>CM068368.1:79160880-84370880 GCA_034769895.1 Magicicada septendecula | reverse complement strand
CTAACAAAAATATTGGAAAAAAAAGGTTGTTCGCACAAATGAGAAAGTTACAAAATTGAAATATCATCGAAGTTTGGAACCGGAACGATTCTACTAATTGCCACTGATTTGGTCAGTTGCTACCAAGTGAAAATGCGGGGGCGCAATTGACCGGGGAGGAATAGGTAAAAACGTCGTTTCGTCGCAACTGACCAAGACTGATGTCCTCCTCCTATGTTCTGTTTAGGACTGTTCTATTAAAGTTGGATTTTCTTCTTCTTTTTCTGCATTGAACAAAAACAAGTAATCTGCTGCAAACCCTGACGAATGGAGGAAAACCGTCATATGTCCTATACATAAAAAAGGGGACAAGTTATCCTGCCCTGCCGGAACTACAGAGGAATCTCTCTACTATGCTCCGGATATAAAATTTTCACATACATTATCAATCAAAGATTACAGCCATATATGCTGAAGAGATTATAGGCGAATATCAGTTCGATTTCAGAAAAGGAAGATCCACCATAGACCAAATATGAAGTCAGACAAGTTCTGAGTAAAGCGTGGGATATAGACGTAGGCTGTATAACATTTTTGTTGATTTTAGACAAGCCTACGATTCGATAAATAGGGATAAACTATCTAATATTTTATACGAATTCTTCTTATGCAATGAGCGATAGAGGACTAAACGATGAAAACTGCAACGACAGACAAAAATGGAAATTAGGCATCGGACAACATCGTAGGATGTTTTGACCCCGAAATAAAAACATGTAAACAGTAAAATTTCAAAAGGTTTCCTGAAAATTTGCAATACCATATTTAAAAAAATATATTTCACTTCTTTTAATTTTTTTAAATAATTCTGAATACATTTTAAAAATTAATAAATTTTAAACATTAAAATCAAAGAGAAAAATTAAAATGTACATTACCATTTCGTATTATTTATAGGAATCTGTAATTAATTTATAATAAAATTTGTATCGATACACTAAAATTTACTTCAGTAAGTCTGAGTATTAGGCCTAATTGAAGAAAACCGAGTTACTTATTTGCAAAATATTGTTTACAAAACACAACAATATTTTAAAGAACGAGTATTTAACACTAAGGTCAAATTCATGATTAAGTTTCTTTTTTTTAAATTTAATATCTCTGTCTACTTCTAATGTATAAAGTCATAAAAATAACTCACAAGTAAAAATTACTTCACAAACAGACATACAATTATTTTAGCCAGTTGTATTGTCAACTTGAAATATTAAGTATTAAAAAAAAAACAGGAATTTCTAACTCAATTTTTAAAATCGTATAAAGAACTTAATTTTTTCAGGTTTCTACGAAGTTGAATCAGTTTATTTGCATGAAAAACTTTAAAACCAGCATTATCAGAATACGTGACCGTGGGGAGTAAAACAAGAAATCTAGGAAGACATTAATGACCAGAATGAACGGAGTAATCGGTTTCCAATTTTCAATCCGGGAGTAAGAGATGATGACATGAGAAAGTCTGGTTCGGGATAACTATCAAAAATTGATTGAAGAATAATTATGTAATGGAGCAGTCGACAGCTACAAAGGAGATGTTCTTGTTGCCAACAATAACAGGATAAACGATACTCGACCACAATTGAACAACCGACACAAGTATGATCGACAACATCATCAACTTCTTCATCATCGACTTCCCCACCATCAACTTCACCATTATCGATTCCTCGAATCATGGACAAGTAATTCGTCATCAACTACTCCACCACTGTATCGTGACTCGTGATATCGTAAATTGTTCCATCGTCAGTTACTCTATTAACTACATCTCATCAACTCCCTTTTCATAGCTAACGTTAACCTTTGTGAACATAACGCTGAAAGAATAAGTTTTACGAGGGAAGCGAGGAGAAATATATTTTCAGTACAGCAATTAAGATTACTTGCTTTCAGTTGTCTGAATTTGAAAATGTATACATGAGGTGTCGATCATTTTGTTTACACAATTGTGAAAAAGAATCATCATCATCATCTTCACAATACGACATAGACAAAGTGCTGCCTGTTCCGCCTTCAAAGATCCTCCAGCCACCTCTTCCTAGGTCTACCCACGCACCTGCGTCCTACAGGTTTGTCGTCCGGATTGTTCTTTGAAAGTTGTAAGTAAATTAAAACGATTCCCCATTATAGGTACCTATAGATTGGTAAGTCGCATAGAGGGGCTGCCCCCTTACATGCCATGTCCTGGTAATTTTTATTCAAGGTTGTCTTACCCTATCCTTTGGTGTCCCAACACAATACTGAAAGCCAGCAGCAAAATGTAATCCTACAACAATAGGACGCAATATTGCAGCCGACTAAATCCAACTAGATTCTCGCCTGTAATATTCCAAAAATAAGACGATCCAGGATCTAACATGGTACTGGTGACTACTGCTGCCCACCATCAGAAATATTTATCGACCTTCCGGTTTAGATGCGTACTGTTCTGCGTCAACAGGGTCACCTCTTGTAGGATGTGGCGCTTCATCACATAGTACGGTCTTGGCTGGAGAGAGTCTGAGGGCTCGTTTGGGAGCTAACATCGCTTCATCCAATCCTGGGAACTTGTGAAGACAAGTGCCTAGTCAACCTGGTACTACTACCTCTCCAAATTCCCTCGACCCCTGTTAAAATTAATATTACAGTAATTTTAGCTCATGCATGTCAATTTATTCACATATTATTTTTAAGCTTACACTTCAGTAACCGGAACTGAATGTAAGCAAATACGCGTAAAATCGCGGCCCATGGGTTTGATTCCAACACCAGTGTTGTACTTAACAATTTAAATATAAACAATTTTGAGAACTCATTAATTATCCTTCAAGGAAATTTACTTGGGGCACTCAGTGCCCCAGTGTATGGTTGCAGAGTTAAACATCGTCAGATTCCGTGGATTCTGTATTACAATAGTCTGTACGTTCTGATATTATGTATAGTTATTAACGTAAAACGTACCTACCATTCTTCGCTATGCATTTTTAATGGTGATCGGTACAAATGTTTATCAAATAATCGCAAGAAAATAGGAATCTAGACACCAATACTAAGAATTAGCATCTTTCTTTGTGAGCCTACATAAGTTTATACAGAACATAAATTCTTTTTTAACAAATATCAATTATAGTAGTTGTCATATGAATTGTAACGTTGTGTTGCAGTAGGCCTTCGTGAACAAAGTACACAAACCTAAGTTTCCGGAAAAGAGTGTCTAGGGTAATAACGTACGGGTGAAACGTAGTGCTGGCCAAATTGCTTTCTTTGTACGTCATACACTTCACGCGTGCAGTTTACACAGTCTCCAGGACTACTTTGGGTGTCAAAAAATTGTGATACAGTCCATAACGTCGTCGTCGTCGCTTCACGGTGTAGGCTTATAGCCTGTTCCGTCTTCAGTACAGCCACCCCTTCCAGGGCCCGTCCACAGATCTGCAAACTGTTTGTAGTCTACGGAGCGCTTTACTAGCCTCTGGTGGTCAATTCTGTAGACCTGCTCCATGCACTGCTGCTTTCGTTCTTCTGTCTTATCATTGATGGAGAATATACCCAGTTCGACCCTCATATGTTCATTACGCATTCGATAACCACTCACGTGACTTGAAAAATTAATTTCAGCAGTTTGCATATGCTGCTTTTCTTTCCCATTTATCGTCCACGTTTCACTATCGTGTTGTTACGATATTATAGAACGATCTACGTGTTTCTCGAATGTTCCAGTGGAACCGGCTGTAACGTTGAATGCGCACATGATTCTCAACGCATTAACTAGACTGTGCCAGAATTCGCGCAGCCGCGCGCACTGTGCCAAGGCCGCAATGTATTAAGCTCTAATGTTTTCCCTTATTGCTGACGCGTAGTAGTATAGACTATTCTGGAACAATTCTGTCATCTATTTAAACGACGACAGCTGCGCTTAGCAGTCAGTTTGAGTTGCGATATATTCGGGCGCGGTTCGTAGTATTGTGGCGACGTGTTATGTGCTTTATATTTGTGCGGGACAATTGTAACACAATTGTGTTTTATACTAGTTGACATTTTTTTGCGTTTGAACAATATTTATTTGACTTGTTGTAAGAGACTATCTTGTTCATTACAAACTGTTTAATTGTGATAATTAAAGCTGGTGATTAGTGACTTAATTTGTGACGATTTTAAAATAGGAAACGTAATATGTAGTAAAATTTATTTTTAAATCGCACATTAAAGTTAATATTACATCCCTTGTTTAACTCAAAATAATATTTAATAAAAAGTTTCGTGACAAAAGGAACGCGAGTGTACAGATAGGGAAACTAGTTAATAATTTACCATGCACTGACATGCATTAACTGGAATTAACCTGCATACAGATTCTTTTACTAAACAAATAATACTGGTAAAACTTGAAATTATTCAAATAAATAAACAATGATACAGTAGTATACTATTTAATTCTGAAGTAAAGCCTAGCTTTGGATAATAAAAAGGTCAAACTTTAAATACCGTAAATAGCGAATAAAGGTGGAACTATTTTGTTGTGATGCGTAAACACCGCGCAGTTAACTTACCTGTCCTGACATAATAATAATGCAGTCGAGATGGAGCGCTCTCGTAGTAAACACTACACCCTTGAACCATGCCCCGAAGTACTAAGATATTTTAATTTAAAAGTGCAGATATAACTATGTGTAGAGAAAAGTATCAGTAAAGTAGTGTTTTATAAAGAAAGATGTAATCTATTAAATTAAATGGAATAAATAAGTGAGAGGGATGACATCTCTATTGACTATGTATTAGATCTCCAATGTTTGTTTAAATTAAAAAGGTACAATGTACCAAAAGTGAGAACATTTCATAAATAACCATGTGACGTGCACTTCTGTGAGAAACAAGAACTTTCACTCGAATTGTACTACTAAAGATGCTTAGCTACCAGACTTCATAGAACAGCATAACAGCTTCATAATTACCAGGATCTCTTCAGCTGCTTCACCCGGAAAGTAAACTACCATAACCTTCAACCATTTGTGGACACCCCAAGGACCGAGGACCAGGACACGGAGTAAACTTCAAAATATCACAGGTGACACGGAGGCTTGTCTTCCGTGGTTAAATGTCATTAAAACAAATGTTTACAAAAGACAGTTTAATAAACTATATAAAAGACTTTAATTATTGTCAATTTGTAAATTGTATTACGTCATACGACTAAAATTATTTGTACTGTAATAGTAATTAGAGCTTGTAGTATAAAGCTTTTCAGATACTAGAAGTTAAATTAAGTCCATTCTTCAAATGGCCCCCCCTTTAAATAGTATAATAACTTAACTTACAAACCAATTTAATATCCCGGATCCGTGGAAAAAGCTAGCACATAACAATATTTTTGTTGTGGCCACCTTTTCAGAAAATATTTTGGTAAACTTTTATTTAGAAAACTTTATGGTAAAAAATCCATGTAGAACTATAAAGAATAGCACCTAATAAAGAGATGTCATTACTTAACACAAAATACTGAGTGAATAAATCATCAAACACCCCAACAAACATTCCTTTCATTCTAACTACTACTGCTTGTTAAGAAGTTGATTAAAACTATGGCAGCCCGTCCAATTGATCTGAGGCAATTACGCACTGGTTCCCGACGTTATAACGTAGGTAAGACGTTATAAAATGCGCCACTCTGCTTTTAGTTAAAATAGTTGTGTGCATCGTGGTACACATAAAATAACCAAAATTAATAATTGTCCAAGATAGTGACACATATACCATGTGCCACTCTGTTGATCTATTCACTCAGTTACTTTAAAATATTTCAGTAATTTAAAATAAAATAGAAAAAAAATAATAATTATTATTACAGTATTAGAATAGAATAGTATATAGGTAACTTTAATTGTGAATTTAATATGTGTAAACTCATATTAACATATTGACACACGTATACAAAACCATGTACGTACTTGTGTAAAAATTTCATTCATCAACGTGTCGGTTTGTCAACAAACTCAGACCTGTAAATATCCTGTTCTCACCTGTACGGAATTGTATTTGCCACCCTCTGCAAAGTCGAGATAGACAATACTCCACCTCCTCTATTGTTCTATTGTTATAACAAGCGTGCATCGTCTTGTGCCTAGTAACCAGGTATTTCCCCCTTAGTTGAAAGTAAATTGACGCCTGTGTGAGATTTCTCTTTCTCTGAGATTTAATTCTCGCACAAACAATGTAAATTTTAATGCGAACTAAAATCGTTTATTTGAGTAAACAAGAAAGAGTATAGGATTTAGTATTATTAGTAGAATAAGTATTTATAGTGATTGATATTAAAAAAAAATTGCTTTATTTAACCCCGATCTATTATTAAAAGATGAATTGTGCAACGAAGCTATTTTACGCGGTTTACCTCACGCGAACGTAA
Organism: Magicicada septendecula; assembly: GCA_034769895.1. NCBI lineage: Eukaryota > Metazoa > Arthropoda > Insecta > Hemiptera > Cicadidae > Magicicada > Magicicada septendecula. The sequence continues at coordinate 84,364,462 of CM068368.1, read as the reverse complement.
CAGTCTCTGAATTGCGCAAATCGTTATTCGAAAGTAGATCAGATACACCCTCGCAAGTAGGTAGATTACGCGAACTCGATTATGACAGCGAAAGAGAAATGTGTTATGCGAAGTATAGGGAACTGACGTTATTATCTCAAACCATTCACGACGAAAAATCACCTGGTGTAATATTGCGGATCACGCAAAGAATAGAACAATTAACCCGCCGGTTGAAGAATTTATTGAACTGGCCCGACGTCACCGTAATCCCTCCCGAAGTGCGAAAATTTGCGGATGAGGCATTACAGCAATTACCCATGATAATACGACAATTGCGAAGAATGTCCGACTCAACTAGGATGGAGGAAATTGAGCAATCCTTACAAAAACTATATATTTCCCCAGTTCAGTCTCCTACTTCAGAACACCCTCCCTCCACCGCGAATCACGAATCACCCACCGTATCGAAGATACAACCGACTCATGAACAGCTACCAGATAGAGAGTTAAATACCCTAATGATATCGGAACCCCCACAGCCTAGTGGTCACCATAATCGCCCCAGTAAGTATGCGATTACGACGCCTAACGCAGCAACAGGTCCTTCTAGAAGTATACCACATGTAAATTTTAATGTAGAGCTCTACGGAAAGATCACGCACCCAGTAGAAAAAATCATTACAGAAATTCCATACACTGATGGCTTAAGTATTACGAAACTGTTAAATTTCATCAGATACCTCCTACAAATAAAAGATTTACAGCAACTGAATGATTGGCAAATCTTGCAAGTCCTCCTACCCAAATATAAACCACCATTAAGGGATCGTGTACTGGAATCATTAAGCTCGACTTTTCCAGTAGAAGAACTTCATACTACCATTATAAAACATTTTATTCCCACGGGAATTTATGAGGAGATCAAAAGAAACACCGTACTTCGTGTACAAGGAGCCCATGAGAGACTGGCCCACTATATTGCAGACATCAGAGAGTCTTCCCGACTACTGCATGTCAACTGGAGAGAGAATAAAATTGGTCGATACCATTCTAGTAGGATTATCTCCGGAAGAAAGATCTCGATTAGCATTAATAAATAGGCCCCATACTTTCGCAGATCTAGAACAATGCAGTATTCATTCGTCAAACGTATGGTACGCCGACCAGAACAGACATGCATTGCTATCCACTGCACCACGTAGATATGAAACGCAAGCCCTGGTAACAGATGGAAGAAAACAGGGAAAAAGACGTCCATTTCGTAGACCTACCAATTTTCACGACCACAGTAAATCTAAAGAGCCTCAACCTCGACAGGAAACCAGTGATACCCCTCGTAAAGAAAATATATGTTATAACTGCGGGAAACTTGGACACATCAGTAGAAACTGTAAACGGAGACAGCACTATCAGAAAACCCCTTATCCAAAAAACATGTAAGGCAGGGAGATCCGAAATCCTGTGTCTTTCGCAGCATTGTGAAAACAGGTAAACCCTAAAAGTCAACAATTTCAAAAAAAAAAACCAAGAAAATTGGACCCCTATGTTAAGAAGTTCATTGATAAATGTAATGTTATTAATAAATGTAATTTCAGTAAGTGTCGATTACCATATATACAAGTAGACCTCGGTGTTACATCCATCCTCGGATTAACTGATTCCGGATCAACAAGAAGTTTAATTAGTCAACAGCTAGCCGATGAATTATTTGAACACAACTTAGTTAAATGCAGTCAATCGGTGAATATTAGATGTGCTACAGGTAATAAACAAAATTTAATGATAAAACTTATCATCACGTTTAAAGTAAAAATTAAAAATCTAACGTGGTATTTTCCAATGTTGGTATGCGACGAGTTAGGACCCGACTTAATATTGGGAGCTGATTTTATCAGTAAAACAGGAATAATTCTTGACATTCACGATAAGAAGTATTATTTTGGATTCGGTCGTTCACAAAAATATAACTTTGATGATAATACAAATAACAGAGAAAGTACTGGAACAGCTTCTACACATCTAGAACACCACGAGTCTGAGTTAGCTCATCTGGAAAGTAAAGATAGACGGAAAATCCAGACACTAATAGAACAGTTTTCCAACGTCCTCACTCCAAAGTTAGGACTAACGAACCTGATAGAGTACAAAATCAATTTGAGCGACAATAAAGTAATACGCCTACCCCCATACAAATTATCACCGCCAAAAATGGAAGTAATGAGACATCAAATCAACAAATTATTAGAACAAGGAGTCATCGAACCCTCTACTTCACCTTACTCATCACCCGCGTTTTTAGTACCAAAAGGTCACGACAAACATAGATAGTTTTGGACTACAGGCAATTAAATAAACGGATAGAATTCGAGTCTATACCACTTCCCGACATCCACGTGCTTTTTATTATTTTACGAAAGCGAAAGTTTTTACTGTCATGGATTTAAATCAGGCATTTCATCAAATACCCCTTTCTGAAGAATCCAAACGTCTAACCGCATTTGCCGTCCCTTTCAACCTGTACCAATTTACGAGAGTACCCTTTGGAATATCCCAAGGTAGTTCTGTATGTAGCCCATTATTAGAGAAATTATTCCATGATATAAAATTTAAATATGTGTATCACTACCTAGATGACATCGTTATCTATAGCGAATCAATGGACCAACATCTTAATCATCTACGTGAAGTACTATCCCGATTAGAGAAAGCTGGATTAACCGTAGACCCCAGTAAAGTAAATTTTGCTGTCACACAATTTTCATTTTTAGGTCACATCGTAAAGGCCAACGGAAAGGTAAGCATAGACCCCGAGCGAACCCGTGCGATCAGAGAATTTTTACCACCGCGGGATGCGAAAGGAATAGCCCGATTTTTGGGAATGATAAATTATTTCCACAAGCATATTCCTCAGCTAGCCGAAATTGCAGCACCGCTGAATGCTTTAAAAAAAGAAGGGAGCTAAATTTGAGTGGAATGTGCAACACCAAGCTGCATTCGAAAAACTAAAGGAAAGCATAATATCACCCCCAGTTTTGCAATTAGCCGATTTTACGAAACCGTTTGTAGTGCAGACAGACAGTTCAAGTGTAGCCCTAGGTGCAGTAATATATCAGGAAGTAGACAACTCTAGACTACCTATTAGTTACGCTTCACGTACCCTGACCGACCAAGAAAAGAAATACTCCGCATACGAATTAGAATGTTTAGCTATCGTTTTCGCATTTGAGAAGTTTAAACCCTTTTTAGAACATAAAGAGTTCCTGTTAGAAACGGATAATCAAGCATTTTCTTGGTTACTAAATCACCCAAAACAGTTAGGTCGTATTGGAAGATGGTTATTAAGGTTAAATTGTTACAAATTTAAGGTACAACATACTAGAGGTACCCAAAATGTAGTTGCCGATACACTGTCACGTATGTTCCAGCCGACTAGTAAAACATCTGAAAACAAGGAGAGTAGAGAAACGCCGATTATCATACTTTAATTACCAAGTTTCCTCTTGCATTTACGGACATAGCTCAGTACCAACAACAAGACCCCCTTTTAAGACCAATTATAGAACAAATGTTTACAAAAGACAGTTTAATAAACCATATAAAAGACTTTAATTATTGTCAATTTGTAAATTGTATTATGTCATACGACTAAAATTATTTGTAATAGTAATTAGAGCTTGTAGTATAAAGCTTTTCAGATACTAGAAGTTAAATTAAGTCCATTCTTCAAATGGCCCCCCCCCTTTAAATAGTATAATAACTTAACTTACAAACCAATTTAATATCCCGGATCCGTGGAAAAAGCTAGCGCATAACAATACTTTTGTTGTGGCCACCTTTTCAGAAAATATTTTGGTAAACTTTTATTTAGAAAACCTTATGGTAAAAAATCCATGTAGAACTATAAAGGATAGCACCTAATAAAGAGATGTCATTACTTAACACAAAATACTGAGTGAATAAATCATCAAACACCCCAACAAACATTACTTTCATTCTAACTACTACTGCTTGTTAAGAAGTTGATTATGACTATGGCAGCCAGTGCAATTGATCTGAGGCAATTACGCACTGGTTCCCGACGTTATAACGTAGGTAAGACGTTATACAATTGGTGTCTTCTGTTTTGTTTTCTACTGTACCATACGACGATCAAGTAGACCGTCGTAAGAATATGTAAGAACAGGTATCGCCATTACTTTATAGAAATTAATTTTAGTATCAGTTCTTCAGTTCTTACTACTACTACGAGAACTCTACAAGAACTGATAGTCCGTGACGTGACTGTCATTTAAATGCCGTTCTTTTTTTTCAGATGTAAGAGGTTGGAAAAACATAACTGTTCACATGAATAATAATAGGCCGATCAGGGTAGGAGATAAAGGCCATTACGTAACGCAGCTAACGTACGGTGAATTCTTTAAGAATAAAACAGAATGGGGATTCATAGAATATAACAGAAGGGTTAGAGGTGACGATATGCTGTACATGTGGATTAATGTTACCGACTACAAGCGACGCGTCGACTGCTATCTTCTGGAACCGTTTACGGGCGACAAGTACATAAACGTTCCGTACCTTCCATATCTGACCGAAATGGTATTTATGAACGACGACTGGCAGACAATAACCCAAACACACAGGCCTGCTTATGAGAGCCTTGTTAACGAAATCGACAGCGATGTTTCAATTGGACAGTACATGAGAGAACATAACATAGATTCGAGACTCTATTAGTAACGGTAGTAGTTGTAGTAGCAGTAGAAGAGTTAAAAAGGAAATAGTATATTACAAGACCGAATAGAAATATGCACATCCCCGTGCGCGCGCACGCACAGAGGTAAATACAAATACACAAATTAGGGTAATAAATACGTAATTTGGTGATACATTTAATGACATTCCCTGAAACCTGGATTTTTTTATTAGTTATGTAATATAACTGTACAGAGTTAATAACAGTCTTGTAAGAGATTGCTTTGTAATACTAAATTTATATTTTACTAAAACACATGATCAATATTAAATTGGTGAGTACCAAAAAATATACAGAATTACTCATTTTTACGTAATTTTTTCGTGTTCTTAATATATTTAAAATTTTATTTTCATATGTGCTCAAATTTTTCTTGTAATTTATTATTATTATTATTACTATTGTTTCCGGGTGTACAATGTTTACACATTTTCCGGAACCAAACATTACAGAAGTGATTGAATTCTCATCTTCCACTGTGCTTGTCCAATCAAAGATCTTCAATTCTTCGTTCCCTTAATATAGTCTGAGTTTCTTCAATCCAGGCGAGAGGTGGTCGTCCTCTTTTCCTTCTTCCTGGTGGGGTCCATTTCATAACTCTCCTTGGCAAATCTTTCCTGTGCCATTCTTTTCGTGTGTTCTTTCTTGTTATTTTATATTATTATTAATAATAAAAAAATAACTTCAACAAGAATATATTTTTTTATTTTGCAAATTACAAATGTTTCGATAGTAATCCAACTATTATCATCAGATATAAATTAGTTGGATGATGATGATGATAGTTGGATTACTATCAAAACATTTACAAAATAAGAAATTTATTCTTGTTTCTTGTTTTTAAAAGTTTTTTTTTATAATTAAAAATAATTTTGAATTTTTTACGATATTGACACAGGGAGAAAGTATAGTAATTACAAACGTTCAAGAGATACTGAAATTTAAGATTTATAAAATTAACTTTTAGAAGAAATAAATTTCAGAATTTTTTTTTACAGCATATTTCCATTACTTCAAAAGTATTTTTTTAATAGCCCTAAATTTAAGACGTTAAAATCAAAACATAAATATTTATTTTGATAAGATATGACAAGAAAACGATTGCAGATCTAAGTGTTTTACAGATTTTACAATCTAAAAATTTGTCCTATTTTTCACTACAACTGCCACACATAAAAATGTTTCTTTTATTAACTGAAACATCAGACTGACAGTTCACATGACAGAAAGAACATTGTATATTCAATCAGCGCCATTGTTTTTTCAAAGTCAGCAAAATTCGCAAGAAGAACAAACCCGTCTTCTATTTGTTTCTGTTTTCGTTCCTGCTCAGTTTCCTTCTTTTTATCTCCATTTAAAGACGAGTTGGGTGCTTGAATAATATTTGAGAAAATAGTTTTTCTTGTCCAGTCTATTTTACTTATCTGAACTATTTTTATTTTTGTTATTTCTCACAGACGTTATCGGAGGCGTAGTGACGCATTTTGGTTTGACTACAATGATGCAAAAATGAATCACCAAATTAGTTATATACCTCCAAGGAATCTTATATTATACTACTTGTGGTATCTTCTAAAAATGACATCTCATTTTACTTCACTACTGGTACTAAAATTAAGTATAAAAGTGAAATGTAAAACACAAAATTGAACAAATGTAACTTTCACCATACTCTATGAAAGACTATTACTCTATGAATAATAATAATAATGAATATGAATAATGAATAAAAACTTTCTACCTCTATTAATATTAATTCGTAAACTGCCCTAATCTTAACAGCTCAAATAAGTTAGGTACTTGCCGTATTTATTGGAACATTTATTATTCAATGAAAGACGTTCCAGTAAATAAGGATATTACACTCTGAGTATGTTCCTATTGATTCTATCGAGTGGATCAACATTATCCACTGGCGTTAACCATACAGCATCAATTTACCACAGAATTCTGTGGAACAAAATTGCAGAATAAGGCAATACTTGTATCATCCCAATACAGTACAATAGTAAGCATGTGGAAATTTTACGTTATATACGCTGTCGTATAAAGTACATATATATATATATATATTGTAGCATGACAGATATTCCACCAATAATTAATTCATTTAAGATCATAAAAGATAATTAAATTACATATACTCAAAGAATGTCAAATAAAATTCAATTAAACTTCAAAGGAAAACACCACTATAAAAGAAAAACAATAATTAAATAATAAAAATACAATTAAAAGTCAAAGTAAATAACTAAAGTTAAAGTAAAGTTTTAAGTAAAGTTAAAGTAAGTAAGTAAAGTAAGTAAATATAAAGAAAACTCATATTGAAAAATCAGGAGATTACCCAGAAGAATAGGAGCAGGAGATAAACAAGATACCCCAAAATCAAGAAAAAAGAATAGTATTAGGAGTAGGTGATAAACAAAATACCCCAAACACAAGAAAAAAGAAGAGTAAAGTTTAATATCAGGTAATAAACAAGATACCCTGAAACCAAGAAAGAAGAGTAAAGTCAGTATCAGATAATAAAGAAGATACTCCGAACCAACCATCAGACAAGATAACACTGAGTACCTTGGTTTACCCAAGAATGAACACAAGAAAGAAGACGAGAAGAAAGGAAGAAATAGGATGGAAGAACCACCATAAAAATCTATTATTAACTACCATTAACCCCAAACCAATTGATACCATTAAAGAAAGTATAACATCCCAAAACCTTATGAAAATGTAATTATTTATAAACAAGAGTGTTGTGTAGTATGATAAGAAGTGCACCAACTAAAGTTATTATATGATGAAAAATAAACAAATCTTCACAGTCCATTATTACTAAAGGTCTGGTCAGAGAATAATAAAACTCAAATATGAGTCAGAACCAACAGTGAAAGTGTACTAGTGTAAGTGTTTTGAAATGTAATAAACTTCAAGTTGTAGTGTATCTATAGCTTAAACAATATGCTATAAAATAACTTTTATATTTTATAATTAACAAATAATGAAATATTAAAATGGATAAATTTCCAATATTTCATTAAATACTGTCACTGTGTTATCTCAAGACATTCGTAGGAATGACAATAACAACTAAAGTATGGGTGGAAATGTTTACTGTATAAGGGGATGTTAGATAATAGTAGTAAAATCAGAAAGGACTGGTAATAGTTTAAGTTTTAATAGAATTAAGAAGTTTAAATGGCTGATATTGTTCAAAGCCATGAACTCCATATTTTTAAAAGAGTTCTAATAGAATAAGGTTTATATGTTTAGAGTAAGTTGTATTAGTTATATCACAGCGTACATCCAAATTAAAATGTTTCAGTATGGATGCTGTATTAATTTACAAAGGAGTTAAATGTATGTTCAAAACAGTTTCAGCAAACATGTCCAACTTTATAGAATGCTAATTAATGTTAATTATTATTTTTGTAACAGTAGCATGAATTAGATGCTACACATAACAATAGTTATGTAAACAATTTTCTTTTATGTTATGTTAACTATTAAGAGTCAGAGGAGGAGTAGAATTAAATTTATTTGAAAAAACCATACATGTAAAATACTAAACTCTAGGCCAAATAATGAATTCATAAAAATTAATATAAACCAGTTAATTCACCAAAGGACATGTAAACTGACAAGATTTAGGTAAGGTAGGTCATTTAACAACTACTGTAAATGAACCTATGAGTTAAAAGAGTAATATAGAAAAATATCTTAAATTATTGAAAATTTTTGAAATGTATAAAATAACTATTTTTAAAGAGGAGTGGTAAATTCAGAAATTATCACTAAAAGACAGTTCAAATGTTAAATTTATAAGTAATCAAGGACAAGAAAGGATTTGTGACCATTTGAAATTTATTATAATTATATTAATAACACTTAAAATGGCAGTAAAAGTGTGGAAGGACGGAAACAGTTTTTTTTTGGGCCTAGATTTCCAAAAGGACAGAAATTTGGTAATTTTAACAAAAATCTCAACAAATATGGACTATGACATATCAAATTAAACAGAATGAGATAAATAAACCAATTATATGGTTAATAGTTCATGAAAGCGAACAATAAACTAAACTTATTCCATATATAATGTACTTTGGAATTATGTACATGGGAAGTGAAAATTATTTTAACAATACTTTTCCAATATTAACTTGGCAAGATATTTACTAAAGTGGAGGAAGTTCTTTAGTTCTTTGTTAACATTCAAACGGAACAGTCGATGCGGAATCGCGTTCTTAAAACCGTATAATGGAGTGCATAGGTTAAAGCCTAGAATCAGTGGGAAACGGGAGTTACATAAATTAACACTTTTCGAGTCAAAACTAATGAAATAATCCACGAGAATAGTGAAAACGAACAATACACCACATAATACAAGTGATTTAAACCATTGAAACTACATAATATTAATAATTCACTCTACAACAGATTAACAATTCTTCGTCACGATCAGACATAAAGTGAACACCTCTAATAGAAAACAATTAACACCAGTGGACACTGAACACTCATCCAGAATACCTCAAACAACATAGTAGACAGTATACACAATTTCGGAGATCCATAAAACAATTATAACGGTGAATTTATTGCGAGATTTTCCTGTGACAATATTACGTATAACCTCATCAATTCAGCTAGCCGCCGTGATGGTCCCAAGATGCAATGCAACCTTTCTCGACTGATTTCATAGAAGCAGCATTGGTTTGAGAATTCAAATATATTAAACATTATATATTATTCACAATTGTTAAATATTAATTATTTAAGATTATTTCTTGTAAATGTTATACTTTCTAGTCCTGCCCTTCTCTGACTATATTATAAAATAATCGTTGAAAGAACCTTTTTTAGTAATTATATAAAATTTTAACCTGTAATCACATATCGATATATCCCTGTGACGGAGTCGAACAATTGCTCTAAATCGATTTAAAATCGATTATTATTAATAACTGTCAATAAATCAATTTATTTCAACTGTGTGAATTATAAAATTATTTCACATTTTACTTTAAGTGTTTAATTAACCACGAGACTTCCTGGAAGACGAGAAATATTAACGAAAGGTGAGATACTGGAGCAGCACTGAAAATCATTAATCGATTGCTGAAAGGAGATAATCTGATTAACTCCAGATTTTGTTAAGCTCTACCAGAAGTGCAAATTAAACCAAAAGTACCTTACAGAATTTTAAAAATTTGAATAAAACATAAAACCAGGATTAATTCTAAATTATATACACAACAAACAAACATAAAATTTTTTTTTTACAAAATTTGTTTTAATCAAATTTTTTGTTTCTTTTATTTGTAACTACAGTATACAGGAAATTGTTAAAATATATATATATATATTGTAATGGTACATATCTTCACCTAACAGTAGTGAAGAAACATGACAAAATATATTATTTAAATAATTAACACTATGAATAAAAAGGGATGAGTCAGAGATTAAGAATGGGTGATTCAAAATAATAATACGATCGAACATATCAAGGTAATCAGGAAAGTAACCTCTAATAATAAAAAAGTAACAAGCAACGAACCGAAAAGTTGAAAACGATAATACATGGCGATTTAACCACAATAGCCCTATAGATGGTAAGTAAGAGAGTAGAACCAGCCCCAAAAAACCAAGAATATAATATAAATTATGACATTTGTAAGTGAATAAGTAGAACTAGTCACCACACTAATTTAAGGAGGTATAAATAATTAGCAAGGAAGTGAGAAGAAAAGAACCAGCCCCAACACCAAGGAGGGGATATATAAAATATAACAAAATGAAGTAAAGACAGTGAAAGTGTACAACACCAGATAGACCAAGTGAAAAGAGACCAATCAATGATAATAGTGTATACTAATAATGATTGTAAAACACAGACAAACCACCTATAGTAAGAAGTGTTCAAATTTAATGACTTAAATTCTAGAAGGGTACACTAACCCAAATAAATAGAGATAACTATGACAAATCAAACTAGCACGACACAAACTTATTAATTGTATAATCAAACTTAGTAGAGTAAGAGATATAGAGTTAAAATGATAATGAACATTTTTAAACAAATGAGAAAGAGAATTTTAGTAAGCTATACACACCAGCAACACTTAAACCATATAGAGTGCAAGGTGTTAGCAATTGGAATTACCCAAAATAAATATAACCCCTTTAATAGTGATAAACACTGATAAGTCAGTGAAAAAAGTTTATAAGTGCATAAAAAGTGAGTGAGAGCTAACAATTGCTAAACACAGGAAGGACTGTGGCGATTAAAAGCAATTATAAATGAACACCAGTATGTGATAAACTAAACTAAAGTGTAGTAGAATTAAGTTAGCAGTAGTGGTAACTTCATATCATGTTTTAAATTTTGAACAATTAATATTCTAAGTGACAATTTATATTATTACCCATGAGTTTAAGAAAAATGGTCTATTAGTGTGTTAATACACAGCATAGAGAATTTCTAAAATACAGAGGTATAAAACCAATCTTTAGTAACCCAAAATGATAAGGGAAAGACAATTAATAATAACATCATCATTATAAGATTTTAAATAAAAATATAGTAAATTGTTATTAGAGTAAGATATTAATGACCTAATGTCATATAGGATTAGTAATAAGGATTTACCATTATAGTCAAAATATTTAATTAATGTTTATATGTTTGTTGTTTATACTGTTTAATAATTGTTACTCACCAAAGAGTATGAGTTCATGATGAAAATGAACATTGTGGGTAATGAAAAGTAAATAATTATATTTTTAATGAATAGAATTATGTCTGTGGGAATTGTTAAACCATAAGATTCAATGTTATATGTTAAGTAATAAATAATAAGAAATAATAATTAAAAACAAACAAAAACAGTAAACAAGAAACAAAATATATACAGACACATACAATGATACTAAAAGGCAATTATGACAATAGACAAGCCAGAATATGAAACCAGTAAAATCACATATAATTACAAGAACAGACATAAAACCATAGAACAAATGAATAAAATCATTTATTAAACCAATCAAAACCCATAGAAGGGGAAAATAAAATGTAATCTCTGTAATTTAATAAAAATAGCCAATTGCTGTTTAGGCCTAGGCAAATGCCTAACTGTAAAACTACAAAAAACTTCAATTTTGAGAATTTAACAACAACATTACCAAACCTGAGCCATATAAACAATAAAAGACGATTAGACAATCATATTAAGAAGGAAATATTAAAGTAATCATGTAAATTAAGAAAACAGTGTAATTAAACAAAATCAACAGAACTGTCAAAATGTTAATACCTAAGTAAACACAATAGTATTGGATGTCAAATTAATCCTTGAACCAAAATACGAACAGTGGTAATGATATTTAATACTTAAAAGGGAATACTGAAGATTAATTGCATTCAGAAGATCTGTAACCATTTTGAATAAAAATTCAAATCACCTAACAATGGTCTTAAGCCAATTTTAACCAATCAGAATTTTTGAGTTACCATGACAACAGCAGAATATTGACTATTTTCAGTTATGAACGTTAGAATCAGTAGTGACGCTTAACTGAAGAGACGTCACTCCGTTAAGGGCCCAAAATTTTAACATAAAACATAAAAAGTGCCCATAATTTTATGAAGAAAAGGACCAGACCAACTGATGAGAGGATGTTACAATCAACCAGACCAAGGACCAGTTCAAATTAATCCAGATGCAGTGGAAATAAGGAAATTAAAAAGAAGAAGACGCCAGACGTTCCTGAAGCCCAAGATTTGAAGAAAGAAGAATCGACATTGACGAATTAACCTACGTTAACTATTGACAATACACTTCCTATCAACTAACGATAAGTATTGCTGAATTCATTGAACTTTTAAAATAAATTCTCTTTCAAATTTCGAACTAAACCGTGAACTCTCACTATCACTGAAGGTATTAATTTTCAAGGATTGATGAACAAACATAATTTGTAAACACTAAATAACTGATGATAACCTATGTATTACACCAACGACACTGTCACACACTTTAAGACCACAACATTGAATTTAAAGTAAACCTTGTTTGATTTTTATGCTCACGATCATTCAGTGAAATATTATAATTTATTATCTTGCTTGTAAAACTTCTTTGTCGTACTTAAAAGGACTCTGTTTTGGCAAATTTATTTTGTAAATAATAACCAACGCTGTCTTGTGGCGAATTGAAACATTGTATTGCCAACCCAGCCATCCGCTGAGTGAACGACTATTTATTGCCGAGGCTAAAATTATTATATTGATTACTATTTTGTACAAGCGTTAACAAGAATTAACAGTTGTGAGCCAAATAAATAAGTGTGTACCATTAACAACTGTCCCGCAATTATTTATAGAAAAATATTATGTATGTTTTGTTGTGTAGCAGTGAGTCAACCTAACCAACATTATTTCAAGTTGGTAACACGTTTCCCCCACTCAAACGAGATTCGAGTTCAAGCCAGTCGGCGAACTATTCGAATTTACACTAATACACTGTAAAACCATCCAGGTAAGAACTTTTAATTGTTTTCTCGCAAAACAATTTGGCGCGTATCGGGAAGTACAAAGGAGTGAGAAGGGACAGGTAAGGCACACAGGCTACCAGACGGTTTTATAAAAACCGAACGCGACTTTATAACGTTCGCAAAACATCAATATTAAACAATATTAAGACTTCTAAACGACACTTACAAACACTGACACAAGTCTTTTAACAAAATATATATATTAGATATACTTATATCTAAGTAACATTACGCTCGTCCGCCAAGGCGAAAGCGAGCTAAAATGAAACATCGCGTCGTAGGCAAATAGATACAACGTGACCCCGGGATAAACAGGCAGATCGTTCATAATATATATTATTATAAACCAATTTATGTAGTGTATTGTATGTGTGTTAATCTTGTTATCTTCAATCCACGTTGTCATATAACAATTACAACGTTTTATTAAATGTTGTTAATCATGCCCCGCGATGGGCGTCACGTTGTAATAAAACGAATTTATTTATGGATATATTCTCTGTAATCAAACCCCCGCTTTGGAGCGTCACGTTATAATAAAACAATTTAAATATATTTAGTTCTTTGTAATAACACGGTTTGTTACTTTGTAATGATTCTTAGTGTTATTAAGATTTTAATTAGTATAAAGTTGTTTAAAAGGAATGTTAAAATTCTCTCGATGCACTCTGGCAGGTTTACCTTTTCACTTACCAACGGTGGATATCCTCAGTCTTCCAATATAGGCCCTGTATCACTGAAATGTCACAACACAATTTACAGAATATGTCACTTGTGTATTAGTATGTATACAGTAAATAAAATAATTTTGTATTTGATACTGAATTGAAATTCAAATACTGGCCGCTCGATTGTCGTGCTGCCACCTTAGGAAACAATTGCTCTTTGAATAAATTTTTCTTGTGCCTAATTTAAAAAAAGTAATAAGACTGATCCACAGGTAAGAGAACTATTACTTTATTAACGTTAAGTTAATTCAAATTGAAATCCTTTTAAAACAATAAATAATTGTTAAAAAACAAGTTAATTAATTAATGAGAGTCTTTCAGCTCAGCGCTGGTAACATTGATATGGTATACAATATTATTGCTAACCTTATTTGGTTCATTTTGGTTATAATTACCAAAATTCGTGTGTTCTTTTAACTGACATGATACAAGTTACAAAGATGCTGAAACATAACAATATTATTTTATACAGAATGATTCAAAATAAAAAAAAAAGAAATAACTTAAAATACGATATCAGAAATTATCGTATTATGGTACAACTGGTGTAAAATTATTAGCTATTCAGATATGTGTGATGCACGTTCATAAACGCTACGTGTCAAAATAATATTATTTGGCTAAGTATTAACAACGAAATGTAATTTATTTAAGACTTAATTCTTATTAATTGAGTCTCTTCAAATGATTATAAATTTAAAACAGGACTCAGTGTTGGTATTGAACGTTTGTTCCGTATAGGTTAGAATAACCTGTTGCTCAAAGTGTGTTACTAAAATATTTAATTTATAGTATAACAAATCTTAAAACTATACATAACCTATATTTAAAGTGATTGCATTGCTTATTAACGGCAATGATTGTTCTCGAATGTTAATTTATAAATGACTTGATTCGGCAATCGACGTAGTCAAGTTAGCGTCTATATTTACTCTTGTTATTTTCGACATTTGTTATCATATTGACTTCGTTTATTATTTTCTTTAAAAATATCAATAATATTTTGTTTAATCAATACAATTAATAAAATCGAGAACCTTTACTCATATGCCTATTATTTGACAATTGTATACTAATTTAGTCATGTACGACCCGTGCTTGACTAGAGTAGTGTCAACATAAAATTCATCAATCGGTAATTATTAGATTTCATTTTTTTAAATATTGTTAATAAATAGTACTCCCTGCATTTAACACTCCTCATCGCCCTTATTATACACTGGCGATGGTTATTATTTATCACATCACTGTCACACGTAATGGTTGTTTACTTAGGTTATGTTACACTGCTTGACTATACTGAGAGACGCGCACAAATTCAAAAATCTTGTCACTGACTGACGTGCGTTCCATTCGCTTTGATGGTCCAAGAAAAATTGATGCTTCTCGTCGAAGTTGTTTCTGGCGTCTCCTAAAATTCGCTCTTCCCATTGGTTGAAAATTCTTTAATCTCAACCCCAAACGCTTTAGTAACATTAAAAATTTTATTTTTTGGCGTCAGTTTTTGGGTTTGAGAGTAAGCTGTGACGCGTTCAATCCTTTTTGGAAATGATAGAAAATTTGTTATTATTCATAACTTTCTTATGACTTGTCGAATTAATAAACTATTGGTACCATTATTCTGCGGATACTTGGGTCTTTCTATAAAGTCCAAACAAGCTACAAATCCGTTCATAAATAACCTAGCTCACTTCCCGAAAATTCACTTTTTGTGGTTCTTAATATAATTAAGTCTTTTCCACATTTTTTTATGTAATTTTATTCTAATACTTATATTTAGGTGTTCAGAGTCCATTTCTCTTACCAATTAATTCTAAATATTAAAATATTTACAATTTTAGTAAAATGCATTTTTGGCGTGTAATCTATACATGTCCTTGCACTTGTATTTACCTATTCTAACATATTATCTTATCATAAGATACTTCTCCGGTATTCAAATTGTACTTCACATGTTTGTACACCTTTGTTGAAGCTTTATTTCTCTATATAGTGCTTCATTTATTCATATAGTATTGTTTAAATACACCATGTCACAATTCCGTTACTTTGATATTCTTATTTTGTTATATAATTAAATAATTACCTTATTATCCACTTAGCGATACAAAGTTTCGTCAGTTATGACGCGTTTCGGGACTAAGTCCCATCCTCAGATACACTTAATTTAATAAATTAATACATTAAAAAATCGCGACCATGATACTGGTCAAGTCAATTGAATAAAATAAATTACAAATCGTATGTGATATGTTTTACTAACCACGGCCGGAGCTCCCGCATGCGTTCACCCACAACCGCGATCGTCACGCGACTGGTCAAAGATTAAACCAAACCGATGGCAGTGTCGAACAAGTAGTTTGATGCAAAATTTATCTGGTCATTTAGTAAACTGTTTTTAGTGGTACTATTTTTTATCGCTTTATAAATTTCAAGTTCCTCCAGACTATCCATCCGTTTACCTTTTTTACAAAAATGCAACGCTGTTAAATTTTCGTCGAAGCTCGTATATTTATGTCCGCTTGAAATTAAATGTTGTGCAAAATTGGACTTATTATTACTTGGCTTGGGAATGTGTTCTAAAAATCTTGTATAAAAACTTCTGCCTGATTGACCGATATAGAACGCATCACAATCATCACATTTTATTTTATATACACCACATTTCTTTTTTAAAGGTATTTTGCTTTTGTTTTTGAAATAATTTCCCATATTATTCGTTTTAAATGATAAGATATAGTTATTATCTTTGAGAACGGGTCTTAAAATATTTGGCATAATACCTGTGAAATTAGCAGAAAGATATTTATAATTTTTATTATTTTCTTTTATACAGTTTGAATTTTTATTTTCTAAACGTTTTCTCTGTCTATTTATTATTTTGTCAACTATTGTAGATTTATACCCGTTATTTATAGCTATTTGTTTGATAGTGCTAACCTCATTTAAGTAGTCCTCCTTTTCGAGGGGAACATTTAAAAGTCTGTTGACAAGACTGTTAAATACTGCCATCTTTTGTGTAACGGGATGATGTAAATCATAGTGTATTACTGTGTCAGTACTAGTGTGTTTTCTAAATATTTTGTATTTTAAATTATTCCCGTTATGTAATACTGTTAGGTCTAAAAAATTGATACTTTTGTTGTCTTCGATCTCCATATTAAATTTTAATTTATTATGAATTTTATTTAAGTAATTTTTAAATAATTCTATTTGTCTGGCATTCCCGTTAAAAATAATAAAGGTATCATCAACATATCTGGAATAATGGATGATATTATTGGCGAAATAATTATCTTTTTAAATTTTTGTATTTTCTAAATGGTTTAAATATAGGTCCGCCAGGATGCCAGAAAGTGGAGATCCCAAATCCCACCCAGAAAGTGGCAAGTCCCTCTCATTCTGTTTATAATATGTATCTTCAAATGAAAAATAGTTTTGATTAAGAATGGTTTTTAGTATCATCATCAGTTGGTCAACTTTCTGTATGCCCAAAGAACATAATTCATTAAATTATGTCTGAGTAAGGTTAATGTTTCATCAATAGGCACATTAGTGTATAAATCTACTATGTCGAATGATACTAGTTTGTGGTTTGGTTGAATTGTAACGTGGTTTATATTTTTGATAAAATCTTTATAGCTTTTTATACTCCGATTACTTTCTAAGTTGGTGTGCTCTCTGATGATTTTTACTAAGGTTTTTCTATTTTATAACCGGGGGCAGTTGTAAAATTAACTAATGGTCTAATAGGAGTGTTCTGTTTATGTACTTTCGGAAGACCCCTTAAACAAGGCGCACTAGCATTTATTGGTTTTAGTGAGGATTGTGTGCGTTTATCAAATAATTGCGTGCATTTATTTATTCCTTTATTTAGTTCTAAAATGTACTTCTTAGTGGGGTCGGACGTCAACTTAGTGATATTGTTGTCATTAATAAAGTTGTAAACTTCGTCACTTTATTATTCGATATTTTATTTGCTTTATCTAATTTTATCTTGTGTTGTATAAAATGAAACATACAGTTTAACGTGCATACAAAGTTTTATTAACAGTTCTGGATATGGTTGGTAATTACAATTTCTTCAAAATGCCTAATCTTGCGCCGGCATGTTTACTTTTTCGCGGTTGGCTATACTGTTCGCTTACGGTGATGGTGGAGATACAGTTGTCAATTTCGTTTAATTTAAATCTCAGGGGAAAGTTCTTTTGACTACAGAAAATGTTGTTTTACAAACTAATAAAAGTACAAAATCTTACAAAATTCCCTATAAATATTATTGAACAGGTGACATACTTAAATAATAATAGTAAATTACCGATGTAGAAAAGGAGGTGTTCATCTATATTCTTCCTTCTGTTGGTTGTTAATTCTTCACTGGGGCTTCTTCATCAATTTCTTCAGATTATTTTTTATTTCTTGGGTTGAATTGATTTAATTCTCACTATTAGTTTTATTATTGTTATTTATTGTATCTTCATAATCAGTGTTTTGGATAAAATAGGCTGAATTACTTCTTTTTATATCTTTGTGGGCTTCATACATCCACCCTACTCAAACTTCAATAATGGAATGAATTTATTAACGGTTTTCAATGTAACAAGGTTTCGTTGTCATGGCAACTCTCTGTAAAAAACTAATTCCCATTGGCTGATAATTTGTAACATTGTTATATCAAACTAACGTTTTTCTATTCAAAATTATTAATATCTTTTAAAGTATTGTAACTTCCTTATACTACTTGTATTATTAAATACAATAACACCATTATTTTGCTTTTGGTTTACAAATTATTTTGATACCACTCAAAGTTACCTTTGGTCAATTTATAACAGATTACTAATTTTTCAGTTTGGTATTTCTTTAGTTAATTACATTTAAACTAATTATTGTCTATCCAGTTTTGTACCCTACACTTTTACTTTGATACCTAAACAAATTATACACTTTATTTTATTATTGGCTATTGTTTTATCTTAAAATTCACAAAATTCTGCTCATTAGTTCTAAGCCTAATGCCTAGATTTCATAATTCACCTACCCTATACTCTTAACAATTGTTTATAGTTATTTATGTTAATTTATTAGGTTACTAAACATTATTAATGAGATAAACTAACTTAACTCATAACATTTGATTGTTTTTGTCACATAACACTATATAATTATTTAATACCTCTTTATAGGTCCATGCCTGTATCTGAATTTTCTACATGTTTTAATGGTTTTGTTTTGTTTTAACATAATTTGCCATCTAACGATACTTTGGTTATTTACCATCAAAGATATCTATAACAAACTTGAACATTAACTATGCACTATTATTCCCTTATAAACTCATTTAAGAGAATATAATGTCTAACTCCCCTCTGTTTTCAATCTAACATATTACATTTTATATTTATTTTCTAAGTGTTTTTTATATAACTTTATAACATTCCTTAACAATAACACAATATATCTTTTATCCTACGTACACTATACTAACAAATTATTATAACTGGGTTACTATATCACTTATAGTTTGTTATTATCAGTTTATTTTTCTTTTGTTAATTACACTGCACTGTCTTTAACTAATGTTTATGTAGTTTATTTTACTCTCACTGGGTCCTATACTGGTTTTTTATTGATTATCACTTTTTATTCACTTATCACCTCTTTACTAATAACTATTGTTAATCATTTTATTTTAGTGGTTTTTATAGTTTATTATTTAACATTGTATATTTTATTAGTATTTTTTATTTTACATTTCCCTTTCTTTTATCTTTTCTACAGATTACATATAAATTACCTGTGTATTTTCTATAGATTACATATTGTTTCTTGCCCTATCTAATTTTGTACTTTTATTTAATATACACTATTTTAGTTAATATTTGGGCTCTCATAATTGTAGTCATGTTGTAGTTGGGATTATTGTTTTTGTCTCACATTATCCAATCTATTGGGTATAGTCCTTGTCATTGTCTAAGTCAAAAATTAGTTAGTAGTGTTGTGCTATGATTCTTCATGTTATAACCTTTTATTTTCCTTCAGTTTTCAGCTTTTCTTCCATTAATTATACTAGTAAGTCCTATGCTATATTATGTCACGTTACATACTGCACCGCCGCCAAAATTGATTATTTCTAAAAATAACGTGGTTGTTTTTTCTGAAATCATCAATTAACTTTTCTTCTCGTTTATAGTTTTTTATATAAGGTTGTTATTATCGTGTAACTCATCAATTAGATTGTCTTCTGGTTTACGTTTATTGATTCTATAGTTCATGATTCTTTATATGATATTCTTTTCTTCTGTTCTCTTCTAATGAGTGTTATATCCCTTGAAAGTTTTACTTCCCTAAAATTTTCTCCTTCTATTCATATAAACTGGTACTAGTCAGAGGGCACGTGTGGCTCTATTACTCTGCTGTCCATTTATACATATTCTGAGTTCAGAGGGCATGCCTTCTGCTCAATAAAATGATTGTTGGAACTTATCTCAACATACAATCACCATTTAATAATAATAATCAATAGTCTATTTGCGACTAATATAATATAAAACATAATTGAAAACACTCTAGGGATTAATTACTCTGTTGTCATTCAGATCATGATTTTCTCTTCTTATTGATTTATTCAGATTCTTTATCTATGTTTGTGGCGATGTTCTTAACATATATTCTGTATTATTTCTCTAACTTACTTCTTACGATAGTTGTTTTCCATGTCCTTAATTCTCTCATCATTTATAATTACTATCTAACTTGTAGCTGTATCTATGGTTATTTATTCAATTCTTCTCCTTATAATGATAGTCCGTTAGTGGTTCATTGTCCTTTTTTACTTGATTGTCTTGTCTTACTGATTTATTGTCAATTGTCTTGTTTGTTCTCCTTAAAATGTTATTTCTACGTTATTCCCTTCACAATTGAGTTATCTAATTATGTGGTGTCTTCTGTCTTCATCCCCTTTATTTTTTTCAGTATTTTATCTCAGTTTTTTATTATTCTTCATTATATTTCTTTTCAAAATTGAATTGGTTCAAATATTTTAGTGTAAGTTGTTCTTACTTTCGTTTTGAATTTAGGTATTTTTTCCTACCTCGGTCCTTTGCTCTGCACAAGGGAGTTATGATGCAGTCCGCGGGTACATGATTTATTAACATGGCCACCACGGGAACAAGCATGTGTTTTTGCTTCAGCCAATTGTCACGCCGAGGCGCGGCACCATGGTCCCCTCGGGCATAGCCTTTGGGAACGTAGTGACGCACTGGCGTGAACAAGAGGCTCGAGGGCCCTAGGGCCGAAACGATGGGGAATGACTCCGAGACAGCCAGCACTCGCAAGGAAGGCACTTGCACAACCTCGCGGGAGCCCGTGTCTCAGGACATTACCCTGCCGAGTCAGCAAAGCAGGTGCTGACGGGGATCTCAAGTGGCATGGCTTCAGCCAATTGCCACGCCTGGGCGCGGCTCCGTGGTCCCCGAGGGCATAGCCCACGGAAACGTAGAGGCGCACTGACGAGGACAAGAGGCTCGACCGCCCGAAGGCGGCGGCCGAGTCGAAGAGACTCATCACCGGGGCAGTCAGCTCACGCAAGGAAGGCATTTGCACAACCTCGCGGGAGCCCGTGTCCCGGATCACAGCCCTGCCGAGTCGGCAAAGCCGATGCTGGCAGTTTTATTCTATCTAATCTGCCGCAGCAGATTGTTTTGGGGGGGGGGTTCGTTGCTGAGGGGTTCATGTGATGAACTAAGGGGGAGGGCGCCTGACGCGGCAAGGGGGCGGTGTATTGTCCATGCTGTTCAGCCTTTCGAGGTGCGGATAAGGGGACTCGCCGGCCTTGGCGAACAAATTCGCTGCCAAGGACCAGACGAAGACCTCTAATGTGGGAACACGGAGGCCCCGGTGAAAGGCGGAATTTCGCACAAACCACGGGGACCCCGTGAGGGAGCCGTAAGGTCCAGTTCTGTTCAGCCTATGCCTGTTGGTGTTATCTTGGTGGCCGACAGGAGAGGCCACCAAGCGGGTGCCGCATACTTAAGTACCGTCCGGAGAAACATTAGATAATATGTCAGTTTAGTGTGGACAGCCAGGCGGCTGTTCCGCGAAAGCATAGGTGATACCTTCGCTCTGACGCCACGAGCCTTGCTGAGGGTTGCGGTCACGTGGGCGTTGAAGTTTAGGCGCCGATCAACCCATACTTCACCGTCGCGGTCCAGTTGATGGGTCTCCCCTCTAAGGAGAGGGATTGGCATCGGGAAATAGACTTACGAGTAAAGCAGATCGCCTCGGATTTCTCCGTATTGATCGCTACCCGCACATTTCCTTAGCCAGTCCGGAAGCATAGCCAACTGGCGTTGTAACATTACGCTCGTCCGCCAAGGCGAAAGCGAGCTAAAATGAAACATCGCGTCGTCGGCAAATAGACACAACGTGACACAACGGATAAACAAGCAGATCGTTCGTGTACAGGACGTACAGAACGGGGCCGAGGACAGATTCTTGAGGGACGCCGGCGGCGACAGGGCGAACCTGAGAGTACGCCCCATCGACGCTGGTCCTGAACGTGCGATCCGTCAGATAGGATTGGAGCAAGTAGACGATAGATGCCGGGAGTGGCGAATGAGCCAGTTTGTAGAGCAGGCCTTCGTGCCAGACTTTATCGAAGGCTTTGGTCACATCCAACAGGACGGCGCCTGTTGCCTGATGATTGTTGGCGGCGTCGGCTAGACAGGTGACAACCCGTACTAGCAGAAAAGTAGTCGAGTGCCTCGGCCTAAATCCAAACTGCTCCCCGCGGATGAAACCATCCACCAGGGGCCGAATACGGGCCAGGAGAAGACGCTCGAATACCTTCGAGATTGCTGGCAATAGTGATATCGGGCGGTAGCTTCCAGGTAGCGTGGGCGGCTTTTTGATTTTCGGAATCATGATGACGTTGGCGGTTTACCACAGACGGGGGAAGTACCTCAGCCGGAGACAGGAGTTGAACAGCTCAAGAAGAACGTCAACTGCCGAAGGCGAGAGATTCTGCAACGCAGTGGCACCGATGCGATCGGGGCCAGGGGCCTTTCTCTTCTTCAGTCGGCTAAGGACGGACGCAAGGTCTTCCTCGTCGACCGAATTAGGAGGGTCATTGGAGGGAGCGGAGAAGTAGCCAGACAGGAAATCCCTGACGACGGCTGTGTGAGCCGGGTCAGAGATTCCTCTATGGACGGTGAACTGTTACTCAACACAGTCGGCGAAAACTTCCGTCTTACCTTCCGCAGAGTAGCCTACACAGCGCCGTCCGGGGTATTCAACGGATGGCGAGTCCTCCTTTCGCCTTTCAGTCTACCAGCAGCTCTCCATACGGAGGCGTGGTCGACTTCCAAGGAATCCAAATAGGAGTCCCATCGATCAGCGTTTACGTCAAGTAGAAGCTGCGAGACGTGATCCGACTGGGCTCGAAAACGCCGACTAGCGGCAGGGTCACGGGTATGCTGCCATCTGCGGCGGAGATGGCGCCGTAATCGGATGGCCTGGAGAACTTCCGCAGGAAGGTCAGAACGTTTATTACTCACCGGAACAGTGTAGGTGTGCCTGTCCATTGCGGACTGGACGAGATCCTGAAGCTGATTTACCCGGAGATCCACGTCGTCACAAGAGACGAGTGGGTCCGGAGGGACAGACGACAACTGCCTAGCCAGATCGTCGTGGTAGGATCGCCAATTGACTCTCCTAACAGGACGATCGGGAAGTCGGGATGAGACGGACGCCGGCAGGACAGTTACAAGCAGCGGGTCGTGATCGGACGAGAGGTCCGACACCGCGCTGACTTGTAGATAAAAGGGGACGGCCTTGACAATTAAGGTTAGGTGACAACGTTTCTTGGTTTTTAGTTTACTGCTGAAACAAATAAAACCATGGTTGAGGAAAACATAGTGTGTAATGTGTTATACAATGCTTCTAACAAAGTAACACTTAAAATAAGGGATTTAGCGTTTTTGATTAAACAGGTACTTTATAAATATCTCGAAAGGTTTTATAAACGTGTACGTTTAAATCTCCAAGGGCTGTTGCACCAACATAATAATTCAGTATTAGTTAAAATAGTATAAGTGTTGAAAACAGCTTTGGAGAGAATTTGATTAATTAGTACAAAATTGTTATACGAGCTGACAGAATACCATATAGACATAGACAAAAAAAGTCATATTAAAATACTTATTAAAAGTCAAATATTCCCGTTGGAAGCCGCGGGTAATAGCTATAAACTATAAAACATACTGTGCACTACAAATAGGCCTATAATGTTTCCTATGTCTTCTTCTTCTTATGTCTGCAATCCTAAAATTAGTTTGCACCTGTCTTCCATTGTGATCGATCATGTGTTTCCTCTTCATTTCCTCATAAGATTCACAATTTACAGCATCCATAATTTGCTATATATACTGCAGCTTTGGTCTCCTTTATGTCATTTTCCTTTTATTGTTCCTTCCACCACCTATTTTAGTACGTCCTTCATAATGTTAATTAGTTCTACTCTTTTTCTAATTATGCTTTTCAACAAACGCCTCTTATTGCCTGTTCTGTTCAGTACCTCTCCATTTGTAATTTTGTCAGGCCATTTTATTTTTATCACCTTTCGATAACACGATATCTCAAAGCTGCCAAGTTTCCCTTTTTCCTTCATACTGTTACGACAGTCTAACTTGATTGTCGTATGGTACAGTGGAAAACAAATTACAAGACACCAATTATGTCACTAATCACCAGCTTTAAATATCACAATTAAACAATTTGAAATCAACAAGATAGTCTCTTACAACAAAACAAATAAAAATTGTTCACAGGCAATAAAAATGTCAACTAATAGAGTCTCGTACAATTATAAAAACACATAACACTCCGCCACAATACTTCGAGCTGCACTGGAATAAATCGCCACTTAAACTCAACTGAGTAATCGCCGACGTAAGACTGACTGTAAGCGACAGCTGTCGTTGTTTAAATAGATAACACAAGTGTTTCGGAATAATCCATAATACGCGTCAACATTACATTAGAACGTAATTGCTTGCGGCCTTGACACAGTGCGTGCGGCCACCGAAGTCTGGAACAATCTCGCTGACCCCTGTTAAGAATCATGTACTCACACAACATTACAGCCGGTTCCACTAGAATAGCCGAGAAGCACGTAGAATGTCCTGCCATGTAACAATACCTACTGTCCACGACTCGCAACCACACATGACAATCCTTCGTATAAAACTCATTAGGAACCGTTCTTTGTTTTAAGGGAGATGCTGCAGGTTGTTAGTATTCTTCATTTTTTGTTAAAAGCAATCTTAGCTTTGTTTGTCCTGCTAATAATATCTCTTTAAATTCGGCCATTCTTCGTAATTTTACTGACCCAAGTATGTAAATTCGCTCACATCCTGAAGGGGTCTCCTCTCAGTGCAATGTTTAGCTTCAAATTTTCTTTTTCTTCAACAATCATAACTTTGGTTTTAGTCCTATTTATTTTCATATTATATCCATCGGTCAATATTTTGTCTATACTGTGTAAATGTTATCTCAGATCCTGCTCATTTTCTGCCACAACAGCAATATCATCGGAAAATGCCAAAAGTTTATTCTTTCTTCGTGGATTATTATTATTATTTCCTCTTTGCATTCTTCGTTGATTAAGTCGAGCCCATCCTTTATATATGCATTTAACAGTCCTGGTAAGAGGTTATACCGTTATATAAGAGGTTATAACGTTGTATCGTTGTCCAACACCTTTTTCAATTCTTGCTTCCTCTTTTGCGTCTCACTATTGCGCTAATCTATACTACTATATAGTACTATATCTGTACTATTATCTATATCTGTACTGTATACTGTACTGTACTGTATTATCTATATAGTACTGTATCTGTATCTGTACTATTGTATAATTCCCATATCGATTTATAGTCACATTTCCGATCCCCAACTTCTTAAGCACTTTAAACTATTTCAGTATTCCGACGTAACGAGCATAAATTATGTAGGCCTAGAATAACCAAACACAATTTGCGCGTATGTTCTAAATTATATGTAGTAACACACTTAAACATGTGAATTGGGAGTCATTGTCGCCAGACGAAAACGCCATTTTAAATGCGTAAACATATTGCGCTTTTGATCTGTTAGATGGTTGTTTGTTTTAATATGCGGCTGGGAATTTTACTTTTCCGACAATTCTAGAGCCCTACTGATATGAATATTTGTTATCACTGTGCTATGGGACTGATAACAATTATCGGTCACATAAAATTTGCTAGTGTCACGTTTTATGTTAATGGAAAAACCACACGAAGTAATGTCCTCAAATCAGACAGCAAATCATTTACTCAGTATAGGTCTATTTCCAATTATCATTTTGTATAAAGTTTACTTTCATTTTTTAAAGAGGAGAAAATGCTTCAAGCTCTGTCAAGGGGGCCGGTCGACGCCCCTTGGCGTAGTACTCTAACCAATAAAAAACTCTTCTACAAAATAGGCACAACCCCACCTCGGAACCGTTCCTCGCACTGATTAGAGGCGGTGCCACTGTTGAAGCCGTCGTCCTACCAACTCGTTCTCCATAATACCCGTATACTCAAGCGATATTAAGTACGTTCTGTGTTCATCTTCTTCGATACCCGTTCAATGTGAACGGCGACACGATCCAAGTGGTCCTCACCGGTGAGCATCGTCCCACGACGTTTTCCGAGGTCACTTCGCCCATTTCGATTTACGCTTAGAACAAGTGTGTAGTAAGCGCCGTCCACAGGCGAGTCATCATACGATAAGCTGGACTCAGCACTTTTCACATCCTGTGAACATAAGTAGTAAAACAGCGAACAGTGGCACTTACAACTAGTTTCACTTGCGAAGTCCCACTTGTGAGAGGCAACGATTTATATACATCGTTGCACAAAGTTGGGGGGAATTATCTGTTTACGCCTGAAGTTGCCGAAGTTACACTTCATAAATTAAAAATGATGAAAATATTATAATTTACATTTTCCCCTGTACAAGTACAGGAACCAATTTAAAAACTGATATCGCATGTCATAAGAGTTGAAGTCAAGCAGCTATATTGCCTTATCACTTCGCAATACAGTGTAAAACAAAACTGTAAAGTTCTGGATTAAGTTTCGCACTGATGCCCTGACACTTTACGGTGACCGCAAGTTGGACATTAAATATTGTAAGATAACCCTGTTGATAAGAGTGATAGCAAGTGGGAAGGTCCGAAAATACCAGTGGCAAATTGGCTGAGGTACCAATAATTTATCTTTCTATGCATTCGGCAAGGTCGTGATCAGCCTCGCAATCCAGCTTCCCCTGGTCTCAACATCCCTACTCTCTTGCCTCTGCAACCGCCACTTCTTAGCCTACCTGCCACAAACAAACAGCAACAACAACAACTACAAGAACAACAACTTTTTTTTTACGAGGGAAACTGTGGAAAACTAATGTTCGCCGCAGGAGGGTCCGCACTACTACGGTGTGTGGGATTCGCACCCTCAAAAACCAAAAACCCTGTTGTCCATGGCATGGATCCACCTTGGGGCTCAACTTTGGGGCGCAATACTTCAAGGTGGTGCCATTTGTACTTCGCCTTGTGGACTTTCGTCACTTTTAAACCTTCAGCGGGTTCACGTTATCTTGCTATTCTGTCAGGGGCCCTAGCAAGATCATATTCGGCTTCCTTCTTTTGCCTCAACAACAACAACAACAACAACAACAACAACAATAATAATAATATTAATAATAAGAAGAACAAGAAAAACTAATATTAATAAAAATGTGTTTAATATAATTAGTAACATTTCAATGGCATAATATGTAACAAAATAGTCCTATTAAAAAGTTTTCTGAACAAACGGGTAATTCTTTTAAATAGACTGGACTTTGGCCCTAATGATTTGATCAGAACAGCTAAAATTAGAACAAATATTTCAACTATTTAAAACTGCAATACGTTTTAAACTTTCGTTGTAAAAAAAAACCGCTGAAAAGCTCCAGCGTAGCAAACGTGGAATAGCACAAGGCGGAAGCATTATAGCCCTATTCTAACGTGGAATAGCACAAGGCGGAAGCATTATAGCCCTATTCTAACGTGGAATAGCACAAGGCGGAAACATTATAGCCCTATTCTGACGTGGAATAGCACAAGGCGGAAGTATTATAGCCCTATTGGGATATCAATGTTGTAACATAACACAATATAATGTGTATTACTGCTGTCTAAGTTCCACGTTGGAAACGCCAATTTTGTAATATTTCTTGTATCTTCTGTAGCCCCCACTGTTGGGCTAGCCAATTTTGTAACAGTTCCCTTGTGGTTACAAAATAAATGTGTAATAATGTTGTTAAAAATTTGAAATAAATTTTTAATTTTATTTCAAAAAAATAAATTTTGTTGTTTTTGAAAAATATTTTTGTGTCGTTCTTATTTGCTAATATTTAAAAAATAATCGTGTTTATTGTTTGGGGTTAATAATTTAGTGGTATTATGGTTATTAGTGTAGTAGTGTCACTTTCTGTAAATTACTTTATGATAATCTGGTTAACTCCAGTACTAGTCGAAAAACGGCACTTCTTCTTCTTCGATGCTTTCTTTAAATTCGTATATACCGCCTTTCGGTTAGTCTGTGTCCTTGATCAACTTATTCTTTAATTATATTAAAGAAAAATTAAACCCAAATAGCATAAATATAAAGTTTATTAACAAATTATTTATAGTTTATCGATAAGAATCGATATATAACAGCAGTATCGACTCTACTCAGGGCCGGTCGATAAAAAACTTTACATTGATCGTATATGAAAAAATAGTTCTGTGAACGGTGAGTTAAGAATAGCCAGAGAAGGGTAGGGACAAGAAAGTATAACACTTACAATTATAAATGCCTTAATACTAACAAATACAAAATTATTAATTAATAAATGAAGTTATATAATATTTATTTCAAACCAGTGCCGTGTAGAAATTCAGTTGCTTCACAGCTGGAGTAGGTTGATGACAAATCAAAAATGGCCGACCGGATCATGCGCAGTGGAACGTCTAACACCTCGACGAAATATTTGTTTCAATAAAGATGTCCTTTCTCCGTTTATTGGTCTCAGCAATTGTGTATAATGGTTCTGGAGTTAATTGAGTGTTACTGGTGTATTGTTTAATAGTTCACTTGGTGTAAATGTTTGTGATTATGTCTATCTCACTTTGTCACACGTGTCGGGTTTAACCCTGTTTGTTCGTCTGTAAAATTTATTGTAGTAGTGTTATTTTAACTAATTAGGCGTGTGTTGTTCTGTTTATTGATGATGCACTGTTCATTGTTTCTTTTCACCGGTTCACAAATAAAAAACTCAAAATAAATTTTTTTTTTTTTTTTTTGCCGACGCTTTAGAAGGCATATTCTTCCACCGTTGCGAATGAACTCATCTGACGAGTGAGCGATGATGCGAGTTTCTATCCACGTTTGTCTTGGAAAGATAAATCGACAAGTTGTATCCATGTTGTTTTTTTGACATGTAGGTGTGTGATGATGTACTTGGCATCTTTTTACGATGTTATAGAGTTCATCGTCATTTGATGGCATTTCACACGTACAAACTTCATCGAGTACGCGGATTCCTTCAGGTGTCTCGAACGATGGATGATTTTCAATCCATACTACCATGTGAAGATGTGGACTTCCGCGGTTCTGGAACTCGATGCGCCACCAGAAATCTTTTTAAGTTTTCCACCAAACATTTGGTCATTACTCCGGACGAACATCATTAGTCTTAGTATGTAGGCTTTCACGGCCGGTGTCATTATGATTATCTTCTAAAACTTCCGGGCTGAGAGGCCGTGGTCGATTGCTTAAAATACTGCTAAACGTTTCGGCCGCACCACCGGTGGCCATCTTCAGTAGCGATTTTGTTCCCAGTCCATTGGGAGACGTGTTCGGCGTATCATCTATTCGAACACAATTATTTCGCTACTGAAGATAGCCACCGGTGGTGCGGCCGAAACGTTTAGCAGTATTTTAAGCAATCGACCACGGCCTCTCAGCCCGGAAGTTTTAGAAGATAATCATAGTTTTATAAAGTTTTCATTTAAAAAAGTTATATTTCTTACATTTTGGAAAGTAGGTTCAAATATGTGTTTCCTGTTCTTAACCAGATAATAGCCATTTTCTCTGATATAATTATTATTATATTGAATCTGAAATTGATATAATTGTCTATTTTTACTTAATTTCTTGCAATTTAGTTTGTTAATTATTATTTTTAAATATAATTCATTTATCTATGACTCCTCCCCTGATAATGCTAGTTAGTCCATTCCATTTTATTTATAATTTTACTTATCTTCTGACAATATCTTTATAAAGTATTAGTTACATTGTATTACTATATTGTGGGTTTATCTTACATAAATATTATCAGTTTAGCTGTTGGTTTATAGGACTAGACTTGTCAATTATTAAGTAGTCTAAATTTGCTATCTGGCCTAGATTTTATCTGTTGCTATTTGCAAAGTTTTTACTAATATAGTTAGTTTGTACCCTTTTCTGACCTTCTATTCTAGTATAACATTTATTAACAATTTGTTCCTTTACTATTATAACATTGAATATTGATTTTAAACAATTAAAATATAACACTTATTGATTATTAAATCTGGTACTTTGAATCATACCTTTTTTGTGTACTGATTACACACAGTAACTTAATAAAAACATTTTATAATATAGGAATGGTATCTACATACAGATATTGCATTCCTACTTTAAATTACTAACAAAATAACATTTTATAACTACAATACTGCTCAATACTAAATCTTATTTATATAGTTAATATATGGAACTAGGAACATAACATTTTGGTTCCATTACATGTTCAACACTTCCTTAAACTATTTATTTACAATCTTATCTGTACTTCCCAATTTTAGGGATGTATTCCCCGTCACTTTGTACTAAACACAAGCTATCTGTTTATATTATTCATTCTATGGAATGTTCTCATATAAATAGTGGGATTTTATTAGCAAGAGTATTCCTTGCTCCTTCACCATATTACCTGATTAACTATTATCATGATACTGTTTAAAAACACTTAAAGTTATTTATTTGCACGGTAATTCATGTACCTCTTCAAAGTTTATTTATTATAATTTAATAACTTGCACTTGTCCCTGGTTATTTCTTGATATTATCACTAGTCCTTTTATAGTTTTATAATATGAAATATTTAACCATGGGGAACTGTTAAGGTTTGTCTATATAAACTATACAATAACTTTTTTGGGTGCACTGTTACTTAACACTTAAAACACTTTTTGTTTTTATCAGTTTTACATAATTATATGGTTTGTTGGGGTGTTATACATTCTATTGTGACATTCATTTATTTTTGGGGTTTTTTGGGTTTTTCTCCCTATGGGTTTTCTATTTGGTATTGGTCGTTTTTCACTTCCTTTATTCCAGTTGATCTTCACTTGTCTCTGATTATTCAGTATATTGGTTTATTTTAGATTTCTTCTTTCTTCGATCTTGGTTCTTCAGTACCATTTCGTTTTATACTCCTTTGTTTACTCTGGTCTGTTTTCTTTGTCGGTTTACTTGTTCTAGGTATCTTCATTGCCTGTTTCTATCCTACCTGGTTATTGTGGTTATTTTAAATTTTATTTTCCTGGGTTTTTAATTTGTTGTACAATTATATTAGTTACAGATTTTTTCTTTAGGTTTACTTTTTCTTGTTATTATAATAATTTATAGTGCTTTTTATTTGATTTTCATTTGGATCTTTTTTGGATATTCCATATACTTGAGTTTTATTAATGATCATCTGATAATTGATTTAAGTGGATTATCTGTCATGCTACAGATTGCTCTCTTCCAGAAGTGATTAGTTCAGATCATACTTGGTTTGTCTGAAATAATTTCTGATGATATTTTATTATAAATTATATTTCTTTACTTCCTTCACATTTCTAAATTTTTTCTTCTTTATTTTTGAGCTTATCTATATTTCATTATTAACTGGATTTTTCTTGATATTAATAGTCATCTGAGGTTCGTTATTTTTTATTTTTCCATTTTTTTCTTAACTTGGTTCTTTATCGTTGGGATATTTATTCCCTAATATTCCCTAACACGTTAGCTGGGGCAGTTCAGAGGGGCACTGTAGGCTACACTACTCTGCTGGCCATACTACGTCATTTATTGATTACAGAGGCACATCATCTCTGCTCAATACATAATAATACTGCTGGACTTATCTACAGACAGTTATTAATAAAAATTACATAAGAATAGTCCACCTTATGATTATGAAAAAAAATTACATATCTTTGGATACTTCACTTCGTATTTGAACAGATCTATTAATATTTCTATTTTAGTTAATTTCTATCTCGGTTACTTTTTTCAATGGTTAGCTCTGCTGGCATTTTATTTATTCTTATGATTGGAAGCTGGTTTAATATAATTATCACTTGTTATTCTGTGTAAATTTTTTGTTTATTTTAATTCTCTGTCATACCTTGACTGTTATTACAATCTCCTTCTGGTCATTGGTAGCATATATTTTGTATTATATTTTTGTTTTTTCTTAATTCTTATGAATCGTTCCACTAGTTTATGTTCTTGCAATTACTCCTTCAATTGTCCTTTTTATAATTGACATTTATTTTATGATCATATTTTTCTTATGGCTTTATTTATACATAGTTTTTTCTTTCTTTTTCAAAATTTTATTCTGCTCTTGCTTTTTATCCAAATGCACTCTTTAATTATTAATTCCATGTGGTTATTGTCTCTGCTTATTTTGCTTAAAAGTCTTATTAATTTCCTTTCACGATAAGTTTTTTCATTTTAATTGTATCAGTGGTTTTTACTGCCATTCCTTTATTCTCGAAATTTTTTCAGAATTGGTTCCATGTATAATTGTTTGTAATGTGAACTTACTCTTCCTTTTGAATGTTGTGGTTATTCTTAAAAATTCTTTTTCTTTTCCTTTATATTCCATGATTTGAGTTTCATAGATGTTTGGTAGTAAGTTGTACTTATTTGGTTTTTTAAATTTGTTTGTATTTTACTAAATTCTTTCCTTTTAGTTTTTTCACAAATAGTTTCATAAATATTTGGGTAGTAAGTAGTGCTTACTTTGTTTTTGAATTTATACATTTTAATCAACATTCCTTTTCTTTTTATTCGAAAAATCGTTTCATAAATATTAGGGTAGTAAGTAGTGATTACATTGTTTTTGAATTTTGATATTTTTAACAAAATTTCCTTTCTTTTTTATTAATTCAAAAGTTGTTTCAAATATTCGTTAGTAAGTTGTGCTTACTTTGTTTTTAAATTTTGACATTTATTATCAAATTCTTCTTCTTTTTCATTAATTTAAAAGTTGTTTCAAATATTAGGTAGTAAGTTGTGCTTACTTTGTTTTGGAATTTGGACTTTTTAAATTCCTTTTCTTTTTATTCTGAAAGTCGCTCATAAATATTAGGTAGTAAGTAGTGATTACATTGTTTTTGAATTTATTTTTTATGCCCAATTCTTTTTCTTTTTATTTAATTCCAAAAGTTGTTTCAAATATTAGGTAGTAAGTTGTGCTTACTTTGTTTTTAAATTTTGACATTTTAATCAATATTCCTTTTCTTTTTATTCTAAAAGTCGTTTCATAAATATTTGTTAGTAAGTAGTGCTTTCATTTTAAATTCCTTTTCATTTTTTTCATTAATTCAGAAGTTGTTTCAAATATTAGGTAGTAAGTTGTGCTTACTTTGTTTTTAAATTTTGACATTTTAATCAAAATTCTTTTTCTTTTTTATTAATTCAAAAGTTGTTTCAAATATTAGGTAGTAAGTTAGGCTTACATTGTTTTGGAATTTTGACATTTTATGCCAATTCTTTTTCTTCTTGTTTTAATGCCAAAAGATGTTTCAAAAATTAGGTAGTAAGTTGTGCTTACTTTGTTTTGGAATTTTGACATTTTTACAAAATTCTTTTTCTTTTTTATTAATTCATAAATAGTTTCAAATATTAGGTAGTAAGTTGTGCTTACTTTGTTTTTGAATTTATTCATTTTAACACACAAAATTTAATCTTCTATACATTCAATTACTCATAATATTTTTTCATGGAAGCTTGGTTATATACACACTTTATCCTTTCTGCATCTATTTCCTTTATTTCGTAAGTGCTATTATTTTTTATATTGGATATTACATATGGTCCTGTGTATAACAGCAATAACTTCTTCGTTATTCTTTCCAGTGTGCTGGGTAGTTCACGATTTTTTAATAAGGTTTTTTTCTCCCTTTTCATAAGTTATTAATTTACCGCTAGCCTTTTGATACTTATTTTTCCGTTTTACCTGGTCTTCTGCCACCTTGTTGTAGAATTTAGCTTTGTCAAATTTGTAAATATTGTTTATAGGGAAGTCGAGGATATCTGCGATCTCTCGTGGGGGTGGTTTTTCGTACATGGCGGAGTATGGGGTTATTCCTATAGCTGGATGGTATGCCAAGTTGAGGAATTCCTCCGTGGCTTCTAGATAGTCTTGCCACCTTTTTGGTTGATGGTGACAATAAGTTCTTAGGATTCTCCCCACTTCTCTTAACACCCGCTCTGCCGGATTACTGCTCGGGTGGTAGACCGAGGTTTTGTATGTACGAATGCCAATTGACAATAATGTATCTCGCCATTTTCTACCCTTAAACTGGGTTCCATGATCAGTGATGATCGAAGATGGTTTCCCCAGGTTTGGGATATACTGTTCCGTTAATATTCCCAGAATTTTCCGGGTAGTCGCTCGATTAGTAGGGTATAGCTTAACAAACTTTGTGAAGTGGTCCATTATGATTGTTAGGTATCGATATTGGTGTCGACCTCCACTACGGGGAAATGGTCCGCAGATGTCTAGGAATACCTTCTCCAATTTTGCTTGGGAAGTGATAGGAATCATAACACCTTCCTTCTTCTCATTATTTGTTTTTACAAGCTGACAGATTTTACAGCTTTTAACATACATTCGGACTTTCCTATTTATGTTTTTTATCTGGCAGCTCTCCTCCAGAGCTTTTATTGCCTTTAGGGCGCCCATATGCCCATAACGTATATGGTAGTTTACTATCAATTCCTTTTCGATTTGTGTTGGAATAACCACCTTCCAGGTCTCCTCCTTCAGGGATGTTTTAACGAACAAGATCTGTTTATTTAGTTCGTAATATTGAGCAACGGTTTCGTCTCCCTCTTCTAATCGAGTTTTAAGGTTTCTCAATTTCGGGTCCGCTTGTTGGAGGGTGCTCATATTGGTTAAGATTGTTGTTAAATCGGCTCTGGTGCTAAGAAGATGGTATATTTTTAACACGCTTTCCTTCTCCCCTTCGAAAGTTTGCTCTTCTACATTGACCCGGGATAACACATCAGCTACGACATTCTTTTTACCTGGGATGTATTTCCATTTTAGATGGTATTCTTGAAGGGCAAGTATCCACCTCGTTAGTCTGCCATGGTTCAATTTGCAGCTTTTCAAGAACGAAATAGATTTATGGTCTGTTCGGACTGTAACAGGGTAACCCAAAATGTAAGTGCGCAACTTACCGCAAGCAAATACTACGCTCAGTAATTCTTTTTCAGTCACAGTGTAGTTTTTCTCGCACTGGTTCAAAGATCTGCTCGCGAAGCTAATTACTTGATGTTGACCCTTCTCGTCTTCTTGATACAATGTCGTTCCCAGACTGATGTTGCTGGCATCGCAATTCATAAAAAATGGTAATTTAAAATTTGGGTGGCGAAGTATTATTGTTGCCAGAAATTTTTCTTTAATTAGTTGGAAAATCACATCCTGTTCTTTACACCATACCCATTTATTTTTTGACGACAATTGAGGTTGAAATTGTGCGGTTAATTCCGAATATTGTTCCTGGAACTTTTGATAGTAATTACAGAGTCCCAGGAACGACTGTAATTGCTTTCTGTTTTTGGGTGCCGGGAATTTCTGGATTGCTTCCACCTTTTCTGCCGACGGTGAGATTCCTTGATCGTCCAAGTTAAAACCCAAAAATTGCACTTCTCTGGCAATAAACTTGGATTTTTCTAACTTCAGCGTGACGTTATTGACAGATAACTTCTCCAGCACGTGTTCCACACGGTAGCAGTGTTCCTCCCACGTTTCTGATGTTATTAGTAGATCATCTACATACACTGTGGTAAACTGAAGTGCTTCCTGTCCCAATATCTGGTCCATGCAGGTCACAAAGATGGCAACTGAGTTTACCAATCCAAAGGGCAATCTTTTGAATTGGTAATTGCGTCCCTCGAATATGAAAGCCAGATACTGGCGACTCCGTGGGTGTAACTCTACCTGCCAGTAACCGCACACCGTGTCCCAGGTACTGAAGTACTTGGTACCGTGGAAACGTTTCAGGATTTCTTCAATCTCACCGGGCGATGTTCTATCATTAATTATTTTTTTGTTTATTTCCCGTGCATCCAAGCAAAGCCGGACTTGGCCGTTTTTCTTGGGAATAGCCACAATAGGGCTGGTGTATGGGGATTGGCTATTTTCTATAATATCGCTATTAATCATTCTGTTTATTTCCGCTCTCACAGCCTCCTTTCGTGAATGCGCAATAGGGTAAGATTTTCTATTAAATTCTACTGTATCTCTGAACTTAAGGGTACATTGATAATTTTTTACCTTGCCTGGCTCATCTGAAAATACTGAGCGGTACTTCTCATAAATTCTTATCAATTGATTTGCTTGAGTAATGGGCAATTTCTCTCTAGTAATTCCGCTCCGGAAATCTCTTATCTCTTGTATCTTTTGGGACCATAAATCTTCGTCCGTGTTGTCGTATACTATTGGGTTAGAAATGGTGTTATTATTCGTATAGTTAATATTACGAATTTGCTGGTGGATACTGCTGGGAAGTGCTGTCTCGCTACCGACTAAATCGGCCGTCCAGGTCAGACCTCCGGTAAACAGCGATACCTTCTCTGATCGTAGATCGATGATAGCAGAGTTTTTTCTCAGCACATCGCATCCCACTAATATATTGAAAGGTAATACTGCCGCAATTAGGAAGACCATGATTATCGCTATATCCTTACTAATCACATTTAACGACACTTGCTTTCTTATTGTTTTGTTTTGGCGACCAGTGGCACCGATTAATACTATATTATTGATAGGTAAAGTCGGCAATGATTTACCACATTTCTCTTGGATCCTCTCCAATTCTGTTGAGTTGATTATAGATATGTTGCGAATGTTCCTTCTATTTCAGCATTAATATAAATTATCTCGTTATTTATACTATGGAGGCGAGTGTCGTCCTCCTCCAGTAGTTCGTTTCGAATGTTTTTTAAATAGTTACAACGAATAATAGTAATTTTGTTGTTATTACTGGCTCTTGGCAATTCACTTTTATACCCAGGCGATAGAAACAGCAAAAGGTCCTTATCATTTATTACTGCCTCCTCCCGTTTAAATTCTCATCATCCTGGTTATTATTTGGACCAACAGAGGCGTCAGTTGGGAAACCTTGAGTGGGTTCCAGCCGTTCCGTTCGCTGTTCATATATTTGTTCCCTATTTGTTTGCCGCTCTGGGTCACCTAGGCTGGTACTTCGCCTTGGCGGATTATATCTGGAATTATCCCGTTCTCGGCTTCTGCGTCTGTCTTCGTATTCGTGGAAACTGTTCCGCCGTTGATGGTTATACCTGCGTTGACTGTTTCCTTCTGCGCGTATAAAATTTACCCGGGGTCGGGAGAACCTGTTGTTGTTATTATTATTATTACTTGGGTAACCCCTATTGTTATTATAAAACCGCTCGGTATTATTGGTATGGTTGGGGTTTCTCTGGCTATTTACATTGTCATTTGTGTAATAATTATTTCTATTACCGGGGAATCCGTTATTATTTCGGTTAATGTTTGGATTTACATTACCGTGGTTATTATTATTATTATTATCACCGTTGGTATGGTGCTGATTATTGTAATTTGGATTATACCGGTTCCCTTGGTACCCACTGTTGTTCTGTTGATTATTATTGTTCGGGGACGGATTATTTCGGAATTCTGGCCGCTCATTCCTTCTTCTACTTTGCCTGTAATATTCCTCATTCTCATAATTTTCTAATAGTTCCGTCATCGCCTGGATGATCTTTATCTGGCTACCTCTTCGTGCTCTTATGACCTCTTCGTCATAATGGTAGGAAAGCTTATTTACTAGGCATTCCTCTGGTATGGCCGGTTCCAGGTGCTTCGCCAGGCACACCTTCCCAAGGAAGTAAGCTGTCATTGTATTGCCAAACTGGGTCTTGTATCGACCATGGCAGGTGTTGTCCCTTATTAGATTTTGGGTGGTCTCCGACCAATACTTGGCCTTGGACAAATTTTTAAATTGCTGGTAATCATCTATCTCGCTCCGGTTTGCCATCCACCAGTTGTCCGTCATTTCACGGAATGATTCGTCCAATAGCTCTCGATTATTTGACCATCTATTACTTCTATGTTTGGCCATATATTCCTCAATATGGGCCAAGAACTCCATCGGCTTCCTTTTATATTGGCGGAAGTTAAGCCATTCCCTGTTTTCGTTGATGGGGATATTTGTGAAGTTGGTTGGTCGGTTCCGAATTGCTTCCATTTCCTCCTGGCTCTGCCGCACTTGCCCAGTGATGTTAGTTATTACAACCTCCATTCCGTGGCATCTTTCAGTAATTTGGGTCCGTACTTTATTTAGTTCTTCCTGACCTTCCCTTCGGTTCTCTTCTGCCTTCTTGCGACTAGATTTTTCGAGATTTGTGACCTTGGTGTTTACCACTTTTTTGAACTCTTTTACCTCCCCTTCAGTCAGCCGACATCTTTCATCAACTTCCCTTATCTGTTGATTTATAGTTATTGTTTCTTCTTCCAGGCTTTCCTTCATAGATTTCTTATTATCTTTGAGTTCTTTGTTCATTTCCTTTCTTAATAGTTCCATTCGTTCATCTAACTTGTCTAGATTCTCCTGGTTAACTTCCCGTAATTCTTCCCGTAATAGTTGGTTATCCTTTCTCAATTCTTCCAACCTCTCCCCCATCGTCTCTTCCATTTTTTTGTTATTTTCTCTTAATTCTTCCCTTAATTGTTGGTTGTCACTTTCTATTTTCTTACTGGTTTCTTCCATCTTTTCTTCCAAATTCTTTTTATTTTCTTCCATTTTCTTTTCCACCTTCTTACTGGTTTCCTCAATTCTCTTGTTGGTATTTCCAATCTTACGGCCCAATTCTTCCTTTGTGGATTGGTTGTCCTCCTTCAATTCTTCTAACTTTTTCCCCATTTCTTCTTCCATCTTCTTACTGTTTTCTTCAATATCCTTCCTTAATTCTTCCTTCGTGGATTCTATGTTTTTATTTAGTCCACTCAAATCTTCCTTGGTGGACTGGTTATCCTTCTTCAAATCTTCTAACTTCTTGTTACTTTCTTCCATCTTCTTGCTATTGGATTTGAATTCCCGGAGGAGCATTTCCATCATTTTGTCCAACTTTGTATCTTCTGTTGTCTTGGCTTTCTCTAGTTCCTTCATCTGGAGATGGTCCTCTTCTGTTTGCGTTGGCAATTCCAGTTGTTCCTCTGGTGGTGCAGGTTGTTTTGATTCCATTGGGTGTAATAACGTTTCTACGTCCTCCACTGGGGTCGCCTCCTTGTCCTCCATATTAAATTCTTTTTCGGCCTCCGCCGCTCTTTTCTTTGATGTGGCACGACGTTGCACCTTTCCTGTTTCTCTGGCTGGATAACCGCTGCCAAGCTGAATTAGAAATTGGGCGAGTTATTACAGCCTTTCAATCCCTAATTACAGCCCTTTAGTTGGACGCCAATTTTGTAACATAACATAATATAATGTGTATTACTGCTGTCTAAGTTCCACGTTGGAAACGCCAATTTTGTAATATTTCTTGTATCTTCTGTAGCCCCCACTGTTGGGCTAGCCAATTTTGTAGCAGTTCCCTTGTGGTTACAAAATAAATGTGTAATAATGTTGTTAAAAATTTGAAATAAATTTTTAATTTTATTTCAAAAAAATAAATTTTGTTGTTTTTGAAAAATATTTTTGTGTCGTTCTTATTTGCTAATATTTAAAAAATAATCGTGTTTATTGTTTGGGGTTAATAATTTAGTGGTATTATGGTTATTAGTGTAGTAGTGTCACTTTCTGTAAATTACTTTATGATAATCTGGTTAACTCCAGTACTAGTCGAAAAACGGCACTTCTTCTTCTTCGATGCTTTCTTTAAATTCGTATATACCGCCTTTCGGTTAGTCTGTGTCCTTGATCAACTTATTCTTTAATTATATTAAAGAAAAATTAAACCCAAATAGCATAAATATAAAGTTTATTAACAAATTATTTATAGTTTATCGATAAGAATCAATATATAACAGCAGTATCGACTCTACTCAGGGCCGGTCGATAAAAAACTTTACATTGATCGTATATGAAAAAATAGTTCTTTGAACGGTTAGTTAAGAATAGCCAGAGAAGGGTAGGGACAAGAAAGTATAACACTTACAATTATAAATGCCTTAATACTAACAAATACGAAGTTATTAATTAATCAGTGAAGTTATATAATATTTATTTCAAACCAGTGCCGTGTAGAAATTCAGTTGCTTCACAGCTGGAGTAGGTTGATGACAAATCAAAAATGGCCGACCGGATCATGCGCAGTGGAACGTCTAACACCTCGACGAAATATTTGTTTCAATAAAGATGTCCTTTCTCCGATTATTGGTCTCAGCAATTGTGTATAATGGTTCTGGAGTTAATTGAGTGTTACTGGTGTATTGTTTAATAGTTCACTTGGTGTAAATGTTTGTGATTATGTCTATCTCACTTTGTCACACGTGTCGGGTTTAACCTTGTTTTTTCGTCTGTAAAATTTAATGTAGTAGTGTTATTTTAACTAATTAGGCGTGTGTTGTTCTGTTTATTGGTGATGCACTGTTCATTGTTTCTTTTCACCGGTTCACAAATAAAAAACTCAAAATACAAATTTATAAAAATTTTTACCGAACTCCGTTCAATTATAAGACGCCATAGTGAAGGTTATGCAGAGCAAAAATCTCGTTTAAGTAGTCGCTTCAACGGATAATAATGAACTGTTCTCGTTTCCTTCGTCTCCTGAAAATCTTAGCCAATTTAATGTATATTATACATTGTTTCAAATTATCTTAGCTTCCGATACATTTTATTCGAATACATTATACACGGAAAATATTTTCGTTATTAATTAACTGTATGAAATACTAAATACATATTCGGTTTCTTTATTCTATTTTGCTTATTTTGATACTAATGAATATAGTTTTATATTGTTTTCATTTAAAAAAGTTATATTTCTTACATTTTGGAAAGTAGGTTCAAATATGTGTTTCCTGTTCTTTACCAGATAATAGCCATTTTCTCTGATATAATTATTAGTATATTGAATCTGAAATTGATATAATTGTCTATTTTTACTTAATTTCTTGCAATTTAGTTTGTTAATTATTATTTTTAAATATAATTCATTTATCTACGACTCCTCCCCTGATAATGCTAGTTAGTCCATTCCATTTTATTTATAATTTTACTTATCTTCTGACAATATCTTTATAAAGTATTAGTTACATTGTATTACTATATTGTGGGTTTATCTTACATAAATATTATCAGTTTAGCTGTTGGTTTATAGGACTAGACTTGTCAATTATTAAGTAGTCTAAATTTGCTATCTGGCCTAGATTTTATCTGTTGCTATTTGCAAAGTTTTTACTAATATAGTTAGTTTGTACCCTTTTCTGACCTTCTATTCTAGTATAACATTTATTAACAATTTGTTCCTTTACTATTATAACATTGAATATTGATTTTAAACAATTAAAATATAACACTTATTGATTATTAAATCTGGTACTTTGAATCATACCTTTTTTGTGTACTGATTACACACAGTAACTTAATAAAAACATTTTATAATATAGGAATGGTATCTACATACAGATATTGCATTCCTACTTTAAATTACTAACAAAATAACATTTTATAACTACAATACTGCTCAATACTAAATCTTATTTATATAGTTAATATATGGAACTAGGAACATAACATTTTGGTTCCATTACATGTTCAACACTTCCTTAAACTATTTATTTACAATCTTATCTGTACTTCCCAATTTTAGGGATGTATTCCCCGTCACTTTGTACTAAACACAAGCTATCTGTT
Source organism: Magicicada septendecula (assembly GCA_034769895.1). Lineage (NCBI taxonomy): Eukaryota > Metazoa > Arthropoda > Insecta > Hemiptera > Cicadidae > Magicicada > Magicicada septendecula. The sequence continues at coordinate 84,322,173 of CM068368.1, read as the reverse complement.
TATATTATTCATTCTATGGAATGTTCTCATATAAATAGTGGGATTTTATTAGCAAGAGTATTCCTTGCTCCTTCACCATATTACCTGATTAACTATTATCATGATACTGTTTAAAAACACTTAAAGTTATTTATTTGCACTGTAATTCATGTACCTCTTCAAAGTTTATTTATTATAATTTAATAACTTGCACTTGTCCCTGGTTATTTCTTGATATTATCACTAGTCCTTTTATAGTTTTATAATATGAAATATTTAACCATGGGGAACTGTTAAGGTTTGTCTATATAAACTATACAATAACTTTTTTGGGTGCACTGTTACTTAACACTTAAAACACTTTTTGTTTTTATCAGTTTTACATAATTATATGGTTTGTTGGGGTGTTATACATTCTATTGTGACATTCATTTATTTTTGGGGTTTTTTGGGTTTTTCTCCCTATGGGTTTTCTATTTGGTATTGGTCGTTTTTCACTTCCTTTATTCCAGTTGATCTTCACTTGTCTCTGATTATTCAGTATATTGGTTTATTTTAGATTTCTTCTTTCTTCGATCTTGGTTCTTCAGTACCATTTCGTTTTATACTCCTTTGTTTACTCTGGTCTGTTTTCTTTGTCGGTTTACTTGTTCTGGGTATCTTCATTGCCTGCTTCTATCCTACCTGGTTATTGTGGTTATTTTAAATTTTATTTTCCTGGGTTTTTAATTTGTTGTACAATTATATTAGTTGCAGATTTTTTCTTTAGGTTTACTTTTACTTGTTATTATAATAATTTATAGTGCTTTTTAATTGATTTTCATTTGGACCTTTTTTGGATATTCCATATACTTGAGTTTTATTAATGATCATCTGGTAATTGATTTAAGTGTATTATCTGTCATGCTACAATGTGCAAGTTACGTTACACAACGTATATGTTGAAATATGTTGTAAACTTGACTACATTTGAAGAGACGCTAATATTAGAAAATTGTTTATTGTCAGACCGTATTTTCCTGCCTACGTAATGTGATTAACAAGTGATTAACATAAACCATAAGACTCTTATGTGTGAGCCTATGTTTTATAAATCCAAACATGGTTTATCATCCTATAGTACACTTACTCCGAATGATAAGATAGCGTTTGTTTTCCATTTCATTTTGTGTGAGGATTTCGATAGTCTGTTGAGAGTACCTATAGTTTTATGATACCGTCCGTATTAATCCATAAACTTTACAACAAACCGCCCGACACGGCAGACCAAGATACTGTTTTACAACTACTAGACCAATTAATAATACCAATAAATGTAGACTTTCACGATTATGAGAGCGAGAGAGAAATTTGTAATGCCAAGTATAGTGAGCTAACCTTATTGTCTCAAACCCTCCATGACGAGAAATCTCCGGCGATAATTTTGCGGACTACCCAGAGAATAGAGCATTTAACCCGGCGAATGGAAAATTTGTTGATCTGGCCTAATCTTACGGAAATACCTCCTGAAGTACAAAACCTAGCTGACGAAGCTTTACGCCGCTTACCCACAATTATTAATGACTTAAGAAGAAGATCCGACTCGTTCAGGATGGAAGAAATAGAGAAGTCCTTAAAGAAATTACACATCTCCCCCGTACAATCACCTACTACTGATCTACCTCCGCCTAACACTGATCGGAACTCACCCGCCGTATCGCAAACGCAAGCTAACCAAGAGCAAAATACTGATAGAGATTTAAATGCCCCTCCTCCCGATCGTTTCCAGATTCGTCCCGGAACTCATGAATTGACCACCCCGAATGCATCATATCGTTCTCCTAAAGGAATGCCAACCTTGAACTATAACGCGGACCTATACGGTAAAATGACTCATCCTGTGGAGAAAATCTTAACCAAAATCCCTTACACCGATGGATTAAATGTCTCCAAACTACTAAATTTCATTAACTACCTCCTGCAGATAAAAGATCTACAGCAGCTGAATGACTGGCAAATTTTGCAAGTTCTGTTACCGCAATGTAAACCCCCGTTAAAGAATCGTGTGATAGAAGCTCTAACTTCTACGTTTCCAGTAGAAGAGCTACATAGCTCGATAATAAAATACTTTATCTCAACCGGTATTTACGAAGAAATTAAAAGAAAGACCGTACTCCGAGTACAAGGAAATCAGGAGAGATTAGGTCATTACATCTCCGATATCAGGGAGTCATCTCGACTACTACGTGTAGATTGGAATGAAACACAGATGGTCGACACCATTTTAATAGGACTGTCACCTGAGGAAAGATCTCGTTTATCTTTGATAAATAGACCAAACACAATTGCAGATCTAGAACAATGCAGTATCCATTCGTCAAATGTATGGTACTCCGATCAAAATAGACATGCAATGAAACCCGTAGAAACTAATAGAAATGAATTGCGAGCCCTAGTGCCCGATGTAACAACCCCGCATGAAAGGCAAGTTTTCAGTAGACCTCACAGTGTGCGCAAATCTGGTAAGTTAAGTGTAACACCATATAAAGCGGAAACAAGGTACCCTCCGCGCAATAAACCCATCTGTTACAATTGCGGCAAATATGGACACATAAGAAAAGACTGCAAGAGCAAGCCATTGGAACGTAAACAGTCAGATCCCAAAAAACATGTAAGGCAGGGAGATCCGAAATCCTGTGTCTTCCGCAGCAACTCGAAATCTGGTGAACATAAAGAAACTTATATAAAAAAAACATATTTTATAACCAACGTGGAAGGAAAAGAAGTTCGAAAGAAATAGATCCCTACGTGAGAGAATTTCGTGAAAAATGTAACGTGATAAATAAATGTAACTGGACTAAAAGCCTATTACCCTTAATACGAGTTGACTTAGGCGTTACCTCCACAATCGCATTAATTGATTCGGGATCTAGCAGAACCTTAATCAGCCAAGAATTAGCTTAAAATTAGCGAAACACCATTTAGTAAAACGGAGTCAACCTCGTGAATATAAAGTGTGCTACCGCCAATAAACGAAACATAATCATAAAACTGAGCATTACCGTTAAGTTTAAAATCAAGAACCTAACCTGGATGTTTACAATGTTAGTATGTAATGAATTAGGACCCGATTTAATATTAGGAGCAGACTTTATTAGTAAAACGGGAATGATTCGTGACATCTATGAGCAAAAATATTATTTCCGATTCGACCGTACACGGAAATATAGATTTGATTGTAATAATGAGGAAAAAAAAATTGTTCATCTACTGCACACGTAATACACCAAGAGTCAGATTTATCTCATCTAGAAAGTAGAGATAGAGTGAGAATACTGAAATTAATAAAAGAATTTTCCTCAGTTCTTACACCTAAACTAGGACTCACTAAACTAATAGAATATAAAATTAATCTGAGCGATCAGAAAGTAATACGCCTACCTCCGTACAAGTTGTCGCCTCCCAAGATGGAAGTGATGAGAAACCATATCAACAAGTTGTTGGAGCAAGGAGTCATTGAACCCTCTACGTCCCCATATTCATCACCCTCCTTTTTAGTACCAAAAGGTCACGATAAACACAGACTAGTTATGGACTACAGGCAATTAAACAAAAGAATAGAATTTGAATCTATCCCTTTTCCAGACATCCATAGTGCTTTCCATTACTTCACTAAAGCTATGGTCTTTACGGTAATGGATCTGAATCAAGCTTTTCACCAAGTACCCCTTTCTGAAGAATCAAAACGTCTAACCGCGTTTGCAGTTCCTTTTAACTTGTACCAATTTACTAGAGTACCCTTTGGAATATCTCAAGGAAGTTCCGTATGTAGTAGACTATTAGAAAGGATATTTCACGATATTAAATTTAAATATGTGTATCATTATTTGGACAACATCGTTATATATAGCGAATCGATGGAACTACATCTTAAACACCTACGCGAAGTGTTATCTCGGTTACGAAGAGCAGGATTAACTGTTAACCCAAAGAAGGTAAGTTTTGCCGTCCCACAGTTTTCATTCTTAGGTCACATCGTGAAAGCGAATGGAAAGGTAAGCATTGACCCCGAACGAACCCGCGCTATTAGAGAATTTTCACCCCACGAGATGCAAAAGGTATAGCCGATTTTTGGGAATGGTAAATTATTTCCATAAATATATTCCCCATCTTGCCGAAATAGCAGCACCCCTAAATTCCTTACGAAAGAAGGGAACGAAGTTTGAATGGAGCTCACTACATCAAAACGCGTTTGAGCAACTTAAAGAAAGTATCATATCTCCCCCAGTTTTGCAACTAGCGGATTTCACGAAACCTTTCGTAGTGCAGACCGACAGTTCCAGTGTAGCGTTAGGTGCAGTGATATATCAAGAGAGATAGAAAAAACAAACCGTGCACTAATAGTAATAATAAATAACTTCACACACCGACACCATACATACTCCAAGTCCCCAACTGTGCGTTAGACTCACAAAAAACCCCCGTAACGTGAAACTTAAGCGGTGGAGTACGTGACGATTTAATTCTAACTGTACTCGTAAATAAATAAAAATTAAGTTTGCGAGCGATTAAGTATTTTTAAATCGCACTATAAAACCTAAACCCCCGTATAAACTCAGTAGGAGAATGAGAAGTGAATTAAAATCTACAAAAGCACTAATAAAAAAGGCCGAATTGTAAAAAGTTATTATTATCATAATTAACCCTTTGCTAGTCATCATGCGGTGACCTGTTAATTCCGGACTCAACGTGTTTATCGAGTCGTCTGTAAGTTAGGAAGATATAAAAATCATAATTTTTATAATTAGAAATTTGGAGACACGAATAGTAGTTAAAATAACTCACTTAAATTATATATGTATAATTAATGTATGGTTTTTGGTAATAAGAATGTTAACTTAAATAAAAATAGGGACTATGTTGTCGCGGAGTACTTGCCCCTCTCCTTTGTTATGTACCAGTTGAATCAAAAAAGAGTCGCGATGTTGCCTTCACACAGTACAGACGTTAGAGCGAGTGCTCCATCAAAATGTATTTGTTTTAAATATTTAACTTCAGTATATTAGCTACCACTGCTAAACGTGGAAAGCATTGTGTAATGTACCAATTACATAAATATGTGTTAAGAAGAAAATGTAAAATGTAACAAAAAAAAAACTGAACTAGTGGTAAGCAAGATGACGTCACCCCTCAAGAGGTAAATCCAATTACAACATCACTCCTGAAGATGTGATCTGCAGAAAACTCATAAATACACGTATACGATGCATAAGACCTCCGTGAATCTACACCTACTTTCACCGAAGAAACTTCAATCTCCGCAGTGAACATCCGACCTAATTCCCGCCGAAGACACGACACAGATGATGACGCCGACTCCAAGAATTCCCAAGACGGACACCCCAGGACGAGGTTACTACGTCCAATTGTAAAGGTGACTCGATAGCTTGGCTATCGAGAGTTAATCATATTTGATACACAACTCACTTCTAAAAGAGACTTTTCAAAGACGATTAATTTTATTTAAAATTAAAATGAGTCAATCTAAGAGTTTACTGTAAAATTCAATTATCATACGTTGTAACGCCTTAAATGTAAATGTCATTTATTATCACTTCAAGTAATAATGCCATTCTTCAAATGGAAAAAGAAGTCTTGCAAGCGTCTAGATGAAATGAAAATAATTAGAAGTCTTTACTAAATATACATAAAGTAAACTCGGATCCGAGGTATAAGAATACATAAGCAATTTGATCCCATAGTTTTATGAAAAGCATTTAAATATTTTAGTTTAATTAATGATGTCATGGGATCTTTTAGTAACTGTTGTTAATAAAGAGAAGTCGTCTTGTTACACATGAAAATGAGTGCATAAATCAGTAAAATACCTTCCCTTGTTTCCTTATACTTATATTAATTAATTTATGCAAACTATTTGACTTTAAATACAGTTCGTTACAACGTAGGCAGCCCATGTAATTGGCAGAGGTCAGTTAAGACGGGTTCCCTGGATTTGTAACGCGGAAATACGTTACACGATCAGTGTCAATGTACGTAAAGTCTCCGAGCTGTTATTCCTCCGCCCATCATTGAGTTTACAAACTGTAAAATGTTTCAAACTCTCTTACGGCGGTCATCTTTATTAGTGACTCGAAGAAGATCGTCGTGGCCACTTTGCTAAGTTGGAGACCGGTCTTAGTGGCTCGAGCATTCTTTGAGAAATGCATCTATTGGTATGGTGCACGTACTAGCATAACTGCTGGAAAGGTTTGGTACAAGTAGCCTGGCGTCCATGTAACTGCTGTTGCGGGCGGCAACAGTCCTGGAAATCAAAAAACATAATATTAATTATATCACAGAATAAATAGTTTAGTTACAGAATAATTTGAAATTTGAGCAACATTAGTAGGGAAACTTGAAAAAAAGCATAGCATTGCTGCTGGGCACTTCCACCGGCTTGTGTTGCCGGCTCAGTCATCATCGTCAATGTTTTACTACGTGTTGTCATTGACCTCGTAGTAGTTGTCACTGTACAAACGGGAGGGGGACACATTCGTCCACCCAACGTGTTGCCGCTGTATAAACAGGCAAAACGCTCAGTTAGCAGCTATTTTCGTTTCGGAACCAACGTGCAGGAGTTACTACCTACCTATTTGTGTTTTGTTCGTTTAGTTATGTGTTTCTATGTTTGTCTTTATTATTATTAATTCGATTATTTGTGTCCTCATTTATTCTGTGTAAGTATAATGGTGTCAGATCCCGTTGAACCGGTACCCTCTTCTTCTGCCAGCGAAAGATAGAAAATACTCTAAAAAGATATTTTAGGTCTAAAAAGAATATTTTGGCTCTAAAAAAGACACTTAGTACTAGGAAAAATTCAAATTAATTCTTAGGCTGTTTTAGGCCTATCACAACCGGCAACAGCTGTTATATAGGCCTACCTCGCCACGCCACTATAACCGATTGGCACTATAACCGACTTTGTCTTCTAGCTGGAGCATCACACTTTGTCTACTATCCTGCCTCAAATAGTTTTGTGGAATGTCTGCACCATCAGTTGAAGACGGCAATTCGGCGTCTCTCCAACAGGGATACAAGACGATTTTGGTGTTCGAGCGGCAGAACTCGTTTCCGGGTCAACTGTCCGGTTGCCAGGTAAATTCCCTACACGAACATGCTCGACAGCTGTCAGAACCCATCTGCCTTTGTCCGTAACCTTCGTCAGTCTGTCGTACGCTAAGTCAAAGTCATTTCAACGACCTACGACCTGTCAGCGTTTCTAGACACGCCGTTCAAAACCCTTTGTCTTCAATGATTCGAAGTCGTGGTCGCGCGTCCTCGTTTGTGCTGACACTCAGAAAGGTGCACTGAACCGCAATACGTTGGACCGCTTCCTGTCGTTAGTAGGACCAACAAAAAAGCTGTAGTCACAATTAACGGCCGAGACGTTTCAGAGTCATTGGACCGCCTCAAGCCGGCTTAAATCTTCCAAGATTCTCACCATTCCCCTCTCTCCTACAGTCTCGTAACACAATAAAAGTTTGTGATTTTCAAATAAAACATATATAAGCATACATAAACAAGTCGTCTTTTGCATCCTAGCTTCCAAACTTTACGATCTTTCCAATCATCATCCTTCAGATTTCTATTTGCCATTGCATTTCTTACGCCGGGCGGCTACCAGACGCGGAGCCGAGGGAAGTTGAGCGTAGTGAATTTTGAAAATATTTTACAATGTGTCTTAGTTTTTGTTGTGTTGGATTGAAATTTTTAAAAATTTGAATAATTTATAAAATAGTTAATCAAGTTTACTGACTTTTGGGGTCGAAAAATAATATTTTGTGTGCGTGTACAGACGTGAATTATAATCGCATATATTTAAAATTATGTGGTAAGAATCCCGAATTTCTCATTTCCCGTGAGGAAAATAAGGGGATCCAATCTTGAAGCTAGTCGTATCCTAGGCACCCATCATGAACAGATCCTAGGTAGGCCTATGTCAGTGTGTTTAATACGCATTAAACACGACTATTATGCATTCTCTCACGAATATTATTTAGTACGATTTTTACACTAGTCAAAAGTGAACAACAGTGTTCTTGCAATGAAAGGATGGGGCCACCGGATGTGGTGCTGAGTGAAGTGTAGTGAAACGGCAAAGGTTTACTCCGCTCAACTGCCTCGGCCGAGGTCCGTTTGGAAACTGATCCCGCTTCTCCCACCACACCGCCTTCTCTTTCCCTAAGGGCTCTATCACACTATGCAACATGTTGACCGACCTCGGACAACTAGTTGACGAGGGCTAAACGCAACTCTCAGCCCTCTTGTTGATGATTTAAGTCGAGAAAATGGCGTCAAGGAATGAAGAGCTTCTGCTACTCGCTTTGTTATTGAAGAAAAGAAGACGCAGAGCTCGGAGAAGACGTATGTACATACACCCTATGTTATCAACAAGGATGGATAAAGGATTATACTATACACTGTTCGATGATCTGTGCGTGGACGAAAATAATTTTTTTAACTATTTTCGTATGTCAAAACAATCATTTGATGAATTATTGGACTTGATCAAAGCAGACATAACTGGCACTGATACCAAAATGAAGAGAGGTTATGTCTTGCGTATTGAATGCGAAATGACAACTGGGCCTGTCGTCTGCCGTCCCGGACACAGTTAAGGTGGTGTCTGTGGCGAAGTGCGCATGCGCGGAAGCGGGAGTGGCGCGCCACCTGTTGCACAGTGTAATAGCTCCCATCTGAAACAATGCCCCACGTCCAGCGTCAGCAACTTCCGAGTGGTCGGGAAGTTGCCGACCTCGTCCACCGTCATCCACAAGTTGGCGACCCATATCAACAAGTGGCTTAGTATAATAGGCTCCCATATAAACAATGTTACTAGACGACCTCAGCAACAAGTTGCCCGCCACATGTTACCTAGTGTACTAGTAGTCTAACGTCTGACCACCATACTCAGTTAGCAACTAGCAACGGGAACGGAAGTGGAGAAAATGTTGGTTGAATGCGTGAAGGAACAAAAGGTAAGGACCGAAGTGACAAGTAGTAATTTCGAAACTGATCAGCGGTTAAATAACTAAAAAGTGTAAAATACTCATTAGTCATTTCGTCATGTCAGATAAAGACTTTCCCATTCTTTCTTAGTAGTAACATGATAAACTGCACACATGATAACGGAATTCAGTGTCATCAAATTCCGATCTGAGCATCAAATATTCGATGTTTTTGAAATCTGGCACGTCTGACATCGCCGAGGATAAAACGCAACTGACAGTACTCCACAATATATTTCCCCCCGCCCCACAGAGTGACTCAGCTCAGCTCCGTATCTGGTGTCCACCCAGACTTATCTGTGCCATTGCCATTCAAGTCTGTCGCAGCCTCCCTTATCTTCTTCTTTCAGGAGGAACCCATTCTAGTAATTTCTTTGATCGTCTATCATCACCCGTACCTCACATATACCCGTACCATCTTAATCTTTTAACATCAATTGCGTCATTTATATTGCTACATACATTTTAATTTTTTCTTTCCCTTATTTCATCATTGTTTACCCTATTCAGCAATGTAACATGTATGTATGTATTCTAAATTTTGTATAGTCTACTTATTAATATGTTACATGAATTTTGCAAAATATAAATAAATAAAATTTGTCTTTTCTATCTTCGTAGCAATTTTTCTTAGTAAGTTTTTCCTATATAAACAGAACTATAGCCTCCTAAATCGCTGTAAGCTATAATTAAATTGGAGAATATGCCTTCAAAAATGTTGGCAAAGTCAAAGACTTAAAAAAGAATAAACAGTACAAGATCTAATGGTTCGAGAAAGTTAAAACTAAGTTCGGGAATTCAATTCTATGTTATCTTAAAGGCGTAAAGTGAATTTGACTGAAAGATCCATCCCAGAGTTTAGACTACCGAATTAGGTATAAAAGGTCTCAGTAAAATTTAAGAGTCTGAGATTACATAATAGGGAATAAAGATGAGAAGCCTTCATTGGTAGACCATAAAACTAACTGAAGCCTAATTTTATTAAGTTATCCTACTGTTATTTTCTACGATAATTTGACAATAAGTAAATTCTCAGTCTGCAATTTTTGCGTAATGTGCTAAGATACAGAACAAAATTGTAAAACATACACACAACGCATGGAAGCTTTCAATTCTAAACTATTATCTTTTTTATGGAGTCGAATATACATGACTTCCATGTTCTAAGATGTCATGTTCTTTAAAATCATTTTCGAAATGAAATAGTTCCATAGAAACTATTCCTTTCTTCAACCTTAACCTCAGTACTGTGGTCACTAACGTATACCACCTCAAGTTAGCGCACTCGATTTTCACTGATGATGGCAGTCGATGACACTACCGAAACGTTGGTTTTGCAGAAAACACTGGACCACGGCCAAACACCCCGGGAAGGAATTTTAACAACAAACTACTTCTTTGTTGCCGATAACGTAGTACACATGACATATAAATAAAAATTATCCCCTTTCCCTTCAACTATCATTTTCATTTATAGAAAATTACCCCCACCCCCTCCAACTAGCCCTTTCATTTGTAGATATTTTATCTACCTTTCTACAGTGGATTATTATGACCTTCTTTTCAGGATACTTTATTTATCAAAGTTGGAACATCACAAAATGTTCCATACAAATAAACTCAAAAGGAATGTTAAAATTAGTTAAAGATTGTGAATTACTGGAAACAATTAAAATATAAAAATGAAAAATGATATTAAATAAATATAGGAGCTTTGAATAAAGGAAGAAGATTAGTAACAATGCATGAACAGTAGGAAGTCTGCAAGCAGCAGTATAAGACACACATTAAATAAATTGACAAAAAGGCTATGAGTTTGATAAATACTAGTTACCCGAAAGGTTAGTTAAGTGAAAAGAGATAGAATATAACAAAGTAGATATCATAAATAAATGATATATAAAATGAATTATACTTGAAAATAAAATAAGTCATATGATAAGCATGTTGGCTGAGAAAAGAAAGTGAGAATAGTTATTTATAATACATAAATTGTAGATCAACAATCTGAAGTAAATGTATTAAATGAACTAATTGGTAAACAAATATAAATTGAAACTGTAAAGTAAGATTAAGCAAGTAGGAATAAGAATTGATAACCTAACCTTGAAGGAAGGGCATGCCAAGGCATTATAAGTAGGCCTACTGATTAAAGATAAAACAATGAATATATCGAAGTTGTATTTTTTATGAATAAATAATGTATAAAGGAGACAAGTGATGTGAAGAATGTTATGTTATAAGTATATCATAAACATGTAAATTTTATAAAACAATATATTCAAACATGAGAGGAAGGGAGTAGGCTATAATTTTGTTTATTAAATAAGAATAAAGTTACAAAAGAGGAAGTAAAGTAGATCACCTTGTAAATAAAAGAATAATGACATAATAAGTCATAAAACTTATGACAATCAATATACCATGTATAAAGAAAGAACTAATGTACATAGAGTAAGATAGAGTTAATCTTAAAATGAGTGTAAACTCATAAGAAAATATTATCAAATAGACAGACATGTGAACTAAAGAGTCATGACTATACTGAATATAGCAAATTTAATTAATTGTAAAATATAAAGGGTGTCCTATCACCAAACTTGTAATAAAAGTTGATAACATATAATAGCGTTTGCATAGATTGTTTAAAAATAGAATATAACTGCCATTGGATTGTAATAGGGAAAATTAGTTATAAGAATCATCAATGTTGAACTGAGTACAGCATTTTAGAGTTTTTTTATTAGAATAAGGATAATAATTTTATAGAATGTTCTTAAAAGTAATTATTAATTAAATACGATACTATACACAAGAAAAAAACTACAGATTGTAACAAAAAACACTCATTGTAAAACTATGCATTAGCATAGGCCATCATTAAGATTGGTTTTATTAATTAATAATGTATTAATGCTGGCCACTATTGAACTTAAATTAACCAGCAGGAAGCAAACAATACGATGCTAATAAAATAATAAACTTAGTAATTAGAATAAAGGAGAAACGTAAGATAATTGTCAACATTTTGTAACAAATTCTGTGAATATAGAATCGAGGAGGTAAAACTAACAACAACGAAAACCACGCCGGCTAACAACCGTTTAAGAAAAATAACGTAATGAAGACAGCAAAATGACGTAATGCCGCGGAACATGACATAATTTTCCGCCAATCAAATTAATAGTTACAGAACAGAAGCAACATGGCCGCCGGCAAACCGCGAGGACTATATAAAGACGACGCACCGAGCGCCTATGGACACCAGCGTATTACCGCTGGTGTCCCTCAGGGAAGTGTACTTGGGCCTCTCCTGTTCTCGCTGTTTGTCAACGACACGCCCCGAGTTCCTGGAGTTAAATTGTCGCTGTTCGCGGACGACACTGGGGCTTTTGCCTCAGAGCCGAAAGCAAGTTATGCGGCAATCAAGCTCCAGCGCCAACTCGACGTGTATGTCGGGTGGACCGATGACTGGAGAGTTGCCGTTAACGCCTCCAAGAGTGCCGCGGTAATATTCTCGCGTAAACGCAAGCGGCCTCGGCCGCTTAAAGTAGGTCCCGTCGAGGAACCCTGGACCAACAGCGTCAAGTACCTCGGGCTCCACGTTGACTCCCGACTCACCTGGTTAACCCATACATAATACATCAGACAACGCGCTTCGGTGCAACTCAGTAGACTCTGGCCCATGCTATCTAATCCGGCAATGACCCCCCGGCTAGGTAAGCTCATAGTCAACTCGTACGTGTTGCCCGTGATTACCTACGCCTGTCCTGTTTGGGGATACCTCGCTCGTGGTCATAGTACAACGCTCCAGCTCGTACTCGACCGGGGACTGAAGCTTGCGTGTAAAGTACCCCGGAGGTACTCTTCTCGTCTTTTGAGGAGAAGACTCGGTGTCCGCTCTTTTGATGACACCGTGAGACGTCTGGTGCGTAGATTCTATGTTCGTTCCGACAGAGTGACCCACAATTCCCTCATTGCCGGAATTGGTAAATACATCCCGCGACCGGATGAGTCCTGGAATCGACCTCGTTTGTTAGTCCCGGTGGTATAATCCACCAATCGCAGGTCGCTTCAGACCCCTCCATAATCAGGTATAAACATATATAAAGAACTCAAATAGACCCAGTGGCAGGAGTCCTTTCTGAGACTCGGGACACTGCACTACTTCGCGCGGGCCGCGCAACCACCAGTCGTGCGCCAAGGACAGTTTTTCACTTTCTTTCGGACAGTTCAGAAGTAAGATCCACGCCGCTCAATATCAAAATTATAAGCTAAAAATAATTATCAGCAAAGAAGTAGTGAGTTTTACTTAAAGCTAATAGTAAACAAGTATACAGTTTAATTAAATACGGAAGCGAGTGAAGTCATCTAATAAGAGTATCATTTAAATCAGAAGTGCGGACTAGTACGTAACGAGGTTAGGTGTGCGAGTCAACCAAGTCGGCACATCGAATGAGTATTAGGCGTTATTAGTGAACAGTGGGAAAGTTTCATGGGCAATTAAGTGAGATTGAAAGTCAAGTGAAAATAATCAGTAAAGATTATTAACCAGGGAGTAGAGTGAAAAATAATTGAAAATAATTATATTATTATTGTATTATTGTTAGAACTACATTCACTTGTATACCTATGTACTGCATCCCCATGCAATAATATCACCATAAATAACTATTGTGAACACTTTTTGAATTATTAATTAATTGAATTCCATGCTCATTATACTTAACCGTAATTAACCTCAAAGTTCGGCAAAGACGACCACTTGTTATTAATTATATTATGTTAATTGTGTCTGCCCTAAAAGAATAATCCTTGTAAAGCATCGTAAATCGTAGCATTTTAGTTTTATCTTGTATGTCCAAAGAACTCACCTCTGAGAGAAAAATATAACCAAATGTATTTTAAATCAATCTTGCCAACTGCTGAGTTAAGAGTGAAAGCCAGGACAATTGTTAATCAAGTAAACATTGTTTAGTTGTATTCAAATTGAGAAAATATCATTAACAAAACAAATAAATGAATTGTATGTTAATTAGAAAACGTCTAACGTATCATTTCAGAAACTTAAATTAATTTTTCTTATTTATGAGAGTTGGATTTTTAAAACCACTCAAACGATTAAGTTGGCAACGCCGAACTTCAACGGCTCCAACCATATTTAAACCTTTTAATACACAACAAGTGAAATATCGATTATATTCTAGTCAGACAAAGATATAAGAACAAAGTTAAATCTAGTCATTCATATCCTGGTATGGATATAGATAGTGACCATATTCCCGTTATGGCCAAGTGCAATATTAAATTTAGGAAAATCAGGAAATCTAAACAAAAGAACTGGTGCTTAGAAAAACTGACCGATGACAAAATAGTAAAAGAATTGGAAGAGGAGACAGACATGTTGATGGAAGGAAGGCCAAGTTGGGAGGAAGTAAGAGATGGAATAATTGCAACAGCACAGCGTGTTCTAGGGAGGAGAAATTTAGAACCACGGAAACCGTGGATGACACAGGAATTGTTGGATCTAATAAGGAGGCGTAATAGGCTGAGAAATAAGGATTATCAGGAGTACAAGAGAATAAAAAATCAGATTACCTCTATGTGTCGCATTGAAAAAGAAAATTGGATGAAACAACTAAGTCTTGAAATAGAAGATGATTTCAGTAGAGGGAAATGTGATAAGGCATATTTAAGGATAAAATCGTTACAGTGGAAGCATAAGACTCGAAGTAATGTTGTTAAGGATACAAATGGTAAAATACTTTTCGAAAATGATAAGGTCAGCGAGCGTTGGAAGGAGTATATAGAGGAACTATATGACGGGGAAGCTGTTGTAGTCACGCAAGAGTTTCTAGATAATGAGAATGCTGTAGATAGAGATATGGTAGGACCGCCAATTAGCAGGGTGGAATTTGATTATGCCCTTAAAGGTCTGAGTATGAAAAAAGCGACAGGGCCTGACAGTCTACCAGCAGAGCTTTTGAAAAATGTAGGGGAGAGAACGAAAGACCAGCTATTTCGAATAATTACTGGTTGCTATGAAGAGGGAGTATTGCCAGTTGATTTCATTAAAAGTAGAAAAATCACAATACCAAAGAAAGGTAAAGTAGACGACTGTGCTAATTATAGAACGATAGCCTTAATATCTCATGCTGCTAAGATTTTGCTGAAGATAGTGAAGAACAGACTGGAAGGAAAGATTGATCACACTTTGGAGGAGGATCAGTTTGGATTTAGAGCAGGTAGAGGAACCAGAGAAGCAATCTTGGCTCTGCGGCAGATCTTGGAGAGGAGAATTGAAGTGAATAGGAAAACCTATTTAGTATTTGTGGATCTCGAGAAGGCGTTCGACAATGTTGATTGGAAGCTGCTGTTTCAAACTATGAGGAAGTCAGGACTTGACTGGAAAGTTAGAAGAGTAATCTTCAATATTTATAGGTTGCAAAGTACTGAAATAGACATAAATGGATGTAAAAAGGAAGCAATAATAAGAAGAGGGGTAAGACAAGGTAGCCCACTGTCACCGTACTTGTTTAATTTGTTTATAGAAGATGTTGTAACTCAGATGAAAGGGAGTTCTAGGGGAATTAAAACAAATGGGGAACGAATACACAGTATTCGCTTCGCAGATGATATTGTACTGATGGCTGACTCAGAAAAGGATATGACCCGAATGTTAGGTACGTTTAACAAAATTCTTCACGCTTGGAGATTGAGGATAAATGTTAGGAAAACTAAAATAATGGTTGTAAGTAAAAAAAGAGAAGACATTAAATCAACCATTATGTTGAACAACACAATGTTGGAGCACGTTACTGAATTTTGTTACCTGGGTAGCATAGTTACAAGTGGGAATAAGTGTCTGGCAGAGATTAAGAGGAGAGTAGCTCTGGCAAAACAAGCATTCCAGAGCAAAAGGAACTTATTAACAAACAACCATATTAGTATTGAAACAAGGAAAAAGTTTGTTAAGGTATTTGTATGGAGTGTTTTAACTTACGGGTGTGAATCGTGGACCTTAGGGAAGGTGGAGAGTGACAGACTTCAGGCAATGGAGATGTGGATTTGGCGGAGAATGACAAAAACTAGTTGGACAGATAGGAAGACGAATGAACAGATCTTAGAGGAAATAAATGAGAATAGAACACTGCTTAGGAGTATAGAGGTGAGGAATATTAAGTTGATAGGGCATGTGATCAGACATAGTGCTTTTTTAACTAACATCTTTGAGGGCAAAGTAGTGGGGAAGAAGCCCAAAGGAAGACCAAGAACTGCATACTTCCGCAGCACAATGAGTGTCGTGAATAGTGGGTGCTATGGAGAAATGAAGAATATCGCAAGGGATGGAGTGACGTGGCTACAGCGACAAGGCATTGCCTTTAGGAGTTAAAAAAGTGAAATATCAACACAATCAACCATATTTCAGCTATATTAGAATTAATAGTTCGAAACAACCAAAACAGATTAGTATTTTATTATTAAAATAAATTTATGGAATTAGCATTTAGATCCCATATGGCGCCCAAGTAAGTCTTAAATAATATCACACAACTTTAATACAGTGTAACTTTTATATTTTACATTATTAATTATTTTATTCAATACAACAACATATAGTGTAACCATTACAGACATACAGACGTGACCAGATTAACACAAAAGGTACGTACAACGGGAAGTGTTTCAACGGAACGTCGAGATTACTATAATCATCTCCTTCATGAAACCCAATTTTATTGTATTAAACAATTATAAATTGACGCAAATAAAGTGAGGCTTTTGTTACATTAGAAGGGAGAAGTTAGTCTCGTAATAAATTTAATTACTTTACTTTTGTTAAAACATGAAATGTTGAAGGTAAACTACCCTTCCCCTTAACCGATCTTCACCAAAATCAACAGGCCTTGAGTGCTCTACAGCTCACGCACATATGCAAAAAATTATTTAATTCTGTTTGAATTTAGACACACAGACACTTTTCGAAAAATGAATTTTCTTCATGTTTTGAGGGTAGTTCAATCAGAATCAGCCCTTATCTCGAACACGATTTTTTTCGCCATCACCATACTTCCATTTCCTTATGAAACATGGAAGTGAAAATTATGGGCCGAATGAAGATCTGACAGTGTTTCCGAATACACTCGTTGTAAGCCGAAACGAGTAATGAACACAATTGTTTGTAATCGTGTAAAATTAGCGCACAAGTCCAGACGCATATTGAACTGTTTACAATTAATGTATTGCAACAATATAACATTGCAAATTTAATGTAATTTAAATTTGTTTAGCCCCACGTTGGAAGCGACAAATATGCAACATTTTAAATACCAACATTTAAGTGCATTTTAAATTTGTGGAGCCCACGTTCTTTGGGACGCCAAAAGGTGACAAATTACCCTTCTTTGTGTATTTTAATCTGTACATTAATTTAACTCATACTCTTTATATAACATTCCTACAATGGCGGGTACGTATTTGGGGTTCAGGTGTACATAGAGTTCTATGTAACTTGTAACGGTATTTCAAATATATTTAGTAATAATGAAATTGTGCGCAAGGCACTTGATTCGACTTAAACCATTCATTATTGCTTTGTTACTATGCCGTAAAGCTTACGCTGTATACATCCTTACTGACTAAATATTCTATTCTAATAATGTTTTATTAAAAATATCATTTCCTGACTACTCAGACAATTAGTGTGCTTCTAAATATCAATGCTTAAATATCGCTTTTTTTTAGATATTGTAACGGAATTCAACATACTAATAGCTACTGAATTTATCTTTCTTTTTCAGTACTGATTTATAAAACTCTACTTTTTTTACTTAAATGCTTTGCATTCTTTTCATTTCAATACTAATTTGAGCTCTTGTTTATGTTAATCTTACTTCGATAATATCTACTATTTTAACTCTATATTTACAAGAAACATTGGCTCTTAACTTTAAAATAAAATAATAATGTCTTTAATTGTCTTTGAGTTAATTGTTCGACTAAGAGGTAAATAAGTTGTTTATCACCTGATTGTTGTCAATCATACTCAATCGAAATCGATCCATCTGTAATCGTCCTCGTCTCGAACCAGCATCAATTCCTCTTGTCCAGCGTCGTTTCCAGACTTCAGTAATGTTCCTCTTGTCCAGCGCAGCCGCTCTAGACTCCAGCGTCATCTCGCACTTTGGAACTAAGTCGTCAGCTCTCTCGCTCTCCAGAACTTCCTGTTACTTCTTTTTGTGCTGTTTCGGACGTCAGTTGATCATCTTATATGGATTTTCTTCTCGTGTAATTCTGTTACTATTTAAAAGTGATTGTATTTACAACTCAGTTACATAGTTGTATGTAACAGGAAGGATGAAACTATTTACAAAAAAATAGATACTCCGTGCGGACGGGCAGAAGCTCCCGCTACAACTGTGGGTGATCAAAAAAGATACAACTGTAGCGTGTGTGTCCTATTTATACCCACGTCTTGGTTAACACCTGCAGTTGTACGAAATCGACATGTCTGAAATTGTCTCTGGGTTTTGTTCCCCCACTCCTCGTCAATTTCGCTATTTCTTAAATTTCTGCGAATTGCAGGAGTCCTGTAAGTATACTCTTATACCCATCTTATAACTATTTTCACTACACATGTTCACTGTACTTTTGGACATTGTAACTTAACCCTTTCGATTTGTACACAGTTATTTCGCCACTACACTCGTACAGTGTGTCCCTTTCACGTGGTTTTCGTACACAGTATGTAGTTAATTTTATTACATTTTATTGTGTCTTTGGATTTTACTCCTTATTTATAGTTTATGAATAATTACGGAAAAACAGTAATTACGCAATTATTCATACTGGGGTGGCAAACTCGTCTGCATAGACCTGCGTCAGACACACATGCAAAATACTGTTGTACACACTTTCAGTTACATCTGTGTGTGTGTACAAGTCGATTTAGGTCGAAACACCTGTCCATATTTTTGTCTGAGCCAAGCTTGCAATCCCTGACATGCTTACTTCTAATACATTATTAATTATTTTACAATTTATTATGTATATTTAAATTTTTATATTCAATGCTCAGTACAGCACTTATCTGTACTGTCGCAGTATATTGCATTAACAAAATCACTGTATATACGATAGTAGCTAATTGTCTTTTATCTTCTGTAAAAGGTTTTATTGATAACAGGGAGATACAATGATATGCACCATATATTACCTACGATACGAGACAGTAGCTGTAAGTTACCAGAATGGTATGGAACTTAATGTAGTCTTACATTATGTTGTTTTATACTCGCTTTTTGAATTCAACTTGATGAAGTTCTGTCTCAGTAAAGTCGACGAAAATTACGATTGCAAACGTAGTCCTTTTCAAATCGCGAACGACTGGAGAGTGTCTAAAATGATTGTGAAATACAGGCCGAACGGCAAAAAGTGGATACAATTGAAACCTCGGAAGAAGAAACTGCAGAATCCAGCACGAGGCAGATTTGTACAGTTTCTGGAACCTCAGGGTTTCCGCATGAGTTGGAGGCGTTAGTAATGCAATTAGTGTATTTTAGTTAGTGCTAGAGGCTGTGCGTTTTTGAATAGTAATCAGTTAAATTTAGTTTCAAACGTGAAATTAATTACGAATGTGTGCAACGAAATGAGGAATACTTTTGCCGTTCAACACTCTTTTTAATTAAACCGACACTTCCTTTCAAAAAAAAAAAACACGTATTGAATGAAATCAGCAAGAGGTAATGAAAGCAGTTTAACGAATGTAATAGGTTCCATAAACAAACAGATAAGTCCGATTGTGTTAGGTAAGATTTTATACAAAACCCTATTACGTTTTATAAGGCGCTTTTTAAAAGTGTGGTAACTAAGTTTGATAATCGTTATGACAAGGAGTCACCAATTAGCAGTCTGTTACCATTCTGTACACATCAAATACAATTTATTCTACTCTGGCTATAAAAGAGGTTAAAAATGATGTCCCACGAAATTAAAGTTAACTGACTCATAAAGTGTCGCTAGCAACATTGTACCGTAAGACTCGTGTTACGGAATGATAAATTAAACAGTAGGCAGTGTGCTAACACAAACACGTATTCCGCGTTGAATCCTTATTGTTTTAATGTATACATTGACCTCTAGTAAAGTACTGCTTTAAACTAAACTCCAAGTCTCTGAGAGATATGTGATTTGGTAAGAGAGCAATGACATGCGCACGCTCAGTGGTGTAAACGAACCAACGGCTACTGAGAAATACCGATTCACATTACATTATCAAAACTCACTCAACGCTGACTTTCCTCTCGTCTACAAAAATATGTTTCTCTCAGATTCCCTAGAACTTTCAATTTTCACAAAATACTTGTAACGCATCATTAAAATTTCTGTATTTGTTTTTTAATTAACATTTTTCTTTCACTTCTACATTTGTTTTTCACTTGAATCCCACACTTTTAACACTCGTCTTAATGATTTAGCGTCCCATGGGAAATGGATTTTCTCTTTCACGATAGGTAGGCGGTTCTTTAACAGTGAGCATCACATTTTGAGTTTTTATAAAAATCCTGAACGATTTTTCTTATTACACACTTATCAGAATCATCAAGAAAATGTTTTACGTTTCTCCCGGAAGAGGTTTCCGGCAAGAGTTTTCCTTCTGCACTGCATTTCTCTTGCTGTGAACAACGAAACATTATTTTCTTCCTTTCGAAGACACTTGAAGAGACATTGTGAAAAGACAACTACAAATAAACAAACAACAGGATAATTCACTCACTAACTAAGGGTAACTAAAAGTACATTAATCCTAAACGATGGTTTACAAATTCGTATTCTTAATGTTACTATTACAGAACTACTTGAAAAGTACTAAGTCGTAAGCACAGAACCAATTTCGCGACAATTTTGTTATCATCTGCAACGGCAAATATCAGACTGCATGGTTTTGTGCAGTGGTATCTGAGTGGATGCAAGTCTGACTGTAAACTCTGACAAACTAACTCAAACTAACACAAACACACTCACTCATATTTTATTCCCTCCATCAGAGACACAGAATTCAGTCTCATGGAGTATTCTAATTGTGCGTCCAGACATGCAACTACGTATCGTATCGCAACAGCGTCGCGTGTCATATTTAGACGGCACACTGCAACGGCAACATCGTAACGTCGGAGCTGTGTGACCACTGCTTTATCAGTACGCAACATGGAGTGGACTGAAGAACTTACGCTGCAATTTATTGAAGTTTATCGCAGTAAACTAATATTGTGGGATACAAAACTCGGTTTACATTCTGGTTGAGCCCGCTAACTGCTTGAAATTTCAAATCTAGAAGTAACTGATTACCACTGTAGATTCTTCTATTATAGAACTGCGTATGCCACCGTCGTATTTCCCGACATTTCTTCCTTTTTATTGAACGGTTATAATGTATTGGATGAGGTCGCTATTGTTCAAGCCCCGCGATGGAAGCCAATTTATTACGTTTAGATGAGGCCCTGCCTCCTTCAAGCCCCGCGATGGAAGCCAATTTATTACGTTTAGATGAGGCCCTGCCTCCTTCAAGCCCCGCGATGGAAGCCAATTTATTACGTTTAGATGAGGCCCTGCCTCCTTCAAGCCCCGCGATGGAAGCCAATTTATTACGTTTAGATGAGGCCCTGCCTCCTTCAAGCCCCGCGATGGAAGCCAATTTATTACGTTTAGATGAGGCCCTGCCTCCTTCAAGCCCCGCGATGGAAGCCAATTTATTACGTTTAGATGAGGCCCTGCCTCCTTCAAGCCCCGCGATGGAAGCCAATTTATTACGTTTTACTCGTGTCTCGTGTCCGCTTGTATACCTCTGTAAAATATAACACTGTGTCTGAGTGTGAAAGTGTGTCTGTGTTTCTTACCACTGCGTCCTCGCACGGCGATGTACTTCACGATGTTTGGGCCCGTAGCGAACGTACTGGGGACCAGGTATCGTGGTTCCCGATTTGAGGTTTAAACGTAGTGGGTTATCTCCGGGTGGCGCCAAGTTGTTTATATAAAACAATTAAAATGGTTTGCTTATCAATGTTCTATTTGAACAAGGCGACGAATTCAATCCGTCCCGCCTTTTCTCAATTTTGTGTCAATCGAGATAGCAGTTGTAGGATTCGCTACCTGAGCGCTAGACGTCACCTTGGAAACCTTCGCTATACATTATATTTTTAAATATACACTTTGCTAATGGAAATAAGACACGATTTAACACACACAGTATAAATTTATTATTAATTTGAAGTTAATATTTTATAGACACGAGTTGTAATTAATTTTTCATATACAATTCTGCACCGGATAATTCTTTATAAGACTCTTACTCAAGGTTAAACGATCGACTTTTGAATACAAATAAACAGTAATGGCGTTATATTTCGCCGATCAACAAATATTTTGGTCGACGTTTGTGGGTTGTTTGGATCACGTTAAAAGGTTCAGATGCAGTTACAACATTAAAAATACACAACCTTACAATGTTTTTTCCTTATGTAGGATAATGTGTAGTGGTAATTGTTTTGTTTAAGTGTCATACAAGATGTTTATAATCCGTACATAAATATGAGGTTAGTTCTATAGTTAACAAGTTTTTCAGTGATATAAATTTATGGATCAATCCTTGTAAGAGAATAAAAATGATTTAGTGGTATTGAACACACATTGAGAAATGGTCAAAGTGCGTCTATTTTTTGGAAGTTGAAATAATTTAACTGATACTTAACAGCATTGCAGTACGTTATTATTCGGGATGTCAAGAAGGAAGGATTATGGCATCAATATGGTTCAGCGTTCTTTATTCAGGCTTCGGCATCTTTTTCAAAGTGGTTTGTACTTATTTGGATATTTCATATTGATTTAAACGTCTTCTCCCTCTGGAAATGGTATTCTGCGTCTATCAGTCTTCTGTACTATCGATTTCTACACTTTGTTTTACTTCTAATATGTTTTAAACATTAAAAGGTGTTGTACAGACAATTCGTATCTGGCTTGCGATAGCGTCACTTTTTAAGTCCTTGCATTTAACGGTAATTACCTCGTTAAACGGCTGTTTCCATGGTTACGTATTTGCTCTCATTGGGTGAGCAGAAAATCAGTACATTGATATCAATTTTCGAATTTCTTTCAAATCTTCCCATATCTTCGGACTTTCTTCCTCCTCTTATCTTCCTTCGGGGTTATTATCTAAATGCACTGTCATTTATATTTTCTCACAAAGATTATTTTGGTACCCCACAATATTGGGTTTTATCAAGTTTTCTAAGTTTAAAATTAATTCCATACTTACTAATTACATTTATTTATTTATATAATTCCTTAATTTAATATTTGGTTTTTTAATAATAACTACTATTCATCCTTGATGAATTAGTCACCTTGGATTTGTCCATTACATGGTGATTTTTGTACAATCAGTAATTGTTTATGTTTGACCGTTAGGCCTGTTTCACATTAAGTAGCCATTACTGGGTTTTTGTGGCTTCATACACAACATATTTCATTTAGTCCCAAATTGTTATTTTGCTTTTACAATTATGTTTAATATATCTGGATGTGTTTTAATTAGTAACAACTGTGTCATTCAATCTTACTTGCTAATTATTTGCTATTCATTTCTAATATAAAATAAAACATCTAGGCTTATGGTCTGTATAACTCTTACAGCCATATCCATTTCATAACTAACAGTTTATATAATTCATTATTTCTTAATTGTTGTTCTGGTGCTAAACAATCTCACCTCTCCTGAACCTTTTTCATCAAACTCCCCTTATAACATGGGTATTAAATTAATGTTAACACAAACTTATTTTCTAATGCTTTTTTCTCTCCCTTCCATATTAACACCATCTAATTACTTTTCCTTGTGAAACACACCTTTAAACTTTTACAATACATTTTTAAGTTATAACAATACTATTCACTAGTCATCACAGTGAATATCACTACTTAGTGTTCATTATTTACTGATTACATGTTCTATCCTAAATACTATTCATTGTAACTTGTTAAATGTTATTGTTCACTCTTAAAACTAAAACATATTGTTCACTCTTAAAACTAAAACATAAGTAATTTTACTAAGCCTTTAACTTAGCCTACTCTCCTCTTACTATTTATATGATAGACAATATTTGTATTTATTGTTCACTAGCACTTTCTTAAATTGTTTAGTGTTCATTACAATTTATTTAGTGTTTCTTTAGTATTATATCACTCTAGTATAAATCACTTTCACTAATTCAACTTCCATTTATTTCTCATCATTTTATTCTCTTTCTCTACACACTATCTATATAACATTATTAATATTGTGTCTTTCTTAGTTAACAAATTACATATATCCCTAACTCTTTTGGTTAGTGTATTTTTATACATTGTTTCATATTACTGATGGTTCATAATGGTCATTTTATCAATACTAACATTCATTAATAGTTTTGGTTCTTAACCGAATTTCATTGTCTTTATTATTTTGGGTTACACTATTTCTCCCTTCTCTATTTTTCATTACTTGTCTGGTTTTCTTGATGCGTTTCATCTTGTTTTCTTCCTCATGGGCTTGTTCTCTCTTGGTTTTCATTCTTCTTCGCCTTCCTCCGTCTTGTTCTTTTTATTTTGATTTCTTAACTGGTTTCTTAACTGGCCAATCTCTGGGGTTGGGTCAATGTCGTTTGTATGTCAGTCTATTATTTGAGTTTCTTTTATTAATCACTTTCAGTTTATTACACCTCCTCCTTCCATGATAATTACCTTTTATTTATTTTTTACTATCCACATAATTTATTTATTCAAACATAATATCATTAGCATTTTTTATACATACTTATTGTTATCAAAATCTATCTGAGTTTGGTGATGTTATACAGTCCATGACTATACAGCCTGCCGCAGCATATCCATAGTTTGTCCTGCACAGTACACGTACATGTCCACTACACCTGAACACGTTTTCAACAGGAACTGACGGATGGAACGGCGTAGTGTTGCGAACGTCTGTTACGCGACCACGTCCGGATGCGATGTTATGTCACTATGTTCAGTTGCGCGTCGGTGTCGCGATACGATACGTTGTTGCATGCCTGGACCCACCTTAACCGGTACCAGTTTGAAGATGTGACCTTGAACAGTTCATGTTTGCGTTGTGTTGAGGCGGCGGATGTTATGCTTTTGCAACTGTAAACACAGTTCACTGTCAACGCATTACAGATAAAATGATCTTATTTCAGCTTACGGCTAGACGTTCGAGAGTGAATCGTGTGCTTCAAGTTCATAGTGCGTGTGTAAGGCTAGTAGCACACACATCGGTTTCGATCGTACGGAAAACTATCGTACGATCAAACTCTTTTAATAGAACGAAGAAGAGCTTGCACACAGTTCGATCTCCACATGGCACGACACGATCGCCCTGTAGCTCCCGTCCACTGCCACGGCAAAAGATGGTCGCTGTGCCGTTTCCGTGAATTCAGTGGCGTACGTGACCCAATGTACGCTTGCACGCTACACGAGTTATATTAGTTTGGTAATAATCCGTCTTCATTTGACTTGTTGGTTCTGACCAATCTGGGATCTATTTCATAAAAGTAAGTAATATTATTAGCAAATTTTATTAAATAATAATATTAGTTTTTTTTTATAAACATTTCAATCGAACTCTTAAAATCCTTTACTAATATTATTATTTTTTTAATAATGAGGAGGTTCATGCAGTTCATCGAACGATGGTATTGACATACGAAAATAGTTGAAGAACTTGTTCTCATCATTTCGAAGTTCTTCTAAAAATGTGTGGAATGTTCCTACTTGTTCCCTTTTCTCGTTAATTGGATGAACCCAGTAAGTTCGTTTAATCGTACGACGCCTGAGACGACGGTACACCAACCACACAGCAACAACACGTTTTGGATTCATTTTCCGTACAACTGTGAGTGATCTCGAGCTAAAACGGTTGCACTCTACACGGAAAAACCGTGGTGTGTGCAAGCAACGGACATACGATAAAATATCGTACGACATTTTTCCGTACGACCGAAATGGTGTGTGTGCAACTAGCCTAAGTGTAGTGCGTCTTGTGTCACGGGTAATGTATTTTTAAGTTCTGTGTAGTTGTTGTTATTGTACAAACATACCTGAGTTTATATCAAAATTGAAACGTAGAAGACTACAGAGACAGAGCACAGAAATAATAGAAAATGTTTACTATTTCATGAAATAAGAAGTGTAGTCAGTGGATAAATAATGAAAAATTTGACGAGGGCTTCGAAAATTCGAAAATGCCAAGAGAGAACAGCAGATGCATGCGGAGTTTCAATAACGGTCTTTCAAAATTATCACAAAACCTAAGCGTATTAATGAGGATAGCAGTACAGAATAGTCAATTACGACTCCGAAGAAATGTAAAAGAGACAAACCTGTTATTGGTATCGACGATTTTGATAAATGCGTTGTGCGTAGATCTACGAGGGTCAGTTGAAAAGTTCGTGGAGCGACATCTATAGCTCAGTGGTAGAACTAAAATCTTCTGTGTCCTGCAAGACGTATATTTCGCGTAAACGCCTGTTAATTTCCAGATATACCTGTCAACTTCTTCACTCTTTGCCAGCTATTTGAAATTTTCCTGTCATGCGTGTTTTTAAAATGCACAAAATCAAACATCGTGTTGTGATGAATTCTCTGCTGAAAACGTTTTACCGCCAAATGGAAAATCAAAACAAAATTGTAAATGTGTTAGGAGATGCTGCGCCTTCAGAAACAACGGTAAGTAGTACACATTCGAGTTTAAACGTGGTCGTACAAGCACTGAAGACGACGATCCCATCAGTGGACGTCCAAAAAGTGCAACAAAAAATTGCATTATTGTAAAAGGGTGCCCATAGGCATCTCATATGGGCGTGTGTATCATACTTTAACTCAAGAACTTGTCAAAAAGCGTTGTGAAAGATGGCTGCCACATTTGGAGTTGTTGAATTTTTTGGGCGTCCAGTGAGGGGGGAGAACATCTTCAGTGCTCGTACGACCACGTTCAAACTCAAGTGTCTATTTACAAACCGTTGGTTTTGAAGTCGCGGCATCTCCTGAGACATTTACAATTTCGTTCTGAATTTCCGTTGGCGCTAAACAATTTTTAACAAAGGATCATACCGCGACGTTTGATTTTGTCCGTTTTTCAAAACACGCATGACACGTAAATTTTAAACAGCTTCTAAACAATGAATAAATTGACAGATGGACTTGGAAATTAACAGGAGTTCACATAAAATCTTGCAGCACACGAAACAGTTTAGTTTTACCGCTAAGCTACAGATGTCGCTCCGCGAACGTTTCACCTGACCCTCGTAGTCAAGAATTCTACGCGACTGATCAGAGACTTCCCACTGCAGTCAGTATTAGAAAAAAACTTGAAGAAAAAAAAATTTGAAGGTAGTTGACGTAGCTTAAGAGTAATTTAAAATGAAATAGGTTTTAAGTGGAAAGCTATCTCAAGTAGTAGGAAAACTATTAATGAAAAAAGTGACTTACATCACTTACAAAACACTTATCAGGCCACTGCTGACGTATGCTTCAGAAACCTGGACAAAGACAAAATAAATAGCGAGAGACTTCTAGGTTGCTCTGGAAGACGGATTCTAAGAACAACATTTAGAGGTGTAGAAGACAATGGATTCTAGAGTAGGCGCTATTTATAAACTATACCATCTTTAGGAAGAGCCGGACATTGACAGGATAAAAATATACAGGCTAAGGTGGTTTGGACACATAGAGAGAATGGAGGAAGGACAGCCTACGAAACATATTTTGTGCCAGAAACCAATGGGTAGTAGACCCAGAAGTAGATTCCAAGAACAGATAGAGTAAAGCTGAACATAAGAAACTGGAACGCCAGGGCACGCAATGGGGAGGAATGGAACCGACTCTTGAAGTAGGCCAAGACCCGCTAAGGGTTGTGGAGCCACGGTTGATGATGATGATGACTTACATGGAACGCGTATTCACTATTTAAAATGAATAAATAGGGACAGATAAATTAAAGGCCGATTGTTCATTTGGATTACAGGTAGGCTTATATTCTCTCTAGTTATGTGTTACCTAAATCATGGACAGACAAAAAGGTATACATAGGTCAGTATCTAAAGGCGAAAGGATGATAATTATTAATGCTGGAGGCAAAATGGGGTTCATACCAAACTGTCTTGTAATGTTCGAAAGCTAGAAAAAGAGAGGCGATTACCACGATAAAATTGTCCACACGCGATGTCACCTTATTACAGTACCGCACTGGTCAACGCACTGATATAGCGTTACGTAATTGTCCACACGCGATAATATGTCACCTTATTACAGTACCGCACTGGTCAACACACTGGTATAGCGTTACGTAATTGTCCTCACGCGATAATAATGTCACCTTATTACAGTACCGCACTGGTCGTCAACACACTGGTATAGCGTTACGTAATTGTCCACACGCGATAATAATGTAACCTTATTACAGTACCACACTGGTCAACACACTGGTATAGCGTTATGTAATTGTCCACACGCGATAATAATGTCACCTTATTACAGTACCGCACTGGTCGTCAACACACTGGTATAGCGTTACGTACTAATATTTGCGTATACGTACTAGCGTACTTATAGTATTTGGACAGTTCTATATTACATGCAAATGCAATACAACTTTTCAAGTAATTTGACTATTCAAAAGTTAAGGTTAATTAACAATGTTACAATTTTTGTACCTAAACTACTCCTTACAATATATACACAAATAAGTATACCCAAAATTATTGAGGACCGAGCAAAAAACTGATAAAATATAGTCCCGTCAGTGGCGGATTTACCACTAGGCCGACTAGGCAGCAGCCTAGGGTCGCTTGCTCAGATCGCAAGATATAGATATTGTTTTTTTAACAGAAGTATTTTTATAAAAGTAGGAGGCACTTTGATTTATTTAAGTATGATTTTTTGAAATTAAATGATCAATTTTTGTTAATAATACAAATGGAAGATGGTTTTATTTAAATATTTCGCGCTTATTTTTAAGACGTCGGCATCCTTGAAAACTAATCTGCGCTAGGGAATTTTGAACGTCCGGTATATTCCCCCCCGAATTTACACGACCGTGGCACCACCCTTGTTTGTTATCATTGCTTGTGATTTTCGACTTGAGGTTACGTTTTTATTTTGTTTTGGATGTAAAGAAGGTTTTTAGCTTTGTGTGGTGGGCAGCGTGTTGTTCGTTGATATTTATTAGTGTGAAAACCTTATGAACTTAGAACTGAATCCGTACACTAAACGTATTCATCATAAACATGAACATAAACATTCACACGGCTAGTGGAGCTTACAAACGTAAGCTAAAAAAAATTAAATTCCATTAAGCTACATAGTCACTGAATATTAGTTTACCATTAGCTTGTTGTAACTTTCGTCAAAAATAAAAAAATATCTAGACCTATTTTTTAATTTTATGAAAATTATAGGAAAAAATTAATGTGTTATTCCTAGACAATAAAAAAGAAATTTTTTATGTTAAATTTCTTAATATGCTTAGTTAAGTTACTCTACTGAAAAAATAAAATAATTTGCTCAATTATTTTGTATGGTTCCTAATTTTTGAAAAAGTTTATTAAATGGTAGCACACTTTTGTATAATAGCCTAGGGGGCTAGAAAACGGGCGCTCAGAAAACGTGTCCTAGGCCCTCAAAAATCTTAAATCCGGTATTGAAGTCCAGTATAAAGTAATCCAATGGCGGCTGAAGTGTAGTGGCTGGCTTGTATCGCCAACAACGGTTGACATTATGCAGCCTACCCTTGCCTATTGCTAGAACACTTTAATGGTACAAAATGGGGCTATTATTATTACAAAGTAATGCAAACAATCACGTGTACAGTAACGAAACAATGTTTTTAACTAGACTAGTATCGCTTGTCCTTGCTTGCTTACGCCAATGCCAAGCTCACAGATTCATACCGGTTAATGTACACACCATTGAGAATTTTCGAATAGTAAGTATCGTGCTACCGTTTGTTTGTACAGTGAGCTCTGGCATTCAGTGGCGTATCTAGAATTTGACCTTTGAGAGGCGTCCGGGGTTGATACAACGCACAATCAACATATGCATATACACGCAATATCCCTTTGATACTGTCTTTCAAAGGGAAAGGGCTAAAAGAAGAAATCAGTGGGGAACAAAAACAAAAATTAATTGAAATATATAACAAGTATAGAAGCGTTTTCTCCGATGGACCAGGAAAGGCTAAAGACTTCACATGTGAATTGAAATTTCATGAATCGGTTCAGTGTAATCGAAAGTCGTACCCCATAGCTCAATCTCTAATAATAGCAGTGAGGGAAGAGATACAAAGAATGCTGGACCATGACATAATAGAACAAAGTGGCTCCCCGTATACAAGCCCGATAGTCGATATACCAAAAAAGGATGGCCAAGTGCGTCTCTGCCTCGACGCAAGAGAGATCAATAAAATGATCGGACGTCGCCAGGTGAAATCGAAGAAACAATGAAAAAATTTCACGGAAGTAAGTTTATGAGTACCTGGGATGCCGTCTGCGGATACTGGCAGATTGAATTACATCCCAACAGTCACCAGTATGTAGCATTCGTTTTCGAAGGGAGGAACTATCAGTTCAAGAGGTTACCTTTCGGACTGGTAAACTCCGTGGCAATATTTATCCAATGCATGGTTAAATTTTGGGAAAAGAAGCACTGGAGTCCGCCACGGTGTATGTTGATGATATCCTCATCACATCGGCTACGTGGGAAGAGCATTGCCGCCGCATAGAAATAATATTAGATAAATTGTATCAAAACAATATCACACTAAAATTATGTAAATCAAAATTTTTAACACAAGAATTGCAATTTCTGGGATTTGTGATGTCAGAAAAGGGAATAACCCCATCGCAGGAAAAGGTAGAAACAATACAGAACTTCCCGATACCAAGAAACATCCGACAACTGAAATCGCTTTTTGGCATCTGTAATTATTACAGGAAGTTTCAACAAAACTACTCAGAACTGACGGCAAAGTTCCAACACTTATTGTCAACTAAGAATAAGTGGAGATAGGGAAGTACGGAAAACGAGAATTTCCTTTTAATAAAAAACAAATTTTTGGACTGTGTAATGCTAAACCACCCAGACTTTGACAAAAGTTTCTACCTAAACTGTGATGCGAGCAATGTCAGCTTTGGTGCTGAACTGTATCAAGAGGACCTGGAGGGAAAACACTTGGTAGTCAGCTTTGCTAGTCAAGTGCTCAGCCGTTGTGAAAGGAACTACACTGTAACAGAGAAGGAATTACTCAGTATCGTATTTGCCTGTTTAAAGTTCCGGACCTACATACTGGGATATCCAGTGACCATACGATCTGATCATAAATAAATATCGTTCCTCAAAAAATGTAAGTTGAGTCATGGACGACTGACCAGGTGGGTGTTGATTCTTCAGGAGTATAACATTAATTGGGAATACATGCCTGGAAAACAGAATGTGGTCGCCGATGGATTGTCCAGAATGGTGGGGAAACCAGACATGATCATCGCGAACCACGGTACTCAGTTTAAGGGAAAGAAATGGAAAGACGAACTACTGTCTATGGGAGTTAAAACATACAAAACATCTGTTAAAACCCCAGTAGTAATCCTGCGGAGAGAGTTCTCCGAGAAGTGGGTAGGATTTTAAGGACATACTGCCATCAAGAACACAGAACATGGAATGAATACGCGGAGGCCACCGAAACCTTCTTGAACTTGGCATATCATGAGACAATAGGGGCCAGCCCATGTCAAGTCATGCATAACAAACAACCCCCTAGGGAAACAAATCCATTATTCAATTTCCACCAATTGATCAGGAAGAGTTTTCAATAACAACATTGCATAACCGGGTACTTCACAGGGCAGAAATGCGTAGGAAGTAAAAATTAGGAAAAAGATCATCAAATATAACATAGGTGATAAAGTATTATTAAGAAACCGCCAACTTCCTAGCTCCCTAGAAGGTCTAACTAAAAAACTGTCATTATTATACTATGGGCCATATGTTATCACAAAAGATAACCAAAATAACACCTATGAACTCACTACGGTAGAAATTAAAAAAATTAAAGGCACCTACAACCAGGCCGAAATCTAGAGATATTATAGTGATCAAGAAACATTTTGAGAGGACCATTTATTTCAGTAAATTAGAGCTAATTTATACTGAAATAACCAGTCTTGAAGGGGAGACCTTATGTAACATGATGTTTCTTCACCCCCCCCAAAACCCCAAGAAACACACCTCATAATACTAGTCTGGTAATACTACAATGAAGTACAAAACTCTAGAGATATTAAGGTAGAATGACTAATGAAATAATTTAGTAAAAGTGACTAATTTTAGATAAAATGAGAGTAAGGTAAACTATGATATAACTTGAACTATATGGTGTTTAGAAACTATAAACATTGTACTAACTAAAAGATAGTTGTAAACACAAACTATAATAGGTAAAACAAATGTACATAATTTAATGTAGGTATATAATAATTAAAAGAATAATTGTAGTTGTTTCTATTTAAAGTTGTATGTAAAGGTAAAAAGGGGATTATGAATAATTAATTGTATGACAAGAAAGATATGTTATGAGTTATGGACTAGCATTTACTTAGAATGCTAAAAAGGGTCACACTATATGTTAAAATATTTAATTATCATTAAATGTTTAGAGTTAATTAATTGTTTTCATTCTTATTATGTTTGAAAGATGTAATGCTCATAAAATTAAACGAATTTATAATAATAAATGTGTAATTAGAATCAGATACACGAGGGCATAGAAAGCCTAAAGTAAAAACAAGAAATTTGTAAAATTTAATGTTAAAACAATATTAATTAATTGCACAATGGATGTCATGATCTTAGATTAGATTGTCTAACATCAGAAAAACAAAAAGTAAACAAAATAATTAGTTTTAAATTAATTTATGATAGAATGCAAAATTGTAAATTAGTAACTATGGAATTACTGGACATAAACCATTCAAATGAGGTTTCAAATTAATCTATGTCAAAAAAACCACCCAATGGTGTTATTATCTTTAAAATTGAAATTAGTGTAAGAAAGATATAGTATTTTAAGAAATTTGTTAATTTTTGTATCTAAAAGAGAAGCCATAAAATAACAATGATACAAAATTTCCACCAATGGGAATATTACATTTTTTGTGCTTCGACGACCAAATCTCATAGCGAGAGAGTTAGTTGATTGTTGGATTCCGAATTGAAAACGTTAAAGCTCTCTACAACTCGCGAATATAAAAGTGGCTACGGCATCTAACCGAAGTGAGGTTAGGCATGAGTGTGACTTAAAAGAAAGGAAGAATGAAGATAAATTGTGTCTACATAGAATATTAAATGTTTAAAGTGGGAAAAAAGTGGAGACTAATACTTAAAGGAAAGTATAGTGTATAATATGGTAAAAGAAGAAACTATTAAGTACGATAAACTACACTTCACATTTTATACTTTTCACTCACTTATAAACTATACCTAAACTTCCCCGTAGTGAATAAACTTAGAATTATAGATTTATTTCACTGTTTAACTATTATTTTACTGTTATAAAATTATTGTGAGGAGTAAGAATTACTTGAACTTGATTAACCTATAAGCACGGACCGTTGTTAAGACGAACTGTTGTAAACTTAAATTTAATTTATTGATAAATCATATTAGATTTAATAGTATCGGTGTGAAGTTTTGTACTTCACAAGAAGTGATTTTGTTGACTTTTCTGTAGTCAAAAGGACCTATTAATAAAATCATTGTAATAGAAATAATTTGCCAGTAATACGGATGCCTGAAAGCATAAGGGGAGTGCAGCCAACTGGGCGAAAATATTTTACTAGCCGGAGCAATTATACTTTATATAAAAGCATTTTATTTGTCTTAAGAGGAAAAAAATAACAATTAGAAAGAAATAAAAACAATATTGAAGATTTGGAATTGCATGTTTAATTTCTTCTCATGTTAATGATATCTTTATTTTTTCATATAGTGAATGTTAATTTTTTATCACAAAAAGAAGTTGGCAACACTGACTCTTGGAACGAAATTTGAATTGAATAATCCAAATAGGTAAGTCATTTAAACCAACAAAGTGAGAAGGAATTAATAAAGAATTTATTAAATTTTAACTGACCAAAATCATCAACTTTTATAAGGAATAAATAAATAGAATTATTAATTTTAATTGTTTTTATTGACAAAAGAATTTGGCGCATACAACGGGCAACAGAAGAATAATTTGTAAAAATTAATTGATGGTTGTAAATTGAGTTAAACCACATAAGGAAAACATAAAGAATTCCGGGAGGGAAAAGAGTCATGTTACTTTATACACGTATTTATAATTTATTTTTTCTTCTTCTTCAGATATTTAATCGGTTTCGGTTGTTGGATATCGTACAGGCTATTTTAAATTTCTGCACTGCTGTACGGAATAAATCAGACGTATTCATGCCAAACCTGATCCTTAAATATTCAAAACTGTCCCCCACGGAGATCTGATTGGGGAAATTGAAGCTCCTGATGACTTTGCCTTGAACATAGCCATGATGATATTACTAGAGATATCTAACCGATCTTTAATGTAGTGGTTTTTCGTTGCCATCTACATCCTAATGTCGTTGACTAGTAACTAGTTCATCCGCCTTCGGGGCCGATTTCTCAAACCCAGGACAATGAGGTGCCCTAACGCTTGCCATTTCATCCACCCGAAGCTGTTGGCTAACAAGCGGGAGACTACTTATTCCGGTAATCACTCGGTCACCATTTCCTCGTTCCTTAAAACACTGTGCACCTTACAACCGAGACTGTACTTCGAGAAGGTGAGGTTGGCATTTGTACATGAGAGGTACTATTATACTATATAATTTGAACTATATATTGCGCATATAATTAATATAATTTATTTAATATTTATTTATTTAATATAATATATATTTATTTATAAATATTTATAATTTATTTATAACTATTGAATATAATATATTTGTTACATTTATAATTTAATTTATTTAATATTTATAAATTCTTTACCTCAAGATGTTTTATTCCCTTATTTGGTACCTGTTTCAGGAAGCATATTGATCCCATCTTCTGCCTTCCTGATTTTATATCTTGTGGAGTATAAAATAACCAACCAACCAAAACACAAATACCCCTGATTTTACATCTTGTGGGGTGTTTGTGTTTTGGTTGGTTGGTTATTTTATACTCTACAAGATATACAATCAGGAAGGGTGAAGATGGGAACTATACGCTTCCCGAAACATGTACCGAATAAGGGAATAAAACATCGTGAGGTAAAGAATTAATAAATATTAAATAAATTATATAAGCATCAAGAAATAAAATGCAGCAAAAGTGTTTATATATGTAGGCCTATATATTAGTTGACATAATTATGTCCATAATTTTTCAGATGGATTCTGGATGGCTTCCTTGGAATTTAATGGACGGATAAATAAACCGTTTACGACTACTTCTGAAAGGGGAGATATATGGGGTTTGTTTAAGAAAATTTTCCGCGTCGGATCCATCCCATATTGGGTTTACGAGAATAGAAATGTAAGCTTTAAAAACGGAGACATCATTTACTATTGGGTTGGATATGATTCTCTAGGTAAACAACGATATTTCTTGTGTAAGAACTAAGACATTGTAGAGAATTATATTAAGCGAGAGCTAGCCCTATTCTAAAATTAAACTCCCATTGGCAGGCAAAAAAAAACTAAAATGTAAAGAAATATTTTATTACATACAAAACTTGCATATATATATATATATATATATATATATATATATGTATATATTACAACGATTTATATACATGAATGTAGGCATGTCGGGCCTCAAGTTCAAGGGCGACAAAATTATATAACGAATTTGTATGTAATTTCGATATACTGGAAATTATGCAGGTTGTATAATGATACCAGGTGTAACTATAATAAGAGTATTTTATTTATCAGTATTTGAAACTCATATTTATTATTTACTCAATATTATAAATATTCATAAACATCATTAATAATTGTCGGTCACGATATTGCTCGTTATTAAATGTTTATATCTTATGATATGCAACATTACACATATTTAAAAATCTCTTATATCTAAACATGTTAATAATCTTATATCTAGACATGTTAATAAATTGGTTTATTAATTAAATATAAAAATGAAAATATTTTTTATTGAAATAAATTTTCTTAACTCACATCTGACCTCTAATTGCTCAGTCTATACCAATGTTTAAAATTCAATTTAAATGTATATTAATTTCTTGTAGACTGGCATTTGTTTTAATATTCAACTTTAAATTAATCTTTTCTATAATTCAAATATCAAATCAATTTACTATTTATTTTGATAATAAACTCTATTCTCTCTACTTTAAATTCTCTTTCATTTATTAATTCTTTTTATATGCGATCGCTCATTCTTACGACTAAACATTTATCTACATTTTAAAATATTATTACTAAGTATAAATTTTTCTTTGTTTTAATTTACTGTCTTTTGATATAGACTTTATGAGCTCTTTTTCTTTTTTAAAAATCATTTAAAATGCATTACGCATGTCACCTCGAGTTCTGATGATCTTACGATTTCTTGTCCGGGGTCCAGCGTTGTCCAGAGTTAGTTTTCCATTCCTCCTGTCCTGGCGTGGTCCTGGATACGTCTAGAGTCCAGCGTCGCTCTCCAGCAGTGTGTTCCTGGATACGTCTAGAGTTGTTATCTGCTGCAAGGTAGATCATAAACATCTTCTAACGTCCAGCATCCCTCGTCGCCAAGTAGCTTTTCCGTATATACTCTTGGTAGACTTACTATTTCTGTATTTACTTTTTCCGGAATATTGTCGTGCATTCAACAAACGTTATTCCTTTCGTTACTGCGACTTGTAATAGAAATAAAAATAAACTCTTTTGCCGACGGACAGCATGTCCGACTGCAACTGTGTCTTGAAATGAAGAGAAGGGATTTTGGTCGAACCCCAAATTTATACCCTCTCGAGATTCCGCGCCAGTTGGCTCCAAAATCGTCCTGTCGATACCTGCATATCTCATGACAGCCCCTACTCCCGAACCTTTTCATCTATTTGCAATTATTAGCAAATAACAATTTTTTGCACGGAATCGAGATAACACAAATCATAGCTAATTCGATTAAGCACTCGCTATATTAATTTGAGCGTCTTAGGGTAATTTACGTATTTTTTAGCACGTTTATTTTGCACTGACTTCGCATAACGTGTTCTATTAACGTCATCTTTCCACTGGGGATAACTGTAAATTTAACAAACACTTAGGTGCTTTTGGTTTGATCATAGACTAATTAGTTTTCGCACAGTGAATTAAAATATTTATTTTATTAATTACTTGGGGCGGGTTGCTGAGATTTCTGTCTTTGCATGCATCACTAACACACACAAGATACACGTGTAACACACATACAATTGAGCAGGTGTTCACTGCGTGTCGGAACAGGTTAATTGCTCCCCTAATCTAACAATGAAATATTTTTACAATCTCAGACCTGTCCATTTACCCGTAACTTATACAAATTCTAGAAATTTTATATTTATTTAAATTAATGCCTAATACAGCGTATGGTTGTATCGTTGCATTATTCCTCTGCCTGAGAAAAAAAATTTAATAAATATTTATTTACTAAATTTTTGTCTATTTGTTCTGGACGAATACAGTCATGTTATATTATCTTAACTTATGTTTACATCGGTTAAACAACACATAATAATGAGTAAGTCAGTCTAACACTCGCCGTGGTGGTATGCAATATTCACCCCCTATTATAACAGCTGATCGGTGCGTTGACCTTGTACTCATTCAGTGGCATTGTTCCCCTCTCACTTTCTTCTCTCATTATTCATACGTAGAACTTCTTGAATGACGTTGCATGATATTTGCCAATGTCCTTTTCCTTCCTCTCATCGTATACGATGAACGTGTGTCTTCCTACGCGTTGTTTCAACGTATAAGGTCTATTGTACAACCGGAAAAATTTCTTTCGCTGTGTTGTCACTGCGTTTTCCTACAGGATTAGCTTTCAACAGAATTTGTTCTCCTATATCAAATCGTTGTAAATTATGTGTTCTATTGTATTTTTCTATCCTCTTGTTACCTTGTTCTATGATGCGTTGTTTAGCATACTCCACCTTTACACTTAATGGAATAGGTACGTTTTGATTCTCTGGCTTGCTTACATATTTGGTCCAGAATCTAACAGGTGTCTTGTCTTCGTCTAGCTCGATTGGCGTGTAACTTGTTGCTTCGCTATAATTTTCCTTTATTGCTTTCTCAAAGACAGGTAAGTACTCTGCCCATTTGTTGTGTTGATCGTGACAGTAGATTCGTAGATATTTACCTAACTCTTTATTTACTCTTTCCGCAAGATTTCCCTGTGGGTGTCGTACTGATGTGAGCACAGGTTTGATTCCATTTTCACGAAGAGTTCTCTCCCATACCTCGCTTTGGAACTGTACTCCTTGGTCGCTAAGTACCTTCTTCATTTTACCGTATGCAGGGGTGTATTTATGCAAGAGTATTTTTAAATCAACTTTAGTTGTGGGTCGCATAATTGGATACAGATGGACGGCTTTGGAAAATACATCTATACAAACAATTATGTGTTTCACTCCTCGACTTAATCTCGGAAGTGGTCCAAGGAAATCCACTGCAATTAGCTCTCCTTTTTGGTCCTTTTGGATATTCTGCATTTCCACATAGGTATGTAGATGCGGTCCTTTTTACTGTTTGACAATCATAACACTTCTTACATTCGTTTCTAATCTTCCTGAACATATTATTGATGGTGAAATCTTCACGTAGGCTTAAGTAACATTTAAGTGCAGCAGCATGTGCTAAACGTTTGTGTGTTGGTCGAATTAATTTATGCAACATATCATTTGTTAATACCACCTTCCAATCTTGCCTCATTAGTTTATATAAGACTCCATTTTGTAACTTGTAATGGTCTGGTAGGTGATCACGTAGCTTAAATTCTCTCGTAGCATCATCTAAGTCTTCTTGTTGAGCTAGATTCTTCAACATGTGTTTAATATCCTTATCAACAGTAAATTTAATAGGTAACAGTTGTAACTCATTATGGTTCTTTTCATAGACCTCTTCACATTTTTCTGTGACGTATCTACTCAAAGTATCGGCTATAATATTATCTTCCCCTTTACAATATTTTATAGTAAAGGAATACTCACCGATTGCTAGGATCCATCGTAACAATCGAGCGTTGGTTACTTTATATTTTAATAGAAATGATAACGCTTGATGGTCCGTATGTATTTCGAAATGCGTTCCGTAAATATAGTATCGAAACTGTTTCAGAGCGTAGACTATAGCAAGTATCTCCTTCTCAGATGTAAAGTACTGCTTCTCTGCCCCTTTGAATACTCTACTAGGACATGTAATGACACGGTGTTCTCCTGTAGCATCCTGTTGATACATTACACTTCCACACGCGTAGTCACTAGCGTCTGCGTAGATAACGAATCTTCCATCTCGTTGTGGATGATGAAGCATTATGTTTTCCATGAATAAATTCTTGACTTGGTCGAAGGCATCTTGGTGTTTCTTCTCCCACTTCCATTTTTGATTTTTCCTTGTTAACTTAAGCAATGGTTGGGTTTTCTCTGCATATAGTTGTGAGAATCTTCTATAATATCCTGTGAGTCCCAAAAATGCTCGTAACCCTTTAGTGTTCTTCGGTGTAGGAAAATCGGTAATACTGGATATCTTTATGGGATCGGGTTGAATAACTGAGGATGAAATAATATGACCTAGGAATTGGATTGAGGATTTTATGAATTTACACTTGTCTAGGTTAAGGGATATATGGGCTTCCCTAAACTTGTGGAATATAGTGTTAAGATGTTCACTGTGTTCGTCAAGTGTTTTTGATACTACCAGGATATCATCCACGAACACTATGGTGTACGGCTCCACTTCTGGTCCCAATGCTTTCTCCAGACATTTTACAATTGCAGCCAAACTCGTGCTCAAACCAAATGGAATTACCTTGTGTTGATAGCATTTATTTATATATAGGAAGGCTGTGTATTTTCTATCTTCTCTTCTAATTGGAATTTGCGAAAAACTTGACCTTAAATCTAACTTAGTCAAATAACGTGCTCCTTCACACTTGGGAAATAACTCGTCCGCAGGTGGTGCACAATCAAATTCACCTAGAACGACGCTATTCAAACTCCTCATATCCAGGCATAAACGTACTTCTCCACTCTTCTTCTTTACTACAACTAGAGGATTAAGAAAGTTGCTGTTCGACCGCTCAATGACGTTATTTTCTATCATCCGTCGTATTTCCAGTTCAACTTCTCCCTCATACTTCCTGGGTATTGGATACGTTCGTCTGACAAATTTAGTAGGGTCTGATACCATAATAGCGTGTTCGTAGACTGTGGTCTGCGTCGGTACATCGCTGAATACTTCCTTATACACTTCTATTAATTTAAATAACTTCGCTTCTTCCTGAGATGACATTCCTTCTTCGGCTGAATTAGCATGCTGATTAGGTGCATATCGTATACATGGCTTCGATTTGACAATAGGATTTTCACTTACCTCACCATCTTCTTCTTCTTCATTCATAATTAATTCATATAGAACATTCTTATAATTACATAACATCTTATTGTTATCGATATCAATCCTTGCACTCAAAATATTTAGTAAATCTATTCCAATAATTCCATCATAAATAAGTTTATTCATTATGAGCATAGGATATGTTATTACTAAGTCCTTACAATTTAAAGTTACGTAAGCTTGTTGTCTAACCTTTTCTCTCTTATTCATGGCTGTAATAACATTTATATTACTGACAGGTAAAATAGCCGTTTGTTTAAAATATTTTTTATTTTGTTGTACCCATTTATTATTTAGTACAGTTAATTGGCTACCTGTATCAATTAACATTTTAATTTTACATCCGTTAATATGTACATTAATTAGCGGACACTTTATTTCTGGTTGATTCGGTGTCACCCTTCTGTCGGTGTCTAATAGCTCATTTCTCACATCGCACGGAAATATATTGTTTATTGTATACTCGTACGTCCTGTGTTGCGGTCATTGTTCTGTGTCATGGGAACAGGATGGTTGAACAGAGCTTTGTCCCGGTTTCGCTTTGATTTCTCTCTCTGCACTCTCTCTCTTGCTCTGCATTGTGGATACGGAGCGATCATGTGTTATATTAAATCTTTTCTTCCAATTTGTATCACGCACGTTTCTCTCCGAGTGTGGTTCCTTCTGTACGTTTCGTGTGTTATTCACAGCTGTGTGTTGCTTTACACTGTGCGCTGGCGGTGTGAAATTTCGCCTATAATTATCACGATTTTGCGTATCATCACGTTCTCGTGTTTTATCACTACGTTCGTAATTATTGTGATAATTAATCCGTGTTTGTTGATTGTGTGGTGAAGTGTTTCTCCTGTTAATATTTTGTGATTGAGTGACAAGTATTAAGAATTGTTCGATCGTTTTGACACCCTGCGTATATTCAGCTAATTGGATATAACTATGGAAATGGTAAGACAACTTAGACACTATCTCATATTCAGAAAATTTTGGTTTTAAATGTTGTACGCGTTCGATTTGCGCAATTGCGTACTGTTCAATACCCTGTTGTCCTTGTGCGTTGAATTTTCCATACTCGAGTTGATCCCTCACCTGTCGTTGGGTATGCACGTTCCAGTATCTGTTTTCGAATGCCTCACGAAACTGCTGATAGGTACTGACGTTATCTCTAATAATAGAATACCATTGACTGGCTGAATCTTTAAGATATCGCGTGACGAAGTCTATCTTTTCGTCGTCATTTATTGCACTGCCAATCTTCTCTATTTCCTTCTCCACTCTAGCTAGGAAATCCATACTGTTCTCCCATTTACCACCTGAGAACTTAAGTCTGCTCCTTTCGTCCATCGGTGTAGGAAACATTGCCATTTGATTCTGTCGTCTTCTCAACTCACTTCGTAGTTGGTTCATTTCCTCTTGGATTTCTTCTTTCATATGTGATACATCTCCCGAACGGTCCTTCGTACTTTCTTCAATTCTATTTTCAATGACTACAGTCCGTGTTTCTATTTCTCTAAGTTTACTGGTATTTGCTTGTGACATATTACTAACAGTTTGAATTTTATCCTCCTGCTCTCGCGTCATAGTAGTTAACGTATCATTTATATTATCATGTATTTGTTTACGCGTTTCTATTAAATCTTTTCTCCACTCGAGACGTAATTCTTTTTGTTTATTTTCAATCCGTACAACTTGCTCATGTAAGGCTTGTTTAAAATTATTCTCTACAGTATCAATACGCATGTTGGTGTCACCAATTTTTTCGGTTAATTTTTCTAGCCTCTCCGTGATTTTTATGGTGTCCTGTTAAAAATTTTCAGTCTGTTGTTCTAATTTATTTTCTAAACTTTCTGTTTGGTTCTTATCAAATTCTTTTAATTCATCTATTGTAGCATTTAAATTTTCTGTCTGTTTCGTGCTTAATTCATCGACCCAAGCACGCATCATGGTCTAAATGCTTCCATGTCCAAATTTCCTGGAGTCGTCATGTTGAATTATTAAAAAAAATATTTATTTATAATTTATTATTATTAGTGTACCGTATGCGAGCTTTTATTTATTTATGGTTTACTTATTATTTATTTATTTACTTTTATCTACTGATATTACAATTTCACCTGTTTATTTTGGATGGGCGCCAGTTGCGTTATTACAATACAATACACACAACAATTTTAAAATACTAACATACAAAACTAATTAAAATATAATATTAGTTATATCATATAACTCATCAACATTGGTACTCATAGAGCATACATTAATTATTAAATGTAGGCATGCCGTCCCTCACGTCAAGGGCGACATTCTATAGAAAGATTTATATACATAAATGTAGGCATGTCGGGCCTCAAGTTCAAGGGCGACAAAATTATATAACGAATTTATATGTAATTTCGAAATACTGGAAATTATGCAGGTTGTATAATGATACCAGGTGTAACTATAATAAGAGTATTTTATTTATCAGTATTTAAAACTCATATTTATTATTTACTCAATATTATAAATATTCATAAACATCATTAATAATTGTCGGTCACGATATTGCTCGTTATTAAATGTTTATATCTTATGATATGCAACATTACACATATTTAATAATCTCTTATATCTAAACATGTTAATAATCTTATATCTAGACATGTTAATAAATTGGTTTATTAATTAAATATAAAAATGAAAATATTTTTTATTTAAATAAATTTTCTTAACTCAGATCTGACCTCTAATTGCTCAGTCTATACCAATGTTTAATATTCAACATTTGTTTTAATATTCAACTTTAAATTAATCTTTTCTATAATTCAAATATCAAATCAATTTACTATTTATTTTGATAATAAACTCTATTCTCTCTACTTTAAATTCTCTTTCATTTATTAATTCTTTTTATATGCGATCGCTCATTCTTACGACTAAACATTTATTTACATTTCAAAATATTATTACTAAGTATAAATTTTTCTTTGCTTTAATTTACTGTCTTTTGATATAGACTTTATGAGCTCTTTTTCTTTTTTAAAAATCATTTAAAATGCATTACGCATGTCACCTCGAGTTCTGATGATCTTACGATTTGTTGTCCGGGGTCCAGCGTTGTCCAGAGTTAGTTTTCCATTCCTCCTGTCTTGGCGTGGTCCTGGATACGTCTAGAGTCCAGCGTCGCTCTCCAGCAGTGTGTTCCTGGATACGTCTAGAGTTGTTATCTGCTGCAAGGTAGATCATAAACATCTTCTAACGTCCAGCATCCCTCGTCGCCAAGTAGCTTTTCCGTATATACTCTTGGTAGACTTACTATTTCTGTATTTACTTTTTCCGGAATATTGTCGTGCATTCAACAAACGTTATTCCTTTCGTTACTGCGACTTGTAATAGAAATAAAAATAAACTCTTTTGCCGACGGACAGCATGTCCGACTGCAACTGTGTCTTGAAATGAAGAGAAGGGATTTTGGTCGAACCCCAAATTTATACCCTCTCGAGATTCCGCGCCAGTTGGCTCCAAAATCGTCCTGTCGATACCTGCATATCTCGTGACAGCCCCCACTCCCGAACCTTTTCATCTATTTGCAATTATTAGCAAATAGCAATGTTTTGCACGGAATCGAGATAGCACAAATCATAGCTAATTCGATTAAGCACTCGCTATATTAATTTGAGCGTCTTAGGGTAATTTACGTATGTTTTAGCACGTTTATTTTGCACTGACTTCGCATAACGTGTTCTATTAACGTCATCTTTCCACTGGGGATAACTGTAAATTTAACACACACTTTGGTGCTTTTGGTTTGATCATAGACTAATTAGTTTTCGCACAGTGAATTAAAATATTTATTTTATTAATTACTTGGGGCGGGTTGCTGAGATTTCTGTCTTTGCATGCATCACTAACACACACAAGATACACGTGTAACACACATACAATTGAGCAGGTGTTCACTGCGTGTCGGAACAGGTTAATTGCTCCCCTAATCTAACAATGAAATATTTTTACAATCTCAGACCTGT
Organism: Magicicada septendecula; assembly: GCA_034769895.1. Classification (NCBI taxonomy): domain Eukaryota; kingdom Metazoa; phylum Arthropoda; class Insecta; order Hemiptera; family Cicadidae; genus Magicicada; species Magicicada septendecula. The sequence goes on along the minus strand of CM068368.1, from coordinate 84,277,404 downwards.
CCATTTACCCGTAACTTATACAGATTCTAGAAATTTTATATTTATTTAAATTAATGCCTAATACAGCGTATATATATATATATATATATATATATATATTATAACAACACCACATTTCTATGTACTGAATTCATGGGTGTAATCGTAATAAGAAGATGATGCGTTATTTAAGTTAAATTTTTTTCATTATTTATTTATTTTTTTAAATCTTTCATTTCGCATATTGAAATAGTACTCATTATTATATCGTTTGTACGACTCTTTCGTACACAACTTATAGCTAACAAATTGCATACACATACAACAGGGTATACATAAATCTTATTATCTAATTTTAATTAATTAAATATTATTGCTTTCGGCTTACTCATTGTGTGGTCATCTTTCTGCAATTGGTGTTTAATTTACTTCAATAATGTATTTACTTGTATTCCAATTTCTTTAGTATTCTATAATACTCTTAATTACTAAATTTTATACAAGAGATATTATTCTAAATTTCACTCTGCTTTTACATTTATGTACAGTTAGTTATTTTGATACATGTTGAATGTCTTTCATTTTAACTTTAATTAGTGTCTTTCAAATGTCTGTAATTACAATGGTTTTTCATCACCTCGTTTGACGTGGTTAATCATCCGTACGTCCTCCTTTGGTCCTCAGTCTGTGTCTTCCGTGTCCTCCTGGTCCTCTGGTCGGATTCTCCGTGTCCTCCTGGTCCTCTGGTCGGATTCCACTGCATGTATTGTTTAATAGTCTTCACGCCTTACATCATATGCTGCATGTGTGTCCATAGACCTCCTCGTATGTACTCTGCTGCTCTGGTTGGACTTCAATTTTGTCCTGTGCCACTTACTATAGATTTAAAATAGCGTCGTCGATTGACATAGCCTCCTGCGGCAGCGGTTGAATCGAGAAGAAGAAGCTTTATTAGCGCAACCTGGTATTTATAGTCAGGTCGTACAAAAGCGCAGGTCTGAACAATTTTCAATTTGTCAGATTCTGTCGAAGCGTCTTTACCCCCACTCTGGTTCAATTCACTATTATCGCCTATCTTCGCGAATTACGAAGTCTGTTTCACACTATACGATGTTCAATTGATTGCTAATTTTTATATGTTTACTATAAGTAAATTACACTTCTATATTGTAATAACAAAAAGAGCTATTCACTTTTTACGTATAGTAATTGCACTTTTCGTAACATTAGCACGGTCTTTTAACCCTTTGTTCACCTTAAATTTCTATACACTTTGCTGTCTTTTGTTTTACCATATCGTCATATTTTTCTTATAATTAAAATAAAACATAAAAACTATCCTACTTGAAAAGGGTTGGTTACAAAACAGGAACGGACAGGTTTCACACACACAAACAAAATACCCGCGTACACAACGCTAGCGACAGGTGTGCCAGGAATGCTTGTCCATGCATGAATTCTGCGCTCCCTATTTTTTAACTACGATACAGCTTATGCAATCTGAATCATGTTTATTAATCCATATTTATTTATTTAATTTATTTTGGCAATGCACAATACTGTTAATGGTTGTACCGTTGCAATATATGTATTAAATTTGCACATAATCACAATCCACGTATAGGTATTATTATATCGTTACACCACATTTGCAGTCCTTCGGTGAAAAACTCTGCCGCCAATGTATGCGACTTAATGAGATACTCGTTGGTGTCAAAGTGCTGGTTAGGCAGACATACCATCGTCTAGATCAGGGGTCTCCAAACTTTTTCACTTGGGGGCCGAATTGAAAAATCTTGGAAGCCGGGCGGGCCAACACACACACACACACACACACACACACACACACACACACACACACACACACACACACACACACATACTGTAAACTTATTTTTTTTAAGTTTACGAAATAATCAAGTCGATAAAATAGACATTTAAATAAAAATTAAGCAGACTTATCCAAAGAAAACAAATTCATTATTTGCAATAATGCAAATAAAAGTACGGAAAAAATAAATACGAAAAAAATTCATGTATTATTTTTTGGCTTCCTTATGTACATGTGGGACGTGTGGAGTTGCTTCTTACAAATAATGTCTGCCCATTTCGGGTCAAATTTTGATGTACCTATCAGTAAAATGGATTTCAAGTGTTCGTCTAACAAGTTAGGCCTGCACTTTGATTTTACAAAGTTCATTTTTGAAAACCTTTGTTCGCAGATATAGGTCGATCCAAACATTGAAAGCATTGCTCTTGCCAAGCTCACGGAGGGAATCGGAATGTTTGCTTTAGGTTCATGCTTGGTAAGCAAACATTACATGTAACTTATTTCTTGTTTATTTATTTAGTAAAATGTTATAATATTTGAAGTATTTTGACGATCTATTTAAAAACTACACGCAACATCGGCTGGGTTGGCGCGGCCCGGACAATGTCCCTTCGCGGGCCGTAGTTTGGAGACCCCTGATCTAGGTGACACGATGGCACACCTGCCTGCATTTATTCCAACGGTATACGGGTATCGATTTTGTGTCGACGACAGGCCGCCAACGATTGTCCGCTACATCCGTCTGTGAACTTCCCGGAAGTTCGACCATAACGAGATCGTGGAGTCTTGCCTTCTGGCCGTACCAGCGGGTGCTGGCAGACGAAGTCCACCGTCTTTTAGCCATATCAACAACTCGGTAAAACGTGACAAAATTTAAAGGTGATCGACCAGGGCGGCTACTGTTCACACTGTGCGGGGCGACGCTGCACCTATCCCAGCATCGCCTGATGGTTTAGCTCCCGTCTTTCCATCGATCGAGAGCCTTGTCGGCTGTTGGAGGCTAGCGGTCCGTGGTACTAGACCGAGTGTACCTAGCAAACGACGAGGGATTTCAACGAATGTCACCACGCGTCTTACAGCTGGCGGACGACGCACTGACACGTTTCATGTTTAGTTGGTCATTACTGGAACAGAAATACACACTATGGACCGCCGATATGCGTAACAATTATACTGGTAGCTGTTGAACGTGTTCCTACGAAACAAGATTCTCCGTATTAGCCAATCGCATGTACATTTTAGAATAGGCCTTGTATTAAGATTAATTAGTGGGTAAAACTAGGGTATCTTAGACCGCCTAAGATATTAAAGTTATTTGATAGGTGTTTAAGTTTACCTCCTTAAAATTATTTGATATTAAATGTCGCTCTACATTTATGAACAAAGCGTACAAAATAGAGTAGTTAAACGTTCTGAGTTTTCAAATGTTGAGAGAAAAATGTTTTTCGTACTTAACACGCATTTGTTTTTACAAACTTGGTCTAAATCTTTGGTATTAAAGAAAGCAAAATTTTCGTTCTTCCTGAAAACTGTGTCGTTCTTGAAAAACGCACTAATAAGAGACAAACGAAACCTCAGGGCAATTCAAAATAAACGTGCCTGTTTAATCCAGCCGTATTTAATTGTTTTTATATTTATCAAGAGGCTTAAGAATAAAGTATAAGAGGTAAATATTCAATTAGCAGAAGACTAGCGTACATTTATTTACAGTTGAGAACTGTACACATGTCAGCAACAGAAAACTAACTGTACTATTCAAGAGTTTTTGCCTCAATTCTCTATCAGTGGAAGGAGTTTATGCTCCAGAAGAGGAACGGAAAGAAGAAACTGAGTAATAATGTGAAGCATTACGGACACAGATTTATAAGTGGAACAGAACAATGTAAGTGGGGATTTTAACACTCGCGTTGGAAATAATGCAGTGTCAGAGGCAGTAGGAGTAGCCCATTTGGATACCAACATAGTAGTAGTGGTAATGGAGGCTCATAAGATTTGCTACTAGCAATGATCTGAAAATCACTAACACCATTTTAGGAAAAAATATTAATAAGTATATATGGAGCGCTAGAGGGAGTAGGAGTATAATTGATTATATTCTGGCAAACAATAAGGTTAGCCAGCAAATTTAAGATCTCCATGTCTACAGAGGGGTGTATATATATATATATATATATATATTCAGATCATTATCTCTTTAATGCTAAGATTGTCATGTTTGCTCGAAACAAGAGAAACAAACTTCGTATCAACTCAAAGGAGGAGTATCCACTGCAATATGAGATTAATAAAACCTTTTATCAACATACAAACAAACTGATAAAATTAATGGTAGGATATTTCAACACATGTCTGTCAGTCAAGGTGTTAGACAATGGTGCAGTATGTCATCTACTTTTTTCAATATTTATGTTGACGATCTAGAACGGAAATTGAAACATCTAGTAAACCCTGGTATTAAGATACCACGAGTCAGATAGACCTATTTGAATGTGTTGTTATTTACTGACGATTTGCTTGTAATTCAAAATACAGAATTGGATTAGCAAAAATCTATTTTAAGCTTTATTAGATTTACAAACAACATAATATGAAAATCTCCACCACGAAAGCAAAGGTAATGGCATTTCGAGGCAAGGAACCAATAAGAACAAAAATAATAATTAATGATCAAATAGTAGAACAGGTAAGCCATTTTAACTCTTTGGGAAATAATATTGGCTACGACAGGAATTATGCTATTAATGTTAAGTAAGGTAAGTTCCAGACGATCTCTAGGACGAACCAATCATATTTCTAGAAACAAGGTACGTCGAGACACAAAATAACAGTTTCACAAAATTAAGGCGGTCCCTGTGCTATCATATATCATATGGGTGTAACCCCTCTTTCTATTTTTGAACTTTATAAAAAAAAAACCTTTTTTTTTTTTTGAAAGAGGGGCCACTAGTTATTTAAAACTAGGCCTAGGGCCTAGAGAAGCCAAAAATGAGCTGGGTCCAGCGTAACGGGACTTGCAATTAAACTCGGTTGTTGAACAACAATAACAATTTTTTATTTAGCAATTTCAAGTAACTTTGTAAGTATAACTCTCAGTATTCAATTTAACTTTCATAGAATTGAAAAATTTCATTACAAACTTTTACTCCCCTCCCTGGCATTACAACCTTCTGAAAATATACACATGTAACATCATATAATTATAATATATGTAAACATCATCATAATAATTTCTCATAAATATACATAAATACAACATCAATCAATATAGTTACATAAATACACATAGCACACATATATATTGTACTGGTTTATTTTTTTATTACAGGTATTGTAATAAAGATCTGTACCTACTGTTTTATATTTTTTTATTTACCAGTACATGTAAAGAAACTCTTTTTCTCAGGGTTAATGATTATTAAGTTATTTTATCGTATTTACGATTATATCTATTAATTTCTTTTCTTTAAACCAACCCAGATGCAGTTAATGGGTAGTACTTTGGTAACTAACCATGTAAAAAATAACTAACGTATAAGGCCTAGCGCAGACGGTCGATTTTTCCCCGGGCGATTATGAATCGCCGGATTTGTAACACATAAACTGAAATAGGAGAGCGCACACAGGCGATCAGAAATTGCCGGCGATTAAAAATCTGTGCGGTGCCACAGATTATTGGGCGATGCAATTATCGCCCGTCGAAAAATCGACCGTCTGCGCTAGCCCTTAGTGTAACTTAACTGTCTCTGAATTCTTCCAGCTGCCACGGGTTCACTTCTGGTTGTTGTTTACCTTTCTTCAACAGCAATATTCAGCTTGGCAATCTGTTTCTTCACACGAAACTCTTATTGCTCTTACCGCTGAATACCGCTCTCCAAGATTACTGCAACACCGATGTCTCCTTTGAACACTTAATTATTCGTTAGGGCCACTGAAACTCTTCTCCAGTCCAAGATTTTCCTCTTCTGTCGTCGTTCTATTCAGGATATTGTTATATTTTTTTGTATTATTATTTATTTATTCGATATGATAATCAAATTCTGGAATCACTATTCAAAATCCTTTGCTTTATTTTTTTTCCAAGTTGCATTACTTTTATGATGTACAACAGTTATTATAATTTAATATTCTTAATGTGACTCTGATTGAATTAAAAATTAGACTCTATTTACATAATTCCTCTGTTTCATCTTTATAGTATTCAATATAAAATTAGACTACTCATGTTACTTTCCTTAGATATAAATTTATACTCATTTTACATAATTCCTCTCTTTCATCTTTATAGTATTTGGTATTAAATTAGACTAATACATTTTTCCTTCATCACTCACTCAAAAAAATCTCTAACAATTTACATATTTGCCACATTGATAATTCCATACCTTCGTTACATCTTTTTATCATATACCTCTTAAAAACTTATATAACGTTTCTACTTCTTATTAAATATATTTATTTTATTTCTAATATTCTGAATTCTAGTTTGTATTTATAATATGATCATTCTCTTACTATTTCCTCTTATTATAATATTCATTTCAAATTTCATATATTCTTTTCATAACTTATATCTTTATACTGTTTTATCTCATATAGGCATCTACCTCTATGTTGATGGGTGAGTCGATACAATGTTTTTGTTTACATTTTCAAACATATGTTCCAATTCTAACAAATTTATATATTTTTTCTTTTAAAATTTATTATTTTTCTCTTATGTACTGTGTTGCATTTTAACAGCAGTACATAATACCTTCCCTTATTTCATAATCTCAGATACAACTTGAGATGAGATTTTGAAATAATTAATTTATTATCACAAACATAGTCTAACCTTAATATTTAAAACATCTGATTAATTAGTTAATTGTATCTCACAAAGTTCTTTTAATAAATTGGTTTTCTTTTTATTAACATAACAAATATGGTTCATCACTATCACGAATCACCATACCTTAAACACTCATTTACGGCTTAAAATAACATTATTCAAACCAACTGGTTTTACATCAAAAATAAAAAATAAAAAATAACAATTGTGCCAAATTTCATGGCTAAAAAACTCAAGAACATGACTGAAACAATATCTTTCTTTTGAACATCACCTTCCCAATCCTGGTCATACATTTCCTGTGTTCTTTATTTCAGAAATTTTTTTTTTTTAATTTTTTTTATATAATATGGGTATCAGCTTTAATGATGTGATATGCTTTGTAAACCTAATAGCTGTCCATGATAATCAGTATACCTATATTTCCTACATCTCCTATCACTAGTTGATAATGGTCCACAAATGTCAATAAAACTTGCTCTAACGCTCTCCATGCTTGATGATTTATCCACCTTCCCTCATATCTGATATTGGCTACCTTGACTTTTTTTTTACAAATATCATATATTAACTTAGCACCTAAAACTTGATGTCGATTCTTTATACACTTTGGGTTATTCTATCATTTATTTGGTTACTTTTAATTATATTCCTGTTTTCATGTTGGAACACTTAATTTCTTCTTAATTTTCATACCTCGAGTCATGTTGTCATATTTATTTTTTATCTCTTTACCTCGTTATTTGTATCATCCCTAAAATACCATAATTCCCTAACATTAAATACTATACATGGGTTCGGATTCGGAGGGGCACTATTGGCTTCCATTACTCCGCCGTTTTCCCTAAATATATCATCTGAAATCAGAGGAACTTCATCTCTGTCCAGGAAAAAATAAAAGTTGCACTATCACAACACAATACATATAATTATTACCTATAAGGTAGCTCCTTCGCTACAAAATTATATTCAAGGGATTGTTACATGATTTCTTTGAGGTCTCTTCACATTTTTATTCCATTACTGTTTCACTTCTGGTGTTTTATCACTTCAATTAATATTCTATCATTCACAGGTAACTGGTTAACATTATTCGACATACATGTTGGATTATTCCCATCTTGGTGTTGTCAATCTATGATATTTTAGATTCTATCTTCATCTTCATTTTTTATTTATTTATTCCCCTTTAATTATGCAGTTAAGTACTGAATTTCATCATTATCGTAAGTTGTATTTGTCTATTGTTTCTTCATCTAATTCATTTCTACCCTTCTTAAATAGTAACTAGTCTTAATTGTTCTTATCATTGTTATTATACTGATTAAAATGGTTATTCAAATAATTATTATGGTTATTAACTGTCTTTCTCTTCTTAATTGATTCCAAAATAATTTCTCTTAACTATCCGGTAAGATGTTCTTACTTATTTTAGAATTTGGTGGGTTCATTTCATCTTAATTCATAAAATAAAAAAAAATTTTATTTGTAATAACCGTCATATATGTCGTTTGTATTAATGATCAATCTAATCTTTGTTCCATTGGTTTGCTTTGGTCCATACCCAGAAAATCAGTCCCTTCTTTCCATATTTTTCATATTTAGTTCATCTTTTGTCAAATACGTAAGTTATCGTTCTTGCACGGATTATTATTACAGTGTCCATAATGATTTCTGTTTTTATTAAATACCTCTCTGTTACCCTGTACTCCCATTCTTTTGATACTACATGTTCATCTCTACCTATGCCTACATCAGTCACTTTCCTATTTATTTTATTGAACAGGTATTTTAATGGTATTTGAATTATTGATGACATTACTGACAGTTTGCTACACATTTCTATTTCTGTGATATTTAATTTACCTATAGACTTTCTGACGTTTTTTCTCACTATTTTATTGTCATTCCCTTTGAAATATTCTATTGAGTTCCTTTTATTATCTTTAAAATTACTTATTCTTCTGTAGTTAGTACTTAGGATGTTAAGTACATTAATCAGTCCATTATTCATCATCTCCAGTTCTTCTCGTATATTTTTAATTTTCTTAGGATGTGTTATTCTTCTTTCTTCTGTTTTCTTAATTATTTGCTTCTTTATTCCATTATCTTCTATTTTATGACTTACTTGCTCCCTATTTTGATCGTTTGGTATTATTTCTATCTCCGTTTTGTTATCATTTATTACTTCTTCCGTTATCTTATTCAATGTTTCCACACTTTGCATGTCATCTTCTATCGTTGTTTCTATTGACTGGTTTTCATCACTCATTATTTCTTTCATTGTTTCTATATTCAATTTCATTTTTGCGGATTGCCTAATGTTCCTTTCCTCACAATTTTGTAATATTAACTTGATTTCAGCCTTTTGCTGGTCTAATTTATTCTTCACCCCATTTATGTGTTGTTGAATGGTCTCCTTTAATTCCTCATTATTTTGTTTTAATAAATTTTCATTATCTAGTCTCATTTGTTTAAAATTTTCGTTGGTTTTGTTATTCCCTTCCATTATAATTCTCATCATCTCCTGGAAATTTGCATCCATTGGTTGGTTTGGTTTCTTTGGTTGGTCCCCTTGGGCATCCTCTACTATTATTTCCATTTCAGTTTCTTCCTCTTCAACACTATTACTCCTTAATTCATATCGTTGCTCTAGTTTTTTAGCCATTTTACAATATTGAAATTAATTTAATTACAAGGAGATTTTTATACCAATTAAATTTAACAAAATTGTGTTATTTGGTGCTGGTTTAAAGAAAATCTTTACTTTCACGTATGGGCGCCATTTTATACTGGTTTATTTTTTTATTACAGGTATTGTAATAAAGATCTGTACCTACTGTTATTATATTTTTTTATTTACCAGTACATGTAAAGAAACTCTTTTTCTCAGGGTTAATGATTATTAAGTTATTTTATCGTATTTACGATTATATCTATTAATTTCTTTTCTTTAAATCAACCCAGATGCAGTTAATGGGTAGTACTTTGGTAATTAACCATGTAAAAAATAACTAACGTATTAGTGTAACTTAACCGTCTCTGAATTCTTCCAGCTGCCACGGGTTCACTTCTGGTTGTTGTTTACAATTCTTCAACAGCAATATTCAGCTTGGCAATCTGTTTCTTCACACGAATCTCTTATTGCTCTTACCGCTGGATATCGCTCTCCAAGATTACTGCAACACCGATGTCTCCTTTGAACACTTAATTATTCGTTAGGGCCACTGAAACTCTTCTCCAGTCCAAGATTTTCCTCTTCTGTCGTCGTTCTATTCAGGATATTGTTATATTTTTTTGTATTATTATTTATTTATTCGATATGATAATCAAACTCTGGAATCACTATTCAAAATCCTTTGCTTTATTTTCTTTTCCAAGTTACATTACTTTTATGATGTACAACAGTTATTATAATTTAATATTCTTAATGTGACTCTGATTGAATTAAAAATTAGACTCTATTTACATAATTCCTCTGTTTCATCTTTATAGTATTCAATATAAAATTAGACTACTCATGTTACTTTCCTTAGATATAAATTTAGACTCATTTTACATAATTCCTCTCTTTCATCTTTATAGTATTTGGTATTAAATTAGACTAATACATTTTTTCTTTATCACTCACTCAAAAAAATCTCTAACAATTTACATATTTGCCACATTGATAATTCCCTACCTTCGTTACATCTTTTTATCATATACCTCTTAAAAACTTCTATAACGTTTCTACTTCTTATTAAATATATTATTTTATTTCTAATATTCTGAATTCTAGTTTGTATTTATAATATGATCATTCTCTTACTATTTCCTCTTATTATAATATTCATTTCAAATTTCATATATTCTTTTCATAACATATATCTTTATACTGTTTTATCTCATATAGGCATCTACCTCTATGTTGATGGGTGAGTCGATACAATGTTTTTGTTTACATTTTCAAACATATGTTCCAATTCTAACAAATTTATATATTTTTTCTTTTAAAATTCATAATTTTCCTCTTATGTACTGTGTTGCATTTTAACAGCAGTACAATATATATATATACACACATATACTACACACATGTTCACCTGGCATGCAGTCTATATATATATTTCGCCATGCCTCAGAAGAATATAACCCCCAGTATCCGTGACCAAGACCCCCATCCCAAACTACTGTAAACGGGTAAGGTGCCCAGCCTGCTTTAAAAACTTTTCATTAAAAAAAAAACAAATCCGGTAACACGTCAGATTGTGACAGGGTTACGACAAATGAAATTATTACAAGTATACAAGTTTTAGGAATGTTCCCCCAAATAGTAATGTGCCATCGCAAGGTCAACATGACTGCACAGTCTTATAAAATGTATAATAAAGTTTACAATTGAAAAGTAAGAACCAATATGGATGACGACCAAGAAAAAAGAAAGTAAAATAGAGATCTCGGAATCGGCGTTCTTAAGAAGAATTCAAAGGCGTTCTAAACATTATCGTATAAAGAACGAGGCCATAAGAAAAAATTACAAGTATTTAACTTGCATAAAAGATTAAAAGATTGTAAATAACGATGGAAAGAACACTTAGAAAGGATGTCAGATTCAAGACTGGCCAGACGAGTCTGGAAGTATACACCTATAGGACACAGGTGTGTGGGTAGATCCCGGAAAATGGCTAGAGGATCTTTGAAGGCGGGACAGGCGGCACCTTGCCTATGCCGTGATGTGAAGACGATAATGATGATAAAGGAAGTAAATGTGATAGCATACCAATACTTTCAAAGAAAAACTTTTAATTACAGTATTCTCTTATTTACAAGAAATCAATTATAAATAAAAATTATTTCTAGAAAACGATGATAATTTTGACTGGCGCTTATTAACATTAGCAGGATTAGACATGTTCCTGGGATAATTGAACTGTGTACTTACTACTAAGCTACACTTGTTTCCACCATACACATTGGTCAGTATATGTCAAAACCAAAAGTAAAAAAGTCTTATTTAACGAACAGTGTCATTTATCGTGGTACATTTTGTACCAATCTGGCATTAACAATACGATTGCAAGATGTACCGACAAATCGCTATCAAATTCTAAAAAAACTGTATTGCCTATATAGTCTATTACGTGAGGCAAGACAAAGGGCCTATCTGCCGATTTTGAGTTAGTGTTCATGTAATTTTTTGATTCCTTCCGTTATCGCTTCCTAAAAGGTTCTAGAACAAACTTAAGGAAAAATGGTGGTCCGCTCTCAACCCTAAAGGGTTGAAAACTACCCCTAAACGGTTGAAAATATGAAACGACGCGAGGATGCATTTTGAAGCCCTGAAATTAGGTACTTATAGGTTTTTGGGGGGTGCTGATTTCGATTCAGAGGTCCGAAATTATATTCGACGCACAGCGTATTTGTAAAGGTTTGAAGCAGACTATAATCAGGGGGTGTAAGTATTAAACTTCGCGAGAATGCCGGTCAAAGACTCGAAAGTGAGTAACTATATGTTTCTAGGTGTGCTGATTACGATTTTGACGTCAAGGAATACATCCGACGCAAGGGTTCGACTTGAAAGGATTGAAAACCACCCCTAAAGTGTTGAAAACCTGAAACAACGCGAGGATGTACTTTGAAGTCCTGAAATTGGGTAAATACAGGTTTTTGGCGATGCTGATTACGATTTTGACGTCAAGGAATACATTCAACGCAAGGGTTAGACTGGAAAGGGTTGAAAACGACAAACAACGCGAGGACATACTTTGAAGTCTTGAAATTGGGTACATTAAAAATTCAAAATTCAAAAGTTCAAAATTCAGTCGTAAAAATATATATTTCATCCATACTTATAAAATTTAATCAAAGAAAAGTTGAACCATAAACATTATATTATTTTATTAAATTAAATATTCGATTGATATAACGAACTACCAGTACAGACAGTGACAAATTGCATCAGATATTGTTTTGTTTACAATAGACGTTAAAAAAATAAAAATTATACTTCATTCTATTGTCAGTTTGAAAAAAGTTTAGTTTAGTATAAACTATTAGGCTCTTAGGACCCCACCCGAACATATAACGTGTCTCGAATTTAATTCTCTATCGTCTCCAGGGGTTAATTAAATTTTGTTTTTTCACCCCCGTAAAAGGGGTGAAAACAACACCTAAATTTAAGAGCGGGTTAAAAAATTTCCTTAACTTTATTTTATAACCCTTTATGAAGATTTTGCAAAAAAAATCATAAGGATCCATGGACAGTAACTCAAAATCGGCAGAAAATCCTCACGTAATAGACTAATATAAACTTCCTTTCCCCCTGTACTCCAAAGATTATTATCTTAGGTCTGCCCTGACACCAGGTAAGTATACATAACTTATCACTAACGGGAAATACGCTTTGTACCATGTTTTAATTGTTGCATAAGTCTTGTGATGTAAAAAAAAAAAAACACTGTAAATGGACCGCTTGGCTACTTTCAAGACTTCTAGTTCTAACGGAGAAAACGTTACTATACACATAACCTGTGCAAATAGTTTAGTGATGTTTTCTTTTACTAACAAGCGTAGAAAATAAACACTTTGGAAGTGTATCAAGCGTGGCTTGAGTAAGTAAGGTATTTGTTTTTGATTTCGGAACACAGGAGACTTGCCGCATTGAAAAAAAACTTTATTTATGATAGTGCTACGACAGCATAGAACAATCTACGCGTTTATCGAATGCGCCAGAAAGATCTCGACGTAAGCGTGCGGTGTACGTGCTACTAGACGCATTTTGCGAGAATTTTCCCGACTGTGCCAGGCCTCGCTCGGGCGCTCGGACTGTGTCAAGGCCGTAGCAATTACGTAGTTCGCGAGAGATAAGACGCAGTTTGGAAGCTTCTGGTGTGTGAGCGTAACTATAAATACATCGCGTCGCGGCCTTAGTTTTCAGTTCAATGCGAGATTTTTGACTGTGCGGTTCGAGAGTATTAGTGCGATATATTTACAGAGCGGTTCGAGTTATTACGGTGTACGTTCAAGTAGTTATTAGTGAAGTGTTGCGTTTTATATTCGGACGGTATAATTGTAATACAGTTGAGTTTTAATATTAGTGGACATTTTATTGCGTATGAACAATTTCATTTGATTTGTTGTAGACACTGTGTTGTTAATTACGAACTGTTTTACTATAACAATTAAAGGTGTGATTAGTGACTTAATTGGTGTCTTGTACTTATTTTGTTTCCACTGTACCTACGACGATCGAATAGACCGTCGTAACAGTGGTGTCAGAAGTGGGATAGAACGGTTAACAGTGGAAACAGTGGACGCTTTGTACAAGACGAGTGTGATTCGTAATTAAATCGGTAAACATGGATCCCAGTCAGATGATGGAAGCTTTACAAACACTGCTGCGGCAGACACAGGAAGAGGCAGAAAAACGACAAGACGAGAAAGCGGAAGCGAGACAGAAAACCCTCCTGCAGGAGGCAGAGGAACGGAAGCAGGAAGCAGATGACATCAAGGAGTTAATACAGCAGCAAAAGCAGACACAAGAACAAACCGCTGCAGAGTTGGGTCTCCTACGAGGTGAGCTTAATAAGCAAGTAACTAAAATATCGGAGGTACAAGAATCAATGACATTAAAAATAGCTGAAGTAGAAAAATCTGTCTTGACTGTGGAGTAATCGATGTCTACAAAAATATCTGTTATAGAAGAATCTGTGTCAAATAAAATATCTGCAGTAGAAAACTCAATGGCAAGCATAAGAGAACAAATTAAAATTGAAGTCGAACAGTGCATGAAGGTTCAACCAAAACAAATTTCTGAACAGACTGTACCAATGATAAAGACAGAAAAATACACAGAAAATAAGTTAACAGAGAAAGTCACTTTGCCTGCAGTAGGGACAGTTCATGTCAAAGCTCCAACCTTTGACGGAAGCACTCACTGGGCAACGTACCTCCGCCAATTTGAAGCTGCTGCATGCGCAAATAATTGTACAGAAAAAGACAAGGCTGTTTCACTTGTTCTTGCATTAAAAGGACCCGCGGCAGAACTACTACAGAATGTGCCACCTGACAGCCAAAACATCTATGGCGAGTTGATAAAAGCTCTAGAATTACGCTACGGTGATAAACATTTGCGAGAGGTGTACTACGCTCAGTTGAGAACAAGACGACAACGTTCCGGGGAAAGTCTTCAAGAATTTGAAGCAAGTATCGACAGATTGATTAGATTGGCCTATCCTGAAGCACCAGAAGACTTCTGAATAAGGTTTACGGTGCAGACATTTATTGATGGCATCGGAGATTGTGAACTTCAGCAAGTGTTACGAATGGCAAGACACCGAGATAGCTCAGAAGCTCTTGTTCACGCCCTAGAGTTTGAAGCTGCCAAGTCAGCGTCCCGCTACATTAATGGGTTTGTGCCATCACGTTGCAGTCAGAAGATCCCTGTATCACATTACCGTTACGATGGGTGCAGAAAAACAGTGTTGTCGGACAAACAATTCAAAAGTTCAAGAGAGTCGCAACGATTTGAAAAAGACAGAAGACCGAAATGTTACAACTGTGGAAAACGTGGTCATCTACAGGTAGACTGTTGGGAGAAGAAGATACAGAGAGAAGAGACTGATCGCACCAATTGGAGAAGTAAAGGCCCAGAACAGCACACAGTTTCCACGCTACATAAGATCAGTGGAAACTTGATTGTTAGTGGATTTGCGGATGGTAAACCAACATCATTTACAGTTGACACGGGCGCAACAGTGTCCATTGTGCGCCCTGACTTAGTCTGTAACCGCCATCCTCTAATTAGCTCTTGTACAATACAGACTGTGACTGGAAGCCCCGTCAAGGTGCTAGGAAAGGTAGACGTACGTGTACGCCTGGGTCTTCTTGAGTTTAGCCACCAAATGCTCGTTGCAGACATTGTCGATGAAGTGATTCTTGGCACGGACATTATGAATGCCTACGGATTCGTTGTGGACTTAAGAGAGAATGTCCTGAAAGTTGGCCAAGAGAAGATAAAGCTTTGCATGGCTAAAATGACAGGGTCTACCAACCATTCGATTAAGCGAGTGGCATTAGTCGAAGAAAAATTCAACAAGTCTGGTCAAGAGGAAACCTCCCTGTTGCAAGCGGAAATGGAGGAAGAACTAGCAGAGGAAGTACAAATAAGTATAACGACAAAAGAAGTGATTGGAGAGCCAACTATGGGTGTCGAGACAAAACTCTTGCTTGTTCCTGAGCTGATAGAAGCGGCCGAGGGTAAAATGGCTGAAGATGAGGTTACGCAAGAGGTTGTTGACGAGAACCAAACAAACTTGGATCAGCCAGTGGTATTTAGGTCATTAGTACATGACGCAACGAGAGTGATTCCAGCGAAGCTAGTGGTTGCGCGAAAGATTCGCATTCCTGGGAACGTGATGTTCGGATCACACGAGACTGAATTCGAAGAACGGGAAAATTATCCTTCGCAAGGATGGCCACCTAGATCGCCTGGTCGAGTATTACTTCGAAGACGCTTTGCCAGTTCGGGACGAACAGGCTTAAGGAGGGGGCTGTGGCAAAGACAGCATAGAACAATCTACGCGTTTATCGAATGCGCCAGAAAGATCTCGACGTAAGCGTGCGGTGTACGTGCTACTAGACGCATTTTGCGAGAATTTTCTCGACTGTGCCAGGCCTCGCTCGGGCGCTCGGACTGTGTCAAGGCCGTAGCAATTACGTAGTTCGCGAGAGATAAGACGCAGTTTGGAAGCTTCTGGTGTGTGAGCGTAACTATAAATACATCGCGTCGCGGCCTTAGTTTTCAGTTCAATGCGAGATTTTTGACTGTGCGGTTCGAGAGTATTAGTGCGATATATTTACAGAGCGGTTCGAGTTATTACGGTGTACGTTCAAGTAGTTATTAGTGAAGTGTTGCGTTTTATATTCGGACGGTATAATTGTAATACAGTTGAGTTTTAATATTAGTGGACATTTTATTGCGTATGAACAATTTCATTTGATTTGTTGTAGACACTGTGTTGTTAATTACGAACTGTTTTACTATAACAATTAAAGGTGTGATTAGTGACTTAATTGGTGTCTTGTACTTATTTTGTTTCCACTGTACCTACGACGATCGAATAGACCGTCGTAACAATATAATTGTTCCAACACACTATTCAAAATTATAAATCTTCTTTCTTGGATAACATGTTCATTTCCACTGCTAAATTTGTTTATTAGTAAAACTAACAGACAATAATTACTAATGACACTGGAAACTGTGGTTTGCTCGTACAATATACTGCTTCTAACTTTTCAGGAGAATTCAAGTGCTTTAGAGGTTTTCCGGACCTGGACGACTTGGAGTACAATAGATTCTACTACCTGGAAGGAAGAACGGTAATTAGACATTTCAGAGATCTGCAATTCGAAGAATTGTCATACCTAAGGTACAAATATTCAAATTACAGCGCTTGGAACGAGACGATGCGTTACAACATCACTAGCTTATTTGATACGCAAAAAATGACCTACGATGAACGAGTTTCAGGGCCGCTAAACGAATCCCTCTCTAAGTCTTCCACGGAATCAAGCTCCAGAAGCAAATGAATAGATGTACGCGTATCACACTAAAAGTAATATATAGACCCACCTTTTGTTTATCTGGAATTGATGGGACCGGACCCTTTCCGGATAAACGAAATTCCGGATAAACCAAACTAATGGCGAAAATGCCGGTATTACCTACCGCTACACAGAAAAGTTGGGTTTTTTTATTTTGAAGACTTAATTCAAACTGTAATAGCTTACTGTACTGTATTTTAAGACTAAATCTTAAGGAAAAACAAAATCTATTTCAGAATATTATACTGTATAAACAAGAAAAGAATGTATTTAGCATTAGACATTATAGCCTACATACATTATATTAAATTCAGTACAGTACAGTAGTAGCATTTCTAAAAATTAAAAAGTTTAATTTAGCGAGAAAAACAATAATCAACACACATACATGAATGATCAAAGTCTTTACTTTTTAAATAAGTCCATTATTTTTTTCTGCTTTAGCGATGTTTCTCTCTTCTTAGCTGTACGGTAACGGAGTCTTTTTAGACTCCCAACAGTTCTGCTGGGTTTGTCTCGCTTTGGCGCTCAAAATAATTTAATAATTTGTCCAGCATTGAAGTAGCCTCTGAATGGTCGGTTACCATTGCTACGTCGTCCGCATCATCATCATCATCATCATCGGAACTTGAATCTTCGTTGTTTGATTTTTTAGAACACTCAGCGACGATGTCGTCCTCAGAAAGGAAGTGATTCCCGGGATCATATTGGTCTAGACCTACATTTAACCACTCAGATACTTCTTCCTCTTGAACATTTTCACAACCTTCAATATCTTTTAACTATACAATAATCTCTTTATTTCCAGAAAGATGACCATTTTCGGCACTTTCTGTGGTTTCAGCGTCGCAATTTTCCGCCATTTATGGCCAAAGCTTTTTCCAGGAATTTCTTAATGTTTTTTAGAAACATCTTCCCACGCTGCAGCAGACATATAAATTACATCTTTTAATGTTAATTTTCTTCAAAATGGTCATATCTTCAATTTTGAATTTTTTTCAATATCTTCTTTTTTCTCATTATCTTCTACTATTTTATTGAAAAGAGCTTTACGACATCGCCGTTTTAAAGCCTCAAGGGAACTATCGTCGAGGGACCTGTACACTGCACTGTATTATTTTTACCCTTGAAGTATAGATTAATTACTTTATGTTGATGAGTTCTGAACGGGTATAACGTTGAACTTATAACAAAACAGGTTTCTTTTAGTAAAAATCATATCTTAAAATTCACCGGTAAAGTCGTTTAAAAAAAAAATTATTTTGAAAACTTATTCCTGATAACCCGGAACTCCAAATAAACGAAGGCCGGATAAACGAGAGTGTAGAGTATTCGTTTAATTGTAAGGAATCATTGTTGTATAACATTGTGTTATACACAGGAATCAGTCTGACAGAGAAGCAGTGTGCGAGACAAATAAGTATGCCGACTATACTAATCCTTTTACTTCTATTAATATGCAGTGTCGAAATATTTTTTAATAAAAAGTGAAAAAATTTTATTTAACACTTAAGCGGCTTCTGTTCCTTGTTTGTTTGTAAAACTCCAGTTTATCGAGAATGTTGTTGTTCTGTTACTGTCCTATGGAGTGATTTCTAAGAATAGGACTGATTATCTGAAGAGGAAAATTCTTAATTGGAACGTAGCAATGTCGCCCGATGACTTAAAACGTTATGGAGTATTTTAGGAATATTTTGTCACACACACACACACACACACACACACACACACACACACACACACACACACACACACACACACACACACACACACACACACACACACACACACACACACACACACACACACACACACACACACACACACACAGTGCACAACGCGGAAAAGAAACTGTGTAGTGCAACAGATTTTACAAATTTTCCAAATGTTATGTAATGTTCCTCGTTATTATGGAACAGGCGAGCAACTTTAATTATTTGGGAAATAATATTGGCTATGATAGAAATTGTGACGTTGACGTTATGTTGGGAAAGTTCCAACCGGTCTGCGGAACAATCAACCGTATTTTTGGACGAGATACAAGGTACGTCAAGACACAAAATTAAAGTTTTACAAAGTTATGGCAGTCCCTGGACTGTCCTGTAGCTGTGAATTGTGGACAAAAAACAAGACAGTAAAATATGGGCCTTGGAAATGGCATTGATAAGAAACGTTAAAAGGTTTTCTGAGCTAGACGGTATAAGAAATGAGGCCAGAAAAGAAGAGTTACAAGTTTTTAACTTGAATTAAAAATTATAAGATTGCAAACAAGGTTAGAATAAACACTTAATAACAATGTCAGATTCTATTCTTGCCAAACACGTCTGGAAATACAAACCTATAGGTATGTGGGTAGAGCTAGGAAAAGTGGCTGGGGGATTTTTGAATGCGGAAGAGGCAGCACCTTGCCTATGCCGAGTTGAGAAGATGATGACTACGATGGAAGTTCTTTTACTCCATTAAATATATAGTTGGAATTTTGAGCACAACTTCCCCTTCCCCAGAGTTGCCTGAAGTCCAACTGGCCATGTTGTATGCTATTGATCGTAATGCTGAAACGATCGTCGTTTGACCCCATAATCGATTGAATCCATACATTGCGGGCGGACAAATGGACGGTCTCAGTTAATGCGGCCAGGAGCACAACAGTAATCTTCTGGAGACAAAGAATACTCCCTCACCGACTTAACACAGGCGGTACTCATATCCCATAATATCCCATTGAGAAGTATCTAGAGTTTTACCTTGACAGAGGTAACATATACCTAAAGGACATAGAGGTATATCCTAAAGGAATGGTAGGAGGTAGAGGTATGTCCTAAAGGACATATTACGAGTAAATAGGCTTCAAAGCGATCCATCGTTTCTACCATTTCTGCCGCCTAGGTAAACCCATCGTTGGCACGTATATGTACCTACCGATGGTTACCTTTGCGCCCATCGCAGAATTGGCGCGCACATGCCTATGGCGCCTACCCAGTATGGGGCTACATAGCAGAATCCTATAATCAAAAGCCCCAGTCTCTTATGGGCCGAAGACTGTGCTGGTCATCGAAAGGTCAATATGTAACATCCAGCTAGATCATCCGCACTTCCTCACTGTGCGTTCCCATACGGACACGTTCCCGCTGCGCCCATATCCAAGGCACCCCCTCTCACTAATAAGCGTACTCGGTTAACACCCACAAGTACCAGGTTAATCTTGAATCCGACCTAGGCGAAAGCTCATCCTGAATTAGACATAGTCAAATTGTATCCCCTCGGCTGGAAACAGACCACGCCTAAAACTTCAACGATTTTCTCGGCGGCAGGAGCTCATTTGAATCTCGGGACGCAGCGCAATGGAGGGGACGAGTTTGTCCGTCATCTTCCACATAAGACATGAAAGCTAGAGTCCAAACTTTTCGAGGTTTGTATTTTATTTTATATTGCACTACAGGATTCTTTTATATTTTAAAATTATAGATTTCATGTTGAAGAAAAAGTAAAAATATGAATTGTTGGGGTACAAAAAATTGCCTTCTAACAAAACTATAAATACGTTAAATAAGAATAGTACAAACGTCTAAACATATGTAATAAACTGATGGTAAATTATGAATTTTCTAATGCTAATGGTTTAGGAGAAAATGGTTTTTACATTGAACATTGCAGGGCAGGAAACAATGGTTCGTCTTCCTGTAGTTATCCATTATAGGCTATACAAAATAAATAACAATATTCAGTTGATTAATAAATTTATTAGCTCGCAGTAATAACGAATAAGCGTTTTGTCAAAACTCGCTAATTACGACGAGACACACTAATCGCTGTAAAAGTCACTTGCTAACAGACTGAAGCGCAGCCGTCGTTTGTTGTAGATAGGAACAGCCAACCACACGTGGCGTAGTCCTAATTGAATACTAGAAAGTACCAGACATTTCTTTGCTAGGGTCGGAAGTATCCGCGGAATGGCCCTATCCAGTTCAATAACAAAATGGCGGATATATATATATATATATATATATATATATATTATATGAATTGTTTTGAGAGGCGTGTCCTAATGGAATCAAAATATAAGGATAAAATAAAGGAATGGATAAGGTACGTAGACGACATTTTGGTGGTGTGGGAGGGAACAAATGAAGAATTCGCAGAACTAACGAATGAAATTAGTCAAATTGAAAATAAAATTAAGTTCAAAGAGGAAATAGGTGGAGTACAAATAAATTACTTAGACCTAAATATAAAGATAGAGTGTGGTGTTTTTAAATTTGATGTATTTAGAAAAGAAACGTATACAGACTTAATTATACCTCAGGAATCATACCATCCCGTAAGTCACAAGATGGCTGCACTACACTCATTTTCTTATAGGGCAATAAAATACTTAGAAGATGATTCATGTAAAAAAGAAGAGTTAAAAAGAATAGAAGAAATAGCGTAAAATAATAATTATAAACCGGGGACAGTAGAGAAAATTGTAAAAAGAATAGAAGGAAATAGTAGACAAGAAGAGAAGAAAGAAAAGAAATACATAGGATCAATAACGTATCTGGGATTTCAAACGAGGAACATAATCAAGTGCTTTGAAAAACACAATATAGATGTAGCGGTAAAAAAGACAAAGACAGTTTTTGATTATATAAAGAATAGTAGTACTGAAACAACGCCTGAATTACAGAAAAGCGGTGTTTATAAGTTGAACTGTAAACAGTGTGATAAGGTTTACCTGGGTGAAACAGGACGTAAGTTCGAAATTAGATTGAGAGAGCATGCGAGAGGAGAAGGAGACATAACTACGAATTCGCTCTACGCGAGACATTTTAATGAAACAAGGCATAGGTTTTTAGACCCAACAGAGAATGTCGAAAGGTTAGAGAATAACATAAGTAAACGCAAATTGTATGAAGAATTAGAAATATTAAAAGCAAGGAAAAAGAATAGTAATGCGCTGATGAACATAAAGACTGAATTTAGTAATGAGGATATATTTTACTATATTTTGAAAGAGTAATGTATAAAAGGTCTAATACGGTTACAGGATATGTGTTCAGAAGGTAGAAAGCTGTAGGAGATTTCTAGAGGGTAATGTATGTGACGAGGTCAGGTTGACTGAGTAAGGGGCGGGGCTAACAAGGACTGGGCGGTAAGTACTGCCTCCTATTGGTTGAATGTAACCGGTGATGCGTGGGAGGGTTAGTATATATATAAGGGAAGTAGGTATTTTAATGTTGTTGTAGGAAGAACTTGATAATGGTTGCGAAACCGAAAGGCCACGTTCGAGGGAAAATTGTACATAGCAGGGAAGCAACAAAATTCGACAAGGTTGTTATGAAGACTGCTAACACAGAGAAAGTAACTGACAATAACAAAATGTCTATAGGCTATGAAAAATTCAGTTTCTTCTTTATGCACACATTGTGCAAAATTGTGTTTCATATCAACGTGTTTTTTTAATGAACGATAAATACTTGTATACGTGCTTGCACCATTTTTTCGTTTCAGTTAACTGTTTCTCTCATCTAGAAATACAAAACATCCTACTTTCCACTCAACAGATTGCTATAATTAGCTAAACCTCCTCCGCTGACACAACACACACGGCAGCCGACCCTCCTCACTACGCATTTAAAACAGATCCTTGGACTCTTAAAAGTTTTACTTTTCTTTAATGTCCTCCTCTAATCAAACCCTTTCCACACAGTGGCGGTTTATCCACAATGGTAGGGTATGCTGAAACACCAGGGCCTCAGCTGTCAGAGGGGGCACCATGCAGCTGAATTGACTAAGGGAAGCAAAGCTTATGATCACTTTACGCAAATGTTTGGTTTCCTTACGCAGTTCTTAACCATGGAGAGTGTCGAGTTGAAAAATCAAGCAAAAGCACTTATGAAAGTTTAGAAGATTAGAATAACTACCTTCTTGTAGAAGTGAAGCAATTTGTGCCACGAGTAAAATTGCAAGAAAGCGATTTTTTTTCCAAAACATTTGACCGAAGATGACAGATCTCATGATAGTACAGTTTGTCATTTGTACATTTGTATAATAATTAATTTATGTATTTCCAAATGTATACATTGATTATCGTCTGCTTTTGACAATTCCAACAGCTAACTGCGAATCTGAAAAGTTATTTTCTGTATTAAAACGCATTAAAGATTTGTTGAGTTCAACCAGGGGCGGATTAACCATTAGGCTGACTAGGCTGTAGCCTATGGCGCGGCACTTTGGGAATCGCAAAATTTTAGCTAAAAAACAATAAAAGTTTACAGCTAAACGTAAAATTGTTAATAGAAGGATAAAAATTTGAGTTTATTTTGAACACAGGCGCCTGTTTGCGATAAATTATGGTAAAACTGTACATAAATAATAGAAGTGCTTACCAAACTGTTTTGAATCAACGTTTCCTAATGTTGAGATAGCTTTGCGCATTTTCCTTACTATGCCCGTCACTAACTGCAGTGGGAAAGATCTTTTTCAGCTTTGAAGAGGGTGAAGAATTATTTACGCTCAAATTTGCTCCAGGATAAACTGACCAGTGTAGCCTATTGTTCATTGAAAGTGACTTTCTGCAAGGACTTGATTTCAGTGAGGTGATTAAAACGTTTGCTCAATCTAAAGCGAGAAAAAATAATCTAGCTTGAACTTTACATGAGGCTTAACAAATCCACAACATTTTAGCTGATTGTCTTCTTTGTGTAAATGATGTTAAATGTACCCTTAATAAAACTGTTATAATTCTGTAACCACTTAGTTAATTTTTTCCTTATAAAATCCATGCAAACTACAAATGGTTGAAGGTGTAACTCTAAAACAATCTCTGAAAAATATCCTCAGTTTTAAATCCTTGAGACTATTTCCAAAAACAGTAAGATATTTGAAATATTCCTAACTAAGAAATATATTGTAGGGTGTTTAAAGCTGCTTCATTCAACCCCTTGGAAATAAACGTAAGAGTAGCCTATGGGAGGTGAGAGGGGAGCTAAAGTATAATTAGCCTAGGGCGCCAAGATACCTTAATCCGGCCCTGAGTTTAACTATGAGAGATGAGAAATTATCTTCGTTAGAATATTGAAAACGAGATACTTGAATCGCCCGATTTGGAAGAAATTATAGCCTACAATACTTTGTTAAGACAAAATCAAGAAAAAATGGATCGATTAGCATTTTCTAAGCTTACGTACTCCGTTGCTCATTACAATCACTATTTAGCTAAATATTTGTTGTAGTTTGAGAGTTTCATAAAATAATTGTTAACTTTTGAAATTGCGAATCCCATTTATCAGTATAAATAATGGCTAAGAGGTTGCATTTTTAGTTGGAGGGGAGCACCAGTCTGATACCTGCATAGGACACCAAGCGCTTCTAATCCGCCTCTGTTTCCACAAAGTTCCCTGACGCCCTTGCAGTTACTGAATCACCGACAGCGATTTTCGCCTCCAACCTGCAAACTCAAACCGTTTACATACGGCATACTATCCGCTAATACTCACCCCGTCAGTCTCTCCAACGTCTTTTCGCTCGACCCGCACTGGCGAAAGTCTCCCCGTCTCTCATAAGTGGATCTCAAATATCACAGCAAACCACAGTTCTGTGCTCGTACGACAGTCTAATATTCCGGAATCCCGTTCACTCCCAAACACGTGTTTTATACAATTTAAGGTTTTACTCAATTTTGTTTTAATGTTAGGCCCACGTTTGTTTAAATGCTAATATTCCAGATTAACACACTATGTAACTGTCAAATGTTATTAGGTATTGTTTAATTATCAGACATTATATAACACTAACCATAGACCCGTAAACCAGTATGCGTTTAAATATATAAATACATATACATATGAACATGTACTCGCTGTATAAGCTTAGTTCATACCACATATCACACAAAGACACCATAATGAACATATGGAAAAACTTACAAACATAGAAACATAAAACACAAAACAAACTAATACCGGAACAAATACAAATTAATACAAAACATGAGACAATTTTCTATCCCCTCAACATCGAAAATACAAAAAAATACTAATATATACACCACAATCACACACAATAATACCGATTTAAAGTGCCAAAGGCCAACAGGAAACCACAACAACAACCAACCAACACACAAGTACTTCACAAGATTAAAAATTAGGAAGGCTTAGGATGGGAACACAAAGCGTCCCGAAACATGTTCCAAATAAAGAAAAAACATCTTCAGATAAAGTCATTATAAACAATAAATATATTATTTACATAAAGAAATAGACTGTATCAAAAAGTGTTTGAAATAATTTATTTAATATTTATAATATCTTTACCTCAAGATGTTTTTCCCTTATTTGGAACATGTTTCGGGACACTTGTTGTTCCCATCCTCAGCGATCGTAGTTTTGGATCTGGTAGCATATTTGTGTTCTGGTTGGTTGTTGCTGTGGTTTCCTGTTGGTTTTTGGTGTTTTAAATTGGTATTATTGTGTGTGTATATATTTATTTTTTGGATGTTTCAATGTAGAATATTTTAGCATGACACAGAATAAAACAACTGAATGTTATATCAACATGACACTGATAAAACACATACCACAAAAAGGCACAATATTGAACATATAGGAAAACTTTCAAATATAGAAACACAAAACAAACTAGTACCTGAACAAATACAAGTAAACACAAAACACGACACAATATTCAAAATATTCAACATTGAAAACACCCAAAAAATAAATTGAGACCTACACACCACACCCACACACAATAATACAAAATCTAAATACCAGAAACGAACAGGAAACCATAGCAACAACCAACCGGAACACAAATATGCAACTATATCCAAAACTATGATGGCTGAGGATGGAAACAATAAGTATCCCGAAACATGTTCCAAATAAGGGAAAAACATATTGAGGTATAGAAATTATAAACATTAAATAAATTATACACACACGCACACACACATATTGTGTGTGTGCGTGTGTGTGTGTGTGTCTGATAGTGTCTATGTAAAACATTTTGTGATAAAGTTTGTCACAGTTAAGGTTACATTTTTATTAAACTAAAATATTTTCGTGAAGAAACAAAGGCAATAAAATATTATTATACTAAGCCAATATGTATTCAATTACAGCAAGAAACTACAAGAATGTCAGAATGAGTTACTGTACAGTAAAAAAGTAAATAAACATAAATACCATAAGTACCCTACATTAAGTACAATTTTGAAGAATAATAATGAATAAAATCTGAGAATATCGACGTAAAAGTTTTCGATTTAATAATCTGAATTATGTAACGCTGACATTATTCCAAGAAAGATACCGCTGTTAAAAAATATAATTTTATGTTATGTGCCGTACACTGATAGATGTAGACAGACCTACTGGTGGCAAACAGTGTGCTATGTCAACATAAGAAATTATGGTATTCCCCACGAAAGCGTGTCTTTTCTTGTTCGTTTTTGCCTTGTACTACGCAGCAACACAGAGAGCTTTACGCCGTAGAATCAGAACGACTCCGCGGACAATTAAACCTACTTATTATCCACTAGAAAAGCTAATAGACTTCTATTTCTTTCAGAGAATGGGAGGCGGATTCTACATGCAAATAATTGGTAAAGATATTCTTCGATTACAACATTCCAGTGTGCGCGAGAGCGTGTGTGTGTGTGGTGTGTGTGTGTAGTGGAACGGATGGGAAGCCGCGCGCCAATGGACGTATATATGGTTTTTTATTTGTACTACAATAATTAAAAGATATATAAAGAAAGTTAATAACTCGTGGTTATTCAAAAAATAACAGAGAAAATTTGTGCATATTGTGTGGCAAATGTAAGTTGAAAATGCGGTCAGAAAAATAGCAACCTTCTACTGCAATCCGACGCTGTGAGCAGAATCATTATTATTCTCCCGGCTGTAGGCCTACAATGCTTACACATTTTCGGGAACGAAACATTACAGAAGTGATTGAATTATCATCTTTCACTGTTGCTTGTCCATCCAAAGAAGATCTTCAATTTCTCGCTCCCTCAATATAGTCTGAATTTCTTCTATCCAGGTGAAAGGTGGCCCTACTGTTTTCCTTCTTCTTGGTGGGGTCCATTCCATAACCCTCCTTGGCAATCTTTCCAGTGCCATTCTTTTCGTGTGCGCATACCATTGTAATTTGTTTGTTCGGATAACATCAACAATTGAATTTTTTACTCTCATTGTGTCCTTAATGACTTCATTTATAATTCTCTCACGTCTGGATACTCTTGCCGAACGTCTCCAAAAGTCCATTTCTGCTGTCATTAATATTGCTCTTGTGTGTTTATTAGTAGTCCAAACTTCTAAGCCGCAAGTCATGGTACTTCTAACGATGGTTTTAAGTATTTTGATTTTAGTTTCTGCTGTAATTTGCTTATCCCACTAGATTTCATTGAATGTAGATATAATCATCTTTCCCTGATTAATTCTGAATTATATTTATTTGACTTCCTTCCCACTAGCCATAATTTTTATCCATAAATACTTGTATTCCTCTGTATATGAAAGCTTTCCCATGTTTTTCTCTAATATCAAGCCTTGATGTTATGTCATTTAATGCCATATATTTTGTTTTCTTCATATTTACTTTAAGTCCCTATTTCTGATATTCTTGTATCAATTTTCTAGTCATGTACTCTATGTCTTCAAAATCTTGAGCCAAAAATAATTGGTCATGAGTAAACTGTAATGAATAAACTGTATCACCATCAAGTGGAATTCCCATGTTCCTCCACATATTTTTCCAAGTCCTTATTGCTTTCAACGTATAAATTTTGAAAAGGGTGGGTGATAGACAACATCCCTGGAGTAAAACTTTGGTCACTTGAAACCCTGGTGACAAAATCCTTCCTCTTTTTTATTCTCAATATTGAATTGCTATAGAAATTTTGTATAGCTTATATGATAATAGGGTTGATACTTGTTGATCTTAAAGCTATCCACAGATTGGCTACCGGTTGTGGGGCAAAGTGATACGGTAAAAACAAGGAGGTGAATACTTACAGCAACAATTTCAGTAATGAAACATAAATGAATCAATGAGATCAGAAACTGCATAAGTCATGTCTTCATCATTTTTCAGAAAGCAGGAAAAACTTTTATCATATACTACATTGGTAAAATTTTAATATGGACTTGTGTTATACTGTTTTGGCCTTAGTTTATTCAGTGTTTTAAAGTTTTGCAAATTTTATTACATTTATAGCACTTTTTTTTAAAGAATTTTTATGACTTAAGCTGTTTCTGCACTAAATGAGTTTTCATGATTAATAAAACGCAATTAATGTTTTACAAAAATTTATTAAACACAAAATTCTTAATTTTAAACAGTTTAGGAATAGTAGAATTTCAAAATAAACATGTATTTCATGAAATTTTATAGTCTTATAAAACGTTTTTCACGCCACTTATCCAGTTTCCTCTTCTTCTTCTTCAGTTGCTGGCCAGTTATGTATAACATCATAAAAACTATAACATCATTGGTGCTCAAGAACAATGTATGATATCTTGATATCTTCTATTTTATGTCTGTTCATTCTAATTTTATTTTGTGAATAAGCTAGAAATGTAGGCAAGCCTAGTACCCTGACAACTGATTTTTTTACGCATCTAGTTGGATGAACAACATCCCACTAGATGAAAAAGACTACAAAGACGAACTAAACACGATAAAATATCTAGCAGAATCCAAAGGATACAACAGAACAATAGTTAGTAAACTCCTACACAAAACACAAATCAAACAACAGACAAAGACAGAAAACAACAAATTCATAACAATAACATACATCAACAACCACACTGAAAAAACAACCCACAAATTAAAGAAAGCAGGATACAGAATCGCATACAAAACTACATGCAAAACAGAACACACACTATAAACACACACACACACACACACACACAAAGAACAAACGAAATTCGATCTACCTGGTGTTTACAAAATAAAAGGCTCAGATTGCAACAATTTTTACATAGCCCAGACAGGACGTGGCTTCAAACAAAGATACATTGAACACACAAAAAGGCACTCCACTACACTACAGAATCCACCTTTGCAAACCACCTCATTGAAGCAAACCACATATACACAAACATCGCACACAACATGGATATTCTACACGTACATACAAAAAGCCGAAAACTAGACATTCTAGATCAATTGGAAATATACAAACACACAAAAACACATATAAATGTCATCCTAAACGAACAGACGCAATTAAAATTACACGTATTATTCGAACATACCACACCCCATACACACACACACACACACACACAACATCGCTCCTTCAAAAATCGACGCCGTCGTCAAGAACAAGACAGACAGCGCGCCCAGTGGCAGGCTCTGACGAAGCTTATAATAAGAGAATACTGGTTTAGGCTATAAGGTAATACTTTTAGGATTCTACCAATAAAACTTTGTGTTCCGTGTCGGTATTGACATACTTATATTTCCTCAATTTTTGTGTAAAACGTTTTTCACCAACGAACGCGTACATTTTTTTTTCTACAACAGCAGCTTGTTTTGCTGATTCTGATAGACTCTTGACTTTTTATTTTCACAGTTAGCTCCTCACATTTAATACAAGTATCTATTTGTAGTCGACCAAACCATAATTCAAAATTTTCTTTAAATTATTTAAGAAATAAACTCATATTTTACTGATAATGTTGTATGTCTTTTCATATACAGTTTGTGACGATTTAAATTGAAACAGTAATTGTAAAAAGAAAGAATTTTAAAAAAGTAAGTTTGCGAGCGATTAAGCAATTTTAAATCTCACTATAATACTTAAAACCCCTGTATGTACTCAGTATGAGAATAAGTAGTAATTAAGAAGTTTTAAGAAATTTTAATAAAAAGGCATATTGTAAATAGTTATTATTGTCGTATTTAACCCTTTGCTTGTTGTTAGGCGGTGACCTGTTAATTCCGGACTCGACATGTCTCCCGAGTCGTCTGTAATTTAGGATAAGATAAAAATCATAATGTTAATAATTAAAAATCTGAAGACACAGATAGTCGTTAAAATAACTCATTAAAAATATATATGTTTATTAAGGTATAGTTTGTGTAAATAAAAAATGTTAACTTGAATAAAGGTAGGGACTATATTCTCGCGGAGTAATTGCCCCTCTCCCTTTTGTTAAGTACCAGTTGAAGCGAGCAGAAAAACTCTCTCTCGCTATGTTGACCTCACAGAGTGCAGACGTACGAGCGAAAGCTCTGATAAAATGTTAGTTTGTTTGTTTGTTTAATTTAAATGTAGTTTAATAACTACTGCTACAAAAAGCGTGTAGCATGTACCATTAACTATTAAAAATGTGGTAACAAGAAGAAATAATATGTAACAACAAAAAGTAAGAGTGTTAAGCAAGATGACGACTCCCTTCAAGAAGCAACTCACATTTCAACATCATTCCTGAAGATGTGATCTGCAGGAACTGTTTAAAGACACGTATATCCGGCAGAAGACGCTGTTTAGGACATCCGAGAATCTACATATACTTACACCTAAGAAGCTTCAATCTCCTCTGTGAACTTTCGACACATTAATGACGAAGACCCGACTCAGATGATGGCGGCGCGTACGAGGATTCCCAAGACGGACACCCCAGGACGAGGTCTCTACATTCCATTCTAAAGGTGACTCGATAGCCTGTCTATCGAGGGTTAATAATATTTGTTATACTACACACTTACAAAAGAGACTTTTCAAAGACAATTAATTTAACGTATAAAGATTAAAAATGTAAATCTAAGAGTTTACTGTAAAAACTCAAACATCATACGTTGTAACGCTTTATATTATATATTGATGTATCTTATTATCATTCCAAGTAATAGTAGGCAAATTACAACGAAGGCAGCCCATGTAATTGGCAGAGGTCAGTTAAGATGGGTTCCCTGAATTTGTAACGCGGCAATACGTTACAAAATTGCGCGACTCAGCTGATAATTTTTATAAAGGTGTTGTAAGCCTCGTGACGCATACAAAATTTGCGCCACAGCTTATTTATATAAATGGTATTGTGTTGTTGTTATCTTGTAAGAGTAATTGTGTACAGAGTGTAACAAACAAAATTGTGCCACTCTGTAGTTTTCTTAATTTGTTAGTAAATTAAATAAATCCCTGAATGTTATTGATCTATGCACTCAGAGAATGTATTTAATGTAAATTTAATTTTCAAAACATATCTCATATCTTATGCATCTCAAAATACGTGAATGATAGTCAGTAGAAGTTGAAATATCATTGTATGAAGATATATGCATGTACCTACTTGCATACATGACTTGTAATGTTTGGTCAACTGATCAGTCTCTAACAGGTTTGTTTTAAGACAATCCATGACCTGTTGTTTCTTGAATAATCCTGCATAGTATACGTTAGACATACACTAACATGTGTCCGTAGTCACAAAACTTTGTTAATAATAATAATGCTCCTTCGTAAAGTAGACCCAGTTAATTACGTGAAAAGAATTTCGTAATTTGACCTTGTGAACAAAATAACTAATTGATTTAATTGGGGAAAGTAAATGAATGTATAGAGTCAAAGTGTTATAAAGCGTAATAATAGTCCGTATTGTTGAATAAGATTCACCCTAACGTCTGTGCTCCCTTCCGCCTGTTCGGACCTGTTCAGGAAGTAATCGCTGGCATTGTGTAGAGAACAATAAGAGTAAAACCCCCCATTCTCACTGACACACTCTGCCTACCTGTGTTAACTAAATAAAGAGGGTGACCTACATTCCAGAAAACAGCTGATCGGTATTCAACTTTGAAAAATATGTGTGTGGAATTTCTGTCTCTCCTTTAGAAGAGAAATGGTTCTTGTCAAATTTGTGTAAATTATTTACTTGAGAATTTATCTTATATATATGTGTAATATATGTGTAGTGTTGTAGAATTAATTTAAAGTACGTTTTAATGTGTTAGAACTAAGAAAAAAAAATGGCCCAATTCAACCCGGATTTGTTATTAAAAGACGAGCTGTCTTACGAAGCTCTTTTGCGTGGACTACCCCATACGAATGTAACAGTCGCGGAATTACGTAGGTCTATTCGCGAATGTGGATTTGATACACCCGTGCAATTAAATTACCTAAGCGAACTCGATTATGAAAGCGAGAAAGAAATTTGTAATGCCAAGTATAGTGAGCTTACCTTATTATCTCAAACCCTCCAAGACGAGAAACCTCCGGCAATAATTTTGCGGACTACCCAGAGAATAGAGCATTTAACCAGGCGAATAAAAAATTTGTCGATCTGGCCTAATGTCACGGAAATACCTGTTGACGTACAAAACCTAGCTGACGAAGCTCAACGCCGCTTACCTTCAATTATTAATGACTTAAGAAGAAAATCCGACTCATTCAGGATGGACGAAATAGAGAAGTCCTTAATGAAATTACACATCTCCCCAGTACAATCTCCCACTACTGATTTACCTCCGCCTAACACTAATCGGAACTCACCCACCGTATCGCAAGTGCAAGCGAACCAAGAGCAAAATACTGATAAAGATTTAAATGCCCCTCCTCCCGAGGATTTTCAGTTTCGTCCCGGAAATCATGAATTGATTACCTCCAATGAATCAAATCGTTCTCATAAAGGAATGACAACTATGAACTATAACGCGGACCTATACGGTAAAATGACTCATCCAGTGGAGAAAATCTTAACAGAAATCCCTTACACCGATGGATTAAATGTTTCCAAACTACTAACTTTCATTAGTTATCTTCTCCAGATAAAAGATCTACAGCAGCTGAATGGCTGGCAAATTTTGCAAGTTCTGTTACCAAAGTGTAAACCCCCGTTGAAGAATCGTGTCCTAGAAGCCCTAACCTCTACATTCCCAGTAGATGAGCTACATAGCTCTATAATAAAATACTTTATTCCCACCGGCATTTATGAGGAAATAAAAAGAAGGACAGTACTCCGAGTACAAGGACATCAGGAGAGATTAGCTCATTACATCTCCGACATTAGAGAGTCATCTCGACTACTACGTGTAGACTGGAATGAGACACAACTGGTCGACACCATTTTAATAGGAGTGTCACCTGAAGAAAGATCTCGTCTATCGTTGATAAATAGACCCAATACAATTGCTGATCTAGAACAGTGCAGTATCCATTCTTCAAATGTATGGTACTCTGATCAAAATAGACAAGCAATGAAAACCGCTGGAACTAATAGAAATGAATTACGAGCACTAGTGCCTGATGTAACAACCTCTCATGAAAGGCAAGCTTTTAGTAAACCTCACCATGTGCGCAAAGCTGGTAAGTTAAGTGTAACACCATATAAAGCGGAAACAAAGTACCCACCTCGCAATAAACCCACCTGTTATAAATGCGGCAAATATGGGCACATAAGAAAAGACTGCAAGAGTAAGCCATTGGAACGGAATCACCACGCTTCAAAAAACATGTAAGGCAGGGAGACCCAAAATCCTGTGTCTTCCGCAGCTACTCGAAATCAGGTGAACGCAAAGAAACTAATAATAATAATAAAATATTGTATAACCAACGTGGAAGGAAAAGAAGTTCGAGAGAAATCGATCCCTATGTGAGAGAATTTCGTGAAAAATGTAACGCGATTAATAAATGTAACTGGACTAAAAATCTATTACCATTAATACGAGTTGACTTAGGCATTACATCCACCATCGCCTTAATTGATTCGGGATCTAGTAGAACTTTAATCAGCCAAGAATTAGCGGACATATTAGCTAAACACCATCTAGTAAAACGGAATCAACCAGTGAATATAAAGTGTGCTACCGCTGATAAACGTAATATAAACATAAACCTGAGCATTACCGTTAAGGTTAAAATCAAGAACTTAACCTGGATGTTCACAATGTTAGTATGTAAGGAATTAGGACCTGATTTAATATTAGGTGCAGTCTTTATTAGTAAGACAGGAATGATTCTTGACATCTTTGAGCAAGTATATTATTTCCGATTTGACCGTACACGGAAATATAGATTTGATAGTAATAAAGAAAAATATTGTTCAACTAATGCATATGTTATACACCAAGACTCAGATTTGTCTCACCTAGAAAAAAGAGATAGAGTGAGAATACTGAAATTAATAAAAGAATTTTCCTCGGTTCTTACACCTAAACTAGGACTCACTAACCTAATAGAGTATAAAATTAATCTGAGCGATCAGAAAGTAATACGACTACCTCCGTACAAATTGTCGCCTCCCAAGATGGAAGTCATGCGAAACCATATCAACAAGTTGTTGGACCAAGGAGTCATAGAACCCTCTACGTCCCCATATTCTTCACCCTCCTTTTTAGTACCAAAAGGACAAGATAAACACAGACTAGTTGTGGACTATAGGCAATTAAACAAAAGAATAGAATTTGAATCAATCCCTCTTCCAGACATCCATAGTGCATTTCATTATTTCACTAAAGCTATGGTCTTTACGGTAATGGATCTGAATCAAGCTTTTCACCAAATACCCCTTGCTGAAGAATCAAAACGTCTAACCGCGTTTGCAGTTCCTTTTAATTTATACAAATTTACTAGAGTACCCTTTGGAATATCTCAAGGAAGTTCCGTATGTAGTAGACTATTAGAAAGGATATTTCATGATATTAAATTTAAATATGTGTATCACTATTTGGACGACATGTTATATACAGCGAATCTATGGAACAGCATCTTAAACATCTACGCGAAGTGTTATCTCGGTTACTAAGAGCAGGATTGACTGTTAACCCAAAGAAGGTAAGTTTTGCCGTCCCTCAGTTTTCTTTCTTAGGTCACATCGTGAAAGCGAATGGAAAGGTAAGCATTGACCCCGAACGAATTAGAGAATTTTCACCCCCACGAGATGCAAAAGGTATAGCCCGATTTTTGGGAATGGTAAATTATTTCCACAAATATATTCCCCATCTTGCCGAAATAGCAGCACCCCTAAACTCCTTACGAAAGAAGGGAACGAAGTTCGAATGGAGCTCACTACATCAAAACGCGTTTGAGCAACTTAAAGAAAGTATTATATCTCCCCCAGTTTTGCAACTAGCGGATTTCACGAAACCGTTCGTAGTGCAAACCGACAGTTCTAGTGTAGCGTTAGGTGCAGTGATATATCAAGAGATAGATAACTGTAGACTACCTATTAGTTATGCATCACGAACACTTAGCGATCAGGAAAGAAAGTATTCTGCATATGAATTGGAATGTCTAGCAATTGTGTTTGCGTTCGAGAAGTTTAAACCCTTCCTAGAACATAAAGAATTCCTTTTGGAAACCGACAATCAGGCGTTATCTTGGTTACTGAATCACCCTAAACAGTTAGGACGAATTGGAAGATGGATATTGAAGTTAAACTGCTACAAATTCAGAGTGCAGCATATTAAAGGTACTCAAAACGTAGTCGCTGATACCCTGTCCCGTATGTTCCAGTCACCCACTAAAACTCCCGAAAACAAAGAGAATCCGGAAATAGCACATGCTAACGCCGTAATTACTGAATTCCCCCTTGCCTTTACAAACATTGCCCTGTATCAACAACAAGACCCCTCACTGAAGCCTATTATAGAACAACTTACGCAAGGTATTAAATCCGAGAAGTATGTATTGAGTAGAAATGTACTATGTCACAAGATAAGGAGCGGAAAGGAATTAAGAATAATAGCCCCTGATGTAATTAAGCCCATGCTGATGGAATACTTCCATTCATCCACCATAGGAGCCCATATGGGAATCAATAAGACAATACATCGTGTTCGAAAGGAATATCATTGGAACAATATGAATAGCGAAATAGCCAACTTCGTAAAGAAATGTACGTTATGTGCCCTCAGTAAACCAGCCAGGAATACTCAAGTAAGCCAACTGATTTCAGAAATCCCTAAGACCCCTTTTTCTAAACTTTATCTAGATTTCTCAGGTCCATATCCACGATCGAAATCAGGGAATACAATGTTACTCATCTGTGTAGATTCGTTCACTAAATTTGTTTGGATGTATCCCATGCGACGAGCATTAGCGTCGACGACTGTAAAAATATTACAGGAAAGACTATTTAAAGACTACGGTACTCCCGTACGTATAGTATCTGATAACGGTCCACAGTTTAAAGCGAAAGAATTTAGGAATATGTGTTTCAAGTTAGGGACAGACCATATAACCACTACAGAGTATCGATCGCAAGGCAATATTGCTGAAAGGTATCTACGAAACCTCAAATCTGCGCTAATCGCCTATCATGCGAACGATCACACGTCGTGGGACCAAAACCTATCCTGGATTCAATATGCTTTTAATTCAGCTTATCACGAAGGTCACAAGTCGACCCCGTTTGAGTTACTGTACAAATACCGACCAAACCACCCTTTGTCCACGAGATGGAATATACACGATCTGCTGCCCCTGCATACGACGGATAAGCAGATAAAGCGAATATGGAATAAAGCCCGCTCTAATTTAAGAGAAAACTTAGAAAAATACAGAAGATACCACGAGAAAGGTAATCATAACAATTCAATTAGGTACCAAGTAGGTGACTTAGTGATGTATAAAACTCACCCCACTAGTAGTGCGATTGATAAGACCACCTCTAAACTATCATTCCGATGGTGTGGCCCTTACCGAATCCAGAAGTACCTAACTCCAGTTACAGTAGCCCTGTGCGAACCTGCGACTCGAAAATATGTGCGGAGAACGCATATGTCACAGCTAAAATTGTATAAGAAGAAAAAAGGTAATGGTATAACCCAGAATAGAAAAGGGAATACTAGGTAAGGAAGTAAGTTATACTTCTGAAACCGTGAAAAATGTTAAACGTAGAGTTTGGAAATGAGGCCTGATCAACCTGAGTTCCAGTTCTGCGAAGCATACATTAATGAATACTCATTAACTAGATGGGAACTAACACTCATTAACTCGATGAGTTATCTAGTACTCAATGGAAACAAGATAGAATTCTAAATAGTAAAGATTTAGAAAGTTACTCTACAGAGAGAGAGTAAGACAACCAGAAAGAAAAAACCGGTAGTAGATTTAAGTGATAGAGATAAGAAAGAGTTTTGTGTTTTATTTTGTAAATATTAAGTGTGAATAGTAAAAAAAAAAAGAGTAGTTAATAAGAATGTATAAAAGTAGATTGTGTTGTGGAGAAGAAGCAAGTAGATATAATGCTAACCAATAACTATGTGAAAGAAATTACACACACAGACACCATTCATACTCCAAGTCCCCAGTAAAAAAAAAAAAAAAAAAAAAAAACCGTAATGTGCAAATTAAGCGGTGGAGTATGTGACGATTTAAATTGAAACAGTAATTGTAAAAAGAAAGATTTTTAAAAAAGTAAGTTTGCGAGCGATTAAGCAATTTTAAATCTCACTATAATACTTAAAACCCCTGTATGTACTCAGTATGAGAATAAGTAGTAATTAAGAAGTTCAAAGAAATTTTAATAAAAAGGCTAATTGTAAATAGTTATTATTGTCGTATTTAACCCTTTGCTTGTTGTCAGGCGGTGACCTGTTAATTCCGGACTCGACATGTCTCCCGAGTCGTCTGTAATTTAGGATAAGATAAAAATCATAATGTTAATAATTAAAAATCTGAAGACACAGATAGTCGTTAAAATAACTCATTAAAAATATATATGTTTATTAAGGTATAGTTTGTGTAAATAAAAAATGTTAACTTGAATAAAGGTAGGGACTATATTCTCGCAGAGTAATTGCCCCTCTCCCTTTTGTTAAGTACCAGTTGAAGCCAGCAGAAAAACTCTCTCTCACTATGTTGACCTCACAGAGTGCAGACGTACGAGCGAAAGCTCTGATAAAATGTTGTTAGTTTGTTTGTTTAATTTAAATGTAGTTTAATAACTACTGCTACAAAAAGCGTGTAGCATGTACCATTAACTATTAAAAATGTGGTAACAAGAAGAAATAATATGTAACAACAAAAAGTAAAAGTGTTAAGCAAGATGACGACTCCCTTCAAGAAGCAACTCACATTTCAACATCATTCCTGAAGATGTGATCTGCAGGAACTGTTTAAAGACACGTATATCCGGCAGAAGACGCTGTTTAGGACATCCTAGAATCTACATGTACTTACACCTAAGAAGCTTCAATCTCCTCTGTGAACTTTCGACACATTAATGACGAAGACCCGACTCAGATGATGGCGGCGCGTACGAGGATTCCCAAGACGGACACCCCAGGACGAGGTCTCTACATTCCATTCTAAAGGTGACTCGATAGCCTGTCTATCGAGGGTTAATAATATTTGTTATACTACACACTTCCAAAAGAGACTTTTCAAAGACAATTAATTTAACGTAAAGATTAAAAATGTAAATCTAAGAGTTTACTGTAAAATCTCAAACATCGTACGTTGTAACGCTTTATATATTGATGTATCTTATTATCATTCCAAGTAATAGTACCATTCTTCAAATGGTTAAAGAAATCTTGCAAGCTAAGATAATGAATTGAATATTAATAAAAGTCTTTACTATCAAATACAGAAAGTTAACCCGGATCCGAGGTATAGCAAAATAGAGTGAATTTGATCCCAAAGTTTTATAAAAGAATTTAAATACTTTGTTAATTAGTGATGTCATGGGATCTGTCAGTAACAGTTATTAAATAAAGAGAAGTCGTCTTGTTACACACAGAAAATGAGTGCGTAAATCAGTACAACACCTTCCCTTGTTTCCTTACACAGTTAGTAAGTAATTTGTTCAGTTAATTTGATTTGATTACATTTCGTTACAACGTAGGCAGCCCATGTAATTGGCAGAGGTCAGTTAAGATGGGTTCCCTGAATTTGTAACGCGGCAATACGTTACAAGTTTATGCATTATTTTTTACATTTTATCTACTATCTAAATACTGAATTTGATGGCCTCCATAATGTGTATTTTTCTTAGGAAATGACTGTATATGGTCATGAACTGCTTTATATACCTCTGGTTCAATAATGTTTACTTTTTCATTTGTACCTCTTTTATCTGTAGGAGTACAACCTTTAAGTAAACGTTCACACAATCGGCGAACTTGTCCAGGAGGAACTCCAAATAAAGAAATATATGCTTGTTTACAAACATTTATTCTGCCCCCGTTTTTCTACACAAAATATTTGAATCTACACTATCTTGATTTTGGAATTTCTTTACGAGGTATATGAGTTTGTTTGTCATGTTTCTCATTCAGATTTTGTAAAATAATGTCGTGTCCATCTTTAGAAGCAAATGAATTAAATTTAAACAATATGTTTAACTGTTTATATTCATTAAAATTATCAAAATACATTTACAACTTTCACCAGTTTTCCTAGCCTGAACTATTTTACCTTTCCAATTTGTGTGTTCAGTACCTTTAACCTTTCCACTACGAATAATCTTCCTTTTGTGCTTCGAACATCGATCATTTTAAATATAAATTAA
Organism: Magicicada septendecula; assembly: GCA_034769895.1. Taxonomy (NCBI): domain Eukaryota; kingdom Metazoa; phylum Arthropoda; class Insecta; order Hemiptera; family Cicadidae; genus Magicicada; species Magicicada septendecula. The sequence continues at coordinate 84,237,716 of CM068368.1, read as the reverse complement.
GAGTTAATAAGAGAAGTCTACGATAAACAGAACCTTCACAAATAGTGAGAGGTTAGACTGAAGAATAATATCACCTGTTAACAATAATGCTTCTCAAACAGCTGATTGACAACAGTGCTGCCACCACACACAGTGAGAGTAGGAAAAAAACTGACTTAAGTAGTTTCTGCTCTCAATCGATGGTCCACCACCTCTGCATCTCCATGAAATGTAGAGGTGACCAGTGTTCTTTCTGCACTCATTGGATGCATTTACATCTAAATACCAATGTTCTACAAAAAATTCAGACAAAAAGTCTACAAAAACTTTTACGTTTTTACCAATAAAGAACTTTGTGTTCCGGGTCGGTAGTGATACAATTATATTTAGTTAATCAACGGGGATAACGAAATCCAAGAAAAAAGTCTGAAAATTAAAAAAAAAATGACATGTTCTTTCTGATTCTCTATAAGAATAAACAATTTAAATGAAACAATTTGAGAAATTCTGAAAGAAATTTCTTGTGTTCAATGTACTTCTTCTGTGACATCAATCGGATCTTCATTCCGTGAAACTTTAACTTTTTACACTTAATACCACCATTTATTTTTCTAGCATGATCTTACCAGATTAATCGTGTTCTTTCGATATATTATACCATAAACCATTTTTGCACTTTCATTTTATTCTCCTAATTTTTCTTCTCTTTGTTTCCTTATTAACAATGGCATTTGTTCTCAGAACTCCTGAGCTGCTTCCCGTAAAAGTCAGTTCAGTTATTAAAATTTTGCTTTTATTCTGATTCTTTGTGATCGAGTTCTTGTCGTATATTTTACTACATTAAATACTATTGTGTAGTAAAGTTTATTTTCAATATTATTTGTAATTTCCTTGGCCTGAAAAATCGTTTTTTGTAATAATTGCACGTTTACAGGTAATTTAAACAACCAACGTTCGTTCAACTATGCTGTATTAGTGTGAAGTTCTAATTACCATACACGTCATCATTATCGTTGATAAATCAGCAACACTAGAAAAAAACTACATACACGTTAAAAGAAGACAGAAAAACAAAGGGGAAAAGTTAAATAATCAATAGTTAGGAATTAAGTTTAATAAACAAATAAAATAGTAAAATCCAATAAGATCGGCTTCTTTTCTTTAACGCAGTCCTACATGAACAGATATCTGAAGAAATTAACCTCGATTGATTCTGTAAAATTATATGAGGAACTAAAACACGCAACTAGGTTGATCTAATAAACGCCACAGTTACCACAATTTTAGAGTCATCCTCATCGTCTTCACAACACAGCATAGGCAAGGTGCTGCTTATTCTACTTTCAATGATCCTCCAGCCACCTCTTCCTGGGTCTACCCACACACCCGTGTAGTATAGGTTTGTACTTTCGGGTTTGTTTGGCCAGTCTGGAATCTGACATTCGTTCTTAGTGTCTTTTCTATTATTGTTTGTAATCTTTTAATTTTTCATTTAAGTTAAAACTTATAACTTGTCTCTTATGGTATCATTCTTTATACGATCAAGTTTAGAATACCTTCTCTTAAGAACGCCGTTCGCGAGGTCTGTATTTCACTGTCTTGTTTTTTGGTCGTTGTCCACAATTCACACCCGTAGGACAGTACAGAGACTGCTATAACTTTGCAGAACTTTTATTTCGTTTCACGGCGTGCCATGTTTCTAAAAGTACGGTTGGTTGTCCCACGAATCATCTGGAATTTACCTAACATAACATGAATATCGTAAGTCCTATGAAATTCAATATCATTTCCAAAATAATTAAAATAATAACATTTAAATGTATGGCGGCGAATGCGATTTTATAAATTTTACAAAAGTGAAAATATAAAACGTCATTATACGCTAAATAATATTCTCGCAAGTAAGCTTACATTTAGTAATATGCTCGTCCTGAAGAATAAGCTTCACCTGTTTAATTCAATTATGCATTCATAGGATATTTATAGAAGTCAAACTTGATTAATTCTGTCGTCCACAATCGAAGTAACCAAAAACTGTAGACAGATAAATTGTATATTATTACGACGGTCAAGTGATCGTCGTATGGTACAGTGGAAAACAAAATACAAGACACCAATTAAGTCACTAATCACCAGCTTTAATTATCACAATTACACAGTTTGTAATCAACAAGATAGTTTCTTACAACAAATCGAATAAAAATTTTTCACACGCAATTCTAATGTCAACGAGTATAAAACACAACTGTACTGCAATTGTCCCGCACAATAATAAAACCCATAACACTCCGCCACAATACTTCGAACCGTACTGGAATATATCGCAACTCAAAACTGAAACGGACTGTTGCTGAGTACTTGTATTTATACCCCGCCGAAAATCCAGAAACATCCATACTATGCATCAAACAACGCTGCTAGAAAACACCAGAATATAATTAGTTGCGGCCTTGCACACAGCGCGCGCGGTCGCGCGACGTCTGGTACAGTCTAGCTAACGCGTTGGGAATCACGTACGCACACACATTACAGCCAGATTCCACTGGAAAATTCGAGAAACACATAGATTGTTCTGTAATGTCGTAACATATCTTCATTAATACTGGCTTTCAGCCGGAACAAGGAGTGACTCATAGAAATCGGAAATTATTTATGTCGGTCTCATTACAATTAGTTAACAATACAATGAATAATCGTGCAGACTATTCCACAAAGTTCAGGTAAGACTCGGAACTCTCTTCGCTTACACGTTGTCAGTTACTATAGACCATTGAATAAAGGCAGATTTTGTGACAATCTGGACAAAAATCCTCCAGACACGAAATTTGGTAGAAAGTTAGGTTTTGGGGTCGCTTCAATGGGGGAAAAAATCGGATACTCCAGCTCACCGCTGGACCCCCCTGGGGGGGGGGGGGTTAAAAGGTGGGGCAAAACGGTTTGTTGTAAATATCTCAAGAACTAAGCAAGATATCAAAAAAAGGTAAATACAAAAGTTGTAGCTGACCAAATGTCACATCAAAATGGTCCTTAGTAATTTTTTTGTCAGACGCACCTTAGTAATTTTTTTTTCACAGACGAGGGACAGAGATATGAGCGCTCAAGTTTGAGACCTTTTTTGCAATTTTGCGTATAAGGCATTTTTATGAAAAAAAACTTGCATTTTTTTGAGTTTAGGCCGATTTTTGTATAGTAAAAAGCGCTAAATATGGGTATGTAAGTGTTTGTACATGTAATACCAAGTATTTGGATGTAAATTTTTGCATGTACATATTTATGCACACATATACACACACACCACTACAAAAACGTGCATTTTTGAACGTAAGCGTTACAAGCGTATACTGACTAATCCATGCCTATAGATGTGCATTTTTGGATTTAGACAAGTATAATATATATGCATGAAAATATTTCTACACATATTTGCACATACATGTGTGTGTATATACATGTATACAACTAAAAACGCTTACGTCCAAGAATGCACGTTTTTGTAGTTGTAGTGTGTGTAATAAATAATGTGTGCATAAATATATACATGCAAAAATTTACATCCAAATACTTGGTATTACATGTACAAACACTTACGTACCCATATTTAGCGCTTTTTACTATACAAAAATCGGCCTAAACTAAAAAAAATGCAAGTTTTTTTTTCGTAAAAATACCTTATACGAAAAATTGCAAAATAAGGTCCCAAATTTGAGCGCTCATATCTCTGTCCCAGTCGGTCTGACGAAAAAATTACTAAGGACCATTTTGATGAGAAATTTGGTCAGCTACAACGTTTGTATTTAACTTGTTTTGATATCTTGCTTAGTTTTTGAGATATTTACAACAAACCGTTTTGCCCCATCTTTTAACCCCCCCCCCAGGGGGGCCCAGCGGTGAGCTGGAGTGTCCGATTTTTTCCCCTATTGAAGTGACCCCAAAACCTAATTTTCTACCAAATTTCGTGTCCGGAGGATTTTTGTCCAGTAAAAATCTTTATTCAATGGTCTATTAGACAAATGAGTTGATTCGATTGTAATGATCAAAATGTGGCCTAAAGTCTCTCACATGTTATTAAAATGTTTATTCATTAAATTCAAGTAGGCCTATTAGTTGAATCAATACGACTTGCAGCAACAGTTACTTGTTTCAATTATGCTGTATTTCTTTTTTTTGCAGATATTTCCGAATGGGTCGATTGTTATTATCACATTAACGTCAACAAACCGATCAAAATCGGCGAGGACGGAGAGTACTGGGGTCCTTTCGTTTATAAACCTGAACACATTTTGTACACCAAATGGTATATTCTAACGGAAAGACCGTTGCTAGAGGACTGGGATATGATCCACATGTGGATTTATATCGTGGATTACAATTACACTGAAAAAAGACGACTCGTCCAGCCGTTTCTTGCTTCCTTCCAGATTGGTATGGACAAGGAAGCACCCGGTTTCAATATGACTCAGATCATGGTAAATTATCCCGACGGTCTTCCAAGGCCGTCGGAAATTATAAACGACTTGAGCGAAGTTATAGACAAACGGATGAAAGATCTACGGGAACTGATAAGAAGCTGAAGTGTGTGCTCTTTGTTGATTCACAGAGACATGTGTTATTGTTTCTCATTTAATAATGATTCTACGGAACGCTGTGGACTGTTGTACTATTCTTAGGGAACGTGCATATCGCGGAATACTAGCATAGGATTACAGTCAGTATGAAAACAAAGTCGAGTATTTATATGGCATCGTGCGTAGCGAAGCAGATCGCACGTCGCATACCAGAGAATGTTGATACCATCGCTTATCCTCTTCGGAAAGCAAACATGCTAGTATCCTGTGCTAGTATTCCGCGCTGTCCACGTACCCTTAAGCGTTTTCTTAATATCTCTGCGACCGTTACTCGTCGCAGTATTCAATCAGCGGTTGCTGTCGTACCGAATCTTAAGAAACGGAGCATCGCTCATAGAAAATATTACCCAATATAGTCGCTGGATTTCGTCATTTAACAGCACCAGCAGATAAACAAAGCAATAAAATAAAATTTATGACATCAATTTCAATATGGCGCAACGTATATTTAACATAGTACAGCCCTAATAGCAGTAATAACAGTAGTAGTAGTAGTATTAGTAGTATTAGTAGTAGTAGTAGTAGTAGCAGCAGCAGCAGCAGTTAGTAGTAGTAGTAGTTGTAGCAGCAGCAGCAGTTAGTAGTAGTAGTAGTAGTAGTAGTAGTAGTAGTAGTAGTAGTAGTAGTAGTAGTAGTAGTTGTTGTAGACCCTAAAATTTCCTTCATGATGACAGTATCTAATGTTTTCATCATGACTACTGAACGCGTATTTAGTGTGAAACAAAAAATAAACATTGAAGAAATTCAAGTACAAGTGTATTATTCAACAACGGCTGAAAAATACAACAAACTGTGCAAATATAGGCCTATTCTTTTGTTGATAAATAAGTTACAACAAAATGAGCAAACAACGATAATAACAATAATGTCATTATTATTAATTCGGGGTCAAAACACCCTACGACGTTGTCCGATGCTCAACTTCCTTGTTGTCTGTCGTTGCAGTTTTCATCGTTTAGTCCTCTGTCGCTCATTGATCTTCTTATGCCCTCTATCCATGACTTCTTGGATATTCCTTTCTTTCTGTGCTCTCTAGGTGTCCATCTCAATGGTTTCTTTGGTAGTCGGTCTTGATCCATTCTTTGTACGTGTCCATACCAGATTACTTGTTTTTCTTCAGTGCAGTTGATGATTGTCTTTTGTACCCTCAATTCTCTCTAGCCTTGAAGTTCTAGCAGCTCGTCTCAAAGCATCCATTTCTGTAGCTTCTAACTTTCTTTTTACCAGTTCTTTTATTCTCCATGTTTCGGATCCGTACATCTACGTGCTTTTAATCAAACTATCATATCAAGCTTTTCTTCCTTTCTTTTCCAATTTCTATGCTCCATACAATCTCACTCAATGATCTAATTATTTGTTTTGCTTTGTTTATTCTTGAGTTTATTTCAACATCATCTGTTCCTTCTTCATTAAAGTTTATTTCTAAGTATTTGTAGCTGTTGCATTTTTTTTATACGTTCGTTGTTTTCTAAGATTAAAATCTGTTGTTTCTTGTCCGACACACAAATACTACGTTTTTTCTACGTTCATCAGTTATCCCCATTTTTCATACTAACAATACTACAATAATATTCATAATATATTAATACTTACTACTACTACTACTATTACGTATTACTACTACTACTACTACTACTGCTGTTACTGCGATGACGTAATAGATATGTGTGAATGATAAGAGAAATTAAAACACACCAGACATTCCGCCTTCACTGAAGCAATCTTTTTTTTGGTCTACCTTATTTCGTCTTACTTGAGGTCTATATCTTATTAGTTGTTTAGATAGTCTCATATCCTCCATTTTCTTGATATGCTGCCTCCATTTTATTTGTCCTTCCGTTATTCTGCTGGTATGGAATTTACATTTAACTCGGTTCTTATAGCTTCATTCTGTGCTTGACCTCTGAGGATGCAACTTTTGGTTTTTCTCAACAACTTCATTTCACTTGTTTGTTCAAAATATAGATATAAATAAAAAACCATACTGATGTGAGGAACATAATTGACGTTCAGAATTCTCGAAAACGATCACTTAAAACCCTGAAGAAAAAATTTGAATCATAAGCATTAGCTAAAACACAAAATGTTATACAAAAGTATAAGAGAAATAAATATTGCGGAATACGAAGGTAAATTCACAAATCGGGCAACAAGTGGTCACGTCCATTAGAGATAAATTTGTAAATACAGAACGTCATTTGCTAAACTGTAGGCCTACGTATGCTATGGCGCATTATAACGTCATGTCGCTATACTCGGGAGCACATATAAAGGCGAAAAGTGAAAGCGCATTGCGCAGATAGAGACGGAGTGTAACACTGCTACAGCCAGTAAGCGAAACGACTGACTGCGTCTTATTGGCTGATACATCACGTGATACTATGCTCTTGCCTCTGCAGCTCTCGTCTTCCTTTGTGCTCCACACTCTAAGTCTGTTTCTTAGGTTTTCACGGTCGGCGTTAATTCTTAAAATTATTATCTGGGCTGTAAGGCCGTGGTAGTCCAGAATCTTCATTTTGACATAGAAGTTAATCGCTTGATCAGACGTTTCGGCCTCACTTCTGGGCGTTTCAGTGAAAGGCCTTTAAAAACTGACAAGATTTACGTCAGTACAGCCACAAAGGCTAAGTACTGTGGCAAAGGCTCAGTACTTGCCACTCGCCTTAGCCTTTGTCTGTGGCTGTACTGACGTAAATCTTGTCAGTTTTTAAAGGCCTTTCACTGAAACGCCCAGAAGTGAGGCCGAAACGTCTGATCAAGCGATTAACTTCTGTCAACATGAACGTTCTGGAATACCAGATAATGAGAATTACAGCCCGGATAATAACTAGTAGTTTTTGTTATTATTTATTCCGGCTGTAAAATGTTTACACATTTTCTGGAACCGAAGATTACATAAGTGATTAAATTCTCATCTTCTGCTGCTGCTTGTCCATCCAAAGATCTTCTTAAATTTCTCGTTCCCTCAATATAGTCTGAATTTCTTCTTTCCAGGTGATCGGTGGTCTTCCTCTTTTCCATCTTCCTGGTGAGGACTAATCGATGTCTCTCTTTGGCATTCTTCCCTGTGCCATTCTTTTCGCGTGTCCACATCATTGTAAAGTCGACAATTGAAATTTTTACATTCATTTTATCCTTAATTACTTTATTTTTAATTTTCTCAACTCTGGATACTCTTGTAGAACGTCTTCAAAAGTCGATCTTTGCTGTTATTAATTTTGTTCTTGTGTGTTTCTTAGTAGTCCAGACGTCTAACCCGTATGTGACGATACTTCTAACAATGGTATTAAATATTTTGGTTTTAGTTTCGGTTGTAATTTGCTTTATAGCCATCTTTTTTAAATTAATTCTGGATTGTATTTCTTTGTGTTGCTTCCCACTGGTCGTAATTTTTACCCCTAAGTACTTGTATTCCTTTGTATATGCAATCTTCCCCATGTCTTCCTCCAATATCAAGTCCAATATCCAATAACTTTAATAGTCATTTCACTAATTCTAGCCATATGTCTATCCCACTTAATTTGCTTCTTCTGTTTAATGCAATTCTACACAGTCCTACATGGATATCTGAAGAAGTCAAGCTTGAGCAATTCTGCAATAATTATGTGAAAGACTACAAAACGTAACCAGATTAATTCCATAAACGCCAAAATGACTGCCATTCTGTTATGAAAAAACGAAATTGGTAACTTTTAATGTATTAGAAACTAGCAACTTGTTGGTTCGTCAGATAACTGTGAGATCAGTAATTTGGCTGTAAGTGCAGTCTATTTAATTCGGACGTTTTGACTTGTAGGAGCGTTGGTGAGTTGAACCCCAACATTCCTTGAACTAGTCGTCCATCTCTGACGTTTGTCAACTACCCTCCTATACCCTGGATGTAGGCTCCCAGTTAGTTGGTATCCCCAGACTGATTGTATATTGGTTTGTTTTAATATTTTATATTTAATTACTACCTTCCATCGTATGGGGGCGCTATCATCTAAAAACCATTATTTTAGTATACATCATCATCCGTCTGGATTAGGTTACGTAACCTGTGCCGTTTATTTCATCCTTCACACTGATCGCCCAATCGGAGGCGTCCGCTAGATCCGTGGGTACTCAAAGATATCCCGTAAAGACTTTGTTCTTTGGTTTTGTCGACACATGTTTAGTTTGTATTGACTAGCGTATTCTTTAGGCTGTGAAGTTTTCTGTTAACTGAGTTCTAGAAAACTAGAAACCCCGAAGGTTACAAGCAACGAAATCCAGTTTTTATCTTTATACATAGGTTTGTTTATTTGCACCTGTGTATTTCTAAAATAATTATACAGTTCTACCGTAGGGTAGTGATTTCTTATCAATCTATACTGTAAGTATTAATATTTCTGAAGAGTACTTAACATTTTTTTGGTTAAAATGTCTTCTGTTACAGATGTTAGAAGCGGGGCCGGATCTTGGCGCCCTAGGCTAATTATATTTTAACGCCCCTCTCACCTCCCATAGGCTACTCTTACGTATATTTCCAAGGGGTTGAATGAAACAGCTTTAAACACCCTACAATATATTTTTTAGTTAGGAATATTTCAAATAACTTACTGTTTTTGGAAATGGTCTCAAGAATTGAAAACTGGGGCTATTTTTCAGAGTTTGTTTTAGAGTTACATCTTCAACCATTTGTAGTTTGCATGGCTTTTATAAGGAAAAAATTAACTAAGTAGTTAAAGAATTATAATAGTTTTATTAAGAGTACATTCAACATTATTTACACAAAGAAGACAATCAGTTAAATATTTTGTAGATTTGTTAAGCCTCATGTAAAGTTCAAGATTTTTTTTTTCACGATTTAGAATAAGCAAACGTTTTAATCACCTCACTGAAATCAAGTCCTTGCAGAAAGTCACTTTCAATGAACAAGAGGGCTACACCGATGACTAATAACCACAGAAAACAGTTTGGAAAGCACTGCTATTATTTATGTAAAGTTTTAACAAAATTTCTTGCAAACAGGCGCCCTCTGTTCAAAATGAACTCAAATATTTATCCTTGTAATTTATTACCAATTTTACATTTAGCTGTAAAATTTTATTATTTTTTAGCTAAAATTGTGCGCCCCTAAAGTGCCACGCCCTAGGCTACAGTCTAGTGAGCCTAATGGTTAATCCGCCCCTGGTTAGAAGTTCATCAAAAAGTCCACTGTTAGAGGGGGTGATAATAAGTTCACTCGGCATGAAAATTCTGGTTGTTTAACTGGTGGCATGATACGTTGTGCCGACATCCGGCAATTTACTCGTTTCACAAACATATGCATCTCTTCATTGCCAACTGCTCGTATTCACGTAATTTGCTTCAAATACTTGGGCTTTTTATGAAGCATCTTCAAGGCAGGCAAATGCCTTGGAACTGGAAGTTGTTATTAAAATTGTAGAATTTTCTCTGGAATAATGAAAGACATCATTAAGGTAGTCCGGCTAGGCAACACAGAAAGCGTGGTAATTCATGTCGACTCTTTAGAACGTTTTGTTACTAATGACTTTCCATTGTCACACACGATTTTCTATTATTAAAATCACATGAAACCTGCAACTGATATAAACAGCAACTAGTTTACAAAATGTTTTACGGAAGCATCGCTATCTAATTAGCGAAGTTAACGGACGTTATACTTGATGTGATTCCAAAAAGTAGGTAAGGCGATCACCTTCAATGGTAATTCTGACTAAACAACAAGATGTTGATCTCCCCATTCTATTTGTTTTTGTGCTTTGTCTTCAAGGTCTCTGTAATTTTACCTCGTCATCAAATCCTTCAGCATGTTATACATTCTTTTTCTTTTCCAGGAAATTTCCTTAGGATATATTATAAGTTTCTGAATAGAATCCTTTCAGTTACGTATGTCACTTACGTATTCCCTTACCACTTCTTTGTATACACTTGCCGCCGTGGGCAGTGTCCAGGACTGGAAGGCGCCCTTGATGACAAACGCACTGCTCATTCCGGTCTCCGTCTTCGACCCATCAGTATACGCAACTGTGTGTTCGCAGACGTATTTCTCCGAGACTGATCTGTACAGGAGTTTTAGTTCTGTTGGGTGGCACGATTTATTGCTTCTACTGGCGACATCCGGCCGGCAATTCGCTTTGCCAAGCGTCCAGGCTGCGAAGCACTTTGCAAGGAACTTATGGTTTGCTCAACGGCGCCTGCTGTAGAGTGAACGTATGCCAGCTTGTTTGGTGAACGTAGAAGGGTCGTCGTATGTTGTAGCAAGTCTGATGTTTTCCAGTGGTATATGTGGCTCGGTAATGCTAAAGGTTTAGTCACATATCTTAGCAACAGTGGTTAACGTTGTAGATTAAGGATGTCATTCCTGCTTCACAATATAAGGTTTGTGTGGAACTCCTCTGCGTCTTATCAAACCTCTGCGTTGTGCGCAGTATCCAGCTTTTTCAAGCAGAACCTCCTGGTTAAAGAGTACATGCTAATCCATAATCCATTTTGGATTACGGGCGTTGTACAGGCGAAATAAAATTGTTCTATCTACTTCCCAAGTCATATGGGATATGCATTTGATTCCATTTAACGAGGATTTGCATCCAGCATCTAGGTCGTCCACATGTGCATTCCATGTTAATTGTCTGTCCAAAGGTTGACCCGGAAATTTTATTACAAACCTGCAGTGCTGCCAGGCATTGTTTATGGTTAACGTCGGGTCCAAGTGCCTTCCTCGTTTTCGATAGAAGTGGCCACAGGTCTCTTTGCTGCCAAGAAAGAAAAACCTATGTTGTTAGCATTTTTTACCAACGTGTCTATAGTGTCTTGCATTTTATCGTAGTTGCTCTGGCCGAGTAGAACAGCACAAGATCACACACAAGCACTTTCCAAGCACTGAAGCAACAGCAGAACCACTTTCCAAATAATTTTTCTATACCCTCAAAGATCCCGTTGATGACGATAGTCAAAAGCGTGCCCCTCAACGGAGATTCCTGCCGTGCTCCATTTTCCACCTCGTGTGGGGCCGACAGTGATTGTCCGACCCGAACACGGAAAGTCCTGTCTCTGAGAAACATAGAGATAAATTTGAGCAGGTTACCTCTGAGCCGCCAATCATGTAGTTGTCGCATGATGTTAAATCTCCACGTTTTGTAAAACGAACGCTTTCTCAAAATCGAAGAATACGGCAACCATGTATTTGCCTAAGATGTAACTGTTTTGAACTGGGTTTTCCAAATAAACCGGTTGATCAGTAGTAGAATGGTGTCTCCGGTACTCACACTTGTGTGCGGTCAGAAGGGCTGGGTTTTCCAGACAACAGGTGGGTTGGCTGTTTACCATCCTCTCCAATAACGTTCCTAGGCTGCACGTCAATGATACTGGACGATAGCTGTCTGCTTAGAGGGGATTCTTTTCGGCCTTCAGAAGCGGGATAGCGATTGCCTCCTTCCACGATTTTGGATACTCTTTTTACGGCCATATGGCGTCAGAAAGTGCCAGAGCTACATCCGGCAGGTGCCGTAGGGTACAGTAAAGAATATCGCCGGTCCCGTGGAGTAGGTCTGGCAGGGCGGAGAGCGGACTGTAATTCCCTCATCGTGAAAGGCATGTTACAGATCCTTTATCCTTCACATTCGAAGTCGAGGTCGTGTTTGACTTCATCTTCTCTTGTGAGGAAATTGAGACTAAAACTTTCTGTACTAATGACCTCGGCATATCATGCAGCCAAGGTGTCAGCAATTTTTTCGGGGTTGCAAATCAATTCACCATCGTGCTCTATGCATGTGATCTGCACTGGCGTGCCAGCGATTGCTCTGATTTTCTTCCTTACTTCAGCCACTGGGGTCGACCGTGTTATGGTCGAGACGTAGGACTCATAGCTCTATTGTTTTGCAGCGAGTATTGGTCTACGATAGGCGGCTCGAAGACTCTTAAAAACCATGCGATTTTCTTCGGTCGGTGTTCGTTTATATTTGTTCAACGCTCGTCGCTTCTCTCCTATCGCGTCTTTTACATCGTTGTTCCACCACGGTACCGGTGGTCTGGATAAACGACCACCGTTACGTGGTATATGCTCCGTAGCTCGGAGCTGTGCTGATAGCAGCTGTGAAACGGTGTACGTTTTCTTTCATATTTCCACAGACGTTCGTATGTGTACAAGCAGTCTTGAAGCCTGTCCAATCAGCACGTTCCACGCACCATCTTTCCGACGTACGTATAACGCTCTTTAGCGTTTGCGTTGTTATCGACACAGGGAAATAGTCGCTGCCATGAAGGTCTGGGAGCAATCTCTATGACTGACGCAGCAAGGCTGTAGCAAGACTCGGGTTACGCATGGAAAGATTGATAACCGAAAAAGTACCACTTCCAACGTTAAAATGTGGCTCTAGCCCGAGTTTAAAAAGACAAGCGCGTTATTTAGCAATACGTCCTCGTGTCTTATTCCAGCGTTGTTCGTCCCATGTGGGAATATGGGCGCTGACGTCCCCAATAAGGAGTAATGGAAATGGTCTGCTGCCCGACCAGTCCTGCAGATCTTCTACTCGCTATTGAGAATCTGGTAAGTATAAGCAGCAGATCGTCATCTTCAGTGGCTGTAATAAACTCACTGCTACTCCTTGTAGAGGTGTAACGAGCGGAATACGTTTAGCTGGATATGTGTTGCTAAGAAATATAGCAACGGATTCACTGGCTCTGATGTTTGGAGTCACATCACAACGGAAGGACTCATCCCCTCATACTGAAATATTCTTGTGGCCTCAAATGTGTTTCCTGCAGGCACACACACATTACTGTATGCCTGGATAGTAGCATTTTCAGTTCCCAATAACGCAAACTACAACCGTTGATATCCCACTGAAGGAATGCTCTCCATGTTTGTAACCTGTATATTGTAAATACTTTAGTGTGTTTTGACTCTCTGTTGGTTATCGGACAGAATATTTTTTAATCTCTTCTTTTTAATGCTTTAGTGTTTGTTTTTTACCAATTTGTTGTTTAACCTAAAACCTAATCATCGCTTTATAAAAAAAAAACAGTGATTGAAGAAGTGTATCTCATTAGTAGGTCTTATATCAATAACCCATCACTGATGTCTTTTGAAGAAATTATAAATAAATATATTAATTGATGACTCGTTGGGCACTTGGTGAAACATATTAATACAAAAGTTTTTAAAAATATGTAAACACTTGGTACGTTTCACAGTTTTTATTTATTTTATTTAACTCTGACAGCTATTTCAACTTCTTATGCGATTGCCAAAAAAGATGAGTGTGCAACTAAACAGAAGATTTATTTTGTATCGGCCATCTAAGGACCACATGCCAATTTAAATTCTTTACTGTTTGTTCTTTTCTTTCTTCCCAATATTCTTTCATCTTCCACTGTGTCTCTTCTTCCTGTCTTCAGTCCACTTTGTACCAGCGTTTTTCTCTCTCCTACCCTGGACTCCCTCCATTTTTAACATTTTTGCCGGAAAAACGTCGCTTTCAATTGCTTCTTCTGCGTATATATTATTTTTTTCTAAATTCTTTTGGACTTCTTTAATCCAACTTAATGTTGACTTCTTACCCAACAGATATTTGAAGATTTGGTTTGTCAATCTTATTATCGTTCATTCTCTTCTTTTTCTCATTGTTTCTGTTATATTTTCTATACTGTGATATATTTCAACATTACTTCTTAATTTCAAACCTTCTGAAGTTTTTCGTAGGCCTAATATTTTCCTAATAATTCGTCTTTCCAATATTTCTAGTTTGTCTAAATTATAATTCAGTGCTAGACATTCACTTGCATTTTTTGTTATTTTATTATTTTTTTGGCACCTGTCTACTAATCTAGAGTTCCTGGGTTCCATTCCCGGGCCCGCACTATAAAAATCAAGGTGCGTTTTTTATCCCCCAGGTCGACTCAGCCTGTGGGAAATGAGTACCTGGGATAACATCCTGGGGATAATAATGGGCGGCTGAAGCGTAGTGCTGGCCACACTGCTTTCCTTGTATGCCGTACGTCTTACAAAATAACAAATGAACAAAACTGAATTCTGTGTATCCCCTTTATTTTTCATTTAGTTTAGTTAATTTTATATTTTGCATTCAGATTATATTTAGTTTTTACAAACACTTGACTTTCCCTTAGCTACGCCAACCCCCTCCATCATCACATCCCACACATATCTGGATACACGCACAAAACATATGTTCACAACTCTAACATCCTTTGTTTAGTTGTGCACTGACCTCTTTGACAATAGGTTGATAAGCTGAAACAGCTGTCAGAGTTAAATAAAAACTGTGAAATGTACCAAGTGTTTGTATACTTTAAAAATCTTTGTATTAATATGTTTCACCAAATGCCCAGCGAGTCATCAATTAGTATCGTGAATTATGTGCTGTGAGTGTTACCAGACTGATAAACTTACATTTGTTGGGGAGAACAGTAGTGCGCTACACCGATCAGATATGGTGACTCATCACGCAAAAGCAGGTCTTTTCCTGTTCGTTTTTGCCTTATACTGTGGAGCAGGGCAAAGACTTTTACGGCGTCGACCGAAATCGACGACTACGATGAAAATGTTTCATTATACATTGAACAAGGAAAACGGATTGCATTTCTTTGAAAAAGAGGGATACGGCTTCGCTCTACAAATATCGGGTAACAATGTATTCTGTTCGCATTATTTTATGTAAATAATGCATATGCACTTTATATTTATGTACGTTTCAGTCATTGTAGTACATGTAGAGTACATTAGGCTAGTACACATGTTTAATGTTTTCGTAAAAAAAGCGAACTTCTTCGTCCAGCCACATTTTGTATAACATAACAGATTTTAATATCTGTTCGCTTTAGGTTCGGAAAGTGTGTATGCACGTACACGCTCACACACACACACACACACACACACACACACACACACACACACACACACACACACACACACACACACACACACACACACACACACAGTATATAACACTTAAAAAGCTAGCCACAGCAAGTTAATTTCTGTAATGTCCTTTTTCAATTATCAGTGATAAAATTTATGTCCACGAAATTAATGTTCGTAATGCTTGAAAGATACATTTATTATTAAATTCTATAATTGTTATGGGTTACGTATTGTAATCAATATGGTGACACTGTAAGTTATATCTAATAGTACACACCAAATAAAATAAATTGCGTATCTTGGAAAACACGTTGTTATAAATTGTTAACAAACAAGTTAAACGGATAATAAAGATGATGGTCACAACATTGTCGCATTTTTTCACTGTTGTATTGTTAAATTGATTTTGTTATTATTCGTTTAGAGTTGTTAACGACATAGTCGCTGTAAGCTGTACTATTATATTTATTTCATTGACAATACAACGTAAAAAATTTGAACACGTAGTTACCTAATAGTTGAACAATTCACTTATAAAACAGTTTGGCTAAACATCAATGGTAACTCATATTTTACCCGATTTAGAATGTAAGCTGTTATAATATATGGAGTTTCTAGCCTTGATACCCCATTTTATCTTACACTGACTTGTTAACCAGATTCTGGTACTAAATCGTCATGAAAATCCGAGGCTTCTTGATTTGGTGTGATCATACTGTTATCCATGTTCGGAATTGACTGTAAAGTGACAGATATCTCTCTGAACTCACTTGTGGCACACAATTGCTTTAAAGCTGGGAACTCTGTTCTCGGTTTATACAGGCAAAATCACAGCGATTACGAATTGTCAGTCAGTTCGTTTTTATTTACTGTGCTAACGTTAACGTTGTCTCCCACAGTTGCTTGAAAGCTTTTTACCAGAAGTCTGCAGTTTATCTTAAGTTTCTGTATTTAGTCTATCATGTAATCTGGATCTGTATTCTACACGATGTCCAGTTTCTTACCATATCTGAATTAACTGAATGAATATCTCGGGTAGTCAGATTGATTTGAGGTTGTAGTGTGTTCAACTAGTAACACAAGAATTAATAGTAACATACGCATAGTCACTGAGTTCAGTCGACACTGCCCTTTTACTGATACAATATATGTCTAAAATTTTCAAGTTGAAATAATAGCCTACTGTTAATTATACCAAATGTCAATGAGGTCAAAATATTCCTACAGTCGAAAAATCCATGATGCGATAACATGTAAAAGTACGAAATATATAGGCCTAGTGGAGCCAAGGTACACAGAGCCACTTCGGTAGGTAGCAGTTGAATAACGCATCAAACGTGCAGTCTCTACCAAGTACTTGGTAAAATTTACATCCATCGTAACCTATCACTGGAAAACTTGGATATCAATGGATATCCAACCGATGGTTTCTATTCCGTAAGCTCATGATAGAGCATGTCCAAAACATTCGTCGCAGACGATAAACTTGGTTAGCTTCTCACTTCCCATATTTCTAAAGCAAAGAATATTCTACGACAAACGGTTTTAGCAACACTTATTACCTTTACGCTCTAGACATAAACTTAAAACAAGAAACTATGGCTTATAAAATTTCAAAACAGTCCTCTGCAAAGTAAATATTTGGCAATTGGGAAAATTTATTAGTCAGTTTTCTCGTCACAGGAAATATGAAGAAAATAAACGTATAAAAATATAGAAGAAGGTTTTACTTGAGTTACATTAAAGTATATGAAATTTCCGGCACCAAGCGATGTGAATAACATAAACCCTCATGAGCTAATAGTAATTTACCATTGAAGTACTGGCATGAGACACAATTGAAAATACAGAAGGTTTCCAGAGAAGAATACAATTTTTGAATACGAGATTCTCAAGGACGGTAAGTTCTCAAACTGGAATGAAGAGAGTACAGAAATAGCCTAAGCAAACAACAGTCGTAAGATAAAATAGAGAAAAGGTTTTAAAAAAATTATCACTATTAACAAAATGGGAACTATAAAAATAGATATAAAAAATTCGTAACGAAACCATGAACCCCAGCTCATACAAATTTGAATTTTCGGATTTAAAATTAAACCCCTAATAATGGTAAAAGAAAAGGAAATTATAGAAATGTAGCCTACGTTGTTAGAGGCAACAGTTACGTACACATCTATACCTCACTTTCCCACATAATTACCACTGACATACCAATATTTACATAGTTTGCACCAAGTTTTCTAGTCCCTTCGTTAAAAAAGGTTGCGGCCAAGGGACCCAGCCAAGATTTGAAGCCATTAATGAGATCCTTATGGTTTCAAAGTGCTGAGTAGTCAGACAGGCTGCCACAATCTTGTAATCTTGCATTTTATCGTAGTTGCTCTGGCCGAGTAGAACAGCACAAGATCACACACAAGCACTTTCCAAGCACTGAAGCAAAAGCAGAACCACTTTCCAAATAATTTTTCTATACCCTCAAAGATCCCGTTGATGACGATAGTCAAAAGCGTGCCCCTCAACGGAGATTCCTGCCGTGCTCCATTTTCCACCTCGTGTGGGGCCGACAGTGATTGTCCGACCCGAACACGGAAAGTCCTGTCTCTGAGAAACATAGAGATAAATTTGAGCAGGTTACCTCTGAGCCGCCAATCATGTAGTTGTCGCATGATGTTAAATCTCCACGTTTTGTAAAACGAACGCTTTCTCAAAATCGAAGAATACGGCAACCATGTATTTGCCTAAGATGTAACTGTTTTGAACTGGGTTTTCCAAATAAACCGGTTGATCAGTAGTAGAATGGTGTCTCCGGTACTCACACTTGTGTGCGGTCAGAAGGGCTGGGTTTTCCAGACAACAGGTGGGTTGGCTGTTTACCATCCTCTCCAATAACGTTCCTAGGCTGCACGTCAATGATACTGGACGATAGCTGTCTGCTTAGAGGGGATTCTTTTCGGCCTTCAGAAGCGGGATAGCGATTGCCTCCTTCCACGATTTTGGATACTCTTTTTACGGCCATATGGCGTCAGAAAGTGCCAGAGCTACATCCGGCAGGTGCCGTAGGGTACAGTAAAGAATATCGCCGGTCCCGTGGAGTAGGTCTGGCAGGGCGGAGAGCGGACTGTAATTCCCTCATCGTGAAAGGCATGTTACAGATCCTTTATCCTTCACATTCGAAGTCGAGGTCGTGTTTGACTTCATCTTCTCTTGTGAGGAAATTGAGACTAAAACTTTCTGTACTAATGACCTCGGCATATCATGCAGCCAAGGTGTCAGCAATTTTTTCGGGGTTGCAAATCAATTCACCATCGTGCTCTATGCATGTGATCTGCACTGGCGTGCCAGCGATTGCTCTGATTTTCTTCCTTACTTCAGCCACTGGGGTCGACCGTGTTATGGTCGAGACGTAGGACTCATAGCTCTATTGTTTTGCAGCGAGTATTGGTCTACGATAGGCGGCTCGAAGACTCTTAAAAACCATGCGATTTTCTTCGGTCGGTGTTCGTTTATATTTGTTCAACGCTCGTCGCTTCTCTCCTATCGCGTCTTTTACATCGTTGTTCCACCACGGTACCGGTGGTCTGGATAAACGACCACCGTTACGTGGTATATGCTCCGTAGCTCGGAGCTGTGCTGATAGCAGCTGTGAAACGGTGTACGTTTTCTTTCATATTTCCACAGACGTTCGTATGTGTACAAGCAGTCTTGAAGCCTGTCCAATCAGCACGTTCCACGCACCATCTTTCCGACGTACGTATAACGCTCTTTAGCGTTTGCGTTGTTATCGACACAGGGAAATAGTCGCTGCCATGAAGGTCTGGGAGCAATCTCTATGACTGACGCAGCAAGGCTGTAGCAAGACTCGGGTTACGCATGGAAAGATTGATAACCGAAAAAGTACCACTTCCAACGTTAAAATGTGGCTCTAGCCCGAGTTTAAAAAGACAAGCGCGTTATTTAGCAATACGTCCTCGTGTCTTATTCCAGCGTTGTTCGTCCCATGTGGGAATATGGGCGCTGACGTCCCCAATAAGGAGTAATGGAAATGGTCTGCTGCCC
This sequence comes from Magicicada septendecula, assembly GCA_034769895.1. NCBI lineage: Eukaryota > Metazoa > Arthropoda > Insecta > Hemiptera > Cicadidae > Magicicada > Magicicada septendecula. The sequence goes on along the minus strand of CM068368.1, from coordinate 84,218,189 downwards.
GACCAGTCCTGCAGATCTTCTACTCGCTATTGAGAATCTGGTAAGTATAAGCAGCAGATCGTCATCTTCAGTGGCTGTAATAAACTCACTGCTACTCCTTGTAGAGGTGTAACGAGCGGAATACGTTTAGCTGGATATGTGTTGCTAAGAAATATAGCAACGGATTCACTGGCTCTGATGTTTGGAGTCACATCACAACGGAAGGACTCATCCCCTCATACTGAAATATTCTTGTGGCCTCAAATGTGTTTCCTGCAGGCACACACACATTACTGTATGCCTGGATAGTAGCATTTTCAGTTCCCAATAACGCAAACTACAACCGTTGATATCCCACTGAAGGAATGCTCTCCATGATTGTAACCTGTATATTGTAAATACTTTAGTGTGTTTTGACTCTCTGTTGGTTATCGGACAGAATATTTTTTAATCTCTTCTTTTTAATGCTTTAGTGTTTGTTTTTTACCAATTTGTTGTTTAACCTAAAACCTAATCATCGCTTTATAAAAAAAAAACAGTGATTGAAGAAGTGTATCTCATTAGTAGGTCTTATATCAATAACCCATCACTGATGTCTTTTGAAGAAATTATAAATAAATATATTAATTGATGACTCGTTGGGCACTTGGTGAAACATATTAATACAAAAGTTTTTAAAAATATGTAAACACTTGGTACGTTTCACAGTTTTTATTTATTTTATTTAACTCTGACAGCTATTTCAACTTCTTATGCGATTGCCAAAAAAGATGAGTGTGCAACTAAACAGAAGATTTATTTTGTATCGGCCATCTAAGGACCACATGCCAATTTAAATTCTTTACTGTTTGTTCTTTTCTTTCTTCCCAATATTCTTTCATCTTCCACTGTGTCTCTTCTTCCTGTCTTCAGTCCACTTTGTACCAGCGTTTTTCTCTCTCCTACCCTGGACTCCCTCCATTTTTAACATTTTTGCCGGAAAAACGTCGCTTTCAATTGCTTCTTCTGCGTATATATTATTTTTTTCTAAATTCTTTTGGACTTCTTTAATCCAACTTAATGTTGACTTCTTACCCAACAGATATTTGAAGATTTGGTTTGTCAATCTTATTATCGTTCATTCTCTTCTTTTTCTCATTGTTTCTGTTATATTTTCTATACTGTGATATATTTCAACATTACTTCTTAATTTCAAACCTTCTGAAGTTTTTCGTAGGCCTAATATTTTCCTAATAATTCGTCTTTCCAATATTTCTAGTTTGTCTAAATTATAATTCAGTGCTAGACATTCACTTGCATTTTTTGTTATTTTATTATTTTTTTGGCACCTGTCTACTAATCTAGAGTTCCTGGGTTCCATTCCCGGGCCCGCACTATAAAAATCAAGGTGCGTTTTTTATCCCCCAGGTCGACTCAGCCTGTGGGAAATGAGTACCTGGGATAACATCCTGGGGATAATAATGGGCGGCTGAAGCGTAGTGCTGGCCACACTGCTTTCCTTGTATGCCGTACGTCTTACAAAATAACAAATGAACAAAACTGAATTCTGTGTATCCCCTTTATTTTTCATTTAGTTTAGTTAATTTTATATTTTGCATTCAGATTATATTTAGTTTTTACAAACACTTGACTTTCCCTTAGCTACGCCAACCCCCTCCATCATCACATCCCACACATATCTGGATACACGCACAAAACATATGTTCACAACTCTAACATCCTTTGTTTAGTTGTGCACTGACCTCTTTGACAATAGGTTGATAAGCTGAAACAGCTGTCAGAGTTAAATAAAAACTGTGAAATGTACCAAGTGTTTGTATACTTTAAAAATCTTTGTATTAATATGTTTCACCAAATGCCCAGCGAGTCATCAATTAGTATCGTGAATTATGTGCTGTGAGTGTTACCAGACTGATAAACTTACATTTGTTGGGGAGAACAGTAGTGCGCTACACCGATCAGATATGGTGACTCATCACGCAAAAGCAGGTCTTTTCCTGTTCGTTTTTGCCTTATACTGTGGAGCAGGGCAAAGACTTTTACGGCGTCGACCGAAATCGACGACTACGATGAAAATGTTTCATTATACATTGAACAAGGAAAACGGATTGCATTTCTTTGAAAAAGAGGGATACGGCTTCGCTCTACAAATATCGGGTAACAATGTATTCTGTTCGCATTATTTTATGTAAATAATGCATATGCACTTTATATTTATGTACGTTTCAGTCATTGTAGTACATGTAGAGTACATTAGGCTAGTACACATGTTTAATGTTTTCGTAAAAAAAGCGAACTTCTTCGTCCAGCCACATTTTGTATAACATAACAGATTTTAATATCTGTTCGCTTTAGGTTCGGAAAGTGTGTATGCACGTACACGCTCACACACACACACACACACACACACACACACACACACACACACACACACACACACACACACACACACACACACACACACACACACACACACACACACACACACACACACACACAGTATATAACACTTAAAAAGCTAGCCACAGCAAGTTAATTTCTGTAATGTCCTTTTTCAATTATCAGTGATAAAATTTATGTCCACGAAATTAATGTTCGTAATGCTTGAAAGATACATTTATTATTAAATTCTATAATTGTTATGGGTTACGTATTGTAATCAATATGGTGACACTGTAAGTTATATCTAATAGTACACACCAAATAAAATAAATTGCGTATCTTGGAAAACACGTTGTTATAAATTGTTAACAAACAAGTTAAACGGATAATAAAGATGATGGTCACAACATTGTCGCATTTTTTCACTGTTGTATTGTTAAATTGATTTTGTTATTATTCGTTTAGAGTTGTTAACGACATAGTCGCTGTAAGCTGTACTATTATATTTATTTCATTGACAATACAACGTAAAAAATTTGAACACGTAGTTACCTAATAGTTGAACAATTCACTTATAAAACAGTTTGGCTAAACATCAATGGTAACTCATATTTTACCCGATTTAGAATGTAAGCTGTTATAATATATGGAGTTTCTAGCCTTGATACCCCATTTTATCTTACACTGACTTGTTAACCAGATTCTGGTACTAAATCGTCATGAAAATCCGAGGCTTCTTGATTTGGTGTGATCATACTGTTATCCATGTTCGGAATTGACTGTAAAGTGACAGATATCTCTCTGAACTCACTTGTGGCACACAATTGCTTTAAAGCTGGGAACTCTGTTCTCGGTTTATACAGGCAAAATCACAGCGATTACGAATTGTCAGTCAGTTCGTTTTTATTTACTGTGCTAACGTTAACGTTGTCTCCCACAGTTGCTTGAAAGCTTTTTACCAGAAGTCTGCAGTTTATCTTAAGTTTCTGTATTTAGTCTATCATGTAATCTGGATCTGTATTCTACACGATGTCCAGTTTCTTACCATATCTGAATTAACTGAATGAATATCTCGGGTAGTCAGATTGATTTGAGGTTGTAGTGTGTTCAACTAGTAACACAAGAATTAATAGTAACATACGCATAGTCACTGAGTTCAGTCGACACTGCCCTTTTACTGATACAATATATGTCTAAAATTTTCAAGTTGAAATAATAGCCTACTGTTAATTATACCAAATGTCAATGAGGTCAAAATATTCCTACAGTCGAAAAATCCATGATGCGATAACATGTAAAAGTACGAAATATATAGGCCTAGTGGAGCCAAGGTACACAGAGCCACTTCGGTAGGTAGCAGTTGAATAACGCATCAAACGTGCAGTCTCTACCAAGTACTTGGTAAAATTTACATCCATCGTAACCTATCACTGGAAAACTTGGATATCAATGGATATCCAACCGATGGTTTCTATTCCGTAAGCTCATGATAGAGCATGTCCAAAACATTCGTCGCAGACGATAAACTTGGTTAGCTTCTCACTTCCCATATTTCTAAAGCAAAGAATATTCTACGACAAACGGTTTTAGCAACACTTATTACCTTTACGCTCTAGACATAAACTTAAAACACGAAACTATGGCTTATAAAATTTCAAAACAGTCCTCTGCAAAGTAAATATTTGGCAATTGGGAAAATTTATTAGTCAGTTTTCTCGTCACAGGAAATATGAAGAAAATAAACGTATAAAAATATAGAAGAAGGTTTTACTTGAGTTACATTAAAGTATATGAAATTTCCGGCACCAAGCGATGTGAATAACATAAACCCTCATGAGCTAATAGTAATTTATCATTGAAGTACTGGCATGAGACACAATTGAAAATACAGAAGGTTTCCAGAGAAGAATACAATTTTTGAATACGAGATTCTCAAGGACGGTAAGTTCTCAAACTGGAATGAAGAGAGTACAGAAATAGCCTAAGCAAACAACAGTCGTAAGATAAAATAGAGAAAAGGTTTTAAAAAAATTATCACTATTAACAAAATGGGAACTATAAAAATAGATATAAAAAATTCGTAACGAAACCATGAACCCCAGCTCATACAAATTTGAATTTTCGGATTTAAAATTAAACTCCGAATAATGGTAAAAGAAAAGGAAATTATAGAAATGTAGCCTATGTTGTTAGAGGCAACAGTTACGTACACATCTATACCTCACTTTCCCACATAATTACCACTGACATACCAATATTTACATAGTTTGCACCAAGTTTTCTAGTCCCTTCGTTAAAAAAGGTTGCGGCCAAGGGACCCAGCCAAGATTTGAAGCCATTAATGAGATCCTTATGGTTTCAAAGTGCTGAGTAGTCAGACAGGCTGCCACAATCTTGTAATCTTGCTGACACAATGGTGTTTCTGACCGATTTCCGTCCGGCGGAGTAACAGTCTTGAAGCGGCCCCCGACAGGGCTCGCATACGGTCGGCAAATTCGACCGTAATGAAATTACCCGAACTGCAGATCTGTCGAGTACGCGGAGTCTGCTCTACGGAGCACTCAGGCCGTGACGGCGGGCTCTCGTCGAAAGGGGTCGACAATCTAATGAACTCACATCGACGACCCGGCGCTACTACAATCTTATGACTGTGGCCGGTTCAGGCTACCGTCATTTACACCGGACCGTCAGCAGCGGCCGATCAGTTTCGCTTCCGACGACTGAGAGCCTCACCGCCCAACGGTGTCTACTAATTAGTATGCAGTCGTGCGCGTACGTGGCAGGCGAAGGAACGTTTCGATAAACACATTTCAAGCGGCGAGAGGGACATGGCAGGCTTCATGTTTCGTCTGCCACTAGTCGGCCAGAAATAAACAAAATTTACCGCAGATTTATGTGATAGCCTTTTTAGAGCGGTGGTCTGCACCGACCACGTCAAAAAATTACCCCCTCCCCACATTTTCAAATATAGCGTAAAGTGTATAGGAGAGAAGAGAGGCAACGAGATAACACTTCATCGTCTCACTCTTGACCTACCCCTGTCTCTCTCACGCACATGTTTCTAGTGTTCTCGCCGATTTCATGCTATGACACACTGTACAAGACTGTTGTGCGCATATGCGAAATGACTGAAAAATGTCAGCCTCGCAACGAGGTGTTTGGCCGCAGCGCTTCTCTAACCTTCTGTTTAAAATCTTTCTTCAGGTCTATAACAATGTAAAAGAAAACTATTCGCTACTGCGCATGCACGCGTTGCCATGTCAACCCGTTTGTGTAATCGACTAATTGTGGGTGAGTACCGGAATAACCCTCGTAGCTCGGCATTATTTTGACAGCCGCGGGAAGACTACAAATTAAGACTGTTACACGTTATGGCCAGAAAAGCATTTGATGCTTGAAAATAAACCAAAATGACAGAATTACGTGCACTCTGGTAATCGCAGTACCTTTTATTTAAGCTTACTAAGTAAAGTTAGGTCCAATGAAAACTTCATCGGGTAGAAACTAGTCGAGTATTTACTCAACGACATAATCCGCCTTACACGGGTATGACGGATCCAACACGATGATAAAATTAAATTACGCTTTTGTTATTTGAAGAGTTCGTCGTCGGAAAAAAAGAAGTCACCTCGTCACAGTTTTGTACCCTGTACAAACGCGTAAACGTTATCAAACCAGACGCAAGTCGCATTGATTAGGCGTATTCTTGCACCGTGTTTATGCGTTAACAACAATATAAATGTTAACACAACACAATCAATAACGTAACTATAAATTTTAATTAATAATTTGATTTGAAAAAAAGATAATAATAATACCACCGTACAACTTATAACAAGATCTCGTGGAAGAGATTGTAGGCTTTGCAAAACCTATACAGTACAGTTTACTGATATGAGTAACAAAAGTGATTGCAATCTTGATAATGATTGTATATTGCAACGTTACAAGTATTTCAAAAATTCACACAAATACAATACCATGTACTCAACGCAACTATGAAGTTTATTAAACCGGCCAGGTCGCAGGAATTTTTTTCTCGTTGCATCAAGTATATGTAGTTGCACAATAATCAAATAATTTTCGAAGAGGAGTGAGATGTTGTTGACATGAAATAATTAATTAAAACCGTTTCAAAATAATCATAAAATTTATAATTATAAAAATATATTCTCTTTTATAATTCCATACAACCATATAACAGTACCATATAACCTTCTCTGCTGTTCATGACATATTACAAATAAACAACCATATAATCTTAGGCTTACTAACTAAACAGACATGTTAAAAAAATTATCTAAACCCTTTTTATTTCAGTGTGTCTGACTTTTACTGCAAATTTTAAATAATAATAGCAACTCATATACAAACAAAAATAAAATTAAACTCAAGAATAAAATTACTTGTTGCTATCAACAAAATAAGCTAATAAAATTTTAACATATAACAGAAGATTAGTATTTTTTAAAAGTTCTTATTACATTAAATTATTTACTTTAACTACTATTTAAATTTAAAACTTCAAGTCTTTATTGTTCATGTATAATTTTCTGTTTTGAAAGTTCTTTTCACAACAAAACATAATTGTTTATTCATCACCTGCGTACTGCCGACGTTATCGTTGCGTGCGCGCGCGCGCGCGCGCGCGCGTGTGTGTGTGTGTGTGTTCTGAATCCTGAGAATTTGATGATGATGATGATGACGATGCTGTGTTCTCTGTCTCTACGGGTTGTTGTTTGTGATGGTTCAAATTTCCTCCATAAGTCTTGGTGTGCGTGGTAAAGATGTCGATCGATCGGCAGACCGGCAGCGTGACGTTGTGTGAAGATTTCTTGGGTCTGAGACCGCCCCAAAATTGCCGGTGGTATTTATACTGGACGACAATCTGACAAGTCCAAGACTGTTTTCGACCTGTTAGATATTGTCACTTCGTGCAAATCGTCCTTTTAATTACAAATCACTTTTTGGTTCATTTTAGCGATTTCGTAAACATACTCGTAGGATGAGCGATATCATTGTTTGCGTAATTTTTTCTGGTCGCTCACATATAACACACATATTAATTACTATTTAATTACACTAGTAATTAACATTAAATCACATAGCGTCATTATTATTGCAAATTTCTGCAATACTTTTACATCACTATATTCGTTAAAATTTCCTTAATATAATGGTGTTTTTATAATTGGGGTAAGTCTTTGTTCACGGGTTTAAAACGTATTAATTAGTTTATTTTTATCCGGTTAAAACCTGATTACAGTCGTACGCATCACCCCATCTTTTCCTGTCGTAGCTTGCGTTTACACACACACAAACACACACGCGCTATATTCACGCGGGGCAGGTGTACGCATTCTGACAATCCTTAGCCTGTATAATATTGTTAAAAACTGTTCATCATATATTTTCTATGCTAACTATTTACAAACATACCGCCCTGGACAAATATGCAAATATAGGCTATGTATTGTTGCAATATATTATTATTAACTCTATTCCTTTGAGCAGTAATAGTAGTAATAGTAGTAGTAGTATTAGTAGTAGTAGCAGTAGTAGTAGTAGCAGCAGTAGTAGTATTAGTAGTAGTAGTAGTAGCAGCAGTAGTAGTAGTAGTAGTAGTAGGCCTAGTATTAGTAGTAGTAGTAGTACTAGTAATAGTAGCAGTAGCAGCAGCGGTATTATTATTTTTAGTAGTGTAGCATCACAAGATGATACCAACCAATAAACTCAACTGAATTATCAAAATAGTTAGGGAAATTGATCAAAAAACAATTAAGTAGATAAAGGGAGAATTATATTAACTAATTCAATTAACCATGAATAAATAAATAATAATTGTCACAGATGCATGAATAGACTGGAAACATAAAGTAGCCTTGTAAGCAATCATAATAAATAACTCCACAAACAGACATCTAAAATGACTAGACTAGACTATATCTTTGACATAATAAATTACCCAATCGATTAGGAGAGTGAGTGAATATATTTTAATATAATATTGAAAGAAGTAATGTGTAATAAATAAGCAAAAAATGTATTTAGGGTTAAGAAAAATCAGTTATGTAAAAAGCCTAACAGTCCAGCTAGGTCTCAGACCTAAGACTTCATTTCTAATTATCATAAGTGTAGAGTTATAATAAAAACTAGATAATTATGAACATAATTATGTGTATTAAGAAGAAACAAATGATAAATAGTGATAATTAAACTGTGCAAATGACACAGTGCAAACAATAATAACAAAATAAAGTATTGTGAACAAAGTATGACCATTAACTGGCAACCTAACCTTAAGGAAATGTATGACAAAAAACTATAAACCTAGATTCAGTATAAAATATACTGAAAGTATATATTCAATTATCTCTGAGTGTCAATAATAGACACTGAGACAATTCAATTAGAGACAGTTATGTTACAAAAAGGTTGAAAAAACTTTATTTTGTGTAATAATGTAGTAGTGTATAGTAGAAAGGAAGGACTACTATTGTATATTAAAAAATGATAGAAATGTAAGGGAGAATGTAATGTAACTGAACTAGTAGTATAAAATGTGACAAATAAACTGACTACTAGCCAATAATGTTAAAGAAACCACTATTGTCATTTATCGACACATAATAAGATAATTAGTAAGAAATAAATGTTAAACCTAAACCATATCTACTTGGTAGATCCAAAGAGACAATATAAGGTAGAAAGAACTGTAATAAACAATGTCCAATATGTAAAGAAATAGTAAAAGTTATTAGATTGGGACATGAGTAATCTAATGCGTTTGTAATATATCAATAAGAATGTAATTAACAAGATATGTACTTGGACCAAAAAAACCCTATCTATACTGTAGAAGATAGACAGGAACATTATAAGATACAAAGTATGTTTTAAATAATAATATGTATAGTAAAAAATCATATGTCTATTAGAATTAAATACCAAATGTTACATTTTATTATAATTAAGTCATTTTATGGTAAGAATCCAGAATATCCCAATGTACACAAAATATTTTTAGGCCTATTCTATAAGACAAGAATTTTATAGGAAGTTAAGGTTTAAATTTATGATTACTAGTGTTAAAATGTTTGCTAAGAGCATAAAAACATATATACAAATGAGAAAACAAAAATGTAATAAAAAATGTAACTTGTAAAAATAATGTGTTAGCATAGGCCAAATATTAAAATTGTTCATTTTATTATTAATGTATGGAAACATATCATGTGGGGTCTTGAATTGATCAGAAGAAAGAAAGCAATGCAGTTGTAATAATACATTGATAATTGTACTTAACATAAGAAAATTATGTTAATTTTACGAATTTTGTTAATTATGATCTCAGAAAACAAATGTGTCTCCACCCCAAAGACCCACGCTATCGACGACAATGTATTAGCTATCAACCAATCGGAATTTTTATATTTGGTGTGTATGAATCCAAAGGGCAGGTGTCTCTACCCCAAAAAGTGACGCCAACAAGTCAAAAAATAGACGCCACACCAGGAGTATTGCGTTGGAATCCGGAGTGTAAAGAACAACTTCTCCGGGTCACTTTTATCCGCGAAAACATAGTCAGAATCGAACGTCGGATAGGTTATGTGCGGAGTGACAACAATAACATAACCGAGAAGGACCCAAAGTGTTGTGAATTCGTTATGAAATCATAAAGGCAATATAGTACAACATAAAATTAACTGTGAATAAGAACGAGTGTATAAGTGATGGAAAGTATAGGGTGAATACTTAAAAAATATTTAAAATGAATCTTCAATAATCATATTAATATAAACTAACAAACTTCATGTACACTAATGAACTATATATCACTGCACAAGAACACTAACACCATAGTAATTGTTAACCTTGTAACTATTATTTCTTTGAGTTTCATTTTTGAAACTGAATAATATATCCAGATTTGGATAACCTCAAATCACCCACTGTTCAGCAGTTACGATCTTTTGTTATTGTTAGATATAAGAGATTATTTGTGTATACTATAATCAAATTATTATTGTGAAGCTCTGTACTTCACAACAGTAATTTTCGTTAAAGATTATTGTAGTCAAAAGAATTCACGACTGAGATTAAATTAAAATAATCAGTATTAAGCTTGAGTGAAGGAAGGTGTTGCCAACCACTGAGCGAAAATAATAGTAAGCCTGGTCAAATTATTATTAAAACAAATGTTATTTCTTTAATTTCAGAAGAGAAGAAAACAGTTAAGGTAAGAATAAAAGAATTAGAAATGAGATCAATTTAGTATGAATTATTATTTTAGTAATCGATAATTTTTCTCAATTTACGAAGGTTAGCGTTTTAAACCCACCTTAAGGATTAAGTTGGCAGTACCTAAATTTTTGTGCGCCATGTGCTATTTAAATTATTCAACCAGATAAGTGAATCAACATAAAATTAAACCAAAATAATTAAATTAAAGTCAAGAATTTTAATTAACCAAGGAAGATATTGGTTTCACTAATAAACAATTACCACAATTACCGGTTTATATTGGGTTACTAATCGGTTTCAACAACGTAAGGTACTTCTTTGACAAATAACTACACAGTGAGATACCAAAGAATAACTTTTTGGAATATTAATATAATTTTCCATATGGCGCCCAATTTAATTAAAATCTACCCATAAGTAACTTTCAGTATTGGTAATAAATATTAAATTACAATTTAAAGACTTAACAACATAGTACATATATTATAATCAAACAAACAATACCACGGTAAAAGGAAAAGGATTATATTACAGTAGTAGTAGTAGTAGTAGTAGCAGTAGTAGTAGTAGTAGTAGTAATAGTAGTAGTAGAGAAATATTCTTGGTCACAAGTGGCAATGGTATTGCAAATAGCAACACCAGCTTTAGTATTCGATAAGCAGCTTAAACTGCTGCAAATGGCTTTGCACTTCAGTATTATAACATGACGCGTTACGTCCAGCATATAGCCCTACTCGTAGTATACACGTGTAGCCTATCAACCGTTGTTGTAAACTGTGTGCTCCCCACTTTCTTTCGACTGCATCACTATATGACCACCATGAGAGCGGTAGATTCGCGGGAGATTGTGAGGGAGTCGCTCGAAGACTCGCGCGATTTAAAAGACCCCCCTTTCGTGGATCACGGTCTGTCCATGCTGTGTTTTCGCTTACACCATCCGTACGGATTTTCAATGTAGGCCTACACGAAAGGTAAGTGTTGTTTCTGGAAACAGTGCCGTCGATATTAGACAACCTTGTAGTGATTCAATAGATTGTATTCGATCCGAGCGATGTAAAAATGACAAGCTCGGATTTCTATTCAAAAAATAATTGATTAAGTGATAAAACAAATGAGACGTATGTTAGCCAGTTAAGTGAGTGCCAAAAGAACCAAGTATTTGAAAATCGAAACTATTTGTTACAGTAGGAAAACCTTTAATGAAGAACAACAATAGAATACTGTTTGGAATCAGTACAACTTGAATAATTTTTTAAAACCTTGGGCGTGAAAAGATTAAAATTATGAAAATTATAACAAAAGCCTTCGTTAGTAATCCTTAGGCCCTCCCCACACGGGGCAACAGCTAAGCGATTCAACAGCAATTCGATAACCCATTCCCGTCACTTCCTATGTAAAGAAGTGGGGACCCACTAACGGAGCAATATGAAAGCAATCCTTAGGCGATCTAGTCGATGTACGTGATCTGACCAACTCGATCAACCTGCGGTGTATGTCGCTAGCGCATCGCGTTGCCCATATTGCCAGGTTAAGTTCTTTCTTCCGCGCTGACGCGCTCCCTCATATTGCTGTTTCGATTATGAAAAGCAGGGGTTATAATTTCAGTAAGTACAGTGTATGATTGCTTTGACATTCTATAGAATGCGAGAAATTTGGCGTCATTTTCTTGGAGTTCTTTGGCTGCGACGAACAGCCTGCATTGTAAATTCTTCTCAATATAGGGATGAACCCAATACTTACTACGGTTCCTTATTCGTCGGGATCTTATGTATCTGTATAGGTGCAAAAGTTCTTTGTCACTTGACTCACTCGACATAATGAAAAATTATCTAGGACCTCTTCAAAACGTTGGGAAAAAACTTTAGATAGGTATCCTCTCGTTGGAAGGCACGATTTGACTACTTCCTATCGCTCCGTGAGCGGATGCCCTGTTGCTCTGATCACTCACATCGCCTTTATCACTTATATCGCCTACATTGGCATCATCACTTTTATCGCTTATATGTTGCCCCGTGTGCGGAGGCACTTACTGTGAGATACTGGCCTCAAAGCAGATTGCTGATTTGGGTATCTGACTGTGTGTTTGGATTTATTAGTTATTTCTTTGAACTTTTAATGCAGCAATAACTGTCGGATGAATAATTTTGCGGTTCACGCCACACCATGGGTACAGAAAGGGTTCATAGCCTATGCCGAGAACCGTTACCCCGGTCTGTCAAATATCTCGAACAAGTTGAGCAAGACATGTGAGGGGCCCATTTTTAATCTTGATCTCCCACTTTATAACAAAAATATAGGCCTAATTCTTAACAATTTTTAACTAAAAGAGTCAAACTTTGTTGTTGATCTTTAAATGTCAACTCCTCACACACACACACATGACAGAAGTTATCCAGATGATTTACACAATTTCTTGGTATTGTTATTCAATATATAAACAGGGGCGGACTGGCAACCCTGGGGGCCCTCGGCTGGAAGCAGTCAAGGGCCCCCTAGAGCTACACACACAAACGCACCGCACGCGCGTATATTTTTTTTTAAATTATTTATTTACTCTTTATAAATACATGGTACGTACACCATGTACAGTATTTACGTAAGTGAACATTTTAATATAAAACATACAGGACAGTTTATTTGATTATTTAGACTTTATCATAACCAGCTTTAAAACCATTATTACCTATGATATATATAGGGTATGTTACCAATAAATATTACTGGAAATAATCACTCTATTTATTCTGTGAAACTTACAATACAGATTTAAAAGTAATATAAAATCGTAAAAAAAAATCTAAAATGTAATTTATCTCAAAGAACAAATAATATAAAGTACTTAAATAGGCCTACACACAGAAAAAACAACTTATGGATTTTGAAATCATCATCCTGCAAAATTATAAAATCTAATACTTTCATGCTGGAAAACCAACAGAAGATTAATATTCTAAAAGCAGCAGTAGGATTTCATAAACTTCATGATTGATACAATGATTTTAAAATCTTTATCCTACATATGACACTGCACTAACCTAACAACTCTTTCCTAACTTCGTCACTGGTCATTGCTATTTCATCTATAAATGCATTTTTATATAAATTGACAAATAAGTCTGATTCTACATTCATAAACAGTAGATTAGACATTTACTGTGTCACTCCGCCCCATCAATCCATAGCCCCAGTAGCGGAACTTTTTTAACCGGGCCCTCCTGCAAGTTTATGCCATGAGCCCCCTTTTGAATGTTGACATAAGGCCCTGAGGCCCTCCCAGGCCTTCGGGCCCCCTCCAGCCCTGAATGCTGCAATAACATTCAAACAAAAATGACAATAACCTACTACTCGTTGCGTCAGTCAGTTGCCGCGCGGCGCGCGTCTACAGTAAACCTCATTCATACAGGAAACACGAACCAAGTAATTGTTATGCAAGTTGACTGTTCTTTTTTTATTTTTGTCTGTGGTGTTGGCCCCTAGGCTGCAGCCAATGCTTAAATCCGACACTGAGTGTAATAGCTTATTAAGATTGCGGTCAATACTGAATATCAAATTGTTCTCTTTAAGATTTTGCAGAAGTCATAGGCCGAATTAAGATAGACATATTTCGGGAGTTACCGGTCATTCGACCAGACAAACGGGACAGCACTATGTATCCAGATATTTCCGCATACTTCTCAAAAACCAGAGAGAACAAGACGGGCAAAGCCGTGTGGGAGTACGATTGTCCGTACGCTTACGTGGCAAGCGGAGACTACTTGTACTTCACGCTTACCATACACTTCGCCAACACCGATTACGTGATAAGGAACAGATTGTTTGTTGTCTCCAAGAACAAAACGGCTTTTCTTGATAATCACGACGACTTCAGAAAGAACAGACTGTACAGAATTAAAATAAAGTGGCCGACTTTCTTCTGAAGTGGACCCAGGAGCACAGATTACAAGAGCGCAATATCAGCTGTGCGTCAGTTGCTGCTGTAACTGAGTTTAAAAACCCGGAGTTCCTTGGGTTACGTAAAGTCTACTGAATTCCTCAGCGCATCAGGTCACAGACCTAATGTACAATGTACAAGACTAAAATAGTATAGAATTGTTCTACAAAACTACATCATTTTCTTGTTTAATAAAGAATGTATGTATTGGCTTGTAAACGCAAAATATAAGAGCAACTTTTTCTTGTTGCTGCTGCTATATTATGTAACACTCATTTATAAGTGTTTATAATAAAACATTTTTAAACTGTACAAAACACGTCATACTAAATAAAACAAATGTAACATATCACATTGAAAAATGTTTTTAATATTATAAAATAAGAGTAGTTTTAACATATGTGTATAGGCTATCATTAGCACCAACATTAGCATTTGTCTGCCTGTGCTGATCGAATGCCTCCTCAGTTTTCCAAAATCGTGGCCTCCTTTCGCTCCTTGACGCCCACCGTCATCTCCTACCGACTGCCATTCTTAGCTTTCCTGCATTTCATTTTCCGTAAACGATTCATGACTTTACGATGTGGTCACCCTGCATGTTGGGAACGATCGACAGCTTTCAGTGGTAAGTCCACAGAGATCACATCAAAAAAGAAATTTGTTCGTAAGCTTTAAAACAACACGTAGAGGAGTGTATTACTAGAATTGTGTTAGAAAGATCCAACATGAGACTTGATAATGAAATTTATAGAAACTGACATAAAAAGGTAGCATTCCAAGTTAATTATAAAATATCTTACTCAAGGTAACACTAAGATTCACAGTTTTTTACAAAGTAGACATCATAATATCCATGAAATAATCAACAAACTAATAATGACTGCTGCATTAATCTTTCACGTGCTTCACCAACACACGTTATTGTTTATTGGCTGTTTGGCAACCAGGCATAGTTTACACTTACATGATTAATGATTTACTGTATTAATAATATTACTCTGTTAACACAACTTAATTATTTTTTGTGATTGTTAAAACTATGACAGCGATCCAGTGCAGTATTCAGTGTACACTGTACTTGGGACCACATAATATGATGGAGAAAGTGAAAGCGTATTGTGCAGAGAGACAAGAGTGATTCACTGCACTCAGCGAATTGCGTCACAAACACACATGTAAACGAAACGATTGACTGGCTCTTATTGGCTGACACATCGTGTGAGGTGTGATGTCCCAGGTCAGTCAATCCCCCATAGCTACTCAAAATTTCCCCACTTTGGCGTAAAAATCCCCACTGCCACAGAGCTGTGTGAGCTTTATGCAAAGTGTAATGTTCCAAAGTATCTGAGTACATTCTAAATGTTTCTAAGTAGTATTGCAAGTTAGTATAACCTAAAAATAATTTTTTTTAAATGTGATAAAATTAAACGTATTTACCTGCAGATCTAGCTAAATAATACCAAATCCTTTTCGTGCACTTATTTCATTAAAGCATACTACATTTACACAACTTTTAAATTTTTTAATTGACAAAAATAATTTACAATCAGTCACAACTATGTTTAGTTTATATACGCACAATTGTTAGCCTATGTTTGTACATCAAAGTGAAATCAGATTTATTTCGTTTGCTTAAGTTATAGGTCTATCTTGAGTGTGTAATAGGCCAGAAAGTGTTTCACTATCTAATTTATGATTTTGTTTTTAATAAGGATAATGGCACTAAAAATTCTATCCATACATCCTCTGTTATGTAATAATGTAATCTATGTGTGTCACAAAGTACTCAAAATAGGTAAAGCTTCAATAATATACATTTTCTTTGCGTTTCGATTCTCTGTCTAGGTCTGCATAGGCCTATGTTATTCAGAGTTCGACGCACAAACGAAATCACTTTTAATAGATTCCATTTGACGTCTCATTGCGCGAGGTGTCATGTAACAATCGCCCAAACGATACCGTACCTTAACGCAGGCTGGCGATGCCACCACCTGAGTTCATATGACGGCACTCCAATACCAGTACCTTGCTAGTATCCAGCTAGTGACACACACACACACACACACACACACACACACATTGTTGTCACTACATTTTTCAACCGTTTTTCATATGAATTATCATATTCATTTATTAAGCCATTTTCTTTTTAATGTATTAGTCAATCTTATTTGAATCTTAATTCTCTTACTCCAAATACATACGAGCAACCTTTTACACGCTGAATCAATTCACTCTTCGAAATTCTCATTTCTGGTGTGTGTCCCAAGACACATACATTATTTTTTTAATTCTTCCTACAGTTTCCAACCAGTATATTCTAGACTTTCGTGAATATCTTAGTATAGGGTAAGTATCTTAGTATCCCGTTGCTCAACATTGGGATGTTTTTGACAGTCAACAGAAAACCGTCTGGTGTTAACAAAAATTGTGTAAACTCCTGTTCGAGGATCGGTCGTGTCTTCTTCAGTAGACTTCGAAAGTTGTATGCTAAATTAATCGATGTAACTTATTTAAAAGTGGTTTATTTAGCTAGTATACACATGTATATACGTTACATATGTACATATACATATATTATATGTATATATATTTTACCGATAATATTTTACGTAATTATAATAAGTTGATCACTAGCGTCCAAGTACACAGTGCAGTGCTGAATTGATTATAATTTTTCTGAACGATATTTTCGTGTCTACAAAGCACACGCGATTGACCTTGAAGTTCTACCAAACCCTGGTACATGTTTTTCGTAACAGTTCTTAACAGTGTTAAAATTGTGTCAGCACTGAATGAAAAAATCTCTTTACGGTCTTAATGGCCATTTAAATGTTACTTATTCAATGATAACAAAGTTCGTTAATACATTACCCAGTTTATCAACAAGTTGGCTACAAGTCGCCAAAAATTGCCTGGTCAGACTTGATGCATTCTTTAGACGGTGAAGACCATATAGTCTTTAACAGCTTTCTTATTCTCAGTCGCTGCAAATTTTAACCACGTGAAGAATGTTGTTGCCAGTCCAGTCTAGTATACTAGAGACCACGTCCAAATCATGGACAAGGACCAACAGAGTAGGCCTACTTGATGGTTGGATTCAATTAAAGTTGTGGAAATCAAATTTTACAGACTCGACTTAAGGGAGCCGATGTTTTGTCATTGCAAACAAATAGGTTTTGGCTTTATGGTGAAAGGTGTGTATCATACATTCCATTTTGGATGGATATCATATACTTATTTTTTAATCGAGTCACCTTTTTCTTGTTGACTAAAATTATTTTTGAGATCCCGTAAATGTGCTTAATGATATGTTTCTGTGGCAGGGAACGGGGCAGCAGAAAATTTGAAAACTCTACGAGTTAGCATGTAGTTCGGCCAATTATGGGAAATCAAACGAGAGAAAATAACTCGAAATACGGCGCTTTTGAATACACGCCGTTACAATGTTAACATTAGAACGCTTTAATGTTCTCATTTTAGTATGAACAACTCTATGTAACTGTGATGTAAATAAGAATTTCTTGAATGCCAGTGTCTTACAAGCAATGGAATGTTTCATAGGTAAACGACAAGTACAGAGCAAAGTGGCTAACAACCATTTATAATCTACCAAGTAACGATATTTTATGTGTAATGATGCTTCACATTGAAATTACGTCGCCTTGTAGCCTAATTCAGTGAAACTTCTTGTAATTTGTGATACTTTAAGTTAACTATCAAATATTTTTAGATTGTGTACTTTTTTAATTGGTCAGTTGATCACGTCATATAAGAATATAACGATATATACCTACCATTAGCAGGCTGCAGCGGCGAAGCCAGGAATTTCATTTTGGAGCCTTTTAGATTTTTGTAAATAAACCAATAAAGTTAACAGAAAAAGAACTCCGTATTTGCTGCTTATCTTGTTATAATCAAGAAGCTAAGTGTTGTTAATCGATATGTCAAATTTAACAAAATTATGAAACAATAAAGATAACGATACCAATAAACTATCGTCAAAGGAGACGATGATAGCGTTAAATCTCATTTTCTTCCTTCTGCCAAAGGAATTCATGAAAGATTTTCATAAAAATAGAACTACACAGAATCGAACATTTCAAAATCGCACTATAGGGTGGGCAAGTCAGCGCCTTGTTTTGAAGTTGCTGTACAAATCAGTTCACCGGCAGCAGCAATAGTGCGCTTGTAAAGAGTGTTACAAAAGTCTCGTTTATTATTAGATATAATTATATACGGGATAAAGGAAACATCATCATCATCTCCACTTCACGGATTAGGATGCACTGCCTGTTCCGGAAACCATCTCGTCCTTGGACGCTCCACACTACGATACCCTTTGGGTTTATAATACAAGGCAAGTTTGGGAAGGCGATCTTACTGCATTTTTGCCAAATGCTTACATCAGTTGGCCTTGTATTCGGTAATTCAATCCTGTAATTTAAAAATTTATAATTATCGCCTTATCTGTGCATTACTTATTCAGTCTTGTAAATTGCACCCTTTGACCAACACGAGAAATTTCATTTCTGCTGATGCAATCTTCCCTCTGTCTCTCTGTCAAAGTACCCATGTCTCACTCCCATACAGCTCCACCGGTACAGCCATAGTCTTATAAAACTAAAGCTTAGTATCTTTTATAGTTTTGTATTTTTGTCCCACTATAAAGGAAACATTTTAAGGAATTATTTTTCAATTTTTTTGAAACTGTAATAAAGCACTGAATTAAAAGAAAATGAAAAAATTATAAAAAACATCTACAACAATAGGGTAATCTGTGTAAGATTTGAACAGCAAGCAAGAAACTGATTAACAAAAAATATGTTTAATTTGATGTGGAATAAATTACTTAACTATAAATACAGTAGGCTAAATCAAGTTAGATACAGGATTTCAAAATTTTACAAAATTGATTAAATTTCCATTATATTAAAGAATTAATGATCGATTGCACACAATAAATTAATACGTATTTGACAAAATTAAGAAATTTTACTGTCACATTTAATGGAATATTTGCACGCTCTATAGGTAAAACTATTCATCCGACGCGCCTCCAGTCTAAAGTATTATTATTTTATTAAAAATAATTAAATTAATTTACAAGGAAGTAGATACACATTTAGAGAGTCGTTTTAACAAAAATATGCCCCTGTAAGTGCTCAAAGGCCTGAAATTGTGTTTTGATGTAGTTTAATATCACTACCTCAAGGGTCGAATAGTACTGATACCACGAATACAAGTATGTATCCGAACGATCCCTTAAATATTGTAATTCCATTTAGTCGTGAAGCGTGTTACCGTATTTTGAAATATAATAATAACGGCTTCTTTTTATTGGCAAACAATGAGTTTAGCAGACATGTAATGTAATGTGCTTCAGCTGCCCGTTATAAACCAGGTAATCGTTTACTGAGGCGACCATTTGTTTCAGGCTCAGTCGATGATCTGCAACCTGACAAACGTAACTTGGCTTTACCGTGCACCCAAAAACTTTGGACATTAGGTTAAAATTCAAACGCCAAACAGTCAAACAGGGGTTTAGTATGAAGTGATAATCGTACTTACTACGATATAATTACTACATACTTGGCGACCTGGATCATTTATTGTCACTGTGTTATTTACGTGATATTATCGCTTTGTTACATTAAGGTGTGTCTTAGGTAATCGTAAATTTGAATAATTATCGTATACGATTATTTATTGTGTTTTTGTTTATTGAGAGTGCAACTAAAGTTATAATTAACTATTCTTACCGTGTTTAGTTGTTTAACCCAATGTTTAAACAGACAGTTCGTACGACCACCGTAACAACACATTACTGTACTCCAGCCATCTCTTCCTGTGTCTACCCACACGCCTGAATCATATAGGTTTACATTTCTAGGCTTGTTTGGCCAGTCTTGAATCTGGCATTCTTTTTAAGTGTTCTATCCACTGTTGTTTATAATTTTCTAATCTCTAATTCAAGTTAATATATTCATGCTTAGTTATAGCTCTGGCAGTATTACATGTAGCTGCATCAGATTGCTTCGACAGAGCTACCCCTATTCTATTAGGGGTCTTTCTAACTTTTCAGACTCATAGTATAAAAATATCACAGTAGTTGAAACCCTATTATATAGCCGCGTTTTAATTAAATTCCATTTGCTAATAACTATTTATGTGTCTCTGTTTATTTGACTATGCCAGCACCAAATTATTAAGCGAAGCGACTGGTGCCAGCACCAGTTCCGAAGCGAAATTTTATTGTAAGCTGTTGCTTGCATTCATTGATGGAATCTAGGAGGAAGGGAATGAATAGTAAGGTACATAAAAATAAACACACAGACCTGCGGTTTGTTGGGAAGTTAACACTGCCCCAATCTGGGATACACGGTTTTTGATTACTTGATCACCCAAAGTATAATCTATACTTTATACCTATAAGTTTCCGGGGAAGTAAAACCAATGACAGCCTCTGTTCTATAACATATACATTTCTTGCCTATCATAAAATATATACGACAAGTAGGTATATATTTTAGAGAAAACGGTTAGTTACATGTAATTTGTATTATTACTTTTTACTTCCATGTTCCATAAGGAAATGGAAGTATGGTGATGGCAAAAAAAATCGTGGTTGAGATTATTACAGATTCTGATTTTACTACCCTCAAAACATGAAAAAAAAGTCATTTTTAGAAAAGTGTGTGTGTGTGTGTGTGTGTGTGTGTATCTATGTGTCTGTGTGTCTCTGTATGTAGATTTCTTTATGGCAAACGATAACAGCCGCAAATTCAAACAGAATCAAATAATGTTTTACACACAGCCCTAAATTGTAGAGTTCTCAATATCTGTTGTTTTTGGTGAAGATCGGTTAAGGGGAAGGGGTAGTTTACCTGCAACGTTTTATGTTTTAACAAGGGTAATTTTTTCTATGACGAACGATAATTGCCGTAAATTCAAACAGAATCAAATACTTTTTTGCACACCTTCCTATGTTATAGGGTACTCAAGGTTTGTTTATTTTGGTGAAGATCGGTTAAGGGAAAGGGGTAGTTTACCAGCCACCTTTAATGTTTTAACAAGAGTAATTGTTTCTATGACGAACGATAACTGCCGCACATTCAAACACAATCAAATAATGTTTTACATATGTGTCTGAGTTGTAGAAGACTCAAGGCCTATTGATTTTGGTGAAGTTCGGTTACGGGGAAAGAGCAGTTTACCTGAAACATTATTTGTTGTAACAAGAGTAAAGTACTTAATTTTGATAAAAAAATTATCCTGATAAGAAGATCTTAATAATCCACTGTAGAAACGTAGATGAAATATCTATAAATGAAGAGGCTAGTTGGACGGGGTTGGGGTAATTTTCTATAAATGAAAATTATAGTTTAAGGGGGAGGGGATACTTTTTTATATGTGTACTACGTTATCGGCAACAAAGAAGTAGTTTATTGTTACAATTTCTTCCCGGACTGTTTGGCCGTAGACCAATGTTTTCTGCAAAACCAGACGTTTTGGCAGTGCCATCTACTGCCACCATCAGTGAAAATCGAGTGCGATAACGTGAGGTGGTATACGTTAGTGACCACAGTACTGTGGTTAAGGCTGAAGCAATAAGTAGAAAGAAGTAGTTTGTATGCAAATATTTCATTTTGAAAATGATTGTAAATATAAATCTTAGAACATGGAAGTCGTGTATAGTTCTCCATACCGATATTTTGAAATAGTGAAAAAGTAAAGAAAATCCGTGAGATACGTCAGCAAATCCGTCAAAAATCTGCTGACCGCTACAAATAATATTTTCCGTTACGACAGAGTTTTAAGTCCGTTAAATTTGGTGGAATTTCCTCCAAAATTTGCAATACTGTTCTCCACACAATTAATGAGAAGAAAAAAAAAGGTTACAACTTTTTCTGCGCATGCGGAGACTCTGGTTTAGGAATACAAAGAGGTCCATTGGTGGAATCCCGTGTTTTGATAGAAACCTTCCCTTATAGAAACCTTAGCTGTCAACACAACTAACAAATAATGTGAAATAATATTACGAATGCAAAGTTTTTCTGTAAAAATACCTAAGTCATTTGCAATAACGGAGACAATTTATTCAGGGGTCCAGCAATGTTTCAGGAAGATAGATCATGTTTAGATCTCATCTTCACAATAACACACGTCATCGAAAACACCGAAAATAACAATTGCCCACATGCATATGTTTCACCGATTTTGGAAAGGTATTTGAGAGAGCAAATAGCAGCATGTTATAGGAAATAATGACAAAGAAAAGGATCCTCCAACACTTGATTAGAGTCGTTCAAAGTTTTACATGAATAACAAATACCTCTCTGAGCTCACTTGTTGCACGCAATTGCTTTAAAGCTTCGAACTCTGCTCTTGGCTTATACGGACAAAATCACAACGATTACTCATTGTCAGTCAGTTCGATTTTTTTTTTTTTTTTTACTGTACTAACGGTAATGTTGTCTCCGACTGTTTCTTGAACACTTTTCACCATAAGTCTCCAGTATATCTTAAGTTTCTGTATTTAGGCTATCATGTAATCTGGATCTGTATTCTACACGATGTCCAGTTTCTTATCATATCTTAATTTACCGAATGAATATCTCGGATAGTCAGAAGGATTTGAGGTTGCAGTATGTTCAACTAGTAACAAAATAATTAATAGTAACATACGCATAGTCACTGAGTTCAGTCCACACTGCTCTTTTACTGATACAATTTATGTCTAAAATTTTCAAGTTGAAATAATAGCTTACTGTTAATTATACCAAATGCCAATGAGGTCAAAATGTTCCTACAGTCGAAAAACGGATGATGCGATAACATGTAAAAGAGCGAAATATATAGGCCTAGTGGAGCCAAGGTACACGGAGTCACTTCGGTAGGTAGCAGTTGAATAACGCATCAAACGTGCAGTCTCTACCAAGTACTTGGTAAAATTTACATAAATCGTAACTTATCACTGGAAACCTATGGCTTCTATTCCGTAAGCTCATTATAGAGCATGTCCAAAACACTCGTCGCAGACGATAATCTTGGTTACGTTCTTACTTCCGATGTTTCTAAAACGACAATATTCTTCGACAAACGGTTTTAGCAACCGTTATTACCTTTGGGCTCTAGACATAAACTTAAAACACGAAACTATGGCTTATAAAATTTCAAAACAGTAATCTGCAAAGTAAATATTTGGTAATTGGGAAAATTTAACAGGAAATATGAAGAAAATAAACGTATAAAAATATAGAAGAAGGTTTTAGTTGAGTTAGATTAAAGTATATGAAATTTCCGGCACCAAGCGATGTGAATAACATAAACCTTCATGTGCTAATAGCAATTTATCATTGAAGTACTGGCATGATACACAATTCTGGAATACAGAAGGTTTCCAGAGAAGAATACAATTTTGAATACGAGATTCTCAAGTAGGGTAAGTTCTCAAACTACACTGAAAAGAGTACATAAATAAACGAACAACAACCGTAAGATAAAAAGGAGAAAAGAATTTAAAACGATTATCATTATTAACAATGTGGCAACTATGAAAATAATTACAAAAAATTCTTAACGAAACCATGAACACCAGCTCATACAAATTTGAATTTTCGGATTTAAAATTAAACTCCGAATAATGGTAAAAGAAAAAGAAACTAGAGAAATGTATGTTGTTAGAGCCAAAAGTTACGTACATATCTATACCTCACTTTGTCACATAATTACCACTGACATACCGCCACTTACATAGTTTGCACTACGTTTTCTAGTCCCTTCGTTAAAAAACGTTGCGGTCAAGGGACCCAGCCAAGATTTGAAGCCATAAATGAGGTCCTTATTGGTTCCAAAGTGCTGAGTAGTCAGACAGGCCAGTATCTTGCTGACACAATGGGATTCCTGCCCGGTCTTCATCCGGCCGAGTAACAGTCTTAAAGCGGCCACCCACAGGGTACGCATAAGGTTGGCCAATAGTTCCGTTATGAACTTACCCGAACTGCAGATCTGTCGAGTACGCTGAGTCTGCTCTTCGGAGCACTCAGGCCGTGACGGCGGGCTCTCGTCGAAAGGGGTCGACAATCTAATGAACTCGCATCGACGTCCCGGCGCTACTACAATCTTATGACTGACCGGTTGAGGCAACTGTCATTTACATCGCTTCCGTCGACTGAGAGCCTCACCGCACAACGGTGTCTAGTAATTAGTATGCAGTCGTGCACGTACGTGGCAGGCGGAGGAACGTTTCGACAAACACATTACAAGCGGCGAGAGGGACATGGCAGCCTTCGTGTTTCGTCTGCCACTAGTCGGACAGAAATAAACAAAATTTACCACAGATTTATGTGATAGCCTTTTTAGAGCGGTGGTCTGCACCGATCCTGCCAAAGAATTACCCCCTCACCATTTTCAAATATAGCGTAAAGTGTATAGATAAGAGAGGAGAGAGACAACGAGATAACAGTTCATCGTCTCACTCATGCACTACCCCTGTCTCTCTCACGCACATGTTTCTAATGTTCTCGCCAGCCTTATTGCAGCTGATGTTCACGCTATGACACACTGTACAAGACTGTTGTGCGCATATGCGAAATGACTGAAATTTTGTCAGCCTCGCAACGAGGTGTTTGGCCACACCGCATCTCTAACCGACTGTTCAAAATCTTTCTTCAGGTTTATAACAATGTAAAAGATACCTGGTCGCTACTGCTCATGCGCGCCTTGCCATGTCAACCCGTTTGTGTGATCGAATAATCGGGAGTTAGTACCGGAATAGCCCTCGTAGTCCGGCTATGTTTTGACACCCGCGGGGAGACGTAACTACAAAATTAAACGGTTACACGTTATAGCCTGAAAGACGTGATGACAGAAAAGTATTTGATGCTTGAAGAAGAAACACAAATGAAACAGTTACATGCACTCTGGTAATCGCAGTACCTTTTACTTAACCCTACTAAGTACTATTATGTCCAATGATACTTTCATCGTGTAGACACTAGTAGAGCATTTACTCAACGACATAATCCGCCTTACACGATTATGACGGATCCAACGAGATGATAAAATTAAATTATGCTTTTGTTATTTGAGGAGTTCGTCATCGGAAAAAAAAGAAGTCACCTCATCTCAGTTTTGTACCCTGTACAAACGCGTAAACGTTATCAAACTAGACGTACGGTCGCAGTGATTAGGCGTATTTTTGCATCGCGTTTGTGCGTTAACAACAATATAAATGTTAACACAGGGCAATGTAACTATACATTCAAATTAATGATTATATTCGAAAAAGAGATAATAATAATTACAATACCGTGCTACAGCTTATAAACGAGATCTCATGAAAGAGATTTTAGGCTCTGCAAAACCTATGCAACACAATTTCCTCATATCAGTAACATAAGTGGTTGTAATCTTGATAATGATTGTATATATTATAATCAACTAAATTCCTATGAGCTGCAATAGCAGCAGCAGCAGCAGCAGCACCAGCAGCAGTAGTAGTAGTAGTAGTAGTTGTTGTTGTTGTAGTAGTAGTGGTAGTAGCAGCAGCAGCAGCAGCAGCGGTATAGTAGAGAAATATCTTTGAACACAAGTTGATCAACACCAGCTTAGTACTCGATAAGAAGCTTAAACTGCTGCAAATGGCTTTGCACTTCAGTATTATAACATGACGCGCTACGTCCAGCATATAGCCCTAGTCGTGGTATACACGTGTAGCCTATCAACCGTTGAGGTAAACTGTGTGCTTCCCACTTTCTTTCGACTGCATCACTATGTGACCACCATGCGAGCGGTAGACTCGCGGGAGATTGTGAGGGAGTCACTCGAAGACTCGCGCGAAATAAAAGACCCCGCTTTTGTGGACCACGGTCTGTCCATGCTGTGTTTTCGCTTACACCATCCGTACGGGTTTTCAATGTACATGAAAGGTAAGTGTTATTTGTGCAAACAGTGCCGTCGATATTAGACAGCCTTGTAGTGATTCAATAGATTGTATTCGATCCGAGCGATGTAACGCTGACAAGCTCGAATTTCTTTCAAAAAATAATTGATTAAGTAATAGAACAAATCGGATGTATGTTAGCCACTAAGGGCAGTCCGAACTCCATTTAAACTCAGTGTTAAGTAGATGTCAGATATCTCAAAAACTATAATACCTAGAACCTTGCAGTTTATTTTATTATGGAAAGGAACACTTTTGATAGTTTTGTACATAAGCTTTTTTATTTTAGTGAGAAATTAAAATATTTGTGAATTTTTACATTTTTTATACCAACAAATAAATTGAAAAAAAAGTATGTATGGTCTGTAATATAGATATTTTGAATACTGTTTACGGAACTAGTATTTTATACCATTGAGGTAAAATAAAAATTTGGTAAACATATCTTTAACGGTTATTGAAATGTCTGATATCTAAGCTTGAAAAAGTCAATTATCGGAAAACGAGCAAAAACGGTTGGAATATGTGATAAGTCAGTCTACTTACAATTTTAATAATGCCCAGCACTGTAAGAAGGTTTGTCTGGACCCTTCTCTTCTTGATATAAGTCCTCCAGCTTCCTTTTTATTAAACTTCTTGACTGTCTAAATTTTCTTCGAGATTAGTAATTGTTTTTCAGCTTTTCGGATGCGGACAATGTCAAGTCGTTTCATTGCTTCAATCAGATTTCGCCCCACTTCTAATCTTAAGTGTTCTAAAATTTTTAGTTTTGTTAAATAGCCATCATTGTACAATAAAACTGCCTGAAATTCTCCAAATGTTAATGTTTCAATGGAAACGAAAGTTGTTTTTGGTATGCGTGACCATATCAAATTATTAAGAGACTCATTTGGATTTTATGATTTGCCTTTCAAACATTTTCCCAGTAGATTGGGATCTGACAACTGTTGGAAAATGGGTTTAATATTTTCTTCATGATAACTTCAGGCAAGTGAATATGTTTTGTGTGATCATAAATTTCATTTGTTAGTTGAGATCTGTTGTACTTGCTCCATGTATTCAGATCTTTTGGACATAGTTGGCGGTCAGAAGGTTGATCCCAACGCCACTGCAAGGTGATAGAAAAGAATTTCTTACACCAACAAATAATTTTGTTACTATACCATATGGTGTTATATACAATTTTGAAGTGCAGATTTCAGAAAATAATAATAGACCAAAACCTTAGTGAATGCCAAAAGAACCAAGTATTTGAAAATCGAAGCTATTTGTTACAGTAGGAAAACATTTAATTAAGAACAACAATAGAATACTGTTTGGAGTCAGTATAACTTGAATATTTTTTTAAAAACCTTGGGTTTGAAAAGATTAAAATATTGTATAATAATTAAAATTATAACAAAAGGCTTCGTTAGTAACTGTGAGCTACTGGCCTCAAAACAGATTGCAGATTTGAGTATCTGAATGTGTGTTTTTGGATTTACTAGTTATTCGTTTGACATTTTAATGCAGGAATAAATGTCGGATGAATGATTTTGCGGTTCACGCCACACGATGGGTACGGAAAGGGTTCACATGCCGAGAACCCTTAATCCAGTCTGTCAAATATCTCGAACAAGTTGAGCAACACATGTGACGGGCGCATTTTTAATCTTGATCCCCCAATTTATACGTAAATTGTAACACTTTTTAACTAAAGGAGTCAAACTTTGTTGTTGATCTTTAAATGTCAACACCCCACACACATAACAGAAGTTATCCGGATGATTTACACAATTTCTTGGCATTTTTATTCAATATATAATATAGAACACTTAAGTGCGGTAATTATATCACAAGATAAACCATAATAAATCTACAACGGATCCCAGTGGTGCCAGGTCAATCAGTCCTCTTTTCCCCACATGGCTACCCAAAAATTTCACCACTTTGCCATCGAAATTCCCACTGCCACGAATTCGTGTACTTTATGCAGAGTCTCGTTTGAGTTAATTTTAAATATTTAAATTCTATTATAACAATAATATAAGTTAATTGTCTTTAAATATGATAACAGAAAATGTTCTGACCTGATGAAGTCAGCCTAAGTACTTTTTGAAAAACTTTCCATCCACTTAGTTCATTATAGGCTTATATTCACACTTACACTATATTTAACAACTTTCCATTAGTTTAATTCACAAAAACCAGTTACACTCATCACCCATATTTTTAGTTCATGTATGTACATATAGTTGCTGTGTTTGATCAGCATTGAAACATTTATAGTACAATGTAAACAGGATTTATTTTGTTTGCTTGAACGTTTTCCATATGCACCTGGCCAGACAGTGGTGTCTCAGTACCCAATTTACTTCTGATTTTGTTTTTATTAATATTGATTGCACAAAAAATCCTATCAACACACTCACTATAAAGTGGCAAAGTAAATAGATACGTCACGAAAATTATTTAAACATGGAAAAGCCTCAGTATCTTTCGCATTCTTAGTATTTTTAACTTCTCTCTAAAAGCGTAATAAACTTTCATTTTTACTGGTGTTAATACTTGTATTACTAAGAACTCTCTATTCCCTGTCTAGGTTTACCATGTTTATTTCAATACCTTTCTCAAAGGCTGTTGCTGCTGCTGAAGCCAGTGACTGAATGTCTTTCATTTTTTCCTATCTAGAAATTCTAGATGTTTTAAGCTTTGAACATAGTTCAAAGTGCACACCGGCTGTTTTGGTGAGCACATACAACATAAAAGTTTATGCAATTTACTCTGAAATTTTGTATTTCCTCAAGATTTTTACTTTCCAAAATCACAATGCTCTTATAGCACCTACATCAATATTTTTTAGTTTTGTTAACTTTCGCAGGATTTCTGTACTGCAGTTTGGTCACATATGCATTATTTGAAATCGTCACCAATTCGCCAGATTTACACAAATCCCCACCTTTTCCCCACTTACCATTTTGAGGCTTCAAGTTTTGTCAGTGTGGGAAAAAATCCCCACACCTGGCAACCCTGATGGATCCGTAACCAATGAATGTATAAGAATACTGGGATAATATCATAGCATCACTATATGACTTCTGTCTACCGACGTGTCACAACATGCCAACTCGTGAGTCATCCTGGACATACAGTTAGTGCTATTACAGTGTACTGTTAAATTTATGACTAATTTACTGTTTGGAATCATTAAAAATATTGTTTTACTTGCTCTTGCTTTAGTTAGTAAAAACATTGTAAACACCCAAAATTAAAGAAAATAGTACCTACCTTAGTAATTTCATAATTCAAAAACCTTGGGTGACAGAAAAATTCTGATTGCATTTTTGAACTCAGCGTAAAAAGTTATATTAAAAACACAAAAGTCTTCCATGGGCCAAAAATGGTCTTTACCAGTGTAATCCGCGCCGGATGTAAAGTTAGTGAGCCCCTAGACTGAAGATGTGTTGCTGCCCCCAACTACAGTAGGGGGGTATGATGCCCCCCAGCAGTTTAACGGGGGTCTGGATCCCTCTCCCGGAAATTTTCCAAAAACATACTTACAGAACTCCAAATAAAATCATTGATAAGTGTACAAATTAAATTGAGAAATACTGTTTTTTTGTAATTTTTATGTAGGCTAATATGTTAACAATTTAACGGTTTCAAAGTATCTCAATGTACAATGGCATTCTGGAATCTATGAAAATAATAATAAAAGATTGCACTCGTTTTTGTATTACACTGAAAGGATCCTAAACAGAACAAAAATGTAGAAAAAATAAAAACAACTGATTTCCAAAGGAAAGTAAAACAATGCCATTGTAATTATCATAAATTAAGCATATTTTTAAAAAGAACATAAAAGTATTTTGGTATATTTACACTGTACAAATATGTAAGTAAATCACAATTGTTCTGCATCATGAAAAGACTATAGTATACTTTCATTGGGATTTAGTTTGATTTATTGGCACTCGCCTACACCTAGTATTAACAAATTTGCTTTTGACATCTTCGTAAGACAACTGTTTCAAAATATCATTCTTTAGACTTATAAGAGATAAAAAGTTCAGCCTATCTTCTGACATGGTTGTCTGGAGCCTATTTTTAATAAGCTTCAAATTCAAAAACGATCATTTACCACTACTGTTGGTAACGATATTGAGAAATGCAGTGGAAGTGCCACTTCCACGTTAGGAAACCATTCCTTGACGTTCTTTTCTAGAAGGAGTTTGTACATCTACCGGTAGTACCTGATGACAGTTTTCTCCTTTTCACCTTCTTCGATGTACTCATTGCAAAACACTTGAACTGTTTCAGGTTGTTGTCCAAATCATTGCCATATGCTTCTACTAAATTTTGAGCCGCTTTCATTATCTCTTCATTGACAGTAATGCTGTCTCACTTACTAAGAAAAAGAAAACGAGTATAACTAATTTTATGCTTCTACCTTGTGCCTCAATGACGACACAAATTGGTCTATAACGGGAAGGAAACTCTGGCATCGAAACGTTTTTTTTTTTGAGGATGTCAGTTCAGTTCAAGAGGTGCCAAACGCACGTTTATTTTGCGCTTGCGCTGTGTCTTTGCTGCATATTCAGTACAAACAGATAGTTCTGCTCCTTTCACCCCATACTCTTCAAAGCCTATACCGTTTAGTTCCTATGAAAATTTTCAATGTTGTGAGTATACTGCGACGGCTGTATTGACGTCTAGCCTGGGGTTCTGCAGAGTTACATTAGTTTTATTAACTTGTTCCAAGATGTTCCAGAATGGAATCTTGAGGCAAAAGTTCGCGTTTGATCCATTTACGGGCAAAAGTTTTGGAAATATATCCATTTACATGTGTTGCAATAAATGAAATTATAAAAAGGGTGTCTTATCGATCCTTAAGGGATTCATGATATTTCTGTCAAAATATAACGAGTCTCAGTGCAAAGAGAGCAGTCCGAGATTAATTTAAAATTTGAGTGCGCACTCTTGCCCCACTATACCCTCTACATGACTCATAATACCACCTTTTGCTCTAGTAACGTCTACTGTTCTCTGAAACTCGAACCAAATAATTTTTAAGCAAGTTAACTGTTCTTTTATTTATTTTTGTTTGTGGTGTGGGCCCATAGGGTGCAGCCTATATACCCTATGCTTAAATTCGACACTGAGTGTAATAGTTTATTAAGATTGCGGTCAATACTGAATGTCAAATTGTTCTCTTTAAGATTTTGCAGAAGTCATAGGCCGAATTAAGATAGACATATTTCGGCAGTGCCCGGTCATTCGAGTAGACAAACTGAAGAGTATCAAAGAAATGTATCCAGATATTTCCGCATACTTCTCAAAAACCAGAGAGAACAAGACGGGCAAAGTAGTGTGGGAGTACGATTGTCCGTACGCTTACGTGGGAAGCGGTAACTATTTGTACTTCACGCTTACCATACACTTCCCCAACAACACCGATTACGTGATAAGGAATAGAGCGTTTCTTGTCTTAAAGAACCAAACGGCTTTTCTTGATAAACACGACGACTTCAGAAAGAACAGACTGTACAGAATTGGAATAAAGAATTGGCCGACACTCTGAAGTGGACACAGGAGCACAGATTAAAAGAGCGCAATATCAGCTGTGCGTCAGTTGCTGCTGTAACAGTTTAAAAATCCAGAGTTCCTTGGGTTACGTAAAGTCTACAGAATTCCTCAGCTCATCAGGTCACAGACCATAATGTACAAGACTAAAATAATATAGAATTGCATTATAACACTACATAATTTTCTTGTTTAATGTACACGTTTTGTTTGTTGTATTGATTTGTAAACGCAAAATATAAAAGCAACTTTTTCTTGTTGTTGCTACTATATTATGTAACACTGATTTTTAAGTGTTTATAATAAAACACTTTTAAATTGTATAAAACACATCACACTAAATAAAAAATGTAACATATTACATTGGAAAATATTGTTAACATTATAAAATAAGCTTTAATATATGTGTATAACATTAGCCCCGGCATTATCATTTAGGCCTTCTTAGCGTTTTTATGCCTGTGCTGATCGAATTTCTCTCCAGTTTTCCTGCAGCGATTTCCCCGAAATCGTGCCTTTCTTTCGCTCCTTGACCGCCATCTCGTACCGACTGCCATTGCTTAACCCTCCTGCATTTTATTTTCTGTAAACGATTCATGACTTGAGGTCGTGCCCATGATTCGTAAGCTGGCCACCTTGCGTGTTGGGAACAATCAACAGCTTTCAATGGTAACTCTACAGAGGTCACCTCAAAAAGAAATTTGTTTGTCAGCTTTAAAACAACAAGAAATAAAGGAAAAGTAATATTAGCAGAATTTTGATAGAATCATGCAACATGAGACGTGATTATGAGATTTATAGAAACTGACATAAAAATGTAGCATTCCAAGTTAATGATAAAATATCTTAATCAAGGTAATACTAAGATCCACAGTTTTTATAAACTACTCATCAAATAGTCTTTCACGAAACGATTGTCAACTTAGTAATGACTGCTGAATTAATCTTTCACGTGATTGAAACAATTGTAATAAAGAACACACGTTATTGTTTATTTATGGGCTGTCTGGCAACCAAGCATAGTTTACACTTATATGTATAATGATTTACTATATTAATAATATTACTGTGTTAACACAACTTAATTATTTTTTGTGACTGTTAAAACTATGACAGCGATCCAGTGCGGTATTCAATGTGCACTATATTTGGGACCACATAATATGATGGCGAAAGTGAAAGCGTATTGTGCAGAGAGACAGGAGTGATTCACTGCACTCAGCGAATTGCGTCACAATTCATGAAAACTGAACTCATGTAAAGGAACGATTGACTGCCTCTTATTGGCTGACACATCGTGTGATACTGTCTCTTCCCTTTGCGCAGCTGACACGTCTCGCCTTCGTATGTGCTCCCGAGTATAGACTTCTTGCGATCGCTGCAGGACAGTGTTGACAGGTCAATCAATCCCACATAGCTACTCAAAATTTTCCCACTTTAGCGTAAAAAACTCCACTGCCCAGAGATGTGAGCTTTATGCAGAGCGTAATGTTTCATAGAATCTGAGTACATTATAAATGTTTCTAAGTACTATTACAAATGTGACGTAAGTATTATAAAGTAGTTTTAAATATGGTAAAATTAAATGTATTTACCTGCAGGTCTAGCTGAATTCTATCAAATCATTTTTGTGTTTTTAGTTCATTAAAATTAGTTCAGTAATTCTTATTATATTTAAACAACTTTAAAATTTCTTAAGTGACAAAACGATTTACAGTCAATCACACCTAGTTTTAGTTTATATAGGCCTACATACGATATTTATGTTTGTCCATCATTGCGCCAGTTATATTGAAATAAAAACAAGATTTATTTCGTTTGCTTAGGATATAGGCCTATCTTCAGTCTCTAATAGGCCAGAAAGTGTTTCACTATCTAATTTATGATTTTGTTTTTAATAATGTTAATGGAACTAAAAATCCTATCCAAACATTCTCTGTTATCTAAATAACAAAGTATTCAAAATAGGTAAAGCTTAAATATTGTACATTTTCTTTGCGTTTCCATTCTCTGGCTAGGTCTACAATATCTGTTTCAAAGTTTTTGTCAAAAGCTGCTGTTGTTGAAGCCAATGACTGGATGTGTTTAATTTTTTTCTCTCAAGATATTTCAAACGTTTCAGGTTTGGAACACAGCCACTGTTAAAAGGAAATGCCCACCAATTCCCCACATTAGGATTTTTGAGCGTTCGAATTTCAGCACTGTGAGGAAAAATCCCCACAACTGGCATCCCTGTTGCATGATGACTGGTCCCTAGTTCAGTCGTTACAGTAGTCGCATATGATCTCTAGCGTTCAGCCCACAAACTAAACCACTTCTGAAACGGCTGCATGCACAGGCGGGGGGGGGGCAAGAGGGGCACAGGCCCCGAGCACCGTGCTAGGAGGGTGCGAAAATAACATAACAGTATTTGCGTATTTAAGTACTGAATGTTTTTGCTTCTTGGCGCTTATAACAACCGCCACAGGTAGTAATAAGGTAATTTAATATGACATGTATACACGACACAAAGAAAAAAGAAACAAACTTCAAGAAGTGGAAAGTTAAAACACCAAGCCTTAGCAGTTGATGGCACTTTGAAAAACAACGCCTACAGTAACACTCTCAAGCCTAATTTACAAACAAACACGTAATGAAGTGAACGAGTCATTGTGCAATGATCGCCGAAATGATACAGCACCTTAACGCAGGCGAGTTCATATGGCGCAACTTCAGTACCATTGCCTAGTCTTGTTCTAAATTGACTAAGCCTACAGCCTTAAGGTTGTTTTTAACTTTAAGTAAAAGTAGTCTTAATAAGTTGAAAATTATTAAAAATTACTTAAGAAGCGGCTTGGAGCAAGACCTATTCTAAATGTCAGCACTATTTAAATTCATCGCAGGAGATCCTTGGCTATTTATTTAGATGACATTATCAAAGTCTTTGAAAAAATTCTCGCAATTTGAATTTTTGAAACCCCCTTTGAATAGACTAATTTTCATAATAAGCAGACAATGTTAAAGACGATTACCAGGGAATCGATTTCGATTTAATGTGATTATGCAGTTACTAATAAGTAGCGTTGCAAGATATTATATGGCCTCATTTGTCAGATTTGTTAGTTGTTCCTGAACCCAAAAACCTGTCACATACTAAATTATATTAGTAAATTAGATTAAATTTGTAGATTGAAAATGTTTAAGGATGCCATGACTGACAATTCCTATAGCTTAAGTCGTTCAATTTAAGAAAACTAAAAACCGACATAAAACAGTTTTATTAATTTGGTGAGTAGTAAAATAATAAGAATTTGCTAGCATGTCTCTCACTAATCCGTGGGAGAGGGCGAAGAAATCATGTTTGCCCCGGTTGACCGAGACCCTAGTTGTGGCGGCTCTGGATGGGTAAGTTATTCAGAGATCGACGCACAAACGAGTCATTGCGCGAGGGTACCATGCAACAATCGCCCAAACGATACACCACCTTAAAGCAGGCTGCCGATACCACCATCTGAGTTCATATGGCGCCACTCCAGTAAACTTGTCTTGTTCCGCTGGTATCCAGCTAGTGACACACACACACACACACACACACACACACACACACACACACACACACACACACACACACACACACACACACACACACACACACACACACACACACACACACACACACACACACATTTGTCATTACACTTTTCAGCCGTTTTTCGTATAAATTATCATAATTTAATAAGCCATTTTCGTTTTAATGCATTAGTGAATCTTAATTGAATCTTAATTCTTTATAGCAAAAACTCTCTTACTCCAACTACGTACGATCAACCTTTTACACACTGAATCAGTTCACTCTCCACTTGACACCGAAGTTCTCATTCCTGGTATGTCCCAAGACACATACATTATATTTTTTTAATTCTTCCTACAGTTTCCAACCCATATGTTCTAGACTTTCGTGAATATCTTAGTCTAGAGTAGGCCGTTGCACAACATTGGGATGTTTTGGCAGTCAACAGAAAACAGTCTAGTGTTAACCAAAATTGAGTAAACTCGTGTTCGAGGATCTGTCGTATCTTCTTCAGTAGACTCGAAAGCTGTACGCTAAATTAATCTATGTAACTTCTTTAAAAGTGGTTTATTTAGTAAACATATGTATATATATATTAATATATATTATGTAACATATATGTATGTTATATATGTATAACTGACATATATATTATATGTATCTGTGTTCTACCGATCACATTCTATATAATCATAATAAGTTGATCAATAGCGTCCAAGTACAAAGCACATGCGATTGCCCTTGAACTTCTATCAAACACTGGTAAATGTTTTTCGAAAAAGTTCTTAACAGTGTTAAAATTGTGTTAGCACTGAATGAAAAAACCTTTTGCGGTTTTACGTTCAGTTTATCAAAAAGTTTGGTAAAGTAAAGATCACACAAGCATTTTTATTCTTTTCAGTTAGTGCAAATTTTGATCACGGGAAGAATGTTGTTGGCAGTCCAGTCTAGTACATTAGGGACCACGTCCACAACGTGGACAAGGACCAACAGAGTACTTTATACGGATGTGTTCACGAAAAATCGTAGGAAACGAATTCTACAGACTCGACATGAAGGAACCGATTTTGCCTCATCGCAAATGCCCATCGGTTTTGATTTCATGATGAAAGGTTATGTACACTCCATTTAGGATGGGCAGGATGTATTTTTTAATCCAGTCACCTTTTCTTGTTGACAAAAATTATATTTTAGGACCCGTAAATGTGTGTAAGCGTGTCTGTTGCGAGGGGAGGGGCAGGAGAAAATTCAAAACTAACCGAGTTAGCACATGCAGCGTAGCCAATTGTGGTAAAGCAGCAAGAGAATATAGAACGAAATATGACGCTTTTGAATGCACGACGTTACGATGTTAATATTAGAACGCTTTAACGTTATTATTTAATTATGCACTACGCTATATTATGTAATTTCGATGTAAATAAGAACTTGTTTGTTGCCATTGTTTTGCAAGAAATGAAACGTTTCAACGGTAAACGTCAAGAAAAGAGCAAATTAGGTGACTAACAACTGTTTATAGTCTACCGAGAAACGATATTTTATGTATTATCTGATGTTTCACATTAAATTTACCTCGCCTTGTAGCCTAATTCAGTGAAACGTCTCGTAATTTGTGGTGCTTTAAGTAAGCTATCAAATATTTTTAGATGGTGTGCTTTTATAATTGGTCACTTGATCACGTCATATAAGAATATAACGATATATGCCTACCATTAGCAGGCTGCAGCGGCGCAGCCAGGAATTTTTTCTGAAGAGTTTTAGGTTCTTCTAAATAAAGGTATAAAGTTAAAAGAAAAAGAACTCCTTATCTTCTTATCTTGTTATAATCAAAAACGTAAGTGTCGCATTAATTGATATATAAAATTTAACAAATTTATGAAGCAATAAAGATTAGGAGAAAACTAATGTCAAAGGAGACGCATTAAAGTTAAATTCTCACTGTCTTCCTGTTGCCACAGATATTAATGAATTATTTTGGTAAAAATAGAACTACACAGAAACGAACATTTACAAATTGTACTGTGGTATTACAGGTTCATTATTGAAGTTGCTACATAAGTTAATTCACTGGCAGAGGCAATGGTGTACCGAAAGCCTCGTTCATTGTTAGAATTGTATATCAATATTATGTATGAATATAATGTATGTATATTTTAATTATATATGTAATAAAGGAAGCATTTTAGGGAATTAATTTTTTTTTTTTTTTGAAAAGGTAATAAGGCATTAAATTAAATAAATTATATATATACATATATATATATATATTACGACGCTCCCTTTCATCTAACACAATTATCTAATATTTGTAATGTTAGATAAAATGTTACTTACCCGTGATATTACTTTACCTGGGCGCCAGAACAAATCCCAGATACAAATGACACGGTTTCAGCTTAGCTCAGCGCATGGAGACACTCTTTCTCAGGATTCGTTCAGTGATTGTGGTTTTCAAGGGGAATCGTTACAAATAACACTTTAATATTGGCTTGATTATTTTAATTAACGTTTTAATCAATTATTTTTAAACTTGTAAATGCTAATGGTAGGACTTATTTCTACCCTAACACTTATAATTACTGAGTGAGTGTGAAAAGTAACGATTAAGACATTCAAACGACCTATGGCTCTTATCTGGTTTGATTAAGAGATTCCTATCTCCCAAACCAGTGCTAAAGAACAGGTCTGCAATAATTTGCACGTCCAATACTACACCTCACTTTCTATTCAACACTCCTATACTATGTTAGAGCTAATCTTATAATTAAAATACAAAGTGTGAAATGCTTAGTGTCTTTTAAAAATTGTTTATTGCTTTTATTATGTGTTTAGTGCTTATTTCATTGATCAATGAATCTATTTCTTACTGTTTGATGCGTTGACCGAAGATAGGAATCCGTAGAGGTCCTCCTTTTGATGGTTTTGCACAGAAGAATTGATGTTGATCAATGCTGTAGAAGATACCCTGGCAATTACAGATGCTGTAGCCTTCTGTCGCACAGGTCCTTCACGGCTGTTGATTAATTAATTAATAATTTAATTAATTAACGTTGTTTTACGCAGCGACAGTTGTTGAACGGTTTTAGTTCATCTTCACTGCGGACTACTTCCCGAATTTGATCTTAATTACGCTTTTGCGTGATTGAAAAATTTCTGTACGTAATTTATACACACTAGTAGCGTTGCAAGATATTATATGGCCTCATTTGTCAGATTTGTCAGTTGTTCCTGAACCCAAAAACCTGTCATATACTAAATTATATTAAATTTGTAGATTGAAAATGTTTAAGGATGGCATGACTGACAATTCCTATAGCTTAAGTCGTTCAATTTAAGAAAACTAAAAACCGACATAAAACAGTTTTATTAATTTGGTGAGTAGTAAAATAATAAGAATTTGCTAGCATGTCTCTCACTAATCCGTGGGAGAGGGCGAAGAAATCATGCTTGCCCCGGTTGACCGAGACCCTAGTTGTGGCATTGAAGTTCCGAACGAAGAGTGATGCTACCCCTCGGTTTGAGTTGGCGTCAGTTTGAAATACGGGATGCTGATTGGTTGTTCAAATAAATCATGCGTTTTCCAGTTTTGACAATCTCGAACAGGTCGACGAAACACCCCGTGACAGATTTGAAACTGCAGAGATTTTCTAGTTAAAATCGTACTTCCTGTGTTTGCAAATCGATTGATTACAGGTATTTGCCAACGTGTTTTCAAAGATCTGACCACAGAATATTGTTGCTTAGGTCTGTGTGCGTGTGAAAACACCTAATTCCTACGTAGCATAATTCTCTCGTTATTCCTTTTGGCGTACGTCTTCCGTATAACTTCTTCAATTGTTAATTATATTAACTGAGATTGCGGCTACTTATAAAGCTTCACTTGCTGAATACAATGCTGTTTTCAGAATTGCCGTATATTTATTAGTTTTTAAGTTATCACAGGTTGAACTGATAATTTGTATTGAGTAAAATTTCATGTTCGTATCGGTATCTGATGTCGCTGTGACGAGGATAGAGTGAGATGGCTGCGATTATACGCTCTCTCTCTTGCTTACGCTGCTATACTCCCTCCGTCAGACACTTTCATATAACGCTCAGTTAGGACGCTAATATGAATCGTTATAATATTATAGTTGTAACGTTGTAACGTTAAAAAGAGAACTCGTTCTCTTTTCGTGTACCTTGCTTATATCTTGGTTATTTAATGTATAACTGTTTAATATTTTGTAGGGTGAGTATCTGGTCAGGGTAATATTTGTTGAGCGCCAATTTGCAACCACAGGTTGCAAACAAAATTTATTTGTAAAATATTAATTATTATTTTTGTTAAAATATTATAAAGGTTCCTATATCAGCTATAATTAAATCTCTTTTAATCTTTTATTTAAGAGATGAATGTGATAACTAAAGCTCATCAAAGCAGATTCGAATAGTCTGCCATATTTACAACTGAAGAGTGTTGCCAACTTAATCTAGTTGATGAAGCAAATTCACAGTCCCTGATATAGTGTTTATAATATCATACACATTTTGTATTCATTTTGTAAAGAAACGAATATACGTTTTATCTGTATTTATTGCGTCTGGAAGCTCTTGAATGCTCTTGAGTTATTCCTAGAAACGCTAATTGGAAATGGCTGGCTAGAAAGAAGTTTAACGTGGACTGTATGTTTTTCATATAATGATAGTTTATTGAAATTTTGATAATGCGATTGCTGACACGTGCAGAAGTTAACGCGGCATGATGCCCGCTAATTGAATTAGAAATAAAAGTCGAATGAAATAATCATTATTAATAAGGCAGGAATCGCCCAAGTAGAATCAATGCATGTTGCACATACTAAATAATTTAAATAATGAAACCCAGTAGCCGCGGCTGGAAATGTTACGAGTGATCAGCTCGGAGTCTAGAGTATAACTAACTTAATTTTCGCTACAGTCAGCCCAGCTAGAGACCGGCCGTAGTTAGCAGATAAAAACGTGACGTCATCTGCACGTGGCGTAATGCGGTATTTAGATTACAGAGTTTACAAAGTTCAAAGTTTGACCATACTGTCCGCACAAAATCGGGGCGATTTTGTAATTTATGCTTTCAGGTTAATAATATATAGTAATTGACGTTACATGCTAATAAAACAACAACGTAACAATTGACATGTCCAACATAGAGCAATGACACCTAGACAATTAATAGTAACAATATGGTTAACATACCAAATTCATGTGATAATTACAAAATACATAATGATTTGAGTTATATAGTCATAGAAAACTGATAATGAAATTACACAACACATAATAACATGGTATGATGCACAATAATACAATAATCAGGTAGACATATTAATTTGTCTTACATGATAACAGGGTAATGATCACAAAAAATTCAATAATAAGTAACAAGTAATAATACAACGACAAGATATAATAATTTGCATGCATGATATTGGAACAACAATCTCCAGAAAATTCAACAACTCATAACCCTTGGATAATACAATGGCAAATACATAAAAATTGATACAATAATATTATAATAATAATTCCCAAAAAAGTTTAAAAATACATTATCATAGAATAGTACAATAGCAAAGACATAATAATTGATACAATAATAGCGTAGTAACTATTACAATAATAGCTACACAATAATGATAATAATTACAATAATAATAAAATTGGATTATATGATCGCTCCGGGAATGTTCCGGGAGTGATGCAAGGCGATGCGACAAAGTTCACATTCCTGATACGTGTCGCATGATGCTCATGCGACTAGTCTGATGCCACCGGATATGGGCATAATTTCTGGATGGTCGACGTAGGATACCCTGTGCGGTGCGAACGTCAGCAACGCGCACTATTGAGTCCTGACCGGCATAAACATTTGTGATTTCCCCGCGCTTCCACTGAAGGGGGGGGAATTATCATCTAGAATGAGGACGAACTGTCCAGCAGTCAAATTTCTTGACGTAATGCGCCATTTGTTGCGCTGTTGCAAGTAATCTTTTGACCATCGTTTCCAGATGGATTTGGTGAATCTTTGGAGCAGCTGCCATCTGCCCAAACGACTAATACTGACTTGGGTATAGTCGGGTTCCGGGAGTGCCGTAAGCGGAGAACCGACCAGGAAATGAGCGGGAGTTAACGGTTCTGGGTCCCTAAAGTCATTGATATTGCGAATAAAGGGCATGAGTTAAGGCAGGATTCTATTTGAGTTGTGACGTCTCCCTTGTTAAGATATCACAAATGTCGGGAACCAGTTCAATTTGTTACCTGTTAATTGAACTAGCTGCCGTTGTTAGTAAACCTTAATCACTAACAAATTATAACACTTTATTATTCAGGAATTAAGCAAGGATTGTATAAATTTATTCACTCGTTGGGTGTTAGCAAAAACATCTCTTTATTAACATATTTACCTCTCATACTTTACTTTTAAAACTCAGATTCTAAAAATTTCTGCATTAAATATTTTGTATATTTTACTCTTTATTCTTTCTATATCAAAATTATTCAGCTAGATATTGTTTTAATTACCCCGGATCCGGTTCTCAAGTTGGTTATGTTTTTATTACAACTTCAACCAAATTATTAGAAGAATAATTTTGGTTGTAAATTTTAAAATTAATTTAAATCTAAACATCGTAATGTCATTACTACTTCATTACAGTGATTACAAAAATATATATATTAAACTTTAAATTATCAAAAGTTCTTTACTGTTCTTTTGTTACTGGTCTTGTTGTTTTACAATGAATTAGTGTTACAAATATTATGTTTTGATATCACCTGAATATAACAATGTGTATGCTGTGGGGTCCATGATGGTCATCTTCAGTCCTCTTCTAGGTTGTGATCCACGGTTGCTCTTGAAGTTCCATGAGGTTGATTGTTTCTGGTAGTCTCTTCCTAGACGATTAGATTTTGGTACTAGAAGTTCATCCGGTTGCTGTTCGTGTTATCTTCTTTCGGAGTCGGTACTTTACCATATGTTGATCCATTGACTCACTATATACTACTATATCATCAAGATAGTGATATACAAATTTAAATTTAACATCATGAAACATTTTTTCTAACAGTCTGCTACATACTGAACTTCCTTGTGATATACCGAATGGTACTCTAGTGAATTGATATAGATTAAATGGGACAGCAAAAGCAGTTAAATGTTTTGATTCCTCAGCTAGTGGGATTTGATGGAATGCTTGGTTGAGATCCATTATGGTGAAGATTTTCGCTTTTGTAAAATAGTGAAACGCGCTGTGAATGTCGGGCAGTGGTATCGATTCAAATTCTATACTCTTATTTAGCTGTCTATAATCCACGACTAGTCTATGTTTGTCAGTTCCTTTTGGTACTAGGAATGCAGGTGATGAGTATGGAGAAGTTGACGGTTCAATGACGTGCTGATCAAGGAGTTTGTTAACGTGGTTTCTCATTATTTCCATCTTGGGCGGTGATAATTTGTATGGATGAAGTCGTATTACCTTGTTGTCACTAAGATTTATTTTATATTCGATTAAATGGGTAAATCCTAACTTGGGAGTGAGTACTGTAGAAAATTCCCTTATTAACTTTTGAATTCTTAGTTGCTCATTTCCTTTTAAATGACTCAGACTAGACTCTTGGTGATCTGATTGAATAGTTGAGGTTTCACAATTAACGTCGTTACTTGACTCGGAGTCGAATTGATATTTTCGAGTACGATCAAATCTGAAGAAATATTGTTTTGCATACATATCAAGGATAAAGCCAGTTTTACTTATGAAATCAGCGCCTAGTATTAAGTTTTGTCCTAACACTTCAGCTACTAGCAGGGGAATATACCAAGTAAAATTCTTTATTTTTAATTTCACCGTAATACTGCGCGATATCTTTAGGTTTTGTTTATTTGCGGTGGCACACTTTATGTTCACGTTTTGGCTACGTTTAATCAGATTATGATTATCTAATACGGTGGCTAACTGTTGACTAATTATACTACGGGTAGATCCGGAATCAATTAAACCAAGGGTATTCGTTGCTCCAAGGTCTATCTGTACATAGGGTAGTTGGCAGATACTTGTTTTACATGCACCAATAGAGTTGCACTTCTCAATAAATCTTGTTAGGTAAGGGTCTATGCGTTTATTTTTATTTATTTTTACTCTATGATTATTATTGTTTTTACCTTTTCTTCTGTTGCTGCGGAAGACGTAGGATTTTTGTTCTTCCAGCTTCACATGTTTTTTGACTGGTCGGTTTTCTGTTGGTAGCGCTTTTGTTTACATACCTTGCTAATGTGTCCGGCCTTTCCACAGTTATAACATCTTCTTTCCTTATTTACTTCGCTCGTAGGTTGTCGGGGTTTTGATCTAGAGTATGAAATATGGGGGTAGCTTTTGGTTTTATATGTACTTACGAATCGCTTATCGCGGTAGGTTCGGGTATCTGTTCCAATTAGTAGAGTTTGGAATGAATCTCTGTGTTGAGTCTGGGACATAGAAACGCGTCTGTGCTGGTCAGAATACCAGACGTTGGACGAATGTATACAACATAGTTCTAGTTCGGTGAAAGTGGTTGGTCGCTTCATGAGTGCTAGGCGAGATCGCTCCTCGGGGGATAGTCCGACTAAGATATTGTCTACTAACTGTTGTTCACTCCATTTGACTTGCAGCAATAATGCAGATTCTCTTATTTCAGATATATAATGAGCTAATCTCTCGTATGTTCCTTGTACACGAAGTACTAGATTCCGCTTCAATTCTTCGTAGATACCGGTGGGAATGAAATGACTTATTAGGGTTGTATGAAGTTCTTCTACTGGGTGATTATGCCTTAGGGATTCTAACACACGATCTTTTAAAGGAGATCTACACTTAGGTAAAATTACTTGTAAAATCTGGTCATCTCTTAGTTGTCGCAGATCTTTTAATTGCAAAAGATGCTTGAGAAAATCTAGGAGCTTTGTAATATTCAGCCCATCAGTGATTGGTATGTCCGACAAAATATGTTCTAC
Source organism: Magicicada septendecula (assembly GCA_034769895.1). NCBI lineage: Eukaryota > Metazoa > Arthropoda > Insecta > Hemiptera > Cicadidae > Magicicada > Magicicada septendecula. The sequence continues at coordinate 84,173,590 of CM068368.1, read as the reverse complement.
AGGGTGGGTTATCTTTCCATACAGCTCTGTAGTTAGATTAAATTGAGTCGTCATTCTCGGTTTTTCCGCAGATTGATTCGACGGCAAGTAAGAAGGTAAATCGTAGGTACGAGACATATTCTCTAGTTTATTAGGGAGTAGCGTAACGTTTGCTGGTTGGATATTGGCTTGTCTATCAGTTAACCGTTCTTTAAATGGATCTATATTGGATTCCTGCAGAAACTGAAATTTTACAGTACCGGTTTGCTGTTCTTGAGTAGGAGATTGGGTAGGGGAAATATTTAGTTTCGTCATTGCTTCTTCAATCTCTTCTAATCTAAACGATTCGGATCTTCGACGTAATTCGCGCATTATCTCGGGTAATTGTTGTAATGCTTCCTCCGCGAATTTTTGTACATCCGGTGGGGTAACTTTATCACCGGGCCAATTCAACAAATTGGTGATACGGCGGGTCAGATGTTCGATTCTTTGGGTGGTGCGTAAAATTACTGCGGGGGATTTTTCATCACGCAGGGATTGTGCGATCGAAGTTAGTTCTGTATACTTGTTATAGCATGTTTCCTTTTCGCTTTCAAAATCTAAAACACTTAAACGATTTAATAATGAGGGTTTGTCCGGTTTATTTTTACGTAACGTTTTGCGAAGTTCCGCGACAGTTACATCTGAGTATGGAAGAGCACGCAGTAATGCTTCATAGCTTAATTCGTCTTTCAACAACAAGTCGGGGTTAAATTGAGCATTTTTGTTAATAACGTCGTTTAAATAAACGAAGTATTACGTACGACAAATCTTATATCAGCTTAAACACTTGCAAAGCTCGACTTTATTTAAACACATACATATATCTCTTATTACACATAGAATCTTATATTAATTAATCAAAATATACTTATCTCACAACAATTCAATTTTCTGTACTGTCATATATAATCAGTCAAAACAAAACGCTAATATCATTGTCTAGTAGAGAGAAATTTCACATACGAAAAGTTCGTTCCTTTAACAATAGCACAAAGGGTCGGCTGTTTTGGAGAGTCGCATTGTTTAGGGTGGTAACACAGGTAGGACAATTCAGAACAGGAAAGACTTCGTGTCTAGGATTGTCTGTTAGGTTAGCGAGGGGAGGTTTTGAATGAGATGCGTGCATACAAAAGGAGAGAGTTTACATTCCTCAACACGTATTTAACATGAACCAGCTTGTTCATACCGACAGGTTTAGAATAGAATATTTACCAGCGATGACTTGTTTATTACGGCAATGTCACGATACTAATATTATTATATCTTAACTAAAATTTTACTCATTTATTTGTTCCCGATTTCAGAGTGAATAAATTTATGTTTGTCAAAGTTATTGTTAAAGAATTATAACAATATACAATATAATTATTAAAACAACAACACAATACACAATTATTATTATTTTTACAAAACAGCAGAGTTGCGCAACTTTGTGACGTCTCCCTTGTTAAGATATCACAAATGTCGGGAACCAGTTCAATTTGTTACCTGTTAATTGAACTAGCTGCCGTTGTTAGTAAACCTTAATCACTAACAAATTATAACACTTTATTATTCAGGAATTAAGCAAGGATTGTATAAATTTATTCACTCGTTGGGTGTTAGCAAAAACATCTCTTTATTAACATATTTACCTCTCATACTTTACTTTACTTTTAAAACTCAGATTCTAAAAATTTCTGCATTAAATATTTTGTATATTTTACTCTTTATTCTTTCTATATCAAAATTATTCAGCTAGATATTGTTTTAATTACCCCGGATCCGGTTCTCAAGTTGGTTATGTTTTTATTACAACTTCAACTTCTTAGAAGAATAATTTTGGTTGTAAATTTTAAAATTAATTTAAATCTAAACATCGTAATGTCATTACTACTTCATTACAGTGATTACAAAAATATATATATTAAACTTTAAATTATCAAAAGTTCTTTACTGTTCTTTTGTTACTGGTCTTGTTGTTTTACAATGAATTAGTGTTACAAATATTATGTTTTGATATCACCTGAATATAACAATGTGTATGCTGTGGGGTCCATGATGGTCATCTTCAGTCCTCTTCTAGGGTGTGATCCACGGTTGCTCTTGAAGTTCCATGAGGTTGATTGTTTCTGGTAGTCTCTTCCTAGACGATTAGATTTTGGTACTAGAAGTTCATCCGGTTGCTGTTCGTGTTATCTTCTTTCGGAGTCGGTAGTTTACATTTTACTTTTAGTTACAGTTCATATTTTATCAGCACTAAAATCTGGTAAGTAACATTTCTCACCATTTACAGTTTGCTAAGAGATGTGTCGGCTAAGTTTCCTTTTTCTTTTTTATTCTTTACATGTTTCTTCACGCACTACATTATAATTTTGTTTTTATTATTATTATTATACTACATAGGTCAAATCGAAAACTCATTATAAACTTGATTAAATATTGTTTAACGGTATACACCTATGTGTATGTTCACAACACAGCAGCTACATCCTTACATCTCGGTGTCTATCGGGCGAGTGCAAGCAATGTTTTGCGGCAAGGGGTCAGTAGCTGGCGCGGTTTTACGCACTGAGAAAATAGTTCGTTCTTTTAAGTTATATTAATTATTTACTAATTAAGTCGTAATACATTATTCTACCTTTTTGTTACGAATTAGGAATTTCTTTATCTATTTAGTACGTATTTTATTTAATTAAAGTAATTATTATTATTAGCTAAATAACACCGTTCTTAACGTGTTGGTACGGGACAATTTGCACGTTGTGGCATGCATCTAGGCATAGGTAAGGGGTGGATAATACTCTTACTTATATTGAAAGCAATGTTTTATTTGTGCGATTTAAACATTATTTTAAAATCGTCACAGAGTTAGGATGATATAATACTCCTGGAAAGTCAGAATGGTACAGCCAATCACGCGACGCAAATGAAATTTGACACCTTTTACCCCGCTTTCCCACAGACCACCGAAATGAGGGGCTGAGGGTGGAATAAAGGACCACTTGATGCCTTGGGCGCTGGTAAACTCCTGAGTTGTTTGCTCAAATCCCTTAGATTTCAAAAGTCTGTACAATTCGTGTAGTGTGCCGCTAGCACGACGAAATTTGTACCATTGTCGGAGAATATCTGAATGGGGATACCTCTGCGCGCGATGAACCGTTTTAAGGCCGCTATGAAGGCGTCTGAGGTAAGATCTGATACAAGTTCCAAATGAATGGCCTTAGTGGTCATGCATATAAATAAAGCAATATACGCCTTTGACGTCGATTTTGAGCGCTGTCCGCCATGACGTACAAATACGGGCCCGGCATAGTCAACAGCAGATTGGGAAAATGGCTTAGCAGGCGTGACCCTGGAAGGGGGTAATTGTCCCAATAATTGGTTTCCGCCCCTAGCACGGTATCGGAAACAAGTGATACATTTATGTATTACCGAGCGTATATAGGATTTATCATTAACGATCCAATATTTCTGCCTCAGAGAAAACTGGGTTAATTGTACACCAGAGTGCAATAAACGAAGATGTTCGTTTTCTATGATTAACTTGCTGAGATGAGAATGCGGGTGTAATATGATTTGATGTTTGCTCGCGTAGTTGAGCTGGGAGTGCTGCAGACGTCCACCTACTCGTAATATGCCTGTCTTATCAAGAAAGGGGTTAAGTGAAAGACTTTTACTGTTATTGGGGATGCAGTGATGTGCCTCAAGATCCTTAACCTCAATGCTGAAGTGCAATTGCTGAGACTGGCGAATAAAAACCAAAAGTGTATCATGCAACTCCTGGGCTGACAAAAAGTAAGTGTCCCTGTCAGCAACGGGGAGCCTAGAGTTCCGAATAAACGTGGGGCAATATGAAAAAACGCGAATGAGTCTTGATAGAGATGAATAATTTTCAACATAACTGGATGTAGGTGAAGCGACAATTAGTGAGGTTTGGGCCTGCTTGCGTCGTTCCTGTTCCAGATCGGGATGAGTGCAGGGAGAATGAGTATCGAAGGCACTGTTAGGCCATGATGATGACTCGTGGGACAACCAGGACGGACCATGCCACCATTGTAGGTGGCTGTGTAAGATACGAGAGAGGCAACCACGCGATAAAATGTCGGCAGGGTTGTCCAGTGATGATACATGGTGCCAAGTTCCCTTGGTAGTGTGACGCTGTATTTCAGCAACACGGTTGGCGACAAACACCTTCCAACGGGAGGATTGCTGATGGATCCAATGTAAGGCTATCATTGAGTCTGAGTAGAAATATAATCGTCGAATTTGTAGTTGACGGCGTCTATAACCTTGGAAGCTAACTGAGCCAGCAATAGGCAAGCGCAAAGTTTAAGCCTGGGTAACGTTATCTGCTTCAATGGAGCGACTCTAGATTTGGAACATAACAGGTTTGATGACATGGCGTCGTTTGAATAGACCGTACGCACATAGAGACAGCACGCGTAACCTTTAGCTGGGGCGTCGGCAAATCCATGAAGCTGGAATGAAATGATTCGGAATTGTTTAAACTCTAGACAGACCTCGAAATTTTAAAATGAGTGTCTGACATCAACTGAGAATAGAGTTCTAACCATTGCTCAGACAATGAACCTGATAAGGGTTCGTCCCAACTTGTACCCGCTAACCACAATCGTTGTATAAAATGCTTACACCAAAATGTAATAGGACCAATGAGGCCCAAAAGGTCGTAAATTCCTGCGATGACCGATAACACACTTCTCCTGTTGACCACCGCTGCATTGACATTCCTCTGGACGTTATACAAAAAACTGTCTTCGTTGACGTTCCATTGAATACCCAACGTACGCAAATTTTGGTTTTTGCTAAAGTCATGGGAAACGTGAGCGCGAGAGGCTATAATGGTCTGATTATTCGAAAACCATTTGTGTAAGGTAAAACCGTATCGGCTTAGTAAATTTATGATGTCAGATTTCATTCTAGACAGAACATTCGGGTTATCTGAGTCCGTCATGAGATCGTCCACATAAAAATCATTGGCTATGGCTGAGCAAGCTATAGGGTATTTGGTTTTATTTTCTTGGGCTATTTGAGCCAGACATCTTGTAGCAAGAAATGAGGCACTTGCTGTCCCATACGTGACTGTCCTCAAGGCGTAATGTTGTAGTTCCTTGTGGGGGGCGTCGCGCCACACAATACGCTGCAAATTGGAATCCTTAGGATTAACTAAAATTTGCCGATACATCTTTTCAATGTCTGAGATGAGGACGTATCGGTGAGTTCGGAATCGACCCATAATAGAGTACAGATCCTGCTGGACCGTGGGACCGACCATCAGTGTATCGTTCAAGGACAAATTACTTGTCGTTTTAGCGGAGCCGTCTAAAACAACTCGCAACTTTGTAGTTATGCTGGAACCTTTAAAGACTGAGTGGTGCGGCAAATAAAGGTGTCTGACTTGTCAAGCGACAAATCGTACGCATTAAGTAAAGACATGTGACCAAGATTTAAATATTCTTGCATGAACGCGCTATAATCTTTGTGAAGGGCAGGGTTCTGTTTGAACTTACGTTCTAATGACTGAAACCTGCGTATAGCTCCGTGAAGAGAATCGCCCAAATGAGACTTTTCTGACCTGCGAGGCAGGGATACCACAAATCTGCCATCCTCATTACGGACTGTATTGGAAACAAAATGATTCCTCAGCGGAGGGATCACGAATAGAAACTTCCTCCAACTTCCAAAATTCCTTTAGTTGAGAAGAAATGGCACTATCATTTTCACATACCATAAATCATGAAACCGGATTCGTCATATCGACATTAAACGGCAAGTTACCTGCGAGAATGAATCACAGTTTTGTCTCCTGAATTATGGGGAAATGTGGGCTACGGATAAATTTGATAGGTTCAATTAATTGCAAATAATACTGAGCACCGAGCAATAAATCGACTTGAGACGAGAAGTTGAGTTGTGGGTCGGCTAAGAATATGCCCTCTGGTAAATTTAAAGATGCGACGTCAAATGATTCCGCAGGGAGATTATTAGTGATGCTGGGAAGCACAGCGCAATGTATGTTTTAACTAAAATGCTTATAGCGTGAATGTAACCTTACTCTGGTACTGAAGTCAGCTTGGGACAATGAATTGTTTATACCCGTTACGGCCAATTGAGATTTAATCAGTTTCAGACCCATGCGACGTGCGAAATCCATAGTACAGAAGTTGGCCTGCGAACCAGAGTCTAATAAAATCCTAACGGGGTGCTTTCTACCGGCATGGTCAGTTGTCATGCAGACTGCGGTAGATAATAATATGGACTTATTTGTTTGTAATTTTAACGAACACTGGTTGTTACTGGACGACTCGTTTTTGTTAGGCATATGAATCATTGTGTGATGGCTTTTCGCACACGTTCTGCAAGAAAATATAGAGGGACAGTGAGCACTATCGTGGCCTGGACGAATGCAATTTAGGCAAAGTTTATTTTTAATTATAATATTTTTTCTCTCCAGTGGAGTAATCGTTATAAACTGTGAACACTCAGTAAGTCGGTGTTTACCCTTGCACAGCTGACATATATTATTTACGACATAGGTATGGAATGTTGATTTGGAAACATTTACCGTTTTAATTGCCTTGCGATAGTGAGCCTTATCGCCAACGTTTATCTTGCTTGTTGAAGTGGTCGCGCTGTCCAGGTTTTGCAATAACTGTCTACGGGTATTTAAAAATTTTATGAAATTACTAATGTTCGGAAATCGTTCTTCCGACAAGCTTTCTTTCCAAAGACGAAGCGTGTAATTATCGAGTTTTTGGGCCAAGTAATGAGTGAGAATAATCTCGAATGTATTTACGGGTAGATTTAAGGAGCTTAACGCATTGATATTAGCGGTTATCTCGTCAATAAATCTGGAAATACTAATCCTGGACTCTTGTTGAACCGATTTCACAACCAAGACATTCCCTACATGATGGGCTGAGACAATTAACTTGCTGTCATACCTATTTCTTAGTAGATCAATAGCTACCGCATAATTTTCATGAGTAATTGGCAGCGATTTTATCACATTTAGCGCCTCGTCACTTAATGAAGAATGCAAGTAGTGTAATTTTTGAATATCCGTCAGATCGGTTCTGACGTGTATTAATTCAAGAAACATGTTGTAATAGTGTTGCCAATCAACAATGCTACCTGAAAAGCGAGGCAATTTAATCGGTTCCAACTGTATAGGGGAGGTTTTAATAGGCGTAATTTCGGTATTAATCAGCGATTTTTGGTTCACCTGCCCTACTTGCTCTAACAAGTGTAGCAACTTGCATTCGATATTGCAAAGATCATCCTCAGTTTGGACTCTGTCACTGGCTAATGCGAAATCAGAGTCATCAGACGCAATTTGAGTCTGAATATCATCATATTTAGTGGCTAATTCCATTAAATGGCGAAGCTTTATTTTTAGTGCGTGGTGATCGCTTGTGTCTGGATCGAAATTATCCGCGAACGTGTTCACACTGGATATAGATGCTTTAATCGTGCCCCGTTTCTTTATCAACGCTTACGCATCAGCAATGATTGCAATTAAAAAATGTAATTTAAAAGAATTTAAGCGTAGAGCAGGTGAACAATTGCTGTAATTTTGAATATCTTGATAAAATCTGATATAATGCGGGAGCTAGTGATCGCCATACAGCTTAACACATTACTTACTATAATATATACTTGTTATCTCTTTTAAAGAACAGCCATGAGCGTTATTGAAAGTATGAATTATTTAAATAATAATATACATATAGCCTTATCTCGACACTTGAACTTCTAATGAGTTATTGCGCAGTTATGGAAATAGAAATTTATGCACAAATGTACATATGAAAATCTCTAGTTAAGATGAAAGTTTATGCTCACATTATAATAATATCTGTTTACGTAAAAGCATCAATAATACCATATTAAATGTGAAATATTATTCAGTTTGTTGTACTCATGTATCATATATGAACAATTATAAGGAAAAATGAAAGTTTATAATCCCGTGGAATCCTGGCGTGTTCAAAACTATTTCGGTCCAGTTGGTTCCGTGCTGATCCCGTCCGGCAATCCCTTGAAGTTGGCGCACCGCCTGTTTGTGCTGGATGGATGAAGCTTGATGTTGTATCTCAGCGTAATTTTACCGTTGTGGAATTTGCTGCCGTCGAATAACTTTCTTGTAGTTTCTTGTCGTGTCAGACTTGACGCTCTGTTGTATCTTGTGTGTCACTCCTGAAGGTTGTCTTTGTGGCAACAAAGACATGCCACGGCCACCAATCCCAATTTGAAAGTATTTAAGTTTGAAGGTTGTTTGGGCCACAGGCTGTTTGTGCCCATTAAATGAAATATTTTGAAGATCGTGGTGAACAAAAATGCGGTCGCGTTGGACCAAAAATGTTGTCGCTTGTGGTCGAAAATGCGGTCGCTTGTGGACCAAAAAATGCGGTCGCTTGTGGACCAAGAAATGCGGTCGCTTGTGGACCATAAAATGTTGCCCGTAAGGCGAAAATAAAATCCGGTTTGGAGGACCAGAAAATGTTGCGTCTGGAAGCTCTTGAATGCTCTTGAGTTATTCCTAGAAACGCTAATTGGAAATGGCTGGTTAGAAAGAAGTTTAACGTGGACTGTATGTTTTTCATATAATGATAGTTTATTGAAATTTTGATGATGCGATTGCTGACACGTGCAGAAGTTAACGCGGCATGATGCCCGCTAATTCAATTAGAAATAAAAGTCGAATGATATAATCGTTATTAATAAGGGAGGAATCGACCAAGTAGAATCAGTGCATGTTGCACATACTAAATAATTTAAATAATGAAACCCAGTAGCCGCGGCTGGAAATGTTACGAGTGATCAGCTCGGAGTCTAGAGTATAACTAACTTAATTTTCGCTACAGTCAGCCCAGCTAGAGACCGGCTGTAGTTAGCAGATAAAAACGTGACGTCATCTGCACGTGGCGCAATGCGGTATTTAGATTATAGAGTTTACAAGGGTCAAAGTTTAACCAGTATTTATTACACTCAAATCCTTTTATTATTTTCTTGGAATTGTTTTTAAATAACAAATATAATCATTAACAAAAATCTAACCGGCTGTTCTTTACATATGATCAGTATGGCAGCAGTAGCAATAAGAATTTCTATATCTCAAGGTCCATATTTATATTTATTAAATAAAATACAAATAGAATGTGTTATGTTAGGACCTTTTGACTACGATATAAACGACAGTTATGTTAGGAAAAGTACCAAAATACATGGGATTACAAATAGTTACAGAGTGTCTCAACAAGATTATATTAATAATTTTACAATGTTCAGTGTCTAGGTTATGTTGATCTAAGTTTTTTTTAAGGTCTAGTTCACTTTATATTATCGTATTACTCTATATTAATAGTTTTTCATACTGAAAATAAGATTATTTATTGATATTTTTCTCAGTGAAATTTCCAAATTGTTTTTATTAAAAGTGTAAACAGTGTCTTTGAGACCTATGGCCTAGGTCTATAATGGAATAGTTCAGTTTAATTATTTATCAAAAAATACTTCTCTTCCTGTGTAAGTTGATTGTATTTCTTCAGCGATTCCTTGGTTTACTTCTTTATAATAATGTGGCACTTCCTTCTTCTATTTAGTTTGGTTTAGGAGGATTATTTAACTTTTCACTTTAGGTCAACAAATATGAAATTTATAATAATTTAGATTAGTCACTCTCTGGTTTTTAATTCAACCTTTCTCGTTCAGATCCAATAATACAATACTTATTTCATTTATTATAACATTTTAGTTGCTAAGGCCTATCTCAGCTTTTATTGGTTTCTAATGTAACATTTTATGTCACCCTGGTGATATCTTAGTATCAGCATAAACAGACTTTTATTATTTTATCTTTCATTTTCTTTAAACTGTTACACCTTTTTTATAAGATCTTTGATCTTCACTTTATTAGTCTCTTTGATCTTCTGATGAAATACTGATTATTTTGACACCACTTTTGATTATCTTCTGTTACATATTTCTTGAGTTACCATTTTACGCTTTATATTTATTTCTTCCAAAATTATTTATTATTAGTTCTTCTTGTACTTTTCACTTTATTAAAACTATCTGACACATTTAGTAATCATATAACTTAACCTGACATTGTTTATTATTATTTTAATAGAAATTCTTTTTCAAAATACTGTCGAAATTCTTTTTCGAAATTTTTTAACTGTCTAAGCTTAACATGCCTAGTTTTAAAAATCTCTATTACTATTATTTTGGTACTTTCCAGTTAATCTAAATATTAGTGTTATTAATATTATCACATATAATATTAAACAATATGACCCAAACTACTTACTAATAATTATTAGTAATAGATAATAATTCTTCTTAACTTCCTGTATACAATACAGTTTTTATAAATACAACAAAACCTTATAAGTAAGTTCCTAAACATTGTCCTTCTTACTTATTACTATTAACATTACTTTAACTGTAATAAACATAATTATTAGTCTTAGCTAACATGAATTAAATCATAAAATAAACAATATTTAATTAAGTATTTCTTGAAACAAAACTATTATGTTTCTTGGTACTTTTGGGTAAGAGTATTAAAGCATATTTATGTTAAAATGGCATGGCAAAATATCATGTAACAATATATATAAAAAAATTATTAAATACAGTTCCAAAAATATCTACAACAATTGGGTCATCAGTGTAAGATTTGAACAGCAAGCAAGAAACTGATTAACAAAAAATAAATGTTTATATGAAGTGGAATAAATTGCTTAACTATAAATACGTTAGAGTAAAGCGAATTGAATACAGGATTTTTAAATTTTACAAAATTGATTAAATTTAAATTATATTATAGAATTAGTAATCCATTACACAGAATAAATTAATACATATTTGACAAAAATTAAGAAATTTTACGTCACATTTAATGGAATATCTGCACACTTTATAGGCAAAACTATTCACCCGACGCGTTTCCAGTACAAAGTAATAATTATTTTATTTAAAATATCTAAATTAATTTTCAAGGAAATAGATATACATTTCAACAGTCGTTTTATCAAAAATATGCTCCCTGTAAGTGCTCAAAGACTAAGCTTGTATTTCGATGTAATTTAATATCACTACCTCAAGGATCGATTAGCACTGATACCACGAACACCATGAACACAAGTAGGCATCAATAGCCGAACGATCCGCGGTAAATACTGTAATTTCATGCAGTCGTGGAGCGTGTTATCGTATTTTGGAATATAATAATAACGGCTTCTTTTTATTGCCAAATAGTGCATTTGGCAGACATGTAATGTAATGTGCTTCAGCTGCCCGTTATAAACCAGATAATCATTTACTGAGGCGACCATTTATTCCAGGCTGAGTCGATCTGCAACCTGAAAAACGTAACTTGACTTTACCGTGCGCCCGAAAACTCTAGACATCCAGGTGAAGATTGAAAAGCCAAACAGCCAAACAGGGGTTTAGTATGAAGTGATAATCGTACTTACTTCGATATAATTACTACATACTTGGTGACCTGAATCATTTATTGTCACTGTGTTATTTATGTGATATTATCGCTTTCTTACATTCAGGCGTGTCCTTAGGCAATCGTAAATTTAAAAAAATTATTGTATACGAGAAGTTACTGTATTTTTTTTATTCATTGATAGTGCAACTAAAGTTATAATTAACTATTCTTACCGTGTTTAGTTGTTTAACCCACTGTTTAAACAGACAGTTCGTTCGACCACCGTAACAATACATTACTGTACTCCAGCCATCTCTTCCTGGGTCTACCCACACGCCTGAATCATATAGGTTTACATTTCTAGGCTTGTTTGGCCAGTCTTGAATCTGGCATTCTTTTTAAGTGTTCTATCCACTGTTGTTTATAATGTTCTAATCTCTAAGTCAAGTTAATATACCCATGCGTACTTATAGTTGTGGCAGTATTACGTGTAGCTGAATCAGATTGCTTTGACAGCGCTAGCCCTTTTCTGTTAGGTTAGGTCCTTCTAACTTTGCAGACCCTAGTATAAAAAAGACGACAGTAGTTGAAACACTTTACAGAGTAGCGGTTTAATTGAATTCCATTTGCTAATAACTGTTTATGTGTCTCTTTTTATTTGTCCATGCCAGAACTAAAATGTTAAGGCCAGTTCCGAAGCGGAATTTTATTGTAAGCGGTTGCTTGCGTTCATTGATCGAATCTAGAAGAAAGGGAAGTGGGAACTAAGCTACATGAAAATGAACACACAGACCTGCGGTTTGTTGGGAAGTTAACACTGCTCCAATCTGGGATACACAATAATTGATTACTTGATTACCTAAATTATAATCTACTTTATACCTATAAATTTCCGGGGAAGTAGAACGAATGACAGCCTCTGTTCGATAACATATACGTTTCTTGGCAATCATAAAGTATTTACTGTAAGTAGGTCTATATTTTAGAGAAAGCGGTTAGTTAATGTAGCCTAATTTGTAATTTTTTGAAATAGTGAAAAACTAAAGAAAACCTGTGAGATACGTCAGCAAATTCGTCAAAGTCTGCTGACCGCTACAAACAATATTTTTCTCAAACAGAATTATCACTGTTGCACACCACTATAGAAAAATTATTTCGATTAGCGCTTTGAAGCTTCTTTTCCGATCTGACGATGAGCTGAGAAGTTTGGAAGCGCTAATCGGAATAATTTTTCTATAGTGGTGTGCAACAGTGATAATTCTGTTTGTGATTATAACCACTAACACAACTTTCTTAATTAAATATTTTTCTCTATGGCAGTGTTTTAACCCCTGTTTGCAATACTGTTCTCCACACAATTGATGAAAAGGAAAGAAAGAGGTTACAACTATTTCTGCACATGCGAAGACTTTGTATTCTGGTTTAGGAATACAAAGAGGTTTGATTAGGAAAACTTAGATGTCAAGACAACTAACAAGTAATGTGAAATAATATTAGGCCTACGTATGCGAAATTTTTGTGTGACAATACCTGTCATTTGCAATAACGGAGACAATTCACTCAGAAGTCCAAAGTCCAGCATTGTTTCAGGAAGGATAGATAATTTTTAGATTGCATCTTCACAATAACCTACGTCATCAAAAAGCACCGAGAATATCAGTTGCCCACATGCGTATCTTTCACCGACTTTGAAAAGGCATTTGCGAGAGCGAATAGCAGCAGGTTTTGGGCAATAATGGCAGAGAAAGGAATCTTGTAACTCTTGATTAGAGCCGTTGAAAGGTTTTACGTGAAAAACTAATTCTTACTTGAAAGTATAAGACCGATCAATTGTGGAGCACAACAGGGCGTCCGTTATCGCCTTCTCTTTTAAAATTATGTATAGACGATGTCATACACAAACGGCAGATGAACCTTTCAGGGTACTTTATGATTGATAGCTCTGCATTTGACACGTTTTTGTTTGCTGATGACCAGACTATTCTGTCTAATATGGAAAGCCCTTGTACATTCATTGGAGCAAATCTGACGGATTTCGTATTACAGATGTCCACATATAAGAACAAGGCTTTTTGTAAAGCTGATACAATCAACAATTGTTGTAGATGGTCCTGTTCTGGAGTAGGTTAGCAATATTGGATATCTGGGCTATAATGTGTCTTATATTAAAAACAATATCGTGATGAATAAACTACATAAGTTCAGACACATGTGCCAGACCGTCAGGAGAAATCAACGAATAAAGAAAGAAACACACCTGAAGTTCTGCAAAGTGATGGCTCTCCTCACATTTTAACTCTGAGTCTGAAAATTTTATTTTAACGAAACCCTGGCCAGAGGCGACAAGGTAGGCGGGTTACACAAAGAAGAGGGCAAAAGACTTGGTAAGTAATTAGGAAAAATTTAAGTTGTTATGTGATCAAGAAGGATGGAAGGTTGAGTATGTTTGAAGATGGAATTTATATTTCTATGACAATGGCGGCTAGGAGTTCTGGGAGGAAGCGGTTATGTGGAAGGAAGTTGTTCTGCGGGTGTTGCGGATAGTTCTTTTGATGGAGGTGGCTATGGATTGTAGGGAAGTGCGTGGTTTTGCAGTTTGTGAGTATTTACAGTTGATCTTGTTCAGGAGGTTTCGGAAGAGTTTGTTGAGTGCATAGAGAGGGATATTGGAGGTTTTGGTAAGGGGAGGTCTGCGGTAGATAAGTTGAAGAGCTCGCCGTTCGGTGATTTGGTTGGGTTTAAGGCAGGCGGATACAGGCAGTGTAGATTAGGCTAACTAGTACGCTGGAGCAACGATCGTTGCTACTGAGAGTTCTGAGAGAGCGGATTTGTTTGCGGGCTTTGTTTGAGTTTCGTGTGATATGAGGTAACGAGGTAAGTTTGGAGTCAAGCGTGACGCCAAGATATTTGCAGATACGCTTCGGTATTACAGTTAATGGGCCTACGCGGACTAGAGATTTAAATAAATGGTTCGTGTTGCGTCCAGTGGAATTGAAAACACAAATTTTGGTCTTGTCCGCGCTTGAAGATCGCAGAACAAATGCAGATTTACGGCAGGGACTGAATATTATGAGTATACTTGGTACGATTTCCCAATACCGGCTATATTTTTCAGTATCCAAAATGTTTGTAGTATCTTAATGGAATGGATAGTTCAAAATAACTATTAAATTATATACCGAAATGGTGGAGAAGTGTGGGATGTCCAAAGAAGCGCTGGTGACCAGCTCCAGTCTATCTGCTTGGGACCGGAACAAACGATTTTTGGTTTAATCCATGTCGAAAATAACGAATGCCTCAATCGTCGTTCCTCCACTTTTATGATAACAGTGTCTCCATAACCAGCGGCCGATTATACAACGCATTACAGAGAGACGGCGCCAATTTCTTCTGAACATAACTTCTTATCATGACTAAATAATACTATACATTTTACCTTGAACTTCCACCAGACACACGTGTTTTTTATCACAGTTCTTAAAATGAATAAAATTCTGGTAATAATCGTTATAAAAAGAATAAAGACGAAAGTTGAAATATCTCTTCTATCTTAATTACAGCTAAAATTTAACCTACATAATTATAATACAATTCGAATAAGATTTGGGTGCGTAATTAGTCTCATTCTTTCCTCACGATCGGATTCTTTCTTGCGTCATAAAGTACTTGACACTCGATACTTGGCATCGTTCGCGAAGTGCCAACAACCGCCTGGTCAGACTGCCTGTATTCCGTTGACGGTAAAGAGAATGCACTCGTTAACAGCGTTCTTATGTTTGGCTACTGTGAAATTCGTTCACGGAGAAGAATGTTGTACGAGAAGACCAGCGGCCGCAACGACCACAGGCGACAAGGGGCTAGTAGAATATTTGGTGGATTCACGGCAGATCTTAGACAGGGAATTCCAGAGTCTCGGCTTGAGGGAGCCTATATTTTGCCTCTACCGCTCGGGCGGATTTGGTTTCATGATGAAAGGTAATGTATACCCCCCTTCTGGCTGGATATTTGTTAAATTCTGGACATTACCAGATATTTTTTAATCCAGTCTCATTTTTTCGTGTTAACAAGAATTATATTTTTGACCCGTAAATGTGAGTGTGTGCGTGTGTGTGACTGCGGGGGGGAGCAGCAGAAAATTCAAAAACCGTACGAGATAGTATATGTAGTGTAGTCTATATTTTTCATTCCAGTCGCCTTTGTCCTGATGGCAAAACTATAGTTAAGGAAACGCGGTTGAATTTCGGATAGGTGTGTGTGTGTGTGTGTGTGTGTGTTTGTTTGTTTAACGAGGAGGTAAAAATGCCTAATACTTTATGGACAGGAAGCCCGTACTACTAATTGCGACTCCCCAGACATCGGTCTAGTCACTAAAATCTTCCTCCTTATGCATTAATTATCCGAAGTTGGTTTCAGAAGATCTTACCCTGGACTGGCGGAATTTACACAAGTCATATGCAGGCATTTCGCTGTTATGCCACTGGCTTCGCTTTCATACATTTACCACGCTCCGGAACAAAGTCACACACGATATTCCATGCATCGTTAGTTGCTATCGTACATCCCACAATACTCTCCTCGGGATGTAGTGGTTGCTGTGGCAATGGTACCCGAAGTCTTTCTTATGCCTCACTGAAGCGGGAGCAATCGGAGGACACGTGTTCCACTTCGTCAATCACATCTTATCAATCTTCTCATGTAGGAAATACTCCAAATAAGCTCGGAAGGATCTGCGTCCTGTCAAAAGTTGGCAGGTAGGTCTAAATGTTAAACTTTCAATGTGGTCTATTTATCTATATTTCTATATTTGGTATGAGCTGATGAGTGATATATATGCCTTAGTGATATATATGCAGTCCACTAGGCATGTCGGGAAAATACGTTTACAGTCGGTGTCTAACAGTCAAGAACCGCCAGGTGTTTGTGTGTGTGTGTGTGTGTGTGTGTGAGGGAGGGCTTGCAAAATATTGTTACGACGGTCACTTTACATCGAGATTCTTCTGGCACATTCGACAAACACGTAGATTGTTCTGTGATGCCGTAACAATATGTTTTATTTATTAGCACAACCAAACTAATCTGTGTATCTAGTACCTTACCGTTCTGATAGTTTATAGTTTACTATTGCTGATAATCAGATGCCTTTCATCGGTGACCTCCAAAATAAGATTAGACAGTCAGCAAAAGGTAACAATCATTACTGGGGCACTGGTACGAAATGACTATCTGAAGACGTCTCGCCCAGATACTATTATCGAGCAGCTGAATTATTTCAAGGTTTCCATCTCGATGCAGCCGCTTCTCGTAAGCGATGCTTCACAGCAAAGTCTCCTTATTTGATCAGCATACGTTTCTACCTTAAGGTCTCTGTACATCTCATCATTCCACACATACCTTAAAGCATCAACAATGCAGACTTCCTTCTAGTCCGCATCATCCATTCCTTCTAGACTTCCTTGCTAGTCCATTTTCTGAGTTCAGTTCAAGTCTTTTTCTGTTTTTTTTTTTTTATTTTTACGTGTTCCTTCCATCAAAGCTTAGTATGGAAAGGTTATACTCAAAACCTTATCCGTATTCGCGTAAGAAATGCGTTGTGAATTTATTTCAATGGTTATTGGGTTCATTTTTTTATTTGTAAAAGATGTATGCCGTTTCATTCTCATTTAGTTTAATGGGCCACGTTTTTGTCCAATTGTTTACTATGTTAATGGCAGTTTGCAACAGTTCCGGGGGCATTGTTGTTGTATCGTCAGTCAACGTTGCCATTATGGTCACTTTACAACTGACTAAAATGTGTCTAATATATAGCACATACAGAGCGGCCCTAAGGCACTTACCAACACATTTACCAAGGTTTCGCCGTCAGTGACCACTGAACTGTGGTTAAAGCTAGTGGCTCTAAGTAGGACACCCATATTTACAAACCTTGGAGTCCGCACGAAGATGACACCACCAACAATTTTGCCTTCTTCGATGGTACACCCGAAACATTTGCATCCTATAACTTTGGACCACGGCCTTACAGCACGGCAAGCCGAAGTTCTGCTGAACTTTGGTTCAAACCAAGCTGTTTGGCCAAATCGGTTTAAACGTTATGTGTGTAGGTCTTATTAGCTGATACATACATACCACATAAATGTTTTAACATTTTATTTTTTGTTCCTTATTAGTTTATTTTCTTTCTATACAATTTTTTTTATAAATTTATGACAACTATTCAATGTGTTTGTACTATTGTTGGCAATATTCTTCTATATGTTATTCCGTTGTATTGCAATATTTAATTTGCGCTAGTCGTTTGTTTAGTGTATTTCCTTGTATACTAACTAACCTTCCAATATTTTATGTAGGCTACAATTCTTTTTTATTCGTTTACTTGATGTGCCTCGTTTTCCTTTTTTAATAGTACACTTATTAGGATATTATAGTCAAGGCTATTTCCTTTTTTTACATGCTTATAGTAAACATCCAGTTACAAAGGATTACGGTTTAAAGTTGATTTCTCAGTCATTAAGTCAGCGTTTTGAGGTTACCAACAGCAAACACAAATTGCAAATCCACGTTGTCAGCAGCAAAAAGCTGGCGACCATAGTGCAATAAATAACCAAAAAATTGTATTGTACAACATGTTATTTATTTTTCACAAACAGATTTGCCGTTTCTATAAACCTTAACTTAGACAAAGTATGTATATTAATTTAACGTACATTTTTCTGTCTACATTTTTTACAATAATATGTAAATACAGACTCTTAAAGTATTACAGTGTTATTGTGGCTGATAACAAATCAAACAGTTCTTCAACCGAGGATTGCTAGTTTCTTTTTGTGACCCTATGTGCGCACCTATATACGAACACACATCTATGCAAAACAATATTTTGTACAATTTTTATACAAAACAATTGTATTATACAAAATGTTTTTATATTATTGATTGTTGAGAGACATAATTGCCGTTTCCATAAACCTTAGCTTCCACAGAGAATTGTTAGTCTCTTACACATATGAACATATGTGCACACCTGTAGCCTACATAAACACATTTGTTATGAATACCTTTTAGTATTTATCACAAATACGTACAGACACAAAACAATTTTACAGTATGAAAATGAAGAATGCACTTTAAAATTGTAAGTGCGTTACGTAAAAATTAAGTTTGTAAGTGCGTTAAGTTTTATAATTGCCCTGTATTAACATACTAATAGCAACAAACCTATTTTACAGATGAGTCCGAAACGATACAAAATATTACTGTCGATGTAACTTACAGGAATCCACTTAGAAACGCTCCTATTAAATTTAAGAATGGGGCACGTTTGTATCTTCCAACTGAGGAGCCATCTGTCGTACAATCCGGAAGTTTTACAAAACACAATTCGACAATGTGGGTGTATGACTGGCCGTCAGCGAAACTTGATAGCAAGGAATTCGTATACTATCAGATAAACCTTACAACAAAAACTGGCGCAGTACAAGTACTGAAGGACAAGATTTTTCTTCTCAGATCGAACGCGACTAGTGCTCTTGGTAACGACACTTTTTGCAGGAACAGAGTAGTCCACGTCGGTTAAAATGACATAGAGCCGGAAGTGCGTCACTCATCTGAAGAGAACTTCACGACTTACCGTTCCACAACGTACTGTAGTAAATACAACTGAATTTATTAGACACGAATCGGTCGTGCCTTACTGGAAAACAGAGTGGGAAACAATTCAAGAATCTTCTGGCGACTCCCGATGAGTGTCATGAATGCGCACGCGCATCGATGTCACCCTCCGCTGTACAGCTACGAGGCCGATTCCTGTCTAAAATTTTCAGTTGTACAAAGTTTTTTTGTCTGAGCATCATTATACACATTTGTAATGTTTTATCGATGAAAAATTAATTAATTTTGCCTCATTTGTAACGTATAAAATTCTTTATACGTTACAAAAAAACGATTAATACTGTTTTGAAATATATCGGTCATTTTTTAACATTACTGTCATCAAGACTGATATTTGTTGCCACTGCAACTTTCTGTAAGCGGCTTTTATGCCGCGTAGATGATAGCAGTCGGTGTCAGACATAATGTAGTTTGAACAAGGCACAATAAAACACGTTCTTCCTACAGTCCTACAACATATAAGATGAAAGTTACACACAGTCAAACACCTGTGTTGCTTCTGTGAAACCACCTTCTGAGGCCAGCAAACCTCATACACTGTCGTAGAAAGATAAAAATACGTAACTGCACTCTTTGCCAAGAATTCGATTGGCAGGTCCAAGTATGAACATAACAAAAATACTGGACTCAAAGTAACGAGGGTAAAAATCACATTATAAACAACAAAACTTTGTAAAAAGTAAATAATTACATGATATACTTTTGTTTGCAAAGCAGTTTGTACCATTTTACTCTTGTTTCTAACAAACGTTTATCCTCTCTGCACTAAATGGTTATTCAGCACCCCTCGTTGAGGCTATAACTTTTCTTAATAATATTTCCCATTTCATTCTGTCATTCACGTTTTGTCGTGTGATTATCCTACTTTCATTCTCTGCCACACTGAATCTTACAAAACTAATATAATTATACATTTTATCTCTCTACTTCCATAGAAATCTAGTATGTGGTTGCGGAGAGAACTTCACTTTAATCACGAACACAGGGAGCAAGTCCCCATTGTGCACCACTGTGACGATACAACTGAATGTAAATTACGTTTATGTTACTCGGATAAGGCGTAGTTACAAAAGTAAAGTAGGCCTATGTAACATCTGCCATTGAGAACGATAAAATTCAATACTAGGTACAGTTCGCTGAAAAGAAAGTGTCATTGCAGCACTCGGTTTAAACGTCTCTTGCGTCCTGTACAAAACAGGACAGTGAAAACAGTTGAGAGTTGAGTTTTCGGCCTTCTTAAAAACGTTTCGAACAGTGTTGCTAAATTATATAAACAAATTCGACAACCTAAAACGTTATACAATTTTTACAGCGCTATAATAAACTTTCGTACTGTCACTGTGGTTAGGTTTAATCCAATGTAAATACTTACCGTATTGGGATCCCAGATAGCAATGCTTTTATATAGAACCTGCACATTAGGCTTATTGTTGATACTGGAAAGTACTAAACGCTTCGCCTTTCGTCCGACAGGACGTACTGAGACTAACGAACAAGCAGCACTGTAGCCTATATCTACTCAATAGGCGCATTCTTTTTTTAACAACACACAATTACTAAAAGCAATGACATATAATTAAAAAATACGCGCATCCAACACCAAGAAGCTATTATCAAAAACGATAATCTCAAAAATACCTAATAGCATTAACAACAAGTAATAATAATAAAGTAATAACAATGATAATAATGTTTTGTCAACAATAAAAACTTGTAATTGTAATTACAAACGTTGAATATCAGTTATACAGCCTTTTTAATACTCTTTCTATATAGAACAACAGTGATAGCGAACTATGTGAAGATGCCAAAAAATTATTAAAAATATTTTTCCAATTGCTGAAGTGACTATACTATTTCCGTTCTTAGTTCAATCCTGATTTAAATAACCCCACTTGGCAAATCTGAAATGCTATTGGTCAGGGGCGTTGACACCGTTCATACAGTAATGTGTTACGCGCATGTGCAGGATTCTGTATAGTCATGTGAGGCACATCATTTTAAGACTTCGTCCTTGTCACTGTATTCTGACTACTATTGAATTATTATAGAGTCTGTTGAAAGGATATGTTGCCTGTGACAGCACAACATATATAAGCTGCCTGATATAAAACAATTGATAGAAAAGGAGGTACGTGAAGCAACGGCGGGCAAGTGGCGCTATTGTATCGAGCGTAGAAGATAGGCTCGAGAGGATTGTATCGAGCAAGGAAGAACATAAACTCAGAGAACTGGGCCACATTACCAACATCGTTTAGGATATTCTTATAAATAATAACGCTGATTCAAGTGATGGTACAAGTTCCGACACAGATATGAAATTCGATTGAATTACTCTCTGACACCAACTCATAATATACAGTAGGCTGGTAATTATCACAGCTTCTATTTTCGTTTTAAATAAACTTTAGTTTCTTGTTTTTATTGCGATTTTTAAACGGTTAATTAAAAAAAGCCATTAACTGGTGTTATAAAATATTTCATTGTCGGCCTGACACAGTCACACAAATTTTACTTAGGTCAGGACAAATTATTTCAATTTACATGTATTTATACAGTATTAATATTATATGTATCCTGTCTGTACTCCTTCTGTCAGAGTGACACGCCTTTAATTCAAGCATCAAATAGCGTTTCAGATGTGCCACGCCTGTTTGTTTACACCAGGATTGAACTAAGGACGGAAATACTTTAGACGATTTTCTAAAGGAAAAACTAAGAAACAAATAATTATCGAACAATTTTATTGATACTAATTTTCAGTTTACTACAAATTTTTATAAGGTGAACTTATAAGCTGACACAAAATTACAAGACTCATACCTTATCAATTGCAAGTATGTCGATGCCAATTATTTATTAAAGCAATTACTGATATTGATACCAAATATTTTATACCAGGTTTACCTTCATATTTCCTCACAATTATCAGACGCGCAAGATAAATTATCGTTTCTTAAACACAGTCTCTTTAAAAATTCACGTCAGAAAATAATACGTCACAAACCCATGTAGAGGAGGAAATTGATAATATATACCTCTCCAGAATCAAAAACTGCAAACGAAGTTCTTATTATTCTCTTCTATACTTTTTTCAGATTACCACAGAAATAGATCATTTTATTATTTCGAAGTCAACTTTAAGTTAAAAAAGATTTTATTTTGTTCAGAACTAGATTTATAATCGATTAAATGTTTTGTATACTTTCAAAGTACAGCAGCTTGGAAATATCCGCTCATATTATATGCTAATAAAGTGTCCGGCTGTAAAATAAATTTTGACGTTCTACAAATTACGTGAATGGATATTTCATAATCCATAAAACATTCTACAAAAATGTTATTGATTAACGACAATTTATTGTCGTTTATTGATCGTTTGTTAATTAAACGAATGAATAACTGCAGACACTTAACTTGATCCGGGTTTCTCTGAGGTAAAAAGCATTTTTTTATACTTAGATAATGTTTTAGCAATTGACTACTCATAATTTAGATTTAAACGCTTTGATCAAATCGAAATGACGTTAATCGGCTTGTTAACATATGCAGTTTACAAATTAATCCACTTGAATGTAAGCGCCCATTGAAAGTCGTTCAACGCCCATTAATTATAATATTTTCATCGATTTTCTCATTGAGCAAAATCTGTAATTTCATAAAATGCTAAAAGAACGTTTAAATAATTTCTTAACGACTTAATCACCGGACTTTCTGGACGTGCGTAAACCACTGTAAGTTGCTACGAAAAATCGTAAACCTGTTTGTTGGTTAGTTCCTTACGTATAAATCAAAATACTTAATTTCTGTACGTGTCCTTTTTCCTTCCTTCTATAGATATGCAAGGATGTACTAAAGCATTTCCATCAAGTGGAGATTAGTTCAGGAATAATAGTCAAATGGAAACAGTGTCCTCTGAAATAATACAGTAGAAAAGTATTTAATGATTGAATTAAGCGCAAATGTTGACTTATTAATATTATTTCAGATTGCAGAAGACAATGTTGGGATTATCTGCAAAGAGTGCCAGAGGATAGATTTCCGAAAGCAGCACTGAACTATAAATCCATCGGTAGAAGGGACGTGGATGAGAGGGGTGCCGGAACTGGTTTATATAACCTAATCCTATAAGAAGAAGAAGAAGAAGAAGATGTTGTCTTACAATTAAGTTTTAAGAAACTGATTTGCCGAGACGTTCCCGGAGGAGAAACAAGTTTATTCGGATTAGAGCAAAAACTGAAAGTTTAACTAGCCACAAGACAATAATAATTACATAATAATGGCAATTTTTACTGTGCAATTTGTGTAAAAATTACACAATAATTTAAAAAAAGTATTAAAGATTATTAAATAAATCTGAAAATAACTATACATTTTTCAATTCAAATTTATCTATCTTAAGTTCAGTAGAAACCTCGTGGTTTTTCTATCTAATACATACTGGTAGTATCTCTACTCTCATTCCTTGTACCCGTATCGCTTTAACGTATGATGTGCCTAACGTGTCCGTGTTTCATTCGATAACCTAATTTCCTACCGTTTAGAAATTTAAATAATTAATTTGTAAAATTGCATTCTATTATCTTGCGACGAATCTATGATAACAATTTAACACAGCTGAAAGGTAAGCAATGTACGTGTGGAGAGGGTTAGTAGCGTTAACGTGCTTCGAACGCTATCCTACGTGCCACATACAATAAACGTCTCCGACCACTTTGAACGATAGGTCTCTACGTGTCTTTTCGTATCCGCCAGCCGTTTTTATAGTTATACCATAATAAACGACGTCACCGGCTTTCAGAGGTAACTTCTTAACATTTAGATACCACCTGCCGTACGGTTTCAAAACGAAGTTGGCTTTGATACTTGTGTCGTTGCTGTCCGGTTCTAGAGGTTTGTTCACGTTTCCGAAAAACTCGATGCTTTTAAAGACATTTCCCTCATCTATAACAAGAAAAAAGTAAAATTGAAATTAGATTCTTAAGGAAAAATTAACGAGAAAAATAAAATATAATTAGTGACTCATTTTTTAACCAACTTATATTCTGTGCGTATAAAATATACTTTATTGAGAAGATCAACAAGCGATTTAGAGGGCTAAACGATAAAAACTGCAACGACAGACAACGATAGAGTTTGGGAGCATCGGACAACGCCGTACGACGTTTTGAACCCGAATAAAAAAAAATAAAAATTAAATATACTTATTATAAAATCGTCACGAAATCTTTCTCAACACAAGATTCTGCGTCTACGACAATTACCAAATTCAAAAATGAAGTTCCATTGTCTCTAAATATCCGTCGATTGGACACTTCTGATTCACATGCACAAACACAGCCATTTAGTACACAGAGGCTCGCTCGCGCGAGCGAGCGCGCACACACATACACACTCACACTCAGGCGTATGAGAAGGAAAAACATTTACGTTGACCACCACGCCGCTTTACGGTCCTCGAGTCCGATTAGGATACTCAGTGAATCACTTTTAATTGCCGCAAACAACCAAACGGGAAGGAGCCTATAGAACTTGCCTTACCTATCAACATTCCCTTCCCTTCGCAAAACAATTTGGTCAAAGAGAAATTGATGTGAAGAAGCACATCACTCAACCATATGAGACCGCCAGGAAAACCAACAACAAGTTCGAGGGCTGAGCGGGACGATGGGCATGCCCGTCGCCCGCTCGTATACTGCGTCCCAAGCTTCAAATAGAGCTCCAGCCGCAGGGACGATAGATGGGGCTGGATTTAGGGTGCGGCCTGCTACCGGCCGTGGGTGTCAATTAAGTATCAGTTAACTGAGGGTGAGAGTACGCCGAGGCCGGGTCCAAGATTCTCCTGGCACAGATTGGTTGCGACCGAGGGCGCTAATGAGGTGGTTACCCTGGAATCGGGCGGAGCGGCGATAGTATTTTCGGGACACTGACCGTATAGTGGCGTCCAGGGAACGGACACGCAGGGCTTCACGGATGGTTCTATTTGATGTCAGACAGTGGGCTTTGCACGCCCAGCGCAATTCTCGGTCAAGGAGAGACTGAAGCTTTTGCCTATGGGTCTTGGCCAAGTAGCCCCAAACGGGGATCGCGTTGGTAACCATCGGCACCACATAGGTGAGGAGAACCAAAAAACGAGTAAAGAAAAACGGCCGAAGTTCTACACGACAGGAATGAATGTTATGAGTATAGTTGATTGGCTTGCCTAATATCGGCTAATATGGTTGGAACACATTAACCGAATGGATGACTGCCGCATCCCCTAGCTACTGTGGAATCACAAGCCAAAAGGACGGAGAGGTGTTGGAGTGACCAGCTCTAGTCCATCTGCTTGGAACCGGAACAAACCATTTTCGGTTTAAACCTTGCTAAACAAGAAGAAGAACATCATCATGATGAGAAAAAATATTAAAATCATGCCAAGACAATCTATCAGGCTACGTTGAAGGAAAACCACGTCGGATGCTTCCCACATTGAGACGGCTTCCCATGGACTGGTCCGGTAGTCGGACCACCGCCGTACGTGGTCGGAACTCGTAAACGCCGTACGACTAGATATATAAAGGACTCGGCCTTAAAGGTCTCTATGGGTTTAAATGAACTCATCGTTTCGATTTTCGACAGAAATCGACGGCCAAGATGAAACTAACCGGGTTTCAGTGTAAGGCAGGCGGTTATCAATGTCTACGAAGAGCGACCATGAGAGTTATCCAATGAACCCCTCCGGAGTCCAACGTCAAATGTCATGAACAACACACATGTGTTAGCATAGAAAACTTACGCCCTCCGATCTCCTTGGGCTTCGTAAAGGCTCCAGCCTAAGAGGAGCCGGAGGAGCGAACGTGATTCTTCCCAGAGTCTGATAGCGGGAACACCAGCCCAGCGAGAGTTTTGTCTTGCCGGCGAGGTGACTTGAATTATCATGCGTTTAGAGTATACGAAGGCAGATTTTATAAAACTTTTACACAAGAAGATGTAGCAAGGGAAAGACGGCTATCAGATATTGTAAAGTTTGTTTGGAATATGTAGAAGCAAAGTACAAGGAGCAAAAACCTCTTAGTTTCGTGTCAAACGAACCTTTAACAAAAAGGGAAGAAGCAAGGATGTTGTAAAAAGAAAGATACAAAAACAAAGAAAGTTTCCTTTAAGAAGAAACACTTACTTATGTCAAACGCCCTTTTTAATGTTCGCGCAGTTGTTTGACGACTCTCCTCGGAGGAAACAATTTTTGAAGCTACGTATGATCTTCTATCCTGACGTTACCTATCTTTGGTCACTTTCATTATCGCTTTAGTGAAATAATTGTGAAAAATTTTAAATTTATCCTTAAATTTATCCTTAAATTTATTCTTAAATTAGTTTTAAGTATAAACGTTATATAAATTGTAAAACGACAATCTTTTCTATTTCAAATTTGAAATAGTAAGGATGGCTGCTAATTTAAACAATACGAAGAATAAAATATGCGAATTGCAAGCAGATAAATATAAGAAATAGTAAGGATGGCTGCTAATTTAAACAATACGAAGAATAAAATATGCGAATTGCAAGCAGATAAATATAAGAAATAGTAAGGATGGCTGCTAATTTAAACAATACGAAGGACAATCTTTTCGTAGTTTTTACAAAGTATAAAACGCAAAAACAGGGTTCCGGTCATAGGCGACAGTAGAAAACTCAAGGCCAAACTCTTTGTGATGATAAATATGTTAACAAAAAAATTACTCATTCGAGATAATTTCCTTTATCGAAATATTTTCAGGTTGTCGTTTATTCCGCTCTATACAAACATAAGATGTAAACTCGTTTAACATAGAATAAAGTTACACTAGACTCACGAAACAGTCATAACAAAAAATATTAGTTAATTAACTTTACAACATGGCAATTAATTCAAGCTGTACATCTCAATCCACTGCTACCAACCACCAATATATTCGAAACGGTACACAACTGCTTCACCAGTCTAAAAAGAGTAGGCCTGCAACGAGTGCTCAAATAGACCCCCGAAGGCTCTGTACGTTACTATGAACGTATCTTGACACGAGCTTTTATTTAACACTGACTTCAAAGATTGAATACGCTAAGAAATTAAAAAGAAAGTAAATTTTCTAAATGTGTGTGTGTGTGTGTGTGTGTGTGTGTGTGAATTTTCTGAACAACGTATATACAGTTAACATAAGGAATAAGGTTAGTGCATATATTACGACTAAATTGCCGATGTATTGCATTGTGTTAGAAGAAAGACAACCGATTTTTATCGCAGGATATTACGTACGATTCATACGCCACCCAATGAGTGCTTACCAAGGTGCGCGCGGCGGTCAAAAAATCTCAAATTTGGCATAGGCCTACACGGTGATCGCGGCGGTCAATTGGTCCTTTCCCAGGGTTTATGCAAGTTGCGCGCGGCGGTCAATTTTGGTCGCCCTTAAGTCAGAAGTGAAAAAAAAGAGACTTGCTGATTTATAATTTGTTATGTTGTTACTTTCGTGGTTGCATATAAACTAATAAAGCTGAACTTAGTATATGCGTTGTGTTTACATTCAAGAATTAGCAATTTGGCCGTTGGGAGTGCTAATATGGAATTATTCGAACTTATACGTTAAAACACACACTTTTGTGACAATACTTGTAGTACATTGTTAGTTTGAATCGTACAGTAGAAAACATTATAAAAATATACAATAGGCCCTACAAAACCTCAAACAGTACAATACTTCTATTATCATTAAAATGCAAAATTCAAATACTAAAATAGGCCTACTCTATTACAGAAAGCTGTACCCCTAATAATATACACATAATTCTTTTTTCATAAATTCTATCTTATTCATTTTCTTCGTTCCTAACTCAAATTTAATATTACTTAGAAATTGTTGTCTCTTAACAATCTTAGAATTTAATGTTTTTCTTATTGTCTTTGTGTTTATACCGACATGTGTAGTAATTTGTGTGTGTTTCAGTATCTCTCTAAAAGCAAAAACATTAGAATGTGGGACACTGAACAGGTTTGCTAGCGTTGAATGAATGGAAAAAGGCACTGTTACCCTGAGTGACAAACGGTTGTGTAGGTCTACATACTGTAATCTCAAACGTGAGTGTTTATGTATATTAGTAAAAAGCCTACTTTTTAAATAAATTTAATTCAAAAAAAAATTATACCAATGAGACAAAAATATTTAGATGCCAAAACGTATACGTTTATACCGTTTAAGTAGCGTGTATGTGAAACAGTTTTTTTGTTCATGAATTTTAATTGAAGTTTTAATGTTTGACAATATATGAGGGGTATATACTTTATGTCTGAAGACGGAACAATCGTTCCGAAACGCAAGACGGAACTAAAATAAGAGAACGTATTAAGTAAATTATATGTTGCCTCGCGCGCACCTTAAATAGACCTTTCTGAGGTTGTAAAGCGTTCCTTCAAAATCCCTTCCTTACGCCGCGCGCACCTTGTATAAACCCATCCAATCTAGGCCCTACAGCAAAGTAGCGGAACGATATCATACGTTGTTCTCGATACTGCTTATACCATTGTTTTCTCAATAATTCTCGAACTCGTGTAACATACTGTGTAGTGTGTAGCCTACGACTCAGCGAAATTCTAATAATAAACGTCACTCTGATGGTGTTCGTCTAGGCGAACACGCTCTAAATACCCGTTCAAGAAATGTCAATTTTGTAAAGAGTGTAAATTCATTGGTGTACCCGGTATTGTAATCGCGAATCCAGTTCCGTGTGTTTCAATTTCGACCGGACCACCACTTATAAAATGGTACCCTTTCCCTCTGTAGTAACTGGTACCGTTTAGGCCGAATTCTAATATCATCACATAGATCAGTTTAAAACGTTTACTAATTGATTTTACAAGATCAAAATGTTTGGCGTTCATGCTGTCGAATACTAAACAGCAAATCTATTACTTCTGAATATACACAAGTACCACAACATTGGAACAAGGTACTGCAAACTGCCTACTGACAATCACGATATACTGAAACACTAATGATAATTGCCAATACTGAAGGAGACTCCATATCTTATCAACTTCGAACATGAACAAAAGCGCAAGAAGACGATTTGTTTGTTATCACCTAATAGCCGAAACGCGTTTTAATGAACACAGACAATTTTCATTGCTTCTTAGATCGCAAAAATCCCGCGTAACGCACTTCACTAGTGCCTCTTTGGGTTTATAATTTCAAAATTAATTATCATAACTTATTTTTTCAAGCGCTAAATAATTTATTTTTCTAACTAAAGATTAAATATATATATATATATATATATATATGTATATGTATACTTAAATTGTCCAAGTAAAATATTGTCAATTGTCAATTGTGTGTTACAATTATCATCATCATTGGCTCGACAGCCCCTTGTAAGCCCTTGTCTTCTTCAGAAGATTTCGTCATTCTTTTCTATTCATGACTACACTCCTCCAGTTTCTAGTTTCAAGAGTACTAATGTCTTGAATCACCCCGTCCATCCGTCGCAGTTTTTGCCTTCCGACTTTCCTTTTCCCTCTGGCTCTCCGGCTTTGCATCAAACATCTTCCCAACAACTCTGCTTTCACAACCACGACAATGTGTCCAGCCCATTCCAATCCTTTTAATTTAATAAAGGTGACCACATCAGGTTCATCATACAAATTATAGAGCTCTAAATTATATTTTTTCCTCCAGGCTCCCCCCTCTTCTACTTGACCACAAATTTGCTGAGGATCCTCCTCTCAAATATGTTTAGTTGCCTCTCATCCGATCTGAGCAGCCTCCATGTCACTTATACATAAGTCAGTACATACTATTACAATGCTGTTACCAAAATCACATGGATGTCGGTCTTAAAACACGGGTAGGATTAATTTTTGGCCGCCGGAGAAATGGATAGTCACAATCTTAATTACAAGCACAATACATATCAAACGACGAACCAATACACTAAACATAGCCTATGCGAAACAATAATAATTATTATGTTTTAGTGGATGGTTACTGAGGATCGGTAATTAATACAAATTTTAGCTATTTTGCGTCGACGTTTCGACAATATTTATTGTCATCTTCAGGAGCTATGTATGAAATACAACAGAAATATCAAACATAACGAAACAATTAAATATTTGGGTGAACGTGTTGGTGTATGTGAGTGTGTGCGTGAGAATGTATGTATCATTTTATATGTGAAGACTTATGATATACAATATAATGTTCTACAGTTAGTGTGTAAATTGTATGTTTCTAAATTATGAGTGTTTGTTAATACCAGTAGGGAGTGAAACATGGTAAAAATAACTTTTAAAAATTACGTAGTGAACATCCCGTAAACTGTTTTAGTTATAGGTAATATATTACCTTGCTATATGTTGACTGCTGTAGGTATAAACAATTTATGTACCAATCTAAAATCCAATTGTTGATTACTGCTTGTTTAATTAATTAAAATATCATTACATTTAGTAATTTAAATTGTAAAACTGTATAAATTAAGTTCTCTCATACTATAATTTGCTCGTTTTCTTAAAGATAATTTAAAGATGTAAACAACTATCATAAGTCTTCACATATAAAATGATACATACATACGCACGCACGCACTCACATGCACCAACACGTTCACCCTGTAGCATGACAGATAATTCACTAAGTAATAATTCAAATATGATCATAATAACATTTAAATTAATTAACCCAAAAGAAAGTTCGAAGGAAAATAAGTAAATATAAAATGAAAATAATAAATATAAGATGAAACTAATTCAATATCAAATGAAAATAAATAAATATCAAATGAAAATAATTAAATATCAAAGTGAACAACACCACCTTAAAAGAAAAGTATAATTAAATAATAAAAATGCAATGATAAAGTATCAAGGAAATTAAATCAAAAGAAACTCATATAAAATCAGGAGAATACCCAGGAAGGTTAGAAGCAGGTGATAAAGAACATACGCCGAACCAACCCAAGAAGGAACAGGAAGGTTAGGAGCAGGTGATAAAGAAGATACCCCGAACCCAAAAAGGAAGAGGAAGGTTAGGAGCAGGTGATAAAGAAGATTCCCCGAACCAACCACCAACCAAAGGACATAATGAATACTTACCTTGGAAAACCCAAGACAGAAAAAATGAAGAAAAGAAGATGGAGGATGGGAGAACTACGAAGAAAACCCATTAAAATCCTATTAATAAAAATAACAAACCCAAAACCAAATGTTAATATCACCAAAGAAAGTATAACACCCCAAAACCTCATGTAAAATAATTATAAACAAAAGTGCTTAGTAGTAAATAGAAGTGCACCAACTAAAGTTATTATGTAATAAAATAAACAAATCTTCACAGTCCCTTATAACTAAAAGTTTGGTCTTAGAATATTGTAGAACTCAAATATAAATCAGAACCAACAGTGTAAGTGTACCAGTGCAAGTGAATCCTATATAATAAACTTCAAGTAATACTTATATTTTAACTATGTACAATAAATAACTTTAAGTTTATAATAAATACAGAAATGACATATCATGAAGTGTTATTATGAAAAATGTCTAATGTTTCATAAAAGAGGCCACATCTTTTTATAAAAAACATTCATAGAAATGTCAATGATAAAGAGAGCAGATGGGGAATAATTACTGTGACAGGGGATTAATTAAAAAATGTAATATACAATAAACAGAAAGGACTGTAATTAGATTAAGTTTAAAAGAAAAATTATCAATCAATGGCTAATTATGTTTATGTTCAGAGCCTATGAACTCCACATTGAAAAGTGATAATAGAGTATAGAAGTATAAGTAATATAAGAATGTTTATTAAGTATAACTGTGTTCATACAGACTACAGTGTTTCTGTATGTATACTATACTAATTGTAAAATAATTGTTATGTAATTTTTTAGAAATAGTTAAAAACAAAATGTTTAACTTTAAAGACTGATAACTAATTTCAATATTGTTTTTATAGTATGAGCATGAATACCATGTTACATGTTTCAATAGTTGTATAAGAAAATTTTATTTAATATTATATTAACTTTAGACAGTCAGAGGGGGTATAGAAATAACATTATTTGAAAAACAGTGTATGTAAAAATATAAAATCTAGGCCACATAATAAATTCCAAATAACTTTATAATTGAGCAAGAAGGTTTTATAAACCAAGCAAACTAATGAGATTTATATAAGGTGAATCAATCGCCAACTACTCTAACTGAAACTATACATTAAAGGAATAATATAAAAAGATGTATTAAATTATTAAAAAATTTCAAAATGTAATACCTAACCATTTCAGAGGAGTAATAGTAAATTCATGAATTACAACTAAAAGGATGATCAAATTGTTAAATTTATAAGAAATAAGGAAAGCGGAGGATTTATATCAATCAGAAATTTATTATAATCATATTTATAACACTTAAAATGGCTAATATGTTGGACAAGAACAGGAAGCAGATTTGAGCCTGTATTTCCAAAATGAAAGAAATATAGCAATTTTGACAAAAATCTTTATAAATATGGACTACTGCATATCAAATTGAACAGAAGGAGTTAAAGAAACCAATTATGTAATTACTAGTTCACGAAAGTAACCAACAAACAAAAAATATTCTGAACATAATGTATTTTGAAATCACATACAGAGGAAGCGATTTATATTTAAACAATCAATTTCTAATATTAACTTGGCAAGATATTTCATGAGACGAAGGAAGTAAAACAGTTCTTAATTAACATTCAACGCGAACGGTTGTTATAAGATCGCGCTAAGAACCTATATCGAGTATGTTTTAATGGCGTATAAGGTTATGCATTGAAAAACGAGAGTTACCGAAATTGAGACATTAAATGTAAAATCAGTGAACAACACTACCACAAACAGTGAAAACAATCCTTAAGTAACCAAATACAAGTGAAGTACAACAATAAAACTGTTAAACTTTAATATTTCACACTACTAACAAACTATCACAAATCTTCGCAAAACACAAACAACAGTGAACACTCCAATTACGAAACATTTTAAAGCCAGTGAACACGGAACACTTCACCAGAACACCTATAACAACACCACAGACATTATACAATATTACGGAGTTCACAAAGCGGTTGTGAAGGGAATTTTATTATCAGAATTTCCAACAACCATTTCTCGGTTTACTTCAACTAGGACGAAAGCAGCCATTTTGAACTTCCCAGCATGCAAAGTGTCCACCAACAAGAGTAATCGCCTCAGCATTGGTTTGAATAATTCCATATTATAAACATTATATATCATACAATAACTTTGTCGTTTATTAATTATTAAGAATTATTTTGTTAATGTTATACTTTCTATGCTTGCCCCTTCTCTGACTATTATAACTATAACCGTTAAAAGAACCTTTCACACAAATAACTATATAATATAACCTGTATTATGAATCGATTATCCCTGAGAAAGAATCGAAAATTATAAAAATATCGATTTTAAATCGATATTTTCAAACTATTGTCAATAAATCATAATTATTCAAGTTTCTGGTTTTTAAAATTATTTCACAAATAATATAAGAGGTTTCATAAACGACAGGACTAACCGGAAGGCGACCATTATTCAAAGAGAATAATATACTGGAGTATAGAAGAAAATCGCCAATCGATTATTGAAGAGAGACAAACTGATTAACTCCGGATTTAGTTATAGTTACCCAGAAGTGCATAAATTGACTTAATTAGTTTACACAATTTTAAATTTTTGACAAAACCTAATTACAAGAATTATTTCTTGAATACTTGAACATAAAAAAACATAAAATTTTTTTTTAATTAAATTACAATTTTTTTTTTAGTATAGTACACAGAATATTTATTTGTAACCAGTGTAAACAGGTCAAGTGTTACAACCCAAATATTTAATTGTTTCGTTATGTTTGATATTTCTGTTGTAACTTATTTCATACACAGGTCCTGAAGATGACAATAAATATTGTCGAAACGTCGTCGCAAAATAGCTAAAATTTGTATTATTGACCGATCCTCACCAACCACCCACTAAAACATTCATTGATTGACGGTCACTAAAAATTTAAGGAAATAATTATTATATATCTAATTAATCAATACTTAATACTTAATTAATTAAACCCGTAGGCTTTTTATGCTCGAAAGCAGTTTTATAACCGGATAATCGAGGTTCATTTTATACGAGGGCCTCGGGTTTAAATCCTAATTGATAATGCGAACTTTTGTCAATTGAATGTAGGGTTCGTTGAAACGAAGATAAGAGTACCTGTTCCGTGGTTCTAGGGCTACCCTTAGGCTTTTTATGCTCGGAAAGAGTTTTATCACCGGATAATCGAGGTTCATTTTATACGATGACCTCTGGTTCATAGCACATAGAAAAATCCTAATTTTTGACAATTAAATATTGTAGGGGACGTCAAAACGAAGAGAACAGTACATCTCCTGTGGTTCTAGGGCTACCCGTAGGTTTTTTATGCTGGAAAGCAATTTTATTACCGCATATTCAATGTACATTTTATACGAGGGCCTCTGGTTCATTATCTGGTACGTATTTAATTGTTAAAGACGTAAAGGCAAAAAGTCTACTGTAAAAAAAGCCGATGAGTCTTGCGAAAATAATGGAGCGATCATCGCCAATTGAAAACAATTCGCAAAATGCTAGGCATACTGTCGCCGTAAACACAGTTTGCGTAATTCTCAACATGGTGAGCTGCACCGCACTCGTGTGGGGGTGCAGTAATGTTACTAGAAGGCTTCAATGATTACTAAATTAATCGTGGTGGCGATGCATGCAGCATCGGCATCCTAGCTAGACGCCTCTGCAACATGGCGTCTTCCTGCCGACTTATCAATTACGTGGCAGGCGCCTTGTAGGGGTATGCATCTTATTTATAACGTAACAATTTTCTAATGATAGGCCTACTGCACCAACACTTCGATATAGATTTTGTAACAATACATTGCAACAATACTGATATTTATTTATATTCATTCCTTGATCATGTTCTGTTTACAGTCATCAGTTGTCTTTCACATTTTCGTCGCGCACATAAGTGACTCACTTTTTTTTTTACTTCCGCGTGGTCCCAATCATACCGATGTTACTACAGTATTTTTTTAAAGTTTGAATAATCATAAAAAAAGGAAAATTCTAAGGTCACCACTGGGGATAATAATGGGAATGAAAACTAGAGAATAAAAGCTACAATGAGCTGGACAAACGGTAGTACGAACCGATCATCCATGTATCAAACACACAAGTCTCCTATTGACTACACCAGTGGTTACCAAACTTTTCAATCCGCGGACCCCCCCCCCAAATAATTTAAAAATTCACGGACCCCGTCTGTGTTCTAAAATAAAACACACCTTAAATATGATGTAAACTCTTATATTTTAATTGAAATATATTAAAATCAAAACGCTCTAAACTTGAAAAATCATAATAGTTTAATGTGAAAATGAAGTTGCTTTTGAACAATTAGCTCTGCAGTATTGGGTTTAATGTCTGATAATTTCAATATCTTCGACATCGAGTTTATTTCTTAACTTTGACTTCAAGTACGTGAGGAGGGAGAATGCGGTTTCACACAAATAAGTAGAGGGAAACACAGTTAAAGGCTTCAAAGTTTTTCTTGCGAGTTCAGGATAGCCAGCCATTACGTATAACCAGAAATCAGCTAGCTGTAATTGCGAAAATTGTCATTTTAATGAACTGTCAGTTGAAAGTACTGCCAATGAATCTTCTTTTTATAGTGTAAGAGAGAGGTCTAGTCAGTTCGGCTGGCATACAGATCTGCTACACGATATGATTTAAGGACATTATTAAAGCCATTAGTTTGAAATTACTTTTACAATTACAGTTACTTTAAACCAAATATAAAAAATACTGGAATCTTCTACTAATTGTTTTAAGATTCTAAAATTTAGATTTTAGAGCATAAAAGCGGGGAAAATTACGGTATATTCTAATGTTTCTTAAAAGTGTCTGCGGACCCTACTTTCGGAACCAATGGACTACAAAATTCGAGTGAGTAGCCTATAGCCAATACGTCAATACCATATTTTCCTCTATTCCGTAATCTTCCTGCATAATATTCTCCAGCCCTTCACTCTTTTGCCCTTCAAACCATTCCCTATGTAATCCGTTCTTTGGTACTTACTTGATTCGTCTACCTATTCGTTTCCAGTCCCATATTCTCTTAGATATTCAACGCGGGTCATCCATCGTTTCACATGGCCGTTACGAACGAACACACTGTGTCGTTTCTTTATGCCACTTTATCAAGTTCAGTAGTCCGTTAGTATTCTACATGATCCATCATCGTTGTATGTAGTACGTACATGGACTCTACTATTTTCAATCTTATCGATATATATACAGGGTGATTCAAAACTGCACGGTAATCTCTCGGGACATGATTCTACAGCTAAAAATAAGAAAAAAGATCATATAAAAGATCATAGGTCTGAAAATGGTTCGTTAGAGTTACGGTTCGCGAACCAGTTCGCCCTGATTTATGCTCCCACGGTAAAATAACGCCATACTGAAATTCTTGGGGTATAAAGTAAAGGGTAAATTTGGTGTTTATTTTTAATGTTTTCCAATTTAAAAAATTGAATAAAAGAGGTCCCAGATATCTATCTCAATTAGTTTTTAAGAAAACCTTTGTAAAACACAAAACATTGGAGTCGAAAAACACATTTTTATATTTGGGATTAAATAACTTCGTTAATTTGCCAATAAACAACTAAAAATTTCTAACTAGCTTTGTAGAGAATTTAATTAAGAGAAAATTGATGTGTATAATGTTTATTAAAAATAAGCACAAATTTTATAAATTTTTTATAAATTTGATTTTAATTAAAAACTAAACCGACCAAAATGGCCCAGAAAAGTGTTTCAATTTTTAAACAAAACAGGTTTTCGTAAACGTTTTCACAACAAATAAGGTGTTGGAAGATAACAGAGAGAATAGAAATAAGTGAAGGAAGAAAGTGTAGCAGACTGAAACCCGTTTGGTGCATGACCAGGTTCTAACAAAATTCTAGTAGGCGTTAATATTATGTATACGTGTGACGCATTATCATAGTACTGATTTATTGGATATTTAAATGCATTACACAATATATATATTTTTTTAAATGTTTACGTACTTTGTGACGAAGTTTAGATATCCAGCTACAGTGTTCATAGGTACGTACTTTTAAAAATTCATCAATCAAAAATAATCCAGTAGCGTAAACCACGAACTTTGGATGAAGGACGTTGACGCTTGAAGAAATGAAGGCACATGAATTGGGACTAAATCGTCAATCGTAAGTCGTCAACCCATGATGTAAGATAGATGACTGTACACAAATAAACAGAACAAAAAACCAGGAAAGCTGTGGATTAAAAAAGAAAATGACACCTTTGTCAGTTTTGATGTTCACCTTCATACTGTATCCATAACTATAGGTACAGAACCAGTTCGCGTAGGCACCTTTGTTTTATCTCGCGAGCTGTCGAATAACGAACTATCAATGTAGTCAGTTTATTACTGTCATATTTTTATGATTCGTAATATTAACAATAAACAGTATACCACGTTAATGAAAAACCTGGATAAACAGACAAATTAGCAATCGTGAAATCAGTTTTTAAAAGGTAGGCCTAATTATGAATTTTTAAATGAAAAAAAATGAAAAGTGAAA
Organism: Magicicada septendecula; assembly: GCA_034769895.1. Classification (NCBI taxonomy): domain Eukaryota; kingdom Metazoa; phylum Arthropoda; class Insecta; order Hemiptera; family Cicadidae; genus Magicicada; species Magicicada septendecula. The sequence continues at coordinate 84,135,742 of CM068368.1, read as the reverse complement.
GTATTGTCTTTCTTTTAGATTTCATTTCTGGAGGCGCCGCTGATTCAAATCATTAATTAAATGAGTTACTGTATTCCGGTACTTTTCTTTCTTTTGGTCAGCCATCTTTGCTGCCCTCTTTATCTTCAGTCGCCAACGTCGGGCCTTCGTCTGACTGTAAAAAAGCGAAGTTATAAAAGAATCTTTGGAAACTGTAACGTTACTGTAAGTCGCTTTTTGTCGCTACTAACTTAAAAGCTGTAAGCATTTACAGTACCCTGCAGTAGGGTAGGTCGAAAAATATTTTATTTTTAATTATTATTTTTTTTTTGATTCGCTATACCGCGGAAAACTTGCTCCTAGGACAAGTAAATAAACTTCTTTTTTTCATTTTACTTATCTGTCCGCGGGGCAAGTTTTAGGTGCAAGATTTCCGCGGTATAGCTAATCGAAAAAAAAATAAAAATATTTTTCGGAAAACCCTACCCTGCAGCTCTGTAGTACAGAATTCATTTTGTGTGTGACGGGAGAGAACACACACACACACGCGCGCGAGCGCGCAGGTAAAAATGCAGCATTTTCTCTTTATAACTAATCATAATAATGACAGTAATGGCTTTTACAGGAAAGAACCGATACGTTCTAAGATAATTATAAACACTCAGGCTATAGAACAAGTATCTCAGTTCAATTTTCTAGGGCGCGATGTAACTTATGAGTATGACAACGACGTCGATATAAAAATTAATAGTTTTCAAATGACATGTGGTACTATACACAGAACGCTTGGAAATAATACAAGAAAAGACACAAAGATAAAATTCTCTAAAGTAATGACAACACCTATTTAAACTTAGTGAAGTGAAACTTGGACGATGACGAGAAACGATGAACGAAGAATACAAACGAGTGAAATGAATTTCTTGAGAAAAAAGAAAGGTTGCACCTTAGAGATCAAATACAAAATGAAGGTATAAGAACTGAGTTAAATGTGTATTCTATGGCCAGCAGAATAAGGGGAGGACAAATAAAATGAAGGCAGTATATCGAGATAACGGAAGATGTGAGACTACCTAAACAAGTAACATGATACTTCCTCAAGGAAGACGAGATATAGGTATACCAAGAACGAGATGGTTTCAGTGAAGGCGGAACAGGCTGTAAGCCTATATTTTGACGTGGAAAAGAAGAAGATAATAACAGTTTTGACAGTTTAGTTAAGACTTTCAGACGTTTTCAAAAATGTCGCGTTAACCAAGTGAATTATATTTTAATACTCATATCGGAAATAACATTATTACCAACATAGTATTCGTACTCAGCTGGTTAAGTATACAAGGTGAATCGAATTGTTTTTAACGCACACATTTTGAAGTAACATGTACACATCTAAAAGGGGTCCAATTAAAAATTAAATTAAACTTGTTAATTTAAGTTACATTGGGGATAAAAATTTTCAGGTCCCCTAGCTTTTAGTTGGAAAAATCTCGTAGTCCAATATTAGAATGGTTTTGACAACATTTTGCCGTTAATTCTGTCAAATTGCACATAAGTTACTATATTTTAGAAATATCGAGCAAGTTTTTTTTTTCAAAACACATTTTAAATTCATTTGTTGAACAATCTAAAAATGTTTCACCTCATTTGTGTTTTAACAGTTTGCAGTTTACAATTTACATACATCTGTAACAGAGTATTAAGTAAATGAAGTGTAGGAATTAAGTTTGAAAGGGAAACACCCACTGATGTTTCTCCTTATCGAAGACTGTTTTTAATGATGTTGCAAATCTTGAGGTCAAGTTCTGCGGCGTCTTCTCTCGTCGGGACCGTTGCTGCAGCATATAGCTACTCTATTAGCTGGCTTTTATGGTATGCTACTCGTTGGCTATATTTTGTTGCAATACTCTTGATTTCGTCCGTTATGAAAGGTATTTCTGAAATCGGTATGAAGTGACTGATTGCTGACGAACCATGGGGCATCCACTAAGCTCGCAGGACTTTTGATCGAAATCTTTGGATAGTTTTTATTCTTGTAGGTTTGGCACACCCCCATAGCTGAAGTCCGTAGGACAGTATAGGTTTCAGCATGGTAGTAGTTTGTTGTATAATGAGAGCTTAGAAGTTTGCTCAAGGAGCCAGGACATCTGTCGGAGCTTGAGATGTAACTGCCTTCGGTCGATTTGGATATTCTTCTGCCAGACGAGTCGTTGATCAAGGTGAAGTCCGAGGTAATTAGGTTCAGTCTTCACCGGTACAGGTGTGTTATTAATTGTTACAGGTAGACAGATGTCAGTCCGTGTAGTGGAAGTGAACTGCGCAGATTTCGTTTCGTTGATTTTTGTTCGCCATTTATTGCATTTGACTACGATCGTTGACTATAGTTTCACCTCGTCTTCCGAAAAAAAATTGTCACTTAGAACAACGATATTTTATTTTGTTTTAACCAGTACAATTAATTTTCTCTTTTATCGGTACTCGATTTCATAATGCTCAAGATAAGAACACAGCATACGATCCATTTCATCACGATGCACGGTTAAGTTGTGAAATTACTTACTAACAGCTGCACACACTGGCCGCCAGTGTCAATACTAGCTACATCTAAACGGCTATACTGCGTGATGTACTCGTGTTTTCAGTTCTCATGAGACCAAACAACAAAAATGAACGGAGTGTCAGCACTGTTTGTTGTACATTACTACATTGTCGCTAGCAGCGGCCAAACAAAACAGACACATTATACTGGTTTGCTTTTCTCTCCTATAAAACAGGCTGTTATGCCTACGGTGAAAAACTGGAATGTCGCCGTAAAACTGCCTAACCGGGAGGCAGAAGACTACTTTTGGAGAAAGGAAAAAGACCGGTACGCCGAAAGTAAAAGACGAAAAGGAAAAAAGCTGGAACAAGACATTCCAAGATATGTTCGCCCGTATTCTCAAATTCGATATGAGCCTGTTATGCCGCAGGGGGACGAAGGCGTCCCGAAACCAGATTTCTGGGGAATAACGCTTCACCCGTTAAAAACCACTTACCACCTGTTCAAACGGACACAGTACGCTTATCAACATTTCCAACAAATATACAGCAGACCGAATGTTCGTCTGGACGATTTGTTTGGTCGGAGGGAACTCCGTTTCACGACACCATCCCCTTTTCTCGACATAGCCTACAATATTTCTGAGGCCAAGTATATGCCGGACGAGGAAATACCAGATTTTCCGGGAGTCTTGGGTTGGGATTTAATATTTGCCAACCTTGACAGGCCTAAAAGTAAAGGGTTTCAACTAAAGCCGGGACTTGAGGACTTTAAACTGGAACGACCGACGACGATTACAGTTAAAGATGGTTTTCGATTTATATTTCCAGGTGAGCTTATTGTATTCATGGTGTCGTAGCCAGTCGGCTATCATTTAAATTTAAAAATGGCACAGTTAAATCTCTTGGCTGGTTAACGTAGACTAGTTTTTCCAATCTTTAATAACACTGTAGCCGCCAACTGTTTTTCAGACCTTTTCTCGTCTCACATAAAACACAGTAAATGAGTATACATGTATAGGTGGATTGCTGTTGTAGTAATTAATAAGTACAAAAAATAATACCGTTTACATCGATAGAAAATCATTAATTTAAATCGATGCGGAGTACTATTGAAAATTATTGTTACGTCGAGTACAAAGATGATTCACAATCATAATTTCCTGTTTAACTTCTTCTTCTTCTCTTTCCTTTAACTTCCTTGTTAGAACTCTGTACTGTTCTATAACAAAGGTCCTACATGCTGTCACTCCACATCTTCCTTGGCCAACCAATGCTCCCCTTGGTGTTTGGTTGGCTATCTCTTGCCTTTTCCACTAGCCTTGTGTCATCCATTCGTGATATGTGTTCATTCCATACCCTTCTTCTTTCCGCAATCCAGTAATTAAAATCTGTTACATTAAACGTTTCTCTTGCACTATTGTTTGGCAATCTATTGTACCTAGTCTTCCCTAGTACCCTAATATAGTAATTTCTAGTTTTTTTATTATTTTTTTTTTTAGTTGCTGCTGTAGGCTATACATAGGATACTTCGTCTCTGCTACATAGGATATTACTGGACGTATTGTGATTTGTAAGCCCTAATTTTTGCTTCTTGTGTGCGGTATTTATTATTCCATATAAGGTTATTCATGCATCCATTAATTATTTTTGCTTTCATCAATTGATGTTCTATTTCTTCATCTGCCCTATTGTTACTTGTAAGCCTTGTTCCTAAGTAGTCTCTCTGCATTAGACCTACTTGTTCTATTATTCTGTCATTTATTACAAGCTTACTGGGTCATGTGAAATTATAATTGATTTTGTTTCACCTTAACTTGAAACAAATTTAACTTACTTTGATTCTATTTAACGTAGCACAAAATATCTGTAGAGTGAAAATATAATAATAGTTTATTGAAAAAATAACTCTATACTTATGGATTAAAGAGAGGCTAAATTTTGATCTCAAGTAATAATGTAACGAAAGATTATTCTCTTATTCGTTTATTAAAAGACCAATAAAGAAACACTTCACACAAGTATTAATAATTATTGACCAATAATTTTAGTCAGCAGTCACACGACAGCTGTGTGGAGATTGCCACTGACATGGCCGGAATATAATCTTGAATAATTTCTGAAAATTTCGCATCGCGTCTGTAATCTCACTTGTCACGGACAATATTTTAATCCATCACACACACTTTTCGAGACCACGTTTTTGGAAAACCTATCAAAAGTATAGTGTCACAGGCAGGGTTTAACTAACTTTCTGCCTAGTTGCCTTCCACCCATGCAGTATAATTAACTCGTACACCAAGTCGATCCAGCGTAACAAATGAACAAAACAAACATAAATTTTTAATATTTTTATTTCAGTATCTAAGGATAATTATGATCCAGGCTGTAAGGCCGTGGTGTTCTATAGTAACCCTGCTGACGGGACGTTACCATCAGACGTTTCGGCCTCACCTGAAGATGGTCTTCAGTGAAACGGTTCTTAAAATAACTGACAATTCCAGCCTTAACCACATTACCACAGTACTGTGGTCACTAACGTATACCACCTCACGTTAGCGTACTCGATTTTCACTAAAGGTGGCAGTCGATGGCACTGCCGAAACGTCTGGTTTTGTCGAAAACTTTGGACCACGGCCAAACAGCCCGCGAAGTAATTTTAACAAAACTGACAAGTTGTTCGTCAGTAAAACCGCAACACTATAGCAAACGCTGACCTTTTAGATCTTTTAAAATTTCCTAAATTGTTTAATTTACTAATTTTTTTTTTGCATTTACATAAAAAATCAACTTACATTAAAACTGTCTTAAAAATGCGTAATTCATAAAAAATATAATATTACTAAAAACCGCCTTTCCCACAGTACTTAAGTATAGTAGGTAATTGTAGTAGACCACGAGCTTACGTCACCGATCATAATTTGTATAACTATGACGCGGCCCGTGAAAGCCTAAGAAATAGGTACAGAATTAGTGTCCTTTAAAAGTGAGTAAATTATTGTCTAATTTACTAATTATTTTTGTTCTTTACATTTACATAAAAACGCAACGGACATTGCAACTTCCTTAAAAATATGTAGTTCATAGAAATAAAATATTAGGCTACTAAAATCGGTATAGTAATTAAAAATCAGGCAATTATTTCTCTTTCATTGAATTAATAAATCATATTTTAGCGGTAAGAACGAACAAACAGATATGTTTCAGAAACTGCGATCTTGATTCATACGCTCCAACTACCTAGTGCGTGCTTAAATCGTCTTAACGAAAATCACTTACTTGATCTATCAGGTACCAGGCTGGTCGGTATAGGCGTCAGGAAGAAAGCATAACCCGTAACACAGTCACATACGGCCTATAAAGTGCTGTACGTAATTTGAAATCTTCGAATTCCCAAACTTAATGTTTTGTTTCCTCTTCCTAGGCACAATCTATAAAGAGATTGACGGTTTTTTGTGGCAACCGCTCTCTGTTCTTCGAGTTAAGCATCAAAATCCAATCGTCTACGATTCACGTATTCTTGACAGTCTCTGAGAGAGAGGGAGAGGGAGAGAGAAAGAGAGAGAGAGACCGTAAAGATATTTTAGATTTTATATAACAGGAAGTTGTTTATGTTTATGTGGTTTATATTTCCACTTTCTGCATTAGCAGTTTTCACATTTTGTATAATATTTCCAGAATTATATTCTGAGTGCGCATAAAACACCTATTTTTTAGAGTATAGTATTTAGGATTACCTACCCGAATAAGTAAACAGATGTCTTATATTTATGACAGGCTAATAAGTGTCAATAATCTTCTATTGCAGAAGATCCAAAGGACAGAATTGTTGGAATAACAATTAACGCCAACAAAAACCGCGCGTTCAAGGGTGTAGGAGACAATACGAAGGGCGAGATCGTCTTGAACGCCGAACTGATGACGAAACAGAACATGACGAAGTGGGTGGCCACGTACAGGAACGGTAGTTATCTGCAAAATCACGACGTCATATTCTATTGGTACGTGTATTCGCTAAAGGTGGAAGACAAAACTTACAAGCTTTACTCCTACGACAATTACTTTCGACTGTATTATGAATTTCTGTTTGAGTATGATAGGCTTCCAGACGATCCTATCCAACTGGGCTTTGCTCCGCGAAAGTTCTAAATACGAAGAAGAACTTCTATCTACGTTAATGCAGCTGTTTGTTCAAAACAATGGAAAATCTTAACTTTTTCTTGTACGCTTTTCATTTCACTTGATGCACTAAAAAATTATTGTGTACGAATTACAACTTTGTGTTTTACAAACGGAGTGGCTAAATCCAGTTCTGTGTTGTTCTATAATACGGTAGAAACGCGCTTCAAACGCGGAGTAAACTGTGTAACTATTGGATCACTACAAACATTAACAGCATCATCCTTCTCCTTTGAGTTGTTACGATTCCCTACTGGCTTAATGTGTTTTAACTGTCCACTGTCTACCGACTCAGACGTATGTGTTTTAACTGTAGAATCTACACTTGAATCAACAGGAACGTTAACTTGACGTTTCACCGATTACGAGCGGCGGTGTATGTGAGTGAGTGAGTGAGTGTGTGTGTGTGTGTGTGTGTGTGTGTGTGTTTGTGTACATGGGCACGTGTGCGAGCACGTGTTTCTCTATATATTTTTATAAATATCTGAGAAAACGAAGCTGTACACATTGTTATATAGTACGTAGATAATATAAATTTTAATTGCCAACGTTTGTTTTTTTATAGTTCTTTTAAACGCGTATCACTAAAATGTTACGCGTATTACACCGTAAACTATGCGTTTCGCATTTTTAAACCGTTTTCAAGTCTCTGCTTAAAAAGTGTCCACTTCAACACAGCGTGTGTAATTTAAACCAACAAACGGAAATTTAATTAAAGAATTACAAATTTGAAAACACAAAAAAAGAAATGAGAAAATGAATTACCGTTAAAACGCATTATCAAGACCGTCGCAGGGCCCGTGATCTCACGACTGTGTAAATAACAATTAAACACCAGGAACGTTGATACTAATCACATCACAGTAGTTCTAGTTTCCGTTCTTAGCTTAATCCCGATGTAAACAAACAGGCGTGGCACATCTGAAACGCTAATTGCTACTTGAATTAGAGGCGTGTCACTCTGACAGAAGGAGTACAGACAGGATACATATAATATTGATACTGTATAAACACATGTAAATTGTAATAATAATTTGTCCTGGCCAAAGAAAAATTTGTGTGACAGTGTCAGACGATAGTGAAACATTTTATAACACCAATTAATGTTGTTTTTTTATTAACAGTTTAGATATTACAACAAAGAAAAAAGTAAAGTTTATTTAAAAGGAAAATAGAAGCTGTGATAATTTCCAGTGTACTGAATATTATCAGTTGCTGTCAGAGATTAATTCAATGCTTTCCATATCTGTGTCTGAACTTGTATCATCACTTGAGTCAGCGTTATTATTGATAAGATTGTTCGTTGTCCACAACAACGTTGGTAATGTGGGCCAGTTGTCACAGCTTATCATCTCCCTTGATTATATGCCGCATACAATGAATTCACTTGTCCACCGTTGTTTCAGTTACCGCCTTCTCAATAAATTGTTTTATAACAAGCAGCTAATGTTGTGTTGTGATGGGTAACAATCCTTCCAAGTGGCTCCATATTAATTCAATACGATTCAGAATACAGTAATTAGGAGGGAGTCTTAAAACGACGAACCCCGATTTAAGTGGAAAGATAACTCTCGCATGACTATACAAACATTCTGCACATGCGCGTAATACATTGCTGTGTGAACAGTGTCAATGTTCCTTACTAATGGCGTTTCAGATTTGCCACGTGCGTTCGTTTACATCAGTATTGAACTAAGAACGAAAAGAGTATACACAATTGTCCAGTACGCACAGTACACAAACGACACTACTCTCAAGTCGAATAATCACAAAGTCTGTAACACAAATCAACAGTTAAACGCTAAATAGGGCATTGATATGAGCACACCACCTACTGAACCAGACTTCTGCACTCAACGAGTTGAATTGCCACGGCACGACTAGGACACCTGCTGAATAGTGTTGTTCCCGAGGAGGTTCCAGGTTCTGAGACAGATGGAGCGGCAACCATAAACCGCCAGGATGTTGCCAACTGCGTCACGCAGTCAGTGGTGAAATAAGTGACCACCGTCACAAAGCGTTAAGGAAGCCACCTGTCACATAAAAACTATAAAAACAATACTTTTTAGAATGACGGTAGGTTTCACCTGTTTAAAAAAAAATAACTAAGATTGGTGACAGGTGCTGTCGTCAATAATGGTCTGGAAAATTTCTGCCAGGATTAGGTAAGATTCGCTGGAGAAAGAGTACTATCTATATCGCCGTCGTCACCAACGTAACAGCCCAAAATTTGGGTGAAAAATTTGATGAAATCGCAAAAATTCATGCGGGCTATTAGATTTAATAAAATTTTAATTAACATCAAAATATTGTGAGGTTTTAATTATTTCAAAATTTTTGAATTCCTAAAACCCCAAAAAGAGATAAGAAAATATTTAAACTTTTAAATCTAGTGGAGTGTTAAAGTAAAAGGGCTTACTACCCAGTCTCATTCTCTTTCTCTCCGTCTCTCAAGATTTATGTAATCAGTGGACTGATAATATTAAATACCTCTGTAATAACAATAACTTAGTGACGTTAGTGAAGAGGACGGTGGTGTTTTATAGGTTAGGTTAGATTGTTGGTGAACAGTTTTGTATATTTTGTACTAAACAAGGACTGAAGGTATGTTGCTGCAGCTTAAACTCAAGGTTCGATTAGGTTACTGGTGGGCGGGATTGTCATCTGGTTGAATAATTAAGCCCTATGTGGATTTCTTCTTCTCTAGTTAAATGATATCGTTGTCATAATTGTTGAGTGCTTGAAAAATTGAATTTTTAATTAAATTTGTACGTACGTATGTTATCGGGAAATGCGTATCACATACCAGAGCGACAAACTCGTACCTTAGGGCGTACTCGGAAAGTTGTAAGGATACAGTAGGCTACACCGAACTTCGAGTCACTGGGACGACTGTATTCGTACGGTGTTAACAAGTTCATGTGTGTGCTAACAAACCTTACAAGTGGAGCACTGAAGCAACGCACTGACAACGATAATAGGAGGGGGCTTAGGAATCGGCCTAATACAGTAGAGACGTTAAGGGAAAAGGTCTTTGTCTTAGTCGGTTTCGGTCATATTATGGTAGTACCTAACGCACTACATGAGTATACCAGTGCTCTTAAATCTATGGGCACTTAGACTCAGTTCGCTTTAAAGATAGGAAAGAGTGACAATAAGGTTGCTTATACATATGGAACACTGTATACCCGATCACTTAAACATATGGAACAGTACACTCAGTTTGCTTAGACATACGGAACACTTAGACTCAGTCCGCTTTAAAGATAGAAGACAGTGACACTAAGGTTGCTTAAACATATGTAAAACTTAGACACAGTTCGCTTTAAAGATGGGGAACGGTGACACAAAGGTTGCTTATACATATGGAACACTGTATACCCGATCTCTTAAACATATAGAACAGTACACTCAGTTTGCTTAAACGTAAGAAACACTTAGACACAGTTCGCTTTAAAGATAGGAAACAGTGACACTAAGTTTGCTCAAAATAATAGGGAACACTGTATACCCGTTCTCTTAAACATATGGAACATTACACTCAGTTTGCTTAAACGTACGGAACAATAAGACTCAGTTCGTTTTAAAGATAGGGAACGGTGACACAAAGGTTGCTTATACATATGGAATACTGTATACCCGATCTCTTAAACATATGGAACAGTATACTCAGTTGGCTTAAACATAAGGAACACATAGACTCAGTTCGTTTTAAAGATAAGAAACAGTTACACTAAGGTTGCTTATACATATGCAACACTGTATACCAGATCTCTTAAACATATGCAACAGTACACTCAGTTTGCTTAAACATATGGAACACTTAGACTCAGTTCGCTTTAAAGATAGGGAACAGTGACGCTGAGGTTGTTTATACATATGGAACACTGATAAACCGATCTCTTGAACATATGGAACAGTACACTCAGTTTGCTTAGACATACGGAACACTTAGACTCTGTCCGCTTTAAAGATAGAAAACAGTGACACTAAGGTTGCTTAAACATATGTAAAACTTAGACACAGTTCGCTTTAAAGATAGGGAACAGTGACACAAAGGTTGCTTATACATATGGAACACTGTTACCCGATCTCTTAAACATATAGAACAGTACACTCAGTTTGCTTAAACATATGGAACACTTAGACTCATTTCGCTATAAAGATAGGGAATGGTGACACAAAGGTTGCTTATACATATGGAACACTGTACACCCGATCTCTTAAACATATGGAACAGTACACTCTGTTTGCTTAAACATATGGAACACTTAGACTCAGTTCGCTTTAAAGATAGGGAACAGTGACATTAAGGTTGCTTATACATATGGAACACTGTATACCCATTCTCTTAAACATATGGAACAGTACGCTCAGTTTGCTTAAACATACGGAACACTTAGACTCACTTCGCTTTACAGATAAGGAACAGTGGCACTGAGGTTGCTTAACATATGGAACACTCTATACCCGATCTCTTAAACATATAGAACAGTACACTCAGTTTGCTTAAACATACGGAACACTTAAGACTCAGTTCGCTTTAAAGATAGGGAACGGTGACACAAAGGTCACTTAAACATATGTAACACATAGACTCAGTTCGCTTTAAAGATAGGGAAAAGTGACACTAACGTTGCTTACACATATGGAACAGTAAACTCAGTTTGCTCAAATATTAGGAACACTTAGACTCAGTTCGTTTTAAAGATAAGGAACAGTGGCACTAAGTTTGCTTAAAATAATAGGAAACACTGTATACCCGTTCTCTTAAACATATTGAACAATACACTCAGTTTGCTTAAACGTAAGAAACACTTAGACTCAGTTCGCTTTAAAGATAGGAAACAGTGACACTAAGTTTGCTCAAAATAATAGGGAACACTGTATACCCGTTCTCTTAAACATATGGAACATTACACTCAGTTTGCTTAAACGTACGGAACAATAAGACTCAGTTCGCTTTAAAGATAGTGAACAGTGGCACTAAGATTCCTTATACATATGGAACACTGTGTACCCGTTCTCTTAAACATAAGGAACAGTACACTCAGTTTGCTTGAACATATGTAACACTTAGACACAGTTCGCCTTACAGATAGGGAACAGTGGCACTAAGGTTGCTTATAAATATGGAACACTTTATACCCGTTCTCTTAAAAATATGGAACAGTACACTCAGTTTGCTTAAACATATGGAACACTTAGACTCAGTTCGCTATAAAGATAGGGAACGGGGACACAAAGGTTGCTTATACATATGGAATACTGTATACCCGATCTCTTAAACATATGGAACAGTATACTCAGTTTGCTTAAACATATGGAACACTTAGACTCAGTTCGTTTTAAAGATAGGGAACAGTGACACTGAGGTTGCTTATACATATGGAACGGTACACTCAGTTTGCTTAAATATAAGGAACACTTAGACTCAGTTCGTTTTAAAGATAAGGAACAGTGACACTAAGGTTGCTTATACATATGCAACACTGTATACCCGATCTCTTAAACATATAGAACAGTACACTCAGTTTGCTTAAACATACGGAACACTTAAGACTCAGTTCGCTTTAAAGATAGGGAACAGTGACACAAAGGTCACTTAAACATATGTAACACATAGACTCAGTTCGCTTTAAAGATAGGGAAAAGTGACACTAACATTGCTTACACATATGGAAGAGTAAACTCAGTTTGCTCAAATATTAGGAACACTTAGACTCAGTTCGTTTTAAAGATAAGGAACAGTGGCACTAAGTTTGCTTAAAATAATAGGAAACACTGTATACCCGTTCCCTTAAACATATTGAACAATACACTCAGTTTGCTTAAACGTAAGAAACACTTATACTCAGTTCGCTTTAAAGATAGGAAACAGTGACACTATGTTTGCTCAAAATAATAGGGAACACTGTATACCCGTTCTCTTAAACATATGGAACAGTACACTCAGTTCGCTTTAAAGATAGGGAACGGTGACAATTAGGTTGCTTAAGCATATGGAACAATGTATTCCCGTTTTCTTAAACATATTGTTACATAATACGTTACGTTCTACAAGTATCTCGGCTATTCCAGCAGATCCCAGCTGTAATATGTGTGTACGCACGTATTGCTGCTACTTTAAGATGAAAGACACTTATCATGCGTCAAATTCCAGTCTATTGTAGACCGTACCGGTTCAGCGCACTGTGTTCACGGTCGCGGTTTCTAGTGGATTCGTGAGCGCCTGTCGTTTAACACATCATCCAAAGTGGCAGATTATTCTGGCACATCAGCGGGGTATAAATATAGGCATTCAGCGATGGTCAGTTTCAGTTTCCTTCGGGCGATTATTCAGTGCGTTTCAAGCGGCTATTAGTGAAAAGTGATTATTGTGCGGGACTCTATTAGTTGGCATTATTATTGCGTGTGGACAAATTTGATTTGAATTATTGTACAAGTATAATCTTGTTGATTGCAAATTATTAATTATGGTAATTAAAGCTGGCGATTAGTGACGTCATTGATGTCTTGTATTTCGTTTTCCACTATACCATACGACGATCAAAAAGACCGTCGTAACAATATGGAACAGTGTATATAGGTTCTCTTAAACATATAGAACAGTGTACACCGGTTTATTTAAACACGTGTAACTTTTTTACCGGCTTATGGAAGCAGTCAACACCGGTTTATTTAAATACGTGTAAATTTTTTACGTGCTTATGGAAGCAGTCAACACCCGTTTATTTAATTGCATGTACCTGTTATACACGTTTATACAAACAGTCATCATCCGTTTATTTAAACACATATTACTAGTATGCCCGTTTACGAAAACAGTCAACACCCGTTTATTTAAACGCATGATAACATTGGTGTCTACGTGACTTTTTTACGCGTTGTGTAAGAGGTAGGATTCCGCAATGCTCTAGATTTACGCCTAGAGTTACGCCTTCCAGATATTTCTCGATCCTTCTGCCGGCGTCCAGATTAATCTTGTCACGTATTACATAACAGATTCTTCTTCTTCTCTTCAAGGATTAGGTTATAAAAATCTGTTCCGCACTCATGTCATCCTCGGACGACCCACATCTCTTCTACCAATGGTTTTATAGTTCAGTGCCGCTTTCGGCAATCGATCCTCTGCCATCCTTTGCAGATGATCCCACCATTGTCGTCTGTAAATTGAAATAATTTCGTTTATGCCTTTTACTTAGAGTCCTGCTCTGATATCCTCGTTCCTTATTCTATCATACAATATATAATTTAAAGTATTTCGAAGAAACTACATTTCAACACTCTGGATCTTGCCGCATTCCTTTTTTGTCATGACCCACGCCTTACTCGCATATGTCAACGTGGGTATTGCAATTGTCTTATATAATTTGATCCTTATGCTAGTCTTGTTATATTTATAAGATTTCTATAAATCGTGCAACAAATATTCCTAAATGTATTTATTTTCTTTTTTATATCATATTCAGATTCATAGCTTACTGCACAGCCGAGATATTTAAAACGACTCACTTGTTCTAAAGTGCTGTTGTTTATAACTATCTTAGTCCTCACTGGATATTTATCTTTAAAGGCCATGATTTTGGTCTTTATTACTGAAATTGTCGGTGAATTCTCTCTTGCCACTTTTTGTAACTGAAACATAGCTCTTTGTAAATCATCCTCCACATTTTCTTGAATAAGAACTATGTCATCCGCATATAGCAGGGAATCCATACAAATTAATTTGTTAAGCTGTATTCCCGAAGTCACTGAGGATTTCCATGCTCTCAATATGTCGTCAATATTACATCAAACATGCGAAGTATAAAAGCCAAGTACAGGTACTGCTAAAGCGAAAATCCGAAGCAACGAGTCACTTTTATATAAGATGATTCATTGAACGTTCAGTATAAAGTGATTACGAATCATTGTGTGCGGGCATCTCTAATCGGTGACTTGTCTTATTTAGTGTGACACTGTCGATTAGGTGACATTTTTTATTAACTCGGTGTTACCCGCGGCTTCGCACACGAATATTTGACTTTTAATAAGTATTGTAATGTAATTTTTACTGTCTTCTGTCAGTTCGTATAACAATTTTGTACTCATTAGTCAAATTCTTTCCAAAACTGTTTTCAACACTTGTACTATTTTAACTTGTACTAAATTATTATGTTGGTGCAACAGCCTTTGGAGATTTAAAAGTCCCGTTTATAAAGCCTTTGGTGATATTTATAAAGTAGGCCTACTTGTTAAATCAAAAACGCTAAATTCTTTATTTTAAGTGTTACTGTGTTAGAAGCATTGTATAACACATTAAACGTTATGTTTTCCTCAACCATGATTTTTTTTTATTTCGGCAGTAAACTAAAAACCAAAAACCGTTCTCACCTAACCTCACAAATGAAAACAATACGTACTTTTGCTTTGCACTAAGTAATAGGACAATTTACAATTAGCACACTTCTTCTTTTCCACATCGTAATTTATCGTTACAATCGCATATTATATATAAAATCGAAAATATACTGCAGGAATGGATAAATGTACAGTTCCGTTGTCGCTAAATAGCTTTTGTTTATTTACTTGTTACTATGGTAATTAATTGTGGTCTCCATGGTAATGTTGACATCTTTAGTAGTAGTACTTAATATATTTCATTAATTATTTATTGCATCATCAGAAATACGTACAAACATAAATTTTATAATCGTTTAAGACAATTACTAAATATACAGACGGATCTGTATACAAAAATACAAAATATGACAATACAATCGCATATTGAAAACATTAAAAACTGCAGGAACGGATAAAGTTACAGTTCCGATGCCGCTAAATATCATTTGTTTATTTACTTCCTACTATGATAATTAGTTCTGGTCTCCATGGTATTGTTGAGTTGTTTATACGCATCAACGAAAAGGCATCATTACAGGGGGCTAAATCGTGCGACGGGGCAAAATATCAAATTCCAAGTTAGACAGTATTTTTCGCCTTGTGTCAAAGGTTACCTGTGCAAAATTTGGTGGCAATCGGTGTAACGGTGTGGAATTGTATTCAGTACCCATACATCCTCAGATTATGAGTTATATATATATATATATATATATATATATATATTATAACATTTAAAAATACTTATTTCGTTCTAAACGCCTCACGTTGTAAGCGCCAATTTTGTAACGATAAAATAATTCGTGATTTAGTTTTATTTTGTTTTGTTTAATTTTTAAATTATTTTAATTTAATTACTTGCTTAGTTAAGCCTCGCCTTGAACTAGGGCTCACCCTATTGTGCCTAGTTTGTAACGATAAAATTTTATTTTATTTAACGCGTCTTGTAAGCGTTAATTTTATAATTGCTCATTTTATTTTATTTAACTTCAATTATTTGAATTAACTATTTAATGTGGATTACCGTTCGTTGGGGACGGGATTCGGTTATCGTATTGAGTTGCCTAGATTGAGGTTACCTGGCTCACTTAACATAGCTTATTACGTTTGACGAAATGCCTTACGTCGTCGTGATCGGGTTCATTCTTCTTGTTCTGGAATAAAATTCTTTGTTTCTATTTTATCTTTAATAAAAGACAACTCGCATCAATTGGGGAAGAATATTGTTGTTTATTTTCATAAATTACGGCCTTCGTCGTTCTAAGATTGAATTTGTACAATGCCCGAGTCGACTCTTAATCTCAGTTCGATTCCGAGTTACTTTCGATAGTTATATTAACTCTGGGATTCTTTGGACTCTTATTAAAATGTACGAAATGCACACAAAGAAGTACAACACATTACAATTTAAATAACTCTTACTTACTAATAACAACAAAATTAAAATTAATAAAATACAATAAAATGGTTGTTTGGTTTGATGCGCGGTCACAATGTTTAATGTCGACCTAGTAACGCTTTAGTTGGCCATGATAAAATGGCGGATTGATGTCAAACAAATTCAGAGTTCTATTAACTCCCAACTATTTAAAACAAGTTTTTTTTTATAATAAAATAAGTCAAATAAATTGTTCACTGGTTTTGAATTAGTCTTTTCACTTTTGTTCTGATGAATAGGTGTTGTGGTTTGTTTCTGGTATCGTGTAGTTATTAATAGTGTTATTACATAAGGTTAGATCTCACCACTTTTTGTAGAAAATTATTACTTTACTTTTAGATATTTTATTTTCTTCGTTCTTTATTGCTTTAATTTTATATTATCACTTCTTTGTTCTAATTTGACTCTATTGACATTTTAATTTTACTTTCCTTCCGACTTAGATCTGACTCTTTCATCTACTTTCTGACACAGAGCTGCAGAGATTTGTTCTTCATGCCTTCGGGTCTAACAATAGAGTAAAGAAATTTCCTTGTACATTCAACGGGCTTGACCAAAATTACAAAATTTCTCATTGGTCAAAATAAGTCGGGTTACGAGGTCACATGACCTTAATTATTTAAGATACAAATTTCTATATTTTCAACCTGCAATTACTCCCTGTCTAATACATAATATATCTTAAATTAGTTTACAGAACAATATTCCTTATAATAAGACAAACATTTTGACATATCACATGGCATAGGTGTGTGTCCTAATAATTAATTAGTATTTTATAAAATTCTATCTCATAGGCCATTATATGTAGCTTTTGACATTTCAAGTCATATTACAATTCCACCTTAATTAAAATGTTGCTGTTAACAACAAAATAAAGCCTATCTTAGTATTTCTACCATCTTTAACTATTTTAAAGTTCTGAGATGGTTTAATAGTAAGATGTACAATGATTTCTATTTTGACATTGGCCTATTACTTGGTATTACATTATAGTACAAAGTTCCAATTTACTATTACAATTACTACATGACCTTGTGGCTTGATACATTATTATTATTACATGTATTAAAATAAATTGTTCATGAAATCATTATTCCTTGAATTGATTCTGATAAAATAAAGAACATTGGCATAGAACAAACATATTACCATAATGTTAGGCCATTATGGTCAAACTCTAATCAGCTTTAAACAATAAAACTATCTTTTCTAACAACTTCTTAACATATAATAATAGATTTGGTTAGTCCTTTATGACTTATTATTTAGTATTATTGACTCTTGGTCAATTAAAACAATATAATTCTTATTACTTTAAACAAGCTTTAGCACATTAATTCCTATAAACAAATGATTGCATTTTCCCTTTAGTCAACATTAATAACAAAATAGGGAAAAATTAACAACAAATATTAATACACTTAAGGGTGTTTAGTGAACATTAAAAAATAAATTACACTAACAACTGGAATCACCCTTTGGTTTTTTTTTATATGTTGAAATCCTTAAGCAAATGATTACTACTCAGGTATATTGGATACCAGTTATTTTACACATTAAATATTTTTTTAGATGATCCCACATTGTTATTAGTTGTGATTATATTTCGTTACTATGAATTTCCACTAATATTGACACTAATATCTGTATATTTAGGAACTAACATCTCACATTTACCTTTACATTTAATCACTGATTGTCTTGGTTGTGATTGTTTTTCTTGTCACTATTAATTATTATTATTATGAATAGTCATTTTTTATGATTTAAAGTACAGTTTGTTCTATCTTAGTTTACATTTTACTTCATTTTTGCTCATTTCGGTGTTTTACCTTTCATTTGTTTAGCAAGGTTAGGTATGTTTTATTTTATACGATTTTATATGGGGTTTACACAATTATTAGGTCATGTTCATTTTGTCGCATTACAATATATATATATATATATATATATATATATATATATATATATATTCAAAAACTTTTTGCTACAGTCCGTTTCTTGCTTGTGTGTTTCTTATTCCTGACACCGCCACGTTTTACAACAACGATTGCTTAGAATCAAACTAATTATCATTTTAGTGTAATACGATTATTCATTTGCTTTTGTAGTCGGATTCCAAGCGAGGATTATACAAGGATTCATTTAGCAGTTCTGAGACTCGTTTGTCGTATGACATTTGATAACGAGGTAAAACTCTAGACATGTTGTAACGCAGCGATTCGTTCCACACGCTGTAATTAGAATATCTGAACTTTAGATAAGTCAGTTCTTCATATTCTAGTTCATTGTAATATTTAATTACTTTTCTACCTTGCAGATAGTAGAACCTATTGTATTCGATATCGTCCAATTCCGGAAAACTTGTAAAGCTGTTTCCTGAAAAATTAAAACGAAATATTACACAATTGGAATACAGTTTAAATGTACTAAGAAATTATTGTGTAAAAAATGTACATAATATTTTTAACGGATTTGCAATACAAAAACTAAAACAAATATTCATCTAAACATTATTACTTTCAAAACAATTTACATTTGGAAATAGTGGGTTAGAAAGTTTTTTTGCTTTGATCATCATCATCATCATCTTCAAGAATTAATGCAAGGATGGTTTGTTCCAGTCCCAAATAGGCAAAAAATTAGAGCTGGTCACTCCAGCGCTTCCTCGGACGTCCTAGACCTCTCCGTCCCCTCGGCTTATAGTTATAGTTCCATAGTTGTTTGGGGATGTGGCAGTCATCCATTCGGCAAAGATTGTAACCCCTCCTCATCTTCCTTTTTTTTTTTTTTTTTTTTTTTTTAGGAGGGGCTACTAGATATTTAGAACTAGGCAGAAGGCCTAGAAGAAGCATAAAATCCGCTGGGTCCAGTGAGACGGGACTTGCAATTAAACTCTCTATTAGCCAACAATAACAACTTTTATTTATTTTTTGTTAAAACAAAATTTTCTTACATAATTATAGTAAAGTTTCTTAACTTATCTTGTGTGTATACATAGATATAGATTAACTGCAGTTTAAAATTGCCCATATTTTTAAACTTATTTATGTAACGTAGGGGACCATATTTTCGTTACGTTACATATGCTTCCCCTCCAAAAGAAGTTTAGTTTACCTGAATATAATTTGGGTCAAAATAATCTTATATATTTTTTTTTTCATGACTTGGAATACCTTTCTTTTATTCATTGTATAGTTTTAATGGTAATTGATTGGATTTCTTCATTTTTGACTAGTATTCACTTTTCTCTATAAGACGAAAATTCATTAATGATATTAATTCTCTTGCTTTGTTTTTTCAAACATTATTTGACAATGATTGGTCACAATAATCAGTAAAAAATAGTTTTAACACTCTCAGGTTTCTATTTACTTCTATAAATGCGTTTCTCCATTGATCTTCTGTCAGCTATCTTCTTTCTGTTTTCTTCCTTCATACTTTTGGAATCTGATGTCAATCTTCGCAGCGGTTTTATTGTCCCTTAAATATTCAGTTTCCCTAACATTCCCTAACATGTGAGCTGGAACAGTCCAGAGAGGCACTTTTGGCTACATACACTGCTGGCCATACTACACTTCAATATAATACAGCTGGAATTCATCTACAGACAGTTATAAAAAAATAAAATAATATCATAATAGTCTCTTCATTTGACTAGTAATAAACATCTTTGGGATTCTTTACACGGTTGCGTTTTAGATTTAATTATATATATTTCTTTTTCTTCTTGATTCCTTCTTATTTTCATTACATATTTTCAGATAACCTTCTTGACAGTCATTATTTGTAAATATCTTTGACCTTCCTTCTTGTGACAGATGTTCTCCGTACTAATTCTTCCTTTATCATTTTCAATTCAAAGAAATTCTAAATTGTATTTGCATTAATTATTAACATTCTTTAGTTTCATTGTAATTATAGTCATTAAATTATCCATTGTTCTTCTTATTTTACCTTCTTGTCTGAACACATTACCATTAATTGTTTTTATATATATTTTTTCTTATTCCATTTTAAATCAATTTGTTTATAAATAATCATGTAATCTATTCTTCAATTCTCTTGGCGTTTTGTCATTTATCTTATCATATTGTTTCTAAGTATTTTGAGTAAGTTTTTCTTATATTGTTTTTTAATTTTTTGGGATTTATACATGATATATTCAACATAATATCATCGTAAACACATAGTAAGCCACTCTTACTTATTTTAGAATTTTGTGGGTTTATTCTATTTATTTATTTATTTATTTTTTTTAATAAATTTTATTTGGTTCCTTCGTTTCATTGGGTTGCATGGTCGGTTCTCAGAAAATCAGTCCCCTTTTTTTGTTAACTATTTCTTGTTTTAACCATGGTCCATTAACTCAGGTACTCCTTTTCCTCGGATTACTGCAGTGTTCATAATGATTTTTGTACTTGTTAAATACCTCTCTATCATCTGGTATTGTAACTCTGCTGATACGAAGTCTTCATTTAAGACACGGTTTTCCGCCATAGTTAGATCTTTTTAACTATCAGGTATTGTACCTCCTCTAATCTAAAATAATCACTCATATATACTACCATTCCACTCTCTTTGACCTCTGGATTATTTACCCAATGTTTTACTGGTATATTCCGTATTAAAGATATAACTGATATTGTCAGATACTCTTCGATCGTCGATATATTTAAATGATATCTAAACTTATTTAAGTTTTTCTTTATTATTTTATTGTTTTTCTTTATTATTTTATTGTGATTTACTTTTGTCATTTTTATTGAGATTTTTCTATAATTCTTAACTTTACTCAACTCCCTTCGTTCATTGATTGGGAGGTTAAATGCATTAATCAATCCACCCTTCCTCATCACCAATCTTCTTTTGTATTTCATATTTTCTTTCTGCATATTTTTCTATTGTTATTTTCAGATAGCAATGCATTTTGGTCTTCTCTAATTTCTATTCCCTTCCTGCTCTCTCCTGTGTTCGGACTTACTTTAATACCTTCGGAAGTGCTGTCTAGTGTTTCAGTCATATTCTTTAAACATTCATCCATTGTTTTAATTAATTTTTCATGGTGTCTCTGGTTATCTTCTCTCATTTTGTTTAATCTTTCGTTATATTTCCTAAATTGTTATGCTATAATATTCATTACTTCTTGGCAAGTTGGTTTTCTGCTGCCTTCTGCTTTGTTCCCCGCTTGTTTCTCATTTTCCGTGTCTGTAACTACTTCAGTTTCTTCTTTATCGCCTATCTGTTGTTTCAAGTTTTTTTTATTTGGTATTCCTTTAAATTCTTCTATTCGATTATGTTCCTTCCTCCAATTACACATATCTTCTCTGGATATTTCAAACATAACACTTATCCATTCCCTTAATTCTGCGTTTTCCGTTTGTGTTGGGTTTCCTGGTCGTCTTATTAATTTTCTCCATTGTTCATATTCCTCCTGAGTATATTGCTCTGTCACCTGCGTATACTCCCGTTCTTTCGTTTTTCATTTGTGCTTCATTATTGTCCCATCTTTCCCAATCTTCTTCAGTCATTCTTTCCACATTGTTATCGTCTTTTTCGTGGGCTGTCCCTATAGTCTCTTCTTTATTACATCTTCTCTATAGACTCATCTGTGCTCGTTCGTGATCAGTGGTATTCTTCTTGATGTACTCCATCTCCTTGCTGAATTTTTTGAATAGCACTGTCATCCATTCCGCGTAACTAAATCGTCTCTCTCGTTCGGGCATTTTCGTTTCCTGTTGTATCATAGCTCTTTATTGCATTTCTGTGCCTCTAATAGTTGCCTGCTCAAGTTAAGTATTTGTTATGGAATCGCTGTTTTACTTAACGTAAGCCCTACACAAGTTGAGCGCCAATTTATTACTATCTTCTTTTGGCGAAGGTGGTATAATAATTTTTAAATATGCTCCACGTTGGAAACGCCAATTTATAATATTTCTCGTCCGTATCTGTGTCGTTTGTATGTTATGCCCCACTAATGGAGCGTCAATTTATAATATTACTGTGTTCCCACTGTTGTGTTCGCCAATTTATAATAACTACTGATCCTCTCTAATTAATATATTTGTGTTGTTGTAATGGAATTTATGTATTAAGTGTGCAAATCTAATTTTCTCATTCAACCCTAGCCCGCGTTGAAGAGAAGAGAAGGAATTCTTATTTGTTTCTCGTTCTCTTTAATTCAACAGCGGTCCGCGTGGTAGCGCTGTGTTTCACAGATGTTGGAAATTGTAGGTTAGTTGTCCGCGTACAATAATTCCTACGTTGCACTCTCTACTTATATTACAACTTGTTCCTGCTGTACTAAATATTATATAAATGAGAACATATCGTTAAATTCTGAAATGATTCTTTATTATGATTTTTGTATTTCTTGACAACAAAGTTATTCCTTTACGGAGATACAAAAGTCGATCGTATTAGAAGTAATCAATTATAGATCCGGTTCAGGGTTATATATTATTTTAATTATTATGGTATTTCTTTAAACACAGGGTTGTGAATGTTCTTTCAGCTATTAGTAAGGTCAGAAAACGCATAAATAGGATTACAAGGTATCACAATATAGTACTAATTTCTTATTAAATTTTATTTAAAATAAGTGTATTTTTACCGTCCGCTGGACATCGATACTTGGTAAGGCCGTGTACAGATAACCTCGGCGTAGTGTTTGGTCAATAACGGAATGCAGATGAATTGATCCTGGCCAGTCTTCACTCCAAGTTCGAAATTAAAGCTGAATTCTTGGTCCTGGGATGGTGCAGAACTGCCGCTCCTTTCGTTCACCAATGTCCGAGTTTTGTGGTTACGTGTTTCAACGTATTTCGTGTCCAACCACGCTTTTTCTATTGAATTGTGAAAGATATGAATTGTATACGTTAAAGTATAATTTTGTGTTTTGTTTTCGTTCTTTATAATATTGGATTATTTAACTCTATTCAGGTAGTTATTTCTCTGCTTTGGTTGATTAATTCAGTTAATGATTACTCATTATATTGAGTTTTATTAGTAGAGTTCTTCCTTTAAATTTTTGTCACTTTTGATGTACAGGTTTATTATAATTCGGTTATATCAGACTGCCGAATGTCAGTGAACCATATCATGGTGATTTATTACTTAAATTTGTTCACAATTGTATTGGTTTAATTTAATTTTACCAATTCGTTTCTGAGTGCATCAAAATTAATCCGTCTTCGTTCATGGATAATCATTCAACAATCGAATTAACAAATTTTATATCTCTCGTCGTCCTTGACAACCATCCTGTCTCCTCTTATTGGATATTATATATTATACTATAACCATTATCATACAATGTTCTTACACTCATCAAAATAATCCTTTACTAAATTTACATTATATCCTATTATACTTTTACATATTGTTTGTTACTAAATTTTATACATTTTGCTGTCGTTTCCTCTTAATTTACTTACTCTAACAAGTATTATTTTTCTGTTACAAAATATTACCTTTCGGTATCATTGCACTATTGCATTTTGAGATTTTATTTAAATTGAATTTATTTATCTGTTATCAGCAATTACTATTAACTTCTCCTAACTCATTATATTTTATTTAATATTTTTTACAAATTTCTTTACCTACCTTTCTGACCTGACTTACTATATACTGTTACTGGTTTTAGACCTATCATTACATTTTTATCTATTTCTGATTTTAATTTGTTATTACTTGCATTATTATAGACTCCTTCATTTGCTTATTATATGATTACACTAAACCCTTTTGTATCTCATTAACAATTATAGCCTTTCTGGCCAAGTTTACAATTATAATCTGCCTACTAACTAAGTAAATGTGTACAAACATTGTAACGTATCAAAATAATGGTTACATAGAAACGATATAATTCGTCAAATAAAAGGGTACTACAAAATTTTTTCTTCAAACATGAGAAGAAAGAAAAAAAGTATAGAAGTCAAATGTGTAATATATAAATGAATAATGTTAAGTAAGCCAACGAAGAAGAAAGAAGAATCATAATAAATATATCATCGAGTAGAACTGAGGAAAGGAAAAGAAAATGGATCAAAATAATACGTTAGCAATATAGGCCCAATGGATCATAATAGTGAGGGAATAAACCAAATATTATTATCATAATGATGAACAGACAAACCAATAGATTATAATAGTGAGGGGATATACCAAATATGATCATCGTAGTGAATAGATGTATTAAATGTTATCATCGTAGTGAGAGGATAAACTAATTTATTACGATAATGAGAAATATATAAAGTAATGGTTATCATAATAATGAGTGAAAATGTTAAAAAGTATAACTATATTGAGTGAACATGACATATAGACAAATGAATGTAAATAGTGACAAACAACGACGGATATAATATAATAATTGTGTTATCAATATAACATGAGTTATCACAAATAGTGAGGAACCAAAAAATGCCTTATAAGTGACAAGAAATTAAAATGAAGAATAAGCAAATGAATAACCAGAAGAGGAAGTAAGGAGAAGAAGAAGAAGAAGAAGAGGAAGAAATGTACCAGTGAAAAATGAAGAATATATATGACTAGAACAAGACACCAGCATTCCCAAAGTATGGAAGGCACCACCACCTGTAAAGTAACCAAATGAGAATAATAACTATCAGATTAATAGTAATAAAACTATTCATCAAGGAAGGACATAGTGAAACCAATATTATAAAAACCAAGTGTTGAAGACTTAGTAAGTGATCACAAACAATAATAGTGAGTACCTTATATGAGTGCAACGAGAAATAATATAATGACACTACCCCAAATAAGCAACACAAACAATATGAGTGAAATGTTTATGACAAAGGGAAGTGAATAAATGTTAACAAGTGAAATCAACGATTATCAAGTGAGATACACAAACATTTAGTGTACCAATTGTAATCCAAGATTGTAAAAAACAAACATACTTAGTAAGACCACCAATTTAATGGAACTGAAAAGAGAAATAATTGCTCAAAAAGACCAATGATACAAACTATATAATCCTTGATATGAAATGTGCCTGAATGTCAGAGTAACACAGGACAAAATGTAAATACATAATATAGCTAAAGTGTAGTGAACAATCAATTTGTTGTAAAGAAACAAACCAATGTGTACAAGCCAAGATGCAAACCCACAAAAATGTGTAATATAAATAAGTAAAAACCAAGTATTATTGTATAAACATATAGTGTAAAATGTGTCCAAAGTGTGTAAAACATAGTAATAAACAATAGTAATAACATGCCATAATGACATAACAATATTTAAGCTGAATGTTGAACAAAATAAGAAGCATATTGTTGTCAAATCAGTAACACATAACCTCATCTGAACAGGACCTACAACAAAAAATCACACACAATAATTAAATAAAATGATTACAAGTAATTGTTTAAAACAGAAACCAAATAAGAACAAATATACAAGACAATGAGTACCTTATAAACTGAAGAACATAACTATATAAGTCAAATTATTGAAAATAACAATAAACAAATCAGACAAAATCCCAAGTGACTAGAGAGTTACACAAAAAACACTAATAAAACTTGTAAAGAGAGAGTAAAGAAGGTTACCAGTAGTGAGAAGAATGTTCATTTCAACTGTGAGAATACCTGACAATAATTGTATAAGTAATTTAATAACAATAATATAATAAACCAATTAACTGTACCCATAGGACTAGGTGTAAATAAACATCCTACTGTAACTTAAAGAAAATTCAACTAACCAAAAGTTAGTAAGTACATTAAACAGACCATGTACAATATCTGTGTACACTTTGATTGCTAATAAGACATATAATATATGATAATAATAACTAAATAAGAGTGACAGAATGACGAAATTATAGCATAGTGCATTTAAACAATGCTATATATTTGAATAAGACAACATTTGCTGGAGTAAAGTATCAGCAAATGTATGTAAGAATGTTAAGTAACATTTAAGTACCAAAGGTATATAATAACATAAGAAATAATGGTAATACAAGCAAATACAAATGCTGGGACATATATGGTTTGCACGCCATGAATGCATTTTGCTTAAACCACAAATATGTTAATATTCTATGTTAAATAATGAGAGATAAGAACTCTAAATGTTTAATTATAAGTATAATGGTAATATAACACCGAAATATAGTGGTAAAAACTTTTTTTTTATTAAGAACCACTATATGTATATTGTGTAAAGTGAAGTGAATTGTTAATGGACGGATTTATTACTTGTTTGGACTTAAATTAAAGACCCAAGTATCCGCAAAACAATGCGACTATTCAATTGACGATCAGACGATTAGTAAGAAACTTATGCATATTATAAGATTTTCTGTCATTTCCGAATCGAAATGAACGCGTCATAGCCTAGTCTCCAATCCAAAGGACAGAAGCTAAAAATTAAAATTTTAATATAACCAAGGCGTTTGGGGTAGAGAGTACAGACTTCTACACCAATGGGATGATCTGATTTTACCAGACGCGAGGAGAAGCTTCGACAAGAAGAATTAATTGTTTTCCAACCACCGATGCGAACGGAACACGCGGCAGTCGTGAAGAAAATATTTTGAATTTGTGCGCGTTACATAGTAAACAATTGTAACTAACCTCAACTGAAGAATAACCCTTTTTTACGTGTGACAGTGCTACGAATAATAAAGTGAATTATTAAAACATTGCCAGTGTATAATAAAGGCAATGAAAAGTGAAATATACAGGGAGTACTGTAAATTAACGAATTTTAAAATAAAATGAAATATAATCTCGTCAGTTGACGAATATTATATCGGACTATGTTAGTCAAGCACACACTATGCATGATTAACCTAGCGAACGATAGTATATTAACAGGCACAATGAATAAAGGTTCTCGTTTAATTAATAATGTTATTTAATTAAAATATTTTAACATTTGTTCAAGAAAAATAATAATTGGAGTCGAAGTAATAATAAATACAGTAAGCAACACTTATAAAATATAGACGCTTATTTGACTACAATCACAGTTGAATCGAATAAATAATAATTTTACTTACGAGAACTATCACTGCCGTTAATTATCAAACTTACTATGATAAATAATGTTTTGAATGTAGTATTAAGATTTCAATAATATTGAATAACTTATTTTGTTAACTTACTCTCAATTATAGGTAAAGTTAACCTATAAACAACAAGTATTTCCATGTCAACAGAGAGTCACGTCATTCATTAATAATTCTTTTTTGAATAGACTCAATAATAAGGATTTTTCTATTTTTGATCAAATCCATTTCATAATAATAAATAAGCCAGTAATATTGTTTTAATGTGTAACGCTTATGAACACGTGTTACACAGGCTTGAATGAATAACTACAACACACCTGTTGTACGATAATACGATAATTTTAATATCGTATTGAGGTTAAATATTTTTAATTTTTTGTCTTTTGATCAAAATAAACATCTTTGTATCTTGTATCATGTCAGTTCAAAGAATTCATGAAATTTGGTAACAATAATAACCAAAATTAACATAACAAGAATTACCATAATATTGTATATTGTACCAGTGTTACCAGCCCTGAGCTGAAGGATTTTCAGAAAATAATTAACTTTTGTTGTTTTAAAAATGTATTTATTGTTTTTTAAAAGGAATTCATTCAATTTAACTGATGTTAATAAAAGCCTAGATATCTAACCTGTGAACAAAGAGTATTTATTTCTTTTAAATAGGCACAAATAACTTGCATTTAAGAAGCAACTGTTTCTCAAGGTGGCAGCAATATTCCAGCGGCCAGTATTTAAATATTTAATCCAAGATTAAATATCCTTATCATTTTATTTACTGAGTATATGTGAATGTCAAGGTGAAGTATTTTAATATGACTTAAAAGTTGACTTGAAGTTATTCATGACTTTCCAGTGAGATAGAGCCTATTAAGAAGATTGAAGACGTTCACGGATGGTAATTGGGGAGGTAAACACATCAAGAGAACAGTTATTCCAGTCCTTTTAAACATAAACATTATTTTAATCATTTAAACAACAACACTTCTAACCGAATAGCAAACTAAATTATACTACACAACAATCTATTTAATTATATTACAACGTGGCGCCCAACGTCTGAGCACGAATTAGGACGACAATGCCCAACAAAACAAATAAATAATAAATAATTACTGAACCTAATTCGGCGGCAATTGCGTTGCAAGAATACAGAAATGTATAGAAGATCGACATCGAAGAGGCGAGCCGCGGAAGCTGAAAAAGAAGCCAGGATGGAGGAGAAGGAAGCAACGTCAGCCGAAGATGTGGAAGAAATGTTAATTACAATGGAAGACAGACAACCTGAACCGGCGGAGGAGGTCCAGCAACCAGAAGGTCAACCAGAAATTCAACCGGAAGCAAAACAACCGGAGACACCCACACGAACATGGGACGCAGACTTCCAGGAATGGATGAAGAAGATGATGGAAGAAAATAGAAAAAGTATGGAATCAATGAATAAGAAAATGGATGAAAACAGTCTATCCACAAACCAGAAAATAGAAGACAGCCAGAAGTCATTGAAGGAGGAATTAAGCAAGAAAATAGAAGAAGGCCAGAAAGACAGCCAGAAAAATATAGAATCATTGAAGGAAAATAACCTGTCGTTGAATAAAAAAATAGAAGACGGCCAGAAGAAGAGCCAGAAGAACATAGAATCTTTGAAGGAAGATCTGAATAAGAAGATAGATGAAACAAATAAGAAGACGGAAGAATTATTGA
Organism: Magicicada septendecula; assembly: GCA_034769895.1. Lineage (NCBI taxonomy): Eukaryota > Metazoa > Arthropoda > Insecta > Hemiptera > Cicadidae > Magicicada > Magicicada septendecula. Next base: position 84,106,454 of record CM068368.1, on the reverse strand, counting down.
CAAAAAATATAGAAATAATCAAAGAAATTTATCTGAAGAATTGGGAGTCAAAATCGGTGAAACCAATAAGAAGATAGACGAACTGAACGAGCAAATTAATGAGAAAATTGAAGCAATTAAGAGCGATAACGAGAAGATACGGCAACAAATGGCCGAAAATAACTGCAGAACGGAAGAGATCGCGAGAACGACCATAGAAACAATAGATAAGAAAATAGAAGAAAACCTGGAAGCAACAGAGGAGAGGATGGAAGTGATGGCGACGGAAATCCGGGGAGAGATGTCTGATGTACGCCGAGAATGCGAACTCAACAAACAGGAGATTGTGCAGACCAAAACAGATATCCACAACCGTATTGACGTTATCGAAGAAACCCGTACGAAACAAATGGAAATAGTGGAGCGTAGACAAGCAGACATGGTAGTCGCACACACCACACTAGGGGAGAAGTGTGAGGAGATGAAAACGACTGTAGACGCAGTGAAGAACCAGGTAAATAGCGACAGAGAACGATTGACCGAACGGCAACAACGAGAATTCGACAATCTAAGGGACGAGATGAACCATCTGAGAACCTACCCAAGTATAATAACGGGACTACCACACCTGGACGGACGAGAGAGCATAGATTTCAGAGCCTACAAAAGGAATCCTCTCGGGTTCCTGGAGAGAGTTGACGAGGTATTGAACCGAAATAAAGAAAGTCGATGGACAATAATAAAAGGAATGCTCGACGAATACTTTAAAAATATTTTTGACAATTGGTGGACGGTAACCAGGCATGAAGTGAATAGCTATACAGCATTCAAGGTAGCATTCAAGATGAAATATTGGTCAGAATCCACCCAAAACATCATTAGAGACGATATAAGCAACGGCAAGTACGACCCCAATACCGGACAATCCATGAAAGCGTATTTTTTGGGAAAGATATGCCTAGCGCGAAATTTGGAGCCAGCAATACCGGAAGAGTGCCTGGTAACCAAACTGGCATACCACTTCAATGAAGGTGTGTCACAAGGAAGATTGAATGCCCAAATAAAAACAGTACAAGGGATGTCTGCGCTCCTGGAAAACCACGAACAAGAGCGGTACTATCAAAGGAACCGTCAGAGGCCAGGACCACATTATGACCGGGGTGGACCGGGTAATAATAATCCCAATACCGGGTAATAATAATCCCAAACCCAATCCGGGTGATAGGCCCAACTACAGAGTGAACTTCAACAACCCGACTCGATTCAATAATGACCAAAATCCCAGACCAAATAACAATGGAAACGCTACCAACAACAACGACCGTGGGAATCAAAATAACCCCAGGCCAAATAATTATCAAGGAAATAATAACAATTATCGACCGAACAACAATTACTACCGGCCATATAATAACTATCATAATAATAATAATTACAGACCGAACAACGGAACCAACGGTGGTAATAATTATAGAAGAGTACACTACGCTAATGCCAGTCGAGGCGGCAATAGTAGACCGTACTATCAGGGTCGCCGGAGCTACCACAGTAATAACAGCCGGAGCAACAGCGATGGTGAAGATCATGAATCTGGATATAACACCAACAGAAGCCACAGCAGCGAAGACAATTGGCGGTGACAAGGAAATGAAGAAATATATCACAACGGAAATGGACCAGGACCCCAAGAACAGAATGCATCCAACGTATCGGACAGGCACCCGGATAATGGTGACCTGCCTTTAAATGGGCAACGGCAGTGAAAACCGCAACATCACCCTCACTGAACCGGTCTGTTGGGTCTAACGTAGCAAGAAACACAAAGGAATCCATTACCATCCTCCAGAACAATTACCTAAAAAACATTCGCAAGGATTTATTGGAAGAAAAGGACAATAACATCGACGACGCAGTTAACAGCGAAATCGCATATGTAACAGTTAACGTTAATGGGATCAAGGCGACGGCCATGATAGATACAGGGGCCAATGTATCATTGATTGACAGAGTCGAATTAAATCGGATACAAGCTGGAAACAAAACAATAATATCGACGTTGCCAATAAACAACATTATCTTAATCGGAGCAACGGGTCGGCAGAATAAAACTATCCGGAACCAAGTACAATTAGGGATATCAAGTAACGGTGAAACTATCCCAATGATCTTCTTAGTAGCGAGTGGGCTACCCTTTAATTTACTAATTGGCTGCGACATATTAAGAAGATATGCAGCCATTATTGATATGAGCAGAGCCAAAGTATCTCTGAAATCAGGTGACATTAGATGGACAGCAGAATTAATCGAAAGCAGAAAGGCCCCTCCTGAAGATATCATATATTACATCCGGGAAGGCCATAACCAGAGGGAACAAGGACCGATCAATGAAGAGATTCGCCACACCAACGGAGACACTTTGTGGATAGAAAAGTTAAACGAAGTTAAGAGGTTCCAAACAGCTAGAGTCGACAAGATTCTAACGGATGAGCAAATAGCGAAATTAATCAAAATTTACAACAAATACAGGCGCGTATTTTCAGATACGCCAGGGAAGGTGAAAAATTTCCAGTGCGAAATAACCTTCAAGGAACAAGCTGAATTTAAAAAGAAATCATCCCCCATAGCTTTTTCGTTAAAAGAAGCAGTCCGTTTAGAAATACAACGTTTAATCGAAGATGATATCATTGAGCTAAGTAATTCCCCGTACACCAATCCAATTGTAGCAGTACCAAAGAAGAATGGCGCAGTAATGATCTGCCTAGACGCCAGGGAGATAAACAAGACCATAATAAATGACAGGACGTCGCCTGGAGAAATCGACGAAATACTTAAGAAATTCCATGGCATACGGTATATCAGTATATGGGACACAGTGTGGGGGTATTGGCAGGTGGAATTACACCCCAATAGCAGAAAATATACGGCCTTTATATTTGAAGGGCGTAACTATCAGTTTAAAAGGTTACCCTTCGGCCTAGTAAATTCCGTAGCAGTCTTTATAAAATGTATGGATGAGATTTTAGGACAAAATACACTTCAATTCACTACAGTGTATGTCGATGATTTGCTCATTACCTCCAACAATTGGGAGGAACACTGCAACAGGGTGGCACAAGTATTGAAAAAATTGGATGAGAACAGCATCACATTAAAATTAGAGAAATCCAAACTCATAACCAACGAAGTACAATTTCTGTGTTTTAATTTGTCTGAAACGGGAATAACGCCAGCACAAGAAAAGATGGAAGCTATACAGCGCTTTCCTGTACCCAAAAACAAGAAACAGTTGCAATCGTTTCTTGGAATTTGCAATTATTACAGAAAATTTCAAAATAATTATTCAGAATTGACATCTAATTTTGCCCAACAATTGTCATCCAAAGATAAGTGGAGATGGGGACCCGAACAGGACACAACCTTCAAGATGATAAAAGAAAAATTCCTCAAAACTGTAATGTTACACCACCCAAACTTTAACAAAAATTTCTACATGAATTGTGATGCAAGTGATGTAAGCCTGGGATCCATCTTATACCAAGAAGACGAGGAAGGCAACTATCAGTTGATCAGTTTTGCTAGTAGGACACTCAACAAATGTGAGCGCAATTACCACACCACAGAGAAGGAACTCTTCAGTTCGCTTGTGAAAAGTTCCGAACATATATTTTGGGATACCCATTAACAGTGCGTACAGACCACAAATCGATATCATTCTTAAAGAATTGCCGATTAAAGCATGGGAGGCTGACGAGGTGGACACTAACACTCCAAGAATACAACATACATTGGGAATACGTCCCTGGTAAGAGCAATGTTGCTGCAGATGTGTTGTCCAGAGTAAACATACAAGCCCAAACGTTCGAAGGAGAGAAGGAGACCATCGCTAAAGTTTACCATATTTTGAAAAGTAAGACCGAATTGGCAAAGATAATAACAAATATCTAAATCAACCAACAAAACGATCCCAAAATCAGCAGTATAATACAGAGATTAACAGAACAAGATGAAAGAGTTGTTCCATATTATTGTATCCATAATAATCTACTGTTCACTAAAACAAAGCAATCCAATGATCAATGGAAAATATTAATACCCAAAATTACTGAAAGAGAAATTGCAATAGACTACCATATAAGATATGGACATATGGGGGCCATAAAAGTAGTGAAGGCGTTAGAAGAACACGTATACTTAAGGATATGAATCGTAGAGTCAGAAAATACATACAACACTGCCATCTGTGTCAACTAGTTAAATGTAACAATGAAAAGAAAGAAGGAGTAATGATACCCATTACATCTACAAAGAAACTCGAAAAGGTGTTTGTGGATATTTGTGGACCATTTCCACGCAGTGGCGGCAGACACCAGTACAAATACATAGTAATAATTTTTTATCACTACACCAAATTCACCAAACTCTACGCCATAAATAGAGCAACTACAAGCAAAATTTTGGAAATTATAACCCTAAAGTATATCCCAGAAATCGGAAAACCTCAGTCCATAATTACGGACCATGGAACGCAATTCATAGGCCGAAAATGGAGGGATACATTAACGAACCATGGTGTAAAAAGATACAAGACATCGGTATACCACCCTAACAGCAATCCGGCTGAAAGAGTCCTAAGAGAGGTAGGAAGAATCTTGAGGACATACTGCTATACACAATAGCGGAGATGGGAGGAATATTTATCCCCAGCAGAAGATTTCATAAACTTAGCTTGTCACCAATCGACGAATGAAACACCATATACGGCTATGTTTGAACAAAAACCACCCCGAGAAATAACAGAGATAATTAATTTTCCACAAGGAAGCCAATATGAATTTAACAAAGTAAAATTTTATAGTAATGCAGTTGAGCGAGCTGAAAAACTCAGATTAAAGTATAAAAAATCACAGCCTAAAATAATCACATACGAAGTGGGAGATAAAGTGCTATTAAAAAACAGAGAACTCCCAAGTTCTATTGAAGGAATTGCTAAGAAATTGTTACTGCTTTACACAGGCCCATATACTGTTACCAAAAACAATATGAACAATACGTATGAAATACAGGATCCTGTAACGAAGAAAATCAAAGTTAATTATAATCAAACCTCCATAAAACGATATATTGAAGAGTGAATTATATAAAAAGATGGAATGTTATGATGAAAATTATTTAGTGTTGATACTAAGGGCGGAAGTGACAATTATAAATGTAAAAATGAATGTTGACAAGATATTGATATAATGATATAAAAGAGTAACCCAAAGAAATAATGTAAGATGTGAAGAAAACAGTAAAATAACATCTTACCCGTACCATATAAAATTATACGAGAACGACACCTACCACCTATGGCAACAAGTAAATAATTCCAAGAGCCAGTCAACTAGTAAATACCATCTTACCCGTACTAATTAAGAAGAAAAGAGATATACGAGACCGACACCCAACCACTTGGCACGTAAATATTTCCAACAGCCAGTCAACTAGTTATTACCATCCTACCCGTACTACAAAAGAAGAAGATATACGAGACCGACAAATAAGATCTAAGGCATAAAATATGTAAAACGTATATAGAAAAATTCCAAGAGCCAGTCAACTAGTAAATACCATCTTGCCCGTACTAATTAAGAAGAAAAGAGATATACGAGACCGACACCCAACCATTTGGCACGTAAATATTTCCAACAGCCAGTCAACTAGTTATTACCATCCTACCCGTACTACAAAAGAAGAAGATATACGAGACCGACAAATAAGATCTAAGGCATAAAATATGTAAAACGTATATAGAAAAATTCCAAGAGCCAGTCAACTAGTAAATACCATCTTACCCGTACTAATTAAGAAGAAAAGAGATATACGAGACCGACACCCAACCACTTGGCACGTAAATATTTCCAACAGCCAGTCAACTAGTTATTACCATCCTACCCGTACTACAAAAGAAGAAGATATACGAGACCGACAAATAAGATCTAAGGCATAAAATATGTAAAACGTATATAGAAAAATTCCAAGAGCCAGTCAACTAGTAAATACCATCTTACCCGTACTAATTAAGAAGAAAAGAGATATACGAGACCGACACCCAACCACTTGGCACGTAAATATTTCCAACAGCCAGTCAACTAGTTATTACCATCCTATCCGTACTACAAAAGAAGAAGATATACGAGACCGACAAATAAGATCTAAGGCATAAAATATATAAAACGTATATAGAAAAATTCCAAGAGCCAGTCAACTAGTAAATACCATCTTACCCGTACTGCAAAAGAAAGAACTATACGAGATGATATACAAAGAAATCGACATAAGAAGTTAGAAAAAACAGAAGCAAGTGAATATTATTAATATGAAACAGATATATGATACCCAAAACATGAGGCAAAACCAAAAGAGAGCCTATACTAAATGAAATGTGACACAAAGACGTGGATCATGAAGATGAGGAAGATTATAAAGTGACGTTAAATGTGATACCAAGAGAAAAGATTAATTGATGACAAAGAAGAATGAAAAATAATATACTAACAAAGGAAATCATGAGAAAATACCAGTGATGAAATGTAAACAAACTATCCCAGAAAAATATGAAGAATTAAGTTAAGATGAATCAAGAAGAGGAGAATATAATAATGTATAAACCGCAGATGCGTGAAGTAATCCCAAGGATATTTATTAATAGTCGAAAGAACGACTACTTTATATTTTGAGATGAATTGACTGATGAATTATTCCAGCAATCATTTATATTATTGACAGAGATGATGTACCTCTGAATTTATTGATGTTATTATGGCCAGCAGAGAAATAAGGTCACGCGAACCACTCTGAGCTGCCCCAGCTAAAATTATGTTTGGGAATTAGGGAATTAAATAAACAAGGGAGATGATTACATGGAAAGAAATATAATTATGATTCATAGAAGAGAATGGAAGGATATAAGAAGAACATAAGAGTCAACCTGGAAATTACAACAATTAATGAATTCTTCATGAAATGAGTATACAGATTCAGAATTAATCAATTCTTATAGGAAGGCATATGTAACGTATCAAAATAATGGTTACATAGAAACGATATAATACGTCAAATAAAAGTGTACTACAAACATATTTCATATGTTTTTGCTACTGGTATGTTGGTGTACATATCTTTTATATCTAATGACATTAGTTTTGTCTTATTTGTTATGGTAATTTCTTTTAATCTTTCTATTACCTTTTTACTGTTCTATGCTGTGGATTTCTTCTTTTTCATATGCCATTTTGATTCTTTTACTTATTTCTTTTGATATTTTGTATGTTGGCGAATTTATAAATGTTACTATAGGTCTTAATGGCATTTCTTTTTTATGTAACTTAATTTGACATCTAAATTTTGGAGCTTCAGGATTATGTTCTATTTTTTGTTTCTTTTGCCATTCTGTTAAATATGTTGTCTTTTTTATCAATTTCTTTGTTTGTGCTTGAAATTTACTTGTGTAATCATATTTTATTTCTTTATATGGTCCTTTTTGTATAAATTGTTCTGCTTTTTCGATGTAATCTCTTTTGTTCATTACCACTGCTGTGTTACCTTTATCGGCTTTTATAACTATCAAATTGTTCTCCATGATTTTTTTTTTAATTCTCTTATATATCTTTTTATTTGTGTTTCGTTTTTATCTCTTACATTTTTGTTTTTCTTACATATTTTTTCTACTATTTCTTTTACTTCACTTCTTAATTGTTTTTTAGTTTCTTGATTTTTTATTTTATCGATTATTTCTTCACATTCTATTATTGTATTTTCTTTATCTATGTTTGTTTTGTTCTATATTTTAAACTTTTCGCTAATAATTTATGTTCATTTTCTGTAAACTTTGTTTCTGTTAAATTTAATACTTTTTCAGCAAATTTTATTTCTTTTTATCTTTTTCTTTATTTTTATTTCTTGTTCCTTCTGTTAATTCCTTGAGTTTCTTATTTAATCTCTCTTCCATTTTTCTTATTTCCTTTTCTATGTATTTTTCACCAAACTCTTTTCTCATTTCTTCTATTTCTATATAATTGTAACTTGTATATATATTTTTTGATGTAATTGATACATTTCTTTGTTATATTTATTTATTTTACTGTATAAGTTCTTAATTTCAAGTTTTATCCATATTTTTTCCGCCATGTTTTTCACTTGGTTTGCTACTTTGCTTTTGTTATTAATTTTAATTTTTGCGTATTTTGGAGTTATTTTATTAATTAAACACTGTTTATTAAACCAAATTTTCCCTAGCGTTTTTTTTCAATTTTGCTTTAATTTTTAAATACTTAAAAAATTCCCTTACATTTTTATATTTATCTGCTTGCAATTCGCATGTTTTATTCTTCGTATTGTTTAAATTAGCAGCCATCCTTACTATTTCTTTTATGAATTTGCTAACTGCTATAATTTTTATTGTTCGACTAAGCTTTTCGTCATCACTGACATCTTCAGGTCTTAAACAACGTCTATCAACTGTACGTTGTAGGCTTTTATACTTTAGGCCCCTCCCCTTATGTCATCGCCCCTCCTATTGGTTCTAACTGCTACCGCTCTTCACGGGAACTTTGTCTACATTTTTCCGTTAGGCATTTTTCTAACGTCCGTCAAATTGTTTTAAGAATCTCCCGTTAATTTCTTCATTCTTGACTTATAATTTTTTTGTAACCTTTTACATTTCGTCATTTTTAGTGTGTTATTCTTATATTTCAATTTATTTTTGTTTATTGTTTAATATATAATAAAATATTTCTTCATTTGTAAAATCCACTTTTATATTCATTAATTTATTTTTATCTTCTTTTTTAACTTTAGTTATTTCTAGTTCTTCTATTAATTTTCTTTTTTGCGGATTGTTTTCTATTTTGATTATTTCCATATTTTCATTTGGATTTATGAATTTATGGCCTGATTCATTGAAATCTCTTGCATATAGTGAGTTCGTTACTCTAACCCCTTCTCCTTTTGCGTGTTCATTCATTCTAATTTTAAATTTTCTTCCAGTTTCGCCCAGATATATCTTATTACATTCCCCACATTTTAATTTGCATTTGATAGACGTTGTTTAAGACCTGAAGATGTCAGTGATGACGAAAAGCTTAGTCGAACAATAAAAATTATAGCAGTTAGCAAATTCATAAAAGAAATAATAACAAGAATTACCATAATATTGCATGTTGTACCAGTGTTACCAGCCCTGAGCTGAAGGATTTCAAGAAATAATTATCTTTTGTTGTTTTAAAAATTTATTTATTGTTTTTTAAAAGGAATTCATTCAATTTAACTGATGTTAATAAAAGCCTAGATATCTTACCTGTGAACAAAGAGTATTTATTTCTTTTAAATAGGCACAAATAACTTGCATTTAAGAAGCAATTGTTTCTCAAGGTGGCAGCAATTTCCAGCGGCCAGTATTTAAATATTTAATCCAAGATTAAATATCCTTATCATTTTATTTACTGAGTATATGTTAATGTCAAGGTGAAGTATTTTGTGTGTTATTCATGACTTTCCAGTGAGATAGAGCCTATTAAGGAGATTGAAGACGTTCACGGATGGTAAGTGGGGAGGTAAACACATCAAAAGAACAGTTATTACAGTCCTTTTAAACATAAACATTATTTTAATCATTTAAACAACAACACTTCTAACCGAATAGCAAAATAAATTATACTACACAACAATCTATTTAATTATAATACAACATTTTACAATATAAAGTTTAACAACAGCTGTATAATGATATATTGATAACACAAAACATGAAATTAATATCAGTTAATTGATATTCTTTTAACAGAATTACTCCAATTGGTACACATAAAAAATAACATAACTATCATGATAATAATATAACATGATACAACGTAATAATAGGTACATTTTTATGAAATAAATCATGCATTCATTAATCATTCTCCTCTCATTTAAAACATCAATTATTATAAAACTGTCAAAGTTATGTTTTACATTCGTCTATCGTTTACAACTTTCACTGAACACTGAAGTTGGTATTTATAAACATTCTCAAATTTTTCTTTCTACCTTGTATTCTTATTGCGGGATGATTCATTTATTTATTAATGGGTTATTTTCTGACCTTTTACTAGTATGGACAATTATTATTTTTATTTTTATTTTTAAACTTATAAACTTATTTATGTAACGTAGGGGACAATATTTTCGTTACGTTACATATGCTTCCCCTCCAAAAGAAATTTAGTTTACCTGAATATAATTTGGGTCAAAATAATCTTATATATTTTTTTTTTCATGAATTGAAATATCTTTCTTTTATTCATTGTATAGTTTTAATGGTAATTGATTGGATTTCTTAATGTAACATTTTTGACTAGTATTCACTTTTCTCTATAGGACGAAAATTCATTAGTGATATTAATTCTCTTGCTTTGTTTTTTCAAACATTACTTGACAATGATAGGTCACAATAATCAGTAAAAATTAGTTTTAACACTCTCAGGTTTCTATTTACTTCTATAAATGCGTTTCTCCATTGATCTTCTGTCAGCTATCTTCTTTCTGTTTTCTTCCTTCATACTTTTGGAATCTGATGTCAATCTTCGCAGCGGTTTTATTATCCCTTAAATATTCAATTTCCCTAACATTCCCTAACATGTGAGCTGGAACAGTCGAGAGAGGCACTTTTGGCTACATACTCTGCTGGTTATACTACACTTCAATATAATACTGCTGGAATTCATCTACAGACAGTTATAAAAAAATAAAATAATATCATAATAGTCTCTTCATTTGACTAGTAATAAACATCTTTGGGATTCTTTACACGATTGCGTTTTACATTTAATTATATATATTTCTTTTTCTTCTTGATTCCTTCTTATTTTCATTACATATTTTCATATAACCTTCTTGACAGTCATTATTTGTAAATATCTTTGACCTTCCTTCTTGTGACAGATGTTCTCCGTCATGTCATTTTCAATTCAAAGAAATTCTAAATTGTATTTGCATTAATTATTATAATTCTTTAGTTTCATTGAAATTATAGTCATTAAATTATCCATTGTTCTTCTTATTTTACCTTCTTGTCTGAACACATTACCATTAATTGTTTTTATATATATTTTGTCTTATTCCATTTTTAATCATGTTGTTTATAAATAATCATGTAATCTATTCTTCAATTCTCTTGGTGTTTTGTCATTTATCTTATCATATTGTTTCTAAGTATTTTGAGTAAGTTTTTCTTATATTGTTTTTTAATTTTTTGGGATTTATACATAATATATTCTACATAATATCTTCGTAAACACATAAAGACGTTCTTACTTATTTTAGAATTTTGGGGGTTTATTTTTAATATATTCCACATAATATCTTCGTAAACACATAGTAAGACGCTCTTACTTATTTTTGAATATTGTGGGTTTTATTCTTTTTATTTATTTTTTTTTTAATAAATTTTATTTGGTTCCTTCGTTCCAATGGGTTGCTTGGTCGGTTCTCAGAAAATCAGTCCCCTTTTTCTGGTTGACTATTTCTTGTTTTAACCATGGTCCATTAACTCAGGAACTCCTTTTCCTCGGATTACTGCAGTGTTCATAACGATTTTTGTACTTGTTAAATACCTCTCTATCATCTGGTATTGTAACTCTGCTGATACGAAGTCTTCATTTAAGTCACGGTTTTCCGCCATAGTTAGATCCTTTTTAACTATCAGGTATTGTACCTCCTCTAATCTAACATAATCACTCATATATACTACCATTCCACTCTCTTTGGCCTCTGGATTATTTACCCAATGTTTTACTGGTATATTCCGTATTAAAGATATAACTGATATTGTCAGATACTCTTCGATCGTCGATATATTTAAATGATATCTAAACTTATTTAAGTTTTCTTTATTATTTTATTGTGGTTTACTTTTGTCATTTTTATTGAGTTTTTTCTATAATTCTTAACTTTACTAAACTCCCTTCGTTCATTGATTGGGAGGTTAAAGGCATTAATCAATCCACCCTTCCTCATCACCAATTCTTCTTTTGTATTTCATATTTCCTTTCTGCATATTTTTCTTATTTTCTTGGTCTTCTTTTCCATAGTTTGGATATTCTCCTTGTTTTTTCTATTGTTATCTTCAGATAGCAATGCATTTTGGTCTTCTCTAATTTCTATTCCCTTGCTGCTCTCTTCTGTGTTCCGACTTACTTTAATACCTTCGGAAGTCCTGTCTAGTGTTTCAGTCATATTCTTTAAACATTCATCCATTGTTTTCATTAATTTTTCATGGTGTCTCTGGTTATCTTCTCTCATTTTGTTTAATCTTTCGTTATGTTTCCTAAATTGTTCTGCTATAAAATTCATTACTTCTTGGCAAGTTGGTTTTCTGCTGGCTTCTGCTTTGTTCCCCGCTTGTTTCTCATTTTCCGTGTCTGTAACTACTTCAGTTTCTTCTTTATCGCATATCTGTTGTTTCAACTTTTTTTTTATTTGGTATGCCTTTAAATTCTTCTATTCGATTATGTTCCTTCCTCCAATTACACATATCTTCTCTGGATATTTCAAACATAACACTTATCCATTCCCTTAATTCTGCGTTTTCCGTTTGTGTTGGGTTTCCTGGTGGTCTTATTAATTGTCTCCATTGTTCATATACCTCCTGAGTATATTGCTCTGTCACCTGTGCGTATACTCCCGTTCTTTCGTTTTTCATTTGTGCTTCATTATTGTCCCATCTTTCCCAATCTTTTTCAGTCATTCTTTCCACGTTGTTATCGTCTTTTTCGAGGGATGTCCCTTTAGTCTTTTCTTTATTTCACCTGTCGTCTAATTCCCACATTTCATCATAAATATCTCTCAATGTCATTTTGTCGTTTGGTGTTCCCATTGCATTCGCACGACTCATCTGTGCTCGTTCGTGGTCAGTGGTATTCTTCTTGATGTACTCCATCTCCTTGCTGAATTTTTTGAATAGCACTGTCATCCATTCCGCGTAACTAAATCGTCTCTCTCGTTCGGGCATTTTCGTTTCCTGTTGTATCTTAGCTCTTTATTGCATTTGTGTGCCTCTAATAGTTGCCTGCTCAAGTTAAGTATTTGTTATGGAATCGCTGTTTTACTTAACGTAAGCCCTACACAAGTTGAGCGCCAATCTTCTTTTGGCGATGTGGTATAATAATGTTTAAATATGCTCCACGTTGGAAACGCCAATTTATAATATTTCTCGTCCGTATCTGTGTCGTTTGTATGTTATGCCCCCCTAACGGCGCGTCAATTTATAATATTACTGTGTTCCCACTGTTGTGTTCGCCAATTTATAATAACTACTGATCGTCTCTAATATATTTGTGTTGTTGTAATGGAATTTATGTATTAAGTGTGCAAATCTAATTTTCACATTCAAGCCTAGCCCGCGTTGAAGAGAAGAGAAGGAATTCTTATTTGTTTCTCGTTCTCTTTAATTCAACAGCGGTCCGCGTGGTAGCGCTGTGTTTCACAGATGTTGGAAATTGTAGGTTAGTTGTCCGCGTACAATAATTCCTACGTTGCACTCTCTACTTATATTACAACTTGTTCCTGCTGTACTAAATATTATATAAATGAGAAGATATCGTTAAATTCTGAAATGATTCTTTATTATGATTTTTGTATTTCTTGACAACAAAGTTATTCCTTTACGGAGATACAAAAGTCGATCGTATTAGAAGTAATCGATTATAGATCGGGTTCAGGGTTATATATTATTTTAATTATTTTGGTATTTCTTTAAACACAGGGTGTGAGTGTTCTTTCAGATATTAGTAAGGTCAGAAAATGCATAAAAAGGATTATAAGGTATCACAATATAGTACTAATTTCTTATTAAATATTATTTAAATTAAGTGTCTTTTTACCGTCCACTGGACATCGATACTTGGTAAGGCCGTGTACAGATAACCTCGGCGTAGTGTTTGGTCAATAACGGAATGCAGATGAATTGATCCTGGCCAGTCTTCACTCCAAGTTCGAAATTAAAGCTGAATTCTTGGTCCTGGGATGATGCAGAACTGCCGCTCCTTTTGTTCACCAATGTCCGAGTTTTATGGTTACGTGTTTCAACGTATTTCGTGTCCATCTACGCTTTTTCTATTGAATTGTGAAAGATGACTTTCAAGTATAATTTTGTGTTTTGTTTTCGTTCATTATAATATTGGATTATATAACTCTATTCATGTAGTTTTTTCTCTGTTTTGGTTGATTAATTCAGTTAATGATTACTCATTATATTGAGTTTTATTAGTAGAGTCCTTCCTTTAAATTTTTCTCACTTTTGATGTACAGGTTGTAACGTCACAGAACGTTCCATAAAAAGAAATCATTTATATAGTAAGTTAGCATAAGAGGAAAGTGAGGTGAACAGTATCGAACCCAAGTAGTCCCAAAAAATTGTGTAATTTTGTATAATAATTATTTCTATCAACTTGAAAAAACGACCAAACTATGACTACGACAAAACCCCATATATATTATTAAAGTGAATAAGAGTGAAAAAACCATAAGACACTATAAGAGAGAGAAATAATGTCAGAATCCACCAGAATAAAGCCAATAATTATTAAGTTTTATAACTATGAATAGGGTATTAAAAACTATTTTTTGTGAATAAATGGACATGATCCATTATTATATTATGTGATATAAATAAAATAAATGTATTAAATGACTTAAATACATTATTAGAAAGAGTTTAAGTTAAAATGAAAATTGTATATTTGCAATGACAAAAAAATATTAATGTGTTGGATTTGAGACCATACACCAAGATTTCATGAAAAAATTAATTATTATCAGATTTAAATAAAAACTATATGTAATTGTCAAGCAGACAATAGTGAACAATTTATCTTAAATAAAGAAAGCTCTCAAATGAATAAAAAGCAGTCAAAATAGCCAAAAACAGTGTTAACTAAAAACATGTAATAGGCATCTAATATTGTATAATTTATGAATTTAATGTTGCCAAAATGCAACCAAACTGTATTAGAAAGCTGTAATATGATATAAAGCAACTATACTAATATACCTGACCAACTTTAACATTGTAATAGTCAAGTCAGTAAAAAATATTTACTTATACCATGTATGGCTGAAGCCAATCATCCAGTACAAAAATAATCATATCAGGCTAAATACTTACATGATACTAACAAAAATAAGATAGAAAGGTACAATACATCAGAATACCTTAATAAGAAACAAACTCAGTTGAAAGTAAAGTCAATTCTAAAAGAAGTATAGAAGTATAAAGTATAGAGGTAGTAAGAAGTATAGAATCCTTGAAAGAGGAGAGTAATAAAAATAGACGGGAAGATAAGGAGGAGAATAATAAAAACAGGCTGGAAGATAAAGAGAAACTAGACAAAAACATAGAATCTTTAAAGAAGGATATAACCGAGAAAATAGATGACAATGGGAAGAAACTGGAGATATTTCAGGAGGAGAATAAAAAAAGTATAGAGTTCCTGAAAAAAGAAATTAGCATAAAATACGAAACAGTAAACAAAACGATCAATGATAATAAAATCGATAGTGACAGGAAGGTCAAAAACATGGAGAAACAGTTGGAAAGGTTACGGGAGGGAAACAATACACGTTTCGAAAGTATAGAGGAGCAAACAGTAGAGACCAAACAAGATGTTATAAATCTCGAAAACATGGTAAGGCAGAACCAAGACGCCATCATGCAGGAGGTAGGAGAAGTCCAGCACATCGCTAACAGGCTGGACGAACAAATAAAATCTAACAAAAATAGCATACTGGAAATAGACCAGAGAGAGAAAAACCTGCAGGAAAGATTAGAGGCGCTGAGGGACACACCAATACTAAACACTCATACGTGTCATGGTGAAAACAGGGAAGTAATCAACTTCCAGGACTATCGACGAAACCCAATGGAATTTTTGGAAAGAATGGAGGAGGTTATTGGGAGAAGTAGAGAAACAAGGTGGGACAGGATAAGAGAGATGCTTGACGAGACGTTTAAAAATACTAAGGATAACTGGTGGATAGCGGTACGACCCGAAATAACAAATTTAGCAGAGTTTAAACGCCAGTTTAAGGAAAAGTATTGGTCAGAGACCGCACAAAACAGGGTAAGAATGGACATTTTCTATGGCAAATACGATGCGTCCTATGGACAGTCCCCGACGTCTTATTTCCTGGGAAAGGTATGTTTAGCACGGAAGTTGATACCGCCGATCCCAGAAGAATGTTTGGTAAGGCAGTTAGCTGGACATTACAGCTATGGGATCAAGGATGCCCAATTATACCAACAAATTAGCAAAATAGCCGATCTGGCCAAATTATTGGAAAATTGCGAATCCACAGGAAGGTTCCAGGATTACCAACCCCCCAATCGTAAGGTAGAGTACAACAACAATAATAACGGACCAAACCGGAATGGAGGTGGGAACAGTAATAATCTAAACACCAATAATCAGAATAATAATATCCCACCAAATGGCCGAAATGATACCACTCAGGGCCCAATTAACCGCAACTATCCGGGACCAAACAGAGGTAATTACACCGGGAATAACTACGGTAGGAACTTCCACCAGGGAAACGGTTATCGCGGGAATAATTATAGAGGAAGTAATTATGGTCAACGTAATGGTTATCGCAACGGGGGAAACCAAGGAGGAAGCGATAGGAGAAACCAAAATGAGTACAGGCCCCAGGTAAATTATACAATGGCCAATAACCGACGGCCATATCCACCTAATGTACCAACTTACATGTTTTACCCACAACAGGCGCCAGCTAGCCAGGGTAACACGGCGAATAGCCAACCTATTAACGGTAATCCCGAGGTCAGGCCGGAAACACAGACGGGTCAGCAACCCAATGTTCCGGGAGACCGGGCAAATGAGACAGTGGCTCATTTAAACTAAACGCGGCAGTGAAAAAGGAAAACCGCCCTTCACTGAACCAATATTATGGGGTGACAAACGACGAACATAGACAGGACAAAGACGGGACTATATTAAGAATAAATAATTACCTTAAGGATATTAGAGAGGAGTTATTAGAAGAAGGTGATAATATCATTAAAAATAGTAACCAAGGGAATAATAGTATCGTGCAGATTAAAGCATATATCAATGGCATAGAAGCGATACTACTCATTGACACGGGGTCAAATGTGTCACTTATCGATAGCATTGAGTTAGAGCGGATTAAACAAAATAGTAATTTACCAATACCCACTCTACCGATAAATAACATTGTTTTAGTCGGAGCAACGGGGAGGCAAAATAAATCAATAAAGAAACAGGTGTCATTAGAGATGACTAGTAACGGGGTAACAATACCAATAGGGTTATTAGTGGCGAGTAATTTACCCATGAGTATACTAATAGGCTGCGATATACTTAGGTCATACAATGCTGTGATAGATTTGGAAAGTAAGGTGATAACTTTTAAGACTAACAAGGGGATTTGGACCAATAATTTGATCGATGTCCAAGGAAGTGGTACAGACAATACACCTTATCAAGCGATAGTGAACCATTATTATTGTACCGATCGTCCAATCAATATGCCATTATATCAGGAGGAAAACCCAGAGTTGTGGTTAGAAAAGTTAGAAGAAATACGGGATTTCCAAAGGACGAAAGCAAGGGGTCTGATCAGCGAAAAACAGGCGGAACAATTGATCGAGGTATACAACCGTTATAAACACATATTCTCGAACGCTCCAGGTAAAGCCAGAGATTATCAGTGCACCATAAAATTTAAAACTCCGGTGGAATTTAACAGGAAATCGTACCCGATCGCATACTCGCTAAAGAATGAAGTCAGGGAAGAATTGAACAGGATGATAGAGGACGACATAATCGAGTATAGTCATTCGCCCTTTACCAGCCCAATCATAGCGGTACCAAAAAAGAACGGAAAGGTACGTATATGTCTCGACGCTAGGGAGATTAACAAAATGATTGTTAACGACCGCACATCACCTGGGGAGATAGAGGAGATATTAAAAAAGTTCCACGGAATCAGATATATAAGCTCATGGGATACGGTATGCGGATACTGGCAGATAGAACTCCACCCTGATAGTAGGAAATATATGGCATTCATATTCGAGGGCAGAAACTATCAGTTTAAGCGGTTACCTTTTGGCTTAATAAATTCTGTGGCGGTGTTTGTAAAGATAATGGACAGAATATTGGGGCAGGAAGTACTGAAGTTTACGACAGTGTACGTCGACGACCTACTGGTGACTTCAGCGAATTGGGACGACCATTTTAATAGGGTTGAACAGGTGCTACAGAAATTATCGGAGAATAATATCACCCTCAAATTAGACAAGTCCCAATTCATAGCAAATGAGGTGAAATTTTTAGGATTTAATTTAACAGAACAAGGGATTACTCCATCCAAAGAAAAGGTAGAGGCCATACAGAAGTTCCCCACCCCAAAGAATAGGAAACAGCTGCAGTCATTTTTAGGAATCTGCAACTATTACAGAAAGTTTCGGTCCAATTACTCAGAACTAACTGCCAGGTTCCAAAAGCAGTTATCAGCTAAAGACAAATGGACTTGGGGACCAGAGCAAGATGGAGTGCTCAATATCATAAAGGAAAAGTTTTTAGAAACCGTAATGTTGCATCATCCCGACTTTACAAAACCATTTTTTCTAAACTGCGATGCCAGTAACGTGAGTTTAGGTGCAGCCCTCTATCAGGAAGATCAGGACGGTAACCATTTAGTAATTAGCTTTGCTAGCCGCGCGCTGAACAGTTGCGAACGAAACTACAATACTACCGAAAAAGAACTGTTGAGTGTAGTTTTCGCATGCGGTAAATTTAGGACATATATATTAGGGTACCCCATAACAGTTAGAAGCGACCACAAATCTATATCATTTTTAAAGCATTGTAAACTGAACCATGGAAGGCTGACTAGATGGGTTTTGGCCTTGCAAGAGTACAATATCACATGGGAATATATACCCGGCAAACAGAACGTAGCCGCCGACGTCTTATCTCGCGTCAATATACCAGACCAAACCTTTGACGGCGAAAAGGAACAATTAGCCAAGGTTTACCACATTATTAAGAGCAGGGAGGATTTAAAAGATATTTTGCACGAAATAAAGTCACAACAAGAGGCCGATCCGAAATTAGGAGATATTAGAAAAAGGGTACAGGAGGGCGATGAGGTCATAAACAGATTTTATTGTATACACGACGACACCTTGTTTATTAGGAATACCCCGCACCAGGAGAGTTGGAAATTAGTGATTCCACCAGCGATAGAGAGACCGCTAATAATCGACTATCACGATAGGTACGGACATATGGGTGCCCTTAAAGTTAGGAAGGCACTAGAAGAGCAAACATACATCAAGGGGATGAATAAGAAAGTGCAACTGGCGATACGGTCGTGCGATATTTGTCAAAAAGTAAAGTGTGATAACGAGAGGAAGGAAGGGGTCATGATACCCATATTATCTACCGAAAAATTGGAAAAGGTATTTCTCGATATCTGCGGACCCTTTCCACGCAGCGGTGGGAGACACCGATATAAATTTATCGTAATCATTTTCGACCATTTTAGCAAGTATACAAAGCTATACCCAATAACTAGGGCAACGACCAGGAAAATAATAGACATAATAATCAAACGTTATATAATGGAAGTGGGCCGACCGTATTCTATAATTACGGACCACGGTACTCAGTTTAGGGGAAAACTTTGTAAGGAAAGCTTGGGAGAACACGGAATAAAAACGTACAAGACGTCCGTATATCACCCGAATAGTAACCCAGCCGAGAGAGTGTTAAGGGAGGTAGGACGGTTACTAAGAACATACTGCCATAACGAGCAGAAAAGATGGCATGAATATGTAGCCTCTACCGAGGATTTTCTCAATTTCTCGCATCACAATACCATCGAGATGTCGCCATACACGGTTATGTTCGAAAGACCCCCACCACGAGAGATAAAAGAAATTATTAATTTTCCCGACGAACCCGCATACCGATTTGAAGGGGCAAAATTTTATAATAAGGTGTTAGAAAAAACGGAACAGCAGCGGAAAAAATATATCAAATCACAGCCTAAGGCAATTAAATATGAGGTAGGTGAAAAGGTGTTAGTTAAAAATAGAGAATTGCCCAGTGCTATACAAGGCATAACGAGGAAATTGCTACTCTTATATACAGGGCCTTTCACGATAACCAGAGATAATAAAAACAATACCTACGAGGTAACTGACACAATTAGGAACAAGGTAAAAGGAACGTATAACCAGACTTCATTAAAAAAGTACCATGATTAAAAAATCGCAAGTCGAATACTCAATCAGTGACCAAGTACCATGACCGAAGACCCAATTCAAATACAGCATCATAGAGAAGGTACCTTGACTAAACATGTCAACGTGAATTTTTTAACTTAGCCATAATTAGAAAGGAGGTGGAGATTTTTAAATAAATATAAATATTATTGTATAATGATTGTTATAAATAAATATTACGAGAAGGACACCTTACACCAAAGGCATAAAGATATATATAAAATATAGATTTATTTCCAATAGCCATGTCAACGTATATTTACCAGCTTACCCGTACTTAGAGAAGGAGAGAGATTGTTATTAATAAATATTACGTGATGGACACATTCCATCATAGGCAAGATTTATTTCCAATAGCCATGTCAACGTATATTTACCAGCTTACCCGTATTTAGAGAAGGAGAGAGATTATTATTAATAAATACTACAAGATGGACACTTAGTAAAGGAGAAAAGAGGGAGAAATACTGTCATATATTTGATGCTAAATGGAAATGATAAATGAAAAAAAGGGAAAACAGTGTGTTACATAAGGAGGTAATGATGAATATGAATATAGCTATTGACATTGAATGATTTTAAACGATAATTTTAACCTGCGGAGAACGATATATTAATATAATTGTGAATTAATCAGAAGAGTTCAAGAAAGGGAATTTATGTGTAGGAGCCTATGATCTTTGAATATTGTATTTTTTTTTTTATTATTATTATTATTTGTTGCAAAGGTGCAATTATTATTTTTCTGAACAGGGATGTGTTGCCTCTGATTTCAGTAGTGATAGACAGGAAGGGACAGAGAATGTATGCAATAGCGAGCCACTCTGACTCCCAACCCTCTATGTAAGTTAGGGAATTGATAGGGAATTATATCAAAGATTAATTATAAAACATCAAGGTAAAAAGGAAAGGAATAGGTGATATGAAAAGGAACGAACTAGGAATATTGAGTTGGATTAATATATTAAAGGAGTAGTACAGGAATTTAATTATAAGATAGAAGAATGAAATATAAAGAAGCTAATAATAAAGGGTTATTATAGAGATGATAATTTCATCAAAACCAAAGATATGTTTTTCCAAAATTATCAACTTTAACGAAGAGGCATATGTAACGTCACAGAACGTTCCATAAAAAGAAATCATTTATATAGTAAGTTAGCATAAGAGGAAAGTGAGGTGAACAGTATCGAACCCAAGTAGTCCCAAAAAATTGTGTAATTTTGTATAATAATTATTTCTATCAACTTGAAAAAACGACCAAACTATGACTAAGACAAAACCCCATATATATTATTAAAGTGAATAAGAGTGAAAAAACCATAAGACACTATAAGAGAGAGAAATAATGTCAGAATCCACCAGAATAAAGTCAATAATTATTAAGTTTTATAACTATGAATAGGGTATTAAAAACTATTTTTTGTGAATAAATGGACATGATCCATTATTATATTATGTGATATAAATAAAATAAATGTATTAAATGACTTAAATACATTATTAGAAAGAGTTTAAGTTAAAATGAAAATTGTATATTTGCAATGACAAAAAAATATTAATGTGTTGGATTTGAGACCATACACCAAGATTTCATGAAAAAATTAATTATTATCAGATTTAAATAAAAACTATATGTGATTGTCAAGCAGACAATAGTGAACAATTTATCTTAAATAAAGGAAGCTGTCAAATGAATAAAAAGCAGTCAAAATAGCCAAAAACAGTGTTAACTAAAAACATGTAATAGGCATCTAATATTGTATAATTTATGAATTTAATGTTGCCAAAATGCAACCAAACTGTATTAGAAAGCTGTAATATGATATAAAGCAACTATACTAATATACCTGACCATCTTTAACATTGTAATAGTCAAGTCAGCAAAATATTTACTTATACCATGTATGGCTGAAGCCAATCATCCAGTACAAAAATAATCATATCAGGCTAAATACTTACATGATACCAGCAAAAATAAGATAGAAAAGTACAATACATCAGAATACCTTAATAAGAAACAAACTCAGTTGAAAGTAAAGTCAATTCTAAAAGAATTTAACTAATTAGAGTGAGATTTGTCACACCATAAAAAATAACATCTCAAGACCAATCAATGATGCTATGTCATCTTGTGATAAATATAATATATGTACAGAGTAACCAGGTATCACAAAAGATAGACAAAATAAAAAACTCTGTGTGTATAGTAGTGAAATAATACATATATTAAAGAAAAAGACTAATCATTGTATTAGAAAACTGACAAGAATCTAGGCCATGAGCAGAGGCCATATAAAATTGTATTTTATTTGTGTTTTATTTATGTTAAAGTTTGTTTATTTTGTTGTAGGAAAGTAGTAGTAGTAGATGTTCAGCTTGTGGAAGGAACTTTGTAACTCCACAACAATTTTTGTTATAAAAATTGAGTTTTCAATGTCAACAACTCAAGGTGAGGGTTGTATATTGTATTGTTTATTAGACTTAAGTTAATTAGATACCAATCATATTTAGTATCGCTAGATTCAGTTAAAAACAAGGAATCTAAATGCATTAATGGCATACAAATTGTGAGTACTAATGTGAAACTGTTTGATAAATACCAGTGTAAATTTTGAAATATCCTTTGTATGAAGAATAAGAAATTCGTTCTAAAAGCTTCTACGGAAGTGAAAATTGTTCTATGACATTCCATTTCGTTTATTCTCGAACAATCTAGAAAGAATTTTTACACAAATATACCGGAAGTTGATGAAAACAGTCTACCTGATTTAGTATAAAAGCGAGACCAAATTCGACCCAAAAACACTTGAAGATTGAACTCCAGAACTGATGCATCTCACACAACACTGATCAACGCAGCTAAGGCGAAACCAAAGAGGCGAGAAATCGACAAGACACGGCAGGAAGGCTTTTCCCGTACATAGACATAACCGACTGACTTAACCTCAACGAGAGTCTACGCCAAAAAGTATCGCTGAAATAGAGCAGCGATACGGCAAATTTTAATAGAAATCACGCAGCCAGAACGTCGACGGCCCAGGAGGGACCAAACATTTAAATAGAGAACGAATTCTGCTGTGTTCGCATTGACTGACTAACGTGACAAATAATTCCCCCGAACGTAAACAAACAATACACTAAGCCTTCCTCAACACTGCATGGGAATCAGCGCTGCGGTGGCAGATTTCTGAATCAACGCTAAACAGATGATTCGTAGCGGCGGCGTTTGAACGAGATTCTACTGCCAAACGTTTTGACATAAAGTGCGGAAAAAGTAATGATCGCAAAATTTGACTTTAAATAGATTCAGTGTACACCCGAAGAGGCGAGATTGAGAATATACCCGAAGGAAGTGTCCGGTGAGAGAATAAACGACCATTGGAACGTGAGTTACCAAAATTAAAGTCATTTGTTACCTGGTTACATTTATCACACAGTTGTACTTTACACGCCACACATACACCTTCAAATCACTTAGTTTTTTCTTGTAAGGCATCTAATTGATATGTCTTGGTAGTTCAAAGGAGTCACGTCCTGAGAGTAAAGATTTTTCACATATTAAACTCATGCTTTTCAACTGAGTCAGAATCTGAAATACTAGCCGATACTTGATTGGATATATATAAAAAATTGTCAATAATAATAACTTGTAAAATTTTTTCTCTGCAATTTTATAATTTTTTTCTATGAATGTTGGTCCTTCAGACGATTTGTTTGTTTTTAAAGAATTATTAAACTTAACTGATTTTTCCAAGCTAAACTGACTTGTTTAAATTTTTTCGTAGATTTAAAAATTTTATCAATCACATTTAATTTTTTCTTGGAACAAACGTTTCCAAGTGGCGCCCACAAAAAGCATAGTTTTAAGTTGTGTTACAGGACTACATCACTGCAGAGGATCCAGTCAACAGATTAAGTAACAAAAGTGCGCGGAGGTAACGCCCGACACAGTTTACAACACAAACAACAACACCCTTTCAATTTTGTTATAAATTGGCAGCCCAACTAGTGAGGCTTGAAAAAGACGGAACAAGCCCGGCAACTACCAACATATTAAAATGCCGCAACCAAAGGGAAAAAAGGTGAAGAAAACTGTGGAACCCGTGTTAAGTGTGGAAGACGGAGAGGCAGTAAAAATGGAGGAAACGGAATTAGAACCGCCCACACTAGAAATGGAAAGACCGGTACAAACGGCAGAGGAATTAGAAGAACAAACGGGAGAATAACCCATACAAATGGTAGAACAAACAGAGAAACCCGAACCAGAAAAGATAACAGCAAGCGTTGACATGAACGCAATAATGGTGATGCTCCAAGGAATGAAGGAAATAAAAGGAAGTATAGAATCCTTGAAAGAAGGAGAAGGAGGAGAATAATAAAAACAGGCTGGAAGATAAAGAGAAACTAGACAAAAACATAGAATCTTTAAAGAAGGATATAACCGAGAAAATAGATGACAATGGGAAGAAACTGGAGATATTTCAGGAGGAGAATAAAAAAAGTATAGAGTTCCTGAAAAAAGAAATTAGCATAAAATACGAAACAGTAAACAAAACGATCAATGATAATAAAATCGATAGTGACAGGAAGGTCAAAAACATGGAGAAACAGTTGGAAAGGTTACGGGAGGGAAACAATACACGTTTCGAAAGTATAGAGGAGCAAACAGTAGAGACCAAACAAGATGTTATAAATCTCGAAAACATGGTAAGGCAGAACCAAGACGCCATCATGCAGGAGGTAGGAGAAGTCCAGCACATCGCTAACAGGCTGGACGAACAAATAAAATCTAACAAAAATAGCATACTGGAAATAGACCAGAGAGAGAAAAACCTGCAGGAAAGATTAGAGGCGCTGAGAGACACACCAATACTAAACACTCATACGTGTCATGGTGAAAACAGGGAAGTAATCAACTTCCAGGACTATCGACGAAACCCAATGGAATTTTTGGAAAGAATGGAGGAGGTTATTGGGAGAAGTAGAGAAACAAGGTGGGACAGGATAAGAGAGATGCTTGACGAGACGTTTAAAAATACTAAGGATAACTGGTGGATAGCGGTACGACCCGAAATAACAAATTTAGCAGAGTTTAAACGCCAGTTTAAGGAAAAGTATTGGTCAGAGACCGCACAAAACAGGGTAAGAATGGACATTTTCTATGGCAAATACGATGCGTCCTATGGACAGTCCCCGACGTCTTATTTCCTGGGAAAGGTATGTTTAGCACGGAAGTTGATACCGCCGATCCCAGAAGAATGTTTGGTAAGGCAGTTAGCTGGACATTACAGCTATGGGATCAAGGATGCCCAATTATACCAACAAATTAGCAAAATAGCCGATCTGGCCAAATTATTGGAAAATTGCGAATCCACAGGAAGGTTCCAGGATTACCAACCCCCCAATCGTAAGGTAGAGTACAACAACAATAATAACGGACCAAACCGGAATGGAGGTGGGAACAGTAATAATCTAAACACCAATAATCAGAATAATAATATCCCACCAAATGGCCGAAATGATACCACTCAGGGCCCAATTAACCGCAACTATCCGGGACCAAACAGAGGTAATTACACCGGGAATAACTACGGTAGGAACTTCCACCAGGGAAACGGTTATCGCGGGAATAATTATAGAGGAAGTAATTATGGTCAACGTAATGGTTATCGCAACGGGGGAAACCAAGGAGGAAGCGATAGGAGAAACCAAAATGAGTACAGGCCCCAGGTAAATTATACAATGGCCAATAACCGACGGCCATATCCACCTAATGTACCAACTTACATGTTTTACCCACAACAGGCGCCAGCTAGCCAGGGTAACACGGCGAATAGCCAACCTATTAACGGTAATCCCGAGGTCAGGCCGGAAACACAGACGGGTCAGCAACCCAATGTTCCGGGAGACCGGGCAAATGAGACAGTGGCTCATTTAAACTAAACGCGGCAGTGAAAAAGGAAAACCGCCCTTCACTGAACCAATATTATGGGGTGACAAACGACGAACATAGACAGGACAAAGACGGGACTATATTAAGAATAAATAATTACCTTAAGGATATTAGAGAGGAGTTATTAGAAGAAGGTGATAATATCATTAAAAATAGTAACCAAGGGAATAATAGTATCGTGCAGATTAAAGCATATATCAATGGCATAGAAGCGATACTACTCATTGACACGGGGTCAAATGTGTCACTTATCGATAGCATTGAGTTAGAGCGGATTAAACAAAATAGTAATTTACCAATACCCACTCTACCGATAAATAACATTGTTTTAGTCGGAGCAACGGGGAGGCAAAATAAATCAATAAAGAAACAGGTGTCATTAGAGATGACTAGTAACGGGGTAACAATACCAATAGGGTTATTAGTGGCGAGTAATTTACCCATGAGTATACTAATAGGCTGCGATATACTTAGGTCATACAATGCTGTGATAGATTTGGAAAGTAAGGTGATAACTTTTAAGACTAACAAGGGGATTTGGACCAATAATTTGATCGATGTCCAAGGAAGTGGTACAGACAATACACCTTATCAAGCGATAGTGAACCATTATTATTGTACCGATCGTCCAATCAATATGCCATTATATCAGGAGGAAAACCCAGAGTTGTGGTTAGAAAAGTTAGAAGAAATACGGGATTTCCAAAGGACGAAAGCAAGGGGTCTGATCAGCGAAAAACAGGCGGAACAATTGATCGAGGTATACAACCGTTATAAACACATATTCTCGAACGCTCCAGGTAAAGCCAGAGATTATCAGTGCACCATAAAATTTAAAACTCCGGTGGAATTTAACAGGAAATCGTACCCGATCGTATACTCGCTAAAGAATGAAGTCAGGGAAGAATTGAACAGGATGATAGAGGACGACATAATCGAGTATAGTCATTCGCCCTTTACCAGCCCAATCATAGCGGTACCAAAAAAGAACGGAAAGGTACGTATATTAGGGTGGAACGAAAAAATCAAGTTTTGATTTTTAATTTGTAATAGTGCGGAAAAGTTGCCTTTTGGTGTAAATAAGATAAAAAAAAAAATATGAAAAATATTGGAGCACGTTTTGAGGTGCCGCAAGGACGATAAATTTTCATAAAATTGCAATTTTCGCTACATTTTTAAGTTTTTTTAAGAAGTTGTCAAACATTTTTTTTACTTTCAAATACTGTCAAAAAAGCAGTTTTTATATAAAAAAAGACATACAATTTTTTTTTAACTTTTTGGATTATGTCTTGAGGTGCCGCAAGAGCGGTAAATTTTTATAAAAACACACTTTTTGTAACTTTTTCAAAGAATTTTATGTGTCTCGATTATGCAATAAAAGTTTCAAATAGGCGTTTTAATATGAATAGAAAGATAAAAACAGTTTAACTATTGCATTGTTTTTTGATGGAAGCAGAGACAAAACAATTCTTCAAGAAAAGAAAGGAATTAAGTTGTACAAAAAAGTTATTTCAGAAGAGCACGTTTCACTAATAGAGGAACCAAACTCGAAGTTTTTAGGCCACGTAACACCTAAATCTGACACTGGAAAGGCATAGCAGACAGTATACAGGAGTTTCTTGAAGATAGAGAACACAACGAACAACTTTTGAACTTTACTGCTATTGGGTGTGATGGAACCGTTGTAAACACTGGACATAATAATGGTGTGATTTCTTTGATGGAAAATGAAATAGGAAGACCTTTACAATGGTTAGTTTGTTTGTTCCATGGAAATGAGCTACCTTTGCGACATCTTTTTTGTCATTTAGATGGTAAAACGAAGGGACCCAATGAGTTTAAAGGCGAAATAGGTCAGCAGCTGGAAAACTGTGCTAATCTTCCTGTGGTTACTTTCTTGCCAATTGAAAATAACCTTCCTCTTTTGGAGAACATAAATGATTTAAGTACAGATCAGAACTATTTATTGGATATGTGTATCGCTGTATCAAGTGGAAATTGCTCACTAGATTTATCTTTAAGAAAACCTGGAAAACTTGTTCACTCCAGGTGGCTTACATTAGCAAACCGTATACTTAGATTGTATGTGGCAACTGAAAATCCAGCTGAAAACCTTAAGACTCTGGCTGAGTACATTGTGAAAGTGTATGCACCTGTGTGGTTTAACATTAAGTTAAAACCTTCATGTACTTATGGTTCCAAACATCTGTTTAAGCTTATCTCATATTCACGCTATCTCTCTGATGATTTCAAGAACGTTCTAGACCCGGTTATTCAAAGAAATGGGTACTTTGCTGCTGCAGAAAATCTCCTTTTGTCCATGCTATGTGATCAGCGCAAAAATGTAAGAGAACTTGGTTTACGACGTGTTTTAAAAGCAAGAACAGAAAGTAGAGGCGGAGTCAGGAACTTTAAAATCCAAAGATAAACTTTGACGCAAAGGATTACATCGACATGATCTCATGGGCTGAAAATGACGTAACTGAACCCCCCTTGGTAAAACATGTTTCCATTGACTCTCTCAAAGACTTTATACGGAAGACATCTGAAGCTCAACCAAATAGTAAAGTGGACCCGCTTATCGACTTTCCCCGGCTTCCTTGTCACACGCAAGCAGTGGAAAGAGCTGTGAAACTGGTGACCGAATCGGCTCAAAATGTCTGTGGTTCAATCGCAAGAGAAGGATATATAAGAGCAAAAATTGACTCACGTGAGAACATGCCAAAATTTGATACAAAAAAACAGTTTAATGTGTCACTGAAGTAGAAACAAACATTTTGCAGCTGTAACATTTGTAATTATTAAGGGTTTTTTAAATCATAAAAAATGAACTTTCAATGTCTTCAAAAGTGTATTATGATATTTTTTTACGTGTGCTCTAATAAAAAAAATATATAATTGATTTGACGAGCTTTTATTTCAACCTTATTTACTACTATTTGTAACAACCAAAATGTTCGCAAAAGTTTCAAAATTAGCAAAAATACAAACTTTTTGACATTAAAAATATTTTTTTAATATTATTATATTTTGTAATTAATAATTTTTTCCAATTCTAATGCTTATATATGTATTTACAACTATCTTTTGTAACATTATATGTACGAGAAAACCATAAAAAATTATTTATCAAACTTTATAATTTTTCAATTTTTGCAATTTTCTTACAAATTTTAAGCTCTTTGCGGCACCTCAAGATGTTGTAGTATAGCAACCAAATTTTTTTTTCTTATTTTTGAACCTAAAAGGCAACTTTTCCCCACTATTACAAAACTAAACAAAAAAAAATTTTAAAAAAGGCCATTTTCGTTCCACCCTAACGTATATGTCTCGACGCTAGGGAGATTAACAAAATGATTGTTAACGACCGCACATCACCTGGGGAGATAGAGGAGATATTAAAAAAGTTCCACGGAATCAGATATATAAGCTCATGGGATACGGTATGCGGATACTGGCAGATAGAACTCCACCCTGATAGTAGGAAATATATGGCATTCATATTCGAGGGCAGAAACTATCAGTTTAAGCGGTTACCTTTTGGCTTAATAAATTCTGTGGCGGTGTTTGTAAAGATAATGGACAGAATATTGGGGCAGGAAGTACTGAAGTTTACGACAGTGTACGTCGACGACCTACTGGTGACTTCAGCGAATTGGGACGACCATTGTAATAGGGTTGAACAGGTGCTACAGAAATTATCGGAGAATAATATCACCCTCAAATTAGACAAGTCCCAATTCATAGCAAATGAGGTGAAATTTTTAGGATTTAATTTAACAGAACAAGGGATTACTCCATCCAAAGAAAAGGTAGAGGCCATACAGAAGTTCCCCACCCCAAAGAATAGGAAACAGCTGCAGTCATTTTTAGGAATCTGCAACTATTACAGAAAGTTTCGGTCCAATTACTCAGAACTAACTGCCAGGTTCCAAAAGCAGTTATCAGCTAAAGACAAATGGACTTGGGGACCAGAGCAAGATGGAGTGCTCAATATCATAAAGGAAAAGTTTTTAGAAACCGTAATGTTGCATCATCCCGACTTTACAAAACCATTTTTTCTAAACTGCGATGCCAGTAACGTGAGTTTAGGTGCAGCCCTCTATCAGGAAGATCAGGACGGTAACCATTTAGTAATTAGCTTTGCTAGCCGCGTGCTGAACAGTTGCGAACGAAACTACAATACTACCGAAAAAGAACTGTTGAGTGTAGTTTTCGCATGCGGTAAATTTAGGACATATATATTAGGGTACCCCATAACAGTTAGAAGCGACCACAAATCTATATCATTTTTAAAGCATTGTAAACTGAACCATGGAAGGCTGACTAGATGGGTTTTGGCCTTGCAAGAGTACAATATCACATGGGAATATATACCCGGCAAACAGAACGTAGCCGCCGACGTCTTATCTCGCGTCAATATACCAGACCAAACCTTTGACGGCGAAAAGGAACAATTAGCCAAGGTTTACCACATTATTAAGAGCAGGGAGGATTTAAAAGATATTTTGCACGAAATAAAGTCACAACAAGAGGCCGATCCGAAATTAGGAGATATTAGAAAAAGGGTACAGGAGGGCGATGAGGTCATAAACAGATTTTATTGTATACACGACGACACCTTGTTTATTAGGAATACCCCGCACCAGGAGAGTTGGAAATTAGTGATTCCACCAGCGATAGAGAGACCGCTAATAATCGACTATCACGATAGGTACGGACATATGGGTGCCCTTAAAGTTAGGAAGGCACTAGAAGAGCAAACATACATCAAGGGGATGAATAAGAAAGTGCAACTGGCGATACGGTCGTGCGATATTTGTCAAAAAGTAAAGTGTGATAACGAGAGGAAGGAAGGGGTCATGATACCCATATTATCTACCGAAAAATTGGAAAAGGTATTTCTCGATATCTGCGGACCCTTTCCACGCAGCGGTGGGAGACACCGATATAAATTTATCGTAATCATTTTCGACCATTTTAGCAAGTATACAAAGCTATACCCAATAACTAGGGCAACGACCAGGAAAATAATAGACATAATAATCAAACGTTATATAATGGAAGTGGGCCGACCGTATTCTATAATTACGGACCACGGTACTCAGTTTAGGGGAAAACTTTGTAAGGAAAGCTTGGGAGAACACGGAATAAAAACGTACAAGACGTCCGTATATCACCCGAATAGTAACCCAGCCGAGAGAGTGTTAAGGGAGGTAGGACGGTTACTAAGAACATACTGCCATAACGAGCAGAAAAGATGGCATGAATATGTAGCCTCTACCGAGGATTTTCTCAATTTCTCGCATCACAATACCATCGAGATGTCGCCATACACGGTTATGTTCGAAAGACCCCCACCACGAGAGATAAAAGAAATTATTAATTTTCCCGACGAACCCGCATACCGATTTGAAGGGGCAAAATTTTATAATAAGGTGTTAGAAAAAACGGAACAGCAGCGGAAAAAATATATCAAATCACAGCCTAAGGCAATTAAATATGAGGTAGGTGAAAAGGTGTTAGTTAAAAATAGAGAATTGCCCAGTGCTATACAAGGCATAACGAGGAAATTGCTACTCTTATATACAGGGCCTTTCACGATAACCAGAGATAATAAAAACAATACCTACGAGGTAACTGACACAATTAGGAACAAGGTAAAAGGAACGTATAACCAGACTTCATTAAAAAAGTACCATGATTAAAAAATCGCAAGTCGAATACTCAATCAGTGACCAAGTACCATGACCAAAGACCCAATTCAAATACAGCATCATAGAGAAGGTACCTTGACTAAACATGTCAACGTGAATTTTTTAACTTAGCCATAATTAGAAAGGAGGTGGAGATTTTTAAATAAATATAAATATTATTGTATAATGATTGTTATAAATAAATATTACGAGAAGGACACCTTACACCAAAGGCATAAAGATATATATAAAATATAGATTTATTTCCAATAGCCATGTCAACGTATATTTACCAGCTTACCCGTACTTAGAGAAGGAGAGAGATTGTTATTAATAAATATTACGAGATGGACACATTCCATCATAGGCAAGATTTATTTCCAATAGCCATGTCAACGTATATTTACCAGCTTACCCGTACTTAGAGAAGGAGAGAGATTATTATTAATAAATACTACAAGATGGACACTTAGTAAAGGAGAAAAGAGGGAGAAATACTGTCATATATTTGATGCTAAATGGAAATGATAAATGAAAAAAAAGGGAAAACAGTGTGTTACATAAGGAGGTAATGATGAATATGAATATAGCTATTGACATTGAATGATTTTAAACGATAATTTTAACCTGCGGAGAACGATATATTAATATAATTGTGAATTAATCAGAAGAGTTCAAGAAAGGGAATTTATGTGTAGGAGCCTATGATCTTTGAATATTGTATTTTTTTTTTTATTATTATTATTATTTGTTGCAAAGGTGCAATTATTATTTTTCTGAACAGGGATGTGTTGCCTCTGATTTCAGTAGTGATAGACAGGAAGGGACAGAGAATGTATGCAACAGCGAGCCACTCTGACTCCCAACCCTCTATGTAAGTTAGGGAATTGATAGGGAATTATATCAAAGATTAATTATAAAACATCAAGGTAAAAAGGAAAGGAATAGGTGATATGAAAAGGAACGAACTAGGAATATTGAGTTGGATTAATATATTAAAGGAGTAGTACAGGAATTTAATTATAAGATAGAAGAATGAAATATAAAGAAGCTAATAATAAAGGGTTATTATAGAGATGATAATTTCATCAAAACCAAAGATATGTTTTTCCAAAATTATCAACTTTAACGAAGAGGCATATGTAACGTCACAGAACGTTCCATAAAAAGAAATCATTTATATAGTAAGTTAGCATAAGAGGAAAGTGAGGTGAACAGTATCGAACCCAAGTAGTCCCAAAAAATTGTGTAATTTTGTATAATAATTATTTCTATCAACTTGAAAAAACGACCAAACTATGACTAAGACAAAACCCCATATATATTATTAAAGTGAATAAGAGTGAAAAAAACCATAAGACACTATAAGAGAGAGAAATAATGTCAGAATCCACCAGAATAAAGTCAATAATTATTAAGTTTTATAACTATGAATAGGGTATTAAAAACTATTTTTTGTGAATAAATGGACATGATCCATTATTATATTATGTGATATAAATAAAATAAATGTATTAAATGACTTAAATACATTATTAGAAAGAGTTTAAGTTAAAATGAAAATTGTATATTTGCAATGACAAAAAAATATTAATGTGTTGGATTTGAGACCATACACCAAGATTTCATGAAAAAATTAATTATTATCAGATTTAAATAAAAACTATATGTGATTGTCAAGCAGACAATAGTGAACAATGTATTTTAAATAAAGGAAGCTGTCAAATGAATAAAAAGCAGTCAAAATAGCCAAAAACAGTGTTAACTAAAAACATGTAATAGGCATCTAATATTGTATAATTTATGAATTTAATGTTGCCAAAATGCAACCAAACTGTATTAGAAAGCTGTAATATGATATAAAGCAACTATACTAATATACCTGACCAACTTTAACATTGTAATAGTCAAGTCAGCAAAATATTTACTTATACCATGTATGGCTGAAGCCAATCATCCAGTACAAAAATAATCATATCAGGCTAAATACTTACATGATACCAGCAAAAATAAGATAGAAAGGTACAATACATCAGAATACCTTAATAAGAAACAAACTCAGTTGAAAGTAAAGTCAATTCTAAAAGAATTTAACTAATTAGAGTGAGATTTGTCACACCATAAAAAATAACATCTCAAGACCAATCAATGATGCTATGTCATCTTGTGATAAATATAATATATGTACAGAGTAACCAGGTATCACAAAAGATAGACAAAATAAAAAACTCTGTGTGTATAGTAGTGAAATAATACATATATTAAAGAAAAAGACTAATCATTGTATTAGAAAACTGACAAGAATCTAGGCCATGAGCAGAGGCCATATAAAATTGTATTTTATTTGTGTTTTATTTATGTTAAAGTTTGTTTATTTTGTTGTAGGAAAGTAGTAGTAGTAGATGTTCAGCTTGTGGAAGGAACTTTGTAACTCCACAACAATTTTTGTTATAAAAATTGAGTTTTCAATGTCAACAACTCAAGGTGAGGGTTGTATATTGTATTGTTTATTAGACTTAAGTTAATTAGATACCAATCATATTTAGTATCGCTAGATTCAGTTAAAAACAAGGAATCTAAATGCATTAATGGCATACAAATTGTGAGTACTAATGTGAAACTGTTTGATAAATACCAGTGTAAATTTTGAAATATCCTTTGTATGAAGAATAAGAAATTCGTTCTAAAAGCTTCTACGGAAGTGAAAATTGTTCTATGACATTCCATTTCGTTTATTCTCGAACAATCTAGAAAGAATTTTTACACAAATATACCGGAAGTTGATGAAAACAGTCTACCTGATTTAGTATAAAAGCGAGACCAAATTCGACCCAAAAACACTTGAAGATTGAACTCCAGAACTGATGCATCTCACACAACACTGATCAACGCAGCTAAGGCGAAACCAAAGAGGCGAGAAATCGACAAGACACGGCAGGAAGGCTTTTCCCGTACATAGACATAACCGACTGACTTAACCTCAACGAGAGTCTACGCCAAAAAGTATCGCTGAAATAGAGCAGCGATACGGCAAATTTTAATAGAAATCACGCAGCCAGAACGTCGACGGCCCAGGAGGGACCAAACATTTAAATAGAGAACGAATTCTGCTGTGTTCGCATTGACTGACTAACGTGACAAATAATTCCCCCGAACGTAAACAAACAATACATCTAAGCCTTCCTCAAAACTGCATGGGAATCAGCGCTGCGGTGGCAGATTTCTGAATCAACGCTAAACAGATGATTCGTAGCGGCGGCGTTTGAACGAGATTCTACTGCCAAACGTTTTGACATAAAGTGCGGAAAAAGTAATGATCGCAAAATTTGACTTTAAATAGATTCAGTGTACACCCGAAGAGGCGAGATTGAGAATCTACCCGAAGGAAGTGTCCAGTGAGAGAATAAACGACCATTGGTACGTGAGTTACCAAAATTAAAGTCATTTGTTACCTGGTTACATTTATCACACAGTTGTACTTTACACGCCACACATACACCTTCAAATCACTTAGTTTTTTCTTGTAAGGCATCTAATTGATATGTCTTGGTAGTTCAAAGGAGTCACGTCCTGAGAGTAAAGATTTTTCACATATTAAACTCATGCTTTTCAACTGAGTCAGAATCTGAAATACTAGCCGATACTTGATTGGATATATATAAAAAATTGTCAATAATAATAACTTGTAAAATTTTTTCTCTGCAATTTTATAATTTTTTTCTATGAATGTTGGTCCTTCAGAAGATTTGTTTGTTTTTAAAGAATTATTAAACTTAACTGATTTTTCCAAGCTAAACTGACTTGTTTAAATTTTTTCGTAGATTTAAAAATTTTATCAATCACATTTAATTTTTTCTTGGAACAAACGTTTCCAAGTGGCGCCCACAAAAAGCATAGTTTTAAGTTGTGTTACAGGACTACATCACTGCAGAGGATCCAGTCAACAGAGTAAGTAACAAAAGTGCGCGGAGGTAACGCCCGACACAGTTTACAACACAAACAACAACACCCTTTCAATTTTGTTATAAGGTTTATTATAATTCGGTTATATCAGACTGCCGAATGTCAGTGAACCATATCATGGTGATTTATTACTTAAATTTGTTCACAATTGTATTGGTTTAATTTAATTTTATCAATTCGTTTCTGAGTGCACCAAAATTAATCCGTCTTCGTTCATGGATAATCATTCAACAATCGAATTAACAAATTTTATATCTCTCGTCGTCCTTGACAACCATCCTGTCTCCTCTTATTGGATATTATATACTATACTATACCATTATCATACAATGTTCTTACACTCATCAGAATAATCCTTTACTAAATTTACATTATATCCTATTATACTTTTACATATTGTTTTTTACTAAATTTTATACATTTTGCTGTCGTTTCCTCTTAATTTACTTACTCTAACAAGTATTATTTTTCTGTTACAAAATATTACCTTTCGGTATCATTGCACTATTGCATTTTGAGATCTTATTTAAATTTAATTTATTTATCTGTTATCAGCAATTATTATTAACTTCTCCTAACTCATTATATTTTATTCAGTATTTTTTACAAATTTCTTTACCTAACCTTTCTGACCTGACTTACTATATACTTCTACTGGTTTTAGACCTATCATTACATTTTTATCTATTTCTGATTTTAATTTGTTATTACTTGCATTATTACAGACTCCTTCATTTGTTTATTATATGATTACACTTAACCCTTTTGTATCTCATTAACAATTATAGCCTTTCTGGCCAAGTTTACAATTATAATCTGCCTACTAACTAAGTAAATGTGTACAAACATTTAACTATATAAAGTTTAACAACAGCTCTATAATGATATATTGATAACACAAAACATGAAATTAGTATCAGTTAATTGATATTCTTTTAACAGAATTACTCCACTTGCTACACATAAAAAATAACATAACTATCATGATAATAATACAACATGATACAACGTAATAATAGGTACATTTTTATGAAATAAATCATGCATTCATTAATCATTCTCCTCTCATTTAAAACATCAATTATTATAAAACTGTCTAAGTTATGTTTTACATTCGTCTATCGTTTACAACTTTCACTGAACACTGAAGTTGGTATTTATAAACATTCTCAAATTTTTCTTTCTACCTTGTATTCTTATTGCGGGATGATTCATTTATTTATTAATGGGTTATTTTCTGACCTTTTACTAGTATGGACAATTATTATTATTTTTTTTTTAAACTTATAAACTTATTTATGTAACGTAGGGGACCATATTTTCGTTACGTTACATATGCTTCCCCCCCCCAAAAGAAGTTTAGTTTACCTGAATATAATTTAGGTCAAAATAAACTTATATATTTTTTTTTTGTTCATGACTTGGAATATCTTTCTTTTATTCATTGTATAGATTTAATGGTAATTGATTGGATTTCTTAATGTAACATTTTTGACTAGTATTCACTTTTCTCTATAGGACGAAAATTCATTAATGATATTAATTCTCTTGCTTTGTTTTTTCAAACTTTACTTGACAATGATTGGTCACAATAATCAGTAAAAATTAGTTTTAACACTCTCAGGTTTCTATTTACTTCTATAAATGCGTTTCTCCATTGATCTTCTGTCAGCTATCTTCTTTCTGTTTTCTTTCTTCATACTTTTGGAATCTGATGTCAATCTTCGCAGCGGTTTTATTATCCCTTAAATATTCAATTTCCCTAACATTCCCTAACATGTGAGCTGGAACAGTCCAGAGAGGCACTTTTGGCTACATACTCTGCTGGCCATACTACACTTCAATATAATACTGCTGGAATTCATCTACAGACAGTTATAAAAAAATAAAATAATATCATAATAGTCTCTTCATTTGACTAGTAATAAACATCTTTGGGATTCTTTACACGATTGCGTTTTACATTTAATTATATATATTTCTTTTTCTTCTTGATTCCTTCTTATTTTCATTACATATTTTCAGATAACCTTCTTGACAGTCATTATTTGTAAATATCTTTGACCTTCCTTCTTGTGACAGATGTTCTCCGTCATACCATTTTCAATTCAAAGAAATTCTAAATTGTATTTGCATTAATTATTATCATTCTTTAGTTTCATTGTAATTATAGTCATTAAATTATCCATTGTTCTTCTTATTTTACCTTCTTGTCTGAACACATTACCATTAATTGTTTTTATATATATTTTGTCTTATTCCATTTTTAATCATGTTGTTTATAAATAATCATGTAATCTATTCTTCAATTCTCTTGGTGTTTTGTCATTTATCTTATCATATTGTTTCTAAGTATTTTGAGTAAGTTTTTTTTATATTGTTTTTTAATTTTTTGGGATTTATACATAATATATTCTACATAATATCTTCGTAAACACATAGTAAGACGTTCTTACTTATTTTAGAATTTTGGGGGTTTATTCTTAATATATTCCACATAATATCTTCGTAAACACATAGTAAGACGCTCTTACTTATTTTAGAATTTTGTGGGTTTTATTCTATTTATTTATTTTTTTTAATAAATTTTATTTGGTCCCCTCGTTCCAATGGGTTGCTTAGTCGGTTCTCAGAAAATCAGTCCCCTTTTTCTGGTTGACTATTTCTTGTTTT
This sequence comes from Magicicada septendecula, assembly GCA_034769895.1. Classification (NCBI taxonomy): domain Eukaryota; kingdom Metazoa; phylum Arthropoda; class Insecta; order Hemiptera; family Cicadidae; genus Magicicada; species Magicicada septendecula. The sequence goes on along the minus strand of CM068368.1, from coordinate 84,067,831 downwards.
AACCATGGTCCATTAACTCAGGTACTCCTTTTCCTCGGATTACTGCAATGTTCATAACGATTTTTGTACTTGTTAAATACCTCTCTATCATCTGGTATTGTAACTCTGCTGATACGAAGTCTTCATTTAAGTCACGGTTTTCCGCCATAGTTAGATCCTTTTTAACTATCAGGTATTGTACCTCCTCTAATCTAACATAATCACTCATATATACTACCATTCCACTCTCTTTGACCTCTGGATTATTTACCCAATGTTTTACTGGTATATTCCGTATTAAAGATATAACTGATATTGTCAGATACTCTTCGATCGTCGATATATTTAAATGATATCTAAACTTATTAAGTTTTTCTTTATTATTTTATTGTGGTTTACTTTTGTCATTATTATTGGGATTTTTCTATAATTCTTAACTTTACTTAACTCCCTTCGTTCATTGATTGGGAGGTTAAATGCATTAATCAATCCACCCTTCCTCATCTCCAAAACTTCTTTTGTATTTCATATTTTCTTTCTGCATATTTTTCTATTGTTATTTTCAGATAGTAATGCATTTTGATCTTCTCTAATTTCTATTCCCTTGCTGCTCTCTTCTGTGTTCCGACTTACTTCAATACCTTCGGAAGTGCTGTATAGTGTTTCAGTCATATTCTTTAAACATTCAACCATTGTTTTCATTAATTTTTCATGGTGTCTCTGGTTATCTTCTCTCATTTTGTTTAATCTTTTGTAATGTTTCCTAAATTGTTCTGCTATAAAATTCATTACTTCTTGGCAAGTTGGTTTTCTGCGTGCTTCTGCTTTGTTCCCCGCTTGTTTCTCATTTTCCGTGTCTGTAACTACTTCAGTTTCTTCTTTATCGCATATCTGTTGTTTCGACTTTTTTTTTATTTGGTATGCCTTTAAATTCTTCTATTCGATTATGTTCCTTCCTCCAATTACACATATCTTCTCTGGATATTTCAAACATAACCTTTATCCATTCCCTTCATTCTGCGTTTTCCGTTTGTGTTGGGTTTCCTGGTCGTCTTATTAATTGTCTCCATTGTTCATATACCTCCTGAGTATATTGCTCTGTCACCTGTGCGTATACTCCCGTTCTTTCGTTTTTCATTTGTGCTTCATTATTGTCCCATCTTTCCCAATCTTCTTCAGTCATTCTTTCCACATTGTTATCGTCTTTTTCGAGGGCTGTCCCTATAGTCTCTTCTTTATTTCACCTGTCGTCTAATTCCCACATTTCATCATAAATATCTCTCAATGTCATTTTGTCGTTTGGTGTTCCCATTGCATTCTCACGACTCATCTGTGCTCGTTCGTGGTCAGTGGTATTCTTCTTGATGTACTCCATCTCCTTGCTGAATTTTTTGAATAGCACTGTCATCCATTCCGCGTAACTAAATCGTCTCTCTCGTTCGGGCATTTTCGTTTCCTGTTGTATCTTAGCTCTTTATTGCATTTGTGTGCCTCTAATAGTTGCCTGCTCAAGTTAAGTATTTGTTATGGAATCGCTGTTTTACTTAACGTAAGCCCTACACAAGTTGAGCGCCAATCTTCTTTTGGCGATGTGGTATAATAATGTTTAAATATGCTCCACGTTGGAAACGCCAATTTATAGTATTTCTCGTCCGTATCTGTGTCGTTTGTATGTTATGCCCCCCTAACGGAGCGTCAATTTATAATATTACTGTGTTCCCACTGTTGTGTTCGCCAATTTATAATAACTACTGATCGTCTCTAATTAATATATTTGTGTTGTTGTAATGGAATTTATGTATTAAGTGTGCAAATATAATTTTCTCATTCAAGCCTAGCCCGCGTTGAAGAGAAGAGAAGGAATTCTTATTTGTTTCTCGTTCTCTTTAATTCAACAGCGGTCCGCGTGGTAGCGCTGTGTTTCACAGATGTTGGAAATTGTAGGTTAGTTGTCCGCGTACAATAATTCCTACGTTGCACTCTCTACTTATATTACAACTTGTTCCTGCTGTACTAAATATTATATAAATGAGAAGATATCGCTAAATTCTGAAATCATTCTTTATTATGATTTTTGTATTTCTTGACAACAAAGTTATTCCTTTACGGAGATACAAAAGTCGATCGTATTAGAAGTACTCAATTATAGATCGGGTTCAGGGTTATATATTATTTTAATTATTATGGTATTTCTTTAAACACAGGGTGTGAATGTTCTTTCAGCTGTTAGTAAGGTCAGAAAACGCATAAATAGGATTACAAGGTATCACAATATAGTACTAATTTCTTATTAAATATTATTTAAAATAAGTGTATTTTTACCGTTCGCTGGACATCGATACTTGGTAAGGCCGTGTACAGATAACCTCGTCGTAGTGTTTGGTCAATAACGGAATGCAGATGAATTGATCCTGGCCAGTCTTCACTCCTTTTCGAAATTAAAGTTGAATTCTTGGTCCTGGGATGATGCAGAAATGCCGCTCCTTTTGTTCACCAATGTCCGAGTTTTGTGGTTACGTGTTTCAACGTATTTCGTGTCCAACCACGCTTTTTCTATTGAATTGTGAAAGACAACGTTCAAGTATAATTTTGTGTTTTGTTTTCGTTCATTATAATATTGGATTATATAACTCTATTCAGGTAGTTATTTCTCGGCTTTGGTTGATTAATTCAGTTTCTTTCTACCTTGTATTCTTATTGCGGGATGATTCATTTATTTATTAATGGTTTATTTTCTAACCTTTTACTAGTATGGACAATTATTATTTTTTTTTATTTTAAAACTTATAAACTTATTTATGTAACGTAGGGGACCATATTTTCGTTACGTTACAATAAATATATGTATGTATATATATATATATATATATATATATATATATTGTAGCCTGACAGAAAATCCACTACATTTTAAGTCATATGAAATCATAAAGTTTAATTACACCAACAAATGTTATAATAATATTGAATGACATTTAAATAAATCAGAGGAATGGACCACAATAAAATAAAAATCCTCATTACATTATATATAAAAACCACTGTTTAAAAAAACCAAAGAAAATATCGAAGCAACTCATAGTATAATATCAGTAAGTTACCCAGGAAGCTCAGAGCAGTAAACCAGTTATATAAGACCATATCAAGAAAAAAGAGACTCAATTAAAGAGTGGTGAATACCAAAATACCCTAAAAACAAGAAGAGGGAAGAATAAAGTTTGTTGATCAGGAAGAAAACAATACCCTGAAACCTGTATAGAAGAATAAAGTCAGTTCAGTGAATAAATTACATGCTCCAAACTAAACCTCAGTCGAGATAACACCAAGTACCTTGGTTTACCCAAGAATGAAGAAGGAAGACAAGAAAACCAGAAGAATGAAGACTAGACGAGGGACAAGAATGAAGACTAGAAGAAGGACAAGAAGGAAGATACGAAGAAGGACAAGAAGGAAGACAGGAGGAGAGGAAGAAATAGTATGAAAGAAACACCGTAGTAAAACCTATTATTATATAAACTACTATCAACCCCAAACCCACAAAAACTATGCAAAAGAAAGTATAACATACCCAAAATCCTATAAAAATGTAATTATTTTGAAAAACTAAAGTGCTGTATAGCGTTATAAGAAGTGAACCGACTAAAGCTATTGTGTAATAAAGAAAATAAAGTAGTCTTAACAGTCCATGATTACTAAAGGTCTGGTCTGAGATAATAAGACTCAAAATATCAGAACCAACAGTGAAAGTGAATTTGTGTAAGTGTTTTTTAAAAAATGCAATAAACTTAAAGTTGGTGATACTATAACTTATCAGTGTGCTATATCACAACTAAACAGCGATATCTAATAATAAACAGCATAATAAAATAATAAAATGGAAGATTTCCAGTATTTTATTATTTTAATGTAAATCTTTATTTACGAGACATTTGTAAAAAATGATAATAAATAGAGTATGGGAGTTAATGTTTACTGATGTAGGGGATCACAATAATAATGGTTTAAACCATAAAGGACAGGCATTAATATAGTATTAATAAGTGTAAAATGTTTAAATAGACTGTTTATTCACAGTCCTAAAATCAATGTGTTAATAAAATGTATTTGTAAGGGTTATTAGAAAATAAGATTTATGTTATGTGTTTTAAAAAGAATTATGTTTGATAAATAATAACCTACATACCATTAATAATGTTCTAATAGGTATGCTATGTTAGCTCAAGAATAGTTAAAAGATATATGTTCAAACCATATCTGCAATATGTTCAATTGTGCAGATTGCTAAACAATGTTCATAATTAATTATTTTAATAACTGTAGTGTTAATTAACTACTACACCACACAATAATTTATAAACCATGTTATTTTCATATAATAGTAATTATGTAAAGTCAGAGGAGGAGTTAAGTTTAAATTTATTTGAGAAAGAAAGAAATATAAAATTCTAAAATCTAGGCCATTTGGTGAATTCACAGAACCAATATAAACTAGTATAATTCACTTATAAATCCTGTAAACTACCAAGATTTAGATAAGGTAACACAGTTAAACACTACTAGGAATTATCCTATGAGTCAAAATGATAATAAGGAAATATACCTTAAAACATTGTAAATTTTCAAAATATATAAATTAATTAATTTTAAAGAGCAATGTCAAATTTACAGATTAACACAAAAAACCAGTTCAAAGGTGTAATTTATATGTCTTTAAGGAAAGAAAGAGGAATATGACTAATTAAAATTTATTATAATAGTATTAATAATATTTAAAATGGAGGGAATTCGTATAAAGACGGAAATCCAATTTTGAGCCTATATTTCCCAAAAGTAAAGAAATTTGTTAATTTCCACAAAATATCTACAGATATGGACTATAATACATCAATTTAAAGGGAATGAGATGATTAAACCAATAATAAGGTTAATAATTCATAAAAGTGATGAATAAAATTGATAAATTCCATATATAATGTAATATTTTATCATGTGTATGGGAAGTCGAAATATGTTAACAATACTTTTTCAAAGATTAACTGGGCCAGATTTATGACCAAGTTAATTAGTCTTTTGTTGAATATCAAGCTGGACAGTTGTGTGACAAAACGTTCTTTAAATCGAGTCGAAAATGGTGCTAGCGTTTAGCCATTGAAATGAGTGAAACGAGAGTTAGACGGATTAGACACTTTTTAAAGCTAAAGCTATTAATACATTCACGACAATAGTGAAAACAAACACTTAACTCCATAATATGAGTGATAGAAACAAGTAAAACATTATATTTAAACTGATTCATTCTGCAATTCCTAACCATAACTTGAGAACTTTAACCCACAGAAGAGAACACATACAAAATAAACTAACTAACACAAGTTTACACAGAACACTTCGCCAGAATACACCAAATAGCTTAACAGACATATTACACCAGTGCGGGGACATTTCAAACCTTAATGAAGGTAATTTTATTGTGATTTTCTGACGCGACGCATTTGCAGTAACCTAGTCCAACTCGAGTAGCGGCCATCTTGAAAACGGAACCTGCTTCCTACATCGCAGTGACGTCAGTCTTCATTGGTTCGACAAAACATTTATTCAAATATTATATACTGGAATTATTTAAATACTATTGAATAGTAATTATTGTATTTATTTTTAATTGTTAATGTTATACTTTCTCGTCACCCTTCTCTGACTATTAATTCTAATCGCTCAAAGAACCTGTCTTTTAATATAATATATCATAAATTTTGTTCTGTATGACACAATCGATAATTCCCGAGACAGAGTCGATAATTGCTCTCCATCGATAAAATATCGATTATTTATTTAAATTGTCAATAAATCTTTATATTTCCATTATTTCGTACCTGTTACTTATTTCACAGGTTAATTTAAGAGTGTTTATTAAGGCTGAAGGACTTAAATAAGAAGAATATATCTTATTTGAACAAGATATTGGACCAGTCAGAAAAGTCACCAATCGATTATTAACTGGAGTTAATCCATTTAACTCCAGACTTGGTTCAAATCTTCAAGAAGTGCTCGCCGGTCAATAAATACCTGCCTGTTGTTAAAATTTTTACAAGAACCTTTTAAAACAGATTTATTTCTTATACACACCTCTATAAACATAAACAAGATTTCTTACTATTTGAAAATTCTATTTTTTTATAAAATTTTCCTTTTACATTTTATTCTTTTGTAACGACTGGCATACAGAGGTCTTGTTGCAATATAGAGCCTTTAAAGAGATGCTGAATTGACCCGGCCGCAGGAGTGTTCCAGCACGTGCCCGACCTGACATTGGATGACACGTCAGAAGCTTGCATGAAATGGCACCAACAGGCACCAACCCCTTGGCTCGAAGATTTTGTTATAACATAACTAGATCTGATACCGGAATAAAAAAAACCGCAGCCCAAAAATGGAAATAAAGTGAATAAGATTTTTAAAAAACTTGATAAAAAATGAAGACAAACCAGCCGGTTCAACACGCTCCCAGGATGACAGACTTTATGTACTCGTTCCTGCCGGACATCACTCTCTGTGAAATTATCTCGTGTTGAGCTGTACTGATTTGTTTCTTCTGAATCAGAATCAAGGCAACTTACATCACTACTTTCACCCCGATTTGGATTATCCTCATTATCTAACTCCTCTGCTTCTGCCTCTCCTGCTTCTCTTTCTTCCAACCCTTCCTCTTCTTCCCCCTCATTCTTTCCTCCTTACTGTCCTCTTCCTCCTCTTCTACCATTTCCCCTTCTTCGTCCCCATAATCCAAATCACCACCACGACACTGCACCTTCTCACCATCTTCCAGTTGCTCATATGATCCATCTTCAACAGCATCTTCACCCCGCTCCTCACCAATTTCTTCACCACCCTCGTCACCAGCTCCTTCACAAACTTCTTCATCAACCTCTTCTCCAATCTCATTTTCATCAACACATTCATCATCAACATCATCGCCATCACGTCCACTACCACCACCATAATACTGCTCATCTTCATCCTCTAGTTGCTCATCTGGTCCACCTGAAATTTCTTTCCGTTCGTCAGAATCCTCAGCATCACATACAGAAGCCGTCCGCAAATCTGCACATACTACATCATTCTCACTCGCACACTCCACAACGCTGCCGCCAAATTCATCCTCAACTTCTACCACATCTCCGTCAACCACACTTGCAGCATGGACATCCCCGTATCTATCCGCGACCTCAGAAACTTCAGTCTCCCTAACACCTATAACTATACTTCCCTGTGCAGCATCTGCAGACCGCTCTTCTGCCTCTTCCTTCGATTCTTCTCCTTCACCACTTTCAGCAACTATAGCGTCCTCAACATTTCCCACCCTGGAATCCAGCTGTCCAGGTCTATGTGCAATGTCTAAATTAAATTTTACTTGCGATGGTAAAGCTACACTATCAAGTGACTTCTCATAACCATGCGTAGGCGATGATGATATTACAGGATCTGGATCCATCATGAACCGAGAGGGAGATACCGGAACAAATTCTGCGGCATCTGGATTCAACTGTGACGTCATCTCTTAGTTCTGTAATTCCGTGTTAACACACGTGTTCTTGTTGTCTTGTGTTGATCCCACGAAGTAATTCCTCTCTTCTTCTTCCTCTTCACCTTCTCCATCAACTACTCTATTAGGCACTTGTAATTCATCTGGGACATTTAAAGTTACTTTTCTTTCCGAATAGGAATAAAGCCTTGCTACAGGATCCCTACTGGCCGATGCTGGTTTAGTAAAATAACTTCTTCTTCCCCTGTTAATTTCATATTTATTTGCCTTCTCTTCTGTAACCGTTGTTACCGTCTTCTCACTTGCCACCCCCTTGTAGCTTTCATTACTTCTAAAATGTTCCGTTTTTCTCACAGTTTCCTGCGTTCTCCACCAGCCACAATGTCTGTCATTTTTAACTCCTTCTAATGACCTAGTTGAGTCTCGATCACCCTTTGCCGCTCTTTCCCGGGACTCGTCATTCGCCTGGACCCTTCTGGCATACCCACACCAACGGTCCAGGTCCGCAAAACAACGTGGACGGTCGGCGAACAGCAGATGGGATCTCTCTTGGGGAGTCAGCCCTTCTAGTATTACCTGTATTACTTCCGTCTCGGGCAACCCTAACCTTAATACCCGGGCAGCTTTCCGTATATCGTGCACGAAGTTCGCCAGCGCCTCTTCGTTGGCCTGTGGACGATAGAATAATTTAAATTTCAACTGGTCACGTCGTCGATGGGGTATGAAGAAGTCCAACACTTCCCCATGGAGAGCGTCGATACTGCCGCCCCTACGCAGAGTGTTGGTGACCAGCCCAGCCAATGAACCCCGGCAATACTGATATATAAGGACAAGACCTCCCCATCGGACACCCCCGGGAAATCTGCCAACTGCAGGACAAGGTCCAAGAAAACCAGCAACTTGTCCTCATCTACTCCATCCACCACAGGAAGTTTCTGGAGAAGGCCGGAAATGGGGTTGGGCAATCTCTGATAACATACCGCCGTCAGAATTACACAATTCACAGTACGCAACAATAAAACATAAATCCCAACGCAATACCTAACACAAACATAACTTACAAAAACAGAAAAAACTTGAGTACTCTTGTTCCTTCAAGCCGACCTCCGGGTTCCCTAGCGCTGCGGAGACCTGACCCACTCCTGAACCAACCCTTGTTCACATCACACAAGAGAACAACCAACCACTAACATATACCTGAAATACACAACACCAACACCTATCACAACATATGACATTTCACGGACACGTACTTAACAACCATCATCAAAATCAACATTAAATTTCCGAAATTTTTAAACAATACACTCAGTCGGCACCCCTCACGGTACCGACTTCCGATCGGGCCATACTGCATCCCGCTAATCCAACGCGCTATAATTCGACATTCAATTACTAATACAGTCCACTCCCCATGCAACGCCCCAGACCTCCGGTAATTCAACGTCTCAAAATATTCCAACTAAAAATGCATGCCTCGTGGCGGCACCAGATTTACAAATACGAAACAGGCTAACAATTATACAGTCACACAATATATAAAACATTGAACATGACAACACATCTGCATATATGTTGTAGCGTGACAGAAAATCCACTACTTATTAAGTCATATAAAATCATAAAGTTCAATTACATCAAATATGTTAAAATAATATTGAATGAGATTTAAGGAAATCAAAGGAATGAGCCACGATAAAATAAAAATCCTCATTACATTATATAGAAACCACTGTTTAAATATCAAAGAAAGTATTGAAAGCAACTCATATTATAATATCAGTAATTTACCCAGGAAGCTAGGAGCAGTAAACAAAATAAATAACACCAGATCAAGAAGAAAGAGACTCAGTTTAAGAGTGGTGAATACCAAAACACCCCAAAAACAAGAAGAGGGAAGAATAAAGTTTGTGATTAGGAAGAAAACAATACCCTGAAACCTTTAGAGAAGAACAAGGTCAGTATTAGTGAATAAATTAGATGCTCCAAACTAAACATCAGTCGAGATACACCAAGTACCTTGGTCTACCCAAGAATAAAGAAGGAAGACAAGAAGACCAGAAGAATGAAGACTAGAAGAAGGACATGAATGAAGACCAGAAGAAGGACAAGAATGAAGACAAGAAAGAAGATAAGAAGAAGGACAAGAAAGAAGACAGGAGGAGAGGAAGAAATAGTATGAAAGAAACACCGTTGTAAAACCTATTATTATTATTAACTACCATCAACCCCAAACCCACAAAAACGGTTAAAAAGAAAGTATAACATACCAAAATCCTATAAAAATGTAATTATTTAGAAAACTAAAGTGCTGTATAGTATTATAAGAAGTGAACCGACTAAAGCTATTGTGTGATAAGAAAATAAACAAATCTTAACAGTCCATGATTACTAAAGGTCTGGTCTGAGATAATAAGACTCAAAATATCAGAACCAACAGTGAAAGTGAATTTGTGTAAGTGTTTTTTAGAAACGCAATAAACTTAAAGCTAGTGATACTATGACTTATCAGTATGCTATATAACAATTTTAATATCCAATAATAAACAGCATAATAAAATAATAAAATGGAAGATTTCCAGTATTTTATTATTTTAATGTAACTCTTTGTTTACAAGACATTTGTAAAAAATGCTAATAACTAGAGTATGGGTGGTCATGTTTACTGATGAAGGGTATCATAAATAGTAATGGTTTAGACCAGAAAGGACTGGCATTAATTTAGTATTCATAGATTTAAAATGTTTAAATAGACTGTGTGTTCACAGCAATAAAATCAATTTGTTTGTAAGAATTATTAGAAAGTAAGATTTATATTATATGTTTAAAAGGAATAATGTTTGCTAAATAATAGCATACATACCATTAATAATGTTTCAATAGGTATGCTATGTTAACTTAAAAATAGTTAAAAGCATATGTTCAAACCATATCAGCAATATGTTCAATTGTGCAGATTGCGAAATAATGTTCATAATTATTTTGTATAACAGTAGTGTTAATTAAATACTACACTTCACAATAAGTTATAAACCATTTTATTTTCATGTAATAGTAACTATGTAAAGTCAGAGGAGGAAGTAGGATTAAATTTATTTGAGAAAGACAGAAATATAAAATTCTAAAATCTAGGCCATTTGGTGAATTCACAGAAACAATATAAACCTGTATAATTCACTTATAAATCCTGTAAACTAGCAAGATTTAGATAAGGTAACTCAGTTAATCACTACTGGGAATGATCCTATGAGTTAAAGTGATAATAAGGAAATATACCTAATATGAGGAATAAGAGGAATATGACTAATTAAAATTTATTATAATAGTATTAATGATAAATTAAAATGGAGGAAATTTGTATAAAGACGGAAATCCAATTTTGAGCCTATATTTCAAAAAAGTAAAGAAATTTGTTAATTTCCACAAAATGTCTACAGATATGGACTATAATATATCAATTTGAAAGGAAGGAGATGATTAAACCAATGATAAGGTTCATAATTCATAAAAGTGATGAATAAAATAAATAAATTCCATATATAATGTAATATTTTATCATGTGTATGGGTAATCGAAATATGTTAACAATACTTTTTCAAAGATTAACTGGGCCAAATTTTGACCAAGTTAATTAGTCTTTTGTTGAATATCAAGCTGAATAGTTGTGTGAAGAACGTTCCTTTAAAACCGAGTCGAAAATGGTACTAACAGTTAGCCATTAATATAAGTGAACCGAGAGTTAGACGAATTAGACACTTTTTTAACTAAATCTACCAAAACGTTCACGACAATAGTGAAAACAAACACCTAACTTCATGATACGAGTGACATAAAACAGTAAAACAATATATTTAATCTAATTCACTCTACAAATCCTAACCATATCTTGAGAAACTTAACCACAGAAGTGAACACATACGAAATAACCAAATTAACACAAGTTTACACGGAACACTTCGTCAGAATACACCAAATAAATTAACAGACATATTACACCAGTGCGGGAATATTTCAAACATTCATGAAGGTATATTTGCTGTGATTTTTTGACACAATGACATCGCAGTGAACTCGCCATATCTAGTAGCGGCCATCTTGAAATTCAAGTCTGCCTTCCTCATCATCCAGCAGTGACGTCATAGTCTGCATATGGTTTGACGACAACTTTCTTACACATTACATATTAGAATTATTTAAATACTGTTGAATAATAAATATTGTATTTATTTTAATTGTTAATGTTATACTTTCTCGTCACCCTTCTCTGACTATTAATTTAATTTAATCGCTCAAAGAACCTGTCTTTTAATATAATACATATCATAAATTTTGTTCTGTATGCACAATCGATAATTCCCTGAGACGGAGTCGATAATTGTTCTCCATCGATAAAAAATCGATTATTTATTAAATTGTTCAATAAATCCTTATATTTCCATTATGTCTTATCTGTTATTATTTCACAGGCTAATTTAAGATTATTTATTAAGGCTGAGGGACTTCAAGAAGCAGAAAATATTTTATTTGAGGGAGATATTGGACCAGCAAGAAAAATCACCAATCGATTGCTAACTGGAGTTAATCTATTTAACTCCAGACTTGGTTCAAATCTTCCAGAAGTGCTCGATAATCAATAAATACCTGCCTGATTATCAAATTTTTTACAAGAACATTTAAAACAGATTTATTTCCTATAAACACACATTAGTAAACATAAACAAAATTATTCTTTTATTGAAAATTTTATTTTTTATAAAATTTTCCATCTACATTTTATTTTTTGTAACGACCGGCATACAGCGGCTTCTTACAATGTTAATCCTTTTTTTAAATTTTTCTAAGTTTCAACTTTCCCAGACTGTTTCCGAGTTTGCAAGCACCGTCACACCAAAGGACCCAAGGGTTCACCCCTAGATAGTACCACGCTCTGCTGCCATTTGTAACCCCTCTCTCTTTTAAGGAGAGGCTACTAGATATTTAGAACTAGGCAGAAGGCCTAGAAGAAGCATAAAATGCGCTGGGTCCAGTGAGACGGGGCTTGCAATTAAACTCTCTATTAGCCAACAATAACAACTTTTTTTTGTAAAAACAAAAATTTTCTTACATAATTATAGTAAAGTTTCTTAACTTATCTTGTGTGTATACATATATATAGATTAACTGCAGTTTAAAATTGCCCATGATAATTTAACAAATCCCTTTTAGTAGTCCTATCACAAATACATTAAATTTCGGCAATATAAAAATATATATATATATCCTACTCATCCACCTAACACATAACAGAACATAAAATCCCATATAATTTAACAAGATCACGATTATAATTCACTATCACATCATACCCATAAAAGCCCTGCGGTCCGCCTGTATATTATATTTTTTATATCGCCCCATCATATAGAAACAGGAAATGGCTGTAACCCGCTAGTATTTATTAATTGAGAACTGATATCATCTATTAAGAAAACCCCTTATAAATTTTTATAATGCCTACGGCCAGCATATAGCTTACTCAGAATATTACCAACATAATTTTAAAAAACTGTAACAATTCTATATTAATTTCAAATACACATTTTAAAATTTGAAGGACCATCTGAATGGCCCATAATAGCAAAATATAATTACAAGTTAAAGTGTTAGCACCATTGTACAAGTCTGCAAAAATGAAAAACTTCTTGATTTTTATAAAGTATAGATTATTAAGAAAAACACAGAATTGCCCGTAAGAGTTCAATAATACTTAAAAGGTTTAATTATAATAAATTGACTCTAATAAAGGAAAATACAATTGCAAACTAAATGTCAGCACAGCCTGAATAATTATACCAAAAAAAAAAGGAAATTGATAATTCTAAGAAAGTCTGGTTTGGCCCATAATGGCCAGAAAATACAAGTTAACAAATATAAGTACCAGTGAACAGCCTGTATAAATTTCATAAAATAGGAGAAGCCTTAATTTCATTAAGATATAAAAAAACATTTTTACAGGAATCCGATTGGAACATAACAGCCAAAAAGGAAATACACTTATACATTGAAATGTCAGTACCGCCTGTACAATTTTATAACAAGTAAAATTTTTAATTTTTACCAATATATATATATATATATATATATATATATATATACTGTACTGTTGTTTTTTACTGATAGAATACAATAGAATACACAGGTATTGTAATTATTTAATAGTATAATACAATTAATAAATGTACCTACTGTTATTATGTTTTTTTTATTTACCAGTACATGTAAAGAAACTCTTTCTCTCAGGGTTAATGATTATTAAGTTATTTGATCGTATTTACGATTGTATCTATTATTTTCTTTTCTTTAAACCAACCCAGATTCAGTTAATATGTAGTATTTTTATAATTAACCATGTAAGAAATAAATAACAAACTAATGTAACTTAACCGACTCTGAAAACTTCCAGCTGCCACGGGTTCACTTCTGGTTGTTGTTTACCTTTTTTTCGAAAGCAATATTAGGCTTGGCAATCTGTTCCTTTACACAAATTTCTTATTGCTCTCACCGCTGAATGCCGCTCTCCAGGACTACTGCAACACAGATGTCTCCTCGGAACACTTAACGATCCTTTACGGCCACTTAAACTCTTCTTCAGTCCAAGGTTTCCCTCTTCTGTCGTCGTTCTATCAAGGATATTGTTATATTTCTCGTATTATTATTTATTTATTAAATATTGTAATCAAAACTCTCGTATCACAATTTAAATTCCTTTACTGTATTTTCTTTTCCTTGTTACATTAACTTGATGATATACAAATGTTATTTAATATAATTTAACACTCTTCATGTAGTTACTGTTAGATATATAATTAGACTCTTCATGTTACTCTTAATGAATTTAATTGAAGACTCATAACGTTACTCTTAATGAATTTAATTTAAGACTAATAAACATTTTCTTCCTCACTATACAATACAATTTTTTAACAATTTACAAATTTGCCCCTATGATAATTCCCTAATTTCTTTACATCTGTTTATCATATACCTATTAAAACAAATATCATTTTTATATTTCTTATTAAACACCTTTATTTTACCTCTAACATTCGTAATTCTATTGGTTATTTATTAAATTATAATTTTATTACTCTTTACTCTTCTTATAACATTCATTCCAATTTCATATATTATTTTCTGAACATATAACTAAATATGGTTTTATATCATATAGGAATCGACCTCTATGTTGACTGAGTAAGTCGATATTCCCAATGCTTTTTTTTTTACATTCAATACAAAACCTGCATCCTTTCTCTTTTAAAATGTATTATCTCCCTATTATGTACTGTGTGTATTTTAACAGCAGTACAATATATATTGTAACGACACAAAACGTTCCATAAAGAAAATTAATTGCAAAAGTAAGTTATCATAAAAGGAAGGTGAAATGAACAGTATCGAACACAAGTAATCCAAAAAATTTAGTAATATTGTCCAATTGTTATTATCTATAATATGTAAAAACGACGAAGACTTTGACCAAGACTCAAACCCCATACATTGTTTAAGTGAAAAATAGAATAAAACTGATATTGTATAATAAGAGAAACAAATAATCTCAGAAATGACCAAAATAAGGTCATGAAATGTTAGAAATGTAACTCTGAATAGAGCATAAAAACCAATTTATTGTGAAATAATAGACAAGATCTATTATTATACTTTATAATATATGTAAAATAAATGTATCAGATGATTTAAACACATCATTAAATAGGATGTAAATTAAAATAAAAACTATGTAATTTTATAACAGAAAATCCAAGTTTTAGAGTTGAGACCAATCACTCAGATGTATGTGAAAATTAATTATTATGAAATTAAGAAAAAACTAGATGTAAATGTCAAATAGACAAAGACAAACAAAATACTACAAATAGAGAAAGCTGTAAATTGATTAGAAGTCAATGAAAATAATCAAAAACTGTGTTAAACTGAAAACAAGTAGTGAACATGTAAAATTGGAAAATTTATGACTTGAAAGTTATCAAAATGCAACAAACTTGTATTTTAAAGTTGAGCCACAATATAAAGTAACTACACCTATAAATATCATAACCTAAAACATTTCAACAGTCAAGTTATGAAACTAGTTACATAGACAATACTAGGCTGAGATCAAAAAACAGTCACAAAATTAGTCATATTTGACAAATTAATTGTTTAATATTAAAAGGAATATAGAAAAAAGATACAATTCTCTAATATACAATGGAAAAACACTTGCTCAATTGAAGACAAGCTTAATTCATAGAGAATTTTTAAATACAAAAGTGAAATTTGTCACACACATGAAATAGCTTATCTGTACGAAGACAGTGAGAGACTAATTGAGATTACAATAAAATTAAAATGTATTAGAAAAAACCGGGTATTCCCAAAGATAAACAATATAACAAACTCTGAGTGAATACCCAAAAATTCCTAGAAATAATACCAGAAAAGACAAATTTCTATAAAAAAACAGTGACAAACAACTAGGCCATATGTTATGCCTACAGAAAAATGAAATTATTTATACGTTATGTGCCTTAATATTTGTTTGTTTTGTTATATAAAGCTAATTACATTATGTGTTAATGTTATAGTAAGAGCCGAGGAACTTAATAACATTTTATTAATAAGAAAACTTGAATTTTGTATAAACACTACAAGGTAAAGATATGTATTTTATGTTAATTTATTAGATTTAATTTATTTAAAACCAATTATGAATGGTATCATTTTAATCAGTTGAAAGCAGGGAATCTAAAAATAATAATGACATGCAGATTGTAAGTAGTACTGTAAAATTGTTTGATAAAGACCAGAATAATTTCAGTAATATCCTTTAGTATAGAGAACAAGAAATTTTGTTCTAAAGCTCCTACGAAAGTCGAATTTATTCCATGATGTTCTATTTGCATATTCTCGAACGTTCCAGAAGAAAATGTTACTGAAAAATACCGGAAGTCATGAATACAAATTAAAATAATGCACCTTACAAAGAGTATATAAGCGAGACCAAAATCGACACAACAGGATTTTATCCTTTGAAACCACGAGAGATACTTCACATACGAATCCGAACATCTAATCCAAGGCGAACTCGAAGAAGAAGAATCCAACCCGAAACTCAAAAACGGCTTTTCCCCGTACCAGACGAAAGACACGACTAACCTAAAAAGGAGTATATCGCTAAATCGCTAACGTGCATGTTGAATAGAGAAACAGCACGCCAAATCTAATAGAACGTACACAGCCAAATATCCAGCGGCCCTGAAAAGGACCGATTTTAATAGAGAAAAATCAAATTTTGCTGGTATTAGCGACATAAACAAACTTTGACAAAATCTCAAACAATTTACTAACGCAAGCCTACATCGAGTTTGTAACTAGCGCTGAGACGGCAGTGTAGCGAGGTCACGGAACTCAACCAGCTGTTTTTTCGCAGGCACGGGCAACGATTTAAAGCATAGAAACAGTACGATTTTCATTTAAATTGTGCGGAGTTTTCAAATCGTAATTTGACTTTAAATAGTTACAAGTGTGTGAGGAAACGTAAATACGAACAGGCGCAAGATTGGAGTCGTCACCAAGAACAGTGTCCAGTGAAGGAAATACTTACCCACCGGAACGTGAGTTGTCCAAAATTAAAATCTTTTTACCTGGTATCTTTGTCACACAATTGTACTACATATGTCAAACACCTTCAATTCACACAAATTTTGTAAAGCATCCCACTGATTTGTCTTGATAGTTCAAAGGAGTCACGTCCTGAGTACAAAGTTTTTTCAAAGATTAAATTCATGCAGTTCAACTGAGCAATAAAATAATTATTAGCAGATAATTAATAAAATCTTTTCAATAATTTTTGTAACTCTGCAATTTTACATCATTTTACTGTTAGTCCTTCAGACGATTTTTATGAAAGAAAAGTCATTAAACATATGTTATTTGCAACTCAAATTGTCTTGTTTAAATTTTTTCTATAACTAATTTTGTAATTTAAAAATCAGTTTTAAATAATAATTAATTTCTTGGACTAAATATCCAAGTGGCGCCCACACATTCATATTAGCATAAGTTGTGTTTGCAGGACTACATCTTCGAAGAGAAACAGGCAATTAGTAAGTATAAGTGCGCGGAGTGTGACACCTGACAAAAGACACATTTCTTCTTTGTTATAAATTGGCAGCCCAACTAGTAAGGCTTGAAAGGAAAGGAACAAGCCCGGCAACTATCAACAAATCAATATGCCACAACCAAAAGGAAAGAAGGGGAAGAAAAACATACAACCCGAATTAAGTGTGGCAAATGGGGAGGCAGTCCAATTTGAGGAGATAGAAATAGAGCCACCCCACACCAGAAACTGAAAAACGCATGCAAACGGGAGATGAACCAGAGGAACAAGCGGGAGAAAGACCCATACAAATGGGAGACCAAACAGATAAACCCACACAAAAAAGGGATGAAACAGAGAAAACCGAACCAGAAAAAGCAACAGGGAGCGTCGACATGAATGCAATAATAATGATGCTCCAAACAATGGAAGAGACAATAAACAAAAATACTAATAACAGTATAAAATCGTCAAATGAAAAAACGGAGAAAAAATTTGAGACATTAATAGAATCCCTGAGAGAGGATAATAAAGAAAGTATAGAATCCCTGAGGAAAGATAGACAAGAGGATAAGGAGGAATTAGGTAAAAAATGGAATCTTTATGGGAATATATAACCGATAAAATCAATGATAATGGAAAAAGCTGGAGGTATTTCAGGAGGAAAATAAAAAAGTATAGAGTCCCTGAAAAAGGAAATCGGTGCAAATTATGAGACGGTAAACCAAAAAATCGACGATAGTAAAGTCGACAGTGACAGGAGGGTTGAAACAATGACGAAACAATTAGAGAGATTGCAGGAAGGAAATGATACCCGTTTTGAAACCATGGAGGAACGAACTGTAGAGACGAAACAAAGTGTCCAAACTCTCGATAATAAAGTCAGACAAAACCAGGACGAAATTATGAAGGAGGTAGGAGAAGTCAGAAAAGACGTTAGCGAAAGGATACAAAGAACGTATGATATAGCTAATAGGTTAGACGAACAAATAAGAACCAGTAAAAACAATATACAGGAAATTGATCAAAGGGAGAAAAACCTGCAGGAGAGGTTAGAAGCGCTAAGGGACACCAGGATCTTGAGTACCCATACGTGTCATAGCGAAAATAGGGAGGTAATTAATTTCCAAAATTATCGCCGGAACCCTATGGAATTTTTAGAAAGGATGGAAGAGTTCATAGAGAGAAATAGGAAAACCAGGTGGGATAGAATAAGGGAAATGTTAGACGAAACTTTCCGGAATACAAGGGATAATTGGTGGATAGCAATACGACCCGAAATAACGAACCTGAGTGAATTCAAACGCCAATTCAAGGAAAAATATTGGTTAGAAACGGCACAAAACAAGGTAAGAATGGATTTATTTTACGGGAAATACGGCGCATCCAAGGGACAATCCCCAACATCATATTTCCTGGGAAAAATATGTTTAGCTCGGAAATTAATACCGCCAATCCCAGAAGAATGCTTGGTAAGACAATTGGCTGGACACTATAGTAATGGTATTAAAGACGCGCAATTATACCAGCAACTCAGTAAAATCACTGACTTAGCGAAGTTATTAGGGAACTGCGAGTCTGCGGGAAAGTTTCAAGACTACCAACCCCCCAGTCGTAAGGTAGACTATTACAATAGTAACAACGGGCCAAATCAGAATGGAAGCGGAAATGGTAGTAGTTTCAATCCGAACAACCATAACAATAACATCCCGGTGAATAACCGCAATAATAATAATCAGAGCCCGAATAACCGTAACAATCCGGGACCAAATCGAAATAATTACCCAGAAAATAACTATTATAGAAATAGCTATCAAGGAAATAATTATCGGGGCACAATTATAGAGGAAATAATTATAACCAAGGAAACAATTATCGGAACGGAGGCAATCAAGGGGGAGGTGATAGAAGGAATCAGGAGTACAGACCCCAGGTAAACTATGCGGTGGCCAATAGCCAACGACCGTACCAACATAATTTACCAACTTATGTGTATTACCCACAGCAAACACAAGGTAATCAAAATAATACGACAAATAGCAGACCTATTAGTGGTAACCCAGAGGTCAGACAGGAACCACAAAAAAGTCAGCAACACAATATTCCGGGAGACCGGGCAAATGAGACAAACAGTCATTAAACTAGACGCGGCAGTGAAAAAGGAGGACATCCCTTCACTGATCCAATATTATGGGGTAACTGGACGAGAAAATAGACATGACGAAGACGGGACAGTGACATTGAGAACAAGTAATTATCTCAAGGATATTAGGGAGGAATTGTTAGAAGAGATATATAATGTAATTGAAAATAATAATAATGGGAATAAGGAGAAAAAGGAATAGAATATTATTAATAAATATAAATACGAGAAGGACACCTTCCACCAAAAGGCAAAAATATATATATAAAATATAAATTTATTTCCAACAGCCAAGTCAACGTAAATTTACCAACTTACCCGTACTTATAGAAGGATAGAAAGGAATAGAGTATTATTAATAAATATAAATACGAGAAGGACCCCTTCCACCAAAGGCAAAAATATATATGTAAAATATAAATTTATTTCCAACAGCCAAGTCAACGTTAATTTACCAACTTACCCGTACTTAGAAAAGGAGAGAAGGAAAGGAGGAAAAGACATAATTTACCATGTTATTCAAATTAATTAAATAAATTATTGAACAATCAAATAACAATTGATATTACTAAGGAGGAGAAATACTGTCATATAATTGATACTAAAAGGAAATGACAACTGAAAAAAAAGGGAAACAGTGTGTTACATAAAGAGTTGATGATGAATTTATAAATATAGTTATGAAAAGAACAACTAATCTATTATTGACATCGAATGATTTTAAAAGATAATTTTATCAGCGGAGAACAGTATATTAATATAATTGAGAAATCATCAGAAGAGATTAAGAAAGAGAATTTATGTGTAGGAGCCTATGATCTTTGAATATGAATTTTATTGTTGTTATTATTATTATTTGTTGCGAAAGTGCAATTTATAAGTACGGTTTATATATTTCTGGACAGAGATGTGTTTCCTCTGATTTCAGTGGTTATAGTTAGGGAACGGCGGAGAATGGATTGCCAATGGGGCGTCTCTGACTCCGAACCCGCTATAAAAGTTAGGGAATTGTTAGGGAGTTATAAAGTATCAAAGATTAAATAATTAACAACAAGGTAAAGGAAAGGAACAGGAGATATGGTAAAGATTGAGACATGGATAATGAGATGGATTAATATATTAAAGGAGTAGTACAGGAATCTAATTATAATATAAAAGAATGAAATAATAAGGAAGCTAATAAAAGGTTCATATAGAAATGATAATTTCATCAAAACTGAAGAAATGTTTTTCCCAAATTATCAATTTTAACGAGGAGGCATATGTAACGTCACAAAACGTTCCATAAAGAAAATGAATTGCAAAAGTAAGTTATCATAAAAGGAAGGTGAAATGAACAGTATCGAACACAAGTAATCCAAAAAATTTAGTAATATAGTCCAATTGTTATTATCAATAATATGTAAAAACGACGAAGACTTTGACCAAGACTCAAACCCCATACATTGCTTAAGTGAAAAATAGAATAAAACTGATATTGTATAATAAGAGAAACAAATAATCTCAGAAATTACCAAAATAAGGTCATGAAATGTTAGAAATGTAACTCTGAATAGAGCATAAAAACCAATTTATTGTGAAATAATAGACAAGATCTATTATTATACTTTATAATATATATAAAATAAATGTATCAAATGATTTAAACACATCATTAAATAGGATGTAAATTAAAATAAAAAATATGTAATTTTATAACAGAAAATCAAAGTTTTAGAGTTGAGACCAATCACTCAGATGTATGTGAAAATTAATTATTATGAAATTAAGAAACAACTAGATGTAAATGTCAAATAGACAAAGACAAACAAAATACTACAAATAGAGAAAGCTGTAAATTGATTAGAAGTCAATGAAAATAATCAAAAATGTGTTAAATTGAAAACATGTAGTGAACATGTAAAATTGTAAAATTTATGGCTTTAAAGTTATCAAAATGCAACAAACTTGTATTTTAAAGTTGAACTACAATATAAAATAACTATACCTATAAATATGACCACCTAAAACACATTAACAGTCAAGTTATAAAACTAGTTACATAGACAATACTAGGCTGAGATCAAAAAACAGTCACAAAATTAGTCATATTTGACAAATTAATGTTTTATATTAAAAGGAATATAGAAAAAAGATACAATTCTCTAATATACAATGGAAAAACACTTGCTCAATTGAAGACAAGCTTAATTCATAGAGAATTTTTAAATATTAAAGTGAAATTTGTCACACACATGAAATAGCTCATCTGTACAAAGACAGTGAGAGACTAATTGAGATTACAATAAAATTAAAATATATTAGAAAAAACCAGGTATTCCCAAAGATAAACAATATAACAAACTCTGAGTGAATACCCAAAAATCCTAGAAATAATACCAGAAAAGACAATTTACTATAAAAAACAGTGACAAAAACTAGGCCATATGTTATGCCTACAGAAAAATGAAATTATTTATACGTTATGTGCTTTAATATTTGTTTGTTTTGTTATGTAAAGCTAATTACATTATGCGTTAATGTTATAGTAAGAGCCGAGGAACTTAATAACATTTTATTAATAAGAAAACTTGAATTTTGTATAAACACTACAAGGTAAAGATATGTATTTTATGTTAATTTATTAGATTTAATTTATTTAAAACCAATTATGAATGGTATCATTTTAATCAGTTGAAAGCAGGGAATCTAAATATAATAATGACATGCAGATTGTAAGTAGTTCTGTAAAATTGTTTGACAAATACCAGAATAATTTCAGTAATATCCTTTAGTATGAAGAACAAGAAGTTTTTGTTCTAAAGCTTCTACGGAAGTCGAATTTGTTCCATGATGTTCTATTTGCATATTCTCGAACGTTCCAGAAGTAAATGTTACTGAAAAATACCGGAAGTCATGAATACAAATTAAAACAATTCACCTTAGAAAGAGTATATAAGCGAGACCAAAATCGACACAACAGGACTTTATGCTTTGAAACCACGAGAGACACTTCACATACGAATCCGAACATCTAATCCAAGCGAACTCGAAGAAGAGGAATCCAATCCGAAACTCAAAAAAGGCTTTTCCCCGTACCAGACGAAAGACACGACTACCCTAAAAAGGAGTCTAACGTGCATGTTGAACAGAGAAACAGCACGCCAAATCTAATAGAACGTACACAGCCAAATATCCAGCGGCCCTGTAAAGGACCGATTTTAATAGAGAAAAATCAAATTTTGCTGGTATTAGCGACATAAACAGACTTTGACAAAATCCAAAACAATTTACTAACGCAAGCCTACATCGAGTTTGTAACTAGCGCTGAGACGGCAGTGTAGCGAGGTCACGGAACTCAACCAGCTGTTTTTTCGCAGGCATGGGCAACGATTTAAAGCATAGAAACAGTACGATTTTTATTTAAATTGTGCGGAGTTTTCAAATCGTAATTTGACTTTTAAATAGTTACAAGTGAGTGAGGAAACGTAAATACGAAGAGGCGCAAGATTGGAGTCGTCCCCAAGAACAGTGTCCAGTGAAGGAAATACTTACCCACCGGAACGTGAGTTGTCGAAAATTAAAATCTGTTTACCTGGTATCATTGTCACACAATTGTACTACATATGTCAAACACCTTCAATTCACACAAATTTTGTAAAGCATCCCACTGATTTGTCTTGATAGTTCAAAGGAGTCACGTCCTGAGTGCAAAGTTTTTTCAAAGATTAAATTCATGCAGTTCAACTGAGCAATAAAATAATTATTAGCAGATAATTAATAAAATCTTTTCAATAATTTTTGTAACTCTGCAATTTTACATCATTTTACTGTTAGTCCTTCAGACGATTTTTATGAAAGAAAAGTCATTAAACATATGTTATTTGCAACTCAAATTGTCTGGTTTAAATTTTTTCTATAACTAATTTAATAATTTAAAAATCAATTTTAAATAATAATTAATTTCTTGGACTAAATATCCAAGTGGCGCCCACACATTCATAAGTTGTGTTTGCAGGACTACATCTTCGAAGAGAAACAGGCAATTAGTAAGTATAAGTGCGCGGAGTGTGACACCCAACAAAAGACACATTTCTTCTTTGTTATAAATTGGCAGCCCAACTAGTGAGGCTTGAAAGGAAAGGAACAAGCCCGGCAACTATCAACAAATCAATATGCCAC
Organism: Magicicada septendecula; assembly: GCA_034769895.1. Taxonomy (NCBI): domain Eukaryota; kingdom Metazoa; phylum Arthropoda; class Insecta; order Hemiptera; family Cicadidae; genus Magicicada; species Magicicada septendecula. The sequence goes on along the minus strand of CM068368.1, from coordinate 84,043,867 downwards.
AACCAAAAGGAAAGAAGGGGAAGAAAAACATACAACCCGGATTAAGTGTGGCAAATGGGGAGGCAGTCCAATTTGAGGAGATAGAAATAGAGCCACCCCACACCAGAAATTGAAAAACGCATGCAAACGGGAGATGAACCAGAGGAACAAGCGGGAGAAAGACCCATACAAATGGGAGACCAAACAGATAGACCCGCACAAAAAAAGGATGAAACAGATAAAACCGAACCAGAAAAAGCAACAGGGAGCGTCGACATGAATGCAATAATAATGATGCTCCAAACAATGGAAGAGACAATAAACAAAAATACTAATAACAGTATATAATCGTCAAATGAAAAAACGGAAAAAAAATTTGAGACTTTAATAGAATCCCTGAGAGAGGATAATAAAGAAAGTATAGAATCCCTGAGGAAAGATAGACAAGAGGATAAAGAGGAATTAGGTAAAAAATGGAATTTTTAAGGCAATATATAACCGATAAAATCAATGATAATGGAAAAAGCTGGAGGTATTTCAGGAGGAAAATAAAAAAGTATAGAGTCCCTGAAAAAGAAAAATCAGTGCAAATTATGAGACGGTAAACCAAAAAATCGACGATAGTAAAGTCGACAGTGACAGGAGGGTTGAAACAATGGCGAAACGATTAGAAAGATTGCAGGAAGGAAATGATACCCGTTTTGAAACCATGGAGGAACGAACTGTAGAGACGAAACAAAGTGTCCAAACTCTCGATAATAAAGTCAGACAAAACCAGGACGAAATTATGAAGGAGGTAGGAGAAGTCAGAAAAGACGTTAGCGAAAGGATACAAAGAACGTATGATATAGCTAATAGGTTAGACGAACAAAAAAGAACCAGTAAAAACAATATACAGGAAATTGGTCGAAGGGAGAAAAACCTGCAGGATAGGTTAGAAGCGCTAAGGGACACCAGGATCTTGAGCACCCATACGTGTCATAGCGAAAATAGGGAGGTAATTAATTTCCAAAATTATCGCCGGAACCCTATGGAATTTTTAGAAAGGATGGAAGAGTTCATAGAGAGAAATAGGGAAACAAGATGGAATAGAATAAGGGAAATGTTAGACGAAACTTTCCGGAATACAAGGGATAATTGGTGGATAGCAATACGACCCGAAATAACGAACCTGAGTGAATTCAAACGCCAATTCAAGGAAAAATATTGGTTAGAAACGGCACAAAACAAGGTAAGAATGGATTTATTTTACGGGAAATACGGCGCATCCAAGGGACAATCCCCAACATCATATTTCCTGGGAAAAATATGTTTAGCTCGGAAATTAATACCGCCAATCCCAGAAGAATGCTTGGTAAGACAATTGGCTGGACACTATAGTAATGGTATTAAAGACGCGCAATTATACCAGCAACTCAGTAAAATCACTGACTTAGCGAAGTTATTAGGGAACTGCGAGTCTGCGGGAAAGTTTCAAGACTACCAACCCCCCAGTCGTAAGGTAGACTATTACAATAGTAACAACGGGCCAAATCAGAATGGAAGCGGAAATGGTAGTAGTTTCAATCCGAACAACCATAACAAAAACATCCCGGTGAATAACCGCAATAATATTAATCAGAGCCCGAATAACCGTAACAATCCGGGACCAAATCGAAATAATTTCCCAGAAAATAACTATTATAGAAATAGCTATCAAGGAAATAATTATCGGGGCAACAATTATAGAGGAAATAATTATAACCAAGGAAACAATTATCGGAACGGAGGCAATCAAGGGGGAGGTGATAGAAGGAATCAGGAGTACAGACCCCAGGTAAACTATGCGGTGGCCAATAGCCAACGACCGTACCAACATAATTTACCAACTTATGTGTATTACCTACAGCAAACACAAGGTAATCAAAATAATACGACAAATAACAGACCTATTAGTGGTAACCCAGAGGTCAGACAGGAACCACAAAAAAGTCAGCAACCCAATATTCCGGGAGACCGGGCAAATGAGACAAACACTCATTTAAATTAGACGCGGCAGTGAAAAAGGAGGATAGCACTTCACTGATCCAATATTATGGGGTAACTGGACGAGAAAATAGACATGACGAAGACGGGACAGTGACATTGAGAACAAATAATTATCTCAAGGATATTAGGGAGGAATTGTTAGAAGAGATATATAATATAATTGAAAATAATAATAATGGGAATAAGGAGAAAAAGGAATAGAATATTATTAATAAATATAAATACGAGAAGGACACCTTCCACCAAAAGGCAAAAATATATATATAAAATATAAATTTATTTCCAACAGCCAAGTCAACGTAAATTTACCAACTTACCCGTACTTATAGAAGGATAGAAAGGAATAGAGTATTATTAATAAATATAAATACGAGAAGGACCCCTTCCACCAAAGGCAAAAATATATATGTAAAATATAAATTTATTTCCAACAGCCAAGTCAACGTTAATTTACCAACTTACCCGTACTTAGAAAAGGAGAGAAGGAAAGGAGGAAAAGACATAATTTACCATGTTATTCAAATTAATTAAATAAATTATTGAACAATCAAATAACAATTGATATTACTAAGGAGGAGAAATACTGTCATATAATTGATACTAAAAGGAAATGACAACTGAAAAAAAAGGGAAACAGTGTGTTACATAAAGAGTTGATGATGAATTTATAAATATAGTTATGAAAAGAACAACTAATCTATTATTGACATCGAATGATTTTAAAAGATAATTTTATCAGCGGAGAACAGTATATTAATATAATTGAGAAATCATCAGAAGAGATTAAGAAAGAGAATTTATGTGTAGGAGCCTATGATCTTTGAATATGAATTTTATTGTTATTATTATTATTTGTTGCGAAGGTGCAATTTATAAGTACGTTTTATATATTTCTGGACAGAGATGTGTTTCCTCTGATTTCAGTGGTTATAGTTAGGGAACGGCGGAGAATGGATTGCCAATGGGGCCCCTCTGACTCCGAACCCGCTATAAAAGTTAGGGAATTGTTAGGGAGTTATAAATTATCAAAGATTAAATAATTAACAACAAGGTAAAGGAAAGGAACAGGAGATATGGTAAAGATTGAGACATGGATAATGAGATGGATTAATATATTAAAGGAGTAGTACAGGAATCTAATTATAATATAAAAGAATGAAATAATAAGGAAGCTAATAAAAGGTTCATATAGAAATGATAATTTCATCAAAACTGAAGAAATGTTTTTCTCAAATTATCAATTTTAACGAGGAGGCATATGTAACGTCACAAAACGTTCCATAAAGAAAATTAATTGCAAAAGTAAGTTATCATAAAAGGAAGGTGAAATGAATAGTATCGAACCCCAGTAATCCAAAAAATTTAGTAATATTGTCCAATTGTTATTATCAATAATATGTAAAAACGACGAAGACTTTGACCAAGACTCAAACCCCATACATTGTTTAAGTGAAAAATAGAATAAAACTGATATTGTATAATAAGAGAAACAAATAATCTCAGAAATGACCAAAATAAGGTCATGAAATGTTAGAAATTTAACTCTGAATAGAGCATAAAAAACAATTTATTGTGAAATAATAGGCAAGATCTATTATTATACTTTATAATATATATAAAATAAATGTAACAAATGATTTAAACACATCATTAAATAGGATGTAAATTAAAAAAAAAATATGTAATTTTATAACAGAAAATCAAAGTTTCAGTGTTGAGACCAATCAGTCAGATGTATGTGAAAATTAATTATTATGAAATTAAGAAAAAAATAGATGTAAATGTCAATTGGACAAAGAAAAACAAAATACAACAAATAGAGAAAGCTGTAAATTGATTAGAAGTCAATGAAAATAATCAAAAATATGTTAAATTGAAAACATGTAGTGAACATGTAAAATTGTAAAATTTATGGCTTTAAAGTTATCAAAATGCAACAAACTTGTATTTTAAAGTTGAACCACAATATAAAGTAACTATACCTATAAATATGACCACCTAAAACACTTTAACAGTCAAGTTATGAAACTAGTTATATAGACAATACTAGGCTGAGATCAAAAAACAGTAACAAAATTAGTCATATTTGACAAATTAATGTTTAATATTAAAAGAAATATAGAAAAAAGATACAATTCTATAATGTACAATGGAAAAACACTTGCTCAATTGAAGACAAGCTTAATTCGTAGAGAATTTTTAAATATAAAAGTGAAATTTGTCACACACATGAAATAGCTCATCTGTACAAAGACAGTGAGATGCTAATTGAGATTACAATAAAATTAAAATGTATTACGAAAAACCAGGTATTCCCAAAGATAAACAATATAACAAACTCTGAGTGAATACCCAAAAATTCCTAGAAATAATACCAGAAAAGACAAATTTCTATAAATAACAGTGACAAAAAACCAGGTCATAAGTTATGCCTACAGAAAAATGAAATTATTTATACGTTATGTGCTTTAATATTTGTTTGTTTTGTTATGTAAAGCTAATTATATTATGTGTTAATGTTATAGTAAGAGCCGAGGAACTTAATAACATTTTATTAATAAGAAAACTTGAATTTTGTATAAACACTACAAGGTAAAGATATGTATTTTATGTTAATTTATTAGATTTAATTTATTTAAAACCAATTATGAATGGTATCATTTTAATCAGTTGAAAGCAGGGAATCTAAATATAATAATGACATGCAGATTGTAAGTAGTTCTGTAAAATTGTTTGACAAATACCAGAATAATTTCAGTAATATCCTTTAGTATGAAGAACAAGAAGTTTTTGTTCTAAAGCATCTACGGAAGTCGAATTTGTTCCATGATGTTCTATTTGCATATTCTCGAACGTTCCAGAAGTAAATGTTACTGAAAAATACCGGAAGTCATGAATACAAATTAAAACAATTCACCTTAGAAAGAGTATATAAGCGAGACCAAAATCGACACAACAGGACTTTATGCTTTGAAACCACGAGAGACACTTCACATACGAATCCGAACATCTAATCCAAGCGAACTCGAAGAAGAGGAATCCAATCCGAAACTCAAAAAAGGCTTTTCCCCGTACCAGACGAAAGACACGACTAACCTAAAAAGGAGTCTAACGTGCATGTTGAATAGAGAAACAGCACGCCAAATCTAATAGAACGTACACAGCCAAATATCCAGCGGCCCTGAAAAGGACCGATTTTAATAGAGAAAAATCAAATTTTGCTGGTATTAGCGACATTAAACAAATTTTGACAAAATCTCAAACAATTTACTAACGCAAGCCTACATCGAGTTTGTAACTAGCGCTGAGACGGCATTGTAGCGAGGTCACGGAACTCAACCAGCTGTTTTTTCGCAGGCACGGGCAACGATTTAAAGCATAGAAACAGTACGATTTTCATTTAAATTGTGCGGAGTTTTCAAATCGTAATTTGACTTTAAATAGTTACAAGTGTGTGAGGAAACGTAACTACGAAGAGGCGCAAGATTGGAGTCGTCAGGAAGAACAGTGTCCAGTGAAGGAAATACTTACCCACCGGAACGTGAGTTGTCGAAAATTAAAATCTTTTTACCTGGTATCTTTGTCACACAATTGTACTACATATGTCAAACACCTTCAATTCACACAAATTTTGTAAAGCATCCCACTGATTTGTCTTGATATTTCAAAGTAGTCACGTCCTGAGTATAAAGTTTTTTCAAAGATTAAATTCATGCAGTTCAACTGAGCAATAAAATAATTATTAGCAGATAATTAATAAAATCTTTTCAATAATTTTTGTAACTCTGCAATATTTCATCATTTTACTGTTAGTCTTTCAGACGATTTTTATGAAAGAAAAGTCATTAAACATATGTTATTTGCAACTCAAATTGTCTTGTGTACATTTTTTCTATAACTAATTTAATAATTTAAAAATCAATTTTAACTAATAATTAATTTCTTGGACTAAATATCCAAGTGGCGCCCACACATTCATAAGTTGTGTTTGCAGGACTACATCTTCGAAGAGAAACAGGCAATTAGTAAGTATAAGTGCGCGGAGTGTGACACCCAACAAAAGACACATTTCTTCTTTGTTATAATATATATATATATATATATATATATAGTAGCATGACAGATATTCCACCACTAATTAATTCATTTAAGATAATAAAAAATATTTAAATTACATATACTAAAATAATATCGAATGAAGTTCAATTACTTCAAAGGAGAAAACCACAATAAAAGAAAAACAATTATTAAATTATAAAAAATACCACTATTAAAAGTCAAAGAATGAATTAATGAAAACTCATATAAACAACCAGGAGATTACCCAGGAGGTTAGGAGCAGTAAATAAAATAGATACCCCAAAATCAAGAAGAAAGAATCAGATTAGGAGTGGTGATGAACAAATTACCCGCCACAAGAAGAAAGAAGAATAAGATTTATTATCAGGAGGTAAACAATACCCTGAAACCAAGAAAGAAGAATAAATTCAGTATCAGAAAATAAAGAAGATACTCCGAACAAACCATCAGTCAAGATAACACTGAGTACCTTGGTTTACCCAAGAGGAAACACAAGAAGGAAGAAGAGAAGAAAGGAAGAAATAGGATGGAAGAACCATTATAAAACCTATTATTAACTACCATAAACCCCAAACCCATAGGTACAATTAAAGAAAGTATAACATCCCGAAACACTATAAAATTGTAATTATTAATAAAGAAAAGTGTTGTATAGTATGATAAGAGGTGCAACAACTAAAGTTATTGTATGATAAAAACAAAATAAACAAATCTTCACAGTCCATGATGACTAAAGTTCTGGTCTGAGATAATAAGACTCAATATGTCAGAACCACCAGTGAAAGTGTATTAGTGTAAGTGTTTTTTGAAATATAATAAACTTGAAGTTGTAGCATTACTATAACTTAAACTATATGCTATAAAACAACTTTTATATTTGATAATTGGCAAATCATGAAATAATAAAATGGAAGGTATTTCCAATATTTCATTATTTTATGGTCACTTTGTTATAACAAGACATTTGTAGGAATGACAATAACTAAAGTATAGGTGGATATGTTTACTACATAAGGGGATGTTAAATAATGGTAATAAAAACAGAAAGGACTGATAATAGTTTAAGTGTTAATAGAATTAAGAAATTTTAAAATGGCTAATATTGTTCCAAGCCATGAACTCCATATTTTAAAGAGTTCTTATACAATAAGATTTATATGTTTAGGATAAGTTATATTAGTTAAATAACAGCATACATACCAATTAAAATGTTCCAGTATGTATACTGTATTAATTAACAAAATGAGTTAAATGTATGTTAAAAAACAATTTCAGCAAACATGTCCAACTTTACAGAATGCTGAGTGATGTTAATTATTATTTTTATAACAGTAGCATGGATTAGATGCTACACATCTCAATAAGTTAGTAAACAATTTTATTTTATGTCATGATAGCTATTAAGAAGTCAGAGGAGCAGTAGGAGTAAATTTATTTGAAAAAACCAGACATGTAAAATACTAAACTCTAGGACAAATAATGAATTCACAGAAACTCAATATAAACCAGTTAATTCACCTATGAATCATGTAAACTGGCAAGATTTAGGTAAGGTAGGTCAATTAACCAACTACTGTAAATGAACCTATGATTTAAAAAGGTAATATAGAAAAATACCTCAAATTATTGAAAATTTTGAAATGTATAAATTAACTATTTTTAAAGAGGCATGTTAAATTCAGAAATTATCACTAAAAACCAGTTCAACTGTTCAATTTACATGTAATTAAGGAAAAAAAGGATTTATGACCATTTGAAATTTATTATAATGGTATTAATAACACTTAAAATGGCAGTAAAAGTATAGGAAGGCGGAAACCAGGTTTTTGGGCCTAGATTTCCAAAAGGAAAGAAATTTGGTAATTTTAACAAAAATCTCAACAAATATGGACTATGTCATAACAAATTAAACAGAATGAGATAAATAAACCAATTATATGGTTAATAATTCATGAAAGCGAATAATAAACTAAAATTATTCCATATATAATGTAATTTGTAATCATGTGTATGGGAAGTAACAATTATTTTAACAATACTTTTCCAATATTAACTTGGCAAGATTTTTACTAAAGTGGAGGAAGTTAGTTAGTTCTTTGTTAACGCTCAAACTGAACAGTTTATGTGAAATTGTGTTCTTTAAAAACAGTATAATGAAGTACTAAGGTTACCTAAAAAATTCTGTGACAACGAGAGTTACTTAAATAAACACTTTTCCAGTAAAAACATATAAAACCTTTGACGACAACAGTGAAAACGAACACCACACTACATAATACCAGTGATATAAAACATTAAAACTACATATCAGTAATAATTCGAGCTACCACAGAATATCCGTTTTTGCGTAACGAACAAATACCAGTGAACACATCTGATATAAAATAATTAACACCAGTGGACACGGAACACTCATCCAGACTATCCCAAACAACATCCTAGACAGTTTACACAAGTTCGGGGATCTTTAAAACAATTGTAAAGTTGATTTTATTGTGAGATTTGCTCGTGACGAATATTACGAATAACCTCTCGACTTTTGATGTCCGCCATCATGGAATCGAGCTGCACTGCCTCCAACATTGACTGACTACAGCGCCTGCAGTATTGGTTTGAAAACTCAACTATATTAAACATTTTATAAAGATTATTCACATTTGTTAGATAATAATTATTTAAAATAATTTATTGTAAATGTTATACTTTCTCGTCCTGCCCTTCTCTGACTGTTATAATATAATCGCTCCAAGAACCTTTTATAATACTTCTAAGAATTTTTAACCTGTATGAACATATCGATTTATTCCTGAGACGGAGTCGACAATTGCTAAAAAACGATTTAATATCGATCATTATTTAATTCTGTTAATAAATCAATTCATTTCAATTGTATGGATTAATAAATTATTTCACATGGTAATTTAAGTTTTTAATTAAGCAACGAGACTTTTTGAAGGAAGAAAATATTATCGAAAGGTGAGATATTGGAGCAACACGGAAAGTCGTTAATCGATTGCTGACAGGAGTTAATCTGTTTAACTCCGGACTTTGTTAAGATCTTCAAGAAGTGTGAATTAATTACAAATTACCTTATTAAATTTTGGAAATATAATTAAAAGAATAAAATAGAATTAATTCCAAATTATCTACACTATAAACAAATATAAAAATTTTTTTTTCAGAAAATTTTTTTTTAAATAAAATTTTGTTTTCTTCGATTATCTTTATTTGTAACTACAATACAGGGTCTTGTTACAATATATATATATATATATATAGAGAGAGAGAGAGAGAGAGAGAGAGAGAGAGAGTGAGAGAGAGAGAGAGAGAGAGAGAGAGAGAGAGAGAGAGAGAGAGAGAGAGAGAGAGAGAGAGAGAGAGAGAGACTTTAAAGAGATGCTGAATTGACCCGGCCGCAGGAGTGTTCCAGCACGTGCCCGACCTGACATTGGATGACACGTCAGAAGCTTGCATGAAATGGCACCAACAGGCACCAACCCATTGGCTCGAAAATTTTGTTATAACCTAACTAGACCTGATACCGGAATAAAAAAAAACCCCAGCCCATAAATGGAAATACAGTGAATAAGATTTTAAAAAACTTGATAAAAAATGAAGCCATACCAGCCGGTTCAACACGCTTCCAGACAACACACATTGATTTAATGAAAATAAAAAAAACTCTCCCCAACAACCCTTGCACACATTCTAAAGCGTAAACTGAAAGCACGCTGGAATCATCCCGCCGGGGGGTTCACAATTATGCTTGTATTAACTGTGTTATAACTCTGATTATATTGAAACTGTCCCGCCGGTACACCCGATTAAACAGCTTAACGGGATAAAGTTAATCTGACTGTATGTTACATTCACGGTACATAGTGGTTCCTGCAGGCCAGGTTTGAATAAAGAAAATGTTCAAACATCACCTCATTTGATCCAGGCGGTCACATGGTTATAGCTTGCAGTGGTCTCCCTTCGCCGCGGCAGAACTAAGGTTTCAGAGGTTCAGAGCATGATGAAGATGTATGTACATCATGCGTTGGTCACGTCTCCGACTACCACGGGAACCCGGTAGGTCTTAAGGTGTTTACTTGGTCATCAAAGAGGAGAAAAAAAACACAATTAAAAGAACTGCCGCTGACGAGAGAGACTTGTTTTCGTAACAGAAGCGAGGTGGCGACTAACTGATTCGACGTGCACCGGACCCGTAACTCAATTGTCGTTCCGCTAGATAGCGTCGGCATGCCTTGACTGCCGAAACATGGCAATACATATCGGCTCCACGTAACTATTTCGTGGCCGAGAATAATAACATATAACTGTATATCGAAATTTTTATTTTATACAAGCGCCGGGTCATCAAAACCCGGCCCAAGATCTTCCCACTAATTCAGCCGATACTTGGAGATTCTGTCGAGTATACTCATAATATTCAGTTCCTGCCGTATATCTATATTTCTTCTATGATCATGGAGAGCATACCCTGGTACGTCCCTGAGAAATCTCATTTCTGCCGCTTGGATGCGACTGGCCTGGCCTTTCGTTAAAGTCCAATTCTCAGACTCATAAAAGAGTGTGGGAAGAGCAATCACCTCGTAGAATTTTGGGCGTGATCCTTTACTTGCTGACTTAAGGGTTTGCCTAATGGTCCCACACATAAGTTTGAACTTATCCAACTTATTCTCGAGGTCGTTGCTTGCATTATAAGACACACTGTAGCCCAGGTATTCAAAATTGGTAACTTGTTCCAAGACAGTACGAAAACAACAAAATTGTTTTTTATGGGGGGGGGGGATTGTACGCGACTGAGAAGGTTGGAAGTCACTGTTCCACGTATCACGTAAGTGTGAGTGTACGCTACACAGTCGTCTTGTCATATAATTCTTACCTCTTAAGCTTTATTTTTGGAAGTTTTGTCAATTAAATACCTCTTACTCAAAAATGCAGGTTCATTTAGAATTGCGCTAGGGTTTACTTATCCGTGCTTTCTTCAAGAACAACGGTCAGCGGACATTTTGTTTTCCTTAGCACAATTAGTTGGAAACATTGTTGGCCGGGCTGTGAGGACGTCGTCTAGGGTCTACGCTGGCATACGCTGACATGCTACCATCGGCGACCGTCACCAGTCTCGATAACAATTGGCACGGTGTTTGCCAATTCACCACAGTGATGGGGCAGAGACTAATGTATCTTTTGTTTTTTGAGAAGGCCTACTTATATAGACTTTCATACCGCTCGGAGAGTGCCTATTACCCTCGGCTGCACATGGAATCCGTGGAGATCTTTAAATTTGGTACCGTCGCGATGAAACACTCCTATTGAACAGGATTTGACATACTGTTCTTACAAACCAATCAGATATCACTTGAAGTTGATTGGTTGAGGCTGTTTTCTAGCTTAGATTTTGCTGGTATGAAAGTCTATATAAGTAGGCCTTCTCAAACAAAATACATAGTCTTTACCTCATCACTGGGGTGTATTGGCGTACACCGTGCCAGCAGTTATCGACACTAATGATGGCCTCCAATGGTGGGGCCGAAATGTCTTCAGCACAGACTGTAGACCACGGCCTAACGGTCAGGCCAATAATGTTCCCAACTATGTGCACCCCGGCCGCGGAAGCCTCAGGCACTCTTTGCACATTGTTTGCTCAAGCTATGTACGGCCGTTTAGAAACACAAACATGTACTATATCTAAAATACGTTTTTTTCTGAATAATGAGAACAGGCAACGTTTGCCTACTCTAGCTATAAGCTGTAAGCGTGATATTAGACCTAACATTTAAAGTTAGTTAACCCTATTTAATTCTTTCAATTGAACACAATGATGCAAAACACTGTACCAGTGTGTACTAAAATAAACATAACACAATTCTATAGAATACCTTTTCTTTTCACACATATTATTTACCTTCACAATCCATGCCAACCCAGTAGTATATGATGTCTCCGGTTTTAAAACGTACACTGGTATTCTCGTAAACCCAATAAGGGATGATTCCTGGGCGAGATATTTTCTTAAAGAAACCCCACATTTCTCCTCTTGTAGCAGTGGTTGTGAACGGCTTATTTAGTCTTCCATTAAATTCCATGGAATACATCCAGTTTCCGTCTGAAAGATTATAGACAGGATTGTATTAATAATTGTTAACAAACAACAAAATAAAATGACAATAAGTGTAAATTATAACGTAGAAGAAGATTTGAAGAGAAAATTAATTAATATCAAAAGAAAATTAAACAGCTAAAAAAATATAGCGCACAGTGGTAGAACAGAATCAGTAGATTACGATACGACTTTAAATGAAGAAATTTTTTTTAAATTTGTACGGCATAACCTGTGGCTGGGAATAATGTGACAATGTAGATTTATGTTGCGGAATAAATCCTGAATGATTCAGTGCTTCAAAATAAATTATTATTTGGAAATTCTGTCTTCTTTCTTCATCATCTGAAGTGAATATTGGAGATTAAGTGTCTTTGCAAAGTAATATTAGTGTAGCCACAATTTGTAAAGTACATAAGATGTTTTGCTATAACGATGGAGTAGAAGATGCTTTGCGTAACGATTAACGTAAACACTTTAACTCACGGCGTTAGTATGCCCTCTAATATATATGATGAAAAAACCGTCCATAATTTTTAATGCAACATTATATTGTGACATAATTGTATCCATATATTACGTACATTAAAAATTTCCTTATTGGTAATACATTCAAACTCCAACATTTTACCTTCAAACATTCAAAATTTATAGTCTATATGCTCAAACGCGTTTTCTACTTATTTTACATTAATGTAAATAATCTTAATACATAACGTTAATATACACTGGACTAAATACGTAATGTCAGTACAACGTTAATTCTTTTCATTTGTTGTAGGCCTAATTCGTGTCAACTACATATCAGCCCATTGTTAAAGTTACCTTATTAATGTCTGTATAGGCCTAAAAAGTACCACAGCAATAAAATAATAAAGATGTTGCATATAAAATGGTGTCGTTTAAACTGACGAACTGCTATATTCTCACATAGCCTCTCGCGGCAGGTGTCCATCGTCTTCTTCCGGTACGGACCGCGTCAAAAACGTCTTGTATGAGAAACTTTCAGGCCTGTCAGGATGATACGAATCGGCAGAGGTTCGCATTTGGGATGGTGGCGGATGAACCTCTTAAAAGGCCAAAGGCCCAGTTAGGTGGCTTACTGCGAAAGGGTAAGAGGGATCCTTTAGCCGTGGTGAAGGCAATCTCCTAGGAGTTGGGACTCCGAAAATACCCCCCCAGGTTGGGGGTTGGGCGTGGTGCTAAAGACTCCTTCCCATAAACCTTTCATTGATGAGAAAGCACGATGGATTGATGGAATCATAGACTACGTGAAAGTACTTGTAGTGAAAAATTGGTGGACATTGGCTACAGATAGGGAAGCCTGGAGGAAAATCTTTAGGGAAGCTGAGGCCCATAGTGGGTTGTGGAGCTACTGATGATGATCATGATGACGACAACTTTTCACTCGTATTATCCTTAGGTCTACGTGTGTCCTCAGATATGTTACAGTCACATAGACGTGAGGATACTGATTGTAATATGAGAGAATCGTTATCATACAAGGCAGTTTTGACGCGGTCCACATCGGAAGAAGACTTCAAAAACATAATATACGAAATGCTGTTTAGTGTATCATTCCGTAACACGTGTCTTATGCTACATTGTCGCAAATGACATTTTATTAATATCTTTTACGTCCAGAGTAGAATACATCTCATTTCATGACACAGAATGCGATAGGGACTGATAAAATTGGTGACACCTGTCTTAATAATTGTCAAGCTTAGTTGCAAAAATTTTAAACAGCATCTCATGTAAACGTGACTCGTGTTTTGGCTAATTTTGTCTAACATACTCTGACGTGTCTTTTCTTTTTTTGTGATTATTACGTTCCTGTGACCTGCCTTCTCTGTTACCTCCTGCAAATTTCTTTCAATATAACATGTTTTAGAAAGATTTTGTCGTTTCAGTCAGAAATAGTGCGGTACGAGGTATTAAAAATTTCTCATTTGGTGCCATCCAACGTTAGTTAATTGAACGAAAGAAGCGATATCTAAGTTTTAACTCGACTGTTTGTGGCGTTTGGCATTTGGTGTATGTCACACTATGACTTTTAAACACATCAACCGATTTCCGTAAAACACGGCATGCGTGTCCATACCTTTATCTTACAGAATCCTGTAGTTTTTGAGATAGATTCCTTCAAAAATAGGCAGGAGGCAACAATGTGAGAGAGTCAAAATTGGCAAGAAGTTGCAAAAGCCCATGTGGGGTATTAAATTAAAGGAAATTCTAACCACAATTTAAATATAGTTTGAAAATTTCATAATTTGTTAACGTCAGGGCTCAAAAAATTTAGTTGTAAAATGTTGATAAAATCTCAGAAATCCTTGTGGGGTATCAAATTAAACAGAAATTTAAACTAACATCTAAACGCAGTGTTAAGTTTCGAAAATTTCAAAATTTTGGACTCCAGGGTGTATAGAAGAGATCGAAAGTCAGACTGAAAAGAATTGTAACCCAAATCAGAATATTTCAAATTTTTAGTTCGTATTGTATGATCCCGTGTTCTACAATTGTTATATTATTAAAGACATAATAGAGTAATCGGGATTTTTGTAAGTTTTTCTATGATTACAAAATCATCTAATATGAAATTTGGTGTAATAATAAACGTAACTAGTTCAAAACCGTGATCGAGTTCTGCAGGTCAGGAAATTTACGAGTTTCTTATGTGTGAAACTATATTCAAATACAGTGGAACTCGCGAATAACGAGCTCGCTTATAACAAGAACTCGGATGTAACGAGCAAAAGTACGAGATTTGTTTGGTTTAGTATCTTAGTAATTATAATTAAACTCGCTTTTAACGAGTAGGAACGCATTAGAGACTTGGTTATAAGGAGCATTCTATCCCAGGCTTTGTCGTGGTTTAAGGTCTAACAAAAGTTCGTTACAATACACAATTTTAAACATTCGTTTAAAATCATTAACGCCGTTTAGTGAAATTAGTAATGTAAGTGATGAATTGGTAGAATATTTGAATAAATTACAAAACTGTTTTGATATCTATACATACAAAATCACTAAAAAAAATAAAATAACGACTTTTTTAAGTTTAATTTAATTCTATGTACGAAATATAATTTTGACGATTACATTTAGAACAAAGAACAAAAGGACAAATAAATTAAAGTTAATTTTTGTAAGTTAAAAGTAAATATTGTACGTTTGGCATGAAAAGTTTTGCGTCTCTTTTGCCGGCGGATTTTGGTAAGTTTTTTTAATACACAGTTAATTTTACTATATTTCGTGAATGCACTATACTCCAATATTCAACAAAGAATGATAGCGTCTAAAAAATGCTTAAAGTCTAAATTTCACTTTTAACCTTAGAATGTAAAACATGTCAAAATTTTAGTGTTCAAAGCCTCTTCTATAGTAGACTTTTTTTGTGTTTGGTAATCACGGGATAAAAATTTAGGCTTGCGAGTTGACAACTCGGATGTAGCGAGCACCCGGTTTTAACGAGCGCATTTGTCCGGTCCCTTGGATCTCGTTGGCCTATAAGCAAGTTCCACTGTAATTAATATTCAGAAGTAATCAAAACGCTTACACTGAAACGTTTCATCAACTTTACTTTGACAGAACTTCACCAAATTCAATTAAAAACAAAATACACGATTGCATACTGACGTGGCCAATTTATGCGGAAACCCTGAGGTTCCAAGAACTGTATGAATCTACCGCGTGCAGGACATTTCATCTGCTTGGTCGCAGGTCTAAAGTGGCCCTTGTTTTTGCCAATCGGCGGGAATTCGTTAGGTAATAGCGACGCTCTCCACTGATCCGCGGGTACGTAATCAAAACGCTTACACTGAAAGGTTTCATCAACTTTACTTTGACAGAACTTCATCAACTTCAATTCAAAATAAAATACACAATTGCATACTGACGTGGCCAATTTATGCGGAAACCTTGAGGTTCCAAGAACTGTATGAATCTACCGCGTGCAGGACATTTCATCTGCTTGGTCTTAGGTCTAAAGTGGAACTTGTTTTTGCCAATCGGGGTGAATTCGAAAGGTAATAGCGACGCTCTCCACTGAACCGCGGGCACGTAATCAAAACGCTTACACTGAAACGTTTCGTCGACTTTACTTTGACAGAACTTCACCAACTTCAATTCAAAAAACTGCGTGTAAAACAAAATAACCCATGAATACAGCGACTTCCATAGCATTCTGGTAATTCATGGCAACTGCTGCTTTATTTTGGGCTGATCTATAGACGACGAACATCGATTTAGCCTATCTCCAATGCAGCAATAAAACCGTTTACACAAGATAAAAGGAAATCATTTGCTAAGACATCAAAGCGATCATTAATGCTACACATATTTGTAAACAATTTCGTATGTGCGTGAGTACGTTCTTGTGTGCTAATCTTATACACTTCTGCCTAAAGTATTCCGGTCGTTTTAATTTTTTGAAAGGAACGCATGCCTCAGCAATTTGCCAGATATTCATTGACCAACAATTTCAAAAGTCGAATACATAAACAAAAACAGTAAGCTAATTTAGAAGTAAAAAGATTTTATGTATTGTCTCGTACAGTGTACACGAGATGTAAGTACGACATACAAAAGCTTGCTGCTCAAGAATGTTTGCTTGTATCAAATGTGTGAAACAACATAATTCTAACTTTCGTGGAAAAAAATGAAGATAATCCAACAATATGTGCTTTATGACACATTTCCAAAAATATGTGTATGTCATATCCAACTAATGACATACACACAGCCTGTAGGCTGTGTATACGTGTGACGATTTCTTTAATTAAAAAATAAAATAATTAATAAATAGGGAATGTAAAAGCTGAGAAATTTTAAATTTTAATAAATCGCACATTTAAACTAATTTTATCGCTATCATAAATTATAATAATATATAATAAAGAGTTTTAATAAAAAACAAATAGTAATGCGAGTGTACAGATAGGGAAAACCTTGTTAATTAACCCTGCATAGATATGCGCTAACCGGAATTAACTTGAATACCGACCCCTAAACAAAATAATAAATACCTGTAAAAAATAATGTAAATAATAAATGATTCGAAGTCACTAGTACTAATGTTAATAATTTCTGTAGTCAAGCAAAGTCTTAATTGTTTATTGGTAAGAACTGTAAGACTGTAATACTAATTAAAGTTTGGAACTATGTTATGGCGGAGTATTCACTCCGCGTCGTTACAATTTTCCTGTTCTAACTATAGAGACTTGAGATGCGTCTTTCGGCCAGTAAGCAGCTCAGAACGGAGCGCTACAACAAAATATGTTTTATTATTTTGTTATTAAGTTAAATAACCGTGTGAAGAGTTATGTAACGAGTATGTAGTGTGTATCAGTAAAGAAGAATGTAGAAGATTAAGTGCGAAAGGTGACATCTCACATCTAGAAAGATAGTTATTTTAGGGTTGAATATGTAAAGTGAAATACAACCGTTCTATTACCAAATGTAAAACGTGAATAACTGTAAAATGTGAAGACGAAGACCTCAACTGTATTTGCCAAACTACCAAGGAACAGGACGACTTCATGAAATCGTAACTCTCTCTATCATTAGTTGACTCCAAGGACTTTCACTAGGAAGACGACCACGATAACAACACTCTACCTAGAGAGTGCGGAAGAATCACGCGTGGACAACATGGACTAAAACACTTAACTAAGAGGTAGCACGGAAGCTGGTCTTCCGTGGATATGTATTTTTTTAAATAGAAGTAATTGTAAACTAAAAGACTTTAAAATGACAATCTCTAAAGTTTAAGAATAAATGTTGTAACAAGTAATTTCAGTAACCATAAGTTGTAAAATAACTCGTGTGATGTAGCGTTGGAACATCGCACTACTAAATGAAACCATTCCTCAAATGGTATAAAGAGTAATAAAGTAATTCAGTAATGGAATAGAGTAAACTTGAAATTCCTAAGTAATATATAGAAACTCGGATCCGAGATAAAATGCGTAACTGTATTATAAATCTTAATGTAGAAAACCACTTACGATTTCACTGTAAGTTAAAATTTGATATGTTATGTATAATCTAACAGTCATAAATAAAGAGATGTCATCTTTAGTACATACTAAATTGAGTGCATAAATCAGCAGTTTCCCCTCTCCAGTTTCCTTTTATATTAATTGTTTTGGTGATTTGATTAATTTTCAGCTTGTTACAAGGAAGGCAGCCTGTATAATTGGCCAGAGTCAATTAATGCGGGTTCCCTATGTTATAACGTAAAGAAGATGTTATAAAGTGCGCCACTCTGCTGTTTAATAGAAAAGGTTTGTAAGCATCGTGACCCATATAAAATGTGCCACTCTGCTTAGTAAAAAACAATTAAATAACTTTATTATTAACATGCGCCACTTTGTTTTGTTTAAATAATAATTGTGTAATATTGTGACACCCTGTTGATCTATTCACTCATGTGCTTTAAGATATGTCTAAAATTTTTAAGAAAATAAAAATGATAATTATTATTATAGTGGTAGAGTATATAGGTAACTTTAATTGTGAATTAGATATAGGAGTTTAGCAATGTTAACTTAACACGCCACAAGAATACGAAACAACATCAGGTACGTGCTTGTCAAAAATTTCATTCATCAACGTGTCGGTTTGTAAACAAAATCTGACCGGTTAAATTCTTGTCCACGCCTGTGTAAAACTGTCATAGTTACCTCCCGCAAAGTTGAGTTAGACAATACGCAACCCTCTACGATTGTTCTATTGTTATAAGAAGCGTGTATCATCCTGTGTTTAGTCACCGAGAATTCCCCCTTCGTTGAATGTATATTGACGCCTGTGTGAGATTTCTCTTTCTCTGAAATTTATCTCTCTCACTACCAATGTAAATTTTAAATGTGAACTTTAATCGTTTATGTGTGAAGACAAGAAAGAGTAGTATAGAATATAATGCGAATAGTAGAATAAGCATTTATAGCCACTCACATTTCAAAAATGGCTGTATTTAACCCCGAGCTATTATTAAAAGATGAACTGTGCTATGAAGCTATTTTACGCGGTTTATCTCACCCGAACGTAACGGTGTCTGAATTGCGCAAATCATTACGCGAAAGCAGATCAGATATACCCTCGCAGTTAGATAGATTACGTGAACTCGATTATGACAGCGAACGAGAAACCTGTTATGCGAAGTATAGGGAACTGACGTTATTATCTCAAAACATTCACGACGAAAAATCACCTACTGTAATATTGCGCGTCACGCAACGAATAGAACATTTAACCCGCCGGTTGAACAATTTATTGAACGGGGCCGACGTCACCGTAATCCCTCCCGATGTGCAAAAATTTGCAGATGAGGCATTACGCCAATTACCCATAATTATCAACGAATTGCGACGAAAGTCAGACACATCTAGAATGGAAGAAATTGAGCACTCCTTACAAAAATTATATATTTCCCCGGTTCAATCCCCTACTTTAGAACACCCTCCCTCCACCTCGAACCACGAATCACCCATCGTATCGAAGATACAACCGACTTATGAACAGCTAGCTAGTAGAGAATTAAATACCCTAACGATATCAGAACCCCCACAGCCTAGTGGTCACCATACTCGCACTAGTAGATATGCGATTACGACGCCTAATGCAGCAACAAATCCTTCGAAATGTATACCAAATGTAAATTTTAATGTAGACCTCTACGGAAAGATCACACACCCAGTAGAAAAAAATTATTACAGAAACCCCCTACACCGATTGCTTAAGTATTACGAAACTATTAAATTTCATCAGATACCTCCTGCAAATAAAAGATCTACAGCAACTGAACAATTGGCAAATCCTGCAAGTAATCCTACCCAAATGTAAACCACCATTACGCGATCGTGTACTGGAATCATTAAGCTCGACTCTTCCAGTAGAAGAACTTCATACTACCATAATAAAACATTTTATCCCCACGGGAATTTACGAGGAGATTATAAGAAATACCGTACTTCGAGTGCAAGGAGCCCATGAAAGACTAGCACACTATATTGCAGACATCAGAGAATCCTCCCGACTACTGCAAGTCGACTGGAGTGAGAAACAATTGGTTGATACTATTCTAGTAGGCTTATCTCCAGAAGAACGCTCCCGATTAGCACTAATAAATAGGCCCCACACTTTCGCTGATCTAGAACAATGTAGTATTCACTCTTCAAATGTATGGTACGCTGATCAGAACAGACATGCATCGCTATCCACAACACAACATAGAAAGGAAACACAAGCCCTAGTCACAGATGCAAGAACTCAACGAGAAAGACGACCATTTCGTCGACCAACCAATTTTCATGACCATGGTAAGTCCAAGGAGCCTCAACCTCGACAGGATATTAGAGAGACACCACGTAAAGAAAATGTATGCTATAACTGTGGGAAACCTGGACACACCAGTAGCAACTGTAAACGGAAACAGTACTATCAGAAAACCCCTTACCCAAAAAACATGTAAGGCAGGGAGATCCGAAATCCTGTGTCTTCCGCAGCTCCGTTAAAAAAGGCAAACCCCTGAGAGACAACAAGTTAAAACATAATAATAATAACAAAAGAAAATTAGACCCCTATGTTAGAAAATTTATTGATTAATGTAACGCTATTAATAAATGTGATTTCAGTAAGTGTCAATTACCGTATATACAAGTTGACCTCTGTGTTACATCCACCCTCGGATTAATTGATTCCGGATCAACGCGAAGTTTAATTAGTCAAGAGCTAACCAATAAATTATTTAAACACAACTTAGTTAAACGAAGTCAATCAGTGAATATTAGATGCGCTACAGCTAATAAACAAAATTTAATGATAAAACTTATCATCACGTTTAAAGTAAAAATTAAAAGACTAACGTGGTATTTTCCAATGTTGGTATGCGACGAGTTAGGACCCGAGTTAATATTGGGAGCTGATTTTATCAGTAAAACAGGAATAATTCTAGATATTCACGATAAGAAATTTTACTTTGGATTCGATCGTACACAAAAATATAATTTGGATGATAATGCAAATAACAGAAAAAGTACTGGAACTACTTCTACACATCTAGAACATCACGAATCTGAATTAGGTCATCTGGAAAGTAAAGATAGACGGAACATGCAGACATTAATAGAACAGTTCTCCAACGTCCTCACCCCAAAGTTAGGACTGACGGACCTGATAGAGTACAAAATCAATTTGAGCGACGATAAAGTAATACGTTTAGCCCCATACAAGTTATCACCTCCAAAAATGGAAGTAATGAGGAACCAAATTAACAAATTGTTAGAACAAGGAGTCATCGAACCCTCTACTTCATCTTATTCATCACCCGCGTTTTTAGTACCCAAGAGTAACGACAAACATAGACTAGTTTTGGACTACAGGCAACTAAATAAACGGATAGAATTTGAATCTATACCGCTTCCCGACATCCACAGTGCTTTTCATTATTTTACGAAAGCAAAAATTTTTACCATCATGGATCTAAACCAGGCATTTCACCAGATGCCTCTCTGAAGAATCAAAACGTCTAACCGCATTTGCCGTCCCTTTCAACCTGTACCAATTTACGAGGGTACCCTTTGGAATATCCCAAGGTAGTTCTGTGTGTAGCAGATTATTTTAAAAATTATTTCATGATATAAAATTTAAATATGTGTATCACTACTTAGATGACATCGTTATCTACAGCGAATCAATTGACCAACATCTTAAACATCTACGTGAAGTACTATCCCGATTGGAGAAAGCTGGATTAACCGTAAACCCCAGTAAAGTAAATTTTGCTGTCACACAATTCTCATTTTTAGGTCACATCGTAAAAGCCAACGGAAAGGTAAGCATATACCCCGAGCGAACCCGTGCTATCAGAGAATTTTTACCACCCCGGGATGCGAAAGGAATAGCCCGATTTTTGGGAATGATCAATTATTTCCACAAGTATATCCCACATCTAGCCGAAATTGCAGCACCTCTGAATGCTTTAAGAAAGAAGGGAGTTAAATTTGAGTGGAATGTGCAACACCAAACCGCATTCGAGAAATTGAAAGAAAGCATCATATTACCCCCAGTACTACAATTAGCCGATTTTACAAGACCGTTTGTAGTGCAGACAGACAGTTCAAGTGTAGCCCTAGGTGCAGTAATATATCAGGAAGTAGATAACTCTAGACTAACTATTAGTTACGCTTCACGCACCCTGACAGATCAAGAAAATAAATACTCCGCATACGAGTTAGAATGTTTAGCTATCGTTTTCGCTTTTGAGAAGTTCAAACCCTTTTTAGAACATAAAGAGTTTCTGTTAGAAACAGATAATCAAGCATTATCTTGGCTACTAAATCACCCAAAACAGTTAGGTCGTATCGGAAGATGGGTATTAAGATTAAATTGTTTTAAATTTAAAGTACAACATATTAGAGGCACCCAAAACGTTGTTGCCGATACACTGTCACGTATGTTCCAGCCGAGTAGTAAAACATACGAAAACAAGGAGAGTAGAGAAACGCCGATTATCAATACTTTAATTACCGAATTTCCTCTTGCATTTATGGACTTAGCCCAGTATCAACAACAAGACCCCCCTTTAAGACCAATTATAGAACAACTTGACAAAGGAAATAAGTCAGAAAAATACATATTGAGTAAGAGAGTATTATGTTATAGAATAGCGAACGGAAAATATTTACGAATAATCGCCCCTGATATTATTAAACCTATGCTGATGGAATACTACCACTCTTCCACCATTGGAGCACATATGGGAATAAATAAAACCATACATCGAATTCGTAAAGAATATCACTGGGAAAATATGAGCAGTGAGATCGCTAATTTCGTGAAAAGGTGTAAGTTGTGTGCACTCAGCAAACCAGCGAGAAACAGCCAAATAAGTCAATTAACCTCAGGGATTCCTGCTACTCCGTTCTCCAAAATCTTTTTAGACTTTTCAGGACCCTACCCGCGTTTTAAATCAGGAAATACCATGCTACTAATTTGCGTAGATTCTTTCAGCTAATTTGTCTGGATGTACCCCATGCGGCAAGCATCAGCTTCAACCACAGTAAGTATATTACAGAATAGATTATTTAAATAGTTCGGTACTCCCGTACATCTAGTGTCGGATAACGGACCCCAGTTTAAGTCAAAGGAATTCAGGAACATGTGTTTCAAATTAGGAATAGACCACATTACCACTACAGAGTATCGTCCGCAAGGTAATATAGCTGAAAGGTATTTGAGAAACCTAAAATCTGCTTTAATAGCCTACCATGCAAACGACCATACGTCTTGGGACCAGAACCTATCCTGGATACAATTCGCCTTTAATTCAGCCTATCATGAAGGACATAAGTCTACCCCATTCGAATTATTGTTTAAATACAAACCTAACCACCCCTTATCCACTAAGTGGAAAATGCATGAGTTACTACCCCTTGAAATTAGGGATAAAAATATAAAGAAAATCTGGAATGAAACGCGCGCTAATTTACGTGCAAACTTAGCGAAATCACGGAAATATCACGAGCGAAATAATAATAATAAAAATGAAGTAAAGTACCAAATCGGTGACTTGGTAATGTATAAAACACAACCCACGAGTAGTACAATCGATAAGACAACCTCCAAGCTATCATACCGATGGTGCGGTCCTTATCAAATTCACAAATACTTAACTCCAGTAACTGTAGCCCTGTACGAACCTTCTACTCAAAAATATGTACGAAGAACACATATTTCGCAGATAAAGCGTTGTCACGAAAAAGGATATGGTAGAGTGCAAGTAAAATAAATGAAGTAAAAACGTATATGTTTTGTACTCAACTGCTAAAGAGTACTTGAGTAACAATTGGCTACCTAATCGTATAAATAGGTACGAGGCCTGATCAACCTTGAATCCTATTCATAGAAAGTAGAGCAAAGTGAGAAGTCAGCTGACATCGAATATAAGTAATAGTTAAGTAATAAATTACTTAAAAAGTAGTTCTATAACAAGAGTAACTCACAAATTAAAGAAAAACCCGGTAGTATTCGTAAGTAGTAGATTTAAGAAGAATTTAGTACGTTTACGATATATTTTATAAGGTGTGAATTTTATGTAGTATAAGAATTAGTCTGTAAGGTATTATATATATATATATATATATTGATAGTAAGAATAAGCAAGTCGAGAGTGACTTATGCAGCTCATAATTTTGTACAGAGAAACTAGTGAGAGAAATTTCACACGGTAATCCCCAAGCATACTCCCAGTACATTGCTGACCAAATAACATATATTTTCCCCAGCCGGAGTCTGTTTTTAAGCGGCGGAGTATGTGACGATTTATTTAATTAAAAAATAAAATAATTAATAAATAGGGAATGTAAAAGCTGAGAAATTTTAAATTTTAATAAATCGCACATTTAAACTAATTTTATCGCTATCATAAATTATAATAATATTTAATAAAGAGTTTTAATAAAAAAAAAATAGTAATGCGAGTGTGCAGATAGGGGAAACCTTGTTAATTAACCCTGCATAGACATGCGCTAACCGGAATTAACTTGAATACCGACCCCTAAACAAAATAATAAATACCTGTAAAAAATAATGTAAATAATAAATGATTCGAAGTCACTAGTACTAATGGTAATAATTTCTGTAGTCAAGCAAAGTCTTAATTGTTTATTGGTAAGAACTATAAGACTGTAATACTAATTAAAGGTTGGAACTATGTTATGGCGGAGTATTCACTCCGCGTCGTTACAATTTTCCTGTTCTAACTGTAGAGACTTGAGATGCGTCGTTCGGCCAGTAAGCAGCTCAGAACGGAGCGCTACAACAAAATATTTTTTATTATTTTGTTATTAAGTTAAATAACCGTGTGAAGAGTTATGTAACGAGTATGTAGTGTGTATCAGTAAAGAAGAATGTAGAAGATTAAGTGCGAAAGGTGACATCTCACATCTAGAAAGATAGTTATTTTAGGGTTGAATATGTAAAGTGAAATACAACCGTTCTATTACCAAATGTAAAACGTGAATAACTGTAAAATGTGAAGACGAAGACCTCAACTGTATCTGCCAAATCACCAAGGAACAGGACGACTTCATGAAATCGTAACTCTCTCTATCATTAGTTGACTCCAAGGACCTTCACTAGGAAGACGACCACGATGACAACACTCTACCTAGAGAGTGCGGAAGAATCACGCGTGGACGACATGGACTAAAACACTTAACTAAGAGGTAGCACGGAAGCTGGTCTTCCGTGGATATGTATTTTTTTAAATAGAATTAATTGTAAACTAAAAGACTTTAAAATGACAATCTCTAAAGTTTAAGAATAAATGTTGTAACAAGTAATTTCAGTAACCATAAGTTGTAAAATAACTCGTGTGATGTAACGTTGGAACATCGCACTACTAAATGAAACCATTACTCAAATGGTATAAAGAGTAATAAAGTAATTCAGTAATGGAGTAGAGTAAACTTGAAATTCCTAAATAATATATAGAAACTCGGATCCGAGATAAAATGCGCTAACTGTATTATAAATCTTAATGTAGAAAACCACTTACGATTTCACTGTAAGTTAAAATTTGATATGTTATGTATAATCTAACAGTCATAAATAAAGAGAAGTCATCTTTAGTACATACTAAATTGAGTGCATAAATCAGCAGTCTCCCCTCCCCAGTTTCCTTTTATATTAATTGTTTTGGTGATTTGATTAATTTTCAGCTTGTTACAACGAAGGCAGCCTGTATAATTGGCCAGAGTCAATTAATGCGGGTTCCCTATGTTATAACGTAAAGAAAATGTTATATACGCTCACGTAGGCTTATGTATAAGTAGATAATACACATTACGCAATGAACAAACAATAAATACAAAACAGAAAACTTTTTAATGCTTGCAACAGAAAACTGTACTTTCTAGAAAAAATACGTATTCATACATTTACAGGTACAATATAAACCATATGTTTGGGCCGTTTTACACACTTTTAAGACCGGGCAAACGAAACGAGGTTATCGGATTTAATACAATATAATCATATAACTAAATCGCTCTGATTGTCTTTTATCGTTATTAAACAGTGAAGAAATAACAATTTATTTGGCAAGTCGAATCGTTACGCTGTGTTGCGTGTATCAGTTTAAACGGGAATATATATTTTTAATATAGTAATTGATAGCAAATTATCGTGTTTTCGTAATTAAGAGAATGATTCTAGTGATAGTGGAGCTCAGTGTTCTACTGGTTGAATGCGTCTCGAACCCGAACGTAACTGAACCTGAACCGACAGGCATTGATAAAATTCTGAATGACACAGGGCTACAAGACTTAATGAGAAAGCCGAATTTAACTGAACCTGAACCGAGAGGCATTATTAAAATTATGAATGAAACAGAGCTACCAGACTTCATGAGAAACGACATACCTCAGTATTCGTTCACTATACTGGACGAAAAAATGTTCATGTTTGCATTAAAAGGTACGCTTCGACAACAGCAGAATTATTACGACCGCGGTAGTAAAGAATATATCAATTTCGTTTGTTAATTTTATTAAGAATCGTTCTGTTGTTTTCTTTAACTATTGTAAAATAAACAACTTTTATTTATATATAATAATAATAATATAAAAAATTTAAAAAAGATCTTTACAACATCTTTTGTATACGAGAACTTTTGACAAGATCTTTCTCAAACGTGTTACACTGAAAGAAATTGGCAGGAGTTAACAGAGAAGGCAAGTCAAGAGAATGTAATAACCATAAAAAAGAGAAGAGATAGGAAGATAGGTCAGAGTATGTTAGATAAAATTAGCCAAAATACAAGTCACGTTTACATGAGATGCTGTTTAAAATTTTGGTAATTAAGATTGACAATTATTATGACAGGTGTCACCAATTATCAGTCACTATCGCATTCTGTGCCATGAAATGAGATGTATTCTATTCTAGACGTAAAATAGATTAATATTTTGTATATATTATATATTATTATTGTCTGGATAAACGAGTAATTAAATAATTCTGACACAGATTGCTCGAGGTGAGAGGCTTGAAAAGGCGCAGAACGTGTGGTTAATACACCTACGGTGTTCATGAAACCTATTGCGTTTTGTTGCTCTATTAAAATATTCTAGAAAGACGTTACGCAATATTAGTAACATACTTGTATTATGATGTATTTTTTTTAGGACCAGGAATTTTGTGGGGCGAAGAGCATGCCCGTCGCCCGCTGTTGTACCGCTTCTTGTGCTTATTCTAGAGCTCCCGCCGCGGGGACCACGATACTCTGAATTCCCAGATGTGGCCTGCTACCGGCCGTGACGATGTATTGTTTAGTATCGTAAGGGAAAGAGTTGCGTACAGCCTCAATAGTTCTATAGTATCCAGTATCAGAAAACATCGGATTTCAGAGAACGGGCGGAATAAATTATTACAGAACGTATTAATTTCACACCCGATTTATAACTGATTGTCATTTGCCAGAACCGGTTATTTCATTACTGTACCCCGTATTTCATTTATTACCAGCCCGTGCGTATGTAACTGTATTGTCACGCAGGCTTCCGCGGCCGGTGTCCATTATATTGTTGAAGTCTTCTCCAGGCTAGGGACCGTCTTTTATGACAACGTTTCACTCATATTACAACGAGTCAGGTCTATTAAAATGTCAGATGTATGTGACGGTGGGGCTGACACGCGAACTCAGTTGTATAGTGTAGAGGTGGCTGTGGGTGGTCCGGTAAGTGAACCCTCCCTTTTAAGTGTTATGCCGCTTGCATTATTTGTGCGGTCAGTCAACACCCGTACAGTCAACCAAAAACGTATTTACAGTCAAGTCAAGTCCGTTTAACACCGAAGGTACTTACAAGATTCCATGCAGCCGCGGAAAGGTCTACATTCGCCAGACGGGCAGTCTCATTTCCACAAGAGTTCAAGCGCATGTTAGACATACGTAGAACTTTTAGCAAGTGAAAAGTCGACAATTTCTAAGCGCTCAGCCGTAACTAATCACATGATAAACTCTGAAGACGTATCGGTTATAATGTCGTGCAATAGGCATTATGACAGAATGGTTGTAGAATTATAGAAGCAATAGAATTGATAGATACAAGGATAATATGAACAGAGAAGCAGTCACGCTCAGCACCACTTGGTACCCTTTACTTTCTGTAAACAATATCGGCCTGAAGTAATGGGTGTCTTATCTCAAACTTCAAACTTTAATTTTCGATGACACTGTATACAAGCGGGTAGTTATATACAGATCGCTGTACTGCACAGAATGTTGGCGACTGTTTATGAGTTGCAATTACTGTATTATCATTCTGAAGTACATCCTAACTCTAATTTAATTATTTCATTTGACGGATAAAAATTAATATTGAACTAAATTATAACAGCAGGCTATGTAACAAACGAATGTAGCCTCACGGTGCCGACGTTGATCGGACAGTGTACGGGTAAATGCTTTTAAACACACGAAAACCGAGCGCCCGTACGGCATACGGGCATGGTCCGCTGCAGCATTTACGGCTGCGCGTATTACGTTCGGGCATAGTGTTGGAAGTGTTAGACAAAAGTACAAAGCAATGAAGCAGTAGTAAGGCATTATAGAAAACAACAACAATAATTTTTCTTTATTCGTTACTAAAGTTACACATTTGTATTAGAAGTATGTGCCGGGCTGTTTGGCCGTGGTCCAGTGTTTACAAACAAACCAAACATTTCGACAGCACCACTGGCTGCCATCATCAGTGAAATTCGAGCGATTCGAGTCTACATGAACGCGGCTTGTTAAAGGTCAGGCCCACGGTACTGTGGTGAGCTTTCTGCGATGGCAGCCAGTGGTGCTGTCGAAACGTTCGGTTTGTTTGTAGACCCTGGACCGCGGCCAAACAGCCCGGCACATACTTCTAATACAATTGACACCGACCGTGAAAGCCTTAGAACAATATTAAAGTTACACATATTCTAGTTGTTCCTGTAATTTGTTTTGCAGATTACCCATGGATGGTTGAGGTGGCGGTTCATGCAGAGATTAACCAGCCGCGTGACTTGTCCTCAGACCCGTCGGACGGAGAGATCAAGTTTGTAATTCCTGAACCGAAAAACGACACATGGTCGCACGTTTGCAAGTACGACAAACTGAAAGCCGGAGACACGGTTTATCCCTGGATGGTCATCACAACAAACATACCTGTTTATCACACCGCGTGTTACAAGTGCACGCCGTTCACAATACCGCGGCCAGAAGAGATTGGAATATTGTCGAATTATACCGGTCCATTATTCAAATAGTCGATCTTTCACTTCAGCGTGCAATTCCGTAATTGCGGTATTTCCCCTGCGGACGTATAACATTTCCCTGATTCTCAGTGACTCTACGCAAAAGCTGATTCTCAAACTCGAACTATGCAAATGCTGGTATTATCTGCCGTTAGCGGATCTACCGCGCTCTGCCGGCGCGCTGAGCACCGCGCTCTGTGGTTTCTAATGTGGAGCGTCTCTGCGTGATAATGTAAAGTGTATGCTGGAAATTTATCCAAAAGAAATGTATACAAAATCTGTAAACTGGTGTGCTGTGTATCTGGGTTTTGTTCACTAATTTGCGCCAGCTTTAGAGAACGTTTGCGAGCGAAACGAAAAAGAAAAATCGGCAACGTCAGTCATTTAATTAGGTTATATTCATGAGGATTAAATAAAAACTCAAAAAGTTTTTCGTTAACACTCACAAATTTATTTATTAAATGCAGACACTAAAATTTAAAATGTCGTACAGTAGGCCTAATACTAAAAATTCTACTGTATGTATATTTGAAAACAGAATACTTTGCATGAAACTTACTTTAAAAAAAAATTAATCAATAGTTTTTTTTGTTTTTGAGTTGACAATCTTTTCCTGGTACTAATACAACGCCATTTTTGGAGTACATATTATTTTCCTAGCGGGGTACCTCGAACTATACGGAATCTCGAACTATCGAACCTCTAACTATCGAGACTCTACTGTATTGTGTCGCAAAAGTCTTTTTTCCATCTTTCGAGATAGGGTACTAGTATCGAAAAATAAAAGTGAAGTTCTTTCTGTTAAGGTAGTTATTTATTTGTTTTTGTTTTAATTTTTTATATATTTATAAATGTTGTTGTTTTAAATATTATTTTAAATTATATTAAATTACGACTACAAAAAGCATTGCCAAAATAATTAGGTCTCCATTAGTAGACGCCATACATTAAGTGGCGCATCCATTAACAAGTAAAACTGACAAGAAAATGTGTGAAGCCTTGACAACGCT
This sequence comes from Magicicada septendecula, assembly GCA_034769895.1. Classification (NCBI taxonomy): domain Eukaryota; kingdom Metazoa; phylum Arthropoda; class Insecta; order Hemiptera; family Cicadidae; genus Magicicada; species Magicicada septendecula. Next base: position 84,013,372 of record CM068368.1, on the reverse strand, counting down.
AGCCAAGCCTTGAACAGGCAAGGCTGGAGAAGTCTCGAACAGGCTCGGCACATTTCTTTGCAAGTTTCCTTGAAACTGCCCATCCATTTACAAGTAAACTTTGGAGCGATGCCAGTTCAAAACCGTCAAATAGCCTGTTTTGCTGTAATTTTAGAAAAGTATTTGAAAGCAAAAAAAATACAAAGGTTTCGGTCGCAAAGTTGGTTTTTGCAAAGGAACTTATACAGTCATGTAAATTTATTAGATGAACTCCGATTAAATGATGCAGACAGTTACCGAAATTACCTTCGTATGAAGCCAGTTACATAATAAAGAAATAATTCACAGTAAATAAATACACAATAACACACAATAGACAAACCAATACCGTACCTACAAAACAAACTGCACTAGTAGTAAATAGCGCAAGCGGATGTGACCTTGACGGACCGTCTGTAGTGTACAGCGCATGCGCCGGAAAAAACTGACGTGACTTGCAGTGAAAACTTCCAAACGGTTTGAATCCCGCAAGAATCCTTGTCGCAAGCATTTTCTTGGCCTTGCCATGCCATGTTGCGCCCATCCTCTATAAAAACTGACAATGATTTGCCAGTCAAGAAACTTGCAAAGAAAACTGTAAGTGGATGGGCCGCTTTAGTAGTGTAATTATTGTTATTATTATCATAATTATTGGTAGTAGTAGTAGTAGTAGTGGCAGTAGTATATTCTCACTGACGATAGTAGACCCTACATAACACAAAGGATTCAAGGGTGTTCCAGAAATTTCGGCCACGGGTTAAAAAAAAACTGTAATTTTACGTCTAACAGAATATTACGGAATGAGAAGTACTGTATTCGGGCAACTAGCACCAGAGATCGACAGTAATCAGACAACGATGATAAAGGGAAAGTACTCTTGCACGTAACTGGAAACTTGAACCGTGCTAGCCTTATCTGTCAAAGTCGTGTGCCGGCATAATTCCGACCGTCGAAAATTGTAGAATATTTAAGGGTAAAATAACGCTAGAGCAAGGGTCGGTTGCACCGAACTTTGTACAGAACCGTTAAAGCTGCGCGCGCACCTCGTAGGGAGGTTTGGCTTTGTTGAACTGTAACAGCTGAATTCAGTTATTGCCCGGCCAGCACAAGAAACATCGACTCCGGAATCCGAATAGTTTGCTGCGCAGTATTTCTTCAACTCTTATGGCAGGCTGAAATTTACGAGACTCCCGGTAAGAGATTGTATTATTGTATGCGTTAAAAATAATTAAAATTAAATAAATAATTAATAACAAGATGTATGCTGCCGTATGAGAAGGCGAATGCATGTGGGTGCGATCCGACAGTTTCTATATTAACAAAATTACTTAATGTTCAGTATATAGCCCAGGTTATTTATTATTATTATAATATTGTGAGAGCCACTGTAATTGTCATTGTCATGGTAAATGTATAGAATGTTATATAAATTCGAAGCTAAAGTTAGTGCGTAGTTATGGAATGGAAGTGTGCTCAAACATGCACCAGTTCGCTTGTGTGACTCTCTTTAATTAACTTTGCAGTAAAATAACTTGTGAGAACACCCGTAGAGCAAACATTATTAATACTGAAACATTCTTAATACTGTGAGTGCCTTGAAGTTAATCAGTTTTTGGGCAAATTGCAATAATGGTGTCACCACGTGGCAAACTAACCTGTTGCTTTCTGTCGATGCGTGTTGAGAGCGTGCTAATGACTTTTACACTACGCCTTTTGATAAAATCTTTTATTGTTGGAATTAATTATTCCATGGCAGATTTTTTTCTACTCTTTAAGCAGTTGCAAAGACTTTATTACCGAAACTTTGTGCATTTATCTTGAGTTGGTTGAAGGCCCGTTCTGAGGTTAATTACCTGTGAACTAGGGTGTACATTTTTTTTGTGAACATCTTTTCTAATTTTTATGAATTAACAGGGTTCTCGCTTAAGCCGGAGATGTGGCCTTGCTGATTGAACTCCATCCTCATCAGCCATGAACCATTAGAAACGAACCTGTTCGGAGAAGGAGTCGGGTGACTAGCTCAAGATGTAACTCTTATTCAGCACAATTAAGGTGATATGCACTCTTTTATTTTCCTTTTGGGGCCGGGCCTGCAGTGCTCCTGATTTACCGTAAAAATCTTTTGAAACCATGTGCCCACGTGGCCAGACAGTCTGCTACAGTGTGTCAGTTGAACATTCATTCTGAACATGATGTGTTAATTTCAAGGAACACTTTAATAACTTAATTTCATAACACTAAGTACAATGCTTGTAATTGTGTGCTGCACTGGGGGAGCGTGCTAGAGATATTTTGTACACTTAAACATTTTCACATATTGCCAATTGTCATCACCATACTGACTACAAAATTTATATGACTGGTTAGGAATTCTGTTCCGGCTGGAACAGAATGGAGTTGATATTAAATTCACTTTGGGTTTAACATTTAAGGGCTGGGGAGTTTTTCGTTTTCTTTTTGGCTGTTTTCTGGGGTATAAAAGAGGACATAGTTTTTGCCAGGCACATGTTGACACAGTTTAAGGCAGGTTTGATTCCTGTCACACAAGGTTAAGCGCAAGCTGGCGCGCTCCCACAGCTGCTAGGGCACAACCGTCCTTAATGTAAATTCATTTATATATATATATATATATATATATATATATATATATATATATAGCTAGTCGGGCTTTAATAGAAAGGAATTTTCACTTTTCTTGGGCATATGCTAATTAATTATTGTACCTTATAAAGGTCTATACTGATTAATTTTTTTTACTTGTAAAGCATCTCCTGATTAATTTTTTTCTTGTACAGCATGTACTGCTTAATTTCTTTTAACCTGTAAAGCATCTACTGATAAATTTTTCTACTTGTGAGGTATACACTGATTAATTTTTTTTAACTTGTAAAGCACATACTGATAAATTTTTCTACCCTGTAAAGCATATACTGATACATGAATCCTTCTGAAGTTGTAAAACAAATTAACATTGTTGAACCGCATAACCATTGCTTAAAATCAGGTGATGCAGTTTTATTTGTATTTTATGCTGTGGAAGAAACTTAAAGATTTCATATGCTCATGATGGGGAAATTATCAGTGGATAATATAGGCGGTCCGCTCTCTCTTATGGGTTATGAGTGATTATCATTCTTTCAGGGGTTTTTCGTATTTATGCAACTTAATGAAATTGATGAATGACGGTGACTGATGGGCGACATTTATGACAGCTGGTTTTAGGGCATGGTAGTAACACCGCCTGCAAAGCAAGTGTATTCCAGGGGTATTCGTGTTTAGAATATTTGTGTATAATTGTGAGTATATGTGCCTTTATGTTTCTGTACGTGTTGTTATGTTTCTGTCTATGTTAAGCTAGTCACAACAAGGGGGAGAATTATATATTTACTGTACGTTATTCTCTATATATATATATATATATATATATATATATATATATATACTTGTTACTGATATACAGAACTTGTCTTTGACACTATTATTAAAATGGGGCTTATTAATTTATTATGTATTTGGGTGTTACTCCTTGTATTCGGGGACAACTGATGTGATAATTTTTCCATGCATGTAACGAAATATGGGGTACAATAAAAACTGTTGTTGTTATATTACAGCCGAGTTTCATTGCAAGTCCCGTCATACTGGACCCAGCACAATTTTGGTTTCTCTAGGCTCCGGCCTAGTTCTAAATAACTTGTGGCATCTCTTTCAAAAAAAAATTAAATAAAAAGAAATAAAAAGAAGTTTGTTGTATACATATGAAAAAGATATAAAAGGAAAGAGGGGTTGCAGTCGATGAAAAGCTAAAAATCGCTGCGAAATAAAATCTACTGATAAAATAATTGTTACGTTCTGAAGTGCCAGGAACGGCCCGAAACTTGCATCTAAGAACTTGAAAAAATCTCATTTTTTAAGAAAAGCCTTTAATTAGGAAATCCTTTTGTTTAACAACGAACAGCAGCAGAGTTATTCCATAATATAGAAATCTTTCCTACCAAAAGGAAACAAAATGGAACGGCTTTCGTACACGAATTCTTTAGTATACGAATGAAGTGACTTCACAAACTAGATAACGCAAAATAATATTTCACCACACAAATACTAGGCTAAATGCTGCATAGTAGTCAACGCGTATTTCAACAGCAGAAGCAAAGAAATTAGGAAATATTCCCCTTTATGTACAAGAGTAGGTACTAACAAGAAACGTAGAACAAGCAGCAAATGGCAGAGGTAAAAAAATATCAGTGATAGATGTAAGGCGGAAGATGTATAACGCATTATAAAATATAAAAAATATGATTCCTAAGCAATATGTATCACCACCGTGTCTGTAGACAATTACACAGTCTGAAAGACTAAAAGGAAGATTGAAAGACTGCAATCATCGAGGAAAACGGACCGTATAGTATCAGCTTCGAAAACGGATGGAAGTTGTACAAGATGTGACATCTGAAAAGCCACAATGTTCGAAACCAAGTAATTTCACACAAATTACATACACAAATCCTAAATGTTATGAGAACTTTAAACATAGACCACGGCCACACATCCCGCCGAGCTTAAGTTCTCATAACATTGAAGCCGACCGTGAAAGCCTCGGACAAATCGTAAAGTCAAGCTTGCTTGAGCCAAACGAAATGTTTAATAGCCAAATCAAATCGTTTTACAGAAAATCAGTACACGAAATTACAGAACTTACACCCCCATGCAAACCCTCTGGTTATCACATTTTCACAGAAATGACACTACTGCAGTGTCAAAGGTAACCATAGTAATAGTGTTAACATTACTGTATAAAAGAATACTAAAGGCCAGTTTAAGTGTTTACAACAGCGTATTATGCGATTACGTAGATATGCACTCAAATCATAAGGCTTCGGAAAGTCAATAAAGAAGTCAACTTTTATCTCGCTGTTTGTCTTTTTTCTGTCGTATCGAAATCGTTTAAAAATTACTACTGACCTGAATCAGTAATAACCTAGTGTTTTCCAGTATTATCCGTGTTTATCAGTTCTGTTCCCGAACGACTTCCCACGACGCAATAATAATAAGTCACTTTCATGAACAAGATCTCAACAAGCATTGAAGAAAAGTAGGCCTACACTAAAAATGGATTTACATATATAGGACTGTATTACTATTGTGCTGCGACTATCTTGACTGTTTCAACTGCAAAATGGTCGACAGATGTGAATTACATGGGTAGACCGTTTTCAATTTACACATGTAGGGTTGTGCGAGCGCCGTTCGCAGACTGTACTGTATTCGACTGCTCTTGAAAGAGTTTGTCAAGGTCATGACAGACGGCAGTCCGACACGTACGGGCACGGTACCCTCTAATATAGAGACTGACCGAGACTCCTGTAGACAACCTAAACCGGTCTAAACTGCTTTTCAATGAGCTGGTGAAGGTGGGGGAGCTGCTTTCCATGTCTCAAATGAAAGCTCCTAGAAAAATACAGACGAGAAGAAACAGTATGTGTAAACTGAAACGGTCGACGGCAGTCTGGTACAGTACGGTACGCGCACGCCACTACATGTGTACACTAAAATAGTCCAAGGCAGTCGAGGTATAGTACGCGAACAGTACGCGCACAGTACCATATGTGTAAATCTACCTTAGCTGTTCTAGATGTCGCTGGGACGGTTGAGAGTGTGTTAGACAGGTCTGCTATTTAAAACTAAAACCAAATTTTGCAGCCCATGTTACTTCTTACTGAGGGGTCACAGCTCTACAAAAGATATTTCCAAGTGAAACACAATACCTCGTATTTCAACATAAAATTAAATTATTTTCGGCCGGATTCAGCTTCAGTAAAATTATTTTCGAAGCTGTTGAGCCGTGGTCTTCTTGGTATACATCCAGACGTTTCAACTGCAACTGCGGCAGTCATCTTTAGTGGATCTTCCGTTCTGCTCCAATGGCGATAGACGACATGATACTCCAAACGGTGGCACTTAAGTGGCGTTCTGCGTGCGGGCTGTTATCTGATTGACCGAGAGCTTGACAGATTACGTTGCTCCCCTGTCAACAAAATAGTTGATGTTATATCCGAGGGAACGATTCGAGAACCCCTCAGTGCCGGATACCAGGCCTTATACAGCCTCAAGCTCTCCTTCTTTCTATTGAGGGTGTTATTTTGTATATGTATGTCTATCGCTTCCCGGTGTAGCCTCGTGTGCAGTGTAGAGAATACTGTCTTCGTGTCCTCACACTTCACCACGTGGTCTTCATTAACCAGAAGGTGCTCTACAAGCGCCGACTTCTCCGAAACCAGATTTGGCGCCCGATGGGTGTGTACTGAATTCAGGAAAACTTGCGATTCTAAAAACTCTTTCACATATCGATGGACGTATAGTGGTGGGGGTCAAGATTCTTTCCAGCGTATAGTGCTGGTGGCGTCACATTTGACTTTGCCAGCGTCTAACATCAGTGCTGACAGAAAAGCTATCCAAATGGCAAGTCAGTATGCGAATTGTTTTATGGCGAACAGTGTTGTGTCGCCCTCACGCAGGGAAGTGATGTTAATTTTAACAAATAAACACTCATTACATGTTTAGACTTACCAATTATTTCCGTGTTACATGTAGACCTGATAATGAAAATATAGTAGGCTCGAGAAAGGGATCGGATCTCTCCCAGAGAGTCGAAAAAAGTTAACGAATTTTGTTACTCTCCTAATTTTTATGATATTTTGTTATTTTTGTCATCTGTGTACGCTAGTATAGTAGTAACTCTTTTTAAAATATACTTATGCAAACAGGATTATTACACATCATTTGCGTATACGTTTAAAATGTGAAGTACCGTGTAGGACAATCAATTCACTCAATAAGTATCTTCTGAACAGTGTGTCAATAACGCGATTTTTTATTGTGTTATTGCTGTTCTCTTTAATGCGGTTGACTTAGGATGCTGTCACACGTTTTTCAACCACTTTAAAGATAGTAATGTTGACTAGACTTAACTTGTTTCTTTTTTTGTATGGAGCCGACTCGAACGGACCCCTTCCAAGACCAAATTCTAGATACGCCAATTAACATAATGGTAATAGATTCCACTTGTAACGCAAGGGACTTTTGTAATCAAAATTGTTAAAATTTGAACATAGTCATTAAAGAATCAACATTTTTTAAATGTAAATCACTCTGATAATTGTTTATCTATATTTGAAAAAACGCATTAATTTGATAGACGAAATCATGACGCTGTCGGGTGCTTACGTTTGTACATTTGCGTGTCTTTAGAGTGGTATACTGTTAGCACATCAGTGCATTGCGTAATGCTTTGTTCGTAATGACGTTACTGATACTTGCGTTAGCGTTTCGTTTGTTCCAATGCGTGCCGGCAGTAAACATCAACATCACTGACTTACCGCCCGATGACTTCTATAAAACTGATGAAGTTGACCATTCGGTTGTCGTACGCGATGCACATACGTTTGAGTTTAAAGTAACAGGTACGTTTTAAAATCAACGCAGTACAATTAGGCTATAAAAACTACACTCAGTTTATAATTGCTTACTACAAAATCACGATATTCAATTCACAATTTTTAACTCCGAAACGCAAAATATAAGCGACCTTGCATCAGGATAGTTAACAAACAGTCATATGGAATACTCGATGAGAACTGACTTTGAACGTTTCTTAAATTTCTTCTTGTTCCTATCCGTTTCGGATGTTGGATATCATACAGGCTATTTTAACTTTCTGCACTGCTGTACGGAATAAGTCAGTTGTATTCATGCCAAACCAGGTGCTTAAATTTCTCAGGCATGATATTCTCGGTCGCCCAACGCCTCTCTTTCCAAGTACTTTTCCATGCTGTTTGGATTGCAATAAGTAAAATCTCTGTTCATTTCTCATGAGATGTCCCAGATACTGAAGCTTTCTTATCTTTACTGTGTTAGTAACTTCCCTATCTTTCTTCATCTTTCTAAGAACTTCAACATTAGTTATATGTGCTGTCCATGAAATGCTCAGTATTTTGCGGTACAGCCACATTTCTAAATATTCCAATTTCTTAGTTATGCCTTCAGTCAAAGTCCAAGATTCTACACCGTAGAAGAGGACCGAGAATTCGTAGCAGCGTAGAAGTCTCATCTTTGTGTTTATTGTTAAATCGTGACTTTTGAAACAACTGCTCATTCTAGTGTACACAGCTCTTGCCTTTTCAATTCTGCTCTTTATTTCTTCAGAGTGATGCCGTTGTTCATTGTATTACAAAGTTAAAATTGTTCGTTGTTCATTATTGATTGTTCTTACATTTACAAAGGTAAAATTTACATTTTGTCGCGCCGACTATCAACGTTCGAGACTGTAAGTCTCAAAAGCCGTGCTAGGCTACGCGTAGAGTGCAGGCAGCTTGTCAGATCCTGATAACCGGCGCCGACAGGATCGTCTAGTGAAGACAGATTATAGGCACCGAAACAGTACAGATTCAGTCATAATCACGTAGTTATGCAGTGAAGAAGCTGTGTGTTTACTCATTGTTTCAGGAAGTGTTAACTTAAAACTAAAATTTAATTAATAAAATTGTACAAACACAAACAGAATTAACACTGTTGCACAGGAAATTTCGATCTGATGATGAGCTGTGAAGCTTGAAAGCGCTAATCGGAATAATTTTTTTATAGCGGTGTGCAACAGTGTTCATTCTGTTTAAAACTAAAACAAGAGAGAAGCTGTGTCCACAAAATTAATCTCTATCAGCTTACCTGCAACACCCATTTCCTTTTATATCTTATCTACAACAGGCATCTACAACGACCCGATTAGAATATTCCTCAAGTTTCTTGCCTAAATTTCAGGTTTTATTAAAACGTTTGATATCAGTGTTTCCGTATCCATGAAGAAATTAATAAAACTTAACTGAAACGATTAAAAGACGTGCAGAACGCTCCGACTCGGCGCTGGTTTCTGAAAACAGATTAAACGTATATAGCCTCTTATTTCGATAAACTGTCTGAGCCAGACTACCTGCGCGCGTGCACCGGTGTCTGCTGCCACCCTCGTCTAAACGGTGTCCTCCTAGTCGCCAACAGTGGCACTTGCAACTAGTTTCAGTTCCGAACACAGATAGATAAGACACGTTTTTGACATGTGAGTATGTCCCACTTGCGAACACACAGAGAACGATGTATATACATCGTTGGACACAGATGAGTATTATTATGTGTTTGTTCACCTTTGCTACCGAACAAGGAATGTGGTGACGTATGCCATTCCACTGCACGCATCTCTATAAAACTACACATTTAAAATACGTTTAACACAGTTTCGGTGTGACTTGACTCTCTCTCACACGGTACTTCTTGTAGAGAATAACAACAAACACACTTTAACAAAATATTCAATAAATTATACTGACATATAATGTACGAACGGTCAATCTAATACGAACACAAAATTACAACGTAAATACGTCTTCTGAACGTCTGAACAATGTTTTCAGAAGGAGTAATACCTTACCAACACAAGCACCCACTATCATACAGTTGACCTCCCGCTCCTCAGGCGTCTCGGCTACAAAACCGGTGTGCGTACAGTACACATACACCGTTGCACACAGATGAGGAGGATTATCTGTTCATACCTGAAGTTGCCAAAGTTACGCTTCTTAAACTAAAGGTGATGAAAATAGTAAAATTTACATTTTCTCCTGTACAAGTACACAAACCTATTTAAAAACTGATATCGCCTGTCGCAACAGCTGAAATAAAGCAGCTGTATTGCCTTGTCACTTCGCAAATCTGTTGTTCTTATTTTTAAAATTGTATTTTATTAACTTTCTAATGATTATTCTTATGTTTTCAATTATTTTTGTTATGTTTTGATTGGTTTTATGTTTTTTATATTTTTATATTTCATTTAATGCATTTTTAAACTAAAATACTAAATACGTTTACCAAGTTATAATTTTTACCACATACACGCTCGCGCGTATAGCCACCTTGTAGGCCTATGTACTAAAGGTACGAGCGATATTCTCTACTAAACGTATAGTCGATGTTCCCTATATATGCCTAGTGAGTATGCATAGGCGATATATCGAAAATTTGATAATTTGATAGGCTACAGATAATGAAAGTGTAGCCTGCACTTTTTAATTGTTGTAACGCTATTTTCAGATTACAAGTGGATAAGAAAGGTGACGTTCCACGGAGACATCAACAAGTCGCGTGATTTGAGAGTAAACCCGGATGACGGTGAAATTAAGTTTGTAATTTTCGAACGAACGAACGGCTCGTGGTCACACGTCTGCAAATGTGATAAGTTGAACTCCGGAGACACTGTGTATTACTGGTTTGTTTTGCATACAACTCATCCAAAGTATTCCCGTATAGGGATTCACAAGTCCCTACACTTCACAATGACATAAGTCAGCAGCCTTCCAATGCTAAATTACTAAAAACGTTTCTTCTTGGCTCTCAACAATTTAGAGCTAACTCCAGTAACCAGTTCAACGTGTGCGAATTCTTCAATAATGTGGGTATCACAAGGTAATTGATACCTTCTCAAGGTAAATGATTTTGTAATCCTAAAATTATATTTTTCCCAATCACGGATTTAAAACTGAAGTAATATTATTTATTTTATATACGACATTGTGTTTATTTTTTCTATATATACGAAGTAAGGTAACATATATTAAAGTAAATAAAGTAACATAAAGTAAAGTAAGGTATATATAGTTAGTAAGTAGTAAGGTACTTAAAATTTGCACTGAGGGTCGGCGCAATTTTGTTCCTCAAAAACGTATGCAGACAAAATAATCTGTAACTTTATGAAGTCAATATTTCTTGGGTGAAGATGTTTGCTTTTTAACGTATTGTTACGTTGGTCTCACTGATCGTCGTATGGTACACTGGAAAACAAAATACAGACACCAATGAAACCACTAATCACCAGCTTTAATTATCATAATTAATAATTCTTAATTAACTTGTGCAATAATTCCAGTTAGATCTGTCCACACGCAATAATAATGTCAACTAATAGACTTCCACACACTAATCACTTTTCACTAACACCACTTGAGACGCACTGTGTAATCGCCGACGTAAAATTGAAACTGAGCGGCAGCTGTCGTTGTTTAAATAGATAGCACAAGTGTTCCAGAATAATCCGTAATACGCGTCAACACCACTCGAAAATACTAGAGCGTAATTGATTGCGGCTTTGAACACAGTGTGCGCGGACCGGTGAAGTCTGGAACAGTCTCGGTTGTTGACGTGTGGTAAGTGTCACGTACGCACACAAACATTACAGCTGGGTTGTGCTGGGATAGCCGAGACACATGTAGAACGTTCTGTAATGCCATAACAGTGTAAATGGTTCTTAGGAGTTCCCTCATTCAATTGTGGCCGACTGTCTGTTGAAATTTGAGGTCATGTGTGTTACTCAAGATAATTTGAATGTCATGCTCTGTTATTTTTCATTCTCGTGGATCTTTTATTAGTATGTCATGGACCTTAACTTTTGTGTTCTCCAAGGTTCTTATACCAGTTCAATAGTTGTGGATATTGAGTGCCACAAAGTAATTCTGTGTTCACCAACTCAACTGTCGGCATTCAAAAGGATCAAGTCTTGGAATCACAATACGCCTTAACACCATGTTTTAAAAATATTAAGGTACAGTATGCTTAAAGCATTAATTAAGGCTTCATTTAAATAATTTAGCCATCCTTTTTAAAATAATTTAAAGTTAACAAAATGCATTTATTTTAATTTTTCACTATAAGCTTGTTTTTCTATCGAAATAAATAAACACACACACACACACACACACACACACACACACACACACACACACACACACACACACACACACACACATTTAATCACTACGTCCCTGAATGAAAATTAAAAGAAATTCGTATTTAATATAACCTCTCCTCTTGAGTTATAACTTAGGGAACCAGTAATAATTGGATGTGCCAATTATACCGGCTGCCTTCGTTGTGAAGCACTGAAAATAATCACAACAAATAAACAATTTATATAGCAGGATATTTGGAAGGGGAGACTGTTGATTTATGCACTCATTTTACTCGGTACTTAGATGACATCTCTTTATTACATTTGATGATTAAGTTCTCTATTGAAAGTTCTCTAACAATATAGTTTACTATATGATTCAATATATAAATTACTACTTTACAAAGGGGCCTCAAAACATGATGTACATCTTATTGATTAATTCCACGGATCCGGGATTAAATATATTAACTGAATTATGGTCACCTTGCCATGTACAATATTGAAACTCTAACCATTGGAAGAATGGTTTTTTATTAATCTTCTAAAACAACAAAACTTTTAATTTAAACTTTACCTTTTTTTGCTATAACTAGCGTTATTAGATTTTATACTACATGTTACCTAAAATGTCAGGTTTCTTAAGTCTTTAATGTTATTACAATTAAACATAAGTTTTAAAGTCTTTAATGTGATAATTTAAATTGTCTTTTGGGGTTTATAATTTTGTAACTCTTAACCATGGAAGACAAGCCTCCATGTCACCTGTGTTTTTCCTGAAGTTGCTGCAGAATTAGTTCTTCGGTCCTCCTGATGTTTCTTGAAGTTCAGTCGTTACCTTATCATACTGTGATGGTGAAGTTCTTGAAGTATGTGAAATCTTTCCTGGTGTGGTACATTCATCTCCGGCGACTGTAGTTACTCTTAATAATTCTTGTAGTTAGAATACATAGATAGAATGTTTGTTTCACTGTTACACACTTCACATGATGATAGATTAGTTTACTATCACCTTCTTGGTTGTAATACTGTATTATTTACATAGTCCGTTATTTTATAATATAGAGAGATGTCATCACCACACAAATTTACTCATTTAAATAGTCATAGTATCAACCCTTTCACATTTTTATTTATATACGTAGCGAAACAACGCTTTACGCTGCTTACGGCGTGAGCGCTCCATTACAATTCGAAGAAAATAGTTAAGGGGAGCGTAGTAATCTCAAGACAATTACTAGGCAACATAAAAGTAGTTCCGTTTTTCTAATTTTAATTAAAGGACTACGGTTGATTAAATAATTAAATCGTGATATTCTTAGTTGCAGAAGTTATCCAAGTACGTAACAATGGTCTTAATTAATTATTTAAATAATAACAAATTTACAATAATACTTAGTTTATTTAGGGGTCAGAAAACAAGTTACTTCTGGTCAGTTCTTGTTTATACAGGATAAATTAATAAGCTTTACCCTTTCTGTGCAATTCCATTCCCTTTTAATTTTATTATTAGACTTATATTAAATATTATTATTATTAAATGATTGCCATAAGAATTAGTTTACAATGTGAGATTTTATTAAGAATTTAAAATGTCTCCGCTTATATATTATCAACTTAATTACTTAACATATTAGCGCGCGCTTCATTCCATATTTTCCTAATATTTTTATCCCTAATTTCATGGGGTAACAATTCATGTATTTTCCACTTAGTGGATAATGGGTGGTTGGGTTTATATTTGAACAATAATTCAAATGGGGTCGACTTATGTCCTTCATGATATGCAGAATTAAAAGCGAACTGTATCCAGGATAAGTTCTGGTCCCAAGAAGTATGGTCGTTATCATGGTAGGCAATTATAGCAGATTTTAGGTTTCGCAAATACCTCTCAGCTATATTACCTTGCGGACGATACTCTGTAGTGGTAATATGGTTTATACCTAGTTTGAAACACATGTTCCTGAATTCCTTGGACTTAAACTGTGGTCCGTTATCCGACACTAGATGGACAGGAATACCAAATTCTTTAAATAATCTATGCTGTAAAATATTTACTGTGGTTGTAGCTAAGGCTCGCCGCATGGGGTACATCCAGACGAATTTGCTAAAAGAGTCTACACAAATTAGTAACATTGTATTTCCTGATTTGGAACGCGGATAGGGTCCTGAAAAGTCTAAATAAATTTTGGAGAACGGGGTAGCAGGAATCTCAGAGATTAACTGACTTATTTGGCTGTTTCTAGCGGGTTTGCTGAGTGCACACAACTTACACTTTTTTACAAAATTGGCGATCTCACTGTTCATATTTTCCCAGTGATATTCTTTACGAATTCGGTGTATAGTTTTATTTATTCCCATATGTGCTCCAATGGTGGAAGAGTGATAATATTCCATCAGCATAGGTTTAATAATATCAGGGGCAATTATTCGTAGATATTTTCCGTTCGCTATTTTACAACATAATACTCTCCTACTTAATATGTGTTTCTCTGACTTATTTCCTTTTTCAAGTTGTTCAATAATTGGACTCAAACGTGGGTCTTGTATTTGATACTGGGCTAAATCCGTAAATGCAAGAGGAAATTCGGTAATTAAAGTATTAATAATAGGCGTTTCTCTACTCTTGTTTTCGTAATTATTACTACTAGGCTGGAACATACGTGACAGTGTATCGGCAACTACGTTTTGGGTGCCTCTAATATGTTGTACTTTGAATTTAAAACAATTTAATCTTAATACCCATCTTCCGATACGACCTAACTGTTTTGGGTGATTTAGTAGCCAAGATAACGCTTGATTATCTGTTTCTAACAAAAACTCCTTATGTTCTAAAAATGGTTTGAACTTCTCAAAAGCGAAAACTATAGCTAAACATTCTAATTCGTATGCGGAGTATTTCTTTTCTTGCTCAGTTAGGGTGCGAGAAGCGTAACTAATAGGTAACCTTGAGTTATCTACTTCCTGATATATTACTGCACCTAGTGCGACACTAGAACTGTCTGTCTGCACTACAAATGGTTTTGTAAAGTCGGCTAATTGTAGTACGGGGGGTGATATTATGCTTTCTTTTAATTTCTCGAATGCGGTTTGGTGTTGCTCATTCCATTCAAATTTAATTCCCTTCTTTCTTAAGGTATTTAGCGGTGCTGCAATTTCAGCTAGATGTGGGATGTACTTATGGAAATAATTTATCATTCCCAAAAATCGAGCTATTCCTTTCGCATCCCGCGGCGGTAAAAATTCTCTGATGGCACGGGTTCGCTCTGGGTCTATGCTTACCTTTCCGTTGGCTTTTACGATGTGACCTAAAAATGAGAATTGTGTCACAGCAAAATTTACTTTACTGGGATTTACGGTTAATCCAGCTTTCTCCAATCGGGTTAGTACTTCACGTAGATGATTAAGATGTTGTTCAATTGACTCACTGTAGATAACAATGTCATCTAGGTAGTGGTACACATATTTAAACTTTATGTCATGAAATAATTTTTCTAATAATCTGCTACATACAGAACTACCTTGGGATATACCAAAAGGTACCCTTGTAAATTGGTACAGGTTGAAAGGGACGGCAAAGGCGGTAAGACGTTTTGATTCTTCCGAAAGAGGTATCTGATGAAATGCCTGATTTAAATCCATAATGGTAAAGATTTTTGCTTTAGTGAAATAATGAAATGCACTGTGGATGTCGGGAAGTGGTATAGATTCAAATTCTATCCGTTTATTTAGTTGTCTGTAGTCCACCACTAATCTATGTTTGTCGTTACTTTTGGGTACTAAAAACGCGGGTGATGAATAAGATGACGTAGAGGGTTCGATGACTCCTTGTTCTAACAATTTATTAATTTGGTTCCTCATCACTTCCATTTTCGGTGGTGATAATTTGTATGGGGCTAAACGAATTACTTTGTTGTCACTCAAATTTATTTTGTACTCTATCAGATCCGTCAGTCCTAATTTTGGGGTGAGGACGTTGGAGAATTGTTTTATTAAAGTCTGTATGTTCCGTCTATCTTTACTTTTTAGATGACTTAATTCAGGTTCGTGATGCTTTATATGTGTAGAAGTGGTGCTAGTACTTTCTCTGTTATTTGCATTATCATGCAAGTTATATTTCCGTGAACGATCGAATCCAAAGTAAAATATCTTCTCGTGAATGTCTAAAATTATTCCTGTTTTACTGATAAAATCAGCTCCCAATATTAATTCGGGTCCTAATTCGTCACATACCAACATTGGAAAGTACCACGTTAGATTTTTAATTTTTACTTTAAAAGTGATGATAAGCTTTATCATTAAGTTTTGCTTATTAGCTGTAGCGCATCTAATATTTACTGATTGACTGCGTTTAACTAAATTGTGTTTAAATAATTGATCGGCTAGCTCTTGACTAATTAAACTTCGCGTGGATCCGGAATCAATTAATCCGAGGCTGGATGTAACACCAAGGTCAACTTGTATATACGGTAATTCACACTTATTGTAATCACATTTACTAATAGAGTTACATTTATCGATAAATTTCCTAACATAGGGGTCTAATTTTCGTTTGTTATTATTATTAGTATTTCGTTTTAACTTGTGGTCTCTCAGGGGTTTACCTGTTTTCACGATGCTGCGGAAGACACAGGATTTCGGATCTCCCTGCCTTACATGTTTTTTGGATAATGAGTTTTCTGATGATACTGTTTCCGTTTACAGTTTCTACTGAAGTGTCCAGGTTTTCCGCAGTTATAGCATATATATTCTTTACGCGGGGTCTCACTGGTTTCGTGTCTAGGTGGTGGCTCTTTGGACTTACCGTGGCCATGAACATAGGTTGATCGCCGACATGGGCGTCGTTCTCGTAGACTTCTTGTATCTGAGGATAGGGCTTGCGTTTCCTTTCTATGTGGTGTTGTGGATACCGGTGCATGTCGATGCTGATCTGCATACCACACATTTGAAGAGTGCACACTACATTGTTCAAGGTCAGCGAAAGTAAGGGGTCTACTTATTAGAGCTAAACGGGAGCGTTCTTCAGGAGATAAGCCTACCAATATAGTGTCGACCAATTGTTTTTCAGTCCAGTCGACTTGCAGTAGACGTGAAGATTCTCTGATGTCTGCGATATAGTGGGCCAGTCTTTCTTGAGCTCTTTGTACTCGAAGTACAGTATTTCTTTTTATCTCCTCATATATTCCAGTGGGAATAAAATATTTGATTATATTTGTATGAAGTTCTTCTACCGGAAGATTCGAGTTTAATGATTCGAGCACACGATCTCGTAAAGGTGGTTTACATTTCGGTAAGATGACCTGCAGTATTTGCCAATCGCTCACTAGTTGTAGATCTTTTATTTGCAGTAGATATCTGATAAAAGTCAATAGAGTCGTGATGCTTAAGCCATCGGTGTAAGGAATATCATTAATTATTTTCTCTACTGGGTGGGAAATCTTTCCGTAGAGGTCTACATTAAAACATACGTTAGGTGTACTTTTCGAAAGATTGGTGTTTGCATTGGGATTTGTAATCGCATATTTACTAGTGCGAGTATGCTGAACATTTGGCGGTGGGGGTTCTGACATAATGTGGGTATTTAATTCTCTACTAGGTAATTGTTCATGACTCAGTGGTATCTTCGATACGGTGGGTGATTCGGGCTTCGAGGTGGAGAGAGGGTGTTCTAAAGTAGGGGATTGAACTGGGGAGATATATAATTTTTGTAAATCGTGCTCAATTTCCTCCATTCTCGATGAGTCTGATTTTCGTCTTAAGTCATTGATAATTATGGGTAATTGGCTTAATGCCTCCTCCGCAAATTTCTGCACGTCGGGGGGGATTACGGTGACGTCGGGCCAGCTTAATAAATTATTCAACCGGCGGGTTAAATGTTCTATACGTTGCATAACGCGCAAAAATTCCGTAGGTGATTTCTTGTCCTCAAGGTTTTGAGATAATACTATCAATTCCCTATATTTCGCATAACAGGTTTCTCGTTCTCCGTCATAATCGAGTTCACGCAATTTATCTAACTGCGAGGGTGTATCTGATCCGGTTTGGCGTAATGATTTTCGTAACTCCGACACGGTTACATTTACGTGTTTTAGGCCTCGTAAAAGTGCCTCGTAGCATAGCTCATCTTTTAATAACAGATCAGGATTAAACTCTGCCATTTTTTGTAACGTGAGCGGCTATAACTAATTATTCTACTATTTGCATTAATTGTTATACAACGCTTCCTTTTTCTTTTACACAAATAAACACTTAAAATGTTATGACAACCTTTATCGTTTTACTTTGAGAGAGAGAGAGAAATTTCACACATGCATGAATATGCGTACGACAAAAGATTCCCCCTTCGGTTACTAACACATGAACAGACACGCTTCTTATAACAATAGACCACACAAGGAGGGTGACTTATTTTCAACTCAACTAAACAATGACAATTTTAAACAAACGGCAGCAGGAAACTACCCGTCCGAGATTGTCGAAAATGTGGCACGTATATGAATGGGACTTTTAACAAGTACCGACATGGTTTGTTTACATGGGATTATATGCTAATATTACGTTACACATATTATATTTACTAATAAAGTTATTTATACTATATTACTATAATATTAATTATTATTTTTATCTTATTTCAAACTCTGACACATATTGAAATACATGAGTGTATAGATCAACAGCTTTTGTGCGTGGGATATCGGGACGCAATTACTTCTTTCTTTTCTCTTATGCAAAATTAGCAAATTTACAAAATAAGCAAATAGCAGCAGATTAGCAAAAATAGCAGCAGAGCAGCAGAGTCGCGCAAATTATAACCTCTCCTCTTGAGTTATAACTTAGGGAACCAGTAATAATTGGATGTGCCAATTATACCGGCTGCCTTCGTTGTGAAGCACTGAAAATAATCACAACAAATAAACAATTTATATAGCAGGATATTTGGAAGGGGAGACTGTTGATTTATGCACTCATTTTACTCGGTACTTAGATGACATCTCTTTATTACATTTGATGATTAAGTTCTCTATTGAAAGTTCTCTAACAATATAGTTTACTATATGATTCAATATATAAATTACTACTTTACAAAGGGGCCTCAAAACATGATGTACATCTTATTGATTAATTCCACGGATCCGGGATTAAATATATTAACTGAATTATGGTCACCTTGCCATGTACAATATTGAAACTCTAACCATTGGAAGAATGGTTTTTTATTAATCTTCTAAAACAACAAAACTTTTAATTTAAACTTTACCTTTTTTTGCTATAACTAGCGTTATTAGATTTTATACTACATGTTACCTAAAATGTCAGGTTTCTTAAGTCTTTAATGTTATTACAATTAAACATAAGTTTTAAAGTCTTTAATGTGATAATTTAAATTGTCTTTTGGGGTTTATAATTTTGTAACTCTTAACCATGGAAGACAAGCCTCCATGTCACCTGTGTTTTTCCTGAAGTTGCTGCAGAATTAGTTCTTCGGTCCTCCTGATGTTTCTTGAAGTTCAGTCGTTACCTTATCATACTGTGATGGTGAAGTTCTTGAAGTATGTGAAATCTTTCCTGGTGTGGTACATTCATCTCCGGCGACTGTAGTTACTCTTAATAATTCTTGTAGTTAGAATACATAGATAGAATGTTTGTTTCACTGTTACACACTTCACATGATGATAGATTAGTTTACTATCACCTTCTTGGTTGTAATACTGTATTATTTACATAGTCCGTTATTTTATAATATAGAGAGATGTCATCACCACACAAATTTACTCATTTAAATAGTCATAGTATCAACCCTTTCACATTTTTATTTATATACGTAGCGAAACAACGCTTTACGCTGCTTACGGCGTGAGCGCTCCATTACAATTCGAAGAAAATAGTTAAGGGGAGCGTAGTAATCTCAAGACAATTACTAGGCAACATAAAAGTAGTTCCGTTTTTCTAATTTTAATTAAAGGACTACGGTTGATTAAATAATTAAATCGTGATATTCTTAGTTGCAGAAGTTATCCAAGTACGTAACAATGGTCTTAATTAATTATTTAAATAATAACAAATTTACAATAATACTTAGTTTATTTAGGGGTCAGAAAACAAGTTACTTCTGGTCAGTTCTTGTTTATACAGGATAAATTAATAAGCTTTACCCTTTCTGTACAATTCCATTCCCTTTTAATTTTATTATTAGACTTATATTAAATATTATTATTATTAAATGATTGCCATAAGAATTAGTTTACAATGTGAGATTTTATTAAGAATTTAAAATGTCTGCGCTTATATATTATCAACTTAATTACTTAACATATTTTTATTAATGAAATCGTCACATTAAGTGTCTAAATTGTACAGTTAAATATATAAAAAAATTAATTATATTCTTATTGAAAAACAAAAATACCTCATCAAACATTATAAGCTAAATAAAAGCTTACAAAATTTTAGTAGATAGACCCTACTATTTTTAAAAAAATGATAATATTTGTGTTGCATATGTGAAGAAAATAATCGAGTCATAACACTTAATATTAAAATTCGTGCTATATTCAAGTCAGTACGGAAGACGCAAGTAAAATGGCATCGAGATATTTTCGTGCTACACAGGTGACTCACACGTTACCTACAAACTGTTTAATAAATTATGTGGTTGTTTTACGGTGTCTGGTGTCGCTGTAATACCACTCCACTAAACACAAACGTTCACGTACCATGTTGTAATATGGCGTTGAAAACGATTTGAATTCCATAATAAAGGACGGAAGTTATTAATAGATAAGCTAACAATCAACACTACACATTATACCCAGTAATCAATGCAGTTAAACGTCAAATTTATCAAATTATAATGTATTTAGTGTTTCGAAACTTTGAACTGTTGCGCGTCATGTTTGTAAAGTAATGTTGTTTTACATGCAGTCGTTGTTAATACGTTAGAGGCTTAACATGATTTTCGTAGTCAACAGAATGATATCAGTGATAGCAATGCTATCACTATGCAGTAGTGTTTATTTACTTGAATTCGTCTTCCCGCATGATTCGGAACCACCGGCGTTCTTGAAGACTGATAAACCTTATCACTCAATCGTCGTACACACAAAAAATAACTTTACATTTAACTTAAAAGGTACGTTTTGGAAACAATAAAATGTCAGTCAAACTTTTCGAATTGTTTATTAATTGGTTGTTCATAACTTGTTTCTGAAAAAAATCAATATTTACTTAAATAGAAACATTCAGTACAAAAGGTATGGTTACACTACAGAGCAGTTAGTGCGGCAGATAATTACATAATTTGAATACGGAATATTTAATAAACGGCTCCTATTCTGCAGAGCCTATGGACAAACCAACTATATAACAATCTATACATAGTTATAGAGTCAGAAGGGAAAGAGTAGCTTCTAGAATCGTAATATATCAGTAAAATAATGTGTGTGAATGCAGCGTGGTACAGTAGATTACTATTGTATGCTATTCTTGGAGAACTTAAATAAGTCGTAGGTATGTAGACTTTTCCAATCAGAGCAAATACATTTATTTTTAAAATCACAGACTTAAATTTAGAAAACGTGAAAACGTTTAACATATTTACTTTGACTAACAGTATGACCGATACCAATTAATTATGAACCTAAACCTAAATTGGTTGGTATGTAAATATTTTCAAAAGGGTTTGGTTTTGTTTGGTTTGCATAGATTGCTATTACCATCGTTCAAATTTATTTACACAACGTTTCAAATATTAAAAATTTGTTGGTCATCTTCATCTTAAAAAATGTCAGTTTTAAGTAATTTTAGACTTGTAAACAACTTTAAGCAAAGTGAAATGTTGCTTAAGGATACTTAGCCGCTTTTGTAGTGTGCGGCTACGATGGTACGTAACTATTTAAGGAATATTTTTGAAAATACGTTAGTTTGGATAACCGTGAAAGTATAGAAAATTTTGGAATGGGATTTACATCAAAACGCTCATCATAATAAGACCTACTTGATGACAGTAGTTGTTTTAAAGTTAGTAACTGAATATATGCGTTTTTTTTTTAAGTAAAAAAATTGAAGCCCACAAAATCGGTCGTAAAATATTTAGGTTTTTGAATATTGATTGTTCTGTACGATACGTTCTTGTACAGAAAAATTTATTATCTGTAAGAAAAGGGGTTAGCGAAGAACCAATCAGATTAGTAGTAATTTAATTGTAAAATAAGAATTGTTAACGTACAATCATTCTACTTTCGGAATCGATAACGAGTGAACGCTGCGTTGGGCCAAGACGTTGAGTCTGCCAGTTGCAGCTAACGCAAGTATTTCCTGTACAGTTACTGCGATAATTATTATAATTGTGTTCTATCCGGAAAAGTGTAAGATATTACGTTTAGGGTATATAGACACTTCAATTTGACTGGAAAGATGTAAGCCTAATACACCAGTTAAGTTATAACAATATCGGTTTGCGGTGTGAAATTGTATGTAACCGTGCCCTCGAGAAATATCTACACTCCCAGAAGCGACCCTGAAGCCGGACAAAGTAAACTAACAGACGTGTCCATCCAGATAGGATCCACCCGTCATCTAAAGGATCTCGTGTCAACATTTAAGGGAAGTGAACATATTTATATACACTTATGAAAACTCGTTTATAAGAAAGACGCTAATACAAGTTATATCAGTAAAGACGTTGTGGTTTAAATAAGACAAATTTTAAATATTAAATTTAAGAACTTTTTAAATATTAATTTATTTCATTGTACAGAAATTTAATTTTAGTTTGTGTTATGAAGGTCAACAGAGATTGATTAATTATTTTTGCAAACTGTATTAAAAGCACAGTAGATTGTCAGAAAATTAATAGCATTATTAATACATCCTTTTCATTTCAATAACATCTAGCTCGACTGCTTATTCTATGCGACCCTTATACATTGCAATATATAATTGGTTTTAACGTTGAATCACTCCATTCTTGTCCAGAAAATGTGAGTGTATCACTAGATGCAAGAACTGTGTTCAACCGTAACATAAAGTGAATTACCATACGTAAGCTTTAAAATCAAAGAAGATCTGGAATACATGACTCACAAACTGAAGAAAGAGTAAGAAAAATGGGGATTACTGATGAACACAGAAAGAACGCACTATCTGTGTGTCGTAGAAGAAACAACAGATTTAATCTTAAAAAACAACGAACGTATAAAAAAATGCAACCGCTGAAATTACTTAGGAATAAAATTTAATGAAGAAGGAGCATATGATGTTTAAATAAAATCAAGAATAAACAAAACAAAACAAATAATTAGATTACTGAATTGAATTCTTTGGAGCAAAGAAATTGAAAAAGAAATTCACGTTCGTTGATTTACGGATCCGGAACATGGAGAATAAAAGAAGCGGTAAAATTAAAGTTAGAAGCTACAGAAATGGATGCTTTGAGACGAGCTGCTAGAACATCAAGGCTAGAGCGAATATGAAATGAAACGATCGAAGAAGAAATGGGCGTATAAAAGACAATCATCGACTGCATTGAAGCATAACGACTAATCTGGTACGGACTC
Organism: Magicicada septendecula; assembly: GCA_034769895.1. Taxonomy (NCBI): domain Eukaryota; kingdom Metazoa; phylum Arthropoda; class Insecta; order Hemiptera; family Cicadidae; genus Magicicada; species Magicicada septendecula. Next base: position 83,990,032 of record CM068368.1, on the reverse strand, counting down.
GTACGAAGAATGGGACAAAACAGACTACCAAAGAAAACAATGAGATGGATACCCAGAGAGCATAGAAAGAAAGGAAGACCCTGAAAACATGGATAGAGGGAATAAGAAGGTTAATGAGCGATAGAGGACTAAACGACGAAGACTGCAACGGCAGTCAACAATGGAAATCAGGCATCGGACAAAGTTGTAGGACGTTTAGACCCCGAAAAAAATCTTTAAAATCTATAAAATACAAATTCCTTTCATATCGGTAGACGCATTGAAAATATTTTTGTGTAATTAATATTGTCATTATTATTTCTTTTTGTAGATTATGAATGGATGGAGCAGGTAACATTCCACGCAGATATCAACAGGTGGCGTGACTTACCCAGTGACCTGATGGACGGAGAAATTAAATTTGTAATTCGTAAACGAGAAAACGGGTCGTGGACGCACACCTGCTCGTACCCTTACATAAACCAAGGCGACACAGTGTATTACTGGTTCTTCATCAAAACGACGCATCCCATTTATAGCGTTGTATTGCTTAAGTGCCAGAACTTTACAATACCAAAATCAAAGTTTTTACAAACACGTTTGAAGTACTCATTGAAAGATTAAACGAACGATATACATGATGAGTCAAAATTGCACGGCGATCTCTTGGAATCTGATTCCGAGAGAAATTTTTATTTGTTTATTGGAAAATTAACGAAGTTATTGTATTCCAATCTAAAAATGTGTTTCTCAACTCCAATGTTTGGGGTTTTACACAGTTTTTTTTAGAAACTAATTGATATAGAGCTCTGGGACCTCTTCTATTCAATTGTTCAGATCAAAAACCACAAGAAACCACCAAATTTACCCTTCACTTTGTACCTCAAAATTTCAGTATGGCGTCATTTACCGTGGAAGTAGAAAGCAGGGCAAACTGGTTCGCGAGCCGTAACTCCCTAACTAACCGTTCTAAGACCTATATATACATGAACTTTTTTTATTTCTAGCTATAGAATCAGCTTCCGAGAGATTTCCGTGCAATTTTGAATCACTTATATATCAAGTCAGCTGCCAAAATACTTCAAAAATCGTTTAGCTCTCTTCAAAATATTTTCTAATTTTTTCTATTTTTATAATTCATTTTTCTTTTAAGAGACGATTGCTGGCACATCATAATATACCTTCTTGTAATTGATACTCAGTTTATTTCCGTCTTCGTCTTAACAGGTTCCTTTCATGTGGTATTTAATACTTTATACAGAACGTCGTTATTCCAAATGTTGTCAGGTAAAAATTCCATCTGACAACCAGGCAACCTTCTAAACAGCACTCTCCAGTCAGTATGAAGACAATTACATCGTGTTTTTTAGACTTACAGCTTACTCTTTTATCTTTAGTGCTACAACAGAGTCTTTCTGTACCATTTTTACATGTAAAAAGGAACGGCCTACAAGTGGCCGTCTTGTAACCATACCGATGGCTTTTTGGCTTTCAACTGATCTACTCCGCTTGCTTATTCTCCGCTCCCTTAAAGGGCGCATTAAGTTGTATAAAATTGTGATAATTGAATGCGTCCGCAATGATCTATTTGAGTTAGTTAACGTTTAAGTAATTTATTAAAATATAATTAATTTCCCCAATTACATTTATAAGATGTTTTTAACACTAGATCCCAAATTTATTGTGTTAGCTTCTTGTTTTCTTTCGCCAGTTTTCCAAACGCCCCGTTCCTGTAGTCGTATCTCTATCTGGGATTGTGCTTTCCATATTAGCAAAAATACTTGATACAGACAGAGAGAGAGAGAGAGAGAGCGAATGTGGTGACGTATGCCATTCCACTGCACGCATCACTGTAATACTACACATTTAAAATACGTTTAACACAGTTTCGATATTACTTAACTGTCTCTCACAAGGTATTTCTTGTAGCGAATAAAAATAAACCACTTTAACAAAATATTTCGTAAATTACACTTACATACAATGTACGAACTTTCAATCTAATACGCACACAACTTTACAACTAAATACGTATGAACAATGTTTTCAGAACCAGTAATACCGCACCAACACAAGCACGCACTATCATTCAGGCGTCTCGGCAGCATAGCTGGTGTACCTACAGTACATACGTTAACAAACGTTTCCTATAACGTGTGTTTAGCATGAGAGATTTATAATAGTTCAACGTATCGTGTATTTGCACTGTGAAAATATTACATTTTCTATCTGTACTTTAAATTATTCCCTGAAATCCGCCCGGTAGAGAAAAATTTAAAGTGCAGATAGAGATCTAATTGACTTACAGTGCAGTTAGATAACGATAGACAAGACAGAATGCGATAACAGTTTCGTGCGATGCACTTTCTCTCTTTGTCACACATTGGAGCTTCACAACAACACTTGCATGCTTGTAATGTTCTCACCAGTCTTTGTTATCAAGGGCGTATTTACGGGGGGGGGGGGGAGAACGGGACCGGAACCTCCCCACAGAGGGACAAAAAAAGTTTAGGAATTTTGTTAATCTTTAATTTTTAGGCTCTTCTATTATTTTTTCAGGTAGAAACTCATTTTTAAATACACAAACAGGTTTGTTACACAACATTTGTGTATACGTTTGAAATATGAAATATAGAAAAGTCAATTCACTCAGTATCTTCTACACAATGTTTCAGTAGCGTGTATATTTACTGTGTTATTGCCGTAGGCCTATACATAAATGGAATTGATTTCATTATGTTAAAACACGTTTTCGGCCACTTTAATGATAGTAATGTTGATTACTCTTAATTTGTTTTTTCTTTTGTATAAAGCCGACCCGACCGTGCTCCGGATCCCCCAAGACCAAATTCTAGATACCCTACTGTTTGTAACAACCAGCCTACACACGTCAAACACTATTCAAGACTGATCTGTGCGTGTGCGAAATGAAAGAAAATTTTGATAGCCTCTCAACAAGGTGTCTGTCCATAGCGCATCTCCTAGTCAGTGATCATATCTATCGTCAGGTCCATAACCCGCGGCCATCATGGGGGCTGATACGTTTGACCAGCTCCTTGCTCAACGGAAAAAGGATGCAACGATAAAATCCTATTATAATATTTTAAACTCTAAAATTTTAACTCTAATATATATATATATATATTTATATATAAAATTCACTCTCACTACCGATAATTCAGATATTAAAGAAGCAGGTTCAGATCATATAATTACACAAACTTTTAAAAAACCTTTTCCCAATGTAGGCCTATATGTTTTGTACAACATGGATGTAGCCTATGGGTGAAGAGATGAATGCCATTTAAAAAATTTTTAAGATAATTACACACTTATTAACTATTGCTTTAGAAACGTAAACAAATATTGTTTCTAAATAATACCTACGCGTATGAATGTGAGCGTGTGTTTCTGTAGCACAATGACAAGTGTTCGTCGTATGTGAATGTATCCATTAAACGGAGACCACCATTTTGATTTTTCTTTGAAAAGTTTGGTTTGTCAGGAGAGAAAAAGTTCACCTCTTAATGCACATTCTTATGCCCAATGACTAGCGTAAGAGAAATCCGATAGAAGCTCTTCTATATGCCGTCAAAGCAAATTTCCAATGAAACTGCCACCAACAAGCATGTCTAATTATCATACCAGATTTCCAAACAAACATAATTAGGAGATCTGTATCCATCCTTTTGGCTTCCCGGCGCCTTTCAAACATTGTATGAAATCCTATGGGACTACTTAATACTGTTGGCATAGCGAATAGAAGAGAAAATGAGATCACTCTGGGCGCGCGCTATAGTCGTGAATAGGGCTAGCGGTGACCACGTTAAACTTCGGCGCTGCGATCGCAGGTTGTTGTAGTTGAGACGGTAAGCCTATTTAGCCACGTTCAAAAAAGAGCTGTGTTTTATGTGTTGCAAAAGTGAGTTTGTGCGTCTTATTACATATATCGTGTTCAGTTGCAATTAATTATAGGTTTGAGTGATTTACAAACATTCTGAGTCATAAACGTGTGATAATATATAGTAAAAATGCTCAGAATGTATGAAAGGTTACAGTAATGATTTGTGTGTGTGTGTTATTTTTCATATACGGGTAGTTTTTAGTTTCAGTTAACAGTGCGTGTGAAAAAAGTATTACTGGTGTGCGCGTCTCATCATATATTATTGAAATTTTTACAAATTCTTAATTCAGAAAGCAACACTTTTGGCTCAGAGAAAACTCTAGAATCACTCAACTTTACTCTAAAAAGTACTCTGGAGTTATCCGAATATTTGTGGAGCAAGAAATTTAAATATTTACTTACTGCAAAATTCAATCAGGATCCTCTAGAACGCCATTTCGGGATTCTCCGCTCTTTGTCATGCGATGACCATCCATCTACAGTTGACTTTCTACATCTTCATATGTTGCAGTCTGTGTATGTTCCACATAAACTTACGTTAGCGAAAGGAGCAAACTGTAAACCGGAAAGTGAATCTCCACTCACTTCTTTTGTAAATCAAATCCGTGAAATATGTAAGGAGGTAGAAAATGAAAACAAAGCCCTCAAGAAATCAATGGAGTTGCTCATCAAGGAAAATGTAGTTTTAAAGGACTCGGAATGCTACAATTGGGTAGAGGATCTACCTGAGCTCAAAACTGGTGCTCCGAAAGAATGTCTCGTGTATCACTTGGCAGGGTACATAGTGAGAAAACCATCTAGAATTACTGACTGTGGTAACTGTGCTGTTACACTGACGAACGAACGTCCTCCTAATCTACCTGCTGCTGTGTGGACAAAAATAAAAGGTTACGGAACTATCGAAGAAACATCTCATTTAATGTACCCTTCAAATGGTGTTTATCATGTACTATTGCAAGCAGAAACAACTGTTACAATAAAACTTAGTTCACCAAACAGTATGTGGGGGGATATTTTTTATGAATGCTTGGATGAAATCAAAGAAATTAATGTGCCCGCAACGGACAGAGTAGGATGTTGCCGTGAACACACAATAGACATTGTAAGCAAGCTAATTTTCAAATACATCCAGTGCCTATTCTTTTTCCCTACGAAGAAAATACATAGAGAAATGACCAGTACAAAATTGGCTAAATCCTCTCGGAAAATTTCGAAGGTTTCGAACTGCTGACATCCTATGGTGTGTACATTGTTTAAATCTTATATACTTTTGTATTTGTACGCATTCCAGTGTATCGTAAATATAATTTTAATTGTTACATCATATAAAAACATTTCACGACAGTTTCAAATAAGTATTATTTAATACAGAATTGTGTGTGTATTAAAACTTATTTGCGTGCTTCACGTTGGCATACACAACAACGGTCGACGCTAGCGCCACGTTGCGGCGAACCACAGTAACTAGCTAAGTGATCACACTTTCTCTTCTATTCCCTATGCTCTTGGACTTAATTTATCTTTTCTTAGTTATTTATAACACTAACTGTAAGCTGTACTTAAAAATCATCATTGTGAAGGTATTTTGTTGGAATCATTAAACTAGAAGCTTTTTAATCTGGCAAAAAATGTTTGATTCCTTCAAACAATTCTATCCATTTTTTTAGGCAATTATCATTTTTATAAAAAAACTATCAGTATTTCTTGAGTGATTACTATATCAGCTTGCTCCCTTAAAACCGTACAGTCGATTTTCTTTATGTTGTGTAAACACCTTTGTTTCGGCGTAAAGTGAGAGTACAAAATAAATTTGTTGTTGAGTTTTGTCCAACCTGAACGTGAAGTAGGCCTAACACTTGAAGCGCTAACCAATAGCTACTTGAAGTAGTGAACGAAAATGCTTCTTTTCTGAATAATACGTTCTTAAGTACAATTATTATTATTATTATGTACAAACAATTATTTATGTATAACTTATTGTTAGTTCACATCCTTCATTATTATTTTTTAAATTAGAAACATCTGAAAGCATAACAGTTAATTTTAGAATAATTTTTTATCAAGAAACTGCCAACTTATATAATATTTTAAATAATATTTAAAGCTACTAAATTTTAATATTGTGTTTCAAATGAAAATATAATGCAACTGTATTATAGAACAGAATAAATGTTATTTTTTTTAATATTAATTTTTATTTGTTCCTGATGATATTATTATTAAAAGCTTATTCTTATAAAAACAATTACTCAAGCAATGTAGCCCAAGTATATAGGCCTACTGTAAAAACTTTAAACAGTACATACGTTTGCGTTTAAAGTTTAATGAATTTGATAGCATTTCCTTTTAGTTTTCACATTTCAATACAGAAAAATATCACCAGTAGATCCACTTATTTGCAAATATGATTGTTATAGTTCTTTTACGCAAAAAAAACTATTGTTACAATACAAAAAGTAATTGACTGTATAATATTTACAAATAATAATACAATTCTTATAAAAATAATTTTAACTTGAAAATTGTAGTTGACTTTTGATTTTTCAAGCAAGTAGAACAATTTTCACTCATTGTAACACATTACTGTAATCACTATGTTTACTTGGATTTTCAAAACTCACATTGTATTACCATTATTACAACCCCAAGGATTAGTCTCATCCTCAACCTGTTCCGGGCCCCACTTCGCTATCGGCCGTCTTACATCTCGCCTCCCCACCGTTCTATATTCCATTGCTATCACTAGAATCCTGTCACTCGCCATTCTTCCCAAATATTCACACCGCCTTCTTTTGTTGCTCCTTAGCTATTCGACACCTGTTCTGTCCTTATATCTACATCCTTCTTTCTATCGAGAATGGTACAGCCCAGAGTATTCCTCAAAAACTTCATCTCCGCTGCCTGCATCTTTGCTTTGTCTCTTCCTGTATCTGGCTCCATATCCGTATATCAAGACTGGAACTGTTTCCCTCTTAAAAAAACCTTTTCCTTGTTTATTTCTTTGACTTATTTTTAATATATCTGTGAATTGTTCCACAGATATTCCTAAATTTGTTTAATTTTTCACATTGTAGTCCAAGACAAAATTACAGGGTGATACAACACATATGTCAAAAAACAGACGGAATTGTAACTCGACAAACAAATATTCGATCATCTAAAACGATGGAAGATTATTTAGATCTGAGTAGAAAATGTTAATATTTTGTGCTGTGCCGAGAAGCGTTACGCGCCGGTAGCATGGGTTACGGTAAGTGACGCTATTCACGCGTTTTGAGAGACAGCATTACCCAATGCTCTCACAGGTTTCCGGTCTTTTCAGATCTTCGCCGGCATCCAGAACGATCTTCTCGTATACTTGAACACGCTGGCCGAGTATACAATTCAGAAGCGTCAAGTCAGTTTGAGTTTGCGATTACAGTGTGGTGTTTCATAGCGCTTTAGTGGTAAAGTGATTATTGTGTGTCCAAATTTCTGTAATTAGTGACGTAGATTATTCTATTTCAAAGATGTTAATTAGGTGATTTAATTTAGCGCGTGTCGGAAAATCGTATAATTGAATTACAAATATTATTGTTGTTTTGCTTATTGTAACTTTGATTAAAGTCGTAACTAACGATTTCTCTGCAGTTGAGTTATTTAATGTTTACTGTTTGTACAGTAACGGCCACAATCCGTGTGACTGTAGTAACAATATTATTTGCAATGAAATCGTACACTGATGTGTGAGGTATGTGAAGGCACGTTATGTAGCAATTGACGGACGAGATGACATATGTATACCATTAATTCTACAAAGAGTGTACACTAGTTTGTATGCGTTTTCAATATACCTACGAGGGTCAGTTGAAAAGATCGCGGAGCGACATCTATAGCTCAGTGGTAGAACTAAAATCTTTCGTGTGCTGCAAGACATATATTTCGCCTGAATACCTATTAATTTCCAGATATATCTGTCAATTTATTCACTTCTTACTAGCTTTTTGAAATTTTCCTGTCACGCGTGTTTTTAAAATGGACAAAATCAAACATCGTATTGTGACGAATTCTATGGTAAAAACGTTTTAGCGCCAATGGAAAATCAAAACAAAATTGTAAATGTGTTAGGAGATGCTGCGCCTTCAGAAACAACGATAAGTGGGGCACACTCGAGTTTAAACGTGGTCGTACAAGCACTGAAGACTATCCCAGCAGTGGACGTCCAAAAAGTGAAACAAAAAATGGCATTATTGGAAAAATTTCGTAGGGTGTTGGAAGACAGCAGACATTCGTCACTTCGACGAACGTTATATCGTGCGAGAGGACACGATGACAAGACCCGACGGCACAGTGTTGACTGTAAAACGACAACGTGTGGTGTGAAATTAGCTGCAGACGCATGTCCAACAGTTTTTGAAAACCTTGTTTATATCGGTGGTTACTTGGTACACAGTATTTTAAAAAATACATACTGGTGTATACACTTGAACTGGTTGTACAGATTTCTTTACTACAACAAATACCGAGTCTACTGTTGTACCACAAAAGAACAATTACTATTTTAATGTTATTAAAAGAAGATCTTTAAAATACCCTTCAGATTATGTGATAGACGTACTAAATTTAGCTTTCAAAGTGTTTACATTAATTTTATCTGACAGATACAAAACACAGTTTTTATTGTCCACTAATCAGAGAGTAGTGCTAAAATCCACTGTTTTAGGTTTTATTGACATCCATCATCCACAGAGAAATTGTAATATATGTAAAATTAATTTTAACAAACTTATCGATAAATGTTTATTTTTCCTTTTGTAACATCTTATTAAACAATTATTCGAAATCCCTTAATGACAAATTCAATAAAAAAGGAAAGATGCTCAGAATGAATTCAAATCGGACAAAAAGAGAAAAATACACAAATTTCAGGCAAGTTCAGCGTTAATTTGGATAAATGTTAGACAGCGAATTGTTAAGTTAGTCCAAATAACTTTATTGTAAATAGATTTTAATTAAGTATGTTAGATGTAAGGTAATACGAGATTGTAATGCACCATCTTCAAATGATTAAATATTGTTGTAAATAAATACTGAGCCGTTAGTAATCGGTTATTTCTTTAAATTTTCCGCTTACCCCGCTTCTGGTACTATTTATCATACATGATATAAAATCTTGTACAATACGAAAGTTTGGCTGTTTATCTACATAAAGAAATTTGAAAAGTTATTTCCCCGATAAGCTGTCAATTACCTCGATTCACAGCTTTTTTATATCCTTCGTGTAAATTGCACTTTCTCAAATGCTAAATATAACTGTTGTTGTTCACAAAACTCTTATATTTTTTAATACCAAGGTCTTTGTTAGTTCATACAGATTACAACCATATAGGACATGTTCAGGTAAACCATTACAGGGTGTGTGTAGGAAAGGTTATTTGAGAACGCGACACAGTAAACAGCATTAGCTGCCGTGTTCCGTTTCGGAGCCTAGTGTGACGTCACGTTTCCAGCACTCCGGCCAGTAGTATAGTGAGGCCTTGGCCTAGTGCATTTACTTTTGCTTGATGGATTGAAATTTAACAGTTTTAAAATTTACAATATTGTCATATTTTAGTGCGTGTTGTATGATTTAGTAATATTTTTTTTTATTTAGTGATTATCAGTCTAATATTCAGATGTGATTTTGTGGTAAAATGTCAATATTTAGCGTATTAAGTGATAGTGATATTTAACATTATCTGTGCGAACAAGAGTGCTTCAGCTATACACAAGACAAGAAAAAGGAAAGTACTTATTGGGCAAGACAACGTATCTATTCAGTACGTGAATACTTTGAAAAAGAAAAAGCAAACGGGGGCTGTTAATTTCTGTGAATAAAAATTTTAGAGTGTACAGCTGCTGTATGCGAAGTAGGGAAGAACCTGATAGTAGGCCTACATATAGGAAAAGGAAATGACGATCTTCTCACTGATTTTAGTAATACAGAGCCCAAGTTTCAAACCCTTAATACAAAAAAAAAGAAATATAGACAAAAGAGTTACAAAGTTAGATTATTTCCAACAAAAAGCAATTTGACAGCACATTTATAGCTACTATTGAAAATACTGTAGAAAAGAGCACCCAACAATAAATAATCTTTGTATCTCGATGGCAGCAGCTGATGTTTTTATCGGTAGTAAATCATCTGTTAGAAAAGTAATGCAAAATTTCGGTTTTAAATTTACAGACATTTCGGGCAGAAAAGTTTGGGAGAATATATATTTAGTCTGCGCGTACTGGATTTGTTTTGTCTGCGTGAAGTATGTTTTGAGTGAATGCAGTAACGGAATTTACGCTTGGGCGACAATCAACAGAAACACATGGTTACGGTGTGGCAACGTGGTGATGATGTCATCGCAGCTATCAATCCCTGTCCTGTAAAAATTCAAGTATAAGTACCTGAACATCGAGTCATGTTTTCGAATGGCACTTGGTCTGGAAAACAGTTATTCGTTTCTCTGCGACACATAAAAATTTTTTACGATAATATGCTGGTGAGGAGAGACTGACACCAATTGATTTGCTAGGTAATAGAAAGACAAATCGCCCAACTCGTCAAGTGTAACATTTTCGCCCAGAAAAACGCGAAAAAGATTCTCTCTCGTGATATGTAAATCTCATACGTATTAAAGAGAGTCTGTAAAATTCCGGTTTTGAACGACATATGTTATTTTATTTTATTCATATGCATTAACATAATTTGTGATAATAGTTTCTGCTGTTTCAAAATAATTACCAACAATAGTTTTTCATTATTACTAATTTATTATATGCGGAAAGGAACTTGTACTTTTATCTTGTTTTTTGGAACGTGCGAAATACGAAAAAGGAATGACTTCGAGGAGTTTGAAAATGGAATGTAAAGAGTGCCGCACTGTAAGAATTCAGCGGCCGCATTGCAGCGGCACAAGAAATCAGATGGGAAGGGAAAGGTATGACGTCATATGAAAACCACTTAATGTTTATAGTAGAAACAACAAAGCTGGGGAACATGAAACAGGTTTCGTAGGACAGTCTTCTTGAAAGTCAAGGAATCTAAATGGAACGTTAAATATTAAAGCCTATGTTAGCGTTTTTAACACCAATTGTAATATACGGAATTGGTGTCGGCATGGGAGATAACAGACAGGGGAAACAGTTGTCTTAAACAATGGGAAAGATAGATATTGTAAAGGATTTATGATGCCGGAAGAGATGAAGACAGATGAAGAATCTAGTGAGAGTTTTAGAGATCTAGATATTGTTACTTAGAATACAAGTATAATAGAATTAGACGGGCAGGCCATGTGCAGCGGACAATAGAGCAGTTAAGAAAGTATTAAATGGAAATCCTGATGGGACAGGAAGAAGAAGAAGAAGAAGAAGAAGAAGAAGAAGAAGAAGAAGAAGAAGAAGAAGAAGAAGAAGAAGAAGAAGAAGAAGAAGAAGAAGAAGAAGAAGAAGAAGAAAGACCTTCCGGAAAATACGGATAGAAGACCTGCACCGTTTGGGGGTAAGGTAGTGATTTAGCGACAACAGAACAGACACGAGTGGTGTTGGAGGCCAGGGCACTGCAAGGGTTGTAGCACCAAGGATCATCACCACCATCATCATCAATTTTCCAAGTGAGTTTTTAGTAGTTTTGAGGCCATTACCAGTTGTTGCGCCTGATTATAAGTGCCCAGATGTTTAACGTCGGACCTGCTGGTATACACATACCAATACCATAAGCAAACCACGGGCATTGGTTAGCTACTCGCCCGTTTTCAGTTATTGGCAATTCTCAGTGGCACCACTTTTTCAGTTACACCAATATCTACATTAAAATTTCCAATTTTATCAGTATTTAAATCGCTTAAATCAAAATTTACACCAGAAATTTCTGGTAGATCAAAATTATTAGTTACATAAGGATATTCAGTACTAGGCTTTTCAGTTGCATTAAAATTTTCAATTACATAAGGATTTTTAGTTGCATTAAGAAAGTCTTCTCTTGTAAAAGTGTAACTCTGTTTAAATTTCGTGTAGGAATGTTGGTCTATCGTCAGTACTCTTGTGAAGTAGTGAAGGACGTCTCCTTCTTTAAGTTTATAGTATAAATTTGTGTATACGAATTGTCCATCTTTGTCCGGTACGATGTCGCTCACGAGTTCGTGTGTCGAGAAAGTTCCCGGCCCAGCGGGTTGGAACTCTTCATTGATAAGGCAAGAGAATAAAATCTCTTGATAGTGTGGTTTGGCTGTAACATTACAAAAGTAATATTAACATCTGTCAAAGTAAACGGTTAGTAACGGGCTGCAATTCAGAGGCTGCGCAAAAAGTGCAGTTTTTCATACACTAAAAACTCTTTTATCGGAATTTGATGGGACCGAGCCAGTTTCGATAAACGAAATTTCGGATAAACCGAAATTCGATTTAAATAATAATATATATGTAAGTACAGTAACTTTATTTAATAATAATAATCTTAATTTACATATAGCCTATCTGATTAGTCCCAATTATACCTATTGGGAATACACTAATAACTCATTTTTATATAATATTATATAAATTGTCACAGGACAAATGGCGCCAATCGTACACACTATAGTTTTTTAGGCCCTTAAAAGGACCGTTTGTCGGGTACGCTAAATCATTTGCGTACGCTGCCCGAGCCGCGCTGTGATGTTCGGCGGCTGCGTCCGCTGTTCCGGGCGTGCTGCGGTTCTCTTCTTTCGGCAGCGGTATGTAGAGCCCGCTGCTGTCCCAGTCGATGTCCATCACTGCTTCTCCTGCGTTCTCCATTCTTCCTTCTTCCTTTTCTTCCAGCTGGCTTGACGACGTCCAATGGAGTGCGCCAAAAATTTTTAGCGGCGCTGTTTTTATGCCCTGACAGGTCGTATGCCACGAACCTATCAGAGTGCCGCTGGTCCCTGGTTGGCTCGCCTCGAGCACGTTAGATGGTCACGTTGAGGCCAATCAAGCTGCTGCCGATCCTTGATTGGGTCGCCTCGCCTTCTCGTGTCACGTCTCGGCTGGCGCCGAGAGCAGATCTTCGCCTCGCTATGTCACAACTCCCCCGGGTCTTGAATGCTCTCCGGTGGCCTGCCCATTGTTCTTCTCCGGCGGGTTTGAGCCGTTGGCGGTGAACCTTGTATGGACGTCCGTCCTTCTCCACCGTGTAAATCTGCCCGCCGAGGGTTGCGGCAACGCTAAAGGGACCTTCCCAGGCTGGCTCCCATCCAGGGTACCTCCGTCCTTTGGCTGGTCCGGCGTGGCTCTTGACGTACACCAGCTGCCCTACGGCCAGTGTAGGGTCCTGTGTCCTCCGTTCCGGATACCGCCGCCGCTGATACTGCGTCTGGTGTGACCTGGCCGCCTCTTCTCGTTCCTCAATTGGCCGGACGTCCTGTTCTGCGTGTGGCCGACTCCAGTCGCCGGGTCGGCGTAGGTCTCTGCCCAGCAGAAGCTCGCTCGGTGTCACTCCAGTGGCGGCGTTTGCACGATTCCGCAGCGAGAACAGAATCGTCGGCAAACGCTTGTCCCAGTCGCCATGGTCCTTGCAGTCATGGAGCTGGATCCGCAGCGCCTTCTTGATCTCGCCGTTGCGCCGCTCGGTCGGGTTCGCCCTGGGATGGTAGTTGGCTGTAGTCCACGGTCGTATGTGCAGCTTGTCGCACATCTGCTTCCACTTGTGGCCCGTGAGCGGCTTTCCGTTGTCGGTGAGCAACGCCTCTGGGTATCCCCAACGAGGGAACACTTCTTCCTCCAGGTAGCGGATAATGGTGTCGGCGTCCGCCTTGCGCACGGCCTTTGCTTCCACCCATCTCGACATCATATCCGTGACCACTACGATGTACCGGTTGCCAGCTCGAGTCAGCGGATATGGTCCCATGACGTCCAGGGCGACAGTATTCCAACATCTCCTGGGTCGGTGAGGTCGCTGTTGGTCCTGTTCGGGATTTGCGCCGCGCTTGTGTAGGGCGCATATTCTGCAACTCCGGACGTATCTGCGGACATCAATGGTTAGGCCGGTCCAGACGAAGTCCTTGCCGATGGCCCGAAACGTTTCTTCGGCCCCCGGATGACCGGCTTCAGGGAAGTCGTGGAAGTGCCTGATGACCTCCATGCGGACACTCGGCGGCACGTACAATCCTGGTTCCTGGTTGCGTCTGTCCTTCCAAACCAGGCCGTTGTCCACCCGGTATCCTCTCGCTGTAGCCGCCGCAGGGTCGTTTCTCCACGCTTGGCACTCCTGGTCGCCTTCTTGCGCCTCCTGCACTGCCTGATGGATGCCGACAGCTGTGATTTCTTGTAGTCGGGGTGCAGCTGCCGCAACACTGCGAAGTGGCCTCTCTTCAGGCTGCATCCGTGGTTCTTCTTGGACGCCGGCAGTATCTTCAAGCCCAGGTTCCCTCGAGAGGAAGTCCGGCAACTCGTTCTCCTTGCCCGGGCAGTGGACGACGGTGAATTTGAAGCTCTGTATCAGTAGAGCCCAGCGAGCGTACTTCGTCTTCTGCCCCGTCGCCTGCTTCAGCCAAGTTAGCGCCTTGTTGTCGGTCCTTAGGGTGAAATGTCGATCCTCCAAGTATGGCCGGTATTTCTTGATGGCCCAGACGACTGCCAAACACTCCAGTTCGTTGGAGTGGTAGTTCTTCTCCGCCTCGTGGAGCTTGGCACTGGCGTACGAGATGATACGCCTCTCTCCGGCTTCGGTGCATTGATAAAGCACCGCTCCAAGTCCCTTTTGGCTGGCGTCGGTCTGCAGAAACATCGGCAAGTCTCGATCCGGTCGTGAGAGTTTTAACGGCTGCCGGAAAGCGGCCTTAACCTCTTCGAAGGCTCGCTGAGTTGTGTCGTCCCAATGCCACTTTCTTGTCCCCAGCAGGTCCGTTAACGGTTCCGAAATCATGGCGAAGCAGGGGATGTACTCTCGTAGCCAGTTGCAGGTTCCCAGGAAGCGTTGCAGCTCTTTCTTGTTGCTGGGGGCCGGCTGGTCTTCAATCGCTCTGAGATGTTGCTGCTGCGGGAGGTTGCCGTCCGGAGTAATCTCGTGGCCCAGAAAGGCGACTTCTTCCCGGCCGAAGTGACACTTGTTGAGCGAGCAGGTCAGCTGGTGCATCTGCAGCCTTTCCAAGACTTGATCCAGGTGTCGCAGGTGCGTTTCCCAGTCGGGGGAGTAGACAATGATGTCGTCCAGATAGACGAGGCAGCACTCCCGTAATAGTCCCGTGAGAACATCCTGCATCAGCCGTTGGAAGGTGCTGGGCGCGTTCTTCAGCCCAAAGCACATCACCCGGAACTGGTAGCGACCTCCGTCGGGCACCGAGAATGCTGTGTACTTCTTTGCTTCTTCCTCCAGCGGGATTTGCCAGTAGCCGCTCTTGAGATCTAGGGTCGAGAAGACTTGGGCCCCGCTGAGGTCCTTGATTGTTTCGTATATCAGCGGCAGTGGTGAGTCCACATCCTCGGTCTGATCGTTCAGCCTCCGGAAGTCTACGCAGAACCGGGGTGTGCTGTCCTTCTTCTTCACAATCACCACCGGAGAGCTGTATGGCGAGGTGGCCGGTTCAATGATACGCTGCCTCAGCATCTCTTCTACCTGTTCCCGGATGGTGCGTTTCTTCTCGTCGGAGTACCGGTACATTGGGAGCCGGAATGGCTGGCTACCTTCTATCAGCCGGATCTCGTGCTTGGCCGCAGATGTAGTGCGGAGCGGGCCACGGGAGAACAAACTGCGATGACGGTGTAACATTTCCAGAAGCCGTTTATGGTTTTGGCCACCTGCTGACGTTTGAAGGCTAGCTTCGTCAATGTCCTCTTCCTCGGGCTCCGCGCGGTCATTCCAGAAGACCGTCTGTCGGTTCTCGCTGCCAATGTGAAGGCAGCCCCGTCGGTAGTCCACAACTGCTTGGTTGGCCGTGAGCCAGTGGTGGCCCAATAAAACTTCTTCTTGCAGTCCGGGCACTTCTAGCAGACTGGTGGTGGTCGCGAGACTTCCAATTATAATGTCTGCGACGACGGTGGCCGTTGAGTGACATTGCTGACCGTGTAGCGCTAGCTGGACAACTCGGGGCTCCGTCTTCCTTCCTCCGGGCAGCAGACCGGCTCGTACGAAGTCGTAGTTTGCGGCGGAGTCCAAGGCTGCGGTCAGTTTTCGGCCGGCGATCTCTATTGGAATGCGCGGTATGTCCGCACCTAGTTGGTTCACGCGCCCCGGTGGGCTATTTACCGGGGCGCTTGGTCGTTTCCCTGCCGGTTCTTCACAGGGCAGTCCCGATGGAAGTGTCTTCCCGGGCAGTAGCGGCACTTGGGCGTTAGGCTGTTCAATCTTTGTTCCTCTTTCGTGCTTGAGGCCGATCGACACTGCTTCGACCCCCCTACTCGATCCAGGGAGTTTTCAGCAGAGTCATCCCGACCTCGCGCACGACTATCTTGATCCAAGTCCGCCTCGATGCTCATTGCCCGTTGTAAAAGTTCCTCTAAAGTCATAGGCGGCGGGAACCTCAGCGCAGGTCGAAGGCGTGGCTGCAGCTGTTGTGTAAGCATGGCTATGCTCGTCCTCTCGTCACCTCCGGGGTACAGACGGCGAAACAGCTTGATTTTTCTCAGGATGAAGATTTCCGCCGATTCCTGCCGCTGCGTTTGTCCGTACAGCTCGGCCAGCAGCTCTGCGTCTCGTTGCATCCCGCAGAAGTGATGCCGGAAGCGGTCGCAGAACTCGGGCCAATTTATCTGCAGTCCCGTGTATCTCTCTGCCCACGTGGCAGCTTCTCCTCGGAGCTGCCGCACTGCGTAATCTGCCCACTGTTCAGGTGGGACTCTGTAGTCCCGCAGCTGTCGCTCTAGCTGTTGAAGATATCGTTCTGGATCCTCGTACTTGAGACCATGGTATGTAGCGGTGATCACCGGTGGCAACGTGCACCTCAGAGCTGCGGCGAATTGCGCAAAGCCTTGCTCTATTTCGAACCCGGTGTCCCGCTGGGTGTAGCTGTTGGGCGCCATGTTGTTTTGTGTGCCGGCTGGTAGTTCTCTGGCGTGGCTGGATCCTGCATCCGCAAGATGATCGTCGCCCCACGTTGGGCGCCACTTGTCACAGGACAAATGGCGCCAATCGTACACACTATAGTTTTTTAGGCCCTTAAAAGGACCGTTTGTCGGGTACGCTAAATCATTTGCGTACGCTGCCCGAGCCGCGCTGTGATGTTCGGCGGCTGCGTCCGCTGTTCCGGGCGTGCTGCGGTTCTCTTCTTTCGGCAGCGGTATGTAGAGCCCGCTGCTGTCCCAGTCGATGTCCATCACTGCTTCTCCTGCGTTCTCCATTCTTCCTTCTTCCTTTTCTTCCAGCTGGCTTGACGACGTCCAATGGAGTGCGCCAAAAATTTTTAGCGGCGCTGTTTTTATGCCCTGACAGGTCGTATGCCACGAACCTATCAGAGTGCCGCTGGTCCCTGGTTGGCTCGCCTCGAGCACGTTAGATGGTCACGTTGAGGCCAATCAAGCTGCTGCCGATCCTTGATTGGGTCGCCTCGCCTTCTCGTGTCACGTCTCGGCTGGCGCCGAGAGCAGATCTTCGCCTCGCTATGTCACAAAATATAAAATAATACATAACCGTATACAGTACTTAATGTTTATAATATATGAACGTTATACATTATGTTCGAAAATCCAAGCAAATCGACAATTCAGAGTACCCCTTATCCAAATTATTTCTGATTAAAGACTTTCTACTTTATAGGCTATCACGTGGAATCGCTTGTCTACACTATTGAATATAGATTATAGCGACAGGAAAATGCCTTTGTGTATTTTTAAAATTTATTAAAAATTGTTTCGGATAATCCGGATTTTCGGATAAACGCGATTCGGATAAACGAGTTATTAATGTGTAACCAAAACAATGTGTTCGTGAACTGTTGATTTCAGACTTCCCAGAATTAAGGCATTAAGCATCAGGTAATTGTTATTGAATTATTGCAACACTAACTGCGCCCTCATTAAAATTAAAAAAATATATTACTTTTCAATTTTTGCTATTTGAGTGTACTGCATTACTGCATTTTGTGCTTTTATGTTTGTATACATATTTAAAAAACGAGGCAACGTAATTATATTTATTACTGAGGAACGCAACAAATCATTCACTGTTTCAGTCTATGCAGTTCAAACACGCGTATCATCACCACCACTATTAACACGTGTCACCCCAAGTGCACTTGATGATCACTATCTGATCACTCTGCGTTTGGTCTCTACATGTCACTGTACCGAGACCAGATCATCTTTGAGTCCTGAGCTATATCTTTGAGCTATATATGTCCGTGTTTCTGACCCATAATTGACCTTATAACGTAGGTACGCACTAATTAAACCTTTCATTTATTAACTCAAGAACGTTTTTTTCTTATTTTAATTAGCCTTATCGCCTTCATTCCAAGTCACTAGTCAGTCGACCTCTTTGTGGGCGGTCAGGAATCAGTTTTCATAAATATCTAGAATATGGCACTACTTTCGTTAATCTATCGTCGCTTGTCCTGTCAGCATGATCATTCCATTATCTTTTTCGTCTCCTGACAAATCTAACTACACTATTTCCGTTCTTAGTTCAATCCTTATATAAGAAACCCACGTGACGAATCTGAAAGCTACTGGTCAGGGGCGTTGACACTGTTCACAGAGTAACGTGTTAAACGGGCATTTGTAGAATGTCTGTTTAGCCTTCTTACCACTTAAATCGGTGCACGTCGTTTTAAAACTTCCTCCTTATCACTTTATTCTGAATCCTATTAAATGAATATGCCCGTCGCAACACAATATACGTATATATCAGCCGCCTGATATAAAATAACTGTAATATAAAATAACGGCGGACAAGTGGCGTTATTGTAAAGAGCATACATATAATCAAGGAAGAAGGTAAGCTCTGGAAACTGGCCCACAATACCGACGTCGTTATGGGCAGTCTTACCAATAGTAACGCTGATTCAAGTGATTATACACGTTCCGACACATATATCGAAGGAATTGAATTGCTCTCTGACAGCAGCTGATGGTGAACGGCACACTAATAATTATCACAGCGTCTATTTTCGTTTGAAATAAACAATCCTTTTTTACAAATGTTTATAAAAACATACAAACACTTGGTAAGTTTTAAAGTTTATATTTTGCCTCTGATAGCTGTTTCAGCTTGTTAACCTATTCTCAAAGAGAATTGTTAACCTATTCTCATAGAAACAACTAGACAAAGAAAGTGAGACATGTGTTTAGGGTGTGTGTCCGGACATGTGTGTAGAGTGTGTATGCTGCAGGGGGTAGAGAAGCTAGTAAGGGAAGGTCAAGTGTCTGTAAAAACTAAGTATAATCGGAAGGCAAAATATAAAAATTAACTAAACTAAATAAAAACTTTTAATAAAAGTTATCATTTGATAAATTTTTGTTATTATTGATTGATTTTCTAATTTCTAGAATTTATAACAAATTCATTTTTTTTACCTTTTTGTGTGTTGAGCAGTAGTGTTATTTTTCACTATATTAATTGATGACTCGTTGGACACTTGGTGAAACATATTAATTCAAATGTTTTAAAAAAATATATAAATGGCTTATCTTTTGCTTCTCAGCCTTATATTTTGCATTCAGATTATATTTAGTTTTTACAGACATTTGACCTTCCCTTAGCTCCTGCATCCCCCACTCCATCTTTACCCCACACATGTTCCAATACACGCCGTAAACAGATGTCTACCCTACATCCTGTATTTAGTCTTCATTCATCTCTTTGACAATGGCTTAAGAAGTCGAAACAGTTGTCAGAGTTAAATAAAATCAGTGAAACGTACCAAGTTTTTATATATTTTTTAAAAACCTTTGCAGTAGTGTTTTGTTTTTCTATATCTATGAAGTGATTGTGTTGTGAGAAATGATCTGTAAAACCTGTATTTTGCTTACTTTGTTAAAATCTAACTAATCTAACTCGCATCCTTTTTCATTTTGTTGCGATTTTGAACGGTTAATAAAAAAACATTAACTGGAGTTATAAAATATTTCACTATCGCTCCGGCACACAAATTTTATTTTGTTGAGGATAACTTATTACAATTTATAAGTGTTTATACAGTATCAATATTACATATAACCTGTCTGTACTCCTTCTGTCAGAGTTACACGCCTATAATTTAAGCAGAAAATAGCCTTTCAGATGTTCCATGACCGTTTGTTTACATCATCATCATTATCATCAATGTTTAAACCAAGAATGGTTTGTTCCGGTCTCAAATAGGCAAATATTACAGCTGATCACCCAGCGCTTCCTCGAACGTCCTATACCTCTCCGTCCCCTCGGCTTGTAGTTCCATAGTTGTTTGGGAATGCGGCAGTCATCCATTCGGCAAAGATGTTTCCACCAATTCAGCAGATACTGGGCGATCCTCTCGAGTATACTCATAATATTCAGTTCTTACCGTAATCTGTTTGTTTACATAAGGATTAAACTAAGAACGGAAGTAGTATACATCCTTTGTTTGACACTGGCGTCTTATGTCACTGTTTCGCATTCTATCACGTCTAGTCTTTCAAACAACAATTGTTCTGAGTGTACTCATTTCTATTCTTCTTAACAGTAGTTTTGTTCTACTAGTGTCAACCCGCGTGGAACCACCACGACCCACGGCTTGCGTACCACCACGCAAAGAAACCGCTCGTCGTCTTAATAATAATTTCATTTCCGTTCTATTTTCTTTTGTCATATATATATATATATATATATAATATTTAAAATTTATATTTATTTTACCTCAAGATGTTATTTTTCCCTTATTTGGAACACGTTTCGAGAACTCCTGTGTTCTCTTCCTCAGCCTTCGTGATCTTGCGTCTGGTGAAGTATTTGTGTGTTGGCTGGCTGCTATTTTGGTTTTTGGTCTCTGGTATTTTAAAGTGGTATTATTGTGTGTGATTATGGTGTATGTATTAGTAGGCTATTTTGTGTATTTTCGATGTTGAGTGCTTTGAATATTGAGCCATGTTTTGTATTGATTTGTATTTGTTCATGTATTAGTTTGTTTTCTGTTTTATGTTTGTATATTTGTAAGTTTTCCCATATGTTCATTATGGTGCCTTTGTGTGGTATATGTTTTATTAGTGTTACATTGGTTATGTCTGGGAATTCATGTCCTGTGTTTATTGCATGTGTGGCTAAATTGGATTTATATATTTCTGTTTTTTTGTATGCATTTAGGTGTTCAAAATAACGTTTTTTCAGCTGTTTTTTGTTTGTCCTATATAACATTTATTGCAATCTTGGCATTCAATTTTGTATATACCGTTAGTTGTTATATTATCTTTGTTGTGTGAGTTATTTAGATTTTGTAATTTATTTTTATTAGTTTTGTATGCTATTTTTATATCTGTGTTTTTAAATAGTTCCAAATAGAAAAATAACATCTTGAGGTAAATTTATGTATAAATATTAAATGTATTATATACATCAAGAAACGGACTGTAGCAGAAAGTGATTGAAATATATATATATATATATATATATATATATATATATATATATATATTGGCGGGGATCCCACAGCTACTGCCGCATCCCGCATCTCAGTTTCCATACCAACTTATTCTGTGTATCTTCATTCTTCAGATTCTGTTCTTCCATACTCCTTTCGATCCCTTCTATCCATTTTAATGTAGGTCTACCTCTTTTTCTTCTTTTGCTAGGTCTATATTTGAACACAACCACAGGTATTCTTTCTTCACTCATTCACCTTAGGTGTCCGTACCAGGAAAGCTGTTTACGTTTATATCTCCTATTACAGTTTCTCTTCTATTTGTTCTTTCCCTTATTACGTCACTCATTACACGTTCCAGACGAGAAGCTCTGGAACTCTTACATTTAAACAATATTAACTATGGCAAATACTTATCTGTTCTCACATAACATTTTATATTAAATTTTTTTAAATGTAACAATCACTTCAAATAATTCTAAAACATTAGCAACTCTAAATTCTTACAAACGTATGCGTCTCCACTGCTATTTTCCAATCTTTTATCGCACACGTTTATTAAGAAATGAATTAATTTACAGCCTGATTATCTGTATCTTATTTTAGTCATTTATATCGAATCACTGGAACACGAGGGCTAGAATTAACCGTAATTGCTCAAAATCGGAGTCTATATAAATGTCATAAGGCAAACTGATTGGATACTTACGGGGATATGAAACCATGAAGCCACACGGGTATAAGACTTTGAAATCGGCGTTTGGTACTCCAAGGCCAGTCACATTACAAATAGTGTAGCGATGCTCTTGTGCTAAGCTTTCGTTAGTTTCCCAACTTGTAAAACCTTTTGATTTTAATGGAAGAATTACAACGTTTATAGCAATAACAGCTGTTATGTGGCAGCTCGACATGGCGGCAGAAATTTCAAAAGGACAGAAGAACTAATAATTTGTAATTAGTAAATGTAAAAAAAAAAAAAAAAAAAATTAATTGGGAAGTTGGTTTAGTTTGATAACAGTTTATTGATACAGATTAAAACTAAAACGGGTCTAAAATTAATTTAATTGTTATTTATGTTTCTGATAAGGCAACAGTTATTTATTTAGCGTTCCAGTACCATTCATGTCCTGATAATTTTTTTTTTTTTTTTGCTATGTGTGGATCTCATGAAATAACGTTTTACGAGTTTCACTTTTTTCTCGCCATTTATCCTTCCAGTATTTCTTCATCATTACACTATGTTCTTTCTTCTTTGTCTCTGCTCTGACAGTCTTTGTTGTTCCAGTTTCTTTCCTTAACAATACGTCCAATTTTAAATTCCTTATTCTAATCCGAAAATTATTCCTGTCTATAATTTCGATCACCGTCTCATAATTTCTGGAAGATGTATTAACATTCCAAAAGACCACCAAATTTCCGTCCTGGGATTGTTATTCATATGATCAAATATTTCTTTTGTTAATCTCTATGTAATCATCCGGACTAAGTGTTGATAATATATACATATTTGGTTTCGGATGCTATCTAAAAGTTTCCCAGTTTACGTACATTGTTGTTTATTGTTTTTTATTCACTCTTGGGGTGAAGCCAAAAACATTTCTTAATCTTTCTTAGAGTTTTTTTTTTTTTGAATCGTCAGGTTTTCCTTTCCGATTTAGAACTAAATATTCTGCTTCAAAAAGCCGCTATATTTTCATACCGCAGTTTTTGTTTCCTTATCGAGACAAATTTTTTTATTGCACAAATACTTTGCCAGTTAGTAAGTTGAGTCATTTTTTTTACCATTATATTCGTCTCCTTGCCTAAACTGTTGGTCTGTGTTATTTCTCCAATATAGGCCTACCTAAACCTGTCTGTTTTTGTTGATTTTCCGTATTCTGTGTCTAAATATTTTGAAGCATTTTTAATGTTCGTCACAAATTCCTGTGATTTGTGAACCAAAATTTCCTGCACTCTCTCTTGAAAGGTCGGTTGATTTTTTTAGATACTGCGCATGTCGTTTCGCCGAGGGTTGCTAAATTCCTGATCTGAGACTTATTCTCTTTTTTTTTTCTTTTTTGCGTATGAGCCACTGTGGACTACGTAGGTTCAACTGGTTGCTCCCTTCTTCTCCCCTCTCTTCCCCCTCCTCCACGTCTCCTTCATTCTTGATCAATGTCTCTTCTTGGGGTTTTCCTGAAAACCTTGGGCATTTTTTAATTTCTTTTTGAATGGCAATCATTGTTCAATGTCTTCTTGAGTAATCTGGAGTTTTTCTATGCCTTTTTCTATTTCTCTATTCTATTTTTTATTATTAGAATTATTTTTTTATTTTTTCCATAAGGACAATAATATTTACTTGTTGCTGTTTTAAGTTAGAATTGTGAAAACGTAATAATATATAATAGCAAAAAGGTCTTTAAATTTCCGTTCTTTTGAAGCTTACTGTTTTCTATTAATACCATCAAAATTATACTGTGCCCACGTTCCGAGTTTAAAATGTTTTCAGAATGTTATTAAATTAGATCTCCAAGCTGTTTATGACACTCAGAATAGAATATTTCATTCTATTATAGTTTCGAAACTTTTATATTGGAGATAGTTCTATTTTTTTTCAAGACAGTTGCAAGGCAGAAAAACTAAAGTACACGAATACTATTATCTATTGTGTTAGAATGCTGCCGGTCAGTAAACCAAATAGGCCTAAACAATGATCACCTTTCACGTAATACGAGATATACGATGTGAACTTAGAAATGTGAACAGTGTGGATTGCCTTAGATAGAAATCATAGTGGACCTGTGTATGCATATTTTAATCGCTTTACTATACGCTCTGGCGTGCTCACAAGTTATAATAATAACAAATTTTTAAACTGTAAAGCTTAGCATTTCATAAGTGATAAAAAATAATATGTCAATTATATATTGTCTTATCAATACAAATATTCGATAAATCAACTTTACTTATGTATATCACAACTGCTCGGTTTCTATTAACGCAGTATTGGTTTCAGTTTACCGTAACGGAAAATAACAAAGCCCACCCGACGTATTAACGCCTCACTATGGCTGGCGGACGGAAGCAGGAGACGGAACCGAACGAACACAACGAACCCTCTACAAATTCTAAAGCATTGGCAGCCGCTAACACTGCCTCAGCCAAAGGGTTGACAATCGGAAGCCTTTCACATAATACGAGCACTATGGAATACCGGCACTATGGTTCTCCAAAATCAACAAAATTCAAAATACAGCCCTCTGTAAAAAAAGTCTCTTGACAGTGTTGTGGAATTCCAAACACGTGTATGTGGTTGACTGCCTGGAAGCTGGGTCGACTGTAAACTCTGAACGATACATAAAGACGTTAAAACACCTTAGAAGATGTGTACGTCGTGTTCGACAATCCACGGAGACCATAATTCTGCAACACGATAATGCTCGGGCACATACATCGCGTGCAACCGTCAAGGTCTTATGGAATTGAAATTTGAACCTATCCCACACCCTCCATAATCATCAAATTTGGCACCCTGCGATTTCCACTTCTTTCCGCAATTAAAGAGCGATATTAAGAGTATTTGTTTCACTACCAACGAGAAACGCAGGACGCAGTGAGATCGTCGATCAAAGAAAAGACCGGCAGCATTCTTCATTGATGGAAATATAAAAATAGCTCTCCGTTAGGAGAAATGTGTAGCTGTAAATGGTGACTACGTAGAAAAACATATGTAATTTTTTCTAGCAAATAAAATATACTTTTATGCTATATTTGTTCCACTTGACTATCTCTTTTCTTTGCCGAAATCTGAGCGACTGTGCATCACATTTCAGCTGCCCCTCTTAACGTGTTTTTATCAGTCCGGAGCTGCCACGATCTATGTCCCGACGGATTGTATCTTTAGTAGACGATATTACCGTGCCACAATTAGTAATCATCAACCGAATCTTATCACTTTCAACGAAGTAGCCGACCAGTCTTCCCATAGTTATTCTTAGTCATCGATTTTGCCTTTGTTTCCGTTATATGCAGAAGCAAACCAAACAGCAAGACTACGTCGGTGATGATAAAAAAGTATTTACAACTGATTATACTAGCCAACAAACAAAAGTTATTATTTTGTTTCCTGACTGAAATTAGATAATTTTGATTGTTTATTGTGTAAGAAAAAAGAATATAACTGACAAAAACTTTTTTTAGTTCCTGTTTTATTGATATACTGTTCTTAGTATATACGAAATTACAACCTCCAGGACAAGAAATAACATTTAAACATTTTAGTTCATACAGTATAAGAAATGAGTTTACATAAACAACGTATATAAAATGTTTACATTGTTAAAGAAAAGAAAATAAATTTTGTTGAAAGTTAATATTGTTATTAAAATTGTTCTTTATTACTGTTTTTCATTAATATTTTTACATTTCCGAACGCATCCTCTTAGCTTGCCGCTTGGCTCTTGGTTTGGAACATCACTTTCTAATGTCCAGCAGTAACCTCCAAGCATGGACACATCCCATTTGCCCTGATACCTCGTCTCCATGGCGGTGATCTCTTGGTGACATCTTTCACCACGTTCGTCACTTACGCCTTCACAATTGTCAGGGAAGAAATCTAAATGCGAGTGGAGGAAATGCATTTTTAAAGACATATTGCATCCTAACATATCGTACTTTTCCACAAAATCTCATTTATATTTTGAACATAGTTCTAAGCTCTGTTCTTGCCTAAAAACCCCTTAGTTTTTTCAAATGCTTCCCAAGCCGCTTTCTCATTGATGTTAAGTGCACTTTTGAAGGTTTCATCTTTCATCAGCTTTCTGATCTGAGGGGCAACAAAGATGACTTCTTTGACTTTGGCATCACTTAGTTGAGGAAATTTTTCTCTAAGATATTTAAATCCCTCCCCGTCTTTATCCATTTGATTACGGTTGTTTTGGTTGCCGTCGGTAGCGGTTTAAGTAAGGGAGTTATAGAAACGTGACAGCCTTCCTTGGACGCTGAGCTGCTCCGACCCAGCGAATGAATTACACCCACTTAAAAGTAAATCTAAGTTGTTAGAGAGGAGAAAGGGAGACAACGCGATAACAGTTCAACGTCTCACTCATGCACTACCTCTGTCTCTGTCACACACACGCTTCTAAGGTTCTAGCCAGCCTTGTTGCAACCGATGTTCACACTATGAATCCCTGTACAAGACAGTTGTGCACACGTGCGAAATAAATGAAAATTTTGTTATCCTGGGAACGAAGTGTCTGTCCACTGCGCATCTCTAAGCGACTGTTCAATTTCTATCGACAGGTCTACACCAAGGCGTATAAGTATTGCACGTTCCACCGAATCCTACTTTTCAATATTGATTGTGTTCCAGTGTCCTTGGTATTCATAATATTTCTTTGTCCAATAGGCTTCTCCGATTACCAAACATCGTTAGGTCACCTACCACCTGGCGTCCTGTTCAGATGAACAATCCATCTCATCGGACGAGCCGTACGCCCGGTGAGTGTAGTACGGTTGGAAATTATCAATGTACAATTCACTGGGAAACTTATGGTTTGCAACAAAGTAATCCAGTAGTAGAGAGTGGAGTCTGGTGACTCGCTAGAGATCTATTCCCTCTAACAAAGACTGTGCTGAACTGTGCTGGGCGTTTAGTGCTTACTAACCTATACTGTTTCCATTCTTAGTTTAATCCTGATGTAAACAAACCCACGTGGCTCACCTGAAACGTTATTATTCAGCGGCGTTGACACTTTTCACACAGTAATGTGTTACGCGCATGTGCAGAAAGTCTGTACAGTCATGTGAGAGTTGTCTTTACTGTGACAAGTGGTTTTTGATTACGTTTAACCATCTTTATGAATACATAGTAGAACCTAATCGCTGCTAGCAAAATAAACATAAATTTAAAAGTTTTTAGTAAATGATATTGCCGAAAAAACGGGGCACGCCGTTTTAAGACTTCCTCCTTATTACTGTATTCTGAATTGCATTGAATTAATATAGAGCCAGTTGAAAGGAAAACAACTGATAGAGAAGGCGGTAAATGAAATAACGACGGACAAGTGGAGTCGTTATTTCGAGCATGTATTCAAGAAAAAATGTAAGCTATGGGAATTTGACCAAATTACCGACGCCGTCAGGACAATCTTATCATTAACACTGCTGACTCAAGTCAGCACTTATTACTCTCTGACGACAACTGATAATACACTGTACACTGGTAAGTAATTATCACAGCTTCTATTTTCGCTTTAAATATAGGCCTACTTTATTTTTTTCTTGCGATATTCAAACATTAAATAAAAAAAATCCATTAACTCTGCGTGTTATAAAATATATCATTGTCGCTCTGACAGTCACGCAAATATTACTTTGGTCCGGAATGTAAAAGTATTACAATTTACATGTGTTTATGCAGTATCAGTATTATATGTACCCTGTCTGTACTCCTTCTGTCAGAGTGACACGCCCCTAACTCAAGCAACAAATAGCGTTTCAGATGTCACACGCCTCTTTGTTTACATCAGGATTAAGCTAAGAACGGAAACGGTATAAATAAACATCAAATAGTCGCTTAGATAAAGCTTTCTTTGGCCTGGTCTCTTCAACTGGTTTGTACCCTCTCCGCCGCATATACCCGTGCTGCGTGTGCTACGAAGTCTCTCACAGGTATATGGGACCTACAGTTTAACGCCGGATCCGAACTGCATAGTTGGGGTGCGGTTTATACTAGGTAGGATACCGCTCGCTGGTTTTCCATCGCCTTGCGAAGGGCAACGGTATCAGATGGCCCCGGCGGGAATCGAACCCGCGCTGACAGCGTAGCAGCGCCAGTACGCTACGACTACTACTTCCACGCGAGTGGAGTAGGGTTGGAAATTATCAATGTACAATTGACTGTACGGTTTGCAACAAAGTGAAGTTCCAAGAATGCTTAACCAGGTATTTAACCCTTGGTTATATTCAGACCACGCGTAACAGACAACTGTAACCAAAATCATATACAGAGTTTGGAGAAAGATGAGACTTTTCGTTTGTAATCTCGTTCAACTGTTTGGAATTAAGGTGGTATCCAATTAATTGTCGGTTACTAGATCACAGAGTTATATCATAAATTTATGATCTTACACGTATTATCCTCGAGACGTATCTTTATAAGGAATAGAGAAGATTATATCAGTTGGTACATACATATACCTATTTCATTGTCCTAAATATTACAGAATAATATGAGAATAATTGTATTTTTAATGCAGAAATATATTTAGACTTTCTACGCCCGTACCTTACCGAAGCTTATGTCAATGACTGTAGCTTGGCCACTTCGTTAGGGCTTTTTAGTTTATAATTTTTCTGACAAAGCTTGACAATTACATCTCACACATAATAAGTCTTATCTCTAAGGAAGGTTCTGGTAACGAATACGTGTCTAGAGGTTATACCGCCCCTGAAAAACGACACAATCTCCGCCATCTCCGTCACCGTTTACCAGAAACAACACACTGTGCTCGCAATTTTTCATCTTAACCTTCCTTTCTACAATCACCTCAATCATAAAAGAGAAAGTCTCATAAATTTAGGATGAATAAGGTTTAATCGTACATATAACGTTTTATAAGAAACAATTATTTGCATTTATTTCATGTATATGTTGTCCAAAATTATTTATTGTTTATCGTTTATCGTTTATCGTTTTTTATTGTTTATCGTTTTTCGTTTATTGTTTATTTAATTTCTTTTATACGCTCTTATAGTTAGGGTGGTAATGGTTTACAAGTTCTAATGTACTTAAAAATACGCCAGAATTTGAATCGAGACCTCCCTTAAGTGGGAACGTTTCTTGCACAATGTAGAATTATATCCACAAGAACACGGGTTACAATTCCACGCACAATTACATCCACTACAGTATGTTGTGCTATTTTTCGTCTAAATTTCTATACTCCGGATATCAACGTGTACTGTAGTGTCTTTTTTTCATTCTTACTTCTAGCTCTTTCCGTTTGACATAGCATTTTATCTCAAAAGGCTATTTGATTAGCAGTGTTGAAACCTTAAGTGTTCGCTATTTCCCCAGTCTCCCTTAATGAAGAGGTTTCATAAATCTGAATGAGTGGATTCAGGTGCTTTCAATCATTGAAACTTTTCTGTTCACCAGAAGACATCCCGGTGTTACTTAAGTTTAGAAAAAAATTATTAGGGAAAAGCAGAACATTGTATCTTATGACTGGGTATATAACATCCACTGCCTTTTAACTGTTTCGTCATTTGGCAGGTGTCTGAAAAAGCATACTAAATCAAGATGCGTACCATCATGTAACAAAGAAAGATATCTTGGTATGTCTATAGTTTGTGTACCTCGTTCAACTAGTTTACCGGGAACATGCTGACCATTTTACAGAACCTTCATACACAACTTCCATTTTGCTTAGAGTTGGAGGTAATGTTAACTTTAGTTTAGACGAGCAACGCTTCAGACAAATCAACAAAGTGATTTTCAATGGCATTAAGGTATGCTGCTCAACTATTTGAAGATTTGTCTTCTTTATTTCGTGTTTTCAGTATTTTTCCATTATCAGTCTTTTTCAAAAGTGTTAAAGATTGCCCTTTTCCACTGTTTGCAATGTGTTTTACATGTAATTTTGCCAACGCATGTGCTTCTGACAGATCTAATTGCTGTAATGTTCAATGGCAACACTGGATTTATCAATAAAGATATTAGCTTTGAAAATTTAGAGTTTAAAAATGTATAGCCATCTTTTTGTTAGTTCGGATTAACATTCCTCCAACAGAATTATTCTACAATTCTAGATCCCCACTTTTGTCATTCTTATTGACATGTCCTTTTCCTAGAATATTTTCGCAATTTTGTTTTTTCTCAACATTGTTCGTTAATTCCCCATTTATGATGCAACAAATTTACTAGTTTTCTCTCTAGATATTTTAAGTTTTCTAATCGCACTACCGGACACCGGACTTTCGGACTCGTATATGAAAATATCGGTATGGAGAATCATACAGACTTCCATGTTCTAAGATTTATATTTAAAATCATTTTTGAAATGAAATAATTCCATAGAAACTACTTCTTTCTTCAGTCATAACCACAGTACTGTGGTCACTAACATATACCACCTCAGGTTAGGGCACTCGATTTTCACTGATGATGGCAGTCGATAGCTCTGCCGACACGTCTGGTTTTGTAGAAAACATTCGGCCACGGCCAAACAGCCCGGGAAGGAGTTTTAACAAGAAACTAGTTTTTGTTGCCGATACCGTAGCACACATGACATATAAATAAAGATTATCCACTCCCCCTTCAACTGTCATTTTAATTTATAGAAAATTATCCCCACCCCCTTCAAGAAGCCTCTTATTATAGATATTTCATCTTCGTTTCTACAGCGGATTATTATGATCGTCTTTTCAGGATACTTTATTTATCAAAATGAAGTACTTTACTCTTGTTAAAACATAAAATGTTGCCGGTAAACTACCCTTTCCCCTTAACTGATCTTCACCAAACTCAACAGGCCTTGAGTCCTCTACAATATAGTAATGTATGCACAAAATTATTTGATTCTCTTTGAATTTGCGACTGTTATCGCTTGCCATAGAAAAAAACTACACACAGACACTTTTCAAAAAATGACTTTTCTTCATGTATTGAGGGGAGTTACAATCAGAATCAGCCCTTATCCCGAACACGATTTTTTTCGCCATCACCATACTTCCATTTTGTTATGGAACATGGAAGTAACAACGGTATATTATGGCTTACGTAACGAACAACAACAATAATTGTGTTTTTCAATTTAACATGAAGGCTTTATTAACAGTGGGTAGTTCTATATTGAAATTCACTCTTTTAGTACCAACTGATTCTGCGTGGGATAGTTCTTAACCGCCAAACTGATTTCTCACTAAACAACATGTGTTTGTACAAAAAGATAATAGAAATCAATATTTGCGGATCAATTGTTGAAGTAACAGTAGTTTCATCAAATCATTTGGAAATCGATTAGAATACTTAGAACGTAAATAAATTATTATTTAGAAAATTAGCATGTAAGATCTATTTATTCACCACCTTGTTAAAAACTACATGCTTTTTATAAAACCTAATGTTAAATATTAAACTTAAAATTATTTATCTTGGCTCAAATTTTGTGTTTGTTATTGACAATTATTTTTAGGAAACTTAGAACTACGACAGAATTTAACAAATAAAAGATTTGTGTGAAATGAAGTCGACTGATACCGAATACGTTTGTGCAAACTTGAAACCGAGTTCTTGCTGTATTTTATTTACTAATGGATATTTTGTTTTCTGTTCTTCAAATTGCAATTTATTAGGACAAATATACGTTTGCTCTCATAAATTTATCGTCTTTCTTGAATTGAGCGTAATTAAAGCCGAAAGCCTAATATAAGTAAAAAAAAAAAAATTGTATATCGGTTCTACAAACTATTTTGTGATATACGTCCCATGGTATTTGTAAAATTATTACTGAGTGTCAAAATAAATTTTATTATACTTTTAGACCTTATATCATTAAATTTATTACATCAAAGAAAGCTCTTCAAAATCTCAACGTAAATTAAGTATTTTTGACAACTTACATTACCTTCGTTTTACTGATAAAATTATTTTATATCTTTTACTAGAAGTAGTAGGCATCCGTTCTCAGTTCAAGGAGTGTTTTCCAACTCTGCCATTTTCAACTTCAAAAATTTCATTTTCTACACAATTGAAGAAACTCTATATCTGAGTATAAATTTGGTGATGAGACAGGTCATCATCATCACTATCTTCACAACACGACATAAGCAAGGTTCTGCCTTCTCCGCCTTCAAAGATTCTCCAGCCATCTCTTCTTGGGTCTACCCACACACCTGTGTTATATAGGTTGGTATTTCAAGACTTGTCTGGCCAGTGTAGAAATCTGTCATTCTTTCTAAATGTTTTTTTCAGCGTTGCTTGTAATCGTTTAATTTTTCATTCAACTTATGGCCTTTATACGGTCAAGATTAGAACATCTTTAACTCCTCTTAAGAAGGGCCACACCTAATGCTTGTCTTTTACCGTATCGTTTCTTGGTTGTTGTCCGTACTTCACACCCATAGGACAGTAATTCACATACATAGGACCCACGGGATTGCCATAACTTTGTAGAACTTTAATTTTGTTGATAACAAATGTAATACAAATAATAAATACTTCTGAATAAATCTTAAATTATTGGTACTAATATTTTAAGCAGTGTTGCGATAATAACTGTTTCACATATCTTCTTGCAAGTAATTTCGTTTTTTTTTTATAAAATTATCAAATATGCTGTTTTCTTTATCACCGATCACAGGGTTGCGCAGACCCCTTTCCCGCGGCTGTTTCCGAGCCCTCAAGTAAGGCTCCAGGCACACGGATCTTACTGAAGTAGCGTGTGCTGCTGCCGCCTGCAGTTTTTCGTTGATTTAAATTTTTCTTGTCTGTTTAAGGATGAAAATAATCAAACTCAACAGTTCGGCCGAAAAATGTTGCCAATAACACTCGGAGCAGTAACAGCAGTTGTGCTCGTTCACATCTGCGCGACTAGCCACGGAATCGACAGTAACAAGAGCTTCTGTAACGAATCCCACGTACCGCCGAGGTATTACAATAGTACGCCGAGTTACTACAACAGTACGCCGAGTTACTACAACAGTACCGTAACCGGTACGTACATAATCTCAAATACAACTGAAAAAATCAAAATTAGATACGACCCGGACGATGTGGAAATGACCGCAAACGACACGAGACTTCCGGACTTTCTGAACGGCAAAAAACCGCCTGAATACAATATTATCCTTCAAAACGATACTGCTTTTACCTTCAACCTTAGAGGTAAATATGTTTTCCTGTACATACTTAGTACATATTTTTTGCAGAACCCATTAACAGTCGCTATTATAATGTTCAGGATCATCGTCAGCATCAGAATCGCATCCTTGTCGTAAAGATTTTTTAAAACTTATTTTGCTTTTTTCTTGTAATACTTATAAAAGTAACGTTATTGTATATTATTTAAAAAGAGATAGCTAATGCCGTATTGCAATAGTAATGATAATGAACGCATCTGTACAATAATGAAACAGTTATTAGATTCACGGTATCATATGCTCACTCTATCTACACTAAATAGTAAATTATATAACGTTATAAAACTATCAAATAAACCCAAGCCCAATACAAAGCTGTTGTACACTTAGTATCCTACTAAAACTGTTCACGTATTAACTCATGATTAGTTAAATCTTCATCATCTTCACTGCACAGCATAGGCAAAGTTCTGCCTGTTCCGCCTACAAAAATCCTCCAGCTATCTCCTGGGACTACCCACACTCCTTTCTAAGTGTTCTTTCCACCGTAGTGAAATAATATTAGAAAATTATTTAACTTTTTATACTACATATGCATTTGTGATACTATCGAGTCACTTCATCGATCACCAATCAGTGCCTTTCCAGGCGTTACAAAGTGTACTCTCTTACTGTCATTGTGGTTTTGATGAAATTTTGTATATGCGTACTTTAAATGTTTTGAGAAGACTGGTGCACATGGTTGTTGCCGCTTACTTGTTGAGAACAGAGGTTATGACCTCTAAAACAGAGCACGGAGAACAGAGCTTGCCTCCGAAATCTTACCGCCTCCCCGGGAAACAGGAGCGTGGTTTGGCCCTTACTGCTGATCAAAGGGTGGTCCTCCGCTTATCCCAAAACGCGCCAATACCACGAGCGGATTCCGATTCCTATGGCGCACACTGACTCATCGGAATTAATGGGAGTCAGACATGTAACGGAGCTGATGTGTCGGATCAGCGTATTCAGGTCCTTCGGTAGCTGCGTCACCCTAGTGTCGTATGGTATGAGGTCGGAGGTCATTAACCTGCTAGAGGGTCGTCTAGGGCCTGACACAGTAGGGACCTATGCCATGGACTTGTAAAATACTGCCTCGCCGGGCTTGTCCTGGCTGTAACTCCACCTCTACTAGGTTTCCGCTTGGCAACGACGCGACTCATATGTACGTGTTTACTAGCACAGCGACGAGGACGTCACTACTTTTGAGAAGATGAATGTACCGCAGATACCGGCAGTGGGAAGAAAGAGGGAATTATTTGCTCTCTGTACCTACACGTGGTTGTCTTGAACTGGGCCCGAGACAACAACTCTCTGAGCACGTGGTACTAAAGGCCTCTATGCTTCCGGTCGTACGATTCATTGGTCCTATATTGCCCACTGACACTGGCATCCCGTTGCCTGAAACTCCCACAGTCCCAACACGGCACGGGGGTCAATACATGAAAGCTCAGACTGAAGTGTAAGGCCAACTTCACTTAAGACTATACGATGCTTTGTACAGTCGGCGGGCAGTCTCCATCTACCCATCACTGCCGCCAGAGTATATGTCCAAGGACGCCCGCAGCAGTGTTGCCAGGTCAAGCAATCTTCTTTTCTCCACATGGGTATTGAAAATTTCCCCACTTTAGCATAAAAATCCCCACTACCACAAACGCGTGCATTGTACAAAGCAAAATATTTTAAAGAATTTGTATATATTCTAAATGTCTGAATATACAATTACAAGAATATTGTAAATATTGATAAACTTTTTTTAATTACGACAAAAGAAAATGTTCTTACTTGCGGAGATCAAGTCGAATGAGGTAGCCTACTGTTGAAAACCTTTTCTTTCACTTAGTTCATTATAGCTAGTATATGTTTGCAACTTTCCATTTATTCAATTGATAGAAACAATTTACGATCAGTCACATCTATTTGTAGTTTGTGTACCACTGCTATGATTGTTCACCACTGGACCATTTATAGTAAAATAAAAACAAGATTTATTTTGTTTCATTATTATAATTTTTTTTAGTGAAGAAATCTGTGTTAGTGGTTGAAATCACAAGCAGAATGATCACTGTTGCACACCACTATATAAAAATTATCTCGATCGGAATAATTTTTATATAGTGGTGTGCAACAGTGATCATTCTGCTTATAATTTTTATTGTTTGTAATAGGCTAGAAAGTGTTTCAACACCTAATTTATCTACCCTTTTGTTTTTATTAATATCAATGGCACTAAAAATGCTCTCCGTAATTCCACTACTATGTGGTAAAGTAAATATAAATTCCACAGATGTATTCAAAGCAAAGTAGGAAAAGCTTCAGTATTTATCCCCTTTAATTGTGTTATTGACTTCTCTATAAAAGCTTACTAAACTTTCATCAGCACCTGTGTAAATATTTGTGTTCTTAAGTAGTCTCTACTCCCTGGCTACGTCTACAGCGCCTATGTCATTGCTTCTTTCAAAGGCTGCTCTTCTTGTCTGAATGTTTTTAAATCTTTCTGCCCACAAGTTCCAAAATGTTTAAGGCTTTACGCAATCACTGTTGAAAAGAAGTTCACGTTAATTTCCTACATAGGATGTTGAGCCTTGTGTGAAAAAAATCCCCACACAAATCACCACTGGCTCGCAGTGGGTTTGATGCGGCTAGTAACGACACCTCTATGTAGACCACACTGGTCTACGTTGTGAATAGTATACATACACTCTTAACCGTACAGATTTACGTGGTATAGAGGGGTGATTGCGTTAGTCTCCTCTTCGCTGTGAAAAGTGTTAGTCTTTTTTAGTAGGTACCAGGGGCGTATTTACGGGGGGGACCAGACCCTCCCCACTTAGAGAGACGTAAGAGTTGACGAATTTTGTTAGTCTCCTAATTTTTAGGCTCTTTTATTTTATTTTTATTTTTTTTTAGCTGTGTACGATAATATAGTGGTAGCTGTTCTTGAAATATACAAACAGGTTTATTACACAGCATTAGGGTATACGTTTGAAATGTAAAGTATAGGAAAATCAATTCAGTCAATAAGTATCTGCTAAACAATGTTTCAATAGAGCGTATTTTAATTTGAAATACTTCATATTCGTATCCGAACCACAAATAAATTAAGTAATTAAATATTACCTGAATAGTCCGTCTTGTGGTTCACTTGTTTTATATTAAAAACACAACGCGTTTCGGAACTAAAGTTCCATCCTCAGGTTTTTTCCCGTTACAGGTCGTCACAACATTAAGACACAAAACACAAAGAACACAAACATTTAAAACACATATATAAAACAATCATTAGCGCGCGAGAATATCGGTGCGCACCGTGAGGAAGCTACAACCACACTGCCGTCTCTAGTGACGCAATTCAACAAATCACTGTCTTATCTGTGACGCAAGACTCAGTCGTTCTGAGACTTGTAAAGCCGTATCATATAGCGCGTGCGAATGGAAATTCAAATGATCGTTTAATAAATGCTCAGGATATAATTTATGTGCCTTATAAATTTCGAATTCCTCAGCGGGATCCATATAACGGCCTTTTTTACAAACATGTAAAGGTGCAAGATTTGTAGCCATGTTTGTGTAATTATGGTTACTATCCATTAAATGTCGGCCAAAATTAGATTTTGTTTGACCTAGATCTTTTTTAGGTACATGTTTTTTTTAAATCGTTGTAAAAACGATCTCCCCGTCTGGCCTATATAAAAGCACTTACAGTCACTACACTTAATTTTGTAGATGCCCGTTTTTTCTTCCAGTGGTCTAATAATTTTAGGGGGAAGCAATTTCTGTATGTTGTTGTTCGTGCGAAATCTGACCACCATTTTCATTTTCTTAAGTGTATTGGTGACGATTTGAGGAAGGATAGTGCCATAATCGTTTACTATGTATTTTAGTTTAGTTTTATTTTGTAGGCGCTTTTTCTGTTTGTTGTGGTGTTTCTTAAGTAACCTGTCTATCAGTGAACTTTTATACCCATTGCGTGTTGCTATATATTTTATAATGTTCAATTCCCTATGGAAGTCAATGGCTTCCAATGATATTGTTACTAATCTATGGATAAAACTGTTGTTTCCAGCCATCTTTTGTGAATTAGGATGGTGGGAGTCTGCATGAATGGTGATATCTGTCGTAGTAGGTTTCCTATAGATTTGATATTTGAAACCGTCATTGACTTTTATAACCGTTAAGTCAAGAAAATTTAATCTACTATTATTTTCAGTTTCGCCCGTGAATTGTATATGTTTATATATATTATTCAAATATTGTCTCAAATTATCTATCTGTCATAATGTACCATTGAAAACTATGAAAGTATCGTTCACATAACGAGCATACAAATTTATTTGCGTGTGTAACTTATTGACGTCAGATAATAAGTATGAGTTCTCATAATGGTTCAGATAAATATCCGATAACAATCCGGACAGGAGCGAGGCCATAGCCAAACCCTCTTCTTGGATGAAATATCTGTTATTAAACATAAAATAGTTCTGTTTCAAAATCACTTGTAATAACTCTACACATTCTTTAATTTGTTGAGGACTTAATGTGTTTGCGTCAACGAGCATATAAATTTCACCACCGCGCCGGGATTTAAAATTGCAACAAAATTGGCCGCTATAATAAAAAACAATATAAAATTAGCTAATGATCACACTATACAAAATAACATAGATCTTATTAACAAATTGAAAGATATTGAATCGAAACCCGATTATAAAATTGCGTCTTTTGATATTACTAACCTTTACACAAACGTACCTGTACAAGAGACAATTCTTATTTTAAAGAAGCAGCAGGTTACTTGAGAAACACCACAACAAAGAGAAAAAGCGCCTACAAAATAAAACTAAACTAAAATACATAGTAAACGATTATGGCAATATCCTTCCTCAAATCGTCACCAATACACTTAAGAAAATGAAAATGGTGGTCACATTTCGCAAAAACAACAACATACAGAAATTGCTTCGCCCTAAAATTATTAGACCACTGGAAGAAAAAACGGGCATCTACAAAATTAAGTGTAGTGACTGTAAGTGCTTTTATATAGGCCAGACGGGGAGATCGTTTTTACAACGATTAAAAGAACATGTACCTGAAAAAGATCTAGGTTAAACAAAATCTAATTTTGGCCGACATTTAATGGATAGTAACCATAATTACACAAACATGGCTACAAATCTTGCACCTTTACATGTTTGTAAAAAAGGCGGTTATATGGATGCAATACGATTGCAATTGCAATACGGATGCAATTCAACGATCATTTGAATTTCCATTTAAACGCGCTATATGGTACGGCTTTACAAGTCTCAGAACGACTGAGACTTGCGTCACAGATAAGACAGTGAATTGTTGAATTGCGTCACTAGAGACGGCAGTGTGGTTGTAGCTTCCTCACGGTGCGCACCGATATTCTAGCACGCTAATGATTGTTTGATATATGTGTTTTAAATATTTGTGTTCTTTGTGTTTTGTGTCTTAATGTTGTGACGACCTATAACGGGAAAAAACCTGAGGATGGAACTTTAGTTCCGAAACGCGTTGTGTTTTTAATATAAAACAAGTGAACCACAAGACGGACTATTCAGGTAATATTTAATTACTTAACGTATTTTTATTGTGTTATTACCGTTTACTTTAACGGGATTGACTTCAGGCAATGTTGTTTAGCCTTAACTTGTATTTTCTTTTGTATGAAGCCGTCCCGACTTTGGACCCCCCCCCCAAGACTAAATTGTATGTACACCCGGTAGGTACACCCGGTGACCACTGTCCTTTCTTCTTCTATCAGGGAATGGCGAATCGCCAGTGTCGGTGCCAAAACAAACACATCCACTTTACCAACGCTTCCTAGGTATTATTTCTTTGCCCAATAAGACTGTCCAATTACCAAACTTCCTTAGCCAACCTACCATCTAGTATTCTATTATTCAGATGTGCAATCCATCTCATCCTATGAGTCGTACGACGGTGGGTGTACTACGGTTGGAAATTATCAGTGTACAATTCACTGGGAAACCATATGGTTGGCAACAAAGTAGTGGTCTAAAGTTAAATTCCCTTCTCTTTTCACTTATTTACTACATGTCTTTATTTCATCAGTTACTATCATTTGTAAAGCAT
The DNA here is from genome assembly GCA_034769895.1 of Magicicada septendecula. Classification (NCBI taxonomy): domain Eukaryota; kingdom Metazoa; phylum Arthropoda; class Insecta; order Hemiptera; family Cicadidae; genus Magicicada; species Magicicada septendecula. The sequence goes on along the minus strand of CM068368.1, from coordinate 83,950,657 downwards.
ATTTATAACATACGGATATTCACTTCAGTTGTAAAAATATCAAAAGATTCGTCTATAGATACGTTAGTTTATTCTCAGTTCATCAACTAATAAAATTTTCTAATCTACAGGTGCGCCTTGGATAAAAGAAGTTACATTCAATGGAGACATCAACAAGAAACGCAATTTGGATATGGACAACAGCGATGGCCAGATACATTTGGTCATCCGCAAACCGACATTCGGCCTGTGGACGTACGATTATATCACAAACAAATTAAAATTAGGAGACACCATTTACTTTTGGATAGACATTAAAACGAATAATGTCGAGTATCCGCTAGTGAGAATGGTTTCGTTATATTTCAGGTGGTAGCCGTTAATATGTGAATACAGTAATGTCTACCAACGTTGTGTGCTCTGATCTTTGTTGATTGTTGTAATCTATAACGTGTGATGTTACCCAAGTTACATTTTATAATCTTCGTCGCACGCAGAATGTTTCAACCATAACCTACGTTTTATGTTATAATCCCAGTTACACATTATCAAAATGATTATAAACCGGGCTGTTATGTCGTGGTCGGTTGCTGTTTAACAGAGACGTGTCGACAACGTTTCGAATCCCACACTCGGGGACCGTCTTCAGACCGCAAAAAGCGACAGAGTGTTCGAAAAAAAAAATTGTTGGGTATCGTTCGGCCAAGAGCCGCTGTACTTGTTGTTCCAACACTCTGTCGCTTTTTGCAGTCTAAACAGGTCCCGATAGTAGGATTCGAAACGTTTCCAACGATCTTCTTCTCTTCTTCTCCACGTCAAGGTATAGACTAACAGCCTGTTACGACTTCGCTGAAGCCATCTCTTCCTTGGTCTACCTATATCACGTCTTCCCTGAGATCTGTATCGTATTACTTGTTTAGGTAGGCGAGTATCCAGGACCTTAAAACTGGAACTTTCGGACAGGGGAGGCAACTTCATCAGAAAACTGTTAAAATACCGGAAGGTGGCAGCCCCACCACCTAACTACTTAGCTAGAGGTTGGTAACCTCTACTCAAAATCTTTCCAACATTGTCGCTATTAAATAGCAACCGAGCACAGCCTGACAGGTCGGTTTATAATCATTTTGGTAATATTTACACCGGAAGTGCGAGCTTACGGCTCGTTACCCGCATAACCCGGTTTGCGTACTGAATGCAAAACATTGTTTCTTATGCGTTATATAAAGTAAAATAAGTAAGATACAATAATAATAATAATAATAATGGCTCTCATGTGTACCACTGAAGCAGCTTAGGAATCAGGCAGGGTAGGCTGCCTTATGCGAGCCGCACGGCATAAAAGGAAGGCAGTGTGGCCCTCCGGGAAGAGGGTATTCAATTCATATAATAGTCTGTTGCTGTGACGATTTAGGGGGTGGCGGAGTATATTTCTAAGGGCTTCCCGTTCTATGACGCGATAGGGTATTATGCCGTCGTTGGCTGCGATCTGCAGGATCGGAAAATGGCAGCTGTGAATATCCTGCTGAGTGTCTCGTTCGAGCAGCGGTCGTTTATGCTGAGGAGCCTGAGAGCTCGGATCCGTTGGCCAGATTGGGCAGTAATTTTTTTGATATGTGGGTGCCAGGTTAGTCTGGAGTCGAGCGTGACGCCAAGATATTTTCAGACACGCTTTGGAATAATGTTAGAAGCGCCTACGCAGACCAGGATCTGGAAAAAGCGACTCATGTTACGTCCTGTAAAATTGAAAACACAATCCTGGATTTTGTCCGCGTTTACGTAAATTCTCCAGGTGTTGCAGTTGTCGAAGAACGGCTGCAATACCTGCTGGAGTCTCGATCTGGTCAGCCGGTGTGTTTCAGCAGAGACCCAGTGGGCAGTGTCGTCGGCATACTGGGCCAGTCCAGCTTTTGGGAAAGGCATATTTTGAGGGGGAGGTGGAATGTGTTTTGTATAGAGGATAAAAAGTAGCGTACAAAAGACAATCATCGACTGCATTGAGGAAAAACAACTAACCTGGTACGGACTCGTACAAAAAGTGGGACAAGACCGACTACCAACGAAAACAATGAGATGGATACCTAGAGAAAGGAAGACCCAAGAAAACACGGATAGAGGACATAAGAAGAACAATGAGCGATAGAGGACTAAACGATGAAAACTACAACAACAGACAACAAAGGAGGTTGGGTATTGAACAACGTCGTAGGAGGTTTTGACCAAGAATTAAAAAAAATATATTTGTGAAGTAGTGGGCTAATGGCGGAGCCTTGGGAGACACCGGCATTCAGTCGTAAGGGTGCAGAGAGATGCTGTCTGTTTCGGACTTACGCTGTTCGGCCATCCAGGAAATGTGAAAGCCATTTAATGATCCTGGGAGGGAAGTGACATCCAAGGATAAGTGTAATCTGTGCCAATCTACCACGTGTGTTGGACAATTTTCAGTAGTTCCCACCACTCGGACGGTAACCTGTCTCCAGACGTCTTGTGATAAGCCCTGTCAAGTGTCACCGTAGCGATGTTGGTTCCACAGTAGATTTTGTAACCAGTAAGTGCTGAATTAACCTGAGCACACCTCTGAGAGGAGCGATGCTGTGGTCATCAATATGCTTCACTTGTTATAACAATGTCAGAAAAGAACCAACTGTTGGCATGTTCGTGAAAGGAGGCTTAGTAACAATAGATTACGACTGCAGATCTGTTAACAGAATACAAACTCAGAACACCTTCGTACTTGATTTCAAAAGGCAAAACCGCTTCAGGAAACGAAGTTAATTGACCACTTTTCAATATCAGCAAAACAAAGAAGTTATTATATATTAGGGAACACCTGCCACCTGATACCAAACAGCATCTAAGTTCATAGAATATTAGGCTTATAGGAAACGTCGATAAAAACAATTTGTACCACTTTTCCAAATAATGTACCATACTTAGAAAATGAAATAAAATTTGTTTGCATTTAATCAGTTTCCTTTTAGAGACTGCATTTTATTATAACTATAAAGAAATTACGCAAAGCAAAGTATGTATTTTTTAATCTACATTAATAGGTTTGATATTTTTTTTATTTTCTAAAGAACAGGTGATACAATTAATTACCATCAAATGAAATAAGCTTTCCCTGCTTTTCCTCGCACTTACCGTGCTAATTATTGTCGGTTTTACATTACGGTACCACGAGTGTAGAAACACATTTTTTTAATGAACGTCTACGTTAAATGTAAGTATTTAAAAAAAATCTAGTCTTTCGGAGCGAAACACATTTATAAAGTTGTACTTAGTGTGGGTGGTTTTAAAATATTAGTTCACAATATTACACTTAAATTATTAAGGTGAATTCAAACAAGCCTGAAAATACTAAATTCATTTATATCGTGAGGTTATTTGTAAAGTTACTCAAGTCCACATAAATGAATTTATGTGAAACCGAAATTAAAGGTTTTAAGTGCAATGATAAATCATAAAACTGATGTTCAAGGTTAATTTTTATTACTAATAGAGTTTTTTTATTGATTACATAGCTGTTGAAAAGTAAAAAAATAAAAATAAATGCCTAAGAATGTTGTTTTTTAAACATATTGAAAGATCATGAAAACTTGTATTTGCATAGTTTTACACCACTGACCCCACCGATATACAGGGCTCAGATGTGACGCAACAACTGCTAACTCAACCGAACGGCACTAATTGACGATTCCCTAGAAATGTACAGTCAGTTAAAAATATTTGGGTTTTTCAATTCATTTTGTGATACACGCGACGTAAATCAAAACAAATATGTAAATGAAGTTTCAGAACTTAACGCGTTAAAGAATGAACGTATTCAGTATAAAAGATTTCATTTCATAAGAAACGTATAAATAAAGTTTCGTATCTCCAGGGACTACTGACAGAAAGAAACGATATAATGAATAGATGGAAAGAATACTTTCAAGGATTACTAGGTGGTAAGGAAATCAACAAAGATGATCATAAAGTCAATATTAATGAAGAAGAAGATAGAGAGGATGGTGAAGTTGCAGAAGAAGAAAAAATAACGATGCATAAATTAGAAGTAGTGATTAAAGGACTTAAAAGTGGGAGATCACCTCGAACAGATAAAATTACAGCAGAAATGATAAAGAATATGGGGAAAAAGGGGAAAGAATTACTTTTAGAAATTATCAATAAAGCGTGGGCAAGTGTAGACATACCAAGAGAATGGGAGGAAGCATTGAGAGTTCCTATTTTTAAGAAAGGTAACGCAAGAGATTGTAATAATTATAGGGGTATCAATGTGTTAAATAGAATTGTAAAGGTTTATGAGCAGATAATTAATAATAAATTGGTCCCAATTTTAGAAAATAGTATGGAGGAATCGCAGAGTGGCGTTAGATCAGGGAGAAGTGTGCAGGATCATATTTTTACTCTGCAACAGATAGCTGAGAAGTCGATACAACAAGATAAATTGGTATGTTTGGCTTTTATTGATCTTGAGAAGGCTTTCGATAGTGTGCCTAGAACAAAATATGGGAAAGTTTAAAAAATAGAGGAACAAGGAGTAAAATAATTAAGGTAGCACAGAGGTTATACAAAAATAATGTAAATTATGTAATTGGTTAAAATATGAGGTCGTTAGGATTTACAACAAATTATGGATTAAGACAAGGAGGTGGACTGAATCCGACATTATTCAACTTGTACATGGACGACATTATTAAGAAGTGCTCACTGAAGGTTAAGGAAATGCATGTTGGATACAGGAACTTGCGAAGTATAGAAGTAGCAGAAGGGGCTTTTGCGGATGATGTAGTGCTAATGGCTACAAGTGAAAGGGCGTTACAGGGTAATTTGAATATATGGAATGAAGTTCTCCAGGAAAAAGGGATGAAAATAAATAAGACCAAAACAAAGGTAATGGTAATGGAGGAGAAAATAATAAATAAAGAGATTGGAGGAGTGAAGATAGAACAAGTCAAACAATTTAAATATCTAGGTGTTATAGTAGATAGTAATGGGAATCAAGAAGCCGCATTAAATGAAAGAATTGTAAAGGCAATAAAAGTATACTATGCATTAAACAATAGATTTATAAATAAGGAGATATCAAGAAAAACGAAAATGAGTGTGTATAAAACAGTATACAGACCGGTTTTAACATAAGGCTGTGAGACGTGGGTGCTATCCAAAAGCCAAAAAAGTAAAATCCAGGCGGCAGAAATGAAATATCTTAGGAGAGTAGTAGGAGTGACAAGGAATAATAGAGTTAGGAATACACAAATAAGAGAGGATTTAGAAATGCTATCGATTCTGGATTTTATTGAACAGAGACAACTATGCTGGTGGGATAGTGATAGAATGGTAAAACAGGTTTGGGAGGCAAAATCGGGGGGGGGAAGAGAAGAAGACCGCGACTGACTTGGGATGGCATGATGGGAAACATTTTGAGAGAAAGAAGCTTGGGCTGGAGTGAAGCGAAGACATTGTCAATGGATAGAGTAAGATGGAAAAAATTTGTATATAGAGTGTAGTTGATGTAACCCGACACCAATATGTTATACGGGTATTCTGATAATAAATAATAAATCTCCAGGAACTTAAGAATTTGATTGTATAAGTGTAAAAAACGAATAAACGAAATAAAATAACATGGAAAGTACAGGAATTTAGCCGGGACCTTGGAGAAAAACGAGTAAGTGTGAAAAACGTAGCCAATAAGTGAGAAACGTATAAAAGAAGTTCCACTGTGGTTACAGTTGGGTGGCTGGTTCGAGCAGGCTTGAGCATTGAGCAGGTTTAAGCAGCAGAGCGGCGTGGAGCTGAGCTGGCACTGTAGCCACACAGAAAGCAGTCACCTGCTAGCAATCATACTGCCTGTTCCGTCTCGGTTTATGGTTCGAGCAGGCTTGAGCATTGAGCAGGTTTAAGCAGCAGAGCGGCATGGAGCTGATCTGGTACTGTGGCCACACAGAAAGCAGTCACCTGCTAGCAGTCATACTGCCTGTCCTGACTCGGTTTGCCAAATTACTACTTTTAAGTGAAAGTTCCCCCTTTTCTAGTGGAAACAGGCACTCAAAGAGCACGGATGGATCCAATAAATTTACGACGAAATGAACTTGGTGAATTTCATCGTCTCTATCATGAATTAAGAAACAACCAACAAACGTTTTTCGAGTATTTGCTCATCTCTGTTGAAACTTTTGGTCTACTTTTAGAAAAACTGCATCTTAAGATACAAAAATACTTCATCCCAGGCAGCAGCTGACGCTTTTTTGTCCTTAAAATATTTATTTGACACATCCCACAGTACTGTGCGTTTGAACACAGCTGATATTAAGGCCTCGTTATTGAATGCCATGATAAATGATTTTAAAAACTTTACGAAAAGTCAGCACCGAAGCGAGCGTGTAAGCGGGTACAATCAAACTAGTTTGTTTTTCAGCAGGTTGCAGCAGTAAGCAGTTGAGCTGCACAGCAGGTGCTGGTCTTGGTATGGCCATGGCCACAAAAAATAACATTTATAACACACATTTACTTGTGTCAGTCTAGCCGTACCGTCTAGTCACATTTTTAACATCTTAAAAATTATAACCGTCTCTACCCTAATCTAATGTGTAATGGTATGACAAACAAGAAACACACATTTAGTTTTTTATTGAATTACCAGTGATAACAATTTTATTGAAAGTACCAGACAGAGAGAGGGAGAGAGTGAGAGAGAGAGAGAGTGAGAGAGAGAGAGAGAGAGAGGAGAGAAAGAGAGTCACGACGTTTTATGTAATGCATAAGTGTGTGTAATATATGAATGCGGTTTTTGTGCCAGTTTTAATTTATTCTCGCAGCAAACAAAACGAATATTCAGAAAGTATCCGATATTCTTTCATTTAATAATGTAAAGGTAAATGTGGTAACGACTGGCTGAAGTTGCAAAGTTTTAACAGTGAAATATACTTTGTTGGCTTTCTGAGATGTCCGCCAGCATACCGTCTTGCCGATCGCCGGCTGCTGTCACTGCATACGTGCTGTTTCTTCTACTGAAAGCACAGGCAGATCAATACTATATTCCAGGCACGTCTTTAGAAACTTCCAAGTGGAGTGATAAATTCACCGTTGACGACGTATCCAGTTTCTACTTTAACGTACCGGATCCCGCCATTGAAGTTTTATCTCCGAAAGGCTTCAGGGTCACGTATATCGGTAAATATCTTGATCCGCATGGTTCAAAGAGTTCTGTTGCCAGGCACATAACCGCAGACTACGGTATTTATTGGGTTTAATGGTTAAAAGGCTAAATTGCTCTGTAACCAACATCCTTCAAAACGATTTCAGGCTATTAGCTAAGTTAATTTCTTAATTCTAATACGTAAAATTATCTTAACGATTTTAATTTTTTTTTTTACGATAAAAACTTTTTTATTTATGGATAGGAAATCTTCTGTTCTGAACGTAATACTAAACGCATTTGCACGCGCATAATTTAAACGCTGCAGGTATAGCCTGACAACTTTAAAAAAAAAACCATCAACGATTTTTAGTACGCTCAGGGTGGAGAAGTAGAGCTTCGCTAAAGTGCAACAAATTGGCTACACTACAGAATAATATACGTTAATGTAGGCCTACATAGTCACGCTGTATACCGTAGTTGTTGTAGTGTGTACGTGTGTTAGGCCTCGTATTACACTACGCAACTGATTGCATGCAACTGATTTAAAGCCTACATGAAACTAGTTGGACGGTAGTAAAAACAGGCTGCAACTGCTCTGCAATCAGTTGCAGAGTGAGCCTGTCGTCTATACTACTGTTATAAAGATGTAAAATTTGTTTGTATCGTTGTCTGGGCTAACCTCAGAAACTACTGATCCGATAAAAAAATCTTTCACCACCGTGTTGCTTGAAGTTTGAGGATGGTTTTAGACATAAATTGGAACAAATAACTTGAATAATTTTCAAGAACTGAGATTTAAGACGGTCTCATGTCATGAAATTTTTGTTAATTTGCATGGAGTGAAATTTTTGGCATGCGATAATCTTCGTTCTATTAGAGATAGCTATACGGTGTCAGCGGGTTAAATTTAGAAAAATTAGGCTACAAATTTTATTTAGGTTAATATTTCAATAAAATCCCTCTTTTCGTTTTTGAGATATTGGCGGTTTGTAAAAAATTGTATATGTTGTGTCGGTCCGTGTCATGAAATTTCTTCGTTGTCTACAGGATGCGAGCGCAGCAGAGTTGCATGCAGTCGGTTGCGTAGTGTAATACATACAACTTACAAATAGTGCTACATTTGAATCAATTAAATGGCCCACAACGTCTGTTGCAATCAGTTGCATAGTGTAATAAAGCCCTTAGTATAGTAAAACAATGCCGTAACTGTAATTTCATATTAACTTTAAAATACGGCACAATCAGGGCCGCATTTAGGATTTAAGCGCCCCTAGGCACTTCAAGGGCCGGCGCCCCCCCACTCCCAATTAATTGTCGTCGTCGATATTTATTGCCTATTCTCACATTACACGTGTTTTTTACACTATTAAATGAGGACTGACATTAGGATTAGGCCTAATAGATTGTCTATTAATAGGCCTAGTAATAGAATTGTCTTTGAGTAATAATCGTTTTTAATTACATTTTGAACAGTGATCTATACACACTACAAACTACAATACATAGTAATTAATTGTTTAGAAATCTACAAAAAAACTACTAAGCCTATTAATTCATTATCAAAATTTTTTAGTCACAGCATTGCAATCTTATCGAGTACAAAGTCCACGAATATCTACGTTACTTTTTTTTTAACGTTTACGTTCAACAAGTCCATTGGTGGTTTCTAATGCACAGTAAAAAGTCTTTACTTTTTCAATTTTTATACTGTGATCACTTTTCTCCGCTGCTTGATTTTAACAAATTTCTCTATAACATCTTGGAAATCCAGCGCTCCAGTCATGTCACTTTCGATCGCCATGACAGCTAGAGCATTCAGTTTAATTTCTCCCATTGAGTTTCCCAAATAGTTCTTAACACGTTTCATTGTAGAAAATGAACGTTCACCAGCGCAATTTGTCAAGGCCATACTTAGAATAATTCGAAGGAAAATTTCTACGTTCGGGAAAAAGTTTTGTAAGTTTCCTTCCCTAACTGTACGCAGAAGATATGAGAATGATCTTTTTTCTTTTCTTTCTTCTCTTTCTCTTCTTTGTCGTCAGTTCCTGAACTTGGCTCAAAAAACGTCGCATGAGGTGTGTCCTTCAGGAAGTATTTAAACTGTACACATTCATCAGGAAAAGTATCCTGCAAATCTTTGCTATATATTTTCACAAGCTGCCTGAAGCAAGAAAGGATATTTTTATCGTCAAGTGTTAGCAGGTTGAAAATAAAACCAAATCTCTTGAAGATCATTTCATATGCTACCGCTCTTCTTTGCAGCTCTGCAATTAACCTGTCAATTATTACAAGATAAGTTCCTGTCCTGAAATACTCTTTAGCATGAAGATTAGAGTCAGAATCAGATGATTCTTGTTTTTCGTCAAAGAACAGTTTGGGTTTTCGAGCTCCACAACTCCATTCACTGGATTTTGTTATAATATCAGTTTTCTGTAAGTATAGAGAAAACTTGTCTCTACATAAAACCATGTAATTTTCCAATGATGTGAACACAGCAACAACATTCCGAATGTCAACATTTTCGTTTTGTAAAGCTTTACTAACTTTGTGAAATATATTCATAGCTTCTTCCCAGAAAACCAGCAAAAACACATTTTCTGGTTTCTGCAGTATTCTTGCTAAGCCTTTTGACTCTTAGCGACAGGCAGGCTTTTCATCAACATCCTCAGATATTTTCTTCAATGATTCCGTTATTTCGGGCAGAGATTTAAGCAACGCCTTCAAAGCATCAGCTCGGGCCGACCATCTTGTAACTGACAGTGACTTCACCACAGGACAACCATCTTTAAGAATTTCTTTCAAAACAGCCCAACGATGGGTGGAGGCAGAAAAAAAGTTGTACACGGCCTGAACAAGGTCAAAAAATGCTAAAGCATTGTCACAGGCTTCGGCTGCTGTTACCCCAAATAGGTTTAGTGTGTGGGCAGAACAGGGAATATATTCTGCCAGTTCGTTGTGTTCCTTGATTATTGCCTGAAGACCAGAATGTACTCCAGACATGTTGGCAGCGTTGTCATAGCTTTGACCACGACAGTCTTTAATGTCGAGGCCAAAAGTTTCCAGCGTTTTCAAGACAGCCGTTGTCATCTCTTCTGATTTATGTCCTGTATTTGGAAGAAATTTTAAAAATCTCTCCACAGGTTCACCGTCTTTTTTACATAGCGTACGATTAGAGTTACCTGATCAACATGCGCTATGTCAGGGGTTGAATCAATAACTAGAGAATAGTACTTGGATTCTTTAGTCTCCTCAATAACTTTTTGTAAAAGAGTGTCTCCCATAATCACGACAAACTCATCACATGTGAAGTGTGAAAGGTATGACGTACTTCCTTGCCCTTTGTTCCAAATCTGGCTATGTGTTGAGAGAAAAAAGGGTCAAACTGAGCTATCAATTCCAAGGCTCCTAGATAAGCTCCATTTCGTGAATAACCAAAAAGTTGATCCGTCCAACGAAAAGGGTACCCTCTTGTTGACAGATATTTTACTGTGGCAATTACACGCTTGAAAACTTCTTTCCAGTACTGATCTTCAGTCTGGCGAGCTTCAATTACATTGTTGTCAATGCGGGTCCCTGAATTAGTTCGACTAATATAAGCTAATATGGCCTTTCTGTGTATAGCAGAATTTTCATGGGATTGGACTAGGCTACTGGCATTCTTCCAGTCGTTAAATCCCTCAGTGAAGTTGGATGATGTGTTTGAATACAGTTTACAATAAGCACAAATTACAAAACCTTTTGAAGGTGAATAAACGAGATATTCACGATTCCTCAGTTCTCCATTTTGAAGGAGTTTTTTGAATAACCCTTCATTACAATATCTTTTAACACTCCCGTACCCGTAGTTACGCTCAGACCCAGAAAAGCCACTTTCAGTGTTTTGTTTAAAACCATTTTGAGCAATGTACTCACGTGTGAACTCATCTTTTCTCCAAAAGGCTGGACCGTTTGAGACACTTCGCTGGTCTTCTTTCCTTGGTGAATTTTCAAGTTCAGAGATCTCTGAGGGTTCATTTTCGACGTGAACTGAAACATCAGAAGTATCTGTAGGCCTATCATGGTCTTTGTTTACACATTGGTCACGCTCTTCACTTCACTAACATTCCCTTTAGTTTAACTTGTGCTGGGTTGAAAAAAGTTACCTATTTTAGGGACTTTTGCTAAAACTTTTCCTCTTTCTCATCTTTTCTTTTGCCCTTTTCTTGAATTCAGCTCCACTTGGTTTTTTAAACATGATAATTATTACCTCTTGAGCTCACTTCACTAAACATAAAATAAAATTTATTTCACTATAGTTATTTACGTTACAAGGCCGGGAAAACGAACATTTCGCGGTAGGCGCGGCCGTAGGCGAGAGATGAGAAACTCTGAAGGCGTTTTGGGGCACGAATGAAGTAAAATATATTTACGATACTCTCTATTTCACTTTCACTTTCACAGACAAATAACTACTCGTTCAGCAATAACAGCACCTTGCGTCGCGCCAACTGTAACTAATAGGTTATCTTACTGTTTACGTCTCGCTCTAGTCTTGACGTCACTCATCAGGTGACTGGGCGAGTCCATATTGGTCATAATGTGGGGAGGGCCAGTCGCAAGTGCTATTACGGAGGCGCGTAGTGGCGTTGCGTCGGTTCGCAGAGCAGGCGCTTTTGCTGAAAGAAAGACAGTGTCTCTGAGTTTTCGTTCTATCATTTTCTTAAATCAGGCCCCGCTCTAGGGGCGGACAACCCGGACATTTGTCCGGGGCGGCAAATCTAAAGGGCGGCATTTTGGCTGTGAATGTGACAAAATATTGATATGTTAAATACCCAATTAATCGAAATTTATACTTGTCGATTTTTTTCTTAGGCTAAAATTACCATGCAATTTACATTTCGTATTTACTGTTTTTATGCCTAAAAGCTAAAATATTTGGAATCCTTAATTCTGAAGAAAACAACCATAAAAGAGCGGCATGTTTAATTAAATAACAAAAAAGGCTAGGGTATCTAAGGGTACATTTACAGTAGCGCTGCACGAAGGTTTGCAAATCCTCGCAATGACGTCATCAGAATCAGCCGCTTTGCGAGGGCATGCGCTGAATACGTGTGAGAAAGAGATAGAGTGAGAATACGTCTCCCTCCCTTACTGCTGATCTGAGCGTTCAGCGCATGCCCTTGCAAAGCGGCTGATTCTGATGACGTTATTGCGAGGATTTGCAAACCTTCGTGCACGCGCTACTGTAAATGTAGGCCTACCCTAAGTCGCGCACCGCATAGAAAAGCACGATGGGCGCTGCGTGAACTTGTTTGAAACAGGAATAGGAAGGAATATCATGCATTGACTTGTTTATTACCTCTAATTATAAAAGGGCGGTTTCGTTACACAATAGCATTATTCTTGCTAATACGTCAGTGGTGATAACAAATGAAAGTGTATATTATGTAGAAGTTGTTTGAGTTTATAGAAAAATATTTGGCAATTTTATAGTTCACTGTGATTTGTTAATTTTTAAGGTAAGTACATCTATAAAGATATTGAGCTGTTTAGTCTGATAGCTACTATTTTATCGAAAAGCGTTTATCAAATCAATTAAAGCGTTTTTGAATCAAATAAATATTTTATTAATCCAAAAAAACTGTTTATTGAATGAAAAAACACTAGTTGCACATTGTTGCGCAATGTTAATAGTATGTATATCCTCTATGAATCCAACATCAAATCCGGTTATAAAAGGAAACACGGAATCGTCAGAGAGTGGACAAATAGACGATATTTCTAAATCAACTGGAACTGGCACCACTCCGCCGCCAAATGGAAGCATTATAAAAATTGGCACCAACCTGACATCTACGAAAGCGCTCTACAAACTTTAAGTACAGATCCAGCATTGTGGCCAAAAATTTTAGGAGATCCCGAAAGAAGTTTTTTAGTAAGGCAAGATCCACCTAAGCCATTGTATAATTACAAATTTCCTTCCAATGACACTGGTCGAAAATTTAGCGCAAATTATTATACACGAATTTTAAGCAATGGAGAGCAAGTTGCAAGAGACTGGCTAGTGTACTCTATTTCACAAAACTGCGTATACTGCTTTCGGCTGTGTGGTTAGTTCCGTTTCAAAAGAGGGTTTTAAAAGTTGGAAGCACCTCGTTGAAACTTTAAAAGCCATGAAATTTCTAAAAATCAAATTCAGGCCCAAAAATCATGGGTAGAAATGAGCCAAAGGTTAAAGTGTGGTAAAACTATAGATGCGGCTGCTCAAAGAATTGTTAATGCTGAAACAAACCATTGGTACGAGGTACTTCTAATAATCGTAGCAATAACTAAAATTCTTGGTAAAAGTTGTCTGGCTTTTCAAGGTGCAAGCGACAAGCTGTTTGAGCATAATAACGGTAACTTCTTAAAAATAGTTGAGCTGCTATCTGAATTTGATCCCATTATGGAAGAACACGTCCGTAGAGTGCTCAAAAAGAGGAGACTAAAACTCACTATCTCGGGAAAAATATACAAAACGAGATAATAGACCTGCTGTATCAAAGTGTGAAATCCCATATTATTGATAAAATAAAAAAATCCATATACTATTCCATAACTTTAGATTGCACTCCTGACGTTAGTAAGGTGAAGCAAATTACTCTTGTAATCAGATATGTTTCAATCAATAAATCTAATTCCAATGAGGTTGAAATAAAAATTAATGAAAGCTTTTTGGGCTTCCTTCCGTTGAAAGGTCCACAGAGAAACAAATGTCTGAAATTATAATTGGACAACTTAATGATCTGGGTTTAAATTTGAAGGATATTAGAGGGCAGGGCTATGACACCGGGTCCAGTATGAGGGGCGATAAAGGAGGAGTGCAATCTAGAATTAAAAAATTAAATTCGCGAGCATTCTGCGTTCCGTGTAGTAGCCATTCTCTCAATCTAGTGGTTAATGATATGGCAAAAACATCCTTGGAAGCCGCTAATTTCTTCAATATGGTCCAAAATATATATATTTTCTTTTGCATCTACTTTTCGATGGGCAATACTTTTAAAACATGTGCAAGGACTAACTTTGAAACCATTGAGTGACACTAGATGGGAGAGTAGGATAGAGGCCTTAAAGTCTTTAAGATTTGTTGAGCTATGGGTAAAAATAATGAATAATTTAAGTACAGGAGCAAACACACGCTTCATTGAAGGAACAGTTTAGTAGCAAGTATACATAAAACGGACACACGAAATACACATTACAAGAGCACATTTAAAACTGAACTATACTTGCCGAGGGCATCTCTATTTATATAGAAAAACAGCTTCCAGATCTTTCCTTTTATTTAAAACTTCGAGACTTTTCTAGACTCTCACAGTAAACGGGCATGTGTGCGGGTTGAGGTCCCGCCCAGGCAGCTCGACCTCCCACCGCACAATACAAACTTTCACTTCTACAATGACAGGTACATTTACTTAAGAATGAATGTAGAGTTTTCCAGTATATTCTCAACAAGATTTCATATGGGAGATGTATACGACGCTTTGCTAAACATTTATGAAAAACAAAAAATTGATAATTTAATAAGAGACGAAGCCTCTGGTTTATTAAATTGTATTAAACAGTTTAAGTTTTTGTGTTCAATAGTTATTTGGTATAAAATATTAAACTGTATTAATCCAATAAGCAAGCTGATGCAAACAAAAGATTTCGATCTAGCATCTGCACTTGATTTTTACAAAACTGCAAAAAATTCTTTAAGGATCTTCGATCGGATAAGTCCTTCAATGAAACTATTATTGACGCAAAAGAACTGGCTGATGAAATTGACGTTGAGGCTAATTTTAAATCAATAATACCACGACACCGCGTAAGAAGAAAAAACCAACTTCTCATACGAAGCATGAGATGAACCCAAAGAAGATTTCATCGAAGATCCCAAAGAAAAATATAAGATAGATTTTTTTTATTTTACAATTGATCAAGCACTAAATACACTACATACTAGATTTGAACAACTTAGTCACCATAGTAAGTATTTTCAATTCTTATATAATATATACGATTTAAAAACCATGTATAAATAAACGCTATTAAAACACTGCAAGGATTTGGAAAGTATTTTAACTGATGGTGATTCTGTTGACATAAATGGGGTAGAATTAACAGAGGAAATTTCTGCGGTATCTCCGCTTTTGGGGAAAAGAAAGCCTAATCAATGTACTAAAATTAATAACAATGTTAAATTTTGCCCAAAACCTTAGTGTTGGCTTAAGAATATTGCGGACTATACCAATAACTGTAGCAAGTGTGGAAAGGAGTTTCTCTAAATTAAAATTAATTAAGACCTTTCAACGTTCAACTACCACGCAAAGTCGTCTTAATGGTTTGGCCATTTTGGCGATTGAGCATGAAATTGCTGATCAAATAAACTTAAAAGAGGTAATAAAAAAGTGTGCAGAACTGAAAGTGAGAAAAAAAGGTTTCTTGTGATTTTAGCGCAGTTGATGTTACTTTTTTTAGTTTTTATAGGATATAAGTTTTTTGTTGTTTGATTGTGCAATTATACGTTTATGTAATAGCATTAAAAATGCATGTGGTTAACAGTTTGTAACTAGGTACAGGTACTTCTTAATTTTTACTGTTTTGTAATACTTGACTGTTTTTTTTATGTTACATGTTTCTTTCTAAATTTACGTTTTTATTATAATTTAAAACCATTTGATTTTTATTTAAAACAAAAGATATATATTTTTAAAAAGTATATGTTTAAGAGGCGGCAATTTGTCTTTTTGTCCGGGGCGACGTAAACGCTAGAGCGGGCGCTGCTTAAATGCAACTAGAAACTTTATAAAACAGCGTTTTAAATACTTATCGTATTTGTCTTTAAAATTGTGATTTAATTTTTTCGATTAATTTTCTGATTTTTTTATACAGTTCTCAAAACCTAGCTTCTCTCAATATTTTCCTATTTCATAATTTTGCGCCCCTCAAAATTTTGCGCTCTAGGCACGTGCCTAGTCTGCCTATTGGTAAATGCGGCACTGGGCACAATGCTAACCAACGTTATCAACGTAAAATATGTTTTAGGCCTACTGGCTACTTTTTGTAACCGCGGGCCGCTTCAGTTGACATACAATGTCCAGCTAGTGAATGATCCCCTCCAAATCGGTTACCTTCCGTCACGTGACCTTCTCCTCTAAATGTCTCCAGTGTACCAAAATTTTTGTTCTGCGCAGAACGTTTACAACGTTGTCCAGCTACAATTAGACAAACAAGACTGTATCAGTTGAGAACATGAAAGTTTACTTTAAGATGCTATAACTGTGAATGCAGTGATATATTTGACGAAATAGTAAACAGCAGTGTTCCTGAAAGGCACGAAATGTCGGTTGAATAAGATCAGGTTGCATTTGAAAAGTTGGTCAATGAATAATAATTATTGCACTTCTTTTAAAAGAGAAAGCGTGATTTAAGGCTGGAACGTGGAATGTGAATGTAAAAAATGTTGCAAAACTTTAGACTACAAAGAGATACATTGACAGAACTATTTTGAGGGTTGCAAAGAGTAACAGTCACAGTATTACACAGATAAAATAGATACTATTTTACAAAAACACAAACACAAAAATTTGAAGTGGTTAGATGTATACGAAAAGACATTAAGATGCCACGCCACCCAAGTTTCTAGAATTAATGGGCGTACAACATGAAGATACTATAGCTTGGCCATTTGTGACTTGACTGGAAGACCTCGTTAAGTAAAATAGTGCAGTGAAACGGACAAGGTTAGTTTCGGACAAAAATCAAGTCTTCGTTGAGAACGTGAACAGAACAAACCGTGAACTCCAACTTCGTCGTGTTTGTTTGCTAAACTGCTAAATGTTATGTTCTGGACGAGGCCTTTCAGTGTTTCCACCATTTTCAAGTCCTAAATCACGACAAAAAAATATCCCGCTGGAACCCGTATATATACTCGTGAATCTGCCTTCACGGTAAGTCAAATTTGTAAAAAATTCTACTCGTCACTACCCTATTGGCTCAGCTCCGTTAAGTCACGCTCCTACTACTTGCTACGAAGCTTCGTCCCTCACTCTATTACCTTGTTGAGCCACACCCAGCTTTATCTACTTACCTAACCCCTGACGAAATACACATCGGGGGTATTTTCACTCTTGCAAAATATGAAAAAATATTTCTTAATTACTAAATTCTGTTTGTATATTCATTAGTATATTACTGTTCTCCTTTTTTACCGTTAAAATTTCTAACTCTTCATATAATCTTCTTTTATTTAAATTATTTTCTATGTTTAATATTTCAACATTTTCAAGAGGGTTGGTGAATTTATGCCCTGTTTCCATGAAATGCCTAGCGAATAGTGAATTAGTGATCTTATCTCCTTTCCTTCTCCCCTTGCGCGTTCTCTCAAGCTAACCTCAAATTTACGTCCAGGTAAAAAAGAACATGACATTTAGAAGCACGACGAAGTTGGAGTTACAGAGACTGCAATTCAAATAACAAGATTAACAAAAACCCTCAACAGTCTACGAACGGTTTTCTTGAGTTACGTTGTCTTAGTGAGCACTTACTTTGGAAAGCTCAAAGTGTCCTGACAGTGCCGGACACTGCACTGAAACACGCTGCGATTAATTAACGCCAGTGCGTCACACGTATAGTAACCATCAGTGTATGTTCATACAATGCCGATATGGTGCCTAATCGTGTGCGTCTATTGTGTTTCACTCTACTGACTACCGAGATTCCAGTTTCAACACGATCTTGAACTTAAATTGCGGTATCATCAGACAAGGCTCTGTCAGACGCGTATTCCGCACCCAATCTTTTGTGTCATCTAGTTTCTCTTTTATTGGCAATTGCCACAGAAGGAAATAATACATTGGTCTGCAACCTGTTTTCAACCGCAAACCGCGCGATAATCGCAATCCTCACCCTCTCAACCATCATCGGGCCTAAAATTCCGACAATCGCAAGAGTGCTTCCAGTGTGACAACCTGTTGTGTTGTGCTTCCACGAAACCGTTATATGGACAGATCTCTTTAACCGCTAGAAACGGTTAGAGACATCGGACAAAGACGTCAAATTACAAACATGACCGCTTTCTTATTTTTCTTGTCACAGAATATTTATAAAATTTTGGGCCTACTAGAAACTTCTTACCAAATACAAAATAATTATTACACTGAAAGCAAGAAATCAATATATTTGTTTCTCCGTTAATCCAAAATATATTAAGGATTGGTTTAGTAATACCAAGGAGGATGTTGAGACCATGAAATTTACAATGATTTTCCTTCTGAGTACAGATTCAAAACTTCATTGCCCGCTGCCAATGTAACTAGAATATAAGGTAGGCCACTCCGGCCAATTACGCTCCCATTGGTTGCTTCGCTGTGACGTGACTGGTGGAAGAAATACGCGCGAGTCTTGATTTACCATGCAATCTTACCTGAGACAATGTCCTACTTAGCATCTCTCTGCTGTTTACACGAAATATTAACAATAATTGTAATGAGCTATTCATATAGAAAAAGGATTAAACAACAAGATTAAATTGTTTTGCGGCAAAAAATAATGGTAAAATTTATTTCTACATTTAATAGAAAAGTAAGCAAGTCTGTCCACATATAACATTGACAAAATGGCACAAGATGTAAAATTAAGTCGGAAAGGAGGCGATATATATATATATATATAATTTTTTATTATTCGTTAATTTTATATTAATAGAATTATTTCGATTGTTATTAATTTACTTAGAAACCTCTGATGATACTGATATTTTTCAGTGAAACGTGCGTCAGATGTTAAAAAGAATATACGAAATTATACTACTTGCAGAAGAAACAAATTGAAAACATCAAAAATTTTATATATATATATATATAATATGCCTGCGTGGGTGGGTGCGCGTACGTGCACACGCGTGCGCGCAGCCATTGCCAATAGAAATTAATTTAGTCATTGCACATGAACCTGGACAGCTGGATTCCAGGGTGGAAAATGTTGATGACGTTGTAGTTGCTGAGAGTGGTCAAGGAGTGGAATCGACAGAAGAGGCAGAAGAGCGGTCTGCGGATGTTGCACAGGAAGGTATAGTTGTAGGTATTAGGGAGACTGTAGAGTCTGAAGTTGCAGATGGACACAGGGATGTCCGGGCGGCGAGTGTTTCTGAGGTTGTGGATGGACAAGGGGATGTTCATGCCGCAAGTGTGGTAGAAGTAGATGAGGTCGAAGTTGAGGAGAAATTTGGTGGCAGCGTTGTGGAGTGTGCGAGTGAGAATGATGTAGTGTGTGAAGATGTGCAGACGCCTTCTGTAAGTAGTGTTGAGGATTCCGAGGAACGGGAAGAAGTTTCAGGTGGATCAGGTGAGCAACTAGAGGAGGATGAAGATGTGCAGTGTTCTGATGGTGGTAGTGGATGTGATGGCGATGATGTTGATGATAAATGTGTTGGGGAAAACGAGATTGGAGAAGAGGTTAGTGAAGAAGTTTGTGAAGCGGCTGGTGACGAATGTGATGAAGAAATTGGTGAGGTGCTGAAGGAACATGTGGTTGAAGATGGATCAGAGGAGCAACGGGAAGATGGTGAGGAGCTGCAGTGTCAGAAGGTTGAGTTGGATTATGTGGACGAAGAAGGGGAAATTGTAGAAAAGAAAGAAGTAGAAAAGGAAGAAATTGTAGCAGAGGAGTTAGACGACGCGCATAATCCAAAGCGGAGTGAAAGTAGTGAGGTAAGTTGCCTTGATTCTGATTCAGAGGAAACCAGCCAGTACAGCTCAACACGAAATAATTTCTCAGGGAGTGGTGTCCGACATGAACGGGTACCTAAAGTCCGTCATAGAAAGGTAAGAAGAAGAGGTTAACGGGTAGCGGGTAGATGTTCTCCACAGTCCCAGTGGTGTTCGTCTACTTCAGGGTTGCGCCCCTGCCCACGCGAGCCTTGGTTTCCTCCATTCATCCTTATTTTCGGAGGGAGCCAGGTCCTTACCCTCAGTCCTAGCTATTGACCTTTTAATGATCCTTGCCCCGTTTCATCTTCCCGATTTTCCTACCCCTCCCCTTAGTAAAAAAAAAAAAAAAAAAAAAAACCTATCGATAAGGAGTTAGAGAGACTTGCCGGAAGTGTTTAGATTGTGGTCCTCGAGATCGTTAGTTTCCCCTGTTCTAAAAGTAAGACGGAGAGGGATAGTGTGCTGTTGTTTCCTTGTACATAGTGGTGGATTTTGATTAATGGTTGTTGATGTTGATGTTGTTCATTGTAGGGTCCGAGCCATGCCGCATTCTCCGGTTGTTTCCCGGGTGTTTTGTTGAGAGAGAGAATTTTAATTGTTGTGTATCGACGTCGGTGGAGAAGTAATACCCCCTTTCTAGTCATGGTGTTTTTGGTGAAGTTGAGATGAGATTAATGTTCGTGTGCCCTTGGTGCGGTCCTCTCTGTCTGGACAAGCGGGGCCGTCCGCCCTTGTGTAGGGAAGTGGGCCAGCCATATGGCAAGGATGGAGATGCCTTGTGGGTGCATATGGCTGGTCGGTCCAAGTGATGGACGAGAGGTAGTACGGTCGCTCACATACAAAGGTGGGAGATACCTTGTTTGGTCTTAGGACGAGTATGTGAGTGGGACCGGTGGAAGTAGGTGATGGTCACCGGAGAGGGTGACGTGTTGGGGCGGTCCCGTGAGGTTGGCATGGCGGAGAGGGTCGCATGGCGAATGGACGCACTTGTGAGGCCTCTGTTCTCCTGAGAGCAAGTGCCGCCGGGCCACCATAACCACGATGTCCACGAGCTTGTCTTGAGAAGGGGGTACACTGCAGGGTACTCACCCGAGTTTAAGAGTGGGGCAACCGGGTTGCCCTTTCGGGGTTGGGGGTGTGCCGGCATAATTCCGGCCGTCGAAAATTGTAGAATATTTAAGGGTAAAATAACGCTAGAGCAAGGGTCGGTTTTACCGAACTTTGTACAGAACCGTTAAAGCTGCGCGCGCACCTCGTAGGGAGGTTTGGCTTTGTTGAGCTGTAACAGCTGAATTCAGTTATCGCCCGGCCAGCACAAGAAACATCGACTCCGGAATCCGAATAGTTTACTGCGCAGTATTTCTTCCACTCTTATGGCAGGCTGAAATTTACGAGACTCCCGGTAAGAGATTGTATTATTGTCTGCGTTAAAAATAATTAAAATTAAATAAATAATTAATAACAAGATGTATGCTGCCGTATGAGAAGGCGAATGCATGTGGGTGCGATTCTACAGTTTCTATATTAACAAAATTACTTAATGTTCAGTATATAGCCCAGGTTATTTATTATTATTATAATATTGTGAGAGCCACTGTAATTGTCATTGTCATGGTAAATGTATAGAATGTTATATAAATTCGAAGCTAAAGTTAGTGCGTAGTTATGGAATGGAAGTGTGCTCAAACATGCACCAGTTCGCTTGTGTGACTCTCTTTAATTAACTTTGCAGTAAAATAACTTGTGAGAACACCCGTAGAGCAAACATTATTAATATTGAAACATTTTTAATACTGTGAGTGCCTTGAAGTTAATCAGTTTTTGGGCAAATTGCAATAATGGTGTCACCACGTGGAAAACTAACCTGTTGCTTTCTGTCGATGCGTGTTTAGAGCGTGCTAATGACTTTTACACTACGCCTTTTGATAAAATCTTTTATTGTTGGAATTAATTATTCCATGGAAGATTTTTTTTCTACTCTTTAAGCAGTTGCAAAGACTTTATTACCGAAACTTTGTGCATTTATCTTGAGTTGGTTGAAGGCCCGTTCTGAGGTTAATTACCTGTGAACTAGAGTGTACATTTTTTGTGTGAACATCTTTACTAATTTTTATGAATTAACAGGGTTCTCGCTTAAGCCGGAGATGTGGCCTTGCTGATTGAACTCCATCCTCATCAGCCATGAACCATTAGAAACGAACCTGTTCGGAGAAGGAGTCGGGTGACTAGTTCAAGATGTAACTCTTATTCAGCACAATTAAGGTGATATGCACTCTTTTATTTTCCTTTTGGGGCCGGGCCTGCAGTGCTCCTGATTTACCGTAAAAATCTTTTGAAACCATGTGCCCACGTGGCCAGACAGTCTGCTATAGGTGTGTCAGTTGAACATTCATTCTGAACATTATGTGTTAATTTCAAGGAACACTTTAATAACTTAATTTCATAACACTAAGTACAATGCTTGTAATTGTGTGCTGCACTGGGGGAGCGTGCTGGAGATATTTTGTACACTTAAACATTTTCACATATTGCCAATTGTCATCACCATACTGACTACAAAATTTATATGACTGGTTAGGAATTCTGTTCCGGCTGGAACAGAATGGAGTTGATATTAAATTCACTTTGGGTTTAACATTTAAGGGCTGGGGAGTTTTTCGTTTTCTTTTTGGCTGTTTTCTGGGGTATAAAAGAGGACATAGTTTTTGCCAGGCAAATGTTGACACAGTTTAAGGCAGGTTTGATTCCTGTCACATAAGGTTAAGCGCAAGCTGGCGCACTCCCACAGCTGCTAGGGCACAACCGTCCTTATTGTAAATTCATTTATATATATATATATATATATAAATATATAGTCGGACTTTAATAGAAAGGAATTTTCACTTTTCTTGGGCACATACTAATTAATTTTTGTACCTTATAAAGGTTTATACAGATTAATTTTTTTACTTGTAAAGCATCTCCTGATTAATTTTTTTCTTGTACAGCATGTACTGCTTAATTTCTTTTAACCTGTAAAGCATCTACTGATGAATTTTTCTACTTGTAAGGTATATACTGATTAATTTTTTTTAACTTGTAAAGCACATACTGATTAATTTTTCTACCCTGTAAAGCATATACTGATACATGAATCCTTCTGAAGTTGTAAAACAAATTAACATTGTAGAACCGCATAACCATTACTTAAAATCAGGTGATGCAGTTTTATTTGTATTTTATGATGAGGTAGATTTCATATGCTCATGATGGGGCAATTATCAGTGGATATCTATGCATATGGGCGGTCCGCTCTCTCTTATGGGTTATGAGTGATTATCATTCTTTCAGGGGTTTTTCGTATTTATGCAACTTAATGAAATTGATGAATGACGGTGACTGATGGGCGACATTTATGACTGCTGGTTTTAGGGCATGGTAGTAACACCGCCTGCAAAGCAAGTTTATTCCAGGGGTATTCGTGTTTAGAATATTTGTGTATAATTGTGAGTATATGTGCCTTTATGTTTCTGTACGTGTTGTTATGTTTCTGTCTATATTAAGCTAGTCACAACAAGGGGGAGAATTATATATTTACTGAACGTTATTCTATATACTTATATATATAAATACATGTTACTGATATACAGAACTTGTCTTTGACACTATTATTAAAATGGGGCTTATTAATTTATTATGTATTTG
Organism: Magicicada septendecula; assembly: GCA_034769895.1. Classification (NCBI taxonomy): domain Eukaryota; kingdom Metazoa; phylum Arthropoda; class Insecta; order Hemiptera; family Cicadidae; genus Magicicada; species Magicicada septendecula. The sequence goes on along the minus strand of CM068368.1, from coordinate 83,927,137 downwards.
GGTGTTACTCCTTGTATTCGGGGACAACTGATGTGATAATTTTTCCATGCATGTAACGAAATATGGGGTACAATAAAAACTGTTATTGTTATATTACAGCCGAGTTTCATTGCAAGTCCCGTCATACTGGACCCAGCACAATTTTGGCTTCTCTAGGCTCCGGCCTAGTTCTAAATAACTTGTGGCATCTCTTTCAAAAAAAAATTAAATAAAAAGAAATAAAAAGAAGTTTGTTGTATACATATGAAAAAGACATAAAAGGAAAAAGGGGTTGCAGTCGATGAAAAGCTAAAAATCGCTGCAAAATAAAATCTACTGATAAAATAATTGTTACGTTCTGAAGTGCCAGGAACGGCCCGAAACTTGCATCTAAGAACTTGAAACAATCTCATTTTTTAAGAAAAGGCTTTAATTAGGAAATCCTGTTGTTTAACAACGAACAGCAGCAGAGTTATTCCATAATATAGAAATCTTTCCTACAAAAAGGAAACAAAATGGAACGGCTTTCGTACACGAATTCTTTAGTATACGAATGAAGTGACTTCACAAACTAGATAATGCAAAATAATATTTCACCACACAAATACTAGGCTAAATGCTGCATAGTAGTCAGCGCGTATCTCAACAGCAGAAGCAAAGAAATTAGGAAATATTCCCCTTTATGTACAACAGTAGGTACTAACAAGAAACGTAGAACAAGCAGCAAATGGCAGAGGTAAAAAAATATCAGTGATAGATGTAAGGCGGAAGATGTATAACGCATTATAAAATATAAAAAATATGATTCCTAAGCAATATGTATCACCACCGTGTCTGTAGACAATTACACAGTCTGAAAGACTAAAAGGAAGATTGAAAGACTGCAATCATCGAGGAAAACGGACCGTATAGTATCAGCTTCGAAAACGGATGGAAGTTGTACAAGATGTGACATCTAAAAAGCCACAATGTTCGAAACCAAGTAATTTCACACAAATTCCATACACAAATCCTAAATGTTATGAGAACTTTAAACATAGACCACGGCCGCACAGCCCGGCGAGCTTAAGTTCTCATAACATTGAAGCCGACCGTGAAAGCCTCGGACAAATCGTAAAGTCAATGAAATTGAAAGCTTGCTTGAGCCAAACGAAATGTTTAATAGCCAAATCAAATCGTTTTACAGAAAATCAGTACACGAAATTACAGAACTTACACCCCCATGCAAACCCTCTGGTTATCACATTTTCACAGAAATGACACTACTGCAGTGTCAAAGGTAACCATAGTAATAGTGTTAACATTACTGTATAAAAGAATACTAAAGGCCAGTTTAAGTGTTTACAACAGCGTATTATGCGATTACGTAGTAGATATGCACTCAAATCATAAGGCTTCGGAAAGTCAATAAAGAAGTCAACTTTTATCTCGCTGTTTGTCTTTTTTCTGTCGTATCGAAATAGTTTAAAAATTACTACTGACCTGAATCAGTAATAACCTAGTGTTTTCCAGTATTATCCGTGTTTATCAGTTCTGTTCCCGAACGACTTCCCACGACGCAATAATAATAAGTCACTTTCATGAACAAGATCTCAACAAGCATTGAAGAAAAGTAGGCCTACACTAAAAATGGATTTACATATATAGGACTGTATTACTATTGTGCTGCGACTATCTTGACTGTTTCAACTGCAAAATGGTCGACAGATGTGAATTACATGGGTAGACCGTTTTCAATTTACACATGTAGGGTTGTGCGAGCGCCGTTCGCAGACTGTACTGTATTCGACTGCTCTTGAAAGAGTTTGTCAAGGTCATGACAGACGGCAGTCCGACACGTACGGGCACGGTACCCTCTAATATAGAGACTGACCGAGACTCCTGTAGACAACCTAAACCGGTCTAAACTGCTTTTCAATGAGCTGGTGAAGGTGGGGGAGCTGCTTTCCATGTCTCAAATGAAAGCTTCTAGAAAAATACAGACGAGAAGAAACAGTATGTGTAAACTGAAACGGTCGACGGCAGTCTGGTACAGTACGGTACGCGCACGCCACTACATGTGTACACTAAAATAGTCCAAGGCAGTCGAGGTATAGTACGCGAACAGTACGCGCACAGTACCATATGTGTAAATCTACCTTAGCTGTTCTAGATGTCGCTGGGACGGTTGAGAGTGTGTTAGACAGGTCTGCTATTTAAAACTAAAACCAAATTTTGCAGCCCATGTTACTTCTTACTGAGGGGTCACAGCTCTACAAAAGATATTTCCAAGTGAAACACAATACCTCGTATTTCAACATAAAATTAAATTATTTTCGGCCGGATTCAGCTTCAGTAAAATTATTTTCGAAGCTGTTGAGCCGTGGTCTTCTTGGTATACATCCAGACGTTTCAACTGCAACTGCGGCAGTCATCTTTAGTGGATCTTCCGTTCTGCTCCAATGGCGATAGACGACATGATACTCCAAACGGTGGCACTTAAGTGGCGTTCTGCGTGCGGGCTGTTATCTGATTGACCGAGAGCTTGACAGATTACGTTGCTCCCCTGTCAACAAAATAGTTGATGTTATATCCGAGGGAACGATTCGAGAACCCCTCAGTGCCGGATACCAGGCCTTATACAGCCTCAAGCTCTCCTTCTTTCTATTGAGGGTGTTATTTTGTATATGTATGTCTATCGCTTCCCGGTGTAGCCTCGTGTGCAGTGTAGAGAATACTGTCTTCGTGTCCTCACACTTCACCACGTGGTCTTCATTAACCAGAAGGTGCTCTACAAGCGCCGACTTCTCCGAAACCAGATTTGGCGCCCGATGGGTGTGTACTGAATTCAGGAAAACTTGCGATTCTAAAAACTCTTTCACATATCGATGGACGTATAGTGGTGGGGGTCAAGATTCTTTCCAGCGTATAGTGCTGGTGGCGTCACATTTGACTTTGCCAGCGTCTAACATCAGTGCTGACAGAAAAGCTATCCAAATGGCAAGTCAGTATGCGAATTGTTTTATGGCGAACAGTGTTGTGTCGCCCTCATGCAGGGAAGTGATGTTAATTTTAACAAATAAACACTCATTACATGTTTAGACTTACCAATTATTTCCGTGTTACATGTAGACCTGATAATGAAAATATAGTAGGCTCGAGAAAGGGATCGGATCTCTCCCAGAGAGTCGAAAAAAGTTAACGAATTTTGTTACTCTCCTAATTTTTATGATATTTTGTTATTTTTGTCATCTGTGTACGCTAGTATAGTAGTAACTCTTTTTAAAATATACTTATGCAAACAGGATTATTACACATCATTTGCGTATACGTTTAAAATGTGAAGTACCGTGTAGGACAATCAATTCACTCAATAAGTATCTTCTGAACAGTGTGTCAATAACGCGATTTTTTATTGTGTTATTGCTGTTCTCTTTAATGCGGTTGACTTAGGATGCTGTCACACGTTTTTCAACCACTTTAAAGATAGTAATGTTGACTAGACTTAACTTGTTTCTTTTTTTGTATGGAGCCGACTCGAACGGACCCCTTCCAAGACCAAATTCTAGATACGCCAATTAACATAATGGTAATAGATTCCACTTGTAACGCAAGGGACTTTTGTAATCAAAATTGTTAAAATTTGAACATAGTCATTAAAGAATCAACATTTTTTAAATGTAAATCACTCTGATAATTGTTTATCTATATTTGAAAAAACGCATTAATTTGATAGACGAAATCATGACGCTGTCGGGTGCTTACGTTTGTACATTTGCGTGTCTTTAGAGTGGTATACTGTTAGCACATCAGTGCATTGCGTAATGCTTTGTTCGTAATGACGTTACTGATACTTGCGTTAGCGTTTCGTTTGTTCCAATGCGTGCCGGCAGTAAACATCAACATCACTGACTTACCGCCCGATGACTTCTATAAAACTGATGAAGTTGACCATTCGGTTGTCGTACGCGATGCACATACGTTTGAGTTTAAAGTAACAGGTACGTTTTAAAATCAACGCAGTACAATTAGGCTATAAAAACTACACTCAGTTTATAATTGCTTACTACAAAATCACGATATTCAATTCACAATTTTTAACTCCGAAACGCAAAATATAAGCGACCTTGCATCAGGATAGTTAACAAACAGTCATATGGAATACTCGATGAGAACTGACTTTGAACGTTTCTTAAATTTCTTCTTGTTCCTATCCGTTTCGGATGTTGGATATCATACAGGCTATTTTAACTTTCTGCACTGCTGTACGGAATAAGTCAGTTGTATTCATGCCAAACCAGGTGCTTAAATTTCTCAGGCATGATATTCTCGGTCGCCCAACGCCTCTCTTTCCAAGTACTTTTCCATGCTGTTTGGATTTCAATAAGTAAAATCTCTGTTCATTTCTCATGAGATGTCCCAGACACTGAAGCTTTCTTATCTTTACTGTGTTAGTAACTTCCCTATCTTTCTTCATCTTTCTAAGAACTTCAACATTAGTTATATGTGCTGTCCATGAAATGCTCAGTATTTTGCGGTACAGCCACATTTCTAAATATTCCAATTTCTTAGTTATGCCTTCAGTCAAAGTCCAAGATTCTACACCGTAGAAGAGGACCGAGAATTCGTAGCAGCGTAGAAGTCTCATCTTTGTGTTTATTGTTAAATCGTGACTTTTGAAACAACTGCTCATTCTAGTGTACACAGCTCTTGCCTTTTCAATTCTGCTCTTTATTTCTTCAGAGTGATGCCGTTGTTCATTGTATTACAAAGTTAAAATTGTTCGTTGTTCATTATTGATTGTTCTTACATTTACAAAGGTAAAATTTACATTTTGTCGCGCCGACTATCAACGTTCGAGACTGTAAGTCTCAAAAGCCGTGCTAGGCTACGCGTAGAGTGCAGGCAGCTTGTCAGATCCTGATAACCGGCGCCGACAGGATCGTCTAGTGAAGACAGATTATAGGCACCGAAACAGTACAGATTCAGTCATAATCACGTAGTTATGCAGTGAAGAAGCTGTGTGTTTACTCATTGTTTCAGGAAGTGTTAACTTAAAACTAAAATTTAATTAATAAAATTGTACAAACACAAACAGAATTAACACTGTTGCACAGGAAATTTCGATCTGATGATGAGCTGTGAAGGTTGAAAGCGCTAATCGGAATAATTTTTTTATAGCGGTGTGCAACAGTGTTCATTCTGTTTAAAACTAAAACAAGAGAGAAGCTGTGTCCACAAAATTAATCTCTATCAGCTTACCTGCAACACCCATTTCCTTTTATATCTTATCTACAACAGGCATCTACAACGACCCGATTAGAATATTCCTCAAGTTTCTTGCCTAAATTTCAGGTTTTATTAAAACGTTTGATATCAGTGTTTCCGTATCCATGAAGAAATTAATAAAACTTAACTGAAACGATTAAAAGACGTGCAGAACGCTCCGACTCGGCGCTGGTTTCTGAAAACAGATTAAACGTATATAGCCTCTTATTTCGATAAACTGTCTGAGCCAGACTACCTGCGCGCGTGCACCGGTGTCTGCTGCCACCCTCGTCTAAACGGTGTCTTCCTAGTCGCCAACAGTGGCACTTGCAACTAGTTTCAGTTCCGAACACAGATAGATAAGACACGTTTTTGACATGTGAGTATGTCCCACTTGCGAACACACAGAGAACGATGTATATACATCGTTGGACACAGATGAGTATTATTATGTGTTTGTTCACCTTTGCTACCGAACAAGGAATGTGGTGACGTATGCCATTCCACTGCACGCATGTCTATAAAACTACACATTTAAAATACGTTTAACACAGTTTCGGTGTGACTTGACTCTCTCTCACACGGTACTTCTTGTAGAGAATAACAACAAACACACTTTAACAAAATATTCAATAAATTATACTGACATATAATGTACGAACGGTCAATCTAATACGAACACAAAATTACAACGTAAATACGTCTTCTGAACGTCTGAACAATGTTTTCAGAAGGAGTAATACCTTACCAACACAAGCACCCACTATCATACAGTTGACCTCCCGCTCCTCAGGCGTCTCGGCTACAAAACCGGTGTGCGTACAGTACACATACACCGTTGCACACAGATGAGGAGGATTATCTGTTCATACCTGAAGTTGCCAAAGTTACGCTTCTTAAACTAAAGGTGATGAAAATAGTAAAATTTACATTTTCTCCTGTACAAGTACACAAACCTATTTAAAAACTGATATCGCCTGTCGCAACAGCTGAAATAAAGCAGCTGTATTGCCTTGTCACTTCGCAAATCTGTTGTTCTTATTTTTAAAATTGTATTTTATTAACTTTCTAATGATTATTCTTATGTTTTCAATTATTTTTGTTATGTTTTGATTGGTTTTATGTTTTTTATATTTTTATATTTCATTTAATGCATTTTTAAACTAAAATACTAAATACGTTTACCAAGTTATAATTTTTACCACATACACGCTCGCGCGTATAGCCACCTTGTAGGCCTATGTACTAAAGGTACGAGCGATATTCTCTACTAAACGTATAGTCGATGTTCCCTATATATGCCTAGTGAGTATGCATAGGCGAAATATCGAAAATTTGATAATTTGATAGGCTACAGATAATGAAAGTGTAGCCTGCACTTTTTAATTGTTGTAACGCTATTTTCAGATTACAAGTGGATAAGAAAGGTGACGTTCCACGGAGACATCAACAAGTCGCGTGATTTGAGAGTAAACCCGGATGACGGTGAAATTAAGTTTGTAATTTTCGAACGAACGAACGGCTCGTGGTCACACGTCTGCAAATGTGATAAGTTGAACTCCGGAGACACTGTGTATTACTGGTTTGTTTTGCATACAACTCATCCAAAGTATTCCCGTATAGGGATTCACAAGTCCCTACACTTCACAATGACATAAGTCAGCAGCCTTCCAATGCTAAATTACTAAAAACGTTTCTTCTTGGCTCTCAACAATTTAGAGCTAACTCCAGTAACCAGTTCAACGTGTGCGAATTCTTGAATAATGTGTGTATCACAAGGTAATTGATACCTTCTCAAGGTAAATGATTTTGTAATCCTAAAATTATATTTTTCCCAATCACGGATTTAAAACTGAAGTAATATTATTTATTTTATATACGACATTGTGTTTATTTTTTCTATATATACGAAGTAAGGTAACATATATTAAAGTAAATAAAGTAACATAAAGTAAAGTAAGGTATATATAGTTAGTAAGGTACTTAAAATTTGCACTGAGGGTCGGCGCAATTTTGTTCCTCAAAAACGTATGCAGACAAAATAATCTGTAACTTTATGAAGTCAATATTTCTTGGGTGAAGATGTTTGCTTTTTAACGTATTGTTACGTTGGTCTCACTGATCGTCGTATGGTACACTGGAAAACAAAATACAGACACCAATGAAACCACTAATCACCAGCTTTAATTATCATAATTAATCATTCTTAATTAACTTGTGCAATAATTCCAGTTAGATCTGTCCACACGCAATAATAATGTCAACTAATAGACTTCCACACACTAATCACTTTTCACTAACACCACTTGAGACGCACTGTGTAATCGCCGACGTAAAATTGAAACTGAGCGGCAGCTGTCGTTGTTTAAATAGATAGCACAAGTGTTCCAGAATAATCCGTAATACGCGTCAACACCACTCGAAAATACTAGAGCGTAATTGATTGCGGCTTTGAACACAGTGTGCGCGGACCGGTGAAGTCTGGAACAGTCTCGGTTGTTGACGTGTGGTAAGTGTCACGTACGCACACAAACATTACAGCTGGGTTGTGCTGGGATAGCCGAGACACATGTAGAACGTACTGTAATGCCATAACAGTGTAAATGGTTCTTAGGAGTTCCCTCATTCAATTGTGGCCGACTGTCTGTTGAAATTTGAGGTCATGTGTGTTACTCAAGATAATTTGAATGTCATGCTCTGTTATTTTTCATTCTCGTGGATCTTTTATTAGTATGTCATGGACCTTAACTTTTGTGTTCTCCAAGGTTCTTATACCGGTTCAATAGTTGTGGATATTGAGTGCCACAAAGTAATTCTGTGTTCACCAACTCAACTGTCGGCATTCAAAAGGATCAAGTCTTGGAATCACAATACGCCTTAACACCATGTTTTAAAAATATTAAGGTACAGTATGCTTAAAGCATTAATTAATGCTTCATTTAAATAATTTAGCCATCCTTTTTAAAATAATTTAAAGTTAACAAAATGCATTTATTTTAATTTTTCACTATAAGCTTGTTTTTCTATCGAAATAAATAAACACACACACACACACACACACACACACACACACACACACACACACACACACACACATTTAATCACTACGTCCCTGAATGAAAATTAAAAGAAATTCGTATTTAATATAACCTCTCCTCTTGAGTTATAACTTAGGGAACCAGTAATAATTGGATGTGCCAATTATACCGGCTGCCTTCGTTGTGAAGCACTGAAAATAATCACAACAAATAAACAATTTATATAGCAGGATATTTGGAAGGGGAGACTGTTGATTTATGCACTCATTTTACTCGGTACTTAGATGACATCTCTTTATTACATTTGATGATTAAGTTCTCTATTGAAAGTTCTCTAACAATATAGTTTACTATATGATTCAATATATAAATTACTACTTTACAAAGGGGCCTCAAAACATGATGTACATCTTATTGATTAATTCCACGGATCCGGGATTAAATATATTAACTGAATTATGGTCACCTTGCCATGTACAATATTGAAACTCTAACCATTGGAAGAATGGTTTTTTATTAATCTTCTAAAACAACAAAACTTTTAATTTAAACTTTACCTTTTTTTGCTATAACTAGCGTTATTAGATTTTATACTACATGTTACCTAAAATGTCAGGTTTCTTAAGTCTTTAATGTTATTACAATTAAACATAAGTTTTAAAGTCTTTAATGTGATAATTTAAATTGTCTTTTGGGGTTTATAATTTTGTAACTCTTAACCATGGAAGACAAGCCTCCATGTCACCTGTGTTTTTCCTGAAGTTGCTGCAGAATTAGTTCTTCGGTCCTCCTGATGTTTCTTGAAGTTCAGTCGTTACCTTATCATACTGTGATGGTGAAGTTCTTGAAGTATGTGAAATCTTTCCTGGTGTGGTACATTCATCTCCGGCGACTGTAGTTACTCTTAATAATTCTTGTAGTTAGAATACATAGATAGAATGTTTGTTTCACTGTTACACACTTCACATGATGATAGATTAGTTTACTATCACCTTCTTGGTTGTAATACTGTATTATTTACATAGTCCGTTATTTTATAATATAGAGAGATGTCATCACCACACAAATTTACTCATTTAAATAGTCATAGTATCAACCCTTTCACATTTTTATTTATATACGTAGCGAAACAACGCTTTACGCTGCTTACGGCGTGAGCGCTCCATTACAATTCGAAGAAAATAGTTAAGGGGAGCGTAGTAATCTCAAGACAATTACTAGGCAACATAAAAGTAGTTCCGTTTTTCTAATTTTAATTAAAGGACTACGGTTGATTAAATAATTAAATCGTGATATTCTTAGTTGCAGAAGTTATCCAAGTACGTAACAATGGTCTTAATTAATTATTTAAATAATAACAAATTTACAATAATACTTAGTTTATTTAGGGGTCAGAAAACAAGTTACTTCTGGTCAGTTCTTGTTTATACAGGATAAATTAATAAGCTTTACCCTTTCTGTACAATTCCATTCCCTTTTAATTTTATTATTAGACTTATATTAAATATTATTATTATTAAATGATTGCCATAAGAATTAGTTTACAATGTGAGATTTTATTAAGAATTTAAAATGTCTGCGCTTATATATTATCAACTTAATTACTTAACATATTAGCGCGCGCTTCATTCCATATTTTCCTAATATTTTTATCCCTAATTTCATGGGGTAACAATTCATGTATTTTCCACTTAGTGGATAATGGGTGGTTGGGTTTATATTTGAACAATAATTCAAATGGGGTCGACTTATGTCCTTCATGATATGCAGAATTAAAAGCGAACTGTATCCAGGATAAGTTCTGGTCCCAAGAAGTATGGTCGTTATCATGGTAGGCAATTATAGCAGATTTTAGGTTTCGCAAATACCTCTCAGCTATATTACCTTGCGGACGATACACTGTAGTGGTAATATGGTTTATACCTAGTTTGAAACACATGTTCCTGAATTCCTTGGACTTAAACTGTGGTCCGTTATCCGACACTAGATGGACAGGAATACCAAATTCTTTAAATAATCTATGCTGTAAAATATTTACTGTGGTTGTAGCTAAGGCTCGCCGCATGGGGTACATCCAGACGAATTTGCTAAAAGAGTCTACACAAATTAGTAACATTGTATTTCCTGATTTGGAACGCGGATAGGGTCCTGAAAAGTCTAAATAAATTTTGGAGAACGGGGTAGCAGGAATCTCAGAGATTAACTGACTTATTTGGCTGTTTCTAGCGGGTTTGCTGAGTGCACACAACTTACACTTTTTTACAAAATTGGCGATCTCACTGTTCATATTTTCCCAGTGATATTCTTTACGAATTCGGTGTATAGTTTTATTTATTCCCATATGTGCTCCAATGGTGGAAGAGTGATAATATTCCATCAGCATAGGTTTAATAATATCAGGGGCAATTATTCGTAGATATTTTCCGTTCGCTATTTTACAACATAATACTCTCCTACTTAATATGTGTTTCTCTGACTTATTTCCTTTTTCAAGTTGTTCAATAATTGGACTCAAACGTGGGTCTTGTATTTGATACTGGGCTAAATCCGTAAATGCAAGAGGAAATTCGGTAATTAAAGTATTAATAATAGGCGTTTCTCTACTCTTGTTTTCGTAATTATTACTACTAGGCTGGAACATACGTGACAGTGTATCGGCAACTACGTTTTGGGTGCCTCTAATATGTTGTACTTTGAATTTAAAACAATTTAATCTTAATACCCATCTTCCGATACGACCTAACTGTTTTGGGTGATTTAGTAGCCAAGATAACGCTTGATTATCTGTTTCTAACAAAAACTCCTTATGTTCTAAAAATGGTTTGAACTTCTCAAAAGCGAAAACTATAGCTAAAGATTCTAATTCGTATGCGGAGTATTTCTTTTCTTGCTCAGTTAGGGTGCGAGAAGCGTAACTAATAGGTAACCTTGAGTTATCTACTTCCTGATATATTACTGCACCTAGTGCGACACTAGAACTGTCTGTCTGCACTACAAATGGTTTTGTAAAGTCGGCTAATTGTAGTACGGGGGGTGATATTATGCTTTCTTTTAATTTCTCGAATGCGGTTTGGTGTTGCTCATTCCATTCAAATTTAATTCCCTTCTTTCTTAAGGTATTTAGCGGTGCTGCAATTTCAGCTAGATGTGGGATGTACTTATGGAAATAATTTATCATTCCCAAAAATCGAGCTATTCCTTTCGCATCCCGCGGCGGTAAAAATTCTCTGATGGCACGGGTTCGCTCTGGGTCTATGCTTACCTTTCCGTTGGCTTTTACGATGTGACCTAAAAATGAGAATTGTGTCACAGCAAAATTTACTTTACTGGGATTTACGGTTAATCCAGCTTTCTCCAATCGGGTTAGTACTTCACGTAGATGATTAAGATGTTGTTCAATTGACTCACTGTAGATAACAATGTCATCTAGGTAGTGGTACACATATTTAAACTTTATGTCATGAAATAATTTTTCTAATAATCTGCTACATACAGAACTACCTTGGGATATACCAAAAGGTACCCTTGTAAATTGGTACAGGTTGAAAGGGACGGCAAAGGCGGTAAGACGTTTTGATTCTTCCGAAAGAGGTATCTGATGAAATGCCTGATTTAAATCCATAATGGTAAAGATTTTTGCTTTAGTGAAATAATGAAATGCACTGTGGATGTCGGGAAGTGGTATAGATTCAAATTCTATCCGTTTATTTAGTTGTCTGTAGTCCACCACTAATCTATGTTTGTCGTTACTTTTGGGTACTAAAAACGCGGGTGATGAATAAGATGACGTAGAGGGTTCGATGACTCCTTGTTCTAACAATTTATTAATTTGGTTCCTCATCACTTCCATTTTCGGTGGTGATAATTTGTATGGGGCTAAACGAATTACTTTGTTGTCACTCAAATTTATTTTGTACTCTATCAGATCCGTCAGTCCTAATTTTGGGGTGAGGACGTTGGAGAATTGTTTTATTAAAGTCTGTATGTTCCGTCTATCTTTACTTTTTAGATGACTTAATTCAGGTTCGTGATGCTTTATATGTGTAGAAGTGGTGCTAGTACTCTCTCTGTTATTTGCATTATCATGCAAGTTATATTTCCGTGAACGATCGAATCCAAAGTAAAATATCTTCTCGTGAATGTCTAAAATTATTCCTGTTTTACTGATAAAATCAGCTCCCAATATTAATTCGGGTCCTAATTCGTCACATACCAACATTGGAAAGTACCACGTTAGATTTTTAATTTTTACTTTAATAGTGATGATAAGCTTTATCATTAAGTTTTGCTTATTAGCTGTAGCGCATCTAATATTTACTGATTGACTGCGTTTAACTAAATTGTGTTTAAATAATTGATCGGCTAGCTCTTGACTAATTAAACTTTCTCGTGGATCCGGAATCAATTAATCCGAGGCTGGATGTAACACCAAGGTCAACTTGTATATACGGTAATTCACACTTATTGTAATCACATTTACTAATAGAGTTACATTTATCGATAAATTTCCTAACATAGGGGTCTAATTTTCGTTTGTTATTATTATTAGTATTTCGTTTTAACTTGTGGTCTCTCAGGGGTTTACCTGTTTTCACGATGCTGCGGAAGACACAGGATTTCGGATCTCCCTGCCTTACATGTTTTTTGGATAATGAGTTTTCTGATGATACTGTTTCCGTTTACAGTTTCTACTGAAGTGTCCAGGTTTTCCGCAGTTATAGCATATATATTCTTTACGCGGGGTCTCACTGGTTTCGTGTCTAGGTGGTGGCTCTTTGGACTTACCGTGGCCATGAACATAGGTTGATCGCCGACATGGGCGTCGTTCTCGTAGACTTCTTGTATCTGAGGATAGGGCTTGCGTTTCCTTTCTATGTGGTGTTGTGGATACCGGTGCATGTCGATGCTGATCTGCATACCACACATTTGAAGAGTGCACACTACATTGTTCAAGGTCAGCGAAAGTAAGGGGTCTACTTATTAGAGCTAAACGGGAGCGTTCTTCAGGAGATAAGCCTACCAATATAGTGTCGACCAATTGTTTTTCAGTCCAGTCGACTTGCAGTAGACGTGAAGATTCTCTGATGTCTGCGATATAGTGGGCCAGTCTTTCTTGAGCTCTTTGTACTCGAAGTACAGTATTTCTTTTTATCTCCTCATATATTCCAGTGGGAATAAAATATTTGATTATATTTGTATGAAGTTCTTCTACCGGAAGATTCGAGTTTAATGATTCGAGCACACGATCTCGTAAAGGTGGTTTACATTTCGGTAAGATGACCTGCAGTATTTGCCAATCGCTCACTAGTTGTAGATCTTTTATTTGCAGTAGATATCTGATAAAAGTCAATAGAGTCGTGATGCTTAAGCCATCGGTGTAAGGAATATCATTAATTATTTTCTCTACTGGGTGGGAAATCTTTCCGTAGAGGTCTACATTAAAACATACGTTAGGTGTACTTTTCGAAAGATTGGTGTTTGCATTGGGATTTGTAATCGCATATTTACTAGTGCGAGTATGCTGAACATTTGGCGGTGGGGGTTCTGACATAATGTGGGTATTTAATTCTCTACTAGGTAATTGTTCATGACTCAGTGGTATCTTCGATACGGTGGGTGATTCGGGCTTCGAGGTGGAGAGAGGGTGTTCTAAAGTAGGGGATTGAACTGGGGAGATATATAATTTTTGTAAATCGTGCTCAATTTCCTCCATTCTCGATGAGTCTGATTTTCGTCTTAAGTCATTGATAATTATGGGTAATTGGCTTAATGCCTCCTCCGCAAATTTCTGCACGTCGGGGGGGATTACGGTGACGTCGGGCCAGCTTAATAAATTATTCAACCGGCGGGTTAAATGTTCTATACGTTGCGTAACGCGCAAAAATTCCGTAGGTGATTTCTTGTCCTCAAGGTTTTGAGATAATACTATCAATTCCCTATATTTCGCATAACAGGTTTCTCGTTCTCCGTCATAATCGAGTTCACGCAATTTATCTAACTGCGAGGGTGTATCTGATCCGGTTTGGCGTAATGATTTTCGTAACTCCGACACGGTTACATTTACGTGTTTTAGGCCTCGTAAAAGTGCCTCGTAGCATAGCTCATCTTTTAATAACAGATCAGGATTAAACTCTGCCATTTTTTGTAACGTGAGCGGCTATAACTAATTATTCTACTATTTGCATTAATTGTTATACAACGCTTCCTTTTTCTTTTACACAAATAAACACTTAAAATGTTATGACAATCTTTATCGTTTTACTTTGAGAGAGAGAGAGAAATTTCACACATGCATGAATATGCGTACGACAAAAGATTCCCCCTTCGGTTACTAACACATGAACAGACACGCTTCTTATAACAATAGACCACACAAGGAGGGTGACTTATTTTCAACTCAACTAAACAATGACAATTTTAAACAAACGGCAGCAGGAAACTACCCGTCCGAGATTGTCGAAAATGTGGCACGTATATGAATGGGACTTTTAACAAGTACCGACATGGTTTGTTTACATGGGATTATATGCTAATATTACGTTACACATATTATATTTACTAATAAAGTTATTTATACTATATTACTATAATATTAATTATTATTTTTATCTTATTTCAAACTCTGACACATATTGAAATACATGAGTGTATAGATCAACAGCTTTTGTGCGTGGGATATCGGGACGCAATTACTTCTTTCTTTTCTCTTACGCAAAATTAGCAAATTTACAAAATAAGCAAATAGCAGCAGATTAGCAAAAATAGCAGCAGAGCAGCAGAGTCGCGCAAATTATAACCTCTCCTCTTGAGTTATAACTTAGGGAACCAGTAATAATTGGATGTGCCAATTATACCGGCTGCCTTCGTTGTGAAGCACTGAAAATAATCACAACAAATAAACAATTTATATAGCAGGATATTTGGAAGGGGAGACTGTTGATTTATGCACTCATTTTACTCGGTACTTAGATGACATCTCTTTATTACATTTGATGATTAAGTTCTCTATTGAAAGTTCTCTAACAATATAGTTTACTATATGATTCAATATATAAATTACTACTTTACAAAGGGGCCTCAAAACATGATGTACATCTTATTGATTAATTCCACGGATCCGGGATTAAATATATTAACTGAATTATGGTCACCTTGCCATGTACAATATTGAAACTCTAACCATTGGAAGAATGGTTTTTTATTAATCTTCTAAAACAACAAAACTTTTAATTTAAACTTTACCTTTTTTTGCTATAACTAGCGTTATTAGATTTTATACTACATGTTACCTAAAATGTCAGGTTTCTTAAGTCTTTAATGTTATTACAATTAAACATAAGTTTTAAAGTCTTTAATGTGATAATTTAAATTGTCTTTTGGGGTTTATAATTTTGTAACTCTTAACCATGGAAGACAAGCCTCCATGTCACCTGTGTTTTTCCTGAAGTTGCTGCAGAATTAGTTCTTCGGTCCTCCTGATGTTTCTTGAAGTTCAGTCGTTACCTTATCATACTGTGATGGTGAAGTTCTTGAAGTATGTGAAATCTTTCCTGGTGTGGTACATTCATCTCCGGCGACTGTAGTTACTCTTAATAATTCTTGTAGTTAGAATACATAGATAGAATGTTTGTTTCACTGTTACACACTTCACATGATGATAGATTAGTTTACTATCACCTTCTTGGTTGTAATACTGTATTATTTACATAGTCCGTTATTTTATAATATAGAGAGATGTCATCACCACACAAATTTACTCATTTAAATAGTCATAGTATCAACCCTTTCACATTTTTATTTATATACGTAGCGAAACAACGCTTTACGCTGCTTACGGCGTGAGCGCTCCATTACAATTCGAAGAAAATAGTTAAGGGGAGCGTAGTAATCTCAAGACAATTACTAGGCAACATAAAAGTAGTTCCGTTTTTCTAATTTTAATTAAAGGACTACGGTTGATTAAATAATTAAATCGTGATATTCTTAGTTGCAGAAGTTATCCAAGTACGTAACAATGGTCTTAATTAATTATTTAAATAATAACAAATTTACAATAATACTTAGTTTATTTAGGGGTCAGAAAACAAGTTACTTCTGGTCAGTTCTTGTTTATACAGGATAAATTAATAAGCTTTACCCTTTCTGTACAATTCCATTCCCTTTTAATTTTATTATTAGACTTATATTAAATATTATTATTATTAAATGATTGCCATAAGAATTAGTTTACAATGTGAGATTTTATTAAGAATTTAAAATGTCTGCGCTTATATATTATCAACTTAATTACTTAACATATTTTTATTAATGAAATCGTCACATTAAGTGTCTAAATTGTACAGTTAAATATATAAAAAAATTAATTATATTCTTATTGAAAAACAAAAATACCTCATCAAACATTATAAGCTAAATAAAAGCTTACAAAATTTTAGTAGATAGACCCTACTATTTTTAAAAAAATGATAATATTTGTGTTGCATATGTGAAGAAAATAATCGAGTCATAACACTTAATATTAAAATTCGTGCTATATTCAAGTCAGTACGGAAGACGCAAGTAAAATGGCATCGAGATATTTTCGTGCTACACAGGTGACTCACACGTTACCTACAAACTGTTTAATAAATTATGTGGTTGTTTTACGGTGTCTGGTGTCGCTGTAATACCACTCCACTAAACACAAACGTTCACGTACCATGTTGTAATATGGCGTTGAAAACGATTTGAATTCCATAATAAAGGACGGAAGTTATTAATAGATAAGCTAACAATCAACACTACACATTATACCCAGTAATCAATGCAGTTAAACGTCAAATTTATCAAATTATAATGTATTTAGTGTTTCGAAACTTTGAACTGTTGCGCGTCATGTTTGTAAAGTAATGTTGTTTTACATGCAGTCGTTGTTAATACGTTAGAGGCTTAACATGATTTTCGTAGTCAACAGAATGATATCAGTGATAGCAATGCTATCACTATGCAGTAGTGTTTATTTACTTGAATTCGTCTTCCCGCATGATTCGGAACCACCGGCGTTCTTGAAGACTGATAAACCTTATCACTCAATCGTCGTACACACAAAAAATAACTTTACATTTAACTTAAAAGGTACGTTTTGGAAACAATAAAATGTCAGTCAAACTTTTCGAATTGTTTATTAATTGGTTGTTCATAACTTGTTTCTGAAAAAAATCAATATTTACTTAAATAGAAACATTCAGTACAAAAGGTATGGTTACACTACAGAGCAGTTAGTGCGGCAGATAATTACATAATTTGAATACGGAATATTTAATAAACGGCTCCTATTCTGCAGAGCCTATGGACAAACCAACTATATAACAATCTATACATAGTTATAGAGTCAGAAGGAAAAGAGTAGCTTCTAGAATCGTAATATATCAGTAAAATAATGTGTGTGAATGCAGCGTGGTACAGTAGATTACTATTGTATGCTATTCTTGGAGAACTTAAATAAGTCGTAGGTATGTAGACTTTTCCAATCAGAGCAAATACATTTATTTTTAAAATCACAGACTTAAATTTAGAAAACGTGAAAACGTTTAACATATTTACTTTGACTAACAGTATGACCGATACCAATTAATTATGAACCTAAACCTAAATTGGTTGGTATGTAAATATTTTCAAAAGGGTTTGGTTTTGTTTGGTTTGCATAGATTGCTATTACCATCGTTCAAATTTATTTACACAACGTTTCAAATATTAAAAATTTTTTGGTCATCTTCATCTTAAAAAATGTCAGTTTTAAGTAATTTTAGACTTGTAAACAACTTTAAGCAAAGTGAAATGTTGCTTAAGGATACTTAGCCGCTTTTGTAGTGTGCGGCTACGATGGTACGTAACTATTTAAGGAATATTTTTGAAAATACGTTAGTTTGGATAACCGTGAAAGTATAGAAAATTTTGGAATGGGATTTACATCAAAACGCTCATCATAATAAGACCTACTTGATGACAGTAGTTGTTTTAAAGTTAGTAACTGAATATATGCGTTTTTTTTTTAAGTAAAAAAATTGAAGCCCACAAAATCGGTCGTAAAGTATTTAGGTTTTTGAATATTGATTGTTCTGTACGATACGTTCTTGTACAGAAAAATTTATTATCTGTAAGAAAAGGGGTTAGCGAAGAACCAATCAGATTAGTAGTAATTTAATTGTAAAATAAGAATTGTTAACGTACAATCATTCTACTTTCGGAATCGATAACGAGTGAACGCTGCGTTGGGCCAAGACGTTGAGTCTGCCAGTTGCAGCTAACGCAAGTATTTCCTGTACAGTTACTGCGATAATTATTATAATTGTGTTCTATCCGGAAAAGTGTAAGATATTACGTTTAGGGTATATAGACACTTCAATTTGACTGGAAAGATGTAAGCCTAATACACCAGTTAAGTTATAACAATATCGGTTTGCGGTGTGAAATTGTATGTAACCGTGCCCTCGAGAAATATCTACACTCCCAGAAGCGACCCTGAAGCCGGACAAAGTAAACTAACAGACGTGTCCATCCAGATAGGATCCACCCGTCATCTAAAGGATCTCGTGTCAACATTTAAGGGAAGTGAACATATTTATATACACTTATGAAAACTCGTTTATAAGAAAGACGCTAATACAAGTTATATCAGTAAAGACGTTGTGGTTTAAATAAGACAAATTTTAAATATTAAATTTAAGAACTTTTTAAATATTAATTTATTTCATTGTACAGAAATTTAATTTTAGTTTGTGTTATGAAGGTCAACAGAGATTGATTAATTATTTTTGCAAACTGTATTAAAAGCACAGTAGATTGTCAGAAAATTAATAGCATTATTAATACATCCTTTTCATTTCAATAACATCTAGCTCGACTGCTTATTCTATGCGACCCTTATACATTGCAATATATAATTGGTTTTAACGTTGAATCACTCCATTCTTGTCCAGAAAATGTGAGTGTATCACTAGATGCAAGAACTGTGTTCAACCGTAACATAAAGTGAATTACCATACGTAAGCTTTAAAATCAAAGAAGATCTGGAATACATGACTCACAAACTGAAGAAAGAGTAAGAAAAATGGGGATTACTGATGAACACAGAAAGAACGCACTATCTGTGTGTCGTAGAAGAAACAACAGATTTAATCTTAAAAAACAACGAACGTATAAAAAAATGCAACCGCTGAAATTACTTAGGAATAAAATTTAATGAAGAAGGAGCATATGATGTTTAAATAAAATCAAGAATAAACAAAACAAAACAAATAATTAGATTACTGAATTGAATTCTTTGGAGCAAAGAAATTGAAAAAGAAATTCACGTTCGTTGATTTACGGATCCGGAACATGGAGAATAAAAGAAGCGGTAAAATTAAAGTTAGAAGCTACAGAAATGGATGCTTTGAGACGAGCTGCTAGAACATCAAGGCTAGAGCGAATATGAAATGAAACGATCGAAGAAGAAATGGGCGTATAAAAGACAATCATCGACTGCATTGAAGCATAACGACTAATCTGGTACGGACTCGTACGAAGAATGGGACAAAACAGACTACCAAAGAAAACAATGAGATGGATACCCAGAGAGCATAGAAAGAAAGGAAGACCCTGAAAACATGGATAGAGGGAATAAGAAGGTTAATGAGCGATAGAGGACTAAACGACGAAGACTGCAACGGCAGTCAACAATGGAAATCAGGCATCGGACAAAGTTGTAGGACGTTTAGACCCCGAAAAAAATCTTTAAAATCTATAAAATACAAATTCCTTTCATATCGGTAGACGCATTGAAAATATTTTTGTGTAATTAATATTGTCATTATTATTTCTTTTTGTAGATTATGAATGGATGGAGCAGGTAACATTCCACGCAGATATCAACAGGTGGCGTGACTTACCCAGTGACCTGATGGACGGAGAAATTAAATTTGTAATTCGTAAACGAGAAAACGGGTCGTGGACGCACACCTGCTCGTACCCTTACATAAATCAAGGCGACACAGTGTATTACTGGTTCTTCATCAAAACGACGCATCCCATTTATAGCGTTGTATTGCATAAGTGCCAGAACTTTACAATACCAAAATCAAAGTTTTTACAAACACGTTTGAAGTACTCATTGAAAGATTAAACGAACGATATACATGATGAGTCAAAATTGCACGGCGATCTCTTGGAATCTGATTCCGAGAGAAATTTTTATTTGTTTATTGGAAAATTAACGAAGTTATTGTATTCCAATCTAAAAATGTGTTTCTCGACTCCAATGTTTGGGGTTTTACACAGTTTTTTTTAGAAACTAATTGATATAGAGCTCTGGGACCTCTTCTATTCAATTGTTCAGATCAAAAACCACAAGAAACCACCAAATTTACCCTTCACTTTGTACCTCAAAATTTCAGTATGGCGTCATTTACCGTGGAAGTAGAAAGCAGGGCAAACTGGTTCGCGAGCCGTAACTCCCTAACTAACCGTTCTAAGACCTATATATACATGAACTTTTTTTATTTCTAGCTATAGAATCAGCTTCCGAGAGATTTCCGTGCAATTTTGAATCACTTATATATCAAGTCAGCTGCCAAAATACTTCAAAAATCGTTTAGCTCTCTTCAAAATATTTTCTAATTTTTTCTATTTTTATAATTCATTTTTCTTTTAAGAGACGATTGCTGGCACATCATAATATACCTTCTTGTAATTGATACTCAGTTTATTTCCGTCTTCGTCTTAACAGGTTCCTTTCATGTGGTATTTAATACTTTATACAGAACGTCGTTATTCCAAATGTTGTCAGGTAAAAATTCCATCTGACAACCAGGCAACCTTCTAAACAGCACTCTCCAGTCAGTATGAAGACAATTACATCGTGTTTTTTAGACTTACAGCTTACTCTTTTATCTTTAGTGCTACAACAGAGTCTTTCTGTACCATTTTTACATGTAAAAAGGAACGGCCTACAAGTGGCCGTCTTGTAACCATACCGATGGCTTTTTGGCTTTCAACTGATCTACTCCGCTTGCTTATTCTCCGCTCCCTTAAAGGGCGCATTAAGTTGTATAAAATTGTGATAATTGAATGCGTCCGCAATGATCTATTTGAGTTAGTTAACGTTTAAGTAATTTATTAAAATATAATTAATTTCCCCAATTACATTTATAAGATGTTTTTAACACTAGATCCCAAATTTATTGTGTTAGCTTCTTGTTTTCTTTCGCCAGTTTTCCAAACGCCCCGTTCCTGTAGTCGTATCTCTATCTGGGATTGTGCTTTCCATATTAGCAAAAATACTTGATACAGACAGAGAGAGAGAGAGAGAGAGCGAATGTGGTGACGTATGCCATTCCACTGCACGCATCACTGTAATACTACACATTTAAAATACGTTTAACACAGTTTCGATATTACTTAACTGTCTCTCACAAGGTATTTCTTGTAGCGAATAAAAATAAACCACTTTAACAAAATATTTCGTAAATTACACTTACATACAATGTACGAACTTTCAATCTAATACGCACACAACTTTACAACTAAATACGTATGAACAATGTTTTCAGAACCAGTAATACCGCACCAACACAAGCACGCACTATCATTCAGGCGTCTCGGCAGCATAGCTGGTGTACCTACAGTACATACGTTAACAAACGTTTCCTATAACGTGTGTTTAGCATGAGAGATTTATAATAGTTCAACGTATCGTGTATTTGCACTGTGAAAATATTACATTTTCTATCTGTACTTTAAATTATTCCCTGAAATCCGCCCGGTAGAGAAAAATTTAAAGTGCAGATAGAGATCTGATTGACTTACAGTGCAGTTAGATAACGATAGACAAGACAGAATGCGATAACAGTTTCGTGCGATGCACTTTCTCTCTTTGTCACACATTGGAGCTTCACAACAACACTTGCATGCTTGTAATGTTCTCACCAGTCTTTGTTATCAAGGGCGTATTTACGGGGGGGGGGAGAACGGGACCGGAACCTCCCCACAGAGGGACAAAAAAAGTTTAGGAATTTTGTTAATCTTTAATTTTTAGGCTCTTCTATTATTTTTTCAGGTAGAAACTCATTTTTAAATACACAAACAGGTTTGTTACACAACATTTGTGTATACGTTTGAAATATGAAATATAGAAAAGTCAATTCACTCAGTATCTTCTACACAATGTTTCAGTAGCGTGTATATTTACTGTGTTATTGCCGTAGGCCTATACATAAATGGAATTGATTTCATTATGTTAAAACACGTTTTCGGCCACTTTAATGATAGTAATGTTGATTACTCTTAATTTGTTTTTTCTTTTGTATAAAGCCGACCCGACCGGGCTCCGGATCCCCCAAGACCAAATTCTAGATACCCTACTGTTTGTAACAACCAGCCTACACACGTCAAACACTATTCAAGACTGATCTGTGCGTGTGCGAAATGAAAGAAAATTTTGATAGCCTCTCAACAAGGTGTCTGTCCATAGCGCATCTCCTAGTCAGTGATCATATCTATCGTCAGGTCCATAACCCGCGGCCATCATGGGGGCTGATACGTTTGACCAGCTCCTTGCTCAACGGAAAAAGGATGCAACGATAAAATCCTATTATAATATTTTAAACTCTAAAATTTTAACTCTAATATATATATATATATATTTATATATAAAATTCACTCTCACTACCGATAATTCAGATATTAAAGAAGCAGGTTCAGATCATATAATTACACAAACTTTTAAAAAACCTTTTCCCAATGTAGGCCTATATGTTTTGTACAACATGGATGTAGCCTATGGGTGAAGAGATGAATGCCATTTAAAAAATTTTTAAGATAATTACACACTTATTAACTATTGCTTTAGAAACGTAAACAAATATTGTTTCTAAATAATACCTACGCGTATGAATGTGAGCGTGTGTTTCTGTAGCACAATGACAAGTGTTCGTCGTATGTGAATGTATCCATTAAACGGAGACCACCATTTTGATTTTTCTTTGAAAAGTTTAGTTTGTCAGGAGAGAAAAAGTTCACCTCTTAATGCACATTCTTATGCCCAATGACTAGCGTAAGAGAAATCCGATAGAAGCTCTTCTATATGCCGTCAAAGCAAATTTCCAATGAAACTGCCACCAACAAGCATGTCTAATTATCATACCAGAATTCCAAACAAACATAATTAGGAGATCTGTATCCATCCTTTTGGCTTCCCGGCGCCTTTCAAACATTGTATGAAATCCTATGGGACTACTTAATACTGTTGGCATAGCGAATAGAAGAGAAAATGAGATCACTCTGGGCGCGCGCTATAGTCGTGAATAGGGCTAGCGGTGACCACGTTAAACTTCGGCGCTGCGATCGCAGGTTGTTGTAGTTGAGACGGTAAGCCTATTTAGCCACGTTCAAAAAAGAGCTGTGTTTTATGTGTTGCAAAAGTGAGTTTGTGCGTCTTATTACATATATCGTGTTCAGTTGCAATTAATTATAGGTTTGAGTGATTTACAAACATTCTGAGTCATAAACGTGTGATAATATATAGTAAAAATGCTCAGAATGTATGAAAGGTTACAGTAATGATTTGTGTGTGTGTGTTATTTTTCATATACGGGTAGTTTTTAGTTTCAGTTAACAGTGCGTGTGAAAAAAGTATTACTGGTGTGCGCGTCTCATCATATATTATTGAAATTTTTACAAATTCTTAATTCAGAAAGCAACACTTTTGGCTCAGAGAAAACTCTAGAATCACTCAACTTTACTCTAAAAAGTACTCTGGAGTTATCCGAATATTTGTGGAGCAAGAAATTTAAATATTTACTTACTGCAAAATTCAATCAGGATCCTCTAGAACGCCATTTCGGGATTCTCCGCTCTTTGTCATGCGATGACCATCCATCTACAGTTGACTTTCTACATCTTCATATGTTGCAGTCTGTGTATGTTCCACATAAACTTACGTTAGCGAAAGGAGCAAACTGTAAACCGGAAAGTGAATCTCCACTCACTTCTTTTGTAAATCAAATCCGTGAAATATGTAAGGAGGTAGAAAATGAAAACAAAGCCCTCAAGAAATCAATGGAGTTGCTCATCAAGGAAAATGTAGTTTTAAAGGACTCGGAATGCTACAATTGGGTAGAGGATCTACCTGAGCTCAAAACTGGTGCTCCGAAAGAATGTCTCGTGTATCACTTGGCAGGGTACATAGTGAGAAAACCATCTAGAATTACTGACTGTGGTAACTGTGCTGTTACACTGACGAACGAACGTCCTCCTAATCTACCTGCTGCTGTGTGGACAAAAATAAAAGGTTACGGAACTATCGAAGAAACATCTCATTTAATGTACCCTTCAAATGGTGTTTATCATGTACTATTGCAAGGAGAAACAACTGTTACAATAAAACTTAGTTCACCAAACAGTATGTGGGGGGATATTTTTTATGAATGCTTGGATGAAATCAAAGAAATTAATGTGCCCGCAACGGACAGAGTAGGATGTTGCCGTGAACACACAATAGACATTGTAAGCAAGCTAATTTTCAAATATATCCAGTGCCTATTCTTTTTCCCTACGAAGAAAATACATAGAGAAATGACCAGTACAAAATTGGCTAAATCCTCTCGGAAAATTTCGAAGGTTTCGAACTGCTGACATCCTATGGTGTGTACATTGTTTAAATCTTATATACTTTTGTATTTGTACGCATTCCAGTGTATCGTAAATATAATTTTAATTGTTACATCATATAAAAACATTTCACGACAGTTTCAAATAAGTATTATTTAATACAGAATTGTGTGTGTATTAAAACTTATTTGCGTGCTTCACGTTGGCATACACAACAACGGTCGACGCTAGCGCCACGTTGCGGCGAACCACAGTAACTAGCTAAGTGATCACACTTTCTCTTCTATTCCCTATGCTCTTGGACTTAATTTATCTTTTCTTAGTTATTTATAACACTAACTGTAAGCTGTACTTAAAAATCATCATTGTGAAGGTATTTTGTTGGAATCATTAAACTAGAAGCTTTTTAATCTGTCAAAAAATGTTTGATTCCTTCAAACAATTCTATCCATTTTTTTAGGCAATTATCATTTTTATAAAAAAACTATCAGTATTTCTTGAGTGATTACTATATCAGCTTGCTCCCTTAAAACCGTACAGTCGATTTTCTTTATGTTGTGTAAACACCTTTGTTTCGGCGTAAAGTGAGAGTACAAAATAAATTTGTTGTTGAGTTTTGTCCAACCTGAACGTGAAGTAGGCCTAACACTTGAAGCGCTAACCAATAGCTACTTGAAGTAGTGAACGAAAATGCTTCTTTTCTGAATAATACGTTCTTAAGTACAATTATTATTATTATTATGTACAAACAATTATTTATGTATAACTTATTGTTAGTTCACATCCTTCATTATTATTTTTTAAATTAGAAACATCTGAAAGCATAACAGTTAATTTTAGAATAATTTTTTATCAAGAAACTGCCAACTTATATAATATTTTAAATAATATTTAAAGCTACTAAATTTTAATATTGTGTTTCAAATGAAAATATAATGCAACTGTATTATAGAACAGAATAAATGTTATTTTTTTTAATATTAATTTTTATTTGTTCCTGATGATATTATTATTAAAAGCTTATTCTTATAAAAACAATTACTCAAGCAATGTAGCCCAAGTATATAGGCCTACTGTAAAAACTTTAAACAGTACATACGTTTGCGTTTAAAGTTTAATGAATTTGATAGCATTTCCTTTTAGTTTTCACATTTCAATACAGAAAAATATCACCAGTAGATCCACTTATTTGCAAATATGATTGTTATAGTTCTTTTACGCAAAAAAAACTATTGTTACAATACAAAAAGTAATTGACTGTATAATATTTACAAATAATAATACAATTCTTATAAAAATAATTTTAACTTGAAAATTGTAGTTGACTTTTGATTTTTCAAGCAAGTAGAACAATTTTCACTCATTGTAACACATTACTGTAATCACTATGTTTACTTGGATTTTCAAAACTCACATTGTATTACCATTATTACAACCCCAAGGATTAGTCTCATCCTCAACCTGTTCCGGGCCCCACTTCGCTATCGGCCGTCTTACATCTCGCCTCCCCACCGTTCTATATTCCATTGCTATCACTAGAATCCTGTCACTCGCCATTCTTCCCAAATATTCACACCGCCTTCTTTTGTTGCTCCTTAGCTATTCGACACCTGTTCTGTCCTTATATCTACATCCTTCTTTCTATCGAGAATGGTACAGCCCAGAGTATTCCTCAAAAACTTCATCTCCGCTGCCTGCATCTTTGCTTTGTCTCTTCCTGTATCTGGCTCCATATCCGTATATCAAGACTGGAACTGTTTCCCTCTTAAAAAAACCTTTTCCTTGTTTATTTCTTTGACTTATTTTTAATATATCTGTGAATTGTTCCACAGATATTCCTAAATTTTTTTAATTTTTCACATTGTAGTCCAAGACAAAATTACAGGGTGATACAACACATATGTCAAAAAACAGACGGAATTGTAACTCGACAAACAAATATTCGATCATCTAAAACGATGGAAGATTATTTAGATCTGAGTAGAAAATGTTAATATTTTGTGCTGTGCCGAGAAGCGTTACGCGCCGGTAGCATGGGTTACGGTAAGTGACGCTATTCACGCGTTTTGAGAGACAGCATTACCCAATGCTCTCACAGGTTTCCGGTCTTTTCAGATCTTCGCCGGCATCCAGAACGATCTTCTCGTATACTTGAACACGCTGGCCGAGTATACAATTCAGAAGCGTCAAGTCAGTTTGAGTTTGCGATTACAGTGTGGTGTTTCATAGCGCTTTAGTGGTAAAGTGATTATTGTGTGTCCAAATTTCTGTAATTAGTGACGTAGATTATTCTATTTCAAAGATGTGAATTAGGTGATTTAATTTAGCGCGTGTCGGAAAATCGTATAATTGAATTACAAATATTATTGTTGTTTTGCTTATTGTAACTTTGATTAAAGTCGTAACTAACGATTTCTCTGCAGTTGAGTTATTTAATGTTTACTGTTTGTACAGTAACGGCCACAATCCGTGTGACTGTAGTAACAATATTATTTGCAATGAAATCGTACACTGATGTGTGAGGTATGTGAAGGCACGTTATGTAGCAATTGACGGACGAGATGACATATGTATACCATTAATTCTACAAAGAGTGTACACTAGTTTGTATGCGTTTTCAATATACCTACGAGGGTCAGTTGAAAAGATCGCGGAGCGACATCTATAGCTCAGTGGTAGAACTAAAATCTTTCGTGTGCTGCAAGACATATATTTCGCCTGAATACCTATTAATTTCCAGATATATCTGTCAATTTATTCACTTCTTACTAGCTTTTTGAAATTTTCCTGTCACGCGTGTTTTTAAAATGGACAAAATCAAACATCGTATTGTGACGAATTCTATGGTAAAAACGTTTTAGCGCCAATGGAAAATCAAAACAAAATTGTAAATGTGTTAGGAGATGCTGCGCCTTCAGAAACAACGATAAGTGGGGCACACTCGAGTTTAAACGTGGTCGTACAAGCACTGAAGACTATCCCAGCAGTGGACGTCCAAAAAGTGAAACAAAAAATGGCATTATTGGAAAAATTTCGTAGGGTGTTGGAAGACAGCAGACATTCGTCACTTCGACGAACGTTATATCGTGCGAGAGGACACGATGACAAGACCCGACGGCACAGTGTTGACTGTAAAACGACAACGTGTGGTGTGAAATTAGCTGCAGACGCATGTCCAACAGTTTTTGAAAACCTTGTTTATATCGGTGGTTACTTGGTACACAGTATTTTAAAAAATACATACTGGTGTATACACTTGAACTGGTTGTACAGATTTCTTTACTACAACAAATACCGAGTCTACTGTTGTACCACAAAAGAACAATTACTATTTTAATGTTATTAAAAGAAGATCTTTAAAATACCCTTCAGATTATGTGATAGACGTACTAAATTTAGCTTTCAAAGTGTTTACATTAATTTTATCTAACAGATACAAAACACAGTTTTTATTGTCCACTAATCAGAGAGTAGTGCTAAAATCCACTGTTTTAGGTTTTATTGACATCCATCATCCACAGAGAAATTGTAATATATGTAAAATTAATTTTAACAAACTTATCGATAAATGTTTATTTTTCCTTTTGTAACATCTTATTAAACAATTATTCGAAATCCCTTAATGACAAATTCAATAAAAAAGGAAAGATGCTCAGAATGAATTCAAATCGGACAAAAAGAGAAAAATACACAAATTTCAGGCAAGTTCAGCGTTAATTTGGATAAATGTTAGACAGCGAATTGTTAAGTTAGTCCAAATAACTTTATTGTAAATAGATTTTAATTAAGTATGTTAGATGTAAGGTAATACGAGATTGTAATGCACCATCTTCAAATGATTAAATATTGTTGTAAATAAATACTGAGCCGTTAGTAATCGGTTATTTCTTTAAATTTTCCGCTTACCCCGCTTCTGGTACTATTTATCATACATGATATAAAATCTTGTACAATACGAAAGTTTGGCTGTTTATCTACATAAAGAAATTTGAAAAGTTATTTCCCCGATAAGCTGTCAATTACCTCGATTCACAGCTTTTTTATATCCTTCGTGTAAATTGCACTTTCTCAAATGCTAAATATAACTGTTGTTGTTCACAAAACTCTTATATTTTTTAATACCAAGGTCTTTGTTAGTTCATACAGATTACAACCATATAGGACATGTTCAGGTAAACCATTACAGGGTGTGTGTAGGAAAGGTTATTTGAGAACGCGACACAGTAAACAGCATTAGCTGCCGTGTTCCGTTTCGGAGCCTAGTGTGACGTCACGTTTCCAGCACTCCGGCCAGTAGTATAGTGAGGCCTTGGCCTAGTGCATTTACTTTTGCTTGATGGATTGAAATTTAACAGTTTTAAAATTTACAATATTGTCATATTTTAGTGCGTGTTGTATGATTTAGTAATATTTTTTTTTATTTAGTGATTATCAGTCTAATATTCAGATGTGATTTTGTGGTAAAATGTCAATATTTAGCGTATTAAGTGATAGTGATATTTAACATTATCTGTGCGAACAAGAGTGCTTCAGCTATACACAAGACAAGAAAAAGGAAAGTACTTATTGGGCAAGACAACGTATCTATTCAGTACGTGAATACTTTGAAAAAGAAAAAGCAAACGGGGGCTGTTAATTTCTGTGAATAAAAATTTTAGAGTGTACAGCTGCTGTATGCGAAGTAGGGAAGAACCTGATAGTAGGCCTACATATAGGAAAAGGAAATGACGATCTTCTCACTGATTTTAGTAATACAGAGCCCAAGTTTCAAACCCTTAATACAAAAAAAAAGAAATATAGACAAAAGAGTTACAAAGTTAGATTATTTCCAACAAAAAGCAATTTGACAGCACATTTATAGCTACTATTGAAAATACTGTAGAAAAGAGCACCCAACAATAAATAATCTTTGTATCTCGATGGCAGCAGCTGATGTTTTTATCGGTAGTAAATCATCTGTTAGAAAAGTAATGCAAAATTTCGGTTTTAAATTTACAGACATTTCGGGCAGAAAAGTTTGGGAGAATATATATTTAGTCTGCGCGTACTGGATTTGTTTTGTCTGCGTGAAGTATGTTTTGAGTGAATGCAGTAACGGAATTTACGCTTGGGCGACAATCAACAGAAACACATGGTTACGGTGTGGCAACGTGGTGATGATGTCATCGCAGCTATCAATCCCTGTCCTGTAAAAATTCAAGTATAAGTACCTGAACATCGAGTCATGTTTTCGAATGGCACTTGGTCTGGAAAACAGTTATTCGTTTCTCTGCGACACATAAAAATTTTTTACGATAATATGCTGGTGAGGAGAGACTGACACCAATTGATTTGCTAGGTAATAGAAAGACAAATCGCCCAACTCGTCAAGTGTAACATTTTCGCCCAGAAAAACGCGAAAAAGATTCTCTCTCGTGATATGTAAATCTCATACGTATTAAAGAGAGTCTGTAAAATTCCGGTTTTGAACGACATATGTTATTTTATTTTATTCATATGCATTAACATAATTTGTGATAATAGTTTCTGCTGTTTCAAAATAATTACCAACAATAGTTTTTCATTATTACTAATTTATTATATGCGGAAAGGAACTTGTACTTTTATCTTGTTTTTTGGAACGTGCGAAATACGAAAAAGGAATGACTTCGAGGAGTTTGAAAATGGAATGTAAAGAGTGCCGCACTGTAAGAATTCAGCGGCCGCATTGCAGCGGCACAAGAAATCAGATGGGAAGGGAAAGGTATGACGTCATATGAAAACCACTTAATGTTTATAGTAGAAACAACAAAGCTGGGGAACATGAAACAGGTTTCGTAGGACAGTCTTCTTGAAAGTCAAGGAATCTAAATGGAACGTTAAATATTAAAGCCTATGTTAGCGTTTTTAACACCAATTGTAATATACGGAATTGGTGTCGGCATGGGAGATAACAGACAGGGGAAACAGTTGTCTTAAACAATGGGAAAGATAGATATTGTAAAGGATTTATGATGCCGGAAGAGATGAAGACAGATGAAGAATCTAGTGAGAGTTTTAGAGATCTAGATATTGTTACTTAGAATACAAGTATAATAGAATTAGACGGGCAGGCCATGTGCAGCGGACAATAGAGCAGTTAAGAAAGTATTAAATGGAAATCCTGATGGGACAGGAAGAAGAAGAAGAAGAAGAAGAAGAAGAAGAAGAAGAAGAAGAAGAAGAAGAAGAAGAAGAAGAAGAAGAAGAAGAAGAAGAAGAAGAAGAAGAAGAAGAAGAAAGACCTTCCGGAAAATACGGATAGAAGACCTGCACCGTTTGGGGGTAAGGTAGTGATTTAGCGACAACAGAACAGACACGAGTGGTGTTGGAGGCCAGGGCACTGCAAGGGTTGTAGCACCAAGGATCATCACCACCATCATCATCAATTTTCCAAGTGAGTTTTTAGTAGTTTTGAGGCCATTACCAGTTGTTGCGCCTGATTATAAGTGCCCAGATGTTTAACGTCGGACCTGCTGGTATACACATACCAATACCATAAGCAAACCACGGGCATTGGTTAGCTACTCGCCCGTTTTCAGTTATTGGCAATTCTCAGTGGCACCACTTTTTCAGTTACACCAATATCTACATTAAAATTTCCAATTTTATCAGTATTTAAATCGCTTAAATCAAAATTTACACCAGAAATTTCTGGTAGATCAAAATTATTAGTTACATAAGGATATTCAGTACTAGGCTTTTCAGTTGCATTAAAATTTTCAATTACATAAGGATTTTTAGTTGCATTAAGAAAGTCTTCTCTTGTAAAAGTGTAACTCTGTTTAAATTTCGTGTAGGAATGTTGGTCTATCGTCAGTACTCTTGTGAAGTAGTGAAGGACGTCTCCTTCTTTAAGTTTATAGTATAAATTTGTGTATACGAATTGTCCATCTTTG
The DNA here is from genome assembly GCA_034769895.1 of Magicicada septendecula. Lineage (NCBI taxonomy): Eukaryota > Metazoa > Arthropoda > Insecta > Hemiptera > Cicadidae > Magicicada > Magicicada septendecula. Next base: position 83,895,330 of record CM068368.1, on the reverse strand, counting down.
TCCGGTACGATGTCGCTCACGAGTTCGTGTGTCGAGAAAGTTCCCGGCCCAGCGGGTTGGAACTCTTCATTGATAAGGCAAGAGAATAAAATCTCTTGATAGTGTGGTTTGGCTGTAACATTACAAAAGTAATATTAACATCTGTCAAAGTAAACGGTTAGTAACGGGCTGCAATTCAGAGGCTGCGCAAAAAGTGCAGTTTTTCATACACTAAAAACTCTTTTATCGGAATTTGATGGGACCGAGCCAGTTTCGATAAACGAAATTTCGGATAAACCGAAATTCGATTTAAATAATAATATATATGTAAGTACAGTAACTTTATTTAATAATAATAATCTTAATTTACATATAGCCTATCTGATTAGTCCCAATTATACCTATTGGGAATACACTAATAACTCATTTTTATATAATATTATATAAATATAAAATAATACATAACCGTATACAGTACTTAATGTTTATAATATATGAACGTTATACATTATGTTCGAAAATCCAAGCAAATCGACAATTCAGAGTACCCCTTATCCAAATTATTTCTGATTAAAGACTTTCTACTTTATAGGCTATCACGTGGAATCGCTTGTCTACACTATTGAATATAGATTATAGCGACAGGAAAATGCCTTTGTGTATTTTTAAAATTTATTAAAAATTGTTTCGGATAATCCGGATTTTCGGATAAACGCGATTCGGATAAACGAGTTATTAATGTGTAACCAAAACAATGTGTTCGTGAACTGTTGATTTCAGACTTCCCAGAATTAAGGCATTAAGCATCAGGTAATTGTTATTGAATTATTGCAACACTAACTGCGCCCTCATTAAAATTAAAAAAATATATTACTTTTCAATTTTTGCTATTTGAGTGTACTGCATTACTGCATTTTGTGCTTTTATGTTTGTATACATATTTAAAAAACGAGGCAACGTAATTATATTTATTACTGAGGAACGCAACAAATCATTCACTGTTTCAGTCTATGCAGTTCAAACACGCGTATCATCACCACCACTATTAACACGTGTCACCCCAAGTGCACTTGATGATCACTATCTGATCACTCTGCGTTTGGTCTCTACATGTCACTGTACCGAGACCAGATCATCTTTGAGTCCTGAGCTATATCTTTGAGCTATATATGTCCGTGTTTCTGACCCATAATTGACCTTATAACGTAGGTACGCACTAATTAAACCTTTCATTTATTAACTCAAGAACGTTTTTTTCTTATTTTAATTAGCCTTATCGCCTTCATTCCAAGTCACTAGTCAGTCGACCTCTTTGTGGGCGGTCAGGAATCAGTTTTCATAAATATCTAGAATATGGCACTACTTTCGTTAATCTATCGTCGCTTGTCCTGTCAGCATGATCATTCCATTATCTTTTTCGTCTCCTGACAAATCTAACTACACTATTTCCGTTCTTAGTTCAATCCTTATATAAGAAACCCACGTGACGAATCTGAAAGCTACTGGTCAGGGGCGTTGACACTGTTCACAGAGTAACGTGTTAAACGGGCATTTGTAGAATGTCTGTTTAGCCTTCTTACCACTTAAATCTGTGCACGTCGTTTTAAAACTTCCTCCTTATCACTTTATTCTGAATCCTATTAAATGAATATGCCCGTCGCAACACAATATACGTATATATCAGCCGCCTGATATAAAATAACTGTAATATAAAATAACGGCGGACAAGTGGCGTTATTGTAAAGAGCATACATATAATCAAGGAAGAAGGTAAGCTCTGGAAACTGGCCCACAATACCGACGTCGTTATGGGCAGTCTTACCAATAGTAACGCTGATTCAAGTGATTATACACGTTCCGACACATATATCGAAGGAATTGAATTGCTCTCTGACAGCAGCTGATGGTGAACGGCACACTAATAATTATCACAGCGTCTATTTTCGTTTGAAATAAACAATCCTTTTTTACAAATGTTTATAAAAACATACAAACACTTGGTAAGTTTTAAAGTTTATATTTTGCCTCTGATAGCTGTTTCAGCTTGTTAACCTATTCTCAAAGAGAATTGTTAACCTATTCTCATAGAAACAACTAGACAAAGAAAGTGAGACATGTGTTTAGGGTGTGTGTCCGGACATGTGTGTAGAGTGTGTATGCTGCAGGGGGTAGAGAAGCTAGTAAGGGAAGGTCAAGTGTCTGTAAAAACTAAGTATAATCGGAAGGCAAAATATAAAAATTAACTAAACTAAATAAAAACTTTTAATAAAAGTTATCATTTGATAAATTTTTGTTATTATTGATTGATTTTCTAATTTCTAGAATTTATAACAAATTCATTTTTTTTACCTTTTTGTGTGTTGAGCAGTAGTGTTATTTTTCACTATATTAATTGATGACTCGTTGGACACTTGGTGAAACATATTAATTCAAATGTTTTAAAAAAATATATAAATGGCTTATCTTTTGCTTCTCAGCCTTATATTTTGCATTCAGATTATATTTAGTTTTTACAGACATTTGACCTTCCCTTAGCTCCTGCATCCCCCACTCCATCTTTACCCCACACATGTTCCAATACACGCCGTAAACAGATGTCTACCCTACATCCTGTATTTAGTCTTCATTCATCTCTTTGACAATGGCTTAAGAAGTCGAAACAGTTGTCAGAGTTAAATAAAATCAGTGAAACGTACCAAGTTTTTATATATTTTTTAAAAACCTTTGCAGTAGTGTTTTGTTTTTCTATATCTATGAAGTGATTGTGTTGTGAGAAATGATCTGTAAAACCTGTATTTTGCTTACTTTGTTAAAATCTAACTAATCTAACTCGCATCCTTTTTCATTTTGTTGCGATTTTGAACGGTTAATAAAAAAACATTAACTGGAGTTATAAAATATTTCACTATCGCTCCGGCACACAAATTTTATTTTGTTGAGGATAACTTATTACAATTTATAAGTGTTTATACAGTATCAATATTACATATAACCTGTCTGTACTCCTTCTGTCAGAGTTACACGCCTATAATTTAAGCAGAAAATAGCCTTTCAGATGTTCCATGACCGTTTGTTTACATCATCATCATTATCATCAATGTTTAAACCAAGAATGGTTTGTTCCGGTCTCAAATAGGCAAATATTACAGCTGATCACCCAGCGCTTCCTCGAACGTCCTATACCTCTCCGTCCCCTCGGCTTGTAGTTCCATAGTTGTTTGGGAATGCGGCAGTCATCCATTCGGCAAAGATGTTTCCACCAATTCAGCAGATACTGGGCGATCCTCTCGAGTATACTCATAATATTCAGTTCTTACCGTAATCTGTTTGTTTACATAAGGATTAAACTAAGAACGGAAGTAGTATACATCCTTTGTTTGACACTGGCGTCTTATGTCACTGTTTCGCATTCTATCACGTCTAGTCTTTCAAACAACAATTGTTCTGAGTGTACTCATTTCTATTCTTCTTAACAGTAGTTTTGTTCTACTAGTGTCAACCCGCGTGGAACCACCACGACCCACGGCTTGCGTACCACCACGCAAAGAAACCGCTCGTCGTCTTAATAATAATTTCATTTCCGTTCTATTTTCTTTTGTCATATATATATATATATATAATATTTAAAATTTATATTTATTTTACCTCAAGATGTTATTTTTCCCTTATTTGGAACACGTTTCGAGAACTCCTGTGTTCTCTTCCTCAGCCTTCGTGATCTTGCGTCTGGTGAAGTATTTGTGTGTTGGCTGGCTGCTATTTTGGTTTTTGGTCTCTGGTATTTTAAAGTGGTATTATTGTGTGTGATTATGGTGTATGTATTAGTAGGCTATTTTGTGTATTTTCGATGTTGAGTGCTTTGAATATTGAGCCATGTTTTGTATTGATTTGTATTTGTTCATGTATTAGTTTGTTTTCTGTTTTATGTTTGTATATTTGTAAGTTTTCCCATATGTTCATTATGGTGCCTTTGTGTGGTATATGTTTTATTAGTGTTACATTGGTTATGTCTGGGAATTCATGTCCTGTGTTTATTGCATGTGTGGCTAAATTGGATTTATATATTTCTGTTTTTTTGTATGCATTTAGGTGTTCAAAATAACGTTTTTTCAGCTGTTTTTTGTTTGTCCTATATAACATTTATTGCAATCTTGGCATTCAATTTTGTATATACCGTTAGTTGTTATATTATCTTTGTTGTGTGAGTTATTTAGATTTTGTAATTTATTTTTATTAGTTTTGTATGCTATTTTTATATCTGTGTTTTTAAATAGTTCCAAATAGAAAAATAACATCTTGAGGTAAATTTATGTATAAATATTAAATGTATTATATACATCAAGAAACGGACTGTAGCAGAAAGTGATTGAAATATATATATATATATATATATATATATATATATATATATATATATATTGGCGGGGATCCCACAGCTACTGCCGCATCCCGCATCTCAGTTTCCATACCAACTTATTCTGTGTATCTTCATTCTTCAGATTCTGTTCTTCCATACTCCTTTCGATCCCTTCTATCCATTTTAATGTAGGTCTACCTCTTTTTCTTCTTTTGCTAGGTCTATATTTGAACACAACCACAGGTATTCTTTCTTCACTCATTCACCTTAGGTGTCCGTACCAGGAAAGCTGTTTACGTTTATATCTCCTATTACAGTTTCTCTTCTATTTGTTCTTTCCCTTATTACGTCACTCATTACACGTTCCAGACGAGAAGCTCTGGAACTCTTACATTTAAACAATATTAACTATGGCAAATACTTATCTGTTCTCACATAACATTTTATATTAAATTTTTTTAAATGTAACAATCACTTCAAATAATTCTAAAACATTAGCAACTCTAAATTCTTACAAACGTATGCGTCTCCACTGCTATTTTCCAATCTTTTATCGCACACGTTTATTAAGAAATGAATTAATTTACAGCCTGATTATCTGTATCTTATTTTAGTCATTTATATCGAATCACTGGAACACGAGGGCTAGAATTAACCGTAATTGCTCAAAATCGGAGTCTATATAAATGTCATAAGGCAAACTGATTGGATACTTACGGGGATATGAAACCATGAAGCCACACGGGTATAAGACTTTGAAATCGGCGTTTGGTACTCCAAGGCCAGTCACATTACAAATAGTGTAGCGATGCTCTTGTGCTAAGCTTTCGTTAGTTTCCCAACTTGTAAAACCTTTTGATTTTAATGGAAGAATTACAACGTTTATAGCAATAACAGCTGTTATGTGGCAGCTCGACATGGCGGCAGAAATTTCAAAAGGACAGAAGAACTAATAATTTGTAATTAGTAAATGTAAAAAAAAAAAAAAAAAAAATTAATTGGGAAGTTGGTTTAGTTTGATAACAGTTTATTGATACAGATTAAAACTAAAACGGGTCTAAAATTAATTTAATTGTTATTTATGTTTCTGATAAGGCAACAGTTATTTATTTAGCGTTCCAGTACCATTCATGTCCTGATAATTTTTTTTTTTTTTTTTGCTATGTGTGGATCTCATGAAATAACGTTTTACGAGTTTCACTTTTTTCTCGCCATTTATCCTTCCAGTATTTCTTCATCATTACACTATGTTCTTTCTTCTTTGTCTCTGCTCTGACAGTCTTTGTTGTTCCAGTTTCTTTCCTTAACAATACGTCCAATTTTAAATTCCTTATTCTAATCCGAAAATTATTCCTGTCTATAATTTCGATCACCGTCTCATAATTTCTGGAAGATGTATTAACATTCCAAAAGACCACCAAATTTCCGTCCTGGGATTGTTATTCATATGATCAAATATTTCTTTTGTTAATCTCTATGTAATCATCCGGACTAAGTGTTGATAATATATACATATTTGGTTTCGGATGCTATCTAAAAGTTTCCCAGTTTACGTACATTGTTGTTTATTGTTTTTTATTCACTCTTGGGGTGAAGCCAAAAACATTTCTTAATCTTTCTTAGAGTTTTTTTTTTTTTGAATCGTCAGGTTTTCCTTTCCGATTTAGAACTAAATATTCTGCTTCAAAAAGCCGCTATATTTTCATACCGCAGTTTTTGTTTCCTTATCGAGACAAATTTTTTTATTGCACAAATACTTTGCCAGTTAGTAAGTTGAGTCATTTTTTTTACCATTATATTCGTCTCCTTGCCTAAACTGTTGGTCTGTGTTATTTCTCCAATATAGGCCTACCTAAACCTGTCTGTTTTTGTTGATTTTCCGTATTCTGTGTCTAAATATTTTGAAGCATTTTTAATGTTCGTCACAAATTCCTGTGATTTGTGAACCAAAATTTCCTGCACTCTCTCTTGAAAGGTCGGTTGATTTTTTTAGATACTGCGCATGTCGTTTCGCCGAGGGTTGCTAAATTCCTGATCTGAGACTTATTCTCTTTTTTTTTTCTTTTTTGCGTATGAGCCACTGTGGACTACGTAGGTTCAACTGGTTGCTCCCTTCTTCTCCCCTCTCTTCCCCCTCCTCCACGTCTCCTTCATTCTTGATCAATGTCTCTTCTTGGGGTTTTCCTGAAAACCTTGGGCATTTTTTAATTTCTTTTTGAATGGCAATCATTGTTCAATGTCTTCTTGAGTAATCTGGAGTTTTTCTATGCCTTTTTCTATTTCTCTATTCTATTTTTTATTATTAGAATTATTTTTTTATTTTTTCCATAAGGACAATAATATTTACTTGTTGCTGTTTTAAGTTAGAATTGTGAAAACGTAATAATATATAATAGCAAAAAGGTCTTTAAATTTCCGTTCTTTTGAAGCTTACTGTTTTCTATTAATACCATCAAAATTATACTGTGCCCACGTTCCGAGTTTAAAATGTTTTCAGAATGTTATTAAATTAGATCTCCAAGCTGTTTATGACACTCAGAATAGAATATTTCATTCTATTATAGTTTCGAAACTTTTATATTGGAGATAGTTCTATTTTTTTTCAAGACAGTTGCAAGGCAGAAAAACTAAAGTACACGAATACTATTATCTATTGTGTTAGAATGCTGCCGGTCAGTAAACCAAATAGGCCTAAACAATGATCACCTTTCACGTAATACGAGATATACGATGTGAACTTAGAAATGTGAACAGTGTGGATTGCCTTAGATAGAAATCATAGTGGACCTGTGTATGCATATTTTAATCGCTTTACTATACGCTCTGGCGTGCTCACAAGTTATAATAATAACAAATTTTTAAACTGTAAAGCTTAGCATTTCATAAGTGATAAAAAATAATATGTCAATTATATATTGTCTTATCAATACAAATATTCGATAAATCAACTTTACTTATGTATATCACAACTGCTCGGTTTCTATTAACGCAGTATTGGTTTCAGTTTACCGTAACGGAAAATAACAAAGCCCACCCGACGTATTAACGCCTCACTATGGCTGGCGGACGGAAGCAGGAGACGGAACCGAACGAACACAACGAACCCTCTACAAATTCTAAAGCATTGGCAGCCGCTAACACTGCCTCAGCCAAAGGGTTGACAATCGGAAGCCTTTCACATAATACGAGCACTATGGAATACCGGCACTATGGTTCTCCAAAATCAACAAAATTCAAAATACAGCCCTCTGTAAAAAAAGTCTCTTGACAGTGTTGTGGAATTCCAAACACGTGTATGTGGTTGACTGCCTGGAAGCTGGGTCGACTGTAAACTCTGAACGATACATAAAGACGTTAAAACACCTTAGAAGATGTGTACGTCGTGTTCGACAATCCACGGAGACCATAATTCTGCAACACGATAATGCTCGGGCACATACATCGCGTGCAACCGTCAAGGTCTTATGGAATTGAAATTTGAACCTATCCCACACCCTCCATAATCATCAAATTTGGCACCCTGCGATTTCCACTTCTTTCCGCAATTAAAGAGCGATATTAAGAGTATTTGTTTCACTACCAACGAGAAACGCAGGACGCAGTGAGATCGTCGATCAAAGAAAAGACCGGCAGCATTCTTCATTGATGGAAATATAAAAATAGCTCTCCGTTAGGAGAAATGTGTAGCTGTAAATGGTGACTACGTAGAAAAACATATGTAATTTTTTCTAGCAAATAAAATATACTTTTATGCTATATTTGTTCCACTTGACTATCTCTTTTCTTTGCCGAAATCTGAGCGACTGTGCATCACATTTCAGCTGCCCCTCTTAACGTGTTTTTATCAGTCCGGAGCTGCCACGATCTATGTCCCGACGGATTGTATCTTTAGTAGACGATATTACCGTGCCACAATTAGTAATCATCAACCGAATCTTATCACTTTCAACGAAGTAGCCGACCAGTCTTCCCATAGTTATTCTTAGTCATCGATTTTGCCTTTGTTTCCGTTATATGCAGAAGCAAACCAAACAGCAAGACTACGTCGGTGATGATAAAAAAGTATTTACAACTGATTATACTAGCCAACAAACAAAAGTTATTATTTTGTTTCCTGACTGAAATTAGATAATTTTGATTGTTTATTGTGTAAGAAAAAAGAATATAACTGACAAAAACTTTTTTTAGTTCCTGTTTTATTGATATACTGTTCTTAGTATATACGAAATTACAACCTCCAGGACAAGAAATAACATTTAAACATTTTAGTTCATACAGTATAAGAAATGAGTTTACATAAACAACGTATATAAAATGTTTACATTGTTAAAGAAAAGAAAATAAATTTTGTTGAAAGTTAATATTGTTATTAAAATTGTTCTTTATTACTGTTTTTCATTAATATTTTTACATTTCCGAACGCATCCTCTTAGCTTGCCGCTTGGCTCTTGGTTTGGAACATCACTTTCTAATGTCCAGCAGTAACCTCCAAGCATGGACACATCCCATTTGCCCTGATACCTCGTCTCCATGGCGGTGATCTCTTGGTGACATCTTTCACCACGTTCGTCACTTACGCCTTCACAATTGTCAGGGAAGAAATCTAAATGCGAGTGGAGGAAATGCATTTTTAAAGACATATTGCATCCTAACATATCGTACTTTTCCACAAAATCTCATTTATATTTTGAACATAGTTCTAAGCTCTGTTCTTGCCTAAAAACCCCTTAGTTTTTTCAAATGCTTCCCAAGCCGCTTTCTCATTGATGTTAAGTGCACTTTTGAAGGTTTCATCTTTCATCAGCTTTCTGATCTGAGGGGCAACAAAGATGACTTCTTTGACTTTGGCATCACTTAGTTGAGGAAATTTTTCTCTAAGATATTTAAATCCCTCCCCGTCTTTATCCATTTGATTACGGTTGTTTTGGTTGCCGTCGGTAGCGGTTTAAGTAAGGGAGTTATAGAAACGTGACAGCCTTCCTTGGACGCTGAGCTGCTCCGACCCAGCGAATGAATTACACCCACTTAAAAGTAAATCTAAGTTGTTAGAGAGGAGAAAGGGAGACAACGCGATAACAGTTCAACGTCTCACTCATGCACTACCTCTGTCTCTGTCACACACACGCTTCTAAGGTTCTAGCCAGCCTTGTTGCAACCGATGTTCACACTATGAATCCCTGTACAAGACAGTTGTGCACACGTGCGAAATAAATGAAAATTTTGTTATCCTGGGAACGAAGTGTCTGTCCACTGCGCATCTCTAAGCGACTGTTCAATTTCTATCGACAGGTCTACACCAAGGCGTATAAGTATTGCACGTTCCACCGAATCCTACTTTTCAATATTGATTGTGTTCCAGTGTCCTTGGTATTCATAATATTTCTTTGTCCAATAGGCTTCTCCGATTACCAAACATCGTTAGGTCACCTACCACCTGGCGTCCTGTTCAGATGAACAATCCATCTCATCGGACGAGCCGTACGCCCGGTGAGTGTAGTACGGTTGGAAATTATCAATGTACAATTCACTGGGAAACTTATGGTTTGCAACAAAGTAATCCAGTAGTAGAGAGTGGAGTCTGGTGACTCGCTAGAGATCTATTCCCTCTAACAAAGACTGTGCTGAACTGTGCTGGGCGTTTAGTGCTTACTAACCTATACTGTTTCCATTCTTAGTTTAATCCTGATGTAAACAAACCCACGTGGCTCACCTGAAACGTTATTATTCAGCGGCGTTGACACTTTTCACACAGTAATGTGTTACGCGCATGTGCAGAAAGTCTGTACAGTCATGTGAGAGTTGTCTTTACTGTGACAAGTGGTTTTTGATTACGTTTAACCATCTTTATGAATACATAGTAGAACCTAATCGCTGCTAGCAAAATAAACATAAATTTAAAAGTTTTTAGTAAATGATATTGCCGAAAAAACGGGGCACGCCGTTTTAAGACTTCCTCCTTATTACTGTATTCTGAATTGCATTGAATTAATATAGAGCCAGTTGAAAGGAAAACAACTGATAGAGAAGGCGGTAAATGAAATAACGACGGACAAGTGGAGTCGTTATTTCGAGCATGTATTCAAGAAAAAATGTAAGCTATGGGAATTTGACCAAATTACCGACGCCGTCAGGACAATCTTATCATTAACACTGCTGACTCAAGTCAGCACTTATTACTCTCTGACGACAACTGATAATACACTGTACACTGGTAAGTAATTATCACAGCTTCTATTTTCGCTTTAAATATAGGCCTACTTTATTTTTTTCTTGCGATATTCAAACATTAAATAAAAAAAATCCATTAACTCTGCGTGTTATAAAATATATCATTGTCGCTCTGACAGTCACGCAAATATTACTTTGGTCCGGAATGTAAAAGTATTACAATTTACATGTGTTTATGCAGTATCAGTATTATATGTACCCTGTCTGTACTCCTTCTGTCAGAGTGACACGCCCCTAACTCAAGCAACAAATAGCGTTTCAGATGTCACACGCCTCTTTGTTTACATCAGGATTAAGCTAAGAACGGAAACGGTATAAATAAACATCAAATAGTCGCTTAGATAAAGCTTTCTTTGGCCTGGTCTCTTCAACTGGTTTGTACCCTCTCCGCCGCATATACCCGTGCTGCGTGTGCTACGAAGTCTCTCACAGGTATATGGGACCTACAGTTTAACGCCGGATCCGAACTGCATAGTTGGGGTGCGGTTTATACTAGGTAGGATACCGCTCGCTGGTTTTCCATCGCCTTGCGAAGGGCAACGGTATCAGATGGCCCCGGCGGGAATCGAACCCGCGCTGACAGCGTAGCAGCGCCAGTACGCTACGACCACTACTTCCACGCGAGTGGAGTAGGGTTGGAAATTATCAATGTACAATTGACTGTACGGTTTGCAACAAAGTGAAGTTCCAAGAATGCTTAACCAGGTATTTAACCCTTGGTTATATTCAGACCACGCGTAACAGACAACTGTAACCAAAATCATATACAGAGTTTGGAGAAAGATGAGACTTTTCGTTTGTAATCTCGTTCAACTGTTTGGAATTAAGGTGGTATCCAATTAATTGTCGGTTACTAGATCACAGAGTTATATCATAAATTTATGATCTTACACGTATTATCCTCGAGACGTATCTTTATAAGGAATAGAGAAGATTATATCAGTTGGTACATACATATACCTATTTCATTGTCCTAAATATTACAGAATAATATGAGAATAATTGTATTTTTAATGCAGAAATATATTTAGACTTTCTACGCCCGTACCTTACCGAAGCTTATGTCAATGACTGTAGCTTGGCCACTTCGTTAGGGCTTTTTAGTTTATAATTTTTCTGACAAAGCTTGACAATTACATCTCACACATAATAAGTCTTATCTCTAAGGAAGGTTCTGGTAACGAATACGTGTCTAGAGGTTATACCGCCCCTGAAAAACGACACAATCTCCGCCATCTCCGTCACCGTTTACCAGAAACAACACACTGTGCTCGCAATTTTTCATCTTAACCTTCCTTTCTACAATCACCTCAATCATAAAAGAGAAAGTCTCATAAATTTAGGATGAATAAGGTTTAATCGTACATATAACGTTTTATAAGAAACAATTATTTGCATTTATTTCATGTATATGTTGTCCAAAATTATTTATTGTTTATCGTTTATCGTTTATCGTTTTTTATTGTTTATCGTTTTTCGTTTATTGTTTATTTAATTTCTTTTATACGCTCTTATAGTTAGGGTGGTAATGGTTTACAAGTTCTAATGTACTTAAAAATACGCCAGAATTTGAATCGAGACCTCCCTTAAGTGGGAACGTTTCTTGCACAATGTAGAATTATATCCACAAGAACACGGGTTACAATTCCACGCACAATTACATCCACTACAGTATGTTGTGCTATTTTTCGTCTAAATTTCTATACTCCGGATATCAACGTGTACTGTAGTGTCTTTTTTTCATTCTTACTTCTAGCTCTTTCCGTTTGACATAGCATTTTATCTCAAAAGGCTATTTGATTAGCAGTGTTGAAACCTTAAGTGTTCGCTATTTCCCCAGTCTCCCTTAATGAAGAGGTTTCATAAATCTGAATGAGTGGATTCAGGTGCTTTCAATCATTGAAACTTTTCTGTTCACCAGAAGACATCCCGGTGTTACTTAAGTTTAGAAAAAAATTATTAGGGAAAAGCAGAACATTGTATCTTATGACTGGGTATATAACATCCACTGCCTTTTAACTGTTTCGTCATTTGGCAGGTGTCTGAAAAAGCATACTAAATCAAGATGCGTACCATCATGTAACAAAGAAAGATATCTTGGTATGTCTATAGTTTGTGTACCTCGTTCAACTAGTTTACCGGGAACATGCTGACCATTTTACAGAACCTTCATACACAACTTCCATTTTGCTTAGAGTTGGAGGTAATGTTAACTTTAGTTTAGACGAGCAACGCTTCAGACAAATCAACAAAGTGATTTTCAATGGCATTAAGGTATGCTGCTCAACTATTTGAAGATTTGTCTTCTTTATTTCGTGTTTTCAGTATTTTTCCATTATCAGTCTTTTTCAAAAGTGTTAAAGATTGCCCTTTTCCACTGTTTGCAATGTGTTTTACATGTAATTTTGCCAACGCATGTGCTTCTGACAGATCTAATTGCTGTAATGTTCAATGGCAACACTGGATTTATCAATAAAGATATTAGCTTTGAAAATTTAGAGTTTAAAAATGTATAGCCATCTTTTTGTTAGTTCGGATTAACATTCCTCCAACAGAATTATTCTACAATTCTAGATCCCCACTTTTGTCATTCTTATTGACATGTCCTTTTCCTAGAATATTTTCGCAATTTTGTTTTTTCTCAACATTGTTCGTTAATTCCCCATTTATGATGCAACAAATTTACTAGTTTTCTCTCTAGATATTTTAAGTTTTCTAATCGCACTACCGGACACCGGACTTTCGGACTCGTATATGAAAATATCGGTATGGAGAATCATACAGACTTCCATGTTCTAAGATTTATATTTAAAATCATTTTTGAAATGAAATAATTCCATAGAAACTACTTCTTTCTTCAGTCATAACCACAGTACTGTGGTCACTAACATATACCACCTCAGGTTAGGGCACTCGATTTTCACTGATGATGGCAGTCGATAGCTCTGCCGACACGTCTGGTTTTGTAGAAAACATTCGGCCACGGCCAAACAGCCCGGGAAGGAGTTTTAACAAGAAACTAGTTTTTGTTGCCGATACCGTAGCACACATGACATATAAATAAAGATTATCCACTCCCCCTTCAACTGTCATTTTAATTTATAGAAAATTATCCCCACCCCCTTCAAGAAGCCTCTTATTATAGATATTTCATCTTCGTTTCTACAGCGGATTATTATGATCGTCTTTTCAGGATACTTTATTTATCAAAATGAAGTACTTTACTCTTGTTAAAACATAAAATGTTGCCGGTAAACTACCCTTTCCCCTTAACTGATCTTCACCAAACTCAACAGGCCTTGAGTCCTCTACAATATAGTAATGTATGCACAAAATTATTTGATTCTCTTTGAATTTGCGACTGTTATCGCTTGCCATAGAAAAAAACTACACACAGACACTTTTCAAAAAATGACTTTTCTTCATGTATTGAGGGGAGTTACAATCAGAATCAGCCCTTATCCCGAACACGATTTTTTTCGCCATCACCATACTTCCATTTTGTTATGGAACATGGAAGTAACAACGGTATATTATGGCTTACGTAACGAACAACAACAATAATTGTGTTTTTCAATTTAACATGAAGGCTTTATTAACAGTGGGTAGTTCTATATTGAAATTCACTCTTTTAGTACCAACTGATTCTGCGTGGGATAGTTCTTAACCGCCAAACTGATTTCTCACTAAACAACATGTGTTTGTACAAAAAGATAATAGAAATCAATATTTGCGGATCAATTGTTGAAGTAACAGTAGTTTCATCAAATCATTTGGAAATCGATTAGAATACTTAGAACGTAAATAAATTATTATTTAGAAAATTAGCATGTAAGATCTATTTATTCACCACCTTGTTAAAAACTACATGCTTTTTATAAAACCTAATGTTAAATATTAAACTTAAAATTATTTATCTTGGCTCAAATTTTGTGTTTGTTATTGACAATTATTTTTAGGAAACTTAGAACTACGACAGAATTTAACAAATAAAAGATTTGTGTGAAATGAAGTCGACTGATACCGAATACGTTTGTGCAAACTTGAAACCGAGTTCTTGCTGTATTTTATTTACTAATGGATATTTTGTTTTCTGTTCTTCAAATTGCAATTTATTAGGACAAATATACGTTTGCTCTCATAAATTTATCGTCTTTCTTGAATTGAGCGTAATTAAAGCCGAAAGCCTAATATAAGTAAAAAAAAAAAAAATTGTATATCGGTTCTACAAACTATTTTGTGATATACGTCCCATGGTATTTGTAAAATTATTACTGAGTGTCAAAATAAATTTTATTATACTTTTAGACCTTATATCATTAAATTTATTACATCAAAGAAAGCTCTTCAAAATCTCAACGTAAATTAAGTATTTTTGACAACTTACATTACCTTCGTTTTACTGATAAAATTATTTTATATCTTTTACTAGAAGTAGTAGGCATCCGTTCTCAGTTCAAGGAGTGTTTTCCAACTCTGCCATTTTCAACTTCAAAAATTTCATTTTCTACACAATTGAAGAAACTCTATATCTGAGTATAAATTTGGTGATGAGACAGGTCATCATCATCACTATCTTCACAACACGACATAAGCAAGGTTCTGCCTTCTCCGCCTTCAAAGATTCTCCAGCCATCTCTTCTTGGGTCTACCCACCCACCTGTGTTATATAGGTTGGTATTTCAAGACTTGTCTGGCCAGTGTAGAAATCTGTCATTCTTTCTAAATGTTTTTTTCAGCGTTGCTTGTAATCGTTTAATTTTTCATTCAACTTATGGCCTTTATACGGTCAAGATTAGAACATCTTTAACTCCTCTTAAGAAGGGCCACACCTAATGCTTGTCTTTTACCGTATCGTTTCTTGGTTGTTGTCCGTACTTCACACCCATAGGACAGTAATTCACATACATAGGACCCACGGGATTGCCATAACTTTGTAGAACTTTAATTTTGTTGATAACAAATGTAATACAAATAATAAATACTTCTGAATAAATCTTAAATTATTGGTACTAATATTTTAAGCAGTGTTGCGATAATAACTGTTTCACATATCTTCTTGCAAGTAATTTCGTTTTTTTTTTATAAAATTATCAAATATGCTGTTTTCTTTATCACCGATCACAGGGTTGCGCAGACCCCTTTCCCGCGGCTGTTTCCGAGCCCTCAAGTAAGGCTCCAGGCACACGGATCTTACTGAAGTAGCGTGTGCTGCTGCCGCCTGCAGTTTTTCGTTGATTTAAATTTTTCTTGTCTGTTTAAGGATGAAAATAATCAAACTCAACAGTTCGGCCGAAAAATGTTGCCAATAACACTCGGAGCAGTAACAGCAGTTGTGCTCGTTCACATCTGCGCGACTAGCCACGGAATCGACAGTAACAAGAGCTTCTGTAACGAATCCCACGTACCGCCGAGGTATTACAATAGTACGCCGAGTTACTACAACAGTACGCCGAGTTACTACAACAGTACCGTAACCGGTACGTACATAATCTCAAATACAACTGAAAAAATCAAAATTAGATACGACCCGGACGATGTGGAAATGACCGCAAACGACACGAGACTTCCGGACTTTCTGAACGGCAAAAAACCGCCTGAATACAATATTATCCTTCAAAACGATACTGCTTTTACCTTCAACCTTAGAGGTAAATATGTTTTCCTGTACATACTTAGTACATATTTTTTGCAGAACCCATTAACAGTCGCTATTATAATGTTCAGGATCATCGTCAGCATCAGAATCGCATCCTTGTCGTAAAGATTTTTTAAAACTTATTTTGCTTTTTTCTTGTAATACTTATAAAAGTAACGTTATTGTATATTATTTAAAAAGAGATAGCTAATGCCGTATTGCAATAGTAATGATAATGAACGCATCTGTACAATAATGAAACAGTTATTAGATTCACGGTATCATATGCTCACTCTATCTACACTAAATAGTAAATTATATAACGTTATAAAACTATCAAATAAACCCAAGCCCAATACAAAGCTGTTGTACACTTAGTATCCTACTAAAACTGTTCACGTATTAACTCATGATTAGTTAAATCTTCATCATCTTCACTGCACAGCATAGGCAAAGTTCTGCCTGTTCCGCCTACAAAAATCCTCCAGCTATCTCCTGGGACTACCCACACTCCTTTCTAAGTGTTCTTTCCACCGTAGTGAAATAATATTAGAAAATTATTTAACTTTTTATACTACATATGCATTTGTGATACTATCGAGTCACTTCATCGATCACCAATCAGTGCCTTTCCAGGCGTTACAAAGTGTACTCTCTTACTGTCATTGTGGTTTTGATGAAATTTTGTATATGCGTACTTTAAATGTTTTGAGAAGACTGGTGCACATGGTTGTTGCCGCTTACTTGTTGAGAACAGAGGTTATGACCTCTAAAACAGAGCACGGAGAACAGAGCTTGCCTCCGAAATCTTACCGCCTCCCCGGGAAACAGGAGCGTGGTTTGGCCCTTACTGCTGATCAAAGGGTGGTCCTCCGCTTATCCCAAAACGCGCCAATACCACGAGCGGATTCCGATTCCTATGGCGCACACTGACTCATCGGAATTAATGGGAGTCAGACATGTAACGGAGCTGATGTGTCGGATCAGCGTATTCAGGTCCTTCGGTAGCTGCGTCACCCTAGTGTCGTATGGTATGAGGTCGGAGGTCATTAACCTGCTAGAGGGTCGTCTAGGGCCTGACACAGTAGGGACCTATGCCATGGACTTGTAAAATACTGCCTCGCCGGGCTTGTCCTGGCTGTAACTCCACCTCTACTAGGTTTCCGCTTGGCAACGACGCGACTCATATGTACGTGTTTACTAGCACAGCGACGAGGACGTCACTACTTTTGAGAAGATGAATGTACCGCAGATACCGGCAGTGGGAAGAAAGAGGGAATTATTTGCTCTCTGTACCTACACGTGGTTGTCTTGAACTGGGCCCGAGACAACAACTCTCTGAGCACGTGGTACTAAAGGCCTCTATGCTTCCGGTCGTACGATTCATTGGTCCTATATTGCCCACTGACACTGGCATCCCGTTGCCTGAAACTCCCACAGTCCCAACACGGCACGGGGGTCAATACATGAAAGCTCAGACTGAAGTGTAAGGCCAACTTCACTTAAGACTATACGATGCTTTGTACAGTCGGCGGGCAGTCTCCATCTACCCATCACTGCCGCCAGAGTATATGTCCAAGGACGCCCGCAGCAGTGTTGCCAGGTCAAGCAATCTTCTTTTCTCCACATGGGTATTGAAAATTTCCCCACTTTAGCATAAAAATCCCCACTACCACAAACGCGTGCATTGTACAAAGCAAAATATTTTAAAGAATTTGTATATATTCTAAATGTCTGAATATACAATTACAAGAATATTGTAAATATTGATAAACTTTTTTTAATTACGACAAAAGAAAATGTTCTTACTTGCGGAGATCAAGTCGAATGAGGTAGCCTACTGTTGAAAACCTTTTCTTTCACTTAGTTCATTATAGCTAGTATATGTTTGCAACTTTCCATTTATTCAATTGATAGAAACAATTTACGATCAGTCACATCTATTTGTAGTTTGTGTACCACTGCTATGATTGTTCACCACTGGACCATTTATAGTAAAATAAAAACAAGATTTATTTTGTTTCATTATTATAATTTTTTTTAGTGAAGAAATCTGTGTTAGTGGTTGAAATCACAAGCAGAATGATCACTGTTGCACACCACTATATAAAAATTATCTCGATCGGAATAATTTTTATATAGTGGTGTCCAACAGTGATCATTCTGCTTATAATTTTTATTGTTTGTAATAGGCTAGAAAGTGTTTCAACACCTAATTTATCTACCCTTTTGTTTTTATTAATATCAATGGCACTAAAAATGCTCTCCGTAATTCCACTACTATGTGGTAAAGTAAATATAAATTCCACAGATGTATTCAAAGCAAAGTAGGAAAAGCTTCAGTATTTATCCCCTTTAATTGTGTTATTGACTTCTCTATAAAAGCTTACTAAACTTTCATCAGCACCTGTGTAAATATTTGTGTTCTTAAGTAGTCTCTACTCCCTGGCTACGTCTACAGTGCCTATGTCATTGCTTCTTTCAAAGGCTGCTCTTCTTGTCTGAATGTTTTTAAATCTTTCTGCCCACAAGTTCCAAAATGTTTAAGGCTTTACGCAATCACTGTTGAAAAGAAGTTCACGTTAATTTCCTACATAGGATGTTGAGCCTTGTGTGAAAAAAATCCCCACACAAATCACCACTGGCTCGCAGTGGGTTTGATGCGGCCAGTAACGACACCTCTATGTAGACCACACTGGTCTACGTTGTGAATAGTATACATACACTCTTAACCGTACAGATTTACGTGGTATAGAGGGGTGATTGCGTTAGTCTCCTCTTCGCTGTGAAAAGTGTTAGTCTTTTTTAGTAGGTACCAGGGGCGTATTTACGGGGGGGACCAGACCCTCCCCACTTAGAGAGACGTAAGAGTTGACGAATTTTGTTAGTCTCCTAATTTTTAGGCTCTTTTATTTTATTTTTATTTTTTTTTAGCTGTGTACGATAATATAGTGGTAGCTGTTCTTGAAATATACAAACAGGTTTATTACACAGCATTAGGGTATACGTTTGAAATGTAAAGTATAGGAAAATCAATTCAGTCAATAAGTATCTGCTAAACAATGTTTCAATAGAGCGTATTTTAATTTGAAATACTTCATATTCGTATCCGAACCACAAATAAATTAAGTAATTAAATATTACCTGAATAGTCCGTCTTGTGGTTCACTTGTTTTATATTAAAAACACAACGCGTTTCGGAACTAAAGTTCCATCCTCAGGTTTTTTCCCGTTACAGGTCGTCACAACATTAAGACACAAAACACAAAGAACACAAACATTTAAAACACATATATAAAACAATCATTAGCGCGCGAGAATATCGGTGCGCACCGTGAGGAAGCTACAACCACACTGCCGTCTCTAGTGACGCAATTCAACAAATCACTGTCTTATCTGTGACGCAAGACTCAGTCGTTCTGAGACTTGTAAAGCCGTATCATATAGCGCGTGCGAATGGAAATTCAAATGATCGTTTAATAAATGCTCAGGATATAATTTATGTGCCTTATAAATTTCGAATTCCTCAGCGGGATCCATATAACGGCCTTTTTTACAAACATGTAAAGGTGCAAGATTTGTAGCCATGTTTGTGTAATTATGGTTACTATCCATTAAATGTCGGCCAAAATTAGATTTTGTTTGACCTAGATCTTTTTTAGGTACATGTTTTTTTTAAATCGTTGTAAAAACGATCTCCCCGTCTGGCCTATATAAAAGCACTTACAGTCACTACACTTAATTTTGTAGATGCCCGTTTTTTCTTCCAGTGGTCTAATAATTTTAGGGGGAAGCAATTTCTGTATGTTGTTGTTCGTGCGAAATCTGACCACCATTTTCATTTTCTTAAGTGTATTGGTGACGATTTGAGGAAGGATAGTGCCATAATCGTTTACTATGTATTTTAGTTTAGTTTTATTTTGTAGGCGCTTTTTCTGTTTGTTGTGGTGTTTCTTAAGTAACCTGTCTATCAGTGAACTTTTATACCCATTGCGTGTTGCTATATATTTTATAATGTTCAATTCCCTATGGAAGTCAATGGCTTCCAATGATATTGTTACTAATCTATGGATAAAACTGTTGTTTCCAGCCATCTTTTGTGAATTAGGATGGTGGGAGTCTGCATGAATGGTGATATCTGTCGTAGTAGGTTTCCTATAGATTTGATATTTGAAACCGTCATTGACTTTTATAACCGTTAAGTCAAGAAAATTTAATCTACTATTATTTTCAGTTTCGCCCGTGAATTGTATATGTTTATATATATTATTCAAATATTGTCTCAAATTATCTATCTGTCATAATGTACCATTGAAAACTATGAAAGTATCGTTCACATAACGAGCATACAAATTTATTTGCGTGTGTAACTTATTGACGTCAGATAATAAGTATGAGTTCTCATAATGGTTCAGATAAATATCCGATAACAATCCGGACAGGAGCGAGGCCATAGCCAAACCCTCTTCTTGGATGAAATATCTGTTATTAAACATAAAATAGTTCTGTTTCAAAATCACTTGTAATAACTCTACACATTCTTTAATTTGTTGAGGACTTAATGTGTTTGCGTCAACGAGCATATAAATTTCACCACCGCGCCGGGATTTAAAATTGCAACAAAATTGGCCGCTATAATAAAAAACAATATAAAATTAGCTAATGATCACACTATACAAAATAACATAGATCTTATTAACAAATTGAAAGATATTGAATCGAAACCCGATTATAAAATTGCGTCTTTTGATATTACTAACCTTTACACAAACGTACCTGTACAAGAGACAATTCTTATTTTAAAGAAGCAGCAGGTTACTTGAGAAACACCACAACAAAGAGAAAAAGCGCCTACAAAATAAAACTAAACTAAAATACATAGTAAACGATTATGGCAATATCCTTCCTCAAATCGTCACCAATACACTTAAGAAAATGAAAATGGTGGTCACATTTCGCAAAAACAACAACATACAGAAATTGCTTCGCCCTAAAATTATTAGACCACTGGAAGAAAAAACGGGCATCTACAAAATTAAGTGTAGTGACTGTAAGTGCTTTTATATAGGCCAGACGGGGAGATCGTTTTTACAACGATTAAAAGAACATGTACCTGAAAAAGATCTAGGTTAAACAAAATCTAATTTTGGCCGACATTTAATGGATAGTAACCATAATTACACAAACATGGCTACAAATCTTGCACCTTTACATGTTTGTAAAAAAGGCGGTTATATGGATGCAATACGATTGCAATTGCAATACGGATGCAATTCAACGATCATTTGAATTTCCATTTAAACGCGCTATATGGTACGGCTTTACAAGTCTCAGAACGACTGAGACTTGCGTCACAGATAAGACAGTGAATTGTTGAATTGCGTCACTAGAGACGGCAGTGTGGTTGTAGCTTCCTCACGGTGCGCACCGATATTCTAGCACGCTAATGATTGTTTGATATATGTGTTTTAAATATTTGTGTTCTTTGTGTTTTGTGTCTTAATGTTGTGACGACCTATAACGGGAAAAAACCTGAGGATGGAACTTTAGTTCCGAAACGCGTTGTGTTTTTAATATAAAACAAGTGAACCACAAGACGGACTATTCAGGTAATATTTAATTACTTAACGTATTTTTATTGTGTTATTACCGTTTACTTTAACGGGATTGACTTCAGGCAATGTTGTTTAGCCTTAACTTGTATTTTCTTTTGTATGAAGCCGTCCCGACTTTGGACCCCCCCCCCAAGACTAAATTGTATGTACACCCGGTAGGTACACCCGGTGACCACTGTCCTTTCTTCTTCTATCAGGGAATGGCGAATCGCCAGTGTCGGTGCCAAAACAAACACATCCACTTTACCAACGCTTCCTAGGTATTATTTCTTTGCCCAATAAGACTGTCCAATTACCAAACTTCCTTAGCCAACCTACCATCTGGTATTCTATTATTCAGATGTGCAATCCATCTCATCCTATGAGTCGTACGACGGTGGGTGTACTACGGTTGGAAATTATCAGTGTACAATTCACTGGGAAACCATATGGTTGGCAACAAAGTAGTGGTCTAAAGTTAAATTCCCTTCTCTTTTCACTTATTTACTACATGTCTTTATTTCATCAGTTACTATCATTTGTAAAGCATATTTATAACATACGGATATTCACTTCAGTTGTAAAAATATCAAAAGATTCGTCTATAGATACGTTAGTTTATTCTCAGTTCATCAACTAATAAAATTTTCTAATCTACAGGTGCGCCTTGGATAAAAGAAGTTACATTCAATGGAGACATCAACAAGAAACGCAATTTGGATATGGACAACAGCGATGGCCAGATACATTTGGTCATCCGCAAACCGACATTCGGCCTGTGGACGTACGATTATATCACAAACAAATTAAAATTAGGAGACACCATTTACTTTTGGATAGACATTAAAACGAATAATGTCGAGTATCCGCTAGTGAGAATGGTTTCGTTATATTTCAGGTGGTAGCCGTTAATATGTGAATACAGTAATGTCTACCAACGTTGTGTGCTCTGATCTTTGTTGATTGTTGTAATCTATAACGTGTGATGTTACCCAAGTTACATTTTATAATCTTCGTCGCACGCAGAATGTTTCAACCATAACCTACGTTTTATGTTATAATCCCAGTTACACATTATCAAAATGATTATAAACCGGGCTGTTATGTCGTGGTCGGTTGCTGTTTAACAGAGACGTGTCGACAACGTTTCGAATCCCACACTCGGGGACCGTCTTCAGACCGCAAAAAGCGACAGAGTGTTCGAAAAAAAAAAATTGTTGGGTATCGTTCGGCCAAGAGCCGCTGTACTTGTTGTTCCAACACTCTGTCGCTTTTTGCAGTCTAAACAGGTCCCGATAGTAGGATTCGAAACGTTTCCAACGATCTTCTTCTCTTCTTCTCCACGTCAAGGTATAGACTAACAGCCTGTTACGACTTCGCTGAAGCCATCTCTTCCTTGGTCTACCTATATCACGTCTTCCCTGAGATCTGTATCGTATTACTTGTTTAGGTAGGCGAGTATCCAGGACCTTAAAACTGGAACTTTCGGACAGGGGAGGCAACTTCATCAGAAAACTGTTAAAATACCGGAAGGTGGCAGCCCCACCACCTAACTACTTAGCTAGAGGTTGGTAACCTCTACTCAAAATCTTTCCAACATTGTCGCTATTAAATAGCAACCGAGCACAGCCTGACAGGTCGGTTTATAATCATTTTGGTAATATTTACACCGGAAGTGCGAGCTTACGGCTCGTTACCCGCATAACCCGGTTTGCGTACTGAATGCAAAACATTGTTTCTTATGCGTTATATAAAGTAAAATAAGTAAGATACAATAATAATAATAATAATAATGGCTCTCATGTGTACCACTGAAGCAGCTTAGGAATCAGGCAGGGTAGGCTGCCTTATGCGAGCCGCACGGCATAAAAGGAAGGCAGTGTGGCCCTCCGGGAAGAGGGTATTCAATTCATATAATAGTCTGTTGCTGTGACGATTTAGGGGGTGGCGGAGTATATTTCTAAGGGCTTCCCGTTCTATGACGCGATAGGGTATTATGCCGTCGTTGGCTGCGATCTGCAGGATCGGAAAATGGCAGCTGTGAATATCCTGCTGAGTGTCTCGTTCGAGCAGCGGTCGTTTATGCTGAGGAGCCTGAGAGCTCGGATCCGTTGGCCAGATTGGGCAGTAATTTTTTTGATATGTGGGTGCCAGGTTAGTCTGGAGTCGAGCGTGACGCCAAGATATTTTCAGACACGCTTTGGAATAATGTTAGAAGCGCCTACGCAGACCAGGATCTGGAAAAAGCGACTCATGTTACGTCCTGTAAAATTGAAAACACAATCCTGGATTTTGTCCGCGTTTACGTAAATTCTCCAGGTGTTGCAGTTGTCGAAGAACGGCTGCAATACCTGCTGGAGTCTCGATCTGGTCAGCCGGTGTGTTTCAGCAGAGACCCAGTGGGCAGTGTCGTCGGCATACTGGGCCAGTCCAGCTTTTGGGAAAGGCATATTTTGAGGGGGAGGTGGAATGTGTTTTGTATAGAGGATAAAAAGTAGCGTACAAAAGACAATCATCGACTGCATTGAGGAAAAACAACTAACCTGGTACGGACTCGTACAAAAAGTGGGACAAGACCGACTACCAACGAAAACAATGAGATGGATACCTAGAGAAAGGAAGACCCAAGAAAACACGGATAGAGGACATAAGAAGAACAATGAGCGATAGAGGACTAAACGATGAAAACTACAACAACAGACAACAAAGGAGGTTGGGTATTGAACAACGTCGTAGGAGGTTTTGACCAAGAATTAAAAAAAATATATTTGTGAAGTAGTGGGCTAATGGCGGAGCCTTGGGAGACACCGGCATTCAGTCGTAAGGGTGCAGAGAGATGCTGTCTGTTTCGGACTTACGCTGTTCGGCCATCCAGGAAATGTGAAAGCCATTTAATGATCCTGGGAGGGAAGTGACATCCAAGGATAAGTGTAATCTGTGCCAATCTACCACGTGTGTTGGACAATTTTCAGTAGTTCCCACCACTCGGACGGTAACCTGTCTCCAGACGTCTTGTGATAAGCCCTGTCAAGTGTCACCGTAGCGATGTTGGTTCCACAGTAGATTTTGTAACCAGTAAGTGCTGAATTAACCTGAGCACACCTCTGAGAGGAGCGATGCTGTGGTCATCAATATGCTTCACTTGTTATAACAATGTCAGAAAAGAACCAACTGTTGGCATGTTCGTGAAAGGAGGCTTAGTAACAATAGATTACGACTGCAGATCTGTTAACAGAATACAAACTCAGAACACCTTCGTACTTGATTTCAAAAGGCAAAACCGCTTCAGGAAACGAAGTTAATTGACCACTTTTCAATATCAGCAAAACAAAGAAGTTATTATATATTAGGGAACACCTGCCACCTGATACCAAACAGCATCTAAGTTCATAGAATATTAGGCTTATAGGAAACGTCGATAAAAACAATTTGTACCACTTTTCCAAATAATGTACCATACTTAGAAAATGAAATAAAATTTGTTTGCATTTAATCAGTTTCCTTTTAGAGACTGCATTTTATTATAACTATAAAGAAATTACGCAAAGCAAAGTATGTATTTTTTAATCTACATTAATAGGTTTGATATTTTTTTTATTTTCTAAAGAACAGGTGATACAATTAATTACCATCAAATGAAATAAGCTTTCCCTGCTTTTCCTCGCACTTACCGTGCTAATTATTGTCGGTTTTACATTACGGTACCACGAGTGTAGAAACACATTTTTTTAATGAACGTCTACGTTAAATGTAAGTATTTAAAAAAAATCTAGTCTTTCGGAGCGAAACACATTTATAAAGTTGTACTTAGTGTGGGTGGTTTTAAAATATTAGTTCACAATATTACACTTAAATTATTAAGGTGAATTCAAACAAGCCTGAAAATACTAAATTCATTTATATCGTGAGGTTATTTGTAAAGTTACTCAAGTCCACATAAATGAATTTATGTGAAACCGAAATTAAAGGTTTTAAGTGCAATGATAAATCATAAAACTGATGTTCAAGGTTAATTTTTATTACTAATAGAGTTTTTTTATTGATTACATAGCTGTTGAAAAGTAAAAAAATAAAAATAAATGCCTAAGAATGTTGTTTTTTAAACATATTGAAAGATCATGAAAACTTGTATTTGCATAGTTTTACACCACTGACCCCACCGATATACAGGGCTCAGATGTGACGCAACAACTGCTAACTCAACCGAACGGCACTAATTGACGATTCCCTAGAAATGTACAGTCAGTTAAAAATATTTGGGTTTTTCAATTCATTTTGTGATACACGCGACGTAAATCAAAACAAATATGTAAATGAAGTTTCAGAACTTAACGCGTTAAAGAATGAACGTATTCAGTATAAAAGATTTCATTTCATAAGAAACGTCTAAATAAAGTTTCGTATCTCCAGGGACTACTGACAGAAAGAAACGATATAATGAATAGATGGAAAGAATACTTTCAAGGATTACTAGGTGGTAAGGAAATCAACAAAGATGATCATAAAGTCAATATTAATGAAGAAGAAGATAGAGAGGATGGTGAAGTTGCAGAAGAAGAAAAAATAACGATGCATAAATTAGAAGTAGTGATTAAAGGACTTAAAAGTGGGAGATCACCTCGAACAGATAAAATTACAGCAGAAATGATAAAGAATATGGGGAAAAAGGGGAAAGAATTACTTTTAGAAATTATCAATAAAGCGTGGGCAAGTGTAGACATACCAAGAGAATGGGAGGAAGCATTGAGAGTTCCTATTTTTAAGAAAGGTAACGCAAGAGATTGTAATAATTATAGGGGTATCAATGTGTTAAATAGAATTGTAAAGGTTTATGAGCAGATAATTAATAATAAATTGGTCCCAATTTTAGAAAATAGTATGGAGGAATCGCAGAGTGGCGTTAGATCAGGGAGAAGTGTGCAGGATCATATTTTTACTCTGCAACAGATAGCTGAGAAGTCGATACAACAAGATAAATTGGTATGTTTGGCTTTTATTGATCTTGAGAAGGCTTTCGATAGTGTGCCTAGAACAAAATATGGGAAAGTTTAAAAAATAGAGGAACAAGGAGTAAAATAATTAAGGTAGCACAGAGGTTATACAAAAATAATGTAAATTATGTAATTGGTTAAAATATGAGGTCGTTAGGATTTACAACAAATTATGGATTAAGACAAGGAGGTGGACTGAATCCGACATTATTCAACTTGTACATGGACGACATTATTAAGAAGTGCTCACTGAAGGTTAAGGAAATGCATGTTGGATACAGGAACTTGCGAAGTATAGAAGTAGCAGAAGGGGCTTTTGCGGATGATGTAGTGCTAATGGCTACAAGTGAAAGGGCGTTACAGGGTAATTTGAATATATGGAATGAAGTTCTCCAGGAAAAAGGGATGAAAATAAATAAGACCAAAACAAAGGTAATGGTAATGGAGGAGAAAATAATAAATAAAGAGATTGGAGGAGTGAAGATAGAACAAGTCAAACAATTTAAATATCTAGGTGTTATAGTAGATAGTAATGGGAATCAAGAAGCCGCATTAAATGAAAGAATTGTAAAGGCAATAAAAGTATACTATGCATTAAACAATAGATTTATAAATAAGGAGATATCAAGAAAAACGAAAATGAGTGTGTATAAAACAGTATACAGACCGGTTTTAACATAAGGCTGTGAGACGTGGGTGCTATCCAAAAGCCAAAAAAGTAAAATCCAGGCGGCAGAAATGAAATATCTTAGGAGAGTAGTAGGAGTGACAAGGAATAATAGAGTTAGGAATACACAAATAAGAGAGGATTTAGAAATGCTATCGATTCTGGATTTTATTGAACAGAGACAACTATGCTGGTGGGATAGTGATAGAATGGTAAAACAGGTTTGGGAGGCAAAATCGGGGGGGGGAAGAGAAGAAGACCGCGACTGACTTGGGATGGCATGATGGGAAACATTTTGAGAGAAAGAAGCTTGGGCTGGAGTGAAGCGAAGACATTGTCAATGGATAGAGTAAGATGGAAAAAATTTGTATATAGAGTGTAGT
Organism: Magicicada septendecula; assembly: GCA_034769895.1. Classification (NCBI taxonomy): domain Eukaryota; kingdom Metazoa; phylum Arthropoda; class Insecta; order Hemiptera; family Cicadidae; genus Magicicada; species Magicicada septendecula. Next base: position 83,867,493 of record CM068368.1, on the reverse strand, counting down.
TGATGTAACCCGACACCAATATGTTATACGGGTATTCTGATAATAAATAATAAATCTCCAGGAACTTAAGAATTTGATTGTATAAGTGTAAAAAACGAATAAACGAAATAAAATAACATGGAAAGTACAGGAATTTAGCCGGGACCTTGGAGAAAAACGAGTAAGTGTGAAAAACGTAGCCAATAAGTGAGAAACGTATAAAAGAAGTTCCACTGTGGTTACAGTTGGGTGGCTGGTTCGAGCAGGCTTGAGCATTGAGCAGGTTTAAGCAGCAGAGCGGCGTGGAGCTGAGCTGGCACTGTAGCCACACAGAAAGCAGTCACCTGCTAGCAATCATACTGCCTGTTCCGTCTCGGTTTATGGTTCGAGCAGGCTTGAGCATTGAGCAGGTTTAAGCAGCAGAGCGGCATGGAGCTGATCTGGTACTGTGGCCACACAGAAAGCAGTCACCTGCTAGCAGTCATACTGCCTGTCCTGACTCGGTTTGCCAAATTACTACTTTTAAGTGAAAGTTCCCCCTTTTCTAGTGGAAACAGGCACTCAAAGAGCACGGATGGATCCAATAAATTTACGACGAAATGAACTTGGTGAATTTCATCGTCTCTATCATGAATTAAGAAACAACCAACAAACGTTTTTCGAGTATTTGCTCATCTCTGTTGAAACTTTTGGTCTACTTTTAGAAAAACTGCATCTTAAGATACAAAAATACTTCATCCCAGGCAGCAGCTGACGCTTTTTTGTCCTTAAAATATTTATTTGACACATCCCACAGTACTGTGCGTTTGAACACAGCTGATATTAAGGCCTCGTTATTGAATGCCATGATAAATGATTTTAAAAACTTTACGAAAAGTCAGCACCGAAGCGAGCGTGTAAGCGGGTACAATCAAACTAGTTTGTTTTTCAGCAGGTTGCAGCAGTAAGCAGTTGAGCTGCACAGCAGGTGCTGGTCTTGGTATGGCCATGGCCACAAAAAATAACATTTATAACACACATTTACTTGTGTCAGTCTAGCCGTACCGTCTAGTCACATTTTTAACATCTTAAAAATTATAACCGTCTCTACCCTAATCTAATGTGTAATGGTATGACAAACAAGAAACACACATTTAGTTTTTTATTGAATTACCAGTGATAACAATTTTATTGAAAGTACCAGACAGAGAGAGGGAGAGAGTGAGAGAGAGAGAGTGAGAGAGAGAGAGAGAGAGAGGAGAGAAAGAGAGTCACGACGTTTTATGTAATGCATAAGTGTGTGTAATATATGAATGCGGTTTTTGTGCCAGTTTTAATTTATTCTCGCAGCAAACAAAACGAATATTCAGAAAGTATCCGATATTCTTTCATTTAATAATGTAAAGGTAAATGTGGTAACGACTGGCTGAAGTTGCAAAGTTTTAACAGTGAAATATACTTTGTTGGCTTTCTGAGATGTCCGCCAGCATACCGTCTTGCCGATCGCCGGCTGCTGTCACTGCATACGTGCTGTTTCTTCTACTGAAAGCACAGGCAGATCAATACTATATTCCAGGCACGTCTTTAGAAACTTCCAAGTGGAGTGATAAATTCACCGTTGACGACGTATCCAGTTTCTACTTTAACGTACCGGATCCCGCCATTGAAGTTTTATCTCCGAAAGGCTTCAGGGTCACGTATATCGGTAAATATCTTGATCCGCATGGTTCAAAGAGTTCTGTTGCCAGGCACATAACCGCAGACTACGGTATTTATTGGGTTTAATGGTTAAAAGGCTAAATTGCTCTGTAACCAACATCCTTCAAAACGATTTCAGGCTATTAGCTAAGTGTTAATTTCTTAATTCTAATACGTAAAATTATCTTAACGATTTTAATTTTTTTTTTTACGATAAAAACTTTTTTATTTATGGATAGGAAATCTTCTGTTCTGAACGTAATACTAAACGCATTTGCACGCGCATAATTTAAACGCTGCAGGTATAGCCTGACAACTTTAAAAAAAAAACCATCAACGATTTTTAGTACGCTCAGGGTGGAGAAGTAGAGCTTCGCTAAAGTGCAACAAATTGGCTACACTACAGAATAATATACGTTAATGTAGGCCTACATAGTCACGCTGTATACCGTAGTTGTTGTAGTGTGTACGTGTGTTAGGCCTCGTATTACACTACGCAACTGATTGCATGCAACTGATTTAAAGCCTACATGAAACTAGTTGGACGGTAGTAAAAACAGGCTGCAACTGCTCTGCAATCAGTTGCAGAGTGAGCCTGTCGTCTATACTACTGTTATAAAGATGTAAAATTTGTTTGTATCGTTGTCTGGGCTAACCTCAGAAACTACTGATCCGATAAAAAAATCTTTCACCACCGTGTTGCTTGAAGTTTGAGGATGGTTTTAGACATAAATTGGAACAAATAACTTGAATAATTTTCAAGAACTGAGATTTAAGACGGTCTCATGTCATGAAATTTTTGTTAATTTGCATGGAGTGAAATTTTTGGCATGCGATAATCTTCGTTCTATTAGAGATAGCTATACGGTGTCAGCGGGTTAAATTTAGAAAAATTAGGCTACAAATTTTATTTAGGTTTATATTTCAATAAAATCCCTCTTTTCGTTTTTGAGATATTGGCGGTTTGTAAAAAATTGTATATGTTGTGTCGGTCCGTGTCATGAAATTTCTTCGTTGTCTACAGGATGCGAGCGCAGCAGAGTTGCATGCAGTCGGTTGCGTAGTGTAATACATACAACTTACAAATAGTGCTACATTTGAATCAATTAAATGGCCCACAACGTCTGTTGCAATCAGTTGCATAGTGTAATAAAGCCCTTAGTATAGTAAAACAATGCCGTAACTGTAATTTCATATTAACTTTAAAATACGGCACAATCAGGGCCGCATTTAGGATTTAAGCGCCCCTAGGCACTTCAAGGGCCGGCGCCCCCCCACTCCCAATTAATTGTCGTCGTCGATATTTATTGCCTATTCTCACATTACACGTGTTTTTTACACTATTAAATGAGGACTGACATTAGGATTAGGCCTAATAGATTGTCTATTAATAGGCCTAGTAATAGAATTGTCTTTGAGTAATAATCGTTTTTAATTACATTTTGAACAGTGATCTATACACACTACAAACTACAATACATAGTAATTAATTGTTTAGAAATCTACAAAAAAACTACTAAGCCTATTAATTCATTATCAAAATTTTTTAGTCACAGCATTGCAATCTTATCGAGTACAAAGTCCACGAATATCTACGTTACTTTTTTTTTAACGTTTACGTTCAACAAGTCCATTGGTGGTTTCTAATGCACAGTAAAAAGTCTTTACTTTTTCAATTTTTATACTGTGATCACTTTTCTCCGCTGCTTGATTTTAACAAATTTCTCTATAACATCTTGGAAATCCAGCGCTCCAGTCATGTCACTTTCGATCGCCATGACAGCTAGAGCATTCAGTTTAATTTCTCCCATTGAGTTTCCCAAATAGTTCTTAACACGTTTCATTGTAGAAAATGAACGTTCACCAGCGCAATTTGTCAAGGCCATACTTAGAATAATTCGAAGGAAAATTTCTACGTTCGGGAAAAAGTTTTGTAAGTTTCCTTCCCTAACTGTACGCAGAAGATATGAGAATGATCTTTTTTCTTTTCTTTCTTCTCTTTCTCTTCTTTGTCGTCAGTTCCTGAACTTGGCTCAAAAAACGTCGCATGAGGTGTGTCCTTCAGGAAGTATTTAAACTGTACACATTCATCAGGAAAAGTATCCTGCAAATCTTTGCTATATATTTTCACAAGCTGCCTGAAGCAAGAAAGGATATTTTTATCGTCAAGTGTTAGCAGGTTGAAAATAAAACCAAATCTCTTGAAGATCATTTCATATGCTACCGCTCTTCTTTGCAGCTCTGCAATTAACCTGTCAATTATTACAAGATAAGTTCCTGTCCTGAAATACTCTTTAGCATGAAGATTAGAGTCAGAATCAGATGATTCTTGTTTTTCGTCAAAGAACAGTTTGGGTTTTCGAGCTCCACAACTCCATTCACTGGATTTTGTTATAATATCAGTTTTCTGTAAGTATAGAGAAAACTTGTCTCTACATAAAACCATGTAATTTTCCAATGATGTGAACACAGCAACAACATTCCGAATGTCAACATTTTCGTTTTGTAAAGCTTTACTAACTTTGTGAAATATATTCATAGCTTCTTCCCAGAAAACCAGCAAAAACACATTTTCTGGTTTCTGCAGTATTCTTGCTAAGCCTTTTGACTCTTAGCGACAGGCAGGCTTTTCATCAACATCCTCAGATATTTTCTTCAATGATTCCGTTATTTCGGGCAGAGATTTAAGCAACGCCTTCAAAGCATCAGCTCGGGCCGACCATCTTGTAACTGACAGTGACTTCACCACAGGACAACCATCTTTAAGAATTTCTTTCAAAACAGCCCAACGATGGGTGGAGGCAGAAAAAAAGTTGTACACGGCCTGAACAAGGTCAAAAAATGCTAAAGCATTGTCACAGGCTTCGGCTGCTGTTACCCCAAATAGGTTTAGTGTGTGGGCAGAACAGGGAATATATTCTGCCAGTTCGTTGTGTTCCTTGATTATTGCCTGAAGACCAGAATGTACTCCAGACATGTTGGCAGCGTTGTCATAGCTTTGACCACGACAGTCTTTAATGTCGAGGCCAAAAGTTTCCAGCGTTTTCAAGACAGCCGTTGTCATCTCTTCTGATTTATGTCCTGTATTTGGAAGAAATTTTAAAAATCTCTCCACAGGTTCACCGTCTTTTTTACATAGCGTACGATTAGAGTTACCTGATCAACATGCGCTATGTCAGGGGTTGAATCAATAACTAGAGAATAGTACTTGGATTCTTTAGTCTCCTCAATAACTTTTTGTAAAAGAGTGTCTCCCATAATCACGACAAACTCATCACATGTGAAGTGTGAAAGGTATGACGTACTTCCTTGCCCTTTGTTCCAAATCTGGCTATGTGTTGAGAGAAAAAAGGGTCAAACTGAGCTATCAATTCCAAGGCTCCTAGATAAGCTCCATTTCGTGAATAACCAAAAAGTTGATCCGTCCAACGAAAAGGGTACCCTCTTGTTGACAGATATTTTACTGTGGCAATTACACGCTTGAAAACTTCTTTCCAGTACTGATCTTCAGTCTGGCGAGCTTCAATTACATTGTTGTCAATGCGGGTCCCTGAATTAGTTCGACTAATATAAGCTAATATGGCCTTTCTGTGTATAGCAGAATTTTCATGGGATTGGACTAGGCTACTGGCATTCTTCCAGTCGTTAAATCCCTCAGTGAAGTTGGATGATGTGTTTGAATACAGTTTACAATAAGCACAAATTACAAAACCTTTTGAAGGTGAATAAACGAGATATTCACGATTCCTCAGTTCTCCATTTTGAAGGAGTTTTTTGAATAACCCTTCATTACAATATCTTTTAACACTCCCGTACCCGTAGTTACGCTCAGACCCAGAAAAGCCACTTTCAGTGTTTTGTTTAAAACCATTTTGAGCAATGTACTCACGTGTGAACTCATCTTTTCTCCAAAAGGCTGGACCGTTTGAGACACTTCGCTGGTCTTCTTTCCTTGGTGAATTTTCAAGTTCAGAGATCTCTGAGGGTTCATTTTCGACGTGAACTGAAACATCAGAAGTATCTGTAGGCCTATCATGGTCTTTGTTTACACATTGGTCACGCTCTTCACTTCACTAACATTCCCTTTAGTTTAACTTGTGCTGGGTTGAAAAAAGTTACCTATTTTAGGGACTTTTGCTAAAACTTTTCCTCTTTCTCATCTTTTCTTTTGCCCTTTTCTTGAATTCAGCTCCACTTGGTTTTTTAAACATGATAATTATTACCTCTTGAGCTCACTTCACTAAACATAAAATAAAATTTATTTCACTATAGTTATTTACGTTACAAGGCCGGGAAAACGAACATTTCGCGGTAGGCGCGGCCGTAGGCGAGAGATGAGAAACTCTGAAGGCGTTTTGGGGCACGAATGAAGTAAAATATATTTACGATACTCTCTATTTCACTTTCACTTTCACAGACAAATAACTACTCGTTCAGCAATAACAGCACCTTGCGTCGCGCCAACTGTAACTAATAGGTTATCTTACTGTTTACGTCTCGCTCTAGTCTTGACGTCACTCATCAGGTGACTGGGCGAGTCCATATTGGTCATAATGTGGGGAGGGCCAGTCGCAAGTGCTATTACGGAGGCGCGTAGTGGCGTTGCGTCGGTTCGCAGAGCAGGCGCTTTTGCTGAAAGAAAGACAGTGTCTCTGAGTTTTCGTTCTATCATTTTCTTAAATCAGGCCCCGCTCTAGGGGCGGACAACCCGGACATTTGTCCGGGGCGGCAAATCTAAAGGGCGGCATTTTGGCTGTGAATGTGACAAAATATTGATATGTTAAATACCCAATTAATCGAAATTTATACTTGTCGATTTTTTTCTTAGGCTAAAATTACCATGCAATTTACATTTCGTATTTACTGTTTTTATGCCTAAAAGCTAAAATATTTGGAATCCTTAATTCTGAAGAAAACAACCATAAAAGAGCGGCATGTTTAATTAAATAACAAAAAAGGCTAGGGTATCTAAGGGTACATTTACAGTAGCGCTGCACGAAGGTTTGCAAATCCTCGCAATGACGTCATCAGAATCAGCCGCTTTGCGAGGGCATGCGCTGAATACGTGTGAGAAAGAGATAGAGTGAGAATACGTCTCCCTCCCTTACTGCTGATCTGAGCGTTCAGCGCATGCCCTTGCAAAGCGGCTGATTCTGATGACGTTATTGCGAGGATTTGCAAACCTTCGTGCACGCGCTACTGTAAATGTAGGCCTACCCTAAGTCGCGCACCGCATAGAAAAGCACGATGGGCGCTGCGTGAACTTGTTTGAAACAGGAATAGGAAGGAATATCATGCATTGACTTGTTTATTACCTCTAATTATAAAAGGGCGGTTTCGTTACACAATAGCATTATTCTTGCTAATACGTCAGTGGTGATAACAAATGAAAGTGTATATTATGTAGAAGTTGTTTGAGTTTATAGAAAAATATTTGGCAATTTTATAGTTCACTGTGATTTGTTAATTTTTAAGGTAAGTACATCTATAAAGATATTGAGCTGTTTAGTCTGATAGCTACTATTTTATCGAAAAGCGTTTATCAAATCAATTAAAGCGTTTTTGAATCAAATAAATATTTTATTAATCCAAAAAAACTGTTTATTGAATGAAAAAACACTAGTTGCACATTGTTGCGCAATGTTAATAGTATGTATATCCTCTATGAATCCAACATCAAATCCGGTTATAAAAGGAAACACGGAATCGTCAGAGAGTGGACAAATAGACGATATTTCTAAATCAACTGGAACTGGCACCACTCCGCCGCCAAATGGAAGCATTATAAAAATTGGCACCAACCTGACATCTACGAAAGCGCTCTACAAACTTTAAGTACAGATCCAGCATTGTGGCCAAAAATTTTAGGAGATCCCGAAAGAAGTTTTTTAGTAAGGCAAGATCCACCTAAGCCATTGTATAATTACAAATTTCCTTCCAATGACACTGGTCGAAAATTTAGCGCAAATTATTATACACGAATTTTAAGCAATGGAGAGCAAGTTGCAAGAGACTGGCTAGTGTACTCTATTTCACAAAACTGCGTATACTGCTTTCGGCTGTGTGGTTAGTTCCGTTTCAAAAGAGGGTTTTAAAAGTTGGAAGCACCTCGTTGAAACTTTAAAAGCCATGAAATTTCTAAAAATCAAATTCAGGCCCAAAAATCATGGGTAGAAATGAGCCAAAGGTTAAAGTGTGGTAAAACTATAGATGCGGCTGCTCAAAGAATTGTTAATGCTGAAACAAACCATTGGTACGAGGTACTTCTAATAATCGTAGCAATAACTAAAATTCTTGGTAAAAGTTGTCTGGCTTTTCAAGGTGCAAGCGACAAGCTGTTTGAGCATAATAACGGTAACTTCTTAAAAATAGTTGAGCTGCTATCTGAATTTGATCCCATTATGGAAGAACACGTCCGTAGAGTGCTCAAAAAGAGGAGACTAAAACTCACTATCTCGGGAAAAATATACAAAACGAGATAATAGACCTGCTGTATCAAAGTGTGAAATCCCATATTATTGATAAAATAAAAAAATCCATATACTATTCCATAACTTTAGATTGCACTCCTGACGTTAGTAAGGTGAAGCAAATTACTCTTGTAATCAGATATGTTTCAATCAATAAATCTAATTCCAATGAGGTTGAAATAAAAATTAATGAAAGCTTTTTGGGCTTCCTTCCGTTGAAAGGTCCACAGAGAAACAAATGTCTGAAATTATAATTGGACAACTTAATGATCTGGGTTTAAATTTGAAGGATATTAGAGGGCAGGGCTATGACACCGGGTCCAGTATGAGGGGCGATAAAGGAGGAGTGCAATCTAGAATTAAAAAATTAAATTCGCGAGCATTCTGCGTTCCGTGTAGTAGCCATTCTCTCAATCTAGTGGTTAATGATATGGCAAAAACATCCTTGGAAGCCGCTAATTTCTTCAATATGGTCCAAAATATATATATTTTCTTTTGCATCTACTTTTCGATGGGCAATACTTTTAAAACATGTGCAAGGACTAACTTTGAAACCATTGAGTGACACTAGATGGGAGAGTAGGATAGAGGCCTTAAAGTCTTTAAGATTTGTTGAGGTATGGGTAAAAATAATGAATAATTTAAGTACAGGAGCAAACACACGCTTCATTGAAGGAACAGTTTAGTAGCAAGTATACATAAAACGGACACACGAAATACACATTACAAGAGCACATTTAAAACTGAACTATACTTGCCGAGGGCATCTCTATTTATATAGAAAAACAGCTTCCAGATCTTTCCTTTTATTTAAAACTTCGAGACTTTTCTAGACTCTCACAGTAAACGGGCATGTGTGCGGGTTGAGGTCCCGCCCAGGCAGCTCGACCTCCCACCGCACAATACAAACTTTCACTTCTACAATGACAGGTACATTTACTTAAGAATGAATGTAGAGTTTTCCAGTATATTCTCAACAAGATTTCATATGGGAGATGTATACGACGCTTTGCTAAACATTTATGAAAAACAAAAAATTGATAATTTAATAAGAGACGAAGCCTCTGGTTTATTAAATTGTATTAAACAGTTTAAGTTTTTGTGTTCAATAGTTATTTGGTATAAAATATTAAACTGTATTAATCCAATAAGCAAGCTGATGCAAACAAAAGATTTCGATCTAGCATCTGCACTTGATTTTTACAAAACTGCAAAAAATTCTTTAAGGATCTTCGATCGGATAAGTCCTTCAATGAAACTATTATTGACGCAAAAGAACTGGCTGATGAAATTGACGTTGAGGCTAATTTTAAATCAATAATACCACGACACCGCGTAAGAAGAAAAAACCAACTTCTCATACGAAGCATGAGATGAACCCAAAGAAGATTTCATCGAAGATCCCAAAGAAAAATATAAGATAGATTTTTTTTATTTTACAATTGATCAAGCACTAAATACACTACATACTAGATTTGAACAACTTAGTCACCATAGTAAGTATTTTCAATTCTTATATAATATATACGATTTAAAAACCATGTATAAATAAACGCTATTAAAACACTGCAAGGATTTGGAAAGTATTTTAACTGATGGTGATTCTGTTGACATAAATGGGGTAGAATTAACAGAGGAAATTTCTGCGGTATCTCCGCTTTTGGGGAAAAGAAAGCCTAATCAATGTACTAAAATTAATAACAATGTTAAATTTTGCCCAAAACCTTAGTGTTGGCTTAAGAATATTGCGGACTATACCAATAACTGTAGCAAGTGTGGAAAGGAGTTTCTCTAAATTAAAATTAATTAAGACCTTTCAACGTTCAACTACCACGCAAAGTCGTCTTAATGGTTTGGCCATTTTGGCGATTGAGCATGAAATTGCTGATCAAATAAACTTAAAAGAGGTAATAAAAAAGTGTGCAGAACTGAAAGTGAGAAAAAAAGGTTTCTTGTGATTTTAGCGCAGTTGATGTTACTTTTTTTAGTTTTTATAGGATATAAGTTTTTTGTTGTTTGATTGTGCAATTATACGTTTATGTAATAGCATTAAAAATGCATGTGGTTAACAGTTTGTAACTAGGTACAGGTACTTCTTAATTTTTACTGTTTTGTAATACTTGACTGTTTTTTTTATGTTACATGTTTCTTTCTAAATTTACGTTTTTATTATAATTTAAAACCATTTGATTTTTATTTAAAACAAAAGATATATATTTTTAAAAAGTATATGTTTAAGGGGCGGCAATTTGTCTTTTTGTCCGGGGCGACGTAAACGCTAGAGCGGGCGCTGCTTAAATGCAACTAGAAACTTTATAAAACAGCGTTTTAAATACTTATCGTATTTGTCTTTAAAATTGTGATTTAATTTTTTCGATTAATTTTCTGATTTTTTTATACAGTTCTCAAAACCTAGCTTCTCTCAATATTTTCCTATTTCATAATTTTGCGCCCCTCAAAATTTTGCGCTCTAGGCACGTGCCTAGTCTGCCTATTGGTAAATGCGGCACTGGGCACAATGCTAACCAACGTTATCAACGTAAAATATGTTTTAGGCCTACTGGCTACTTTTTGTAACCGCGGGCCGCTTCAGTTGACATACAATGTCCAGCTAGTGAATGATCCCCTCCAAATCGGTTACCTTCCGTCACGTGACCTTCTCCTCTAAATGTCTCCAGTGTACCAAAATTTTTGTTCTGCGCAGAACGTTTACAACGTTGTCCAGCTACAATTAGACAAACAAGACTGTATCAGTTGAGAACATGAAAGTTTACTTTAAGATGCTATAACTGTGAATGCAGTGATATATTTGACGAAATAGTAAACAGCAGTGTTCCTGAAAGGCACGAAATGTCGGTTGAATAAGATCAGGTTGCATTTGAAAAGTTGGTCAATGAATAATAATTATTGCACTTCTTTTAAAAGAGAAAGCGTGATTTAAGGCTGGAACGTGGAATGTGAATGTAAAAAATGTTGCAAAACTTTATACTACAAAGAGATACATTGACAGAACTATTTTGAGGGTTGCAAAGAGTAACAGTCACAGTATTACACAGATAAAATAGATACTATTTTACAAAAACACAAACACAAAAATTTGAAGTGGTTAGATGTATACGAAAAGACATTAAGATGCCACGCCACCCAAGTTTCTAGAATTAATGGGCGTACAACATGAAGATACTATAGCTTGGCCATTTGTGACTTGACTGGAAGACCTCGTTAAGTAAAATAGTGCAGTGAAACGGACAAGGTTAGTTTCGGACAAAAATCAAGTCTTCGTTGAGAACGTGAACAGAACAAACCGTGAACTCCAACTTCGTCGCGTTTGTTTGCTAAACTGCTAAATGTTATGTTCTGGACGAGGCCTTTCAGTGTTTCCACCATTTTCAAGTCCTAAATCACGACAAAAAAATATCCCGCTGGAACCCGTATATATACTCGTGAATCTGCCTTCACGGTAAGTCAAATTTGTAAAAAATTCTACTCGTCACTACCCTATTGGCTCAGCTCCGTTAAGTCACGCTCCTACTACTTGCTACGAAGCTTCGTCCCTCACTCTATTACCTTGTTGAGCCACACCCAGCTTTATCTACTTACCTAACCCCTGACGAAATACACATCGGGGGTATTTTCACTCTTGCAAAATATGAAAAAATATTTCTTAATTACTAAATTCTGTTTGTATATTCATTAGTATATTACTGTTCTCCTTTTTTACCGTTAAAATTTCTAACTCTTCATATAATCTTCTTTTATTTAAATTATTTTCTATGTTTAATATTTCAACATTTTCAAGAGGGTTGGTGAATTTATGCCCTGTTTCCATGAAATGCCTAGCGAATAGTGAATTAGTGATCTTATCTCCTTTCCTTCTCCCCTTGCGCGTTCTCTCAAGCTAACCTCAAATTTACGTCCAGGTAAAAAAGAACATGACATTTAGAAGCACGACGAAGTTGGAGTTACAGAGACTGCAATTCAAATAACAAGATTAACAAAAACCCTCAACAGTCTACGAACGGTTTTCTTGAGTTACGTTGTCTTAGTGAGCACTTACTTTGGAAAGCTCAAAGTGTCCTGACAGTGCCGGACACTGCACTGAAACACGCTGCGATTAATTAACGCCAGTGCGTCACACGTATAGTAACCATCAGTGTATGTTCATACAATGCCGATATGGTGCCTAATCGTGTGCGTCTATTGTGTTTCACTCTACTGACTACCGAGATTCCAGTTTCAACACGATCTTGAACTTAAATTGCGGTATCATCAGACAAGGCTCTGTCAGACGCGTATTCCGCACCCAATCTTTTGTGTCATCTAGTTTCTCTTTTATTGGCAATTGCCACAGAAGGAAATAATACATTGGTCTGCAACCTGTTTTCAACCGCAAACCGCGCGATAATCGCAATCCTCACCCTCTCAACCATCATCGGGCCTAAAATTCCGACAATCGCAAGAGTGCTTCCAGTGTGACAACCTGTTGTGTTGTGCTTCCACGAAACCGTTATATGGACAGATCTCTTTAACCGCTAGAAACGGTTAGAGACATCGGACAAAGACGTCAAATTACAAACATGACCGCTTTCTTATTTTTCTTGTCACAGAATATTTATAAAATTTTGGGCCTACTAGAAACTTCTTACCAAATACAAAATAATTATTACACTGAAAGCAAGAAATCAATATATTTGTTTCTCCGTTAATCCAAAATATATTAAGGATTGGTTTAGTAATACCAAGGAGGATGTTGAGACCATGAAATTTACAATGATTTTCCTTCTGAGTACAGATTCAAAACTTCATTGCCCGCTGCCAATGTAACTAGAATATAAGGTAGGCCACTCCGGCCAATTACGCTCCCATTGGTTGCTTCGCTGTGACGTGAACTGGTGGAAGAAATACGCGCGAGTCTTGATTTACCATGCAATCTTACCTGAGACAATGTCCTACTTAGCATCTCTCTGCTGTTTACACGAAATATTAACAATAATTGTAATGAGCTATTCATATAGAAAAAGGATTAAACAACAAGATTAAATGGTTTGCGGCAAAAAATAATGGTAAAATTTATTTCTACATTTAATAGAAAAGTAAGCAAGTCTGTCCACATATAACATTGACAAAATGGCACAAGATGTAAAATTAAGTCGGAAAGGAGGCGATATATATATATATAATTTTTTATTATTCGTTAATTTTATATTAATAGAATTATTTCGATTGTTATTAATTTACTTAGAAACCTCTGATGATACTGATATTTTTCAGTGAAACGTGCGTCAGATGTTAAAAAGAATATACGAAATTATACTACTTGCAGAAGAAACAAATTGAAAACATCAAAAATTTTATATATATATATATATAATATGCCTGCGTGGGTGGGTGCGCGTACGTGCACACGCGTGCGCGCAGCCATTGCCAATAGAAATTAATTTAGTCATTGCACATGAACCTGGACAGCTGGATTCCAGGGTGGAAAATGTTGATGACGTTGTAGTTGCTGAGAGTGGTCAAGGAGTGGAATCGACAGAAGAGGCAGAAGAGCGGTCTGCGGATGTTGCACAGGAAGGTATAGTTGTAGGTATTAGGGAGACTGTAGAGTCTGAAGTTGCAGATGGACACAGGGATGTCCGGGCGGCGAGTGTTTCTGAGGTTGTGGATGGACAAGGGGATGTTCATGCCGCAAGTGTGGTAGAAGTAGATGAGGTCGAAGTTGAGGAGAAATTTGGTGGCAGCGTTGTGGAGTGTGCGAGTGAGAATGATGTAGTGTGTGAAGATGTGCAGACGCCTTCTGTAAGTAGTGTTGAGGATTCCGAGGAACGGGAAGAAGTTTCAGGTGGATCAGGTGAGCAACTAGAGGAGGATGAAGATGTGCAGTGTTCTGATGGTGGTAGTGGATGTGATGGCGATGATGTTGATGATAAATGTGTTGGGGAAAACGAGATTGGAGAAGAGGTTAGTGAAGAAGTTTGTGAAGCGGCTGGTGACGAATGTGATGAAGAAATTGGTGAGGTGCTGAAGGAACATGTGGTTGAAGATGGATCAGAGGAGCAACGGGAAGATGGTGAGGAGCTGCAGTGTCAGAAGGTTGAGTTGGATTATGTGGACGAAGAAGGGGAAATTGTAGAAAAGAAAGAAGTAGAAAAGGAAGAAATTGTAGCAGAGGAGTTAGACGACGCGCATAATCCAAAGCGGAGTGAAAGTAGTGAGGTAAGTTGCCTTGATTCTGATTCAGAGGAAACCAGCCAGTACAGCTCAACACGAAATAATTTCTCAGGGAGTGGTGTCCGACATGAACGGGTACCTAAAGTCCGTCATAGAAAGGTAAGAAGAAGAGGTTAACGGGTAGCGGGTAGATGTTCTCCACAGTCCCAGTGGTGTTCGTCTACTTCAGGGTTGCGCCCCTGCCCACGCGAGCCTTGGTTTCCTCCATTCATCCTTATTTTCGGAGGGAACCAGGTCCTTACCCTCAGTCCTAGCTATTGACCTTTTAATGATCCTTGCCCCGTTTCATCTTCCCGATTTTCCTACCCCTCCCCTTAGTAAAAAAAAAAAAAAAAAAAAAAAACCTATCGATAAGGAGTTAGAGAGACTTGCCGGAAGTGTTTAGATTGTGGTCCTCGAGATCGTTAGTTTCCCCTGTTCTAAAAGTAAGACGGAGAGGGATAGTGTGCTGTTGTTTCCTTGTACATAGTGGTGGATTTTGATTAATGGTTGTTGATGTTGATGTTGTTCATTGTAGGGTCCGAGCCATGCCGCATTCTCCGGTTGTTTCCCGGGTGTTTTGTTGAGAGAGAGAATTTTAATTGTTGTGTATCGACGTCGGTGGAGAAGTAATACCCCCTTGCTAGTCATGGTGTTTTTGGTGAAGTTGAGATGAGATTAATGTTCGTGTGCCCTTGGTGCGGTCCTCTCTGTCTGGACAAGCGGGGCCGTCCGCCCTTGTGTAGGGAAGTGGGCCAGCCATATGGCAAGGATGGAGATGCCTTGTGGGTGCATATGGCTGGTCGGTCCAAGTGATGGACGAGAGGTAGTACGGTCGCTCACATACAAAGGTGGGAGATACCTTGTTTGGTCTTAGGACGAGTATGTGAGTGGGACCGGTGGAAGTAGGTGATGGTCACCGGAGAGGGTGACGTGTTGGGGCGGTCCCGTGAGGTTGGCATGGCGGAGAGGGTCGCATGGCGAATGGACGCACTTGTGAGGCCTCTGTTCTCCTGAGAGCAAGTGCCGCCGGGCCACCATAACCACGATGTCCACGAGCTTGTCTTGAGAAGGGGGTACACTGCAGGGTACTCACCCGAGTTTAAGAGTGGGGCAACCGGGTTGCCCTTTCGGGGTTGGGGGTGTGCCGGCATAATTCCGGCCGTCGAAAATTGTAGAATATTTAAGGGTAAAATAACGCTAGAGCAAGGGTCGGTTTTACCGAACTTTGTACAGAACCGTTAAAGCTGCGCGCGCACCTCGTAGGGAGGTTTGGCTTTGTTGAGCTGTAACAGCTGAATTCAGTTATCGCCCGGCCAGCACAAGAAACATCGACTCCGGAATCCGAATAGTTTACTGCGCAGTATTTCTTCCACTCTTATGGCAGGCTGAAATTTACGAGACTCCCGGTAAGAGATTGTATTATTGTCTGCGTTAAAAATAATTAAAATTAAATAAATAATTAATAACAAGATGTATGCTGCCGTATGAGAAGGCGAATGCATGTGGGTGCGATTCTACAGTTTCTATATTAACAAAATTACTTAATGTTCAGTATATAGCCCAGGTTATTTATTATTATTATAATATTGTGAGAGCCACTGTAATTGTCATTGTCATGGTAAATGTATAGAATGTTATATAAATTCGAAGCTAAAGTTAGTGCGTAGTTATGGAATGGAAGTGTGCTCAAACATGCACCAGTTCGCTTGTGTGACTCTCTTTAATTAACTTTGCAGTAAAATAACTTGTGAGAACACCCGTAGAGCAAACATTATTAATATTGAAACATTTTTAATACTGTGAGTGCCTTGAAGTTAATCAGTTTTTGGGCAAATTGCAATAATGGTGTCACCACGTGGAAAACTAACCTGTTGCTTTCTGTCGATGCGTGTTTAGAGCGTGCTAATGACTTTTACACTACGCCTTTTGATAAAATCTTTTATTGTTGGAATTAATTATTCCATGGAAGATTTTTTTTCTACTCTTTAAGCAGTTGCAAAGACTTTATTACCGAAACTTTGTGCATTTATCTTGAGTTGGTTGAAGGCCCGTTCTGAGGTTAATTACCTGTGAACTAGAGTGTACATTTTTTGTGTGAACATCTTTACTAATTTTTATGAATTAACAGGGTTCTCGCTTAAGCCGGAGATGTGGCCTTGCTGATTGAACTCCATCCTCATCAGCCATGAACCATTAGAAACGAACCTGTTCGGAGAAGGAGTCGGGTGACTAGTTCAAGATGTAACTCTTATTCAGCACAATTAAGGTGATATGCACTCTTTTATTTTCCTTTTGGGGCCGGGCCTGCAGTGCTCCTGATTTACCGTAAAAATCTTTTGAAACCATGTGCCCACGTGGCCAGACAGTCTGCTATAGGTGTGTCAGTTGAACATTCATTCTGAACATTATGTGTTAATTTCAAGGAACACTTTAATAACTTAATTTCATAACACTAAGTACAATGCTTGTAATTGTGTGCTGCACTGGGGGAGCGTGCTGGAGATATTTTGTACACTTAAACATTTTCACATATTGCCAATTGTCATCACCATACTGACTACAAAATTTATATGACTGGTTAGGAATTCTGTTCCGGCTGGAACAGAATGGAGTTGATATTAAATTCACTTTGGGTTTAACATTTAAGGGCTGGGGAGTTTTTCGTTTTCTTTTTGGCTGTTTTCTGGGGTATAAAAGAGGACATAGTTTTTGCCAGGCAAATGTTGACACAGTTTAAGGCAGGTTTGATTCCTGTCACATAAGGTTAAGCGCAAGCTGGCGCACTCCCACAGCTGCTAGGGCACAACCGTCCTTATTGTAAATTCATTTATATATATATATATATATATATATATATATATATAGCTAGTCGGACTTTAATAGAAAGGAATTTTCACTTTTCTTGGGCACATACTAATTAATTTTTGTACCTTATAAAGGTTTATACAGATTAATTTTTTTACTTGTAAAGCATCTCCTGATTAATTTTTTTCTTGTACAGCATGTACTGCTTAATTTCTTTTAACCTGTAAAGCATCTACTGATGAATTTTTCTACTTGTAAGGTATATACTGATTAATTTTTTTTAACTTGTAAAGCACATACTGATTAATTTTTCTACCCTGTAAAGCATATACTGATACATGAATCCTTCTGAAGTTGTAAAACAAATTAACATTGTAGAACCGCATAACCATTACTTAAAATCAGGTGATGCAGTTTTATTTGTATTTTATGATGAGGTAGATTTCATATGCTCATGATGGGGCAATTATCAGTGGATATCTATGCATATGGGCGGTCCGCTCTCTCTTATGGGTTATGAGTGATTATCATTCTTTCAGGGGTTTTTCGTATTTATGCAACTTAATGAAATTGATGAATGACGGTGACTGATGGGCGACATTTATGACTGCTGGTTTTAGGGCATGGTAGTAACACCGCCTGCAAAGCAAGTTTATTCCAGGGGTATTCGTGTTTAGAATATTTGTGTATAATTGTGAGTATATGTGCCTTTATGTTTCTGTACGTGTTGTTATGTTTCTGTCTATATTAAGCTAGTCACAACAAGGGGGAGAATTATATATTTACTGAACGTTATTCTATATACTTATATATATAAATACATGTTACTGATATACAGAACTTGTCTTTGACACTATTATTAAAATGGGGCTTATTAATTTATTATGTATTTGGGTGTTACTCCTTGTATTCGGGGACAACTGATGTGATAATTTTTCCATGCATGTAACGAAATATGGGGTACAATAAAAACTGTTATTGTTATATTACAGCCGAGTTTCATTGCAAGTCCCGTCATACTGGACCCAGCACAATTTTGGCTTCTCTAGGCTCCGGCCTAGTTCTAAATAACTTGTGGCATCTCTTTCAAAAAAAAATTAAATAAAAAGAAATAAAAAGAAGTTTGTTGTATACATATGAAAAAGACATAAAAGGAAAAAGGGGTTGCAGTCGATGAAAAGCTAAAAATCGCTGCAAAATAAAATCTACTGATAAAATAATTGTTACGTTCTGAAGTGCCAGGAACGGCCCGAAACTTGCATCTAAGAACTTGAAACAATCTCATTTTTTAAGAAAAGGCTTTAATTAGGAAATCCTGTTGTTTAACAACGAACAGCAGCAGAGTTATTCCATAATATAGAAATCTTTCCTACAAAAAGGAAACAAAATGGAACGGCTTTCGTACACGAATTCTTTAGTATACGAATGAAGTGACTTCACAAACTAGATAATGCAAAATAATATTTCACCACACAAATACTAGGCTAAATGCTGCATAGTAGTCAGCGCGTATCTCAACAGCAGAAGCAAAGAAATTAGGAAATATTCCCCTTTATGTACAACAGTAGGTACTAACAAGAAACGTAGAACAAGCAGCAAATGGCAGAGGTAAAAAAATATCAGTGATAGATGTAAGGCGGAAGATGTATAACGCATTATAAAATATAAAAAATATGATTCCTAAGCAATATGTATCACCACCGTGTCTGTAGACAATTACACAGTCTGAAAGACTAAAAGGAAGATTGAAAGACTGCAATCATCGAGGAAAACGGACCGTATAGTATCAGCTTCGAAAACGGATGGAAGTTGTACAAGATGTGACATCTAAAAAGCCACAATGTTCGAAACCAAGTAATTTCACACAAATTCCATACACAAATCCTAAATGTTATGAGAACTTTAAACATAGACCACGGCCGCACAGCCCGGCGAGCTTAAGTTCTCATAACATTGAAGCCGACCGTGAAAGCCTCGGACAAATCGTAAAGTCAATGAAATTGAAAGCTTGCTTGAGCCAAACGAAATGTTTAATAGCCAAATCAAATCGTTTTACAGAAAATCAGTACACGAAATTACAGAACTTACACCCCCATGCAAACCCTCTGGTTATCACATTTTCACAGAAATGACACTACTGCAGTGTCAAAGGTAACCATAGTAATAGTGTTAACATTACTGTATAAAAGAATACTAAAGGCCAGTTTAAGTGTTTACAACAGCGTATTATGCGATTACGTAGTAGATATGCACTCAAATCATAAGGCTTCGGAAAGTCAATAAAGAAGTCAACTTTTATCTCGCTGTTTGTCTTTTTTCTGTCGTATCGAAATAGTTTAAAAATTACTACTGACCTGAATCAGTAATAACCTAGTGTTTTCCAGTATTATCCGTGTTTATCAGTTCTGTTCCCGAACGACTTCCCACGACGCAATAATAATAAGTCACTTTCATGAACAAGATCTCAACAAGCATTGAAGAAAAGTAGGCCTACACTAAAAATGGATTTACATATATAGGACTGTATTACTATTGTGCTGCGACTATCTTGACTGTTTCAACTGCAAAATGGTCGACAGATGTGAATTACATGGGTAGACCGTTTTCAATTTACACATGTAGGGTTGTGCGAGCGCCGTTCGCAGACTGTACTGTATTCGACTGCTCTTGAAAGAGTTTGTCAAGGTCATGACAGACGGCAGTCCGACACGTACGGGCACGGTACCCTCTAATATAGAGACTGACCGAGACTCCTGTAGACAACCTAAACCGGTCTAAACTGCTTTTCAATGAGCTGGTGAAGGTGGGGGAGCTGCTTTCCATGTCTCAAATGAAAGCTTCTAGAAAAATACAGACGAGAAGAAACAGTATGTGTAAACTGAAACGGTCGACGGCAGTCTGGTACAGTACGGTACGCGCACGCCACTACATGTGTACACTAAAATAGTCCAAGGCAGTCGAGGTATAGTACGCGAACAGTACGCGCACAGTACCATATGTGTAAATCTACCTTAGCTGTTCTAGATGTCGCTGGGACGGTTGAGAGTGTGTTAGACAGGTCTGCTATTTAAAACTAAAACCAAATTTTGCAGCCCATGTTACTTCTTACTGAGGGGTCACAGCTCTACAAAAGATATTTCCAAGTGAAACACAATACCTCGTATTTCAACATAAAATTAAATTATTTTCGGCCGGATTCAGCTTCAGTAAAATTATTTTCGAAGCTGTTGAGCCGTGGTCTTCTTGGTATACATCCAGACGTTTCAACTGCAACTGCGGCAGTCATCTTTAGTGGATCTTCCGTTCTGCTCCAATGGCGATAGACGACATGATACTCCAAACGGTGGCACTTAAGTGGCGTTCTGCGTGCGGGCTGTTATCTGATTGACCGAGAGCTTGACAGATTACGTTGCTCCCCTGTCAACAAAATAGTTGATGTTATATCCGAGGGAACGATTCGAGAACCCCTCAGTGCCGGATACCAGGCCTTATACAGCCTCAAGCTCTCCTTCTTTCTATTGAGGGTGTTATTTTGTATATGTATGTCTATCGCTTCCCGGTGTAGCCTCGTGTGCAGTGTAGAGAATACTGTCTTCGTGTCCTCACACTTCACCACGTGGTCTTCATTAACCAGAAGGTGCTCTACAAGCGCCGACTTCTCCGAAACCAGATTTGGCGCCCGATGGGTGTGTACTGAATTCAGGAAAACTTGCGATTCTAAAAACTCTTTCACATATCGATGGACGTATAGTGGTGGGGGTCAAGATTCTTTCCAGCGTATAGTGCTGGTGGCGTCACATTTGACTTTGCCAGCGTCTAACATCAGTGCTGACAGAAAAGCTATCCAAATGGCAAGTCAGTATGCGAATTGTTTTATGGCGAACAGTGTTGTGTCGCCCTCATGCAGGGAAGTGATGTTAATTTTAACAAATAAACACTCATTACATGTTTAGACTTACCAATTATTTCCGTGTTACATGTAGACCTGATAATGAAAATATAGTAGGCTCGAGAAAGGGATCGGATCTCTCCCAGAGAGTCGAAAAAAGTTAACGAATTTTGTTACTCTCCTAATTTTTATGATATTTTGTTATTTTTGTCATCTGTGTACGCTAGTATAGTAGTAACTCTTTTTAAAATATACTTATGCAAACAGGATTATTACACATCATTTGCGTATACGTTTAAAATGTGAAGTACCGTGTAGGACAATCAATTCACTCAATAAGTATCTTCTGAACAGTGTGTCAATAACGCGATTTTTTATTGTGTTATTGCTGTTCTCTTTAATGCGGTTGACTTAGGATGCTGTCACACGTTTTTCAACCACTTTAAAGATAGTAATGTTGACTAGACTTAACTTGTTTCTTTTTTTGTATGGAGCCGACTCGAACGGACCCCTTCCAAGACCAAATTCTAGATACGCCAATTAACATAATGGTAATAGATTCCACTTGTAACGCAAGGGACTTTTGTAATCAAAATTGTTAAAATTTGAACATAGTCATTAAAGAATCAACATTTTTTAAATGTAAATCACTCTGATAATTGTTTATCTATATTTGAAAAAACGCATTAATTTGATAGACGAAATCATGACGCTGTCGGGTGCTTACGTTTGTACATTTGCGTGTCTTTAGAGTGGTATACTGTTAGCACATCAGTGCATTGCGTAATGCTTTGTTCGTAATGACGTTACTGATACTTGCGTTAGCGTTTCGTTTGTTCCAATGCGTGCCGGCAGTAAACATCAACATCACTGACTTACCGCCCGATGACTTCTATAAAACTGATGAAGTTGACCATTCGGTTGTCGTACGCGATGCACATACGTTTGAGTTTAAAGTAACAGGTACGTTTTAAAATCAACGCAGTACAATTAGGCTATAAAAACTACACTCAGTTTATAATTGCTTACTACAAAATCACGATATTCAATTCACAATTTTTAACTCCGAAACGCAAAATATAAGCGACCTTGCATCAGGATAGTTAACAAACAGTCATATGGAATACTCGATGAGAACTGACTTTGAACGTTTCTTAAATTTCTTCTTGTTCCTATCCGTTTCGGATGTTGGATATCATACAGGCTATTTTAACTTTCTGCACTGCTGTACGGAATAAGTCAGTTGTATTCATGCCAAACCAGGTGCTTAAATTTCTCAGGCATGATATTCTCGGTCGCCCAACGCCTCTCTTTCCAAGTACTTTTCCATGCTGTTTGGATTTCAATAAGTAAAATCTCTGTTCATTTCTCATGAGATGTCCCAGACACTGAAGCTTTCTTATCTTTACTGTGTTAGTAACTTCCCTATCTTTCTTCATCTTTCTAAGAACTTCAACATTAGTTATATGTGCTGTCCATGAAATGCTCAGTATTTTGCGGTACAGCCACATTTCTAAATATTCCAATTTCTTAGTTATGCCTTCAGTCAAAGTCCAAGATTCTACACCGTAGAAGAGGACCGAGAATTCGTAGCAGCGTAGAAGTCTCATCTTTGTGTTTATTGTTAAATCGTGACTTTTGAAACAACTGCTCATTCTAGTGTACACAGCTCTTGCCTTTTCAATTCTGCTCTTTATTTCTTCAGAGTGATGCCGTTGTTCATTGTATTACAAAGTTAAAATTGTTCGTTGTTCATTATTGATTGTTCTTACATTTACAAAGGTAAAATTTACATTTTGTCGCGCCGACTATCAACGTTCGAGACTGTAAGTCTCAAAAGCCGTGCTAGGCTACGCGTAGAGTGCAGGCAGCTTGTCAGATCCTGATAACCGGCGCCGACAGGATCGTCTAGTGAAGACAGATTATAGGCACCGAAACAGTACAGATTCAGTCATAATCACGTAGTTATGCAGTGAAGAAGCTGTGTGTTTACTCATTGTTTCAGGAAGTGTTAACTTAAAACTAAAATTTAATTAATAAAATTGTACAAACACAAACAGAATTAACACTGTTGCACAGGAAATTTCGATCTGATGATGAGCTGTGAAGGTTGAAAGCGCTAATCGGAATAATTTTTTTATAGCGGTGTGCAACAGTGTTCATTCTGTTTAAAACTAAAACAAGAGAGAAGCTGTGTCCACAAAATTAATCTCTATCAGCTTACCTGCAACACCCATTTCCTTTTATATCTTATCTACAACAGGCATCTACAACGACCCGATTAGAATATTCCTCAAGTTTCTTGCCTAAATTTCAGGTTTTATTAAAACGTTTGATATCAGTGTTTCCGTATCCATGAAGAAATTAATAAAACTTAACTGAAACGATTAAAAGACGTGCAGAACGCTCCGACTCGGCGCTGGTTTCTGAAAACAGATTAAACGTATATAGCCTCTTATTTCGATAAACTGTCTGAGCCAGACTACCTGCGCGCGTGCACCGGTGTCTGCTGCCACCCTCGTCTAAACGGTGTCTTCCTAGTCGCCAACAGTGGCACTTGCAACTAGTTTCAGTTCCGAACACAGATAGATAAGACACGTTTTTGACATGTGAGTATGTCCCACTTGCGAACACACAGAGAACGATGTATATACATCGTTGGACACAGATGAGTATTATTATGTGTTTGTTCACCTTTGCTACCGAACAAGGAATGTGGTGACGTATGCCATTCCACTGCACGCATGTCTATAAAACTACACATTTAAAATACGTTTAACACAGTTTCGGTGTGACTTGACTCTCTCTCACACGGTACTTCTTGTAGAGAATAACAACAAACACACTTTAACAAAATATTCAATAAATTATACTGACATATAATGTACGAACGGTCAATCTAATACGAACACAAAATTACAACGTAAATACGTCTTCTGAACGTCTGAACAATGTTTTCAGAAGGAGTAATACCTTACCAACACAAGCACCCACTATCATACAGTTGACCTCCCGCTCCTCAGGCGTCTCGGCTACAAAACCGGTGTGCGTACAGTACACATACACCGTTGCACACAGATGAGGAGGATTATCTGTTCATACCTGAAGTTGCCAAAGTTACGCTTCTTAAACTAAAGGTGATGAAAATAGTAAAATTTACATTTTCTCCTGTACAAGTACACAAACCTATTTAAAAACTGATATCGCCTGTCGCAACAGCTGAAATAAAGCAGCTGTATTGCCTTGTCACTTCGCAAATCTGTTGTTCTTATTTTTAAAATTGTATTTTATTAACTTTCTAATGATTATTCTTATGTTTTCAATTATTTTTGTTATGTTTTGATTGGTTTTATGTTTTTTATATTTTTATATTTCATTTAATGCATTTTTAAACTAAAATACTAAATACGTTTACCAAGTTATAATTTTTACCACATACACGCTCGCGCGTATAGCCACCTTGTAGGCCTATGTACTAAAGGTACGAGCGATATTCTCTACTAAACGTATAGTCGATGTTCCCTATATATGCCTAGTGAGTATGCATAGGCGAAATATCGAAAATTTGATAATTTGATAGGCTACAGATAATGAAAGTGTAGCCTGCACTTTTTAATTGTTGTAACGCTATTTTCAGATTACAAGTGGATAAGAAAGGTGACGTTCCACGGAGACATCAACAAGTCGCGTGATTTGAGAGTAAACCCGGATGACGGTGAAATTAAGTTTGTAATTTTCGAACGAACGAACGGCTCGTGGTCACACGTCTGCAAATGTGATAAGTTGAACTCCGGAGACACTGTGTATTACTGGTTTGTTTTGCATACAACTCATCCAAAGTATTCCCGTATAGGGATTCACAAGTCCCTACACTTCACAATGACATAAGTCAGCAGCCTTCCAATGCTAAATTACTAAAAACGTTTCTTCTTGGCTCTCAACAATTTAGAGCTAACTCCAGTAACCAGTTCAACGTGTGCGAATTCTTGAATAATGTGTGTATCACAAGGTAATTGATACCTTCTCAAGGTAAATGATTTTGTAATCCTAAAATTATATTTTTCCCAATCACGGATTTAAAACTGAAGTAATATTATTTATTTTATATACGACATTGTGTTTATTTTTTCTATATATACGAAGTAAGGTAACATATATTAAAGTAAATAAAGTAACATAAAGTAAAGTAAGGTATATATAGTTAGTAAGGTACTTAAAATTTGCACTGAGGGTCGGCGCAATTTTGTTCCTCAAAAACGTATGCAGACAAAATAATCTGTAACTTTATGAAGTCAATATTTCTTGGGTGAAGATGTTTGCTTTTTAACGTATTGTTACGTTGGTCTCACTGATCGTCGTATGGTACACTGGAAAACAAAATACAGACACCAATGAAACCACTAATCACCAGCTTTAATTATCATAATTAATCATTCTTAATTAACTTGTGCAATAATTCCAGTTAGATCTGTCCACACGCAATAATAATGTCAACTAATAGACTTCCACACACTAATCACTTTTCACTAACACCACTTGAGACGCACTGTGTAATCGCCGACGTAAAATTGAAACTGAGCGGCAGCTGTCGTTGTTTAAATAGATAGCACAAGTGTTCCAGAATAATCCGTAATACGCGTCAACACCACTCGAAAATACTAGAGCGTAATTGATTGCGGCTTTGAACACAGTGTGCGCGGACCGGTGAAGTCTGGAACAGTCTCGGTTGTTGACGTGTGGTAAGTGTCACGTACGCACACAAACATTACAGCTGGGTTGTGCTGGGATAGCCGAGACACATGTAGAACGTACTGTAATGCCATAACAGTGTAAATGGTTCTTAGGAGTTCCCTCATTCAATTGTGGCCGACTGTCTGTTGAAATTTGAGGTCATGTGTGTTACTCAAGATAATTTGAATGTCATGCTCTGTTATTTTTCATTCTCGTGGATCTTTTATTAGTATGTCATGGACCTTAACTTTTGTGTTCTCCAAGGTTCTTATACCGGTTCAATAGTTGTGGATATTGAGTGCCACAAAGTAATTCTGTGTTCACCAACTCAACTGTCGGCATTCAAAAGGATCAAGTCTTGGAATCACAATACGCCTTAACACCATGTTTTAAAAATATTAAGGTACAGTATGCTTAAAGCATTAATTAATGCTTCATTTAAATAATTTAGCCATCCTTTTTAAAATAATTTAAAGTTAACAAAATGCATTTATTTTAATTTTTCACTATAAGCTTGTTTTTCTATCGAAATAAATAAACACACACACACACACACACACACACACACACACACACACACACACACACACACACACACACACACACACACACACACACACATTTAATCACTACGTCCCTGAATGAAAATTAAAAGAAATTCGTATTTAATATAACCTCTCCTCTTGAGTTATAACTTAGGGAACCAGTAATAATTGGATGTGCCAATTATACCGGCTGCCTTCGTTGTGAAGCACTGAAAATAATCACAACAAATAAACAATTTATATAGCAGGATATTTGGAAGGGGAGACTGTTGATTTATGCACTCATTTTACTCGGTACTTAGATGACATCTCTTTATTACATTTGATGATTAAGTTCTCTATTGAAAGTTCTCTAACAATATAGTTTACTATATGATTCAATATATAAATTACTACTTTACAAAGGGGCCTCAAAACATGATGTACATCTTATTGATTAATTCCACGGATCCGGGATTAAATATATTAACTGAATTATGGTCACCTTGCCATGTACAATATTGAAACTCTAACCATTGGAAGAATGGTTTTTTATTAATCTTCTAAAACAACAAAACTTTTAATTTAAACTTTACCTTTTTTTGCTATAACTAGCGTTATTAGATTTTATACTACATGTTACCTAAAATGTCAGGTTTCTTAAGTCTTTAATGTTATTACAATTAAACATAAGTTTTAAAGTCTTTAATGTGATAATTTAAATTGTCTTTTGGGGTTTATAATTTTGTAACTCTTAACCATGGAAGACAAGCCTCCATGTCACCTGTGTTTTTCCTGAAGTTGCTGCAGAATTAGTTCTTCGGTCCTCCTGATGTTTCTTGAAGTTCAGTCGTTACCTTATCATACTGTGATGGTGAAGTTCTTGAAGTATGTGAAATCTTTCCTGGTGTGGTACATTCATCTCCGGCGACTGTAGTTACTCTTAATAATTCTTGTAGTTAGAATACATAGATAGAATGTTTGTTTCACTGTTACACACTTCACATGATGATAGATTAGTTTACTATCACCTTCTTGGTTGTAATACTGTATTATTTACATAGTCCGTTATTTTATAATATAGAGAGATGTCATCACCACACAAATTTACTCATTTAAATAGTCATAGTATCAACCCTTTCACATTTTTATTTATATACGTAGCGAAACAACGCTTTACGCTGCTTACGGCGTGAGCGCTCCATTACAATTCGAAGAAAATAGTTAAGGGGAGCGTAGTAATCTCAAGACAATTACTAGGCAACATAAAAGTAGTTCCGTTTTTCTAATTTTAATTAAAGGACTACGGTTGATTAAATAATTAAATCGTGATATTCTTAGTTGCAGAAGTTATCCAAGTACGTAACAATGGTCTTAATTAATTATTTAAATAATAACAAATTTACAATAATACTTAGTTTATTTAGGGGTCAGAAAACAAGTTACTTCTGGTCAGTTCTTGTTTATACAGGATAAATTAATAAGCTTTACCCTTTCTGTACAATTCCATTCCCTTTTAATTTTATTATTAGACTTATATTAAATATTATTATTATTAAATGATTGCCATAAGAATTAGTTTACAATGTGAGATTTTATTAAGAATTTAAAATGTCTGCGCTTATATATTATCAACTTAATTACTTAACATATTAGCGCGCGCTTCATTCCATATTTTCCTAATATTTTTATCCCTAATTTCATGGGGTAACAATTCATGTATTTTCCACTTAGTGGATAATGGGTGGTTGGGTTTATATTTGAACAATAATTCAAATGGGGTCGACTTATGTCCTTCATGATATGCAGAATTAAAAGCGAACTGTATCCAGGATAAGTTCTGGTCCCAAGAAGTATGGTCGTTATCATGGTAGGCAATTATAGCAGATTTTAGGTTTCGCAAATACCTCTCAGCTATATTACCTTGCGGACGATACACTGTAGTGGTAATATGGTTTATACCTAGTTTGAAACACATGTTCCTGAATTCCTTGGACTTAAACTGTGGTCCGTTATCCGACACTAGATGGACAGGAATACCAAATTCTTTAAATAATCTATGCTGTAAAATATTTACTGTGGTTGTAGCTAAGGCTCGCCGCATGGGGTACATCCAGACGAATTTGCTAAAAGAGTCTACACAAATTAGTAACATTGTATTTCCTGATTTGGAACGCGGATAGGGTCCTGAAAAGTCTAAATAAATTTTGGAGAACGGGGTAGCAGGAATCTCAGAGATTAACTGACTTATTTGGCTGTTTCTAGCGGGTTTGCTGAGTGCACACAACTTACACTTTTTTACAAAATTGGCGATCTCACTGTTCATATTTTCCCAGTGATATTCTTTACGAATTCGGTGTATAGTTTTATTTATTCCCATATGTGCTCCAATGGTGGAAGAGTGATAATATTCCATCAGCATAGGTTTAATAATATCAGGGGCAATTATTCGTAGATATTTTCCGTTCGCTATTTTACAACATAATACTCTCCTACTTAATATGTGTTTCTCTGACTTATTTCCTTTTTCAAGTTGTTCAATAATTGGACTCAAACGTGGGTCTTGTATTTGATACTGGGCTAAATCCGTAAATGCAAGAGGAAATTCGGTAATTAAAGTATTAATAATAGGCGTTTCTCTACTCTTGTTTTCGTAATTATTACTACTAGGCTGGAACATACGTGACAGTGTATCGGCAACTACGTTTTGGGTGCCTCTAATATGTTGTACTTTGAATTTAAAACAATTTAATCTTAATACCCATCTTCCGATACGACCTAACTGTTTTGGGTGATTTAGTAGCCAAGATAACGCTTGATTATCTGTTTCTAACAAAAACTCCTTATGTTCTAAAAATGGTTTGAACTTCTCAAAAGCGAAAACTATAGCTAAAGATTCTAATTCGTATGCGGAGTATTTCTTTTCTTGCTCAGTTAGGGTGCGAGAAGCGTAACTAATAGGTAACCTTGAGTTATCTACTTCCTGATATATTACTGCACCTAGTGCGACACTAGAACTGTCTGTCTGCACTACAAATGGTTTTGTAAAGTCGGCTAATTGTAGTACGGGGGGTGATATTATGCTTTCTTTTAATTTCTCGAATGCGGTTTGGTGTTGCTCATTCCATTCAAATTTAATTCCCTTCTTTCTTAAGGTATTTAGCGGTGCTGCAATTTCAGCTAGATGTGGGATGTACTTATGGAAATAATTTATCATTCCCAAAAATCGAGCTATTCCTTTCGCATCCCGCGGCGGTAAAAATTCTCTGATGGCACGGGTTCGCTCTGGGTCTATGCTTACCTTTCCGTTGGCTTTTACGATGTGACCTAAAAATGAGAATTGTGTCACAGCAAAATTTACTTTACTGGGATTTACGGTTAATCCAGCTTTCTCCAATCGGGTTAGTACTTCACGTAGATGATTAAGATGTTGTTCAATTGACTCACTGTAGATAACAATGTCATCTAGGTAGTGGTACACATATTTAAACTTTATGTCATGAAATAATTTTTCTAATAATCTGCTACATACAGAACTACCTTGGGATATACCAAAAGGTACCCTTGTAAATTGGTACAGGTTGAAAGGGACGGCAAAGGCGGTAAGACGTTTTGATTCTTCCGAAAGAGGTATCTGATGAAATGCCTGATTTAAATCCATAATGGTAAAGATTTTTGCTTTAGTGAAATAATGAAATGCACTGTGGATGTCGGGAAGTGGTATAGATTCAAATTCTATCCGTTTATTTAGTTGTCTGTAGTCCACCACTAATCTATGTTTGTCGTTACTTTTGGGTACTAAAAACGCGGGTGATGAATAAGATGACGTAGAGGGTTCGATGACTCCTTGTTCTAACAATTTATTAATTTGGTTCCTCATCACTTCCATTTTCGGTGGTGATAATTTGTATGGGGCTAAACGAATTACTTTGTTGTCACTCAAATTTATTTTGTACTCTATCAGATCCGTCAGTCCTAATTTTGGGGTGAGGACGTTGGAGAATTGTTTTATTAAAGTCTGTATGTTCCGTCTATCTTTACTTTTTAGATGACTTAATTCAGGTTCGTGATGCTTTATATGTGTAGAAGTGGTGCTAGTACTTTCTCTGTTATTTGCATTATCATGCAAGTTATATTTCCGTGAACGATCGAATCCAAAGTAAAATATCTTCTCGTGAATGTCTAAAATTATTCCTGTTTTACTGATAAAATCAGCTCCCAATATTAATTCGGGTCCTAATTCGTCACATACCAACATTGGAAAGTACCACGTTAGATTTTTAATTTTTACTTTAATAGTGATGATAAGCTTTATCATTAAGTTTTGCTTATTAGCTGTAGCGCATCTAATATTTACTGATTGACTGCGTTTAACTAAATTGTGTTTAAATAATTGATCGGCTAGCTCTTGACTAATTAAACTTTCTCGTGGATCCGGAATCAATTAATCCGAGGCTGGATGTAACACCAAGGTCAACTTGTATATACGGTAATTCACACTTATTGTAATCACATTTACTAATAGAGTTACATTTATCGATAAATTTCCTAACATAGGGGTCTAATTTTCGTTTGTTATTATTATTAGTATTTCGTTTTAACTTGTGGTCTCTCAGGGGTTTACCTGTTTTCACGATGCTGCGGAAGACACAGGATTTCGGATCTCCCTGCCT
This sequence comes from Magicicada septendecula, assembly GCA_034769895.1. Taxonomy (NCBI): domain Eukaryota; kingdom Metazoa; phylum Arthropoda; class Insecta; order Hemiptera; family Cicadidae; genus Magicicada; species Magicicada septendecula. The sequence continues at coordinate 83,836,532 of CM068368.1, read as the reverse complement.
TACATGTTTTTTGGATAATGAGTTTTCTGATGATACTGTTTCCGTTTACAGTTTCTACTGAAGTGTCCAGGTTTTCCGCAGTTATAGCATATATATTCTTTACGCGGGGTCTCACTGGTTTCGTGTCTAGGTGGTGGCTCTTTGGACTTACCGTGGCCATGAACATAGGTTGATCGCCGACATGGGCGTCGTTCTCGTAGACTTCTTGTATCTGAGGATAGGGCTTGCGTTTCCTTTCTATGTGGTGTTGTGGATACCGGTGCATGTCGATGCTGATCTGCATACCACACATTTGAAGAGTGCACACTACATTGTTCAAGGTCAGCGAAAGTAAGGGGTCTACTTATTAGAGCTAAACGGGAGCGTTCTTCAGGAGATAAGCCTACCAATATAGTGTCGACCAATTGTTTTTCAGTCCAGTCGACTTGCAGTAGACGTGAAGATTCTCTGATGTCTGCGATATAGTGGGCCAGTCTTTCTTGAGCTCTTTGTACTCGAAGTACAGTATTTCTTTTTATCTCCTCATATATTCCAGTGGGAATAAAATATTTGATTATATTTGTATGAAGTTCTTCTACCGGAAGATTCGAGTTTAATGATTCGAGCACACGATCTCGTAAAGGTGGTTTACATTTCGGTAAGATGACCTGCAGTATTTGCCAATCGCTCACTAGTTGTAGATCTTTTATTTGCAGTAGATATCTGATAAAAGTCAATAGAGTCGTGATGCTTAAGCCATCGGTGTAAGGAATATCATTAATTATTTTCTCTACTGGGTGGGAAATCTTTCCGTAGAGGTCTACATTAAAACATACGTTAGGTGTACTTTTCGAAAGATTGGTGTTTGCATTGGGATTTGTAATCGCATATTTACTAGTGCGAGTATGCTGAACATTTGGCGGTGGGGGTTCTGACATAATGTGGGTATTTAATTCTCTACTAGGTAATTGTTCATGACTCAGTGGTATCTTCGATACGGTGGGTGATTCGGGCTTCGAGGTGGAGAGAGGGTGTTCTAAAGTAGGGGATTGAACTGGGGAGATATATAATTTTTGTAAATCGTGCTCAATTTCCTCCATTCTCGATGAGTCTGATTTTCGTCTTAAGTCATTGATAATTATGGGTAATTGGCTTAATGCCTCCTCCGCAAATTTCTGCACGTCGGGGGGGATTACGGTGACGTCGGGCCAGCTTAATAAATTATTCAACCGGCGGGTTAAATGTTCTATACGTTGCGTAACGCGCAAAAATTCCGTAGGTGATTTCTTGTCCTCAAGGTTTTGAGATAATACTATCAATTCCCTATATTTCGCATAACAGGTTTCTCGTTCTCCGTCATAATCGAGTTCACGCAATTTATCTAACTGCGAGGGTGTATCTGATCCGGTTTGGCGTAATGATTTTCGTAACTCCGACACGGTTACATTTACGTGTTTTAGGCCTCGTAAAAGTGCCTCGTAGCATAGCTCATCTTTTAATAACAGATCAGGATTAAACTCTGCCATTTTTTGTAACGTGAGCGGCTATAACTAATTATTCTACTATTTGCATTAATTGTTATACAACGCTTCCTTTTTCTTTTACACAAATAAACACTTAAAATGTTATGACAATCTTTATCGTTTTACTTTGAGAGAGAGAGAGAAATTTCACACATGCATGAATATGCGTACGACAAAAGATTCCCCCTTCGGTTACTAACACATGAACAGACACGCTTCTTATAACAATAGACCACACAAGGAGGGTGACTTATTTTCAACTCAACTAAACAATGACAATTTTAAACAAACGGCAGCAGGAAACTACCCGTCCGAGATTGTCGAAAATGTGGCACGTATATGAATGGGACTTTTAACAAGTACCGACATGGTTTGTTTACATGGGATTATATGCTAATATTACGTTACACATATTATATTTACTAATAAAGTTATTTATACTATATTACTATAATATTAATTATTATTTTTATCTTATTTCAAACTCTGACACATATTGAAATACATGAGTGTATAGATCAACAGCTTTTGTGCGTGGGATATCGGGACGCAATTACTTCTTTCTTTTCTCTTACGCAAAATTAGCAAATTTACAAAATAAGCAAATAGCAGCAGATTAGCAAAAATAGCAGCAGAGCAGCAGAGTCGCGCAAATTATAACCTCTCCTCTTGAGTTATAACTTAGGGAACCAGTAATAATTGGATGTGCCAATTATACCGGCTGCCTTCGTTGTGAAGCACTGAAAATAATCACAACAAATAAACAATTTATATAGCAGGATATTTGGAAGGGGAGACTGTTGATTTATGCACTCATTTTACTCGGTACTTAGATGACATCTCTTTATTACATTTGATGATTAAGTTCTCTATTGAAAGTTCTCTAACAATATAGTTTACTATATGATTCAATATATAAATTACTACTTTACAAAGGGGCCTCAAAACATGATGTACATCTTATTGATTAATTCCACGGATCCGGGATTAAATATATTAACTGAATTATGGTCACCTTGCCATGTACAATATTGAAACTCTAACCATTGGAAGAATGGTTTTTTATTAATCTTCTAAAACAACAAAACTTTTAATTTAAACTTTACCTTTTTTTGCTATAACTAGCGTTATTAGATTTTATACTACATGTTACCTAAAATGTCAGGTTTCTTAAGTCTTTAATGTTATTACAATTAAACATAAGTTTTAAAGTCTTTAATGTGATAATTTAAATTGTCTTTTGGGGTTTATAATTTTGTAACTCTTAACCATGGAAGACAAGCCTCCATGTCACCTGTGTTTTTCCTGAAGTTGCTGCAGAATTAGTTCTTCGGTCCTCCTGATGTTTCTTGAAGTTCAGTCGTTACCTTATCATACTGTGATGGTGAAGTTCTTGAAGTATGTGAAATCTTTCCTGGTGTGGTACATTCATCTCCGGCGACTGTAGTTACTCTTAATAATTCTTGTAGTTAGAATACATAGATAGAATGTTTGTTTCACTGTTACACACTTCACATGATGATAGATTAGTTTACTATCACCTTCTTGGTTGTAATACTGTATTATTTACATAGTCCGTTATTTTATAATATAGAGAGATGTCATCACCACACAAATTTACTCATTTAAATAGTCATAGTATCAACCCTTTCACATTTTTATTTATATACGTAGCGAAACAACGCTTTACGCTGCTTACGGCGTGAGCGCTCCATTACAATTCGAAGAAAATAGTTAAGGGGAGCGTAGTAATCTCAAGACAATTACTAGGCAACATAAAAGTAGTTCCGTTTTTCTAATTTTAATTAAAGGACTACGGTTGATTAAATAATTAAATCGTGATATTCTTAGTTGCAGAAGTTATCCAAGTACGTAACAATGGTCTTAATTAATTATTTAAATAATAACAAATTTACAATAATACTTAGTTTATTTAGGGGTCAGAAAACAAGTTACTTCTGGTCAGTTCTTGTTTATACAGGATAAATTAATAAGCTTTACCCTTTCTGTACAATTCCATTCCCTTTTAATTTTATTATTAGACTTATATTAAATATTATTATTATTAAATGATTGCCATAAGAATTAGTTTACAATGTGAGATTTTATTAAGAATTTAAAATGTCTGCGCTTATATATTATCAACTTAATTACTTAACATATTTTTATTAATGAAATCGTCACATTAAGTGTCTAAATTGTACAGTTAAATATATAAAAAAATTAATTATATTCTTATTGAAAAACAAAAATACCTCATCAAACATTATAAGCTAAATAAAAGCTTACAAAATTTTAGTAGATAGACCCTACTATTTTTAAAAAAATGATAATATTTGTGTTGCATATGTGAAGAAAATAATCGAGTCATAACACTTAATATTAAAATTCGTGCTATATTCAAGTCAGTACGGAAGACGCAAGTAAAATGGCATCGAGATATTTTCGTGCTACACAGGTGACTCACACGTTACCTACAAACTGTTTAATAAATTATGTGGTTGTTTTACGGTGTCTGGTGTCGCTGTAATACCACTCCACTAAACACAAACGTTCACGTACCATGTTGTAATATGGCGTTGAAAACGATTTGAATTCCATAATAAAGGACGGAAGTTATTAATAGATAAGCTAACAATCAACACTACACATTATACCCAGTAATCAATGCAGTTAAACGTCAAATTTATCAAATTATAATGTATTTAGTGTTTCGAAACTTTGAACTGTTGCGCGTCATGTTTGTAAAGTAATGTTGTTTTACATGCAGTCGTTGTTAATACGTTAGAGGCTTAACATGATTTTCGTAGTCAACAGAATGATATCAGTGATAGCAATGCTATCACTATGCAGTAGTGTTTATTTACTTGAATTCGTCTTCCCGCATGATTCGGAACCACCGGCGTTCTTGAAGACTGATAAACCTTATCACTCAATCGTCGTACACACAAAAAATAACTTTACATTTAACTTAAAAGGTACGTTTTGGAAACAATAAAATGTCAGTCAAACTTTTCGAATTGTTTATTAATTGGTTGTTCATAACTTGTTTCTGAAAAAAATCAATATTTACTTAAATAGAAACATTCAGTACAAAAGGTATGGTTACACTACAGAGCAGTTAGTGCGGCAGATAATTACATAATTTGAATACGGAATATTTAATAAACGGCTCCTATTCTGCAGAGCCTATGGACAAACCAACTATATAACAATCTATACATAGTTATAGAGTCAGAAGGAAAAGAGTAGCTTCTAGAATCGTAATATATCAGTAAAATAATGTGTGTGAATGCAGCGTGGTACAGTAGATTACTATTGTATGCTATTCTTGGAGAACTTAAATAAGTCGTAGGTATGTAGACTTTTCCAATCAGAGCAAATACATTTATTTTTAAAATCACAGACTTAAATTTAGAAAACGTGAAAACGTTTAACATATTTACTTTGACTAACAGTATGACCGATACCAATTAATTATGAACCTAAACCTAAATTGGTTGGTATGTAAATATTTTCAAAAGGGTTTGGTTTTGTTTGGTTTGCATAGATTGCTATTACCATCGTTCAAATTTATTTACACAACGTTTCAAATATTAAAAATTTTTTGGTCATCTTCATCTTAAAAAATGTCAGTTTTAAGTAATTTTAGACTTGTAAACAACTTTAAGCAAAGTGAAATGTTGCTTAAGGATACTTAGCCGCTTTTGTAGTGTGCGGCTACGATGGTACGTAACTATTTAAGGAATATTTTTGAAAATACGTTAGTTTGGATAACCGTGAAAGTATAGAAAATTTTGGAATGGGATTTACATCAAAACGCTCATCATAATAAGACCTACTTGATGACAGTAGTTGTTTTAAAGTTAGTAACTGAATATATGCGTTTTTTTTTTAAGTAAAAAAATTGAAGCCCACAAAATCGGTCGTAAAGTATTTAGGTTTTTGAATATTGATTGTTCTGTACGATACGTTCTTGTACAGAAAAATTTATTATCTGTAAGAAAAGGGGTTAGCGAAGAACCAATCAGATTAGTAGTAATTTAATTGTAAAATAAGAATTGTTAACGTACAATCATTCTACTTTCGGAATCGATAACGAGTGAACGCTGCGTTGGGCCAAGACGTTGAGTCTGCCAGTTGCAGCTAACGCAAGTATTTCCTGTACAGTTACTGCGATAATTATTATAATTGTGTTCTATCCGGAAAAGTGTAAGATATTACGTTTAGGGTATATAGACACTTCAATTTGACTGGAAAGATGTAAGCCTAATACACCAGTTAAGTTATAACAATATCGGTTTGCGGTGTGAAATTGTATGTAACCGTGCCCTCGAGAAATATCTACACTCCCAGAAGCGACCCTGAAGCCGGACAAAGTAAACTAACAGACGTGTCCATCCAGATAGGATCCACCCGTCATCTAAAGGATCTCGTGTCAACATTTAAGGGAAGTGAACATATTTATATACACTTATGAAAACTCGTTTATAAGAAAGACGCTAATACAAGTTATATCAGTAAAGACGTTGTGGTTTAAATAAGACAAATTTTAAATATTAAATTTAAGAACTTTTTAAATATTAATTTATTTCATTGTACAGAAATTTAATTTTAGTTTGTGTTATGAAGGTCAACAGAGATTGATTAATTATTTTTGCAAACTGTATTAAAAGCACAGTAGATTGTCAGAAAATTAATAGCATTATTAATACATCCTTTTCATTTCAATAACATCTAGCTCGACTGCTTATTCTATGCGACCCTTATACATTGCAATATATAATTGGTTTTAACGTTGAATCACTCCATTCTTGTCCAGAAAATGTGAGTGTATCACTAGATGCAAGAACTGTGTTCAACCGTAACATAAAGTGAATTACCATACGTAAGCTTTAAAATCAAAGAAGATCTGGAATACATGACTCACAAACTGAAGAAAGAGTAAGAAAAATGGGGATTACTGATGAACACAGAAAGAACGCACTATCTGTGTGTCGTAGAAGAAACAACAGATTTAATCTTAAAAAACAACGAACGTATAAAAAAATGCAACCGCTGAAATTACTTAGGAATAAAATTTAATGAAGAAGGAGCATATGATGTTTAAATAAAATCAAGAATAAACAAAACAAAACAAATAATTAGATTACTGAATTGAATTCTTTGGAGCAAAGAAATTGAAAAAGAAATTCACGTTCGTTGATTTACGGATCCGGAACATGGAGAATAAAAGAAGCGGTAAAATTAAAGTTAGAAGCTACAGAAATGGATGCTTTGAGACGAGCTGCTAGAACATCAAGGCTAGAGCGAATATGAAATGAAACGATCGAAGAAGAAATGGGCGTATAAAAGACAATCATCGACTGCATTGAAGCATAACGACTAATCTGGTACGGACTCGTACGAAGAATGGGACAAAACAGACTACCAAAGAAAACAATGAGATGGATACCCAGAGAGCATAGAAAGAAAGGAAGACCCTGAAAACATGGATAGAGGGAATAAGAAGGTTAATGAGCGATAGAGGACTAAACGACGAAGACTGCAACGGCAGTCAACAATGGAAATCAGGCATCGGACAAAGTTGTAGGACGTTTAGACCCCGAAAAAAATCTTTAAAATCTATAAAATACAAATTCCTTTCATATCGGTAGACGCATTGAAAATATTTTTGTGTAATTAATATTGTCATTATTATTTCTTTTTGTAGATTATGAATGGATGGAGCAGGTAACATTCCACGCAGATATCAACAGGTGGCGTGACTTACCCAGTGACCTGATGGACGGAGAAATTAAATTTGTAATTCGTAAACGAGAAAACGGGTCGTGGACGCACACCTGCTCGTACCCTTACATAAATCAAGGCGACACAGTGTATTACTGGTTCTTCATCAAAACGACGCATCCCATTTATAGCGTTGTATTGCATAAGTGCCAGAACTTTACAATACCAAAATCAAAGTTTTTACAAACACGTTTGAAGTACTCATTGAAAGATTAAACGAACGATATACATGATGAGTCAAAATTGCACGGCGATCTCTTGGAATCTGATTCCGAGAGAAATTTTTATTTGTTTATTGGAAAATTAACGAAGTTATTGTATTCCAATCTAAAAATGTGTTTCTCGACTCCAATGTTTGGGGTTTTACACAGTTTTTTTTAGAAACTAATTGATATAGAGCTCTGGGACCTCTTCTATTCAATTGTTCAGATCAAAAACCACAAGAAACCACCAAATTTACCCTTCACTTTGTACCTCAAAATTTCAGTATGGCGTCATTTACCGTGGAAGTAGAAAGCAGGGCAAACTGGTTCGCGAGCCGTAACTCCCTAACTAACCGTTCTAAGACCTATATATACATGAACTTTTTTTATTTCTAGCTATAGAATCAGCTTCCGAGAGATTTCCGTGCAATTTTGAATCACTTATATATCAAGTCAGCTGCCAAAATACTTCAAAAATCGTTTAGCTCTCTTCAAAATATTTTCTAATTTTTTCTATTTTTATAATTCATTTTTCTTTTAAGAGACGATTGCTGGCACATCATAATATACCTTCTTGTAATTGATACTCAGTTTATTTCCGTCTTCGTCTTAACAGGTTCCTTTCATGTGGTATTTAATACTTTATACAGAACGTCGTTATTCCAAATGTTGTCAGGTAAAAATTCCATCTGACAACCAGGCAACCTTCTAAACAGCACTCTCCAGTCAGTATGAAGACAATTACATCGTGTTTTTTAGACTTACAGCTTACTCTTTTATCTTTAGTGCTACAACAGAGTCTTTCTGTACCATTTTTACATGTAAAAAGGAACGGCCTACAAGTGGCCGTCTTGTAACCATACCGATGGCTTTTTGGCTTTCAACTGATCTACTCCGCTTGCTTATTCTCCGCTCCCTTAAAGGGCGCATTAAGTTGTATAAAATTGTGATAATTGAATGCGTCCGCAATGATCTATTTGAGTTAGTTAACGTTTAAGTAATTTATTAAAATATAATTAATTTCCCCAATTACATTTATAAGATGTTTTTAACACTAGATCCCAAATTTATTGTGTTAGCTTCTTGTTTTCTTTCGCCAGTTTTCCAAACGCCCCGTTCCTGTAGTCGTATCTCTATCTGGGATTGTGCTTTCCATATTAGCAAAAATACTTGATACAGACAGAGAGAGAGAGAGAGAGAGAGCGAATGTGGTGACGTATGCCATTCCACTGCACGCATCACTGTAATACTACACATTTAAAATACGTTTAACACAGTTTCGATATTACTTAACTGTCTCTCACAAGGTATTTCTTGTAGCGAATAAAAATAAACCACTTTAACAAAATATTTCGTAAATTACACTTACATACAATGTACGAACTTTCAATCTAATACGCACACAACTTTACAACTAAATACGTATGAACAATGTTTTCAGAACCAGTAATACCGCACCAACACAAGCACGCACTATCATTCAGGCGTCTCGGCAGCATAGCTGGTGTACCTACAGTACATACGTTAACAAACGTTTCCTATAACGTGTGTTTAGCATGAGAGATTTATAATAGTTCAACGTATCGTGTATTTGCACTGTGAAAATATTACATTTTCTATCTGTACTTTAAATTATTCCCTGAAATCCGCCCGGTAGAGAAAAATTTAAAGTGCAGATAGAGATCTGATTGACTTACAGTGCAGTTAGATAACGATAGACAAGACAGAATGCGATAACAGTTTCGTGCGATGCACTTTCTCTCTTTGTCACACATTGGAGCTTCACAACAACACTTGCATGCTTGTAATGTTCTCACCAGTCTTTGTTATCAAGGGCGTATTTACGGGGGGGGGGGAGAACGGGACCGGAACCTCCCCACAGAGGGACAAAAAAAGTTTAGGAATTTTGTTAATCTTTAATTTTTAGGCTCTTCTATTATTTTTTCAGGTAGAAACTCATTTTTAAATACACAAACAGGTTTGTTACACAACATTTGTGTATACGTTTGAAATATGAAATATAGAAAAGTCAATTCACTCAGTATCTTCTACACAATGTTTCAGTAGCGTGTATATTTACTGTGTTATTGCCGTAGGCCTATACATAAATGGAATTGATTTCATTATGTTAAAACACGTTTTCGGCCACTTTAATGATAGTAATGTTGATTACTCTTAATTTGTTTTTTCTTTTGTATAAAGCCGACCCGACCGGGCTCCGGATCCCCCAAGACCAAATTCTAGATACCCTACTGTTTGTAACAACCAGCCTACACACGTCAAACACTATTCAAGACTGATCTGTGCGTGTGCGAAATGAAAGAAAATTTTGATAGCCTCTCAACAAGGTGTCTGTCCATAGCGCATCTCCTAGTCAGTGATCATATCTATCGTCAGGTCCATAACCCGCGGCCATCATGGGGGCTGATACGTTTGACCAGCTCCTTGCTCAACGGAAAAAGGATGCAACGATAAAATCCTATTATAATATTTTAAACTCTAAAATTTTAACTCTAATATATATATATATATTTATATATAAAATTCACTCTCACTACCGATAATTCAGATATTAAAGAAGCAGGTTCAGATCATATAATTACACAAACTTTTAAAAAACCTTTTCCCAATGTAGGCCTATATGTTTTGTACAACATGGATGTAGCCTATGGGTGAAGAGATGAATGCCATTTAAAAAATTTTTAAGATAATTACACACTTATTAACTATTGCTTTAGAAACGTAAACAAATATTGTTTCTAAATAATACCTACGCGTATGAATGTGAGCGTGTGTTTCTGTAGCACAATGACAAGTGTTCGTCGTATGTGAATGTATCCATTAAACGGAGACCACCATTTTGATTTTTCTTTGAAAAGTTTAGTTTGTCAGGAGAGAAAAAGTTCACCTCTTAATGCACATTCTTATGCCCAATGACTAGCGTAAGAGAAATCCGATAGAAGCTCTTCTATATGCCGTCAAAGCAAATTTCCAATGAAACTGCCACCAACAAGCATGTCTAATTATCATACCAGAATTCCAAACAAACATAATTAGGAGATCTGTATCCATCCTTTTGGCTTCCCGGCGCCTTTCAAACATTGTATGAAATCCTATGGGACTACTTAATACTGTTGGCATAGCGAATAGAAGAGAAAATGAGATCACTCTGGGCGCGCGCTATAGTCGTGAATAGGGCTAGCGGTGACCACGTTAAACTTCGGCGCTGCGATCGCAGGTTGTTGTAGTTGAGACGGTAAGCCTATTTAGCCACGTTCAAAAAAGAGCTGTGTTTTATGTGTTGCAAAAGTGAGTTTGTGCGTCTTATTACATATATCGTGTTCAGTTGCAATTAATTATAGGTTTGAGTGATTTACAAACATTCTGAGTCATAAACGTGTGATAATATATAGTAAAAATGCTCAGAATGTATGAAAGGTTACAGTAATGATTTGTGTGTGTGTGTTATTTTTCATATACGGGTAGTTTTTAGTTTCAGTTAACAGTGCGTGTGAAAAAAGTATTACTGGTGTGCGCGTCTCATCATATATTATTGAAATTTTTACAAATTCTTAATTCAGAAAGCAACACTTTTGGCTCAGAGAAAACTCTAGAATCACTCAACTTTACTCTAAAAAGTACTCTGGAGTTATCCGAATATTTGTGGAGCAAGAAATTTAAATATTTACTTACTGCAAAATTCAATCAGGATCCTCTAGAACGCCATTTCGGGATTCTCCGCTCTTTGTCATGCGATGACCATCCATCTACAGTTGACTTTCTACATCTTCATATATTGCAGTCTGTGTATGTTCCACATAAACTTACGTTAGCGAAAGGAGCAAACTGTAAACCGGAAAGTGAATCTCCACTCACTTCTTTTGTAAATCAAATCCGTGAAATATGTAAGGAGGTAGAAAATGAAAACAAAGCCCTCAAGAAATCAATGGAGTTGCTCATCAAGGAAAATGTAGTTTTAAAGGACTCGGAATGCTACAATTGGGTAGAGGATCTACCTGAGCTCAAAACTGGTGCTCCGAAAGAATGTCTCGTGTATCACTTGGCAGGGTACATAGTGAGAAAACCATCTAGAATTACTGACTGTGGTAACTGTGCTGTTACACTGACGAACGAACGTCCTCCTAATCTACCTGCTGCTGTGTGGACAAAAATAAAAGGTTACGGAACTATCGAAGAAACATCTCATTTAATGTACCCTTCAAATGGTGTTTATCATGTACTATTGCAAGGAGAAACAACTGTTACAATAAAACTTAGTTCACCAAACAGTATGTGGGGGGATATTTTTTATGAATGCTTGGATGAAATCAAAGAAATTAATGTGCCCGCAACGGACAGAGTAGGATGTTGCCGTGAACACACAATAGACATTGTAAGCAAGCTAATTTTCAAATATATCCAGTGCCTATTCTTTTTCCCTACGAAGAAAATACATAGAGAAATGACCAGTACAAAATTGGCTAAATCCTCTCGGAAAATTTCGAAGGTTTCGAACTGCTGACATCCTATGGTGTGTACATTGTTTAAATCTTATATACTTTTGTATTTGTACGCATTCCAGTGTATCGTAAATATAATTTTAATTGTTACATCATATAAAAACATTTCACGACAGTTTCAAATAAGTATTATTTAATACAGAATTGTGTGTGTATTAAAACTTATTTGCGTGCTTCACGTTGGCATACACAACAACGGTCGACGCTAGCGCCACGTTGCGGCGAACCACAGTAACTAGCTAAGTGATCACACTTTCTCTTCTATTCCCTATGCTCTTGGACTTAATTTATCTTTTCTTAGTTATTTATAACACTAACTGTAAGCTGTACTTAAAAATCATCATTGTGAAGGTATTTTGTTGGAATCATTAAACTAGAAGCTTTTTAATCTGTCAAAAAATGTTTGATTCCTTCAAACAATTCTATCCATTTTTTTAGGCAATTATCATTTTTATAAAAAAACTATCAGTATTTCTTGAGTGATTACTATATCAGCTTGCTCCCTTAAAACCGTACAGTCGATTTTCTTTATGTTGTGTAAACACCTTTGTTTCGGCGTAAAGTGAGAGTACAAAATAAATTTGTTGTTGAGTTTTGTCCAACCTGAACGTGAAGTAGGCCTAACACTTGAAGCGCTAACCAATAGCTACTTGAAGTAGTGAACGAAAATGCTTCTTTTCTGAATAATACGTTCTTAAGTACAATTATTATTATTATTATGTACAAACAATTATTTATGTATAACTTATTGTTAGTTCACATCCTTCATTATTATTTTTTAAATTAGAAACATCTGAAAGCATAACAGTTAATTTTAGAATAATTTTTTATCAAGAAACTGCCAACTTATATAATATTTTAAATAATATTTAAAGCTACTAAATTTTAATATTGTGTTTCAAATGAAAATATAATGCAACTGTATTATAGAACAGAATAAATGTTATTTTTTTTAATATTAATTTTTATTTGTTCCTGATGATATTATTATTAAAAGCTTATTCTTATAAAAACAATTACTCAAGCAATGTAGCCCAAGTATATAGGCCTACTGTAAAAACTTTAAACAGTACATACGTTTGCGTTTAAAGTTTAATGAATTTGATAGCATTTCCTTTTAGTTTTCACATTTCAATACAGAAAAATATCACCAGTAGATCCACTTATTTGCAAATATGATTGTTATAGTTCTTTTACGCAAAAAAAACTATTGTTACAATACAAAAAGTAATTGACTGTATAATATTTACAAATAATAATACAATTCTTATAAAAATAATTTTAACTTGAAAATTGTAGTTGACTTTTGATTTTTCAAGCAAGTAGAACAATTTTCACTCATTGTAACACATTACTGTAATCACTATGTTTACTTGGATTTTCAAAACTCACATTGTATTACCATTATTACAACCCCAAGGATTAGTCTCATCCTCAACCTGTTCCGGGCCCCACTTCGCTATCGGCCGTCTTACATCTCGCCTCCCCACCGTTCTATATTCCATTGCTATCACTAGAATCCTGTCACTCGCCATTCTTCCCAAATATTCACACCGCCTTCTTTTGTTGCTCCTTAGCTATTCGACACCTGTTCTGTCCTTATATCTACATCCTTCTTTCTATCGAGAATGGTACAGCCCAGAGTATTCCTCAAAAACTTCATCTCCGCTGCCTGCATCTTTGCTTTGTCTCTTCCTGTATCTGGCTCCATATCCGTATATCAAGACTGGAACTGTTTCCCTCTTAAAAAAACCTTTTCCTTGTTTATTTCTTTGACTTATTTTTAATATATCTGTGAATTGTTCCACAGATATTCCTAAATTTTTTTAATTTTTCACATTGTAGTCCAAGACAAAATTACAGGGTGATACAACACATATGTCAAAAAACAGACGGAATTGTAACTCGACAAACAAATATTCGATCATCTAAAACGATGGAAGATTATTTAGATCTGAGTAGAAAATGTTAATATTTTGTGCTGTGCCGAGAAGCGTTACGCGCCGGTAGCATGGGTTACGGTAAGTGACGCTATTCACGCGTTTTGAGAGACAGCATTACCCAATGCTCTCACAGGTTTCCGGTCTTTTCAGATCTTCGCCGGCATCCAGAACGATCTTCTCGTATACTTGAACACGCTGGCCGAGTATACAATTCAGAAGCGTCAAGTCAGTTTGAGTTTGCGATTACAGTGTGGTGTTTCATAGCGCTTTAGTGGTAAAGTGATTATTGTGTGTCCAAATTTCTGTAATTAGTGACGTAGATTATTCTATTTCAAAGATGTGAATTAGGTGATTTAATTTAGCGCGTGTCGGAAAATCGTATAATTGAATTACAAATATTATTGTTGTTTTGCTTATTGTAACTTTGATTAAAGTCGTAACTAACGATTTCTCTGCAGTTGAGTTATTTAATGTTTACTGTTTGTACAGTAACGGCCACAATCCGTGTGACTGTAGTAACAATATTATTTGCAATGAAATCGTACACTGATGTGTGAGGTATGTGAAGGCACGTTATGTAGCAATTGACGGACGAGATGACATATGTATACCATTAATTCTACAAAGAGTGTACACTAGTTTGTATGCGTTTTCAATATACCTACGAGGGTCAGTTGAAAAGATCGCGGAGCGACATCTATAGCTCAGTGGTAGAACTAAAATCTTTCGTGTGCTGCAAGACATATATTTCGCCTGAATACCTATTAATTTCCAGATATATCTGTCAATTTATTCACTTCTTACTAGCTTTTTGAAATTTTCCTGTCACGCGTGTTTTTAAAATGGACAAAATCAAACATCGTATTGTGACGAATTCTATGGTAAAAACGTTTTAGCGCCAATGGAAAATCAAAACAAAATTGTAAATGTGTTAGGAGATGCTGCGCCTTCAGAAACAACGGTAAGTGGGGCACACTCGAGTTTAAACGTGGTCGTACAAGCACTGAAGACTATCCCAGCAGTGGACGTCCAAAAAGTGAAACAAAAAATGGCATTATTGGAAAAATTTCGTAGGGTGTTGGAAGACAGCAGACATTCGTCACTTCGACGAACGTTATATCGTGCGAGAGGACACGATGACAAGACCCGACGGCACAGTGTTGACTGTAAAACGACAACGTGTGGTGTGAAATTAGCTGCAGACGCATGTCCAACAGTTTTTGAAAACCTTGTTTATATCGGTGGTTACTTGGTACACAGTATTTTAAAAAATACATACTGGTGTATACACTTGAACTGGTTGTACAGATTTCTTTACTACAACAAATACCGAGTCTACTGTTGTACCACAAAAGAACAATTACTATTTTAATGTTATTAAAAGAAGATCTTTAAAATACCCTTCAGATTATGTGATAGACGTACTAAATTTAGCTTTCAAAGTGTTTACATTAATTTTATCTGACAGATACAAAACACAGTTTTTATTGTCCACTAATCAGAGAGTAGTGCTAAAATCCACTGTTTTAGGTTTTATTGACATCCATCATCCACAGAGAAATTGTAATATATGTAAAATTAATTTTAACAAACTTATCGATAAATGTTTATTTTTCCTTTTGTAACATCTTATTAAACAATTATTCGAAATCCCTTAATGACAAATTCAATAAAAAAGGAAAGATGCTCAGAATGAATTCAAATCGGACAAAAAGAGAAAAATACACAAATTTCAGGCAAGTTCAGCGTTAATTTGGATAAATGTTAGACAGCGAATTGTTAAGTTAGTCCAAATAACTTTATTGTAAATAGATTTTAATTAAGTATGTTAGATGTAAGGTAATACGAGATTGTAATGCACCATCTTCAAATGATTAAATATTGTTGTAAATAAATACTGAGCCGTTAGTAATCGGTTATTTCTTTAAATTTTCCGCTTACCCCGCTTCTGGTACTATTTATCATACATGATATAAAATCTTGTACAATACGAAAGTTTGGCTGTTTATCTACATAAAGAAATTTGAAAAGTTATTTCCCCGATAAGCTGTCAATTACCTCGATTCACAGCTTTTTTATATCCTTCGTGTAAATTGCACTTTCTCAAATGCTAAATATAACTGTTGTTGTTCACAAAACTCTTATATTTTTTAATACCAAGGTCTTTGTTAGTTCATACAGATTACAACCATATAGGACATGTTCAGGTAAACCATTACAGGGTGTGTGTAGGAAAGGTTATTTGAGAACGCGACACAGTAAACAGCATTAGCTGCCGTGTTCCGTTTCGGAGCCTAGTGTGACGTCACGTTTCCAGCACTCCGGCCAGTAGTATAGTGAGGCCTTGGCCTAGTGCATTTACTTTTGCTTGATGGATTGAAATTTAACAGTTTTAAAATTTACAATATTGTCATATTTTAGTGCGTGTTGTATGATTTAGTAATATTTTTTTTTATTTAGTGATTATCAGTCTAATATTCAGATGTGATTTTGTGGTAAAATGTCAATATTTAGCGTATTAAGTGATAGTGATATTTAACATTATCTGTGCGAACAAGAGTGCTTCAGCTATACACAAGACAAGAAAAAGGAAAGTACTTATTGGGCAAGACAACGTATCTATTCAGTACGTGAATACTTTGAAAAAGAAAAAGCAAACGGGGGCTGTTAATTTCTGTGAATAAAAATTTTAGAGTGTACAGCTGCTGTATGCGAAGTAGGGAAGAACCTGATAGTAGGCCTACATATAGGAAAAGGAAATGACGATCTTCTCACTGATTTTAGTAATACAGAGCCCAAGTTTCAAACCCTTAATACAAAAAAAAAGAAATATAGACAAAAGAGTTACAAAGTTAGATTATTTCCAACAAAAAGCAATTTGACAGCACATTTATAGCTACTATTGAAAATACTGTAGAAAAGAGCACCCAACAATAAATAATCTTTGTATCTCGATGGCAGCAGCTGATGTTTTTATCGGTAGTAAATCATCTGTTAGAAAAGTAATGCAAAATTTCGGTTTTAAATTTACAGACATTTCGGGCAGAAAAGTTTGGGAGAATATATATTTAGTCTGCGCGTACTGGATTTGTTTTGTCTGCGTGAAGTATGTTTTGAGTGAATGCAGTAACGGAATTTACGCTTGGGCGACAATCAACAGAAACACATGGTTACGGTGTGGCAACGTGGTGATGATGTCATCGCAGCTATCAATCCCTGTCTTGTAAAAATTCAAGTATAAGTACCTGAACATCGAGTCATGTTTTCGAATGGCACTTGGTCTGGAAAACAGTTATTCGTTTCTCTGCGACACATAAAAATTTTTTACGATAATATGCTGGTGAGGAGAGACTGACACCAATTGATTTGCTAGGTAATAGAAAGACAAATCGCCCAACTCGTCAAGTGTAACATTTTCGCCCAGAAAAACGCGAAAAAGATTCTCTCTCGTGATATGTAAATCTCATACGTATTAAAGAGAGTCTGTAAAATTCCGGTTTTGAACGACATATGTTATTTTATTTTATTCATATGCATTAACATAATTTGTGATAATAGTTTCTGCTGTTTCAAAATAATTACCAACAATAGTTTTTCATTATTACTAATTTATTATATGCGGAAAGGAACTTGTACTTTTATCTTGTTTTTTGGAACGTGCGAAATACGAAAAAGGAATGACTTCGAGGAGTTTGAAAATGGAATGTAAAGAGTGCCGCACTGTAAGAATTCAGCGGCCGCATTGCAGCGGCACAAGAAATCAGATGGGAAGGGAAAGGTATGACGTCATATGAAAACCACTTAATGTTTATAGTAGAAACAACAAAGCTGGGGAACATGAAACAGGTTTCGTAGGACAGTCTTCTTGAAAGTCAAGGAATCTAAATGGAACGTTAAATATTAAAGCCTATGTTAGCGTTTTTAACACCAATTGTAATATACGGAATTGGTGTCGGCATGGGAGATAACAGACAGGGGAAACAGTTGTCTTAAACAATGGGAAAGATAGATATTGTAAAGGATTTATGATGCCGGAAGAGATGAAGACAGATGAAGAATCTAGTGAGAGTTTTAGAGATCTAGATATTGTTACTTAGAATACAAGTATAATAGAATTAGACGGGCAGGCCATGTGCAGCGGACAATAGAGCAGTTAAGAAAGTATTAAATGGAAATCCTGATGGGACAGGAAGAAGAAGAAGAAGAAGAAGAAGAAGAAGAAGAAGAAGAAGAAGAAGAAGAAGAAGAAGAAGAAGAAGAAGAAGAAGAAAGACCTTCCGGAAAATACGGATAGAAGACCTGCACCGTTTGGGGGTAAGGTAGTGATTTAGCGACAACAGAACAGACACGAGTGGTGTTGGAGGCCAGGGCACTGCAAGGGTTGTAGCACCAAGGATCATCACCACCATCATCATCAATTTTCCAAGTGAGTTTTTAGTAGTTTTGAGGCCATTACCAGTTGTTGCGCCTGATTATAAGTGCCCAGATGTTTAACGTCGGACCTGCTGGTATACACATACCAATACCATAAGCAAACCACGGGCATTGGTTAGCTACTCGCCCGTTTTCAGTTATTGGCAATTCTCAGTGGCACCACTTTTTCAGTTACACCAATATCTACATTAAAATTTCCAATTTTATCAGTATTTAAATCGCTTAAATCAAAATTTACACCAGAAATTTCTGGTAGATCAAAATTATTAGTTACATAAGGATATTCAGTACTAGGCTTTTCAGTTGCATTAAAATTTTCAATTACATAAGGATTTTTAGTTGCATTAAGAAAGTCTTCTCTTGTAAAAGTGTAACTCTGTTTAAATTTCGTGTAGGAATGTTGGTCTATCGTCAGTACTCTTGTGAAGTAGTGAAGGACGTCTCCTTCTTTAAGTTTATAGTATAAATTTGTGTATACGAATTGTCCATCTTTGTCCGGTACGATGTCGCTCACGAGTTCGTGTGTCGAGAAAGTTCCCGGCCCAGCGGGTTGGAACTCTTCATTGATAAGGCAAGAGAATAAAATCTCTTGATAGTGTGGTTTGGCTGTAACATTACAAAAGTAATATTAACATCTGTCAAAGTAAACGGTTAGTAACGGGCTGCAATTCAGAGGCTGCGCAAAAAGTGCAGTTTTTCATACACTAAAAACTCTTTTATCGGAATTTGATGGGACCGAGCCAGTTTCGATAAACGAAATTTCGGATAAACCGAAATTCGATTTAAATAATAATATATATGTAAGCACAGTAACTTTATTTAATAATAATAATCTTAATTTACATATAGCCTATCTGATTAGTCCCAATTATACCTATTGGGAATACACTAATAACTCATTTTTATATAATATTATATAAATATAAAATAATACATAACCGTATACAGTACTTAATGTTTATAATATATGAACGTTATACATTATGTTCGAAAATCCAAGCAAATCGACAATTCAGAGTACCCCTTATCCAAATTATTTCTGATTAAAGACTTTCTACTTTATAGGCTATCACGTGGAATCGCTTGTCTACACTATTGAATATAGATTATAGCGACAGGAAAATGCCTTTGTGTATTTTTAAAATTTATTAAAAATTGTTTCGGATAATCCGGATTTTCGGATAAACGCGATTCGGATAAACGAGTTATTAATGTGTAACCAAAACAATGTGTTCGTGAACTGTTGATTTCAGACTTCCCAGAATTAAGGCATTAAGCATCAGGTAATTGTTATTGAATTATTGCAACACTAACTGCGCCCTCATTAAAATTAAAAAAATATATTACTTTTCAATTTTTGCTATTTGAGTGTACTGCATTACTGCATTTTGTGCTTTTATGTTTGTATACATATTTAAAAAACGAGGCAACGTAATTATATTTATTACTGAGGAACGCAACAAATCATTCACTGTTTCAGTCTATGCAGTTCAAACACGCGTATCATCACCACCACTATTAACACGTGTCACCCCAAGTGCACTTGATGATCACTATCTGATCACTCTGCGTTTGGTCTCTACATGTCACTGTACCGAGACCAGATCATCTTTGAGTCCTGAGCTATATCTTTGAGCTATATATGTCCGTGTTTCTGACCCATAATTGACCTTATAACGTAGGTACGCACTAATTAAACCTTTCATTTATTAACTCAAGAACGTTTTTTTCTTATTTTAATTAGCCTTATCGCCTTCATTCCAAGTCACTAGTCAGTCGACCTCTTTGTGGGCGGTCAGGAATCAGTTTTCATAAATATCTAGAATATGGCACTACTTTCGTTAATCTATCGTCGCTTGTCCTGTCAGCATGATCATTCCATTATCTTTTTCGTCTCCTGACAAATCTAACTACACTATTTCCGTTCTTAGTTCAATCCTTATATAAGAAACCCACGTGACGAATCTGAAAGCTACTGGTCAGGGGCGTTGACACTGTTCACAGAGTAACGTGTTAAACGGGCATTTGTAGAATGTCTGTTTAGCCTTCTTACCACTTAAATCGGTGCACGTCGTTTTAAAACTTCCTCCTTATCACTTTATTCTGAATCCTATTAAATGAATATGCCCGTCGCAACACAATATACGTATATATCAGCCGCCTGATATAAAATAACTGTAATATAAAATAACGGCGGACAAGTGGCGTTATTGTAAAGAGCATACATATAATCAAGGAAGAAGGTAAGCTCTGGAAACTGGCCCACAATACCGACGTCGTTATGGGCAGTCTTACCAATAGTAACGCTGATTCAAGTGATTATACACGTTCCGACACATATATCGAAGGAATTGAATTGCTCTCTGACAGCAGCTGATGGTGAACGGCACACTAATAATTATCACAGCGTCTATTTTCGTTTGAAATAAACAATCCTTTTTTACAAATGTTTATAAAAACATACAAACACTTGGTAAGTTTTAAAGTTTATATTTTGCCTCTGATAGCTGTTTCAGCTTGTTAACCTATTCTCAAAGAGAATTGTTAACCTATTCTCATAGAAACAACTAGACAAAGAAAGTGAGACATGTGTTTAGGGTGTGTGTCCGGACATGTGTGTAGAGTGTGTATGCTGCAGGGGGTAGAGAAGCTAGTAAGGGAAGGTCAAGTGTCTGTAAAAACTAAGTATAATCGGAAGGCAAAATATAAAAATTAACTAAACTAAATAAAAACTTTTAATAAAAGTTATCATTTGATAAATTTTTGTTATTATTGATTGATTTTCTAATTTCTAGAATTTATAACAAATTCATTTTTTTTACCTTTTTGTGTGTTGAGCAGTAGTGTTATTTTTCACTATATTAATTGATGACTCGTTGGACACTTGGTGAAACATATTAATTCAAATGTTTCAAAAAATATATAAATGGCTTATCTTTTGCTTCTCAGCCTTATATTTTGCATTCAGATTATATTTAGTTTTTACAGACACTTGACCTTCCCTTAGCTCCTGCATCCCCCACTCCATCTTTACCCCACACATGTTCCAATACACGCCGTAAACAGATGTCTACCCTACATCCTGTATTTAGTCTTCATTCATCTCTTTGACAATGGCTTAAGAAGTCGAAACAGTTGTCAGAGTTAAATAAAATCAGTGAAACGTACCAAGTTTTTATATATTTTTTAAAAACCTTTGCAGTAGTGTTTTGTTTTTCTATATCTATGAAGTGATTGTGTTGTGAGAAATGATCTGTAAAACCTGTATTTTGCTTACTTTGTTAAAATCTAACTAATCTAACTCGCATCCTTTTTCATTTTGTTGCGATTTTGAACGGTTAATAAAAAAACATTAACTGGAGTTATAAAATATTTCACTATCGCTCCGGCACACAAATTTTATTTTGTTGAGGATAACTTATTACAATTTATAAGTGTTTATACAGTATCAATATTACATATAACCTGTCTGTACTCCTTCTGTCAGAGTTACACGCCTATAATTTAAGCAGAAAATAGCCTTTCAGATGTTCCATGACCGTTTGTTTACATCATCATCATTATCATCAATGTTTAAACCAAGAATGGTTTGTTCCGGTCTCAAATAGGCAAATATTACAGCTGATCACCCAGCGCTTCCTCGAACGTCCTATACCTCTC
Source organism: Magicicada septendecula (assembly GCA_034769895.1). Classification (NCBI taxonomy): domain Eukaryota; kingdom Metazoa; phylum Arthropoda; class Insecta; order Hemiptera; family Cicadidae; genus Magicicada; species Magicicada septendecula. Next base: position 83,814,480 of record CM068368.1, on the reverse strand, counting down.
CGTCCCCTCGGCTTGTAGTTCCATAGTTGTTTGGGAATGCGGCAGTCATCCATTCGGCAAAGATGTTTCCACCAATTCAGCAGATACTGGGCGATCCTCTCGAGTATACTCATAATATTCAGTTCTTACCGTAATCTGTTTGTTTACATAAGGATTAAACTAAGAACGGAAGTAGTATACATCCTTTGTTTGACACTGGCGTCTTATGTCACTGTTTCGCATTCTATCACGTCTAGTCTTTCAAACAACAATTGTTCTGAGTGTACTCATTTCTATTCTTCTTAACAGTAGTTTTGTTCTACTAGTGTCAACCCGCGTGGAACCACCACGACCCACGGCTTGCGTACCACCACGCAAAGAAACCGCTCGTCGTCTTAATAATAATTTCATTTCCGTTCTATTTTCTTTTGTCATATATATATATATATATATATATATATATATAATATTTAAAATTTATATTTATTTTACCTCAAGATGTTATTTTTCCCTTATTTGGAACACGTTTCGAGAACTCCTGTGTTCTCTTCCTCAGCCTTCGTGATCTTGCGTCTGGTGAAGTATTTGTGTGTTGGCTGGCTGCTATTTTGGTTTTTGGTCTCTGGTATTTTAAAGTGGTATTATTGTGTGTGGTTATGGTGTATGTATTAGTAGGCTATTTTGTGTATTTTCGATGTTGAGTGCTTTGAATATTGAGCCATGTTTTGTATTGATTTGTATTTGTTCATGTATTAGTTTGTTTTCTGTTTTATGTTTGTATATTTGTAAGTTTTCCCATATGTTCATTATGGTGCCTTTGTGTGGTATATGTTTTATTAGTGTTACATTGGTTATGTCTGGGAATTCATGTCCTGTGTTTATTGCATGTGTGGCTAAATTGGATTTATATATTTCTGTTTTTTTGTATGCATTTAGGTGTTCAAAATAACGTTTTTTCAGCTGTTTTTTGTTTGTCCTATATAACATTTATTGCAATCTTGGCATTCAATTTTGTATATACCGTTAGTTGTTATATTATCTTTGTTGTGTGAGTTATTTAGATTTTGTAATTTATTTTTATTAGTTTTGTATGCTATTTTTATATCTGTGTTTTTAAATAGTTCCAAATAGAAAAATAACATCTTGAGGTAAATTTATGTATAAATATTAAATGTATTATATACATCAAGAAACGGACTGTAGCAGAAAGTGATTGAAATATATATATATATATATATATATATATATATATTGGCGGGGATCCCACAGCTACTGCCGCATCCCGCATCTCAGTTTCCATACCAACTTATTCTGTGTATCTTCATTCTTCAGATTCTGTTCTTCCATACTCCTTTCGATCCCTTCTATCCATTTTAATGTAGGTCTACCTCTTTTTCTTCTTTTGCTAGGTCTATATTTGAACACAACCACAGGTATTCTTTCTTCACTCATTCACCTTAGGTGTCCGTACCAGGAAAGCTGTTTACGTTTATATCTCCTATTACAGTTTCTCTTCTATTTGTTCTTTCCCTTATTACGTCACTCATTACACGTTCCAGACGAGAAGCTCTGGAACTCTTACATTTAAACAATATTAACTATGGCAAATACTTATCTGTTCTCACATAACATTTTATATTAAATTTTTTTAAATGTAACAATCACTTCAAATAATTCTAAAACATTAGCAACTCTAAATTCTTACAAACGTATGCGTCTCCACTGCTATTTTCCAATCTTTTATCGCACACGTTTATTAAGAAATGAATTAATTTACAGCCTGATTATCTGTATCTTATTTTAGTCATTTATATCGAATCACTGGAACACGAGGGCTAGAATTAACCGTAATTGCTCAAAATCGGAGTCTATATAAATGTCATAAGGCAAACTGATTGGATACTTACGGGGATATGAAACCATGAAGCCACACGGGTATAAGACTTTGAAATCGGCGTTTGGTACTCCAAGGCCAGTCACATTACAAATAGTGTAGCGATGCTCTTGTGCTAAGCTTTCGTTAGTTTCCCAACTTGTAAAACCTTTTGATTTTAATGGAAGAATTACAACGTTTATAGCAATAACAGCTGTTATGTGGCAGCTCGACATGGCGGCAGAAATTTCAAAAGGACAGAAGAACTAATAATTTGTAATTAGTAAATGTAAAAAAAAAAAAAAAAAAAATTAATTGGGAAGTTGGTTTAGTTTGATAACAGTTTATTGATACAGATTAAAACTAAAACGGGTCTAAAATTAATTTAATTGTTATTTATGTTTCTGATAAGGCAACAGTTATTTATTTAGCGTTCCAGTACCATTCATGTCCTGATAATTTTTTTTTTTTTTTTTGCTATGTGTGGATCTCATGAAATAACGTTTTACGAGTTTCACTTTTTTCTCGCCATTTATCCTTCCAGTATTTCTTCATCATTACACTATGTTCTTTCTTCTTTGTCTCTGCTCTGACAGTCTTTGTTGTTCCAGTTTCTTTCCTTAACAATACGTCCAATTTTAAATTCCTTATTCTAATCCGAAAATTATTCCTGTCTATAATTTCGATCACCGTCTCATAATTTCTGCAAGATGTATTAACATTCCAAAAGACCACCAAATTTCCGTCCTGGGATTGTTATTCATATGATCAAATATTTCTTTTGTTAATCTCTATGTAATCATCCGGACTAAGTGTTGATAATATATACATATTTGGTTTCGGATGCTATCTAAAAGTTTCCCAGTTTACGTACATTGTTGTTTATTGTTTTTTATTCACTCTTGGGGTGAAGCCAAAAACATTTCTTAATCTTTCTTAGAGTTTTTTTTTTTTTGAATCGTCAGGTTTTCCTTTCCGATTTAGAACTAAATATTCTGCTTCAAAAAGCCGCTATATTTTCATACCGCAGTTTTTGTTTCCTTATCGAGACAAATTTTTTTATTGCACAAATACTTTGCCAGTTAGTAAGTTGAGTCATTTTTTTTACCATTATATTCGTCTCCTTGCCTAAACTGTTGGTCTGTGTTATTTCTCCAATATAGGCCTACCTAAACCTGTCTGTTTTTGTTGATTTTCCGTATTCTGTGTCTAAATATTTTGAAGCATTTTTAATGTTCGTCACAAATTCCTGTGATTTGTGAACCAAAATTTCCTGCACTCTCTCTTGAAAGGTCGGTTGATTTTTTTAGATACTGCGCATGTCGTTTCGCCGAGGGTTGCTAAATTCCTGATCTGAGACTTATTCTCTTTTTTTTTTCTTTTTTGCGTATGAGCCACTGTGGACTACGTAGGTTCAACTGGTTGCTCCCTTCTTCTCCCCTCTCTTCCCCCTCCTCCACGTCTCCTTCATTCTTGATCAATGTCTCTTCTTGGGGTTTTCCTGAAAACCTTGGGCATTTTTTAATTTCTTTTTGAATGGCAATCATTGTTCAATGTCTTCTTGAGTAATCTGGAGTTTTTCTATGCCTTTTTCTATTTCTCTATTCTATTTTTTATTATTAGAATTATTTTTTTATTTTTTCCATAAGGACAATAATATTTACTTGTTGCTGTTTTAAGTTAGAATTGTGAAAACGTAATAATATATAATAGCAAAAAGGTCTTTAAATTTCCGTTCTTTTGAAGCTTACTGTTTTCTATTAATACCATCAAAATTATACTGTGCCCACGTTCCGAGTTTAAAATGTTTTCAGAATGTTATTAAATTAGATCTCCAAGCTGTTTATGACACTCAGAATAGAATATTTCATTCTATTATAGTTTCGAAACTTTTATATTGGAGATAGTTCTATTTTTTTTCAAGACAGTTGCAAGGCAGAAAAACTAAAGTACACGAATACTATTATCTATTGTGTTAGAATGCTGCCGGTCAGTAAACCAAATAGGCCTAAACAATGATCACCTTTCACGTAATACGAGATATACGATGTGAACTTAGAAATGTGAACAGTGTGGATTGCCTTAGATAGAAATCATAGTGGACCTGTGTATGCATATTTTAATCGCTTTACTATACGCTCTGGCGTGCTCACAAGTTATAATAATAACAAATTTTTAAACTGTAAAGCTTAGCATTTCATAAGTGATAAAAAATAATATGTCAATTATATATTGTCTTATCAATACAAATATTCGATAAATCAACTTTACTTATGTATATCACAACTGCTCGGTTTCTATTAACGCAGTATTGGTTTCAGTTTACCGTAACGGAAAATAACAAAGCCCACCCGACGTATTAACGCCTCACTATGGCTGGCGGACGGAAGCAGGAGACGGAACCGAACGAACACAACGAACCCTCTACAAATTCTAAAGCATTGGCAGCCGCTAACACTGCCTCAGCCAAAGGGTTGACAATCGGAAGCCTTTCACATAATACGAGCACTATGGAATACCGGCACTATGGTTCTCCAAAATCAACAAAATTCAAAATACAGCCCTCTGTAAAAAAAGTCTCTTGACAGTGTTGTGGAATTCCAAACACGTGTATGTGGTTGACTGCCTGGAAGCTGGGTCGACTGTAAACTCTGAACGATACATAAAGACGTTAAAACACCTTAGAAGATGTGTACGTCGTGTTCGACAATCCACGGAGACCATAATTCTGCAACACGATAATGCTCGGGCACATACATCGCGTGCAACCGTCAAGGTCTTATGGAATTGAAATTTGAACCTATCCCACACCCTCCATAATCATCAAATTTGGCACCCTGCGATTTCCACTTCTTTCCGCAATTAAAGAGCGATATTAAGAGTATTTGTTTCACTACCAACGAGAAACGCAGGACGCAGTGAGATCGTCGATCAAAGAAAAGACCGGCAGCATTCTTCATTGATGGAAATATAAAAATAGCTCTCCGTTAGGAGAAATGTGTAGCTGTAAATGGTGACTACGTAGAAAAACATATGTAATTTTTTCTAGCAAATAAAATATACTTTTATGCTATATTTGTTCCACTTGACTATCTCTTTTCTTTGCCGAAATCTGAGCGACTGTGCATCACATTTCAGCTGCCCCTCTTAACGTGTTTTTATCAGTCCGGAGCTGCCACGATCTATGTCCCGACGGATTGTATCTTTAGTAGACGATATTACCGTGCCACAATTAGTAATCATCAACCGAATCTTATCACTTTCAACGAAGTAGCCGACCAGTCTTCCCATAGTTATTCTTAGTCATCGATTTTGCCTTTGTTTCCGTTATATGCAGAAGCAAACCAAACAGCAAGACTACGTCGGTGATGATAAAAAAGTATTTACAACTGATTATACTAGCCAACAAACAAAAGTTATTATTTTGTTCCCTGACTGAAATTAGATAATTTTGATTGTTTATTGTGTAAGAAAAAAGAATATAACTGACAAAAACTTTTTTTAGTTCCTGTTTTATTGATATACTGTTCTTAGTATATACGAAATTACAACCTCCAGGACAAGAAATAACATTTAAACATTTTAGTTCATACAGTATAAGAAATGAGTTTACATAAACAACGTATATAAAATGTTTACATTGTTAAAGAAAAGAAAATAAATTTTGTTGAAAGTTAATATTGTTATTAAAATTGTTCTTTATTACTGTTTTTCATTAATATTTTTACATTTCCGAACGCATCCTCTTAGCTTGCCGCTTGGCTCTTGGTTTGGAACATCACTTTCTAATGTCCAGCAGTAACCTCCAAGCATGGACACATCCCATTTGCCCTGATACCTCGTCTCCATGGCGGTGATCTCTTGGTGACATCTTTCACCACGTTCGTCACTTACGCCTTCACAATTGTCAGGGAAGAAATCTAAATGCGAGTGGAGGAAATGCATTTTTAAAGACATATTGCATCCTAACATATCGTACTTTTCCACAAAATCTCATTTATATTTTGAACATAGTTCTAAGCTCTGTTCTTGCCTAAAAACCCCTTAGTTTTTTCAAATGCTTCCCAAGCCGCTTTCTCATTGATGTTAAGTGCACTTTTGAAGGTTTCATCTTTCATCAGCTTTCTGATCTGAGGGGCAACAAAGATGACTTCTTTGACTTTGGCATCACTTAGTTGAGGAAATTTTTCTCTAAGATATTTAAATCCCTCCCCGTCTTTATCCATTTGATTACGGTTGTTTTGGTTGCCGTCGGTAGCGGTTTAAGTAAGGGAGTTATAGAAACGTGACAGCCTTCCTTGGACGCTGAGCTGCTCCGACCCAGCGAATGAATTACACCCACTTAAAAGTAAATCTAAGTTGTTAGAGAGGAGAAAGGGAGACAACGCGATAACAGTTCAACGTCTCACTCATGCACTACCTCTGTCTCTGTCACACACACGCTTCTAACGTTCTAGCCAGCCTTGTTGCAACCGATGTTCACACTATGAATCCCTGTACAAGACAGTTGTGCACACGTGCGAAATAAATGAAAATTTTGTTATCCTGGGAACGAAGTGTCTGTCCACTGCGCATCTCTAAGCGACTGTTCAATTTCTATCGACAGGTCTACACCAAGGCGTATAAGTATTGCACGTTCCACCGAATCCTACTTTTCAATATTGATTGTGTTCCAGTGTCCTTGGTATTCATAATATTTCTTTGTCCAATAGGCTTCTCCGATTACCAAACATCGTTAGGTCACCTACCACCTGGCGTCCTGTTCAGATGAACAATCCATCTCATCGGACGAGCCGTACGCCCGGTGAGTGTAGTACGGTTGGAAATTATCAATGTACAATTCACTGGGAAACTTATGGTTTGCAACAAAGTAATCCAGTAGTAGAGAGTGGAGTCTGGTGACTCGCTAGAGATCTATTCCCTCTAACAAAGACTGTGCTGAACTGTGCTGGGCGTTTAGTGCTTACTAACCTATACTGTTTCCATTCTTAGTTTAATCCTGATGTAAACAAACCCACGTGGCTCACCTGAAACGTTATTATTCAGCGGCGTTGACACTTTTCACACAGTAATGTGTTACGCGCATGTGCAGAAAGTCTGTACAGTCATGTGAGAGTTGTCTTTACTGTGACAAGTGGTTTTTGATTACGTTTAACCATCTTTATGAATACATAGTAGAACCTAATCGCTGCTAGCAAAATAAACATAAATTTAAAAGTTTTTAGTAAATGATATTGCCGAAAAAACGGGGCACGCCGTTTTAAGACTTCCTCCTTATTACTGTATTCTGAATTGCATTGAATTAATATAGAGCCAGTTGAAAGGAAAACAACTGATAGAGAAGGCGGTAAATGAAATAACGACGGACAAGTGGAGTCGTTATTTCGAGCATGTATTCAAGAAAAAATGTAAGCTATGGGAATTTGACCAAATTACCGACGCCGTCAGGACAATCTTATCATTAACACTGCTGACTCAAGTCAGCACTTATTACTCTCTGACGACAACTGATAATACACTGTACACTGGTAAGTAATTATCACAGCTTCTATTTTCGCTTTAAATATAGGCCTACTTTATTTTTTTCTTGCGATATTCAAACATTAAATAAAAAAAATCCATTAACTCTGCGTGTTATAAAATATATCATTGTCGCTCTGACAGTCACGCAAATATTACTTTGGTCCGGAATGTAAAAGTATTACAATTTACATGTGTTTATGCAGTATCAGTATTATATGTACCCTGTCTGTACTCCTTCTGTCAGAGTGACACGCCCCTAACTCAAGCAACAAATAGCGTTTCAGATGTCACACGCCTCTTTGTTTACATCAGGATTAAGCTAAGAACGGAAACGGTATAAATAAACATCAAATGGTCGCTTAGATAAAGCTTTCTTTGGCCTGGTCTCTTCAACTGGTTTGTACCCTCTCCGCCGCATATACCCGTGCTGCGTGTGCTACGAAGTCTCTCACAGGTATATGGGACCTACAGTTTAACGCCGGATCCGAACTGCATAGTTGGGGTGCGGTTTATACTAGGTAGGATACCGCTCGCTGGTTTTCCATCGCCTTGCGAAGGGCAACGGTATCAGATGGCCCCGGCGGGAATCGAACCCGCGCTGACAGCGTAGCAGCGCCAGTACGCTACGACCACTACTTCCACGCGAGTGGAGTAGGGTTGGAAATTATCAATGTACAATTGACTGTACGGTTTGCAACAAAGTGAAGTTCCAAGAATGCTTAACCAGGTATTTAACCCTTGGTTATATTCAGACCACGCGTAACAGACAACTGTAACCAAAATCATATACAGAGTTTGGAGAAAGATGAGACTTTTCGTTTGTAATCTCGTTCAACTGTTTGGAATTAAGGTGGTATCCAATTAATTGTCGGTTACTAGATCACAGAGTTATATCATAAATTTATGATCTTACACGTATTATCCTCGAGACGTATCTTTATAAGGAATAGAGAAGATTATATCAGTTGGTACATACATATACCTATTTCATTGTCCTAAATATTACAGAATAATATGAGAATAATTGTATTTTTAATGCAGAAATATATTTAGACTTTCTACGCCCGTACCTTACCGAAGCTTATGTCAATGACTGTAGCTTGGCCACTTCGTTAGGGCTTTTTAGTTTATAATTTTTCTGACAAAGCTTGACAATTACATCTCACACATAATAAGTCTTATCTCTAAGGAAGGTTCTGGTAACGAATACGTGTCTAGAGGTTATACCGCCCCTGAAAAACGACACAATCTCCGCCATCTCCGTCACCGTTTACCAGAAACAACACACTGTGCTCGCAATTTTTCATCTTAACCTTCCTTTCTACAATCACCTCAATCATAAAAGAGAAAGTCTCATAAATTTAGGATGAATAAGGTTTAATCGTACATATAACGTTTTATAAGAAACAATTATTTGCATTTATTTCATGTATATGTTGTCCAAAATTATTTATTGTTTATCGTTTATCGTTTATCGTTTTTTATTGTTTATCGTTTTTCGTTTATTGTTTATTTAATTTCTTTTATACGCTCTTATAGTTAGGGTGGTAATGGTTTACAAGTTCTAATGTACTTAAAAATACGCCAGAATTTGAATCGAGACCTCCCTTAAGTGGGAACGTTTCTTGCACAATGTAGAATTATATCCACAAGAACACGGGTTACAATTCCACGCACAATTACATCCACTACAGTATGTTGTGCTATTTTTCGTCTAAATTTCTATACTCCGGATATCAACGTGTACTGTAGTGTCTTTTTTTCATTCTTACTTCTAGCTCTTTCCGTTTGACATAGCATTTTATCTCAAAAGGCTATTTGATTAGCAGTGTTGAAACCTTAAGTGTTCGCTATTTCCCCAGTCTCCCTTAATGAAGAGGTTTCATAAATCTGAATGAGTGGATTCAGGTGCTTTCAATCATTGAAACTTTTCTGTTCACCAGAAGACATCCCGGTGTTACTTAAGTTTAGAAAAAAATTATTAGGGAAAAGCAGAACATTGTATCTTATGACTGGGTATATAACATCCACTGCCTTTTAACTGTTTCGTCATTTGGCAGGTGTCTGAAAAAGCATACTAAATCAAGATGCGTACCATCATGTAACAAAGAAAGATATCTTGGTATGTCTATAGTTTGTGTACCTCGTTCAACTAGTTTACCGGGAACATGCTGACCATTTTACAGAACCTTCATACACAACTTCCATTTTGCTTAGAGTTGGAGGTAATGTTAACTTTAGTTTAGACGAGCAACGCTTCAGACAAATCAACAAAGTGATTTTCAATGGCATTAAGGTATGCTGGTCAACTATTTGAAGATTTGTCTTCTTTATTTCGTGTTTTCAGTATTTTTCCATTATCAGTCTTTTTCAAAAGTGTTAAAGATTGCCCTTTTCCACTGTTTGCAATGTGTTTTACATGTAATTTTGCCAACGCATGTGCTTCTGACAGATCTAATTGCTGTAATGTTCAATGGCAACACTGGATTTATCAATAAAGATATTAGCTTTGAAAATTTAGAGTTTAAAAATGTATAGCCATCTTTTTGTTAGTTCGGATTAACATTCCTCCAACAGAATTATTCTACAATTCTAGATCCCCACTTTTGTCATTCTTATTGACATGTCCTTTTCCTAGAATATTTTCGCAATTTTGTTTTTTCTCAACATTGTTCGTTAATTCCCCATTTATGATGCAACAAATTTACTAGTTTTCTCTCTAGATATTTTAAGTTTTCTCATCGCACTACCGGACACCGGACTTTCGGACTCGTATATGAAAATATCGGTATGGAGAATCATACAGACTTCCATGTTCTAAGATTTATATTTAAAATCATTTTTGAAATGAAATAATTCCATAGAAACTACTTCTTTCTTCAGTCATAACCACAGTACTGTGGTCACTAACATATACCACCTCAGGTTAGGGCACTCGATTTTCACTGATGATGGCAGTCGATAGCTCTGCCGACACGTCTGGTTTTGTAGAAAACATTCGGCCACGGCCAAACAGCCCGGGAAGGAGTTTTAACAAGAAACTAGTTTTTGTTGCCGATACCGTAGTACACATGACATATAAATAAAGATTATCCACTCCCCCTTCAACTGTCATTTTAATTTATAGAAAATTATCCCCACCCCCTTCAAGAAGCCTCTTATTATAGATATTTCATCTTCGTTTCTACAGCGGATTATTATGATCGTCTTTTCAGGATACTTTATTTATCAAAATGAAGTACTTTACTCTTGTTAAAACATAAAATGTTGCCGGTAAACTACCCTTTCCCCTTAACTGATCTTCACCAAACTCAACAGGCCTTGAGTCCTCTACAATATAGTAATGTATGCACAAAATTATTTGATTCTCTTTGAATTTGCGACTGTTATCGCTTGCCATAGAAAAAAACTACACACAGACACTTTTCAAAAAATGACTTTTCTTCATGTATTGAGGGGAGTTACAATCAGAATCAGCCCTTATCCCGAACACGATTTTTTTCGCCATCACCATACTTCCATTTTGTTATGGAACATGGAAGTAACAACGGTATATTATGGCTTACGTAACGAACAACAACAATAATTGTGTTTTTCAATTTAACATGAAGGCTTTATTAACAGTGGGTAGTTCTATATTGAAATTCACTCTTTTAGTACCAACTGATTCTGCGTGGGATAGTTCTTAACCGCCAAACTGATTTCTCACTAAACAACATGTGTTTGTACAAAAAGATAATAGAAATCAATATTTGCGGATCAATTGTTGAAGTAACAGTAGTTTCATCAAATCATTTGGAAATCGATTAGAATACTTAGAACGTAAATAAATTATTATTTAGAAAATTAGCATGTAAGATCTATTTATTCACCACCTTGTTAAAAACTACATGCTTTTTATAAAACCTAATGTTAAATATTAAACTTAAAATTATTTATCTTGGCTCAAATTTTGTGTTTGTTATTGACAATTATTTTTAGGAAACTTAGAACTACGACAGAATTTAACAAATAAAAGATTTGTGTGAAATGATAACATTTTGTGTGAAATGAAGTCGACTGATACCGAATACGTTTGTGCAAACTTGAAACCGAGTTCTTGCTGTATTTTATTTACTAATGGATATTTTGTTTTCTGTTCTTCAAATTGCAATTTATTAGGACAAATATACGTTTGCTCTCATAAATTTATCGTCTTTCTTGAATTGAGCGTAATTAAAGCCGAAAGCCTAATATAAGTAAAAAAAAAAAAAATTGTATATCGGTTCTACAAACTATTTTGTGATATACGTCCCATGGTATTTGTAAAATTATTACTGAGTGTCAAAATAAATTTTATTATACTTTTAGACCTTATATCATTAAATTTATTACATCAAAGAAAGCTCTTCAAAATCTCAACGTAAATTAAGTATTTTTGACAACTTACATTACCTTCGTTTTACTGATAAAATTATTTTATATCTTTTACTAGAAGTAGTAGGCATCCGTTCTCAGTTCAAGGAGTGTTTTCCAACTCTGCCATTTTCAACTTCAAAAATTTCATTTTCTACACAATTGAAGAAACTCTATATCTGAGTATAAATTTGGTGATGAGACAGGTCATCATCATCACTATCTTCACAACACGACATAAGCAAGGTTCTGCCTTCTCCGCCTTCAAAGATTCTCCAGCCATCTCTTCTTGGGTCTACCCACACACCTGTGTTATATAGGTTGGTATTTCAAGACTTGTCTGGCCAGTGTAGAAATCTGTCATTCTTTCTAAATGTTTTTTTCAGCGTTGCTTGTAATCGTTTAATTTTTCATTCAACTTATGGCCTTTATACGGTCAAGATTAGAACATCTTTAACTCCTCTTAAGAAGGGCCACACCTAATGCTTGTCTTTTACCGTATCGTTTCTTGGTTGTTGTCCGTACTTCACACCCATAGGACAGTAATTCACATACATAGGACCCACGGGATTGCCATAACTTTGTAGAACTTTAATTTTGTTGATAACAAATGTAATACAAATAATAAATACTTCTGAATAAATCTTAAATTATTGGTACTAATATTTTAAGCAGTGTTGCGATAATAACTGTTTCACATATCTTCTTGCAAGTAATTTCGTTTTTTTTTTATAAAATTATCAAATATGCTGTTTTCTTTATCACCGATCACAGGGTTGCGCAGACCCCTTTCCCGCGGCTGTTTCCGAGCCCTCAAGTAAGGCTCCAGGCACACGGATCTTACTGAAGTAGCGTGTGCTGCTGCCGCCTGCAGTTTTTCGTTGATTTAAATTTTTCTTGTCTGTTTAAGGATGAAAATAATCAAACTCAACAGTTCGGCCGAAAAATGTTGCCAATAACACTCGGAGCAGTAACAGCAGTTGTGCTCGTTCACATCTGCGCGACTAGCCACGGAATCGACAGTAACAAGAGCTTCTGTAACGAATCCCACGTACCGCCGAGGTATTACAATAGTACGCCGAGTTACTACAACAGTACGCCGAGTTACTACAACAGTACCGTAACCGGTACGTACATAATCTCAAATACAACTGAAAAAATCAAAATTAGATACAACCCGGACGATGTGGAAATGACCGCAAACGACACGAGACTTCCGGACTTTCTGAACGGCAAAAAACCGCCTGAATACAATATTATCCTTCAAAACGATACTGCTTTTACCTTCAACCTTAGAGGTAAATATGTTTTCCTGTACATACTTAGTACATATTTTTTGCAGAACCCATTAACAGTCGCTATTATAATGTTCAGGATCATCGTCAGCATCAGAATCGCATCCTTGTCGTAAAGATTTTTTAAAACTTATTTTGCTTTTTTCTTGTAATACTTATAAAAGTAACGTTATTGTATATTATTTAAAAAGAGATAGCTAATGCCGTATTGCAATAGTAATGATAATGAACGCATCTGTACAATAATGAAACAGTTATTAGATTCACGGTATCATATGCTCACTCTATCTACACTAAATAGTAAATTATATAACGTTATAAAACTATCAAATAAACCCAAGCCCAATACAAAGCTGTTGTACACTTAGTATCCTACTAAAACTGATCACGTATTAACTCATGATTAGTTAAATCTTCATCATCTTCACTGCACAGCATAGGCAAAGTTCTGCCTGTTCCGCCTACAAAAATCCTCCAGCTATCTCCTGGGACTACCCACACTCCTTTCTAAGTGTTCTTTCCACCGTAGTGAAATAATATTAGAAAATTATTTAACTTTTTATACTACATATGCATTTGTGATACTATCGAGTCACTTCATCGATCACCAATCAGTGCCTTTCCAGGCGTTACAAAGTGTACTCTCTTACTGTCATTGTGGTTTTGATGAAATTTTGTATATGCGTACTTTAAATGTTTTGAGAAGACTGGTGCACATGGTTGTTGCCGCTTACTTGTTGAGAACAGAGGTTATGACCTCTAAAACAGAGCACGGAGAACAGAGCTTGCCTCCGAAATCTTACCGCCTCCCCGGGAAACAGGAGCGTGGTTTGGCCCTTACTGCTGATCAAAGGGTGGTCCTCCGCTTATCCCAAAACGCGCCAATACCACGAGCGGATTCCGATTCCTATGGCGCACACTGACTCATCGGAATTAATGGGAGTCAGACATGTAACGGAGCTGATGTGTCGGATCAGCGTATTCAGGTCCTTCGGTAGCTGCGTCACCCTAGTGTCGTATGGTATGAGGTCGGAGGTCATTAACCTGCTAGAGGGTCGTCTAGGGCCTGACACAGTAGGGACCTATGCCATGGACTTGTAAAATACTGCCTCGCCGGGCTTGTCCTGGCTGTAACTCCACCTCTACTAGGTTTCCGCTTGGCAACGACGCGACTCATATGTACGTGTTTACTAGCACAGCGACGAGGACGTCACTACTTTTGAGAAGATGAATGTACCGCAGATACCGGCAGTGGGAAGAAAGAGGGAATTATTTGCTCTCTGTACCTACACGTGGTTGTCTTGAACTGGGCCCGAGACAACAACTCTCTGAGCACGTGGTACTAAAGGCCTCTATGCTTCCGGTCGTACGATTCATTGGTCCTATATTGCCCACTGACACTGGCATCCCGTTGCCTGAAACTCCCACAGTCCCAACACGGCACGGGGATCAATACATGAAAGCTCAGACTGAAGTGTAAGGCCAACTTCACTTAAGACTATACGATGCTTTGTACAGTCGGCGGGCAGTCTCCATCTACCCATCACTGCCGCCAGAGTATATGTCCAAGGACGCCCGCAGCAGTGTTGCCAGGTCAAGCAATCTTCTTTTCTCCACATGGGTATTGAAAATTTCCCCACTTTAGCATAAAAATCCCCACTACCACAAACGCGTGCATTGTACAAAGCAAAATATTTTAAAGAATTTGTATATATTCTAAATGTCTGAATATACAATTACAAGAATATTGTAAATATTGATAAACTTTTTTTAATTACGACAAAAGAAAATGTTCTTACTTGCGGAGATCAAGTCGAATGAGGTAGCCTACTGTTGAAAACCTTTTCTTTCACTTAGTTCATTATAGCTAGTATATGTTTGCAACTTTCCATTTATTCAATTGATAGAAACAATTTACGATCAGTCACATCTATTTGTAGTTTGTGTACCACTGCTATGATTGTTCACCACTGGACCATTTATAGTAAAATAAAAACAAGATTTATTTTGTTTCATTATTATAATTTTTTTTAGTGAAGAAATCTGTGTTAGTGGTTGAAATCACAAGCAGAATGATCACTGTTGCACACCACTATATAAAAATTATCTCGATCGGAATAATTTTTATATAGTGGTGTCCAACAGTGATCATTCTGCTTATAATTTTTATTGTTTGTAATAGGCTAGAAAGTGTTTCAACACCTAATTTATCTACCCTTTTGTTTTTATTAATATCAATGGCACTAAAAATGCTCTCCGTAATTCCACTACTATGTGGTAAAGTAAATATAAATTCCACAGATGTATTCAAAGCAAAGTAGGAAAAGCTTCAGTATTTATCCCCTTTAATTGTGTTATTGACTTCTCTATAAAAGCTTACTAAACTTTCATCAGCACCTGTGTAAATATTTGTGTTCTTAAGTAGTCTCTACTCCCTGGCTACGTCTACAGTGCCTATGTCATTGCTTCTTTCAAAGGCTGCTCTTCTTGTCTGAATGTTTTTAAATCTTTCTGCCCACAAGTTCCAAAATGTTTAAGGCTTTACGCAATCACTGTTGAAAAGAAGTTCACGTTAATTTCCTACATAGGATGTTGAGCCTTGTGTGAAAAAAATCCCCACACAAATCACCACTGGCTCGCAGTGGGTTTGATGCGGCCAGTAACGACACCTCTATGTAGACCACACTGGTCTACGTTGTGAATAGTATACATACACTCTTAACCGTACAGATTTACGTGGTATAGAGGGGTGATTGCGTTAGTCTCCTCTTCGCTGTGAAAAGTGTTAGTCTTTTTTAGTAGGTACCAGGGGCGTATTTACGGGGGGGACCAGACCCTCCCCCCTTAGAGAGACGTAAGAGTTGACGAATTTTGTTAGTCTCCTAATTTTTAGGCTCTTTTATTTTATTTTTATTTTTTTTTAGCTGTGTACGATAATATAGTGGTAGCTGTTCTTGAAATATACAAACAGGTTTATTACACAGCATTAGGGTATACGTTTGAAATGTAAAGTATAGGAAAATCAATTCAGTCAATAAGTATCTGCTAAACAATGTTTCAATAGAGCGTATTTTAATTTGAAATACTTCATATTCGTATCCGAACCACAAATAAATTAAGTAATTAAATATTACCTGAATAGTCCGTCTTGTGGTTCACTTGTTTTATATTAAAAACACAACGCGTTTCGGAACTAAAGTTCCATCCTCAGGTTTTTTCCCGTTACAGGTCGTCACAACATTAAGACACAAAACACAAAGAACACAAACATTTAAAACACATATATAAAACAATCATTAGCGCGCGAGAATATCGGTGCGCACCGTGAGGAAGCTACAACCACACTGCCGTCTCTAGTGACGCAATTCAACAAATCACTGTCTTATCTGTGACGCAAGACTCAGTCGTTCTGAGACTTGTAAAGCCGTATCATATAGGGCGTGCGAATGGAAATTCAAATGATCGTTTAATAAATGCTCAGGATATAATTTATGTGCCTTATAAATTTCGAATTCCTCAGCGGGATCCATATAACGGCCTTTTTTACAAACATGTAAAGGTGCAAGATTTGTAGCCATGTTTGTGTAATTATGGTTACTATCCATTAAATGTCGGCCAAAATTAGATTTTGTTTGACCTAGATCTTTTTTAGGTACATGTTTTTTTTAAATCGTTGTAAAAACGATCTCCCCGTCTGGCCTATATAAAAGCACTTACAGTCACTACACTTAATTTTGTAGATGCCCGTTTTTTCTTCCAGTGGTCTAATAATTTTAGGGGGAAGCAATTTCTGTATGTTGTTGTTCGTGCGAAATCTGACCACCATTTTCATTTTCTTAAGTGTATTGGTGACGATTTGAGGAAGGATAGTGCCATAATCGTTTACTATGTATTTTAGTTTAGTTTTATTTTGTAGGCGCTTTTTCTGTTTGTTGTGGTGTTTCTTAAGTAACCTGTCTATCAGTGAACTTTTATACCCATTGCGTGTTGCTATATATTTTATAATGTTCAATTCCCTATGGAAGTCAATGGCTTCCAATGATATTGTTACTAATCTATGGATAAAACTGTTGTTTGCAGCCATCTTTTGTGAATTAGGATGGTGGGAGTCTGCATGAATGGTGATATCTGTCGTAGTAGGTTTCCTATAGATTTGATATTTGAAACCGTCATTGACTTTTATAACCGTTAAGTCAAGAAAATTTAATCTACTATTATTTTCAGTTTCGCCCGTGAATTGTATATGTTTATATATATTATTCAAATATTGTCTCAAATTATCTATCTGTCATAATGTACCATTGAAAACTATGAAAGTATCGTTCACATAACGAGCATACAAATTTATTTGCGTGTGTAACTTATTGACGTCAGATAATAAGTATGTGTTCTCATAATGGTTCAGATAAATATCCGATAACAATCCGGACAGGAGCGAGGCCATAGCCAAACCCTCTTCTTGGATGAAATATCTGTTATTAAACATAAAATAGTTCTGTTTCAAAATCACTTGTAATAACTCTACACATTCTTTAATTTGTTGAGGACTTAATGTGTTTGCGTCAACGAGCATATAAATTTCACCACCGCGCCGGGATTTAAAATTGCAACAAAATTGGCCGCTATAATAAAAAACAATATAAAATTAGCTAATGATCACACTATACAAAATAACATAGATCTTATTAACAAATTGAAAGATATTGAATCGAAACCCGATTATAAAATTGCGTCTTTTGATATTACTAACCTTTACACAAACGTACCTGTACAAGAGACAATTCTTATTTTAAAGAAGCAGCAGGTTACTTGAGAAACACCACAACAAAGAGAAAAAGCGCCTACAAAATAAAACTAAACTAAAATACATAGTAAACGATTATGGCAATATCCTTCCTCAAATCGTCACCAATACACTTAAGAAAATGAAAATGGTGGTCACATTTCGCAAAAACAACAACACACAGAAATTGCTTCGCCCTAAAATTATTAGACCACTGGAAGAAAAAACGGGCATCTACAAAATTAAGTGTAGTGACTGTAAGTGCTTTTATATAGTCCAGACGGGGAGATCGTTTTTACAACGATTAAAAGAACATGTACCTGAAAAAGATCTAGGTTAAACAAAATCTAATTTTGGCCGACATTTAATGGATAGTAACCATAATTACACAAACATGGCTACAAATCTTGCACCTTTACATGTTTGTAAAAAAGGCTGTTATATGGATGCAATACGATTGCAATTGCAATACGGATGCAATTCAACGATCATTTGAATTTCCATTTAAACGCGCTATATGGTACGGCTTTACAAGTCTCAGAACGACTGAGACTTGCGTCACAGATAAGACAGTGAATTGTTGAATTGCGTCACTAGAGACGGCAGTGTGGTTGTAGCTTCCTCACGGTGCGCACCGATATTCTAGCACGCTAATGATTGTTTGATATATGTGTTTTAAATATTTGTGTTCTTTGTGTTTTGTGTCTTAATGTTGTGACGACCTATAACGGGAAAAAACCTGAGGATGGAACTTTAGTTCCGAAACGCGTTGTGTTTTTAATATAAAACAAGTGAACCACAAGACGGACTATTCAGGTAATATTTAATTACTTAACGTATTTTTATTGTGTTATTACCGTTTACTTTAACGGGATTGACTTCAGGCAATGTTGTTTAGCCTTAACTTGTATTTTCTTTTGTATGAAGCCGTCCCGACTTTGGTCCCCCCCCCAAGACTAAATTGTATGTACACCCGGTAGGTACACCCGGTGACCACTGTCCTTTCTTCTTCTATCAGGGAATGGCGAATCGCCAGTGTCGGTGCCAAAACAAACACATCCACTTTACCAACGCTTCCTAGGTATTATTTCTTTGCCCAATAAGACTGTCCAATTACCAAACTTCCTTAGCCAACCTACCATCTGGTATTCTATTATTCAGATGTGCAATCCATCTCATCCTATGAGTCGTACGACGGTGGGTGTACTACGGTTGGAAATTATCAGTGTACAATTCACTGGGAAACCATATGGTTGGCAACAAAGTAGTGGTCTAAAGTTAAATTCCCTTCTCTTTTCACTTATTTACTACATGTCTTTATTTCATCAGTTTCTATCATTTGTAAAGCATATTTATAACATACGGATATTCACTTCAGTTGTAAAAATATCAAAAGATTCGTCTATAGATACGTTAGTTTATTCTCAGTTCATCAACTAATAAAATTTTCTAATCTACAGGTGCGCCTTGGATAAAAGAAGTTACATTCAATGGAGACATCAACAAGAAACGCAATTTGGATATGGACAACAGCGATGGCCAGATACATTTGGTCATCCGCAAACCGACATTCGGCCTGTGGACGTACGATTATATCACAAACAAATTAAAATTAGGAGACACCATTTACTTTTGGATAGACATTAAAACGAATAATGTCGAGTATCCGCTAGTGAGAATGGTTTCGTTATATTTCAGGTGGTAGCCGTTAATATGTGAATACAGTAATGTCTACCAACGTTGTGTGCTCTGATCTTTGTTGATTGTTGTAATCTATAACGTGTGATGTTACCCAAGTTACATTTTATAATCTTCGTCGCACGCAGAATGTTTCAACCATAACCTACGTTTTATGTTATAATCCCAGTTACACATTATCAAAATGATTATAAACCGGGCTGTTATGTCGTGGTCGGTTGCTGTTTAACAGAGACGTGTCGACAACGTTTCGAATCCCACACTCGGGGACCGTCTTCAGACCGCAAAAAGCGACAGAGTGTTCGAAAAAAAAAAATTGTTGGGTATCGTTCGGCCAAGAGCCGCTGTACTTGTTGTTCCA
Organism: Magicicada septendecula; assembly: GCA_034769895.1. NCBI lineage: Eukaryota > Metazoa > Arthropoda > Insecta > Hemiptera > Cicadidae > Magicicada > Magicicada septendecula. The sequence goes on along the minus strand of CM068368.1, from coordinate 83,794,573 downwards.
ACACTCTGTCGCTTTTTGCAGTCTAAACAGGTCCCGATAGTAGGATTCGAAACGTTTCCAACGATCTTCTTCTCTTCTTCTCCACGTCAAGGTATAGACTAACAGCCTGTTACGACTTCACTGAAGCCATCTCTTCCTTGGTCTACCTATATCACGTCTTCCCTGAGATCTGTATCGTATTACTTGTTTAGGTAGGCGAGTATCCAGGACCTTAAAACTGGAACTTTCGGACAGGGGAGGCAACTTCATCAGAAAACTGTTAAAATACCGGAAGGTGGCAGCCCCACCACCTAACTACTTAGCTAGAGGTTGGTAACCTCTACTCAAAATCTTTCCAACATTGTCGCTATTAAATAGCAACCGAGCACAGCCTGACAGGTCGATTTATAATCATTTTGGTAATATTTACACCGGAAGTGCGAGCTTACGGCTCGTTACCCGCATAACCCGGTTTGCGTACTGAATGCAAAACATTGTTTCTTATGCGTTATATAAAGTAAAATAAGTAAGATACAATAATAATAATAATAATAATGGCTCTCATGTGTACCACTGAAGAAGCTTAGGAATCAGGCAGGGTAGGCTGCCTTATGCGAGCCGCACGGCATAAAAGGAAGGCAGTGTGGCCCTCCGGGAAGAGGGTATTCAATTCATATAATAGTCTGTTGCTGTGACGATTTAGGGGGTGGCGGAGTATATTTCTAAGGGCTTCCCGTTCTATGACGCGATAGGGTATTATGCCGTCGTTGGCTGCGATCTGCAGGATCGGAAAATGGCAGCTGTGAATATCCTGCTGAGTGTCTCGTTCGAGCAGCGGTCGTTTATGCTGAGGAGCCTGAGAGCTCGGATCCGTTGGCCAGATTGGGCAGTAATTTTTTTGATATGTGGGTGCCAGGTTAGTCTGGAGTCGAGCGTGACGCCAAGATATTTTCAGACACGCTTTGGAATAATGTTAGAAGCGCCTACGCAGACCAGGATCTGGAAAAAGCGACTCATGTTACGTCCTGTAAAATTGAAAACACAATCCTGGATTTTGTCCGCGTTTACGTAAATTCTCCAGGTGTTGCAGTTGTCGAAGAACGGCTGCAATACCTGCTGGAGTCTCGATCTGGTCAGCCGGTGTGTTTCAGCAGAGACCCAGTGGGCAGTGTCGTCGGCATACTGGGCCAGTCCAGCTTTTGGGAAAGGCATATTTTGAGGGGGAGGTGGAATGTGTTTTGTATAGAGGATAAAAAGTAGCGTACAAAAGACAATCATCGACTGCATTGAGGAAAAACAACTAACCTGGTACGGACTCGTACAAAAAGTGGGACAAGACCGACTACCAACGAAAACAATGAGATGGATACCTAGAGAAAGGAAGACCCAAGAAAACACGGATAGAGGACATAAGAAGAACAATGAGCGATAGAGGACTAAACGATGAAAACTACAACAACAGACAACAAAGGAGGTTGGGTATTGAACAACGTCGTAGGAGGTTTTGACCAAGAATTAAAAAAAATATATTTGTGAAGTAGAGGGCTAATGGCGGAGCCTTGGGAGACACCGGCATTCAGTCGTAAGGGTGCAGAGAGATGCTGTCTGTTTCGGACTTACGCTGTTCGGCCATCCAGGAAATGTGAAAGCCATTTAATGATCCTGGGAGGGAAGTGACATCCAAGGATAAGTGTAATCTGTGCCAATCTACCACGTGTGTTGGACAATTTTCAGTAGTTCCCACCACTCGGACGGTAACCTGTCTCCAGACGTCTTGTGATAAGCCCTGTTAAGTGTCACCGTAGCGATGTTGGTTCCACAGTAGATTTTGTAACCAGTAAGTGCTGAATTAACCTGAGCACACCTCTGAGAGGAGCGATGCTGTGGTCATCAATATGCTTCACTTGTTATAACAATGTCAGAAAAGAACCAACTGTTGGCATGTTCGTGAAAGGAGGCTTAGTAACAATAGATTACGACTGCAGATCTGTTAACAGAATACAAACTCAGAACACCTTCGTACTTGATTTCAAAAGGCAAAACCGCTTCAGGAAACGAAGTTAATTGACCACTTTTCAATATCAGCAAAACAAAGAAGTTATTATATATTAGGGAACACCTGCCACCTGATACCAAACAGCATCTAAGTTCATAGAATATTAGGCTTATAGGAAACGTCGATAAAAACAATTTGTACCACTTTTCCAAATAATGTACCATACTTAGAAAATGAAATAAAATTTGTTTGCATTTAATCAGTTTCCTTTTAGAGACTGCATTTTATTATAACTATAAAGAAATTACGCAAAGCAAAGTATGTATTTTTTAATCTACATTAATAGGTTTGATATTTTTTTTATTTTCTAAAGAACAGGTGATACAATTAATTACCATCAAATGAAATAAGCTTTCCCTGCTTTTCCTCGCACTTACCGTGCTAATTATTGTCGGTTTTACATTACGGTACCACGAGTGTAGAAACACATTTTTTTAATGAACGTCTACGTTAAATGTAAGTATTTAAAAAAAATCTAGTCTTTCGGAGCGAAACACATTTATAAAGTTGTACTTAGTGTGGGTGGTTTTAAAATATTAGTTCACAATATTACACTTAAATTATTAAGGTGAATTCAAACAAGCCTGAAAATACTAAATTCATTTATATCGTGAGGTTATTTGTAAAGTTACTCAAGTCCACATAAATGAATTTATGTGAAACCGAAATTAAAGGTTTTAAGTGCAATGATAAATCATAAAACTGATGTTCAAGGTTAATTTTTATTACTAATAGAGTTTTTTTATTGATTACATAGCTGTTGAAAAGTAAAAAAATAAAAATAAATGCCTAAGAATGTTGTTTTTTAAACATATTGAAAGATCATGAAAACTTGTATTTGCATAGTTTTACACCACTGACCCCACCGATATACAGGGCTCAGATGTGACGCAACAACTGCTAACTCAACCGAACGGCACTAATTGACGATTCCCTAGAAATGTACAGTCAGTTAAAAATATTTGGGTTTTTCAATTCATTTTGTGATACACGCGACGTAAATCAAAACAAATATGTAAATGAAGTTTCAGAACTTAACGCGTTAAAGAATGAACGTATTCAGTATAAAAGATTTCATTTCATAAGAAACGTATAAATAAAGTTTCGTATCTCCAGGGACTACTGACAGAAAGAAACGATATAATGAATAGATGGAAAGAATACTTTCAAGGATTACTAGGTGGTAAGGAAATCAACAAAGATGATCATAAAGTCAATATTAATGAAGAAGAAGATAGAGAGGATGGTGAAGTTGCAGAAGAAGAAAAAATAACGATGCATGAATTAGAAGTAGTGATTAAAGGACTTAAAAGTGGGAGATCACCTCGAACAGATAAAATTACAGCAGAAATGATAAAGAATATGGGGAAAAAGGGGAAAGAATTACTTTTAGAAATTATCAATAAAGCGTGGGCAAGTGTAGACATACCAAGAGAATGGGAGGAAGCATTGAGAGTTCCTATTTTTAAGAAAGGTAACGCAAGAGATTGTAATAATTATAGGGGTATCAATGTGTTAAATAGAATTGTAAAGGTTTATGAGCAGATAATTAATAATAAATTGGTCCCAATTTTAGAAAATAGTATGGAGGAATCGCAGAGTGGCGTTAGATCAGGGAGAAGTGTGCAGGATCATATTTTTACTCTGCAACAGATAGCTGAGAAGTCGATACAACAAGATAAATTGGTATGTTTGGCTTTTATTGATCTTGAGAAGGCTTTCGATAGTGTGCCTAGAACAAAATATGGGAAAGTTTAAAAAATAGAGGAACAAGGAGTAAAATAATTAAGGTAGCACAGAGGTTATACAAAAATAATGTAAATTATGTAATTGGTTAAAATATGAGGTCGTTAGGATTTACAACAAATTATGGATTAAGACAAGGAGGTGGACTGAATCCGACATTATTCAACTTGTACATGGACGACATTATTAAGAAGTGCTCACTGAAGGTTAAGGAAATGCATGTTGGATACAGGAACTTGCGAAGTATAGAAGTAGCAGAAGGGGCTTTTGCGGATGATGTAGTGCTAATGGCTACAAGTGAAAGGGCGTTACAGGGTAATTTGAATATATGGAATGAAGTTCTCCAGGAAAAAGGGATGAAAATAAATAAGACCAAAACAAAGGTAATGGTAATGGAGGAGAAAATAATAAATAAAGAGATTGGAGGAGTGAAGATAGAACAAGTCAAACAATTTAAATATCTAGGTGTTATAGTAGATAGTAATGGGAATCAAGAAGCCGCATTAAATGAAAGAATTGTAAAGGCAATAAAAGTATACTATGCATTAAACAATAGATTTATAAATAAGGAGATATCAAGAAAAACGAAAATGAGTGTGTATAAAACAGTATACAGACCGGTTTTAACATAAGGCTGTGAGACGTGGGTGCTATCCAAAAGCCAAAAAAGTAAAATCCAGGCGGCAGAAATGAAATATCTTAGGAGAGTAGTAGGAGTGACAAGGAATAATAGAGTTAGGAATACACAAATAAGAGAGGATTTAGAAATGCTATCGATTCTGGATTTTATTGAACAGAGACAACTATGCTGGTGGGGACACATGCAGAGAATGGATAGTGATAGAATGGTAAAACAGGTTTGGGAGGCAAAATCGGGGGGGGGGGAAGAGAAGAAGACCGCGACTGACTTGGGATGGCATGATGGGAAACATTTTGAGAGAAAGAAGCTTGGGCTGGAGTGAAGCGAAGACATTGACAATGGATAGAGTAAGATGGAAAAAATTTGTATATAGAGTGTAGTTGATGTAACCCGACACCAATATGTTATACGGGTATTCTGATAATAAATAAATAAATCTCCAGGAACTTAAGAATTTGATTGTATAAGTGTAAAAAACGAATAAACGAAATAAAATAACATGGAAAGTACAGGAATTTAGCCGGGACCTTGGAGAAAAACGAGTAAGTGTGAAAAACGTAGCCAATAAGTGAGAAACGTATAAAAGAAGTTCCACTGTGGTTACAGTTGGGTGGCTGGTTCGAGCAGGCTTGAGCATTGAGCAGGTTTAAGCAGCAGAGCGGCGTGGAGCTGAGCTGGCACTGTAGCCACACAGAAAGCAGTCACCTGCTAGCAATCATACTGCCTGTTCCGTCTCGGTTTATGGTTCGAGCAGGCTTGAGCATTGAGCAGGTTTAAGCAGCAGAGCGGCATGGAGCTGATCTGGTACTGTGGCCACACAGAAAGCAGTCACCTGCTAGCAGTCATACTGCCTGTCCTGACTCGGTTTGCCAAATTACTACTTTTAAGTGAAAGTTCCCCCTTTTCTAGTGGAAACAGACACTCAAAGAGCACGGATGGATCCAATAAATTTACGACGAAATGAACTTGGTGAATTTCATCGTCTCTATCATGAATTAAGAAACAACCAATAAACGTTTTTCGAGTATTTGCTCATCTCTGTTGAAACTTTTGGTCTACTTTTAGAAAAACTGCATCTTAAGATACAAAAATACTTCATCCCAGGCAGCAGCTGACGCTTTTTTGTCCTTAAAATATTTATTTGACACATCCCACAGTACTGTGCGTTTGAACACAGCTGATATTAAGGCCTCGTTATTGAATGCCATGATAAATGATTTTAAAAACTTTACGAAAAGTCAGCACCGAAGCGAGCGTGTAAGCGGGTACAATCAAACTAGTTTGTTTTTCAGCAGGTTGCAGCAGTAAGCAGTTGAGCTGCACAGCAGGTGCTGGTCTTGGTATGGCCATGGCCACAAAAAATAACATTTATAACACACATTTACTTGTGTCAGTCTAGCCGTACCGTCTAGTCACATTTTTAACATCTTAAAAATTATAACCGTCTCTACCCTAATCTAATGTGTAATGGTATGACAAACAAGAAACACACATTTAGTTTTTTATTGAATTACCAGTGATAACAATTTTATTGAAAGTACCAGACAGAGAGAGAGAGAGAGAGAGAGAGAGAGAGAGAGAGTGAGAGAGAGAGAGAGAGAGGAGAGAAAGAGAGTCACGACGTTTTATGTAATGCATAAGTGTGTGTAATATATGAATGCGGTTTTTGTGCCAGTTTTAATTTATTCTCGCAGCAAACCAAACGAATATTCAGAAAGTATCCGATATTCTTTCATTTAATAATGTAAAGGTAAATGTGGTAACGACTGGCTGAAGTTGCAAAGTTTTAACAGTGAAATATACTTTGTTGGCTTTCTGAGATGTCCGCCAGCATACCGTCTTGCCGATCGCCGGCTGCTGTCACTGCATACGTGCTGTTTCTTCTACTGAAAGCACAGGCAGATCAATACTATATTCCAGGCACGTCTTTAGAAACTTCCAAGTGGAGTGATAAATTCACCGTTGACGACGTATCCAGTTTCTACTTTAACGTACCGGATCCCGCCATTGAAGTTTTATCTCCGAAAGGCTTCAGGGTCACGTATATCGGTAAATATCTTGATCCGCATGGTTCAAAGAGTTCTGTTGCCAGGCACATAACCGCAGACTACGGTATTTATTGGGTTTAATGGTTAAAAGGCTAAATTGCTCTGTAACCAACATCCTTCAAAACGATTTCAGGCTATTAGCTAAGTTAATTTCTTAATTCTAATACGTAAAATTATCTTAACGATTTTAATTTTTTTTTTTACGATAAAAACTTTTTTATTTATGGATAGGAAATCTTCTGTTCTGAACGTAATACTAAACGCATTTGCACGCGCATAATTCAAACGCTGCAGGTATAGCCTGACAACTTTAAAAAAAAACCATCAACGATTTTTAGTACGCTCAGGGTGGAGAAGTAGAGCTTCGCTAAAGTGCAACAAATTGGCTACACTACAGAATAATATACGTTAATGTAGGCCTACATAGTCACGCTGTATACCGTAGTTGTTGTAGTGTGTACGTGTGTTAGGCCTCGTATTACACTACGCAACTGATTGCATGCAACTGATTTAAAGCCTACATGAAACTAGTTGGACGGTAGTAAAAACAGGCTGCAACTGCTCTGCAATCAGTTGCAGAGTGAGCCTGTCGTCTATACTACTGTTATAAAGATGTAAAATTTGTTTGTATCGTTGTCTGGGCTAACCTCAGAAACTACTGATCCGATAAAAAAATCTTTCACCACCGTGTTGCTTGAAGTTTGAGGATGGTTTTAGACATAAATTGGAACTAATAACTTGAATAATTTTCAAGAACTGAGATTTAAGACGGTCTCATGTCATGAAATTTTTGTTAATTTGCATGGAGTGAAATTTTTGGCATGCGATAATCTTCGTTCTATTAGAGATAGCTATACGGTGTCAGCGGGTTAAATTTAGAAAAATTAGGCTACAAATTTTATTTAGGTTTTTATTTCAATAAAATCCCTCTTTTCGTTTTTGAGATATTGGCGGTTTGTAAAAAATTGTATATGTTGTGTCGGTCCGTGTCATGAAATTTCTTCGTTGTCTACAGGATGCGAGCGCAGCAGAGTTGCATGCAGTCGGTTGCGTAGTGTAATACATACAACTTACAAATAGTGCTACATTTGAATCAATTAAATGGCCCACAACGTCTGTTGCAATCAGTTGCATAGTGTAATAAAGCCCTTAGTATAGTAAAACAATGCCGTAACTGTAATTTCATATTAACTTTAAAATACGGCACAATCAGGGCCGCATTTAGGATTTAAGCGCCCCTAGGCACTTCAAGGGCCGGCGCCCCCCCACTCCCAATTAATTGTCGTCGTCGATATTTATTGCCTATTCTCACATTACACGTGTTTTTTACACTATTAAATGAGGACTGACATTAGGATTAGGCCTAATAGATTGTCTATTAATAGGCCTAGTAATAGAATTGTCTTTGAGTAATAATCGTTTTTAATTACATTTTGAACAGTGATCTATACACACTACAAACTACAATACATAGTAATTAATTGTTTAGAAATCTACAAAAAAACTACTAAGCCTATTAATTCATTATCAAAATTTTTTAGTCACAGCATTGCAATCTTATCGAGTACAAAGTCCACGAATATCTACGTTACTTTTTTTTTAACGTTTACGTTCAACAAGTCCATTGGTGGTTTCTAATGCACAGTAAAAAGTCTTTACTTTTTCAATTTTTATACTGTGATCACTTTTCTCCGCTGCTTGATTTTAACAAATTTCTCTATAACATCTTGGAAATCCAGCGCTCCAGTCATGTCACTTTCGATCGCCATGACAGCTAGAGCATTCAGTTTAATTTCTCCCATTGAGTTTCCCAAATAGTTCTTAACACGTTTCATTGTAGAAAATGAACGTTCACCAGCGCAATTTGTCAAGGCCATACTTAGAATAATTCGAAGGAAAATTTCTACGTTCGGGAAAAAGTTTTGTAAGTTTCCTTCCCTAACTGTACGCAGAAGATATGAGAATGATCTTTTTTCTTTTCTTTCTTCTCTTTCTCTTCTTTGTCGTCAGTTCCTGAACTTGGCTCAAAAAACGTCGCATGAGGTGTGTCCTTCAGGAAGTATTTAAACTGTACACATTCATCAGGAAAAGTATCCTGCAAATCTTTGCTATATATTTTCACAAGCTGCCTGAAGCAAGAAAGGATATTTTTATCGTCAAGTGTTAGCAGGTTGAAAATAAAACCAAATCTCTTGAAGATCATTTCATATGCTACCGCTCTTCTTTGCAGCTCTGCAATTAACCTGTCAATTATTACAAGATAAGTTCCTGTCCTGAAATACTCTTTAGCATGAAGATTAGAGTCAGAATCAGATGATTCTTGTTTTTCGTCAAAGAACAGTTTGGGTTTTCGAGCTCCACAACTCCATTCACTGGATTTTGTTATAATATCAGTTTTCTGTAAGTATAGAGAAAACTTGTCTCTACATAAAACCATGTAATTTTCCAATGATGTGAACACAGCAACAACATTCCGAATGTCAACATTTTCGTTTTGTAAAGCTTTACTAACTTTGTGAAATATATTCATAGCTTCTTCCCAGAAAACCAGCAAAAACACATTTTCTGGTTTCTGCAGTATTCTTGCTAAGCCTTTTGACTCTTAGCGACAGGGAGGCTTTTCATCAACATCCTCAGATATTTTCTTCAATGATTCCGTTATTTCGGGCAGAGATTTAAGCAACGCCTTCAAAGCATCAGCTCGGGCCGACCATCTTGTAACTGACAGTGACTTCACCACAGGACAACCATCTTTAAGAATTTCTTTCAAAACAGCCCAACGATGGGTGGAGGCAGAAAAAAAGTTGTACACGGCCTGAACAAGGTCAAAAAATGCTAAAGCATTGTCACAGGCTTCGGCTGCTGTTACCCCAACTAGGTTTAGTGTGTGGGCAGAACAGGGAATATATTCTGCCAGTTCGTTGTGTTCCTTGATTCTTGCCTGAAGACCAGAATATACTCCAGACATGTTGGCAGCGTTGTCATAGCTTTGACCACGACAGTCTTTAATGTCGAGGCCAAAAGTTTCCAGCGTTTTCAAGACAGCCGTTGTCATCTCTTCTGATTTATGTCCTGTATTTGGAAGAAATTTTAAAAATCTCTCCACAGGTTCACCGTCTTTTTTACATAGCGTACGATTAGAGTTACCTGATCAACATGCGCTATGTCAGGGGTTGAATCAATAACTAGAGAATAGTACTTGGATTCTTTAGTCTCCTCAATAACTTTTTGTAAAAGAGTGTCTCCCATAATCACGACAAACTCATCACATGTGAAGTGTGAAAGGTATGACGTACTTCCTTGCCCTTTGTTCCAAATCTGGCTATGTGTTGAGAGAAAAAAGGGTCAAACTGAGCTATCAATTCCAAGGCTCCTAGATAAGCTCCATTTCGTGAATAACCAAAAAGTTGATCCGTCCAACGAAAAGGGTACCCTCTTGTTGACAGATATTTTACTGTGGCAATTACACGCTTGAAAACTTCTTTCCAGTACTGATCTTCAGTCTGGCGAGCTTCAGTTACATTGTTGTCAATGCGGGTCCCTGAATTAGTTCGACTAATATAAGCTAATATGGCCTTTCTGTGTATAGCAGAATTTTCATGGGATTGGACTAGGCTACTGGCATTCTTCCAGTCGTTAAATCCCTCAGTGAAGTTGGATGATGTGTTTGAATACAGTTTACAATAAGCACAAATTACAAAACCTTTTGAAGGTGAATAAACGAGATATTCACGATTCCTCAGTTCTCCATTTTGAAGGAGTTTTTTGAATAACCCTTCATTACAATATCTTTTAACACTCCCGTACCCGTAGTTACGCTCAGACCCAGAAAAGCCACTTTCAGTGTTTTGTTTAAAACCATTTTGAGCAATGTACTCACGTGTGAACTCATCTTTTCTCCAAAAGGCTGGACCGTTTGAGACACTTCGCTGGTCTTCTTTCCTTGGTGAATTTTCAAGTTCAGAGATCTCTGAGGGTTCATTTTCGACGTGAACTGAAACATCAGAAGTATCTGTAGGCCTATCATGGTCTTTGTTTACACATTGGTCACGCTCTTCACTTCACTAACATTCCCTTTAGTTTAACTTGTGCTGGGTTGAAAAAAGTTACCTATTTTAGGGACTTTTGCTAAAACTTTTCCTCTTTCTCATCTTTTCTTTTGCCCTTTTCTTGAATTCAGCTCCACTTGGTTTTTTAAACATGATAATTATTACCTCTTGAGCTCACTTCACTAAACATAAAATAAAATTTATTTCACTATAGTTATTTACGTTACAAGGCCGGGAAAACGAACATTTCGCGGTAGGCGCGGCCGTAGGCGAGAGATGAGAAACTCTGAAGGCGTTTTGGGGCACGAATGAAGTAAAATATATTTACGATACTCTCTATTTCACTTTCAATTTCACAGACAAATAACTACTCGTTCAGCAATAACAGCACCTTGCGTCGCGCCAACTGTAACTAATAGGTTATCTTACTGTTTACGTCTCGCTCTAGTCTTGACGTCACTCATCAGGTGACTGGGCGAGTCCATATTGGTCATAATGTGGGGAGGGCCAGTCGCAAGTGCTATTACGGAGGCGCGTAGTGGCGTTGCGTCGGTTCGCAGAGCAGGCGCTTTTGCTGAAAGAAAGACAGTGTCTCTGAGTTTTCGTTCTATCATTTTCTTAAATCAGGCCCCGCTCTAGGGGCGGACAACCCGGACATTTGTCCGGGGCGGCAAATCTAAAGGGCGGCATTTTGGCTGTGAATGTGACAAAATATTGATATGTTAAATACCCAATTAATCGAAATTTATACTTGTCGATTTTTTTCTTAGGCTAAAATTACCATGCAATTTACATTTCGTATTTACTGTTTTTATGCCTAAAAGCTAAAATATTTGGAATCCTTAATTCTGAAGAAAACAACCATAAAAGAGCGGCATGTTTAATTAAATAACAAAAAAGGCTAGGGTATCTAAGGGTACATTTACAGTAGCGCTGCACGAAGGTTTGCAAATCCTCGCAATGACGTCATCAGAATCAGCCGCTTTGCGAGGGCATGCGCTGAATACGTGTGAGAAAGAGATAGAGTGAGAATACGTCTCCCTCCCTTACTGCTGATCTGAGCGTTCAGCGCATGCCCTTGCAAAGCGGCTGATTCTGATGACGTTATTGCGAGGATTTGCAAACCTTCGTGCACGCGCTACTGTAAATGTAGGCCTACCCTAAGTCGCGCACCGCATAGAAAAGCACGATGGGCGCTGCGTGAACTTGTTTGAAACAGGAATAGGAAGGAATATCATGCATTGACTTGTTTATTACCTCTAATTATAAAAGGGCGGTTTCGTTACACAATAGCATTATTCTTGCTAATACGTCAGTGGTGATAACAAATGAAAGTGTATATTATGTAGAAGTTGTTTGAGTTTATAGAAAAATATTTGGCAATTTTATAGTTCACTGTGATTTGTTAATTTTTAAGGTAAGTACATCCATAAAGATATTGAGCTGTTTAGTCTGATAGCTACTATTTTATCGAAAAGCGTTTATCAAATCAATTAAAGCGTTTTTGAATCAAATAAATATTTTATTAATCAAAAAAAACTGTTTATTGAATGAAAAAACACTAGTTGCACATTGTTGCGCAATGTTAATAGTATGTATATCCTCTATGAATCCAACATCAAATCCGGTTATAAAAGGAAACACGGAATCGTCAGAGAGTGGACAAATAGACGATATTTCTAAATCAACTGGAACTGGCACCACTCCGCCGCCAAATGGAAGCATTATAAAAATTGGCACCAACCTGACATCTACGAAAGCGCTCTACAAACTTTAAGTACAGATCCAGCATTGTGGCCAAAAATTTTAGGAGATCCCGAAAGAAGTTTTTTAGTAAGGCAAGATCCACCTAAGCCATTGTATAATTACAAATTTCCTTCCAATGACACTGGTCGAAAATTTAGCGCAAATTATTATACATGAATTTTAAGCAATGGAGAGCAAGTTGCAAGAGACTGGCTAGTGTACTCTATTTCACAAAACTGCGTATACTGCTTTCGGGTGTGTGGTTAGTTCCGTTTCAAAAGAGGGTTTTAAAAGTTTGAAGCACCTCGTTGAAACTTTAAAAGCCATGAAATTTCTAAAAATCAAATTCAGGCCCAAAAATCATGGGTAGAAATGAGCCAAAGGTTAAAGTGTTGTAAAACTATAGATGCGGCTGCTCAAAGAATTGTTAATGCTGAAACAAACCATTGGTACGAGGTACTTCTAATAATCGTAGCAATAACTAAAATTCTTGGTAAAAGTTGTCTGGCTTTTCAAGGTGCAAGCGACAAGCTGTTTGAGCATAATAACGGTAACTTCTTAAAAATAGTTGAGCTGCTATCTGAATTTGATCCCATTATGGAAGAACACGTCCGTAGAGTGCTCAAAAAGAGGAGACTAAAACTCACTATCTCGGGAAAAATATACAAAACGAGATAATAGACCTGCTGTATCAAAGTGTGAAATCCCATATTATTGATAAAATAAAAAAATCCATATACTATTCCATAACTTTAGATTGCACTCCTGACGTTAGTAAGGTGAAGCAAATTACTCTTGTAATCAGATATGTTTCAATCAATAAATCTAATTCCAATGAGGTTGAAATAAAAATTAATGAAAGCTTTTTGGGCTTCCTTCCGTTGAAAGGTCCACAGAGAAACAAATGTCTGAAATTATAATTGGACAACTTAATGATCTGGGTTTAAATTTGAAGGATATTAGAGGGCAGGGCTATGACACCGGGTCCAGTATGAGGGGCGATAAAGGAGGAGTGCAATCTAGAATTAAAAAATTAAATTCGCGAGCATTCTGCGTTCCGTGTAGTAGCCATTCTCTCAATCTAGTGGTTAATGATATGGCAAAAACATCCTTGGAAGCCGCTAATTTCTTCAATATGGTCCAAAATATATATATTTTCTTTTGCATCTACTTTTCGATGGGCAATACTTTTAAAACATGTGCAAGGACTAACTTTGAAACCATTGAGTGACACTAGATGGGAGAGTAGGATAGAGGCCTTAAAGTCTTTAAGATTTGTTGAGCTATGGGTAAAAATAATGAATAATTTAAGTACAGGAGCAAACACACGCTTCATTGAAGGAACAGTTTAGTAGCAAGTATACATAAAACGGACACACGAAATACACATTACAAGAGCACATTTAAAACTGAACTATACTTGCCGAGGGCATCTCTATTTATATAGAAAAACAGCTTCCAGATCTTTCCTTTTATTTAAAACTTCGAGACTTTTCTAGACTCTCACAGTAAACGGGCATGTGTGCGGGTTGAGGTCCCGCCCAGGCAGCTCGACCTCCCACCGCACAATACAAACTTTCACTTCTACAATGACAGGTACATTTACTTAAGAATGAATGTAGAGTTTTCCAGTATATTCTCAACAAGATTTCATATGGGAGATGTATACGACGCTTTGCTAAACATTTATGAAAAACAAAAAATTGATAATTTAATAAGAGACGAAGCCTCTGGTTTATTAAATTGTATTAAACAGTTTAAGTTTTTGTGTTCAATAGTTATTTGGTATAAAATATTAAACTGTATTAATCCAATAAGCAAGCTGATGCAAACAAAAGATTTCGATCTAGCATCTGCACTTGATTTTTACAAAACTGCAAAAAATTCTTTAAGGATCTTCGATCGGATAAGTCCTTCAATGAAACTATTATTGACGCAAAAGAACTGGCTGATGAAATTGACGTTGAGGCTAATTTTAAATCAATAATACCACGACACCGCGTAAGAAGAAAAAACCAACTTCTCATACGAAGCATGAGATGAACCCAAAGAAGATTTCATCGAAGATCCCAAAGAAAAATATAAGATAGATTTTTTTTATTTTACAATTGATCAAGCACTAAATACACTACATACTAGATTTGAACAACTTAGTCACCATAGTAAGTATTTTCAATTCTTATATAATATATACGATTTAAAAACCATGTATAAATAAACGCTATTAAAACACTGCAAGGATTTGGAAAGTATTTTAACTGATGGTGATTCTGTTGACATAAATGGGGTAGAATTAACAGAGGAAATTTCTGCGGTATCTCCGCTTTTGGGGAAAAGAAAGCCTAATCAATGTACTAAAATTAATAACAATGTTAAATTTTGCCCAAAACCTTAGTGTTGGCTTAAGAATATTGCGGACTATACCAATAACTGTAGCAAGTGTGGAAAGGAGTTTCTCTAAATTAAAATTAATTAAGACCTTTCAACGTTCAACTACCACGCAAAGTCGTCTTAATGGTTTGGCCATTTTGGCGATTGAGCATGAAATTGCTGATCAAATAAACTTAAAAGAGGTAATAAAAAAGTGTGCAGAACTGAAAGTGAGAAAAAAAGGTTTCTTGTGATTTTAGCGCAGTTGATGTTACTTTTTTTAGTTTTTATAGGATATAAGTTTTTTGTTGTTTGATTGTGCAATTATACGTTTATGTAATAGCATTAAAAATGCATGTGGTTAACAGTTTGTAACTAGGTACAGGTACTTCTTAATTTTTACTGTTTTGTAATACTTGACTGTTTTTTTTATGTTACATGTTTCTTTCTAAATTTACGTTTTTATTATAATTTAAAACCATTTGATTTTTATTTAAAACAAAAGATATATATTTTTAAAAAGTATATGTTTAAGGGGCGGCAATTTGTCTTTTTGTCCGGGGCGACGTAAACGCTAGAGCGGGCGCTGCTTAAATGCAACTAGAAACTTTATAAAACAGCGTTTTAAATACTTATCGTATTTGTCTTTAAAATTGTGATTTAATTTTTTCGATTAATTTTCTGATTTTTTTATACAGTTCTCAAAACCTAGCTTCTCTCAATATTTTCCTATTTCATAATTTTGCGCCCCTCAAAATTTTGCGCTCTAGGCACGTGCCTAGTCTGCCTATTGGTAAATGCGGCACTGGGCACAATGCTAACCAACGTTATCAACGTAAAATATGTTTTAGGCCTACTGGCTACTTTTTGTAACCGCGGGCCGCTTCAGTTGACATACAATGTCCAGCTAGTGAATGATCCCCTCCAAATCGGTTACCTTCCGTCACGTGACCTTCTCCTCTAAATGTCTCCAGTGTACCAAAATTTTTGTTCTGCGCAGAACGTTTACAACGTTGTCCAGCTACAATTAGACAAACAAGACTGTATCAGTTGAGAACATGAAAGTTTACTTTAAGATGCTATAACTGTGAATGCAGTGATATATTTGACGAAATAGTAAACAGCAGTGTTCCTGAAAGGCACGAAATGTCGGTTGAATAAGATCAGGTTGCATTTGAAAAGTTGGTCAATGAATAATAATTATTGCACTTCTTTTAAAAGAGAAAGCGTGATTTAAGGCTGGAACGTGGAATGTGAATGTAAAAAATGTTGCAAAACTTTATACTACAAAGAGATACATTGACAGAACTATTTTGAGGGTTGCAAAGAGTAACAGTCACAGTATTACACAGATAAAATAGATACTATTTTACAAAAACACAAACACAAAAATTTGAAGTGGTTAGATGTATACGAAAAGACATTAAGATGCCACGCCACCCAAGTTTCTAGAATTAATGGGCGTACAACATGAAGATACTATAGCTTGGCCATTTGTGACTTGACTGGAAGACCTCGTTAAGTAAAATAGTGCAGTGAAACGGACAAGGTTAGTTTCGGACAAAAATCAAGTCTTCGTTGAGAACGTGAACAGAACAAACCGTGAACTCCAACTTCGTCGTGTTTGTTTGCTAAACTGCTAAATGTTATGTTCTGGACGAGGCCTTTCAGTGTTTCCACCATTTTCAAGTCCTAAATCACGACAAAAAAATATCCCGCTGGAACCCGTATATATACTCGTGAATCTGCCTTCACGGTAAGTCAAATTTGTAAAAAATTCTACTCGTCACTACCCTATTGGCTCAGCTCCGTTAAGTCACGCTCCTACTACTTGCTACGAAGCTTCGTCCCTCACTCTATTACCTTGTTGAGCCACACCCAGCTTTATCTACTTACCTAACCCCTGACGAAATACACATCGGGGGTATTTTCACTCTTGCAAAATATGAAAAAATATTTCTTAATTACTAAATTCTGTTTGTATATTCATTAGTATATTACTGTTCTCCTTTTTTACCGTTAAAATTTCTAACTCTTCATATAACCTTCTTTTATTTAAATTATTTTCTATGTTTAATATTTCAACATTTTCAAGAGGGTTGGTGAATTTATGCCCTGTTTCCATGAAATGCCTAGCGAATAGTGAATTAGTGATCTTATCTCCTTTCCTTCTCCCCTTGCGCGTTCTCTCAAGCTAACCTCACATTTACGTCCAGGTAAAAAAGAACATGACATTTAGAAGCACGACGAAGTTGGAGTTACAGAGACTGCAATTCAAATAACAAAATTAACAAAAACCCTCAACAGTCTACGAACGGTTTTCTTGAGTTACGTTGTCTTAGTGAGCACTTACTTTGGAAAGCTCAAAGTGTCCTGACAGTGCCGGACACTGCACTGAAACACGCTGCGATTAATTAACGCCAGTGTGTCACACGTATAGTAACCATCAGTGTATGTTCATACAATGCCGATATGGTGCCTAATCGTGTGCGTCTATTGTGTTTCACTCTACTGACTACCGAGATTCCAGTTTCAACACGATCTTGAACTTAAATTGCGGTATCATCAGACAAGGCTCTGTCAGACGCGTATTCCGCACCCAATCTTTTGTGTCATCTAGTTTCTCTTTTATTGGCAATTGCCACAGAAGGAAATAATACATTGGTCTGCAACCTGTTTTCAACCGCAAACCGCGCGATAATCGCAATCCTCACCCTCTCAACCATCATCGGCCCTAAAATTACGACAATCGCAAGAGTGCTTCCAGTGTGACAACCTGTTGTGTTGTGCTTCCACGAAACCGTTATATGGACAGATCTCTTTAACCGCTAGAAACGGTTAGAGACATCGGACAAAGACGTCAAATTACAAACATGACCGCTTTCTTATTTTTCTTGTCACAGAATATTTATAAAATTTTGGGCCTACTAGAAACTTCTTACCAAATACAAAATAATTATTACACTGAAAGCAAGAAATCAATATATTTGTTTCTCCGTTAATCCAAAATATATTAAGGATTGGTTTAGTAATACCAAGGAGGATGTTGAGACCATGAAATTTACAATGATTTTCCTTCTGAGTACAGATTCAAAACTTCATTGCCCGCTGCCAATGTAACTAGAATATAAGGTAGGCCACTCCGGCCAATTACGCTCCCATTGGTTGCTTCGCTGTGACGTGAACTGGTGGAAGAAATACGCGCGAGTCTTGATTTACCATGCAATCTTACCTGAGACAATGTCCTACTTAGCATCTCTCTGCTGTTTACACGAAATATTAACAATAATTGTAATGAGCTATTCATATAGAAAAAGGATTAAACAACAAGATTAAATGGTTTGCGGCAAAAAATAATGGTAAAATTTATTTCTACATTTAATAGAAAAGTAAGCAAGTCTGTCCACATATAACATTGACAAAATGGCACAAGATGTAAAATTAAGTCGGAAAGGAGGCGATATATATATATATAATTTTTTATTATTCGTTAATTTTATATTAATAGAATTATTTCGATTGTTATTAATTTACTTAGAAACCTCTGATGATACTGATATTTTTCAGTGAAACGTGCGTCAGATGTTAAAAAGAATATACGAAATTATACTACTTGCAGAAGAAACAAATTGAAAACATCACAAATTTTATATATATATATATATATATAATATGCCTGCGTGGGTGGGTGCGCGTACGTGCACACGCGTGCGCGCAGCCATTGCCAATAGAAATTAATTTAGTCATTGCACATGAACCTGGACAGCTGGATTCCAGGGTGGAAAATGTTGATGACGTTGTAGTTGCTGAGAGTGGTCAAGGAGTGGAATCGACAGAAGAGGCAGAAGAGCGGTCTGCGGATGTTGCACAGGAAGGTATAGTTGTAGGTATTAGGGAGACTGTAGAGTCTGAAGTTGCAGATGGACACAGGGATGTCCGGGCGGCGAGTGTTTCTGAGGTTGTGGATGGACAAGGGGATGTTCATGCCGCAAGTGTGGTAGAAGTAGATGAGGTCGAAGTTGAGGAGAAATTTGGTGGCAGCGTTGTGGAGTGTGCGAGTGAGAATGATGTAGTGTGTGAAGATGTGCAGACGCCTTCTGTAAGTAGTGTTGAGGATTCCGAGGAACGGGAAGAAGTTTCAGGTGGATCAGGTGAGCAACTAGAGGAGGATGAAGATGTGCAGTGTTCTGATGGTGGTAGTGGATGTGATGGCGATGATGTTGATGATAAATGTGTTGGGGAAAACGAGATTGGAGAAGAGGTTAGTGAAGAAGTTTGTGAAGCGGCTGGTGACGAATGTGATGAAGAAATTGGTGAGGTGCTGAAGGAACATGTGGTTGAAGATAGATCAGAGGAGCAACGGGAAGATGGTGAGGAGCTGCAGTGTCAGAAGGTTGAGTTGGATTATGTGGACGAAGAAGGGGAAATTGTAGAAAAGAAAGAAGTAGAAAAGGAAGAAATTGTAGCAGAGGAGTTAGACGACGCGCATAATCCAAAGCGGAGTGAAAGTAGTGAGGTAAGTTGCCTTGATTCTGATTCTGAGGAAACCAGCCAGTACAGCTCAACACGAAATAATTTCTCAGGGAGTGGTGTCCGACATGAACGGGTACCTAAAGTCCGTCATAGAAAGGTAAGAAGAAGAGGTTAACGGGTAGCGGGTAGATGTTCTCCACAGTCCCAGTGGTGTTCGTCTACTTCAGGGTTGCGCCCCTGCCCACGCGAGCCTTGGTTTCATCCATTCATCCTTATTTTCGGAGGGAACCAGGTCCTTACCCTCAGTCCTAGCTATTGACCTTTTAATGATCCTTGCCCCGTTTCATCTTCCCGATTTTCCTACCCCTCCCCTCAGTAAAAAAAAAAAAAAAAAAAAACCTATCGATAAGGAGTTAGAGAGACTTGCCGGAAGTGTTTAGATTGTGGTCCTCGAGATCGTTAGTTTCCCCTGTTCTAAAAGTAAGACGGAGAGGGATAGTGTGCTGTTGTTTCCTTGTACATAGTGGTGGATTTTGATTAATGGTTGTTGATGTTGATGTTGTTCATTGTAGGGTCCGAGCCATGCCGCATTCTCCGGTTGTTTCCCGGGTGTTTTGTTGAGAGAGAGAATTTTAATTGTTGTGTATCGACGTCGGTGGAGAAGTAATACCCCCTTGCTAGTCATGGTGTTTTTGGTGAAGTTGAGATGAGATTAATGTTCGCGTGCCCTTGGTGCGGTCCTCTCTGTCTGGCCAAGCGGGGCCGTCCGCCCTTGTGTAGGGAAGTGGGCCAGCCATATGGCAAGGATGGAGATGCCTTGTGGGTGCATATGGCTGGTCGGTCCAAGTGATGGACGAGAGGTAGTACGGTCGCTCACATACAAAGGTGGGAGATACCTTGTTTGGTCTTAGGACGAGTATGTGAGTGGGACCGGTGGAAGTAGGTGATGGTCACCGGAGAGGGTGACGTG
Source organism: Magicicada septendecula (assembly GCA_034769895.1). Taxonomy (NCBI): domain Eukaryota; kingdom Metazoa; phylum Arthropoda; class Insecta; order Hemiptera; family Cicadidae; genus Magicicada; species Magicicada septendecula. Next base: position 83,774,496 of record CM068368.1, on the reverse strand, counting down.
TTGGGGCGGTCCCGTGAGGTTGGCATGGCGGAGAGGGTCGCATGGCGAATGGACGCACTTGTGAGGCCTCTGTTCTCCTGAGAGCAAGTGCCGCCGGGCCACCATAACCACGATGTCCACGAGCTTGTCTTGAGAAGGGGGTACACTGCAGGGTACTCTCCCGAGTTTAAGAGTGGGGCAACCGGGTTGCCCTTTCGGGGTTGGGGGTGTGCCGGCATAATTCCGGCCGTCGAAAATTGTAGAATATTTAAGGGTAAAATAACGCTAGAGCAAGGGTCGGTTGTACCGAACTTTGTACAGAACCGTTAAAGCTGCGCGCGCACCTCGTAGGGAGGTTTGGCTTTGTTGAGCTGTAACAGCTGAATTCAGTTATCGCCCGGCCAGCACAAGAAACATCGACTCCGGAATCCGAATAGTTTACTGCGCAGTATTTCTTCCACTCTTATGGCAGGCTGAAATTTACGAGACTCCCGGTAAGAGATTGTATTATTGTATGCGTTAAAAATAATTAAAATTAAATAAATAATTAATAACAAGATGTATGCTGCCGTATGAGAAGGCGAATGCATGTGGGTGCGATCCTACAGTTTCTATATTAACAAAATTACTTAATGTTCAGTATATAGCCCAGGTTATTTATTATTATTATAATATTGTGAGAGCCACTGTAATTGTCATTGTCATGGTAAATGTATAGAATGTTATATAAATTCGAAGCTAAAGTTAGTGCGTAGTTATGGAATGGAAGTGTGCTCAAACATGCACCAGTTCGCTTGTGTGACTCTCTTTAATTAACTTTGCAGTAAAATAACTTGTGAGAACACCCGTAGAGCAAACATTATTAATATTGAAACATTTTTAATACTGTGAGTGCCTTGAAGTTAATCAGTTTTTGGGCAAATTGCAATAATGGTGTCACCACGTGGAAAACTAACCTGTTGCTTTCTGTCGATGCGTGTTTAGAGCGTGCTAATGACTTTTACACTACGCCTTTTGATAAAATCTTTTATTGTTGGAATTAATTATTCCATGGAAGATTTTTTTTCTACTCTTTAAGCAGTTGCAAAGACTTTATTACCGAAACTTTGTGCATTTATCTTGAGTTGGTTGAAGGCCCGTTCTGAGGTTAATTACCTGTGAACTAGAGTGTACATTTTTTTTGTGAACATCTTTACTAATTTTTATGAATTAACAGGGTTCTCGCTTAAGCCGGAGATGTGGCCTTGCTGATTGAACTCCATCCTCATCAGCCATGAACCATTAGAAACGAACCTGTTCGGAGAAGGAGTCGGGTGACTAGTTCAAGATGTAACTCTTATTCAGCACAATTAAGGTGATATGCACTCTTTTATTTTCCTTTTGGGGCCGGGCCTGCAGTGCTCCTGATTTACCGTAAAAATCTTTTGAAACCATGTGCCCACGTGGCCAGACAGTCTGCTATAGGTGTGTCAGTTGAACATTCATTCTGAACATTATGTGTTAATTTCAAGGAACACTTTAATAACTTAATTTCATAACACTAAGTACAATGCTTGTAATTGTGTGCTGCACTGGGGGAGCGTGCTGGAGATATTTTGTACACTTAAACATTTTCACATATTGCCAATTGTCATCACCATACTGACTACAAAATTTATATGACTGGTTAGGAATTCTGTTCCGGCTGGAACAGAATGGAGTTGATATTAAATTCACTTTGGGTTTAACATTTAAGGGCTGGGGAGTTTTTCGTTTTCTTTTTGGCTGTTTTCTGGGGTATAAAAGAGGACATAGTTTTTGCCAGGCACATGTTGACACAGTTTAAGGCAGGTTTGATTCCTGTCACATAAGGTTAAGCGCAAGCTGGCGCACTCCCACAGCTGCTAGGGCACAACCGTCCTTATTGTAAATTCATTTATATATATATATATATATATATATATATAGCTAGTCGGACTTTAATAGAAAGGAATTTTCACTTTTCTTGGGCACATACTAATTAATTTTTGTACCTTATAAAGGTTTATACAGATTAATTTTTTTACTTGTAAAGCATCTCCTGATTAATTTTTTTCTTGTACAGCATGTACTGCTTAATTTCTTTTAACCTGTAAAGCATCTACTGATGAATTTTTCTACTTGTAAGGTATATACTGATTAATTTTTTTTAACTTGTAAAGCACATACTGATTAATTTTTCTACCCTGTAAAGCATATACTGATACATGAATCCTTCTGAAGTTGTAAAACAAATTAACATTGTAGAACCGCATAACCATTACTTAAAATCAGGTGATGCAGTTTTATTTGTATTTTATGATGAGGTAGATTTCATATGCTCATGATGGGCAATTATCAGTGGATATCTATGCATATGGGCGGTCCGCTCTCTCTTATGGGTTATGAGTGATTATCATTCTTTCAGGGGTTTTTCGTATTTATGCAACTTAATGAAATTGATGAATGACGGTGACTGATGGGCGACATTTATGACTGCTGGTTTTAGGGCATGGTAGTAACACCGCCTGCAAAGCAAGTTTATTCCAGGGGTATTCGTGTTTAGAATATTTGTGTATAATTGTGAGTATATGTGCCTTTTTGTTTCTGTACGTGTTGTTATGTTTCTGTCTATATTAAGCTAGTCACAACAAGGGGGAGAATTATATATTTACTGAACGTTATTCTATATACTTATATATATATAAATACATGTTACTGATATACAGAACTTGTCTTTGACACTATTATTAAAATGGGGCTTATTAATTTATTATGTATTTGGGTGTTACTCCTTGTATTCGGGGACAACTGATGTGATAATTTTTCCATGCATGTAACGAAATATGGGGTACAATAAAAACTGTTATTGTTATATTACAGCCGAGTTTCATTGCAAGTCCCGTCATACTGGACCCAGCACAATTTTGGCTTCTCTAGGCTCCGGCCTAGTTCTAAATAACTTGTGGCATCTCTTTCAAAAAAAAATTAAATAAAAAGAAATAAAAAGAAGTTTGTTGTATACATATGAAAAAGACATAAAAGGAAAAAGGGGTTGCAGTCGATGAAAAGCTAAAAATCGCTGCAAAATAAAATCTACTGATAAAATAATTGTTACGTTCTGAAGTGCCAGGAACGGCCCGAAACTTGCATCTAAGAACTTGAAACAATCTCATTTTTTAAGAAAAGGCTTTAATTAGGAAATCCTTTTGTTTAACAACGAACAGCAGCAGAGTTATTCCATAATATAGAAATCTTTCCTACAAAAAGGAAACAAAATGCAACGGCTTTCGTACACGAATTCTTTAGTATACGAATGAAGTGACTTCACAAACTAGATAATGCAAAATAATATTTCACCACACAAATACTAGGCTAAATGCTGCAGAGTAGTCAGCGCGTATCTCAACAGCAGAAGCAAAGAAATTAGGAAATATTCCCCTTTATGTACAAGAGTAGGTACTAACAAGAAACGTAGAACTAGCAGCAAATGGCAGAGGTAAAAAAATATCAGTGATAGATGTAAGGCGGAAGATTTATAACGCATTATCAAATATAAAAAATATGATTCCCAAGCAATATGTATCACCACCGTGTCTGTAGACAATTACACAGTCTGAAAGACTAAAAGGAAGATTGAAAGACTGCAATCATCGAGGAAAACGGACCGTATAGTATCAGCTTCGAAAACGGATGGAAGTTGTACAAGATGTGACATCTAAAAAGCCACAATGTTCGAAACCAAGTAATTTCACACAAATTCCATACACAAATCCTAAATGTTATGAGAACTTTAAACATAGACCACGGCCGCACAGCCCGGCGAGCTTAAGTTCTCATAACATTGAAGCCGACCGTGAAAGCCTCGGACAAATCGTAAAGTCAATGAAATTGAAAGCTTGCTTGAGCCAAACGAAATGTTTAATAGCCAAATCAAATCGTTTTACAGAAAATCAGTACGCGAAATTACAGAACTTACACCCCCATGCAAACCCTCTGGTTATCACATTTTCACAGAAATGACACTACTGCAGTGTCAAAGGTAACCATAGTAATAGTGTTAACATTACTGTATAAAAGAATACTAAAGGCCAGTTTAAGTGTTTACAACAGCGTATTATGCGATTACGTAGATATGCACTCAAATCATAAGGCTTCGGAAAGTCAATAAAGAAGTCAACTTTTATCTCGCTGTTTGTCTTTTTTCTGTCGTATCGAAATAGTTTAAAAATTACTACTGACCTGAATCAGTAATAACCTAGTGTTTTCCAGTATTATCCGTGTTTATCAGTTCTGTTCCCGAACGACTTCCCACGACGCAATAATAATAAGTCACTGTCATAAACAAGATCTCAACAAGCATTGAAGAAAAGTAGGCCTACACTGAAAATGGATTTACATATATAGGACTGTATTACTATTGTGCTGCGGCTATCTTGACTGTTTCAACTGCAAAATGGTCGACAAATGTGAATTACATGGGTAGACCGTTTTCAATTTACACATGTAGGGTTGTCCGAGCGCCGTTCGCAGACTGTACTGTATTCGACTGCTCTTGAAAGAGTTTGTCAAGGTCATGACAGACGGCAGTCCGACACGTACGGGCACGGTACCCTCTAATATAGAGACTGACCGAGACTCCTGTAGACAACCTAAACCGGTCTAAACTGCTTTTCAATGAGCTGGTGAAGGTGGGGGAGCTGCTTTCCATGTCTCAAATGAAAGCTCCTAGAAAAATACAGACGAGAAGAAACAGTATGTGTAAACTGAAACGGTCGACGGCAGTCTGGTACAGTACGGTACGCGCACGCCACTACATGTGTACACTAAAATAGTCCAAGGCAGTCGAGGTATAGTACGCGAACAGTACGCGCACAGTACCATATGTGTAAATCTACCTTAGCTGTTCTAGATGTCGCTGGGACGGTTGAGAGTGTGTTAGACAGGTCTGCTATTTAAAACTAAAACCAAATTTTGCAGCCCATGTTACTTCTTACTGAGGGGTCACAGCTCTACAAAAGATATTTCCAAGTGAAACACAATACCTCGTATTTCAACATAAAATTAAATTATTTTCGGCCGGATTCAGCTTCAGTAAAATTATTTTCGAAGCTGTTGAGCCGTGGCCTTCTTGGTATACATCCAGACGTTTCAACTGCAACGGCGGCAGTCATCTTTAGTGGATCTTCCGTTCTGCTCCAATGGCGATAGACGACATGATACTCCAAACGGTGGCACTTAAGTGGCGTTCTGCGTGCGGGCTGTTATCTGATTGACCGAGAGCTTGACCGATTACGTTGCTCCCCTGTGTCAACAAAATAGTTGATGTTATATCCGAGGGAACGATTCGAGAACCCCTCAGTGCCGGATACCAGGCCTTATTCAGCCTCAAGCTCTCCTTCTTTCTATTGAGGGTGTTATTGTGTATATGTCTGTCTATCGCTTCCCGGTGTAGCCTCGTGTGCAGTGTAGAGAATACTGTCTTCGTGTCCTCACACTTCACCACGTGGTCTTCATTAACCAGAAGGTGCTCTACAAGCGCCGACTTCTCCGAAACCAGATTTGGCGCCCGATGGGTGTGTACTGAATTCAGGAAAACTTGCGATTCTAAAAACTCTTTCACATATCGATGGACGTATAGTGGTGGGGGTCAAGATTCTTTCCAGCGTATAGTGCTGGTGGCGTCACATTTGACTTTGCCAGCGTCTAACATCAGTGCTGACAGAAAAGCTATCCAAATGGCAAGTCAGTATGCGAATTGTTTTATGGCGAACAGTGTTGTGTCGCCCTCATGCAGGGAAGTGATGTTAATTTTAACAAATAAACACTCATTACATGTTTAGACTTACCAATTATTTCCGTGTTACATGTAGACCTGATAATGAAAATATAGTAGGCTCGAGAATGGGATCGGATCTCTCCCAGAGAGTCGAAAAAAGTTAACGAATTTTGTTACTCTCCTAATTTTTATGATATTTCGTCATTTTTGTCATCTGTGTACGCTAGTATAGTAGTAACTCTTTTTAAAATATACTTATGCAAACAGGATTATTACACATCATTTGTGTATACGTTTAAAATGTGAAGTACCGTGTAGGACAATCAATTCACTCAATAAGTATCTTCTGAACAGTGTGTCAATAACGCGATGTTTTATTGTGTTATTGCTGTTCTCTTTAATGCGGTTGACTTAGGATGCTGTCACACGTTTTTCAACCACTTTAAAGATAGTAATGTTGACTAGACTTAACTTGTTTCTTTTTTTGTATGGAGCCGACTCGACCGGGCCCCTTCCAAGACCAAATTCTAGATACGCCAATTAACATAATGGTAATAGATTCCACTTGTAACGCAAGGGACTTTTGTAATCAAAATTGTTAAAATTTGAACATAGTCATTAAAGAATCAACCTTTTTTAAATGTAAATCACTCTGATAATTGTTTATCTATATTTGAAAAAACGCATTAATTTGATAGACGAAATCATGACGCTGTCGGGTGCTTACGTTTGTACATTTGCGTGTCTTTAGAGTGGTATACTGTTAGCACATCAGTGCATTGCGTAATGCTTTGTTCGTAATGACGTTACTGATACTTGCGTTAGCGTTTCGTTTGTTCCAATGCGTGCCGGCAGTAAACATCAACATCACTGACTTACCGCCCGATGACTTCTATAAAACTGATGAAGTTGACCATTCGGTTGTCGTACGCGATGCACATACGTTTGAGTTTAAAGTAACAGGTACGTTTTAAAATCAACGCAGTACAATTAGGCTATAAAAACTACACTCAGTTTATAATTGCTTACTACAAAATCACGATATTCAATTCACAATTTTTAACTCCGAAACGCAAAATATAAGCGACCTTGCATCAGGATAGTTAACAAACAGTCATATGGAATACTCGATGAGAACTGACTTTGAACGTTTCTTAAATTTCTTCTTGTTCCTATCCGTTTCGGATGTTGGATATCATACAGGCTATTTTAACTTTCTGCACTGCTGTACGGAATAAGTCAGTTGTATTCATGCCAAACCAGGTGCTTAAATTTCTCAGGCATGATATTCTCGGTCGCCCAACGCCTCTCTTTCCAAGTACTTTTCCCTGTAGTTTGGATTGCAATAAGTAAAATCTCTGTTCATTTCTCATGAGATGTCCCAGATACTGAAGCTTTCTTATCTTTACTGTGTTAATAACTTCCCTATCTTTCTTCATCTTTCTAAGAACTTCAACATTAGTTATATGTGCTGTCCATGAAATGCTCAGTATTTTACGGTACAGCCACATTTCTAAAGATTCCAATTTCTTAGTTATGCCTTCAGTCAAAGTCCAAGATTCTACACCGTAGAAGAGGACCGAGAATTCGTAGCAGCGTAGAAGTCTCATCTTTGTGTTTATTGTTAAATCGTGACTTTTGAATCAACTGCTCATTCTAGTGTACACAGCTCTTGCCTTTTCAATTCTGCTCTTTATTTCTTCAGAGTGATCCCGTTGTTCATTGTATTACAAAGGTAAAATTGTTCGTTGTTCATTATTCATTGTTCTTACATTTACAAAGGTAAAATTTACATTTTGTCGCGCCGACTATCAACGTTCGAGACTGTAAGTCTCAAAAGCCGTGCTAGGCTACGCGTAGAGTGCAGGCAGCTTGTCAGATCCTGATAACCGGCGCCGACAGGATCGTCTAGTGAAGACAGATTATAGGCACCGAAACAGTACAGATTCAGTCATAATCACGTAGTTATGCAGTGAAGAAGCTGTGTGTTTACTCATTGTTTCAGAAAGTGTTAACTTAAAACTAAAATTTAATTAATAAAATTGTACAAACACAAACAGAATTAACAATGTTGCACAGGAAATTTCGATCTGATGATGAGCTGTGAAGCTTGAAAGCGCTAATCGGAATAATTTTTTTATAGCGGTGTGCAACAGTGTTCATTCTGTTTAAAACTAAAACAAGAGAGAAGCTGTGTCCACAAAATTAATCTCTATCAGCTTACCTGCAACACCCATTTCCTTTTATATCTTATCTACAACAGGCATCTACAACGACCCGATTAGAATATTCCTCAAGTTTCTTGCCTAAATTTCAGGTTTTATTAAAACGTTTGATATCAGCGTTTCCGTATCCATGAAGAAATTAATAAAACTTAACTGAAACGATTAAACGACGTGCAGAACGCTCCGACTCGGCGCTGGTTTCTGAAACCAGATTAAACGTATATAGCCTCTCATTTCGATAAACTGTCTGAGTCAGACTACTTGCGCGCGTGCACCGGTGTCTGCTGCCACCCTCGTCTAAACGGTGTCTTCCTAGTCGCCAACAGTGGCACTTGCAACTAGTTTCAGTTCCGAACACAGATAGATAAGACACGTTTTTGACATGTGAGTATGTCCCCCTTGCGAACACACAGAGAACGATGTATATACATCGTTGGACACAGATGAGTATTATTATGTGTTTGTTCACCTTTGCTACCGAACAAGGAATGTGGTGACGTATGCCATTCCACTGCACGCATCTCTATAAAACTACACATTTAAAATACGTTTAACACAGTTTCGGTGTGACTTGACTCTCTCCCACACAGAACTTCTTATAGAGAATAACAACAAACACACTTTAACAAAATATTCAATAAATTATACTGACATATAATGTACGAACGGTCAATCTAATACGAACACAAAATTACAACGTAAATAGGCCTACGTCTTCTGAACGTCTGAACAATGTTTTCAGAAGGAGTAATACCTTACCAACACAAGCACGCACTCTCATACAGTTGACCTCCCGCTCCTCAGGCGTCTCGGCTGCAAAACCGGTGTGCGTACAGTACACATACACCGTTGCACACAGATGAGGAGGATTATCTGTTCATACGTGAAGTTGCCAAAGTTACGCTTCTTAAACTAAAGGTGATGAAAATAGTAAAATTTACATTTTCTCCTGTACAAGTACACAAACCTATTTAAAAACTGATATCGCCTGTCGCAACAGCTGAAATAAAGCAGCTGTATTGCCTTGTCACTTCGCAAATCTGTTGTTCTTATTTTTAAATTTGTATTTAATTAACGTTTTAATGATTATTCTTATGTTTTCAATTATTTTTGTTATGTTTTGATTGGTTTTATGTTTTTTATATTTTTATATTTCATTTAATGCATTTTTAAACTAAAATACTAAATACGTTTACCAAGTTATAATTTTTACCACATACACGCGCGCGCGCATAGCCACCTTGAAGGCCTAAGTACTAAAGGTACGAGCGATATTCTCTACTAAACGTATAATCGATGTTCCCTATATATGCCTAGTGACTATGCATAGTCGAAATATCGAAAATTTGATAATTTGATAGGCTACAGATAATGAAAGTGTAGCCTACACTTTGTAATTGTTGTAACGCTATTTTCAGATTACAAGTGGATAAGAAAGGTGACGTTCCACGGAGACATCAACAAGTCGCGTGATTTGAGAGTAAACCCGGATGACGGTGAAATTAAGTTTGTAATTTTCGAACGAACGAACGGCTCGTGGTCACACGTCTGCAAATGTGATAAGTTGAACTCCGGAGACACTGTGTATTACTGGTTTGTTTTGCATACAACTCATCCAAAGTATTCCCGTATAGGGATTCACAAGTCCCTACACTTCACAATGACATAAGTCAGCAGCCTTCCAATGCTAAATTACTAAAAACGTTTCTTCTTGGCTCTCAACAATTTAGAGCTAACTCCAGTAACCAGTTCAACGTGTGCGAATTCTTGAATAATGTGGGTATCACAAGGTAATTGATACCTTCTCAAGGTAAATGATTTTGTAATCCTAAAATTATATTTTTCCCAATCACGGATTTAAAACTGAAGTAATATTATTTATTTTATATACGACATTGTGTTTATTTTTTCTATATATACGAAGTAAGGTAACATATATTAAAGTAAATAAAGTAACATAAAGTAAAGTAAGGTATATATAGTTAGTAAGGTACTTAAAATTTGCACTGAGGGTCGGCGCAATTTTGTTCCTCAAAAACGTATGCAGACAAAATAATCTGTAACTTTATGAAGTCAATATTTCTTGGGTGAAGATGTTTGCTTTTTAACGTATTGTTACGTCGGTCTCACTGATCGTCGTATGGTACACTGGAAAACAAAATACAGACACCAATGAAACCACTAATCACCAGCTTTAATTATCATAATTAATAATTCTTAATTAACTTGTGCAATAATTCCAGTTAGATCTGTCCACACGCAATAATAATGTCAACTAATAGACTTCCACACACTAATCACTTTTCACTAACACCACTTGAGACGCACTGTGTAATCGCCGACGTAAAATTGAAACTGAGCGGCAGCTGTCGTTGTTTAAATAGATAGCACAAGTGTTCCAGAATAATCCGTAATACGCGTCAACACCACTCGAAAATACTATAGCGTAATTGATTGCGGCTTTGAACACAGTGTGCGCGGACCGGTGAAGTCTGGAACAGTCTCGGTTGTTGACGTGTGGTAAGTGTCACGTACGCACACAAACATTACAGCTGGGTTGTGCTGGGATAGCTGAGAAACATGTAGATCGTTCTGTAATGCCATAACAGTGTAAATGGTTCTTAGGAGTTCCCTCATTCAATTGTGGCCGACTGTCTATTGAAATTTGAGGTCATGTGTGTTACTCAAGATAATTTGAATGTCATGCTCTGTTATTTTTCATTCTCTTGGATCTTTTATTAGTATGTCATGGACCTTAACTTTTGTGTTCTCCAAGGTTCTTATACCGGTTCAATAGTTGTGGATATTGAATGCCACAAAGTAATTCTGTGTTCACCAACTCAAAAGGATCAAGTCTTGGAATCACAATACGCCTTAACACCATGTTTTAAAAATATTAAGGTACAGTATGCTTAAAGCATTAATTAATGCTTGATTTAAATAATTTAGCCATCCTTTTTAAAATAATTTAAAGTTAACAAAATGCATTTATTGTAATTTTTCACTATAAGTTTGTTTTTCTATCGAAATAAATAAACACACACACACACACACATTTAATCACTACGTCCCTGAATGAAAATTAAAAGAAATTCGTATTTAAGTGTCTAAATTGTACAGTTAAATATATAAAAAAATTAATTATATTCTTATTGATAAACAAAAATACCTCATCAAACATTATGAGCTAAATAAAAGCTTACAAAATTTTAGTAGATAGACCCTACTATTTATAAAAAAATGATAATATTTGTGTTGCATATGTGAAGAAAATAATCGAGTCATAACACTTAATATTAAAATTTGTGCTATATTCAAGTCAGTACGGAAGACGCAAGTAAAATGGCTTCGAGATATTTTCGTGCTACACAGGTGACTCACACGTTACCTACAAACTGTTTAATAAATTATGTGGTTGTTTTACGGTGTCTGGTGTCGCTGTAATACCACTCCACTAAACACAAACGTTCACGTACCATTTTGTAATATGGCGTTGAAAACGATTTTGAATTCCATAATAAAGGACGGAAGTTATTAATAGATAAGCTAACAATCAACACTACACATTATACCCAGTAATCAATGCAGTTAAACGTCAAATTTATCAAATTATAATGTATTTAGTGTTTCGAAATTTTGAACTGTTGCGCGTCATGTTTGTAAAGTAATGTTGTTTTACATGCAGTCGTTGTTAATACGTTAGAGGCTTAACATGACTTTCGTAGTCAACAGAATGATATCAGTGATAGCAATGCTTAGTGTCTATTTACTTGAATTCGTCTTCCCGGATGATTCGGAACCACCGGCGTTCTTGAAGACTGATAAACCCTATCACTCAATCGTCGTACACACAAAAAATAACTTTACATTTAACTTAAAAGGTACGTTTTGGAAACAATAAAATGTCAGTCAAACTTTTCGAATTGTTTATTAATTGGTTGTTCATAACTTGTTTCTGAAAAAAATCAATATTTACTTAAATCGAAACATTCAGTACAAAAGGTATGGTTACACTACAGAGCAGTTAGTGCGGCAGATAATTACATAATTTCAATACGGAATATTTAATAAACAGCTCCTATTCTGCAGAGCCTATGGACAAACCAACTATATAACAATTCTTGGATTTCGTTGTCCATGACGTGTCCGTTACTTAACTAAATATCACTATAATATTGACGACTCGGAACACAAAGTTTTTTATAAGTAAAAACGTAAAGTTTTACCTTACAGCCTAAACCGGCTTTCACCTATAGTATAGGTGAAAGCCGGTTTAGGCTGTAAGGTAAAACTTTACGTTTTTACTTATAAAAAACTTTGTGTTCCGAGTCGTCAATATTAGAGTGATATTTATATAACAATCTATACATAGTTATAGAGTCAGAAGGAAAAGAGTAGCTTCTAGAATCGTAATATATCAGTAAAATAATGTGTGTAAATGCAGCGTGGTACAGTAGATTACTATTGTGTGCTATTCTTGGAGAACTTAAATAAGTCGTAGGTATGTAGACTTTTCCAATCAGAGCAAATACATTTATTTTTAAAATCACAGACTTAAATTTAGAAAACGTGAAAACGTTTAACATATTTACTTTGACTAACAGTATGACCGATACCAATTAATTATGAACCTAAACCTAAATTGGTTGGTATGTAAATATTTTCAAAAGGGTTTGGTTTTGTTTGGTTTGCATAGATTGCTATTACCATCGTTCAAATTTATTTACACAACGTTTCAAATATTAAAAATTTTTTTGGTCATCTTCATCTTAAAAAATGTCAGTTTTAAGTAATTTTAGACTTGTAAACAACTTTAAGCAAAGTGAAATGTTGCTTAAGGATACTTAGCCGCTTTTGTAGTGTGCGGCTACGATGGTACGTAACTATTTAAGGAATATTTTTAAAAATACGTTAATTTGGATAACCGTGAAAGTATAGGAAATTTTGGAATGGGATTTACATCAAAACGCTCATCATAATAAGACCTACTTGATGACAGTAGTTGTTTTAAAAGTTAGTAACTGAATGTATGCGTTTTTTTTTAAGTAAAAAAATTGAAGCCCACAAAATCGGTCGTAAAATATTTAGGTTTTTGAATATTGATTGTTCTGTACGATACGTTCTTGTACAGAAAAATTTATTATCTGTAAGAAAAGGGGTTAGCGAAGAACCAATCAGATTAGTAGTAATTTAATTGTAAAATAAGAATTGTTAACGTACAATCATTCTACTTTCGGAATCGATAACGAGTGAACGCTGCGTTGGGCCAAGACGTTGAGTCTGCCAGTTGCAACTAACGCAAGTATTTCCTGTACAGTTACTGCGATAATTATTATAATTGTGTTCTATCCGGAAAAGTGTAAGATATTACGTTTAGGGTATATAGACACTTCAATTTGACTGGAAAGATGTAAGCCCAATACACCAGTTAAGTTATAACAATATCGGTTTGCGGTGTGAAATTGTATATAACCGTGCCCTCGAGAAATATCTACACTCCCAGAAGCGACCTTGAAGCCGGACAAAGTAAACTAACAGACGTGTCCATCCAGATAGGATCCACCCGTCACCTAAAGGATCTCGTGTCAACATTAAAGGGAAGTGAACATATTTATATACACTTATGAAAACTCGTTTATAAGAAAGACTCTAATACAAGTTATATCAGTAAAGACGTTGTGGTTTAAATAAGACAAATTTTAAATATTAAATTTAAGAACTTTTTAAATATTAATTTATTTCATTGTACAGAAATTTAATTTTAGTTTGTGTTATGAAGGTCAACAGAGATAGATTAATTATTTTTGCAAACTGTATTAAAAGCACAGTAGATTGTCAGAAAATTAATAGCATTATTAATACATCCTTTTTATTTCAATAACATCTAGCTCGACTGCTTATTCTATGCGACCCTTATACATTGCAATATATAATTGGTTTTAACGTTGAATCACTCCATTCTTGTCCAGAAAATGTGGGTGTATCACTAGATGCAAGAACTGTGTTCAACCGTAACATAAAGTGAATTACCATACGTAAGCTTTAAAATCAAAGAAGATCTGGAATACATGACTCACAAACTGAAGAAAGAGTAAGAAAATGGGGATTACTGATGAACACAGAAAGAACGCACTATCTGTGTGTCGTAGAAGAAACAACAGATTTAATCTTAAAAAACAACGAACGTATAAAAAAATGCAACCGCTGAAATTACTTAGGAATAAAATTTAATGAAGAAGGAGCATATGATGTTTAAATAAAATCAAGAATAAACAAAGCAAAACAAATAATTAGATTACTGAATTGAATTCTTTGGAGCAAAGAAATTGAAAAAGAAATTCACGTTCGTTGATTTACGGATCCGGAACATGGAGAATAAAAGAACCGGTCAAAGTAAAGTTAGAAGCTACAGAAATGGATGCTTTGAGACGAGCTGCTAGAACATCAAGGCTAGAGCGAATACGAAATGAAACGATCGAAGAAGAAATGGGCGTACAAAAGACAATCATCGACTGCATTGAAGCATAACGACTAATCTGGTACGGACTCGTACGAAGAATGGGACAAAACAGACTACCAAAGAAAACAATGAGATGGATACCCAGAGAGCATAGAAAGAAGGGAAGACCCTGAAAACATGGATAGAGGGAATAAGAAGGTTAATGAGCGATAGAGGACTAAACGACGAAGACTGCAACGGCAGTCAACAATGGAAATCAGGCATCGGACAAAGTTGTAGGACGTTTAGACCCCGAATAAAAAAAAAAATCTTTAAAATCTATAAAATACAAATTCCTTTCATATCGGCAGACGCATTGAAAATATTTTTGTGTAATTATTATTGTCATTATTATTTCTTTTTGTAGATTATGAATGGATGGAGCAGGTAACATTCCACGCAGATATCAACAGGCGGCGTGACTTAGCCAGTGACCTGACGGACGGAGAAATTAAATTTGTAATTCGTAAACGAGAAAACGGGTCGTGGACGCACACCTGCTCGTACCCTTACATAAACCTAGGCGACACAGTGTATTACTGGTTCTTCATCAAAACGACGCATCCCATTTATCGCGTTGTATCGCATAAGTGCCAGAACTTTACAATACCAAAATCAAAGTTTTGGTAAAGCTTTAGTAAACAAACACGTTGGAAGTAATCATGATTTCAATTAAACGAACAATATACATGGTGAGTCAAAATTGCACGGCAATCTCTTGGAATCTGATTCCGAGAGAAATTTTTATTTGTTTATTGGAAAATTAACGTAGTTATTGCATTCCAATCTAAAAATGTGTTTCTCGACTCCAATGTTTTGGGTTTTACACAGTTTTTTTAGAAACTAATTGATATAGAGCTCTGGGACCTCTTCTATTCAATTGCTCAGATCAAAAACCACAAGAAACCACCAAATTTACCCTTCACTTTGTACCTCAAAATTTCAGTATGGCGTCATTTACCGTGGAAGTAGAAATCAGGGCAAACTGGTTCGCGAGCCGTAACTCCCTAACTAACCGTTCTAAGACCTATATTTACATGAACTTTTTTTTATTTCTAGCTATAGAATCAGCTTCCGAGAGATTTCCGTGCAATTTTGAATCACTTATATATCAAGTCAGCTGCCAAAAAACTTCAACAATCGTTTAGCTCTCTTCAAAATACTTTCTAATTTTTTCTATTTTTATAATTCATTTTTCTTTTAAGAGACGATTGCTGGCACATCATAATATACCTTCTTTTAATTGATACTCAGTTTCTTTCCTTCTTCGTCTTAACAGGTTCCTTTCATGTGGTATTTAATACTTTATACAGAACGTCGTTATTCCAAATGTTGTCGGGTAAAAATTCCATCTGACAACCAGGCAACCTTCTAAACAGCACTCTCCAGTCAGTATGAAGACAATTACATCGTGTTCTTTAGACTTACAGCTTACTCTTTTATCTTTAGTGCTACAACAGAGTCTTTCTGTACCATTTTTATATGTAAAAAGGAACGGCCTACAAGTGGCCGTCTTGTAACCATACCGATGGCTTTTTGGCTTTCAACTGATCTACTCCGCTTGCTTATTCTCCGCTCCCTTAAAGGGCGCATTATGTTGTATAAAATTGTGATAATTGAATGCGTCCGCAATGATCTATTTGAGTTAGTTAACGTTTAATTAATTTATTAAAATATAATTAATTTCCCCAATTACATTTATAAGATGTTTTTAACACTAGATCCCAAATTTATTGTGTTAGCTTCTTGTTTTCTTTCGCCAGTTTTAAAAACGCCCCGTTCCTGTAGTCGTATCTCTCTCTGGGATTGTGCTTTCCATATTAGCAAAAATACTTGATACAGACAGAGACAGAGCGAGAGAGAGAGAGAGAGAGAGAGAGAGAGAGAGAGAGAGAGAGAGAGAGAGAGAGAGAGAGAGAGGGGAGAGAGAGAGAGAGAGAGAATGTGGTGACGTATGCCATTCCACTGCACGCATCACTGTAATACTACACATTTAAAATACGTTTAACACAGTTTCGGTATTACTTAACTGTCTCTCACAAGGTATTTCTTGTAGCGAATAAAAATAAACCACTTTAACAAAATATTTCGTAAATTACACTTACATACAATGTACGAACTTTCAATCTAATACGCACACAACTTTACAACTAAATATGTATGAAGAATGTTTTCAGAACCAGTAATACCGCACCAACACAAGCACGCACTATCATTCAGGCGTCTCGGCAGCAAAGCTGGTGTACCTACAGTACATACGTTAACAAACGTTTCCTATAACGTGTGTTTAGCATGAGAGATTTATAATAGTTCAACGTATCGTGTATTTGCACTGTGAAAATATTACATTTTCTATCTGTACTTTAAATTATTCCCTGAAATCCGCCCGGTAGAGAAAAATTTAAAGTGCAGATAGAGATCTAATTGCCTTACAGTGCAGTTAGATAATGATAGAGAAGACAGAATGCGATAACAGTTTCGTGCGATGCACTTTCTCCCTTTGTCACACATTGGAGCTTCACAACAACACTTGCATGCTTGTAATGTTCTCACCAGCCTTTGTTATCAAGGGCGTATTTACGGGGGGGGGGGAGAACGGGACCGGAACCTCCCCACAGAGGGACAAAAAAAGTTTAGGAATTTTGTTAATCTTTAATTTTTAGGCTCTTCTATTATTTTTTCAGGTAGAAACTCTTTTTTAAATACACAAACAGGTTTGTTACACAACATTTGTGTATACGTTTGAAATATGAAATATAGAAAAGTCAATTCACTCAGTATCTTCTACACAATGTTTCAGTAGCGTGTATTTTTATTGTGTTATTGCCGTAGGCCTAAACATAAATGGAATTCATTTCATTATGTTGAAACACGTTTTCGGCCACTTTAATGATAGTAATGTTGATTACTCTTAATTTGTTTTTTCTTTTGTATAAAGCCGACCCGACCGGGCTCCGGATCCCCCAAGACCAAATTCTAGATACCCTACTGTTTGTAACAACCAGCCTACACACATCAAACACTATTCAAAACTGATCTGTGCGTGTGCGAAATGAAAGAAAATTTTGATAGCCTCTCAACAAGGTGTCTGTCCATAGCGCATCTCCTAGTCAGTGATCATATCTATCGTCAGGTCCATAACCCGCGGCCATCATGGGGGCTGATACGTTTGACCAGCTCCTTGCTCAACGGAAAAAGGATGCAATGATAAAATCCTATTATAATATTTTAAAGTCTAAAATTTTAACTCTAATATATATATATATATTTATATATAAAATTCACTCTCACTACCGATAATTCAGATATTAAAGAAGCAGGTTCAGATCATATAATTACACAAACTTTTAAAAAACCTTTTCCCAATGTAGGCCTATATGTTTTGTACAACATGGATGTAGCCTATGGGTGAAGAGATGAATGCCATTTAAAAAATTTTTAAGATAATTACACACTTATTAACTATTGCTTTAGAAACGTAAACAAATATTGTTTCTAAATAATACCTACGCGTATGAATGTGAGCGTGTGTTTCTGTAGCACAATGACAAGTGTTCGTCGTATGTGAATGTATCCATTAAACGGAGACCAACATTTTGATTTTTCTTTGAAAAGTCTGGTTTGTCAGGAGAGAAAAAGTTCACCTCTTAATGCACATTCTTATGCCCAATGACTAGCGTAAGAGAAATCCGATAGAAGCTCTTCTATATGCCGTCAAAGCAACTTTCCAATGAAACTGCCACCAACAAGCATGTCTAATTATCATACCAGATTTCCAAACAAACATAATTAGGAGATCTGTATCCATCCTTTTGGCTTCCCGGCGCCTTTCAAACATTGTATGAAATCCTATGGGACTACTTAATACTGTTGGCATAGCGAATAGAAGAGAAAATGAGATCACTCTGGGCGCGCGCTATAGTCGTGAATAGGGCTAGCGGTGACCACGTTAAACTTCGGCGCTGCGATCGCAGGTTGTTGTAGTTGAGACGGTAACCCTATTTAGCCACGTTCAAAAAAGAGCTGTGTTTTATGTGTTGCAAAAGTGTGTTTGTGCGTCTTATTACATATATCGTGTTCAGTTGCAATTAATTATAGGTTTGAGTGATTTACAAACATTCTGAGTCATAAACGTGTGATAATATATAGTAAAAATGCTCAGAATGTATGAAAGGTTACAGTAATGATTTGTGTGTGTGTGTTATTTTTCATATACGGGTAGTTTTTAGTTTCAGTTAACAGTGCGTGTGAAAAAAGTATTACTGGTGTGCGCGTCTCATCATATATTATTGAAATTTTTACAAATTCTTAATTCAGAAAGCAACACTTTTGGCTCAGAGAAAACTCTAGAATCACTCAACTTTACTCTAAAAAGTACTCTGGAGTTATCCGAATATTTGTGGAGCAAGAAATTTAAATATTTACTTACTGAAAAATTCAATCAGGATCCTCTAGAACGCCATTTCGGGATTCTCCGCTCTTTGTCATGCGATGACCATCCATCTACAGTTGACTTTCTACACCTTCATATGTTGCAGTCTGTGTATGTTCCACATAAACTTACGTTAGCGAAAGGAGCAAACTGTAAACCGGAAAGTGAATCTCCACTCACTTCTTTTGTAAATCAAATCCGTGAAATATGTAAGGAGGAAGAAAATGAAAACAAAGCCCTCAAGAAATCAATGGAGTTGCTCATCAAGGAAAATGTAGTTTTAAAGGACTCGGAATGCTACAATTGGGTAGAGGATCTACCTGAGCTCAAAACTGGTGCTCCGAAAGAATGTCTCGTGTATCACTTGGCAGGGTACATAGTGAGAAAACCATCTAGAATTACTGACTGTGGTAACTGTGCTGTTACACTGACGAACGAACGTCCTCCTAATCTACCTGCTGCTGTGTGGACAAAAATAAAAGGTTACGGAACTATCGAAGAAACATCTCATTTAATGTACCCTTCAAATGGTGTTTATCATGTACTATTGCAAGCAGAAACAACTGTTACAATAAAACTTAGTTCACCAAACAGTATGTGGGGGGATATTTTTTATGAATGCTTGGATGAAATCAAAGAAATTAATGTGCCCGCAACGGACAGAGTAGGATGTTGCCGTGAACACACAATAGACATTGTAAGCAAGCTAATTTTCAAATATATCCAGTGCCTATTCTTTTTCCGTACGAAGAAAATACATAGAGAAATGACCAGTACAAAATTGGCTAAATCTTCTCGGAAAATTTCGAAGGTTTCGAACTGCTGACATCCTATGGTGTGTACATTGTTTAAATCTTATATACTTTTGTATTTGTACGCATTCCAGTGTATCGTAAATATAATTTTAATTGTTACAACATATAAAAACATTTCACGACAGTTTCAAATAAGTATTATTTAATACAGAATTGTGTGTGTATTAAAACTTATTTGCGTGCTTCACGTTGGCATACACAACAACGGTCGACGCTAGCGCCACGTTGCGGCGAACCACAGTAACTAGCTAAGTGATCACACTTTCTCTTCTATTCCCTATGCTCTTGGACTTAATTTATCTGTTCTTAGTTATTTATAACACTAACTGTAAGCTGTACTTACAAATCATCATTGTGAAGAAAATTCAAAATCAACTTGCCCTTTCCATTTGGAATACATGTAGGCCTCTCTTGCAAACGGAACTGTTTTATTTATAATATTTTTATTGTTATTTTGTTGGAATCATTAAACTAGAAGCTTTTTAATCTGTCAAAAAATGTTTGATTCCTTCAAACAATTCTATCCATTTTTTTAGGCAATTATCATTTTTATAAAAAAACTATCAGTATTTCTTGAGTGATTACTATATCAGCTTGCTCCCTTAAAACCGTACAGTCGATTTTCTATATGTTGTGTAAACACCTTTGTTTCGGCGTAAAGTGAGAGTACAAAATAAATTTGTTGTTGAGTTTTGTCCAACCTGAACGTGAAGTAGGCCTAACACTTGAAGCGCTAACCAATAGCTACTTGAAGTAGTGAACGTAAATGCTTCTTTACTGAATAATACGTTCTTAAGTAAAATTATTATTATTATTATTATTATTATTATTATGTACAAACAATTATTTATGTATAACTTATTGTTAGTTCACATCCTTCATTATTATTTTTTAAATTAGAAACATCTGAAAGCATAACAGTTAATTTTAGAATAATTTTTTATCAAGAAACTGCCAACTTATATAATATTTTAAATAATATTTAAAGCCACTTAATTTTAATATTGTGTTTCAAATGAAAATATAATGCAACTGTATTATAGAACAGAATAAATGTTATTTTTTTTAATATTAATTTTTATTTGTTCCTGATGATATTATTATTAAAAGCTTATTCTTATAAAAACAATTACTCAAGCAATGTAGCCCAAGTATATAGGCCTACTGTAAAAACTTTAAACAGTACATACGTTTGCGTTTAAAGTTTAATGAATTTGATAGCATTTCCTTTTAGTTTTCACATTTCAATACAGAAAAATATCACCAGTAGATCCACTTATTTGCAAATATGATTGTTATAGTTCTTTTACGCAAAAAAAACTATTGTTACAATACAAAAAGTAATTGACTGTATAATATTTACAAATAATAATACAATTCTTATAAAAATAATTTTAACTTGAAAATTGTAGTTGACTTTTGATTTTTCAAGCAAGTAGAACAATTTTCACTCATTGTAACACATTACTGTAATCACTATGTTTACTTGGATTTTCAAAACTCACATTGTATTACCATTATTACAACCCCAAGGATTAGTCTCATCCTCGACCTGTTCCGGGCCCCACTTCGCTATCGGCCGTCTTACATCTCGCCTCCCCACCGTTCTATATTCCATTGCTATCACTGGAATCCTGTCACTCGCCATTCTTCCCAAATATTCACACCGCCTTCTTTTGTTGCTCCTTAGCTATTCGACACCTGTTCTGTCCTTATATCTACATCCTTCTTTCTATCGAGAATGGTACAGCCCAGAGTATTCCTCAAAAACTTCATCTCCGCTGCCTGCATCTTTGCTTTGTCTCTTCCTGTATCTGGCTCCATATCCGTATATCAAGACTGGAACTGTTACCCTCTTAAAAAAACCTTTTCCTTGTTTATTTCTTTGTCTTATTTTTAATATATCTGTGAATTGTTCCACAGACATTCCTAAATTTGTTTAATTTTTCACATTGTAGTCCAAGACAAAATTACAGGGTGATACAACACATATGTCAAAAAACAGACGGAATTGTAACTCGACAAACAAATATTCGATCATCTAAAACGATGGAAGATTATTTAGATCTGAGTAGAAAATGTTAATATTTTGTGCTGTGCCGAGAAGCGTTTCGCGCCGGTAGCATGGGTTACGGTAAGTGACGCTATTCACGCGTTTTGAGAGACAGCATTACCCATTGCTCTCACAGGTTTCCGGTCTTTTCAGATCTTCGCCGGCATCCAGAACGATCTTCTCGTATACTTGAACACGCTGGCCGAGTATACAATTTCTGTTTCAGAAGCGTCAAGTCAGTTTGAGATTGCGATTACAGTGTGGTGTTTCATAGCGCTTTAGTGGTAAAGTGATTATTGTGTGTCCAAACTTCTGTAATTAGTGACGTAGATTATTCTATTTCAAAGATGTTAATTAGGTGATTTAATTTAGCGCGTGTCGGAAAATCGTATAATTGAATTACAAATGTTATTGTTGTTTTGTTTATTGTAACTTTGATTAAAGTCGTAACTAACGATTTCTCTGCAGTTGAGTTATTTAATGTTTACTGTTTTAGACGGCCACAATCCGTGTGACTGTAGTAACAATATTATTTGCAATGAAATCGTACACTGATGTGTGAGGTATGTGAAGGCACGTTATGTAGCAATTGACGGACGAGATGACATATGTATACCATTAATTCTACAAAGAGTGTACACTAGTTTGTATGCGTTTTCAATATACCTACGAGGGTCAGTTGAAAAGATCGCGGAGCGACATCTATAGCTCAGTGGTAGAACTAAAATCTTTCGTGTGCTGCAAGACATATATTTCGCCTGAATACCTATTAATTTCCAGATACATCTGTCAATTTATTCACTTCTTACTAGCTTTTTGAAATTTTCCTGTCACGCGTGTTTTTAAAATGGACAAAATCAAACATCGTATTGTGACGAATTCTATGGTAAAAACGTTTTAGCGCCAATGGAAAATCAAAACAAAATTGTAAATGTGTTAGGAGATGCTGCGCCTTCAGAAACAACGGTAAGTGGGGCACACTCGAGTTTAAACGTGGTCGTACAAGCACTGAAGACTATCCCAGCAGTGGACGTCCAAAAAGTGAAACAAAAAATGGCATTATTGGAAAAATTTCATAGGGTGTTGGAAGACAGCAGACATTCGTCACTTCGACGAACGTTATATCGTGCGAGAGGACTCGATGACAAGACCCGACGGCACAGTGTTGACTGTAAAACGACAACGTGTGGTATGAAATTAGCTGCAGACGCATGTCCAACAGTTTTTGAAAACCTTGTTTATATCGGTGGTTACTTGGTACACAGTATTTTAAAAAATACATACTGGTGTATACACTTGAACTGGTTGTACAGATTTCTTTACTACAACAAATACCGAGTCTACTGTTGTACCACAAAAGAACAATTACTATTTTAATGTTATTAAAAGAGGATCTTTAAAATACCCTTCAGATTATGTGATAGAAGTACTAAATTTTGCTTTCAAAGTGTTTACATTAATTTTATCTGACAGATACAAAACACAGTTTTTATTGTCCACTAATCAGAGAGTAGTGCTAAAATCCACTGTTTTAGGTTTTATTGACATCCATCATCCACAGAGAAATTGTATTATATGTAAAATTAATTTTAACAAACTTATCGATAAATGTTTATTTTTCCTTTTGTAACATCTTATTAAACAATTATTCGAAATCCCTTAATGACAAATTCAATAAAAAAGGAAAGATGCTCAGAATGAATTCAAATCGGACAAAAAGAGAAAAATACACAAATTTCAGGCAAGTTCAGCGTTAATTTAGATAAATGTTAGACAGCGAATTGTTAAGTTAGTCCAAATAACTTTATTGTAAATAGATTTTAATTAAGTATGTTAGATGTAAGGTAATACGAGATTGTAATGCACCATCTTCAAATGATTAAATATTGTTGTAAATAAATACTGAGCAGTTAGTAATCGGTTATTTCTTTAAATTTTCCGCTTACCCCGCTTCTGGTACTATTTATCATACATGATATAAAATCTTGTACAATACGAAAGTTTGGCTGTTTATCTACATAAAGAAATTTGAAAAGTTATTTCCCCGATAAGCTGTCAATTACCTCGATTCACAGCTTTTTTATATCCTTCGTGTAAATTGCACTTTCTCAAATGCTAAATATAACTGTTGTTGTTCACAAAACTCTTATATTTTTTAATACCAAGGTCTTTGTTAGTTCATACAGATTACAACCATATAGGACATGTTCAGGTAAACCATTACAGGGTGTGTGTAGGAAAGGTTATTTGAGAACGCGACACAGTAAACAGCATTAGCTGCCGTGTTCCGTTTCGGAGCCAAGTGTGACGTCACGTTTCCAGTACTCCGGCCAGTAGTATAGTGAGGCCTTGGCCTAGTGCATTTACTTTTGCTTGATGGATTGAAATTTAACAGTTTTAAAATTTACAATATTGTCATATTTTAGTGCGTGTTGTATGATTTAGTAATATTTTTTTTTATTTAGTGATTATCAGTCTAATATTCAGATGTGATTTTGTGGTAAAATGTCAATATTTAGCGTATTAAGTGATAGTGATATTTAACATTATCTGTGCGAACAAGAGTGCTTCAGCTATACACAAGACAAGAAAAAGGAAAGTACTTATTGGGCAAGACAACGTATCTGTTCAGTACGTGAATACTTTGAAAAAGAAAAAGCAAACGGGGGCTGTTAATTTCTGTGAATAAAAATTTTAGAGTGTACAGCTGCTGTATGCGAAGTAGGGAAGAACCTGATAGTAGGCCTACATATAGGAAAAGGAAATGACGATCTTCTCACTGATTTTAGTAATACAGAGCCCAAGTTTCAAACCCTTAATACAAAAAAAAAGAAATATAGACAAAAGAGTTACAAAGTTAGATTATTTCCAACAAAAAGCAATTTGACAGCACATTTATAGCTACTATTGAAAATACTGTAGAAAAGAGCACCCAACAATAAATAATCTTTGTATCTCGATGGCAGCAGCTGATGTTTTTATCGGTAGTAAATCATCTGTTAGAAAAGTAATGCAAAATTTCGGTTTTAAATTTACAGACATTTCGGGCAGAAAAGTTTGGGAGAATATATATTTAGTCTGCGCGTACTGGATTTGTTTTGTCTGCGTGAAGTATGTTTTGAGTGAATGCAGTAACGGAATTTACGCTTGGGCGACAATCAACAGAAACACATGGTTACGGTGTGGCAACGTGGTGATGATGTCATCGCAGCTATCAATCCCTGTCCTGTAAAAATTCAAGTATAAGTACCTGAACATCGAGTCATGTTTTCGAATGGCACTTGGTCTGGAAAACAGTTATTCGTTTCTCTGCGACACATAAAAATTTTTACGATAATATGCTGGTGAGGAGAGACTGACACCAATTGATTTGCTAGGTAATAGAAAGACAAATCGCCCAACTCGTCAAGTGTAACATTTTCGCCCAGAAAAACGCGAAAAAGATTGTCTCTCGTGATATGTAAATCTCATACGTATTAAAGAGAGTGTAAAATTCCGGTTTTGAACGACATATGTTATTTTATTTTATTCATATGCTTTAACATAATTTGTGATAATAGTTTCTGCTGTTTCAAAATAATTACCAACAATAGTTTTTCATTATTACTAATTTATTATATGCGGAAAGGAACTTGTACTTTTATCTTGTTTTTTGGAACGTGCGAAATACGAAAAAGGAATGATTTCGAGGAGTTTGAAAATGGAATGTAAAGAGTGCCGCACTGTAAGAATTCAGCGGCCGCATTGCAGCGGCACAAGAAATCAGATGGGAAGGGAAAGGTATGACGTCATATGAAAACCACTTAATGTTTATAGTAGAAACAACAAAGCTGGGGAACATGAAACAGGTTTCGTAGGACAGTCTTCTTGAAAGTCAAGGAATCTAAATGGAACGTTAAATATTAAAGCCTATGTTAGCGTTTTTAACACCAATTGTAATATACGGAATTGGTGTCGGCATGGGAGTTAACAGAAAGGGGAAACAGTTGTCTGAAACAATGGGAAAGATAGATATTGTAAAGGATTTATGATGCCGGAAGAGATGAAGACAGATGAAGAATCTAGTGAGAGTTTTAGAGATCTAGATATTGTTACTTAGAATACAAGTATAATAGAATTAGACGGGCAGGCCATGTGCAGCGGACAATAGAGCAGTTAAGATAGTATTAAATGGAAATCCTGATGGGACAGGAAGAAGAAGAAGAAGAAGAAGAAGAAGAAGAAGAAGAAGAAGAAGAAGAAGAAGAAGAAGAAGAAGAAGAAGAAGAAGAAGAAGAAGAAGAAGAAGAAGAAGAAGAAGAAAGACCTTCCGGAAAATACGGATAGAAGGCCTGCACCGTTTGGGGGTAAGGTAGTGATTTAGCGACAACAGAACAGACACGAGTGGTGTTGGAGGCCAGTGCACTGCAAGGGTTGTAGCACCAAGGATCATCACCACCATCATCATCAATTTTCCAAGTGAGTTTTTAGTAGTTTTGAGGCCATTACCAGTTGTTGCGCCTGATTATAAGTGCCCAGATGTTTACTTCGGACCTGCTGGTATACACATACCAATACCATATGCAAACCACGGGCATTGGTTAGCTACTCGCCCGTTTTCAGTTATTGGCATTTCTCAGTGGCACCACTTTTTCAGTTACACCAATATCTACATTAAAATTTCCAATTTTATCAGTATTTAAATCGCTTAAATCAAAATTTACACCAGAAATTTCTGGTAGATCAAAATTATTAGTTACATAAGGATATTCAGTACTAGGCTTTTCAGTTGCATTAAAATTTTCAATTACATAAGGATTTTTAGTTGCATTAAGAAAGTCTTCTCTTGTAAAAGTGTAACTCTGTTTAAATTTCGTGTAGGAATGTTGGTCTATCGTCAGTACTCTTGTGAAGTAGTGAAGGACGTCTCCTTCTTTAAGTTTATAGTATAAATTTGTGTATACGAATTGTCCATCTTTGTCCGGTACGATGTCGCTCACGAGTTCGTGTGTCGAGAAAGTTCCCGGCCCAGCGGGTTGGAACTCTTCATTGATAAGGCAAGAGAATAAAATCTCTTTATAGTGTGGTTTGGCTGTAACATTACAAAAGTAATAATATTAACATCTGTCAAAGTAAACGGTTAGTAACGGGCTGCAATTCAGAGGCTGCGCAAAAAGTGCAGTTTTTCATACACTAAAAACTCTTTTATCGGAATTTGATGGGACCGAGCCAGTTTCGATAAACGAAATTTCGGATAAACCGAAATTCTATTTAAATAATAATATATGTGTAAGTACAGTAACTTTATTTAATAATAATAATCTTAATTTACATATAGCCTATCTGATTAGTCCCAATTATACCAATTGGGAATACACTAATAACTCATTTTTATACAATATTATATAAATATAAAATAATACATAACCGTATACAGTACTTAATGTTTATAATATATGAACGTTATACTTTATGTTCGAAAATCCAAGCAAATCGACAATTCAGAGTACCCCTTATCCAAATTATTTCTGATTATAGACTTTCTACTTTATAGGCTATCACGTGGAATCGCTTGTCTACACTATTGAATATAGATTATAGCGACAGGAAAATGCCTTTGTGTATTTTTAAAATTTATTAAAAATTGTTTCGGATAATCCGGATTTTCGGATAAACGCGATTCGGATAAACGAGTTATTAATGTGTAACCAAAACAATGTGTTCGTGAACTGTTGATTTCAGACTTCCCAGAATTAAGGCATTAAGCATCAGGTAATTGTTATTGAATTATTGCAACACTAACTGCGCCCTCATTAAAATTAAAAAAAATATATTACTTTTCAATTTTTGCTATTTGAGTGTACTGCATTACTGCATTTTGTGCTTTTATGTTTGTATAAATATTTAAAAAACGAGGCAACGTAATTATATTTATTACTGAGGAACGCAACAAATCATTCACTGTTTCAGTCTATGCAGTTCAAACACGCGTATCATCACCACCACTATTAACACGTGTCACCCCAAGAGCACTTGATGATCACTATCTGATCACTCTGCGTTTGGTCTCTACATGTCACTGTACCAAGACCAGATCATCTTTCAGTCCTGCAAAATAAAGGCGTCGCGATCTTCTTACGCCTTTCTTTTGAACTTAAATTTATCTACTATTTTATTATTTTTGAATTCCAAAAATATGTGCATAGTTAGTAGCCAGTTGTGTGCTCATTTAGTTCCTTCTTGTTTTACTTTCTCATACGTTTTATGATTCTCTTTGCAGAGATTTAATTATGAAAGTTGTGTTATTGGTTATAATCAGAAACAGAATGATCACTGTTACACAAAATTTGTTTTTTCGATATGACGATGAGCTGTGAAGCTTGAAAGCGCTAATCGGAATAATTTTTCTATAGTGGTGTGCAACAGTGATAATTCTGTTTGTGATTCCCTTTGCAGTCTATAACTATACTATCAGCTATATATGTCCGTGTTTCTGACCCATAATTGACCTTATAACGTAGGTACGCACTAATTAAACCTTTCATTTATTAACTCAAGAACGTTTTTTTCTTATTTTAATTAGCCTTATCGCCTTCATTCCAAGTCACTAGTCAGTCGACCTCTTTGTGGGCGGCCAGGAATCAGTTTTCATAAATATCTAGAATATGGCACTACTTTCGTTAATCTATCGTCGCTTGTCCTGTCAGCATGATCATTCCATTATCTTTTTCGTCTCCTGACAAATCTAACTACACTATTTCCGTTCTTAGTTCAATCCTTATATAAGAAACCCACGTGACGAATCTGAAAGCTACTGGTCAGGGGCGTTGACACTGTTCACAGAGTAATGTGTTAAACGGGCATGTGTAGAATGTCTGTTTAGCCTTCTTAGCACTTAAATCGGTGCACGTCGTTTTAAAACTTCCTCCTTATCACTTTATTCTGAATCCTATTAAATGAATATGCCCGTCGCAACACAATATACGTATATATCAGCCGCCTGATATAAAATAACTGTAATATAAAATAACGGCGGACAAGTGGCGTTATTGTAAAGAGCATACATATAATCAAGGAAGAAGGTAAGCTCTGGAAACTGGCCCACAATACCGACGTCGTTATGGGCAGTCTTACCAATAGTAACGCTGATTCAAGTGATTATACACGTTCCGACACATATATCGAAGGAATTGAATTGCTCTCTGACAGCAGCTGATGGTGAACGGCACACTAATAATTATCACAGCGTCTATTTTCGTTTGAAATAAACAATCCTTTTTTACAAATGTTTATAAAAACATACAAACACTTGGTAAGTTTTAAAGTTTATATTTTGCCTCTGATAGCTGTTTCAGCTTGTTAACCTATTCTCAAAGAGAATTGTTAACCTATTCTCATAGAAACAACTAGACAAAGAAAGTGAGACATGTGTTTAGGGTGTGTGTCCGGACATGTGTGTAGAGTGTGTATGCTGCAGGGGGTAGAGAAGCTAGTAAGGGAAGGTCAAGTGTCTGTAAAAACTAAGTATAATCGGAAGGCAAAATATAAAAATTAACTAAACTAAATAAAAACTTTTAATAAAAGTTATCATTTGATAAAATTTTGTTATTATTGATTGATTTTCTAATTTCTAGAATTTATAACAAATTCATTTTTTTTACCTTTTTGTGTGTTGAGCAGTAGTGTTATTTTTCACTATATTAATTGATGTATGTTGGACACTTGGTGAAACATATTAATTCAAATGTTTTAAAAAAATATATAAATGGCTTATCTTTTGCTTCTCAGCCTTATATTTTGCATTCAGATTATATTTAATTTTTACAGACACTTGACCTTCCCTTAGCTCCTGCATCCCCCACTCCATCTTTACCCCACACATGTTCCAATACACGCCGTAAACAGATGTCTACCCTACATCCTGTATTTAGTCTTCATTCATCTCTTTGATAATGGCTTAAGAAGTCGAAACAGCTGTCAGAGTTAAATAAAATCAGTGAAACGTACCAAGTTTTTATATGTTTTTTAAAAACCTTTGCAGTAGTGTTTTGTTTTTCTATATCTATGAAGTGATTGTGTTGTGAGAAATGATCTGTAAAACCTGTATTTTGCTTACTTTGTTAAAATCTAAATAATCTAACTCGTATCCTTTTTCATTTTGTTGCGATTTTGAACGGTTAATAAAAAAACATTAACTGGAGTTATAAAATATTTCACTATCGCTCCGGCACACAAATTTTATTTTGTTGAGGATAACTTATTACAATTTATAAGTGTTTATACAGTATCAATATTACATATAACCTGTCTGTACTCCTTCTGTCAGAGTTACACGCCTATAATTTAAGCAGAAAATAGCCTTTCAGATGTTCCATGACCGTTTGTTTACATCATCATCATTATCATCAAGGTTTATAAACCAAGAATGGTTTGTTCCGGTCTCAAATAGGCAAATATTACAGCTGGTCACTCCAGCGCTTCCTCGAACGTCCTATACCTCTCCGTCCCCTCGGCTTGTAGTTCCATAGTTGTTTGGGAATGCGGCAGTCATCCATTCGGCAAAGATGTTCCCACCAATTCAGCCGATACTGGGCGATCCTGTCGAGTATACTCATAATATTCAGTTCTTACCGTAATCTGTTTGTTTACATAAGGATTAAACTAAGAACGGAAGTAGTATACATCCTTTGTTTGACACTGGCGTCTTATGTCACTGTTTCGCATTCTATCACGTCTAGTCTTTCAAACAACAATTGTTCTGAGTGTACTCATTTCTATTCTTCTTAACAGTAGTTTTGTTCTACTAGTGTCAACCCGCGTGGCACCACCACGACCCACGGCTTGCGTACCACCACGCAAAGAAACCGCTCGTCGTCTTAATAATAATTTCATTTCCGTTCTATTTTCTTTTGTCACATATATATATATATATAATATTTAAAATTTATATTTATTTTACCTCAAGATGTTATTTTTCCCTTATTTGGAACACGTTTCGAGAACTCCTGTGTTCTCTTCCTCAGCCTTCGTGATCTTGGGTCTGGTGAAGTATTTGTGTGTTGGCTGGCTGCTATTTTGGTTTTTGGTCTCTGGTATTTTAAAGTGGTATTATTGTGTGTGATTGTGGTGTATGTATTAGTAGGCTATTTTGTGTATTTTCGATGTTGAGTGCTTTGAATATTGTGCCATGTTTTGTATTGATTTGTATTTGTTCATGTATTAGTTTGTTTTCTGTTTTATGTTTGTATATTTGTAAGTTTCCCCATATGTTCATTATGGTGCCTTTGTGTGGTATATGTTTTATTAGTGTTACATTGGTTATGTCTGGGAATTCATGTCCTGTGTTTATTGCATGTGTGGCTAAATTGGATTTATATATTTCTGGTTTTTTGTATGCATTTAGGTGTTCAAAATAACGTTTTTTCAGCTGTTTTTTGTTTGTCCTATATAACATTTATTGCAATCTTGGCATTCAATTTTGTATATACCGTTAGTTGTTGTATTATCTTTGTTGTGTGAGTTATTTAGATTTTGTAATTTATTTTTATTAGTTTTGTATGCTATTTTTATATCTGTGTTTTTAAATAGTTCCAAATAGAAAAATAACATCTTGAGGTAAATTTATGTATAAATATTAAATGTATTATATACATCAAGAAACGGACTGTAGCAGAAAGTGATTGAAATATATATATATATTGGCGGGGATCGCACAGCTACTGCCGCATCCCGCATCTCAGTTTCCATACCAACTTATTCTGTGTATCTTCATTCTTCAGATTCTGTTCTTCCATACTCCTTTCGATCCCTTCTATCCATTTTAATGTAGGTCTACCTCTTTTTCTTCTTTTGCTAGGTCAATATTTGAACACAACCACAGGTATTCTCTCTTCACTCATTCACCTTTGGTGTCCGTACCAGGAAAGCTGTTTACGTTTATATCTCCTATTACAGTTTCTCTTCTATTTGTTCTTTCCCTTATTACGTCACTCATTACACGTTCCAGACGAGAAACTCTGGAAGCTCGTCTAAGATAGTCCATTTCTACAGATTCAATATTCCTGCGGTTCTTTTCGTTTATTGTCCAACATTCTGACGCATAGGTGGTAATTGGTTCAACAATGGATTTATAAATATTGATCTTTGTCGGTAGCCCGATTCTGGTGGACCATAAAAGTGAATTTAATTGGCGTATGATGCTTTTTCCTAAAACTAATCGATTTCTTATATCTTCATCACATCGATTTAAATTGGTATTATACTAATATATACACCACAGTCACACACAAAAATTAAATTGGTATTATACTAATATATACACAATCACACACAATAATACCAATTTAAAGCACCAAAGACCAACAGGAAACACAGCAACAACCAGCCAACACACAATACCTCACAAGGCTCAAAGTCAGGAAGGCTGAAGATGGGAACACAAGGCTTCCCGAAACATGTTCCAAATAAGGAAAAAACATCTTGAGGTAAAGTAATTATAAAAGATATATTTTATATATATATATATAAACATGCTGAAGTCTTTTAAAAACTTTATCTATCTTTTAACTATATGTATCTGTAAAACAACTCACCTCTATGCCAGACGACCCACAAACGTTAGTACACATTACATTTAAACAATATTAACTATGGCAAATACTTATCTGCTTACACTTAACAGTGTACTTATACTTATCTTACTTATCTGTTCTCACATAACATTTTATATTAAATTTTTTTAAATGTAACAATCACTTCAAATAATTCTAAAACATTAGCAACTCTAAATTCTTACAAACGTATGCGTCTCCACTGCTATTTTTCAATCTTTTATCGCACACGTTTATTAAGAAATGAATTAATTTACAGCCTGATTATCTGTATCCTATTTTAGTCATTTATATCGAATCACTGGAACACGAGGGCTAGAATTAACCGTAATTGCTCAAAATCGGAGTCTATATAAATGTCATAAGGCAAACTGATTGGATACTTACGGGGATATGAAACCATGAAGCCACACGGGTATAAGACTTTGAAATCGGCGTTTGGTACTCCAAGGCCAGTCACATTACAAATAGTGTAGCGATGCTCTTGTGCTAAGCTTTCGTTAGTTTCCCAACTTGTAAAACCTTTTGATTTTAATGGAAGAATTACAACGTTTATAGCAATAACATCTGTTATGTGGCAGCTCGACATGGCGGCAGAAATTTCAAAAGGACAGAAGAACTAATAATTTGTAATTAGTAAATGTAAAAAAAAAAAAAAAAAAAATTAATTGGGAAGTTGGTTTAGTTTGATAACAGTTTATTGATACAGATTAAAACTAAAACGGTTCTAAAATTAATTTAATTGTTATTTATGTTTCTGATAAGGCAACAGTTATTTATTTAGCGTTCCAGTACCATTCATGTCCTGATAATTTTTTTTTTTTTTTTGCTATGTGTGGATCTCATGAAATAACGTTTTACGAGTTTCACTTTTTTCTCGCCATTTATCCTTCCAGTATTTCTTCATCATTACACTATGTTCTTTCTTCTTTGTCTCTGCTCTGACAGTCTTTGTTGTTCCAGTTTCTTTCCTTAACAATACGTCCAATTTTAAATTCCTTATTCTAATCCGAAAATTATTCCTGTCTATAATTTCGATCACCGTCTCATAATTTCTGCAAGATGTATTAACATTCCAAAAGACCACCAAATTTCCGTCCTGGGATTGTTATTCATATGATCAAATATTTCTTTTGTTAATCTCTATGTAATCATCCGGACTAAGTGTTGATAATATATACATATTTGGTTTCGGATGCTATCTAAAAGTTTCCCAGTTTACGTACATTGTTGTTTATTGTTTTTTATTCACTCTTGGGGTGAAGCCAAAAACATTTCTTAATCTTTCTTAGAGTTTTTTTTTTTTTTTGAATCGTCAGGTTTTCCTTTCCGATTTAGAACTAAATATTCTGCTTCAAAAAGCCGCTATATTTTCATACCGCAGTTTTTGTTTCCTTATCGAGACAAATTTTTTTATTGCACAAATACTTTGCCAGTTAGTAAGTTGAGTCATTTTTTTTACCATTATATTCGTCTCCATGCCTAAACTGTTGGTCTGTGTTATTTCTCCAATATAGGCCTACCTAAACCTGTCTGTTTTTGTTGATTTTCCGTATTGTGTGTCTAAATATTTTGAAGCATTTTTTAATGTTCGTCACAAATTCCTGTGATTTGTGAACCAAAATTTCCTGCACTCTCTCTTGAAAGGTCGGTTGATTTTTTTAGATACTGCGCATGTCGTTTCGCCGAGGGTTGCTAAATTCCTGATCTGAGACTTATTCTCTTTTTTTTTTCTTTTTTGCGTATGAGCCACTGTGGACTACGTAGTTTCAACTGGTTGCTCCCTTCTTCTCCCCTCTCTTCCCCCTCCTCCACGTCTCCTTCATTCTTGATCAATGTCTCTTCTTGGGGTTTTCCTGAAAACCTTGGGCATTTTTTAATTTCTTTTTGAATGGCAAGCATTGTTCAATGTCTTCTTGAGTAATCTGGAGTTTTTCTATGCCTTTTTCTATTTCTCTATTCTATTTTTTATTATTAGAATTATTTTTTTATTTTTTCCATAAGGACAATAATATTTACTTGTTGCTGTTTTAAGTTAGAATTGTGAAAACGTAATAATATATAATAGCAAAAAGGTCTTTAAATTTCCGTTCTTTTGAAGCTTACTGTTTTCTATTAATACCATCAAAATTATACTGTGCCCACGTTCCGAGTTTAAAATGTTTTCAGAATGTTATTAAATTAGATCTCCAAGCTGTTTATGACACTCAGAATAGAATATTTCATTCTATTATAGTTTCGAAACTTTTATATTGGAGATAGTTCTATTTTTTTTTCAAGACAGTTGCAAGGCAGAAAAACTAAAGTACACGAATACTATTATCTATTGTGTTAGAATGCTGCCGGTCAGTAAACCAAATAGGCCTAAACAATGATCACCTTTCACGTAATACGAGATATACGATGTGAACTTAGAAATGTGAACAGTGTGGATTGCCTTAGATAGAAATCATAGTGGACCTGTGTATGCATATTTTATTCGCTTTGCTATACGCTCTGGCGTGCTCACAAGTTATAATAATAACAAATTTTTAAACTGTAAAGCTTAGCATTTCATAAGTGATAAAAAATAATATGTCAATTATATATTGTCTTATCAATACAAATATTCGATAAATCAACTTTACTTATGTATATCACAACTGCTCGGTTTCTATTAACGCAGTATTGGTTTCAGTTTACCGTAACGGAAAATAACAAAGCCCACCCGACGTATTCACGCCTCACTATGGCTGGCGGACGGAAGCAGGAGACGGAACCGAACGAACACAACGAACCCTCTACAAATTCTAAAGCATTGGCAGCCGCTAACACTGCCTCAGCCAAAGGGTTGACAATCGGAAGCCTTTCACATAATACGAGCACTATGGAATACCGGCACTATGGTTCTCCAAAATCAACAAAATTCAAAATACAGCCCTCTGTAAAAAAAAGTCTCTTGACAGTGTTGTGGAATTCCAAACACGTGTATGTGGTTGACTGCCTGGAAGCTGGGTCGACTGTAAACTCTGAACGATACATAAAGACGTTAAAACACCTTAGAAGATGTGTACGTCGTGTTCGACAATCCACGGAGACCATAATTCTGCAACACGATAATGTTCGGGCACATACATCGCGTGCAACCGTCAAGGTCTTGTGGAATTGAAATTTGAACCTATCCCACACCCTCCATAATCATCAAATTTGGCACCCTGCGATTTCCACTTCTTTCCGCAATTAAAGAGCGATATTAAGAGTATTTGTTTCACTACCAACGAGAAACGCAGGACGCAGTGAGATCGTCGATCAAAGAAAAGACCGGCAGCATTCTTCATTGATGGAAAGATAAAAATAGCTCTCCGTTAGGAGAAATGTGTAGCTGTAAATGGTGACTACGTAGAAAAATATATGTAATTTTTTCTAGCAAATAAAATATACTTTTATGCTATATTTGTTCCACTTGACTATCTCTTTTCATTGCCGAAATCTGAGCGACTGTGCATCACATTTCAGCTGCCCCTCTTAACGTGTTTTTATCAGTCCGGAGCTGCCACGATCTATGTCCCGACGGATTGTATCTTTAGTAGACGATATTACCTTGCCACAATTAGTAATCATCAACCGAATCTTATCACTTTCAACGAAGGTGCCGACCAGTCTTCCCATAGTTATTCTTAGTCGTCGATTTTGCCTTTGTTTCCGTTATATGCAGAAGCAAACCAAACAGCAAGACTACGTCGGTGATGATAAAAAAGTATTTACAACTGATTATACTAGCCAACAAACAAAAGTTATTATTTTGTTTCCTGACTGAAATTAGATAATTTTGATTGTTTATTGTGTAAGAAAAAAGAATATAACTGACAAAAACTTTTTTTAGTTCCTGTTTTATTGATATACTGTTCTTAGTATATACGAAATTACAACCTCCAGGACAAGAAATAACATTTAAACATTTTAGTTCATACAGTATAAGAAATGAGTTTACATAAACAACGTATATAAAATGTTTACATTGTTAAAGAAAATAAAATAAATTTTGTTGAAAGTTAATATTGTTATTAAAATTGTTCTTTATTACTGTTTTTCATTATTATTTTTACATTTCCGAACGCATCCTCTTAGCTTGCCGCTTGGCTCTTGGTTTGGAACATCACTTTCTAATGTCCACCAGTAACCTCCAAGCATGGACACATCCCATTTGCCCTGATACCTCGTCTCCATGGCGGTGATCTCTTGGTGACATCTTTCACCACGTTCGTCACTTACGCCTTCACAATTGTCAGGGAAGAAATCTAAATGCGAGTGGAGGAAATGCATTTTTAAAGACATATTGCATCCTAACATATCGTACTTTTCCACAAAATCTCATTTATATTTTGAACATAGTTCTAAGCTCTGTTCTGGCCTAAAAACCCCTTAACTTTTTCAAATGCTTCCCAAGCCGCTTTCTCATTGATATTACGTGCACTTTTGAAGGTTTCATCTTTCATCAGCTTTCTGATCTGAGGGGCAACAAAGATGACTTCTTTGACTTTGGCATCACTTAGTTGAGGAAATTTTTCTCTAAGATATTTAAATCCCTCCCCGTCTTTATCCATTTGATTACGGTTGTTTTGGTTGCCGTCGGTAGCGGTTTAAGTAAGGGAGTTATAGAAACGTGACAGCCTTCCTTGGACGCTGAGCTGCTCCGACCCAGCGAATGAATTACACCCACTTAAAAGTAAATCTAAGTTGTTAGAGAGGAGAAAGGGAGACAACGCGATAACAGTTCAACGTCTCACTCATGCACTACCTCTGTCTCTGTCACACACACGCTTCTAACGTTCTAGCCAGCCTTGTTGCAACCGATGTTCACACTATGAATCCCTGTACAAGACAGTTGTGCACACGTGCGAAATAAATGAAAATTTTGTTAGCCTGGCAACGAAGTGTCTGTCCACTGCGCACCTCTAAGCGACTGTTCAATTTCTATCGACAGGTCTACACCAAGGCGTATAAGTATTGCACGTTCCACCGAATCATACTTTTCAATATTGATTGTGTTCCAGTGTCCTTGGTATTCATAATATTTCTTTGTCCAATAGGCTTCTCCGATTACCAAACATCGTTAGGTCACCTACCACCTGGCGTCCTGTTCAGATGAACAATCCATCTCATCGGACGAGCCGTACGCCCGGTGAGTGTAGTACGGTTGGAAATTATCAATGTACAATTCACTGGGAAACGTATGGTTTGCAACAAAGTAATCCAGTAGTAGAGAGTGGAGTCTGGTGACTCGCTAGAGATCTATTCCCTCTAACAAAGACTGTGCTGAACTGTGCTGGGCGTTTAGTGCTTACTAACCTATACTGTTTCCATTCTTAGTTTAATCCTGATGTAAACAAACCCACGTGGCTCACCTGAAACGTTATTATTCAGGGGCGTTGACACTTTTCACACAGTAATGTGTTACGCGCATGTGCAGAAAGTCTGTACAGTCATGTGAGAGTTGTCTTTACTGTGACAAGTGGTTTTTGATTACGTTTAACCATCTTTATGAATACATAGTAGAACCTAATCGCTGCTAGCAAAATGAACATAAATTTAAAAGTTTTTAGTAAATGATATTGCCGAAAAAACGGGGCACGCCGTTTTAAGACTTCCTCCTTATTACTGTATTCTGAATTGCATTGAATTAATATGGAGCCAGTTGAAAGGAAAACAACTGATAGAGAAGGCGGTAAATGAAATAACGACGGACAAGTGGAGTCGTTATTTCGAGCATGTATTCAAGAAAAAATGTAAGCTATGGGAATTTGACCAAATTACCGACGCCGTCAGGACAATCTTATCATTAACACTGCTGACTCAAGTCAGCACTTATTACTCTCTGACGACAACTGATAATACACTGTACACTGGTAAGTAATTATCACAGCTTCTATTTTCGCTTTAAATATAGGCCTACTTTATTTTTTTTCTTGTGATATTCAAACATTAAATAAAAAAATCCATTAACTCTGCGTGTTATAAAATATATCATTGTCGCTCTGACAGTCACACAAATATTACTTTGGTCCGGAATGTAAAAGTATTACAATTTACATGTGTTTATGCAGTATCAGTATTATATGTACCCTGTCTGTACTCCTTCTGTCAGAGTGACACGCCCCTAACTCAAGCAAAAAATAGCGTTTCAGATGTCACACGCCTCTTTGTTTACATCAGGATTGAGCTAAGAACGGAAACGGTATAAATAAACATCAAATGGTCGCTTAGATAAAGCTTTCTTTGGCCTGGTCTCTTCAACTGGTTTGTACCCTCTCCGCCGCATATACCCGTGCTGCGTGTGCTACGAAGTCTCTCACAGGTATATGGGACCTACAGTTTAACGCCGGATCCGAACTGCATAGTTGGGGTGCGGTTTATACTAGGTAGGATACCGCTCGCTGGTTTTCCATCGCCTTGCGAAGGGCAACGGTCGTATCTAAATCAGATGGCCCCGGCGGGAATCGAACCCGCGCTGACAGCGTAGCAGCACCACTACGCTACGACCACTACTTCCACGCGAGTGGAGTAGGGTTGGAAATTATCAATGTACAATTGACTGTACGGTTTGCAACAAAGTGAAGTTCCAAGAATGCTTAACCAGGTATTTAACCCTTGGTTATATTCAGACCACACGTAACAGATAACTGTAACCAAAATCATATACAGAGTTTGGAGAAAGATGAGACTTTTCGTTTGTAATCTCGTTGAACTGTTTGGAATTAAGGTGGTATCCAATTAATTGTCGGTTACTAGATCACAGAGTTATATCATAAATTTATGATCTTACACGTATTATCCTCGAGACGTATCTTTATAAGGAATAGAGAAGATTATATCAGTTGGTACATACATATACCTATTTCATTGTCCTAAATATTACAGAATAATATGAGAATAATTGTATTTTTAATGCAGAAATATATTTAGGCTTTCTACGCCCGTACCTTACCGAAGCTTATGTCAATGACTGGTAGCTTGGCCACTTCGTTAGGGCTTTTTAGTTTATAATTTTTCTGACAAAGCTTGACAATTACATCTCACACATAATAAGTCTTATCTCTAAGGAAGGTTCTGGTAACTTACACGTGTCTATAGGTTATACCGCCCCTGAAAAACGACACAATCTCCGCCATCTCCGTCACCGTTTACCAGAAACAACACACTGTGCTCGCAATTTTTCATCTTAACCTTCCTTTCTACAATCACCTCAATCATAAAAGAGAAAGTCTCATAAATTTAGGATGAATAAGGTTTAATCGTACATACAGTATAACGTTTTATAAGAAACAATTATTTGCATTTATTTCATGTATATGTTGTCCAAAATTATTTATTGTTTATCGTTTATCGTTTATCGTTTTTTATTGTTTATTGTTTTTCGTTTATTGTTTATTTAATTTCTTTTATACGCTCTTACAGTTAGGGTGGTAATGGTTTACAAGTTCTAATGTACTTAAAAATACGCCAGAATTTGAATCGAGACCTCCCTTAAGTGGGAACTTGTTTCTTGCACAATGTAGAATTATATCCACAAGAACACGGGTTACAATTCCACGCACAATTACATCCACTACAGTATGTTGTGCTATTTTTCGCCTAAATTTCTATACTCCGGATATCAACTTGTACTGTAGTGTCTTTTTTTCATTCTTACTTCTAGCTCTTTCCGTTTGACATAGCATTTTATCTCAAAAGGCTATTTGATTAGCAGTGTTGAAACCTTAAGTGTTCGCTATTTCCCCAGTCTCCCTTAATGAAGAGGTTTCATAAATCTGAATGAGTGGATTCAGGTGCTTTCAATCATTGAAACTTTTCTGTTCACCAGAAGACATCCCGGTGTTACTTAAGTTTAGAAAAAAATTATTAGGGAAAGCAGAACATTGTATCTTATGACTGGGTATATAACATCCACTGCCTTTTAACTGTTTCGTCATTTGGCAGGTGTCTGAAAAAGCATACTAAATCAAGATGCGTACCATCATGTAACAAAGAAAGATATCTTGGTATGTCTATAGTTTGTGTACCTCGTTCAACTAGTTTACCGGGAACATGCTGGCCATTTTACAGAACCTTCATACACAACTTCCATTTTGCTTAGAGTTGGAGGTAATGTTAACTTTAGTTTAGACGAGTTAGACAAATCAACAAAGTGATTTTCAATGGCATTAAGGTATGCTGCTCAACTATTTGAAGATTTGTCTCCTTTATTTCGTGTTTACAGTATTTTTCCATTATCAGTCTTTTTCAAAAGTGTTAAAGATTGCCCTTTTCCACTGTTTGCAATGTGTTTTACATGTAATTTTGCCAACGCATGTGCTTCTGACAGATCTAATTGCTGTAATGTTCAATGGCAACACTGGATTTATCAATAAAGATATTAGCTTTGAAAATTTAGAGTTTAAAAATGTATAGCCATCTTTTTGTTATTTCGGATTAACATTCCTCCAACAGAATTATTCTACAATTCTAGACCCTCACTTTTGTCATTCTTATTGACATGTCCTTTTCCTAGAATATTTTCGCAATTTTGTTTTTTCTCAACATTGTTCGTTAATTCCCCATTTATAATGCAACAAATTTACTAGTTTTCTCTCTAGACATTTTAAATTTTCTAATCGCACTACCGGACACCGGACTTTCGGACTCGTATATGAAAATATCGGTATGGAGAATCATACATGACTTCCATGTTCTAAGATTTATATTTAAAATCATTTTTGAAATGAAATAATTCCATAGAAACTACTTCTTTCTTCAGTCATAACCACAGTACTGTGGTCACTAACATATACCACCTCAGGTTAGGGCACTCTATTTTCACTGATGATGGCAGTCGATAGCTCTGCCGACACGTCTGGTTTTGTAGAAAACATTCGGCCACGGCCAAACAGCCCGGGAAGGAGTTTTATCAAGAAACTAGTTTTTGTTGCCGATACCGTAGTACACATGACATATAAATATAGATTATCCACTCCCCCTTCAACTGTCATTTTAATTTATAGAAAATTATCCCCACCCCCTTCAAGAAGCCTCTTATTATAGATATTTCATCTTCGTTTCTACAGCGGATTATTATGATCGTCTTTTCAGGATACTTTATTTATCAAAATGAAGTACTTTACTCTTGTTAAAACATAAAATGTTGCAGGTAAACTACCCTTTCCCCTCAACTGATCTTCACCAAACTCAACAGGCCTTGAGTCCTCTGCAATATAGTAATGTATGCACAAAATTATTTGATTCTCTTTGAATTTGCGACTTTTATCGCTTGCCATAGAAAAAAACTACACACAGACAATTTTCAAAAAATGACTTTTCTTCATGTATTGAGGGGAGTTACAATCAGAATCAGCCCTTATATCGAACACGATTTTTTTCGCCATCACCATACTTCCATTTTGTTATGGAACATGGAAGTAACAACGGTATATTATGGCTTACGTAACGAACAACAACAATAATTGTGTTTTTCAATTTAACATGAAGGCTTTATTAACAGTGGGTAGTTCTATATTGAAATTCACTCTTTTAGTACCAACTGATTCTGCGTGGGATAGTTCTTAACCGCCAAACTGATTTCTCACTAAACAACATGTGTTTGTACAAAAAGATAATAGAAATAAATATTTGCGGATCAATTGTTGAAGTAACAGTAGTTTCATCAAATCATTTGGAAATCGATTAGAATACTTAGAACGTAAATAAATTATTATTTAGAAAATTAGCATGTAAGATCTATTTATTCACCACCTTGTTAAAAACTACATGCTTTTTATAAAACCTAATGTTAAATATTAAACTTAAAATTATTTATCTTGGCTCAAATTTTGTGTTTGTTATTGACAATTATTTTTAGGAAACTTAGAACTACGACAGAATTTAACAAATAAAAGATTTGTGTGAAATGAAGTCGACTGATACCGAATACGTTTGTGCAAACTTGAAACCGAGTTCTTGCTGAATTTTATTTACTAATGGATATTTTGTTTTCTGTTCTTCAAATTGCAATTTATTAGGACAAATATACGTTTGCTCTCATAAATTTATCGTCTTTCTTGAATTGAGCGTAATTAAAGCCGAAAGCCTAATATAAGTAAAAAAAAAAAAAATTGTATATCGGTTCTACAAACTATTTTGTGATATACGTCCCATGGTATTTATAAAATTATTACTGAGTGTCAAAATAAATTTTATTATACTTTTAGACCTTATATCATTAAATTTATTACATCAAAGAAAGCTCTTCAAAAACTCAACGTAAATTAAGTATTTTTGACAACTTACATTACCTTTGTTAGTAGCGTGTGCTGCTGCCGCCTGCAGTTTTTCGTTGATTTAAATTTTTCTTGTCTGGTTAAGGATGAAAATAATCAAAACTCAACAGTTCGGCCGAAAAATGTTGCCAATAACACTCGGAGCAGTAACAGCAGTTGTGCTCGTTCACATCTGCGCGACTAGCCACGGAATCGACAGTAACAAGAGCTTCTGTAACGAATCCCACGTACCGCCGAGGTATTACAATAGTACGCCGAGTTACTACAACAGTACGCCGAGTTACTACAACAGTACCGTAACCGGTACGTACATAAACTCAAATACAACTGAAAAAATCAAAATTAGATACGACCCGGACGATGTGGAAATGACCGCAAACGACACGAGACTTCCGGACTTTCTGAACGACAAAAAACCGCCTGAATACAATATTATCCTTCAAAACGATACTGCTTTTACCTTCAACCTTAGAGGTAAATATGTTTTCCTGTACATACTTAGTACATATTTTTTGCAGAACCCATTAACAGTCGCTATTATAATGTTCAGGATCATCGTCAGCATCAGAATCGCATCCTTGTCGTAAAGATTTTTTAAAACTTATTTTGCTTTTTTCTTGTAATACTTATATAAGTAACGTTATTCTATATTATTTAAAAAGAGATAACTAATGCCGTATTGCAGTAGTAATGATAATGAACGCATCTGTACAATAATGAAACAGTTATTAGATTCACGGTATCATATGCTCACTCTATCTACACTAAATAGTAAATTATATAACGTTATAAAACTATCAAATAAACCCAAGCCCAATACAAAGCTGTTGTACACTTAGTATCCTACTAAAACTGTTCACGTATTAACTCATGATTAGTTAAATCTTCATCATCTTCACTGCACAGCATAGGCAAAGTGCTGCCTGTTCCGCCTACAAAAATCCTCCAGCTATCTCCTGGGACTACCCACACTCCTTTCTAAGTGTTCTTTCCACCGTTGTTTCCACCGTAGTGAAATAATATTAGAAAATTATTAAACTTTTTATACTACATATGCATTTGTGATACTATCGAGTCACTTCATCGATCACCAATCAGTGCCTTTCCAGGCGTTACAAAGTGTACTCTCTTACTGTCATTGTGGTTTTGATGAAATTTTGTATATGCGTACTTTAAATGTTTTG
Source organism: Magicicada septendecula (assembly GCA_034769895.1). Lineage (NCBI taxonomy): Eukaryota > Metazoa > Arthropoda > Insecta > Hemiptera > Cicadidae > Magicicada > Magicicada septendecula. The sequence goes on along the minus strand of CM068368.1, from coordinate 83,730,655 downwards.
AGAAGACTGGTGCACATGGTTGTTGCCGCTTACTTGTTGGGAACAGAGGTTATGACCTCTAAAACAGAGCACGGAGAACAGAGCTTGCCTCCGAAATCTTACCGCCTCCCCGGGAAACAGGAGCGTGGTTTGGCCCTTACTGCTGATCAAAGGGTGGTCCTCCGCTTATCCCAAAACGGGCCAATACCACGAGCGGATTCCGATTCCTATGGCGCACACTGACTCATCGGAATTAATGGGAGTCAGACATGTAACGGAGCTGATGTGTCGGATCAGCGTATTCAGGTCCTTCGGTAGCTGCGTCACCCTAGTGTCGTATGGTATGAGGTCGGAGGTCATTAACCTGCTAGAGAGTCGTCTAGGGCCTGACACAGTAGGGACCTATGCCATGGACTTGTAAAATACTGCCTCGCCGGGCTTGTCCTGGCTGTAACTCCACCTCTACTAGGTTTCCGCTTGGCAACGACGCGACTCATATGTACGTGTTTACTAGCACAGCGACGAGGACGTCACTACTTTTGAGAAGATGAATGTACCGCAGATACCGGCAGTGGGAAGAAAGAGGGAATTATTTGCTCTCTGTACCTACACGTGGTTGTCTTGAACTGGGCCCGAGACAACAACTCTCTGAGCACGTGGTACTAAAGGCCTCTATGCTTCCGGTCGTACGATTCATTGGTCCTATATTGCCCACTGACACTGGCATCCCGTTGCCTGAAACTCCCACAGTCCCAACACGGCACGGGGATCAATACATGAAAGCTCAGACTGAAGTGTAAGGCCAACTTCACTTAAGACTATACGATGCTTTGTACAGTCGGCGGGCAGTCTCCATCTACCCATCACTGCCGCCAGAGTATATGTCCAAGGACGCCCGCAGCAGTGTTGCCAGGTCAAGCAATCTTCTTTTCTCCACATGGGTATTGAAAATTTCCCCACTTTAGCATAAAAATCCCCACTACCACAAACGCGTGCATTGTACAAAGCAAAATATTTTAAAGAATTTGTATATATTCTAAATGTCTGAATATACAATTACAAGAATATTGTAAATATTGATATACTTTTTTTAATTACGACAAAAGAAAATGTTCTTACTTGCGGAGATCAAGTCGAATGAGGTAGCCTACTGTTGAAAACCTTTTCTTTCACTTAGTTCATTATAGCTAGTATATGTTTGCAACTTTCCATTTATTTAATTGATAGAAACAATTTACAATTTACGATCAGTCTCATCTATTTGTAGTTTGTGTACCACTGCTATGATTGATAAATAAAAACAATATTTATTTTGTTTCCTTATTATAATTTTTTTTAGTGAAGGAATTTGTGTTAGTGGTTGAAATCACAAGCAGAATAATCACTGTTGCACACCACTATATAAAAATTATCTCGCTCGGAATAATTTTTATATAGTGGTGTGCAACAGTGATCATTCTGCTTATAATTTTTATTGTTTGTAATAGGCCAGAAAGTGTTTCAATACCTAATTTATCTACCCTTTTGTTTTTATTAAGATCAATGGCACCAAAATGCTCTCCGTAATTCCACTACTATGTGGTAAAGTAAATATAAATTCCACAGATGTATTCAAAGCAAAGTAGGAAAAGCTTCAGTATTTATCCCCTTTAATTGTGTTATTGACTTCTCTATAAAAGCTTACTAAACTTTCATCAGCACCTGTGTAAATATTTGTGTTCTTAAGTAGTCTCTACTCCCTGGCTACGTCTACAGCGCCTATGTCATTGCTTCTTTCAAAGGCTGCTCTTCTTGTCTGAATGTTTTTAATTTTTTCTGCCACAAGTTCCAAAATGTTTAAGGCTTTACGCAATCACCGTTGAAAAGAAGTTCACGTTAATTTCCTACAAAGGATGTTGAGCCTTGTGTGTAAAAATCCCCACACAAATCACCACTGGCTCGCAGTGGGTTTGATGCGGCCAGTAACGACACCTCTATGTAGACCACACTGGTCTACGTTGTGAATAGTATACATACACTCTTAACCGTACAGATTTACGTGGTATAGAGGGGTGATTGCGTTAGTCTCCTCTTCGCGGTGAAATGTGTTAGTCTTTTCTAGTAGGTACCAGGGGCGTATTTACGGGGTGGGGACCAGACCCTCCCCACTTAGAGAGACGAAAGAGTTGACGAATTTTGTTAGTCTCCTAATTTTAGGCTCTTTTATTTTATTTTATTTATTTTTTCTTACCTGTGTACGCTAATATAGTGGTAGCTCTTCTTGAAATATACAAACAGGTTTATTACACAGCATTAGCGTATACGTTCGAAATGTAAAGTATAGGAAAATCAATTCAGTCAATAAGTATCTGCTAAACAATGTTTCAATAGAGCTTATTTTTATTGTGTTATTACCGTTTACTTTAACGGGATTGACTTCAGGCAATGTTGTTTAGCCTTAACTTGTATTTTCTTTTGTATGAAGCCGTCCCGACTTTGGACCCCCCCCCAAGACTAAATTGTATGTACACCCGGTAGGTACACCCGGTGACCACTGTCCTTTCTCCTTCTATCAGGGAATGGCGAATCGCCAGTGTCGGTCCCAAAACAAACACATCCACTTTACCAACGCTTCCTAGGTATTATTTCTTTGCCCAATAAGACTGTCCAATTACCAAACTTCCTTAGCCAACCTACCATCTGGTATTCTATTATTCAGATGTGCAATCCATCTCATCCTATGAGTCGTACGACGGTGGGTGTAGTACGGTTGGTAATTATCAGTGTACAATTCACTGGGAAACCATATGGTTGGCAACAAAGTATTGGTCTAAAGTTAAATTCCCTTCTCTTTTCAATTATTTACACCATGTCTTTATTTCATCAGTTACTATCATGTCTAAAGCATATTTATAACATTCGGATATCCACTTCAGTTGTAAAAATATCAAACGATTCGTCTATAGATACGTTAGTTTATTCTCAGTTCATCAATTAATAAAATTTTCTAATCTACAGATGCGCCTTGGATAAAAGAAGTTACATTCAATGGAGACATCAACAAGAAACGCAATTTGGATATGGACAACAGCGATGGCCAGATACATTTGGTCATCCGCAAACCGACATTCGGCCTGTGGACGTACGATTATATCACAAACAAATTAAAATTAGGAGACACCATTTACTTTTGGATAGACATTAAAACGAATAATGTCGAGTATCCGCTAGTGAGAATGGTTTCGTTATATTTCAGGTGGTAGCCGTTAATATGTGAATACAGTAATGTCTACCAACGTTGTGTGCTCTGATCTTTGTTGATTGTTGTAATCTATCACGTGTGATGTTACCCAAGTTACATTTTATAATCTTCGTCGCACGCAGAATGTTTCAACCATAACCTACGTTTTATGTTATAATCCCAGTTACACATTATCAAAATGATTATAAACCGGGCTGTTATGTCGTGGTCGGTTGCTGTTTAACAGAGACGTGTCGACAACGTTTCGAATCCCACACTCGGGGACCGTCTTCAGACCGCAAAAAGCGACAGAGTTTTCGAAAAAAAATGTTGTCGGGTATCGTTCGGCCAAGAGCCGCTGTACTTGTTGTTCCAACACTCTGTCGCTTTTTGCAGTCTAAAAAGGTCTCGATAGTAGGATTCGAAACGTTTCCAACGATCTTCTTCTCTTCTTCTCCACGTCAAGGTATAGACTAACAGCCTGTTACGACTTCACTGAAGCCATCTCTTCCTTGGTCTACCTATATCACGTCTTCCCTGAGATCTGTATCGTATTACTTGTTTAGGTAGGCGAGTATCCAGGACCTTAAAACTGGAACTTTCGGACAGGGGAGGCAACTTCAACAGAAAACTGTTAAAATACCGGAAGGTGGCAGCCCCACCACCTAACTACTTAGCTAGAGGTTGGTAACCTCTACTCAAAATCTTTCCAACATTGTCGCTATTAAATAGCAACCGAGCACAGCCTGACAGGTCGGTTTATAATCATTTTGGTAATATTTACACCGGAAGTGCGAGCTTACGGGTCGTTACCCGCATAACCCGGTTTGCGTACTGAATACAAAACATTGTTTCTTATGCGTTATATAAAGTAAAATAAGTAAGATACAATAATAATAATAATGGCTCTCATGTGTACCACTGAAGCAGCTTAGGAATCAGGCAGGGTAGGCTGCCTTATGCGAGCCGCACGGCATAAAAGGAAGGCAGTGTGGCCCTCCGGGAAGAGGGTATTCAATTCATATAATAGTCTGTTGCTGTGACGATTTAGGGGGTGGCGGAGTATATTTCTAAGGGCTTCCCGTTCTATGACGCGATAGGGTATTAAGCGGTAGTTGGCTGCGATCTGCAGGATCGGATAATGGCAGCTGTGAATATCCTGCTGAGTGTCTCGTTCGAGCAGCGGTCGTTTATGCTGAGGACCCTGAGAGCTCGGATCCGTTGGCCAGATTGGGCAGTAATTTTTTTGATATGTGGGTGCCAGGTTAGTCTAGAGTCGAGCGTGACGCCAAGATATTTTCAGACACGCTTTGGAATAATGTTAGAAGCGCCTACGCAGACCAGGATCTGGAAAAAGCGACTCTTGTTACGTCCTGTAAAATTGAAAACACAGTCCTGGATTTTGTCCGCGTTTACGTAAATTCTCCAGGTGTTGCAGTTGTCGAAGAACGGCTGCAGTACCTGCTGGAGTCTCGATCTGGCCAGCCGGTGTGTTTCAGCAGAGACCCAGTGGGCAGTGTCGTCGGCATACTGGGCCAGTCCAGCTTTTGGGAAAGGCATATTTTGAGGGGGAGGTGGAATGTGTTTTGTATAGAGGATAAAAAGTAGCGTACAAAAGACAATCATCGACTGCATTGAGGAAAAACAACTAACCTGGTACGGACTCGTACAGAAAGTGGGACAAGACCGACTACCAACGAAAACAATGAGATGGATACCTAGAGAAAGGAAGACCCAAGAAAACACGGATAGAGGACATAAGAAGAACAATGAGCGATAGAGGACTAAACGATGAAAACTACAACAACAGACAACAAAGGAGGTTGGGTATTGAACAACGTCGTAGGAGGTTTTGACCAAGAATTAAAAAAAATATATTTGTGAAGTAGTGGGCTAATGGCGGAGCCTTGGGAGACACCGGCATTCAGTTGTAAGGGTGCAGAGAGATGCTGTCTGTTTCGGACTTACGCTGTTCGGCCATCCAGGAAATGTGAAAGCCATTTAATGATCCTGGGAGGGAAGTGACATCCAAGGATAAGTGTAATCTGTGCCAATCTACCACGTGTGTTGGACAATTTGCAGTAGTTCCCACCACTCGGACGGTAACCTGTCTCCAGACGTCTTGTGATAAGCCCTGTCAAGTGTCACCGTAGCGATGTTGGTTCCACAGTAGATTTTGTAACCAGTAAGTTCTGAATTATCCTGAGCACAGCTCTGAGAGGAGCGATGCTATGGTCATCAATATTGTAATAAACTCCTATAAGCTGTGTAGTCTGTATGTGTTTAACTGGTGTGGCTCTCGAAGTCTTACTGGCCTGAAACACTTCCTTAAGTTTCCCAGTTGATCGAGTCCCAAATGTAGCAAGACCTGTCAAATAGCGTTATGCTGTTGAAGAAATATATGTGTAGTTTCACCAAAAGTTTAAAAACAAAAATTGTTGTTTGTTGAAGAAAATTAAAAAAAAATTGTTTAAAAAAAATTTTATAACTTAATTTAAAAAAATTTCCTTTTTATTAATTAATTAATTAAAATCAATTAATTAATAGGGTGCTGTGAAGTTTTAAAATGTGTATCACTCGTCTAAAATATTTTATTGAAGTTCTAGTATTTTTCAAATAAACTACAACCACTCATAAGATTGTCTCCAGGACAATCGATACCTGTTTACCTTTTCGTTTTGTAGGTTATCTTCCCTTATATGTGGTAAAGTACTGTTAGTTTATTATTTAAAATTATATTAGTGGTAATTTGTAATATTAGTGAAACAAAGAACTATTTTGTGGTGATAAGTATTAATGATTTATTATATAATTGCAATATTGACTCTTTTCGATTATAATATCGACTCTCAGGGTATCGAAACAGTTACAAGGTATAGTATATAAAATTCAACAAGGTTCTTTAAACAGCTAATTATTATCAAAGTCAGAGAAATCGGGCCAATATTTAAAAAGTATAACGTTACAACAAGTTAATTACTAATACTAGATACACACATTGAATAATAAATTTGAAATAATATAATTTGTTGTCACCAACAGCTGACGTGGACAAAGAGGTGTTGAGATCGAGAAAGGAAAATGGCTGCCATCAAGTTGGTCAAAATGTCATTCGTTTCTTTGATGTTCCAAATAATATATTTTCTGGCAGTATTCCCGTTCTGGTGTCTGCAAATCTCTTTTTAAATGTTGTGTAGTGCCTTGTGTGAAGTTTACGGGTTGTATTTTGTGTATCTGTGTATTTATAAGTTAAGTCACTTTTTCCGATTCCGACACTAATATATGGTTATTGTGTTATACAGTTTTCTTGTGTTTTGTAGTGTTTTTCGGGGTAGATATGTACTGTCCAGTGTTATTTAGTCTTTCTTGATTAGTTTTGTCACTATGTGGATGTTCTAGAAGGATTTTATACGCCACTCGCGATTACACAAAAACGTACCGTTCACTACCGTTTTAAGTTAGGTTAGATTGGTTATAAAACGCTTGTCAAGTTCACCGTTCAAATGCCAATAATCAACTATCTTATTTCCTCCAGTTTCAACTAAACTCTTAGCCAATATAATATTATTCTTAACATTGTTCAAATATAATTTCGCATCCTGTACATATTAAAAGATACACTATATAATAGCCTAAACTTTGGTTATTTATCAATTTTATTTACTAGATGTTATCTAAATTAATCCTTCAGTTCATTCGGCGTATTTTAAGATTGAATAATGCCGTTTTATAATGTTTTCTGTCCAAAATTAGTAATTTTACTTTCATTTTGTATTCCCTGAAAAATTAAAAACATCTCCAAAACTAACTTCCTGTCATTATGTAAATTCAGCCATTTTATCAGTTATATTTAATATTAATAATTTTATATTGTATTAAAAGGTTTATATTCCCTTATTTTCTTGTAATTAATTGAATTAGGTAAATTCTAAAACATGATTCTGGAATATATGACTCCTCTGTCCAAATTTCTGAGTTTAGTCATTTTCATTTTTATTTATAATTCTGAATATAATTTTATAAAATCTTTTTAAATGGTATGTGGAATTATATGGCTTGATCTCAAGTTTATTTTGCCTAAACCCCTTTTGTTTAATTGCATTTAAATGAGTAATTTCTCTGTTTTGATGAAGTTTGGTTTTCTTTCTTTGGCCTAGGTTTTTTAACAATTTTCCTTACAAAATATTTTTACAAACAATATATGATGTGTGATACCCTCTCTGACTTTTAAATATGGTATTATAAACTAAACATTTTTTCATATTACACAATAATAATTAGTATTGGTTACAATACAAAAACAGTTAAACAAATAAAGAATATTTTTAAATAAATGGTTGTCTTCAACCTTCAGACATTTTACAATTAAATCCTTATTTCTAACATTGAAATATGGTTCAAAAAAAAGGTTTTTTATCAACTAACATCTTAATTACTTCTTACTATTCACAAGTAATAATTATATTTACAGTTCTGATGTTAGTTGTTGTAGATTTAAATAAATGGCCTTATATCTAATACATTTTTCACATCCTTATACTATATTCACAAAAACCTTATATCTATATTCTTATTGCTAACTATTATGGTAAGTAGGATTATACAGTTTTTACACAGTCTTTTAAATATTGTCTTTGGGGAATTGTACCCTGTCATTAGTATAATTAAATCTGTTTTTCTTTTTTCATTATATAAAACAAAATGTTATTTTAAACAGATTTATATTTTGTAAGTAACATATTCTCATAGTACACATTTTAAGTCACTGAAAGTTGCATATTTCATTGTATTCAATGTTTGTGATTGCCAAGACTGAAACACAAGGTTTATTTTCTATAATACCCAAAACTATCACTGGTTCACTTTACACTTTTATTTTATGTTATTGCTAAATGGTCGTGTAGTCTTATTAACATAATAAATTGGTTAGTGTTTTACAATGGAGATTTGTTCCTTGGGTACTATATTATTGTTTCATCTTAGTTCACTGGCAACTCTTACTTTACACACTTCTCTCTCTTAATTTTATGTACATGCTGTTACCATTTCGTTATACTTTTATTGGTTAATATTTATTTTGGGGTTATGGGAATTTGGGTGTCTTTTATAAGAGCATGACATCTTCCTCAGGATGCTGCCTTCTTCTTCTTCCTTCTGTCTTCTTTTCTTCTGTCTTCTGGGACTGGTATCTTCTCCATTTTCTTCTTGATGCCATCAGGTTTCTTGGGATTTCTCCATCTTCTTCGGGTTTCTTGGGATTTCTTCATCTTCTTCGTCATTTTAGAAATACACCACCTGTATTGGTGAACTTGGCTTATTCAGGGTTTCTTTTCCAATTATACTTCCTCGTTGTGGGTTTGGTCATATTTTGTATTGCTTTGTTATCTACTTTTTACCTTCCTGGGTTATAATTTGAAAACCTTTGGTTATGAGACTGGTTTTGGATGACTCATCACTAGTAACTCATTTTATTTGAACTTGTATTTTTTAAATAATAATGATTTCTTTCCACAGTTGTTATGAATTAATTTTTTATATTAAACTTAATGCTTTCTTCCAGATTTAAATGTTATAATTTTATTATTCTAATGATCAATTGCCATTCAATATTATGCATATATCTGTCACGTTACAATATGCTTAACTTGTTATAACAATGTCAGAAAAGAACCAACTGTTGGCATGTTCGTGAAAGGAGGCTTAGTAACAATAGATTACGACTGCAGATCTGTTAACAGAATACAAACTCAGAACACCTTCGTACTTGATTTCAAAAGACAAAACCGCTTCAGGAAACGAAGTTAATTGACCACTTTTCAATATCAGCAAAACAAAGAAGTTATTATATATTAGGGAACACCTGCCACCTGACACCAAACAGCATCTAAGTTCATAGAATATTAGGCTTATAGGAAACGTCGATAACAACAATTTGTACCACTTTTCCAAATAATGTACCATACTTAGAAAATTAAATAAAATTTGTTTGCATTTAATCAGTTTCCTTTTAGAGACTGCATTTTATTATAACTATAAAGAAATTACGCAAAGCAAAGTATGTATTTTTTAATCTACATTAATAGGTTTGATATTTTTTTTATTTTCTAAAGAACAGGTGATACAATTAATTACCATCAAATGAAATAAGCTTTCCCTGCTTTTCCTCGCACTTACCATGCTAATTATTGTCGGTTTTACATTACGGTACCACGAGTGTAGAAACACTTTTTTTAATGAACGTCTACGTTAAATGTAAGTATTTTAAAAAAATCTAGTCTTTCGGAGCGAAACACATTTATAAAGTTGTACTTAGTGCGGGTGGTTTTAAAATATTAGTTCACAATATTACACTTAAATTATTAAGGTGAATTCAAACAAGCCTGAAAATACTAAATTCATTTACATATCGTGAGGTTATTTGTAAAGTTACTCAAGTCCACATAGATGATTTATGTGAAACCGAAATTAAAGGTTTTAAGTGCAATGAAAAATCATAAAACTGATGTTCAAGGTTAATTTTTATTACTAATAGAGTTTTTTTATTGATTACATAGCTGTTGAAAAGTAAAAAAAAAACAAATAAATGCATAAGAATGTTGTTTTTTAAACATATTGAAAGATCATTAAAACTTGTACTTGTATAGTTTTACACCACTGACCCCACCGATATACAGGGCTCAGATGTGACGCAACAACTGGTAACTCAACCGAACGGCACTAATTGACGATTCCCTAGAAATGTACAGTCAGTTAAAAATATTTGCGTTTTTCACATTCATTTTGTGATACACGCGACGTAAATCAAAACAAATATGTAAATGAAGTTTCAGAACTTAACGCGTTAAAGAATGAACGTATTCAGTATAAAAGATTTCATTTCATAAGAAACGTATAAATAAAGTTTCGTATCTCCAGGGACTACTGACAGAAAGAAACGATATAATGAATAGATGGAAAGAATACTTTCAAGGATTACTAGGTGGTAAGGAAATCAACAAAGATGATCATAAAGTCAATATTAATGAAGAAGAAGATAGAGAGGATGGTGAAGTTGCAGAAGAAGAAAAAATAACGATGCATGAATTAGAAGTAGTGATTAAAGGACTTAAAAGTGGGAGATCACCTGGAACAGATAAAATTACAGCAGAAATGATAAAGAATATGGGGAAAAAGGGGAAAGAATTACTTTTAGAAATTATCAATAAAGCGTGGGCAAGTGTAGACATACCAAGAGAATGGGAGGAAGCATTGAGAGTTCATATTTTTAATAAAGGTAACGCAAGAGATTGTAATAATTACAGGGGTATCAATGTGTTAAATAGAATTGTAAAGGTTTATGAGCAGATAATTAATAATAAATTGGTCCCAATTTTAGAAAATAGTTTGGAGGAATCGCAGAGTGGCGTTAGATCAGGGAGAAATGTGCAGGATCATATATTTACTCTGCAACAGATAGCTGAGAAGTCGATACAACAAGATAAATTGGTATGTTTGGCTTTTATTGATCTTGAGAAGGCTTTCGATAGTGTGCCTAGAACAAAATATGGGAAAGTTTAAAAAATAGAGGAATAAGGAGTAAAATAATTAAGGTAGTACAGAGGTTATACAAAAATAATGTAAATTATGTAATTGGTTAAAATATGAGGTCGTTAGGATTTACAACAAATTATGGATTAAGACAAGGAGGTGGACTGAATCCGACATTATTCAACTTGTACATGGACGACATTATTAAGAAGTGCTCACTGAAGGTTAAGGAAATGCATGTTGGATACAGGAACTTGCGAAGTATAGAAGTAGCAGAAGGGGCTTTTGCGGATGATGTAGTGCTAATGGCTACAAGTGAAAGGGCGTTACAGGGTAATTTGAATATATGGAATGAAGTTCTCCAGGAAAAAGGGATGAAAATAAATAAGACCAAAACAAAGGTAATGGTAATGGAGGAGAAAATAATAAATATAGAGATTGGAGGAGTGAAGATAGAACAAGTCAAACAATTTAAATATCTAGGTGTTATAGTAGATAGTAATGGGAATCAAGAAGCCGCATTAAATGAAAGAATTGTAAAGGCAATAAAAGTATACTATGCATTAAACAATAGATTTATAAATAAGGAGATATCAAGAAAAACGAAAATGAGTGTGTATAAAACAGTATACAGACCGGTTTTAACATAAGGCTGTGAGACGTGGGTGCTATCCAAAAGCCAAAAAAGTAAAATCCAGGTGGCAGAAATGAAATATCTTAGGAGAGTAGTAGGAGTGACAAGGAATAATAGAGTTAGGTATACACAAATAAGAGAGGATTTAGAAATGCTTTCGATTCTGGATTTTATTGAACAGAGACAACTATGCTGGTGGGGACACATGCAGAGAATGGATAGTGATAGAATGGTAAAACAGGTTTGGGAGGCAAAATCGGGGGGGGGGAGAAGAAGACCGCGACTGACTTGGGATGGCATGATGGGAAACATTTTGAGAGAAAGAAGCTTGGGCTGGAGTGAAGCGAAGACATTGTCAATGGATAGAGTAAGATGGAAACAATTTGTATATAGAGTGTAGTTGATGTAACCCGACACCAATATGTTATACGGGTATTCTGATAATAAATAAATAAATCTCCAAGGACTTAAGAATTTGATTGTATAAGTGTAAAAAACGAATAAACGAAATAAAATAACACGGAAAGTACAGGAATTTAGCCGGGACCTTGGAGAAAAACGAGTAAGTGTGAAAAACGTAGCCAATAAGTGAGAAACGTATAAAAGAAGTTCCACTGTGGTTACAGTTGGGTGGCTGGTTCGAGCAGGTTTGAGCATTGAGCAGGTTTAAGCAGCAGAGCGGCGTGGAGCTGAGCTGGCACTGTAGCCACACAGAAAGCAGTCACCTGCTAGCAATCATACTGCCTGTTCCGTCTCGGTTTGTGGTTCGAGCAGGCTTGAGCATTGAACAGGTTTAAGCAGCAGAGCGGCATGGAGCTGATCTGGTACTGTGGCCACACAGAAAGCAGTCACCTGCTAGCAGTCATACTGCCTGTCCTGACTCGGTTTGCCAAATTACTACTTTTAAGTGAAAGTTCCCCCTTTTCTAGTGGAAACAGACACTCAAAGAGCACGGATGGATCCAATAAATTTACGACGAAATGAACTTGGTGAATTTCATCGTCTCTATCATGAATTAAGAAACAACCAATAAACGTTTTTCGAGTATTTGCTCATCTCTGTTGAAACTTTTGGTCTACTTTTAGAAAAACTGCACCTTAAGATACAAAAATACTTCATCCCAGCCAGCAGCTGACGCTTTTTTGTCCTTAAAATATTTATTTGACACATCCCACAGTACTGTGCGTTTGAACACAGCTGATATTAAGGCCTCGTTATTGAATGCCATGATAAACGATTTTTAAAACTTTACGAAAAGTCAGCACCGAAGCGAGCGTGTAAGCGGGTACAATCAAACTAGTTTGTTTTTCAGCAGGTTGCAGCAGTAAGCAGTTGAGCTGCACAGCAGGTGCTGGTCTTGGTATGGCCATGGCCGTTATAAAATAACATTTATAACACACATTTACTTGTGTCAGTCTAGCCGTACCGTCTAGTCACATTTTTAACATCTTAAAAATTATAACCGTCTCTACCCTAAGCTAATGTATAATGGTGTGACAAAGAAGAAACACACATTTAGTTTTTTATTGAATTACCAGTGATAACAATTTTATTGAAAGTACCAGAGAGAGAGCGAGAGAGGGAGTGAGAGAGAGGAGAGAAAGAGAGTCACGACGTTTTATGTAATGCATAAGTGTGTGTAATATATGGATGCGGTTTTTGTGCCAGTTTTAATTTATTCTCGCAGCAAACCAAACGAATATTCAGAAAGTATCCGATATTCTTTCATTTAATAATGTAAAGGTAAATGTGGTAACGACTGGCTGAAGTTGCAAAGTTTTAACAGTGAAATATACTTTGTTGGCTTTCTGAGATGTCCGCCAGCATACCGTCTTGCCGATCGCCGGCTGCTGTCACTGCATACGTGCTGTTTCTTCTACTGAAAGCACAGGCAGCTCAATACTATATTCCAGGCACGTCTTTAGAAACTTCCAAGTGGAGTGATAAATTCACCGTTGACGACGTATCCAGTTTCTACTTTAACGTACCGGATCCCGCCATTGAAGTTTTATCTCCGAAAGGCTTCAGGGTCACGTATATCGGTAAATATCTTGATCCGCATGGTTCAAAGAGTTCTGTTGCCAGGCACATAACCGCAGACTACGGTATTTATTGGGTTTAATGGTTAAACGGCTAAATTGCTCTGTAACCAACATCCTTCAAAACGATTTCAGGCTATTAGCTAAGTTAATTTCTTAATTCTAATACGTAAAATTATCTTAACGATTTTAATTTTTTTTTTTACGATAAAAACTTTTTTATTTATGGATAGGAAATCTTCTGTTCTGAACGTAATACTAAACGCATTTGCACGCGCATAATTCAAACGCTGCAGGTATAGCCTGACAACTTTTAAAAAAAACCATCAACGATTTTTAGTACGCTCAGGGTGGAGAAATAGAGCTTCGCTAAAGTGCAACAAATTGGCTACACTACAGAATAATATACGTTAATGTAGGCCTACATAGTCACGCTGTATACCGTAGTTGTTGTAGTGTGTACGTGTGTTAGGCCTCGTATTACACTACGCAACTGATTGCATGCAACTGATTTAAAGCCTACATGAAACTAGTTGGACGGTAGTAAAAACAGGCTGCAACTGCTCTGCAATCAGTTGCAGAGTGAGCCTGTCGTCTATACTACTGTTATAAAGATGTAAAATTTGTTTGTATCGTTGTCTGGGCTAACCTCAGAAACTACTGATCCGATAAAAAAATCTTTCACCACCGTGTTGCTTAAACTTTCAGGATGGTTTTTGACATAAATTTGAACCAATAACTTGAATAATTTTCAAGAACTGAGATTTAAGACGGTCTCATGTCATGAAATTTTTGTTAATTTGCATGGCGTGAAATTTTTGGCATGCGATAATCTTCGTTCTATTAGAGATAGCTATACGGTGTCAGCGGGTTAAATTTAGAAAAAATTAGGCTACAAATTTTATTTAGGTTTATATTTTAATAAAATCCCTCTTTTCGTTTTTGAGATATTGGCGGTTTGTAAAAAATTGTATATGTTGTGTCGGTCCGTGTCATGAAATTTCTTCGTTGTCTACAGGATGCGCGCGCAGCAGAGTTGCATGCAGTCGGTTGCGTAGTGTAATACATACAACTTACAAATAGTGCCACATTTGAATCAATTAAATGGCCCACAACGTCTTTTGCAATCAGTTGCATAGTGTAATAAAGCCCTTAGTATAGTAAAACAATGCCGTAACTGTAATTTCATCTTAACTTTAAAATACGGCACAATCAGGGCCGCATTTAGGATTTAAGCGCCCCTAGGCACTTCAAGGGCCGGCGCCCCCCCACACACAATTAATTGTCGTCGTCGATATTTCTTGCCTATTCTCACATTACACGTGTTTTTTACACTATTAAATGAGGACTGACATTAGGATTAGACCTAATAGATTGTCTATTAATAGGCCTAGTAATAGAATTTTCTTTGAGTAATAATCGTTTTTAATTACATTTTGAACAGTGATCTATACACACTACAAACTACAATACATAGTAATTAATTGTTTAGAAATCTACAAAAAAACTACTAAGCCTATTAATTCATTATCAAAATTTTTTAGTCACAGCATTGCAATCTTATCGAGTACAAAGTCCACGAATATCTACGTTACTTTTTTTTTAACGTTTACGTTCAACAAGTCCATTGGTGGTTTCTAATGCACAGTAAAAAGTCTTTACTTTTTCAATTTTTATACTGTGATCACTTTTCTCCGCTGCTTGATTTTAACAAATTTCTCTATAACATCTTGGAAATCCAGCGCTAGAGTCATGTCACTTTCGATCGCCATGACAGCTAGAGCATTCAGTTTAATTTCTCCCATTGAGTTTCCCAAATAGTTCTTAACACGTTTCATTGTAGAAAATGAACGTTCACCAGCGCAATTTGTCAAGGCCATACTTAGAATAATTCGAAGGATAATTTCTACGTTCGGGAAAAAGTTTTGTAAGTTTCCTTCCCTAACTGTACGCAGAAGATATGAGAATGATCTTTTTTCTTTTCTTTCTTCTCTTTCTCTTCTTTGTCGTCAGTTCCTAAACTTGGCTCAAAAAACGTCGCATGAGGTGTGTCCTTCAGGAAGTATTTAAACTGTACACATTCATCAGGAAAAGTATCCTGCAAATCTTTGCTATATATTTTCACAAGCTGCCTGAAGCAAGAAAGGATATTTTTATCGTCAAGTGTTAGCAGGTTGAAAATAAAACCAAATCTCTTGAAGATCATTTCATATGCTACCGCTCTTCTTTGCAGCTCTGCAATTAACCTGTCAATTATTACAAGATAAGTTCCTGTCCTGAAATACTCTTTAGCATGAAGATTAGAGTCAGAATCAGATGATTCTTGTTTTTCGTCAAAGAACAGTTTGGGTTTTCGAGCTTCACAACTCCATTCACTGGATTTTGTTAAAATATCAGTTTTCTGTAAGTATAGAGAAAACTTGTCTCTACATAAAACTACATAAAACCATGCAATTTTCCAATGATGTGAACACAGCAACAACATTCCCAATGTCAACATTTTCGTTTTGTAAAGCTTTACTAACTTTGTGAAATATATTCATAGCTTCTTCCCAGAATACCAGCAAAAACACATTTTCTGGTTTCTGCAGTATTCTTGCTAAGCCTTTTGACTCTTAGCGACAGGCAGGCTTTTCATCAACATCCTCAGATATTTTCTTCAATGATTCCGTTATTTCGGGCAGAGATTTAAGCAAAGCATTCAAAGCATCAGCTCGGGCCGACCATCTTGTAACTGACAGTGACTTTACCACAGGACAACCATCTTTAAGAATTTCTTTCAAAAAAGCCCAACGATGGGTGGAGGCAGAAAAAAAGTTGTACACGGCCTGAACAAGGTCAAAAAATGCTAAAGCATTGTCACAGGCTTCGGCTGCTGTTACCCCAACTAGGTTTAGTGTCTGGGCAGAACAGGGAATATATTCTGCCAGTTCGTTGTGTTCCTTGATTCTTGCCTGAAGACCAGAATATACTCCAGACATGTTGGCAGCGTTGTCATAGCTTTGACCACGACAGTCTTTAATGTCGAGGCCAAAAGTTTCCAGCGTTTTCAAGACAGCCGTTGTCATCTCTTCTGATTTATGTCCTGTATTTGGAAGAAATTTTAAAAATCTCTCCACAGGTTCACCGTCTTTTTTACATAGCGTACGATTAGAGTTACCTGATCAACATGCGCTAAGTCAGGGTTTGAATCAATAACTAGTGAATAGTACTTGGATTCTTTAGTCTCCTCAATAACTTTTTGTAAAAGAGTGTCTCCCATAATCACGACAAACTCATCACATGTGAAGTGTGAAAGGTATGACGTACTTCCTTGCCCTTTGTTCCAAATCTGGCTATGTGTTGAGAGAAAAAAGGGTCAAACTGAGCTATCAATTCCAAGGCTCCTAGATAAGCTCCATTTCGTGAATAACCAAAAAGTTGATCCGTCCAACGAAAAGGGTACCCTCTTGTTGACAGATATTTTACTGTGGCAATTACACGCTTGAAAACTTCTTTCCAGTACTGATCTTCAGTCTGGCGAGCTTCAGTTACATTGTTGTCAATGCGGGTCCCTGAATTAGTTCGACTAATATAAGCTAATATGGCCTTTCTGTGTATAGCAGAATTTTCATGGGATTGGAGTAGGCTACTGGCATTCTTCCAGTCGTTAAATCCCTCAGTGAAGTTGGATGATGTGTTTGAATACAGTTTACAATAAGCACAAATTACAAAACCTTTTGAAGGTGAATAAACGAGATATTCACGATTCCTCAGTTCTCCATTTTGAAGGAGTTTTTTGAATAACCCTTCAGTACAATATCTTTTAACACTCCCGTACCCGTAGTTACGCTCAGACCCAGAAAAGCCACTTTCAGTGTTTTGTTTAAAACCATTTTGAGCAATGTACTCACGTGTGAACTCATCTTTTCTCCAAAAGGCTGGATCGTTTGAGACACTTCGCTGGTCTTCTTTCCTTGGTGAATTTTCAAGTTCAGAGATCTCTGAGGGTTCATTTTCGACGTGAACTGAAACATCAGAAGTATCTGTAGGCCTATCATGGTCTTTGTTTACACATTGGTCCACGCTCTTCACTTCACTAACATTCCCTTTAGTTCAACTTGTGCTGGGTTGAAAAAAGTTACCTATTTTAGGGACTTTTGATAAAACTTTTCCCCTTTCTCATATTTTTCTTTTGACCTTTTCTTGAATTCAGCTCCACTTGGTTTTTTAAACATTATAATTATTACCTCTTGAGCTCACTTCACTAAACATAAAATAAAATTTATTTCACTATAGTTATTTACGTTACAAGGCCGGGAAAACGAACATTTCGCGGTAGGCGCGGCCGTAGGCGAGAGATGAGAAACTCTGATGGCGTTTTGGGGCACGAATGAAGTAAAATACTGTATATTTACGATACTCTCTATTTCACTTTCACTTGCACAAACAAATAACTACTCGTTCAGCAATAACAGCACCTTGCGTCGCGCCAACTGTAACTAATAGGTTATCTTACTGTTTACGTCTCGCTCTAGTCTTGACGTCACTCATCAGGTGACTGGGCGAGTCCATATTGGTCATAATGTGGGGAGGGCCAGTCGCAAGTGCTATTACGGAGGCGCGTAGTGGCGTTGCGTCGGTTCGCAGAGCAGGCGCTTTTGCTGAAAGAAAGACAGTGTCTCTGAGTTTTCGTTCTATCATTTTCTTAAATGCAACTAGAAACTTTATAAAACAGCGTTTTAAATACTTATCGTATTTGTCTTTAAAATTGTGATTTCATTTTTTCGATTAATTTACTGATTTTTTTATACAGTTCTCAAAACTTAGCTTCTCTCAATATTTTCCTATTTCATAATTTTGCGCCCCTCAAAATTTTGCGCTCTAGGCACGTGCCTAGTCTGCCTATTGGTAAATGCGGCACTGGGCACAATGCTAACCAACGTTATCAACGTAAAATATGTTTTAGGCCTACTGGCTACTTTTTGTAACCGCAGGCCGCTTCAGTTGACATACAATGTCCAGCTAGTGAATGATCCCCTCCAAATCGGTTACCTTCCGTCACGTGACCTTCTCCTCTAAATGTCTCCAGTGTACCAAAATTTTTGTTCTGCGCAGAACGTTTACAACGTTGTCCAGCTACAATTAGACAAACAAGACTGTATCAGTTGAGAACATGAAAGTTTACTTTAAGATGCTATAACTGTGAATGCAGTGATATATTTGACGAAATAGTAAACAGCAGTGTTCCTGAAAGGCACGAAATGTCGGTTGAATAAGATCAGGTTGCATTTGAAAAGTTGGTCAATGAATAATAATTATTGCACTTCTTTTAAAAGAGAAAGCGTTATTTAAGGCTGGAACGTGGAATGTGAATGTAAAAAATGTTGCAAAACTTTAGACTACAAAGAGATACATTGACAGAACTATTTTGAGGGTTGCAAAGAGTAACAGTCACAGTATTACACAGATAAAATAGATACTATTTTACAAACACACAAACACAAAAATTTGAAGTGGTTAGATGTATACGAAAAGACATTAAGATGCCACGCCACCCAAGTTTCTAGAATTAATGGGCGTACAACATGAAGATACTATAGCTTGGCCATTTGTGACTTGACTGGAAGACCTCGTTAAGTAAAATAGTGCAGTGAAACGGACAAGGTTAGTTTCGGACAAAAATCAAGTCTTCGTTGAGAACGTGAACAGAACAAACCGTGAACTCCAACTTCGTCGTGTTTGTTTGCTAAACTGCTAAATGTTATGTTCTGGACGAGGCCTTTCAGTGTTTCCACCATTTTCAAGTCCTAAATCACGACAAAAAAATATCCCGCTGGAACCCGTGAATCTGCCTTCACGGTAAGTCAAATTTGTAAAAAATTCTACTCGTCACTACCCTATTGGCTCAGCTCCGTTAAGTCACGCTCCTACTACTTGCTACGAAGCTTCGTCCCTCACTCTATTACCTTGTTGAGCCACACCCAGCTTTATCTACTTACCTAACCCCTGACGAAATACACATCGGGGGTATTTTCACTCTTGCAAAATATGAAAAAATATTTCTTAATTACTAAATTCTGTTTGTATATTCATTAGTATATTACTGTTCTCCTTTTTTACCGTTAAAATTTCTAACTCTTCATATAACCTTCTTTTATTTAAATTATTTTCTATGTTTAATATTTCAACATTTTCAAGAGGGTTGGTGAATTTATGCCCTGTTTCCATGAAATGCCTAGCGAATAGTGAATTAGTGATCTTATCTCCTTTCCTTCTCCCCTTGCGTGTTCTCTCAAGCTAACCTAAAATTTACGTCCAGGTAAAAAAGAACATGACATTTAGGAGTTTAGCAAACGAGCGCGACGAAGTTGGAGTTACAGAGACTGCAATTCAAATAACAAGATTAACAAAAACCCTCAACAGTCTACGAACGGTTTTCTTGAGTTACGTTGTCTTAGTGAGCACTTACTTTGGAAAGCTCAAAGTGTCCTGACAGTGCCGGACACTGCACTGAAACACGCTGCGATTAATTAACGCCAGTGTGTCACACGTATAGTAACCATGAGTGTATGTTCATACAATGCCGATATGGTGCCTAATCGTGTGCGTCTATTGTGTTTCACTCTACTGACTACCGAGATTCCAGTTTCAACACGATCTTGAACTTAAATTGCGGTATCATCAGACAAGGCTCTGTCAGACGCGTATTCCGCACCCAATCTTTTGTGTCATCTAGTTTCTCTTTTATTGGCAATTGTCACAGAAGGAAAGAATACATTGGTCTGCAACCTGTTTTCAACCGCAAACCGCGCGATAATCGCAATCCTCACCCTCTCAACCATCATCGGCCCTAAAATTCCGACAATCGCAAGAGTGCTTCCAGTGTGACAACCTGTTGTGTTATGCTTCCACGAAACCGTTATATGGACAGATCTCTTTAACCGCTAGAAACGGTTAGAGACATGGGACAAAGACGTCAAATTACAAACATGACCGCTTTCTTATTTTTCTTGTCACAGAATATTTATAAAATTTTGGGCCTACTAGAAACTTCTTACCAAATACAAAATAATTATTACACTGAAAGCAAGAAATCAATATATTTGTTTCTCCGTTAATCAAAAATATATTAAGGATTGGTTTAGTAATACCAAGGAGGATGTTGAGACCATGAAATTTACAATGATTTTCCCTCTGAGTACAGATTCAAAACCTCATTGCCCGCTGCCAATGTAACTAGAATATAAGGTAGGCCACTCCGGCCAATTACGCTCCCATTGGTTGCTTCGCTGTGACGTGAACTGGTGGAAGAAATACGCGCGAGTCTTGATTTACCATGCAATCTTACCTGAGACAATGTCCTACTTAGCATCTCTCTGCTGTTTACACGAAATATTAACAATAATTGTAATGAGCTATTCATATAGAAAAAGGACTAAACAACAAGATTAAATGGTTTGCGGAAAAAATAATGGTAAAATTTTTTTCTACATTTAATAGAAAAGTAAGCAAGTCTGTCCACATATAACATTGACAAAATGGCACAAGATGTAAAATTAAGTCGGAAAGGAGCCGATATTATATATATATATATATAATTTTTTATTTTTCGTTAATTTTATATTAATAGAATTATTTAGATTGTTATTAATTTACTTAGAAACCTCTGATGATACTGATATTTTTCAGTGAAACGTGCGTCAGATGTTAAAAATAATATACGAAATTATACTACTTGCAGAAGAAACAAATTGAAAACATCACAAATTTTATTTATATATATATATAATATGCCTGCGTGGGTGGGTGCGCGTACGTGCACACGCGTGCGCGCAGCCATTGCCAATAGAAATTAATTTAGTCATTGCACATGAACCTGGACAGCTGGATTCCAGGGTGGAAAATGTTGATGACGTTGTAGTTGCTGAGAGTGGTCAAGGAGTGGAATCGACAGAAGAGGCAGAAGAGCGGTCTGCGGATGTTGGACAGGAAGGTATAGTTGTAGGTATTAGGGAGACTGTAGAGTCTGAAGTTGCAGATGGACACAGGGATGTCCGGGCGGCGAGTGTTTCTGAGGTTGTGGATGGACAAGGGGATGTTCATGCCGCAAGTGTGGTAGAAGTAGATGAGGTCGAAGTTGAGGAGAAATTTGGTGGCAGCGTTGTGGAGTGTGCGAGTGAGAATGATGTAGTGTGTGAAGATGTGCAGACGCCTTCTGTAAGTAGTGTTGAGGATTCCGAGGAACGGGAAGAAGTTTCAGGTGGATCAGGTGAGCAACTAGAGGAGGATGAAGATGTGCAGTGTTCTGATGGTGGTAGTGGATGTGATGGCGATGATGTTGATGATAAATGTGTTGGGGAAAACGAGATTGGAGAA
The DNA here is from genome assembly GCA_034769895.1 of Magicicada septendecula. Classification (NCBI taxonomy): domain Eukaryota; kingdom Metazoa; phylum Arthropoda; class Insecta; order Hemiptera; family Cicadidae; genus Magicicada; species Magicicada septendecula. Next base: position 83,708,898 of record CM068368.1, on the reverse strand, counting down.
GAGGTTAGTGAAGAAGTTTGTGAAGCGGCTGGTGACGAATGTGATGAAGAAATTGGTGTGTGCTGAAGGAACATATGGTTGAAGATGGATCAGAGGAGCAACGGGAAGATGGTGAGGAGCTGCAGTGTCAGAAGGTTGAGTTGGATTATGTGGACGAAGAATGGGAAATTGTAGAAAAGAAAGAAGTAGAAAAGGAAGAAATTGTAGCAGAGGAGTTAGACGACGCGCATAATCCAAAGCGGAGTGAAAGTAGTGAGGTAAGTTGCCTTGATTCTGATTCAGAGGAAACCAGCTAGTACAGCTCAACACGAAATAATTTCTCAGGGAGTGGTGTCCGACATGAACGGGTACCTAAAGTCCGTCATAGAAAGGTAAGAAGAAGAGGTTAACGGGTAGCGGGTAGATGTTCTCCACAGTCCCAGTGGTGTTCGTCTACTTCAGGGTTGCGCCCCTGCCCACGCGAGCCTTGGTTTCCTCCATTCATCCTTATTTTCGGAGGGAACCAGGTCCTTACCCTCAGTCCTAGCTATTGACCTTTTAATGATCCTTGCCCCGTTTCATCTTCCCGATTTTCCTACCCCTCCCCTTAGTAAAAAAAAAAAAAAAAAAACCTATCGATAAGGAGTTAGAGAGACTTGCCGGAAGTGTTTAGATTGTGGTCCTCGAGATCGTTAGTTTCCCCTGTTCTAAAAGTAAGATGGAGAGGGATAGTGTGCTGTTGTTTCCTTGTACATAGTGGTGGATTTTGATTAATGGTTGTTGATGTTGATGTTGTTCATTGTAGGGTCCGAGCCATGCCGCTTTCTCCGGTTGTTTCCCGGGTGTTTTGTTGAGAGAGAGAATTTTAATTGTTGTGTATCGACGTCGGTGGAGAAGTAATACCCCCTTGCTAGTCATGGTGTTTTTGGTGAAGTTGAGATGAGATTAATGTTCGCGTGCCCTTGGTGCGGTCCTCTCTGTCTGGCCAAGCGGGGCCGTCCGCCCTTGTGTAGGGAAGTGAGCCAGCCATATGGCAAGGATGGAGATGCCTTGTGGGTGCATATGGCTGGTCGGTCCAAGTGATGGACGAGAGGTAGTACGGTCGCTCACATACCAAGGTGGGAGATACCTTGTTTGGTCTTAGGACGAGTATGTGAGTGGGACCGGTGGAAGTAGGTGATGGTCACCGGAGAGGGTGACGTGTTGGGGCGGTCCCGTGAGGTTGGCATGGCGGAGAGGGTCGCATGGCGAATGGACGCACTTGTGAGGCCTCTGTTCTCCTGAGAGCAAGTGCCGCCGGGCCACCATAACCACGATGTCCACGAGCTTGTCTTGAGAAGGGGGTACACTGCAGGGTACTCTCCCGAGTTTAAGAGTGGGGCAACCGGGTTGCCCTTTCGGGGTTGGGGGTGTGCCGGCATAATTCCGGCCGTCGAAAATTGTAGAATATTTAAGGGTAAAATAACGCTAAAGCAAGGGTCGGTTGTACCGAACATTGTACAGAACCGTTAAAGCTGCGCGCGCACCTCGTAGGGAGGTTTGGCTTTGTTGAGCTGTAACAGCTGAATTCAGTTATCGCCCGGCCAGCAAAAGAAACATCGACTCCGGAATCCGAATAGTTTACTGCGCAGTATTTCTTCCACTCTTATGGCAGGCTGAAATTTACGAGACTCCCGGTAAGAGATTGTATTATTGTATGCGTTAAAAATAATTAAAATTAAATAAATAATTAATAACAAGATGTATGCTGCCGTATGAGAAGGCGAATGCGTGTGGGTGCGATCCGACAGTTTCTATATTAACAAAATTACTTAATGTTCAGTATATAGCCCAGGTTATTTATTATTATTATAATATTGTGAGAGCCACTGTAATTGTCATTGTCATGGTAAATGTATAGAATGTTATATAAATTGGAAGCTAAAGTTAGTGCGTATTTATGGAATGGAAGTGTGCTCAAACATGCACCAGTTCGCTTGTGTGACTCTCTTTAATTAACTTTGCAGTAAAATAACTTGTGAGAACACCCGTAGAGCAAACATTATTAATATTGAAACATTCTTAATACTGTGAGTGCCTTGAAGTTAATCAGTTTTTGGGCAAATTGCAATAATGGTGTCACCACGTGGCAAGCTAACCTGTTGCTTTCTGTCGATGCGTGTTGAGAGCGTGCTAATGACTTTTACACTACGCCTTTTGATAAAATCTTTTATTGTTGGAATTAGTTATTCCATGGCAGATTTTTTTCTACTCTTCAAGCAGTTGCAAAGACTTTATTACCGAAACTTTGTGCATTTATCTTGAGTTGGTTGAAGGCCCGTTCTGAGGTTAATTACCTGTGAACTAGGGTGTACATTTTTTTTGTGAACATCTTTTCTAATTTTTATGAATTAACAGGGTTCTTGCTTAAGCCGGAGATGTGGCCTTGCTGATTGAACTCCATCCTCATCAGCCGTGAACCATTAGAAACGAACCTGTTCGGAGAAGGAGTCGGGTGACTAGCTCAAGATGTAACTCTTATTCAGCACAATTAAGGTGATATGCACTCTTTTATTTTCCTTTTGGGGCCGGGCCTGCAGTGCTCCTGATTTACCGTAAAACTCTTTTGAAACCATGTGCCCACGTGGCCAGACAGTCTGCTATAGGTGTGTCAGTTGAACATTCATTCTGAACATTATGTGTTAATTTCAAGGAACACTTTAATAACTTAATTTCATAACACTAAGTACAATGCTTGTAATTGTGTGCTGCACTGGGGGAGCGTGCTGGAGATATTTTGTACACTTAAACATTTTCACATATTGCCAATTGTCATCACCATACTGACTACAAAATTTATATGACTGGTTAGGAATTCTGTTCCGGCTGGAACAGAATGGAGTTTATATTAAATTCACTTTGGGTTTAACATTTAAGGGCTGGGGAGTTTTTCGTTTTCTTTGTGGCTGTTTTCTGGGGTATAAAAGAGGACATAGTTTTTGCCAGGCACATGTTGACACAGTTTAAGGCAGGTTTGATTCCTGTCACATAAGGTTAAGCGCAAGCTGGCGCACTCCCACAGCTGCTAGGGCACAACCGTCCTTATTGTAAATTCATTTATATATATATGTATATATATATATATATATATATATAAATATATACTTACCTATATAGAAAATGATGGATGAAAACACCATACAAGGTGATGTAACTCATTCCTATAACCAATTTATTAAACGTAAAAAACAATTAATTAATTGTTTTGTAAACATATATTTTAACAAAAAATGCCTACACCTTAATATTTTTCCAAAATACACAAAAATAATAGTAAAAAACAACAATAACAATAAAGTAAGCAAATATATTACTCAAGCCCAATATAAATGGATTAAAGACGAAATATCAAATAATTACAGAAAAATCGACTACATAAATAAACAATTAATTAATTTACATCTTCTTTTAGCCAACACACTTGATTATCATGCATGGAATAATAAATATATTAATATGCTTAAAATACTAAATAAACACAAAACAATTAAATTTAACACAATCAATAAAAAACTTAAAAATCTACTAATAAATAGTACACCTAAAGAAGATAACCAAAATTTACACACATTAAATAATAACCACACTTTTTACCCAAAATTCGTAAATTTATCTAATATTAAATTCACGGAAAACGAAATAGCTACCCTAGAATCATCAAACAAAACAAATCTTAAAAATGTAAACAAATATATAATAGATAATATCATAGTCGAAACTGAAAACGCAATTAATAATGTAGAACACGAAAAACAAGATAAAATAAGAACAGAAGCCTCAATGGAAATAATAAAATATATCAAAAAATATAATAACCAAAATCATCATATTAAAAATAAAAATAAACAAAATAAAACCATTAATAACGTGAAACAGAAACTAACGACTAATAACCTCACTTTAACCAAAGCTGATAAGAGTAATAGTACAATAATAAGTTCTCAGAAAGATTTAGACGATAAAACAGAAGAATTTATAGTTAATAATAATTGCATAACTATAAATAATGATCCCACAAATAAATATCAAACACAAATAACAAATATATTAAAAAATAGTAACCAAATCATAAATCCTAAAGACTCCTTTAAATATAAAATGGATAATCCTTGTGCACCAAAATTAAATTCTTTAATAAAATTACACAAAATCAATAAACCTATCAGACCTTTAATAAACGCTAGGACCGCACCAAATTATAAAATATCAAAATTATTAACTCAAATCTTAAAACATAAAATTGAACTTCCAGCAAAACACAATATAAAAAATAGTATCGAACTCACGGAACAACTAATAAACGTAGAAGTAAACAGAAATACAAAATTATATTCATTCGACATATCAAACATGTATACAAACATTCCCATTGAAGAAACTATAAATATTATAATAAATAATCTGAAAACAAATAACGAAAATAACACATACATTAAACAGTTAACTAATACTTTAAAAATAATTTTAAATCAAAATTATTTTCAATACAACAACAAATTGTACTATCAAACAGATGGCCTTGCTATGGGAGCCCCAACCTCCGCTATCATATCAGAAATCTTCCTACAAAAACTCGACGAACAAATAATAAATATAATAAAATTAAACGACCCATTAGGATGTTATTTTAGATACGTTGATGACACTCTGTACATTTCCCAAAACAATGGTATAAATATAAATAAAATATTCAACTCCATAAATTATTTACATTCTAAAATAAAATTCACGTTAGAAGAAGAATCTCATAATAAATTAAATTATTTAGACTTAACAATAAAGAAAAATGAAACAAATTTTGAATACGCAATATACAGGAAACCTTCTCAAACTGACTTAGTAATACCAAATACTTCTAATCATCCTCCCCAACACAAAATGGCAGTATTTAATTCCATGATTTACCGAATGCTTAGGATCCCATTAAATAACACAGAAAGAAACAAAGAAAGAAAAATTATCCAACAAATAGCAGTTAAAAATGGATACAAAATAAAAACTGTTAATAAATTAGAAAATAAAATTAAACATAAAATCACTAATAAAATTCCTAAAAACACTACATTTATAAATTCATCTATTAATAATAATATAAAATATACAACCTTCACTTATTACGGAAATATAACTCAAAAACTAAATAAAATATTTAAAGATACTAATTTAAAAATATCTTATAACACAGATAATATAATTTTTAATAAAATAAAACCTAAAACTAAATCCAATACTCACAATAAAAGTGGAATATATAAAATAGAATGTCCAGATTGCAATAAATTTTACGTGGGCCAGACGAAGAAAAAACTACGAGATAGATTCGTTCAACACCGCAATGCATATTTAAAACCAAATATTTATAAATCTAATTTAGCCACACATTGTCTAAATAATAACCACCAGTTTCCAAACATTGAAAATATAAAATTAATTAAAAACATACAAAAAGGTCAAAAAATGAATATTTGGAAAAATCTTAACATTTACAAACACAATAACAATAATTTATTAATTAAAGAACAAACCCAAATAAAAACAAAACAAGACGATCTATTTAAAATTATAAATTTACTAAAAAATAAAAATAAATGTGAATAAAATACTATATAAACAAAATTTCAAATATAACCGAGAAAACAGCTGCTGAAGAAATAAACATTAAAACAATCGTTAACTAATCGACCTAAATCGATTATCAGTTATTTTATTTTACATTAAAATCGATACAAATTCGATTATTCGTTACTTTTATATTAATAGAATTATTTCGATTGTTATTAATTCACTTAGAAACCTCTGATGATACTGATATTTTTCAGTGAAACGTGCGTCAGGTGTTAAAAAGAATATACAATATTATCTACTTGCAGAAGAAACAAATTGAAAACATCACAAATTATATATATATATATATATATATATATATATATATATATATATATATATAGCTAGTCGGACTTTAATAGAAAGGAATTTTCACTTTTCTTGGGCATATACTAATTAATTTTTGTACCTTATAAAGGTCTAAACAGATTAATTTTTTTACTTGTAAAGCATCTCTTGATTAATTTTTTTCTTGTACAGCATGTACTGCTTAATTTCTTTTAACCTGTAAAGCATCTACTGATGAATTTTTCTACTTGTAAGGTATATACTGATTAATTTTTTTTAACTTGTAAAGCACATACTGATTAATTTTTCTACCCTGTAAAGCATATACTGATACATGAATCCTTCTGAAGTTGTAAAAACAAATTAACATTGTAGAACCGCATAACCATTACTTAAAATCAGGTGATGCAGTTTTATTTGTATTTTATGATGTGGTAGATTTCATATGCTCATGATGGGGCAATTATCAGTGGATATCTATGCATATGGGCGGTCCGCTCTCTCTTATGGGTTATGAGTGATTATCATTCTTTCAGGGGTTTTTCGTATTTATGCAACTTAATGAAATTGATGAATGACGGTGACTGATGGGCGACATTTATGACAGCTGGTTTTAGGGCATGGTAGTAACACCGCCTGCAAAGCAAGTGTATTCCAGGGGTATTCGTGTTTAGAATATTTGTGTATAATTGTGAGTATATGTGCCTTTATGTTTCTGTACGTGTTGTTATGTTTCTGTCTATATTAAGCTAGTCACAACAAGGGGGAGAATTATATATTTACTGAACGTTATTCTATATACATATATATATAAATACTTGTTACTGATATACAGAACTTGTCTTTGACACTATTATTAAAATGGGGCTTATTAATTTATTATGTATTTGGGTGTTACTCCTTGTATTCGGGGACAACTGATGTGATAATTTTTCCATGCATGTAACGAAATATGGGGTACAATAAAAACTGTTATTGTTATATTACAGCCGAGTTTCATTGCAAGTCCCGTCATACTGGACCCAGCACAATTTTGGCTTCTCTAGGCTCCGGCCTAGTTCTAAATAACTTGTGGCATCTCTTTCAAAAAAAAATTAAATAAAAAGAAATAAAAAGAAGTTTGTTGTATACGTATGAAAAAGACATAAAAGGAAAAAGGGGTTGCAGTCGATGAAAAGCTAAAAATCGCTGCAAAATAAAATCTACTGATAAAATAATTGTTACGTTCTGAAGTGCCAGGAACGGCCCGAAACTTGCATCTAAGAACTTGAAAAAATCTCATTTTTTAAGAAAAGGCTTTAATTAGGAAATCCTTTTGTTTAACAACGAACAGCAGCAGAGTTATTCCATAATATAGAAATCTTTCCTACAAAAAGGAAACAAAATGCAACGGCTTTCGTACACGAATTCTTTAGTATACGAATGAAGTGACTTCACAAACTAGATAATGCAAAATAATATTTCACCACACAAATACTAGGCTAAATGCTGCAGAGTAGTCAGCGCGTATCTCAACAGCAGAAGCAAAGAAATTAGGAAATATTCCCCTTTATGTACAAGAGTAGGTACTAACAAGAAACGTAGAACGAGCAGCAAATGGCAGAGGTAAAAAAATATCAGAGATAGATGTAAGGCGGAAGATGTATAACGCATTATCAAATATAAAAAATATGATTCCCAAGCAATATGTATCACCACCGTGTCTGTAGACAATTACACAGTCTGAAAGACTAAAAGGAAGATTGAAAGACTGCAATCATCGAGGAAAACGGACCGTATAGTATCAGCTTCGAAAACGGATGGAAGTTGTACAAGATGTGACATCTGAAAAGCCACAATGTTCGAAACCAAGTAATTTCACACAAATTCCATACACAAATCCTAAATGTTATGAGAACTTTAAACATAGACCACGGCCGCACAGCCCGGCGAGCTTAAGTTCTCATAACATTGAAGCCGACCGTGAAAGCCTCGGACAAATCGTAAAGTCAATGAAATTGAAAGCTTGCTTGAGCCAAACGAAATGTTTAATAGCCAAATCAAATCGTTTTACAGAAAATCAGTACACGAAATTACAGAACTTACACCCCCATGCAAACCCTCTGGTTATCACATTTTCACAGAAATGACACTACTGCAGTGTCAAAGGTAACCATAGTAATAGTGTTAACATTACTGTATAAAAGAATACTAAAGGCCAGTTTAAGTGTTTACAACAGCGTATTATGCGATTACGTAGATATGCACTCAAATCATAAGGCTTCGGAAAATCAATAAAGAAGTCAACTTTTATCTCGCTGTTTGTCTTTTTTCTGTCGTATCGAAATAGTTTAAAAATTACTACTGACCTGAATCAGTAATAACCTAGTGTTTTCCAGTATTATCCGTGTTTATCAGTTCTGTTCCCGAACGACTTCCCACGACGCAACAATAATAAGTCACTGTCATAAACAAGATCTCAACAAGCATTGAAGAAAAGTAGGCCTACACTAAAAATGGATTTACATATATAGGACTGTATTACTATTGTGCTGCGACTATCTTGACTGTTTCAACTGCAAAATGGTCGACAGATGTGAATTACATGGGTAGACCGTTTTCAATTTACACATGTAGGGTTGTCCGAGCGCCGTTCGCAGACTGTACTGTATTCGACTGCTCTTGAAAGAGTTTGTCAAGGTCATGACAGACGGCAGTCCGACACGTACGGGCACGGTACCCTCTAATATAGGGACTGACCGAGACTCCTGTAGACAACCTAAACCGGTCTAAACTGCTTTTCAATGAGCTGGTGAAGGTGGGGGAGCTGCTTTCCATGTCTCAAATGAAAGCTCCTAGAAAAATACAGACGAGAAGAAACAGTATGTGTAAACTGAAACGGTCGACAGCAGTCTGGTACAGTACGGTACGCGCACGCCACTACATGTGTACACTAAAATAGTCCAAGGCAGTCGAGGTATAGTACGCGAACAGTACGCGCACAGTACCATATGTGTAAATCTACCTTAGCTGTTCTAGACGTCGCTGGGGCGGTTGAGAGTGTGTTAGACAGGTCTGCTATTTAAAACTAAAACCAAATTTTGCAGCCCATGTTACTTCTTACTGAGGGGTCACAGCTCTACAAAAGATATTTCCAAGTGAAACACAATACCTCGTATTTCAACATAAAATTAAATTATTTTCGGCCGGATTCAGCTTCAGTAAAATTATTTTCGAAGCTGTTGAGCCGTGGCCTTCTTGGTATACATCCAGACGTTTCAACTGCAACTGCGGCAGTCATCTTTAGTGGATCTTCCGTTCTGCTCCAATGGCGATAGACGACATGATACTCCAAACGGTGGCACTTAAGTGGCGTTCTGCGTGCGGGCTGTTATCTGATTGACCGAGAGCTTGACCGATTACGTTGCTCCCCTGTCAACAAAATAGTTGATTTTGTATCCGAGGGAACGATTCGAGAACCCCTCAGTGCCGGATACCAGGCCTTATACAGCCTCAAGCTCTCCTTCTTTCTATTGAGGTTGTTATTGTGTATATGTATGTCTATCGCTTCCCGGTGTAGCCTCGTGTGCAGTGTAGAGAATACTGTCTTCGTGTCCTCACACTTCACCACGTGGTCTTCATTAACTAGAAGGTGCTCTACAAGCGCCGACTTCTCCGAAACCAGATTTGGCGCCCGATGGGTGTGTACTGAATTCAGGAAAACTTGCGATTCTAAAAACTCTTTCACATATCGATGGACGTATAGTGGTGGGGGTCAAGATTCTTTCCAGCGTATAGTGCTGGTGGCGTCACATTTGACTTTGCCAGCGTCTAACATCAGTGCTGACAGAAAAGCTATCCAAATGGCAAGTCAGTATGCGAATTGTTTTATGGCGAACAGTGTTGTGTCGCCCTCATGCAGGGAAGTGATGTTAATTTTAACAAATAAACACTCATTACATGTTTAGACTTACCAATTATTTCCGTGTTACATGTAGACCTGATAATGAAAATATAGTAGGCTCGAGAATGGGATCGGATCGCTCCCAGAGAGTAGAAAAAAGTTAACGAATTTTGTTACTCTCCTAATTTTTATGATATTTTGTTATTTTTGTCATCTGTGTACGCTAGTATAGTAGTAACTCTTTTTAAAATATACTTATGCAAACAGGATTATTACACATCATTTGCGTATACGTTTAAAATGTGAAGTACCGTGTAGGACAATCAATTCACTCAATAAGTATCTTCTAAACAGTGTGTCAATTACGCGATGTTTTATTGTGTTATTGCTGTTCTCTTTAATGCGGTTGACTTAGGATGCTGTCACACGGTTTTCAACCACTTTAAAGATAGTAATGTTGACTAGACTTAACTTGTTTCTTTTTTTGTATGGAGCCGACTCGACCGGGCCCCTTCCAAGACCAAATTCTAGATACGCCAATTAACATAATGATAATAGATTCCACTTGTAACGCAAGGGACTTTTGTAATCAAAGTGTTAAAATTTGAACATAGTCATTAAAGAATCAACCTTTTTTAAATGTAAATCACTCTGATAATTGTTTATCTATATTTGAAAAAACGCATTAATTTGATAGACGAAATCATGACGCTGTCGGGTGCTTACGTTTGTACATTTGCGTGTCTTTAGAGTGGTATACTGTTAGCACATCAGTGCATTGCGTAATGCTTTGTTCGTAATGACGTTACTGATACTTGCGTTAGCGTTTCGTTTGTTCCAATGCGTGCCGGCAGTAAACATCAACATCACTGACTTACCGCCCGATGACTTCTATAAAACTGATGAAGTTGACCATTCGGTTGTCGTACGCGATGCACATACGTTTGAGTTTAAAGTAACAGGTACGTTTTAAAATCAACGCAGTACAATTAGGCTATAAAAACCACACTCAGTTTATAATTGCTTACTACAAAATCACGATATTCAATTCACAATTTTTAACTCCGAAACGCAAAATATAAGCTACCTTGCATCAGAATAGTTAACAAACAGTCATATGGAATACTCGATGAGAACTGACTTTGAACGTTTCTTAAATTTCTTCTTGTTCCTATCCGTTTCGGATGTTGAATATCATACAGGCTATTTTAACTTTCTGCACTGCTGTACGGAATAAGTCAGTTGTATTCATGCCAAACCAGGTGCTTAAATTTCTCAGGCATGATATTCTCGGTCGCCCAACGCCTCTCTTTCCAAGTACTTTTCCCTGTAGTTTGGATTGCAATAAGTAAAATCTCTGTTCATTTCTCATGAGATGTCCCAGATACTGAAGCTTTCTTATCTTTACTGTGTTAATAACTTCCCTATCTTTCTTCATCTTTCTAAGAACTTCAACATTAGTTATATGTGCTGTCCATGAAATGCTCAGTATTTTACGATACAGCCACATTTCTAAAGATTCCAATTTCTTAGTTATGCCTTCAGTCGAAGTCCAAGATTCTACACCGTAGAAGAGGACCGAGAATTCGTAGCAGCGTATAAGTCTCATCTTTGTGTTTATTGTTAAATCGTGACTTTTGAATCAACTGCTCATTCTAGTGTACACAGCTCTTGCCTTTTCAATTCTGCTCTTTATTTCTTCAGAGTGATCCCGTTGTTCATTGTATTACAAAGGTAAAATTGTTCGTTGTTCATTATTCATTGTTCTTACATTTACAAAGGTAAAATTTACATTTTGTCGCGCCGACTATCAACGTTCGAGACTGTAAGTCTCAAAAGCCGTGCTAGGCTACGCGTAGAGTGCAGGCAGCTTGTCAGATCCTGATAACCGGCGCCGACAGGATCGTCTAGTGAAGACAGATTATAGGCACCGAAACAGTACAGATTCAGTCATAATCACGTAGTTATGCAGTGAAGAAGCTGTGTGTTTACTCATTGTTTAAGGAAGTGTTAACTTAAAACTAAAATTTAATTAATAAAATTGTACAAACACAAACAGAATTAACACTGTTGCACAGGAAATTTCGATCTGATGATGAGCTGTGAAGCTTGAAAGCGCTAATCGGAATAATTTTTTTATACCGGTGTGCAACAGTGTTCATTCTGTTTAAAACTAAAACAAGAGAGAAGCTGTGTCCACAAAATTAATCTCTATAAGCTTACCTGCAACACCCATTTCCTTTTATATCTTATCTACAACAGGCATCTACAACGACCCGATTAGAATATTCCTCAAGTTTCTTGCCTAAATTTCAGGTTTTATTAAAACGTTTGATATCAGTGTTTCCGTATCCATGAAGAAATTAATAAAACTTAACTGAAACGATTAAAAGACGTGCAGAACGCTCCGACTCGGCGCTGGTTTCTGAAACCAGATTAAACGTATATAGCCTCTCATTTCGATAAACTGTCTGAGTCAGACTACCTGCGCGCGTGCACCGGTGTCTGCTGCCACCCTCGTCTAAACGGTGTCTGCCTAGTCGCCAACAGTGGCACTTGCAACTAATTTCAGTTCCGAACACAGATAGATAAGACACGTTTTTGACATGTGAGTATGTCCCCCTTGCGAACACACAGAGAACGATGTATATACATCGTTGGACACAGATGAGTATTATTATGTGTTTGTTCACCTTTGCTACCGAACAAGGAATGTGGTGACGTATGCCATTCCACTGCACGCGTCTCTATAAAACTACACATTTAAAATACGTTTAACACAGTTTCGGTGTGACTTGACTCTCTCTCACACAGAACTTCTTGTAGAGAATAACAACAAACACACTTTAACAAAATATTCAATAAATTATACTGACATATAATGTACGAACGGTCAATCTAATACGAACACAAAATTACAACGTAAATAGGCCTACGTCTTCTGAACGTCTGAACAATGTTTTCAGAAGGAGTAATACCTTACCAACACAAGCACGCACTATCATACAGTTGACCTCCCGCTCCTCAGGCGTCTCGGCTGCAAAACCGGTGTGCGTACAGTACACATACACCGTTGCACACAGATGAGGAGGATTATCTGTTCATACGTGAAGTTGCCAAAGTTACGCTTCTTAAACTAAAGGTGATGAAAATAGTAAAATTTACATTTTCACCTGTACAAGTACACAAACCTATTTAAAAACTGATATCGCCTGTCGCAACAGCTGAAATAAAGCAGCTGTATTGCCTTGTCACTTCGCAAATCTGTTGTTCTTATTTTTAAATTTGTATTTAATTAACGTTTTAATGATTATTCTTATGTTTTCAATTATTTTTGTTATGTTTTGATTGGTTTTATGTTTTTTATATTTTTATATTTCATTTAATGCATTTTTTAACTAAAATACTAAATACGTTTACCAAGTTATAATTTTTACCACATACACGCGCGCACGCATAGCCACCTTGTAGGCCTAAGTACTAAAGGTACGAGCGATATTCTCTACTAAACGTATAATCGATGTTCCCTATATATGCCTAGTGACTATGCATAGTCGAAATATCGAAAATTTGATAATTTGATAGGCTACAGATAATGAAAATGTAGCCTACACTTTTTAATTGTTGTAACGCTATTTTCAGATTACAAGTGGATAAGAAAGGTGACGTTCCACGGAGACATCAACAAGTCGCGTGATTTGAGAGTAAACCCGGATGACGGTGAAATTAAGTTTGTAATTTTCGAACGAACGAACGGCTCGTGGTCACACGTCTGCAAATGTGATAAGTTGAACTCCGGAGACACTGTGTATTACTGGTTTGTTTTGCATACAACTCATCCAAAGTATTCCCGTATAGGGATTCACAAGTCCCTACACTTCACAATGACATAAGTCAGCAGCCTTCCAATGCTAAATTACTAAAAACGTTTCTTCTTGGCTCTCAACAATTTAGAGCTAACTCCAGTAACCAGTTCAACGTGTGCGAATTCTTGAATAATGTGGGTATCACAAGGTAATTGATACCTTCTCAAGGTAAATGATTTTGTAATCCTAAAATTATATTTTTCCCAATCACGGATTTAAAACTGAAGTAATATTATTTATTTTATATACGACATTGTGTTTATTTTTTCTATATATACGAAGTAAGGTAACATATATTAAAGTAAATAAAGTAACATAAAGTAAAGTAAGGTATATATAGTTAGTAAGGTACTTAAAATTTGCACTGAGGGTCGGCGCAATTTTGTTCCTCAAAAACGTATGCAGACAAAATAATCTGTAACTTTATGAAGTCAATATTTCTTGGGTGAAGATGTTTGCTTTTTAACGTATTGTTACGTTGGTCTCACTGATCGTCGTATGGTACACTGGAAAACAAAATACAGACACCAATGAAACCACTAATCACCAGCTTTAATTACCATAATTAATAATTCTTAATTAACTTGTGCAATAATTCCAGTTAGATCTGTCCACACGCAATAATAATGTCAACTAATAGACTTCCACACACTAATCACTTTTCACTAACACCACTTGAGACGCACTGTGTAATCGCCGACGTAAAATTGAAACTGAGCGGCAGCTGTCGTTGTTTAAATAGATAGCACAAGTGTTCCAGAATAATCCATAATACGCGTCAACACCACTCGAAAATACTATAGCGTAATTGATTGCGGCTTTGAACACAGTGTGCGCGGACCGGTGAAGTCTGGAACAGTCTCGGTTGTTGACGTGTGGTAAGTGTCACGTACGCACACAAACATTACAGCTGGGTTGTGCTGGGATAGCTGAGAAACATGTAGATCGTTCTGTAATGCCATAACAGTATAAATGGTTCTTAGGAGTTCCCTCATTCAATTGTGGCCGACTGTCTGTTGAAATTTGAGGTCATGTGTGTTACTCAAGATAATTTGAATGTCATGCTCTGTTATTTTTCATTCTCTTGGATCTTTTATTAGTATGTCATGGACCTTAACTTTTGTGTTCTCCAAGGTTCTTATACCGGTTCAATAGTTGTGGATATTGAATGCCACAAAGTAATTCTGTGTTCACCAACTCAAAAGGATCAAGTCTTGGAATCACAATACGCCTTAACACCATGTTTTAAAAATATTAAGGTACAGTATGCTTAAAGCATTAATTAATGCTTGATTTAAATAATTTAGCCATCCTTTTTAAAATAATTTAAAGTTAACAAAATGCATTTATTGTAATTTTTCACTATAAGTTTGTTTTTCTATCGAAATAAATAAACACACACACACACACACATTTAATCACTACGTCCCTGAATGAAAATTAAAAGAAATTCGTATTTAAGTGTCTAAATTGTACAGTTAAATATATAAAAAAATTAATTATATTCTTATTGATAAACAAAAATACCTCATCAAACATTATGAGCTAAATAAAAGCTTACAAAATTTTAGTAGATAGACCCTACTATTTATAAAAAAATGATAATATTTGTGTTGCATATGTGAAGAAAATAATCGAGTCATAACACTTAATATTAAAATTTGTGCTATATTCAAGTCAGTACGGAAGACGCAAGTAAAATGGCTTCGAGATATTTTCGTGCTACACAGGTGACTCACACGTTACCTACAAACTGTTTAATAAATTATGTGGTTGTTTTACGGTGTCTGGTGTCGCTGTAATACCACTCCACTAAACACAAACGTTCACGTACCATTTTGTAATATGGCGTTGAAAACGATTTTGAATTCCATAATAAAGGACGGAAGTTATTAATAGATAAGCTAACAATCAACACTACACATTATACCCAGTAATCAATGCAGTTAAACGTCAAATTTATCAAATTATAATGTATTTAGTGTTTCGAAATTTTGAACTGTTGCGCGTCATGTTTGTAAAGTAATGTTGTTTTACATGCAGTCGTTGTTAATACGTTAGAGGCTTAACATGACTTTCGTAGTCAACAGAATGATATCAGTGATAGCAATGCTTAGTGTTTATTTACTTGAATTCGTCTTCCCGGATGATTCGGAACCACCGGCGTTCTTGAAGACTGATAAATTCTATCACTCAATCGTCGTACACACAAAAAATAACTTTACATTTAACTTAAAAGGTACGTTTTGGAAACAATAAAATGTCAGTCAAACTTTTCGAATTGTTTATTAATTGGTTGTTCATAACTTGTTTCTGAAAAAAATCAATATTTACTTAAATCGAAACATTCAGTACAAAAGGTATGGTTACACTACAGAGCAGTTAGTGCGGCAGATAATTACATAATTTCAATACGGAATATTTAATAAACGGCTCCTATTCTGCAGAGCCTATGGACAAACCAACTATATAACAATTCTTGGATTTCGTTGTCCATGACGTGTCCGTTACTTAACTAAATATCACTATAATATTGACGACTCGGAACACAAAGTTTTTTATAAGTAAAAACGTAAAGTTTTACCTTACAGCCTAAACCGGCTTTCACCTATACTATAGGTGAAAGCCGGTTTAGGTTGTAAGGTAAAACTTTACGTTTTTACTTATAAAAAACTTTGTGTTCCGAGTCGTCAATATTATAGTGATATTTATATAACAATCTATACATAGTTATAGAGTCAGAAGGAAAAGAGTAGCTTCTAGAATCGTAATATATCAGTAAAATAATGTGTGTAAATGCAGCGTGGTACAGTAGATTACTATTGTATGCTATTCTTGTAGAACTTAAATAAGTCGTAGGTATGTAGACTTTTCCAATCAGAGCAAATACATTTATTTTTAAAATCACAGACTTAAATTTAGAAAACGTGAAAACGTTTAACATATTTACTTTGACTAACAGTATGACCGATACCAATTAATTATGAACCTAAACCTAAATTGGTTGGTATGTAAATATTTTCAAAAGGGTTTGGTTTTGTTTGGTTTGCATAGATTGCTATTACCATCGTTCAAATTTATTTACACAACGTTTCAAATATTAAAAATTTTTTTGGTCATCTTCATCTTAAAAAATGTCAGTTTTAAGTAATTTTAGACTTGTAAACAACTTTAAGCAAAGTGAAATGTTGCTAAAGGATACTTAGCCGCTTTTGTAGTGTGCGGCTACGATGGTACGTAACTATTTAAGGAATATTTTTAAAAATACGTTAATTTGGATAACCGTGAAAGTATAGGAAATTTTGGAATGGGATTTACATCAAAACGCTCATCATAATAAGACCTACTTGATGACAGTAGTTGTTTTAAAAGTTAGTAACTGAATGTATGCGTTTTTTTTTAAGTAAAAAAATTGAAGCCCACAAAATCGGTCGTAAAATATTTAGGTTTTTGAATATTGATTGTTCTGTACGATACGTTCTTGTACAGAAAAATTTATTATCTGTAAGAAAAGGGGTTAGCGAAGAACCAATCAGATTAGTAGTAATTTAATTGTAAAATAAGAATTGTTAACGTACAATCATTCTACTTTCGGAATCGATAACGAGTGAACGCTGCGTTGGGCCAAGACGTTGAGTCTGCCAGTTGCAACTAACGCAAGTATTTCCTGTACAGTTACTGCGATAATTATTATAATTGTGTTCTATCCGGAAAAGTGTAAGATATTACGTTTAGGGTATATAGACACTTCAATTTGACTGGAAAGATGTAAGCCCAATACACCAGTTAAGTTATAACAATATCGGTTTGCGGTGTGAAATTGTATATAACCGTGCCCTCGAGAAATATCTACACTCCCAGAAGCGACCCTGAAGCCGGACAAAGTAAACTAACAGACGTGTCCATCCAGATAGGATCCACCCGTCACCTAAAGGATCTCGTGTCAACATTAAAGGGAAGTGAACATATTTATATACACTTATGAAAACTCGTTTATAAGAAAGACTCTAATACAAGTTATATCAGTAAAGACGTTGTGGTTTAAATAAGACAAATTTTAAATATTAAATTTAAGAACTTTTTAAATATTAATTTATTTCATTGTACAGAAATTTAATTTTAGTTTGTGTTATGAAGGTCAACAGAGATAGATTAATTATTTTTGCAAACTGTATTAAAAGCACAGTAGATTGTCAGAAAATTAATAGCATTATTAATACATCCTTTTTATTTCAATAACATCTAGCTCGACTGCTTATTCTATGCGACCCTTATACATTGCAATATATAATTGGTTTTAACGTTGAATCACTCCATTCTTGTCCAGAAAATGTGGGTGTATCACTAGATGCAAGAACTGTGTTCAACCGTAACATAAAGTGAATTACCATACGTAAGCTTTAAAATCAAAGAAGATCTGGAATACATGACTCACAAACTGAAGAAAGAGTAAGAAAATGGGGATTACTGATGAACACAGAAAGAACGCACTATCTGTGTGTCGTAGAAGAAACAACAGATTTAATCTTAAAAAACAACGAACGTATAAAAAAATGCAACCGCTGAAATTACTTAGGAATAAAATTTAATGAAGAAGGAGCATATGATGTTTAAATAAAATCAAGAATAAACAAAGCAAAACAAATAATTAGATTACTGAATTGAATTCTTTGGAGCAAAGAAATTGAAAAAGAAATTCACGTTCGTTGATTTACGGATCCGGAACATGGAGAATAAAAGAACCGGTCAAAGTAAAGTTAGAAGCTACAGAAATGGATGCTTTGAGACGAGCTGCTAGAACATCAAGGCTAGAGCGAATACGAAATGAAACGATCGAAGAAGAAATGGGCGTACAAAAGACAATCATCGACTGCATTGAAGCATAACGACTAATCTGGTACGGACTCGTACGAAGAATGGGACAAAACAGACTACCAAAGAAAACAATGAGATGGATACCCAGAGAGCATAGAAAGAAGGGAAGACCCTGAAAACATGGATAGAGGGAATAAGAAGGTTAATGAGCGATAGAGGACTAAACGACGAAGACTGCAACGGCAGTCAACAATGGAAATCAGGCATCGGACAAAGTTGTAGGACGTTTAGACCCCGAATAAAAAAAAAAATCTTTAAAATCTATAAAATACAAATTCCTTTCATATCGGCAGACGCATTGAAAATATTTTTGTGTAATTATTATTGTCATTATTATTTCTTTTTGTAGATTATGAATGGATGGAGCAGGTAACATTCCACGCAGATATCAACAGGCGGCGTGACTTAGCCAGTGACCTGACGGACGGAGAAATTAAATTTGTAATTCGTAAACGAGAAAACGGGTCGTGGACGCACACCTGCTCGTACCCTTACATAAACCTAGGCGACACAGTGTATTACTGGTTCTTCATCAAAACGACGCATCCCATTTATCGCGTTGTATCGCATAAGTGCCAGAACTTTACAATACCAAAATCAAAGTTTTGGTAAAGCTTTAGTAAACAAACACGTTGGAAGTAATCATGATTTCAATTAAACGAACAATATACATGGTGAGTCAAAATTGCACGGCAATCTCTTGGAATCTGATTCCGAGAGAAATTTTTATTTGTTTATGGGAAAATTAACGTAGTTATTGCATTCCAATCTAAAAATGTGTTTCTCGACTCCAATGTTTTGGGTTTTACACAGTTTTTTTAGAAACTAATTGATATAGAGCTCTGGGACCTCTTCTATTCAATTGCTCAGATCAAAAACCACAAGAAACCACCAAATTTACCCTTCACTTTGTACCTCAAAATTTCAGTATGGCGTCATTTACCGTGGAAGTAGAAATCAGGGCAAACTGGTTCGCGAGCCGTAACTCCCTAACTAACCGTTCTAAGACCTATATTTACATGAACTTTTTTTTATTTCTAGCTATAGAATCAGCTTCCGAGAGATTTCCGTGCAATTTTGAATCACTTATATATCAAGTCAGCTGCCAAAAAACTTCAACAATCGTTTAGCTCTCTTCAAAATACTTTCTAATTTTTTCTATTTTTATAATTCATTTTTCTTTTAAGAGACGATTGCTGGCACATCATAATATACCTTCTTTTAATTGATACTCAGTTTCTTTCCTTCTTCGTCTTAACAGGTTCCTTTCATGTGGTATTTAATACTTTATACAGAACGTCGTTATTCCAAATGTTGTCGGGTAAAAATTCCATCTGACAACCAGGCAACCTTCTAAACAGCACTCTCCAGTCAGTATGAAGACAATTACATCGTGTTCTTTAGACTTACAGCTTACTCTTTTATCTTTAGTGCTACAACAGAGTCTTTCTGTACCATTTTTATATGTAAAAAGGAACGGCCTACAAGTGGCCGTCTTGTAACCATACCGATGGCTTTTTGGCTTTCAACTGATCTACTCCGCTTGCTTATTCTCCGCTCCCTTAAAGGGCGCATTATGTTGTATAAAATTGTGATAATTGAATGCGTCCGCAATGATCTATTTGAGTTAGTTAACGTTTAATTAATTTATTAAAATATAATTAATTTCCCCAATTACATTTATAAGATGTTTTTAACACTAGATCCCAAATTTATTGTGTTAGCTTCTTGTTTTCTTTCGCCAGTTTTCCAAACGCCCCGTTCCTGTAGTCGTATCTCTTTCTGGGATTGTGCTTTCCATATTAGCAAAAATACTTGATACAGACAGAGACAGAGCGAGAGAGAGAGAGAGAGAGAGAGAGAGAGAGAGAGAGAGAGGAGAGAGAGAGAGAGAGAATGTGGTGACGTATGCCATTCCACTGCACGCATCACTGTAATACTACACATTTAAAATACGTTTAACACAGTTTCGGTATTACTTAACTGTCTCTCACAAGGTATTTCTTGTAGCGAATAAAAATAAACCACTTTAACAAAATATTTCGTAAATTACACTTACATACAATGTACGAACTTTCAATCTAATACGCACACAACTTTACAACTAAATATGTATGAAGAATGTTTTCAGAACCAGTAATACCGCACCAACACAAGCACGCACTATCATTCAGGCGTCTCGGCAGCAAAGCTGGTGTACCTACAGTACATACGTTAACAAACGTTTCCTATAACGTGTGTTTAGCATGAGAGATTTATAATAGTTCAACGTATCGTGTATTTGCACTGTGAAAATATTACATTTTCTATCTGTACTTTAAATTATTCCCTGAAATCCGCCCGGTAGAGAAAAATTTAAAGTGCAGATAGAGATCTAATTGCCTTACAGTGCAGTTAGATAATGATAGAGAAGACAGAATGCGATAACAGTTTCGTGCGATGCACTTTCTCCCTTTGTCACACATTGGAGCTTCACAACAACACTTGCATGCTTGTAATGTTCTCACCAGCCTTTGTTATCAAGGGCGTATTTACGGGGGGGGAGAGAACGGGACCGGAACCTCCCCACAGAGGGACAAAAAAAGTTTAGGAATTTTGTTAATCTTTAATTTTTAGGCTCTTCTATTATTTTTTCAGGTAGAAACTCTTTTTCAAATACACAAACAGGTTTGTTACACAACATTTGTGTATACGTTTGAAATATGAAATATAGAAAAGTCAATTCACTCAGTATCTTCTACACAATGTTTCAGTAGCGTGTATTTTTATTGTGTTATTGCCGTAGGCCTAAACATAAATGGAATTCATTTCATTATGTTGAAACACGTTTTCGGCCACTTTAATGATAGTAATGTTGATTACTCTTAATTTGTTTTTTCTTTTGTATAAAGCCGACCCGACCGGGCTCCGGATCCCCCAAGACCAAATTCTAGATACCCTACTGTTTGTAACAACCAGCCTACACACATCAAACACTATTCAAAACTGATCTGTGCGTGTGCGAAATGAAAGAAAATTTTGATAGCCCCTCAACAAGGTGTCTGTCCATAGCGCATCTCCTAGTCAGTGATCATATCTATCGTCAGGTCCATAACCCGCGGCCATCATGGGGGCTGATACGTTTGACCAGCTCCTTGCTCAACGGAAAAAGGATGCAATGATAAAATCCTATTATAATATTTTAAAGTCTAAAATTTTAACTCTAATATATATATATATATTTATATATAAAATTCACTCTCACTACCGATAATTCAGATATTAAAGAAGCAGGTTCAGATCATATAATTACACAAACTTTTAAAAAACCTTTTCCCAATGTAGGCCTATATGTTTTGTACAACATGGATGTAGCCTATGGGTGAAGAGATGAATGCCATTTAAAAAATTTTTAAGATAATTACACACTTATTAACTATTGCTTTAGAAACGTAAACAAATATTGTTTCTAAATAATACCTACGCGTATGAATGTGAGCGTGTGTTTCTGTAGCACAATGACAAGTGTTCGTCGTATGTGAATGTATCCATTAAACGGAGACCAACATTTTGATTTTTCTTTGAAAAGTCTGGTTTGTCAGGAGAGAAAAAGTTCACCTCTTAATGCACATTCTTATGCCCAATGACTAGCGTAAGAGAAATCCGATAGAAGCTCTTCTATATGCCGTCAAAGCAAATTTCCAATGAAACTGCCACCAACAAGCATGTCTAATTATCATACCAGATTTCCAAACAAACATAATTAGGAGATCTGTATCCATCCTTTTGGCTTCCCGGCGCCTTTCAAACATTGTATGAAATCCTATGGGACTACTTAATACTGTTGGCATAGCGAATAGAAGAGAAAATGAGATCACTCTGGGCGCGCGCTATAGTCGTGAATAGGGCTAGCGGTGACCACGTTAAACTTCGGCGCTGCGATCGCAGGTTGTTGTAGTTGAGACGGTAAGCCTATTTAGCCACGTTCAAAAAAGAGCTGTGTTTTATGTGTTGCAAAAGTGTGTTTGTGCGTCTTATTACATATATCGTGTTCAGTTGCAATTAATGATAGGTTTGAGTGATTTACAAACATTCTGAGTCATAAACGTGTGATAATATATAGTAAAAATGCTCAGAATGTATGAAAGGTTACAGTAATGATTTGTGTGTGTGTGTTATTTTTCATATACGAGTTGTTTTTAGTTTCAGTTAACAGTGCGTGTGAAAAAAGTATTACTGGTGTGCGCGTCTCATCATATATTATTGAAATTTTTACAAATTCTTAATTCAGAAAGCAACACTTTTGGCTCAGAGAAAACTCTAGAATCACTCAACTTTACTCTAAAAAGTACTCTGGAGTTATCCGAATATTTGTGGAGCAAGAAATTTAAATATTTACTTACTGCAAAATTCAATCAGGATCCTCTAGAACGCCATTTCGGGATTCTCCGCTCTTTGTCATGCGATGACCATCCATCTACAGTTGACTTTCTACATCTTCATATGTTGCAGTCTGTGTATGTTCCACATAAACTTACGTTAGCGAAAGGAGCAAACTGTAAACCGGAAAGTGAATCTCCACTCACTTCTTTTGTAAATCAAATCCGTGAAATATGTAAGGAGGTAGAAAATGAAAACAAAGCCCTCAAGAAATCAATGGAGTTGCTCATCAAGGAAAATGTAGTTTTAAAGGACTCGGAATGCTACAATTGGGTAGAGGATCTACCTGAGCTCAAAACTGGTGCTCCGAAAGAATGTCTCGTGTATCACTTGGCAGGGTACATAGTGAGAAAACCATCTAGAATTACTGACTATGGTAACTGTGCTGTTACACTGACGAACGAACGTCCTCCTAATCTACCTGCTGCTGTGTGGACAAAAATAAAAGGTTACGGAACTATCGAAGAAACATCTCATTTAATGTACCCTTCAAATGGTGTTTATCATGTACTATTGCAAGCAGAAACAACTGTTACAATAAAACTTAGTTCACCAAACAGTATGTGGGGGGATATTTTTTATGAATGCTTGGATGAAATCAAAGAAATTAATTTGCCCGCAACGGACAGAGTAGGATGTTGCCGTGAACACACAATAGACATTGTAAGCAAGCTAATTTTCAAATATATCCAGTGCCTATTCTTTTTCCGTACGAAGAAAATACATAGAGAAATGACCAGTACAAAATTGGCTAAATCCTCTCGGAAAATTTCGAAGGTTTCGAACTGCTGACATCCTATGGTGTGTACATTGTTTAAATCTTATATACTTTTGTATTTGTACGCATTCCAGTGTATCGTAAATATAATTTTAATTGTTACAACATATAAAAACATTTCACGACAGTTTCAAATAAGTATTATTTAATACAGAATTGTGTGTGTATTAAAACTTATTTGCGTGCTTCACGTTGGCATACACAACAACGGTCGACGCTAGCGCCACGTTGCGGCGAACCACAGTAACTAGCTAAGTGATCACACTTTCTCTTCTATTCCCTATGCTCTTGGACTTAATTTATCTGTTCTTAGTTATTTATAACACTAACTGTAAGCTGTACTTACAAATCATCATTGTGAAGAAAATTCAAAATCAACTTGCCCTTTCCATTTTGAATACATGTAGGCCTCTCTTGCAAACGGAACTGTTTTATTTATAATATTTTCATTGTTATTTTGTTGGAATCATTAAACTAGAAGCTTTTTAATCTGTCAAAAAATGTTTGATTCCTTCAAACAATTCTATCCATTTTTTTAGGCAATTATCATTTTTATAAAAAAACTATCAGTATTTCTTGAGTGATTACTATATCAGCTTGCTCCCTTAAAACCGTACAGTCGATTTTCTTTATGTTGTGTAAACACCTTTGTTTCGGCGTAAAGTGAGAGTACAAAATAAATTTGTTGTTGAGTTTTGTCCAACCTGAACGTGAAGTAGGCCTAACACTTGAAGCGCTAACCAATAGCTACTTGAAGTAGTGAACGAAAATGCTTCTTTACTGAATAATAAGTTCTTAAGTACAATTATTATTATTATTATTATGTACAAACAATTATTTATGTATAACTTATTGTTAGTTCACATCCTTCATTATTATTTTTTAAATTAGAAACATCTGAAAGCATAACAGTTAATTTTAGAATAATTTTTTATCAAGAAACTGCCAACTTATATAATATTTTAAATAATATTTAAAGCCACTTAATTTTAATATTGTGTTTCAAATGAAAATATAATGCAACTGTATTATAGAACAGAATAAATGTTATTTTTTTTAATATTAATTTTTATTTGTTCCTGATGATATTATTATTAAAAGCTTATTCTTATAAAAACAATTACTCAAGCAATGTAGCCCAAGTATATAGGCCTACTGTAAAAACTTTAAACAGTACATACGTTTGCGTTTAAAGTTTAATGAATTTGACAGCATTTCCTTTTAGTTTTCACATTTCAATACAGAAAAATATCACCAGTAGATCCACTTATTTGCAAATATGATTGTTATAGTTCTTTTACGCAAAAAAAACTATTGTTACAATACAAAAAGTAATTGACTGTATAATATTTACAAATAATAATACAATTCTTATAAAAATAATTTTAACTTGAAAATTGTAGTTGACTTTTGATTTTTCAAGCAAGTAGAACAATTTTCACTCATTGTAACACATTACTGTAATCACTATGTTTACTTGGATTTTCAAAACTCACATTGTATTACCATTATTACAACCCCAAGGATTAGTCTCATCCTCAACCTGTTCCGGGCCCCACTTCGCTATCGGCCGTGTTACATCTCGCCTCCCCACCGATCTATATTCCATTGCTATCACTAGAATCCTGTCACTCGCCATTCTTCCCAAATATTAACACCGCCTTCTTTTGTTGCTCCTTAGCTATTCGACACCTGTTCTGTCCTTATATCTACATCCTTCTTTCTATCGAGAATTGTACAGTCCAGAGTATTCCTCAAAAACTTCATCTCCGCTGCCTGCATCTTTGCTTTGTCTCTTCCTGTATCTGGCTCCATATCCGTATATCAAGACTGGAACTGTTACCCTCTTAAAAAAACCTTTTCCTTGTTTATTTCTTTGTCTTATTTTTAATATATCTGTGAATTGTTCCACAGATATTCCTAAATTTTTTTAATTTTTCACATTGTAGTCCAAGACAAAATTACAGGGTGATACAACACATATGTCAAAAAACAGACGGAATTGTAACTCGACAACCAAATATTCGATCATCTAAAACGATGGAAGATTATTTAGATCTGAGTAGAAAATGTTAATATTTTGTGCTGTGCCGAGAAGCGTTACGCGCCGGTAGCATGGGTTACGGTAAGTGACGCTATTCACGCGTTTTGAGAGACAGCATTACCCAATGCTCTCACAGGTTTCCGGTCTTTTCAGATCTTCGCCGGCATCCAGAACGATCTTCTCGTATACTTGAACACGCTGGCCGAGTATACAATTTCTGTTTCAGAAGCGTCAAGTCAGTTTGAGATTGCGATTACAGTGTGGTGTTTCATAGCGCTTTAGTGGTAAAGTGATTATTGTGTGTCCAAACTTCTGTAATTAGTGACGTAGATTATTCTATTTCAAAGATGATAATTAGGTGATTTAATTTAGCGCGTGTCGGAAAATCGTATAATTGAATTACAAATGTTATTGTTGTTTTGTTTATTGTAACTTTGATTAAAGCCGTAACTAACGATTTCTCTGCAGTTGAGTTATTTAATGTTTACTGTTTTAGACGGCCACAATCCGTGTGACTGTAGTAACAATATTATTTGCAATGAAATCGTACACTGATGTGTGAGGTATGTGAAGGCACGTTATGTAGCAATTGACGGACGAGATGACATATGTATACCATTAATTCTACAAAGAGTGTACACTAGTTTTTATGCGTTTTCAATATACCTACGAGGGTCAGTTGAAAAGATCGTGGAGCGACATCTATAGCTCAGTGGTAGAACTAAAATCTTTCGTGTGCTGCAAGACATATATTTCGCCTGAATACCTATTAATTTCCAGATACATCTGTCAATTTATTCACTTCTTACTAGCTTTTTGAAATTTTCCTGTCACGCGTGTTTTTAAAATGGACAAAATCAAACATCGTATTGTGACGAATTCTATGGTAAAAACGTTTTAGCGCCAATGGAAAATCAAAACAAAATTGTAAATGTGTTAGGAGATGCTGCGCCTTCAGAAACAACGGTAAGTGGGGCACACTCGAGTTTAAACGTGGTCGTACAAGCACTGAAGATTATCCCAGCAGTGGACGTCCAAAAAGTGAAACAAAAAATGGCATTATTGGAAAAATTTCGTAGGGTGTTGGAAGACAGCAGACATTCGTCACTTCGACGAACGTTATATCGTGCGAGAGGACTCGATGACAAAACCCGACGGCACAGTGTTGACTGTAAAACGACAACGTGTGGTGTGAAATTAGCTGCAGACGCATGTCCAACAGTTTTTGAAAACCTTGTTTATATCGGTGGTTACTTGGTACACAGTATTTTAAAAAATACATACTGGTGTATACACTTGAACTGGTTGTACAGATTTCTTTACTACAACAAATACCGAGTCTACTGTTGTACCACAAAAGAACAATTACTATTTTAATGTTATTAAAAGAGGATCTTTAAAATACCCTTCAGATTATGTGATAGAAGTACTAAATTTAGCTTTCAAAGTGTTTACATTAATTTTATCTGACAGATACAAAACACAGTTTTTATTGTCCACTAATCAGAGAGTAGTGCTAAAATCCACTGTTTTAGGTTTTATTGACATCCATCATCCACAGAGAAATTGTAATATATGTAAAATTAATTTTAACAAACTTATCGATAAATGTTTATTTTTCCTTTTGTAACATCTTATTAAACAATTATTCGAAATCCCTTAATGACAAATTAAAAAAAAAGGAAAGATGCTCAGAATGAATTCAAATCGGACAAAAAGAGAAAAATACACAAATTTCAGGCAAGTTCAGCGTTAATTTAGATAAATGTTAGACAGCGAATTGTTAAGTTAGTCCAAATAACTTTATTGTAAATAGATTTTAATTAAGTATGTTAGATGTAAGGTAATACGAGATTGTAATGCACCATCTTCAAATGATTAAATATTGTTGTAAATAAATACTGAGCAGTTAGTAATCGGTTATTTCTTTAAATTTTCCGCTTACCCCGCTTCTGGTACTATTTATCATACATGATATAAAATCTTGTACAATACGAAAGTTTGGCTGTTT
This sequence comes from Magicicada septendecula, assembly GCA_034769895.1. Taxonomy (NCBI): domain Eukaryota; kingdom Metazoa; phylum Arthropoda; class Insecta; order Hemiptera; family Cicadidae; genus Magicicada; species Magicicada septendecula. The sequence continues at coordinate 83,681,112 of CM068368.1, read as the reverse complement.
ATCTACATAAAGAAATTTGAAAAGTTATTTCCCCGATAAGCTGTCAATTACCTCGATTCACAGCTTTTTTATATCCTTCGTGTAAATTGCACTTTCTCAAATGCTAAATATAACTGTTCTTGTTCACAAAACTCTTATATTTTTTAATACCAAGGTCTTTGTTAGTTCATACAGATTACAACCATATAGGACATGTTCAGGTAAACCATTACAGGGTGTGTGTAGGAAAGGTTATTTGAGAACGCGACACAGTAAACAGCATTAGCTGCCGTGTTCCGTTTCGGAGCCTAGTGTGACGTCACGTTTCCAGCACTCCGGCCAGTAGTATAGTGAGGCCTTGGCCTAGTGCATTTACTTTTGCTTGATGGATTGAAATTTAACAGTTTTAAAATTTACAATATTGTCATATTTTAGTGCGTGTTGTATGATTTAGTAATATTTTTTTTTATTTAGTGATTATCAGTCTAATATTCAGATGTGATTTTGTGGTAAAATGTCAATATTTAGCGTATTAAGTGATAGTGATAGTTAACATTACCTGTGCGAACAAGAGTGCTTCAGCTATACACAAGACAAGAAAAAGGAAAGTACTTATTGGGCAAGACAACGTATCTGTTCAGTACGTGAATACTTTGAATAAGAAAAAGCAAACGGGGGCTGTTAATTTCTGTGAATAAAGTTTTAGAGTGTACAGCTGCTGTATGCGAAGTAGGGAAGAACCTGATAGTAGGCCTACATATAGGAAAAGGAAATGACGATCTTCTCACTGATTTTAGTAATACAGAGCCCAAGTTTCAAACCCTTAATACAAAAAAAAGAAATATAGACAAAAGAGTTACAAAGTTAGATTATTTCCAACAAAAAGCAATTTGACAGCACATTTATAGCTACTATTGAAAATACTGTAGAAAAGAGCACCCAACAATAAATAATCTTTGTATCTCGATGGCAGCAGCTGATGTTTTTATCGGTAGTAAATCATCTGTTAGAAAAGTAATGCAAAATTTCGGTTTTAAATTTACAGACATTTCGGGCAGAAAAGTTTGGGAGAATATATATTTAGTCTGCGCGTACTGGATTTGTTTTGTCTGCGTGAAGTATGTTTTGAGTGAATGCAGTAACGGAATTTACGCTTGGGCGACAATCAACAGAAACACATGGTTACGGTGTGGCAACGTGGTGATGATGTCATCGCAGCTATCAATCCCTGTCCTGTAAAAATTCAAGTATAAGTACCTGAACATCGAGTCATGTTTTCGAATGGCACTTGGTCTGGAAAACAGTTATTCGTTTCTCTGCGACACATACAAATTTTTTACGATAATATGCTGGTGAGGAGAGACTGACACCAATTGATTTGCTAGGTAATAGAAAGACAAATCGCCCAACTCGTCAAGTGTAACATTTTCGCCCAGAAAAACGCGAAAAAGATTCTCTCTCGTGATATGTAAATCTCATACGTATTAAAGAGAGTCTGTAAAATTCCGGTTTTGAACGACATATGTTATTTTATTTTATTCATATGCATTAACATAATTTGTGATAATAGTTTCTGCTGTTTCAAAATAATTACCAACAATAGTTTTTCATTATTACTAATTTATTATATGCGGAAAGGAACTTGTACTTTTATCTTGTTTTTTGGAACGTGCGAAATACGAAAAAGGAATGACTTCGAGGAGTTTGAAAATGGAATGTAAAGAGTGCCGCACTGTAAGAATTCAGCGGCCGCATTGCAGCGGCACAAGAAATCAGATGGGAAGGGAAAGGTATGACGTCATATGAAAACCACTTAATGTTTATAGTAGAAACAACAAAGCTGGGGAACATGAAACAGGTTTCGTAGGACAGTCTTCTTGAAAGTCAAGGAATCTAAATGGAACGTTAAATATTAAAGCCTATGTTAGCGTTTTTAACACCAATTGTAATATACGGAATTGGTGTCGGCATGGGAGTTAACAGAAAGGGGAAACAGTTGTCTTAAACAATGGGAAAGATAGATATTGTAAAGGATTTATGATGCCGGAAGAGATGAAGACAGATGAAGAATCTAGTGAGAGTTTTAGAGATCTAGATATTGTTACTTAGAATACAAGTATAATAGAATTAGACGGGCAGGCCATGTGCAGCGGACAATAGAGCAGTTAAGAAAGTATTAAATGGAAATCCTGATGGGACAGGAAGAAGAAGAAGAAGAAGAAGAAGAAGAAGAAGAAGAAGAAGAAGAAGAAGAAGAAGAAGAAGAAGAAGAAGAAGAAGAAGAAGAAGAAGAAGAAGAAAGACCTTCCGGAAAATACGGATAGAAGACCTGCACCGTTTGGGGTAAGGTAGTGATTTAGCGACAACAGAACAGACACGAGTGGTGTTGGAGGCCAGGGCACTGCAAGGGTTGTAGCACCAAGGATCATCACCACCATCATAATCAATTTTCCAAGTGAGTTTTTAGTAGTTTTGAGGCCATTACCAGTTGTTGCGCCTGATTATAAGTGCCCAGATGTTTAACTTCGGACCTGCTGGTATACACATACCAATACCATATGCAAACCACGGGCATTGGTTAGCTACTCGCCCGTTTTCAGTTATTGGCAATTCTCAGTGGCACCACTTTTTCAGTTACACCAATATCTACATTAAAATTTCCAATTTTATCAGTATTTAAATCGCTTAAATCAAAATTTACACCAGAAATTTCTGGTAGATCAAAATTATTAGTTACATAAGGATATTCAGTACTAGGCTTTTCAGTTGCATTAAAATTTTCAATTACATAAGGATTTTTAGTTGCATTAAGAAAGTCTTCTCTTGTAAAAGTGTAACTCTGTTTAAATTTCGTGTAGGAATGTTGGTCTATCGTCAGTACTCTTGTGAAGTAGTGAAGGACGTCTCCTTCTTTAAGTTTATAGTATAAATTTGTGTATACGAATTGTCCATCTTTGTCCGGTACGATGTCGCTCACGAGTTCGTGTGTCGAAAAAGTTCCCGGCCCAGCGGGTTGGAACTCTTCATTGATAAGGCAAGAGAATAAAATCTCTTTATAGTGTGGTTTGGCTGTAACATTACAAAAGTAATATTAACATCTGTCAAAGTAAACGGTTAGTAACGGGCTGCAATTCAGAGGCTGCGCAAAAAGTGCAGTTTTTCATACACTAAAAACTCTTTTATCGGAATTTGATGGGACCGAGCCAGTTTCGATAAACGAAATTTCGGATAAACCGAAATTCTATTTAAATAATAATATATGTGTAAGTACAGTAACTTTATTTAATAATAATAATCTTAATTTACATATAGCCTATCTGATTAGTCCCAATTATACCAATTGGGAATACACTAATAACTCATTTTTATATAATATTATATAAATATAAAATAATACATAACCGTATACAGTACTTAATGTTTATAATATATGAACGTTATACTTTATGTTCGAAAATCCAAGCAAATCGACAATTCAGAGTACCCCTTATCCAAATTATTTCTGATTATAGACTTTCTACTTTATAGGCTATCACGTGGAATCGCTTGTCTACACTATTGAATATAGATTATAGCGACAGGAAAATGCCTTTGTGTATTTTTAAAATTTATTAAAAATTGTTTCGGATAATCCGGATTTTCGGATAAACGCGATTCGGATAAACGAGTTATTAATGTGTAACCAAAACAATGTGTTCGTGAACTGTTGATTTCAGACTTCCCAGAATTAAGGCATTAAGCATCAGGTAATTGTTATTGAATTATTGCAACACTAACTGCGCCCTCATTAAAATTAAAAAAATATATTACTTTTCAATTTTTGCTATTTGAGTGTACTGCATTACTGCATTTTGTGCTTTTATGTTTGTATAAATATTTAAAAAACGAGGCAACGTAATTATATTTATTACTGAGGAACGCAACAAATCATTCACTGTTTCAGTCTATGCAGTTCAAACACGCGTATCATCACCACCACTATTAACACGTGTCACCCCAAGTGCACTTGATGATCACTATCTGATCACTCTGCGTTTGGTCTCTACATGTCACTGTACCAAGACCAGATCATCTTTGAGTCCTGCAAAATAAAGGCGTCGCGATCTTCTTACGCCTTTCTTTTGAACTTAAATTTATCTACTATTTTATTATTTTTGAATTCCAAAAATATGTGCATAGTTAGTAGCCAGTTGTGTGCTCATTTAGTTCCTTCTTGTTTTACTTTCTCATATGTTTTATGATTCTCTTTGCAGAGATTTAATTATGAAAGTTGTGTTATTGGTTATAATCAGAAACAGAATGATCACTGTTACACAAAATTTGTTTTTTTCGATATGACGATGAGCTGTGAAGCTTGAAAGCGCTAATCGGAATAATTTTTCTATAGTGGTGTGCAACAGTGATAATTCTGTTTGTGATTCCCTTTGCAGTCTATAATTATACTATCAGCTATATATGTCCGTGTTTCTGACCCATAATTGACCTTATAACGTAGGTACGCACTAATTAAACCTTTCATTTATTAACTCAAGAACGTTTTTTTCTTATTTTAATTAGCCTTATCGCCTTCATTCCAAGTCACTAGTCAGTCGACCTCTTTGTGGGCGGTCAGGAATCAGTTTTCATAAATATCTAGAATATGGCACTACTTTCGTTAATCTATCGTCGCTTGTCCTGTCAGCATGATCATTCCATTATCTTTTTCGTCTCCTGACAAATCTAACTACACTATTTCCGTTCTTAGTTCAATCCTTATATAAGAAACCCACGTGACGAATCTGAAAGCTACTGGTCAGGGGCGTTGACACTGTTCACAGAGTACCGTGTTAAACGGGCATTTGTAGAATGTCTGTTTAGCCTTCTTACCACTTAAATCGGTGCACGTCGTTTTAAAACTTCCTCCTTATCACTTTATTCTGAATCCTATTAAATGAATATGCCCGTCGCAACACAATATACGTATATATCAGCCGCCTGATATAAAATAACTGTAATATAAAATAACGGCGGACAAGTGGCGTTATTGTAAAGAGGATACAGATAATCAAGGAAGAAGGTAAGCTCTGGAAACTGGCCCACAATACCGACGTCGTTATGGGCAGTCTTACCAATAGTAACGCTTAATCAAGTGATTATACACGTTCCGACACATATATCGAAGGAATTGAATTGCTCTCTGACAGCAGCTGATGGTGAACGGCACACTAATAATTATCACAGCGTCTATTTTCGTTTGAAATAAACAATCCTTTTTTACAAATGTTTATAAAAACATACAAACACTTGGTAAGTTTTAAAGTTTATATTTTGCCTCTGATAGCTGTTTCAGCTTGTTAACCTATTCTCAAAGAGAATTGTTAACCTATTCTCATAAAAACAACTAGACAAAGAAAGTGAGACATGTGTTTAGGGTGTGTGTCCGGACATGTGTGTAGAGTGTGTATGCTGCAGGGGGTAGAGAAGCTAGTAAGGGAAGGTCAAGTGTCTGTAAAAACTAAGTATAATCGGAAGGCAAAATATAAAAATTAACTAAACTAAATAAAAACTTTTAATAAAAGTTATCATTTGATAAATTTTTGTTATTATTGATTGATTTTCTAATTTCTAGAATTTATAACAAATTCATTTTTTTTACCTTTTTGTGTGTTGAGCAGTAGTGTTATTTTTCACTATATTAATTGATGTATGTTGGACACTTGGTGAAACATATTAATTCAAATGTTTTAAAAAAATATATAAATGGCTTATCTTTTGCTTCTCAGCCTTATATTTTGCATTCAGATTATATTTAGTTTTTACAGACACTTGACCTTCCCTTAGCTCCTGCATCCCCCACTCCATCTTTACCCCACACATGTTCCAATACACGCCGTAAACAGATGTCTACCCTACATCCTGTATTTAGTCTTCATTCATCTCTTTGACAATGGCTTAAGAAGTCGAAACAGCTGTCAGAGTTAAATAAAATCAGTGAAACGTACCAAGTTTTTATATGTTTTTTAAAAACCTTTGCAGTAGTGTTTTGTTTTTCTATATCTATGAAGTGATTGTGTTGTGAGAAATGATCTGTAAAACCTGTATATTGCTTACTTTGTTAAAATCTAACTAATCTAACTCGTATCCTTTTTCATTTTGTTGCGATTTTGAACGGTTAATAAAAAAACATTAACTGGAGTTATAAAATATTTCACTATCGCTCCGGCACACAAATTTTATTTTGTTGAGGATAACTTATTACAATTTATTAGTGTTTATACAGTATCAATATTACATATAACCTGTCTGTACTCCTGTCAGAGTTACACGCCTATAATTTAAGCAGAAAATAGCCTTTCAGATGTTTCATGACCGTTTGTTTACATCATCATCATTATCATCAATGTTTAAACCAAGAATGGTTTGTTCCGGTCTCAAATAGGCAAATATTACAGCTTGTCACTCCAGCGCTTCCTCGAACGTCCTATACCTCTCCGTCCCCTCGGCTTGTAGTTCCATAGTTGTTTGGGAATGCGGCAGTCATCCATTCGGCAAAGATGTTCCCACCAATTCAGCCGATACTGGGCGATCCTGTCGAGTATACTCATAATATTCAGTTCTTACCGTAATCTGTTTGTTTACATAAGGATTAAACTAAGAACGGAAGTAGTATACATCCTTTGTTTGACACTGGCGTCTTATGTCACTGTTTCGCATTCTATCACGTCTAGTCTTTCAAACAACAATTGTTCTGAGTGTACTCATTTCTATTCTTCTTAACAGTAGTTTTGTTCTACTAGTGTCAACCCGCGTGGAACCACCACGACCCACGGCTTGCGTACCACCACGCAAAGAAACCGCTCGTCGTCTTAATAATAATTTCATTTCCGTTCTATTTTCTTTTGTCACATATATATATATATATATATAATATTTAAAATTTATATTTATTTTACCTCAAGATGTTATTTTTCCCTTATTTGGAACACGTTTCGAGAACTCCTGTGTTCTCTTCCTCAGCCTTCGTGATCTTGCGTCTGGTGAAGTATTTGTGTGTTGGCTGGCTGCTATTTTGGTTTTTGGTCTCTGGTATTTTAAAGTTGTATTATTGTGTGTGATTGTGGTGTATGTATTAGTAGGCTATTTTGTGTATTTTCTATGTTGAGTGGTTTGAATATTGTGCCATGTTTTGTATTGATTTGTATTTGTTCATGTACTAGTTTGTTTTCTGTTTTATGTTTGTATATTTGTAAGTTTTCCCATATGTTCATTATGGTGCCTTTGTGTGGTATATGTTTTATTAGTGTTACATTGGTTATGTCTGGGAATTCATGTCCTGTGTTTATTGCATGTGTGGCTAAATTGTAATTATATATTTCTGGTTTTTTGTATGCATTTAGGTGTTCAAAATAACGTTTTTTCAGCTGTTTTTTGTTTGTCCTATATAACATTTATTGCAATCTTGGCATTCAATTTTGTATATACCGTTAGTTGTTGTATTATCTTTGTTGTGTGAGTTATTTAGATTTTGTAATTTATTTTTATTAGTTTTGTATGCTATTTTTATATCTGTGTTTTTAAATAGTTCCAAATAGAAAAATAACATCTTGACGTAAATTTATGTATAAATATTAAATGTATTATATACATCAAGAAACTGACTGTAGCAGAAAGTGATTGAAATATATATATATTGGCGGGGATCCCACAGCTACTGCCGCATCCCGCATCTCAGTTTCCATACCAACTTATTCTGTGTATCTTCATTCTTCAGATTCTGTTCTTCCATACTCCTTTCGATCCCTTCTATCCATTTTAATGTAGGTCTACCTCTTTTTCTTCTTTTGCTAGGTCTATATTTGAACACAACCACAGGTATTCTTTCTTCACTCATTCACCTTAGGTGTCCGTACCAGGAAAGCTGTTTACGTTTATATCTCCTATTACAGTTTCTCTTCTATTTGTTCTTTCCCTTATTACGTCACTCATTACACGTTCCAGACGAGAAACTCTGGAAGCTCGTCTAAGATAGTCCATTTCTACAGATTCAATATTCCTGCGGTTCTTTTCGTTGATTGTCCAACATTCTGACCCATAGGTGGTAATTGGTTCAACAATGGATTTATAAATATTGATCTTTGTCGGTAGCCCGATTCTGGTGGACCATAAAAGTGAATTTAATTGGCGTATGATGCTTTTTCCTAAAACTAATCGATTTCTTATATCTTCATCACATCGATTTAAATTGGTATTATACTAATATATACACCACAATCACACACAATAATTAAATTGGTATTATACTAATATATACACAATCACACACAATAATACCAATTTAAAGCACCAAAGACCAACAGGAAACACAGCAACAACCAGCCAACACACAATACCTCACAAGGCTCAAAGTCAGGAAGGCTGAAGATGGGAACACAAGGCTTCCCGAAACATGTTCCAAATAAGGAAAAAACTTCTTGAGGTAAAGTAATTATAAAATATAAATTTTATATATATATATATAAACATGCTGAAGTCTTTTAAAAACTTTATCTATCTTTTAACTATATGTATCTGTAAAACAACTCACCACTATGCCAGACGACCCACAAACGTTAGTACACATTACATTTAAACAATATTAACTATGGCAAATACTTATCTGTTCTCACATAACATTTTATATTAAATTTTTTTAAATGTAACAATCACTTCAAATAATTCTAAAACATTAGCATCTCTAAATTCTTACAAACGTATGCGTCTCCACTGCTATTTTCCAATCTTTTATCGCACACGTTTATTAAGAAATGAATTAATTTACAGCCTGATTATCTGTATCTTATTTTAGTCATTTATATCGAATCACTGGAACACGAGGGCTAGAATTAACCGTAATTGCTCAAAATCGGAGTCTATATAAATGTCATAAGGCAAACTGATTGGATACTTACGGGGATATGAAACCATGAAGCCACACGGGTATAAGACTTTGAAATCGGCGTTTGGTACTCCAAGGCCAGTCACATTACAAATAGTGTAGCGATGCTCTTGTGCTAAGCTTTCGTTAGTTTCCCAACTTGTAAAACCTTTTGATTTTAATGGAAGAATTACAACGTTTATAGCAATAACAGCTGTTATGTGGCAGCTCGACATGGCGGCAGAAATTTCAAAAGGACAGAAGAACTAATAATTTGTAATTAGTAAATGTAAAAAAAAAAAAAATTAATTGGGAAGTTGGTTCAATTTGATAACAGTTTATTGATACAGATTAAAACTAAAACGGTTCTACAATTAATTTAATTGTTATTTATGTTTCTGATAAGGCAACAGTTATTTATTTAGCGTTCCAGTACCATTCATGTCCTGATAATTTTTTTTTTTTTTTTTTGCTATGTGTGGATCTCATGAAATAACGTTTTACGAGTTTCACTTTTTTCTCGCCATTTATCCTTCCAGTATTTCTTCATCATTACACTATGTTCTTTCTTCTTTGTCTCTGCTCTGACAGTCTTTGTTGTTCCAGTTTCTTTCCTTAACAATACGTCCAATTTTAAATTCCTTATTCTAATCCGAAAATTATTGCTGTCTATAATTTCGATCACCGTCTCATAATTTCTGCAAGATTTATTAACATTCCAAAAGACCACCAAATTTCCGTCCTGGGATTGTTATTCATATGATCAAATATTTCTTTTGTTAATCTCTATGTAATCATCCGCAATAAGTGTTGATAATATATACGTATTTGGTTTCGGATGCTATCTAAAAGTTTCCCAGTTTACATACATTGTTGTTTATTGTTTTTTATTCACTCTTGGGGTGAAGCCAAAAACATTTCTTAATCTTTCTTAGAGTTTTTTTTTTTTTTGAATCGTCAGGTTTTCCTTTCCGATTTAGAACTAAATATTCTGCTTCAAAAAGCCGCTATATTTTCATACCGCAGTTTTTGTTTCCTTATCGAGACAAATTTTTTTATTGCACAAATACTTTGCCAGTTAGTAAGTTGAGTCATTTTTTTACCATTATATTCGTCTCCTTGCCTAAACTGTTGGTCTGTGTTATTTCTCCAATATAGGCCTACCTAAACCTGTCTGTTTTTTTGATTTTCCGTACTCTGTGTCTAAATATTTTGAAGCATTTTTAATGTTCGTCACAAACTCCTGTGATTTGTGAACCAAAATTTCCTGCACTCTCTCTTGAAAGGTCGGTTGATTTTTTTAGATACTGCGCATGTCGTTTCGCCGAGGGTTGCTAAATTCCTGATCTGAGACTTATTCTCTTTTTTTTTTTTTTGCGTATGAGCCACTGTGGACTACGTAGGTTCAACTGGTTGCTCCCTTCTTCTCCCCTCTCTTCCCCCTCCACCAAGTCTCCTTCATTCTTGATCAATGTCTCTTCTTGGGGTTTTCCTGAAAACCTTGGGCATTTTTTAATTTCTTTTTGAATGGCAAGCATTGTTCAATGTCTTCTTGAGTAATCTGGAGTTTTTCTATGCCTTTTTCTATTTCTCTATTCTATTTTTTATTATTAGAATTATTTTTTTATTTTTCCATAAGGACAATAATATTTACTTGTTGCTGTTTTAAGTTAGAATTGTGAAAACGTAATAATATATAATAGCAAAAAGTTCTTTAAATTTCCGTTCTTTTGAAGCTTACTGTTTTCTATTAATACCATCAAAATTATACTGTGCCCACGTTCCGAGTTTAAAATGTTTTCAGAATGTTATTAAATTAGATCTCCAAGCTGTTTATGACACTCAGAATAGAATATTTCATTCTATTATAGTTTCGAAACTTTTATATTGGAGATAGTTCTATTTTTTTTCAAGACAGTTGCAAGGCAGAAAAACTAAAGTACACGAATACTATTATCTATTGTGTTAGAATGCTGCCGGTCAGTAAACCAAATAGGCCTAAACAATGATCACCTTTCACGTAATACGAGATATACGATGTGAACTTAGAAATGTGAACAGTGTGGATTGCCTTAGATAGAAATCATAGTGGACCTGTGTATGCATATTTTATTCGCTTTGCTATACGCTCTGGCGTGCTCACAAGTTATAATAATAACAAATTTTTAAACTGTAAAGCTTAGCATTTCATAAGTGATAAAAAATAATATGTCAATTATATATTGTCTTATCAATACAAATATTCGATAAATCAACTTTACTTATGTATATCACAACTGCTCGGTTTCTATTAACGCAGTATTGGTTTCAGTTTACCGTAACGGAAAATAACAAAGCCCACCCGACGTATTAAAGCCTCACTATGGCTGGCGAACGGAAGCAGGAGACGGAACCGAACGAACACAATGAACCCTCTACAAATTCTAAAGCATTGGCAGCCGCTAACACTGCCTCAGCCAAAGGGTTGACAATCGGAAGCCTTTCACATAATACGAGCACTATGGAATACCGGCACTATGGTTCTCCAAAATCAACAAAATTCAAAATACAGCCCTCTGTAAAAAAAAGTCTCTTGACAGTGTTGTGGAATTCCAAACACGTGTATGTGGTTGACTGCCTGGAAGCTGGGTCGACTGTAAACTCTGAACGATACATAAAGACGTTAAAACACCTTAGAAGATGTGTACGTCGTGTTCGACAATCCACGGAGACCATAATTCTGCAACACGATAATGCTCGGGCACATACATCGCGTGCAACCGTCAAGGTCTTATGGAATTGAAATTTGAACCTATCCCACACCCTCCATAATCATCAAATTTGGCACCCTGCGATTTCCACTTCTTTCCGCAATTAAAGAGCGATATTAAGAGTATTTGTTTCACTACCAACGAGAAACGCAGGACGCAGTGAGATCGTCGATCAAAGAAAAGACCGGCAGCATTCTTCATTGATGGAAAGATAAAAATAGCTCTCCGTTAGGAGAAATGTGTAGCTGTAAATGGTGACTACGTAGAAAAATATATGTAATTTTTTCTAGCAAATAAAATATACTTTTATGCTATATTTGTTCCACTTGACTATCTCTTTTCATTGCCGAAATATGAGCGACTGTGCATCACATTTCAGCTGCCCCTCTTAACGTGTTTTTATCAGTCCGGAGCTGCCACGATCTATGTCCCGACGGATTGTATCTTTAGTAGACGATATTACCGTGCCACAATTAGTAATCATCAACCGAATCTTATCACTTTCAACGAAGGTGCCGACCAGTCTTCCCATAGTTATTCTTAGTCGTCGATTTTGCCTTTGTTTCCGTTATATGCAGAAGCAAACCAAACAGCAAGACTACGTCGGTGATGATAAAAAAGTATTTACAACTGATTATACTAGCCAACAAACAAAAGTTATTATTTTGTTTCCTGACTGAAATTAGATAATTTTGATTGTTTATTGTGTAAGAAAAAAGAATATAACTGACAAAAACTTTTTTTAGTTCCTGTTTTATTGATATACTGTTCTTAGTATATACGAAATTACAACCTCCAAGACAAGAAATAACATTTAAACATTTTAGTTCATACAGTATAAGAAATGAGTTTACATAAACAACGTATATAAAATGTTTACATTGTTAAAGAAAATAAAATAAATTTTGTTGAAAGTTAATATTGTTATTAAAATTGTTCTTTATTACTGTTTTTCATTATTATTTTTACATTTCCGAACGCATCCTCTTAGCTTGCCGCTTGGCTCTTGGTTTGGAACATCACTTTCTAATGTCCAGCAGTAACCTCCAAGCATGGACACATCCCATTTGCCCTGATACCTCGTCTCCATGGCGGTGATCTCTTGGTGACATCTTTCACCACGTTCGTCACTTACGCCTTCACAATTGTCAGGGAAGAAATCTAAATGCGAGTGGAGGAAATGCATTTTTAAAGACATATTGCATCCTAACATATCGTACTTTTCCACAAAATCTCATTTATATTTTGAACATAGTTCTAAGCTCTGTTCTTGCCTAAAAACCCCTTAATTTTTTCAAATACTTCCCAAGCCGCTTTCTCATTGATGTTAAGTGCACTTTTGAAGGTTTCATCTTTCATCAGCTTTCTGATCTGAGGGGCAACAAAGATGACTTCTTTGACTTTGGCATCACTTAGTTGAGGAAATTTTTCTCTAAGATATTTAAATCCCTCCCCGTCTTTATCCATTTGATTACGGTTGTTTTGGTTGCCGTCGGTAGCGGTTTAAGTAAGGGAGTTATAGAAACGTGACAGCCTTCCTTGGACGCTGAGCTGCTCCGACCCAGCGAATGAATTACACCCACTTAAAAGTAAATCTAAGTTGTTAGAGAGGAGAAAGGGAGACAACGCGATAACAGTTCAACGTCTCACTCATGCACTACCTCTGTCTCTGTCACACACACACGCTTCTAACGTTCTAGCCAGCCTTGTTGCAACCGATGTTCACACTATGAATCACTGTACAAGACAGTTGTGCACACGTGCGAAATAAATGAAAATTTTGTTAGCCTGGCAACGAAGTGTCTGTCCACTGCGCATCTCTAAGCGACTGTTCAATTTCTATCGACAGGTCTACACCAAGGCGTATAAGTATTGCACGTTCCACCGAATCCTACTTTTCAATATTGATTGTGTTCCAGTGTCCTTGGTATTCATAATATTTCTTTGTCCAATAGGCTTCTCCGATTACCAAACATCGTTAGGTCACCTACCACCTGGCGTCCTGTTCAGATGAACAATCCATCTCATCGGACGAGCCGTACGCCCGGTGAGTGTAGTACGGTTGGAAATTATCAATGTACAATTCACTGGGAAACGTATGGTTTGCAACAAAGTAATCCAGTAGTAGAGAGTGGAGTCTGGTGACTCGCTAGAGATCTATTCCCTCTAACAAAGACTGTGCTGAACTGTGCTGGGCGTTTAGTGCTTACTAACCTATACTGTTTCCATTCTTAGTTTAATCCTGATGTAAACAAACCCACGTGGCTCACCTGAAACGTTATTATTCAGGGGCGTTGACACTTTTCACACAGTAATGTGTTACGCGCATGTGCAGAAAGTCTGTACAGTCATGTGAGAGTTGTCTTTATTGTGACAAGTGGTTTTTGATTACGTTTAACCATCTTTATGAATACATAGTAGAACCTAATCGCTGCTAGCAAAATGAACATAAATTTAAAAGTTTTTAGTAAATGATATTGCCGAAAAAACGGGGCACGCCGTTTTAAGACTTCCTCCTTATTACTGTATTCTGAATTGCATTGAATTAATATGGAGCCAGTTGAAAGGATGTATTGCCCGTTCACAACACAACATATAAGCTGCATGATGTAAAACAACTGATATAGAAGGCGGTAAATGAAATAACGACGGACAAGTGGAGTCGTTATTTCGTGCATGTATTCAAGAAAAAATGTAAGCTATGGGAATTTGACCAAATTACCGACGCCGTCAGGACAATCTTATCATTAACACTGCTGACTCAAGTCAGCACTTATTACTCTCTGACGACAACTGACAATACACTGTACACTGGTAAGTAATTATCACAGCTTCTATTTTCGCTTTAAATATAGGCCTACTTTATTTTTTTTCTTGCGATATTCAAACATTAAATAAAAAAAATCCATTAACTCTGCGTGTTATAAAATATATCATTGTCGCTCTGACAGTCACACAAATATTACTTTGGTCCGGAATGTAAAAGTATTACAATTTACATGTGTTTATGCAGTATCAGTATTATATGTACCCTGTCTGTACTCCTTCTGTCAGAGTGACACGCCCCTAACTCAAGCAACAAATAGCGTTTCAGATGTCACACGCCTCTTTGTTTACATCAGGATTAAGCTAAGAACGGAAACGGTATAAATAAACATCAAATGGTCGCTTAGATAAAGCTTTCTTTTGCCTGGTCTCTTCAACTGGTTTGTACCCTCCCCGCCGCATATACCCGTGCTGCGTGTGCTACGAAGTCTCTCACAGGTATATGGGACCTACAGTTTAACGCCGGATCCGAACTGCATAGTTGGGGTGCGGTTTATACTAGGTAGGATACCGCTCGCTGGTTTTCCATCGCCTTGCGAAGGGCAACGGTCGTATCTAAATCAGATGGCCCCGGCGGGAATCGAACCCGCGCTGACAGCGTAGCAGCGCCACTACGCTACGACCACTACTTCCACGCGAGTGGAGTAGGGTTGGAAATTATCAATGTACAATTGACTGGACGGTTTGCAACAAAGTGAAGTTCCAAGAATGCTTAACCAGGTATTTAACCCTTGGTTATATTCAGACCACACGTAACAGATAACTGTAACCAAAATCATATACAGAGTTTGGAGAAAGATGAGACTTTTCGTTTGTAATCTCGTTCAACTGTTTGGAATTAAGGTGGTATCCAATTAATTGTCGGTTACTAGATCACAGTTATATCATAAATTTATGATCTTACACGTATTATCCTCGAGACGAATCTTTATAAGGAATAGAGAAGATTATATCAGTTGGTACATACATATACCTATTTCATTGTCCTAAATATTACAGAATAATATGAGAATAATTGTATTTTTAATGCAGAAATATATTTAGACTTTCTACGCCCGCACCTTACCGAAGCTTATGTCAATGACTGGTAGCTTGGCCACTTCGTTAGGGCTTTTTAGTTTATAATTTTTCTGACAAAGCTTGACAATTACATCTCACACATAATAAGTCTTATCTCTAAGGAAGGTTCTGGTAACTAATACGTGTCTAGAGGTTATACCGCCCCTGAAAAACGACACAATCTCCGCCATCTCCGTCACCGTTTACCAGAAACAACACACTGTGCTCGCAGTTTTTCATCTTAACCTTCCTTTCTACAATCACCTCAATCATAAAAGAGAAAGTCTCATAAATTTAGGATGAATAAGGTTTAATCGTACATACAGTATAACGTTTTATAAGAAACAATTATTTGCATTTATTTCATGTATATGTTGTCCAAAATTATTTATTGTTTATCGTTTATCGTTTTTTATTGTTTATCGTTTTTCGTTTATTGTTTATTTAATTTCTTTTATACGCTCTTACAGTTAAGGTGGTAATGGTTTACAAGTTCTAATGTACTTAAAAATACGCCAGAATTTGAATCGAGACCTCCCTTAAGTGGGAACGTTTCTTGCACAATGTAGAATTATATCCACAAGAACACGGGTTACAATTCCACGCACAATTACATCCACTACAGTATGTTGTGCTATTTTTCGCCTAAATTTCTATACTCCGGATATCAACGTGTACTGTAGTGTCTTTTTTTCATTCTTACTTCTAGCTCTTTCCGTTTGACATAGCATTTTATCTCAAAAGGCTATTTGATTAGCAGTGTTGAAACCTTAAGTGTTCGCTATTTCCCCAGTCTCCCTTAATGAAGAGGTTTCATAAATCTGAATGAGTGGATTCAGGTGCTTTCAATCATTGAAACTTTTCTGTTCACCAGAAGACATCCCGGTGTTACTTAAGTTTAGAAAAAAATTATTAGGGAAAGCAGAACATTGTATCTTATGACTGGGTATATAACATCCACTGCCTTTTAACTGTTTCGTCATTTGGCAGGTGTCTGAAAAAGCATACTAAATCAAGATGCGTACCATCATGTAACAAAGAAAGATATCTTGGTATGTCTATAGTTTGTGTACCTCGTTCAACTAGTTTACCGGGAACATGCTGGCCATTTTACAGAACCTTCATACACAACTTCCATTTTGCTTAGAGTTGGAGGTAATGTTAACTTTAGTTTAGACGAGCAACGCTTCAGACAAATCAACAAAGTGATTTTCAATGGCATTAAGGTATGCTGCTCAACTATTTGAAGATTTGTCTTCTTTATTTCGTGTTTTCAGTATTTTTCCATTATCAGTCTTTTTCAAAAGTGTTAAAGATTGCCCTTTTCCACTGTTTGCAATGTGTTTTACATGTAATTTTGCCAACGCATGTGCTTCTGACAGATCTAATTGCTGTAATGTTCAATGGCAACACTGGATTTATCAATAAAGATATTAGCTTTGAAAATTTAGAGTTTAAAAATGTATAGCCTTCTTTTTGTTAGTTCGGATTAACATTCCTCCAACAGAATTATTCTACAATTCTAGATCCTCACTTTTGTCATTCTTATTGACATGTCCTTTTCCTAGAATATTTTCGCAATTTTGTTTTTTCTCAACATTGTTCGTTAATTCCCCATTTATGATGCAACAAATTTACTAGTTTTCTCTCTAGATATTTTAAATTTTCTAATCGCACTACCGGACACCGGACTTTCGGACTCGTATATGAAAATATCGGTATGGAGAATCATACAGACTTCCATGTTCTAAGATTTATATTTAAAATCATTTTTGAAATGAAATAATTCCATAGAAACTACTTCTTTCTTCAGTCATAACCACAGTACTGTGGTCACTAACATATACCACCTCAGGTTAGGGCACTCGATTTTCACTGATGATGGCAGTCGATAGCTCTGCCGACACGTCTGGTTTTGTAGAAAACATTCGGCCACGGCCAAACATCCCGGGAAGGAGTTTTAACAAGAAACTAGTTTTTGTTGCCGATACCGTAGTACACATGACATATAAATAAAGATTATCCACTCCCCCTTCAACTGTCATTTTAATTTATAGAAAATTATCCCCACCCCCTTCAAGAAGCCTCTTATTATAGATATTTCATCTTCGTTTCTACAGCGGATTATTATGATCGTCTTTTCAGGATACTTTATTTATCAAAATGAAGTACTTTACTCTTGTTAAAACATAAAATGTTGCCGGTAAACTACCCTTTCCCCTTAACTGATCTTCACCAAACTCAACAGGCCTTGAGTCCTCTACAATATAGTAATGTATGCACAAAATTATTTGATTCTCTTTGAATTTGCGACTGTTATCGCTTGCCATAGAAAAAAACTACACACAGACACTTTTCAAAAAATGACTTTTCTTCATGTATTGAGGGGAGTTACAATCAGAATCAGCCCTTATCCCGAACACGATTTTTTTCGCCATCACCATACTTCCATTTTGTTATGGAACATGGAAGTAACAACGGTATATTATGGCTTACGTAACGAACAACAACAATAATTGTGTTTTTCAATTTAACATGAAGGCTTTATTAACAGTGGGTAGTTCTATATTGAAATTCACTCTTTTAGTACCAACTGATTCTGCGTGGGATAGTTCTTAACCGCCAAACTGATTTCTCACTAAACAACATGTGTTTGTACAAAAAGATAATAGAAATCAATATTTGCGGATCAATTGTTGAAGTAACAGTAGTTTCATCAAATCATTTGGAAATCGATTAGAATACTTAGAACGTAAATAAATTATTATTTAGAAAATTAGCATGTAAGATCTATTTATTCACCACCTTGTTAAAAACTACATGCTTTTTATAAAACCTAATGTTAAATATTAAACTTAAAATTATTTATCTTGGCTCAAATTTTGTGTTTGTTATTGACAATTATTTTTAGGAAACTTAGAACTACGACAGAATTTAACAAATAAAAGATTTGTGTGAAATGATAACATTTTGTGTGAAATGAAGTCGACTGATACCGAATACGTTTGTGCAAACTTGAAACCGAGTTCTTGCTGTATTTTATTTACTAATGGATATTTTGTTTTCTGTTCTTCAAATTGCAATTTATTAGGACAAATATACGTTTGCTCTCATAAATTTATCGTCTTTCTTGAATTGAGCGTAATTAAAGCCGAAAGCCTAATATAAGTAAAAAAAAAAAAAATTGTATATCGGTTCTACAAACTATTTTGTGATATACGTCCCATGGTATTTGTAAAATTATTACTGAGTGTCAAAATAAATTTTATTATACTTTTAGACCTTATATCATTAAATTTATTACATCAAAGAAAGCTCTTCAAAATCTCAACGTAAATTAAGTATTTTTGACAACTTACATTACCTTCGTTTTACTGATAAAATTATTTTATATCTTTTACTAGAAGTAGTAGGCATCCGTTCTCAGTTCAAGGAGTGTTTTCCAACTCTGCCATTTTCAACTTCAAAAATTTCATTTTCTACACAATTGAAGAAACTCTATATCTGAGTATAAATTTGGTGATGAGACAGGTCATCATCATCACTATCTTCACAACACGACATAAGCAAGGTTCTGCCTTCTCCGCCTTCAAAGATTCTCCAGCCATCTCTTCTTGGGTCTACCCACACACCTGTGTTATATAGGTTGGTATTTCAAGACTTGTCTGGCCAGTGTAGAAATCTGTCATTCTTTCTAAATGTTTTTTTCAGCGTTGCTTGTAATCGTTTAATTTTTCATTCAACTTATGGCCTTTATACGGTCAAGATTAGAACATCTTTAACTCCTCTTAAGAAGGGCCACACCTAATGCTTGTCTTTTACCGTATCGTTTCTTGGTTGTTGTCCGTACTTCACACCCATAGGACAGTAATTCACATACATAGGACCCACGGGATTGCCATAACTTTGTAGAACTTTAATTTTGTTGATAACAAATGTAATACAAATAATAAATACTTCTGAATAAATCTTAAATTATTGGTACTAATATTTTAAGCAGTGTTGCGATAATAACTGTTTCACATATCTTCTTGCAAGTAATTTCGTTTTTTTTTTATAAAATTATCAAATATGCTGTTTTCTTTATCACCGATCACAGGGTTGCGCAGACCCCTTTCCCGCGGCTGTTTCCGAGCCCTCAAGTAAGGCTCCAGGCACACGGATCTTACTGAAGTAGCGTGTGCTGCTGCCGCCTGCAGTTTTTCGTTGATTTAAATTTTTCTTGTCTGTTTAAGGATGAAAATAATCAAACTCAACAGTTCGGCCGAAAAATGTTGCCAATAACACTCGGAGCAGTAACAGCAGTTGTGCTCGTTCACATCTGCGCGACTAGCCACGGAATCGACAGTAACAAGAGCTTCTGTAACGAATCCCACGTACCGCCGAGGTATTACAATAGTACGCCGAGTTACTACAACAGTACGCCGAGTTACTACAACAGTACCGTAACCGGTACGTACATAATCTCAAATACAACTGAAAAAATCAAAATTAGATACGACCCGGACGATGTGGAAATGACCGCAAACGACACGAGACTTCCGGACTTTCTGAACGGCAAAAAACCGCCTGAATACAATATTATCCTTCAAAACGATACTGCTTTTACCTTCAACCTTAGAGGTAAATATGTTTTCCTGTACATACTTAGTACATATTTTTTGCAGAACCCATTAACAGTCGCTATTATAATGTTCAGGATCATCGTCAGCATCAGAATCGCATCCTTGTCGTAAAGATTTTTTTAAACTTATTTTGCTTTTTTCTTGTAATACTTATATAAGTAACGTTATTCTATATTATTTAAAAAGAGATAACTAATGCCGTATTGCAGTAGTAATGATAATGAACGCATCTGTACAATAATGAAACAGTTATTAGATTTACGGTATCATATGCTCACTCTATCAACACTAAATAGTAAATTATATAACGTTATAAAACTATCAAATAAACCCAAGCCCAATACAAAGCTGTTGTACTCTTAGTATCCTACTAAAACTGTTCACGTATTAACTCATGATTAGTTAAATCTTCATCATCTTCACTGCACAGCATAGGCAAAGTGCTGCCTGTTCCGCCTACAAAAATCCTCCAGCTATCTCCTGGGACTACCCACACTCCTTTCTAAGTGTTCTTTCCACCGTAGTGAAATAAGACTAGAAAATTATTAAACTTTTTATACTACATATGCATTTGTGATACTATCGAGTCACTTCATCGATCACCAATCAGTGCCTTTCCAGGCGTTACAAAGTGTACTCTCTTACTGTCATTGTGGTTTTGATGAAATTTTGTATATGCGTACTTTAAATGTTTTGAGAAGACTGGTGCACATGGTTGTTGCCGCTTACTTGTTGGGAACAGAGGTTATGACCTCTAAAACAGAGCACGGAGAACAGAGCTTGCCTCCGAAATCTTACCGCCTCCCCGGGAAACAGGAGCGTGGTTTGGCCCTTACTGCTGATCAAAGGGTGGTCCTCCGCTTATCCCAAAACGGGCCAATACCACGAGCGGATTCCGATTCCTATGGCGCACACTGACGCATCGGAATTAATGGGAGTCAGACATGTAACGGAGCTGATGTGTCGGATCAGCGTATTCAGGTCCTTCGGTAGCTGCGTCACCCTAGTGTCGTATGGTATGAGGTCGGAGGTCATTAACCTGCTAGAGGATCGTCTAGGGCCTGACACAGTAGGGACCTATGCCATGGACTTGTAAAATACTGCCTAGCCGGGCTTGTCCTGGCTGTAATTCCACCTCTACTAGGTTTCCGCTTGGCAACGACGCGACTCGTATGTACGTGTTTACTAGCACAGCGACGAGGACGTCACTACCTTTGAGAAGATGAATGTACCGCAGATACCGGCAGTGGGAAGAAAGAGGGAATTATTTGCTCTCTGTACCTACACGTGGTTGTCTTGAACTGGGCCCGAGACAACAACTCTCTGAGCACGTGGTACTAAAGGCCTCTATGCTTCCGGTCGTACGATTCATTGGTCCTATATTGCCCACTGACACTGGCATCCCGTTGCCTGAAACTCCCACAGTCCCAACACGGCACGGGGATCAATACATGAAAGCTCAGACTGAAGTGTAAGGCCAACTTCACTTAAGACTATACGATGCTTTGTACAGTCGGCGGGCAGTCTCCATCTACCCATCACTGCCGCCAGAGTATATGTCCAAGGACGCCCGCAGCAGTGTTGCCAGGTCAAGCAATCTTCTTTTCTCCACATGGGTATTGAAAATTTCCCCACTTTAGCATAAAAATCCCCACTACCACAAACGCGTGCATTGTACAAAGCAAAATATTTTAAAGAATTTGTATATATTCTAAATGTCTGAATATACAATTACAAGAATAATGTAAATATTGATAAACTTTTTTTAATTACGACAAAAAAAAATGTTCTTACTTGCGGAGATCAAGTCGAATGAGGTAGCCTACTGTTGAAAACCTTTTCTTTCACTTAGTTCATTATAGCTAGTATATGTTTGCAACTTTCCATTTTATTCAATTGATAGAAACAATTTACGATCAGTCACATCTATTTGTAGTTTGTGTACCACTGCTATGATTGTTCACCACTGGACCATTTATAGTAAAATAAAAACAAGATTTATTTTGTTTCATTATTATAATTTTTTTTAGTGAAGAAATCTGTGTTAGTGGTTGAAATCAGAAGCAGAATGATCACTGTTGCACACCACTATATAAAAATTATCTCGATCGGAATAATTTTTATATAGTGGTGTGCAACAGTGATCATTCTGCTTATAATTTTTATTGTTTGTAATAGGCTAGAAAGTGTTTCAACACCTAATTTATCTACCCTTTTGTTTTTATTAAGATCAATGGCACTAAAAATGCTCTCCGTAATTCCACTACTATGTGGTAAAGTAAATATAAATTCCACAGATGTATTCAAAGCAAAGTAGGAAAAGCTTCAGTATTTATCCCCTTTAATTGTGTTATTGACTTCTCTATGAAAGCTTACTAAACTTTCATCAGCACTTGTGTAAATATTTGTGTTCTTAAGTAGTCTCTACTCCCTGGCTACGTCTACAGCGCCTATGTCATTGCTTTTTCAAAGGCTGCTCTTCTTGTCTGAATGTTTTTAAATCTTTCTGCCCACAAGTTCCAAAATGTTTAAGGCTTTACGCAATCACTGTTGAAAAGAAGTTCACGTTAATTTCCTACATAGGATGTTGAGCCTTGTGTGAAAAAAATCCCCACACAAATCACCACTGGCTCGCAGTGGGTTTGATGCGGCCAGTAACGACACCTCTATGTAGACCACACTGGTCTACGTTGTGAATAGTATACATACACTCTTAACCGTACAGATTTACGTGGTATAGAGGGGTGATTGCGTTAGTCTCCTCTTCGCGGTGAAAGTGTTAGTCTTTTCTAGTAGGTACCAGGGGCGTATTTACGGGGGGGGGACCAGACCCTCCCCACTTAGAGAGACGAAAGAGTTGACGAATTTTGTTAGTCTCCTAATTTTAGGCTCTTTTATTTTATTTTATTTATTTTTTTTTAGCTGTGTACGCTAATATAGTGGTAGCTCTTCTTGAAATATACAAACAGGTTAATTACACAGCATTAGGGTATACGTTTGAAATGTAAAGTATAGGAAAATCAATTCAGTCAATAAGTATCTGCTAAACAATGCTTCAATAGAGCGTATTTTAATTTGAAATACTTCATATTCGTATCCGAACCACAAATAAATTAAGTAATTAAATATTACCTTAATAGTCCGTCTTGTGGTTCACTTGTTTTATATTAAAAACACAACGCGTTTCGGAACTAAAGTTCCATCCTCAGGTTTTTTCCCGTTACAGGTCGTCACAACATTAAGACACAAAACACAAAGAACACAAACATTTAAAACACATATATAAAACAATCATTAGCGCGCGAGAATATCGGTGCGCACCGTGAGGAAGCTACAACCACACTGCCGTCTCTAGTGACGCAATTCAACAAATCACTGTCTTATCTGTGACGCAAGACTCAGTCGTTCTGAGACTTGTAAAGCCGTATCATATAGCGCGTGCGAATGGAAATTCAAATGATCGTTTAATAAATGCTCAGGATATAATTTATGTGCCTTATAAATTTCGAATTCCTCAGCGGCATCCATATAACGGCCTTTTTTACAAACATGTAAAGGTGCAAGATTTGTAGCCATGTTTGTGTAATTATGGTTACTATCCATTAAATGTCGGCCAAAATTAGATTTTGTTTGACCTAGATCTTTTTTAGGTACATGTTTTTTAAATCGTTGTAAAAACGATCTCCCCGTCTGGCCTATATAATAGCACTTACAGTCACTACACTTAATTTTGTAGATGCCCGTTTTTTCTTCCAGTGGTCTAATAATTTTAGGGCGAAGCAATTTGTGTATGTTGTTGTTCGTGCGAAATGTGACCACCATTTTCATTTTCTTAAGTGTATTGGTGACGATTTGAGGAAGGATAGTGCCATAATCGTTTACTATGTATTTTAGTTTAGTTTTATTTTGTAGGCGCTTTTTCTGTTTGTTGTGGTGTTTCTTAAGTAACCTGTCTATCAGTGAACTTTTATACCCATTGCGTGTTGCTATATATTTTATAATGTTCAATTCCCTATGGAAGTCAATGGCTTCCAATGATATTGTTACTAATCTATGGATAAACTGTTGTTTGCAGCCATCTTTTGTGAATTAGGATGGTGGGAGTCTGCATGAATGGTGATATCTGTCGTAGTAGGTTTCCTATAGATTTGATATTTGAAACCGTCATTGACTTTTATAACCGTTAAGTCAAGAAAATTTAATCTACTATTATTTTCAGTTTCGCCCGTGAATTGTATATGTTTATATATATTATTCAAATATTGTCTCAAATTATCTATCTGTCATAATGTACCATTGAAAACTATGAAAGTATCGTTCACATAACGAGCATACAAATTTATTTGCGTGTGTAACTTATTGACGTCAGATAATAAGTATGTGTTCTCATAATGGTTCAGATAAATATCCGATAACAATCCGGACAGGAGCGAGCCCATAGCCAAACCTTCTTCTTGGATGAAATATCTGTTATTAAACATAAAATAGTTCTGTTTCAAAATCACTTGTAATAACTCTACACATTCTTTAATTTGTTGAGGACTTAATGTGTTTGCGTCAACGAGCATATAAATTTCACCACCGCGCCGGGATTTAAAATTCCAAAAAAATTGGCCGCTATAATAAAAAACAATATAAAATTAGCTAATGATCACACTATACAAAATAACATAGACCTTATTAACAAATTGAAAGATATTGAATCGAAACCCGATTATAAAATTGCGTCTTTTGATATTACTAACCTTTACACAAACGTACCTGTACAAGAGACAATTCTTAGTTTAAAGAAGCAGCAGGTTACTTGAGAAACACCACAACAAACAGAAAAAGCGCCTACAAAATAAAACTAAACTAAAATACATAGTAAACGATTATGGCAATATCCTTCCTCAAATCGTCACCAATACACTTAAGAAAATGAAAATGGTGGTCACATTTCGCACGAACAACAACATACACAAATTGCTTCGCCCTAAAATTATTAGACCACTGGAAGAAAAAACGGGCATCTACAAAATTAAGTGTAGTGACTGTAAGTGCTTTTATATAGGCCAGACGGGGAGATCGTTTTTACAACGATTAAAAGAACATGTACCTGAAAAAGATCTAGGTTAAACAAAATCTAATTTTGGCCGACATTTAATGGATAGTAACCATAATTACACAAACATGGCTACAAATCTTGCACCTTTACATGTTTGTAAAAAAGGCTGTTATATGGATGCAATACGATTGCAATTGCAATACGGATGCAATTCAACGATCATTTGAATTTCCATTTAAACGCGCTATATGGTACGGCTTTACAAGTCTCAGAACGACTGAGACTTGCGTCACAGATAAGACAGTGAATTGTTGAATTGCGTCACTAGAGACGGCAGTGTGGTTGTAGCTTCCTCACGGTGCGCACCGATATTCTCGCACGCTAATGATTGTTTGATATATGTGTTTTAAATGTTTGTGTTCTTTGTGTTTTGTGTCTTAATGTTGTGACGACCTATAACGGGAAAAAACCTGAGGATGGAACTTTAGTTCCGAAACGCGTTGTGTTTTTAATATAAAACAAGTGAATCACAAGACGGACTATTCAGGTAATATTTAATTACTTAACGTATTTTTATTGTGTTATTACCGTTTACTTTAACGGGATTGACTTCAGGCAATGTTGTTTAGCCTTAACTTGTATTTTCTTTTGTATGAAGCCGTCCCGACTTTGGACCCCCCCCCAAGACTAAATTGTATGTACACCCGGTAGGTACACCCGGTAACCACTGTCCTTTCTTCTTCTATCAGGGAATGGCGAATCGCCAGTGTCGGTCCCAAAACAAACACATCCACTTTACCAACGCTTCCTAGGTATTATTTCTTTGCCCAATAAGACTGTCCAATTACCAAACTTCCTTAGCCAACCTACCATCTGGTATTCTATTATTCAGATGTGCAATCCATCTCATCCTATGAGTCGTACGACGGTGGGTGTAGTACGGTTGGAAATTATCAGTGTACAATTCACTGGGAACCCATATGGTTGGCAACAAAGTAGTGGTCTAAAGTTAAATTCCCTTCTCTTTTCACTTATTTACTACATGTCTTTATTTCATCAGTTACTATCATTTGTAAAGCATATTTATAACATACGGATATTCACTTCAGTTGTAAAAATATCAAAAGATTCGTCTATAGATACGTTAGTTTATTCTCAGTTCATCAACTAATAAAATTTTCTAATCTACAGATGCGCCTTGGATAAAAGAAGTTACATTCAATGGAGACATCAACAAGAAACGCAATTTGGATATGGACAACAGCGATGGCCAGATACATTTGGTCATCCGCAAACCGACATTCGGCCTGTGGACGTACGATTATATCACAAACAAATTAAAATTAGGAGACACCATTTACTTTTGGATAGACATTAAAACGAATAATGTCGAGTATCCGCTAGTGAGAATGGTTTCGTTATATTTCAGGTGGTAGCCGTTAATATGTGAATACAGTAATGTCTACCAACGTTGTGTGCTCTGATCTTTGTTGATTGTTGTAATCTATAACGTGTGATGTTACCCAAGTTACATTTTATAATCTTCGTCGCACGCAGAATGTTTCAACCATAACCTACGTTTTATGTTATAATCCCAGTTACACATTATCAAAATGATTATAAACCGGGCTGTTATGTCGTGGTCGGTTGCTGTTTAACAGAGACGTGTCGACAACGTTTCGAATCCCACACTCGGGGACCGTCTTCAGACCGCAAAAAGCGACAGAGTGTTCGAAAAAAAAATTGTCGGGTATCGTTCGGCCAAGAGCCGCTGTACTTGTTGTTCCAACACTCTGTCGCTTTTTGCAGTCTAAAAAGGTCCCGATAGTAGGATTCGAAACGTTTCCAACGATCTTCTTCTCTTCTTCTCCACGTCAAGGTATAGACTAACAGCCTGTTACGACTTCACTGAAGCCATCTCTTCCTTGGTCTACCTATATCACGTCTTCCCTGAGATCTGTATCATATTACTTGTTTAGGTAGGCGAGTATCCAGGACCTTAAAACTGGAACTTTCGGACAGGGGAGGCAACTTCATCAGAAAACTGTTAAAATACCGGAAGGTGGCAGCCCCACCACCTAACTACTTAGCTAGAGGTTGGTAACCTCTACTCAAAATCTTTCCAACATTGTCGCTATTAAATAGCAACCGAGCACAGCCTGACAGGTCGGTTTATAATCATTTTGGTAATATTTACACCGGAAGTGCGAGCTTACGGCTCGTTACCCGCATAACCCGGTTTGCGTACTGAATGCAAAACATTGTTTCTTATGCGTTATATAAAGTAAAATAAGTAAGATACAATAATAATAATAATAATGGCTCTCATGTGTACCACTGAAGCAGCTTAGGAATCAGGCAGGGTAGGCTGCCTTATGCGAGCCGCACGGCATAAAAGGAAGGCAGTGTGGCCCTCCGGGAAGAGGGTATTCAATTCATATAATAGTCTGTTGCTGTGACGATTTAGGGGGTGGCGGAGTATATTTCTAAGGGCTT
The DNA here is from genome assembly GCA_034769895.1 of Magicicada septendecula. Classification (NCBI taxonomy): domain Eukaryota; kingdom Metazoa; phylum Arthropoda; class Insecta; order Hemiptera; family Cicadidae; genus Magicicada; species Magicicada septendecula. The sequence goes on along the minus strand of CM068368.1, from coordinate 83,653,437 downwards.
CCCGTTCTATGACGCGATAGGGTATTATGCCGTCGTTGGCTGCGATCTGCAGGATCGGAAAATGGCAGCTGTGAATATCCTGCTGAGTGTCTCGTTCGAGCAGCGGTCGTTTATGCTGAGGAGCCTGAGAGCTCGGATCCGTTGGCCAGATTGGGCAGTAATTTTTTTGATATGTGGGTGCCAGGTTAGTCTGGAGTCGAGCGTGACGCCAAGATATTTTCAGACACGCTTTGGAATAATGTTAGAAGCGCCTACGCAGACCAGGATCTGGAAAAAGCGACTCATGTTACGTCCTGTAAAATTGAAAACACAATCCTGGATTTTGTCCGCGTTTACGTAAATTCTCCAGGTGTTGCAGTTGTCGAAGAACGGCTGCAATACCTGCTGGAGTCTCGATCTGGTCAGCCGGTGTGTTTCAGCAGAGACCCAGTGGGCAGTGTCGTCGGCATACTGGGCCAGTCCAGCTTTTGGGAAAGGCATATTTTGAGGGGGAGGTGGAATGTGTTTTGTATAGAGGATAAAAAGTAGCGTACAAAAGACAATCATCGACTGCATTGAGGAAAAACAACTAACCTGGTACGGACTCGTACAAAAAGTGGGACAAGACCGACTACCAACGAAAACAATGAGATGGATACCTAGAGAAAGGAAGACCCAAGAAAACACGGATAGAGGACATAAGAAGAACAATGAGCGATAGAGGACTAAACGATGAAAACTACAACAACAGACAACAAAGGAGGTTGGGTATTGAACAACGTCGTAGGAGGTTTTGACCAAGAATTAAAAAAAATATATTTGTGAAGTAGTGGGCTAATGGCGGAGCCTTGGGAGACACCGGCATTCAGTCGTAAGGGTGCAGAGAGATGCTGTCTGTTTCGGACTTACGCTGTTCGGCCATCCAGGAAATGTGAAAGCCATATAATGATCCTGGTAGGGAAGTGACATCCAAGGATAAGTGTAATCTGTGCCAATCTACCACGTGTGTTGGACAATTTTCAGTAGTTCCCACCACTCGGACGGTAACCTGTCTCCAGACGTCTTGTGATACGCCCTGTCAAGTGTCACCGTAGCGATGTTGGTTCCACAGTAGATTTTGTAACCAGTAAGTGCTGAATTATCCTGAGCACACCTCTGAGAGGGGCGATGCTGTGGTCATCAATATGCTTCACTTGTTATAACAATGTCAGAAAAGAACCAACTGTTGGCATGTTCGTGAAAGGAGGCTTAGTAACAATAGATTACGACTGCAGATCTGTTAACAGAATACAAACTCAGAACACCTTCGTACTTGATTTCAAAAGGCAAAACCGCTTCAGGAAACGAAGTTAATTGACCACTTTTCAATATCAGCAAAACAAAGAAGTTATTATATATTAGGGAACACCTGCCACCTGATACCAAACAGCATCTAAGTTCATAGAATATTAGGCTTATAGGAAACGTCGATAAAAACAATTTGTACCACTTTTCCAAATAATGTACCATACTTAGAAAATGAAATAAAATTTGTTTGCATTTAATCGGTTCCTTTTAGAGACTGCATTTTATTATAACTATAAAGAAATTACGCAAAGCAAAGTATGTATTTTTTAATCTACATTAATAGGTTTGATATTTTTTTTATTTTCTAAAGAACAGGTGATACAATTAATTACCATCAAATGAAATAAGCTTTCCCTGCTTTTCCTCGCACTTACCGTGCTAATTATTGTCGGTTTTACATTACGGTACCACGAGTGTAGAAACACATTTTTTTAATGAACGTCTACGTTAAATGTAAGTATTTAAAAAAAATCTAGTCTTTCGGAGCGAAACACATTTATAAAGTTGTACTTAGTGTGGGTGGTTTTAAAATATTAGTTCACAATATTACACTTAAATTATTAAGGTGAATTCAAACAAGCCTGAAAATACTAAATTCATTTATATCGTGAGGTTATTTGTAAAGTTACTCAAGTCCACATAAATGAATTTATGTGAAACCGAAATTAAAGGTTTTAAGTGCAATGATAAATCATAAAACTGATGTTCAAGGTTAATTTTTATTACTAATAGAGTTTTTTTATTGATTACATAGCTGTTGAAAAGTAAAAAAATAAAAATAAATGCCTAAGAATGTTGTTTTTTAAACATATTGAAAGATCATGAAAACTTGTATTTGCATAGTTTTACACCACTGACCCCACCGATATACAGGGCTCAGATGTGACGCAACAACTGCTAACTCAACCGAACGGCACTAATTGACGATTCCCTAGAAATGTACAGTCAGTTAAAAATATTTGGGTTTTTCAATTCATTTTGTGATACACGCGACGTAAATCAAAACAAATATGTAAATGAAGTTTCAGAACTTAACGCGTTAAAGAATGAACGTATTCAGTATAAAAGATTTCATTTCATAAGAAACGTATAAATAAAGTTTCGTATCTCCAGGGACTACTGACAGAAAGAAACGATATAATGAATAGATGGAAAGAATACTTTCAAGGATTACTAGGTGGTAAGGAAATCAACAAAGATGATCATAAAGTCAATATTAATGAAGAAGAAGATAGAGAGGATGGTGAAGTTGCAGAAGAAGAAAAAATAACGATGCATGAATTAGAAGTAGTGATTAAAGGACTTAAAAGTGGGAGATCACCTCGAACAGATAAAATTACAGCAGAAATGATAAAGAATATGGGGAAATAGGGGAAAGAATTACTTTTAGAAATTATCAATAAAGCGTGGGCAAGTGTAGACATACCAAGAGAATGGGAGGAAGCATTGAGAGTTCCTATTTTTAAGAAAGGTAACGCAAGAGATTGTAATAATTATAGGGGTATCAATGTGTTAAATAGAATTGTAAAGGTTTATGAGCAGATAATTAATAATAAATTGGTCCCAATTTTAGAAAATAGTATGGAGGAATCGCAGAGTGGCGTTAGATCAGGGAGAAGTGTGCAGGATCATATTTTTACTCTGCAACAGATAGCTGAGAAGTCGATACAACAAGATAAATTGGTATGTTTGGCTTTTATTGATCTTGAGAAGGCTTTCGATAGTGTGCCTAGAACAAAATATGGGAAAGTTTAAAAAATAGAGGAACAAGGAGTAAAATAATTAAGGTAGCACAGAGGTTATACAAAAATAATGTAAATTATGTAATTGGTTAAAATATGAGGTCGTTAGGATTTACAACAAATTATGGATTAAGACAAGGAGGTGGACTGAATCCGACGTTATTCAACTTGTACATGGACGACATTATTAAGAAGTGCTCACTGAAGGTTAAGGAAATGCATGTTGGATACAGGAACTTGCGAAGTATAGAAGTAGCAGAAGGGGCTTTTGCGGATGATGTAGTGCTAATGGCTACAAGTGAAAGGGCGTTACAGGGTAATTTGAATATATGGAATGAAGTTCTCCAGGAAAAAGGGATGAAAATAAATAAGACCAAAACAAAGGTAATGGTAATGGAGGTGAAAATAATAAATAAAGAGATTGGAGGAGTGAAGATAGAACAAGTCAAACAATTTAAATATCTAGGTGTTATAGTAGATAGTAATGGGAATCAAGAAGCCGCATTAAATGAAAGAATTGTAAAGGCAATAAAAGTATACTATGCATTAAACAATAGATTTATAAATAAGGAGATATCAAGAAAAACGAAAATGAGTGTGTATAAAACAGTATACAGACCGGTTTTAACATAAGGCTGTGAGACGTGGGTGCTATCCAAAAGCCAAAAAAGTAAAATCCAGGCGGCAGAAATGAAATATCTTAGGAGAGTAGTAGGAGTGACAAGGAATAATAGAGTTAGGAATACACAAATAAGAGAGGATTTAGAAATGCTATCGATTCTGGATTTTATTGAACAGAGACAACTATGCTGGTGGGGACACATGCAGAGAATGGATAGTGATAGAATGGTAAAACAGGTTTGGGAGGCAAAATCGGGGGGGGGGAAGAGAAGAAGACCGCGACTGACTTGGGATGGCATGATGGGAAACATTTTGAGAGAAAGAAGCTTGGGCTGGAGTGAAGCGAAGACATTGTCAATGGATAGAGTAAGATGGAAAAAATTTGTATATAGAGTGTAGTTGATGTAACCCGACACCAATATGTTATACGGGTATTCTGATAATAAATAAATAAATCTCCAGGAACTTAAGAATTTGATTGTATAAGTGTAAAAAACGAATAAACGAAATAAAATAACATGGAAAGTACAGGAATTTAGCCGGGACCTTGGAGAAAAACGAGTAAGTGTGAAAAACGTAGCCAATAAGTGAGAAACGTATAAAAGAAGTTCCACTGTGGTTACAGTTGGGTGGCTGGTTCGAGCAGGCTTGAGCATTGAGCAGGTTTAAGCAGCAGAGCGGCGTGGAGCTGAGCTGGCACTGTAGCCACACAGAAAGCAGTCACCTGCTAGCAATCATACTGCCTGTTCCGTCTCGGTTTATGGTTCGAGCAGGCTTGAGCATTGAGCAGGTTTAAGCAGCAGAGCGGCATGGAGCTGATCTGGTACTGTGGCCACACAGAAAGCAGTCACCTGCTAGCAGTCATACTGCCTGTCCTGACTCGGTTTGCCAAATTACTACTTTTAAGTGAAAGTTCCCCCTTTTCTAGTGGAAACAGACACTCAAAGAGCACGGATGGATCCAATAAATTTACGACGAAATGAACTTGGTGAATTTCATCGTCTCTATCATGAATTAAGAAACAACCAATAAACGTTTTTCGAGTATTTGCTCATCTCTGTTGAAACTTTTGGTCTACTTTTAGAAAAACTGCATCTTAAGATACAAAAATACTTCATCCCAGGCAGCAGCTGACGATTTTTTGGCCTTAAAATATTTATTTGACACATCCCACAGTACTGTGCGTTTGAACACAGCTGATATTAAGGCCTCGTTATTGAATGCCATGATAAATGATTTTAAAAACTTTACGAAAAGTCAGCACCGAAGCGAGCGTGTAAGCGGGTACAATCAAACTAGTTTGTTTTTCAGCAGGTTGCAGCAGTAAGCAGTTGAGCTGCACAGCAGGTGCTGGTCTTGGTATGGCCATGGCCACAAAAAATAACATTTATAACACACATTTACTTGTGTCAGTCTAGCCGTACCGTCTAGTCACATTTTTAACATCTTAAAAATTATAACCGTCTCTACCCTAATGTAATGTGTAATGGTGTGACAAACAAGAAACACACATTTAGTTTTTTATTGAATTACCAGTGATAACAATTTTATTGAAAGTACCAGAGAGAGAGAGAGAGAGAGAGAGAGAGAGAGAGAGAGAGAGAGAGAGAGAGAGAGAGAGAGAGAGGAGAGAAAGAGAGTCACGACGTTTTATGTAATGCATAAGTGTGTGTAATATATGAATGCGGTTTTTGTGCCAGTTTTAATTTATTCTCGCAGCAAACCAAACGAATATTCAGAAAGTATCCGATATTCTTTCATTTAATAATGTAAAGGTAAATGTGGTAACGACTGGCTGAAGTTGCAAAGTTTTAACAGTGAAATATACTTTGTTGGCTTTCTGAGATGTCCGCCAGCATACCGTCTTGCCGATCGCCGGCTGCTGTCACTGCATACGTGCTGTTTCTTCTACTGAAAGCACAGGCAGATCAATACTATATTCCAGGCACGTCTTTAGAAACTTCCAAGTGGAGTGATAAATTCACCGTTGACGACGTATCCAGTTTCTACTTTAACGTACCGGATCCCGCCATTGAAGTTTTATCTCCGAAAGGCTTCAGGGTCACGTATATCGGTAAATATCTTGATCCGCATGGTTCAAAGAGTTCTGTTGCCAGGCACATAACCGCAGACTACGGTATTTATTGGGTTTAATGGTTAAAAGGCTAAATTGCTCTGTAACCAACATCCTTCAAAACGATTTCAGGCTATTAGCTAAGTTAATTTCTTAATTCTAATACGTAAAATTATCTTAACGATTTTAATTTTTTTTTTTACGATAAAAACTTTTTTATTTATGGATAGGAAATCTTCTGTTCTGAACGTAATACTAAACGCATTTGCACGCGCATAATTCAAACGCTGCAGGTATAGCCTGACAACTTTAAAAAAAAACCATCAACGATTTTTAGTACGCTCAGGGTGGAGAAGTAGAGCTTCGCTAAAGTGCAACAAATTGGCTACACTACAGAATAATATACGTTAATGTAGGCCTACATAGTCACGCTGTATACCGTAGTTGTTGTAGTGTGTACGTGTGTTAGGCCTCGTATTACACTACGCAACTGATTGCATGCAACTGATTTAAAGCCTACATGAAACTAGTTGGACGGTAGTAAAAACAGGCTGCAACTGCTCTGCAATCAGTTGCAGAGTGAGCCTGTCGTCTATACTACTGTTATAAAGATGTAAAATTTGTTTGTATCGTTGTCTGGGCTAACCTCAGAAACTACTGATCCGATAAAAAAATCTTTCACCACCGTGTTGCTTGAAGTTTGAGGATGGTTTTAGACATAAATTGGAACTAATAACTTGAATAATTTTCAAGAACTGAGATTTAAGACGGTCTCATGTCATGAAATTTTTGTTAATTTGCATGGAGTGAAATTTTTGGCATGCGATAATCTTCGTTCTATTAGAGATAGCTATACGGTGTCAGCGGGTTAAATTTAGAAAAATTAGGCTACAAATTTTATTTAGGTTTATATTTCAATAAAATCCCTCTTTTCGTTTTTGAGATATTGGCGGTTTGTAAAAAATTGTATATGTTGTGTCGGTCCGTGTCATGAAATTTCTTCGTTGTCTACAGGATGCGAGCGCAGCAGAGTTGCATGCAGTCGGTTGCGTAGTGTAATACATACAACTTACAAATAGTGCTACATTTGAATCAATTAAATGGCCCACAACGTCTGTTGCAATCAGTTGCATAGTGTAATAAAGCCCTTAGTATAGTAAAACAATGCCGTAACTGTAATTTCATATTAACTTTAAAATACGGCACAATCAGGGCCGCATTTAGGATTTAAGCGCCCCTAGGCACTTCAAGGGCCGGCGCCCCCCCACTCCCAATTAATTGTCGTCGTCGATATTTATTGCCTATTCTCACATTACACGTGTTTTTTACACTATTAAATGAGGACTCACATTAGGATTAGGCCTAATAGATTGTCTATTAATAGGCCTAGTAATAGAATTGTCTTTGAGTAATAATCGTTTTTAATTACATTTTGAACAGTGATCTATACACACTACAAACTACAATACATAGTAATTAATTGTTTAGAAATCTACAAAAAAACTACTAAGCCTATTAATTCATTATCAAAATTTTTTAGTCACAGCATTGCAATCTTATCGATTACAAAGTCCACGAATATCTACGTTACTTTTTTTTTAACGTTTACGTTCAACAAGTCCATTGGTGGTTTCTAATGCACAGTAAAAAGTCTTTACTTTTTCAATTTTTATACTGTGATCACTTTTCTCCGCTGCTTGATTTTAACAAATTTCTCTATAACATCTTGGAAATCCAGCGCTCCAGTCATGTCACTTTCGATCGCCATGACAGCTAGAGCATTCAGTTTAATTTCTCCCATTGAGTTTCCCAAATAGTTCTTAACACGTTTCATTGTAGAAAATGAACGTTCACCAGCGCAATTTGTCAAGGCCATACTTAGAATAATTCGAAGGATAATTTCTACATTCGGGAAAAAGTTTTGTAAGTTTCCTTCCCTAACTGTACGCAGAAGATATGAGAATGATCTTTTTTCTTTTCTTTCTTCTCTTTCTCTTCTTTGTCGTCAGTTCCTGAACTTGGCTCAAAAAACGTCGCATGAGGTGTGTCCTTCAGGAAGTATTTAAACTGTACACATTCATCAGGAAAAGTATCCTGCAAATCTTTGCTATATATTTTCACAAGCTGCCTGAAGCAAGAAAGGATATTTTTATCGTCAAGTGTTAGCAGGTTGAAAATAAAACCAACTCTCTTGAAGATCATTTCATATGCTACCGCTCTTCTTTGCAGCTCTGCAATTAACCTGTCAATTATTACAAGATAAGTTCCTGTCCTGAAATACTCTTTAGCATGAAGATTAGAGTCAGAATCAGATGATTCTTGTTTTTCGTCAAAGAACAGTTTGGGTTTTCGAGCTTCACAACTCCATTCACTGGATTTTGTTATAATATCAGTTTTCTGTAAGTATAGAGAAAACTTGTCTCTACATAAAACCATGTAATTTTCCAATGATGTGAACACAGCAACAACATTCCGAATGTCAACATTTTCGTTTTGTAAAGCTTTACTAACTTTGTGAAATATATTCATAGCTTCTTCCCAGAATACCAGCAAAAACACATTTTCTGGTTTCTGCAGTATTCTTGCTAAGCCTTTTGACTCTTAGCGACAGGCAGGCTTTTCATCAACATCCTCAGATATTTTCTTTAATGATTCCGTTATTTCGGGCAGAGATTTAAGCAACGCCTTCAAAGCATCAGCTCGGGCCGACCATCTTGTAACTGACAGTGACTTCACCACAGGACAACCATCTTTAAGAATTTCTTTCAAAACAGCCCAACGATGGGTGGAGGCAGAAAAAAAGTTGTACACGGCCTGAACAAGGTCAAAAAATGCTAAAGCATTGTCACAGGCTTCGGCTGCTGTTACCCCAACTAGGTTTAGTGTGTGGGCAGAACAGGGAATATATTCTGCCAGTTCGTTGTGTTCCTTGATTCTTGCCTGAAGACCAGAATATACTCCAGACATGTTGGCAGCGTTGTCATAGCTTTGACCACGACAGTCTTTAATGTCGAGGCCAAAAGTTTCCAGCGTTTTCAAGACAGCCGTTGTCATCTCTTCTGATTTATGTCCTGTATTTGGAAGAAATTTTAAAAATCTCTCCACAGGTTCACCGTCTTTTTTACATAGCGTACGATTAGAGTTACCTGATCAACATGCGTCAGGGGTTGAATCAATAACTAGAGAATAGTACTTGGATTCTTTAGTCTCCTCAATAACTTTTTGTAAAAGAGTGTTGACGGTCTCTTTAACAAACCACGACACACTCATCACATGTGAAGTGTGAAAGGTATGACGTACTTCCTTGCCCTTTGTTCCAAATCTGGCTATGTGTTGAGAGAAAAAAGGGTCAAACTGAGCTATCAATTCCAAGGCTCCTAGACAAGCTCCATTTCGTGAATAACCAAAAAGTTGATCCGTCCAACGAAAAGGGTACCCTCTTGTTGACAGATATTTTACTGTGGCAATTACACGCTTGAACACTTCTTTCCAGTACTGATCTTCAGTCTGGCGAGCTTCAATTACATTGTTGTCAATGCGGGTCCCTGAATTAGTTCGACTAATATAAGCTAATATGGCCTTTCTGTGTATAGCAGAATTTTCATGGGATTGGAGTAGGCTACTGGCATTCTTCCAGTCGTTAAATCCCTCAGTGAAGTTGGATGATGTGTTTGAATACAGTTTACAATAAGCACAAATTACAAAACCTTTTGAAGGTGAATAAACGAGATATTCACGATTCCTCAGTTCTCCATTTTGAAGGAGTTTTTTGAATAACCCTTCATTACAATATCTTTTAACACTCCCGTACCCGTAGTTACGCTCAGACCCAGAAAAGCCACTTTCAGTGTTTTGTTTAAAACCATTTTGAGCAATGTACTCACGTGTGAACTCATCTTTTCTCCAAAAGGCTGGACCGTTTGAGACACTTCGCTGGTCTTCTTTCCTTGGTGAATTTTCAAGTTCAGAGATCTCTGAGGGTTCATTTTCGACGTGAACTGAAACATCAGAAGTATCTGTAGGCCTATCATGGTCTTTGTTTACACATTGGTCACGCTCTTCACTTCACTAACATTCCCTTTAGTTCAACTTGTGCTGGGTTGAAAAAAGTTACCTATTTTAGGGACTTTTGCTAAAACTTTTCCTCTTTCTCATCTTTTCTTTTGCCCTTTTCTTGAATTCAGCTCCACTTGGTTTTTTAAACATGATAATTATTACCTCTTGAGCTCACTTCACTAAACATAAAATAAAATTTATTTCACTATAGTTATTTACGTTACAAGGCCGGGAAAACGAACATTTCGCGGTAGGCGCGGCCGTAGGCGAGAGATGAGAAACTCTGAAGGCGTTTTGGGGCACGAATGAAGTAAAATATATTTACGATACTCTCTATTTCACTTTCACTTGCACAGACAAATAACTACTCGTTCAGCAATAACAGCACCTTGCGTCGCGCCAACTGTAACTAATAGGTTATCTTACTGTTTACGTCTCGCTCTAGTCTTGACGTCACTCATCAGGTGACTGGGCGAGTCCATATTGGTCATAATGTGGGGAGGGCCAGTCGCAAGTGCTATTACGGAGGCGCGTAGTGGCGTTGCGTCGGTTCGCAGAGCAGGCGCTTTTGCTGAAAGAAAGACAGTGTCTCTGAGTTTTCGTTCTATCATTTTCTTAAATCAGGCCCCGCTCTAGGGGCGGACAACCCGGACATTTGTCCGGGGCGGCAAATCTAAAGGGCGGCATTTTGGCTGTGAATGTGACAAAATATTGATATGTTAAATACCCAATTAATCGAAATTTATACTTGTCGATTTTTTTCTTAGGCTAAAATTACCATGCAATTTACATTTCGTATTTACTGTTTTTATGCCTAAAAGCTAAAATATTTGGAATCCTTAATTCTGAAGAAAACAACCATAAAAGAGCGGCATGTTTAATTAAATAACAAAAAAGGCTAGGGTATCTAAGGGTACATTTACAGTAGCGCTGCACGAAGGTTTGCAAATCCTCGCAATGACGTCATCAGAATCAGCCGCTTTGCGAGGGCATGCGCTGAATACGTGTGAGAAAGAGATAGAGTGAGAATACGTCTCCCTCCCTTACTGCTGATCTGAGCGTTCAGCGCATGCCCTTGCAAAGCGGCTGATTCTGATGACGTTATTGCGAGGATTTGCAAACCTTCGTGCACGCGCTACTGTAAATGTAGGCCTACCCTAAGTCGCGCACCGCATAGAAAAGCACGATGGGCGCTGCGTGAACTTGTTTGAAACAGGAATAGGAAGGAATATCATGCATTGACTTGTTTATTACCTCTAATTATAAAAGGGCGGTTTCGTTACACAATAGCATTATTCTTGCTAATACGTCAGTGGTGATAACAAATGAAAGTGTATATTATGTAGAAGTTGTTTGAGTTTATAGAAAAATATTTGGCAATTTTATAGTTCACTGTGATTTGTTAATTTTTAAGGTAAGTACATCTATAAAGATATTGAGCTGTTTAGTCTGATAGCTACTATTTTATCGAAAAGCGTTTATCAAATCAATTAAAGCGTTTTTGAATCAAATAAATATTTTATTAATCCAAAAAAACTGTTTATTGAATGAAAAAACACTAGTTGCACATTGTTGCGCAATGTTAATAGTATGTATATCCTCTATGAATCCAACATCAAATCCGGTTATAAAAGGAAACACGGAATCGTCAGAGAGTGGACAAATAGACGATATTTCTAAATCAACTGGAACTGGCACCACTCCGCCGCCAAATGGAAGCATTATAAAAATTGGCACCAACCTGACATCTACGAAAGCGCTCTACAAACTTTAAGTACAGATCCAGCATTGTGGCCAAAAATTTTAGGAGATCCCGAAAGAAGTTTTTTAGTAAGGCAAGATCCACCTAAGCCATTGTATAATTACAAATTTCCTTCCAATGACACTGGTCGAAAATTTAGCGCAAATTATTATACACGAATTTTAAGCAATGGAGAGCAAGTTGCAAGAGACTGGCTAGTGTACTCTATTTCACAAAACTGCGTATACTGCTTTCGGCTGTGTGGTTAGTTCCGTTTCAAAAGAGGGTTTTAAAAGTTGGAAGCACCTCGTTGAAACTTTAAAAGCCATGAAATTTCTAAAAATCAAATTCAGGCCCAAAAATCATGGGTAGAAATGAGCCAAAGGTTAAAGTGTTGTAAAACTATAGATGCGGCTGCTCAAAGAATTGTTAATGCTGAAACAAACCATTGGTACGAGGTACTTCTAATCGTAGCAATAACTAAAATTCTTGGTAAAAGTTGTCTGGCTTTTCAAGGTGCAAGCGACAAGCTGTTTGAGCATAATAACGGTAACTTCTTAAAAATAGTTGAGCTGCTATCTGAATTTGATCCCATTATGGAAGAACACGTCCGTAGAGTGCTCAAAAAGAGGAGACTAAAACTCACTATCTCGGGAAAAATATACAAAACGAGATAATAGACCTGCTGTATCAAAGTGTGAAATCCCATATTATTGATAAAATAAAAAAATCCATATACTATTCCATAACTTTAGATTGCACTCCTGACGTTAGTAAGGTGAAGCAAATTACTCTTGTAATCAGATATGTTTCAATCAATAAATCTAATTCCAATGAGGTTGAAATAAAAATTAATGAAAGCTTTTTGGGCTTCCTTCCGTTGAAAGGTCCACAGAGAAACAAATGTCTGAAATTATAATTGGACAACTTAATGATCTGGGTTTAAATTTGCAGGATATTAGAGGGCAGGGCTATGACACCGGGTCCAGTATGAGGGGCGATAAAGGAGGAGTGCAATCTAGAATTAAAAAATTAAATTCGCGAGCATTCTGCGTTCCGTGTAGTAGCCATTCTCTCAATCTAGTGGTTAATGATATGGCAAAAACATCCTTGGAAGCCGCTAATTTCTTCAATATGGTCCAAAATATATATATTTTCTTTTGCATCTACTTTTCGATGGGCAATACTTTTAAAACATGTGCAAGGACTAACTTTGAAACCATTGAGTGACACTAGATGGGAGATTAGGATAGAGGCCTTAAAGTCTTTAAGATTTGTTGAGGTATGGGTAAAAATAATGAATAATTTAAGTACAGGAGCAAACACACGCTTCATTGAAGGAACAGTTTAGTAGCAAGTATACATAAAACGGACACACGAAATACACATTACAAGAGCACATTTAAAACTGAACTATACTTGCCGAGGGCATCTCTATTTATATAGAAAAACAGCTTCCAGATCTTTCCTTTTATTTAAAACTTCGAGACTTTTCTAGACTCTCACAGTAAACGGGCATGTGTGCGGGTTGAGGTCCCGCCCAGGCAGCTCGACCTCCCACCGCACAATACAAACTTTCACTTCTACAATGACAGGTACATTTACTTAAGAATGAATGTAGAGTTTTCCAGTATATTCTCAACAAGATTTCATATGGGAGATGTATACGACGCTTTGCTAAACATTTATGAAAAACAAAAAATTGATAATTTAATAAGAGACGAAGCCTCTGGTTTATTAAATTGTATTAAACAGTTTAAGTTTTTGTGTTCAATAGTTATTTGGTATAAAATATTAAACTGTATTAATCCAATAAGCAAGCTGATGCAAACAAAAGATTTCGATCTAGCATCTGCACTTGATTTTTACAAAACTGCAAAAAATTCTTTAAGGATCTTCGATCGGATAAGTCCTTCAATGAAACTATTATTGACGCAAAAGAACTGGCTGATGAAATTGACGTTGAGGCTAATTTTAAATCAATAATACCACGACACCGCGTAAGAAGAAAAAACCAACTTCTCATACGAAGCATGAGATGAACCCAAAGAAGATTTCATCGAAGATCCCAAAGAAAAATATAAGATAGATTTTTTTTATTTTACAATTGATCAAGCACTAAATACACTACATACTAGATTTGAACAACTTAGTCACCATAGTAAGTATTTTCAATTCTTATATAATATATACGATTTAAAAACCATGTATAAATAAACGCTATTAAAACACTGCAAGGATTTGGAAAGTATTTTAACTGATGGTGATTCTGTTGACATAAATGGGGTAGAATTAACAGAGGAAATTTCTGCGGTATCTCCGCTTTTGGGGAAAAGAAAGCCTAATCAATGTACTAAAATTAATAACAATGTTAAATTTTGCCCAAAACCTTAGTGTTGGCTTAAGAATATTGCGGACTATACCAATAACTGTAGCAAGTGTGGAAAGGAGTTTCTCTAAATTAAAATTAATTAAGACCTTTCAACGTTCAACTACCACGCAAAGTCGTCTTAATGGTTTGGCCATTTTGGCGATTGAGCATGAAATTGCTGATCAAATAAACTTAAAAGAGGTAATAAAAAAGTGTGCAGAACTGAAAGTGAGAAAAAAAGGTTTCTTGTGATTTTAGCGCAGTTGATGTTACTTTTTTTAGTTCTTATAGGATATAAGTTTTTTGTTGTTTGATTGTGCAATTATACGTTTATGTAATAGCATTAAAAATGCATGTGGTTAACAGTTTGTAACTAGGTACAGGTACTTCTTAATTTTTACTGTTATGTAATACTTGACTGTTTTTTTTATGTTACATGTTTCTTTCTAAATTTACGTTTTTATTATAATTTAAAACCATTTGATTTTTATTTAAAACAAAAGATATATATTTTTAAAAAGTATATGTTTAAGGGGCGGCAATTTGTCTTTTTGCCCGGGGCGACGTAAACGCTAGAGCGGGCGCTGCTTAAATGCAACTAGAAACTTTATAAAACAGCGTTTTAAATACTTATCGTATTTGTCTTTAAAATTGTGATTTAATTTTTTCGATTAATTTTCTGATTTTTTTATACAGTTCTCAAAACTTAGCTTCTCTCAATATTTTCCTATTTCATAATTTTGCGCCCCTCAAAATTTTGCGCTCTAGGCACGTGCCTAGTCTGCCTATTGGTAAATGCGGCACTGGGCACAATGCTAACCAACGTTATCAACGTAAAATATGTTTTAGGCCTACTGGCTACTTTTTGTAACCGCGGGCCGCTTCAGTTGACATACAATGTCCAGCTAGTGAATGATCCCCTCCAAATCGGTTACCTTCCGTCACGTGACCTTCTCCTCTAAATGTCTCCAGTGTACCAAAATTTTTGTTCTGCGCAGAACGTTTACAACGTTGTCCAGCTACAATTAGACAAACAAGACTGTATCAGTTGAGAACATGAAAGTTTACTTTAAGATGCTATAACTGTGAATACAGTGATATATTTGACGAAATAGTAAACAGCAGTGTTCCTGAAAGGCACGAAATGTCGGTTGA
Organism: Magicicada septendecula; assembly: GCA_034769895.1. Taxonomy (NCBI): domain Eukaryota; kingdom Metazoa; phylum Arthropoda; class Insecta; order Hemiptera; family Cicadidae; genus Magicicada; species Magicicada septendecula. Next base: position 83,638,351 of record CM068368.1, on the reverse strand, counting down.
ATAAGATCAGGTTGCATTTGAAAAGTTGGTCAATGAATAATAATTATTGCACTTCTTTTAAAAGAGAAAGCGTGATTTAAGGCTGGAACGTGGAATGTGAATGTAAAAAATGTTGCAAAACTTTAGACTACAAAGAGATACATTGACAGAACTATTTTGAGGGTTGCAAAGAGTAACAGTCACAGTATTACACAGATAAAATAGATACTATTTTACAAAAACACAAACACAAAAATTTGAAGTGGTTAGATGTATACGAAAAGACATTAAGATGCCACGCCACCCAAGTTTCTAGAATTAATGGGCGTACAACATGAAGATACTATAGCTTGGCCATTTGTGACTTGACTGGAAGACCTCGTTAAGTAAAATAGTGCAGTGAAACGGACAAGGTTAGTTTCGGACAAAAATCAAGTCTTCGTTGAGAACGTGAACAGAACAAACCGTCAACTCCAACTTCGTCGTGTTTGTTTGCTAAACTGCTAAATGTTATGTTCTGGACGAGGCCTTTCAGTGTTTCCACCATTTTCAAGTCCTAAATCACGACAAAAAAATATCCCGCTGGAACCCGAGAATCTGCCTTCACGGTAAGTCAAATTTGTAAAAAATTCTACTCGTCACTACCCTATTGGCTCAGCTCCGTTAAGTCACGCTCCTACTACTTGCTACGAAGCTTCGTCCCTCACTCTATTACCTTGTTGAGCCACACCCAGCTTTATCTACTTACCTAACCCCTGACGAAATACACATCGGGGGTATTTTCACTCTTGCAAAATATGAAAAAATATTTCTTAATTACTAAATTCTGTTTGTATATTCATTAGTATATTACTGTTCTCCTTTTTTACCGTTAAAATTTCTAACTCTTCATATAACCTTCTTTTATTTAAATTATTTTCTATGTTTAATATTTCAACATTTTCAAGAGGGTTGGTGAATTTATGCCCTGTTTCCATGAAATGCCTAGCGAATAGTGAATTAGTGATCTTATCTCCTTTCCTTCTCCCCTTGCGTGTTCTCTCAAGCTAACCTAAAATTTACGACCAGGTAAAAAAGAACATGACATTTAGAAGTTTAGCAAACGAGCGCGACGAAGTTGGAATTACAGAGACTGCAATTCAAATAACAAGATTAACAAAAACCCTCAACAGTCTACGAACGGTTTTCTTGAGTTACGTTGTCTTAGTGAGCACTTACTTTGGAAAGCTCAAAGTGTCCTGACAGTACCGGACACTGCACTGAAACACGCTGCGATTAATTAACGCCAGTGTGTCACACGTATAGTAACCATCCGTGTATGTTCATACAATGCCGATATGGTGCCTAATCGTGTGCGTCTATTGTGTTTCACTCTACTGACTACCGAGATTCCAGTTTCAACACGATCTTGAACTTAAATTGCGGTATCATCAGACAAGGCTCTGTCAGACGCGTATTCCGCACCCAATCTTTTGTGTCATCTAGTTTCTCTTTTATTGGCAATTGCCACAGAAGGAAATAATACATTGGTCTGCAACCTGTTTTCAACCGCAAACCGCGCGATAATCGCAATCCTCACCCTCTCAACCATCATCGGCCCTAAAATTCCGACAATCGCAAGAGTGCTTCCAGTGTGACAACCTGTTGTGTTGTGCTTCCACGAAACCGTTATATGGACAGATCTCTTTAACCGCTAGAAACGGTTAGAGACATCGGACAAAGACGTCAAATTACAAACATGACCGCTTTCTTATTTTTCTTGTCACAGAATATTTATAAAATTTTGGGCCTACTAGAAACTTCTTACCAAATACAAAATAATTATTACACTGAAAGCAAGAAATCAATATATTTGTTTCTCCGTTAATCCAAAATATATTAAGGATTGGTTTAGTAATACCAAGGAGGATGTTGAGACCATGAAATTTACAATGATTTTCCCTCTGAGTACAGATTCAAAACTTCATTGCCCGGTGCCAATGTAACTAGAATATAAGGTAGGCCACTCCGGCCAATTACGCTCCCATTGGTTGCTTCGCTGTGACGTGAACTGGTGGAAGAAATACGCGCGAGTCTTGATTTACCATGCAATCTTACCTGAGACAATGTCCTACTTAGCATCTCTCTGCTGTTTACACGAAATATTAACAATAATTGTAATGAGCTATTCATATAGAAAAAGGATTAAACAACAAGATTAAATGGTTTGCGGCAAAAAATAATGGTAAAATTTATTTCTACATTTAATAGACAAGTAAGCAAGTCTGTCCACATATAACATTGACAAAATGGCACAAGATGTAAAATTAAGTCGGAAAGGAGGCGATATATATATATAATTTTTTATTATTCGTTAATTTTATATTAATAGAATTATTTCGATTGTTATTAATTTACTTAGAAACCTCTGATGATACTGATATTTTTCAGTGAAACGTGCGTCAGATGTTAAAAAGAATATACGAAATTATACTACTTGCAGAAGAAACAAATTGAAAACATCACAAATTTTATATATATATTGTAATAATTCAAATAAAATAAGTATAGATGTGTGTTGATGATATAAGAGATTGTGATTGTGAAGTTCGACTCCGATGTAATCAAGTTCAATATAATATGTTTAATTGGTGTTTAATTGGTGTGTAATTGGTGTGGCTCTCGACGTCTTACTGGCCTGAAACACTTCCTTAAGTTTCCCAGCTGGTCGAGTCCCAATGGTAGCAAGACCGGTCGAGTAGCGTAAAGTTGATGAAGAAATATATATACTCAGCTTCACCGAAAGTTTCAAAACAAAAATTATTGTTTTGAAGAAAATTTAAAAAAAAATTATGTTTATAAAAAAAAATAATAAAAAAAATTTTAATTTTATTAATTAATTAATTAGGATCAATTAATTAATATAGGGCTGTGAAGTTTTAAACAGTGTAATGCTCTTCTGAAAATTTTTATTAAAGTTTTAGTATAATTTAAATAATCTATCACCACTCATATGACTGTCTGTAAACCAATCGATATTTGTTTACCTTTCTATTTTTTAGGTTATCTTCACTTACGGGTGGTAAAGTCCTTGTAGATTATCAATTAGAATTATATTATTGGTAATTAGTATTATTGAAGAAATAAAGAACTATTAAGTATTGAAAAGTATTAATATTTTATTAAGTAATAGCAATATTGACTCTTATCGATTAGTATCGATTCTCAGGATATCGAAAAAAGTTACAAGTATATGTTATAAAAATTATATAGGGTTCTTTAAACAGCCAGTTATTACCAAAGTCAGAGAAATCGGGCTAATATTTAAAAAGTATAACGTTACAATCAAATTAATAGTTATTAATAAACACAGACATTGAATAATAAATTGTAAATATAATAATTGTTTTCACCAAACAGCTGTTCTGAACCAAGAAGAAGGCACTGAAATCGTCAAAGCAAATGGCCGCCGTGAAGTTAGTGAGATGTCATTCGTATATTGGACGTTCCAAATAAAAGATTTTCCTGTAGTATTCCTGTTCTGATGTCTGCGAATCTCTTGTTATATGTTGTGTAGTGACTGGTGTAGTGATTCTGGGTTGTATTTAGTGTATTCGTATAATTATTAGTTCAAACACTTTCCCCGATTCCATCACTAATTTGGGTTAATGTATTACACAGTTTTCTAGTGTTTTGTGGTGTTTTTCAGAGTAGATTTATATTGTTCTGTGTTATGGAGTGTTACTTGATTGTTTCTGTTATAATATGATAGTTTTTAGAAGTATTCCACAAGTCACTCGCGATTTCACAATAACGTACTATACATTCGCTTGGTATGTCGATTATAGGTTAGGTTATTCACGTTTTCAAAGGTATGTCATGTTACCCGTTCAACTACCAATAATTAACTAACTGTTTCCTTCAGTTTCAATTAAACTCTTAGCCCATATAATATTATCCTTAACATTGTTCAAAAATATTTTCACATCCTGTGTACATTTTACTATTTCACTATATGAATGCCTAAACTTTGGTTATTTGTCAATTTTATTCACTAGATTTGATTTAAATTAATCTTTCAGTTCATTCTGGTTATTTTCAGATTAAATAATGCCATTTTATAGTGTTTTCTGTCCAAAAAATAGTAATTTTACTTTCAGTTTGGGTATACTCTGAAGAGTCCAAAACATCAAAATTTACTTCCTGTCATTATATAAATTCAGCCATTTTATCAGTTATATTTAATATTAATAATCCTATATTGTATTAAAAGGTTCCTATTCCCTTATTTTCTGGTAATTAATTGAATTAGTTGTATTCTGAAACATTATTCTGAAATATATGACTCCCATGTCTAAATTTCTGAGTTTAGTCATTTTCACATTTATTCATAATTCTGAATATAATTTATTAAAATCTCTCTAAATGGTATGTGCAATTATATGGCATGATCTCAAGTTTATTTTGTCTAAACCCCTTTTGTTTATTTGCATTTAATTGAGCAATTTCTCTGTTTTGATGAAGTTTGGTTTCCATTCTTTTGGCCTATGATTTTTTAACAATTTTTCTTACAAAATAATTTACAAACAATATATGATGTGTGATACCCTCTCTGACTTTTACAAATAGTATTATAAATTAAACATGCTTTCAAATTACACAAAAACAACTAGTATTGGTTACAATACAAACAATAGTTAACACAAAATAAAGAACATTTTTTTTAAATAAATGGTTGTCTTCAAATCAGACATTTTGCAACAAAATTCCCATTTCCAACATGGAAATATGGTTTACAACAAAGGTTTTGTACTAACTAACATCTTAATTACTATCTACTATTTACAAGTGGTAATTATTTTTATAGTTCTGATGTTAGTTGTTTCAGACCCAAACAAATGGCCTTATATCTAAAACATTTTTAAACATTCTTGTACTATATACATTAAAACCTTATATCTATATTCTTATTTCTAACTATTATTATAAGTAGGATTCTACAGTTTTTATACTGTCTTTTATATTGTCTTTGGGGAATTGTACCCTGTCATCAACAAATAAATAGTATTAATTGTTCAAAAGGTATTATGAACTCTGTTTTCCTTTTTTCATGTAAAACAAAAATGTTATTTTAAACAGATTCATGTCTTATGAACAACATATTGTCACAGTACATATTTTAAGTCATTGAAAAATGCATATTTCATTGCATCCAATGTTTGTGATTGCCAAGAATGAAACACAAGGTTCATTTTTTATAATACCCAAAACTATCACTGGTTCACTTTCACTTATATATTATGTTAATGCTAAATGGTCGTATAGTCTTATCAACATAATAAATTGGTTAGCGTTTTTCAATGGAGATTTGTTCCATGGGTACTATATTATTGTTTCATCTCAGTTCACAGGAAACTTTTACTTTATACACTCCTCTCTCTTAAATTTATATACATGTGGTTTTTATTTCGTTATACTTTTGTTTTTAGATATTTATTTTGGGGATATAGGGATTTGGGTGTCTTTTATAAGAGCATGACGTCTTCTTCAGGATGCTGCCCTCTTCTTCTTTCTTCAGTCTTCTTTTCTCCTGCCTTCTGGGACTGGTATCTTCTCCATCTGTTCTTGATGCCATCAGGTTTCTTGGGATCTTCTCCATCTTCTTCTTTAATTCAGAAATACACAACCTGTATTGGTTGATCTTGGCTTATTTTAGGGTTTCTCTTTTATTTATTCTCCCTCGTTGTGGGTTTGGTCATATTGTGTACTGCTTTGTTATTTACTATTTTACCTTCCTGGGTTATACCTTGAAAACCTTTGGTTATGAGACTGGTTTTGGATGACTCATCACTAGTAACTCCTTTTATTTTAACTTGTATTTTCTTTATAATAATGATTTCTTTCCACAGTTGCTATGAATTAATCTATTTATATTAAACTTAATGCTTTCTTCCAAATTTAAATATTATAACTTCATTATTCTAATGATCAATTGCCATTCAATATTATGCTTATATCTGTCACGCTACAGATTGCTCTCCTCCAGAAGTAATTATTTCAGACATGTTTATGGATGAAATAATTTCTTATGATAATTTCATCATTTCTTATAATTCATTTTCTTCTCCATTTTTATATCGACTTTTTTATATTAGAGTTTTATTAATTTTATATATATAATTATTTGTTTTACTACTGATCCTTTTCGGATAGTTAGTGTCTTCTGAGATATATTATAATTGTAATACATTTTCTTTCTATATCAACTTCGTGTTGTATCCTTGGGATATTAATTCCCTAACATTCCCTATCACGTGGGCTGGGGCAGATCAGAGGGGCACTGTACGCTACTTCTCTGCTGGCCATACACCACTTCTATAAATTGAGTACAGGGGCATATCCATCCCTGCTCAAAAAACATAATGCTGCTGGAATTATCTTCAGTCAGTCATCGAATAAATAAATAAAAAGTAGTCTCATTTTCGACTAATAAAAATATCTTTGGATTCTCCACTTCGTAGTCTCTCAGATTATCTCACATTTTCTATCTTAATAAATCTTCATAATTATTTTTATACTCATTATATATATATTTTTTCAAAACTCTTAACTTGTCTGATATATTTAATTTAATTATGGTTGAAAATCTTTCTTTTAATAATTCTGGTTACTGTTTACAATGTAACTCTCTTTCTTCTCCATCTGAATTCTCTTTATACTTTCTTCTGGTTATTCATAGTATTAGCATGGTCTTTATAAATAGTCTTTCGTATTCATTTTTTGAATGGTCTTAATATATTATATTTAATTTTTTAACATTGTATCTTTACATTAGATATACAGGTTGTTATATTGATCATTTTATTTAAACATTTTGGTTCTTTCCTTTCTCTTAGAAAGTTATTAATCCGTCTTCGCATTCATTAGCATTAATTCATTTATATTATATTTCATGTGGTATTTCTTCTCTTTGCATTTCATATAGGTCTTATTATTATCATTGGTTCAAAATCATCTTCTCCATATGTTTGGTATGAGTTGTTCTTCTTTGCTCTTAATTAACTGTTTTCATTATCATTTCATAGGTAATTAGTCTCTTTGCTTCCAAATTTTTTCCTTCTCTGGCATATTACACTCTTTTTTGTTAGTCTTCTCTACTCCTTCAAATTCTATTGTGAATGTTAGCATTTATTCTGGATTAACGTTAATTCTCTTTTCTGAATTAATTACTTTATTTTCTTCTCAATTCAATCATAATTGACACATAATTATTTCTTGGAACTTGGTTAGTTTTAATATAAAATTCAAACTATTCTTTTTATTTAATTGAAAAATATTTCTCATAAATCCTTGTAATATGTTGATCTTATCTTGTTTCAAAGTTCTGACGTTCTATCAACATTCAAATTCTGTTTAATTCATTTATTCCCAGAATTGTTTCATTCAGAATTGTTTATAGTAATGTGATCTTACTATTATTTCTGAATGTTTTGGTATTTCTCCAAATTCAAATTCTTCTTAATTATTTACCATAAAGTTTTCTCATAAACTTAGTTATAGTAAGTTAGTCTTACTTTATTCTTAAATTTTTTGTATATTAACTTCAAAATTCCTTTCTTCTTAATTCTTCCAAAATGTTTTTCTCATAATTCAGTGGTAGTAAGCTGTGCTTGCTTAATTTTAAATTTTTTAAATTAAGTTCAAAATTCTCTCTCTTTCTCTTTCTTCCATAAAGTTTTGTTCTAAATTATCAGGTTGTAGTAAGAAGTACTTACTCAATTTTAAATTTTTATAATTATATTTCAATTCAAAAGTCTTTCTTTTTTTTCTTCCATAAAGTTTCTTTTCAAAATATTAGGTTGTAAGATGTACTTACATTATTTTTAAATTTTTAAAAATAAATTCAAAATTCTAAAACTCACAACTCATTCTTCATAATATTTCTTCATAGAAGCTTGATTGTACACTCCTTTGATTTTTCCTGAAACGATTTCCTTCAATTCATATGTATTGTTATGCTTATTATTTACCACAACATATGGGGTTATATTGTACTCTACACTGGCCCATTTTACTTATACTTTTGTAAGTTGATCTCCACTTTTTCTTTTCTTATAAATTTTCTTTTCTTTTATATACCCAGGAAGATGGACGATTTTCTTTACGTCGTTCCATTGCTCATATTTTTATTTATAATGTGCATTTTCTTAAATAGTCTTCATTCATAAAACCCAGTTTTGTTTCTATGTTTATTCTCCATATCATTTCCTTTCAATGATATTTATTTCGTCTCCTTCAACGTTGTTTTTCGCCGTAGTCGGTTATCATGATCCGTCCCTTTTCTTGATGTCGTGTGGTATTTGTGTCAACCAGGGTCCATCATCTCAGTTGCTCTTATAAAATTTACCCTAGGGCGCGACACTCGGTTATTATTACTGTTATTATTGTTATTACTAAAGTTATAATTATAGTAATTTCGGTTAGGTGGGTAAGGGCTGTCATCATTATTGTTGGGATATGGATTTCTCTGACTGTATGGGACATTATTATGTTGGTATAAATTGTTTCTATTGTATGGATAGGGGTTGTTATCCCTAACGCCGTTAGAATTACCGATACACTGGTTATTACACGGCGGGTTGTTAGGGCCGTCGTAATTACTGGGTTGGTTCCCTCTATCATCATATTGTATACACCAATACTTTTCTGGTCCATGTTTTGTGTTACTTGACAAATATCTGTGAGGATCTTCATCTGGGTTATCACTTATTATTTGTTTATCTGAAACACCATAAGCTGGTTTACCATCACATATCCACTCTGAAGGAATATATTTTAGTCTAACCGTACCCTGGAACTGTCCTGGATGGCACGTTAATGGAATACATTCTGGTGATTCATCTGTGTCATCATTACAGTCTGGTACGATATCACATTTCCATCTTTCTGTAATACACTGTCCAGTCCTGCGCTGAAATTGATCTTGTCCACATGTCGTATTCTGTTTACCTCTGGTCCTTTCCCATTGGTACACTACTGTCTTGTGGTAAATTATTTTGGAAATTACTTCGATTCTCCTTCTATAATTCCTGGAATTCATGATGTCTTTGTCATAGGTAATTGGGATATTATTGCCATCAATCAACCCATGTTTCATCATCTCCAACTCTTCCTTAGTTTTTATCAAATTTCTTGGATACATTCTCCTTTTCCTTGGTTTAATATCTTCCTGGTTTCGGTTAGTTTCAATTTCAGGTACTACCATTACTAGTTCCTGCGTTTTGTCATTTATTACTTCTTCTGGTTCTGGTTGACTATCTTCCTGCGTTTTATCATTTAGTACTTCTTCTGGTTCTGGTTGGCTATCATTTTTTATTTCTTCGGTCTTCTCCTTTCTTAATTCTTCCTTTTTTAATCTGTCCTCTCTTCTTTCTTTAATCCATTTTTGATGCTCCTCTCCCCTTTTTAATCTGTTCTCTCTTATCTCCTGATTTACCTCCCTTAACTCTTCTCTTAGAATTTGATTGTCCTCTCTCAGTTCTTCCAGCTTCTCCCCCATTTTCTCTTCCAACTTCCTGTTATCTTCTTTCAACTCTTCCTTCAATTGTCGGTTGTTTTTCTCTATCTTCTTCCTGGTTTCATCTATTTTCTGATTGGTATTTTCAATTTTATTAATTAACTCTTCTTTAGTCGCCTTGAATTCTTCCTTGAACGATTGGTTGTCTTCCTTCAATTCTTCCATGTTCTTGTTCATCCCAGTCAACTCTTCTTTTGTGGATTGATTATCCTTCTTCAATTCTTCTAATTTTTCTTCCATCTTCTCTTCCATCTTCTTGCTGTTTTCTTCCATCTTCTTCGTCAGGGACTGATTGTCTTCCTTCAATTCTTCTAACTTCTTATTTGTTTCTTCCTTGCCGGATTTGATATCTTCTTTCAAAGACTGGCTATCATTCCCCATTTTCTTACTCATTTCCATTATCATTCTCATCACATCTTGTATACTCCCCTCCTCCATTCGTGTCGGCTTTTCCAATGGTTCCTTCTGGGCATTGACTTCCCCTGTTTGCGTGGGTATCTCCGGTTGTTCAGTTTGTTTGGACAACACCGGTGGTAATACCTCTTCCGCTTCTACTGGCGTCGCCTCTTTATTGTCCATTTCTATTTCTAATTCTTTTTCGGCCTCCGCCGCCCGTTTCTTAGATGTTGCACGTCGTTGCATTTTCCCTTGAAATTCTCTGGCTTTGTAGCTGTTGCCTAGCTCCAACTAGTGATTGGGTAGAATTTATTGGCCTTCCAATCGCTAATTAAAGCCCCTAAAGTTGTGCGCCAATTTGTAATAATTCAAATTTAAATAAATATAGATGTGTGTTGATGATATAAGAGATTGTGATTGTGAAGTTCGACTCCGATGTAATCAAGTTCAATATAATATGTTTAATTGGTGTTTAATTGGTGTGTAATTGGTGTGGCTCTCGACGTCTTACTGGCCTGAAACACTTCCTTAAGTTTCCCAGCTGGTCGAGTCCCAATGGTAGCAAGACCGGTCGAGTAGCGTAAAGTTGATGAAGAAATATATATACTCAGCTTCACCGAAAGTTTCAAAACAAAAATTATTGTTTTGAAGAAAATTTAAAAAAAAATTATGTTTATAAAAAAAAATAATAAAAAAAATTTTAATTTTATTAATTAATTAATTAGGATCAATTAATTAATATAGGGCTGTGAAGTTTTAAACAGTGTAATGCTCTTCTGAAAATTTTTATTAAAGTTTTAGTATAATTTAAATAATCTATCACCACTCATAAGACTGTCTGTAAACCAATCGATATTTGTTTACCTTTCTATTTTTTAGGTTATCTTCACTTACGGGTGGTAAAGTCCTTGTAGATTATCAATTAGAATTATATTATTGGTAATTAGTATTATTGAAGAAATAAAGAACTATTAAGTATTGAAAAGTATTAATATTTTATTAAGTAATAGCAATATTGACTCTTATCGATTAGTATCGATTCTCAGGATATCGAAAAAAGTTACAAGTATATGTTATAAAAATTATATAGGGTTCTTTAAACAGCCAGTTATTACCAAAGTCAGAGAAATCGGGCTAATATTTAAAAAGTATAACGTTACAATCAAATTAATAGTTATTAATAAACACAGACATTGAATAATAAATTGTAAATATAATAATTGTTTTCACCAAACAGCTGTTCTGAACCAAGAAGAAGGCACTGAAATCGTCAAAGCAAATGGCCGCCGTGAAGTTAGTGAGATGTCATTCGTATATTGGACGTTCCAAATAAAAGATTTTCCTGTAGTATTCCTGTTCTGATGTCTGCGAATCTCTTGTTATATGTTGTGTAGTGACTGGTGTAGTGATTCTGGGTTGTATTTAGTGTATTCGTATAATTATTAGTTCAAACACTTTCCCCGATTCCATCACTAATTTGGGTTAATGTATTACACAGTTTTCTAGTGTTTTGTGGTGTTTTTCAGAGTAGATTTATATTGTTCTGTGTTATGGAGTGTTACTTGATTGTTTCTGTTATAGTATGATAGTTTTTAGAAGTATTCCACAAGTCACTCGCGATTTCACAATAACGTACTATACATTCGCTTGGTATGTCGATTATAGGTTAGGTTATTCACGTTTTCAAAGGTATGTCATGTTACCCGTTCAACTACCAATAATTAACTAACTGTTTCCTTCAGTTTCAATTAAACTCTTAGCCCATATAATATTATCCTTAACATTGTTCAAAAATATTTTCACATCCTGTGTACATTTTACTATTTCACTATATGAATGCCTAAACTTTGGTTATTTGTCAATTTTATTCACTAGATTTGATTTAAATTAATCTTTCAGTTCATTCTGGTTATTTTCAGATTAAATAATGCCATTTTATAGTGTTTTCTGTCCAAAAAATAGTAATTTTACTTTCAGTTTGGGTATACTCTGAAGAGTCCAAAACATCAAAATTTACTTCCTGTCATTATATAAATTCAGCCATTTTATCAGTTATATTTAATATTAATAATCCTATATTGTATTAAAAGGTTCCTATTCCCTTATTTTCTGGTAATTAATTGAATTAGTTGTATTCTGAAACATTATTCTGAAATATATGACTCCCATGTCTAAATTTCTGAGTTTAGTCATTTTCACATTTATTCATAATTCTGAATATAATTTATTAAAATCTCTCTAAATGGTATGTGCAATTATATGGCATGGTCTCAAGTTTATTTTGTCTAAACCCCTTTTGTTTATTTGCATTTAATTGAGCAATTTCTCTGTTTTGATGAAGTTTGGTTTCCATTCTTTTGGCCTATGATTTTTTAACAATTTTTCTTACAAAATAATTTACAAACAATATATGATGTGTGATACCCTCTCTGACTTTTACAAATAGTATTATAAATTAAACATGCTTTCAAATTACACAAAAACAACTAGTATTGGTTACAATACAAACAATAGTTAACACAAAATAAAGAACATTTTTTTTAAATAAATGGTTGTCTTCAAATCAGACATTTTGCAACAAAATTCCCATTTCCAACATGGAAATATGGTTTACAACAAAGGTTTTGTACTAACTAACATCTTAATTACTATCTACTATTTACAAGTGGTAATTATTTTTATAGTTCTGATGTTAGTTGTTTCAGACCCAAACAAATGGCCTTATATCTAAAACATTTTTAAACATTCTTGTACTATATACATTAAAACCTTATATCTATATTCTTATTTCTAACTATTATTATAAGTAGGATTCTACAGTTTTTATACTGTCTTTTACATTGTCTTTGGGGAATTGTACCCTGTCATCAACAAATAAATAGTATTAATTGTTCAAAAGGTATTATGAACTCTGTTTTCCTTTTTTCATGTAAAACAAAAATGTTATTTTAAACAGATTCATGTCTTATGAACAACATATTGTCACAGTACATATTTTAAGTCATTGAAAAATGCATATTTCATTGCATCCAATGTTTGTGATTGCCAAGAATGAAACACAAGGTTCATTTTTTATAATACCCAAAACTATCACTGGTTCACTTTCACTTATATATTATGTTAATGCTAAATGGTCGTATAGTCTTATCAACATAATAAATTGGTTAGCGTTTTTCAATGGAGATTTGTTCCATGGGTACTATATTATTGTTTCATCTCAGTTCACAGGAAACTTTTACTTTATACACTCCTCTCTCTTAAATTTATATACATGTGGTTTTTATTTCGTTATACTTTTGTTTTTAGATATTTATTTTGGGGATATAGGGATTTGGGTGTCTTTTATAAGAGCATGACGTCTTCTTCAGGATGCTGCCCTCTTCTTCTTTCTTCAGTCTTCTTTTCTCCTGCCTTCTGGGACTGGTATCTTCTCCATCTGTTCTTGATGCCATCAGGTTTCTTGGGATCTTCTCCATCTTCTTCTTTAATTCAGAAATACACAACCTGTATTGGTTGATCTTGGCTTATTTTAGGGTTTTTCTTTTATTTATTCTCCCTCGTTGTGGGTTTGGTCATATTGTGTACTGCTTTGTTATTTACTATTTTACCTTCCTGGGTTATACCTTGAAAACCTTTGGTTATGAGACTGATTTTGGATGACTCATCACTAGTAACTCCTTTTATTTTAACTTGTATTTTCTTTATAATAATGATTTCTTTCCACAGTTGCTATGAATTAATCTATTTATATTAAACTTAATGCTTTCTTCCAAATTTAAATATTATAACTTCATTATTCTAATGATCAATTGCCATTCAATATTATGCTTATATCTGTCACGCTACAATATATATATAATATGCCTGCGTGGGTGGGTGCGCGTACGTGCACACGCGTGCGCGCAGCCATTGCCAATAGAAATTAATTTAGTCATTGCACATGAACCTGGACAGCTGGATTCCAGGGTGGAAAATGTTGATGACGTTGTAGTTGCTGAGAGTGGTCAAGGAGTGGAATCGACAGAAGAGGCAGAAGAGCGGTCTGCGGATGTTGCACAGGAAGGTATAGTTGTAGGTATTAGGGAGACTGTAGAGTCTGAAGTTGCAGATGGACACAGGGATGTCCGGGCGGCGAGTGTTTCTGAGGTTGTGGATGGACAAGGGGATGTTCATGCCGCAAGTGTGGTAGAAGTAGATGAGGTCGAAGTTGAGGAGAAATTTGGTGGCAGCGTTGTGGAGTGTGCGAGTGAGAATGATGTAGTGTGTGAAGATGTGCAGACGCCTTCTGTAAGTAGTGTTGAGGATTCCGAGGAACGGGAAGAAGTTTCAGGTGGATCAGGTGAGCAACTAGAGGAGGATGAAGATGTGCAGTGTTCTGATGGTGGTAGTGGATGTGATGGCGATGATGTTGATGATAAATGTGTTGGGGAAAACGAGATTGGAGAAGAGGTTAGTGAAGAAGTTTGTGAAGCGGCTGGTGACGAATGTGATGAAGAAATTGGTGAGGTGCTGAAGGAACATGTGGTTGAAGATGGATCAGAGGAGCAACGGGAAGATGGTGAGGAGCTGCAGTGTCAGAAGGTTGAGTTGGATTATGTGGACGAAGAAGGGGAAATTGTAGAAAAGAAAGAAGTAGAAAAGGAAGAAATTGTAGCAGAGGAGTTAGACGACGCGCATAATCTAAAGCGGAGTGAAAGTATTGAGGTAAGTTGCCTTGATTCTGATTCAGAGGAAACCAGCCAGTACAGCTCAACACGAAATAATTTCTCAGGGAGTGGTGTCCGACATGAACGGGTACCTAAAGTCCGTCATAGAAAGGTAAGAAGAAGAGGTTAACGGGTAGCAGGTAGATGTTCTCCACAGTCCCAGTGGTGTTCGTCTACTTCAGGGTTGCGCCCCTGCCCACGCGAGCCTTGGTTTCCTCCATTCATCCTTATTTTCGGAGGGAACCAGGTCCTTACCTTCATTCCTAGCTATTGACCTTTTAATGATCCTTGCCCCGTTTCATCTTCCCGATTTTCCTACCCCTCCCCCTAAGTAAAAAAAAAAACAAAAAAACCTATCGATAAGGAGTTAGAGAGACTTGCCAGAAGTGTTTAGATTGTGGTCCTCGAGATCGTTAGTTTCCCCTGTTCTAAAAGTAAGATGGAGAGGGATAGTGTGCTGTTGTTTCCTTGTACATAGTGGTGGATTTTGATTAATGGTTGTTGATGTTGATGTTGTTCATTGTAGGGTCCGAGCCATGCCGCATTATCCGGTTGTTTCCCGGGTGTTTTGTTGAGAGAGAGAATTTTAATTGTTGTGTATCGACGTCGGTGGAGAAGTAATACCCCCTTGCTATTCATGGTGTTTTTGGTGAAGTTGAGATGAGATTAATGTTCGCGTGCCCTTGGTTGCGGTCCTCTCTGTCTGGCCAAGCGGGGCCGTCCGCCCTTGTGTAGGGAAGTGGGCCAGCCATATGGCAAGGATGGAGATGCCTTGTGGGTGCATATGTCTGGTCGGTCCAAGTGATGGACGAGAGGTAGTACGGTCGCTCACATACCAAGGTGGGAGATACCTTGTTTGGTCTTAGGACGAGTATGTGAGTGGGACCGGTGGAAGTAGGTGATGGTCACCGGAGAGGGTGACGTGTTGGGGCGGTCCCGTGAGGTTGGCATGGCGGAGAGGGTCGCATGGCGAATGGACGCACTTGTGAGGCCTCTGTTCTCCTGAGAGCAAGTGCCGCCGGGCCACCATAACCACGATGTCCACGAGCTTGTCTTGAGAAGGGGGTACACTGCAGGGTACTCTCCCGAGTTTAAGAGTGGGGCAACCGGGTTGCCCTTTCGGGGTTGGGGGTGTGCCGGCATAATTCCGGCCGTCGAAAATTGTAGAATATTTAAGGGTAAAATAACGCTAGAGCAAGGGTCGGTTGTACCGAACTTTGTACAGAACCGTTAAAGCTGCGCGCGCACCTCGTAGGGAGGTTTGGCTTTGTTGAGCTGTAACAGCTGAATTCAGTTATCGCCCGGCCAGCACAAGAAACATCGACTCCGGAATCCGAATAGTTTACTGCGCAGTATTTCTTCAACTCTTATGGCAGGCTGAAATTTACGAGACTCCCGGTAAGAGATTGTATTATTGTATGCGTTAAAAATAATTAAAATTAAATAAATAATTAATAACAAGATGTATGCT
The DNA here is from genome assembly GCA_034769895.1 of Magicicada septendecula. Lineage (NCBI taxonomy): Eukaryota > Metazoa > Arthropoda > Insecta > Hemiptera > Cicadidae > Magicicada > Magicicada septendecula. The sequence continues at coordinate 83,622,243 of CM068368.1, read as the reverse complement.
GCCGTATGAGAAGGCGAATGCATGTGGGTGCGATCCGACAGTTTCTATATTAACAAAATTACTTAATGTTCAGTATATAGCCCAGGTTATTTATTATTATTATAATATTGTGAGAGCCACTGTAATTGTCATTGTCATGGTAAATGTATAGAATGTTATATAAATTCGAAGCTAAAGTTAGTGCGTAGTTATGGAATGGAAGTGTGCTCAAACATGCACCAGTTCGCTTGTGTGACTCTCTTTAATTAACTTTGCAGTAAAATAACTTGTGAGAACACCCGTAGAGCAAACATTATTAATACTGAAACATTCTTAATACTGTGAGTGCCTTGAAGTTAATCAGTTTTTGGGCAAATTGCAATAATGGTGTCACCACGTGGCAAACTAACCTGTTGCTTTCTGTCGATGCGTGTTTAGAGCGTGCTAATGACTTTTACACTACGCCTTTTGATAAAATCTTTTATTGTTGGAATTAATTATTCCATGGAAGATTTTTTTTCTACTCTTTAAGCAGTTGCAAAGACTTTATTACCGAAACTTTGTGCATTTATCTTGAGTTGGTTGAAGGCCCGTTCTGAGGTTAATTACCTGTGAACTAGGGTGTACATTTTTTTTGTGAACATCTTTTCTAATTTTTATGAATTAACAGGGTTCTTGCTTAAGCCGGAGATGTGGCCTTGCTGATTGAACTCCATCCTCATCAGCCATGAACCATTAGAAACGAACCTGTTCGGAGAAGGAGTCGGGTGACTAGCTCAAGATGTAACTCTTATTCAGCACAATTAAGGTGATATGCACTCTTTTATTTTCCTTTTGGGGCCGGGCCTGCAGTGCTCCTGATTTACCGTAAAACTCTTTTGAAACCATGTGCCCACGTGGCCAGACAGTCTGCTATAGGTGTGTCAGTTGAACATTCATTCTGAACATTATGTGTTAATTTCAAGGAACACTTTAATAACTTAATTTCATAACACTAAGTACAATGCTTGTAATTGTGTGCTGCACTGGGGGAGCGTGCTGGAGATATTTTGTACACTTAAACATTTTCACATATTGCCAATTGTCATCACCATACTGACTACAAAATTTATATGACTGGTTAGGAATTCTGTTCCGGCTGGAACAGAATGGAGTTGATATTAAATTCACTTTGGGTTTAACATTTAAGGGCTGGGGAGTTTTTCGTTTTCTTTTTGGCTGTTTTCTGGGGTATAAAAGAGGACATAGTTTTTGCCAGGCACATGTTGACACAGTTTAAGGCAGGTTTGATTCCTGTCACATAATGTTAAGCGCAAGCTGGCGCACTCCCACAGCTGCTAGGGCACAACCGTCCTTATTGTAAGTTCATTTATATATATATATATATATATATATATATAGCTAGTCGGACTTTAATAGAAAGGAATTTTCACTTTTCTTGGGCATATACTAATTAATTTTTGTACCTTATAGAGGTCTATACCGATTAATTTTTTTACTTGTAAAGCATCTCCTGATTAATTTTTTTCTTGTACAGCATGTACTGCTTAATTTCTTTTAACCTGTAAAGCATCTACTGATGAATTTTTCTACTTGTAAGGTATATACTGATTAATTTTTTTTAACTTCTAAAGCACATACTGATTAATTTTTCTACCCTGTAAAGCATATACTGATACATGAATCCTTCTGAAGTTGTAAAACAAATTAACATTGTAGAACCGCATAACCATTACTTAAAATCAGGTGATGCAGTTTTATTTGTATTTTATGATGTGGTAGATTTCATATGCTCATGATGGGGCAATTATCAGTGGATATCTATGCATATGGGCGGTCCGCTCTCTCTTATGGGTTATGAGTGATTATCATTCTTTCAGGGGTTTTTCGTATTTATGCAACTTAATGAAATTGATGAATGACGGTGACTGAAGGGCGACATTTATGACTGCTGGTTTTAGGGCATGGTAGTAACACCGCCTGCAAAGCAAGTATATTCCAGGGGTATTCGTGTTTTGAATATTTGTGTATAATTGTGAGTATATGTGCCTTTATGTTTCTGTACGTGTTGTTATGTTTCTGTCTATATTAAGCTAGTCACAACAAGGGGGAGAATTATATATTTACTGAACGTTATTCTATATACATTATAGAAAAACAAGTATTGGGTGAAAAGTAATGTGTATGTGTTGTAAACTGTAAAGGTGTTGTAAAATGTCGGGCGTTACCTCCGCGCACTTTTGTTACTTACTCTGTTGACTGGATCCTCTGCAGTGATGTAGTCCTGTAATACAACTTAAAACTATGCTTTTTGTGGGCGCCACTTGGAAACGTTTGTTCCAAGAAAAAATAAATGATTGATAAAATTTTTAAATCTACGAAAAAATTTAAACAGGTCAGTTTAGCTTTGAAAAATCAGTTATGTTTAATGATTCTTTAAAAACAACAAACAAATCGTCTGAAGGACTATCATTCATAAAAATTATAAAATTGCAGAGAAAAAAAAATTTTACAAGTTATTATTATTGACAATTTTTTATATGTCCAATCAAGTATCGGCTAGTATTTCAGATTTTGACTCAGTTGACAAGCATGAGTTTAATATGTGAAAAAATCTTTACTCTCAGGACGTGACTCCTTTGAACTACCAAGACATATCAATTAGATGCCTTACAAGAAAAAACTAAGTGATTTGAAGGTGTATGTGTGGCGTGTAAAGTACAACTGTGTGATAAATGTAACCAGGTAACAAATGACTTTAATTTTGGTAACTCACGTTCCAATGGTCGTTTATTCTCTCACTGGACACTTCCTTCGGGTAGTTTCTCGATCTCGCCTCTTCGGGTGTACACTGAATCTATTTAAAGTCAAATTTTGCGATCATTACTTTTTCCGCACTTTTTGTCAAAACGTTTGGCAGTAAAATCTCGTTCAAACGCCGCCACTACGAATCATCTGTTTAGCGTTGATTCAGAAATCTGCCACCGCAGCGCTGATTCCCATGCAGTGTTGAGGAAGGCTAGTGTATAGTTTGTTTACGTTCGGGGGAATTATTTGTCACGTTAGTCAGTCAATGCGAACACAGCAGAATTCGTTCTCTATTTAAATGTTGGGACCCTCCTGGGCCGTCGACGTTCTGGCTGCGTAATTTCTATTAAAATTTGCCGTATCGCTGCTCTATTTCAGAGATACTTTTTGGAGACTCTCGTTGAGGTTAAGTCAGTCGGGTATGTCTATGTACGGGAAAAGCCTTCCTGCCGTGTCTTGTCGATTTCTCGCCTCTCGGTTTCGCCTTAGCTCCGTTGATCAGTGTTGTGTGAGATGCATCAGTTCTGGAGTTCAATCTTCAAGTGTTTTTTGGGTCGAATTTGGTCTCGCTTTTATACTAAATCGGGATGACTGTTTTCGTCGACTTCCGGTATATTTGTGTAAAAATTCTTTCTAGATTGTTCGAGAATAAACGAAATGGAATGTCATAGAACAATTTTCACTTCCGTAGAAGCTTTTAGAACGAATTTCTTATTCTTCATACAATGGATATTTCAAAATTTACACTGGTATTTATCAAACAGTTTCACATTAGTACTTACAATTTGTATGCCATTAATGTATTTAGATTCCTTGTTTTTTACTGAATCTAGCGATACTAAATATGATTGGTATCTAATTAACTTAAGTCTAATAAACATTACAATTTACAACCCTCACCTTGAGTTGTAGTCATTAAAAACTCAATATTTATAACAAAAATTGTTGTGGAGTTATAAAGTTCCCTTCACAAGCTGGACATCTACTACTACTACTCTCCTACAACAAAATAAACAAATTTTAACATCAATAAAACACAAATAAATACAATTTTATATGGCCTCTGCTCATGGCCTAAATTCTTGTCAGTTTTCTAATACAATGATTAGTCTTTTTCCTTAATATATGTATTATTTCACCACTATACACACAGAGTTTATTATTTTGTCTATCTTTTGTGATACCTGGTTACTTTGTACATATATTATATTTATCACAAGATGACATAGCATCATTGATTGGTCTTGAGATGTCATTTTTTATGGTGTGACAAATCTCACTCTAATTAGTTAAATTCTTTTAGAATTGACTTTACTTTCAACTGAGTTTGTTTCTTATTAAGGTATTCTGATGTATTGTACCTTTCTATCTTATTTTTGTTAATATTATGTAAGTATTTAGCCAGATCTGATTATTTTTGTACTGGATAATTGGCTTCAGCCATACATGGTATAAGTAAATATTTTGCTGACTTAACTATTACAATGTTAAAGTTGGTCAGGTATATTAGTATAGTTGCTTTATATCATATTACAGCTTTCTAATACAGTTTGGTTGCATTTTGGCAACATTAAATTCATAAATTATACAATATTAGATGCCTATTACATGTTTTTAGTTAACACTGTTTTTGGCTATTTTGACTGCTTTTTATTCATTTGACAGCTTCCTTTATTTAAGATAAATTGTTCACTATTGTCTGCGTGACAATTACATATAGTTTTTATTTAAATCTGATAATAATTAATTTTTTCATGAAATCTTGGTGTATGGTCTCAAATCCAACACATTAATATTTTTTTGTCATTGCAAATATACAATTTTTATTTTAACTTAAACTCTTTCTAATAATGTATTTAAGTCATTTAATACATTTACTTTATTTACATCACATGATATAATGATGGATCATGTCCATTTATTCACAAAAAATAGTTTTTAATACCCTATTCATAGTTATAAAACTTAATAATTATTGACTTTATTCTGGTGGATTCTGACATTATTTCTCTCTCTTATAGTGTCTTATGGTTTTTTCTTCACTCTTATTCACTTTAATAATATATATGGGGTTTTGTCTTAGTCATAGTTTGGTCATTTTTTCAAGTTGATAGAAATAATTATTATACAAAATTACACAATTTTTTGGGACTACTTGGGTTCGATACTGTTCACTTCACTTTCCTCTTATGCTAACTTACTATATAAATGATTTCTTTTTATGGAACGTTCTGTGACGTTACAACATATATATATAAATACTTGTTACTGATATACAGAACTTGTCTTTGACACTATTATTAAAATGGGGCTTATTAATTTATTATGTATTTGGGTGTTACTCCTTGTATTCGGGGACAACTGATGTGATAATTTTTCCATGCATGTAACGAAATATGGGGTACAATAAAAACTGTTATTGTTATATTACAGCCGAGTTTCATTGCAAGTCCCGTCATACTGGAACCAGCACAATTTTGGCTTCTCTAGGCTCCGGCCTAGTTCTAAATAACTTGTGGCATCTCTTTCAAAAAAAAATTAAATAAAAAGAAATAAAAAGAAGTTTGTTGTATACATATGAAAAAGACATAAAAGGAAAAAGGGGTTGCAGTCGATGAAAAGCTAAAAATCGCTGCAAAATAAAATCTACTGATAAAATAATTGTTACGTTCTGAAGTGCCAGGAACGGCCCGAAACTTGCATCTAAGAACTTGAAAAAATCTCATTTTTTAAGAAAAGGCTTTAATTAGGAAATCCTTTTGTTTAACAACGAACAGCAGCAGAGTTATTCCATAATATAGTGCAACGAATCACAGGATCATGATTGGCGGGGCAAGTTCATATATTACACAGACAATGGACATTCATATTATATTGGTAGATGGTTAAGTTTGGTTGTTATTAATTGTATTTAGTAAGGTTAAGGGTTTAGTTTAGAAAAACTGTGCATTATTATTTATGGTTATTCATGTGCTGTGTTAGTGGAAATGTGCGCGCGTGCGCGAGTGGGAAACGTTTCCCGGGCGGTCTGTGAAGTATTATCGTTGTTTTGACATTAGCTGAACTGATACATGTGTATCGCTACAATCCCTATACCTGTCGGACTATTGTTTACGTTCATGTATATTATTAGTATGTAGGCAGTCATGCATGAGATACGAGTAGTCTGATTACCGCTATGCATGCTGTTACAAAGTAAATGCACTCTACTGCATGAAAAGTGCATGGTCATTTATACTAACCATGTGACTTCCATCCACCAATAGAATGCGGACTGGTGGTTGGAAATTTTCTTAAGCCTGTCGTTACACAGGCAGTTCTTCTACGCCATCTACCGCGAACGGGTCGTGCACTCCTTGTACAAGAATTCTACCGCTTGCAAGGTGTTGTAAAGACTATTCGACGATAGTGAAACGAGAAGGCTCAGAACTGTGTATGTAGTACATCTGCACACAGGTGTGTTTAAACGCATTACGCGTATAATTACGCAGTTCTTCTACGCCATCTACCGCGAACGGAACGTGCACTCCTTGTACAAGATTCTACCGCTTGCAAGGTGTTGTAAAAACTATTCGTCGTTAGTGAAACGGGAAGACTCAGAACTGTGTGTGTAGTACATTTGCACACATCAGTGTTTTAACGCATTGTGCGAAAAATTACAAGCAGTTCTTCACTGCTGCTACCGCGAACGGTACATACAATCCTTGTACAAGACTTTACCGCTTGCAAGGATCTGTTAAGACTTTTCGGGGATAGTAACGTGTGTGACGCATAACAACTGATTTTATATCTTTACACACGATATTAATATTGTAATATTACGTGTGTAAGATGTGAGTGTAACAGTATCATTAATTGTTACGCAATAGTTCCATCAAGACGTTTCCGTGCTAGTGCAAGATTTCCTCATAGGGTGGTCTGCTGATCGCGGTAGACCTTCGTATTCGCGAGAACACTTGAAGAAGCCGGAGAGGTATAAGCTCAATATACCGTTATTAGATTAAACTCACTGTCACCTGAGATATTACTTGATCATAAACTCTATATAAGTTTTGCGAGAAATAAAATCCGTAGTACCGTTGTGTGTGCGAAGTCTCGGATTCATCGTGGGAATTATAGGACATCAGCCCAGCTGTTATAGGACATCAGCCCAGCTGTTATAGGACATCAGCCCAGCTGTTATAGGACACCTGCCCAGCTGTTACAGGACATCAGCCCAGCGGTTATAGGACATCAGCCCAGCTGTTATAGGACACCAGCCAAGCTGTTATAGGACATCAGCCCAGCTGTTATAGGACCAGCCCAGCTGTTACAGGACGCCAGCCCAGCTGTAAACGTTTCTGGTGAAACGTCTGTCATTTGTAAGCCACACCTGACGAACCATCTATACCGCAAAGACCGGCCCTTCTCTTCAACAACATCATCGTGGGAGTCTTCTTATGTAACGTATCACGTCTTGCGTATGAACATTATTTAACATTTTAAAAGAAAGACTCTATATCAAACATTACATTCTGTACATTTCAAATATACCATATAAACTATAACTTGTGTTTGTACAATAAATAATCTTAAACCCTCCAATATAGACTTGTAATTTGAAATACACATACTATCATATCCTATGCGCCAATAGTTTAGTAATTTGTGTTGTCGCAATAGAAATCTTTCCTACAAAAAGGAAACAAAATGGAACGGCTTTCGTACACGAATTCTTTAGTATACGAATGAAGTGACTTCACAAACTAGATAATGCAAAATAATATTTCACCACACAAATACTAGGCTAAATGCTGCATAGTAGTCAACGGGTATCTCAACAGCAGAAGCAAAGAAATTAGGAAATATTCCCCTTTATGTACAACAGTAGGTACTAACAAGAAACGTAGAACTAGCAGCAAATGGCAGAGGTAAAAAAATATCAGTGATAGATGTAAGGCGGAAGATTTATAACGCATTATCAAATATAAAAAATATGATTCCCAAGCAATATGTATCACCACCGTGTCTGTAGACAATTACACAGTCTGAAAGACTAAAAGGAAGATTGAAAGACTGCAATCATCGAGGAAAACGGACCGTATAGTATCAGCTTCGAAAACGGATGGAAGTTGTACAAGATGTGACATCTGAAAAGCCACAATGTTCGAAACCAAGTAATTTCACACAAATTACATACACAAATCCTAAATGTTATGAGAAGTTTAAACATAGACCACGGCCACACAGCCCGGCTAGCTTAAGTTCTCATAACATTGAAGCCGACCGTGAAAGCCTCGGACAAATCGTAAAGTCAAGCTTGCTTGAGCCAAACGAAATGTTTAATAGCCAAATCAAATCGTTTTACAGAAAATCAGTACACGAAATTACAGAACTTACACCCCCATGCAAACCCTCTGGTTATCACATTTTCACAGAAATGACACTACTGCAGTGTCAAAGGTAACCATAGTAATAGTGTTAACATTACTGTATAAAAGAATACTAAAGGCCAGTTTAAGTGTTTACAACAGCGTATTATGCGATTACGTAGATATGCACTCAAATCATAAGGCTTCGGAAAGTCAACTTTTATCTCGCTGTTTGTCTTTTTTCTGTCGTATCGAAATAGTTTAAAAATTACTACTGACCTGAATCAGTAATAACCTAGTGTTTTCCAGTATTATCCGTGTTTATCAGTTCTGTTCCCGAACGACTTCCCACGACGCAACAATAATAAGTCACTGTCATAAACAAGATCTCAACAAGCATTGAAGAAAAGTAGGCCTACACTAAAAATGGATTTACATATATAGGACTGTATTACTATTGTGCTGCGGCTATCTTGATTGTTTCAACTGCAAAATGGTCGACAGATGTGAATTACATGGGTAGACCGTTTTCAATTTACACATGTAGGGTTGTCCGAGCGCCGTTCGCAGACTGTACTGTATTCGACTGCTCTTGAAAGAGTTTGTCAAGGTCATGACAGACGGCAGTCCGACACGTACGCGCACGGTACCCTCTAATATAGAGACTGACCGAGACTCCTGTAGACAACCTAAACCGGTCTAAACTGCTTTTCAATGAGCTGGTGAAGGTGGGGGAGCTGCTTTCCATGTCTCAAATGAAAGCTCCTAGAAAAATACAGACGAGAAGAAACAGTATGTGTAAACTGAAACGGTCGACGGCAGTCTGGTACAGTACGGTACGCGCACGCCACTACATGTGTACACTAAAATAGTCCAAGGCAGTCGAGGTATAGTACGCGAACAGTACGCGCACAGTACCATATGTGTAAATCTACCTTAGCTGTTCTAGATGTCGCTGGGACGGTTGAGAGTGTGTTAGACAGGTCTGCTATTTAAAACTAAAACCAAATTTTGCAGCCCATGTTACTTCTTACTGAGGGGTCACAGCTCTACAAAAGATATTTCCAAGTGAAACACAATACCTCGTATTTCAACATAAAATTAAATTATTTTCGGCCGGATTCAGCTTCAGTAAAATTATTTTCGAAGCTGTTGAGCCGTGGCCTTCTTGGTATACATCCAGACGTTTCAACTGCAACGGCGGCAGTCATCTTTAGTGGATCTTCCGTTCTGCTCCAATGGCGATAGACGACATGATACTCCAAACGGTGGCACTTAAGTGGCGTTCTGCGTGCGGTCTGTTATCTGATTGACCGAGAGCTTGACCGATTACGTTGCTCCCCTGTGTCAACAAAATAGTTGATGTTATATCCGAGGGAACGATTCGAGAACCCCTCAGTGCCGGATACCAGGCCTTATTCAGCCTCAAGCTCTCCTTCTTTCTATTGAGGGTGTTATTGTGTATATGTCTGTCTATCGCTTCCCGGTGTAGCCTCGTGTGCAGTGTAGAGAATACTGTCTTCGTGTCCTCACACTTCACCACGTGGTCTTCATTAACCAGAAGGTGCTCTACAAGCGCCGACTTCTCCGAAACCAGATTTGGCGCCCGATGGGTGTGTACTGAATTCAGGAAAACTTGCGATTCTAAAAACTCTTTCACATATCGATGGACGTATAGTGGTGGGGGTCAAGATTCTTTCCAGCGTATAGTGCTGGTGGCGTCACATTTGAATTTGCCAGCGTCTAACATCAGTGCTGACAGAAAAGCTATCCAAATGGCAAGTCAGTATGCGAATTGTTTTATGGCGAACAGTGTTGTGTCGCCCTCATGCAGGGAAGTGATGTTAATTTTAACAAATAAACACTCATTACATGTTTAGACTTACCAATTATTTCCGTGTTACATGTAGACCTGATAATGAAAATATAGTAGGCTCGAGAATGGGATCGGATCTCTCCCAGAGAGTCGAAAAAAGTTAACGAATTTTGTTACTCTCCTAATTTTTATGATATTTTGTTATTTTTGTCATCTGTGTACGCTAGTATAGTAGTAACTCTTTTTAAAATATACTTATGCAAACAGGATTATTACACATCATTTGCGTATACGTTTAAAATGTGAAGTACCGTGTAGGACAATCAATTCACTCAATAAGTATCTTCTAAACAGTGTGTCAATGACGCGATTTTTTATTGTGTTATTGCTGTTCTCTTTAATGCGGTTGACTTAGGATGCTGTCACACGTTTTTCAACCACTTTAAAGATAATAATGTTGACTAGACTTAACTTGTTTCTTTTTTTGTATGGAGCCGACTCGACCGGACCCCTTCCAAGACCAAATTCTAGATACGCCAATTAACATAATGGTAATAGATTCCACTTGTAACGCAAGGGACTTTTGTAATCAAAATTGTTAAAATTTGAACATAGTCATTAAAGAATCAACATTTTTTAAATGTAAATCACTCTGATAATTGTTTATCTATATTTGAAAAAACGCATTAATTTGATAGACGAAATCATGACGCTGTCGGGTGCTTACGTTTGTACATTTGCGTGTCTTTAGAGTGGTATACTGTTAGCACATCAGTGCATTGCGTAATGCTTTGTTCGTAATGACGTTACTGATACTTGCGTTAGCGTTTCGTTTGTTCCAATGCGTGCCGGCAGTAAACATCAACATCACTGACTTACCGCCCGGTGACTTCTATAAAACTGATGAAGTTGACCATTCGGTTGTCGTACGCGATGCACATACGTTTGAGTTTAAAGTAACAGGTACGTTTTAAAATCAACGCAGTACAATTAGGCTATAAAAACTACACTCAGTTTATAATTGCTTACTACAAAATCACGATATTCAATTCACAATTTTTAACTCCGAAACGCAAAATATAAGCGACCTTGCATCAGGATAGTTAACAGTCATATGGAATACTCGATGAGAACTGACGTTGAACGTTTCTTAAATTTCTTCTTGTTCCTATCCGTTTCGGATGTTGGATATCATACAGGCTATTTTAACTTTCTGCACTGCTGTACGGAATAAGGCAGTTGTATTCATAGCAAACCAGATGCTTAAATTTCTCAGGCATGATATTCTCGGTCGCCCAACGCCTCTCTTTCCAAGTACTTTTCCCTGTAGTTTGGATTGCAATAAGTAAAATCTCTGTTCATTTCTCATGAGATGTCCCAGATACTGAAGCTTTCTTATCTTTACTGTGTTAATAACTTCCCTATCTTTCTTCATCTTTCTAAGAACTTCAACATTAGTTATATGTGCTGTCCATGAAATGCTCAGTATTTTACGGTACAGCCACATTTCGAAAGATTCCAATTTCTTAGTTATGCCTTCAGTCAAAGTCCAAGATTCTACACCGTAGAAGAGGACCGAGAATTCGTAGCAGCGTAGAAGTCTCATCTTTGTGTTTATTGTTAAATCGTGACTTTTGAATCAACTGCTCATTCTAGTGTACACAGCTCTTGCCTTTTCAATTCTGCTCTTTATTTCTTCAGAGTGATCCCGTTGTTCATTGTATTACAAAGGTAAAATTGTTCGTTGTTCATTATTCATTGTTCTTACATTTACAAAGGTAAAATTTACATTTTGTCGCGCCGACTATCAACGTTCGAGACTGTAAGTCTCAAAAGCCGTGCTAGGCTACGCGTAGAGTGCAGGCAGCTTGTCAGATCCTGATAACCGGCGCCGACAGGATCGTCTAGTGAAGACAGATTATAGGCACCGAAACAGTACAGATTCAGTCATAATCACGTAGTTATGCAGTGAAGAAGCTGTGTGTTTACTCATTGTTTCAGGAAGTGTTAACTTAAAACTAAAATTTAATTAATAAAATTGTACAAACACAAACAGAATTAACACTGTTGCACAGGAAATTCCGATCTGATGATGAGCTGTGAAGCTTGAAAGCGCTAATCGGAATAATTTTTTTATAGCGGTGTGCAACAGTGCTCATTCTGTTTAAAACTAAAACAAGAGAGAAGCTGTGTCCACAAAATTAATCTCTATCAGCTTACCTGCAACACCCATTTCCTTTTATATCTTATCTACAACAGGCATCTACAACGACCCGATTAGAATATTCCTCAAGTTTCTTGCCTAAATTTCAGGTTTTATTAAAACGTTTGATATCAGTGTTTCCGTATCCATGAAGAAATTAATAAAACTTAACTGAAACGATTAAAAGACGTGCAGAACGCTCCGACTCGGCGCTGGTTTCTGAAACCAGATTAAACGTATATAGCCTCTCATTTCGATAAACTGTCTGAGTCAGACTACCTGCGCGCGTGCACCGGTGTCTGCTGCCACCCTCGTCTAAACGGTGTCTCCTAGTCGCCAACAGTGGCACTTGCAACTAGTTTCAGTTCCGAACACAGATAGATAAGACACGTTTTTGACATGTGAGTATGTCCCCCTTGCGAACACACAGAGAACGATGTATATACATCGTTGGACACAGATGAGTATTATTATGTGTTTGTTCACCTTTGCTACCGAACAAGGAATGTGGTGACGTATGCCATTCCACTGCACGCATCTCTATAAAACTACACATTTAAAATACGTTTAACACAGTTTCGGTGTGACTTGACTCTCTCTCACACAGAACTTCTTGTAGAGAATAACAACAAACACACTTTAACAAAATATTCAATAAATTATACTGACATATAATGTACGAACGGTCAATCTAATACGAACACAAAATTACAACGTAAATAGGCCTACGTCTTCTGAACGTCTGAACAATGTTTTCAGAAGGAGTAATACCTTACCAACACAAGCACGCACTATCATACAGTTGACCTCCCGCTCCTCAGGCGTCTCGGCTGCAAAACCGGTGTGCGTACAGTACACATACACCGTTGCACACAGATGAGGAGGATTATCTGTTCATACGTGAAGTTGCCAAAGTTACGCTTCTTAAACTAAAGGTGATGAAAATAGTAAAATTTACATTTTCTCCTGTACAAGTACACAAACCTATTTAAAAACTGATATCGCCTGTCGCAACAGCTGAAATAAAGCAGCTGTGTTGCCTTGTCACTTCGCAAATCTGTTGTTCTTATTTTTAAATTTGTATTTAATTAACGTTTTAATGATTATTCTTATGTTTTCAATTATTTTTGTTATGTTTTGATTGGTTTTATGTTTTTTATATTTTTATATTTCATTTAATGCATTTTTAAACTAAAATACTAAATACGTTTACCAAGTTATAATTTTTACCACATACACGCGCGCGCGCATAGCCACCTTGTAGGCCTAAGTACTAAAGGTACGAGCGATATTCTCTACTAAACGTATAATCGATGTTCCCTATATATGCCTAGTGACTATGCATAGTCGAAATATCGAAAATTTGATAATTTGATAGGCTACAGATAATGAAAGTGTAGCCTACACTTTTTAATTGTTGTAACGCTATTTTCAGATTACAAGTGGATAAGAAAGGTGACGTTCCACGGAGACATCAACAAGTCGCGTGATTTGAGAGTAAACCCGGATGACGGTGAAATTAAGTTTGTAATTTTCGAACGAACGAACGGCTCGTGGTCATACGTCTGCAAATGTGATAAGTTGAACTCCGGAGACACTGTGTATTACTGGTTTGTTTTGCATACAACTCATCCAAAGTATTCCCGTATAGGGATTCACAAGTCCCTACACTTCACAATGACATAAGTCAGCAGCCTTCCAATGCTAAATTACTAAAAACGTTTCTTCTTGGCTCTCAACAATTTAGAGCTAACTCCAGTAACCAGTTCAACGTGTGCGAATTCTTCAATAATGTGGGTATCACAAGGTAATTGATACCTTCTCAAGGTAAATGATTTTGTAATCCTAAAATTATATTTTTCCCAATCACGGATTTAAAACTGAAGTTATATTATTTATTTTATATACGACATTATGTTTATTTTTTCTATATATACGAAGTAAGGTAACATATATTAAAGTAAATAAAGTAACATAAAGTAAAGTAAGGTATATATAGTTAGTAAGGTACTTAAAATTTGCACTGAGGGTCGGCGCAATTTTGTTCCTCAAAAACGTATGCAGACAAAATAATCTGTAACTTTATGAAGTCAATATTTCTTGGGTGAAGATGTTTGCTTTTTAACGTATTGTTACGTTGGTCTCACTGATCGTCGTATGGTACACTGGAAAACAAAATACAGACACCAATGAAACCACTAATCACCAGCTTTAATTATCATAATTAATAATTCTTAATTAACTTGTGCAATAATTCCAGTTAGATCTGTCCACACGCAATAATAATGTCAACTAATAGACTTCCACACACTAATCACTTTTCACTAACACCACTTGAGACGCACTGTGTAATCGCCGACGAAAATTGAAACTGAGCGGCAGCTGTCGTTGTTTAAATAGATAGCACAAGTGTTCCAGAATAATCCATAATACGCGTCAACACCACTCGACAATACTAGAGCGTAATTGATTGCGGCTTTGAACACAGTGTGCGCGGACCGGTGAAGTCTGGAACAGTCTCGGTTGTTGACGTGTGGTAAGTGTCACGTACGCACACAAACATTACAGCTGGGTTGTGCTGGGATAGCTGAGAAACATGTAGATCGTTCTGTAATGCCATAACAGTGTAAATGGTTCTTAGGAGTTCCCTCATTCAATTGTGGCCGACTGTCTGTTGAAATTTGAGGTCATGTGTGTTACTCAAGATAATTTGAATGTCATGCTCTGTTATTTTTCATTCTCGTGGATCTTTTATTAGTAATTGTGTGTAAATACATTATTTTTAAATAATGTGTGTAAATGCAGCGTGGTACAGTAGATTACTATTGTGTGCTATTCTTGGAGAACTTAAATAAGTCGTAGGTATGTAGACTTTTCCAATCAGAGCAAATACATTTATTTTTAAAATCACAGACTTCAATTTAGAAAACGTGAAAACGTTTAACATACTTACTTTGACTAACAGTATGACCGATACCAATTAATTATGAACCTAAACCTAAATTGGTTGGTATGTAAATATTTTCAAAAGGGTTTGGTTTTGTTTGGTTTGCATAGATTGCTATTACCATCGTTCAAATTTATTTACACAACGTTTCAAATATTAAAAATTTTTTTGGTCATCTTCATCTTAAAAAATGTCAGTTTTAAGTAATTTTAGACTTGTAAACAACTTTAAGCAAAGTGAAATGTTGCTTAAGGATACTTAGCCGCTTTTGTAGTGTGCGGCTACGATGGTACGTAACTATTTAAGGAATATTTTAAAAAATACGTTAATTTGGATAACCGTGAAAGTATAGGAAATTTTGGAATGGGATTTACATCAAAACGCTCATCATAATAAGACCTACTTGGTAACAGTAGTTGTTTTAAAAGTTAGTAACTGAATTTATGCGTTTTTTTTTAAGTAAAAAAATTGAAGCCCACAAAATCGGTCGTAAAATATTTAGGTTTTTGAATATTGATTGTTCTGTACGATACGTTCTTTTACAGAAAAATTTATTATCTGTAAGAAAAGGGGTTAGCGAAGAACCAATCAGATTAGTAGTAATTTAATTGTAAAATAAGAATTGTTAACGTACAATCATTCTACTTTCGGAATCGATGACGAGTGAACGCTGCGTTGGGCCAAGACGTTGAGTCTGCCAGTTGCAACTAACGCAAGTATTTCCTGTACAGTTACTGCGATAATTATTATAATTGTGTTCTATCCGGAAAAGTGTAAGATATTACGTTTAGGGTATATAGACACTTCAATTTGACTGGAAAGATGTAAGCCCAATACACCAGTTAAGTTATAACAATATCGGTTTGCGGTGTGAAATTGTATGTAACCGTGCCCTCGAGAAATATCTACACTCCCAGAAGCGACCCTGAAGCCGGACAAAGTAAACTAACAGACGTGTCCATCCAGATAGGATCCACCCGTCACCTAAAGGATCTCGTGTCAA
Source organism: Magicicada septendecula (assembly GCA_034769895.1). Classification (NCBI taxonomy): domain Eukaryota; kingdom Metazoa; phylum Arthropoda; class Insecta; order Hemiptera; family Cicadidae; genus Magicicada; species Magicicada septendecula. Next base: position 83,606,136 of record CM068368.1, on the reverse strand, counting down.
CATTAAAGGGAAGTGAACATATTTATATACACTTATGAAAACTCGTTTATAAGAAAGACTCTAATACAAGTTATATCAGTAAAGACGTTGTGGTTTAAATAAGACAAATTTTAAATATTAAATTTAAGAACTTTTTAAATATTAATTTATTTCATTGTACAGAAATTTAATTTTAGTTTGTGTTATGAAGGTCAACAGAGATTGATTAATTATTTTTGCAAACTGTATTAAAAGCACAGTAGATTGTCAGAAAATTAATAGCATTATTAATACATCCTTTTTATTTCAATAACATCTAGCTCGACTGCTTATTCTATGCGACCCTTATACATTGCAATATATAATTGGTTTTAACGTTGAATCACTCCATTCTTGTCCAGAAAATGTGGGTGTATCACTAGATGCAAGAACTGTGTTCAACCGTAACATAAAGTGAATTACCATACGTAAGCTTTAAAATCAAAGAAGATCTGGAATACATGACTCACAAACTGAAGAAAGAGTAAGAAAATGGGGATTACTGATGAACACAGAAAGAACGCACTATCTGTGTGTCGTAGAAGAAACAACAGATTTAATCTTAAAAAACAACGAACGTATAAAAAAATGCAACCGCTGAAATTACTTAGGAATAAAATTTAATGAAGAAGGAGCATATGATGTTTAAATAAAATCAAGAATAAACAAAGCAAAACAAATAATTAGATTACTGAATTGAATTCTTTGGAGCAAAGAAATTGAAAAAGAAATTCACGTTCGTTGATTTGCGGATCCGGAACATGGAGAATAAAAGAACCGGTAAAAGTAAAGTTAGAAGCTACAGAAATGGATGCTTTGAGACGAGCTGCTAGAACATCAAGGCTAGAGCGAATACGAAATGAAACGATCGAAGAAGAAATGGGCGTACAAAAGACAATCATCGACTGCATTGAAGCATAACGACTAATCTGGTACGGACTCGTACGAAGAATGGGACAAAACAGACTACCAAAGAAAACAATGAGATGGATACCCAGAGAGCATAGAAAGAAGGGAAGGCCCTGAAAACATGGATAGAGGGAATAAGAAGGTTAATGAGCGATAGAGGACTAAACGACGAAGACTGCAACGGCAGTCAACAATGGAAATCAGGCATCGGACAAAGTTGTAGGACGTTTAGACCCCGAATAAAAAAAAAAAAAATCTTTAAAATCTATAAAATACAAATTCCTTTCATATCGGCAGACGCATTGAAAATATTTTTGTGTAATTATTATTGTCATTATTATTTCTTTTTGTAGATTATGAATGGATGGAGCAGGTAACATTCCACGCAGATATCAACAGGCGGCGTGACTTAGCCAGTGACCTGACGGACGGAGAAATTAAATTTGTAATTCGTAAACGAGAAAACGGGTCGTGGACGCACACCTGCTTGTACCCTTACATAAACCTAGGCGACACAGTGTATTACTGGTTCTTCATCAAAACGACGCATCCCATTTATCGCGTTGTATCGCATAAGTGCCAGAACTTTACAATACCAAAATCAAAGTTTTGGTAAAGCTTTAGTAAACAAACACGTTGGAAGTAATCATGATTTCAATTAAACGAACGATATACATGGTGAGTCAAAATTGCACGGCAATCTCTTGGAATCTGATTCCGAGAGAAATTTTTATTTGTTTATTGGAAAATTAACGTAGTTATTGTATTCCAATCTAAAAATGTTTTTCTCGACTCCAATGTTTTGGGTTTTACACAGTTTTTTTTAGAAACTAATTGATATAGAGCTCTGGGACCTCTTCTATTCAATTGTTCAGATCAAAAACCACAAGAAACCACCAAATTTACCCTTCACTTTGTACCTCAAAATTTCAGTATGGCGTCATTTACCGTGGAAGTAGAAATCAGGGCAAACTGGTTCGCGAGCCGTAACTCCCTAACTAACCGTTCTAAGACCTATATTTACATGAACTTTTTTTATTTCTAGCTATAGAATCAGCTTCCGAGAGATTTCCGTGCAATTTTGAATCACTTATATATCAAGTCAGCTGCCAAAAAACTTCAACAATCGTTTAGGTCTCTTCAAAATACTTTCTAATTTTTTCTATTTTTATAATTCATTTTTCTTTTAAGAGACGATTGCTGGCACATCATAATATACCTTCTTTTAATTGATACTCAGTTTCATTCCTTCTTCGTCTTAACAGGTTCCGTTCATGTGGTATTTAATACTTTATACAGGACGTCGTTATTCCAAATGTTGTCGGGTAAAAATTCCATCTGACAACCAGGCAACCTTCTAAACAGCACTCTCCAGTCAGTATGAAGACAATAACATTCGTGTTTTTTAGACTTACAGCTTACTCTTTTATCTTTAGTGCTACAACAGAGTCTTTCTGTACCATTTTTACATGTAAAAAGGAACGGCCTACAAGTGGCCGTCTTGTAACCATACCGATGGCTTTTTGGCTTTCAACTGATCTACTCCGCTTGCTTATTCTCCGCTCCCTTAAAGGGCGCATTAAGTTGTATAAAATTGTGATAATTGAATGCGTCCGCAATGATCTATTTGAGTTAGTTAACGTTTAAGTAATTTATTAAAATATAATTAATTTCCCCAATTACATTTATAAGATGTTTTTAACACTAGATCCCAAATTTATTGTGTTAGCTTCTTGTTTTCTTTCGCCAGTTTTCCAAACGCCCGGTTCCTGTAGTCGTATCTCTATCTGGGATTGTGCTTTCCATATTAGCAAAAATACTTGATACAGACAGAGACAGAGCGAGAGAGAGAGAGAGAGAGAGAGAGAGAGAGAGAGAGAGAGAGAGAGAGAGAGAGAGAGAGAGAGAGAGAGAGCGAATGTGGTGACGTATGCCATTCCACTGCACGCATCACTGTAATACTATACATTTAAAATACGTTTAACACAGTTTCGGTATTACTTAACTGTCTCTCACAAGGTATTTCTTGTAGCGAATAAAAATAAACCACTTTAACAAAATATTTCGTAAATTACACTTACATACAATGTACGAACTTTCAATTTAATACGCACACAACTTTACAACTAAATACGTATGAACAATGTTTTCAGAACCAGTAATACCGCACCAACACAAGCACGCACTATCATTCAGGCGTCTCGGCAGCAAAGCTGGTGTACCTACAGTACATACGTTAACAAACGTTTCCTATAACGTGTGTTTAGCATGAGAGATTTATAATAGTTCAACGTATCGTGTATTTGCACTGTGAAAATATTACATTTTCTATCTGTACTTTAAATTATTCCCTGAAATCCGCCCGGTAGAGAAAAATTTAAAGTGCAGATAGAGATCTAATTGCCTTTCAGTGCAGTTAGATAATGATAGAGAAGACAGAATGCGATAACAGTTTCGTGCGATGCACTTTCTCTCTTTGTCACACATTGGAGCTTCACAACAACACTTGCATGCTTGTAATGTTCTCACCAGTCTTTGTTATCAAGGGCGTATTTACGGGGGGGGGGAGAACGGGACCGGAACCTCCCCACAGAGGGACAAAAAAAGTTTAGGAATTTTGTTAATCTTTAATTTTTAGGCTCTTCTATTATTTTTTCAGGTAGAAACTCTTTTTTAAATACACAAACAGGTTTGTTACACAACATTTGTGTATACGTTTGAAATATGAAATATAGAAAAGTCAATTCACTCAGTATCTTCTACACAATGTTTCAGTAGCGTGTATTTTTACTGTGTTATTGCCGTAGGCCTATACATAAATGGAATTGATTTCATTATGTTAAAACACGTTTTCGGCCACTTTAATGATAGTAATGTTGATTTCTCTTATTTTGTTTTTTCTTTTGTATAAAGCCGACCCGACCGGGCTCCGGATCCCCCAAGACCAAATTCTAGATACCCTACTGTTTGTAACAACCAGCCTACACACGTCAAACACTATTCAAGACTGATCTGTGCGTGTGCGAAATGAAAGGAAATTTTGATAGCCTCTCAACAAGGTGTCTGTCCATAGCGCATCTCCTAGTCAGTGATCATATCTATCGTCAGGTCCATAACGCGCGGCCATCATGGGGGCTGATACGTTTGACCAGCTCCTTGCTCAACGGAAAAAGGATGCAATGATAAAATCCTATTATAATATTTTAAAGTCTAAAATTTTAACTCTAATATATATATATATATATATATATATTTATATATAAAATTCACTCTCACTACCGATAATTCAGATATTAAAGAAGCAGGTTCAGATCATATAATTACACAAACTTTTAAAAAACCTTTTCCCAATGTAGGCCTATATGTTTTGTACAACATGGATGTAGCCTATGGGTGAAGAGATGAATGCCATTTAAAAAATTTTTAAGATAATTACACACTTATTAACTATTGCTTTAGAAACGTAAACAAATATTGTTTCTAAATAATACCTACGCGTATGAATGTGAGCGTGTGTTTCTGTAGCACAATGGCAAGTGTTCGTCGTATGTGAATGTATCCATTAAACGGAGACCACCATTTTGATTTTTCTTTGAAAAGTTTGGTTTGTCAGGAGAGAAAAAGTTCACCTCTTAATACACATTCTTATGCCCAATGACTAGCGTAAGAGAAATCCGATAGAAGCTCTTCTACATGCCGTCAAAGCAAATTTCCAATGAAACTGCCACCAACAAGCATGTCTAATTATCATACCAGATTTCCAAACAAATGTAATTAGGAGATCTGTATCCATCCTTTTGGCTTCCCGGCGCCTTTCAAACATTGTATGAAATCCTATGGGACTACTTAATACTGTTGGCATAGCGAATAGAAGAGAAAATGAGATCACTCTGGGCGCGCGCTATAGTCGTGAATAAGGCTAGCGGTGACCACGTTAAACTTCGGCGCGGCGATCGCAGGTTGTTGTGGTTGAGACGGTAAGCCTATTTAGCCACGTTCAAAAAAGAGCTGTGTTTTATGTGTTGCAAAAGTGTGTTTGTGCGTCTTATTACATATATCGTGTTCAGTTGCAATTAATTATAGGTTTGAGTGATTTACAAACATTCTGAGTCATAAACGTGTGATAATATATAGTAAAAATGCTCAGAATGTATGAAAGGTTACAGTAATGATTTGTGTGTGTGTGTTATTTTTAATATACGGGTAGTTTTTAGTTTCAGTTAACAGTGCGTGTGAAAAAAGTATTACTGGTGTGCGCGTCTCATCATATATTATTGAAATTTTTACAAATTCTTAATTCAGAAAGCAACACTTTTGGCTCAGAGAAAACTCTAGAATCACTCAACTTTACTCTAAAAAGTACTCTGGAGTTATCCGAATATTTGTGGAGCAAGAATTTTAAATATTTACTTACTGCAAAATTCAATCAGGATCCTCTAGAACGCCATTTCGGGATTCTCCGCTCTTTGTCATGCGATGACCATCCATCTACAGTTGACTTTCTACATCTTCATATGTTGCAGTCTGTGTATGTTCCACATAAACTTACGTTAGCGAAAGGAGCAAACTGTAAACCGGAAAGTGAATCTCCACTCACTTCTTTTGTAAATCAAATCCGTGAAATATGTAAGGAGGAAGAAAATGAAAACAAAGCCCTCAAGAAATCAATGGAGTTGCTCATCAAGGAAAATGTAGTTTTAAAGGACTCGGAATGCTACAATTGGGTAGAGGATCTACCTGAGCTCAAAACTGGTGCTCCGAAAGAATGTCTCGTGTATCACTTGGCAGGGTACATAGTGAGAAAACCATCTAGAATTACTGACTGTGGTAACTGTGCTGTTACACTGACGAACGAACGTCCTCCTAATCTACCTGCTGCTGTGTGGACAAAAATAAAAGGTTACGGAACTATCGAAGAAACATCTCATTTAATGTACCCTTCAAATGGTGTTTATCATGTACTATTGCAAGCAGAAACAACTGTTACAATAAAACTTAGTTCACCAAACAGTATGTGGGGGGATATTTTTTATGAATGCTTGGATGAAATCAAAGAAATTAATGTGCCCGCAACGGACAGAGTAGGATGTTGCCGTGAACACACAATAGACATTGTAAGCAAGCTAATTTTCAAATATATCCAGTGCCTATTCTTTTTCCGTACGAAGAAAATACATAGAGAAATGACCAGTACAAAATTGGCTAAATCCTCTCGGAAAATTTCGAAGGTTTCGAACTGCTGACATCCTATGGTGTGTACATTGTTTAAATCTTATATACTTTTGTATTTGTACGCATTCCAGTGTATCGTAAATATAATTTTAATTGTTACAACATATAAAAACATTTCACGACAGTTTCAAATAAGTATTATTTAATACAGAATTGTGTGTGTATTAAAACTTATTTGCGTGCTTCACGTTGGCATACACAACAACGGTCGACGCTAGCGCCACGTTGCGGCGAACCACAGTAACTAGCTAAGTGATCACACTTTCTCTTCTATTCCCTATGCTCTTGGACTTAATTTATCTGTTCTTAGTTATTTATAACACTAACTGTAAGCTGTACTTACAAATCATCATTGTGAAGAAAATTCAAAATCAACTTGCCCTTTCCATTTGGAATACATGTAGGCCTCTCTTGCAAACGGAACTGTTTTATTTATAATATTTTTATTGTTATTTTGTTGGAATCATTAAACTAGAAGCTTTTTAATCTGTCAAAAAATGTTTGATTCCTTCAAACAATTCTATCCATTTTTTTAGGCAATTATCATTTTTATAAAAAAACTATCAGTATTTCTTGAGTGATTACTATATCAGCTTGCTCCCTTAAAACCGTACAGTCGATTTTCTTTATGTTGTGTAAACACCTTTGTTTCGGCGTAAAGTGAGAGTACAAAATAAATTTGTTGTTGAGTTTTGTCCAACCTGAACGTGAAGTAGGCCTAACACTTGAAGCGCTAACCAATAGCTACTTGAAGTAGTGAACGAAAATGCTTCTTTACTGAATAATACGTTCTTAAGTAAAATTATTATTATTGTTATTATTATTATTATGTACAAACAATTATTTATGTATAACTTATTGTTAGTTCACATCCTTCATTATTATTTTTTAAATTAGAAACATCTGAAAGCATAACAGTTAATTTTAGAATAATTTTTTATCAAGAAACTGCCAACTTATATAATATTTTAAATAATATTTAAAGCCACTTAATTTTAATATTGTGTTTCAAATGAAAATATAATGCAACTGTATTATAGAACAGAATAAATGTTATTTTTTTTAATATTAATTTTTATTTGTTCCTGATGATATTATTATTAAAAGCTTATTCTTATAAAAACAATTACTCAAGCAATGTAGCCCAAGTATATAGGCCTACTGTAAAAACTTTAAACAGTACATACGTTTGCGTTTAAAGTTTAATGAATTTGATAGCATTTCCTTTTAGTTTTCACATTTCAATACAGAAAAATATCACCAGTAGATCCACTTATTTGCAAATATGATTGTTATAGTTCTTTTACGCAAAAAAAACTATTGTTACAATACAAAAAGTAATTGACTGTATAATATTTACAAATAATAATACAATTCTTATAAAAATAATTTTAACTTGAAAATTGTAGTTGACTTTTGATTTTTCAAGCAAGTAGAACAATTTTCACTCATTGTAACACATTACTGTAATCACTATGTTTACTTGGATTTTCAAAACTCACATTGTATTACCATTATTACAACCACAAGGATTAGTCTCATCCTCGACCTGTTCCGGGCCCCACTTCGCTATCGGCCGTCTTACATCTCGCCTCCCCACCGGTCTATATTCCATTGCTATCACTGGAATCCTGTCACTCGCCATTCTTCCCAAATATTCACACCGCCTTCTTTTGTTGCTCCTTAGCTATTCGACACCTGTTCTGTCCTTATATCTACATCCTTCTTTCTATCGAGAATGGTACAGCCCAGAGTATTCCTCAAAAACTTCATCTCCGCTGCCTGCATCTTTGCTTTGTCTCTTCCTGTATCTGGCTCCATATCCGTATATCAAGACTGGAACTGTTACCCTCTTAAAAAAACCTTTTCCTTGTTTATTTCTTTGTCTTATTTTTAATATATCTGTGAATTGTTCCACAGACATTCCTAAATTTGTTTAATTTTTCACATTGTAGTCCAAGACAAAATTACAGGGTGATACAACACATATGTCAAAAAACAGACGGAATTGTAACTCGACAAACAAATATTCGATCATCTAAAACGATGGAAGATTATTTAGATCTGAGTAGAAAATGTTAATATTTTGTGCTGTGCCGAGAAGCGTTACGCGCCGGTAGCATGGGTTACGGTAAGTGACGCTATTCACGCGTTTTGAGAGACAGCATTACCCAATGCTCTCACAGGTTTCCGGTCTTTTCAGATCTTCGCCGGCATCCAGAACGATCTTCTCGTATACTTGAACACGCTGGCCGAGTATACAATTTCTGTTTCAGAAGCGTCAAGTCAGTTTGAGATTGCGATTACAGTGTGGTGTTTCATAGCGCTTTAGTGGTAAAGTGATTATTGTGTGTCCAAACTTCTGTAATTAGTGACGTAGATTATTCTATTTCAAAGATGTTAATTAGGTGATTTAATTTAGCGCGTGTCGGAAAATCGTATAATTGAATTACAAATGTTATTGTTGTTTTGTTTATTGTAACTTTGATTAAAGTCGTAACTAATGATTTCTCTGCAGTTGAGTTATTTAATGTTTACTGTTTTAGACGGCCACAATCCGTGTGACTGTAGTAACAATATTATTTGCAATGAAATCGTACACTGATGTGTGAGGTATGTGAAGGCACGTTATGTAGCAATTGACGGACGAGATGACATATGTATACCATTAATTCTACAAAGAGTGTACACTAGTTTGTATGCGTTTTCAATATACCTACGAGGGTCAGTTGAAAAGATCGCGGAGCGACATCTATAGCTCAGTGGTAGAACTAAAATCTTTCGTGTGCTGCAAGACATATATTTCGCCTGAATACCTATTAATTTCCAGATACATCTGTCAATTTATTCACTTCTTACTAGCTTTTTGAAATTTTCCTGTCACGCGTGTTTTTAAAATGGACAAAATCAAACATCGTATTGTGACGAATTCTATGGTAAAAACGTTTTAGCGCCAATGGAAAATCAAAACAAAATTGTAAATGTGTTAGGAGATGCTGCGCCTTCAGAAACAACGGTAAGTGGGGCACACTCGAGTTTAAACGTGGTCGTACAAGCACTGAAGACTATCCCAGCAGTGGACGTCCAAAAAGTGAAACAAAAAATGGCATTATTGGAAAAATTTCATAGGGTGTTGGAAGACAGCAGACATTCGTCACTTCGACGAACGTTATATCGTGCGAGAGGACTCGATGACAAGACCCGACGGCACAGTGTTGACTGTAAAACGACAACGTGTGGTATGAAATTAGCTGCAGACGCATGTCCAACAGTTTTTGAAAACCTTGTTTATATCGGTGGTTACTTGGTACACAGTATTTTAAAAAATACATACTGGTGTATACACTTGAACTGGTTGTACAGATTTCTTTACTACAACAAATACCGAGTCTACTGTTGTACCACAAAAGAACAATTACTATTTTAATGTTATTAAAAGAGGATTTTTAAAATACCCTTCAGATTATGTGATAGAAGTACTAAATTTTGCTTTCAAAGTGTTTACATTAATTTTATCTGACAGATACAAAACACAGTTTTTATTGTCCACTAATCAGAGAGTAGTGCTAAAATCCACTGTTTTAGGTTTTATTGACATCCATCATCCACAGAGAAATTGTATTATATGTAAAATTAATTTTAACAAACTTATCGATAAATGTTTATTTTTCCTTTTGTAACATCTTATTAAACAATTATTCGAAATCCCTTAATGACAAATTCAATAAAAAAGGAAAGATGCTCAGAATGAATTCAAATCGGACAAAAAGAGAAAAATACACAAATTTCAGGCAAGTTCAGCGTTAATTTAGATAAATGTTAGACAGCGAATTGTTAAGTTAGTCCAAATAACTTTATTGTAAATAGATTTTAATTAAGTATGTTAGATGTAAGGTAATACGAGATTGTAATGCACCATCTTCAAATGATTAAATATTGTTGTAAATAAATACTGAGCAGTTAGTAATCGGTTATTTCTTTAAATTTTCCGCTTACCCTACTTCTGGTACTATTTATCATACATGATATAAAATCTTGTACAATACGAAAGTTTGGCTGTTTATCTACATAAAGAAATTTGAAAAGTTATTTCCCCGATAAGCTGTCAATTACCTCGATTCACAGCTTTTTTATATCCTTCGTGTAAATTGCACTTTCTCAAATGCTAAATATAACTGTTGTTGTTCACAAAACTCTTATATTTTTTAATACCAAGGTCTTTGTTAGTTCATACAGATTACAACCATATAGGACATGTTCAGGTAAACCATTACAGGGTGTGTGTAGGAAAGGTTATTTGAGAACGCGACACAGTAAACAGCATTAGCTGCCGTGTTCCGTTTCGGAGCCAAGTGTGACGTCACGTTTCCAGTACTCCGGCCAGTAGTATAGTGAGGCCTTGGCCTAGTGCATTTACTTTTGCTTGATGGATTGAAATTTAACAGTTTTAAAATTTACAATATTGTCATATTTTAGTGCGTGTTGTATGATTTAGTAATATTTTTTTTTATTTAGTGATTATCAGTCTAATATTCAGATGTGATTTTGTGGTAAAATGTCAATATTTAGCGTATTAAGTGATAGTGATATTTAACATTATCTGTGCGAACAAGAGTGCTTCAGCTATACACAAGACAAGAAAAAGGAAAGTACTTATTGGGCAAGACAACGTATCTGTTCAGTACGTGAATACTTTGAAAAAGAAAAAGCAAACGGGGGCTGTTAATTTCTGTGAATAAAAATTTTAGAGTGTACAGCTGCTGTATGCGAAGTAGGGAAGAACCTGATAGTAGGCCTACATATAGGAAAAGGAAATGACGATCTTCTCACTGATTTTAGTAATACAGAGCCCAAGTTTCAAACCCTTAATACAAAAAAAAAGAAATATAGACAAAAGAGTTACAAAGTTAGATTATTTCCAACAAAAAGCAATTTGACAGCACATTTATAGCTACTATTGAAAATACTGTAGAAAAGAGCACCCAACAATAAATAATCTTTGTATCTCGATGGCAGCAGCTGATGTTTTTATCGGTAGTAAATCATCTGTTAGAAAAGTAATGCAAAATTTCGGTTTTAAATTTACAGACATTTCGGGCAGAAAAGTTTGGGAGAATATATATTTAGTCTGCGCGTACTGGATTTGTTTTGTCTGCGTGAAGTATGTTTTGAGTGAATGCAGTAACGGAATTTACGCTTGGGCGACAATCAACAGAAACACATGGTTACGGTGTGGCAACGTGGTGATGATGTCATCGCAGCTATCAATCCCTGTCCTGTAAAAATTCAAGTATAAGTACCTGAACATCGAGTCATGTTTTCGAATGGCACTTGGTCTGGAAAACAGTTATTCGTTTCTCTGCGACACATAAAAATTTTTACGATAATATGCTGGTGAGGAGAGACTGACACCAATTGATTTGCTAGGTAATAGAAAGACAAATCGCCCAACTCGTCAAGTGTAACATTTTCGCCCAGAAAAACGCGAAAAAGATTGTCTCTCGTGATATGTAAATCTCATACGTATTAAAGAGAGTGTAAAATTCCGGTTTTGAACGACATATGTTATTTTATTTTATTCATATGCTTTAACATAATTTGTGATAATAGTTTCTGCTGTTTCAAAATAATTACCAACAATAGTTTTTCATTATTACTAATTTATTATATGCGGAAAGGAACTTGTACTTTTATCTTGTTTTTTGGAACGTGCGAAATACGAAAAAGGAATGATTTCGAGGAGTTTGAAAATGGAATGTAAAGAGTGCCGCACTGTAAGAATTCAGCGGCCGCATTGCAGCGGCACAAGAAATCAGATGGGAAGGGAAAGGTATGACGTCATATGAAAACCACTTAATGTTTATAGTAGAAACAACAAAGCTGGGGAACATGAAACAGGTTTCGTAGGACAGTCTTCTTGAAAGTCAAGGAATCTAAATGGAACGTTAAATATTAAAGCCTATGTTAGCGTTTTTAACACCAATTGTAATATACGGAATTGGTGTCGGCATGGGAGTTAACAGAAAGGGGAAACAGTTGTCTGAAACAATGGGAAAGATAGATATTGTAAAGGATTTATGATGCCGGAAGAGATGAAGACAGATGAAGAATCTAGTGAGAGTTTTAGAGATCTAGATATTGTTACTTAGAATACAAGTATAATAGAATTAGACGGGCAGGCCATGTGCAGCGGACAATAGAGCAGTTAAGATAGTATTAAATGGAAATCCTGATGGGACAGGAAGAAGAAGAAGAAGAAGAAGAAGAAGAAGAAGAAGAAGAAGAAGAAGAAGAAGAAGAAGAAGAAGAAAGACCTTCCGGAAAATACGGATAGAAGGCCTGCACCGTTTGGGGGTAAGGTAGTGATTTAGCGACAACAGAACAGACACGAGTGGTGTTGGAGGCCAGTGCACTGCAAGGGTTGTAGCACCAAGGATCATCACCACCATCATCATCAATTTTCCAAGTGAGTTTTTAGTAGTTTTGAGGCCATTACCAGTTGTTGCGCCTGATTATAAGTGCCCAGATGTTTACTTCGGACCTGCTGGTATACACATACCAATACCATATGCAAACCACGGGCATTGGTTAGCTACTCGCCCGTTTTCAGTTATTGGCATTTCTCAGTGGCACCACTTTTTCAGTTACACCAATATCTACATTAAAATTTCCAATTTTATCAGTATTTAAATCGCTTAAATCAAAATTTACACCAGAAATTTCTGGTAGATCAAAATTATTAGTTACATAAGGATATTCAGTACTAGGCTTTTCAGTTGCATTAAAATTTTCAATTACATAAGGATTTTTAGTTGCATTAAGAAAGTCTTCTCTTGTAAAAGTGTAACTCTGTTTAAATTTCGTGTAGGAATGTTGGTCTATCATCAGTACTCTTGTGAAGTAGTGAAGGACGTCTCCTTCTTTAAGTTTATAGTATAAATTTGTGTATACGAATTGTCCATCTTTGTCCGGTACGATGTCGCTCACGAGTTCGTGTGTCGAGAAAGTTCCCGGCCCAGCGGGTTGGAACTCTTCATTGATAAGGCAAGAGAATAAAATCTCTTTATAGTGTGGTTTGGCTGTAACATTACAAAAGTAATAATATTAACATCTGTCAAAGTAAACGGTTAGTAACGGGCTGCAATTCAGAGGCTGCGCAAAAAGTGCAGTTTTTCATACACTAAAAACTCTTTTATCGGAATTTGATGGGACCGAGCCAGTTTCGATAAACGAAATTTCGGATAAACCGAAATTCTATTTAAATAATAATATATGTGTAAGTACAGTAACTTTATTTAATAATAATAATCTTAATTTACATATAGCCTATCTGATTAGTCCCAATTATACCAATTGGGAATACACTAATAACTCATTTTTATACAATATTATATAAATATAAAATAATACATAACCGTATACAGTACTTAATGTTTATAATATATGAACGTTATACTTTATGTTCGAAAATCCAAGCAAATCGACAATTCAGAGTACCCCTTATCCAAATTATTTCTGATTATAGACTTTCTACTTTATAGGCTATCACGTGGAATCGCTTGTCTACACTATTGAATATAGATTATAGCGACAGGAAAATGCCTTTGTGTATTTTTAAAATTTATTAAAAATTGTTTCGGATAATCCGGATTTTCGGATAAACGCGATTCGGATAAACGAGTTATTAATGTGTAACCAAAACAATGTGTTCGTGAACTGTTGATTTCAGACTTCCCAGAATTAAGGCATTAAGCATCAGGTAATTGTTATTGAATTATTGCAACACTAACTGCGCCCTCATTAAAATTAAAAAAAATATATTACTTTTCAATTTTTGCTATTTGAGTGTACTGCATTACTGCATTTTGTGCTTTTATGTTTGTATAAATATTTAAAAAACGAGGCAACGTAATTATATTTATTACTGAGGAACGCAACAAATCATTCACTGTTTCAGTCTATGCAGTTCAAACACGCGTATCATCACCACCACTATTAACACGTGTCACCCCAAGAGCACTTGATGATCACTATCTGATCACTCTGCGTTTGGTCTCTACATGTCACTGTACCAAGACCAGATCATCTTTCAGTCCTGCAAAATAAAGGCGTCGCGATCTTCTTACGCCTTTCTTTTGAACTTAAATTTATCTACTATTTTATTATTTTTGAATTCCAAAAATATGTGCATAGTTAGTAGCCAGTTGTGTGCTCATTTAGTTCCTTCTTGTTTTACTTTCTCATACGTTTTATGATTCTCTTTGCAGAGATTTAATTATGAAAGTTGTGTTATTGGTTATAATCAGAAACAGAATGATCACTGTTACACAAAATTTGTTTTTTCGATATGACGATGAGCTGTGAAGCTTGAAAGCGCTAATCGGAATAATTTTTCTATAGTGGTGTGCAACAGTGATAATTCTGTTTGTGATTCCCTTTGCAGTCTATAACTATACTATCAGCTATATATGTCCGTGTTTCTGACCCATAATTGACCTTATAACGTAGGTACGCACTAATTAAACCTTTCATTTATTAACTCAAGAACGTTTTTTTCTTATTTTAATTAGCCTTATCGCCTTCATTCCAAGTCACTAGTCAGTCGACCTCTTTGTGGGCGGCCAGGAATCAGTTTTCATAAATATCTAGAATATGGCACTACTTTCGTTAATCTATCGTCGCTTGTCCTGTCAGCATGATCATTCCATTATCTTTTTCGTCTCCTGACAAATCTAACTACACTATTTCCGTTCTTAGTTCAATCCTTATATAAGAAACCCACGTGACGAATCTGAAAGCTACTGGTCAGGGGCGTTGACACTGTTCACAGAGTAATGTGTTAAACGGGCATGTGTAGAATCAGGTGTGTGCTAAATGTCTGTTTAGCCTTCTTAGCACTTAAATCGGTGCACGTCGTTTTAAAACTTCCTCCTTATCACTTTATTCTGAATCCTATTAAATGAATATGCCCGTCGCAACACAATATACGTATATATCAGCCGCCTGATATAAAATAACTGTAATATAAAATAACGGCGGACAAGTGGCGTTATTGTAAAGAGCATACATATAATCAAGGAAGAAGGTAAGCTCTGGAAACTGGCCCACAATACCGACGTCGTTATGGGCAGTCTTACCAATAGTAACGCTGATTCAAGTGATTATACACGTTCCGACACATATATCGAAGGAATTGAATTGCTCTCTGACAGCAGCTGATGGTGAACGGCACACTAATAATTATCACAGCGTCTATTTTCGTTTGAAATAAACAATCCTTTTTTACAAATGTTTATAAAAACATACAAACACTTGGTAAGTTTTAAAGTTTATATTTTGCCTCTGATAGCTGTTTCAGCTTGTTAACCTATTCTCAAAGAGAATTGTTAACCTATTCTCATAGAAACAACTAGACAAAGAAAGTGAGACATGTGTTTAGGGTGTGTGTCCGGACATGTGTGTAGAGTGTGTATGCTGCAGGGGGTAGAGAAGCTAGTAAGGGAAGGTCAAGTGTCTGTAAAAACTAAGTATAATCGGAAGGCAAAATATAAAAATTAACTAAACTAAATAAAGCTTTTAATAAAAGTTATCATTTGATAAAGTTTTGTTATTATTGATTGATTTTCTAATTTCTAGAATTTATAACAAATTCATTTTTTTTACCTTTTTGTGTGTTGAGCAGTAGTGTTATTTTTCACTATATTAATTGATGTATGTTGGACACTTGGTGAAACATATTAATTCAAATGTTTTAAAAAAATATATAAATGGCTTATCTTTTGCTTCTCAGCCTTATATTTTGCATTCAGATTATATTTAATTTTTACAGACACTTGACCTTCCCTTAGCTCCTGCATCCCCCACTCCATCTTTACCCCACACATGTTCCAATACACGCCGTAAACAGATGTCTACCCTACATCCTGTATTTAGTCTTCATTCATCTCTTTGATAATGGCTTAAGAAGTCGAAACAGCTGTCAGAGTTAAATAAAATCAGTGAAACGTACCAAGTTTTTATATGTTTTTTAAAAACCTTTGCAGTAGTGTTTTGTTTTTCTATATCTATGAAGTGATTGTGTTGTGAGAAATGATCTGTAAAACCTGTATTTTGCTTATTTTGTTAAAATCTAAATAATCTAACTCGTATCCTTTTTCATTTTGTTGCGATTTTGAACGGTTAATAAAAAAACATTAACTGGAGTTATAAAATATTTCACTATCGCTCCGGCACACAAATTTTATTTTGTTGAGGATAACTTATTACAATTTATAAGTGTTTATACAGTATCAATATTACATATAACCTGTCTGTACTCCTTCTGTCAGAGTTACACGCCTATAATTTAAGCAGAAAATAGCCTTTCAGATGTTCCATGACCGTTTGTTTACATCATCATCATTATCATCAAGGTTTATAAACCAAGAATGGTTTGTTCCGGTCTCAAATAGGCAAATATTACAGCTGGTCACTCCAGCGCTTCCTCGAACGTCCTATACCTCTCCGTCCCCTCGGCTTGTAGTTCCATAGTTGTTTGGGAATGCGGCAGTCATCCATTCGGCAAAGATGTTCCCACCAATTCAGCCGATACTGGGCGATCCTGTCGAGTATACTCATAATATTCAGTTCTTGCCGTAATCTGTTTGTTTACATAAGGATTAAACTAAGAACGGAAGTAGTATACATCCTTTGTTTGACACTGGCGTCTTATGTCACTGTTTCGCATTCTATCACGTCTAGTCTTTCAAACAACAATTGTTCTGAGTGTACTCATTTCTATTCTTCTTAACAGTAGTTTTGTTCTACTAGTGTCAACCCGCGTGGCACCACCACGACCCACGGCTTGCGTACCACCACGCAAAGAAAACGCTCGTCGTCTTAATAATAATTTCATTTCCGTTCTATTTTCTTTTGTCACATATATATATATATATATATATAATATTTAAAATTTATATTTATTTTACCTCAAGATGTTATTTTTCCCTTATTTGGAACACGTTTCGAGAACTCCTGTGTTCTCTTCCTCAGCCTTCGTGATCTTGCGTCTGGTGAAGTATTTGTGTGTTGGCTGGCTGCTATTTTGGTTTTTTGTCTCTGGTATTTTAAAGTGGTATTATTGTGTGTGATTGTGGTGTATGTATTAGTAGGCTATTTTGTGTATTTTCGATGTTGAGTGCTTTGAATATTGTGCCATGTTTTGTATTGATTTGTATTTGTTCATGTATTAGTTTGTTTTCTGTTTTATGTTTGTATATTTGTAAGTTTCCCCATATGTTCATTATGGTGCCTTTGTGTGGTATATGTTTTATTAGTGTTACATTGGTTATGTCTGGGAATTCATGTCCTGTGTTTATTGCATGTGTGGCTAAATTGGATTTATATATTTCTGGTTTTTTGTATGCATTTAGGTGTTCAAAATAACGTTTTTTCAGCTGTTTTTTGTTTGTCCTATATAACATTTATTGCAATCTTGGCATTCAATTTTGTATATACCGTTAGTTGTTGTATTATCTTTGTTGTGTGAGTTATTTAGATTTTGTAATTTATTTTTATTAGTTTTGTATGCTATTTTTATATCTGTGTTTTTAAATAGTTCCAAATAGAAAAATAACATCTTGAGGTAAATTTATGTATAAATATTAAATGTATTATATACATCAAGAAACGGACTGTAGCAGAAAGTGATTGAAATATATATATATATTGGCGGGGATCGCACAGCTACTGCCGCATCCCGCATCTCAGTTTCCATACCAACTTATTCTGTGTATCTTCATTCTTCAGATTCTGTTCTTCCATACTCCTTTCGATCCCTTCTATCCATTTTAATGTAGGTCTACCTCTTTTTCTTCTTTTGCTAGGTCAATATTTGAACACAACCACAGGTATTCTCTCTTCACTCATTCACCTTAGGTGTCCGTACCAGGAAAGCTGTTTACGTTTATATCTCCTATTACAGTTTCTCTTCTATTTGTTCTTTCCCTTATTACGTCACTCATTACACGTTCCAGACGAGAAACTCTGGAAGCTCGTCTAAGATAGTCCATTTCTACAGATTCAATATTCCTGCGGTTCTTTTCGTTTATTGTCCAACATTCTGACGCATAGGTGGTAATTGGTTCAACAATGGATTTATAAATATTGATCTTTGTCGGTAGCCCGATTCTGGTGGACCATAAAAGTGAATTTAATTGGCGTATGATGCTTTTTCCTAAAACTAATCGATTTCTTATATCTTCATCACATCGATTTAAATTGGTATTATACTAATATATACACCACAGTCACACACAAAAATTAAATTGGTATTATACTAATATATACACAATCACACACAATAATACCAATTTAAAGCACCAAAGACCAACAGGAAACACAGCAACAACCAGCCAACACACAATACCTCACAAGGCTCAAAGTCAGGAAGGCTGAAGATGGGAACACAAGGCTTCCCGAAACATGTTCCAAATAAGGAAAAAACATCTTGAGGTAAAGTAATTATAAAAGATATATTTTATATATATATATATAAACATGCTGAAGTCTTTTAAAAACTTTATCTATCTTTTAACTATATGTATCTGTAAAACAACTCACCACTATGCCAGACGACCCACAAACGTTAGTACACATTACATTTAAACAATATTAACTATGGCAAATACTTATCTGCTTACACTTAACAGTGTACTTATACTTATCTTACTTATCTGTTCTCACATAACATTTTATATTAAATTTTTTAAAATGTAACAATCACTTCAAATAATTCTAAAACATTAGCAACTCTAAATTCTTACAAACGTATGCGTCTCCACTGCTATTTTTCAATCTTTTATCGCACACGTTTATTAAGAAATGAATTAATTTACAGCCTGATTATCTGTATCTTATTTTAGTCATTTATATCGAATCACTGGAACACGAGGGCTAGAATTAACCGTAATTGCTCAAAATCGGAGTCTATATAAATGTCATAAGGCAAACTGATTGGATACTTACGGGGATATGAAACCATGAAGCCACACGGGTATAAGACTTTGAAATCGGCGTTTGGTACTCCAAGGCCAGTCACATTACAAATAGTGTAGCGATGCTCTTGTGCTAAGCTTTCGTTAGTTTCCCAACTTGTAAAACCTTTTGATTTTAATGGAAGAATTACAACGTTTATAGCAATAACATCTGTTATGTGGCAGCTCGACATGGCGGCAGAAATTTCAAAAGGACAGAAGAACTAATAATTTGTAATTAGTAAATGTAAAAAAAAAAAAAAAAAAATTAATTGGGAAGTTGGTTTAGTTTGATAACAGTTTATTGATACAGATTAAAACTAAAACGGTTCTAAAATTAATTTAATTGTTATTTATGTTTCTGATAAGGCAACAGTTATTTATTTAGCGTTCCAGTACCATTCATGTCCTGATAATTTTTTTTTTTTTTTTTGCTATGTGTGGATCTCATGAAATAACGTTTTACGAGTTTCACTTTTTTCTCGCCATTTATCCTTCCAGTATTTCTTCATCATTACACTATGTTCTTTCTTCTTTGTCTCTGCTCTGACAGTCTTTGTTGTTCCAGTTTCTTTCCTTAACAATACGTCCAATTTTAAATTCCTTATTCTAATCCGAAAATTATTCCTGTCTATAATTTCGATCACCGTCTCATAATTTCTGCAAGATGTATTAACATTCCAAAAGACCACCAAATTTCCGTCCTGGGATTGTTATTCATATGATCAAATATTTCTTTTGTTAATCTCTATGTAATCATCCGGACTAAGTGTTGATAATATATACATATTTGGTTTCGGATGCTATCTAAAAGTTTCCCAGTTTACGTACATTGTTGTTTATTGTTTTTTATTCACTCTTGGGGTGAAGCCAAAAACATTTCTTAATCTTTCTTAGTTTTTTTTTTTTTTGAATCGTCAGGTTTTCCTTTCCGATTTAGAACTAAATATTCTGCTTCAAAAAGCCGCTATATTTTCATACCGCAGTTTTTGTTTCCTTATCGAGACAAATTTTTTTATTGCACAAATACTTTGCCAGTTAGTAAGTTGAGTCATTTTTTTTACCATTATATTCGTCTCCATGCCTAAACTGTTGGTCTGTGTTATTTCTCCAATATAGGCCTACCTAAACCTGTCTCTTTTTGTTGATTTTCCGTATTGTGTGTCTAAATATTTTGAAGCATTTTTTAATGTTCGTCACAAATTCCTGTGATTTGTGAACCAAAATTTCCTGCACTCTCTCTTGAAAGGTCGGTTGATTTTTTTAGATACTGTGCATGTCGTTTCGCCGAGGGTTGCTAAATTCCTGATCTGAGACTTATTCTCTTTTTTTTTTTCTTTTTTGCGTATGAGCCACTGTGGACTACGTAGTTTCAACTGGTTGCTCCCTTCTTCTCCCCTCTCTTCCCCCTCCTCCACGTCTCCTTCATTCTTGATCAATGTCTCTTCTTGGGGTTTTCCTGAAAACCTTGGGCATTTTTTAATTTCTTTTTGAATGGCAAACATTGTTCAATGTCTTCTTGAGTAATCTGGAGTTTTTCTATGCCTTTTTCTATTTCTCTATTCTATTTTTTATTATTAGAATTATTTTTTTATTTTTTCCATAAGGACAATAATATTTACTTGTTGCTGTTTTAAGTTAGAATTGTGAAAACGTAATAATATATAATAGCAAAAAGGTCTTTAAATTTCCGTTCTTTTGAAGCTTACTGTTTTCTATTAATACCATCAAAATTATACTGTGCCCACGTTCCGAGTTTAAAATGTTTTCAGAATGTTATTAAATTAGATCTCCAAGCTGTTTATGACACTCAGAATAGAATATTTCATTCTATTATAGTTTCGAAACTTTTATATTGGAGATAGTTCTATTTTTTTTTCAAGACAGTTGCAAGGCAGAAAAACTAAAGTACACGAATACTATTATCTATTGTGTTAGAATGCTGCCGGTCAGTAAACCAAATAGGCCTAAACAATGATCACCTTTCACGTAATACGAGATATACGATGTGAACTTAGAAATGTGAACAGTGTGGATTGCCTTAGATAGAAATCATAGTGGACCTGTGTATGCATATTTTATTCGCTTTGCTATACGCTCTGGCGTGCTCACAAGTTATAATAATAACAAATTTTTAAACTGTAAAGCTTAGCATTTCATAAGTGATAAAAAATAATATGTCAATTATATATTGTCTTATCAATACAAATATTCGATAAATCAACTTTACTTATGTATATCACAACTGCTCGGTTTCTATTAACGCAGTATTGGTTTCAGTTTACCGTAACGGAAAATAACAAAGCCCACCCGACGTATTAACGCCTCACTATGGCTGGCGGACGGAAGCAGGAGACGGAACCGAACGAACACAACGAACCCTCTACAAATTCTAAAGCATTGGCAGCCGCTAACACTGCCTCAGCCAAAGGGTTGACAATCGGAAGCCTTTCACATAATACGAGCACTATGGAATACCGGCACTATGGTTCTCCAAAATCAACAAAATTCAAAATACAGCCCTCTGTAAAAAAAAGTCTCTTGACAGTGTTGTGGAATTCCAAACACGTGTATGTGGTTGACTGCCTGGAAGCTGGGTCGACTGTAAACTCTGAACGATACATAAAGACGTTAAAACACCTTAGAAGATGTGTACGTCGTGTTCGACAATCCACGGAGACCATAATTCTGCAACACGATAATGTTCGGGCACATACATCGCGTGCAACCGTCAAGGTCTTGTGGAATTGAAATTTGAACCTATCCCACACCCTCCATAATCATCAAATTTGGCACCCTGCGATTTCCACTTCTTTCCGCAATTAAAGAGCGATATTAAGAGTATTTGTTTCACTACCAACGAGAAACGCAGGACGCAGTGAGATCGTCGATCAAAGAAAAGACCGGCAGCATTCTTCATTGATGGAAAGATAAAAATAGCTCTCCGTTAGGAGAAATGTGTAGCTGTAAATGGTGACTACGTAGAAAAATATATGTAATTTTTTCTAGCAAATAAAATATACTTTTATGCTATATTTGTTCCACTTGACTATCTCTTTTCATTGCCGAAATATGAGCGACTGTGCATCACATTTCAGCTGCCCCTCTTAACGTGTTTTTATCAGTCCGGAGCTGCCACGATCTATGTCCCGACGGATTGTATCTTTAGTAGACGATATTACCTTGCCACAATTAGTAATCATCAACCGAATCTTATCACTTTCAACGAAGGTGCCGACCAGTCTTCCCATAGTTATTCTTAGTCGTCGATTTTGCCTTTGTTTCCGTTATATGCAGAAGCAAACCAAACAGCAAGACTACGTCGGTGATGATAAAAAAGTATTTACAACTGATTATACTAGCCAACAAACAAAAGTTATTATTTTGTTTCCTGACTGAAATTAGATAATTTTGATTGTTTATTGTGTAAGAGAAAAGAATATAACTGACAAAAACTTTTTTTAGTTCCTGTTTTATTGATATACTGTTCTTAGTATATACGAAATTACAACCTCCAGGACAAGAAATAACATTTAAACATTTTAGTTCATACAGTATAAGAAATGAGTTTACATAAACAACGTATATAAAATGTTTACATTGTTAAAGAAAATAAAATAAATTTTGTTGAAAGTTAATATTGTTATTAAAATTGTTCTTTATTACTGTTTTTCATTATTATTTTTACATTTCCGAACGCATCCTCTTAGCTTGCCGCTTGGCTCTTGGTTTGGAACATCACTTTCTAATGTCCACCAGTAACCTCCAAGCATGGACACATCCCATTTGCCCTGATACCTCGTCTCCATGGCGGTGATCTCTTGGTGACATCTTTCACCACGTTCGTCACTTACGCCTTCACAATTGTCAGGGAAGAAATCTAAATGCGAGTGGAGGAAATGCATTTTTAAAGACATATTGCATCCTAACATATCGTACTTTTCCACAAAATCTCATTTATATTTTGAACATAGTTCTAAGCTCTGTTCTGGCCTAAAAACCCCTTAACTTTTTCAAATGCTTCCCAAGCCGCTTTCTCATTGATATTACGTGCACTTTTGAAGGTTTCATCTTTCATCAGCTTTCTGATCTGAGGGGCAACAAAGATGACTTCTTTGACTTTGGCATCACTTAGTTGAGGAAATTTTTCTCTAAGATATTTAAATCCCTCCCCGTCTTTATCCATTTGATTACGGTTGTTTTGGTTGCCGTCGGTAGCGGTTTAAGTAAGGGAGTTATAGAAACGTGACAGCCTTCCTTGGACGCTGAGCTGCTCCGACCCAGCGAATGAATTACACCCACTTAAAAGTAAATCTAAGTTGTTAGAGAGGAGAAAGGGAGACAACGCGATAACAGTTCAACGTCTCACTCATGCACTACCTCTGTCTCTGTCACACACACGCTTCTAACGTTCTAGCCAGCCTTGTTGCAACCGATGTTCACACTATGAATCCCTGTACAAGACAGTTGTGCACACGTGCGAAATAAATGAAAATTTTGTTATCCTGGCAACGAAGTGTCTGTCCACTGCGCACCTCTAAGCGACTGTTCAATTTCTATCGACAGGTCTACACCAAGGCGTATAAGTATTGCACGTTCCACCGAATCATACTTTTCAATATTGATTGTGTTCCAGTGTCCTTGGTATTCATAATATTTCTTTGTCCAATAGGCTTCTCCGATTACCAAACATCGTTAGGTCACCTACCACCTGGCGTCCTGTTCAGATGAACAATCCATCTCATCGGACGAGCCGTACGCCCGGTGAGTGTAGTACGGTTGGAAATTATCAATGTACAATTCACTGGGAAACGTATGGTTTGCAACAAAGTAATCCAGTAGTAGAGAGTGGAGTCTGGTGACTCGCTAGAGATCTATTCCCTCTAACAAAGACTGTGCTGAACTGTGCTGGGCGTTTAGTGCTTACTAACCTATACTGTTTCCATTCTTAGTTTAATCCTGATGTAAACAAACCCACGTGGCTCACCTGAAACGTTATTATTCAGGGGCGTTGACACTTTTCACACAGTAATGTGTTACGCGCATGTGCAGAAAGTCTGTACAGTCATGTGAGAGTTGTCTTTACTGTGACAAGTGGTTTTTGATTACGTTTAACCATCTTTATGAATACATAGTAGAACCTAATCGCTGCTAGCAAAATGAACATAAATTTAAAAGTTTTTAGTAAATGATATTGCCGAAAAAACGGGGCACGCCGTTTTAAGACTTCCTCCTTATTACTGTATTCTGAATTGCATTGAATTAATATGGAGCCAGTTGAAAGGAAAACAACTGATAGAGAAGGCGGTAAATGAAATAACGACGGACAAGTGGAGTCGTTATTTCGAGCATGTATTCAAGAAAAAATGTAAGCTATGGGAATTTGACCAAATTACCGACGCCGTCAGGACAATCTTATCATTAACACTGCTGACTCAAGTCAGCACTTATTACTCTCTGACGACAACTGATAATACACTGTACACTGGTAAGTAATTATCACAGCTTCTATTTTCGCTTTAAATATAGGCCTACTTTATTTTTTTTCTTGTGATATTCAAACATTAAATAAAAAAATCCATTAACTCTGCGTGTTATAAAATATATCATTGTCGCTCTGACAGTCACACAAATATTACTTTGGTCCGGAATGTAAAAGTATTACAATTTACATGTGTTTATGCAGTATCAGTATTATATGTACCCTGTCTGTACTCCTTCTGTCAGAGTGACACGCCCCTAATTCAAGCAAAAAATAGCGTTTCAGATGTCACACGCCTCTTTGTTTACATCAGGATTAAGCTAAGAACGGAAACGGTATAAATAAACATCAAATGGTCGCTTAGATGTCAATGACTGGTAGCTTGGCCACTTCGTTAGGGCTTTTTAGTTTATAATTTTTCTGACAAAGCTTGACAATTACATCTCACACATAATAAGTCTTATCTCTAAGGAAGGTTCTGGTAACTTACACGTGTCTATAGGTTATACCGCCCCTGAAAAACGACACAATCTCCGCCATCTCCGTCACCGTTTACCAGAAACAACACACTGTGCTCGCAATTTTTCATCTTAACCTTCCTTTCTACAATCACCTCAATCATAAAAGAGAAAGTCTCATAAATTTAGGATGAATAAGGTTTAATCGTACATACAGTATAACGTTTTATAAGAAACAATTATTTGCATTTATTTCATGTATATGTTGTCCAAAATTATTTATTGTTTATCGTTTATCGTTTATCGTTTTTTATTGTTTATTGTTTTTCGTTTATTGTTTATTTAATTTCTTTTATACGCTCTTACAGTTAGGGTGGTAATGGTTTACAAGTTCTAATGTACTTAAAAATACGCCAGAATTTGAATCGAGACCTCCCTTAAGTGGGAACTTGTTTCTTGCACAATGTAGAATTATATCCACAAGAACACGGGTTACAATTCCACGCACAATTACATCCACTACA
The DNA here is from genome assembly GCA_034769895.1 of Magicicada septendecula. Classification (NCBI taxonomy): domain Eukaryota; kingdom Metazoa; phylum Arthropoda; class Insecta; order Hemiptera; family Cicadidae; genus Magicicada; species Magicicada septendecula. Next base: position 83,580,500 of record CM068368.1, on the reverse strand, counting down.
GTATGTTGTGCTATTTTTCGCCTAAATTTCTATACTCCGGATATCAACGTGTACTGTAGTGTCTTTTTTTCATTCTTACTTCTAGCTCTTTCCGTTTGACATAGCATTTTATCTCAAAAGGCTATTTGATTAGCAGTGTTGAAACCTTAAGTGTTCGCTATTTCCCCAGTCTCCCTTAATGAAGAGGTTTCATAAATCTGAATGAGTGGATTCAGGTGCTTTCAATCATTGAAACTTTTCTGTTCACCAGAAGACATCCCGGTGTTACTTAAGTTTAGAAAAAAATTATTAGGGAAAGCAGAACATTGTATCTTATGACTGGGTATATAACATCCACTGCCTTTTAACTGTTTCGTCATTTGGCAGGTGTCTGAAAAAGCATACTAAATCAAGATGCGTACCATCATGTAACAAAGAAAGATATCTTGGTATGTCTATAGTTTGTGTACCTCGTTCAACTAGTTTACCGGGAACATGCTGGCCATTTTACAGAACCTTCATACACAACTTCCATTTTGCTTAGAGTTGGAGGTAATGTTAACTTTAGTTTAGACGAGTTAGACAAATCAACAAAGTGATTTTCAATGGCATTAAGGTATGCTGCTCAACTATTTGAAGATTTGTCTCCTTTATTTCGTGTTTACAGTATTTTTCCATTATCAGTCTTTTTCAAAAGTGTTAAAGATTGCCCTTTTCCACTGTTTGCAATGTGTTTTACATGTAATTTTGCCAACGCATGTGCTTCTGACAGATCTAATTGCTGTAATGTTCAATGGCAACACTGGATTTATCAATAAAGATATTAGCTTTGAAAATTTAGAGTTTAAAAATGTATAGCCATCTTTTTGTTAGTTCGGATTAACATTCCTCCAACAGAATTATTCTAAAATTCTAGACCCTCACTTTTGTCATTCTTATTGACATGTCCTTTTCCTAGAATATTTTCGCAATTTTGTTTTTTCTCAACATTGTTCGTTAATTCCCCATTTATAATGCAACAAATTTACTAGTTTTCTCTCTAGACATTTTAAATTTTCTAATCGCACTACCGGACACCGGACTTTCGGACTCGTATATGAAAATATCGGTATGGAGAATCATACATGACTTCCATGTTCTAAGATTTATATTTAAAATCATTTTTGAAATGAAATAATTCCATAGAAACTACTTCTTTCTTCAGTCATAACCACAGTACTGTGGTCACTAACATATACCACCTCAGGTTAGGGCACTCTATTTTCACTGATGATGGCAGTCGATAGCTCTGCCGACACGTCTGGTTTTGTAGAAAACATTCGGCCACGGCCAAACAGCCCGGGAAGGAGTTTTATCAAGAAACTAGTTTTTGTTGCCGATACCGTAGTACACATGACATATAAATATAGATTATCCACTCCCCCTTCAACTGTCATTTTAATTTATAGAAAATTATCCCCACCCCCTTCAAGAAGCCTCTTATTATAGATATTTCATCTTCGTTTCTACAGCGGATTATTATGATCGTCTTTTCAGGATACTTTATTTATCAAAATGAAGTACTTTACTCTTGTTAAAATTATAAAATGTTGCAGGTAAACTACCCTTTCCCCTCAACTGATCTTCACCAAACTCAACAGGCCTTGAGTCCTCTGCAATATAGTAATGTATGCACAAAATTATTTGATTCTCTTTGAATTTGCGACTTTTATCGCTTGCCATAGAAAAAAACTACACACAGACAATTTTCAAAAAATGACTTTTCTTCATGTATTGAGGGGAGTTACAATCAGAATCAGCCCTTATATCGAACACGATTTTTTTCGCCATCACCATACTTCCATTTTGTTATGGAACATGGAAGTAACAACGGTATATTATGGCTTACGTAACGAACAACAACAATAATTGTGTTTTTCAATTTAACATGAAGGCTTTATTAACAGTGGGTAGTTCTATATTGAAATTCACTCTTTTAGTACCAACTGATTCTGCGTGGGATAGTTCTTAACCGCCAAACTGATTTCTCACTAAACAACATGTGTTTGTACAAAAAGATAATAGAAATCAATATTTGCGGATCAATTGTTGAAGTAACAGTAGTTTCATCAAATCATTTGGAAATCGATTAGAATACTTAGAACGTAAATAAATTATTATTTAGAAAATTAGCATGTAAGATCTATTTATTCACCACCTTGTTAAAAACTACATGCTTTTTATAAAACCTAATGTTAAATATTAAACTTAAAATTATTTATCTTGGCTCAAATTTTGTGTTTGTTATTGACAATTATTTTTAGGGAACTTAGAACTACGACAGAATTTTACAAATACAAGATTTGTGTGAAATGATAACATTTTGTGTGAAATGAAGTCGACTGATACCGAATACGTTTGTGCAAACTTGAAACCGAGTTCTTGCTGAATTTTATTTACTAATGGATATTTTGTTTTCTGTTCTTCAAATTGCAATTTATTAGGACAAATATACGTTTGCTCTCATAAATTTATCGTCTTTCTTGAATTGAGCGTAATTAAAGCCGAAAGCCTAATATAAGTAAAAAAAAAAAAAATTGTATATCGGTTCTACAAACTATTTTGTGATATACGTCCCATGGTATTTATAAAATTATTACTGAGTGTCAAAATAAATTTTATTATACTTTTAGACCTTATATCATTAAATTTATTACATCAAAGAAAGCTCTTCAAAAACTCAACGTAAATTAAGTATTTTTGACAACTTACATTACCTTTGTTTTACTGATAAAATTATTTTATATCTTTTACTAGAAGTAGTAGGCATACGTTCTCAGTTCAAGGAGTGTTTTCCAACTCTGCCATTGTCAACTTCAAAAATTTCATTTTCTACACAATTGAAGAAACTCTATATCTGAGTATAAATTTGGTGATAAGAAAGGTCATCATCATCACTATCTTCACAACACGACATAAGCAAGGTTCTGCCTTCTCCGCCTTCAAAGATTCTCCAGCCATCTCTTCTTGGTTCTACCCACACACCTGTGTTATATAGGTTGGTATTTCAAGACTTGTCTGGCCAGTGTAGAAATCTGTCATTCTTTCTAAATGTTTTTTTCAGCGTTGCTTGTAATCGTTTAATTTTTCATTCAACTTATGGCCTTTATACGGTCAAGATTAGAACATCTTTAACTCCTCTTAAGAAGGGCCACACCTAATGCTTGTCTTTTACCGTATCGTTTCTTGGTTGTTGTCCGTACTTCACACCCATAGGACAGTACTTCACATACTTAGGACCCACGGGATTTCCATAACTTTGTAGAACTTTAATTTTGTTGATAAGAAATGTAATACAAATAATAAATACTTCTGAATAAATCTTAAATTATTGGTACTAATATTTTAAGCAGTGTTGTGATAATAACTGTTTCACATATCTTCTTGCAAGTAATTTCGTTTTTTTTTATAAAATTATCAAATATGCTGTTTTCTTTATCACCGATCACAGGGTTGCGCAGACCCCTTTCCCGCGGCTGTTTCCGAGCCCTCAAGTAAGGCTCCAGGCACACGGATCTTACTGAAGTAGCGTGTGCTGCTGCCGCCTGCAGTTTTTCGTTGATTTAAATTTTTCTTGTCTGGTTAAGGATGAAAATAATCAAAACTCAACAGTTCGGCCGAAAAATGTTGCCAATAACACTCGGAGCAGTAACAGCAGTTGTGCTCGTTCACATCTGCGCGACTAGCCACGGAATCGACAGTAACAAGAGCTTCTGTAACGAATCCCACGTACCGCCGAGGTATTACAATAGTACGCCGAGTTACTACAACAGTACGCCGAGTTACTACAACAGTACCGTAACCGGTACGTACATAATCTCAAATACAACTGAAAAAATCAAAATTTGATACGACCCGGACGATGTGGAAATGACCGCAAACGACACGAGACTTCCTGACTTTCTGAACGACAAAAAACCGCCTGAATACAATATTATCCTTCAAAACGATACTGCTTTTACCTTCAACCTTAGAGGTAAATATGTTTTCCTGTACATACTTAGTACATATTTTTTGCAGAACCCATTAACAGTCGCTATTATAATGTTCAGGATCATCGTCAGCATCAGAATCGCATCCTTGTCGTAAAGATTTTTTTAAACTTATTTTGCTTTTTTCTTGTAATACTTATATAAGTAACGTTATTCTATATTATTTAAAAAGAGATAACTAATGCCGTATTGCAGTAGTAATGATAATGAACGCATCTGTACAATAATGAAACAGTTATTAGATTCACGGTATCATATGCTCACTCTATCTACACTAAATAGTAAATTATATAACGTTATAAAACTATCAAATAAACCCAAGCCCAATACAAAGCTGTTGTACACTTAGTATCCTACTAAAACTGTTCACGTATTAACTCATGATTAGTTAAATCTTCATCATCTTCACTGCACAGCATAGGCAAAGTGCTGCCTGTTCCGCCTACAAAAATCCTCCAGCTATCTCCTGGGACTACCCACACTCCTTTCTAAGTGTTCTTTCCACCGTTGTTTCCACCGTAGTGAAATAATATTAGAAAATTATTAAACTTTTTATACTACATATGCATTTGTGATACTATCGAGTCACTTCATCGATCACCAATCAGTGCCTTTCCAGGCGTTACAAAGTGTACTCTCTTACTGTCATTGTGGTTTTGATGAAATTTTGTATATGCGTACTTTAAATGTTTTGAGAAGACTGGTGCACATGGTTGTTGCCGCTTACTTGTTGGGAACAGAGGTTATGACCTCTAAAACAGAGCACGGAGAACAGAGCTTGCCTCCGAAATCTTACCGCCTCCCCGGGAAACAGGAGCGTGGTTTGGCCCTTACTGCTGATCAAAGGGTGGTCCTCCGCTTATCCCAAAACGGGCCAATACCACGAGCGGATTCCGATTCCTATGGCGCACACTGACTCATCGGAATTAATGGGAGTCAGACATGTAACGGAGCTGATGTGTCGGATCAGCGTATTCAGGTCCTTCGGTAGCTGCGTCACCCTAGTGTCGTATGGTATGAGGTCGGAGGTCATTAACCTGCTAGAGAGTCGTCTAGGGCCTGACACAGTAGGGACCTATGCCATGGACTTGTAAAATACTGCCTCGCCGGGCTTGTCCTGGCTGTAACTCCACCTCTACTAGGTTTCCGCTTGGCAACGACGCGACTCATATGTACGTGTTTACTAGCACAGCGACGAGGACGTCACTACTTTTGAGAAGATGAATGTACCGCAGATACCGGCAGTGGGAAGAAAGAGGGAATTATTTGCTCTCTGTACCTACACGTGGTTGTCTTGAACTGGGCCCGAGACAACAACTCTCTGAGCACGTGGTACTAAAGGCCTCTATGCTTCCGGTCGTACGATTCATTGGTCCTATATTGCCCACTGACACTGGCATCCCGTTGCCTGAAACTCCCACAGTCCCAACACGGCACGGGGATCAATACATGAAAGCTCAGACTGAAGTGTAAGGCCAACTTCACTTAAGACTATACGATGCTTTGTACAGTCGGCGGGCAGTCTCCATCTACCCATCACTGCCGCCAGAGTATATGTCCAAGGACGCCCGCAGCAGTGTTGCCAGGTCAAGCAATCTTCTTTTCTCCACATGGGTATTGAAAATTTCCCCACTTTAGCATAAAAATCCCCACTACCACAAACGCGTGCATTGTACAAAGCAAAATATTTTAAAGAATTTGTATATATTCTAAATGTCTGAATATACAATTACAAGAATATTGTAAATATTGATATACTTTTTTTAATTACGACAAAAGAAAATGTTCTTACTTGCGGAGATCAAGTCGAATGAGGTAGCCTACTGTTGAAAACCTTTTCTTTCACTTAGTTCATTATAGCTAGTATATGTTTGCAACTTTCCATTTATTCAATTGATAGAAACAATTTACGATCAGTCACATCTATTTGTAGTTTGTGTACCACTGCTATGATTGTTCACCACTGGACCATTTATAGTAAAATAAAAACAACATTTATTTTGTTTCTTTATTATAATTTTTTTTAGTGAAGAAATCTGTGTTAGTGGTTGAAATCACAAGCAGAATGATCACTGTTGCACACCACTATATAAAAATTATCTCGATCGGAATAATTTTTATATAGTGGTGTGCAACAGTGATCATTCTGCTTATAATTTTTATTGTTTGTAATAGGCTAGAAAGTGTTTCAACACCTAATTTATCTACCCTTTTGTTTTTATTAAGATCAATGGCACTAAAAATGCTCTCGTAATTCCACTATTATGTGGTAAAGTAAATATAAATTCCACAGATGTATTCAAAGCAAAGTAGGAAAAGCTTCAGTATTTATCCCCTTTAATTGTGTTATTGACTTCTCTATAAAAGCTTAGTAAACTTTCATCAGCACTTGTGTAAATATTTGTGTTCTTAAGTAGTCTCTACTCCCTGGCTACGTCTACAGCGCCTATGTCTTTGCTTCTTTCAAAGGCTGCTCTTCTTGTCTGAATGTTTTCAAATCTTTCTGCCCACAAGTTCCAAAATGTTTAAGGCTTTACGCAATCACTGTTGAAAAGAAGTTCACGTTAATTTCCTACATAGGATGTTGAGCCTTGTGTGAAAAAAATCCCCACACAAATCACCACTGGCTCGCAGTGGGTTTGATGCGGCCAGTAACGACACCTCTATGTAGACCAAACTGGTCTACGTTGTGAATAGTATACATACACTCTTAACCGTACAGATTTACGTGGTATAGAGGGGTGATTGCGTTAGTCTCCTCTTCGCGGTGAAAAGTGTTAGTCTTTTTTAGTAGGTACCAGGGGCGTATTACGGGGGGGGACCAGACCCTCCCCCCTTAGAGAGACGTAAGAGTTGACGAATTTTGTTAGTCTCCTAATTTTAGGCTCTTTTATTTTATTTTATTTATTTTTTCTTACCTGTGTACGCTAATATAGTGGTAGCTCTTCTTGAAATATACAAAGAGGTTTATTACACAGCATTAGGGTATACGTTTGAAATGTAAAGTATAGGAAAATCAATTCAGTCAATAAGTATCTGCTAAACAATGTTTCAATAGAGCTTATTTTTATTGTGTTATTACCGTTTACTTTAATGGGATTGTCTTCAGGCAATGTTGATAAGCCTTAACTTGTATTTTCTTTTGTATGAAGCCGTCCCGACTTTGGACCCCCCCCCCAAGACTAAATTGTATGTACACCCGGTGACCACTGTCCTTTCTTCTTCTATGAGGGAATGGCGAATCGCCAGTGTCGGTCCCAAAACAAACACATCCACTTTACCAACGCTTCCTAGGTATTATTTCTTTGCCCAATAAGACTGTCCAATTACCAAACTTCCTTAGCCAACCTACCATCTGGTATTCTATTATTCAGATGTGCAATCCATCTCATCCTATGAGTCGTACGACGGTGGGTGTAGTACGGTTGGAAATTATCAGTGTACAATTCACTGGGAAACCATATGGTTGGCAACAAAGTAGTGGTCTAAAGTTAAATTCCCTTCTCTTTTCAATTATTTACACCATGTCTTTATTTCATCAGTTACTATCATGTCTAAAGCATATTTATAACATACGGATATCCACTTCAGTTGTAAAAATATCAAACGATTCGTCTATAGATACGTTAGTTTATTCTCAGTTCATCAATTAATAAAATTTTCTAATCTACAGATGCGCCTTGGATAAAAGAAGTTACATTCAATGGAGACATCAACAAGAAACGCAATTTGGATATGGACAACAGCGATGGCCAGATACATTTGGTCATCCGCAAACCGACGTTCGGCCTGTGGACGTACGATTATATCACAAACAAATTAAAATTAGGAGACACCATTTACTTTTGGATAGACATTAAAACGAATAATGTCGAGTATCCGCTAGTGAGAATGGTTTCGTTATATTTCAGGTGGTAGCCGTTAAAATGTGAATACAGTAATTTCTACCAACGTTGTGTGCTCTGATCTTTGTTGATTGTTGTAATCTATCACGTGTGATGTTACTCAAGTTACATTTTATAATCTTCGTCGCACGTAGAATGTTTCAACCATAACCTACGTTTTATGTTATAATCCCAGTTACAAATTATCAAAATGATTATAAACCGGGCTGTTATGTCGTGGTCGGTTGCTGTTTAACAGAGACATGTCGACAACGTTTCGAATCCCACACCCGGGGACCGGTCTTCAGACTGCAAAAAGCGACAGAGTGTTCGAAAAAAAATGTTGTCGGGTATCGTTCGGCCAAGAGCCGCTGTACTTGTTGTTCCAACACTCTGTCGCTTTTTGCAGTCTAAACAGGTCTCGATAGTAGGATTCGAAACGTTTCCAACGATCTTCTTCTCTTCTTCTCCACGTCAAGGTATAGACTAACAGCCTGTTACGACTTCACTGAAGCCATCTCTTCCTTGGTCTACCTATATCACGTCTTCCCTGAGATCTGTATCATATTACTTGTTTAGGTAGGCGAGTATCCAGGACCTTAAAACTGGAACCTTCGGACAGGGGAGGCAACTTCAACAGAAAACTGTTAGAATACCGGAAGGTGGCAGCCCCACCACCTAACTACTTAGCTAGAGGTTGGTAACCTCTACTGAAAATCTTTCCAACATTGTCGCTATTAAATAGCAACCGAGCACAGCCTGACAGGTCGCTTTATAATCATTTTGGTAATATTTACACCGGAAGTGCGAGCTTACGGCTCGTTCCCCGCATAACCCGGTTTGCGTACTGAATACAAAACATTGTTTCTTATGCGTTATATAAAGTAAAATAAGTAAGATACAATAATAATAATAATGGCTCTCATGTGTACCAATGAAGCAGCTTAGGAATCAGGCAGGGTAGGCTGCCTTATGCGAGCCGTACGGCATAAAAGGAAGCCAGTGTGGCCCTCCGGGAAGAGGGTATTCAATTCATATAATAGTCTGTTGCTGTGACGATATAGGGGGTGGCGGAGTATATTTCTAAGGGCTTCCCGTTCTATGACGCGATAGGATATTAAGCGGTCGTTGGCTGCGATCTGCAGGATCGGATAATGGGGGCGTAGGCAAGCTGTGAATATCCTGCTGAGTGTCTCGTTCGAGCAGCGGTCGTTTATGCTGAGGAGCCTGAGAGCTCGGATCCGTTGGCCAGATTGGGCAGTAATTTTTTTGATATGTGGGTGCCAGGTTAGTCTGGAGTCGAGCGTGACGCCAAGATATTTTCAGACACGCTTTGGAATAATGTTAGAAGCGCCTACGCAGACCAGGGTCTGGAAAAAGCGACCCATGTTTAACAAAAATTGAGTTGTACCCGTTTACGCTCAGCGATGGACGCCAATTTAACAATAAAATATGCCTGACGTTGTGTGCGTCAATTTAACATTTATTACTGTTTATTCTCTTTATCTCAGGGTTAAAAAATAATAATAAATGCTCATTTCTACTGATAGCTCTTAATTTTATTCACATTAGTTTGGTATTACTTGTAAATATTAAAATAGCACAAAATTCTACGTACTCATTAGTACTTGTAAATATATAAAATTAACGCATTACCAAAATTTAATACTCATGGCTAAATCGTAAATATCAAACAATAATACATTAATAAAATTGAATACTCATTAAATTGTAACTATCAAAATAATACATTAATAAAATTGAATACTCATTAAATTGTAAATATCAAAAATATTACATTAATAAAATTAGTTATCCAAACTCAATCTAATGGTTGCATATTAATGATCATTCATCAATTGCGTTTAGTACTTAAGAAATTATAATATTTAGCTTCATCTTATAAATTCTTAATATGAATATCTCTTAAGTTGTTACTATATTTTGTAATTACGGATTCATTTAGAACTTGGAAATAAACATTACTCCAAAACTGATAAACAATGATAATTTTACTTCTACACAAACCTTAGAATCGATTTCTTTAATTCCTTTACGATTACTTTATTGAATTTTATTGTGTGTGGATTCTTTGAGATGACAGATAGTGGATCTAAATTAATTAAGACATGTTTTACTATACTTGATATTCGAATATCCAAACACTTGGTGGTTGCGGTGATGATTCCCCCATGTCGATCGTTCTAGAATCGTGCAGATAACTCCTCCAGATGATAGATGGCACTGGATAAATTCCACGATGTCACTCACAGACACTTCACTCACCAACTCCACGCATTCGGATTATAATTTATGAATAAAAGTTAGCATTCTCTGTTGTACACCGACATCGTAAATTATTTCAAATCTGAATTAATATTACGCACCTTTGTTGTGGTATGTCTGGTTATTAAGTGTTCATGAGTGTAGTTTGTGTTGTTAAACGTTCTTAAAAGTTATTGTTGTAAAGTGTTCTTATACACTGAAATTACATTATTGTCTGGTTACTATTTGTTTCAGTTAATGTTCACTGGTAGGCTAATAGTGTGACTCTACTTCATAGTTCGTTTGCTTGTAATGACTGTATTAATTTTTGTTATAAGTTCGAAAACTACGTTCTCACAGTGTGTATCGAATTATTATAAGTTCGATAAAATGCTAATTTCTCCCGTCACAGACTTCACTCCGATCGCGTCCGAAATTTAGTTAGAACTCCTGAGCGCGTTCCTGTCTCCTTCCTATATTTTCCTTACCAAATCTCCCACCAGACTTCTGATTCCAACGACGCCGTGTCCTTATTGGTTTCCTATTTTTCCCTCCAAGTCCAAATACCACCTATCTATTCAAAGGCGTTCTCTGATAGGGCTTCTGGTTCCCCACCAGATTCTTCCCTTGCTTCATATTTTGAGGTCGTTGTCATTTCCAGACAACGCAGCAATAAATTGTATCTGTCGTTTTTTCTAAAGTCTTCAGTGACAACTCTGAGTTTCTCTTCCATTTGCATTGTTTCTCAACTTCGTCGCTCTGCCGTTATTATCTATTGTTGTTCAAGGGCCTCGCCTACCCTTCTTTGAAAGTTGGTTTTTTCTTTTAGTTGCCAGGCAACACCCCATCCTTGAGTTTGGGACGTACTCTCTGCGCTTTCGTTTCCAAGTAAGGTCAAAACCCTGTCATCGACCGCTGGAGTCCTTCAAATCAATCCACCCTTCGTCGCTTTCTCCTGACAGCTGGCGTACACATGTATGCTTCACCATTGTTAAGCCTTTTCTCCTTTAATGGCTCTGTACACATTGTATGTAGTTTTCTATGGAATCAATGTGTTTTCACAAAAAACTGGTGTTCTACGTACCGGGAGCAGTGAACTCTGCTTGTTCACAGGGTATGCGTTGCAGCTGCCTACGAAATTTATGACCTGTCCGTCATTAGAGCGTGTTTGCTCGTTCTCCTTTGGTCCCTTACAAAATATGTTTTCCACACATATACCCTTCGTTATTGCTTTCAGCGACATTCCTTACTGCTAATTATAAAATAAAACTTGTCGAAATTTTTTGTGTTATATTTTCCCCAAATTTTGTCAGTTTGGATGGACTCTGTACATCCAAAATTGATCCAAAAGTTTGCGCCCTTTTAGTAAGGTTTAAATGCCAAAATCTGCGTCCCAATATGCGTACTTTGTGTTGCCTTGTAGTGTCTCATTCTTCATTGGACCTAGTATAGCGTTGTTTACATTTTCTCGACCTATTCTCAGCATTACAGAAAAAGGTTCGTTACATAATGGTAAACACACCCCATCCCCTCTAAAGTACTTTCGCTTTCGACATACTAAATGAATCCGTTTTTCTTTCACTCTAATTAACATGGTATTATATTTACAAATTTATATTTAGTCAAAAATCTTAAATTAAATTTGTAATTCTCCTTAACTATTCTTCATATAATATTTCAATATCTACAAAATTCAATTACACAAATTATTCGATACTGGTATTAATATTTCTTGCCTTTAGGATTAATTTTCTTTGTATCCTTTTAATACATTTAATCCTTGTCACAAATTACTAAAATATGCATTACTATCTCCACATTAATTGACTTTAAAAACTTACCACATATATATAGAATTCTTAGTGACCATCATACTTTCTATCATCACTAAATTATAAATAGCACATTGGTATTAATAATAATAATACGGATTTCTATTTCCTAATTCACTTTAGTTTTCTAACCTATTTTATTATTACTGTCTCTGGTTAGTCCATATTTTCTGATATCTCGCTAGCATTTTCACAAAAAAAAACATTTTTTCTTTTCTATTTACTAACATCTTGGAACACAATTATATTATACAATCTCATACTAAGCTTGTAAATTGTCCTTACGTAAACATGATCTTAAATACATACAACTTGAATAGTTCTCTCACAATTCTATTAACTGTCTTCACATATATACCATTTAAACATTTACCCTTCTACCTTCTTCACTCTTATTGACATCTATTATCATTAATTGTTTTATTCATAATCATTAACATGACATTTATTGACTATGACAACTAATCATTAAAATAATTCATTTTATACACTTGCTTTCTTATTTCTATTTTTATTTTTTTTTATCTCGTGTTACTACTAAGACATTTCATTAATTGTTCTAGCAAATTATACAAATTCTTTACATTTTTGTTAGGCCCCCCTAAGACGCTGAATGATATTTCTATTTTATACAAGGCAATTGCAAACGATCTACCTACCAGGCATCTGGACATTATTACATAACCCCCTACCCCTTTACTTGCAGTTCCCAGAGATTGGATATCGGTGCTTTGGGTATATTCTTAATAATCCCATTCCAAGCATTCCTTAATCACAGCTACTTCAGCCTTCTGGTGCCTTTTGGTCGAGGAAATTCCATTTTTTTTTCTCGGGTTCATCATGTTGTCATGCCCTGGTGGTGCTTTTGTTTCAATCCATATCAATTATTTCCTGGGTATGCATAATTCTCATTTGTTTATCCGTTCGTGACCTTCATTCCTTAATGATCAATTTCCTTCTGCTCCTTTGTATAACTCATCTTACTATTTCATTCGCTATTAATTTTCTTCATTAATATTCCGTACTTTCACGGCAATGTTTTTATTTACCATTTATTTAATTTTATTCATATTATATTCATATCTATTTATTTTCTTCGGTTAATGTAATCTTACACAACCAGTCTTATCTAAGGTATTTTACCCAATATTATCTAACTTAATTATTAAATTTTCGGACATTCTTAAGATTGTTTTCTTTAATCCGTTACATTTAATTACTATTAATTTTTATTTGTGGAGGCATAGTTGTACGTTTTGTTAAGTGAGTTCCGTTACAACACATTTTGTTGGTAATTAGTAAGGGTATTGAATTCGTGAGTTTCGTTTCACACTTACCCTGCAGTCGGCCGTTGATACCTAAAGAATTTATGACCTCTCTCTCTCTCTCTCTCTCTCTTTTATGATAGTGTGTTGAAAATGGTTCTCCCCATCCTTTTCGACAACTTCCCCCGGTCATATTACCATTATTTATGTACGCGCTGAGTTTTTTTTGTCGTTTCTTCTTTTCAACCCTCTTACAAATACGTTTTTTGACAGCTTGTGGCGTTTTAATTATTTTCGTTTTCCTGTCCGCGTACTCACATAATGATGTTTTGTTTTCAAGACTTCTAAGACATCTCATCTCCATCGCTTGAAATCTTCCTTTCGTTCTCATACCAATCTTCACAATATTCTTGAATAGTCCAGCAAATTTCATCCTTTTCTTCTTTCGTGCTAACGCAGTTCGCCCTTGATAATAATCAGAACGGTTTTTCATCTTCTTAATCTCAGGTTTGGTTCCAAAATTTTTACGCACTTCCCTAGTCCTACTTCTAAATTTTCTATCAGTACTGGTAATATTAATTGTAGTACTCAATTTTTTCTTTTTAGTTCTCTGCTTTTCTTCAGCCTTCGTGTTAGCTGACTCAATTCTCAGGTGGTAACCCTCATACACATTACCATTTGCTTCCAACGCACGATATGCACTATTTTCATCAGTAAAACGTACATATGCATGGATATTTGTTCTGTCTTTATGAAACTCTTTCTTAATAACAGTACGTCTTTTGGGAAATCGTGGATCAGATACTGCAGCATATCGCAATCTCGTATTTACAACCGTACCAAACTTTCTGAAATATTTGATTATTTTCTTTTTTGTAGTTGTGTTTGGTAAGTTGCTAACAAACACAGTACAAGTGTCTTTATCATCTTCATATCTACCATTAATAAATGTAGAGCTTTCTTTTGATCTTGAAGCATGATGTGCAGACAATGCTTTAGTTGTTGAAGATTGATACTCGGTGTCAATTTGATCCATAGTATTTCCATCTAATTTGTTTTCTTCCATTTTTTCTGATTGTTTTTGTAAATCAGTACCCACCTGGTGGTTTTTTCCTAGTAAATCTCTTCTCATTAACTCTATTTCTTTGTCTAATTTCTCGAAGAGTTGTTTACCTATTTCTTCATTCTGTTTTTTCGTTTCTTCAATTTTTTCGTCTATGTGTTTCCTTGTTTCTTCATGTAATTTTTTCGTTTCTTCTATCTGTCTTATTGTCTCTTCATGTAGTTTTCTTTGTTTTTCATCTCTCTTCCTTTCCGATTCTTCATTTTGCTTCTTCGATACTTCAAATTGTTTTTTCGATTCTTCAAATTGTTGTTTCATCAATGCCATTAACATTTGAAAATTTACTTCAGATGACTGCGACTGTGATTGCGGTCCCCCGGCCCTAGTTCCTGCACCGGTTGTCGAGCTTTCTTCATTCATTGCGTTTCCGTCCTCAGGCTGCTCATAGCCCATCTGGTTATTGACATCAAACTCATTTGAATTCTCTCCACTAGATGCCATTTTAGCTTGACTTCGGGTTATCATTCAGAGACTTAGAGACCGATATACGACAACAATAATATAGCTTAAGCTACTTACATGTACTTATTTTAAACTTATTGCTAGCCACTGTCTGTCACTGCCCTAGCTTACTATTTTATCAAGCCGTGCGGTGCGGCGCCAATTTAACAAAAATTGAGTTGTACCCGTTTACGCCCAGCGATGGACGCCAATTTAACAATAAAATATGCCCGACGTTGTGTGCGTCAATTTAACATTTATTACTGTTTATTCTCTTTATCTCAGGGTTAAAAAATAATAATAAATGCTCATTTCTACTGATAGCTCTTAATTTTATTCACATTAGTTTGCTATTACTTGTAAATATTAAAATAGCACAAAATTCTACGTACTCATTAGTACTTTTAAATATATAAAATTAACGCATTACCAAAATTGAATACTCATGGCTAAATCGTAAATATCAAACAATAATACATTAATAAAATTGAATACTCATTAAATTGTAACTATCAAAATAATACATTATTAAAATTGAATACTCATTAAATTGTAAATATCAAAAATATTACATTAATAAAATTAGTTATCCAAACTCAATCTAATGGTTGCATATTAATGATCATTCATCAATTGCGTTTAGTACTTAAGAAATTATAATGTTTAGCTTCATCTTATAAATTCTTAATATGAATATCTCTTAAGTTGTTACTATATTTTGTAATTACGGATTCATTTAGAACTTGGAAATAAACATTACTCCAAAACTGATAAACAATGATAATTTTACTTCTACACAAACTTTAGAATCGATTTCTTT
The DNA here is from genome assembly GCA_034769895.1 of Magicicada septendecula. Lineage (NCBI taxonomy): Eukaryota > Metazoa > Arthropoda > Insecta > Hemiptera > Cicadidae > Magicicada > Magicicada septendecula. The sequence goes on along the minus strand of CM068368.1, from coordinate 83,564,860 downwards.
AATTCCTTTACGATTACTTTATTGAATTTTATTGTGTGTGGATTCTTTGAGATGGCAGATAGTGGATCTAAATTAATTAAGACATGTTTTACTATACTTGATATTTGAATATCCAAACACTTGGTGGTTGCGGTGATGATTCCCCCATGTCGATCGTTCTAGAATCGTGCAGATAACTCCTCCAGATGATAGATGGCACTGGATGAATTCCACGATGTCACTCACAGACACTTCACTCACCAACTCCACGCATTCGGATTATAATTTATGAATAAAAGTTAGCATTCTCTGTTGTACACCGACATCGTAAATTATTTCAAATCTGAATTAATATTACGCACCTTTGTTGTGGTATGTCTGGTTATTAAGTGTTCATGAGTGTAGTTTGTGTTGTTAAACGTTCTTAAAAGTTATTGTTGTAAAGTGTTCTTATACACTGAAATTACATTATTGTCTGGTTACTATTTGTTTCAGTTAATGTTCACTGGTAGGCTAATAGTGTGACTCTACTTCATAGTTCGTTTGCTTGTAATGACTGTATTAATTTTTGTTATAAGTTCGAAAACTACGTTCTCACAGTGTGTATCGAATTATTTTCAATGTGTATAGAAAATGTACACATTGTATGTAGTTTTCTATGGAATCAATGTGTTTTCACAAAAAACTGGTGTCCTACGTACCGGGAGCAGTGAACTCTGCTTCTTCACAGGGTATGCGTTGCAGCTGCCTACGAAATTTATGACCTGTCCGTCATTAGAGCGTGTTTGCTCGTTCTCCTTTGGTCCCTTACAAAATATGTTTTCCACACATATACCCTTCGTTATTGCTTTCAGCGACATTCCTTGCTGCTAATTATAAAATAAAACTTTTCGAAATTTTTTGTGTTATACATGCTACGTCCTGTAAAATTGAAAACACAGTCCTGGATTTTGTCCGCGTTTACGTAAATTCTCCAGGTGTTGCAGTTGTCGAAGAACGGCTGCAATACCTGCTGGAGTCTCGATCTGGCCAGCCGGTGTGTTTCAGCAGAGACCCAGTGGGCAGTGTCGTCGGCATACTGGGCCAGTCCAGCTTTTGGGAAAGGCATATTTTGAGGGGGAGGTGGAATGTGTTTTGTATAGAGGATAAAATGTAGCGTACAAAAGACAATCATCGACTGCATTGAGGAAAAACAACAAACCTGGTACGGACTCGTACAAAAAGTGGGACAAGACCGACTACCAACGAAAAGAATGAGATGGATACCTAGAGAAAGGAAGACCCAAGAAAACACGGATAGAGGACATAAGAAGAACAATGAGCGATAGAGGACTAAACAATGAAAACTACAACAACAGACAACAAGGGAGGTTGGGTATTGAACAGTGTCGTAGGAGGTTTTGACCAAGAATTAAAAAAAAAATATATTTGTGAAGTAGTGGGCTAATGGCGGAGCCTTGGGAGATACCGCCATTCAGTTGTAAGGGTGCAGAGAGATGCTGTCTGTTTCGGACTTACGCTGTTCGGCCATCCAGGAAATGTGAAAGCCATTTAATGATCCTGGGAGGGAAGTGACATCCAAGGATAAGTGTAATCTGTGCCAATCTACCACGTGTGTTGGACAATTTTCAGTAGTTCCCACCACTCGGACAGTAATGTCTCCAGACGCCTTGTGATAAGCCCTGTCAAATGTCACCGTAGCGATGTTGGTTCCACAGTAGATTTTGTAACCAGTAAGTGCTGAATTATCCTGAGCACAGCTCTGAGAGGAGCGATGCGGTGGTCATCAATATGCTTCACTTGTTATAACAATGTCAGAAAAGAACCAACTGTTGGCATGTTCGTGAAAGGAGGCTTAGTAACAATAGATTACGACTGCAGATCTGTTAACAGAATACAAACTCAGAACACCTTCGTACTTGATTTCAAAAGACAAAACCGCTTCAGGAAACGAAGTTAATTGACCACTTTTCAATATCAGCAAAACAAAGAAGTTATTATATATTAGGGAACACCTGCCACCTGACACCAAACAGCATCTAAGTTCATAGAATATTAGGCTTATAGGAAACGTAGATAAAAACAATTTGTACCACTTTTCCAAATAATGTACCATACTTAGAAAATTAAATAAAATTTGTTTGCATTTAATCACTTTCCTTTTAGAGACTGCATTTTATTATAACTATAAAGAAATTACGCAAAGCAAAGTATGTATTTTTTAATCTACATTAATAGGTTTGATATTTTTTTTATTTTCTAAAGAACAGGTGATACAATGAATTACCATCAAATGAAATAATCTTTCCCTGCTTTTCCTCGCACTTACCGTGCTAATTATTGTCGGTTTTACATTACGGTACCACGAGTGTAGAAACACATTTTTTTAATGAACGTCTACGTTAAATGTAAGTATTTAAAAAAAAATCTAGTCTTTCGGAGCGAAACACATTTATAAAGTTGTACTTAGTGTGGGTGGTTTTAAAATATTAGTTCACAATATTACACTTAAATTATTAAGGTTAATTCAAACAAGCCTGAAAATACTAAATTCATTTACATATCGTGAGGTTATTTGTAAAGTTACTCAAGTCCACATAGATGAATTTATGTGAAACCGAAATTAAAGGTTTTAAGTGCAATGATAAATCATAAAACTGATGTTCAAGGTTAATTTTTATTACTAATAGAGTTTTTTTTATTGATTACATAGCTGTTGAAAAGTAAAAAAATAAAAATAAATGCCTAAGAATGTTGTTTTTTAAACATATTGAAAGATCATTAAAACTTGTATTTGCATAGTTTTACACCACTGACCCCACCGATATACAGGGCTCAGATGTGACGCAACTGCTGCTAACTCAACCGAACGGCACTAATTGACGATTCCCTAGAAATGTACAGTCAGTTAAAAATATTTGCGTTTTTCACATTCATTTTGTGATACACGCGACGTAAATCAAAACAAATATGTAAATGAAGTTTCAGAACTTAACGCGTTAAAGAATGAACGTATTCAGTATAAAAGATTTCATTTCATAAGAAACGTATAAATAAAGTTTCGTATCTCCAGGGAATACTGACAGAAAGAAACGATATAATGAATAGATGGAAAGAATACTTTCAAGGATTACTAGGTGGTAAGGAAATCAACAAAGATGATCATAAAGTCAATATTAATGAAGAAGAAGATAGAGAGGATGGTGAAGTTGCAGAAGAAGAAAAAATAACGATGCATGAATTAGAAGTAGTGATTAAAGGACTTAAAAGTGGGAGATCACCTGGAACAGATAAAATTACAGCATAAATGATAAAGAGTATGGGGAAAAAGGGGAAAGAATTACTTTTAGAAATTATCAATAAAGCGTGGGCAAGTGTAGACATACCAAGAGAATGGGAGGAAGCATTGAGAGTTCCTATTTTTAAGAAAGGTAACGCAAGAGATTGTAATAATTATAGGGGTATCAATGCGTTAAATAGAATTGTAAAGGTTTATGAGCAGATAATTAATAATAAATTGGTCCCAATTTTAGAAAATAGTATGGAGGAATCGCAGAGTGGCGTTAGATCAGGAAGAAATGTGCAGGATCATATTTTTACTCTGCAACAGATAGCTGAGAAGTCGATACAACAAGATAAATTGGTATGTTTGGCTTTTATTGATCTTGAGAAGGCTTTCGATAGTGTGCCTAGAACAAAATATGGGAAAGTTTAAAAAATAGAGGAATAAGGAGTAAAATAATTAAGGTAGTACAGAGGTTATACAAAAATAATGTAAATTATGTAATTGGTTAAAATATGAGGTCGTTAGGATTTAAACAAATTATGGATTAAGACAAGGAGGTGGACTGAGTCCGACATTATTCAACTTGTACATGGACGACATTATTAAGAAGTGCTCACTGAAGGTTAAGGAAATGCATGTTGGATACAGGAACTTGCGAAGTATAGAAGTAGCAGAAGGGCCTTTTGCGGATGATGTAGTGCTAATGGCTACAAGTGAAAGGGCGTTACAGGGTAATTTGAATATATGGAATGAAGTTCTCCAGGAAAAGGGATGAAAATAAATAAGACCAAAACAAAGGTAATGGTAATGGAGGAGAAAATAATAAATATAGAGATTGGAGGAGTGAAGATAGAACAAGTCAAACAATTTAAATATCTAGGTGTTATAGTAGATAGTAATGGGAATCAAGAAGCCGCATTAAATGAAAGAATTGTAAAGGCAATAAAAGTATACTATGCATTAAACAATAGATTTATAAATAAGGAGATATCAAGAAAAACGAAAATGAGTGTGTATAAAACAGTATACAGACCGGTTTTAACATAAGGCTGTGAGACGTGGGTGCTATCCAAAAGCCAAAAAAGTAAAATCCAGGCGGCAGAAATGAAATATCTTAGGAGAGTAGTAGGAGTGACAAGGAATAATAGAGTTAGGAATACACAAATAAGAGAGGATTTAGAAATGCTATCGATTCTGGATTTTATTGAACAGAGACAACTATGCTGGTGGGGACACATGCAGAAAATGGATAGTGATAGAATGGTAAAACAGGTTTGGGAGGCAAAATCAAGGGGGGGGGGAGAAGAGAAGAAGACCGCGACTGACTTGGGATGGCATGATGGGAAACATTTTGAGAGAAACAAGCTTGGGCTGGAGTGAAGCGAACACATTGTCAATGGATAGAGTAAGATGGAAAAAATTTGTATATAGAGTGTAGTTGATGTAACCCGACACCAATATGGTATACGGGTATTCTGATAATAAATAAATAAATCTCCAGGGACTTAAGAATTTGATTGTATAAGTGTAGAAAACGAATAAACGAAATAAAATAACACGGAAAGTACAGGAATTTAGCCGGGACCTTGGAGAAAAACGAGTAAGTGTGAAAAACGTAGCCAATAATTGAGAAAAGTATAAAAGACGTTCCACTGTGGTTACAGTTGGGTGGCTGGTTCGAGCAGGCTTGAGCATTGAGCAGGTTTAAGCAGCAGAGCGGCGTGGAGCTGAGCTGGCACTGTGGCCACGCAGAAAGCAGTCACCTGCTAGCAATCATACTGCCTGTTCCGTCTCGGTTTGTGGTTCGAGCAGGCTTGAGCATTGAGCAGGTTTAAGCAGCAGACCGGCACGGAGCTGATCTGGTACTGTGGCCACACAGAAAGCAGTCACCTGCTAGCAGTCATACTGCCTGTCCTGACTCGGTTTGCCAAATTACTACTTTTAAGTGAAAGTTCCCCCTTTTCTAGTGGAAACAGACACTCAAAGAGCACGGATGGATCCAATAAATTTACGACGAAATGAACTTGGTGAATTTCATCGTCTCTATCATGAATTAAGAAACAACCAATAAACGTTTTTAGAGTATTTGCTCATCTCTGTTGAAACTTTTGGTCTACTTTTAGAAAAACTGCATCTTAAGATACAAAAATACTTCATACCAGGCAGCAGCTGACGCTTTTTTTTCCTTAAAATAATTATTTGACACATCCCACAGTACTGTGCGTTTGAACACAGCTGATATTAAGGCCTCGTTATTGAATGCCATGATAAATGATTTTAAAAACTTTACGAAAAGTCAGCACCGAAGCGAGCGTGTAAGCGGGTACAATCAAACTAGTTTGTTTTTCAGTAGGTTGCAGCAGTAAGCAGTTGAGCTGCACAGCAGGTGCTGGTCTTGGTATGGCCATGGCCATTATAAAATAACATTTATAACACACATTTACTTGTGTCAGTCTAGCCGTACCGTCTAGTCACATTTTTAACATCTTAAAAATTATAACCGTCTCTACCCTAATCTAATGTGTAATGGTGTGACAAACAAGAAACACACATTTAGTTTTTTATTGAATTACCAGTGATAACAATTTTATTGAAAGTACCAGAGAGAGAGAGAGGAGAGAGAGAGAGGGGAGATAGAGAGTCACGACGTTTTATGTAATGCATAAGTGTGTGAAATATATGGATGCGGTTTTTGTGCCAGTTTTAATTTATTATCGCAGCAAACAAAACGAATATTCAGAAAGTATCCGATATTCTTTCATTTAATAATGTAAAGGTAAATGTGGTAACGACTGGCTGAAGTTGCAAAGTTTTAACAGTGAAATATACTTTGTTGGCTTTCTGAGATGTCCGCCAGCATACCGTCTTGCCGATCGCCGGCTGCTGTCACTGCATACGTGCTGTTTCTTCTACTGAAAGCACAGGCAGATCAATACTATATTCCAGGCACGTCTTTAGAAACTTCCAAGTGGAGTGATAAATTCACCGTTGACGACGTATCCAGTTTCTACTTTAACGTACCGGATCCCGCCATTGACGTTTTATCTCCGAAAGGCTTCAGGGTCACGTATATCGGTAAATATCTTGATCCGCATGGTTCAAAGAGTTCTGTTGCCAGGCACTTAACCGCAGACTACGGTATTTATTGGGTTTAATGGTTAAACGGCTAAATTGCTCTGTAATCAACATTCTTCAAAACGATTTCAGGCTGTTGGCTAAGTTAATTTCTTAATTCTAATACGTAAAATTATCTTAACGATTTTAATTTTTTTTTTTTTACGATATAAACTTTTTTATTTATGGATAGGAAATCTTCTGTTCTGAACGTAATACTAAACGCATTTGCACGCGCATAATTCAAACGCTGCAGGTATAGCCTGACAACTTTAAAAAAAAACCATCAACGATTTTTAGTACGCGCAGGGTGGAGAAGTAGAGCTTCGCAAAAGTGCAACAAATTGGCTACACTACAGAATAATATACGTTAATGTAGGCCTACATAGTCACGCTATATACCGTAGTTGTTGTAGTGTGTACGTGTGTTAGGCCTCGTATTACACTACGCAACTGATTGCATGCAACTGATTTAAAGCCTACATGAAACTAGTTGGACGGTAGTAAAAACAGGCTGCAACTGCTCTGCAATCAGTTGCAGAGTGAGCCTGTCGTCTATACTACTGTCATAAAGATGTAAAATTTGTTTGTATCGTTGTCTGGGCTAACCTCAGAAACTACTGATCCGATAAAAAATCTTTCACCACCGTGTTGCTTGAAGTTTGAGGATGGTTTTAGACATAAATTTGAACCAATAACTTGAATAATTTTCAAGAACTGAGATTTAAGTCGGTCTCATGTCATGAAATTTTTGTTAATTTGCATGTAGTGAAATTTTTGGAATTCGATAATTTTCGTTCTATTAGAGATAGCTATACGGTGTCAGCGGGTTAAATTTAGAAAAAATTATGCTACAAATTTTATTTAGGTTTATATTTCAATAAAATCCCTCTTCGTTTTTGAAATATTGGCGGTTCGTAAAAAATTGTATATTTTGTGTCGGTCCGTGTCATGAAATTTCTTCGTTGTCTACAGGATGCGCGCGCAGCAGAGTTGCATGCAGTCGGATGCGTAGTGTAATACATACAACTTACAAATAGTGCTACACTTGAATCAATTAAATGGCCCACAACGTCTTTTGCAATCAGTTGCATAGTGTAATAAAGCCCTTAGTATAGTAAAACAATGCCATAACTATAATTTCATATTAACTTTAAAATACGGCACAATCAGGGCCGCATTTAGGATTTAAGCGCCCCTAGGCACTTCAAGGGCCGGCGCCCCCCACTCCCAATTAATTGTCGTCGTCGATATTTGTTGCCTATTCTCACATTACACGCGTTTTTTACACTATTAAATGAGGACTGTCATTAGGATTAGGCCTAATAGATTGTCTATTAGTAGGCCTAGTAATAGAATTGTCTTTGAGTAATAATCGTTTTTAATTACATTTTGAACAGTGATCTATTACAAACTACAATACATAGTAATTAATTGTTTAGAAATCTACAAAAAAACTACTAAGCCTATTAATTCATTATCAAAATTTTTTAGTCACAGCATTGCAGTCTTATCGAGTACAAAGTCCACGAATATCTACGTTACTTTTTTTTAACGTTTACGTTCAACAAGTCCATTGGTGGTTTCTAATGCACAGTAAAAAGTCTTTACTTTTTCAATTTTTATACTGTGATCACGTTTCTCCGCTGCTTGATTTTAACAAATTTCTCTATAACATCTTGGAAATCCAGCGCTTTAGTCATGTCACTTTCAATCGCCATGACAGCTAGAGCATTCAGTTTAATTTCTCCCATTGAGTTTCCCAAATAGTTCTTAACACGTTTCATTGTAGAAAATGAACGTTCACCAGCGCAATTTGTCAAGGCCATACTTAGAATAATTCGAAGGATAATTTCTACGTTCGGGAAAAAGTTTTGTGAGTTTCCTTCTCTAACTGTACGCAAAAGATATGAGAATGATCTTTTTTTCTTTTCTTTCTTCTCTTTCCCTTCTTTGTCGTCAGTTCCTGAACTTGGCTCAAAAAACGTCGCATGAGGTGTGTCCTTCCCGAAGTATTTACCTAAACTGTACACATTCATCAGGAAAAGTATCCTGCAAATCTTTGCTATATATTTTCACAAGCTGCCTGAAGCAAGAAAGGATATTTTTATCGTCAAGTGTTAGCAGGTTGAAAATAAAACCAAATCTCTTGAAGATCATTTCATATGCTACCGCTCTTCTTTGCAGCCCTGCAATTAACCTGTCAATTATTACAAGATAAGTTCCTGTCCTGAAATACTCTTTAGCATGAAGATTAGAGTCAGAATCAGATAATTCTTGTTTTTCGTCAAAGAACAGTTTGGGTTTTCGAGCTTCACAACTCCATTCACTGAATTTGTTATAATATTAGTTTTCTGTAAGTATAGAGAACACTTGTCTCTACATAAAACCATGTAATTTTCCAATGATGTGAACAGAGCAACAACATTCCGAATGTCAACATTTTTGTTTTGTAAAGCTTTACTAACTTTGTGAAATATATTCATAGCTTCTTCCCAGAATACCAGCAAAAACACATTTTCTGGTTTCTGCAGTATTCGTGCTAAGCCTTTTGACTCTTAGCGACAGGCAGGCTTTTCATCAACATCCTCAGATATTTTCTTCAATGATTCCGTTATTTCGGGCAGAGATTTAAGCAAAGCCTTCAAAGCATCAGCTCGGGCCGACCATCTTGTAACTGACAGTGACTTCACCACAGGACAACCATCTTTAAGAATTTCTTTCAAAACAGCCCAACGATGGGTGGAGGCAGAAAAAAAGTTGTACACGGCCTGAACAAGGTCAAAAAATGCTAAAGCATTGTCACAGGCTTCGGCTGCTGTTACCCCAACTAGGTTTAGTGTGTGGGCAGACCAGGGAATATATTCTGCCAGTTCATTGTGTTCCTTGATTCTTGCCTGAAGACCAGAATATACTCCAGACATGTTCGCAGCGTTGTCATAGCTTTGACCACGACAGTCTTTAATGTCGAGGCCAAAAGTTTCCAGCGTTTTCAAGACAGCCGTTGTCAACTCTTCTGATTTATGTCCTGTATTTGGAAGAAATTTTAAAAATCTCTCCACAGGTTCACCGTCTTTTTTTACATAGCGTACGATTAGAGTTACCTGATCAACATGCGCTAAGTCAGGGGTTGAATCAATAACTAGAGAATAGTACTTGGATTCTTTAATCTCCTCAATAACTTTTTGTAAAAGAGTGTCTCCCGTAATCACGACAAACTCATCACATGTGAAGTGTGAAAGGTATGACGTACTTCCTTGCCCTTTGTTCCAAATCTGGCTATGTGTTGAGAGAAAAAAGGGTCAAACTGAGCTATTAATTCCAAGGCTCCTAGATAAGCTCCATTTCGTGAATAACCAAAAAGTTGATCCGTCCAACGAAAAGGGTACCCTCTTGTTGACAGATATTTTACTGTGGCAATTACACGCTTGAAAACTTCTTTCCAGTACTGATCTTCAGTCTGGCGAGCTTCAATTACATTGTTGTCAATGCGGGTCTCTGAATTAGTTCGACTAATATAAGCTAATATGGCCTTTCTGTGTATAGCAGAATTTTCATGGGATTGGAGTAGGCTACTGGCATTCTTCCAGTCGTTAATTCCCTCAGTGAAGTTGGATGATGTGTTTGAATACAGTTTACAATAAGCACAAATTACAAAACCTTTTGAAGGTGAATAAACGAGATATTCACGATTCCTCAGTTCTCCATTTTGAAGGAGTTTTTTGAATAACCCTTCATTACAATATCTTTTAACACTCCCGTACCCATAGTTACGCTCAGACCCAGAAAAGCCACTTTCAGTGTTTTGTTTAAAACCTTTTTGAGCAATGTACTCACGTGTGAACTCATCTTTTCTCCAAAAGGCTGGATCGTTTGAGACACTTTGCTGGTCTTCTTTCCTTGGTAAATTTTCAAGTTCAGAGAACTCTGAGGGTTCATTTTCGACGTGAACTGAAACATCAGAAGTATCTGTAGGCCTATCATGGTCTTTGTTTACACATTGGTCCACGCTCTTCACTTCACTAACATTCCCTTTAGTTCAACTTGTGCTGGGTTGAAAAAAGTTACTTATTTTAGGGACTTTTGCTAAAACTTTTCCTCTTTCTCATCTTTTTCTTTTGCCCTTTTCTTGAATTCATCTCCACTTGGTTTTGTAAACATGATATTTATTACCTCTTGAGCTCACTTCACTAAACATAAAATAAAATTTATTTCACTATAGTTATTTACGTTACAAGGCCGGGAAAACGAACATTTCGCGGTAGGCGCGGCCGTAGGCGAGAGATGAGAAACTCTGATGGCGTTTTGGGGCACGAATGAAGTAAAATATATTTACGATACTCTCTATTTTGACTTTCACTTGCACAGAGAAATAACTACTCGTTCAGCAATAACAGCACCTTGCGTCGCGCCAACTGTAACTAATAGGTTATCTTACTGTTTACGTCTCGCTCTAGTCTTGACGTCACTCATCAGGAGACTGGGCGAGTCCATATTGGTCATAATGTGGGGAGGGCCAGTCGCAAGTGCTATTACGGAGGCGCGTAGTGGCGTTGCGTCGGTTCGCAGAGCAGGCGCTTTTGCTGAAAGAAAGACAGTGTCTCTGAGTTTTCGTTCTATCATTTTCTTAAATGCAACTAGAAACTTTATAAAACAGCGTTTTAAATACCTATCGTATTTGTCTTTAAAATTGTGATTTAATTTTTTCGATTAATTTTCTGATTTTTTTATACAGTTCTCAAAACTTAGCTTCTCTCAATATTTTCCAATTTCAAAATTTTGCGCCCCTCAAAATTTTGCGCTCTAGGCACGTGCCTAGTCTGCCTATTGGTAAATGCGGCACTGGGCACAATGCTAACCAACGTTATCAACGTAAAATATGTTAAGCCTACTGGCTACTTTTTGTAACCGCGGGCCGCTTCAGTTGACATACAATGTCGAGCTAGTGAATGATCCCCTCCACATGGGTTACCTTCCGTCACGTGACCTTCTCCTCTAAATGTCTCCATTGTACCAAAATTTTTGTTCTGCGCAGAACGTTTACAACGTTGTCCAGCTACAATTAGACAAACAAGACTGTATCAGTTGAGAACATGAAAGTTTACTTTAAGATGCAATAACTGTGAATGCAGTGATATATTTGACGAAATAGTAAACAGCAGTGTTCCTGAAAGGCACGAAATGTCGGTTGAATAAGATCAGGTTGCATTTGAAAAGTTGGTCAATGAATAATAATTTATTGCACTTCTTTTAAAAGAGAAAGCGTGATTTAAGGCTGGAACGTGGAATGTGAATGTAAAAAATGTTGCAAAACTTTAGACTACAAAGAGATACATTGACAGAACTATTTTGAGGGTTGCAAAGCGTAAGAGTCACAGTATTACACAGATAAAATAGATACTATTTTACAAAAACACAAACACAAAAATTTGAAGTGGTTAGACGTATACGAAAAGACATTAAGATGCCACGCCACCCAAGTTTCTAGAATTAATGGGCGTACAACATAAAGCTACTATAGCTTGGCCACTTGTGACTTGACTAGAAGACCTCGTTAAGTAAAATAGTGCAGTGAAACAGACAAGGTTAGTTTCGGACAAAAATCAAGTCTTCGTTGAGAACGTGAACAGAACAAACCGTCAACTCCAACTTCGTCGTGTTTGTTTGCTAAACTGCTAAATGTTATGTTCTGGACGAGGCCTTTCAGTGTTTCCACCATTTTCAAGTCCTAAATCACGACAAAAAAATATCCCGCTGGAACCCGTATATATACTCGTGAATCTGCCTTCACGGTAAGTCGAATTTGTAAAAAATTCTACTCGTCACTACCCTATTGGCTCAGCTCCGTTAAGTCACGCTCCTACTACTTGCTACGAAGCTTCGTCCCTCACTCTATTACCTTGTTGAGCCACACCCAGCTTTATCTACTTACCTAACCCCTGACGAAATACACATCGGGGGTATTTTCACTCTTGCAAAATATGAAAAAATATTTCTTAATTACTAAATTCTGTTTGTATATTCATTAGTATATTACTGTTCTCCTTTTTTACCGTTAAAATTTCTAACTCTTCATATAACCTTCTTTTATTTAAATTATTTTCTATGTTTAATATTTCAACATTTTCAAGAGGGTTGGTGAATTTATGCCCTGTTTCCATGAAATGCCTAGCGAATAGTGAATTAGTGATCTTATCTCCTTTCCTTCTCCCCTTGCGCGTTCTCTCAAGCTAACCTCAAATTTACGTCCAGGTAAAAAAGAACATGACATTTAGAAGCACGACGAAGTTGGAGTTACAGAGACTGCAATTCAAATAACAAGATTAACAAAAACCCTCAACAGTCTACGAACGGTTTTCTTGAGTTACGTTGTCTTAGTGAGCACTTACTTTGGAAAGCTCAAAGTGTCCTGACAGTGCCGGACACTGCACTGAAACACTCTGCGATTAATTAACGCCAGTGTGTCACATGTATAGTAACCATCAGTGTGTGTTCATACAATGCCGATATGGTGCCTAGTCGTGTGCGTCTATTGTGTTTCACTCTACTGACTACCGAGATTCCAGTTTCAACACGATCTTGAACTTAAATTGCGGTATCATCAGACAAGGCTCTGTCAGACGCGTATTCCGCACCCAATCTTTTGTGTCATCTAGTTTCTCTTTTATTGGCAATTGCCACAGAAGGAAAGAATACATTGGTCTGCAACCTGTTTTCAACCGCAAACCGCGCGATAATCGCAATCCTCACCCTCTCAACCATCATCGGCCCTAAAATTCCGACAATCGCAAGAGTGCTTCCAGTGTGACAACCTGTTGTGTTGTGGTTCCACGAAACCGTTATATGGACAGATCTCTTTAACCGCTAGAAACGGTTAGAAACATCGGACAAAGACGTCAAATTACAAACATGACCGCTTTCTTATTTTTCTTGTCACAGAATATTTATAAAATTTTCGGCCTACTAGAAACTTCTTACCAAATACAAAATAATTATTACACTGAAAGGAAGGAATCAATATATTTGTTTCTCCGTTAATCCAAAATATATTAAGGATTGGTTTAGTAATACCAAGGAGGATGTTGAGACCATGAAATTTACAATGATTTTCCCTCTGAGTACAGATTCAAAACTTCGTTGCCCGCTGCACTGTTCCAATTGCCAGTTGCTACGGAATTTCCTAGTCTCTTCCACATGTTTCCATTTTAGCGATCATCGTGGGGACCATTACGTAACACACACCCTTTGTCAAGGTCCAAGGTGTCAGAGCCAAGCACTTCCCAGTCTTCTCGTCGAACATCCTCCTAATTCCCCTCTCCCATGTCAGAGTGAGCATCTATCTGCTAGTGTTAACTGGTTCTACGAATAAGGTTCCGCCTAGTTGTATTTCCTGCCTGCCGACCCCTATTTAGTAACAGCTGGAGTGATTTCAAAATCGAACTTTCTGCTTCCTCTTCACATGCCGGTTTCATACTCCTACGGTGACTTCAGGTTCCTGCACCCTTGAATTTGTCCATTTTGAGGTGACCACAGTCTTTTTAAGGCGGGGGATCCGTCTTCCCACACTTCTGTAAAGAAAACACCCCATAACAAACACTCTATACCTTGTTCGCACAAGACGCTCTCAGCCGCCCCTTCAAACAATCTACAGTAACCCTGACACTCATAAAACGTAGTAGTCTGTACACATCTACATGAAAACAATTATTGGACACCTTTTTAATCCAACAACGAGTAGGCCCCAACTCCAGTGCATTAAACCTGTAGACTTCGCTCGGTTGCCTCAGCCCGTAGTTACTCATCGTACCCTCGAATCAAAAGGTACACAGACGGCCTTTTCTGAAAGCTGTCGGACTCGGTGTATCCACCGGATTGAACCGAAACGCTCCGAACATCTGCTTGTGTATCAGCTGCGTACAATTGTAGTGACTGAGAAGGCTGCCGGAGATTTATTTAAAACTTGTAACGGCTGAAACAAAAACACTCAGACAAAACCCAGAGGTCAGTACAAAATATTTTATACGCAAAATATTGGATGATAATATACAGACACATACACGCGTGGGCGCGTTATATAGGCTTATAATTATTAATACTGCACAGGGATATAGTTTGTCAGTTGGTTGCAGTACTCAATAATGATAACGCTCCTCATTAAACTTGCTGTACAACTCACTAGCCATGTTATTTTCCTGCACATTTTAAGTATTACAACAACAAAATGGGTATGTTGTGGCATACACGCCAGAAGTAAAAATATCAGTGTCAAGTGGCGAATGAACTGTTTCAACGTGGAAATGTTTCCTCGTATTTATTTGGAGTAACAAAGACTCTACAAAGAATTGAGATTCAAATAAGAAGAAACCGGTAATTAAGTAAGGACGTAGTAGTTTTTATATGTATTTTTCTATAAGAAATATATATTTACAATGAACTCAAATAAAATTATATAACACATCATTTTATTTTCAGTATACATGCAGATACAAACAATATGTAAACTAATAATTTTTTCAATGTAACAATTTGATTTACGCAATATTAATTGATAACTATAATGCAACAATTATTGTACACTTACATTATTATTATTATTATTATATTATAAAATAACTTATTTATAAAATCGAATTATAAACCATAAAAAAAACTTCCAGCTAAATACAATATAAAACCACAATCAAACTCACGGATCAACTGAAAACAGTAGGCCTACTGTACAAAGTAAACAAAGATACAAAATTATACTCTTTCCAAATTTCAAACAAGCACTCGAATATCCTCATTGACGGTAGTACAAATATTATAATAAAAAATAGATATCACTGATTTTCAATGGTTTTTACGAATTAGACATTTGAAGAATTGTGTAAATATAAAACTTATTAGGTTAATAACGAAGTACAAGAAAAGGATTTCAAAAGTATTCGGCTCGACCTCTCGGCATGAGAGTACACTTTTTTAAATCATAAATAAAATAATTTTTTATATTTATGTTATTTTTGTAACAGTATTTTACCAATTAGAATATGCTCACGTTCTCTAGAATATTATGCTTTGCTGAAATCACACATAGGCCTACTATTTGAGGCAGTGGAAAAATTTTGGATAGTTATGTGGGAAAAAGGGGTTTGAGTGACATGGCAACATTGCTTTTTCGTTTCATCTGTTTTGTTACACGTTGAATCGATTTACTGTCTTACGAGCGCGAGCTGCTCGGGAGCGGGCCGGACAACCAAGTACCGCATACGAAGTTCTCATTTCAACAACTAAACGCTGTCTGCTAGAGTATCCTCCATCACTGAGATGGAATACACGAACGTCTACAGAAAAGCACCCTTCATTGCACATGTTAGGGCACGACTATTTAATATGTAGCCTACTAACCCCATAGACGTTAGATTTTATTTCGTGTATATGATCCTGTATTGTCATAACGTGACTAGACATTCATTACACACATTCGTGCACACAAAATTATACGTAAAGTTGTGCACGTGTACGTGTGTGTGTTTGTGTGCGTGTTCTCATAGCTTGTTTTTAATCTGTCATTAGTGTTTCTTATTTCTTTAATTTTACAGGGAAGCCGTACTACAAATCAGTAACGTTTAGTGGCTTCATCAATAAAGTTTTTCTACCACTCGAACAGGATGAGGTGATTCCCAACGGTGAAATCGTGTGGGACATTTTACCGGACAAGGATATGCGGCACGTACACGAAAGTCGGGATTATAACCTACAAGCAGGCGACTTTCTAAACTACTGGACAAAAGTCACGCTTACCGACGGAAGGATTTTCTTCAAACTGAACAACACCTATAAAATTGGAAGAGTGACTTTGTGCCTAGTTGAACAACAGAATCACACGATTAGAGATTAGTTATTTATTGTAAATGTGCGTTATATTCGTTGATGATTCTTACTTTCTTAATTATTCACTCGACAATTTATTTTTTTCGTAAATAAGAAATAATTTAATTTGTATCGTAAGCTCACAAGGCCGATGTAAGTATTGTTAAGCTGATTACAAACCGGGCTTTTAGATTTTTTTTCTTGTCCTCTCCAGAAGGACAAGTCTTGGGCTGATCTGGGGTAAGCCCCCTTCAGCCAAATGGAAGGATGTGGGGAGACGCACGGCAGTGCAGGCCGGAAGCGAAGAAGATGGAGGCACATTGAAGGTAGAGTAGTGAGTGTGTGTGTGTGTGTGTGTGTGTGTGTGTGTGTGTGTGTGTGTGTGTGTGTGTGTGGGCATATAGGTAAAGGAAGTGGTTGATGGAAATGCCATAAGTTTATACATAAGGGCGGGCAAGAGAGTGACGAGGAACGCAGCTCGCCAAAGCTGGAAAAAGACGGCAGAGAGGCGTCAAGGTAGGCAGGGCACACAAAGAGGAGGGCTAAAGAATAGGTAAGTATTCGGGGAAAATTTTAAATTGTTATGTGATCAGGAAGGATGGCAGGTTGAGTATGTTTGAAGGTGGGAATTAAATGTTTCTATTCTTGGAGGCTGGCGGCGAGGAGTTCTGGGGGGAGGTCCATCGGCTATGGAAAGGAGGCGGTTTATGAGGATGGAATGTCTGAGGGTATTGCGGGTAGTTCTGTTGATGGAGGTGGATTGGATGGATTGTAGGGAAGTGCGTTGTTTTGCAGTTTGTGAATATTTCTAGTTTATCTAGGCAACATTTTGAATGCCAAGAGCAACTACTCGGGGTTTCTTACCCGGAAAATATTGTCGGTTATCGTTCGGCCGAGGTTTTCCGTACTTGTTTGTATGACACTCTGTCGCTTTGGCGGCCCGAAGAAGATCCCCGAGGTGGAATTCGAAACGTTGCGGACGATGTCGCTAGTGAATAGCAACCGACCACCCCCCTAACAGCCCGGTTTATAATCACCTTAACAAAAAAACAATTTAAATATACCAATTTCTAAATTTTTTGAGCTACTGATTGCGTGTTTTGATCGCAACTTGAAGTTCTTCTACGCGGTTTATTTAGTGACGCAAGTCAGAGAAATAGACGTGTAAATTTTAGACACGTGCGTGACAGACATAGCATGGCAGGATCAATTTAGGAACGTGGAAACTGTGCGCTTATGTAAAGTTAACATGCAAACACCAAAAACCGACAATGATAAATTTACCACAAATTTTAAAGTTAGTAAAAGCCTAGGCAGAGATGTCCCGTCTCATCATCATTCGTTCATAAGGAGACTGAGCAAATGGAGGACGCAATATAAACTGTTAGGTGTTACTGTAGCTGATGATAAAGTCCTTAGTTTTTTATCTACACGTGACCAACTTGCGGTAACCAGCGGTGCTGGCAAGTTTATGGTAAGGAAAGTTATTTTATACGTTACTCTACTGCCACTTATGCTGACAACGTCGTGGTGTGCGGGACAGTATTATCTTCGTTGATTAAAGTTACGTGGGCAGGAAATTTAAGGGCCACCACGACATTACCAGGAAAATTTCAAAGTATAACCTGTAGATAAGAATGAAAGCGATATTTAAATTGCGACAACACAATATTAAAAGGTACAGAAGAATTAAGATATTTACACAATTATTCAATAAAAATGGAAAGAGCCATTGACAAATTATAGGCAGAACCAGTAAATGGAGGAAGCTAGTAAAACACTGAAATCATTTCTATGGGGAAAGGTTCAGTCAATTCTCCATTGTCAGCGCTAATTATTGCGAGTTGTATCGCCACTAAAAAAAAAAAAAAAAAAAAAATGCAAAATTGCTGTTAGTTTAAAAATCTATGTTAATATTCTATACAGTTAACAGTACAGAATACCGATAATACGAGTGACACTATTTATTAGCTTGATATTCAAATGATCAATGTAATATGTCAGCATATTTTTTTTCACTGAAACTTTCTGACATAAATGACCTGTAAATCACTTGCAATTCTATACTATAAGCAGTACAGCATTAAGTAAGAAAATAAGACTACACCTGTGATAATTTAATATGTCCCTACAGTCCGTCGTCTGAAGGATCTGCAGTCGACGGTAAAGGGAAGTATACCTATATTATTTATGTACAATAAAAAAATATTAAAAAAAGACTCTATCACATCAGTAAAGATTTCATAATAAATAAGAGAAAAATAAGTAAGATAAATTAATTTATTTCACAGTATAAAAAGTAAATTTATTTGTGCTACAAAGGTTAACAGAGATTAATTTTTTTTTGTATAAATTGTATTAAATGGTCAGTAGACTGGTGTGAAAGAACAGCATCATTAATAAATCCACTTCATTCCAGGACTGTATATCTCGACTACTTATTATGTGCAACTCCTATGCATCGCATTATATATACTGTCTGGCCGCGATTTGATGATTGAGCATTGTGTAAGGTGAGAGAAGCATGGCCGGGTACTACGGTAGGCTAAGTGGGGGTAAAGCAAACGGCCAGTACAGATATTTCACCATACCTCGCTTACAAGCGGGCGCGTGGTGGGGGAGAGCAGCCTCGATCATCCAGTCGTGGCCAGACTATATGTTACCGGCAAAGTACAAAATCAGGCATTTTATAGAATGCCTAGGAATTTCATACAGTGCCTAAATCCAGCAGGCAATGTATGAAATAAAACACATTTCATACATTCCCTACGCATTTTCTAACGTCTTCTAGGTAATGTATAGAAGACAATATGTGCGCTACAGTTTCATGACACAACATGAATCCCCCTTGCAGAGATATACATACTACGTGTGGACACTAGTGGCAATAGTTGTGACGACGGCAAGAAGCTGTGTAGCCTACTCTCTGCTTCAAAGGAAAAAATGCAACTAAAGAAATAAAACGGTCACAATCATTTCTAGAACTTCAGGCAAAGAAGATGAAATCTGATTCTAACAAAAAATGTCCTCCAGCTCCAGTGGGGGCGTCTGTTTGTGTTCCAATTCCTCAAGTATACAAGGTGCGGGAAAATCTTTGAAACATCCTAGCGATCGTCGTGAGTGTGACAGAAGACGGGGAACCACTAACGGATTGTTAAAGCAGGTGTATACAAAGCAGTTCACTGTACGCCCAAGATCAGTAATGAGGGTTGAATATGTTCCTGAACAAGAAACCGCACTTTGTTCTGCTGCTACTGCCCAATCATCAAGATCCGGACAAGGGTTCTTAAAATGTGTGTGCAAGACTAAATGTCAAAAAAATGTAATTGTGTAAAAAATGAAAGAAAGTGTACTTCGAAATATCACAGTTCTCTGTCTTGTTGTAATAAGTAAAGTATATTCCATATAATTTTAATTAATAAACACCAATAATGTCTAATGATTTTTTAACCAGATTGGTTAATTTTAACAATTTATACTGTATAATTTTAACAAAATAATATCTGAACATAATTAAGTAGAGAATAGATAACCTCGAAATGTCATATAAAGTTCTCCTCTGTATAAAATCAATCAATTATGTGTGATCTTGTAATAAAATGTTTTCATCTTGAAAGTAGTAAGCTTATTTTACACTTTGCCTAAAGAATCACTGGCATAATATAGAATGCCTAGGGAATGTACAGAACACCTAGGAAAAGTATAAAAAACATTTGATAAGTATTCTATTCTATACTTGAAAAAAACTCCAGGCATTGTATGAAATGCCTAGGTATTCTATAAAATGCCTGGATTACATACTTTGCTTGTAACACATATATATGTTCCTGTAGAAAAGCTGTTCAGTTGAAACTAGTGAGAAACTTTAGTGATGATTAATGAACTTTGGCTTTCACTGTCGGTGTCAATTGTAATAAAACTCTCCAAGCTGTTACAACGTGGTCCAATATTGCCGGACATTTCGACTGCACCAATACCAGAGATCCGCATTTTTCGTGCAGTGTATAGGCCTATAGGGTGCCAAATCTATATCGGCACTACGAAACGGAGCGTCAACACTCCCACATCAATGAACACAGGCGATTCTGCGTCATGCGCAAAAGTCGCCATAGCGTAGCATGAGGTGACACATAGGTATTGTCTTTCGCCACACTGCCTTAATACGCGTACACGCATCTATGCAAGGAAGCTCTGGAGATCCACCATCAAATTCAATTCAAGCCTGGGCTGCTGGACGTGCCCCAGTGGTTGCAGTGTCCGGGCAAACCCGATGACTGCCTGATGCGTCTTGATACTTGGTAGTCTTGCGCTAGTAAAAAGGATGGAGCCCTCCTGCTAGGAGGGATGGAGCCTGTTATGGTGTGGCAAAACCGCGGAGAAATTTTTTTTTTGACTTGTAAAGGAAGGATCATGATTGTTGGTGTTTTCACGTTTATTTGGTGGGGATGAGAAAGGATTGCCACTTACGTGGCTGCCAAATCTATATCGGCACTAAGAAACGGAGCGCCAACACTCCCACATCAATGAACACAGGCGATTGTGCGTCATGCGCAAAAGTCGCCATAGCGGAGTATGAGGTAACACACAGGTACTGCCTTTCGCCCCCACTGGCTTAATGTATGCATCTACGCAAGGAAGCCATAGAGATCCACAAGCACGGCAGGACTTTAATACGAGGGAAGAGAGTCTAGCGCTCTGCATTACTTCCAATCAGAAGCCAGCACTGCGGCGAGAGGAAGAATGAACGAGAAGCCTCAGTCTGACGTTGGGATAGTCGTCGATCCCTGCAGGACATTTAGAACTTGTTTGCCACACTAAAGATTACTGCCAAAAGAGCAGTCTAAACGTATGGCATATCACAGTGCAACACTGGACCATGCCTCAATAGCCCAGGGAGTTTTGCTAAAAGTACAACACCAATAACCGACAACGATAAATTCACCGGAAATTTTAAAGTTAGTAAAAGCTGTGGCAAAGATGTCCGTCTCATCACAGTTATTTAATGTGGAGACTATGTAAATGGAGGAGACAATATAAACTGATCAGTTTTACTACAGCTGATGGTAAACTCTTCTTCTTCTTCTGCACTACAAGGATTAGGCATTTGCCTGTTCCGTCCTCACAAACTTACGACCAAAGTTTTCGTGGTCTTCCTATATCTCTCGTTCCTCTTGGGTTGTAGTTAAGTATTTTTTTGGGTATTCTCCCATTTCCCATTCTATATAGATCTGTCCGGCTTTACTTTGTGAGAATTACGAGTATTTTTAAATTTTCTTCAGTACTGGTACCAACCTGAACCTGGATAAGTCAAGCGATGGGTCTGCCATCTCTAGGCCTCTTGACCTCCCTGATTTTTTTATCATGGTTTACTCCCTTAGCTGGTATGTTCCAGTTTTAAGGCGCCGGAAACCCCCCATTTGCCCTCCCCTGTTAGCTATCTAACGTACACCCATTGCACGCCAAGCATTGCCCGGAAGCCACGCGACATAAACAAGTTGTCTTCGAGGACGCAGGAGTAGGACTTGTCGGCAGAGCTGATCTGATATTTCGGGCACTGACTTATTTGTCAGAAATCATTGGGCATTTCTCAGAGTTTTGATACTGAGAGAGCACCAGCAACCCCCTCAGCCCCCGAGACCCTTTACCATCCTTTGACTTTTGGTAAGCTCCTTACTTTATTATATACAGATAACCATGTTGTGCTTAATGCAGCTCTCACCAGTTTCACCCTAGACGTGGATTAGTCTCTGACAATTTATTCATTCTGACATCGTTACTGCTCGTTATTTAAAAAAAATTCAAAGGTTCTTTGAAGATTTTATAAAGGTCACTAAAGCATAAAATTATGCTGTAAAAATGTCATTTTTTTAGTCACTCCTTAACTCCTAATGCATCTCAATAAGGCGTGATTGTAACGTCCCTGTCAACAGTGCAAAACAAAACTTACGTAGGGTACCATGTGTACATTGTTAAGAATGACATAGTCCATCACTATGACTAATCTCGCTGAAGCCATGTTACACTCATGGCCTTTTTTCGAATCCAAAAGAGTTCGTAATACAGGGCGACTTAGGGAACCGGAAAATTTTGGAATTCGTGTTGGTAGCTCTGGGCGATTTTTAGCGCTGAGCAACAAACACCAACCAGCTTACGCCATCTTGTCCATCAAAGCAGCTGTGAGGTACAAGCTGTCACTATAATTATTGGGTTGAATTGGCGAACACCGTGCCAATTGTTTCCGACACTGATGACGGCCTCGGATGGTGAGGCCGAAACTTCTGTCAACACAAACTATGGACTACGTCCTAACGGCCTGGCAAATAACGTTTCTAACTAATTGGAAGCCGCCCATGAAAGCCTCAGAATATTAAGTAAGCGTTAATAGTACAAAAGTGCCAAGTAATTTAATTACTTTTGTTTTAAAACTTATGTGCGGGTTTAGAATAGAGATCGCCGTTTGCTTTTAGAGGTTGTCAACGGTAGAGAAGCGTATGCGCAGTGAAACACGGAGGGGAGTAGTGGGGGGAGCGGGTATAGCCTACCTACCAATATTGTCGTGTACCCCCCCCTTTCACCCTACCGGCGCAAATTGAGCTTCTCTACCGTTGACAATATCTACCTCAGCCGGACTGGTTTTACAAATCTTCTCATTATAGACTATTTTGCCAAGTAAATCGTTACCTAACTTCCTCTTTATCTGTACGTCGCACGTGAGCCAAATGGTTAAAAATCTTTTCATACATGCTTTTGTATTTTTTTATTACCGTATTATATTTTTTCCCCTTTTTTTTGTGAAAAGTTACGTACAACAATTGTAAATATTTCAATCATTGTGGCCGCTACAAAGGCCGTATCACTCTGGCCAGAGCTAGGCTACAACGTGCTACAAAACACGGACATTATATTCTTCCCCTTCTTACTGAAGCTCCTGAAAGAGTTACTACAACAATTTGTTCAAAATCAAAGACTAAGAAACTACGTTAAAGCTCATCGGTTAATTAATAACGACGACCTGTAGGCCAGTACGTACGATTCTGACGTGGAATTCTCCATCACCACGAAAACTTCGGCAGCCGCTCAACTGTTGGGCAACGCAGGTGACAAAATGAAGTCTTTACAGAACAAAACTCAACCCTTCGAGTTAGTGTAAAGCGTTTATTGTATATATACTAAAGGAAAGGAATGTTGAATAATGCACAAGGCAAAGCGACATTTTATGAGGCTAACAGGTACTGATGTTAAATGTTAGATAGCCTGTAAGTTTAGTTATACTGTATAGCCTATAAGGTTATATCGAAATCACTCGCTGGCCTTGAATCTACATTTCATCTGTGTAAAGTGCTCATAAAGAATTATGAGGAGAATATATGGACCAATCCAAGTCAATGGGATATGGAGAATACGCCACAATGAGGAACTATACAAGCTACACTTTTATAAAGACAATGATCTGGCCACCACCATCCGACTGCACAGATTGCAACGGGCGGGACACATCACTAAGATGGAAGGCAACCGAATACCTAGGAAGGTATTGTTTAGTCAAATCGAGGGTAGAAGGCCCGTCGGAAGACCTAAGCATCACTTGATTGATGCAGTGGCGAGGGATTCTGACACTTTGCTTAAAATAAAACGATGGACATCGATCGCCAAGGACGGGGAGAAATGGAGGCGGATGATTATGGAGGCTAAGTTTCGACTCCGAACTGTGACACCATAGAAAAAAAGAAAGTGCTGATAAACTGCATTATAAATAACTAATATTATAGGTATCCTTGCTAACAAATATTTTGCTTCCAGTTTTTCCCATTCTCGTAAGATATGTATAAAATCCTCTTGCACGATCTAGAAACGTGTGCCTTATTCATAACACCATGATTTTAGTAATTTACAATTCTCAGGAAAGCTATATATGTTTGTACGCTTCTTTGAGGTTAGCCGAATGACTAATACAGTATATGAACTAGTTCCTACTGCGTACAGAAAGAATTTTTAGACTCCTCGTCGATGAGCAGATGAAGAACCTTAATATTACTGGCACGAATGCCAAACGTTAGCTTCAATCCAGCATTATCGCTGCAGTACGGTAAGTCATCTTCGTATGAAGAGCAGGGGATATATCCTGACTTAAAGTCATCTTCGTATGAAGAGCAGGGGATATATCCTGACTTAAAGTCATCTTTGTATGAAGAGCAGGGGATATATCCTGACTTAAAGCCATCTTCGTATGAAGAGCAGGGGATATATCCTGACGTAAAGTCATCTTCGTATGAAGAGCAGGGGATATATCCTGACTTAAAAAAAGGCAAATAAATTATTTCGTTTAAGCCTGAACCCTTAACACTTAATTGAGCCCTTGGTAATCTTAACACTTTTCATAGTTCAATCGATTAAATATTGTTTTGCAATACTTCATTGAAAGAAATTGAAGGAGAGTTTTTTGTTTGACGCAAATAATTTAGTTGATATATTTACTACTGCTGAAACTGAGTTCTAACTATTCACAGTTTTAACAACTTGAACATTTTAATGATTGGCTACAGTAATCCTAACGATATAAAGAAGACAATAACAGAATTGCAGTATGTCACTTACGTCTTATCTAAAAAATACATAATCATTATTATTAAACAAGACGTTAGCATTCGTTCTAATTTAATTCAGCATTTGCTTGTAGTAATCAAAATGTCAAATTTTATAATATATACGACGTGGTTGTATTTATTAACTTGTGGTGTTGTCAATTTTGTTACAGTGTGTAATAATAATTTATCACCTTCCTGAAATGTCTGTCATCATATCGGACTACCAAATATCGTCTATTTTTGCAATAAATGTGTTCCTTGTTATGCCAAAAGCAAAAGCAGATTTATACTTAGTTCCAAATTCATCTGACGAAACTTTTCAGTGGAATCCAAAGTTCACTGTTTTCGAAGTATCGAACTTCTGTTTCAACGTGCCGACTCCCAGCTTTACAGTTTTGGATCCGATTGGCTTCAGGGTCACATATATCGGTAAATAACTCAGTTCTCTTACGTGTAAAGTAGTCAGTGATTACGGCGCCTTCAGGTGTTCGTAAATGGTGACCAATATTCTATAAGTCAGAGCAAGTAATTTAAGTGTTGATAACCTTTAGTCAAGCCACTAGTTAATTTACTTATTAAAATCTCTATTGAATTGAATTTTTTATGAAAAGAACAATCATTTTTTTATTTGAGAGATAGGTCTACCGGTAATACATTTTCTGACCAACGTTAACGCTAGGTAGAGGGATGCCTGGGAAATCTGACGTAGGCCTATACAAACATCACTCTAAAAAAGACAACTACTGTAATACAGGGTCCGGCAGAGGAACCTGACGGCTTTTTAAGCAAAATTATGACCAGAATAAATGGTTTGTAAACAATATTTTTTTTCAGAATTAAAGTACATATAAAAGAATTTTACTTAGGCCTACATCAATTACTTTTTGAAAATCACATTCCTTAGATGGTGTCCCTCATTTTCAACACATTCTTGGAGCCGTAACGGTAAACCGCGTATTAAGCACAGCAAAACTTCCGGAGAGATTGCCGCCACTTCTGTCCGAATATTCAGCTTCAAATCCACCAATGTCCTTGGCCGGTCATGGTACGCCCTATTCTTGAGATACCCTCACAGAAAGTAATCGCAAGCGTTGAGTTCTTGGATGCCACTGAATGTCCCTTCTGTTTGAGATCACTCGGGCTCCAAACAACTCTCTCAATTTATTCATGGCCGCCCTTGCAGTGTGAGCAGTTGCCCCATCCTGCTGGAACCACGTCGTTGTCAATGCAACACCACACGTTACCGTAACTCAGGATCAAGGAATGTAAGCATGTGAACGTGACGTTGTGAATTACAGTCACTGCACTCCCTTCTTCGTCTTTAAAGAAGTAGGGGCCAATTATCCCGGAAGACGTTAAGCCACACCACACAACAACCTTCTCACTGTGTTCAAACAACTCTTGAGGATTCTGCAACTCTCAGCACCGGCAGTTCTGCCTGCGTACTGACATAACCACACAATGAAAATATGCCTCATCGGTCATAAGCAGATTGTTTAGGACCTGGTCAGTCACAATATTCAGAGGTTCAAATTGACAGCAGATTCTTTTATCCTGGGAATTGTTTGCACTATAACAAGAGATAAAGTCGAGTACCGAATAGAAAATTCTGCATAGATAGTGGTCAGAAATCCCTAGAGCACTTGCGTGTTTTAATGCCGATCGGCGGGGACTGCTAAGAACAGCGTGACGCACGCGTTCAACATTCTCCGGGGTGCAAACAATACTCTATTTCACTGATGGTCTCTTCTTTATGGCACAAACCGTTTCCTTAAAAATTCGTCACCTACAACAGTGTGGTATTGCGTCTTGGAACGCGGTGATTTCGATGAATGTTAGAATGACGGCGAAAAGCGCGGGGCGTAACAATCACTCACTGATTCATTGTTTTTAAAGAAACCGTTTCCACTACGAACGCGCTATGTTTTACCTACCAACGCTCCATGGCGAACGAAATGCTTTCAACTGTCGAAATCATGAGCGCAAGGTCGAACACAGCGCTCCATTCTACACTCCACAGAACTGATTAAAAATCACGTCAGGGATTTCTCTGCCGGACCCTGTATTTGGGGAGGTAAAAATTCATTGTGACTGACAGCTGTAAATTAAATGAAATATTTTACTTAAATAATAACGAGTAATAGTGATGGCAATAACAGAATTTTTTTAAGATGGTGTGTAAATACTACGTACCTACTAAAATTCGTACCAAAGTAGATTTTCCTGAGATGTTAAGATCTACTTTCTTGAAGATTGTTAAAAGCTTGGGATTTAGATATAAGAAGCTTAATAAGAAGCCAGTCCTGATGGAATCTGTGACAGTTGCTGCGTCCCGGCATACCTTCCTGAGAAAAATGAGAGAGCTACGTTCCCAGGGGTACAAGATATTCTTTACAGACGAGACCTGGTGCGGACAGAATCACAGGATGAGGTACGCGTGGAAAGAAAACGTGCTGGATGCATTAGAAAATAATTTTGACAACTATGATCAATACAGAGGACACATTCAGCAGATTTATGGATGGCGAGGAGGATTCAAGACACCGTCTGGTGATGGGAAATTGGATAATAGAAAACATAATGTTATAACAAATAAGGTGTTAAAATTATCCAAACAGCAACTGTTCAACTGCAGTGAAGCGGCCGGGGTGATTGAATGTGGCAACACGGCACCCGCTTTCGACGCCGGAAGGCCCGCTTACACACGGTCCAGTGGTCCAACGCACACACGCCCTTGCATGAATATCACTCTGTATAAAATCGGCATCTCAATGTATGTTTGAAGCAGTTATGGATTTTGATAACCACGATCAGAAGCTTTAAAACAAGACCAAGTCTGCCTTTGTACGACTATCCTGTACCGGGAAAAAGTTGTTTCACAAAACTGATAACAACTTTTGTTTGGATCAAAAAACAATTTTGTAACTTAAGTAATGTATTGAAAACACTTGTGCCCATACTGTATAAAAATTTAGTTATGATTGGACCAAGCGTTTTTAATTTATATAATTTCAAAGAGAGCGGTTTCTTGAAAAACACAAAAAAACATGGACTTTTTTTACTCTAACCGCGAAAAAAAAATTAAATCAACGTTCAAAAAATATGTTTCTTACACAGATCAATGCAAAATTAAATGCGCAAAAATTTGATGTAACTAGTTTATAAGTAGACCTACAGGTTCACCTGTCTTTAACGCTTAAACTCGAGTATCCATTATAAAAAATCCGACAGTAATGCCAATTTGGTCATCATTACTTTTTATTTTATGTAAGTTAACCTGTAAGCGTCAACGTATGGCTAGGTTTTATTGTCACCTATTTGGAAATAAGTAACTAAGTAACATGCGTGTGTGTGCGCGCGCGCGCGCGTGTGTGATAACTTCGATGTTTTATAATTTGCCATATTTATGTAACTTTTCTTCACCGTTACAGGAATGCCGTATTACAAAGAAGTGTTGTTCGCTTGTAACATCAACAGACCGTTTCCGAAGATAGAACCCAGCAAGTTTTTCAAAGGCGACGTTAGCTGGGACATCACTCCGGAGCTGACAAACAGATCTCTGTTCATATACGAAGATCTGTTTCACAAGTTGTTCGTCGGAGACGTTTTGTACTACTGGACGCGAGTCACGCTGAAGGACAAGAGGTGGTTTTTCAAAATGGACCAAAACCATACCGTCACGAAAGAAGACTTTGAGAAGAAATGAACGTGCCAGGCAGTGTATCGGTGTTTAACACCAGCAGCATGCGATTCTGGTTTAGATATTATAATCTTGTGTGTGTGTGTGTGTGTGTGTGGGGGGGGGATTTGTCTTAAGAGTGTTCGTACGATGGGGCTTGAAATTGCAAAATAATAGTCGCTCCAATGTGTAGGCCTACGTGAAGAATAATCACCAAACCACGAGTACAGCTGACAGTGACAACGCTTCGACAGACAGACGAGATCGCCGAAATAGGAAATTATTAGCAAATGCCTAAGATCCATGATCCTACACATGAAATCGCCTATAGTAGGATTAGCGTTTACTTAGTGTTTTAAGATGGATTACAGAACAACCAAATAAACAGTGCATACTAGTCTTTTTGATCACTAAACATTTTTGTTTTTCTTACAAGATAATGAATCCTCTGCACCGGCGAACAAGGCTCGTCAAAAGTCCAACATTATTTAATGTTTCTAGTTTTATTAAGGAAACGCTTTTAAGCTAGGTAAGTTCCAGACTGTCTGTGGGACAATCATAGGTACTTTTAGAAACAAGTTACGTCAAGTCCCTGAATAGTCCAATGGGCGTGAGTTATGGATAATAACCAGGAAACAAGACATTAAAATACATGCCTCAGAAACGGCGTTCTTAAGAGGAATTAAAAGGTGTTCTAAACTCGACCGTATGAAGAATGAGGCCATAAGAGTTACAAGTTTTTAACTTGAACGAAAAATTAAAGATTATAGACGATGCTAGAAAGAACATTTAGAAGGAATGTAAGATTCCACACAGGCCGAACAAGTCTGGAAATACAAACCTATAGGACACAGGTGTGTGGGTAGAGTCAGGAAGCGGTGACTGGAGGAACATCGAAGGCGGAACAAGTAGCACCTTGGCTACGCTGTGTAGTGATGATAATGATAATGATAATGATCAAAGAATCGATTGCATTTGTAATGCAGATAATTGGTTCACGCTGGGATTTTTGTTTGGAAATAGTTTTTCTTTTACAATTCAAAACAAAAAACACGTGGATTTTAACATTTTCCAGTAGGCCTACGTGTAAAGCAGACTTAGAAATTGAATTTAAGCTACACTACAAAGTTTACATAATAATGGTACTGAACGCGTCTTGTAGGCCCTAATTCGCTATTAACAAATGGAAGAGTGGTGAGTATACAATTAGTGTGCGATTAAACATAGGCAGAATAAGTAGTAGCCTATGCCATTGCACAGTTAGGCCTACCGGGTATTTCGGTTGTCCCACTTATTTCACCGTATGACACATGATGCTCTTAAACTCTTAAATTCATATCTGGTAAAAAGTTTAATCTACGGTATATATTATAAGTTATGTTACACAATTATCTACCTGTGAAACTTTGAAACGTTTGCTTTTGTCTAAAAAAAAAAATTGAGAGAAAAATCTAAATGTTACGAGTCTGACAAATTGCTGAACTGTCATTCAATAAGTGTCGTTTAGCAGGTGTGTAGACGATATTTCCTTTTAGTTTATACAGATTTTCTAGAACTATTATCTATTTAAAACCTAATTTGGATTTCGGCTAAGTTTATAAAAAAACCATCATCATCACGACACGACATATAGCTGCCTCTTCCGCCTTCGAAGATCCTTCCTGGGTCTACCCGCACTCCTGTCCCCTACAGGTTTGTATTTTCAGATTTGTTTGGCCAGTCAGAAATCTGACATTCTTCCTAAGTGCTCTTCCCACCGTGGTTTCTAATCTTTCAATTTTTCCATTCAAGTTAAAAAATTTTAACTCTTCTCTTATGAGCTCATTGTTTATAGGGTTAAGTTTAGAACACCTATTGACTGCTCTTAAGAACGTCATTTCCGATGCCTGTATTTTACTGTCTTCTTTCTTTGTTGTTGTTCATAAATTGACATCCATAGGACAGTACAGGGACGGCCATAACTTTGTGGACACTTTATTTTGCATCTCGACGTAGGCTACCTTGTTTCTAAAAATACGGTTGACTGTCGTACAGATTTACTGAAACTTACCGAATTGAATATTCATATTGTATTGTTTGCAAATCTGTTGTATTTTAAAAACAAATTTTGCAAAGCAGATACCGTATTTTGAATTACAAGCAAGTAATCAGCAAACAACAGCACGTTCAGATATTTGTCTCGTTAACGTATTAATACCAGGGTTTATTAGGTGTTTCCATTTCCTTACCAGATAGTCAATATGAATGTTAAAAACTGTAGGTGATATACTACTGCACCTTGTCTAACACCTTGATTGACAGATATCTGTTGAGATATTCTACTGTTTTCAACAGCTATTCTTGTTTCGTTATTTAGGCCTTGTACAGTTCTTATAAGTTGTTGTGAGTATCCACGTTCTACTAATATATGCCACAACAAATTTCTATCTACTCTAGCAAGGGCCAAATCAATTTTAATTATTCGTACCAACGCAGTTTTTGTTTACAAAGCAAATATTACAAATAAAAGTACATAAAAATGTTAAGTGTTTGTTGAATCTAACGAACGTTTGATTATCCTGAACTAGTCTCGTTGGAGGGTCTACAAATTTCCTGTTTATTTCTCTTATTCAGTTATGCGAGCAACGTGCTGTTTTTCAGTTTTTGCATTTTTTTTAGATTTTGTCGCTTCTGTTTCTTTTTGTTTTTGTTATTTACTTTACATTTTTTATCTATATGTTGCACAAACTTAGTAGCAACGCTAAATAATTTGTAAGTCTGTTTCACACGATGAAAAAGGATGAAACGGAATTATTGTAACTGATAACACAATTGTAAACGACCCTGTCCGATTGACACGTTAGCGAGCCTACGCTCTGTTGATTCAAACGTCGGTCGGCGCTGTTATTTAGTAGTAATAACGCTAAATATTATTTAAGCCTATTTCTATGAAACTCTTATCATTGATAACGAAAGTTGTAAACGACTCGTTATGACTAAGCGCTGTGGATTCAAACGCTAGACAGCAGCGCATCGTGTAACATGATCTCAGTTGTTATTGCGTTCTCTACGCTGACCTCACTGGCAACAGCGAACATGAAAACGTACACGCGAGAACAAATCATAGGATTGGTCAAGAACTATTCGCGTAAACCACCGCCATTAGAAATAGTGTTGCTGAGACCGCGAGGCCTCAAAGTTTCCTTACCAGGTAAGCACAAGCACCGCGAGGCCTCAAAGTTTCTTTACCAGGTAAGCACAAGCAGTTTTGCTACACGAAGCAAAAACAATTAAAATTTCCATCCGTCACTTTCGGTCTACACAGTACGCATTAACCAGAGATACGCATATTTTGTAAATTATGTACCAGAATAGCTGTATATTATTTCCGTTCTTAGTTTAATCCTGGTGTAAACAAACCCACGTGGCAAATCTGGAACGCTATTGATCAGGGGCGTTGACACTGTTCACACAGTAATGAGTTACTCGCATGTACAGAATGTGTGTATAGTCATTTGAAAGTTATATTGCAAATTAAATCGGGGCACGTAGTTTAAAACTTCCTCCTTATCACTGTATTCTGAATCCTATTGAATTAATATGGAGTCAGTTGAAGGACATATTGCCCGTCACAACAAAACATATATAACCTGCCTGATATAAAACAGAAGTTTAATGAAAAAAGTTGTGTTAGTGGTTAAAAATCATAAGCAGAATTATCACTGTTGCACACCACTATATAAAAATTATTCCAATTAGCGCTTTCAAGCTTGATGAGCTGTGAAGTTTGAAAGCGCTAATCGGAATAATTTTTATATAGTGGTGTGCAACAGTGATAATTCTGCTTGTGATATAAAACAGTTAATAAAGAGAGAGGTAAATAAATGAACAACGGCAGACAAGTGGCGTTATTATATGGTGCACATAATCAAGGAAGAAGATAAACTTTTGGAACTGCCCCCACATTACCGACGTCGTTGTGGACAGTCTTAACAATAAAAACGCTGACTCAAGTGATGATACAAGTTCCGACATAGATATGGAAGGAATTGAATTACTCTCTGAAAGCAACTGTTAATAAAAGTGCACTGGTAATTATCACGGCTTCTATTTTCGTTTAAAATAAGCTTTAAATTTTGTTATTTCTTTTATGAATTTGCTAACTGCTATAATTTTTTATTGTTTGACTAAGCTTTTCGTCATTACTGACATCTTCAGGTCTTAAACAACCTCTTCGTATTGTTTAAATTAGCAGCCATCCTTACTATTTCTTTTATGAATTTGCTAACTGCTATAATTGTTTATAGCAGTTAGCAAATTCATAAAAGAAATAGTAAGGATGGCTGCAAATTTAAACAATACAAAAAAAAAAAAGATTTAAATTTTGTTTTGTTGTTTCTTTAACGGTTAATAAAAAAAGCCATCAACTGGTGTTATAAGATATTTCACTGTCGGTTTGACACAGACACACAAATTTTACTTTCGTCAGGACAAATTATTACAATTTACGTGTGCTTATACAATATCAATATTATATGTGCCCTGTCTGTACTCCTGTTAAAGAGACACGTCTCTAAGTCAAGCAGCAAATAACGTTTCAGATGTGCCACACATGTTTGTTTACATCAAGATTAAACTAAGAAAGGAAATAGTATAAGGAAGAGGGGTGCGGCAGCCAGAATTCAGTAGAATCTGCTCAGAAGGTGTCTCGCGGAACACGAATTTTGACAACTGGTTGTGTAACGTGCGGACAATCATTTTCATCAGAACTTATGACTTTTTGTGTGCTCAATCGTTTAGTTTGCTTACTGTTATAGTGGAACCTGATGTAAACAAAACCATGTGCTTGTACTTGAACCGGATTGGTTAGATGAGTGGCCGCATCACTATAAATCCACCGCTAGAAATAAATTAACTCTCAATTGATTATAATTAATTGATTAAAAAAATATCAACAGTCTCTTTTCTGATACAATTAAGATTAATACATCTAAAAAAAGTAAATGATTTTATAATTATTTGGCAATGGCGACACGGTTGTACAACCCCGATTAAATCCCAAATTGTATTTTAAATTATAACATTATGGATAAAACAATAACTAATAATAGTGTTTTCAAGCTAAATCATCGTAATTAATCATTTGTAGATTGAAAAGCGCAGAGGAATACTAAAAACCGTACACGCCCTTGGCGCGATGTATGTACCAACTGTGATGCGCTTTGCATATGGGGAACTACAGTGGACCAGTGCTCTGGCTGGCTTGACTCGGGTGTCCCTACTACAACGATATAGCTTCGCTTGGTGTGATTAGGGACTGCAAACCCCGCTTGTAGGTCACAGCGCCACCAGTCTGTTTGTTTGTAAGTTTTTTTGTGAAGTTCGTTGTTAGTGTCAGTCCAATTCATCGTTAAATGTAAATAATAGTGCATACAAAGGATTAAGGTGTCATAATGTAAGATATTTATGATATTTAACTGGTAGGACGCAATGAATTCTGTCGAAAACGTAACGAAAACGACGTTCAGTTTACGTCCGATTGAGGAAAAAATTGAAATTAAGAGAGTAAGTAGGCCTAGACAAGACCTTTCAAATTTTAATAAAATTGTAAAATCAGGTAAAAGAATATTTAATCGTAAATTTAAAAAAAAGATTTATACAATAAATATTCGTGGTTATGTGGGTGTGACACTAAAATTGCGTATTTTGCTTTCCTTGTGTATTGTATGGAGGGGAGGAGACTTGGACATTTTTTACTCAGAGAATAAAACAATTTAATTCCATCTAACCCAACTGCAAGCCCCAAATATTTCAACCACCACTTGCCACTCTTATTTGGATATGTAAAAAAAGATTTAACTTTGTATTGTACATGCCTCTGTATTGTATCACGCCGCTCTGTCCACATCAGGCTCCACTCTAAGAGTGAACAAATTTTAAACCCTTGGTACCAACCAATTAAAAAAAAAAAATCGATTTCTACATTTCACTGAATTCAATTCTTATGTTTTAATTATAACGTCTGCGCCAACATGTACATGCTATCCCGTTCCACTAACTTTAATACACTTGTATATCGCAAACTAATACGGGAATAAACACCTGAACGTTTTATAACTATCATACGTACGTAAGACAAATTATTGAAGTACAAGTGTTTCGGCATAATGCAAATGAATAACTTGTACGATTTAACAATTCCAAACGCAAGGTATTGGGCCAGCTAGAGGAAGAAAGTCTCAAAGCACTTGATATACTGAATCTATACTTTTGTATAGAATCAAAAAAGTTGGTCAGAGAAAAAAACGATACATTATTTCTGAGAGACAAAGTAGGGGAAAAGGATTCTCGTCTGCGTAGTTGCAAAGATAAAAATTAAGTTGTCGATTATATTTTCTGGGTAGAAAGAGTGGAAGAGAACAATCTAGAGTCTCGTATTTAATAACTCGCTCAGCAGAATGAACTGCAGGTCTTATGCTGGCTGAGCTGAAGAAACTGACCCAAAAACCAGGAACCTATGACTGTAGCTAGAATGTCTAGCCTTTAGAATGTGATGACGACGACTCCATCTGCTAAATCCAAGTGACAGTAGTCAAATCACAGCAGTTATCACCGTAAATAAATTACATTAATGAAACTTAGTAGACGAGAAGTTAACATGAAATTGATAAGGTGACATAAAAATCACAAAGCAACCAAAATATATCACAGGTTTTGCAGTGTATAAAAAACTATTCGTAATGAGCTTTTGATAGATTAGATAGAAATTTGCAGTGGCAAATATTTGAAGAACTCGGATACCCGCAGCAACTTATAAAAACTATACACTATACATGGCCTTTATAACAGATCAAGAATAGCTATTAACAAAATATGTAATATAGGCTGTTAATATATCTCAACAAATAGCTGTCAATCAAGGTGTTAGACAATTTTACAGTAAATCATATTACTCTTTTTAACATTTATACTGATTATTTGGTAAGGAAATTGAAACTTCTAGTGAATCCTGGTATTAAGTTATCACAAATCTGATATTTGATTATTCTGTTGTTTGCTGACGACTTTCTCTTACTTCAAAGTACAGAATCTGAATTGAAAAACTCTGTTTTTAAGCTCATCAGATTTTCAAACAATACAATATGTAAATCTCCACTATATAAACATGGCGTTTATAGGCAAGCAACCAATAGTGATTAATGGTCGAATTATTGAACAGATGAGCCATTTTAATTATTTAGGGAATGACATTGTCTGTGATACGTAGGCTATTATGATATTGATGTTAAGTTAGGTAAATTCCTGACGATAGGATAGTCAACCATTTTTTTAGAAACAAGATACGTCGAGATACAAAATTAATGTTTCACAAATTTATGGCAGTCCCTAATGGGACTGTCCTAAGGGTGAGAATTATGGATGACAACCAAGAGACAAGACAGTAAAATAGCCTACAGACCTCGTAAATGGCGTTCTTAACAGGAGTTAAAAGGTGTTCTAAACTTGACTTATAAAGAATGAGGCCATAATAGAAGAATTAAAATTTTTTAACTTGAATGAAAAATTAAAAGATTACAAACAACGGTGGAAAGAATGTCAGATTCCAGACTGGCCGCACAAATCTGGAATTACGAACCTATAGGACACAGGGTTGTGTCGGCAGACGCGCATCTGTAGGAAGAGATGGCTGGAGGACCTTTGTAAGCGGAACAGGCAGCGCCTTGGCTATGCCATGTTCTGAAGATGATGATGACGGCGAAAAACTACTCGTAACGACACTGATTTCTTGACACCACGAACTACTGATACTATTGTACATCATCTTCACTACTGAGGATGTACGTGATAGGAAGGCAAAACGTCTTAAACATGATATCGATATAACGTGGTCGCCAAACAAGAAAAGTATTGTTATTAAAAACGTATGCAAGTATATAAGTCAAAATATAAACCACTAAGTAAATACAATAATTGAAAATTTTACATAAAAACGTGAACGCAAACAGGTACAATTAGGCTTATGTACACACAGCTAAAAGTCAACCCTGTTCTTAGACGACAAGGCTAATAGTGTAGTGCCACACCAAGATAATACGGAGTGAATACCTACCTATTTCTTTCTGGTGTTTTTTTCACGCTTCCTCTATAAAAACCCCAAACTAACCTCTCGTTTTTTGCGACCAAATCTTCAAATTTTAGTTTATCTTAGAAATTTCCTTCACGAGAACATCTGATGATTATTAGATATCATGATTTGATATCCCAGCACCTCATGATTGGATAATTTTAGATGCCAATTAAAACAGAGTATAGAGACGACGTAGACGATGACAACGTGTACTTGGGAGTGTTCAAAGGGTAGAGAGAGGACCCGTATAAAACCTAACGTTCGTTACTGGGAGAGGCCTTAGTGAAGTCTTAGCGATGGTTTCGTAAAAGCCGTAGTAGTGTCTTAGAAGTCTTATCAACTTTTTTGCTTATTATGTTGTCTTCAGTTACGTGAACAGTTTCGCTGATATACTTACGGTCCGTAGGTCCGGCCTAGTATTTAGAGGTCGCTTCAGTCGTCAATTATTAAAGAGTCATTACTTTAATACTCTTAACTTTGCGTGAACTGGTTAACTTCGATAATTACTTACGGTACAGAATAATGCGCGTACATAAAGGTTTCTCAGGGTCCGACGTCACTTCATAATGTAAATGAGCTCGACTTGTTCTAATATAATACACTGCAATACAATATCCTGTGTTTGTGTCAGTCATTAAATGCCAAGCGCACCTCACTCTTACAGTAAATTAAACATCTTGAATGCTGACCGCCTCTCGGTCACGTCAATATTTAACTAAGGCGTCGCTGGCTGTACTAGGCCTGGACTGTTCCTTTCGATTTGGTTAGGCTCTTGTCAGAAATTTCTGTACTTCAACATAATTTATTTATGGCCACATGGAAGTTCCTTGTTGTCAAAATAAATATAAAATTCTGCGCTAGCATCCTGTCGAATACGATCCGCTGATCACGGTGACAAAAATCTGCATTTTCGTCCTAATATTTCTGCACCGTGTACAGAACGCTCAACTCCGTGACAGTAAAAGATTGCTGAGATAGAAATAAAGCAGGAACGTCGAATCAGGCTTCAAAGAACAAATTTAACGGCTGCGGAGAGGAAATGGAACACGCGAGACGTAATCTGCAGAAACAACGAAGTGATGGCGAATCGCACGTCAGGTCAAATGAATTGGATTCAATTTCTATAGAAGTTCAATAACTTCTAAACAAACAACAACCAACATTATAATATTTTACTGTTTATTTCTAAACTAATTTGTTTATAATACCGAATGGTTTCCAACAATTTTACGGGTAAAAATGTCAGATATTAATTTAATCGCATGATTATTTTGACTAAATATCACTATTACATTAACGACTCGGAACACTAGGTTTTTTATAAGTAAAAGCATAAAGTTTTACCTTACAGCCTGAACCGGTTTTCTCCTTTAAAAGGCTTCTTCAGAGGCTGCCGCTGGTAGCGCTGTCCGTCTTGTTGTGGGTGACGGAATCGAATTTCGAAAGATCGATGCTGTGTGTGTGGGGGTGAGATATGTTCGAATAATGCCTGCGATTTGAATTGTGTCTGTTCGTTTAGGATGTCGTTTTTATTTGTTTTTGTGTGTTTGTATATTTCCAATTGTTCTAGAGTGTCTAGTTTTCGGCATTTTGTGTGTACGTGTAGAACGTTCATGTTATTGTCGATGTTTTTATATGTGTGGTTTGCTTCAATGTGGTGGTTTGCAAAGGTGGATTCTGTAGTGGAGTGGAGTGCCTTTTGTGTTCAATGTATCTCTGTTTGAAGCTACGTCCTGTCTGGCCTATGTAGAATTTATTGCAATTTGAGCAATTTAGCTTGTAAACACCGGGTAGATCGAATTTGTTTCGTGCTTTGTGTGTGTGTTTTGATAGTGTGTGTTCTGTTTTGTTAGTAGTTTTGTAAGCGATTCTGTATCCTGCTTTTTTGAATTTGTGGGCAATTTTTTCAGTTTGTTTGTTGATGTATGTTAGTGTTATGAATTTGTTGTTTTCTGTCTTTGTCTGTTGTTTGTTTTGTGTTTTTGTGTTTTGTGTAGGAGTTTACTGACTATTGTTCTGTCATATCCGTTAGATTCTGCTAGATATTTTATCGTGTTTAGTTCGTCTTTGTAGTCTTTTTCATCTAAGGGAATGTTGTTAAGTCTATGTATCATGGTTCTGAAGGCAGCTAGTTTGTGTTGTATTGGGTGATTGGAGGTGTTGTGTATTAGTGTGTCAGTTGTAGTTGGTTTTCTGTATATACTGAATTTGTGCCTATGTTCTAGTTTTGTGATGGAGAGGTCTAAGAAGTTTATGGTATTGTTTTGTTCGTATTCGGCAGTAAAGATTATGTTTTTATGTATTTTGTTTATGTGCGTTAGTAACTGTTCACATTGTCTTTTGTTTCCCCTGTATAGTATTAGAATATCATCAATGTATCTGTGCCAATATAGTATTTTATGTGAGTGTCTGTCATTGTTTGTGAGTATTTTTGTTTTTTCTAAGTGTTGGAGGAAGACTTCTGCTAGAATGCTGGATATGGGGGAGCCCATGGGTAAGCCATCGTTCTGTGTGTAGTATTTATTTTTAAAGTAAAGTAGTTTTGTTTTGTGATAATGTTCAGAGTTTCTGTTATTTCGTTAATAAGTTCGTCTGGTGTGTTGTTCTGTTTGAGTTTGTTTTGTAGGATGGTGATTGTACAGGGATGATGTTTGTTGATGGGGATGTTTGTGTACAGGTTTTTAATGTCAAAGGAGGCTAATGTGGCATTATGGGGGATGTGTATGTCTTTTATTTTTGTTACTAGGTCCGTCTTGTTTTTTACTGCAATGTTGTTGTCTAGTTGTGTGTGTTGTCTGATAATTTTGTCTAGATATTTTGCGAGTTTGTGTGCAGCGGCATTATGGTAGTTGATAATGGGGCGGATCGGAATGTCTTCTTTATGGATTTTGGGAAGGGCTTGCAGGGTAGGGGCTGATGGTCGGATTTGTTTCATGTAGGGCTTTTGTTTATGTGTCATTATGTGTTTGGCTTTGTTGACTAGTTGTTCTACTGTGTTTTGGTATCTGTCGGTGGGGTCGTGTTTTAGTTCTGTGATGTTGTTCTGTTCCATGAAGTTTTGTACTTTTTTGTGTAGGTTGTCTGTGGGGATGATTACAGTCGTGTTGCCTTTGTCTGCTTTTACAAATGTGATGTTGTGTTTGTGTGCCTTTCCCCTCAGTTTGATGGCTGTGTGTATTTCTGAGTTGTGGTTGTTGTTGTCTGGTGTCTTATGTGCTCCTATTATATTGTTTATATTATAAAGGATAATATATTATATATTTTAAAGGAGAAAACCGGTTCAGGCTGTAAGGTAAAACTTTATGCTTTTACTTACAAAAAACCTAGTGTTCCGAGTCGTTAATGTAATAGTGATATTTAGTTAAGTAACGGACACGTCATGGACAACGAAATCCAAGATTATTTTTAGATACACAAACATATGTATTGTACAGTTATAAATATTTATTCACATTTGTTTTCAGTGAAACGTGCAATGAAAATGGATGTATGTCTACGTACACGTTTTTAAGCCATTTAGTTAAAGTTCGGTCATAATAGCCTACGTATTGAAGGACAAGTTTAGAGAATTTAAACATTTTATTAAATTTAGATTCAAATCTTCTTCATTTTCGTCACGCCTTAGACTGCTTAGCCTGTTCCGGCTCCAAACTGGTCGGACCATCTCTTCTTGGGCCTCTCTTTGGAGCCTGCGAGTAAAATAAGTGTCCCTTGGATTTAACAACGTTGTTTCTCAAGGCAAGTTGAGTGAGGAGCTCCCATCTTAAAATGTTCTCAACCAAACTCCTGCCTGTACTAACCCCAGGCAGAGGGCTGCCAGATTCAAGTCAGTTTGAATATTTCGCATCCCTAGAATTTTTAACGTTATTTCTTTCTGACTATTAAAGTAAAAAGTAGAATTTCTGTATTACACTGCCTTACCTCCAGTGTAATGCCATTATTTAATTCCTTTGTAAATAACTCGTTGAGTTTCCTGCAGATCACCTATGTAATATCTTCAAGTAAATACACTGCAAGTAGGTTTATTTTCACCTGACGCTCGTTTTACAGAAAATTTGTTTAAACAAACCTCTGAAGATAAAGAATAATTTCTGTGAAACGTGCGTCATGTGAAAGTAAACCTACTTGCAGTGTATTTATTTGAAGATATTACATTATTTAATTATACTACGATTGTACTTGGGCCGGCAGGAGAGCGGAACTCTGACATTTGGTGCTTTGGTGCTGTTGGCACAAACAGCTAGCGTCGGCCATGTTATAGGAATACGTTCACGATGTCATAGTAACACACGGTATTGCAGAGGAGTTTTTACGGTGGGGGGGGGGTCGAACAGAACCGGACCCCCTCAAAGTTGATGAATTTTGTTAATCTCTTCATTTTTAGGACGTTTTATTACTTTTCAGCTGCGTACGTTAAAATAGTGGTAACTCTTTCTTAAATATACAAACAGATTTAATACACAGCATTAGCGTATACGTTTGAAATACGGGGTTATTAAAAAAGAATGAACCGATTTCATAACGCAATATTTTATTAAGGAAAAGTAAACACAATTCTAACCAAATTACAAGTATTCTATACATAATCAGGTTTTATTTCCTGTCTTACAAGTGTTCAAAAAGAATGAACCGATTTCATGACGTATGACAAATTGGTCAGAAGGGGAGTCCGAGACGTTACTCTTTGTACTTGGCCTGCAAGATCTCCAGATGTCACCATATGTGATTTTTTTCTTGCAGGGATATGTAAGATATAGAGTGTTTCTTCCACAGCTACCCACCACTTGATGACCTTAAACATCGAATAACAACAGCGATCATCTCAGTGGATCGTGTTACGTTGCTACCGTCTGGGAAGAATTCTCATATCGTCTTGATGTTGTCCCTGCTGCAAGTGGTGGCCACATTGAACACATGTAAGACAGGAAATAAAACTTGATTATGAGTAGAATACTTGCGATGTGGTGGGAATTTTTACGTTTCCCTAGTAACATATTGCGTTATGAAATCGGTTCATTCTGTTTGAATAACCCTGTAGGCTATATATGAAAATCAATTTAGTCAATAAGTACCTTGTAAACTGTGTTCCATTAGCGTTTGTTATTATGCTATAACCGTTTACTTTAATGAAACTGATTTAAGCAACGGTAATTTAAAGATAGTAACGTTGATTAGTCTTAACTTGTTTTATCCTTTGTACGAAGGCGACCCGATCCCGGACAGACCCCTAAGACCAAATTATAAATACGCTACTCATTTTGGACAGTTACCGTGTTTACGTAAAGTTTGTTCACTCTTAGAGTGGAGTCTGCATTAAACAAAACCATTTGCTTGCACTTTGACGGATTGGCTAGATGGGTGGCTCTTCACTAAATCCACCGCTAGAAATGAAGTAGTTCCCAGTTAATAATAACTGATTGATTAAAAATATATTAACAAACTTTTTTCAATACATTTAGGATTAATCATCATCATCAAGAATTAAACCAAAGATGGTTTGTTCCGATCTCAGATGGGCGAAGATTAGAGCTGGTCACTCCAGCACTACCTCGGACGTCTCACACCTTTCCGTCTCCTCGGCTTCCGTCCGTCTAGTCCTTATTTGAGGG
Source organism: Magicicada septendecula (assembly GCA_034769895.1). Classification (NCBI taxonomy): domain Eukaryota; kingdom Metazoa; phylum Arthropoda; class Insecta; order Hemiptera; family Cicadidae; genus Magicicada; species Magicicada septendecula. The sequence goes on along the minus strand of CM068368.1, from coordinate 83,522,649 downwards.
AATTTAGTAGTGAATATGTTCCCTGGATATGTTACTAGCATATCGCAGGGTAAGACGTACGGTGGGGCTGCTACCTTCAGGCTTAACGTCCAGCCTGATTTTCTGTCTGGGTGTTCTCCCATAAACTGTCTGTCTTACCAGACTATAGAGACCAGTTTTCTCTGTTGAGATATCCATAAGGATCTTTAATGTGGCGCTCTTTGCCTCCCACATCCTACGTCGTTGACCAATGGAAGGTCGTCCGTCTTTAGGGCCAATTTCTCACCCCAAGGGGAAGAGGGTGCCCTACCCTCTACTTGACAATGGCAAGTAGATGAGGACAGCTTATACCGGTTGTCACTCGGTCTCCAGAGTCGCGTTAGCCGAGTGTAGGTGTTGCCCATCCCCCACCACTTGGAGGTACGAGTGGATATTTCTCTTCATCAAGGAATGAGACCATAAGGCATTACTCATCCTCTCCAGTACTTTGGTGTACAATTGGGATTAATACAACTAAAAATAAGGTAAATGATTTTATAATTCTTTGGATCTGTTGAGAAAGTTTTTAATTTTGTACTGAACACGCGTCTGTTTTGTATCACTCCGCTTTGTTTACGTGAGGCTCCACTCTGAAAGTGAACAAAGCTTATATGACTCTGAAGCGCACGTAGTGTGCTTACGCAGGACAATGTTACCAACGTCGTGCGGCCGTTTTAAAGTTGGTGAGTCAAGTGTTTATATCGCCGGCTCTTTTATACTACTTTTCAGTTGTTGTATTTTCACAGTAACTCACGAGAAAATTTTAGTTTTTGAAATTAAAGTATATGTTTGTATTTAGCCTACAAGTATTTAAAGTGAACGGTCGCGACGCGATTTCTCTTGGTGGCTAACTGGAACGTTCAATTTGCTTTCCACTACTACAATGCTGAAGATTTTTATCAATGTTCAGCGTTTTTGTTGTATTTATCGGTAGGCCTATGACTGAGTAATAACATTTTTGGAAGTTATAGAACTGACTAATGAGTATCTGGGATAACATCCTGGGGATAATAATGGGTGGCTGAAGCGTAGTGCTGGCCACACTGCCTACCTTGTATGCCGTACGGCTCACATTAGGCATCATACCCTGCCTTCTCCTAAGCTATTTCGGTGGTATACATGGGAGCCATCATTGTTATTATAAAACTGACTAAACGGTACACAGAGTAATACGTACCTAAACTTCTAACTTCTAAAACGATACGACGCATCTATTTGCAAAAGAAAAACCCTTTGTTCAATTATAACCTTTTGTCCGTCGTTTGCGTCAATATTCAAATTCTATGTCGGCGATGTTACCGGAGGTAATTGGTCCCACACGCCTTGTAGATTATTTCTCTCTTCTGCCCACTTGTTGCATACGAAAAATGTACAAAATGTAAGCATGTTCTTTTTCATATCCAGGGGCGTATTTACAGGGATGGACGAACGCGACCGGACCCCCGCCCAGGGTCGAAAAAATTGACAAGGAATTCGTTAAGCTCCTAATTTTTAGGTTGTTTTATTATTTTTTCAGCTGATTAATACTAACTCCTTTTTAAATATACAAAAACGTTTATTACATAAAAGCAACACACAAAATTTCCATATAAGTTAGAATATGAAGTACTAGCCGTTATACCCGCGGCTTCGCCCGCTTTGTCTTTTTCTTTTAATTGCCATTTTTTTAAAAGACAAGTTTTTTAAATCATCATTCGTCAAATTATCTTTATTTTTGTGTTTTCTGCGCAGCTTTGTTTATATTTAAAGGTTTTAATCGTCTGGTATTACTTGCTCATTTATTGTCATGGATCGTTAGAGACTGAGATTTTCTGAGGTGAGAGGAATTTAATCGTATGAAAGAAAAAGGGTATGTTCTTGTAAGTTACATTTATTTTTCAGAGTATTTTCAAATAACATTAGGCCTATTATATTACGTTTAATTTAAGTTACATTTATTAAGTTACATTTTATATTACATAAATTATTTTCAAAATATTTTAGATTTCACATTAGAGCAGCACATCCCAGGCGATGCATTTTTACATTTTTTCGCTAAACAGAATTCGCAAATCACATCTGTTTTGCTAATTGTAACTTTTGGATGTGACGAAAAGTCAAAATTTAGATCATACTGATAAATCTCTGCAATCAAATTACCTCGTCTCCTCGCTTGTCTGACTTGATCATGCAGTATGTGGTCGTTTTCAAAACCGATATTCACGTCGTTCTGGAAATTCGACATCCTTAATTTAGCCTGTGTCATGCGTTTCCGCTCGACGCGCTCCCTTTGCTTCTCAGGTGTTTCCGAGGCCCTTAAATCAGCCGTTGTCGGCCTGCGCACTTATCATGCTCCTCACGTTTTTCCGCGGTCCTAATCTCTGCCCGCCTACTTCGTTGTTGGTTTACGCGCCCCATGTGCTCCCAGCATCTTTAAACTCTGCCTGTATTCTTCGTTGTTGATCAAGCCGGGACTCACGTTCCTCGGGTGTCTCAGCTGCTTGCAATAACCTCGCTCGTTTTCGGAGCAATTTCGCAAAGTAAGGTGATCAATGTTCCAGAATGTTCCAGAGGCGAAGAGAAATGTGGGGGAAGAGTCCTGAATGCTCATGAAAGGCCTATACGAACGGACGGAGTGGTAGCGGGTGTAAGTAGAGGGCGAGTGTGCTCGACATAGGATGGTGGTAGAGAGAAAGGCAGAAAGAGACAGAGATAGAGGTGCCAAAGCAAGAAAGGCGCAAGGCGGCACTTGTAGGCAAGCCGCATGACACAAAATTCAAAGGGTCTAAATCGTGCGAACGAGGCGGAATATCATATTCCAAGTGAAACAATGTTTTTGCCTTGCGCCGGTGGTAGCCTGTGCAAAATTTGGTCAGAACCGGTGCAACGGTGTAGATTTGAATTCAGTGCAAACAAAACAAACAAATCCTCAGACTTTGAGTTTTATATACATATAGATAAGAAAATCCATTCAGTCAATAAGTAGACTGTAAACGACATTACATTAACGTGTATTTTTATTGTGTTAATATCGGTTGCTTTAATAGGATTTATTTCAGGATATTATCACACGTGTTTTAAGAGTTACTTTTAAAAAGGTTTAGCCTTAACTATGTTCTTCTTTGTATGCAGCCGATTCGACCAGACGGACCCCCCTCCACAGGCCAAATTCCAGATACGCTACTGTTCATGTTCACAGTGTTGTTTGATCTACCAGCCTTACTTGTGAGCATCTTCACATTGTGAAGATAACACTCAAATTGTCCGTGCCCTGGAAGAGACTGGGTTAAATAAAATTCTTAATAACCACTGTATCTTATTTTTGCACGAAAATCAAACAGTTAATTAAATCTAACTGCACTCTTTGCTGTCACATTCAATATCCAAACAGGTCGTATGATTCGTTGGGTAAGGAGTTTGTGTATAAAAATGTATCTTCTTAAGCTTTACTTGTAAAATATTTTGTTTCTTTCCAGACTTTGAACTCATCAAATCTTTTGAGTTTAATGGAAACATAAATAGATATTTCAAAGACGTCCCGACGTCCAGAAGAGGTCAAATTCATGGAATCGTTACAAAACCTGAAAACGGCAAATGGACTTACTACAATTACACGACAGAGCTTAAAGTCCGGGACAAAGTGTATTACTGGACTTGTACCACGCTGATAGACGATCATCAAATAATGAAAGTCGATTTCGATTTTACGGTCGGTGCTAATTTCACTGTCCCTCTGATGGGACGCAGCGATCTGTTCGACCTTTACCCGAAGGTAGTACATGTGAATCCAACACCCAAGGAATTCTATGACGATAATTTCACTTTCGACTCTATGTCTTATTATATGCCTCATAAGTCGCATTATGTAAATACATAAACGTTTGTAGCCGTGATCAGTGTTTTATTCATTTGAAATCTGTCTACAAAATAGTAAACGGACATTTAAATATCGGTATGGAGAACCACACATGACTTCCATGTTCTATGATTTATATTTAAAATCATTTTCGAAATGAAATATTTTCATAGAAACTACTTCTTTCTTCATCCTAAACCACAGTACTGTGGTCACTAACGTATACCACCTCACGTTAGCGCACTCGATTTTCACTGATGATGGCAGACGATGACACTGCCAAAACGTCTGGTTTTGCAGAAAACATTGAACCACGGCCAAACAGCCCGGGAAGGAATTTTAACAACAAACTGCTTCTTTGTTGCCGATAACGTAGTACACATATAAAAAATCATCCCCTTGCCCTTCAACTATCATTTTCATTTATAGAAAATTACCCCTCCCCCTTCAACTACCCTTTTCATTTATAGATATTTCATCTACCTTTCTACAGTGGATTATTATAACCTTCTTTACAGGATACTTAACAAAATTAAGTACTTTACTCTTGTTAAAACATAAAACGTTGCAGGTAAACTACCCCTTCCCATTAACCGATCTTTACTTTGAGTAAGATCTCATTGGACCTTGAGTACTCTACAACTCAGGCACATATGCAAACAATTATTTGATTCTGTTTGAATTTGCGGCAATTATTGTTTGCCATCGAAAAAATTCTACATAGACACAAACACACACACACACACACACACACACACACACACACACACACACACATTTCGGAAAATGACTTTTCTTCATGTTTTGAGGGTAGTACAATCAAAATCAGCCCTTATCTCGAACACAATTTTTTAGCCATCACCATACTTCCATTTCCTTACGTAACATGGAAGTAAAATTGTTACTGAAGTAAAAATAGTAACCGTCCCCAATGGCATATTAATAGGCCTATATGTCTTAAACAAGTAAAGGTCAGCGGAGAAATTTGTCTAGCCGTACTCAATTAAATATGATGATTTCTATACAACTAGAATTATACTGTTTACGACAATAAGAAATAGGCCTACCTTAATATGGACAGTGTTAAAAATTGTTATTAAGGAGTGACAAATCAAAAGATACAAGCATTTAATATGCTACCAGTATGTTAAATAAAGTTGCTTAAAGTATTACAAATGACATTCTAAACGATAGTAGTCCTAAACAACTGTCTAGTTGTCCCAAATCAACTGTCCATAATAATCATAACACTGACGTACCTTAATAAAATGAATAAAGAATTCTTTACACATTGGGTAATGTTTCTATTTTTTTTAATTTAAAGATAAAATACAGAGTGGGCCAAAAGTCACTACCCATTTTGAGTTACTGAGTTACCCATTGTAAACGTTAAGATAACTTTGGTTGTGATCTTCCCATCGTTTTTAAATTACGCGCCTTTGGTTTGTGTCTGATAGTTTCTTATCTAAACACTAGAGTGCAATTTTATCGACAAAGATGGAAAACAATTTGAGAAATATATGGGTAACTCAGTAACTCACAATCGGTAGTGACTTTTGTCCCACCCTGTATGTTTGAAAGATATACAGTATATTATTCTGAAGACAAATATTTGTTATTGAAGATGGCTCGGTATAACAGATCGTGTGCTTTTGAACATACTTTCGTGTGTTTTCTCTAAACGTATAGAAATCACTTGTGCTTGAGAAAAGCAATTTTTGAAAATGTAAAATTTTTAAATGTAGCACGTAAGATACGTTAAACAGTGTGTAATTAAGGAATCGACTGTTGAATTAAATTCAGAGTTATACAAGACCGGGTTTCATAAATGTGCAGCGAACATTGACTTCGTGCGCATGCGCATCCATGCCATTCTTTTCGAATCCTCAAGTTGCTGTTGTTTCCTGACTTGTGGTCCCCGTACTGTTGGTCGAGCAGCGAATCTATTTCTTCTGTTGTAAACACCGTGTACGAACAGAAACGTTTTGAAATGTAATGAAATGTCTGATGAGTATATGAAGGTTAGACTCATGCACTGTCAATCTGGCTGACCCAGTACGGCAGTCTCCCTACTCTTCGGGTAATTAAAATTTTGATTCGAGTTATTAAAAACATAAAATAAAAGTGTAAACCGTTATTAAATAACTTTTTTCAATTTCAATTAACCGTTTATTCTGATTAAATAATACAGAAATGTTTTCTGGTATATGAGAAGAAGGATACGTTAATATAGCACTCCATCTAATATTTGTGTTTTCATCGTTTTAAAGCTGAAGAAAAAGGTTCTGGAAATGTTGATGAGTAGCAAAAAAATAAATAAATATTTGTTTTACCGACTACACTTCAACTATAGCGATGGTTTTATTTTATTTTTGATTCTTTCTTAGGGTACGTGCATAACGCGAAATACAAGCACAGAATACTCACACAGATTACAGTCAGTGTGAAAACAAACTCATGTATTTAAATGGTACCGTGCATAGAGAAGCAGGTCCCACATCGCATACCAGATAATATCATCGCTGATCCTCTTCGGAAAGCAAACAAGTTTGTTTTTTACATCGCACATGGAATACTTTTGAGCTCTGATTGGTTGCTTCAAAGACATTTCCCGCACTGTAGCCACACGCAACTCTATCCTATGTACAATTCTCGGTAAAGTGTAAACAATTCGGTTTCTAATCTGCTGTAAAATGTGCTTACGACGGCATGCACACAACTCGACACTGTTCACTATTCTCATGTATCAGACATTATTTCATCTTCGGTATGCACACCTCTCATACATGTGCGGTATGCTATGTGCGATCATCTATGCGAAGCTGCTATGCTAGTATTCCGTGCTATGCACGTACACTTAAAGAGAAAGTAAAATACATCACACTCTCAGTCAACAATTTTGACTTTAGTTATCATCGTCGCTTATCTAGGTCACTGTCCACAAAACATCTTTGTCAGCCAACAAACATGTAGACAATTAATATTTTCTTGTTTTAAAAATTACGCAACATAGGTTGTTTCTTTAACGTGCTCTACGTTTGTGTTCAACTTAGTATTTCAAACTGCGTAATGAAATAATAACTTTCTTCAAAGAAAAGAAATACAAAATTCAAATGGAAAGAGTTAATGTAACGTGAGGCAAAAATCAACTGACTTGTTTAAAAACATTTCTGTTTCTTTCGATTATGTCTACCGAATATTAAAATTTTTTGTTATTTTCTCAACGTTCACAGTATCTGGATTCCCATCGGTTGCCCAGGTTCTCTCAGTTTTCTGTTAATTACCGGTAATAAAATTTCAGACTGGGAAAGATAGTCAGCTCAAGTTTTACAAGGTAATGGCTGCCCCTATTTTTCTTTATAAAGTGTGTCGTGGATAATGAGAAGGAAAGATAAAAGCCTCATACAAGCAGCGGAGATGAAATTTCTAAGATCGGTCGAATGTTCTACTAAACACGATTGATTTAGAAATGAAGAGATTAGAGAACAGTTGGAAATATACAACTTAAATGAGAAAAAAAAGTTGCATAGAAGAAATTGGAAGGACAATCTGGAGCGTGTGGATGACTGAAGACTACTAAAAGCGGCAAGTAGATACAAATCAGCTGGAAGAAGAAGCGTAGAAAGACCAAAGAAAAAATAGGAATAAATTGTAGGCCTAAATCCTTGTTCGTGGAGGAGGAGGAGGAGGAGGAGGAGGAGGAGGAGGAGGAGGAGGAGGAGGAGGAGGAGGAGGAGGAGGAGGAGGAGGAGGAGGAGGAGGAGGAGGAGAAGGAGAAGGAGAAGGAGAAGGAGAAGGAGAAGGAGAAGGAGAAGAAGAAGAAGAAGAAGAAGAAGAAGAAGAAGAAGAAGAAGAAGAAGAAGAAGAAGAAGAAGAAGAAGAAGAAGAAGAAGAAGAAGAAGAAGAAGAAGAAGAAGAAGAAGAAATTTCAGTTTGGTTACTTATAAATTAAATCTTATTTGTTTTGTAAAGAAACGTACATGTAAAGGGACGATGTGTAATACATCTGAACAACCAACAATAGTTTTACCTCTTACTAAAGTCCAGAAAAATAAAAATAATTATAATAATATTTTGAGTTTTGAGTTTTAATTACAATTAAAAGTCAAATTTAATTTCGTCCTGTTTTCACGGCCGGCGTCATAATTATTCAAATTAAGATCCGGGCTGAAAGGCCGTGGACTACTATAACTTTCCTGCCAAATGATTTCATCATCAAACTTTTGGGCCTCTCCTTTGGCAAAGGCCACAGTACTGTGGTTTTACTGACGAACACCTTGTAAGTTGTTTGAAAACCGTTTCACTGAAGATGGCCTCCAGATGTGAGGCCGAAACGTGTGACGATAACATCTGTCAGCAGGATAATTATAGTAGACCACGGCCTTTCAGCCCGGATCTTAATTTAAAAATTGAATTTCGTTCAATAAGCTCGACCGACATACTTGATAAGCCTCATTTCTTCGAACATACTGTTATAATTTGTCGGAACTATTATAACGCTCGAGGTATTGACTATTCTCAGACGCTGGTACTTGTCACTACGTTTCTTCTTTACGGCCTCCTCTAAAGTAAAGTTTCCTTCCTGGCTAACGAATTTTTCGCCGCTGTGTAGCGTAATAGTGTAAGAATAACAAAACCAATCGCCCAGCCGTGTGTTGATATACGTGTTTTCATAGCGCAGCATTTCCTGGCCATTGTTCAACACGATACACGTGTAATGGTCTGAATTGTAAGGATCGCCGTCCCAATGGTCGTTGCGGTCAACAGTGTACTCGACCTCTTTCACACGAGGATCGCCTAAAAAGGGAAACGAAACACATCCATATACTTTGTTACACTTCCGCGGTAACGTCAAGACTACACGCTAACGAATTCAGAACCGTTACTTTTCTATTAAAATATTAATAAAATTAAAACCATATGACTAAAAAGTGAGAAAAGAAGACTAGAATTTTTTGGACATTTATAAAGAATGCACGACAATAGGTTAACAAAACAGATCTTCAAATCTCTGTGGGAAAAGAAGTCAACATCAAGTTGGATTTAAAAATTAAAAAGAATTTAGAAAAAAATAATATAAACGCAGAAGAAGAAATTGAAAGAGAAGTTTTCCAGGAAAAAGTGTTAAAAATGGAAGGTGTAGGAGACAGAAAAATGTAGGGGTTCAAATCAGACTGAAGACAGGAAGAAGAGACACAGTGAAAAGATGAAAGAATGTTGGAGAAAAAGAAAAGAACAAGGAATATAGAATTAAAATTGACATGTGGTCCTCAGATGGCCAATATAAATAGAAAAAAATAAGACTATAAAATCCAGAATTAATTTGGAAAAGATGCCTACCTCTACATTAAATGGAATCTTGTAGAATAAGCGAATTATAGCAGAAACTAAAATCAAAATGTTTAAAACCATTGTTAGAAGTATCCGGACTTACGACTCAAAAGTTTGGACTACCAATAATTACACAAGAACAAAATTAATGACAGCAGAGATGGACTTTTGGAGACGTTCTACAAGAGTATCCAGACGTGAGAAATTTGAAGTGATGTTATTAAGGACAGAATGAATATGAAAAATTTCAATCGTTGATTTTATTCAAAAAAAAAATTACAACAGACGCAGGAATCAAAAAAAAAAAAAGATTGGCACAGGCAAGGTTGCCTAGGAGATTTAGGAATGGGCCCCACCAGGAAGAAGTAAAATAGAACACCACCTACGACCTGCATAGAAGAAATTCAGACTATATTGAGTGAAAGAGAAATTGAAGAAGATCTTTGGATGGACAAGCAGCAGTAGTTTTGAAATGAATTGAATTGAATTCACATCAATTCACATTCAACAACTGATGTGAATTCAATCAATTCTGTAATCTTTGGTTCCGGAAAATGTATAAACATCGTACAGTCGGAATAAAAATAATAATAATAATAATAAAATAATAAAATAAAACTACTGTACTGAAACGACGTCATCCAAATATACGTAAACACTCATTTCTAAAACGCTGAAAAAGAGAGAAATCATCTTATATCATAGGGTTCTCTGCAGTGGTGTATCTAGAATTTGTACTTGGGGTAGCAGTCCGTCGTCAGGTCGGTCTCATACAAAAGAAAAAACAAGTTAATCAACATTACTATTTTTCAAGTGCCTGAAATCAATATCATTAAGGTAAACGGTAATAACACAATAAAAATACGCGTTATTTTTATTACATCATTTATAAAATATTTATTGACTGAATTGATTTTCCTATATTTCATATTTCAAACGTACGTATACGCAAATGCTGTGTTATAAACCTGTTTGTATAGGTTAAAAAAGAGTCACTACTATATATTAGCGTATACAGCTGGAAAAGTAATAAAACAGCTTAAAAATTAAGAGGTTAACAAAATTTGTCAACTTTTTCGACCCTCTGGGGTGAGGGTGCGGTCACGTTCTCCCCCCTTCCGTAAATACAGCCCTGGTTCTCTGTAATAAGACGGTGGAAGAAAACGTTGTCATAATTAACAGATGAACTCACTTGAATCGTACATCCGACATCTGAATATGACAACCGAAAAAATTTACTTGTCAGTAAAACAGTAGAAACCCGTTTTCAGAATTGGTAACACTTGTCGTAAGTTATAAATACCCGACGAAATCTTAATAGACTAAATGTTATGTTATTCATTAGAGGTACAAATATACAGAAATACATAGGTTTTTGAAATAAGTCAAAACATTCGTTATTATACCTCCTTCATTAAATGTAAAATGAACAAGTATTTAAACGTGTACATATAAGATCTGAATGCTGTGTAAAACACAGTCCTCGTGTGCGTAAACAGCAAACTCGTAAACCAACATTACATCAGTCCGTTGTATAGGCCAACTCCTGTCGCGTACGGGTACACGTTCCACACGTCAATCTAACTGACGTATTCAGGGCCGTCGCTACCATATGTGCGAAATATGCACCGCACACGGGCGGCCGTAGACTGCCAAATTCATCAGCAGATATTGCAAAATAAATTAAAACAATTAATACCGACTAGGTCTAAATATATGACACCTAATATATATTTATTCATCAATAAATAACGTTTATTGAGTTGTTCTTTATATTTGCTTTGTTAGCATTGTCGCAGCGTACTGGCATCAGCCTTTCTTTTGACTGCCAAGGAAGCGTATAGGTATTGTTGCGCGACATTTATATCTGAGTTAAAGCAGCGGCCTCTTTGCGGTTTTGTAGACAGGCGCGTGCTGGCGACGCTGGCAAACTATTAAGTACCTTCCCGATAAGATAAAAAATTATTTATGTTTTGTTTTGACGAAAGGGCGCCTTCGGTCTGTTAATTTGTTCTCAAAACAACAGCAGTTTGTAAACAGTAAGTTCTGAAACCATAGCGCGAAAAGCGTTCTTTTAATAATCTATAATGCTATAAAAACTCTGAAAAGACGACCGCGCAAATTAACTATTATATTTTTGAAAATGTATTCAACACTTCCACGAGCACATCTTCCACTTATATCATGTAAGTACTCAGGTAAATAAGTTTTTGCAAAAAGTATATATTTTTTGTCAATTTTACTATTTATGTCTGCATAAATTTTTAATTAAAATAATATTAAATAGTGTGGCAAAGTAGGGATATGGAAATTACGTATATTCAGGAGGGCGGCAATGGTAAAACTGCACACGGGAGGCAAGCACTATAGCGGTGGCCCTAGACATATCCAACGTAGCCACAGGGAAAATTCACTCTTTCACTCTACGGAAGGTAACCGCAAGCTTAATAAAATGTTAAACAATGAAAACACAAAACGCTGATTGTATATACGCGAACCTGCATGAAATACGGAATTCCAGTTACCATTCTTTTTTCAGCTTAAACGATTAACATATTTATTAGCTGAAATTTTACATTTATTAATTTGTATGAACCCTATTTAGCGAAAACTTAAATTAATAAATTTTCGGTGAATTTGTGGACTTGTTTGCACTTCTGGTGAATGAAGGTTCCGAATAAGACTGCAGATCTTACACTGAACACTAATAGTAATTATTATTATTATAATACTTATGTTACGATGATGATTATTATTACTATTATTGTTATTATAATAGTTGTTGTTGTTGTTGTTGTTGTTGTTGTTGTTTTTGTTGTTGTTGTTGTTGTTGTTGTTGTTGTTGAAGGTCTCTGAAGAAGCCTTTTAAAGGTGAAACCGGTTCAGGTTGTAAGGTAAAACTTTATGTTTTTACTTATAAAAAACTTTGTGTTCCGAGTCGTTAATGTAATAGTTGTATTTAGTTAAGTAACGGACACGTCATGGACAACGAAATCCAAGGCTACTATTTTCTTGAAGTTTCCCTACTAATATTGTTCGGATTTCAAACTGGCAAGAGCTACATAAATCAAAAATGCAGCAAAGGTAACATTTGGTTTAGTTAAAAATTAAAGGCAAGTATGATGGAATGAATTGTGTGAAGAAGCACTAGCAGAGAGAGCAAAAAAATGGAAAAAGTGGAAATGCTCAGGGAAACCTGAACACTACGAGCAATTTAAGCAACAAAGAAAGGAAGCAGCAAGTATAATAAGGGGAACTAAAAGATCTTTTAAAAAATTAAAATTTTTTGAAATGCAGGACAAATTTATAAAAATAATTGTCGAGATTCCTATCAGAATTTTAAAAATAAACTAAACGGTTACCAAACACCAAATGTTTGTTTTAAAAATGAAAGTGGTAGAATTGACCTAAGCAATGCGGAAAATTGTGAAATTCTTGTAAAATATTTTAATCGACTTTTAAATTGGCCGGACCGATTCAGAGGTTAGAACTGTCAGACATTCATGAAAATTTATAAGAAGATACACCTCCGACTATCGAAGAAATAAGAAGAAGTAATTAAAACTTTGAAAAATAATGAAACTAGTAGAGAAGACTCCATATCAGCTGAACTTTTGAAATGGTCTCTACCAAAGATCCAAAGATCAAAAATGATCTACAATTAATTTTTGAAGAAATTTGGAAAACAGAAAAAAATCCCAGAAGAATGGAAGGTGGCCTTAATACATCCGCTGCATAAGAAGGGTGATAAGCAAGAGGTTAGTAACTAGAGAGGAATATCTTTACTTCCAGTTGCATATAAAATATTTTCAAAGATTCTATTGAAGAGAGTAGAAAAAACGTTGGATAGCCATTTGGGAGAATATCAGGGTGGCTTTAGGAAGGGCAGATCGTGTCCAGAACAAGTATTCACTCTGAATTCAATAATCCGTCACAGGCTACTGAACTCAAAGGAGACTGTAGTAACATTTGTTCATTTAAAAAAGGCCTTTGATTCTGTTGATAGAGAAAACTATAGATAAAATAATTCGAGAATTAAATCTAAATTGGCAAATCTAATCCGTGAAACCCTTACGGACAAAGTCTTAAAAATAAAATTCATGGAAGAAAGATTTCAACCATTCAAAATAAATACAGGTGTAAGACAGGGTGATGGTTTATCCCTAATTCTTTTTAACTGTGTTCTGGAGAAAGTAGTGAGAATTTGGAATGAAAAATTAAAGGAATGCAAAATACCACCAATCTTGTTGGAAAGAAGGAACAAACGTATTGAAATAAAATGTTTGGCATTCGCAGATAACTTTGCTATACTTTCTGAACATCTTACATCTGCAGTAACACAAGTTAATTTTTTAGAGGACATTGCCAGTAGGACAGGGTTAAGAATTTCTGCAGAAAAAACAAAATTTTCTCACAAACATTAAAAACGCGCCAAAATTTCTGGTAACGGATATTGGTCGAATAGAGAGGGTTCGAAAATTTAAGTATCTAGGAGAGATAATTCAAGAGAATGGCTTGGAAAAAGCTGCTATTGAAGAAAGAATTCATAATATGGAAAGGGCATATGGCAGTAACTAAAGATATTTACAATAAAAAGTGCATATCTAAAAATGCAAAAATAAGGCATTACAGTACATCAGTGAAGCCAGAATGCCTATATGCAAGTGAATGTCTAGCATTGAATTATAATTTAGACTTACTTCTTAATTCTTAATACGAGCATCCGAGGCTGGCTGCTTCGATGGCTCGATGTCTCTTGTAAGTGTCTGCTGCTAGCGGCCACCAACAACTCTCGGACAGTATTTTATCCAGAGATTTTTCTCCGGCCATTTTGCGTTTAAGATTTTTCCTCGCTGGTAGCGTTGCCGGGCAATCCAAGAGAATTTGATTTAGGGTTTCGTCCTGCTCCTTGCACATTCCACAAAGAGGACTGTCTTTTAGGTGAAACCTATGCAGGTACCTGTTCGTCACGATGTGACCCAAAATTATAATTTAGACAAACTATAAATATTGGAAAGACGAATTATTAGGAAAATATTAAGCCCACGAAAAACTTCAGAAGGATGGAAATTAAGAAGTAATGATGAAATATATCAAAGTATAGGAAACATAACAGAAACAATGAGAAAATAGATTATTATTTTTTGGACATTTATATAGAATGGACGACAGTAGGTTGACAAAACAAATCTTCAAATATCTGTGGGGGAAGAAGTCAACATCAAGTTGGATTAAATAAATCCAAAAAGATTTAGAAAAAAGTAATATACACGCAGACGAGGCAACTGAAAGAGAAGTTTTTAGGGTAAAAGTGTTAAAAATAGAGGGAGTCCCGGGTAGGAGAGAGAAAAACGCAGGTTCAAAGTGGACTGAAGACAGGAAGAAGAGACACAGTGAGAAGACGAAAGAATATCGGAAAAAAGTAAAGAACAAAGAGTAAAGAATTGAAATTGGCATGTGGTCGACCGATATGAAAAAATAGTATTTATTCTGTGAAATAATTAATCACAGCCGATTAACAGCGGTTAAATGAACAGCTGCTACCTGCTGTTCTCATCCAATGGTGGTGTAAACTTTACAAGCGCCAATTGAGAATTCGCTGGTTTATCCGAACGCTTATATCCATACCACCTGGTTTCTAACGCCCCAAAACTGACACCAAGGTAAGGCCCCAAACTAGGTTCTTGGGAATCAAACAACTACACAGTAAGTGCACGCAAAGTTATTATATTTTGTCGACATTATAGAACAAATGAATTTTGATACATTTATTATACAAGCTGTTAGTACGCTGTGAAGTTTCAGTGCTTCTTCCTGTCACGTCTACGTTCTTCGATTGACGACTGCCACTGATATCTGTTGGACAACTCGAGGCCGTCCTCCAATGACAGCGTCATGTAATTTTTCTCGACGAGCACTAGCTTCCCGCGAATCCTGGTCACCTCGTAAACGAAGGCGTCGTCAGTCGCGTTGTTGTCGGTAAAGTTAAAGTATTGGTAACAGGGTCCGCCAGTGAAGCGGGAAATTTTGAAAGTCCAATAGTTCATTTTCTGCTCACGAGAGGGAGTGGAGGTTTTCGATTGTTGTTTTACATTTAATGCCATTTCTTATTATATGTTTTAAAATATGGAGCAGTGGTCCGGTGCACAGCGTGCTTTCTGCGTAAAATCGTTTTATAAGAATGGTGACTGTGACTTCTGTACAACGATTGTTTCGTAATCATTTCAATATTCCACGACATGGAAGAGTGCCGTCCGCTCATGCAATTACGTCATGGGTGAAAACGTTTGAAGAAACTGGTTCCACATTAAACTTAAAGCATAGAGGAGCAACAAGGTCTGTAAGAACAGAGGAAAACATTGAAAGAGTTCGAGTAGCATTGACGCGTAATCCACAACGTTCCGCAAAGAAACATGCATCCGCACTAAAAATTAGTGACACATCGTTACGACGAATTTTGCATAAAGACTTATATTTTCATCCTTACAAAATTCAAGTAATCCAGGATATGTTGGCTCGCAGGATTTTCAGCGAAGAAATATTGCGACGTGTAAATGATGACAAAAATTTTATTCACCGCATGTTTATGTCAGATGAAGCACATTTTCATTTGAATGGATATGTAAACAAACAAAATAGTCGATATTGGAGTGATGAAAACCCAGGTGAGTTGCATGAAAAGCCATTACATAGTCCGAAAGTTACGGTGTGGTGTGCAGTTTCATCATCTGGCATTATTGGGCCATATTTTTTCCAAGACGATAGAGGAAACACCACAACTGTCAATGCAGACTGCTACACACACATGGTCAGAACATTTTTGATGCAACAGCTCCCTAGGTTTCCGGAAAATAATTTTTTCCAGCAGGATGGGGCCACAAGTCATACTGCTCGTGTGTCCATGGCTGCTTTAAGAGAACTCTTCCCGGACGGACTCATATCCAGATATGGCGACATCTCGTGGCCTGCAAGATCCCCAGATTTCTCCGCATGCGACTTTTTTCTTTAGGGATTTCTGAAGAGCAGGGTGTACATTGATAGACCGCACACCATACCGGAATTAAAAACGAATATCAGACAAGAAATTGCACGGATTCAACCTGACCTGCTTCGTCCAGTGATGGAAAATTTTCGGTCAAGATTAGAAGAATGTTTACACAGAAATGGCTCTCACTTGAGCGACGTTATTTTTAAAACGTAAAATAATGGCATACTTTACTCAACTCAAATCTGTAAAAAAAATTTTGATAATAAATGTTTCATGAAAAAATTGGGTTCTTTTAATTTTCCCGCTTCACTGGCGGACCCTGTACTAGAACTAACCTGTGCTCCCGTAACAAATGTTACAAATTTCGTATAATTATAGTTTCAAGTTAGATGAAAAAAATAAAGATAAGACAGCTCAGATGGGCAGGTCGTGTTGTCAGGATGGACCCCCCCCCCCGGGTCTTGTAAAGCGCTTCTGGCTGTATGACACAGATGACAGAAGAAAATTATGAAGACCAAAGCTGAAGTAGTGAGATGGAGTCTATCAGGATGCAGAAAGGTCAGGAATCCACAATTGGAGGATGGTTGCATGGAACAGAGATCGTTGGCGAGTCTCCTTCAACAGTCCAGGACCGTGTTTTTGTAGCGCTCCTGATTATGATGATGACAGTTTAAATCAAAGTTAAGTTCAAATTGTTCAAGACGTAATCTTGTGTTAGGAACGTGTAGAAACAGGAAAGAATTATCCCATTATTTCAGATCTTACTAAATAAAATAGTAAATATTTGAATAGGCCTATTTACTCTTCTAATACTCCCTTCTATTGGACAAAATAAACAGGTTTTATAATTATATATGAACAGCAGTAGCGGGGATCATGCAACTACACTTAGGAAGGCTGCAATAGTATTTTTACAAGGCTTTTTCTCTTGATTAATGCGACTGTTGACGATTGAGTCTCCATACGCTTGACTTAAACGCATCAGTACGCATTTTTTTAAACGTTGCAAAAATAATCAAGTTATCGATGCGTTTTTGAAACGTGTCTGTTGGTGACAGTTTTCGTAAACTGTTTAAACCTGAAAACCCCTTTTCAGCTGCGTCGATTTTAATTCCAAGAATGTTGCGTCGATCTTAATTCCAAGATCTTAAGGGAATCGTAAGTTTTGTAAAATTTCAGGTCGACATTGTTTTCCCGGCTTAAAAAAGTTCGTGTAATATTTGATAAGGAAGCTGAGCTGCATTTAACGTTAAAGTTTTTGAAAGGTCAAAGAGCTATAATGAATGGACTAAGTATTTATAATTCTTGTTCATTATATATACTATTGAGTTTTTCGTTTTTTCAGGTTTGAACACGAATTGAGCAACTGAATACGAATAGACACATGATACAATACATCCTGACGCAGGAAATAAAACGATCCTTGGCATAGTATGATAATTAAAAAAAAAACACACACACTACCATTTGGACTGAAGAGAATCTTTGTCGTTTAGCGCAGCGTAACAGAAGGGAAATAGAGACAGTTCATCTATTAGTGTAAGCGCTGAGAATTCCTAGTAGTCCTCAAAGGGAAAATAGATTTACGTAGCAGGCTGTCCCATGTAAATTTTGTAACGTAACGTGTGTGTCTACGTTAAACCCCACTGTTGTGAGCGCCAATTTTGTAACATTTCTTGTTGTTACAAAATTATCTGTATGACTGTTGTCTAAGTTCCACGTTGGAAATGCCAATTTTGTAATGTAACACAAAATAAAATGTGTAAGAATGTTGTTAAAATTTGAAATAAAAAAAAATTTTATTTCAAAAAAAATAAATTTTGTTGTTTCTGAAAAATATTTTTGTTTCGTGTTTTTTATTACTTGTATTTAAAAAATAATCGTGTTTATTGTTTGGTGTTAATATTTTAATGGTATTATGGTTGTTAGTGTAGTAGTGTCACTTTCTGTAAATCACTTTATGTTAATCTGGTTAACTCCAGTACTAGTCGATAGACGGCTCTTCTTCTTCATCGAAGCGTTCTTTATTTTCGTATATACCGCCTTTCGGTTAGTCTGTGTCCTTGATTAACTTATTCATTAATATTGTTTAAAGAAAAATTAAACCAAATTGCATAAATAGAAAGTTTATTAACAAATTTATTAAAATTTATCGATAATAATCGATATATGACAGCAGTATCGACTCTACTCAGGGCCGGTCGACAAAAAATTTTACATTAATTATATATATATATAAAATAGTTCTTTGAACGGTTATTTTAGAATAGCCAGAGAAGGGTAGGGACAAGAAAGTATAACACTTACAATTAGAAAGGTCTTAAAACTAACAATTACAACGTTATTAACTAATAAATGAAGTTTATATAGTATTTATTTCAAACCAATGCAGGCTAGAAATTCGTTGCTTCGCTTTGGTGAGAATGATGACAAATCAAAATGGCCGACAGGATCATGCGCAGTGGAACGTCTATCACCTCGCTGAATATGCTTTCAATAAAGATGTCCCTTCACCGTTTATTCGTCTCAGCAATTGTGGATAATGGTTCTGGAGTTAATTGAGTGTTCCTGGTGTAGTGTTTATTAGTTCACTTGGTGTAAATGTTTGTGATTATGTCTATCTCACTGTTGTCACATGTGTCGTATTTAACCTTGTTTGTTCGTCCGTAAAATTTATTGTAGTGGTGTTATTTTAATTATTTAGGCGTGTGTGGTTCTGTTTAGTTGTAATGCACTGTTTATTGTTTATTTCCACTGTTTCACAAATTAAAAACTCAAATTAAAAATTTTTAAAAATTTTTACTGAACTCGGTTTAATTATAGTACGCCATTCATAGGTTATACGGAGCAAAAACCTCGTTTAAGTGCTCGCGTCAACGGATAATAATTAACTGTTCTCATTTCCTTCGTCTCCTGAAAATCTTAGCCAATTTAATATATATATTACATTGTTTCAAATTATCTTAGCTTCCGATACATTTTATTTGAATACATTATACACGGAAAATATTTTCGTTATTAATTAACTGTATGAAATACTAAATACATATTCGGTTTCTTTAATCTATTTTGCTTATTTTGATACTAATTAATATAGTTTTACAAAGTTTTCATTTAAAAAATTATATTTCCTTCATGTTGTATTAGTAGGTTCAAATATGTGTTCCTGTCTTTGACCAGATAATAGCCATTTTCTCTGATATAATTATTATTATATTGAATCTAAAATTGATATAATTGTCTATTTTTTCTTAATTTCTTGCAATTTAGTTCTTTAATTATGGTTTTTAAATATAATTCATTTATCTATGACTCCTCCTCTGAAATGTTAGTTACTACATTCCATTTTTATTTATAATTTTACTTATCTTCTGACAATATCTTTATAAAGTATAAGTCACATTGTATTACTATATGGTGGGTTTATCTTACATAAATATTATCAGTTTAGTTGGTTTATAGGACTAGATTTGTCAATTATTATGTAGTCTAAATTTACTATCTGGCCTAGATTTTATCTGTTGTTACTTGCAAAGTTTTTAATAATATAGTTAGTTTATACCCTTTTCTGACCTTCTATTCTAATATAATATTTATTAATAAAGTGTTCCTTTATTACTGTAACATTGAGTATTGATTTTAAACAATTAAAACATAACAATTATTTACTATTAAATCTGGTATTTTGAATCATACCCTTTTTGTACTGATTACTTACAGTAACTTAATAAAAACATTTTACAATATAGGAATGGTATCTACATTCAGATATTGCATTCCTAATTCAAACTACTAACAAAATAACATCTGATAAATACAATTATTAATCTCTCCTTCTAAACTTATTTATAGAGTTAATATATATGGAAACTGGAACATAACATTTTGGTTCCATTAAATGTTTAACACTCCCTTAAAAATATTTAGTTACAGTCTTATCTGTTTTCTTAATTTTAGGGAGGTATTCCCTGTCACTTTGTACTAAACCCAAGCTATCTGTTTATATTATTTTTTTCTATGGAATGTTCTCATATAAACTGTGGCTTTTTATTAGAAAGAGTATTCCTTGCTCCTTCACCATATTACTTGATTACATATCATTCATGATACTGTTTAAAAACACTTAAAGTTATTTAATAGTACAGTAATTCATGTACCTGCTCAAAGTTTATTTATTATAATTTAATAACTTGCACTTGTCCCTGGTTATTTCTTGATATTATCACTAGTCCTTTCATAGATATAATATCAAATTGTTTAACCATGGGGGATCTGTTAAGATTTGTCTATATAAACTATACAATAACTTTTTTGGGTGCACTGATACTTAACACTTTAAACACTTTTTGTTTTTATCAGTTTTACATGAGCATATGGTTTGTTGGGGTGTTATACTTTCTATTGTGACATTGATTTATTTTTGGG
This sequence comes from Magicicada septendecula, assembly GCA_034769895.1. Lineage (NCBI taxonomy): Eukaryota > Metazoa > Arthropoda > Insecta > Hemiptera > Cicadidae > Magicicada > Magicicada septendecula. The sequence continues at coordinate 83,502,052 of CM068368.1, read as the reverse complement.
GTTTTTGGTTTTCTCCCTGTGGGGTTTCTATTGGGTATTGGTCGTGTTCCACTTCCTTTATTCTATTTGATCTTCACTTGTCTCTGATTATTAAGTATATTGGTTTATTTTAGATTTCTTCTTTCTTCATTCTTGTTTCTTCAGTACCATTTCGTTTTATACATTTTTGTTTACTCTGGTCTGTTTACTTTGTCGGTTTACTTGGTCTGGGTATCATTCTTGCCTGCTCCTATGCTACCTGGGTATTATTGTTATTTTAGTTTTAGTTTCTGGGTTTTTAATTTGTTGTACAATTATATTAGTTGCAGATTTTTTCTTTATGTTTACTTTTTCTTATTATAATGGTAATTTATAGTGCTTTTCATTTGGTTTTCATTTGGATCTTTCTGGATATTCCATATACTTGAGTTTTACTAATGATCATCTGGTAATTGATTTAAGTGGATTATCTGTCATGCTACAATATAAATGTAAATTATCGGTAGATAACTAATGTAAATACACACAGGAATGCGAGGTTTGGCTTTACTAAACAATACATAAATCACACGAGTAAAGCAAAAACGTTTACTGTTCTTTCCAATTTCCATCCATTTCCGCTTTTCCACTTTCTTCTGCACAGTACCCCTCATCGTGGACTTCTCTGACTTCCATGGCTCCTCCCACTCCAGCCGTTTAATTGTCAGCTGGTATTTCTATTGGTCTGCTTCTTCCACCTGGTTCTCAGGACACCCACTCCATTCGGCACCTTTTTCATTCACATCCTCCTCACATGTTCGTACCAACGTAGTGTTTTCGTTTCACGTTTCTACAGTAGGCCTATCCTTCCCAAAAATAATAATTTTTTACAGCATTCTTTATTCTCTCTCTCCCTCTCTCTCTCTCTCTCTTTCTCTCTCTCTCTCTCTCTCTCTCTCTCTCTCTCTCTCTCTCTCTCTTCTTGACTTCTCTGCTATTCTTCTACAAAAAAAAAACATCTCTGTATCTTGATGTCTTTCCTGTTGTCTTCATTCGCTGTCCACGCTTTTACTCCATAGATCAATTTCTACTGTTAATTCATACACGACTTCTTTATTCTAACAATGGTAGGCCTATTACTAGCCCAAAACAATTAATAAAACATTCCAAAAGCCCTTCTTTCTAGACATATACAATTATCTGACTGTATTAAGTTTTACGACCCATTCTGTTGCACGATAACTTTCTTGATTCCAATTCTTAAATTAGTATATCATCGCTACTTGATGTAATACGTTCTGTCTTAGATTAAATTTATCTTTAATCACCACTTTTTTTTTATACTTCTCTTGTAATTTCCTACAGATTTAATCAGAGTCATCACAGTCCCGAGTTATAATTATGTGATCGTCTGGAAAAGGAGACTGGATATTGGATACGAATGAACATTGACAGCCCCATATTCCCGCATCAGGCAAAAGATTTGAACAACGTAGGGGACAAACGACGTTACTGTAAAACACCCTTGCTTTTACGAAAACGTTAACCTTGATTCATTTATTTTAACTTTGCGGAGGTTATCCTTCTATATTTCTTTACAATAATTATAAGTGACTTGCATAATGTAATTCTTATCACAACCATCCAGAACATTTCCTGCAGACGATACCACATATCTACTTAAATATATTTATTTTTTCAGTTAGAAAAAAACTGTCGAACAGAACTGAATTACAAAGAATAGGAAAGTTCTCGCGTCGGCACGGCTGCCGACTGACTCCGCATTGACCGACCATCGTTCATCCAGTTAATGTACTTGTTCGCATAGTGCAACTTGGATCGGTACAAACAGTTATACTTATAGAGTTCTGACATCAATCCAAATCCGACAAATAATCAAATCTCAATGTCATTCACCCCTTTCCGGTTCCTGATAAGGGAAAGCCGTGCAATTTGGACCATTCATCTTCAAACAGGTATGACATCGTTTATACCTGTCACACGAAATATTACGTACTAATATTACCTGTATTATAACGAAAATACTACAAACGTTATGTGCAAAAGTTATTATGCAATTTTAAATACTTTGGTAGGAAAACTTTTAATTTAACGCTCATAAACTGTGTAAACATAATGTTTATGACAAAATGTTTTTCTATGTAATTTGGACCAATGGCGTGTACCTTCTAGTGTACCGGTACATTTAAAGGAAATTTGAGTTATTTAGTTATACTAATTTATTATTGCTTTTAACCAATTTTCTATAATGGCTAAATATTATTTAAATGCTCACTTTTATTCTGTTCAGAGTCTTTTGAGTGTAAAGAAAAACGAGTGCAATAGGCCTATTTATTATTATTTTCATAGATTCCAGAATGCCATTGCACATTGAGATACCTCGAAACCGTTGAATTGTTTAACATAATATTGACAATTTACAAAAATACAGAGTATGCCAATATAATTTGTACACTTAAGAATTATTTTCTTTGCAGTTCTGGAATGACTGCAAAATTTTCTCAAAACTTTCCGGGAGAAGGGGGGTATTTCATAGTTTCCAAAGCCCCCGGTAGTTGGGGGTCCTGCACCACATGTGAATACATTTCGTTAACAACTATCATAATTTACACGGAATTTACCAAACTGTCCGCAGCAAATAACTTTGGTTCTACACACTATATTTTTTTACACTATCGTAGGCCCTTTGGGACTTCTAGTTTACGATATTTAACTTGTTTTTCGCAATAATTCATTCATCTACAACACATTAAGCTGGTTGCAGACTTTAAAACAAATAAAAAACGTTATTTTTTCTACTGTATTCCGTTTTTTTAATTCTCTTTCTTCGTCTCAAAAGCTAATTTCATCAACAAATTCACTACGTACTTCAAATGGCTGCGTTTCCAGTGTCAGGACTACAAGTTTTGCTAGTAAAACACAGCTTTTTTTATAACTGACAAGAAAAGTGAAATTTTTGCAATGGCACATATGTCTACGGCCATATGGCTTCTTCATTCGCCACTATTGTCCCTTCGTTCGACTTCTACTAACTGTGTTACAGTCAAGTATTATAAAACCTTAATTACAATTTTTTTTGTATTATACACTACATGTGATTACATTTATTTTGTATCAATATAAATACAACGTCTGTAAGTACACTTAATATGTAATTATTGTAAAAATGTTGCTTAACAACTACAACTGGAAGTTTATATGTAATATTCTTTTAAGAATATGCAGAAACAAAAGTCATCAAACAGATTTCCAAAGTTGCACAGAAATATCGATAGAAACCAATTGTGTATTCTGAAATGTCTTCTGTTGTTTCTTGTCTTGTGAAACGACTGAGTAAAGCTTCTATATGACGTCACAGAGTGTTGTATTAGTATTCGGTTATACTAAGCTTCGATAACAGTTTCACACTGATACATTGTCTGCCATTTTATTTGATCAGGAACACATTATTGACGTGATAACTACGCTTATTGACGTGGTAACGGCTGTTTGTGAGAGAACTATTGTTCGCGGTGTCGTTGATTTCTGTTCAAAGATCGGTTTCTAGGGAATGAGACACAACACACGAACAGAATCCTCATAGAGTGGACCCGTATAGAAGTAAGGGTACACGGTACACTGTCTTAAGTAACAAGTCTTAAGGAAGGTGCCAGAAGTGTTGACATTTTCGAGAGAGAGAGAGAGAGAGAGAGAGAGAGAGAGAGAGAGAGAGAGAGAGAGAGAGAGAGAGAGAGAGAGAGAGAGAGAGAGAGAGGGACAGATAGATAGACAGACAGACGGACAGAGATGATGATGTTACGTGGAATAAACGTCTTGGAAAGGAATGAGTTTCTATATTAAGAATATGCCCTGAGAAGAATGTTTCAGATAGTGGTGTCGAATAGTCTAGGTGACAGATGAGCTAATGAAGCATGAGGGCATTGTAAGATTCTTAAACGCTCAACGAATACAATGGCTAAACCACCTAGAGCGAATGGATGATCACCGTGTGCCAAAGAAAATCTGAGGTCGCAAATCCATAAAAGCAGAAACAGGGGACAAACTAGAATAAGATGATTGGATAATGTGCTGTAGATCTCAGAAGAATGGATGTGAGGGGTTACACTGAGATGGCAATAGATGGGAGACATTGGACAAGACTGGTGCTGGAAGCCAGGCGCACGTTGAGCTGTAGTGCTAAAGCAGAAGAAAAAGAAGAAGAAGAACAACAACAACAACAACAACAAGATGCCGAATAGTCTGGTTGCTAGGTACTCGCAACAGGAAGTCCATTGAAACATTGCATAATTCTTCTTCTCCATTTCAGGCATTAGGTAATAGACCTGGTACGCCCTCCGGCCGTGATAGAACTCACGCCCCACCCCAGCCAGAGAGATGTTAGCCAACCTTTTAACCGACGCCCGGGGGCAAGTCGTGGGGTGGGGGAGGGGAAGAGTGTTGTTTATGTGTGTAGTATATATTGTGTGCCCTTGTTACTTATCTGACCCGGGTATGCCAGAGAAGACGTACGTATTATTTGTCCGCGTACGTGCGGGTGGACGAGAAAATCGAGCCGTGACCTTGACTCGATCTCACCACATCGGCAGCACAGCAACGCTCTGATTATGAGTCAGAGACGCTACCACTGTGCCGGCCCGCCCACATTGCATAATTCTACATCTAAATATACATTGACAGACATCACAACTACACTGTTTTGTTACAGTTGAGAGTAGTCACGTGCAAAATACGAGCAACTGAATAGACATTATTTCTAGTATGTTAATGTAGTAATTGTTATCTAAGCTCCTCATGGTGTAACTCGATTGTTGTCTGCGCACATTTTACCATTACAGTAAAAAAATTTGAGAAACATGCAGGTTCGTCACTAAATACTGGGTAAACGTACAAATATGCAGGGGCCTGTAATGTAAAGGGGGCCCACCTGTTTCCTACGTTATTTTATATTTATATATTTATTTATTTTTGCAAACAGAGCTGTTTAACATTTACTACTCATTTACACCATACCTACTCATTTACTAACTGCACCATAATTATTTCTGTGCAACTTTTATTCTTTAGTTAAACTTTGAGTTGAAGAAGGTAATTAATCCTTTAGTGAGAAGATCCATTGAGCCATACATAGCCACTTGTCATAAACACATTATGCCGTACGTTGCTTATGTACAAGTACTTTCACAGACATGCGCGGAGTATAACATAATGGCCTCTCCAAATTCCAGAAAAGTTTGCTTTTCCATCTCACAAACTCAATTACAAACCGATTCAAGAGCGTTGATTTCAGTGCGAGTACCAAAATTTTTTTTTTACATCAGCGCTAGGTTGGAGAGACTCTGTGACCCGTCCTTTGGCTGCATTATTAGATTGCACATAGGACGGATTACAATTTATTCTATCATTTCTAATAAATTATAATTAAATATAGAAATTGCAGAAAATGAGGATAATTTACAGAAAGCCATATTTAAATTACAAGAAGTACTAAGAGATTACTCACTGACAATTTCAGTGAGAAAGCCTAAAACCATGACCTTTAAAGGTAAATATCCAGTGATGACTAAGATATTTATAAACAAAAACACTTTAGAACAAGTGAGCCGTTTTAAATGTCTCGGCTGTGCAGTAAGCTATGAATCTGAATATGATATAAAAGAGAAGATAAATACATTTAGGAATATTTGTGGTACGATTCACAGAAATCTTATAAATAAAACAAGACACAGCACAAGGATTAAATTTTATAAGACAATTCCAATACTCACGTTGATTTATGTGAGTGAGGCGTCGGTCATGACAAAAAAAATGGGGCAAGATTCATAATGCTGAAATGCAGTTTGTTCGAAGTACTATTAACTATACATTGCAAGATTGAATAAGGAATTAGTATATCAGAGCAGAACTGGAAGTAGTGGACATAAAGTTATTTTAGCTTAAAGAAGGCAATGGTGGGATCATCTGCAAAGGATGGCAGAGGACCGATTGCCGAAAACGGCACTGAACTATGAAGCTATTGGTAGAAGAGACGTGGATCGTCCGAGGATGAGATGGGTGGTGGAACAGGTTATATAACCTAATACATGAAGAAAAGAAGAAGAAGAAGCAAATAGAAATTGTAATTCCTGTTGAAGGGGAGCCTAACTTGTAACGTTACCAGAGGCCCTAAAATCTAAAATAGTTACGCCTCTGGAAACATGCTTTCTCTTATCAGTAGTAACCGTACATTGTTATTCCGTGTCGTTTAAGACATGTATGCAGGTATTTTATATTTATTTATTTTCAAGTCATTTTTACTTTTCCCAGTTTATTATTTCTGTGTTCACTGTACAATATGTGTATGTGTTTTGGTCTCTACAGTTTCGCTAATTAATTCGCATTAACTTCACCCAATCATAATCGTTTTTCTATGTAGATCTACACATCACTCTCAAAGCTCGTTAAATATAATGTAGAAATATATGATCTTGCATAAAAAATCATTCCATCAGCCTGAAAGTTACACTTCAGTCGTAATTACCAGTAGTAGATATATAAGTAAACTGATAAGTAGTATATAAGTATAAGTAAACTGATATTCTCTCTTACTGATATAAGTACTGTATAATTACTATATAAATAGAAGTACTACTGATATAAGTAGTATATAAGTATAAGTAAACTGATATCTTCTCCTGCTGATATACGTACTGTATAAGTACTATATAAATATAAGTACTACTGATATAAGGAGTATATAAGTATAAGTGAACTGATATCCTCTCCTGCTGATATAAGTACTGTATAAGTACTACATAAATACGCGTATAAGTACTATTGATATAAGTAGTATATAAGTATAAGTAAACTGATATTCTCTCCTACTGATAAGTACTATATAAATATAAGTACTACTGATATAAGTAGTATATAAGTATAAGTAAACTGATATCCTCTCCTGCTGCTGTCATATACCTGTAATTTATTGTTCTAGAGCATTTGCGAAATGCTACTACAACACATGAATTGTGTTTCAAAAATAATTTTTGTTAAATAAATAACAATTGTTTTAGTAACGTTATTTCAGTAGTATTTAATGTTTAATTAGAAAACGTAATGTCTCATAGGCTTTAAATCAAACAGCCACAAGTAAAATATCATCAGCTAGTGCTATTATTACCACCCCCACCACCACCCCCACCACCACCATCACCACCACCACCACTATTACTACTACTACTACTACTACTACTACTACCACCACTACTACTACTACTACTACTACTACTACTACTACTACTACTACTACTACTACTACTAATACTACACTACTACTACTACTACTACTACTACTACTACTACTACTACTACTACTACTACTACTACTACTATTGCCACTACTATAGATCGACCACAAACAAAAAATAGTTGGAGTAGGGATTGCCGCCACAACGCGTCACAACGAAAGGGGAACGTTACCCCCTCCATTGTCATCAGTCACGTCACACTCTTTACCGTGGTATTTTACTCGTGATATTTGTATACCAGCAACAACTCGTTACTAATGTGCGGAAACATACTTGTACTATTAATTTGTAACAGACTATGGAAGTAACAAATCATAAAATAATTATGCACATTCCTATAAAATATATTAACAAATTCTAAAAATCCTTTTTTTGTACATAATTTAAAAATAATATTAATAGAACCTAACCCTAAAATTTATGTAAGGCATACTTTGAAAACAATCCATAAAGCAACCGCCTGTGTAAATCGAGGTGCCTATCACAGTAGCAAAAATTAATGTTCATTAAACATTTTAAATGATAAACTAAATTTAATTATTTAAAATTATTAATAATAAGAAAATAATTGATAAATATTTATGGTATTCATTTTTCTTGCCTATTCGTCATCTGAATATTTATTTGTACTTGGATGTGAATTTCTCCCATAAAAATAATTATTTTGTCCATTTATCGTCTATAAAATCGTCCGTAATCCACTACAGTTCTTCAATTTTTTTGTATGGCACAATACTTTTTCAACTTTTCTATTGCACAATTTTCAAATATTTTTCACAACCATTCTGCTTTTTATCTAAAGACAATTCACTATAATTACGTGCAAGTTTTCCTTTAATATCTCCCCAGACGAGGTCTGTATGATTCAGATCGAGATGGTAATGAGTCAGACAAAGTGAAATACGGCCTTTTGCACGAATTATTTCATCTAGAATAAATGTATTTTCACAGTTAAATATTTTTAACCAGTAACTGAAATTTTGCCAATGTAACATCTACTTTAATAATTTAAATACAGTCTCAATCATCATCGTATGTCGTAAAACACTTTTGCTGCCGAAAAAACGTTGTTTGACACAAAATCAGCAAAGAGAGAATGACTATTTAATGCGCTACTATCGCTGCCGGTACCCATAAATTAAAACTGAAAGTTTTAGAGAAAGCAAAAAAGCAGCTATGTTTGACGAAATTGACACAAGTCTTTGGTGTTTCATTATTATCATCTTATTATCATCATCAAAAAAGGTGTTCATATGGACAGACACATTTTAAAATCATGGTTCTAAATAGTTGTCATTCGGTTTACTGAATAAGGCAGTTTTATTAATTGATAACGTCCTTCTCCACCCATTATAATCAGATCTATTATTGGATGATGATGAAATAAAAGTTGTTTTTAAATTCCATTTTCTTCAGTTTTTGCGAGTCTATGAACCAGGGTGTAATTGCGGCATTGAAAAATTATTACGGTTTTAATTTAATGGAAAAGCTCGTAGTGTTTTTGTGATTTTTATAAGTTTTGTTTTTTCTGTACACTGTTTTTAGAATATTCTTTTCTTGCATACGTAATACTTATCCTGCATACGTTTATTTTAACAAAATTACACATCACATAAATGGAAATAAAGTATATTTTATCAGTTTACGTATCTTTTCATTATTTACAATACCTATTTGTTCTCATCCTCATAAATATTTTTGTTCAAAATTACTACCCGTTCGTCCAGTACGTGTAAATTATGCATGAAAGTATGCGGTGGATATGTGTACACGTGATGATCAGTTTCGATCCTATAGTGGACGCAATTATGCTTATCGTTACAATTTCCGGGAGCCACAAGTGGATTAACCGTGTTTTTTGACAACCATGCTTTGCACGTTCCGAATTAAAACGGGTAATGGATGTTTTGCTGTAGGCTATTTGTAAAGAAATCCTATATATTAAACAAAATCTCAAATTATTCATAAATATGTATAAACATTGTAACTAGACGTTTTGCCGGGTGTATTTAATTATTATTGATGTTAAATTGTTTAATAGTGTGTAGCTTGCCGTTTTAATACCTCGTCTCAATACTTACTGGTCGACCGTATCTCTCGCCGCTCGGTTCAAAAATTCCGCCTCGCCTCCTGATTGGTTCTCGCTGTTTGGCCGGGTCGACTTCGTTCACTGTAGTAATCTTATTTATTATTTTCAAATTCTTATGTTACCTTTGCTAAAATAATCAAACATACAACGATTTTATCGGTACGAAGATTTATTTACACTTTCTTTGAAGCATCAGGACCATTACAGTTAAAATGAAATATATACTTTTTATAATTCCGGCGTTTACAAATTGCTCGGTTGGCAGCGTCTGCTCTGGTTAGCTCAGTCATACGCCAAAAACAACATGGCGTACAGGTTCACGTTTAAACAAAATAATAAGTTTTTCTCAGGGAATAAGTCCTTTGGACTACAGAAGTTGGATTACAGAATAATAAATGCACAAAATTATAATATTCCTTATATCTAATACACAATAGTTGATATTTTAAAACATGAAAAGTAAGTTTTTTGGCAATGAGAAACAGTGCACGCTTGGTTAAAATCTTTTTAGCAAGTTACGTTTTTAAAATTATTTTAATATAAAATCAAAATTCAGTGATTGATATATTTTATCGAAAGTGATTCTATAATCAAGTTCAGTTCAAAAGTTAATTTTGGTGATCTGTGAAGTGAAAATGATATAGTTCGTTCACTGTGGGTAATTGAAAGTTAAGTTTGTGGTGAAGTATTTATTTTATACCCATCGGTTCCTGGTCGTAGCTTCTCTTGGGATCCTCTTCTTCTTCTGGGACACGTCTAAGGTCCTGTCTCCTTTGGATTAGCTGCGATTCCTGTCCAAATGGTTGAAATCCAATATTCAGCTTTCCTCAGTCCTCGTAGATGGTCTTCTTCTTCAGGTCAGGATAGGTTCCTGCAGTTCTTCCTCCAGAATTGGTCGGGTATTATTTCGGTTTACTTCCTTCCAAGTTTTGACCAGAATATTTGTGATAAATGTTTTAATTGCTGGTCATCTCATCAATGGTTGTTTAACATAGTCTTCTGACTGTCTTCTTCTTTCAAAATTATGTAAATTTAATGCTTTTAAACTTAATTTGGATTCGAGGGCTTCATACATCCACCCTCTATGCTGGTCAATGATGAAGTAATTAAAATTCAACGGTCACTCTATGTAACAAGCATCAGTTGCCATAGTAACCCTTCAAATTATAGTATTTCTCATTGGTCAACAACTTATAACATTGTTATAATCTAACGTTTTATTTATGTTCAAATATGTCAAAATCCTTTAAATTATGATTACTCCCTTATGTTAGTATTACTATTAATTATACTAACACCATTGTTCTGCTTTTTTACTAAAGATTATTTTGATACTCCTCATGGTTACTTTTGATTAGTTAATAATATTTTTATTATTTTCTTATTGATATTTCTTTTGTAATTATTTTTAAACTGAATAATATTTATACATTTTTATATCTAATACACTTACTTACTTACTGAAATATTTTATATACTCTAATTGACCCTTGGTTATTGTTTTCTTTTTAAACTTATAAAATTCTCTTCTTCATGCTAGGCCTAAAGCATAGGTTTCACAATACTCCCATTCCATGTTCCTTATAATTCATAAACTTTATTCGTTGGTTCATTGAACATCTTTTTTATAGAAATAGATAAACAAAAATCATTGGTGCCTTCAACAACACACCTTTTATCATTAAAATATTTCTTGCCAGGTTCAAGCCTGAAATTAAACTTCTAACTGTTTTGGTTTCTTACTACTATCTCCCCTATCTTCTAAGTTAATTAATTCTTTGTTTTTAACAATAATGAAACTCTTATAATAATAATTTTTAACAGTGCTTTGCACAATATCATTCACTTACAAATTCCTTCACTAAACTATAGTGTCTGCTTCTCCTATCTTCCACTCTAATAACTTAACTTTTACCTTATAATTGTAATTCTTACTTACTATCACTAAAATTAAGAATAGTACAATTAGTTCCATACTTTTTATATAATATTCTATTAAAGATTGTTTCGCTATATTACTATAGTCTGCTTCTTATTATTTTGTACACTACATGCACCTACACTGCACTTTTCCTTAACATTTTAAGTTTCTTTCTTTATCATCACTTTCACTTAATATTTCACACATTGTTTGTTTACTTAGTGTTGTATCACTGTGTGGTTATTTGTAATTAATATTTATTTTATTTTCGTTTCACATTGGTCACGTTTTGTTTTGACTGATGGTCTTTATTCAGCTCAATTATAACTTATTTGTTCCTGACTAGTTTATTATTCAATGGGGTATTATTTATTTTTAACTTCCTATCTTACATTTAGAACTTCATGTCTCTTTGCTTTTCATTTAACATATATGATATCTAGTTTATTTTTATAGTCTATATTTTTGACATTTTATTTATGCCCTATTTGTTTCAGTGCATTTATTTACATATTATTTGTTAGTTACATCTTTGGGGTTACAATAATTGTAGTCATATTATGGGTGACATTCTGGTTTCTTGTCCCTTCTTTCTTGGTTCTATTTTTCTTGTTTTCTTCAATCTTCTTGTTTTCTCCAATCTATTGGGTCAAGTCATAGTCAGTTCCTGTCAATTGTCATTTCGTAGTTAGGTCATTAATCTTCAAATTATAAGTTTTTTAACATTTCTTCCTACCTTCAGCTTTTCTTTTAAATACTATATATAATATGATTTTTCTTTTATTAATCTTTAGTGATATTTTGCGCTATCTTGTGTCATGTTACAACATCTATCTGAATAACACAGTCTCCGCTGCGGCTGCTTACACAGCCGTCAAGTTTGTTAACGGTCATGGTGGGGGTGAGAGCCTTCTCCGCCAAGCCAGCGCATGCGCACTGGAACTATTTTTTATCTGTGGTACACCTATAGTGAACTACCCTTACTTAAAAGTATAGCATGAGTTGTCTAGAGAGTAGAGGGTGGGAGATAACGCGATACCAGTTCGTTGTTACACTACTATCCTTCTCTGTCACATATTGTCGCTTCACAAAAACACTAGCATGTTGCCAACGTTCTCGCCAGGCGATGTTCACACTATGTAACACTGTGCAAGATACAAGAGCGCATGTGCGAAATGATTAAAAATTTTGTTCGCGTCGCAACGAGATGTTTGTCCACTGCTCATATCTAAGCAACTGTTCAAACTTTATCGTCAGGTATATAACTTATAATATTTGACAATAACATGTGTCTATATATACAGTATATAACATATGTCTGTAGAACAATTAATGATAAAGAAATGAAGAAACCATCCCAAAAGATTGGCACCTGAGTGTTATATGCCCCATCTACAAGAAAGGTGATATCCCTCGTGTGCTGTGCCAACTATAAGGGAATAATCTTTTAAGCACTGCATTTAGAGTATTTTCCAACATTTTAGTTAGCAGACTGGCACCGTTTGTAGAGACGACAAGGCAGGTCAAGAAACGCTTGCACCAGATTCTTGAGAAATGTTGCTAGTATGGAATAGAGACATATCACCTCTTTATTGATTTTAGATTGGCTTACGATAGTAATAGATAGGGAATATTTGTATTCAGGAATGGTTGAGTTGAAGATACCAGAAAAGTTGATCGCCCTAGTTAAGGCCACAAAAAAGAACACTCAGTGTCAGGTAAAAATCAGAATAGGCTATCTGATCCTGCGCATATGAGGAAAGGGGTCCGATAAGGACATTCTTTAGCTTGCCTTCTTTTTAATATTGCTTTAAAGAAAGTTATTAGAAATTAAGGCGTTAACAAAAAAGAAAACATCTTTTATAAGTCAGTTCAAATTCTGGCTTATGCAGATGAAATCGATATTATAGGAAGAACAAAAACAGCTATGATGATGCAAGCCTTTTTGAAATTGGAGAAAGTTGCAACAAGAATGCATCTGCAGATCAATCAGGGAAAAACAAAGTATATGCCAGTAACAAGAAAAGACTTTTGTGTAGGCCCTAAAAATTTAGAAACAAGAACTTATAAACTTGAGATAGTAGATAGCTTTACCTACGTCTGCTCAAAAGTTAACTGTAAAAATCATATTAGTGTAGACGTCCGGAAGCGTATTTTGTGTGTGCAAAACCGGAACAGAACAGTGTGTGCACTCTACCTATCCGGAACAGATAGGTGTGTGCATGGCCTCAGAAAACATCTAAAGTGTCAGTTAATATAAAGGAAGACCAAGGTATTATTATTATTATTATTATTATTATTATTATTATTATTATTATTATTATAAGAAAAGTATTATTTATACTAACACTCAATATTCAATATATAGCATGGACGTGTAGCACGTTAGAACTTTAATATTTTTAACACTATTCACGAATCACCGCTGTAGAACAAAACTCACTTTCTGAACTCTGCACCAGTATGTAACACTGCTGTGACAATCGCAATCCCGTCTTCGTTCTCGGAAGGTTAAACAAGACATATTCAAACGATCAGTCAGAGCCTTCACACGCGCGTGCCGGCGCACACACACATAAAATTTGTTTGCACTTTACAAAATTGGCCGAAAAGCTAGGTTCTGTCCAAACTGTTCCCACGTCTGTTAACCACATACGTCAATAAAAGCACAGGACGAAGGACTGTCCTGCTATGAGTATTCTACCATAGTTCAGTGCAATCGCAAGTTATTACTGGTGTAACTTACAGTGGCGTATCTAGAATTTGGTTTCGGGGGGATCCGGTGTCAGTCGAGTTGGCTTCGTACAAAAAAAAAACACAAGTTAAGACTAATCAAAATTACTATCTTTAAAGTGGCTTAGAAACGTGTGATAACATCATGTAATCAGTCCCATCAAAGTAAGTTGTAACAACACAACAAAATTACGCGTTACTGAAATATTGTTTAGAACATTTACTGTCTGACTGAATTGATTTTCTTATATTTCATATTTTAAACGTATACGCAAATGCTGTCTAATAAACCTATTTAAAATATCGATATGCAGAACCACGCATGACTTCCATGTTCTAAGATTTATATTTAAAATCATTTAATTTAATTCGGTTCGATAATTTCTAGCAAATTAGGTGTGTTCCTTGTAAATTGATTTTTATGTTTGGCAAATTGAATGAAATATTTCCATAGAAACTACTTCTTTGTTGCCAATAACCTAGTACACATATAAAAATTTATCCCCTTCCCCCTCAACTACCCTTTTTAATTTTAGATATTTTATCCACCTTTCTACAGTGGATTATTATGACCTTCTTTTAAGGATAGTTCATTTATCCAAATTAGGTACTTTACTCTTACTAAAACATAAAATGTTACAGGTAAACGACCCCTATCCCTTAAGCAATCTTCACCAAAATCAACAGACCTTGAGTTCTCTACAACTCGGGCATACATGCAAAAAATTATTTGATTCTTTTTGAATTTGCGGTAGTTATCGTTCGCCATAGAAACAAATTCTACACACAGACACTTTTCGGTAAATGACTCTTTCATGTTTTGAGGGTAATACAGGGTAGTACCTCCAACACAATTTTTTCGCCATCACCAACTTCTATTTCCTTATGGAACATGGAAGTAAAAAGAGTTACTAGCTGAAAAACTAATAAAATGACCTAAAAATTAAGAGATTAATAACCTTCGTCAACTTTTATCGACCCTATGGGAGAGGGGTCCGGTCCCGTTCTTCCACCCCTCTGGAAATACGCTCCTGGTAACTTAATAACACTGCTCACAATATCAGCCTATTTTTATTGCACGCATTTATTTGTGTTTGAGAACAGGCGATGTCTTGTTCTTAAAACACTATTTGTGTTTGCACAATTAAAAAACACCCTAAGAATTGGTAATTATGCATGACAAGATAAAAGATTACATACTTGAAACAAGACACACAAAGTTTTACCTTAATCATAGTCTACGTCTAGAACTTTGACACATTTCCTATAACTAGTTTCAGTTACAATATTCACGTCACCTTCCCACCGCATGGCTTCGAGTGTTCCGTAGACGTTCGTCACGATGTACGCTCCGGAATCTTCTTCGTAATGAAAATTCCACAAGTCTCTGTATTTTGCTTTGAAGTAGAAGGCAATGGCGTCTCCTTCCACGTAGTCGGCTTCGTGGTCGCAGTATTCAATCGTGGTCTCGTTGTAGTTTATCAGTTTGACTTTGTGATCTTGGCAGCAGGTCTTGTTCCACTTGCCGCCGCGACTTGTGATATCGTTGTACAGTTTAATACTGAGCACTGAGTAACGAAATTCGACGTTTTTGTACAGCGGATTACCTAAAATAAACGTACTTGTGATTTCGTGTTAACGGACGCATCGTCCAACTGTAGCTGTGAGTAAAAGTGCATAACAAAAAAATTTTTATATCTGTGTTAACTTCTGAGTCTAAACTTATAATTACGTTACAATTAGTGTAAATCATTCAAATAATTGAATGAATAAAAATATAAATTTTAATAATGTATAAAACATAATAAAATAATAAATAATTATACTACTTTATTATATTGTAACGAGAAGCCTATGGGACAGCCCAGAACATTCTCCCCCCCCCCCGGCCAGTGTGCCTCAGTCAAGGCCGCGCACAAGTAGGCTCCAGTGTTTGAGATACGCATTGAGCCGGCGTGCAGTAAGGAGGGAAAGCTATAGTGGACCTCTGCGCGACCTATACAAGCAGCAGCGTCTGGCGTTGTCAAGTCTGTTATATGAGCGACTTTCGTTAGCGCGGATCGAGTGTTTGTCGAAGTATTGTGTGAAGTATTATCGTGTTATAAATTGTGTAGAACTCTATTATTTGACATCATTATTGCGTGTGAACAAATCGAACTGGAATTTTTGTACGAGTTCATTATGAATTATTAATTGTGATAATTAAAGCTGGTTATTAGTGACTTCATTGGTGTCTCGTATTTTGTTTCCCACTGTACCATACGGTGATCAGTTAGACCGTCGTAACAAGATATATGAAAATGACGTTTTACTTTCTTTGGGAAAACGCAATTAACTATCACTATGGTGGGTTGAAGAAAGATAGTACGACATGTTTATGGCCCGGTTAAAGAAGACCGGCTAAAGAATGGAGAATAAGAAATAACCAGGATATAGATGAGCTATAGAAGCATGACGACTTGTAAGATTTGTAAAGGCTCAACGAATACAATGGCTAGATCACCTTTGGAAGATAAGTGATCAGCGTATTCCAACGAAAATCCTGAGAGCAGAGGTGTATAAAATCAGGAAGAGGGGTCGACCTACGACAACATGCTTGGATGGTGTGCTGGAAGACATCAGAAGAATCCATACTGACTCCGTACTGTTAGTGGAACAACGCGGATCAGATGAAGCGAATACTCTTGTTGTTTTTAAATTGTTCGTTTAAAATGCAATAAAGCAGTCAAACATTACTAATTTTGAGAAGAAATTTATTTGTGTAAAAATGAAAACAATAATATAAATAATATTAAAATAAAAAATAATAATATTACAGGAACATTTTTCATCAAATTTACAGGCTTTGAAGAAAAAGTCTTCAATCAAATTCTGCGGCGTTTTTACTTCCATGTTCCTTGAGGAAATGGAAGTATGGTGATGGCAAAAAAAAAATCGTGATCGAGATTATTGCAGATTCTGATTGTACGACACTCAAAACATGAAAAAAATTCATTTTTCGAAAAGTGTCTGTGTGTGTATGTATGAGTGTCTGTGTGTGTGTGTCTGTCTGTCTATCTGTCTGTAGATTTTTTTTTGGCAAACGATAACAGCCGCAAATTCAAACAGAATCAAATAATTATTTGCATACAGTCCTGATTTGTAGAGTACTCAAGACTTATTGTTTTTGGTGAAGATCGGTTAAGGGAAAGGGGTAGTTTACTGGCAACATTATTTTTTTTTAATCAAGGGTAATTTGTTTCTATGGCAAACAATAACAGCCGCAAATTCAAACACAATCAAATAATATTTTGCATAGAGCCCTGAATTGTAGAGTTCTCAAGACCTATTGATTTTGGTAAAGATCGGTTAAGGGAAAGGGTAGTTTACCTCCAACGTTTTATGTTTTAACAAGGGTATTTTATATGGCAAACGATAACAGCCGCAAATTCAAACAAAATCAAATAATTGTTTGCATACAACCCTCAATTGTAGAGTTCTCAAGACCTATTTTTTAGTGAAGATCGGTTAAGGGAAAGGGGTAGTTTACCTGTAGCACTTTATGTTTTAACAAGGGTAATTTTTTCTATGACGAATGATAACTGCCGCACATTCAAACAGAATCAAATTGTTTTGTGTACGTTCCTGAATTGTAGAAAAATTGTAACGTTTATTTTGAAAATATTTATAAAATTGTACAAGTAGTAAATAATAGCTAAAAATAATGTGTACTAGCAGTTATATTTGACAAAGACGTATGTGAGGGTGTGTGAAGGGAAAGTTTGTAAGACTGTCCTTTTGGCATTGTAACCTACACACAGCTTGATGTGTTACGGCTGTAAAGTTAATTGTTTGACAAAAGAGTGACACTTACTAGATGTATGTGAGACGTTGTATTTCGCATCAGGCAGCTGCTCTGCGTGAAGAAAGGCATAACCCCCAATAAACCAATCTACCCTTTTTAAAAAACTTTGACACAGACTGAAAGCAAAGAGTTTGTCAATTCGATACGGTACAACATTAGATGCCAGAACAATTGCAACGTAGAAATTTGACGAAAGTCGTGATTACAAAGGAAGATTCGTTCCAGACTCAAAACAAAGCCAGAGTGCAACTTGAAGATAAACAATGGTGCAGCAGATCGAACAATACCAGTATTGTATCTATGTCAAAGCGCAACAGAAATTGGACACTAGGAGACGGCCACGAGAGACAAAGAAATGTCGCCTGATTTACAAGGGGAAAGTGAAACTCACGAATTCTGGAGTGCTTGAATGAGATTCCTAGTAAATAGAGAAAACGACTGTAGGAACAATCAGGACGAATGGTAGTTTGACAAGAGAATCACGTGTAAAGCAGAGATACTCGAAAACCAATGACGAATATACAATTTGTCACACTGGCTAAAGAACCAATAAGAGTATCCAAGCAGATGGAAGATTCAGCAGAGGTAGGAGGGAGGAGAGTTTACTTGGTAGATCTCAGAACAGAAAAACGGCAGTCTAGTACTCAACTACAAAGTGATCACCACGAGTCCTCTTAACTCGGTAACAATGTTTAGTCATCGATTCATTACATAAGCGTGAACAACTACAAGCGTTCGACACAATTTCAGAAGTGCGCATATCTAGAGTCTTGAGAACGGTTACTTCAGTGCGAACATTCAATTTCTCAAAGTGAACAATGAAGTGAATACGACAAATCGTACGAAACTCGTTGTTATAATTCTCACTAAATTCTAAACTCATAGCAAGAGAGTCGAACAGTTAATCGCGTTCGACAGACTGTTAGTATAAAGTAATATCACGCGAAGTCAACATGTAAAACAGACTTTACAATTAATTAACTTCACCGTAATTTAAACAAAGTGTCGGAGAATACGGATACACAGTACAATACTAAGTGAAGACAAATTCAATTAACAGACATTTTACAATTACAAATAATTCACAAGAAACTATAAACATTACAGCAGCTTTTATATAATACAGAACACATCAACAGAGAGACTCAGTGCATATTCTACAACAGAGACATTAGACATAAAATCAGCAATCTAAACAACTACTTTAAAAACATTATACATGAACTTTACCAACATCAATTAAGGACACTCATATTCAACACAATACGAGTGCCGTGAAAAGTGAACAGTTCGAGAATTCTTCAGTAATTAAACAGTGATCGTGAGGTGCAGTGACCGCGAAGGGATACGTAATCTACAACGACTACGGAGACCAGCAACTACTAAACACAGAGGACCACATGATGTCACCGAGAGTATGAACTACAATAATCAACGCTCTCAAACTAATGGTACTTTAGAGTTAAGTCAATAAACTCAATTCATTCAAGTCAAAGAACTCACATTAATAATTAATTAACCTTGAGAACTGCCTCTCAGTGTTCTGCATTCGACTGAAGCGAAATAAAACGTCAGTTAGTAAATTCTTAAAAAAATCATATCCAAACAGTAATCTAAATTTGCCAAATACAATTGTAGATTATAATTTACAAATATAAGTGTTAGAAAATTATTAAATGTTAATTAATCGCTATTTCAGAGATACTCATTGTTAAGATAAGAGAAGTGATTCTACTTAAGGAAATATCCATACAGAGTGTTATATTTGTAATTTGCTACAACTTAATTAATTAAATAAGCATTAGACATAATATTGTTGTTGTGTGTTTGGCAAATGAATCCGTTATATCCACATCCTTGTAGATATGAGGTGGCGCCCGGGAAATTGGCATTTTGGCAGTAAGTGATTTTTTAATTATTAATTTATTACTTTTTTAACTACCCCAAGTAAGAATTCTTTATATTTGTCGCCCAACTCGCGTGTCACGATCTAAATTTAGATTTGTCAAAAAGGGAGATGAATGAATTGAGTTAAATAAGTTAACTAAACTGAGAATTAGAAATAAAATAGAAGTATTAATAAACAGAGTAGACATTAAGAACATAGGGCTAGTAATTGTAACTACAGTTGCTTAGTCACGGTTCGAATATATACGGTATATGTTGACGCGAAGTAAGGCACGCAAAATGGAAAAAGAAACACCTTATACGACAATGGCCAGTGAAGAAGAAACACAAGCACCAAGGAGAGCTGAAGAGAGCAAAGAGATGGAGATATATAACCAAATGGGAGATCCTCAAGTCATAGCAATGATGGAGGAAGAAATCGGAACGGATATTGAAAATATAAGGGCAGAAGGACCACGCGCAGAAGTTGAACAAGTAAGTGCGACAGTACCACAGACGGAGAAGGAACAAATAAGGGCAGAAGGACCACAGCAAAAAAGTGAGCTGCAAATGCTATACGAATTGATGAAAGAAGATAATAAGAAATTACAGAATAAATTAGAAATAAGTCTGAATAAATTACAAGAAGACAATAAGAAGATACGAGAAGACATTCAAGATGTTAAAGTAAATCAGAAGAAATTAGAAGAAAAAGTTGAAGTAAATCAGAATAAATTAGAAGTAGCTATTAAGGATATTACAGTAAGGCACACTAAGTTAAGAGAGGAGATAAAAAACGATATGAACACGTTGCATGACAAATTAGTTGGTGATATTCAAATAGTGAATAAAACATGGCGTGAAGAATTGAATAAGACTGAGCATAATTTTGGCGAGGTGGTACAGCAACAAAGTGAAAAATTTAAGTGTGAATTACAAAAAACTACTAAAAACTTAAGTGAAAATTTAAATCGAATCAATCAGGAAGTGAGAAGAGAAATAAAAACAACGAAAGAGGTCGTCCGAGAAGAAGTCAGAAATATTTCTACCGTAAACAAAGAAGAAATGGAAGAACAATTAAGAAAATTAGCTGAAGAAAAGGGTCGACGCATCGACGAGATGAAAGAAGATCAAGAGCAATTAAAACGAAAATTAACAGAGTTGGAGTCAAGACCAAAGGTAAACAACCAAAATACTATTGTGGCTAACCAAGAACAGTTAAAGGAGGTACGGTACAACGGACGAGACGCCTACTCCATGGAATTTCTAAAAGAATTAAAAGAGGTTAAAGAAATATATTACCCCAGCGGAGGTATTAAGTGGATTAGCAGGCATCTAGAGGGTGAAGCAACAGTATGGTGGAGAATCGTCCAATCCCAAATACATACGTTTGAACAATTCGAGGAGGCGTTTACCAAGAAATTCTGGAGTCAACAAATTCAAGAAAACATCCGGGACAGCTTGGAGTACGGATGTTATTATCCGAATGGTAAACTCACTATGGTGCAATACCTCGAGAATAAAATTCTACAGTGCAGACAACTGATCCCACCAATCTCGGACCAGCATCTAATTCGCAAACTTGCACGCCACTATGGTAAGGAAATAGAAGTTGCCATCATAACTAGAGGCGTCCAACAAGTAGATCAATTTGAAAGCTTACTAAATGAGTTTGCTACCATTCAACAACGAGAAATGAGAGGATCGTATCGGCAGCCACAACAGACAACGGTTGACAACGGTGGAAGACATATTAACAATGGCTATCATAAAACGAAGGGTATGAAAATGGAGACTGAACACGAGGGTCACAGACCTGGGTGGCGCAATAAACAAACGTTTGGTACAGAGGACAGGGGAACAAAACAGCCCATTGTCAACACAGTAACAATTGAGCGTCAACAACCTGGCCCTTCACAAGAATCACGTACAAAAAACGACCAGCCAACCCACTGTCGCGGCAACAATACTTAGCTAGTAGAAAAATAAATAACCAGTTGGACGTAGCATTAGATTATATTGATATTCGTGAAGAATTGGATAAAATGGATGAAGAAGAAGAAACCACTAATTTCTCGTACAATAAATGTCCGGAAATAAAAATAAAATTAAATAATGTAGAAGTAACTGCACTAATTGATTCGGGGAGTCAATTAAACGGCATTGCCGAAACGTGGTTCAACCATAATAAAGATAAATTAGGTAGAATCGAGCTATTAAACTTATCGAATACCAATATAAAAGGTACATTCGGACATAAATCAAAATTAATACGAAAACAATTACTTTTAGAAGCTGAGATTGATAATTATAAATCTGACTTAGTATTTTTTATCATCCCTGGACTGAATAAAGACTGTATACTAGGAATAAAGATGTTGAAGGAAGGTGAGTGTACTATAGATTTCCAGCAAAATGTACTGCATATTAAAAATAGAAATTATAAGAAAAATGTAGAGGATCCTAATGAAATTGTACATATACATCAGATCGCTTTGGATAATGAAACGGTCGATGAGGAATCTATTAACTTTCAAGAAGCTGTCGAAGAGTTAACTAATATAAATACAGAAACGAAGAAAAAATTAACTAAAATATTAATGAAAAATAGAAATCTATTCCGAGAAGAACCAGGCCGAATTCATGGATATGAACATGAACTACGTATCACGGACAACACCCCTTCTTCCAAAAGGGATGGCCTATACCAATTCCCTATCAAGACAAAGTCGAAGAGGAGATCCAGAAAATGTTAAGATACGGAGTGATCGAGCGAGCGAGCAGCCAATATATCAATCCCATGGTGACAGTTATAAAAAAGGACCAGAGCGTAAGATTGTGTTTGGACGCCAGGAAGTTAAACAAGGTGATGATACCTGACTTCGAAGGGGCACAACCAATCAACGAGCTCATTGCTAATTGCGGAGGAGTAAAATATATGTCATCGATCGATCTACGCACCAGCTTCTGGCAGGTACCACTTAAGCGAGAATGCAGGGACTTCACCGGGTTTCTATATAAAGGAAAGACCTACCGCTTCACAGTCACACCGTTTGGATTAAAGACAAGTCTGGCCCGCCTGACGAGAGGATTGGATACTGTGTTGTCAGATGCAGTCAAGAAATTTACGATAATATATGTAGACGACTGCCTATGTCTATCTAACAGTCTGGAGGAACACCTCACACATTTAGATCTATTATTGACCAATTTATACGAAGCAAACATCACAGTGAACTTCAAAAAAATCACAGTTTTTCCGTAGAGAAATTAATTATCTTGGTTACTGTTTATCAGTAGAAGGCCTTAGTCCTATGCCAGATAAGGTAAAGGCAATCCAAAATTTTCCACGTCCAAGAAATCAAAAGCAACTAAAAGGGTTTTTAGGACTTACAAATTTTTATAACAGATTTACCAGTCGATATGCTGAAACAACATCTTTATTAATACAATTGTTAAAGAAGGAGCGCAACTTCAAGTGGACGGAGCAGCACGACCGACAATTTAAATTAGTCAAAGAATTATTTATAGATACTGTAATTTTAAAACACCCAGATCTCAAGAAGCAATATTATTTACAAACGGATGCCAGCAACTACGCACTAGGAGGGCAATTGTTTCAATATGATGACGAAGGACGCATCGCCGTCGTAGCTTTTACTAGAAGAACTTTCAAAGGTGCTGAATTAAACTATCACACAACCGAGAAGGAACTGCTGAGTATCATACATTGTTTGAAGAAATTTCGGATATACTTATTAGGACATAGATTCACAATCATAACAGGTAATAAAGCTCTCACATTCCTACACAAATGTCACCTATCAAATGCTAGAATTACCCGCTGGATACTGAGCATCCAAGAATACGATTTCGACATTGTGCATTGTAAAGGCAAAGAAAATATTGTAGCCGACATACTAAGCCGAAACCCAGAGGACGCTATGGACAGCAGTGATGTCAGTTTTAGTAAAGAGATGGAAATTAATCGTATTACCTTGAAATTGGATAAGAAAATAATGAAGGATATAAAAAATATTGAGAAATTGCAGCGCCAAGATCCTAAATTGAACAAAATTATTTGTGAATTAGAAAGTAAGGAAGACTCTAAATTAAGTAATAAATATCAATATGTTAAAAAAATCCTATACCGACAAGACAAGAAGTCATGGAAAATATATGTACCGAATAACATGAAAGAAAATTTAATTCAAGAATTACACGTTGTATACGGACACTGCGGCATACAAAAAACCGAAAGACTTTTTCGAGAGTACTTTACTGGAGACAGAATAAACAAAACGATACATCAAATCATTACTAAGTGCGATACATGTCAGCGATGTAAGGATCATCATAAGAATAATGTAGGAGAAACCATACCGATGCTGCCAAAGAAGAAAGGGGAGTTAATCAGTATGGACTACTATGGACCCCTAGTTACATCAACTGGAGGTGTTAAATACATTCTTGTTATCATCGATAATTTCACAAAGTACGTCAAACTTTATGCGTTGAAAAGAGCTACAACTCGTGCTACCATAAATAGACTCAAACAATATATAGCGTCATGGGGAAAACCGTTATCAATTGTCACTGATAATGGGACCCAATTCACTACTAATATATGGACGAGGAGTTTACGAGAACTAGGAATTAAACCGAAGTTTACCGCTATTCGGAACCCTTGTACAAATATAGCCGAGAGAACTAACAGACAACTAGGCAACTTATTTCGAGTATTTGTCAAAGAGAAACACTCAAATTGGGCCAAGTATATCCAAGCCATTGAAATTTGTTTAAATGAGACATACCATAGTGCCATTGAGATGAGTCCAATCGAGGCACACTTTGGAAAGAAACCAACCAGAGAGTGGACCAAATTTATTGACAGAAGTGTGATTTCCGAACCAACTACTTATAAGCCGGAAGACATTTATTTAAGGATTAAAGAAAAGAGAGAGCGACATGCAAATAAGATGAACCAAGGAGAACTAACAACATTCTCGATCGGTGACCTGGTATTAGTTAAAACATGTCCAATATCCGATGCAATGAATAAGATAATAGCGAAATTTTGCGACCTGTACGAAGGACCATATAGGGTTGCGAAGCAAATAAGTAAAGCTACTTATACGTTAGAATATTTTGACGAGAAGAAAGGAACAAGAGGAAATTTCAATGTCCGACAGCTAAAGCAATATATTACCTGACAAGAAGAGCAGTAAAAGGAAATAATGCGTTAGTAACGATCGGTTACGTGAGTAAGCAAATTGTAGCACTCATATAATAAATATGATTTAATAAAGTTATGTATAGTAATTGTAAAATTTTAAAGTAATAATCGAAGTAAGGTTATCAACTGACGATGTATATCAGAGTAAAGATTTATATTTTGTATATTATGTATAAGAATAAAAGTATATCTAAGAAAAACAAAACAAAGACATTGAACAATGACTAACAATGAAAGTAATGATAAGAACTAAGTGATAATTAATATGATATTATGAATTTTTTGTTGTTGTATGCATTTGCAAGTAGAAAATTATTGACAAATGAAAAATATATATAAGTGGATATTTAACTAATAGAAAGTAAGAAAGAAGAGTAATAGTATCTAGGTGAATAATTATATGTAAACAGATGTACATAATGAATTAGATAGTTGTTAATTCTATATTATGATATGTTAGGAAGATAAGTGGTCTGAATGGATGGTAGTGCGTAGGATTGTAAACAGTTGTATAGGTTAGAATAGCAAACAGAAAAAGTGAAACCGCTAGTAGGACCCTTTGCCAAGTAACAAGGTGTGAATGAGAGAGTGACAGGGGATGAATGGGAGAGGTCATAAATCTCAGCCCAGACACAAGGGTACACTGTAGACAGTTTCGAACGTAAACAAACCAAGTTGAACGTACTCGAACCCGTTAAAGGGATTACATCACTAGCAATAAATGTAACTCATTAGATATTTATACTTAATTAATTAAAATTTACATAATTAATTAAAATTTACATAATTAATTAAAAAAAAGGGCAAAAATTTTATTATTTGATTTTGTTACACGCAATCAAGTAATAAAAATTTAAGGACAATGTAATGTTTATTTTGAAAATATTTATAAAATTGTACAAGTAGTAAATAATAGCTAAAAATAATGTGTACTAGCAGTTATATTTGACAAAGAAGTATGTGAGGGTGTGTGAAGGAAAAGTTTGTAAGACTGTCCTTTTGGCATTGTAACCTACACACAGCTTGATGTGTTACGGCTGTAAAGTTAATTGTTTGACAAAAGAGTGACACTTACTAGATGTATGTGAGACGTTGTATTTCGCATCAGGCAGCTGCTCTGAGTGAAGAAAGGCATAACCCCCAATAAACCAATCTACCCTTTTTAAAAAACTTTGACACAGACTGAAAGCAAAGAGTTTGTCAATTCGATACGGTACAACATTAGATGCCAGAACAATTGCAACGTAGAAATTTGACGAAAGTCGTGATTACAAAGGAAGATTCGTTCCAGACTCAAAACAAAGCCAGAGTGCAACTTGAAGATAAACAATGGTGCAGCAGATCGAACAATACCAGTATTGTATCTATGTCAAAGCGTAACAGAAATTGGACACTAGGAGACGGCCACGAGAGACAAAGAAATGTCGCCTGATTTACAAGGGGAAAGTGAAACTCACGAATTCTGGAGTGCTTGAATGAGATTCCTAGTAAATAGAGAAAACGACTGTAGGAACAATCAGGACGAATGGTAGTTCGACAAGAGAATCACGTGTAAAGCAGAGATACTCGAAAACCAATGACGAATATACAATTTGTCACACTGGCTAAAGAACCAATAAGAGTATCCAAGCAGATGGAAGATTCAGCAGAGGTAGGAGGGAGGAGAGTTTACTTGGTAGATCTCAGAACAGAAAAACGGCAGTCTAGTACTCAACTACAAAGTGATCACCACGAGTCCTCTTAACTCGGTAACAATGTTTAGTCATCGATTCATTACATAAGCGTGAACAACTACAAGCGTTCGACACAATTTCAGAAGTGCGCATATCTAGAGTCTTGAGAACGGTTACTTCAGTGCGAACATTCAATTTCTCAAAGTGAACAATGAAGTGAATACGACAAATCGTACGAAACTCGTTGTTATAATTCTCACTAAATTCTAAACTCATAGCAAGAGAGTCGAACAGTTAATCGCGTTCGACAGACTGTTAGTATAAAGTAATATCACGCGAAGTCAACATGTAAAACAGACTTTACAATTAATTAACTTCACCGTAATTTAAACAAAGTGTCGGAGAATACGTATACACAGTACAATACTAAGTGAAGACAAATTCAATTAGCAGACATTCTACAATTACAAATAATTCACAAGAAACTATAAACATTACAGCAGCTTTTATATAATACAGAACACATCAACAGAGAGACTCAGTGCATATTCTACAACAGAGACATTAGACATAAAATCAGCAATCTAAACAACTACTTTAAAAACATTATATATGAACTTTACCAACATCAATTAAGGACACTCATATTCAACACAATACGAGTGCCGTGAAAAGTGAACAGTTCGAGAATTCTTCAATAATTAAACAGTGATCGTGAGGTGCAGTGACCGCGAAGGGATACGTAATCTACAACGACTACGGAGACCAGCAACTACTAAACACAGAGGACCACATGATGTCACCGAGAGTATGAACTACAATAATCAACGCTCTCAAACTAATGGTACTTTAGAGTTAAGTCAATAAACTCAATTCATTCAAGTCAAAGAACTCACACTAATAATTAATTAACCTTGAGAACTGCCTCTCAGTGTTCTGCATTCGACTGAAGCGAAATAAAACGTCAATTAGTAAATTCTTAAAAAAATCATATCTAAACAGTAATCTAAATTTGCCAAATACAATTGTAGATTATAATTTACAATTATAAGTGTTAGAAAATTATTAAATGTTAATTAATCGCGATTTCAGAGATACTCATTGTTAAGATAAGAGAAGTAATTCTACTTAAGGAAATATCCATACAGAGTGTTATATTTGTAAATTGCTACAACTTAATTAATTAAATAAGCATTAGACATAATATTGTTGTTGTGTGTTTGGCAAATGAATCCGTTATATCCACATCCTTGTAGATATGAGGTGGCGCCCGGGAAATTGAAACATTTTGGCAGTAAGTGATTTTTTAATTATTAATTTATTACTTGTTTAACCACCCCAAGTAAGAATTCTTTATAAACTCAAGGCCTATTGATTTTGGTGATGATGGGTTACGGGGAAAGGGTAGTTTACCGGCAACATTTTATGTTTTAGCAAGAGTAAAGTACTTAATTTTGATAAATAAAGTATCCTGATAAGAAGATCATAATAATCCACTGTAGAAACATAGACGAAATACGTATAAATGAAGAGGCTAGTTGAACGGGGTGGGGGGTAATTTTCTATAAATGAAAATGATAGTTGAAAGGGGTGGGGAAAATTTTTATTTATATGTCATGTGTACTACGTTATCGGCAACAAAGAAGTAGTTTGTTGTTAAAATTCCTTCCTGGGCTGTTTGGGCTTGATCCAATGTTTTCTACAAAACCAGACGTTTCGGCAGTGCTATCGACTGCCATCATCAGTGAAAATTAAGTGCACTATCGTGAGGTGGTATACGTTAGTGATCACAGTACTGTGGTTAAGGCTGAAGAAAGAAGTAGTTTCTATGGAAATAGTTCATTTCTAAAAGAATTTTAAATATAAATCTTAGAACATGGAAGTTATGTATGGTTCTCCATACCGATATTTATATTTTGTTGACGAGTACTGACGAGTAGATTTTTCCACCTATAGGCTATATTGTAACGAAGAAATAAATTTGCAGAATTGAGACAACTGTGAAAGTAACTTTAGTTCAGGTACAGTTGGAAACAATTTCATAATAATAATCATCCTAAAGCACCGAGAGAAGCGTAGTCATAAACTAAAAGAATGAAATTTACAAACCTATTTTGGTTTAATCCTTGCTGAGTATGATAATAAAATGGTTCGTGTTAGATGTAAACCGAAAGTCACCACTTATTGCTAAACTGCTAGTCGCTTCGCTCTCGACGAGGCCTTTCGGTGTTTCCACCATCTTAAACAATCTGAAAGTGGTGGAAAGACCAAAAGGTCTCGTCGAGAGCGAAGCAACTAGCAGTTTTCCAATAAGTGGCGACAAAGTTGGTGCTAAGATGAATGCTCAGTTCTCCTTGAGATTTCGTGCTGTGCGGTCGATGTTGTGTGCTCTGTTATCCGATGCTTTTGTTGTGGTAATTATATTTCTAGATACTACTACACTGGTTATCATTATCGGACCATTAAACAGGCACTGAATATTCAGAGTGTCCGTGCGTGCGTGCGTCTGTGTGTGTGTGTATGTGTGTGCGAGGGTGTGTATGTCAAGTGTAGCGGTGAACTGATTAGCAATGTCAAACTTGAATTCAGCCTTACAACCAACACAGCAATTGTACCCTTTTGTACAATCTACAGCGTATCAACAAATTCAACCTATGCAATTGAACCACACAACTCAGCAACCAATCTTTTGACAAACTCCTCAAACACAGAAAATGCAGTCTGCACCCAATATGCATCTGCCTCTTCAACCAAACTTGCAACCTATTCAAACAGAAACGTTTATCCAAACACCATCATATACAACGCACCACGCTCTAAATCTGTCCACGACTCACCATATTCCTGTAGAGCCTAGCCAAGCATATACGAACATTACAGAAAATCGTCCCCCCGATTGTAGCAACTCACAATCAGTCTATAGTGATAAGTCAGAATCCTATAGACCCAACAATTTCCAAGTCGTTAGACAGAACAAAAGAAAACGGACAGATGACAGTCCTCAAACCCCACGTGAAGCTGAGATGAATGTGACTAACACGCAAAACAGATTCCTCCCTCTTATAGGTCTCAATGATGAACAACTTACCAACCGAAGAACTACCACTGGTAACAGCAAAGAAAATATTCCACCCTTCATCCTTCACTTTGTTGATAAGATGCAGCCTCTATTAGACATTCTCAACTCGGTCATTACTGACAAAGACTACTATTATCAGGTAATGAAAGGAAACAAGATAAAACTACAAGTAAACTCTCTGGCAAACTATAAGATGGTTAAGAAACCTCTTGATGACAATAAAGTTATACGACACACATACACTCTGGACGAAGAAAAAAAATTAGAGTAGTCCTACGTAATCTTCATCACACTACAGATACAAAAGACATAGCAGCAGCACTAAACGAATAAGGTCATACAGCTGTAGCTATTACAAACATACAGGTGTGGAAAGACCAAAAGAACATACCAACAAATCTTTTCTTTATCGACCTACAAAAAAAAGGAAATAATGCTGATATCTTCAAAATTAAACGACTATTAAATGCGGTCGTTCAATTCGAAGAACCTATAAAGAAAACCAAATTACCCCAGTGTACTAGATGCTGGTGCTACGGTCACACTGGAAAAAACTGCACTAGGCCCTATCGTTGTTACAAATGTGCAGGAAATCATGACTATAAAACCTGTACAAAGAAAAAGGGAGATGGACGAGACCCTAAATGCGCCCTATGTGTTGGTGCTCACCCTGCCAATGCCAAAATATGCAGGGTTTGCCTGGAAATAATAAATAGAAGATTCCGATCCCCTAATGGCACAACTTTACAAAAGACACAACACCGTCAGACTCTACAAATCCATCAAGGCTCTCAAGATATTCAATTCAGCAACTCAACTACTAATGTGCAGCACCCGCTTGACAATGCTCTGACAGTTTTTAACACCACTCAGCAACAACCCAATGTATCAACTTGTGCGCAGATTCTTCATGGCACGAACTCACAAGTTCCACAACAACCTACAGCACTACAGCCAACCGAGTATAATAACAGTAACTTTATCTATTTCCTTCAGAGTATAGTAACGAGTCAACAGCAAACTATCAATCACTTGTCCGCAGAAATAAAAAGACTCAACGATAAGATTGATACACTAACGGAACTCCTACAACAAAAATTTACGTAATGGCACAACTCTATAAAATAGCGTTATGGAATGCAAATGGCTTGGCTACTTACAGGCAAGAAGTAGAGACTTTCTTAATTCACAACGAAATAGATGCACCCTGGTTTATACCAAATAGAGTAATCCTCTGTGACTTAAAAGTGTCATCTGTTAAAGATGAAGTGAGTAAGTGCAGTGAAAAATATTTAAGTAAACTAGAACTACACCATAATATTCTTGCAATAAATTTGCTAGACAATAGTGAAGACACTCATAGACTAAAGAGACAAAAAATACTAGATACTAGGGGATAGAGTCCACTGTAAACTTTCCTTGGGCTAGTAAACAAAATTTCTCTTTACAAACAAACTACGCGTTCGTGTGTCCATCCGCCATGTGAATGTACAAGTTAAACGTGATTTTTCAGCCCATGTTAATAGGTTTTGATAAAATGTAAGTTGTCTTAAATTTGTCAGACATGGACTTTGCCTATGACGGTATCGACTCAAGAACAACAGCGTAGCGACCACACTAAATACTAGTATGCTTGCTGTGCTGCAGAACTCTCTCACTGTTTTAAGCCGACTATATTTATTATTCGACAAATTTTGATAAATTCCCAAAATCTCGATTAACCTATTACTTTTTATTTAGTAAAGTAAAAAATTATAGACCAATCAGAAAATAAACGCTGAAAATTCCAATGAATCGGATTTTTGTTAAGATTCTCTTTAGTCTGACACCCGGCTGGATTTTTACAATTTTTTCAAATTTTTTAATACCTTTTTGGGATGTAGGGTCAAATTTGTGGGATTACACTTTATTCAAATTTTCGTCAAAATTCTCTTAAATTTGATATCCCACATAGGATTTGCAATTTTACAGAAACTTACAGCCACGCGTTCCAAAATTCTAAAATTTTCAAAATAAACACATTCAGATTTTAGTTAGTATTCTTTTCAATTGGATACGCCACATGAAGTTTTACGATTTTATCAAAATTTTAACTCACCTTGTGGTCCTCGGCGTACCAAAATTTTGAAATTTAAAAAATGAACACTTAATTTATATTTTATGTTAAAATCTCTTGTAATTTGATACCCCACCTGGACTTGGGGTTGATAAGCCCCCATGTTTTTTGGGGATCAATCTCAAAAATATCAGGGTAATGTAGCATAAAAGTATTGACATGAATGACAAGTTTTATTCGGCCAATAACTGTCGTATGCAAACCTTGTGGCAGTGTGGTTGTGATCCTGGTTCTGTCCAGCGGACTTAGAGGGTAAGTAGCGGTTCTTTTTTATATAACGTCCTTTTCTTTTTTTAATATAGTTTTTTATAGTTGTGTTTAACTTTGTACGAGGTAGTGGTTTATTAATTTTTTTTACGGTTCACAGTTGTTAGCGAACAGATAGACTTATGTTTCAACTTAATATAGACTACCACCTTAACTTACACCTGAAGACCATAGATTTACCATAGTGGTCGAAACGTTATGTGGTAAACTCCAACAACAGTTATTGTCCGACCTAACCCTTCTTATAATGTTCACGTACCACCGACAGTTAGGGGTAAAATTGTGTACGGTGATATCAAGCCATCGAAAGCCATACTACGTTCAATTATTGAAGATAGTTGCTTTAGGGCCACGTCACACTACAAGAGACAGTGCTTAAAAGTTAACATGACAGCATTACTTCCAAACAGTGAAACTGCGATGCGTGTTACTCCGATAACGGAAACGTTGGACAAAACAAGTACTCAGAACGACTGAATTCAACTTGTCAAGAAACAGCAGATGAGAAGACGCAAGTGTTACATTCGTAATGTCGTGTAAAACGAATTCCACAAGG
Organism: Magicicada septendecula; assembly: GCA_034769895.1. NCBI lineage: Eukaryota > Metazoa > Arthropoda > Insecta > Hemiptera > Cicadidae > Magicicada > Magicicada septendecula. Next base: position 83,469,389 of record CM068368.1, on the reverse strand, counting down.
CAGGTATCCGAAAATGATGGTACAGTGGACCCAAAGAACTGAACCAAGAAAACACTCCTCCATCGTGTTTATCAAATATTAAAAAAGCGTTAGGCAGCCCGAGAATCATGGAGAAAACAAAGTGAAAATTATTAACCTCTACATGGAAATAAAAAGAAAGAGAGAAAAACGTCCGATAATTTCTGTCCTTGAAAGTGCAGATTATTTTAAACCCTATTCAAATTCTGTCCTTTTTACCAAGATAATTAACTTTCTTAAGTTGCAGTAAATCAAAACGATTAAGAAAAAATATTCATAGAAAATATGTATACAATTTACATAAATATTGTGATGGTTCATCTCATCACATATGTATAAGATATATTATAACGATAAGGTATAAATAACAAGTACTAGCACAAGCCATGAAAGGGAAAAAACTTATTAAAAAGTATGTAATTAACATTAGATTATCAATTCCAACATCCAACAAAAGTAACCAAAGAAGATTATATTAATATTATATAAGAAGCAGTAGTTATAAAAGGAAATTCAGAAAAGAACAAACAAAGAAAAATTTCTAATAACGTGACAAAACCCAATAGTTATGGTAGGTGAGGGGCATGAACAGATCCTACATGAACAATATAACATGAACTACAAATGGACTGATAATAAAAGAAAAATGAAACGGGCGACGATGAATATCACAAGAAAAAATCAACATTGAATAGAAGAAATGAGAAGAGGCAAAGAACCAGAATTAGAACTGAGAAACAGAAGTTAGTACCAAAAAACATGACAAATTGACCCAATCTAATGAGTAAACTAATCCCATTCTTTTAATAAACAATACAATTGGTAGGAGTACCCAATAAAGATAATATAAAATTAAGAATGCAATGCAGTAGAGTAAATAATAACAAAATATGTAATAATATAAGAAACCAGTTTAATCTATGAGTTCAAACAAGTGAAGATAGTGAGAGCCCAAAATAATTAAATGATGATCAAAAGATCATAATATAAACCAGTGGGGAAGTGGAAGCCAGTGGGGGTTATCATTAAAGTGATAAAGGTCTTATGAACCACATATATGGAAATAAGAACCAAAATATAGTGACAAAGTGTTTTTTTTATTAAGTGTTTTGGTAAAATCGAATGTACTATGTCACGTATAATTATTTATTTATAAGGGTTGAATACCTAATCATTTTTAAATAATGCACAGTTATTGGCTTATGCTATAATTTAAATAATAGAGATAGTGACATACAAAAGAGTTAGGGTAATAAACACCCATGTTCAGTTATATTAGAAATAGTTAATATGGGAGCCTGTGTGCACCATTAATTTATATGTTATAAAAGTTTTGTTGAAAAAATGTTAGTTATTTAGTGAACAGAATGTTCATAAACTGTTCAAAATATTAATCAGGTAATTGGGAAAGATCTAATATTATAAAAAGGATATTGTACAGAAATAACTAACCGTTAGACATATAGGCTCAAGGAATTGAGCCAGACGCAAGCAACATTGAAATATTTAGATAAACACTACTAAATTAAATAAAACAAAAAACAAAAGCTTGGTATTGATAAAATATAAAGATGTTAATGGAGGGAGATGTATAAACCATCCATTGCTATCATAATATAGATAATGAACATAATTGTAAAGTGTTTAGTAAGCCACTAAGCTGACGTGGCTTCAGTATTATTGTTGTTGTCAGAAAAATAGGTATAGGTATTTAAATTAATGATATTGTATGTAAAGCAGAAATACTCAGAATTATATTTAGTAGTAAGAATAACAATATTAGAAGATATTAGATCTGTAAGACATACAACAAAAATGTCAAACAAGATTAGGTCAATGCCTCAAAACACAAAAGTATAATCCTGACAAAACAGCCGATAAGAGGCCAAAATGGGGCGAGATTAGTATCAAAACTATTTAATTTTAATGAACAATAAAATGGTACTAATTAAAGATAAATTTAAATCAAAATAAATGAAACGTAATCTGAGGTGACAAAATTAAAAACGCCAATTTTCAAAAATAACTTAGTCACGTGGCGTGGGGTCAAGGCCCTAGACCAATCAAAAACACCAAAAGCTAGGTCACCAACGAGATTTAAATATTTTTAGAGGGACAGTTGATTGTTAGACATAAAACTGAAAACTTCAACAGCATAATGCTGGCAGTAAAAGATTAATATTAAATGAGTGAAAACTTACTCCAGGAGAGGCACTTCCGATAAAAGTAATACCGAAAAGTTCGACAACACATGACACGAGACCAGAACCAAGAAAAACCAACACACTAACGAGAATCTAAGAAAATAGTTACCGAACTCAAAAGCGTCCATTCCGTATATACGAAGCCAACGGTGAGAAATTTTGGTTAATTCCAGGAGAATACTACATAACATCACAACACAACTTCCACTAAAAAACACAGCTGTTCCAGATAAAGGAGGCTATATACAAATTATTACTACAAACTACTATAACTAAGACTTTATTTAAAACACTTTAATTGGAATTTAAGAAACATATTTTTCTGAGGTGAGAACTCGGTAGTCCGCCATGTTGTATTACTAAAAGCACTGTTGCAAACTGAAAGCGAACAATTTTGGAAAACATTATTATATACATTTTGTTAGTCGATAAGAAGTAAATATATTTTGTAATGCATTGTATTTTTAAGTGGAAGCATATTTCCTATCTTTCCTATCAACTCCAAGTACCCATTAACCTGAGAAACATAAAATATATATATTGTGAATTTTTTTTTTTTGTTACGGACTATTTGTCACGGCGGATGAACTCATCCAATTGTAAATCCTCGACTAATGGAACGGTAATTTGACCAATGTTTCAAAGAAATTACGATTAAAATATATAATTTATCAATCGTACCAGTCCTATTTTATTCCAATAAAGTAATTATAAAGACTATTAATTACAGGAACCAGAAGAGAAAATTTGAAGTGGGCGCAAGGACATCCAGACACGAAAGTAGATCCAGTGGGCTGCTTACACGATCTATTTGACCATTACTGAACAAATATTATTCACGCGCCGATTTCAAACAGACGGTGACACACTAAATTCTCGTTCCTATAAAATCGTTGCTAATCATCGAATACTGAAAAACAACACTGTAAACGATAACAAAATAACTAATATAAATAATAGTCGCAACACCAGGACATTTACGAACCGATTAACGAGTACAACCAAGTTTTGAAGGGTAACTTATTTCGTTATCCGCAGATCATAAAACACACCCGTAACGAAAATAAAAACGTTATAATATATACAATTTTATAAAAAAGTATTTTACCGCACAAATTCGTGAGACTTTATAATTTAATAATCGAAGAAATAAGTTTTTCGCCACAATGAACTGAAATTCGTGTCGAATTTTTTCTTTATAATGCTGAACGTAAAGTAAGAACACCAAGCTCTTCAGCCCTGTCATGTGACATAAGTGACAGAGAAAAACAGTATGTTTTTGTAAGTGTTTACATCTGAGAAAACAAATTCGGTTAGGCAAATATTAGGTCACGTCAGTAATCACAACTATCGTGGAATCATAAGTTTACAGATTTGGCTGAAGTTTCTGAGAAGTAATAATGTCGGAAACAGAAAATGACTGAGTAGGAGAGTGCAAAAAAGTTGAAGCAGTAGAGTAAAGTGACGTAACAGTGTCAGACGTTCTTCGTATTGTTTAAATTGGCAGCCATCCTTACTATTACTTTTTTGAAATTGCTAACTGCTACATTTTTTATTATTTAGACAAAGCTTTTCGTCATCACTGACATCATCAGGTCTAAAACAACGTCTGTCAACTGTACGTTGTAGGCTTTTATACATTAAGCCTATAAGGGGCGATGACATAAGGGGAGGGGCTTAAAGTATAAAAGCCTACAACGTACAGTTGACAGACGTTGTTTTAGACCTGATGATGTCAGTGATGACGAAAAGTTTTGTCTAAATAATAAAAATTGTAGCAGTTAGCAATTTCAAAAAAGTAATATTGTCAGACGTTATTGACAATATTGTACTCACATCGGATACTGATGACGATAGTATCAACACAGATGGTGATGATGACGGCAGCAGTGACAGTGATTCTGATGGAAGTAGAAATATTGACAGGGAAAAGGAAACAAATGAGAGTTCAGCTCGTCCTCTTTAGAATCTAAATAATGTATTAAGACTTGTGATTACTTGAAATTTTTACTCACACAATGAACATTCGAAATGCAACATACCTATTTTGCGTTTTCTATTTGAAATGTTTTTTAATAGATACCATTTTGCATTTCTATTCAGATGGCTTTTTACACACATTTTGTTTTTGAAAATGTTTTATTTTATATTTGTTTAATTCGAATAAGTATACAACACACAAACAGGAAAAAATAGTTTCAACGAATACTAATAACCGTAACAAGAGAATATCTTAAAGACTGGAGCACTTTGGTAGATGTTACTGACAGGAATTTAAATTTACAGTTCAAAACGTTTTTGCAAATGAAATCTTCAGGAGTTTATGTAATAAAGTACTAGCTTTAATACCTCATCGAGTTTTTAAAATTAATTGGATGCCAAAAGAGAATAAACACCAAGTAAAAAATTCATCTTCATAGATGTCCGAAAGATAAAACTTATAGTAGAAGAGAATGGGTGAGGAAACAACGGTAATATAGAATGAGGAATACGAATTATAATATATGTTACAAGACGATTCAGACCTGGTCGTGATAATGGTAATTCGTGTAGCCTCAGTACCTTCAAAATAAGAATCTCCTAGACGTGTACATTCATTCCCTACAATTAGAAAATATTACAAGTATTATTACAATTGAATACGCGATTGTAGAAAGTCTATTTTTCATCAGAAGAATGATCACGAGATCCTATAGAAGAAACATGAATGAGAGATTATTTGAAAAACTGGTTGTCTCAAAATCACACGAATTCTGATTTAAATATTTACAAACACGTGTGATTCCAAAATAATTCTCTAATTTCCTTAATAGTTAATGTGCATGACCAGAAGATGTCATAATAGTATTTTAATTATTAAATAGTATTACAGAAAATTATCTGTGGCAGTATCAGTTGCAATTATACAGAAATAAATTTTAGTTTCTAAAATTAACATTCTAAAAACCTTTTAAAAACATGTTTTTCTATTTTATCTAGTTTAAATACCGTTTCAAAAAATATTTCTTATTTTGTATTTGAAACAAAAGAAATTCTTATCTGTTTTGACTGAGATACTCATTTTTCACAATACTGAATCTATGCACTACGTAGTATAAAGCAGTGCAAATTAAATTTTAAATATTAACGATAGTTTACATTAACAGTTCTAATACGAAATACGGCGCCCCAGAGTTCTCTCTTTATTTATTGATTATCTTGTTGATTCATCCTCTTCGTTCACTGTTCAATGTGAATCGATAGTTCTCAGTACCCTTTGCTTGTTTATAACTACTGCTTGACAGTCACCTGAGCTTGTACATAATGCAGACCTGTGTAGGCCTATCGCATGTATATAATAATTTACAAAAGCAACGCTCCTGTAAGAAGTATACGTCGTTGATACTTTTACGCATGAGCCAAAGTTATTTGTTTAGTGCCAACATAAATACGAAGGGTGAACATATTAATTAATTGTTTTCTCTCTGTCGGTTTCTGCCAATTATAAAATTACCGACAGTGATCGTTTTACCAAAGCTGCGATTAAATGTAACAGATCTAAAAATTTAACTCAAAACAAAGGTAAAATTATGTTTCAATAGGATTTCAAACTAGCATGACGGACGATCAAAGGAAAATGGTCTATAAGCGATCTGAGAGTTCATCATGCTGTGGCGAAGGTTTTGGCAATGTGTTTAGGTTTGCTTCCGCCAGGGGGTGGACTACCACATTTAGATCAGTAAATTCCCTTTTACTTATAAGAACAGTACTCGCCACCAGAGACAAAGCCATGGATTTTCTTGATCACCAGACAAATGCTTCATAGTAGCAAGTACACAGGGAATTACATTCCGTTCACCTAATAAAAAGCCTTCATTTTGAATGTCATAATGTCATAACTTCCATAATATAATTTTTATGTAAATGTGTGTGTGTGTGTGTGTGTGTTGTGCGCGCGCGTGTATGTGTGTACAAGTAAAACGTGATTTTTCAGCCCTCGTTTATAGCTTTTGAGAAAATGTCTTAAATTTTGAAAATGGGCTTCGACTATGACGGTATCTATTAAAAAACAACAACATAGCGACCATACATAAAATTAAAAACCGGCTTCAGTGCGTTGTAATACTAAATACTGGCATGCGTCCTCTGCTGCACAACTCGTTCACTATTTTGAATGGAGTATTCCTACTATTACTGGACAAATTACTGAAATATTCCTACTATTACTGGACAAATTTTGATAAACTACGAAAATTCCGATTATCCGTCTATTTATTATTTAGTAAAGTAACAACTTTAGAGTAAACGTATAATAAGCGTCAACAAATCGGATTGAGTGTGTGTATGTGTGTGTGTGCAACTAATTTCCAGTGTCGCCTATTCATATTCATCCACTCCTTCTAATGTAAAATCTTTTCCCACTCTCTTGACAACGCAGTCTCATCTGTTTCGTTCCTCCAGTTCGTCATAATCTATGTGTTTAATTTATCTGGTCGGATCAATTCTAATATTTATCAGCAACATTTCGTCTGTGAACCACATCAGTTGTTTTATTCGCCGTGTTCGTTAATGTTTCCTTGGACTTACTTGATTGTCTGCTCTAGACCGATGCCAATGCAAGAAATCAATAGATCACTCTTTGTTGTATTTATTAATCCAACGAAAATAATTCAACCAATTTCGTGGTTATTAGTTTACGTAATATTTTTGTTTTTCAGCAAAAGTTGGCCGAGTCACGAGACAGTCTGTCTGTCTTCGATCACAAGTGTCAGATATTTTGAAAATTAAAACTAAAAAAGTCTTATATTTTAACACGTGTTTCGTATTTTAAGGCGTGCGTTCATGCTTTACTTGATCCTCCGTCGTACACGGAAGGTATTTTTTTACACGGTCCGGTCTGCGATGTGATTTTGAAAACGTAATTCGAGATTGCGATTAAACAAGAGTGAATGAATTGAAAGTGTTTACCGGGCTGTTTGGCCATGGTCTACGGTTTACAGATAAACCAAACCCTTCGGCAGCACCACTGGCTGCCATCATCAATGGAATTCGAAGAATTCGAGTGTAACCTGAACGCGGGTTGTTAACGTCAGGCCCACAGTACAGGCCTACCAGCCTTTACCACAGAACTGCGGGCATGACGTTTAACAACCCGTGTTCAAGTTAGACTCAAATTCTTCGAATTCCACGGTGATGACAGCCAGTGGTGCTGTCGAAGCGTTTTTTGTTTGTCTGTACACCGTAGGCCACGGCCAAACAGCCCGGTAAACACTTTTAATACAATTGACACCGGCCGTTAAAGCCTTCGAACGATTTTAGGAGCGAATGAAATTGTCGAATTTCCTTTCATTTTTATTTATATTTTTCTTGTTTGACAAATGGAGAAAGTACTACATATTCAAAAAACACATCGACCGTCTCTCAAAAACGTAAATCCTCTTCTTTCATTATCATTAAGTGTGAGTAGGGAAGCGTACTGAGTATTCCTATTCTGTCTTTGTAGATTTTCCTGTATATCTCTCTGGCAAGATAAGGATGCGGCGTAGACTTGTACGGTTTAGGAGGCGCCGACGGCCTTGTGGGCTTCGTGCTACCTTCGTTGGTCGCCGCTTCTTCGCTGTCTTTGACATTGCACTCGTAGTGATAATAATCTTCCGGTAACGTAACGTTACCTGTCGCATTGCTTCCTTTCAACGCGTCCAAGCGTTTTTCGTAAAACGTCTTGTATTGATTCAACTGTAAGTGGTGTTTCATACCCAAATACTCCGCTTCTGTCAGCGCGGGCGTGTAAGAGTAAACTTCCTTCAACACCGTATGGTCTTCGTAGTCCGTCGATATTTTCACCATGAATATGGCCTCGTGAGTTTCCTGCTTGCCGTTCACCACCAATACCTGTTTCATATTGTACCTGATCCTGTCCATGAGTTTCCAAGGACAGCGACGGAAGCACGCTGAAAAACTACCGTACACGTCGCGCTTCTCTAGCGTTCTGCGGAAAAACCTCACGTCCAACTTTTTGAGTCCTGCGTGGTAACTAGTTATAACCTCTATATCAAGCTCTACCCTTCGAATAGAACTACAACCTAGAAACAAAATTTCTCTTACTACTGACTTCAACTCACAATTACAATTTAACATGCCCTACACAATTTACAGAACTTAAGATATACGGATGAGTATGAGTATGAGTTTATAACTTTAAAAATTGGATATTTTACTGTTATATTTACTGCGGTATAAGACCTATCACGCAATTAAATATAAGAAAATCTCAGCCCGGAAAAGGGAATATCATATCAATACATAGTACTACTCACTGGCGGATTATACATAACGCTAGGGTATGCTGCAGCACCGGGCACCAGATCCTCAGCTGTCAGAGGGGGCACACCATCCAGCTCTAAATCATAAAAACTTTTTGTAGATAGTAGAAAACAAAACAAATAAATGTACTCAACGCATCATAAAAACATGTGTGCACACTTTTCGAAGAGTTCGCCGAAGCACTCTGTGCCATGAGTAAAATTGCAAGAAACAGGTTTTTCAAATTGTTCGAATGAAGACGATAGATTCCATGTTACCATAGTTTGTCAACTCAGAGTATTAAACTGGATTATTCTGAAAGATTATTTTCTGTATTAAAACACATAAAGAAATGTTGAGTTCAACTATGGAAGATGAGAGATTATCTTCGTTAGCAAGGCTGAATACTGAAAGCGAGATATTTTACTCGCTCGATTTAGAAGAAATTATACAAGATTTCATTAAGGGGAAATCAAGGAAAAATAAATTTTTAGTATTTTATAAGCTTAAGTACTACTATGCTCATTGTAATCACTATTAGGCTAAATATTTGTTGTAATTTGAGAGTTTAATAAAATATTTGTTAACTTTCCAAATTTTGTATGCCATATCTCAGTGTAAATAATGGATAAAAGGTTGAATTTTGATTCGGCGGGAGACACTAGTCTGATGGCAGCATATGGCACTAGGCGCTTCTAATCCACCCCTGGGCCTACCACAAATATGAGTAAATGAAATACTTTTCGTAAAAAGTTTACCGATTTTGTCCGTATTGAGTTACGTTGAAGTGTACCTTCGAAAATATGACCACAGCCAAACTTTTAGCCACGGTCATACACCGCACTGCAGCCACACTTACACCAGTAGAAACCACACAAGATTAACTTGTAAACGCGGATCCTAATAACAAGGTTCAACAAAAAATACAAAAAAAAAATACAAATAATTAACAAAGACACGGCAGTACGGTCGTATGGTTAAAGCACTTATAAAATTAAACGTACCTCCTGGTATACAAAATTTTAAACGATCACACGTTAGCTCGGTAGGCGATAACGTCTACTCCCGTCACGCTAAAACTTACGATAAAGATTCTGTCCATAAGTTAGCCAATATAATAAAATATTTAATTGAACAAACATAGTTCTGTCAGTCAAAAACTTATTTATAGCTGTAAAAGACTAGAAGTCTTAACCTTTTATCCATCCGATTTAAATCGTACAATAAATTTTGCATCTGATTTGACTCTGTTTTTTATTATGCGTCCAAAATATTGGAAGTGGGTGTGAACAAAGTCTTTTAGTATTGCCAAAATCAGTACTGGAAGTGGATCCGTGCGTGTTGTATGCCGCTTATCGTTTCGTTTTTATAACGCTTATGGGTTCGGAAGCGGGATCCCATAGTGCTCTCCTGTTCTGGATTTCGTCAATGAGCCTTCCTGTATTAATGTCTTCTATACTTATAAAACAATTTAATAAAATCACACCACGAAGTAAATATCACTGATTACTTGGCACAATTGACATCGCCGACGCCAGCCAGGAAGGTTGGCAGCACTGATGTCTGAAAGTTATACGATAAAAAATTCGCCCGAGTGCATAAACGGAACCATTACTGCCCATTTATCTAGACAAATCGTCCGATATTTTATACGATGCATTTCCTAGGACTGCACAATATGTTTTTTTTGTTTGGGACGATAAATTTATCGTACAATGCATAAAACGGCCCGTTTGTTTCTGATATTCTACATGACGTACGAGTTTTTATCATAGGTTATCGTACGATATAAATAGGATGCATAAAAGAAGCCTTACATGAAGGCAGCGTATCAACCCCTACTTCACGACTGACTCCAGTCCAGTCAATCAATGATAAAACTGTCCGGCACTATTACAGCGTCCCAGAACTGTCACAAGGTACTGACTTCCTGAAAATTTGCCTGTTAGGTAAGTCAACGCCGACGATAGTCAAAGCTGGCATGAAGCGGAGTAATAAAAGTTTTATAAAATAGTGGAGAAATTTTATTCTTAAAAGAGTCTTGCCACTTGCCGGAAATCAAAACAAAGCTTAATAATTCGAATCTCAAAGAATGAGTCAAGCGAAGAAGCGAATTATTACCTTCTTACCATCCATAGACAACTAAGCAAACAAATATGATAAAGACACAGATGTAAATAATTTTAGCAAACAACTCGTCTATAATAGCAACGGTCTCACAAATATCTCCTAGCTGTGATATTAAAAAAAAAATATGTATATTTTTATAAAATAATTTCGTATCCCTGCTGAAAGAAAATTATTTTCTTTTTGTAAAATTAGTTTTATTTTTACCACATATGCGAAGATGCCTTATAAGTATAGTGAAAAAGAGAATTTCCTCGCTGAATGTCTTCCATTTCAGTCAAGCAATGCTGAGATCCGCATAAGGACAAACGCTGGATACTTAAAATTCCATTTCGACAGCAGATTAACATGGAAGAATACATAACTGTTTCCTTCCCGACCCATGTAACCGAAATTGTAGACATTCTTACCGATTTTTTGCTCATTCGTACACTCTCGCCTTCAATCTTCTCTCTCTCTTCCGACCGACAGGGACGATCTTGCGTCGTCGAGTAGAATCATCGGTAAAGAATAATCGACGTAGGCATGATGTCGTTCCTCGGGCAACCGGTACTCCGACCGATATCCAACGAAGATGCGCCGAGGCATCGATGTTCAGTGCAAGTCCACAGCTTTCTATAAGCGATGTAACAGAATGTCTCCATGTCGTTAGAGAAAAGCTATCAATCACGTAAACGTTGTACTGATTTCCGACCATTAAAAGTATAAATTCATCAGAGTACATCAGATGTTGTAAATATGAAATCACACGAAATTCATAACACTTAGACGATTGTCAAACGTTATGTAAATAAAAACAAGATGTAAAAGAAAAAGCACATCAAAAGTTACAGTTATCACCTTCTTGCCATCCATATCACTAAGCAAACAGATGCGATAAAATCTCGAATGTAAATCATTTTTAACAAACAATTCGTCTATAATAGTAGCAGTCTCACAAGGTGGAAATATCCCCCTGCGACATAAAGAAAAATATTTTTATAAAACTATTTCGTATCCCTCATGAAAGATAATTATTTCCTTCTTGCAAAATTAGTTTTTATATTTACCATTTAAGCGAAAATGCCTTATAAGTATAGTAAAAAGAAAATTTCCGCGCTGAATATCTTCCAATCTACAGTTAACTAATGTAGAGAGATCCACAGAACAATAAAAGGTAGATACATAAAATTCCATTTCGGCGACAGACAAATTTGGAAAAATACATTACAAAAAAAAATAAATGAATTTAAAATTTAAGAAACTGTTAGGGAAAATTTGAATATGTCAATTTAGACAGGTCACGGCTGTACAGAGCCATTAGCAAAGCAATATGGACGTACAACATTGAGTTAAGTAAATAAAAATACGTCATTCAAAACTTTAAATCGCATGCATTAAGATTAATATCCGGCGTTACCTGGTCTGTATTCAATGACAACAAACTTGCTGGTTTTAACATTCCGTTAGCCAGAGTTATGAAAAGAATTTGAAAAAAATTTGAACGACTTGACGGACATCCAAGCTTTCCACCTCGTTTACGTAGGAATCCACAACTTTTGAGAAGATTACATGGCCATTGACTTTGGAGACTGAACTCTTGAAGGACGACATCGTTGGATCGATTCCTGTTCATTATATGGACGTCAAAAAATCTAATCATAGAACTGTTTTGTATTCATGACTTTGTATATAATTGTATGTTCTGACTGCAAATAAACATATAGTGTACTTACAGATTTCTACGAGTTGTAAAGGTTTTAAAGAAATTTAGAAAAAAAAAATCTTCTACCTAGACTTGTAATAACAGGTAAAAGTTTTACCTATTTACATATAATAATAATAATAATATACCAATTTGTTTCATTCGTTGTCAGACTTTGACGCCTTTTCATCTCCCCAAGAGGTCACCCCCCTTCAACCTTCCTCACTGTGTCTGCCTCCACTACCGTATTGTCTGGATTAGAATCGTCATTGTCGTCGTCGTCGTCGTCACTCACAGTGTAGGCTTATAGCTTGTCCCGTCTTCACTGCAGCCATCTCTTCCAGGGCCTACCCATAGATCTTCTGCCATCAGGATTGTAGATTAGAATTGTAACAAGAAATTATAACTTCTTCATTATAATAATACATTTCTTGATTAGAATTGTTACAACAAATTATTAAACGCATTTAAATTTTATTTTCACCATTACGTTTACAATAATGTCGTCAAAGTTTTCTATGGCTACGCAGCACATTCAGTCATCGTAAATAATCCGTAAAGCCAACAATTTGCGTTCCTGAACAACCTGGTGTTTTCCAGTAAAGAAACGCTGTCGCCTTTGGCCTATATAGTTAATAGCGATGTGATAGTATATTGTTAATCCCGGCAATAAAGTTACGTCGGTTGCGTTATAGGTAATAACAGGCCCAGTCGTGTTGCTGCATTTAATAACCTCACGTATTTGCGCAATGGGCATCACGTTCGGTATGTTGTGTTCCACGTTTATCGACAGTTCAACGCTTTGTGCGGTCTCGTTACCTACAATTAAAAGTAATAGCTTCAAAATAATATAAAACTATAAAACACATTTACTGTGTAAGCAAAACAAGTAATCAGTTCAAGGAGTTGTCAGTTCCGTTTTTTCCGTTTGTGCGTGCGCGAATCGCAGTAGTAGTAGTTTTTTTTTGCGGGGGAGGAAAAATGCATTATGCACCATCAGGAGACACCCGACTGGTCTCCCGGTGTGTGGGACTCGCACCCACCAAAAACCTCCACTTTGCGGCAGGGAACCCCCCCCCTGGAACAACTATTCGTATGGCTTCAGGGTGGCACCTCGTATTGCGCCTACTAGGCTCCTACAGCTTTATCTTGTAACCAAACGTCGTTAAAAATAAAAACGGTGTTTTATTCTTCGTATTGTTTAAATTAGCAGCCATCCTTACTATTTCTTTTATGAATTTGCTAACTGCTATAATTTTTTATTGTTCGACTAAGCTTTTCGTCATTGCTGACATCTTCAGGTTGTTTAAGACCTGAAGATGTCAGCAATGACGAAAAGCTTAGTCGAACAATAAAAAATTATAGCAGTTAGCAAATTCATAAAAGAAATAAAAACGGTGTTATTTAATTTTTCTTAAAAAATTAAATATTTTGTTTTGAAATTAAAAAAAATTTTATGTTTTATGTTTTAATGTTCAATAATTTAGTAAATAATTTTTGTAAGGGTGTAGTGTTGAAATTTTATGTTTCTGTGATTTAATTTAGTTAATAATCTTGTTTGTAGTTAACTGTAATTAAATTCAGAGTTAATAGGATTGTCTCACTTCACTAATCGATTGCCGATACTTCGTCTTTTTTGTATATATTACTCCCACTAGAGTAATGGTCGCCTTTCTTGTAATCCTGTTATTAAATAAACTCCATTTTTTAAATTTATAAAATAAATTTAAAAACAAATAATTGAGTTACAATATTTTATTGACAATTTTATAAAAGATCGATTTAAAATCGATTATCAAATTATTGCTCGACTCTTTCACAGGGCGATCGATCGTTGATACATGTTATTGAATATAAATAAATTTATTAGGTTCTTTTAACGGTTATAATTAATAGTCAGAGAAGGGGCAAGGCTAGAAAGTATAACATTCACAATAAAATAACTTAATAGTTAATAAATACAAACTTATTTGGTAATATATATAATGTTTATAAATTGAAACGTCTATACCAGTGACGAGCTGAATCCTAATAGTAGAATTCGCTTTGCATGACGGGAGCCAACATGGCCGCTTTCCGTGCTGCTGTGATTAATGTGACTTTGCTCAGACGAAATTTCTTTCAATAAAATCTGCCTAGTTCACTTTCCCTCGTCTCTGCAGTATGGAGAATTCCTTTTCGGTTTATTAGAGTTATCCTGTTTAAGTGTTCTGTGTTCACTGCGATTACATGTGTTGGATTATGTGTTTTCACTTCTGTCTATGTGTGTGTTGAAAATTGTCAAGTTCGTTTGGTTATGAATAACTCTTGTTTTATAGTTTTATTAGTTTATATCACTTGTATTCAGTTCAGTATTAATTGATTTTAATGTTTGTGGTGGTTGTGTTCACTGAATTTAAGTTTAAAGTAAATTTTTTCCGTAACTCTCGATTTTTTATACTGTAGGCTAGGCTTTACTATAATACGCCATTAACGATTCTGATCTATGTTTTATTAGCGAGAGCTTCATCAACCGTACTCGACGAATTACTTCCTTCGTCGAAGAAATGTTTTACTTCCTTCGTCTTCTGAAATATCTTGCCAAGTTAATATTAGAAAAGTATTATTTCAATGTTTTCTCGTTTCCGATACATGTGAAAAAGGTACATTATACTCAGAATATATTTTGGTTATTATTTACTTTTATGAAATAGTAAATACATAATCGGTTTCTTTAACTCCTTCTGCTTAATTTGATACCCATTAATCTAATTTTACAAAGTTTTTTTATTAAAATTGCCATATTTCCTTCATTTTGGAAAGTAGGCTAAATTTTTTGTTTCCTCTCCTCCTCCAAACATTAGCCATTTTAATATGTCATAATTAGGACTATAATAAATTTCAGATTTACCTAAAGGTTTATCTTTCCTTAAATTCTTGCAATTTTATCAATTGATTATCCATTTAAATATAATTCATGAATTTATGACTTCCCCCTCTGAAATTTTTAGTTAACATATTTACAAAATTTTTAATAATTATATATATTCTTTTATATTATCCTATTAAAGTATAGTATTAGTCATAGTATTTGGTGACTGATTCAATTTATATAAATCCCATCGGTTTACTTGGTTTATTTAACTTAATTAATTAATTATAATGTTATTGGAATTTTCTATTTGGCCTAGATTTTCTGGTTTTGCATATAATGTTTTTGCCTAATACTGTTTCTATACCCCTTCTGACTTTCTTATTTTAATACATCATTATTTAAAATCTCCTTAATTAACAAATAAAACATGTAGTATTGCATTCCTACTCATATTCTAAACAATATTTAAAATTAATAATATGGTCTTCAAAGTCAGACATTTTAGTTTTTTAACTACTATTAATAACACATTATAAACATTTTAAAAAGAGTATGGTATTCATACTTAAACATTTTAGTATGGATTAACTCTGTCTCGACCCAAAACAATGGTTTGTGAAGTCGGGGAGGTCGAGTTTAAACGCGATCGTACGAGTACTGAAGATGATCCCCGCAAAAGTTCGACAACTCCAAACGAGATACAAAGTTGTATCTCACCAAGTTCTTCAGTTGAAATATGATACACCCGCTCATGTGAGGCCTCTGTGATCACCGCAATGTCATTTGCTCTCAATCGCCGGTATTCGAACACCGTGCACGAAATTTTGTTAAAAATATCCGAAATTGTTGGAATTTTAGGACGTCTATTACTGGTATCATCTTCATTTAGTACCTACGACCAACTTTATACTAGCGTACGCACTTAAAAATCATTGGTTTTAAAGGTGCAGCCTCTCCTGAACCTTACCATTTCGTTGTGAATTTCCAATTTCCAGGCTTTTTAACAAATAATTTAGTAATTCGATTTGGTTTTTGTTTATGTTGAAAACACGCGTGACACGTAAATTCGAAGCAGTTAATAAACAGTAAATAAACTGGCACATAGATTTGGAAATTATCGCGTGTTTACAAGAAAAATAACTTTTAAAGGACACGAAAAATTTTAGTCCTACCGCTAAACTGTTTATCCTCTGTGAACGTTTCAACTAACCATCGTACAGTGGATTAAAAGGCAGGTAAATAATTCCAAGTCTCATTCCGATTTTTTTGAAAGAGAGCATAAACTTCTGTCACTTGTGGGAACAGCAAAGCGTAGATACGAAGTCATATTAATGATAATGTGGTATATGGTACCTTTAGGCTATAAAAAATAAAAAAGAATACAATAGAAAATTAAGTCATATTGATTTCAGCAACATTCACTCCAACGAAAAATTTATAACTGTCACGGCAGAAGAGTACATCTTACAGCAAAAAATGAAGTTAACAGCCTAAATCAATTTTTATACTGTTACGAGTAAGAATTATGTCTTAAAATTTTTATTATTTGATCAAGTGTTTCGGTATTATGGCAAAAACCAATTTAAAGTTTTGGTATTTGTTTAGTATTTCTAAACCGTTGGATTATGTTCTTTTATTATTTATGAAGGTGAACAGCTTAATTCATCTACGGTACGGGTAATTTGCTCTGAGTATTTTGTTTCTGACGAACTGATTGTTTTTGACTTCTCACGTTTTACAGTTTCTAAGTGTACTGTATTTTTTTGTTTTCACTTTGGAGCTCAGTCACGTGTTTCCAAAACTAACGTGCATACTGTTTGCTCCTTGGATTAAAATGGGGGTAACAGAAAGTCATTTATCCGGTTCACTTCTCAGGAAGATTTAAAACAAAAAAACTTTATTTGAAGGTGGCGCATTTATATACTGTAATTAAGTAGTAGACCTTAAAGAAATTTAAGTAACTAAAGCCATTAAAATAACGGATACTTACTTTAAATAACTATTTTAATACAGTCTCGCTGATTCGGACTGCTTGGGAGTAAGACCATTCCGAATTCATAAAATTCCAGAGTAGTAAAATCTCATCTTGACCGAAGAATAATTTAGTCCGAGCGGTAAAGGAATCAACGCACCTGTTGATTGCAATTATGAGGCATAACAAAATCCCTACCTATGCTTAATATCATTTTGTTTTATGTAGAATTAGATGAATAGTGTACAACTGTTCGCCACTATTTGCTAAATTAGAATAAAAAAGTAAATCAGAAGAAACATAAATAACATCAATTACTTCACTATTTGGACAAACCTTTAACATTTAGGCCTTTATTACAATACGCAACTGATTGCATGCAACTGATTTCAAACCTACATGAAATTAGTTGCACGCTAGTAAAAACAGGCTGCAACTGCTCTGCAAATCTTGTAGAGTAAACATGGCGTCTACACTGCTATTATAAATAGGAAAATTTGTTTGTATTCTTGTCTGGGCTAACCTCAGAAACTACTGATTCAATAAAAAAAAGTCTTTTACTACCGTGATCCTTAAAGTGCGAGGATGGTTTTAGACATAAATTTGAACCAATAACTTTAAGAGTTTTCAAGAACAGATATTTAAAACGGTCCCACGTCATGAAATGTTTGTTAATTCCTACGTAATGTCATTTTTGGCATGCGATAAACTTTTGAACTATAAGAGATATATTAACGAGTGAAATGAGATATATTATATTATATAATGAAAGATAATATACACTGTATATACTATTTGTAGACTTTGAAAAGGCGTTTGATAGTGTAATGAGGAAGAAGATGTGGAAAGCCATGAAAGAGTTTGGGATTCCAAAGAAAATTATTAAGTTAACTCAAGAAATGTATGAGAACTACACATGTCAAGTTTTACACCAGGGGATGTTGTCCGAGCCCATCCCAGTAGATAAAGGAGTGAAGCAAGGATGTTTGCTGTCACCAATATCATTTATTATGGTGCTGGATCTCATGATGAAGAAGGCAATGAATCGCCGAAGAGGAATTCAGTGGGGACTGACAGATAGGTTGGAGGACTTGGACTTCGCGGATGACCTGTACTTGCTAACCAACAGTTTTAAGGATATGGTAGCAAAGCTGAACGATTTAAAAACCGAAGCATCAGAGGTAGGATTGAAGATTAATGGAAAGAAAACCAAGGAGATGCGTTATAATAACCGCAATAAGGCACTATTATTTTTAGGAAACCAAGAGATCGAACAAGTCAAACAGTTTTGTTACCTGGGAAGTATGGTCACCACGGAGGGAGGAACCATAGAGGATATAGGAAATAGAATAAATATGGCTAAAGGAGCATTTGCAATGCTGAGACCAATCTGGAAATCAAGGGAACTTAACACCAATACCAAACTACGCATCTTCAATACAAATGTCAAGTCGGTACTGCTCTATGGGTGTGAAACTTGGAAGACTAACAACAACTGATTAGCAGACTCCAAACATTCGTGAACAGAAGTTTGCGGAATATCCTAAGGATATGGTGGCCACAAGTTATCTCCAATGAAGAGCTGTGGAGAAGAACCCATCAAACACCCATTGACATTGAGATGCGTCGTAGGAAATGGAAGTGGATTGGGCATTCATTACGACGAGATGGAGACAACATAGCAAGACAAGCCCTGGAATGGAACCCACAAGGTAGCAGGAGAAGAGGCAGACCAAGGAACACATGGAGGAGGAGTGTAATAGCGGAAGGGATGGAGAAAGGAGGGAAGACCTGGCCCGAGATCAAGACGATGGCGCGGAACAGAGTCCGGTGGCGGAAGTTCATTGATGCCCTATGCTCCACTTAGGAGATGCAGGAATAATGATGAATGATGATATTATATAATGAAAGATATATTAAGATAACTATATAGTATTAACAAGTGAAATTTAGAAAAATTTAAAAATTTTATTTTGGTTTTTGATACAATAATATCGTCTTTTTCGTTTTTGAGATATTGGCGGTTTTGTAAAATTGTAGGCTGTGTTGTATCGGTCCCGTGTCATGAAATTTCTTCGTTGCCTACAGAATGCGCGCGCAGGCGAATTGCATGCAATCGGTTGCATAGTGTAATAGGCTACATTTTAATCAAAGCCCCACAACGAGTGCGTGAAAGTAAAAGTTGCACGAGCAGCTGCAAGGCTTACAACTGTTTTGCAATCGATTGCAAGCTGTGCAACCGATTGCAGTAAGTGTAATGCAATCAGTTGCATGCAATCAATTGCGTAGTGTAATAAAAGCCTTAGTCTGAAATAGAAGAAATTCGCTCGTCTGAATCAGCGAGGTTATACACTACGTTGTCCGCTACATTACAATACAGCCTACACTATGCTTATCTCCCATATACAATGAACATACACGGTAAAACTGGATATTTTTGGAGACACTACATTTTTCATTTGTAACATTGATATTTTTTTGATAATTTGATTACATTTTTATCGATTATTATCATTCTTAAATTTGTAACAGTGTACTAAAACTTCTTTATCCGAATTTGATAGGACCGTGCCCGTTTCGGATAAACCAAAACTCTATTTAAATAATAATACATATTGTAACGAAACAAAATGTTACAACAAGAATTGTAAATATAATAGGGAAATACTATCCAGAGAGGGAACAAGAAATAATAATTAATAGTCAATTAAAGGAAATTACCAAGTTTTAAAGAGATTAGTAAAGAACCAAATATAACAAAATAAAAACAACCTTTGACTTATTTACTATCATCAAGAGACCCAGAAATAACCCAGTAGAATAGGGCAGTAAACAGACAACAAGTTAAATAAATAAACCTAGTAGGCCTAAATAATTTACCCTGAATAACACAACCAAACCCAATAAAGAGTACCTATCCATATAAATAAAATTGTATTGAATAAAATTGTATAGGCCTATAATTAAGGATAGAAAAAGGGACACAAACCTTTACAGTGATATGAGTGACATAATATAAATAGTGACACAGACTACCGTTAAACAGTGTTAATTATTTTTTATGAAAGGTGTTTTATTATTATTATTATTATTATTATCATACAGACAATAGTTTAAAGTATGAAATAATTAAAGTTGTTAAAAACAAGTATTATTATTAAGAGTTTTTGTTATATGTTATAAGATTTTATGTCACCAGTTAATTTAATTAAATATATTTATCTCAGGGAGTCAAGGTAGAAATTACAATCAACCATAACAAATTGTTCCACCACATATCAGAGAAATTCAAATTAATAAGGGTTTACAGTTATAAACTGAGGCATGTTTAGTATCAAATTGTTTATAATTATCTAATTAATAATTGTATAAACATTGCATATATCATTAGAGTATAATAATAAAATTATCTATTAAAAGTAATTTATAAAATGTAAAGTAGTTAATGGGTATTGATCACATAACACTTAACCTGTACATAAATGGCCAATCAAAATTTAAGAAGTTTGTATGAGTTCGGTGGCTAAAAAAGAAGAAATAACACTTAATTGTTAATTGTGATGAAGAACAGTTGAATAGTGCGTGTCGAGATGTAATTAAAATAAAAATATAAAATTACTAAACCGTTTGTGAAAGAAGATTTGTATGACCACCATTGAAGATAAATAATTCCTCCACTACAATCATTTCACGAACCAGGAACACACACAATCAAGAAAATATAAAGAAAACCAGAAGACGTTCCGCAATATCGCCTAGATGTGTAAAGTATAATTTGACTTAATCATTGACAATATTTTTATCCAAAAAGGAACAACCACTAGACAATAAACCAATTCACACTAACACTAATCACTAGTGAACATTTTAACAAGTGAAATAATTTCCATATCTAATAAAACAGTGATTACAAGGAAAACATTTATTTGTACACATTTAATAAACTTCATTATTTTCTGACACGGATAACGGCAGCCATGATGTTGACGTCACTCTAACCTGCATGCTTTTTACGAAGCGTATTGAATCTCGTCAAACATCGTATGTTATTTAATATATAATTTTTGTAATTTTTTTAGAATATAAGTAATAGATGATTTGTAAAGGTACTCTATATTGTTAATCATCATGTAATGGAACTTTTCGTAGCAGCCGCAAGAATTCCCACGAAATATATTAACCTTATTTAATTATTCACTCCTGAGATAAATATCGATTGTGACAACCGTATGTATCGAATGGAATTTTCCATCAATTTGAACTCATATTACAGAGATTAAACAATTATGTTAATAAATCATATCCATGCGTTATTATTTCATGAACATAATATATTATCAACATTTATTTTATAATTAACAAGGATAAGAAGACGTCGGGGAGTCATTGGAAGTACGCAAACTACAAAATCAAGATTAACCTCAAAGAATAGGTTAATGCCTAATATCGAAGGTGACTTGAGAATTGTTTGGGATGACTCGACCGCTATTTTTGAATTGACTTTGGAGTTCTAACTGCAGAATTGGAACAATTATAATTCTGTTTATTAAAACAAGGCAGAATAATTCAATTCTTTTAACTTATATATTAAATCACATTCGAAAACACACAACATAAATATTCCACGATCAACTGATACACTATTTACAATTATTTATTACGAATTAACATACACAAAGCGTAACACGGGCAAATTATTAAACCATTACGATACTACGGGGTACACGGTTTTCGTAATAAATTGGCGCACAAACTAGTGAGGCTGAAATTAGGGAATATTAGGTGAAGAAATTGAAACAAGCAAATTAATTTCCTAATTTTTAGCTGGCGACTGCTATAAGTTCCAAAAAATAATAAAGATGCATAAAAGGGCGTCGTCACTGAGACGGACGAAGGAGGCCGAGAAGGAAGTAACATCGGTGGAGGATGTGGAAACGGTAGTAAGAAAGGAAGATAGAGGAGACCCGAATCTTATAAAAATAATGGAGTTAATGAATAGTATGAGTGAAAAAAAGACAGAAATAAGGAAGAAACGAATGACAATTTTAAGAAGCAGAAGAAAGAAATGAAGGAAGATTTGTAGAGCATCAAGGAAGGTAACAGACAAACAAATGAAAAAATTGATAGCATCAAGGAAGAATTCACTGAAAACTCAAAGAAACAAAATGAAATTTTGAGTCAAAACTTATTAAAACCAATGGAGGAACAAAACAAGGAAACGAACGTAAAATTTGATAGCATCAAGGAAGATAACAGACAAACAAATGAAAAAATTGATAGCATCAAGAAAGATAACAGACAAACAAATGAGAAAATAGACGGTATGAAGGAAGAGATTAACGAGAACTCAAGGGTACAATATGAGAAAATGAGTGAAAATTTAATAAAACAGATGGAGGAGAGATTTGACCAAAACAAAGAAGAAACTAACGAAAATGTTAGGAAACAAAACGAAACCACTAATGAGAGTTTAAAACGGATAAATGAGAAAATTAATAGTATTAAAGAAAGTACTAATGAAACCTTAAGGCAGACTATAAGTGACAATAATAACCAAATGAAGGAAGAATTCAGACAAATCAATGAAGAGAATTTAAGAAGAATTAATGGTAGAATTGAACAGGTCAATGATACAATTAACCAGAAGATGGACAAAATCGATGAGGAAAGGAAGCAAGAAATAGCTGACACTAATGAGAGATTGAAAAAAGCTAACGAAACCATTACACAAAATAAAGTAATGGTAAATGCTAGAATAGACCAGGTCCAAGAAAATAATCCTATTCAAACAGAAGGAATACAGAAGGAACAAGAAAACTTAGTAAATTTACAGAAACAAACCGGAGAAAGGTGTGACCATGTTAACACTACAGTGAATAATTTAACTGGTCAAGTACGCCAAAATCAAGAAGAAATTGAATTAATTAGGACCAGACCAAATAATATTACTCATGTTTCAACAGATGAAACCAGAGAAGGGATTAATTTCAAAAATTATCGTAGAAACCCCATGGAATTCCTGGCCAGAATCGAGGAACATTTTAATAAACATCGAATAACTAACTGGAGCTTGATTAGAGAGATGTTGGATGAGCATTTTAGGGAGATTACGGACAACTGGTGGACAGCAACCAGGAATGAGATAGTGGACTACGCTCAATTTAAAAAACTATTTAAAGAAAAATATTGGTCCGAAGCTATACAAAATATTATCAGGGACAACATTTGTCAGTGAAGATATGATGGAAATAGAGGTACATCTCCAACTACTTACTTCTGGGGAAAGGTGTGTTTGGCGAGACACCTAGAGCCAAGAATGCCAGAAGAATCCCTAGTAACTAAAATGGCATGCCATTATGACACAGGAATGGCCAGAGCACGTCTGGGAAGCCAGATTAAAACGGTCCACGCAATGGCTGACTTATTAGAAAATTATGAGCACGAGGGTTACTACAAAAGAAGCAGACAACGAACTGATCAGTGGGGTTCAAGAAATAATAACCATGGTATGAATAATAATCACCATAATAATGTGAATAACCGGAATAATTATAACTTTAATGGCAACGATCGAAATTACAACCAAAATTTTACCCCAAATAATAACCAACAAGCAAATTTCAATCGAAATCCAATTAGCAATAATAGTAACAACAGGTCTAATCAAAATTACCATCCGGGTAATAGAAATAATAATAATTATAATAACTACCGAACAAAACAAAATTGTAATAATTTTAGAAATAACCCAGGAGTTAATACCAACAGTAATAATCAGGGTAATTATAATAATAATCGTCCGTACCGACCACGAATAAATTATATTAGTGCAGAAGAAGGGGATTACTGGAGATACCATCAACCTCGGAGGAACAGTTTTAATAACGGTTATGATCGAAGAGGAAATCTCAGAGGGATGAATCACCATGACAACCGAGTAAGAAGTAGAAGCCAGGAGGACTTCCGAGAACCAAGGGGGAGTGAACAATTAGACAACCGAGAGGTTGAACAACCAGGAACCGGCACACCATTCCAGGCAAATCAAAAGTAATGCCCGGAAAATAATCATGATGGCCTTAATTTAAACGGAGTGAGGCAGTAATAAACCCTCGCGACCCCTTACTGGTACTACCTACTAAGTACAAAAACCACAAAATTCAAAAATATAGTAATAACAAATTACTACCAACTAATTATGAAAAACTAATTATGGAAAATAAAAGAATTTTGAAGTATACCAACAACCAAAATTTAAGGACGGATAGTCAAAATCTTACTATTATTTACAATTATTATTTGAAAAATCTTCGAGAAGAACTGTTGGAGGAAACGGTGACAAGTAGAATCAACCAGCATAATGAAATCTTATACATAACCGCTCAAATTGAAGGAATTCCTACACGAATAATGATAGATACTGGTGCAAATGTATCACTTATTAACGATGCTGAACTGGAGAGAATACAGAAACAAAGTAAAAATATAATACCTAACTTACCTGTCAATAATGTTATTTTAATAGGTGCCACTGGGCGTCAAAATAAAACAGTGAGAAAACAAGTGTCATTGGAACTAGAAAGCAAAGGTGTTAGAATTAATATTATATGTCTGGTCGCAATCGGCCTACCATTCGAAATATTAATCGGATGCGATATGCTGAGGAAATATTCAGCCATTATTGATCTGAGCAAGGAGAAGGTGTCCTTGAACTCAGAAGGTGTTATGTGGACGGCAGAGTTAATAGGAAGCGATGGTGCCCCTCTGAACAGTACCCATCACCAAGTTAGGGAATTAAATTTTTTAAAGAATGACACCCAATGCAGAAAAATAATCTATAATATGACAAATGAAGACCTGTGGAACAGTAAATTACAGGAGATAAGAGAGTTTAGACACCAAGGCACAAATAATTTGACAGCAAAACAAGTAGAAGATCTCATTATGATATATAAGAAGTATAAACATGTATTTTCAGAAAAACCAGGAAAAGTAAAAAACTATCAGTGTAGAATACAATTTAAAGAACCAGCAGAATTCCACAGAAAATCCTATCCTATACCATATTCATTGAAGGAGGCGCTTATAGCTGAAATTAATAAAATGTTGTTAAATGATATAATTGAGCATAGCCAATCACCATATACTAGCCCAATAGTAGCAATTCAGAAGAAGAACGGGCAGGTTCGACTTTGCTTGGATGCCCGAGAAATAAATAAACATATAGTAAATGATCGCACGTCATCTGGAGAAATAGAAGAAATTCTAAAAAAATTTCATGGTACAAAATTCATCAGTACTTGGGACACAGTTTGTGGTTACTGGCAGGTGGAGTTGCACCCGATGAGTCGAAAATATATGGCTTTTATTTTCGAGGGTAGAAACTACCAGTTTAAGAGATTGCCATTTGGATTAGTCAATTCGGTAGCAACTTTTGTACGATGGACCAGGTATTGGGTCAGGAAGCGCTACAATTCACCACAGTTTATGTAGACGACCTGTTGATTACCTCATCCAACTGGGAGGAACATTGTCACAGGGTGGAATATGTATTGAGTAAGTTAGCAGAGAACGACATAACACTAAAACTCGAAAAATCCCAATTAATAGGGAAGGAGGTTCAATTTTTAGGTTTCAATTTGAATGAACAAGGTATTTCCCTATCACAAGAAAAGGTTACTGCAATCCAGAAGTTCCCACAACCAAAGAATAAGAGGCAACTCCAATCCTTCTTAGGACTGTGAAATTACTACCGGAAGTTCCAACGCAATTATTCCGCATTAACATCTAAATTTCAGGAACAGCTGTCTTCCAAAAACAAATGGATATAGTGACATGAACAGGATGCTATACTACAACAGATAAAGGATAAATTCTTAGAGACAGTAATCCTTCATCATCCAAATTTTGATCACCCATTCTTTTTGAACTGTGACGCAAGTGATGTCAGTCTTGGGACGGTATTGTACCAAAAAAACAAAGAAGGAAACCATTTAGTCATCAGTTTTGCCAGTCGTGTGTTAAACCACTGTGAGAGAAGATATAATGTTACTGAAAAGGAACTATTAAGCATAGTCTTTGCTTGTAGTAAATTCCGAACGTACATTTTGGGATATCCTGTAACTGTCAGAACAGATCATAAGTCCATCTCATTTTTAAGAAGTTGTAAGCTGAGTCACGGAAGGCTTACAAGGTGGATACTCGCCCTGCAGGAGTATAATATCAAATGGGAATATATTCCAGGGAGTCAAAACGTGATAGCAGACGTGTTATCTCGAATAAACCTGGACACCCAGACATTTGAGGGTGAGAAGGAAAGGATTATCAAGGTGTACAACATCCTCAAAAGTAGATCGGATTTGGAGGCATTATTACAAAATATCAGAGCAAATCAGTTATTAGACCCAAAATTAATAAAAATCAAGGAACGTTTGGAGAACCAAAACTCTCCAATAAACCAATTCTATTGTGAACAAGAAGGAATTTTATTTATAAAAAATACATTGAACCAAGAAAGCTGGAAGGTCATCATTCCCAGAATCATGGAGAAAGAACTAGTGTTGGAATATCACATAAGATACGGACATATGGGTGCAGTAAAGGTAGTGAAAGCATTGGAGGAGAATTGTTACATTAAGAACATACACAAGAAAGTACAAAATTATATAAAACCCCGTCATATCTGCCAATTGGTCAAAATTAATAATGAACGAAGGGAAGGTGTAATGATACCTATATCGTAAGAACAAAAATTGGAAAATTATTCATTGACATATGTGGACCATTTCCTAGGAGTGAAGGTAGAAGCCGGTATAAATACATTATAATCATTATGGACCACTTCACCAAATTCACCAAATTGTATCCAATCAGTCGAGCAACTACGCAGAAAATTCTTGAAGTAATAACTACTAAATACATTCCAAAAATAGGAATACCTGTTTCAATAGTTACAGACCATGGTACACAATTTCGAGGCAGAAAATGGAAGAACACATTGTTAGAACTGAACATCAAAAGTTATAAGACCTCCGTGTACCACCCCAGTAGCAACCCATCAGAAAGAATACTGAGAGAGGTTGGTAGAATCTTAAGAAGCTATTGTCATCAACAACAAAGGAAGTGGCCTGATTACTTATCAGCCACAGAAGATTTTTTAAACTTGGCTTATCATCCATCTATAAATTGCACTCCATACACTGGCATGTATGAAAAACAACCACCCAGAGAGATCCAAGAATTGATTAAATTTCCTAAGTCTCCACAGTACCAATTTAATAAATTAAAATTTTATAATCAGGTGATGGAAAATCTGGAAAAACGCAGAAACAAATACCAGAAAATAAAGGGTAAAATAATTAAATATGAGGTAGGAGAGAAAGTGTTGTTAAAGAACAGGGAATTGCCTATCACTCTAGAAGGGATATCAAAGAAGTTATTGTTACTATACGTTGGACCCTACACCATAACAAAAAACAACAACAACACATACGAAATAACCGACCCCATTTCAAAGAAGATCAAGGGCAATTATAATCAACAATCCATGAAAACATACCACCAGGAAGAAAAGGAAAAATAACATAAGAAATTACACCCTCACACCTAACGAAGTGTTCAGAAATAATAACTTCTGAAGGGAGGCAATTTGTAACGAAACAAAATGTTACAACAAGAATTGTAAATATAATAGGGAAATAATATCCAGTGAGGGAACAAGAAATAATAATTAATAGTCAATTAAAGGAAATTACCAAGTTTTAAAGAGATTAGTAAAGAACCAAATATAACAAAATAAAAACAACCTTTGACTTATTTACTATCATCAAGAGACCCAGAAATAACCCAGTAGAATAGGGCAGTAAACAGACAACAAGTTAAATAAATAAACCTAGTAGGCCTAAATAATTTACCCTGAATAACACAACCAAACCCAATAAAGAGTACCTATCCATATAAATAAAATTGTATTGAATAAAATTGTATAGGCCTATAATTAAGGATAGAAAAAGGGACACAAACCTTTACAGTGATATGAGTGACATAATATAAATAGTGACACAGACTACCGTTAAACAGTGTTAATTATTTTTGTGAAAGGTGTTTTATTATTATTATTATCATACAGACAATAGTTTAAAGTATGAAATAATTAAAGTTGTTAAAAACAAGTATTATTATTAAGAGTTTTTGTTATATGTTATAAGATTTTATGTCACCAGTTAATTTAATTAAATATATTTATCTCAGGGAGTCAAGGTAGAAATTACAATCAACCATAACAAATTGTTCCACCACATATCAGAGAAATTCAAATTAATAAGGGTTTACAGTTATAAACTGAGGCATGTTTAGTATCAAATTGTTTATAATTATCTAATTAATAATTGTATAAACATTGCATATACCATTAGAGTATAATAATAAAATTATCTATTAAAAGTAATTTATAAAATGTAAAGTAGTTAATGGGTATTGATCACATAACACTTAACCTGTACATAAATGGCCAATCAAAATTTAAGAAGTTTGTATGAGTTCGGTGGCTAAAAAAGAAGAAATAACACTAATTGTTAATTGTGATGAAGAACAGTTGAATAGTGCGTGTCGAGATGTAATTAAAATAAAAATATAAAATTACTAAACCGTTTGTGAAAGAAGATTTGTATGACCACCATTGAAGATAAATAATTCCTCCACTACAATCATTTCACGAACCAGGAACACGCACAATCAAGAAAATATAAAGAAAACCAGAAGACGTTCCGCAATATCGCCTAGATGTGTAAAGTATAATTTGACTTAATCATTGACAATATTTTTATCCAAAAAGGAACAACCACTAGACAATAAACCAATTCACACTAACACTAATCACTAGTGAACATTTTAACAAGTGAAATAATTTCCATATCTAATAAAACAGTGATTACAAGGAAAACATTTATTTGTACACATTTAATAAACTTCATTATTTTCTGACACGGATAACGGCAGCCATGATGTTGACGTCACTCTAACGTGCATGCTTTTTACGAAGCGTATTGAATCTCGTCAAACATCGTATGTTATTTAATATATAATTTTTGTAATTTTTTTAGATTATAAGTAATAGATGATTTGTAAAGGTACTCTATATTGTTAATTATCATGTAATGGAACTTTTCGTAGCAGCCACAAGAATTCCCACGAAATATATTAACCTTATTTAATTATTCACTCCTGAGATAAATATCGATTGTGACAACCGTATGTATCGAATGGAATTTTCCATCAATTTGAACTCATATTACAGAGATTAAACAATTATGTTAATAAATCATATCCATGCGTTATTATTTCATGAACATAATATATTATCAACATTTATTTTATAATTAACAAGGATAAGAAGACGTCGGGGAGTCATTGGAAGTACGCAAACTACAAAATCAAGATTAACCTCAAAGAATAGGTTAATGCCTAATATCGAAGGTGACTTGAGAATTGTTTGGGATGACTCGACCGCTATTTTTGAATTGACTTTGGAGTTCTAACTGCAGAATTGGAACAATTATAATTCTGTTTATTAAAACAAGGCAGAATAATTCAATTCTTTTAACTTATATATTAAATCACATTCGAAAACACACAACATAAATATTCCACGATCACCTGATACACTATTTACAATTATTTATTACGGATTAACATATAGAAAGCGTAACACGGGCAAATTATTAAACCATTACGATACTACGGGGTACATTAGTTTCGTAATAATATGTAAGTACAGTAACTTTTTTTAATAATAATAATAATAATAATTTAAACTAATAATATTTACTTACAGTGAATATGACACAATAAACTATAAAACGGCACCACACTGTAAATTATAGTTTCTACACTACTGGAATAGTTCTATTGTTTGTTCGTGCAGTAATCAATCATAGTTTTTTGACTAAGATTTGAAGCTCGTTTGCCGACTGCCCGATCTCGAAGTCGTTTCATTGTTAGAAGTTCTGCAGCCGACGTTTCAATGTTTTCATTTGTGTTTATGTTACTTTATGTTTACATAATATGAACATAATACTTTATGTTCCAAAAATCCTAACAAATCGATAATTCGGAGTACCCCTTATCTCAAATAGTTCTGATTATTGACTTTCTACTTTATATAACGTGGAATCGCTTGTCTACGCTATAAT
Source organism: Magicicada septendecula (assembly GCA_034769895.1). Classification (NCBI taxonomy): domain Eukaryota; kingdom Metazoa; phylum Arthropoda; class Insecta; order Hemiptera; family Cicadidae; genus Magicicada; species Magicicada septendecula. Next base: position 83,439,061 of record CM068368.1, on the reverse strand, counting down.
ATAGATAGGCCTAACAGCGACAGGAAAATGCTTTTGTGTATTTTTACAATTTACTAAAATTTGTTTCGGATTTTCGGATAAACGCGATTCGGATAAACAAGGTTTTAGTGTAATATGTTTTTTCGTACTGTATTTGCGTTAAATATTGATTATTTCTGGAAGTCTTTCGTAAATAGCCTTTTTCTACGTGACTGTTCAGTTAAAAAGTGCTGATTATTTCGGATAATCGATGCTGTTGGCCCCATTTTAAGCTTTCACAAGGCTTATAAAGACTCATTGGTTCACTGAAGGCGCGACAGGTTGGATTGTCTTCAGACAACGTTGTTTTACAACACGATACGAGGAGATGGAGGAGGAGAAGGAGGAGGAGGAGGAGGAGGAGGAGGAGGAGGAGGAGAAGCAGAAGAAGAAGAAGAAGAAGAAGAAGAAGAAGAAGAAGAAGAAGAAGAAGAAGAAGAAGAAGAAGAAGAAGAAGAAGAAGAAGAAGAAGAAGAAGAAGTGGTGGTAGTAGTAGTTGTAGTAGAAGAAGTGTGTTCTGCAGTATACAAAGCACGATCTTTCTTATGTCGTTGCAAGAGATATAGCTATTGTGCGCAGTATATAAAGCCTGTCAGTTTATATATTTTACAATAATTATTTTTGGTTACGAAGCTATTATACAGATAAACAATAATTTTCCTAACAACGTAAATTGAAATGGGTGAAGCAAGACTAGGTAACGATCTCAGATAGAGGCGGTATGAATGGCATCGGAAACAACGTGTAGTGTTATTAATACAATTCGTAACCTACAGTTGAGTGGAAAAAGGGAATAACTACAAATGTTTTGATAAGTTAAACTGAAATAGTCATTTTGTTAATCAACGATAGGCGCAAAGAGGGGGTCGAAAAATGGAATATTACTATCATTTCCGGTCACTAAAATCTTCCTGGTTTGTCAGTGTTGAGTGTAAGAAGGGAATAAGTGCCGTAGTGGTGGGCCGATATACCTGTAACAGGTATTTTGGAACGATATTTTTGTGAAACGGATGGAACAGTGACTGAAAAGTTGAAATACCTTTTATTCGCGGCGACGCTGTTCCGAGTCGAGACATGCCCCCCTCGCTGTTCCAAGTCGAGGCACGCCCCTTACGCTACTACACACACACACACACACACACACACACACAAAGTACGCAAGTAACAAATACGAATACGCCAAGGCCAAATACTAGGCGTACAAAAATATCGCTGGTACGCAAGGGACAACCAGTACACGAGTATTTCAAATACTAGGTATTTCAAATACTAGGGGTATCACCGATACACAAAATACTAAGCGTGTCAGAGGAACAGTAGTATTTTAGGAACACCTAGTATTTTAGGAACAGGTAGTATCAAGCGTACTTCGAGTAGGAACTAGTACGCAGCCACTTTTTCGTCCTGAATACTTCATTCTGCGCAAAGAGACGAAGCTGTTTTTAATAAAGGAAAAAATTCATCCTGATGTTACATTTATTCTCATGTGATATGCAGATATATAATACAGATTACATGCTAATAAATTGTATATTATACTAGTCACCAACTTGTAACTAAAACCGGTTCAGGTTGTAAGGTAAAACTTTATCACATTATTTGTTGTGGTATTACGTGTACTCTAAATTATTTCATTGCCCCGAGTTTCGCAACTGATTTGTCTAAAGTCTAACCAATGTTAGTTTTACTCCTAGTGAAAACTTAAATTGGTATTCCCAAAGGGAGATAGGTCTATAAATTCTCTTGTTTCTTATTTTCTTTTAAACAGTAATAGTTTTATAAAGTCACAGTGTAAAGTAACACTGTTAATACTTTTAGTTTCAATTTATTTCTTATAACAAATTATATAGTATAAGCTGGTTATATAATATCTTCAAATAAATACACTGCAAGTAGGTTTATTAATATATTAATAGGTTTATCTAGGTGAAAATAAACCTACTTGCAGTGTATTTATTTGAAGATATTATATAGGAGACCTGCAGGAAACTCAAAACGAGTTACTTACAAAGGATAATATAGGTTATGTATATATAGTATATAATAACAGGTATTTGTACCTGTTATTTTTTGGAACGGTATTTTCATACCTATTATTTTAAAATAACAGTTTAGCCCACCTCTACGTAGTATAGTCCCCTTCTCCACGTTAAGGTCGCGCCAGTGGCTGGCTGAGCTGAGTCTCAGCTGACATTTTGCTACTGTGTAGGCCTACTCAACTTTGTTTCACTGGTCTGTGGAAATTTTATAGACCGAATGAAATTTAATATATTCGTGTTTATGTACACATTTTAGTGTGGTCAATCTGTTTAATAGTATTCATTAGCGTTGTGCCATATTAGGCCTAATACACAATAAGTCAAACTTTATTTTGTGTGACGTAAATGAGAATATCTGTCAGTGAACATTGCATTTACTAAAACTTAATGTAAATGAATTTAACTTTCCGTCTGAAAAATCTTATGACCGCTCATCGACAAGAATGATGATGTTAGTGATGTTATGAAGACAAAAATTGTAATTGATAATAGTGTTTTGGAACAGGTATCACATTTTAATTGTTTGGGATGTGATATATCATATAGGAAGGATAACGTTATCGAGAGAAAGCTAAATAAATTTAGTTATACCTGTGGAACAATAAGGCGACTATTGAAGAATAAAACGCAGAAGGAGACTTAGCTAAAGTTCTATAAGTTCGTGGCTGTGCCGACTACAATGTATGCATATGAAATATGGACTCTCCTGCAAAAAGATTTTCTTCAAAAATACAGGCCTCGGAAATGAAAATTTAAAAGCAGTTAAGGAATGTAGTTTGAGAGATCGTCTACGAAACGACGATATGCGGAAAGACTGAAGTTACAGTCGGTTCTGGAGAGAATAAAGGAATACAGGCAGAATTGGAAGTCCCACGTGGAACGCATGGTAGGCAAGCGTATTCCTAAACAACCGTTTGAATATAGGCCAGTGAGAACGAGAGATCGTGGTAGAACCTAGAAAAGTGGTAAGAGACTCTGTGAAGTCGGAACGGGCTATAGCCCAAGTGAAGAAGAAGGAGAAGATGTTATGAAGATAATTAAACATTTTCTAGAAGAGTAAAGGGCCTACAACTGTAGTTTATCTTGGAAGGAAGCATGGTAAGGAAGATGTTTACGTGAACAATCCACATAGACGATTTATGTGAATAATAGAAAGAGAACAGATGTACCTTTATCACATGCTTTGTGAGCTACTACATAGTACTATAGGACTACAGAAACCATTGTAACCTAGCTGGAATATTAATATAGTTTTCTGTAAAAATTATTCTGAGAACTGTTATAAACTTATTTGGCTTTTTCAATATTTTTTAAAGAAAAAATACGTAGGCAAAAGATTGGGAAGCAAATAAAACAAATTTATAATCAACGGGTGGGGAAAAAGGGAATAACTTTAAAATTTTTTTAAATCACACACCACATACAATAGGGTTGAAGTAAAGTTTGGTATACATTTACATTCTATAAACATTGCTGAAGATTTTCTCTGTTGAGTACAGTTAAATGAAACCGCCAGGGAAAGCTGTATAGTATTTCTGTTCTTACTTCAATCCCGATGTAAACAAACCCACGTGGTAAATCTGAAACAATATTGGTCAGGGTCGTTGACACTGATCACACAGTAATGTATTACGTGCAGGTGCAGAATGTCTGTATAGTCATGTGAGAATGGTCTTGCCACTTAAATCGCGGCACGTCTTTTTAGACTTCCTCCTTATCTCTGTATTCTGAACCCTATTGAAGTATATGGAGCCAGTTGAAAGAATATGTTGCCCGTCACGGCACAACATATAAGCTGCCTGTATAAAACAGTTGATAGAGAAGGCGGTAAATGAACAACGGCTGACAAGTGGCGTCTTTGTATCCAGCACATAATCACGGAAGACGATAAGCTCTGGGAACTGGCCCCACATTACCGACGTCGTTGTGGACAATCTTTTCATTAATAACGGCGAATCAAGTGATGATACAAGTTCCCACACAGATATGGAGAGAATTGAATTACTCCTGACAGAAACTGTAATATACAGGTCACTGGTAATTATCACAGCTTATATTTTCGTTTATAGTGAACTTCAATTTTGTTTTGTTGCAATTTTTAAGCAGCAAATATATCAAACCATTAACTGGTTTATAAAATATCACTGTAGATCTAACACAGGGACAAATTTTACTTTGATCAAGGGAAATTATTATAATTTACATCTGTGTGAACAGTATCAATATTACACGTAACATTGTCTGTACTGCTTCTGTCAGGAGACACGCTTCTAATCCAGGCAGCAAATAGCGTTTCACATGTGCCACGTCTGTTTGTTTACATCAGGAATGAACTAAGAACGGAAACAGTATAGAATGTTTTATTTTTTTCCTGAAAAGTAGAGTTTCCTCGTAGTTATTCCATTTTTCCACTCACCGATTCAATTATTTTTTAACCGATTACAAAACTGTGATAAATATAAAGCACATCAAGGTGACGGCAGAGTTTGTACATGTTAAACACTTGGCCGGTTTATCCAACTTTTCCTAGAGTTTTATCTTTGAGCTTTCTAGCTGCTTTAATAGGTAAAGGCCTCTTTCTCTTCGGTTTCCTGGGGCGAGGCTTTGATTTCTTGTTGATTCCCCAAGACACGTTGTAAGGATGCTCTTCGGCCAAGAACCGTATTTTCTCAAGAATCGAAGTCATCGTAGTCTGCTGCAGTCCCATAGGATGCAATTCAAGGTATCCTCTTCGGTGCATCGCGACGACAGCTTCTTCGTAGAAGAACAGCGGCTTAGCGATCGGATCTTTCAGTATGTAAATTAAAAGAATAAAGACAATGTCCCCCTCTTCGAAATTATACGCCGTGGTCCAGAACCGGTACCACCTCCTGTAAGGGTTGCTTCTGTCTCGAAAATAAAACTTCCCTCGTACTACTCCCAGAAGAGAAGTCCTAAACGGTTTGTTTATATTTACATGGCATTCGATCTTCCTAAGAAGTAACTGTCCTCTTTGTCTACCTAGAACATCGGATTTTTGTATTACCTAAAACGTTACCTACACTTTTTTTCAATAATTTAATATACTTTTCTGTTCCACTTAATGAAGATGCTTTCATTTCCGACTGCGTACATTGCACAATGTCTTTGCACCAGCTCACATCTTCTGTAAGCGTTAACAAGAAAATGCTTATAGGTAACAGCAGATAATTCATCACCAGCGCGCTCACGAAAGATAGAGAAAGAGAGAGAGAGAGAGAGAGAGAGAGAGAGAGAGAGAGAGAGAGAGAGAGAGAGAGAGAGAGAGAGAGAGTGTGTGTGTGTGTGTGTGTGTGTGTGAACGGGTATTAGTAAGCGCATGCATCAGCTTCCCGTTTTGTATTTATATCGAGTGGCTAGTAGTAGAACTACCCTAGTCCAAGTTTTAATTATGTTTTAAGATGTTTCAAAAACAACATTTTACATGCATTTCTCTTCTTTTTACTTTTTAACAGTTACGTAATCAATACAAAACATTCAATTAATAATACTAATTAATCTTAAAAATCAGATTTATGATTTATCATTGCACTTGAAAATCTTTAATTTCAGTTTTCTGTAAATTCACATGAGTGGACTTGGGTAGATTTACCAGCAACCCCGCGAATGTTCAGGAAGTCTGTACTGGAAAGGTTTAGCTCTAGATCTAATGTGTGTGTTTAAGATTTAGATTTATTCACAACATTAATTTCCTATTAATTTCTAGCAGTTATTGTACAACAATGTCAGTGTGAATAATGACAATTCATTTCTTTCGCAATATTAAATTTATATCGTATAATATACGTTTCACAGGAGTCACCCTTCATCATCGGCAATTTTTTTATATATTTGGTAAGAGTTTCTGAGAATCTCTAACATGAATCTAAAATACGTAACAACATAATTTTGGTCAAAATTTCGAATAACAAAATTCAAACTGACTAAATCGTCCAAGTAACGAATGTTTCACTATTCACTGCAAAATTTTAGTAAATATGCAAACTATCTCAACATTTTATTCAAATTTCTCAGTAAACAAGGCAGCGACTTTCCGGTTTTTAACATTTAAAATCAAATAAATATACTAAATTTAAAAATAAAAAACACAATATTCAGATACAAAACATTCGTCATTTTCATCAGCTCTACTGCAAACTTCATGTGTCCAGATTTTGTATAGTACAAAAATAAAATAAAATTTTAACTGTACGCGTATTTCCAAAAAATATATTTTTAAAATATTATAAAACTAAATAGAAATTGTAAGTAATTGATATATTTTCAGATTTCGGTATATAAAACAGGAATGTTGGACAAAATGGGGATCCCAGGCCATCTCCGTTTTATCAAACCTCGCCATGTTGAAAGATTCTAAATGGTATTCAGTCACCAGTTAATTAAATCTTGATAAAATATAATCATTTTAGTAATAAATAAACGTAGTTTCTACTACTATGTGTACATTTTTGTTTAAAGTAGCACAGAAGAGACAGTAAACGTCAAAGTGAGTCAAACATTGATAATGTCCGACAGGATTTCCAATTTTGAAAAACGAACTGATTTTACTGAAACACGTGAGACGCTGAACACAATCCAGTTAAATATACCTGCTGTTTGGTCACAGTAGCAAGTAGTTTGCTATTCACCTGGCAGATTTTGAGGCTAGTTTGCTCAGAAAATGAACACACCCCGTTATGTTATACCTCCCCGTTTTGTACAACTTTCCCTACTGACTTCAGACAAAGAGATTGCCAGGCGAAGAAGTGTAGTTTGCATGACGTCAACCGGCTTCTCCCTTCCACTGCCTGCACTTGTCGTTATTTGCTCACTAGTGCGTGGGGAAACCAGCCATTCCAACTACTGAATGAAACAGGAGGACACTCGCTTTGTGGATCTTCGGCAAATCACAGAGAGTCGGCAGCAGACGCTTCAATCTCTCAGCTTGATCCTGAACAGCCGGCAAAAGAAAGTGACCCGTAGGTGAATAACAAATGCAAATGTCGGCGTTCATCGCATTGTCTCTGCTGAGTAATTTTGGATAGTCTTGTTTGTTTCTTAACCCAGGAGTTACTGAATCTTCCGCTCAGAGTTATCGACGTTCAATACAAGAGTGCCACTCTCATAGGGACCAAACTCTATTTTTAAAAATGTGCCAAACTTTAAAATCAAGTTCTATTACTCTTCTAAAATAACTGAATAGCAATACGGTACATAGGTATTACTATTAAGAACTTAAAACGTATGATTCCCAATGCTCAATAATATGTTATTAACAGAGAAGACCACTTCCACCGTCGTTAGAGATTTAACGTCATGAGTTATGACGTCATTAATGTAGGCACAGGAAGTAGACTTTGCATGCCAGTGCGCCTGTGTTACACATTTTATTAGAAACATGTTATTAAACATACGAATGTTAAGAAACTAATCGAAATTTATTTGAATGGAAAGATACTTTAGAATTATGCAAAAAACAAGAATCAAATAAACAGTACACCTTTCTCAGTTGACATAGCATTTTATCGTTTCCCACGCTTTAAAGGGGTTATACAATTATTTTTCTATTTTAAACTATAATCGTTTTTTTCTCAAACGTTTTCTGCATAGGTAAGCTTATATTGTAACGTTACATATAATAAACCCAATACCAACATGAAACAAGCTGATTAGGACCAACCCAAGGCAAAACAAACAACAAAATGGGAACACTAAAGAAGCACCTAGGACGAATAGTGACTAATTTAGGGGAATAAAAGAAGTTATTATTAACAAATAATGTATTACAGAAGAAATGAAGACACACGACTAAAGACAAGACAACGTTGACCCAAATACCCAATAGACCAGACAGTGAGAACAAGAGAGTTATTAAGGATGATGATAGAATCAGTGCGACTAGGGAAAATAAAATGGATTTAACTACAAGAAGGAATAAATAATGACAAGAATAAAATAAATAATGAGAATATAAATTATATTATGGATAATGATGGAGAAAACAGAAGTGAATTAAAAGCTGAATTAATACCCTATGCTATGACTTGACACTGACGTCAAACTTAAAAAACCAATTTCAATGACTTGACAATATAATCAGAACTCAAGGGTAAAACAATAATGGTAGAAAAAAATAAAGGGGAGACTGAATATAAGAATTGTAAATGTTTAAATTAAGAATGTATAAAGGTAACTAAATGATGACCAAAAGACTAATTCAATATGTAAGGTAGATATAAAATTATAAGAGAAAACTATTAGTCATCAATAAGGTTGAGATAGTCACAAAAAGAAACATCTAGCCATAAAAAATAAGACTTAGCAATAATACATGTGAAGAATTCAGTACAATAGGTAAAAAACTAAATCTAAGGTCCAACCATTGTTATGAATACAGGTGGGGACACATAACCTAAACTAACCAGCAAGTTTCAAATAGAACTGCCCGAAACAATAACAGGAGTGTTCTTAAACTAGAGTGTATTATAATATAAGCAAACTAGAGACGATAAGGAGCATTCCATTAACAAAAATAATTATATAGAAGGACTTGTATACATTAGAAGTGTAAAATAAAATGCTCAGATGTACAGCATAGTGTTAGCACATTGAACAATATAAATAACACATAAAATGATAATAAAAGAAAAGGGACTAATGTCAGTATAATAATAGAGATGTAATACCACTAATGTAAGGCAACAATAATTATTTCCATGAATTTAATACAAATGATGTAAATTAAATATAACTGGTATGTGAACACAGATGCATGAAGCAGTAGGTATTTACCAACCAATGTCAGAATACCAGAGCAGACCAAAACACTGCCAAACCTTATCAGTACTATAATAAACATTATGCAAACTGTATGTAATCGAAAGACCAAATTGTAATGTAGAATAAGAAAAAAATGTAACACTCAAGGATACTGAATTATAGGCTGAGGGAAAGGGTAAATAAATTAAAATAAAGAATACTAGCTAATACTGAGCTAATCAGATGCTGTGATAATTAGGTCAGTATACATAGGCCACAGCAAATATGGTTTAGAAACCAATGCTAACATAAAATGAATAAAAACAATTAGCACTGTCATAGACCAGGTGTCTAGCCAACAGAAATAGAATTATTATGAATAATAATTAAGTAATTATATCAAATACTAATGTGCAATAATTATAAGATGTCACAGAGAACAAAAGTGAATAATAATAATGCATTAGATGTAAGAAACGTTAGTATAAGAAAGTGATAAAGACATTGTAAAAATACTGAGATAGGCCTAAACTACCATAGACGATTTTTAACAAATTACCACCTTAAACTTTAATGAGAAGGGGTAATAAGTGATAAGGAAGTAGTAATGATAAAAGTTTATCAAAACAGAACATAATAAATAAGATAAAATGGAAAATAAGATAATAAAAAAATAATAAGTTTATTTTGTTAATCATTATCAATGTTATATGGTGTGGGTAACAGAGGCGGCTCACTCATAAGGGCACATAGAAAATTTTTCTGGTGGGGCTCACTCACGTGCCCCACCAGAAAATCACGAAATAAATAAATATTGTAGAAACGTCCTCGTTTCAAATGATAGCAATAGTTTGTAACAGTGAGAAGTCTGGAGAAATGTGGCAACGCGAAAACAAATGTGGCAACATAGCGATACGTTGTGACCCAGATGGTATTACTCCCTTCCACTTCTCAACTCTCTTGTGGTGGGAGAGCGTAATGCTAAAATCCCATAGCATTCGGTTCCACTAGACTATGTGACTATCACGGAAAATTGCATTCTCAACAATTTTACGGGGACAAAGTCATATGGTACACAGGGAGAAATATAAATTTATAGAAAGCGGTGGTTTTCTTTAGAAGTAAGAAAACATTAAAATATGTAGTAAAGAGCGATAGAAATTCAAAAGACGACCCTGCGTTGACGTCAGTAAGTCGGCTAAAAAATTACAAATTGTCGCGGACGGGAAGGGCCGTCATAAAACTGTATTGTTTGCTAGGGTGTAAGAAACATTTACTAAGGTTGTAAAAGTTAAGTGCATCTAACAAAAGGAGCTATATTTTAGAAAGAGCGCGTATGAGTGAGATGGAAGGTGACGCGAAGTTTTCATACCACGTGTTCACGCGCATTTTGTGGACGAATAACGGATAGCGTCATTTTTTACGCGGGTTGTTTCGTTAAACAGATTGGGTAGTTTTGAATTTAGCGGTAAGTCAGACCAATAGGCGTGTAGTTTGTCGATATTGAGTGAGGGTATTTTGTAGCGAAGTATAAAAATACGGAGTGTAAGAAGTCAGGGCAGTCAGCGGAGAGATTACAGATATTAGACTCGTAATATTTATTTTAGTCTACGGGAAAATCACAACACTAAGAATCATATTAGTTGTAATAATAATTTCTCAGTAATTTTATTAAGTATATTTCAATCGCCACGTAAGTCAGTCACGGTAACGCGATAGTAATCTGTGCGGAAGTTAGCATCGTAAACACTTAATAAATGTTCATAAGAAGATCAACGTAAAACCGAGTAACATATCTAAGTTTAATTAATACAGCAACCGTTTAAAAAGTCGAGTTACCTAGCGATTTAAATGTGTGAAACGTCATGGTGCGGGACGGTCGATCAATAAGCAGTTATTAATCTGGTGTTAGACGCACTTAGCTTTGTTAATGAAATACTGTGTTTTTCTACAAGTGTATTAGTATACAGCACCTGTGTAATTATCACTAAGCAAGTTGAGTGAATGGTGTAATACTTGTGAAACTAGTGTAATTAGTGCGACCTGCCAAGGATAATTATTTAACGGATAACTTCTGATCACCAGCCTGGAAACCACATCGCAGAGGACATCGCATCGCAGAGTAATTCAACAGACACGTAAATAACAACAATGAGCAATCATTTTATATTGCTTATTAATATCAAATATATGTCAATCTTGTTTTGGTGACTCAATCAGTCTAAGAATCCTAAATAAACACTAATAAATTTGATAGTAAATGAATAAAGTACTGAATGATAAATTTGTAATATTTGAATGCTACTGGTATTAAAAAATGTAATTAATAACAACTAAATTGTGTTTATTTATTACTGGCGCCCTGGGATAATTCTAAAGAGTCGGTACACGAAAGTAAGTGTGATATCTTATTGTTAAAATTTGATATGTGATAAATATTAATTTTGTCATTGAATAATTTAATTTGATATACTCTTACTTTATACATGCTCGTAGGCCAAGTAGTATGCAAAGTAGTAACAAAATAGTAGTGATATATGCCCTATATTTAAGAGTGTATTACATGACCATTGACCAAATATTAACAGTCTTAAAGTAGTAAACTCTGAATCCTGTAGGTGCGCCACATTACTGCAACTAACGGATATGAATCGGAGCTATTTAGTAGACTATTACATTTTACCGCCATCTGAGCTGTTCTATAATACTAATAATTACTGTTACTTTCTTAGTATATATTGTTACGAAATAATGTTATTATAATGATTCTATCGTGAATATGATTATAAAAATTTTTGCGATTTTATATAATTTTAAATTATATTCTCATTGAAGGAAATATTAAAATAGAATGTGTACCTAGAGCGGTTATGTTATGTGCTACACGATAATTGTGGTGGCAGTGCTTATAGTAATTGTATAAATTGTAGTGTTACAAGTGGTTTTCAGTAATCAGTGTTACGCACGCGTGTAAATAACGGTGTTGAAAATATTCAAGTGTCGAAATTTTGTGTGCTTGTGTAAATCTCTGAGACAAAATGAATGATGTCAAGTATTTACAGAGTAAAACTTTGTGCTATGAAGATAGGTTAATAGCAAAACAATTGGGTCCACCAAGACCGCAGTTGACTATCAACCAAGTGTTTAAGGACATAAACAGAACCTATAATAGAACTTTCAATACCACAGTGTACGAAAAATGGGAATGGATGTGCGGATGCCCACAAATCAATGCATTATTTTGCTTTGCTTGTCTTCTGTTTGGCGGTGAAGACACGTGGACTAAGTCGGGCGTTAAAGATCTGAAACATTTACCAGAAAAGAGTAAGAAGCATTCGCTGTCTAAATTTCATTTAGACAATGAAATGAGTTTAGCCGTGCTAGGTATTGTAAATATTAGGTTGCAACTCGATGATGGTTACAGAATGTCTGTTCGTAAACATAACGAACTTGTAGACAAGAAAAGATACATCTTGTCTCGAATAATTGATGCGATTAAATTTTGTGGGGAATTGGAATTAGCTTTACGTGGCCACGACGAAACGGAAGAAGCAGACAACAACCCAGGGATTTTTAAAATACTAATCAATTATGCTGCAGCACTTGACAGTGTTTTGAAAGATCATTTAGAAAATTCAACAGTGTTTAAAGGAACATCGAATACAATTCAGAACGAACTTTTAGATGCCACTTTGTCAGTGTGTCGAAAAAATATTGTGACTGAAATTTCTACGATAGACTTCATATCACTTCAGGCTGATGAAACAACTGACAGTTCGTGCAAAACACAGATGGCACTGATTTTGAGATATCTCATTGAAGGGAGAATAATTGAAAGGTTTTGGGGTTTTTTTGAAGTCTCTTTTGATAAAAGTGCTCGAAGTTTAGCCTCGACAATTTTAGGACAGTTGGAAGAAATAGGAATAGACAAGTCCACGGAAAAACTAATTTGTCAGACTTACGATGGTGCATCTGTTATGAGTGGTCAGAAAGGAGGGGTCCAGTGTTTGGTTAAAGAGAAGTATCCAAATGCAAATTTTATTCATTGTTATGCCCATCAAGGGAATCTGATTCTTCAAAACTCAACATCGTCTGCCTCCCAGAGTAGAATATTTTTTCAAGACCTGCAAGGAATAGGGCCATATTTTTCAAGATCTCCAAAGAGGATGGATTAGTAGAAATTATTAAAAAAAAATTTGGTCTGTGCCTCCTACAAGATGGTACTTTCAACACAGGGCTGTTAATACTGTGTTTGAACATAAAGATAATCTAATAAAATGTTTTGAACACATTAGGGACATAGAGATTTCTGACAAAAGTGCTTCTAGCCAGGCTACAGGATTTGTACGAACTTTGAGGGATCCTCAGTTCATTTTCTGGTTAACTTTTTTCCTCAAAATTATGCCTCATGTGGGGATTTTCTTTGATTGCATTCAACAAAGAAACATTGATGCAATAAAAATGAGAACATTTGTTAAAAATTTTGTGAGTACTGTGGTTAATATTCGTAAGACCTATGAAGACAGTGAAGTGTCTGTAAGTGAGCCTGTGACTAAGAGACAGCGTGTTGAACAATTAAGTAATAGGAGCAACCGTGTGGCCGCTTTGGAAGTATGTGATATGATTGTGAACAATATTAATGAAAGATTTCAATTTTCAGATCATTTATGTGTTTCCAAATTGTTTTTAGTTGAAAAGTTCCCACAGTACTGTGTTGAGTTCCGGAAAATGATTTTCAGACTATAATTAAATTTTATCCCACAATAAATGGTCCGAAACTGAGAACCGAACTAGAAGTGTTATACAGTCGTGAAGATTTACGTATTGCTTCTGGTGCAACACCCTTATTACAGTTTTTCCTTGATAATAACTTGTTTCGTACCTTCTCAGAGTGTGTGACTATTTTAAAGATAATTGTTACCATACCGATGACAACTGTTGAAAGTGAAAGGTGCTTTTCTACATTGAAAAGAATAAAAACATTTTTAAGAAATTCCATGGGCACTGATAGACTGAATGCATTGGCTATGCTATCCACAGAAAAAAAAAAATGATTCATGGAATTCAAGATTTCAACAAACAAGTGATAGAGGAATTCGCTACATCTAAAAACAGGAGAATGGAATTGTTATACAAAAAGTGAAATACCAGGTAAGACATTCTATATTTTTTTACCTAAGTACTAATTACCGCGAATGGTGGCCCACCTTAGATCCTCCCCACTGTGTGCCCCTCCCATTTCATTAGTCACGAGCCGCCACTGGTGGGTAACCGAAATACTCGTATTAAAAAGACAGAAGCAATGGGAGTAACGAAAGGTTGATTAGAGTACTTATAAGTGAACAATTTGAATTATAAGTAATTAATTATTTACAACTCCTTGGGCTTACATAAGTAAACGGAATTTTTATAATCTCAAACCCAGCGACATGACGCCAAGAATGCGTCTATTTGCCGAATAATACCGAAAGTACACGGAAATTGCAAAAACTGACCAACCAGGGGTCATTGTTAATTATTAGGAAACAGATTTTGACACAGATGAGTTCATCAGTTCATCTCGAGACATCGACGAGGGATCCACGCAGGTCACCGTAACCAACAATGCAGAATTGATAGCCGACAGCTGATCAAAAGCGTCTTAACCTCGAATAGCGAAGTTGAGGTTAGGTCGACATGTAAACAAAGTGAAAGTATTTTTATATCAGTGTTCTAGTCCGGAATACGTGCTCATAGGCAGTGAATAATTAAGAGTTATTAAATATGATTTAATTAAATAAAGAATTTTAGTAGTAATACTACCAGAAACGACATCGAACGCAAGTATAAGTGACGATTACTAAATATTCAAATAGTAATAAAATTTTCAATGACGCTATTAGCGAAATCGATTAACAATATTATGTCAATTTAAATCCAACCAAGGTTGGAACAATACTTAAATTATTAATTCAAATAATTATTATTGAAGGAATTAAGAGACAAAGACAAATGACTTTAGGTATTTAATGGATTAAAATATTTTATTAAATAGTAGTAATAGTAAGAGAAGAGATTTGATCATATGTGCAATTAACAAGTTTTAAGGGTCACTAGGGCTATTAAGCGAATTTAAAAGAAAAAAGTGAATTAAGCGTAACCAAACTTTATTTTTTGAATTAACTTGATGGACATACCGAGATAGGATGCATCAACCAATTAATGATAAACTTTAAAACTTTAACTTATCATATACTAATTATTATATATTGTGTTTAACTTTAAGATTGTTACAAAATATTTAATAATGTTCAACCCTATTAGTGAGGAATATCCAAATCTGTAAATTTGGTGTTATCCAATTTAATGAAGCAGATAATGAATATTGTCACTAAATTGAATTCCTAACAGTATTGTACGGATATTTTAATGTCGTTAAAGAGGTATTAATAATTTAAATTTGATTGATTAATGTTCCAATGAAACTAGCTTTAACCTTAATTATCGACAAAAATCACATGTTTACTTTTTATGTTATTCGTTAAGAAATTTTAATAATGTTATCACTCTCCTACTACTAAATAATGATAGTAGTGCATTGTTTTAGTTTTGTTTGTATCTTGCAGTCTCAAAGAACCTACTGTATTTAAAAACGATTAAACCAAACTTTAACGTCCTATGTGGCGAAGACTAAAATCTCAGAATGGCAAACCCATTATTATAATTTAATATTATAATTTTAAAGAGTCTACCAGTAAACTTGAAACAAAAGAATTATAAATATTATTATTGTAAGTTAACCACAATTAAAAATAAGTTCGGAGAATAAACATAATTTTTACCCCATCCAAGAGTTTTGACTAATTATTTCGTTAGACTAAGACGTTACAGCTTAGGTGGACAGCATCTACGATTCAACGTAGATGTCACACTTAGAGAACACAGTACTGTGGTAATGGCTAGCGGGTCAGAGAGAGGCACCTGTAGTTATAAATTTTCCAAGTGTCACGAAGCTGTAGTCCAAATGCCACCAGCCAATCAAGAAGAAGCCGCACGCTATTCGTTCGCCAGAAAGTAATTAACGAGAGGCTTTCACCCAGCCGATTCATTGCAATCGCAGCATGCTTTTGAACTGCAGGCGTTACCACAGTACTGTGGCCTCTAATGTGTGACATCTGGGTTAGACGAAGCTCGATCCGCACTGATAATGGCTGTCGATGGCACTGCCGAAACGTTTGCTAATGTGTGAAGCACTGGACCACGGCCTGGAATATGAATACTTTAACAACATTGACTCCAGCCGTGTAAGCTTTAGAAGATACTTAGTAACTGGGAAACTTTCTATTTTATTTTGCGTGCAGCAATACATTAATTTTACCAACACTTTATTCACTGTTTAGTTGCATTGGCTGACTTGTGCGCGGACGCTTGTGGGTATATGTAAAAACATTTCCCTGAACAGGTCGCCATCATGACTTCAAAACAACTGCTTAGTGAAATATGATGTTACGAGAATTTCAAAAAAGTTGAGTACAAGGCTTTTCAGTATTATAAATTGAATTATAAAAATTTTAATATTTCTGCGGCCATTAACAATAATATTCTTCCCAAACTCGTGATGCATGTGTATCATAGATTTAAATTGCATATTAACTTATAACTAAATTACAGATTAATTGTGTGCTAAATAACGGTAGTTTAGAATTTTCATGTAGTGTCCTATTTCCGGGACGTAGACACGCAAATTTGCCCAAGAGGTTACTATAGAGTGTTCCAAACCGGATTGGAGCCTAAAGGATTAGAAGACCTTTTCTCTCGCACGCGCACTCACAACCGTCCAGGCATGACCCCGCCGGTTCAGGTATTAGTCCAATTCAAAACTATAAAATTTTTAATTTAGCTTATAATCTAAATTAAACTATAATTTTTGTAATCTCCTTGAAATTTTGAGAAAAATCAGTAAAAACAACATATAATTGCCTTAAGTATGAGAATTTTAGGGATTTCTAAACCAAACGCAGAATTGGAGTACTAAATAAAGATTTTTGTTATAACCTAATAAGTATGTTGGTGATATCTTGATGATTGTAAACAAAAATGTATTTACAATTTATATTCAAGGTGCAAAATTACGTCAGTCATATGAAAGTTTGTATTTTTTCTACAATAACAAATGCTGTCTTGTAATATTCATAATATTCATAATATTCATTACAAAATTATTTTATTTAAAAATGTATATCAATGAAAAAGAAAAAAAAATAGTTTGGTATGATAACTTATAGAACTGTACTATTTTAGTTACTATATTACTTATAGTTACATACAATTACCTATTTACATACCGTCGAATTGTGCATGATTGTCAACAAAAATTAAATAACATTTGCAAAATACTAATTTGTAAACCCAAATTAAATATTAAATTAGACTTAGTTGTACATCAAAAATATGTTACAACTCCGTCGTGTTTGGTGTCATTTTCTTTAAAATTTTATAGATATTACAAGTATACTAAGTTCCTTTGTTAAAAATTCATAGTATAAAAGTAGCAGTTACGTAGTTAACGCCACAGGCGTAGTGGCTAGCTGCGTTTGTGTGTGTGTGTGTGTGTGTGTGTGTGTGTGTGTGTGTGTGTGTGTGTGTGTGTGTGTGTGTGTGTGTGTGCGCGCGCGTGTGTGTTAGTAAGGGTCTCGTAATCCCTCAAGTGCCATGCGACTTGGAACGCCGTATAGTCATTAAGGACAAATCTCGATATAAAATATATAACTTATGCGTATTTTGATTTCAAAAGATATATAAAAACTACTTATTTTTTGTACTTACATTTTTTTTAACACATATGTACTTTACTTAAAAATCTACAGATAGTTGCGTGGCAGCCTTGCTGAGCCACTAAACTCAGCAAATTACACATAATGTACTATGGTATACACAGTCCTGCACTGGTTCAGAAATGTAACAATGAAGGTGCTCGACAGACTACTAAGGAGGCTCAGATTAATTTCCAATAACGCACACAATGCTGGCCTCGTTAAGAAATGTACCAACGCAAGACCGCGACAGACTAATACGAGGCTCAGATTAATGCCGTATGGCGTACACAAAAGCTGCCCTCGTTAAGGAATGTAACAATGCAAGAGCGCGACAGACTGCTAAGGGGGCTCAGATTAATGTCGTATGCCGCACAAAAACCTGGCCTTGTTTAGGAATGTAACAATGCAAGTCCGCGACAAACTATTAAGAGGCTCAGATTAATGTCGTATGGCGCACACAAAGCTGGCCTCGTTAAGGAATGTAACAATGCAAAACGGCAACAGACTATTAGGAAGCTCAGGTAAATATCGTATGGTGCACACAATGCTGCACTCGTTTAGGAATGTAACAACCAAGACGGCGACAGACTATTAAGAAGGCTCAATTTAATTTCGAATGGTGCACACAATGCTTTAGACATGTAACAATGCAAGAGCGCGACAGACTGCTGAGGTGGCTCAGATTAATTTCCAATGACGCACACAATGCTGCACTCGATGAAGAATGTAACAATGCAAGTACACGACAGACTATTAAGGAGGCTCAGGTTAATTTCCAACGACGCACTCAATGCTGCACTACCTCAGAAATGTAATAGCGCATGAGCGCGACAAACTATTAAGGAGGCTCAGATTAATATCGTATGACGCACACAATGCTGGCCTTGTTTAGAAATGTAACAATGCAAGGGCGCGACATACTATTAGGAGGCTCAGATTAATGTCGTATGCTGCACACAAACCTGCCCTCGTTAAGGAATCTAACAATGCAAGCCCGCGACAGACTATTAAGGAGGCTCAGGTTAATGTCCTATGGTGCACACCAAGCTAGTCTCGTTTAGGAATGTAACAATGCAAGAGCGCGACATACTATTAGGAGGCTCAGATTAATGTCGTATCTCGCACACAAAGCTGGCCTTGTCTAGGAATGTAACAATGCAAGACCGCGACAGACTATTAGGAGGCTTAGATTAATGTCGTATGCTGCACACAAACCTGCCCTCATTAAGGAATCTAACAATGCAAGCCCGCGACAGACTATTAAGGAGGCTCAGGTTAATGTCCTATTGTGCACACCAAGGTAGTCTCGTTTAGGAAGGTAACAATGCAAGGGCGCGACATACTATTAGGAGGCTCAGATTAATGTCGTATCTCGCACACAAAGCTGGCCTTGTCTAGGAATGTAACAATGCAAGACCGCGACAGACTATTAGGAGGCTTAGATTAATGTCGTATGCTGCACACAATCCTGCCCTCATTAAGGAATCTAACAATGCAAGCCCGCGACAGACTACTAAGGAGGCTCAGGTTAATGTCCTATGGTGCACACCAAGCTAGTCTCGTTTAGGAATGTAACAATGCAAGGGCGCGACATACTATTAGGAGGCTCAGATTAATGTCGTATCTCGCACACAAAGCTGGCCTTGTCTAGGAATGTAACAACGCAAGAGTGCGTCAGACTATTAAGATGTCGTATGGCGCATACAAAGCTGGCCTTGTTTAGGAATGTAACAATGTATGACCACGACAGACTATTAAGGATGTTCACGACAGACTAAGATTAATGTCATATGATACACACAATGCTGCACTCGTTCAGGAATGTAAGAATCCAAGAGCGTGACAGACTATTAGGAGGCTCAGATTAATGTCGTGTGGCGCACACAAAGATGGCCTTGTTTAGGAATGTAACAATGTAAGACCACGACAGACTATTAAGGAGGCTCATATTAATGTCATATGGTGCACACAATGCTGGCCTCGTTAAGAAATGTACCAACGCAAGACCGCGACAGACTAATACGAGGCTCAGATTAATGCCGTATGGCGCACACAAAAGCTGCCCTCGTTAAGGAATGTAACAATGCAAGAGCGCGACAGACTGCTAAGGTGGCTCAGATTAATGTCGTATGCCGCACAAAAACCTGGCCTTGTTTAGGAATGTAACAATGCAAGTCCGCGACAAACTATTAAGAGGCTCAGATTAATGTCGTATGGCGCACACAAAGCTGGCCTCGTTAAGGAATGTAACAATGCAAAACGGCAACAGACTATTAGGAAGCTCAGGTAAATATCGTATGGTGCACACAATGCTGCACTCGTTTAGGAATGTAACAACCAAGACGGCGACAGACTATTAAGAAGGCTCAATTTAATTTCGAATGGTGCACACAATGCTTTAGACATGTAACAATGCAAGAGCGCGACAGACTGCTGAGGTGGCTCAGATTAATTTCCAATGACGCACACAATGCTGCACTCGATGAAGAATGTAACAATGCAAGTACACGACAGACTATTAAGGAGGCTCAGGTTAATTTCCAACGACGCACTCAATGCTGCACTACCTCAGAAATGTAATAGCGCATGAGCGCGACAAACTATTAAGGAGGCTCAGATTAATATCGTATGACGCACACAATGCTGGCCTTGTTTAGAAATGTAACAATGCAAGGGCGCGACATACTATTAGGAGGCTCAGATTAATGTCGTATGCTGCACACAAACCTGCCCTCGTTAAGGAATCTAACAATGCAAGCCCGCGACAGACTATTAAGGAGGCTCAGGTTAATGTCCTATGGTGCACACCAAGCTAGTCTCGTTTAGGAATGTAACAATGCAAGAGCGCGACATACTATTAGGAGGCTCAGATTAATGTCGTATCTCGCACACAAAGCTGGCCTTGTCTAGGAATGTAACAATGCAAGACCGCGACAGACTATTAGGAGGCTTAGATTAATGTCGTATGCTGCACACAATCCTGCCCTCATTAAGGAATCTAACAATGCAAGCCCGCGACAGACTACTAAGGAGGCTCAGGTTAATGTCCTATGGTGCACACCAAGCTAGTCTCGTTTAGGAAGGTAACAATGCAAGGGCGCGACATACTATTAGGAGGCTCAGATTAATGTCGTATCTCGCACACAAAGCTGGCCTTGTCTAGGAATGTAACAACGCAACAGTGCGTCAGACTATTAAGATGTCGTATGGCGCATACAAAGCTGGCCTTGTTTAGGAATGTAACAATGTATGACCACGACAGACTATTAAGGATGTTCAGGACAGACTAAGATTAATGTCATATGATACACACAATGCTGCACTCGTTCAGGAATGTAAGAATCCAAGAGCGTGACAGACTATTAGGAGGCTCAGATTAATGTCGTGTGGCGCACACAAAGATGGCCTTGTTTAGGAATGTAACAATGTAAGACCACGACAGACTATTAAGGAGGCTCATATTAATGTCATATGGTGCACACAATGCTGCACTCGTTCAGGAATGTAACAATGCAAGACCGCGACAGATTATTAAGGAGGCTCAATTTAATTTCTAATGGTGTACATAATGCTTCAAATATGTAACAATACAAGAGCGCGACAGACTGCTGAGGTGGCTCAGATTAATTTCCAATGGTGCACACAATGCTTTAGACATGGCTGAAATTGATTTCCAATGGCGCACAATAAGTTGCATTCATTCAGAAATGAATGTAACATACAAGAGAGTGTCAGCCATAAACGAGTCTCCGATTAATATCCTACTGCGCACGCAGTGTTGGACTAGCTTAAGAATGTAACAATACAACAGCATGACACAGCGACCAGCAACGTGACAACTGCCTTGTAGCGTGGAGGGATCCTCAAAAGCTAATGGAGGAGACCCCAACAGAAAATCAGGCATGTTGGGAAGCCTTAAGGTGGCAGCCCCTTCAAAAACTACCTAGCAGCAGGTTGGTTACCTCTGACAGGGAAACTACACATCTACTCATAATCTTCACAGGAATAAACCGGACGGATACAACACATA
Organism: Magicicada septendecula; assembly: GCA_034769895.1. Lineage (NCBI taxonomy): Eukaryota > Metazoa > Arthropoda > Insecta > Hemiptera > Cicadidae > Magicicada > Magicicada septendecula. The sequence goes on along the minus strand of CM068368.1, from coordinate 83,417,423 downwards.
AATAGGATGGGTGACTCGAGAATACAAAAAAAAAAAAATAATAATAATAATAATCCAGTATAAGTCTCTTGGAGAATTAGATAGATGCATACCAAGAAAACGGTGGCTGTGAAGACGAAACAGGCTGCAAGCCTAATACCTGAAGTGAAGAAGAAGAAGAAGTTGTAATGTATTTTTTATCGTTTAATTCACCTGACATAGGTTTTACTGAATACATCAGTGTCTTCAGTGGTTACCCTCAGGTGAATTGAAACGATAAAATACTTCTGCAAATAGTTGTAATGTATTTTTATCGTTTCAATTCACCTGATGTACATTTCACTGATAAAATACATTACAAATACTTGTGTAAGAAATTATACTTGATAATATATATATAATATTATCTGTGTGTGTGTGTGTGTATGTGTTTCAATATCCTTTGTAATGAATATTATTAAATTAAACAGATACAGTGTTGAAATATAAAATGTATGAAACCAAATTTCCTCATTTTTCTCACTCGAAGGATTGAATCTATAAACGTTGAAAATCAAAAAACGAAAAGGAAAACTATAAATATTGAATAAAAAATAAGAAGCGTATTGAAAAAGTGGATAAAAAAAACATAAAATCGGGCTGAGTCGTTCCTATCTATGTTCCGACATGTTGAAACGAAACTTTCGTAGTCGGGACAAATGACGCCAGGACATTTTCATGCTGCGACATTTCGCCCATGGAAACATTCGGTTGTACCTACATTTTACTCGTTGCAGAGTGTTTGTTTCAGCATTTCTTTATCACTATTTTAAGTGATCTGTTACGGCTCAAAGTACCTAGTACTAAATTAAGCGTAATTTATCTTTCATAAAATGCTAGCGTTTTAGCGTTATTGATTATTCTAGACAGCTGTGTTTTATTAAAACTTCATTTCAAAAATAATTGGATTGCATTTTTTTGTCTTAATTGCATTCATTTAATGAAACACAGAACGTTGACTGTTAATATTATTTTTTCGGTGAAAGGTTTGTGAGGATCAGTCAAAAATATAACACAATTTTTCACTTATTTGTGTCGACGTTTCGACAATGTTTATTATCATCATCAGGACCTGTGTGAATACAAAAGAAATGTCTAACACAACAGAACAATTATTTGAGTGAATGTGTTTATGTATGTGTGTGTGTGTGTGTGTGTGTGTGTGTGTGTACGTGTGCGTGCGTATGTATGTATCATTGTATGTGTGAAGGAGTTGAGATAGTTAGTTTACATATTCAAATGTTTTCTTTAAGACAACGATAAATTTATAATATCACAGTACTTAATTTAAAAACTATTACAATTTAAATTACTCATTATGTAATTGTTATATTTTAAATTAATTATAAAAGCAATAATCAACAATTAGATATTAGAATTGGTACAGAAAACGTTTATACATATAGGCCTACCAGTCAACACATATTATAGCTAAGTCAAATATATTATAGCTAAATACAGATTAAGGGATGTACAGTTATGTAATTATTAAAAGTTATTTTCAACATGTTTCACTCACAGCACACACCCACATACACAAACACGTACGCTCAAATAATTGTTCTGCTGTGTTTGACATTTCTTTTGTATTCATACACAGGTCCTGATGATGACAATAGACATTGTCGAAACGTCGACACAAATAAGTTAAAATTTGTGTTATATTTTTGACCGATCCTCACAAACCCTTCACCGAAAAATTCATTGATTGACGGTCACTATGAATTTAAGGATTTAATGTTTTGTATAATATTATTACCTGGTACTGTAATACAAAATCCTCTAGGATATAATAATTGAATTCTTGCTTTTGGTATAACGTAATTTGCAGACACCGATATGTTAGACGATTCGGTTTTGATTTCCAAGTTTTCTTTGAGTTTGACTCTTTGGCGGCCAACACTCTTTCCCGCAAATACTGTTACACCAATTGCAAAACATATGTTGTAGAACAGTAGCCTCATAGTTGTTACGCTTTTTGGCAACTTTCGTCATTCAGCTGGTGGCTGTTGTTGCTGACACTACAATGATAGACGATTACGAATTTTTTTGTTACCATTAAGTCGAGATAATATAATTTAAAAACTGTGCCAATCAAAATTTATTACATTTATCTGGTACATTTATGCTTTCCAGATGCACAGTAACGTATGTTGTTTTATGTCCCTGTTGTAAAAGCTGCCAGAGCTCTCGTTTTAAATTTTGTTATTCAAGTTACGAAGTTAAGTAATGCTCCCTCACCCCAGTCGAGCAACCTGTGAAATATACGTTAGCTTAAACGAAAAATTCATTAAACAAATATTTTGTCTTCATTTTCAATAGCTTTAAAGCGTTAGGATCAAGGATGACTAAAAAGAGCTAGGTTACTTTCATTTCCACGATTTCATCATCATCAACATCTTTGCAACACAACATAAGCAAGGTGCTGCCTGTTCCGCCTTCAAAGAACCTCCAGCCGTCTCTTGCTGTCTCCTGTAGGTTTGTACTTTCAGATTTGGTTGTCCAGTCTGGAATTTGACATTATAATGAAGTGTTCTTTCCACCGTTGTTTGTAATCATTTAATTTTTCTTTTAAGTTAAAAACTTGTGATTTTTTTCATATGACCTCAATCTTTATACGGCCAAGTTTAGAACACCTTTCAACTCCTCTTAAGGAAACCATTTATGAGTCCTGTATTTTATTGTCTTGTTTCTTGGTTGTTGTCCATATACCCATAGGACAGTACAGGGACTGCCATACTTTGTAGAACTTTAATTTTGTATCTCGACGTATCTTGTTTCTAAAAATACGGCTGACTGTCCCGCAGATCGCCTGGAACTTACCTAACTTAACATGAACATCATAATTCCTATCATAACTAATATAATTTCCCAAATTGTTAAAACGTCTCATTTGTCCACGATTTTAAAAATTGTATTTTGTTAAACTGATAAACACTTAAATCGTTAAGAATCTTCATCATATGACTGTTCCATTAAAGTTTGTAGGCTTTATTATAATTTTATAAACATCGCCTTTCGCGGTATTAATAATGTATCGCCGAAAAGTAAAACAATAATCTAAAGGCCTACGCACAATTCGCAGGAAAAATTAACTTTCAATAAATCCATTAAGCTTTCTTAAGTCACCAACAAACTATAAATTTGTTTGTAGATAACTTCGTCATAATTTTTCTTCTTGTTCTTGTTCTACATTATACTCTGACCTTCGTCAATCTGCGCTTCCATCCGTCCCGATCCAGCTCTAAACAGCTTTCATCCGCGTTACCTTCCGCTAACAGGTATTTGCCCTCTCTACCTCACATCTGACAATTCATTGCTCTTTTCTATAACCAGTTACTGTATCAGCCAATTGCCAGAAAACAACTCGCTAACTGCTGTGCCTCTTACTCTCAGTCTCATTTTTATAGATCACATTAAAACATGGGTCCAAAGGGAAGAGCTAACTTTTTCAATTTTGGTAAGTCTAGCTTGTGCACGCATTGTGTGTGTATGCGCGCGCGCGCGTTTATTTCGTTTACAGTTGAACTGAAGAAGACGAATTGAAAGGAAATTGAAGGAAAGGATGGACAGAAATTGATTTATGTCTTTAGGCAAATCCCAATTGGAGTTACGAAAAGGTTTCCAAAAAGTGGACAAAACGTACATATTTTATAAGATTTTCATTAGCGTAACTAATTTTAAACACTTTAAAATTACAGTCAGAGACCAAATATTTATGTATTAAAATAAGATTTACATGGTATTCAGAAGAACAATACGTATGAATTTGAACGTTTTGAATGATCTTTTGTTGTTGTTAAAATTCATGGAAGCGTTTCGAATTCAGCAATTTTATAAAACTTATGAAATAAATTTGGATCGGAAATTTTTGTAATCTATTGTTTTGGAGACCTTACGAAAAACATGATACAAAGTATTTATTAGATACATATATTTTTTCAAAATTTTTGAATTTACATTCTAAGTAGGCACAAAAACGTTATTATATCATCATCATCATCATCATCATCATCATCCTCAAGGTTTAAACCAAGAATAGTTTGTTCCGGTCTCAACTAGTCAAAGATTAGAGCTGGTCACTCCAGCGCTTCCTCGGACGTCCCACACCTCTCGGTCCCCTTTGCTTATAGTTCCATAGTTGCTTGGGGATGCGGCAGTCATCCAAAGATGTTCCAACCAATTGAGCCGATACTGGGCAATCTTGTCGAGTATACTCATAATATTCAGTTCATGCCGTGTATCTGTGTTTCTTCTATGATCATGGAGAGTTTACCCTGCCTCGTGCCTGAGAAATCTCATTTCAGCCGCTTGGATCCGACTGGCCTGGCCTTTCGTTGAAGTCCAATCCTCAGACCCATAAAGAAGTGTGGGAAGAGCCATCACCTTGTAGAATTTTAGGCGTGTTCATTTACTTGCTGACTTAAGGGTTTGCCTGATGGTCCCGCACATAAAGTTGAACTTATGCAACTTATGCACCACGTCGTTGCTTGCATTGTGAGACACACTGTAGCCCAGGTATTTAAAACTGCTAACTTGTTCCAGGACAGTACCACCTATAACAATTTTTACCCGTACGGGATCAGTTCCACAAAAAGCCATCACCTTCGTTTCAATTGTGGATATCTGTAATCCAGAGTCTTTGCAGATTCCATTTAACAAATGTATACCCATTTGCAATCTGTTATTATATCTACTGTATATTTAGAGCTGTTGGTCCTTAAAGTCCCTTTTAGCATCAGAGGGTTCATCAGTTGCGTTGTAGGTAATCAATCCACTACCCTTGTAATAAGTTCGATTGCGCTTGTGGCCAATTAAATAGAAATCGGTCAACTGAGGTCAACAGTCAACTCTCGGGGCCCGGCACGTTTGCCTACGTGTGATTGCTTTTGGAAACCCCCGGGATTTGTTGATTAATGTGTATTCACGTACTATTTTTTTTTTTCAAGTTATAAGTGCACTACAATTATGGCGTTTGTTGTTCGCGTGTGCAAAAATACAAATCCGATACAAATAATAATACTTCCGCAAGTAAAATTTATTTCCACCTGACGCACGTTTTACAAAAATTATTCTGTACCTTTAAAAGTTTTTTTATTATTTTTATGAATTAACGTGTAATTGAATTGTTTCTATTATAATAAAATTAATGAATAATCAATTTTGTTTCGATTAAAATTTTTGATTGTTGTAACGTTTATGTAGCCTATGTAGTCAGCTGTTTATTGAATACTTAATGTTTTATTTTTATTATTTTAATAAGTGTATAATTTTAAATAAATCATCTTGGTTTGATTTTATTTGATTTTTTTTCTTTAATTAGTAGATTATTATTATTGTGTTTGTAAATATAATGATTTTTTCAGATATTCATTTTGTAAACTTTTTCTAAGTTTTTAATTAATTTGACATTTTGTATGTCTGGAAATTGATGTTTATTGTTTAAACAGTGTGTGGATAAATTAGATTTGTAAATATTAGGTTTTAAAAACGTATTGCGATGTTGAAGGAATCTATCAAATAGTTTTTTCTTCGTCTGGCTACGTAGAATTTATTGCAATCTAGACATTCCATTTTGTAAACTTCATTTTTATTGTGAACGTTGAATTTAGTTTTAGGTTTCATTTGATTAAAAACAATAATATCTGTGTTATAAGATATTTTTAAATGTTTAAATTTGAAGAGATTATATGGAAAACCTGCAAGAAACTCAACTAGTTACTTACGAAGAAATAAATCCGATACAGTACAAAATTTTGCGTATAATTTTTCGTAACGATTGAACAAACCTGATAGTAACCTTTACAGAAATATAATATCAGAAAAGACTAAATAAATGAAACGTCGTCGTAAACACTTTGTTTATAGCCTTGTGAATATAATATCAAGAGACCAGTACTCCGACTAGGAGACTGTACTGTATCCTATAGAAATCAGCCACGCCCGCTAAATAGGCAGCAGTGGCCAGAACCGCGTATTAGTGTAATATTAGTTTTAATTTCACCATATAGAGTTCAATAGATTATGAGTTAACTGTTAACAAAAGAACAACTCGATTTAAGAATAAGAAGAAACAAAACATTACGTCTAAACCAAATACAACTAAATGTCGTCAACTATAGACTGTGTTTCTGTCCTGTGACGTCTCTCACATATTATTCTTTTCGTTGAGAAAAATAACAGGCTAATTATTATTTTAGTTGAATTTACTTCTAAAGTGGTAACACTGTGGTAGGTATACATGTGTACAAAGATTGAATGAATTAACGTTTATAAATTTCAGTAATTATTTTGTATTTACAACATTATTTAACTTCTTAACGTTCCCAGGTTCACTTGTTCCATTATTTTTTTTTATTTACTTTGTCTGATGACACAATAACACAAAATTGTATTTTGTGATCTCACACTACCTATAATTTTATAAAGCCTTTTTGTCATTCTAAACTTTGTAATTCATACTACATTGCTGTTTCGTACTAGATTAAAAGTAAGAACAAGAACGAGAACGAGAACAAGGACAAGGACAGGAACAGGAACTGGAACTGGAACTGGAACTGGAACAGGAACAGGGACTGTGACTGGGACTGGGACTGGAACAGGAACCGGAACTGGATCATAAATTTAAGTACACAAATTTTCTTAAAAGCTTGGTACCAGTAATCTAATCTACATGTTGGTTACGCTATATGTAAGGTGCACAAACACCAATACTGAAAGAATCAAGGACTAGGCTAAACCAGGAAAGCGCACAAACCTAACTTGCATAAATATAACTGCATTTCTCTGACGAGTTCCTTAAGCGTGTTTAAACATGTACGAAGAATAGCAAGTAGTGGTGTCAAAGTTGACTAACTAACAGTTCAGTTGCTAACCAGTTTGAAAATCGAAAATACGAGGTCTGTATTGTTATAAACTAGATCATGAATAAAGAACGACGTCATAAGAGAAGAATTACATTTTTCGACTTGAATGAAAGAGTAAAAGATTATGAACGACGGTGGAAAGAACACTTAAAAACAATGTCAGATTCAAGACTGCCCTAACAAGTCTGGAAGTATAAGCCCATAGGACACAGATATGTGGTTAAATCCAGGAAGAGATGGCTGGAAGATCTTTAAAGGCGGAACAGGCAGCATCTTGTCTATTACCGTGGTGTGAAGATGGTGATGGTGGCGACTTCTGCACAAAAGGTTTTGAGTCTGAGGTTTACTTCTAAAATTGTAACACTGTGGTAAGTGTGCAAACACTGAATGCGTAAACGTTTATAAATTTCAGTAATTATTTTGTATTTACAATATTTAAGGGGAGTTGAAGTGTCCTATACTGCCCATGTTAAATTGGTAGGTTCTAGGTACATTTTTCTTACAAACGTTTTAAGCTAGAAGACTGAAATTTTGTATTGTTATTTATTCATATTATTTGTATTTACTGTAGTAAAACTATATTGATATCTAAAATAATAAAAACTTTATAAATTTTTACTTTTTAAATCTTTTTATTATAAAATTTCTGACATATATTTTTTTTAACAAACATTTCTTCACCTAATAAAATAATTTTACTACAGTAGCTTGACAAGATCAAGTATAATATGCTGTAAACATTTCAACATAATATCCTTATTGGTTCATGAGATAAGTGTACCGTAGTGTTAAGAAACAAGGTTTTGCGGAAAATCAAGAAAAACTAAATATTATACATTTTGTGTAATTTTATTTCAATTTACAACCTTTAAAATGCACCGGGATTGTATTGGCTGTCACTGTCTTCCTTAATTTCAAATCTTTTCCTTCTCTTGTTAATTCTTCCTTTCTTAGTCATTTCCTTTGCTGATAACTCCGCTTTCCTTAACCGTTCCTGGTCAGCCTCTTGAGTGCTTTGAGTGTGTTTACACCATAGTCCGTAAAGCCCAGCTGCTTTAACACTTCCAATCGTCCAAACTTTCCATCATTAATGTAATTAAAGCGTCATAAGCCCCAACCCCCAATGTCTTTCTTCGAACAAATACATTTTTGGCACCCTGGTACATTGTTGAACGACTCGTTCATGTTCTGTGTTTTGCCATGAAGACGCCTTTTCAATAGGTCTGGATTTGCCAATGCTCTAAATAGTGATTTTATGGCTTCCATTACAGAGACAGGAATAGTGTTTTTATGTTAAAATGGTTTACTCTCTGCTTCAGCTTCCTAAATTTACACCAGGTTTCCGGCAGTGGTGGGCATAATTGATGGAAAGAAAGGTGGTCAATATTCCTTTGCAAGAAAGATATTGAAGTATTATAACTCAAGTTACCTGTTTGGGCTTCGATCACTCATCATTTATGCCGTTGGGTTTAAGATTGAAAGCGATGAGGTCATAAATGCCTAAACAAAGTTACTTTTAAAGTTTGGTTTTTACATCTGTTTCACCATATAGAGTTAAATAGATATGAGTTAACTGTTAACAAAAGAACAATTCGATTTAAGAATAAGAACAAACAAAACATTACGTCTAAACCAAATACAACTGAATGTCATCAACTATAGACTGTGTTTCTTTCTATCCTGTAACGTCTCTCACATTTTCTTATTATTTTTTACGTTGAGAAAAATAACAGGCTAATTATTATTTTAGTTGAATTATCGTTACTGACAATTACTGGATAGGCCATTTATTACGATATTTGAGTATGCACGACATCTCACAAAAGTTCTGATATTTGTTAAATATATAGACTATGCATATAACTTACTTCATGCATAATCTTTGCAATAAAATCATGAAATTCGTTTGGCTATGTCGAGATCAATTTCTTGAAACGGTCACAGGACCGATTCTTCCATTGTGTGTGGTTTTCATTTATAATAACAGAAAAGTCTAAGCTTATTCCATAAAATCTATATAATATTCTCGCTTTGTGTATTGTGTATGCAAAAATAAATTCTGGGATGAGAATAAATAAATAATATTGAAGAGAGTTTAGAATTTTAAACTCTATGCAATAGGATGACAATAGAAAATTTCATGTGCGTCACAATATGAAGAACGCCGTAATTCAGATGAAACAGAGATTTGATTTGTTTTAATATAACTGACTTGTAATTTGTTTATTAGGTCACTTAGGCCTACTTGTTTGAATAGTCAAGTCGTTTTTACATACTTAATTAAGCAACCATCGGAACCGATGAAAATGCCGATTCGTTCCCTCCGTAATACCTAAAGACCTCTGATTAACGAACAATTTTACGCAATTCAAACACGACTAGAGGAGTTTTAAAATCCATGGAAGATAGAAGTGAGCGCAGTAATATCGAAACGGCAGACGCAAGTGGTAAAGGAAGCGAGTTAGAAAATGGCAGTTTTAAAGCACCTGGGCTATGGGAGTTCATACTACAAGGTACGTGCTTCAATTTACGCTTTCAAAGACAAGACATTTGCTGGTAGAGTCACAAAACATTATCATTTGCATCAATCAGAAACAATGCCCCTTATCTCAAATGTACTTCTGTATGCAAACCTATTAATCCAACGTAACGAAAAAGTAGATTCCTATTGTTTAGGCCAACATGTAATATCCGTTCAAAATTACAAAGATTTTTACCTATTCGACGATATATTCTGGCTATAATCGTAAATTGTAGTCATAGGTACAGGCCTAATTACACAGTTGTATAATATATATTTGCTACACATAACGGTAGGCGTACAATGTCTTTAGTTGCTGTGGTAGGCTATTACTAGTTGGATTTCTGATAATTGGTAGGTACGACTTGTCCTTACCATTTTCATTCCCCTGTTTTCTTCTTTATGTTTAATACAAATCTGCGCGTGTTTTGGCTCTTCTGCGTCCTTATAGCATCAGTAACTTTGGTCATCAGTCTCTTAAAGCCTACTTCGTTCCTACTTTTCTTCTGTTTGCATCAGCTTATCGTCCATTTATTAATTTCGATTGTATTTAAACCTTCTTTGGCACATTCTTTGCGTTCTGCATCTCAATCATCTAATTTTCTGGTACTTAGTAAGGTTTATATCTGTATTATTAGGTTTTTTCATAGTGAGTATAGATCAAAATTTATGTGAATTCTTTAAACACCATCTGATCTTGTTTCAGATGAAAACGTTTTGTACTTCTTAGTACTTCATTAGCAAAAAATTTTAGGATAAAAGTGTCTTATTAGCTTCTTACAGGTTAGCAATTCTGAATTGTTATTTAGCCCTTTGGGAACATATCAGGCTTTCAAAGTAGGCCTACTTGTTTTTAACAGTAGGCTATTTGCTTTACTAGCATCCTTATTCCATGAACCTTTTCTACTAACAGTAGTATTTGCAACTTTACTTTTCATTTTATTCAAGTTACTTAAACTGTCTTACAAGATTATTTAGACTATCATTTAAAACAATTAAACATACATAATTAAACATGCATACAGATGTTCAGAAACTGTTACTAACTTTAGTAACTAACGACATACCAGTACTTTACAATAATATTTGTCACTAAAGTAGTACGACATTCTTTTATTTGTAGCCTATCTAATATTATTTTGTACCTAATTGTTTATAGATACTCCTAAAATCAGTTTAACGTGAACAATGTCAGTTGCATGTGATAAATGGTTTTTTGTTTGCTCATGAGCTCAACTAAATGACCACAATGTTGATATATCAGCATCTCTGAAACTTTAACATTGTTTTTTTACTAATACCTGATAGACAATAATTTGTTACTGTGGTGCTAACGTATCTAACTGTCCAAAAATTGGAGGGGGGTTATATCATACCTGTTGCAGTTACTATGTAGTCAAAGATAACCGTAGAATAAACTATAATGCAGAATATAAACCCTATACTATGAAATAGACTATAGACCCTAGAGATTGTTCTGTTAGACTATAAAATTAGTGAACCGTATATGATTAAAAGAGCTATTATATTATATAAGTGTACTGAGAACTCATGAGTTTTGCTAATTACCTAACCTAAATTATGTTATACGTAGCCTAAATTGTAGCACAGGCTATGTAGCTAATATGTTGTTACATAGCATTTTTAAAAACACAACATCCCACTGATGTGTAAATGGTATTAATATATAGTATTGTGTGTGTGTGTGTGTGTGCGTGTAATTGCATGAACTATAATTTTCTTGCAGCAGTTCATAGTCTGTAATACCACAATAAAGGTAAATAATAATTCCAGTAAACATTTTTTTTTAAATTAATATATGAGGCAAATTTCATCGCTTACAGATTAACTTGTAAGAAAATATTTAGTCCTGTGATAGTACTGGCCTAGAATTGGTAAAATATGTATTGTAAAATAATGTCAGTCAAACATCTTTTCCCTAATTAGTGATTGAAAATTTCCCCACTTTAACATAAAACTCCTGACTGCCACAAATGTGTGTGCGTTATCCAAAGAGTAATATTTTAATGAATGTAAATATATTTTAAATATTTAAATACTATGGTAAGAATAATGGTAATATTAAAGAAATTTTTAAAAATCATAAGAGAAAACAATTAAACAAATTAAAGAAATCATGAAAACAAAAAACAATTAAACAGTTTGCTTTGGAGTCCATGAATAACAAAAAACAATAAAATCAGAATATATAAAACTATAGTCGGAAATATAGGCCTATATGGAGCAGAACTGTGGGAAATTAATAAAAGAAATAAATCCATAATAAGAGCTATAGAGATGGATTACTGGTGGATGTGCTGTAGACTAACAAGACTAGATAGAGTGAGAAATGTAGAGATAAGACAAGCGATGGAAATTGACCTTGACATTATAGAAACAATAGAAGCAAGAAGACTGAATTGGTTTGGACACCTGAAAAGAATGCCGGATGAGAGATGGCCAAAAAAGGTATGGGAATGGAGTCCACCCTCTAGAAGAAAAAAAGGAAGACCTAAACATTAATGGAAAATGGACGTCGAAGATGCAATGAATGCAAGAGGAATTGCAGAACAGGACTGTTTAGACCGGCGCCTGTGAAACTTAGGATGCTAGAGGCAGTGCCAGCAGTAATTAAATCACCTAAAAAAATTAAAAATAAAAGAAGAGAAAATGTACTCATCTGTTGAGATATTAAGCTGAAAACTCTACTGTATATAATGGACTGTATTTACTTAAAGCCTACAATATTTCAGCCTGTGTTATTATATATTTAGCCTACTGTGTTTACACAATTTTCCAATAGGTCTAGTTTATTCCATTAAAAGAATCTGTAATCAGTGACACCTATTTTCAGTTTATATGAATGCAGATGCTATGTTTGGCCATCATTACACCATTTACAGGAAAATCAAAACATTTACTTTGCTTAGGAATTTTTTTGTGTATAACAGAAAAAACTCATCATATATTTACTTCTGATTTTGTTTTTATTAAAGCCAATGGCACTAAAAATCCTTTCCACAAACCCACTGCTAAGTGGTAAAGTATATACACCAAGGTCGTATGATTCAAAGTATATATTCAAAGTATGAAGACCTCGAGAATCATCCCTTTCTCTGTATTCTCCACTTCCCTCCAAAAATGTATTAAACTCTCACCAGCAGCTGTAAAATATTTGTATTCCCAACGATACTCCATTCCCTGTCAAGGTCTACAATGTCTACTTAAATGCTTTTCTCAGAGGCTGCTGCTGAACCCAATTACTGATTGTCTCATTTTTTCTGCCAAGACATTCCAAATGTTTTTGACTTTGAACATAGTCAGTGTCAAAAAAAATCTCCGCTGATTCTCCACATAGGATTATCGGCATTCAAATTTTGCCACTGTGCTGAAACATCCTCAAACTTGTCACCCCTGAAAACACATGTCAGATGACAATAAAACACTTTTCAGTTGTAACAATTATTTAACCATTATTATTGAGTCATTCACTAAATGAACAACTTGTTAGGTCATCTACATCAAGTGAGGTTCTTCTGGACCCGCATATTTTTAAGTGCTATTTTTGTTATGGGTTGAAAAGAGGCAATAAATGCTCAGCTCATTCAACCTTAAAAACCTATTGGTTTTATAGTTACCAGCTATGACACTGAAACAAACAAAAAATAATAAAAAATACCTGATTACCATTAAAATTAAGCAGATACCATTAAAATTAAATAATGTAAATTTACTATATAAATAATAAGTTATTTTTAAAATGTAAAGTAAAATGTTATACCGGTATCAATTTGTATACTATGTGAAAACATAGCCTTTGAAAATAATTATACTGGAATGAAAGGACTGCTCTGAAATCATGTATCATACTAATATGGAAAGATCAAAGGAATTAAGTAGTACTGAGGCAATTGAAAATAACATACTTCATTACAAAGGTTTTGAAAGGTAGAATTTATTGAAAATATAAAATTGAAAAATATGAACATACTCTACCATTGTATGAACATGCATGATGAATTGCAGCACATATAAGGTTCAGTAAATTTTGGAATGAAAGTGTTGAATAAAAGCAATGAGAAAAATGAAGAAGAAAAAGAAGGAATACATGCATTAGAATATTATTAGGAAACACATCGATATGGCGAGCAGCCAACTGGAAAATTCAGGAATTTGAAATCTGTTAGCTCTTAAAAGGGAAAAAAGATAAGGAAGAAATTATATATGTGTATTATTTAGCATATTTCGCATAAATTTGTGTAGTCACATGTGTAACCTAATCCACAAGTTACATTGCCTTTATACGTATATTGTCATATAGCATCATACTTTAAAAGAATGCTTGCAACTATAAAATAATTTCAAATCATATTCAGTTATGTACTTATATTTCTTTAATTATTTTGTAGTAGTTATACTAGTTGTAGTACTGTAGTAGTAGTAGTAGTAGTAGTAGTAGTAGTAGTAGTAGTAGTAGTAGTAGTAGTAGTAATAGTAGTAGTAGTAGTAGTAGTACTCAATGTAGCCTAGTGTAAGCCAGTGTAACCAACTATAAAATTTTAGGTTTTATAGCAGGTTAGTATTTTATTTTTGTAAAGATCTGAAGCATTTATACAAGGCAAGATCTTCAAATCACTAATTATCTTAAGAAATATGATTGGTGTGATTCATCTTTTGTGCCTTGTAATATTCACCCTCCTTATATAAGCAGCCTCCTTATGTTAAATTCCTGGATTTTGTTGTCCATGACATGTCCGTTGTTATTAATTAACTAATATATAATATACACCGACTCGGATCACAAAGTATTATTGATAAAACTCATAAACCTTTACCTGATGGCATCTGATAAAGATCTAATAGAGCGAATACTAGTTTAAGCGTCAGGTAAAAATTTATGATATTTATCAATAATAATTTGTGATCCAAGTTGGTAGTGTTATATATTAGTTCCTTATGTTACTCATTCATTGACTTGTTCGTTTACTTATACGTTCACATCGCTTCTGTCCCTCTTGGTTTCTACACCAAATTTATGCAGTGTTCATTTCCTCTGTTTTTAAAAAAGTTGTCTTTTTGTGTCTCTTGGTATCTGTTGATTAGAATAAGCATGCCATTTAAATGACACAAATTCTTTTAGTGCCAAAATATGAATTTTAAAGTCACTACAATTCAAGATAAATTATATTTCTCAGGCACAACTTATATTTTGCAGGTTGTAGGTTTAATGAAATCATTAAGAACAATGCATAGCTGATATTAATTTAATCAGAAACCAAAATGAGATATGTACTATAGTGTTACATTCATTGTGTCAGAAAAACGGTTTGTTTCTTTGTTTCAAAATGTTCAAGTGCCAGACATTCTGGTTACTTTTATTATTTGTACTTGACAGTATATGCCTACCATTTAGTAACTTAATTTTTATATATAAAAATGAGATAAAGATATGAAGATAAAGACTTATTCATTTATATGACTGTTTAATTATAACTTGTATCCCAAAGAGCAATTACTTACTTTCATACAGATCACTTATTAATGTTATTACATGTATATCTGTTGTGGTTACTTATTGGATTTTTAGAACCAAATGTTTAATATGTTTTTAAAACAGTTGTAACATAACCCTGTAAATGTTTATTCTTTAAGATCTCATAAGTGTAAAATTAACAGAACCATTTTTCACAAAATGCCATCAACTCCTTCCAAACCTGTATAACAAATAATAAAGAAAGTCGCAAAGTGAAAACTCTGTCAGTACACCAAAGGAGGAATAGTAGTTGTTTAGACTTGTGTCCACGATTTCTGTTTAGCCTCATCCAGAGACACGTGTCAGCATCTGTTTACTTACATACTGACGTCAATTAACCACACCATGATAATGTAGTTATTTATACTGAACACATACATATAATTTATTCACACACAATATAAATATGTATATACATTTTAATATTATAAATAATTTTTAGTGGTATAGTAGAGCTGTTCATGAAAAAAATGAAAAGTGGTCAAATTTTTTCTCAGAGGCAGAAGAAAAGAGAAAAGAATACCATCTTTACAAGGAGGAATTCAATGAACCTCATGAAAGAGCATTGCCAGTAACAGGTAAATAATTTACTTTTATTATTAAACAAATTTGTGTCATCTTCAAGTATGATAACATTGGTTTACATAAAAACACATTACACTTGCCATTTACAATAAATTAATTCCTTCAGTGGCCAAAATATTTGTTCAGAAACTCTCAGTCTCTTAGACAAATAATGTCTTGTAATTGTTTCATTTTTTAACAGTAACTGATGTAAATACAGTATTCACAAAGCATTGTTGACAATAAATTTAATGGGTAATCGATATTGTTTTCTGTTTGCTAATGTAGTTAGTGACTAGTTAGTGAATGTGTATTTTAAAATTCCTCTATAGTTTGCACATTTTTAAATGTTTTTCTTAAGTCTGTGGTTCCTGACAAGCCACAGTTTTTCTATCGATATGACAATATTATTGTGTCTTCTTTGTATCAACTTTAGTTTAAAAGCTTGTGTTTATATCTTGAGGTTTCTTGTATTTTGGCAACACTTTCATATACTGCTAGTAGCAAGTGTGCAAAACTAAAATTGTCTGGAGTAAGGACACGCATCATACGAAATGTATTAAAGGGAACAGACAGTGAAATGTATTAACCATGTGTGATATGCTCATTAACTTACAATAGCTGAGACAGTGCAATTTGAAACTGAGCAGGCTGAAGTCTGCATGAAAATAAAAAATTGAAAACTGATATTGTTAGAATTATTATTAGCAGGACTGTTAAGCCGTGGTATGCTATTTTTAAAGACAGATGTTTCGGCCCCACCATTTTAGTCCATCTTCAGTCTCTATACGGAAGACATAGTCTCTACCTTAGTACTGGGGTGAATTAGCGGGCACCATGCCAATCTTTTTTTTCCGACTCGGAACACAAAGTTTTTTACGGGTAAAAACGTAAAAGTTTTACCTTATAGCCTGAACCGGTTTTCGCTTTTAAAAAGCTTCTTCAGAGGCTGCCGCTGGGAGCACTGTTCGTCTTGTTGTTGGCGACGGTATCAGCTTTTGAAAGATCGATATTGTGTGTAGGGTGTGTGATATGTTTGAATAATGTGTGTGATTTGAATTGTGTTTGTTCGTTTGGGATGTCGCTTTTATGTGTTTTCATGTGTTTGTATATTTCCAATTGTTCTAGAGTTTCAAGTTTTCGGCCTTTTGTGTGTACATGTAGAATGTCCATGTTATTGTCGATATTTTTGTATGTGTAGTTTGCTTCAATGAGGTGGTTCGCAAAGGTGGATCTGTAGTGCATTGGAGTGATTTTGTGTGTTCAATGTATCTTTGTTTGAAGCTACGTCCTGTCTGGCCTATGTAGAATTTGTTGCAATCTGATCAATTTAGTTTGTAAACACCAGGTAGCTTGAATTTGTTTTGTGCTTTGTGTGTGTGTTTTGATAGTGTGTGTTCTGTTTTGTGAGTAGTTTTGTATGCGATTCTGTATCCTGCTTTTTTGAATTTGTCGGCTATTTTTTCAGTTTGGTTGTTGATGTATGTTAGTGTTATGAATTTGTTGTTTTCTGTCTTTGTCTGTTGTTTGTTTTGTGTAGGAGTTTATTGACTATTGTTCTGTCATATCCGTTGGATTCTACTAGATATTTTATCGTGTTTAGTTCGTCTTTGTAGTCTTTTTCATGTAGTGGGATGTTGTTAAGTATATATATCATAGTTCTGAAGGCAGCTAGCTGTGTTGTATTGGGTGATTGTAGGAGTTGTGTATTAGTGTGTCAGTTGCAGTCGGTAAGACTTTTACGTTTTTGCCTGTAAAAAACTGATCATAAATATTTTAATTGACCAATATTGGCAATTATATAATTACTACAGTTACTTGACTGATTTGCCAATTAATAGTATTGTCCATATATTTTATTTAGCCTACATTTAAAAATTGCTTACGGAAATGTTTTTTTTTATTTTATTCTTATAAATGTAAATGCACTTGTACATGTTATACAATCCCACCGTGCTGTCATATAACTATACTATACAAAATATCGTAGGTTAAATGCAACAGATGAGAGCTTACACACTTCATATCATGGAATGAAAGAAAATGTTTCCTCCTTATACATTGCATAATTACTACCTACAAGTTAATAAACAAACATAATATATAGTAAATCATTTTCATTAATATAGTCTGTGTTCAAAGATATGATGGTTCAGATATTATATTTTCACACGTGTGAAGCTAATTACTGCAATATTCAGAGCACTAAAATGTAGCATGACCTTGTATAGCTTGTTCCTTTATATCATATAGCAATTTTATTTTTGTCAGTTTAACTGATTTGCTCCCAGTACTAACCAGCATAATATTTTAATCACTACTCATACCAGGTATGGCTCCTGTGGGTGAAAGGAGCCACAATACCATATGTCAGACATCTGAACAGTACCTCAGACAAAATTAATAAGTTTCAATCATATGCACCTGCTTGAGCTGCATTGTTTTCCTAGACATGGGAGACCACAATGTGTGAAAGCGCTTTCTTGCATGAGCCATTCCTCTATGCATGGCAGTTCAATAACCAGCCGGACAACCATACAGCAACTGCACCTGTGCATATCATCTACTCCAGTGCTCCAAGTCCTGCAGGTGAATTCTTAAGGGGGCCCAAAGAGCTATATCCCAGTCGTGGAGCCAAGCCAGATCACCCAATGAAATGCAAGCCAGATCACCATATCATGCAAAGGGGACTTGCATCTTAGCTCAATGTGCTGTGAACAAATTCTGTGCAGCACTGCAAGGAACTGGTATTCATTGAGCTTCAACCTGGACAACACACACACACACACACACACACACACACACACACACACACACACACACACACACCCACACACACACACACACACACACCAGAGTAACACATCAGAGTAATATGTTTTCTCATGCAATTATGTCTGTCTATCTATATTTTACTCTGAATATGTAAAGTGGTATATGTGTAAGTTTTAGAATAGATTTAGATTCTATGTATGTTTTTTTTAATAATAGATTCCGATGTGGACTACTTAAACCAAGAAATATTTCCAGTTTTGTTACCTGCAATGGATGTCATGTTATTTGAAGCAAAGAAATTGAATGTGTTGGAGGTAATAACTGTTTGTTATTGAAATGATTTTCAGTCTGCCTTTGTATTGCTGTTAGATGAATATCAGATATGTACAAACAAAATACAGAAAAGCAATTTTTTTCAGATTCAAAAATATAAATTTAGTGGCTTGGATTACTTGGCTGAATTATTATGGAACAGGAATCCAAAATACCCAGAACGTGAGCCAACAACAATATTTAATATACCTTTTGTCAAAGAAATATTAGAAAAAACGTAAATATATATATTTTTTTAACACGATTATGAAAATAATACATAACATATAATACATATTATGGACAGCTACAAAACACCAACGTTACAAAGGAACATATATTTTAATTTTTTCCAGGTAGTTTTGTATGTTTTTTTCTTCTAAATTTTCTGTGCTTTTGAATGCATAAATATATTTCTTTAAATTACTCTGTTATTTTGCAATGCAAAGCCAACCTTCAAGAAGATTGCTATTGGACATTTTCTTTTACAGCTTATACTAGCTGTTCATTTGTGGAAAATGCCTATTTGCCAACTTCTTTGTTATTTGCAGGATATAAAAGAAATTTACTCAAAACCAAATCACCAATCCCTCAAGAATTAAATTTAAAAAAAATTCTTTTTTCCTTAAAACTAGTTTTTTTCATCAGTACACATATCTATGCTGCTGTATGTCTTTAACATTTTGTTTGAATTTTCTTTTTCTACTGAGAAATATATGACGAATCCGTCAACTTTTCATGAAACGAATAATTCAAATGCATTGCTTCCGATTATGCGGTAAGTGTCTGTAATGTTCAGGTACATTATACATTTTTAATAGATTTTGTGTTGTTCGCAAAACCATTTTTTCTTTAGTTGAATTGGTTTTCACTACTTAACATATGTCATCTAACATATATGGTCTTTTTGGCAAATGCATTTGCCTTTTCTGTTATGTATTGAGTCTTTGTATGAGCATTTTTCCATCAAAATCTAACTGTATGTTACAGTCATTTTCCGACCTTGTTCTAACTTCTTTTTGTTTCATAATAAACACCATAATACGCTTAAATAGTAATGTGTGTAGATTATTTAGATAAGCTTAAAATTCATTGTTACATTAACCTACAGTTAAGCACTGTTTCATTCAATGCAATTTACTGCAGTATTTATATTAGCACAACAACAAGAAATTTCTTGGGTTCTCTTTATCATTACTTTTAATACGGTATGTTTTACAAACCACATACACAAACTTGTTCTTGTATGCTCTCAAGTGTTCTTCCATTTATGGGGTTTTCTGGTGCTACAAGCTCATCTGGTTTGGGTATCATGTTTTATATCACTATTAAAATGTAAACACTAGAAAAAGATGTCTTCTTTCATATATATACAGTCCAATACAAAAGACTCAAATACAAATACAAATACAATACACTGCATTGGCCTTGTTGCAGTTATGTATGCTTAAACTTATATAAGTTCAAAACAACCATGTCAGTAAATATAGCCGAGTCAGATAGTAGTCTACTTCACCATCAACATTTTGACTTTGAGAGTTTAGAGTTATACAAGACTTTTTGAATTTGAAAGTCAGAAGTGGGTTTACCTTTTCTTTGTAATGCCATCCAAGTTGTATTATATTATCTTTTTATTATCCATCATAAAACTTCTTTTTCTAGTATCATTAAGCATTTCAGGACACATAATCCTGAGTGCATAATGGTACAGTGCATTATTCTAGTATAGTTATCATCAAAATGTTATGATAATATCATCACATTTAAATACATACACTAACCATATAAAATAACTGGTATAAGATCAATTTAATTGTTCAATGTGCACGGTGTTCTTGATTATCACTGCATGCAGATATCGAACATGGTAATCACTTGAACACTAGATTGTCAATCAATTTTTACCAAGTACTTTATGAATTCTAAGCATATTTTTGTAAGTGTAATGAGATTTTAAGTGTCACGTGACCAAATCTTATTGTCTTTTGAATACGACGAACCAGTTTTTAAGGCGAGGCGAATTACGCACTGCATTCCAAGTGACGTCTTTATAGGCTTGGCTGTTACGTAAATGGTGACTTCATCGGTCAAAGTTCGTTTGGCTAAATATATGTGTTGTTTTTGCGTCTCCAATGTTGACCTTGATACAATTTCCTGCACTTGCCTACGTCGTTACGAAATTCTACCATTATTATTTATACTTTTGAATTAACAATAAAATTTATATTTGTTTTCCCCCAAAACCACTATATGGACTAAAATGTCCCGTTACAATCCTTTCCATAATTACAGTCCTTATTCTACTTTCATTGTTAATAATATTTCTAACATATTTGAAATACGTTATTTGCTTCACTAAATATTCTAATCATATTTTCGTAATTGTGAATGTCTTTCTCTTTTTGATGCTGATGTGACTTTATATTTAGCTTTCCTTTCATTAATCCAACTCCCTCATCTCTTGTTTCCAACTCTTCATAAACCTATGTAACCCAGTTCTTACATTTTGGTAGAAAATCTATGAAGACAGGATATGCACAGGCCCGGATTTCCCACTAGGCACACTAGGCATGTGCCTAGGGGCGGCAGGCTCAGGGGGGCAGCACAAGGTGAAAAATTATTTGTTAAAATTTCATGTTTTCGGTTTTTATGTACTGGTAGTTGTAGTGCGCAGTATTTGTATTGCGCGCTTGCATTATGGCCAAATTGAAGAAAATAGTTTTGAAATAATCCTTAATTATATCACTGAATAACACGGTATTAACACGGGGCCTTTCAATAGCAGTGGTCGGAGCGGAGCACGGTCATATATACAGGTCTGGACACTACGTTGAAATTCTTGTCCGCTTTTTTGCCGACTAAAATAGTTTTGTTTCGATATCGCTTGGTGCGGCTCGATCTAGAAGTCAATCCGTACTGCGCACGATCATATATTCAAAGCATAATTGAGTATGTTGTTTTAATGAAGGGAAGAACTTGATAGATTTAATTTAGTTTTATATTAGATATTTTAGATTTAGTTTTAGTTTTATACATTTAATTTTAGATATTTGCAATAGAGATAGTTGAAATGACTATTTTCAGCAACTATTTTCAGCAGTCAAGGAGAATTGAATATATAGAAGTTACTTGTTGGGAGGGGGGCACTAACAGTAGTGCCCAGGGGCAGCAGGACACCTAAATCCGGGCCTGGATATGCACATGTTTGAGTAGTTTTTTGAATTGTATGCATCTTTTGACCAGATCTCTTATACCATAGTGTAATCCTAATACAACCAGAACTGCTAATAAAACTTCCATTTTGTTTAATCTCTGCATTAACTTCAAAATGTCCACTAAATTTATCCCTTCTTTCACTGTTTCACTTTTTTTTTTGGTACTCGTCATCCTTTTAAGTCTTATTAATCCTGCAGTCTTGCCATCTTGTTTATATTCTTTTTATACTGTTTACAGCTTGTCTAAAACATATAAAAAAATATATAAATCATATTCTTGTTTATAACTTATGTCAAACTTCAATTAACTTCAATTAATACTTGTTCCACATAGTACTTACAGACCAGTATAGTATCTACCATAATACCGAGATACAAAAAACGTTGTGAAGTTACACTATGGTCAGTAGCTGTCTTATTTTCCATGTATTAATGTATGTGTGTATTTGGGGGGGGGGGGGAGATTTTGCACTATGTGAGTGTAGGAGTTTAAATTCAAATATACACTTTTTAGAGGTAATATATACAATGTATTCCTTTTTAGCCCTCGACCAATATATCCGAAGTCATGGGTGTGGTCTGGAGATGAAGCAGCCACTGTTCTTCAAGCTGCAGTTCGAGGTTTCTTTGTACGTTGTCGACCTGAAGTGCAAGAATTGAGGAAATTCTGGAAGGTAATATTTTCAATGTTAAACTGAATTATTAAACAGACATTTTAGTACCCTATATTTGTTGAATGCATTAAGAAATACAGAACAGAATAATGTAAACATAAGATTAAGTAGGCTAATTGTCTAATTGGTCTAATTGAATAGTCTTAAATTTTTTTTTTGTATGAAACCAGCACGCTGCCCCCCCCCCCTCTAAAGGCGAAATTCTAGATATGGCACTGATCTTGTGCAGTGCATTAAACTTTTAAACGTAAAAGTACAATACAGGTATTGTACTGTACAGGTACTGTTTTTTTTTTGGAGATGGTTTTAATTGTTAAGTTTGATCAGGCTATGGCACATTATAGTTGACGGTTATTTGTAGAGATATAAGTCTAAGTCAGTGTTTTTGTTAACCTTTCTTGTAAATCTATGTTTGAATGTACACTTATTTTAACATTTTATTTGTATGCTCATTTTTATTGTTTAACAACAAACCATGATCAACCTGCAACTGGTCCATATATATCATCAGATGTATCATAATTTTATCATGATACAACTTTAAAAAGTGATAATATTATATTTCATACTTCACTTCACATATTACACTAGATAACGGTAATGCCATGCCAAATCTCTGTTTATTTGCATATTTAGTTGTTAAATTCAAAATAATACTGTTTCAAGAATGAACTGAATCCTATTTATTTACTTTTTTTTCAGAATGTAAATATCTTTATTTTACATTTTTAATTTGTCAGTAACTAATTCTTTTTATTACCTGGTGATATGGCCTTATGGTTAAAGCATTGCGGTTCCATTTGCTTAAGTCAAGCATTATAACAAAGAATGGAAAAGCTGAATGGATGAGCACATAGCAACTTGGTCAGCAGGGAACTGTACACTCATAAGGGTAGACAGAAGGTAGAGAACAATTGAAGACATGAGTGGATGAAGGTGATATGTAACATTTTCTTTAATTTTGATTTTTTTACATGAATGAAGGTGTTATGTCCATATATACATTCTGTCCCATTAAATCTTCGCAAAACTAGCTTATGTAGAGAAATTTAAAACGGATGAAGGTGTTATGTTCCAAACTAAGTTGCATTAGCAATGAATGAAAGTGTTATGGGCACATAACTTTATCATTCAATTTAAGAATAGCAAAAATAAACTATTCTTGTAGTGAATGAAGGCGATAAGTGCGAACATAACTCCTTCATTGACGAACACGTAGCTCTCTGTATTACATTACGTTGCGAACGAATGAATGAACGAGCTATGTCGCGTAGGTACATATCCCCTTCATCCGCGATACATCGTGTGTTGTTTCGTCGATGCTATCGTAACGCGAGCGTTGCTTTTTTGTTTTTATTAATAAATGTTTAATTTGTTTGCACGTCAAAAATGTCAAGAGCAAAAAGAATGGTAGAAGAAGCATTAAAGCAAGCAAAAAGAAAGAACGCCATGCTAAATTGTAGTGAAATAGATGTGTTTAATACCGACGAGAATCCTAACCTCAAAAACCAAAATCAAGGTACGTGTTTGTCAATGTTTTTTCATAATACTTACCGCACATAATTATTTTAATATCAATTATTGTAACTGTGTATTACAATAAAACATTTTTTTAATAATATCATATTATTGCTACAGATTTACATTTTGGATACGTGAAATAAAAGTGTACGTATGTAATAGGTACAGTCAGGAGCACGCTAAGCTTTACACTTTGACCTTTGTACCGTTTTTATACCGCACTCAATAAGAGTTAATATTGGACTGCTCATGTAAAGCTTGACGTGCACGTGTATAATGGGTACGTTATACATACACAGATATAATATTTATGTTGCACATACTCACGAAACATGCGCTGGGATTTTTTATGCATTTTTGGAATGGCTACAACTGTTACATGTGTGTTTTGTTTTTACACGACTGCCCAAAAAAAGGAGTGTAATGTTTTCAGGGTTCATGTATGTTTGTTTGTCCGTTTCTTTATGCCACCATAACTTCTAAATGCTTGAACCGATTTAGAAGTGTGTGGTATTGTTAGAATCCTTGTATCATCCCGGGTGACATAGGGTACCTAAACTGTCAAAATGTCAAAACATACGATCATAAGATGACATTTTAAACTTCTTACTTCACTTTTTGTAACGACAGTCGTGTTTTTTAATTTTTTAAATTATACTAGTGTATTTACTAACTACCTACTTTACTAATAAGTTGCATCTTTTGTTACGTTATGCCATGGATAGATACGTTTTAGTTAATTTGTGAGGCTTATAACATTAAAAGTGGCGGTTTGATGGTGATGGTTGTGATGGTGTTATTATTTTGCATATTTTTCTTTTTCCCTTACAGATTCCACCAGGTGGCAACAGATTCATGTGTCAGTGGGTTTACTTTGGATCAGGATAACCAGTCCGGTTCCTTGTTTTCTCAAACAGAAATTTCAGTCTCACACACAACCCGTTCCGTAACCCCGACAGGTCAAGATAACATTTTGTCCGAAAATTTCAGTTCAGATATAATAGAACCTTCCGACGATGAATTACCAAATTGTTCCTTTCGTGTAAAACCCAATAGAAGACATTTGACAGCTCTCAGAAATGTAGATTTTTCGGGTCCCCGCCTAAGTAATGAAGTAAGAACAGATTACTTTTCAGGTAGTGATGATATTTAAAATCCCGGAAACACCGTTTTCAGATACAAGTTCGGAAATTACAGATTTGCGTAATATAGAGTCACTAATTTCTGATGTACAAGCGTCAACTAGCATCCAGGATCAAAACCAAGAAAGTTTGAGTAGAGTGACAGATGTTGCGGAAAGTTCTCTACAAAAACGTAAAATATTTCCTCCCAAAGACAGCAAATCAAAGAAACGAGCTAAAAAGCCTGAAACATGGGAAAAAAAGTCAGCTGCCATAGCTCGAGAAAAAGGAGAAGAATATAAGTCGTACAACTATAGTACCTAAGAAAAGCATTATTGAAGGAATACTGTGCCATGAAAAATGTAGGCTTGGCTGCTCTAGTAAATTTAGTACAGAAGATAGAAAAACCATTCTACAAGACTTTTATTCTCTTGACGTCAATAGCAAAAATGCTTTGCTTTTTAAAAGCAATGTAAGCAAACAGGTGGCAAGACAGCGTAAGAATGCTACAAAACATAAGTTAGCAACGTACAAATATTTTGTTACGTATAACGGCGTAACAACTGAAGTTTGTAAATTAGGTCTATGTGGGTTGTATAGGATTGGTAGAAAAAAGGTTGATATCATCATAAGTACGATAATTACAGGTGTTTCTGCTCCACCACCAGATCGCAGAGGTAAACATGACAACAGACCTCATAAAATGGGCAACGACGTTTTAAATCGAATTAAGCAACATATTTCAAGTTTTCCTGCCGAACAATCTCATTATTCTCGCTGCAAAAATATGTATAAACTTTATTTATCACCACTCTTAAACGTTACAAAAATGCACCAACTAGGCTATATCTGGAAACATGCGAAGATGAGCAGCTGCCTGATCAATACAAAATAAAGAAAAGCACATACAATAAAGTATTTGTTACTAAAATCAATTTGTCCTTTGGATATCCTAGAAGTGATACTCAGTTCAACTGAGGAGCACCTATCGAATTATCATGATGCAGTTCAAGCAATGGCTACAGATAGAAAAAAAAACAGACAAGGCTAATAATTTGCTGTATATTACTGTAGATTTGCAACAAACGATGCCATTACCAAAAATCCCTACATCCAAGGCATTTTATTTGCGACAAATATGGTTTTATAACCTAGGCATACATGTTGTAGATGGGGATAAGGAAAAGGCTTTTTGTTGCACTTGGACAGAAGATGTGGCCGACAGAGGTAGCTGCGAAGTCGCAAGTGCATTATTAAGGTTTGTAGAAGTGGACAGTGCCTGTAGCCGCAAAGACCATTTACTCATATGGTCAGATTCATGCGCTGGCCAAAACAAAAATTTTACTATGATAGCTCTGTACCAGTACATGATCTTAAAGGGTTATTTTAAAGTTATAGATCATAAGTTTCCAGAGGTTGGTCATTCTTACCTTGATTCGGATAGAGATTTTGGTAGAATTGAAAAAGTGCTGCGAAACATGAAACAGTGTATGTACCAGAGCAGTACAGAGAGATTATTTGCAAAGCATCACGAAACAATACCGTTCTAGATATGTCGGATCATTTTCGAAAAATAAACAAATTAACAAATAAACTTAAATTAACCAATAGAAAAAAAGATTTTAACAGGGAAAAGGTTAGTTTCAGAGATGGAATCCGGTGGATACGTGTAGGAGAGTACGGATGTTATCTATTCAAAGAGAGTTATGATGAAATGACACCGTTCAAAAGAGTTGATATTATGGAAAAGAATGCCAGACCGGATATATTTGAAGTAGAACGTGAAGGAAGGAAGTATGGAAAGATTTCTGATGAAAAGAAGGATAATATAAAGGAACAAATAAAATTCGTGAAGCCCGAGTATCGTTATTTCTATGAATCTATCCTTAGTTCAACTTAACTCGTATTAGATATATTAAAAGTATTACTAGACTATTCTTTATTGTGCTTTATATTTCATTCTTTCATCCAGATTATTTGTTATGTGTCAAGATTTCTTATGGAAAAAGGTGTTAAGTACATTTTTTTAAAATAAAATAATAAATTTATGATTTTTTTAATTTTTTAACCAAAATATAAAAATATACACTATAACCTCTCAAATTACTTTATTGTTTAGATCTCATAACTAGACTAAGAACTAAATATTTTAAAAAGAATCATAGAAACTTTGGAGCTCGTTTCTGTAAAATTATGAATTACCAACATACCATCTTCATCCACTCATGTCTTCAATTATAAATATTTAACTAAATATAAGTATAATATTACTCACTCGAAAAACTAAGTTTTTTATTGGTAAAAATGTAAAACATTTATCTAGTAGCCTGAACCAGTTTTCGCTTATTACAAGCTTTGTCAGAGGTTGCCACTAGGAGCGCTGTCCGTCTTGTTCTTGGTGACGGCGCCGTCGTTTGAAAGATCGACATTGTGTGTGTGCGGTGTGATATGTTCGAATAGTATGTATCATTTGAATTGTGTCTGTTCATTTAGGTGTCGTTTTTATGTGTTTTTGTGTGTTTGTATATTTCTAGTTATTCAAGAGTCTAGTTTTCGCCCTTTTGTGTGTACGTGTAGAATATCCATGTTGGCGTTTACGTTTGTGTATGTGTGGTTTGCTTCAATGAGGTGGTTTACATTCGGTGGTGGAGTGTAGTGCCTTTGTGTGTTCAATGTATCTCTGTTTGAAGCTACGTCCTGTCTGGCCTATGTAGAATTTGTTGCATCCTAAGCAGTTTAGTTTGTAAACACCAGGTAAATCAAATTTGTTTTGCTCTTTGTGTGAGTTTTTTGATAGTGTATGTTTTGTTTTGTTTGTAGTTTTGTATGTGGTTATGTATCCGGTATTTTTAAATTTGTGGGTTATTTTTTCAGTGCTGTTTCAGTGTTGTTAACATCGTTAGTGTTCTTTTCTGCCTTTGTTGTTTCTTTTGTGTTTTGTGTAGGAGTTTATTGACTATTGTTCTGTTGTATCCACTGGTTTCTGCTAGATATTTTATCGTTTTTAGTTTGTCTTTGTAGTCTTTTTCACTTAGTGGGATGTTGTTTAGTCTGTGTATCATGGTTCTGAAGGCAACTGAGTTTGTATTGTATTGGGTGAGTGGAGGAATTTTATATTTGTGTGTCAGTTGCAGTTGGTTTTCTGTATATACTGAATTTGTGTAAATCTTAATATGATTTTTTAGTACTGTTATAATCATTTGTTAATTTAGAGTTTATTATGTGCTTAGACTTTCTTATCGTGTTTTTGAGTGTTAATTTGAGTCATTAGTGCAATGTGAATGTTCATAAGTTTAGTGTTCCCTACCTTAAAATGCATAAACTACGGATGAACAAGACAAACGTTGCTTCTCCAGTACATGTCAGAGAATAATGTGTCATTCTCTGATAACCCTTCTCCATTCTGACACTCACCAGCCGTTCCGTATGCCAGACCACCTTGCCGTATGACGGGAGTCAGGCCCGGCTCCAGGCAGGGGCGAACCGTGCCACCGCCCAGGGCGGCAAATTTTCAAGGGGGGTAAATTCCAGGATGTTAAGTTTTGAAATTGAGGGGAAAAGTAAAATTATTCACTTAATTTTATCACAATATGTAAGATCAATAAGAATTACTTTGTGTACAAAGTCAGCGGAGTTAACGAAGGGTCGAAAACTCGTGAACGAGAGAACGTAAACCTGACAATGAGTGCTGCTTTGCATGAGTCATCAGCAGATAATACTGCCCCAATACGTTAACGGCTGTGCCACGCCACCATGACGAACGATAACTGCCGTAAATTCAAACAGAATCAAATAATTTTTTACATATGTGCCTGAGTTGTAGAGGACTCAAGGCCTATTGATTTTGGTGAAGATCGGTTTTGGAGAAAGGGTAGTTTAGTAGAAACATTTTTTGTTCTAACAAGAGTAAAGTAGTTAATTTTGATAAATAAAGTAATCTGATAAGAAGATCTACGTTTTCACTGTAGAAACGTAGATGAAATATCTATAAATGAAGAGGCTAGTTGAACGGGGTGGGGGTAATTTTCTATAAATAAAAATTATATTTGAAGGGGGAGGGGACAATTTTTTATATATGTACTACGTTATCGGCAACAAAGAAGTAGTTTGTTGTTAAAATTCCTTCCCGTCCTCTTTGACCGTAGACCAATGTTTTCTGCAAAACAAGACTTTTCGGCAGTGCCATCGACTTCCATCATCATTGAAAATCGAGTGCGATAACGTGAGGTGGTATACGTTAGTGACCACAGTACTGGTTAAGGTTGAAGCAGTAAGTAGAAAGAAGTAGTTTCTATGGAAATATTTCATTCCGAAAATGATTTTAAATAATCTTAGAACATGGAAGTCATGTATGGTTCTCCATACCGATATTTATTTATGGATTTTAAAATTAACAGTTACTCTAAATTGAAAGTATACATAATGGCATTTAACTAGACGCAGAAACTACAAGTTTTTGAACACTACGCCCCGCTCGTGGCGACAATTTCAACTCACACACTTTTAAAGTCGAGTTTTTACGTTTTACATTACACGGTGTAACATGTGAACAGAAATTACACCGACTTTGGCTGTTTCGATGTTTCATGCGGGTGGATCATTTTACACCTTACTCTCAAAATATCCCCGGTAGAATAGATAGCACGCTGGCAATTTCGCAGGCCACGGAATGTTGCCACTCCTGAAGGTAACCCGTTAAACTGCATCCATTGATCGCCTAGCCCAATTGCTGGCTCTCCATACTGTTAAGTGTGATTTCAGACTTTTCTGTGACTTGGAGAGACAAAAATTCTTTAATCATTTGACATACTGCTCTGATGTGACAGTAATGGGATTCCCATTCTCATCCTCAAATAAATGAGGACAGATTATTCCAAAGAATTGCGCCACAGACAGTAAGTTTAACAGTGTTCAATGGTTTTCGAAGCATTTCTTGACGGTTATTTGGCTGTCAATACCGAAAGGTTTGTTTATTTACATCTCCCCTCAGATGGAAATGCGTTTAATTACTCGTTAGCGTACTGTGAATAATGACACACATTGCCGTACGTTGTTATTTATGACATACGAGAACTGGCGGCAAAAGCCCCACGGTTTACTTTATCACTGTCACTTAAGGCTTACAATATTTTAATTTTGTACAGCTGCATTTTAAATCGTTATGAAGAATATTCGAACACTGGTATTCGACAAGCCACGTGAAATTATATGGGGTCAGGCAGAATGTTTAGTATAGGATAGCGTAGGATACCATCTTTTGTGCGCGCAACGTTTTCAGGCGTACATACAGTTGTATGTTACCAGGAAGTTCCTTTTTATTTCCATGTTCCGTAAGGAAATAGAAGAATGGTGGTCGCGAAAAAAATTGTGTTCGAGATAAGGGCTGATTCTGATTGTACTATCCTCAAAACATGAAAAGTCATTTTCCGAAAAGTGTGTGTGTGTGTGTGTGTGTGTGTGTGTGTGTGTGTGTGTGTGTGTGTGTGTGTGTGTGTGTGTGTGTGTGTGTGTGTGTGTGTGTGTGTGTGTGTGTGTGTGTGTAATTTTTTATATGGCGAACGATAACTGCCGCAAATTCAAACAAAATCAAATAATTTTTTTGCATATATATCTAAGTTGAACAGGACTCAAGACCTATTGATTTTGGTGAAGATCGGTTACGGGAGATGGGTAGTTTACCTGCAACGTTTTACGTTTTAACAAGAGTAAAGTACTTAATTTTGATAAATAAAGTATGTTGAGAAGAAGGTCATAATAATTCACTGTAGAAAGGTAAATGAAATATTTATAAATAAAAAGGGTATTTGAAGGGGAGGGAATAATTTTTTGAAAACTACCTTTTCCATGTCGAATAAACTATTTCATTTGGGAGGATAAGATACCTTAGTAATTATATATAATGAAACTATTACTCAACAAAAGTGTAAATATCAGAAATAGTGTTGTTCGGTTAAGGGGGAGGGGTAGTTATTGTTTTGTGTTTTAATAAGAGCAATGTACGTAAATTTGATAAATAAGTGCCCCGAAAATGAAGTAATACTAATCCACTGTAAAATGGTAAATGATGTATATATAAATGGGTAGGGTGATAGAAGGGGGAGGTGTGAATTTTGAAAATTTCTTTGCTGATATCAAGTAAAGTACGAATATTTAAATTTAAAGGATAAAATGCCTTAGCAATTGCATATAATAAAACTATTACTCTATGTAAGTTTAAATATCATTAATGGTGGGGCTCGGTTGAGGAGGAGGGATGATTATCCGCGTAGTTCAGTTTCGATATAAGAATAAAGCACCTAATTTTTATAGATAAAGTGACTCGAAAATAACATTATATTAAACGACTACCCCATTATAACAAAAATGTCCATAATTAGTGAAAAGAGTTTGAGGGTGAGGAATATTTTTTTAGGAATTATCAAACCAAATTCAAGTAAATGATTTCAAATATAAATCTTAAAACATGGAAGTTATGTATGGTTCTCCATACCGATAATTATTATTGGCAACATAATTGTATCATAGTATTATATAATCAGGGAAAAACGTCTACTATTCAAGTCAAGTAAAAAGATTTTTTTAAATCTGAAAATAGGTTGGGAAAACTATCTCCACTACAAGTTTATGGAAAGAAAAAGGATGAAAAAATTTTATTCTACTAAAACAAGTTCGAAATTAGAAATTATTATTAAACTGAAATTTCTGAAAGGATGGTCTACCATATTAAAAGTGATGGAGTAACAGTAAAAAGAAAACAGCCCCCACATGTTATAGCACCATATAAATAAAGGCAGAGAAAGTCATAAAAATCTAGCATGGACGATTTTTTTATAAATGCAATCGGAAGATAATTTTACGGTATCAGGGAAAACTTCATCACATATCGGACACTATGAAAACTTTATCAAATACTCCGGACCAGCTTATATTTTCAAGCGGGTTACCATTTTTATGAAAGGCAATTAAAAACTTATTATATAGGTGAAGAAAATGGGATATAAAAATCTATTAAATCACAGACACGGAAAGACCAACAATAAAAAAACCCGAGGAAATGGCTTAGCAAAATAAAAAAAAATATATGTAGTCATTTACAAACAAGAGACATGCGTTTGTACAATTCGTACAATAAAAAAGTCGTAGAACAACAAATGATAAAAGAGATCATCATCACCATCACCACCACCACCACCACCACCATCATCATCATCATCATCATCATCATCATCATCATCATCATCACCACCACCACCACCACCACCGTCGTCGTCGTCGTCGTCGTCGTCGTCATCATCATCATGTAAAGGCTATGCCTTGTCTCTCTCACTCCATTTTTGTCCTCTTTAAGTCGCAGGGTAAGGAGCTAAGATGGTATTAGACAAGCGAAACAGATTCATAATAGTTCATGTGTATACCAAAGTATGGTTATTAGTTTGCAACTAATTTTTTGAGAACAGCAAATACCTGAAATGAGTTACCCTAGTTCTTCCTGGAATGTGCACTCTCATATAAATCATAGATATTTTACTTCCATGTTCCTTAAGGAAATGGAAGTATGGTGATGGCAAAAAAATCGTGTTCGAGATTATTGGAGATTCTGATTGTACTACACTCAAAACATGAAAAAAAGTCATTTTTCGAAAAGTGTGTGTGTGTGTGTGTGTGTCTACAGATTTTTTACTTCCATATTCCTTAAGGAAATGGAAGTATGGTGATGGCAAAAAAATCGTGTTCGAGATTATTGGAGATTCTGATTGTACTACACTCAAAACATGAAAAAAAGTCATTTTTCGAAAAGTGTGTGTGTGTGTGTGTGTGTGTGTCTGTGTGTCTATAGATTTTTTACTTCCATATTCCTTAAGGAAATGGAAGTATGGTGATGGCAAAAAAAATCGTGTTCGAGATTATTGCAGATTCTGATTGTACTACACTCAAAATATGAAACAAAGTCGTTTTTCGAAAAGTGTCTGTGTGTCTGTCTGTCTGTCTGTCTGTCTGTCTGTGTGTCTGTCTGTCTATGTGTAGATTTTTTTTCTATGGCAAACGATAACTGCCGCAAATTCACACAGAATCAAATAATGTTTCGTATACAGCCCTGATTTGTAGAGTTCTCAAGACCTATTGTTTTTGGTGAAGATCAGTTAAGGGAAAGGGGTAGTTTACCTGTAACGTTTTATGTTTTAACAAGGGTATTTCTTATGGCAAACGATAACAGCCGCACATTCAAACAGAATCAAATAATGTTTTGCATACAGCCCTGATTTGTAGAGTACTCAAGACCTATTGTTTTTGGTGAAGATCGGTTAAGGGCAAGGGGTAGTTTACCAGCAACGTTTTTTTATCAAGCGTATTTTTTATAGCAAACGATAACAGCCGCAAATTCAAACAGAATCAAATAATTTTTTGCATACCTCCCTGAATTGTAGAGATCTCAAGGACTTCCGATTTTGGTAAAGATCGGTTAAGGGGAAGGGGTAGTTTACCAGCAACCTTTTACGTTTTAACAACAGTAAAGTACTTGAAAATTCATTTAAACTTTTTCAAACAATGGTAATTGTTAAAAATAAAATAATTTTGTTGCCAGGGAATAAAATTATAATTTTTTCATTTTAATGTAAATTATGTATGAGTTAATATCTTTATATATATATAATACTTCTGTACGTGTGTATGTCACTGAACTCCTCCATGTATAATATAATATATCGTTCGTGGCAGGTAAGCATATCTCAGTTATGTAATGTTTACGTTTCTATTTTATTATTATGCCTACAGCAATAAAAAGGCAGGTAAGACACACACACACACACACACACACACACACAATTCACGTTATTTCTGGCCTCACTCATGTTTATTTTCTTACATTTGCACGCTTTTTAAATGGAAAGTGCCGAAACCCACACCAACATAACGCGTGCAAGCCGAAAAAGTGTCCAGCGTGGATAGCGATTTGCTTCCTGTGGATCGCTGGGCAGTGTAACTGCACGTGTTTACAGAGGAACGATTCATAGACAGACTTTTCGTCTTTAGGGAATGAACCCTCTGCAAGATGCTGAGGGTCCATGAGTGACTTCGGAGCGCTCCTTCTTTTTCGCGTGTTTGTTCTGTGAAACATACACTGTAGATTCGCAGCTTTATCTAAGCAACGCTCAATAGGAAATGTTGCAAATTTTTGTCCACAGTGTACCCTCATTCACACTAAACCTGCTCTGATGTTTTAATTACTGACATCATAATATTAAAACTTTGGAAACTTGAGCACTACTTAATGGAGATCAATCATTAACTTATACAAGCCATTAATTTTATGCAAATTTTTTATATATATGTGTACAACGTTATCGGCAACAAAGAAGTAGTTTTTGTTAAAATTCCTTCCCGGGATATTAGGCCGTAGTCCAATGTTTTCTACAAAACCAGACGTTTCGGCAATGCCATCGACTTCCATCATCAGTGAAAATCGAGTGCGATAACGTGAGGTGGTATACGTTAGTGACCACAGTACTGTGGTTAAGGCTGAAGCAGTAAGTAGAAAGAAGTAGTTTCTATGGTAATATTTAATTTCGAAAATGATTTTAAATATAAATCTTAGAATATGGAAGTCATGTATGGTTCTCCATACCGATATTTTTTATGGCAAACGATAACAGCCGCAAATTCAAACAAAATCAAATTAATTTTTTGCATGCAGCCCTGATTTGCAGAGTACTCAAGACCTATTGTTTTTGGTGAACATCGGTTAAGGGAAAGGGGTAGTTTACCAGCAACGTTTTTTGTTTTAACAAGGGTATTTTCTGTGGCAAACGATAACAGCCGCAAATTCAAACAGAATCAATTGATTATTTGCACATAGGCCTGAATTGTAGAGTTCTCAAGGTCTGTTGATTTTGTTGAAGATCGGTTAAGGGAATGGGGTAGTTTACCAACAACATTTTATATTTTAACTAGGGTATTTTATATGGCAAACGATAACAGCCGCACATTCAAACAGAATCAAATAATGTTTTGCATACAGCCCTGTTTTGTAGAGTACTCAAGACCTATTGTTTTTTGTGAAGATCGGTTAAGGGCAAGGGGTAGTTTACCAGCAACGTTTTTTTATCAAGCGTATTATCTATAGCAAACGATAACAGCCGCAAATTCAAACAGAATCAAATAATGTTTTGCATACAGCCCGGAATATTTGAGTTCTCAAGACTTGTTGGTTTTGGTGATGATCGGTTAAGGGAAAGGGGTAGTTTACCGGCAACGTTTTTTATCAAGGGTAATTTGTTTCTATGGCAAACGATAACTGCCGTAAATTCAAGCAGAATCAACTACGTTTTTGCATACATTTTTGAATTAAAGAGAACTCAATGTTTGTTGACTTTGTTGAAGATCGGTTAAGGGGAAGGCGTAGTTTACCAGCAACATTTTATGTTTTAAGAAGGGTAATTTTTTTTGACGAAAGATAACTGCCGTAAATTCAAAGAGAATCAAATAATTTTTTGCAAACTTTCCTGAATTGTAGAGAACTCAAGGCCTACTGATTTTGGTGAAGATCGGTTAAGGGAAAGGGGTAGTTTACCAGCAACATTTTATGTTGTAACAAGAGAAATGTTTCCATGACGAACGATAACTGCCGCACATTCAAACAGAATCAAATATTTTTTGCATGCATCCTAGCATTGTAGAGGACTGAAAGTCTATTGACTTTGGTGAAGATCGGTTGAGAGATAGGGGTACTTTACCTTCAACGTTTTATGTTTTAACAAGAGTAAAGTACTTAATTTTGATAAATAAAGTATCATGATAAGAAGCTCATAATAATCCACTGTAGAAACGTCGATGAAATGTCTATAAATGAAGAGGTTAGGTGAACGGGGTGGGGGTAATTTTCTATAAATGAAAATTATAGTTGGAAGGAGAGGGGAGAATTTTGTATATGTGTACTACGTTATCGGCTACAAAGAAGTAGTTCGTTGTTAAAATTCCTTCCCGGCTGTTTAGCTTTATTCCAATGTTTTCTGAAAAACCAAACTTTTCGGCAGTGCCATCGACTGCCATCATCAGTGAAAATCGAGTGCGAAAACGTGAGGTGGTATACGTTAGTGACCATAGTACTATGGTTAAGGCTGAAGCAATAAGTAGAAAGAAGTAGTTTCTATAGAAATATTTCATTTCGAATATGATTTTAAATATAAATCTTAGAACATGGAAGTCATGTATGGTTCTCCATACCGATATTACTTCCATATTCCTTAAGGAAATGGAAGTATGGTGATGGCAAAAAAAATTCGTGTTCGAGATTATTGCAGATTCTGATTGTACTACACTCAAAACATGAAAAAAAAGTCGTTTTTCGAAAAGTGTGTGGGTGTGTCTGTGTGTCTGTCTGTGTGTCTGTCTGTCTGTCTGTAGATTTTTTTCTATGGCAAACGATAACTGCCGCAAATTCAAACAAAATCAAATAATTTTTTGCGTACAGCCCTGATTTGTAGAGTACTCACGACCTATTGCTTTTGGTGAGGATCGGTTGAGGGAAAGGGGTAGTTTACCGGCAACGGTTTTTTTTATCAAGGGAAATTATTTTGGCAAACGTTAATAGCCGCAAATTCACACAGAATCAAATAATGTTTCGCATACAGCCCTGATTTGTAGAGTTCTCAAGACCTATTGTTTTTGGCGAAGATCGGTTGAGGGAAAAGGGTAGTTTACCGGTAACGTTTTATGTTTTAACAAGGGTATTTCCTATGGCAAACGATAACAGCCGCAAATTCAAACAGAATCAAAATATTATTTGCATACAGCCCTAAATTTTTGAGTTCTTAAGACCTATTGTTTTTGGTGAAGATCGGTTAACGGAAGGGGTAGTTTACCTGCCACCTTTTACGTTTTAACAACAGTAAAGTACTTGAAAATTCATTTAAACTTTTTCAAACAATGGTAATTGTTAAAAATAAAATAATTTTGTTGCCAGGGAATAAAATTATAATTTTTTCATTTTAATGTAAATTATGTATGAGTTAATATCTTTATATATATATAATTCTTCTGCACGTGTGTATGTCACTGACCTCCTCCATGTATAAAATAATATATCGTTCGTGGCAGGTAAGCATATCTCAGTTATGTAATGTTTACGTTTCCATTTTATTATTATGCCTACAGCAATAAAAAGGCAGGTAAGACACACACACACACACACACACACACACACACACACACACACACACAAAATTCACGTTATTTCTGGCCTCACTCATGTTTATTTTCTTACAATTGCACGCTTTTTAAATGGAAAGTGCCGAAACCCACACCAACATAACGCGTGCAAGCCGAGAAAGTGTCCAGCGTGGATAGCGATTTGCTTCCTGTGGATCGCTGGGCAGTGTAACTGCACGTGTTTACAGAGGAACGATTCATAGACAGACTTTTCGTCTTTAGGGAATGAACCCTCTGCAAGATGCTGAGGGTCCATGAGTGACTTCGGAGCGCTCCTTCTTTTTCGCGTGTTTGTTCTGTGAAACACACTGTAGATTCGCAGCTATACTCTAAGCAACGCTCAATAGGAAATGTTGCAAATTTTTGTCCACAGTGTACCCTCATTCACACTAAATCTGCTCTGATGTTTTAATTACGGACATCATAATATTAAAACTTTGGAAACTTGAGCACTGCTTAATGGAGATCAATCATTAACTTATACAAGCCATTAATTTTATGCATATTTTTTATATATGTGTGTACGATGTTATCGTCAACAAAGAAGTAGTTTTTGTTAAAATTCCTTCCCGGGATATTACGCCGTAGTCCAATGTTTTCTACAAAACCAGACGATTCGGCAATGCCATCGACTTCCATCATCAGTTAAAATTGAGTGCGATAACGTGAGGTTGTATACGTTAGTGACCACAGTACTGTGGTTACGGCTGAAGCAGTAAGTAGAAAGAAGTAGTTTCTATGGTAATATTTCATTTCGAAAATGATTTTAAATATAAATCTTAGAATATGGAAGTCATGTATGGTTCTCCATACCGATATTTTTTATTTGGATTTAATTATGCTATTACCATTGTTCAATAAATATACTTTTAGATAAAAATTATTAAATTTTGACCTTACCGCCTTAACTAGCTTTCACTCGTTATGAGCTTCATAAGAG
Organism: Magicicada septendecula; assembly: GCA_034769895.1. Classification (NCBI taxonomy): domain Eukaryota; kingdom Metazoa; phylum Arthropoda; class Insecta; order Hemiptera; family Cicadidae; genus Magicicada; species Magicicada septendecula. The sequence goes on along the minus strand of CM068368.1, from coordinate 83,379,156 downwards.
GCTGGCGTTAGGAGCGCTGTCCGTCCTGCATTTGGAGACGGGTCCGTCCTTCGAAAGATCGTTGTTCCTTGTGTGTTGTGTATTATGTTCAAATAGTAGGCCTATGTGGGACTTAAATTGGGTCTCTTCGTTTAGAATATTGTTTCTATGCGTTTTTGTATGTTTGTATATTTCTACTTGTTCAAGAGTGTCTAGTTTTCGGCCTTTTTTGTGTAATTGTAGGATTTCCATGTTACGTTAATGTTTGTGCATGTGTGATCTGCCTCAGTGAGGCGGTTTGCAAAGGTGAATTCGGTGGTGCAGTAAAATGCTTTTATGTGTTCAACGTATCTCTGTTTGAAGCTGCATCCTGTCTGGCCTATGTAGAATTTGTTACATTCTGAGCATTTTAGTTTGTAAACACCTGGTAACTCAAATTTGTTTAGCTGTTTGTATGTTTTTTGACAGTGTATGTTCTGTTTTGTTTGTATTTCTGTTTGCAATGCTGTATTCTACTTTTTTTTTTTAATTTGCGGGCTATTCTTTCAATGTAGTTATTGACATATGTTAGAATAAAACGTATAAATAAATAAATAAATAATTTATATTCTAGTGTTATGAATTTGTCTGTTGTTTGTTTTGTGTTTTGCGTAGGGTTTTATTATGCCAATGGATACAATAGAACAATAATTAATAACGATGATGAGCTGTGAAGCTTGAAAGCGCTAATCGGGAATTTTTTCTATAGCGGTGTGCAAGAGTGTAATTTTTGTTTGTGATTGTAACCACTAACACAACTTTATTAATTAAAGTTTCAAAATTGTTTCTATGCGATGTACAGATACAATAACACTACTGAAGTACGGCGTTCTAAGCCGCATGGCACCTGAGGGATTAGGAGACCCTTACTGACACACACACACACACACACACACACACACACACACACACACACACAAATGATGTACAGCTGACGATTCAGGAATGTTAGATATTTATATCAACTTTTAAATCCCTGGATTTTGTTTTCCATGACGTGTCCGTAGTTATTAATGAATTATATATATAATAGACTAGAATAAGGTAAATGATAAACTTTTACTGATAGCCTAAACTAGTTTTCGCTCTGTTAGAGCTTCGACAGAGGCTGTAACTAGGAGCGCTGTCCCTCTTGTTTTTAGTGACGGCGTCGTAGTTCAAGAGATTGTTGTTTTGTGTGTGTCTGTATATGTGTCTGTGTGTTGTGTAAAATGTTCTAATAGTATGTGTGATTTAAATTGTGTTTGTTCGTTTAGGATGTGGTTTCTATGCATTTTTGTATGTTTGTATAATTCTAGAGTTGTTCAACAGTGTCTAGTTTCGGCCTTTTTTGCGTACGTGTAGAATTTCCATGTTATTATTTATGTTTGTGTATGTACGGTCTGCCTCAGTGAGATGATTTGTAAAGGTGAATTCGGTGTAATGCATTGATGTGTTCAATTTATCTCTGTTTGAAGCTGCGTCCTGTCTGGCCTCTGGCCTATGTACGTAGAATTTGTAACATCCTGAGCAGATTAATTTGCATACACCAGGTAAATAAGTCTGTTTTGTTGTTTGTGTGTGTTTTTGGCAGTGTATGTTCTGTTGCGTTTGTAGTTCTGTATGCAATTGTGTATCCTGCTTTTTAAATTTACGGGCTATTTTTCCAATGTGATTATTGCTATATCTTAGTGTTATGAATTTGTTGTTTGTTTTGTGAAGGAGTTTATTAATTATTGTTTTATTGTATCCGTTGGCTTGTGCTAGATATTTGATTGGGTTTAATTCGTCTTGGTATCCTTTTTCGTCTAGTGGGTTGTTGTTTAGTTTGTGTATCATGGTTCTGAAGGCAGATAGTTTGTGTTGTATTGGGTGATTGGAGTAGTTATCTATTAGTGTGTCAGTTGTAGTGGGTTTTCTGTTGTACTGAATTTGTATCTGTCTTCTAGTTTTATAATGGTAAGGTCTAGGAAGTTTATAGTATTCTTGTTTTCGTATTCAGCAGTGAAGGTTATGTTTTTATGTATTTTGTAGATGTAGGTTAGTAGCTGGCCACTTTTAAATCTACTTTTTATAGCATGATAAAAACAGTAAGAGAAATCTTCTACTGTAGTGTATTCACTGTTCATAGTCTAAAGATACCGTACAACGGTATGGTATCTTTAGGGTATCAACAATGAATACACTACAATAGAAGATTGAGATTATAGGTACCATTAGTAAACAATAAGTGTGTATATAAATATACATCATATTATCATCAGTAAGAGAAATTACAAAATGTCATAGCAATGAGTCTAGCATTGCGTAGACCTATTTGTAAGTTAGGCAAAACTCACTATAAATCTTCCATTATGTTACCTGATTACCTTTTCTGTTACATTCTACATTTCATGCCCCACACGCACGTATGCGCGCCCTCACTCCCCCGCTTTCTCTCACTCTGTCTTTCTTTGAGGAACCCAAGGATTGATGTCCGACTTGTTGTAGTAGCCTCAGACGTTCCACGAAGAACAGTTTCCACTTTCCTGGGTTCAGCGTTTTTTTATATCAGTTAGGTTCAACTCAAAACACATCAGTTAGGGTACGGTTACACGAGTGTTTTTTCCCGGCCGTTTGCGTGGGGTCGGGAAACACATTGAATTTAACACACAGACGGCAATGAAATTGGTCACACGGATGTGGAAAAAACGCACGGGTCGTCAATTCTGCTGCGTTGTTAAGGTCTCTCCCATCGGAACACAATCTGCTGCGTTTTTAATGCGTCTTAACACGCACGAAGGTAGGGTGGCCACACGGACGGTTTAAAGATGCCTCCAAAAAATTTTTTACAATTCGACGAAACCGAAACACCGAAGCATGATAATGTTTTTAATCTTTTGAAACGTATAATGTACATAAACTGCAGACTCTCCTGTTCAGCGATGTTCGTACGGATTTCTTAAAAACGAGAGACCGAAAATTTCTAGACTGTGGGGAATCGAAAGTGTGGAAAAAATATAGTGTTAACATCACCTGGAGCGTTACATTTTTCGATGACGTTACACATTTTGCATCACGCATTTTGTGGAATGACCCCCAGCCTAAAAACACTATCATGTTAATAGCATTTGTTTATTCGCTTGTTACTATGGAAATTAATTTTGGTCTCCATGATGTTGGTGACATCGTTACAAAAAAAATATGTAATTTAAAAAAATTGTCTTAATAAATATTTGTTTACTACCGATAACTAATGTTGTCTTTAAGCTAAACACGGACGTTTCTGTGCAGTTGCGTTTTAACCTTTATAGCTAGAGCTGTAGGGATGCGCGTTGTGTACAACGCTGCCGTCCAATTATAAACAGCCTATGTGACTACACTTCCCTCCGTACAGACGTGTGAGCACTGTGCGTTTTTCCAAACTCCACGCGCGTGCACGGCCGGAAAAAACGCTCGTGTAACCGTACCCTTACAGTTTGCCTGTCACTACTTTATACGCTTCCCTCTGGTACGTGACGCACTACCCAGTTTACAACGATTTTATTGCACTTAAATCATTAATTCAGTTTACCTACTGAGACATGTTATTCGATACTAATAACAGTGTTTTCCAATCCATTAAAATAATAACTGTAAACAAAAAAACAGTAACATGAATTCACAAAACGTCAGTACAATACTGTTAATAATCTCAAATCGCCTAAGTGTACACATTTACATGCGGATCTCCCTGCCCCTGCTTAAATAATTCTAAAGAAATGAATGTTAGCTGACAGAAGCTTCCACCTTTTAACCTTTTTTTTTTCAAGTACTTGTTGCTAGAGAACCTCGATATTGTATTGGGTTTGGCCTTCACTCATAAAACACATTTGTTAAAAACTACTGATAGTTACGTGATAACAAAATATCAGTACAGATATTTGTAACACATGTGTACAACTATTACGGCCAGTCATAGGCAACCTTTGAATTTATGGGGGCGCATATATAACTGAGGGCCAGTTCGATGGGCGCACCCTTACGCACCCCATCAATCGAAAATAGAAAGGTGCGGAGCTGGACGTTGGACATCAATGGTCAATAGCTGGACGTTACAAACATTAACTGTCGTGGAAAATTACAAAAATTAGCGACGTGGAACACTGAATCAAAAAAAGCTTTGCAGTATTTTTCATGTGAAAATTTTTCACATTAGGAGTAGGACATCAACAATATATCATCATGCACACGCACGTTAAATCTAACAAAACTTTAAACAAAAACATGGTTAAACAGGAACACGTTTTAATAAAAATAAATTAAAGAACTTACCACAATAACACTATTTATTTTTACAAAGTGCACAGAAATGTAAAACTTGAAAAAAATCACATTTAAAACATAAATGAAGGTTTCAGTTACTTTTATTGAAAAAACTAACTTAGAGTAAATGTTCGATTAGAAAAAAGTAGGCTAAAATTTTAAACGGTGTGTACTATTTTATAATAAAGTAGTGTACTTCGAAGCAGATACAATGTGGGTGCGCTCCTTCATTCAAAAGAAAAGAAAATTACAAATTTGTTCGAGGGCGAGTCAAACCTTATCGACGGGCGCACTTGTGCCCGCGGGCGCAGGGTTGCCAACTGCTGATTACGTCATTCACTAAGTACATGCACGTACGTGTTCTTACTTAAGGTTTTTCCTATTGGATGGAAATGTACTGCTAATAAGACGTATATCTTGGGTTGGTGTAAATAAAAATATAACAAAGGACACTTATAAAATTAGTTGATATTTATGCATTAACTGCGTAAATATCCATGTAAAAGGAAGTGCGTCAGTGTATTTGTGCGCGCGCGCGCATGTATTGTCAGATTATAATGGGGAGAAGGCATTGGCATAGTGTGGTTGATAAAAGTTGGTTTTACTTAAATAGTTGTCTCTTTAATTATTTTGTTGCAAACGTGTTTCATCAAGAATAAATAATTTGTTGATCCAGACTGAAAGACAACACAGATGTAAAGAATTATTTTTATAGTGTAAAAAGTAAACGTTTGTTAACAGTTTCTTACTTTTTCACATTAAAAATCTATTTTCAATTGACGCCTGCTGTTTGTATACAGCTGTACACAAGTCTACAAGAAACCTTACACCGCCATCTATCATGTAGAAAGAGTTGGCTCATCTTTTAGAACTAATATTAATTCCAACTTTTCGTCTAAATTCATGTTTTTTAAAATAAGTTACTATACTTTGAAATTTACTTGACAAGAAAACTGTTTTTCAGTGTTTAATGTAATTAATGAATGTTACAAACAATAAGAACGGTGAGTTCTTTGCGATATATTACACAAAGATTTTATTTCTCAAGAACCCAGGCCGATCAAAGTGATTTGAAAATTGATACAAAGTTCTATGTTCGTTCTCAAATTGCTTTGCTTACACTCTAAATCTATCTCTTGTATTATAAGTTAAACTTATAAGTTAAGATGATTATAAGATAAACTCAAAGAACGTATTTTCCGTGAATTCAAAATTCCACGTGCTGGAAGAATTAACTTTCGTAAATAATCTTCTGTAATTTTGTGTCATACAAAAGTTACTTTGTTACTTTTAAAGATTACCAAAGATTCAAAGATTACTTCGCCTTTACCAATACTGTATGTCTTATTAGCGAAGATTTAAAGAAAAGTAACAGGACGTTCTTCGTGATAATGATGTTTTCAGGATGGCTAAAAGCGCGTTTCCGCCATTTAAAATGCGTGGTCAGTGTTATCTAATGGTCTCAAGTAACTCCTGAAACAGCTTTAGTGATAAGTAGTACAGCTTCGTGATAACTTTCAGAAGTAGTTCTTCGTTACCAACACTCGTATGAATTTTCAACACAGGTAGTTGCGATTCGATGTGATCTCAAATTAAGAGAAAGCATCCAAATTGTTTTTTAACGTTTATCCAAACACCATGTAGTGATATTACAAATCGTTTCATGTGAATTCGTTCTATTACAAAGAATTTCCAAGGTTGACTCATTGATTCGAATTGCTTCGTGGACTCGACTACTTGGAGTTAAGGTAAAAACTTATCTTAACACCTAGTTAACGACGAGAGCTTGGGTGTACTGTAATAAAACACTTGGTAACCGAAAAAGTTCCTTTATTTATAACCCACACAAATAAAGTATACAAACTTCACTACATCCATACGTGCACCCAATACGTCCAACCTCGGAATGTTATACAGTTAAGAACAATTATTAAATCAGGTGGCACTGGAGTGCAGCACACATCACTAGACACGAAACAGCTAGGGAAATGTACAACCAGTATTGCCAGTTTAAGGTAAAGTTGCTAAATCTGTATTGAAGTCGTTAAATTTATATTTTTTTATTAGCTACATTTCTTGGTATATGGAAGGGATTTTACGGAAAACTCTGTAGATTTTGTTTGACATACAGTCTTAAAAGGAATTAGGTGCAAATATTATGTTTCAAATTTAACGTTAATTTCATCTACAATAATTGTTTTCCAATATTATTATATTAAACATCTGAGAATAATAGCCCACTTAATTAGTATTGTATGCTGTGAGTAGAGCCTGTATTCATATAGGTACCTGTCTCACCCGTACACACACCCAAATCGATTTATACATTGCAAACCTTTGTGCAATACTGGTGCATGTGTGAATTGAATACTAGTGATATTAGCTTTGTAAGGAGGAGTTTATACATTTCTAAACTTTGTCCTTTGTAATAGTTATGATCAGTGGCGGCTGGTGGTTCCAAATTTTTGTGGTTGAGTAGTTGCTTGAGTTGACTGAGGGAGGATGGGTTAAAAGGACACACTAACTGGGCAGAAACCAACATATCCGCATCATAGGCCTACATAGTACTGTCGTATGGAAAACAAATAGAAAGTTACTGCTTCCCCAAAAAGAGAGCTGCTATTGATAATAGAATGATTCTGTCAGTACGTCTACTTGGAACCAACGTAAATCAACCTGACACAACTTATAAATCAAGAAGGCTGTGCTGACTTCATGCCAAAATTAAGGATGCGCTACAGCGCTACTAGTGGAACGTTGCAGAAACTTTGCAACTACCGAGCTTACGTTGGGAACATAGGGCAAATGTGAAGAGTAACGCACGTCGTCCCATATGTTTGTGTAGTAAGCTCTGCCATTTACTGTTCAAGTTGCAAGTGGGCTACAACCACCAGCCTGCGCGCCACATTTGAATTGTACGTGAACATTGCCGCATAGAATCTAAAACGTTTTCTGTTGAAATTGGTGACAATTTTAACTGGTTAATGATTTTGTATATTACTTTATAGTTATTCTATATTGGTGGTGTCCAACGCTGCAACCATAACACCAGCCACAGGTTATGATAAGAACATGGTTCAGATGTAAGTTTCATAAATGTATTCGTTTTCCGTAGTACACACGAGTCAAAATATCACAGTAGAAAAGTATCCATCACACGATGTAGGTCTAAGTATTGAATCCCGTAAAATATGGAATCATTAATCGTCTTATAATATATTTTAATTTGACTTCAACAACATAGCCTACTCTTTAACACTTGTAGCATCGTGAGGACAACAGAAAAATGAAATTGTCTCCAGTAAAAAAATGAAACGTGTAACACGTTCTTCCAGGCAATGATTTACGTACTTGTAAACATCTACCCCGTTCTGCGACTAAGTTTGTGCAGGCATAACACGAAAGCCACCGCAGAACTTTGGGTCCTCCTTGAAACGAAAGTTTAGTTGCGATATTGATGCTTCCTCCTGGTTTTCCTTCATGTCCTCTCGCATTCACAGCCTATTCAAGACAGTAGGCCTAAGTCTATTCAAGTCTCATCAATGAACAAAACTTGCTTTAAATCCTCAGCGGTGCATGCAACTTGTACATGGGTAAAGTGAACAGTGGAGTATCTAGAATTTGCCTTTATGGGGGACGGGGGTCGGGTCGGCTTCATACAAAAGAAAAAAACAAGTCAAGACTAATCAGCATTACTGTCTTTAATGTGGTTGAAAAACGCGTGACAAAATCATGAAATCAGTCTCATTACAGCAAACGGTAATAACACAATATAAATACGCTTTATTAAAACACTGTTAAAAGATAATTATTGACTGAATTGATTTTTCTATATTTCATACTTCAAATGTATACACTAACGCTGTGTAATAAACCTGTTTGTATATATTTAAAAAAGAGGTACTACTGAATTAGCGTAGACAGCTGGAAAAATATGATAAAACAGCCTAAAAATTAAAAGATTAACAAAATTTGTCAACTTTTTCGACCCTCTGGGGGGGGGGTCCTGTCCCGTTCGTCCTCCCGTAAATATGCCCCTGAAAATGAAGTCTAACCACCACCAGTGATGTGCAGAGTAGTGCTTTTTTTGAATGCATTTGGATGTTTAATTCTGAATAGCTGAATCATATTTTCACGGGATATAGATATAGATATATATTTACGGCTCAGTTATATATAGCCAGATTGCTTTTTTATTATTTACGCAGCTCAAAACCCATAATATTCTGATTTTAAAGCGTCTAATTTGACAAAAATACCCTCCGTTATACATTAACCGTCTGAACATTGCGTCATAGTCGAGTGGCTTACTCCTAATAACTAAGCCGTATATCGCTGGCTATAGCTCTCAGCGGCCACATGAGTGGGTAACAGCGCTAGCAACTTAAGTTGCATTAAATTTCTATATTAATTATAATCAGCCATTTGAAGACGTTAAAAAAAAAAGCCGAAGACAAGACTATACTCAAAATCCAACGACAAGCTGGAACAAACCGAAATTTACAATCTTAGAAATTAAAAAAAGAATTAAGCCAGCTGTTTAAAAAGTTTAAACATGTGAAATCATAGTTTTAAAATAAATTAGCTTGTTTAAAATTCGCACAGCTAATACAACACAATACAGCAATTCTCCCAGCTAATGTAACCGGTTGGGTTGAACACTTCAGATCCCATTACAACTATTTTAAATAACAATCTCTTTAAAGTACTTCAAATGATGTGGTTATTTCGTCCAAGCGTTTATTAACTATTGTAAATCTTAATAAGAGCACATAGCAAACTTATTCAATAACGTGTAGACGTAAAATTGCAATTCAATAAAAATTACATTTTAGTAAATTGTAATTTACGCATCGTCAAATTTGGCAATTTTAAACTTAAAGTCCGGTTCACTCATACTCTCGTCAATAATCCTCTCCTTGTAATCTAGTCTCGAATGGAGTTCATATTCGGTGGGATTGTGTTCTGAGCGTCTAGCTAACAAATGACCAAATGTTTCGTAATAATGGCCACTGTAAAATCTTATTTTGACAACATGTGCAATCAGTGTTCTGTACTCTATCTTATGATTTGTATTCACGTAAATAAATTTCTCTTGCCCAGTGTTATTGAAGACTTCTGTGCTCGTTACTCGAAAGTACGGTGGCCCTGTTTTCTTATTAAACTTAGCAAGGTGTGCTTCAAATGTGACGTTAAATATTCGTTTATCACCTACAACATTAAAGAAATTTATTTTTGTGGGTTATCAAAATAATTGTTTGAGATTTCCAAATAAATTGTGTATAAAACGGTCTGTGCGTTATGTTAGGCAGTGAGTAGCCATGCCAAGGAAGCGTGTAATCGTTCGGTTAACTTCTTTTATTATTTGACATTTATAGATCAATGGCAAAGTAAGACTTCTCTAGTTAAAAAATGTTATAAACTACGAGGGTAAGTCAATAAGTATCCGCAGTTTTGTTATAATCGTCATCGTCTGTAGGTTGGCAGTACCGCGTAGTGCTCTTGTATGCCAACAGTGGCACCCTTGTCTCTGCTTGTGGACCGTCCGCGCGTCAGTTAGCTGTGGATTGCTGCACTATATACGCGGCTGCTTATCTCTCCGTTTGCATCAACGAAGAATAGCGTGCAGTGATCCGGTTTTTGTGGTCTTAAGGTCTGTCAGGAACCGAGACCCATAGAACACTTTCAAAACAATACGGGTATAATGTTTTACCACAGGGAAGTGTTTATGAATGGATCGAAAAATAAAAAAAATTCGGACAAGCTTAACGGCCAAGGAAAGATTAGGACACCTAACCTCTTCCGCTACTGATCCCATTATTGAACAAGTTAATGTCATGATTCAGACCAACCAAAGAGTGACTATAGACGAAGTGGCATACCGTCTACAAATCAGTCATGGTTCTGCATATGAAGTTATGTCCATAACAGGTTTGGCTTTCGTGAAGTCTGCGAAAGATGGGTCCCAAAACAGCTTATTTAAGAGCACAAGCGCGATCAAGTGGCCATCTGTCAATCCTTACTGGATGCCTGTGCTAATGAAGGGAATAATCATTGTATATGAAATGTGGATCCACAGCTTTGAGGCTGAAAGAGAACGCCAGAGTATGAAATGGAAACACCCCGAATTTCCAGTAAAAAAAGATATTCAAGAGTCAACCCTCTGCAGGAAAGGTAATGCTCTCAAGGTATTCTGGGACTCACAAGGGCCAATACTGCAACAGTACTTGAAGAAGGGCTCAACAGTAAATAGCGCAAGCTACAGTGAGATGCTGCCCGACGAACTGTAGCCTGGAATTCGATCCAAACGCAGAGGCCTATTGTCGGTGGGAGTGCTTTGTTGCATGACACCGCGCGCCCACATACTGCCGCCCAAACTGTCCAAACCCTTGAGAAATTGCATTTCGAGGCGTTGGGGCATACTACATCTAGTCCCAATCTCGCCCCGTTGGATTAACATCTTTCTTGTCAACTTAAATGTGCCTTAAGGGGACGTCGATTGTCCAGAGACAAAGCCGTGAAGGAATCGCTGCAAACGTGGCTTGTTCCTTAGCCGAAATACCTTTTTTCTAAGGGCATCAGGAAGCTCGTGCAACGAAGGACCAAGTGTATTAAAAAGCAAGGGGACTAAGTTAAAAAATGAGCTAACGTCGGGATTTTTACTGTTGTTATAATTAATTATAAAAATTGTTTGCGGATTCTTATTGACTTACCCTCGTGCAATTTGGCTGCAGAGTTGGAGGATCAGTATAAGAGCTGGGCACCTCCTATCTGCTGTTTGACCTCTGGGAAGTCTGCCAGTGTAGGCTATCGGATCTCGGCACATGACCTTTGCCGTACAAGGTGTGTTTTGGAAAATCCAATATGACAAGTATTGTTGGAGTGTATGTTGCGTTTTGAAAGTGGTTGCATTGTAAATGGGTTTGCAGTTTGCATATACTAAATTTTACAGTGCTTGTTGTGTATGTGGGAGAGGAGAGGCAAGAAAAATCATTATATCAATAATGAATAAAGTATGAATCACACTGAAGAAAAAAGTATTATACCTTCCTCATTATTTAACACTACTTTATAAAAAATTATGGTTATTTAAAAACTCTGTTAAAGCAAGTGATAAACATGATGCTATGTCTAATTATTTGAAGGAAGATTTCCCTTTAATTGTAATTTTCAAATTAAAGAAGGAATTTCTCTGGGCCTCAAATAAGAGATTTGATTAAAGACAAAAATTCGAAGATCTCTTAACTCAAGTTGAAGCCTCCCGGGATACCGGTTAGTCGAAAACACTGATAGTACCTGGTGGAGGAGGTTCTCATGCTTCGATAAGGCTGAGGGGTATGCTGGCATTACAATTGCTACTGGCACAGCCTATCTTGCCAGGCAGGTTTCAAACTGCGTAACAGAACGACTTATGTGTTACACATATCCTACCTTATACCTATACTTAACTAAACTCTTCGCCTCAGTTTGGTTGTTCATTGGTTAATTAATAAAGAGAGCGCAAAAATTGGATAAAGAATTACAGGACAGGAGATCAGAACCACAGAACCGGTTGGAAGTGTGAGTGAGAGAGCAGAGTCCGCCTGACCATCAGCTAGCGTCTGCTAGCCTGGATAGCTTGGTAGGCAACCAGGTCAGGATGCTGGATAAAGCGACTGGAAGGAAAGATGTAGGGGCATTCAACTGGAATGAGATCTTTACAAGTGAAAAGACAGACGAAGAGGGGTTTATGCTAAGAGATTCTATTTTTTACGGACACTAACAACAGACATAGATTCTGTAGCACACAAAGGAATAATCACAACTAATGGCGAAGGGAAGGAGGCAAAGGAGAGAGGAGAAACAGTGACTAGAATAGATGGCGTGAGAGCGGTTGTAGAACAAGAACTGAATCCTCTGGAGCAGACGATTTGAAGAAGATTACCAGAACAAGGAGTGGGAGAATTAGGCAGGTTGATACCTAACCAGCCGAAACAGTGTAGGAGATAAGAGATATAATTGAGCAAATAACTACAGCCTCTGTCATGATAGATCTTACGAAAACTAATGTCACTAAAAAGGTGAAAATTAAAAATGCCATTAGAGAATTGAAGTGTCAAGAGGGATACATCAGTCAACGTTTCATGACTGGGATGCAATATTGTCGAAAACAAAAGAAGGATGTAACTAGGAAAATAGGTATTTAAAGAGATGAAGGTAACACATTAATAAAAAAATAATGGCAGAGATTAACAAGGCCCCGAATTGAAAATTGTTGAAGTCTGATTAGTATCATTAATACAATCAGGACATTTAAAAAGTTAAGGAGATTGAAAAAAGAAGTATTCGTAACTTTAAAAATGGCAGTTATATTGCAGTCTTCCTTGATCCTAAGATTAGTAATGGAGACCGGACTGGAGGTTCTGAAAAGAAAGGCCCGCTGCTTTTCCTTTGGATGAAAAAGATCGCTGAGAAACAAACATGCTGTCATTCTCCCTTTGCCCTCCTGCATATATTTAGATATTAAAAATATTCGAGCAGCAACACAAATCAGAGACACGCACACATACACACTCGCGCGCGCGCACACACACACACACACACGGATATTTATATGTGTTACGACTCTTCACCAGTAGTGATGTTGAGGGACCAGAATCCCCTGCCTTTATGTTTTTCACTTCTCTCCAAGAATTTAAAAACTTTCATTAGCATAAGTGTAAATATTTGTGTTACTAAGGAGTGTCTATTCTCTGGCAAGAACTACAATGTTTGTTTCAATGCTTTCTCAAAGGCTCCCGCGGCTGTTGATGAAGCCAATGACCGAATGTCTTTAATTTTTTCCTGTCAAGAAATTCCGTATGCATGATGCTTTGAACACAGTCACTGCTGAAAGGAAATACCCATAAATTCCGCACGTAGGGTTGTTGAGCCTTCAAATTTCGGCATCTTGGGGAAAAATTCCCGCACCATCCGACTTATTAGCGGTCAGCATGCGATCGTCTGCTTGGGTATTCACAAACGCCACCATACTTGTCGATAAATAGAAAAGAGTACGGGCGTTGCGACGTTGCATATCGCACACTGAGGCTATTCCTTTGTCCAGAGAGTACAGAGCAGCCACATCGCGACCCCCTCTCCCGTCCATAAACGTTCTCTTTGGTTGGACAGGCGGTATTGACTTCATAATTGTTGGGCAACAACCGTGCACAGAAATACAGGACTATACGGTTAGTTTTTCCAACATACAGGAATGTCTACTGGTAGCTTTCCGGTTGTTTGCTATCTACATGAGTCATCATCATCATCATCATCATCATCATCATCATCTTCACGCATTAAACCAAGGATGGTTTGTCCCAGTCTCAAATAGGCAAATATTAGAGCTGGTCACTCCAGCGCTTCCTTAGATGTCCCACACCTCTCCGTCCCCTCAGCTAATAGTTCCAGATTTGTTTGAGGATGCGACAGTCATCCATTCATCAAAGATGTTCCCACCAATTCAGCCGATACTGGCCGATCCTGTCGAGTACTCATAATATTCAGTTTCCGCCCTATATCTGTGTTTCTTCTATGATCATGGAGAGTTTACCCTGCAAAGTGCCTGAGAACTCTCATTTCAGCCACTTGGATGCGACTGGCCTGGCCTTTCGTTAAAGTCCAATTCTCACACCCATAAAGAAGTGTGGGAAGTGTGTTTAACCTATACGTGTTAAAAGAATATTACGCCGTTTTGTCAACAAAACCATACGTTTGGCAAATAAACGTAAGCTTTCACGGCCGCCGTTTACATTATCACAATTTTCCGGCCTGCAGGGCAGTGGCCCACATTGTTCATAGTAGCACTGCTGCTGGTACCGATTCGAGCAACAGGTTGCCCGTCTCAAGTCCAGCCAGCAGACGCCTTGAGGCGGAGAACCTCCGCGCCGACGATCAAGGTAACAACAACAAGCAGCTGACTCAGCGTACTAGGAGGGGGTCAGGAAGGAGAGAAGGACAGTTTTATTAATGAACTCCGGGCTAAGGACTGATGCTTTCTTAAAGGAGATGGCTTTATGGAGGGTCATCAAGAAGCGCTGAGAGCGCTTGACCCGTGTGGGCGGTGCTGGTTCTGACGTGCTGGTAGTTCTTAGGTGTGGGAAGGTGGAGGTCGAGGCTCTAGCAATGAGAGTTACAGCCGGAGACCGGACAAAGGCAGACAAGGTAGGAACGTGAAGACGCCTTCGAATTACGTCGTTCCTTACAAACCAAGGGGACCCCGACAATGATCGTAGGTTTCGGGACTGGAAAGCTTCCAGCCTACATCTGTTGGTGGTTGACAAAAGAGACCACACTGCGGGAGCCGCGTAGGTCAGTACTGACCTGGGAAGTAGCAGGTAAATGGTTAATTACGTGCGCCTGGCCAGGCGGCTGCGACACGAGAGAAATAGAGATAATTTGGCTCCGACGCCGCGAGCCTTGGCGAGGGTTTCCATAAGTGGGCGTTGAAGCAAAGGCACCGATCGAGCCGAACGCCTAAATACTTCACCGACTCTTTGTAGGCGATGAAACTGGATTTACGCGTGAAACAGATGGCTTCGGATTTCTCCGTATTGATAGTCACCCGCCATTTCCGTAGCCAGTCCGGAAGCTGGTTCAACTGATGCTGCAGCTTTGTACTCGCAAAACGCGGGGACAGTGAGCTGCAGTGATACATAGCATCATCAGCGAACAAAGACAACGTGACACACTTACACGAATGCACTTATATTTAGCCTATACTTTTTTCAAGGTGCTGTTTGGTATTTTTTTTATTATGTA
Source organism: Magicicada septendecula (assembly GCA_034769895.1). NCBI lineage: Eukaryota > Metazoa > Arthropoda > Insecta > Hemiptera > Cicadidae > Magicicada > Magicicada septendecula. The sequence goes on along the minus strand of CM068368.1, from coordinate 83,364,096 downwards.
CGTTTATATTTCGAGACTTGTTTGGTCAGTCTTGAATCTGACATGTCGACTCAAAACCGGAATTTATCTGTGGTAGGCTTACTTGATGTGAATACGAAATTATATTCCTTTAATTATTGTGCTAATTATACCCGGATACTCCAGATCGCATAGAATCTTATGTTTCCTAGCTTCAGTGGTACTGAACAGGTAAGGTAAATTAAAAATGGTTAAAATTTTCCATTAGGCAGCTCCAAAGTCAATATTAAATTCTATGTTCTTGTCAAAGTTCAATTTAGTCGTAGGTTATAAATTCTACTCTAACGACATTGTTTAGATACTGTCCGTATTTATGCATCGAAAATGAAGACAAATTTACTGAAAAGTTGGCGATAACATAATCTAAAGAATTGTCTTTTTTTAGAGCTACATACACAGCGCCTAGTAAAAAAAATATAATAATAAAATAACCAACCGATTCATAAGATGGAAAGGGCATATGGTATAACTAAAGATATTTACAATAAAAGTGCGATTTCGTTATAATGTCATACACGACATGTTTCGGGAAACATGTTCCCATCTTCAGGTTTAAAACTTCTCGCTCTCACATGAAGAACTTGTCAACGCAAATAAAAAACTTTGACTAACATCATTAAAACACACTACATTAATAAAATGTCACAACATAAACGGAAACATTAAATTTACTATGGAGACAGAGAAATATAATAGCTTAAATTTTATGGACGTATGCATCAAGAAATGCACCGATTCTTTTAAATTTGGGATACACAGAAAACCCACAACTACAGACATGGTTATTCATGCATATTCATATCACCCACACACGCAAAAATTAGCTTCCTTCAATGCTTTCGTACACAGATTATTGTCGTTCCCACTAAGCCAAGAAGACCTGAAGGAAGAGATAAACACTGTCAAATTCATTGCCGTAAGGAATGGATATAAAGACATAATTATAGACACTAATTCGTAAACATAAATCCAAAGTAAATAAAGTGATTAAATCTAATTATACAGAGAACGCTTTCATCGCGACTGAATATACTAATCTACTTCCACACATTATAAAAAACGTATTTAAAAAACTAAACATTAATGTATTTTTTAAAACCACGAATAACTTACGGAATTTCTTCAGACATAATAAACGTTCAGAACCTGAAAATAACTCGGGTGTGTATAAAATTGTGTGCGATGATTGTGACATGTTTTACATTGGCCAGACAGGGAGAAAATTTAAAGATAGATTTAGTGAACACATACCGAAGGGCAGCATTAGATATACTACCTCCAACTTCGCGTTACATTTTATCAATAATAACCACGGCTACACTAGTTGGGCCAAAAATTTGAAACCGTTGCATATTTGCAACAAAGGGCGAATTATGAGCGCTTTAGAAGAGTTCGAAATCTACAAAGCATCGAGAACACAAAAAAACCTAGTGCTCAACGATCAATTGTCGTTTAACTCGAACAGCTTGTACGATACTGCGTTACAACATGTTTATCAGATTACAGACAAATGAGAAATCAACAGTTACGATTATGAACCCGAACAGTGCGCACTGATTCTTCGCGCGGTACGTTGTGACATTTTATTAATGTAGTGTGTTTTAATGATGTTAGTCAAAGTTTTTTATTTGCGTTGACAAGTTCTTCATGTGAGAGCGAGAAGTTTCAAACCTGAAGATGGGAACATGTTTCCCGAAACATGTCGTGTATGACATTATAACGAAGTCGCAAGATGGAAAGGAAATAAGGTAACTATAAAGTTTCATTTCAATAACGCGACTTGGAGAGCATAAATCACAAATTATGAATAAAAGTGCATATCTAAAAATGCGAAAATAAGGCATTACAGTACAGTAGTGAAAGAACGCCTATATGCAAGTGAATGTATATGCACTGAGTTACAATTTAGACAAACTAGAAATATTGGAAAGACGAATTATTAGAAAAATATTAGGCTTACAAAAAACTTCAGAAGGTTGCAAATTAAGAAGTAATGATGAAATATATCAAAGTATACAAAATGTAACAGAAACAATGAGAAAAAGAAGACTATTATTTTTTGGACATTTATATAGAATGGACGACAATAGGTTAACAAAGCAGATCTTCAAATATCCGTGGAGGAAGAAACCAACATCAAGTTGGATTAAAGAAGTCCAAAAGGATTTAGAAAAAAATAATATAGACACAGAAGAAGCAATTGAAAGAGACGTTATTCGGGAAAAAGTGTTAAAAATGGAAATAGTCCGGGATAGGAGAGAGAAAACGCAGGTTCAAAGTGGACTGAAGACATGAAGAAGAGACACAGTGAAAAGATGAAAGAATATTCGAAAAAAGAAAAGGACAAAGAATAAAGAATTGAAATTGGCATGTGGTCCTTAGATGGTCGATACAACTAACAACAACAACAACAACAAAAATAAATAAAATAACCAACCAGCATCTTGAGAAAAGTGTGTAGATATAAGCGCCTCAACAGGATAGACAGTCTTTATTTGCATTCATTCGCGGATGCTGTGATCTGTGTTCTCGCGCCACTGAAGATGTCCGTCGTCGGTACGGTCGAAACGTCTGGTGTCAAACATGAACAACCTAGACCATCGCCTCACAGCCCGGAAAGTTGTGATAATGTAAACCGTACATTAATTACATTTGTAAAAACGAATGATTTTCGTATTGGAACAAGTTGAACTTTTTTAACCCTTACTTCGAAATATGGATGAAAAGATAAGAGTAAAACTTTATTTTCAGTCATTTTACAATCGTTGACTTTATTGAACGAGACTTAGCAGATTTTATAAGTGCGTGTCGTTTATTTTACATTAATTCACGAAACACCCGATAAAAAACTGTCATGAAGTTCAATAACAACTTTTATATTTGCAAATTGCATTTATTGTCTTAAGCGCACTATGAAACGGAATAACTTGGCTATCTTACACACGCTCTTAGATGCGTCATTGAATAAACTGTTGTTTTTCTCTGTTCTCGGTCAGTTGCGACGAAAAAACGTTTTTGACTTATAATTACGCGGCCAATTACACCTCCTACTTTCACTTACTGACCGAATCTGTCATTTAGAAACGTTGATATTCTGAATTTCGATGAGATTTCAATTCTGCAACTTTTGATTTGTGCGACTAACCTCTTTCTTCAAGTATTTTTGTTAGGTTATGTTAGGTTAGATTAGGTTAGGTTAGGTTAGGTCAGGCCAAGCCAGGACAGGACAGGTCAGGCCAGGTCAGGTCAGGCCAGGTCAGGTCAGGTCAGGTCAGGTCAGGTTAGGTTAGGTTAGACTAGGAATGAATAGAATTATAACAATAATTTCTTTATAATAATAATAATAACAACACGAAAACTCAATTGATCAGAATTAACCAGGGTTCAAATTTCTGCCTCGGTCGCAACTGACCGGGTTTTATACGATTGGGTCGGAACTTACCGCGGTCCATTTTCTCAATTATTATTGTTTTTATTATTCAAACGATTAAGTACTTACACTAGATTTTTATGATTCCCTTAGGGAGAAGACATATTCGAGGCAGTAGACGATTTCGGACGATAAGGAGCGTAAGTTTTAACCGGTCTAGGAGTAATTACAAATAAATCTCCGTTTTTCCTTCTGTTTACAAAGTGATTGAAACGTATTCGCCGTCTTGTGCCGTCTTTTAAGTACATGTCAATCACGTATCCAAAACAGTCGGCTCGATTGACCTCCATTGTATCGTTCTGAACAATTAATTCCGTTACATCACAATTTTCTATCTCTTCAAGAAACTCGTAGCTTCGAAGCGGACCTATCTTCCATAATACATGCTCTACTATTACTACGTCAAAGATAACACGCTCCAATCTTTTATCACCTAAAACATGATATATAACAATGTTCCAGTCAGTTCTCAAGAATACTTCTGTAAACAAGTTGATGGTTACAACAAAAGTTTTAAATCGTATGCGAGTTTAAACGAATCGAACAGAGTACAATCAAATTTTAAAATACAAAAATTTTAGAAACACTTAAATTTTTATAAATTTGTAATATCAATACGTTGTAACGTGAAATTCTCGTTTCTTGAAATTAGTCCAGGAATGTGGGCAATGAATATTGACACCATCTATGCTTTTTTTTGTGTCTTATAATGCATGCAACGACGTTTTGAATAAGTTGCGTAAGTTGAAACTTATGTGCATAACCATTAGGCAAACCCTTAAGTCAGCAAGTAAAGGAACACGTCTAAAATTCTACAAGATGATGGGTCTACCCACACTTCTTTGTAGGTCTGAGAATTGGACTTTAACGAAAAAGGCCAGGCTAGTCGTATCCAACCGGCTGAAATTAGATTTCTCAGGCACGTGGCAGGGTACGCTCTCCATGATCATAGAAGAAGATATATGGCAGGAACTGAATGTTATGAGTATACTCGACAGGATTGCCCAGTATCGGCTGAACTGGTGGGAACATGTTTTGCCGAATGGATGACTGCCGCATCCCCAAACAACTATAAGCCGAGAGGACGGAGAGGTGTGGGACGTCCGAGGAAGCGCTGGAGTGACCAGCTCTAAACTTTGCCTATTTGAGACCGGAACAAACCATCCTTGGTTTAATCCGTGAGGATGATGATGATCTATGCTTTTTAAGCAAAAGTAAGTTCATAAAAAAAAGTGGCGACCTTGAGCGACAATGAAATGAAAGATGATCAAATATGCCAACGAGTTTTAAGATAGTATGCTAATTGAAATGGTACAAATCTTACGTCATATGCTGTTACGATGGAATGGTGAATTAAATATTTATATTTTATATTTATATTTAGCCATAAACGTTCAGAATATTGATATCGATTATTTCAAATAGTTTCTTTAAACGCAACTTTTTTAACAGCTTTTTTGTTGTTTAGACTTTCGTCATTCTTGATACCTAAAATTCAGAGAATTTTTCGTAAAAAGATTGTAAAAATTGTATTAGGAAAACTGGAACAATCGGGTTCATTTCTTTTTTCCTTCCTTGACTCTCTCAGAATTCTCTAGGGTTTGAAAACATTAAACAAATTTTATGAAATAACACGAGAATTGTTGAATAGAAACACGTTTAGAGGCTGTAAAGCATTTTTTATTCAACGATTTTAAAAGAAGTCAACAGGAGTCTGAAGATTCCCTGCTGGTAAAATTCTTGCTGCCGTTTGCGGAACCATTCGCTAACAGCAAACTCTACCTGAGCGTCCGATTTGATCCGCTGTCCTTGTAGTGATTTCCTTAATGGGCCAAAAACATGATAATCGAACGGGGACAAGTCGGGACTGTAAGGTGGATGCTGTAAGACTTCCCACTTCATACGACTATTTGATGCCCCTATTTGCGCGTAAAGGAGTTTCGATCTGCCTCACATTTCATCTGATACTGCAACACGTGCAGGTCCAGGACGGGTCAAATCTTTATTGGATTCTCTTCCTTGTCGAAATTTATTGCACTATTCAGTCACTGCTGTATGAGAATAACTATAGTCACCATATACAGCTTTTATTCTCGTATAAATTTCCATTGCCTGAGGCCCTTCTGAATAACGGCACGCAGATTATCTTTGGACGGATTTTCTATCATAGATGCCATTTTTCAACCCAGTCACAACGCTTAGAAAAGAGCAAACTGCAAATATTTTTGTCAGATGCGTCACTAGTACTTAAACAGACAATATAAACAAACGAATTCCGTTGCCATGGCGACGAAGTCACGGCTGCGCAGATCAAACGTGTTTCTATTGAACAATCCTCGTAACTGTGTAATGTGGTAAAATTTCCAAAGTTGTCGTCATTACAATTACAATTTGTATCACTGTTTCATGTATATTTTATACATGAGCTAAGAAATATTTTTTATACACTAATATTTTTGTTAGAGTTCAATTTCTGTCTCTATGAACTTTCCAACTCGACAACGCCTTACGGTTGTTAAATCATTTTCGAGTCGCTACTGAACAGTGAACAAACGACGACTCTGGGCAACAAGTATTGTTGCGTCTGTAGAGAAGACGGAGAGCAGGTAGTAACCTCGAGATACGGTCCACGTCGGAATCTTTTGCCAACTCGTCGTTCAACGGGCGGTCGATAATAACTGTAGATCGTTAAGCCCCAACAAAACAATAATGCATTATTGTAGCAATTAGCGTCAGGATAACATCACTTGGACGGAATGTAAATATTTTGTTGCGGAACCAAGAGGTCCACCACTGTTTCTTCGGCCAAGTCAAAGGTCTCGGACGTCCACGTGTAAACGGCGACTATGAGATCATCTTCAAAACTGCAACTTTCTGATCTCTCTTGTTCAACCGATTCAAATAATCATCAACTCTTGAGAACTATAGGCGTAGAGAATTATGGTAGTCAGGCCGAACAATAGAGGGTAAAACAAACTAGGGGAAGAGGTAAAACTAAGTCATTACTCTGAAGAGCTAAAATCTCACAACTGCCCGGGGAGCATTTGTCACGGGGAGAAATTATTCTCGGTGCAATTGACCGGGGAGAAATTGTCGCGAGAGAATCCACTTTAGCGCCTCTTCCATTCATATTGGCTAGCCATAGTCTACTCCTATGGAGCTTTCCCAAATCCCAGTAAAAGTTACCTAAAACATTACTATTACATAATCTCAGTTACTAGAGTGGATTCAGGGAGTAGACTGGAGGTGTAGTCTATACAAAGAAGGGTCGCTGCAGTGACCTAATGGTTGTGATAACCGAAACCTTTGTCAAGATTGGTCGTTTCGTTAAACGTTCTGGACTGATTGGTTTTTATTTCAGCAATAAAAACGGTTACATTTAAACCTTACAATATTTAATTCTTTCCTGATCAAAATCGTTAATTGTTTGTTTACGTAAATATTGTCATTGGTTTCAACAAAAAACATCAATATTGTATTGAATTTATTAAAATAAATAAACCTCTGCTCAACAGTCGGTAAAGGACCAAGGCATACCTCTCGGTTTTTTGTGTTCACCGGGACGGTTGCATGGCTAGTACAAAGCGTCGCCAGCCGCTAGTTGCAGTATTCACAGCCAGGAGGCGCCACTGTTATCCCAGCGGCTACTCAGTTTTGTCTCACGACGCTGAGTGCACGCCGTACGGACCCTCCGCCGGGAATTGAACCCGGTACCACGCGCACATGAAACGCGCGTGCTAGCCACTAGACCACCTGGCTCAGTTGAATTTGTTACGTGGTATTAATATGTTCTGGTCAAAACGTTTATTTTGCAATTCTTAGTTACGCGTATGGCCTACAAGTAATAGCCTATAACGCATTCTTTTTGTACCACATAGCATTTTGCAAAGCGAAATTAGCAACAGGTTGGAGTTACTGAAATTAAATTGCTCTTCTTCTGCTCAGGCAACGTACGGTGGAAAATGATATAACTTCTGTTTATTAGTAAATTTACAAAATATTCCAATCAGTTTTAAATCCAGTATAATGTATACAGACTTAATATATGTCGGTATGTTTAATCGAAAAACAGTATTCTTTACTATTTGTTCATCTTTATATTTTGTACGTAACTCTGCAATATTTGTTTTAGGTTTTATGTATTATGAATATATTTATTCAAATTATAACTATTTCTGCTTGTAAAATTTATTGTTTATGTTATTGTGTTTTCAGTAAAACCTAAAACAATAATAATTTTAATAAATTTTACTTGCAGAAGTAGTTATAATTTAAGAAATATTCATAATTAAATAATTTTTCTATAAAAACTCAAATTATAGAGTTTTAGTTTCATTTAATCTTTTATTCTCGTGACAGGTTTATATTCCCCTGCAAAATTGTAAAGTCCCTTAAGTTTAATATATAGTCCCTGTAGTTTAAGGGTGTACAATTTTTGTTGTTGGTGTGATATGTTAAGTAAAAACGACTAAAATTGTTAAACACACAATATCAACAAAGTAAAAATTATTTGTTTTTTTTTTATTCTGTTCTTTAGGAGAAATCATCCAGCAGAAATATTCCTTAGAAAATAATGTAACTGAAATTTGCGAAATTGGAGAAAACAAACCGACCACACGTGTATTCGTTGGACTGTGCAGAGGCGGCGTCTTTTGGTTACAAGTTATTAGTCAAATTTTGTCGTTATGTTTGTAATTTTAAAGTTGGTTTAATCATTATTTTGGAATAACATGTTGGAATAATTTGCTTTCATAAAAAAACATGTTTTAATTTTTGATCGTAGAGATTCACTAGAACTTCATAACATGTAGAAGGCAGTGAGAAAGATAACATAAAGTACTATACTGTGTTGCAAAAAATAAATAATTTCCGTAAAACATTATATTTTAAACATAACACACACACACACACACACACACACACACACACACACACACACACACACACACACACACACACACACACAGAGTTGTTTATCGCACGTTCTTACATATTTACATTGTTAGTAAACAACGGTCGTAAGAACACTTACAAAGAATGTCAGATTCAAGACTGTCCAAACAAGTTTGGAAACATACACGTGTAGTACAGTACACTGGTGTGGGGGGGGGGTGTAGATCCAGGTAGAGATGGCTGTAGGATCTTTGAAGGCGGAAGAGGCAGTACCTTGTCTATGCGGTGATGTGAAGATATGACGTGAAAACTGTTTACGTAAATCAAGAGTTTAACAGGTTAGTTTATTTTTAGAAAATTTAGTACTGTGCAACTGTATTTACTTTATTTTAAATAGGTACACTTTAATTCTGATGCATTTTGAGTTATATAATTTCTGGAATTATTCAAGGAACCATTAATTTACGAGCACAAACACAAGGTTAGAAGGTTTTGAGGTTATAAGTTTATAATGTTAACCGCAAGATATTACTGCAACGTATGACTCCAGTTGAATGCAGTTGAACGCATGTGCAGAATGCCTGTATAGTCACGTGAGAGTTATCTTGCCACTTAATTCGGGCACGTCCTTTTAAGGCTTCCTCCTTATCACTGTATTCTTAATCGTATTGAATTAATATGGAGCCAGTTTAAAGGATATGTTGCCCGTCACAACACAAGATTAGCAGCTTGATATAAAACAATTTATTGAGAAGGCAGTAAATGAAACAACGCGAACAAGTGGGGTCATTGTATGCAGTATATTATCAAGGAAGATGATAAGCTATGGCAACTGGCCCACATTACCGACGTCTTGTGGACAATGAACAATGTTTCACTATCGGTCTGACACTGTCACACAAATTTTACTTTGGTCAGGACAAGTTATTACAATTTACATGTGTTTATACAGTATCAATATCATATGAACCCTGTCTGTACTCCGCCTGTCAGAGTGACACGCCTCTAATTCAAGTAGCAAATAGCGTTTCAGATGTGTCATCCTGTTTGTTTACATCAGGATTAAGCTAAGAACGGAAACAGTATAGAGGGGTATAGTGCTACCTCCAACTATGTTCCACAGTGTAAGGTAGAAACTTCAGGTGGCTCGCGTCCCAGACACTGAGCCACTCACACACCAGGCACACGTTCTCTGAACGTGATGCACGTTGTGTGACCATGAAAAAATCATTGGCATTAAAACATACCTTCGGAAGCCCGCGCTCGCATGTGTGTGTGTGTGTGGGTTGTTTGTTTGCGCGTGCGTTCTGATAATTCTCGCACAAAGTGAGTTCTCAAAGTGAGTTCTCAGTTTTAACGTATCCATCGTCTGTCTGTTTGGAGTATGTACCACGACAACTTTTCAATATGGATTATCGTAAAACGTGGCAAAGTTCCATACCCTTACCGTACGGAAAACAGTATTGTTTGTAAAATAGGGGTAGGTGGTAAAAAAGTGAGTGGTTTAAAATTATGAAAAAATCTCAAAACCCCGTGTAAAAAATCAAATAAAGGGAATATTAACAAAATCTGTTTATTTTTTGAAATTTCAGAATTTTGTGACGCCGGGCCACAAAAGTAGGTAAAAATGTTGATAACAATTCACGTGGTGTATCAAATTAATTAATTTGGTATTAATTAGTATATCTATATTAATTATAGATAATTTTAATTAGACTCTGACTATAGTGTTCAGTTTTTTAAATTTTAAAGATGAAAGTTTACAAAACAGTTTACGTCGAAATTCTTGTTTGTAGTAGTTATTCTCGGATGTTAACCAACCAGTTGAGACCAGGTTATAGTGGTTCAGGAGAAATACCTTGGAAGAAGAAAGAGGTAACAAAGATAGAGCACAAACAATAAATAATAAGTAAGTTTACAAACACTAAGAGATTCATTTAAAGCAGAATAATTTAGACAATTTAGCCATCTTGTAAGAATTGGGCACTGAAGATTACCCACCGCAGATTGGAACTATTGACAAGTTGGCGGTAAGAAACTTTAATGTCGAACTGGAAAGATGTGGAACCGGAGTCTGGATGAGATCCTTAGCAATGGAAACATAGAATGCAGAGTTTCGGTTTTAACGGCTGAAGTCAGAACACGCCTGACCTGGAGAAAAGTATATACTACACAGTGTGTCGATATTAGTAGATTTTAATGACTAATTAAGCAGAGTGTTTAAAATTTCTTTAACATACGTGTTTCTGATTTTTCTTTTTCATATTACTATGTTGATGTATACTGTGTTGTGTGTATTATAGTGATAAATTTATATTGTATTGACTGTACGTTGACATGTTCGGTTTAAACATTTAGAAATAGTAAACAGTGATTAGGGCCATATAACAGCAATTAAATACAGCTGTGCGTGACATAAAATCAAGTATAATTTGTTTACATATAATAATGTATGTCTTTCTATTGAATTATTTTTTTTGTTTGTAAAGCTACAAAAAACAGGTAAACGCTCCTACACAACTCTTACTTCTGCACTTTTGGTCTCGTGTTATACTGTCTTGTAAGTTTTCCCATCATCAATTTCCAAGCCAAAAATGATAAGGCATATTTTCTTCCTTCACTCCAAACAGTGTGTCGTCCGGTATTGATTTCTTCCGAGGGGGTCTGAACACGTCGGTGTCTATGTCGAGCGTTAAATTACCGTACTGATCCTCCTGCACCACGTATTTCCAGTACGAGTCGTAAGTCTTGTTATTTTTAAAGGTGACGGTGATTTTGTACCCTAACTTGCAGTCCTTCTGAATTCTGGCAAAGTCGTTTTCCCACTCGACTACCGGCTGATCTGTATAGTTTAAGATCGCTATGTACCCCGCTGAGAAAGGCTTCGTCTTTGCGTTACGCGCGTTTTCGTCTTGCACAGTGTGGTACAAATCAAACTCTACACTCCTAAACCTCACATCACCTAGAACATCAAAGCCTCGTCTATAAATTACCTGAGACAACAACACAATAAATTTATTATACAAAAAGCGCTTAGCGTCCAGTAGACGTAGTGGTAAAATGCACGAAAATACAGGAAAGTAGGCAAAAGAAGTATCTAGAAGTGATAAGGATAAAGCAATGAAATATAGAATTGAAAATAGCAGACAGATTTGGAAAAGTTTTAGCACTGTATTGGACATTAAGCCGTTATTGAATACGAAAGAAGGGACCAAAGAAACAAGACGAAATATACGAGTCGTACTTTTGCCAAAGCTTGTGTATGGCTGTAGATAGTGTGTTAAGAGGCTATTAAAAAAAATAGAAGGGTAGGTGTGTGGTGAAAGTCTTTAGTCTATAAGGAAGGCCGGGACTTGAGTTACGAGAATGATACGACCAGAAGTGAAACAGTTGGAAATAATTTAAGGCGAGAAACAAGTTGTCACTAAAAAAAGCGGAAACACATACAAGCAGACGGAGATTGTTGTTGGGAAAGAAAGTAGGCTAAGGGCCGAGTCCCAAAACGATCCTTTTAGCACCACTGAAGAGAGAGAAAGAGAGGATAGAATGTGATGGAAATTATTACGACAACAGCTAAGGTGTTTCGGATATGTAGAGAACGTGTGAAAAAGAACGGTAAAAGTATTGTAGGAATTAGAAATAATGGAAAGCGTGGGAACATGAGATAGATCGTATACTAAAGAAGAGAGGACACAAGCTTTGAGAGGAGCGAATGTTGGAAAAGGACGATGAAGAGTCTTGACACGTCAAGTAGACGAGGCCAAAACGTAAGTAAGCAAGTTAGAAACGGGATGAAACTTTTGTATCTTAAGCCGCGTAGGGTGTATACCAACGCGCCGCGGATGTAGGCCTAATGCAACTTCAGTCAAACAGAATTCGGTCCGTGCTCGCAAGTGTGTACTGGGCTTCGAGCATGCGTCACGCACGCTAGGAACAGGTTTGCAAAGTACCTTCTGTTGTCGGTTTTTGACGTGAACACTAAGGGATTTCCAGCGCACAGCGTGTACGTGTCAGGTGATGATATGCGTGGGAATCTTTCCCACGGTGGCGAAATTTGAGGGCTGAAAAATCTTTGTGGGGAATTGGTGGGGATTTCCTTTCAACGGTGACTACGTTCAAAGTTTGAAATGTTTGGAATTCCTTGGCAGATAAAAAATTAAAACATTCAGTCATTGGCTTCTGCAGCGGCAGCAACAGCCTTTGAGAAAAGCATTTAAACAGACATTGGAGACTTTGACGTAGAATAGAGTGCCCTTAGGAATATTATTTATACAGGTTTTGGTGAATTATTTTTAAGATTTTTTAAGGAAATGAGAAATACAAAGAAAGGTGTGAAACTGAAGCTTTCCCTACTTTCAATACTTTTGCGGCATAGATATTTATATTTGTACTAGCTGTTACCCGCGGCTTCGCACGCGAATATTTGACATTTAATAAGTATTTTAATATAATTTTTATTGTCTATGTCTATATGGCATTCTGTCAGCTCGTACAACAATTTTGTAGTCATTAATCAAATTCTCTCCAAAGCTGTTTTCAAGACTCAAGACTTGTACTATTTAACTTGTACTAAATTTAACTTGTATTATGTTGGTCCAACTGCCTTTGGAGATTTAAAAGTACCCGTTTATAAAGCCTTTGGAGATATTTATAAAGTAACTGTTAATCAAAAACGCTAAATTCTTTATTTTAAGTGTTACTGTGTTAGAAGCATTGTATAAGACATTAAACGTTATGTTTTCGTCAATCATGGCATTTATTTATTTTAGCAGTAATCTAAAAAACAAAAACCGTTGTCACCTAACCTCACAAATGAAAACAACACGTATTTTTGCTTTGCATTAAGTAATAGGACAATTTACAATTAGTATACTTCTTCTTTTCCACATCGTTATATATCGATACAATCGCATATTATATAAAACATCGAAAATGTACTGCAGAAACGAATAAATGTACAGTTCTGATGCAGCTAAATAGCTTTTGTTTATTTACTTGTGTTAATAAATAATTATTTTGTTATACTTTATTATTTTTATTTAATCTACTTTGAATGCAGTTTAAATCATTATGTTTGTTACTTGAGTGTGTCGCCATCTATGTCGGTCGCATTGAGTTATGTATCCTAGATACCTACGTTTTATTTACATTACATGTGCGGTTGTCATGAGTGATTTATTGTATTGTTTAATGTAAAAATAAATATCAATTCATTTAATTAGATCATTGTGTTTTATCAGTAATTGCTTCCTGGTAATTATAATAACAGGTTGTGGGCCTAGAGAAGTAATAAAACACATTGTTGAATTGAATTGTGGACAGTAATAATACGCAAGAACTCTTTTTTTTGTTGCACGTGTCAGTAAGAATTGAGTGCACAAAGTCAGTTGTAGAGAAGAAACTACATTAAACAATAGAAATGGATTTAGTCAGAGCAAATTTAGAAATGCTGAAAGATGATTTGCAAGGAGGTTCCAACTATGATTCATGGATATTCAAACTTAACCTAACCTTAAAATCAAAAGGTATTTATCAAATCGCAACGGGAGTTAAAATTAAGCCTGAAGGAGATGAATCAAGCGCAGCTGTAAAAGAATGGATTGAAAAGGATTTAGAAGCACAAATATTAATTGGATTGAATGTTGACAGTAATATAGCCAACAAAATTGCAAGGTGCCAGTCCGCAAATGCTATGTTAGAAAAGTTGGAAACCTTATATAGAAAAAAATCAAACGTTTCAGTTGAAGGCCTAAAAAGATTATTTTTTAATTATAACTATGATGAGCACAAATCAGTAATAGAAAATTGCATGACAAGTCAACAATATGCTGATGAATTGTCTGCACTAGGTGAAAGCGTTAAAGAAAACTGGATTATGCAAAGGATATTAGGTATACTTCGAACAAGACTGCATCATTTTAGAACGTCTTGGGATAATGTTATTTCCACAGACAAAACGTTGAACAACATGTTTGAGCGTTTGAAACTTGAAGAAGACAGGCAAAAAGAAAGTGAACAGGCCAATAATGAGTGTCAGAATGCTTTCATATCAAAGGGACAGAACAATAATAAAACAAAACAAGTGAACTTAAAGGAATGCTTTAAATGTGGACAAAAAGGGCACATAAAGAAGTACTGCAAGAATAAACCTAGTAAAAGTTACATTGAATATTGTAAGAAAAATTATCTGTGTAATAATAAGTGCAACGAAAAGGGTCACTTTGCCAAAAATTGTACCAAAAATGTAGATAGTAAGTCAGAAAAATTAGACAAATCTACGTCAAAAAGTAAATTGATGATTAATGTTGGATTGTCTGTTACTAATATACAATATATATTAATGAAGGATGACTATCAAGATCAATGGTACCAAGATTGTGGTGCCACTCAGCACATGACTTTAAGGAATGACTGGTTGAAAAATTATACTGTTTTACAAGAACCAGAAAAAGTCATGATTGGAGATTCAACAACACTTATAGAAGGTGTTGGTGTCGGAGACATAGATTTGTTAGCTTATAATGGTCAAGATTGGTGTAACATGACACTGAAAAATGTTTAGTATACACCAAAGATACCCTTTAACTTATTTTCCGTCACTAGTGCCTTGGACAAGGGTTATCGTTAGGAAGCAGACACAAATTGCTCGTATTTTTTTTATTCAGACACTGGTGAATTAACAGCCATGGCAAACAGAGATGGAAGATTGTTTAGAATGATGATTCGCTATGAAAACTTAGAAAAGTGTATTGTTTCTATGTCAACTAAAAAGTGGCATGAAAAATTAGCACATCAGAATATTAGTTATGTAAGAGATAGTTTGAAGAAAAATAATATAAAGTATGTAGACGATTGGGATGACTATGTGTGTGAAGGATGCGTTTATGGCAAACACCATCGTCTCCCACATCCAAGAAATTTTGAAGTGGCAAAAGAGGTACTTATGAATTCATGTAGACTTGTGCGAAATGAATATAAATTTTTTTGGACGAGCAAAATATTTATTTATGCTCAAAGACGATTTCTCTCATTTTCGCACTGTCTATTTCTTAAAAACTGAAAATGAAACTTTTGAGAAATTTAAAATCTTCATGACTTTAGTTGAGAATCAGTTTAGAAAGAAAATAAAAGTTTTAAAGTCTGATAATGGGAAAGAAATTAAAAATGGGGATACTAAGAAGTTTTGTGCAGAACTTGGAGTTTTCCACATTAAGTCGAACCCATACACTGCACCACAAAATGGTTGAATTGAGAGAGAGAGATGAGAACTATTGTAGAATCTGCTAGATCAGCTATACATGCAAGAAATCTAAATGAAAACTTATGGGCAGAAGCAATTAGTTATGCTACATTTACACTGAATCAGAGTGGAATAAGTTCTGTGAAAGGTAAAAGTCCTGTGGATTTATGGTTTGGACGCAGAATTGATGTAAGTAAGCTTAGAATCTTTGGATGTGATTGTTATGTTTTCATTCAGGATTTTAAGAGAGCCAAAACACAGAAGAAATCAGAAAAATGAATTTTCTTAGGATACTAAGTAGTTACCGAGTTTACTTAAGAGACAAAAATGAAGTTGTAACATCAGGAGATGTGATATTTGATGAAAAAGTAAACAGTAAGTCTAGTTGTACAGAAATTGAAGCTACCTTGTCAAATGAAGAAAAGGAATACATAGTGTCAAGTGAAGAAGAAAAATCTGATAGTGAAAGTGTTTATGAAAGCTCTGTGTCTGACAATAATATGCAAAATGAATGTCAAGAAAATCATTGTGTAAAGTGTTTGGAACGAGATCAAACTGTTTGTATTCAACCAGAGAAAAGAAGTCTTCGAAACAGGGCTACTTTAAGGATGCCAGCAAGGATGGTAGATTATGTAGTTGAAGACAACAGAAACAAAAATGTAAATATGGCCATGAGAGGTGAGGTAGAAGATATTTCCATTTTACAAGCACTACAGGTTGAAAACTGGAAGAAAGCAATGTTAGAAGAGTATGAATCTTTGATGAAGATGAGAACTTGGAAACTAGTAACTCTACCAAAAAAAGAAAAAGCTTTTACTTGTCGGTGGGTTTTATGCCAAAAACAAGATGGGCAATACAAAGCCAGGCTAGTTGCAAGAGGGTTTGAGCAAGAACAAGGAATCCATTATACTGAGACCTTCAGTCCTGTTGCCAAACATGCATCCTTTCGACTGATACTCAGCATTTCAGCCTCCGATGGAATGCATCTGATGACTTTTGATGTGAAGACAGCGTTTTTACATGGATCTTTGGATGAGAAGATTTACATGTATCAACCGGTAGGCTTTGATAATGGATCAGGTAGAGTTTGTGAGTTGCTCAAGAGTATATATGGACTTAAACACTCATCGAAAAATTGGAATGTGAAGTTCACAAACTACCTAAGGAAATTAAATTTTGTTTGTTCTGACGATGATCCTTGTATTTATTATAATGGTGACAGAAGCATTATAATTGTACTTTTTGTAGATGATGGTGCTATTATAGGAAAAGAAAAACATAAAATGGTAGATATACTAGATAAACTTAACAAAGAATTTGAAATTACTTATAATTCTGGGTCAGACAACAAATTAACTTACCTTGGCATGGTAATTGAAATTAGACATAAGGAAATTTTTGTAAGCCAACATCATTACACTGAAAAGATATTGAAAAGATTTAGAATGGAAGATTCAAATCAAAAGTCAACTCCAATGGAAATAGGTATGTTAACCGAAGAACAACATTTTCATAATGATCAGCCACTCGATAAATCTGTCCCATATCGTGAGGCAATAGGCAGTTTACTTTACTTAGCTACAGTATCTAGGCCAGATATCAGCTTTGCAGTAAACTGCCTTAGTAAATATTCAAACAATCCCATGGTACGGCACTGGAATATGGTAAAACATGTATTTCGATACTTGAAAGGCACTGTAAACTTTGGAATAAGTTTCAATGGAGATTCTGAACTCATTGCTTATTCAGATTCAGATTTTGGAGGAGACATTATCTCAAGAAGTCAACTACTGGAGTAATTATTATGCAGAGGCAGAATTTCGAGCTGCTGTTTCATCGCTTGATGAAATTTGCTGGATAAAGAGACTTGGTATCGCACTTAGATATTTCAAAGATATTCCTACAAGACTCTGTATAGATAATCAATCTGAAATTTTAATGTTACAAAATACTACAGAAGGCAAAATAACAAAAGGGAAGAAGCACATTGACATTCATAGAAAATTTATACAGCAACACATTGGAAATACTGTTCTTTTGGACAAAGTAAGCAGCGTTGACCAGTTGGCAGATATCTTGAACGACTTAGAAATAAAATTATTATGGAGGAGTGTTAATAAATAATTATTTTATTATACTTTATTATTTTTATGTAATCTACTTTGAATGCAGTTTAAATCATTATGTTTATTACTTGAGTGTGTCGCCATCTATGTCGGTCGCATTGAGTTATGTATCCTAGATACCTACGTTTTATTTACATTACATGTGCGGTTGTCATGAGTGATTTATTGTATTGTTTAATGTAAAAATAAATATCAATTCATTTAATTAGATCATTGTGTTTTATCAGTAATTGCTTCCTGGTAATTATAATAACAACTTGTTACTATGGTAATTAATTCTGGTCTCCGTGGTATTGTTGACATGTTTAGTAGTAGTATTTAATATATTTCATTACTTATTCATTGCATCATCGAAATACGTGTAAAAATAAATTTTATAATCGTTTAAGACAATTACAAAATATACAGACGTATCTGTATACAAAATTACAAAATATATCGATTCAATCGCATATTAAAAGCATTAAAAACTGGAGGAACTGATAAAGGTACAGTTCCGATGCCGTTAAATATCATTTGTTTATTTACTTGTTACTATGGTAATTAATTATGGTATCCATGGTGTTTTTGTCATCTTTATATGCGTCAATGAAAAGGCAAAATTAAAAGGGCCTAAATTGTGCAAACGGAGCAAAATATCAAATTCTAAGTTAGACAATATTTTGCGCCTTGTGTCAAAGGTTACCTGTGCAAAATTTGGTGCAATCAGTGTAACGGTGTGGATTTGTATTCAATACCCATAAATCCTCACACTTTGAGTTTTATATATATAGATTTAGTAGGCTTAGTGGCGTGTGTGAGGAGAGGATTTTTAATATCCCTAACTTCGATAAAACAAAATCTGAAGTTAATTAGGTAATGGAATACTTTGAATTAACACCAGGAAATGCCCGAAGCAAACAAAGTCATACTTGTTTCTATTCACTATAAATGGTGCTACGATACGTAGCAACTGCATTTACATAAACTAAAAATAGGTGTCACGGATTGCAAATTGTTTTTATGTATAATCAAACTTTTTAAAAGTTGTGCAAATATAGTAGGCTGAAAATGAAGTAAGCAGAAGAAAAAATGTCAAAAGTGTTCGGCCTGATCTCTTAGCAGATGAGTACATTTTCTTTTATGATATTTACAAAATTTTAAAAATATTTTCATTATGCTTTTAATAGTATTTAAACATTTAGAAACTACTTACGTTCTTTAAAATATTCTTCTTCTTCTACGTTCTTTAAAATATTCTTCTACGTTCTTCCAGTTGTTGTAGGAAGAACTTGATAATGGTTGCGAAACCGAAAGTCTTCGTTCGAAGAAAAAGTGTATATAGCAGGGAAGCAACAAAATTTGACAAAGTTGTGATGAAGACTGCTAACATAGAGAAAATAACTGATAGGTTTAAAATATTTAGCTTTGCATAAAGCACACATCTTTGTGGTAGTGGGGATTTTTATGCTAAGGTAGGGAAGTTCTGAGTAGCAATGTAGGGGAAAATAGGTTGATTGACCTTGCAACACTGATAGGTGTTCAGAGCGTGTTTGTCATTCGCAGCGCGCATGCAACGCGCTTACGTTTCTAAAAATACTAAATTATTCAGAACACCTCCGTGGACGTCCTTCATCAGTTTTTTAATATTCTGCAGAATGTTACAATTTACGGATTAAAAAAAAAAAAACTAACAAATATGTATTTTAGTTAGGAAAGTATAAGGAAATGCTATGTAACCACTGATTAAACATTTTAAGCATTCGAATTTCATTAATACTATTATGCGCATCGATGTATACTATATGGATCACGTGCTGCATTCACTAAATTCGGTCCGACCGCTGCATCAGTGGTTGGCAAGAACACTGCGTATGCTATATACTGTACCTGTACAAAGTCTGACATTTCTGCTTTGTTATAGCTTTTGTTGCTTTAGCGGATTATATTTTGCATTAAATGGTATAGCTGTGTCATTTTAACAATTAGTGACTCCAAAGTGGGAGGTTTTTAATACGTTTTTTCCAAAATAAACTCATTTGTTTCACTGTAAGATTTCAGTATTCTGACACATTATTTAACTTTATCGCTAAGTTCTGTTGCGTTCATAAACAGTTCTGTTGCGTTCTTATTTATGAACATTTATTATTGAAGCCAGACGAATAAAGATAAGAATAAGGGAAACAAAGAATAAAAGACGTGAGCCGTAAACTTTAAAATGTTTATTGCGTAAAAGAAGCTGGCGTATATGCTCGCCATAGACGTTAAAGTGTTCAGTAAGCAATGCTAATTTACATTAATTTTTTTATTTAATTTAATTAGCTACGTATTAACTGTATAAAATTGTTTATATTGAACATTACTAAAAAATATAAATTTATTTAACTTTTGGCAGACACCACGCTTAGAGAAGGTAGCTGCAGCGGTTCTTTCCTTAGCAGTATTATAGCACAAGATTTTATAAAATAATGTCACTATTAATTTGATAAGTTTCACTTCATGGCTGTCTTCAGAAAAATCATTGTTTGAATATGTTTTCTAAACACTGTGCTGGCAAAGATTTTGCAAGCTGATATAATCATTTTTTGGTATTAAGTTTACTGTCAGATATAATCAATAAATTATACATATATTTTACAATCTTTAAAACGTCTAATGACGCTCTAATTAGTTTTCCGCTTGATACAAAATCAGTAAAATGAGTGTAAACGCTTAAGTTATTGTCATCTGTTATCAGTTAGGCAAAAGTAAAAACAAACTGTTATAATAATAAAATCTTCATATGCACACATTTTCAGTAGAACTGTCCCAAATGTAATATTTGTAAACTGCTAAAACAAGTGCATTACTGACTGAATGACTCGTTTAATACACGTGTTAACTTAGCGCCAAACGCTTTATTGCCAACCATTGTGTGGGAAGCTATACGTGCTTCGGACCGTTTTCTGCCGTTCACTTTGCCTGGCAGCACGCGATCCATATAGTATACATCGATGATTATGTGAGACGTATCAAAATAAGCTTCGAGACTACTGCGGTATTGGCATATCGCTTCACTCCCCGCCTTTGCCTACGCATAACCACGTGTAACGTGCGGCAACGCTGTTGGGCGAGGGGCGGGGAAGAGCTGTTACTATTGCGTAACCTCGAAGCTTATTATGCTATGTCCCGTACTATAGTAAGCTTTATATCTCGCTTACTAGTTCGGACGAAGTACATTTATTATTTGATAAATTTCTATATTAGATTACTTTTCAATTATAGGAAAAACTAAAAAATTCCCGATTCCTCTACTAATTCTTTAGTAATATCTGTGGAGCACACAATTAGACAGTGAACACTAAATTCTTTCCAGGCTTTTCCACGATCTCTCGTCCCCACTGGCCTATATTTCAAACGCTTGTTTAGGAATATGCGTGTCTACCATCCGTTCCACATGGTACTTCTAATTCTGCCTGTATTCCTTTATTCTCTCCAGAACCGACTGTAACTTCAGGTCTTTCCTTATGTCTTCGTTTTGTAGATAATCTGTAGTAAAGGATTTAAGGGGAAATGACGAATATCCGCTTGAAGAAGAATGCGTACGGAGTCCTCATTTCATCAGTGACCTCCACTGCAGTTGTCTCTCACAGCGGATAGTCGTACTCTGAATGAAACCGATTGTCCTACCAGAGCTTCTTTTCTAACACCGGGCTCCAGCTTCTAAGAGTGAAGTAATGAATTTATGTTACTTCAAAAAGGATTTTGCGTAAAATAATTATAGAGTTTCGAATGAACAGTCCAAAGTTATTGCAATGTTGGACAAAACACCACAAAAGGATTGGTCCTGATAAACAGAGAACTATAAAGATGGAGTAGCTCTACTAGGAGACGGCCTCGTCATTTGGAGATATTATTCGTAAAAGTGTGTCTCCTACCCTTCAGATATAGGACAGTACAAAGAGCGGATTAAACATATTAATAGACACAACTTGTGATGTTTATCCCTACCATGAGGAGAAAAATAGTATAAATTTTATATAAATGTTTATTACGTATAAAGTACGTAGCTTGGGCACCGCTAATTCGGATTGTTAGACTGGATAATTGTCCTAATTAGTGAAACATTTTCATATAAATTATGAAAAAGAAATATACAGCAACAGTTTACACCTTCATTCTATTTTAACGACAAAACGTCTGAACTGATTGGTTTACGTAGGAGTTTATCGATAAGTTGTTTAATGAACATTTTGTTACATAACTGAATACCCACAAGGGCATATACCAAAATTTGATGAAAATGAAGTTAAATTGTTAGTAATAAGGCCTCTATTGCACTACGTAACTGATTGCATGCCTACATAAAACTAGTTGCACGGTAGTAAAACAGGCTGCAACTGCTCTTCAGTCAGTTGGAGAGTAAACATGGCGTCTCCACTTCTATCATAAAGAGGCAAAGTTTGTTTGTATTGTTATCTGGGCTAACCTCAGAAACTACTGATCCGATAAAAAAATTATTTCACCACCGTGTTCCTTGAGGTCTGAGGATGGTTTTACACATAGAACAAAAATCTTTAATAATTTTCAAGAACAGAGATTTAAAACGGTCCCATGTAATGAAATTTTTGTTAATCCGCATGTAGTGAAATTTTTGGCATGCGATAAACTTTCGTTCTATAAGAGATAGCTATATGGTGTCAGCGAGTGAAATTTGGAAACAATCACAAATTTTATTTTGGTTTTTGTTTCAATAAAATCCCCCTTTTCGTTTTTGAGATATTGGCGGTTTGTGAAGAATTGTATATCTTGTGTCGGTCCCGTGTCATGAAATTTCTTCGTTGTCTACAGAATGCGCGCGCAGCAGAGTTGCATGTAATCGGCTGCATAGTGTAATAGGCTACATTTACATCAAGGCCCCACAACTAGTGCGTGGAACTAAAAGTTGCACAAGCGGTTGCAATGCTTGCAACTGTTTCGCATTCGTTTGCAAGCTGTGCAACCGATTGCAGTAAGTGTAATACGCTACATTTAAACCAATGCCCCACAGCTTCTTTTGCAAACAGTTGTATGCAACCAATTCCGTAGGGTAATAAAGGCTTAATGGACAACGCCCATCGTCTCTCTCCACAGCCATACACACATGCACAAATATTTATGAAGTAGGAAGATTACATTGGCTGTGAAGTAAATAAACCACTGTACATTATTTCATCGTCGCTTTTTTAACGAATTATAGTAATTTAAATTTATTTTGGAAAATTATATGCATTTGAATTTTTAGTTATATCGAAATAATTGTACATAGTAAATGGTACGTAAATTTTCAATGCACATAGTGTACGTAACATTGCACATATTGTTTTATGCTACTGTTACAATAATTTTTGTATTCCATGATAGTATAGTCGATAGAAGAGAATGTAGTAGACTTAAATAAATCTAAAACACTTAGAAACTTCAGAAAATGTGTGTGTGTTTTGTTACACAGGATACTCGTTCATTTCGTCAGCTTCAGCTTGTGTGTAAAGAGACACAAATTTTAGTTCGTTGTTTTCAGTTCTGTTCAGTACTACGTGCAGTTGCAAACTTCTGATACTCTGATCTCTGTACAGCATGTCGATGCCGCAGAACATTTGACTACGTTCAACGATTCCAGCATGCTGTTTCGCGAAAGTTATTGGATCAGACGGTTCTTTGTCGCAGTCTACATGCCAGGCCATTGCTGCGCTGTGCTCTAATTCTCCGTTCTCGTATAAGTGTATCCTGAACAGCTTTACATCAAAGTTAACTGCTTGTATTTCTGGACGTGCTAAAACAACCACCCTATTTGATTAGTTGTCTTTCATTGCGATTACTTAAGTATCTAAGTACAGTACATCACTTATAATTACTGACACCTGAGTGCAAACATCGTAACAGAAATTACTACAGAGTTACGCAGTTGTATGAAAGGAAATATTTCATAGAAAAATTTGTACATACTGAAGGTTAGTATAAATACATGAAGAATCTTTGTTCCGTGTGAGAAAATTGAAAAACGGGAAAACTGGTTTGGACCAGTACGTAGGAGTTTATCGATAAGTTATTTAACGAATATTTTGTTACAGAACTGCGATAATCACAAACGCATATTCCAAAACTGGATGAAAATGAAGTTAAATTGTTAGTAATAATGACAACGTCCATCGTCTCCCTCCCACTCACGCGCGCGCGCACACACAAAAATATTTATAGATAGGAAAATTACATTGGTTATGAAGTGGGCCTAAATTAAGCACAGTTAATGTTTTCATCGTCTCTTTATTAACGAATTATATTAATTTAAATTTACGTCGGTAAATTATACACATTAGTTATAGCGAAATAATTATACACACTAAATGGTATGTAAATATAGCACACAGCGTTTCTGTAGTATTTTTTTGTATTTCATGATACCAGAGTCGATGGAAGAGAATACAGTAGACACAAAAGAATGCAAGTCCCATAGAAACTTCAGAAAGTGTGTGTGTGTGTGTGTGTGTGTGTGTGTGTGTGTGTGTGTTGGTGCTTGCGTGCATGCTTGCGTGTTGTTACTAAGGAAGCACTTTCATTAAGTCAGCTTCAGTTTGCGTGTAAACAGGCACAAATGTTAGTTCGTTGTTTTCAGTTCTGTTGAGTGTCACGTGCATTCGCAAAGTTCTGTAGAACAGGTCAATGACACAGGTGACTTCGCTACCTTCAACGATTCCGACGTTCTCTTTTTCGTAAGTTATTTGATCAGACGGCGGCTTTTTGTGGCAATCTACATGCCAGTACAGTTCTGCGCCACCGAGCTCTATTTCTACGCTTTCGCATAACCGTATCTTCTCCAGTGTAACCTCAATGTCAACTGTTTTTATTTCTGGGCGTGCTAAAACAACCACCCTCTTTGATTAGTTATCTTCAATTGCTATTACTTAAGCAAGTAAGTAAATTACTTATAATTACTGACACCCGTGTGCAAATATCCGAAACAGAAATGACTATAAATTTACGCAGTTGTATGAAAGGATAACGTCCATCAAAAAGGTTGTACATACTGAAGGTTATTATACGTACATGACGAGTCCTTGCTCCGCGTGAGAAAATTAAAAAACAAGAAAAATATTAAAATAGCAATATTCAAAATTAACAATAGGCATCCAACATAAACAATAAAATGTTATTGAAATGTCGTCTGGACAAGACCAAAACAAAATGAACTAGAAAAACAAACAATAGTACCGTGTTATTTTCTATGTCTTTTGCGCCGATTACTTTAGACGCTTGAAGGACCAATCTCGCAATTTTAAAAAATAATTAAAAAAAATCTAAAACATGTAGCAAGTAATAATTGGTAGACAAAAAGGAATGTGATGCTTGAATTAGGTAACACACATCTGAAAAACAATACTTTCCCTTGTGTGAGTGCGGTCAGATGGAAACTTAATAATATACGATTATATATTTACTGAAGGAAATGTCTCCAGCAAGAACTAAGATTACATACAGGGTGATAAATTAGCACCTTATGCTTCAAAACGACTTGGAATCTCATTTCCTAAAATTTTTATCTCTTATGTTTATGTCCAGTCGATTAGGTTAAGTAATGTTAATTAATTATTCATGCATACGGTTTTACACTCAAAGTCATCAGTAGGATCAAGTTGAACAGGTGATATCTCACTAAATGGATATTGAAGTTTTAAAGTTTTTTGTTATCAACAATTATGGTGTCTAATGTCAAGTATTTTGTGACTTAGACTAGTCAATTTGCAAAAAACTGGGCGAAAACATGTTACCTACTCCTTTGCTTAGTAGAGTAAACCCTTTACTTATTTTCAGAAGTATGAATACGTCCTTCTCAGGGGACATCACGTTATAGTGGCATCGTCCGTACGGGAGAGAAAGTTTGTGTCCTCTAATGAAGTTGAGGGGTATGCAGGCGGTATCGCTGTTAAGCCTCCCTTGCCGGACAGGTCTCAGTCAGCTGAGGAGTCAGACGAAGTATGTATGTCCTTACAACGACCCATTTTGTGCACTCAATGCATTTATACCTCTTTCCTATTATTTTGTCTTTTTTGTTAGTGTTCAGTTATAGGGGTGGCTGAAGATCTCGATAGGGGGTGGTCACTGATGTCGATGGGTGGATACTGTAAATATTAATACTTGTTCAGTACCAGAATAACGGTTGCAAATCCACTGAAATCAGTCTTGGATGGGAAGTGTAACGGCGAATCTGCGGCGCCCTAAAACCGGAGCCCCTCGGCGAAGGAACGATAACCCCTTACAGAAGTGTTCCCTGCTCCTCCGGTTGAAGGTTTTACAGCAGATCAGCAACCTCTTTAAGCAAAACCAGAGAAATGCTTACAATACTTATACGAGCCTCGCAAATTGGATGGGAAATTTGAGGAAATGACCTAGGCTGATAGAAAAATACAAGCGTAAATGGATGAAGGATAATTTAAAAGTAGCAACATGGAATGTTACAGGAATAACTGATGAAGAGGAAGAAGTAAGAATAATATTTGAGAAGAATAAAAATAGCACTGTAATACTAAAAAAAAATATATAAATTCAAAATACGGAAATTATGCAGCGTTTTGTACTGGAGTAGATCACAAATCTAGAGGCGCAAAAGGAATAGCAATTTCCATCGTTAATAAAGACAACAAAAAATACAAGAATGCCACTATAAAGATAAGAGAATAATACATAAACACAGAGTATGATCGTGGATAGTTGATAGTATTAGATACTTACACTGGTGAAGAAGGAGAAGACGAAGTAACGGAAGAATTTTGTCATGAATTACAAATGTTAATTGACTAAACCAGGAACCATGAAATTCTGTTAATTAGTGATAGGAATGACAAAGTTGCACTATTTCAAATATACTAGGAATATTTGGTGAAGATAATATGAATGACGGTGAAGAAGTTTTAAGAAAATTTGCTATATCTGATGAGCTGAAAATAACTAATAATATGTTTTTCCACAAGAGGGATATTCAAAATTACAGCTGGTCAGGAAGACTTCAATCTCTTATAGGTTAAATAACTATAAGTAAGAATTTACTTAACAAAACAAACTATTGATACAAGATTTTATGTTGGTGTTGGTTCTGATCATTACTTAGTGGTAAAAAATAATGCTTTACGCAACGTGAAAGCCAATTACAACATCTATAAAAAAGGAATTGAAGGAGTATCTTAAGTGTATTTAAGTGAACAGAATATCATTCGAAGATTATATCAAGATAGAATAAACATACTGCTGAATAGAGTACCTACAAGCGACGATTTAGAAATGGTGTGTAGTATAAACACATTATACTGCAAGCAGCCACAGAAGCAACAGATGCCAAAACAATACTTATTAGAAGAAGAGGTATGGAAATATAGAGAAGAAGAAGTAGAAGAGGACGTACCTCAAAAACAAAAAAAAACATATAGTAAATATCTACGTAAAGTTTGCCACTCTTTCAAATTAAGAAGAATATAAAGAAGCCTGGAACAAAGCAAAAAGAATTGTTGGACAAACACACAGGCAAACCTGGGATAGATTCGTCTCGAGTATCAAACATGATGTGCATGGAAGGCGGAGCATGGCTTTCTAAATATTGAAAACGCTGAACAGAAATGAAAGAGAAGCAAAGGGTATTTCAATATTGGATAAAACACCACGAAGGAAGTGGACCTGATACACAGAACACTATAAAGATGCCAAGTAGTTTCACTTGGAAATGGTCCTCCCATTTGGAGACATTATTATTAAAAGCGTGTCTCCTTCCCATCAGAGACAGAGGAGCACAAAGAGACGATTAAACAAATTGGTAGACACAGTTTTTCATGTTTATCTTTATCATGACGAAGACAATAATATATATTTTAAATAAAAGTTTAATATGTGGAAAGTACGTACCTGGGAACCTCTAATTCGAATTGCAATTCCGAATTAGTGAAACATTTTCGTATGAATTATAAAAGAGAAATGTTCTGCAGCAGTTTACATTTTCATTTTATTTTAACGACAAAAGCTCTGAACTGATTGGTTTACACAAGAATTTATCGATAAGATGTTTAAGGAACATTTGTTACAGAAAAAAAATTCTCAACCCCATAGCCTTGACCACAGCACTATGATCTCTAACGTGTGCCACCCTACGTCAGTGCAGCTTTACTTTTACACTGATGATGGGAGTCGATGGTAGGCTACTGCCGAAACGTCTTTTTTTAAACAAAACAATGTACCACGGCGAAACAGCAAGGGAATAGAATTTAATAACATTTTGTTGCAGAACGGGGATACTCACAAACGCATATCCCAAAGCTGGATTAAAATGAATTTAAATTGTTAGTAATAATGGACAGCGCCCATCGTCTCCTCCCCCCCACACACACATGCACAAATATTTATAAACTAGGAAAATTACATTGGTTATGAAGTAAATTAAGCACTGTTTATTTTTTTATCGTCCCTTTATTAACGAATTATAGTAATTTAAATTTATGTCGGTAAATTATACGCATTTATTATTACAGTAATAATAAATGGTATGCAAATTTAATGAACCTATATTGCGCCCAGTCTTTCCATAGTATTTTCGTATTTCATGATACTTGAGTACATGGAAGAGAATACAGTAGACATAAAAATATGTAAGTTCCATAGAAACTTTAAAAAGTTTGTGTGTGTGCGTGTGTGTGTGTACGCGCGCGTGCGTTGCTACTTCCGTGTTGTTACTAAGGAAGCAATTTCATTATTTCAGCTTCAGCTTGCGTGTAAACAGGCACAAACTTTAGTTCGTTGTTTTCAGTTCTGTTCAGTGTCACGTGAATTCGCAAAGATTTGGTACTGTTGTCTCTGTAGAGGAAGTCAATGGCACAGATGACTTCGCTACCTTCGACGATTCCAATGTTCTTTTCTTCGTGATATATTTGATCAGAAGGCGGCTCTTTATCGCAGTTTACACGCCAGATAATTCGGAGGCCTATTGGATCCTCTTCGCTATTGCATCCGAACGATCCGAACTGTAGCTTTTCCAGCGTCACATCATAGCCAACTGTTTTTATTTCTGGACGTGCTAAAACAACCACCCTCTTCGATTAGTTCTCTTTCATTGTGATTACTTAAGCGAGTAAGTAAATTACTTATAATAACGTTACTCATATAATAACGAGTGCAAACAACGTAACAGAAATTACTATAGAGGTAC
Source organism: Magicicada septendecula (assembly GCA_034769895.1). Taxonomy (NCBI): domain Eukaryota; kingdom Metazoa; phylum Arthropoda; class Insecta; order Hemiptera; family Cicadidae; genus Magicicada; species Magicicada septendecula. Next base: position 83,335,210 of record CM068368.1, on the reverse strand, counting down.
GCAGTTGTATGAAAGGGAAACTTCCATCAAAAAGGTTGTACATACTGAAGGTTATTATACGTACATGATGAGTCCTTGCTCCGCGTGAGAAAATTAAAAAACAAGAAAATGATTAAAATGGCAATATAGAAAATTAATAATTGGCATCCGACATAAACAATATATTAAAAAAATATCGGTCCGGGCGTAACCGAAACAAAATGAACTAGAAAAACAAACATTAGTACCGTGTTATTTTCTTCTTTTTGCGGCGATTACTTTAGACTCTTGAAGGACCCGATCTCGCAATTTTACTAAATAATTAAAAAAAAATCTAAAATACTTAGCAAGTGATAATTGGTAGACAGAAAGGAATGTGATGCTTGATTTAGATTACACACACCTGAAAAACAATAATTTCCCTTGCGCGAGTGCGGTCAGATGGAAACTTAATAATATATGATTATATATTTACTGGAGGAAATGTCTTCAGCAAGAACTAAGATTACGTACAGTTTGGTAAATTAGCACCTTATGCTTCAAAACGTCTTGGAATCTCGTTTCTTAAAAAATGTTTATCTCTTACTAACACGTTGAAATATAGTCTTCACCCTACAAAAGAAAAGAAAGGAAAGTCCCGAGGAGAAAGGACGAATTAAAAATACGAGGCAAGAAAACCACAAGCTGAGCGTTTTGTTAAGGAAGCAGAGTTTCGGACAAGTGAGATTCAACAATTTTCAGTGTTACAGTAAGTACCTGTTTAAAGATAAAGATTCAGTACAAACGTCTGTGATTCGCGGACATGCCTAATGTTGGCTTTTCACTTATCATAAAAAAAAAGTTCAAAGGGAACGGTTCTTTCATAGACTTCTAACAGCCCGGACAGGGGTGCACTCGTAAATTTTCCAGTACCGGAAAGCTTTTTTTTTTTTTTTTGACGGCAAGACTATGGTCCACAGCTAATGTTAAATGATGGTTGGAATCTAACTAAACACTTGTAATATTCACAAAAAATATTTATTACTTGAACATTTGAAGCAAATGGATTTGTGGTTGGTTTTGCTTGTTTTCGTTCGGGTGTTGTCTGCAGTCCGGTGTTTTCGGAGCCATGTTTTACATATGGCTCTGGATCCCAGGCACTTAAGTTTGGGCCGTGTAGTTTAACAAACATCAAACTTGACACATGTGACACTGTCAGTCTCGTACGGGTGGGTGTAATGATGAGATTCATTAAACTGGATCCTCTTTCGCAATCAGCTGAACTGCAAGGGATCAGTTTTGTACAGTTAAGCAAAGGTGTTAAATGTTTTGGTATTGTTGTATGGTTTTCGACAAAATCCCTGTAGCTGTTTTTGATTTTGGGTATGTTTAACTTAAACCTTCTGCACAACTTCTCAATCTCTGGTTCGCCAAAGCCTGCAGGTTTTTCAGTAGGCCACGTATCTGGTTCCAGCATTTTTAATTCATCTAAAAGTAATTCGTAAAAGCTTCATGATGATGTGGTGGTGCACTTGACCGATGGGGTTCGTAGCTAGAAACTGTAGTAAACATTCTTCTTTTTAAGTTATTTATGACACTTGTTATTAACTGCTGATGATTGATGGTTGGAATTGTGTGATTTTCTATGAGTGAAACGCCATTAAATGTTCCTTCCCTGATGCAAATTTTTGCTTCCAAAGTCTTAGTACCGGGATTTTCCTTCATAGCCTCAAAAAACCGGACATTTCGTCGTATAAGTTTATCAGCATAGATCACTGTTGTTTCTTGGTTTTGTAAGGATTCTGACAGTATCGACAGCTCAGCCAAAATATCATACATTATAGCCAAATCTAGCAAAAACTGAGGTGATGAACATCGTTTTGATAGTCGACTGTACATGGCTCGCTCTGTCAAATTTCTGCTCTTATCGGCTTTAGCAAAATCAAAGTGTCTGTTTAAGGCACCGTATCCATACCAAGTAGCTGACACGGCTCTAATGAACTTGCTATCCAATGTGTCCCTAAAATTTTCCCGATTTTATTTATTTCTTGATCTAGGCCACTAGCACATTCTGCTAACTCACTTTGATTCTTTGGAGACCTGCTATAAACGGAGTACACTTTGTCCATAAAAATTTGGAAATGGTTTACAGCTCCCACTTCGTTTATTGCATCACTCAGAGCTAACTCAAGTCTGTGGTTCATGCAGTGCCAAATAATAAGGCTTGGATATTTTTCAAGCAATCTTTCTGCGACTCCTGATTTTTTCCCCAGCATAACACTTGCACCGTCACTTGCAAATGCAACAAAGTTTTCTTTTAAGTAGTTATCTTCAAAACCGTATTTGCTTAAGCAATCAAGGAGATTTTCTGCTACGGTCTTAGACGTTTGGTCGGATAGTTCTAGGAGATCTAAGAATAAGAAATGTGGAGAGTCCTCTTTGCAAACTTCACACTTCAAATATACTATCAGAGTAGACTTGCTGCCGAGAGTGGTCGATTCGTCTATCAGGACTGAAATTTTGCCTGATACACCTAAAATTTGTTTCACGACTCTTTTCTTCATTTCGTCAGAAACGTGACAAATTATTTCCATTGCAATTCTTTTAGAGTGTAGCCCCACACCTATATCCAAGCCATTCAATTTTTGCATCTGCAACAGATCAAAATGGTCAGTGCAAGGCCTATTGTTTTTCGCAATGAAGTAAGCAGTTGTAAAGACAATTTTTGTTGTCACTAAGTGGGCTGCATTCATTTCATCAAAAACCTTGTCTATTGACTCTTTTTTGGCTTCAGCAGCAATTCTTTCATCTGTTGTGTGACCAAAAGTGTTTTTATGTTCAAATATTTTTTTTCTCAACGATGTAAGTTGAGAGGTTTTACTTGATCCATTAAACGTAATTAGGAACAAATGCCATTCTTTTGATATGCTCATGCGCTCTTTTTTAAATGTGCCAAGTTGAGCAACTTCTTTACAAACATTACAGCCAAGTTCGCCGTTGATACAATCAAGCCAAGGAAAAGCATTCTTTTTACGTTCCCACATTTCTTCTGTCCAAATGGAAGGCCAACGAGAAATAGTTGAGTCCTCAGTTGATGAACTCGGTACAGACAGAGAATTATCAATAACACAAACACCTTCGGTTTCTGTATGCTGCACAAACGAGCTTTCGCCAGGTTTAAGGAGAGTATTCGCATCGCGAGAAGCAAAGGTTGAAGACTCGCACGAAGACTGTATAATCCCTCTACTGAAGAACGACGTTAGAGTTTTTTGTTTCTTATTGGCAGATTCCATGACTGTTGTAGCACTGAAAAAACACACGTAACGGTTCACAACAGCGATTTACAACTGACAAGCAAGACGCGGGAAACACTAATGACTCATCAGTAAATACTGAGTTGAGTAGTGAGCTGATTGGTGGAAGGTACCCCCTCCACTGCACTGCCAACTGGTCTACACTTCAAGGTCATCCCGCATCCAAAATAGATCTCATGTGCGTTGTGTTCGGCGCCGTTCGGTGAGCCTAGTGCGTAGTTACCAAATGATTATGTTATTTTTTATTTTCTTTCGTCAGTTTTAATTTTCGATCTCGGCAGTGGTCATTGAGAAGAATAATGTGTATAAACAAAATTAACAGTAAAACTAAAAGGAATTATTTGTCGAATATGTTAATATTTCTTCATTATCTTGCAATAAATGTATGATAACAGTGAGTACTAAATCTTAAAATAATACGTGGACCAGATTTTTGAGTAAAAACACATTTCATGCGAAAGAAAATAATTCTTTTTCTCAAAAAGCAGTACCGGAACGGCGTTCCGGCGCGTTCCGGTACCAGTGCACCCCTGATCCCGGATAATACAAAGCGAAGAGTCGTTAGTATTTGTTCCCCTAAAATCAATATGGGCTCCGTAATTAACAACGTTATCAATAATTTCCTGGCTAATATGTGTTAAAAAAAAATTATGGAAAAGCGTATTAGTGACATTAAGACGTCAGACAAACATGAGACGGAAGTGTGGGACAGCGTTATGATTCGTTATGTTGATGATGTGAGAACAAGAAGTAAAAGTAGGTTTCTTGAGTGTCTAGAGGAGGCTGCAATGAATTTAGGCCTAAAAGTAAACACAGGAAAGACATAATATATATAATCAGGCGGTAAGATGTAAGAGAGAAGAGCACGCCCGGTAATTGGAGGGCACAATATTCAAAAGGTCGAAAAATTTAAATACCTGGGTTCACTAATTACTGAGGACAAAATTATGGCCAAAAAATAAAAAAGGGGTATCAGCTGGTAGCAGATGTTACTTCTCCCTACAAAGAATATTTAAAGGCAAAAACATAAGCAGAGCAACCAAAATTCGTCTCTACAGAACAATTCTTTAGCCAGTTATCATGTAGGGTACGAAACTTGGACAATGACAGTGACAGAGGAAGAGTGGTTGCGCAGGTGGGAAAGATAAGTCCTCAGGAGGTTATTTGGTGCAGCGAACGTCCAAGGAACATGGAGAATAAGGACCGATGGAGAAATCCACAAATCTATGGATTAATGTCAGTGACTGGATATCGTCACTCACATTAAGAAAAGTAGAATCCTGTGGGCAGAGCATGTCCATAGAATGTCAAAGACATCCATATTAAAAAAAAAATTCACGAGGAGACCTCGTTGAAGAAGAAGGAGGGATCGGCCCAGAAAATGATGGTTGGATGGTCTTGAGGACGAGTTGCGCAAGCTAGGTGTAAGAAGATGGGGACTGAGAGCAGAGGATCGAGACGTCTGGAGGCGAACTATCCAGGAGGATAAGGCTCTCCAAGAGCTGGAGCGGCAATTGAGAGAGAGAGAGAGAGAGAGAGAGAGAGAGAGAGAGAGAGAGAGAGAGATGTTGATGGTGCGAAAACATTTATGAAGATAGCCGCTGTTTTTCGTCCAACTACGTTACGAAAATTATTATCGGTTACAAGATAGTTGGACTCTGTACGAAAATATTATTTGTAGTACCCCGCACGTCCAGGTGTGAATATATGTCAGAGACTTATCAACCTTTGGAAGTCCGTGTCGGTAAATGTTCATAGGGATATTTCACGATCAAGGTAGGATGAGCGTGTTGTGGGAGGCGTAACACAAGATAATATGGAACGAAACGGAAAACATTAGTAAAGAAAAGAAATAGTTTAGAACGACTATTTAAAGAAGCTGCTTTCATAACTCACTACTAATAGTACTATTATTGTACTTTTCAGATTACCAGTGAAATTACGAATATCTAACTTTGTTCCTTTCGAAACATTCTGTGATGTTAAATGGGCGCTTTGGGCGGGACAGCGTTGTCTACTAGCTGTGGGGATTAATGTTTGGCCAGAGTGTGTCCCGTTGAGCAGCAGAGGTGATTGTGTGCGTGTTGTGCGTCCTGTCCCGTTTTATACGTGCATTCGTAGGGTTCTGCCCAGTAAATCATTATTTGTAAGATTTAACAGTACTAACGTATATTTTATGTTTAAAGTTGACTCTCTGTACCTGTACTTGTTATCTACACTTACTTGTTGTTGTTATTTTATTTCAATTTAAATAATTGCCAAGAAGAGTTATGGAATGGACCGTACCAGCAAAAAGGAAAAGAGGAAGACTACCTATCGCCTGGATAGAACAAATTCAGATTATATTGTTACGATATTGCAGAATAGTCTACCTGTTTGTCGAATGTTCCAGAAAAATCTCGCTCTAATGTGTGTGGCACACGTAATCTCGGCGCATTTGTTAGGCTGTGACAGAATTCGCGCGGGCGCACGGACTGTGTCAAGGCCGCAATTAATTACGCCGTACACACTGGCTCTATCGCGCATTATGGAATAATCTAGTTTTGGGGGGATATCAAAACCAGTACTCAACGACGTTCAGTTTCAGTTTTAGTCGCGATATATTACAGTGCGGTTCGAGTTTATTGTTGGGCGATTACAAGTGATTATTTTGTGCGTTCAAATGGTTATTAGTTAAGTGTTTTGTTTTATAATCGGTCGGTATATTGTAATACAATAGTGATTTAATATTAGTTGACATTTTATTGCGTGTGCACAATTTTTATTTGATTTGTTGTAGGAGATTCTGTTGTTAATTACGAACTGTTTAACTGTAAAAATTAAAGCCGGTAATTAGTGATTTAATTGGTCTTTTGTATTTTGTTTTTCACTTTACCTACGACGAATCAAGTAGACCGTCGTAACAATATTGAGAGAACGAGAAATTGAAGAAGATCTTTGGTTGGCAAGCAGCAGTGGAAGATGAGAATTCAATCTCTGTAATCTGCGTGGTTCCGGGAAATGTGTAAGCCTTGTACAGCCGGAATAATAATAATTATTATGTTTTACTTTATAGGTTAGTCTGAGACTTAGTCTGACGACTAATCTTGGGTAGTCGTCACCTCGTTTTATTTAAATACTACCAGTGCCGACAAAAGTCCGTTTATTGAATTCTAATACCCATGATGCATCCTATCATGTATGAAAGCTGCATCACTTGCATCAAAACGGATTGAATAGTAAGCCTACTTATCAACGTCCATACAGCTGGTTTATGTAACAGGGCAAAGATAAATATCCATTGCAGACAAAACACATAACCTTTCTCCTTGCATAGTCATGTGGTGGTTGGTGAGGTCAAATCGAAACTACCGGTGACGTCGATTAGGTATAGTAATGTTTATTAATTCTTCATGCATACGGATTTCCACTCAAAGTCATCAGTAGGATCAAGTTGAACAGTATGATATCTAAGTGAATGGATATTGAAATTTTAAAGTTTTCTGTTATCAACAATATGGTGTCTAATCTCAAGCATTTTGTGTTTCAAACAGTGACTTAGACTAGTCAATTCGCACAAAGCGTAGATGATTATTTGCTAAAACATGTTACGTAGTGCTTTGCTTATTAGGTTAAAAACTTTACTTAATTTCAGAAGTATGAATACGTCCTTCTCAGGGAACATCAAGTTATGATGCATGCGGGGGAGGAGGTTTGCGTGTTGTATCGATGTTGAGGGCTATGCCGGCGGTATCGCTGTTACAGGTAAGGCCTCCCTTGCCGGACAGGTCTCAGTCAGACGAAGTATGTATGTCCTCGCAGCGACCCATCTTGTGTACAAAATATCCTTATCCCTCCTTCCTACTATTTCACCTTTTTTGTTCAATTATACGGGTGGCTGAAGATCTCTATAGGGGGGTGTTCACCGATTTCGATAGGTGGATACTGTAAATACTAAGAATTGTTCAGCACCAGAATAACGGTTGCAAATCCGCCGAAATCCTTCTCGGATGGGAAGTGTAACGGCGAATCTGCGGCGCCCTAAAGCGGGGCCGCTCGGTTTGAGATTGCATTGTAACAAATAAGGTATCATTTTGTTCATGATATAATGCTTAAGATTTTATCTAATAGAACATTATTCCAGAAAACTAATAATTTGTCGGATATGAATGATTTAAAAATTAAAACAGCCGCCATTTAAAAATTTTGTAATGTAAAATTTTCAAAAAATTGTATTTTGTAGATTATGTTACTGGGGTAACACGTACCGGATTTCATTAGAATATCTCACTTCATTCTCGAGAAATAAAATTTCCCTTAGAAATTACAAAATGGAGGACAGATGGAAAAGTATATGTTTTTAGACCTATGTTTACAGGAACTTGTAAATTTGTAATTATGTTTCTTGTAATTATGTACGGAACACGCTACCGAAATATTGGACGACCATTTGTGAACACTCTGTATATTTTATGTAAAAGTTTAATATGTGGAAAGTACGTATATGGAAACCACTAATTCGAATTCCTAGTCCGAATTAGTGAAACATTTTCATATGAATTATGAAAGAGAAATGTTCTGCAATAATTTACATGTTCATTCTGAACTGACATTTTAAGACAAAAATTCTGAACTGATTGGTTTACTTAAGAATTTGTCGGTAAGCTGTTTAAGGAACATTTTGTTACAGAAAAAATTCTTAACCACATAGCGTTGACCACAGTGTTATGGTCTCTAACGTGTACCACCCTACGTCAGTGCAGCTTTACTTTTACACTGATGACGGGAGTCGATGGTAGGCTACTGCCGAAAAGTCTGTTTTAAACAAAACAATGTACCACGGCGAAACAGCAAGGGAATGGATTTTAATAACATTATGTTGCAGAACGGGGATACTCACAAACGCATATCCCAAAGCTGGATTAAAATGAAGTTAAATTGTTAGTAATAATGGACAACGCCCATCGTCTTCCCCCAACACACACACACACACACACACACACACACACACACACACACACACACACACACACACACACACACACATGCAGAGATATATATAAACTAGGAAAATTACATTGGTTATGAAGTAAATTATGCACTGTTTATTTTTTTATCGTCCCTTTATTAACGAATTATAGTAATTTAAATTTATGTCGGTATATTATACGCATTTATTATTATAGTATTAATTGTATGTAGATTTTATGTATCAATATTGCACACAGTCTTTCCATAGTATTTTTGTATTTCATGATACTTGAGTACATGGAAGAAAATACAATAGACATAAAACTATGTCAGTTCCATAGAAACTTCAAAAAGTGTGTGTGTGTGTGTGTGCGCGCGCGCGCGCGTGTGGGTGTGCGTGTGCGTGTTGTGCCGTTGCAAGGGTATTGCTCCGGCGAGTTTATATTATCGCCCCGCGCCGTGACGTCGTAGCAGAAGACAGCCAAGGTCGTAATTATCTACGTAAATGCCGCGCTGGCGAACGGTAACGAAATTCAGGGCGCCGGTACTGTCCCGCGGCGATGTTATAGATTGGGCGGTTAATCAGCTGATTGACCGATTGCTACAGGCTATTTTTCCGTAGCCTCGTGTTTTAAGGAAACCGTGTCTTTCTCTCATTTTCTTCTCGATCATTCCACGGAGCACTTCGAGGTCTGGCGGCGTGGCATGCAAGGGTTTCTTCTACTAATATGGAGTAGTAATTTATAGAGTGTCTTAGGTGAGGACAATTGTTTATTCACTGTTATGTATGCATAAGGGGTTACGTATTTTATTCTGTTTAATTAAGGGGAGAATGCATGGCAATTTTGTATGTGTGTGACTCATATTTTACTTCCGGTAGATGGGCGAGCACATGGTAATTATACTTAATTGTTTGAAAGATTAAAGGTAAAAGAAGTAGCTAAAAGGTAAAAAATAAAAATAAAATTAAATAAATGTAAAGGCCTTGAATGGTGGAAATGTTAATTTGAACGTAAATGTGAATTCAAACTTCGTGATTACACTTAGCAATATAGCTAACAACAGAGTGATAGTGTGGATAAAAATTCCCACAGTGTGTGTGTGGTTTTCTTTGTACTGGAGCGAGTGAGCTTGTGGGTGGTTATATTTCCAGACTGCATTCTACAAGTGAAATTTGTTCTAGGGTTCTCGCACAGGCCAAGAGAGGGGTGAATGACCTGACGATGATAACTACAACCGTCACATCGTCAGAGCTGGACACTAGAACACTCCCCCATCGCCGTCAGGCTTAGAGATGCTCCTCAACATCAAAAGACTGCTGGATAGAAGGAAACGAGTCAGAATGATGAACTAACCATCAAACTCACCCACCTTTCTCCACAGGATCTAACAGGTATTGCCAAGTCTACAAATGTGCAGGTGGGCCGATTCCGTTTATAAAATCTCGTCCGCAACACCACACCGGTTTTCATTTCACAAAGAATGTATACACATGAACAGTATTTGTATATTCTGATGAATCAAATTAGAACAAGTCCTTTGTCCTGGATAGATATATATATATATTTGTTATTATTATTGACTGTGTTAAAGGACCTACCTTCTATATTGCTCAATTAATTACTATTGATATTAGTATTGTCAATGCATTAACAGAAATGGGATACATATATATATATATTGTAGCACAACGAAGTTTTTACCTTGTTCTACAAAATAAGATAATATACGAAAGGAAGGGAAGAAGTCATCTAGAAGGAATAATATCAACTTAAATAAAAATCAACAGAAAAGTATTTACAATTATAAACAAAAGAACTTGACAGAACTAGAAAAGTCAATTCAAAGGAATTATATGTAGTCAAATCATAGCCATAAAGTGTTGAAAAATAAATAATAAGAGTATCATATCAGAATAAAAATTAGGGAACCCAGTAAGATATGAAGTTGTGAAGAGTAACAGCCCAGGACAAATAAAATAGAAATGACAATTTTAAAATAGGAAACAGTGAAGAGTAACAGCCCAGGACAAATAAAATAGAAATGACAATTTTAAAATATGAAACAGTGAAGAATAATAGCCCAGAACTAATGAATTAAAGGGAAATAATAATCCAGATACCCAAAAAAATCTATTATAAAGACAAAAAGCCTCTAGAGCAGGAAATAAATGGTTCAAGAGAAATTAAATTCTATTAACTATATCAATTTAAATGAAAGGACTAGCTCAAACAAGAGAGTCCGATGCATATAATTAAAAATAATGTAAAAAGTTAATTATACTTAGAATAAATGTGATTAAGGGGCACACCCCAAACCAGTTTAAAAAAGGACAAACAAAAGACAATTATTCATATAAAGGTTTAATGTATTTATTTATATAATTATTTACCATGTTATGTTATTATTGTTTGAGATTACCATACAAGTTATGTTGATGCTAGTAAATGCTAGGTGTTAGAATGTAAGAATTTGTTGTATTTTAATCATGTTAATTAATATTATGTTTTGTGAAGTAAGGAAAGGCAAATTAATAATTCAAACAAACCAGAAATAGTGGATCAAAAAATATGAACATAATAAGATGAATTAATAATAACTTTGCTAGGAAAATTGGAAATTGATGACCAAGACAAATTCAAATTTGACCATACAAATCTAATCAAAGAATACAAGTTAATAGAACCTAAACTAATTTGATATAAATTACCCTATTCAATATACAAATACATTATCATAATAATAACCACGACCTATAATAGTAATGAGAGGAATCAACAGGTAAAATGGACGTACATTAGGTGTTTGTACCAGGTAAGGCCATAATCAGTAAAGTGTACTAGTAAAATGCAAATAATTTGTTAAATGTTTAAAATAATAGCCAAATGTAAATTAGGCAAATTACAGACATTTAATTAGGAATCGAGGGAACAGTAAATTGTAACATGAGACATATTTTAAACCAAGTAATAGGTAATTGTGTAAGTCAAGATAAGGCCTACAGATAAATTTCAAAGAATGTAATTAAGAAGCACAATTCAAACCAAAATAGGGAAAATTTAGTATTAAATTGTATAAAATAAAATCAGGAATATTGTTATATAATTAAAATTACATAAAGTTACTAAACAAATAATTTACAGCCATTTTAAACATAAAAATGTCAATATTTTTTATATATAAGATTGAATTCAAAGACATCAGCTGATAGCTGAACAATGAGAAATGATACCGAAATATTATAAATCTTATATATGAAGGAACAAAATCAGAGTTGATTGTTAAAAGCCAAACGAGATAGACGTGTCAAAGGACTTCTCAAAGAAATATTAACGAAAATTTTATTAACATTAACCGAGATATATGACGGAGCTATATGAAGATAAATAGAAGTTGAATTAAAGTGAAAATACTATAATATCAGTCACTGAAACATTAAACTAGATTAAATAATATTAAATTAAAACGTCACTACATCTAGACACGACAGAAGAACAAAATTGAACTCAAATAAACGTACACCGAGTGAAGGGAACCTTTTGGGACATAACACTACTATTACCGAACCAAAACCTAGTGGGTAAACAACACGACACTCTACAACTCGTGGATCGTCCAAGAACAACATCACTGGAGAGGAAATAACCAGCGGAGACATTTATTTGAAGAACGAACTCGTAGCTGAAATTACATCGCAGTTCAACTCATTAAGGCAGCCATCTTGTCGTTTTGGGTCAACTTCGCACAGGCTCACGGGACCAGCGCGAGTGACGTCGGAGAGCCCAGCTGTATGGTAATATATATTTTTATATACATTATACTTTATAATTTTGTCTATTTCATGAATAAGTTTTTTAATACCTTGTAAGTATTGAATTCTCTTGCCTTTCCTGACTATTTCAACAGTTAAAAGAACCTTATAATATAATAATTACCTTGAAATATTTTACATATATAAATTAATCGAACTGTAACTTCTTATCGAATCAGATTCAAGCCGTTGCGGCAAATTCAAATAATTGTTTGACAAATAAACTTATTTATTGTTTTAATACTGTTTTATTGATCAGCTAAGCCTTAAATTGAATTACCTTAATTATTTAAGAGTAAAAGGTGAACTTCTTAAATAGACGAGCTAGAAGAAGAAGAAGAACAGATTTTAAATTGGCGGCTACATGCAATCGATACGGCTTAGATTATCTATTTGAAGTGAAGAAATAAATAATTTTACATCAGAACACACACAGTCATTAAACAGTATATTTTTTATTAATTGAGTCTAAACAAGTAAAGAACAACTACACTAATTAAAATTAATTAAATAAAAAATTTAATTAACCAATTATTATCTAATTATTATCCAATTATAGATTATAGATTATTTGTTTTATTACAATATATATAGTATGTGTTATGGATGTAAAGACTTACACATAAACCGTATTTTTTCTTTGTTATAATGATCGAAACTTTGTTACAACTACAAGTCAGAATTTATAGTATCAACTGTGTCAAAACGGATCCACTTTGTATAATACTTGATAATTTTGGTTGTTACTGCTATTGGTAATTCTCATTGAGACAGATAGTATACATACATACAATGATTGGTATAAAGGCCAAGACATAAACAGTATATTCATGTTCAGAAAGATTAAGATTTTGTTAGAACTAGTCAGGTGGATATATGTATTTTTTTAAATGGTGCTAAAAGGATCCACCTGTTATGCTTGAATTATTTTATTGTTATCAGCATTGGCGATTATTATTGATATGTACTAAATGTATATATGTCTACATCTTTGTTCGTAAAATGAAAATTAAGAACGGATTTGAGATACACAGAAGTCAATTGTTAAACACTGTATTGAACACTGAATAATTAATTATTACCGGTAGCATGAAAATTTTACTTATTGATTATATTGACTGTATAAAGATGAGTGAGCACCAATAAAAAGAAGGGTTGTTAACTGATTGTTTTATTTGAAAGTCCTGTCAAGATGGTTCCAGCCATTTTATGCTTCCGTCTAGTCCTAGTAGCTAGTTATTAAATTTTAAGTAACCCCCCTAAAAAAAAAAAATAAAATGAAATAAAATTAAAATTTGTACAAAATCTTGGGGGGGGAGTTTCAGTGTGCGTGTGCGTGTGTGTTTCTGCTTGCGTTCGTGTTGTTACTAAGGAATCAACTTCATTATGTCAACTTCAGCTTGCGTGTAAACGGGCACAAATTTTAGTTCGTTGTTTTCAGTTCTGTTGAGTGTCACGTGCATTCGCAAAGTTCTGGTACTGTTGTCTCTGTAGAACAGGTCAATGACACAGGTGACTTCGCTACCTTCAACGATTCCGATGTTCTCTTTTTCGTAAGTTATTTGATCAGACGGCGGCTTTTTGTCGCAATCTACATGCCAGTACAGTTCTACGCCACCGAGCTCTATTTCTACGCTTTCACATAACTGTATCTTTTTCAGCGTTACTTCAAAGTCAACTCTTTTTATTTCTGGACGTGCTAAAACAACCACCCTCTTCGATTAGTTGTCTTTCATTGTGATTACTTAAGCAAGTAAGTAAATTACTTATAATAACTTTACTCATATAATAACGAGTGCAAACAACGTAACATAAATTACTATAGAGGTACGCAGTTGTATGAAAGGGAAGCTTCCATCAAAAAGGTTGTACATACTGAAGGTTATTATACGTACATGACGAGTCCTTGCTCCGCGTGAGAAAATTAAAAAACAAGAAAATGATTAAATTGGCAATATAGAAAATTAATAAATTAATAATAGGCATCCAACATAAAGAATTAAATATTATTAAAATATCGTCTTGGTATAACCGAAACAAAATGAACTAGAAAAACAAACAATAGTACCGTGTAATTTTCTATGTCTTTTGCGCAGATTACTTTAGACGCTTGAAGGACCAATCTCGCAATTTCACTAAATAATTAAAAAAAATTCTGAAACACGTAACTAGGGATAATGGGGAATCAAAAACGAATGGGATGGTTGATTTCGATACATACATCTGGAAACAATACTTCCCGTTGCGTGAGCGCCGCTAGATGAAAATATAATAATGTACGAATTTAAGCCTATATTCTGAAGTAAATGTCTCCAGCTAGAACTAAGATTACATGTAGGTTTGTAAATTAGCACCTTAGGCTTCAAAACGTCTTTTAATCTTGTTTCCAAAAAATTTTTTATATCTTTCTATCACCTAGAAATCCATTCAGCATCATAGAAAACAAAGGAAGAAAGAGTTCAGAGAAGAAAGGACGAATTAAAAATACAAGACAATTTGACCACAAGTGGAGCTTTTTGTAACTAAGAAAGCAGATTTTCGGGCAAGCTTTTATTTTTCAGCTCTTAATAAAAAACAATATAATTAAGGTATATTTTCCGTTCTTGTAGTTCACTTGAAAAGAAAATTAACGATCGGGTGTAAAAAAAACACATCACATGTACCACGAGATTCACAATTTAAGAAACAAATCACCGAAGAAGTCGAACTACAAAGTATACAAGTCAGTTTTGGTACCCACATTACTCCATGGAACAGAAAACCTTACCCTACTAGAGAAACATAAAATCGCCAGGTTAAATCAGATTTTTGAGGCGAGCACCTGAAACAATTGGATTATGAGACTTAGAAGTCTATTCTAGCAAGAATCGATAAGAGATATAAAGTTAAGAGCACTGTAGTGGTTTGGACACATAATGAGGATAGGTGAAAGGAAACGGAAGCGTTCCTAGACGGACGCAGAGGAAGAGAAAGCCAAAAATTAGAATGGATTGACTATAGTGAGAAGTCGGAATAACAGAAAGAATGTAAAGGGACTAGTATTCAATATACCTTAGGAGTAACCGTTCATTTAAAGGTTTTAAAAAAATAAAGAACTAAAAGGTAACATTAGTAGTAGTTTAAGTCAATTGTTTAATGTTCATAAAATACTCTTAAGTTTTAATATTTGTTACTAACGATTCCCTATTTTGTTACTAATATCAATTAAAGGGAAAGTGCTATCGTTTGTTTCATTACAAATAATATGTCCAAACTTGTTTATAGCAATAAGAAGTCATTAAAGAATTTATACAAAACGAATTGTTATTGTTGTATAAATTATGTAACATGTTTTTATACACTAATTTGTTATTTTTTAGTGTTAATTAGAGTTTTAGCCATAAGGGCATAATATTGTTTTAATGTTTGTTTCATGTTAATGTTTGTGTGTAATCTCATGGACTAATTATAATTAGCCAAAATGTAAAAGGCCAACAGGCTACATAATGTTATAAATTGAAACATTATACTATTAAGAAGTATTAAGTAATAGGCCCATGTCTACATAAAAATTGTAGTAAATCTAAAGTAAACCAACACATTATTGTAAACTAATAAGAAGTGATATAAATACCAAAATAGGCCTTAATTAAATGTTAACAACAACATTTTAATCGTTTAATATAATTGTAACATAATTTGGGAAGTTTCAGAACTTATATATAATGATCTATAAGGTAGAATTTTGTAAATTTCTAAATTAACTATTAGGTGCACTCACATGTATCATGTGAGATGTCAAAATGTTTGTATTTTTATTAGGAATATCATTCTGTTAACTAATTTAAGGTTTATTAAATACTAAATAGGGAGTAAGTTGGAGTAGAAAATGTAAAAATTGTAAATTTTAAATAATCAGGGTCACATGACACTTAAACCCAACAGGTATTGACCAACGGGAATTTTGTTAATTTTGGTCAAGCCAGTTGAAAGGAAAAGAAACATTTTATCAATAGTTGTACTGAGTGAATCACGCCACGTTCTGCTAAACGTGGCGCGGAAGCCGGCGCGCCGAGCAACCGTCTAAATGCCGTATTTAAGCTTACAACTTCGTTCAACTTTGGATAGAGTGGGGGAATTGAGAAATGGGCGCGCTTGTCAGAGCGCCGTAATGCATACTGTTCCGAAAACATTTCTGCTATTATCTAATACAAAAATATTTTCTTGTCCGAAGTATTAAAGAAATATGTAATGAGTTTCTACAAGTAGTAATAATGGGTTGTTTAATGATATGATTTAATCTGGGGGGCGCGCGCCTTAGCGCCCTAAGAACGAACCGCCCCTGATGAAACGTATGTCAGCGTATTCAGTTTGTGCCCGTATTTTATGAAATAACCACACACTCACGCGCGTATTTTTGAATAACTTTGTTATTACTCTGTGAAATTTATTATACAGTGTTCCAAACCGGATGGCATCTAAGGGACTAGGAGACCTTTACTCACGCACGCGCACTCACAACCGGCCCGGCCAGGCACTACCCGGGCGGTTCAGGTATAGTATACTGTCTAATTCAAAACGATAAAATTTTAATTTATCTTATAATCGAAATTAATCCATAATTTTTGTAATCTCCGTAAAATTGTGAGAAAAATGAGTCCAAAGAACAACACTTAATTGCGATAATTAAGAAATTAATTGCGATGAGTATTTTGGAAATTAAATAACATTTGCAAAATTCTAATTTATAGCCAAAATAAATATTAAATTCGACTTAGTTGTACATCCAAAATATATCACAACCACACGTCGTGTTTGGTGTCATTTTCTTGAAAATTTTATGGAGATTACAAATACGCTAAGCTCGTTTGTTAAAAAATTAATATAATAAAAGTTGCAGTTACGTAGTGGACGTCACAGTAGATAATTCATACCCTAGGTGTGCGGGCCAGCTGCGTTTGTGTGTGTGTGTGTGTGTGTGTGTGTGTGTGTGTGTGTGTGTGTGTGTGTGTTAGTAAGTGTCTCGTAATCCCTCAGGTACCATGCGACTTGGGACGCCATATAAGTATTTTATTACTGAATAACTGGACTACACATTAATGTTAATTGTTCTGTATGAACAACAGTCTGTAAGTTTGGCGTGAGACGTGCGGGAAGTTGTATATTGGTGTTTAGGAAATCCTGATATCAACTTGTTGCGTGTTCTGGTATCATCTTGTTGGTCTTCCTGTCCAGTCGGAAGATGTTCATCGTGATCAAATTTAAAATGTCTATTTGTCGGCTATCTCATTTAACGATGTCTAAAATTTTTTTGACCAGATAGAAACGTCCGTGTAAGAAACTCCATGGAAGGTGGAATATATTGGCGTCTTAGACAGGAACAATTATTATTCTAGTCTGATACTCGGGGTGGCGAGAGTACATATTTGTCCATATGTGACATTTCAGATAAATTACTGAAATTGGCACAACGACTACAAAACAAAAAACAGGTTCTATCTTTAAATTCGCTGTCTTCGTCACCTATGTCTCTGCGACAAGATTTCCACTTTTTCTGGTAGGGTTACGCTACAGCAGGCAAGAACATCGGATACGAACAGCGGACATGGACAAAGCATCACTTAGGGAGACGACGCACAAGTATTTAGAGGTTTTGTGTACGGAACGTATGACTGTCATAGCTATAGGAGAGTATGTTTAGTTGATACTGGATACAAAACACACGTAAGGATCGTAAACAACCGTCTGCAGACTATTTCCAGGCACCTTATTTTGGGAAAACGAGGCGGCTTCAGGAAGAGCAGATCTTGTACAGACAATGCTTTTATTATTACGCAAATCGTTGAGAAGCATTGCGAGTTCAGTAAAGAAACGAGTATAGCTTTCGTTGACTTTGAGAACTACTTTGATAGAGTAGATACAAATTTGTTGTGGCAAATATTAGATGAACGGAGATACCTTCAACGACTTCCGGGAACTCTACAAAGCCTATATAACGGAACAAGAATAGCTGTTAGAACTAACTGTAAGACATCTCAACAAATATCTGTTAATCAAGGTGTTAGACAAGGATGCAGTATATCACCTACTCTTTTTAACATTTAAATTGACGATCTGGTAAGGAAATGTAAACACCTAGTGAACCCTGGTACTAAGTTATCACTAGACAGTTATTTGAATGTTCTGTGGTTTGCTGACGAATTGTTTAAACTTCAAAACACAGAATCTGATTTGTAAAAATATGTTTTTAAGCTTATATTATACAATATTCTTTATTATAAAAACAAAGGTAATGGCAATTCGAGGCAAGGAGCCAATAAGAACAAAAATAGTGATTAGTGATCAAATTCTAGAACAGGTAAGCCACTTTAATTGTTTAAGAAATGATACTGGCTATGATCTGTGGAAATTCAACCGTATTTTGGAAACAAGGAACGTAGCGATTCAAAATTGAAGTTCTACAAGGTTTTGACAGTCCTTGTACTGTCTTATATCTGTGAATTATAGATAAGAACCAAGAAAAATGACAGTAAATTACAGGCCTCGGAAATCGCTTTTTTAAGAGAAGTTAAAAGTTGTTCTAAGCTTGAGCTGCTAAGCATAGCTAGTAGAAGATATACTTCTCTTCTAATCGCTATGGTATAAGGAATGAGGCTATAAGAAAAGAGTTACAAGTTTTTAACTTGATGAAAAAATTAAAAAATTGCAGCCAACGGTGGAAAGAATGCTTAGAAAGACTGTCAGATTCCAGACTGGCCAAACAAGTCTGGAAATTCAAATTCAAACTTATAGAACACTGGTGTTTGAACATGCTTTTTATTTTGAGGTGTTTTATGTTGTCTAATAGAAGGTTATGACACAAGGTTAGAATGTTTTAAGGTAACATGTTTATAAGGTAAACAAAACAACAAGATTGTACTATAACGTATGACTTCAGCTGAACAATTTTCATTCAAAAATATTTACACAGTCCGCTGTTATTTCTTAGTACAGGTTGGTAATAATAAGTTACGTTTATTTGTACTGCATGAATATGTCTCAAGATAGCTTTCGAACACGTCAATCGATTTTCGGAAAACTTGGCCTGCGTGTCCGTCCGTACGTTTACCCTACTGAGCCCTATTGTTTTGAGACTGATCCCTCCAAAAATAGGTGGGTGGGAGGAAAAAATGTGTGTGTCGTGGGGGGAGGGCAAAATTGTGAAAAAACCGTAAAAGCCCATGTGAGGTATCAGTTAAACGGAATTGAAACCACAGTTTGAGTACAGTGTTTAATTTTTAAACTTTCAAAATTTTTGAACGTCAGGGCCCAAAAAGTAGGTGAAAATTTTAATAAAATCGCAAAAATTCGTGTGGGTTATTAAATTACAGAGAAGTTTTGCTAACGTCTGAATTTAATGTTAACTTTTGAACATTTCGAAGCTTTGTGACCCCAGTGCCCAAAAAAATGTGTCAATAATTTGTTAAAAAATTGTGAAAGTCCAGGAGTATGGCAGACAAAAGGGGACTGCAACCCAAATCGGATGTTTCGATTTTTTAGTGTCCATTGTATAATTGTGTGCTCTACAGTTGTTAAGTTACTAAAGAAATAGTAGATAAATCGTGAATGTTTAAAAAATTTTCCATAATTGAAAAAATTATAGAATTTCGAAATTTATGTAATATTAAATTAAATTTTTTCAAAGCAGTGAGCTAGTTCTCCAGCTCAGAAAGCGCGTCACAGACTTAAATCTGCATCAGCAGAGCATAATAGATTTGTACCACTGTAACATTTGTAACAGCATTTTGAAATTGTAACATTTGTAACAACGGATTTGTGTTCGAAAATAATCCGATGATGCAGATGTACGTAGGTATGTGAAACATGCATTAGACAAAGTGATTTTTACTCATATAGCAGAAGTAATAATCAGGGCTTGATTTCAGGGGGAACGCGCCGGAACGGCGTTTCAGAACCTTTTGGATCCAAAAATAAATTACCGAAAAAATTATATGAAAAGAAAAATTAATTATTACAAAATTTACTACTACTTTTTAATAATTATGCTCCACATCAGTCCCACTACAAAACTAAACATTTGTCAGATCAAAAACCAGCACTCATCTTTATCTTAACTACGATATCCTTAAATTTGTAGTGACCGTCAATGAATTTTTCAGTGGATGGTTAGTGAGGATCGATAAAATATAACACAAATTTTTGACTTATTTGCGTCGACGTTTCGACAATGTTTATTGTCATCATCAGGACAATTAATTGTTGCTGACGCCAAACACACGAAATAACATATAAAACACATAGCCTTGAAAAATGGATATAACACAGAAATTGTGGATAAAATGATACATAAACAATTACGGAAAATAAATGGTGACAATAATAAAGTTAAAAATACAACACAATATGTCTCAGCATTATATACGAACATACTCCCCAACATAATAAACAATGAATTTAAAAAATTATATATAAATGTTTCATTCAAGACCATATATAATCTAAAAAATATACTTAAGCCACGAAAACCAATAACTTTGGAGGAATGTACAGGGGTATATAGAATAAGTGAGTGCGATAAGTTCTATATCGGACAAACGGGGAGGAAATTTATCGAGAGGTTTAAAGAACACCTACCAAAAAAGAAACCCCAAACCACCTCATCAAATTACGCACTCCACCTTATAAACGAAAACCATAATTACACTGGATTCAAAGAGAACATGGAGCCGATACACGTTTGTAATAAAGGTCATTTCCTGAATGCTTTAGAAGAGTTTGAAATATACAAGGCATCCAAAGTAAATAAAGAGCAGTTACTCAACGATCAGCTATCATTTAAATCCAAATCCAATAAATTATATGATACCGCGTTGATGATAAGCAATGAAGCACGAATAAAGGCTAGTTGACAATCGGAGGTCGACCGGTGCACCGAGTCGCTTTTAACGTGTTCATGTGTTTATGTTATATTTTAATTTATTCAGTGATTTTTGTGCGTGTGTTTTTATGTATAAACATTTTAATCATTTCGACGACCCCTATGTATTAGGGGAAAAATAATTTTTTATTGTACCTGAAGATGCGGATTTAGTCCCCGAAACATGTTGTATGTAAAAAACTGAGATCGCCTAGTGGATTATACAAGGTAAAAATTTTTAAGTTAAAAATTTGTGTTATTTTTGACCGATCCTCACTAACCATCCACTGATAAATTAACTACTATAGTTCAAAAAATGTCCCAATTACATGTGTAGAAAATAAAATAAAAAAACTTGCTTCAAAATTAAAACTACATGAAAGGATTGTGAGGTTCCGAGAATATGTGCATTCCAGAATTTTTCCGGAGAGTCTTTCTACCTTGAAATATGCTTTTGAATCAATAGCAGTATCTTCAAGTGAATATGAGAGGGATGATTTCTGGCCACCTTACAGCATTGGGCACAAAGAATAAGGTAAGGTCAAGAAACAAACAATATGGCGGCACAAGGATGAAACTATGGAAACTTTTTTAAAATGTCCGAACCACTGAAACCCACTTAGAGTTTGATTGAAGATCCAGTATGATGCCATCATGAGTGACATATTTTCGATTGTCGTGCGACTATCATGACGATGAAGCTTTTTAGAAATAACAGTAAACTTTATTACCTTTTTAGATACTAGTTTATACGTATGTTACATATTTTATAAAGCTTTAAAAATGTAGACCTTTTCTGTAATAACCTGATGTAAACTTATACGCTAACATAAAATGTAAGTATATTTGTGTCTGTACAACTTTTGAATTGATGCGTTCCGGCACCTATAATTTTAGAAATCAACCACTGGTAATAATTAATTGTTTATGTTAAAACGTTGTGTGTGTGTGTGTGTGTGTGTGTGTGTGTGTGTGTGTGTGTGTGTGTGTGTGTGTGTGTGTGTGTGTGTGTGGTAATACACAATTAATAAATACACACGCGCATGGGTATGTACGCGCGTGGGCTATTATTTATTTACTCTTCTTTGGAAATTATTTTTATTTTCTGTACAATACTATTTAATTTTTTGCAACTATTTATTTATTTGTAATTATCTCTGTAAATTTTGAAAAGGTTTTTGGTTCAAAGAAGTCTAAAAGTTGATGTAGTAGGCCTACATAATTTTTACAAGTTTGGAGGGGTGCCCACAGCATGGTGCAACGGTGAAAGTCGCACCACTGAAATTTGGGGGGGTTTCAAGGCGATTTTTGTAATTTTTTTATAATTTTATAACATTTTGCAATATTTACTTATTGATTAGGCACACTAGAAAACCTTTTGGTTCTGATAAGTGGCTTTAGTTTTTCCAAAATTTTTGTATAAAGTCACAAGATCCACCGTTAACTGGGGGGGGGGGCTCATTACATACTCCCGTATTGTGATCCCCCCTACCCTGGAAATCAAATTTTTTTGGAGATTTCGGAATAGTTGAGGGGGAGGAATTACACCATGGCCTCCGTGGGGGGGGGGGTCATGGAGAGTTGTGGAGAGTTGAACCCGATTTCTTCAATTTTAAGTACATTTTTTCCCAATTAAAAGTTTATACTTATTGTTACTTCAACTACGATTTAAATCTAAACTGTTTAGATTTAATTTAAATTTATTTTATTACCTCTTCGCTACTGAAGTTCATCATGCTTAAGGAAATGCGGTTAAAGAATATAAATGGGTAAACTATGTATCAGGTATACATGTAAATACGCATTAGAAGTATCGTGCTTTTTGGAAACCGTCAATAAGCGTGCATGGGCAACATTGGAAAAGCAATGCAGAACCATGTGACTATAAAATCGAGAGTGTATATATATATATATATATATATATATATATATATTGTAAGTCACATTATGCATATAATAATTATAAAGTAATTTATGAGGGCCGATCAGACGTAAACGAGAAACTTTTCGTCGTATGTGTAAACAAATACAAAACTGTTTTTCTACTATACACAGATTCCTCTATTATATACACGTTTTCTCTACGCCACTGGCAGTTTTTAAATTCTTTCATTATACAGATTTTTCGTACGTGTTCGTAGCTAATTGCACACGAAGTCTTGCGCATCTTTGTCGTTGGAAATAAGCTTTGCACCACTGCCGAATTGTGGACGCAGTCAGGGTTCAATAGTGCAAGTTGTACGACTGTAATTTTCTGGGGGGGGGGATTTGCAAGGCAATTTTTGTCATTAATAATTATCTTTTTACTTTCATAATCCTTTGTTGATAATAGAAGTTACACGAAATTAAGCGTATACATTTGTTAAATCGAATCTGCAAAGACTATGGATTACAAATGTCCACATCTAAGACCAAGGTGATGGCTTTTCGTGGAACTAATCTCGTACGGGTCAAAACTGTTGTAGACGGTACTGTCCTGGAACAAGTCAGCAATTTTGAATACCTGGGTTACAGTGTGTCTTATAATACAAGCAACGATGTGGTGAATAATTTGCATAAGTTCAACTTTATGTGGGGGATAATTACGAACTCTTAAGCAAGTAAAGAAACACACCTGAAATTCTACAAGGTGATGGCCCTTCCCACACTCCTTTATGGGTGTGAGAATTGACTTTAACGAAAGACCAGACAAGTCGCATTCAAGCGGCTGAAATGAGATTTCTCAGGCACGTGGCAGGGTATACTCTCCATGATCATAAAAGAAACACAGACGTACGGCAGGAACTGAATATTATGAGTATACTCGACAGGATTGCCCAGTATCGGCTGAATTGATGGCAACATATTGCCGAATGGATGGCTGCCGCATTCCCAAAGAACTATGTAACTATAAGCCGAGGGGACGGAGGGGTGTGGGACGTCCGAGGAAGCGCTGGAGTGACCAGCTCTAATATTTGCCTGTTTCATACCGGAATAAACCATCCTTGGTTTAATCCTTGAAGATGATGGTGATAATGATGATGATGAATTTAAGTAAGTTGCGTAAGGCTCAATTACCCCCTTTCAAGTGTCGTAAATTAAAAAAAATCAGTGAAAAAAGAGAACTCAATTACAAAATTAAATTGGTTTTCCTTAATAAGGACGAATATACTACTAATTACTTTAGTCCAGCTTTAACCAGTATTTTACATTTCTCATAATTTAATTATTGATTCAGGATACTAGAACACTTTTTGGTATTGATAAAAAGAATAACATTAGTCTTTCTATTCCAATAAGTGCTTAAGTAGCTTTCATTTTTCAAAAAGTTTTGGATAAAGCCCCAAAATCCACAACTGGGAATTATCCCATGCCCCTATATTGTGATCCCCCTACCAAAGAAATTAAATTGGGAGATTCCGGAATACTTGGTGGGGGATTGCACCATGAGTTTTGAGGGGGGGGGACGTCAACACAAATTTTAGTTGGTTTAACACTTTCGCGTACTAAACACTTAATAATTACACGATGAGCAATGAACACGTGCGACTCCTGTTCACAAATAGTGACAACAGTTGAACAAACGAATTTGAAAACAAACGCAAAGCGCTGAGAACAAGCAGGAACTACTACCTAATGTTGCCAACATAATGAAAATTAAAGGCGGTATTGTACGGTCAATTTTACTGATTCAATTTTACTTACTCAAGGAAAGCTGAGCGTGTAATACCTCAAAATTGGGCACGTTTTACTCAATTTTACTTTAGAAAATCAGATTGGTCTTGATATTTTAGGCAAAACTGTGAGGAAGGTTGAACGTATAATAGGACGATAATTTTGCTGACGTAAGATTGTCGTATTGCGCATGCGCCGTCACTCACACCCCAGCTTGCGAGCCGGTCCCAGTCACCTGCACGGTTCGGACTAGTTCATGTTTTGTGTTTACCTTGATTGGTGTTGTGCTTAATAATGGCTGACACGCGGTACTACAGCGAAGAATTCGTTACTTTATTCTTAAAATTTGGGATTGATTCTATTGATGCGTCCCTAATCCCCTGCTAAAATTTTATATTACTAACAATAATTTGTTTAACCCTTGCTATAATCTAGATTTGTTTGTACATCACATTATATTAATTACTCTTAATTTATTTAACATAACATGGTAATATTAGTTAGTATACGATCTGTTGTTATACCCTAAGTGTCAACGGCATTTCAAGGTTTGTTTACATACAGACTCTCCGTCACACCCTTGACAAACTGGTCAAACAACTACTTTTAAAATATTTTGCTTTACTCTCCCTTTCATCTCAACACATGTTACAATGACATTTTGCCCTAACATCTGTTTACGTTCTACTTCCCTTAACTTACTCTTACAATGTAGTACATTCATAATAACTACGCTAATATTTTTGGAATCCTTATACAATTTAATAATTAACAATGATTATCTTATTTATTACACCAGTATTCGAATCTTACAATTATTACATATGTAGACGTTGTGTGCTATTACAATCTGTTTAGTATCTATGTAGTATCAGTGTTCATGTGTGTAGTAATGGGTCCTTGCTTTTCTGGCATATTTGACAAGTTTTCGTAATTAATTTGGTAATCTTATTAACTGAGTTCCCCGTGAAATTTTCTTTGAACAGTTGATATGTACGACGATTTCCCACATGACTGTATGCCTGATGTAGTTCAGCAATCATATTGTGACAAAGTTCATTGGTCAACATAAGTTTCCATATCCCTTTTTCGCTTCGGTATAATTTGTCATTGTGCCAACTGTATTTTTGGGCAAGTTTATGTTGTTTATTGGCTCGTATTACGTCGATAATTCGCTTCAATTTCAGGTCGGCTAGTTGATAATTTCTTATATTCTTGAGCTGCTCCTTAGCCTCCTTACTGATGCGGATGTTGATAAGATTGATCTCTAACTCCTCGGTTCGATCGATTGGTTGTTCCTCGTCCATGTCTTCAGGATGCCTGCTCAGGATGTCCGCCACGATGTTATCTCGCCCTTTGCAGTGAATGATGTCGAAATCATACTCCTGTATAGCGAGAATCCATCGCGTTATGCGGGAATTATTTAGGTGGCACTTTTTTATGAATATTAACGCCTTGTTGTCAGTAATGATTGTAAAAGGCTTACCCAGTACGTAGGTCCTAAATTTTTGCAAGCAGTATACAACACTCAGTAGCTCTAATTCTGTGGTGAAGTAATTACGCTCAGCTCCCCGTATCACGCGGCTTGTGTATGCGACTACTCCAATGTCGTTATTCTCGTCTAGCTGGTAAAGCTGGCCTCCCAGCGCATAACTACTCGCATCCGTCTGTAGGTAGAAACGCTTGTTGGGGTCAGGATGCTTAAGAACCACTGATTCGATGAATAATTCCTTGACTCTCTCAAAATGCTGATCCATTTCCTTTGTCCATTTAAACGTGGTATTCTTTTTTAATAAGTTTAACAACGGTTGCGTCGCTTCGGCGTATTTATTGGTGAATCGGTTGTAAAAATTGGTTAAGCCCAGAAATCCTTTAAGTTGTTTTTGATTCTTTGGCTTCCGAAATTCCTGAATGGCTATAATCTTATCTGGTGCGGCGGTAATACCCTCTGTTGTTAAGCGATATCCCAGGTAATCAATCTCTTTACGAAACAGCTGCGATTTTTTAAAGTTGACAGTTAAATTAGCTTGTTTGATGTCACGTAATAATAATTTTAAGTGCCGTAGGTGCTCTTCCACGCTATCCGAGATACATAAGCAGTCATCTACATATAAGATCGTAAATGCCTTCACTTCTTCCGACAATACTCGGTCCAAACCACGTGTTAAACTTGCTAGGCTAGTCTTCAATCCGAACGGCGTCACTGTGTACCGATAGCACTTGCCTTCGTACAAAAACCCAGTAAAATCTCTACATTCCTGATGCAATGGGATTTGCCAAAATGAGCTACGGAGGTCAATTGTGGACATGACTTTAATGTTACTACATGTTGCCAGTATCTCGTTAATTGGAATGGCTCCCTCATGGTCTGGAACTGTTACTGAATTCAGCTTACGGGCGTCCAAACATAATCTAACCGTCTGGTCTTTCTTTACGACAGCAACCATAGGGTTGACGTATGGACTCTGGGCCCTTTCAATAACACCATGCGCCTCCATTTTCTGGATTTCTGCCTTCACTGCTTCCTTGTATCTCATCGGAATCGGCCAACCTTTCTGACAGTAGGGTGTCCGATCGGTGACTTCGAATTTATGTTGATACGAGTTAATCCTACCTGGAGTATCCCGGAATACCATTTTATTATCCATCAAAATATGCTTTAGCTCGCTCCGTTCAGCTTCGGTTATGTCTGTGATAGTTTGTACCTTCTGTCCAATCAATTCTTCGATCTCTTCATCGGCAGATGCGAGTTCTACTCGTAGTATCTCCGCTGTAGTTCCTTCCTGGTTTTGGTCTCCCTGAATGATTAATCGTTTGTTGTTCAGGTCGATCACACACCCATTTTCTTCCAATAACCCTATGCCTAAGATACAATCTTTTATTAATTCTGGGACAACTACGAAGACACTATCGACTCTTAAACTTTCGATTTGGACAGTTAATAGGATTTGTTGTGTAACCCTTTTTGACTTATTGCCGGTTGCACCCTTAATTACGGTATTCGACAATTTTAACATTTCTAGATCACCCAATTCCTTTTTATTGTCTTTAAACCACTGTTCTGAGACAGCGTTTAATTGGCTCCCGGTGTCCAATAAGGCGCATGTAGACACACCGTTCAACGAGACACTTACTTCCGGACATTTATTAACTTTACATATTATGTTGACATCATCATTATCCATTAAATCATCTCTTAAATCTAGAAAAGTAGTGTTAATATATTTACTAATATTACTTAAGTCTACTTCATATTTACAGAACTTAGCTAGTTTTTTGGCATAACGGTATTAACTTTGTTACCGTTCGCACCGCTGGTCGATGGAATAGGTTCGTTCTCATTTTTAAACTTGTTTGTTCGTTTGGGGTAGTGTGAAGTGACTGGCCTACTTTCACTTTCATTTGTGCGCCCGTGCTCAGCTGGTCGCTCTCTCTCCTCTTCAACCCTCGTCCATGATTTACGATCTCGCCGTCCGTCATAGTACCCTCGGCTCGCCTCTCTGGTGTCACTTCTCAGACTCATAAATTCTAACAAGACCTGCTCGAATTCATTGATTGTCACTACACCACGAGTAATTATCGCAACTCTTATTTCATGCGGATAATGTTTAGTAATTTTTCTAATTAAATACTTATCAGGTATTGGCGGAATTAATTGACGATTTTCTAACAGTTTACGTTCTAAATACTGGATCATGTTCATTCCATTCTCGGCGTGATACCTTCCGAATTCCAGTTCATTGCGTACTCTCTCTTGAATGACGTCATTCCAATATTTACTTATAAATGCGTCAGTGAAGTCCACAAAATTGTTAATGTTATCTTTTACTAACCTCCACCACACTGCTGCCTCTCCTTCAAGGTGTCTTGCTATCCACTTGATGTTTCCAGCATCTTGATAATGTTCTCTGAATATTTCATTCAATTCTTTAATAAATTCCATCGGGAAATCACCCGTGCCATTATATTTTATGTCCTTCACCTGTTCGTTTGTCATGCTCCGATTACATGGTGTATTGCTTATTGACGCTAGTTTAGTTCGTACTTCCTGTTGTATTTGTTGTAATTTAAGGTGTGTCTCGTCAGACTTGCTGTTGATTTTAGTTTCCAACTCTTTCAGTTTTTCGACATTTATTTCATTTATAGCTGCCGTGTTATCTGCACATCTTTGATTGTTTACACTTACTGTTTCAATAATTATTTCAAAATTATTATTGTATTTTTCGTCAAGTTCTTTAATTTGTTGTTTTGTATTGGCACTAATTTCGGTACTAATCTTATCACAATTTTCTTCGATCTTATTATCAATATCTACTCTAAACTCCTGGAGAACTTTTTGGTTATTTGCTCTCTCTTGATTGAGTTGCGTGAATACTTCGTTTCTTAGTTCCATATTTTGTTTGTGCATCTGCTCTGATAATTGTTGCATTTGTTGTTTGTGTTGTGTCGCTTGTTGTGTTAGCTGTTGTGTTGTTTTTTCCGCCAGTTCTTTTATTTGTTCTTTTGTTTCTTTCGATTGTTGTTCAAGTCGTTGTGTTTGTTGTAATAGTTGTTCTTTTGTTTCTTTCGATTGTTGTTCAATTCGTTGTGTTTGTTGTACTAGTTGTTGGAGTATTGTACATATGTCAGTGTCTTTGTTTTTCTCTGGTAATGTCTGATATACTGGTCTCTCTCTAACCTCTACTAGTGTTTCTTGTGTAATATGTTGTGTTTCTGCATTTTCTTCGTTCAGTCCCCGCGTCCTTGACTCTTCATTCCCCATTGAAATGTGTGCGATCGTCTGCGAATCTCCTATCTGATTGTTTATATCGAAGTCCATTTCGTTATCGTGGGATGTTGTTTCTGTATTCATGTTATTGTTTTCTCCGTGCGTGTTGTTCTGTGTGTTAATGTTTTTCCTACTCTTACTCCGCGTAATCATACAACTATATCTTATATTATTGTTATTCTTAATTCTATTTGATTCTTATTTTACTATTCTATTAGTGACTCAATAGCCCCACGTTGGGCGCCAGAATGTAATACACTTTTAAATAGGCCTTAATAAAAGTTCACGTTACTATTATACATACTACACTCGGCCTACGAGCATGTGAAAAGTAAGAGTTTATCAAGCTAATTTACCCAATGACAATATTAATATTTATAACATACTAATTATCAGCAACAGAATGTAACAATTACTTCAGTGTACCGACTCTTAAAAATTATCCCAGGGCGCCAGTAATAAATAAACACAATTTGACTGTTATTAATTAAGTTTTTAATAACTAATTTGTATTTACATATTACAAAATTTGTAGGTCATTACCTTTAATAAGTTTGCTATAAAATTTGTTTGTGCGTATTTCTTGGCTATGAATTCTTTGACTAATTGAGTCACCAAGTATGAGTTACATACATTTAAATTTAATAGACAATAGTACAATAAGTGTTCATTTTATTATTTACTTGCATGTTGAATCCACTCTGCGCCGCGATGTAATCAATTCTACACGTTCCAGGCAGGTCGCCGACGTTAATCGTTGAGCCCTTATCCTTGTTAGTTTTGCACTAATTTATACACTTGTTTCACAGGTATTAAACACCATTCACTTTGACAACTTAGTGATAACTACACATGTGCCGTATGCTAATACACTTGTTGAATACACAGTATATTCTTTTACAAAGCTAAGTGCATCTAACACCAGATTAATAACTGCTTATTGATCGACCGTCCCGCACCATGAAGTTGACACATTTAAATCGCAATGTATTTCGATTTAACGATTGATGCTGTGTTAAGTAAAACTTGGATATGTTACCCGATTTTAACTTATCTTCTCTAATTTCTCTGCACGTTATTCTTGTAAACGATTATTAAATGTTTATAATATGTAGCTTTCACAATACTTAATATCGCGTTACCGTGACTGACTTACGTGGCGATTGAAATATACTTAATCAAATTACTGAGAAATTATTATTGCAACTAATACGAGTCTAATATCTGTAATCTCTCCGTTGACTACCCTAACTTCTTACACTCCGTATTTTTATATTTCGCTAAAACTACCCACACTCAATATCGACAAACTACACGCCTATTGGTCTGACTTACCGCTAAATTCAAAACTACCCAATCTGTTTAACGGAACAGCCCGCGCAAAAAATGACGCTATCCGCTATTCGTCCACAAAATGCGCGTGAACACGTGGTATGAAACTTCGCGTCACCTTCCATTTCACACATACTCTCTCTTTTGTTAGGTGCACTTAACTTTTACAACCTTAGTAAATGTTTCTTACACCCAAGTAAACAATACAGTTTTATGACGGTCCGACCCGTCCGTGACAAAATATAAATTCTTAGCCGACTTACTGGCGTCAACGCAAAGTCGTCTTTTGAATAGCTATCGCTCTTTACTACATATTTTAATGTTTTCTTACTTCTAAAGAAAACCACCGCTTTCTATAAATTTACATTTCTCCCTGGGTACCATATGACTTTGTCCCCGTAAAATTGTTAAGAATACAATTTTCCGTGATATTCTTCACAGGAGTTTACCTTGTTTGCGGCGAGTCCACAACAAGGAATATCTGGACAGAAACTTAAAACAAAATGCGCGGGAGAGTATTGTAATGAGACTAAAAGAAGTTGAGCCAAATGCCGATAAGGCCTTCGCAGTAAAATCTGTATTCAATGAAATGTTCTTGGCGTAACGAAACGAGTGAAATCTTCAATTGAAACTGGAGTTGGAACGGAGGACGTCTGCCAGTCAAAGCTTTGGTACTTCGATTTATTGAGATTCACAGAGGATGCAGAAACTCCAAGGGTTTCGGTTTCTTGCCCACCGCTTTCGGAGTGATGGAGCCAGGAGCGGTCAAAGGGGTAGGGAGGGTGTAGGGAGTAGGAGTAGGGAGCCTCCAGATTTGGAAAATTAAGTTTTTTTGGTAAATGTTTTAATTTATTTACAAATCTTCTATTGTCACAACCTGGAACGTAACACTTAGGAGAGGCCCAAGATTTAATCGATCGATTTCAAAGATTATATATTATTTTGAAATCTGCCTTACAACTCTACCTCATATAGTGTTTCGAGATATTAAAAAACGTATAAACTAAGTTTATTATTAGAAATATATTCATAATAGAAAAGAAGTGTCAGTTGTACGTGGCGTCAATGCCTCACCACGCAGTGGTGGGATGCCTCACCTCAACAGCACGGACGGCAAAGGCAGCGGCAGCGACTCAAGAAGGCCGTGCCTCGGTACGAAAATGTAAACCAGGCGGAGTGAAATAACGGGCGATAAAATGTAGGCCTACACTAAAAAAGATTACACCAGTGAACAATATTTAACATTTCCGGACACTAAAAATTAATTTAAAATCTCTTATCAGAATTTTTACCGATAATTCGTAGTGCGAAAATCGGGTCAGTTACTCGAACGAACGAATTCACAAAAAAAAGTTTATCACATACGTCCTCTTGCGTGAGTGAACAAAACCGCGAGTATTTACAATGCGAAAGTGGATTTTTATTTCAAACATTGCTACAGCTTCTTATAAAGTTTCCTAACAAGATGTATCAATACAGTAATTAGATAATAAATATATAACACGTTTAATTAAGAAAGTTGTGTAAGTGGTTATAATCACAAACAGAATTATCGCTGTTACACACCACTATAGAAAAATTATTCCGATCAGCGTTTTCAAGCTTCTCAGCTCATCGTCAGATCTGAAACAACCTGTGCTGATAAGGTTATTTCCGATCTGACGATGAGCTGAGAAGCATGAAAGCGCTAATCGGAATAATTTTTCTATAGTGGTGTGCAACAGTGATAATTCTGTTTGTAAATACATAACAGTACGTCTTACCCTGCGATATGCTAGTAACATATCCAGGGGACATATTCACTACTAAAATTCCAGGCTGAATTGGTGGGAACATCTTTGCCGAA
The DNA here is from genome assembly GCA_034769895.1 of Magicicada septendecula. Classification (NCBI taxonomy): domain Eukaryota; kingdom Metazoa; phylum Arthropoda; class Insecta; order Hemiptera; family Cicadidae; genus Magicicada; species Magicicada septendecula. The sequence goes on along the minus strand of CM068368.1, from coordinate 83,302,681 downwards.
TGGATGACTGCCGCATCCCCAAACAACTGTGGAACTATAAACCGAGGGGGGCGGAGAGGTGTGGGACGTCCGTTGAAGCGCTGGAGTGACCAGCTGTAATATTTGCCTTTTTGAGACCGGAACAAACCATTCTTGGTTTAAAACTTGAGGATGATGATGATGATGGTGAAATACAGAACAGTAAAGTGTTTTTGGTCTGTATTACTTAATGGTAAATTGGAATATAAACACCCGTCTTATGGAGGAGTGGTTGAGAAAGAAATCCGCCCTATGCCTCCAGTGGCCTAGGTATGCCACTGGATGGAGCGGAGGTTCTCATTAAGAAAGATCATAAGCAAGATTGAGCATGCAATTGGAACGTCAGCCGCTCAATTTTCCTTCTGTAAGCATAACTGAATCAGCAAAATTGACCGTGTGTAATACCGCGTAAAACTATCCTCTGCCAATATCAAAAATCTCGTTTACATTTCGTCGACCCTTGTATATAGCTTAATAAGTATAATAAGTAAGTGTGCATAATAGGTATGTAAAATACAATAAAAGTATAAGAGTTTATTTCGTAGACACAGATTTTCCATGAACAGCCTGTTATATTTTCACCTATCGGCACTAGTCATTAATTCCCGTCTCATAAACGTTAAAGTACATTTATTCTTATATTACAGGATTATAAAATATCACTTTTTACTCACATTTTAGTAGTTTTTAAAAAATTTTACAGTTTGGGGCTGGACATTTTCCGACCGGGGAAAGTCATCATCATCATCGCCCGATCTTTCAAGTTGTTCCTGTTCCTCATGCTCTTGCATGAATTTACCGAAATTGTCGCCCATAGCAAGTCCAAAATCGCCTGGCAACTCTCCTTTGCTATCCAATGCGTCTCGGTACTTTTCAAAAGTGAACACCTGGCCGCTCTCTCTGGCGAACAGTTTTGTCCCGTTGTCTTGCACAAAACATATCGTCCCGTTCACGTCTATCACGTTGTACTGTCGGTACACGTGATGTCCGATCGTGGTGTTTTTGGGGTTTATGAACAGATGGTAGGCTATTACAGAATTGTCGCCCAGTGTGTATCGTTTAGTAGTATACGTAACTTCTGTTTGGTTTGTATAATAGTAAACGGTGTTGTCTTGAAAACACAAGTTGGGATTCTTATCATATTTCGTTAAATTCGCTGCGTAAACTTCGAATTCGATTAAATTCATACTTTCGTCACCTAAAAGAACATCAGCAAAATGTATGGATATTAAAACAACATGGTCAGTTAGGTATAAAATTGTTTTGGATAGTAAAATTATACAACAAGTCTCAGAATTCAACTATTCAGGTTGTAAGCTCTCATACAAACACTTAGAAGATAATACTCCACACATAATACTTCGACGTTCTCTAAAACACAAGGCAATGGAAGAGTCCATAATAAAGTTATACAAATCCATAGCCGTTTCTACGCCTAACGTATGGCTCAGAAACGTGGACAATGTCTGCTTGAAAATATCAAGAATTCAGGCTACGAAAATGAAATTTTTTCATTCCATAGTTGGGTACAGAATATTAGATATGGAAAGGAACAATCAGATAAGAGAGGAACTGAAGGTTGAAGAAGTAAACGGAATCATCAATAAGTATAGAGAAATCTTGAAACAACACATTGGTAGAATGGACAGTAAAGAATTCCCCAAGGTAGCCTTAATGTGCCAGCCGAAAGGAAGAGAAGCATCGGAAGACCCAAGAAGAAATGGTCCGATCAGTTTGGAGCCGGAACAGACTAAACAGTCGAAGTCGTGAAGGCGAGGAAAAAGAAAAACAGTGTGGAATTACTTTCTCAAGTATTGGCAAACAACTGATTGGTCCGAATGTATCGGACTAATGTATTAGTTACTCAAACCGTAATTATCAAATCGAACCTGTACCACGAAAATATACTGTAGTATTTGAAAAGTGAAGACCATTTTTAAGGATAAACATCCTTGCAATCAGTAATCTAACAATCGGAATATTTTATTTGGTATTTTAACAATATGTCTACTTAATGAGAGGGCGATTCAACTGGCTAAGTGTGATCATTTTCCAAATTTGCTCTTACAATATTCAACGTTTGATCAGCTGGAACACTTGGGAAACTTCGAGTATTCTAAGAGAACTCTTAGACCACACCCTAGCTAGCAAAACATCCAAATCCTTCTGCAAATAGAATTCTATAACTAGTGCCTATTCGTGTTAGTTCGGTGTATTTTCACTTTTTAGATTTGTTCCCACGTCCAGAAAGAGAGCTTACGGTTCTTCTCTCTTTCTGCCCTGTATTGGCTAATATATAGGTCTATGTGTGGAACGCTCGAGAACAACACGCATTCAATAAATAATCATCAAACAAAACTGTGGCTGAGTTATGTTGAGGCTTTTCTTATATGGGCACATGATGTGCAACTTTTGAATATGTGTTTGCAGAAATTAAATAACGAAAAAAGTCTAATAGATTTACAGTTGAATAGAAAAGATAAGGAGGTACTGGTTAGTCGGGAGCCCACGCACATCAACACTCGGTATTAATGACGCCAATTCACACGGAACTGTTCTCGTTCGCTCAGTATTGCCTGAGTTTCTTCTATCCAGGTGATAGGTGGTCTTCCTCTTTTCCTTCTTCCTAATGGGGTCCATTACATAACTCTCCTTGGCAATCTTTTCTGTGCCATTCTTTTCGTGTGTCCATGCCATTGTAATTTTTTTGTCTGGATAAGATCAATAACTGATTTTTTTACTTTCATTCTGTCCATAATAACTTCACTTCTAGTTCTCTCAAGTATGGTACTCTTGCCGAACGTCTCCAAAAGTCCATCTCTGCTGTCATTAATTTTGTTCTTGTGTGTTTATTGGTAGTCCAAACTTTTGAGCCGTAAGTCATGATACTTCTAACAATGGTTTTAAATATTTTGGTTTTAGTTCCTGCTGTAATTTGCTTATCACAGGATTCCATAAAATGTTAAAAAGCAAATAGATAGCAGCTAGTGTAAGTATTAATGCGTTTCCGAAAACATTTATCGTGAAAAGTATAGCCCTGTATTTGATGTAGCTGATAGGCTGTACTGTTATTAAATCAATTCAAATTTCACTTAATACTATCTGTGGGTGTGTTTTCTTGCCACAATTACAAATCTGAAAAATTTACTCCATCAAACTCTTCAAAAAGTGACTTAATTCAGTAATTGTCTAATAACAAAAAATTCCTTTAATACCTAACATGTTTAAGCTAGAGCTATATAACTTAGTAAAAATGAATAAATCTTTATAAAACACTGTAAAATTGACGGTATTCTACGAAATCACTGCCACACTGTTCTTCCTCTGCCTCCGTATAACCCTGATCTAGAGCCCATAGAACTTATTTGGGGTCAATTTAAAACACTCAGTTACAAAAAACTCAGATTTTGGGCCATTTTTTCAATGAAAAATAATAAACCGTTCGGGTATATGTGACATTTTATGTAAAAGTAAAAGTAACTGTGTAGTAACAACTTACCAAAGGCAGCCGGCTATCTGGCAAAAAACGCAAAAATTTCCATCCCACACGTACAATATTTATTTTTAAATTACAAGAAAATTTACTCTAATTTATTTGTTTTTTTATTCTTCGTTCTAAATAGAGTCGTCAAAACTATACTTCTCACACAGAACTTAATTAACCTTAAAAAAGTCATCTGTTATTTTATGTTTAGTAATTTTGTACCTGTAGATATCAAAACAGTTTCGTATTTTATTTAAATATCCCATGGATTCATCACTTATATTATTAGTTTCACTAACTTTCGTTAATGATTTTAAACGAAAGTTTAAAATGCTATTATTTAAGACTTTTTTTGACCTTAACCCATGAACAAGTTTGCGATAAAATCCTCTTTATAACCAAATCTCTAATACGTTCCTACTCGTTAAACACGAGTTTAATTATCATTACTAAGATACAAAACCAAACAAATCTCGTACTTTTGCTCGTTACATCCGAGTTTTCGTTATAAGCGAGTTCCTTATTTGCGAGTTCTACTGTATTTTTTATGTAAATATTTTTTTTTTAAGTAGCCGCTTGCGGTAGCCGTACTAAATGAACTTAAGGAAAGTTAATTAATTTTTGGTTATGTTAATGTTAGTACGAAATTTAATTTATTTTAATAACATTTTCTGCAAACATATGTAAACGTAATTAAAAATTATAAATATAAAATCAATGTTGTTTCACGTGTCCTGTAATTTCATTAGTAAAATAACGTAAAGAAATGGATTCTATACGGACGATTACTTTTTAAATAACCTACAACTTAAAGTCCAATACATTAAGATCGAATGATTTGTGATGATCCAGAATTGTGAATCGTTACGGGAACCCTTAGAAACAAAACATGATCGAAAATGAAATTTTAGAAAACAATGGGTGTCGTCAGGGCTGCCGCTAACATATGTGCCAAATGTTTACCGCACACGAACGCCCATACCAAAGGGGCGGCCAAATTCATCAGCAGATATATTTCAAAATACGTTAAAGCAATTAATACCTACTTGGTCTAGGTGTATATCGTTAACGTTTATTGAGGTGGTCTCGATATTTGTTTTATTAGCATTACCGCAGTGTATTGGCATCAGCCTTTGTTTTGACTGCCAAGAAAGCTTATAGGTAGGGCTAGACCTATTGTTGCGCGACATTTATATCTGAGTTATATCTCTTTGTGGTTTTGTAGACAGGTGCGTGCATGTCGACGCTGGCAAAATGCATGTTGAGTATGAAGTACCTCCTCGATAAGATAAGAAATTATTTATGTTTTGTTTTGACAAACGGGCGCCTTTAGGACTGTTAACTTGTATTCAACTTGTTTCCAAGCAGGTCTTGTTTTTGGTCAGGGTCTGGCGGTGTAATTCTGAGACGTGTCGTATTTGTATACGGTTTATATTTGTAATATAATCAAAATGTCTGACAGAAAAACGAAACGGTTTTCGGGCTTTTAACATAAACAAAAAAAGAAAGGCGAAAATTGAACAACTGAAGTTAAGTGGCGCGTTAGAAAAAGTTTAGCTCATACTAGTGAAAGTGAAACTAAGCGTCCAAAAACTGATAAAAATGAAGGTGAAAACGTTGGTGCTTTAATAACTATAGCGTTATAAAAACTCTGAAAAGACGACCGCGATCAAATAAACTTTTATATTTTTGAAAACGTATTGAACACTCCTTCGAGCATGTCTTCCACTTATATCATGTGGAAATAACATAAGTGGAACTTATCTACTCAGCTAAATAAGTTTAGTTTTTGAAAAATATATTTATTTTTGTCATTGTTATTATTCATGTCTGTATAAATTTTTAATTAAAATAAAATTAAATAATGTGGCAAAGTTGGGATATGAAAAGTATATTCAGGAGGGCGGAAAGGTAAAACTGCAAACGGCGGCAAGAAACCTAGCGGCGGCCCTGTGTGTCGTCTTGTAGTAAACCGGGGGGGGGGGGGGGGATGTGAAAATGAAACATATAAACAAAATACACACAAAAGTCTCTTATAAAAAAGGCAAAACTACTAAAATTTATTTAATTTGACGGTACTCAAAATTTTAACAGAAAAACAGCTACTGGCTTTTACATTAATACATTGTGACTAGCTGAATTACTAGTATTCTGTAATTCTGTAGTTCCTACGGTTTGTAGTTTGTACCGTATTACTGCAGTATTGATACTTTGTTAGTAAATGTTTGTTCATTATCCTAAACAGATAGTTACATTGTTTTATTAAATTGTTATTTTACATTATTCGGAATATACTAAACTACTTTACTGAAATATTAAATTATTCTAATTCTATTTATATAGACACTAACCAATAATTTTTATGGAATATAATACTTTTTATTGCGGTAATAAAGTTAAGTATGGTTTTAAAATTTTGTCTAGTTTCCGGGAGAATAAACAGTAGTTTACTAAAAATTGTACACAAGAAACAAAGTTTTAAGTAAGGCTGATTTGATATTGATTGAAAAAAAATGAAACATACTAGGATAAAAATGAAATTTTTTCAAATACACTGTACAGAATACAATGCTATTTATATCGGACAATCTGGCCGTACCCTGAAACATCGCATTTCTGAACATAAGAAAGCGATTTTAAATAATACAGTCAATACAGGTTTTACAGGTCAATGATTAAAACACAACTACTTTATAGACACAAAAACATAATACAACTGCACAACATAAAAAAAGCTAAAATAATTAATTTTTAAAAAATTTTAGAAAGTAGAAAAGCAATTGAAAGTAACAAAAATTTAACAAACGAAGAAACTAAATTATTTGTATCTTCTTTATTAAAAAGTGTTATTTAGTTTAGTTGATTTTTAGATTTTGCTTTCATAAATATTATACTTAGTTTTTATAGTCACTTGACCTTGACTATACTGGCTCATCCACCCCTTCCAACATACATACACCACACACAGCCTTAACACATATTTACCACCCTACACTTTCTTTGTATTTAGTTGTTCTTAGAAGCTCTTTGAAAATAGCTTAATAGGCTGAAACAATTATCAGAGGTAAAGAATAAATCTTGAAACTTACAAAGTGTTTGTGTGTTTTTAAAAACCTTTCTTGCAAGCTTGATTTGGCTAAATATTTTTCGGGATAAAAAGTATAAGATTTTCTATAACGTGTGTAGAAAAGCTAAATAATCTACGTAGGCTACAAACTTAGTGAGGAATACTGTTTGTTACAACCCCCTCCCCGAGTTAAAATTTGTACTCACTAAAAACCTACTCTAGAAATTTTTTTTTTTAATATCTTCTGGTAAATATTTTAGATTTGAAGCGGAGAGTTTAGCTGACTATCAAACAAGAAGAGGTAAAACATTAACAGGTAGACTAACATTTGCAAAGCGACTAGGGTTGTCACTGTAAACGTGACATTTAACTAGTTGTTGACTGACTGGAATTTGCACTGCTTTCATATTAGATATGAAATCCTATCCTGTCGCGCAGTGATGGACGTAACAAATTGGTTAGGTGGTTTAACCACTGCGGAAACTGCTGTGAAATATTAGAGAAACGTGGGAAAAATCTATTCGTAAAAATCGCTTCGTAAAAATAATATTTTCGTTCATTTATACCTTTAGTTTATTTATTTAGTTAAATCTGAAAGTTTTAAAGTACTATTTAATTGGACAATGAAAGCTAGTTAGACACGCTGCATGTCTGGGCATACAGCAGACTTCGAAAAGTTTATAATTGAAATTTGTCAATACTTTTCCATCTCAGATTTTTAACAATTGTGTATCAGTTCTTATTACGAGCTCAGATGAATTTTAATACCTAACACGGCTGGATACAATTATCCTTTTCTACAAAAATTTTAATTCCTTTGTTTTCACAGTATTTAAAATTGTTTCTTGTATATGAGAGTTCCGTTTTCTTCTATTAAAACCATTCCTTGTCCGATGATGTCTACTTGTTCGCCATTGTAAAAAGTTATAATGTAATTGTGATTGATTTGATTCAAGTCCTCGATTTCAATGGATCTGTTTTCGTATTTGAATACAGCGTGATTGTTATTCTTTATAGTGACGTTGTAAGTATCTTGTTCCACTGGGTAGCCGGCAAAAACGCGCACTCGTCTGAATCTAGTAATGCATATGTAAAAGTCCACCGTCGATATTCTTACGTCTCCGCCTAAAACAAAATTTGTTCTCAGTAAAATTCTTCTTCCGTGGAAAAAATATAATTCCGCGTATGTCTATAAATTTGCTATAACGTTATCTTCAATACCGTTTAAAGTTGTCTACTACGCAACGTATGATACCCCCCCCCCCCGGGTTAATCCCTAGACGGTACCACTTGTGACGGTATCAAATGTTCTCCGAGTTTTACCAAACTGCAGTTTATTCTTGACCTCGTCGATACTCTACTATTTAATAATGTGTGTGTTGTAGTAAGTAAATTTGTTAACTATTGACCTTATGGCTTTTGATAGGGTAAAATGAGATAAACTCTGGGAAGTATTGAATAAAAAGGGATACCCGAAACACTTGATTGACGTATTGAAGAATTTATAAAATGGAACAGAGATAAGTGTTGTATTGGGAGACGGGCGTGTCTCACGAAGTCTTTTAATTAATGGAGGGCTTAGACAAGGGTGCACTTTGTCCCCGCTATTGTTTAATATATAACTTGACGATCTGCTTGGAAGACTTAACGATGGGATCCCTTCTGGCAGTTAAATAACTGTACTGCACTAAATAGCCTATGCTGCACTTTGTAAATGATTGGTTGTAATACAGGCTAATGAGAAAACACTGCACAAACGTTTATATGGCCTCCAACAGATAAGCAAAGAAAATAATTTAAAATTTTCAACTGCAAAAACAAAGGTTAGTATGGCTTTTTGGAGAAAATATCCTAAAGTAATGCGATCGGAGATAAAGTGTCCGGTGGAGAATGAAGTTTAAGGCAAAGGAGGAGACGAAGAACAAGCCCGTCGCCCGCTCGTAAGCTGCGTCCCAAGCTTCATTGTAGAGCTCCTGCCGCAGGGACCATAAATATTCTGGATTTTAAGCGGTGTGGCCTTCTACCGGCCGTGGAAGGCAACGAAGAGTCAGTGAAATACGCCCACGTGCACAGATGTTCCTACGACCAAAAAATGAAAGCAATTATGATCCAGCGCTGGCTATTTTATTCATATCTAACACGAATACGGAGCCAGTCTTTTCCATTGTTTTTAAAAGAATGCTGGGTGGTAGACTATTCAAGAAAAGTTTTCAGGAAAGAATAAACGGTGAGAGAAAGAAGGGTTGGCACATGAGAGAAAGAGGGTTGGCAGATAAGAGAAAGATCGCAGGATTGTGAAGAGAATTTGAAAAATACTAGAGTCGGAATTTATCGAAAAAATTTGAAATTTGGCGAGAATGGAGAGGGGACGTGTACGGGAAGGATAGACCCACCGAAGGGTGTAGAGCTGAGAGAATTAAGAACGCAATAAGTAAATTTATTATTCCATAAAACGTGAGTAGACGGTAATGTTCTGTATTTATCTATATTTTTGTTATTAAGAACTTTGAAATATGGTTTCAATGAGACTACGTAATTTGTTAAATAGTTTTACGGGTTTTGGATTAATGCTCGTGTGCTTTACATACAGAAGACGTCAAGGGATAAGACTCAAAGTTTGATCGATAAGAAGAGTTATGTTTAAGGTGACAGTTGGCTCAGAACAAATTTACTATTTCGCTAACATTCCTTATTAGTAGTTTTCTAGATTTAATACTTCAAGCTCAAATAACAAGGGATACCCTATTACTATTTGTATTAATCACACCTAGTAGAATAAGGCGATCCCACGACAACAGTAATTGATTTATAGGATCTTTTATTAGAAATCATTAGAAACTTGTCACTAGAAACTTTTTTTTTTAATTGTGAGTAACTATATAATTTACTGGAAAGTTGTAGGCTTATAGGTATCTGCTAATCTATTTTATTAGTAACAGGAAGCCGAATAGAATAAGGATATTATCAACGTATTATTATTATTATTATCAACAGAATAGAGCCCGAATTATATGAGGTTTGAAAATAAAATTGTATATAGCCTTTTGTATTTTTCATCAGAACAATTTTTAATCTGGAATCTGCGATCATCGCTTCTTTTAACCAGCGGTTTATAAACTGAGGTTGATGTTCAAATAACAGTGAACCCACGGTTTTCTTTTCTTTTTTTTTATCTACGTAAGATACGTTAATATATAATAATAAAAATAATAATAATAATAATAATGGCTCCCATGTATATCACCGAAGTAGCTTAGGAGTAGACAGGGTAGGCTGCCTAATGTGAGCCGTACGGCATACAAGGAAGGCAGTGTGGCCAGCACTACGCTTCAGCCGCCCATTATTATCCTCAGGATGTTATCCCAGGTACTCATTTTCAACAGGCTGAGTCGACCTGGGGGCTGAAAAACTCACCTTGATTTTATGGTGCAGGCCCGGGAAATGAACCCGGGACCTCTAGATTAGTAGCCAGGTGCCATACCCACTGGTCTACTGAGCCGCCTACGTTAATATATGAATAATATAAATCAATTGTGTTACGTAATACGGAACATTTTACAAGTAACTCGGCTATCCCAGCAGAGCCCAGCTATAATGTGTGTACAGTTTGTCAAAGTTTTGTATATCACATGGGTAGCCTAAGATGCGCAGTCGTCTGTGCAAGGCGTGTCCAGAGGTATACGAGAGCTGGAGCGGACTATTTGGCGCGCCGTAAAAGAACCGTTACAACTGTAACTGTTACTTCGAGACTGCCGAAGCCTAGCTTTCCAGTACGTGCATACAAAGCAAATTTCATTCAAGAGTACTTTCAATACTACATTCGTTCAACAGTGTTTATCAATTTTGAATACAATATTTCTGCAATGCCTCAACCGAAATCTTCACGCCGATTAGGAAGAGGAATAGCTGTAATTAGCTAAAGTAAATGTATCATAATGAACGTGTTTAATAAGATTAATGGCGAAAATCCGGACATGCAGATGTCAGAAATTAAAAACCTTGTTGCCGGTATGTGTGGAATGTCGGTTCACGTTTTAAGAAAAGTTCTGTCGGAATCGAAAAAATTGCGTGAAATCGAAACGTTTACTACATCTGGGAAAACTCGTAAACGAACTAACAAGAAAGTTAATATAGATAATTTTCAAATTAGTGCATTACAAAATATAATTATGTGCGTACATATTGCTGATGCTTTGTGATGAAATACGATTATGTGACACTTACCAACCGCGCGGTCAGCGTACTGAGTTCAAGGACACTATTTCTAGTAGATTCGAGAGCGCCTGTTTGTTTAACACGCCATCCAAAGTGACAGTTATTCTGGAATCTCAGCAGGGTATAAATATAAGCATTCAGCGACACTTAGTTTGAATTTACGTCGGCGATTACTCAGTGCGTTTAAGTGGCGATTTATTCAAGTGAGGTTCGAAGTATTGTGGCGCAGTGTATTTGTGTTATAACCGTGCGAGACTCTATTAGTTGACATTATTATTGCGTGTGGACAAATTATGCTCGGATTATTGTACAAGTTGATTATAAACTGTACATGTGATTAATTAAAGCTGGCGATTAGTGACTAATTGGTGTCTTGTATTTTGTTTTCCACGGTAACATACGACGATCAGTTAGACCGTCGTAACAATATAAATAAATAAATCAAAATATAAATATCAAATTAATCAATCAATATCAATAAATAAATAAATAAGTAAATCAGAATGTATAAATAAATTAAAATAAACCCACAAAACAAAATAGGTAGTAACCATTTTCTTGAAGGAGGATTTTGATGTAGGAGGATTGATTTTGAAATTTAAAAGTCTGGGAATAAAGAGATAATATCATTTGAATTCAATTAAAATCTTTTCTAAACGTAAATTAAACATAGGCTAACAATGATATGTAGTAATAATAGATTATCAAAATTTTAAAAATTCATCACCATAAATGTTTTCAAATAGGTCTTAATGTTTCAGAAAGAGTTACATTTTTTGAGAGAGACTATTCCGGCACTTTTTTTTTATTGAAGCTAATAACGAAAGCCGAGTGGCAACGGATAAAGCCGTGTTACAGTCACGTACCTCAAGGCAATTTGAGTTAGCTGAGGCTGTCATTTGCTTCTTTTTAATCTAAAACAAGAATAAACTTTAACAGGGTCATTGACTTTAACAAGTGTAAGACGATAATTCTATTCGATAATTTTTGTTAGTCGGTTACAAGGTCACACTGAAGACGGTAAATTAAAAATAAAGCAATAGATCTAAACTTATTTTAACTTAAATGTATTGTGTATTGTGTATTATATAACAAAACCATAAAGCAATTGACATGTACGTTAGAAAGAAATTAATCTGATCTAGGACTTCTGTTTCTACTTGGAAAATGTTGATGACATTCAGTCGAGTAAGCGTTTTGTTTCATTATGTCGGATCATAACGTAAAGGTCGCTTCCATACAGACAAAATACGTATTAACGTTGTAAGTAAACCCTGTATGCCGGTCGTTACAAAAGAATAAAAAGCATACGGAAAATTCACTAATTATAGAATTTTCAAATAATAAAATAATTTTGTTTATGTTTATAGAGGTATGTATAAGAGATAAATCTGTTTTTTAAAAGGTTCTGGTAAAATTTTAATAACAGGTAGGTATTTATTGACCGTCGAGAACTTCTTGAAGATTTGCACCAAGTCTGGAGTTAAATAGATTAACTCCAGGTAATAATCGATTGGTGACTTTTCTGACTGGTCCAATATCTTGTTCAAAATAGAATATATTCTTCCCACTTAATTCCTTCAGCCTTATAAATACCCTTAAATTACCCTGTGAAATAAGTACAGATACGAAATAATGGAAATATAAAGATTTATTGACAATTTTAAATAAATAATTGATATTTTATCGATGGAGAGCAATTATCGACTCTGTCTCAGGAATTATCGATTGTGTCATACAGAACAAAATTTTATGTTATATTATATTAAAAGACAGGTTCTTTGAGCGATTATGGATTAATAGTCAGAGAAGGGTGACGAGAAAGTATAACATTAACAATTAAAAATAAATACAATAATTACTATTCAATAGTATTTAAATAATTTCAGTATATAATATTTGAATATAAATGTTTTGTCAAACCAGTGAAGACTGACGTCACTGCGATATGGTTAGCCGACTTCGTTTTCAAGATGGCCGCTACTCGAGTTGGTCTTGGTTACTGCATATGCGTCGTGTCAGAAAATTACTATAAAATTACCTTTATCAAGGTCTAAAATGTCCCCGCACTGGTGTAATATGTCTGTTAATCTATTTGGTGTATTCTGGTGAAGTGTTCTGTGTAAACTTGTGTTAGTTAGTTTATTTTCTATGTGTTCAACTTCTGCGGTTAAGTTCTCAAGTTATTGGTTAGGATTTGCAGAATAAATCAGTTGAAATATAGTGTTCTACTTGTTTCTATCACTCGTATTATGTAGTTAAGTGTTTGTTTTCACTATTGTCGTGAATGTATTAACAGCTTTAGCTTTAAAAAGTGTTTAAACCGCCTAACTCTCGTTTCACTGATTTCAATGGCTGAACACTAGTATCATTTTCAATTCGATTTAAAGAAACGTTCTTCACACAACTGTCCAGCTTGATATTCAACAAAAGACTAATTAACTTGGTCATAAATCTGGCCCAGTTAATCCTTGAAAAAGTATTGTTAACATTTTTCGACTTCCCATACATATGATAAAATATTACATTATGTATGGAATTTATCTATTTTATTCCTCACTTTTATGAATTATTAACCTTATTATTGGTTTTACCATCTCATTCCCTTTAAATTGATGTATTGTAGTCCATATCTGTAGACATTTTGTAGAAATTAACAAATTTCTTTACTTTATGGAAATATAGGCTCAAAATTGGATTTCCGTCTTTATACAAAATTCCCTCCATTTTAAATATTATTAATACTATTATAATAAATTTTAATTATTCACATTCCTCTTCCTTTCCTTAAATACATATAAATTACACCTTTGAACTGGTTTTTTGTGTTAATCTGTAAATTTGACATTGCTCTTTAAAATTAATTAATTTATATATTTTGACAATTTACAAAATGTTAAGGTATATTTCCTTATTATCATTTTAATTCATAGGATCATTCCTAGTAGTGGTTAATTGTGTTATCTTATATAAATCTTGGTAGTTGACAGGATTTATAAGTGAATTATACTATTTTATATTGGTTCTCTGATTTCACCAAATGGCCTAGATTTTAGAATTTTATATTTCTTTCTTTCTGAAATAATTTAAACTTAATTCCTCCTCTGACTTTACATAATTACAATTATATGAAAATAACATGATTTATAACTTATTGTGTTGTGTAGTAGTTAATTAACACTACAGTTATTAAAATAAATAATTATGAACATGGTTTAGCAATCTGCACAATTGAACATATTGCAGATATGGTTTGAACATATATCTTTTAACTATTTTTGAGCTAACATAGCATACCTATTAGAACATTATTACTGGTATGTAGGTTATTATTTATCAAACATAATTCTTTTTAAAACACATAACATAAATCTTATTTTCTAATAAACCTTACAAATACATTTATTTAACACATTGATTTTAGGACTGTGAATAAACAGTCTATTTAAACATGTTACACTTATTCATACTATATTAGTACCAGTCCTTTCTGGTTTAAACCATTATTATTGTGATCCCCTACATCAGTAAACATTAACTCCCATACTCTATTTATTATCATTTTTTACAAATGTCTTGTAAATAAAGATTTACATTAAAATAATAAAATACTGGAAACCTTCCATTTTATTATTTTATTATGCTGTTTATTATTAGATTTTAAAGTTGTGATATAGCATACTACTAAGTTATAGTATCACCAACTTTAAGTTTATTGCATTTTTTTAAAAAAAACACTTACACAAATTCACTTTCACTGTTGGTTCTGATATTTTGAGTCTTATTATCTGAGACCAGACCTTTAGCAATCATGGACCGTTAATACTAGTTTATTTTCTTTATTACACAATAGCTTTATTCGGTGCACTTCTTATAACGCTATACAGCACTTTAGTTTTCTCAATAATTACATTTTATAGGATTTTGGGTATGTTATACTTTCTTTTGCATAGTTTTTGTGGGTTTGGGGTTGATAGTAGTTTATATAATAATAGGTTTTACTACGGTGTTTCTTTCATACTATTTCTTCCTCTCCTCCTGTTCTTCTTTCTTGTCCTTCTTCGTATCTTCCTCCTGGTCTTCATTCTTGTCCCTCTTCTAGTCTTCATTCTTGTCCCTCGTCTAGTCTTCACTCTTCTGGTCTTCCTTCCTCATTCTTGGGTAAACCAAGGTACTTGGTGTTATCTCGACTGAGGTTTAGTTTGGAGTATTTAATTTATTCACTGAACTGACTTTATTCTTCTATACAGGTTTCAGGGTATTGTTTTCTTCCTGTTCACAAACTTTATTCTTCCCTCTTCTTGTTTTTGGGGTATTTTGGTATTCACCACTCTTTAATTGAGTCTCTTTTTTCTTGATATTGTCTTGTATAACTGGTTTACTGCTCTGAGCTTCCTGGGTAACTTACTGATATTATACTATGAGTTGATGAGTTGCTTCGATACTTTCTTTGGTTTTTAAAACAGTGGTTTTTATATATAATGTAGTGAGGATTTTTATTTTATTGTGGTTCATTCCTCTGATTTATTTAAATGTCATTCAATATTATTATAACATTTGTTGGTGTAATTAAACTTTATGATTTCACATGACTTAAAATGTAGTGGATTTTCTGTCACGCTACAGAATGCCCTTCTCCAGAAGTAATTTTTTCAGACTATACTTGCTTTGTCTGAAACAATTGCTTATGATAATTATTCAAGGTTTGTTATTATTTTGGACTTCCTTCCATTTTAAAAATTTCTTATTTATATTTGAGTTTATATCATTCTCACTTGATCTTCCTTGATAGTAATAGTCATCTGAGTTTCATATTTATTATTTCATTTTTATATTTCTTCTTAATATTTTCTCCTTGGGATATTTCCTCCCTATCGTTCCCTACTTTGTGAGCTGGTTCAGTTCAGAGAGGCACTGTACGCTACTTTCCTCTGCTGTCCAATACTTCACACATATTTGAGTACAGAGGCAAATCATCTCTGCTCAAAAAACATATTAATCCTGCTGGAATTATCTTCAGACAGATTAAAAAATTATTCAGAATAGTACACATTTGTTACTATTTAAAAAAAAATATCTTTGGGATACTTCACCTATTACTTATTATATTTCTCAGAGATTTTAATATTCCTATCTCAGTTGTTCTTCTGACTCATTAACTGGATGTTTTTTTCATTTGATATTATGGTAGGAAGCTCTTCTATTATTACATTTTTCAACTTTTCTTATCATATAAATCTTTTGGTTATAAATTCTTTATTACCTTCTGGTTTTTTCATTATAATCTGCATTATTTATTGTAGCATATCTTTATGACATTTTTAGACTGTTTCTTTGTTCTTAAATTTCCACTTGTTCTATTTTCTAGAATTTTTATAACTGTCATTATCATAATTGATACTTAATTCATAAAACATTTTATATTAATTCGTTTAATTACATAAATCTTTGACATTATTTTCACATTATTCCTGTCATTGTTATTATACTTGCGAATGATGGTTTTTTATTAATTTCATAATGAGGTCATAATTTCTCCTCATACCACTTCAAAGTTTCATTCTCTCATAATTCCAAAGAAGTTTTTGTACTTTATTATATTCAATCACTCAAATCGTATTAAAGAAATTTTTCTTTTTTATTTCCTTTAACATCATTTTATGGAAAGGTTTTTACTCTTCATATTGAACTTAGACATGATTATATTGTCCAGAATTATTTGTTTCAATTCTAAATCTGTTTCCTTTTACTCATCCCATTATGATCCTCTGTTACCATGGTAATTATCTTCTATGCTTACCATAAATATGGTATGAAATCTCTTCAGTTTATCTCACCATAGTGTTTTATTTATAATTGGTTGGTAAGTTGTACTTATACTTGGTTTGGGAAACTTGATTTATACATAATTCAAAATTCACTCTTCTTATATTATTCCATAAAGTTTTCTCAAATAATTTGTATGTAAGGTGGGCTTATATGTGTTTTGGCTGGTTTTATTTTTCTAAATTCTCTTGGTATTATTGTCAAAATGTTTCTCTTCAAATAAATATTTAGTAAGCTGTCCTTACTTGTTTTTGACCTTAGATGGTTTTATTTCTAAATTCTCTCCTTCTTTATTATTATATTATAGCCATAAAGTTCTTCACATTTTTTGTTAGTAAGGTATCTTACAATTGTCTTTTAGAATTTTGATGATTATTTCAAAATTCTTCTTTTTATATATCTTCTTCTAAAATGTTTCTTCTCAAATAAATTGTATGTAATGGGCTTACATTGTGTTCAGAATTTGGTTAATTTTACCTTCAAATTCAGTTTTATATATCTTCTTCCAAAATGTTTCTTCTCAAATAAATTGTATGTAATTGTCTTACATTGTTATTTGAATTTAGGGGATTATTTATTCTAACTTCTTCTTATGCATATCTTCTAAATGGTTTTCCTTTAAATAATCTTTATGTAAGATTGGCTTACATGTATTTTAGAATTTTGGGGATTTTAAATTCTAATTCTTCTTCTATCATTGCCATAAAATTTCCTTCAAATATTTTCTTTATGTAAGGTGAGCTTACGTATTTTAGAATTTTGGGGATTTTTAAATTCTATTTCTTCTTCGATCATTGCCATAAAATTTTCTAATAATTGTAGATAATATGTGCTTATATTTCTTTTTAGAATTTGGAGGTTAATGTTTTTTTAAACTTCTTCTCTTCTATTCTTGCCATAAAGTTTTTTCACATTTTCCTGGTATGTAAAGTGAACTTACATTTTTTTTAGAATTTAGAGGTTTTAAATTCTAATTCTTCTTATATTCTTGCCATAAAATTTTCTAATAATTGTAGATAATATGTGCTTATATTTCTTTTTAGAATTTGGCTGTTTTTTAATCATAAAATTTCTTCATGGATGCCTGGTTAAAGACACCCTTAACTTTACTTGAACTTATTTCTTTGATTTCGTAGGTGTTGTTGTTATTGTCTTTTGAGACGATATAGGGACCAGTGTACAGGAGCAATAACTTTTTTGTTATCCCCTCTAAGGAACTGGGTAATTCCCTATTCTTCAACAACACCTTCTCTCCAACGGTATAATGAATAACCTTACCCATGCATTTATTGTATTTGTTCCGCCGTTTCTCCTGATCTTCGGCCACCTTATTACAAAATTGAATTTTATCAAATCTATATTTATGTTCTCTGGGGAACTCCAAGATATCTGCAATCTCTCTAGGGGGTTGTCTCTCGTACATCGCGGAGTATGGGGTTATTCCTATGGCAGGATGGTAGGCCAGGTTGAGGAATTCTTCAGTAGCCTCCAAATATTCTTGCCATCTTCTCTGCTGATCATGGCAATATGTTCTTAATAGGCGCCCCACCTCTCGCAAGACTCTTTCGGCCGGGTTACTGCTTGGGTGGTATACGGATGTCTTGTATGTGTGAACCCCCATGGACAGCAGTGTATCCCGCCATCTCCTCCCCTTGAATTGCGTTCCGTGGTCGGTTATGATCGATACCGGTTTTCCGACGGTTGGGAAGTACTGGTCGATCAGGATATTAAGAACCTTCTTCGTAGTCGCCCGATTTGCTGGGTATAGCTTTACGAACTTGGTGTAATGGTCCATAATGATGACGATATATTTGTATCGGTGGCGGCCTCCACTGCGGGGAAATGGCCCGCAGATATCCAGGAATACCTTCTCAAGATTAGACTGCGATGTTATTGGAATCATCTGCCCTTCTCTTTTCTCGTTATTAGTTTTTACGAGTTGGCAAATGCGACAGTTTCTAATATACCTCCGTACCTTCCGATTGATGTCTTTTATATAGCAGCTTTCTTCCAGGGCCTTTACCACCTTTAAAGCGCCCATATGCCCATATCGAACATGATAACTGATCACTATCTCTTTCTCGATATGGGTTGGAATTATTACCTTCCACTCCTCCTTAAATAATGATGGTTTGGAAAACAGGATTCCCTTATGTATAGTGTAATATCGGGAGATGGTCTCATCTCCTGCTTCCAATCTTGAGATAATAGTAATTAATTTCGGGTCAGCTTGTTGGTGTGTGCTTAGTTGTTCTAGAACTGATTCAGGCGCTGCTGCTGAGAATATGGTACACCTTCAGAATACTCTCCTTCTCCCCCTCGAACGTCTGCTTGTCAATGTCAACTCTAGACAATACGTCCGCGACGACATTCTTCCTTCCGGGGATATACTCCCACTTAAGGTCGTATTCTTGCAGCAATAGTATCCACCGCGTTAATCTTCCATGGCTCAGCTTACATCTCTTAAGGAACGAGATAGATTTATGGTCTGTCCGGACGGTAACGGGATAACCAAGAATATATGTACGGAACTTTCCGCACGCGAACACGACACTCAATAACTCCTTCTCTGTCACATGATAGTTTTTCTCATTCTGGTTCAGAGCTCTGCTGGCAAAACAGATTACAAGATGCTCGCCCTCCTCATCCTCTTGATATAAAGTAGTGCCGAGGCTGATGTCACTGGCATCACAATTAAGAAAGAAAGGCTTGTTAAAATCTGGATGGCGGAGTATAATATGTTTAAAGAATTTTTGTTTTATAAGATTCAATATGTTTTGTTGTTCATTACCCCAGATCCATTTATTTTTAGATGACAGTTGCGGCTGAAATCTGGCAGTCAGTTCGCAGTACTTTTCCTGGAACTTGCGGTAGTAATTACAGAGTCCCAGGAACGACTGTAACTGCCTTCGATTCTTTGGTGTAGGAAAGTTCTGAATTGCTTCGACTTTTTCAGCCGATGGTGAGATTCCTTTATCATTTAATATGAAGCCCAAGAATTGTATCTCTTTAGCAATAAAATGAGACTTTGCTAACTTCAGTGTAATATTGTTTGCTGCTAGCTTCTGTAAGACGTGTTCCACACGGTAGCAGTGTTCCTCCCAAGTTTCTGAGGACACTAGCAAGTCGTCGACATATACGGTGGTGAATTTTAGTGCTTCTTGGCCAAGTATCTGATCCATGCAGTGCACAAAGACTGCGACTGAGTTTACCAGTCCGAAGGGCAACCTCTTAAACTGGTAGTTCCGCCCTTCGAATATAAAGGCCAGATACTGGCGACTCTGTGGATGTAATTCCACCTGCCAGTATCCGCACACCGTATCCCAGGTAGTGAAGTATTTGGTACCGTGGAATCGTTTTAAGATCTCCTCAATCTCACCGGGCGAAGTCCTGTCATTTATGATCATCTTATTTATTTCGCGCGCATCTAAACATAAACGGACTTGTCCGTTTTTCTTAGGAATAGCCACGATAGGACTTGTGTAAGGGGAATGGCTACTCTCTATAATGTCACGGTTAATCATTTGCTCTATTTCAGCTCTTACTGCCTGCTTTCGTGATTGCGCAATGGGGTAAGACTTCCGGTTAAAGTCTACAGTGTCTCGGAATTGTAGAGTACACTGGAAATTCTTCACTTTACCGGGCTCATCAGAAAAGACTGATTTATATTTATTGTAGATGTCTATTAATTTGTTCGCTTGGTTTGTTGTTAAACCTTCGCCAGTTATACCGCTCCGGAAATCCCTGATCTCCTGGATTTTTTGCGACCATAAATCTTCATTGGATGTGTCGTCTATTCTCTGTTCAATTATGGATGTTGGTTGGATGTAATTAATTTTTCGGATTTGCTGATGGATACTATCGGGAACGACTTGGTCACTACCCACCAAGTTCGCCGTCCAAGTATGTCCGCTAGAAAACAGTGATAATGATTCAGTTCCTAGATCAATGATGGCGGAATTTCTCCTAAGCACATCACACCCGACAAGTATATTAAATGGCAGACCGCTCGCCACCAAGAATTCCATGTCAATCGCTATACCACAGCTCATCACACTGGCGGAGACTTGTCTACGTATAGTTTTGTTTTGTCGGCCGGTTGCTCCCAACAAGACAATATTATTCAACGGCAATGTTGGTAAAGTTCTACCGCACTCTTGCTGTATCCTCTCCAGTTCCGTCGTACTTATTATTGATACGTTTGACCCAGTATCGATCATTAACTTGGCTGGGATGCCTTCTACCTTGGCGTCAACATGTATAATTTCATTATTGAAGTTATTGGTGGGACTCCTGTTATCCTCCTCCAATAACTCCTGTCTGATGTCTTTCAGGTAGTTGCACCCGATGATTGTAATACGGTTGTGATTATTCTCGAAATTGCACTCATTCTCATTATCATACCCAGTAGTCAGAAGCAGTAATGGGTTCTGGTGATTTCTTACTGCCTGTGCCCGTTTAAAGGCTCGGCATCATTGTTTCTTTGAGCCGTATTATTCGATGCCTCATTCGGGATGCTCAGAGTGGTTACTTGCCGATCTGTCCTATGGTCTTCCGGTCGTTCATGGTGCGACCTCTGTTCAGTGTTGTCCAAACTATTGCTCCTACGCGCCGGATAGTACCTCGGTTGGTCCCGTTCTAGGCTCCTCCGCCTTTCTTCGTATCTTCGGTAACTGCTTCGTCGATTGTGGTTGAATCCTCGCTGTCTTCCTTCTGTGGCTTGTATGAAGTTCACTCTAGGGCGAGGGAACCTATTATTATTAAAATTACCATTATTGGGACCCGCACGATTAGCATTATTAGGGTAAGGACTATTACCATAATTGGGGCTTCTCTGACTATTTACGTTATCAGGGTAGGGATTGCGGTTACCCTGATAACCATTAGAGGGTCGATTCGGGTTTTGCTGGTTGGGACCCGTATTATTATTATCATTGTAATTGGTATTATTTACATTATTTCCATTATTATAATTGTTATTTCGCGGGTATGCCCGACCTCCTTGGTACCCAGTATTTATGTGGTTCGCACCCTGATTATTGTTCAGGTACGTCCTTGGTTCGGGCCCATCACTTCTTCTACGACTCTGCCTGTAGTAATCTTCGTTTTCATAATTCTCTAGGAGTTCTGTCATTGCCTGGATGGTTTTTATCTGGCTGCCCCTCCTTGCACGAATCACCTCCTCATCATAATGGTAAGACAGCTTGTTTATTAGGCATTCCTCCGGTATGGCTGGTTCTAAGTGCTTGGCCATACACACTTTGCCGAGAAAATAAGCTGTCATTGAGCTGCCGACTTGTGGTTTGTAGCGGCCGTGGCATATATTATCCCTGATGAGATTCTGCGTGGTCTCTGACCAGTACTTGGCTTTGAACAGGCTTTTGAATTGTTCATAATTGTCGATGTCGCTCCGGTTGGCCATCCACCAATGGTGATTCACCTCCCGAAACGACTCGTCAAGGATTTCTCTGCTCCGGACCCATCGGTTCCCTCGGTGTTTCTCGAGGTACTCCTCTATTCGTGCCAAGAACTCCATAGGCTTCCGTTTGTATTGCCGGAAATTGAGCCATTCTCTGTTCTCTGACATGGGGAAATTGTGATATCCCGATGGTCTGTTTCTTATTAACTCCATCTCCTCCTGGCTCTGACGCACCTGTCCGGTTATGTTCACCATAGCGGCTTCCACGCCGTCGCAACTTTCTGTTACTTGGGTTCTCACTTTATTTACTTAATCCAGGGCAAACTTCTTGGTCTCCTCCAATTTAGTTTTCTGTTGTTCTTGGACCTGAGTAATCTCCTTTGTTATTACTTCCCGGACTTCCAGCACTTCGTTTTCTGTTTGACGACATCTTTCGTCTACTTCTCGGATCTGCTGGTTAACAACCACGACTTCGTGTTCTAATTTCTTTACAATGGACTTCTTCGTCTCAGTTATCTTTTTATTTATCTCCTCTTTGGCTAATTCAATCCTCTCGTCTAATTTATTCATGTTCTCTTGGTTAACTTCCCTTAATTCCTCTCTTAACCTTTGATTATTCTCGTCCATTTTCTCCTCCATTTTCTGATTCTTTTCCTTCAACTTCTCCCTCAGTTGCTGATTGTCGCTTTCGATTTTCTTACTAGTTCCTCCATTTTCTCTTCCAGCTTCTTGCTCAAACTCTTACTGGTTTCCTCAATCCTTTTATTAGTATTTTCTATCTTACGGCCCAATTCTTCCTTTGTGGATCGGTTATCTTCCTTCAGATCCTCTAGTTTTTCATTTAATGAATGGTTGTCTTCCTTTAATTCTTCTAACTTTTCTCCCATCCTCTCTTCCATCTTCTTGTTGGTATTCTCTATGTTTTTATTTATTCCGCCCAAATCTTCCTTCAAGGATTGTTTGTCTTCCTTCCTGTTCTGCTCCATTGTTCTCATCATTGTCCTGAACATTTCTTGTGTTGTCATGTCCTCTATCGGTGAAGTTTTCTCCTTTTCTGGGATATTGATTTCCCCTGTTCGCGTCGTTACTTTCGGCTGTTCCTCTGGTGGTACGGGTTGTTTTGGTTCCACCTGGGCCACTAACACTTCTGGGTCTTCAACGGGTGTCGCCTCCTTACCCCCATGTCAATCTATTTCTCGGCCTCTGCCGCCCTCTTTTTCGAGGTAGCTCGTCTCTGCATTTTTCTCTGTCTCTATTTATTAATCGCTGCCAAGCTTAGATTATTAAGCCCTCTAAGTTGGACGCCACTTTGTAAGTAAACCCTGTATGCCGGTCGTTACAAAAGAATAAAATGTATACGGAAAATTCACTAATTATAGAATTTTCAAATAATAAAATAATTTTGTTTATGTTTATAGAGGTATGTATAAGAGATAAATCTGTTTTTTAAAAGGTTCTGGTAAAATTTTAATAACAGGTAGGTATTTATTGACCGTCGAGCACTTCTTGAAGATTTGCACCAAGTCTGGAGTTAAATAGATTAACTCCAGGTAATAATCGATTGGTGACTTTTCTGACTGGTCCAATATCTTGTTCAAAATAGAATATATTCTTCCCACTTAATTCCTTCAGCCTTATAAATATCCTTAAATTACCCTGTGAAATAAGTACAGATACAAAATAATGGAAATATAAAGATTTATTGACAATTTTAAATAAATAATCGATATTTTATCGATGGAGAGCAATTATCGACTCTGTCTCAGGAATTATCGATTGTGTCATACAGAACAAAATTTTATGTTATATTATATTAAAAGACAGGTTCTTTGAGCGATTATGGATTAATAGTCAGAGAAGGGTGACGAGAAAGTATAACATTAACAATTAAAAATAAATACAATAATTACTATTCAATAGTATTTAAATAATTTCAGTATATAATATTTGAATATAAATGTTTTGTAAAACCAATGAAGACTGACGTCACTGCGATATGGTTAGCCGACTTCGTTTTCAAGATGGCCGCTACTCGAGTTGGTCTTGGTTACTGCATATGCGTCGTGTCAGAAAATTACTATAAAATTACCTTCATCAAGGTCTAAAATGTCCCCGCACTGGTGTAATATGTCTGTTAATCTATTTGGTGTATTCTGGTGAAGTGTTCTGTGTAAACTTGTGTTAGTTAGTTTATTTTCTATGTGTTCAACTTCTGCGGTTAAGTTCTCAAGTTATTGGTTAGGATTTGCAGAATAAATCAGTTGAAATATAGTGTTTTACTTGTTTCTATCACTCGTATTATGTAGTTAAGTGTTTGTTTTCACTATTGTCGTGAATGTATTAACAGCTTTAGCTTTAAAAAGTGTTTAAACCGCCTAACTCTCGTTTCACTGATTTCAATGGCTGAACACTAGTATCATTTTCAATTCGATTTAAAGAAACGTTCTTCACACAACTGTCCAGCTTGATATTCAACAAAAGACTAATTAACTTGGTCATAAATCTGGCCCAGTTAATCTTTGAAAAAGTATTGTTAACATTTTTCGACTTCCCATACATATGATAAAATATTACATTATGTATGGAATTTATCTATTTTATTCCTCACTTTTATGAATTATTAACCTTATTATTGGTTTTACCATCTCATTCCCTTTAAATTGATGTATTGTAGTCCATATCTGTAGACATTTTGTAGAAATTAACAAATTTCTTTACTTTATGGAAATATAGGCTCAAAATTGGATTTCCGTCTTTATACAAAATTCCCTCCATTTTAAATATTATTAATACTATTATAATAAATTTTAATTATTCACATTCCTCTTCCTTTCCTTAAATACATATAAATTACACCTTTGAACTGGTTTTTTGTGTTAATCTGTAAATTTGACATTGCTCTTTAAAATTAATTAATTTATATATTTTGACAATTTACAAAATGTTAAGATATATTTCCTTATTATCATTTTAATTCACAGGATCATTCCTAGTAGTGGTTAATTGTGTTATCTTATATAAATCTTGGTAGTTTACAGGATTTATAAGTGAATTATACTATTTTATATTGGTTCTCTGATTTCACCAAATGGCCTAGATTTTAGAATTTTATATTTCTTTCTTTCTCAAATAATTTAAACTTAATTCCTCCTCTGACTTTACATAATTACAATTATATGAAAATAACATGATTTATAACTTATTGTGTTGTGTAGTAGTTAATACACAGTTAATAACTGTGTAATAGTACAGTTATTAAAATAAATAATTATGAACATGGTTTAGCAATCTGCACAATTGAACATATTGCAGATATGGTTTGAACATATATCTTTTAACTATTTTTGAGCTAACATAGCATACCTATTAGAACATTATTACTGGTATGTAGGTTATTATTTATCAAACATAATTCTTTTTAAAACACATAACATAAATCTTATTTTCTAATAAACCTTACAAATACATTTATTTAACACATTGACTTTAGGACTGTGAATAAACAGTCTATTCAAACATGTTACACTTATTCATACTATATTAGTACCAGTCCTTTCTGGTTTAAACCATTATTATTGTGATCCCCTACATCAGTAAACATTAACTCCCATACTCTATTTATTATCATTTTTTACAAATGTCTTGTAAATAAAGATTTACATTAAAATAATAAAATACTGGAAACCTTCCATTTTATTATTTTATTATGCTGTTTATTATTAGATTTTAAAGTTGTGATATAGCATACTA
This sequence comes from Magicicada septendecula, assembly GCA_034769895.1. Taxonomy (NCBI): domain Eukaryota; kingdom Metazoa; phylum Arthropoda; class Insecta; order Hemiptera; family Cicadidae; genus Magicicada; species Magicicada septendecula. The sequence goes on along the minus strand of CM068368.1, from coordinate 83,276,902 downwards.
CTAAGTTATAGTATCACCAACTTTAAGTTTATTGCATTTAAAAAAAAAAAACACTTACACAAATTCACTTTCACTGTTGGTTCTGATATTTTGAGTCTTATTATCTCAGACCAGACCTTTAGTAATCATGGACCGTTAAGACTAGTTTATTTTCTTTATTACACAATAGCTTTAGTCGGTGCACTTCTTATAACGCTATACAGCACTTTAGTTTTCTCAATAATTACATTTTATAGGATTTTGGGTATGTTATACTTTCTTTTGCATAGTTTTTGTGGGTTTGGGGTTGATAGTAGTTTATATAATAATAGGTTTTACTACGGTGTTTCTTTCATACTATTTCTTCCTCTCCTCCTGTTCTTCTTTCTTTTCCTTCTTCGTATCTTCCTCCTGGTCTTCATTCTTGTCCCTCTTCTAGTCTTCATTCTTGTCCCTCGTCTAGTCTTCACTCTTCTGGTCTTCCTTCCTCATTCTTGGGTAAACCAAGGTACTTGGTGTTATCTCGACTGAGGTTTAGTTTGGAGTATTTAATTTATTCACTGAACTGACTTTATTCTTCTATACAGGTTTCAGGGTATTGTTTTCTTCCTGTTCACAAACTTTATTCTTCCCTCTTCTTGTTTTTGGGGTATTTTGGTATTCACCACTCTTTAATTGAGTCTCTTTTTTCTTGATATTGTCTTATATAACTGGTTTACTGCTCTGAGCTTCCTGGGTAACTTACTGATATTATACTATGAGTTGATGAGTTGCTTCGATACTTTCTTTGGTTTTTAAAACAGTGGTTTTTATATATAATGTAGTGAGGATTTTTATTTTATTGTGGTTCATTCCTCTGATTTATTTAAATGTCATTCAATAATATTATAACATTTGTTGGTGTAATTAAACTTTATGATTTCACATGACTTAAAATGTAGTGGATTTTCTGTCACGCTACAACGTTAATCGAATCTATTGTCGGTTGGTAATTGCTGAACTTATAATCGTTTTACATAGGCAGCACCTTTTGATGTCTCCACAGTTTTAACCACGTGGTCTAAACTTAAAAATGGTTTAGACATCGAAAGATCTTGACCGCTACAATAGTGATTCAGCGGTTATAAATGTGAACGTTATTGTTGCAAATTTCATTATAACTCATTTGTAAGATATTTTATTTTTACTCTTTCTGGTAAATTTAGATAATGCCTTACTACGCGGTAACGTTTTTAATTGAGTGTTAGGCGCAATTTACAGTTACTCGTTGTTCAGTGCATTATGGTTTTTATTGGTTATGCATTTTTGACATCAATACTTTTCTTGTTATACATTTTTTGTTACTTGCGGTGTTTGACTAATACGGAACAGCTAATGACTAATACGAAACAGCTAATGTGGATTTTTTTTACAAGGGTAGGTGGAAAAGTTTGTTGTACATATGTCCGGATCTCACGTTACTTGGAGAGAAGATCGATCGGCAATTACTCCGGCAACGATAAAGACAACCGGCTCGGACCCCATGCGGTAGGCCGATTCAGCTCGAAGAGCACTTCGTCCTTGGAATTAAACTAGTTTCGTCCTGTAGGTCTTACGATTCAGGGAGTCTGCCCACACATCTTCACCATACAGTAGGACTGACTGGACGGCTGCCATCAAAAATTTTATTCTGCTTGATTTTAGGCCGCCGAGCGAAGTTGGCCATGAGCCGACTAAGCGTCATCGTCTCCTTTGCCGCTTTGTCCACCGTTCTTCTAAAAAAAAGCTCAATCTGGAGTCGATCATCATCTCGAGATACTTCACCGCTGGATTTGACTCCTGCAATTCGTCTCCGACTCGTACCGGGATTACAGTGGTGGGAACAGTCTTCTTATTCAAGACCACAACTTACTTCTTGTCCAGAGCTAACGGCAGCCGTGCAATACCATCCAGTTGGTAACTAATCGCATCATACTGTTGAGGTTACTCTGGTCGATGGTACGAGCAGCGACGAGCGCCGCCACATTCTGTTAACCAGAAGGCAAGGAGTAACATGCCGCAAAGCAGAATGTATGGTCACTGGTTTGGGATAACATCTTGTAAACCAGAACTAATGGTTTAGTGTTTCAAACACCCCACCACACACGACTTTTCCGCCATATCCATTTTTACCAGGCTGTCATAGGATGCGTTCCAGACGTCCGTCCAAGGACTGAAACCTGGGCTGCCCTTACACTAACAATTATCCGCCGCTGTCCTTCCTCCGTTCCATAAAGCAACGCTCTGTCCATGAGATAATGGTCCACCATCCGCATCAGGTTCCTCAGCACGCAAAATCCATGGTCCAAAACTTTGGATGGTGCAAGTAATATCAAATAAATTATATGAATATTTTCACATTAATATTTATTATTTGATATTTCCTTCAGTATATTTAGTATGTCACCTTAGCTAATAGGTGTTTCCTTAGTCTCAGACCCCTGTTCCAGAGCAAAACAATTGACAGGAACATCAAACTGCTTCCATATAAAACAGTGATCAGCCCAGTTCTCACCTATGTTTCTGAGACCTGGACCATTTCTAGAGAGTGTGAGTCAAGCTGCTGGTTCATGAACAAAAAATCCTCCGCAGTATTTTTGGCTCAAATGTGTGGGGGGTGAATGGAGGAAAAGGACCAAGAACGAGAACTCTTATGAACAAACCAGATATTCTGAAAGTTATAAAACTTGGTAGACTCAGGTGGGCTGGACATGTGACCAAAATGGGGGAGAATGAAATACCCAGAAAGGCACTCACAGAACAGATCAATGGCACCAGGAGAGTTGGAAGACCCAAACTACGTTGGGAAGACGGTGTGAATTACGAGGTGTGAATTATTCAATAACCAAATTATTTATTCTGTGATATAATTAATATTATTTCTCTTATTCCCAGTACTGTTGCCTTCGGCAACAACGTTATGTGGACTCCACGCTACTGCGTCTAACTGTCGTGGGGAATGATAAAGTAGCAATGTAACAAACTAGACCTAGTCACAAGACATGGACAAGGGCGAAGCGTCAGTTGGGCAGTTTAAAAGAAACTGTGAAAGTAAACCGCCACTTATTCGAAAACCTGACCGTAGTAATCTTAATACTTCAATTTACTAAATGCAAATTTATTTTAACATATAGGCTGCTGAGCGTTATAATGAATGTAAGGTAAATGTGAACCATCGTACAAGCACAAAGCAAATGAAAACTGACAATTTGCAAGTATCTATAAATTTTATGGAAAGTTTTAAATTGTAATAATGAAATCATTTTAGGGAGGTGAAATGCAATACGAAAATAATCTACGTTTGAAGTTCTACTCCATTCTTTCTAAAAAGTTTTTCGATTAATTTATATCTCCACAATTGTCAGTGTGGCGGTTCCTCACGCGATGGGTAGCGCAAGGATTGACTCTGAGCACAATATAAGCACAAAGCTAGACTGTACGTACGTACCTGTACAATGTGTGTAAATTTCAATGCTATAAAACCATTTCAAAATATTCAGATACCCACTTATTTAGTCGCTGTGAGAAAAATTAATATGTAATTAGTATGAGGAATAAAAAAAGTGCCGATTAACAACTCACACCCTTCTCGAAGTATTCTCATAGCCTCCAATAATTCTTTTTTACATGTCAAGAAACATGTGACCAAGCGCATTTTCACCGAGCCGGGACACTGCTAGCGCTCCTAGCGGCTTAAAGCACTACTAAAGAGTGCTTGCTTTTTGCATCTCCGAGAGCCAGGCGCTCTGCGGTTCTACGCACGTCCAGCAAACTGTTATACTCTTTGGCTAAATTGTCATAAGTCTGAATATTTTAACTGTAGCCTAATTTAAAAAAGAAGGCTAAATAAAGAAAGTGTCGTTATTAAATCCTAAATAAACGCTAAGATTTATGACATTATAGCCAAATTCATAGTTAGTGCACCGAAACATTTTTTGAAGTGATTGGCTTGGGGGCGGAGCGGTCAGTCAGCTGTTAAAACAGCGCACATAAATGGAAACGAAGTGACATTAATGACTTTGACCAAATCAAGTCGTCAATATTATTTCGACTGGAAGATAGTTGATAAATGTGCCAGCGATTTTCAAAAGATGAAAGGTAAGAAGGCATGTGAAACAGTTTTTGGTGACAACAGTAATGTTGGTCACGTAATCATTCAACACCTTTGACTTCAATTACCTGGATTACACTACCAGTATTGGGAATAACACAGGCTGAGATATCACTACAAAAATATTAAGGTTTCAGATGATTTGTGGTGTCATATTTGTGGTGGACGTTGAGGAAAAAGACAAGGGAAGAGAGAAAGCTTAAACTTTATAAAACAATGTCACTGCCTGTTTTACTATATGGAATTGGAACATAGGTTCCTACAAAGACGATTGAAAACCAGATTAAAACTTTGGAAATGAACTTTCTGAGAAGAAGGAAGGGTTCCACGAGACAGGATCGTTTGCGCAATGAGGATATTAGAGAAGGGGTACAGTCATTCTCCATCAATGATAAGATCCAAACATATTGCAGGGAATGGTTATACCAACTGGACAGAATGGAGGATGAACGACTAACTAAGGTTGCGTTTCAATACAGAAACTTTAGTACAAAATATGCAGGAAGACCGAGGAGTGAGACGGAGAGATACTCTGTGAAGACGGAACAGGCAGAAGGAGAAGGAGAAGGAGGAGGAGGAGGAGGAGGAGGAGGAGGAGGAGGAGGAGGAGGAGGAGGAGGAGGAGGAGGAGGAGGAGGAGGAGGAGGAGGAGGAGGAGGAGGAGGAGGAGGAGGAGGAGGAGAAGAAGAAGAAGAAGAAGAAGAAGAAGAAGAAGAAGAAGAAGAAGAAGAAGAAGAAGAAGAAGAAGAAGAAGAAGAAGAAGAAGAAGAAGAAGAAGAAGAAGAAGAAGACGTAATCATTTATTTACTTCTACCTACTTTTCTTTGGGCAAGTACTGCTTGCGTGCGTTGCTTGCTCTGAGGATTCGCCTCTGACAAATGGTAGATTATGTGACAAGTTATAAGGAAGTGAAGGGTACTTAAACCATGTATTAAACTTTAGAGTAGACCAAATGAATATTTTACATTCCGTGTGCGTTCAGTGTTGAAAATTTTTCTAATTTACATGCAACGTGCTCAGATAAGTACAAGATAATTTTTTTTTAAATATCCGGAAGGCACCACATGAAGCCGTTACGAGAAAAGTAATACAAATCTCACTAAAACTGAGATCTTCTTCTGTTTTCACTATTGACAATTTTTTGTTTTTATTTGCTACCGAGTCTTTTCTCTAACCAACCTCTTACGCCTTAGTTCACCTAAGAAAATCTGAAGTTTCCGTATACACTAAAAACTCGTTTATCCGAATATGATGGGACCGCGCCCGTTTCGGATAAACCGAAACTTCTATTTAAATAATAATACATATGTAAGTACAGTAACTTTATTTAATAATAATAATTTAAAAGTTACAGTGAATATGACACAATACACTACAAAACGGCATCGCACTGTAAATTATAGTTTCTACATTACTGGAACAGTCCTATTGCTTGTTCGTACAGTAATCAATCAATAGTTTTTTGCCTAAGCTTTGAAGTTCGTTTGCTGGCTGCCCGATCTCGAAGTCGTTCCATTGTTAGAAGTTCTGCAGGGGAAGTTTCAATGTTTACATTTATGTTTATGTTACTTTATGTGTACAATATACGAACATAATACTTTTTGTTCGAAAATCCGAACAATTCGATAATTCGGAGTAGGCCTACCCCTTATCCCAGTTAGTCCTGATTATTGACTTTCTACTTTATATCACGTGGAATCGCTTGTCTACGTTATTAAATATAGATTATAGCGACAGGAAAATGCTTTTTTGTATTTTTAAAATTTACTCAAAATTGTTTCTGATAAACCGGATTTTCGGATAAACGCTATTCGGATAAACGAGTTTTTAGTGTACTTATTTTTACGAATTGTAAATACTGCTCGGATTGTCTGAAGCATGGGTACACTAAATTATAGCACGTTTAAATTATTCTTTGCGTTTATAATACAAATCGTGTGTTCGTTACCTGGAATTGAAATTGAAAATCCTTTTGGTTTCAACAGCTTTATTGTCGCTTGCGGTACTACGTACTCCAGACCCACTATTTCTGGTTCATCAAGATTTATCTTTTCCTTAGAATCTACTTTCCATTTTAACGTTCCGCTCTCTCCTCGACTTAGGAACAGAACAAACAAACCGAATAATCCTGTTGTTACTTCACGCATTCTTCAACGTATTCCTTCCGAATTTCTGTGTTTCTTTTTTAATGACGGTCGTTTGATCCCTTTGCGTTCCAATAACACGCTACTGTGTTCAAAAGCACAATTTATTGTTTGCTTTGAAAGTACAGTGTTGACGTAATTACATCAGTCGAACAGAGAATTTGAATACTGTAAAACAGGTATTGAGCTACAATAGAAAGTCAGTAAATCGTTTTAAACAAACGTCAATTGTATTTTATCTGAATCTGTCTCTTAAATTTAATTATCTTGTACACAATACGATTTTTCACATAAAACTGTAGATATTAATATATTAATATATTAATAAAAATAGTTCGTAAAGTTTAATCTATAAAGTTTTTCAGCAGGGCACGTATAGGTCTATCGTCGCTTCGCTGCTTGTGGAAACCACAATACGTGTGTTCTTCCCTGTAAACACAGATGGTGTTTAGTTTTTCAACATTTATTCAGTAAACGCTATATTGTTGATGTGTTAACACTCGAAGACAAACACACTTTCGTGCAAACACAACGTACAGATGAAACAGTAAGGCATGAAACGGTTCGCACAGGTCGTAGTGGCGGCAGGGATGGCAGTTCAGAGAGAGCGGGGTGTGAGGTGACCAACCACGACACACAACCATGTGACACACCCAATTAATTGTTCTGAGCAGCTGTTCATGCAGCTGTTGTGAGCACAAAACAACGCGTCAAATGTACGCATGTGCAATATGATCTTTTGACACTCCGCAGCCAGATACCTGTTTCATTTCTGTCCATGATTGTTTTAGCTGTAGGCTACACGTAAACATATTCCGTACTCTGTCGTTAAAACACTCGTTTATGAAAATAGGAAAATACGGTTGTAACAATAAAATTGTTAGTTTCTGAAAATAAGACAGAACGCGGTGCGGCAGCGTATTTTCATTCGTGTAGTAGGCTACAATGACGTAATTTATCGATGTGCGCGCACATGGCAGGGCGCCATTTCGATTGTGAGCTGCCATTTTGTTTGTTTTTTCGACGTGAAGAGTTGGACTGCTGAGCATAGTTTCTTCGCTGTTGCAACTTTTTTCAAATACAAAGATTCTATAGTTGCTACACAAGGTATACTTCAATAGGTGATATTTAAACTTGGTAAGTAATGGAAATGTGCCAGATGCTCTCATTATTAGAAGGCATGTAAAGGTATTATAAAGCGGCGGCTCATCAGGGAAGAGAAGAGGGGATAAACTTCTCCACTGAAATTTCGAAAAACATTAAAAATAAACAGCTAGTTATAGGCTCTATTTTTTTATTTTACTAAACCTGTAATCAATCTGTAATCACAATTTGGCTTTAAGTCATCTGATTACTAAAAAAAATTCTTAATCGCGCGTTATCGGTAGTAGCGCAGAATAGCAGCAGACAGAGGCAGGGATCTCAGCAGCCGCCGTAGTTACATGATAACTATGCCCGGCAGGTGATGGGGGGAACGCTATTTCATCTCTAACCGTGCCTAGGAGGCAACAAGTGAGTTAGCCTCTCGGCGCGCTTTATTATGTGGTTTTATTTAGTTATACGCAATCTTTATCCTTTTGAATGATTTTGAGAGAAATGAAATACTGAAAAGTGGTCGACCTATCCCAAAAATTTTATTTCTTAAAAGCCTCAAACACCTATCTAGAATTTCCCACTCGTCATGATACGAATAATATAAATGGGTTTGCGGTAGTGGAGTAAATTAGAAGTTACTCCGCTGGCTCTGCTTACTGTTAAGCACAAACAAGACCATATGGTCTGCTGAAGGCTTACAAGTAAAATCGTCACAGGCTATAAACGCTGTAAAAAGCAGATTGTGGGGGAGGGATGCTATGACTGTGCGCGGGTCGGGTGACTGTCTCGTAACCTCTCCTTGCTCAGGGCACACCGGCTGCCACTGGTATTATATTAACAGCATTTGCTTGTAGCCGTAAACTAGGAAGGAGCGTAAGGAAAAGGAAATGTTATCATCAGAAATGACTGGAATAGTTCGTGCTGAAATCGTAGCCTACACAACCCCACTGCGACATTATGCACTTTTGCGAATTCCTTATAGTTCATTCAGGAGAACATTACATCAGAATCTCCAATAAATGTCCGATAGCGGAGTTTCCCTCTATAAACTCTAAAATGTGCGAAAAATACAGCTTCAAAATATGGTTGCACGCCAAAAGTTCTGCACAACCATATGTAATCTCATTCGAAAAATATCCGTGGATCCATTCTTGAAGTAAGTTTCAACAGCAAAAGCACGATGCTCAGCGGTCCAGCTTTCCATGTCGAACAAACACACAAAGTATCATTAACAAAATACGTACCGTCATGTGATACATATTACGTTATTGTACTACGCGATTGAAAGTGCTCTATGAACGCTGTCGCACTCTGTACTTTGAGTAAAGTGTCACAAACACTAAAGAGCATTAGAGGACTGGTTTGCCGGGTTGTAGACCGTGTTCCAGAGTTGTTAACTGCAGACACTTCGACCGCACCTTCGACGACCATCTTCAGTGCATAAAGTTTGAAAGGCTATAACACTGACCACGTTATCGCAGTCAGTAACCAGTAACCACTACCAGAAACGTATGCCATTAACAACACTGGAACACGGTCCTACAAACCGGCAAGCAAGTCTCTTAATAACGTTGACGCCCGCCGTGAAAGACTCAGATATCAAATTCAAGAGCATTGTGCAACCTAAATTCAATTTGAGTTGTGTGGTACTGATATGTGGCACCATACTCTATACAAGAGTGACAAAGTTGAAATTTGATACGGTTATAATGGTAGAACCCGTGCTAACCTATGGGCGAGGGACGTAGTCGTAGCTGAAACAAGGTACTCACAGTATACAAGACCCTGGAATTAAGTTCTTGAGACGAGTGAAAGATTGTGCTCTCAGCAGTCAAATCGGGAATGAAGATAGGCGGAGCTACCCATATACGACACAAACGACAGGAGTAGACAGTACTCATTGCATCGGGAACAGTACACAGAATGGATTAGTGATGATTCTCTAGTAAAACAGGAGCTCGCAGGAGATAGAAAGAAATGGAGGGATATGTAGAAAAAGACGACCTCAGAGGACTCAACTCCAACGTAGCTATACACCGAGAGGTAGAAAAGCTAAGGATTAAGTAAGTAAGTAAGTCTAGTAAAACAGTTAATCAAATATAGATCCTAAGGTTGAAGAGATTTAGGTAGGCCCAGACGAAGATGGCAGGGCTGCAGGACTGAAAACGGAACAGTCTGTAACTCCAGAGCCTGAACCAAAAAAGAAGATCACGAATTCACCGGAGTGCTGGTAATGTACACAACGGAGTTATTCGCGAATATGGCCAAGGAAGAAGAATGCTACGCTGGAACGGTTTGACGCAGGGCCTCCCGTTGGGGACCCGCTGGACATTTTCTCAGGAGCATCAGAAAGATAAAATAAAAGGAAGTTCGAAAAAACTGAGAGTACATAGAAAAAGACAGAGAACACTAAAAGTACATCAGAATCTCATCCTGATAAATAGACATTGACATTCGCTTGTGGCTGACTTTCTTCAATTTTTATTCCTGCGTCGCTCGGTCAAAAGAAACGTAAATAATTCTTTATTATTAATTTTAGATGATTCTTAGAAATGTAGAGTAGGCTTAGCAACCAAGGTACGTTTTGCTCTTGGAAATGGACCGATTTAATTTGCTGATATTTCTTTTCACATTCTTGTATTCAACTGACTACAAGAAGCGTACTTCATAGTAAGGTCAGAAATGATGCGCGACGGCTGTTTAGGTGACGATTCATCTTTTATTAGTACTGTTAGTCATAAGCAGTGTTTTTAAACACAGGCACTCGTACAGGTTAACTATGAATATAGGATACTACTATAATAAAAATTTAGTGTTAAGGTTAATTTTCATTAGAATTAAAAATTCACTATTTATTAAGGTTAATATTTGTATCTTAATTTAGAATTACATTGAATAAGGTTGTACAGTATTTCTACATATAGTTTCTTTCTTGGCAGTAATCAGATTTCCTTACAGGCCAGAACACCCTCCTTACAGTTCTGACCTGGCGTCGCATGATTTCCACATGTTAGGTACTATGAAGGAGGCGTTTGCAATTCGGCGATATCACAGTGATGAATTCCAAAGTGCAAATTATCGGATGGTGGACGGAATGTTTTAGCAATGGCAACACTACGGCGCTTAAATAACTTGGCGATTTTCTAGAGAAGTAGATCTTTATTTGTACTTTCAGATACCCCCGAGGATGGGGGCCTGGGGGTTTTCACCCCCGGAGACGTGCGGAAAGGGCCTATACCGCCGTTCCCGAAGGCTCCGATTTCTGCCTTCCCCCACCTGACCCGGGTGCATTGTCGCTGGCACAGGGGTGAACTGGTATTTCGGATGGATTGGGGCCGAGAGACACCGGGCTAAGGTGCGTGTCTGGCGAACGGGAACCAGGATTGCCTCGTCCCTGCCAAGAGTAGCCGCGCCAGGTTTCCGCTCATGCCCCGGTGGTCCTGGGCAAGATCATGTGCAGTAAACCCTAATAGCAAGTGAAGCCTCCATGCGGCGACCGCTGTTGTGGCCGTTCAGTGTGTAACGCCGTTTCGCTGGCTAAATCCCACCTGCTAGGCCTGGGGTTTGCGCACACGGAGGTTGTGAGTTGGTCTTATACCGCTGATTACCGGTGGCCTCTACTCCTTCTGAGACAGTTACACTGGCGCAAGCAGACTTACGGCGTGGGGAACCCGATTTTCGACGTATCAGGGCTGATGATCGGTATAAAGCGTGCGTCCAGCGTTGGGGAGCGCGATCCGAGGTTTCGGGTCTGTGGAACTTGCACTGCCGGAGCCTTTATCTGACTCGAGTGGGGTGGCTGGCCCCCCATCGTTCGCATGTCTGGGTACCGAAACGGCGCCTACACGAGCCCCACTCCCCCCCCCAGCAATGATGTGTTTTTTACGGACATTCGTTTCTTTACATGATACAACGGTAAGTCAGTTAATCTTCTTTTGAAGAGAGGGTTCCAGCCCCGCCAGCTGACGTAGAGCGAGGATTTTCCCTGGTAAGCGCATGTGGTTTGCAGTTGGATGGCGACTGGATAAGATGGTCCCTCCGGAGAACTGCAAATGAGGATATCCTCGAGGTGCAGTGAAGGTATACACACCTCTTCCAACAATTCGTGTATTTTGATAAATATTCCACATGTTTTTTTTTTATTCTAGTGCAACTAACTTTTGACTGCCCCTCCTACTTTGCCTTGAACAGCAGGGTTTTTCATTTTCGTCTTTTTACTATACGCGTAAAGTAGCTTAGTATGTATTCTAAGTCTGTTTTAATAACCCTATGATATCTACTTTCTCAGCGTAAACGTGTGGATGCACAAGCGTTCACCGGGAAAGTTTCTGTTGTTCTTGAAATGGTTTGACCTTTCCATATTTTCGTCAACTTTGTTGTTGTTATTTTAGCTAAGCTAATCTTTTGTTCATTTTCTCAGGATCTAAATTAGAAAACATATATATATATATATATATATATATATATATATTGTAACTTGTTGTTGTTTAAAACATATTAATGTTTGTTACAAAAAAAATATTTTTTATAAAAAAAAAATTAAAAAAAATTTTTTTTTTTTTGAAAGTATATTTAATTTCTTTAATTCAATTAGTTTATTCGTTTAATTTTGGTTTCCCAATTAATTAATGCACTGTTCTTCAAAACTTAAGAATTCGTTGAAGTCTATACGATCCCTGTCAAATGCGGTGAAATTCTAATTTGAATAATTATTAAGTTATGTTGCGTTCGATTGTGGAATCGATTCACCCAATGATAGACTAACTGTGAGTCACCTTCTTCAATAAGTTATTTCAATTCTTACTATGTCTTCTTCCTGTTATTAAATGCTGAAATTCTTTAAATTATATTTATATAATAAATAAAACTCTTTTGCTGGATTAACTCTTGGGTTTTTATTTAATTATTTGTTTTTAAATTTGAAATGTTACTTACTACATCGACTTTGTCTCTAGGGTCTAGAATTACAATCGTTAGTTGTGTTGAAATTTTTTACAACACTTATATTAATTCTAAGGTTCTTTGAACTATTAAACAAGTCAGAAATGCTGTAGCGAAGTAAAATACCTACAAATTAATCTTAATTTCTATCAAAATTTACATGAGAAACTAAATTTTGTTTAAGTAATATTGTATAAGTAATGTCTACTTAGTTACCGAAGCTCACTAGCACCGCGTGGGTTGGTTTGACATTAAAGCGTCACTTCTAAAAGTATTTCATCATGGCCGCCATCAAGACGTTCGTTATTGTATTAAAGTTCATACACCAATTTCACTTAATATGAATGGAATTATATAAAGGTTTACTGAAATAATAGTTACTTGTAAGTTTTCTTTCACTGGAGTGTTAATTATTTGTGTCTGTGGTGTTTTTTCTTAGTGTGGTGTGATCGATAATGTTGGGTTATATGTCAACGGTTTTCTCACCTTGCTGATTGACCACATATTATTATCGGCTATTAGTTTTACATACTTATTGTGTTCCTTTATGTGTTTCTTCTTTTGTTTCTTATTATTGGTTTTCTGTCTTCTTAAATCTTCATTATTATTATTATTTTTATTAATTTTGAATTTTATTTTTTATAACCTTACACACTCAGATTTGATTCTTCAGTAAACTTTCATTCTGCCATACATAGGGCTGACCCGTTCTTCTTTCGTGCTGACAATACACTGTAAACGTTTTCTTTCGAATTTGAATAGTTTGGCCAATTTATTCTAATTTCTGATTGGCTAATTTGACTGAATTTTTGGGTCACATGACCTGATAATTCTTACAATACATGATTTTTTACACCCTAGTACCTATTACTCTCTATTTGTTAAACAGTTTATCTTAATTTAATTTACAGCATGTTATTCTTTGTTTTATTACAATTAAAATAATACCAAATATCGCCTGCGTGTGTGTCATAATAAATGTTCTGTGTTTTTACAATATTATGCTGTTTATGCCATTTGGGTCTTTTGACCATCACAAAATCATATTATACTTCTGGGATTGGTCATTACCTTTGATTTATTAGGGAAAACAATCTAGAAGTGGCAATTTTGTGGTTTACCTATATTAATTCCTAGTGTTTTACACTTTTGGTTAATTTATTTTTTTATTTTTATAATTTTTTTATAAGTTAATTTTTATGTTTAGGTGATTCGTTGCTTGTCTATGTTTTGTTGTTTGTGTATTGCTTCTGATTGTATTATTTGTTTTTTAGTTAATTTAAAAAATCTTACAATTAAATACAAAATTCCTCTGAAAATTACAAATTACTCTCCTCTTTCTACATTAATATTTTTTACAAACCATTTAGTCCTATCCCATGCTTCCATGGTTAACATTTTTTAACAAATTTCTTCTAACATCAACATAGATTTTATAACATAGTTAAACATATAACATAACATAAGAACTGGTTATTAATATTAAAATTATTTCAGTCATATCATCTGATATGTTGCTTAACTACTAGTTCCATTCAATTTGACTAGTTATTTGCTATAGTAATTAGTTAATAAGCCTTAAGCATTAGTGTTCCCTAAAAGTAATAACATTGTTTATCACCAAAATATTTGGGATTCAATTATTTACCTGGCTTATAACTTATGACAACTATGGTCATCCACAAGATTGATTATTATGATAACAAAATTATTCTGAAAAATGAAAAAACAATAATAAGCTTAATGCTTCATGTATGAATAGGTAAGTACCCTAGGTTATTAAACATTATTATCCTTCCAAGATTGTTTGTACTCATTTTATATTTCTCACTTTTGTGTTTCTTCACTCACTTTTTTTCTCTACACTTCACTTTTACATTTGACACTTCACTTTTTATTCTTTATTTATTGTAGTTTACACTGGTATCACTTTTCCTTATTTAATATAGTTCACAATACTGTTTTCTTATAAGGTAATTTACATACAGTTTTCTTATTAACTAATGTATTGTACTTCTTAGTTATGTTGGTTTCTTTATTTCTTTTAACTTTTTAAGATTTTTGTTATTTTTTTATTATTATTATCATCTTTTTTCCGATTAAGCTTGTCTTAAGTTTACTCCGATGGGCTTATCTGTTTCTGTCACGTTACAATATATATATATATATATATATATATATATTTATTATTTATAATGAATTTACCTCAAGATATTTTTTTTTCTTATTAGGAACATGTTTCGGGAAGCATTGTGTTCCCATCTTCAATCTTCAGCCTTCCCACAATGCTTCCCGAAACATGTTCCTAATAAGAAAAAAATATTTTGAGGTAAATCTTTATATATATATTTCGTGTGTGCGTGTGTATGTCACTGAACTCCTCCTAGACGGCTGGACCGATTTTGATGAAATTTTGTGTGTGTGTTTGAGTGGGTCCCTGGATGGTTTAGATTCACAATTGGAACCGGTAGGTGGCGCTGCGATCGGGTTCCAGGAAATTATATATAAAAATGAATGTTTCTTTGTTTGTCCCGTATGCGTTCCTATACCATTCATCGGATTGCAATGAAACTTCGGTGAGTTGTTGTGCGCACGCCCGCGAATGTTTCTGAATTAGTGGTGTTTTTTCGATGGGGTCCTTTGGGGGGTTCTTTGGGGTCTTCCACATCTCCTCCTAAACCACTGTACCGATTTCAACCAAACTTGGCACAAATATTTTACGCAAAGGGAGAACCAACATAGGATAGGTGTTTTTTCGATGGGGTCCTTTTGGGGGTTCTTTGGGGTCTTCCACATCTTCTCCTAAACCACTGTACCGATTTCAACCAAACTTGGCACAAATATTTTACGCAAAGGGAGAACCAACATAGGATAGGTGTTTTTTCGATGGGGTCCTTTTGGGGGTTCTTTGGGGTCTTCCACATCTTCTCCTAAACCACTGTACCGATTTCAACCAAACTTGGCACAAATATTTTACGCAAAGGGAGAACCAACATAGGATAGGTGTTTTTTTGATGGGGTCCTTTTGGGGGTTCTTTGGGGTCTTCCACATCTTCTCCTAAACCACTGGACCGATTTCAACCAAACTTGGCACAAATATTTTACGCAAAGGGAGAACCAACATAGGATAGGTGTTTTTTCGATGGGGTCCTTTGGGGTCTTCCACATCTTCTCCTAAACCACTGGACCGATTTCAACCAAACTTGGCACAAATATTTTACGCAACGGGAGAACCAACATAGGATAGGTGTTTTTTCGATGGGGTCCTTTGGGGTCTTCCACAGCTCCTCCTAAACCACTGAACCAACATACGACAAGTGTTTTTTTCGATACAATCCTTTGGGGGGTCCTTTGGGGTCTTGCACATCTCTTCCTAAACTATTAGACCGATTTCAACCAAACTTGGCACAAATATTTTACGCAACGGGAGAACCAACATAGGACAGGTGTTTTTTCGATACGATCCTCTGGGGGGTCCCCCAAACTATTAGATTTGGTTACTATGGCAACCCAATAGAATAGATTCTGTTATAAATATATTATCGCATTAAACTGAAGACCACGCGAACGAAGTCGTGGGCAACAGCTATTTATTTTTAAGAAACCTACTTTAATTGAACTTTATTAATTAAACTAACATTTTCATTACGTACAACGTGAAACTCCGTAGCGAAGCACGGGTATTCCCCTAGTTCATTATAAATATTAAATATATTATATACATCAAGAAACGGACTGTAGCAAAAGTGTCTGGAATATATATATATATATATATTTTTTTTTTGTAAATATTTATAATGAAATTACTTAAAGATATTTTTTTTCCTTGTAGAAAAAGTGTATGAATATATATATACTTACGGATCTAGATATACTTACAAAATGACGCCAACAACGTGTGGCTATTAAACCGTGGGATTTCAGTTATCTAAATATATATTTAGATATATATTAATATTATATTAATATATATTAAATATAATTATTTAATATATAATTAATTAATATAGTTATTAATATATATATATTAAATAACTGAAATATTATTATTATATATATATATATATATATATAGTTAAATAACTGAAATCCCACGGTTTAATAGCCACACGTTGTTGGCGTCATTTTGTAAGTATATCTAGATCCGTACGAGTATTAATTTGATTTATTTTAATTATTTATTTATAAATTTATTTATGATTGGTTTTGGTTTTTATTTATTATTAAATAGTCGTCGAGTTAAAGTGTTCAAGATTATTTTTACTGGTTTAATCTGTTCATCGTTAGTCGAACGTTGAGTATCGGACAGAGTTGGTTCCTCTTCACTAGTAGATTAGATATTTTAGGCGGCGTTGGTTCCAACTGTAATCAGGACAATATAGAATAACGGTACTTACTTTGTGTGATGTTCTCGTTGTCAGGTAAAGTGTATCAGCTTTCCTAAAAAACAAGATTAATTCAAATCAGTCGTGGCGCCGTTTGTATTGCCAACCGTTGCATGTCGTCTGCCAAGCCTGTAAATGCCTATCTACTTGAAATAATCGGGCCAACTCTAATTATTTAGTTAAAGATAATTTATTTCTTTTTGAAATATGATCATTGATATCCTTGAACCTTTAACATACGAAGGTTAAACTTTACAATTACTTTTTCATTTTTTATTAAACTCTTATTTAAATCTCAGGGTGGTCTGCGTATGTGGTTACAACATTCCATAATGTTTGTTTACAATAAAATTAATCAACAGGGTTCTTTTAGCTTACAATATACGAAACGTTAACACAACAAAACAATTATTATTGTTTAATAGGAGAGTGGTCACCTTGGATAACTAAAATCTCATTACTTTTATAAAACGTAAACAAACGGCTTGCGTCAACTTCTAGGTTAGACTGGCGAGTCTAATATAATACCAGTTAAGTTCACTAAAAATCTATGTGGTCAATTGACAAAGAAAATTCAAATTTACTAAAGTTATAACATCTTCAGTAGATCCAACTATCGCTAGACTATTTTGGATATCCTTTATCAGGTAATTTCCTTATTTCTAATATCATATCAACAAGTTACGAAATGGTGGTACATTGACTTCCCTATTCGATTCAGTAAAACATACTGTCTTAGTGTAATTAGTAGACACTCTTTTATAATCAGAGCGAATAAAATTCATTAATTCTTATCCCTAGTTACTTGTCACTTGACTTTGTGAGGTTTAACGCCTCTTCAAATTTCATTTTTTATTCTTAATACTATACAGTGTCAGGTTATGTTCACTTCTTAAGTCTATAATAAGATCAAACCACTATACTCCCTTTTTATTTATAATACCGCGATTGCCGGGATTGTACACTACTGGCAATCGTATTCGCACCTTCACTATTCTTTATTATTTCGTTAAATCACTTTATTAATGCCTTTTAGACGTTTTGATTCGTATTAACTCTGACTATGACGTTTACTATCCGCACAGGTTAGGTAAAATTACACTTTTGGCGTCGAGAACTCTCGTCTTCTTTACTGAGTCGATCGTACAATAAGAATGACGCTCAGTTTGGCGTCCCATTGTTAGCCAAGCCTCGCTATAGGTAATTTCATTGGTTGAAATCTCGATGACACCTCAGTGGCGGCTTCCGTCGGCGTCGGTTTTTGATGTCAAGAGTATGAAAATATTTTCTTCAATTTACACAAATATTTAAAATGCGTTTAACTTTCCTATGGTACTTGGGAGTCCTAATTGACTCATCTCAATCGTTTTCAATTGTTCTTTAGATCAATTAGATACCCCTCAAGCCATAATTCTGTTTATGTTTGATAATTACTTATTTTCACAATTTATGACTATTACATTTTCCATTTAAAATTATCTTACTTTAGATTATTTACAATTTAACTTCACTATTAGTGTTATTGATGATTATTCAGTCTCTTTCTGTCCCTTTTATATTATAAATCAGTTATCTATGATAACAATTCTAAAATTGAGTATAAACCCTGCTGTACAGATAGCATTATGGTTTAGATTTACATGATGTTATTCATTGAAGGTATTTTAAGAGTTAGTTACATTCACACTTATTCTTAAAGTTTCCCTTCAACTTCTGGTTATCATTGGCTGACTTAATCAATACCCTTTTTTGTGTATTTTTGTTAATGACATATTTTGTGTTTGGCACACCTAGGCCTTAATTTTTTATTCTACTTCAATCTTATAATCCATTGTTTATATTGATTACATTTTAACCATTGAAATTGGTGTCTTGTCTATCTTATTAGTTTGCTACTGGTGGTTTAGCCTGATACCCTGTATAACATAATATTTTGTATCAGACTCTGGGCTCCTTTAGGCTTATTACCCCCCCCCCAAGTTAGTTTTAACAGTGGTCTGTTCATTACTATGGGATTACTCCAGAATAGTGTTACTCATTTCGCTGAATTAACTATTACAACCTTTAGCAGTTACCTTTGGTGGTTTTGACACAATTATTCCCTGAATTATACCCTTTGGGTTCACCTACAGTTAAAGCACTATATGGTGTTACACCTTTTCTCTTAATTCTTAATTATTTTTCATTTTAGTGATCATTCTCCTTTACCAAATAGTAGTAGCAATTATATTAAGGTGTTACCATCATTTGATTGGTAATAGTATATCACCCTTCTCTGTTAATACAATAAAATTTCTTGCATCTGATGTCGAGATACAGGTATGTCTAATTTCTATTATCTTGTTATAATTTTAATCAAATTACAATTGGTTTACATTATATAAGTGACTGTGAACCTGGCTGGTTCTATTAACACTAATGTCTCATCTCTTTGATACCTTATTGTTACAGTTTTTGTAAGTTTTGTTAGGTAACTTCAGAATGTCTAACTTATTGTATAACGTCTTACCTACGTTATAACCTCGGGAACCAGTGCATGGTTACTAGGCACAAGGTAATGCACGCTTGTTATAACAATAGAACAATAGTGGAGGTGGGGTATTGTCTATCTCGACTTTGCAGAGGATGGCAAATACAATTCCGTACAGGTGAGAACAGGATATTTACAGGTCTGAGTTTGTTGACAAACCGACACGTTGATGAATGAAATTTTTGAACAAGTACGTACATGATTTTGTATACGTGTGTCAATATGTTAATATGAGTTTACACATATTAAATTCACAATTAAAGATACCTATATACTATTCTATTCTAATAATAATTCTTTTTTCTTTTTAATTTTAAATTACTGAAATATTTTAAAGTAACTGAGTGAATAGATCAACAGAGTGGCACATGGTATATATGTCACTCTCTTGCACAATTATTAATTTTGGTTATTTTATATGTACCACGATGCACACAACTATTTTAACTAAAAGCAGAATGGCGCATTTTATAACGTCTTACCTACGTTATAACCTCGGGAACCAGTGCATAATTGCTTCAGATCAATTGCACAGGCTGCCATAGTCTTAATCAACTTCTTAACAAGCAGTAGTAGTTAGAATGAAAGGAATGTTTGTTGGGGTGTTTGATGATTTATTTACTCAGTATTTTGTGTTAAGTAATGACATCTCTTTATTAGGTGCTATCCTTTATAGTTCTACATGGATTTTTTACTATAAGGTTTTCTAAATAAAAGTTTACCAAAATATTTTCTGAAAAGGTGGCCACAACAAAAGTATTGTTATGTGCTAGCTTTTTCCACGGATCCGGGATATTAAATTGGTTTGTAAGTTAAGTTATTATACTATTTAAAAAGGGAGCCATTTGAAGAATGGACTTAATTTAATCTCTAGTATCTGAAAAGCTTTATACTACAGGCTCTAATTACTATTACAAATAATTTTAGTCGTATGACATAATACAATTTACAAATTGACAATAATTAAAGACTTTTATATAGTTTATTAAACTGTCTTTCGGAAACATTTGTTTAAATGACATTTAACCACGGAAGACAAGTCTCCGTGTCACCTGTGATATTGTGAAGTTTACTCCGTGTCCTGGTCCTTGGTCCTTGGTGTGTCCACAAATGGTTGAAGGTTATGGTAGTTTACTTTCCGGGTGAAGCAGTTGAAGAGATCCTGGTAATTATGAAGCTGTTATGCTGTTCACTGAAGTCTGGTAGCTAAGCATCTTTAGTAGTACAACTCGAGTGAAAGTTCTTGTTTCCCACAGAAGTGCACGTCACATGGTTATTTATGAAATGTTCTCACTTTTGGTACATTGTACCATTTTTAATTTAAACACACATCGGAGATCTTATACATAGTCAATAGAGATGTCATCCCTTTCACTTATTTATTCCCTTTTAATTTAATAGATTACATTTTTCTTTATAAAACACTACTTTCCTTATACTTTCATCTACACTTAGTTATATCTGCACTTTTAAATTAAAATATCTTAGTACTTCTGGGCATGGTTCAAGGGTGTAGTGTTTACTACAAGAGCGCTCCATCTCGACTGCATTATTATGTCAGGACAGGCGTTAACTGCGCGGAGTTTACGCATCACAACAAAATAATTCCACCTTTATTCGCTATTTACGGTATTTAAAGTTTGACCTTTTTATTATCCTAAGCTATGCTTCACTTCAGAGTCAAACAGTATTAAATATTATACTACTGTATCATTGTTTATTTATTTGGATAATTTCAAGTTTTACCAGTATTATTTTTTTAGTAAAAGAAACTGTATGCAGGTTAATTCCAGTTAATGCATGTCAGTGCACGGTAAATTATTAACTAGTTTCCCTATCTTTACACTTGCGTTCCTTTTGTCATTAAACATTTTATTAAATATTATTTTGAGTTAAACAAGGGAGGTAATATTAACTTTAATGTGCGATTTAAAAATAAATGTTACTCCATATTACGTTTCCTATTTTAAAATCGTCACATACTCCGCCGCTTAAAGATGACACCGGGTGGGTATTCTATGGGTTATTAGGCCAGCAAGGTACTGGGAGTATGCTTGGGATTACTGTGTAATTTTCTCTCAGTACTCGTTTTCTTTCTTTCGTGAATTTCCCTTTCTCTCGTTTCTTAACTGCTAACTTAATCTTATTTATTACTCCTAATTTTCGTAACTTCACAATATGGTAGCCCGACTGATTTCATTAGTATACTCTAACTCAAGTAGTTAGTTTTCTGCTCTATCATTAACCTTTTCCAGTGCGGTGCCGTCGTGACTTTGTTACGTACTTATCTCTATAACTCTTAATTATACTATTGTAATCTAAAGTTGATCCCATACTCAACCTTAGATTATTTCTAATTCTAATATCATATACTACTGAGACAAGCGGAATTTCACGAAGAGGTACGTTTATTTTCTTTTAAACAATCAGCTTTTACAATGCAAGAGGGGTCAAACACTTTACACAGGTGCATTGTATTACACACGGGGTGGTTTACTGTTGTTTACCTAGGCAGCAGTTCATAACAATAGGGGTGGCTTACTACAATACTAAATACGATTATTTCCTGCACGAACGAGTTTGTCGTTTGTTGACAAGCTTGGGAATTATTTTTCAAAACAGGCCACGACAGGGTGTTTACGCTATTTAAATATGCTTTTATTATTATTTTGCTTTTTACTTATATTACTACTACACTTTAGTTTAATTTAAGATACTATTCAGCTTTTTATTTAAATGACTTATTATTATTATTTTTTTTTTGAATTTAATAAACGGTTTCGTATTTGTTTAGGACTCGTTTGTTTACTTAGTGAAGCATCATTCCATAAAATTAATTAGTACACTTGTTTTATTTAACTAGATTTAGTTTTAGCGTGGATTATCCTGTTTTACTGGTAAAATCCGTTCCCAATATTAAGTCGGGTCCTAACTCGTCGCATACCAACATTGGAAAATACCACGTTAGACTTTTAATTTTTACTTTAAACGTGATGATAAGTTTTATCATTAAATTTTGTTTATTAGCAGTAGCACATCTAATATTCACCGATTGACTGCGTTTAACTAAGTTGTGTTCAAATAATTTATCGGCTAGCTGTTGACTAATTAAACTTCTTGTTGATCCGGAATCAATTAATCCGAGGGTGGATGTAACACCGAGGTCTACTTGTATATATGGTAATCGACACCTACTGAAATTACATTTATTAATAACATTACATTTATCAATGAACTTCTTAACATAGGGGTCTAATTTTCTTGGGTTTTTTTTTTGAAATTGTTGACTTTCAGGGGCTTACCTGTTTTCACAATGCTGCGGAAGACACAGGATTTCGGATCTCCCTGCCTTACATGTTTTTTGGATAAGGGGTTTTCTGATAGTACTGTCTCCGTTTATAGTTTCTACTGATGTGTCCAAGTTCCCCGCAGTTATAACATATATTTTCTTTACGAGGGGTATCGCTGGTTTCCTGTCGAGGTTGAGGCTCTTTAGATTTACTATGGTCGTGAAAATTGGTAGGTCTACGAAATTGACGTCTTTCGCGCTGTTTTCTTCCATCTGTTACCAGGGCTTGCGTTTCATATCTACGTGGTGCAGAGGATAGCAATGCATGTCTGTTCTGGTCGGCGTACCATACGTTTGACGAGTAAATACTGCATTGTTCTAGATCTGCGAAAGTATGGGCCCTATTTATTAATGCTAATCGAGATCTTTCTTCCGGGGATAATCCTACTAGAATGGTATCGACCAATTGTTTCTCACTCCAGTTGACTTGCAGTACTCGGGAAGACTCTCTGATGTCTGCAAATATAGTGGGCCAGTCTCTCATGGGCTCCTTGTACTCGAAGTACGGCGTTTCTTTTGATCTCCTCATAAATTCCCGTGGGAATAAAATGTTTTATAATGGTAGTATGAAGTTCTTCTACTGGAAGAGTCGAGCTTAATGATTCCAGTACACGATCCCTTAATGGTGGTTTACATTTGGGTAGGAGGACTTGCAAGATTTGCCAATCATTCAGTTGCTGTAAATCTTTTATTTGTAGGAGGTATCTGATGAAATTTAACAGTTTCGTAATTCTTAAGCCATCAGTGTAGGGGATTTCTGTAATGATTGTTTCTACTGGGTGCGTGATCTTTCCGTAGAGGTCTACATTAAAATTTACATGTGGTATACTTCTAGAAGGACCTGTTGCTGCGTTAGGCGTCGTAATCGCATACTTACTGGGGCGATTATGGTGACCACTAGGCTGTGGGGGTTCCGATATCGTTAGGGTATTTAACTCTCTATCTGGTAGCTGTTCATGAGTCGGTTGTATCTTCGATACTGTGGGTGATTCTTGATTCGCGGTGGAGGGAGAGTGTTCTAAAGTAGGATAATGAATTAGGGAAATATATAATTTTTGTAAGGATAGCTCAATTTCCTCCGTCCTAGTTGAGTCGGACATTCTTCGCAATTGTCGTATTATCGTGGGTAATTGCTGTAATGCCTCATCCGCAAATTTTTGCACATCGGGAGGGATTACTGTGACGTCGGGCCAGTTCAATAAATTCTTCAACCGGCGGGTTAAATGTTCTATTCTTTGCGTGATCCGCAATATTACTGCAGGTGATTTTTCGTCGTGAAGGGTTTGAGATAATAACGTCAGTTCCCTATACTTCGCATAACACGTTTCTCTTACGCTGTCATAATCGAGTTCGCGTAATCTACCTAACTGCGAGGGTGTATCTGATCTACTTTCGCGTAACGATTTGCGCAATGCAGAGACTGTTACGTTCACGTGAGGTAAACCGCGTAAAATAGCTTCGTACCACAATTCATCTTTTAATAATAGATCGGCCTTAAATAAAGCCATTTTTTTTTTAATATCATTCATTATAATTACTTATTCTACTATTAATACTAAATCCTATACTACTCTTTCTTGTTTACTCAAATAAACGATTTTAGTTCACATTAAAATTTACATTGGTTGTGCGAGAATTAAATCTCAGAGAAAGAGCAATCTCACACATGCGTCAATTTACTTTCAACTAAGGGGGAAATACCTGGTTACTAGGCACAAGGTAATGCACGCTTGTTATAACAATAGAACAATAGTGGAGGTGGGGTATTGTCTATCTCGACTTTGCAGAGGATGGCAAATACAATTCCGTACAGGTGAGAACAGGATATTTACAGGTCTGAGTTTGTTGACAAACCGACACGTTGATGAATGAAATTTTTGAACAAGTACGTACATGATTTTGTATACGTGTGTCAATATGTTAATATGAGTTTACACATATTAAATTCACAATTAAAGATACCTATATACTATTCTATTCTAATAATAATTCTTTTTTCTTTTTAATTTTAAATTACTGAAATATTTTAAAGTAACTGAGTGAATAGATCAACAGAGTGGCACATGGTATATATGTCACTCTCTTGCACAATTATTAATTTTGGTTATTTTATATGTACCACGATGCACACAACTATTTTAACTAAAAGCAGAATGGCGCATTTTATAACGTCTTACCTACGTTATAACCTCGGGAACCAGTGCATAATTGCTTCAGATCAATTGCACAGGCTGCCATAGTCTTAATCAACTTCTTAACAAGCAGTAGTAGTTAGAATGAAAGGAATGTTTGTTGGGGTGTTTGATGATTTATTTACTCAGTATTTTGTGTTAAGTAATGACATCTCTTTATTAGCTGCAATCCTTTATAGTTCTACATGGATTTTTTTACCATAAGGTTTTCTAAATAAAAGTTTACCAAAATATTTTCTGAAAAGGTGGCCACAACAAAAGTATTGTTATGTGCTAGCTTTTTCCACAGATCCGGGATATTAAATTGGTTTATAAGTTAAGTTATTATACTATTTAAAAAGGGAGCCATTTGAAGAATGGACTTAATTTAACCTCTAGTATCTGAAAAGCTTTATACTACAAGCTCTAATTACTATTACAAATAATTTTAGTCGTATGACATAATACAATTTACAAATTGACAATAATTAAAGACTTTTGTATAGTTTATTAAATTGTCTTTTGTAAACATTTTGTTTTAATGACATTTAACCACGGAAGACAAGTCTCCGTGTCACCTGTGATATTGTGAAGTTTACTCCGTGTCCTGGTCCTTGGTCCTTGGGGTGTCCACAAATGGTTGAAGGTTATGGTAGTTTACTTTCCGGGTGAAGCGGCTGAAGAGATCCTGGTAATTATGAAGCTGTTATGCTGTTCACTGAAGTCTGGTAGCTAAGCATCTTAGTAGTACAACTCGAGTGAAAGTTCTTGTTTCCCACAGAAGTGCACGTCACATGGTTATTTATGAAATGTTCTCACTTTCGGTACATAGCACCATTTTTAATTTAAACACACATCGGAGATCTTATACATAGTCAACAGAGATGTCATCCCTTTCACTTATTTATTCCCTTTTAATTTAATAGATTACATTTTTCTTTATAAAACACTACTTTACTTATACTTTCATCTACACTTATTTATATCTGCACTTTTAAATTAAAATATCTTAGTACTTCGGGACATGGTTCAAGGGTGTAATGTTTACTACAAGAGCGCTCCATCTCGACTGCATTATTATGTCACGACAGGCGTTAACTGCGCGGAGTTTACGCATCACAACAAAATAGTTCCACCTTTATTGGCTATTTACGGTATTTAAAGTTTGACCTTTTTATTATCCTAAGCTATGCTTCACTTCAGAGTGAAACAGCATTAAATAGTATACTACTGTATCATTGTTTATTTATCTGGATAACTTCAAGTTTTACCAGTATTATTTGTTTAGTAAAAGAATCTGTATGCAGGTTAATTCCAGTTAATGCATGTCAGTGCATCGTAAATTATTAACTAGTTTCCCTATCTTTACACTCGCATTAAACATTTTGTCATTAAACATTTTATTAAATATTATTTTGAGTTAAACAAGGGAGGTAATATTAACTTTAATGTGCGATTTAAAAGTAAATGTTACTCCATATTACGTTTCCTATTTTAAAATCGTCTCAATTGTTTGTATTTATACTAATTACAATATAATTCTACTTCTCCTATCCATTAATTTGGTGTTGTTACTACCTTTGTAACATTTAGGTTCATTACCCTACAACAGAAATTGGATTATTAGGTATGTAGTTACTCATTTCTTTTGTTTTAGGTGCCTAATTCACATGTAGTGAAGTTATGGGTCCTATCTTGGTTTTACAACAATGTTTTTGTTTTATTATGATTTCAATTTTTTTTTATTTCACATTATTATAGTATTACTATTATTATTTATGACCTTAGGTTTATCATACACCCTTTTGTCTCTATTACCCATTCTTAAACATTATTTATTAACATCATTCGATAAGTAATATCACTACATTTGCTTTAGTTACAAGGCTGGTCTATATGATTCATTTTTGTTATTCTTCCAGATACACAGTTAATTTATACCTTTACTAATTTTATTTCACTCTCGTGACCTTTATTCATTATCTTATTTATTTACTTTATAAGCTTTCTTTGTCGGCATAGTTATTTATATTAGTTCATCAGGATTCATCATTACTCTGTTCTTTACTTTGTGCTTTCTTGTTATGATCCATTCATCTTGTCTGAATTCTTCTTTTGGGCTTTGTAGTGTTCTTCTTTACTCCACTCATAGTTTCTTCTCTCTGTCCTTGGCTTTCACATTTTTACCTAATCTATTGGGTTAGTTGTCAGTTAATTACGTTTCGTCTCAGTCTTTGTCATTATTTCTTTGGTCATCTTCATCAGTTTGTTAAAGATGTATTCTTTATTCCCTTAAAGTTAGTTTCTATTTATCTTGGTGATTAACCTTAAAGTTTGGCAGTAGCATTTCTTATGATTTGTTATTGTTGGATTATTGGTTGTTTGGGACCCTGGTGGTCGTGATATTATGTAATATTACAATATATATATTTTCTATATAAGTAACTCGACGTTTCTTGCAGTAATTATATAAATTTGTGATGTTACTCAATTTCTTTCTTCTGCAAGTAGTATAATTCGTATATTTTTTTTAAACGAAAAGAAAAAAAGGATATACGAATTATACTACTTGCAGAAGAAAGAAATTGAATAACATCACAAATTTATATATATATATATATATATATATATATTGTAACGTGTTATCACTTGTTACCCTCTCTTAATCTATTATACAAACCTATAATCGTTCTTTCTAAATTATATTTTATTTAGCTTCACTATTAGGATAGCCAATTTGTTACATCTAGACTCGAATCTATGGTTATTTATCTGAATTTGTGTCTTGTTTAATTCTGTTATTATTTGTATATATTTTTGTTAATATTAAATTAAGGATGAGTATCTGTTCAGGGGGATGTTTGTTGAGCGCCAATTTGCAATCACCGTTTGCAAATAAAATTTTATTGGTGAAATATCAATAATAAATTTTTGTTCAAATTTATGTAAATAGTATGTGGTCTCTTTATTCTGTAATGAACTCTCTTTTATTCTTTTCTTTCAGCAATGGAAATGATAATTTGTACTCATCACCACATTTTTTTTTAAAGAAATCTGCTAAGATTTTCAATTGATGAGTGTTGCCAACTTAATCTAATTACTGAGGTCAACTCACAGTATCAGATATTTTGTTCAGAATATCATACCCTTTTTGTTTTCATGAAATAAGCAACAAATAAACCTTTTCCTGTAATTTATAAACTTAAATCCTTTATTTATTCTTTAATTTGTTCTAAATGTAAAACATAATTTTTAACAAAGTTTGGCCAGCTGTATTTTTATAAGCTCAGAGTGGCAGCAGTAACTCTTAGATCTCAAGGCTTTTTAAAACATTTTATATTTTGTATTTAATAAATAAAATACAATTATGATGTTCTGTAGGTCCTTTCGACTACGATATAACAACAGTATTGACAGGGAAACTACCAAAATACATATGATGAGAAATAGTCATAATGTATCTTAAAAGGATTATATTACAAGTGTAAAACAGTTCAGTGTATAGGTTAAGTTATAAATATGTTTTTTAGACTTAAATATCTTTAAATTATATTAGCACTATATATCACTGGTGTCTTATGCTTATGTCCATATTATTAATAATTATTGTTCTTAGTGAAAGTCAATTATGGTTTTTATAAAAAGTGTATACAAATTTTTTTGAAACCTTTAGATCAGGTTTAACAGGGAATATTTCAGATTAATTTTAGATCAAAATATACTTCTCTCCCTGTTTCAATTGGTCCAGTTTCTTCAGAGATGTCCTGGTTTAATTCTGTATAGTCTTGTAGCAATTCTTTCTTCTATTTTAATCTCGTTATATATAATTATTCAATTGTTTATCTCTAGATACACTGATTATTACACATATTAGAATTTATTTTTCACTAAGTATTTAAATCAACCTTCTTGCATTCAGTTTTTTAAAATCAATCTATTTTCTTCCTCAACATATATGTTGCTAAGGCCTCTCTTAGATATCTCCTTGGTTTCCAAGTAACATTTTTATATCACCCTGGTGACATCATAAGAATAATATTAACAAACTTTTTACTATTTTATATGTCATTTTCTTTTAAAAGGATATACCTTTTTTATAAGAGCTCTTATCTTCTTTTTATTTGTTTCTTTGTTCTTCTGATAAAAAACGGATCATTTTGACATCACTCTTGACTATTTTCTGATCTATATTTCCTGAGTTAATGATTCACTATTTATTTATTTTTGTTACAAACTTATTTATTATTTCTTTTTTGTAACTTGCACTTCTTAAATTTATTTTATACATTCGGTAATCTTTTAACATAAACTGACATTGTTTCCTCATTATTTTAATAGAAATCTTATTCATATAATTTGAATGACTATGATTTTGGTTCTTTCTTGTTAAGACTAACATTAGTGTGATTAACACTAGTATACATAATATTAATAAATTTGACAAAAATTGATTACTAATAACTATTAGTAATATGTTATAATTCCCCTTAACTGACTGTGTTTATAACTTTACAGTCTGCACACAAAAAACAAATTTCATAAGTAAGTTCTTACTTTAATTATAATAAACATAACATAAATAAACAATTAAAATTAAACATATTCAATTAAGTCTTTCTTAAAGTATTATGTCTCCTGGTACTTTTTAATAATATAATCATGGTATATTTATGTTACTAGGGTATGGTAAAAATGTCACGTAACATAATGCCCCTCCCAGAAAACAGGTTATTTTAGTAATCGTTAGGTTGCTTAAATAAGCTGATTGATTTCACCATTACTTTTCTCAATCTCCATAATATTTTTTTATTTCAGCACCTAAAACTTGATATTGATTCTTCATACTTTGCACACCTTGAATCAAATTGTCATATTTATTTTTTATTTCTTTACCTCATCGTTTGTATCATCCCTAAAATACCATAATTCCCTAATATTAAATTCTACATATGGGTTCGGATTCGGAGAGGCACTATTGGCTTCCATTACTCCGCCGTTTTCCCTAAATATATCATCTGAAATCAGAGGAACTTCATCTCTGTCCAGGAAAAATAAAGTTGCACTATCACAACACAATATATATAATAATTACCTACAAGGTAGCTCCTTCGCTACAAACTTATATTCCAGGGATTGTTAAATTATTTCTTTGAGGTCTATTCACATTATTATTCTATGACTATTTCACTTCTAGTGCTTTATCAGTTCAAAATAATTTTCTATCTTTCACATGTAATTGGTTAACCTGACTCAACCTACATGTTGTATTATTTCCATCTTGGCGCTGTCAATCAATAATATTTTAGATTCTATTTTCATCTAAATCATTCTAGCTCTTCTTAAATAAATTCAAAATAATTTCTTCCTAATAAATTCAAAATAATTTCTTCTTAATAAATTCAAAATAATTTCTTCCAAAACACATGGTAAGCTGTTCTTACTTAATTTATTTCTTGGGGTTTTCTTCTTAATTGATTCAAAATAATTTCTTCTTCATAAATTCAAAATAATTTCTTCCAAAACACATGGTAAGCTGTTCTTACTTAATTTAGAATTTTGAGGTTTTCTTCTTAATAAATTCAAAATAATTTCTTCCTAATAAATTCCAAATAATTTCTTCTTTAACTCATGGTAAGATGCTCTTACTTAATTTAGAATTTTGATGTTTTCTGTTCGTTTTTTTTTTTTTTTTTTTTTTGAAATCTTCATTGGTCATTACTTTTATCATCATATTTTCTTCTCAATTCTCCCTTTCTTCTGCAAGTTCATTTGTTTTAATTACTTATTTATCTTTTTATGATTTTTATGCGTTCCATCTGTCAGCCGTTTCTTCTTTTTCATCTTCTGGTTTAAACCGGATTACTCCACTATTATTTTTTCCCCGTGGTGGATTCTGTCGGTTAAATGCATCAACAAACTTTGCTATTGGATTGCCCCATTTTGGATTACTCCCGTACATTTCAATGTTGTCGTATGAGTATATTCGTTCGTCTTCATTACTGGGACCAGGCTCAGGTTCTTTGGTTTCACGACGGTTACCTCGTTTGTCCACCTTTCTTGGTCACTGTTCATCATGTCTCCTCGAGTCCCTCTCCTCAGCCATTATATAATTTACTTGGGCTTGATTGGTTCCCTGATTGTTACTTGGTGGATCTTTCGGAGGTATATCCCTATTTCTGTCCCCACGTGTTGACCTCATATAATCATTGTGATCATTCCACTGTCTCCTGTTGTCGTCGTCTCTTCCATATCGTCTGTCATAATTTCTGTCATTATTAAAATTCTGACGTCTTCCTTGAAATCGCCTTTTACTCGGATTTCTATTATATCCCTCCGTTTGTACGTGGTTTATTGGCTGTCGACTGTCGTGTGGTTGTTCATTGTTCCTATCATTCCAATCCTCAGTTCCTCTTTGACTCCTGTAATAATAATTTTCCCTCTCAAAATCTTCTAAGAGAGCCTCCACTTCTCCAATAGTTTTATCTGTCCACACCGGCGAGCCCGTACAATGTCTTCTCCAAACTGATATGACAATTTGGCTATGAGACACTCCTCAGGGATTTTTGGTTGTAAATGTCGAGCTACCCAGACTTCGTCCAAAAAGTAAGCAGTCATTGTCTGTCCTCTTCTAGCATTATATCGGCCAGTGCTTAAATTGTCTCGGACTATATTTTGGATAGACTCAGACCAATACTTTATTTTAAAAATTTGTTTAAATTCGTTATAATTGGTGATTTCATTTCTTATTGCCTTCCACCAGTTATCATTACTATTTTTAAAACTATCATCGAGGAGATTCTTTATTATTGGCCACCGATTTTCTTTGATTCTATTCAGACCTTCTTCTAACCTCTCCAAAAATTCTAGAGGGTTCTGACGATATTGTTTAAAGTTTATCACTTCTTTACTTTCTCCGATTAGTGTAGGTACATAGTTTATTCGTCTATGTTTTAGTACCTCTATTTCTTCCTTAAGATTTATTATGTCCTTCTGTTGAATTTCCTCTATCTTCTCCCTGTCGTTGGTAACTTGATTTTGTACTTGTATTATCTTAGTTTCTGCCTGATTGTATTGTTTCCCTACCTTATTTTGTAGTGTCTGTAATTGCTCCTGAGTATCTTTGTGAAGTATAACAATACTAGTTTTACTGTTATCTTCCACTTCAATTATTTTGTTTATCAACTCTTCGCGCAATTGACTTAAATTTTCCTCGGTTTTCTCAACCTTCTGGTTGGTTTCAGTAATTATATTCCTTATTTCCTCTTTATACTCTTCTAACTGCTGTCTTAATTCCTCTTTATTCTTCTCACTCTCTTCCTTCAACAGTCCTTTTAACTCTTCGTTACTTCGTCTAATATCCTCCCTTAACTGTTGTTGTAATGTTTCGTTATTACTTTCAATTTTTTTATTTAATTCCTCCTTATCTTCCCTCATTTGTTTCTTTAATTCCTCATTAGTTTGTTTTAATAAGGTTTCATTATCTATTCTCATTTGTTTCTTTAAACTTTCATTATTACTGTCCATTTTCTTGTTAAGTGTTTCACTGTGACTGTCCATTTTCTCATTTATTTGTTTCAATAATGTTTCGCTGGCTTTGTTATTCTTTTCGTTTGTTTGTTTATTAGTTTCTTCTATTCTCCCGAATTGCTCCATCATAATCCTCATCATTTCCTGTAAATTATCGTCCCTTGGTTGGGTTGGTTTCACTGGTTGGTCCCCTTGGGCATCCCTAACCACCTTTTCTATTTCTTCATTCTCTGTTACTGGGGTATCTCTTACCATTACTTCTACTTCTTCAACTGTGGTTGCTTCCTTATCTTCTATATTCAACACTATCTCTTCTTCTTCCGTCCGTTTCCGTGACGTCGCTCTTCTCCTTGACATCTCTGTTGTTAATCGTAGCCGCCACTAGAGTAGAAATCACTGTAAACTTACAATAAGAAAACAAAGCTATTCTATTTATAGCCTCACTAGTTGGGCTCCAATCTGTAACGTGTAATATTTGTTACCCGTTCTTGTATTCTATTATACAAACCTATAATCGTTCTTTCTAAATTATATTTTATTTAGCTTCACTATTAGGATAGCCAATTTGTTACATCTAGACTCGAATCTATAGTTATTTATCTGAATTTGTGTCTTGTTTAATTCTGTTATTATTTGTATATATTTTTGTTAATATTAAATTAAGGATGAGTATCTGTTCAGGGGGATGTTTGTTGAGCGCCAATTTGCAATCACCGTTTGCAAATAAAATTTTATTGGTGAAATATCAATAACATATTTTGTTCAAATTTATGTAAATAGTATGTGGTCTCTTTATTCTGTAATGAACTCTCTTTTATTCTTTTCTTTCAGCAATGGATATGATAATTTGTACTCATCACCATATTTTTTTTTTAAAGAAATCTGCTAAGATTTTCAATTGATGAGTGTTGCCAACTTAATCTAATTACTGAGGTCAACTCACAGTATCAGATATTTTGGTTCAGAATATCATACCCTTTTTGTTTTCATGAAATAAGAAACAAATAAACCTTTTTCTGTAATTTGCAAACTCAAATCCTTTATTGATTCTTTAATTTGTTCTAAATGTAAAACATAATTTTTAACATAGTTTGGCCAGCTGTATTTGTATAAGCTCAGAGTGGCAGCAGTAACTTATAAACAATTGAATAATTATAAATATCAAGATAAAAATAAAAGAAAGAATTGCTACAAGAATCTACAGAATCAAACCAGGATATCTCTGAAGAAATTGGACCAATTCACAACAGGGAGAGAAGTATTTTTTGATCTAAAATTAATCTGAAATATTCCCTGTTAAATCTGATCTAAAGGTTTAAAAAAACATTGAATACACTTTTTATAAAAACCATAATTGGCTTTCACAAAAAACAACAATTATTAATAATATGGACATAAGCATAAGCCACCAGTGATATATAGTGCTAATATAATTTAAAGATATTTAAGTCTAAACAACATTTTTATAACTTAACCTATACACTGAACTGTTATAGATCTAACAGTAAATTACTATAACATCTAATAAAAAACTTGAAAAGATTTTTTTGGATATCTGCGGACCTTTTCCCAGAAGTGGAGGAAGACATAAATATAAATATATTATCATATTATTTGATCATTATACAAAATACACAAAACTCTACGCTATTAGTAGAGCTACAACAAAGAAAATTCTAGAAGTAATTATAAAAAAATACTTACCTGAAGTGGGAAGACCGGAAATGATTATAACGGATCATGGAACGCAATTTCGGGGGAAAAGGTGGAAGGAAGAATTGAGAAATTGGCAAATAAGAACGTACAAGACATCCGTGTACCACCCTAGTAGCAATCCTGCTGAGCGTGTATTAAGAGAAGTTGGCAGAATTCTACGCACCTATTGTCATCAAGAACATAAAAACTGGAGTCAGTATATTGAACCAGCCGAGACTTTTCTTAATTGGTCCTACCATGACACTATCGGTACTACCCCTTATCAAATAATGTTTGATAAACCACCACCAAGAGAAATTATGTCATTGATAAATTTCCCTCCAGGAGAGAGAGTAGAATTCGACCAAGTGGAAATGCACAACAGAGTGTTACATAAAGTGGAACTTCAACAAAAAAGGGATCAGGTAAAAAGGAGAAGATTGGATACATACCAGTTGGGAGATAAAGTACTAATAAAAAATAGACAACTACCCAGTTCTATAGAGGGTATCGCCCGGAAGCTATTGCTACTTTATACTGGCCCTTACCTCATAACCCAGGTGAAGGGTAATAATACTTACGAAATTAAAACAATTACCAATAATAAAATAAAGGGAGTGTATAATCAGTCGGAAATGAAACGCTATTATGAAAACAAAGTCAAGACCGTTAGGAGACTTGAACAAATCAACAATTTATTTCTATCAACGAGTTGAACTAAAATAAATTTGTTCTAGTGGGGGGGGC
Organism: Magicicada septendecula; assembly: GCA_034769895.1. Taxonomy (NCBI): domain Eukaryota; kingdom Metazoa; phylum Arthropoda; class Insecta; order Hemiptera; family Cicadidae; genus Magicicada; species Magicicada septendecula. The sequence continues at coordinate 83,242,210 of CM068368.1, read as the reverse complement.
TTTATGTAACGGTACATAACCCGGTCCCAATAAAGTAACTAATGAGAATAAAAGTCAGAAATGGGTAGAACTAAAGCTCGCTCAAAATTTAATTATATCACTCCACATAATAAACAATCCGAGTGGTATATAGTGCGAAGTGAGTGATAGTGTACCCATTGAGGTGAAAAACCAAAGTGAAACTAATGTATTACTAAACTGTGCTGTATGTTTTGGATAGGATAAAACGATGGAAGTAGTATGTAATAATACTAATCGATTTTTGTGATTTTATTTATTTATTGTAATTTATATTGTATGAACCACAATTTGTTATACCCCAGTTAATATTATATTGTTTCAAATAATTATGTTAGATTGTAAGAAAACCCAGGGTTTAATTTTAAAGGACATAAAAATTTTAACTACCAAAGATAATATAAAATTAAAATAATCCTATGAAGGAAGTGACAACAGGAAGTAGTACCGGGTATGAACACTATTCGAGATTAAATAAATAATATATAAATTTATTTAATGATAATAAAATGATAAAATATTTATATACAAGATCATAAAAAAAATTAACCAAAACATATTATGTGAATTAAATTAGTAAATAAACCGGAATGGAAGGGAATTATTTTTCCATAAATAAAAATATAAATTTATAATAATCACAAACTGCCTACATAATAAAAATACTATGTGTTACTAAGAGTGATGGAAAATAACAAGTATTGTTAATAAGAATAAAATTTTGAACTGAACGAGAGTTGTTGAAGAACCGATGCGACAAAAATTATAAAAAAATAACCTTTTTTGGACGTTGGAGGAAGCGAAATTCACGCAAGAGTAATAAGCAAAGTGAATACTAACTAATTATACCAGAGGAATCCTAATTAAATGGTGATGTACCTTAAAAACCAGTGGATGAAAACATTCTGAGGATCCAATATAGTTCGGCCTACTTCGAGTAGAAAATTAAAAAAATACTCGAAATGAAGAGGAAATAATAACGCAAGACGTACCTCATCACAGAATAAAATTCAACCCAGTAAGGACAACACGGAGCGAGGTAATATAAACATTTTTCGTAATAAATCCAGAAGAAAACTCGGTTTTTAATAGTGAAATAGAAAAAAAAAATATATATATTAATTGTATCATATGTTTATTTCAAAAGGTAAACAAATACATGCTGCTCTCTTACGGCAGTTCCGGAAACTACGTAATATCTGAAAATTAAACCAAATTATTTATTAATTTCTTATATTTGTAAATCGTAGCATTTAGCCATTTCTGACACTCTCATAACACAAAGAATTCACCCTGAACCCTGGGGAATTAATAAGAATTATGTAATAACTGATGTATTTTATTATAGCGTAATATTGGTTAAATAACAACATATATGTTTTGTTCTTTAGACAGATCTATGTTTACTCGGTAAAGTCGAGAGGATGTTTTCTTTTTAAAAAGATTAATTGTGATACCTATACTTTGGTGGCTGGAGACAAAAGTCAATAATCAATAAAGCCATATTATTGAAAATTAATATTGAATTATAACGTGTTATAATTTATTCTAGTGGGTAGTTAATGAAAATTTCAGCACAACATACAGAAAAAATCGTCACAACAGAGGGGCAATAATGATACTTACTCTCTCTTCTGCATAAGGCTGAACAAATTACCTCCTTGACCCCAAATCACACACTCTCGATTTCTTTTAGATTGAGTAAAACAAGATAAACAAAATCCTTTATTTATACCGTTTAAAACGTCAGTTAGTATAATTCAAAAGTGACGCATACTGCGTGAGGCATATAATAACACTTCCATAACACATCACGAAAACAGCGGTACGTTACAGATTTGGCGAACCCAACATTTGGGGCTTGACTCAGACTGACGTTTCGCTAAATAACGCCTCGTGAAAAAGTAGTACGTTACAGAATTGACGCGTACAACGTGGTGCAGGATTTAACTATACAACACCTCACGAAAAAAGCGGTACGTTACAATATATATATATATATATATATATATATATATATATTCTAATGGCCTTTTTATCTAACACACTAATATTATATATTTAATGATAGATAAAATGTTAGTTACCCGTGACTTTTACTTTACCTGGGCGTCAGAACAAATCCCAGATACAAATGACACGGTTTCAGCTTAGCTCAGAGCATAGAGACACGCTTTCTCAGGATTCGTTCATAGAATGTGGAATTCAAGGGGAATCGTTACAAGTAACACTTTAAAATTTGCTTGTGTTTGTTTAATTAACGATTAAATGTTATTTTATTAATGTTCTTTCAAAGCTAAGTTAATGACTTATTGCTAACCTAACTCTTATTATTAATGAGTGTGCGTGAAAAGTGAAGATTAAAACGTCCAAACAACCAATTGTTCTTATCTGGTTTAATTAAGAAAATTTATATCTCCCAAACCAGGGTTAAAGAACAGGTCTGCAATAATTTGGACGTTCAATACTACACCTCACCTTCCATTCAACACTCCTATATTAATTCATAGCTAATCTTACTAATTAAATACAAATTATGAATTTACTTAGTGTCTTTTAAAAAATTGTTTATTGCTTTTTATTATTTATTTTGTTTCTTAATTTCATTGATCAATGAATCTATTTCTTACTGATTGATGCGTCGACCGTAGATAGAAATCCGTAGTGATCCTCCTTTTGATGGTTCGGCACAGAAGAAATGATGTTGACCAAAACGTTGACCGATGATACTGGGCAATTACAGATGCTGTAGCTCTCTGTTGCACAGGTCACTTCACAAATAAATTAATTATTAATTTATTAATTAATTTTTTAATTAAATAATGCGTTGTTACACAGCGAGAGTTGTTATCGAACTTTACTAGTTCCTCTGCAACTGCGGACTACTTCCCGAACGGTTTATTTAAATAAGACTTGGCGTGGTTTGTGAAATTTAGCACGTATATAACACACGTCTTGCTCATTTAAGATTCGAACGAAGAGTGCTCGCTTCCCCAAGTCTGAGTTGGCGTCTCTTCTGAATACAGCTTTGATTGGTTGTTCCAAATAAATCATGCGTTTTCCATTTGAAACAATATCGAACAAGTCGACCAAACGCCCCTTCACAGGTTGGAGATGGCAGAGAATTACTGGCTAATTTCATACTTACTCTGTTTGCAAATCGTTTGGTTATGGGTATTTGCAAACGTGATTTCACAGATCTGACCACAGAATATTATTGCTTATGCTTTCTCTGTAAGTGTGTGAAAACAACAAATTCGTACCTAGCCTAATTCTCTAGTTATTTCTCTTGGCGTTCTTCTTCTGTATAACTTCTGTAACTGTTAATTATATTGGTTGATACTTTGGCTACTTATAGAGCTTTAATTTCTGAACACTATGCAGGTTTCAGAATTACTGTATATTTATTAGTTTTGAAGATATTGCAGTTTTAACTAATAAAAATAATTGAATAAAAATTCATGTCTCTGCCGGCAAAATTCGTAGCAGTGGCGATGTTAGACAGAGATAGCTGTGATATACCCTCTCTCTCTTGCTTACGCCGCTATCTCGCACAGTATGACACTTTCATATAACGATCCGATGGGTCGGCTTTATGAATCGTTATAATATATATATTACATTTAATATTTATAATTAAATTTACCTCAAGATGTTATTTTTCTATTTGGAACATGTTTCGAGAGTTGAAGATGAGAGAACAGGAACTCTCGAAAAATGTTCCAAATAGAAAAATAACATCTTGAGGTAAATAATTTAATTATAAATATTAAATATATTATATACATCAAGAAACGGACTGTAGCAGAAAATGATTGAATATATATATTGTAACATTACATAACCCATGCTCAGTACTGATAAGAAATAAAGAAGTATTTGTATAATCATAAGAATAAAAAGATAGTAGTTACCCATTCCAAAAGTCAGAAATGAGGGATTAAGTATCATGCTATGAAAACATTTGTACCATAAAACACTGTAGCAATTAAAAACAATGTACTAAGTGTTATCAAGAAAGTGCGGTGTGTACAAAGTGCAACATAGTATGATATGTGTAAATGTTAAAAACTGAAAAGGACATCAATCACAAATGTGAAGATGCAGTACTATGTTAATAAACTATAAGTTTAATTAATAAGTTGTTGTAGTTTTGTGTTATTAGGCCACAAAGGCAATATCAATGTAATTAAAATATTATTTTTGTTTATGTTTAAGGAATCCAGGGTAATATAAGAAATTAATAATGGCTAATTAATAAAAAATGGTGAGATGGTAGAAAAGGAAAATAGCGTAGAGTAAGAATACATTAACAGAAATATAAGTCAGAAATAAACCAAGTTAAAAATCATTAAATTATAAAATACAAGTAGCTAAGCTTATGTAAAGATGTGAAGAGAAACCTTATATAAATTAAATTTAATTCTAGTTAAAAATAATAAAGGAGTATTTTTCCTAAAAGAAGGGAAGAAATAATAATAATTAATACTATCCTATTTACTAAAACTGTACCTAGGTTAGCCAATAAAATCATCAAATTCTTGGTTACTAAGAGTAACTAATCAACAAGAATTGTTAATTGCTAAATGGTATTCCAACTGAGTAGATGAAACAGAATAATGTCCAGTAAATTATAAAAATTTAATAACTACAATTCGGAAAAACCACCATACTAAATTAATGAAAGGATCCAGCACAAGCCACTACATCTGAGACATCCATGGAACCACAATAATACATGCCAGAAAATCAATGAAAACAGAAAATTCATCTAACCATGCCATGGCCTAGTAATTCAGAACTGTAACTTTCTTGAGTGAGATCGCCTACTTTAATAAACTAAAAAATTACACATCACCAACAAGTAACGAACACTAGAAACAGTACCACATGTTTCAATTTATAAGAAAACATAGTGTGAACATTATAAACTTTATTTATTCAACCAAGAATAGTATAAACGTTGATTCATCAGAAATTGGCAGCCATCTTTCTTTCTTTTCTTCTGTGGGAATACGTAGTCAATAAATAAATACCTTTCTTTTAGGTAATTGATTGTGTATTATTTCTGGTAGATAGCAGCTTTGTTACAGGAAAGAGGTTAATAGCAGAGAAGAGGAAGAAAATTAATTCCGACATGAGAACGTATGAAAGACGCCGGACAACATAACCTTTCAGTCGGTTAGAAAGTGCAGAACAGCTGATGTCACGCGCGAAAAAATTGAACGATTAAATCGTATACAAAGAGAGGAATTCTCTCTCTCTCTCTCTCTCTCTCTCTCTCTCTCTCTCTCTTTCTCCTACCCATTTTCAAACAACGGCACCGATATAATACCTAATAAAGAAAACTGTGGTCAATATTTTCATAATCACACACTCTCGATTAAAAAATAAATAACACTCAGAGTACAAACATTGTAACTATAAAAGGCGATCGTAGAGACGAAATTACTCGCGAGACGTTACAAAATGACGCTAACAACGTAGGGCTAAAAAGACGTAAAAAAGGTTACAGTTAGATTTGTTACAATATATATATATATATATATATATATATATATATATATATATATATAGAGAGAGAGAGAGAGAGAGAGAGAGAGAGAGAGAGAGTACATGAGCATACGCATTACCACACGTTAAATTACGATTGGCGAATGACATGTGATAATCGATTAACCATATTGCCTTCGACACACAGTTATTAGATATTATTGGAAACATGTGTATCACCTATAAAAGATAACAGAACCATTGTGCAGGTCATTATTATTTAGAAAAATCATTTCCTCTTATCGCATATACTTGAAACCCTTGCCAGTACTACATAAGTACCACAGACATCTACTTGACTTGCAACTAAACATATCTTTAATAATATATAGTAAAGTCAAATAAGATTACGTTAAATATATGGAAAATTGAGCACTACTATCCAATACACATAATTTAAACTTCTTCCTTCATATTTCAGCAGGCCCCATTTAATACTATATCAGATTTTGCTACTGAGTTCTGGCAACGATACACTGGAACAACAAAACAATATAAAAACCGTTCATTTCTATTAAAACCCAAGTTTACCTGATTTCGAAGACAGCTCGAGGTAAACGCAATGTTATAGTAAGTGAGGTACGGAGATTGAATTCTATACGCCATTTGTATTGGGCAATTGAAATAAGAGAGGTTACTCATTGGCTGAAGGGTCGACAATAAAATGTTACTAAATTTTCAAAGTTTAAATTTGTTGTTAAGGCGAACAGGTGTACAAAGTGTATCACTCTGTGACACATAAAAATATAACTTTCGATTGAGAAGACTTAAAGATTTAAAAAGTTTCATTAGTGGACAAACGGACTTTTGTAGCTTTACTCAACTTTAGAACATCGCTATAACATTATGATGAAAATGTTAACATTAAGATATCATACAGATGATATTAACGAATAAAAATACAGTTAGCTTATTTATACAGATTGATAATTCATTAATGACCGTATAACAAAGGAAGTAATTACAATGTAAGTGAAAATTCGTTATCGTTTTAAAAATTATACAGGGTTTAGGGATTAATGTGTGTAAGAGTGACAAACAGTGAGACACTGAGACTGGAAGAGTGAGAGGCAGAAGGAGATTGATATACGAGGTTTGTAAATTAAGTAATGAGACTAATCATGTAGCAGTCATTATGGGAACACTAAGATTTCCGTTAACACAGATGGTTAGATAAACAGATGATTGACAATGAGTTTTAATATTTATTGTCTATTATTGCTACGTGAAACGTAAACAAGCTTTTCGTGAAGTGAATTTTTGTTGTGCGTTATAAAAATGAGTGACATTAATTACGAATAACGTTCTGCAATCAAGATTTGTGTTAAACTCGGGCACAATGCTACTGAATCTTTCAAAAAATTGACAAAGGTGTATGGGAATGAAGCTTTGTCAAGAGCACAGGTTTTCAGATGGTTTAAAGCATTTAGAGATGGCGGGAATCAATTAAGGGTGATCCACGCTCTGGAAGACAGTCAACGTCAAGAACTGACGACAATATTCATCGAATCAGGGACTTTGGTGAGGTCTGACCATCGATTAACCGTCAGAATCATCGCAGAACAACTACATTTTAACCACACTACAGTTTATAAAATTTTGAACAACGAAATTTAGCGTGAACACCTGGATGCTGTAACATGACAGTTCACCTTGTCACACAGCACTCTCGGTTAATGAGTTTTGGCAAAGAAAAATACCCCTGTTGCTCCTCAGCCATCTTGTCCACGTGATTTGTGTCCCTGTGACTACTTTATCTTCCAAGATTGAAAAGGCATCTCAAAGGACACAAATTTGGGACAATAGACAACATTAAAAAAATGTAACCGACCAGTTGAAGGAAATTCCTGTTTGTGAGATCCAGCACTGCTATGAAGAGTAGAAAACCCGCCTAAAGCGGTGTGTGGCTTCCCAGGGGAACTGTTTTGAAGACGACAGAGTCTATTTAGTATATAGTTTGACTGTAAATATGTAAAAGGTTTTACTTAAATAGTCTCATTATTTAATTTGCAGACCTCGTATATATAAAGGTAAATTCATATGGGGAGAGGGAGTGAGATACAGCACAGTGAATAAGAGGGTGACAATGTTTCAACGTGCCAGAAATATTAAGTTTAATCAATCTCCCAGACTGGTATACATTACGTACAACCATTAATATAAGGTTATCATTCTTTCTTAGTTAAATTTTAAGTTTGACTTCCAGTTCCCAGCGTAGACTACCGTCCCTAAATATATATCAGATTAGACTTTTATTTACACCAAAAACGGTCATTTTACATATTTTATTCTTGGATTTCGTTGTCCATGACGTGTCCGTTACTTAACTAAATATAATTATTTCACTACCGACTCGGAACACAAAGTTTTTTATGGGTAAAAACGTAAAGGTTTTACCTTATAGCCTGAACCGTTTTTCGCTTTTAAAAAGCTTCTTCAGAGGCTGCCGCTTCAGAGGCTACAAGGTAAAACGTTTACGTTTTTACCCATAACAAAATTTGTGTTCCTAGTCAGTAGTGAAATAATTATACTTAGTTGATATTTTAGTTGAAAATATTATTTTGCAGGAAGCTGATCAAATTCCTGTATTTTTCTTCCAAATCGTGTTTTCTTCTAAGCTCCAAGTTTCTTTCCGTCTATACCATTGAGATTCCGAAGGTAAAGATAGTCTTTTGGATGAGACGAATGGTTAATGATAGAATTGTTAGGAAAAGCCAAACAATTTTTTCTTTCGAATCAAGTGGGTTTGTTTGTATCCACAAACTAAAAACAGAGGACTATTTAGAACGTAACCATACTACATCAAACACTCGGTTTAACGTTGCAAGGAGAAGTGTTCAAGAATCACCGCACGTGTTTGTAGCGAGTATTACGTATTGAGTTTGCGTGATGTTGATAAACCAATTCAGAGAAAATGTAGTGTGCTCTAAGAAAAGAAAGTAGTATTAACATAAAGCCGTTTATTTTCAGATATTGTTTCATCAAAACATGAAGACGTTACTAGTCCTGCCTGTGTTCGTATTCATGTGGTATTCAGTAGTTGTTAGATCATTTAAAGCACCGCAAGTAACTTTTAAATTATTGAAACCAACAGGATTCTCTATGTCCATACCAGGTATTACAGATGCTCCTTTATTATTATTATTAATATTATGGCTTATAGGTTGTTCCAAACCGGTTGACACCTTAGAGATTAGAAGACCCTTACTCTCGAACGCGCACTGAGAACCGGCCCTGCACGGCCAGGCACGACCCGGGCCGTTCACGTATTCGGTCCAATTCAAGACTACAAAATTTTTAATTTTGCATATAATCCAAATTAAACTATAATTTTTGTAATCTCCGTAAAATTGTGAGAAAAATGAGTACAAACAACGCACAATTGCGATAAATATGAGTATTTTGCAAATTAAATAACATTTGCAAAATTCTAATTTCTAAACCAAAAATGAATATTAAATTTGACTTAGTTGTACATCTAAAATATGTCACAACCACGCCGTGTTTGGTGTCATTTTCTTTAAAATTTTATGGAGATTACAAATGTGCTAAGCTCGTTTGTTAAAAAAATTATATTATAAGAGTTGCAGTTACGTAGCGGGCGCCCCAGTAGATGATTCGTACCCCAAGCATGTGGGCCATCTACGTTTGTGTGGATCTCCTAACCTCTCAGGTGCAATGCGACTTGGAACGCCGTATAACTCGTTTATGCGGCTTAAAGTGAGTACTTATGATGACAATAAGAATAATACGTTACTAGTCGTTTACTGTTAATAAGTACAAGAATTTAAGTATTCAAAGAACATAGCGTTGAAAATACAGCAACCCGCGAACTTTTCTTTTATAATCTCTCTCTCTCTCTCTCTCTCTCTATACATATATATATATATATATCTTCTTATATATAAAAATGAATGTTTCTTTGTTTCTTTGTTTGTCCCGTATGCGTTCCTATACCATTAATGCGATTGCGATGAAACTTCGGTGAGTTGTTGTGCGCACGCCCGCGAAGGTTTCTGAATTTTTTTCGATGGGGTCCTTTGGGGGGTTCTTTGGGGCGTTCTTTGGGGTCTTCCACATCTCCTCCTATACCACTGGACCGATTTCAACCACACTTGGCACAAATATTTTACGCAATGGGAGAACCAAAATAGGATAGGTGTTTTTTCGATGGGGTCCTTTTGCGAGTTCTTTGGGGTCTTCCACATCTCCTAAACCACTGGACCGATTTCAACCAAACTTGGCACAAATATTTTACGCAAAGGGAGAACCAACATAGGACAAGTGTTTTTTCGATACGATACTTTGAGGGGCCCTTTGGGGTCTTCCACATTTCCTCCTAAACCATTGGACCGATTTCAACCAAACTTGGCACAAATATTTTACGCAACGGGAGAACCAACATAGGATAGGTGTTTTTTCGATACGATCCTCTGGGGGGTCCTTTGGGGTCTTACAAACTATTAGATCTGGTTACTATGGCAACCCAATAGAATAGATTCTGTTCTAAATATATTATCCCATTAAATTGAAGACCACGCGAACGAAGTCTTGGGCAACAGCTATTTATTTTTAAGAAACCTACTTGAATTGAACTTTATTAATTAAACTAACATTTTCATTACGTACAACGTGAAACTCCGTAGCGAAGCACGGGTATTCCGCTAGTATATATTGTAACTTAACTTGTAATAATGTGTAAGTTTGTTGTGTTACAAAATATATTTTTATGTGTTTGTGTATTAATAACAATTGTTTATTTAAAATTTTTTTTAAATTAAATTTTTTTTCTTTTATTAATTAATTAATTAAGAACCATTAATTAATTAAGTTTCATTGTGTTCCGAAACGTTTATCACTTAATTTAAATGTTTTATAGGCTTTTGGGTATTTGTTAAAAAACTCCAGCCACTTATAGGATTGTCTCCAATAGCAATCGATCCTTGTTTATTTTCGGTTTGGAGGTTATCTTCCTTCTGGTGGTGAACTTCTTGTAGTAATTTCTGTTTAAATTAAGGTATTGTGTTAAATGGCTATATTTAGAAATAAAAAAACTATTTAAATATGAAATGTATTAATAATTTTATTAACAATTAAGTATTTTGACTCTTGTCGATATGTAAATCGATTCTCAGGGTATCGTTTTGTTATTACAAATTTTTTATATAAAAGTTCTTTGAACAGCTATGTTAGGGAAAGTCAGAGAAATAGGGCAAAGATTGAAAAGTATAACATTACAAGGTAAATTCTTAATTTTAACAGTACATATATTCGATTTAAAGTACAGAAAGAAAGAAATTTGTTGCGAACCGTCCAGCACGCAGACAGAAGGCTGTGTTCAGTTGAATGTTGGTTACTCAGCAATGGCCGCCGTTACGATTGAAACTCGTCACCTCGCAGTTTTGGTGTTCAAATAAAGATGTTTTCCTCATGAATTTACGTCCTGGTGTCTGCAAATCTTCCTTCTGGTGTTGGTGTAGTGTCACTGGTTCAGTTTCGGTGTTGTATTCGGAAAATTGGTGTAATTATAAATCAGGTTCACTTTTGTCGGTTAAGCACTTTTTTTGGTTAAGTTTAATACTGTTTTATTTGGTTTAAATGTTATTTCCACTGGTGTTCTGTGCAGTATAATGTTAGTTCAGTGTTTGTATATGTTTATTTCACTGTGTTGAGCTTGTAAAATGTTTTTTACCGCGACTCACGATTTTCAGTTTCGGATCGTACCATTATTCGCCATTACGGTATTCGTAACTAGGTTAATACGGTTAAAATGCTCGTGTCAAGTGTCCCGTACAATGTTCAATAATTAACTAAATAACTTCCTTCATCCTCGACTAAAACCTTAGCTAAAGCAATATTATTCCTTCCATTGTTCGAATTTTATTTGGCATCCTGTGCATGTAATAAAGTTACATTATATAACTGATTATACTTTGGTTATTCTTCAAATTTATTAGCTAGTTGTTACTTAATTTTATCCTTCAGTTCATTCGGCGTATTTTGATACCAAATAATGCCGTTTTATTAAGTTTTTGATCTAAAATTGATAATTTTGCTAAATTTTGTATATTTTAAATTTTAAGGTCTAGCTTCCTGTTGTTTTCCAAATTCTGCCATTATCAAGTTATATTTATGATTATTAAATCTCATATTGTAATAAAAGGTTTATATTCCCTTAATTTCTTGCAATTAGATGAATTGGTTAGGTTTTAAAATATTATGTTGGAATATATGACTCCCCTCTCCAAATTTTTGAGTTCTGTCATTTCCATTTTTATCAATAATCCTGGCTATAATTTTACAAAACCTTTCTTAGTTATATTTCTAATTACATGGCTTTGTTTCTGGTTTACCTTATCTAAATCCCTTCAGTTTAAATGTATTTAAATACTTAATTTCTCAGTTTTGATGATGTTCAGTTTTTAACATTTGGCCTAGATACCTAACAGTTTTTACATACAAATTTTTATAAATAATACATATTGAGTTATACCCTATCTGACTTTTTGACATTGTAACATAAATTAAACATTTTCTTCTATTAAACAAAATAACAATTAGTATTTGTTTCATACTATTCACATATAACAAATAATTCCAAATGATAGCTGTCTTCAACAAATCAGACATTTTTTATACTCAAAGCTTAATAATAATACATAACAAATATTATTTATAAAAAATATTTTTCCATTCTAACATCTTACTCAATTATTAACAATAATACCTGTAATAAATATTTTACAATTAAAGAATGTTAGTGGTTCTGAACTGTTTAAATTTTCTTATTCCTAATACATTTTTAACATAAACAAAACCTTATTTACTATACTCTTATTCTCTATATTCCTTATACTAAGTTTTATTAGCAGTTTTTAACTGTTTCTAATTGGGTTTTGGGTAATTGTACCCTGTCACTTCACTTTTTATTCTGTGTCTTCTTTTGTTTTATTAATCATTTAAATGAATGTCATTTAAATAGATTGGCAATTCTTTGCTAACACATGTATTATATTACCTCTGTACAGAAATTAAGTCACTTAAAAGTTTTATTATTTCATTATTTACATAGTTTGTGAATGCCAATAACGAAACATAAGGTTCATTTTTTATAATACTAAAACTTGCACTGCTTCTCTTTACATTCCTTGATTCTATTTCTAAAGGTTATATAGTCTTACTAAAATCAAGAGATCTATTCGTAGATTACAATGAAGATTTGTTCTTTGGTATCATATTATTATTTCACCTTGGTCCACTTTCAACTCTTACTCTATACACTTTTTTGGTCTTATATCTATTGTACATGTGGGTTTTTGCATTAATACTTTGTTATACTTTTTTATTATTATTATTTTTATTTATTTTGGGGTATGGGTGATTTTTACAAGAGCATTCCTTCTTCTTGTGGATGCTGTCTTCTTCTTGTTTCTTCATCGATGTCTTCTTTTCTTCTGGTTTCTTATAATTGTATTTTCTTCATCTTCTTGTGGATGTCATCGGGTTTTTGGGTTCCTTCTTCACCTACTCTTCTTGTTTCTTCAAATGCATCACCTTTTATGGTGGATCTTGCCTTGTTCTGGGTTTCTTCCTTATCTACTCCTAACTTTCGTTGTGGGTTTAGTTATGTTCTGGGTTTCTTCCTTATCTACTCCTTACCTTCCTGTTGTGGGTTTAGTTATGTTCTGGGTTTCTTCCTTATCTAGTCCTTACCTTCCTGGGTATTACATTTTATCACCTTTAGTTATTAAAATTGGTTTTGATGATTCATCACTTGTAACATTTATTTTATATGAACTTATATTTTAAATCAATGATTGTACTGCACGGTTGTTCTGAATTAATTCTTTATTATATTGCTTTCTTCGGATTTTTAAACATGTTATTATATTATTTTAATGATCAATTCGCCATTCATTTTTATGGGCTTATCTGTCATGCTACAGATTGCTCTCCTCCAGAAGTAATTATTTCAGACTTGATTATGGATGAAATAATTTCTTATATATATATATAATTTTTTTTTTTATACTTCATTTTCCTCTCCATGTCTATATCGATTTTTTATAGTTGAGCTTAATAAATTTTATATATATAGTCACTTATCTGACTTTTGTTCCTTTGTGGATAGTTAGTGTCTTCTGAGATATATTATTATTATTATTATACATTTTCTTTCCTTATAAACTTCGTGTTGCATCCTTGGGATATTAATTCCCTAACGTTCCCTATCCTGTGGGCTGGGGCAGTTAAGAGGGGCACTGTAGGCTTCACAACTCTGCTGGCCATACACCACTTCTACAATTTGAGTCCAGAGACACATTCATCTCTGCTCAAAAAACATAATGCTGCTGGACTTATCTACAGTCAGTCATCGAATAAATTAAATAAAAAGTAGTCTCATTGTCGACTAATAAAAATATCTTTGGATTCTTCACTTCGCAGTTTCTCAGATTATCTCACATTTTCTATCTTAATAAATCTTCTTAATTCTTATTATACTCATTATATATATTTTTCTAAACTCTTAGCTCGTCTGATATATTATTTTAATTATGGTTGGAAACTTTTGTTAATTCTTCTTGTTACTAGTTATTGTGTAACTGTTTTCCTTCTCCATCTGAATTCTCATTATACTTCCTTCTGGTTAATTACATTGTTAGCATGGTATTTATATATAGCATTTTCTCTTTGGTTCTTATTCATTATTTGAATGGTCTTATTTTATGTTAGTTAATTTTTAAATTTGTATCATTATAATAGATATTCAGGTTGTTATTTTGATCATATTATTTAATTACATTTTTCTTTCTTTTCTCTCAGAAAATTAATTTTCTCTCAGTCATTAATCCGCCTTCGTATTCATTAAAATTAATTTATTTATATTATATTTCATGTGGTACTTCTTTTCTTTTCGTTTCATATAGGTTTTATTATTATTATTTGTTCAAAATCATTTTCTCCATATGTTTGGTATGAGCTGTTCTTCTTTGTTTCTTCAGAACTGAGTAATATCATAATCATTTTCCTTGATTAGCTGTTTCCATTATTGTTTCATAAGTTCTTAGTCATAGGTTGTTCTCATTTTTTTCTTTTTTGGATTTTTATAATTTTATTATAATAACAGTTTCTTCTCTTTGTTTCCAAATTATTGCCTTCTCTTGTATATCACACCCTTTTTTTTCTTATCTACTCCTTCAAATGCTAGATATTCACATTTATTCTGGATTATATTTAATTCTTTTTTCTGAATTAATCATATTATTTTCTTCTAAATTTGTTTATAAATGGAACATATTTATTTTTAGAACTTTGTTAGTTTTATGCAAAATTCAAATTCTTCTTTTTATTTAATTACTTAACATTTTTCATAAATCATTCGTAATAAATTGATCTTATCATATTTTAAAATTTTGATGTTTTTATCAAAATTCAAATTCTGTTTAATTCATACTTATTTTCTGACTTTTTTATTTTGCTATTATATTCTAAATTCTTGTCTTTTTTATTATTCCAAATGGTTTCTCTTCAAAATTGTTTGTAGTAAGTTGATCTTACTTCATTTTAGAATTTTTTAGTATTATTCTAAATTCTTCCTTTTTAATTATTCCAAATGATTTCTCTTCAAAATTGTGCGTAGTAAGTTGGTCTTACTTCATTTTAGGATTTAGGGGTTTTATTCTAAATTCTTGTATTTTTACTTATTCCAAATGGTTTCTTTCAAAATTGTGTGTAGTAAGTTGGTCTTACTTCATTTTAGGATTTAGGGGTTTTTCTCAAAATTCAAATTCTTTTTAATTCCAAATGTTTCTTTTCAAAAATTGTTTGGTAGTAAGTTGATCTTACAATCATTTTTGGATTTAGTGGTTTTATAAAATTCTAAATTCCAATTCATTCTTCATAATACTTTTTCATGGATGCTTGGTTGTACACACCTTTAACTCTTCCGGAAACTATTTCTCTCAGTTCATACGTATTATTATGATTATTTTTTACAACAACATATGGTCCTGTATAGAGTAATAATAACTTTTTGGTTATCCCTTCAAGGGTGCTGGGCAGTTCTCGATTTTTAATAGAACTTTCTCACCCTCTTTGTAAGTTATTATACGCCCTATTGCCTTTTGATATTTGGCTTGCCGTTTTTCTTGGTCTTCGGCTACTTTGTTATAGAATTTCACCTGGTCAAACTTACGACCATTGTTTGTTGGGAACTCGGGGCACTCGATTTCTTCAATCTCTCGGGGAGTTGGCTTCTCATACATGGCGTGGTAAGGGGTAATTCCTATAGCTGGGTGGTGGGCGAAATTTAGAAATTTCTCTGTTGCTGCTAAGTACTCCTGCCACTTTTTCTGTTGGTTGTGACAGTACGTTCGCAAGATTCTACCCACTTCTCTCAGTACCCTCTCAGCCGGATTACTACTTGGGTGGTAGACCGACGTCTTATAGGTTTTAATCCCAAGTGATAATAATGTATCTCGCCATCTTCTCCCCTTAAATTGAGTACCATGGTCGGTAATTATTGAAGATGGTTTATCGATCTCTGGCACATACAACTCTGTGATTACCCCAAGAACTTTCGCTGTGGTTGCCCGATTAACCGGATATAGTTTTATGTATTTAGTATAATGGTCCATGATTATTATTAGGTACTTGTACCTGTGTCGACCACCGCTACGGGGAAATGGCCCGCAGATATCTAAGAACACTTTTTCTAGATTTGCGTTTGATGTTATTGGTATCATTATACCCTCTTTCTTCTCATTGTTAATCTTAACACACTGGCAAATATTACAAGACTTTAGGTAATTTCTTACCTTTCGGTTAATGTTCTTTATTTTGCAGCTTTCATCTAAAGCTTGTATCACTTTTAGCGCTCCCATATGGCCATACCTTATATGATAATCGATTATAACTTCCTTTTCGATTTGGTGCGGAATTATCACCTTCCATGTTTCTTCATCCAGTGCCGTTTTTACGAATAGTATTCCTTTATTGAGATGGTAGTATTTGGAAACGGTGTCATCGTCGGCTTCCAATCGACTGATTATGTTTTTCAGTTTAGGGTCAGACTGTTGGTGGATACGGATGTTTATCAATAGAGCTTGTAGATCGGATCTGCTTTTAAATAAGTTGTAAATTTAACTAAGCTCTCCTTCTCTCCCTCGAAGGTCTGGTCTTCCAAATTTATCCGTGACAACACATCGGCTACCACATTCTTTTTTCCCGGAATATACTCCCATTTTAAATCGTATTCTTGTAGGGCGAGTACCCATCTAGCCAATCGGCCGTGACTCAATTTGCACCTACGTAGAAATGAGATGGATTTATGATCAGTGTGAACAGTGACTGGATACCAGAGAATGTATGTCCGTTACTTGCTGCATGCGAATACCACGCTAAGCAATTCCTTTTCGGTCACATTGTAATTCTTTTCGCATTGATTCAGTGTACGACTAGCGAAGCTTATTACCAGATGGTGACCCTCCTCATCTTCCTGGTATAAGGTTGTTCCTAAGCTGATGTCGCTAGCATCGCAATTTAAAAAGAATGGTTTCTTAAAATCCGGGTGACGACGTATAACGCTCTCCAAAAATTTTCTTTTATCAATCGGAAGGTAATATCTTGTTCCTGACCCCAGGTCCATTTGTTTTTCGCAGACAATTGTGGTTGAAACTTGGCTGTCAACTCGGAATATTTGTGCTGAAACTTTCTGTAATAGTTACAGAGTCCGAGGAAAGATTGTAACTGTTTCCTGTTTTTTGGTTGCGGGAACTTCTGAATTGCCTCCACTTTCTCTGCTGACGGGGTAATACCTCTATCGTCTAGGTTGAAACCTAAGAATTGTACATCGCGCGCAATGAACTTGGATTTCTCCAACTTCAAAGTTATGTTATTTTGCGCTAACTTTCTGAGTACATATTCTACTCGATAACAGTGTTCCTCCCAGGTTTCTGACGTAATGAGTAAATCGTCTACATAGACTGTGGTAAACTGGAGTGCTTCTTGTCCAAGTATTTGGTCCATACAGGCCACAAAGATGGCTACAGGATTTACAAGTCCGAAGGGCAGTCTCTTGAACTGGTAATTGCGCCCTTCGAAAATGAACGCCACGTACTGACGGCTTTGTGGATGCAACTCCACTTGCCAATAACCACAAACAGTGTCCCAGGTACTGATAAACTTAGTGCCGTGAAAACATTTTAGTATCTCCTCTATTTCACCGGGTGATGTTCGGTCATTCACAATGGTTTTATTTAGCTCGTGCGCATCTAAACAGACCCGGACTTGTCCGTCTTTCTTGGAAACAGCAATAATTGGACTAGTGTAAGGAGATTGACTAATCTCAATTATGTCATTGTCGACCATTTTATTAATTTCTGTTCTCACGGCCTCTTTTAGCGAATGCGCGATTGGGTATGACCTCCGGTTAAACTCCACGTTTTCTTTGAACTCAAGTTTGCACTGATACTTTTTAACCTTACCTGGCTCGTCTGAAAACACTGATTTGTATTTCTCGTATACACTGATTAAACGATCTGCTAAGTGTACAGGTATTTTTTCGTTGTTGGTTCCGCACTGGAAGTCCCGTATCTCTTGTATCTTTACTGACCATAAATCCTCTCCTCCGTTGTTGTATATTATTGATTTATTAAGGGGGATGTTCCTTACGAAATTTATTTTACGAAGTTGTTGGTGTATTGGTCTGGTAAGTATATTTGCGCCTCCTACCAAATTTGCGGTCCATGTTATTCCGTCTGGAAAAAGTGATACTCTCTCTTGTTTAAGGTCGATAATGGCGGAATACATTCTTAGAATATTGCAACCTACCAGTACATCAAATGGTAATCCGGTGGCGATCAAAAATTCCATGTCTAAAGCTATATCACGGCTAACGACACTTAAGGAAACTTGCTTCCTAATAGTTTTGTTCTGGCGGCCAGTTGCACCTATCAAAACAATGTTATTCACTGGTAACATAGGCAAAGTTTTCCCACATTCTCTCTGGATTCTTTCCAGTTCATTTGCATTTATGATAGAAATATTTGCACCGGTGTCAATCATGATTTTCGCGGGAATTCCTTCTACCTCCGCTGTTATATACAATATCTCATTGTTATTATTATGGAGGCTCTTTTCGTTTTCCTCTAGAAGTTCTGTTCGTATATTTTTTAAATAATTGTTACTTATTATTGTGATGTTCTTTAATTTGGTTCCTTCTTGCAACTCATCTTTATAAAACCCAGGAAGTAGAAGCAGCAACGGGTCGTAATAGTTTATTACTGCCTCCTCCCGTTTAAATTATTGTGGTCATCGTTAGGACTCGGATTAACCGAGGCATCGTTCTGGAAACTCTGTGTCGGTTCCTGCCGCGCTGTATCCTGTTCGAAGGTTATTTCCCTGTTTTGTTGTCGGCCAGGATCCTCCAGGCTGGTACTCCTTCTTACATGTTCATGGCGTGGACCGTCCCGTTCTTCACTTCTCCGTCTTCGATCTCCACCGTGGAAACTATTCCTCCGTTGTTGGTAGTACCTTCTCGGACCTCGATCTTCCGCTCTTATAAAATTAACCCTCGGGGTGGGGGGAAGCTCTATTATTATTATTATTATTGTTGTTGTTATTATAGTAATTTCTATTGGGCTGGTAATATCTTTCATTATTACCGGGGTAGGGATTTCTCTGACTATACGGGCTGTTAGGGGGCTGATAATAATTGTTACGGTTATTAGGATATGTGTTATTGTTCCTATTACCGTTCATGTTGCCGCTAAAGTTGTTGTTATTACGCGGCGGGTTATTATTGCCGTCGTAATTACTTTGTTGGTTTCGGTTTCCGGGATGGTTATTGCCGTTACTATGGTACTGGTTCGTCCTCGCCTCCGGTCGCTCATTCCTCCTCCTGCTCTGGCGGTAGTACTCTTCATTCTCGTAACTTTCTAACAACTCCGTCATGGCCTGCACCGTCTTGATCTGGCTACCTCTCCTTGCCCTGACAATATCCTCGTCATAATGATACGACAGTTTATTCACCAGACACTCTTCGGGTACTGCCGGCTCGAGGTGTTTTGCCAGGCACACCTTCCCCAGGAAATAGGCTGTCATGGTATTGCCTATTTGGGCCCTGTATCGTCCGTTGCAAATATTGTCTCTCATCAGGTTCTGTGTTGTTTCGGACCAGTATTTGGACTTAAACATTTTCTTGAACTGCTGGTAGTCTGCAATCTCGCTGCGGTTCGCCATCCACCAGTTATCTGTCATCTCCCTAAATGACTCGTCCAGTATCTCCCGGTTATTGCTCCATTGACTCCCTCTATGTTTGGCGAAGTACTCTTCTATCCTAGCCAGGAACTCCATTGGTTTCCTCTTGTATTGCCGGAAGTTTAGCCATTCTCGGTTTTCGTTGATGGGTAATCCGGTGAAATGAGTAGGTCTATTCCTCAAAGCTTCCATCTCTTCTTGGCTTTGCCGTACCTGACCCGTGATATTGGTCATAGCCTCTTGCATCCCATCACACCGTTCCGCGACTTGGCTCCGTACTCTCCCGAATTCTTCCTGAGTCTCCTTCCGTTGTTCTTCCACTTTCCTACGGCTATGCTCTTCGATATTCGTAAACTTGATGTTTACTACTTCCTTGAATTCTTGTACTTCCTTTTCGGTCTGGTTGCATTTTCCGTCAATTTCTCGGATCTGTTGATTCATCATTATGTTTTCTTCTTCTAATTTTTTGTTCATAGCTTTCTTGTTAACGTTGATTTCCTTGTTCAGTTCTTCTCTTAACAATTCCATCCTTTCGTCTAGTTTGTCCAGATTCTCCTGATTGACCTCCCTTAATTCTTCTCTTAACAATTGGTTGTCCTCTCTCAATTCTTTCAATTTCTCCCCCATCTTCTCTTCCATTTTCTTGTTATTCTCCTCCAATTTCTCTTCCATTTTTTTGTTATTCTCCCTCAATTCTTCCTTCAATTGTCGGTTGTCATTTTCTATCTTCTTCCTAGTTTCATCAATTTTATGGTTGGTGTTTTCAATTTATTACTTAATTCTCCTTTGGTTATTATGAATTCTTCCTTCAAAGACTGGTTGTCCTCCTTCAATTCTTCTAACTTCTTCCCATTCTCCTCCATTTTGGAATCTATATTTTTATTTGTGGATTCTATGTTTTTATTGGTATTTCCAATGTCCCCCTTCAAATCTTCCATCTTTTTGCTTAATGATTGGTTATCCTTTTTCCTGTCCACATCCATTTTTTCCATCATTGTTCTGATCATCTCTTGTATACTCCCATCCTCCGTTCGTGTCGGCTTTTCTAATTGTTCCTTCCGGACATTGACTTCCCCTGTTTGTGTGGGCAACTCAGGTTGTTCCTCTGGT
The DNA here is from genome assembly GCA_034769895.1 of Magicicada septendecula. Taxonomy (NCBI): domain Eukaryota; kingdom Metazoa; phylum Arthropoda; class Insecta; order Hemiptera; family Cicadidae; genus Magicicada; species Magicicada septendecula. Next base: position 83,221,270 of record CM068368.1, on the reverse strand, counting down.
TGTGCAGGTTGTTTAGACAATACTGGTGGCAATAACCTTTCCACATCTTCTACTGGCGTCGCCTCTTTATTTTCCATATCCATTTCAACTTCCTTTTCGGCCTCCGCCGCCCGTTTCTTTGAGGTTGCACGTCGTTGCATTTTTCCCTTTCTCTGGCATTATAGCTGCTGCCAAACTCCAATTAGGGATTGGGCAGATTGTAGTGGCCTTTTAATCGCTAATTAATGCCCCTCAGTTGTGCGCCAATTTGTAACTTAACGTTTAATAATGTGTTTAAGTTTGTTGTGTTACAAAATATATTTTTATGTGTTTGTGTATTAATAAAAATTGTTTATATAAAAAAATGTTTAAATATTTTTTTTCTTTTATTTATTACGGGAGAACCAACATAGGATAGGTGTTTTTTTCGATACGATCCTCTGGGGGGTCCTTTGGGGTCTTACAAACTATTAGATCTGGTTACTATGGCAACCCAATAGAATAGATTCTGTTCTAAATATATTATCGCATTAAATTGAAGACCACGCGAACGAAGTCTTGGGCAACAGCTATTTATTTTTAAGAAACCTACTTGAATTGAACTTTATTAATTAAACTAACATTTTCATTACGTACAACGTGAAACTCCGTAGCGAAGCACGGGTATTCCGCTAGTATATATTGTAACTTAACTTGTAATAATGTGTAAGTTTGTTGTGTTACAAAATATATTTTTATGTGTTTGTGTATTAATAAAAATTGTTTATGTAAAAAATTTTTTTTAAATTAAATTTTTTTTCTTTTATTAATTAATTAATTAAGAACAATTAATTAATTAAGTTTCATTGTGTTCCGAAACGTTTATCACTTAATTTAAATGTTTTATAGGCTTTTGGGTATTTGTTAAAAAACTCCAGCCACTTATAGGATTGTCTCCAATAGCAATCGATCCTTGTTTATTTTCGGTTTGGAGGTTATCTTCCTTCTGGTGGTGAACTTCTTGTAGTAATTTCTGTTTAAATTAAGGTATTGTGTTAAATGGCTATATTTAGAAATAAAAAAACTATTTAAATATGAAATGTATTAATAATTTTATTAACAATTAAGTATTTTGACTCTTGTCGATATGTAAATCGATTCTCAGGGTATCGTTTTGTTATTACAAATTTTTTATATAAAGGTTCTTTGAACAGCTATGTTAGGGAAAGTCAGAGAAATAGGGCAAAGATTGAAAAGTATAACATTACAAGGTAAATTCTTAATTTTAACAGTACATATATTCGATTTAAAGTATAGAAAGAAAGAAATTTGTTGCGAACCGTCCAGCACGCAGACAGAAGGCTGTGTTCAGTTGAATGTTGGTTACTCAGCAATGGCCGCCGTTACGATTGAAACTCGTCACCTCGCAGTTTTGGTGTTCAAATAAAGATGTTTTCCTCATGAATTTACGTCCTGGTGTCTGCAAATCTTCCTTCTGGTGTTGGTGTAGTGTCACTGGTTCAGTTTCGGTGTTGTATTCGGAAAATTGGTGTAATTATAAATCAGGTTCACTTTTGTCGGTTAAGCACTTTTTTTGGTTAAGTTTAATACTGTTTTATTTGGTTTAAATGTTATTTCCACTGGTGTTCTGTGCAGTATAATGTTAGTTCAGTGTTTGTATATGTTTATTTCACTGTGTTGAGCTTGTAAAATGTTTTTTACCGCGACTCACGATTTTCAGTTTCGGATCGTACCATTATTCGCCATTACGGTATTCGTAACTAGGTTAATACGGTTAAAATGCTCGTGTCAAGTGTCCCGTACAATGTTCAATAATTAACTAAATAACTTCCTTCATCCTCGACTAAAACCTTAGCTAAAGCAATATTATTCCTTCCATTGTTCGAATTTTATTTGGCATCCTGTGCATGTAATAAAGTTACATTATATAACTGATTATACTTTGGTTATTCTTCAAATTTATTAGCTAGTTGTTACTTAATTTTATCCTTCAGTTCATTCGGCGTATTTTGATACCAAATAATGCCGTTTTATTAAGTTTTTGATCTAAAATTGATAATTTTGCTAAATTTTGTATATTTTAAATTTTAAGGTCTAGCTTCCTGTTGTTTTCCAAATTCTGCCATTATCAAGTTATATTTATGATTATTAAATCTCATATTGTAATAAAAGGTTTATATTCCCTTAATTTCTTGCAATTAGATGAATTGGTTAAGTTTTAAAATATTATGTTGGAATATATGACTCCCCTCTCCAAATTTTTGAGTTCTGTCATTTCCATTTTTATCAATAATCCTGGCTATAATTTTACAAAACCTTTCTTAGTTATATTTCTAATTACATGGCTTTGTTTCTGGTTTACCTTATCTAAATCCCTTCAGTTTAAATGTATTTAAGTACTTAGTTTCTCAGTTTTGATGATGTTCAGTTTTTAACATTTGGCCTAGATTCCTAACAGTTTTTACATACAAATTTTTATAAATAATACATATTGAGTTATACCCTCTCTGACTTTTTGACATTGTAACATAAATTAAACATTTCTTCTATTAAACAAAATAACAATTAGTATTTGTTTCATACTATTAACATATAACAAATAATTCCAAATGATAGCTGTCTTCAACAAATCAGACATTTTTTATACTCAAAGCTTAATAATAATACATAACAAATATTATTTATAAAAAATGTTTTTCCATCCTAACATCTTAGTCAATTATTAACAATAATACCTGTAATAAATATTTTATAATTAAAGAATGTTAGTGGTTCTGAACTGTTTAAATTTTCTTATTCCTAATACATTTTTAACATAAACAAAACCTTATTTACTATACTCTTATTCTCTATATTCCTTATACTAAGTTTTATTAGCAGTTTTTAACTGTTTCTAATTGGGTTTTGGGTAATTGTACCCCTGTCACTTCCCTTTTTATTCTGTGTCTTCTTTTGTTTTATTAATCATTTAAATGAATGTCATTTAAATAGATTGGCAATTCTTTGCTAACACATGTATTATATTACCTCTGTACAGAAATTAAGTCACTTAAAAGTTGTATTATTTCATTATTTACATAGTTTGTGAATGCCAATAATGAAACATAAGGTTCATTTTTTAAAATACTAAAACTTGCACTGCTTCTCTTTACATTCCTTGATTCTATTTCTAAAGGTTATATAGTCTTACTAAAATCAAGAGATCTATTCGTAGATTACAATGAAGATTTGTTCTTTGGTATCATATTATTATTTCACCTTGGTCCACTTTCAACTCTTACTCTATACACTTTTTTGGTCTTATATCTATTGTACATGTGGGTTTTTGCATTAATACTTTGTTATACTTTTTTATTATTATTATTTTTATTTATTTTGGGGTATAGGTGTTTTTTACAAAAGCATTCCTTCTTCTTGTGGATGCTGTCTTCTTCTTGTTTCTTCATCGATGTCTTCTTTTCTTCTGGTTTCTTATAATTGTATTTTCTTCATCTTCTTGTGGATGTCATCGGGTTTTTGGGTTCCTTCTTCACCTACTCTTCTTGTTTCTTCAAATGCATCACCTTTTATGGTGGATCTTGCCTTGTTCTAGGTTTCTTCCTTATCTACTCCTAACTTTCATTGTGGGTTTAGTTATGTTCTGGGTATCTTCCTTATCTACTCCTTACCTTCCTGTTGTGGGTTTAGTTATGTTCTGGGCTTCTTCCTTATCTACTCCTTACCTTCCTGGGTATTACATTTTTTCACCTTTAGTTATTAAAATTGGTTTTGATGATTCATCACTTGTAACATTTATTTTATATGAACTTATATTTTAAATCAATGATTGTACTGCACGGTTGTTCTGAATTAATTCTTTATTATATTGCTTTCTTCGGATTTAAACATGCTATTATATTATTTTAATGATCAATTCGCCATTCATTTTTATGGGTTTATCTGTCATGCTACAATATATATATATATATTGCAACTCTACTTATATGCGTTGTTGTTGGGTTGTGTTGTGTATGAATACCTACCTGCTGTCCGATCTTGCGGTTTCTTCCGACTAGGGCGTGTGGATTCTGGATTTGAATTTCGCAAGTTTGTAATCTCAAATTTATGGCAACAACACACAAAATAAGGTACTTTAAAAGGGAAGAGTTTTGTGAGATTGGTAGGCTTTGTAGTACAACAATAAAACAATGCAATATGGGGTAATAAAACGTTGTTTATTACTCCAATAACACACAAGAATAAAAGGGTTATATTATCAATTATCCTTACAGTCTAAACAATGAATCGATCTTGACTAATGTTTTTCAATTGGTTGATAATAGAAAAGAAGTTAAACTCGTTATTCGACAAGTTAATTGCAAGTAAAAATTTAATTAATTAATTAATTTAATTTAATTAAATTGCTTTAAATAAATTGGATTCAAATGTTAATAAAAATAAAATATAAAAACTCTGAAGTTAATTGAATATTTTCCAAAAATAAATTAGGCGTGACAGTCTAGTTCACGTCATTTCATTTTCTAGTGATTTGACTCTGTTATACTGCAGTATGAACTAATAATTAGATTGCTTGTTAAGATTTGTATAGCGCTTTCGTATTATTTCTATTGATTCTTAACTACAGCTTACTAATGACTCAGACTGCTATACAGATTCTCACAATGAATTTATTCTTATTTACTAGAGTCTTTGATTTTTGTGGCACCTGAATTGTTTAAATTACAATGCTTTTAATTGAAAAAGATAGAAACTTTGATGTTGAAAAATAAATAAGTTGATTTTGCTTTCCTGTTTTTGAAGTGGATGGTAGAGTTGCTCCAAATTGTCCCTCGCTGTCCTGGTCCGATCTGCTAGAGATAGTGATCTGCTTAGAGCGTCCTGGATTCGGTCGTTGAGTTCAGAATTCGGCGACACTCTCCTCCCCTGCTGTTTGTTGAAGATTTTAACGTCTGCGGCTTTCTGCGGGAACTGGTTTATGTCCCTCGTCGATTCGCACGTCGCACGTCAGCGTGTGTGTGTGTGTTTCGTTCGAGTGGTAGCTCAGATCGTCAGCTGGTTCACCAATGATTTAGACGGCCTCTCTGTCGTATTCTTGAAGTCTGGTCTTGTAGTCTGGTGGATCTCTTGCGTGCTTATGACCACAGCTTGTAGTACACAATAAGCTTGTTTGTTGTAATGAAGAGTATCTCGACTTCACGCAATAATTACGAGTTGTACAGTTGATCTGTATTTACTATGTTCGTAATTATGTGTGTTGACCACGTAGAGCCTTCTGATGAATCTTCACAACTATGGTTACGAGACGATCGAAGAATTACGTCTTTACTTCGCAAGTACTGGCAGAAGAGTGATGGTTCAGCCCCAAAACACCGCGCTGGTCGGGATTTCGTCATGATTTGATTGGCTGACACATTCTCCCTACTACACAAAATTTGAATTCCCTCAGTCCGTGAGAATGAAGTTAGTTTCCCACAGACGGAGAATTAATATTATTACTAATATTATTAATCCGTCGGAACTAAATTGTCGGTCCGGATTTCCTGTGATCTTTTTATTTTGGAATATCTTGGTTGCAAACCAAGTTGTGCTAAATCTAAAATATACAATCTGTTGGAAATTATTATTTTTATAACATATTAAAAGCTCATTAATGTAGCTCTATTTTTACAGAAGTTATTCACATTAATTAATTAACTCTTTTATTTGTTAATTATATTGCGTAAAATTTGCACACGTTATTATTAATATTTCGGCAAACATTTTGGCTATCTTGGATTTCGCCTTAATTTATTAGTTTCCGAGATATTAATAATTAACAGTTGGGGTGTGGCTATTCATTTTACAGCGAGCTGATTACATAACGGCCACGTTTGCGTCGTTTTACAAAGCATTATTTTCATCGCTACTACATACAAATGGAGTTTTGACTATTACAATTTATTTAAACATGATTCTAGTATACAGTTGACATATAACTCCAAATAATTGATATTTGGTGCTGTTATAATATATATATATATATATATATATAAATGAATGTTTCTTTGTTTGTCCCGTATGCGTTCCTTTACCATTCATCCGATTGCGATGAAACTTCGGTGAGTTGTTGTGCGCACTCCCGCGAAGGTTTCTGAATTAGTACAACCATTTTACAATAGGTGGCGCGCGAGTGTACCACTTAAATGAATGTTTCTTTGTTTGTCCCGTATGCGTTCCTATACCATTCATCCGATTGCGATGAAACTTCGGTGAGTTGTGGGCACGCTAGCGAAGGTTTCTGAATTAGTACAACCATTTTACAATAGGTGGCGCGCGAGTGTACCACTTCTGAAACCCATTATTTAGTTTAAAAGGTAAATATTCGTTTCAACAAATGAGTGTATTTCATATAGTTTAGCGGCAGTTCGTGTGTTTTCGGTGTATGAGTGCGCACGCTTGACAGAATTGAATTGAATCAAATACAAACAGCGACATTTCAGTTCGTGTGTAACATAACAAGTGGTGTTGATTGTGAAATTCCATTTGCCGGTCGACATTAGATAATGGATATCACACGCATTTTCTTTGCTTTTCCCAAGTGAATTTGTAATAGTCGTCACAAAGCATTACTTTCGCTGTCAAATCAATTATGCCACCCAAACGACAAGCGATTGGCCGATCTACACCTCAAGCACGAAAGAAAAAGGCATCACGAGCTTCAGAAACAGACGAGCAACGGGAAGCAAGACTGGAAACCACTCGAGTTTTCAATGCTCAAGCCTGTTCGTCTGAAACAGTCGAGCAACGGAAAGCAAGACTGGAAACCGTTCGAGTACGCACTGCTCGATCCAGACGAACACTGCACGCTTATTTAAATCTTGGTGCATTCCGTTACGATGCTAATTATGATTACAGTCTTCATCCAAGTGTGGTTATTGGAAAAGTGGATATATTATGCGTGTATTGCAGTGCCCTCAAATTTAAGAATGAAACACCAGGAATGTGCTGCGCGGGTGGAAAAGTGAAATTGCCAGAATTACATTCACCACCCGAACCATTATCAACGTTGGTATCAGGTGACACAAGCCAATCGAAACATTTCTTGGCAAACATACGCAAGTACAATTCATGTTTCCAAATGACATCGTTCGGTGCAACAAATATCGTGCGCGAGAATTACATGTCATCATTCTAAGTGCAAGGGGAAATTTATCATCGTGCAGGATCACTACTGCCACTGTCGAACGCAGATCACAAATTTCTTCAAACTTATTTCATGGGAAACACTGATGAACAAATCGATCAACGTTGTCGATTCAATACGGGCACTAAACGAGAAATTGTCGCTGCATTACAAACTTTATTCGATCAACACAACGAATTAATTCGTTTGTTCAGAACTGCCCTTGAACAAATGCCAGCTGATGACTACAAAGTTGTAGTTAGAGCAGACAAAACACCTGTCGGCCAACAAGAAAGACAGTACAATGCACCAACAATTGATGAAGTGGCGATCGTTATATTTGGCGAAGAATTTAACTCGCGTGATATAATTCTTCATCGCAGAAATGGTGATGTTCAGCGAGTCTCAGAAACTCATCGCTCATACGACGTATTGCAATATCCGATTTTATTTTGGCAAGGAGAAGATGGATATCATTTCAACATCAAATTGAGAAATCCACAAACAGATGAGGAAACGAATAAGAAAGTCAGTGCCCTGGATTACTATTCATATCGATTGATGATTCGTGAAAACGCTGAAAATCATATCTTGAAATGTCGACAATTGTTCCATCAATACATTGTCGATATGTATGCGAAAATCGAAACCGAACGACTCCTCTACATTCGATTAAATCAAACCAAGTTGCGTTCCAAAGAGTACATTCAATTACGTGATGCAGTTGTTAATGATGGCAATGTGAATCCCAATAAATTGGGAAAAATGGTCATACTACCGGCCACATTTGCAGGGAGTCCACGGCACATGCATGAATACGCACAAGATGCAATGACATATGTTCGCGCATATGGCCGCCCAGATTTGTTTATTACATTCACATGCAATCCTACGTGGGATGAAATAAAAGAACTTTTGTTAACTGGACAATCATCATCGGATCGTCATGATATTTCCACGCGTGTTCAAACAAAAATTGAAATCTTTAATGGATTTCATTTTCAAGCATCATGTTTTTGGAGAGACACGCTGTTGGATGTATTCCATTGAATGACAAAAAGGAGGATTGACACATGCACACATTTTGATTTGGTTGATCGAAAAAGTCACACCAGATCAAATTGATCAAGTCATCTCAGCAGAAATACCAGATGTCGACATTGATCCAGACTTATTTGAAGTCGTCACCAAAAACATGATTCATGGTCCATGTGGCTTACTCAACAACAATTCACCATGCATGTCTGATGGGAAATGCACGAAACGATACCCAAGAGACTTACTTGCCGAGGCTATCACTGGCAATAACGGATATCCACTCTATCGTCGAAGATCAACTGAAGATGGCGGCAAATCCATCACTTTAAAAGTACGAAACAATGATGTTGAAGTCGATAATCGTTGGGTTGTACCTTATTCACCGTTACTCTCGAAAAACGTACAAAGCACACATCAATGTCGAGTATTGCAATTCGGTGAAATCGATCAAGTACATTTGCAAATATGTCAACAAAGGAAGCGATATGGCAGTTTTTGGAGTGGGAAATGCAACTGCATCTATCAATGAAATCGACCAATATCAACTGGGACGCTACATTAGTAGCAATGAAGCAGTATGGCGCATTTTATCATTTCCAATCCATGAACGACATCCAACAGTTGTTCATTTGGCAGTGCACCTTGAAAGTGGACAGCGCGTGTACTTCACAACAGAAAATGCACGTGCAAGAGCATTGTCACCACCGCCAACAACGTTAACTGCATTTTTCTCATTGTGCGGGGATGATATGTTTGCAAAGACGCTACTTTACTCTGAAGTGCCAACATACTACACATGGAATGCATCAGCGAAAAAGTTTCAACATCGCAAACAAGGTAAAGCAGTTGAAGGACATCCCAATTTATATTCGACTGACGCCTTAGGCCGTCTGTACACTGTTCACCCAAACAATGCAGAATGCTTTTACTTGCGATTACTGTTAATCAACGTACGTGGACCGACATCCTTCCAAGAATTGAGAACAGTAAACGGTCAAGTATGTGCCACTTATCGTGAAGCTTGCCAAGAATTAAATCTTCTTGAAAACGTTGCACATTGGGACACTTCACTCGCTGATGCATGGAATACTGCTCAACCACAGCAAATACGCACGTTATTGGCAATCATATTCACAACGTGCTTCCCATCCAATCCAAAAGATCTTTTGGAAAAATACAAAGACAACATGAGTGAAGACACCCTACATCGTTTGCGTGCCACGAATCAAAATCCGGACATTAAATTCACACCAAACGTGTATAATGAGGCATTGGTTTCGATTGAGGACATATGTTTGGCAATCGCTAACAAAGCACTGGAACAATTTGGAATGGCTGCGCCGAATCGATCTGCAAACGACCTTTTCGATCGTGATTTGCAACGAGGAAAACACTTTGATGTCGGCGAATTGGGTACACTTGTTCAAACGAATCTTCCGAAATTGGTTCCAGAACAACGCATAGCGTATGACAAAATTATACATGCAATTAGAAGCCAAAGCGGGGGATTGTATTTCCTAGATGCGCCCAGAGGCACAGGCCAAACTTTTCTCATTTCACTTATTTTGGCAACCATACGATCACGAAAAAATATTGCACTGGCAATCGCAACATCTGGAATTGCGGCAACTCTTTTGGATGGTGGCCGAACAGCGCATTCAGCACTGAAATTGCCCTTGAATATGCAAATCACTGAGACACCCACATGCAATATCAACAAAAATTCTGGAATGGGTAAAGTACTCCAATCATGTCAACTCATTATATGGGACGAATGTACTATGGCGCACAAAAAAGCATTGGAAGCGCTTCATCGTACACTAAAAGATTTGAGAGGAAATGAACAGCTCTTCGGTGGCGCACTCATTTTATTGTCTGGTGATTTTCGACAAACTCTACCAGTTATACCACGTTCAACACCCACTGACGAACTTAATGCATGTCTCAAATCATCAGTTTTATGGCGACACGTACAGAAATTGACTTTGAAGACCAATATGCGTGTACAGCTATAACATGATGCATCCGCTGAACGTTTTGCAAAACAATTGTTGGATATTGGGAATGGCAATCGATGAATCCACACAATGTATCACATTGCCAACAAACTTCTGTAAAATCACAGCAACCACAGACGAATTGATTCACAAAGTTTTCCCAAATGTCGCACAGAATTACAAAAATCATCAGGGGCTCAGTGCACGTGCTATATTAGCAGCCAAAAACAACGATGTCAATGCCATCAATTTCAGCATTCAAAACGAAATACCAGGCGAAGTGACAACGTATATGTCCATCGATACTGTAATGAATCAAGACGAAGTTGTCAATTACCCAACTGAATTCTTGAATTCACTTGATTTGACAGGCATGCCGCCGCACGTTTTAACATTGAAAATTGGCGTGCCTATCATTCTTCTCCGAAACATCAATCCACCACGACTTTGCAACGGTACCAGGCTTTCAGTGAAAAAGATGATGAACAATATCATCGAAGCTACAATTTTAAAGCTACAATTTTAAATGGAAAATTTAAAGGAGAAGATGTACTGTTGCCACGCATCCCAATGATTCCGACAGATATGCCCTTCGAATTCAAACGTTTGCAGTTTCCGGTGCGACTCGCATTTGCAATGACCATCAACAAAGCACAGGGAAAATCGTTACAAGTGTGTGGACTAAATTTGAAAAATCCATGGTTCTCACATGGACAGCTGTATGTGGCCTGCCCACGCGTCGGAAAACCTTCTGATTTATTCGTGTACGCACCAGACGGAAAAACAAAAAATGTTGTGTATCCAAAAGCACTTCAATAAACAGAATTAAAACACAAACACTTTCTTTCTTTGAGTGGCATGGCAACCCATGCCGGGTACTCATACTAAATATATTATCGCATTAAATTGGAGACCACGCGAACGAAGTCGTGGGCAACAGCTATTTATTTACAAGAAACCTACTTTAATTGAACTTTATTAATAATTAAACTAACATTTTCATTACGTACAACGTGAAACTCCGTAGCGAAGGGTACTCCGCTAGTCGTAAATAAATTTCAGCTGAATAATAAAATTTCCATTCCTCTAATTATAATTCACTGAAATTTTTTCAATTCTAAAAAACAAAAACATTATTGATTTTTTTAAGAAGGTTAATCTGTAACGCATTATGAGAGGTCCAATATAGCCTACTGTAATTACAGTAATTTTTAGTACAGTTTCAATATGTTCTACTTTTATTTTCTTGTTCTTCTTCTTCTCCTACTGGCACTACGGTCCCTGTAGAACCCTGGCCTGCTCAACGATTCTCCTCCATTCTTCTCTGTCCAGAGCCTTACTCCACTCTGTCCAATCTGTCACTTGCATCTCCCTCAAATCCCCTTCCACATCGTCATACCATCTGCTCCTCTGAAGTCCTCTCCTCCAAACTCCCTCCGGCTTCCTTTCCAATGCCATTTTTGAGCCTCGGTCACTTCTCATTCTCACCACGTGCCCCAACCATCTCAACCTTTGCGCCTTCACTGACGCAACTATTCACATTGCGGATTATCCGCGGAATTCGGTTATCCGCGTCGATCGCGCCACCCAATTCTGCGGAAAATCGAAGGATTACCGTAAAATGACTTTTAAGAGTTTTAAAATAAGGATTCAAGGACATACTTAAATAATCTGTACGCTGTATTTAAGAATATGTAATAGATGTTGTAATTAATATTATACTAATTGACATTCATTAAAGATGAAATATAGTAGATTTTTTAATAACAGCTACGTTTTAAAATTATAACTAAAACTGGTGCTTACCGTGTTAACGGCGAAACGAGTTAGTAATGCAGTTTTTACCTTAATAAGGAACATAACGTTTAGCCTAGGTGTTACAGTACAGAGTTATTAGTATTTTTGATTTAGAATGGTATTAAACCATCGTATTATCGTAACTGTATTTTTACAAACATCATTTTGTGTGTGCGTGTGTGTTAACTTATAATATTCACAAAAGTTTTTCGATTTGAATTTAACTGAGGAATTATTTTTGCTATTACAGAAAGAAATATAAATGCGACGTTTCAACTATTCAGATAATCGGCTGCCGTCTTCAGGCTAATTATAAATACAATCTATGTAAAAAATAAACAATACACTTATCAACGAGTGGTTGAGAGTTAACAAAGTCTTAATAACAAAACTTTACATAATATATAATTCGAAAGATAAAATAATACAAGTAAATACTTAGTATGGAAAAACACACAACACTCACAGGACACAAGCACAGTGCGCATTAACACTTGCACACCAACAAGCTAAACAAAACACTGCTACAGAGACGCAAAGGGGCCCGACCCTTTTATAGTAAAAGTGATAGTTTATAGGCGGCAAACACCGCCTACACAAAACCGTTAAGTTGCCCAAATGTTGTGGTCTATAAAAGAGTTCAACCCGGTTTTGTCTCTGTCGTAGTGTTTTGTTGACCTTGTTGGTGTCCAAGTGTTCTTGCGCATTATGCTTGTGATCTGTTAGTCCTGTGTGTGCTTTCATAGTGAGTATTCATAGAAGTTGTTTTATCTTTTGATTATATGTATTATGTGAAGTTTTGTTATTATAATTTCGTTATCAAAGCAAGATATTTCTAAACTCAAAGCAACCTCTATCGCTTCTTCTTCGCTGCTGCTATCACTCATTATCGACATACGGCGTATGTCGTAAGATGTCTAAATTATGTTTACAGACTGACATAATAAATTCGACCCGCAGTGTCGATGCGGAGTGTGGCAAAAAAAACTCGTTTTTATTCTAAAAGTTTCCGATCCCCGGAGTCTCCGTTCCGTTCTGATCCGGTGTGCGAAAATCTTTAAACGGTACAATATTTATTCTTAAACATTTATGGAATCTTTTGAAAACTTGTTTCAGGTGACGAAGACATTAAGGCCGTTTCAATGACAGTGCAGGTGGACGAACCGATTCCTGTTAAAGGGGCGCCTCATTATTACCACTTATTCGTAAACGACCACTATAAAACGTTTGTATACGAATGTCCTAACATTTTAATGTCAGAAAACTACCTGTTCTATTATCGTGTTAACATAACTTTGTTAGACAACACATCATTAGTAATAGAGGATGTAAGAAAGTCAGCGACAATAACAGAATATAAACGTCTGGCGTAATGTTTTATATTTTTTTGTTTGTTTTACAATTAAATGGTGTGAATGAAGCAAACAAGAGTCGATCCCTTTTAATGTGTCCATGTTTGAGTGCCCGCGAGCGCGTTTTGCTGTGATTGTTGAGCTCGGTTTATCTGAAAGTCTTAAAACCTATCAGTCGGCCTAGATAGGATTGTACCCCCTTGCTTGTGGTCAATGTCAACGATATTTAAATGTATTTTCACGAACTTCTTCTTCTTCTCATCTTCAAGTATTAGGTTATATAAACCTGTCCCGTCACCCATCTCATCCTCGGACGACCCACGTCTCTTCTACCAGTGGCTTTATAGTTCAATGCCGCTTTCGGCAATCGACTCTCTGTCATCCGTTGCAGATGTTCCCACCATTGTCCTCTGTAAATTTAAATAATTTCATTTATGTCCTTTACTTCGAGTTCTGCTATAATATATGCATTCATTATTCAATTTGCGATGTATAATTTAAAGTATCTCGAAGAAATTGCATTTCAGCACTCTTAAATTTGCCGCCTTAATTTTTTGTCATGGCCCACGCCTCACTTTACATAAATCAACGTGGGTATTGAAATTTTTCTTATAAAATTTAATCCTTGTGCTGTGTCTTGTTTTATTTATGAGATTTCTATGAATCGTACTACAAATATTCCTAAATTTATTTATCTTCTTTGTTATATCATATTCAGATTCATAGCCTACTGCACAGCCAAGATATTTGTAACGGTTCACTTGGTCTAAAGTGCTCTTGTTTATAACTGTAATAGTCGTCACTGGATATTTACCTTTAAAGGCCATGGTTTCGGTTTTTCTTACTGAAATTGTCAGTTAGTACTGTCTTGCCACTTCTTGTAATTGAAACATAGCTCTTTGTAAATCATCCTAGTTTTCTTGAATAAGAACTATGTCATCCTCATATAGCAGGGAACCCATGCAAATTGATTTCTTAAGTTGTATTCCTGAAGTCACTCTGGATTTCCATGCTCTCAGCATGTTGTCAGTTATTACGGTCAAAGGTATTTTACGGTATAAAGTATAATTAGGCTGAAGCGCATGTATTATTGACATAATTTGTTAGGTAGGCACTGACGTTCATAATTCCCAGGTCGAATAAAGTGATGTCAGCTCCCAGCAGCGTCTTTGGCTTCTGCCTAGCTACGATTGAATTGACTCTGTTGGACAACCGTTTCTGCTGGACTACAGGATTACGCACCAGTAAAATAGGTAATGTATGTAGGGATACACCTTGGCCGAGTTTATTTTTTCCGACATTCCACACGACAGCCAAACGTGTCAGAGTATTGAGCTATGATTGTCACTAGAAGGTACAGTCTAGTGAAGCGGCGGAGGAGCCACAGGTAGGCCGACGGCTGCACACGCGGGCTGAGTTACGAGGCGTACAGAAATCGTCATCTAATGTAAAACACCTTCCAGAGGTTGTGAACAGTCCGGGAACGAATGTTTTGGTCTTTCAGATTGGCTGTAGGGAAAAGCGTTGATTCTTCACAATAAAAATTTTGAAGTAGAAAATTAAGCCGATTAAAGGAAACAGGTTGGTCCAGGGAGTAGATATGAGATACATGCTGGCAAAATTTGCAAAGCATGGGCATTAAGGACAGTGTGCTGTACACTTATCTGAGGGGGAGAAGAAGAGAAAAAAGAGAAGGAAAGAAAAGAAAAAGAAAGAGAAGCATAAACAAAAGAAGTACAATATCTTGCATAAGTTTCAGAACATCCCAGACAAACAGTAGGTAGGTCTTATTATTTAACGGCCAACCGAAGTATTGTACGCGTGTATGATCCGAACTAGTAACACAATTTTCTTTAAATGGAACTTGTAATATTTTACACTCTTTTGCTCTCTTTTTATAGAAATAATTTTGTTTATTAAATAAGCTGGGAAATGGGAAATTCCCGATGTTCTAAAAGAAAAGTTTTTGAAAAATTATTTTATCTAGTACTTCATTAATGATGTGAGCTCGCTTGTATTACTTTCATTTTCCAATCCGACCGTAATTTCTACAATCATACTTGGTACAATGCTTTATGAATTACATCCCAATTACTTAGTTTATTTTGGAACACAAACTACAGTACAATTTAGTGAACTGTACTGATTATACAAAATGAGTACAGTGTGTGGTGTGTGTGTGTGTGTGTGTGTGTGTGTGTGTGTGTGTGTGTGTGTGTGTGTGTGTGTGTGTGTGTGTGTGTGTGTGTGTGTGTGTGTGTGTGTGTGTGTGTGTGTGTGTGTGTGTGTGTGTGTGTGTGAGAGAGAGAAGTTGGGAGATTAATAAACGTATTCACATTTTTCTTGCAACAATATGTTTATTACAAAACATTTAAAAATTATTCACTTTATTCTTCTTACAATTGTAATATTAAATAATAAATTTATCTTTGACAAAAATATATTTTCATTTAATTATATGCTTATACCATTATTATTATACTGTATATCCTTATATTAATTTAATTCAAAATATATTATTGAAAATTGAATTATTCATTATTCAATATTTTATTTAAAATATTTAAATTTAATAAATAAATATTTATTTTATTCTACGGGTACTTATTATTTTCTTGACAATTGTTTCAGCAGTTATAGCAGCTTCAGAAGATTTGAAATGAGGGAATGAAATGAATCTTAGGCGTGGAAGGGGTGCGCCTGGTGTTTGATAAAAGGGACAATTGGGAAAACCCAGGTAAACGCTTAGTGAACAAAGGAGAGTGAACATTTAACCAGGAGAGGACCCATTGACCTGGGTTTCCCAATTGTCAGCTCTCTCATACACTATATCCACCACTGCCCCGCCAGAATTCATATATTTCCCTCCCTTCAAATCTAACGTCTGAACTGCCGTAACCGGAAAAAAAAGGAAAAAAAAGTAGAGCTAAACGAAAAGTTTATTTTGTTAAAATTCATTCACGGGCTGTTTGGCAGTGGTCAATTGTTTTCTACAAAAACAGAAGTTTCGTCAGGGCCATCGACTGCCATATCAGTGAAAGTCGAGTTACGCTAACGTGAGGTGGTATACGTTAATGACCACAGTTCTGTGGTTAAGGCTGGAGAAGTCCCGTGAACACCACTCCTACTTACAAATTCTCTAAGTGCCACGATACAGTAATAAATCAACCACCAGCCAATCAGATAGAAGCTTGCAACACGTCATGACATAAAGTACTTAATGACAGGCTTTCACCCCACCGATTCATTGCAATCGCAGCATGTTTTTGGATCTGGACGTACTCCATATGAAAAACGCATTCACGAACGATAAAAGCTTCGTCTCATCGAAAAGGATCCGATGGTCGGCATTGGCGAGCGCGTGCTCCACCACGGCAGATTTCCCCGGCTGCCTCAATCAACAGCAGCCGCTGTGTTCTCCCACACAAGTGCGACTATGTGTTGGCTTTTTTGTTGTTCACCGTATGTCTAAGCTAATCTCCTATAATTTCCTTCGTAAAATTTCTGTTTTTATATAACATTGGACCTAAATATGCAATATGTATTCCGTGTTAGGAGGTTATTGAAATGCAGTATATCCGCTGTCAACAAACTAATCCATACCAAATTCTTACACATTCGCGAACGAGCACTCACACGTTCGTTCAAACAAATGAACGGTACTTATGCTATTATTTATGCAACGATACATTTTGTTACTATAAACATTTGTAGAATTACACCTACTCCTACACGTTAAACTGTCATGACGGATAGCACCGTAATATTTAACTGACCGCTATCGAGACAACATTAAAACAAGAGCATTGCGTTATGGTTTAATCATTACAATTTAATGTGAAACATATATACCCTCGTTAATTGATAACAGAACTTTCGTATTTTTTACTGTTATTCGACTAAGTATTTTTGTCTTATCAGACACATATATACTAATTGGAAACCATTTTAAATACGACTGAACAACAGAAATATTTACTTTTATTGTAATCACATTTCTTGAATAATGCATGTCAAGTATGATTAATTAAGGAGATAACATGCTTAATAAAGATAAACGTCAAAGGTCTGACAGTCAAAATGACCAAAGAGAAATTTGCATCACCACGGTTTCATTTGTTGTGAAACCGAAACCTTTAACCCAAAAAAGAGATAGATCTGTTTCAAAAACCAAAACTTAAACAAAATCTATGCAAGAAAAAGTCGACACCATCTGTAGCGTCTGGGCTCCCATTCTTGAACGAAGTCCATACCAAGTAAATCCTCTCGATGTCGAAGTGAGACAAAACTGGAACGACAGGCGGGGATGATACTAATCCTAGCCACCGGGTCATCTATTTATCATTAAACCTTTATCTCGTAACCTCTAAAATGACAAAAATGTACAAAAATTGAAATAACTTTTACAAAAGTTGACCAAAAACGTGAATCGTTTGAGTTATATGAAGTAAAGTAACTGTACCAAATATACACTAATTCTTCTTTTTACTTCCATGATCCTTAAGGAAATGGAAGTATGGTGATGCCAAAAAAAATCGTGTTCGAGATTATTGCAGATTCTGATTGTACTACACTCAATACATGAAAAAAAGTCGTTTTTCGAAAAATGTGTGTGTGTGTGTGTGTGTGTGTGTGTGTGTGTGTGTGTGTGTGTGTCTGTGTGTCTGTAGATTTTTTTTTTTTTGCCAAACGATAACTGCCGCAAATTCAAACAGAATCAAATAATGTTTTGCGTACAGCCCTGATTTGTAGAGTACTCACGCCCTATTGTTTTTGGTGAAGATCGGTTAAGGGAAAGGGGTAGTTTACCAGCAACGGTTTTTGTTTATCAAGGGTAATTTTTTTTTTTTGCAAACGATAACAGCCGCAAATTCAAACAGAATCAAATAATGTTTCGCATACAGCCATGAATTGTAGAGTTCTCATGACCTATTGTTTTTGGTGAAGATCGGTTAAGGGTAAGGAGTAGTTTACCAGCAACGTTTTATGTTTTAACAAGGGTATTTTTTATGGCAGACGATAACAGCCGCAAATTCAAACAGAATCAAAAGATTATTTGCATACAGCCCTAAATTGTAGAGTTCTCGAGACCAATTGTTGTTGTTGAAGATCGGTTAAGGGAAAGGGGTAGTTTACCAGCAACGTTTTATGTTTTAACAATGGTATTTTATATGGCAAACAATAACAGCAGCAAATTCAAACAGAATCAAATAATTTTTTGCATACGTCCCTGAATTGTAGAGATCTCAAGGACTTTTGATTTTGGTGAAGATCGGTTAAGGGGAAGGGGTAGTTTACCTGCAACCTTTTACGTTTTAACAACAGTAAAGTACTTGAAAATTCATTTAAACTTTTTGAAACAATGGTAATTGTTAAAAATAAAATAATTTTGTTGCCAGGCAATAAAATTATAATTTTTTCATTTTAGTGTAAAACATATACGAGTAAAAATATATCGTTCGTGGCAGACAAGCGTATTGTAGCATGACAGATAATCCACATAAATAAATTACTCAATGATCATTAATAAAGATCTAATATATGGAATATCCAGATGAGAATCAATTAAAAGGCACTATTAATTAATATACTCACAATAAAAGTAAAAATAAAGAAAAAATCTGCAAATAATCTATATACTACAAATTTAAAAACCCAGAAAACTAAAAATGTGAATAACAAAATTACCCAGGTAAGATAGAAGCAGGCAATTAAGATACCCCGACAAATAAACCAGACCAGAAGAAACAAAAGCATACACAGCGGAATGATACTGAAGAAAGAAGAAAGAAGAAAGAAGAAAGAAGAAAGAAGAGATATAAAATGATCAAAAATACTGAAGAAAGAAGAAATATAGAATGACCAAAAATACTGAAGAATAAAAAACCTGAGAAGATCCACTAGAAAAAAGGAAGTGAGACGACCCGTACCCGATAGAAGCCCAATAGGGAGAGAACCCAAAAACCCCAAAAATAAATGAATGTCCAAAGAGAAAGTATAACACCCCAAAAAACCATATCACAATGTAAAACTGACAAAAACCAAAAGTGTTAATAGTATTAAGTAACAGTGCACCCAAAAAAAGTTATTGTTTAGTTTGTATGAACAAATCTTCACAGTCCCCCCATGGTTGAATATTTCATGCTGTAAAGCTAGAAAAGGACTAGTAATAATATTAATAAATAACCATGGACCAGTGTAAGTTATTGAATTATAGCCAATAAACTTTGAAAAGGTGCATGAGTTGCCGTACAAATGAATAAACTTTAAGTGTTTTTGAACAGTATCTTGTTTGATATGAAGTAATAATATTGCTAATGAAATGCTACTGAATCTATAAGAACATTCCATAGAATGAAATAATAAACAGATAGCTAGTGTTATACTTAGAGATGGGGAATAAATCCTTAAAATTGGGAAATACAGAGCAGACTGTCAATAATTAGTTTTAAGAAAGTGTTAACCATTATATGGAACCAATATATTATGTTCCTGTTCCATATAATAACTAGACAAATAAGATTTATTAGTAAGAGATATTATTGTTATAAGATGTTATTTTGTTGTTAATTTAAATTAGGAATGCCCTATCTAAAGGTAGATATCATTCCCTATGTTATAAAATGTTTTTTAATTATGTTACTAGGTGTAATCAATACACATAAAAGGTATTATTCAAGGTACCAGTTTTGATAGAGATAGGTGTTATAATTTAATTGTACAATCAATAATCACTGTTATACCAGTCAAAGAACTAATTGTTAATAAAGTATATAAGGATAAAAAGTCAGAGAAGGGCATAAACTAACTACATTAGTTAAAATTTTGCAAATAGCAACACATCAAATCTAGGCCATATAATGAATTTAAACTGCAGAATAATTAATAAATCTAGTCTTATAAGCCAGTTAAACTGACAATATTTATGCAAGATAAACCCAACATATAGTATACCATGTAAATAAGACTTTCTAAAGATATGGTCAGTAGATAAGTAAAATTACTTATTTATCTAATAAAATTACCAATAAAAATGGCATGGACTAACTGACATTATCAGAGGAGGAGTCATAGACAAATGAATTGTATTTAAAAACAGTCATTAATAAACTAAATTGCAAGAAATTAAGTAAGAATCGACAATTATATCAATTTCAGATTTAATAAAATAATAATTATATTAGGGAAAATGGCTATTATTTGCTTAGACTACAGGAAATATAAATTTAGGCCTACCTTCCAAAAATGTAATAAATATAATTTTCTAATGAAACTTTGTAACACTAGATTAATTACTATCAAAATAAGCAGAATAGAATAAAGAAACCAAATATGTATTTAGTATTTCGTACAGTTAATTAACAACGAAATTATTTTCTGAGTATAATGTATTAAAATAAAATGTATCGGAAGCTAAGATAATTTGAAACAATGTATAAGATATATTAAATTGGCTAAGATTTTCAGGAGACGAAGGAAATGAGAACAGTTCATTATTATCCGTTGACGACTCTACTTAACGTAATTATTTGCCCGAAGTAACCTATAATGGCAAATAACATTATAAACCGAGTTCGGTGAAAATTTTCATAAATCTTATTTTAAATTGTTTGTTAATTGTGAACCGATGAAGTTAAAAGATGAACAGTGTAACACCAATAAACTGAACCACCTAAGACTAATTAATCGAAATAACACCAATATCACACAATTTACTGACGAAAAATTAAGGTTAAAACCGACACACATAGAACAAATGAGATATATCCAATAACCACATTTTACACCAAGTGAACTATTCCACCATACACCAGTGACACTCAAATATATCCAGGACAATCATATACAATTGCTGAGACCATTTATACGGAGAAAAGACATCTTTATTTAAATAAAACTTTCGTCCAAGTTATACGTTCATTACGCATGCGCCAGTCGGCCATTTTGGGAATCGTCTTCATCTTACATCAGCTGTAGCGAACGACTTTCTGATGCTGCTTTTGGTTTGAATAAATCTCATATGTAACTTTTTATTAATTTTAATTATAACATTGTATTGTATAATATTAAGGCATTTTATAATTGTAAGTGTTATACTTTCCTGCCCATAACCTTCTCTGGCTATATCTTAAATAACCGTTTAAAGAACCATATTTTTATAATACTAATGTAAACTTTTTATATCGACCGGCCCTGAGTGAGTCGATACTACTTTGTAACATCGATTCTTATCGAACAAAATAACTATTTTATTAATAAACGTGCTGTTTTGTAATTTGGATTTGGTTTTTATTTACAAAAGCTTAACAAATAAATTATTCAAGCATACCAACTAACCGAAAGGCGGTATATACGAAACAACGAACGCTCCAAGAAGAAGAAGAAGGGAGCCGTCTTTCGACTAGATTTGGAGTTAACCAGATTGTCCTTTAACAATTTTACTGAAAGTGACACTATTACAAGAATAAACATAATACCACTCCATTTCTAATTACAAACAATAAACACGATTAGTTCCTAAATATTAGGATTAACATTTTCATAAAAACTATTTTTTCAGAAATTTTTTTTTTGGTGAAATAAAAATAATTTTTTTATTTCAAATTGTGACAACATTATTACACAGATAATAATAGCAAAGGGGGTTGTTACAATATCTCAATTATGTAATGTTTACGTTTCCATTTTATTATTATGATTACTGCAATAAAAAGGCAGGGAAGACACACACACACACACACACACACACACACACACACACACACACACACACACACACACACACAATTCGCGTTATTTCTGGCCTCACTCATGTTTATTTTCTTACATTTGCACGGTTTTTAAATGGAAAGTGCCGAAACCCACACCAACATAACGCGTGCAAGCCGAAAAAGTGTCCAGCGTGGATAGCGATTTGCTTCCTGTGGATCGCTGGGTAGTGTAACTGCACGTGTTTACAGAGGGACGATTCATAGACAGACTTTTCGTCTTTAGGGAATGAACCCTCTGCAAGATGCTGAGGGTCCATGAGTGACTTCGGAGCCCTCCTTCTTTTCCGTGTGGTTGTTCTGTGAAACGTACACTGTAGATTCGCAGCTTTACTCTAAGCAACGCTAAATAGGAAATGTTGAAAATTTTTGTCCACGGTGTACCCTCATACACACTAAACCTGCTCTGATGTTTTAATTACGGACATCATAATATTAAAACTTTAGAAACTTGAGCACTACTTAATGGAGATCAATCATTAACTTATACAAGCCATTAATTTTATGCATATTTTTTATATATATGTGTACTACGTTATCGGCAACAAAGAAATAGTTTTTGTTAAAATTCCTTCCCGGGATGTTTGGCCGTAGTCCAATGTTTTCTACAAAACCAGACGTTTCGGCAATGCCATCGACTTCCATCATCAGTGAAAATCGAGTGCGATAACGTGAGGTGGTATACGTTAGTGACCACAGTACTGTGGTTAAGGCTGAAGCAGTAAGTAGGAAGAAGTAGTCTCTATGGTAATATTTCATTTCAAAAATGATTTTGAATATAAATCTTAGAACATGGAAGTCATGTATGGTTCTCCATACCGATATTTTAGTGGGTAATATGTACAGCATGGCTAAGAGACTTGTTTTCAGTGTTAAGATTCTACATCCCGTTGTTGACAATAAAACAAGTGTAGGACGTCTTGTTTTAAAAGTAAACGGACGAGGCCCATTCAAAAAGTAAGTTCCCTTACTTTATAGTGAAGTACAGGTAAATTGGGTGAACCCTTTGTTAACATAAAATCTTTAGTACATATTTTCCTCCAAAGGGCCCATGGTCTCATGGGTCGTCGTGTTGTACAGTCCTACTGTAGAAACAAAATACAGACCCCAATGAAGTCACTAATTATCAGCTTTAATTAGTCACAAACTACAATTTGGAGTCAACAAGATGCTCTCTTACAGTAATTCAAATTAAATTTTCCACACGCAATAATAATGTCAACTATAAGAGTTCCGCACTAATTATAACACAATAATCACTTCTACTAAACCACAACAACCACTTGATCCGCACTCTACAATATCGCCAGGTGTAACTCCCTAAGTCGGCACCGTCTTGTGACTTCTTTAAACCTCTATTAACAACGCGTTTCAAGGGTAAATCCTCTTCATCAGGGTATAAAAACACCAATCCTTCTGGAGAAGTCGTTAAAAAAGTCAAAAATTATTATTAAGCATCACAAAGCACTTCACGTGATAATAATTTTTTATTTTTTTTACGACTTCTTCGGAACGATTGGTGTTTTTAAAACCTGATGATGAGGATTTATCCTTGAAACGCGTTGTTACTGGAATGTTTAAAGAAGTCACAAGACGGTGAGTAACCAATAATTGTTTGTAAATACTACAATTAAATTCGTATACACGTGACTTGGAGACTATAATATAATGAGTCTGGAACCTACATGAGTGGACGCCCATGGCCGAGATACTGCACGGCTAGCCGAGAAACGTGTAGAAGACGACAGTCTCGACTTTCCGAGAACTGTACTTAATTGCCGTAGCAGTATCCACTAATGTAAGCGTGGTACCAATTTTTTTCAACCTCATCTTACAGAAAAGTGAGTTTCGTTTTCACAGCCAGGAATCGACCTCCTCATCATTGTAGAGTGCCTTTCCTCCCAAACCAACTCCGAGCTCAGAAATAAATAGAAGGCTCTAGGCACAAGCCAGGAGTTTAGAGCGGACGTTCAAAACTCTGTCATCCAAGTTTGTTCAGATGTTTTCGTGTCTAACACGGAGCATGAGGACAAGCGCATAAAAAAGATTGTTTTTGACATCATGGCAGATCTCTTCCGTCTGATTCAGTTCTGTGCTTTAGACTCGTTTAGCAGTGTCTTTCATATTTGTTGGTTGTCTCTATTGGGAGGCAATCTCTCAGTGGAATGCTTGGACAGTATCAAATATTGAATGACACAAATTAAAATCGGGCAAAATTTGTAATGTTAATGGCATGGTTACGTAGCATAAACTGAGAAACTGTCTTTAGATCGTGTGCAAGACTCCTGCAG
Source organism: Magicicada septendecula (assembly GCA_034769895.1). Classification (NCBI taxonomy): domain Eukaryota; kingdom Metazoa; phylum Arthropoda; class Insecta; order Hemiptera; family Cicadidae; genus Magicicada; species Magicicada septendecula. Next base: position 83,196,886 of record CM068368.1, on the reverse strand, counting down.
TGTTACCACAACAGTTCAAAAGTAAATAAATAAATAAAATAAAATAAAAACATCTCTCGAAATAGGGCTAAACTTTCCTCACTTGTTCGTGATATTTACAACAAGGAAACTTAGTTACCGTATGTCCCTCGTATAATTTAGTGCTTTATATAACTACAAACCAATAGTTATTAATTTCAGCACTTAATATTATCGTAGTTATTTATTTCTACTTTACAAAATATTATTTAGTTATTGTTTTTATTGAATGATCCTGTTCATAACAAACGACAGGAACTGGTATGAAAATTAAACTGAATTTGGTCAACATAGGTTGGTAAGATTCTGTGGGAAATGACCTATGAAGGCAAAGGAGTCACTTATTTGACGGGACTGCATTTTCTAAACCACGCTATTATCAGGGAAAATGACGCCTAATCTGCCGTTGACAAAATGGTGTTTAGATTCGTGTAATCTGATATAGACCTATGATTTGAAAATTTTGTGAATTAATGTTCCCAAACGTTTTGTTTTTTAATTTTTCTATCAGTTTTTTGATTTGAAAAAAATGAAAAAAAATAGTACACTTTCGGTTGCATATCTCAAACGATTTCCTACTAAAAACTAACTTTCAGTACTTTAAATTTTTTAAATTTTAATTTTTGTAGTTAAAAATCCTTTCAAAAATTTATAAAATCGAAACATTGTGTGTCTTCCCGTGAGAAACAATTAATATATTTTGCATTTATATTTGCATGGTTTGCTTTCATCTTGAATTGAAACTAAAGTATTAACACTTTACGTGTTTATCTTAAGACGTTTATTTTGTATATAATATTAGCTTTTTGTGAGTATTGCATGATCTTAAATAGTGGAATGAATATTTCAAAACGCCAGAGAAATTGATACTAATGAATTTATTAACACTTCTCGGAAGGAAAACACTTTTATCTCATAACCTCTAAAATGAGAAAAATTGTACAAACATTGAAATGACTATTACAACAGTTGACAAAAACGTGATTCGTTCGAGTTTTGTAAAGTAAAGTAGCTGTACCAAATATGGACTAATTGTTCATGAGTTACAAAACTTATCATACTTATAATCTACACAGTAATCAACTACTCACTGTCTCAGCTAATAATAATAGTCGCCAAATTAATAAAAGCCACTAATTGCCACAAAACATTTAAACACTTGACACTTCCACAAAATATCGGTCGCTAATAGAATTCCTTTCTCGCATTTCCTTCAACAGCTTGCGGAAAACTCTCGCTGACACTAGTAGAATTCAAGAACTTGCACTCGAGCGGTTGGTTTAAAACGAGATTGAGTTCCACAGTGTTCTATGCACGTCATCGAGCAAAGCACCAGGGAGCTCAAAGTTTTGTAAAGCCGAGGCTATACTGTGGCCTGACAATGAGAGCGGCTGACGGATTAGCAGACCTTTACCACAGGCACAGGCCGAGAGACAATAGCTTAGACAAAACCCAGTCAGTGAATCACCAAGTGAGAGCGAGTTGGGGCCAGGTGCGTGTGTGTGTTTGTGTTAGTGAGCCTACGCTGGTAGTCCAGCCGCCTTCGTTAACAGGCCAAACTTCGCTTGGGTCATTGCGTCATCATTCTGATTACGGAATACATTACGACCGTCACGTAGGCTCTATAAGTGTTAGGCTACTTATGTCGCATCGGCATGTAAACATTTTATCACGTTTTCATCACAAAATGCTGTTTATGAAAATAGGCCTATAGGCTAATAAACTGATATACGTTGTTGGAATTACGATTTTCCAGGCTGTACTTCCTAGTAATTCATAGTCTGTATCTTAGTGCTCGGGTGAATTGGCTGACACCGTGCCAATTTTTTAATCGTTTCTATACTGAAGATGGGTTCCGATAGTGGGCCGAAACGTCCGTTTTGAATGAAAGCAGTAGACCACATCCTAACAGCCCGGCAAATCATAATTCCAACAATGTTGACGCCCGCCTGTTGAAAAAGTCTAAGGAATTGATATACAGTCTACATGTCTTGATGTGTAGACACGCACACGCATACATACTTAAACAAACTCTACATTTCATGTTTGTCCTGTTCTTCATCTTCAAGGTCCCGTCTTTAGGACGCCTCATCTACTTGGTCTCCCAAAAATTTACACAGTTACTTTAAATGCGACAATAAATTACTAATGATCCTTGACAAAAGCAAACATTAAATCATTATATACGTTAATGAAAGCTTGATTTTTTTTGCTTTATTATTGTTATTATTATTATTGGATTTTACTACGTTGAGAATAAAAGACAACTATTTGACGTTTCTCATGTGTTAATTACCCCACACGCGAGGTGGATCAATACATGAGTTCCAGTCGTTTGCAGTTTATTCTATCGCATTCGGTCGGGGCAGTGTGTCAAGGTCGTGTACTGCCCCGGCTCAGCAGTTTAATCAAGACCTGGCGATATTACTAGTGCTGTTACGAAAATCATTGTTGCACTTTATTGGGAAGTGATTATGGTGTTTGTTATTGAAAAATCTGTAATAAGGTGATATTTATTGTTGTGTATTGGGAAAATTTTACTTATAAGAATTATTGTATAACAGTACCTTCGTTGATTTCTAACTGTTGTTTGTATCTAATTAAAGTATGTAATTAGTGATTTCATTGAGGTTAGTTATTCTGTTTCCACTGTACAACACGGCTATCTGCACGACCATCGTAACAATATAGTAAGGAGAAGTGCTAAACGTCATGGAAAGAAAAATTATATCCTTGTATAATATTATTTATTGTTAATATTCACACATATTTACACAGACACTGACACACACACACACACACACACACACACACACACACACTTAAGTTTTCAATTCAGAGGAGAGAGAGAGAGAGAGATCGTATACATGTGCGTGTACGATAAAAATATACGCACACGAATATACATGCACAGCCACCTCTCTCCCTCCATCCCCCTCTCGCCGTCTCTCTCTCTCTCTCTCTCTCTCTCTCTCTCTCTCTCTCTCTCTCTCTCTCTCTCTCTCTCTCTCTCTCTCTCTCTCTCCCTATCTCTCTTTAAATTAACAAGTAAATTATTTTTTTATTTATGTGATTTTTTTAATATCTTTTATTTTATTCTTTTAATATAAATGGAACCTAAGATCATCAAATTTACCATCCGTGAGAATGACAGTGTAGTCACAAATTGAACACACAATGATTTTATGGGTGATCGCAAGTGGGATACAAAATATTGTAAGATAACCCAGTTGATGACGGTGGCAGTAAGTGGAACGAGTTTTACGGTGTTCGCAAGTGGTACTGGTTGCAAATGGGAAGGCCCCTTGGTAACGCGTGAGTGTTTAGATTGTATCATAGCAAAGTAACCATGCACACAGCGAACACACATTAACTTAATTTATTAAAAACATTCCTGACAATATGGAGCTGTTACATAAAATTGAAATAAATTTTTAATTTCTGTTTTTGACAATCTAGGTTCGGTGTTAAAAAGTAGATTTTTCCTGTTACGTTTTGGGAGTGGAAGTCACTATGAGTTCATATTTCTAGTCAATCGGAATTTTTTTCGACGTCCCTCAAGCACGTGGAACTGTTAAACTATCGCATACTCCCTCGTTATTATTATTATTATTATTATTATTATTATTTCGTTGTTGTTGTATCAGCCATCTAAGGACCACATGCCAATTTCGATTCTTTATTCTTTGTTCTTTTCTTTTTCTCCAATATTGTTTCATCTTTTTACTGTGTCTCTTCTTCCTGTCTTCAGTCCACTTTGAACCTGCGTTTTTCTCTCTCCTACCCTGGGTTCCTTCCATTTTTAACACTTTTACCTGAAAAACTTCTCTTTCAATTGCTTCTTCTGCGTGTATATTATTTTTTTCTAAATCCTTTTGGAGTTCTTTAGTCCAGCTTGATGTTGACTTCTTCCCCCACAGATATCTGAAGATCTGCTTTGTTAACCTATTGTCGTCCATTCTATATAAATGTCTAAAAAATAATGGTGTCCTTTTTCTCATTGTTTCTGTTATATTTTCTAATTGCTTTTGTTTCTTTAAATTATTTTATTTTTATTATTTTTTAAGTACTTATAAAGGTAAAATAAAATTTTTAAAGTAAATGTATGAAGTAACTGCAACTAAAGTGATTATTGATGCTATGGTGATTACTGAAATTAAATTGATGCCACAGAATGCCTACGATATAGGCTTATAAGACAGCTGAATTCGATAACCGTTTTCGAAGATCAGAAGAACCATGAGAACAGAATTTGCATTGATATAAAAGAAAATGGGGAGGAGGAGGAGGGGGGAGAGAGAGAGAGAGAGAGAGAGAGAGAGAGAGAGAGAGAGAGAGAGAGAGAGAGAGAGAGAGAGAGAGAGAGAGAGAGAGAGAGAGAGAGAGACAGAGACAAAGAGAGTGAGAGAGTGAATGAAAGAGAGAGAGAGCGAGAGAGAGAGTTCAAAATTCAAATGTTTTATATTTGCAAAAATGGGGTAAGGTATTGTTCCGCAATACGGAACGTTCTTGTACTATAGAGAACGTTGTTCTACGCGTTTCTCGCTTAGCGTGTATGTTTGTCCCAAGGCCTCTCTGAAGTATCCTCTGGAATTTTGGCGTGCTAGTCAAGGACGCATATTAAGAAACCGTGCAGACTATAAATACCCAACACTTGCCCCTTGGGAGTCAGTTTACTTCGGGTGCTTACTCAGCGTGTCTCAAGTGGTATTCAATGAAAAGTGATACTGTGCGGGACTCTATTAGTTGACATTATGATTGCGTGTGAACAGATATAATTTGAATTACTGTACAAGTATTATTTTGTTGAATAACTTGTTGATTAAAAACTGTTATTTGTGATAAATTAAGGCAGGCTATTAGTGACTTACGGTAATTTGTGTCTCGCAGATTAGCTACTCGTAATTGGTGTCTATAATTTTGTTTTCCACTGTACCATACGACGATCGGTGAGGCCGTTTTAACAGTATATTTTATTCAACATCGTAACGCTGTTACAATAACATAGAAAAAAAGTAATATTAAGATATAGTCCTATAGATGCGATTAACAACAAAAAACCGTCAGCTGATTTGCGCAGTATGGCTGTCAATGACAGTTGTAAAACGACGGAAGCAATTAGAATATAAGTGAAAATTCGTTATTAAGATTAAGCGTAGTCTCGCCTGTTTTGTTTGTACGAGCGACTGACGTTGAGATGGGAACATCGTTAGATTTATACGCAGCGGCGTAAACAGCGAAACAGGGAGAGTGACGGAAAGTCTATAACGTCAAGGGAGAGGAAGAAAGTGTCTATCTCGCCAGCGCATAATATTTATTCTCACTAATTCTCATACATTGGTATGCATTTTATGAAGCCAGTAATATGTGATTTCAGTCGTTTTTAGATGAAGTGTAAGTTGGTCTTGAACTTCCCACCTGGGATTGCCGTGTAGCTTCGTAATTATAATTCTGTAAACCTCGAACGACTGGTCCACGTTAGCATAAACTGTACGAAAGAGTATCCTTGGTCTAAAAAAACAGTAGATCGTTTAAACTAATCGCTTTGTATGCTTGAATCAAATAGAATTTAATATACGAGGGCTATTTGTTTTTTCAACTTCCGATAGACCAATAAACAGACACCTGAATGACATCAATAATTTTATTATATACAAAAGTTTCACATATGTGTAAACTACTTTTCTACATAGTCACCACCATTGTTGAGGCACTTATCATAGCGAGGCACCAACTTTTCTATACCCATGTTGTAGAATGTTCGCTCCTGAGTAGTCAGCCAATCTGCCACACTGGACTTTAACTCATCATTGGAGTCAAACCGCTGCCCACCTAAGCACTTTTTCAAGTCAGTGAACAAATAGTAGTCACTTGGTGCCAAGTCTGGGCTATAAGGTGGGTGATCAAGGACTTCCCAACCAAATTCATGAAGCAGGTTTTGTGTGAGTGCAGCTGCGTGATGTCGTATGTTGTCGTGCAAGATGACAACGTCTGGCGGCAACATGCGCCGTCTTTTGTTCTTGGTTGATGTTCTCAGTCGTTTTAAATTTTCACAGTATGTAGCTGTTGTGATGGAAGTTCCCGGCTCCATAAACTCGATTAGCAAAATTCCCTTACACCCCAAAAGACAGTAGCCATTAACTTTCTGTTGGTCAAAGTCTGCCTAAAGGTTTTTGGTTTGCTAGGCGAGTGTGTGTGCATCCACTATTTTGATTGTTTCCAGATTAACAACACGAATCCACGTCTCATCTCCTGTCACTATATTGTCTAAAAAACTTTGACCCTCTTTGTCATAACGCTCCAAAAACGATAACGATGCACCCATTCGTCGAGTCTTGTGGACATCTGTGAGTTGTTTGGGAACCCACCGAGCAGAGAGTTTTCTATACCTAAGCTTCTGAGTAAGAATATCATAAAGAACAGACATAGAAATTTCAGGAAAATCAGCAGAAAGTTCAGTAATTGTGAATCGACGGGGCTCTCGAACCATCCTGCCTACCCTTTCAACAACACCATCAGTAGCCACGGACTTTCTTCCTTGCCCTCCTTCATCATGAAAATCAATTCACCCTTCTTTAAATTTTCGACACCATTCCCGAACTGAACCATCACTCATCACATTTTCTCTATACACATTACACAACCTTCGATGAATTTCTGCAGCACTATGACCTTCAGCTTGAAGAAATCTAATAACAGACCGAATCTCACACTTGGAGGCAATTTCAATTCTAGATGCCATAATTAAACTGTCGTCACTGCAGTAATAGACACAATAACTATAAAACCAGTGACTATATGTTAGAAAAAAGTCTCAAAAACGTTAAGGAACAATCAGATTGTTGCTATGACAACAGAACCAGGTTTGCCAACTCACCGGAGGTTGAAAAAAGAATAGCCCTCGTAGTTAACACCTTTAAGGTGCGTCCAGACATGCAACAACGTATCGTAACGCAACGCCGACGCACAACTGAACATCGTGACATAACATCGCAACCGGACGTGGTCGCGTAACAGACGTTCGCAAATTACACCGTTCCATCCGTCAGTTCTTGTTGAAAACGCGTACAGGTGTAGTGGACATGTACGTGTACTGCGCAGGACAAACTATGGATATGCTGCGGCAGCCTGTATAGTCATGGACTATTCAATAGAAAAAGAAGAAAAGTCGGGAAATACGACGGTGGCGTACGCAGTTGTATAATAGAAGAATCTACAGTGGTAATTAGTTACTTCTAGATTTGAAATTTCAAACAGTTAGAGGGCTCAACCAGTATGTCACCGTGTTTTGTATCCCACAATATTACTTTACTGCGACACACTTCAAAAAATTGTAGCGTAAGTTCTTCAGTCCACTCCATGTTGCGCACTGATAAAGCACTGGTCAAGCAGTCCCGTCCAGACACGCAAAGAGCATGCGTAACGCCAGTGCGTCACATTCCTTTGATGTGACGCTGGAAAACCGACAAGAGACGGAACGCCACGATGTCACGCTCCGACGTTACGATGTTGCAGTTGCGGTGTACCGTTGTTGCATGTCTGGACGCACCTTAACGCGTCTTCCCCGGGGTGGGAATGTATTTTGTATTATATCTTTTCTTATTTTACCGTCTAGAAAGTTTTTAAGCACAGGTAGACAACTAAAGAGTAGTGATACCGTAAATGCTACAAATTCCAAGTAATCGTATTTCTTTTAAAATTCACTTTAGTCTTGACAACCCGCTGATATTTAAAGTTTTTCAAATTTTTGATCCCATTCTTAGTCAAAAAAATTTTGAAATTCCCTTACACTTGTTCACTTTCTTGTCCACTTTATGTTCATATTTCCGTTAAATTTTTTTTTTATTTGATATACAACACGTGGAATTTCGTATGTCTCAATTACGTCACCACCTGGAGTCACGTCATCTCCAGCATTCAGGAGAGAGCTGCTTCGAATAAATGATTAAACTTTTAAGAACAAAAAAATCGAAACTAAATAGGAAAAAAAGAATATCACTTCAGTGAATTAAAATATAAGTTTTACCTCTCCTTATAAATATGCACGTCCTATTATGAATCTGTAGTATCAAATACAACGTAAGAAGTAGGCCTACATACTTAAATATATATGAGGCACATGACGTTAAACATATTGCCAACATAATAGCAGAACGTACATGATTATTACAAATGAATTTTGTCAATGAAACTTATGTAATTTACGAATCCATAAAATAAACATGTGATATTTATTCTGAATGTCTGACAAACAAATTACGCAATGAAACAAACTGAATTTGTCAGCTTTGAAAATTGTAATCATTAAAAATTTGCAATTCCACAGGCTTTCGCCGCCGGCGCCATCATTGTTAGAATAACTATTAGAAGGGCTGCTAGGCCGTGGTCTACTCTTATTAAAGACAGACGTTTCGGCCCAACCGTCGTAGGCCATCTTCACTGTTGGAAAAAACCGATTGGCCAGTGCCCCAGTACTGAGGTAGACACTAGCCATAGTCATAGTCAGTGGCGGCTCCTCCATAAGGTTCAATGGTTCAGTGAACCCCCATAAATAATTTAAATATTTTTAAGGATTTTTTGAGCTAATGGTTTCATATTTAAATAACAAGATTTGCGAGATTAATGTTGTTGACTGAACAGTAATCGATTCGCGTAATAGGCGAATTGTTCACTACCATTGGTTGAGGTGCAAAACAGCTCTCAGCACCTCCTAGACTGTGTAGACAGCTTCGGGGGGAAGTCAGTATACGAAAACTTACATTCAACAGTCGCTAAAGCCTAGTGTTAGCGATAGAGACGAATAGTTCCGACGAGGGCCGAACCGCACTGACCGGAAATTTTAACATTTTCATAATACCGTCATTCGCCATTAATATGATTTTTACCACATGATTTGTCCATTTACCGTATCAGATTTCTCTATTTCATTTAGAATGCAATCGAAAATGTGTGCAGTAAAGTCTTCAAATAAAATAAAATAGTGAAGTAATTGTATTTAGAAAATAAAGTGCGTTTAATGTTGTCATTAAATTATAGTAGTAACGTTAAGCTGACCGAAGCGTGTAACCTTCAAAGTGTTTGCTGGTATTTTTGTTTGTTAAGTGTTCAGGTATTTCTTATTTTTGTGTTCAGCTCATTAATTTGGTAAAATGAATAGTGTTCATTCTATTTTAAAAACAAATTTTTATTCTCTCTCTATTAAAGATAAATGCAAAATTAAGGAACACGGTAGGCTGCTTCCCGTTTTAAATATATTAAACAAAAATATTTAAATTTACTTTTATTTTAACTATATATTTTTAGAATAATTTACAAACATCATAAACACAACCTAATATTAGGCCTACTAAAAGTTGTCAATAGTTATGTCTTCATGGAGACCCACCCCGTGTGATATTTGTAATGGGATAATTGCTCTTATCTTAGTAGAAACATTCAGACATTGAACCCCCATCTGTCAGAACCACGAGCCGCCATTGGTCATAGTCATATTCATAGTCTCCACCTCAGTACTGGGGTGAAATGGTGGACATCTTGCCAATCGTTTATCCGACACCGAAGGTGGCCTCCGATGGTGGAAACGAAACGCCTGTCTTTAAGAACAGTAGACCACGGCCTAACAGCCTGGCTAATCATAATTATAACAATATTAAAAAACTAAATATCACTATAATATTGACGACTCGGAACACAAAGTTTTTTATAAGTAAAAACGTAAAGTTTTACCTTACAGCCTAAACCGGCTTTCACCTATAGAAGGCTTCATCAGAGGACAGCCTTAAGATGGTCACAATAAATTAGACATCTTTCAATAGACAAAACAGAGGGAGGTGAACAGATCGATATTAGGCGTGATCACTTGGGTTAATGTTGCATAGCGGGATACTTCACATGGCCTACCTCGAGTAAAGAGTATTGTGTATTGTGTTTGTGTTGTGTTAACGAACCAATGAAAAGCAAACGTAGTAATCATTAGCAAAGCAAAACTGTATTAACAAAATAATTTTTTAGTTGCAGATATTAACAGGCCTTGAAAACATGAAAACGTTACTAGACGTGCCTGTGCTCGTATTAGTTTTGTATGCAGCATCATCACAATTGCAAGAATTGAAGGAGACGACAAGCAAAATTATTACAGACTTTGAGATACCAAAATTAACTTTTCAATTACTGAGACCACACGGGTTTTGTATGTCCATACCAGGTATTTTATCGGGTTTTGTTACTATATCTTTGTAAGCGCATTAAGGGCACTCGCAAACGGCATACCGAGACCAAAAATCGTTTTTGTTTTTTATCTTCAAAAAAAAGTCTCTGATATATACGCGTAATTTGATACTAAATTTATGTGAATACGCATAGTAATAAATTTATTCAATTTAAAAATATTTATACGACTTTTAAAATGTTGATGATTTTTAAAAGAATTGTAGAAATAGTTCTGTTAGAATTTAACTTTAAACAAAAAAATTTGCAACTCCGTTATAAAAATCGTAGAGACATGCGGTTTTTGCCATTGGAAATGGAGTTTTCGTCTGCCGAAAATTTACTACCATTGTCTGTATTGTCCATAATAAAGCCAATATTTGCCGATCTGAGTCATCCTAATTTGTTAAAAAAATGCCTTCATGGTAGTAGCCTACACAGAATGCAAATGAGTTGCTGAACCATTTAATTTGGAAGTTTAATTAAGAAAGCTGTGTTAGTGGTTATAATCACAAACAGAATTATCACTGTTGCACACCACTATAGAAAAATTATTCCGGAATAATAATTATAGCTATATATAATATTATAATAATAATTTTTCTATAGTGGTGTGCAACAGTGATAATTCTGTTTGTAATTTAATTTGGAACAGATTGTCCAAAATTATGTTTGTTGAACTGGATACTTTGGTTTTTGATGTACACGATGATACGTTGACCTTCAATGATGGTAATAGGTCTATAAGAAGTTAATTGAAGTCAATGAAGGTAAAGTCTTACAAAAATTAGGGAACAAAACAGGATAAAATACGGTTACTGTAATGAAACAAATTGACTTCAAACGAATTCTTGTGGCAGAGAAAGCAGTAGATGAATTGATGAAAAAAGTTAGACAGTCAACCAGAAACGTAAAGAGAAATCTAGAGACCAGATGGAAGTGACTGAATACCATAAGTGTGGAGGTAGACTATTTTAAATCAGGTAAAACAACAAAAAACTGTTTTTAAAATCTTTTAAAAAGTTTTTCCGAAAATCTGTTTTTTTTCAGATAAATGACCTATTATTTCAGGATCCAAGTAAAATATTAAACTGAATTTTTGCGACTATTGGGTGCACAGAGGTGTAACTGTACTACTAGAATAATACAGTTTCAGTAACAAATAAAAACTTCAAGAAATGTCAAGTATGTCTTTCCGTGGAAATTTTTAATACAAAAAATAATGAAAAAGGCAGAAAATTGAGATATCTTTATAATTATAGTTTGCATACGTAGCGAATAATCTGCTTAACTGCCTATAGAAATTTCTGATTTTTAGCTTGTATAGGTTCTGAAATAATGGGTCTCTAAATTGATAAATTTAACATGGTAAACATAGCCGGTCACGAGTGCCCTTAAATGATAGTTCCCGATGAATATAAAATATCACTAGTCGCTTACTACTGTCTTCTATAAGCGTTCCAAGCACATATATAAATGATTGTTCAATAACATTTCAAGTATACGCGTACAGTTAAAAATACGCTATGTATAAGAATAGGTAGCAGATACTGTAACACTAAATCGCGTTAATTATAATTTGACTTAGCTGAAAAGCTACATTTCAAAAACAAATCTGAAACCCAGAGCCGACAATTTTAGCGGGAAGTTTTGTAATTCTGTTTCCAACACAATAAGAGAAGAAAATGTCTTAATACTGATAAAATCACACTACTTTTCTTCTCGGGACTACATGATTGCACTAAGGGATACAATACTCCTGTCAACAAGAGTTTTATAATCATCCGCGTATATTAGTTTATGCTGTGACTTCTCATGTTTTCCGATGTCAAATCTCCATCTTTCTCTACCGTTGCATCCTCGTAACGTCTTTTCATAAGACTACTCTTTCATCATCCGTGTCACTGTTATGCTTTCTTTCCTGTTATTCCTCTGACTGTCTGGCTTCTTTCTATCTTTGAGCTACCAATTGAACACTTATTTGACGATTTTGTGTTTGGTAACGTTTCCATTCCATATTGAATGTTTATTCCTGTGTATGTGTAATTCTACGATTTTTCCTTATCAGCTCGTCATTATTCTTGACGTCCAGAACATGCACAATAATTCAGTCGTTTCCTTTATCACACTGTATGTTTTACTGTATGTTATCATACTCATTTATGCGCGTAGTCGGCGTTTCTTATTCACTAGGCGTCAGAACAGTTTTTACCGAAGTTAACTGTAAAGTAAAAAATTTTGATAAAATTTAGGCAGTACGAGACTAAACCCTGTCCACGTCTCTGGCAACCAGTCCGGCAATTTGCATGACTCTTCAGCTGTGATTCCCTGATAATTATTTTACTTTCTAGGCCATCCGGATATAAGCGAAGTCTCGTTTGTGGTAAACGTGTACAAAATCGATTCAGAAGATTATGACGTCACTTTAAAGCAGGAAACAAGAAAAGTCGTTCCCAACACGAACACACATCGGATCGCTTACGAGAATTCAGAGACGAAGTTAGAGAAGAACGACAGGATTGTTTGTGAAGCCAAGATATATTTAATAGACTCGACTTTCAGATTGGTTTGCCTCAGTTACGTTGCCAAAAAAAGAATTGAAGACGGCGAATTGGTTTTAGTTGACGACAAACGACTACGGTTTACGGGCACTATAGAAGTGGAAGTCTGGAATGATAAGGGACTGCAATCTTTTGAAAACCATGTACCAACGTATGTAGTACGCTGATCTGTGAATACATAACGCATGATACAATACTGATTTGTTTTGCTGCATATTGCTAACAAATACCAGCCAATCCTCATTTATCCTTGTGACGACGCCTCTTACACAATTGATAAACGCCCTTTGTTCCGTCCATTGTGTACTGAAGTTGCAACGTCTGTGTATCCCTCCTCGCCACCCATTAGCTTACAACGCGGTATCAGGAGCAAGTCATATCACTCGAAAACGATTAAGAGGTCTTTTTATTGTTCACTGAGTATTCAGTTTTCGCAACATGGTGCCTTTGATCGCTCTATTTGTCCACTTGACCCCACACACCAGTCAACGAATTTTTTTTTTTGTACGCGTTTCTCCCCGCCAATGAGCTTGCAACACGGTACCACGAGCAAGTCATATCACTCGTAACCGATGAAGAGGTATTTTTATTGTTCACTGAGTATTCAGTTTTCGCAACATCGTGTCTTCGATCGCTCTATATGTCCACTTGAACCCACACATCCGTCCACGAATATTTTTTTGTACCTGTTCCTCCCTCCCAATCAGCTTACAGCACGGTATTAGGAGCAAGTCGTATAATTTATAACCGATTAAGAGGTCTTTTTATTGTTTACTGAGTATTCAGTTTTCGTAACACGATGTCTTTTATTGCTCTATCTGTCCACTTGACTTTCCTACGTTTTTTTCGACTCGTTTACGTTTTGGAACTCAAAGTTCTGACATGCTATCTGTTTTTAACCTTTTAATCCGTGCAGAAATGATGATCAGACGTAGCGTATAACGTAACTACGTTGTTAATTGAATGCCAGCTTTAGATAACAACGCACTCGGCGCCCGTTCATAATTAACGTTCTGGGTACTTCGGTAATACTTTTGACTTCATTGAAATGATTTTACTCGTTAATCATCTCCCTATCTAGATTCACACATGTTCTTACGTTTGATATTTTTATTACCTCTAACAAATATTGCTTCGTGGTTTACTCGAAATATAATTGTGTTCATGGGAAAGTTGCGGAAACGTTTAGGGAGGGGAGGCAAAATACAAAATGTTGACACGCACGCACACACACACACACACACACACACACACACACACATCACACACATCACACACACACACATCACAAATATATATCGATAGGATCAGATGATGAAGTTTGGTTAGAATTAAAAAAAAATAAAACTCATGTAAAATTTTTCATGTAGCCAATCATAATTTCGTTTTTGAAAAATCGGTAACCTCACCGATTTTTCACAGTACATCACATTTCACAAAAAATGGTTGTTACAATTAATTGTTATTAAACGATCAATTTTCATGCGGGTTCGGAAATTCATTTCTTAATTGGTAAAAAGTTTAATACAGTGAAGTTATAAAAAACAAGAATATGAAGATTTCATTTGTATAAAGCAAAAGCTGACATACGAATTTAATTACATGAAGTAAATGTTTTGCCGCAAGAAATGCCCGCTTGAACTTTCCTATTAAGTTTACATAGATTTATTAAAATTATTCTTACCTATTATCCAAAGTAAACTACTGTGATAAAGACACAGTATGTAATGATTGTAGTGGAATGATAAAAGGCTTTCAACATTAGAGGGGTCCTGCCCCACTCCAAACCCTACGCTCTTGATTGTTTTTTTTTTATTTTTCGCACTGTTGACCTACTAATACATATATAAGCTTATAATTGAATTATCTTCGTAAATAAATTTGATGTCCATAGTAAAGAACAAATTAAAAACGTCATCTCGTTTCGTAAGGTCTGATAATAATTATATTCCAACGTACACTATTTATTTTGATAATTTAATTTTTGAACAGAGTGTTGTGAATCGGGTTTTACGATAATGTCGCTCTTTGGATCAAAACGTCTAGAAAATCGCAATGACGTAACGTAAATACGGGAGGAAGCCACCATCAAAACGTTTTCTTCTTCTTCTTCCCCAACAAGGATTAGGCCTTGGTGACGTGTTCCGGATTCATAGTGTTACGACGGTCTACTTGATCGTCGTAGGTACAGTGGAAAACAAAATAAGTACAAGACACCAATTAAGCCACTAACCACCAGCTTTAATTTCACAGTTGAACAGTTCGTAATTAACAACACAGTCTCTTACAACAAATCAAATAAAAAATTGTTCACACGCAATATTTGTCAACTAATATTAAACACAATTGTATTACAATATACCGCCCGATTATAAAACACAACACTTTACTATTAACCACTTGAACGCGCACAGTAATATCGGCTGAGAATAACTCTCGAACCGCGATGTAAATATACCGCCACTATACTGAAAACTAAGGCCGTTGCCGCCATGTATTTATACCTCAGCTCGCAGACCAGAACGTTTCTAATTGCGACTTAACGCCCGTGTGAACTACGTAATTAACTGCGGCTGGCGACTTCGAGAGAACTCTCGCGGATGCGTTGACAGTCACGTATGCCACTTACATTAGAACGACATTCTTCTGGCACATTCGACAAACACGTAGACAGCTCTGTAATGTAGTAACAATAGGATTTATTCATATCTTTTCTTTCGTTTCCCTACGCTTCTATTTCCAGCTGGTTTGTATCTACTTGCCGCTTTCGGTAGTCTTCGATCATCCATACGGTCCAGATTGAGTTGCATAGACATTGGAAGGACCATCTGGACCATCAAAAAGTAATCCTTAAATATTTTTAAAATTGTGAAATATTGAAGAGCGTCGATCGGCCGGAACCCATGTACCCGGAACTTCAACTAATAATGCCTCGGCCAGAAGGATAACATTCGGAATTCACTAATCTAATGTATTCTTAATTGCGCGGCACTTCCCGACACCGTCTCTGTGCGCCAATCAGTTTGTACCGGTAGTAAGACGAAATTACCGTTTGCAGTGCACGTTCTCACAGCAGCAGCTTGTCACCTTCAATGGAACCGGCTCATCGTGTCGTCGCTGATCTGCTGTCGGTACAGTGGTTGGTTAATGATGTGCAGAAACACTGATGAGAGATGAAACATGAATTAACACCGAGATCAGTTGCTTTGATGCCGGTTGCCATTCTGCTGAGCCAGGGAGCTGTGTCCGGAGGCAGTTTCTCGTAGATGTCTCTTACGAAAACGATTATGAAGTAAACCGAGCACTTTGGGAACCATATAGAAGCTGATTCACTATCTGATTCCCAGAAAACAAGATGAGATTCGCAGAAACGTTGTAGTGTGGGGTTGTTATTCGCTACCCATTTAGCATTGGATTCCATTCTAAAAGCTTCACCTTCAATGTCCTTCAATGTCAATATTCATATGTCTGTAGGTTCACTTATACGTTAACGGATTTAGCTTTAAGTGAAAATTAACTCACATTAAAATAAATTCAACATTGATATTTGTTTTATGAAATTTTTTACATGTTGTCGACTGTTCTTTTGGTTTCCTTGTTTTTATACAATTCAGGGATTAAGCAATGTGCCTGTTCCGACTACACATTATCTGATCCATTTCTTTCTTTGTCTTCGTACATCCCTTCTTCCAGAAGGCTTGTACTTGTTTACAATTACTGGTATTTTACCTTCATCCATGGGACTTAAATGCTGTCTCCAGTTTACCATGTATTTTTCAATTTTCTCATTTACATTATATATATTTTATTCTTTCCATATATCTTCATTCTTATATGATCCCATCTTGTGCAACCATTAACCCTTCTTAAAAATCCCAACTCTGTTGATTGTATGTTGCTTTTACCTCTTTGTTTTGTAATCCAGGATTCACTTCCATATAATAGCGCTGGAATAGCCATAGTTTCGTAGAATTTTAATTTTGTCTTACGCCTCGTTTTATTTTTTAGTGTTCTTTTCTAGTTCCACATATGTGTTGAAATCTACTGACTTTATTTTGTACATATTTGTCGTCAAAACTTGTGTCACGATTTAAATAGTTAAATTTTGAGGTCTGTTCTAATACTTTATATACAATAAGAATCTTTGAGCATACTGGAAATTTTCCGTAGTGAGCCATAACTTTTGCTTTGTTGGTAGATACCTTTAGGTTGTAGTATTGTCGTCGCAGTTTATGTAGTCTGTACACAGAACGCTTTAAGGCTGCTTAATTATTTTGTAGTAAATCACATTATCTGCATACACCAAAACATTTAAGTGGTAATTCCTTTTCAGCTGTACTTTTGGTATTTATAGCATTTAAATTTTCGAACAACTTGCACGTGTGTACATTAATTTGACTTTTGGTCTTTGTCAAATTACCGCGTGTTTGTCAACTCAGAAACGTGTTACAAGTGATTATACAATACATTATACACATAGTCATTGTTGTACAGTTTTAATCGTTAAAAAAATGGTAATTAATTTTATAAACACGTGTTTATCGATACAAAAAAAAATGAAACAGGAAAACGACAAACGGATGAATCTGCCAAACGGTACAATAATCTTCTTCTTAAGCATTAAACATTATTCTTAAACATTAATGTACTTTTGTGGAAACGTGTTGTAGGTAACGAAGCGATTCAGACGGTTGCAATGACATTAAACATTGACTCACCAATAACGCAGGACGAGCCACCTTATTTGTACCAATTTTTCGAGAATGACCACCGCAAAAAGTTTTCACTCGATTTTCCTAACCTTGTACTCATGGAAGATTATCTACTCTATTATAGAATTAATGTAACCCTGCTAGACGGACGGACAGTAGTGATGGAGAATGTTACAGATACAGCAACGATAGTACAGTATAGACGTTTGCTCTAAGCTTCTATTTTTTTTAACTGAATTATGTAAATGTGGACAAACGTGAATAAATCACTTTATACAGTATTTTAATTACTGGCTTTTGTATTTAGTTTATCAAAAGACATGTTTGAGTACAAACATCCCAACAAACGTAAATTGTTATTTATTACAACGGTTAGTAGCCTACCTATATAATATTATGCGAATTTTAAAAATATTTACACAGGGCAAAATATTGTTACGACGGTCTAACTGATCGTCATATGGTAAGCTTACAGTGGAAAACAAAATACAAGACACCAGTGAAACCACTAATCACCAGCTTTAATTAATCACAAATACAGGTTATAATCAACTTGTACAATAATCCGAGCAAAATTTGTCCACACGCAAATAATAATGTCAACTATGAGAGTCCCCGCACATTTATAACACAATAACACCTTCAACTACAATACTTTGAGCCTCACTTGAATAAATCGCCACTTAAACTGAAACTAAGCGGCAGCTATCGTTGTTTAAACAGATAGGACAAGTATTCCAGAATAAGCCATAATACGCCTCAACACTACTAGAAAGCACTAGAGCGTAATTGCTTGCGGCCTTGAACACGGTGCGCGGACCGGTGAAGTCGGGGACAGCGTGGGTGGTTGACGCGGGATAAGTGTCACGTAATTGTCTTTCACCTCAAAGTAGCAGCAATGTGTACCACGCACACATTGCAGCTGGGCTCTGCTGGGACAGCCGTGAAACATCTAGGATGTTCTGTAATCTCGTGACAATATATAATTCAGTGCATTCATACTTATATAAAATGTATAAAATAAAACGTTATATAAAACGTGGTGTAGAGAAAATCTGACCTTTGTCGGTGTTGACCGAGACCCATTGTCGGATGAAGTGACGCCAGCCGCAACGAAAACCTTTGTCTCTCTCAATACGCAGAGGTGGTGAAAAGTCACATTGTACGAGAGGTATACATATCTAGACCGGGAGACCGGTGGTAGAGAGTATCAATAAGAACCTACCTTGGCTTATAATTTGGATTATTCGAGACACCAAATATTGATTTTTTCCCAATTGTGAAGATGACCTTGCACTGTGAAGTTTGAGGTTGTCAAACGGTAGTACACACTTCTTGAGTTAAATAGTCTACTGCGAGGGGACAGAGAATTGTCGTCGGCCAACGTAAAAGCTGTTCTCTATGACACCAACAGTCCACATAGTTCCTGGTTCTTCAGCAAAGGGTGAAGGAGTGATTACTGAAAAAATCGAATACTCAAGTACTCAAGTTACGTATACTCAAGTTATTTGATTGGATCGAATTCACGGCAGAAGAATAGTCTATAG
Organism: Magicicada septendecula; assembly: GCA_034769895.1. Classification (NCBI taxonomy): domain Eukaryota; kingdom Metazoa; phylum Arthropoda; class Insecta; order Hemiptera; family Cicadidae; genus Magicicada; species Magicicada septendecula. Next base: position 83,177,842 of record CM068368.1, on the reverse strand, counting down.
TTAAAGGACAAGAGAGAAGAATGTTTCGAACAGTTATGTAGTATGGGTTTTGTAAACAGCGCCATGAGAAATTGACCATGCTCGTCAAGAGAGCTACAGATAATAAGTGCGCATTGATAAAGAGGCAAGAAGAAGAGGAAGAAGAAGAAGAAGAAGAAGAAGAAGAAGAAGAAGAAGAAGAAGAAGGAAGAGGAGGGGAAGAGGACGAAGAGGAGAAAGAGGACGAGGAGAAGAAGAAGAAGAAGAAGAAGAAGAAGAAGAAGAAGAAGAAGAAGAAGAAGAAGAAGAAGAAGAAGAAGAAGAAGAAGAAGAAGAAGAAGAAGAAGAAGAAGAAGATGGTGGTTGTGGTGGTGATGATGATGACAAGAAAAGAAGAAGAAGAAAATGAACATAAAAGGAAGGCAAAAGTAGTATAATGTCACGAAAAGTTTTAGATCACTACACTACAAGAACAAGACTGACTGACGAATGTTTGAAAACTGCGTTAACCATACGAGCATCAGCGACGCCAACTATCATTAAGTATGAATTACAGCACTTGCAGAAAATTACGTGCCTGATTATTATTGTTGCGACCATGTCATAAAGTAAGCTGCAACGTTCATTGTGTATTAACGATGAAACCAGAAATGATCATAAATACTGAATGCAGAAACTAGAAGATGTATCTGAGTGTACCAGATACACTCTTGTTTGAGTGGCAAGTCTCCTCACAACGTGAAGGGATGACGGACAAGTTAAAATTTGATATTTAAGTGAGATAACGTCCAATTTTTTTCAGTTTGCCTGTCTGTTGGTATCTGGCTGACACAACACATACACACGCGCGCACAAAACGCACCCCTTTACCAATTTGTTCACAAACCACGTTAAACACCAGATCCCATTTGCTCAATGTGAGTGTCTCTGTACGACTCTGCCGGGGTACGGAAACGGGTGGTTTGCGGTACTTTCGAAGACATGAAGAATGGATTTTCGCGTCCGTTTCAGAGAGTGATGTAACTAAGTAATGAAAGGGAACAAGTGTTCCGCCATCTTAGTGGTTATTGTCTGGCTAACGTTAGTTGAACGAGCGAAATTTTAACACGACCGTTTGGCATTTGATCTCTTTGAAGGATGTCTATGTTAACTGTTGAATGCATCAATCGATTTTGGTAAAACTTAGAATGCGTGTTCGGAGGAGGCTAAGCACACGCAGACCTGTAGCGTTTTGAGATTGAAGCCTCCAAAAACATGGGAACGAGAACAAAAGCGGGCGGAATCAAAATATTGAAAAATTCGCTTGGATCAATATAGGAGTATCAAGTTAAAAAGATTTTAAAGCAGAATCTGAATATAATGTTCAATTTTGGAAATTTAAAAACTTGGGACACGAGGGCCTAAAAAATGGATCAGAAGTTTGAAAAAATTGTGCAAATCCATTCGGGCTATCAATAAACAGAATTTTAAACAATATCTGAATATAGTTTTTAGTTAAGAAAATTCCAGAAGGACGTCATTTTATTTTTAGGACATTTCAGCCTAAGATAGGCATCAAAATTTTGGAAAAATTGTCAGAATCCCTGCTGAGGCTGATGCTGGTCTGAGTCTGATGTGGTGTTTGAACTAAATGTAATTTTAACCCGAATTGGAATGTAGGGTACACTTTGAACTTTTTTTTAAGTTTAGAAAAAACACGGAAAAACTGGAACTTAAAATTTTTACAAAAATATAAAAAGTCTGTGAGAGGCATCAAATTATGTGGAATTTTTTCCAAAATACCAGTTCGGCATCTTTAATGGTTTGACAAAATTAATATCTGTCGACAGCTTCTAAATTTTGGATCACCTTCAAAAACTTTATAAGTTGAGCATGTAAAAAAACTTTATACACTGTTATCAGTTATCAAGAAATAAAAACAAAATACGAGTAAAAATGTATGGCCACCTGCTCGTACTGTTTCTTACCTAACGCTAAGGACGTACATGCGATGAAATTTGATCACAGCTTTAAAAATGAAAATGTATTAACTGAATTTTATCTAATAATAAATGTATTTTGTCCAAAATAGTAGGATAATTCTTCAGCTCAGGAATATTACTAGTTATGAAGAGAGTATTTACAGTTTTAAATAAATTATACAGTATGTATGTAGGCTTTCACGGCCGGTGTCAATATGATTAGATAAAACTTCCGGGGTGAGAGGATCAAAGATTGCTTGATGTATTGGAGCTATACGTTTCGGCCGCACCACCGGTGATTGCTTGTTCCCAGTTCATTGGGGACGTGTTCGGCGTATCATCTATTCGAACACAATTTAGCTACTGAAGATGGCCACCGGTGGTGCTGTGACGATTTAAATTGTAAAAATAATCAAGAAAAGAAAAAATTTTAAAAATTAAGGTTGCGAGCTATTAAGCCATTTAAATCTCACTGTATTAATATAAAAAAACCTGTATGTACTCAGTATGAGAGGAAGCAGTAATTAGTTAGTAAGAAGATACTCTAATAAAAAGATAAATTGTAAAGAGTTATTAATATCGTATTTAACCCTTTGCATGTGAGCAGGCGCTGTCCTGTTGATTCCAGACTCGACATGTTTTCCGAGTCTTGTGTAAGTTAGAATAAGATAAAAAAACCTAATGTTAATAATTAAAAATCTGAAGACACAGATAGTCGCTAAAACAACTGATTTAAATTATGTATATTTGTTTAGGGATAGTTTGTATAAATAAAAATGTTAACATAAAGAGAGACAGGGACTATATTCTCGCGCGGTAATTGCCCCACTACCATTTTGTCCAGTACCATGCGAAGGGAGCAGAATTTCGCTCTCTCGCAATGGTGACTTCATACAGTATAGACGTAAGAGCTGTGCTCTTAAAATATGTTACCTATACTTTGTTTTACCTTAAGATAGTATACCAGAAATAGCTGCTTAAAGCATCTGGATGTATTAACTAATATAGTTATGTAAATAAACAAGAGATTTAAAGTGTAACTCGAAACGTAAAAAAGGTGTAACACAAGATGACTTCGAACTTCAAGAACTAACAACACTTCCAACATCATACCTGGAGATGTGAACTATCAGAAGCCACAAGCTCTAGTACACACGACAGAACATGCAGATCAGGACATCCGAGAATCTACAAGTACCATCGTAGAAGGTTCAACCTGCGAACTTTGGAGCCCTTTACTGACGAAGACCAGACCGAGATAACGACGTAGCTGTTCCTGTTTCCCAAGACGGATACCCCAGGACGAGTTTTCTGCATACCAATTAAAAGGTGACTCGATAGCCTGTCTATCGAGGGTTACTAATATTTGTTACACAACACACCTTGAAAGAGACTTTTCGGAAACTATTAACTTGGTAAAGACTAATAAATTAAATCTAAGAATTTCATGTAACTATTCTAACTTCATACGTTGTAACAGTTTATATGCTAATGTATAGTAATATAATTCAAGCAATAATACCATTCTTCCAATGGTTAAATAAAAGAAAGTCTTGCAAGCTAATATCATGAATTGATTAAAACTAAAAGTTTTAACGAATAAATACCGAAGGTTACCCGGATCCGAGGTATAGCTAAATAGAATCAATTTTGATCCCAAAGTTTAAAGAAACCTTTCAAATAACTTAATAATTGAATTAGTAATGTCATGGGATCTGTCAGTAAATGTTTTTAAATGTTAAATAAAGAGAAGTCTTCTTGTTACACACATATGAGGAGTGCTTAAATCAATTGTATACCTTGCCATTGTTTCCTTACACAGTTAGTAAGTAATCTGTTATATTAATTATTTGTGATACATTCTGTTACAACGTAGGCAGCCCATCTGATTAACGGAGTTTAATTACGATGGGTTCCCTGGATTTGTAACGCGGCAAAAAGACGTTACAAAAGTGCGCCACTCTGCTAATTACTTAAAAGATAAAGTAGTTGTAAGCATCGCGACGCAAACAAAATTGCGTCACTCTTTTTAAAAAAAAAAAAGAAAAAAGGAAACAAAGGAAAGAGTTTTATTTGTGTATAGAGTGTCACAAACAAAATTGCGCCACTTGTGACATCTAAACAAAATTGCATCACTATGCGTAGATAATTTAACTAAATATATAATATTGATCTATGCACTCAGAAAGTTACCTTAATAACTTTAATGTTCAAAACATATTTAATATTTTATTAAGTTACGTAAATGATAGTATGTATAAGTGAAATATCCTTAGCGTCATACAATGCATATAGCTTTTGCATTCTATAGGCCAGTAGGAACCTGCATTATTCGATATAATTACTTGCATACATGAATTGTGACCAAACATAACAATTGTGGTCAACCGAACAATCTGTAACAGGTTTGTTTACGAACAATCCGTGACCTGTTGTTTCCTGAATCATTCTGCACAGTGTATGTCCAACAATATAGCTTACATACACTAGTATGTGTTATAAAAAAAACTAATAAAAAATAACTTTGTTAATAATAAAGTATGTAATGTAGACCAAGGTAATTAAGTAGAAGTTCGTGATTTAAAATTTGTGAACAAAATAGTTAATTTATTTAATTGAGAAAAGTTTATGAATGTACGGAGTCAAAGTGTTGTCAAGGGTAATAATAATAATAATAGATTTGTTGAATAAGATTGTGCTCCCCTTCTCTTGTTTATACCGGTATAAAGTAGTTGTGTTATTCAGTCGCATTGTGTAGAGAACAATAAGAGTAAAACCCCCTTTCTCACTGACACACCAGTTCCTTTGTTAACTAAATACAGAGGGTGACCTACATTCCAGAAAACAGCTGATCGGCTATTTAACCTTGAAAAATGTGTGTGTAATTTCTGTCTCTCCCTTAGAAGAGAAATGGTTCTTTTCTAATTTGTGTAAATTGATTACTTAAGAATTTATTATATATATGTGTAATAAATGTGTACAGTATAGTAGTTCAAGTACTTTCCACGTGACGACAATTAAATAATGTAGTGACTTAATAATAATAAATTTGTCAAGTAATAAATGACTTAGTTAACCCTCCTTGTTAAATAAAGTGTGCTAAAGAAATATGGTACTTAGATAGGAAATTAATTCTAGGTGCGTTTCTTAAATCCCCCAAAGTAATTAATAAATAATAAAGAGAATAATATTTTGATTAAATAATAAGCTAAATAATTCTTAAGTTAAACTAACTTAAATAGTGTGAAGTGTAGAAGTAAGTAAGAGAAAAGAATAATAATAATAAAAGTACAGTTACACAGTGTAGACACCGCAGTGGTGGCCAGTTAGAGAAAATAAAAGCGTGTTCAGTATTGTAGTAAGCAGCCACGCACCCTTCCAATTGTGTTAAACCGGTGCTAGCCTAAACAATTGAAAACCACCCCTAGTGTGCATTACTATGCATTGTGTAAAGTGTCTCCCCTTCCGCATAGTTTGTTTAAGTATTGTTAAAGAGATAAAAGAGAATTATCTTCCGTGAGATTCCGCTTCTCTCAAAACTGTAATCTAGAGTGGAGTATGGGATCCTCTTTAGATTACATTAGAAATAAGTTTATGGTATATAATCAAGAAGTGATTATACGTGTAACGTAACAGGTCACAACGGCGCCGACTGAAAGGGTAATGATAGGGCAAAAAAAGGTGCCAAAGATCATTAATAAATGCTGAAAGCTAACTTGAGTAGTTAGAGTAAGCGGGTGTCAGTCGGGGCGCGATGTTGTGAGTTACGGATAACTAGGGATCATTCCAATCTAAGGTTTGGAAATTAGTATTAAGATTAAAATGTAAGTTAGTACTTAAGAAGTGAGAATAAGGGAATTTCACGAAGGCGATCATTTAAATGAACATAATCATTTAAAGAGAATTAGAGAAAACAAACTGTGCACTAATAGTAAATAATAGTAATATTAAATAACTTCACACACTGACCCTAATCATACCCCCAAGTCCCAATTGTGAGTTAGAAAAAAAAAAAAAAAAAACCGTAGCGTGCAAATTAAGCGGTGGAGTATGTGACGATTTAAATTGTAAAAATAATCAAGAAAACAAAAATTTTAAAAATTAAGGTTGCGAGCTATTAAGCCATTTAAATCTCACTGTATTAATATAAAGAAACCTGTATGTACTCAGTATGAGAGGAAGCAGTAATTAGTTAGTAAGAAGATACTCTAATAAAAAGATAAATTGTAAAGAGTTATTAATATCGTATTTAACCCTTTGCATGTGAGCAGGCGCTGTCCTGTTGATTCCAGACTCGACATGTTTTCCGAGTCTTGTGTAAGTTAGAATAAGATAAAAAAACCTAATGTTAATAATTAAAAATCTGAAGACACAGATAGTCGCTAAAACAACTGATTTAAATTATGTGTATTTGTTTAGGGATAGTTTGTATAAATAAAAATGTTAACATAAAGAGAGACAGGGACTATATTCTCGCGCGGTAATTGCCCCACTACCATTTTGTCCAGTACCAGGCGAAGGGAGCAGAATTTCGCTCTCTCGCAATGGTGACTTCATACAGTATAGACGTAAGAGCTGTGCTCTTAAAATATGTTACCTATACTTTGTTTTACCTTAAGATAGTATACCAGAAATAGCTGCTTAAAGCATCTGGATGTATTAACTAATATAGTTATGTAAATAAACAAGAGATTTAAAGTGTAACTCGAAACGTAAAAAAGGTGTAACACAAGATGACTTCGAACTTCAAGAACTAACAACACTTCCAACATCATACCTGGAGATGTGAACTATCAGAAGCCACAAGCTCTAGTACACACGACAGAACATGCAGATCAGGACATCCGAGAATCTACAAGTACCATCGTAGAAAGTTCAACCTGCGAACTTTGGAGCCCTTTACTGACGAAGACCAGACCGAGATGACGACGTAGCTGTTCCTGTTTCCCAAGACGGATACCCCAGGACGAGTTTTCTGCATACCAATTAAAAGGTGACTCGATAGCCTGTCTATCGAGGGTTACTAATATTTGTTACACAACACACCTTGAAAGAGACTTTTCGGAAACTATTAACTTGGTAAAGACTAATAAATTAAATCTAAGAATTTCATGTAACTATTCTAACTTCATACGTTGTAACAGTTTATATGCTAATGTATAGTAATATAATTCAAGCAATAATACCATTCTTCCAATGGTTAAATAAAAGAAAGTCTTGCAAGCTAATATCATGAATTGATTAAGACTAAAAGTTTTAACGAATAAATACCGAAGGTTACCCGGATCCGAGGTATAGCTAAATAGAATCAATTTTGATCCCAAAGTTTAAAGAAACCTTTCAAATAACTTAATAATTGAATTAGTAATGTCATGGGATCTGTCAGTAAATGTTTTTAAATGTTAAATAAAGAGAAGTCTTCTTGTTACACACATATGAGGAGTGCTTAAATCAATTGTATACCTTGCCATTGTTTCCTTACACAGTTAGTAAGTAATCTGTTATATTAATTATTTGTGATACATTCTGTTACAACGTAGGCAGCCCATATGATTAACGGAGTTTAATTACGATGGGTTCCCTGGATTTCTAACGCGGCGAAAAGACGTTACAGTGCGGCCGAAACGTATAGCTCCAATACATCAAGCAATCGACCACGGCCTCTCAGCCCGGAAGTTTTATCTAATCATATACAGTATGTATGTTTACGTATAGTACCTATCTCATATTCAAGTGTGACAAAATAATCTGATTTACCGTAATTTATAAACCACATTCTGAATAGGCTCTAAGCAGGATTGAACATTCTAATACAGCTGCTAAATAAACGTCTTATTTTTTTAGACAATAAGTCGGTTTTTATATGTATGACTTACGATACATTGAAAGGTAACGTTTACGATTGTTTAGTGCGCGAGAGGGCGTCTCGTAGGAAATTGGGATAGCGCCCTAATGAGTCGAGTTTTGAGTGACATTTCTATCAAAGTATAGACTCTGTTACTATAAATAATTTTGCTGTAATTAGACATATTATTCACTATATGTAAATACATAGACATTCTTAGACACGACGGGACAAAATCAAACAAACTAAACCATATCTGGTTTTCGTTAGAGAAAGGGAAAGCTAAGAACTAATGAGAATACTACATTCTCAGTCGACGTTCTGCAATAATCAAATTTCAGTCGACTTTGTAGACGTACAGACGATAATTGAATATCGGCTCTGTTCAGACTTATCGATCGTCAGGTGTAGATTTGAGATCTTAAATCTAGAAACTTCAAAAAGTTAATACTATTCTGCACATTTGCAAAAACAGCATATGTATAAGCTTATAACAAACATTATGTGTACAATATTGATAGACGTTTCAAGAAGAATAGTAAATAATTGTTAGAACAGCGCTTTTCCGCGTGTTTAGAAAATGTCCGTTAGGGGTACTGCAACATAAAACTTCCGCTATAAGATACAGATTATAAAAATAAAGTATTAAATAACGGCGAACACTGTTATAAAAAAAATCCTATCCGATATATTTACGAAGCACTGTCAGAAATATTCCAGGGGATTGATCACGAACATCCACAGTGAATTACTCATTCGTGGAACACCCAGAGGTTTCACCTTGAAGAGGCAGAGCCTATAAACCTGTATTTATCTTTTCCGTTCACACAGGGTCGTCTGCGTCATGACGTCCCTAGTCTAATATCTCTGTGGTTTGATCCATCGCCTTCACACAGGTAAACTAGGAATTTCTTGACTTTTGGAAAAAAAGAAAATATTTTATTGCAGGATATTACACAAAAAGTAACAAGCTTTAACACGAACTATAAGTTGCTGAAAACATTCTTGGGACAACATCCTTAAATTAAAGTACAAAAGGGTAATAACAAAGTGCAAGGGGTTTTCCAATATATCTTCAGAAAGACTCATTTTCAGAAGATTTATTTAGAATATAATTTTTAAAATTAAAGTCTTTCCATGATATTTATTACCATTAATTTAAGTGATTTTTTCTACTCTTTTCACTCAACCTTTCAACCGTTTTTAACGCAATTTTCGCTTTTATCCAACGCTTATACGTCACGTTGGTTTACTTAAAATTTGGAGACACAAAGAACATGTTAAACGTGTTTAGAAAATTATACGGAAAGAATCATGGACTTCTCATTTGTCCTGAGGAAAAAGGGGGTGAAGGAGTGTCCAACCTTCAAATTAGTCTCATCCCTCCACCCACGAGGAGCAGTTCCTAGTTACGCTACACACACACACACACACACACACACACACACCATTCAAATGGGGTACTCAGCCTTGTTAACTTCGTAAATTTAAAAAATAATAGCCGTCACGTGCGCGGACTAACACACGATCGAATCTGTCAGTGCGTCGATTATCGTAAGCGCAGTATGAATGGATGTCTATACTGCACGCGTTTCATTACGGTGTTCAGTTTAAATCTAATAACATCGCCGTGGCGCAGAAAAATATCGTCTTCGCAAATGTCCCAGACGTAGTGGTCGGCGAACGTGTGGCGTATCATCAACCCTTTGTAATCGCCCTCGTCGGATTCGACGTTAGCCAGGTCCGCGACGCGACGTATCGACTCGTTCGCTTCCACTTCCTCTTCTATCAGCATGTACTTGAACTCTCTGTTGTGACACAGTCGGTAGTAAATTATATCGTACCTGACGTAATCTGCGAGCAGAAATTTCACTGAACAATGTCTTTCATTCAAACACCCTTAAAATACTAGTACGTTCTAATGATATTATCAATGATAGTGAATAAAGTTACCATTATAATACGACGACATTATAATTACTATTTCTTGCTCAGTAGGGCATTGGTCATGGCACCTGGCTAAGAAGCTGAAGATGTGACAGCTTCCAGGTCGAATCAGCCTGTGTAAAACAGTATACAGTAGCACCTCGTTAATCCGGCCCCCTTTAACTCGGATCTCCGGATAACCTGGACCGATTTAGGAATTAATATTGTTACGACGGTCTCACCAGTCGTCGTATGGTACAGTGGAAAACAAAATACAGCCACCAAATAAGTCACTAATCACGAGTTTTAATTAATCACACTTAAGTGTTTGAAATCAACAAGGCAGAAACACACCTGCTAGGGAAGTGACGGGTGGAGGACGCTCGCGGCTGTTCTCGGGTTTTTGTTACAATATAATGTTAAGCCAACTGGTAGAAGATGAATGAGAACATAGTGCGGTGCAGATTCTCGAGTCATTCAGTGTTAAGACTGTTATTTATGTGGTTGCCAAAACTTGGGACCAAGTGGCTAGAAGTACCCTGATAAAATCTTGGAAGAAGCTATGGTCTAGTGTGTGTTGCTTGTCAGAGAACAAGACTGAATCATTGGGGAAAAAAATGTTGACGAAAAAGTTTCCAACGAAGTCCAGACTAAAAAATGTCTGGACACGTTTCAGAAGATTGACGGTTGCTCATATGCTGGTGTCAATGGCATTGACAGTCGGTTGGAAGCAGACAATGACGGAGGTTACGGCACAGTTACTAACGAGGAAATCGTTGCATCCTGTTCAACTGGAGACACTGAGGAGACAGAAGTGGATAATATGAACAGCCAGCAGTTGTGCGTCACGAAGAAGCAATGTCCCAGATAGATGAACTGATAGTCTATTTCGAGCGGTAAGCGGGGACAACACCGGCCGAGCTTCTCATGTTGAAAACGATGCGTGATCGCGCGACTCACCACTCGGAAGAAAACTAGGAAACCTGAACAGTTTAAAATCGAACCACTAAACCTGGAAATAGTGAATCAATAGTGAATATTTGGGTTGTTGGATGGCAGAAAACAATGAAGAAATAAATGAAATAAGGAAAAGGACACAGCCCGCAAATACTATGCTTCGTTGACATCTATATTCAAGAAAAGGAATATCCACCATCAGTCCAAGGTCACATTATATAAAGTTATGATTAGACCGGTGATAACATATGGCAGCGAGACTCGGACTCTGAACAAACAAGCCGCTAACATAGTCAATACTTTTGAAAGGAAAATTTTGAGGAGAATATATGGACCAATACAAGTAAACGGGATATGGAGAATGCGTCACAGTGAGGAGCTATACAAGCTGTATAAAGACAATTATCTGGTCACCACCATCCGACTGAATAGATTTCAATGGGCAGGCCACATAATTAGAATGGAAGGCAACCGAATACCTAGGAAGGTACTGTTTAGTCAGATCGAGGGTAAAAGAAATGTCAGAAGACCCAAGACACGCTGGATTGACGCAGTGGCGAAGGATGCTGATAATGTACTTAAAATAAACCGATTGACAACGATCGCCAAGGACAGGGAAAATGGAGGCGGATGATTATGGAAGCTAAGGTTCGACTTCGAACTGTGACGCCATAGAAGAAGAAGAAGAAGAAGAAGATCGCGCGACTCGCAAGCGGCACTCCAAACTGACGCAGCAGAAGCTTACGAGTTACTTCAAGAAATGGTTTTTACTGTACGTAATCTGTAAATATATTTCAAACCGTTTTTTTTTTAAAGGGAATTTTCTGTAAATATGTTGTCTTTTATTGACTTTTCCGACATTCTCCGGTTAACCCGGTTTTTAGTTATCCTGCTCCGGTCCCGCTTGATCCAACTTAACGAGGTTCTACTGTACCTTGTACAACGTTCTGGGCGAATCAGAGTATTAGCTGGTTGCGTTGTACACGTACGACTCACATAAGCCACTCCATCTTACCTAAATCTTAAACTATTTCAGTATTATAAAAAGAAACATTTATTATTATAAGTTTAACAACGTAATAGTATTCCTTATAATAAAATGAACTGAAATCTTTACAAAAAGACGTGCAGAGGAATATCATTAGCCCTCGCAGCTAACCGTGGGGTCTAGTAGACCTAGCAGATTTTAGTTTTTGAATTCTCTCTTACTTATAATATACAGTAGGGAATTTTTGTTTTCCATGCTAGCATCATTCTCATCCCAGCTACAACCAATTTTTAGCCACTTGACCTTGGGTAGTTCAGTAATGAGTGTTTAAAATTTGTTTGTGGTCCTCTCGACCCCACTGTGAGGTTCACGTACATTTTTTGTGCAGTCCGGAATCTGTTCTAAGTGTATTTTTATAAACATTTACACACCTTTTGTTAGTATTTCCTCTAGAAAATTTATTTAGAAATAATCAGTTGTGCTGCGGCTTTCTGTTATTTAACTAAAGATGAGATAGGGATGGAAATTTTGAGAGGTGAAGGGGTACGACATCTCTGTCACTCACGATTGAAAGAGATTCTATCGTAAATGCCGTCTGCTACCACTATAGAAGATGAGTGGTACCAACTTAAAGGAGCTATACAATAGGCAGGTTCTTAAGCTTTAGGTTTTAAAAAAACGAAAAAAGGAAAAAGGGTCTCAAGGTTTGGAATATCGAAATAGAAAATGCTGTAATAGAAAAAAGGAATGCGTTTCGAAGTATTTAAATACACAATCTGATGAAAGTAAAGTGAAATATAAAGAAGTAACGAATAGTACAAAGATACTATCAGTGAATCAGTGTCATAGAAAATGTTATTCATGGACGACAAACAATTGCATACAAATTTTTGAAGACACTGAATTTACAAGAGAAGGACAAGGCAAATTTAAATGTTATAAATGAGAAAATATGGATTCAATACTATAAAGAACTGTAGTGTAACGGTGTAGATACCCAGGCTCAAGTCTAAATCAGCGAAGATGAGGCAGATTTGAATATAACAATAGATTCAATAACAATGGAAGAATTAGAAAGTGCTCTGAGGTGCTCGAAAAATATAAAATCACCAGGTTTTGATGGAATAAATACAGAATTAATAATATATAGTAGTTTCTCATTCAAATTACGACTTTAATATTTATTTGATATGTGTTGGCTATCTCGACGGATTCCTCAAGATTGGTTAGAACCCCATGTTATATCACTTCTCAAAAAAGAGGATAGACGAAATTTCAAGGGTTATAGGGAAATCAGTTTATTAAATACAACTTACAAAATTTATTCTAAGATAATAAATGACAGGTAATCGAAAATTGATGAGAGTCTGACATTAGAAGAACAACATGGGTTTCGGGGGGAAAGGTCCACAATTTACAATATTTTTATGTTAAAACAAATAGTGGAAAAACTAATTAAATTGAATGCAGAGACACATCTTGCGTTTGTGGACTTCAAAAAAGCAATTGACAGGTTGGATAGAACAACATTATGGAGGATAATGGAGAGAAGAGGATGGAGATACCTTAATCATTTAATAAAGTTAATTAAAAGTTTATATAATGGAACACAGATACGAATAAAAACTAACAGCTTATCAGTACCCTTTGGAATAACCCAAGGCGTACGGCAGGGTTGCAGTCTTTCTCCTGTTTTATTTAGCCTAATATCTATATAGCCTACATGATGCCATAAGAAAATGGAAATTGGACGCCCCCAAAGGATTAAACTTGGTGATAGGATTATACTTAAATATTTTAATATATGCAGACGATATTGTAATAATCCAATAGAATTAAAATGACCTCCAAAGGTCGTTGTTCTTTTTTACTAACATTCTAACAGATTAAAATCAAACCATTTCCTTATCTAAAACAAAAGTTATGGCTTTTTCTGGAGCAAATCATATTAGAAAAAGATTGTCATGAAGGACTCGCCAATAGAATAGGTGTCAGATTTCAAGTATCTAGGGTGCAGAATTACATATTAAGATGATAAGCAAAATTAGTCTCTTCCAGTCGCTTTGTAGATGTATCGTTAATCACTTAAAGAAGAGACGCAATTGAAATATTATAATGTAATGGCCGTACCTCAACTGCTGTATGGTAGTGAGCCTTGAATTATAAAGGCCAAAGACATGTCTAGAATATAAGGAGCGGAAATGAGGTTCTTGATTGCTGTAAAGGGTTGGACCAGGAGAGATCTTATCAGAAATTATCATATTAGAATGGAGCTAGGCATAGCTGACAGCTTAGATGAGAAAATCTCCCGGTACAAAACGGAGTGGCGGTTACACGTAGAGACAATGGATCCGACTGGATTTTCAAGAAGAGCCCTTGACTATTATCCATGGGGGAAGAGAAATGTAGGAAGACCCCGTAAACGATGGCTGGATGAATTCAATAGAGACTAGATCAGACTATTGGCTGTAAAGAATGACGAAGACGACGGCGACAAAATGTTAAATAACATGATTACGCGCGCACAGAAAGCAGACAACACTCATATAATTTATATTGGGATTGATTTATTCGTTTATGTTAGTGGATGCCAAAGTTGAGCACCCGTACTTTTCCAACGTGTTGTGCAGTTGAGGGAGGCAGTAGTCAGTTTTAGTTAAAAAATGGAAATTTTAGTTTTCAATTTAACGTTCAGCTTTAATTTAAGTTCTTCCTTATTTAATTCTGACGGCTCGAAAATTGTTTATGAAATTTTTATATGGCATCGTCATTAGCTATTAGCTTAGAACCATAACAATTAATATTTTTTTACGTGTTTTAGTTTTTATGTGCAGCGATATTTTGTCTTTTATTGAACTCTCCTAGCACCGTCTCTTTAAGTCTGATTTCGTAAGTTATTAGAGAGCTTATGAGTGATAGTTGCTTTCTTTGAATTTTGTTTTCAGATGTGACATGCTATCTTTTCTCACTTTGTGGGTTATTATATTCTGTTGTTCTTTGTACTGCTTCTGCAATAGTCGTGACTAAATCTAAAGGGAGTTTTAAAAAGCAAAAAAACGTAGGGAAAATAAAATGTTCCTCTGATACAACCGAGCCTCAACGTAGTACTTCTGCACAAGTAAGCGAAGAAACTGCGATTCGTACTGCATCTAAACTAAACCTCGGAGACGTCATTACAAATTGTAAACATTTTCTTCAACACAATGACTGTGGTAGTCTTGACACTGTAGATGTCAAAAAGGAAGTTAGAAGAAGACTTAGCAGCTGAAGAAGATGAAGATTGTCCCTCTTATGAGAGTGGAATAAACTAATAGGGAGTAATAGAAAATATGACTTTATAACGTTCGTGTTACTTACTTTTAATAGAATTTTTCTCAAAATTAATTAAAAAAAAAGGTCCACTTTTTGAGAAACGTTTGGACTCATTTGTGTCAAAATTGGTGTCGGAGTTTTGTATGGTAAAAATACATCTTGTTGGAAGCATTTTGTAAAATATTGATTCAACAATGATTTTTTTTTTTTAGAATGTACAATATTTTAAATTAGGCGTCGGGAATTTTTTCTTTGAATTGCAAAAATATATCTAAACACTGCTTCATCTGTATTTTCAAGAGATGTTGGTAAACAAGCAGTAAAAATTTGAAATCATTCCGTGTACGAACAGCTAAGAAAACAGAGCAAACGTTGACACGGGGAAGACAGGGATTACCGATCCCCTTTAAAAAACGTATATAGCCTACGTTTTCTTTATGCCTCTCTGAAGACACTATGTTTACATGTCTGTTTGGCGCACAGAAAATTGTTTTTTTTTGCGCTAACTTTTAACCCTAAAATAGTAGTTAATTTAGTTTAAACAATTCTAATATTTAATGAAGTAGAATAAACTCGTCTAATATTGCAGTATTTACATTAGGAATTATGAATCTTTTAAACCTCAGCCTAACTTTTATAACTATTTACTACTTATTTCTACTACTTATTTCTGGCTTTATCTGTCACTAATATAACAACGTCGCCTACTTCCCAGTCGTAATACAATATGCTACTGAAAGTTCCTTAGCAACTCTAAACAACGCTTGTGTGTTATGACTATTTTTGAATTTTTATTCAAAATAATTTTAAAATGATTTCTCCAGTAGAAGAAATATTACTTGAAGCAGCAAAAGTAAGTGCAGAATTACTGCCTAAAAAGTCTAGTGAAAGATATGACTATCAATACCGTCTTATTTGCGAATGGCACGAGAAAAAAAAACACCGTAAGAGACGATACCTGCTAAAGGATTGCATATTTATAGTAACAGTAATTGTAATATAAATATTACATGTAGTAAAAACTAAAGATATACATGTTTGATCATGTTTAAAAATAATGGTTTATAATAAGGTGAAGATTTTCTGTCTTGTTTTCAGAGAGGCATAATGAAAATTATCGTTCATTACACTGGCACATAATGTAACACCGGCTTCGCATCACACGGGAATCTGTCACTCGCGCACGGGAAAAGCCTATTTTCTGGATTTCCTAATGAAATATTCTATTCTACCTGTTTGTAGAGAAGAGATAAGATTGAATTATGAACTCGGCCCTTCACTGAAATGTCGGTTGTTATTGTAATCTAATTTATATAATTCAAACCGTATTAGACGTGGAGTACGATCGATTTGGGCGACTAACCGAAACAGTGATAAAGCGCTTGTTTGCAATCAAGAAGGTAATGACAATGACAAGACCAAGGCCTGGATAAATATAAATAAACACGTAATTACCAATTATGGTTAAATTGTATCCACCAGAATCAAATATTTCCAGTTTGGCACTTCCAACATTCGTAACATTGAACATGTATAACCTCTGTTCAATGTCTGTTCGAAACAGCGGAATTTCACTGTGCATCACGTAATCATATCTTATGCTTTCTTTGAATTTTTGAGGCGTAGCTGTTCCTTCTGCAGAAATCATTAACATTAAGCGCATAAAGATACCTGGTACAACAATCATTTTCTGTCATGAAAGAATCCTTTCCTCACCGAGACTAAAATTTAATACCGTGTTCATAATAGCGAAATCACGCCTGCATCGTGAGAGTGTCGTTATTTTAAATGATAACAATGTAGATTGTTAAACAAAATGATAAATGGAAGCAGGCTGTTGGTGTGATACAACATTTTTCGTTAGTGCGTGTATCAGACGCTCAAAGTAACGCATTTATCAAGTGACACGCGTGTGTTTGCTTTTGTCGTAGATTAAAAATCTAAAGGATATAAATAACTACACCTTTCTTGGTGCTATTTATAAACAAATCGTAAATATTATTGTAATTATAATTATTAACTGTAATAATAGAATAATAGTCTATATTCATCACTGGGGTGAATTGGCGGACACCGCATCAATTGTTTCCGACACAGATGATGGCTTCCGGTAGGGAAACCGAAACGTCCTTCAACAGAATCTATAGACCGCGGTCTAACAGCCCGGTTAATAATGTTTTCAACTACGTAGTTGTTATGTTTTAAATTTTCGTTCACGCTCTTTTTCGCAAAAATCTACAAAATTCCTAATTGCAATACTTGTTAATAAGTATTAATGAAGAATTGTCACGGTTGTTACAGAAATGCCGCTGGAATAGGGAGTAAAGAAGTGGTGGGTGGAATAAACTACTTAAAAACGGGTGCATATTTAGGGGGTGGGACGAACGTGACCGGACCCCCCCCCCCCGAAGGGTCGAAATAGATGACGAATTTGGTCAATCTCTTAAATTGTAGGCTGTTTTATTTTATGTTTTCAGCTGTATACGCTAATGTAGTAATAGCTCTTCTTTAAAATAAATATATATATTACACAGCATTATGCTATACGTTTGAAATATGAAATATAGGAAAATCAATTCAGTCAATATCTTTTAGCACTGTTTCAGTAAAGCGTATGTTTATTGTGTTATTACCGTTTACTGATTTCAGAAAATTACCATGAATTTTTCAATCACTTTAAAGATACAATTGTACAAATGTACAAATGTCAAAGTGATTTTCTTGCCGAATAAAATATAGTAAGTTTAATTATGTACCAAAATATATTTAATATTTTTGTTTTTATAAAACTCTAAGTTTATCTATTAATTTATGTAAAACTATATAGGGTGCAATCGGCAAATTATTTTCTTGACAAATAACATATATTACTTTATTGTTGATATTTTTGTTTTCGTACCCTTCTTGTATGTTTATTGTTTTATTTATTCATTTCTGTAATTCCTGGTTTTTGTTCAATAAACTTATAATTAATATATTTCGTATTTCATTTGTACTCATTGATACGTTTTAATAAAGTCATTTTTTATTGTGAGGAGGAGGGTATAGGGGCGCCAACTAAAGTTCTGCGCACATTCGTCGGACACCACAGGGGTTTAAATAGGCAGCCAGATTATAACATTGCCGAAAACCACAGTACTTGAGCCTTCACCACAGTACTGTGGTCCTAACGCACTACATCCACTTTAGCGTTGACTCGTTTTTTTCACATCGAGGCTGTTCCAGACCTCACCGGTCCGTGCACACTGTGTTCAAGGCCAGACATGGCACTATTTCTAGTGGATTCGAGAGCGCCTGTAAGAGGCAACTGTTTAACACGTCATCCAAAAGTGACAGATTATTCTGGCATCTCAGTGGGGTATAAATATAAGCATCCAGCGATGGTCAGTTGACGTCGGGCGATTACTCCTTGCGTTTGAGTGGCGATTTATTCAAGTGAGGTTCGAAGTATTGTGGCGAAGTGTTATTGTGCTTAACTCTGTTAGTTGACATTATTATTTTGTGTGGACAAATTTATTTGAATTTTTCCACGAGTATAATCTTGTTGAATAACTTACTTGTTGATTTCAAACACATAATTGTGATTAATTAAAACACGTGATTAGTGACTTATTTGGTGTCTTTATTTTATTTCGCACTGTACCATACGAAGATTAGTGAGACCGTCGTAACGATATTGGCCGAGAACCTTTGTCGCGGAACACTATTTAATGTTCGGCTTCAGGATAATACCAAGCGTTAGAACTGAAGATTAACAGTTATCGCTGTGTCCACAGAAGGCTCGTATCCCTTTTGATACATCTACCGCTTCTTTTGAGTTACCAAGAAAACTATCCTGCTTGGTTGGAGCAAAAATACGTTTATTGAATGGCTTTTTGTTGGTACGGAATATTCCTAATCTCTGATTGGCTGAAAATTTTGTAGCAGGATCCGTGCAAGTTACAGCTGCCCTCTAAGCAAGATCAACTTTGCCTTCACTAGGTTAAAGATTTGACTCCGCAGGTTGCAGATTTAATCTTAAAACGCTATTTATAATTAGACAGCTATTTGGTAAGACATTCATAGGTAAATAAATACCGTATTAAAGTTTTTTTATGTTACGTCATGATTTCTATTTACAATTGTGATAATCTTTTCTTTTGTAAGTAAATCTTTATTGTTTTATTGTTTCCTGCAGAATTTATATATATATATATATATATATATATATATATTGTTACGATACAATTAAGCCAAATCCCGTACCAGTGATAAAAAAGATAATTCTTGATATATAAATACTTCATATAAAATAAAATGTTTAAAAAATGATTAAAATGTAAATATTTTGACACGACGTACAACAACATTACCCAACCCAAGTGATTGAGCCAACAACACAAACATAAAGAAGGGAACCACGTAACGTACTCAAGAAAAAATATGATAGACAAAACAATGATGAACACAGAACTAAAGAAGAACCAGAGGAAGAGAACAGATCCCTACAATTAAACAGAATTTAAACCAGAAGAGAAGATGAAGACTAGAGGAGATGAAGACTATTGAAGATGAAGAAGATGAAGAAGAGGAAGAATGAAGAGGAGACAGGCTAACCCAAGTGGAAACTAACACACATATAAAGGAGAAAGATAGTATACTCAAGGATAGAATACGGTCAATAAACCTCGAATAATTATGTATTGGTAAAACCAATATTATTGTTATAATTAAATTAACCTATGTACCCATTTTAAAGACAATACGATTGTAAAGTAATGTAATATAGAAAAAGTACACTAACACAGTCAGAAAGGTTAGATTTAACAAAAAACAACTAACCTCATATTATTAATAGTAAATGTCATGCTAGAAAGAAATAGTGAGAAATGATAGGAGAAAGTATAGGGATTACCCATTAAATAACACTCAATACAAAACAGTGAACCAAAGTGGAGTGCCTTAGTGAAGTGTAAGTACCCTAAAAATAGTGAAAGTGAATGTGAAGAATAAAAAATGTAATGATAGGTAAGAAGACACTTTATAAAACATTGATGAACAATCAATGATTGGAGTGACATTGTAAACATTAATATAACTAGAAATAATTTGCAATAGTATTCCAAATTAATATAAAGGAAGCTTGTGATGTTATTCAGGGAGAAAGCCCAGACAAAAGTAACTTGTGTTAACATGGTATAGTAGAATAGAATTAAAGTTTTGTTGTTGAAATTAAGACTGCAAAGAATACAACACCCCATGTTGAAAGGGGAATTAACTTTCATAATTTTATGAGAAGTGACAATGTTTATCACTTTAGATTGTAACAAAAGAAAGAAATCAATATTAGAACTAATAATAACTAATGACTTGTAAAGAATAGTTGGTTCAATGTTAAAAGGGGAATATGGCTGAAGGGAACCTACAGTCCATAAACCTAATTATTATATTTAAAAAGAAGTGTAAAGAAAATGTATGTTGAATAGTAGTATAACATCTTCTCTAGTGTTATAACTTGGGGAACCCGAAATAATTGGTTCTGCCAATTATTCAGGCTGCCTTATTCGACGAGCTGAAATTTAATCAGAACAACACAGAGTAAATATAAAAGGAATCAGGGAATGGGAAAACTGTTGATTTATGTACTCAGTATATGTGTGTAACAAGAAGACTTCTCTTTATTAAACATTTGAAAAAATAACATTTACTCAAAAGATAGATCCCATGACATTACTAATTAAATTATTAAAGTTATTTGAATTCTTTATTTAAACTTTGGGATCACAACAGATTTTATTTAGCTATACCACGGATCCGGGTAACCTTAGGTATTTAGTCAACAAACTTTTAATTATATTCAATTCATGATATTAGCTTGCAAGACCTGTAGTTTTATGCTTCATGATTATTCCATTTGAAGAATGGTATTAATTATACTACGATACATTAAGATTTAAACTGTTAAAATGTATGATGTCTGAATATTTACATTAAATTCTTAGAGTTAATTCTTTTTAATCTTTACAAGTTTAATCGTCTCTGAAAAGTCTCTCTTTTAAAGTGTATTGTGTTACAATTATAATTATTATTTATTCCTCGATAGACGTGCTATCGAGTCACCTTTAATTTGGTATGTAGAATTTCCTCCGAGAGTGTCCGTCTTGGGAATCCTTAAAAGCGTCGTCCTCATCTAGGTCTGGTCTTAGTCATTAAAGTCTTAAACGTCTGCAGTCTAGGTCGAACCTTCTACGATGGTAGGCGTAGATTCTTTGATGTCTCGAACTGCATCTTCTGTAGGGTCTACTAGAGTTGCAAATTCTGGTAGTTCATATCTCCGGGTAGGATGTTGAAAAGTGTCGTCAGTTGGTGAAGTTAGCAGTCATCGTTATTAATACTCGTACTTTTGTTGTCACATATTTCTTCTTGTTACCACGTTTCTGATTTTTAATTAATGTTACATGTTACACTCTTTTGTGTAGCAGTTAATAAACTACATTTGAAATAAGCCAAACTAACAACAAATCACACAACATTCCAACAGAGCTTCTGCTCGTGCGTGTGCACTGCTTGGAGTCTTCATAGCGAGAGAGAGATTTTTCGCCCGCTTCCACTGGTACTGCACAAGAGGTAGTGGGGTGTTTATTCCGCGAGAATATAGTCCCTGTCTCTCTCTAAATAAACATTTTTATTTATACAAACTATCCCTAGATAAAAATACATAATTTAAATGAGTAGTTTTAGTGACTATCTGTGTCTTCAGATTCTTTAATTATTAACATTAGTTTTTTTTATTTTATTCATAATTACAGAAGACTCGGAAAACATGTCGAGTCCGGAATCAACAGGTAGGCGCCTGATAGCAAGCAAGGGTTAAATACGACAATAATAATTATTTACAATATGCCTCTTTATTACAGTTTCTTTGCCCTTATTAATTACTTCTTCCTTTCACACTTAGTACCTACATGTTTTTATTATTATTGTGAGATTTAAATGGTTAATGGCTCGCAACCTTAATTTTTTTTTTATTTCTTTCTTTTTAATAATGGTTACAATTTAAATCGTCACATACTCCGCCTCTTAACCAACACAGACCCCTGAAAATATGGTCAGCAACGTACCGAGAGTATGCTTGGGGCGTACCGTGTGAAATTTCTCTCACCCGTTTTTCTCTATCTGTAACTACGAGCAGCATTTGTCACTCTAGACTTGCTGATTCTTACTATCTATACATATACTTCATAATTTACACACTAACTCTACTACTACATAAAATTCACACACTATAAACGTCTTTTCCACATTCTAAATTTTCTTAACTCTACTACTTATAACTACTACCGGATTTTTCTTTTGTGTGAGTTTTTTTTTTTTTTTTAGTTATAGAATTTACTCTTTTCCTTTTTTTTTTTATTGGATGTCAGCTGACTTCTTGCTTTGCTCTACTTTCGATGAATAGGATTCAAGGTTGATCAGGTCTCGTACCTATTTATATGACAAGGTAGCCAAAAGTTACGCAAGTACTCTTTGCAGTTGAGTACAAAACTTCTACCTTTTGTTTTTTACATTTATTTATTTATTTAACTTGTACGCTACCATTTTCTTCTTCGTGATAACGTTTTATCTGCGAAATATGTGTCCTTTGCACATATTTTTGAGTAGATGGTTCGTACAGGGTTACAGTTACCGGAGTTAAGTATTTGTGAATTTGATAAGGACCGCTCCATCTGTATGATAGCTTGGAAGTTGTCTTATCGATTGCACTACTCGTTGGGTGCGTTTTATACAAAACTAAGTCTCCGATTTGGTACTTTACTTTATTATTATTATTCTTTTGCTCGTAATATTTCCTTGACTTCGCTAAGTTTGTTCGTAAATTAGCGCGCGCTTCATTCCATATTTTCCTAATATTTTTATCCCTAATTTCAAGGGGTAACAATTCATGTATTTTCCACTTTGTGGATAATGGGTGGTTAGGTTTATACTTGAACAATAATTCGAATGGGGTAGACTTATGTCCTTCATGATATGCTGAATTAAAGGCGAATTGTATCCAGGATAGGTTCTGGTCCCAAGAAGTATGGTCGTTAGCATGGTAGGCTATCAAAGCAGATTTTAGGTTTCGCAAATACCTCTCAGCTATATTACCTTGCGGACGATACTCTGTAGTGGTAATGTGGTCTATACCTAGTTTGAAACACATGTTCCTGAATTCCTTAGACTTAAACTGTGGTCCGTTGTCCGACACTAGATGGACTGGAATACCGAATTCTTTGAATAATCTATTCTGTAAAATGCTTACTGTTGTCGTAGCTAAAGCTCGCCGCATGGGGTACATCCAGACGAATTTACTAAAAGAATCTACGCAAATTAGTAACATAGTATTTCCTGATTTAGAACGTGGGTAGGGTCCTGAAAAGTCTAAATAAATTTTGGCAAATGGGGTAGCAGGAATCTCTGAGATTAACTGACTTATTTGGCTGTTTCTCGCTGGTTTGCTGAGTGCGCACAACTTACACTTCTTTACAAAGTTAGCGATCTCACTGTTCATATTTTCCCAGTGATATTCTTTACGAATTCGATGTATGGTTTTATTTATTCCCATATGTGCTCCAATGGTGGAAGAGTGATAATATTCCATCAGCATAAGTTTAATAATATCAGGGGCGATTATTCGTAAATATTTTCCGTTCGCTATTCTACAACATAATACTCTCTTACTTAATAGGTATTTTTCTGACTTGTTTCCTTTTTCAAGTTGTTCAATAATTGCACTCAAACGTGGGTCTTGTTGTTGATAAAGGGCTAAATCCGTAAATGCAAGAGGAAATTCGGTAATTAAAGTATTAATAATCGGCGTCTCGCTACTCTTGTTTTCGTAAGTATTACTACTCGGCTGGAACATACGTGACAGGGTATCGGCAACTACATTTTGGGTGCCTCTAATATGTTGTACTTTGAATTTAAAACAATTTAATCTTAATACCCATCTTCCGATACGACCTAACTGTTTTGGGTGATTCAGTAGCCACGATAAAGCTTGATTATCTGTTTCTAACAAAAACTCTTTATGCTCTAAAAAAGGTTTGAACTTCTCAAAAGCGAAAACGATAGCTAAACATTCTAATTCGTATGCGGAGTATTTTTTTTCTTGGTCAGTCAGGGTGCGTGAAGCGTAACTAATAGGTAATCTCGAGTTATCTACTTCCTGATATATCACTGCACCTAGGGCTACACTTGAACTGTCTGTCTGCACAACAAACGGTTTTGTAAAATCGGTCAATTGTAGTACGGGGGGCGATATGATGCTTTCTTTTAATTTCTCAAATGCGGTTTGGTGTTGCTCATTCCACTCAAATTTAACTCCCTTCTTTCTTAAAGTATTTAGAGGTGCTGCAATTTCGGCTAGATGTGGGATATACTTGTGGAAATAATTTATCATTCCTAAAAATCGGGCAATTCCTTTCGCACCCCGCGGTGGTAAAAATTCTCTGATAGCACGGGTTCGCTCTGGGTCTATGCTTACCTTTCCATTGGCTTTTACGATGTGACCTAAAAAGGAGAATTGTGTCACAGCAAAATTTACTTTACTGGGGTTTACGGTTAATCCAGCTTTCATCAATCGGGATAGTAGTTCACGCAGATGTTCAAGATGTTGTTCCATTGACTCGCTGTAAATAACAATGTCGTCTAGGTAGTGGTACACATATTTAAACTTTATGTCATGAAATAATTTTTCTAATAATCTGCTACATACAGGACTACCTTGGGATATACCAAATGGTACCCTTGTAAATTGGTACAGGTTGAAAGGGACGGCAAATGCGGTGAGACGTTTTGATTCTTCCGAAAGGGGTATCTGATGAAATGACTGATTTAAATCCATAATGGTAAAAATTTTTGCGTTCGTAAAATAATGAAAAGCACTGTGGATGTCGGGAAGGGGTATTGATTCAAATTCTATCCGTTTATTTAGTTGTCTATAGTCTACAACTAATCTATGTTTATCGTTGCTTTTGGGTACTAAAAACGCGGGGGATGAATAAGATGACGTAGAGGGTTCGATGACTCCTTGTTCTAATAGTTTATTAATTTGGTTCCTCATTACTTCCATTTTTGGAGGTGATAACTTGTATGGGGCTAAACGTATTACTTTATTATCGCTCAAATTTATTTTGTACTCTATCAGGTCCGTCAGTCCTAACTTAGGGGTGAGGACATTGGAGAATTGTTTGATTAAAGTTTGTATGTTCCGTCTATCTTTACTTTCCAGATGACCCAATTCACATTCGTGATGCTTTAGATGTGAAGAAGTAGTGCTAGTACTTTCTCTGTTATTAGAATTATCATCCAAGTTATATTTCCGTGAACGATCGAATCCAAAGTAAAATTTCTTATCGTGAATATTTAGAATTAGTCCTGTTCTACTGACAAAATCAGCACCCAATATTAACTCGGGTCCTAATTCGTCGCATACTAACATTGGAAAATACCACGTCAGATTTTTAATTTTTACCTTAAACGTGATGATAAGTTTTATCATTAAGTTTTGTTTGTTAGCGGTAGAGCATTTAATATTTACTGATTGACTGCGTTTAACTAAATTATGTTTAAATAATTTATTGGCTAGGTCTTGACTAATTAAACTTCGCGTTGATCCGGAATCAATTAAACCGAGGGTGGATGTAACACCAAGGTCAACTTGTATATACGGTAATTGACACTTACTGAAATCACATTTATTAATAGCGTTACATGTATCGATAAATTTTTTTACATAGGGGTCTAGTTTTCTTTTGTTATTTTTATTAATTTGTTTTATTTTATTGTCTCTCAGGGGTTTACCTGTTTTCACGTTGCTGCGGAAGACACAGGGTTTCGAATCTCCCTGCCTTACATGTTTTTTGGATAATTTGTTTTTTGATTATACTGTTTCCGTTTACAGTTTCTACTGAGATGTCCAGGTTTTCCGCAGTTATAGCATACATATTCCTTACGTGGGGTCTCACTGGTTTCCTGTCGTGGTTGAGGCTCCTTGGACTTACCATGGCCATAGGTTGATCTTTGAAATGGTCTTCTTTCTCGTACACTTCTTGCGTCTGAGACTAATGCTTGCATTTCTTTTCTATGTGGTGTAGTGGATACCGGTGCATGTCTGTGCTGATCTGCGTACCACACATTGGAAGAGTGAATACTACATTGTTCAAGGTCAGCGAAAGTTAGGGGTCTACTTATTAGAGCTAAACGGGAGCGTTCATCAGGAGATAAGCCTACTAGGATAGTATCGACCAATTGTTTCTCAGTCCAGTCGACTTGTAGTATACGTGAAGATTCTCGGATGTCCGCAATATAGTGGGCCAGTCTTTCATGAGCTCCTTGTACTTTAAGTACAGTATTTCTTTTGATGTCCTCATAAATTCCAGTGGGGATAAAATATTTGATTATATTCGTATGAAGTTCTTCTACTGGAAGAGTCGAGTTTAATGATTCTAGTACACGATCTCGTAATGGTGGTTTACATTTGGGTAAGATTACTTGCAGTATTTGCCGATCGTTTAATTGTTGTAGATCTTTTATTTGCAGTAGGTATCTGATAAAAGTCAACAGTATCGTGATACTTAACCCATCTGTGTAAGGAATTTCATTAATTATTTTCTCTACGGGGTGGGAAATCTTTCCGTAGAGGTCAACATTAAAATTTACATTTGGTATTTCTTTCGAAGTATTAGTGGTTGCATTAGGATTTGTAATCGCATATTGACTAGAGCGAGTACGCTGAACTTTAGGCTGTAAGGGTTCTAACATAGTTAGGGTATTTAATTCTCTACTGGGTAATGGTTCAACACTCGGTTGTATCTTAGATACGGTGGGAGATTCGGGGTTCGATGTGACGGGAGGGTGTTCTAAAGTAGGGGATTGACCAGGGGAGATATATAATTTTTGCAAATAATGCTCAATTTCCTCCATTCTAGAAGAATCTGACTTTCGTCGTAAGTCGTTGATAATCATGGGTAATTGGCATAATGCCTCATCCGCAAGTTTCTATACATCTGCGGGGACTACGGGGACATCGGGCCAGCTTAATAAATTATTCAAGCGGCGGGTTAAATGTTCTATACGTTGAGTAACGCGCAAAAGTTCCGTAGGTGATTTTTTTTCCTGAAGATTCTGAGATAATACTATTAGTTCCCTATATTTCGCATAACAGGTTTCTCGTTCGCCGTCATAATCGAGTTCACGCAAATTATCTAACTGCGAGGTTGTCTCTGATCCGGTTTGCCGTAAGGATTTTCGTAATTCAGACACGGTTACATTCACGTGTTTTAGACCTCGTAAAAGAGCTTCGTAGCATAGCTCGTCTTTTAATAATAGATCAGGATTAAATTCAGCCATTCTCGTAAAGTGAGTGGCTATAACTAATTATTCTATTATTTGCATTTACTACTATACAACGCTATATCTTTTTACACAAATATAAAAATATAAATAAATCGTATTCTTACACTTTTATTAATAATCCATTAAAATGAGATGACAAAGGTTGTCATTTTACATGGGTAGAGAGAGAAATCTCACACAGGCTTACATATGCGTTCGGCAAAAGATTCCCCCTTCGGTTACTAACACATGAACAGACACGCTGCTTATCACAATAGAACTAACAAAGAGGCAGTCGCTATTGTTTAACTCAACTATGGGGGAGAGGTTCACTATGACAGTTTACTTTACACACACTCACAGGCGCAGACAGGAATTTTACTGGTCTGAAATTGTTTACAAACCGACAGGTTGATGAATGAACTTTTGACAAGCGCGTACCTGCTGTTATATCGTATTCTTGGGGCGTCTTTAGTTAACATGATGGTCATTCCTATATCTAAATAATAATTAACTTACTTATTTATAAAACTATTATAATAACTATTATCGTTTAATTTTATTTAAGATTTTAAGCCACCTTTTAAAGTACACGAGTGAATAAATCAACAGCTTATGGTCTGGGTTAATCGGGACACAATTACTGCTTAAACAACACAAGTCACCAAAAATTTTTTTTTTTTACTAATTAGCAGCAAAATTTCAACAAATTAGCAGAGTGGCGCAATTTATAACATCTTCTCTAGTGTTATAACTTGGGGAATCCGAAATAATTGGTTCTGCCAATTATTCAGGCTGCCTTATTCGACGAGCTGAAATTTAATCAGAACAACACAGAGTAAATATAAAAGGAATCAGGGAATGGGAAAACTGTTGATTTATGTACTCAGTATATGTGTGTAACAAGAAGACTTCTCTTTATTAAACATTTGAAAAAATAACATTTACTCAAAAGATAGATCCCATGACATTACTAATTAAATTATTAAAGTTATTTGAATTCTTTATTTAAACTTTGGGATCACAACAGATTTTATTTAGCTATACCACGGATCCGGGTAACCTTAGGTATTTAGTCAACAAACTTTTAATTATATTCAATTCATGATATTAGCTTGCAAGACCTTTAGTTTTATGCTTCATGATTATTCCATTTGAAGAATGGTATTAATTATACTACGATACATTAAGATTTAAACTGTTACACTGTATGATGTCTGAATATTTACATTAAATTCTTAGAATTAATTCTTTTTAATCTTTACAAGTTTAATCGTCTCTGAAAAGTCTCTCTTTTAAAGTGTATTGTGTTACAATTATAATTATTATTTATTCCTCGATAGACGTGCTATCGAGTCACCTTTAATTTGGTATGTAGAAATTTCCTCCGAGAGTGTCCGTCTTCGGAATCTTTAAAAGCGTCATCCTCATCTAGGTCTGGTCTTAGTCATTAAAGTCTTAAACGTCTGCAGTCTAGGTCGAACCTTCTACGATGGTAGGCGTAGATTCTTTGATGTCTCGAACTGCATCTTCTGTAGGGTCTACTAGAGTTGCAAATTCTGGTAGTTCATATCTCCGGGTAGGATGTTGAAAAGTGTCGTCAGTTGGTGAAGTTAGCAGTCATCGTTATTAATACTCGTACTTTTGTTGTCACATATTTCTTCTTGTTACCACGTTTCTGATTTTTAATTAATGTTACATGTTACACTCTTTTGTGTAGCAGTTAATAAACTACATTTGAAATAAGCCAAACTAACAACAAATCACACAACATTCCAACAGAGCTTCTGCTCGTGCGTGTGCACTGCTTGGAGTCTTCATAGCGAGAGAGAGATTTTTCGCCCGCTTCCACTGGTACTGCACAAGAGGTAGTGGGGTGTTTATTCCGCGAGAATATAGTCCCTGTCTCTCTCTAAATAAACATTTTTATTTATACAAACTATCCCTAGATAAAAATACATAATTTAAATGAGTAGTTTTAGTGACTATCTGTGTCTTCAGATTCTTTAATTATTAACATTAGTTTTTTTTATTTTATTCATAATTACAGAAGACTCGGAAAACATGTCGAGTCCGGAATCAACAGGTAGGCGCCTGATAGCAAGCAAGGGTTAAATACGACAATAATAATTATTTACAATATGCCTCTTTATTACAGTTTCTTTGCCCTTATTAATTACTTCTTCCTTTCACACTTAGTACCTACATGTTTTTATTATTATTGTGAGATTTAAATGGTTAATGGCTCGCAACCTTAATTTTTTTTTATTTCTTTCTTTTTAATAATGGTTACAATTTAAATCGTCACAGTAGTGAAAACACAAACAAATAAGTGAAGCCCATCAGGCTGAATTCAAATGTAATTTAAAAAAAAATACATAAAAAAAACAATCATGGCTAATCTTGACTATGAAAACATCTAACTGCCAAAGACATTCAAATGTAAATTGTATCAATTTCACAAGAAATCTTATTAATCTAAGACCAGTGAATGGCCAATAATTATATGTCAATTATTTTAAAACAGAAATATGATTGTAATAGTTTAATTTAAGAAAGATATGTTATTTATTAAATGTCAAATAATTAGACTATAGTTAATGTATAACAGAATATGACCTTATGAGGTATCATTGTAAACTTTGAAAGGAAAGAAAGATAATAGTGATGTCATTTATTATCCCAAAGGAATTATAAAGGAATAAAATCATTAGGAAAATACTTAATAAATTTGAATAAAAATTCAAATATTTTAACAATGTCTTTAAAGGAGTAATTAACCAATCACAGAATTGCGGTTACTATGACAACGAGACGTTGAGGGCTTATTTTCCGTTAAAATTATATAGAATCTAAAAAACGACGCGTCGGTAAGCGGCACGCAAAATTGGAATGATTAAATTTTCAATTTAAATAGTTACAAGAAGTTTAAAAAGTGCACCAAGATGATCAAAGACGAATAGATGTCGATCTACGAAGAATTAACGATGTCCAGGAACAAAATTAAATAAATTAATTAGAAAAAACCCAAGACCAGATTGAAAAAGATGTTAGAAGTTTAAAACCAGCCCAAATTTGAAGAATATCCAACTACCCTGATGACTACACTTCGACGTGATATGAACTGATAAGTATCGAATAAATTCCTTAATCCCAAAACCCCAAATTACTTAAAATATTTTTCAAATGATAAAATTTCTCACTATTTATCAAGTATTATTTTCTTTCAAATGTGTAAATGCATAATTTACTTACTTAAAAAACATTTCATTAATCAAAAAATAACCTTATTTGAGAGCACAATTTTTGTAACAGAAATACGACACTACCGAACAAATTGTAAAAACACATTATAATTTCCAAGTACGTATAAGGTATGGTAGTGTACTTTTTTAATGTAACCAACGTTTATGTCTTATTTCATGATCCAAAGAACCCCAGATTTTAAACCTGGTAATGTTTTGTATGTAACTGAAGCCATTTTCGGCAATGAAAAGTGTTTTAAGATCAATTTTGCCAACTCTGAGATATTTGTGTTTTATGCTATAAGCCGGAGCAATCTGTTAACAAATTATTTATAATTCATTTGTCATATTTATTGATGACCAAATTTGTATTAAAAGCACAGTACCGAGTATTACTATCTTGTTATTTCATAGGATTTTGTAGAGTATATGTGTGTTAGCGAGTTTTATTCAACAGCCAACTAGCGCTCATCACGAGTGGACGAAACGGCAACTTATATAGCGGCGGGAACCATTCGAACGATCCAGCTGTCCATGCTAATCACACGTATCATTTTAGAATTTCACTATTTTAATTGCTTTAATAGAAACAATTTGGCGCCACCCGGGATTTGCAATCCCTATGAATTAACAGGTAGGTTGTACTGCTAACATTGACAACGCTACGGACTCCAGTAGTGACGTCGATTTATGTAACGACCGGTGTGCGGCAAACACACTACATTCACACTAATACACAAAATAAACAAGTGTGATACATTTTTAACAGGTACGACCTCAAGCAATTGTTACAATATATATATATTGCAACAGTACAAATGTAGAGGGTACTGTGCATTGCACAAAGTAATTAAAATAAATAAGTAATTCACATTGTTAATAATAATAGTTCACCTTGCAACATGAACAACCAAACTTTCATGTTGGGACAGGTGGAACACGCCAGCTGCTCTGTCTCTGTATACACACGTATATTACATGTGTGTGTGAGCGACCTGTCAATTCCTGAAAAGCGTCAACCCTTAAGGAACGCTATTAATTATTTGAATTTATTTAATTAGTAAAGATTGTGTGCGTAATAACAGAAAACCAAATACACCAAAATGTGTATAAAAATAAGACGCATACGTGTATAAAAAATAGTGTAAAAAGGATAAAAAGTATAATTACAGGAAAATAATAGTAAATAGAATTTATGTTAATTAAGATAAAGAAAAACGGTTTGTACATGGTGAACACATAAAAATTAACGACAGAATGAATATCGGGTAATGTGCAAAAGACTTCGCAAATCGCGAAGACAGGCGAATTAAGTGTGTCAAGAATCTGTGTGAGAAGTGACGCCACGACAGTTTCTGACATGCAGAATTTTGTCGAAACATGATTTTAGCGCCCTGGGTATAATACAGGATACGCACTAACATCATTCTCTTCCTCAGTCAACCATCGTAGCGGCCGGAGGCTCTGCTTCACGAGTACAACTCTTTCTTGGTCGACTACTGTGGCAATCAGAGACTCTGCTTAGAAACAACAACATTTATATCTCAACCACAGCAGCAGTCAAGGACTTCACGACTACTCATCAGTTCGTGTGAGCACTTGCAACCTGAGGCCATGACGGGAGACGAGGGAGCAGCCAACTACATGCAGTAATCCAGCGTACGAAACGGACAAGGGACCAGGACTCCAGGACGACAAAGGAGCATCCAGTATCAAGGACCTAGGACCGAAGAGAACACGCTGCCGATTTACCACAACAATAAGGTGACAAACAACCATGTACTTGTAAACCGAGACTCACTCAAAGACAATAATTAACGAAGTAAAAAGAGAGACAATTCAATTCAAATATAAATTAATAATTTGTACAAATGTAAATATTCTCTGTATAATAATTAATGTAATGGTTAAGAATGTTTAAATATAATTTTGATCAGTAACTTAGAAGCTATAATTTGGAGTCTATAATGTTTGATATATTAATTGATAAAGTAATTAATGAATTTTATTAGAAAGCAATGCATATGCAGTAAATTCAAAAGAGAATAGATCTTTAGAAAAATTAGATAATCTAATCAGTATCATACTAATGAGCAAGCTGAGAGGAACATTAGATAATTATAAAGATGTATTAGAATATAAGGTTGTATAATATGTCTATGTGTAATATGAATATCAATTATATGTAATAATTAGATGTGTGTAAAGACTACATACACATACAAATAATAATGATTTTAATTCGCTACAAAAAAATAAGAATTTTTATTTAATAAATATTTGAATGATTTTTAACCAAATTACATAGTGTTATTATTATTAGGATTACACCTATTATCATATACACACGCGAATTTAATGTGTTGTAGTGCTGTAAAGATTTGTCGCCCAAGAAGTTGGGGGTTCGCACAATAAACTCGTTAAAAGTGTTGTAAATGGCTTCCAAAAACGTGGGGCTAACACATTAAAATCGCTAGCTTTGTAATATATATATATATTGTAATATAACAAAATATAATTTAAATTAAGTGTATGTGTAGCTAATGTTCCACTTTGGAAACGCCAAATTTGTAACGTTCCGTGTTTCTTCGTTAAGCCCTCACTGTTGGGCTAGCCAATTTTGTAATAAAACAAAATAAAATCTGTGTGACTGCTGTGTGAAAAAAAATTTGAAAATAAAAAAAATAATTTTTAATTCAAAAAAAAAATTTCTGAAAAAATATTTTTTATGTAAATTTTAATCCTAATATTTAGGAACTAATCGTGTTTATTGTTTGTAATTAGAAATGAAGTGGTATTATGTTTATTCTTGTAATAGTGTCACTTTCAGTAAATTTGTTAAAGGACAATCTGGTTAACTCCAATTCTAGTCGAAAGACGGCTCTCTTCTTCTTCTTCTTCTTCTTGAAGCGTTCGTTGTTTCGTATATACCGCCTTTCGGTTAGTTGGTATGCTTGAATAATTTATTTGTTAAGCTTTTTTAAAATCCCAATTACAAAACAGCACGTTTATTAATAAAATAGTTGAGATGTTCGATAAGAATCGATGTTACAAAGTAGTATCGACTCACTCAGGGCCGGTCGATATAAAAAGTTTACATTAGTATTATAAAAATATGGTTCTTTAAACGGTTATTTAAATTATAGCCAGAGAAGGTTATGGGCAGGAAAGTATAACACTTACAATTATAAAATGCCTTAATATTAAACAATACAATGTTATAATTAAAAATAATAAAAGGTTACATATGATATTTATTCAAACCAACAGCAGCAGAAAGTCGTTCTCTACAGCTGACGTAAGGTGAAGACGATTCCCAAAATGGCCGACTGGCGCATGTGTAGTGAAACGTATAACCTGGACGTGGAGTTTTATTTAAATAAAGATGTCCCTTCTCCGTGTAAATGGTGTCAGCAATTGTATATGATTGTTCTGGATGTATTTAAGTGTCACTGGTGTATGGTGGAATAGTTCACTTGGTGTAAATTGTTGTTATTGTATATTTCTCACTTGGTCTATGTGTGTCGGGTTTAACCTGGATTGTTCGTCAGTAAATTGTGTGATATTGGTGTTATTTCGATTGATTAGTCGTATATGGTTCAGTTTAGTGGTGTTGCACTGTTCATATTTTAACTTCACCGGTTCACAATTAAAAAATAACTCAAAACCAGATTTTATGAAAATTTTCACCGAACTCGGTTTATAACGTTAATCGCCATTATAGGTTACTTCGGGCAAATAATTACGTTAAGTAGAGTCGTCAACGGATAATAATGAACTGTTCTCATTTCCTTCGTCTCCTGAAAATCTTAGCCAATTTAATATATCTTATACATTGTTTCAAATTATCTTAGCTTCCGATATATTTTATTTTGATACATTATACTCAGAAAATAATTGCGCTATTAGTTAACTGTACGAAATACTAAATACATATTCGGTTTCTTTATTCTATTCTGCTTATTTTGATAATAATTAATATAGTGTTACAAAGTTTTCATTAAAAATTTTATTTCTTACATTTCTGGAAGGTAGGCCTAATTTTATATTTCCTGTTGTCTAAGCAAATAATAGCCATTTTCCCTGATATAATTATTATTCTATTAAATCTGAAATTGATATAATTTTATTGTCTATTCTTACTTACTTTCTTGCAATTTAGTTTATTAATGATTATTTTTAAATACAATTCAATTGTCTATGACTCCTCCTCTGATAATGTCAGTTAGTACATTCCATTTTTATGTATAATTTTATTAGATAAATAAGTAATTTTGCTTATCTGCTGACCATATCTTTATAAATTATTATTTACATGGTATTACTGTATGTTGGGTTTATCTTGCATAAATATTGTCAGTTTAACTGGTTTATATGACTAGATTTGTTAATTATTCTGCAGTTTAAATTCATTATATGGCCTAGAAGTGATGTGTTGTTATTTGCAAAATTTGTTACTAATGTAGTTAGTTTATACCCTTCTCTGACTTTTTATCCTTATATACTTTATTAACAATTAGTTCTTTGACTAGTATAACAGTGATTATTGATTGTATAATTAAAATATAACACATATCTCTATCAAAACTGGTACCTTGAATAATACCTTTTATGTGTACTGATTAAACCTAGTAACATAATTAAAAAAAACATTTTATAACATGGGGAATGATATCTACCTTTAGATATGGCATTTCTAATTTAAATTAACAACAAAATAACATCTTACAACAATAATATCACTTACTAATAAATCTTATTTGCCTAGTTAATGTATGGAACAGAAACATAACATATTGGTTCCATATAATGGTTAACACCTTCTTAAAATTATTGACAGTCTGCTCTGTATTTCCCAATTTTAAGGAGGTATTCCCCGTCTTTAAGTATAACACTAGCTATCTGTTTATTATTTCATTCTATGGAATGTTCTTATAAATTCAGTAGCATTTCATTAGCAATATTATTACTTCCTATCAAATATTGTACTGTTCAAAAAACACTTAAAGTTTATTCATTTGTACGGCAACTCATGTACCTTTTCAAAGTTTATTGGCTATAATTCAATAACTTACTCTTGTCCATGGTTATTTATTAATATTATTACTAGTCCTTTTCTAGCTTTACAACATGAAATATTTAACCATGGGGGGACTGTGAAGATTTGTTCATATAAACTACACAATAACTTTTTTGGGTGCACTGTTACTTAATACTATTAACACTTTTGGTTTTTGTCAGTTTTACATTGTGATATGGTTTTTTGGGGTGTTATACTTTCTCTTTGGACATTCATTTACTTTTGGGGTTTTTGGGTTCTCTCCTTATGGGGTTTCTATTTGGTATTGGTCGTCTCACTTCCTTTTTTCTAGTGGATCTTCTTCTTTCTTCTTTCTTCAGTATTTTTGGTCATTCTATAATTCTTCTTTCTTCGTTCTTCAGTATTTTGGTTCATTCTATATTTCTTCTTTCTTCATTCTTCAGTATTTTTGTTCATTCTATATTTCTTCTTTCTTCTTTCTTCGTTCTTCAGTATTTTTGTTCATTCTATATATCTTCTTTCTTCTTTCTTCTTTCTTCTTTCTTCTTTCTTCTTTCTTCTTTCTTCTTTCTTCTTTCTTCTTTCTTCTTTCTTCTTTCTTCAGTACCATTCCGCTGTGTATGCTTTTGTTTCTTCTCGTCTGGTTTCTTTGTCGGGGTATCTTAATTGCCTGCTTCTATCTTACCTGGGTAATTTTGTTATTCATATTTTAGTTTTCTAGGTTTTTAAATTTGTAGTATATATATTATTTGCAGATTTTTTCCTTATGTTTACTTTTCTTGTGATTATATTAATTAATAGTGCCTTTTAATTGATTCTCATCTGGATATTCCATATATTTGAGCTTTATTAATGATCATTGAGTAATTTATTTATGTGGATTATCTGTCATGCTACAATATATATATTGTAATGTGACAGAAGGAGGAAGAACCAAAAAAGCGAATAAGCCCAATATAAAGTTACCCTTAATAAAATAATTCACCTATTTATAAAATAAGTAAAATGGAAAATGACCACAAAGTCTAATAAAGAAGTACCATGCAATGTATAATCATAACTAATGTATGTAACTAATGAACAAAGTACTATCTGTCAATGTACATAAGTGAAAGGACTATCAGTTGTGCTAAGACACAGAATGGATAATAACGTATTCACAGGAATAACAATCCTATTATTAATGTGTAATCATAGTAAAGGACAGTTCATAATAGACTGACACTAGAAAAAATATTAGTATTAAGTATTAGACAATTGTTGGAAATCTAATTTTGTTGTTTAATGTTAATTAGAGTTTTAGCCATAAGGGCATAATATTGTTTTAATATGTTTGTTTCATGTTTATGTTTTTATTTTTTATTTCATGGAATAATTATAATTAATCGAAATGTATTAAACCAACAGGCTACATAACATTTATAAATTGGAACATTGTACAAAGGAAGTACCAAGATATAGGCCAATATCAATATAATATTGTTGGCAAACTAACAAATGATCAAATTACTGTAAATCAGTAAGAAATAGTAAAATTACTAAAAGAGGCCTTATTTTTATAGTGGTAACAACATTTTAAATAGATTAATGAATTGTAATATAATTTTGTAAATGTCAAACTGCTTGAAGACCTATAAAACAGAATTTTGTAAAGATGAAAAAATATCTATTAGGACACTCACACATATCAAGTGAGATATCAAAATGCTTGTCTTTCTATCAGGAAGATCACTTTGTAAATCAATTTAAGTCCAGTTAAGTACTAAATAGGGAGTAATTTGGAGAATAAAATGTAAACACTATGTATTTTAAATAATCAGGGTCACATGACCCCTGAACCCAACGGTATTGACCAACAGGAATTTTGTTAATTGTGGTCAAGCCAGTTGAAAAAACAAGAAAAACTGAACATTCTATTGTTAGACACGAAAGTATTTAGAACACCTCTGTGCAGCTATGAGCCACAAAGTATAACGAAGAATAAATCTAAGTGGACGAAAAAAAGTAAAAATTTTATAAAACAGAGAATCAAAATCAGAAGGAAGAAATGAAGATAATATAAAATAATAATAAATAAAAGAAGAACAAGTAAAAAAATAATATATTAAAAAAGAAAACAAAAAAGTGAAAAAATATCTCCACAAGTTGGTGAGCCTTAACGTTTTTATAATACCACTTTTACAACTACACGACAACAAGATTAACTCAACTAACACTTTTTTCAACAGAATACAAGTGGAAAGAAAAAGAAAACTAGTTTAAACACAGTGAACATTTTGTGTAATTTATTTTATTTGAAAAACTGGTGGTGAATACATTTCACATAGAATTAGTTGGACAACAAACCGCCATCTTGAATGTTACTTTGAATCCTGGGAAGAACCATAATGCATTGCATTGGCAATTGAATTGAATTATTATTTTGTCACACTTTATTAAAATTAAATTTGTTTTTATTAGTCAAAAAGAATTAAATAATTGTAATGTATTGTACTTCTTGTGGACATTTTCGAACTTTTTAATAGCAGTCTAAAGAACCCGAAAGATTAATATAATAAATAAAGGTAAGAAAGAAATCGAATTGAGAAGAAGAGTCGATACGGGCAATTAACAACTTCGACCTTAAAATCATTAAACTGAATTCATGAAAATAAGTGTTAATAATTATTCCCAATTAATGGTAAATGTGTTTTTATTTATAGAGTAAAATATAATTACAGGGTTATTGTTTGATAAAAGAAGAGTAAAACATTTTCGGCGATTTGAACTTCATCATAAATAAAAGATCACAAAGTTAACCTCCAATAGGCAACTCGATACTACAATCGAATGTAAACATTGACAAGCCTAGTCCCGCCATACAAACGAAATAATTATTAATTTTCTACTAAACCATTAGACAAATAATAATTATTTTTTTCTTTAATAAAATCAAAATAAGAATGAGGAATTCAGGCTTACAATCGCATTATTACGCTACGGTTATTAAAATCGTTGATCGAAGTGAACCCTATAACTAGCTAACTCATCGAAGATAATAAATTTAATTTATATAAAGTAAATAATGTAAATAAACAAAATACAAACAACTAACAAGTATTATAAGAAAACGAAAACATAAAGTTACTTGCAACATATATATATATTGCAACGATACAGCCATACGCTGTATTAGGCATTAATTTAAATAAATATAAATTTTGTATAATTTGTATAAGTTAAGGATAAATGGACAGGTCTGAGATTGCAAAAATATTGCATTGTTAGATTAGGGGAGAATTAACCTGTTTCGACAAGCAGTGAACACCTGCTCAATTGTATGTGTGTTACACATGTATCTTGTGTGTGTTAGTGATGCAGGGATAGACAGGAATCTCAGCAACCCGCCCCAAGTAATTAATAAAATAATTATTTTAATTCACTGTGCAAAAACTAATTAGTGTATGATCAAAACAAAGGCACCAAAGTGTGTGTAAAATTTATAGTTATCCCCAGTGAAAAGATGACGTTAATAGAACACGTTAGGCGAAGACAGTGCAAAATAAACGTGCCAATAAAATACGCAAATTACCCTAAGACGCTCAAATTGATATAGTGAGTGCTCAATCGAATTAGCTATGATTTGTGCTATCTCGATTCCGTGCAAAACATTGCTATTTGCTAATAATTGCAAATAGATGAAAAGGTTCAGGAGTGGGGGCTGTCACGAGATATGCAGGTATCGACAGGACGATTTTGGAGCCGACTGCCGCGGAATCTCGAGAGGGTATAAATTAAGGGTTCTTGTCTTCCAAATGAAGCCATATTATAAGTTATATTAATAATTATATTAAATTTCAGATTGTAATAAAAGGTTTATCTTCCCTTAATTTCTTGCAATTAGATTAATCGGTTATGTTTTAAAATATTTTTCAGTAATATATGACTCCCCTCTCTAAATTTTGAGTTTTTACATTTCCATTTTTAACAATAATTCTGGCTATAATTTTACAAAATCTTCCTTACTTATATTTCCAATTACATGACTTTATTACTGATTTACCTTATGTAAATTCCTTCAGTTTAATTGTATTTCTATACTTATTTCATCAAATTTGATGCTCTTTAGTTTTTAACATTTGGCCTAGATTTCTAACAGTTTTTACATACAAAGTTTTTTAAATAACATATTGATTTATACCCTCTCTGACTTTCATTGCTATTGTGACATAAATTTACATTTTCTTATTGTAAACAAAATAACAATTAATATATGGTTCATACTATTAATACATAACACCTAATTCAAATTAACATTTGTCTTTCCAAATCAGATATTTAATACTCGATGATTAACATAATAAATATATTATAAATAAATGATGTTGTTCTGACATTTTTAAACTTGCTTATTTCTAATAACTTATTCTATATAAACAAAACATAATTATTATAATCTTATTCTATTTCTTACTCTAAGTTCAAATATCAGTTTTTATCTGTTTCTTTTTGTTATTGGGGTAATGATATTTTGTCATTTCACTTTTATTATGTATGCCCTGCTCTTGTTTTATTTTTGTCATTCTAATGAATGTTATTTAAAAAGAGTGGCAGTTATCTAAAAAACACATGTATTATTGGTCATGATAATACTTTCTTTACATTATTCATGAACACAAATTAAATCACTTTAAAGTTGTAATATTTCATCCTCTACTCAGT
This sequence comes from Magicicada septendecula, assembly GCA_034769895.1. NCBI lineage: Eukaryota > Metazoa > Arthropoda > Insecta > Hemiptera > Cicadidae > Magicicada > Magicicada septendecula. The sequence goes on along the minus strand of CM068368.1, from coordinate 83,137,530 downwards.
TTGTGAACACCAATATTGAAACATAAGGTTTATTTTCTATAACACTAAAACTTGCACTGTTTCTCTATTTATTCATTGATTTTAATTCTAAATAGTTATATAGTTCTACTAGAATCAAGAAATATATTTATAGAGTATAATGAAGGTTTGTTTTTTGGTGTTATATTATTATCTCACATTCGTCCACTTTCAATTCTTACTCTATACACTTTTTGGCTTACATCTATTGTACATGTGGTTTTTACATTTGATATCTTGTTATACTTTTATTTATTATTATTATATTTATTTTGGGGTTTGGGTTTTTTTATAAGAGCACTCCTTCTTCTTGTGGATGCTGTCTTGTTCTTGTTTCTTCATTGATCCCTTCTGTTCTTCTTGTTTCTTATAAAATTATTTCCTTCATCTTCTTGTGGATGTCATCGGGGTCTGTGTTTCTTCCTCACCTACTCTTCTTGTTTCTTACAACATATTTTCTTTCCTTGTGGGTTTAGTCATTTTCTGGGTTTCTTCCTTACCTACTCCTATCCTACCTGGGTATTACCTTTTTCCTCATCTTTAGTTTTTAAATTGGTTTTGATGATTCATCACTCCTTGTATCATTTATTTTACATTAACTTTTATTTTAATCAATGATTGTATTCCACGGTGGTTCTTAATTAATTCTTTATTTTATTTTGCTTTCTCGGATTTAACAATGTTATTATTTTATTTTTATGATCATTTTACCATTCATTTTTAAAGGCTTATCTGTCATGCTACAGATTGCTCTCCTCCAGAAGTGATTATTTCAGACTTGATTATGGATGAAATAATTGCTTATGACAATTTTATAATTTTTTTTCTTCATTTTCCTCTCCATTTCTATATCGACTTTTTCATATTTGAGCTTAATAAATTTTATATAGTCACTTATCTGACTTTTGATTCTTCTTGGATAGTTAGTGTTTTCTGAGATATATTATTATTATTATTATATATTTTCTTTTCTTATAAACTTCGTGTTTTATCCCTGGGATATTAATTCCCTAGCGTTCCCTAACGTGTGAGCTGGGGCAGTCCAGAGGGGCACTGTAGGCTTCACTACTCTGCTAGCCATACATCACTTCAAATTGAGTCCAGAGGCAAATCCATCTCTGCTCAAAAACATAATGCTGCTGGAATTATCTACAGACAGTCATCGAATAAAAATTATCTAAGAATAGTCCACCTTATGACTATTTTTTAAAAATATCTTTGGATTCTTCACTTCGTTGTTTCTCAGATTATCTCACATTTTCTATCTTAGTTATTCTTCTTACTATTTATTATTCTCATTATATATATTCTTCTAACTTTTAGCTCGTCTGATATATTCATTTTAATTACGGTTGGAAACTTTTGTTAATATTTTTTGTTACTAGTTATAGTGTAACTTTTTCCTTCTTCATCTGAATTCTCATTACATTTTCTTCTGGTTATTTACATTGATAGCATACTTTTTATATGGATTTTCTCTTTGGTTCTTATGCATTATTTGAATGGTCTTATTTTATGTTAGTTAATTGTTTCAATTAATTTCTTTGTAATTGATATTCAAGTTGTTATTGTGATCATATTATTTAAACATATTTTTCTTTCTTTTCTCTTAGAAAGTTATTAATCCGCCCTTGCATTCATTAAAATTAATTTATTTATATTATATTTCATGTGGTACTTCTTCTCTTTGCGTTTCGTATATGTCTTATTATAGTTAGTCATAGGTTGTTCTTATTTTTATTATTGTTTTCCTTTTTTAGATTTTTATAATTTTAATATAATAACAGATTCTTCTCTTTGTTTCCAAATTATTGCCTTCTCTTGTATATCACACTCTTTTTTGTTTTTCTTCTCTACTCCTTCAAATGTTAGATATTCACATTTATTCTGGATTATATTTAATACTTTTTTCTTAATTAATCATATTATTTTCTTCTAAATTTATTTATAAGTGGATCATATTTATCTTTATAACTTTGTTAGTTTACACAAAATTCATATTTTTCTTTTTATTTAATTCCATAACATTTTTCATAAATCATTTGTACTAAGTTGATCTTATTATGTTTTTAAATTTTGATGGTTTATCAAAATTCAAATTCTATTTCATTCATTTATTTCCAAAGTTTTTCTTCAAAATTGTTTGTGTAAGCTGTTCCTACTTATATTTTGGAATTTGGATGTTTATTCGAAATTCCAAATTCTTCTTTTTAATTTCCGTAAAGTTTTTTCATAAATAATTGGTAATATGTTGTCCTTACTATATTTTAGAATTTATTTGTTTTTTATAAATTCAAATTCTTCTTTTTAATTTCTCCAAATGGTTTCTTTCAAAATTAGTTGTGTAAGTTGGTCTTACTATTTTTAGAATTTATTTGTTTATTATAAATTCCAAATTCTTCTTTTTATTTAATCCAAATTGTTTCTTTCAAAATTAGTTGTAGTAAGTTGATCTTACTTATATTTTTAAATTTATTTGTTCATTATAAATTCATATTCTTTATTTTAATTATTCCAAATGGTTTCTTTCAAATTTATTTGTAGTAAGTTGTTCTTACATATTGTAACTTAACTCTTTTATTCCGATCCTAATCTGGTCTGCTTCCTTTTCTTTTAAGCCCCACTGTTAGGCTAGCCAAATTGTAACTAAACTTGTAACGTGGAAATAGTATTGTGTTACAAAATATATAAATATGTGTTCGTGTAAGAAATAAAATTGTTTGTTAAAAAAAAAATTGTATATTAATCAATTAATTAGAAACAATTAATTAATTGAGTTTCGTGAAGTTCTCACTTAATTCGAAAGTTTTATAGCCTTTTGTGTATTTATGAATAAACTCCAACCACTTATAGGATTGCCTCCAATTGCAATCGATCTTTGTTTACTTTTGGTTTGGAGGTTATCTTCCTTCTGGTTGTGAAATTCTTGTAGCAAATTATGTTTAAATTAATATATTGATAAATAGTTATATTTAGAAATGAAAAAGAACTGTTTTAATTGAAAGGTATTAATTATTTTATTAACAATTGATTATTCGGACTCTTCTCGATTTTTAAATCGATTCTCAGGGTATCGATGTGTTATTACAGATTTTTTTTATATAAAGTACAAAGGTTCTTTGAACAGCTATTTATGGGAAAAGTCAGAGAAATGGGGCAAAGATTAAAAAGTATAGCATTACAAGATACATTTTTAAAACTAAAAGTACATATATTCAATTGAAAGTGTAAAAATAAATAAATAGGTTGCGAACCGTCTCGCAGACAAACAGTAGATGGCTGTGTTCAGTTGAGCGTTGATGAAACAGCAATGGCCGTCGTCGAAGTTGTAGATCGTCACCTCGCAGTTTTTGGTGTCCCAATAAAGATGTTTTCCAGTCGAATTTACGTCCTGGTGTCTGCAAATCTTCCTTCTGATATTGGTTTAGTGTCTTTGGTTAAGTTTCAGTGTTGTATTTCGAAAATTAGTGTATTTATAAGTCTGGTTCACTTTTGTCGATCAGGCACTTTTGATGGTTAAGTTATATTACTGTTTTATTGAGTTTGAAATGTTATTTCATTGTAGTTTTGTGCTATACAATGTTAGTTAGGCGTTTGTATGTGTTTATGTCATTGTGTTAATGTTGTAAAATGTTTTTTGCCGCCAATCGCGATTTTCACTCTCGGATCATACTATTACTCGCCATTACGGTATTCGAAACTAGGTTAATACGTTTTAAATGCTCGTGTCAAGTGTCCCGTACAACGTTCAATAATTAACTCTTTTACTTCCTTCTCCTCCGACTAAAACCTTAGCCAAAGCAATATTATTCCTTACATTGTTCGAATTTTATTTTGCATCCTGTGCATGTAATAAAGTTACATTATATAACTGCTTATACTTTGGTTATTATTCAAATTTATTAGCTAGTTGTTACTTAATTTTATCCTTTAGTTCATTCGGCGTATTTTGATATCGAATAATGCCGTTTTATTAAGTTTGATCTAAAATTGGTAATTTTACCTTCATTTTGTATATTGTAAATTTTAAAATCCAGCTTCCTGTTATTATCCAAATTCTGCCATTATCAAGTTATATTTATGATTATTAAATCTCATATTGTAATAAAAGGTTTATATTCCCTTAATATCTTGCAATTATATGAATTGGTTAAGTTTTAAAATATTATGTTGGAATATATGACTCCCCACTCCAAATTTTTGAGTTCTGTCATTTCCATTTTTATTAATAATCCTGGCTATAATTTTACAAAATCTTTCTAAGTTATATTTCTAATTATATGGCTTTGTTTCTGGTTTACTTTATCTAAATCCCTTCAGTTTAAATGTATTTAAGTACTTAGTTTCTCAGTTTTGATGATGATTAGTTTTCATCATTTTGCCTAGATTCCTAACAATTTTTCCATAAAAATTTTTTATATAAACAATATATATTGAGTTATACCCTCTCTGACTTTTTAACATTGTAATATAAATTAAACATTTTTTCTATTAAACAAAATAACAATTAGTATCTGTTTCAATATTATTAACATACAAGAAATAATTCTAAATAATAGTTGTCTTCAACTAATTAGACATTTTTTTTATACTTACAGCTTAATACTAATACTTAACAAATATTATTTAAAAAAGAATGTTTTTTCCCTGCTAACATCTTATTTAATTATTAACATTAATACATGTAATAAATATTTTTACAATTAAAGGATGTTAGTGGTTCTAAACTGTTTAAATGTTCTTATTCCTAATACATTTTTAAAATATCTTATTCTATATAAACAAAACCTTATTTTCTATATTCTTATTCTCTATTCCTTATACTAAGTTTAATTATTCAGTTTTTAACTGTTTTTAATATGGTTTTTGGTAATTGTACCCTGCCACTTTACTTTTTAACCTGTGTCTGCTTCTGTTTTTATTCACCATTTAAATAAATGTCATTTTAAACAGATTGACAGCTCTATGATAACACATGTATTATATTCCCTCTGTACAAATAATAAGTCACTCAAAAGTTGTATTTTTTCATCATTTACATAGTTTGTGAATGCCAATAATGAAACATAAGGTTCATTTTTTATAATACACAAACTAGCACTGGTTCACTTTACACTCCTTGATTCTATTTCTAAATGGTTATATAGTCTCGCTAAAATCAAGAAATCTATTTGTGGGTTACCATGAAGATTTGTTCTTTGGTATTATATTATTGTTTCACCTTGGTCCACTTGCAACTCTTACTCTATACACTTTTAGTCTTATTTCTATTGTACATGTGGTTTTTTTCATGAATACTTTGTTATACTTTTTATTATTATGGTTTTTATTTATTTTGGGATATGGGTGTTTTTTACAAGAGCATTCCTTCTTCTTGTGGATGCTGTCTTCTTCTTGTTTCTTCAACGATGTCTTCTTTTCTTCTGGCTTCTTAGAATTGTATTTTCTTCATCTTCTTCTGGATGTCATCGGGGTTTTTGAGGTTACTTCTTCATCTACTCTTCTGGTTTCTTTAAATGCATCACCTTTTATGGTGGATCTTGCCTTGTTCTGGGTTTCTTTTTTATTTATTCCTTACCTTCGTTGTGGGTTTAGTAATGTTCTGGGTTGCTTCCTTATCTACTCCTTACCTTCCTGGGTTATATTTTTTCACCTTGAGTTATTAAACTGGTTTTGTTGATTCATCACTAGTAACATTTCTTTTATACGAACTTAAACTTTTAATCAATGATTGTACTGCACGGTTGCTCTGAATTAATTCTTTATTATTTTGCTTCCTTCGGATTTAAACATTTTATTATATTACTTTAATGATCAATTTGCCATTCATTTTTATGTGCTTATCTGTCACGCTACAGATTGCTCTCCTCCAGAAGTAATTATTTCAGACTTGTTTATGGGTGAAATAATTTCTTATGATAATTTAATTATTTTTTATATTCCATTTTCCTCTCCATTTCTAGATCGACTTTTTTATAGTTGAGTTTAATAAATTTTATATATATAGCCACTTATCTGACTTTCGATCCTTCTTGGATAGTTAGTGTCTTCTGAGATATATTATTATTATCATTATACATTTTTTTTCTTTATAAACTTCGTGTTGCATCCTTGGGATATTAATTCCCTAACATTCCCTATCACGTGGGCTGGGGCAGTTCAGAGGGGCAATGTAGGCTTCACAACTCTGCTGGCCATACACCACTTCTACAATTTGAGTCCAGAGGCACATTCATCTCTGCTCAAAAAACATAATGCTGCTGGAATTATCTTCAGTCAGTCATCGAATAAATTACATAAAAAGTAGTCTCATTTTTGACTAATAAAAATATCTTTGGATTCTTCACTTCGTAGTTTCTCAGATTATCTCACATTTTCTATCTTAATAAATCTTCTTAATTCTTATTATACTCATTATATATATATTTTTCTGAACTCTTAACTCGTCTGATATATGTATTTTAATTATGGTTGAAAACGTCTCTTAATAATTCTTGTTACTAGTTATAGTGTAACTCTTTTCCTTCTCCATCTGAATTCTCTTTATACTTCCTTCTGGTTAATTACAGTGTTAGCATGGTCTTTATATATAGTATTTTCTTATTCATTATTTGAATGATCTTATTTTATTATATTTAATTTTTAAATTTGTATCTTTATATTAGATATTCAGGTTGTTATTTTAATCATATTATTTAAACATTTTGTTCTTTCCTTTCTCTTAGAAAGTTATTAATCCGCCTTCGCATTCATTAACATTAATTCATTTATATTATATTTGATGTGGTACTTCTTCTCTTTGCATTTCATATAGGTCTTATTATTATTATTTGTTCAAAATCATCTTCTCCATATGTTTGGTATGAGTTGTTCTTCTTTGTTTCTTCAGAACTGAGTAATATCGTATTCGTTTTTCTTGATTAACTGTTTCCATTATCGTTTCATAAGTAATTAGTCATAGGTTGTTCTCATTATTATTTTATTATTTTTCTTTTTTGGATTTTTTATAATTTTATTATAATAACAGATTCTTCTCTTTGTTTCCAAATTATTGCCTTCTCTTGTATATCACACTTTTTTTTTTCTTCTCTACTCCTTCAAATGCTAGATATTCACATTTATTCTGGATTATATTTAATTCTTTTTTCTGAATTAATCATACTATTTTCTTCTAAATTTAATTATAAATGGCACATATTTATTTTTAGAACTTTGTTAGTTTTAGGCAAAACTCAAACTCTTCTCTTTATTTAATTCCATAACATTTCTCATAAATCATTGTAATAAGTTGATCTTATTTTGTTTCAAAGTTTTGACGTTTTATCAAAATTCAAATTCTGTTTAATTCATTTATTTCCACAATTGTTTCCTTCAAAATTGTTTATAGTAAGATGTGCTTACTTAATTTTTTGTTATATATAATTCTAAATTCTAATTCTTCCTTTTTAATTATTCCAAATGGTTTCTCTTCAAAATTGTGTGCAGTAAGGTGATCTTACAATTATCTTTTGAATTTGTTGTTATTTCTCTAAATTCAAATTCTTCTTAATTAATTCCCATAAAATGTTTTTCACAAAATTAGTTATAGTAAGTTGGTCTTACTTCATTTTTTTAATTTTTTAGTATTAAATTCAAAATTCTTTTTAATTGCCTTCAAATGTTCTCTTTCGAAATTGTTTGGTAGTAAGTTGATCTTACTTTTGTTTTTGAATTTTCAGTGTTAAATTCAAAAACCTTTTTAATTGTTTTCAAATGTTCTCTCTCAAAATCAGTTTGTAGTAAGATGCGCTTACTTTTGTTTTTGAATTTTTAGTGTTAAATTCAAAATTCTTTCTTCATAGTACTTTTTCATGGACGCTTGGTTGTACACCACTTTAACTCTTCCGGAAACTATTTCTCTCAGTTCATACGTATTATTATGATTATCCTTTACAACAACGTATGGTCCGGTGTAGAGTAATAATAACTTTTTGGTTATCCCTTCACCGGTGTCAATCATGATTTTTGCGGGAATTCCTTCTACCTCCGCTGTTATATATAATATTTCATTGTTATTATTATTGAGGATCTTTTCGTTCTTCTCTAAAAGTTCGGTTCTTATATCTTTTAAATAATGGTTACTGATTATTGTGATGTTTTTTGCATTGGTTGCTTCTTGCAACTCATCTTTATAAAACCCAGGAAGTAGAAGCAGCAACGGGTCGTAATAGTTAATTACTGCCACCTCCCGTTTAAATTATTGTGGTCATCGTTAGGACTCGGATTAACCGAGGCATCGTTCTGGAAACTCTGTGTCGGTTCCTGCCGCTCTGTGCCCTGTTCGAGGGTATTTCCCTGTTTTGTTGTCGGCCAAGATCCTCCAGGCTGGTACTTCTTCTTCCATGTTCGTGGCGTGGACCGTCCCGTTCTGCACTTCTCCATCTTCGATCTCCACCGTGGAAAATGTTCCTCCGTTGTTGGTAGTACCTTCTCGGACCTCGATCTTCCGCTCTTATAAAATTAACCCTCGGGTGTGAAACTTTATTATTATTATTGTTATTATTATAATTATTGTTATAGTAATTTCTATTGGGCTGGTAATGTCTTTCACCATTACCGGGGTAGGGATTTCTCTGGCTATACGGGCTGTTAGGGGGCTGATAATAATTGTTCCGGTTATTAGGATAGGTGTTATTGTTCCTATTACCGTTCGTGTTGCCATTAAAATTGTGGTTATTACGCGGCGGGTTATTATTGCCGTCGTAATTACTTGGCTGGTTTCGGTTTCAGGGATGGTTATTGCCGTTACTAGGGTACTGATTCGTCCTCGCCTCCGGTCGCTCATTCCTCCTCCTGCTCTGGCGGTAGTACTCTTCATTCTCGTACCCTTCTAGTAACTCCGTCATGGCCTGCACCGTCTTGATCTGGCTACCTCTCCTTGCCCTGACAATATCCTCGTCATAATGATAGGATAGTTTATTTACCAGGCACTCTTCGGGTATAGCCGGCTCGAGGTGTTTCGCCAGGCACACCTTCCCTAGGAAATAGGCTGTCATGCTATTGCCTATTTGGGCCCTGTATCGTCCGTTGCAAATGTTGTCTCTCATCAGGTTCTGTGTGGTTTCGGACCAGTATTTAGATTTAAACATTTTCCTGAATTGCTGGTAGTCTGCAATCTCGCTACGGTTAGCCATCCACAAATTATCAGTCATCTCCCTGAATGAGTCGTCCAGTATTTCCCGGTTATTGCTCCATTGAGTTCCTCTATGTTTGGCGAAGTACTCCTCTATCCTCGCCAGGAACTCCATTGGTTTCCGCTTGTACTGCCGGAAGTTGAGCCATTCTCGGTTTTTCTTGATGGGTAATACGGTGAAATGAGTAGGTCTATTCCTCAAAGCTTCCATCTCTTCTTGGCTTTGCCGTACCTGACCCGTGATATTGGTCATAGCCTCTTGCATTCCATCACACCGTTCCGCGACTTGGTTCCGTACTCTCCCGAATTCTTCCTGAGTCTCCTTCCGCTGTTCTTCCACTTTCCTGCGGCTATGCTCTTCTACATTCGTAAACTTGATGTTTACTACTTCCTTAAATTCTTGTACTTCCTTTTCGGTCTGGTTACATTTTCCGACAATTTCTCGGATCTGTCGATTCACCATTATGTTTTCTTCTTCTAATTTTTTATTCATAGCTTTCTTGTTAACGTTGATTTCCTTGTTCAGTTCTTAGCTTAACAATTCCATTCTTTCGTCTAGCTTGTCCAGATTCTCCTGATTGACCTCCCTTAATTCTTCTCTTAACCTTTGGTTGTCCTCCCTCAATTCTTCCAATTTCTCCCCCATCTTTTCTTCCATTTTCTTACTGTTTTCTTCAATTCTCCTATTAGTATTCTCAATTTTGTTAATCAATTCTTCCTTAGTTGATTTGAATTCTTCCTTGGTTGATTTGAATTCTTCCTTTAACAACTGGTTGTCATCCTTCAATTCTTCTAACTTCTTCCCCATTTCTTCTTCCATCTTCTTATTTGTTTCATCTATTTTCTTACTCAGGGACTGGTTGTCTTCCTTCAATTCTTCTAACTTCTTACTATTCTCCTCCATGTTCTTGTTCATCCCACTCAATTCTTCTTTTGTGGATTGGTTATCCTTCTTCAAATCTTCTTTTGTAGAATCCAAATTCTTCTCCATCTTCTTACTACTTTCGTCCATTTTCTTGTCCATTCCTTACTTCATTTGCATGAACATTTCCTTTAATCTGTCCATTTTACTCGCCTCTGTTACCTTGGATTTCTCTACCTCCTTCTCCTGGAGATTGACCTCCCCTGTCTGTGTGGGCAACTCAGGTTGTTCTTCTGGTTGTGCAGGTTGTTTAGACAATACTGGCGGCAATAACCTTTCCATATCTTCTACTGGCGTCGCCTCTTTATTTTCCATGTCCATTTCGATTTCCTTTTCGGCCTCCGCCGCCCGTTTCTTTGATGTTGCACGTCGTTGCATTTTTCCCTTTCTCTGGCTTTATAGCTGCTGCCAAACTCCAATTAGGGATTGGGCAGATTGTAGTGGCCTTTCAATCTCTAATTAAAGCCCCTCAGGTGTGCGCCAATTTGTAACTTATTTCTTTTATTCCGATCCTAATCTGGTCTGCTTCCTTTTCTTTTAAGCCCCACTGTTAGGCTAGCCAAATTGTAACTAAACTTGTAACGTGGAAATAGTATTGTGTTACAAAATATGTGTTCGTGTAAGAAATAAAAATGTTTGTTTAAAAAAAAAAATTTTTAATTAAAAAAAATTATTTTTTTATTAATCAATTAATTAGAAACAATTAATTAATTGAGTTTCGTGAAGTTCTCACTTAATTCGAAAGTTTTATAGCCTTTTGTGTATTTATGAATAAACTCCAACCACTTATAGGATTGCCTCCAATTGCAATCGATCTTTGTTTACTTTTGGTTTGGAGGTTATCTTCCTTCTGGTTGTGAAATTCTTGTAGCAAATTATGTTTAAATTAATATATTGATAAATAGTTATATTTAGAAATGAAAAAGAACTGTTTTAATTGAAAGGTATTAATTATTTTATTAACAATTGATTATTCGGACTCTTCTCGATTTTTAAATCGATTCTCAGGGTATCGATGTGTTATTACAGATTTTTTTTATATAAAGTACAAAGGTTCTTTGAACAGCTATTTATGGGAAAAGTCAGAGAAATGGGGCAAAGATTAAAAAGTATAGCATTACAAGATACATTTTTAAAACTAAAAGTACATATATTCAATTGAAAGTGTAAAAATAAATAAATAGGTTGCGAACCGTCTCGCAGACAAACAGTAGATGGCTGTGTTCAGTTGAGCGTTGATGAAACAGCAATGGCCGTCGTCGAAGTTGTAGATCGTCACCTCGCAGTTTTTGGTGTCCCAATAAAGATGTTTTCCAGTCGAATTTACGTCCTGGTGTCTGCAAATCTTCCTTCTGATATTGGTTTAGTGTCTTTGGTTAAGTTTCAGTGTTGTATTTCGAAAATTAGTGTATTTATAAGTCTGGTTCACTTTTGTCGATCAGGCACTTTTGATGGTTAAGTTATATTACTGTTTTATTGAGTTTGAAATGTTATTTCATTGTAGTTTTGTGCTATACAATGTTAGTTAGGCGTTTGTATGTGTTTATGTCATTGTGTTAATGTTGTAAAATATTTTTTGCCGCCAATCGCGATTTTCACTCTCGGATCATACTATTACTCGCCATTACGGTATTCGAAACTAGGTTAATACGTTTTAAATGCTCGTGTCAAGTGTCCCGTACAACGTTCAATAATTAACTCTTTTACTTCCTTCTCCTCCGACTAAAACCTTAGCCAAAGCAATATTATTCCTTACATTGTTCGAATTTTATTTTGCATCCTGTGCATGTAATAAAGTTACATTATATAACTGCTTATACTTTGGTTATTATTCAAATTTATTAGCTAGTTGTTACTTAATTTTATCCTTTAGTTCATTCGGCGTATTTTGATATCGAATAATGCCGTTTTATTAAGTTTGATCTAAAATTGGTAATTTTACCTTCATTTTGTATATTGTAAATTTTAAAATCCAGCTTCCTGTTATTATCCAAATTCTGCCATTATCAAGTTATATTTATGATTATTAAATCTCATATTGTAATAAAAGGTTTATATTCCCTTAATATCTTGCAATTATATGAATTGTTTAAGTTTTAAAATATTATGTTGGAATATATGACTCCCCACTCCAAATTTTTGAGTTCTGTCATTTCCATTTTTATTAATAATCCTGGCTATAATTTTACAAAATCTTTCTAAGTTATATTTCTAATTAAATGGCTTTGTTTCTGGTTTACTTTATCTAAATCCCTTCAGTTTAAATGTATTTAAGTACTTAGTTTCTCAGTTTTGATGATGATTAGTTTTCATCATTTTGCCTAGATTCCTAACAATTTTTCCATAAAAATTTTTTATATAAACAATATATATTGAGTTATACCCTCTCTGACTTTTTAACATTGTAATATAAATTAAACATTTTTTCTATTAAACAAAATAACAATTAGTATCTGTTTCAATATTATTAACATACAAGAAATAATTCTAAATAATAGTTGTCTTCAACTAATTAGACATTTTTTTTTATACTTACAGCTTAATACTAATACTTAACAAATATTATTTAAAAAAGAATGTTTTTTCCCTGCTAACATCTTATTTAATTATTAACATTAATACATGTAATAAATATTTTTACAATTAAAGGATGTTAGTGGTTCTAAACTGTTTAAATGTTCTTATTCCTAATACATTTTTAAAATATCTTATTCTATATAAACAAAACCTTATTTTCTATATTCTTATTCTCTATTCCTTATACTAAGTTTAATTATTCAGTTTTTAACTGTTTTTAATATGGTTTTTGATAATTGTACCCTGCCACTTTACTTTTTAACCTGTGTCTGCTTCTGTTTTTATTCATCATTTAAATAAATGTCATTTTAAACAGATTGACAGCTCTATGATAACACATGTATTATATTCCCTCTGTACAAATAATAAGTCACTCAAAAGTTGTATTTTTTCATCATTTACATAGTTTGTGAATGCCAATAATGAAACATAAGGTTCATTTTTTATAATACACAAACTAGCACTGGTTCACTTTACACTCCTTGATTCTATTTCTAAATGGTTATATAGTCTCGCTAAAATCAAGAAATCTATTTGTGGGTTACCATGAAGATTTGTTCTTTGGTATTATATTATTGTTTCACCTTGGTCCACTTGCAACTCTTACTCTATACACTTTTAGTCTTATTTCTATTGTACATGTGGTTTTTTTCATGAATACTTTGTTATACTTTTTATTATTATGGTTTTTATTTATTTTGGGATATGGGTGTTTTTTACAAGAGCATTCCTTCTTCTTGTGGATGCTGTCTTCTTCTTGTTTCTTCAACGATGTCTTCTTTTCTTCTGGCTTCTTAGAATTGTATTTTCTTCATCTTCTTCTGGATGTCATCGGGTTTTTTGGGGTTACTTCTTCATCTACTCTTCTGGTTTCTTTAAATGCATCACCTTTTATGGTGGATCTTGCCTTGTTCTGGGTTTCTTTTTTATTTATTCCTTACCTTCGTTGTGGGTTTAGTAATGTTCTGGGTTGCTTCCTTATCTACTCCTTACCTTCCTGGGTTATATTTTTTCACCTTGAGTTATTAAACTGGTTTTGTTGATTCATCACTAGTAACATTTCTTTTATACGAACTTAAACTTTTAATCAATGATTGTACTGCACGGTTGCTCTGAATTAATTCTTTATTATTTTGCTTCCTTCGGATTTAAACATTTTATTATATTACTTTAATGATCAATTCGCCATTCATTTTTATGTGCTTATCTGTCACGCTACAATATTTCTTGAATTTTTTGTTTTTATAAATTCATTCTTCGTAATACTTTTTTATGGAGGCTTGGTTGTACACTCCTTTAACTCTTCCGGAAACTATTTCTTTCAGTTCGTATGTATTATTATTTATTATTTTTGACAACGACATATGGTCCAGTATATAGTAACAATAGCTTTTTTGTTATCCCTTCTAGGGTGCTGGGTAGTTCTCAGTTTTTTAACAGAACCTTTTCACTCTCTTTATAAGTTATAATTCGTCCTATTGCCTTTTGATATTTTGCCTGCCGTTTCTCTTGGTCTTCGGCCACCTTGTTATAGAACTTCACCTGGTCAAACTTACGACCATCGTTCGTTGGGAACTGAATTATTTCTTCAATCTCTCGGGGGGTTGGTTTCTCATACATGGCGGAGTATGGGGTAATTCCTATAGCTGGATGGTGGGCGAAATTTAAATTTTCTCTGTTGCTGCTAAGTACTCTTGCCACTTTTTCTGTTGGTTGTGACAGTACGTTCGCAAGATTCTACCCACTTCTCTCAGTACCCTCTCTCCCGGATTACTACTTGGGTGGTAGACTGACGTCTTATATGTTTTAATCCCAAGTGATAATAATGTGTCCCGCCATCTTCTCCCTTTAAACTGAGTACCATGGTCAGTAATGATTGAAGATGGTTTACCTATTTCTGGCACATACAACTCCGTTATAACTGCAAGAACCTTTACAGTGGTTGCCCGATTAACCGGATATAGCTTTACGTATTTTGTAAAATGGTCCATTATTATGATTAGATATTTGTACCTGTGTCGACCGCCACTACGGGGAAATGGCCCGCAAATGTCTAAAAATACTTTTTCCAGTTTCGCTTTCGATGTTATCGGTATCATTATACCTTCTTTCTTTTCGTTGTTAATTTTAACGCACTGGCAAATATTACATGACTTCAGGTAATTTCTTACCTTTCGGGTAATGTTTTTTATCTTATAATTCTCATCTAAAGCCTGTATCACTTTCAGCGCTCCCATATGGCCATACCTTATATGGTAATCGATTATAATCTCCTTCTCAATTTGGTTCGGAATAATCACCTTCCATGTCTCTTTATCCAAGGCTGTTTTGACGAATAATATACCTTTATTAACATGGTAGTATCTAGGAACGGTGTCATCGCCTGCTTCCAATCGATTGATAATGTTTTTTAGTTTAGGGTCAGACTGTTGGTGGATACGGATGTTTATCAATACAGCTGCTAAATCGGATCTGGTTTTCATCAGGTTATAAATTTTGACTAAGCTCTCCTTCTCTCCCTCGAAGGTCTGGTCTTCCAAATTGATCCGTTACAACACATCGGCTACCACATTCTTTTTCCCCGGAATATACTCCCATTGTAAGTTGTATTCTTGTAGGGCGAGTACCCAGCTAGCCAATCGGCCGTGCCTCAATTTGCACCTACGTAGAAATGAGATGGATTTATGATCAGTTCGGACGGTAAATGGATACCCGAGAATATATGTCCGGAATTTGCTACATGCGAATACTACGCTAAGCAATTCTTTCTCGGTCACATTATAATTCTTTTCGCATTGATTCAGGATACGACTAGCAAAGCTTATCACCAGATGGTGACGCTTCTCATCTTCCTGATACAATGTTGTTCCTAAGCTGATGTCGCTAGCATCACAATTCAAAAAGAAAGGTTTCTTAAAATCCGGGTGACGAATTATACCACTCTCTAAGAACTTTTCTTTTATCAGTTGTAAGGTAATATCGTGTTCTTCACCCCAGGTCCATTTGTTTTTTGTAGACAATTGTGGTTGAAACTTGGCTGTCAGCTCGGAATATTTGTGCTGGAACTTTCTGTAATAGCTACAGAGTCCGAGGAAAGATTTTAACTGTTTCCTGTTCTTTGGTTTAGGGAACTTCTGAATTGCCTCCACTTTTTCTGCTGGCGGGGTAATATCTCTATCGTCTAGGTTGAAACCTAAGAACGGTACTTCTCGCGCAATGAACTTGGATTTCTCCAATTTCAGAGTTATATTATTCTGCGCTAACTTTTCGAGTACATGTTCTACTCGGTAACAGTGCTCCTCCCAGGTCTCCGAAGTAATGAGCAGATCGTCTACATAGACTGTGGTAAATTGGAGTGCTTCTTGTCCAAGTATTTGGTCCATACAGGCCACAAAGATGGCTACTGAATTTACAAGTCCGAAGGGCAATCTCTTGAACTGGTAATTGCGCCCTTCGAAAATGAACGCCACGTACTGGCGACTTGTGGATGCAACTCCACTTGCCAGTAACCACATACAGTGTCCCATGTGCTGATAAACTTGGTGCCGTGAAATCGTTGTAGGATCTCCTCTATTTCACCGGGTGATGTTCGGTCATTAACAATAGTTTTATTTAGCTCGCGCGCATCCAAACAGAGCCGGACTTGTCCGTCCTTCTTGGGAACAGCAATGATTGGACTAGTGTACGGAGATTGACTAATCTCAATTATGTCACTGCTGATCATCTTATTAATTTCCGTTCTCACGGCCTCTTTTAGTGAATGCGCGATTGGGTATGACCTCCGGTTAAATTCTACGTTTTCTTTAAACTCAAGTTTACACTGGTAGTTCTTGACTTTACCCGGTTCATCTGAAAATACTGACTTGTATCTTTCGTACACTCTTATTAACGAGTTGCTTGGTGTATGGGTATTTTCTCGTTGTTGGTTCCGCACTGGAAGTCTCGCATTTCTTGTATCTTCACTGACCATAAATCCTCTACTCCATTATTATATATTATTGGTTTATTCAGGGAGCTGTTCTCTACAAAATTTATCTTACGAAGTTGTTGGTGTATTGTACTGGGAAGTATATTCGCGCCTCCTACCAAATCTGCTGTCCACGTTATTCCGTCTGGAAATAGTGATACCTTTCCCTTGGTTAAGGTCGATAATGGCGGAGTACCTTCTTAAAATATCGCAACCTACCAATATATTGAATGGTAATCCGGTGGCGATCAAAAATTCCATATCCAAAGCTATACCACGGCTAACGACATTTACGGAAATTTGTTTTCGAATAGTTTTGTTCTGGCGGCCAGTTGCACCTTTTAAGACAATATTATTTACTGGTAACATAGGCAAAGTTTTTCCACACTCTTTCTGGATTCTTTCCAGTTCGTTTACATTTATTATAGAGATATTCGCACCGGTATCAATCATGATTTTCGCGGGTATTCCTTCGACTTCCGCTTTTATATACAATATCTCATTGTTTTGACTATCGAGGCTAGTTCCGTTTTCCTCCAATAGTTCCGTTCTAATGTTCTTTAAGTAGTTGTTACTTATGATGGTGATGCTTTTTAAATCGGTTCCCTCTTGCAACTCGTTTTTATACCCAGGAGATAGGAGCAGTAACGGGTCGTGATAGTTTATCACTGCCTCCTCCCGTTTAAATTATTGTTGTCATCGTTGGCACTCGGATTGACCGAGGCGTCGTTTTGGAAACCTTGCGTCGGTTCCTGCCGCTCTGTATCCTGTTAGAAGGTTTGTTCTCTGTTTTGCTGTCGGCCAGGATCCTCCAGGCTGGTACTCCTTCTTCTTTGTTCATACCTCGGACCGTCCCGTTCTTCGTTTCTTCGTCGGCGATCTCCATCGTGGAAACTATTCCTCCGTTGACGGTTGTATCTTCTCGGCCCTCGATCTTCGGCTCTTATAAAATTAACTCTTGGACGGGAAACTCTGTTATTATTATTATTATTATAGTTATTATTGTAATTTCTTTTATTCTGGTAATACCGTTCATTATTACCGGGGTAGGGGTTTCTCTGACTATATGGGTTGTTAGGGGGTTGATAAAAATTATTACGGTTATTAGAGTATTGGTTATTATTTCTATTACCGTTCTGGTTGCCGTTAAAGTTATTGTTATTGCTCGGCGGGTTATTGTTGCCGTTGTAATCATTTTGCTGGTTGCGGTTTCCTGGATAGTTGTTACCGTTACTGGGGTACTGGTTAGTTCTCACCTCTGGTCTATCATTCCTCCTCCTACTCTGAAGATAGTATTCTTCGTTTTCGTAGCTTTCCAATAACTCAGTCATGGCTTGCACCGTTTTAATCTGGCTACCTCTCCTCGCTCTGATAATATCCTCGTAATAGCGATAAGATAGCTTGTTCACTAGACATTCTTCGGGTATTGCCGGCTCTAGGTGTTTTGCCAGGCACACTTTCCCTAGGAAATAGGCTGTCATGGTGCTGCCTATTTGAGCCCTGTGTCGTCCGTGGCAAATATTATCTCTTATCAGGTTCTGAGTTGTTTCTGACCAGTATTTAGCCTTAAACAGGCTCCTGAACTGTTGGTAGTCCGCAATCTCGCTACGGTTCGCCATCCACCAGTTATCTGTCATCTCCCTGAATGACTCGTCCAAAATCTCCCGGGTATTGTTCCATCGACTCCCTCTATGCTTGGCAAAATATTCTTCTATCCGGGCCAGGAACTCCATGGGTTTCCTCTTGTATTGCCGGAAGTTCAGCCATTCCCGGTTTTCATTGATGGGTATCCCGGTAAAATTAGTGGGTCGACTCCTCAAAACCTCCATTTCTTCTTGGCTCTGCCGTACCTGACCCGTGATATTGGTCATAGCCTCTTCCATCCCGTCGCACCTTTCCGCGGCTTGGCTCCGTAATCTCCCGAATTCTTCCTGAGTTTCCTTCCGTTGTTCTTCCGCTTTCCTTCCACTATGCTCTTCAATATTCGTAAACTTGATGTTTACCACTTCCTTGAATTCTTGTACTTCCCTTTCGGTTTGGTTACATTTTCCGTCAATTTCCCTGATTTGTTGGTTCAGTATCATGGTTTCTTCTTCCAATTTTTTATTTAAGGATTTCTTATCGTTGAGTTCCTTGCTCATTTCTTCTCTTAACAACTCCATCCTTTCGTCTAACTTGTCCAGATTTTCTTGGTTAACCTCCCTTAATTCTTATCTTAATAATTGGTGATCCTCTCTCAATTCTTCTAACTTCTCCCCCATCTTCTCTCTCATTTTCCTGTTATTTTCCTCCATTTTCTGATTAGTTTCATCAATTTTCTGACTCAAGGATCGGTTGTCTTCTTTCATTTCCTTGCTGGTTTCCTCTATTCTCTTATTGGTGTTTTCAATTTTCTTACCCAACTCTTCTTTGGTTATTATGAATTCTTCCTTCAAAGACTGGTTGTCCTCCTTCAAATCTTCTAACTTCTTATTTAAAGACTGGTTGTCTTCCTTTCTTCCTTTACTATTTTCTTCGTTTGTAGAATCCATTTTCTTATTCAAGTCTTCCTTTGCAGAATCCAAT
This sequence comes from Magicicada septendecula, assembly GCA_034769895.1. Classification (NCBI taxonomy): domain Eukaryota; kingdom Metazoa; phylum Arthropoda; class Insecta; order Hemiptera; family Cicadidae; genus Magicicada; species Magicicada septendecula. Next base: position 83,118,309 of record CM068368.1, on the reverse strand, counting down.
TTCTTCTCCATCTTCTTACTAGTTTCTTCCATTTTCTTATCCTGATTATCTAGTTTATCCATCATCATCCTGAACATCTCTTGTATGTTCCCATCCTCCGTTCGTGTTGGTTTCTCTAGTTGTTCCTTCCGGACATTGACTTCCCCTGTTTGTGTTGGCATCTCAGGTTGTTCCTCTGGTTGTAAATACTTAATCTTCTTCTTCAGTTCATTCTGCGTAATTTGATACCAAATAATGTAGTTTTATTAAGTTTTTGATCTAAATGGTATTTTTCACTTCATTTTGTAATGGTAATTTTTTAAAAGCACTTCCTGTACTTGCAAATGAAGCCATATTATAAGTTATATTAATAATTATAATAAATTTCAGATTATAATAAAAGGTTTATCTTCCCGTAATTTCTTGCAATTAGATTAATCGGTTATGTTTTAAAATATTATTCAGTAATATATGACTCCCTTCTCTAAATTTTGAGTTTTTACTTTTCCATTTTTAACAATAATTCTGGCTATAATTTTACAAAACCTTCCTTGCTTATATTTCCAATTACATGACTTTATTACTGATTTACCTTATGTAAATTCCTTCAGTTTAATTGTATTTCTATACTTATTTCATCAAATTTGATGCTGTTTAGTTTTTAACATTTGGCCTAGATTTCTGACAGGTTTTTACATACAAAGTTTTTTAAATAATACATATTGATTTATACCCTCTCTGACTTTTATTGCTATTGTGACATAAATTAACATTTTCTTATTGTAAACAAAATAACAATTAGTATATGGTTCATACTATTAATACATAACATATTAATCAAATGAACATTTGTCTTTTCAAATCAGACATTTTATACTTATTGATTAATAAAAATACATAAGAAATATTATAAATAATGCATGTTAGATTCTGACATGTTAAACTTAATTATTCTAATACCTTATTCTATATAAACAAACATAATTATTATAATCTTATACTATATTTCTTATACTAGGTTTGATTATCAGTTTTCATCTGTTGTTTGGTTTTTTGGGGTAATGATACCTTGTCACTTCACTTTTATTGTGGCTTGCTCTTGTTTTATTTTATTCATTCTAATGAATGTTATTTAGAAAGAGTGGCAGTTATCTACTAAAAACACATGTATTATAGGTCATGATAATACTTTATTTACATTATTCATGAACACATTTTTAAATCACTTTAAAGTTGTAATATTTCATCCTCTACTCAGTTTGTGAACATCAATATTGAAACATAAGATTTATTTTCTATAACACTAAAACTTGCACTGTTTCTCTTTTTATTCCTTGATTTTAATTCTAAATAGTTATCTAGTTCTACTAGAATCAAGAAATCTATTTATAGAGTATAATGAAGGTTTGTTTTTTGGTGTTATATTATTATCTCACATTCGTTCACTTTCAATTCTTACTCTATACACTTTTTGGCTTACATCTATCGTATATGTGGTTTTTACATTTGATATCTTGTTATACTTTTATTTATTATTATTATATTTATTTTGGGGTTTGGGTTTTTTTATAAGAGCACTCCTTCTTCTTGTGGATGCTGTCTTATTCTTGTTTCTTCATTGATCACTTCTGTTCTTCTTGTTTCTTATAAAATTATTTCCTTTATCTTCTTGTGGATGTCATCAGGTTTTGTGTTTCTTCCTCACTTACTCTTCTTGTTTCTTACAACATATTTTATTTTCTTGTTGTGGGTTTAGTCATTTTCTGGGTTTCTTCCTTACCTACTCCTATCCTACCTGGGTATTACCTTTTTTCTCATCTTTAGTTTTTAAATTGGTTTTGATGATTCATCACTCCTTGTATCATTTATTTTACATGAACTTTTATTTTAATCAATGATTGTATTCCACGCTGGTTATTAATTAATTCTTTATTTTATTTCGCTTTCTCGGATTTAACAATGTTATTATTTTATTTTTATGATCATTTTACCATTCATTTTTATGGGCTTATATGTCATGCTACAATATATATATATATATATATATATTGTAACTAGACCTCTTTTCACTGGTTACAAATAAATAATTTCTTTGTGTAGGTTCAAAGAAAAGATAAAAAATGTTATTAAAAAAAATTGTTAGTTAAAAAAAAATGTTGTTTGTTTGTTATGGTTATAATTTAGAAATAATCCTGGTTCTGTGTTTTGTTTGAAATTTTAAATTTCTGTGAGTTTATTTCGGTTAAATTTTACACTTCTGGTAGACCTTAACTAAATCCGGAGTTAATCAGCTTATCTTCTTGCTGTAATCGATTAGTGATTTTCAGCGCTGCTCCAGTATATCACCTTTAGTTGAGATTTATCGTTTTCCAGTAAGTCCTGTAGTTAGTTGAACTCTTAATTTAAGATGTGTAATAATTGTAAAATCCAGATAGTTGAATTAATTTGATTTATTAATAATAATTCATAAAAATCGATGTTAAATCGATGTTGAGCAACTATTGACTCTTTCACAGGGATATATCGATTTGCGATTACAGGTAATTTTTATATAAAATATTGAAAAAGGTTCTTATAACGATTATATTTATATAGTCAGAGAAGGGTAGGCCTAGAAAGTATAACATGTACAAAAATATAAGTCTTAATAGTAAAAAATGACAAATTGTTAATAATATATGATGTTTGTTGTATACAATTTATACCCAATCGTTCACTAGCGACTTCGTAGCTGGTTGGTACTTTGCATCACGGGAAATTCACAATGGCGGCACGTCTCGCTGTGGAATATTACTGCAAACTGATGGTTGGAAATTCTGATAATAAATTCCCCTTCACAACTGTTTTATTGGTCTCCGTGATAGTGTAGATTGTCTATTGTGTTGTTCTGGTATCCTGGATAAGTGTTCAGTGTTCACTGGTGTTAATTGTCTTATTTTAGATGTATGGAATGTTTGCTGGTTATGACGAAAATTCGAAAAGTTGTTACAAAGTGAATTATTAATGTTAGGTTGTTTGAACGGTTTAATTCACTGGTATTGTGTTGTGTATTATTTGTTTTCACTATTGTGTAGAGTATTTCACTGATTTTAAGTCAAAAAGTGTCAATTTAGGTAACTCTCGTATTTCACTGATTTTCAACTTTTACTCCATTACAGTTCGTTATACGGTTTTAGAACGCGATTCAGCATTGACCGTTCCCGTTGAATGTTAACAAAGAACTGTTTTACTTCCTTCGTCTTAGGAAATATCTTGCCAAGTTAATATTGGAAAAGTATTGTTAAAATAATTTTCATTTCATATATACATAATTATAAAGTACATTATATATGGAATATTTTTAGTTTATTGATTGCTTTCATGAACTATTAACCACATAATTGGTTTGTTTATCTCAGTCTGTTTAATTTGATATGTCATAGTCCATATTTGTTGAGATTTTTGTTAAAATAGCCACATTTCCTTCTTTTTGGAAATCTAGGCCCAAAACTCTGTTTCCTGTTCTTGTACAAACTTCCTGCCATTTTAGGTGTTATAAATATAATTATAATAAATTTCAGATGGTCACAAACCTTTCGCTTTACTTAATACCTTATAAATTTAACATTTGAACTGTCTTTTAGTGATAATTCATTAATTTACTATTTCTCCTCTGAAATAGTTATTTTTTACGTTTCGAAAATTTTTAATAATTTAAGACATTTTACTATATTACTCTTTTAAATCATAGGATCATTTACAGTATTTAGTTATCGATCCACCTTACATAAATCTTGTTAGTTTACATGGTTCATTGGTTGATTAACTAGTTTATATTAATTTTTTGGGAATTCATTATTTCGCCTAGAGTTTAGTATTTTACATATATGGTTTTTTCAAATAAAGTTAATTCTACACCTACTCTGACTTTTAAAAGTTAACATAACATGAAATAAAATTGTTTACATAATTATTGATATTTGTAGCGTCTAATTCATGCTACTTATACAAAAAATAACATTTGACATTAATTAGCAGTCATCAAAGTTAGACATGTTTGTTTGAAACTATTTTGCACATACTTTTAAACATTTTATAAATTAATACAGCATCCATACCTAAACATTTTAATTTGTATGCATGCTGTTATGTAACTTAAACATCTTATACTAAATATAAAACTTATTCTATTATAACTCTTTTAAAGTAGAGTTCACAGGCTCTGAACATTATTAGCCATTTAATTTCTTAATTTTTATTTAAACTTAATTTATTTTCAGTCCTTTCTGATTATATTGTATTATTATCTAACCCCTTGATATAGTAAACATTCCCCCACATACTTCCTTTATTATTAGCATTACTATGAACATTTTGATATAATAAATTGACCTTATTTGTGAAATATTGGAAATATTTTTCCTTTTAATATTTCATCACCTGTTAATTATAAAATATAAAAGTTATTTAATAGCACCTTGTTTAAGTTATAGTTACACATTAACTTGAAGTTTATTACATTTAAAAACACTACACTGGTACACATTCACTGTTGGTTCTGACTTATGTTTGAGTTTTATTATATTCTCAGACCAGACCTTTAGTCATAATGGACTGTGAAGATTTGTTTATTTTACCATATAATAACTTTAGTTGGTGCACTTCTTATCATACTACTCAATACTTTTGTCTATAATTAAATTACAATTTTATAAGGTTTCTGGGGTGTTATACTTTCTTTAATGGTATTAACATTTGGTTTGGGGTTCATGGTAGTTAATAATAGGTTTTTATTGTGGTTCTCCCATCCTATATCTTCCTTTCTTCTCTTCTTCCTTCTTGGGTTCCTTCTTGGGTAAACCAAGGTACTTTGTTTTATTTTGTCCGATGGTTGGTTCGGGGTATCTTCTTTATCATCTGCTTATAAATTTCTTCTTTCTTCTTTGCTTCGGTGTATCTTCTTTATCATCTAACTAACTTTACTCTTCTTTCTTGATTTCGAGATATCTTGTTTATCACCTGCTAATAAACTTCCTCTTCTTGTTTCTTCTTGTGTTTGGGGTATCTTGTTTATCACCTGCTCCTAATCTCCTGGGTAATCTGCTGATTTTTTAATATGAGTTTCCTTTTAATTTATTGGCTTGAATTTTATTCTTGCATTTTTTATTACTGAATTACTGTTTTTCTTTTATGTTGGTGTTTTTCTTTGAAGTGTGATATTATTTTCATTTGAAATTCTTGGTTATATGTAATTTAATTATTTATATGATCTTAATTGAATTAATTATTAGTGGAATATCTGTCACGTTACAGATTGCCCTCTTCCAGAAGTGATTTTTTCAGACTATATTTGGTTTGTCTGAAACAATTGCTTATGATAATTATTATAGTTTTTAATATTCTTGACTTCCTTCCATTTCAAAATTTTTCTTATATATATTTGAGCTTATTTCCTTTTTCATTCCTACTTGATCTTCCTTGATAGTAATAGTCATCTGAGTTTCATATTTATTATTTTATATTCATTTTTCTTCTTAGTATTTTATCCTTGGGATATTTATTCCCTATCATTCCCTAACATGTGAGCTGGTTCAGTTCAGAGAGGCACTGTATGCTACTTCCTCTGCTGTCCAATACTTCACTTCTATTTGAGTGCAGAGGCAAATCATCTCTGCTCAAAAAACATATTAATACTGCTGGAATTATCTACAGACAGTTATTAAAAAAAAATTACATCAGAAGTACACTTTTGTTACTATTTAAAAAATATCTTTGGATACTTCTCGTCTTATATTGCTCAGAGATTTTAATATTCCTATCTCAGTTGTTCTTCTGACTTGTTCACTTGATGGTTGTTTCAATTGATATCATGGTAGGAAGCTCTTTTATTAGTATAATTATCAATGGTTATAATCATATAAAGTTTTTGGTTATTAATGCTTTATTCCTTTCTGTTTTTTTTTTTATTACAATCTGTTTTTGTTTATTGTAGCATATATTTCTGATATATTTGTTTGTTTCTCAGTTTTTATTTGTTCCACTTGTTCCATGTTCTAGAACTTTCTTATAATTGTCTTTATTACATTTGACACTTAACTCATGATCATTTCATTATTGATTTATTTAATTACATTTATAACCTTGATTCTTTTCTTAAATTACTACTCACTTGGTTTTTTATTCTTTCAAATGAATGTTTTAATTAATTTGTTAATGAGGTCATTGTTTCTACTTATACCACTTCAAAGTTTTATTATTTTATTTCCACATAAGTTTATTCACTTAATCGTATCACTGGTTTTTTTATTTCTATTCGTATCATTTCATAGAAGATTTTTACACTTTATTGGTTGAAATTGGACATTATTATTCTTTTATAATTGATTGGTTTAATTATAAATTCTTTTCCTTTCATATCTAATAATGTTTTTCTATAAATATGGTAAATATATTGTATTAGTACCATAAATATTGTATGAATTCTCTTCTTTTTATTTTCACCATAGTTCCTTCACTTCTAGATTGTATTAAGGTGCTCTTACTTAATTTTTTGAATTTTGGTAGGTGTTTAACATCTCAAAATTCTTCTCTTTTTATTTTCTCAAATGGTTTCTTTCAAATTGTTTGTAGTAATTTGTTCTTACTTATATATTAGAATTTTTATGATTTAAATTCAAAATTCTTTTATATTATATTTCCAAATAGTTTTTCATAATAATGGTAGTAAGGTGATCTTACAGTATTTTTGAATTTTCACTTTTTATTCAAAATTCTTTTATATTATATTTCCAAATAGTTTTTTCATAATAATGGTAGTAAGGTGATCTTACACTATTTTTTAATTTTCACCTTTTTATTCAAAATTTTTTTATATTATATTTCCAAATAGTTTTTTCATAATAATGGTAGTAAGGTGATCTTACACTATTTTTGAATTTTCACCTTTTTATTCAAAATGCTTTTGTATTATATTTCCAAATAGTTTTTTCATAATAATGGTAGTAAGGTGATTTTACACTATTTTTGAATTTTCACTTTTTTATTCAAAATTCTTATATCTTATATTTCCAAATAGTTCTTTCATAATAATGGTAGTAAGGTGATCTTACACTATTTTTGAATTTTTACTTAATTCAAAATTCTTTCTATATTTCCATAAAGTTTTTATAAATAACTGGTGTGTAAGGTGATCTTACAATATTTTTGAATTTTCACTTTTTTATTCAAAATTCTTTTATATTATATTTCCAAATAGTTTTTTCATAATAATGGTAGTAAGGTGATCTTACACTATTTTTGAATTTTCACTTAATTTAGTCTTTTTTTTTATTCATGATACTTCTTCATGGATGCCTGGTTATAGACACCCTTAATTTTACCAGAACCCATCTCCTTGATTTCATAGGTGTTATTATTTTTGTCTTTGGAGACTATATAGGGTCCAGTGTTTAACAGTAATAATTTCTTAGTTATCCCTTCCAGTGAACTTGGTAACTCCCTATTTTTTAATAATACTTTTTCACCAATGGTATAGGTAATTATTTTACCCATACTTTTATGATATTTAATTCGCCGTTTCTCCTGGTCTTCGCCCACCTTGTTATAAAATTTAATTCTATCAAAAATATAGTTATTTTCCCTCGGGAACTCCAATATTTCTTCGATCTCCCTTGGGGGTTGCCTTTCGTACATGGCGGAGTATGGGGTAATTCCTATGGCTGGGTGGTATGCCAGGTTGAGGAATTCTCCTGTGGCCTCTAGATATTCTTGCCATCTCCTCTGTTGATCGTGGCAATAAGTTCGTAATATTGGCCCCACCTCTCGCAATACTCTCTCTGCCGGGTTACTGCTCGGGTGGTATACCGAGGTTTAATAAGTATGAACCCCCATTGACAGTAGGGTATCCCGCCATTTTTTCCCCTTGAATTGGGTTCCGTGGTCGGTGATGATCGAAACTGGTTTTCCGACGTCTGGGAAGTACTGGTTGGTTAAGATGTCGAGAATTTTATTTGTAGTCGCCCGATTTGCTGGGTATCGCTTGATGAACTTCGTGAAATGGTCCATCACGATGACTAGATACTTGTATCTGTGACGACCCCCACTGCGGGGAAATGGCCCGCAGATGTCCAAAAATACTTTTTGTAACTTCGCCTGAGATGTTATTGGAATCATTTGCCCTTCCTTTTTCTCGTTATTCGATTTACCGAGTTGGCAAATGCGGCAACTCTTTATATATTTTCGGACCTTCCGATTAATATCTTTAAGGTGGCAGCTCTCTTCCAGGGCCTTTATCACATTTAAGGCGCCCATATGCCCATATCGAACATGATAGTTATTTACTACCTCCTTTTTGATATGGGTTGGAATGATAACTTTCCATTTCTCCTTCTTCAAAGATGGTTGTATGAACAGTATATTGTTGTGTACTTTATAATATTGGGCGATAGTCTCGTCCCCTGCTTCCAATCTTGTCTTAATGGATTGTAACTTCGGGTCTGCTTGTTGGTGGGTGCTCAGGTTTTCCAATAATGATTCTAGATCGGCTCTGTTACTAAGAATGTGGTACACTTTAAGTATACTTTCCTTCTCCCCCTCGAAAGTTTGCTTATTAATGTCGATTCTTGACAACACGTCCGCAGCGACATTCTTCTTTCCGGGGATGTACTCCCACTTAAGATCGTACTCTTGTAGTAACAGTATCCACCGGGTTAACCTTCCGTGACTTAGTTTGCATCTCCTTAAAAACGATATGGACTTATGGTCTGTCCGGACGGTAACGGGGTAACCAAGGATGTATGTGCGGAATTTTCCACACGCGAACACTACACTTAACAACTCTTTTTCAGTGACGTGATATTTCTTTTCGCACTGATTTAATGTTCTACTGGCAAAGCAAATCACGAGATGTTCGCCCTCCTCATCCTCTTGATACAATGTTGTGACGAGGCTAATGTCGCTGGCATCGCAATTCAGGTAGAACGGTTTACTGAAATCCGGATGGCGAAGTATGATGGGTTCTAGGAACTTTTGTTAATCAGCGTTAAGGTCTCATTCTGTTCCATACCCCATATCCATTTATTCTTGGATGACAGTTGCGGCTGAAATCTGGCAGTCAATTCAGAATACTTTTCCTGGAACTTGCGGTAGTAATTACAGAGTCCCAGGAATGACTGTAATTGCCTTCGATTCTTCGGTGTTGGAAATTTTTGAATCGCTTCTACTTTTTCAGCCGACGGTGAGATTCCTTGGTCGTTCAATATAAATCCCAAGAATTGAATTTCCTTGGCTATAAAGTGAGATTTTTCTAGCTTTAGCGTGATGTTATTCGCAGATAATTTCCTTAACACATGTTCCACACGCTAGCAGTGTTCCTCCCAAGTTTCTGAGGACACTAGCAGGTCATCTACGTACACGGTGGTGAATTGTAGTGCTTCCTGGCCAAGTATCTGGTCCATGCAGTGTACAAAGACTGCGACCGAATTCACTAGTCCGAAGGGCAACCTCTTAAACTGGTAGTTCCGCCCTTCGAATATAAAGGCCAGATACTGACGACTCTGTGGATGTAATTCCACCTGCCAGTAGCCGTACACCGTGTCCCAGGTACTAAAGTACTTGGTACCGTGGAACCGTTTCAAAATCTCTTCAATCTCACCGGGCGAAGTCCTGTCATTAATAATCATTTTATTAATCTCCCGCGCATCTAGGCACAAACGGACTTGTCCGTTTTTCTTAGGAATAGCCACGATAGGACTTGTGTATGGGGATTGGCTACTCTCTATAATGTCACGGTTAATCATCTTTGTTATTTCAGCTCTTACTGCTTCCTTTCGTGATTGCGCGATGGGGTATGACTTCCGGTTAAAGTCCACTGTGTCTCGGAACTGTAGAGTACACTGGCAGTTTTTTACTTTACTGGGCTCGTCAGAAAATACGGATTTATACTGTTCGTAAATGTTAATTAATTTGTTTGCTTGGTGTTGTTGCAATCTTTCTCCTGTTATACCGCTCCGGAAATCCCTGATTTCTTGGATCTTTTGGGACCATAAGTCCTCATTAGCGTTATCGTCTATCTTCTGTTCAATAATAGGATTTTGATGTATATAATTGATCTTACGAATCTGTTGGTGGATATTGTTGGGAATTACTTGGTCGCTACCAACCAAGTCAGCCGTCCAAGTGTGTCCGTTTGTAAATAGTGACAATTTCTCTGTTCGTAAATCAATTATGGCGGAGTTCCGCCTGAGCACATCACACCCGACCAATATGTTAAATGGCAGCCCGCTCGCCACTAAGAATTCCATTTCGATAGCTATACCGCAGCTCATCACACTGGCGGAGACTTGCCTTCGTACTGTCTTATTTTGGCGGCCGGTTGCACCTAACAAAATAATATTGTTTAACGGCAATGTCGGTAATGTTCGTCCGCATTCTCGTTGTATTCTCTCCAACTCAGTAGTACTTATTATGGATACGTTGGAACCAGTAGCGGTCATTAAATTGGCGGGGATTCCTTCTACCTCCGCATTTATATGTATTATTTCATGATTAATGTTATTGGTGGGACTAGTATCGTCCTCTTCCAATAATTCATGTCGGATGTTTTTTAGGTAATTACAACCGATTACAGTGATACGATTATTTTAAGTTGTGTGTTAACTCATTTAAATACCCAGGGTTTAGGAGCAGCAACGGGCTTCGGTGATTTATTACTGCCTCCTCCCGTTTAAATGCTCGACATCATTGTTCTAGTGTGTCGCACTGGTAGATGCATCATTCGGGAGACCTAGAGTGGGTCCCTGCCGCTCTGTTCGATGATCTATCGGTTGTTCGCTGTTGGTCAGTCGTTCGGTGTTATCTAGGCTGGTACTCCGTCTAGCAGGGATGTACCTTGGTTGGTCACGTTCTCGGCTCCTCCGCCTATCTTCATATTCATGATAGCTGTTGCGTCTCTGGTGGTAGTACCTACGTTGGCGACCATCTTCCGCTCTGATGAAATTTACTCGCGGTCGAGAAAACCTGTTATTATTGGTGTTACCATTCTGTGGATTTCCACGACTATTATTATTATAATAACGATCGTTATTATAATTGGGGCTTCTCTGACTATTAGGGTTTGGGTAGTATGTGTTTCAGTTACCCTGATAACCATTATTGGGTCGATTATTGTTCGGATTATTCTGAACTGGATTATTATTATTATTAATATTGTTGTTAATGTTGTTGGTTTGTGGATAGGCTCTATTTCCTTGGTATCCTGGGTTGTTGTTGGTCGTACCATGGTTGGTATTTGGATAAGTTCTATTTTCTGGCCGATCATTTCTTCTCCGGCTCTGTCGGTAGTATTCCTCATTTTCGTAATTCTCGAGGAGTTCTGTCATTGCCTGTATGGTCTTAATTTGGCTGCCTCTCCTCGCTCGAATCACCTCCTCATCATAATGATACGACAGTTTGTTGATTAAGCATTCTTCAGGTATGGCTGGTTCCAAATGTTTGGCCATACATACTTTGCCGAGGAAGTACGCCGTCATGGAGCTACCCACTTGTGGTTTATAATGGCCGTGGCATATGTTGTCACGGATTAGATTTTGGGTCGTTTCAGACCAATATTTTGCCTTGAAGAGGCTTTTAAACTGCTGGTAGTTCTCTATATCACTGCGGTTAGCCATCCACCAATGATCGCTCATTTCCCGAAAAGACTCGTCTAATAGTTCTCGATTATGGACCCATCTGTTTCCCCTATGTTTGTCCATGTATTCTTCAATTCGCGCCAAGAACTCCATTGGCTTTCGTTTATATTGTCTGAAGTTCAGCCATTCTCTATGTTCGTTTATTGGGAAATTAATGAAGCTAGTCGGCCGGTTCCGGATTACCTCCATCTCTTCCTGGCTCTGTCGCACTTGTCCAGTGATATTAGTCATAGCCGCTTCCATTCCGTCGCACCTTTCTGTGACATGGGTTCGCACCTTATCTATTTCCTCCTGTGCTACTTTTTGGTTTTCCTCCCATTTAGTCCTTTGGCGTTCTTTGACCTGGGTAATTTCCTTATTTATTACCTCCCTGACTTCCAGTACTTTACACTCCGTCTGGCGGCATCTTTCGTCCACTTCCCTGATCTGTTGGTTTACGAGTACTACCTCCTGTTCCATTTTTTTAACTATGGATTTCTTAGTGTCGTTTATTTTTTTATTCAATTCTTCTTTCGCCAACTCTATTCTCTCGTCTACCTTATTCATGTTTTCCTGGTTGACTTCTCTTAACCGTTGGTTATTCTCGTCCATTTTCTCCTCCATTTTCTAATTATTGTCCTCCAACTTTTCCCTCAGTTCTTGATTATCGTTTTCATCTTCCTACTGGTTTCCTCCATTTTCTCTTCCATCTTCTTACTCAAGGATTGGTTGTCCTTTTTCCTTTCCTTGTTGTTTTCCTCCGTCTTCTCTTCCAAATTCTTACTGGTTTCCTCAATCCTCTTATTGGTATTTTCAATTCTGTCAATCAATTCTTCTTTGGTTGATTTGAATTCTTCCTTCAAAGACTGGTTGTCCTTCTTCAAATCTTGATTCAATTTCTTACTATTTTCTTCAATTTTCTTGTTATTTTCTTTCATTGTCTCCATCATCTGCCTGAACATTTATTGTGTTGTCATGTTCTCTGTTTGTGAGGGTTTTTCAGGTTGTTCCTCTGGTGGTGCAGTTTGTTTATCTTCCACCGGGGGTAGTAACACTTCTAGATCCTCCACTGGTGTTGCTTCCTTATTCCCCATGTCGACTTCCTTTTCGGCCTCTGCCGCCCTCTCCTTAGAAGTAGCTCGTCGTTGCATTTTGCCGCCTTCTCTATGGTATACTCTCTGCCAAGCTTAATTAATTAAGCCCTCTAGTTGGACGCCAATTTGTAACTGTACAAATAAATAATGTAATTTTCGTTTAAACCTTCTTTGTTTTTCAACGTTACGCTCCACTGTCATGAGCGTCGCTCTGTAACAAGCCACTGTTCTTCTATGTTAAGCCCACTGTTGTGAGCGCCAATTTGTAACGCTAGTCGTGTTTTCATTGGTTACAAATAAATAATTTCTTTGTGTAGGTTCAAAGAAAAGATAAAAAATGTTATTAAAAAAAAATTGTTGGTTCAAAAAAACATTTTGTTTGTTTGTTATGGTTATAATTTAGAAATAATCCTGGTTCTGTGTTTTGTTTGAAATTTTAAATTTCTGTGAGTTTATTTCGGTTAAAGTTTACACTTCTGGTAGACCTTAACTAAATCCGGATTTAATCAGATTATCTTCCTGCTGTAGTCGATTAGTGATTTTCAGCGCTGCTCCAGTATATCACCTTTAGTTGAGATTTATCGTCTTCCAGTAAGTCCTGTAGTTAGTTAAACTCTTAATTTAAGATGTGAAATAATTGTAAAATCCAGATAATTGAAATAATTTGATTTATTAATAATAATTCGTAAAAATCGATGTTAAATCGATGTTGAGCAACTATTGACTCTTTCACAGGGATATATCGATTTTCGATTACAGGTAATTTTTATATAAAATATTGAAAAAGGTTCTTATAACGAATATATTTATATAGTCAGAGAAGGGTAGGCCTAGAAAGTATAACATGTACAAAAATATAAGTCTTAATAGTAAAAAATGACAAATTGTTAATAATATATAGTGTTTGTTGTATACAATTTATACCCAATCGTTCACTAGCGACTTCGTAGCTGGTTGGTACTTTGCATCACGGGAAATTCACAATGGCGGCACGTCTCGCTGTGGAATATTACTGCAAACTGATGGTTGGAAATTCTGATAATAAATTCCCCTTCACAACTGTTTTATTGGTCTCCGTGATAGTGTAGATTGTCTATTGTGTTGTTCTGGTATCCTGGATAAGTGTTCAGTGTTTACTGCTGTTAATTGTCTTATTTTAGATGTATGGAAAGTTTGCTGGTTATGACGAAAATTCGAAAAGTTGTTAAATAAAATGGCTCTGAACATTATTAGCCATTTAATTTCTTAATTTTCATTTAAACTTAATTTATTTTCAGTCCTTTCTGATTATATTGTATTATTATCTAACCCCTTGATATAGTAAACATTCCCCCACATACTTCCTTTATTATTAGCATTACTATGAATGTTTTGATATAATAAATTGACCTTATTTGTGAAATATTGGAAATATTTTTCCTTTTAATATTTCATCACCTGTTAATTATAAAATATAAAAGTTATTTAATAGCACCTTGTTTAAGTTATAGTTACACATTAACTTGAAGTTTATTACATTTAAAAACACTACACTGGTACACATTCACTGTTGGTTCTGACTTATGTTTGAGTTTTATTATATTCTCAGACCAGACCTTTAGTCATAATGGACTGTGAATATTTGTTTACTTTACCATATAATAACTTTAGTTGGTGCACTTCTTATCATACTACTCAATACTTTTGTCTATAATTAAATTACAATTTTATAAGGTTTCTGGGGTGTTATACTTTCTTTAATGGTATTAACATTTGGTTTGGGGTTCATGGTAGTTAATAATAGGTTTTTATTGTGGTTCTCCCATCCTATATCTTCCTTTCTTCTCTTCTTCTTTCTTGGGTTCCTTCTTGGGTAAACCAAGGTACTTCGTTTTGTTTTGTCCGATGGTTGGTTCGGGGTATCTTCTTTATCATCTGCTTATAAATTTCTTCTTTCTTCTTGGGTTCGGTGTATCTTCTTTATCATCTAACTAACTTTACTCTTCTTTCTTGATTTCGGGATATCTTGTTTATCACCTGCTAATAAACTTCCTCTTTTTGTTTCTTCTTGTGTTTGGGTATCTTGTTTATCACCTGATACTAAACTTCCTCTTCTTGTTTCTTCTTGTGTTTGGGGTATCTTGTTTATCACCTGCTCCTAATCTCCTGGGTAATCTGCTGATTTTTTAATATGAGTTTCCTTTTAATTTATTGCCTTGAATTTTATTGTTGCATTTTTTACTACTGAATTACTGTTTTTCTTTTATATTGGTGTTTTTCTTTGAAGTGTGATTTTATTTTCATTTGAAATTCTTGGTTATATGTAATTTCATTACTTATATGATCTTAATTGAATTAATTATTAGTGGAATATCTGTCACTTTACAATATATATATATATATATATATATATATATAGTGATGTTATTCAATGTAGTTTCCTCTGCAAGTATTGCGCATTTTTACATATGTGTTCATACAAAAACACAATACTTGCAGAAAGAACTACATTCAATAACATCAAAATATTATATAATTATAGCAAGAAACTTCGAGTTACCTATATATTGTCACCTGACAAAAGGCTTTTCGCATGACAAATGGCACCGGTCGTAACTCTAGTTATTTTGGTGATCCTGAAAAGGGCCGGGCCGTGTGGCGAGAACGCTGATGTTGGTTGTTCCGCCCGAGCCACGTTGAGATTTTCGGTGGTTGCGCCCGCTGCTCGTGGCGTCCTCCTCTTCTTTCGGCATCGGTTGCGTCGAGTCCGCTGCCGGTCCACCGACGTCCATCGCTGGCGCGGTACATGTAGTGCGAAGACGCAAGAACGGCGGTTCTATTCTTCGGCTGTTCCTTCCGGCTGACTCCGCGTCGATGTCGTCCGAGAGAGGAGAGGAGATGAAGTGCGTCCGATGGCGTAGCTATGAAGTGCCTTGGCGCAGTATGTCGAAAACACGACTGGGGGTTGCGCGTCTCGCGCGAGGTGCGAGTCGCGGGTTGTACAGTGTCCCGAGCCTCAGTTACGACTCCTCCCACTGGGTCGGATTGAGTTCACTTATATTATTACCTATTTAATGGAGGGCCTGAAGTGACCCTCGATGGTGGATTATACCACCGGGGCTAGTATACGGGGGTCGCTTCCAAGACTCACCTTGTCTCGGAGTGTATTTACCAAGTCCGGCAATGAGGGAATTGTGCGTCACGAATCTACGCGCCAGGTGTCTCACGGTGTCATCAAAAGAGCGGACACCGAGTCATCACCTCAAAAGACGAGAAGAGTAACTCCGGGGGACTTTACACGCGACCTTAAGTCCCCGGTCGAGAACGCGCTGGAGCGCTGATCTGTGACATCGAGCAAGGTATCCCCAAACAGGACAGGCATAGGTAATCACGGGCAACACGTACGAGTTGATGAGCTTACCCAGCCGGGGGGCCATTGCCGGATTAGAAAGCACGGGCCAAAGTCTACTGAGTTGCGCCGAAGCGCGTTGTCGGATGTATTGTGTATGGGTTCACCAGGTGAGTCGGGAGTCCACGTGGAGCCCGAGGTACTTGACGCTATTGGTCCAGGGCACCTCGACGGGGCCTACTTTAAGCGGCCGAGGCCAACGCCATGTTATTAACCTCCATATTTTCTCCACAATAACTCTTTAAAACTAGGGAAAGATTTTATGTTCACCCTGTATATCGTATTAACGTGCATATTAAGAAGCTTTTTATTTTATATCAATTTTGTTCGACTTCACAGTTTTAATTTATATTATCGCAGCGTGAAACTCAAATTGTGAACTCTGTGTTCTTCGTATTGATAATCGGTTACTTCGATCCAGTAATGCAGCGTGTCATTCTTTCTTAGCCGAAAAGAATTTTCACATATCACTTCCCACCTTGGACTGCCGTCCCAATATACGTGGCGGGCCAGAGCTTCGATAACACCAGCAGCCACGCGGCATCTGATCCTTCGGTTTATATTGGCATAGAATTCTACGTGAATATAGCCATTATCTAAACAGACAGTAGATCTCATTAATTGTTTTGTGCATTATATTAGATACAAAAAAAGAAACACTGTTAAACAAACTTACTGTAAAATTGTACACAAGTGACATTAACTTACTGACGGTTCGAAAACAAACACACTATATGAAAATATCGGGATGGAGAACCATAGATGACTTCCATGATCTAAGATTTATATTTAAAATCATTTACTTGAATTTGGTTTGATAATTTCTTTAAAAATATCGACCACCGTAAAATTATTTTCACTATTTATAGATATTTTTGTTTTTATGGGGTAGCCGTTTAATATAATGTTATATTAGAGTCGATTTATCTATAAAAATTAGGTACTTTATTTTTATAAAGAAATTGACCTACGCAGATAATCATCCCTCCTCCTCAACCGATCCCCAACATTAACGATATTTACACTTTCAAAGAGTAGTTGTTTTATCATATGTAATTTCTAAGGTATCCTATCATTCAAACTTAAATATTCTTACTTTACTTGATTTCAGGCAGCAATTTTAAAAAAATAACCCCCTTCCCTTCAACTATCCACTCTATTTATAATTATCTCATTTACCATTTTACAGTGGATTAATATGACTTTATTTTCGGGGCACTTGTTTATTAAAATTTAATACTTTACTCTCCTTAAAACACAAAACAATGTAAGTAAACTACCCCTCCCTCGTAACCAAGCGACCTTGTTGCCTGGAAACAAAATTATTTTATTTTTAACAATTACCATTGTTTAAAAAATTTTAAATGAATTTTTAAGTATTTTACCCTTTTAAAACGTAAAATGTTACAGGTAAATTACCCCTTAACCGATCTTCACCAAAATCAATAGGCCTTGAGTCCTCTACAAATAGGGCATATATGCAAAGAATTATTTGATTCTGTTTGAAATTGCGGCATTTATCATTCGCCATACAAACATTCTACACACAAACACTTTCCGGAAAATGAAATTTCGTTATGTTTGGAGGGCAGTACAATCAGAATCAGCCCTTATCTTGAACAAGATTTTTTCGCTATCACCATACTTCCATTTCCTTAAAAAACACGGAAGTAAAAATGGACATATTTTACACTGCTAACAATGTTACAGTGCAAGCATAGGCAGGGCAAACTGGAGGATAAAATTACAGGAGAAATTGGTACGCATACGGGAATACCCAAAACTCACATAAGACTGTACGTTGTCTCCGTTCTTAGTTCAGTCCTGATGTAAACAAACCCACGTAAAAAATCTGAAACGCAGTTGGTTCACGCTGTTTACACAGTGATGAGTTACGCACATGTGCAGAATGTCTGTTCAGTCATGTGAGAATTGTGTTACCACTTAAATCGGGACACTCGTTTAAGAGTTTCTCTTTATTCTGAATTCTAATGAGTTAATTTGAAGCCAAGTGAAAGAATATGTTGCCCGTCACAACACAACATATAAGCTGCCTGATATAAAACAATTAATAAAGAAGGCGGTAAATGAAAAACTGCGGACAAGTGGCGTCATTGTATACAGCATATAATTAAGGAAGAAGATAAGCTCTGGAAACTGGCCCACATTACCGACGTCGTTGTGAACAGTCTTATTAATAATACCGCTGACTCAAGTGATGATACAAGTTCCGGCACAGATATGGGAGGCATTGAATTACTCTTTGACAGCAACCGATAGTATAGAGTAGACAGTAATTTTCACAGCTTCTGTTTTTGTTTTAAATAAACTTTACTTTTTTGTTTTGTTGCAATTTTTAAACATTGAATAAAAAAGATACAGTACCGTTTACCAAATGGTAAAATCTTAAGAGCATGATAATGTCTTTCAGCCGCCAGCTAAACGCAACATTACTATGGTTACTAACTGACTGATTGTTTCTTTTGCGCAAATGTTTGTTGTCCTATAATACTTTGACTGCCGTGGACGAACCGCAGGCGTCGTATCTGCATGAACGGTAGACGCGGTGAGACCAGACGTTCAGTTATACAATCAAGCGGTAGCAAATGATCGGGATACTCGGGGTACACGAATCCATTGGATCTTGACAAGTTGGGTATATTCTCGAGTGCTAGGGATCTGTAACACGTTTCGCACACTTTGAAGGTAGCTACATCGTCGTCGGGGAACTCAGCGGCCAGTATGTGTTGACTCTTTTGCAGCAGTGGTCACAAATCTCTCTCGAACCATAAGCGGTCGCAGACGGAGCAGGTGTAACCGAACTCGTTGTCGTCGAATCGTTTCGTGAATTCCGCATCTGCTGCTATCTCTTCAGTTTTCAAGTGTTGTGGCGATACCGCAGCATTGCCTGTTCGAATTCACCTGCTTCGTTCGCTCGTTTAGTTGCCATCTCAATTTTCTTATTCAATCTACAACGTTTTACTCGTTCGTTGGTTTCCCTTCGCTTCTCTGCCAGTTTCATGTTGTAGAATGCATCGATTTTCTCCTGCTCAGTCATCGTCGACGCGAACGGTGTATTTATTAAGTACTCGTTCAATTCCTCGCGCATCAAGTCATCTTCCTTTCGTTTTTGTTGCGATGGAGCCGCTGGTACCGAAGCTTCACCGCCGACAGCAGCCGTTCGTTGCTGTTCCTTCTCGAGCTTCTTTCGTTCCCGACACTTTCTTACTCGCTCGGCATTTTGTCGTTTCTTAATCTGAGCCTTCTCGTCGGTGCTATCCATTGTCGAACGCTGTTTTAGTAAGTCGCCACCTTTGGTTACTATATATCAACAGCAGTGTATTTCACCACAACACAAAACAAACCTTTATTTACATATTGCGACGTATCAAAACAAACCTTTATTTACAACAATCCCAATGACGTCTGCAATGATGACGTCACGCAATGATGACGTTGTGACGATTTTAAATATATCGAAAATCGCACAAATAAAAATTTTTTATTTTTAATAAGTAAGAGTATTATCCACCCTTACCTATACCCAGATTCCTGAATCAACTTGAAATTGTCCAGTACCAACACGCCAAGAAAGGTATTAAGTAAAGAATAATAATAATAATTACTTTAATTATTAAAAATACGACGATATAAATAAAGAAATCTCTAAGTCATAATAAAGTTAACATAAAGTATTTACATTCTAATTAGTGAATAATTAATAATATATAAAGTACGAACTATTTTCTTAGTGCGTAAATACGCACCAGCTTACTGAGCCCTCGCCCCTAAACTATACGCGCAGTCGCCAGTAGAACTTCGTCATGAAAAGATGTGAGTTTTGTGTTGTCTACATACACGTAAGTATATGCCGTTAAACGAATATCCAGTGTAAGATGATTTTATTTTGAAAAATGTAGTGTGTGTAGAGTTAGAAAGAATATACAGAAAGGAAAAATTAGCCAACACATCTCTTTTAAAAATATAAAACTGTAAGTTGTAAGAAATGTAACTACCAGACTTTAGTACTGCAAAGTAAGAACTATAATTAAGGTGTAAAATGTGAACTACAAAATCCGGACGAAGAAAAGTCAAACTACAACAGTATGAACTTCAAGTAGAAAAACCGATCGTCGAGAGCAGATATAATCAACCCTATGTAGCTTCAAGAGGAACCACGTACTCCACCCATAGAAGACGACAGGAGATGCCCCCAAGGACCCAACAACAACCTCATATTAAATTCAGGTGATATCCAAACACAACATTTGTAAATTTTCGTTTCAATAAGAGAAGTAACAAAAGAACACTAATGAACTTTAATAATGTGAAGAAGAAATTATCAGAATTGTAAATTTTGTAATGTAGTAGTAGTAACAGCAATATATAGATAAATGTAAGATAGTAATGTAAATTACTACCAATATTATTCTTCCAATAATTTGGTTGAAGTTTGTGATAAATTAATTATTTTAAGAAAGTTCAGACCCGTATCCGAGGTATTTAAAACTAACATCTAGATGAGTAAATTTTTGAGATAAAAGGAATAATAAACTTAATATCTTTAAAACAGTAAAAGCAGAATTTACTAAAGTAAATTTTCTTTAAAAAGAAACAAAGTCAAACATAATATTTGAATAGTAATAAAGAGATGTTTTCGCTAACACCAAGTGAGTGAATAAATTTGTGCAAACCTTGTCAATTTCCTATGTCATAATTGTGTTGTAATTTGTTGGTAAGGATGTTTTACTAACAACGGCAGCTAATTTAATTAACTGGTAAAGAATTGAACTAGTTCCCGACTTTTGTGTTGTCTTAACAAGGGAGACGTCACAAAATTGCGCCACTCTGCTACTTTGAAAAAAGAAATAATTATGTTGCTGTTGTTGTGTAATTTTATAATTCGTTAACAATAACTTGGACAAACATAAATTTATTCACTCAGAAATAGAAAAAAAATAAATGAGTAAAATTTTAATTATGTTATGATAATATTAGTATCGCGACTTTGCCGTATTAAACAAGTCATCGCTGGTAAGTATTCCATTCCAAACCTGTCGATAGAAGCCAGTCTGTTCATGTTAAATACGTGTTGAGGAATGTAAACTCTCCCCTTTGTATGCACTCATCTCATTCATAACCTCCCCTCTCTAAACCAAACAAACCACCTTAGACACGCTCTTTCCTGTTTTGAATTGTCCTAAATTACCACCCTAGACGACTCCCCAAAACAGCTGACCCTTTGTGCCATTGTTAAAGCAATGAACATTTCATATATGAAATTTCTCTCCTCTATACGATGGTATTAGTTTTTGTTTTGATTAATTATATATGTCAGTACAGAGAATTGAATTGTTGTGAGATAAGTTATGTTGATTAATTAATATAAGATTTTATATGCAATAAGATATATATATGTATGTGTTTAAATGAATTAACGTTAACTATTTTAAACATTGATAAAACGAATTAAAGTAAGTGACATAAGATTTGTCGTTCGTAATACGTAGTGTATTTAAAGTTGTTATTATCAAAAATGGCTCAATTTAACCCCGACTTGTTGTTGAAAGACGAATTAAGCTATGAAGCATTATTGCGTGGTCTTCCCTACTCTAATGTAACTGTCGCGGAACTTCGCAAGACGTTACGTGAAAATAAACCGGACCAACCCTCACTGTTAAAGTGTATTAACGATTACACTAATCGTTTGAGTGTTTTAGATTTTGAAAGCGAAAAGGAAACATGTTATCATAAGTATACGGAACTAACTTCGATCGCACAAACCCTGCGTGATGAAAAATCCCCCGCAGTAATTTTACGCACCACCCAAAGAATCGAGCATCTGACCCGCCGTATCACCAATTTGTTGAACTGGCCAGGTGATAAAGATACCCCTCATGATGTACAAAAATTCGCCGAGGAAGCATTACAACAATTACCCGAGATAATGGGCGAATTACGTCGACGATCCGAATCGTTTAGATTAGACGAAATTGAAGAAGCAATGACGAAATTAAATATTTCACCTACCCAATCCCCGACTCAAGAACAGCCAAACGGTACTGTAAAACTTCAGATTCTGCAGGAATCAAATATAAATCCATTCAAAGAACGGTTAACTGATAGTCAAGTAAATATTCAACCAGTAAACGTTACGTTACTCCCTAATGAACTAGAAAATATGACCCGTACCTACGATTTACCTTCTCACTTGCGGACTAATCAATCTGCGGAAAAACCTAGAATGATGAGTCAAATAAATCTAACTACCGAGCTCTATGTAAAGATAACCCACCCTGTAGAAAGTATTTTGTCTGACATACCAATCACTGATGGGCTGAATATTACAAAGCTCCTTGATTTTATCAAGCACATTTTACAATTAAAGGACCTGCAACAACTAAGAGATAACCAGATTTTGCAAGTAAATTTACCTAAGTGTAGACCTCCATTAAAAGATAGAGTGTTAGAATCCCTAAGGTATAATCACCCGGTAGAAGAACTTCATACCACACTAATAAGACATTTCATTCCCACCGGTATCTACGAAGAATTGAAGCGAAACTTAGTACTTCGTGTACAAGGCACATACCAGAGATTAGCTCATTATATATCTGAGGTAAGAGAATCTGCTTTATTGCTACAAGTTAAATGGAGTGAACAACAGTTAGTAGACACTATCTTAGTAGGACTATCCCCCGAGAAGCGGTCTCGCCTAGCACTCATGAAGCGACCTACCACTTTCACCGAACTAGAACTATGTTGTATACATTCATCCAACGTCTGGTATTCTGACCAGAATAGACGCGTTTCTATGTCCCAGAGTCAACACAGAGATTCCTTCCAAACTCGACCAATTGGAAATGATACCCGAAACTACCGCGATAAGCGATTCGTAAGTACATATAAAACCCAAACCTATCCCCATGTTTTATACTCT
The DNA here is from genome assembly GCA_034769895.1 of Magicicada septendecula. Lineage (NCBI taxonomy): Eukaryota > Metazoa > Arthropoda > Insecta > Hemiptera > Cicadidae > Magicicada > Magicicada septendecula. The sequence goes on along the minus strand of CM068368.1, from coordinate 83,095,263 downwards.
AAACCAAAACCCCGACAACCTACGAGCGAAATAAATGAGGAAAGAAGATGTTATAACTGTGGAAAGGCCGGACATATTAGCAAGTTATGTAAACAAAAGCGCTATCAACAGAAAACCGACCAATCAAAAAACATGTGAAGCTGGAAGAACGAAAATCCTACGTCTTCCGAAGCACCAGAAGGAAAGGTAACAACAATAATAAGCATCAAATAAAAATAAATAAAAATAAACGCATAGACCATTACTTAACGAGATTTATCGAGAAGTGCAACTCTATTGGTGCATGAAAACAAGTATATGCCAACTACCCTATGTACAGATAGACCTTGGAGCAACGAATACCCTTGGTCTAATTGATTCCGGATCTACCCGTAGTATAATTAGTAAACAGTTAGCCACCTTATTAGCTAATCATAAACTGATTAAACGTAGCCAAATGGTGAACAAAAAGTGTACCACCGCAAATAAACAAAACCTAAAGATATCGCACAGTATTACGGTGAAATTAAAAATAAAGAATTTTACTTGGTATATTCCCCTACTAGTAGCTGAAGAGTTAGGACAAAACTTAATATTAGGTGCGGATTTTATAAGAAAAACTGCCTTAATCCTTGATATATATGCAAAACAATATTTCTTCAGATTTGATCGTACTCGAAAATATCAGTTCGACTCCGAATTAAGTAACGACGCTATTTGTGAAACCGCAACTATTCATTCAGAGCATCATGAATCTAGTCTGAGTCATTTAAAAGGAAATGAGAGACTAAGAATCCAAAAGTTAATAAAAGAATTTTCTACTGTACTCACTCCCAAGTTAGGATTAACCCATTTAATTGAATATAAAATAAATCTTAGTGACAACAAGGCAATACGACTCCACCCATACAAATTATCTCCGCCCAAGATGGAAATAATGAGAAACCACATTAACAAACTCCTTGATCAGCACGTCATTGAACCGTCAACTTCTCCATACTCATCGCCTGCATTCCTAGTACCAAAAGGAACTGACAAACATAGACTAGTCGTGGATTATAGACAACTAAATAAGAGTATAGAATTTGAATCGATACCACTGCCCGATATTCACAGTGCGTTTCACTATTTTACAAGGGCGAAAATCTTCACCATAATGGATCTCAACCAAGCATTCCATCAAATCCCACTAGCTGAGGAATCAAAACATTTAACTGCTTTTGCTGTCCCATTAAATCTATATCAATTTACGAGAGTACCATTCGGTATATCACAAGGAAGTTCAGTATGCAGCCGACTGTTAAAAAAAATTTTCCATGACGTTAAATTTAAATTTGTATATCATTATCTTGACGATATAGTAGTGTATAGTGAGTCAATGGATCAACATATTGATCACTTGCGTGAAGTATTATCCAGGTTAAAGAAAGCCGGACTGACCGTAAACCCGAGTAAAGTTAATTTCGCAGTAAAACAATTCTCCTTCTTAGGTCACATAGTATCAGCCGAAGGTAAGGTTAGCATCGATCCCGAACGTACACGCGCAATCCGAGAATTTTTACCTCCGAGAGACGTCAAAGGTATAGCTCGATTTTTAGGTATGATTAATTATTTTCATAAGTACATACCCCACTTAGCGGATATAGCAGCCCCATTGAATGTCTTAAGAAAGAAAGGAACGAAATTCGAGTGGACTACTCAACATCAAGAAGCGTTTGAAACACTTAAAGAAAGCATTATATCCCCACCTGTATTGCAGTTAGCGGATTTCAGTAAACCATTTATCGTACAGACCGATAGTTCAAGTGTAGCATTAGGAGCCGTAATGAACCAGGAAATAAATAATACTAGACTCCCGATCAGCTATGCATCCCGTACATTGACCGAGCAAGAAAGGAAGTTCTCAGCCTACGAACTTGAATGTTTAGCCGTGGTATTCGCCTTTGATAAATTCAAACCATTTTTGGAACACAAAGAATTTCTACTAGAAACCGATAATCAAGCTTTATCATGGTTATTTAATCACCCAAAACAGTTAGGTCGTATCGGAAGATGGGTGTTAAGATTAAATTGCTACAAGTTCAAAGTGCAACATATTCGTGGTACTCAAAATGTAGTAGCCGATACTCTATCCCGCATGTTCCAACTACCCAATACAAGATCTGGAGAAGACAATATTGAAACCACTACCGTTAATACACTAATTACTAACTTTCCCCCTTGCATTTAAGGATATAGCATATCACCAACAACAAGATCCGAAATTGTGCAAAATAATAGAACAAATAGAAAAAGGAAATAATTCTGACAAATATACCTTGAGTAAAAGAGTACTTCGTTTTAAAAAGGCAAACGGAAAATTACTAAGAATAATCGCCCCGGAAATAATCAAACCCATGTTAATGGATTACTACCATTCATCGACAATTGGAGCTCATATGGGAATTAGGAAAACTATACATCGTATTCGCAAGGAATACCACTGGGAAAACATGAATAGTGAAATAAAAAAGTTCGTGAAAGAATGCGAAATTTGTGCCCTGAGCAAACCAGCAAGAACCAGTCAAGTCGGAAAATTAATCTCCGAGATACCTACCACTCCCTTCTCGAAAATATACATAGACTATTCTGGACCTTATCCCCGCTCTAAATCCGGAAATACTATGCTGTTAATTTGTGTAGACTCCTTCACTAAATTCGTGTGGATGTATCCTATGCGTCGTGCATTAGCATCTACGACAATTAAAATTTTACAAGAAAGACTATTTAAAGATATGGTACACCTTTAAACCTAATATCTGACAATGGACCCCAGTTTAAGTCGAAAGAATTTAACGACATGTGTTTTAAATTAGGTATAAATCATATTACCGTGACCGAGTACAGATCGCAAGGAAACCTAGCAGAAAGATACTTGCGTAACTTAAAATCAGCATTAATATCTTATCATGCTAAAGACCAGACAACCTGGGATCAAAATATTTCGTGGATACAATTTGCATTCAATTCAGCGTATCATGAAGGTCATAAATCAACACCATTTGATTTACTGTACAAGTACAAACCCAACCATCCTTTAACCACAAAGTGGAAAATCAATGAGTTATTACCCCGCGACGTAAATGGGAATAACATACGAAAAATATGGAACGAAGCTCGTGCAAATTTGAGAGCGAATTTACAAAAATCAAGGAAGTATAATGAGCATAATAATAGGCAAATAAAGTATAAAATAGGTGATTTAGTAATGTATAAAACTCATCCTATGAGTAAAGCAGTTGATAGGACCACTTCGAAACTATCATATCGATGGTGTGGCCCCTACCAAATTCATAAGTTCATCACCCCCGTTACTGTAGCTCTGTATGAACCCAATACAGAAAATTACGTTCGCAGAAGCCATCTGTCTCAAATAAAAAAAAGTTTTTCGTGTCAAAATACAGAAGAAAGACTACGAGAAAGATAGAAAACCTAGAATACTATCTAAGTATTAAGGAATAAAATATGTTGTATATACTTATACCGAAATAGGATAAGATTGTGCAACATCCTATAACATAAGTGAGTATAAACTCAAAACCCCCTTGTACGAATACAAGCGAGGCCTGATCAACCTTAGCTAATGTCCTGCGAGAATGATATAATACATGAGAAATCTAATGACGATGATAATGAAGATGAAGAGAGAGAAAGAAAGAAAGAAAGAAAAATAATACCTAGCGCTGTAAACTAAAAGTAATTCGATTGTTATTACAATACGTGATTATTATTAGTAACATACTCATGAGTATAACTCCGTAAAACGAGTGACCAATTCAAGAAAAAACCGGTAGTAGATGTAAGAATTAAAATAAGGTAGATTTACGTTTTGTGTATTTTATGTATAGTAGATGTAGTAGAATTTAGATGTTACGTAAGTGTAAGGTAATCCATTGATGAATAGAAATAATCTGAGAGAGAGAAATTTCAGTATGGAATTCTGTGTCCAAATATAATTGTTTATTAGATTTTCTATTATTATTCCACCCCCCCTTTTTTCATAGTTAAGTGCAGGAGGATGTGACGATTTTAAATATATCGAAAATCGCACAAATAAAAATTTTTTATTTTTAATAAGTAAGAGTATTATCCACCCTTACCTATACCCAGATTCCTGAATCAACTTGAAATTGTCCAGTACCAACACGCCAAGAAAGGTATTAAGTAAAGAATAATAATAATAATTACTTTAATTATTAAAAATACGACGATATAAATAAAGAAATCTCTAAGTCATAATAAAGTTAACATAAAGTATTTACATTCTAATTAGTGAATAATTAATAATATATAAAGTACGAACTATTTTCTTAGTGCGTAAATACGCACCAGCTTACTGAGCCCTCGCCCCTAAACTATACGCGCAGTCGCCAGTAGAACTTCGTCATGAAAAGATGTGAGTTTTGTGTTGTCTACATACACGTAAGTGTATGCCGTTAAACGAATATCCAGTGTAAGATAATTTTATTTTGAAAAATGTAGTGTGTGTAGAGTTAGAAAGAATATACAGAAAGGAAAAATTAGCCAACACATCTCTTTTAAAAATATAAAACTGTAAGTTGTAAGAAATGTAACTACCAGACTTTAGTACTGCAAAGTAAGAACTATAATTAAGGTGTAAAATGTGAACTACAAAATCCGGACGAAGAAAAGTCAAACTACAACAGTATGAACTTCAAGTAAAAAAACCGATCGTCGAGAGCAGATATAATCAACCCTATGTAGCTTCAAGAGGAACCACGTACTCCACCCATAGAAGACGACAGGAGATGCCCCCAAGGACCCAACAACAACCTCATATTAAATTCAGGTGATATCCAAACACAACATTTGTAAATTTTCGTTTCAATAAGAGAAGTAACAAAAGAACACTAAAGAACTTTAATAATGTGAAGAAGAAATTATCAGAATTGTAAATTTTGTAATGTAGTAGTAGTAACAGCAATATATAGATAAATGTAAGATAATAATGTAGATTACTACCAATATTATTCTTCCAATAATTTGGTTGAAGTATGTGATAAATTAATTATTTTGAGAAAGTTCAGACCCGGATCCGAGGTATTTAAAACTAACATCTAGATGAGTAAATTTTTGAGATAAAAGGAATAATAAACTTAATATCTTTAAAACAGTAAAAGCAGAATTTACTAAAGTAAATTTTCTTTAAAAAGAAACAAAGTCAAACATAATATTTAAATAGTAATAAAGAGATGTTTTCGCTAACACCAAGTGAGTGAATAAATTTGTGCAAACCTTGTCAATTTCCTATGTCATAATTGTGTTGTAATTTGTTGGTAAGGATGTTTTACTAACAACGGCAGCTAGTTTAATTAACTGGTAAAGAATTGAACTAGTTCCCGACTTTTGTGTTGTCTTAACAAGGGAGACGTCACAACGTCATTCAGCGTTACATTTACAGAAAGTTTCAAACGATGCAGTACAGACAAAAGAGCATATAAAACCAAATTTATTCTCACTAAAACGTTTGCTAACCTCAATGTCAGCAGCGATTATTTCTGTCTTGATGCGTTTAAATATCAAATTTCTAGACTGTGGGGAATCGAAAGTGGGAAAGCGTCACGCAATGATGACGTCATAGAGCATTACATGTTACAGAAAGTTTCAAACGATGTCAAGCTAAAAGACATTATCATGTCAAAAAAGCCATTAACTGGTCTTATAAAATAACTCTCTGTTGGTCAGACACAGTCACACAAATTTTACGTTGGTCAGAAAAAATTACTACAATTTACATGTGTTGATACAGTATCAATATTATATGTACCCTGTCTGTACTCCTTCTGTCATAGTGACACGCCTCTAATTCAAGCAGAAAATAGCGTTTCAGATGTGCCACGTCTGTATGTTTACATTATAATTAAACTAAGAATGGAAATAGGATAGATGGATAGGACTCTTTACATGGATTAATGAAATACTAGTTAACTAAAATATATGACCAGCTGATAATTATTATTTAACATTTAATACAGCTTTAGGTCAAAAATATTCATTTGATACTAAGTTTAAAATCTATGATATGACTCTTTACATGGATTAATGAAATACTAGTTAACTAAAATATATGACCAGCTGATAATTATTATTTAACATTTAATACAGATTTAGGTCAAAAGTATTCGTTTGATACTAAGTTCAGAATCTATGATTTCATTGTACTCTTAGAGAGCTAGATCTTGTGTACAGGCTCTGAACATCATAGGGGGTGGGGAGGTACAGTCTCGTCACATACACATTACTTCACTATAACATCCACGTACACATAACCTCGCCTTGTAATAGTGCAGACTTTTACATTTACATGCGTACGTGCTTATCCTCATAATAATATAGTAATACTGGGACTAAACTAGGCATATTTTGGGATCAACTGAGTTATTATAAACCTCAATCGTTTCTTTTTAATACAAAAAAAGCGTTATTATACCTTTGCATAACAAACTATTACTTTCACTGTCATTTTCCTTAACACAAATTCTTATAAATCTAGAACACAAAATTTTTACATATATCTTTAATTCCGCGAGTTTATTAAATAAAGTACTGAAGGAATATATACCAAAAATAGAATACAGTAAACGGATTTAAAAATAATATTTTATCGAAGTGAACTGTGGAAAACTGATATTCGCCGCAGGAGGGTCCGCCGCACTCCTACGGTGTATGGGACTCGCACACACAAGAACCACATGGATTTTCCATGCATTAATCCAGCCCGGGACTCAGCTTTAGCATACCTTACGGTGGTGGCATTTGTTCTTCGTCCATGTGGACGTTCATCTGTTTTAAAACTTGCCCTAGCAAGATAATTTTCTGCGTCCTTCTTTTGCCTTAGTTCCTTCTCTATGTAGGCCGCTACCTGATACCAGTGGTGTTCGCTCTGCAACATCAGTACGATGATATTTTCGGGAGTTATCTGTTTCACTACATTCTCCAGCGTCTGCCAATCCTCTTTCCATCTATCCTAGGCGAAAAATGTGTTATGCACAAAGTTAGTTTCTGTTTACAGAAAATGCAGTCTGGCCTGTTGGTTCTTTCCCCATCCTACATACGTAAGTCCGGAACAGGCCGTGACCAGTAAAAAATTGGGATATAAAATAATAAATCTCTCCATGTTTGCGAACAGTCGATTCAGCTAAGTGCTTTATGCGCCTAGCGGTCCATCTTACCTGCCACTGATTTATAGTACAGGCCCTTGCCTCCTCGTGAGCTTAATTGGGCGGAGCCTGATGAGCGTAGCGAAATCAGGCATAGCCCTCTATCCATGACTCGATGCACAACATAGACCGCGAACTCCTCCGAAACTACTCAACCGAATGTTATAAAATTTTGCATACACATCCGGACTGCATCGTAGAGTGCACACATGTAATTTTTATTTCTCTAAATTATTTGGTTGAAAAGATATTACGATTGTTTAAAAATCTTAGCTGAAACGTGTGAGAGGAAGAGAGATAGAGATATCTCTGGCTGTCGCCCGATAAGATTTTGCTGCATCAGAAATGCAGGTGCGTGTGCGGTTTCCGCCGACCGCGCTGGCCCGTCGGGCGCCGTCGCCCGATAAGATAAGATTCTGCTGTATCACAAATGCCGGTGCGCACACACACGCTAGCATAAACCACGAACGGGATTGTGTCTTCATCGGCAGGCAAGGCTGAGGTCTTCGCCGACTGCATGGAGTCGCAATTTACCGTTCATCGAGGCGTTTCGGAGCCTGCCCACTCGGCAGAAGTCCGGGACTTCCTATCTGGTTATTTTTCTCGCCCTCCCGTTGGCCCAGACCTCCCGTTCGACAGAGACGAACTCGCTTCGTCTGTCTGCCGACTAAACCGCCGTCGCGCCCCCGGTCCTGACCGGATCGGGGCCGCTGCATTACAGTATCTCCCGGCCTCAGGCGTTGACCTCGTTCTCGAGCTGTTCAACTCTTGTCTCCGGCTACAGTACTTTCCCCGCCTGTGGAAAACTGCCAACATCGTTATGATTCCTAAACCCCGCAAGCCGCGCATGTTTCCTGAAAGCTATTGGCCAATATCTCTCTTGCCAGTTATCTCGAAGGTGTTCGAGCGGCTCCTGCTGGCCCGAATCTCGCCGTTGTTGGATAATTTTATCCGCAACGAACAGTTCGGGTTTCGCAGAGAGCACTGGACCACGCTTCATCTAGTCCGCGTGGTAACGCAACTCTCTGACGCCACCAACAGGCGAGCGGCTACGGCCGCCGCACTGCTGGACGTGAGCAAGGCCTTCGATAAAGTCTAGCACGAAGGGCTTCTCTTCAAACTTGCCAACTCCCCCTTACCATCGTCCATAGTACTTTTCTTCCGGTCGTATCTCAGCGACCGAACCTTCAGGGTGAGCGTCGACGGAACCTGCTCTGCAGTTCGTCCCGTCGCCGCCGGCGTACCCCAGGGATCTGTCCTCGGCCCCTTTCTGTGCACAAGAACGACCTGCCTGTCTTGCCCGATGTCACGTTGTCTTTGTTCGCTGACGATGCAATGTATCATTACAGCTCTGTGTCCCCGCGTTTTGCGAGCATACAGTTGCAGCGTCAGTTGGACCAGCTTCCGGACTGGCTACGGAAATGGCGGGTGACGATCAATACGGAGAAATCCGAGGCGATCTGTTTCACTCGTAAGTCCATCTCCCGATGCCAGCCCCTCTTCCTGGAAGGGAGGCCTATCGCCTACAAAGAGTCGGTGAAGTATCTAGGCGTTCGGCTCGACCGGCGTCTTTGCTTCAACGCCCACGTGACTGAAACCCTCTCCAAGGCTCGCGGCGTCCGAGCCAAACTTTACCCATACCTCGCGTGCCGCAGCCCCCTGGCGCTGCGCACGAAAGTTACCCTCTATCTGTTGTTTCTCAGGTCTGTATTGACCTATGCGGCACCTGTTTGGTGGTCACTTGTCTCCGCCACCAACAGGCGTAGGCTGGAAAGTTTCCATTCCAGAACCCTCCGTTCCTTGTCGGGATCTCCTTGGTTTGTTAGAAACAGTGTTATTCGAGGAGGTCTGCGAGTTCCTACTCTCTCTGCCTTTGTCTGGTCATTAGCTGCGACTCTCTTTGCCGCAGCTGAGACCTCTTCCTTCCCTTACCTTAGGACCATTAGCACCACGCAACCACCTCCCCCTGTCCGGGTCAAACGCCCTCGGGCGATTCTCGATGACCCGCCATAAGTTTAAGTAAACTGCTTAAATCAATTTGCATAATCAATATTATCAATAAATATTCAATAAATAAAAATCTGCCCATGCCCCAGAATTTACCTGCAAAGCTGTTTCCTTCCTCCCTTCCTAGTATGCCGACCGAGCTGAATGCCGCTGCTACGCGCTATCACTGGCACGGAGGCTCTCTCCCTCACGGCGTCTGCACGCGGGACTGGGAACGGGTGACATCTGTCATCTGAACCCGTTCATGCGGCAGTGCCCACTGATTGAAAAAATTTTGAAAAATAAATAAAAACCTTTCTCCCCCACCTTCTCAGTTAATTGGTTGGCGGTTGTCCATTCCTGTTTTTAGGCACCAGTCGCAGAACCAGAACTATGTATATCTACAGGCAGCCATTGGGCTCGACCCAGATGCTGCAGTCATGCACCGGGTGCAAGGACGCCCCGCTACTACAATGCTACATGCTACACGCTCGCACAACACACACACACACACAAGCACAACTACACACTCGAACATCAATACTTAAGTATAACACAATTATATTCTCTTCTTTTTTGTCACCTAAGTGTAAATTATGCAGAACGCAGATGACCACTGTACTGAGTTTAAAACTAATCAGAATATTTGTTTATAAGAATCGCTATACGTATGTTTACCTAGCTGATACTAAATAATAAGATCAGTGAGGCACTTACAATTGTTGCTGACGCCAAACACAACTGTAAATATTCCCAGACCAACCGCCCTATTTATAAAAGAGAACCAGATGACGCTCGTACATTATTTAACTTTTGAAGGAAATGTAAGTAACACGTGTACATTGTAATATTAAATTGTAATAACGTATAAATGAAGTTCTCTGATATAATTTTCTCGTTTTCTGAAAGAAAACATTTGAAGATGTAAACAAACAATCTCAACTCCTTCACATATACAATGATACATACATACGCACACACACTCACATACACGAACACGTTCACAAAATAATTGTTCTGTTGTGTTTGACATTTCTTTTGAATTTATACACAGGTCCTGATGATGACAATAAACATTGTCGAAACGTCGACACAGATAAGTTAAAATTTATGTTATTTTTGACCGATCCTCACTAACCCTTCTCTGAAAAATTATTCTTATACTTCTCTATTTATATAGCTATTTAAATAAATAGATAAAAGACTAGTCAGTCAGTAGGCAGACCGGGCACGTAGGTGTTAACTACAAGGCTTTGTAAACCAGTCAATTTTCCAAATTCTGTTAAAATTATTATTCTTATACTTTTTATTCAATTTTGTACTTTTTGTTTGAGTACTTTTTTCTGTTATACGCATATTCTATACATTCTTCTTCATCAATTTATATATACGTATTATTTATAGTATGCCCCGATGGAGAAGAGGTCCAAATATTGATCGTTTAACTACAAATCAAAGACGGATGAGAGAGCTGCAGCAACTGTTGAAGGCCCTGCAGAACATAACATCAATCATGTTATACGAACAAAACAACACAGGATATAGGAATCTTCAGAATGAATTTGAAAATAATTTACGATCTCTAGAATTCTATGAATGTGTAAATAGTTCTCGAGTGTTGATGCAGCAAATATTTGTTGATATGTGTCCGCAGTGTAAGCGAAACCCAAATAAGTTTACTGCAGTTAATCGCATGGATCCTAAAGATGTACCTATGTAACTGATGGATCTCACTTATGTAGAACAACTCTTGATAGCAAGAGTACAACCAGTGATGCGTGTGTATAGGGTGAAATCGAAAGTCTTTCCTGGTCAATATGCTTATAAGGGAAATATTATAAATATTGGTCAAAATATAACGGAGATTGTTAGTTCCTTGCCCCCACACCCGCTTCACTAAGCACTATAGTTGTAAGAAGGGAAAGTGTTAATGGACATCGGGATTTCATGTGAGACGTGACAAAATTTTAGTAGCACTCAATTTTTTGAAAATGAATAATCCATTCTAGTGATATCAACATTGATATGGAACAAATATCTCTACTTCAATTAAATGATAGTATTTATGGAATGATACCCACTGTTGATTTACCTGAGGTGAATACAGATGAAGAGAACTTTTCTGAAGAAATTTATGAAAGTATGATCCCGGAGAATATTAGAATTACAGAAGTTGATCAACTCCAATCTGCAGTGAATAACGTAATTCCATGGCCACAAGGTACTGATATCATAAATGAATTCTCGTGCGAAGGATATGTAAGGATGGCATTTCCCGGTTTACTACCTTACGGATCTGCTGAACTAAACGACAGTACTCGAGCAAGTAGTATGAAACTTACAGCACTTGAATATTTCCAATTTTTGATGCAATATAAAGACCGACGTTTTTCACAAGATCCTAGGTTCAGATTTTTTGCATTGAACACTGTTCAGTGTCATCAAGCTATTCAACGTGGGACAATATTTGCTAGAAAATCTTATTTCAATGGAACTATACAGCAACTGAGAAACACGCTGTCGAGTAATCCTCAAATAATAAGAAGTTTATGTTATTGGTGTGGAAAAATAAGAGGATCAAAATCTTACAAGTTTGAACGAAGAGGTGAACTTGAATCAATGATTGAGCAGTGTGATAATCTTCCTACGTGTTTTTTTACTTTGAGTGCAGCTGATCTTTGGTGGCCTGATCTGGCACGACTCATGGGTTGTAATTTCGTGCAAGAGGAAACGTTAGGTAAATCTAGAATCGCTCAGCAAAGGCAAAAACTTATAAATGAGAATCCCTCAATTGTTGAAGATTATTTTTCGTTTCGTGGAACTTTATTCATAAACAATGTCGTCTGTAAGATATTCTCAGTTTCAGATTATTGGTTTCCTTTCGAATTCTATCATCGTGGTTCATGTCATGTACACGGTCTTCTTTGGATCTGTGGTGCTCGTGATCCAAGAACTTTTAATAATGCATCTGAGGAAGACATTTTGAGTGCCAAGATGTATTATGACCATTTGGTTAATGCATTCAATCCTTTGCCATTACATCCTTCAAGGATTAGATCAACTGATGTTGTGATGTTGTTATCGACAACGATCGTTCTCTTTCAGAACTACTGAATCGATTCCAAAGACATACCAGATGTACCAAAGGATATTGTCTTAAGTGGAATGGCAAAGAATATACTTACAGGTTAAAATATCCTAAAGAATTACAAGAGCAATCTCTTCTAGAGAAAAATGAGAAAGGTATTTGGATATACACCAATAAGGAATGATGAACTCCTGAATCATTATAATCCTTTCATCGTACAAACATGGAGAGTAAATACTGATTTTAGTATAGTCACCTCCTTATACCAGGTGGTTGAATATGTATCCAAATATGCTTCAAAGTCAGAACCTGCTTCGAAAATTTGACGGAAATGTTTCAAGAAATCGTTGAATCGAGAGCCCCGGATGAAGAATCTCGTTGAGCATATACAAGTTTGGTGATAAGAGTGATCGGAGAAAGAGACATCGAGGCTTGCGAAACATGTCATTTACTCTGTGGAATTCCATTGTATCAATGTACCAGAACTTTTAGAATACTTGTCATAACAATAGAAGACAATGTTGCAATTAATGGAACCAACAGTGAAAATGACAGTAATTCATTCATTCAGTTTCATAGTAGTAAACCACTAGACATGGAAGAGAATTATTTGATTTTGCTAAAAAAATTTCTAAGGGAAGAAATAATTCAATTAGCACGAACAGAAAAGAAATAATTGTACCAGTTTTCCCTAAAGTGAAGAACAATAACAATGCAGTCAATACTGAATTACTGTATATTGTAAACAAAAGTTGATTTTACATAAGCATTGGCGTAATGAAGAAGACTTGAAAAGTACAGATGAAACATGGTTCATGGCTTATACCCGACAAAATTTTGGACAGTTTAACGAACAATTACACACGTCTTTAATTACAGAAGAAACTGAAATTGACCAGGATAATAATAACGAGTTTGATATATTTGACGATAGAGACTGGATGGCTATATCAGCAGTAATGCCTAATGCACTACCAATTCATGTTGGTCTAGGTAATTGTGATATCTATTTACTTTATAATTGGGAATCAGCCTATTACAAATATCTATATATAAAGAATAAAACCTCTTTCACGAAAGGAATCGAGAAACGTTTGGGAATCAGTATGATTCTCATGAATCATACAATGTTATTTTCAACGACCAACAAAATAAGATATTATCTTTCTTAGAATATCAGCTAAATGACTATGATGATTGCAATCAAAGACTTGCAATTATTCAGGGAAAAGCTGGAACTGGTAAAAGCTGTGTAATTAATGAAATGGTTAGGAGAATTAATTCATATTTTGGCTGCGATGCAACTCTTTTAATGGCTCCTACTGGTGTGGCAGCTAACAATATTGCTGGACAAACTATTCATTCAGCTCTAAGAATAAATACTTCAAAGAAAAGGGAGGAACTTTCAAAGATTTAGAAGATGAATCCAAAATTGCTTTTGAAGAAGAATTAAAAGATGTGAGGTTCGTTATTATATATTATGTTGGGTTTGAATTTGTTTTTCAAAATTGATATGCGACTCAAACAAGCAAAGCAGCGTTCTTCAGCAGTTCCTTTTGGTGCCTTTGTGTGTATTTCATTGGTGATTGGTCCCAACTTCCACCGGTTTGTGACAGGACTCTTTACAATATTGGTAATTGTGTTCAGACCATTCAATCGAATCTTATGAGACGGAGATTATGAGACAGCAAGGTGATGATCAAAAAAATTCACAAAGACTTTAAATAGAGTCGCAAATGATTATTAATAGAGACACTGAACAAGATTATCACCTCTTATCTAAAAGATTTTTTGTAAACTATATCGAGGACAATTTCAAAGATAGTGTCTTTATAATGTCGAAAAATGCTGAAATCGAACGCTTTAATTATGAAAACCTAGAAAGTAATAAACAACCCTTGGCTCTAATCAATGCAATCCATAATTGCCTAGAAGCCTCTCTAGCAAAATCTGACGATGCTCAGGGATTAATTGCACAATTACGTTTATGTAAAAGTGCTGGAGCTATCCTTAGAAGAAATCTTTGGGTCACAAAAGGAGTAGCCAACGGTTCAGTTGGGACAGTAACTGATATTATTTATGACCCGGTAGTTGTATGTTAAAATTATAACGATCACATGCCAACATGTAAACTTGTATCTTTCGAAAAATATACAGGACCTGTTCTGTACGAGAACTCAATACCCATTGTACCAGTAGTGGCATCATTCAAGAAAAATGAAATTTCTTGTACTCGCAAACAATTTCCGTTAATGTTAGCATATGGTGTTAGTGTACATAGATCGCAAGGTATAACATTAGATAAGGCAATTGTTAATTTAGGAGACAATGAATTTCAGGTTGGATTAACGTATGTTGCTCTTTCAAGAGCGAAAACATTAGAAGGATTATTATTATAACCAGCGTTTAATTTTGATAGACTGCTAAAAATTAATAGAAGTCCATCAATGATTGTTCGCAGAGATGAGTTGCAAAGGTTGTGGAGTATGTCTAATGACAATTAATGTATATTGTACTATAATGTAGTGTATTCAATAAAAAGTGTGTATCATAAAAGTGTATATATTTTGTTGATTGTAAAAATATTGATAAATAAATTATTACGAATATCAAATGCTCCGCCCATTTGTGACAGTGACACTCCTAGTAATAATAATAATAATAATAATAAATAATAATAATAATAATAATAATAATACTCCACTTCAGGCATTTGTTCATAGGCTGTTGCGCCCTCCGCCCGTGATAGAACTCACGCCCCATCCCAGCCAGAGATATTAGCCAACCTTTTAACTCACGCCCGGGGGGAAGCCGTGCGATGGGGGGGGAAGAGTGTTGTTTATGTGTGTAGTATATATTGTGTGCCCTTGTTGCTTACCTGGCCCGGTTATGCCAGAGAAGACGTACGTATTATTTGTCCGCGTACGTGCGGGTGGACGAGCAAATCGAGCCGTGACCTTGACTCGATCTCACCACATCGGCAGCACAGCAACGCTCTCATTATGAGTCAGAGACGCTACCACTGTGCCGGTTCGCCCACTGGTAATACTGGTAATACCTGTGCTTTTATTTATTACCTTCTTCCACTTCGTCAATACCAGATACCATCTTCGTTGTCCCTGACTTTCGTATAATCAACAACATTTTCTGATTAACACAAGTTAGTAATGAAAGAGTTTTCCCATTTGTCCTTGAGAACTCCGATATTCGTCTTTTACCTTCTTGGTGTAATTACGTTTTTTGCCAATTGTTCTCTTGCCCAGTATTTAAAATTTTATTTTCACACAGTCGCATGGCGTCTTCCATTTAAAATTATGCATTACGGGATGCTAGCTAGTTCTATACTTAAGCTTCGACTAATTCTATTGAATTAAATTCTATGTGATACGGTGGAAACGGATACCCAGCACTGTGTCCCTTCGCAGCTAAAATTTCACCGACAACGTAACCAACACGTCGCTGCTTAACTTATAGAGTTCAACTTTTAACATGTCGTCTCTGAAAGGAATACTGTGGTTTCCAACCAGCGTTTCATGTTTGCTTTTTAGAAGGCGAATTGAGTGATCTCTCTATTTGGAGGCTGAACATGTCGCGTTATTCTGTACTGCCAACACACGTTTTTTAGAGCAGGTTACTTATTAACTTTTCTTGTAACCATTTTAAATAATTTTTTGAATTCATTTCATCGCCCGTGTTTGAACTTCATTTTTACATCGTAAAACAGCTTTGAGTAAATTCCATTTCACCTCCTACGTGAATCGTTGACCTTTTGAATATGGAACTTTAATTTCCTCTACACTCCTTACGTTTTCGGAAGCCACCTAAGAGATTAGGAGACCCTTGCCCACCAACGCGCACTCACACACACACACACGCGCGACCAGTTTGACCTGCCCCTAATGGCGCTTCGATGAGTCACCTACTAGGCATTGAACGACAAAACTATGAAAATTTGTATTCTAGATTTTACATAAGTTATGATACATTTTTTGGATTCTATATTCAATTTCCTTAAAAATGGGTCCAAACACGAAATAATTACGACATTTATGAGCTTTAAAAAGACGCCAAACACTATTCTACGTATAAAATTCTACGTGACCAGATAACTAGAGGAAGGAAAGTACAGATATACAATACTATCGTAAAGAGTGCTCTGTTGTATGGTGCTGAGAGTTGGAGAATGACAGAAGCGGACAAAAGGAAAATATTAGCTGTAGAGATGGATGCACTAAGGAGATCGTGCAGAGTATCCAGGCGAGAGAAAATAAGAAATGAACAGATTAGAGAAATGATAAATGTGAAACATACAGTAGTAGACGAAATAGAAATAAGGCAGTTAATTTGGTTTGGACATGTTAAACGGATGGGTGGAGAAAGGTTGCCAAAAAGGATAATGGAATGGTTACCCCCGGAGAAGAGGAAGAGGGGAAGTCCCGGACGATCATGGAGAGAGAGTAGGCTATCCAGAAAGCTCTAACTGCAAGGACACTTGCAGAAGAACATTGTCAGGACAAAAAGTATTAGAGAGACATTCTGGAAATCGGACAGCGACGACGACAGACGCTGTAAACGGAAAAAAGTAGGCCTACTGGTACCGCATGTTTAACTGTATATAATAGCACTACACTTTAAAACCTTTAAGCGATGGGTAATTTCTTACGGGGTGAACCCTCTATTCTGACTGTTTCCATCGTGATATTGTGTTTCGCTTGTGTATTTTGATCCCTGAAATCTGCGATCGTCATCAGAAGCTGTGAGCGGCGGTTGAAAGACCACGTTGACGTTGTTAGGTCTTTCAATCGCAACTCACAGCTTGCGAGGACGATTGCAGGTTCCAACGATCAAAACGTCAAACGACTAAAATATCATGCGAACAGAAGCAATGCAAATATCTTACGATGTAAGCAATGCGAATAGAATGTTTACCCGTAAAATGAAGTAATTTTTAATAGATAAAAACGGATACTACAACAGAGAACACAAAATAACAAAATATGCTGCAACTTTTAAAATAAACTTAGCTGTTATTTCTCAACCGTATTTTGTTAAAATCTTAGAACATAATGTCGAGCAATCGCGTTTGTTGGTCACCCGTCAGTGCTGCCATCAAACAAATAAGCAATATAGGCTTACGAACAAATAAGGTAAAATAAGGTATACTAGCAATTCTAAATGTTAAAGGTAAACTACCGGTTACGTCACCTATTTTACATAAACGCGAGTTTTCATATATTGTTATATTGATTCGATAAAGGACTAAGTGAGAGGTTTCTCAATCTCATGACGTCAGAGATCTTTAGCCTGTAGACAAGCTCTATATTGAAGCTCGGGAAATTAGTCGTAAAACTTATAATTTTGGTATAGCGATTTTTGAACAATCAGCAGTAAATTCTAAAAAAAACATCTAATCAGAACTTGCCAATGAAAGAATAATTTTTAGTTACATAAAAATTATAATATTAAAACTTACTTTATGTCTTAATACAAATAATATTTAAGCATACTTTAAAAAGAAGCGAAATGCTTGGGTAATAACAAAAATAGAGATCCAACACCATAACATATAGATCTCTGACATAACATATAGATCAACAGATGTCAACGATTACAATCAGGGTGACAATATTTGGGAAGGCGAGCGATATTATGAAGTTTGATCAAATTTGTAATACATATTTTGTTTATGCAAGAATGTTTTTAATCAAAGAGTGCACATAGGTTAAAAAACAGCAGAACGGTGGAAACATTGCGGGCTGGAAAGAAATTTAGTAAAAGAGTATGCTAAGTATAACAAGGCTAATGCAAAATTAATAAATTAATTAAATACATACGAAAACAAACTAGAAAATATTAACACGAAAGTTGATAAGAAAAGATTCAAACAAACTAGAAAATGATCAATTGTGGAGTACAAGAGTGTCCATTATCACCTTTTCTTTTTAATTTATATATTGACGATGTCATACAAAACTGACAGATGTGTCTTGTAGAGAATTTTATGATTGGTCACACTCTACAATTGACACTTTGTTGTTTGCGAACGATCAGGCTATTCTTTCGGACTCGGAAAACAGGTTGCAGATGAGTATAGATCTGTTAAATCGAATCTGCAAGGACTCTGGATTACAAATATCCACATTTAAGACCAAGGTGATGGCTTTTAGTAGAACTGATCCCGTACGGGCAAAAATTGTTATAATTGGTACTCTCCTGGAACAAGTCAGCAACTTTGAATACTTGGGCTACAGTGTGTCCTATAATGCAAGAAACGACGTCGTGAATAAGTTGCATGGGTTCAATGTCATGTGCGGGACCATTAGGAAAACTCTTGAATCATGAAGTAAAGAAACACGCCTAAACTTCTACAAGGTGATGGCACTTTCCACACTTCTTTATGGGTCTGAGAATTGGGCTCTAAAGATAGGTCAGGCCAGTCGCATCCAAGCGGCTGAAATGAGATTTCACAGGCACGTGGCAGGGTATACTCCCCATGATCATAGAAGAAACTCAGATATACGGCTGGAACTGAATATTGTGAGTATACTCGACAGGATTTACTAGTATCGGATGAATTGGTGGGAACATCTTTGCCGAATGGATGACTGCCGCATCCCCAAACAACTATGGAACTCTAATCCGAGGGGACGGAGACGTGTGGGACGTTCGAGGAAGCGCTGGAGTGACCAGATCTAATCTTTGCCTGTTTGAGACTTGAACAAGCCATCCTTGGTTTGGTCCTTGCAGATGATGATGATGATGACAAACTAGAAAAGTTAATACGGTATATAACTAAAAGATAGATACATAAACAAACTAAGAAACAATGTTAGCACTTAAAAAATGAAGGAGAAAGGACATTTTGTTATGCGAATGGCAGACGGTTACGAAAGTTATTGGATTGAAGACCAGAAGACATAATGACGTCGCAACGACAAAACTTTGCAGAATGGACGAGTAATAACATTAAGAGAAGATGTACAACTTTCATAATCAATTCATTTATCGATTATAAAAAAGCATTTTATTGAGATAACAGGGATATGTTATAGAAAATCTTAGAGTTACGAGGCTATCCTCTACATTTTATTAGAGTGATGAACATCTTATATGACGGACGGTATTGTGATACATACTGGAAAAGGGAAGACTGCCCCAGTGATGGTTAATAGAGGTGTCAGATAAGGGAGAAGTCTTTCACCTACATTGTTTAATATATACTTGGATGATATGATCAGCCAGTGGGAAGTTGAACTCAGTCCAGGGTTAAACTTACATCCTCCCACCGCATGCATAAATACTCTGTTATTCGCTGTTGACCAGGTGATACTCCAAAAGAGCGATGATGCTCTCCAGTAGTTGATATACTACTTGAACCGTGTATGTGGAACATATAAGTTTAAAATATCTGAAAGCAAAACCCAGGATATGGACTTTAAAGGGAAATTTCCAATACGTTCCAAAATAGTTATTGCGGATAAGACTTTAGAGCAGGTATCGCACTTTGCTTTCCTTGGTTGCGACATAAGTTATGAACGTGATGATGATAAGAAGAAAAAAGTAAGTAAGTATCAGATGATGTGTGGTACAATCCAACGAACACTATGAAACAAAACAAAAAATGATACTAGAATGAAGTTCTATAAAGTAATGGCGATACCTGTTCCTTCACATGCTAGTGAAACGTGGACGACAGTTGTGAAAGAAAAGCAGCATATAGAAACCGCTGAAATAATTTTTAAGACACGAAAGTGGTTATCGTCTAAGGGATCAAACGCGTAAAGAACATGTAACTGGGTATATTCTCCAACAATGATAAGGTAGAAGAACGAAAGCATCAATGGATGGAGCACGTCTACAGAATGAATCACCAGAGGCTAGTAAAGCGCGGTGTAGACTAAGTCTGTAAAATGAACGGTGGCGGTTGGGACAGGCCAGACCGACTAACACACACTCAGCGGATTATACCTGGCCCTTGGTGGCCGCCGTGACTAACATACTGGACATTTATAAGCGCAAGAGCATTTTTTTACTGTGCTAGAAAATCGCAATACAGTTATTGTTTTTGAATTCTGCGCAAATTTCTAAGAAAAATGATACTAAACAACAACTATCAACAAGCAATTACTGTCCTTTAAAAGCAGTAAGTGAAGCCTCATGAATCTGGCGTAATAATACTAATAATTATGTACCAATCATTTAAAATGTTAATGCTTATGTTGAATGTTTGTGGTTACATTTTCTTACATAATTTTATGCTTAATGAGTTATGCTTACTCTTATTTATTATACAAATATTAATATTACCAATTATAATTGTAGGGTAGTCGCTTTCTGTAATATATTCTCAAAATCATTTTAAAAATTATTATAGGTTTGTTTGCATTGACGATAAAATGTCATACAAGGAAAGGTTAAAGCTATTGTTACTAAGTTACTAAGATTAAGACTATTGGTAAGATGAATAATTTCGGATTTCGGATTTAGGATTTATTGTTACTTATGTAGACCTGTAATAGTAAGTATGTCTAATTTGTGTACATATTTAGTTATTTATATTTTACTGACGATTGCCATGTATATGATTTTATGAATACGAAAGATTAAAATTTGAATTTGAGTGTAACATTATTTTATTTTTTTTATTTTTCCAATTCAACATTAGTCGCTTGACTAGATTTTTATAGTGTTGAAAACAGAGAGCTGTCGCAATTATGTCATGTTTAGACTCATTTTTCTTAAAATTTCGTGAAGGTTACAAAAATGGTAATTTCGTTTGGCATTAAAATCAAATTTCAAAAGTTGTAATTATGTAGTGGACGGCACACTTTGTGAATCATACCTGTGGCGCGCGGGTCGGCTGTGAGTGTGCATGCGTCAGTGAGGGCACCTCAGGCAGTCTGGGCGGTCCCAACCGCCACCGTTCATTTTACAGACTGTACAAACCAGTTGGCAGAAGATCTGGGGGTAGGCACTAGAAGAGATGGCTACAGTGAAGACGAAACAGGCTATAAGCCTACACAGTGAAGTGACGACGACGTGTAGTGGTGCAATAATCCAACAAGTAGGCCTACAGCTGAAAATCACTGAAGAATGATTGAAGAAGCTGCTGATGTGCTGCTGCTAATGATGATGATACTGCCACGTCAAATCCATTTGGAAGTATAAGGACAACGTCAATGTAAGAGCTGATGATGATGACAAAAAAAAGGCATAATGGATGACGAAGGTAACTGAGTCGATAATTACCCGGTATGCTGAGATTGAATCCGCCGGAATCGAAAATTTCCAACCTGGCCTCTCCGATGAACTTGATATTGCCGGCATAGTACAGTCGCTGTTCAACGTCAGTTCGGTAATTCGGAATTTCTTCGAACCTTGGGAAAAAGTGCGTAGTCGTTTCTACGCTGCTTGCAGGCGTATCTTTATCTGCACTCGTCATGCAAAATAAGCACATAAAGATACCCAGCGCAATCATTTTCTCTCATAACAGTATCCTTTCTACATGACGAATAAAATTTAATACAGCACTTAACAAAATCGTGAAATCAAAATTGACTTCAGCGGACGGCTAACGAGCTGGAAGCGTCGTTATTGTAAACGATTACAGTATATTGACGTCAAACAAAATGATAAACGAAATGTACACGTCATAGAACGTTACATTAAAGTATGCTGTTGGCGCGATGCTTCGCTTTTGCTCTGTGCGCATACTCATGCCTTCAAACGGGACGTATGTTTTTTGTTTACGACCACAGCGTCCACTTCTATTTTGAATATACTCCAGTCGTGGAAATAACTGATTATGGATTTAACTTCAGCTTTCTAGGTACAGTTTCTATGAGACTTTTTATTATCGCGCTGTTCTACACATACGTACACACACACACACACACACACACACACACACACACACACACACACACACACACACAACAAACCTAGCTTTACTGGGTTTTGGAAGCCTGACGGGGCCATCGTATCAGACTACCTGCCTACTACGTTAACAACCTTCGAAAGGGTCGTCTATTGTTAATTTCATTGCACCTAACCAAGTCGTCTATTCATACATAAGTACCGGGGGACCGAGCTTAGCTCGGTTTCAAATAAAAAATAATTTTTTTAATAATATTTTACATTTTTCTTTTTACATAACAAAACAAAAACAGATTTGCATTTTACAATATTAATTTAGAAATTGGAAATGAATTTTATGAAATTGGGAAACTAAAATAATAATCTTATAACTCATCATGTAGGTTAACAAACATAATATATTTAAAAAATATATATATAGAAATATATTTAAAAATTTAATTTTGTACAATATTTAATAAAAAAGTCATGTTGAAATCATCCAAGTTGTCTGGAATGTCCAAAAGAAGATGTTCATCATCAGTATCCATTATTATTCTGTACATTATTATTAGAATCAATATCATTCAATGTTTCTTTCCACACTATATTACGAGTGTGTCGAGGATTTTCTTGTGGTAGCAGAACTTTTAAACTGCCTTTCCTTTTAACTCGGGAAAAAGCGACGTATAACGTTCCATGCATAAAAACTGGTGTCCGTAAGTCAACACCAACGTACTCAAATGTTTGACCCTGGACCTTGTGAGCTGTCATAGAAAATGCCGGTCTTACGGGAAATTGATGTCTTTGCATGGTACACCCGACCTTTGTTAGAATCCAATGTAATTCTTGGATATGTACCTCTCGACCCGATTTTTCTCCAGCAATTATCTTAGCTTTGATAATGTTATTGCACAACTCTGTAATATTTAATCTAGTTCCATTGCAAAGTCCCTCTGTAATGTCTAAGTTTCGTAAAAGCATTATTAGAGTATCTTTTTTCAACTTAAGTTCATGTGGCGGTAAATCGGCTATGTCAACAGAATTAAGGAAATTTGAAGTGAATTGAAGAGCTCCTTCTGGTTGATCTTTTACAGAGTCGTAGCTGTGATAAATTTTGATATCTCCAGGTAGTTTTTCAATGATCTCAGCATTAATTTTTGTTACGTCTCTCTTCAAAGGAGCAATCATAGCTCTGTCTTTCATATCTTGAAATCTATTATTAGTAATACAGTTTTCAAAGACTTCATCAATTAGATTTCCATTAGAAAGAATATCTACTGGTAGCTCAATTTCGTCCATATTATTTACAGGCAACTCTCCGTTCCCGACCTTCTACAAATATTCAGCAAAATCTCTTTGCTCTGAAGCAAATATCTACACGCATATTTTCAGTCAAAGAAAAGAGATGGAAATGTTGCCAAAGGTAACAAATGTTAACAAGGTAACTTCTTTTTATGCATAGATCTATCAGTTCACTTTTGTTGGCACGTTGTTGAACAGGAAAGCACTGTCGAAAATCTCCTCCAAAAACAACAATTTTTCCTCCAAATGGTAAATGTGGATTGCCCAGAGCGCGAAGCAACCAGAAAGCCCAGAACTTGAGCGAGTTCCCTGCCTTTCGAAGATCCTGGTTTTATATTTGAAACATATTCAGCAGTTAAAGGAACTTTAAGTCCAAATGTTTTGTGGGATGTTCGACCATTAGGAAGTAAGATAGACGCAATTCCAGTGAACGCCATGCACTTTACATTACAATTTCTTCCAGAAAGAATGTGGAATAGTGTCTTATAAATAAAAGTTTTCCCCGCACCACCAGGTCCATCAATAAAAAAGCATCTTTGCTCAGATTGACTTTCAGCAGCACTTAAAATTCGATCCACAATTTCTAATTGTCTTCCTCGAAGACGTTGATACATGCTTTCCCCAAATTCTGCGTATTCATCAACGTTTACTATTTCTTCATTCAACTGATTTTCGTAATTGCCTATATCGTCCATATTGTATCTCTGTACCCAGAAGCGGAAATTTTAACCTTCTGTAGCTTCTGTGTTCAATTTGTAAGCAATGATCCGATAAGCTCTTTTTATCACTTCTTCAATAGAAGTGTTATTAAGTCTGGCCTGTCTAATAAAGTCTTCGGCCAATTCTTCTTTGAACATATCCCATAAAGCCTTAGGATTTTCAGGAGCGCCAAGAATAAGAATTTGTGTGAATAGTGTTCTCATTACTGAAGGCATTTTTAACATGGCAGATTCTCTCAAACCTTCGACCCACTGTTGATCACCATATGCTAGTTCTCTAGCTAGGCAGGCTTCTTTATATGTAGCGTATCTTGTTCCTTCTACCAATAAAAGGTCATCGAAGCTTGTAGCATCCTTGACGTGGTAGAGCAATAGCCGTAGATGGTAAAGTTCTGGTTGCGAAAGAAAGTCTATGCTGTGAACTCTACCAATAACTCGAAGGCGCCTGACCCTGGGCTGCCATTCACTGTTACTTCCTATCCACCTAAAGTGCTCTGGCATCTGCCAATAATAATAATAATAATAATGTATTTCTTGTTGATTTTCATTGTGGACTTGATTTTGTTGTTGCTGCTTCGAATGTGAATTATGTGTAAAGTAAGCTTCTAAAGTTGAACCTCTTTGGCCTACGTCAGCTAAATCTTCCTGCATCTGTTCACTATTTGCCATTCGATATTGTACAGGTAGATGAATATCTAAACGTTGAACAGTGTGACTTTTTTCTGGATTTCATAGCCAAAGAGACTCTAGCATGCCTCTGGAGGTGTGATGCATCGACCTTGCACATATGTTTCTGCTTCATTGTAATTTAATGTTCGTTGATCTTGAATTACCTTGACAAATGCACAGTCATGTCCCTTGTAAACATATTTATAAAGATATTTAACTGCTTTTATACTACCAACGTATAAAACATTAATATGGCAATTACATTTTTTTAAAAGGTAAGCGTTATATGAAGCAACATGGTGATTGTCTCTTGTTGTTCGTCTACCTTGACTATCCTTACGATAAACAGCATGATGATGTGAAAAGTCTGGACTGTTAGGATTCCTTCTCGAATCATAACGACGTCGATAATTGGTTTTTTCATCTTCAACTAAAGATGTAAAGTCTTTGAATGATTTTGGAAATCCGAAGCGACACTTCATTTTTCCATCTTTATTGATCATACTTATTGGTTATGCTCTCCACACGGATTATGTATCATCCATTTAATCATCAAATCTCGCAGTATTGGGTCGTCGTCAGGAATTTCAGCAGAAATCAAGTCATCAAGCTCCTCGACGTTATATATTTTCTCTTGAGAAGACATAATCAATAGCAAGTGCATGTGGGGAAGACCTCGCTTTTGAAATTCAATAGTGTACACATAAGCTGCAACTTTACCAAAAATTTGTTTTTTATCCAAATCATCAATTAGTTCATGAAATTTCTTTTTGCGACCCTTACAACGAGGTCAGGTCTATCTTGACCTTGTTGATTTAAAAGACTTTGATCATGGAATTGTATTCTTGCTGCTTCCTTAATTTCTGACCAATCAGGATTGCATGTCATCGTAATGAAATAATCCGGTGATCCTAGACGACGAACTAAGGCCATAGCATCTTCAAAATGTTCAGCGTAATATCTTGTAGATCCAGGAAATGAAGAAGGTAATATAAGTTTTTCCCCAACAGTAGCATTTTTTTGTTCAGCAAGTTGGTTTATGAAATTGGTAACTGAAGCGTAATTATCAGCCAGAATTTTTTTTTGATTAGCTTTAATCCAATCAATTCCATCTTTTATAAGTCTTATAGCAGTATCAACGAGGTACTGTTGGAAAAGTTTACCACCATAATGTAGAGCGTTAAAATTTAGGAGACGCAGATCAGGACTTCTTACAGGATTCTCGAGTGGAAGAAATTGAGCAAATTGTGGGCGAAAAGCAATGAGCCAATTCAAGTCTTGTAAGGTGATGACGACTAGCATACGGAGTTCTTAATGGTAGATCTATGGAATATCCAAAAATACCTTTGGGATAAAATAGAGGGTAAGTGAATGGCTCAACCCGTTGGTCGATGTTCCTCGTTGTAACAATGGATTTACCTCTCTGTCGAATAACTAATTCATTATCTGGATCGGCATTCAAAGTGACCACGGCGCAAACATCATTTTGGAATGGAATGTTATACCTTTCGTGGTCTGCACCCTCGGGCAACGCAAAGAGAAGTTTCACGTAAGGTGGTTCAGTTCTTTCCTCAGCAGCACGCTGGTTCACTTCTTCTTCAACCTCTCGCATCATCATAAAAACTTGTACAAATGGATTTTGTGAGCGGATAATTCCTTCCAACAGGTTCATTAATGGGCACTAATTCCATTATTCAGTGGAATGTTGACACGTTCATTGACATTGGAAAAAAATTTATAGACGGACGGACAATTATTGCTCGTCTCAACTCTTATTTTGTTTATTTACATTGATCCCAAGAGCTATTTATTCTTCTTCATATATAAACATATCGATACTGCGCCGTTTGCATTTGCCGACGGTTTCTGTAATTTATTTATCTGTACGGTAAGAAAGCTGGTTAAAAAATTACAGTTGCCTAGCAATAATTAATTGTCGCGCGGTATCGGTCCCGCGATATTTTAAAATAAAGGCCCTCAGATGTGGCCCTTAGACGAATTTTGCGGAAAATGAGACCGAGTCCAATCGATTCCTGGTGTCAAAATACCCTTAAGTACCAACTTCCGAGAAAATTCCTCGAGCCGTTTCGGAAAAAAAATTTACAGACAAACAATTATTGCTCGTTTAATAGTATAGGATTAAGGAAACCCCCAAACAACGTGGTCCCGTCTAGTTTCTTAAAGGCCATTTTATGTAGTCGGTGTACAGTGTTCTATCAGCATCGTATTTTCTTGAAGCGTAGAGCTTTAAAACTACAGTGTGTAGTCCAGTGCCAGTGAGTTTTATTACATCAAATTTTAAGCCGTAAACTGGACAGCGAGATGGATTTCAACAGTGTAGATTCACTGATAAATTATATACTACGAGAGGCCTTAAAAACTGTGCTGAAGACTGGAAGCTTATAAAAAAATCAACTGACTGTGTAAAGTGTGGAGGAAACTTTCATTTAATTACGGGCAAAATGGAAATTTAATTTACGGATGTGGGGCAAAAAACTGTAGAGTAAAAAAACATGTACGGGGCAATACTATCTTTGGACTTCACGCGTTCTTTTCGTCACCTTGTTGTCCGTTTTAATTGCATGGATTTTGTAGCACCCTTTTCCTGTCATTGTGAGAGAAACTGGTTTGTCACAACCAACGGCAAGGAAATGAATATATTCTTTCAGTGAAATTCTTGTTGTGTAGCTGATTGAAAATCCTTGTAAAATTGGGGGCGTAGGCAAACTGTCGAAACTGATGAAAGTGCATTCGGTAATACAGTCGCGGTAGACTGAGTAAGATTCGCATTATTAAGATTCACATAAGACATTAGTCTTGTTAGGACAAACAGTAACAGAATAGTTACTGTTCAATCCGAGTACGCTCATTTTATTTTAAATGTAGGTCAAACAATTTCATGAGGCCATCCTAAATTTTACCTGTTCTACATGGAGTCACTGTATTTTGGAACAATAAGGGCTCTTTCACACGAGTAAACCAGTCTGCGGCAGACGTCTGCCGTAGTAGGCTCAAGCGAGCTTGCTCTCGGCACACTCGGCACACTGTGCCTGTGTGCCTCGCACCAAACGTTCCAGCCTCAATTTGGTCAGTGAAGAGTAAACACTCTAATTCAGCATATTTTTTTAAATTGCTTTTTTATATACAGTATTTCATAATTATGAATGAACAGTAAGAAGTAGTTGCACTATTGGCTCTAGCAATAATTGAAAATAGAAAAATAAGGAACAGGAAAATGTTGGTTGACCCACTAAACGACAGACTTACCACTAGTAGTTTTGCACTGTTCTATCACGAACTGAAAAATGACAGTGAAACGTTTTTTAATTATTTTCGTATGTCGATTTCTTCTTTTGATGAATTGCATAGTTTGTTGGAGAATAACGTTCTAAAGCAGAACACCAACATGAGGAATTCCGTTGCAACAGTTGAAAAGTTAGCGGTTACATTAAAAAATGTATACACTTTAAATTTACAATACACATTGTTTTTTATTCAATTTGTATTTTTATTAGTAACATTTGTAAGTACAATTAATAAGACAAAACTGCAGTGACTATTTACTTCTCTAATGCAATTTTGTTTTTTCTTGACATTTCTTCGTAATCTTCATAGGCAATTAAAAATATTTCGTTCCAGGACTGTTGTTTTCTTATTTTATTATTATTAACTTTACAAGTACAATCCCATATAGCTGGACGATTGGGAATTTCTTCAATAAAGGATTCGACATCGAAAGTATGAATGACTATTTCCATTCGGAAGAGGCAGACGTCTGCCTCGTGTGAAAAGGTTCTGCACTTGTTAACTAGCAACTGGCCTGCCCGACGAGTTGAATTCAACTGTCGGGGAGAGAACGAGCCGGCAGACGTCTGCCTGTCGTGGCTCATTCGCACACTCGTGTGAAAAGCTATGCATTGTGTCAATGCGATTTTCTGTCCCTAGCAGACGTTTGCCTCGTGTGAAAGGGCTCTAAGCGACCATTTTAAGGCCATAAATACGATCGTTTACGACTAATGCAGGCAGTCTGATTAAATATCCCCGTCAGGTTTCCATAACCCGCTTTACTTTATATACTATACTTGTTAGTGTTTATTTACGATATGTATCGCAAATGTTTCCCGTACCACTTTGTTATGGTTTTACGATCTTATACCAACTGTAAGTCTGTACTGCACCAAAACCTGGCGGAGATTTATACAACTGTGTGGTACCACTACTCACTACACCAGGAGAACCATGTTTACTGTACATAATGTTGCTCTCGAAATTACGTAACACTATCTAAAACTTCGGCAGACGCAGTTACGTGAAACTACTACTCGTCACCCTTTTGTTTATGTAAAAGTAACTCTTAGAATCGATTTCAACGTGTACTGCATAAAGAGACTTAGCACAAATAGGGAATGTGGAAATACCCGAACCCATTTTCTAGAATGGACATTTTCCCGAGTGACGATATTCCCGAAATCATTTTGCCCGAATACTTTTTTCCCAGACACCCTGTTTTACGAAAAAATTTATTTAATTAAACACGAATCAAAATACCTTTTACTCGAATGGTATTCCATATAATATACTGGTTTTTGAAACAATGTATTCGTGACCGTGTTGACCGCTTACAAGGTATATCAAAAGTTTTGTATAATAAATGCTTGGAATAACGTTGTCGTGAATCCATTCTAAATGTATATTTCTCGTTTCAAAATTAAGTGTAAAATGGCACAAAACACCGGTAAAAAACTTGTACTTGATGGCTATGCATATGTTCACTCGCGACAAAGTAATATAAAGGTATATTAGGGCTGTCGGAGGCTACGAGCGGGAAAGTGCCGAGGAAGAGGGAGCTAATAACCGTTGACACCAATAATGGTGCATAAGTAGAGGAAATGGTCCGAATATGAACTACCATTTTTATTTTTCACTTAAAAAAAAAGTAATTGAAAATAAGCGATAATATCATGTGATTATCATAGAACCTTTATTCAGCTGTACAATATTTGATTTTTAGACATAGTTTTGCAACAGTTTTAAATTTATGAATTTTTCACAAAAAAGTGCAAAAATTTACTTTTTGAAAACGTGGTCTAAATATGGGCTACCCCTAAAAGGTTTGTACAAAAATTAAATTAATAGTTGTTTTTTCAAATTATTTATTGATACATTAAATTGTTTTATTTATACATGTTTAGGCCTAAGTCTATTTACAAAATCACACACGTAGGCATCTTTTTCAACCCCGGCTCATTCGCTATGAGCCCACAGTCTACAAACGAGGCACATGACCCACAGTTCTCCTCTTACATCACTTGAAAATTTTCCTCACAGGAAAGGCAACTGGCATCACCATCACCGGGTTTAAAGTCTCCTGGAGGTGTTTCTAGGTCACTTAGATTGTCGTCTAGAAGGACTTCATGTGTGGACAGTTCCGATTCATCAGATTCAGACATCTTCCTCTTTTTTTGGCGACCAATTTTTTTTTTTTTTTTTTTTTGTCAGCGCATGTCATTTCTTTCTTAACTGTTATTTCGCGAGGAAACTTTTTTCCCCTTGTGTTCATCAGAAACTTTTTTTTTGCTTTTCTTTCCCTGGTTTTTCAGTTTTTCAGTTGGATCAAAGTTCAACATCTTTTTAAACTTTTTTAAATCGGGGTGATCTTGTTCACAGCTTTTCAGATTCTCTTAAAGCTCACTCTTGTAGGGGGTTCCAGTGGTTATACAAGAAGCTGATGCTTTTCGCCCTCTATTTGTGACTTTTCCCTTTACTTCAGGTACAGTCGCGATTTCAAAAGGGCTTTTGATTGCCACTTGGGGATTTTTCAGGTTGTCTGTAGGCTAAGTTCTGGCTTGATGTACCTGGCTGAATATCCTGATGCGAAGTCCCAGGGACGACCAATTGGCTTGATGACGCAGGAATTCGAGAATTTCCCTGTTGAGATGCTGAGGGTTGACAGTCATGATATGAGGTCTGAGATTGATTTGTTATTTTTTCAACAGCCTGGTTTCTTGAGTTTGGAGACAGGACGCTGCATGTTTTGTCTGCTTGGGTCTCAGTATCAATAAAGTCAGCTTCAGAGAAAGTGCGTTTATTCAGAGGATATATGCCCGTGACTTTGAAGCCATTAACAGCTATTTCACCCGTCTGAACTTCGAGATATGCCTTACCAAAGAGCTCCATCATTTGATACATGCTCACTTGACCATTTGACTGATGAAGGTACTGCCTATCTCCTCACTGTAGTACATCTTCAGTGCTCCCATAACCGTTTTGTCCAGGGGCTGGAGTTTGTGCGTAGAATGAAGAGGTAATGACAAAATTGTGATATGGTTAGCCTTAGCCATTTCAATCACGTCTAAGTTTCGAACATGGCTGCTGTGGCCATCTGAAATAAGCAATACAGGTGATTCTTCTGATGGTTGGGTTTTTTCTATGAAGTGGATCATCCATTTTGTAAAGAGGTTTGACTGTATCCACCCAGAAGGATGTGCGAAACCGATAGATCCTGGGGTTCCTCTCATCAACAAATCTCTCATGTTTTTCCTAGGAAAAATTACCATCGGAGGAACAAAAATTCCTGAAGCACTCACACAGGCAATTACCGTAATGGTAGCTCCTCTCTCTGCTGAGGTTAATGCAGCAATCTGCCTTTTTCCTATTCGTCCAATGACATGTGGCACTCTACTCTGAACTATAGTTAGACCAGTCTCGTCGACGTTGAAGATACGTTCAGCTGGGTAGTTGTGCTTCTCATAAACCGATTACAAAAGCTCAAATAACGACCAACATTTTCTCTGTTGAAGCCTAATGGTCGGGCGAATGATGTCCCACATGGCTTTCTAAGAGAAAGAAGATCTTTGTGGCGCTCCAGGAAAGCATCAGCCCATGAGCGACCAGCACTTTCTGACGTGAATGTGTGCTGTAAACCATTTTTCAAAGCAAGTTGGTAGGCTATCCGACACAAGTCAACTATGGTGCAACCAAAAAAACGCTGTTCCATTTGTAACAGGTACGAAACAAGCTGTGCCTCTAGCTCCTCTCCCAATATGGGTTTTCTTCCTAGCTTCTTGCCTACAACAGCTGATAAGGGCTTATCAGTTTCCCTACTCAATCTCTGAAGAGTACCTCGGGCCACATTAAATGTTTTTGAGGCCTTTAATGTTCCCATTTGTTTTTCTCTCACAGCTATTATGGCTTTTTTTATATCTTCCTCCGACCACTTCTTTCGAACTTTCTTAGCCACATATTTGGGAGTTCTTGGCATTCTGGAACAACAACGCTTTTATAAGCCCTTCATAAATAATTGGTCTGAATATGGGCTGGCAGCCCACATTCAGACTTTATAGGGTAGCTCATATTCAGACCAACCACGTTTCCAGATTTTGAGGTTAACTCTAAACAAACCCGATTAAATAACTATTTGAAACTAGTACCGTTTGTTAGCCTTAATCATCTATTATAGTACACATTGAAAGTAAATTTGTACAAACATTTTAAGTAGGTGAAATAAATTATCATAAACGTACCTGACAAAGTTGTCAAGATGATAAAAACACAAACTCTTATGTCACTCCCGACTCAACTAACTGACAGCAACAAACTGATGCGCGCGCACTCTAGACAAGGAGGGGAGAGCTTCGAATTTTTCCCACCATCCTGCAGCACCTTACAGGGCCTGAAACTCTCCAAGCTCGCTTTCGGACCCTAGCTTATATTCGGACCGTTTCCTCTAATCGTGCTGAAAGGTGCTGTTCAGTCACCTCACGAGCATCCCCTCCCTCCGAATCAAAAGGAATGTCAATCGGAATTCGTAAAGTTTTCAATCAAAATAAATTAATTTTTATAAACAAAATGAATAGTTTATATTAATCAAATGAATTTTTATCCGGGAAAAAGGATGTCCGGGTGAAAAGGTATTCGGACAAAATGATTTCGGGTATCTCGTCATTCGGGAAAACGTCCATTCGGTAAAGTGGGTACGGGTAAGTGTCCGGATACCAAATGAGGATCAAGTTAGAAAAGTATTCCGTCTCGGAAGCAACACTGTCTCAGACGCATGTGCTTGTAGCTTGGTGTCCGGTGAATTAACCGTATTGGCTCTGATATTACTTCTCAAAGTTCACAGTAAAATTAAAGGCTGTTCAATCAAATTTTATTTGTGACCAAACCTAAAGCCGTATTAACAATTTGAGAAGATTTCGACCACGGCAAAGAAAGAGCGATTGATTTTTCTTTAGACACTTTAGAAAGTTGGAGCCAGGAAGGGTAACAAACAAGTTCCACACCTTCCAATAAAATAGGAAGACACAAGTACCGTGGGTGAAAGAAATCTCTTAGGGTATAGAAAAATGTAGAATCAAAGAGTTCGTAAAGTTTACAATCAAAATAAATTAATTTTTATAAACAAAATGAATAGTTTATATTAATCAAATGAATTTTTATCCGGGAAAAAGGATGTCCGGGTGAAAAGGTATTCGGACAAAATGATTTCGGGTATCTCGTCATTCGGGAAAACGTCCATTCGGTAAAGTGGGTACGGGTAAGTGTCCGGATACCAAATGAGGATCAAGTTAGAAAAGTATTCCGTCTCGGAAGCAACACTGTCTCAGACGCATGTGCTTGTAGCTTGGTGGTCGGTGAATTAACCGTATTGGCTCTGATATTACTTCTCAAAGTTCACAGTAAAATTAAAGGCTGTTCAAATTTTATTTGTGACCAAACCTAAAGCCGTATTAACAATTTGAGAAGATTTCGACCACGGCAAAGAAAGAGCGATTGATTTTTCTTTAGACACTTTAGAAAGTTGGAGCCAGGAAGGGTAACAAACAAGTTCCACACCTTCCAATAAAATAGAAAGACACAAGTACCGTGGGTGAAAGAAATCTCTTAGGGTATAGAAAAATGTAGAATCAAGGAGGATAGGAAACATAGGAAACCAAAAAAGTATTTAAAAGGAAAATTGCGAAGGTGAAGGATTTTCCAAAGAGAAACCAAGAAAAGCAAAAGAGTGGTATCGCAAGAAGAACGAGCAAGGTCGAACCAGAGAATGTAGTGATAACTCCATTAAGTGACGGAGGTTATGTTATCGCATCCCGTAGGTAGCTAAAAGGGAAGAAGGAATAGAGCCAAAAACACTAGTTTACATACGTTAAACACGTAAAGATACGTGGTTTAAAAACAAAGTAGGTCTGTAATAAAAGAAATAGGATCAAAAGTACAATAATTAACGTTTTTATTTATTATTCTTTTAATCTAGGATAAAAAATATTAATTGTACATGTAGGGGGAACATGTAGGATATAATAATAATTCGGATTGGTTGAATCGTTGAAATGAAAGTATTTGAAATAAATTAAAATTTCATTTCGACTTTAGTCTGTTCTAATAGTTACCTTGGAAATCCCTACTGAAATTATTTTTCTCAACTGTAAGTAGTAACAGTACTATTTCTACATATTTTAAGTAGAAGAAAATTTGTTAATCTTCTACAAAGTTATGGGAGTCCTCGTAATGTTCTGTGGGTGTGCATTAGGGTCAATAACCAAGAAACAGATAGTAAATTAGGCAAGGTGCTGCCTGTTCCGATTTCAAAGACCCACCAACCATCTCTTTCTGGGTCTATCCACACTCTTATGTCCTATAGCTTTGTATTTCCAGACTTGTTTGGCCAGTCTAGAATCTGACATTCTTTCTAAGTGTTCTTTCTGTTGTTTGTGACCTTTAAATTTTTCATTCAAGTTAAAACCTTGTAACTCTTCTCTTACGGCCTCATTCTTAATACGGTCGAGTCTAGAACACCTTTTAACTCCTCTTAAGAACGCCTACGAGGCATATGTTTTACTGTCTTGTTTCTTGGCTATTGTGCATAATTCACAGCCATAGAACAGGGCCAGGGACTGCCATGACTTTGTACAACTTTACAAAGTTTCCTGTAACGTTTAAAGTTTTTTAAATTTTCTTTTGTTATAAAAATTGAACGTCTTTCATCTTCCTTGATATTCTGACTACTTCAGTTTCCTAAATATTAATTTTTATCCTACAATTCGTCTCCACTTTAACTAATTTGTCTGACATATTCAGCCCATGATATGGTACAAGGTAAAAGAGAAGTGAGCAATCTGGGATGACAGAGAGAATTAGCTGAACGATCCAGAAAGACTCTTCGGTGAGAATGAGCAGAATCCAATAACATCATGTTTCCGCGGACGCTTATGAACCATACGAAATGCGTGTAAATATAAGTCATATCTCAAAACGGAAAAATTACATCGTGGAACTCTATGATGATGAGTTACCTGATGAAGCATCAATAGAATTTAAAACCAAGGGGAATTTGGAAGGAAAAGAAGATTATATCTTAAGAAAAGAATTTGAAATATCATTGAAGAAATAGGAGGATAGAAAGGCATCAGGAATTGACGGAATACCTATGGAACCTATTAAGTATGGAGGGGATAAGTGGAAGGAAAACCTTTATTAGCTAGTGCATGA
This sequence comes from Magicicada septendecula, assembly GCA_034769895.1. Lineage (NCBI taxonomy): Eukaryota > Metazoa > Arthropoda > Insecta > Hemiptera > Cicadidae > Magicicada > Magicicada septendecula. The sequence continues at coordinate 83,059,954 of CM068368.1, read as the reverse complement.
TATGTATAACAGGGGAAAAGTATCAGACTACTTTAAAAATGCATTATAATCCCTATCCCTAAAAAAGCCATGCAACTCAATATGAACAATATCGGATTCTTGTTTTAATCACGCATGCTTCAGAAGTATTGACCTCAATCTTGCACTAGAGAATCGAAAGTAAAATTGAAATCAGTTTAACGGAAGATTAGTTTGGGTTCAGAAAAGTAAAAGGAACAAGAGAGGCAATTTTAGCCCTTAGTCTAATAATAGAGAAAAGGATAGCAAAAGATAAAGACACATGTATTGCTTTCAACGGCCGAAGTGAAAGAGATATTATTAGCAGGGTAAACCAGGCTAAGATTGCTTTTAGCAAAAAGTGGAGAATACTACTTGATGCAACAAGTAGCGTCTCCCTTAAAACAAGGAAGCGTTTCCTAATGAGTTTCATATGAAGCATTGGACACGGCTGCGAGTCGTGGACAGTAGGTATGAAGGAAAAAAGACACTTGACAGCTTTGACGTATGGTGTTATTGCAATATGCTAAAAGTAAAATTGTCAGACAAAATTACAAATAAAGAGATGCGGAACAGAATAAGCAATGATTTAAAATAAGGTGTTTGTTTAAAAACATAATTTTAAGAAGGGTAGAACATTTCGGATATACACAGCGGCATGAAGTACTACTAAAATTGCTAATAGGGAACAATAGAAGGTAAAGGATATAAGGGAAGACTAAGGCTAAATTATATAAAGCAAATTACGGAGGATGTAAATTCTGAAACTTCTGACGAAATTAAGAGGAAAGCACAAGATAGATTAAAATGGATGACTGCTGCAAACCAACCTTAGGATTGAAGACATAAGAAGAGATCTCAAAATAATTATAAAACGTTCATTATATTATTATTAATAATAACAGTAAATCACGCTGAATCAAATCCTTTAAATGTCTTAAATTTCTTACGATAACCAATTAACAATAGATTTTATTGCTTCTCAAATTAGCTTATAGCTAACTGAGGTAATTGTATGACTAAAAACATTGTATTGTTTACAGGACATATCAGTTGGATGAGCGTAAAGATGCATTTAAAACTTAACGAGCCGTTCAAAGACGAAAACGATAAGCCAGAGGTCAGTAGAGTAATGACAAGAAGTCTGTTACCGAACTTAACTTTTCTGTGGCACATGAGAGACGAAAGCTGGGTGTTAGAAAAAAACGATCGCATTTATTGTGACATTGAAGCGGAGAGGGGAGACGGGTCTAAAAGTTTTATGAGGAACTTCAGCATTTTGGCGGCCCCTAAAACCAAAATAACAAAAGAAACGGAAAAATCGTTCGAATATTCAGCACCAAAAGAAACATTAGTAGGACCAAAAGATAAAACCAGGAAAAAACAACAACGACAAACAGACAAGACAAAGAAGAAATGGAAAAAGAGAAACTGATTTGAAACTCGAGTGTAAACGGACACACCTGGAGTTTTAATAACCAGTGACCGTGCAGACACGATGGTCTTTCTGATAAGGCATCCGTTATCTCGTGAAAGATGGCAGAATCTGTTCGCATTGCCAACCTTTCAGACTTTGCTTTTAGATGTTGTATTAATTTGTAGAATTTTTGCCCTTTCCGATAAGTATGTGAGAAGGGAGGTGCCTGGTAACGTTTGTACAGTAATGCTGTTTGTGTAAGAGTATGAGAGCCTACCTACGCATCGCTACGGTGGGAGAGCGCTCATTACGGAATGTGGTTGCGCGCGCGCGCGCGCGCGCGTGTGTGTTTGTGTGTGTGTGTGATAAGGTCGGTACTTCTTTAGCACCTGAGTAGCAAAAAAGTAGTTTAAACATTATTAGTTATATGTCGTTAGGATATATAATAATACAAATCATTATTTCATCAAAATTACGTTATTAAAAAGGAATCGCCGCGCTTGCGGTTTCACAAATAATATTACAATGAATCTACTATCTTTCTTTTTTTTTAAGCGGGGGTCCTACAGTCTATGCCGCATCCCGCATTTCGATCGCCATTTCTTCTCATATCCTTACAGCCATCATCTTCAATAGCTCGATCTCTCATGCCGCCTTTCCTAATTCCTGTTCTTCATTGTGTTGTCAGTCTTCCTTTTCTTCTCCTGTCTTGTGGTGTGTAAGTCAACGCTTTCTTTGGCCATCGCTTCTCCTTCATCCTCACTACGTGACCATACCATAGCAACTGTCTGGATTCTATTCTTTCTGCTGTTGTAAATACGCGCCCTGTTTTCCTTCTTATATCTTCGATTATAACATGTTGCATTCTAGAAATATTACACGCTCTTCCTAAGAATCCACTATCTACTTAGAAAAATCTTACAAAATTGAAAACACACACACACACACGCCTGCACGTATATTAGTAATCTGAATTTAATGATGAATGAAGAATTTTAATTCGAAAAATTCTTCAATAATTTAAACTGAAAACAAGCATGTTTTGCACGTACAGTATATTATATTTTCCATTCAAGTATAGCCTACCACTCATTGTTATGCCATATACAGCCCTAGACAGCGTAGAGACAGCGGTCATTAAATACATAGCATACCCACTGTCTTTACAGCATTTCTTCTTCTTATCTGGCGTTACAGCTTTGGTGGGCTTTAGGCTCCTCAACAATACTCCTCCATGCTTCCCTGTTCTCCGCCCTTCCTCTCCACCCACTGATTCCCGTGCTAGCAAGATCTTCAATTACGCCATTTAACCATCCCATCCTTGGTCTGCCTCTCCGTCTAGTAGTAGGCTATATAGTCTTCCCTTCAGCATTCTTTTAGGCATTCTTTCCTCAGACATTCTTTCCACATGTCCCAGACTACGCAGCCTCTGTGATTTCACAACGTATTTTCCATACATGAGAGCCTGTAGTTCATTGTTATTGCGTATTCTCCAACTGCCTTCTTCACTAAATTTGGGCCATACATTTTACGCAATATTTTGCGCTCTAATCATTTGTCATTCTCTGTTAAAGTGCACACTTCAGATGAAAGGCAGGCAACGATTATAGTTTCATTCTTGTCAGAACAAAAGTAAGTTTCTGCGCAGCGATGCATCGAAACAGACGAAAGGACTCGATAAATAACCATGAATCTTGAAAGTAACACATATATGAAATCGACTAAGTTAAGTAAAGACAACTGGAGAATAAAGACTACATTTTCTCCAGCCAAGACCTTCGACAGTAACGATCTGAACAATGAATATTCATTTTTCACAATGAATATTTCGCCCTTAAATAAAGTAATTTAGTTACCTTATGTCCTTTCTCAATGGTATTACACTACAAATCACTGTCTGCCATTCTTTATGGCGATTAACGTTTCACGTTATTAAAAGAATTTATCGATTGGTACTCGTATCTTTGCACGCCGTAGGAAGACGATTTGTAGGGTGGAGGATTTTTTCCCAATCCAATTAGTGCCATTCATGTGGGTGGTTTTTCTAGGTATGTTTCAAAACAATTATTCCAGTTCACCGAAGAGGAAAAAGATAAGGAAATGTATATGCAATAAATAAATACGGTTTTCCTTATCGTTTTCACAGAAATAATATAGCCTATTTAATTGAAGCTGAAACGTAGCCAGCCTACTTCTGGCTGTGACCACGTTGTTCGCAGTATGTTGTCGACCTGCCCACGGTCATTTATATACTCCGTATGTAACGGTCTCACAGTTTGTTTTCACATTTATAAAGTATAAAGACGGTGAGTTTGTCAACAGTTAGAATTTAACAGGACTTTTCAATTTGCCAGCAAGATGTAACAACTCGTCGCACCAGAGAATAATATACTGTTAATATACTGTTCGATGGTCTACTTGGTCGTCGTATGGTACAGTGGAAAACAAAGTACAAGACACCAATTACGTCACTAATCACCAACTTTAATTATCACAATTAAACAGTATGTAATGAACAAGACAGTCTCTTGCAACAAATAAAAAAACATTGTTCACACGTAATAATAACGTCTACTAATAGAGTCTTGCACAATTATAAAACACACAATTCTTCACTTTGACAAACACTCAATCCGCACTAGTAAAAATCGCTCACGTAACTGAACTGACGACCCAGCTGATATGGCTTTATATAGGCTGCGCTGAGGTCCAGTACAGCTTTGCCTCCTTACTCCACGCCGCGCCGGCGGTTTAATGCGTATCTCAAGTGTTCCTGAAACTTACTAGAATCACCTACTTGAATGACGCAACAGAAGCCACGCTTGACGGGGGGAGTGGAGAATGTTCTGGATTGTTCGCTACGCTTCTCGTAACAATACTTTCAGTTTTATACCTCTTATAACAAGATTGTTTTCAAATATGTTAATATTTACAAAGTAAGCCTTTGCATCATTTGGAAAAGGTAAAATTGTGTCCTTTTGGAAAATTACGTTTGTGTGTGTGTCCTTTACGCTACCTATGTGAATGTGTACTACCCACACTGTTGTCGACAATGATTGTTAGTTGTGCGTTACGATTCCTGTGAAGTGATGATGTTTCGCTTGTTATCCGGGTGTTATGTTAGGAAACTTAACGCTTTCTTGGTTTCTTAATAGACTGGCCAATTGACTCTTTAAATTACTGATACATAACAAATAATCATTAAGTAGTCATATCGAGTACTTTCAACAGTATAAATATCACTCATATGTACTTACACAGTAATATTTTCTCGCACAATAACTTTGAAATTCATTGTTACGTTCACATGCTAAGAACTAAGGAACCGCTCTTCTCTTGCTCCCAATGTTTCTTGCATCATGAAGTCACGTTCACATGGATCTAACGTTGTTGGGACACACAGTAACTTCTCTTCGCTTCCGAGATGTGAGAAGTAGACCCAGTGCGTTCTCTACAGCTGCCAAAGGTCGGTGAACGCGTTCTCTAGTTCCGCAGAGAGTTGAAAATAAAATTATTCCACTCATTTAACCTCAGTAAATTTGCAACATGGGTCCTTCCGTGTCTGACTGTCTATTCAAGATCAGTGTCAAAAGATCAAATTCATTAGTTATTCACTTTGTTTATTTGCCTATTTTGAAAGCGCTAATAATTATCAAATAGCATTAGGCGAACAATCTATGAAACCATTGCGCAGATCAGTGCACGATATGTGAAACGGCTAGAAGCGCACACAAACTCTAGCGATAAATCTGCTAGATAACAGCTTGTTGATGGGAAGAGTAAACTTAAAAATTGGCGTTAAGAATGTGTATGTATTGTATATAATATGTCTCTTTTATTTTAGAAAAGTGTTTCCTCAGTTCAGCTTTCCAGCATGTGGATTCATAGTGCCAACTGCTAACTAATTTTTACTAAACTTGTATTGCGACCACTAACACGAAATTATATTTTCGATAAGCGCTTTCAAGCGGCTCATCTTCAGATGGAACACAACAACCTACTTAGAAAACTTCACCCCTTTTTATATCTTACCTACAACCAGGTATAGTCAACTTGACATAAACAAACATAGCATACGTCAAGTTGCTATGATACAGTAGGTCTGATAGTGATTGGAAAAGTACCAGGTCATAATGGAAAGTTACCAGGCAGCGATGTAAAAGTGCTGGGAAAAGGAGTGGTGACTCGACTGACTGTTTGCTCGGCGTAACAAGGGTGTTTACCTGCTACTTTTGTTTATGTCAAGTTGACCCTTCTGGGTTGTAGAAAAGATATACAAAGAGGTGGAGGTTTCTAGGTAGGTTGTTGTGTTCCATGTGAAGATGAGCCTAGAGGCTTGAAAGCGCTTATGGAAACTATAATTGCGTGTTAGTGGTTGCAGTACAAGTTTAGTAAAAATTAATGTCCCTTTTAAATAGAAGTATTAGTAACTGGTCACTGGATTAGTTCTCTCGATTTCGAGTATTCAGTCACCATTTATGCTTATTTTTTTTGACAACATGTTCAAAAATAAACGTAAAAAAAAAGTAAAAACCATTAGGTGTAGAAAGCAATCCACTTGAGGTCTAACGACAGAAGAGCAAAGACGTATTTCCAATGTACAAGTTGCTGATAATGACAAGATACAAAGTATGATTAATGAGAACGAATGCCTCAGTAAATATACTATGGAAAAAGTGAATCAATCACATTTTTAAACGTTCTCAGTATACATAATTGTTGTGGTCTCCAAGTTGCCTATATAATTAAATATTAGAATTACCTTGGTTCCTTCTTTGGAACTTCTTTGTGTTTTTCCTCAATATACACTACGCGTTTCGGGACTTAAAGTCCCATCATCAGGTGGATAAAATTTTCACTCATGTAGAGCACGTCACAAGATAAAAAATATATAAAGGTCACGCACATCTCGCTACTCAGTCGAATTTCCCCACTCGCGTTATCTCGCGATGCGCATCGCTACCGACCCCGCGAGCGACTGACAAATATATTCGGCTCTGTATTTCTCTTCTCAGAAACAGAAATAGTCTTTCCAACCTGTCTAATTTTGTGTTCGTACATTTTCTGTTCGAAAATTTGAAATATAGGCCTAATAGCACCTTCAGCAATAGTGCCAGAAATGTTTTTGTTTCTTTGAATCCTGTTGCCATCGCTTTGCTTGCAGCCGTCATTTTTATTGAGCACATGAAAATACGATCCAGTCATTTGTCCTGATAAGAATACCCCGTCTCATCGCAAATAAAATTTAATAGTTGTTATCGCTGATAAACCACACTTTAAAGGGAGCAGTTAAGCAGATGAAAGTCTTGTTAATTTAAACGATTGAAGTGTTTATTGCTGAACAAAATGATAAACGAATTTTGTTAAAACATTGTTTAAAACGATGGTTTTGACGCGATGCTGCATTTTCGTTTTGTCCGTGTACTCTTGCATTCATATGGGTCGTATGTTTTTCGTTTTAGATCGCAGTGTGCATTTCAGATTTGAATCGGATCCTCTTATATATGTACTGGAGCCTAAAGGATTTAACTTCACCTTTTTAGGTAGTCTTTTTTGTAAGCTACTTATCTACTTAATAGACGCCGCTAACGTGTATCCACAAAAACACGTTTGCAGACGTAACTCTAACACGCACACACACACACACACACACACACACAATGTTTTTAAATAGAACACGGTACTTTATGTACTGCACTCTATTCCATTTTTAAAATCTAAGTTCAATTTTTTTAAGTAAACAATTGTGTTTTATTGTAGTCATTAAGTAGGTAAGAATTTGATTGTTGCGTATCGAATTCATTATTTAGAACGGACTCCATTAGGTTTTAGAATTGGTTACCAAAGCACCAGTTGTCGTTCGAAAACAGTATCTCGTCAGCGTGTGAATATGATGCATGTGATAACGTGTCACTGATATTCCAGAATGTATACTTCCTTGATAACGAAAATCGAATGCCGACTCTTGGGAACTGATGTTTTTAAAGTGCATATAATTACAAAATCAGAGAACTGTAAGACTTTAGTGCACGTTATTATTGGCAACAAATGAGGTAAGATACTCCGACGTAAACCATCGAAATCAGCTGTAGACAAGACAGGTGTTTATAAAATTACATGCGATGACTGCGATAGCTTCTACATTGGCCAGACTGGTAGAGAATTTGTAAAACGCTTTGAAGAACATACACCTAATAAAGACATTAACAAAACAAAGTCAAATTACCCACGCTATTTGATGGACAGTAATCATAATTATACTGATCTCGAGACTAACTTTCAACCCCTCCGTACACGTAAAAAAAGCAGATATTTTTCGGGTATTCGGGTTCTGTCGGGTAGTTCGAAATATAAAAAACCTTTAAAAATAAAAACACAAAAGAAATCCTGGTTAACTAACAGCTGAACTTCCAGTTCAAATCCCTATACTACACAGCAACAAGATTACAAGACAAGCTTCCGTAGTGCACGATCAATAACAACGCAAGCATAACAGTCGATTATGGTGTTACCGTGGTGCGCACCAACAATATCGCGAGTGTTCTGTGTTCATATATTTTATATTTATTTACGAAATTTTTTGTAAATTATACATAATTTGTTTTAATTATCTGACGAACTTTACTGAGGGATTACACCTGAAGATGGGCCATATGTCCAGAAACGCGTAGTGAAATATAAAAAAGGAAAACTCACTAGTCGGATAAAAGAGGTAAATTTTATTCCATTTATGAACAGATGAATGAATGAACGCGGTTAAACATAAATATAACTTTGCATACCTGCATGTTTCCTTAAATCTGCATACGAAAATTATAAAAATCAATATATTGAAGATTTTTTAAGCAACATTTTGTCTTCGAGGTCGTATACATTAGAAATTATTTAAATATTTATTTCAAATTTATTATTTTTTACGCCCCAGATGATCCTTTTGATGAGATCTTTATGAGATAAAGAGAGGGAGATTTTATGTGATGATTAAGAGACTGTCTTTGAAAGTGAACAAACTGCAAGCCCACCAATTTCTGAGTTGAGGAGAAGAAGGTGAACCTCTGAATGTGCTCGTCTGGAAATCCGCAGTAGTTTCCAACATCTGCTCTCGTTGGCATTGCGTCTTGGTTGCTCTTCGGTACACTGCTTGTTTAGAGCGCATGTTTTAATATGCGAGTCTGGTGATTGACACTCAATATGAATTGTAATACAAGTCAGTTAAATAGGTCCATTTAACTAATCGAATCTTACAAACAATCGCAGAGTATCCTTACGACATCACTTTTTGTCATCGTGATTCGTACGTCGTCGATGGCTTGGCGGGTTGTCAAACAGACTTCTGACAATTTCTAATTTATTCAGTACTTACACGCAAAAACAGGCGTTAGTCAATTAAGGCGATAACACGTTTAAGATTGTCTATCTCTGTTTTCAGTTATAAAAATATGCCTATATTTTCTTATCATAATACAACTATTGTTCAATTTTACCAGGAGAGGGATTGACAGCTGTCTTCAAGTGAGTGGGGAAGTGGTGTTTAGTGCGGTCTGATTGGCCGAAACTATACAGCACAGCGTTGTCAACTCGTACTTGTTGTTCGACTGTTTATGCTTTACCACGTGCCCATACTAAATTAATTAGCAGTGCGTTTACTTTTGTTTGATGTGGTTGAAATTTAACAGTTATAAATCTTACAGTACTGTCATATTTTACTGGGTGTTGTATGATTTAGTGGTATTTTTTAGAAATTAACTCTGAAAACTTTACAAAGTGGTTCACAGACTCGTTATTAAAAAAAACTCACATCAACTATTGTAATGCATAACGACCCTTGTCACTCGAGAAAACGCCAATAATGGCTACACGTAAAGAAGAAATTATTCACTGACTTCACCAACCTAACATTTCTACCTCCGTTAGCATGAAAAACGCGAGCTGTTGGAGCTAGTGTCAGGCTGTAAATCCCCACTTCCGCAATACGTAATTGACGAATTAGGATTATTCTCGTTCTGATACCGTTAGTCTCCAATTAGAAAACACTTATCGTTGAGCCAGAAACATGGTCATACAAACTCGCGCGCGCGCACACACACACACACACACACAATCACTTACTCTTCATTTGATACGTTGCAATATTCAATGAGATCGAATGTCACGTAACCGAATTTCTAAAACTTGCATGTACGAGGTTTGATTAAAAAGTTCGTGCCATTTTTTAATTTCCACCGCTTCAAGTATCAAATTAAAAAACTGCTTTTATGTGATGTTGGTATACATGTTAATGGTGATAATCGTCTAAACGTTTAGCCCTATTTGATGCATATAGTTTATATCTCACACCTAATTGAGCAAGTCGTCTTTAAGTGTGTTAGGGATTTTTTGTCATTCAGCAATGCAAGATTGAAGATTAAAATGCAACTTACATTAAATTTTGTGTAAATTGTGAGATAAACTGCTTTGTCCTAGTAAACGTGTTCAAAAGGCTTGTGGCGAGAAAGCGGTTTACAAGCTTCAAAGACTCCCGTAGGCTAAATGAGTTGAAGATCGTGGTTGCCAGATGAAAATTACGTTTTTGTGTTGCACGAAATTTTATCGCTAGGCGCAGTGGTAAATAGAGAGAACAACTCTTACTTTCGGAAATTTTACTCTATTTGTATGAAACTATTCGTAGGAACGACCAGATTTACGGTAGAATAAATTATTAAATTTGCAGCCCGATAATGAGCCTGGACGCACGTCATTTTTTGTTAAGAATTTTGCCGGGCTGGGTAAAAGAAAACGTCATAATGATGACACGGCAATAATTGTTGTATTCACCAGATAAGTCAGAACGCGATTTTCCTCCTCCCAATAGTGATAATTACCACGAAAGGACAATATTTTGCAACCGTTGAAGACGTAAGACGAAAATCGCTGAGCGAACACAAGGCTGTCCCAAAAAGCGCATGTTTGAATTATTTTGAAGACTGCAGAACTGCATTAACTTAATCGTGTAAAATTTGACTGAGACTACTTTGAAATGGGCAGTGTGTGTGTCGATGACTGGAGGCATAATTTTCAAAATAAACAAGAATCGCATAAACGTTTTGATTAAATCTCGTATATTTACTGATAAACTTTTAAATGAAACTGATGGACAGAAAATACATTTAAAAGCTTACAGCGGGTGCTGAAAATGTCATCCAAACCCGATAACGTGTGCGTTGTTTTTAATTTTGAAAGCAGTCAGTCTAACTGATCTGATGTCAGACAAACAGCATTTGATAATATTTCTACGTTTATAAAGTGTATGAGGGATGTACACACCATATCTACGAAGAAGCCTCACAAATAAAAATCAACAGGGGAAAGGCCCAGTGACCTAGGCATCCAGAGAATACGTACACGGAGTCGCTCCATCTTGTTGCAGTAAGATTTAACAGCCTCTAGCAAAATCTTGAACAGCATGATTTTCCGTTTGTAGTACTTAACTGTAACTGTTTTCAAAAAAGTATGAGAGTAAGGATTCTCGGATATGGCACACCGCAAACACTTGGATGACCGGAGCGCTTCTTGTCTTTCGAAAACAACGTGGATTTGTTTGGCACAGTCTTATGTATCTAAAGTATATTCTTGATATATTGTAATATACAATAGTATATTTTGTAGGAGTCTAGAAAACAGGCTTTTTCCGTGCGCGCGTGACAAATTCCCGTGTGAGGCGAAGCTGAGCAGTCTTGCAAGCACCGTCATGGACGGTGTTCATTATGGTCGTCTAATGAACAATATTTTTCATTATACTTCTGTAAAAACAAGACGAAAATATCTACACATTATTAGAAACCTTTATGACAAAACATAAAAAAACAAGTATATCTTAAATTTTTACAAAATTTAATGTTTATATTACAAGTCGCAAAATAGACGGTATTGATTTTCATATCTTTCACTAGACTTCTTAGTCAGAAATTCTGCACTTACATTTGCTGCTTCAAGTAATATTTCTTTTTCTGAAGAAATCATTTTAAAATCATTTTGAATAAATATTCAAAAACAGTCACAACACACAAGCGTTGTTTAGCGTTGATAAGGAAAATAAACAAGCGTTGCTAACAGTTACTAAGGAACTTTCAGAACTATATTTTATTGCGACTGGAAAATAGGCGGCGTCGTCATATTAATGACAGGTAAAGCCAGAAAATAAATAATAATTATTATAAAATTTAGGTCTAAATTTAAAACTTTCATAATTCCGAATGTAACATGGTGAGATATTAGACGATTTTATTCTGTTTTATTAAATATTATAATTATTTTTAACGAAATTAAGTATTATTTTAGTGTTAAAAGTTAGCACACGGAAAAAATTGTTCGGTGCGGACGCACTAGAAAAAGCAGTTTTCTATGCGCTAAACGTGGTGTTTGCTATAATAAACTGGGATATAAAGCAACTGTCAACGACGAAGACGTGCTTATCTGCTCGGACGAAACAAAACTGGTGATAGTGCGTTGTTGACTGATTGCATGCTCTTAGCAGTGGTGGGAGTGGTACTGTCAGAGAAAAACTTCCCTATTTAGTAAACATGTTACATTTTTAACTGCCAATCCCACAGTGTATCGAATATTGTCTCGTGACTTTTACTCGTTTTGTAAAGGCATATGTGTGTGTACCCGTCTTGAAGCATGTTTCGAAATAAGTATCGGATCAAAATAGTGTTCGTTCTTGTCAAAATGGTTTCCTAGGCAAATACGCAGAGTCACGTCTGCTGACCTTAGGTTGTCTACTCCTCTTTGGTAGTCCCAGATAGAATAAAAATTATAAAATTAGCAGACAGTAAACGGCTGAAACAAATCTTTTGAAGTATTGAGAAAATCCGCAGAGAATAAACCGCAGAACAAATCGAGACTCAACTTGGAAAAACATATCATACCAGCGAAAACCTAAAACTTTATGTACGGGCGTAAGTGTGTGTGTGTGGGTGCATGGACGTTTAATATGATTTTTATTTTTTAACGAGGGCAGGTGGAAAAATTTGCTCATTAAACGTTCGGAAGGGTCCACATTTATGGAGTCTGTGGATTTGAGGATTATACCCGACTCTCTAAAAACCATCTTCCTTTCCACTTCTAGGACACTAACCTGTAACTGCTTGACGTTACTTCGAGCTAGGCCTTTTGTTCTTCAGCCCAAGGGCTCACATCTAAATTGTTAGCCTTCTGTGTTGTATTGTCGAAATCTATCTTCTTCGCCCGAAGAATCTATTCTGCGAAGCGTGCCACACAGTAACATGTGGCCTCCCCTTGAAGCACCGCTTTAACGATGTTAATATGATTGACATGTTAATATTAATTTTTTTTATTTTTTTTATAGAGAGGGAAAAATGCTTTATGCACCATCAGAGGAGGCTTGTGCTTCCCCTGGTGTGTGGAACTCTCCCCACTAAAAAAACCTCTAATTCAGGCATTTATATCCATCCTGGAACGACTTAGCGCAGGATGGAGCCTATTGCGCCCTTATAGGGCTCCTTCTAGATGTTCCTCATCTTCTACTGCACGTTGGGCGCAAGTTGGGTCTAATGATAATAATAATAATAATAATAATAATAATAACCTCTATGATAGTTTTAAATCTCTAAGTTCGTTCCAACATCCTGTAATCTTCAATTTAATTTTAATGTTTAAAGAGTTCTAACGAGTCTCTTTCACGACACCTAGAAGTAGCGCCAGCAATGACGTAACGCAAGTAATGATGGTGATTAATGATAAAACTTGGTCTTGTTTTAGGACAAGTCAGTTGGCGGAGTGTATGGATCTATATGAGACTGAACAAACCGTTTCATAAATTTTCGGACGAACCGGATTTATCATTTGAATTCAACAGAACCCTGTTACCAAACTTCACATACATGTGGTTCTTAAAGGACGAGACTTGGCCGTTATGTACAAGAGACGTGATTTATTTTCATATCAAAGCCGAGAGAGGGGACGGTTCTTTGAGTGCTGTATGGAACAACTCCATTCAGATTAAAAATGTATTCGTACCAATACATTATTGACTGGGATAATAAAAGTTAGCAAGATTTAGAGACAAGGTTCAGGGGTAGTTCCCGGGGGGGGGGCTAACAGGACCAGACCTCCCCCCCCCCGAGGACCAAAAATGTTGACGAATTTTGTTAATCTCTTAATTTTTAAACTCTTTTATTATTTGTTCAGCTGTGTACGTCAATATAGTACTGACTATTTTTTTAACGTATACAAACAGGTTTATTACACACCATCAGCGTACACGTTTGAAATATGAAATATAAGAAAATCAGTTCAGTCGATAGCCCTAAGTATCTTGTAAACAATGTTTTTATTGTGTTGTTACCGTTTAATTTAGTGGGACTGATTTCAGCCAATTTAAAGATAGTAATGTTGATTAATCTTAACTTATTTTTTATTTTGTATAAAGCCACCCCCCCCCATCGGACACACCAATCCAAGTTATACATACGCCACTGACAAAGTCTAGAGGACCTTTAGAAATAAAACAACAAAGGATTCGAGCATTGGAGTTTTGGAAGTTTTGCTGTACTCCTTACTTTGCTGAAACACGCAAGAGAAACTTGGTTCTCGGTAACGTTGGAAGTAAACGAATTCAAGGTGCTAAAATGTTATGTTGCTAAAGATGTACACTAGGATGTTGCCTCATAAATTGGGAAAAGAATGGGGACGTTAGAGGAGAACTGAAAATCCAATATTTGTTAAAGGTGATAGGGAGGATGGGAGATAACGTTGAGAACACTTGTACCGCATGTCAGATAAAAGACTACCGGTAGCGATTCTGAGATATCAGCGAAATAGAAAGAGAAACGTTGGCAAACTGAGAAGAAGACAGTTGGGTACTAGAACAGGTCGACTAGGAATTAATCCGTTGAGTGAACATGACAATAGACTTTCAATTTTGAATTGTATTGTTCGGCGAGTCAACATTTGAATCGTGAGAGTAACATTTATGTCTTCACTAAAAAATAGTTTCTACACCTTATTAAACTCTGTCCTTGCTTGTCATATCCTTCATCTTGTCTCTTCGTTGCCGTTTTTCTTGTCGACAACTGACCCCAAACAGTTATACTTTTTTTAATTTGTTTATAATATCTCCATTTACTTTCAAATTTCCTTGAGGCATTTGTGATTTTAAAAATTTAATGAATTTTGATTGTTTTTTAATATTCAATGTCAGCCCACTTTCTTCATTTGTAGCTAAAAGCATGTCAACCAATCTCTTTAGATCATCCACGTATCAGGCCTTCAGTACCGTATCATCTGCAAACCGTAAAATGTTAATAGGTCTTCCGTTAACGTTGATGCCTATTGTCTCTGCTGCTAATGCTTGTTGTTGTTCTTCTTCTTCACAACACGGCATAGGCAAGGTGGTGCCTGTTCTTTCTTTAAAGATCCTCCAAACATCTCTCCGTCCAGTTGTGTTCTTTGAAAGTTGTGAGTAAATTAAATTTATTTCTCCAATATAGTGTACCAGCCTTGTCATGTGGAGGGGCTGCCCCCTTACGTGCCATAACTCCCGGTAATTTTTATTTAGCGTTGTCTTCCCTTAGCCTTTGATGCTCTAACACTCGACTGCAAGGCAGCAGCACAATATAATCCTACAAAAATAGGACGGAGTATTACTTTCATGACTGTTTCTTCGAGATACAGTTAAAGAGCGTAGGCGATGCAGACAACCCTGTATAACCTATATTTTTAATTCTATTCCCTCAGAAGTCTCGATTCTCTCATTTACCACTCTTTTTTGTTTCAAGTAAAACTGACCATGTTTCTAATGTCTTTCATATCCACCTTTTATCGTTTGGGCGAGACGACTACGCCGAACTCTATCGAAGGCCTTATCGTAGTCGAAGAAATATATAAATGACGTCTGATCTAGATATAGACATGTTTGTGTTAGCATGCTGAAAACGAACAAAGCCTCTCTGACCCCTTGGGAGTTTCTAAACACAGATTGAGTTTTGTCACTATCTAGGGCTAATTTTCTGATGTGTGTAATTTTTAAAAATATTTTCGTAATGTGACACTTACTGTTCTGTGATCCCCACAGTCGTTTACGTTAATTTTTTAGGTATTGCTACAAATATTGGGAGAAGCCACTCTTTTGAAATTTTGAAAATTTGTGCAAAAGATTAATTTACTTTAGAGTAACGTTGTGTAGGCTACACGCTTCTCTGACAGGAGCTACTCCCTTTGCTACTCATTTTGCCTTTTTTCCTTAAGTATTAGCCTAGCTTGGAATCATCGTTCTAGCGTCACGTGTTCATTAAGTCCAATATAATAAACTTATTATAAAGTGATATTACCAAACGTAATCAATATTCTAAGTTATAAACAAAACTTTAGACTAGCAGTAGTGTTTCAGATTTGTGCCACGTTACAGTACCAGATAAACTGAAGCAGTGGTCTGGTTTATAAATGTTTTTAGAACTGCATGTTTTTGGACCAACGTGCATAAAAGGATAGTAGTGTGTGTCACCAACGGCTCGTCTTCTGAGTTTACTCTGATACTTACAATAGTAACTATCCACTCACCCTTTTTTTAAACAAAAGATCTGGAATACATACTCGTTGGTTAACAATCGTGTAACAAGGAGTATCAGAAATGATGTCCTCCGAGGAGGCCTTCGAGCTCCTACTGAAACGTCCCCCCAATTTTTTTTTTTTTATTGGGGCGTTACTTAATTTTTTAAAACTAGACGTGTGGCCTAGATGGAAAAAGACTCGCTGAGCCCATCGTGACAGGACTTGTAATGAACACTTGTTTAACAGCAACAACATTTTTATTAGTGCATTTGTTAATTCCAGACATATTCTTTTTACAAAACTCCAATACTTGTTACAGTTTTCAAGCTAATTTCAGTAGATCTCATTTTATAAACACTAGTATTTTTGACTTGCTCTAATAACATCCAATAATACATTTCATAATAATTACTACAACTGCATGACAACCAGACACAAATTATTTTCATTTTTCAATCCTCAGAAATTTTCTATTTACATTAACGATAGTTGAGAATTTACTCAGCAATGAAATTACTAGAACTATATAACAAAGAGTGGAAGTTGTTCATTGTATAACTGCTAAAATGTTGAGTATGGTTTTCTAAAAGATTTCCAAGTTACTTCCATCTATCTACCTTAAGCATCTGTAATTAATAATAATAATAACATGCAACGATAAGATCAACCACTGTAATAACTGCAATCCAGATATTAAATTTTTCGAGTTATAAAATCTAAGTTATTTTCAAGTTATGGTTTTAAAAGTAGTTCCAAATTATTTTCATTTCCTAAATACAAAAAAGTTTCATTCATACTAATGACATCTGGTAATATGGTTAACCCATGAAATTACAAGTTATATGACAGGTAGATGCAAGTTGTTCATTGTCTAGATATTGTAATTTTAAGTTTAGTTTTTTAAGTTAATTTCAAATTGGCTTCATTTTGCTGAGATTAAAAATTTAAATTTTAATAATCATAACCTTTAACACCACGGACAATTAAATTACTAAAATTCATTATAAGCATATTCATAATAATAGCCCTCACAATAATCACATTATTCAGTATGTCTGCACAGAACATGTTCCAAGCAATCTTAACTCTTAGATATGAGACTACCTTGTTTAACTGAGTTTTTGTTGGTTACGTTATAACGGGTGGAGTACTGTGTGTGTGTGTGGTGAATAAAAGAATCCTCCCACCTGCTCTCTGAAGACACATAAAATAGGGATTCCTGCTGTGTAAGCCTGGGTGTGAGTGACGGTGATGATTACCATGACGAGCTTCTCCGAACAGTGGAATTCTTTCTCTGCAGCGGTTCAGCTGGATGTTGTTGGGTCTAGCCTGGTGTGACGGCGTTGGGATCCTTTCGCTCAGCTCTGCGGATGGGGATGGATGTACAGTAATGTCCCCATCTCGACAACCCCCTTTTACCTCCCGATTATGCGGGGAAACCTGAAGCTTTTTATAAAATTACAGACTCATTATAAAGGTGTCAACGAATGCACGCCGCCACGACCCGCTCTGTAAGATTGTTGGAAGAGAAAAGCCGACTAATTCAAGCGGCAACGGATCGAGTAGAGTTACAAACAGCTGATGCACGGCCGACCAGATTCCGTCATACATCGTAGCAGAGCGACCTACTCGATTACATCGACGAACAAGGTCACGGCGACTGACTAAATAACGCTATCGCTGGCGGCTTGCCTAATTTGACGTTAACGTATCAAGCGGAGTGGTTTTCATTTAAAACAACTGGCCGTGTAATTTAAATTCAAAATTGCCACGGCACACTACCCTGTTTGCTTTCCTCCCGTCATTAGCTGTAACTCTCCTTGCTGCAGCTGCGAGCTCAACCTTCCCTTACCTAAGGACCATCAGCACCACGCAACCACCACCACCGATTCGGGTCAAACGCCGTCGGGCGATCCTTGACCGCCCATAAAGACAAGCTTGTTTGTAACTTTTTGTCCCAGCCTGGGAGCTAACAACTAAAATTCCTTCCCCGCACGCTGAGCACTCTGCTTGTTGCTGTTACCCTTGTCACCGGCACGGAGGCTCTCTGCTTCGCAGAGAGCGATCGACGCCCCGAAGCGTCAACTTGCTGAGTTTGAGACAGGCGACACTTGTCGCCTGAATCAGTTCCAGCAAAACAGCAGCAGTAAGTAAATCGCAATTTACTTACTCTAAGTTATTCCAAGATTACGAATACATTGGCAACCGAGTATTTTTTCTCATTTTTGTTTTGTAAAGTATCTCGTCTGATTTGCAGTATTGTGAGCAATATTAGCAGCCATTGCTAATTATAAAAGTTTGACTGGCTAATTGGAAATAAATTTTAATAATATAACACTTGGTTTTTGTCGTACTTTACTTGCGAAAAAATTTCTACGTGGTATTTGTTCTCGGCTGCGCAGTAAGCTATAAATCTGAATATGATATAAAAGAGAAGATAAATAAATTTAGAAATATTTCTGATAAAATTTGTAGAAATCTTAGAAATAAAACAAGATACAGCACTAAGATTAAATTTTATAAGACAATTGCAATACCCACATTGACGTATGCGAGTGAGGGTAATGACAAAAAATAACGCGCCAAGATTCAGAGTGCTGAAATGCAGTTTCTTCGAAATACTTTAAATTATACATTGCAAAATAGAACAAGGAATGAGGATATCAGAGCAGAACTCGAAGTTAAGGACATAAATGAAGTTATTTTATTTAACAGAAGACAATGGTGGGTTCATCTGCAAAGGATGACAGAGGATCGATTGCCGAAAGCGGCACTGAACTATAACGTCAGTGGTAGAAAAGACGTGGGTCGTTCGTGGATGAAATGTTTGCTGAAACAGGTTTATATAATCTAATCCTTGAGGACCCAAAGACGGAGAAGGTATTTGTTCTCCCTAGCCAATCCTTTGGCGTACGGTCATGAGACATCGATTTTTCTACTTCAAATTCCTTTCCAGCCAAAGAAAGAGTCAACTAGTCAAGGTATAACTGAAGATGATTTTACTCGTAGCTTAGTGACAAATCGAATTATTCATTTCCGTCTGTTGCATGCTCAACGCTCTCGAATAATTCTAGAGTTAGTATTTGTCATGCGAAGTGCTGCTGGTATAGGAATCGGAAATGTGTTTTTTGAATGAAGAAGTGGACTGTATAAATTCGAGTTAACTAGCCATTTATTGAAGTAATTACATAATAAAGCGCAGGCCCATGCAATTACGTGTGGCGTACATTGTCAAGATACATAACGATAGAAGAAAGAAAATTGTATAAAGAAGTTAAATGATTAAATTTCACATCGCCGCGGCTAGCAAATAGAAAAAGAGTATTGAGCGGATGAAGGCTGAGTTGTAACTAACTACTGTCGCAGATCGCCTTAGCGAACTGTACTTTAAGCGGATGACGTAAGTGCCTGGGCTGATTGCGCGCTGGTATATAAACAAATACAAAGATTTAACATACTGTCCGCCCAAAATCGGGCGATTTTGACATAGGTTACAGTGTGAAAAGTTGCTTGAAAAAATACAAGTATACATTAACAAGTTGCAAACCTGAAATGTGTGATAATACATGGTATAATGAATATTGGCGCATCGATAGATGGCCCATTAGATAGCATAAACGCGAATACAATATTAAATACAATATAAATACAATATTGATCAATACTCATCGAATAATATATAATAATAAAATACAAATGCTAGAACGTCTGATGACACATAATAACAATAATGATAATATACCC
Organism: Magicicada septendecula; assembly: GCA_034769895.1. Lineage (NCBI taxonomy): Eukaryota > Metazoa > Arthropoda > Insecta > Hemiptera > Cicadidae > Magicicada > Magicicada septendecula. The sequence goes on along the minus strand of CM068368.1, from coordinate 83,040,246 downwards.
AAATTCAATAACAATGATACATGGCAATGAATAGCATATAGTAAGTAGCATTACACAATAATTAATATAAATCCAAAAAATTCAGTAATAATAGCATGACAATAAGTGCATAATAAGCAATATTACATAATAATACAATGGCAATATATACAAAAATTTCGTGATAATAATAGCCCAATAGAAATACACCCAAAAATTCATGATAATAATAGCACAATAGAAATATACCCAAACAATTCATGATAATAGTAACACTGTACCACACAGTACACAATAACTGACATCACACTGACGAAAAAACACTTAAAATGTTTACTAATGCACATATAAATAGCGTACATTAATTTGGTATAAATATAAATACAAATGTATAAATAAGTACATTTAACATTGTACTTACAGTAGTACGTAGAGCATATGCTCATCCGGAAATGTTCCTGGCATGAAGCACTGAAAAACAAAGTAGTCTGTTGCCACGGGAAGTGGACACAGTTTGTGGATAGGCCTACGTAGGATGCCGTTTGTGGTGCGGACATCCGCTACGCGTACTAATGAATCCTGACCTACATAGATTTGGGTGACAATACCACGTTTCCACTGCAGGGGTGGGGTATTGTCTTCTAAAATAAGGACGAGTTGTCCTGGCGACTAATTTTTCGAATGTTTTCTCCATTTATTTCGTTGTTGCAACTGATGCAAATAATCTCTTGACCATCTCTTCCATATAGAGTGGGTGAATCTCTCCAGAAGCTGCCATCTCCCCAAGCGACCTATTTTTATATCCGAATAGTCGGGTTCCGGGAGCGAAGTAAGTGGAGAACCAACTAAGAAATGTGCTGTAGTCAAAGGCTCGGGATCCCCAGAATCATTTGAAATGGCGAACAAGGGACGCGATTTCAGACATGACTCTATTTGAGTCAAAACAGTGTAATGTTCTTCAAAGTTGAGAAGCGTCCTGCCAATAACGCGCCGTAAATGAAATTTAACGCTTTTGACTCCGCTGTCCCATAAACCACCGAAATGAGGAGCTGACGGAGGTATGAAAGACCACTTGACTCCCTGTGAACTGGCGAAGTCCTGAGTGGATTGTTGAAATTCGTCATGTTGAAAAAGTTTGTACAAATCGTGTAATATCGTGCCAGCACGACGGACATTTGTACCGTTGTCGGAGAATATTTGTGCAGGGATGCCCCTGGGAGCTATGAAGCGTTTTAACGCAGCTATAAAGGCGTCTGCAGAATGGCTTAGAAGGAGTGACTCTGGAAGAGGGTAATTGTCCTAAAAGCTGGCTTGAGCCAGTTTCGCGAAATCGAAAACAAGTGATGCATTTGTGTATCACGGAGCGTATGTAAGATTTGTCATTGATGATCCAATATCTTTGACGTAGAGAGCACTGCGTTAATTGTACTTCGGCATGGAGTAGTCGAATATGGTCGTTTTCTATGATTAGTCTAGTGAGATGAGCCTGCGGGTGAAGTATGATCTGGTGTTTACTATTATAGTTGAGCGGAGACTGTTGAAGGCGTCCGCCCACGCGTAATATCCCCGTGTTGTCAACCTGAATGTCCCACTGAATACCTAAAGTGCGGACGGTTTGGTCCTTGTTGAAGTCCAGGAAGGAGTTGGTATGTGAAGATATGATACTCCGGTCATTAGAAGACCATTTATGCAGAGTGAAGCCGTACCAGCTTAATAAACCAGAAATGTCAGAGCTTATTCGGGCTAAGACGTGTGAGCTATCAGATCCGGTGATAAGATCGTCGACGTAAAAATCGTTTGCAATGACAGAGCAGGCTAAGGGGTGCTGAGTACTATTTTCTTGCGAGATTTGTTTTAAACATCTAGTGGCCAAAAATGAAACGATTGCAGTCCCATATGTGACTGTTCTGAAAGCATAGTGTTTAAGCTCCTTGTGGGGAGCGTCACGCCAAACAATTCTTTGCAAGTGGGAATCCCTTGGGGACACCAAGATTTGGCGATACATTTTCTCGATGTCGGCAATGAGTGCGTATCGGTCCGTTCTAAATCTGGCCATGATGGAGAAAAGATCCTGCTGGGCCGTAGGACCAACCATGAGGGTGTCGTTTAACGATAAATCATTTGATGGTTTGGCTGAGCCATCGAAAACAACGCGAAGTTTGGTGGTTGTGCTAGTGGACTTGACGACAGCATGGCGAGGTAAGTAAAAAATATTCGACTTATTGATTGATAAATCATATGAATTGAGTGGAGACATATGACCCAGGTTTAAATATTCCTGCATAAAATTACTATAGTCTTTGTACAAAGACTGGTTTTGCCTGAATTTGAGTTCGAGTGTCTGAAACCTGCGAACTGCTCCGGGGAGTGAATCGCCGAGATGCTCTGTCTTGCGGGGTAGTGACACAACAAGTGTTTCGAAAGGTGTTTGTGAGGAAATGATTTTCACACTCCGAGTCTTCAGCTGAGGGAGTACGGAAAGAAACGTCCTCCAATTGCCAGAAGTTCCTCAACTGTGACGAGATGGCATTATTGTCGTCACGAGCCATAAACGAAGAAACCGGTTTTGTCATGTCTACGTTAAAGGGTAAATTTCCTACGAGGATAAAACCTAGTTTTGTTTCCTGTATTATCGGAAAGTGCGGACTGCGAATGAATTTAGTCGGCTCAATCACTTGCAAAAACTACTGTGCCCCGAGTACTATGTCAATCTGTGACGAAAAATTAAGTTGCGGGCCAGCTAAAAATATGTTTTTTGGAATGTTTAATGATGACATATTAAAATATTCTGTATGGAGGTTATTTGTAATTCTGGGCAGAACAGCGCAGTGTACATTCAAACTGAAATACCTGTAGCGTGAGTTTAGGCGCACCCTTGTACTGAAATTGGCTTGGCATAGAGAATTATTTATGCCCGTGATAGGCAGCTCGGACTTGTTTAATTTTAAGCCCATGCGGCGTGCGAAGCGCATGGTACAAAAGTTTGCTTGTGAACCTGAATCCAACAGGATTCTTACCGGGTGTTTGTTACCGGCACGATCGGTTGTGGTACATACGGCGGTAGACAATAAAATTGATTTGTTGGTTTGTAGTTTTAGGGAACATTGATTATTGTTTCTGCTCGAAGAATTATTTGTTGACGGGTGAATCATGGTGTGGTGCCTTTACGAACATGCTCTGCACGAAAATTTGGAAGGGCAACGCGAGGTTTCATGGCCCGAGCGTGTGCAATTTAGGCAAAGCCTGTGATTCATTAAAACGTCTTTCCGTTGACTCGGATGTAAAGCCACGAATTGTGGGCATTCGGACAATTTATGATTGCCGCGACACAGCTGGTAAAGTCTATTGCTTGTTTGAGTATGTATTAGTGACCCAGTGAACTCAGAGCGTTTAGCCGGTTTGCGATAAGGAGTTTTATCGCTAAGTTGCCTACCGCATGTCGGTACGCTAACATCTTGCAACAGCTGTCGCCTAGTATTTAAGAATTTAATAAAGTTATTGTAATTTGGAAGCTGTTCGTCAGTTAAACTTTCCTTCCATAATCTAGATGTGCGATCTTCAAGTTTTTGGGCGAGAAAATGCACAAAAATAATTTTGAATGTGTTCACTGGTAAATTTAACGAAATCAGAGCGTTTATGTTAGCAGTGAGATCATCTATAAATTTGGAAATGCTAACCATAGAGTCCTGCTGCATGTGCTTCATGCCCAAGACATTAGCCACATAATACGCCGTAACAATCAATCTACTGTCATACCTGGCTCTCAACAACTCAATGGCCACCGTGTAGTTTTCGTGCGTGATTGGGAGTGATTTTATAACATTCAGCGCCTCATCCCTTAGTGATGAGTGCAAGTAGTGAAATTTTTGGATGCTGGTCAGGTCTGTTCGGATATGAACCAACTCCACAAACATATGGTAAAAATGTTGCCAGTCAATTATGTTACCTGCGAAGCAGGGTAGTTTAATTAGTTGTAATTGAATAGGAGGCGTACTGAATGTGACGACTTCGGACTGATTTAGTATTTTCTTGCTCATCTCTTCGGCATGATCTAATAAATTTTGCAACTTGCATTCTGTGTCACACAAATCATCTTCCGTCTGAACTCTATCACTAACGGATGCAAAATCAGAGTTCTCAGAATCAATTTGCGTTTGAATCTCGTCATATTTGGCGGATAGCTCCATCAGATGACGAAGCTTTATTTTTAGCGCATGGTGGTCATGCGTATCATGATCAAAATTATCCGCGTAGGTGTTTATGCGCGATATAGAGGCCTTGATCGTGCCACGCTTTTTGATCAGCGCCTTCATATCAGTCATGATTGTGTATCACTTGATGGTTTGAACGATAATGAGAAAAAACTGAGTGAATGCAGAGAGATGAACAAGACCAATGCAGATATCTAATTTATGAAGTCACGCTACAACGCGGTAACCATTGATTAACACATCTCAGACTAATTCTATGTTGTACTAAATACTGATATAGACAGCATATACAATATAACAGTATAATCCCTATTGCTATGAACACTATTTAGAAATGTGATTTACAATTAAATCAAAGAAAAATTTATAAGCTTGTTAAGTTCGCAAATAATTCCAAGTTCATAGTCAAATGAAACTGATATAAGAAAAAGTTATATTATTTTTTAAATACTGCTAATTTTAGTTGAATGCCCTTGAAAGGTATACAAAATTATGTAAAATTAAAAAGATCATATGAAACATGAATGCATAGTTACTTGGCATGTGGTACTTATCGACATGTTCAAGAAGGTCTCAGAGCGTGTCGAATCCTTGGCAGTCCCATCCGGCACCCATGTAGTGACGATGTAGACACTGTTGATGCCTGTCAGGTGATGTCTGAAGTGGTCGAATCCTGCATAGGCTGGATGCTTTGGATTTTCCCAAGTGATGAATGCCACGTGGTGATGGTGTTCAAATGCTGAAATAATGCTTCGAACGATCCGGTCGGCGAAGTATGACGTCCCCAAAAGTCGTGCAATCTCCAGTTATGGTTGATGATTAAAGAACTGCTGATTTAGTTATGTTGCTAAATGCTGATAGCGCCTGCTAATTGAACTGAATCCATGAAATGAATGCTCCGTGAAATAAATTATTTGTGGAATGAATCACCCATGAAATGAATGATCCGGCCCGTAGGACCAAATTTTGCATGCTCAACGCCTTAGCGAACTGTACTTTAAGCGGATGACGTAAGTGCGTGGGCTGATTGCGCGCTGGTATACAAATACAAAGATTTAACACCGTCGGTTTCGTGCATTAAAGTCTTCTTCCCCCGCCATCTAGTGAATGATCATGTTGGCTGTTTCCAGTCCAGTATTAGGCACCTGTCTACTGTCCCAGTACTATGTTTATTATTTCGCAGCCAGTGGGCTCGTCCCACATGCTGCAATCCTGCCACGGTCCAAGACACCCCACTACAACGACACAGCGCAATACAACAAGTAGTATAATATTTGTTTTTTTAATTGTTTATCAGATACGAGTTTGACAGAACTAAAAACTTCTAATTGAATCGTTTATTTTGAAAACAGCATATGTCCATGTTTCGGTATTTTTTTAATTTCCTAATTTATGGTCTCCTCTATGCTATTTGCATGCTATGTTTGAAAACTACACATGTCCTATCAACAGTTGCTTAGGTATCACAACATATGATTTAGTGTTTCATTTGAAAACAGCACGAGTCCAGGACTAGTACAGTTGTCAAACCAAATGAACTTTTAGTTCGTGGATTCGCCAGTAGAGGTGTTAGTGTCTGAGTGAGGTGAACTTATGCCGTATTGTTGTGCTTTGTGAGTGAAATAATTTCTAATAATATTATTGTTTGTTTACGTAATAGTAATTGTTTTATTTTATTAAAATGGCTTCAAGTGATGAAGATACTTACAACTCAAATTCAAGAAAAAGGGGACAGAGAAATGCAGATGCTTACAAGCAACGTGTTATAAAGATGGCCAAAGTTAAAGGTTATGACTACACAAACTATGCTGGAAAACCTATTCCAAAACGAACTACAGGAGATGACTGTAATTTGTCCTTTAAAATGTTTCAGTAAATATAATGATAATGAAAAATCAGAGATCATAGAAAATATTAACAAAATGAAAAACAAAAATGAACAAGACATTTACCTACAAGGCCTAATGGATAGCTATCTTGTAAAACGAAAAAGGCCTCGAAAAGATGATCCAAAACGTCGAGATATGTCTTTTACTTATTTTGTCAAGACTGCTAATAAACGAGAGAAAGTCTGTAAAAAGGCATTTGTTAGTCTGCACGGTGTAAGTGCTGGAAGAGTTCGACGTTTAGGTGTCCTTCTCAGTAAAAGTGAAACTCCTTCAGACAAAAGAGGTAGAGCTCCTACCAGTCGGCGTACTTAGCCCTCTAGTATTTATAATGTGGTTATAAATCACATAAATACTTTTGAAGTAAAAATATCCCATTATTCTGGAAAGAAATTTAAATACTTGAATGCTAACCTAACTGTAAGGGTAATGCACTCATTGTTTGTGACAAAGTATCCTGAATTGAATGTGAAATACAATTTTTACTATAAAGTATTCAAAGAACATTTCAATCTTAGTTTCGGAAGGCCTCAGGTTGATGTATGTGGGAAATGCGAAGAATTGAGCCAAAATATAAAAAATCTGCAACTTAACGATAATGCCAAAAGAGTTGCTGCATCAGAGAAGATGATACATATAAGAAAAAGTAAGAAATTTTATGCAAAAGTAAAAGAAATCGAAGTAAAGGCTAAGGAAAATGACCACATTTTAGGAATTTCTGTTGACTACATGCAAAACCTTCCTTTGCCAAACATACCGGTGCAGGAAGTGTTCTATTATCAACAATTATGGGTAAATGTTTTTGGAATTAAGAATTTCAAGACTGGGAAATCGCATTTCTATGTTTATCACGAAGGCACTGCTAAGAAAAGTCCAAACGAATTATGCAGTTTAATTCATCGCTACTTATCAGCTGAAGTTCCCAACAGTGTCAAAGAAGTACATATTTTTTCAGACGGTTGCCCGAGGCAAAATCGAAACAACACAGAGGTAAGGTTTTTATCAAATTTGACATCTGCCGGGAAGTTTGATAAAATATGTCACTACGTTCCGATTAGGGGCCATAGTTTTCTAGCTTGTGACAGAGATTTCTCTGTTATCAAAAGAAATATCAAACGCTGTGACAGAGTTTACACTCCTGATGAGTATGCGAGGCTGATAGCAGAGTCGAGTTAGTTGGGAAATTTTACAGTAGAGCTCTTGGAAACTAACTTTTCAGCCGATTTCAAAAGTTGGTGGCCAAAATATTATAAGAAGAATGTTGTGTCGATTGAAACTTCTGCGCGAAGTGTTCCTCGTTCGCAAAAAGTTTTATTTAATGTGTCTACATTTTTTATGTTTGTATATGACAGCCAGAATAAAGCAGTCGTTCAAGCCATGCCTACTATTGACTCATTACTAACTCATCACTTTAGACTATTAACGAATGCAACCACCATTCCAGAATTACCTGCGATTGAGGCATACGGAAAATGTCCAATAAATGAGTTGTCCAGAATTTTTAGTTATTCTTTGTTTTCATTATGTCATTATCTGTATATGTTTATAATACTGTAATCATATCTGTAAATGTTTATAATATGTGAAACAAAATCATTGAAATACAAGTGTGGGCTACATAAAAGTAAAAATTAATGAGTTTGAATTACTTTTTTTTTTGAAGTCCAAACAATGTTTTAATAAATTTTAATGTTATCAATATACATAAGACAATCGAAACTATGACAAAGGAAGAGGATTATCATGGGAATGCCAGGTATGAGAAAATCTCTAATTTATTAGTCTTGAAATAAAATATTATTTTATTTTTGTGTCTCCTGTAAAATTTGCTCTTTGGACTTGTGCAGTTTCCAAAATAAATGATTCAATTAGATAAATCACAAATTAGGCACGTGCGTTACAAGTGAATACTGCATAAGATAGAATATAAGAGCGCTTGACACTTTTGCCTCTTTACGTGTGGTCAATTCACATTTTTACAAGTTTGCCAATGTTATTTCACCTTACAGTAGACATTTCATCATCATCATCTTCAAGGATTAAACCAAGGATGGTTTGTTCCGGTTTCAAATAGGTAAATATTACAGCTGGTCACTCCAGCGCTTCCTCGGACGTCCCACACTTCTCCGTCCCCTCGGCTTATAGTTCCATAGTTACTTGAGAATGCGGGAGTCATCCATTCGGCAAAGATGTTCCCACCAATTCAGCCGATACTGGGCGATCCTGTCGAGTATACTCATAATATAAAGTTCGTGCCGTATACCTGTGTTTCTTCTATGATCATGGAGAGTATACCCTGCCACTTGCATGAGAAATCTCATTTCTGCCGGTTGGATGCGACTGGCCTGGCCTTTCGTTAAAGTCCAATTCTCAGACCCATAAAGATGTGTAGGAAGTGCCATCACCTTGTAGAATTTTAGGCGTGTTCCTTTACTTGCTGAATTAATGGTTCGCCTAATGGTCCCCCACATCAGGTTGAACTTATGCAACTTATTCACCATGTCGTTGCTTGAATTGTAAGACACACTGTAGCCCAGGTGTTCAAAATTGCTAACTTGTTCCACGACAGTACCATCTATAACAATTTTTATTGATCAGTTCCACGAAAAGCCATCACCTTAGTCTTAAGTGTGGATATTTGTAATTCAGAGTCTTTGCAGATTCGATTTAACAAATGTATACCCATCTGGAATCTGCTTTCAGAGTCCAACTCTCGAACCGTTCTTCAGGAGAGTGGTGACAAGTGATATGTGTCATGTCAGTTGTTTACAATATGCTTACACTGCCCATCATGTTTACATTTTCACCCATGCTATCAAATAAGATGGAATATAGATTAAACATAAGTCTCGTTTACTTATTACGTGTGACAATGCAAAATAATTATGATAAGATAAGCAATTTGGAAATTTTTTAAATGAAAACACTGGATTTGAAAATAAAAATAAAGTTGCCGAGTTCTAGAAGGTCAGCGAGTAGGCATTGAGAATGTTGGTGTAAGTTTTATTCCCCTCTCTGTACTTCCATGTTCGATAAGGAAATGGAAGTGTGGTGATGGCGAAAAAAAATCTGTTTGAGATAAAGGGCTGATCCTCATTGTACTATCCTCAAAACATGAAGAAAAGTAATTTTCCGAAAAGTGTCTGTGTGCGTGTCTGTGTGTCTATGTGTAGAATTGTTTCTGTGGCGAACGATAATTGACGCTAATTCAAACAGGATCAAATAATTTTTTGCATATGTGCCTGAGTTATAGAGGAGTCAAGGTCTTGATTTTGGTGAAGATCGGGTAAGAGGAAGGGGTAGTTTACCTGCAAAGTTTTATGGTTTTTTACAAGAGTAAAGCACTTCTTTTTGATAAATAAAGTATCATGAAAAGAAGGTCATAATAATCCACTGTAGAAAGGTAGATTAAAAATATAAAAATGAAAATGATAGTTGAAGGGTGGGTGGTAATTTTTTTGAATGTGTACTACGGCAACAAAGAAGTAGTTTTGTTAATATTCCTTCCCGGGCTGTTTGGCCGTGGTCCAATGTTTACTGCGAAACCAGACGTTTCGGCAGTGCCATCGACTGCCACATCAGTGAAACTCGAGTGCGCTAGCGTGAGGTGGTATACGTTAGTGACCACAGTACTGTGGTTAAGGCTGAAGAAAGGAGTAGTTTCTATGGAAATGTTTCATTTCGAAAATGATTTTAAATATAAATCTTAGAACATGGAAGTCATGTATGGTTCTCCATACCGATATTTTAAGTACTCCAGGCTGACTTCAATATCGGGCTTAAGTACGTCCTTTTTCAATATTGGGCTTTTTTTCGCGACAATCGGCAGAGATTTGTAACTGACAATTTGGAGAAGCACATGTTTTGAGTACTGCAACTCTCATTAATTTTCAAGAAGAAACTGACCAGTTGATGATCAAGTTTGATGACTACTGTAAACATTTTTTTATTTAACATCTGATTATATTAAACTAAAAAAAATATTTTAAAAAAATATTTGTTTGTTTTTAACACATGGGAAATAAATATTTCCGTTTTTTTTTTAAACCTGAAAATCCGTTCCCTTTTTATAACTAACAAACAAATTACATTACAAATTACAAGGAATAAAAGCAAAGTTTAAATGGAAAACAACATATCCTCAAATGATATGTGGTACTATACACAGAAAACCCAGAAATAAGACAAGAAAAGATACCAAGATAAAGTTCTATAAAGTAATGGCTAAAACACCTGTTTTAACTTATGGAAGTGAAACTTGGACGATGACGACAAATGATGAGCGAAGAATATAAATAAGTGAAATTGAAGTTCTTGAGAAAAACCAAAGGTTGCACACTTAGAGATCAAATACGAAATGAAGGTATAAGAACCGAGTTAAATGTATATTCTATGGCCAGCAGAATAAGGAAAGGACGTGGAAAGGAGTTCCTACCTGCGTGTTCAACCTACGCAGGCCGCGTAAGAAGCTTCCATTACGTTTAACAATCATTACGTTTTGTCCCATTACGAGGAGTCATTGCGTTTAACGACTCCCATTTCCTTTCCCACTATACTCGACTATTTCCCATTAAAATCTACGTTGTGCGCCAGACGTGTTCTGCCAATCTCAAACCGCTTATCCTATCTTGCTTCGTACATTTAACGTTATTTTAATTTCTCCTAATCTAACTTTCAGATGTCTCGTCGTTTCGTCTACGAATAAGAACCGGCTAATAGAGAAGGCGGACAGATGACAACCAGAATTGCCCTCTTTCTCGGTTGTGTCAGACTGTTGTGACATCCAAAGTTTTTGTAAATTTATTTTTTTTACTTTATTAGTTTCTTTATTTTAATTTGTAACATCGTTAAAACGCTAGGTTTAAGGATAATAAAATAATACTATAAATTCATGAATTTAACTAATAATCACCGGCTTTACAAAATACATAAAATACTAAAATTGAATTAATGAGTTTAAAAAAACTTTTAACATTTCTTAAGATGTAACATTAATTGAAATGAAATGACTAAAATTTGTGATTTGTACCGAACAGCTGAACAAAAATATTCTAATAATTAATTTATAATATCCAAGTGTTCATGTTATCAGGAAATAAATTTATCAAAAGTAGCTACTGTGTGCAGATAGCTATTCTTAGCAGCACTTGCAATGAGACGCAGATTGACAGAGAGGGGAAATGGTAAGAGAGAATGTAAGCAGGATTTACATCAGCGTTGTGCAGACGTATAAAACGGTAACAGAGCAATTTTAAGACTACAGAAAATTATTGATGCGTAATATTAGTAAGTTTACTTAATGCAAGGCTTCAAACTAAACTAAAAATCAAACTAAACGTATATTTTCAGATTTAATTTACTTGGGCACGCTTCGATTCAATTACGATGGTGAGTTTTAAAGAATTTACTCTGCTCGTTTGGCTGACGATACTGAGTAGATATAACGTCGAATCTCACGTTCCAGCCCAGCAAAGTGAGTTCAGTTACACTGACTCCTTATCCAAACATGAATCGCTGACGTCAGCAGATGTGGCTTATATACGTAAGCAGTTAAGGCAACGCGAAATTCAAAGGGAGGTTTGGGATGAAGAAATGAATCTTGGAGAAGACGCGGAGGGCCGACGCTTGCGGCAGATGTACGGAGACGTTACTACTGGGCCTACAACTCCACAACGGAAAGATCTCAGAGCAACGATGTTGCGTGCGATCTTTAAAGCGTTTAGGCGTAGACAGCAAGGATCCTATGTAATGCTTGTGACACCGTTCGGAGGGTTTAATATCTCCATCACTCCGTGTCTGAGGATGACGTTCAAAGGTAAGCATGATACTTCATTCTTCTTGTCGATGAATGGTAAGCAGTCCGGTGGTTCTGCGTTTACCATAAAAATTGATAATGTTAACATAATAGTTTTTTAAATTGTAATTTTACTTACTGTAAGCTGTTCCAAGATTAGGAATACAATGGCAACCGTGAATTTTTACTCATTTTTGTTTTGTAAAGTATCTCGTCTGATTTACTGTATTGTGAGCAATGTTAGCAGCTATTGCTAATTACAAAAGTTTGACTGGCTAATTAAAACAAATATTAATTACAAAACCACTTGGTTTTTGTCGTACTTTACTTGCGAAAAAGGTTCTACATGGTATTGATTTTCGGCTGCGCAGTAAGCTGTAAATCTGAATATGATATAAAAGAGAAGATAAATAAATTTAGGAATATCTGTGGTATGATTCATAGAAACCTTAGAAACAAAACAAGTCACAGCACAAGGATTAAATTTATAAGGCAATTGCAGTACCCACATTGACGTATGCGAGTGAGGCGTAGGTCATGACAAAAACGGAATGCGGCAAAATGCAGAGTGATGAAATGTAGTTTCTTGGAAATACTTTAAATTATACGTTGGAAAATAGAATAAGGAATGACATTATCAGAGCAGAACTCAAAGTAAAAGACGTAAATGAAGTTATTTTAATTAACAGAACACAATGGTGGGATCATCTGCAAAGGATGACAGAGGATCGATTGGCGAAAACAGCACTGAAATATAACGCCAGTGGTAGAAGAGCTGTGGGTCGTCCGTGGATGAGATGGGTGCTGAAACAGGTTTGTATAACCCAATCCTTGAAGATAAGAAAAAGAAGAAGGTATTTGCACTGCCTAGCCGATTCTTTGGCGTACGGTCATGAGACAGCGGTTTTCCTTCTTCAATTTCCTTTCCAGCCAAAGAAAGAGTCGAATAGTCAAGGCGTAACTGAAGACGCTTATCGTAAATGAATGACAAATTATCTAGTCATTCATTTCCGTCGTTGGCTTGTGTTTCGCTATTCACCACTATGTTCAGAAGCGAGTACTCGCGACACGTATTTGGTGTACAGAATATAAACAGACATTGCAATCGGTCCCAAAAATGGAGCTACGGCTCTGTGGCTACCCTTTTACAATATCCAAGGGGCGTAAACTGCGCTGGACGTGACAAGCCTCGGCCGCGCCCAGAATTCCAGTGCCAGCTCAGATTATAACATGCATATACCTTAGAGCAGTACTACTGCCGTGCTGTTGTATTTCGAAAAGCGATACTATTGACCCGACGAAAGCCCAGGCCAATAGAACAGAAGTACGACCGAAGGATCAAACCGAGCTAGCTGTGTTTTCAGTTCTGGGATGGATATTGCTGTCTGAAGGCGCGTTTCAGACAGAGGAGCAACTAACAAAGTTGGAGTAGTTAGTACAGAGTTTAGTGTTTTTCAAATGCCGGACGTTTCGAGAACTCATGGGACGTAGCCGTTATCCGGCTGCGGGATGAGCGCTTATCCGTTGCGGGCTGGACACTTATTCGGCCCTAAAAAACTGTGAATAAGGCAAAGAGCGGTCAGAATCTGCTAGAATATAAATTCAGAGTCCCGTTAGAGTACGCCATATATTGGACTCGGCTGAAAGTGTAACACGCGGCTTTGACACTACTTGTTGCTGGTCGATATATGTGACTACAGGTGTAGGAACAGCCAGGTCATGAAGAGTGAATGTACCTATTGGTGTTAAATACCTGATGATAGAAATTGAACACTGACTTCGAGATGCGCAGTTGACAAACACCTCGTTGCGAGGCTTAAAAAAAAATTCGCGCATGCACACAACAGCCTTATACAGGGTTTCATAGTGTAAATGTGGGCTGTAACAAGACTGGCGAGACATGGAAGCATGTGCGTGACAGAGAGAGAGTTGGTGTGTAACTGAAACAGCATACTATTATTCCGTTGTCTCCCCTGACTTCTCTCTAGACAACTTAGCTACACTTTAAAATGGTTGTCATTCATTGGCTGAGACGGCGCAGCTCAGCGACCAAGACAGGCTCTCAGGTTTCTACCAACGCGGCTGTCCTTCCAGAGTAGACACTGATGAATTATCAAACCGCGGAACAATCCTTCCCGGAATTGTTCAACTGCGATGAGTTGTCCCACTGTCATAGAGCATTACTAAATATTATACTGGATGAATACAATGATTACTAACTATGATTACTGGATGAGTCTTACTAATTTATGATAGATTATTACTATCGTTAGGAATAATTCATACATATCTAAAGCAATGGGGTAACTAGAAGCTGATCCTGCAGGAGGATGATATTAGTTTGGTGGGGGGGAGGGGGTTTGAGACAGCTTGAAGATCGTACCATCAATTTTTCTTAGGACAAATTAGGCTTCGTCTTATGCAATTTTTATAATTACATTATAAGACATGTTGAGAGCATGGAAATCCAGAGTAACTTCGGGAATACAACTTCACAAATAAATTTGTATGGGTTCCATGCTATATGCGGATGACATAGTTCTTATTCAAGAAAATGAGAATGATTTACAAACAGCTATGTTTCAATTACAAGAAGCGGCACGAGAGTATTCACTGACAATTTCAGTAAGAAAGACCGACACCATGCCCTTTAAAAGTAAATATCCAGTGAGGACTAAGATACGAGTTCTAAACAACAGCACTTTAGAAGAAGTGAGCCGTTTCAAAAATCTCGGCTGTGCAGTAAGCTATGAATCTGAATATGATTAAGAGCGAAGATAAATAAATTTAGGAATATTTGTGGTACAATTCATAGCAATCTTAGAAATTAAACAAGACACAGCACAAGGATTAAATTTTATAAGACAATTGCAATACCAACGTTGATTTATGCGCGTGCGGCGTGGGTCATGACAAAAAAGGAAAGCGGTAACATTCAGAGTGAAATACTTTAAAGACTCAAATACATAAATACAAAAGACATAAATACAGAGAAGAACTCAAAGTAAAGGACATAAATTAAAATTATTTCAATTTACAGAAGACAATGGTGGGATCATCTGCAAAGGATGACAGAGGATCGATTACCGAAAGCGGCACTGAACTATAAAGCCATGGTACATAGGTACCGGGAAATGTTTATATAACCTAATCCTCGAAGAGGAGAAGAAGAAGGAGAAGGAGGAGGAGGAGGAGGAGGAGGAGGAGGAGGAGGAGGAGGAGGAGGAGGAGGAGGAGGAGGAGGAGGAGGAGGAGGAGGAGGAGAAGAAGAAGAAGAAGAAGAAGAAGAAGAAGAAGAAGAAGAAGAAGAAGAAGAAGAAGAAGAAGAAGAAGAAGAAGAAGAAGAAGAAGAAGAAGAACAACAACAACAACAACAACAACAACATCAACAACAACAACAACAAATAATTTTTGTCTGGACCTTGTTGTTCTTAGAAATACGTTTTTTCTTATAATTTCCTGGACACACACATTTCATACTTTCTTCCTATGTTTATTTCATACACACACTCCTGTCTGTACCTTTTCCTCCAACTTCACCTCTCAATCAATCCCTCGATCATTGTGGTGAACCAGTAAAAAGAGTAGCAATGATAAAACCTTTCAGCAATTATTGTAAACAGAATCTTTCTTTCATCCACTCTTTCAGTACCTCATAAAATAGTCATTCTATTCACGGTTATCGGAAGGAACTACCAGAAAAAGGTCTGAAAAAGTTATAACATTTATTCAATATTGCATTCAGGCTAAAGCACGTTCCAAGCCAATGGATCCAGGTGATCGTAATCCTGAAACCTGACAAGTCACCAAGTGGTAAAAAATCTTACAGACCAATTTCACTGCTCCCAGTGATCTCAAAAGTGTTTGAAAAACTGCTCTTAAAGAGGCTCAAGAATTTTATTGAGGAAAGAAGCCTTATTCCTCATTATCAGTTTGGTTTCAGAAACAAGAACTCCACAGTAGAGCAAATGCATATATTCACTCCCGTGATTGAGAAATCGCTGGAGGGGAAAAATTTGCTCAGCTGTATTCCTGGATGTTGCGCAGGCATTTGATAAATTCTGGCACCGTGGATTTGAATTTAAGTTGCACAGAGATCTTCCGGAGGAATTATATCTCATATTTGGGTCGTAATTTTTATGACCGATATTTTCGTGTTAAGTGTGGGAACGAGTACTCAGAACTGAAGAGGATTTCTATGGGTATTCCGCAAGACAGTGTGCTGGGACCCATCTTGTATCTGTTGTACACGAGGGATTAGGCTAATCGTGAGGAAGTTACCGTGGCAACATTTGCTGACGATACTGCGACGAGGTTGAAGCAGCAGCAAACAGAAGCTCGGAGAAGTATGTGCATGGAACAAGCGGTGGAGAATCAAACTTAATAAATCCAAATCAGTTCATATCAACTTCACCAACAGAAAAGTAGATCCAGTAAGGGTCTATATTAATGGGCTGGAAGTTCCATATGCTAACACAGCAAAGTATGTAGGATACAAAGCTTAAATGGGAAAAGCATGTAAAAAAATAAGGAGGAACTCAACAGGCTGTTAGGGAAAAACTCGCAACTAACAGTTGAAAACAAACTGCTGTTGTACAAACAAGTTCTGAAGCCTGTGTGGACTTGCGGAATTCAGTTGTGGGCCTGTACAAAGAAAACAAAATTAGAAAAGATACAAACCTTTCAGAACAAAGTACTCAGAAGCATAGTGAATGCCCCTTGGTATATACTTAACGAAAACCTCCATAGAGACCTCAGTGTAGAATATGTCAGCGAAATAATAACAAACATGATCAGAGGATTCAGATCAACGATAATCCAATAATGCGACACGTGGTGGAAGAAGCTCCACACGTCCTGAGGCGACTCAAAAGACAGAAGTCAAATGTCTGGTATCGCAATAGAAAGCAATTAATATGTGTAAAATCCCTGTTCACGGTTTTCTTAAGCTCTTCCGCCAGCAACGCATCTCAAAACTTCAAGGTAGCTTCTTTTTGGGGTCCACGTTTCTGAACCATACGAGCATGAATGTATGAATATCTCCCTGGATTCCGACATGACTCTGGACGCCAGAAGAGATCTCTTATGAAAAAAAGAAAACGAGTACTAATCAATATTCTAAGGTTGTCTTTGTACGACTGTAGAAGTACGCAGACTCACAACTCCGGATGGTTCAACAGGTCAACATGTGACACCGACTTTTGCATCACGCGTCACGTTACGTTTGTCGACTTCCGATATCTGTCACTCTACCCATTCTGTTGGTCAGTTTAAATCTAAATTAATCTAGAATATACTTAAACAGTTCTGAGTCCGGTCACTAGAAAGTCTTCTAAGCCATTACGGGCTACTGCTAGAAAAAGTTGTTCTTAGAAAGTCTATTCGACTACGAATTCGCTATATCTTCTTCTCCTTCTTCTTCTTCTTCTTCTTCTTCTTCTTCTTCTTCTTCTTCTTCTTCTTCTTCTTCACTTCATGTTTTAGGCATTCTGCCTGTTACGGGTCCCACCTTTTCCTTGGTCTACCTAAATTTTTTTCTTCCTCTGGCTTTTGTATTTTCTAGCTTTTACTGGAATCGTGTATTGTTGCATTCTTTCTAAATGTTCTTGCCACTTGTTTCTATTAAATTTTATCTTTTCATTTAAGTTGAATACCTGCAGTTCTTGTCGAATCGTTTCATTTCTTATTCTATCTATTTGACTACAGCCCTTAACTCGTTTTAAGAATTTTATTTCCTGTGCCTGAATTTGATTTTCTTGTGCCTTTGTCGTTACCCATGTTTCGCTGCCACATATAAGTGCGGGGACACCCATTTCATTGTCTCTTTCCTCTCTTTTCAACATTGTCTCTTCCCTGGCTTTATTTTTCAGGCATCGACTGATAGTTCCGCAAATACGGTTGAAAGTACTAATTTTTTGGTCAATATCTTTACTGTAATCGAAGGATATATCACAACGTAGGTATTTAAAATCTTTTATTTGATCCAATGTTTTAAAATTCAAGATGATTTTGGCTCTTATAGGCTCTTTTCCTGCGAATGCCATTATTTTTGTTTTAGGAATTGAAATTTTTAAATTGGTATTACTAACGTTTGATACTTATATTACTATTACATTTGCCGTGTTCTAGGTATATATATATATATATATATATATATATATATATATATATTGTTACGAACCGAAGTCGTACCCGTTAAAGTCCCAAGTCGCTGGTGTCAATCTATTACCTTACTTTATTCCGCTGATGTAATTTGTTGTTTATCTCCCAATTTAAGGCGCCAAATTGTTTTATTTCCAAAACAATTAAAATGATTCTTCTTATCTAAGTCTCCTTTTTTCTTATTCCAATTTAATTCAACTCACCTTGGCCTTGTAGTGGATTTGAATTTCGTTCCAAAAAAATTAGGGGTTACCAACCTCTATTTTTGGAAAAAGATTCCACCTTGGCTATATGAATTAATAAATTGGCAGTTATATTAACATAAATTAAAGACACAATTGATAATAGGCAATACGGTATTGTTTCTCTAGTGTTTTTTATTAAATTCTTTTTAAACAAAATGAAATATTTTTGTAAAATATATTTTTCTCCAGCTCTGGCTTTTTATTTGCTCAGCGGTTGGCAACTCTTCACAGTGTACAGGGTTTGGTTGAATACATTGTTATGTTTTACTTTAATTATTTTAAATCAGTTGGGTTCTTGTGATTACAGAAAAAATGAACAAAAGGTCTTTTGAAAGTACAAAACTACACATAAAATATACTTAAATATTATACAGTTTCTTAGTAACTTACTTCTTAGGTTATATTACATGTGTTGGATCAAAGTTAGGGAATAGGTTAAGAGTTCGTTTTAAAAGAAGATGCCGATGTCCAATAATTTGATTACCATAAATTAAAAACTGAATAAAAATATAAACTGGGTGTCCCTAGTTTATTCCTTAAGTGAGTGTTTATATAAAGTTTATTAATGAGTGAAAAAAGTGTCACAGTGTAGATTAGTCTTTTTTCATTTTAGTTTTTTAAGTTAATTTATACTCATCACATTCCTTTATATCTGATTTGTCTCTCTGAGTTTGTTTTTCTTTTATAATTTATTAAGTAGATTTTTTTTCTTTCGACTTTAACTAATTCTGCTTATTAAATTTCTTCTTGTCATACTATTATAATTTATCATCTCATTTTGGTTCATTACCAATTCATTTCTATTTGATTTATTACTTTTATATTATTATATTGAGCTGCATATAATGTTTGATCTGCTCTTCTCTGAATCTAATAATGGACTAACGGTTTTTTCTGTTAATGTTTGGTTGTCAAGGCAGCCAGCCTCCTACTCCTATTGGTTGAAAATATTGTTTACATTGTTAGATTTTGTTACCGAATTTTTACACAATTAACAAGTATTTTTAAATTAGTATAACATACTTATACTACTTTGAATTCTTAAGATAATAACATTATTGCGTTGCTTTTCTTTTACAATTTAATTAGAAACTAAACATGATTAGTTTCTGTTCAGTATTTACTGAGTTACTAATTTAACAATTTTGTTTGTACATTAATTATTTTATAACTGGTTCTATTGATATACATTATGTGTCATTAAATTTATTTTATCAATTCTAATAGTATTACCTACATTTTGTCCTTACTTATTACTGCTATAATATCAATTTTTACAAATTACTGTTTTTTCACTATAGGCTCCTTAGGCCTAGATCACCTGACTTTCTTTATACAGTTATTCTAACATATTTCTTGAATTTCATGAAACTGAACTATTTTAAACATAACTATAATAAATTAACATGTAACATTTAAGGATTCATAATCATTTTCAAAACATAATATTTTTTTTTCTAACATTTTATGCCCATGCTATTTCTTTAATACATGGCCTACATTCCTACCTTCATTAACTATTATTCATTAAACATGCTTTTTTACCCTTAGATATATTCTTCTTAATACAAACAGATAACTATAACTATTACTTAACTATTATGTTCTTATTTAAAACATGACCATTAATTCTACTTATTCCACTTGGATAGGCCTATTATGCCTTAGTTTTTTCACAGTATACATCCCTCATTTGTTACTCAAACCTTACTTATTATTCATTTTACACATTATTACAACTGCTGACTTTCAGTTAGTATAATTTTCTTGGTTCGGTTATGCACTTTAGTATTGTTACTCACTGTTTTCTTTCTTTTCTTCACTTTGATCTACCCACACAACTCACCTTACCATTAATATTGGGTATTTATTATATAAAGTATTTATTCCCTTCATTCTAATAACAATATTATTTAACATTACTCAAATTACATTTATGTATTGGTAATTTTACATGGAACTTCTCATACTTTTGACTATAGCTTTGTACTTTCATCATTACATCTAATATATTATTATTGTTTGAAAAGGGGTTGTGTTATGGTCATAAAGTTATTTATTTGTATCATCCCCTCTGCCAATCAATTGGGTTTTGTCATCGTCTCAGTCTTTGTCTAGTTTTTATGTTATTATTGTGAATATTCTTGTTCACTAATTCTTTCATACTTTGGTTTTCTTTATTCCTTCTCTGTTGTTACTTATTTTTCTATTCAATGGTAATTTCTTCTTTATAGATGGGCTACTTTTGTAACATTATAATATATATATTACAACTATTCATATTAGCGTCCTATCTGAGCGGGCCGTCAAACAGCAAGCGGGTCAAAGATGATGACTGTCCAAGTGGCGAAGCAACAGGCAGCTGAGCAGCGGCTGAGAACAGCGAAATCTTCCAACGTCCAGGCAGGAGAGAGCAGTCCAAGAGAGAGGTCGGCCCTGTTGAAGAGCTGGATGCAGAATGTCTTCTGCCACTGGGTCAGTTTGAGTTCCTTTTATATGTTTTACCTACTTATGGGGGGGGGGGGGTCTGAAGCGACCTGCGATTGGTGGATTATACCACCGGTGCTAATAAACGAGGTCGCTTCCAGGATTCACCGGGTCGCGGGGTGTATTTACCAAGTCCGGCAATGAGGGAATTGTGGGTTACTCTTTTGGAACGAACATAGAATCTACGCGCCAGGCGTCTCGCGTCTCGCGGTGTCATCAAAAGAGCGGACACCGAGTCCTCTCCTCAAAAGACGAGTAGAGTACCTCCGGGGGACTTTACACGCAAGCTTCAGTCCCCGGTCGAGAACGCGCTGGAGCGCTGATCTATGACCACGAGCAAGGTATCCCCAAACAGGACAGGCGTAGGTAATCACGGGCAACACGTACGAGTTAACTATGAGCTTACCTAGCCGGGGGTCATTGCCGAATAGATAGCACTGGCCAGAGTCTATTGAGTTGCGCCGAAGCGCGTTGTCGGATGTACTATATATGGGTTCGCCAGGTGAATCGGGAGTCCACGTGGAGCCCGAGGTACTTGACGCTGTTGGTCCAGGGTGCCTCGACGGGACCTACTTTAAGTGGCCGAAGCCTCTTGCGTTTTCACGAGAATATTACCGCGGCACCCTTGGAAGCGTTAACGGCAACTCTCCAGTCATCGGTCCACCCGACATACGCGTCGAGTTGGCGCTGGAGCTTGATTGCCGCATAACTTGCGTTCGGCTCTGATGCAAATGCCGCAGTGTCGTCCGCGAACAGCGACAATTTAACTCCAGGAACTCGGGGCGTGTCGTTGACAAACAGCGAGACCAGGAGAGGCCCAAGTAGGCTACACTTCCCTGAGGGACACCAGAGCGGTAATACGCCTCTCCGAAGAGAGAGCGTGGTCTACTCTCACTCGGAAGCTACGGTCTCTCAGCAAGCTGCCGATCAAGTAAATGTAGCAGTAGCAATCTGGGAGAAGGACTTCCGTTAATTTGTAAAGCCGGTTCAAGACCTGCAACCGAGCAGCCAGCCCCTCCGCCTCCTGCTACGGCTGCCGTGTCTTTCGCCACAGTTGCTAACAAGCAACAGAAACGTAACAAAGGCCCGAAGCAATCACCTGTGGTACAGGCAACCCCAACTCAGGTTCCTTCCCAGACCCCTGCCCCACCTCAGGCGAAAAAGCGCCGAAACCTCGCGGCTTCTCAAAAAAGTGAGACAGACCAGCCTTTACCAAATATCTCGGTTGTGGAGCCTGAGATAACCCAACCCTCCCCAACACCGGATAATCCTGACCCTGCTTCACAAGCAGCCTCGCCTGACCTCCCGCCACCGCGGTTTCCTAATGCAGGCAAAAAGAAGCGGCATCGTAAGCCCCGTGGCGCTCGCTCCCGGGCTCCTGCCAACCCAGCCGCACAGTCCAGACAGCGTGCGCATCGCGTTAAGATCGACGAAATCGCATTTGTCCCTCTTCCTAGCACCTCCACTAGAGGCGCTCCACCTGGCCCAAACACACCCTTGGCTTCCACCAATCACCCGATTGATAAGTCTCGGGGCTCTTACGCGCAAACAGTCTCCGGGCACTCTGCCACAAAAGCCGAACCTGACGACTACCAGGTCGTCCAAGACTTCCTTGCGGAATTCGACCTCCGCAAAGTTGCCCAGACCTTTAGGTCCATCCGCTCACGCTTGGAGACTGCTGATATAACCGAGAGGTTCATGCTCTTGGTGGAAGCCGCCACTTGTGTAGGACTTTTATGAGTCGGGTCCTCAAACGTGACCGCTCCATTCTTCCCTGGAACACCAACGGGTTGGCTAACAAGATCCAGGAACTCCAAGAATTACTGGCCGACTCAAACCCGATGTAGTACTTCTCAATGATCCCCACTTGACCCCTTCAAATCGGTTACGACTGGCCAAATATGTGTGCTATCGAAACGACAGACCGGGCAATGCTGGTGGTGGTACTGCCGTCGCGGTGAGGCTCACTCTTGAGCATCACCGAGTCGTCTTGCCTGCAACGACTCACCTGGAAGTCACCATTGTGGAGATGTTGAACACTCTAGGCGGTGTACTCATAGTACAAAGAGCTCCTTCACCCCGATATTGCTGTCGCGTTCGATGCACACAGGAGGGTCATCATGGCCGGCGACCTGAACTGTAAACATCGCGATTGGAACAGTCGTTTGACTACCCCAAACGGGAAGCGCTTACGGCCGGTTTGCTGATTCACGCAGGGTAACAGTGATTGGGCCTGCCCAACCTACGATCTACACCTCCGCGCGGCTACCGATGTCTTGGACATAGCGGTGATCCAAGAAATTGACTGCCTGGCCCATGTGCCCGCGGTAACGGAACTATCGTCCGATCATCTCCCCATCTTGTTACACGTCGTTACCCAGCACGTCGTACGCAGAGATGTCAGGAAGGTGGTAGAATGGGACCGCTATGGCCCGGCGTTAAGTCGCCGATTGCCAGATGCAGGACCACTCGAAACCGTCCGCCAAGTCGACGAGGCAGTTGCCGCGTTTGACGAGGCTGTCGTATCTGTGATCGACGCGTCTTCCAGGATGAAGCCTGGCTTCACGCCCCACTGGCAGCGGATCCCAGAGGAGACGAGTGCTCTCGCTTGGGAGAGAAATCGCCTCCGGAGACGCTGGCAGCGGACTCGTGATCCGGCAGACAAGGCAGCGTACAACCGGGCGACCGGCATTTTACGTCGTGAAATGCAGGCCTACCGGAGACGCTGTTGGGAACTCGCCGTGGCCCAAGAAGGGGACGGATCGGACGAAAGTAGCCCTTACCGGATACCTTCGGCGTTGGTAGGGAAAAGGCGCCGACCTCGTATCCCAGGCATTGCTGGAACTTTTGGTCAAATCCTGGCTCGCCCGGAGGCGAAGGCCGAGTAGTTGGGCACATGTTTTGAGCGACAGTTCGCTCCTAACCCGCCAATGGACTGGGACTTCGATGAAGAAGTCGAGAACAAAGTGGAAGACTTTCTGTCTCTTCCGATCACTGCGGAGCCCGAACCCATTACTAGGGAAGAGGTCACAGATCGGCTCGTTTCACTCGTACCGAGAGAAGCTCTGGCCCGGATGGCGTCTCGAACGCCGCTCTTACTCGACTCCCGATGCAAAGAGTACTTTTCTTGGTTGCGCTGTTCAACGCGTGTCTCAGACTGGCCTATTTTCCCCAGAAATGGCGTAAGGCGACGGTCATAGTGATCCCGAAGCACGGAAAGGACGCTTCCCGTCCCGGCAACCTCCGGCCCATCAGTCTACTGTCAGCCACGTCAAAGTTCCTCGAACGTTTCGTACAACGGAGAGTCCTAGACCATCTAAGAATCTTCGATGTACTAGTCCCCGAACAGTTCGGTTCCGTGTGGAGCATTCGACCACTCTTCAGCTGAAGAGACTGGTGGAATACATCACGGAGGCCGGCTGTCGGAAAGAGCAGACTGTCGCCTATTTCCTAGATGTGGAGAAGACCTTTGAGAGTGTCTGGCACGACGGGCTCTTGTTCAAGCTCCGGAAAATCCAGCTCCCAGATTGCTACCTTCGCTTGATTGCTAGCTTTCTGACGGAGAGGACTTCCTGCGTGAGAATAGATGACCATGTCTCTTCCGAGAGTCGCATTACAGCCGAGGTACCTCAAGGTAGCGTGCTAGGGCCTCTTCTGTTCTCCGTGTACGTCAACGACGCACCCAGAGAGCCTGAAGTCCAGATGGCCCTGTTTGCCGACGACACGGCGGTCTATACCGCCGATCGGAAAGCTGACAGGGCTATCCCACGACTCCAGCGCGCACTCTATGCGTATTCGACGTGGACGGAAAGCTGGAAAGTTGCCGTCAACGAAACGATGAGCTCCGCGGTGCTATTCTCAAAGCGCCGGAAAGAACCACGAGGACGTGTGAGACTCGGTAGAATGTATTTGCCCTAGTCGAGAGAGTTTAAATACCTCGGTATCCACCTTGATCGTCGGCTCACCTGGCGTGCCCAAGCTAAGACGATGCGAAAGAGAGCGTCCGCTCGTCTCGCGCAACTGTTTCCGATACTTGTCCACAAGGCTATGACCCGCAAGCTGGGTAAGTTGATCGTCAACGCGTATCTGTTGCCGATCATTACCTACGCCATTCCCGTCTGGTGTTACCTCGCAACCGTTCATAAAAGAAAGTTGCAAAGTGTTCTCGATAGGTGCCTTCGGCTAGCGGCCAAAGCCCCCTATCGGTTTTCTTCTCGACTCTTGAGAAGAGGACTCGGTGTCCGCTCCTTGGAAGACACCGCAAGGTGACTTGCACGTAAATTTTACGTCCGAGCTGCGAGGACCCAGACAAACCCTCTCATAGCTGGCCTTGGCAAGTACCGAACACGTCCAGGTGATTCTTGGAAACGGCCTCGACAAATACTGTACTAGTCGACCTAGCACGAACATGTCGTTGTAGCGGCCATTAAATAATTAAACAATATTCCGTCTGGACATGATCACTAGGCAGGAGCCCCTACCGGAGGCTCGGTACTAGGAAACCATTGGGTCGTCTCACGACGAGGAACCCAACAGCTCTGGCTCTTCTTCTCAGTGGCAGGAGTCCTATCTGAGACTCGGGACACTGCACAACTCACGCAACCCCCTGTCGTGTTTTTTGGCGCAGCTACCCTGAGCTGTTTCCAAGGTAGGCTTCGCTTGTTTGTGCTCTGTGTTCTGGAATTTTCCATTACACAACGCTGGCTCCAGCTTGTCTGGAGCGCAATATCTTCGTTATTATTCAGTCTATCTCATTCAAATTTTCACATAGTGTTTTCTACAGTTAGTCCTGTGTGTTCAATTAGTGCGGGCAGTGGTGAACTCGGGCAATTTAATTCAACTCACCTTGGCCTTGTAGTGGATTTGAATTTCGTTCCAAAAAAATTAGGGGTAACCAACCTTGCAGAGCGTTCTCGATAGGGGCCTTCGGCTAGCGGCCAAACCCCCCTATCGGTTTTCTTCTCGACTCTTGAGAAGAGGACTCGGTGTCCGCTCCTTGGAAGACACCGCAAGGCGACTTGCACGTAAATTTTACATGCGAGCTGCGAGGACCCAGACAAACCCTCTCATAGCTGGCCTTGGCGAGTACCGAACACGTCCAGGTGATTCTTGGAAACGGCCTCAACAAATTCTGTACTAGTCGACCTAGTACGAGCATGTCGTTGTAGCGACCATTAAAAATTAAATAAATAATATTCCGTCTGGACAGGATCACTAGGTAGGAGCCCCTACCGGAGGCTCGGTACTAGGAACCCATCGGGTCGTCTCACGACGCACAACCCAACAGCTCTGGCAGCAATTTTTGACGCACTCCATCGCCACAGCGCACTTCATCGCCACGGCGAACTCTATCGCCACGCCATCGGACGCACTTCATCTCCTCGCCTTCATTACATCGACGCGGAGTCACCCGGAAGGGACAGCCGAAGAGTAGAACCGACGTTCTTGCATTCTTCTCCCTGTACCGCGCCAGTGACGGACTTCGCTGGGCCGGCAGCGGACTCGACGCAACCGATGCCGAAAGAAGAGGAGGAGTGCAGTACGCTAGGAACAGCGGGCGCAGCTGCCGAACATCTCAGGGCAGCCCGAGCGGAACTAACATCACAGCGTTTTCGCCACACGGCCCTTTTTAGGGTCACCAAAATAACTAAGAGTTGTACGATTGGCGATTTGTCATGCGACAAGCCTTTTGTCCGGTAACAGATTGTATCTAAGAACAAGTTGACAAACTGCACCCTTAATATAAATCAAAGGCCAGTTGTACGTGTAAGCCAATTTACATATCTTGGTACTACAGTCAATGAACAAAAGAACCACTCTCAAGAAATAAAGAGCAGAATTGAAAAGGCAAAAGCAGTGAACACTGGAATGAGCAGTTTATTCAAAAGTCACGATTTAACAATAAACACAACGATGAGACTTCTACGCTGCCACGTATGCTCGGTCCTCTTCTACGGTGCAGAATCTTGGACTTTGACTGAATTCACAACTAAGAAATTGGAATCTTTCGAAATGTGTCTCTACCGTAGAATACTGAGCCTTTCATGGACAGCACATATAACTAATGTTGAAGTTCTTAGAAAAATGAAGAAAGATAGGGAAGTTATTAACACAATGAAGATAAGAAAGCTTCAGTATCTGGGACATCTCATGAGAAATGAACAGAGATTTTACTTATTGCAGTCCAATACTACAGGGAAAAGTACGGAAAGAGAGGAGTTGAGAATATCATGGCTGAGAAATTTAAGGACCTGGATTGGCATGAATACAACTGACTTATTCCGTACAGCAGTGCAAAAGTTAAAATAGCCTGTACGATATCCAACATCCGAAACGGATAGGAACTATCAGAAGAAGAAGAAGAATCCCCAACAAAAACTGTGATGGATATTGTGTAATTAAAAGAAAAAACACCAAACACACAGAAAAAACAAAAACTAGTAATGCTGTCTTCAACCTTTCTCACCGGTTCACATGAGCTTAGGTATTACTTTATACCGTGCTTTGAACTAATTCTGTTTTGAATCCATGTATTTTGTTGAGAATTCATTATCACCATCAACCTCAAGGATTAGGATCTATCCTGAACCTGTTCCGGGACCCTCTTCCCTATCGTCCGTCCTACGTATCTCTTCCCCACCGGTCTGTATTTCATTGCTAGCCCTTGAATCCTGTCATCTGCCTTTCTTCCCAAATGCTCACGCCATCTCGTTTGTTGCTCCTTAGCTATTCCGACAAATAGGTCGACTCCCAGTTCCGTCCTTATGTCCACATTCTTATTTCTACCGAGAGTGGTACAGCCCAGAGTACTTATCATAAATTTCTTCTCTGCTGCCTGAATGTTTGCTTTGTCTGTTTCTGTCATAACTCTGGTTTCATCTCCACACATCAGAACTGGTACCGCTACAGTGTTAAAAAACCTTATCCTTTATTCTTCTTTGCCTTATTTTTAAGTTATCTGTGAATTGTTCCACACATACTCCTAAATTTTTTAATTTTCCCTCCAGATCAATTTCTCTCCAATGAGTAACGTAAGATTCCAAGTAATTGAAATGCTGGACTTGTTTCATAATCTTTCCATCTATAACTCTTAGTTCTTACTGGTTGCTTGCCTCTGAATGTCATTCTTGTAAATTGAAACACAAATTATAGTAATTATTAGCAGGCAAATCTTCAAGAATGGCTGTTTCGTTACAGGTACGTAGCGATCAAAAAATTAAAAATTTAATTTTCCTTCTCGACCAGTCTGTTCACACGCAGCTGTGGCAGCGACTCCAAGAACAGGGCCGTAAACAAAGATAAATGGGATAGGCGACAACCAACGCCAATATCAGACAATGGTAGCGTGTTCAGCACGATGTAACTAAAGGAACGACGACTCAAGTTGACAAGAGAGGACCAACGGAGAATTATAACACCAAAACAAACCGAACAATGTACTTGGGCTCAGTCACACGTTTACGCAGAATCGAAGCGAGGATACATTTAAGGGTTTAGCTAAGAAACGAGTGCACGACAAAAAACGAGGCGAGGCACAAAGGCTTGAAGCAGCGTAGCACAACGATCCGAGCAACAAATTGTGAATAGAAGCAACGATGTCGCACAGCGGGATGTACGTCTAAGTGACATACTGAGATTTACAACGAGAAAGCGTGGAGGTTGCAGCTGTTGACACTGGATGGAAAACGGTTAATTCCCAGGACGCGGAGTTACAGAAACGAACAATACCCAAGATGTTAGGGCAAACCTTTGCTTGAAACTCTAAACAATAAGTTGATTGACAGGCGAGCAATGTCTTGCATTTCTCCGAACGAGAGTGACGCCTGGACAAGACGATTCAAAGGACATATCTAGCCACCTATCAGAACAAAGTATTTCACGAAAGAAAGCGTAGGAGAAGCCAGTTTCCATAGCAACTAGGAAAAGAACAAATCAGAGGGTAGAAGTCTGGAAGACTTCGAAATGGTGGGAAAAGACTTCCAGAGAGGATAGTTATTCAGCCTATCATGGTAATCTTAGGCGTCGGCAAGCCAGATACCAAATTCTAGTAGGGAGACGTTGATAAAAACTAAGTGTCCGGCACGGGACGGAGGAAGTCGTACATAAAATTTTGAATCGTTCGCGACGCAGTCTTATAATACATTTTGAGGAAGTATTACATAAAATTTTGAGTCGTTCGCGACGCAGTATTATCGAGCAGTTCGTGAAGAGTCTTATAATATTTCAGACTATAAAAGTATTAGAGAGACACATAACTCTCGTGATTAATCTTATAATGTTATAGACAATTTCATAAGTTTGTTAAGTGCAGTACTTATATCAAGAATAGTCACGTGAATTTTCGATAGTGAATCGGTATATCGATCAACCGTGAAGTCTTGAGGTACGCGGTATGGAAAATTAAACCGACATAGTGAAGTTCGGACTGAACTTTAGTGAACTTAGGAAATTAGAATCGTTTGCGACTTAGTAAAACAGTATGACGAACAACAATTCACAATGTGCGTGAACGACACAGTAATATTCATAATTTACAGTAATCAAGACACTCTTATTTAAAAAGAACTATTAGACAACCACACACTAATACATAGTGTAGACACACAAAGAACCACATTGAACACTTAAGTAAGCATTCATTACTTAATGATGGTTGTACGCGGAGACGAGGTGAATTGTGCGGACAGTGAATAAACATAACACACCTACCCTATTCTGTTAACGACGGGTGTGCATGTAACCAGTGAAAGTGATCATCATCATCATCATCACCCAATGGAGCACCGTCTTCAAATAATCGTCGTTATTGAATATAATTGTTTAAACATATAATAAATTAGTAAGTAAGCAAATCAATAATGCGTTCATCATTATCAGAAAACCCAGTGTAAATCCACAATTCAATTCACTATTATAACCACATAAATTTTAATGTGTAATGTGTGAACACTCTAGAGAATTCTAGAATCTTATATTAACATTTTAATTACACTGTCGTAAATGGCGACTAACGTACGAATCGATTTATATTATTGATTGATCAATAAACATAAAGAACCATATTAATCTTAAAGAAGCAACCTGAGTAATTAATAGGTTTACACCTTAATTACGTTGTTGTAATTGGCTTATGAAGGATATACTTCATTAATCAATACGTAATTAAATTAAGTAATTAAGTAATTCACAAATTAAGTAATTACACCGTTGTAGGTATGTTAAATTATAGTTTATGTAAAATAATTAAAACTTATTATTTGTTTAAGTTTCCACTGATATATTACAGTAAACTTTGTATTGGTACTTACGCGCATGTACGCTGCGCGCCCACACACACACACACACACACACACACGAGCGCGCACAAACGCAAACACACACACCACAACTACCCTTTCTGTCTGTCTGTTTGTCTATCCGTCCGTCATATCTCTCTCTCTCTCTCTCTCTCTCTCTCTCTCTCTCTCTCACTCTCTCTCGCTCGCTCGCTCACGTGCTTTCTTGAAAATCTAAATTCTTATCATTTGTTTCAGAAATAATAGAACGCGATAAAAGGAAAACCGGTACTAGCAGATTTGAGAAAGTTCTTCTTCACGGAAAATTAAACCACGTGATGCAAAACGAAAATGACTTCGAATACACGGGGTATTTCGTGAAGAAATACGCCACTAGAAGGGAAATTACTTGGGAGTTCGAATTGGATATACATATAAAAGATGGCGAGCTTTTCCATTTCTATATTACTTATTTAGAATGGGGACAAAGCGGCAATTCAGGACACAGGTGTTTGTTTGTTAAAGATGGCGTGGCTTTAAAATAGTTTACGCAATATACTCGTACGTTGGAAATAACTGATTTTTCCAGAATATTGACATAAGATGCCATCTAAAATTATAAGATGCTATTTTAAAGGCGATCATTTTCTACCGTCTAGTGCATTTGCGCGTGTGAAGAACAACGTTTCTAGCTTGTGTAAATTCAAATTCTGCCAAGTAAAATCTAACCAACAAAACCAAATACAGTGTGATGCTTCCATCAGTCGTCGCTATGTAGCGTTCAGAATAGACGTCTTCACTTTATTGTACTGAAATCCCGAATTGAGTAATACGTAGTAGCGTTTAAAATTCGTTTTACCGAGAGGTGAGCCTGGGGGGGATAAGTAATATATCCCCCCCCCGAAATCCGAAAAAAAATTTTTAATGTTGGAGCTAACACTGGTTGTGTTTTTTTTTTTTAATTTAATTGACTTACAAGTTTTGTCAAGTTTAAAAAAAATACTGTTTATTTCAATGACAATTTTAAATAATCTACAAATAATATGCCTTCTACTCAATAATAAATATAAATGATGTTGAAAGACATGGTAAAAAATGAAACAAACTCGACTTGAAAGAGAGTAGGAGAACACGATTTTCCGCTGGTTACAAGCAACTTGAAACATATGATTCATATGACGACGTGCTTTACACTATGCTTGAGCCACGTTAGCTGATTTATTTAATTCCTCAACGAAGAAACTGTTTTATTTTACCCACTAGTTGGCCATAAACAGAGGCCTACAAAAATAACAGGCCATAGCGCATACGACGATTTTTGAAGTCACGTGATGTTAGAAGTCGAACAGTTCCCGGTGTTATCCTATGTAATCGGGTAATTAACGCGCTTTATTTGGCCAAATTTACTCAGATATTTAGGATTTTTTTTAAATGAAACATGCGATAAACATATCCTTCCGAAGCCTATTTGAAAGTTTTTAATTGATTTTAATGAAATTAGTGAATTACAGCTATTATTTGCCCATTAGTTTTAATTTGTTAGTACGAATTTCATTATAATGTGAAAAAACAATACTCTTAAGAAAACGATATGCGGTTGAAAAAATCACCCCCCTCGAAATGAAATCCTACACGGGCCTCCGTTTTACCAATCCCTGTAGGCCTACATGGGCCTAACATAAAGATAGGTGCTTTTGGTGGTTTGAAATTAATTCAAACTCGTTTAGACGCAAGAACATTTTATATAGGCCTAAATAATGTTAAACTATGTTTAAATAAAACTATAAAAAACCTCATCTATCTGCTTTTGGTAGTTTTAAATTAATTCAAACTCGTTTAGACTCAAGAACATTTTATATAAATAATATTAAACTATGTTTAAATAAAACTATAAAAAACTTCACTTACTTGTTTTCACAGCTTTCACGGCTGGCGTCATGATTATTGAAATTCAGATCCGGGCTGTTGAGCCGTCGTCTGCTATAATTACAATTCTGACAGATGTTGTTATCAGACGTTTCGGCCCACCTCTGGAGGCCATCTTCAGTGAAACACGGTCTTAAATACAACTGACACGGCGTTCGTAAGTAAACCGCAGTACTGAAGACGGCCTCCAGGGTGACGCCGAAACGTCTGATAACAACATGCGTTAGAATTATAATTATGGTAGACCATGGCCCAATAGCCCGGATCTTAATTTCAATAATTACCTCACTTTTTTATTAAGTTACAATACTACAAGACTGCAGTATATTCCTAACACTATTTAATATCTATTTGAAAGTGTCATTAAAACATGAAAACAAATTGTGAATACTGTTAAAGCTTTTCCCAGTGGAGGATGTTCTTATCATGCAACAGACAGAAGATGACTTACAGATGGTAGTATTGAAAATGTAGCAGAGGAACACGGATTGAGAAATATAGCAGAGGAAGGGGGATTGATCTCTGCATAAAACAGTAGTAGTGGCTTTTAGGAAAAAGTGCCCAGTAAGAACTGCAGTAGAGGTGGCAAAATGGCAAAACTTTAAACAAGGTTTCTGAAGCAGTTTTGACTATCTCGGGTCTGAAATATCTCCCACAGAAGGGTGTTCAGTTCTTGGTTGATTCTTTTCCTCCATTTACCTCCCACACATATTGGACCAAAAATACTGCAGAGGATTTTGAGTTCACGAACCAGTAGGGTTGACTCAGACTTTCTAGAAATGGTCCAGATCTCAAAACCATAGGTGAGAACTGGGTGGATTAGTGTTTTATACAGAAGCAGCTTGATGTTCCTGGCAACTGTTTTGCTCTGGAGCAGGGGTCTGAGACCAAAGAAGCACCTGTTGGCTGAGGTTTTATTTAATAAAACAATATAATAGATTTATTAAAAATTTGGTTTTGTAAAAAATTTTGTAGCGATTTGTAGTATTTACATTTTTAATAAGGTAATTCCGGGTGAGATGCCCCACCGGTAGAGACGCCCCAGTCTTCATAGTTTCCGTATCAACCGCTGCAGCGCTCTACCGCTGCAACAGTCATGTCAGTTGAAGTGGAAACAAAGCACAGTGATAGTTTCGTCCGAAAAAATTTATGTTTACAGCTTTTGGAAGACAATTTAAAGTAAGTATGATCATTTTTCTTGCTTGTTATAAGATAGAGGTTCAAACATGTGTATAGCATTTCTATATTTCAGTAGATTTTTTTGTTTAATCAATTAGAATTGATTAAGGTGGTTTAGTGCTTTCACGTTCTACATGAGCAGCCATTGTTTCTTAGCGTTTAGTCGGCAAGACTCACCGGGGCATCTCTCCCTTACAAAAAGGATAGATGCCGCACCACCATTCGGGTGAGATGCCCCACCAAATGTTTCAAAGAGTTATACAGTTTAATGTTTTTCTCTTAAAAATATGAATAATTAGCAGTTTTATGTTAAAGTAGTACTATTATTGATTATGTTCTCATAAAAATATGATATTTAAAACTTCTTATTCATAATTATAATTTACAAACAACATCATAATAAATAATTATTTACCATTATTGGTTTAAGTTATATCTTATTTATTTCAAATATTATAATGATATTTATTATAATTTATAATTATAAACTGCCAAAATAAATTAGTTCACATTGATCTTCACCTAATTTTATTAAACCTTTACAAACACGTTTTATCTTCTTATAGTAATCTTAATTTTTTTTACCTTTATTTTTCAGGGAGATGCTTACCGAGTATAAACGTAAGAGTACTGGAGCGGTCCGAGGGGTCTGGACAGAAGAACAGTTAAAAGAAGCCATAGCCAGGTTGGAAGCGGGATAAATTGGAGTCAATGAAGCTGCAAGATATTATGGAATTCCGTCCCGGACACTTCGCCGCCGAAAAAAATCAGGCAGTACTATAAAGCTACCTTTAGGTCCACAAGGTGTGTTTGGAATTCAGAACGAGAAACGTTTAGTTATACACATTCAGTCTCTGGAAAAAGTTGGTTTTGCACCTGGCCGAGAGACAATAAGGTCTCTTGCTTTTCAATTTGCAGAAAAACTTGGGCTGAAACTTGGGTTCAACAAAGACTCTGGAATGGTTGGTTATGATTGGCTGCAGTCATTTTTACGACGAAATCCAGAGCTGAGTGTAAGACAAAGTCAAGGATTATCCGTAGCAAGAAGCGAAGGGATAAACAGAGAAGCAGTTAGTGAGTTTTTTAAACTTTTATCAAAACCTTTGAAGAAAATTAGTTTTTTACGAAACCAGAACATGTGTACAACATGGACGAGACAGGCTGCCAACTTAATAATGTTGCAGGCAAAGTTATTGCCACCAAAGGCGCAAAGGATGTACATGTGTTGACGTCTACGGAAAAAGGAGAAAATATTACAATAATTGCTTGTTGCAATGCTGAGGGACAATATCTTCCGCCGGCAGTTATTTTCAAAGGTATTCGAGAAAAAAAGGAATTTTCTGATGGACTCCCCCCTGGATCTACGGTCTTCATGAATGAAAAATCGTCGTACATCAGCACGGATATTTTTTTTTAAATGGTTGAAAGATCATTTTGTTCCCAGGAAACCTCAGGGAAAGACTCTCCTGATTCTGGATGGGCATGCATCACATGTAAATTGTTATGATTTACTTGAATTTGCTCACCAACATGATATTATAATTTTATGTCTTCCCAGCCACACAACACAAGCTCTTCAGCCTCTTGATCGTTCCTCCTTCAAGCCTTTAAAGCATTACTTTAAAGAAGAGGCTAAGACATGGATTCTCCATCACCCAGGAAGAACGATTTCTCGGATTTAAGCTGGTGACTTAATTGGCAAAGCTTGGAAGAAAGCAGCTTCAGTTAATACAGCGATTAATGGATTTCAACAGACAGGAATATTTCCTCTCAACCAAGATCGTATTCCTGATCACTTCTTTAGTATAAGTGATGAAATAAACAGCTCGTCAACCACTTCCTTAAATTTGTCTCAACCTGGTGTCTCTTGCGATCAGGAGCCGACAGCAGGAACGTCAAAAGGAACTCCGACCAAGCTACTGCATCAAATTTCGTCAGTTCCTACAATAGAAAAGAGATGTGGAAAAAGAAAGAAACAGACAGCCAAACTTCTCACATCAAAGGAGCATATTCAAGAGCGTAAAATAAAACGCAGTGCTGTAATAAAAGCTGGTAAAATGCTAAAAAGATTAAATTATGAAACAACACAAGTAAAATCTTTCCCAAATGGTCAAGACAGCGATGAGGACAGCTGCGATGAAAGACAATAACTGCATCGAATGCGATGAAAATTATTACAAAACAAGAGAAAAGGTAGACTGGATTAAATGTTTAAACTGTGCGAAGTGGATGCACGAATCGTGCACAATGTACGTTAACTTGTGTAACATTTGCGGAAGAGAACAAAGAAGAAGAAAAATGAAGAATCAATTTGGAAAAATGTTTTAAAAACTTTAGAAAAAAAAATTAAATCAGTTTTTCTAAAATGTGTTAGTATGAATGATGTGTTAATGTGATATTTTATTGTTTTTTGATAAGTTTTAAAAGATTATATGGCAATTTGCGTGTAGGGCATCTCACCCTGACACTCGGGAGAGATGGCCATTTGAAGTGGTGTTACATTTTGACCTTTTAAAAGAAAACATAAATTTTTACGGCTATGTGTTTTTGTAATATAGAAATATAATAAATTTTCTATCTTCTCATATAAGTTAATATTATTTTTGAAAATTCCGAACACTTTTACAGCGCTTTTTTCTTATGTGGGGCATCTCACCCGGAATTATCTTAGAAATTATTTATGTTATTTTAAATAAGCGTAAAAGTTATTATTATTATTACTATTGCTTTTACTATTACTATTATTACTACTACTACCACTACTACTACTACTACTACTACTACTACTACTACTACTACTACTACTACTACTACTACTACTACTACTACTACTACTACTACTACTACTACTATTATTATTATTACTTCATTGTTCCTAAACATAAATCTCGTTATTATTTGGCCTTAGATAGAGGGCCGATGCAATCAAGATTTAAAATAAAATATTGATTTCTAAGAGCACATTTGTTTTAATAGCAGTGAGTGACAGCACAATATGTATGACTGAATTCCTTTATGTAGCCAGTCATGCAGCAAGCCGGTATTAGCGTTGCCTTTGTTAAAGTAATACGCAACTTTTACTAGGGACGTTGCTGTTAAAGTCGAGAATATGGTGTCTCAAGACTTTAAAATAATTGTGAGCCGTCCGTAACAAATCGTTCATATAACACTGTTCTTTACATTCATCCAAATTCTTCATTGCTCTGAGGACGCGGTAAGAACCGGCTCTAAGTTGACACGCGTAAAGTACTTCGTTTACTCTTGGTTCGGTCATTCAGTCACGGGCTGACCCATAAAGAGCCACTAACGTGCAGCCGTAACGATAAAGTAAACGGTTGCCTAATCAAGCAATTAAGTAGATTTGACGTGTGGCACACTTCTAGCTATCATAATTCGTCAGAATGAGCTAACGAATAACGTAAGAATGTAAGAACTAACGAATAAGATCCAGTCGGTCGTTGCGAAGATCCAGAACCGGTAAGCCTGTTCACCGAAATGAACTGTATTCCGTAGTAGCAGCCAGTCCGTAGTCGGTCACTACTTTGAAGAAGTAACTCCACAGGTTTCACTTTTCTTTAAACAATGAATTTTCTTTTCTATGTTAATCTAATCATAGAGTTTATTAAGTGTTCTTGTAAATTTAATGTAACACATATACCATTAAGCCTCGTATTAGCAAACAGAAAATATTAAAAATAGATATTTGAATTAAATCGTAACTAATTTTTGCATATGCACGATATATTTTTACGTATGTATTTGTATTTTACTGTGTACAAATATGATATTACCATAGTACACAAATTGCACAGTTATGTCCGTTTTTCTAGGCATAGGGAAACCTTGAATGTGATTTTTAAATTTCCAGCGTGTTTTTGTAAATATAGCAGTTAAATATTAGGGCCTACCAGTAAACTGCAACTTACACGATGAAATTATTTTTAAGCGAGTTATGATTACTATGCCTTAGTTCAGTACTCTGCAATGCACAGGCTGCAGTATAGTTTAGCGTGTCAGGAATGAGTCTTTTATTCTTTTACACACGAACGTAGAAAAAGGACGGCTAAAGTTAGGTCACCTTTTCAGAGAATATATTTTGTGCCCTGTTCTGTTTTTCGTAAACAAGCTTAAGTTTATTATGGTGTACAAGCAAAAAAAAAAATATATATATGAAAAATTGTAAAGGTTTAAAAAACACTAACACTTGGGGTAGTGCCACTGTTTATTCTTACCCTCTGACAGCTGTTTCAGTCATCAATTTTTTGGTCCATCACGACAGGAAATGTGTTCGAACCAGTACCATATTTCATCCGGTCGCATGTGTACGCAGTTTAAAGTGTGATATCCTACATGCAAACGGGCATGTATACTCTTTCCGTTCTTAGTTCAATCCTGATGTAAACAAACCCACGTGGAAAATCTGAAACGCTATTGGTCAGGGGTGGTGATACTGTTCACACAGTAATGTATTACGCGCATGTGCAGAATGTCTGTATAATCATGTGAGAATTATCTTGAAATCGGGACACGTCGTTTTAAGACTCCCTCGTTAACACTGTATTCTGAACCATATTGAATTAATATGGAACAAATTGAAAGGATGTGTTGCCCGTCACAGCACAACATTAGCTGCTTGATATAAAACAATTTATTGAGAAGGCGGTAAGTAAAACAATAGCGGACAAGTCGAGTCATTGTCTGCAGCATATAATGAAGGAAGATGATAAGCTATGATAACTCTGGCCCACATTACTGACGTCGTTGTGGACAATGAACAATCTTATCAATAATAACGCTGACTCAAGTGATGATACAAGTTCAGACACAGATATGGAAAGCATTGAATTACTCTCTGAGAGCAACTGATAGTACGAGGCTTATTCAGAAAGTAAGTTCCATTTTTAAATATTGCCGCCGTATTGATGCCGCCACGTTGTTGCGCATGCGCGGCCAGTTTGTTGATTCGTTGTCAAGTCAACAACGCCATTTGTAAACAACTGTGCACTGAGTAAGCTTCGTTGTACGTCTTAATAATGTCGAAGAAATTCGAGACGCTCGCCGCGTGTGAAAGTGGGTATTTTATTCGATTCTTGAATGCGAAAGGCATTAAAACTATATTTTTTATATTTATGGAGAAGAAGCAGTGAACGA
This sequence comes from Magicicada septendecula, assembly GCA_034769895.1. NCBI lineage: Eukaryota > Metazoa > Arthropoda > Insecta > Hemiptera > Cicadidae > Magicicada > Magicicada septendecula. The sequence goes on along the minus strand of CM068368.1, from coordinate 83,001,951 downwards.
TTCATTGGTACCGAGACGGATACAACTTTTTTACTTAGTCTGATCAGAGTAAGCGACGTAGGATGCTTATCCGAGACGTTGCGATGAATCGTGACACTGCACACACGCACTGCCGCTGCAACGCAACATCTCCTCACAACTGGCAACAATTTGATTGTCCGCCTTACAACCCCGACCTCACACCAAGCAAATATTACCTTTTTAAGCATGGTAGATAGCCTATGTCAAACAAGCTGTTAATACACGGTTCAAATCACAGACCGGAAATTTTACGACGAAGCCTTCCAAATTTCGCTTATACATTTGGGACCTGACTTTTAGTTAAACCGTTAAAACCTTTTCTTCATTGGAAAACCAGGTTTTGTTAACATAATAATTGAGCCAAACTTTATCCTGAAGCGTTGTTAACGGTAAAACCTCTCATGTTTTTAGTGTCCATCATGGCTCATTGTTTATATTACGAAGACAAACACTCACCGGTATAGGCAATTTTTACAACATGCACAGTACCAATAAAATTGATCAAAAAGAAACACGCAAAAACAAATTAAAGGTAATAATACTAAGCACAAAATATAGCATACTACTTCTAAATTTAATTTTATTCGGTTTAATAAAACAAAGCGTGCTGGTCTCGTCTTGTGGCCCTTCTTTACTACTGAGGATGCCGCATCGTAGAAAAGGCGAAATATTTGGTGTTAATAATAATGTAAATAAAAATATTTTTTTTCTGTCGAAAATAGTGTTGTTACTATTGAACGTTTGTTAACGTTACAATTTTATTCGTTAACTAATCTGTTTGGCGTTTGATCGCATCTGATGACAAAATGTTTGGCGTTTACTTCAATGCCGCCACCAGAGCGCATCTCTCTGGTCATTTCTTTCATCGTAGTGTACCACGTTACATGAGCGTTAACTTTAGGTCCGCCACTAGGGAGCAGCACTAAACAAGATTTGGTGATTATACAATCAACCTAATTAAAACAATAAAATTTTTGTAAAAATCGAATTATTGTACTCGTATATCAAAATCTACTGTTCAACTAACTTTTCGTAAATCGTATTGCTACATTGGAAAAAATTGTTACATATTGTTTGTATATGTCTGTATACTGAAAACAGTACGACGTGTAATATGACTCTATTTATTTTTATTTTAAACAACGATTACTTATAATAAAATACTGCTACGACAGCATAGAACAATCTACGCGTTTATCGAATGCGCCAGAAAGATCTCGACGTAAGCGTGCGGTGTACGTGCTACTAGACGCATTTTGCGAGAATTTTCTCGACTGTGCCAGGCCTCGCTCGGGCGCTCGGACTGTGTCAAGGCCGTAGCAATTACGTAGTTCGCGAGAGATAAGACGCAGTTTGGAAGCTTCTGGTGTGTGAGCGTAACTATAAATACATCGCGTCGCGGCCTTAGTTTTCAGTTCAATGCGAGATTTTCGACTGTGCGGTTCGAGAGTATTAGTGCGATATATTTACAGAGCGGTTCGAGTTATTACGGTGTACGTTCAAGTAGTTATTAGTGAAGTGTTGCGTTTATATTCGGACGGTATAATTGTAATACAGTTGAGTTTTAATATTAGTGGACATTTTATTGCGTATGAACAATTTTCATTTGATTTGTTGTAGACACTGTGTTGTTAATTACGAACTGTTTTACTATAACAATTAAAGGTGTGATTAGTGACTTAATTGGTGTCTTGTACTTATTTTGTTTCCACTGTACCTACGACGATCGTGTAGACCGTCGTAACAGTGGTGTCAGAACTGGGATAGTACGGTTAACAGTGGAAACAGTGGACGCTTTGTACAAGACGAGTGTGATTCGTAATTAATCGATAAACAATGGATGCCAGTCAGATGATGGAAAATTTACAGGCGCTGCTGTTGCAGACAGAAAAACGACAGGACGAGAAAAGCAGACAGGATGCGGAGGAAGCAGAAAAACGACAAAAAGAAGAACGAATACAAGAAAGTGAAGAAGCTGAGGAACGTCAGAAAGCACTAATGCTAGAAACAGAAGAAAGACAAAAAGATAAAACGGAAGCTCTCTTTGAAACTATGCAGAAACAGTTGCAAGAACATAGTACCGCAGAATTGGGTCTCCTACGAGGTGAGCTTAATAAACAATTTACTAAAATATCGGAGGTACAAGAATCAATGACATTAAAAATAGCGGAAGTAGAAAAATCTGTCTCGAGTGTTTAAGAATCGATGTCTACAAAAATATCTGAAGTAGAAAAATCTGTCTTGACTGTGGAAGAAATTATGTCAACAAAAATATCTGCAGTAGAAAACTCAATGGCAAACATAAGAGAACAAATTAAAAGTGAAGTCGAACAGTGCATGAAGATTCAACCAAAACAAATTTCTGAACAGACTGTACCAGTGATCAAGACAGAAAAAGACACAGAAAATAAGTTAACAGAGAAAGTCACTTTGCCTGCAGTAGGGACAGTTCATGTCAAAGCTCCAACCTTTGACGGAAGCACTCACTGGGCAACGCACCTCCGCCAATTTGAAGCTGCTGCATGCGCAAATAATTGGACAGAAAAAGACAAGGCTGTTTCACTTGTTCTTGCATTAAAAGGACCCGCGGCAGAACTACTACAGAAAGTGCCACCTGACAGCCAGAACATCTATGCCGAGTTGATAAAAGCTCTAGAATTACGCTACGGTGATAAACATTTGCGAGAGGTGTACTACGCTCAGTTGAGAACAAGACGACAACGTTCCGGGGAAAGTCTTCAAGAATGTGAAGCAAGTATCGACAGATTGATTAGATTGGTCTATCCTGAAGCACCAGAAGACTTCCGAATAAGGTTTACGGTGCAGACATTTATTGATGGCATCGGAGATTGTGAACTTCAGCAAGTGTTACGAATGGCAAGACACCGAGATAGCTCAGAAGCTCTTGTTCACGCCCTAGAGTTTGAAGCTGCCAAGTCGGCGTCCCGCTACATTAATGGGTTTGTGCCATCACGTTGCAGTCAGAAGATCCCTGTATCACATTACCGTTACGATGGGTGCAGAAAAACAGTGTTGTCGGACAAACAATTCAAAAGTTCAAGAGAGTCGCAATGATTTGAAAAAGACAGAAGACCGAAATGTTACAACTGTGGAAAACGTGGTCATCTACAGGTAGACTGTTGGGAGAAGAAGATACAGAGAGAAGAGACTGATCGCACCAATTGGAGAAGTAAAGGCCCAGAACAGCACACAGTTTCCACGCTACATAAGATCAGTGGAAACTTGATTGTTAGTGGATTTGCGGATGGTAAACCAACATCATTTACAGTTGACACGGGCGCAACAGTGTCCATTGTGCGCCCTGACTTAGTCTGTAACCGCCATCCTCCAATTAGCTCTTGTACAATACAGACTGTGATTGGAAGCCCCGTCAAGGTGCTAGGAAAGGTAGACGTACGTGTACGCCTGGGTCTTCTTGAGTTTAGCCACCAAATGCTCGTTGCAGACATTGAAGTGATTCTTGGCACGGACATTATGAATGCCTACGGATTCATTGTGGACTTAAGAGAGAATGTCCTGAAAGTTGGCCAAGAGAAGATAAAGCTTTGCATGGCTAAAATGACAGGGTCTACCAACCATTCGATTAAGCGAGTGGCATTAGTCGAAGAAAAATTCAACAAGTCTGGTCAAGAGGAAACCTCCCTGTTGCAAGCGGAAATGGAGGAAGAACTAGCAGAGGAAGTACAAATAAATATAACGACAAAAGAAGTGATTGGAGAGCCAACTATGGGTGTCGAGACAAAACTCTTGCTTGTTCCTGAGCTGATAGAAGCGGCCGAGGGTAAAGTGGCTGAAGATGAGGTTACGCAAGAGGTTGTTGACGAGAACCAACAAACTTGGATCAGCCAGTGGTATTTAGGTCATTAGTACATGACGCAACGAGAGTGGTTCCAGCGAAGCTAGTGGTTGCGCGAAAGATTCGCATTCCTGGGAACGTGATGTTCGGATCACACGAGACTGAATTCGAAGAACGGGAAAATTATCCTTCGCAAGGATGGCCACCTAGATCGCCTGGTCGAGTATTACTTCGAAGACGCTTTGCCAGTTCGGGACGAACAGGCTTAAGGAGGGGACAGTGCTACGACAGCATAGAACAATCTACTCGTTTATCGAATGCGCCAGAAAGATCTCGACGTAAGCGTGCGGTGTACATGCTACTAGACGCATTTTGCGAGAATTTTCTCGACTGTGCCAGGCCTCGCTCGGGCGCTCGGACTGTGTCAAGGCCGTAGCAATTACGTAGTTCGCGAGAGATAAGACGCAGTTTGGAAGCTTCTGGTGTGTGAGCGTAACTATAAATACATCGCGTCGCGGCCTTAGTTTTCAGTTCAATGCGAGATTTTCGACTGTGCGGTTCGAGAGTATTAGTGCGATATATTTACAGAGCGGTTCGAGTTATTACGGTGTACGTTTAAGTAGTTATTAGTGAAGAGTTGCGTTTTATATTCGGACGGTATAATTGTAATACAGTTGAGTTTTAATATTAGTGGACATTTTATTGCGTATGAACAATTTTCATTTGATTTGTTGTAGACACTGTGTTGTTAATTACGAACTGTTTTACTATAACAATTAAAGGTGTGATTAGTGACTTAATTGGTGTCTTGTACTTATTTTGTTTCCACTGTACCTACGACGATCGTATAGACCGTCGTAACAATACATATATAAACACTACTATGCCTTCATCTCATTTAATTGTCCGTTCACAGTAGCTTTAACCTTTAAAGCAAAATCTCTCTTACTCGAAATACAACGAGCAACATTTTACACGTTGAATCAGTTCATTCGCCATTCGACACAGTAGGTGTCAGTTCTGCCGTGTGTCCGCGACACACCCGTTTTAAAAAAATCCATAGTGCTTGGATTGCAAATTCATTTATTTTATACATTCACTATGACCGCAACGAGTATTCAAGACAAGTTCAAACGGTGCAAAATTTTGTTGCTACTATAAGAATTTAAAAAAATGTTTTTCAAATTATGTTTTAAAAATACATTACAACTAAAACAGGCATTTTTTTCTTTGGCCAGTAAATAATGTTTTAATGTTTGTTTAAGTTTTATTGTGTTTACTAATCAAATCACTTTACAAATTTTAACACTGGCAAAATTTTAAAATATAACAGTTTTGTAGAGACCCGTTCTTGTGTTTGTGATATCCCGTCTTGGTATTTTACGGTGAGCGCGAGAGATAGACAAGTAGGACTATAACCTTATATAGAATGTACATTTGGTTTACAGAATTTTATTTTTATATACGGCGTATATGAAATACATCTGTGTTATTAAGTTTTGTTTATTAATGGCACATTAATTTTGATTTAACCTATGTTTGTTTTACAGTTGAAGACAAACCGAATTTTTGACGAACACATCTTAATTGTGAAACGAAATGGTGCGACACCGCTGTTCCACTAGACTGGATTGGAGGCTGTCATGCCTCGTACTCAGATCTAAGAAATGTTAATAACCTTTAATTGACAAATTTATATCATGCCTCCTCGTGTTATTATTTCACTGCATCGAACTCAAGATTACTGTTGAATCGCAAACACGCCGAATCGAGTTAACGTTAATTTTATTCAGCAGCATTTAGTAAGCAGCAAAATGAGACATTTACACGCTACGCAAAACTCTGTACGTCGTTGAAAATAGATATTTATTGTTTTATTAATACGCAAGTCCATGGGTTCGGTGGAGTGCGCAAGATTACTGTTGAATCGCAAACACACCGAATCGAGTTAACGTTAATTTTATTCAGCAGCAAAATGAGACATTTACACGTTACGAAAAACTCTGAACGTCGTTGAAAATAGTTATTTATTTTTTTAGTAATACGCAAGTCCATGGGTTCGGTGGAGTGCGCAAGTGTGAACTCATTCGAGAGATTGACTTACGTGACGGTGTTGTGTATGTGTACCGTAGTATCTGTGACTGTGTGCTGTTATGTGCCGACTTCTACGGAACGGACGCAGAAACCGTTCAGGGAAAGAGTGACAGGATCGACGAGAAGATACGGCGTAGACCCCAGATTGTTTCCCAATAAGCCTCAGCAAACGAAGAATCCGAACCAATTTTATATTCCGTCATTGGGATACGTCCAAGTGTCGCCAACGTTTCACGATCATTTAAATTTCACCTTCGAGGGTAATATTTTATAACATGCGAATAACCGCCGTTATTTAATAAAATAGCGTACTTAATTTACTTTCAGCATAGTTTATCAGTTGACTGATAAAAGTACACACAAACACAATTGTTTGGAAAGCATGATACCTCTAACTTACGATAATGTTCCTCTATACCAACTCATTCGGTAGTGCCGCAAAGAAGTGGCTTATGTATGTGTGTGCGCGCGCGTGCGAGTGTGTGGGTTTTGAGAGATGTGGCGGCGTTGAGTGTACGATAGTCCCTACCTGACGTTTGGGTCAGGTTATTAAAATTCGCAAAATTATTTGAAACGACAACTTTAATCGAGACGATTCGATTTTGCCGTAAGAACCATTATTAATGTTGGAGGCTACTTAGCGAAACACGAAAATTTTTAATGGAATAAACGCTTTTGAACTGATCGGTATACATTGGAATCAGATGGTGACACTCGAAAAAAGGAACGGAACAACTTGCTTCCATCACAGTCGGCTGTTTAACTGCTTCACTCGGTGTCTCAAAGAAACAATAGCTGTTGGCTGTTTTCTAGTCTTTTCTTTTCTTTCTTTTATTTTGTATCGCCCATCTAAGGACCACATGCCAATTTAAATTCTTTATACTTTGATCTTTTCCTTTTCTTAAATATTCTTTTGTATTTTCACTTTGTCTCTTCTTCTGTCTTCAGTCCACTTTGAACCTGCGTTTTTCTCTCTCCTACTCTGGAGTCCTTCCATTTTTAAAACTTTCCCCAAAAAACGTCCCTTTCAATTGCTCCTTCTGCATATATATTATTTTTTTTTAATCCTTTAGGACTTCTTTAATCCAACTTGATGTTGACTTCTTCCCCCACAGATATTTGAAGATCTGCCTTGTTAACCTATTGTCGTCCATTCTATATAAATGTCCAAAAAATAATAGTCCTCTTTTTCTCATTGTTTCTGTTATATTTTCTATACTTTGATATATTTCATCATTACTTCTTAATTTCCAACCTCTGAAGTTTTCCGTGGGCCTCATATTTTCCTAATAATTCGTTTTTCCAATATTTCTAGTTTCTCTAAATTATAATTCAGTGCTATACATTCATTTGCATATAGGCTTGCATACAGGCTTGAGTACTGTACTGTAATGCCTTATTTTTGCATTTTTGGAGATGCTTTCCATTTTTATTGTAAATATCTCTAGTTTACCATATGCTCTTTCCATTTTATGAATCCTTTCTTCTATAGCAGGTTTTTCTAAACCATTCTCTTGAAATATTTTCCCTAGATACTTAAATTGTCTAACCTATTCGACCAATATCTGTTAGGAGAAATTTTGGCGCATTTTTAATGTTCGTGAGAAATTTGTTTTTCTTTTCCTGCAGAAATTCTTAAGCCTGTTCTACTGGTTATGTCCTCTAAAAAATTAACTTGTGTAACTACAGATGTCAGACGTTCAGAAAGTATTTTCCTATTCTTTATACATTTCTTGACGAAACGTCACGCTGTCCACCACGTTGTGGTAAACTTTGAGAAGCAGTCACGGTACGTGCCTTCAGAATCCGGGAGCCCTTCGTCAGTAAACCGAAACGCACTAGTCGACGCCGTTACTGTTAAATTTCCCTTCGAATCTCTCACACGGCCGAACTCTAATGAAACATTTAATTTGGCCTTCTCTGAGCCTTGTGTTTATTTCGAATCAGTTGCATCTAACGTTCCTGATTTCAGCTCGCAAAATTAGTAAAAATTTGATAACGGCCTAACCCTTTGGTCTGTGACTACATTATGAAGGACGTACAAAATGTCTCACGTGACATACGAATTTCCTATGACCTTTACTCGAACGACCAAATGCTTCCAGAATTTATTGTTACGCGCTACGTATATAACGTTAACCTACGGTCATAAAATTAACATTTTTATATTAGCCCACGGTAACAAGTAAGTTGTAAATCATACGAATTCTGTAAGACTTATTCGTTTAGCCGTCATAGCTGAGCACTTTGATGCGATAATGTGATTTTAGAAATATCATACTATCCGTATAGGCCTACACCAGATTGTCCCGTTAGCACAGTGACGTTTTGATATCCAGTCCACGTTACTTCAGAGTTGCCACGATTAGAATTTAGCTTATCGCCTGCAATGAATGAAGGTCATGTCACAATGATTCCACCATGACGTTATAATTCTGCTATCAGGGCAGGCCTTTGTTTACGTTATAGTAATGCGGCTATATTTGTTGGGGGGGGGGAATCTAAAAAATTAACGACTGAGAAGACTTGCTTTGACACCCGGCGTTAATGGTTTCAGTAAGACTGCTTTACATTGCATTACGCAATCGGCAACATTCTTTACGCTTCTTCTTCTTCTACTACTACTACTACTACTGCTACTACTACTATTAATACTACTACTACTATTACTTCTTCTTCTTCTTCTTCTTCTTTGCTTCAAGGGTTAGGCTTACAGCCTGTTCCGTTTTCACAGCCACCGTTTTCTTGGTCTGCCTCTACCTCGTTTTCCAAGACGCATATATGCCTACTGCATTATGTTTTTTGGAATTCTTGAGTCACCCATTCTATTTATGTGTTGTATCCAATCTTCTTCTTCTTCTTCTTCTTCTTCTTCTTCTTCTTCTTCTTCTTCTTCTTCTTCTTCTTCTTCTTCTTCTTCTTCTTCTTCTTCTTCTTCTTCTTCTTCTTCTTCACTTTGAGGATTAGGCTTACAGCCTGTTCCGTCTTCACAGCCACCGTTTTCTTGAGCTGCTTCTATCTCCGTTCTCCAAGAGACATACTCTGTGTTGTGTTTTTTGGTATTCTAGAGTCACCCATTCTATTTATGTGTTGTATCCAATTTTCGTCTTCTTCTTCTTCTTCTTCTTCTTCTTCTTCTTCTTCTTCTTCTTCTTCTTCTTCTTCTTCTTCTTCTTCTTCTTCTTCTTCTTCTTCTTCTTTTATTTTTCTTCTTCTTCTTCTTCTTCACTTTGAGGATTAGGCTTACAGCCTGTTCCGTCTTCACAGCCACCGTTTTCTTGGTCTGCTTCTATCTCCGTTCTCCAAGAGGCATATACTGCATTGTGTTTTTTGGTATCTCTAGTCACCCATTCTATTATGCGTTGTATCCAGTTTTCTTTATTTTGTTTAATTGTATCGTTTATCGAGTACAAATTGAGCTCTTGCCATATTTCTGCATTTTTACGTGATCTCTTAGGGTGCATTCTTTGACTCTTCTTAAGAATATCATTTCAGTAGCTTGAATTCGTTTTCTGTAATTTTGGGTGAGATTTCACCATTCACTCCTTATTTTTAGGTTACTAGCTACATTATTTCACGCTCCCGCCTCTCAGAGACACGTTTAGTACACAATTAGCGTTAATACAACATATTGACATAGTTAAAACCCACACGCACTGTTTAATAACATTTCTGTCGGTTAATTCTGTTTCAGACCGGGAGACGGTCGTGCACATCCGTTTCTACGGAAACATCAATAAACGCCTTGACCCGGTGGAAAAACATAATGCAGACGTCATCGGAGTCTTCGTAAGAAGACCTGTGACCGCCATAGAAGACGCATGGGAATTTGTATACGAGCGTGTAAAGTTAAAAAACGGAGATTACGTTCACTTCTGGCTCGAAGTGACAAAATGGGATTTAACAAAATTTCACACTCTAATCAGAAGTATAAAAATCGAAAACGGTAGGGCCGTGTAAAGCTTCGGAAACGAAATAAACATCGCATCATTTGCACAGACTAACAAATCTTTGCGAGTAAACAAATTTTGCGAGACACCGAAACGGCACAGAAAGCGCTATATGGGATGTAGTTGTTTGATGTTAGTTTTCATCATGCAGATAACGGTAATTATGGTAATGATGATGAAAATGGCCGTGACGATGACCGTGACCAAAATTGTAGGATGTGATTAATCGGTTGACTTCCTGTACGTGTTGCTGTTGCTGCTGCAGCTACTACTACTACTACTACTACTACTAGAAACGTGACAGCCTTTCTTTGTTGAGTTGCGCCGACCCAGCGAATGAATTACGCCCACTTAAAAGTATAGCTAAGTTGTCCAGAGGGGAGAGAGGGAGACGACGCGATAAGAATTCGCATTCTCACTCATGCATTACCTCTGTCTCTGTCACCCACATGCTTCTAATGTTCTTGGCAGCTTTGTTGCAGACGATGTTCACGATATGAAATACTGTACAAGACTGTTGTGCGCATGTGCGAAATGAATGTAAATTTTGTTAGCCTCGCAACGAGGTGTTTATCCACTGCCCATCGTGAAGTCCCATTGTTAAATTTATATCGCCGGGTCTACACTACTGCTACTGCTACAACAACAACAACAACAACAACAACAACAACTACTACTACTACTACTACTACTACTACTACTACTACTGCTGCTGCTGCTGCTGCTTCTACTACTACCACGTTACTAATAATAACACTACTAGTTCATACGCATGTAAACGTGCTGGTAGCCATACAAATGAATACAAGTCGTACATCAACTCGTGACAGCAGTGGTGGTTGGTGGTTCCTGACCTGATGGGTAAATACGTAAATGGCGACTCTAAGCACAAAATAAGCACATTTACATACAATTCCAATGCTAGAGACGGCTTACAGCACTACTAAAGGGTGCTTGCTTTTTGCGTCTCTGAGAGCCAGGTGCTTGCGGTTTACATTCTGCGTAGGTACCAGAAAAACAACGTATTCGTAGGTTAGATTGTTATAAATTTTGTTTTTACAACTGAAGGCTAATGTAAGAAAAGAGGCTAGATAATGAAAGCGTAGTTATTAAGTCTTAAATAAATGCTAAGATTCCTGAAATTATGGCCACCTCATAGCTAGTGCACAGATCCATATTTTGAAGTGATTGCCTTAGGGGCGGAGCGGTCAGTCAGCTGTTAAAAAACAGCGCACAGAACTTGAAGATTAAATCAACCCATCAATATCATTTTGACTGGAAGACAGCTGACAAATGTGCCCCCGATTTTCAAAACATGAGATATAAGGAGTCATGTGAAAACACTATGTATTTTTTGGTGGCAACAATAGGGTTGGTTACGTAATCATTTATTTTCATTTGCGTGATTTTCTTTGGACAAGCACTGCTTGCGTTGCTTCCTCTGAAGATTCGCCTCTGCGTGGCAGTTAAATTCAATGGGAAACACGAAATATTTACAGTGTATCCAGTCGTGTGCGATCTAAAAAAAAATAAATAAATAAAATAAAATTTGTTTTAAATAACTCAACGCAATGTTATAATTTTTATTCACAATCCCAATATTGCATATCACGCGAAACCTTTTTATATGTGTTTTTGAGCTTCCTAAAAAGCTACATTGGAGGATGAATTACAGATGTTTAAGGCAAAGATAAATTACCTCATCCGATATGTGATAACATGGAAACATAATAAAACTGTTGACAGAATGTAAACAAAAGAGACGAGGAAACTAACAAAGGTTATAATTATGCCTGCAGGCAATGAGGATGAAAGACCTAATGGAATTTTTATCTGCGTTCCTTCTGGAGAAAGTGAAAGTTGACGTCGAACTGTTCATGTATAGAAGACCAGAAAGAATGAGAAATACACCGTTTAGAAGAACTCAGTCCATAGCAGTTAGGTGTAGAGAAGCGACAAAAGGTAAAATATAGTGTATCTGTGACAGTGAATAGACAACAGGACGGAATGAAAATGAATTAATTTAGTCGATTCAGTCACTGTTTTAACGCGTCCTGTGAAGGTGACGCAACTTGGTGAAGTTGTGCAAAACTTCAGACTACTAAGGTAGTTTTGTAAGCATCGGATGCGGAGAATGGGGACGTTGCTTATGAAAATAATATTGTTTACCATGATATTCCGGTCTGAAATGTGTGACAGGCAGTAGCTGGTACTGTGACAGCTGCATAAGTGCAACAGAAGCGGACATCAGTACAGTTCGGTGCGTCTTCTTAAGCGGCCTTACACACGATCATTTTGGTGTGTCAGTTCGATTTGTTTATTTTTATGTGTCACATCGGACTGAAGCCATGCGTTGCCTACACACGGTGTTATCAGTGTGCCGTCAGTCGACCGCATCTCAAAAATGCCTTTCAAGATGTAGGTGAATTATGAGAAATACTGACTTGATGTCACTGTTTACGTTACGTTATGTTTACGATCCATTTAAGAAAATTACTAAAATGAACAGTTATTTTTAAATGCTCAAAACAAGACATTTTATCAATACAATAGTAAAATCAGTCGTTGTAAATAGAAACAGTTCATTAATTCAACCTGATTTTTCCAAATGTTTTTAAAAACATTTTTTAAAACGAACATTTCGTTTTCGTTGTGCATAACCAACATAAACAACCACCACTAACCAGACGGCTCTGTCAGACAGCGCATGCGCGGAAATCTAAGTGCGAATGACTGAACGGACTGACTTCTACACACGATCATTTCTACCTGATGTAATGCTAAACTGAAACACCGCATGATACGATATCATCAGTCTGTCAGTTCACACTTTTGGTGCGAGATCACATTATTTTGTCCCACGGTCATTGGTCGTGTGTTGGCCGCTTTACAGTGGTATAGTGTGCAGATAAGTTAATACTCCCTCAGCAAACCAGTTATCAGTCGGAAGCCTCTGACGTAATAACGGATTCTTAGAAGCGTGGCACTGGCTGACACCGTCACCAGTATGGAAAATACGTAGGGAAACTGTAGAGTACGGATCAAGTGATTGATACCGATTAGTGAAAAGTGATTATTGTATTGCAATTAGTGCGGAACTCTATTAGTTGCCATTATCATTGTGTGTGGACAAATTTTACTTGAATTATTGTATGAGGAGTACCTTGTTGATTTCAAATTGTTATTTGTTACTAATTACAGTTGATAATTAGTGACATCATTGGTGTCTGTGTTTTGTTTCCACTGTACAAAACGACGATCCGTGAGACCGTCTTAACAGTACATACATATGACATCTATATATACACAATTCTATGTGTACACAATTCTATGTGTACACAATTCTATGTGTACACAATTTGTGTTCTGCTTATCTTGGTGCGGACGTGCATTCCAAGTCGATCTTTATTTACTTTGAAGTTCTTTTGAAATCCAGTGTCCAAAACTTCGCAACTGTTTCTAATAAAATATAATTTTTAAAAACAAAATAATAAACTTAAAGAAAACTTGTATTTAGGGTTGAAAACAAAATTTAAAGAAATTCCAAACAGGAAACTGTGAAACTTAATGAAGTATAAATCTTGGCATTTTTTAAAGAAAAAATAACCCAACCCGCTTTTAATCAATATGTTTTGAGTTTCTTTTTTGGACACACCTACATACATGAGCTATTGTTGTCCACTACGGTCATTGCGTAATCGTAGTACGAAACTTTATAATAAGATGTTTACTTTTGAATGGTCAAGACTGTCAATTTGACAATTTACTTACCGCAATGTCTTGCTAAAGAGACGCAATTCTAATCATCTCGTTAAATTTGTGTTGATATTTAATCACTTTGTAAGCGTTTATATCTAAGAGTAAGTGTTATTTTTTAAAGTTAAAAGTAATAAACAATAGTAGTGTTCGTAGTTTTAAAGATACTTTGACCAATTAATTTAATATTAAGGCAAGTTTTTGAAGAAGATCTTTAGCCAAGTTACGTTTTAAGGTAATACCATACATAAACACGTTGGGCGCTTAAAGTTATACATAGGCTACGTATACATAAATATACGTTGGAAGCAGCAAGGACTGCGTAAAAATTGCGAACTGGCTTATTAAAGGGTCATTTAATTTAAATCTAAGACAAACTTTATCTAACACGACTGCTGAAAAAATTGTTGTTATTAACAGTGTAATGCCGTCGTTTCCTCATGTAGATAATTTGGCTGGACTTGTGCTGTTTGAAAGCGTTTACACGCAAACGCTACTACTGGTATCACATTTATTGTTTAATAATCGTTAAATGGATGGTGCAACCGACACGAAAACATGAACGTTTTACACCTACTTACTGCACTATTTTCGTCCGTTTATTGTATTGAAAAGATTATTGATAATAAAACGTACATAATGGGAAACTGGATATTGGACGAAATAAGGCCAATAATAAGAATTCGGAAACCTCGCGGATTTTCAATTATAATCCCAGGTAAAATAGAATTGATCGTTTTTTTATTGTCCTCAAGAAAACGTAACGAATATTTTCTAAACAAGTGATATTTTATAGTAAACGTTAAATAATTTAATTTAACGATATGTTTAAATAATTTTTAAAATATAAAATAATTAACTTCTTCATGCCGAGAAGTAAGAGTAGAAAATTTTTGTTTTATGAAAAACAATAGATTATTTTAATTTTAAAATAATCAATATAATTGATTGTATAATTTGTTTATTGATTTATATACGTATATTTTACATCAGTATGTTATTTAAATCGTGTATAATCGTTTGACATTTGTGAATGTAGACTATGTATAGGACAAGGAATTTTACATGTTCTTTGTCAATTTCAAAAATAATCTTGAAACAATTTTAAATTATCTTGATTGATAATCAGGAATGCAATCTTTGTTTTATAATATATGTCACTATATATGATTAGAACATATTTAGGAATAAATAGGCTTTTAGGTATTAAAACTAAAGTTATATTGCTTTCTTTAACACTTGTTTTGGCAAGATTAGTTAAGTTTTAAGGGGACGAGTCAATAAACTTTAAAATTAGATGTTACTGAATGATTCATTTTGAATGAACTGAGAAAGTCTTTTTACCTGTTTACTACGTTTCGATTTGATAGAGTTTTTTATGCTGTTTATCGAAGTATTTATATATTTCCAAATCTCATGAATCCAGAGTGTATACCCCTGAATATCCCTGAGAATATTGAATTTCGGAATCAACTTTCTACTCCTCTCATTAAGAGGTAGGTTATTATGTTTTCCAGATTTCAAAACAAAGGCCATTTAACAAACTTCAATTAGGGCTCGTTATTTCGTTGTATGACTATAGTATATCGAATGATATCTTCCTAACAAGTCTCCTAGGCGGGAGCATTACAAACATTTCAGCACATTCTTGAAATGCACAAGCGGTGTCAAGGATAGAATCCTACTGTGTTGTATGATGATTGTAGGCCTATCATGGGGGGGGGGAAGTAAAGATGATTGTGGATCGACACTGTTGGGACGTGTTGGAATAGAAGACGCATTAGGGGATAGCCCGGAGACAGAAACCTTCGTGACTTGCGAGCCCGAGGGGTGGTGCTGGGTTCTGCGGGGCTTCGGCCCCAACTGTCTGTAGGCCTATCATAATTTAATTACGTGTAAACAAACTGGTGACCCTTATAACAAAATATGTAAATATTAATAACGATACTGGACAATAGTTTTTTATTACATGGTCTACACAAGAAATGAAGATGATAGAGGAGAATAACAAAAAGATAAGACGAAAATAAAGAAAAATTATATATACGAGTGGGAACCCAAAAGTAAGCGAAATCGTTGAATAGCGGGCACGCCGATTGTAGTACCGGTTTCCGCCACTAGGTGCGTGTTGTTGCCGAGACCTTAACTGCGTCAATCTGGCGGTTGCCGTCGGCGAGTGAGATTGTGCTGTCGTGTGGAGACTTTGCTTTCCTCAAACTCGTACGGTTAGTTTGTCGATTTTTTCCGAAGCCCGACTTAGAAGAAGAAAGTGCGCCTGCGTAGTTAAGCTTTCTGTTAGAGAAAACACCAGCGGAGACAGTCGTAATACTTAAAACATCTTACAAGCAAGATGCCATGGGGAAAACACAGGTTTACGAGTGGTTTCCTCGTTCGAAAATGGTGAAACCTAAATTAACGCCTGCCTTGTTCTGGGCGACCCTCGGCGAGCAAAACGAAAGAAAATATAGCGAGAATTCGTGAATTGATCGTGAAAAACCGTCGCAGAACAATTGACGGACTTGTCGATTTGACTGGAGTGTTCTGGAATTCCTGTCAACGCAGTTTAAACGAAGATTAAAAAGTGGGTCGACTTGCGGAAAAATCTGTGGCTCTTTCCCGGCGTCGCGGAAGCCTACACTTGCTCAGCAGCGTGCGCACTGAAAAAATCTGCCGAATTCCCATTATACCGAAGCCGGCTAAACCGTAAGACTTTGCCACTCACATGTCGGCAGAACAGCTCAAGGTGCGAAATTGTAAGTTTGCTGATGATAGGAAACATAGTATTGAGCCTGTGAAGGACCACAAATATCCTTTGAAAGAAAACGAAATTGCCTGAGACCTTCTAAGCTCTAAAACGATTGAACCATTGCTTATAAGGATAATAAAGGAGCTGTATGTACGTTTTAGGGACGCAAAACATCTTCATCTGTCCTTTTAATGGTGGTTAAAACGCCTAGCAAAAATAACTCAAAATATCTAAAAGCAGTACCTACACTTAGTACTATCTCTTCCCTTAACAGATTAAGAAATTAATATTATTTAAAACTAATTTTAAGATTAATTTTTTTTTTACACATATTTTAAGCATTACAGTCTTGCTCATAGTCAGCAACGCTATTTTCTGTCGTTTTAAAATACAAGAGAGAGAGAGAGAGAGAGAGAGAGAGAGAGAGAGAGAGAGAGAGAGAGAGAGAGAGAGAGAGAGAGAGAGAGACAGACAGACAGACAGAATGAGAGTGAGTGAGCGGGGGTTGGGGACAGACAAACCGATAGTTAATGAGATTGAGATTGAGGGGGAGAAAGTGTGAAAACTCTCAGGATTTTTCCTGCTAATTTCCACTTTCACTTCTAATTTCCTCTTTCTACCTAATTTCCTTCTGTTTTCTACTCACTCTGCTTCTTATTTGATGGTTTCATTCCAGCATCCTATTAGGCCAGCAATTTTAACGAATGATCGTATCATCTCAACTTTTGCACTCGCCAGTTTCGAGTACGTCGGTTTGTCTTCTCTTATATTTTTGAATTTATCTGCTTCTGTCACTCGATAGGACCCGAGCAGTAGTTAATTTCTACAGCTTGTCATCTACCTATAGTTAGTCTTCTCTTCTGTTAGTTACCCCAATAAAGTAAAGGATACAAGTAGTGAGGGTTTGTAGAGGGTTTTTGTGGTCTCTGTTTTTTTTTTTTTTTTTTTTTTTTTTTTTTGGGTGGGAGGGCGAGATACGTTCCTCCCGAATAGTTCTATTGAGGTAGAACAGAATGTTACGCACATATTTGTATTCCAGTCACTATCTTCTGTGCTACGAACGAAGTTTGTCACCTTTGAGTCGAGATGGTTATAACAATTGTTAAATTTTTATTAATACATTTTTTCAATAAATACCTGAACGCGGGTTGTTAACGTCGGGGCCACAGTGCTGTGGTAAAGGCTGAAGGTGTCCCACGATGCTACCTGTACTTATAAATTCACCAAGTCCCACGTACAGGTAAAAATTACACCATTAGCAAATCAGAATAGTGCGCAGGTAGAGACTGCACCATGAGGCAATCAAAATAAAGAAGGTGAATTATGATTGGCTCCCATCACGCTATGCCATCAGGTACTCAACAATTGTTTTCCCCGGAGTACTGCACCATCGGCCAATCAGGAAAAAGAAGGTGTGTGAGAGGCTCGCATCGCCTTTACCACAGTACTGTGGGCGTGACGTTAACAACCCTCGTTCAGGTAGTCTCGAATTCTTTGAATTCCACTGATGATGGTAGCCAGTGGTGCTGTCGAAACGTTTGGTTTGTCTGTAAACCGTAGACTACGGCGAAACAGCCCGGTAAACACTTCTAACATCCTACAATTATTTTAAACAGCTATTATTGTTCCGTTATAGGCTACAGCCCTTGTATAGTCCTTATAAGTTGTTGTGGGTATCCCCCTTCTTCTAATATTTACCACAGCAAATTTCTATCTACTCTATCAAAGGCCTCCACAAAGTCAACGAAAGCTACATGCGTTTATTTATTGAACCCACCGATGCTTCTCAAGTACTTCGGGCTCCACCTCGATGGTCGTCTTACCTGGCGGACACACTCACTCCGAACAAGTAGCCCGAAAGACCGCCCATCGACTATACACTCTCCGTGCCCTGCTGTGCAGCAATTCTATGACCCGCCGCCTAGGGAAGCTTCTCGTCTATGTGGCGCCGATGGCTACCTACGCGATCCCCGATCATGGCTACTTGACCAAGACCCATAAGCGAAAGCTTCAGTCTCTCCTTGACCGAGGATTGGGGTGGGCGTCCAAAGCCCATTATCTGACTTCTAATAGAACCATCCGTGAAGCCCTGCGTGTCCGTTCCCTGGACGCCACTGTACGGAAACTGTCCCGAAAATTCTATCGCCGCACCGCCCGATTTCAGGGCAACCACCTCATTAGCGCCCTCGGTCGCTACCAATCTGTGCCAGTGAATCTTGGACTCGGCACGGCGTACCCTAACCCCCAATTAAGTAATTAATTGAAACGTCACAGCCGGTAGCAGGCCACACCCTAATATCCATCATCTATCTACAGTATGATCCCTGCGGCAGGAGCTCTTTTTGAAGCTTGGGACGCAGCATACGAGCTGGAGACGGACATGCCCATCGTCCCGCACAGCCCCCCGCCCCCTAGTAGATGCTTCTCAATGATTTGAGTAACAATATAAGCATTGTCTGTAAAAAATTCTTAACTACCGTAAATATAATTTTATGTATAACAGATTTAGAGAATTATTCATTTATCACAATATTTTGTGACGATTCGTAATTGCTGTCTTGCCGACAGCCACAAACGTTTAGCGTACATGTGCTGTTGTGGCTAACAATACTCGAGTGTAGGCTATTCTCATGCAGTTTGTTTGATATATTGCAGACCCGACTCCGATAAAACGGGCCAGGTTCTGTTACAAAGAGGGCGTTACCTTCAGAACGGGCGAAAAACCTGAATACACCGGCGATTTTGAAATGGATAACGGTGTTCTTGTGTACACGGAACCGAATTTCAAGGAGGACGTTACGGTGGCTTACTATTTTGAAATCGAACTTAAAAACGGCACCAATTATGTGGCACGTCATTATACGAACTGTTTTGAAATATACAAAATAGGTCCGAGCTGGGCCGGCGACTATCAAGACCAAATTCATTTCGGCGTAAACTCTACCTATTTCAACTGGACGGTTTTCGACCCGTACACGTTTTATCTGGATACCAGTATATGATGTAACATCGATCGATGCAAATCAAGATTGAGGTTAGGTTCGTGTACTAGCGTACAGTTCGACGTAGGAGTGTAAGCGTGTGGTCTCGAACGTATCTTGTCTTCTTTATTTAACGATTTTATCCACATATATGTAAAATAAATACATTTTTAGTAGACATTTTATGCTGCTAAACTGAACTCTGAATTCCAAAGTCTGTTTTCGTTACAATTATCACAAAAGATAATTATTTCCTTCTAGAAGTGTTAAAACTTGGTGCCTGAAACCATATAATTATATTATTATTATTGTGTGCACCACTGTATTATTGTCTGCACCATCAGAGACTAAATGTGTCAATTATTTTATAATTTACTGCATTATTTTGTTCCATGCAAAATCAGTCGCCTACTGTAACACTATTTTAACTATAATAGATTTACTATGATATTATGTTTTTGCACGTTTAAAGTTGAAAAGTTGTTCAAGAAAATTGCAAAATATTATTATACTTCAACACAACCGGATTAGAGCACAAAGGGTTTGAAACAAATAAAATCATAAGGTAATTCCAATTACCTTTTATTCCAAAACCAAGCGAAATTAATTTACACAGTACAATATTTGTAAAGAGTTATTAACGTACAGGAATCTCCCTCCACGCGCACGATCACGACATGCGAACGCCTAAAACGTATTCGTTGTGTGTATTTCAGATGGGAAGCCTATTTGTCGAGCTGAATTTTACGGCAAGAAGGAGAGTCCTATAAAAAATTTGACCGAATTCATAAACATCGCTCCGATGAAAGGAACATTTCAGCCGGAGAAAGGCTGGAACTCTTTAATTTACAACAATTCCGGCGAGGATGTGCTAGTAGATACTAAAGTATATTTTATGCTGGAAGTGCACCTCAACAACGGTTCCGCTTACCTGGCGTACGACGAGACGAGGTGTTCTTTCGTGCAGCACAACAGACCCATGTTTACGTCCACAGAGAAACCACCCATGCGCCTCAAGCAGAGGGTGGAACGTTTGAAGCACGAAACAGTCTACGATTATTTGCGACACTAGTTTTTTTACGATATACTGAAAACATCCCATCCTCTTTCGTAATAAAGTGGGAAAGAGGTAACATTTTTTTATAACAAGGATTATGTCTGTTGTTGGAGTTATATTATTACATACTAAACCTTTTTGTTTTATGCTTAAAATTAAATTTAAAATGTTATAACTAATTCCCTTTCTGCAATCAATAGTCTTCTCTCTGTGTGCTTAAGAAAAAAAATTAAAATATACTTTTTTACTAATAAATTTATTTATTTACACGTTTTAAATTATAAAAGCAGTGGAACAATAGTTTAAAACGAGAAAAATATTAATTTTCACACCATCTACTGCAGCAATGTAAATATTGTTTCTATTGCTACGCTTAGTAGATAAATTGCATGTGTGGCTATACGTGACGCTTACAGACTCGGGTTGTGCAAGCGGTAAGATTACACAACTCTCGCTTACTTCTTGATTTTTCCAGATGCGCCTTCCACGTTATGGTCCATTGTTCCACAAGCATCCAGTTTATTTTTGTCACATACTACACCACACAGCGGGCAAATAAACACAGAATTCAGAAGCGGATTTAGTTTAGTTTAGATCTGCGAATCGGTGCCAGTTATCGGAGTCCTTGTTATCGTGTGCGGGCATCTGTTACTTGCGTCTTATATTATTTAGTGCGACACTGTTAGATACGCGACAATTATTGCGTGTAATGTTACTCACTGTTGAACAATTGTAAAGCTTGAAGAATTGTTGTACGTCAGTTTCATTTTTCATCATCTTCATCGTCACGGATTAAACCAAAGATGGTTTGTTTCCGTCTCAAATAGGCAAAGATTTGAGGCAATTTAGTAGTGAATATTTCCCCTTTACTAGCATATCGCATGGTAAGACGTATGGATGGGACTGCTACCTTCAGGCTTAACGTCCAGCCCTATTTTCTGTCTGGGCGTTCTCCGATAAACTGGCTGTCTTACGAGACTAAAGAGACCAGTTTTCCCTGTAGAGATATCCATAAGGATCTTTAATGTGGTGGTTTCTCCTTGCCTCCCACATCCTACGTCGTTGACCAATGGAAGATCATCCGTCTTTAGGGGCAATTTCTCTCCCCAAGGACAAGAGGGTGCCCTAACATCTACTTGACAATGGCAAGTAGAGGAGGGACAGCTCATACCGGCTGTCACTCGGTCTCCAGAGCCGCGTTAGCCACCTGTAGGTTTTGCCAATCCCCCACCACTTGGAGGTGCGGTTGGATATTTCCTTTCATCAAGGAATTTGACCATACGCATTACTCATTCACTCCAGTACTTTGGAGGACAGTGTTCATTATTATTTTATTTATTTAAGCTGTAATCAAAGTTCTAAATACCGATTTCTTTGGTGAGAATTTGGTGTTTCAACAAATCCGTGTGACCGTCCTAATATTGGTGTCTGAAGTGGGAATGGTCCTTCAATAGTGGAAACAGAATAGTTCGTAAAGTGTTTAGTGTACGTGATAATTGATTTACAAGAACGGATGCCGGAATTTATCCAAGCGATGGAAATGTGGTGAAATTAATACTGTTTTCAGTTTATGGTTTAGTAATAGTAAAAAGGTTCGATTATTTATGAGAACATATTAACAAATATATTCTTACTATTTATACGTAAGTGTTGATTACAAAATTGTTTTCCATATTTTCGATTGGAGTTCTAAACCTCCACCCCACCCCCACCCCCCTAAGTGAGCTACTGTATAGCAGACTCGATTGCAAACATACGAGAACAAATTAAAACTGAAGTCGAACAATTTAATAGATTACGGCCGTGTTTTTTAAAATAAATTACTGAACTCAAAGTACCAACAATAAAGACAAAAAAAGTCATATAAAATAAGACAGAAGAGAAAGGACCTTCTCTAATCAATTTGTATGGGTTTCCTGCTCAACCTTCTTAGCAATAAAGAAATGTCGGAAATAATATCTGGCATTGAAAGTTAACTGGAGTATCCTAGGGCGACAGAGGTTATTAATTAATGATTTATCGGCTGTGACGCCGGTTAAACTTAGGTATCGCTGAATAATTTATTTTACCTGTTTAACCGTTTTCTGTAGTTAAAAGAGATTATTTTGTGGTTCTAAAGAATTAAAACGGTATTATTTTTGTGTGTCAATAAAATATACGCACAATGGTTTCCCTGCTATATGCGGATGACATAGTTCTTATTCAAGAAAATGAGGATGATTTACAAAGAGCTATGTTTCAATTACAAGAAGCGGAAAGAGAGTACTCACTGACAATTTCAATAAGAAAGACCAAAACCATGGCCTTTAAAGGTAAATATCCAGTGAGGACTAAGATAGTCATAATCAACAGCACTTTAGAACGAGCGAGCCGTTAAAAATATATCGGATGTGCAGCAAACTATTAATCTGAATATGATATAAGAGAGAAGATAAACAAATTTAGGAATATTTGTGGTACGATTCATAGAAATCTTAGAAATAAAACAAGACACAGCACAAGGACTAAATTTTATAAGACAATTGCAATACCCACGTTGGGTTTATGCAAGTGAGGCGTGGGTCATGACAAAAAAGGAACGCGGAAAGATTCAGAGTGCTGAAATGCAGTTTCTTCAAATAATACATTGCAAGATAGCATAAGGAATTAAGATATCAGAGCAGAACTAGAAGTAAAAGACATAAATGAAATTATTACGATTTACAGAAGACAATGGAGGGATGATCTGCAAAGGATGACAGAGAATCGATTGCCGAAAGCGGCACTGAACTATAAAGCCATTGGTAGAAGAGACATGGGTAGTCCGAGGATGAGATGGGTTCCAGAACAGGTTTATATGACCTAATCCGTGTAGAGGAAAAGAAGAAGAAGAAGAAAGGACCTTTATTTTAGTTGGGCCAGTCTATGTCAAGGCCCGAAAATTTTGTGGACGCTCTCACGTAGGCCTATCTTCAGCAATTTGAAGCCGCTGCGTGTGCAAATCGTTAGACAGTATACTTTTTAAATAAATTCGTTACTTACACGTATTAAATTATAAAAGCAATGGAAAAATTATTAGAAACCAGGAAAAATTTTAATTTTCATCATCTAACGTTGGAGAAGGAAATTTCACTTGTTTTCGCTCTAAAAGGACCTGATGCAGAGACACTATATAAATTGCATCCTTATAGCCATGACACGTACTCCTAATTAATAAAAGTTCTGGAAATACTGCACGGTGATCAGCATCTGCCCGATGTCTACTGCACTCAGCAGCGAGGAATACGACTTGACAAATATCAGCGGAACAATTTGACTGGCCTATCCAGCAGCATTGGAGGATTTTCTAATGCGGTTTCTAGTGCAGTTATTTAGTAGCCTAATAGGTCAGAGGTAGTGAATTGCAGCAAGTGTTATGAACGACAAGATGTGAATTAGCTCAGACGCTCTTGTTTATTCTTTCATATTCGAAATTGCCAAGTTAGGGTCCTGCTACATCAATAAATTTATGTTATCACAGTGTAGTCAAAAGATTCCAATCAGTGGCATATCTAGGCCACGGAAGGCCCGGGGCGGATTTCTTTCTGCGCCCCCCTTCCATAAGACGGGTGTTTATAATCCAATTTATCTTTGAAGTAATACAGAGCAAAAACACTTTACTATTATATGTTTATTGTATAATATAGTATGGATCCATCTTGTTATAAAAATTTATGAGAAACTGTACTAATGTTTTAAATAAAAATCCACCTTTCATATTGTAAATACAAAGTTTAAAGAAATAATAGAAGTAGTATTATTTATAGACTGCATTCAATATTATAAAATATATAATAATCTTATATATTGCAAAACAAATTTATCATTGCTTGGCCAAACCAATACTGGGCAATTTTAATTCAAGTTAGCCGTTTTAGTTCAAATAAGGTGATCTTTCTAAAATGGCCTCGGAAATTTTTCGTTCGTTCGATTAACTGACCCCATTTCCGTACTCCAAATTATCCACTGTTCGGTAAAAATTCTAATGAGAGACTTTAAATAACTATTTTGTGTCCTGAAATATTAAACATTGTTCACTGATGTAAACCTACATGTTATCGCTCGGTATTCCAATCCGCCGTTTACATTTTCGTACAAAGCCACAGCCTTCCTGAGTCACTGGCGCTGCCGTTCCCGCCCGTGCTGTTTGTGGTTCAATTTGCGATTTCCGACTGCATGGTGAGGCATTGACGTCAGGTAAAACTGACGTTTATTTTTTAGTATGAATATATTTTTAATAATAAACTTACCTCTATAAGTTTTTTTTAAATATCTGTAAACACTTTATCAAGTAGGATGTTAACGTAGATTTCAAAATAATATGAAAAAATCTTTGAAATCGATCGATTAAACCCTGGATCTCTCGTAGCTTTGCGTTTCAGGACGCAACAATAAAACATTTGCAAATAAAGATAATTAATTTTCCAAATCTGGAGGCCCTTACTAAGTGGGGCCCATGTTGTCCGCCCCCTCACCTATTTATTCCGCTACTGATTCCAGTATCAGTTTGTCTATACAGGGGAGGCAGAAAAGGAACTATACAAGACAAACAATGCAAGAGATCACGAGCGTCATCACAATCTGAACAATAAGGGAGAAGCTAAAATCTAAAAATTTGTAATAGTAGTTTGTTTGTTCATGTGTTTATTATTATTACTACTAAAAGCTTTGCCCATTCTCTGATGTGTAGTATCATCTGTTATATAAATTCATGTTTAAACTATTTAACTGTTTAAAATTAACGTTTACTACATCATAATACAACGGTGGACTTGTGTATTTATACGAATAATATTATTAGAAATAATTATCAGGAATAAATTATGGTCTACCAAAGATTGTCACGTCTATCCACAACATTTGACGAATGTGATTAGAAGCCTATATTGCAACTCTAAAATAATAGTAAATACTGGGAAGACAAAGTCTGAAGAAAGTTTTAGGAGAAATGCTACATCCCTGCCTTACTCTTTTATTTACTAAACTTTATGGAGACGAGATATTGCTTCAGAAATTCGACTTAACCAGAACACGAGTTTGGATATTTTATTGTATGCTGACGATGCAGTTTTAATACAGAACACAGAGGATGAGTGGCAGTATTCTTTAGATCGTTTAAATCATATTTGTAAAGAATATGATTTACACATTTCTGAGTAGAAAACAAAATCACGGCTTTTGGAGGGAAGTTTCCAGTTACATCAACAATTGTTTTTGAGGGAAAAGTTTTGGAACCAGTCTTTGACTTCAATTACCTGGGTTGCACAAACAGTATTGGGAATGGCACACAGGCCAAGATATCAGTACAAAAATATCGAGGTTTCAGATGATGTGTGAAGTCATGCACAGAACGTTGAGGAAAAATACAAGGAAGAAACAAGACTTAAATTTTGTAAAACAATTGCAGTGCCTGTATTACGCACCTGAAACATGGGTTCCTAAACATGGATTAAAAACCAGATTCAAACTTCGGAAATGAAGTTTCCTAGAAGAACAAAGGGTTGCACGAGACACGGTCGTTTGCGCAATGAGGATATTAGAGAAGAGCTACAGGTATTCTCCATAAATGATATGATCCAGACATATCGCAGGGAATAGTTATACCATTTGGGTAGAATAGAGAATGGACGACTACTTAAGGTTGCGTTTCAATGTAGGCTCTTTGGTATAAGACATGTAGAAGACCGAGAGTTAGATGGAGAGATACTCTGTGAAGACGGAACAGACCAAGTGTCTAGTCTCTGAGGTGAAGAAGAAGAAGAAGAAGAAGAAGAAGAAGAAGAAGAAGAAGAAGAAGAAGAAGAAAAAGAAGAAGAAGAAGAAGAAGAAGAAGAAGAAGAAGAAGAAGAAGAAGAAGAAGAAGAAGAAGAAGAAGAAGAAGAAGAAGAAGAAGAAGAAGAAGTTATCAGGCGAAAAAATTTGAATCATTCATTCCGTAAAGCCTCCTTTAGATGATTATGTTCCAGTGAAAATGGCGTGTTCTATTCTAACAGCAGTTGATAGTCGACAGTGATATTGTTGCAATGAACTGTAAACGGACCTTGGGTAAACGTATTTATAATTACGATTAAATTGTTTGGTATTATATTTTTTATTGAAAAATAAAATACAGTGTTGTATTACGAATGACGTCTAGAGGAATGCGCATGCCTGCAAATTTTTTTAAGAAAATGAATTGTATCTGAGATGAACCAATTTTTTTTTACCTATTCTATTTCAGCTTGTTTGTTTGTGAACTTTGATTTTGAAATAATGTATTTTTTCACTAACCGGAATTTTTGTGGATATAGACCAACTACACGCCATACAACAATAAAGGACCTTTTGTTCACCCGTATATTACTTGTATGCGATGATGCTTCTTGAATAGTTCTAAAAACACTGTTCAGAGACACACCGCACCCCTTGAGCTACCCGTATTTGTATGAAACGGCTCCCCGAAGATTTACCCCCCGTTTTTTTAATAACCCGGCCCCTTCCATGTAAGGCCGGAAACTTTTCAAAACCCCCCCCCTCATAAAGTGTCCATTGGTGTATGTTGGTGAGGATTTGTAAGTAAAATGTATATTATAGAAGTGGTTCGTACGTTAATAATAATAATAATAATAATAATAATAATAATAATAATAATAATAATAATAATAATAATAATAATAAGAAGAAGAAGAAGAAGAAGAAGAAGAAGAAGAAGAAGAAGAAGAAGAAGAAGAAGAAGAACAACAACAACAACAACAACAACAACAACAACAACAACAACAACAACAACAACAACAACAACAACAACCAAAGAAATAATTGTTATTCCTATTTAATTTGCATAATTATTACTATTATAAGAATTGTAATCGAATTCTATTTTTTGTGATTGTACATAAAAGTAATTACAATACACTTAGTTACTCGGTTTCTACATTGTTGTTTATTAACATTTTACAATGGTTGTCATAGAAACTGCGCAAAATTGAGACTGCAAGGAACAATTATATAACATACTGCAAGGAAAAATATTAAAATAATCAAAGTTAAAAAAAAAAGTAAAAAGTAATGTCGATTTAAATTCGGCAAACATTTTAAACATTTGTTTACATTTCATAGGTAATATAGTTTTCAAATATTTTATAGAATATCTTGTGGACTTCACACAAAGTAGACCGGTGTTATGTACATCCGGGAAGGCTATTTGGCTAGCATAATAGAAGTCTACGTTTGCGATTAACGTTAAGCCGAGTATTCACTGACTGTTGTCAACAAATGCTTGCAATTTTTGTGTTTGTAAAGTTATATGCTGACAACCGATGTTGAAAACCACAGTACTAGTTTGTCTATATTTTTGTTTGCAACATTTATCCGCATGGACTCAATCCTGACCTGACCTCATTTCAGTCTTGGTCCAGTTTCACTTCAAGATGTCGAGTGTGGAGGATGTTGTATTTGCTGCCGCAGCTTGTGTGATTTTTGCGAAACAGCGGATACCAAGATGATACTGGGTCAGACCGTCATTAAAAACGAGAGCTAAGTATAGGGGAAGTGAGTTTTTGAAGGATTTAAATAGAGATGACATTGATC
This sequence comes from Magicicada septendecula, assembly GCA_034769895.1. NCBI lineage: Eukaryota > Metazoa > Arthropoda > Insecta > Hemiptera > Cicadidae > Magicicada > Magicicada septendecula. The sequence goes on along the minus strand of CM068368.1, from coordinate 82,973,945 downwards.
CTTTGTCAGGTGAAACGAGATCTGATGGTAGTTTTTAAAATTTCTTTTAATGTTTTCAACGTCATAGAGTCGCTGCAACACAAGTTTACAACAAGTTTTTACAACGTCCTTTGATCTTTACCGACTTCTATTGGAAAACAAAAGTTTTAAACACGGAAAACCTGTTGACAACACAAGATGTTCAAAAAAAATAATTAGTACTGTTTTTCGAAATGTTGTCATTATTTTTTCACAACATGGGCTTTCAACTCCGGTGTAAAGGCGGTTTAAAGTATTACTATAAACTACGCGTACAACTTAAATCATTTAACAGCGCGCTGGTATAGAGCTTGAATGTAATTTAGAACATACATCTTATCACAATACTCGGACTAAAAGGACAACCATTACGCCAAAGGAAGATCGCAAACGACGATCGTGCTCGCAGACACAGGCGTGCGCGCATGTCAATAAGCATGAATATTTACAAAACGTTTGTACGGTCCTAAAGGGTAGACGAAGAGACGAAATAGCTTCGCGTTCTTATTTTAATCACTTTTGTAGTCGATCTCTAAAATGCCGTTTTTGGTTTTATCCGTCACGTGGAAGAATCGATTTATTTTGTATCCCGTTAGGCCGAATTTGTCCAGTATGTACATCCAATAGTAGACGGTGTAATTGTCGCAAAGCTCCATGTCGTCGTTTACGTACTCTATGACATCTTTACCCTTCATGTTGGGAATTCTCGCTTGGCTGTCGCAAAAGGTGAACGGCTTTATTTTGGTGTAGTTGAAGTCTTCGTTCAACATGACGGACATGTCGAGTGACCTTATGTTCGTGGCACCTGTAAAACGTCCACCGTTCTGAGACGAAATTGAAAGTAAAGTGTATATACAAAGAAACGGTTACTTTCCAGCTGTGGCGTGGCGTGGGTACATAACAGCTGTTGCCGGTTGTGATAATCCTAAAACTTAGCCAAAAAATTAATTCGAATTTTTCCTAGTACTAATTGTTCTTTTTAGAGCCAAAATATTCTTTTTAGAGCTAAAATATCTTTTTATAGTATTTTCTATCTTTCGCTGCCAGAAGAAGAGGGTCCCGGTTCAAAGGGATCTGACTCCATTATACTTACACCGAATAAATGAGGACACAAATAATCGAATTAATAATAATAAAGACAAACAGAGAAACACATAACTAAACGAACAAAACAGAAATAGGTAGGTAGTAACTTCTGCACGTTGGTTCCGAAACGAACGTAGCTGCTAACTGTGCGTTTTGCCGGTTTATACAGCGGCAACGCATTGGGTGGACGAATGTGTCTCCCTCCCGTTTGTACAGTAACAACTACTACGAGGTCAATGACCACACGCAGTAGAACACTGCCGATGTCTGAGTCGGCAACACAAGACGGTGCAAGTGCACGTCAGTTCGAAAGCAATGCTATTCTTTTCTTCAAGTTTCCCTAAAATATTGTTCGGGTTTCAAATTATTCAATAACTAAACTATTAATTCTGTGATATAATTAACATAATTTTCTTTCGTTTTCAGGACTGTTGCCGCCGGCAACAGCGGTTACATGCACGCCACGCTACTGCTTTCCAGTCATAATCATATTTTGGTTAACATCGACTATGCTATTTATTTGACTCTAATCAGTGGCGGCTGGTGTTATGGTTACAGCGTTGCACAATCACTAGTGTATAATAATTAAACTGTAAAATAATATACGCAAAAACATTAAGCAGTTGAAAGTGTCATCGATAACAACGGAAAACCTATTACTTTGTATGCTGCAAAGTTCACGTAAGCCTACATTCAAATGAAACGCGCAGGCTGGTGGTCGAACCCCGATTACAACTTGAAGAGTAAGTGGCAGAGCTTACTACACACACACACACACACACGTATGTATGAAGTTATAACGTGTGTTACTCTCCATAATTTCCCAATGCTCCGTACGTGAGCTTTGTGGTTGCAAAGCTTTCGCAACGTTCTACTAGTGGCGTTGTAGCGCTCCATTGTTTGTGCCATGAAATCAGCTACCTTCATTCACGTTCCTTGAATGTGACTTGCCTTATATTGGTGAGATAGGCATCGACAAAAAAGTAAAGACGTTTAATCACATGTGTGGAACGATAAGAAAGGAAAGGTCAAACACTGAATGAAAAGGTCAGAAGCGATACTCCTTTGGAATTGTATAAAGTGATGACAGCGCTGTGTGGCCTTTATGGAAGTGAGGCTTGGACACTGAACTCAAAAGACCCAAAGCCGGATACAGGCTAGTGAAATGAGATTTTTACGATCAGTACTGGGAGTACTACGGAGGGATCGGCTAAAAAATGATGTTATAAGGAACATACTTCGAATATACAACCTAAACGAAAGGATAAAGCAATACAGACAGGAATGGACAGACCATGTTGAAAGGATGCATAAGAACAGTATACCAAAACAGATCCAAAAGGATGGCGGAATATTGTAAGACCAAAGAAAAGATGGTCGGATCAAGAAGTGCGCAATGGATCGTAAGGTCAACAGTCTGAAGAAGAAGAAGAAGAAGAAGAAGAAGAAGAAGAAGAAGAAGAAGAAGAAGAAGAGGATGGTGGTGGTGGTGGTGGTGGTGGTGGTGGTGGTGGTGGTGGTGGTGGTGGTGAAGAAGAAATCAGCTACAGCCTTCTTGACTTCTAAGTGTGTTCGGTTTAGTGTTTACGTTAGTTGAAGGTAAACGCTACCATCGGTTTATGGTTACAAAATAGGAATAATTTTTTATAACCCTGATTGTTATAGTAAAGTGTCCATTAACTGTGTGTTTAATTAACAGTGCGTATCAATTTTTTAAGTATAATCAAGTTTTATTATTATTTTTTCTTTGTTTAGTGCTGCTGTTTGCTTTGGTGTTTGTGCTTTTTGGAGCTAGTAATTCTGTATGCTTTTAAACAACGTGTAGTTTTTTTAGTTTAAAGTGAATAGCTTTAAAAACCTTTCTACTTTTTCCATACGACAGCACTATGTATGATGCAGATACGTACGTCTGCCTACTGTTTAAATGTGTTTTTGTAACCCCCACGCACTTTACACAAAGAGCAGATATATTGGTACAATTGGAGTATGTGATAAGTGATTCTTGCATGTACTTTAGATACAATTTAAATACCGTTGTGTAAATATTCCTTCTATCACTAAAATGTGAAACTACCAGCCACCAAGGTTCTAATACAAATTCAGTAATACTCAAACATTTTAATGTTGCTATCACATATTTGTTAACAGTTAACCCCTTATTAATTAACGATTATTTTCTTATCCAATAGGTATTTGTACTAAATATCTTAATTTATAATATACATGTATTAATTCAATTAAATAGAATATGCATTTTACGAGGGGGTTTGAAAAGTTTCCTGCCTATCATGGAAGAGGGCGAATAGATTAGTACAACTGGAGTACGTGATAAGTGATTCTTGTATGTACTTCAGCTGAAATTTAAACACCGTGGTGTAAATATTCCTTCTAATGTTACATAGTGTGTTTGGTTCACGCGCAACGTTGTCCCATTTTGAACGTGATTCCTCAGATTTTTTTAGCCTTTTGGTGGCTGTCGATGTTCCACCACTACGATCGTTGGCGACACACGGGTTCACCAAGGCACAAAAAAATTCCGACAGCAGAAATCCGCTGACAAAGTAATGGCGATTGTGTTTTGGGACGCGGAAGGAATCGTCCACATCGATTGTGTTCAGCAAGGGTCCACAGTGAATGCCAACTACTTCTGCGATGTTCTGGATAAATTGCGTGGAGCCATCCGAAAGACACGGTGGGAAAAGCTGGCATTATGTTTCTTCAGGCCAACGCTCCATATCACAAGGCGCTTATCGCAATTCAGAAATTGGACCAGCTATGATTTGATTAACTATCCGTCTTATTCTCCGGACCTAGTTCCGTCGGACTTTTTATCTGTTCCCAAAATTGAAAATGGACTTGAAAGGAATACATTTTGCAAACGATAATGCTGTCATCGATTCTGTTAACGCGTGGCTTCAGGACAAAGCAAGTCATTTTATTCCAAGGGTTACAGCTGTTGCAGGACCGTTGTCGGAAGTGTACTGAACTGCGAGGGAATACATTTAATAAACTGGTATTGCTATTGGTCTATCAGCCCCCTTTCCATGTTAGGCCGGAAACTTTTCAACCCCCCCTCGTATGTCTATAGAGTGTAACGAAATGTATGTATATAACACAATGAGTATTACTCTCACAATATGCTACAGAAAGTTTACCGTAATAATAATTTACACAAACAAAAAACTGAACACGACACGTTACACTACTCATAGCCGACATAAAACATTTCAAATATAATAAAACTGTTTTAAAACGATCTACTGTAAACTCCGGAGGGGAGATTACAAGCGACGATTGTATCGCCTACTGCGTAAGTGTCTCGCTCCCTCACTTTGACTAACCACTTCTCTCTAGACAGAGGCACAAAATTGTACGAGGTTTGATAAAGAAGTTCACGCGGTTCTTGTTTATTTTAAAAATGATACCTCCATTCATCGACACTTACACTGCCCTCTTAAAAGTAGTCTCAATCGAATGTAACACGATTAAGCCAGCCGTTTTGCAGTCTTCATAATATTCCAAGCAAGCAGTTTGTGGTGCAGACTTAAGCTCGCTTAGCGATTTTCGTTTTACGTCGTCAGCGGTCGCAAAACTTTGTCCTTTCGTGAAAATTATCACTATTGTGAGGAGGAAAGACCGCGTTAGGACACACCTGGTGAAAACAGCAGTTGCCGTGTCATCATTATGACATTTTCTTTTACCTAGCCTGGCAAAATTTTTAACAAGAAATGACGTGCGTCCAGGCTCATTATCGGGCTACAATTTTAATAAATTATTCTTCAGCAAATCTGACCGTTTTCTACCAATAGCATCATACAAATAGCGTAAAATTTCCGAATAGTACTCTTTATTTACCATTGCACCTAGCGATGAAATTTCGTGGGACACAAAACATAATCTTTCTCTGACAACCACGATTTTCAACTCACCAGCAGCAATTCAGCGGCAGTCTTTGAAACTTGTAAACCACTCGTTAACGCACAGCAGTCTCGCCAGAAGCTTTTTGAACACGATTATCAGGACAGAGCAGTTTATCTCACACTTTATACAAAATTGAATCCATGTTCTTGCATTTAGAATGACAAAAAATCGCCTAATACGCCTATGGACGACTTATTCAAATAGCTGTGCAATCTAAACTATGCATCAAATAAGGCTAAATGTTTAGACGAGTGTCACCAACATGTGTACCAACATCACATAAAAACAGTTTTTTAATCGGACACTTGTAGCGGTGGAAACTGCAAAATTGCGCGAAATTTTGGATCAAACCTCGTATGGTCATCAATACTACTGATAGCCTACATTCTAAAAATATTAAATCTACATATAATCAATTCCAGAGATCTACCTGCATTACCAGCAATATATATAAATTGGTTCATAACGTTATCCTACGTCTTCCGATCCCTACTCTCTATTGGTCTCGATCTAACAGAGATTCTTCTTCCAATTCCCGGTCTCTCATTGCCTGGTTGATGCCTTCTCTCCAACTCAACCTAGGTCTTCCTCTTCGCCTACGACCGTATGGTGTCCATCTCAAAAATTTGCTTGGGGAGTCGATTATCCGGCATTCTTTGTACATGCCCAAACCATCTTAGCTGTTTTGTTTTTATGTCGTCGACAATAGAGTACTGTATCCCCATTATCTCCCGGATTCTGACGTTTCTTACTTTTCCAGTTTTGACCTCCCTGCCGCTCTTCGCCAATAATCCATTTCAGTAGCTTCCAACAACTTTTCTGTTCTTTGTATTATTGGCCATATTCATATCGGTATGACGTAATTGGTTTCACGATTGTATTGTATATACGATGTTCATTTTGTTTTAATATTTGATGGTCCCACAATATGTTGTTCAGCAATGCTATTCGTTTCTTCCCTGGTTATTTCTTTCTCTTATCGCTTTATCTAGACTACCATCTTGTGTAACTGTTGTTCCTAAATATTTATAGCTGCTGCAATTTATTATTTCTTGTTCGTCTTCTAAAATTAAATTCTTCTGTTCTCCACCAATGCACATATAGGCCTACTCCGTTTTCTTTGTGTTTACTTCAAGGCCTCATAGCTTCTATTCCTCTCTAAGTTTTCGTGTCATGTATTCCATGTCGTGATAGTCCTCCTGTTGCGCTGTCTTTTGTTTTGCTACCCCACTATAAAAATGGTCATAGTATCCAAGGTTTTCAGAGCCGTCCCTTTTTTCTTAGTTTCTGTGAGTACAGCTATGTCTATATTGGCATTGTTCATTTCATAAGTAACGTCGTTTAATTTCTGAGAGACCTTGTATATTCCAAGTACCAAAGTTCGGTGTCCTATTTCGTAGCTTAAGTCGTGTCCGTTTTATCCTATCCTCCCGAGGCTGTTTACTAGGCTTTTTAACAATAAATGGTTTCCCGAGTATTGGGGAGTTAGCCCAATGCCTCAGCCCCCAACCTGGAGGGCCAGGATTTTATTTCAGAGTACCTTCTCCTAGAAGGGTTGATTTCTCTACAGCTATGGAGCCCCTTCTGCCCCACCTGTTGGTCCGCGGGTGGTATTTTATTTCCCACTTACCCGCTGGCCTAAGCCGGTTAGGGTATCCCCCTATCCGCCACCTGGGGACGCGCCCTCTAGGGGTTACAGGTTCCCCCGGATATTACAGATGAACCATATGGGTATTAAAATGTTAAATTGATACGGAACTTTGCCTCATAGCTTCTCCGGAACACCAGATCGCGTGTGGATTGTCCATAGATACAATACAGAACACCGTCTCCCGTATCCCATTCCCGTGGCTTGTAATCTTTTTCTAGTGTGTTCTGTAGTTTCCCACACTTCGGCACTGTATGTTACAATACTTACCACTATATGTTGTTTTATATATTTTGATTTTTCTTTCTCGCCTTAGTTGACTGCTCCATAAAATTGAACGTGACTGTCTCACCACTTGTTTCCCTTGTACTATACGATTAATTATTTCTGTTACATTTGTGCCGTCTGTTGTAACCACTATACCAAAGTATTTGTATGAATCTACTCTCTGCGCAGCTCCCACTTTCAGCAATGTATTTTCGACGACAATATATTCAGCCTTATTGTTATTTATCGTTAATCCCCATTTCTGTTGTTCTACATCTAAGCATTTTCTAAGCACGTAACAGACGTCCTCCTCATACTCAGCTATAATTACATTATGGTCCGCAAAATGAAAGAGCTTTTCGTCATTGATAACTATCCCTATGTTGCGACAGGTGCGCCTCGCGCCTCATATTTCCAGAACAGTTGAGAGAGTCCAACCGCCCACTCCCACTTCTTACGTTCAACCGGATATAGACATCTTGTCGTATCAAAAGGCATTCGTTATTCTATGGGAACGTGTGCATTCGTTACATGTACTTGGCTTTTCTAACACACACCCTTAACATTTTTGTAAAAACTTGTGTTGTCTCTGCTTGCCGCTCAAAATAGACCGTCAGTTAATCTAGCTGGGACACTGCTTATGCCTGTCGCATAACTGCTGGCTGTTTATGTTATCCACAACTGTTTCCTCAGTGTCTCTAGTTTTATCAGGATGCAATGATTTTCTCGTCGGTAAATGCGCCATAAACTCCGTGATTGTCTGCTTCCAGTCAAATTTCAATGTCATTGACATAAACATACGAGCAACCGTGAATCTTCTGAAACGTGTCCAGAAATTCTTGAATCCGGACTTCGTTGGAGCCTTTTTCTTCAACACATTTTTCTCTCCGCCTGGTTCAGTCTTGATGTCTGAAAAGGCACATTTACTAGACCATAGCTTCTTCCGTGATTTTATCAGCATACTTCTAGCCACTTGTGCTCAAGTTTCGCCTACCACATAAATAACATTGAATAACTTGAGAATCTCCACCACACCATGTTCTCCTTCAGCTTCATCTGAAAATGTTTGTAAAAAATTTGGAGTGTAATCAATATATAACGTGCGCGCGCGCGTGTGTGTGTGATCGTATCACGAGTATCTGATAAGCAGAATTTAATTAAAAACATGACTGCATGCAGAGTTTGACGATTAACCTAGAGCACGCAATAATAAAGTAACAGACGTTTAATGAAGAAATTTGTGTTAGTGGTTGAAATCACAATCAGAATGATCACAGTTGCACACCACTATATAAAAATTATCCCGATTAGCGCTTTCAAGCCTCACAGCCCATCGTCAGATCGGAATAGACAGAAATTATTTTAAAACAAACCCTTCACCCCTCTCCCCCACCCTGCTCACACACAACAAGTTATATGTAACTGTGCAGATGGTGTGACAGGGTTTAGGGGGTGGGGAAGGGTCATTTATATTATAGCTTGTTGTGTGTGAGCAGGGTGGGGGAGAGGGGTGAAGGGTTTGTTTTAAAATAATTTCTGTCTATTCCGATCTGACGATGGGCTGTGAGGCTTGAAAGCGCTAATCGGAATAATTTTTATATAGTGGTGTGCAACTGTGATCATTCTGATTGTAATAAAGTAACACACAAAAAAGTAACAACACATCATAGCTACCCCATAAAGTGATTTTAAATCCTTTCGGCCTCAACAGTTGCACCGTGTCGTTTATGACTTCTAGCGATCTCGCTCGTATAATCGTCGGAATGGTGAGGAAAGTGGCGTTGGGATCTCGCGTCGTTGTCATCCTTCCGTGTCTTTGACATTCGATTACGCTCCACTTCGTCATCAGATACACGCACAAGACGCACAGCAGTATCGTCTTTAAAGTATTACAATCAGCGCAGAACCAGCTCTCTCGAAAATTGGCCATCGCTATTGTTTGCACCTATTCGTTACCGTCAATCGCTATACGGTCGGTTATCGCTGTAGAAGGCGCGCCTACGTTCAAAGATCCCTTCAGGCGCTCTAACTACGGCGCAGTACTACTTACTACTTAATAATTGATTTTCTTAAGCGTAAGTCAGTGCATTAAGTGAAATTCTGTGTTTTTTTTTTTAATTTAATGAACCCGATAACGTTTAATGTTAACGGTCAGTAGGAGGCCGCAAAGACATAAACGTCGCTTATCATGCAGCCGCAGTTAATTAAATTCTAACACGACATACTAAATGAAAATTGCATTAAGGTCTGCAACTGATAACTCGGTAACGCGATACTAAATTGTTTCAGTCGGATCCAACGTAATTTGTTAAGATCTTCAGCTTAACTAGTGTTGCAGACAAATAACGTTTTTTTTTTTTTGTACTTCGTAGGCGTGAACCGGTCACAAGTTTATCAGCGGTGAACGTGTGTGTTACAAATGACTTTCGTTGGAGAACAATGACAACGTTAGAATTACGAGGCTTGTCTACAGTGTGATGAGACAAAATTTTTCCGCGAAGCGGCAAACTACAGTTGCAACAAAAGATGGCTGTAGCGTTTGGTTACTGCCATAAAAATGTTATCTTCTTAAATTTACCAGATTTTATTTTTAAAATTCAATCAATAGATTATATACGAGGATCAGTTGAAAAGTTATTGTCACAATACGTATACACACACAGTATAGACTGTTAATTACTATCTACGCATCCGAAGTAGTAACAGAAAATGAGTCGAGGTGGTAAACGTTTTTTAACAAACCTGACCAGAGTGTGCACGCGTTTTGTACAGTGAAGGATGACGATCATGCCATCGGAAACGACAGTATTGTCTGCCTTACAGACAGGCCTACTGTTAGCGATCAGTATGAGTTTCTTCACGTTTTCCGAAACGGAAGAATGGTGTCACACTTTTCCCCAGCCAGTCATCGATATGGTACCAGATTTTGGGTTGATTGTGAAGATTTATGGTAAGCCGAAAAGAATAATACAATGAAATTTAAATTTCTATAAACAAAATAAATCCAGAATCGTACTCTGCGACGCATAATTACTAGGAGTAAATATTATATTGCAAACATTTAACTTCATGTCTTTGTATATAAAGTAACAAATGTATAAAATACAAGTCTTAGTACAAATGTTACAAACGTAGCTTGTTATTAGTAATACCATTGGCATTAGGTTTGCATAGTTTAAGTGAACAAGTGCAGAAAATATAATAAGAAACATAATATCTAAGAGAAAGTTGTGGTTAGTAACACGTTTTCCTACTAAGTTTCCTTATTAGCACTTTGGGTACGTTGTCCACGGTTTCTGCAGGCATGTATATTTGTGGCAGTAGAAATTTAATTACGTAAAACCTGCGAGCTTTGTGACATGAAACATAATCCCTCACGTGTTTGATTCATGGAGAAATACAGATCGCAGGAATTTTACCTTTTACTTTTCTGTTTTTGCAAATAGGAATCATATGTTTTCACAGCCTTACCGTGGCATATTACTGTTAAATCTATCTGCAGAAAATTGTTAAGGTATTATATATATATATATATTGTAACATTACATTTGGAACAACTTAATATCGTACTTGATTTAATGAAGACTTTGAATAAGAAGCTAAACAAGAAGAACAATATCTTCCAAGATGATCGTGAAGAGGAACGACTAACCATTTCAGACTGACTAGTAATACAACTGACCGTACCCAAATTAATGATTTAGACAAAGTGATGCAAAATACATTCAACCCCGATTATGACGTGAACTTTCAATAATGACAAAATAAATAATTATAAAGACAGACGGCTTATGAACCAGTACTATAAAGAAACAAATGGTTTCATTCAATGTATCATAATATCAAGATAATCAAAATACAAATTGAGGGATAATAGGCCCAAACATGTAATACTATGTAAAAAGAAATATTAGTAAGTGATTAATTTAAATGATGTAATGAAAATATAACAAACCTTATTGTAGATACATGAACCATACAACTAATTGTAACAGATAGTGATCATAAGATTGTCCAGAAAACAACAAATAATAACTTGTCCACAGTAACATTTGATAAGAAGAGTGAAGTTCTTTTAATGACAATAAAATGTAAAAACCTATAAAAACCAATAAGTATGTTTATAAATACAAACTATTAAGTGTTCAGTGAAAAGGGTAAACGATAAACATAGTGACAAGTAATGTGAAACATAAAATAGAGAGTTTTAGAATAATTAATGAATTAACTGAGAGAAGACTAATTAATTAGTGCATAATTTATTTTATAAAAATGTGCATGTTATTATGTTTTATCACGTTGTTTTATTATCATGGTATTTATGTTGTTTTTTGTATGTAGCAGGTGAAGCAGTTGTTTTAAGAGAATATCAATTAACTGATGTTAATTTCATTTTTATGTTAACAAATATATCACCATAGAACTGGTGTTAAACAGTGATCAATTGATTGGCAAAGCAAAGTAGACTATAAAAAGATGTTATTGCTAAGTGTTAAACAATTGTATAGATTAAGTAAAAAACAGTTTATTTGTTCAAAGGTTCAGTAGAATCATGGCCATGTGGGCATGAAATTAAACTAATAGGATAGTATATCTTTTTGTTTTGTTAAGATGGTGTTATATGTTACACAGTTTTTATGGTTGTTAAAAGTTAATTTAACTGTTAAAGGTTGTAAACATGGTGATGAAAATAACACCAGTACATTGGCCAGGTAAAACCAACTTTTGTAAGTTTTAGATAATAATGTTAGGGATTTTGTAAAACAAATGTGGAAGGATAAATAGATTTATAGTTAATAGTGTACACAACGAATCTAGAAACAAAATAATACATCTCAAGTTATTTAAGAAAAATTCAAATAACAAAATTGTAACATCTGTAGTTCTTAAGTAAAAGTAGGCATGTTTAGTGTCTATATGTCACAAATGTAAAGATCAAAATAATGCTGCTAATAGTTTTAAATTCCCAATCAGTACAGAAAAGTTATACTAATTTAAAGGTTTTGAACAAATTTAGATTTTGAAATAATGAAAGTATATGACAATGTATATCCGAATCAACCAACCAGATTCCAAGTTTACCCTTAGCAACCAGAAATTTCGGATAAATAAAATGAGACTTCTTTGATAACGATCATAGCGTACAGACGCGTTTGTAAAACGTCTAACATAATTAAAAATAAACTGCGAAAACACGTTACAGACATATTGATACAGATAGAGATACATAACACGAACTATTACACCAAGTGAGGAACATCCAGTATATGAAATAGAAGAACCAAGAACCAGGGAGAAGGACTGAAGCGAACGTGGGCCCTATCTTCGACCACGAACTATACAAAGAAGAGGATTTGGTGACTTTGACATCTTATTATATTGTGTATCAACACCCACTTTTGTATACACGACTTTTTAAGAATTAATCAACTAAAACTACAGACACCATATCACACCAACACTAAGAACACTCACTAATAACACGATTTGAGATTGACACCTTTTCAAACACCACAAGAACCTTTGATTTGGATAATAACTATTAAACAACTAAACTGGACATAACCTATAATAACTAGTAATCACGATCCGACTGCCTGTGTGCACATTACACTCTAACTTTGTAATATCCTTGAACTGTAAAACTTGTATTTTGATTTATAGAATAATATTTTGTTTAAATGTAATCCCCGAACCAGATACGCCCTGAGATATTTTATTTTTATTAGAACAATAACCAAAGCATTCTTTTGGTCTGACTAAATACTGAATAATATCTGCTACTACTGTACCAACTGGTAAAAAGAAGACGTATAATTTGCGCCACAATTGTGATTATCATAATCAGATTTAAGAAACAATTAACCAGTGCTTTTCTGAATAAAGGATTTCTATAAGGATATATGTTTGATGTTATATTTGCGTCGTTATTATTGCTGTTCCATTTAGAAAATAAGTTCACAGAGTACAGCGGAAACCACGACGGTTGGCAACGGTGAGTGACGTCACGGAAACGGTACGTATAGTGGGAGCGAGCAGCAGATTACAAAACCATTCGCCGTTCAACATAACGTATTAATAATTACAAATTGACGACTCCAGTGCGAGGCGAAATAAGTCGCTACATTATTTATTTGTTACAAATTGACGCTTCCAACGGGCGGCGTATGTAATTTAAGTGCACACAACATAACATCTACACAACATTTAAGTAACACAAATAAGTGTTATAAATTGGCGCATAACAACGTGGAGCTTGGTCAAACCCCGAAACCTACAATAAATTTTATTGAATAACATACTATCAATAAATTGGTTATAAATTGCCGAATCCAAAGTGAGGCTTTAAAGAAATAAAATAAGTAACACAATTTACGTGTTACAATATATATATATATATATATATATATACACAAAATTCCTTTGTAAGTAACTCGTTCAATTTCCTGCAGGTCTTGTATGTAATATCTTCAAATATTATTAAACAAATAGCAATAGACAAAGGATACAAAATAAAAACTATCACTAAATTAGAAAATAAAATAAAACATAAACGCACTAAGCAAACACCATACAAACCTTCATGTAAACATCCTTGCACTAATGATAATATAAAATATATCAACTTTACTTATCACGAAAACATAACTAGTAAAATAAGCAGACTACTTAAAGATACAAACTTAAAAATATCTTAAAACACACATAATATTGTTTTCAATCAAATAAAACCTAAAAATTAATTCAACATTCATAATAAAAATGGAATTTACAAAATAGATTGTTCAGATTGCAATAAATTTTACGTAGGCCAAAGAAAAACCTTTCCGAGAGGTACATTCAACATCGCAATGCGTTTTTAAAACCTTATATTTACAAATCTAATATAGCCACACACTGTTTAAACAATAAACATAAATTTCCAGAAATTCAAAATGTCAGATTAATTAAGAACGAACAGAAAGGTAACAAAATGAATATCTGGAAAAATCTTAATATTTAGAAACACAATAATAGTAGGCCTAATCTACTAATTAAAGAACAAATTCAAATAATAGCAAAACTGGACGATTTCTTTAAAATTATAAATTTATTAGAATAATAAAACATTAAATATATAATAAATAGCTTACTACATAAACAATACAACAATTGAAAATAGATTCGAAGTAAAGTCGATTAATCGTTAACTATACTGTAAGCGGGACATGCAATTATAATTCAAAGAAATCTCTGAAGATAACAGAATAATTTCTGTGAAACGTGCGTCAGGTGAAAATAAACCTACTTGCAGTGTATTTATTTGAAGATATATATGTGTGTGTGTGTGTGTGTGTGTGTGTGTGTGTGTTTATATATACATAATTTTATTGTGACTACTTTAGCTAAATAATTAATTTTAATTTTATGTACATTTGTTGTACGTAAAATGCATTTATTTTAAATTAATTAAAAAATATTGAAAATCTAATAGTTGTAAATTTGTTTCCATCAATTTGAAAAGAAATTATTAAACTTTTACATGGTATATATAATTTTCAGTAAACGCTGACTAGTCGTCGCGGGAAGAATTATGAAATAGCCTACATGAAAAATCGTGCGTATCAGAAGTTTTAAACCCATAGATGTAGGTATTGATAACAAACGACATGTTTGGCTTACGGTATTTTTCTTCCACCATTTACTTTGATTTTTGACTGGTTTGTAGCTTCTTTTTTCTTAGATGCGCCATCCACCGAGAGAAAAGATTTCTCCACGGCCTACTCCTTAAATAATGTCCAGGGGACCATGTTAATAACACAGTACGCTACATTACATTGCCTTATAGAAACATCATGACGGTATTATTGTGAATATCCCCTTATCTATAATATAACGCGGTAGGTAGTGTGTCAGTCATCGGTATAGGAGACCAGAATTCATTACTATAGTAACAAGTAAATAAACAAATGATATTTACCGGTATCGAATGTATACCTTTATCCGTTCCTAGAGTTTTTATTGTTTTTACTGTGCGATTGTATTGATATGTTTTGTAATTTTGTATACAGATACGTCTATATATTTTGTAGTTGTCCTATATTTCTGTATGTTTTAATTGTAAAATTTATGTTTATACGTATTTATGTTGAGCCAATGAATAAGTAATGAATTTGTTCATAGTAAGTATTTATTCCAAGAGTTATTCTTGCACCCAGTGACCCTGACCTTCCCTTTACATTAAGACGAAAACAGTTTCCATTTAGACTTGCTTTTGCTATGACCATCAACAAAAGCCAAGGACAAACACTGGATTCAGTTGGTATTTATTTGCCATCTCCAGTATTCAGTCATGGACAATTTATGTTGCATTTTCAAGAACAAAGTCCTTTCAGCAAGTCAAGGTAAAAGTCTTATAGGAACTGACCAACAAGGCAACTTAAAGAAAGACCACAGGGTTTACACCAAAAATGTGGTCAACAAAGAAGTTTTCGCCCAATAATTAAACTTCATAGCCAGCCGCGGCTTTATCAATATGTGCCAATAAAAATTCTCGCCACCCGGGCGTAGAACGGGTACTTCAGCTAGTGTGAATATAAGTGTAAGTATGTGTTTAGTATAATTATTTAAACACATTGCATATGAATACACTTGTGTATCTTTATTGGACACGACCCAATCTCGTATTTCTCCCGAATTCTAATATTCTTCCACCAGTCTATAGTGACATCATCGCATATTTTCACATCAGCGTTTATACCTGACATGTATTGCTATATAGTGACTTGGCTGCACTGGTTTGTTTCAGAACCGACGCCGTACATTCCTGTTGTTTTCTACGCAGAATTTTATTCCTCTCCGCAGTGGAATACATCGGACCGGGTGTGTCTCAATCCGCTGAACGGGACGTTTTTTAAAAAGGACGAGGAATATTAGTATTTTGCAACAATGGAAGCCGTAATGAAACACAGCGACACCATGGTTTATAGAATCCAATACATAAACAAGACAGGCAACATTCGGAAACGTTTCAACAAAACGTACTCCCAAGTAATGGACTTAGAGAAATACCTTTCTACTACAACGTCGCGAAGCCATTTCCACGTTGGGGATTTCACAAACCGCATCATATCCAACTGCCTGCAAAATGTTTCATAATACTAAATAGATAAATTTATTCGTTTCTTCTATGGTGGTTCTAGGGTAAGGTCGGAAGGACACGGCCCCCAGAACCCTACATTCCTTCTTAAAAAATTTTCATGTGTATGCTGTACGTGTCATTTCATTGTTAATTAATTTTTTTAATATTGTAATATTATAAAATAGTAACTAATAATTTGTATAATATAATTTGTACGAGGCAATTTTAATATTTCATTATTATTATTATTATTATTATTATAACATTAATAATATAATATTACTCTATTTCTATTTTACTACTGTGGCAACCGCATTACCTTTTCAAATATAATTTCTGTTACTCAAGCATTTAGATAGACCTACATTTGCGCAAATCTTGGAACCGCCAGTGTTTATTATATTCGTACACATAGTATTTTCTTGTCTACGATTTCACAGTAACACCGAAAGAAACGAAAGATTCGCGTACGCACCGGCGAAGAGTTGTGACAGTAAAGCTTTGCTCATTTTGGTACCCCAACGTGGACAGCCTATGTTGTTAGCCACTTAGTAGAGATTAGCTTGAGAAAAGTTCGATTCTTCTCCGAAACTCGCCTCAGGTTTACTATAATACACATAATTTTTTTTTTATCATCCCAAAAATCCCTGCTATATTGTCACTAAAGAAACTACTCTTCCTGAGTGGACAGAGTTTTGTATTAATTTACTCTCCTTTATGAATTCTTACTTAATTTGAATAATTTGCATCGGCGCCTACTTATGGAAGATTAATTTTTCATTAGGTTGTTATTATTATTATTCCGGCTGTACAATGATTACACATTTTCCGGAACCAAATTTTAGAGAAGTGATTGAATTCTCATCTTCCACTGCTGCTTGTCCATTCAAAGATCTTCTTCAATTTCTCATTCCCTCAATATAGTCTGAATTTCTTCTATCTAGCTGGTAGATGGTCTTCCTCTTTTCTTTTTTCCTGGTGGGGTCCATTCTATAACGCTTCGTGGCAATCTTTGGTGCGCCATTCTTTTCGTGTGTCCATACCATTCTAATTTTTTGTCTGGATAAAATCACCAATTGAATTTTTCACATTCATTCTATCCTTAATGACTTCGTTTCTAATTTTCTCTCGTCTGGATACTCTTGAAGAACTTCGCTAAAAGTCCATCTCGGCTGTTATTAATTTTGTTCTTGTGCGTTTAGTAGTAATCCAAACGTCTCAGCCGTACGTCATGACACTTCTAACAATAATTTTAAATATTTTGGTTTTAGTCTATGCTATAATTTGCTTATCCCAGAGGATTCCATTTTAATGTAGACATAGCCATTTTTCCCAAATGTAGTTCTGTATTGTATTTCTTTGTCTTGTTTCCCACTGGCCGTAATTTTCACCCCTAAATACTTGTAATCCTCTTTATATGAAATCTTCCCCATGTGGCGTAGTGGCTAGCGTGTGACGGTGCTACGCTGTCGGCGCGGGTTCAATTCCCGCCAGGGGCCATCTTATTTAGATACGACCGTTCCCCCTCGCAAGGTAATGGCAACCCAGCGAGAGATATCCTGCCTAGTATAAACCCTCAAAAAAAAAAAAAAAAATGCCGTTCGGATCCGGCGTTAAACTGTAGGTCCCATATACCTGTGAGAGACTCAGTATCACACGCACCACGGGTATATGCGTGGAGGGTACAAACCAGTCGGAAGACTGAAGGACTACGAACTGAACTTCCCCATGTCTTCCTCCAATATCAAGTCTTGATGAAGATCACCTATTGCCATGTATTTTGTTTTATTCATATTTACCTTTACTCCCCATATCTGATATTCCTGTATCAATTATCTAGTCATGTACTCTACGTATTCAAAATCTTGAGCCAAATGTAATTGGTCATCAGCAAATTGTAATGAATAAACTATTTTTTTTAGGTTATTCATGATATAGGCCTATCAAGTTTTTAAAAGTTTGAATATTATTTAAATTATTTTCTCTTCCAAGCTTCTGTCTCGATGTACAACCCTTGAATGTTTTCGTACTACAGCGACGTTATTTTTTGAAATTTGTATTCTTAATTGTCGAAAACAAAATTTCTTGATCTTCATAAGTTTTTCATACCTGTAGAATTTATACGCATAACTATTTAAGTTTTTAAATTTTGGTCTGTCGCTTACTATTTTACAGCCAATACATCACTACACATCTTTCTACAAAACTTACATTCCTTATCATATTTTTCAATTAGTAATTGTTTATAAAATTTACTATATCATCTAGGTTTGTTCAACGCCTGTGACAATTTGATTATTCTATGTTACTCCACTTTCTTTTTTCCGAAAAATAATTTCTTATCGAATACATTGTGATTTCTCTGTTGTAGAGAATTAAGATTACAAACATAATTTAAATTATTTTGTTAAGTTTCTTGATACAGTCTTTCTTATTATTTTTATTGTTAAGTTTATCCTAACAGTTACTCAAATGTATAAGTTATTGTACAAATTCAATACGTCTCCAAGTTTATTCCTCAGACAGTTACATTTTTAACAGTAATTTAGAACCTTCATTTAACTCTCCGTTATTATGTACTGTTGTAATTTATCATCAGTGCAATATTCAAATAAGCAACTGAATTAGGGACAAAACAATGTAAATGTAAGGAATATCCTGGAGTCCAGCTAGACCGACATACTTACCTGAGTACGTTACTATTTGCTGACGATAAAATAATAATACAATAGAGTGAAGATAAATTACAACTGGCAATGCACCGACTGAACCAAATATGTTCCAGAATATAATCTTAAAATTTTCTTGCATAAGACGAAAGTTATGGGTTTCCAAGGCAAGTATCCCGTGAGGTCAAAAATAATTGTCAACAATAAGCCAATCGAACAAGTATCAAATTTTACATATTTGGGCTGCGACACAAACTACAATTATGACAATGACATGGAAAATAAAATAAAAAGTTCCAGGCAATATGTGGCACAACAAATAGAACATTAAATAACAAATCACGAAAAGACACAAATGATAAAATTTTATAAAACGATGGCTGTACCTGTACTTATGTATGGGAGTGAAAGCTGGATAAATACCAAAAAAGGAGACAGCAAAATACAGGCAGCAGAAATGAGATTTTTGAGACGGGTCAAAGGCTGCATAAGAAGAGATTTAGTAGTAAATGAAGACGTGCGAAATGAACTAAATGTATATGCAATAATTTTAAAAATAACTGAATATAAATAAAGATGGAAACAACACGTAAATATAATGGGAAATGGGAGAATACCCAAAAAAATACTTAACTACAACCCAAGAGGGAAAAGAGATATAGGAAGACCACAAAAACGGTGGTCGTAAGTTTGTGAGGACGGAACAGGCAAATGCCTAATCCTTGTAGTGCAGAAGAAGAAGAAGAAGAAGGCAATGTAAATGTAACTAGGAATGTTTACAAATTTCCTAGAAAATTTGTATGTCTAAAAATAAAAACACATCGTCACCATCATCATCACCACTTTAAGGATTAGTCATTAAACCTGTTCCGAAACGCAAAGAAGAAAACTACTTATCTGAAAAAATATCGGACAAAGGCTTACCTAACATTTCTACGTACATAGGTCAAAACACCGGATTGTCGGCGTCGTAAAACTGATCTCAAGGTAACCCGTACCTACTTGACCCCTCCTCCTATGGCGCTACAGCCCAAGTCGGGCCCTGGCCTCCACCAATCTCCGCCTCCAATCTACTCTATCCATTGCAGCCCTCCTCCAGTTTCTTATCCCCATGGCCCTCGCGTCCTCTACAACGCCATCTTCCCACCTCTTCCTCGGTCTGCCTCTACGTCTCGTTCCCTCCCATGTACCCAGCAGAGCCCTTTTGGGGTTCCTACCATCCTCCATTCTCATAACATGTCCGGCCCAATGCAATCTTTGCATTCTTGTAAATTTTGAGACTGGTATCTCTTTATATATTTGATACAGTTCATTGTTGTATCTCAGTCTCCATGAGCCATTTTCTTATATTGGGCCTATAATGCGTCTGAGGTACCTACTTGACACTGTTAAATAATTTACCTACGGTAAGAAGTACGAATTAATGGCCAGTGGGAAGCAAGACAAGGAATACAATCCAGAATTAGTTTGGGGAAAATGGCTGTATCTACATTAAATGGAATCCTGTGGGATAAGCAAATTACAGCAGACAGTAAAACCAAAGTATTTAAAACCATTGTTAGAAGTATCATGACTTACGGCTGAGACGTTTGGACTACTACTAAACACACAAGAACAAAATTAATAACAGCAGAGATGGACTTGTGGCGACGTTCTGCAAGAGTATCCAGACGAGAGAAAATTAGAAACGAAGTCATTAAGGATAGAATGAATGTGAAAAATTCAATTGGTGATTTTATCTAAACAAAAAATTAGAATGGTATGGACACACGAAAAGAATGGCACACGAAAGGTTGCCACGGAGAGTTATGGAATGGACCCCAGCAGGAAGAAGGAAAAGAGGAAGACCACCGATCACCTGGATAGAAGAAATTCAGATTACATTGAGGGAACGAGAAATTGAAGAAGACCTTTGGATGGACAAGCAGCAGTGGAAGATGAGAATTCAGTCACTTCTGTGATCTTTGGTTCCGGAAAATGTGTAAGCATTATACAGCTGGAATAATAATAAAAGAAGTCCGAGTTCGGATGTTCTTTAAATGTTGACACATTTACACACTTACCTGAAGCAGCAAAAAAAAAATTTGTGTACATATGTTGTTTGACATCAACAAGGCCGTCATAGGGACTATTGTAAAAGGCTACTCCATAACCTGTTCAAGTTACAGAGAGACAACGTTCTGTCCGACCACTGTATGTTTCACGAATTGTAACTCCGCGATGGTACAGAATGGTTCAGTTTCCGGTGGACACTCTCTCTCTCAATTCAGTTTCCGGTGGACACTCTCTCTCAATTCGCTCCGTCACTTCTGAGGATAGGATCTTGTAGGATACTGTCATCATTCCATTCTTAACTCGTGTTAACGTTATCATGTGTTGTAGCTAGTTTTACCATGTCTCTTATTCTTGTCATAAAATCTCCTTTTCCTGAGGCGCTAATGTTACAGCGGAAAACGTTGCACTGCGGAAATCGCGATCAATATGAAATATTTTGAGTCAATCTATTTACGCAAAGTACAAAAGTTTTACAAAACTGTACACTACATATGAAGACTGTGATTATTTTCGTTTAACAGACATTAGATTAAGTTGGATTAATTCCCTTTAATTTGACACATCACATGGATGTTTGCAATTTTTTCGCAATTTTGACTTTATCACATTTTTGCCTCCTGGGATCAATCACATTCCTGGGATTTATCACATTTTTGCCACATTTACTTTTTGTGGGGTCAATCTTTAAAACAATGTAGCACGTTAGGTTAAAAGTATTGATACGAATGCCAAGTTTTACAAAAATCGGTCTATACGTTCAAAAGTTACCTTGAGGCATGCTCCAAACATACAGAGAGACAGACAAATGCCAACGGTGGATTTAAAACCGAGAACTCGCTTTACTCCTTTACCACGGTTTTTTACACGATATCATTCAAAACCACTTTTTAATCAGTAGTTTTGACTGAACACTTTAGGTCAAACGATTTTGACTAAATACAGTGGTTGGTAAGCTCCCTGAGCTGCAGAACTTGCTCATTGTTTTGAACAGAAAAAGCAAGTTTTTCTTATTTTTGAGCCTTTTTACTTCCATGTTCCATAAGAAATTGGAAGTATGGTGATGGCGAGAAAAATCATGTTCGAGATAAGGGGTGATTCTGATTGTGTGTGTGTGTGTGTGTGTGTGTGTGTGTGTGTGTGTGTGTGTGTGTGTGTGTGTGTGTGTGTGTGTGTGTGTGTGTGTGTGTGTGAAACAAAAAATATATATATACATATAACATCAGTTTATAGCGTCTGTCGTCGCTGTCCGATTTCCAGATTTTCTCTCCAATATTTTTGATCCTGACAATGTTCTTCTGTCAGATTCTTCGCACTCTCAGCTTTCTGGATACTCTCTCCCCATGATCGTCTGGGTCTTCCCCTCTTCCTCTTCTCCGGGGGTAACCATTCCATTATCCTTTTTGGCAACCTTTCTCCTCCCATCCGTTTAACATGTCCAAACCAAATTAACATCTTCTTTCTGTTTCGTCTACTACTGCATGTTTCACATTTATCAATTCTCTAATCAGTTCATTTCTTATTTTCTCTCGCCTGGATACGCTACATGATCTCCTTAGTGCATCCATCTCTACAGCTAGTATTTTCCTTTTGTCCGCTTCTGTCATTCTCCAACTCTCAGCACCATACAACAGAATGCTCTTTACGATAGTATTGTATATCTGTACTTTCCTTCCTCTAGTTATCTGGTCATGCAATCATCTCCTATTTAGCCTTTTCATAGCCCTCCGTCTCATGCCTACTCTCTCTTTTATTTCATCTGTATCTCTGCCATCCTGCCATCTCTGATTCTGATTGTACTACCATCAAAACATGAAGAAAAGTCATTTTCCAAAAAGTGTCTGTGTGTAGAATTTTTCTATGGCGAATGATAACTGCCGCAAATTCAAACAGAATCACAACATTTTTTTTCATATGTGCCTGAGATGCAGAGGACTATTGATTGGTGAAGATCGGTTAAGGGAAGGGATAGTTTACTCCAACGATTTATGTTTTAACAAGAGTAGAATTTTGATG
Organism: Magicicada septendecula; assembly: GCA_034769895.1. NCBI lineage: Eukaryota > Metazoa > Arthropoda > Insecta > Hemiptera > Cicadidae > Magicicada > Magicicada septendecula. Next base: position 82,951,147 of record CM068368.1, on the reverse strand, counting down.
AATAAAGTATCCTGAAAAGAAGGTCATAATAATCCACTGTAGAAAGGTAGATGAAATATCTATAAATGAAAAGGGTAGTTAAAGTGGGAGGGGGTAATTTTCTATATGTGTACTACGATATCGGCAACAAAGAAGTAGTTTGTTGTTAAAATTCCTTCCCGACCTGTTTGGCCGTGGTCCAATGTTTTCTGCAAAATCAGACGTTTCGGCAGTGCCATCGACTGCCTCCATCAGTGAAAATCGAGTGCGCTAACGTGAGGTGGTATACGTTATTCACCACAATACTGTGGTTAAGGCTGAACAAAGAAGTAGTTTCTATGGAAATATTTCATTTTGAAAACGATTTTAAATATAAATTTTAGAACATAGAAATCATATATGGTAGTCCATACCATTATTTTGAGTTCTTTTGTCGTATAGTTAAACATTTACAGAAGTTCACACGATATTCAGATTTTGATTTCAATTTTTAGACCCGAAATTTTGAAATTTTCTAAAATGAATACCATATTTAGATTTCGGTTAAAATTCCATATAATTTGATATCTCACATGGTTTTCCATGTTTTTCACAATCCTGACCCCTTACATTTTTTACTACGGCCTTCTATTTTTGTGACGATCAATTTAAAAAACAATATGGAAGTCTGTAAACCAAAAATGTGGACATGACTGCCGAGTTTCACGAAAAACGGTTGACGCATGCAAAAGTTATCGTGACACATACCCCATACAGAAGGCAGATAGATCGATAGACAAACAGACAAACGTCAAACGGTCGGGTTAAAACTGAGAACTCGCTTCACTCGTACAACTATAATTTTTATACCGGATACTTTTATATCTATAACGTTTATACCCGCAACGTTTATAACGTTTCTAATCTTCATGAGCAAATAGTCTGCTCAGCGTTATTCCGGCTGAAAAAAAAAAAAAAAAAACGGTAGACACAAAATATGATGTAATGATATTCGACACTTCTACGCCTCGTCTTTTCGATTGTGATTGTGAGTCTAAACTAACACGTGACTGAAGGAAAAAGTAAAATACGAGGATGATACTGCCAAATAATAACAAGAGGATAATTGCACATGAATATTATTATAATTGCGCCTCAATAGGCTAATCATAACTGATATGAGATATCAATAACGCTAAGTGTCTGTAGTAATATATACAATCTGGAATTGGTATTTAAAATATTTACAGAAATTTTAATTTGTTGAAAACGCAACACAAACAAGGTATGATAAACAATCTTTACCGGATTCGTTGTTGCAGTTTACTCGACAGATAGAAGTGTAAATATTTCATAAAAACACACAAGTATCTAAAACGTCGAATGAAATCTCGTCGAGAAAATGATAATTCAAATCATTTGGTTAATTTTAACTCTTTCTGAACGCTTCCTAGCTGAGAGGATCAGCGGCGTCATAATGGAAGAACCAAAAAATTATAACTATTCTAACTTTGTAGTGGACAATATACAGTTCGTAATTCGTGAACCAAGAGGATTCATAGTATCTTTTAATGGTATTTTTACTAAATTTATGTACATGTTTTAGTAAGAATATCTGTGAACATGTTGGTATTATTACGTTTTCATATTCAGTTGGGGTAAGGTGCGTTTCTGAACGCTTTTAATAGCTGATTTATAATAAGTGTGTTAGGGGGGTACGGAAACAGTGGAAGAGGGGGGTGGTGGTGACGACGTCACGATCATAACCTACCTCAACAGCCAGTGACGTCACTGGACCAACAATGGGTGTCATTGTTCTCCTAGGTCACAACAATAATGCCCGTTGTTTCAGCTGAGCATGACCTTTCTCAACAGCTGAAACAACGTTGAGTGAGGTCAGTGACGTGGCCTAGTATTTCTACAGGTTGAGTTAGGTCACGACCGTGACGTCATCACCACCACCCCCTCGTCCACTGGCTCCATACCCCCCGTACTTGACCGCGTGTGTGTGTGTGTCCGTGCGAAATTTTCGCAAAATATTTCGGTCTCGGTCCCGGTCTCGTCCACTTCGGTCTCGGTCTCGGTCTCGATGCTGGGTTCAGGCTCGGGCTCGGGCTCGGGCTCGGGACGAAGCAACGGTCGTAACTGTCGAGACAAGACTGAAGGCGTATAGCGAACTAGCCTCGTTTATATAGACGGAAAATCCCTCTCTTATTCTACTAATGAACGTAAGTACACAGCATGTATTGCACCATACCAGTTTCACGGCGATATAATGGAACAGTTCTAACAAGCGGATTGCACAACAACACGTAATGTAATAAGCAATCAAACCCGGTCCGTGAAAGTCAACGAGAGACGTTGCTTCGAGCGCGGTCAATGAAAGACTGACCTCGTCAACACTTTGATATTCATATAAACGGTGGGCAGCCCGGGAAACGAACGATAGAATTGCACAACACAAAATTTACCGTGTTAAAAGTTAGTAAAACTATTACCAACCTAGTTAACTAAAAAAATGAAAAATATAAAAATGTAATGAATGTAAAAAGTGGGTAAGCCTTTAAAAAATTATAATTAAGAAAAATAATCGTAGATAGTGCAAAAATAATATTCACAAAAAATATAAAGAGTAATGACTAAAAAGTTAGTTTCATATAACCATAAACAAATGAAATGACCAACCATGTATAATTATTTCTAAAACTTACTACTAATTTTATACAAACCACTATGTTGTCTTTGGTATTGACGAGCGCTTTCGGCAGTCAAGCCATCTTCAGGTCATTTATCGACCTCTCATGTATAATTAAAAAGACGAAAAATATATAAACATGAGCGAACGTATGCCTCTTGCGGAAGTAGGAAATACCGTTTACCCTTCTTTTTGGCACGCGACAAGGAACAAAAAACACACCCTCCACCGACAGAGCGAGGCCTGGTCAAACTCATTCGCCCGTAGGGCTGACGGGGGGAGAATTGTTAGTGCTAGTGTGTGCGTGCGCGCGCGCGCGCGCGCGTGTGTACAGTCACACAGGTGGCTTAAATAAGAATTATACGTTTATTATTTCTGACATAAATCAAATAATAATAATATTGTAATTGTATTACTATATAAATCAAGGAAAAGGCATGTACTGTTCACACGTATCGGAATTTGTTGGTGTTACATTATTAGAATCTTTATAAACATATCTGAGTGTTGTGTGGTTCAGTCATTGTGTACTGCTGAGACGTAAAAAACTACAGTCATTCTGTCCGTTCTTTGCAATGGAATTTGCAAACTGTACACTTCCACTCCGTAATTACACTCTACTCACCCAAAAGTGGTTCTGTACACGTGTACTCGTAATACTCGTACTACTTGTGTACTTGTTTATTCGTTAGTTCCCTAGGGCAGTGTTCCGCAACCGGTGTGCCGCGGCACAATAGTGTGCCGTCACAAGGTGAAAGGTGTGACGTGAACTTTTACCTATTATTGTAATAAATTAACTGTCGATTTTAAGTAAGAAGGTGCTTGTTTATTCTTTAATACATGCTGATAACTGTTATATTTTCATAGAAATTAAATGTAATTTATTTACTCAATATTGTTGTTATAGTTTGCTTATCTTAAGTTATTTGTATTCTCGCCTGAAATATTGGGCCGGTTTGATGGGTTACAGGCGGCAAGCTTTTGTTCACCGCAAAGAAAGCCGCGTAAGACTTTTAGCAAGCCTTTTAGCGGCCCGCACCAATCATACAATAGAGTTTACGTTCAAAACTCTATTCAAGAGAGTTCTTTGTAACACCGCATCTTTTGTGTACGGCTGGCTGTACGTGCTTTTAACTAAAATTGCGGGGATTAGCAAAAATTCCCCTCTCTTTTATTATTTTATTGCCTTGTTTTGATATTTGTGCCTGTTTGTCGGCGCTTCTTAAACTTTATTGCTCTTTTTCTTCGCCGAAGGACCCATACATTGTCAGACAACAATTACAGTATTTCAGTTCAATTCTATCACAGCTGTGCTCTGCAGTAGTGCGAATATTGTGATTGCTACACCAGTCTTACTATTTTCTATTACAGTGTTATTAAACTATTTTTTTTTTTTTTTTTTGATATGGATAAGTTCCTTGTACGGAGTGGTCCGTCCTCGAGTGCAAGTAGTGAAACCATCGAGCCCGAAAAAAAGAAACAGAAAGTAGTTCACCGGCAATATAGTGATAATTATTTATCTTACGGTTTTTTTTGGTGTGGTGACAAAACATGCCCAATCCCCGAGTGTGTTGTGTGTGGTGAAAAACTCAGTAATGCTGCTATGGTTCCCAGTAAATTGAAACGACATTTGTCAACAAAACATTCCTCTCTGTTAAGTAAAGATGTGAATTATTTTCGTCGGTTGTTCGAACAAAATAAAAAACAAGTGACGCTCATGACTACGTCGGTACGTGTTTCGCAAAAAGTACAGGAAGCTAGCTATAAAGTAGCCGAACTTATCGTAAAGGCCAAAAACCACACACAATAGCAGAAACGTTGTTAATGCCCGCGTGTAAAGAAATGGTAAAAATAGTCCTGGGTTTAGAAGCTGGTACTGAAATTTCAAAAATTCCTCTCCTGCTGACACAATCAGCCGCCGAGTTAGTGACATGTACAGTGACATCGAAGACATTATGAAGGAGAAAATAAAGAGCCGTCGAAAGTTCTCACTTCACATCGACGAGTCCACCGATATTGGCAGTCACGCACAATTTCTTTCCTACATAAGGTATGTTGATGGGGATGTAATTGCAACTAATTTCTTTTTTTGCAAAGAACTACCCGAGCGAGCAACCGGTGAAGAAATATTTCGTACGACTAATGAATACGTGGTCCGTAATGAATTAACATGGGAGGATTGCGTTAGTGTTTGTACAGACGGAGCCGCTTCTATGACAGGCCGAATGAAAGGATTCGTGGGTAAAGTACGCGAAGTAAATCCTAACTTACGAACCGACCATTCTCATTCACCGCGAAGCCGTTGTTGCTAAGTCTTTGCCATCTCCTCTGAAAATTGTGATGGACGAAGTAGTAAAAGTCGTAAACTTCATCAAATCGCGGCCCCTAAATATGCGGCTTTTTAACGTTTTGTGTCAAGAAATGGGATCAGAGCACATTACACTTCTGCTACATACAGAAGTAAGATGGTTATCTCGAGGTAAAGTGTTAACGCGAATGTTTGAACTTAAAGAGGAGGTACTTGCATTTTTGACTGTTGAGGGGCATGAGTATGCGGATATATTTGCAGATGATGAATGGGTATCTAAGTTGGCATATCTTTCCGATATTTTCGTACACTTGAATGAACTAAACAGAAAAATGCAAGGTAGAAACGAAAATATTCTGACTAGTATGGATAAGATTCAAGGATTTATTAATAAGTTAAATTTGTGGATACAGACAATTGAAAATGGGTCGTGTGAGATGTTCCCAACTGTATGGCCCCTTGCTGACGATAATAAGGTGTTGATGGACTTAATTAAAGAACATTTAGTACTCTTGCAGCAGAATTTCAAAAAATATTTTGGAGGGAGTGTTGAAGATTTTGACTGGGTTCGTGATCCATTCATTATGGATTCGAAACATCATCCGAATAATTTAGGCTTACAAGAGGAACTGGCAGATTTGAAAGGAGACAGAACATTGAAATTAAAATTTTTCGAAGTGCCTTTGGAAACATTTTGGTTGTCAATAAGCAGTGAATACCCGGCTATCTCCGAGATGGCAGTTAATGTGTTATTACCATTTTCAACTACATATTTGTGTGAACTGGGCATCTCGACGTTGACTGAAATTAAAACATCAAAGAGAGAGAGACTCAAATCCATCGATGAAGAAATGAGGCTTGCTTTGTCAACGATTCCGCCACGAATCAGCCGTCTGTGTGCAGCTAAGCAGGCTCAAGTATCACATTGAAGGTATGAGTAGAGTTATTTACTTTAAAATTCGTATTTTCTACAGTGAATTAAAGTTAATAAATTGTTAATAAATGCATGAGTCTATTCTTGTTTTATAATAATAATAATAATAATAATAATAATAATAATAATAAAAATTGATTACATAACGACATAATATTTCGTAATTATATTAAGATTCATATGATTTTGAGGGGACAGACATTTTGGTGTGCCGTGTTGAGTCTAGGCCCGTCTGGGGTGTGCCGTGAGTAAAAAAAGGTTGCGGAACACTGCCCTAGGGGAGGGGTCCCGCGACTCGGAACCGGGAGTAATCGAAACAGGTATTTCAACTCTCAGTCACTGTTATATCCGTTCCACAAAATATCGTTCAAAAATACATGTTAAAGATATATCAGCGAACCTCTAATACCGATGAAATGGTGTTACTGCAGAGTCGGACATTCAGTACTTGTTGCCAGCCACCGCGCCAGTAAATTAACTACATTCCACATCGGTCCAACGACGTCATAAACTCTCTTAAAAATTGAAAATTACGTAAGTCGTTCTTACCCCCACAGGTGACCCTCAACACGCGGGCGCGCGCACAAATGTTTAGAAGCGAAAGAATTTAATACTTAACTGCAATCAAAATGCTATGTGTTGTAATATTTGGTTATAATGTCGTCTTTTTTCGCGGTGGTGACTCCTCTGTTATGCATATTAAGCCTCCGAGAATTGCAATCAGTTCTGCCATAGACAGTAGAGTCACAATTAACCGAGGTAATGTGGACCGAGACCTGTTCGGACAATCAAGCAAGATAAATCGGACAAGCCATGCAAGAGACGACAGCTGATGACAGTAGTTAAATATATCCTTCTGTATGGGGTAAAAATCTGGGGTGACACACTCAAGTTTGAAAAACACCGCAAGAGGAAGGCATCGGTTCAGTGGCGAGGGATACATGAGGGATTGTGTAAAAAATAAAGAAAACGTATATTAGTTTCTGATTACATTTATTTAACAAAATGAATAAGACACATTACAAAATCACAAGAGTTCTACTACATTGATATATGCATATTTATAATATTCACACACACACACACACACACACACACACACACACACACACACACACACACACACACACACACACACACACACACACACACACACTGATTACAATCAACGTCTGTTAGCTAAAAATGTCCCACATTCAGCGCATGTGCACCGCGCTCGTTCATAAACACCACCACTCATCAACCAGTTACTGTAGTTTATCGCTTTACGCAGTGCGCAGTGTCTCAATGTCAACTGTCCATCGTTATCGTTCTCGTTGTGTTGTCGGATAGGACACTGGTGCAGCGTTGAAGATCCGTCGTTCGTCATTGTCGGTGCGTTCATGTCGTTGAGATCGATCACGTTGTGGTGGTAGGCGCGCAGGAAGTTTCTTTTTTGCATTCCTTTTGTGTAGATCGTAGAGAAGTTCGAACAGATTTCCACGAGCGTACGAGTCATATCGGTGTACGATGTGTATGCTTCGTTCCATCTCATCCGGTGATAATGTCTTGTCAACCATTCGTTGCTTCTAACGGTCTTTTCGTCCAGACGCGATTCTTCGTATATGGTGGTGCAAGAAATGTCACTGTGAAACGTCGAGTAGAGAGGTTCACGACAGCCAACTCTTTGATGATGTGCTCGTTGCGCAAGCCTCGGAACGCTTGAAACTCAACCACAGCTGCGGAGCCGCTTGCGATAACTTCTCGATGAGCCATGGTGTTATCAAATGAGTCAAATACAATGTTAGCAGGACGTCATGTACAAGGCTTTGAATTCAATTCCGTTTACAGCGTGAGAAGGTCCTTTCTGCGTTCGTCTGTTCCGCTTGAGGACAAATGGTACTCTGTTCACACTCCACGTACTAGTTTTTGTTTCGAATAAAGCACACTTTTTTTTAGGTTAAACACGTACTAGTTTTCGTCAATGTCTACGGGCACTTTGTAACAATCACAGTTAATGTCACCAACAAAAATATCGTAGCTGTGTCCAGCTGCTAACTGAGATCTAAGCAGTAAATCTGTACAATATATAGGCACGAGCATATTATAACGGTAACGGGTTAACGGTATTTCCTACTTCCTCAAGTACGCTCGCTTATGTTTATATATTTTTCGTCTTTTTAATTATACATGGTTGGTGACTTAATTTGTTTACGGTTATATGAAACAAACTTTTTAGTCATTGCTTTTTGTTTTTTTGTGTATATTATTTTTGTACTATCTACGATTTTTTTTCTTAATTATACTTTTTTAAACGCTTACCACCTTTTACCATTCATTACATTTTTATATTTTTCATCTTTTTAGTTAAACGAGGTTGGTAATACGTTTTACTAACTTTTAACAGGGTAAATTTTGTGTTGTCGTGCAATTCTATCGTTTGTTTCCCGGGCTGCCCACCGTTTATATGAATATCAAAGTGTTGACGAGGTCAGTCTTTCATTGACCGCGCTCGAAGCAACATCTCTCGTTGACTTTCACGGACCAGGTTTGATTGCTTATTACATTACTGTTGTTGTGCAATTCGCTTGTTAGAACTGTTCCATTGTATCGCCGTGAAACTGGTATGGTGCAATACGTGTGTGGTACTTACGTTCATTAGTAGAACAAGAGAGGGATTTTCCGTCTATATAAATGAGGCTAGTTCGCTATACCCCTTCAGTCTTGTCTCGACAGTCACGAGCGATGCTTCGTCCCGAGCCCGAGCCTGAGCACGATCCCGGCACCGAGACCGAAGTGAACGAGAGCGAGACAGAAGTGAACGAGACCGAGATCGAAATATTTTGCGAAAATTTCGCGCGCGCACACACGGTCAAGATCGGGGGGGTATGGAGCCAGTGGACGAGGGGTGGTGGTGGTGACGACGTCACGGTCATGACCTACCTCAACCTGTAGAAATACTAGACCGCGTCACTGACCTCACTCAACGTAGTTTCAGCTGTTGAGAAAGGTCATGGACAGCTAAAACAAACATGACTGCTGTTTTTGAGTTAGGGCGGTGATCACTTTATAAAAACAACTGATATAACGCAACCTTCAAGTACAAGGGTCAGTTGAAATGTTCGCGGAGCGACATCTATAGCTCAGTTGTAGAACTAAAATCTTTCGTGTGAACACCGGTTAATTTCCAGATATATCCGTCAATTTATTCACTTTCTACCACCTGTTTGAAAATTTTCCTGTCACGCGTGTTTTTAAAATGCACAAAATCAAATATCGTGTTGTGATGAATTCTCTGTTGAAAACGTTTTTCGCCAATGGAAAATCAAAACGAAAGTGTAAATGTGTTGGGAGATGCTGCGCTCTCAGAAAGAAACGGTAAGTTGGGCGCACTTGAGTTTAAACGTTTTCGTACAAGCACTCCAGTCTATCCCAGCAGTGAACGTCCAAAAAGTGCAAGAAAAAATTATTAAAAAAATTTCATAGGGTGTTGGAAGAGTGCAGATTGAGGAGTGGATGACGTTGCTGAAATCATAGGCATCTTATATGAACGTGTGCAACATACTGTAACTCAAGAACTTGGTGTGAAAAAGCGTTGTGCAAGAGGGCTGCCGCAACTGGAGTTGTTGCATTTTTTGGGCGTCCAGTGCGACCACGTTTTCAATGCTCCTACGACTACGTTTAAATTCAAGTGCCTATTTAAAAACCGTTGGTTTTGAAGTCGCAGCATCTTTTGACACGTTTACAATTTCTCAGTGAATTTCCGCTGGCGCTAAACAATTTTTAACAAAGAATCATTCCACGATGCTTGATTTTGTCCGATTTTTAAAACACACATGACACGACAATTTAAACAACTTCTAAACAATGAATAAATTGATAGACAGATTTGCAAAATGAACAGGAGTTTACATAATATACAAATCTTGCAGCACACGGAAACTTTTAGTTTTTCGTTAAGGTACAGTTGTCGCTCTGCGAACTTTTCAACTTGTTACCAGAAAAATCATTTTTGAAAAATGTTAATTTCAAGTGTAATGTTAAATCTTTGAAACAGTAATATGAAAACCTGTTAGATAGATACTGTCACGACGGTCTCACGGATCGTCGTTTTGTTCCTTGGAAACACAATACAGACAACAATGAAGTCACTAATTACCAGCGCTTTAATTAGTCACAAATAACTATATGGAGTCAACAAGGTACTCTCTTACAATAATTCAAGATAAATTTTCCCGCACGCAATAATATTGTCAACTAATACTTTCCGAAATAATCACTTTCCTCTAACCCGCAACAATCGGTTGATCCGCACTCTACAACACTTGTAACTAACTCCTAAGTCGGTCGCTGTTACTTACGTTGGTCCCGCAGGTGTTCCAAAATAATTTTCCATCCTTTTGGCGGCGCGCCAGCACAGTTTGCCCAGTTAAATTGTGCTCGAACAGTCTCGATGTTACACGAGTGAACGCCCTCAACAGAGACACTGCCATCTGCTCGGCTAGCCGAGAAGCGTGTAGATCGTTTACTCAACTGCGCATGCCCACTTCTCGAGAGCGTTACAAAATTGTGCAGCAATATTTAGTGAAAACACTTTCTTAGTTGTTTAGAGTACGACATCCGGTATGGTATTTGCTCCAACATTTTTAAAAGTCAGAATCCCCACGAAAATCCAGACTATACTGAGTGTTATTTGTGACCCCAAAGAATAGATGGATGAACCAGAAAGCCATTCGTGAGGACACATAATTTTAATAATATTAAAGTAAATGTTACTTTCAATAGGAAACAAGCAGTCAAAGGAATCGCTGATTTAAACTTCAGACTGTCATTTACACACGAGTGAGAAAATATATACAATTTAAGTAGGCCTAATTAATTTATTACGTATGTTTGGCGGCAACTAACAACCTTTTTAAAAAAATTATCAGGATGTTATTAATATTTTTGCTGTTTTAACTGGTAAAATTATGCAATAAAATTATAAAATATTTAAGTATACAAATTATTTTTCATATCTGAATAAGTTGGTAATATAAATTAACGTTAAAAATTATTTCAGTAAAATGTAACTTATGTTTTGAACATAATCGTACAATTAAAAAATATAAAAATTTTAAATGTAATTGTAAGCTGAAAAAAGCTTTTTAGAAAACTATTTTAATCGTTGCGTTGGTTTCCCTGCTGTGGTAGGGTTCCTTAGAGACTGACAAAGAAAAAAATTAAATAAATTATTTCAAATGATATATGACAGTACTGAATAGCTATAATGGCTTAAGCCATAATTAATTCCTACAATACATACGGATAGGTGAGAATGAAGTTACTAAGTTCTCAAGCACCTGTAGTCTATGTATTTTTAAGCACAATTTTTTTTATCTAAATATTGAAAAGTTCTAACAATACTGGGAAAACTACTAACGTAAGCTTTCGTAAAATGTAACTTTCGAAAGTTTTCTTACAAATTAAAAGAGACTGAATGGTTTTCAGTCTGTTCCATGCGTGATACCTACTCAAAACACTATTCTCCTGTTTTATGTATTGACTATCAAAATTAAATTTAATCAGGAAGTTGCTATTTTTATAGTTTTAAAAAAGCATGACAGTAATATTTCTATCAAATAACTAATTAAATATTTTGAAATTTCCAAAATTTTAATAAACATTGGACTGGTTTATCTAAGATGTTAATTTGGTTTCTTTAAAAAGTTTGGTTACCTTTTGATATCATATTGGAGTTTTAAACAAAATTTGTATCTATGTTTAGTGTTTGAATGTTGTTTCGTTAATGGTGAAAAATTAGTTTCCTTATAAACCATGTACGATGACAATTTTAAATCATGTTTACAACGGTAGACAAAGACTTCTCGATGTTCCGGCCTGGAATTTGTTGTATACCCTGTAAGGACTAGCCATTATGGGAAACATCTATTGTGTTACAGCCATGCTTTAAAAGAGAATACGAGCTCTATAATTTCTACATAGTACGAGGGGGTTTTGAAAAGTTTCCGGCCTAATATGGAAGGGGGAGATAGACCCATAACAATACCAATTTATTCAATGTATTCCCCTCCCAGTTCAATAAACTTCCGACAAAACTGTAACCCTTAGAGAAAAAATTATTTGTCTTTGTCCTGAAGCCACGTGTTAACAGCATCGATGACAGCATCACTGTTTAGAAAATATGTTCGTTTCAAGTCAATTTTTGGAACAGATAAACTTCCAAAGGAGCTAGGTCCGGAGAATAAGACGGATAGTCAATCACTTCATAGCCTAGCTGGTCCAATTTCTGCATTATGATAAGCGCCTTGTGACGATGAGCGTTGTCCTGAAGAAACATGTTGCTTTTCGCCAGCTTATCCCGGCGTGTCTATCGAATGGCTGCATGCAATTTATCCAGGACATCGCAGTAGTAGTTGGCATTCACTGTGGACGCTTGCTGAACATAATCGGTGTGGATGATTCCTTCCGCGTTCCAAAACACAATCACCATTGCTTTGGCAGAGGATTTATGCTGTCAAAATTTCTTGTGCCTTGGTGACCCGTGTGTCGCCACTGCATTAACAGCTGTTTGGTTTCTGGATCGTAGTGGTGACAAAAAGGCTTAAAAAATCGGAGAAGTCACGTTTAAAATGAGCCAACATTGCGCGTGAAGCAAGCAAACGATGTCGTTTCTGATCGGCGTTCAACTCTTTTGGGACCCACTTTGCATCTCAAGTACATACAAGAATACTTTTATCATATACTCCAATTGTAGTAATCTATCTGCCTCCCTTACATGTTAGGCCGGAAACTTTTTTTAACTCTCCTCGTATATATTATAAATTGTTTCACTGCACATTATAAGAAACTCACCTTTCTCTGCAAGGTCCTTTTTTTCTTTCCCTTTTAATGTATAGGCCTACGTGAATCCCTAATATTATACAGAAACACTGATGTATATCTACTAGTTCGCTTTTACTGTGTTTTAGTACCCGACACCGTGGTATGGATTCGCTTGCATTACAAGATTAACGAACCTTTGGTTGACTTTGATGGAGGCTTCGGTAATAGTTCGACACAAATAGTATGCTTTCCTGAAGAAAATGTTATTCCCTATTTCACGTATAACGCTACAAAATCGCCGACGATGAAAAATAGAAGAAAATATTATTGTATTGACAAAGATTGCAGACTTCACACCAACGATACCGTTTACTATGGTCTCCATATACTTAATTCAACTGTACCCGGAGATGTGAATTACGACATTTACAAATTTTATGAGCAAACTCCTGATCACTCGCACGAAACATTTCTCGTAGTATGATCTATTTACTGTATGCAGTGGTTTTACTTTAAACAATTGTTACTCTTGAAAATGCAAATTTTATACTTTTAAATTCGAAAGAAAACGCTGCTATTATTGAACGATTTTATCAGGTGTTCATTATGTCCTTTTATAGCTCTCGAGAATAGGATATATGGTATCCTCTAGGAGAGCTCCCTCAGCTAGACAATCCCTTCGGATCTATCCTCCTCCTCATCCTCCTCCTCCTCCTCCTCCTCCTCCTCTCCTCCTCCATCACCTCCTTCTTCTCCTCCTCCTCCGCCTCCTCCTCCTCTTCCCCCTCCTGCTCTTCTTTTTCCTTCTACTTCTACTCCCTCAGTAATAATTTCTTCTCAGGACCTTAATAGGACATTTAGAAGCGCGCTAAAAGTTTCACGCGTTCACAACGTTCTGCATTTTTCTTGTTGGAATCAATCGAAAAGCTTTTTATTCTAAATTTATTGAGGTTTATGTTTATTAACGTCAATTTATCAAAGTCATTAACGTATGTTATTAGCATAAAAGATTATGTCTCAGGACTCTAATCTTTTGACATTTCAGCAATTCTCTTAAAAGCACTAGAGTGGTACACAACCGTGAGACCATCATTTTCATATGTTACAGATCAAATAATATATGAAACCACTAAATTTTGCCCTGTAATTTGTATTCTACGAACTTACGTAATGTGTTATTCTACAGAAGTGAAACAAAATTTAATGTAAGGAAGTAATGACAAAATTTAGAAGTAAGAACAGAAGTCAAGAAAAAGTTTTTAAATGCCCGTACCTCGAGAGCTTTTGTGTATCTATGATTCATGAGATTTTTTTTAATTTTTGGTTCTAAACACACGTCCCGAAATAGCGTCCTTTTCTTCTTTCCTTACGGAACACCTGTCTATATGTATTACATAAATAATATACGCGTTTATAGAGATGAAGTGCGTTATAAATTATAGTGGATTCAATAATATTTAAGCCTATGTATTATGGAGCCTATGTATTTTAGTATGCCCCTGAGCAGCAGAGCTTGTTCACTATTTTGTACGAAGTATGTTTATTATTTTCATATTGCCTAATTTTTATTAGTACTTTTAACCGTATTTGAGGAACTATCAGTCGATGCCTGAAAAATAAAGCCAGGAAAGAGACAATGTTGAAATTTTATACAACAATGGCTGTCCCCGCACTTATAAATGGCAGCGAAACATGGTTAACGACAAAGGCACACGAAAATCAAATTCAGGCACAGGAAATGAGATTCTTAAGACAAGTTAAGGGCTGTAATCGAATAGACAGAATAAGAAATGAAACGATTAGACAAGAAATTCAGGTATTCAAATTAAATGAAAAGATAAAATTGAAGAGAAACAAGACTCAAGAACATTTAGAAAGAATGCAACAATACAGGATACCAGTAAAAATCTAGAAAATACAAAGCCAGAGGAAGAAGAAATTTAGGTAGACCAAGGAAAAGGCGGGAACCGTAACAGGCAGAATGCCTAAAACATAAAGTGAAGAAGAAGAAGAAGAAGAAGAACACCTAATTTTTAATTATCAGAAACATTACAAAAACTCCAATTACCTACCTACTGTTTATTTACTAACTTAACAGTAGTAGAGCAAGACACAAGAAACGATAAACATTCCAAAGATTCGAATTTGTATTACATTTCCTTTAGGTTGACACCAGGCTGGATTTTTACAATTTTTAATCCCAGTTTTAAGCTCTGGGTTTAAGAAAACTTGGAAATTTCTAAAAGTGTACATATTCTGTATTCAAATGTTTGTTAAAATTCTATTTAGTTTTGTGTCCCACATGGATTTTTTAATTTTATTAAACATTGTGCCATTTTTCTGCCGTAAAGTACTAATAGCAGCTGAGGCGGCTCGGTGCACCCTGTTTTCACTAACGAAGCTATGACGACCGAGTGGCTGCCGGTATGAGGAATCCCCCCTTTACCAAGTGCCAACGGCCTTTTCGACATTTGTGTAGAGTGCCTTGACTTATGGGTATGAGGCGTGGACCTCGCGAAAATAGAAAGAAGGAAGCTGGAAGCAATGGACGTGCGAGTCCGGAGAAGAACAACGGGGACGAGTTGGATGAATAAGAAAAGTAGTGAGCGATTCCTCGCTGAAGTGAACGATAGGTCACTTTTAAAAATGACTGGAAGAAGAAGGGCGAAATTGCTCCGGCACGTGTTACGGCACAATTAATTTTCGAGTAACATTTTTGAAGGAAAACGTCATACTGCGAATTAAAGAGGACAATGATGGCTAACTGATTTAAAGAGTGAGACGTGGCTAACTCGACAAGGCATGGCTTTTAGATGATTATGGTGATGAGAAACCCAAAACTTTCAAAATTGTACACTAAATTCATATTTTGGTTAAAATGTATTTTTAATTTGTTACTCCACATGGAATCTTGCGATTCTTTTTAATTTAAACACCCTCACATTTTTGACCCCCTCCTTCTATTTGTGGGGAGATCAGTCTTCGAAACAATAGAGTAGTGTAGGGTAAAGGAGTGCCTACTTTTACAAAAATTGGTTGATGTGTTCAAATGTTGACGTGAGACATATACCAAATAGATAGACTGGTAAACAAACAGACATACAAATGAAAAGCAGTCGAGTGAAAACTAAGAACTTGCTTCGTTCGTTCAATAAAACAATAAAAACAAATTGCAGTTACGAGGGTCAGTAAAAAAGTTGGCGGAGCGACATCTGTAGCTTAGCTGTAAAACTAAAGTTTTTCGTGTGCTACAAGATTTGTGTTTTATGTGACGTCCTGTTAATTTTCAAATATATCTATCAATTTGTTCAGTGTTTAGAAGCTGTTTAAAATTGACGTGTCGTGTGTTTTTTTTTTAAACGGACAAAATCAAACATCGTGGTGTGATTCTTCGTTAAAAATTGTTTAGCGACAACGGAAATTCAAAAGGAAATTGTAAATGTGTCAAGAGATGGTACGACTTCAAAACCAACGGTTTTTAAATAGGCACTTGAATTTAAACGTAGTCGTACGAGCATTGAAACATGGTCGCACTGGACGCCCAAAAAATGCAACCACTCCAGTTGCGGCAGCCCTCTTGCACAACGCTTTTTCACACCAAGTTCTTGAGTTAAAGTATGATGCACACGATCATATAAGATGCCTATGATTTCAGCAACGTCATTCACTCCTCAATCTGCACTCTTCCAACACCCTATGAAATTTTTTCAATAATGCCATTTTTTGTTGCACTTTTTGGACGTTCGCTGCTAGGATAGACTGCAGTGCTTGTACGAAAACGTTTAAACTCAAGTGTGCCCCACTTACCGTTTTTTTCTGAGAGCGCAGCATCTCCCAACACATTTACAATTTCGTTTTGATTTTCCATTGGCGCAAAAACGTTTTCAACAGAGAATTCATCACAACACGATGTTTGATTTTGTGCATTTTAAAAACACGCGTGACAGGAAAATTTTCAAACAGCTGGTAAAAAGTGAATAAATTGACAGATCTATCTGGAAATTAACCGGTGTTCACACGAAAGATTTTAGTTCTATCACTGAGCTATAGATGTCGCTCCGAGAACTTTTAAACTGACCCTTGTAGGCAACTTATAACAATTAAAACCAAGAACTTATCAATTATTCAGTATCTTGGAAGTCGTATTTCATTATTATAAAAATTAATATGTAGTGTATAACGTGACAATTGTTTGCCACAAACGTTTTGAGTGTTAATTTTGGCCTCAAAATAAGAAGGGGGTATCATATAACAAACAGATAAGAGACTTGTTTTTTATCGTTTCAAAATATTGTATTTTGCAAAGACACTGAAAAGAAACGTCCATTAAAAATATAAGATAAATTTATAAAACCTAATTAATATTTTTTGGCAACAAATAAATAAATCTGTTAACAATTTTTCTATTTATTCATATTTCACTCCTGTAACAAGAAAAATGTATACAAAGTATAACATAAATTGACGTTACAGAATTTTAAAAATTAATATAAATTACTTTAACTTCTAAAAAATTTTAAGCTTGATTAGATGAAAATTAAAAAATTACAAAATAAAATTAGAAATATAACAGTAAATTACAAAAATCTTGGTGAATTAAGAATTGCGTCGGTGCCCTTGGCTCTGCTACGCCCCTCCCACAGGGAACGAGATTTCAAGGAATATGCGTGACTGTAGTATACTATAATGACTGTGCTAGTTCTATGTTATGTTAGGGTAAGCTAAATACAATTTTATGTAGAAATACGTTCATCTTCAGCGGCGCAACAACACATTACTGAGTCAAGGCCTCCTTTAACAGCCTCCGCCAGTTGTCCCGGTGAAGTGCAGCTGCTCTCCAGTTCCGGGTCACAAGGATATGGCGCCCATCGTAGTTCACACCGTCTTCCCAACGTAGTTTGGGTCTACCAACTCTGCTGGTGCCATAGATCTGTTCTGTGAGTGCCTTTCTTGGTATTTCATTCTCCCCATTCTGATCACGTGTCCAGCCACCTGAGTCTACCACGTTTTATAATTTTCACAATATCTGGTTCATTCAGAAGAGTGTTCAGTTCTTAGTTGGTTCTTCTCCTCCATTCACCTCCTACACATATTGGACCAAATATACTGCGGAGGATTTTGCGTTCATGAACCAGCAGGCTTGACTCAGACTTTTTAGAAATGGTCCAGGTCTCAGAATCATCGGTGAGAACTAGGCGGATCAGTGTTTTAAACAAAAGCAGCTTGACGCTCCTGGCAATTATTCTGCTCTGGAACAGGAGTCTGAGACCAAAGACGCACCTATTAGCTGAGATGATTCTTCGCTTTATTTCTTCTGTTGTTTCCCCATCGGAGTTAACTTGGCATCCTAAATAAACAAAGTTGTTGACTTTTTCGAAGGAATAGTTGCCAATTTGGATGTGGTCTCCTTCTCTAGCCTCCTGTCCTGTGGCCATGTATTTTGTCTTGCTTTCATTTATTATGAGACCCAGCCTCCTTGCGGGACTTTCAAGTGCACGAAAGGCTTTAGTGACTCCTCGAAGTGACCTCCCAATTATATCTAGGTCATCGACGTATCCTAGGACCTGCACCAACCTGTTGAATACAGTCCCGGAGGAATCTATTCCAGCATTTCTCGTAGCTTTTTCTAACGCAAGATTGAAGAGGAGGCAAGCAAGAGCATCGCCCTGGAGGACTCCTTGCCATAGTCAAACTCTCCTGAAAAGTTATTCTGAATCCTCACCATGCCCTTCACTGTCAGCATTGTCATCCTACACAATCTTATTAATTTCTTTGGTATGCCCAGTTCTTCAAGAGCAGTGTAAATTTATTTTCTGTCAATGCTGTCGTATGCATTTCGGAAATCTATGAAGATGTGATGGGTTTGTAGCTTACTATGTTCCCTACCTTTCTCCAGAATTTGTCGGAGTGTGAAAACCTGGTCTATTGTAGATTTTCCTCTTCTAAACCCGCACTGATATCGACCAATTACCAGGTCAGCATGTGGAAGCAATTTTTGGAACAATATATGGGACATTATTTTATACGCCACAGGGAGAAGAGAAATGCCTCTGTAATTGTTACATTCTAGTTGACCTCCCTTTTTATAAACCGGACATATAACTGTCTTCTGCCAGGCTGCTGGCAGTTTCTCTTCTATCCATATATCAATGACAAGGTCTTGATGGGTTTTAACCAGCTGTGGGGCACCGTGTTTGAAAAGCTCCGCAGGAAGATCATCAGAACCGGGAGCTTTGTTGTTTTTAAGGCTTTCTATTGCAGCTATCACATCATGATGTATCGATGTATTCATGTTCTTCTAGCACAGATGGTACATAGTATATAGAAAGAAGAGCCACCAGGTGGTACCTGGTGGTACATAGAAAGAAGAGATTCAAAGATCTTCCCCTTTTCTGTAAGTAGGGTGCCGTCAGTGTCATGACAAGCTGTTGTCCTGGGCTTAAAGGGTCTCCTACCTTGGTTTACCTTATTGTAGAATTTTCTGATTTCATTTGCACCCTGAAGATCTTGGATCTCTACCAGCTGTTGACTCTTCCAATGGCGCTTCTTCTGCCGATGCACCCGCTTCTCCGCTCTCCTCCACTTCCTGTACTCCTCTGCATTTCTTCTTGTGTGCCTCTGTATCATTGTTGTGTAGGCTTCGTTTTTAAAGTCTGTAGCAATTCTGCATTCTTCATCAAAGCACGGACTTGAAGGTTCCCTTTCTTTGAGGCCTAGAGTTTCCTCTACAGCACTGGCAAGTGCTGAAGAGATTTCTTCCCAAACAATGTCTATACTTGGATATCCTGTACTGCTTTCGTTGATTTTATTTCCGACTAGTGCAGTGAATCTCAAGTGGTTATCCTCCTCCTTTAGTTTGGATATGTTGTACTGTTTCCTTCTTGGAGCACGTTGTGTTTTAATCATTGACATACGGTCTCTCAGTCGTGCAACCACTAGGTAATTATCTGAGTCAATATTGGCTCTCCTTCGTGTCCTCACATCCAGTAGATTAGATCTACTTCGTGACTTAATGAGGAAGTGGTCTATTTGGTTAATGGTGGTACCATCAGGTGAAGTCCATGTTCCCTGATGTATATCTTTGTGAGGGAAGAGTGTTTCACCAATGACCAGGTCCCTTGATGCGGCAAAAGTAATCAGCCTCTGCCCGTTATCATTAGTTGATTCGTGCAGGCTATGGCGTCTAGTAGAAATACGTTAAATATATGAAAATTGTACACATCATGTCACGCATGTTAGAGCTTGGAAATTTAAAATCACATATAACTCTTATTTATTTTTTAAGCAACAACGTAAACTAAATACTGAATAGACTGTGACAATATACTGACGAACACTTACGTAAAATATAATTTTTGAAACGGTTCATGTGAATTGAAATGAGTTTAACCTGTTTCAAGTGTATCAGTATTTAAAATGACGTAGAAAATTTAGATTCAAGTGTCCTCTTACAAAATTTACCTTGATCAAGAAATTTATAAATAGATTTTGGCGGGTTTTTATAAATAGAACGATAAAGTTTTAAACTTTTATCGTTGTGGTGACTAAGCTGTAGGTGAAAACTGTAGAATGTTAATATATATTTTCAGCAAATTTTTAACGGTATAATTAAACAGTGTATACTGTTTCCGTTCTTAGCTTAATCCTGATGTAAACAAACAGGCGTGGCACATCTGAAACGCTATTTGCTACTTGAATTAGAGGCGTGTCACTCTGACAGAAGGAGTACAGGCAGGACACATTTAATATTGATACTGTATAAACATATGTAAATTGTAATAATTTGTCCTGACCAAAGTACAATTCGCGTGACAGTGTCAGACCGACAGTGAAATATTGTATAACCCCAGTTAATGGTTTTTTTTATTATTAACGGTTTAAATAAACAAAAAGTAAAGTTTTTTAAACGAAAATAGAAACTTTGATAATTACTAGTGTATTGAAACTATCAGTTGCTGTCAGAGAGTAATGCAATGCCTTCCATATCTGCGTGAGAACTTGTATCATGACTTGAGTCAGCGTTATTAGTGATAAGATTGATAAGATTGTTCATTGTCCACAACGATGTCGGTAATGTGGGCCAGTTGCCATAGTTTATCATGTTATTTGATTATTTGCTGCATACAATGACTCCACTTGTCCGCCGTTGTTTCATTTACCGCCTTCTCAATAAATGGTTTTATATCAACCAGTATATATATGCTGGTTTCTGATGAACAACATATCGTTTCAACTGGTTCCATATTAAATCAATACGAATCAGAATACAGTGATAAGGAGGAAGTAAGTCTTAAAACGACGTGCCCCGATTTAAGTGGCAAGACAACTCTCACGTGACTATACAGACATTTTGCACATGCGCGTAATACATTACTATGTTAACAGTGCCAACGCGCCCCTGACCAATAGCGTTTTAATTTTTCCACGTGGGTTTGTTTTCATCAGGATTGAACTAAGAACGGAAAGAATACATTGTACACATTGTAAAGTGTTTACTTCGATTTTAGAATTAAACTCAAAGTTATTAGCAGATTTTTTTCTTTTACTATATAGGTAAATAACAAACATTACGGACTTCGCTGATGAAGCTATCAGTGTGTGTTTATTTTGTTTTAGTTCATTCCTTCCCTATGGTGATTGAATTAGAGTACAAGGTTAATGAACGACTTGACCGTGGAAGTGAAGCGACAGTCGTAAGATGTCGTCCTTTAGACGACGATATGGAACTGGATCTGCCTTTTACGTACGATGCGAAAACACCACCAATAGGTCCGGCTGGAAGGACGTACTTTTGTTGTGACAACGTTTGCAAACTGCACACAACAGACGTTATTCATTATAATTTGTGTATACTTCACTCACCTAAATACGGAGTCATAGCTACAACTAGGATATTGTACAAGCACATTCCTCAACAGTCAAACGAAAGAGGGCCCCAATCTCTTAGTTTTTAAATTTTCTCTGTTTACTAACATACAGTAATACTAAAATTTTGTTTATTAATCGCGTGAGTTCATTTTTACCGTTAATTTGAGCAATAAATACCAATCTGCTATTCACCAAATACATACTAAAAAAAATTAATATATCTACCGTTTTACAAAAAAAAGGTCGATATATTATTTAGCAAACGTTTGAAAACAGTTGTTATCGGTGAGACAGTACATTCACCCACATGATATTATGTGTATAGTTTGCATTGGTAGACCTGCATAATGGTTGTTATGATAACCATTAGATATATTCCTTTTGCTATTTTTAACTTACACTTTAGGAAACTAGAAAAACTTGATGGCATTTCATATTTTGCAGAATAGAAATACACCAGAATATTATGTCTACAAACAGATTTGTCTTTTTTTTCTGTATATTATCAGTTTTGTGACAATAAACGTATCCTGTCGAACGTGATTGCCTGAATTTGTGTCTGGCAACAAAAGATTAAGAGATAAAACGTTGTTAAAGTGATCATACTCAGGCCTACTTCAGAAAATTTAGTGTGGACAAGAAGAAGAGGCGAACATAAACTTTAAAACATTAAACCATCTTTGTAAATGTGTGGGAGAACAAACAGATAGATAAGAACCAGTCAGACGTACAGTTTTCCCGATTAAAAAAAAATCGATACATTCGGGAGACGTGTAAAGTTTTCAATGCTAAGGGTATCTGAGACAATTACCACTGTGTTAATACAGTAATGTTTCTCAGCTTAACGTCAGGTTTGAACATTGCGTTATTATTATTATTATTTCGGCTGTAAAATGTTTACACATTTTCCGGAACCAAAGATTACAGAAGTGATTGAATTCTCATTTACCTTTATTGAATCCATCCGGCTGCAATCTATTTGGTTTTTTAACATTTTCTTTTTTTCAATGCATGGGAAATTGGCCCATTGCATTAACCCCCAACCTGGAGGACCTGGCAATTTTTGATCAAGGTTTACTTCCTTTAGCCTTTGATTAACCAATATACAATTATAAGGCAGCAGCTGCTAGTTTTGGTCCGCTCCAGGTATTTTATTTCCACGGTACCCAACATTTCTGGTGAGCATACCCCTATCCGCCACCTGGGGAGGCGCCCGATGGGACACTAGCAACTCCACACGGAGTTTGAACATTGTAAACATTAAAATTATCTTAACGTTTTCGTAACTTCGCGTGGTCTTCGTCAACTTTAGTTCTGGACATGTTTCAATTTCCACACAGTACCACGACGAAGTAGCTTTTTGAAGTTGTCAAAAACATATTTGAGCTTGTAAAAAGTTAAAAAACGTATTGCAAAAGTTTTAATATAACCTCTAGAGACAGCGTTTCCCCACCGTTTTTAGCTCGCGCCACACTAGAAGTAGATAGTTAGGAGCCACGGTACACTATCTCCCTCTTCATACCGAACCCCCCCCCGCACAACCCACGTACCTTTCCGTGATGTCTTTAAAATAACATTGCAGCGTAATATACCATAATAATGAATGTTACTTACCTCAGTACTACTTGTGGTTTCCCAGTTATGTCAGTGGACTTTTCTAACTTTAATGCAAATTTACCAAAAAACTTCGATTTTTGTGACGTAAAATTACAAAAGCAATTGAAACACATTTTCTCACATAACTTTTATTTTCACTTTCCTCATTTACAAAATAAAGAAAAACATAAAATATTAGTCATCATGAATAGTCAGGACAGCTGTGTCGTCTGCAAATGTACCTGTTTTAGTTTAATCAGTTGTTGGGAGGTCAGACTTAAATATTAAATATAAGATGTGCCCCAGAACACAACCCAGGGAACTCCTTACTTGAGAGAGTAAAAATCGGAAGTTTTGCTATTCATTCTTGTTCTAAAATGTCTACCTAATAAGTATGATTTTAAAATAAAGTAACATGGCGTACTTTTGATTTTATACAACAGGTTATTGTGTCAATCATTGTCAGATGCTTGACTCACTCTAGGAAGTCCTCTGAACATTCTTCTTTGCATCCACGGCTTCATTAATTAAGTGTGCTGATCTTATTGGTTAGTTGGATGGTTGGGTAGTTGAGTGTTTCTGGCGAAAGCCATACTAGTGGGTCGGAATAATTTCTTTTAGAACGGGACTGATACGTTGAAGAAGTAGTTTTCACAATAATTTCTCAAGTGGAAGGTAGAATATTTACCGACCTAGGTGAAACAATATTTACTGAGTCTCTTCCTGGTTTTGGAATAAGGAGTATTCCCGACAATCTTAATACCTTGGCCAGTATTAAAGCTTGAGTTAAATATGTAAGTTAACATCATAAACATTTCCGGGAAGCTTTTTTAATATTTGCAAGATTTTCAGATCTAAACCAGAAGCTTTCTTACTGTTCAGTGTTTTAATAACTACGTACACATAATTAAGTCTGTTAGTCATATACATGCTACGTGTTTATTTGATGCATCAACATGTTGGCATTTTTGTTGCCAACGCTGATCACCGAGTACTGATTATACATTGTGCAAAAATGACAGAGCATCAAAAAATTATTGAAAGTCAGAGTGAGTAAGCTTGAGGGACTACAACTAACTGAGTGTGAACCGTTCTACAAAAACGATTTGTTCTTTATGAATGAATAATGGTAAAATTACCGTACGTATGGATTATTTATATTTTTCATAATCAAACTCTTAGGGACTGGCTTCAGTGGCCAAGTAAGTACAACCTAATGAGTAAGTAATATCTAACGAGAATGATTGCTCAATTAGTTTTGGTACAAAATCGGCTGTTAATTGATTTTAACCTTTTGTAAATCGGAACGCCTTTGATACTAGGACTATATTTATGCTGCTTCAGAAGACAAAACACGTTTTTTTTATTTACTAGCTGTTGTTACAACGTAATAAACAATACAAAACCCATGGTATTATGATCCTAAGGGTACGTTTTATATTCATTTGATGCAGTACACCAATAGACACCAAAAAAGTTCTTCATAAAAACAAATAGTGTTAATGTGGTAAATTCTTTAATTTATTTTTTATTAAAATGTGTTCCTGTTAAACCACTTCTTTTTCGCTTAAAGATTTGTTAGTTTTAACGTGCGTGTGTATGATGACAGATTGTTGATGACCTACTCCTAATGTGAGAAATTTTCACAAATTTATATGAAAAATACCGCAAAGCTTCTTTTGATTCGGTGTTCCACGTTGCTAGTGTTTGTAATTTTTTACGAAAGTTAATATTTGAAACGTCTACCTGTTGGCCATTGATATGCAACGTCTAGCTCCGCAACTTTCTATTTTCTGTCGACGTAGGGGGGAGGGGTGCGCCCATCGAATTGGTCTTCAGTTATATATGCGCTCCCATAAATGCAAAGGTTGCCTATGACTGTTCTAGACGTTGCTCTAGCATTGAAATGTTGTTTTTTTAAAAAAGTTATCCCGACGTTGGCCATGGACCTCTCCAATCTCTGAAAGCCACCCCCGTGATGATTAACCGTCTTGTGAAAAGTGTTTGAATGTTGTTACCATAACTAAAACTCAATTTGAAACAATATAACTTCACCGCATAACTAATATAACTTTTTTTTTAATTAATAATAAAATTTTATTTATGTGTACTTCCTTTTTTTACTGTTTAATTGTGTATTTCAAATGGTTGCCTAAAATACTCAAACAGCTTATTTTCGTTTGTTTTAGTAGAAGACTCAGTCAGTTTATTTTCGTTGTGTTTTAGTACAAGCCACTGTGGTGTGGATTAGCTTATATTACAAGATAAACAAACCTCTTGACGGTCAAAACGTTGCAAATAAGTCGACAAAAATATTTTGCTACCCTGAAGAAACTCTTTTTCCGTCCATGACGTATCATATTACAAGACCGCCGGTCGTGGAAGACAGAAGGATATACTATTGTGTCGACAAAGCTTGCAGACTGCACACCAAAGACACCGTTTATTATAGTCTGTATCTGGTTTACGTATGTGAGACCGAAAACCATCGTAAAGAGATTTACAAATTTTATACGCAGAATCCTGATTGTTCACACGAATATTTCTCATAATGTGGATTTTCCGAACCGCTGCGGTGAGGCGAAACGGAAAAGAAACCACTAAGTATTGTGCGCCGTGTTAGTCCATTCTGCTCTCCGCTCTAATACTGTAAAATTAATTATGAATAAGGTTTTTGTGTTCCATCTATACTCTTCAACGTATTCACTAATCTTATATTTTACAAACATATTGTTACGACGGTCTCACTGATCGTCGTATGGTACAGTGGAAAACAAAATACAGGACAATTAAGTCACTAATAACCAGATTTAATTAATCTCAATTAACAGTGTGTAATCAACAAGTTATTTAACAACATTATACTCGTACAATAATTTAAGTTAATCTGTCTACAAATTAATGGTGTCAACTATAAAGAATTCCACACTATAATTATGTTTCACTTGGGACGCACTGTGTAAATCGCCCGTCAATAACTCAAAACTAAGCGGGGGGTAGTGGTGTTTATAGCCTACAGGGTTCCATAATATGCGTCCTTAGCGAACACTTGAAAATTCTAGAGGATACGTAACGCGGCCTTGGCAGAAACACGCGCCTTTGGGCTAGTGGAGAAGCTTGTCGACCAACACTGTCGAATGTACGAGATTGTTCCGTATTACGTAACACTGTCTCGCACATTAAGTGTCACGTACGCACACAAACATTACAGCTGGACTCTGCTGGGATAGCCGAGAAACATATACTGTAGAACGTTCTGTAAAAGCGTAACAATGCTATTTAAAATGGTGTTCTTGTTGTTGGTGGAACACAAGTGCTGTTTGGTGGTAAAATGACACAATTCTAAAATAAGTAGTAAACACTGTGTTCTTCATGATTGTATAAGAATAGCTACCACGTGTTCTGTTTTTCTTATCTTAACTAAGCATATTATGTATTAGAATGTAGTTGCTGGTAGCAGTAGATAGGAGGACCTTATCTTTATCTTCAAGAATCATGTACTTGATAGTACAGTCAGTCACCTATACTATAAGACAGTCTTTGGCATACCCTTCTCTACCGTCCAGGTGTGAACGTCATTGTCGCCCATCACGGTTCTATAGTGTAAGGATCTACACATAAATAAATATGTGACAATAAGTATAAACGTATTATTAGATAAATTAAATTTATTTTGCATTTGTAAACTGAAAACGAAGTGTCGCTTCAGTACTAATGTTCAGTGTTTGTCTTCTTCATCACTGCTTCAAGTGGAACAGGAACATTTTCAGTCGGTAATGTGTACCATTTATTAAATGTAATACACCTTACAAGTAAGGTGCAGCATACAAGTTATGGTATGCTGCCGCCAAGCAGCGTACATGTACCATACGAGTATGGTTCACACCGTTTCCGTATGCTGCCTTGGACGTGAATGAAAATGATACAGAAAAAGTACATACAAATATTAATTTTAATAGGGATGCGTTATATACACACAGCGCAGCATTCCTAACGAAGTTTATGCGGTCAGTAAGGCGGTGTTGTTAATGATTTTCCTGTATTGTTTTCGATAAGTTTTAATGCCGTACGAGTCTACGTAGAACTCCAGGATGTATTCGAAAATGTCGCCGGTGCGTAGAAAGGTTTCCGTGTCTGCAAACGTCCAGCACTTTCTGGTTCTGTTCCTGGCGAATCCTCCTCTCTTCTGGTTAACGTACATGTCGTCCGATGCATTCCCCCGGCGGACCGCGTAATGGATGAACACAAAGGCTATGTCGTCAAAGTTTGCTGTATTGAAAACAGAAGAGTGTATTTTTAAAAGTTCAGAGAATTATATATAGGCCTATGGTTTTCTTAGTGTATGTGAGCGCGTATTGTTTCTATGTGTATTGTAATTAATTTAAATTAATGTAATTGAATTTTTTATGTTATTGTTACTTCCAATTTATTAGTGTGCGCGTTTGATATGAGATACATCACATATACGTCTAGTTTGTGTATTATATTTATTGGCTACTTTTTGTAATACAATCCCGATTATCCGACGTAATGTGGATCACTGTTACTTCAGATACATCTAGAATCGGATAAAACGCATTGTTGTGGTTATTTCGGATTAAGAATGTCACATATCAAAACTCGCTCCAGAAGAATTGTAAACCGAGTTCTTTTGTCTTGCATGTATTTATCAATTTGGAGTTATATACAAGAAATAAATACTACAAAAGAAAATAAGGAAATATTTTTCTTTAATTGCATTAATTTTGTAAATAAAATATGTTCCTTTTGTACCGTAGTAATGTTTTATAAAGGTAACATGTGAAACCAATCAAGCTCTGTTTTTAATTAACGTTGTAATATGAATGGTTTGACTAAGATACTCCAAAGTCAATAGTCCTTCAGATGAAAAATTATAGTTTGATAAGTTTTAAGATACTAACTGCATTTTTAAAAAATTGGCATTTTAATTGAAAGTCTGAACAAATTAGTGTTGAGGTTGTGAAAATCAAAATTTTTCTATAAGTAGCAATTGATTAAAATAATACCGCAAGATACAGTAACATCGGCTATACTTTTACAATTTATAATAAAAGTTATACATATCACTTAAACTTTTGCTTAGAGAAAGCAGTTAATCTAGAATCCGCTGTACTAATTTCATTGTAAGTCAGTTGCTTAATTAAACTGAAAAAATTTGACTGTTGATTGGGACCACCAGAGTAATGTAGGTAGAGAAACTGTTTTGCATACTCGTAACTAGACTTCTCCCTTTATTTCCTTCTAAGCCACAAAGACGTCTGGTTGTATATTCGATTTGCTGTTTCCACCCGATGGATTAATTTCTTATCAGCCTTCTCTTATGAGGTGATTATTGTTCTCAAATATTTAAACCTCTTGACCTTCTCCACCCGTCTTCGTCCCCAGATAATATTCAGGCACTGCTCTTCAATTTGCCTGGATATGAACGCCTCCTTGGTTTTGTCCACATTTATTTTCATCCCTCTGTCCCTAACGGCACTTACCCATTCAGTTACACAACCCGGTCACTGAGCGTGGGTCATGACAAAACAAGGAAATTGGTAAGGTTCAGAGTGCTGAAATGAAGTTTCTTCAAAATACTTTAAATTATACATTGCAAGATAGAATAAGGAATGAAGATGTCTGAGCAGAACTCGAAGTAAAGGACATAAATGAAATTATTGCAATTTACAGAAGACAATGGTGGGATCATCTGCAAAGGATGACAGAGGATCGATTGCCGAAAGCGGCACTGAACTATAAAGCCGTTAGAAGTAGAAGAGACGTGGGTCGTCCGATGATAAGATGGGTACCGGAACAGGTTTATATAACTTAATCCTTGAAGAAGAGAAGAAGAAAAAGAACCCGATCACTGATACGTAAATACTGATAAGTAACGGCTTACGGTCCTTTTATGCACCCAATTTATATCGTATGATAACCTACAATAAAAAATCTTACCACATACAGAACAACAGAAACAAGAGGACCGTTTTATGCACTATCGTACGATAAATTTATTGTTTCGAACTAAAAAAACATATCGTCATGTCTTAGAAAACGCATCAGATAAAAAATCGGACACATGGGCCGTAAACGTTCCGTTTATGCACTCTCACGGGTTTTGTATACTCGGACATCCACAGTAGGTGAGACATTTGTGCCAAGTAATTGGTGATATTGGCGTCGTGGTGTGATCTTCTTAATTCGTTTCGTAAGTATGGAAGTCATTAATACAGAAAGACTCACAAACAAAATCCAAAACAGGGGAGCACTATGGATCCCGCTTCCTAAGATTATCTAAACAGATATTTGAAGAATAGGATGAACATCCTATATCATAGTCAATAGGATGAACATCCCGTCTTCTTTTACTTATTCTCTTCAAAACAAACATGCACGGATACATTTTCAGTACTGATGATGGCAACGCTGAAGGAGTTTGTTCACACCCACTTCCGATATTTTTGACGCACAACAGAAAGTGGAGTTAAATCGGATGCGAAATTAATCGTACGATATAAACTGGATGTTCAAAAGGGACCTTATCAGTACTGATCACAATTTAAAAAAGACAACATTTTACAACGAAAATGTTTGAGCTGTATCGTGACAAACATGGAATAGCGAGACGGGGACACCAAAAACAATACTGAGTTGAAGCTACACAAGGTGGGAAGTGGTGTCACCTATATGGCGATTTATCGACGAAGACGGAACTAGGACTAAGTATAAGGTAGTAGAGTAGGCCGTGCTAATGGTTAAGAAGATGGTGGCAATAACATGTTTCAATCAAATTCTGTTTTTTCGTAATATGTCAAAAGTGTGAAAACCAATACACAACTATAACCTACATACAACTTAAGTAAATGACACTTACTTGGCATTTGAAACTTGAAACCGACCGGAACGAGACAAGTGATATTGTGGGTAGCAAACCGTGGGTATTCCTCAGTAACACCGTCGCTCAAGTTGGCTACCCTGCCTTCCCGTATTTGGCAATGTGAGGTACGACACACATTCAAGGAGAACGCTAGGATTATACAAAACAGCGCTATCATTACACTGTGCGACGGTAACGCTTTCCTCTATACGTTTAACGCACATTCAGGTTTCATGTTCTTGTTTTTGCTAAAAAGTAATACAGTTCATACTAATCTCTAAGATTATAAACGTTTTTAATAACGCAACTCGGCAATACTATTTTGTTACATGAAAAAATATTGAAATCGGTTAACCAGAATGTCACAGTTATCTCTTTAATAAATGATTTTCTCACATTGTAGATAAACCATCAGCGTTCAGAACACACAACGCCGATAGGAATTAATGTTGCAGCAAAACTAATTGGCATGTGAATGTAACTTCTAAAAATATGTTACGGCATCACAGAACAATCTACGTATTTGTCGAACGTTCCAGAGAGATCCAGAATGTAAGCGTGTGGCGTTAGTGCTGCTAGACTCATTTTGCGAGATTCTTCTCGCTGCCATATATATTTCCAGAGCGGTTCGAGTTATTACTGTGTACGTTCAAGTAGTTATTAGTGAAGTGTTGCGTTTTATAATCGGACGGAATTGTAATACAATTGAGTTTTAATATTAGTGGACATTTTATTGCCTGTGAACAATTTTCATTTGATTTGTTGTAGAGACTGTGTTGTTAATTACGAACTGTTTTACTGTAACAATTAAAGGTGTGATTAGTGACTTAATTGGTGTCTTGTACTTATTTTGTTTCCACTGTATCTACGACGATCGAGTAGACCGTCGTAACAATATTATTTAATTATTTATGTAGTCCTCTCTGAAACTTAACACATAATTAAAAAAAAAAAGTGCTACACTGACTTGATAAAATAAACAGTGTTTGTGAGTGTTTTAATATAGGGTACTAACACTCCTGAAGGCCCAACTCAAATGAAACATTAGGTAATAATTAAGTTAAGCACAAAGGAACTGGTAATTACCAAGCTGGTAATAAGTGAGGACTAACTGAAGATAACTACAACTACAATTTACAACAAATGAACAATTTATTAGAAGATGAGGCAAACCAAATTGTGTAATGACTGTCAAAAAATCTCAATGTGAATAATACCAGAATCGATATACTGCTCTGTAAGAAAAGTATCCGGAATTTGTAAATAAAAGACAAACTACTTATTTCTTCATCAAACTTTATTTTGTCGCCTACAAAATACACTCTATCTGAGGCAATACACTAGTTGCAACGCTTCTCCCAGTCTTCAAAACACTTTTCAAACGCTGAAGAAAGTATAGCCTTCAGCTCCTTCTGCGAATTCCCTTTTTAGCTTCAATCGAATCAAAACGCCTTCCCCAAAGCGGTAATTTGAGTTTATGAAATAGCGAAAAGGCACACGGTCCCATATCTGGTAAATACGGTGCTTAATCGATAACATTTGTTGAGTTTATGGCCAAAACGTCCCGTACCAAGATTGATGTGTGCGCCAGTGCATTGTCGTGGTGTAATATCCACGAATTATTTTTCCACAAATCTGGCCGTTTCCGAAGAATATTTTCACTCAAACGCTTCATGACGCTTAAATTATATTCTTTGTCGACCATTCGTCCATCCAGAAGGAATTCCGAATGACCAAAACCATGATAATCGAAGAAACAGTGAGCAAGACCTTGATTTTTGAGCGACTTTGACGCTGTTTTTTAGGTTTCCGTTGGTTTTTAAAGCGATATTCCGAAGCTAGTTGACTTGTTTGCATGTCGTACTCATAAACCCACGTTTCATCGCCAGTTGTGATACGTTTCATAAAGTTAGAGTCACTAGAAGCTGGCAAAATCATGTCTTCAGCAACACTTGTCCCATGTTCTTTTTTCAAAAATTCACCTTTTTCGTAACAAGTCGTGCACTGACGCGTCTCATGCCGGAAACGTTGTCAAAACATTATGCACGCACATGTGAGACATTTCCAGTTCGCGAGCCACCTCTCTAACGCTCACGCGACGATTTTTGATGATTATTTTCTTGATTTTTTTTGTATGTTTTCGTCAGTCGAAGCTGTTGAAGGTCAGCCGGAAGGCGGCAAAAACCTGAACTTCTTCTCGGCCCTCTTTGTATGCCTTATACCAATTCACACGCTTGCGTTTTCGAGAGGCACGACTCACCACAGGCTTTTTGTAACATTTTCAACGCTTCAGCACAAGAAATTTTGTTAGAAACACAAAATTTGAAACAAATCCTTTGCTCAACAGCTTTTTCATTGTAAAAATCGCAGAACACACTTGAGGTCGACTGACATGAACAGGTGCCGTAAACACACTGATTGACGCATCGCGCTGGAACTCAGCGTAACATACAATACAGGAATACCCAACTTATGTACAAAACATTTTTTCAATATAGGCCTATGCATCGCGGGACTTATGGGAAATTCCGGATACTTTTTTCACAGAAGGGATACTTGTCCAGCCCAGAACAATTATACCGGTATTATATATAGAATGGTTCTGACACTCTTCGAGGGGCGTGATCCACATCACTGTGTTGCAAAACGTATACTTACAAACACGTGTTATCAGTATTAATCGTCGCGCGCTCCCTCTCCATTCTATTTCTTATCATGCCGTCGAAACCGGCTGACAAGAACTGAGAAACTTCGACCTACTCCTGGTGCATGGCGTGCTCGAACTGAGAAACATGCTGTAAACTGACCGCCATCCCAACACTCGGTACATGGCGATCATTTGTGTAATCAGATTTTCTAACCTCCTCACCAATAAGGACATGTCGGAAATGATATCTGGCATTGAAAGTTAATTGCCATATCCTAGGACGACAGAAGTTATTTAATTAATAATTTCTCGGCCGTTACGTCGGTTAATCTTGGGTATCGCTGATTCATTTATTTTACCGGTTCAACCGTTTTCTGTAGTTAATGGGGGCACTGCGCCCTATCTTCCGCCATGTTAATGTAGGTACACTTTTCTCAGTAACCATATTAGTTATCATCATATTTTTTTTTAATTTTAAACTGTGCCTTTTGATGGCTTTACTGAACCAACAATATTAGATTTACCGAACAAGTTATTGACAAACAAATTTTTGAAAAAAACTTGTAAAAAATTGTTCAAAATAATTTAAAAATGTTTTATAACAAAACTATAAACAATTTTTTGGTTTTTAATTCCAAATGCGTATCGTAGTGTCTAAAATACACACAAAAAATTTCAGCTCTTTACCTGAAATAGTTCCTGAAGGTACCAAAACCTGAAAAAACATAAGTTTCGGAAAAAGCGGAAAACCCTACGAATAAACTAATGAATCATGACTTTTTACCTTTAATACATTCCAGGGTTATAAGATGGGTTGATTCCTTCCTCCTCCTCACGTTGGTTTTCTAGTCTTCTCTTCATCACGTGCCTCTTCTGCCGATTCTTCTTTTCAAGCTCCTCTAAAGCTTTGTCAGCCTTCCTTCTCCGCCGGTGGTCTACTCTCTTCATAGCTACTACGAAGTTTTTCCCTGGCATTAATCCAGTTTCCTTCAACAAATTGCATTTCCCTATGTTCCCCTCATTGAAGGTTCTCACAGGTAAGTACACTCCAAATTTTAAAGTGTTAAGTACCACAAAAATTCTTTTTGGAATATAACTCCAAATGACGTTATTAAGCGACTCATTTGGGTTTTGCGTTTTGCCCAGGAGACATTTGTCTTGGAGTTCGTTTTTGCATAACTCCTTAAATATTGGTTTGATAAATGTCATAACGTTGTCTGGTAGGCCTAAGTGGAAGTGGTTGTTATGGTCATATGTTTTATTTTCTCTTATGGCTTTACGACATTTACACCAGGTGTCGCCGTTGTCAGGACACAACCCATGTTGAGGTCTTTCATTTGACGAGAAAATATAAAAATACTCCGCCCAGATACCTTTCCTCATGTCTTCAACTGATTTTACATTCCGTCTTATTGCCAAACCGTAATATTTTCGTATTTAGAGTATAGCTGCATTTGTAAGTCTTTTTTGCCAACCAAGAGGAGTACCATCCGGTAATTCTTTTGTTTTTGCTTTCAAAGCTTTTGCCTACTCCCCATTCTTTTTTGAACATGGCCTATACATTCATCCTTTGTCGTAAAATGCAAACGTAGTACTATAAGAAATACAATATAGCATAGATCGGGATGAAAACTTCCTTTGCCTTGCGCCGCGCGTGAAAACCATCCTCGCTAAGCAAAAGCGCGTGAACATGATCGTTTCCAAAAATAATTAAAAATACTTACCGACATCACAAACACTTTTCAAATATACCGTTGGAAAGGAAAAGGTCTAGACTTTAAAACAAATTCGTAAATTTTTCGATTTTTCGCGCAGTGCTTTCTCA
Source organism: Magicicada septendecula (assembly GCA_034769895.1). Taxonomy (NCBI): domain Eukaryota; kingdom Metazoa; phylum Arthropoda; class Insecta; order Hemiptera; family Cicadidae; genus Magicicada; species Magicicada septendecula. Next base: position 82,916,629 of record CM068368.1, on the reverse strand, counting down.
AAAGAGATTATTTTGTGGTTCGAGATAATTAAAACGGTATTAACTTCTTTTTGTGCGAATGAAATATAACCTTGGTATCTACGTTTAAAAGACGTTCGTAAGTAACTGACATGAACTGCTCGGCCCCAAACATTTATTTATCTTTATTTAACGATAAAAACCATGGACAGAAAAAAAAGTAAGAAGAGGAATTCAGGAGCGAAAAGTACGTGTCAACACATTTGATTGAGAAAACATGTGCAATGCTAAGACTGCCGATTCAAAGTCTCAGTGGCAGTCAGCGGAAAGGAACAAGTAAAACTGTCATACGGTTGTAAATCTTTCTGTTGTTTAATAGCAGCATCTTCAGTGCGGTACTTTTTTAATAATTGTTAGTTAATTATTAAAAGTGTTTAAAATTTCCTGGCTGTTGGGCCGTGGTCGAGTGCTTAGTGATAACATTTTTAATTTCTAGACTTTTCGGAAAACCATTGGAGACCTGCTTCAGTAGTAAAAACCAAAAATTAAAAATAGTTTGACAAGGGATGGTAGGGTGAACGTACCCCAAGTTTAGGTGAAAGCAAACTTACCTCAACGATTGCTTTCGCTTCAACTTGGGGTACGTTCGGCCTACCATTCCTAGTAAAACTATTTTTGATTTTTTACTATCCTCAGATCTATGTGACAATGAGGCTGGGAAGCGAACTCAGTTGTATAGTGTAGATGTGGCGGTGGATGTTCCGGTATTTAGACCCTACCCGTCTGGCCAATGTAAACCTTTCCGCAACTGCATATAATTTTGTAAATACCTTCAGTGTTATACGGGATTCTGTCTTTGATTGGTTTTAAAAATTACGCCAGTTTCTTATGTGATTGAAATACTGTTTTAATGCAATATTTCCTCACATTTCTAATTTTGTATGTGGTGCCTTTTAAGTACGGTAAGAACGCTCTGTGGTTACTGTCTTCTACTGTAGGTGTAGGTCTCTGAAGCTTTTGCGGGCCTCTTAAATGCTTTACGTGCAGCATCCCTGCTATAGCCGTTCCTCTCAAGAGCGTCCGTTAGGTTCTTTTTCTCCTCCAGGAAATGATCGTCATCAGATTCCCTCTTCGCTCTCTGAAAGAGTGTGTTGAGAACGGCTTGCTTTTGTGCTGGGTGATGATGAGAAGTTGCACGGAGGTATCTATTCACACTATTTTTTACCTTTTTATCCAAACACACACGCTCACATACACAAACACACACGCTCACAAAAATTTCAAATAACACAGACTGACTGACTCATCACCTTATTTCTAACCCCACGAAGCCTAGAATCTCGGAATTTGGAACAATGTTTTGTATGCGGTTGAAGGCTCTTGGTAAGAAATATTTTTGCAAAATTGGACGAGTAAGGAGTTTAGGGTGTTCGCCTCACGCCCGTATCTTGTGTGGCTGCAGAACAGGATCACAGCAGTCAATATTAACGTAACCATCAGTAACAGAGATTTCTGATACCGATCTCTGTGAACTCAGTGTCCTCTATGACACTGTCAAATTGACCATGGCCCGGAAGCCTCAACTGAAATTCGTCTTGCGTAGTTAAAGACTCCTGTAGCAAGCAATATACATGCCCTTTTATCAAGAATGCGCAGACGACCCAGTACCACCTCAATAACTCAGGCAAACTTTCTTTTCTTTTACAAAGTAAATATTGATATTATTTTAAGCTTTCGAACATTCTGAATAAACAAATAAGGGCACATTACCCCATGTTTATAGAAATATGAAATTTTAAATAAAAGTTAAATAAACCTCTAAAAGTACGGGTAACGTAACAATTTACCAAGATAATACATTAAAACTGTCACGAATTCCGAAATAAACTTAGTAGCAATATAATCTACTACATCGCTGATTACAGTAGATGTGTATTACAGTAGGTTCTGTGAGATGATGACCCCACATGTCTACAGTAGGACCGCGTAATAAAATGTTTATTAGATTTTATTAATCAAATTTTGCCATCATCATCATCATCATCGTCATCATCACTCCAAAGGACTAGGCCTTAGACCTGTTCCGCAACCCATCTCCTCCTCGCTCTACCGACATTTCCGAGGCTTGTATGATTTCTGTAAGTACATATATTTTTACTTAAGCAGGTTAATAATTTAATTATCTTTTATCCGTCAGTGACTTCGTTCTAGCGTTTTTTATATAGACGCGTTTCGTGACATGTGTCACATCTTCAGTAATCCTCGTCAAATGTTAAAATTCACATAAAACACATAAAAACACATTTGCACATATTTACTAAATTACAATAACGACACACACACAGCCGAAGTTAAGCTGTGTGTGTGTGTCGTTATTGTAATTTAGTAAATATGTGCAAATGTGTTTTTATGTGTTTTATGTGAATTTTAACATTTGACGAGGATTACTGAAGATGTGACACATGTCACGAAACGCGTCTATATAAAAAACGCTAGAACGAAGTCACTGACGGATAAAAGGTAATTAAATTATTGTGAAAAAGTGACTTGGATAATATATGAAAACAAAATAAAATTAAGCAGGTTACTGGTCTGCTGTAAAACACCCAACCTGCAGGACCAGGAACTGTGATTTCGGACGGTTCTTCCCCTAGAGACTTGCTTTCACCTCAGCTGGCGAACTCTCTCTGCCCGATCGCACTGGACTAACTAACTTAGCCCATGAGTGCAGCCGTTGGCCTACTGTAGGCTCCTCTGCCTCCACACTGCCCCCCTTCCGATGTGCACCTTCCCTCTACACTCCGATGCCGATGTGGCTCCACACTCCTTACTGCCGATGTGCACCATAATGCCAGGCCAGGATACCCACAGGCTGCCATGACAGAACCCCCATCTCTCGTTTGCTTACCGATCCACTCCACCGAAGGGATTGGCTACCACAACCTTGGAGTGGATTGCTCGGCGTAACAGGGCCCACCAACGTGTATCAAATGTTTTATGTTACATAAACAAAATTGAAACACGTAATGTATGAAATGTGACCGTCTTTATTGAAGTTGTGAAAATTGGGTAGTATTTATTTAATACAAAATATCTATTGTGTAATAAAGTCTTAGAACTCCTTCTTATGTAAGAATACATGTATAATAAAAAATATATGCGTTTAATAAATACCTTTCGCGACTGATTCAGTATAAAGAATGGATCACTAATGGAAACAGCGAATTTTACATAGTTTAGAAAGAAAATCATAATTATCACTTCATCACTTTATCACTTCATAATTCTCTTCTTCTCCTCTACCTAAAAGTTGGTGGGCTTGCAATTTCTTCTTTTCCAAAGACAGTCTAATCTATTCATATTTTCTTACTCCTTTGATTTCATCCATATACTCCTGTTTGGGTCTTCCTCTCTCAGTACTGCCCCAAATCATCCCCTCCGTCAAGGTGGTGAACCAGTTTGAACGGCGTAATATGCAACCAACAATCAATTCATATTAAACCATATTCTGCTAGGTACATTTTTTATCATATTGGTATGTTATGTATATTTATTAATAAATTAAAACTTTTTATTCTTAAAATATTTCTTTCAAAATTTTTTTTTTGTATAAATAATCGAGAGGACGGCATCTTTTAATTTGCGAAATGTGTCTGAACGCTTCAGGCTGTACTCTTTCAATTATTTTTCTGTACTGTTTATATACAACGTTGTTCATCTCTGCTTCCAGCCTCAGAACGTATTCAAAATCGTCACAAGGATGCAAAGCGTAATTGAAACCAGAAAATTTCCAACAGCGATTTTCCTCGTCAAGCACAAATCTACCCTTAACTGCTACAGAATTCATGTTTTCTAGTGTTAGTTTTTGATTTAATATATAGTATATATGAATATTGTACAGGTACTGGTCACACACTGAAACAAAATTGAAAAGTTGTCACACATTAACAAATAAATTGAAATTACAAACACCTGTCTTACATTTTACAGACAAACACACATTTTACAAAGCACACATATATGGTGAACTCGGGTATATTCGTGATAGAGGTATCCTCGTGATACTTTTTGTAAAGCTTATCACGGGTTAAACAATGTTCCCACAAATGCCTAGTTTCTCCAGTTGAGCGCAGCGTATTCTAATGTTCAGTTTGAGATATTGTAGTCGCTAGTGCGACACGTGTTTATTGTTTTGCAACGTTTTGAAGTGAAAGGTAAGGAATATTTCTTATATGTCTGTATCTGTTAATAGGACGTGCATTTTGATTCTACCATAATTGTAATTCACTATATTAAGTATCAAATTTAGTCTTAAATTGTCGGTTGATACATACTGAATACGATGTAATAATAGGTTATTATTTATATAGGAATATTTTGATAGGTTATGGACGGCGTATACGTTGTAGGACCTTATCTCCAGATCGTAGTTTCTTAGATGTTTTGTGTCGTTTTCCAAGTAAAGACGCTTCCTAGTAATGTACAGATTTATTTAATTTTTGACATTCACTTCTGAAAAAGACTTCCATTAAATATAAATCTTCTAAATTCTTTTCTACTAAAATTTTCGATAGTTTAATTTCCTGGATTGAATTTCTCCGTACGATTTTAATATTAATGGCGATTTCATTTTCGTGTTTTTTGACCGTATGATTTTAGCTTTATTTTATTTATGATTTTTAGATGTCTGACGAGTATGCCTGACGTATCACGACATTCCCTCAGTCCAGGTAAAGTCATGATATCACGAGTATAACGGATTATTGTCACAAGATTACCTGGAATATCACGAGATTACCGAGCTAGAATATTGTTTCTAAATATAATTAAAATAAATCTAATATGTTGTCCAAATTATGTTGTTGTTATCCAAAAATATCTTTAGTGCGATAAAGTCTTTAGAAACCATTCTTTACAAAGATTAAAACTGAAAAAAGAATTAAAAATTTTTTCGGTACAGTTGGTATTTTATATACTTTATCACGAGTTTACCTAAGTTTTGCACACGTACTTCTATATGCGATCGTCCTTAGATTTCCTTTTAATTTCGTAAGCGGGAATGCGTCGTGATGACGTTTCCGGTTGTTTACGGTACATTGAATAATTCCTTTTTTTTTGTAACTTCTGTATTGACAGATGAACTATTGAGAGTACTTTGTGAACAACAACAGTTGCGGTCTCGGGCGGTTGTGACGGTACGACGCGACGTTTTCACTTGTTCTTACCCGATGAATTTCACTTTGTCGCAACTGACCGAATCTATGCCAACGCTTTGAAACGTTCCTGTTCTAACCTTCTCTAATAGTTTACGTAGATTAGGTTAGGTCTTGGTTGCGATAGGTTAGGTTAGGTTAGGTTAGGTTATGTCAGATCAGGTCAATTAGGTTAGGTTAGGTTATAAACGATTGTAATTGTAATTATAATTCCTTTATTATAACAATTACATGACAATACTAGTCATGATCGACACACCTTATTGCAGCATAAATTTCACACTACTATAGCACAGAGAATGTTGATTGTTCGCAACAGTATTCAGGCTCAAACACTGGAAACAGCGGTACGCATTACTATTCCAAGCGTAAGCCTTCACACGCCTTCGATAGACGCAGTCTGCGCCTGTAGCTCGTAGGACGATGTTTTCGATCGCCACTGGCTGAGTCGCAATTGACTGGGTACAAATTTTCACCCCGGTCGCTTCTGACCGGGTTTTGTATGGTTGGGGCGCAACTGATCGCGGTCCGTTACAGGTGATACGGGTACCATAATGTGAGTACGGTGGATTAAAAAAAAAAAAAAATTTTGTTGCAATGGAATTCGTTGCACGCATTCAAAAGAAAGGTGTGTTTGCTAATACGAATTTCAACATTAGTCTCTTGCTACGGGAGGGGGGAGGGGCGTCAGAAAACATCAGTGGTGAATGAATAATTCAAAATAAGTCAAATCCCTACTTTTTCTAATTCCGCCCCCAACGAAAGATAGATTAATGACGTTACTGTTTTCAAGTTTAACCAAGGTTGTTTATTTCTCTTGAAACCAAACGTTTCGTCCATACTACGGTGAGTCAATCTCACTGGCTCGTATTGACGCTTCATCGAAGTATAGTCTAAACGTTTGGTGTCAAGACAAACACAGTAAAACGAAATATGTTAAACCGAAAAACATTGCCGTTAAAACGAAAACCACGAAAGTTTACTAGCGAGATTAGACTGTAGATTAACCTGATTAAAATACAAAGTAACAGATTTTCAACGTGAGATTCAATTTGAAACAACAATATGTAAGCCTATGATTGTGCACGCGCCTGTGTATGTGTAATGTATAGAATTTGATACTATCAGAATGATCTCATTCCTAAATGATCTCATTTAGAATTATAGAAATTGCCGGAAACAACATATAGAATGAACGGACATACCCGCTTTCCGAAGTTGGCTTATGAGTATGAGCCGGTTGGAAATAGTTCTGTAGGCAGGCCAGTCACAAGCTGTCGGGAGTCATGAGGCCGGAACAGGAGAAATCCTATCCATGGGGGTCACGATGATGATGTATGTATTTATGTATTACTAAATCTCTATTATAAAGACAAAGGTAATGGAATTTCGAGGTAAGAAGCCAATAAGAACAAAAATAATGATTAGTGATCGAATCCTAGAGCAGGTGAGCCACTTAAATTATTTGGGAAATGGTATCTGCTATGATAGAAATTGTGATATTGATGTTAAGTTAAGTAAGTTCCAGACGATCTGTGGAACAATCAACCGTATTTTTACGAACAAGTACGTAGAGATACAAAATTAAAGTTCTACAATGTTAAGGAAGTCACTGTGCGGAATAGGCAGCACCCTGCCTATGCCGTTTTGTGAAGATTATGATGGTTTCTTTTAGCTTGACTGTGTATTTTTAATAATTTTAAAAACCTCAAGTATACTTAAACGTTAAATTATTAAAACACTAAATTTCAATGCAATTTAGTATCAAATATTTTTTTACAAACTTTAAAATAAAAAGTACAACTATAAGGAAGTAAGTGATTAGTCAACTAGAAACTATTATGAATTAAATTAAATTGTCTCAATTAAATTAAGAGAGTAGCAATAATTTCCAGTTCTTTTCTACTCATTATAGAAAGGAACAATAAACATCGATGAACTGACAAAGTCGAATGCACTAGTAATCATTTAATTTTAGTTCATTTTTACGCGATTCTTAATGTTATGAATTGTATGAACCCCGCTGTTCTTTATTGATATAAGCCGACTGTAGAGAATGTGATAGGAGTGGAACGCGAGGTTACTTTGTGTCAGGGTCTACGAGCGTCGAAACATGCCAGCATTATATAAACATCAGTGGCGGCTGATGGTTCCAAATTTGGGTAGTTTTAGCAGTCGGGGGGGAGGGGGTTAACAGGGAACATTTAAACATTAGGGAGACCTACATATCTACATAATACGTAATTCGGTCATATGGGAAAACGGAAAGTTAATGTTTTTCTTAAAAAGAGAGCTGCCATTGATGCTGCAATGACTTCACTTTTATAGGTATGTCTACCTATGCCAAATACCATGTTTCCATGTACACCTGAATGGTTGCTACAAGCATGTCTAAGTAATGTTGGAGTAACCAAATACTAAATATGGAGCAAAAGACGAAAGACAAACAGTATCGTAATTTCTAAAAACTACATGTTGTTTGAAAGTGCACAGAATCACCAACTCCAAAAATCAAAAACATTGAAGCACACAGCAACACTAAACAAAGAAAAGCTAATAAAAAATAATACTTAACACAACACAGCTAATCAATATATAATTGATTGGACCTTTACTAACACGATCACAGTTATACAAAATTATTCGTATTTTAAAACCTCAAACAACGGGTAACGCTTACCTTCAACTACCGTAAACACTAACCTGACGCAGCTTACAAATCAAGAAGACTGTAGCTGATTTAATGACACAATTAATGATGCGCTACAACGTATTTACTGGGGCGTTGCAACCACACAGCTCATATATGAAGCATTGGGGCATTACGAAGAGAAATGGTCGTCCTCACATATGTTTGTGTAGAAACTCTGCCATTTAGCCTTGAAGTTGCAATCGACATAGTACAACCACCAGCCTTCACGCCACATTTGAATTATACGTGAACTTTGCCGAATAAAAACTAATACGTTTTCCGTTGAAACTAATGACACGTTTAACTGCTTAATGATTTCGTACATTATTTTACAGTTTAGTTATTCTATATTGGCGGTTGTGCAACGCTGCAACCATAACACCGGCCACCTCTGATAAAAATACGTGTAGCCAGAAATATTACAAATTTGAATGACGTACTCACGTGGCAACGTTATGGTGAACCCTCCATTTTCGTAAGCAGTGAAATTGTGAGTTCTGAACGCTGGATAATCGTCTTCCTCTTGGCTGCCGAACGTTGTAATCCTACCTTCAGGTAACTGGCCTTTGATGACCGGCGTAGCACATAAAAACAAGAGCGTGTACTTTAACATATCTCCTCCTTCCTTAAGTACACCATATTTGTCTATTAAAAACGTGTAAATTATGCCACTGTATACATAACAGTTTTGTTTCAATTACATTTTATTGAAAACACTCATTTATTTAATTATATTTTTTAGTAACGATTAGGCTGAGTATGTAAACGTTCCATCGATTAAACTTGAGAAACATTGCGGGAGTATCTTAACACTAGTCGTACAGCTTATCATATAATTTGATACTAGTGTAAGTGCAGTGAAATTTGTTTATAATGAGCTCCATTTCTCGTTTGTAGAGTAGGCCTACGTGTAGCACTAGTCTCATATTATTTTATTAGTAATAATGGCCAGGAATTAATATAACTTACGATGCGTGCCGCTTAATATAATTGGCGACGTTTAGCTTTTTAAACACATTTTTATGTTTGTGTTACTGTTCATTACAAATCGTATAATTCACGTATTGTTACGACAATCACAAGACGCTCTTGGAAAGACGAGAGTGTCGTTCTGCACGCTTCTCGACTAGCCCAGCGTGCCTCGTCTGTGTCAAGGTCGTCCACTGACGTAGCACACAAGTACCTTCCAGACTGTTCAAGAGCACTCGTCACTATGCAGATTATGCTGGCACGTCGCCAAAACTATGAAAAGTTATTTTGGAACCTCTGCGGGACCTATATACTGGCTTTGTCAGTCAGTTACAGCGGGCGGTTTCTTTACTGGAGAACAAGTTATTAGTGGAAAGCGACTACTGTGTTATAATTCGTGCGGACCTCTTATAGTTTGCATTATTATTGCGTGTGGACAATTTTAACTTGAATTATTGTATAGGATGAGAGTAGCTTGTTGATTACAAATTGAATTTGTGACTAATTAAAGTTGGTAATTAGCGACTTCATTGAAGTCTCTATTTTGTTTCAACTTTACCGTACGACGATACGTGAGATCGTCGCAACAGTAGTTTTACTTTTTTCAGTTTCTTTACCATTCTACAATCGTATGGTTCGTTAATCTACCTGACGACACAGGCTTTATTGGTTAACTTATCAAGATATTAAATTAGATCAATTGTTTGAAGAAAAAGATTTGGTAAGCCCATTCCCAACGTCTCAATCATTTCTTCTTGTGCTTTTATCGGTTTCTTTGTTCCTTAACGAAATTGCAATTTGATAATGTTGACGACAAACTTCATAACGCATTTACGTATACTTGTATTGTTTGACTTATGATGAAATTGTTTAGACAAAAAATGTAAGCGTGTAGTTTCTTTTAAAATTGCACTTGTGCATAAGTGAACTTTAAGTTTAAATTATAAACAAACAAATTTTTAATCAGGCATCACTCTTACCCACTGGCCGTCGGCGTCGTTTGGATTAGTAGGTAGTGTTACTGTTTGCTCCATCTTTGTGTTTACACTTGAATACAAACTTAACTGTAATGTCAGTACGGGTAGTAAAAGTACCTGATCATGAAACGGTGGAAACAGTTTTTACTGATATCCGGAATGCCAATAATCCAGACCTTAACAATTCGATTTCAAACAGTTTTATTTGTGACAATCAGTTTTATTCGATGGAAATTAACATTAGATTTATTTTAAATTAATACAATTTAACCTACATGTTTTACAGTGTACATGTTAGACATTTCTGAATAGTGAATCGTACAAAATTTGTCTACTGTAATATATTATCATATTATACTTCATGGAGTTATGTACTACTGTTCTCTACTGCAAAGTCATTAAAACCTCAAACCGCGTACAAAAGTGATTGAGAAGAGCTACCCTGAACATCTGTTACTTGTTGGCAGTAGCGTATCTACAATTTGGCCTTGGCAGGAGTCCGGTGGGGTCGGCTTCATACAAAAGAGAAAAAAAGTTAAGACTGATCAACACAACTATATTTAATGTGGTTGAGAAACGTATTACAACATCCAGCAATCAATACCATTAAAGTAAACGGTAGTAACACAATTAAAATACGTTTTATTGAAACACTGTTTATAAGATAATTATTGACTGAATTGATTTTCCCATATTTCATATTTCAACGTGTACGCAAATGTTGTGAAATAACCTCTTTGTATATTTAAAAAAGAGTTACTACTACATTATCGTACACAGCTGAAAAAGTAATAAAATAGCCTAAAAATTAAAAGATTACAAAAATTTGTTAACTTTTTTTTTACCCTCTGGAGGGGGGGGGGTCGGCCCTGTTCACCTCATAAAAACACCCGTGTTTGTTAGGTCCGAATCGACGTCAGGACTGTAAAATGGTTTTCTTTATATGCAAGAAACGTTTGCGTCCCGAGGACATGCGGATATGTACACTAACGTGTGAAAGAACTATAGTTGTGATCGCTAGGATCACCTTATCTTTGTGAAGAAATGCATTACGAACCGTTGTCGTGTCGACCGGTTTCGGAATCAGTCAGCCGAGAACTTTCGTGTACTATAGCTCTTATACCTATTGATTTACCACCTAAATCTACGAGGGATATCCAGAAATTAAGTTCCGTTTTTAAATGTTGCCGCGTTATCGATGCCGTCACGCTGATGCGCATGCGCTGATCCAGTTTGTTGATTCGTTGGCAAATCTACAACGCCATTTGTAAACAACTGTGCACTGAGTAAGCTTCGTTGGACGTGTTTATAATGTCGAAGGAATTCGTGACGCACGCCCGCCGCGTGCGAAAGTAGGTATGTGATTCGGTTCTTGAATGCGAAAGACATTAAAACAATTGAAATTCACCGTCAGATTTTCGATATTTATGGAGAAGAAGCAGTAAGTGATTCAATGTTACAAAGATGGATACGACTTTTTTGCTTAGTCCGCTCCAGAGTAAGCGACGTAGGATGTTTACTCGGGACATTGCAATGAATCATGGCACTGCACACACACGCACACACACGCGCGCGCACACACACACACACACACTGTCGCTGCCACGCAACGTCTCCTCACAAAGTTTGGCTGGTAACAATTTGATCAGCCGCCTTACAACTCAGACCTCACACCAAGCGAATGTCGCCTTTTAAAAGCTGAGATATCCTTCCTTGGTAGCCAACGATGTCAAACAGTCTGTTAATACACTTTGCTTTTGTACTTCTTTTGAGAACAAAATCCTCTGCTTATAAAAATCTTCTTATCAGTCTAGTGTACAGGTGCAAGGAACATAGTTTTCAAGGTACAATTTGTTGCCGTATGTTGCAATTATTCGTCTTCTGCCGAATGCAACAATCCGCGAATTGTACCTTGCCCGACGCACTGACGTCACGCCCTCCCCTTTACCAACCCTATCGCTTGCTTTGTAAAATCTAGTCAGTCTCCCATCAGACGCTGTGAGCTGAGCGGCCCGTCGCCGGACTTTCGTCAAGTTTGGGAGCCCCAATAACCAAGGTAAATTGTTTTTTGAGCTATCGTAAATCAATGCTAGTGGCTAATAATTTTGTGTATTACGTTTGTAACAAAAAAGAAAACTTGTAATAGATGTAAAAAGATTGTTATCCGTAACCAACCAAGATGTATCTTGTCTGTAATGGTCAGCCTCGCCTAAACTTTAAATTTCAGTCAGTCAACTTGATGAAAAGACCTAAGATATGTAAGGTTGAGTGTCAGTACTCGTTATATATGTAATTTAAAGTCATAACCTTGTAATGCTATTTTGTAATATTGTAAATTGTAACACGCACTGTATGAGTGCATACGTGCGTGTTAATCGAACGATGTGGGTATAAAAGTGTACTAAAAGATGTGAAAACTTTCAGTTCGAAACTTGGTTCAACGTTCCAGACCGAAGACACGAGAACACGAAACTCGTACAGTTTTACACGATCTTCCAGCACAGACATAGCAGTGGTTCAAACCAGGTACTGAGGAACACGCAGCCGTAGCGACCAGATACAGCAGGTTGCAAAACGACTTATCTGGATTGCCAAGTAACATTTTTACCTTTAACAACTTACGGTGGCAAGTGTTGCATAATCACGAAGCAAAAAACGAGACAAACTAGTTACTTACAAGTGTCTGAAACAATTTTATAAACCTTTTCGATAGATAACAGTGTCAGAAATTTTAAGTAGATCACAGCGTGTACGCTGAACACATCTTGTAAACTAGCATTGATTTATGCGACACCCACATATTTAGCATTTAACATTTTTTATATTCAGTTTTTCAAAAAAAATTAGATCAGTACTGACCGTTGCTGACTGGCACATAATTAGATAAATTTTGAGGCTCGTAATGTTTTTGAAATAAACGGGTCGCAACCGACTCTGCTCACAGATTGACGTTTTCAACAATTTCTTTTACTTACACCTCCTCCCTTTACAGAATTATATTAATTATAGAAATACTTGAGAGGTAAGTCACAACACAGAAAAAGTGTCTTAAGCATTTTGGTGTACTTAGATATTAAATTATGTTATTTGTGTGTATGCTGAATACTTCCGGGGCCCAGCAGCGGGAAGTGCCGCAGCACGTATAATAAACGATCGTAGTCCCCCCCTCCCAAATCACCCTCAGCTCACAATGTTATACGTGAATTGTATCTACCTAGGCTAAGACATTATTTTTCAGAATCGATAGTTTTGTGATCGTTTCGGTTACACATGTACGCAACGTTGAAAACTACCTGTGCAGAACAAACATTTTTGAGACACTTCGGAGATATATAGGAGAAAGTCACGTGACAACTCGCCGAACACCGTATGTGAACAATACAGCGTTCCGTTGATAAGGAAGGGAAGGGGAGCAGTAAGACAGAGAAAGTGGAAGAGGAAGGAGCCTTAAGGCTAGACCTACACTGGACACAGAAGTCTTCCGATCCGATCAGGCACGGTTGTCTGGCCAGATTTCTCCCGGCAAGTGTGCCTACATTGATGGCGGACGTTTCCAGGCAGTTTGCTGCCACCACTTGTCAGTGATTCAACGAAGTTCTCTTTCGTACGTCATGAGTGTCTCGGAGGAAGATTTGGAATTTTTTCTAAATGTGTAACTATTCTTCATTGGAAACTACTCTTGCAAGATATATTTATTATAGTATTATTTACTGTGGCATAATAAACTGTCTCCTGTATTTATTTATTTATTTGTTTTTATTTATGGACAAAAAACTCTTTGTTCATTTATATAACAGGGCTAGTGTTCCCCCCAAGTTACGCCTGTGTTATTCATTTATTTAAATTTCACGTGTTTTACATCTCCGCGGATTTTGAGGCAATAACAACTCAATATTATTATTATCATATAGCGCTAAATACGCAACAGATAATTAAAATTCAAGCTTAAAATTTTAATAATATGAAAAATTAACGTAAAATTCCTTCACTTTTTCCTTTTGATATAAACAATTTTGAAGTTTTATTCCCATTTAATTTTTTTTTATTTTTCATTTCGTTAAAATGTAGGCTACCTTATTTTTCGGACTATAAGACATACTTTTTTCTTTAAGAAATAGTGCTTAAAATATAACTGCCTCTTGTGGTCCAATGCTCTGTCAACTCATACCGATGAGATATCCTTTTCTGTTACAAAGCGTAACAATGTAGGCCAGTATCTGAACGATCTTAAGTGCAAAGAACATGCATACACCGTATTCATGTTTTTAAAGAGGAAGAGAGAGAGAATGAGAGAGAGAGAGAGAGAGTGAGAGAGAGAGAGAGAGAGAGAGAGAGAGAGAGAGACAGACAGAGAGAGAGAGAGAGAGAGAGAGAGAGAGAGAGAGAGAGAGAGAGAGAGAGAGAGAGAGAGAGAGAGAGAGAGAGCAAAATAGCCTTATCGAAAATAATCACTAAACCTTAAAACAAGCCAGATTGGACTAACAAAAAAAAATTCTCCCTTTCCTTATAACTCTATGTGAATGCAATCAAAACAGAGTTGAGGGAGTGAGTGAAATATACGAAAACGTTTATTTGTTTACAGTGAGAAAGGTACTAACTACGATTCCTTGTGTATGTTTTTTTGGAATACTATGTTTTGATTTAATAACCGGAAAGCAAGACATTGTTTGTACACCTAATTTGATAAGATTAAAAAGTGAAAATGGATAAGAATAAAGCATACTTTTTTATTAAATTGCCACCATAAAAAAGAGTGCGTATCGTGGTTCGAAAAACGGTAATTAAATTGTGTGTGTAGTGAATACTCAAGGTAAAATAAAGCTCATAACCTACAGGATTTTGAGGAAACAACTACTGTTACGGGTTTTTGTCAAGTGGAATGTCATTCCGTGCCCTGAGCCAGGTTTTTCGAATGAATGATTATACTATAGGTAAAATTATTGGTTCGGTTGTTGATGCAATATGGAAACGTCTTTCATCAAGGCACATGGCAGTGCCCTCTCATGATCAATTCATAGAGATTGCATCAGGATTTAAAGAAAGATGGAATTTCCCTAATGTTGTTGGATGTATTGACGGAAAGCATGTCAGGATCTAGTGCACTAAAGATAGTGGGACCATGTATTACTGCTATAAACAGTTTTTCTCCATAGTGCTGCAAGGCGTTTAGAAAACTTTCAAAACACGTTACCCAAACCCTTTGCATTTGAAGGGAGCGCGTCAGAGATGCCTTTTGTCATTTTTGGTGACGATGCCTACCCTCTTAAAACATACCTCATGAAACCTTTTTCCAGAAAGGGATTGTCACACGAAGAAAGAGTGTACAACTACCGCCTTTCTCGGGCTAGAAGATGCGTAGAATGCGCTTTCGGTATTATGACTGCTAAGTGGCGCTTACTGGACAAGGCGATAGAAACAGAATTAGAGAAAGCAGAAAAAATTGTCAAGTGTATTTGTTTACTACAAAACTTGATTATTGATATGGAAGGCTCTTACAACCCTGCAAACTTACAAAGAAGCTTTGGAATTTTATAAACAACAACAAGCCGCATCTCTCGTGCCTAATAAACAGTTCAATAGATCTACAAAAGAAGCTCAAAATATTCGAAATGCCTTCAAATCCTACTTCAATGGACCTGGTGCAGTGCCGTGGCAGAACACTCATGTTTAAAATAAGTCACAGAACTATTATTTTAAGTACTAACTCTGGCACTTTTCTAGTAGTTATTCGCTAGTTCTGTTCTGTTTTTAAATCACTAAATTTTGGAATTGACGTAACCGACCTATTTTCATCTTTCTATGAACAAAAAGGCATCTTTTGCGTTGAAATTATTGATTAATGTCAATAAAAATTATTTTGATAATGTAATGTATCCAGCAATGTAGTTTTGGTATAGTTTAATGAAAGTCTTAATCAATATAATAAATAATATTAACAATATATAATTAATAATATTACTATTTTTTCTAGAAAATACTATATGTGTAAATACTAGAATCAACATGATCACATAATTCACAAATTTTCAACCTAAAACTCGAAATCTTTACAAAACAATTGTCGCTTAACATTTAGAAAAGTGCCTTAATTTTTATATTTAAAGTTTAAACTTTTAGATCTGTAATTTGTTGTTTAATTTTTGTCACAGATCAGTAGGAAGACTGGAAGATACAATTTATAATAATTTATATACAATATCAGATATAACTGTCACAAATGCGGTATTCCAATGTTACACTGGTTATTTTTTTGGTATAGGCCTACCTTTTTCAAAATAATATGTTTTAAAATTAATGTAATAATATAAAACGTATTTTAAATATTTTCGATAAACAAACATAAAGAAACAAACAAAACTTACCAGTTATGTGTAATTTATTTCCAATGTCTTCCCACAGGACAGGCTTCAATTCTCTGTTATGGTAAGCCTTTGTTCGTTGACCCCAGAGACGTGGTTCATCACGAACAAGTTCAATTAGAAAGTCTCTGTTGGCGATTGCACATTTGCTGTTATTTTCAAATGACATTTTTAGTTTACTCAGCGAGGCACGGAACGTGACGGAACAGGCTGCCG
Organism: Magicicada septendecula; assembly: GCA_034769895.1. Taxonomy (NCBI): domain Eukaryota; kingdom Metazoa; phylum Arthropoda; class Insecta; order Hemiptera; family Cicadidae; genus Magicicada; species Magicicada septendecula. Next base: position 82,900,245 of record CM068368.1, on the reverse strand, counting down.
GATTGGAAACAAACCAAGTTGTTCTGACCCGGCGGCGGGCCGGCATCGGACGTCATGGGGAGTTGCCGGAACGGACCGACGTTCCCAGTGTAGGCACATTCTAAGAAACAAAGCAGTTTGTTTTGTTGAAAGCACGCTCCGTCAACCGTGCCTTATCGGACATTGACGGTTCTGTGTCCAATGTAGGTGCAGCCTTTACTTCTCCACTCTGGGCGTACTGAAGTCGGTGATGGGTTTTTTCAAAGTTGTCAGGCTGTAAAACCTTATTCAATATATTTAGGCGAACATTGTTTACCAGCTTTGGTGATTCAGGTATGTTTGAATATAGGTTATAATTTTTAATTTAGTTTATTTTTTGTATTGCATCACTTATCATCTTTAGTGGGTTGAGACGTGGCATAAATTTTGGGCGATACAGTCAAATTAGAGAGAAACATGGAGATGGAGGGCGGACGATAGAGGGAGTGACGGACAACGAGTAGACGTTCCACCTTTACCCGTCATAACTTACCTCTATTACAGTCATTTCACGAGTCTTGTAATAATTTCCACAGAGTGCATTGCTCAAATGACACACTTAACGTACAGTTAGAAAATCTGGGTAGTATCTCCGAGTAAGTGCCACTGTTATGTAGGGATGAGCATCGATGGCCGATGGCCGAGAAACATCGATGGGTAACATTCGATGTTCGAAGTTTTTACCATCGATGGTTCAGTCACGATGTTTCCTTGCTTTCGTTTCGATGTTTTTCCTTTTAGTCTATTACGTGATGAATTTTCTGGCGATTTTAAGTTATTGTCCATGGATTTTTCTGATTTGTTTTGCAATGTCTTCATGAAAGATTATAGAATAAAGTTAAGGAAATTTGTTGGCTTCCTCTTAAATTTAGGGATTGTTTTCACCCCTTTTCGGGGATAAAAAAAAATAAAATTTAATTAACCCTGGTAACCGATAGAGAATCGAATTCTAAGCAAAAAGTAGGTATAAACTTTTCCGAAAAAATGAGTTGTTTGCAGGTTACAATGGTTGAAAGTTCTGCCAAGAAAATGCGTTTTTTTTACATTAATCTGCAAATAACTTAAAAACGACGCGATTTCGCAAAATTTTAAATAAATCGAAATTAAAGCTTATTAACAGGCGAACATTTTCCACTTTGTTTAGTTTTGTTTTGTCAAATGGTTCTCGTGATACAGCTAAAACAAGATGGCAATTCACCGTTTTTTTATCAAATAACTTGCTGAAAACTAATTTATATCAGCGAAAAATGGTTCGTTCGTAACCAAGTTAGTACCAAATGAAAGCTCTGTTATTTTCTAAAAAATGATGGGTTAATCACTTGTCTAGCTTAAAAAATAACGAAGTTATGTAGGAAAATATAATAATTTTTGCAAATGTTTTCCAAGAAATTTAAAAACGGACGTCCGCCATTTTGTCAAATATGCATATTAAACCAAGATACTGTAGTCTTCAGATGTCTATTATATTAGCGATGTCCTCAAATTTGTTGAAGTATATATGTATTGCTGTACAGTAACGCGTAACGTTTTAAGAAAGTTCAAGTTTTTGGATTTTCGACAAAACTCGCCTTTTTTTATTAAATATCTCAGTAACTGTGCGTTTTATCGAAACAACAATATGAACAAAACATAAAGCTTATGAAACAGCAAAACTGTTGAATTTTGTTTTATTCCTTTACGACAAAATCTCGATGAGTTACAGCATTTTCAATGTGTACTTTGCCGACATCGTGTAAACAAGTTTTAAATTTTAGGCGAAATATCTAGGTAGTGTATAGTAGGTTTTTCGACTATAGTGCATACAACAAAAGTGGTAGCTTTTTAAATTTCCTATAAAATGCATTTTTTGAAATTTTGTTCTTAAAAATTGACCGAGTTATGACCAAAAATATAAACTCCACCAGTTAGATTTTGTTACCGTACGTTATATGTTCAGGTTCGGGTGCAGTCCTGAGAGCCTAATAATTTATACTAAACTAAATTGACAATAAAATTAAGTATCATTATTATTACGTCTATTGTAAACAAAAGAATATTTGTTCCAATTTGTCACTGTCTGTAGGCTACTGCTGGTTCTTAATATCAATGGAATATTTAAATAAAATAAAATTATATAATGTTTATGGTTCGACTTTTCTTTGATTAAATTTTATAAGCATCAGTGACATATATATTTTTTCGACAGAATTTTTTATTATGACCGTTAAAAACACGGACCCTCTAGCGGAGACCATAAGATCCGCTACCTGATGCTACAGCTGACACGTGTTTTTTTGGAGCATCAGCTAATCGTCGGAGTTGTTTTTTATTGTGTAAGGGTTGTAATATTTTGTTAAATAATATTGTGACGGTACGTTTCATCACCATAGACATATAATCTGATATAACAGTAAAACACAGTCATGTGTACTAGTATAAACCGTGGATGATAAGAAAACTTAAAAAAAAATAAGTGTATATTAAACATAGTATGTCAATCCCAAATTAAAACAAAAGCAGTCGATGAAGAATAAATAGATATTGAAAAAAGTGCAACACAGTAGTTATAATAAAAAATTAGAAGAGAAACACAAAGAAAACTATAATAACGTGATAAACCCAATAGATATGGTAAGTGAGGTGTACAAATAAAACAAACCACGAACATCAGAATGAATAAAATTAAACGTGCGACAGAGTACAAGAAAGTGGAGTCAACATTGAATAAATAATGAAATGAAGAGGCAAAGAACTAGGGTAAAAATATTGAGAAAAGAAGATTAAACCTAAATACCTTACAATTAGGTCTAGAATCAAATAAAACCACCCGAAATTAATTGATGATAACATAAAGGATAAAGATCAAATAATAAGCAAACTATCTTTGCAGTGGAGTCAATAAAATGAAATGCATGTATTAGTATAAAGAAAGATTGTAATTAAACGATATTAAGACAACTGCAGTGGGGGTGTAATACAAAAGAAATCAGTGATGATCAGAGATCATGGTATAAACCAGTGGGGGAGGAGTAAAAATTGAGATAGTGGTCTTATGAAACAAATAACAGGTAGTAAGAACCAGAAAGTAGTAGTAATATATAGTTTAAGGATTTTCTAAAAGAACCATGTTTATTGTGTAGTAATTAGTAAATAGAATAGGCTAATAGATTTAATAAGTTAATGTATTAGACACCCATGGTTGTTGTGATATAAGTAATTAATAGAAAGGGTTTATATACCCAATGATTTATGGTGTTAAACGCCCATGTTTTGTTGCATTGTAACTAGTTGATAGAAGGGGTCAGTATACACCATAATTTAAGTTGTTATAACCATTTGTTTAAAAGTTTGTTAATTGTTTAAGAAATGTTAGTTTAGAAAAATATTTAAAATGTCATAACCAGATGTATAAACCTACCATAACTGTAACAAGATAGATAGGAAGCATAATTATAGCATATATGACAGGCCATTGAGTTGATATGGTACCAGTATTATTGTTATCATAGGAAATGTATGAGTAGGTATTTAAAACTGTGATGTTATATGTAAAGTAAGGATACCTAGAATTGTTGTCAGTAGTAAGGATAATCATATTAGAATATATTAAATTAGCAAAACAAACAATAACAAATGTCAGGCAAGATTAGGTCAAGTCCTAAGAAACACAAAATTATAAACATGTCAAGACAGTAAATAATGGGTCGAAATGGGGCACATTTTGTATCAAAATTATTTAATTCTACCAAGCAATGACATGGTGTAGATCAAATATAAATTAAAATCAAAATAAACAAAAATAATATGAGGTGACAGAAATGAATGCCCTAGATTTCAAATAATGTAATGTCACGTGATCCGAGGTCATGGAATTTGAACCAATCACAGAACACAAAACAGGGTCATCAACGGAAATTAAACGTATTTTGTACTCACTCAATTGTTAAACGTTAAACTGAAAAGTTCTACAGCGTGTAGCTGAGAATCAAGTTTTAATATTAAACCAGTAAATTTCACACCAAGAAACAAAAATATGCAATAAACAGATAATTGAAGAGGCATTCAACTCAATACACGAATCCGAAAACGAGAAAAAACTTAACACTGATGGGAATTTGATGAAATTAACCACCTCTCACGTGAGCGTCATCTTTATCGTAAGCAGTGTTGGTGAGGATTTTGGTTAACTGTACAACGTATCAACTACATCACGTCACCTACAACACTGTTTCAACTTAAAAAACACAGTTAATCCAGACACTTATAAACCTCAGTAAACTATTTTTCCAAGAGATTATCAACATTATATTACTTAAACCAATTTTAATCTGACATTGGAAGGAACATAATCTCAAATACAGCACGAAAGCAGTCGGCCATTTTGAAATTGTGGCTGGCGAGGTCGCTGTTTAACGTGTAGGCAACTTCTAAATATGAACAAATTTAAACCAACACTAATACAGATATACTTTGTTAGTTATTAAGAATTAGATTTATAACATTGTGATGCATTGTATTTTTACTTTAACGCATTTTTCCGATCTTTATTAACAACTCAAAGAACCCCATTACCTGAGAAAGAAACATTATATTGTAAATTTTTTTTAAGTACTGTTTGTCATAGTCGGAAGCAGTGAGAGAATCGATTCAAGTTGTAACCGTTCGATTCACGGATTGGCAGACCGGGCAATGTTCAAGAAAAAAAAAAAAAAAAAAACAACAGTTAAATTAATTTGTTAATGATATCAGTTTCATTTTTATTTGTTAGAATGGTTACAGGAGTCAGTAGTTACAGGTGACAAAGGAGAGAAGTTGCGGCGAGATCAGGGACATCGAGTACGTCGCCACTAAAGCGGAATAACCTCACAGACAGGCGCGAAAATAGATCGATTGAAAAGAAACCCTTCGATCAGATTATCTATTGCAGATTTAATTATTTCTCTCGGCGCCGATTCAAACAATACGGCTGCGTACGATACTCTCGCTATCGTAAAGCCGTTAATAATATTGAAAAAACTAACGAACCACTCGACAACAAAATATGATACTATAAAAGACAATTGCTTATTTCCCGAATAAACAAACAAGACACATTAATAAGAAATATTATTATAAAATTGCCGCTCCAACGCGGGAATTCTAACATATATAAACGACGCTAAAAAATATTATTGTTATAAAATTGACGCCAACAACGTACGGCTTTTAAGACGTATTAATAGTCATATTATAAAATTGACGCATCCAACGTGTGGTTTTTCACCCGTATCAGATACGTATATTATAAAATTGACGCAACCAACAGTGGGGCTTTTAACAGAGGTAGATAACGATATATTATAATATTAATGTTGTGATGTTTAAGTAACTGTAGGTTAAACATCCCCCAAAACCTGTAGGTACCCAATTTTAGGATTTCAAAGTACATGCTCGCATTTTTTTATGTTTTCAATCCTTTAGTGGTGGTTATCAACCCTTTCAAGTCAAACCGTTGCGTAGGATGTATCGCTTGACGTCAAAATCGTAATCAGCACCCCCCCAAAACGTATAGATACTCACTTTTGAGGCTTTGACCGGCATTCTCGCGAAGTTTAATACTTACACCCCCTGATTATAGTCTGCTTGAATCCTTTAAAAACTAACCATTTTCTCTAATTTTGGACGTCAGAATCGTAATCAGCATCCCCAAAACCCTATAAGTACCTAATTTCAGGGCTTGAAAATGCATCCTCGCGTCGTTTCATATTTTCAAGCTTTTAGGGGTGGTTTTCAACCCTTCAGGTGTAAGATCAGGCCAAAATGTTTCCTTAACTTTGTTCTAGAAACTTTTAGGAAGCGATAGCAAAAGGAATCAAAAAATTACATGTGCACTGACTCCAAATCGGCAGACAGGCTCTTTGTCGCGCCTCACGTAATAGACTATTTGAACGTTTTGTAAAATTTGTAAAGAAAACTTAGATAATATCTATATAATATAATATATATATAATATAATATATATATAATATAATATAATATATTATATTGTTAAATTTTGTATATCTTATATTTGTATATTTAAATCGACAAATTGGTATGTTAGATATTATTGTTATTACCGACTATTGGCTAGTTGGTAAGTAGTGAGTACCATGTAGATGAAGTTACGTAGTAGCGTAGTGACGATATACGGTAAAACTAAAAATAGAACAAAACCGTTTCATAGAAAACCGTTACTTATGTTACAACAATTTGAGAACAGTTTCGAAGTTAGCTTACAAACGTATGAAATAACGGTTGTCGTTTACGTTACACATATTCGGTTTTCATTCAGATTTAGTTTTTTTTTTTTACAGTTATTTTTCATTCTAGTTATAGCGTTTTCCCTTACAGATTGCTATTTCGACCAACTATTTAAATTTCTGTGTGATTTTCAGAGGGAAATAAACCTGCCAAAAACATAGATCTTTATTTGAATCCCAACATCGGCTCGAAAACATCGATGTTATCAAACCGATGTTTTTCTAACATCGATGTGCTCTTCTCGATATTAATATGAATGTTAAACATCGATGGTTTTTTGAAGATTCTCATCCCTACTGTTATGTGTTCTTGTCGGTAATTTTACGCCCCCCCCTCGAAAGTGGAGGCCCGCTTTACTGTCGCACAATACCCGTTGTTGTATTTACTGTGGCGGCAGGGTGAGTAGTGCTCAAAATCAATGCCCAGTTCAGCGTGCCGGCACGTATTCTGTATTTCCTGTGCCACTGCGTCGATCCGTGCTCCCAGCCCTCGTTATAATGTATCTCGAACTCCATCCAGTCCAATGACTTGAACTCAGTTGTTGTGTCTGTAAAATTGAACGTGACAATACCTAGACTCGGATAATGTTGTGTGACTAATCGACTTGACTCGTAGAGGCCCAGACGTACGCCGCTCGGACGGATGCGTCTGTTCTTGCCGTAGTACAGGGTCGCCACATACAACAGATCATGCGCTGTCACTGAAAACAATTCTCTGATATAATTTCTACACTTAACGTGAGAAAACATAAAAATTAAATATTTTTAGTCATAAAACTAAAAAAAAAATAGATAGCTGCCTGCTGTTAGCGTAACGCGTCGTATAGAAGTAGATTTATTTATCTCTAGTAGAATTGGAATCCAATGCCCCGAGCAGCAGCGTATCCAGAATATGGCCTTGGGGTAAGAGGGGTCCGGTCGAGTCGGTTCCATATAAAGGTAAAAACAAGTTAAGACTAATCATCATTACTATCTTTGAAGTAGTTGAAAAACGTGTGTTAAATCAATCCCATTGAACTAAACGGTAATAACACAATAAAAATAGCCTTTATTAGAACACTGTTTAGTATATACTTATTGACTGAATTGATTTTCCTATATTTCATATTTTAGACGTATACGCAAATGTTGTGTAATAAATCCGTTTGTATATTTAAAAAAGAGTTACTACTATATTAACACACAGAGCTGAAAAATAATAAATTAATATTAATCCGGCTATACAATGGTAACACATTTTCTGGAACCAAAGATTACAGAAGTGATTGAAATCTCATCTTCCACTGCTGCTTGTCCATCCAAAGATCTTCTTCAATTTCTCGTTCCTCAGTATAGTCCGAATTTCTTCTACTAGGGGATAGGTGGTCTTCCTCTTTTCCTTCTTCCTGGTGGGATCCATTTCAGAACTCTCCTTGGCAACCTTTCCTGTGTCTTTCTTTTTTGTGTGTCCATATCATTATAATTTCTTTATTTGAATAAAATCAACAATTGAATTTTTTTACATTCATTCTGCCTTTAATGACTTCATTTCTAATTTTGTCACGTCTGGATACTCTTGCCGAACATCTCCAAAAGAGTAACTCTGCTGTCATTAATTTTGTTCTTGTGTGTTTATTAGTATTCCAAACTTCTGAGACGTAAGTCATGATACTTCCAACAATGGTTTTAAATAATTTTGTTTTAGTTTCTGCTGTAATTTGCTTATCCCTCAGGATTTCTCTTAATGCTGATATAGCCATCTTTTCCAAATTAATTCTGGAAAAATTTATTTATCCAGAAAAAAATATTTTTTTTTTAAAAATAATAAATTATTCTAAAAATTAAGAGATTAACAAAATTCGTTAAATTTTTTTCGACACTGGGGTGTCCGGTCCCGTTCGTCTACCCCCCCCCGTAAATACGCCCCTTGAGGCCGCGGGTGATGTGAACATTGTAACGCATCAAAAAGTACCGTTACATAAATATAATAAAAAATACCCAAATGAAGATCTACCATGAACATATCTAAGTTAATATAGCCAAACACACTAACAAGAGGAAAGACAACACTCAAATGTCAAAGTCAACCCTCTATATCCATGATTGAACAATGTTAAAGAAAATAAGCACCCTAGAAGGAAGGAGTTGTAATTAAATAAAACATCAATGTTATAACAAAAGGAAAAGTGAACTAAGCAACTACATTAGCAACCAGGACCCAATAGATTCAATAAGTGAGGGAAAATATATAATAAATGAAGAAAATATCCGACAAATAAGAAAATAATATAACCAGTGTGAAGAGGACACAATAAGTGAGGGAAAATACATAATAAATGAAGAAAATATCCGACAAATAAGGAAATAATATTACCAGTATGAAGAGTACCAAATAAGAGAGGAATAATACCACAACAAGGAAGAACCTGAGAGGAAACTCCAAGTGACCACGAACAAAACTATTGACAATATAATAATTCAATAAGCAACCACAGACAATAATAGTGTGCTACTTACAGTGAATTAATTAATACTAATATACCACGAGCTAAAATAAACTAACACAAACAATGATAGTGTGGTATTTACAGAAAGTGAAAATATTAAGTGATAACAATTTTATACAATAATCTCAAATAAACCAACACAGACAATAAGTGTATTATTTATGAGACAAAAAGTGTAATATAGTAAAGCATAATAAAAGACCACAAGTGAACTGAAATTAAGTACAGAAATAATTGCTCAAATATGAAAGTAAATGGAACTGATTACCTGTAACTACCATGACTGACTCTAAATATAAAATCATTGCAAAACACACATTTAGATATCAGGAGAGTGTAAAGTAAAATCAACAGAATGTAATTGTTAGAATATCAGAAATAAGACAACATGTATTAGATTAAAAATAGTCAACCAAACCAATTGTAAACATCCAATATATATGCCAATAACCAATTAGAATTAGATAATACTATGTAAACAAATAGTCAGTAATAGAATTAAATTACAGAAAACCATTGTACTAGATAATAGTAATACCAATCATGGTAAATATGTAAGAAAATACACAAGAAACCAGACTAACACATATAGGCATTGTTGTCATACAGTGATATACACATAACCTCAACTGAACAGAATTTGCAACAAAGAATCATAATTAACAATTAGAAAAACACTGATAAAAGTATTTACATGATGCAACAACCAAACTAGAATAAATAATGAACAGAATAACCCCAATATGAACTAAGAAACACAACAATATACTTTAAATTTTATAAACAAATAACAGCCAAAATACCAAACCACAGAGTGACTGACAGAATTACATAAAAAACTCAATCAAAACTAATCAGAAAGAGAAAAATTGTATAACAGTAGTTTCAAGGATACTCAATGCCTCTTTGAGAACACTTAACAAACAGCGAATGCATAAATTTATATTATAACAATGAAAAACAATAGTACATGTCAGATGAAACTAGATGAAAGTAACAGTCCAACAGAAAATTGTGAGTAATTAGCACAGCAGGGAATACTAAATACCCAAGATAAGATGTAGACAAACACTAAATACCAATTAATTGGTGAAAATACATCCATAATACAAAACTATTTGTAAAATCAGAGTGTCAATATGACAGGACACCTGACACGGTGTGGTAAAACCAGTTATTGTAAATAAACTAAGATATGTTAGTAATTACAAAACTGCACCAAATGTGTAGTATCATTTGAAGTATAAACCAAACACAATAGAATTGTGCGAGAGTGATATATACAAACATTGTTTCGTAGGAGTTTCGTTACAAACACTGTGACACGAGAATTTTATATATATATATATATATATATATATATATACTGTAAATAATAAGAAATAATGCATGGACATTTAAGGCCTACTCGCCTGAAAGTGTATTATTGAATTTTGTAAATATTTAGCATTTAAGAAATAATTGATAAGAAATAATGACTTGAAACATTATCAGTAAGTGATATATGTATCATGGGATACTATAAAGGTGAAAAAACTTATGTTTAAATAAGAAACACTAAAAGTGCATCAACGAAAGTATAAATCGTTTAATCATGAACGGAAATAGTGCTTGTGTGGACTCAAAATAAAGAGCAAAGCAGCCGAAATAACATGATACCATTAGTTTTCGAATCGGAGGTGTATTAAAAAAGTTATGAGCAATCATAGTTATTCAATCAATTACAAAAGGATTGATGGCGTCACTTTTATACTCTCGACCCCAAAGACTGACGCTGAGAAATAAAATTTATTAATTTCTTGGGGCATATGGGTATGAGATTAATCGACTTTCAGCCAATAAGAAACGCTGATTCCAAGCAGACGCCACCCGAAGGAGCTGAACGTAGCTTCACTACCAAACTGATCATCAACGACGACAGAACGACTCTCCGATGGAAGTATTTTTACAAAATGTGCGCGTTCCCCCATTAGTAAACAAATAACTAACCTAACAATAACCTCCAAATGTGTGAAGTGTAAACAGTGCTACGACATAGTGAAATATACCATTGCTAGTGTATAATATCAGCAATGATGAGTGATAATAAGGGAGTATATAGAATTAACAATATTTAAATGAATTTTAAACGATTATTAAATAACAATTTTTGTGTTGATACTACGTTAGTCAAATGCGTTCATACGTGACTAACCTAATTATTAATTATGAATTAACACATTATTCAACAAAAGTTCTCAATAATATTTTTAAATAAAATATTATTAATTTTAAAGAAGAATCGAAATGAAAAAATACTATTTAAGTAACACAAATATACTTGAACATAGATGCTGATTTGACTTAAACGTCAACGAAAGACAATTCGATTATTAATAATATTTGAGAACTGTCAATAAAGTTAATGATTAATAAATGTGTCATTAGCTAATATTACGTGTAACAATAAGATTTTAATATTATTTAATTTAAATATTTTTATCAATTAACTTAGAAAAATTTCCATTCTAACCTACCTGTTGTTGAAAGGTACACGTGATACAGTGCCATGCTTTCAATTCAAGAAACCCTAACTATTATTAATTGCACTGAAATTATAAACTAATCATCATATTTTAATTTTTATAACCATTAACGGAATTTTATTCCTATATACAAAAATAATAATCGTATTGCACATGCTATACCATAACCTGCAAATTTAAATGCAAGCGTGTCTAGTACGATAGTTTACAATTATAATTAACCTTTTTCTATTTATGTAACCACTCTCCATAATACGTCATTATCGTATTTAAGCATTTTGTTGTAGTAAGTACTGTATCTTGTATACTAAAAGAATTCACGATTTTATTAATTATAAATAAGAAACCTAACCAAATCAGGTTAGAGAAGTACAACATAAAAAACCAGTGTTACCAGCCCTGAGTTTTAAGAATCTCTGTAACGAGTTAAATTGTTTTTAATGTTTTATAAAACTTTTGTGAAGGTTTTGAAATGAACTTTAATTGTTGTTAATAAATTACCATTCAATACACAATCGTGTCAGTCCATTATTTAAAGGTAGACTATAACGACAACACGACAGAGCATTTATTTTACAGATTGGCAGTAAGGCAAATAAGCGGCCAAGATTTTGAATAATTTCAAAACAGTGTTATACACAGATCAACTTTATTTATATAATATCCACATACCAACAAGTGGTAAATATTGTATGAATTGTGTTGTGTTGTTTTCAAAATATTACAGAAAGAGAAGATCTACGTTAGAAGATTGACATCGGTAAGTAAGTGGTAATTCACATCTAAACTAACCAGTGCTTCGAAAATAGAATTTGAACATTTTTCAGCTTTTTAAACCTTTTTGAAACAACGTAAATTATAAATTAAATCATAAATAATAATAATTCTAAAACTACACAATTGAACAAACACGTATACTTGTTGAGTTATAGAGTGGCAACAACGTGTGGCTTATTATATTTAAACAAACACACCCATATACTCGTTATATTATAGAGTGACGCTCCATCGCGGGGCATAATTCGTCAAGTAACAACATACACGCTCCCAGCCACCACTACACTACCGGCACACACAAAAATCTAGCCTATATAATCGGTACAAACGTACGGGCCCAACAATCCGAATATTTCCTCAAATCCTACGTAGTTTTGTAGTTTTCCGATAACCTATATTTTCTGATACATAAAAAATAATAATAAACTCTTTAATTTAAAAAAAAAAAAAAAAAAAAAAACAGAAGAAAATTATTTTAAAAGAATTTTCTTTCATAGAGCCAGATCAGGGTAACAAAAATTTCATTTAACAAATTACATTCCGTTTATAACAGACAGGATTAATAATAGGTTAAAAAACAATGGTCATAACATGGTATCAGTAAACAAACGTAATCTTTTTTCACTAGTAGTCAACAATAAAGAAAAATCAAACACACTGGAGAAAAATGGAGTTTATGAAATACACTGTGCAGAATGCGATGCTATTTATATCGGACAATGTGGCCGTCTCTGAAACATCGCATTTCTAAACATATGAAGGCGATTTTAACCAATACAGCCAATACAGGTTTTGCAATCATTGCTTACAACACAATCACTTCATAGATACACAAAACATAACACTACTCTACAACATACAAAAAGGCAAAAAATGGATTTGTTAGAAATTATAGAAATAAAAAAAGCAATAAAAATAACAAAAACTTAACAAATGAACAAACTGAATTCTCAAGCAGAATGATCACTGTTGCACACCACTATATAAAATTATCCCGATTAGCGCTTTCAAGCTTCACAGCTCATCGTCAGATCGGAATTAAACCAAAAACCTGAAAAAACCCTTCACTCACATCTCACCCCACCCTACTCACACACAACAAGCTATAATTGAATGTCCCTTCCCCACCCTCAGCCCTGTCCCACCATCTGGACAGTTACATATTTTTCTAGCAAATTCCTTGTGTTTCATTGTTGTGTGTGTGTGTGTACATTCCTTTTAAACCTAGTCTTCCTCATCCACACATGTGTGCCAGTCACACACCCTTATTTTAAAAACACCTAATTAGTCCTAAGCAATCTAATTCTTAATGTTACCTATCTGTCCTCTATCATTTACTTCTTAATTATGTTATAAAATATTTCTTCATTATCAAATTTAATTTTAGTATTAATTAAATTGTCTAACCCTTTTTCTCTTTCTTTCAATATTTCTAACTCTTCCCTAAGCTTCCTTTCAACTGTGTTATTTACTATTTTTACAATTTCGTAGTCTTGCAAAGGATTAACAAACTTATGGTTGTCTTCTATGAAATATCTTGCAAATAACGAATTCGTTGTTCTGTTACCTTCTCCACGTTTGTGGTCAGACAACCTGCAAACGAATTTTCGTCCTGTCTCACCTAGGTACACTTTGTTGCAGTCTCTACATTTTAATTTATAAATTCCGCTTTTCTGTAATACTGGGATTTTTTTTATATTTTTATTCCTTATCTTATCAAACACCGTTTCACATTTTTTAATAGCTATATCTACTCCGTATTTATTAAAACATTTTATAATTTTTCTGGTATGTGAACCTATGTATGTCAATGACCCTGCATAATTCTTTTGTTCTGGTTCTATTTTAGCTTTTTATATGTTAACCCTTTTCATAACTTTATCCACTATGTTGGTGTTATAATTATTATTCCTTACAATACCCTTTATCGTTTTTAACTCCCTATCTTTCGATTCGGTCTCTTTTAAACACTTCTGAGCTCTATAACAAAATGAATTGATTGCCGCCATTTTATATCTATAAGGGTGGTAAGACTCTCTTGGTATAATTATATCAGAATACGATTCTTTCCTAAATATCCCAAACTGCAGTTTCTCATTATCTTTAATTTCTATGTTTAAATCTAACTAATTTATTTTCTTACCTCCTATCTCTTCTTTAAATTGTAAGTTTTTATCCTTATGAGGTAATAAACGACAACAATAAGGTAAGGTAATTTTTTAACTATCTTAAGTTAAAAGTTAAATTGAAGAGGGTTTTAAGTAAAATATGGTTTAATAAACAATGTCTGGATAATAATATCATCCCAAAATACGCACAAGTTAAAATTAAAAATAAGAACAGTGTAGCTAAAAAGGTAAAAGAACAAAGCGAGAAGTTGTGGATAAAATTGGAAATAAGGTCACTTTACGGCTTAATCAATAGATATAATAGGGAATTATATGTCAGACATATGGAACTGTTAAGCACATACTCGTATGTAGAGTTGGAAGAAATATTGTATAATTTTGGTTTGGGGTACGTAGAAAAGAAATTGGAAAAGGAAAATAGAAAAATGGTAGATAAGTTAAATAAATTAATAAGGAAAAACGAAGTAAAAAAGGAACACCTCATTAAGAATAACTACGAAAAAAGAGTAATAAACCTTACAGAGGTAATTTTCAATACAGAAGAAAAAGAAATTTTAGCAAAAGGCTTAAAATACGCGCCACCACCAGAATTAAATCAAGAAAAAACGATTATTAAATGCGAAAGCATAATACAAAAACTAGGAAATGAAAATGATAAAAAAAGAATGAGGTGGGAAGTAGGGAATGTAGTAGATAAAATATTTAAGAAAAATTTGTATAATTCAAAAAATGAACCAAAAATCAAATCAACTGTAACTAAACTAAAGAATAAAATAAGAAAGAGTGATATTATAGTTACGAAGGCGGACAAAGGAAATACAATGATACTACTGAGAAAAGACGAATACATAAAGAAAACGGAAGAATTTATAAGTGAAGGACCATATGAGGAAATAAAGTATGATTATACAAGTAAGTACCAGTCAAGGATAAAACAAATGATGAAACAGATAACATTTATAGAAGAAAATAAGGAAAAGTATTTATTAGAAAGTAATCCAACAGCACCAACTTTTAAAAGTCAGGTTAAGATACATAAAGAAGGAAAACCAATTAGACCCATTGTTTCTTTTATTAATGCACCTATATATAAATTATCAAAGGAAGTTTGCAGAGTACTAAAAGAGAAATATGGATTTGGGACAAAATACAGCATAGAGAATAATGTAAAATTGATAGAAAAATTAGAAAATATTAGAATTAATATAAATACAAAATTGATATCACTGGATGTTAAGGACATGTTTACCTATATCATAGTAAATAAAGTTATTAACTTAATAAACGATAATAATATGAGAGAATACAGGTATAAAAAGCAGTTGAGCAAAGTAATTAAAGAATGTGTAAATCAGAACTATTTTAGGTTTAATAACAAGTTTTATATACAGAAAAAAGGTTTACCTACGGGATCTCCATTATCCCCTATTCTTGCAGAAATATACATGAATGATTTTGAAAAGCAATTAATAAGTTCCACTAAGTATAAAGACAATATAAAATTATGGACTAGATACGTTGACGATGTATTAGTAATTTGGGAAGGAAGCATAGAAGAAGTGCATGAGTTTATAAATGAGGTAAATAATAAGGATAAAAACTTACAATTTAAAGAAGAGATAGGAGGTAAGAAAATAAATTAGTTAGATTTAAACATAGAAATTAAAGATAATGAGAAACTACAGTTTGGGATATTTAGGAAAGAATCGTATTCTGATATAATTATACCAAGAGAGTCTTACCACCCTTATAGATATAAAATGGCGGCAATCAATTCATTTTGTTATAGAGCTCAGAAGTGTTTAAAAGAGACCGAATCGAAAGATAGGGAGTTAAAAACGATAAAGGGTATTGTAAGGAATAATAATTATAACACCAACATAGTGGATAAAGTTATGAAAAGGGTTAACATACAAAAAGCTAAAATAGAACCAGAACAAAAGAATTATGCAGGGTCATTGACATACATAGGTTCACATACTAAAAAAATTATAAAATGTTTTAATAAATACGGAGTAGATATAGCTATTAAAAAATATGAAACGGTATTTGATAAGATAAGGAATAAAAATATAGAAAAAATCCCAGTATTACAGAAAAGCGGAATTTATAAATTAAAATGTAGAGACTGCAACAAAGTGTACCTAGGTGAGACAGGACGGAAATTCGTATGCAGGTTGTCTGACCACAAACGTGGAGAAGGTAATAGAACAACGAATTCGTTATATGCAAGATATTTCATAGAAGACAACCATAAGTTTGTTAATCCTTTGGAAGACTACGAAATTGTAAAAATAGTAAATAACACAGTTGAAAGGAAGCTTAGGGAGGAGTTAGAAATATTGAAAGAAAGAGAAAAAGGGTTAGACAATTTAATTAATACTAAAATTAAATTTGATAATTAAGAAATATTTTATAACATAATTAAGAAGTAAATGATAGAGGACAGATAGATAAGATTAAGAATTAAATTGCTTAGGACTAATTAGGTGTTTTTAAAATAAGGGTGTGTGACTGGCACACATGTGTGGATGAGGAAGACTAGGTTTAAAAGGAATGTACACACACACAACACTGAAACACAAGGAATTTGCTAGAAAAATATGTAACTGTCCAGATGGTGGGACAGGGCTGAGGGTGGGGAAGGGACATTCAATTATAGCTTGTTGTGTGTGAGTAGGGTGGGGTGAGATGTGATTGAAGGTTTTTTTCAGGTTTTTCGTTTAATTCCGATCTGACGATGAGCTGTGAAGCTTGAAAGCGCTAATCGGGATAATTTTACTTCCATATTCCTTAAGGAATGGAAGTATGGTGATGGCAAAAAAAATCGTGTTCGAGATTATTGCAGATTCTGATTCTACTACACTCAAAACATGAAAAAAAGTCGTTTTCCGAAAAGTGTCTGTGTGTGTGTCTGTCTGTCTGTGTGTGTGTCTGTAGATTTTTTTTCTATGGCAAACGATAACTGCCGCAAATTCAAACAGAATCAAATAATTTTTTGCATGCGGCCCTGATTTGCAGAGTACTCGCGACGTATTGTTTTTGGTGAAGATCGGTTGAGGGAAAGGGGTAGTTTACCTGCAACGGTTTTTTTTTTTAGCAAGGGTAATTTTGTTTGTTTGGCAAACGATAACAGCCGCAAATTCAAACAGAATCAAATAATGTTTCGCATACAGCCCTGAATTGTAGAGTTCTCAAGATCGTTTGATTTTGGTGAAGATCGGTTAAGGGAAAGGGGTAGTTTACCTGTAACGTTTTATGTTTTAACAAGGGTATTTCTTATGGCAAACGATAACAGCCGCAAATTCAAACAGAATCAAAAGATTATTTGCATACAGCCCTATATTGTAGAGTTCTCAAGACCTATTGTTTTTGGTGAAGTTCGGTTGAGGGAAAGGGGTAGTTTACCTGCAACGTTTTTTTAACAAGGGTATTTTCTATGGCAAACGATAACAGCCGCAAATTCAAACAGAATCAAATAATGTTTTGCATACCGCCCTGATTTGTAGAGTACTCAAGACCTATTGTTTTTGGTGAGGATCGGTTAAGGGAAAGGGGTAGTTTACCTGTAACGTTTTTTTTTAACAAGGGTATTTCCTATGGCAAACGATAACAGCCGCAAATTCAAACAGAATCAAATAATGTTTTGCATACAGCCCTGATTTGTAGAGTACTCAAGACCTATTGTTTTTGGTGAAGATCGGTTAAGGGGAAGGGGTAGTTTACCTGCAACGTTTTTTTATCAAGCGTATTTTCTATGGCAAACGATAACAGCCGCAAATTCAAACAGAATCAAATAATGTTTTGCATACGTCCCTGAATTGTAGAGGTCTCAATGACTTTCGATTTTGGTGAAGATCGGTTAAGGGGAAGGGGTAGTTTACCTGCAACCTTTTACGTTTTAACAAGAGTAAAGTACTTGAACATTTATTTAAATTTTTTGAAACAATGGTAATTGTTAAAAATAAAATAATTTTGTTGCCAGGCAATAAAATTATAATTTTTTCACTTTAATGTAATATAATATTTTTCATTTAATACAGCAATAAAAAGGCAGGTAAGACACAGCCTGGCTGTTTGGCTGAAAATGATTTTAAATATAAATCTTAGAATATGGAAGTCATGTATGGTTCTCCATACCAATATTTTTCATGTTTTGAGCGTAGTAGAATCAGAATCTGCAATAATCTCGAACACTATTTTTTTTGCCATCACCATACTTCCATTCCTTAAGGAATATGGAAGTAAAAATATGATATCAGTACAAGAATCACCAGGGTGATTATTACTTCCATATTCCTTAAGGAATGGAAGTATGGTGATGGCAAAAAAAATCGTGTTCGAGATTATTGCAGATTCTGATTCTACTACACTCAAAACATGAAAGTCTGTGTGTGTCTGTAGATTTTTTTTCTATGGCAAACGATAACTGCCGCAAATTCAAACAGAATCAAATAATTTTTTGCACACAGCCGTGATTTGTAGAGTACTCACGACCTATTGTTTTGGTGAAGATCGGTTGAGGGAAAGGGGTAGTTTACCTGCAACGGTTTTTTTTATCAAGGGAATTTTTTTTTGGCAAACGATAACAGCCGCAAATTCAAACAGAATCAAATAATGTTTCGCATACAGCCCTGAATTGTAGAGTTCTCAAGACCTATTGTTTTTGGTGAAGATTGGTTAAGGGAAAGGGGTAGTTTACCTGTAACGTTTTATGTTTTAACAAGGGTATTTCCTATGGCAAACGATAACAGCCGCAAATTCAAACAGAATCAAACGATTATTTGCATACAGCCCTAAATTGTAGAGTTCTCAAGACCTATTGTTTTTGGTGAAGATCGGTTAAGGGAGAGGGGTAGTTTACCTACAACGTTTTTTTAACAAGGGTATTTTCTATGGCAAACGATAACAGCCGCAAATTCAAACAGAATCAAATAATTTTCTGCACACAGCCCTGATTTGTAGAGTACTCAAGACCTATTGTTTTTGGTGAAGATCGGTTGAGGGGAAGGGGTAGTTTACCTGCAACGTTTTTTATCAAGCGTATTTTCTATGGCAAACGATAACTGCCGCAAATTCGAACAGAATCAAATAATTTTTTGCATACGTCAGTGAATTGTAGAGTACTCAAGGCCATTAGATTTTGGTGAAGATCGGTTAAGGGGAAGGGGTAGTTTACCTGCAACCTTTTACGTTTTAACAAGAGTAAAGTACTTGAAAATTCATTTAAACTTTTTCAAACAATGGTAATTGTTAGAATATGGAAGTCATGTATGGTTCTCCATACCGATATTTATATAGTGGTGTGCAACAGTGATCATTCTGCTTGTGATTTCAACCACTAACACAACTTTCTTGATTAAACTGAATTCTGTGTATCCCCTTTACTAAAAGCTGTTATTTAGTTTAGTTTATTTTATATTTTGCATTCAGATTATATTTAGTTTAGTTAATTTTTACTTCCATATTCCTTAAGGAATGGAAGTATGGTGATGGCAAAAAAAATCGTGTTCGAGATTATTGCAGATTCTGATTCTACTACACTCAAAACATGAAAAAAGTCGTTTTCCGAAAAATGTCTGTGTGTGTGTCTGTCTGTGTGTCTGTCTGTGTGTCTGTCTGTGTGTCTGTCTGTGTGTCTGTAGATTTTTTTTTTATGGCAAACGATAACTGCCGCAAATTCAAACAGAATCAAATAATATTTTGCATACAGCCCTGATTTGTAGAGTACTCACGACCTATTGTTTTTGGTGAAGATCGGTTGAGGGAAAGGGGTAGTTTATCGGCAACGATTTTTTTTTTATCAACGGAAATTTTTTTTTTGGCAAACGATAACTGCCGCAAATTCACACAGAATCAAATAATTTTTTGCATACAGCCCTGATTTGTAGAGTACTCGCGACCTATTGTTTTTGGTGAAGATCGGTTGAGGAAAAGGGGTAGTTTACCGGCAACGGTTTTTTTTTATCAAGGGAAATTTTTTTTTGCAAACGATAACAGCCGCAAATTCAAACATAATCAAAAGATTATTTGCATACACCCCTAAATTGCAGAGTTCTCAAGACCTATTGTTTTTGGTGAAGTTCGGTTTAGGAAAAGGGGTAGTTTACCTACAACGTTTTTTTAACAAGGGTATTTTCTATGGCAAACGATAACAGCCGCAAATTCAAACAGAATCAAATAATTTTCTGCATACAGCCCTGATTTGTAGAGTACTCAAGACCTATTGTTTGTGGTGAAGATCGTTTAAAGGGAAGGGGTAGTTTACCAGCAACGTTTATATCAAGCGTATTTCATATGACAAACGATAACTGCCGCAAATTCAAACAGAATCAAATAATTTTTTGCATACAGCCCTGATTTGTAGAGTACTCACGACCTATTGTTTTTGGTGAAGATCGGTTGAGGGAAAGGGGTAGTTTACCAGCAACGGTTTTTTTTATCAAGGGAAATTTTTTTTGGCAAACGATAACAGCCGCAAATTCAAACAGAATCAAATAATGTTTCGCATACAGCCTTGAATTGTAGAGTTCTCAGGACCTATTGTTTTTGGTGAAGATCGGTTAAGGGAAAGGGGTAGTTTACCTGTAACGTTTTATGTTTTAACAAGGGTATTTCCTATGGCAAACGATAACAGCTGCAAATTCAAACAGAATCAAAAGATTATTTGCATACACCCCTAAATTGTAGAGTTCTCAAGACCTATTGTTTTTGGTGAAGATCGGTTAAGGGAAAGGGGTAGTTTACCAACAACGTTTTTTTAACAAGGGTATTTTCTATGGCAAACGATAACAGCCGCAAATTCAAACAGAATCAAATAATTTTCTGCATACAGCCCTGATTTGTAGAGTACTCAAGACCTGTTGTTTTTGGTGAAGATAGGTTAAGGGGAAGGGGTAGTTTACCTGCAACCTTTTACGTTTTAACAAGAGTAAAGTACTTGAAAATTTATTTAAACTTTTTGAAACAATGGTAATTGTTAAAAATAAAATAATTTTGTTGCCAGGCAATAAAATTAAAATTTTTTCATTTTAATGTAATATAATATTTTTCATTTAATACGGCAATAAAAAGGCAGGTAAGACACAAACACACACACACACACACACACACACACACACACACACACACACACACACACACACACACACACAATTCACGTTATTTCTGGCCTCACTCATGTTTATTTTCTTACGTTTGCACGCTTTTTAAATGGAAAGTGCCGAAACCCACACCAACATAACGCGTGCAAGCCGAAAAAATGGACATCAATTTGCTTACTGGCGAAGCTAGTAGTTAATGAATGGGTAGGCAAAAATCTTATCTTAAATTTTTTTTTAAGGAATCACTAAAAGGACGGTGGGTCAAATCGGACGCTGAGGTAGAGTTTGCTGTAAACGAATGGTTCCACAAACAGCCGTAAGAATTTTACTAGCAGGGAATCTACAGGTTAGTGCAACAGTGGAACTCATGTCTTAATGTTATTGGAGCCTTCTTTTAAAATCGTTGAATAAAAAATGCTTTACAGCTCTATACGTGTGTCTATTGAACAATCCTTGTATTAGTCATACACAATAATACAACTGATTGAACTTCAAATTTTTAAACTTGATTAGTTTCTCTATATATGTTTAATGTTACAAATAATTCAAATAACAATCTTGATCATTTGTTAGTTCAGCGGAATAACAGTGACACTTTTAATAACCGCATAAAATAAACACTTAGAAACAACACAGGCGCTTTAACTTAACTGTTTGGACCACAGAAGTGAGGCATGCCTCAACGCTCTGTGTACAGCGCGGGACAATCCCCCCTCCCTACACTTCCCTATCACACCACTACATTGCTTACATACGATGTATACAAAAAACGCTGAGGCAAGTTCAGGTTGCCTCATTCGCTTTAAACGAACTATGCCGAATCTCACCTGTCACCATCTAGCGGTCGCTCAATAAAGCACGTTTCGGTTTAATAAATTTGACAGTCGCAGTAACAATGTATAATCTTTACGTTATGTAGTTCATACGTATTTATAATTTTTATTCTACAGAATTTTTTAGGGTAGGCATTGCCTCAATTGCCTCCATGTAACTTCGCCACTGATATATATGTGTACAACGTTATCGGCAACAAAGAAGTAGTTTTTGTTAAAATTCCTTCCCGGGATATTTGGCCGTAGTCCAATGTTTTCTACAAAACCAGACATTTCGGCAATGCCATCGACTTCCATCATCAGTGAAAATCGAGTGCGATAACGTGAGGTGGTATACGTTAGTGACCACAGTACTGTGGTTAAGGCTGAAGCAGTAAGTAGAAAGAAGTAGTTCCTATGGTAATATTTCATTTCGAAAATGATATTAAATATAAATCTTAGAATATGGAAGTCATGTATGGTTCTCCATACCGATATTTTATTTTGCATTCAGATTGTATTTAGTTTCTAGAGACACCTGACCTTCCCTTCGCTCCTGCACCCCCCTCTCCATCTTACCACTCTAACAGATATTCCAATACACGGCCTAAACAGATGGCCACCACCACCTTTACTCACATCCTGTGTTTAGGTTTTTAATTCATTCGTCTATTTGACAATAGCTTAGGGAGTCGAAACAGCTGTCAGAGTTAAATAAAATCTGTGAAACGTACCAAGTGTTTATAGATTTTAAAAAAACCTTTGCATCGAAAATATGTTTGTACAAGTGGATTATTTGTAATGAACGACACATTTAATGGCCGGGATTGGTATAGCCTACAGGAAACTCTTCGGACTGTTAGGTTGCTGCAGTTGGTTCCCTCTGTCATGGCAGGGGAAACGTTGACAACTGGCAGCGCGGAAAAGTTTACTTATTTGTTTTTGGGTATAAGGCCCAATGTTATGAGTATACTCGACAGAATTTCCTGACATCGGCTAAAATGGTTGGAACATCTTACCAGTCATTTGGATGACTGCTCCAGCTCCAAATGACAATTGAATTATAAGCCTAAGCAATAGAGAGGTGTGGGGCGTACTAAGAAGCGTCACCAGCTCTAGGGTGCAGTTTTCTGCTTGGGACCGGATCAAACTATTTTTGGTTTAATACTTGCTGAAGATGATGATGATGATGATGATGATGATGATGATGATTGTTTCTAGGTAAGATATCTACTTTGCGTTATCACGGAAAATTGCATTCTCAACAATTTTACGGGGACAAAGTCATATGGTACCCAGGGAGAAATATAAATTTATAGAAAGCGGTGGTTTTCTTTAGAAGTAAGAAAGCATTAAAATATGTAGTAAGGAGCGGTAGAATTCAAAAGACGACCTTGCGTTGACGCCAGTAAGTCGGCTAAAAAATTACAAATTGTCGCGGACGGGAAGGGCCGTCATAAAACTGTATTGTTTGCTAGGGTGTAAGAAACATTTACTAAGGTTGTAAAAGTTAAGTGCATCTAACAAAAGGAGCTATATTTTAGAAAGAGAGCGTATGAGTGAGATGGAATGTGACGCGAAGTTTTCATACCACGTGTTCACGCGCATTTTGTGGACGAATAACGGATAGCGTAATTTTTTACGCGGGTTGTTTCGTTAAACAGATTGGGTAGTTT
The DNA here is from genome assembly GCA_034769895.1 of Magicicada septendecula. Lineage (NCBI taxonomy): Eukaryota > Metazoa > Arthropoda > Insecta > Hemiptera > Cicadidae > Magicicada > Magicicada septendecula. The sequence continues at coordinate 82,876,459 of CM068368.1, read as the reverse complement.
TGAATTTAGCGGTAAGTCAGACCAATAGGCGTGTAGTTTGTCGATATTGAGTGAGGGTAGTTTGTAGCGAAGTATAAAAATACGGAGTGTAAGAAGTTAAGTCAGTCAACGGAGAGATTACAGATATTAGACTCGTAATATTTATTTTAATCTACGGGAAAATTACAACACTAAGAATCATATTAGTTGCAATAATAATTTCTCAGTAATTTTATTAAATATATTTCAATCTCCACGTAAGTCAATCACGGTAACGCGATAGTAATCTGTGCGGAAGTTAGCATCGTAAACACTTAATAAATGTTCATAAGAAGATCAACGTAAAACCGAGTAACATATCTAAGTTTAATTAATACAACAACCGTTTAAAAAGTCGAGTTACCTAGCGATTTAAATGTGTGAAACGTCATGGTGCGGGACGGTCGATCAATAAGCAGTTATTAATCTGGTGTTAGACGCACTTATCTTTGTTAATGAAATACTGTGTTTTTCTACAAGTGTATTAGTATACAGCACCTGTGTAATTATCACTAAGCAAGTTGAGTGGATGGTGTAATACTTGTGAAACCAGTGTAATTAGTGCGACCTGACAAGGATAATTATTCAACGGATAACTTCTGATCACCAGCCTGGAAACCACATCGCAGAGGACATCGCATCGCAGAGTAATTCAACAGACACGTAATTAACAACAATGAACAATCATTTTATATTGCTTATTAATATCAAATATATGTCAATCTTGTTTTGGTGACTCAATCAGTCTAAGAATCCATTGCTAAGAAATAAACACTAATAAATTTGATAGTAACTGAATAAAGTACTGAATGATAAATTTGTAATATTTGAATACAACTGGTATTAAAAAATTTAATTAATAACAACTAAATTGTGTTTATTTATTACTGGCGCCCTGGGATAATTCTAAAGAGTCGGTACACGAAAGTAAGTGTGATATCTTATTGTTAAAATTTTATATGTGAAAAATATTAATTTTGTCATTGAATAATTTAATTTGATAAACTCTTACTTTCTACATGCTCGTAGGCCAAGTAGTATGCAAAGTAGTAACAAAATAGTAGTGATATTAATGGCCTATATTTAAAAGTGTATTACAGCGTAAACCCACAGTACAGTTTTAAAAGAAAGGTCGGAAAATTTCTTGAAACTATTACGAGATTTAAATAATTCTGTTTTGAAAGATTAAAAATATAAAATGTATTTTGGGAATTTAATTCCTACTTTTGCACTCTATACAATTTCAATTCCAGTATGGAAAGTCCGCTAAATGAAGGCACTACCCTAGGTGGTAACAGTGAATAGATGAAAGATCATTGGAGAAAAACGAAAAAACAAAGAGTAAAGAATAGAAATTGGCATGTGGTCCTTAGATGGTCGATACAAAAAAAATGTATTTTGCTAAAGTCTATATTTAAATTCTTGTAAGAGCAATAATAAAAATCAATTTAAATTATTCAGATATATACTGAAATATGTTTGTATATGTCACATATTTACATTTGTATAAAACTTCTTACCTACCACCTGTAAACATGTCTTTTTTCACCTTTTACGTCTCATTTTCTGTTTCCCAACCGCATTTTTATTATTCTAAAATATATAAGAAAAAATTATGTTTTAATATTCCTCCTTTCAGTGCAGCGGGTATATAATGCGGCTTCTATATAGTCACAGATTACTTTTTTAAATTTTCTGATCGAGACTTTATAATCGATTTTCTTCCTACACCGTCGTTATAGTCGATTTTATTTTTATTAAAAACGTAACAATTTCCTCTTCAATGTATTCAAAATCGCATATATTATTTTCAAGTAGGCTATTTTTTTTGCTCTCGATACAACCTGCTGCTAGGTTAATATATTTCTCATTTTCCTCGATCCACAGTACAATACAGTATTAAAATCTCAATATACGCATTCCTCTTTCCCCTTTTTAGTTTATGCAATGTATTCGATTCGAAGCGGTCTTTGTTAACGCTGTCTGTTCTCACTTGTTTGTATTCATAGCCATAATCTTTAATCTAAATTTCATTTTATTGCTCAGGCTTGTATGGGTACTTTGAAGTAATACGTTGTCTATAGGTTATTACCAGTCTAGTAGCAGTGTTATAACTTGTTGGTTGCCTCTTTAAAGATTCTTGATCTGCCTGTGCTTTACTGAACGCCTCCTTACGACGATGCCTTTCAGCTTTAAGGTACCAGAAAATCGACTTTCACCACCATCTTCCGTCTGGTTCCGACTTTTACCAAAACAACGCATACAGGCCTACGTACAATAAACGCCATGCATTCTCCTGCGATTACGCGACTTGTGTTTTCTTGGACTGTTTGTCATCACCTTCGTTAAAAACATATTCTACACTTTGGCGTTCGTGTCTGTTTATGTACAAATTATTTGATGTAATACCTTACCTGTTCTATCTTCTTCATCATCATCTTCATTGATGTAATACCTTACCTGTTCTATCTTCTTCATCATCATCTTCACAACACGACACAGGCAGGGTGCTGCCTGTTCAGCCTTCAAAGATCCTCCAGCCATCCCTTCCTGGCTCTATTCACACACCTGTGTCCTATAGGTTTGTATTTCTAGACTTGTTTCGCCAGTCAGGAACCTGACGTTCTTTTTAAGTGTTTCTCCGCGGTTGTATTCTTTTCAGTTTTCGTGCTAAGAACTTGTAACTCTTTCCTTGTGGCCAATTCTTTATACGGTCAAGTTTACAACACCTTTTACCTCCTCTTAGTAATGCCATTTCCGAGGCCTGTACTTTACTTTCTTGTTTCTTGGTTGTTGTCCATAATTCAGGACAGTGCAGGGACCGCCATAACTTTGTAAAACTTTAATTTTGTATTTCGACATACCTTATTTCTAAAAATGTGGTTGATTGTCCCACAGATCGTCTGGAACTTACCTAACTTAACATCAATATCATAATTGCCTCGTAATTATATGACGAATTGCCAAGATCATTGCCAATATCATTTCCCAAATAATTAAAACGGCTCACCTGTTCTATAATTTGTACATTAATCATAATTTTGTTCTTATTCTTCTCCTCTTCAACGATTAGTTTATATAAACCTGTTCCGGCCGCCATCTCATCCTCGGACGACCCACGTCTCTTCTACCAATGGCTTTATAGCTTACTGCGAGGTTGCTTTGGGTAGTTCAAGTATTATAAATGTCTGTTCTTCTCAGTAATTACTTTAGTTCTATTCTATCTTCCTCAACCAAATAATCACGTTCAAAATACGTAGTAATACGTTTTATATTCTTGATAAAGTGTTGGAACAATCTAAATGCTGACACTCTTGACAGCAGTAATAGGGGTATTAACATTTATTACATAGATGTTTGTACTCTTTAAACTGAAAGATTCTATTAACTTTGAAACAAACTATTATGAAGTCTGATCTCAATTAAATTCTTGCTTATTTTATTTTTTATTTTTTAGGATTATGTATAGACTTACATGCCTGACCTTAGCAAACTGTATTAGAGAACTGTATAAATCACATATGAACATAAAGATTGAAGGCTTACGTTTGTTGGTTCTTCGTTTACCGTGATGTTTTTTGGCCAGAATTATATTGTTCTACGTGGTTCTCAAACAAAGCTTGAGTGTATGGCACAAATAACTACTTTATAACTAGCTCTGAAGAGATAAAAGTGTAATGTCATACCATATGACATCCGTAATAGCACTGCTGTCTTATTAAGTGCTTTTAACTTTAACCTTCACAAATTCCGATACACTATCCGAATAATATTTGGTGCCCGAATAAATGATAGTAAAAACACAATCGGACGTTATTTTGGAATCTTACTGTCGTCAGTGCTGAGCGGCAGTTTAATATCTGTCTAAAATTATGCGCTTCTTCTTCTGCACGTGAATCACAGTTACTCACGACATTTTGTTTGGAACTTGTCTGCTCTGTTCACTCATACTCATACGGGCCGGCGGTGTATCTTCTCTCCCACTTGGTGGCCCCCCCGAACTCCCAGCCCTTGTTATATTTTATCACAAATTCAACCCAGTCGTTTTGTTTAAAACATTTTTTCTTCTCTTCGAACACGAAGAAGTATTCGCCGGGCGTGGTAGGCGATAGGTAGCGGTGAAACTGACCCACGCCGTATCCCAGCCGTATATGTCGGCGTACGCGTTTCTTGCATCCGTAGTATATCCACGCAGTGTACATATTAATGTTCACTGTCACTGTAAATAGAATACCTAATATCATTTCCGCACCTGTCGTAGCAAGAAAAAGAACTTCTACGAGGGCAGGGTGAATAGTTCCGAGCCTCACACAGAGATAACGCCACGTGCTCATTATTTTGATCCTTCCGAGGCTGTTTACTAGGCTTTTTAACAATAAGTGGTTTTCCGAGTATTGGGGAATTAGCCCAATGCCTCAACCCCCAACCTGCAGGGTCAGGGTTTTATTTCAGAGTACCTTCTCCTAGAAGGGTTGCTTTCTCTATCGCTAAGGAGCCCCTTCTGCCCCACCTGTTGGTCCGCGGGTGGTATTTTATTTCCCACCTACCAGCCGGCCTAAGACGGTTAGGGCATGCATCCCCCTATCCGCCACCTGGGGACGCGCCCTCTAGGAGTTACAGGTTCCCCCGAGGTGTTCTTTATTCCAAGAAATAAATAACCTGGGAAGGAAATCAAATAGCATTGCTGAACAACATATTGTGGGACCAACAAATATCGAAACAAAATAAACATCGTATATACAATACAATCGTGAAACCAATTACGTAATACGGGTGTGAAATATGGCCAATAATAGAAAGAACAGAAAAGTTGTTGGAAGCTACTGAAATGAATTGTTGGCGAAGAGCGGCAGGGAGGTCAAAACTGGTAAAAATTAGAAACGTCAGAATCCGAGAGATAATGGGTTACAGTACTCTACTGTCGACGACATAAAAGCAAAACAGCTAAGATGGTTTGGGCATGTGCAAAGAATGCCGGATAATCGACTCCCCAAGCAAATTTTGAGATGGACACCATACGGTCGTAGGCGAAGAGAAAGACCTAGGTTGAGTTGAAGAGAAGGCATCAACCGGGCAATGAGAGACCGGGAATTGGAAGAAGAATCTTGGTTAGATCGAGACCAGGAGACTAGGGAACGTTATGAACCGATTTATATATATACATAGGCCTCTGTGTGTGTGTGTGTGTGTGTGTGTGTGTGTGTGTGTGTGTGTGTGTGTGTGTGTGTGTGTGTGTGTGTGTGTGATTCCACCCTTTATAAGCCGAAATTAAGATATTTCCAGTGGATGAGTTGTTTATTGTTGTTTGACAGTGCGTCAATGAAGCGCCACAAACATTCTTTTAACAGTGGCCTGTTTGAAAATTCATAGTGTCAATAAATACTTTTTTTTGAAAGGGTTAACTATAGTGTTGAGAGTTTTTACTGTTTTTGGAAAACGAAAACGAACTGTTTGTTAAAAAAACTGTTTTTATAAACAGTTGGAAAAACAGATTGAATTAATGAACTGTTGCTATTTACATTTACTGATTTTACCATACCATTATATTGTTAAAATATTTTGTTTTGAGCATTTCAATAACTGTTCGTTTTAGTATTTTTCTCATATGGCTGGTTATGTGACTTAAACAATAGCGTTAAGTCAATATTTCTCGTATTTACCAGTATCATAAAAGGTATTTTTTTTAAGTGTTTCATCAAAACTCATGGGGAATATCTGAATAATATTTTTATAGTAACTGAAATAAAACTGAATATAGGCTATTACTGCGCTACACAGAACGCATACAGTACAATAATCTAACGCAAGTCAACGAACGTTGCAGTCAAAACGAACAGTTTACTCGTAACAGCTCAAGAAACGTTCCACAACAGTTTAATCCAAACAGTTCAATAAAAACAGTTTATGCCAAACAGCTCAACTAAAATTCCACTGAAAACAAACGGTTTATTCCTAACAGAGAACTGTACTAGAACAGTTGCGTTGTCAATACTGTTGTCAACGCCACGTTTGTTTTAAAACGGAGAAGAGTTTGTCTCCGCGGAAAAGAACAGTTCGTTCGGTTTTTTTTTTTTCAGAAAACTGTTTTTCCAAACAGTTGTGCGTTTTTGTTTTCAGCACTAGTTAACTGCAACCGATATAGAAAAGGAACTATATATATTGTGGGACTCTTCTCCATCGAATGCAAGGGTTAAGCGCTGAGTTGCTGAATTTAAAATGGGTCGGACAAGCACAACTGATGACCTACGTGTTTGACGTCCCATTAAAGTAACTACGCCAGAAAAAATCCACAAATTCTTTTCGCATACCATAGAATGAAAGTGAGTGAGATAGCTGAGACTGTTGGTATTTAAACGGAACGTGTGAGCAATATCTTACACCAACATCTGTGTATGGCAAACCTATGCTCTAGACGGGTGCCGTGTTACTGACACTTAACCAAAATCAGTGTCGAAAGGATGTTTCAATCGATTGTTTGCCACTCTATACGCGTAATACAATGTAATTTTCGCGTCTGTTCATAACCGTCGATGTGTCTGCGGTCCATACAACACTCCTGAGACCAAACAACAGTCAAAATAGTGGACCACAAAATGAAAACCGATTCCAAAGATAGCAAAGACAATTCCTTCTGCTGGTAAGGTTATGGCGACTGATTTTTTGAGACGCATGTGGAGTAATCTTCATTGACTACTTTAAAAAAGGGGAAACAATTAGTGACGAATACTATGAAAATCTACTGCAACGTTTAGTCAACGAAATCAAGAAAAAAATCGGCCACATTTAGCGAAAAAGAATGTGCTGTTTCACCAAGGCAGTTCACATCTCTCACAACTCAATTGTTGCGATGGCTAAAATCAAGGAATTCAATTTCCTTAACCATCATACTTACCAGATTTATCCCTCAAGTGATTTCTACGTCTTTTCCAACCTCAAAAAAATGGCTCGGTAGGAAAAGATTTACTGACGACGATCGCGCCAGAGATGCTGTAAGGACTGCTGCTTTGAGGACCTTAACAAATTGGTTTATCAGTCTGGCATAACCGCTTCAGAACATCGTTGGAAAAAATGTATACAGCTAAACAGAGAATATATTGAGAAATAAATGTATATTAATCAAGAAAAGTGTTGTTTTCTTATTGAGGCGCCGGAACATTTCACTCTACACTCGTAGACTATCAGTTACAAAACTACAAAACTAAGTCAGTTAAAACTACCATTCGTATTTGTACAATCCCGTGTATTAACAGATGATTGTTTCAGTTGTGGTGGGAATGGAATCCTAGCTGAGCGATAACGGATAGGAGATACTAGACCGTTTTATTACTAGCCTATAGGCTATACTATAGACATGACGCAGCTGCTATATAAGCAATAACATCGTTACGTATTGAAGGGGAAATCTACCTTAAAAAAACAAAATCACTGCTAAATTAAGTATAAAAATGAATACAACGTTTTTTTAAAAAACACACAAACATTTAATAAGTTTCACAGTTTATTCTTAATCTCTGACAGTTGTTTCAGCCTATTAACCTATTCTCAAAAAGCTGCTAAGAACAACTAAACAAAGAGTGTGTGGACCATAAGTTCCATTTGATCGATAAGTTTCATTTTGGTTTTGTCTAGATTGTATTATCAAAGCTCCTTCTCCTCTGGAAATACCTGCTATTCTGACTCCGTGGATGGTCATCTTGGCTTCTTATGTGATTAACTCTGTTCCTATGATCTTTATTCCTATCCTGTTCTATTTCTCTACGAATTTCTCCCCTTTTCCTGTTTTTCGATAATAGTCCCCCTGTTCATAGCTTCTTAATAATGCTTCCATACCTTTGTATGCATACCTTTATTTGTCCACATAGTCTGGTTCTTGATATACTTTCTTCAAAATGATATGCCAGTTTAGTTATTAAACATGCAACTGTGGAGGAGCTACTATAGGGAAGGTCAAGTGACTGTAAAACTAAGTAAGCCTATAATAGGAAAGCAAAATATAAAAATTAACTAAACAAATAACAGATTTAAATGAAGGAGATACAAAGAATTCAGTTTGTTCTTATACACACCCCATACGCGTGTTGTTGTACATACAGTTAATACATGTTCACCACGCTACAATTTCTTTGTTTAGTTGTTCTTAGCAGCTCTTTGAGAAATAGGCTGAAACAATTGTCAGAGGTTAAGAATAAGCTGTGAATCTTACCAAGTGTTTCTGTGTTTAAAAAAATCCTTCGTAGTAATTTATTTCACCAAGTGCCCAACGAGTCGTCAGTAAATATCATAAGAGTGAATTTGTTTCTTACATAAACATATTTTGAAATGCTTGACACATATTGTAAAGTGGCAAAAACTGATTGTGCTTTAACCTGCTCCTCAAAGGGTTATGCCGATGTATTTAGTATAAGGGTTAAAAGAGTGGCCAGTCTTTCAGAGCTATAATGCAAACCTAGGAAAGACGTTAGAGAGGAGAACACTGTTAACGGGTACGTTAAAAACGTTAAACGAAACTGGAAGAAAGAAAACCGGAAGCAGTAGAGAAAGTATAACGGCAAGACGAGGAACATTAGCTTGAAAGCAGACGACGGTAGTAGAAAGCGCTATTGCAATACCGGCAGAACAACCTACAACAGAGGAGCCGACGAAAGCAGACATACTAAAAATACATCATAGAGTAGAAGTCGGCTAGATGTAGAATGCTTTAAAGAGATGATAAATCGAAGTCATGCAGCCTACTACTGCAGAGGACTATTGCGAGGTAAAGAAGTTTCCAAGACTTTTGGTTTAAAAGAATCTGCGATATCTCAAAGGTATCTGAAGTTGAAGGTGTCTGAAGTTATTGCGATTATGGAAAAGTCTTTAGAAAATGAAAGAATCAATTAACTAAATTATAATGAAACAAATATGTGTAACAGATGCCGAACACTTATTGAAAATAAAAACAAGTAGGCCTTATAGTACAAAGCATTATCTGCAGCAGTGTTAGTTAATGCAGAGTTCCCAGAATTTGATTGAAGCACTCACTAGGTATCACTATTTAATATTCATTTACCAAACATGTAATTACTCCCCGTCCGTCAAATCGAGAAGCGAGATATTGTAATGTACAAATGCAGGTACACACACGTTCAAATTACACACACGATTACATACTATTGTAAAGTATTGTTGTTAGAAATACCGTTAAAAGTGATTAAGAAGCCCCTCGGGTGCCTAAGAAAAAATTCCGGATCGTCAACAGCATAGTTGTCGTGGTTGAAATTTCTGTCCGGTTCTACGAATAGGCTCATGTAGTTTTCCGAACAAACATACGATATCATCAACAAACAGATAAGACTTATCATTTTTTTTATCAGTTGTCATTCGTTGTATTCGTGATGTTGTTCATGACCTATTTAGTCACTGTTGCTGCCTATTCAAAAGTTTGTTCAGTAACTGTTTACGAGTCCGGTGAAAAATATTTGTTAGAAACGCGTATGATAAGTCATTAAAAAAACACGATTTAGTGTTATCAATATTTCATAACAGTTAGCCTATCATTATCCATGAGCAGTCTTGTGTTTTAAAATAGGTTTCATTAATATTGTACGTCTTGGTCGAGCCAGCACGCGTTGATTGAAGACTCGTTGGCCACTTGGAATTTAAAAACACGCAAACACTTGGTAAGTTTCACAATTTATTCTTAACCTTTGACAACTGTTTTCAGCTTATTAGACTATTTTCAAAGAGCTGCTAAGAATAATTAAATACAAAGGATGTACTCAATTCTTTATATGGTGGTGAACATCTGTTAAGATTGTGATGGACATGTGTGTGGGGTGTGTATGTTGGAGGGTGTGGAGGAGCTAGTATAGGGAAGGTTAAATGATTGTCAAAACTAAGTGTAACAGGAAAGCAAAATCTAAAAATTAACTGGACTTTAGTAACAATAACAGCCTAAATATAACAGCCTTTAGTAAAGGAGATACAAAGATAAAAGTAATTGCTTTTCTAATTTCTAAAAGTCTAATAAATTATTTGTTTATCTTTTTGTATGTTGTGCAGTAGTATTATGTTTTTTGTGTCTATAAAGTGGTTTGTTTTAACGAATGATCTGTAATATCTGTATTATTGGCTGTGTTATTTAAAATCTCTTTCAGAAATGCGATGTTCCAGAGCACGGCCACATTGTCCGATATAAACAGCATCCCATTCTGTACACTGTATTTGATAAATTCCATTTCTGTCTAGTATGTTTGATTTTTCTTTACTATTTACCAGTAATGAGGAAATGTTACGTTTATTTGCTTATACCATGTTATGACCACGCTTTCTTAACCTATTATTAATCATATCTGATATATACAGAATGTAATTTGTTAAATGAACTTTTTTTGTTATCCTGATCTGGTTGTGAGGGATAAAATTCTTTTAAAATAATTTTGTTATTTTTTTAAATTAAAGAGTATATACATTTGCCGTAACCGCTACTTTCTGCTATGGTTTTTATTATATCAACTTCTTTACTAAAAATTGTTTCAGACAAAGGAACTACGGAGAGACGATTAACCATAGCATGAAAAGTCATAAATTTTATTTACCATGACGTTAGTGACTGCTTATGTACAATTTTATTTAGTTTAGTTAATTTTTAGATTTTGCACCAACTTTGTCACAATTTATTGCAAAACTGCTATTCGCTTCGCTCTCTACGAGGCCTTTCGGTGTGTCCACCATCTTCAGGCCTTAAACCCTCCCTGTTTCGAGAAACTTCTCTTGTCAACCGCTAATTTCCAGCAAATGTAAACATGTAGACGGGGTTATAAGGTATTTATACGTGGTTGTAGAGTTAATAAATTGTCGTTTAAGACCTGAAGATGGTGAACACGCAGAAAGGCCTCGTTGAGAGCGAAGCAACTAACAGTTTTGCAATAAGTGGTGACGAAGTTGGTGTTAAGATGGCTGCTAATGAAACTAACTTGACTGGTTTTAGATTTTGCTTTTTCTACTAAACTCAGTTTTTACAATCACTCGACCTACCCTATACCAGCCCCTCAACCTCCGCCAACAACACACACATCCCATACACAGTACACATACAGTTGTTTTTAGCAGCTCTTTGAGAATAGCCTATTTGGCTGAAACAATTGTCAAAGGTTAAGAATAAATTTTGAAACTTACCAAGTGTTTGTGTGTTTTTAAACACCTTTGCAGCACTGTTCCATATTTTATGCTGTTAACGATTTTCATGTGTTTGTTGTTCTTCACGGCTGGTATTGTTTTGGAAGTTGGTGCTCAAAGTTGGGTCGCAGAGGCACTCAATAATATGGTTCACATTGCCGTATAAACATAAAAATATGGTTAACTCGTATTTTGTATACACCAGGCTCTGAGTCTTCCATAAAAACCCAGAAAGCTAACAGAACGTCCATAAGTGGTATCAGACAACGAGGTAAACACCCACAAGTTCAGAAGTTCTATACAGATACGTACGTAATCTACAATGACATTACACATTTTTAGAGCCCCATAGATTATCTGACAACAGTCAGAAATTTTTAAAGGCACTCTTATTCAATGATTCAAATTAAACTTGTCCAACACACAACAATAAATGTCACCTTATTACAGTTTTGCACTAACACAATAATCATAGCGACAGTCACTTCGCTCCGCACTTGAAATATTGCCAGGTCTAACTGAACTGTCCCGCAGCTGGAAGCTTATATTTATACCTCTCTGACAGTACAGTCAATTTGCGGATAGGCGTCTTGTATTGTAGTGACACAGGGGGCCTGGATGCTGGTAGAATAATCGAGTAATGCCTGGAAAAGTCACACCGAATCATCCAGACTGTCACGTTACATTGCAGCGCACACTACACGAGGCAAGGGTCACGTACTCTCCAGCGATGAAGTTTAGTCTTTTTCCTCAGCATAGCAGTGTGTTCTGCTTCTATACGAGTCGAAACTGTTTTTTGAAGAAAATGTTTTGGTAAGCTCGATCCGTACGTCGTGCTTTTTTCGTGAACTTTTATCTGTTTCATAAGTTCTTAACTAATTTGTGGTATAGGCCTAATTCAACTGGTAATATTGGTGGTAAACGTCATAACTAATTCTTATATTTAGAATTAATATTAGGCAATTACCTGTATTAACTTCCGTCTTGTGACTTATTTGGATAAGTGCCAAATAAGTCACAAGACGGAAGTTAATACAGGTAATTGCCTAATATTAATTCTAAATATTTAGTAACGTGACTTGGAGACAAAACAAAATGAAACTAATTCTTAGTTTTGTAGTGACCGTCAACCGATGAATTTTAACGATGAAGTGTTTGCGAGGATCGGTTAAAAAAGTAGAACACAAATTTTAAATTATTTGTGTCGACGTTTCGAAAGTATTTATTGTCATCATCAGGATCTGCGTATGGATATAAGAGAAAATATTAAACACTACAGAAAAATTAGTTGGGTGAATATGTTTGTGCGCACACTCACATATACAAACACATTCACTCAACTAATTTTTCTATTGTGTTTAATATTTTTTCTTGTATCCGCACACAGGTCCTGATGATGACAATAAATATTATCGAAACTTCGACACAAATAATTTAAAATTTGTGTTCTACTTTTTTTACCGATCCTCACGAACCCTTCATAGTTAAAAAAACTTCATAACGTTGGCGTGATCCATTTCATTGCGTACGGTAATAACACAATACAAATACGCGTTACTGAAATATTGTTTACAATGTACTGTCTAAATTGCTTTTTCCTATAGTTCATATTTCGAATGTACACGCTAATACTATGTAATAAACTTGTTTGTGTATTTGAAAAACGGTTACTATACTGTATTAGCGTCACAGCTCAAAAGTACTAAAATTGCCTAAAAACTAAGAGATTAAAAAAATTAGTCAAATTTTTTGTCTTCTTAGTGGGTCCCCCCCCCCCCGTAAATACGCCGCTGATATCTATTGCAAACGCTTACGACATCGTGTCGTGAGAGCCAGAATAAGCAACGCGGGATGGACGCTTACCCGTGGCATTGTGTTGATTCAGACAATGCCCGCCTACACACTGGCACTGCAACGCAAAGCAACACTTCTTCACAACCTTCAAGTAAGAACAGTTTGATCACCTACCGTAAAACCCAGATTCACATCAAGCGAATGTCACCTTTTCAAGCATCCAAAGTCCATCCTTGGTGGCTAGCGGTTCTATATCGACATCGTTGTCAAACAAGGTCATTCAACTCACAGGCGGGAAATTTCTTCGACGAAGGTATGCAACCCTTTGTGCCTGACTGTGAAAAGCGGTTCAAAACAGTGACGGAAACTATGTAGAAAAGTTGCTTGATGTGGGTATTTCAAATAACAAAAACATGTGTTTTGTAAATGTATTCTTTGTTTGTTTTAATAATCCAATGGAACTTACTTTCTGGACATTCCTCGTATTAGTGCAATTCTTGTGTCCAACATAACAGCTAAAACGGTTCTGAGCGACTAAAAGAGCTGTGCTTGCTAATAGAGGTCGGTATCTACTAGGTACCCACTAGAATGTACTAAACTAGTATTTGAAAATAACAGGTACAAACGAAACCGTTCCAAAAAATAACATGTACAAATACCTACAATACCGTTATTATATACCTATTATACATATAGCCACCTGCATTATATAATTTGTTAAAAGTAATAAATTGAAACTAAAAGTACTGTATTAACAATGTTACTTTATACTGTGACTTTATGAAGCTGTTACTGTTTAAAAGAAAATAAGAAACAAGAGAATTTTTAGGCCTATCTCCCTTTGGGAATACTAATTTAAGTTTTCACTAGGAGTAAGCAAACTGACATAGGTTTACTATTAAATTACTGATTTCATTTTGGTTAGAAAAATCAGTTGCGAAGCTCAAACAATGAAATTTTGAGTGCAGGTCATAGCACAACAAAGAATGTCAAAAACAGTTACGTGAGATGTGCAGTGAAGTTAAAATCATCTCCGAAATCACATTAACAAAACGTATTATATGGCCTATCAGCCACTCTGTAGGTTATAAATAAATATAACCTACAATATATAACCTATTAATATAATTGTAACCTACAAGTAATATATTAATATAATATATAACCTACAAAATATAACCTAACATAAATATAAATATAATTTAAAAATATATAAATATAATGTAATATAAATATAAATATAACATAATATTACAATATAATTTGCTTTTTCAATATTTACAAGTTGGTGACGAGTATAATATATAATTTGTTATTATAATATGTATTACATATCTGCATAACACACGAGAGTAAATGTAACATAAGTATGAATTTTGTTCATTTATTAAAAACAGCTTCGTTTATTTGGCACAGAGATATTCTGGACTTCGCTGTGTTGCTTCGTTTTGTACTGGTATGGCAATCGGCACATGCGCAGAATTAAGTATTCAGTACCAAAATGTGGCTTTATACTCGTGTACTCGTAGTACTCGTTTACTTGTTTATTCGTTAGTTGTGTTGGGGGGGGGGGAGGTCCCGCAACTCGAAACCGTGAGGCCGCGAGTAATCGAAACGGGTAATTTGCCTTTTCAGTTTTCAGTTATCGTTAAATCGGAACAGGTACTTGAACTTTTCAGTCATTGTTATATCCGTTCCACCCAAATATTGTTCCAAAAAACCTGTTATAGGTATATCGGCCCACCTCTAGTACCCACGCAGTGACAGCATTATAGATTTTAAGCTGTTCTCTTGGATGCTGCGGTCATGCTGAATTTCGTGGTATTCAAAACTAAAACTATGTTTTTTTTTAGTATGCTAAAGGACTAGCAACTACTATGGTTACTATAGCTGCTTTGGTGATGCAGTTTACATAAAACAAAAGTTATGCATTTAACTTTTTTTAAATTCACAATTTTTAATCAAATGATTAGAATTATGAAAGGGTAAATTTTTTTTGAACAAAAATTGAGAAAAAAATACAGGAAGCAAAAAATTCTTTATTATATAGTTAGTTTCAAATGCAGTTAAACTCGTATGTGCTCATGTTCGAATGAAACAAATTGTTGGTTGGAATTTATAACTTTGTCAAACTGGTAGAATATTTTAAACGGTATAGAAACATACCTTTAACTTGTTTATAATGAAGGGAAAAGAATGAGGTAATTAATTCTCAAACTATTGCCAACAAACTGTCAATATACAAAGCAGTTCTTAAACCGGTATGAACTTACGGTATCAACTTTGGGACACTGAGAGTACGAGTAACATCGAGATTATACGCTGCTTCCAGTCCAAAACTTTAACATCAATAGTCGACGCTCCATAGTTTGTTCCAACAATTCTATACACCGAGACCTATAAGTTCCCGCTGTAAGAGAATAAATTGAGCGCCTCGCAGGAAACACTATAAATTAGCGTACCATACTACCCCCTATAAATTAATTTGTTGGATAATAGGAAAGACATTTACTGATTGAAAAGATTTAAATTGTTAGGCCTACCGTTCAGGTTCAACGAATAACGTGTAATCCGTGTTATCTGTAGGCCTACTGTAATATTTGCATCATTTGTGTTCATGGCAACATTAAGCGTTAATGTCAACTGATGGGCCCAGTGTTTAATATATTAAAGTAACGTACTCTGTTTATGCCAGCAGCAAGTGGTAATGACTTTTAGTTTAGTTGTTTACATGTTTAACCATTTAGTCCTTCAATTATAGTATTTTGTTTGTTTATGAATTTAATCTGTAGACAATAACAAGAAGAGCTGTCAGTGAACAACTCTTCAGATTGTGTCTGTCACACAATTTGTTTAATGGTAAAAAATCAAGCAAATTATAAATTTGCAAATAAATTAATGATAAAAAATTCGTAAATTCATAATATGTTACCTTACAGCCTCTACTTTTATATCTTCTACACGACTTATAGTCAATTATTATAACCTTACTATATACAGCCTACAATTAGTGCAACGTACCCTACACTGTAGCTACAAAGCCTTCAGAAATGTCCTAGTTTACATATTCAAGCACCATTAACGGTAGACTGAAGGAATCTTTGCCTGCACTGGGTTGATTTAATCACTCCTGTTTAAAAGCGAGTACGCTGACAACCGCTCTTATCACTCACGAGAAATATGCATAAAATTTACAGTGCATCAAGAGGCTTCTTTATGGTAAGTGAGCTGTACGGTTCGCGACAGTGGAGTAGCGTTAATAGAAGCGTTGCACAAGTTCAATGGCTGTGCGGGACGAAGGACTTGCCCGTCGCCCGCTCATATAGGCCTACTACGTTCCGAGCTTCAAATAGAGCTCCTGCCGCAGGGACAACTGATGGTCTGGATTTAGGCTGTGGCCTGCTACCGGCCGTGTGTTTTCAATTAATTACTTAATTGAGGGTGAGTGTGCGCCGAGGCAGGGTCCAAAATTCTCCTGGCACAGATTGGTAGCGACCGAGGGCGCTAATCAGGTGGTTGTCCTGGAAGCGGGCGGAGCGGCGATAAAATTTTCGGGACAGTGTCCGTATAGTGGGGTCCAGGGAACGGACACGCAGGGAGTCTCGGATCGTTTTGTTAGATGTTAGGTAATGGGCTTTACATGCCTAGCGCAATCCTCGGTCAAGGAGAGACCGAAGCTTTCGTTTGTGGGTCTTGGCCAAGTAGCCCCAAACGGGCATCGCGTAGGTAACCATCGGCACCACATACGTGGAGACGATAAGCTTCCCTAGGCGGCGGGTTATGGCGTTGCTGCATAACACGGGACGGAGTTGATAGAGACGATTGGCGGTCTTTCGGGCTACTTGTGTACAGTGTGTCCGCCAGGTGAGACGTCGGTCGAGGTGAACCCCGAGGTACTTGACCTCGCGAGACCAGGGCAACGGAGTATCGCCTACGTAGATTCTGTCTGGGAGCTTTAAGCGTCTGGAGAAGACTACTGCTGTGCTCTTGGCCGCGTTGATGGTAGAAGCGTTGCAAACACCGGTTCAGTTTTAAAAACTCACTGCTATAACTGATTCACAATAAATAGATAATGATCTATAAGAGAACAAGTACCCGTTAACTCAAAAACGTAAGTTCTTTATTTTAACTGTTACTGTGTTTTAAGTATTGTATATACACATTAAACGTTATGTTTTCCTCAACCATGGCTTTTATTTATTTCAGCAATAAACTAAAAATCAAAAACCGTTGTCACCTAAGCTCATATTTTCCCTTTCATTAATAAATTGGACAATTTACAATTAGTACATTTCTCATTTTCTACATCGTAACATATCGATGCAATCGGATATTAAAGAAATCGAAAATGTACTGCATGAACGGATAAAGGTACAGTTCCGATGCCGGTAAATAGCAATTGCTTATTTACTTGTTACTATGGTAATTAATTCTGGTCTCCATGGTCTTGCTGACATCTTTATACGCGTCAACAAAAAGGCATAAATAAAAAGCCTTAAAACGTGCAAACTGGGCAGAATATCAAATTCAAAGTTTAAGAGTGTTTTTTGCCTTGTGTCAGTGGTTGCCTGTGGAAAATTTGGTGGCAGTCGGTGTAACGGTGTCGATTTGTATTCAATACAAAAAACAAACCCTCAGGCTTTTAAGTTTTATATAGACTACATAGATTCAGTGATTCGATGGAAAAGCAGAAAAGTCAAATCCAAACATACGTTCCGTGAAAGTTTGGCCGGCTGAATTAAAAGCTCCATCCAGGAGAGCGCATGCGTTAAGCGATTGCTGGCATCCCTGATTTGCGAATGCGTGAGTCTCCGTCCGCTAGCGTTATGTTTATACGCCCAAGAGAAGCGTTAAGGCTCCCACACACAGACGCGATCCTCAAGTCGGTACGGTATACTCGGTAAGATTATCGCTGCTTACCGACAGGACTGCCCACACTAGAGCGACACTCGGTAGATTTGGCAAGTAGGAAACACAGCTAGCCGTGACTCCCACGTGCCTTATACCGTCCCAGCCGAATCACGTTGAAACGATACTGTATAACCGTATCATAATTTAATATGTATGTCAATAACTATAATAAATAAGCAAATTTTAATGATAAATTAAAGTATTGAAATGTACTTAGTTTTTAAGTAAAGTTATAATTGAATAGTAAATCTAAAGAGGCTCGGCTGTACGACAGTCCGGCGCCGGCAAAAATATATATAATAGACCTAAGACACCCTACATGTCGTAAACACATAAATTGTATTGTAGTGTAAAACTATCAAAAAACGCCTAGATACCGTTAGACTAACGGTACAGTGTCCTTCAACAGACAAAAGAGGCCAAGCCAGTAAATATGACGATTTTAGAAAGTCGCGTCACTTTTTAGGGAGTATAACGAACACCCGCGTAAAATTATCGCCCGCACTTTGGGAACCAATCATCTATAGCGTCAGTAGTGAGCGCGAAAAAGAGACGACACCAGACTGGATACATTCAAAAATACCGGCAAAATTTTGAATTTAAGACCAATAAGGAACGATCAACAGAAGATGTAGTGAGGGTAGAATTGAAGAAACTATAAAAATAACACGCGGAGCCCACAACGGGGAAGTCTAAGTTAAAAATTCACGCAAAACACGTGAAACCTGCGTCACTCGATGTGAGCAAAGTAAATTAAAGTAATCCAAGTTCAAATCAATATTCGCTCGGTTTAATAGTGACAGTCAGCAAGAAGTTTATTTAGATATGTGCGCGAAAGTACGTGTGGACAAGAAGCTATTTAAATTGTGCGCGTAATTTGTAACAAAAGTATATTATTTAATTGTGCGTGACGTACAGTAATAACGCGAGCGTGTGATGTGTTTAAAGAAAGTAATAAAGCGTGATTAGTGAAAGTGTCGTGTGATAGTTAACGCAAGTATACAATTCGTCATTCGCCTATAAGGAATCCTGCAACAAGTAACAATGTTTCATTTATAAATTACACTATAATTGATTAACATAAATTTCATATCTCAATAAACTCATCTCATTTTCAAAGACCCACGATGTTCAGATACTAAACATTCAATTTATGGTAAACGACATGTTTGGGTGACTTATGATATAGCAAAGTAAGAAACCAATACGAATAATTATTGAAACGATAAATGCATTAAATAATTAAATATAGATTGGATAGTATAGAAGTCGTAGTAATTAAGAATTGATGATAGATATACTTATATACACATATATGTTTGTTTGATGAATAGCAGTGATTTAAGTTTAGTAATGGAGTAAATTGAATCTACTAAGTACTCCTTTGAATATACTTGATTAATCTGATTTCGAAGAAGCTGTAAACTAGAAATATTAATAAATTCTTTTGTTGTTATTAACTATAAAGATGATAGTAATGATTAAGTCTATGATGTATTCAGAAACAAGAATCTAACAATACAAATATTAGTATCTGAACAGTTTGTTATTATTTCATAAACAAACCTGAGATCTCCTGCTCTGGCGCCCAAGTAATAATTAATAATATAAATTTGAGTGGTGCAGTTCTCACAAAATCTTATTAGTTATTAAAAATAGTTATATTTGGCGCATCAAAACGTGGAGCAAAAGCTCCAAAGTTATATATTGTCGCCATCAACGTGGTGCAGTTGTTCCAACAAGTAGTTTCTCCTCAAAGTTATAACGTATAGACTCAGTTGGCAGGTACTCCGAAATTTCGCAAGACCTTCTGAATATTTTTAATATTTCAGACAAGACGAAATTTGGTAGGAATCTTCCAAATTTTTTCCTAGGTCATATACAGTGCTAAGTCACATTTCTAGATTCTTGTTTTTGCGTATAACATCAAATCCGGTGTTAGTTGCAACCGTGGTTATCACTGTTTTCAATAAAAGTTTATAGTTTCTTCGTCCTGTAACAAACAATTATGACCACCCACACACAATGACGTACTAAGCATTTTTCAACTATCAGATATATTATTTTATTTTGTGTCAAACCAGATCATGTCACTTTTTGTTTACCCCATTCTTCCTCCAGTAGTGAGAGAGTATTTTTTACTATAAAAAAACCACACTCCAAACTTCCAACTATCTTTGTTTCTGAATTCCAAAAGAAATATGTAATCTGCATCCTATGATTTCAAAATTGGCGGATGTTTATAAGTTTATAAGTTTGATGGACAATGTCTTACATTATTGGCGGGGAAGAAGGAGAAGAAGAAAGACTTAGTATATAATACAACGTTGATGAGTGAATTTTTTTCCATAATATTTATACAATACATTAACATACTTATTCATTTAAGCTTATTACAGTTTTTTGTGACTTATTAAAACAACTTCCAAAATTTTCAGTAATCTCCCGAAATTTGTACGTCCAATTTTCTGAAAAAGGTTATTTAGACCTGGCAACACTGTATAGACTGTCCTCTTTAAGTGTAGTAAATCAAAAAGAGCCAAATGAAACTTATGATAGATTTTGTAAAATCTTTATTTACTTAAAAATATTTATTGCCTTGTAAAATTTGTTATTCTATCGACAAGAAAAGATATAACAAATTAGTCCAAGTCAAGTATTTACGCGGGTTCATTTCCTTTTTTGTCAAGAGTGACTAACAGATGTAAAACTTCTTAAAAGGACCAATACATGTACATACCGCGCGGTGTACCGAGCGGTCTACCGACCTCGCTCGGTGTACCGAAATACTGAAGCGGTATACCGAGTACGCGCTCCTCGATATCCCCACGTGGGTGATAGTCTTCATTTATTGCAATGTAATAAGATATCGTCCCGAATCATCCTGACCTGCGTATGGCCTCTGTGTGGGGGAGCCTTTACGGTCTACTCTTCTTGGCGCTTTGAATATTTTTATTTAATTTGTTAAATGTTTGAGCATTGTGCATTTTAATGTTGATAATCAAATTGTGCAAAAACACATGTTGTATTTAATGTTTAGGTTTGTAACTGAAACCCTATAATGTCTAATGATAATGTGATGTATTTATAATTTACACACACTTATTGTTTACTAATGGTACTATAATCTCAATTTTCTGTTGTAGTGTATTCATTGTTCGAAGCCCGAAGGTACCATACACATGATTTGCAATAAAGTTTTAGTTACTCACATTCTTAAATTCGATCGATTTCGGTCATAGACCATCGTCAGCTCATACATACTGTTCACTTGCGGTCACAATATTGTAAAACAGTTACTATTTACAAAAACGAATTCGTAGACATTGATTAATGAACGTGAAACGTACGTTGGTGTCCAGAGTTTCTCAAAAACTTATTTTGTTACAGAGTGTTTATGTATACATTCAGTTCTATATATTATTTCAGCTGACTGCTGTATGTTGATTTTCATTTTGCCGCAATATTTCAAATGTGATACGATTTTTGAAGTCCGTCATGATGTTCAACAGATTTTCGTGGTTTTCTTCTTTTACATGTTTGTATATTCGGTATTGTTCATATATATTAGATCTTATTTCATCACTGCATGTTTTCAATACGGTTAAATGTTGCTGTATTGGAGCGTATTCACAAGACTGTTATTTTATGTGTTTGCCTACTGTTGAGTTTGGATTTGAATGTTGAGAATGTTTGGTGTGTTCAATATATCACACATCTGTGTTTGAATGTTCTTGAAGGAATCCTATGTATTTTTTGTTGCATCGCACATTGTATTCTGTCGAGTTAGCAGGCTGACATTGATAAGTCCTGCTTTTTCATAAATCCTTTTCTTTTTTGTACTGCTTACGTTCAGATTTTTGTAGATGTCCTTGTTTGTTCTGAACGCTAATCGGGGAGTTTCTCTGCTAACACTACAGCAGTCCATTCATTTACCATCACGGCAACTGAAGACATGTACGTAAACGATCTGTTTACCAAGGCATACGTAATTCACAGGTTCACAAATAAAAATCCAAAGGCCTACAGATAAGGAACTCAGTTTAACTACAATTAACGATATAACGGCTGTACACGATACTGGCATATATTTAACTTTACACAAATAATGAATACACTCGAAGTTACTTTTTTTTACATAATTAAACAATGTTTGGTTACAAACACGTGTAAAAAAACATAAATATGAAACAGGCGGTAGCGCTTAGTACAGTTTCAGACTCACGACATTTCACTGACAGAACCGTGTGTTAACGGATTTCGTATGTCGTTGTGTCTTGTGAACTTCAGTTCTCACAGATCACAGTTTAATTAACATGGTATCTGGAAACACACGCACCTGTAATGTTGATGTTGTCACCACCATCGGCGTTCAACAAACAAAAGTCTTTTACATAGGCATAGGCGTAACTTGGGAGCAGCAAGGGGAGGCACTCACCCCCCAATGTTCCGAGCATTATAAAATTTGTTTCCACTTGTTATAAATAAAAACTAATAAACAGTCAAACAGGAGACAGTTTCTATGCTTGCGAGAACAGTAATCACTAGTTATCAACGTCTGTACTTTTATCAGTACAGAAACTTGTAAGGGGAATGTTTGACAGATTTGAATGATATACGTCAAAATAATATTTCTGTTACAAACGCTAGAGACCTAATTAACTGGAATACAATGCGTGCCGTTTACACAAACAAAGACTTGTTTTGGAACACCGTAATTAAATAATAAGCGCAGCTGCACTTCTATTTATTTGCTTTCTTTACTTTCCTCTCTTTGTCACACATATTCTTCTGAGTCATCATCTCTGTGCTTGGATTGTTTACTGTTTGATTCGAGATTATCGCTGTTTTCAGTTCAGCAGAATTTCGCAAACACTACAGGCCAGTGTAAAAGACAGCGGTATGGTAGGGGTAACAGACTCGGCAGTATGAACAAAGCTGGCTTACTGTGCAAGACGTCGATGGCTTTGTTCACGAATCTTAAAAGACGATCGTTTGGAACTGATATTTGTTAATTATTTAAGTGCGGTCGGTTACTCGGTCGTGTACGTAGTCCGTTAAAGTAGGCCTACACATCGCTTGTCTCTTTCTTAATTAGTTATTGTTGTGATTATTTTGGTTTTTTGTGTTCCTAAGTTCTGAGAAATGGGAGATAAGAAACGCAAAGGAGTAACACTGCTTAATTTCTTTGGAAATTCCCTGACTGGCAATTTGAAAATTTCTTTGTGTTGTGACTGATTCGGCTTACTACAACTACTGCCGAGGATTTTGTGACAGTGTGCCTAAGGAAGAGGATGCGTTTATGAAAACTGGGTATAAGAATTGGAAGAACTGAAATTGTTTATGTTTATAGGCCTACAGTATATTTGTTCTAGGTAAACATAACTGGAAGTACAACTTATGAAGAAAGGTTTGTTGATCATTCAAAAATAAAATTGTCCCCAACTAAGAATTCTTACTAAACTTTCTAATTTTGTATATAATATATTTTATTAATTTTATTAAATAGATGATCTCACTACACACTTTAATTTGTGAAGCTTTACCTTGCCCCCCCCCAAAGTTAGGCCCCAAGTTACGCCCAGGTATCTTTGTTTACACGAATAAATCACAAACTTCCTGACACATACGTTAATGGCGATCTATATAGTCGTCCATGTGTTCTGTTGTAGTAGGTAGGCCTACAGTACTTGTCATCATCATGTCCAGATCAAGAGTGCTGATATTTGCTATGTATTTCCTTTCCCACGCAGGCGCTATGAACTCCCAGTTCTTATTGTATTTGATCACAAACTCAAGAATGTCGTACGCAACAAAATCCATCGTGCCCTCTTCGAATCTGTACGTGGCATAATCTGACGATGGAAGGCTGTGGCGTTTGAACACCGCCTTGCGGTAACGTTTAGAAGCTATCCCTTCTCGGGTCACTGGCGTATTGAGCTCGTAATATATCGTCGCTGAATACACTAATTTTTTCGTCCCTAAAAATTATTCACCTCATGTCATTTACAAATATAATACTAGCGGAACAAAAAAGGTAACATTTTAATAGTAAAATTATTTAACAAAATATAGATGTTTTTAAAACTGCTCATTACAAGTGTGGGTGCCGTACAATGGCAGATTATTGTTTATCTGTGGGACGTGGAGGCACAAGACCTTAACCATATCTCTAATACAATATACAGACATATCGCCAACACTGAACGCACATGGCATGGGTGCAGCATAATATCAACATGTGTGTCAGTATGTTTGTAACATCTGTTCGTGTCAGTAAAATGTTTATATTTCTTAACCTAAAACTTTGAGGACGAACGGTGTAATATAGCGACACCAGTGGACTTGGTACTTTGACAGACGGCGCACATTTACGCCACTCAATTTTCAGTGCTTTCAAATGCTTCGCGTCTTACTATTACGCCACAGAACGAATGCAGAAGTCTTATTCGACATTTTAGTCCGTGTTTCTGTCATCAGATTGCAGCACTGAGTGAACAAAACTTTTTTTTAGGAAATACAGTTGGCAAGCCTAATGACTTCGTTTACATTTTGCGTGTTCAAGATGGAAGTTGCGGTTTTGGTTTACGTGAGGTTTGCGGGTTTTCTGAGGTTATTCGTGTTTATTTTTAATGTTATTGATAGTAGTGAGCGTGTTTGTTTTAACTACTACCTATATTATTAGTTAGAAAATCGATAACAATATCTGACAGAATTTTTTGGGTTAAAATTGCACAAAACGGTGTATTTTTAAACGGCTTCAGTTGCAATATTTAAAATCAGTAATAGAAATGTTATGAGTATTTTCACAAGAGGAAAGTCTGTGAAAAGTATGGTATAATAATTTTTTTTAGTTTTAAATTGTATTAGGCTAAGTATTTATGAGTGTTTAAACAAAAGCGCTTTTTTTAAAAAACCACTGGTCATAGGGGATGGTCCATATACAAACGTCATGGTACTCAAAGTGCTTTAAAAATAAAAATAATTTTCTATTCTGTCAGTAGTTCATAATAATTTTGATTTGCTTATACATGTTTGTGAGAATCAAATATATACTTTTGGAAACTTGTATAGGTTATAGACCCCTATTAATTTCCCCAAATCCATCGCACAATTTAAAAAAGCTACTGATATGAAAATTTTTCAGAACAACTAATCTCCGTGGCTACCATGCAACCCGAATAATGCTGTTCCAAACATTTTAAATGCATAAACAAAATTTGCATTTTGGAGAAAGCGTCGTTACAAACCAGTCAAAGTTTATTTAAATAAAATAAAATTTTTAGTAAAATTCTCTTGCTCCATTTATTGGACACAAGAATTCTCAATTTCCCTTCTTTTTCTGTATTCAAACTCATTTTTATTTTTATAGAATAAAAAAATCAATTTAGTACTGTTATCTTATGTCTAGCGTTTTAAAATTTAGCTAGTACGAGGTGTGTTCAAAGAAAAGACGAATTTTTTTAATAGCACGTCATTAGGTGCGTGCACCGTACAGCACGCTGCACATTTTAGCGCTCCCAGCGACAGTTTTTGGCAACAAATTTTCATTTTCTTCATTCTAGAGGTGTGCTAAACTAGTATTTTAAAGTAACAGGTACGAACGAAACCGTTCCAAAAAAATAACACGTACAAGTACCTGTTACAATATAGTATTATACATATATCTTTATTATATAATTTGTTATAAGTAATAAATTGAAACTAAAAGTATTAGCAGCGGTATTTTATACACTGTGACTTTATAAAGCTATTACTGTTAAAAAAAAAACAAGAGAATCTGTAAGCCTACCTCCCTTTGGGAATACTAATTTAAGTTTTCACTAGTTAAGTTTTCACTAGGAGTAAACAAATTGTCATAGATTTAATATTAAATTATTGAGTCCATTTTGGTTAGACAAATCAGTTACGAAACTCAGGCAATGAAATTTAGAGTGCACGTAATAGCACAAAAAAGAATATCAAAAAATGTACGTGAGATGAGCAGTGAAGTTAAAATCATCTCCGATATCACTTTAACAAAAAGTAAAGGGCTATATAGCCTCTCAGCCTCTCTGTAGGTTATAACACAATATAATTCGCTTTTTCAAAATTTACCAAGTTGGTGACTAGTATAATATATAATTTGATATTATAATCTGTATTATATATCTGCATAACACACGAGAATAAATGTAATATCGGTATGAATTTTTTCATTTATTAAAAACAGCTTCGTCTCTTTGGCAATCGGCACATGCGTAGAATTAAGTATTCAGCACCAGTAACTGTAACTTTGTACTCGTAGTACTCGTTTACTTGTTTATTCATTATATACAGTCTCCAGATCGCATTTAAGATTTAATTTAAAATTTATAATATACCTTATTGTGATCCGTCTTGCGATCTGGTAGTTATTTTTTCACTACATGTTTGGGGAATAAATTCTCATCTTCAGGTGAAGAATTATTTTTTAATTTTTTTATAGGCTATAGGAATCGTCGGCGAAAATATTACACACACACACACACAAACAAACAACACAACCACAACTGTTACAAATAACATAATTAATAGCGTTAACACACAACTATCGAAAACAGTGCGCCAGCCTCGACTGTCACATTTCAACTCACAGAAATGTCTCGGAGTTGAAATATGACAGTCGAGCAGTGCGCACTGTTTTCGATAGTTGTGTGTTAACGGTTTTAATTATGTTATTTGTAACAATTGTGGTTGTGTGTGTGTGTGTGTGTGTGTGTGTGTGTGTGTGTGTGTGTGTGTGTGTGTGTGTGTGTGTGTGTGTGTGTGTGTGTGTGTGTGTGTGTGTGTGTGTGTGTGTGTGTGTGTGTGTGTGTGTGTGTGTGTGTGTGTGTGTGTGTGTGTGTGTGTGTGTGTGTGTGATATTTTCGCCGACGATTCCTATATAATAAGAGGATAAAAAATTCTTCACCTGAAGATGGGAATTTATTCCCGAAACAGGTAGTGAAAAAATATCTACAAGATCGCAAGACGGATCGCAATAAGGTATATTATAAATTTTAAATTAAAACTTGTTTATTCGTTATTTGTGTAGGGGGGTCCCGCGATTCGGAACCGCGAGGACGCGAGTAATCGGAACGGATATTTCGACTTTTCAATCGTTGAATCGGAACAGGTATTTCAACTTTTCAGTCATCGTTATATCTGTTCCACAAAAATAATCCTTCCAAAATACCTGTTATAGGTAGGCCTATATCGGCCCATCTCTACTCCATACTACAACGAGCTTTGATGCCCACACATCATCGTGCATTGCACGCCAGGAATGCACGGGAGAAAAGTACCTGTGTGTGGTCACCAACGTGATTAGCACGACGTGAATTCACGACGGCGACCAATACGAGCTTGATTTTTTAGCAGGATGTGCAATGCACGTCGTGCCATTGTGCTACTAGTGTGTAGGCTCGTCACGCGCCACGTGCCAGAGTGAAGCGTTTTTTAGGTTATGTTCAGTTAGTCGTAAGCTGTGATCCGTGTGAACTGTTTACTGTTATCACGAGTGACTCGGCATCTTTTCTGTCTGTCCACATTCTCCCCTGAAGTATATAGGAACCACCATTGTTTATAGCTTGTAAAAAATAAGGATTATTCTAATAAAAACATGAACGAGGCTGCCTACAGAGAGCTCGTAGACTTAACAAAACTCATAGTTCTGACTGTTCTTTTCACTATATATAAAAAAATTGATTTGATAAGAGGAAACTTTAAAACAGAAGTTGAGAAAGTAAAAGCCTCAACTAAGTCGGGAAGTTCAGCTGATACCGTATACACTCCCAAATTGTAATGTTACCAATTATTGTTATTCCTTAGCGACCAAGAGGAAGTGACAGCTTCATCTTCCATGCTGGACTCCCCGTCTACGGAAGAAACTGAATCTGAGTATGTAGAGGAAACGGAACAAGCCAGTTTCCAGGTCCGTTAGCAATAACAAATAACTGTACTTTTAGAATCAACAATGCTATGTTATTATAGTCATAACATTTTGCAAATTTACATTTTGTAATTCTTTGTTCAATAATTATTTCAAGAATATAATAAAAACTTTAAAATGGAATTTGCAAATGCAGTAATATAACAATGACATTATGTGACAGTAATGTTAGTGCATAATAATAATTGACGCACTCATTAATTTAGGAAATGTATGAAAATTGATAGATTAAATTATACAATGTAAAATTAATTACTTATTAAATTAATTTATAGTAATCTGAAAACTAGTATAATTTTGTACTTTAGTAAATTTAGTATATGATAGTACAATTTTAGAAACTAAAACAATTTAATAAGAGCAATAAATTTAATTCGCCATACAGTTTTCTAATGGTAAGAATAAATTACTGCGTAGCACTAAAAAAAACCTATTAAATTAAGAACAACAGTAACAACAAATAATAATAATAATAATAATAGGAGGAGGAGGAAGAGGAGGAGGAGGAGGAGGAGGAGGAGGAGGAGGAGGAGGAGGAGGAGGAGGAGGGGGAGGGAGAGGGAGAGGAAGAAGAGGAAGAAGAGGAAGAAGAGGAAGAAGAGGAAGAGGAAGAAGAGGAAGAAGAGGAAGAAGAGGAAGAAGAGGAAGAAGAAGAAGAAGAAGAAAAAGAAGAAAAAGAAGAAGAAGAAGAAGAAGAAGAAGAAGAAGAAGAAGAAGAAGAAGAAGAAGAAGAAGAAGAAGAAGAAGAAGAAGAAGAAATTTAATTCATATACAATGTTCTTATGTCAAGAATAAATTAATATATAGTTACGACGGCTGTTCTAGGCAGTTCCATTTACTTTCAGTATAGCGCTAAAACCTCTATTGATATTCCATATCATGATTGTGACTGCAGTTTCTCAAATTATTAATGAAAGTCTTTAAACTTATTATAGTTTAAGTAATTTATTGCAGAACCACTTCGGTGATCATTCTGTCCTGCCAAGGCATTTGACCAACTATTGTATAGTACTTGAAATAAGCATCCCTACGCTCTTTAGCTTTCTCGGACGCGTGAAGTTTGCGGTTCCTGTTCAAATTCTGAAACGCATTTGATGGACGTGCATGTTGTCTCTATTCTCCCAGAGTAACAAATCATCTTGTGGTATCCGCTTAGTCAATCATGCGATCTGATACATAGTTTTCACAACATTTCCTAAACAAAACGTTATACAATTCAACGCACGCTAATACAACGCAATCCACTTTTTCAGGTAACAGTGTAATGTTGGTACGAAACACTCTGAACCTATTAGCCAAAATGCCAAAAATTCAATTGCACTCTGTTAACAGGAACACAAATGCACCTCAAACCGTACACATTAGGATCGCGTCTAGCACGCCGCGAGACTGACTGCTGTCCCAGTGTGTGCGCATGCCATGCAATGCACGAAGGTGTATGGGCCATTTTAGTCTTTGAGCTGTATCCGCTGGAACAAGCAAGCGCACAACCAGGTTTATGACTATTGATGACAACATATGTGAATATATTATTGCTGGTAAATTTTGTAAACACTTTAGTCGTATTTATATTTCATTCCAAAGTTTTGGTTACTATTTGAATTGGCAAGAAATTGCTTACAACGCGTTGCTGTTTCCCCAATTTAGTCAACAAACGCAGTGCAGTGATGCGACCAACTGAACTTCTGAAGAGAAAAATCTCATGGTGAGACCCAATGGTGATGACCGCTTTTTCAGCGGTCACTGGTTTCTCAAAATTCAACCACCCCATGACAGTGACGTCGGCAGGGTATGTTATTACATAGCTTTCGCTCTGTTTTATAGCCTATTCTATGTGTATTTTGTAAATAGAAAGAACTATCTGTTACCCGCGGCTTTGAACGCGAATATTTGACTTTTATTATGTATTTTAATATAATTTTTATTATCTATGTCTACGTATATGGCGTTCTGTCAGCTCGTATACAAATTTTGTACTCATTACTTAAATTTTCTCCAAAACTGTTTTCAACACTTCTACTATTTTTAACTTGTACTAAAATTTGTTTGGAGATTTAAAAGTACTCGTTTATAAACGGTCCTTTGGAGATATTTAAAAAGTACCTGTTAAATAAAAAACGGTAAATTCTTTATTTTAAGTGTTACTGTGTTAGAAGCATTGTATAACACATTAAACGTTATGTTTTCCTCAACCATGGCTTTTATTTATTTCAGCAGTAAACTGAAAACAAAAAACCGTTTTCATCTAACCTCATAAATGAAAACAACACGTATTTTCGCTTTGCATTAAGTAATAGGATAATTTACAATTAGTACACTTCTTCTTTTCCACATCGTAATATACCGATACAATCGCATATTATATAAAACATCGAAAATGTACAGCAGGAACGGATTAAGGTACAGTTCTGATGCCGCTAAATAGCTTTTGTTTATTTACTTGTTACTATAGTAATTAATTCTGGTCTCCATGGTGTTGGACATCTTTATACGTATCAACAAAAAGGCATAATTAAAAGGCCGTAAATCGTGCGAACGGGGCAAAATATCAAATTCCAAGTTAGACAGTGTTTTTCGCCTTGTCTCAAAGGTTACCTACGCAAAATTTGGTGGCAATCGGTGTAACGGTGTGGATTTGTATTTAGTACACATAAATCCTCAGACTTTTGAGTTATATATACATATATATATATATTGCGACAACACAAATTACTAAACTATTGGCGCATAGGATATGGTAGTATGTGTATCTTAAAGCACAAGTCTATATTGGAGGGTTTAAGATTATTTGTTGCACAAGACATATGTAATTTTTTATATGGTATATTTGATAAGTATAAAAATGGTAGTGTTTGATATAGAGTCTTTTAAAATGTTAAATACTGTTCATACACGTGATGTGATACGTTACATAAGTGATGATTCCCACGATGATGTTGCTGAAGAAAAGGGGGGGGGCTTTGCTGCGTTGTTGAGTCGTCAGGCGTGGCTTATAGATGATAGACGGTTCACCCTGGAAACGCTTTCAGCTGGGCTGGTGTCCTGTAGTTCCCACGATGACTCTGACGCTTCGCACACCACAACAGTTCTATGGAACTTACTATTCGTTAAATTTCATATAGAGTTTATAACTTACTAGTATCTCAGGTAACAGTGAGTTTTATATAACAACGGTATATTAAACTTATACCACTCCGGACTCTTCAAGTGTTCACGCGAATCACAGGGTCTACCGCGATCAGCAGACCACCCTATGCGGAAATCTTCCACTAACGCGGAAACTTCTTGATGATAAAATTTACTACTGCGTAATTATTAAATTTTACTGGCACTGCAGAAAATCTCACACAGTGATACAGTTCACACTCACTTATTACACACGTAATGCTTTAGTAATTATGCCGTGTGTAAAGAGGTAATATTCAACTGTTCTGAGTCTTCGCACGCGTTACTATCGCCGAATAGTCTTTACAGATTCTTGCAAGCGGAAAATTCTTGAACAAGAACTGCGCGACCCGATCGTGATAGATGGTAGAGAAGAACTGCCTGTGTAACAACAGGCTTAAGAAGATTTCCGACTACCTTCCAGCATTTAATTGGTGGAAGGAAGTCACATGGTTACATACAACATGACATGCAACTTTTCATGCTGTAAAGTGCATTAATTTTGTAAGAGCATGCATAGCTGTTAATCACAGAATACCCTTACCTCATGCATAACTGCATACTTTAATAATATCATATATGAATGTCAAATAATAGCCAGAAATATACAGGGATTGTAGCGAATACATTTGTCTATGTTCAGTTCAGTGTCACAACACAACTGTAATTTATTCACGCACAGCCGGGGAAACGTTAATCACTCGCGCACGCGCGCACATTTCCACAGACATAGTACATGAATAAACAACAAATAAATAATACACAGTTTTACTAAACTTAAATCCTTATCCTTACTAAAATACAACTGATATCACAACCAAATCTAACAAACTACCAATATAAACAAAGAATGTTCATAGTCTGTGTATTATACAAGCTTGCCCTGCTTATCAGGATCCTGTGTTTCATTGCAGGATTAACCCGTTCCCGCATAAAAAAATTTTTTTTTTTTTTTTAGTTGACTAACAAAAAATTAAAAAAAAATTTTTTTCTTGATATACCAAAACAATTTCCTAATCCTGAAACAATAATACTAATACCCTCAAACATAAAATCAAATAAACATCCTCATAACAATACTAACATTTCATAACTGTCAACTTGACAGAAACAACAAACCAAAGACACGTGGTAACCTTAAAACCAAAACAAATACACATGTTCTTGACAAGCAGATAACAAATTATGCAGGGTCACAAAGTACAACAGACTGTATTCCTTATCGTACTAGCTTATCGCTCATTCACCGAATTATCCTACATATAACATTTATACCTGAACTGACATATTCAAATAGCTACACATTCTTACACCCTGTATCCTGACATTTACTTATGGTGATTTATGGATCCTTCGTATAATATTTTCTCAACGAGGAAGCATGGAATTTACCAATCGCACGGTTGGTATTGGGGTTGGTTAATATAAATGTATTTTTTCCAACCTGCTCCGATAGGGTATAAGGACCATTATAAAGCCTAAAAAACTTCGCGGCTGTGTTGTCCTCCCTTCTACCAACATTCAACGCTCGTAAAAGCACTCTCTCTCCAGTCTTGAAACTCACCAGCTTATGTTCAGCATTAAATTTTTCCGTGCGCTCCTCTGCGCACTTTTTAATGGGTCTTCTCGCCTCGAGTTTCTTTATTTCGACCGGTATTGGCACATTCTGCGTCGCTATCCTTTCAATGTGCTTTTCCCAGGCCCGGCCTGGCATTTCTCCGGTTTGGAGTTCATTTGGGGTATATGCAGTAGTTGAATTATAATTCCCGTTTATGGCTGATTCAAAAAATTCCAGGAATTCCGGCCATTTACTCTGGTTAGTATTACAGTATGTCCGGAATAATCGTCCCAACTCCTTATTGACACGTTCGGCCAAGTTACCTTGCGGTCTCCGGATCGCCGTCAGGACAGTCTGAACACCGTGTTTCTCGAGCTCGGAGTGCCACTTGGTGTTCGTAAACTGCTTACCCTGATCTGATAGTATTTTCCTTATGGGTCCATTTTTCGGCATGTATCTATTTAGTATAATGTTTACGACAGCCGATGTAGTTGGTCTACCAATAGCGTACAAGCTAACATGTTTGGTAAATGCATCAGTAACAACCACAAGGTTCTTCATTCCACGCGCCGCCCGCGGAAGTGGACCTAAAAAATCAATGCAGACAAGGTCATTTTTATTTCGTGCTACAATGTTACCCATTTCTACCTGGGTATGTTGGTTTGGATACTTCACTGTTTGGCAGACGTGGCATGTGCGGAGTATGGCCTTTATTTTCCTGGTCATATTTAGCCACACAAAATCCTCCCGCATCGCCAGGTAACATTTATAAGGCCGCCTTATGGGCCAAGCTCTCATGGCACATCCAGGTGAGGTCTTCCACCATCGCGTCAGGCACCATGATCTTCCAACCACCATTAACAATTTTATACAATACATTTTTATATATTTTGTATCTGGGGTTTTCTTGGATCCGGATCGCTTCACTGATATGGTTCAATTTGGTGTCCCGTTGCTGTTCCATACCAATATTTTTTAACTTATTCCTAAGACTGTCCTCTATTTTATATTTGACAGCTAGAATTTGTACTTCTTGGTTATTTGAAGCACGACGCTCTTCCATCATCGGAGGGTATCGGCTTAACGTGTCAGCCGTTTTGTTCTCGCTGGCCTTGCAGTATTTAATTGTGAAGTCATACTCCCGGATGGCCATAATCCAACGGGATATGCGAGCGTTAGCCAACTTGCAGCGCAGCATGAATGATAAGGCCTGATTGTCCGAAAGGATTTCGAAATGTTGCCTAACCAGGTAATAACGAAATTTGCTGATGCAGTATACAATAGCCAATATTTCCTTCTCCGATGTGAAATAGTTGCGTTCGGCCTCTTTTAGTGACCTACTACTGTGAGCAATTACTTTGTGCTCACTCTTCTCATTCCGTTGGTAGAGTACACCCCCCGATGGCATAATCTGAGGCATCGCAATTCGAGACATACGTGCCCTCTTTCGCAGGATGGAATACGTGAAGGTTTCTGCTGTACAAGTTTTTGGTCTCGTTGAAGGCATGCTCATGACGCTCCTCCCATCTCCATTTATTACCCTTACGTAGCAGTTCCAATAACGGCTCAATTGTTCCAGAATATTCTGGAGTAAAACGTCGGAAGTAACCAGTCAATCCGAGGAATGCTCTGATATCCCTTGGTTTTGTGGGGTTTGGGAACTCCATGATTGCACGTATTTTTTCCGGATCCGTTGTTATACCCTCCGCTGAAATTATATGTCCTAAAAATTTAATTTGCGATTTTCCAAACTCGCACTTTTCAAGGTTGAGGGTCAGGTTAGCGTCTTTTAATTTCCGAAATACAATCTTGAGGTGTTCAATATGTTCCTCAAAAGATTTTGATATAATCAAAATATCATCGACAAATATACTGACAAAATCTTCCACCTCGGGACCCAAAGCTAATTCCAAACACCTGACCATGGCCGCTAAACTTGTAACTAATCCAAAGGGAACTACTTTGAACTGGTAGCATTTATTGCGATACAGAAATGCTGTGTACTTTGTTGATTCTTTAGCAAGGGGGATCTGCCAGAATCCACTTTTAAGATCGAATCGAGACATGTATTTAACCCCTTGGCATTTAATGAACATGTTCTCCGCATTCGGAGCACAGTCGAAGCATTTTTTGGTAATTGAGTTAAGATTTCTCATGTCGAGACATAATCTAATGTCGTTATTTTTTTTCTTAACAACAACCATAGGGTTAAGAAAATTGCTATCAGTGCGTTCTATCACGCCATTCTCAAGCATGTTCTTAACTTCCGCATCAACCTGTTGTTGATAGTGTAGGGGGATGGGGTAAGTCTTCCGCACAAATTTATTCTCATCAGTGACTTGAATGTTGTGCTCATATACGTTTGTTGTGGTAGGTTTATTTGAAAATACCGATCCGAATTTATCAAGCACACGTTGAAGCTTATCTTGCTCGCTGCTCGTTATTTGCCTACTGTGTGTCAGCAGGTTATGCGTTATCTTATCAGCTAGTTGAACAGCTGGTCGGGCTAATGTAGTCGGTTCACATACAGACCCCGTCTTACCCCTCCTGCGTCCTAATCTGATATCGTGTCGACTATTATTAACCGTACATTTCAATATTTTGTTAGGGAAATCAATGGTCGCGTGCAGTTTATTTAATGCATCCACTCCCAAAATAATATCATACACAAGTGTTTTAATAATAAGTACCGTGATTTCTATTTCCATTCCCTGAATGGATATTGTTATGAGTGCTTGACGGTCAACCATCTGTGACTCACCCGTCGCTGATTTTATAATTTTGTGATTTACTGGCAGAATTGGGATTTTTTTAAAGTGTTTCTTGTGCCTCTCTAGGAACCGCTCATCCATTAACGAGATCTCTGCGCCGCTGTCGAACAAAACCTCACCGACACAAACGTTAATTTTCGCATTGACAATGAGGTCAGTGTCATTTTCAATACTAATAACTTTCTCACTTTCATTATTATTATCATTGCAAACTAAACTATCTCTAATTTCTGCAGGATATAGGCCAGACACCACAAATTTATTCTTACAACTAACATTTTTCACACTCGATTGATTGAACTGCTTTTTACTGTTATAACGGCGTTTTGAAATTTCACTTATACTTTTATGTGAACTAGTTATTTTGTTGCACGGACTCACGCCGTGTAGCCTTTCACGTTTTTTTGACTGCTCTACATCTGAATCATTCTCCGCCACTACTGCTACCTTGTTGGAATTAAATTTCTGATTTGTATTCCTATTTGGTATTTTATGTTGTTGTTGTGGTGACTGTGTTTGCTTTGTTTGAGGTTGATATTGAAAATTTTTACGCGGTGTTTCATTATTGTTACTACCGTTATTCGGGTTGTCAATACCTTCCCATTTTGTAAGCAATATGAGTAGCTCTTCCAAAGACTTAACCCCTTGCGTAAGGACGGCCACCTGTATGCCACGTCCAAAATGGTGTGCAAGTTTATTTACTATGTCCGGTTCAGTTAAGTTAGGCTCTAGATACTTAGCTCTTGATATTAATTGAATCACATATGATTTTTTAGAACCATTGGTACTGGAATATTTTCCAAACTCCAGCTGCACACGGATCTTCCTCTGGATCTCCTCATTCCAGTATCTAGCCCTGAAATGCCTTACCAGGTCTTCATACGTGCTGATCTTATCCTGGACAACAGCGAACCACTCCGCCGCAGTACCATAAGTCGCCGCACTATGAAATTAATTTTATCGGCCTCACTTAAATTGTCACCAATCGCTTCCAGATCCCGTTGGCAAACCTTAATGAAGTTCATGGGATATTCATTTTCACGTCCAAAGAACTTTAGCTGCGAATTGACGTCATCCAAGGTCTTATAGACATTATTAAATTTTACTGGCACTGCAGAAAATCTCACACAGTGATACAGTTCACACTCACTTATTACACACGTAATGCTTTAGTAATTATGCCGTGTCTAAAGAGGTAATATTCAACTGTTCTGAGTCTTCACACGCCTTACTATCGCCGAATAGTCTTTACAGATTCTTGCAAGCGGAAAATTCTTGAACAAGAACTGCGCGACCCGATCGTGATAGATGGTAGAGAAGAACTGCCTGTGTAACAACAGGCTTAAGAAAATTTCCGACTACCTTCCAGCATTTAATTGGTGGAAGGAAGTCACATGGTTACATACAACATGACATGCAACTTTTCATGCTGTAAAGTGCATTAATTTTGTAAGAGCATGCATAGCTGGTAATCACAGAATACCCTTACCTCATGCATAACTGCATACTTTAATAATATCATATATGAATGTCAAATAATAGCCAGAAATATACAGGGATTGTAGCGAATACATTTGTCTATGTTCATGTAGCGAATACATTTGTCTATGTTCAGTTCAGTGTCACAACACAACGGTAATTTATTCACGCACAGCCGGGGAAACGTTAATCACTCGCGCACGCGCGCACATTTCCACAGACATAGTACATGAATAAACAACAAATAAATAATACACAGTTTTACTAAACTTAAATCCTTATCCTTACTAAAATACAACTGATATCACAACCAAATCTAACAAACTACCAATATAAACAAAGAATGTTCATAGTCTGTGTATTATACAAGCTTGCCCTGCTTATCAGGATTCTGAGCATTAGCGTAACTCACGCCACCAACAGTGTATTAAGAACTTGAGTGTAACTGGACCATTGATACTTAGTCTAGCATGAGATTTTAGTATTTATGGTTAGACATTTTCAATTTTTCGAGGGGGGTCCGGACCCCCGGACCTCCCCCCCTGGCTACGTCCCTGCCCGACATGGAACACTAACATTTTTGTCTGAAAATTTTTTAAATAATAGAAATAACGCAAATATAAAATAAAAATAACTCAATAAATATAAATGTTAAACATATTTAAAAATATCGCTAATATTTAAAAAACAAAATTAAATCAAAAAATAAATATTAATAATACTTAAATGTTCTGTGTAACAAAGTATTGCATTATTCCCAGCGAGAATATCGTGTTTTAGGTTATAGAACGTTAAAAAGTTTTAAAAGTTCTCAAGCTTTCACGGCCGGCTTCAACATTATTGATATTATTATCAGCCGGGCTGTTAGCCCGTGGTCCACAGTTGTTGTTGTTATTGATAAGCGTTTCGGCCCCACCGTCTGAGGCCATCATCAGTGTCTAGACGGGTACGGTGTCCGTCTATCTATGGTCACTACCTCATCGTTGAGTTGAATTTTCGGACACCGTACCCGTCCAGACACTGATGATGGCCTCCGATAGTGGGGCCGAAACGCTTATCAACACCGACATCTTTCGACCACGGCCTAACCGCCCGGCAGGTAATAGTAATTTCAACATTGTTAAAAAGTTTTGTTTATATGGCGTAATCACTGATATATTGTACTTTATTTTATACTTACGTTCCATCTATAGTTCTTTATCGCTATTATATTTTAGAAAATCAAAGGATATTTTATTTCAATATCCAGTCTATTGTGGCGACTTTCAATAAAGCGAACAAGTATTTTTTACTCTTTCTTTATTTTAAGATTCATGAGTATTATTATATAAGTTAATTATAGTATTATTAGGACAGCGTATTGGCTGTGGTTGTCTGGTGGATAACCAAAGAAATTCTGTACTAGTTTTCCCCAAAACTTTGTATTATCGATTAACAAATTACATGTAACGATTAGCAAATTACATGTACGTTACATGTAAATTACATGTTTTTATACAGGTAAGTAAAACAGTTTAATACAGTAGTGTGTATATTGCAAAAATAACTGGTGATTTGATACGTAAACATCAGTGACGCATTGTCTTTTATCGCACGTGGAAGCCAGCCAACATCGAAAAATGGAAGAAACATATTGTAGTGTTTAAGGAGAGATCCGCACTTTTATTGTCCAATGTATTCTAAATGGGCGAACAGGGGTCTAGTTAGGTACCATTAATTAATCATCTATTGAAGCTACGTATTTTAAATTTATACCATACCTTAACACATTTATTTGAAACATAATGTACTAGTTTGAAGCAATTTAAGAAGAAATTCCAATACAAAAAAATAATAACTTGTAATAAATAATTTTACAAAATTATTTTTTATTTAAAAATTTGTTAAAAAATAAATTTTTTAAAGGAAGAGATTAATTCTAGTACACTTTGATTGTTACATTGTGTTGTTCAACCACAAAAAATTACAACTCAATAGCATTTAGTTTTTGAGAAAAGTGTACCTAATTGTTGAAATCCATGGTTACGGGAAATGAGCATAAAGCTAAACAGTGGAAGCCGGAAGCAAAGTGTAATACGTTTTAGTCTATTTTTACTTCCATATTCCTTAAGGAAATGGAAGTATGGTGATGGCAAAAAAAATCGTGTTCGAGATTATTGCAGATTATGATTGTACTACACTCAAAACATGAAAAAAAGTCGTTTTTCGAAAAGTGTCTGTGTGTGTGTCTGTGTGTCTGTCTGTGTGTCTGTAGATTTTTTTTCTATGGCAAACGATAAAAGCCGCAAATTCAAACAGAATCAAATAATGTTTTGCATGCAACTCTGAATTGTAGAGTTTTCAAGATCTATTGTTTTGGTGAAGATCGGATAAGGGAAAGGGGTAATTTACCTGCAACGTTTTATGTTTTAACAAGGGTATTTTCTATGGCAAACGATAACAGCCGCAAATTCAAACAGAATCAAATAATGTTTTGCATGCAACTCTGAATTGTAGAGTTTTCAAGATCTATTGTTTTGGTGAAGATCGGATAAGGGAAAGGGGTAATTTACCTGCAACGTTTTATGTTTTAACAAGGGTATTTTCTATGGCAAACGATAACAGCCGCAAATTCAAACAGAATCAAATAGTGTTTTGCATGCAACTCTGAATTGTAGAGTTTTCAAGATCTATTGTTTTGGTGAAGATCGGATAAGGGAAAGGGGTAGTTTACCTGCAACGTTTTATGTTTTAACAAGGGTAATTTTCTTATGACGAACGATAACTGCCGCATATTCAAACAGAATCAAATAACTTTTTGCATACGTCACTGAATTGTAGAGAACTCAAGGCCTTTTGATTTTGGTGAAGATCGGTTAAGGGGAACGGGTAGTTTACCTGCAACCTTTTACGTTTTAACAACAGTAAAGTATTTGAAAATTCATTTAAACTTTTTCAAACAATGGTAATTGTTAAAAATAAAATAATTTTGTTGCCAGGCAATAAGATTATAATTTTTTCATTTTAATGTATATCATGTATGAGAGAAAATATATCGTTCGTGGCAGGCAAGCATATCTCAGTTATGTAATGATTACGTTTCCATTTTATTATTATGACTACCACAATAAAAAGGCAGTGAAGGCACACACACACACACACACACACACACACACACACACACACACACACACACACACACACACACACACACACACACAACTCGCGTTATTTCTGGCCTCATTCATGTTTATTTTCTTACATTTCCACGTGAGGTGGTATACGTTAGTGACCACAGTACTGTGGTTAAGGCTGAAGCAGTAAGTAGAAAGAAGTAGTTTATATGGTAATATTTCATTTCGAAAATGATTTTAAATATAAATATTAGAATATGGAAGTCATGTATGGTTCTCCATACCGATATTTTTATGTAGACTTCATAAAAGTCTATTAATGTAGATAACATCATAAAAGTACGTATTTTCTTAATAAGGATTAAATAGAGAATTTTTTTTGACAATAAAATATTTGAATTTTTTTTACGAAAAACTGCTGACCTCCCCTTAACACTCTGTTCTCTTGTTTTTTTCCACTCATTGTACGTTAAGAAAATACTTTAATATCAGTGCGCGTAACCGGTTTCGTTAAAAAACCACATCGGGTTATCTTTATGGTAATCCACAAACACTACGTGCACAGCGTAGTAGAGGACATCTTTCTTTATCAGTTTATTTCTTTTGTCAATACAAATGAACATTCTGCTGTACGGTTTGTCCGGAAACTTTCGACGCCTGTGAAACGGTATAACAAATTCTTCGGGATAGCAGTATCTTTTCCCCGTATCGTGCATAAGTATTAATTCATCTCGTGGCAGCGGTGCGTTAATCTGCCAATACAATAAAGAGTAGAGTGGTTCGGCCGTTACTAAAAAACAATAATAATGAACATGTGGATTAATATGTATGTGTGTAATATGCATCGATGTGTACTATACGGATCGCGTGCTGACAGGCAAAGTGAACGGCAGACAACGGTCCCAAGCACGTACACCTTCCCCCACCATCGGTAGAATAAAGCGTTTGGTGAACTAAACTAGTCATTCAGTCAGTAATGCACTTGTTTTGACACCTTACAATTATTGCATTTGGGACAGTGCTACTGAAAATTTGTGCTCACGAAGATTTTATTATTATAACAGTTTGTTTTTACTTTTGCCTAACTGATAACAGATGACAATAACTTGACCGTTTACACTCATTATACTGACTATGTATCAAGCGGAAAATTAATTAGAGCGTCATCAGATGTTTTAAAGATTGTAAAATATATGTATAATTTATTGATTATATCTGACAGTAAACTTAGTACCAAAAAATGATTATATCAACTTGCAAAAGCTTTGCCGGCACAATGTTTAAAAAACATATTTCAAACAATGATTTTTCTGAACACAGCCATGAAGTGAAACTTATCAAATTAATAGTGACATTATTTTATAAAATCTTGTGCTATGATAGTGCTAAGGAAAGAACCGCTGCAGCTACCTTCTCTAAACTCGGTGTCCGATAAACGTTAAACTATTGTATTATTTAGTAATGTTTAATGTAAACAATTTTTATACAGTTAATACGTAGCTAATTAAAAAAATAAAAAAATAATGTACGATTAGTATTGCTTATTACTAATTAGTATTGCTTAAATTAGCAATACTTATTGCTAAATTGGCATTGCTTATTGAATACTTTAACGACCATTGAGAGCGAATACGCCAGCTTCTTTTACGCAATAAACATTTTAAAGTTTACGGCTCACGTCTTTCATTCTTTGTTTCCCTTATTCTTATCTTTATTCGTCTGGCTTCAGTATTAAATGTTTATAAATAAAAACGCAACAGAACTGATTATGAACGCCACAGAACTTAGCGATAAACTGAAATAATGTGTCAGAATACTGAAATCTTACAGTGAAACAAATGTGTTTATTTTGGAAAATAACTTATTAAGAACCTCTCACTTTGGAGTCATTAATTGTTAAAATAACATAGCTATACCATTTAACACAAAATATGCTCCGCTAAAGCAACAAAAGCTATAACAAAGCAGAAAAGTCAGACTTTGTACAGGTATAGTATATAGCACACGCAGTGTTCTTGTCCATCGCTGGTGCAGCGGTCGGACCGAATTCAGTGAATGCAGCACGAGATCCATATAGTATACATCGAAGGTAATATGTATGGTAAAATTGGGTAAACTCGTGATCAACTATACAAAATACCGATTGTACCAATAAAAAGTTTTAATTCCTTTTTTCTGTTTTAATCTTTGGAAAGTATGTTTTCTAAGGACTTTATCGCACTAAAACTTTTTTGGATAAAACAATATATTAGATTTATTTTAATTAAACTTCGAAACATTGTTCTTGCTTGGTAATCTCGTGATATTCCAGGTAATCTCGTGCCAACAGTCCGCTATACTCGTGATATCACGACTTCACAAAAAGTATCACGAGATTACCTCTATCACGAGTATACCTGAGTTCACCATACTAGATGTGTGTGTGTGTGTGCGCGCGCGCGCGCATATAAAAGAGTTACAAGTTACAGATAAATTAAAAGTAGAAGTAAATAGTAAACAGAGTAATTTTAGTTAACGTTGTAATAGACGATTTTTTCTGTGGTACAATTAAAACACGAATCTTTTCTTATATATCATCGAGTGTCACCATACCAGAATCAGAAAGCTACAATTACGACTCAGTATCGAGCTAGCGACGACATTAAAAGGTACTGCATTATTGGAACACGACAATGCGTTCCACAATAACACAGACATTTTATTTTGCAGCGAAATACACTTTCTGACTCTTAATTAGGCCTACTTACTCCCCATATCTAAAACTGTTGGTAGACCCTAGCTGTCCGTACAGTTGGACTACATTCTTCTTGTTACCATCCGTCCTCTTAAACAAATTCCCACTTTCTTCTTTAACGTCCTGCAGCCATTTTCGTAGATTTCCTTTCTTTCTTTTACAATCAATTCTTCCCTGAAAGGTATTCTTGATTGGCATACCATCCGGCTTTTTTTGACGAAACCCGACCGTGAGTCTTCTCTTTCAAAACAATACACTTTTGAAACTTACTTCAATGTCAACGCTAAAAACCATATTAGGCCCTCTACATAAACAACGATTTATAAATTGTGTTATTCCCACATTGCTTCTAGTTTTCAACTGATTATCCTGTCTGACGGGTTCCATTAATCTTCTTATAACTCTTCGGCCAAAGACTCTCAACAAGTTTCTCTTGTCAAGCTCCAAGCTTCTGACACCTAGATTGTCTTCTACTATCTTATAGTGTTTTGCTTTATTATTTTTTGAAATAATATGCTTCAGCTTCAGTATTATTTTTTGAGTCTCGGGAAAAGCTTTTTGATTTCATTAGCTTAATATCGGTACAATACGTTCTATTGTTTTTACTGACCGCCTATTGGTTATTTTCTTATTCATTTTTTCCAAGACTTCATCGTTGGTCTCAAGTATTTCGACCAACCATTCCAAGTAGGCTACTAGGAAGTTATTCCTAGTACCACCAACAACCACACATGTTTATCCAAATCTTTTGTATGTAGAGTACGATTTTCTTTGTTCTTCGCCAGCAGATCAGGTTATCCGCAGATTGTATCGTCCGCTAATAAGTCTCGCTCCTATCAAGAAGTCAACAATTCCTTCCAAGGTTTCCTTTGTCTTCGCCGACCGTTTGTTAAAGATTAAACAGAATGGTGGTAATATAGAGTATCCTTGTCGCAGGATTCCTCCGATTTCCACAGTGTTGGTCATGGACCAGGTGCATCTTTGCTTCTTGTCCCAGATACTGGCCGAGGACTAATCCTCTGTCTTTGACGATTTTCTGAAGTGACAATTTTCTTCAGTATTATCATTTTCTTTTCACGTTCATCTGCTCAAATATTTTTCCAGTAACTTAATAAACATCCAATACATATTAACTACTAGAATTCTCACTGAAATAATCCTTAGCATTACAATTGGGTCTCCAGTTTCTCTTCGTTTCCTTAACGAATTAGTCTTCTCCCATCACTTCTTTTACCCTTTCTACTATTCGTCTGTTAAGTACGGGTGTTACAATCTTTCCTACATGAGAAGTCAAGCTGATGCTTCTACATTTCTTAGTTTTCTTTTTCTTCTTTAGCGGAATTCTAGTCACGTGGAGGAAATCCTTTGCCCACTCTCCGTTTTCATAGATCTTATTGATAAGTTAGGTCTGTTTCCCCATTGCATTTATTCCCGCTTCCTTCAGAACATTCAATGGTATATCAGCTTCTCCTGAGGATTTTCCTTTCTTTACATTCTTTATGGGTATTTATACTTTAAACGTTCTCGTTTTGCCTACCACCCTTTAGTTTCTATCTCTATACCTTGTAATAACGTTTCATAATATAGAGCTATCCTACGTAGTTTTACCAGATTTTAGGAATTTGTCATTAATTTTCAACGATTTTTCCTTGAGAAACCTCTACACCAATTTCTGGATACCGTTGATCTCTCTCCATTCCAGCTTCTTCGTCTTCAGATACGTCACGCCAAATCTTCTGCTTTGCTGAAGCTTCATGATTTTGTCAAGCGTCTCGTTGATTTACCCCATCAGTCGCTCTTCTTAGTTCATTGTTAACTCTCCTACATTATATAGATCTGTGTTTCTGTATTTCCTTCTTTCTTTCGTTCTTTCTATCATCTCTTATGTTACCCATTTTTCCCGATGGTTCTTTCCGTTTTGTCGACACTGTTGTTCATGTGTCCTATGTCTCCAACAAAACATTCTGTACACTCTTTT
The DNA here is from genome assembly GCA_034769895.1 of Magicicada septendecula. Classification (NCBI taxonomy): domain Eukaryota; kingdom Metazoa; phylum Arthropoda; class Insecta; order Hemiptera; family Cicadidae; genus Magicicada; species Magicicada septendecula. The sequence continues at coordinate 82,831,829 of CM068368.1, read as the reverse complement.
AGCAATTTTCTTTCTTTAGTCATTTGCGTCAAATTTTCTTTTCAATCGTTCTGTTATTTCATACTACTACTTTGTATTTTTTATAAATCTCACCGCTGTTTTCCGATAGGCGTCTTTCTGATCCTTGAGCCTTATCTGAATGTCAGTCAGTCTCAATGTCGGCAAGTTATAAGCAAGTATATTAACCAACCAAGTTATAACCAAGTATACTAACAGGAAACCGGAAGATCATGTAGGTTGCACACAGCCTATACGTATATTGTGCTATAAAAAATATATGCTACAGAAATACTTATGCGTGACTTTACTGGCAAAGCACGGTCCGTTTTATCACATATTAACGGGCATGTAGAAAAGAGAAAAACTGATTGTGACTAGACTCTAATAGTGGATACTAACTACGGAATTTAACTGAGAGTAATACCATTAACTTTAAAGGACCAAGTGTTATGAGCAAGACTGGAACCTTAGAAAACTATATAATAAAGAATCATTTCAGTTATAAATAATTTTATATAAATCGATTGTTTTCAATTACCTACTGTAATTGTACTTATGTACAATGTAATTGTACTTACTGTTATGTAATTTATACTTTCTAATGTCAAGTGTATCCTCAAAATTTAATTTTAAATTTCTACGCATTTTATAATTATAATATATAAATTGTAATCGATGTATTACACGATATTATATTATAATATGTGTTGCAAGTATATTAAAATAAACAGAATTAACACTGTTGCACACCATTTTAAAAAATTTGTATACAAATTTCCATTTCCGATCAGACGATGAGCTGTGAAGTTTGAAAGCACTAATCGGACTAATTTTCCATAGTGGTATGCAACAGTGTTATAATTCTGTTTGTGATTATAACCACTAACACAGCTTTCTCAATTATATAAAAATAAATAAAATATATTACAGTATAATATATAATAACACATCCATTTTGATAATTATCAATTCTCGTGCTCAAGACACTTGCGTAAATAGTATTGTATATTTACCTATTTCATTTCACTTTACGGGTAAAAAAACAAACTTTTCTGCTTGTAAAACCCAATACTTTTATAAATTTGCAATTGATAATCGTAACCATGATATTCTTGCAATATGTATCGCCTAGACCAATGTTGTGTAAGTATACCTATGTTTTTTCTTAAAGGACGACGTGCTCTTTGGTACAGGAGACGTGCTCACATACTTTTAAAAACCGTTTTAAATTTCTGTGATCATCGCATCAGCGATTTATAGACTAAACTGAAGTACTCTTCCAACAGGAGTGCTAGTTTTGAGCCATGAAGTGGCAGATTACTTTCTCTTACGCTAAATCTTATTCCCAGGTATAATTCCATAACCAGTTGAGCAAATTTTCTCTAGTATTCATCTTTCGGTTATATCTTCCACATACGTGGGTCAGTTGAAAAGTTTGCGGAGCGACATCTATAGCTCAGTGGTAGGAAGAAAATCTTTCGTGTGCTGCAGAACGTATACTTCGCGTAAACACCTGTAAATTTCCAGATAGATCTGTCAATTTATTCACTTTTTACCAGCTGTTTGAAATTTTCCTGTCACGCGTGTTTTTAACATGCACGAAATCAAACATCGTGTTGTGATGAATTCTCTGTTAAAAACGTTTTAGCGCTAATGTAAAATCAAAAAAAAAATTGTAAATGTGTTAGAAGATGCTGGGCCTTCAGAAACAACGGTAAGTGGGGCACACTCGAGCATAGAAGACGATCCCATCAGTCAGTGGACGTCCAAAAAGTTCAACAAAAAATGAAATTATTGAAAAAAGTTCATAGGATGTTGGAAGACCGCAGATTGAGGAGCGGATGACGTTGGTGAAATCATAGGCGTCTCATATGAGTCTGTGCATCATACTTTAACTCAAGAACTTGATGTGAAAAAGCGTTGTCCAAGATGGCTGCCGCATCCGGAGTTGTTGCATTTTATGGGCGTCTAGTACGGGAGGAGAATGCTCGTACGACCACGTTTAAACTCAAGTGCCTACTTACAAACCGTTGGTTTTGAAGACACAGCATCTACTGACACATTTACCATTTTGTTCTGAATTTGGGTTGGTGGTCTACAACTTTTAACAAAGTGTCACTCCACCATGTTTGATTTTGTCCGTTTTTCAAAACACGCATGACACGTCAATATTAAACAGCTTCTAAACAATGAATAAACTGACAGATATATTTGGAAATTAACAGAGTTCAGTTCACATAAAATACAAATCTTGCAGCACACGAAAAACTGTAGTTTTGCCGCTAAGCTACAGATGTCGCTCCGCGAACGTTTCAACTGATCCTCGTTGAACTATAAACAGTTGATGACATTCAATTATCGCACTTTCATTTATTCGAGTGGCAAATCGATTTATGACAACCAAGTGTTCACCGTCATTCACAAGCGTATAAAATTCGGCTGATCCTCGGAAACTGTCACAGCTCTGCACGGTATCTTGGGCACACAAGCTTCCGTCCGTGGCACGTCCGTGGTCACACAAATCTCTGGACGAGTCCTTGTAAATACATCGCTTCCTGGTCACCTTTTAACGAAATGACGGCAATCTCTTAGTAATGTTCTCGAATAGTAACAGTTTATGAAGTGAATGTATTCAGTGATCTCCGTAATTACCAGTTATGCGAGGTGTGTAAAAAAGATATACGAACTACTTGTGTACGACGTCCACCTGCGCACAGAGCATGTTGCTGGCGTCAGGTTTTGACACCGGAATGCTGTTTTCTCCGTCCCGTCATGATCATCAGTCTACACATGGTCAGCGAATTACACGCGCTGTAGTGGGCACGGGCGCACACCGTCCGGCAGATTTACATCGAAGTGAGAGTGAATATCTTAACACAACGTGTGTGTATACATTTTTTCTGCTAACTTTGTAAAACTTTACAGAGCTATTTCCATTGCATCCCAAAGCTGTCATTACCATTTGAAACGATACGATACGATACATTTAAATTTTTCTATCAAAATTTAATTTTACGAACTTATATAGATGCGCATTTTCTCAGGAAGTCTCGGCAGTTAAACGACGATTTACAATTACATCACGAGCTCTCTTCCCATGATCTTCTACATCGCTTTGATCTGCACCGACCATTGTTTTTACCCTATTTAAAATTTCTTAAAATAATCGTTCGGCTTATGCAGGCCTCCGCGTATGCTTCATTCAAAAATCAGAATGTCTCTATAAAGTTTTAACCTAGTTCTTCCCCAAAATATCATACGCACATGTTGTTATTCGAGGTCGTTCTTAATCACTTTGTCACTGATCCCTTGGCCAGCGTGCCCACGTTCCCACTTAATCTGATACACCTCAAAGACTACTGCTGATAGCGGACCAGAATAAATGGCAGTTTATTGTCAAAAACTATTGCTAGGGTCGCCCAAAGTCGCGGCGTGTTGTTTCTGCGGGTTGATGTGTTATTCAAAACGTTCGGTCTTCTTTTTGAACACTCCTCGTACAATGAATTCTATACTAGTTTTATAGGATCGTTTAAACGGGAACGTAGTAAGGTTAAATGTTAAGAAAAACATTAATTACGGTTCAAGATATCTTGGCAACTGGGAAGGAAGGCTCCTTGCCCTTTAAATTCAAAGCCAAATGAGAAGACTAAAACGTATTAAAGTGGAAGTAGTCTACGTCTATATGTTTTCAGCGAATGCATTAGATGAAATACGTCACATTTTATTTAGAAGTCAAGCCGTAGTACCAGTACTTGGAGTGTGTTTTTAAAAACCATAAGAGACAAAATAAAAAGAATCGCTTACAGATAAACGTAATCCTGAAGAAGATATCAGATCACTTGTAAAAACATCGAATAAAAGAGATGTTTTATTTACTGTCAAATTCCAAACATAAGTCTTTAAACTTTTATTTCCGTTTTTATTTTAATGAGGCTAGTGTAAATGTAGTAAAAATTGTTAAATATTGTCTAAAACAGTTGAACGACATCTATAAATATCAAATTCTATTGTGTGCCTTGTCCACACACACACACGCGCACACACACACACACACACACACACACACACACACAGTTATGCGTACATAGTAAAGTAAATTATTATAAAAAAAATACCATTGAAAGTGACTATGAACCCTCTTGGATATCTAAGTTCGAACGATGGATCCCTAATACCATAATTATCTTCGTTGAAAGTTTTGTCGGATGATATGCTTGAAAACATACTGTTTACCGCACTGTGCGTCAGAGTCAACAAACAGATTAGATTTATCATCTTTCTTTAACACGTATCATTCACTTAGTTTTTTTTAGAGCGTATTTAAATAGTTACTTATGAGCTGGCAAACAGTATCTGTACATACTAATAAGTATAGAGTTAAGCGTTATCAGTGTTTCTTTATCAATTATTGTTCAGAACGAGCAGTCGTATCAGATCGAGCTAAATACGGTCCAATAAATGTAAATCATTACCCAGCCAGCAGATAATGATTGTCACACTTAATCCTGTTCAGATTTTCAAACATTTTCTGTTACAAGCTGGGCTTGTTACCAGTCACTGGACATCCATACCATCTTCCTGTTGTAGTGCTGAAAACAAAAACGCACAACTGTTTGAAAAAAAAGTTTTCTGAATAAAAAACGAACGAACTGTTCTGTTCAGCGGAGACAAACTGTTCTCCGTTTTAAAAACGAATTTAGCGTTGACAACAGTATTGACAACGCAACTGTTCTAATACAGTTCTCTGTTCGGAATAAACAGTTCGTTTTAAATGGAACTTTCGTTGAGCTTCTTGGCGTAAACTGTTTTTATTGAACTCTTTGGAGTAAACTGTTCGTTTTCATTGCAACGTTTGTTGAGCTGTTACGAGTAAACTGTTTGTTTTTACTGCAACGTTCGTAGACTTGCGTTAGATTATTGTACTGTCCTCGTTCTGTTAGGCTATATTCGGTTTTATTTCAATTACTATAAAAATATAATTCAGATATTCCCTATGAATTTTGATGAAACAACTTAAAACAAAAATGCCTTTTAAGATACTGGTAAATAAGAGAAATATTGACTTTATGCCATTGTTTAAGTTACATAACCACCCACTTAAGAAAAATACTAAAATGAACAATTATTGAAATGTTCAAAACAAAACGTTTTAACAATATAATGGTAAAATCAGTAAATGTAAATAGCAAGAGTTTATTATTCAACCTGTTTTTACAACTGTTTTTAAAAAAAGGTGTTTTTTTAAACGAACAGTTCGTTTTTGTTTTGCAAAAACAACAAAAATGCCCATCACTATCCTGTTGTGCCTAATCTGGTGAACACAACCCCTCAAGCCGTTGAATGTAGATGTAACGAGACGCTGGTCTTTAGAAGTGTGTAGACTGAGGAGTGGTCCAAGAAGTGTAAACCCAAAAATTAGAGAAATGACATGAGTGAAAACGTTTGACCAATACGATGGCTTTAGTTCCCAACAGTAATATCCTTTATATAGGTATGGATTAAAACGTCAAAGTAATACAAAATAAACACCCATTCCTTCCTCCTTCATTTTATAAGTAATAGTCAGTGGCGACTCCTGACCAGATGGGTAGGGGAAGCGTCGACTCTAAGCAGAATATAAGCACAGTACCCAGTACACACCGCGGGGAGGTTTTCTGCCCGGTCCACCCTACCACGTGGACCAAGAGAGAAAACATGAAAAAATATTCTGAGACATTTTTTGGTCGGTAGAACAGTTTTTGCAATGCAAAATATATTCCATACATATTTCTTTCAATGACTTCGTCATAAAAATCAAATCCTTCTCGAGGTATTCTCACCGCCTTCAATAACTCTTTTTCACATGACAAGAAACTTAGACAGTTCTGCACCATTGAGTTTTTCTAAATGATTAATTTCGTTTGAAAGCTGAAAACGAGCTTACAGCATTAGCAGAAGTAGCTCGAGATTGTAAGAACAAGCTTACTGACCTTAAACACCTCAGGTAGAGCTTCTTGAAGGTCGTTTTACACAGTAGTTTCTAACTTGCAATCTAAAAGCTAACCTGAAACAGTAACAACCAAAACAAGAAAAAGAAAAACGGCCCAATTTGAACGAGCCGAGACACTGCTAGCGCTCATAGCGACTTAAAGTACAACTAAAGAGTGCTTGCTGTTTGCGTATCTGAGACCCAGATGTTATTCGTTTAGCATTCTGCATGGGTACCAGGAAACCTGCATACTTGTAGGTTAGATTGTTATCAGTTTTGTATTTCTAATTGTATCTTAATCTGAAAAAGGAGGCTAGATAATGAAAGCGTAGTTATGAAATGCTAAATAAATGGTAAGATTTCTGAAATTATGGCCAATTCAGCTAGTGCACTGAAGCATTTTTTTAATTGCTTGTCTTGGGGCCGCAGCGGTCAGTCAGTTGTTAAAACAGCGCACACAAATGGAAGCAATTATATTAACGACTTCGATCAAATCAAGTCATCAATAGCATTTTGACTAGAAGATAGGTGCCAAATGCGCCGCCAGCTGTCAAAAGATGAGAGATAAGAAGGTATGTGAACAACAATAATGTTGGTTACGTAATAATTTATTTACTTTTGCCTGAGTTTCATTGGGCAAGCACTGCTGCGTCGCTTGAACTGAGGATTCGCTTCTGGTACTAGTACAGTGACCATTAATGTTTTTTCCAACGCGTTTACGACTTATTACTGCACTCTTTAACAAGTACCGAAACTTATTTCTGTCGATTGTTGAAACTTCTGTGAGGTGTAGGCCATTCAGAGTGTACTTTCAGCGGCTCTTTTTATCTACTTTGGACAGAAATATAATCGTGGGCGCTTTTTGAAATCGTTTTAAAACTTTCCTTTTTAAAGGAAAGAGCAGTTTTTAGTAAAGTTATTCCTCTCTTACCTATTCCTTTATTCGCAAGTGATTACATTTATGTTACTGTCCATTCTTTTCGAATTTATTAAGATTTTCAGCGCCATTAAATTTCAGTCTTCATTATAGATTTCACGGTCTTAATATATTAAAATATTCCTCCTCTATTAAAATGAAGAAGTAGCAGAGGTTGACTCTGGCGGTCTAATTAGTGTGTGTGTGTGTGTGTGTGTGTGTGTGTGTGTGCGTGTGCGTGTGCGTGCGTGCGTGCGTGCGTGCAGACGAAGGGCACAGTATCTAAGCAAAACGTTTTACCGTGTATCTGGTTTTACGTCGAAAGTCGCTGGATTTCGACACGTCTGGCTGGACAGATAGTGCCGAGGTTGGCAAAATTAAGAAATAAACTTGATGTCGAGAGTGACTTAAATATTGAAATTATCAGACATTAAACCTAATATTGCAGAGATAATTGTTCAAAAGCAGCTTCATTGTTCACAATAAACTATGTTTGATATCATTATATTATAATTTTGCAAGTTAAGAGAATTTTGATTTTAATACATTCTAGTTAAAATATAAGACTTTTTATCATGTTTACTGTTTGTTTTATTTCATAACTCAGACGGGGTACGTGAAACTTTTAATTTTTTTTTTTTGGGGGGGGTCCGTGGACTGAAAAGTTTGGGAACCACTGCTCTATTCGGGTGATGACGCTGCTTGCGCCAGCCGGTCAGTGTACACAGTATTTACAATTAACGTAACAATTCTAATTAGTCAAACGTTTAGGGCAAGTTTTTTTTTATTTATCAGTATTTGAAAAATAGTAGTTAGTAGAGTTTTTGTGTAGCGAATATTGTAGCAGTTAACTTGTCTAGTCCGGTTCACCGCACAGTCAGTGAGTTGAGAAAAGAATACAGCGAGTTGATAAAAAAACGACAAACAGTAACGACGCCAGCCAATAGGAATATCTACGAGCATTAAAGGTGTTACCTACATCTTGCTTACTGTCATGTGAGATGTACGCAGAGTAGGAACACGGTACGTAGGCATTCATCGTAAACAACCGGTTATCGTTGTTGATTTGTATTCAATCTCAGGTGTTTTTACTAGTGCAGGGGATAACCGTAGAGGCTTCTCCACAGTAATTGTGAATTTCCGTAGTGAGTGAACAACCGGTGTTGCTGATAAACTTGAAACATAGCCTTGAATTGTTCATTTCTTAATTCAGTTATAATTACATTATGACTATTTTTTAACTAAACTTATTATTTCTTAGTCAGTTATTTCTTAAATTTTTTACAGCTTGGGTATGTTTATGTCTGTAATATTTTCACGTTTAGGGCACAATTACATATATGTTTATATAGCATCTTTTTTTCCGTTGTTTTCAGTTTTCCTTGTGTTAGTTGTTTCACTGTTTTGGGCATTCTTATTTAAATGTTATTTCTTGTCTGGTACGGTTGCTGCCCGGGCGTAGCTTTTGACTTTTGAGTTATCTCTCTGGGATCGTTCTGTCAAGTCTTCCGTTGTTGTTAGCGAGATTTATACAGTAATGAATTTGTTAAGATTTCTCCAAAGGTTTCCCAGTCGGAGCGGTTGTCAAGCAGCCGTGGTAGTACTCTGTATGCTAGAGTATAAAGTAAGCAGAATTTCCGAGTTGTCTGATGACGTATAGTATTGGAAAATGGTAAAGATATCTGTGCATACGGCAAATAGCATCTAGAAACGGAACTCAATAGCACTGAACGAACAGAAAAAGGGGCAGTAAGCAGGGTAGTTGAATAAAAACAATGTAGCGGCCAGAACTCCGTATTATATTTGAAAAACGGAGTTTAATGAAATGAAACCGTGTCGAGTAAAATTAAACGAGATTTGTACAGTGTCGTATTTAAAGATGTAGTCTCACATGGGTGACTGAAATTGCAATTAAATAAGCTTCTGTGGAGAATTGATTCCTTAAGCTTTCACGGCCAGCCTCGTAATTGCAAAAACGTCTGTTCGTTGGTTAACGCCAATTGGTGTCCCTGACGGTCAGTGCAGTACTGTGGTCAGTACGAATTTAATTCCTTTATACACTGAAGATGGCCTCCAATGGCGAGGTTGAAACGTACGTTTTTAACAATGGAAGACCACGGCTTCACAGCCAGGACAGTATTTTTTTCAATTCTGGATAAAAAGATGACTGGTCTATAGATGATTATTAAGCGGCAGGAGAGATAAGATTATATAAAATAAGGAATGAAAGTAAATAAGTCATAAAGGTTGAAGCTCCCATAAGACAGAGACAGCTGTAGGCACGTACAAAGCATTACGGAAAACGGTCTCCCAAACTGGGTACACATGGAACGATAAAATGTCGAGGGAGGTAGAAAGAAGGTTTCTTTTTGTACGTGTTATTCAAATGACGTCAGAAGGGCCCACTGCTATTCACGCGTCTCCTGCACCACATGCAGTAAGCCAGCTATTTATACCTAGGCCTACTCTTTATAGCTCTCCTCTTATAAAAAATATAATTTGTTCATTAACGTTATAACCACACGTATTTGTTCCTCTCTTTGTGTACATCCATTAGTAACCCTTGTTAATTCTATTTCTATATAAATAAAAACACCTGGAATAGTATCTGGTAATAATAATAATATTGTATTTTTATTCAAAAAAATTTCTATAGTCAATTCAGTGTAACTATTAATATAATTTATAAATCTCAGGGTCGATTTTCTTCTCTTTGTTTATATTATTTTTAGGTTCTTTTGGCTGATATAAAGGTTCCGTGATTATAAAGAAAAAACAAGTATAGAAAGTACGTTACATTACAAACAATAATAATAATGAATAATATAAATTGAGTATTAATTATAATAATATATATATACGTTAAACAATGTTTATCTGTTCAGTTTGGTTTCACACAGCCTCCTGGTCACAGTGATGCAAAATTCCAATGTTAGTTTGTTTATGTTGTCAAAATGAAGGAATTCACTTCTTTTGGTGTTCAATAAAGGTTAACTCTTGTCACTTTCGTGGTCCAAAACCTTCTGTTGGGATATTGTGATTGAAGTCCAGTGTCTTGTTATTAATTCAATCTAAGTGTAGTTGCTCTTCTGTTTGTGTCATCAGTTAGATTTAAAGGCTGGTTTGTTAAGCTGTTTCTTTTTTTTTACTTGAATCTTATTTCTGTTATAGTTTGATATAAGGTTTTTTTTTTTTACTTTCTATTATATTATTTTTTAATAATATTCATATGTTTATTGTATAAATATTTAGCTTGTTTTCACAAATTACACTCAACTCTCCTTCTTGGCTTATTATTTTTTAAATAATAATCAACAACATTCTTTTTCTGTCTTTTTGTTTCCTGGATACACATAAATACTCTGGTCATATCTGTTCAAATTGAGATTTAGTTGTCATAGGATATTATTTTTATATAATACATTATTTTACCTTCTACATACAAGTTGCTTTTTAGTTATTACATCATAATACTTAATACAATTTACATATTATTTTATCTGACAAAACTATGAACAGTTTTAATATCAAATATTATAGTTATTTGTAATTTGACAAATATTTTTGAATAATTTATTATTTACTGAACATAATCATCTAGGCCTATGTTGACTGATATATTATTTATTTATTTAGTTAAGATGTTGACTGATTATATTTTTATATTGGAAGACTCATAATCGATCCTGCTTACACTTGTTTTATATTAATTAATTTCTTTAAATATAAACAAACTATTAATTGACAATTATATTTTAATTACTATAATTCCCTTCAGGGCTTAACTGAATGCACACTTTTAAACTATTGTCTGTGTGATTAATATCTATTAAACTTATATAACTCAACACTAATAAAAAAAAACTAAATGTTAATGCCAGTATCTTCTGTTAGTGTGGACTAGTAATTCATTTCCTTAAATAATTGTTTATAATTACTGTCCACTCACAGTTATTCTTAATTGACTACCACTGTATCTCACATACTCTTACCAATTATTTACACTTGTTTTATATTACATTTGTAGCACATCTTAATTACATTTTACATTTACTTTTATATTTGTATTGTACTTTATATGACTTTCTAATTGATTCATTCATTATTCATTAAATTTATTATCATTATTTATTTGTTTATGGACTACTCCAAATCTAACTGGGTACTGTCTATATAGTATATTAATCTGTCATAGTAATGTCTGTTGTAGGCCTTTTGGTTTGTAAATAGGTTCACACTTTTATTTATTATTGTTTCTTCCTTCAAATTATTTTGATTTCGATTTGTTGAGATAACTTGTTGTTATTGCTTGCTGATGTCTTCAACAGTTGAAGTGTATGATATTATGGTATTAATATTGCTTGGTGATGAGATTGACATTTATTATACAAATTCTTCAAAAATTGAAACCTACTTTTCTTATCGATACCAATTATTTTCTTCTTTATCTCTGGAGTTTATTTATTTGTATTGGTGGCTTTAACGGATTGTAATTCTTGAGTTTTCTCTTGGTTCATTGTATATTCTATTTATATATTCCATTCTTTTATTCACATTGATTCCATACTAATGTGAAATGATTCCCCCTATATTAAAATGGTATTATGAATGAATATCGGCGTTGAGTGGCCCTTTTACGTCCAATTGCTCATCCGAACATTCACATACCTGGTGCAGTGCACTTTGGCTGCTTCCCATAAAATAATTCTAGAGTGGTGCCTTAGCTTTCTACACTCTATAAATAAAAATAATTAAAAATCTTACATCATTATACACATCATTGGAATCTTTTATCTTCTGAATATTTTTTCTTATTCTACATTGCCTTCCAATAATTCCATTTATTTATTATATTCAATATTACTGTTGGTATATTTCTTAAGTAGATTTCTTTCTCTTTTATATAACTTCACTTCAGAGTTCAATGATTTATTAGCCTTAATGTCATTCACCTTTGTTATTCAATACCTCTTGTAATATAGTAGTTTTAATTATCCTTATTTCTATCTGTTTTTATACTGCAACTCTTCTTCAGCAAGTTCATTTTCTAATTAGTTTATTAAATTTCTCTAGGCTTTTGTCATTAATATTGTGCTCCATTATTATTATTATTATATTACTATATATATTATTTAAGCTTATTTAAATAGATGCGCTTATTTCTTTTAGAATTTTGGTGTCGTTACAACGTTAATAAAAATAAGAATAATTGTACCAAAAAACTTACAGTTAAGAGTATTAACGTATATAACGTATTTTACAATAATTAGTATATTAGTTAATAAAGTATAGAACTACTTAACTTGAACAACGCGGCAGTTGTATGCACCGCCGATCCAGTTTAGGATTTTGGCAGAGTACGCTACTTGCCAGTATTCATACTGACAGATACTGGCATAAAACAAAGGTAATGGCATTTCGAGGCAAGGAACCAATAACAACAAAAGTAATGATTAATTTTGGAATTCTATTACAGGTGAGCTATTTTAATTATTTGGGAAATGATATTTATTGCTATGATAGGAATTACTATGTTGATGTTAACCTAGGTAAGTTCCAGACTATTTTTTCATTTTAATGTAAATTATGTATGAGTTAATATACATGTATAAAATAATATATCGTTCGTGGCAGGTAAGCGTATCTCAGTTATGTAATGTTTACGTTTCCATTTGATTATTATGACTACAGCAATAAAAAGGCTGGGAAGACACACACACACACACACACACACACACACACACACACACACACACACACACACACACACACACACACACACACACACACACACACACACACACACACAAAATTCGCGTTATTTCTGGCCTCACTTATGTTTATTTTCTTACATTTGCACGCTTTTTAAATGGAAAGTGCCGAAACCCATACCAACATAACGCGTGCAACCGAAAAAATGGACATCAATTTGCTTCCTGTGGATCGCTGGGCAGTGTAACTGCACGTGTTTACATAGGAACGATTCATAGACAGACTTTTCGTCTTTAGGGAATGAACCCTCTGCAAGATGCTGAGGGTCCATGAGTGACTTCGAAGCGCTCCTTCTTTTTCGCGTGTTTGTTCTGTGAAGCATACACTGTAGTTTCGCAGCTTTACTCTAAGCAACGCTCAATAGGAAATGTTGAAAATTTTTGTCCACGGTGTACCCTCATTCACACTAAACCTGCTCTGATGTTTTAATTACGGATATCATAATATTAAAACTTTGGAAACTTGAGCACTACTTAATGGAGATCAATCATTAACTTATACAAGCCATTAATTTTATGCATATTTTTTATATATATATGTGTACAACGTTATCGGCAACAAAGAAGTAGTTTGTGTTAAAATTTCTTCCCGGGATATTTGGCCGTAGTCCAATGTTTTCTACAAAACCAGACGTTTCGGCAATGCCATCGACTTCCATTATCAGTGAAAATCGAGTGCGATAACGTGAGGTGGTATACGTTAGTGACCACAGTACTGTGGTTAAGGCTGAAGCAGTAAGTAGAAAGAAGTAGTTTCTATGGTAATATTTCATTTCGAAAATGATTTTAAATATAAATCTTATAATATGGTAGTCATGTATGGTTCTCCATACCGATATTTATAATTATTTGGGAAATGATATTTATTGCTATGATAGGAATTACTATGTTGATGTTAACCTAGGTAAGTTCCAGACTATCTGCGGGACAATCGACCGTATTTTTAGAAACAAGGTAGGTTGGGATACAAAACTGAAATTCTACAAAGTTATGGCCTGTCCCTGTACTGTCCTATGGGTGTGAATTATGGACAACAATCAAGAAACAAGACAGCAAACTACAGGCCTCGGAAATGGCGTTCTCAAGGGGTGTTAAAAGGTGTTCTAAACTTGATCGTATAAGCAATGAGAAAGAGAAGTGTTTAACTTGGATGGAAAATTAAAAGATTACAAAGAACGGTGGAAAAACACTTAGAAAGAATGTCAGATTCCGGATTGGCCAAACAAGTCTGGAAATAGAAACTTATAGGACACTGGTGTGTGGGCAGACCCAGGAAGAGACGGCTGGAGGATCTTTGAAGGCAGAACAGGCAGCACCTTGCTTATGCAGTGTTGTGAAGGTGATAATAATGATGATGATGATGACGCTGCTTGCGCCAACCGTTCAGTGCACACGGTACTTACAATAAACATAATAATTCTAATTAGTTTTTTAATTTACACTGAAGTTTTTTATTTATCAATATTTGAAAAATAGTAGCTTAGTGCAGTTTTTCTGTAGCGAATATTGTAGCACTTAAGTTGTCTAGTCCGGTTCACCGCACAGTCAGTGAGTTTTAAAATTGGACATTCGGCGTGTTGAAAGAACGACAAATGGTAACAACGCCAACGAATAGGAATATCTACGAGCATTACTTATCGCCAGATAGCAAATGTTATTGCTCGGCACCAAAAATAAACCGACTATCTAAATACTAAATATTTGTTACGATTTAAGTTTTGCTAATAAAAATGATAGAGAACCAGCTGTTGGGACTCGTTTTACTGTTGGTGACTTGTTTCTCGGGGTGGTCTTCGTGTTCGCATATGTCATGCTTCGTGCACAACAGCACGTGCACCAACGACAGCGACTTCGGCGATCCAGAATTCAAACGTTTAGGCCCACGCGGTTTTCAGATGACCATGCCAGGTAAATTTACGTTCACCGCAAGTATGTTATTTTGGTTATATAACCACACGATAAAGGTTGGCCACATGTTATGTGTGGAGCGTTGCTTTATATAGGTGCAGAGACACGGACGCTGAGGAAGGAGGATGAGAAAATATTAGAAGCATTTGAGATGTGTGTTTGGCGAGCAATGGAAAAAGTGGAGCGGGCTAATAAAGTAAGGAATGATGAAGTTTTAAGAAGAATAGGGGAAGAGAGAAGAATCCTGAAGGTAACAGAAAATACGAAAAAGAATTGCTTAGGTCATTGTTTAAGAAGAGCCTGCATGCTTACAACTGCCATAGAGGGTGTCATAGAAAGAGAAAAAGAAGAGGGCGTAAAAGTATAAAGTTAATAGATAGCATTAAAATCAGAGGGTCTTACGAAGAAACGAAAAGACTGGCATGCGATAGGACAGCTTGGAGAGCTTTTACCATTTGAAGACCTGCCTTAGGGCAGAACACCAAATGAAATTTATATGACATATCTATACTTGCAGATACGTCAGTATGCCAGTTGTTTCATGCTGTCTCAGTGCGTAAAATATTTAATTGAAGGTATTAGAAAACGCATATTCTGTTTATGATGAGCACAAAATTTAGGTTAATTTTTAAATATACTGATGATCAAGGTAGCCTACATAATCTGCTAATACAGGTAAGGGGTAAGTAAGGGGTAACGATACACTTAATAATACAGCTGATGATAAGGGTAGTGTTACAGTTTCTATCAACTGCCAGATTAATGTAATAACATAAAATCTATCGATAAATCAATATTAGTTCTATTTTCTAATTAAAAGTGATTGTGCGCGCGCGCGCACACACACACACACACGCACACACATATTTGTTTTCGTTATTATTTTATAAATGTTATATAGGTTTGTAATATCTCAAACGAAACTTTCAGCTACAGTAATTATGTTTTACCGGCTATGAATTTTGTAGAATCAGTTGCAAAATTCTGCTTCAGTTACAAAATCCAATCTTCCATTTCTTTACTTTATGATTAGGTCCTTCAGTCTTTCGGCTGGTTTGTACCCTCCCCGCATATACCCGTGGGGCGTGTGTTACTGAGTCTCTCACAGGTATATGGGACCTACAGTGTAACGCCGGATCCGAACGGCATATTTGGGGAGGGTTTATACTAGGCAGGATATCTCTCGCTGGTTTGCCATCGCCTTGCTAGGGGGAACGGTCGTATCTAAATCAGATGACCCCGGCGGGAATCGAAGCCGCGCCGACAGAGTAGCAGCGCCACACGCTAGCCACAACGCCACGACCGCTCCCTTTTGTTTATCAAGTAACGAAATGTAGGCTTGCCCACTTAATGTAGGCCATTCTTTGATCAGCACTCGTATGAATACAAATAGTTAAGTAATGAGTGTTTTTATTATTGAATCAAATACTTTCGACCTCCTGATCAACCTATCAATTACCAATTCATTTACGCCTTAAGACTTTATCCGTAGTAGAGGTGGGCCGATATTCCTATAACACGTATTTTGGAACGATTATTTTTGTGGAACGGATATAACAGTGACTGAAAAGTTGGAATACATGTTCCGATTTAACGATAACTGCAAAGTCGAAGTACCCGTTCTGATTACTCGCGGCCTCGCGGTTCCGAGTCGCGGGACCCCCTAGGAAACTAATGAATAAACGTGTACACGAGAACAAAGTTACTTTTTGGTGCTGAATACTTCATTCTGCGCATGTGCCGATTGCCATACAAGTACGAAACGAAGCAAAACAGCTAGGTTCAGAATATCGCTATGCCAAAGAGACGAAGCTGTTTTTAATAAATGAAAAAAAATCAGACTGATGTTATGCAGTTCTCGTATGTTATGCAGATTTATAATACAGATTATAAGAAGAAATTATATATTATACTAGTCACCAATTTGGTAAATGTTGGAAAACGAATTATATTGTGTTATGACCTACAGAGTGGCTGGTAGTTAATAGGCCATAATATGGCCTATATTATACCTTATTATATTATAGTACTTTTTGTTGATGTGATTCGGAAATGATTTTAACTTCACTGCACAACTCACGTAAATGATGAGATGTGGCTTCCTGTTATGTTTTTATTATATGTTTCTGATGTGTTTTTGACATCATTTGTTGTGCTATTACGCGCACTCTAAATTTCATTGCCTGAGTTTCGCAACTGATTTGTCTAACCAAAGTGGAATCAATAATTTAATATTAAACCTATGTCAGTTTGTTTACTCCTAGTGAAAACTTAAATTAGTATTCCCAAAGGGAGACAGGCCTAAAAATTCTCTTGTTTCTCATTTTCTTTTAAACAGTAACAGCTTAATATAGTCACAGTGTGAAGTAACACTGATAATACTTTTACCTTCAATTTATTTCGTATAACAAATTATATAATACAGGTATATGAATAATAGGTACATAATAACAGGTATTTGTACGTGTTATTTTCAAATACTAGTTTAGCACACAATCGTATCGTCATAGACACGTATTCGTCGCGACATCTAGTGCCATAGGTTCACTATAGCGGACCACGTGTTTTATACAACTTTTTCCGGGTACGAGCAGAGTTGTCGGGTGTCGTTCGGGCCAAGACCTGACGATGTCGCTAGTGAATAGCGACCACAGCACGACAGCCCGGTTTCTTATTATCAACTTAATAATTTTGCTGTAATTTGGTAATTTTATTACTAAATTATTACGGTAAATTTTAGAAATTTTACATGAAATTTTAGTAAATATATTTGAACGGTGAACAATTAATTTTTCTTTAATGTTCCACGTTAGTATTCAGTGAAATTGAAGGTAAGTTATCAAACATTAATATAAGTTATATTGACATTTCGATATCGTTTAAAAATTATTATTTGAAAACATTGGCCACAGAAGGGTATTACTTAAAGAAAACACTTTGAATGATATTTTTGAATGTACAATAAAAACTCGTTTATCCGAATTTGATGGGACCGTGCCCGTTTCGGATAAACGAAATTTCGGTTAAACAGAAACTTCTGTTTAAATAATAATACATATGTAAGTACTGTAACTTTACTTAATAATAATAATTTAAAAGTTACTTACAGTGAATATGACACAATAAACTGTAAAATGTCACCGCACTGTAAATTATTATAGTTTCTACAGTAGCCTACTGGAACAGTCCTATCGGTTGTTCGTTCAGTAATCAATCATAGCCTTTTGCCGAAGCTTTGAAGCTCGTTTGCTGGCTGGGCGATCTTGAAGACTTTTCATTGTTAGAAGTCCTGCAAGGGAAGTTTCGTCTTGTCGCTCCAAATACGACAGTAGCTCTTCAAATATTGATGTTGCCTGTGTATGGTTGACTCCCATTTTCTCTTCCACATCATCATCAGACCTTTTGTCCTCACCAGGCTGTTGTGAACATTGTGCAACAATGTCGTCATCGGATAACAGCTCATATCCAGGATCGTCTTTTTCCGAATTCATTCATTCGGATACGTCTTCTTCTTGTAACTGTGTGCACCCTTCAATGTCTTTTAATATTTCTACAAATTTTTTTGTAGATAAACCGGACTTTCGGATAAGCGCGATTTGAATAAACGAGTTTTTAGTGTAGTTAAAAATTATTACTTTCATGCCTAAAGCTTGCGTCTAAATTGAGCGCAGGCATTAGTTTGAAATGTGCCGTGAATCTGCTTGGGTTATGCAGACCGACTCATGTTTTTAATTTTTTTTTAGTTGGAAGAGGATTGGGTGGGATCAGCATGTTCTACCGTCGCAATGCTCCCATAAATTTCACCATACTTCACCGGTTCAAGGGCAAAGACACGGTCACGTTCGGCGTATTCATGCGGACACTCGAACAATTTTACTACACCGATTACTTTATTAAACTTGCCAATACTGACGTTCTGCATCTGTTTATAAGGTACCATTATGACGATGGAGGAGGAGATTCTGACTGGCCCTGCTTGTCAAAGCTTTGTACCATAAACATGACATATTATTCGGTATAGCCTAACACATTCTCGTGTAGGCCTACTCAACTTGCTAGGGTTATTCAAAAAGAATGAACCGATTTCATAACGCAATACTTTATTAACCAAAAGTAATAATACGAAATTCCAACCAAATCACAAGTACTCTACTCACATTCAAGTTTCATTTCCTACCTTACAAGCGTTCAATGTGGCCACCACTTGCAGCACAGACAACATCAAGGCGATATGAGAATTCTTCCCAGACGCGTAGCAACATATTGGATCCACTGAATTGATCTCTGTTGTTTTTCGATGTTTAAGGTCATCGAGGTGGGTAGTGGTGGTTAGCGGTGGAAGGAAAACTGTGATCTTTTACGTATCTCCTCAAGGAAAAATCACATAGGCCCTACGGTGAGATCTGGAGATCTCGCAGGCCAAGCACAAAGAGCAAGGTGTTGAGCCCCCCATCCATCGTTGGGGTCCTTTTTCATTCAAAAGCTGGAACCCTCCGGTGCTACATCGTGTTGTAAAATGAATTCATATGAATCTGCTTGCACTAGCGGGAACGCTTTTTGCCTTTGACTCACCATATGGAATGTAAACAAATGAACAAGCGTTGTCTAGGAACGACGCGACTACAGCGCTAGTGTGGCAGCCATTCGAAACGTAGAAACCTCGTCTTTCAAATGGTCAATAACTTTTTCCATGACAATGCTTGAAAAAAGAAAAAATGCCTCATAAAATCGGTTCATTCTTTATGAACACTTGTAAGACAGTAAAGAAAAAAAACTTGATTATGTGTATAATACCTGTGATTTGGTTGGAATTTTGTATTACTTTTCCTTAATAAAATATTGGGTTATGAAGTCGGTTCATTCTTTTTGAATAACCTCGTATATTATTTAGAAATTAGCTGTGTCAATGTTGTGTTGTTATTGTATTTATTTGTTAATAAATGTTTGTTGATTTATTTTTGACACGGCCATTACTTTATTTGTAATATATGAAAGGCAGACGTTAGATCTTTTAATAACTAAAACAGCAGAGGTTGGTAACCACTACTCGAAATCACGAATTTGTAGTGTAATTATGTAATACGTTACAAGTTAATCCTCTGTACAACAATCCTATAGACGTTTCATGCGCGGGCGCCCAAGCGCCTGCTTGCGTGTGTGGTGTAATATGTTCAAATAGTTTGTGTGATTTAAATTGTGTCTGTTCGTTTACAATGTCGTTTCTATTCTTTTTGTGTGTTTTTATATTTCTATAGACATATTTGTGTATACTCTTTCCGTTCTTAGTTCAATCCTGATGTAAACGAACCCACGTGGCAAATCTGAAACGCTATTGGTCGGGGGCGTTGACACTGTTCACACAGCAATGTGTTACACGCATGTGCAGAATGTCTGTATAGTTATGTGAGAGTTATCTTGCCGCTTATTCTCAATCGAACTGTTTTAATATGGAGTCAGTTGAAAGGATACGTTGCCCGTCACAACACAACATTAGCTGCTTGATATAAAACGATTTATGGAGAAGGCGGTAAATGAAACAACGGCGGACAAGTGGAGTCATTGTATGCAGCATATAATCAAGGAAGATGATAAGCTGTGTCAATTGACCCACATTACCGACGACGTTGTAGACAATGAATAATCTTATCAATAATAAGGCGACTTAAGTGACGATACAAGCGCAGGCACAGATATGGAAGGCATTGAGGTACTCTCTGACAGAAAATGATAGTATTCAGTACACTGGTAATTATCACAGCTACTATTTTCGTTTTAACTAAACTTCACTTTTTTTTTGGTTATTGCGATACTTAAACGGTTAATAAAAAAAAACCATAAAAAAGCCATTAACTGGTGTTATAAAACGTTTCACTGTCGGTCTGAGACTCACACAAATTTTACTTTGTCAGGACAAATTAATACAATTTACGTGTGTTTATACAGTGCCAATATTATATGTACCCCGTCTGTACTCCTTCTGTCAACGTGACACGCCTCTAATTCAAATAGCAAATAGCGTTTCAGATGTGCCATGCCCTTCTGTGTACAAAAGCATTAAGCTAAGAACGGAAACAGTATATAAAAACACACACAAACGACAAAACAAATTTGGTTTACCTGGTATTTACAAATAAAAGTGCTCAGGATGTCACAGATTCTACATAGGCCAGACAGAACGCAGCTTCAAACAGAGGTACATTGAAGACATAAAAGCATTACACTTCCACCACCGAATCCATCTTTGGAGACCACCTCGTTGAAGCAGACCAGACATACACAAACATAAAAGAAACACGGAAATTATACACGTACATACAAAAAGCCGAAATCACGAAACAGTCATGTATACTGTATTTATCCAATAGGTTACACGTTAATCCTCTGTACAATCTTATAGACGTTTAATATGCGGGCGCCAGAGCGCCTGCTTGTGTGTGTGTGTGTGTGTGTGTGTGTGTGTGTGTGTGTGTGTGTGTGTGTGTGTGTGTGTGTGTGTGTGTGTGTGTGTGTAACACTTATGTTTAAATAGCATGTGTGATTTAAATTGTGTCTGTTCGTTTACGATGTTGTTTCTATGCGTTTTGTGTGTTTTTACATTTCTGTAGACCCATTTGTGTATAAAACCACACACAAAGGACAAAACAAATTTGGTTTACCTGGTTTTTACAAATAAAACTCTTCAGGATGTAAAAAATTCTACACAGACCAGACAGGACGCAGCTTCAAATAGAGGTACATTAAACACATAAAAGCATTACACTCCACCACCAAATCCATCTTTGGAAAGCACCTCAGTGAGGCAGACCACACGTACGCAAACAAAAACAGCAACACGGAAATTATACACGTACACATAAAAGTCCGAAGTCACGAAAAAATCATGTATAGTGTTATTAATAGATTTCAAGTTAATCCTCTGTACAAACATATAGACGTTAAATACGCGGGCGCCCGAGCACCTGCGTGCGTGTGTGCGTATGTGTGCGTATGTGTGTGGGGGTGCGTCGCGTGTGTGTTTGAAGCTCTTACATATTTACTGACCCAACCTCGTCGTGGTATTTGAGCTTAATCGAATTACATATTCAAACACTACGTGACATGTAAAAGGCATACAGACAAGAGAGCAGAGTGCAATAAACGAATTGTTTATCTTCATCAAAGAGATATAATTCTAATTTTTATCGTACAGTTGTATCGTATCACCTGTAGTTGATGCATGAGGTGGAGACTGTAGTCAGTTTATTACGGTGGGCACCTTATACAAGCTGCAGCGGTCCGACCGACAGACGCCGGTAAGCCTTTGGGGCACGGCTGCATTGACGTTCAGACAAAAGCCGAAAACCTTGGTCGTAGAAATGAAACTATCGCCTCATAGCCCTTCTCTATAGGGGAGACGGACGAGCAGGAGAGCGCCTCTTGTCATGGAAAGTGCGTACACCCGAAAGTTCGACCGTACTTTATAGCCTAGATCATCAAGGATTTCTCAAGCGTCAGTTGCGGCGTCAGGACTCATGAGCACAAAAAAAAAAAGAAGCGGAACAGAAAACGCTGAGTAGTGCAAATGTGTCCACTGAAAAGGTTTCCCGCCTCCAAAACATCTTTCTCTTTTTCTTTCCTCTCTCGGCTGAACCATTTACACCACTATACCCTGATTAACGAAAGAAAGTGACTGGCAGAGAGGCTACGCGGCGACCGTGTTTGTAGTAACTTAATAACCTCGTGGAAACGTAAAATACAGGGCTAGAAATGTCCAATGTACTATATTTTAATCATGAATTAAAGACGTTTTTAACAAAATTTCTACTTTATAAAATCTTTTTTCAATTAATTTACATTGAGAGTTAAATAAAAAAATACACGAATTTGAATTAAAAATTTTGGGTTTATCGTTTTTATGACGTAAGAACTCAGAGGTTAAGCATCGGAAAAACATTTCTTGTAGACAAATGGTAGTACACTTTCTTTAGTACAGTATAACAAAAACTGAGATTCCTACGAATAATATTAACGACGTTATTAATTTGTTCCAAATGTACTGTTAACTCCGTTATTAATGATTTTGATGTGAATGCGAATGAACATCTTATGGTTCGTTCTCAGTGTCATGTAAGGTTTTGCCGCGACCAATATTTGTGTACATTTGAGGGCCTCGTGTGCAAAAACTATAAGGATTACAGAATATCTAAAACTATGACTGGATAGCCCGTTTCGTCGACTACCGGAAATGGTTTGTCGCGAGCGGAGGGGGGTTACGCGGTGACGTCACAGCGCTGCGCGTCGAGGCTAACGAGATAGACAGGCTATGGCGCGCGGCTCGCATTTTCGTGTGACGTCACGCAGATGGTCTGACAGCTCTACAGCGTGAATTTAAGTCTATCCACGGAATGATTTTTATAAAGAGCAATGTTTGAAACATGCATAAAAATTTAAACAGTTACACAGTAAATGCAATGAAGATATAACTCTAAACCACATTTATACAAGACACTGACAAGACAAGTCAGATACGACATTCCTTGTACTTACTACTGCTGGGGCCTATAACCGAAGTAGTTTGGCCCCTTACAACAACAATCATCATCATCATCTTACTACTGCTATAATAGTATTATGATATTATGTTACAACCGACAGTCATGATAATACATTCTTCAAAATAATTAAACTCAGTCACTACAAAAGTAATACTATACAGCTTACCTTGAAATGGAGTTCTTAAAAGACATTTTAATCACATATTCCTTAAAAGTTTCTTGCAGTGGTATTGACCACTTAATTTTATTTTGGTTTCCTACAAAATTAAATCTCAGTACCAGACTTGCCATTTATATTTATATTTTGGAAAATATTAAGAACCTTGAAAAATAAAAGAGAAACTTGAGTAAAATGAATTTTAGGTTATGGAAAGTGAGCTCAAATTATGCCATAATATAATGAAAATAGCTCTAAACCACATTTATACAAGACACTGACAAGACAAGACTGATACGACATTGCTTGTACTTACTACTGCTATAATAGTATTCTGATATGTTACAACCAACAGTCATGATAATACATTCTTCAAAATAATTAAACTCAGTCACTACAAAAGTAATACAATACAGCTTACCTTGAAATGGAGTTCTTAAAAGACATTTTAATCACATATTCCTTAAAAGTTTCTTGCAGTGGTATTGACCACTTAATTTTATTTTGGTTTCCTACAAAATTAAATCTCAGTACCAGACTTGCCATTTATATTTATATTTTGGAAAATATTAAGAACCTTGAAAAATAAAAGAGAAACTTAAGTAAAATGAATTTAAGGTTATGGAAAGTGAACTCAAATTATGCCATTTTCAAGTTTTCAGTTTTTTAACTTTTCTTGAAGTGTCTTTAGAAGCACACGACTGGTCATTGTTGTTATTAACAAGGTTATTTATCAAAATTTTATTCACACAAAGGGCAACACTATCAAGTTTGTCCATAAGGGACTTCTTATGGAAACATTTACACTCACTATTCTGCATATCTGACCTGAGTAATTTAATGCTGCAAATTTTATGAGCTACTGAGAGCTGTTTCCCACCTGACAAGAAATCTTGAATGTAATCTTTTGTTAATAATGACATTGTATGCCATGCCAAACCAACAATAAAAACTACTTTATCAGTAGGTAATGTTAATTTTCCCCTGTCCAAGTCCTTTAGAAAGTCATAAGAAAAATCAACTTCCACTTCTTTGTTTAATTGGAGCCAAGAACTGCAAATATCACATCTTGATTTACGTAGAACCTGTCTAGCAGCAAATCCCCCTAAATATGTCAATATTGGCACAGTATCATTTGGAATGACATCCATTTCAAAGTCTTGGTCCACGATATCCAAAAAGCTACTCAGTTCAACGTCATTGTCATAATTCTGTTGGGTGGGTAACAAATCTTTTAGGTTTACATTAACATTTTGAGCAGCAAACAGCACAGCATTCTTGAACCTCAATTTTCTTTCATTTTATAGTATCTGTAGGTAAGTGATGTAGTAATTTGCACCACTTAGTTGTCTGTAGCATCCAAAACGACTCTCCAAATTGTCACTCTGAAATTTGCTTAGCAAGATATAATCAACTCTGTATTTGTCAAATAAATATGGAATAATTTCAAGGAGAGATTCTAAAGTTGTAATCAAGGACTGAAATGTCTGAGCAGTTAACGCATTTATTATTGGAACGGAGACTCTCCAAATTTTCAGCCAATGACACATTTTATTTAGAAATTGCACTTGCATGTCTGTTGGACTTCTAATTGCCTCTCTATAAGGATCATTAAATCTTTTCCCTTCAAACACACTCTTAACATTAACAATTTTCCACCAGTTAACAATGACATTAAGGAAAATTACAGTTTCATTTATCTGTTGAGAAACATTAGGCAGATCTTTCGTAGCATGTTTCAAGGCCACAATATTATTATCATTAAAAATTTTCAGTGCCAAGCCCACATTCTGTTTCTGAATTGCTGTTGGATATAGTACTTTAGCAGAAAGTGTATGTCCATACTTAACAAGACATTCTTTTTCTTTTTCATACACTAATTCTAAATGTCTGTGGTGTGCACATAGTATTTTAGAGAGATCATTCATGTCAGTATAACACAAGGTTTTGTTTACATTTCTTTTGGTTTGCCAATTATTCCTAATGCACTTCAAAATATGGACAGTGTCAAACATAAAAAAAAGTCTCCGAGACGAGTCTAATGGATGCAAAATGGTAGGCTGCAAAGTTTTATTTGGTGTCATAAGTTCATATGCCTTTCTGTTAATAATATTATTGTCAGCAATTAGACTAATAACTTGAAAACCAATTCTTTCCAACATGTTCAAAACATCTGCGATGAAAGACTTCAACTGTTCACTAGTCATATTAATAACTGGTATAATGGCTACTACATCTACATATTTTGATAGAAGGGAGGATACCATGAACACTTGAGCTGTTTTAGCACATTTCTGAGCATCAGAATAACTACTCCCATAAATCTCACCACCTTTAAATGAAAGTTGAGGTTGAATATATATTTCATCCATCACCAGAGATACTAACAGTTCATGTGGTTTCAAGTGTTTAATTCTGCTTTCCAAGTAGGAACTGCTATTGGATGACAATTCAAAAGAAGAAATTAGTCTTTGCAGGGTACGTGGGTGAGGTAAAATGAGTAAATCGCACTTCCTTAATGCATTATATGCAGATGAGGAGTGAACATAAAGTGTAGAGGCTAGTATCATACTTTTGTTATCATAAAACCTGTTATTTTTTGGAGCCTGTGATAGATTTAGTTGTCCTACAATAAATTTCAAATGTTCATTTTCATCATAATTAGGCAAGGACTCTAACAGTTGGACAGCACAATCTACTTTATCTCTAACAGTAGGCACTAATTCACCATTTTCAATTTGTGACATGATACTGTCCAAAATATGTAAAGAGTTTAACTTCTTGGTTGTATTTAAAGTATTAATTGGATAAACGTTGTTCATTTGAACATTAAAAGACAAATCAGCATTCACTGTGTAGCATGACAGATAATCCACACAAATACATTACTCAATGATCATTAATAAAGCTCTAAGTTATGGAATATCCAGATGAGAATTAATTAAAATGCACTGTTTAATAATATATTCACAAGAAAGGTTGAATAAAGAAAATTTCTGCAAATAATATAATATAATACAAATTTAAAAACCCAGAAGACTAAAAATAATAATAACAAAATTACCCAGGTAAGATAGAAGCAGGCAATTAATATACCCCGTCAAAGAAACCAGCCCAGAAAAAACAAAGATACAGAAGAAAGAAGAATAACCAAAACTACTACTACTGAAGAATGAAGAAAGAAGAACAATCAAAGATACAGAAGACAGAAGAAAGAAGACTAATTAAAACTACTACTACAGAAGACAGAAGAAAGAAGACTAATTAAAACTACTACTACAGAAGACAGAAGAAAGAAGAATAATTAAAACTACTATTACTGAAGAATGAAGAAAGAAGAACAATCAAAGATACAGAAGACAGAAGAAGGAAGAATAATTAAAACTACTACTGCCGAAGACAGAAGAAAGAAGAATAATTAGAACTCAAAGAAGAAAGAAGAATAATTAAAACTACTATTACTGAAGAATGAAGAAAGAAGAACAATCAAAGATACAGAAGACAGAAGAAGGAAGAATAATTAAAACTACTACTACTGAAGACAGAAGAAAGAAGAATAATTAGAACTAAAGAAGAAAGAAGAATAATTAAAACTACTATTACTGAAGAAAGAAGAACAAACTAAATCTAATGAAGAAAGAAGAACTAGTTAGAACTACTATCACTGAAGAACGAAGAAAGAAGAACAATCAAAGATACAGAAGACAGAAGAAAGAAGAATAATTAAAACTACTATTACTGAAGAAAGAAGAACCATCAAAGATACAGAAGACAGAAGAAGGAAGAATAATTAAAATTACTACTACTGAAGACAGAAGAAAGAAGAATAATTAGAACTAAAGAAGAAAGAAGACTAATTAAAACTACTATTACTGAAGAAAGAAGAACAATCAAAGATACAGAAGACAGAAGAAAGAAGAATAATTAAAACGACTATTACTGAAGAAAGAAGAACTAATTAAAACTACTACTACTGAAGAAGGAAGAAAGAAGAACAATCAAAGCTACTGAAGAATGAAGAAGGAAGAACAATCAAAGCTAAAGAAGAAGGAAGAACAATTAAAACTCAAAGAAGAAAGAAGAACAAACTAAATCTAATGAAGAAAGAAGAACTAGTTAGAACTACTATCACTGAAGAACGAAGAAAGAAGAACAATTAAAGATACAGAAGACAGAAGAAAGAAGAATAATTAAAACTACTATTACTGAAGAAAGAAGAACAAACTAAATCTAATGAAGAAAGAAGAACTAGTTAGAACTACTATCACTGAAGAACGAAGAAAGAAGAACAATCAAAGATACAGAAGACAGAAGAAAGAAGAATAATTAAAACTACTATTACTGAAGAAAGAAGAACAAACTAAATCTACTGAAGAAAGAAGAAGGAAGACTAATTAAAACTACTATTACTGAAGAAAGAAGAACAAACTAAATCTACTGAAGAAAGAAGAAGGAAGACTAATTAAAACTACTATTACTGAAGAAAGAAGAACAAACTAAATCTACTGAAGAAAGAAGAAGGAAGACTAATTAAAACTACTACTACTGAAGAAGGAAGAATAAAGAAGAACCAAACTCAAAGAAGAAAGAAGAATAATAAAAATAAGAACTACAGAAGAAGGAAGAAGGAAGGATAATCCAAAACTACAGAAGAAGGAAGAATAACCAAACTCAAGAAGAAAGAAGAATAATTAAGACGACCCATATAAAACAAAAACCCCATAGGGAAAGAACCCCCAAAAAACCCCAAAATCAATGAATGCCCAAAAAAGAAAGTATAACACATTAAAAAACCATATCACTGTAAAACTGACAAAAAACTAAAAGTGTTAGCTGTAGTAAATATTAGTGCATTCAAAAAGTTATTGTGTAATGTGCATAAACAAATCTTCACAGTTCCCCCATGGTTGAATATTTCATATTAAAAGCTAGAAAAAGACTAGTAAATATAGTAATAATTCACCATGGAAAAGTGTAAGTGATCAAATTATAACTAATAAACTTTAAGAAAGGTGCATGAGTAGCAGTACAAAGTAACAAACTTTAAGTTTTGTGAACAGTGCCTACTTTGATAATGAAGTAGTAATTTTACTAATAAAAAGCTACTAAAACTGTATGAACATTCCATAGAATGGAATATAACTTAGATAGCCAGGGTTATACTTTAAGAGGGGGCATAAATCTTATAAAATGGGGAATTACAGAACTAACTGTTTATGATGAAGTTGTAGAAGGTATTAACAACTATGGATATTATTATATATGGATCCAAATGTTGGGTTCCAATTAAATATAGCATTTAGATAAGTAAGGGTTAGTCATAAGAGATATTAGTATTATAATTGTTATTTTATTGTTCATGTTAATTTAGGAATGCATTATCTAAAATTAGATATCATTCCAATGTTGTAGAAATACTTTTTTATTATGTTATTAGGTGATATACCAAAAGAATGTTATTAAGAACACCAGTTTTATATATCTGGGTGTTATATTTTAATTGTATAATCTATAATTACTGTTATGCCAGATCAGAGAACTAATTTTTAATCAAATATATCAGAGTCAGAAGTCAGAGAAGGAAATAAAATAATTACATTAGTAAAACATTCTGCAAATAGCCACAATTCAAATCTAGGCAATATAATAAAGTTAAAATGCAGAATAATTAATAAACCTAATCTTATAAACCAGTCAAACTGACAATATTTAGGCAAGATACACCCAACATATTAAATACTATGTAAATAAGGCTTTCTAAAGATATGGTCATTCTATGAGTAAAATTATTTATTTGTATAATGAAATACCATTTGAAACTGAAATAGGTTCACTAACTTTATCAGAAGGGGAGTCATATACAACTGAATTATATTAAAAAACCATCATTAGTATACTAAATTGCCATAAAATAAGTGAGAATTGACAATTATAACAATTTCAGATTTTATAGAATAATAATTATATTAGGTAAAATGGCTATTATTTACATAGAAGACAGGGAAGTATAATTTTAGGCCTACCTCCCAAAAAATTATAAGAAATAATTTTCAGATAAAACTTTGTAATACTAACTTAATTACTATCAAAATAAGTAGAATAGAATAGTGAAAACGAATATGTATTTTATATTGCAAACAGTTAACTAATAACGAATTTATTTTATGAACATAGTGTACTATTTTAAAACGTGTCGGAAGTTATGGCAATTTTTAACAATGTCTGAACTATATTATATAGGCTAAGATTTTCATGAGATGATGAAAATACAGACAGTTCATTATTATACCTCGAAGAGAGCACTTCTCGTGAATATTTGTTTGAACCAACCTTTAATGGACGTTATGCTACAACGGAGTTCTGAATCATTTTATGTAAATTAAATTTTTAACTATTTTAATGAAAGTGAAGTGGTGAAGTTGACCCACGAACTACATAACACCTATAAACGAAATCACATATAACCAATTACATTGAAATAACACTGAAATCGCATCAAACACCAAGTGAAAATTCGAGGTTAACTGACACATAAACACCAGTTGATATACTTATTTAACAACATTTTTACACCAAGTGAACGTTTCCATCTAACAACAGTGACAATAAACTATACCCCAGAAGATCATATACCGTAGTGAAGAACATTTAACCAAAGAAGGGACATATTATCTCAACAAGTACGTTGTTTACATTAGAAGCTTTCAACGCGCATGCGTCAGGCGGCCATTCTGATCCCATTCCGTCACCTCAATTAGAGACGACTAGGCTTCTTTCTGGTTTGAACAAAATTATATATAAACTTTTATTATTAATAATTACCAGTATGTTGTTTAAATTTAAGACCTTTTTTTTTGAATTGTAAGTGTTATACTTTCATGTCCCTGACCTTCTCTGGCTTTTTATATAAATAACCGTTCAAAGAACCTGTTTAAATAATACAATTGTAAAACTTCTAATATCGACCGATCCTGAGCGAGAACTCGATATGGCTTGTAACTTCGATTAATTAATCGACCAACCTTATTATTGTATTTAATAAACGTATTTGTCTGTTTTTTGGTAAATTGGAGTTGATTTCTCTTATAAAAGGACATAATCATTAATTAACCAAGAAAAATAGATAATCTTTAAAGGCAGTATATGCGAAACTACAACATTTCAAGAGTAAGAAGAAGAGAGCCGTTTTCGCCTAACTTGAAGTTAATTGGATTATCTTTTTAACAAATTTACCGAACAGAAATTTATTACCAAATTAAACACCTTACTATTATAATTATAATTACGATCCACAACCTCAATTTATTCCTATTATTAAGCACATAAATACCTCGAAAATATTTGTTCCGAAATTATTTTTTTTTTATAAATATAAATTTTAAATTTATATTTTATTTCAATTTGCTACACAGCAAAATACACTTTATTTAATTGATGGTAATAACATCCCAATTACCAATAACAAAGACCAGGAACTTTACCAAATCGACGATTCCCAGAGCGGAACGTCACTACTGAACATACACACCATAAAAATTATCCTGGATAATATTATACCAGAACACTATACAATTACAATTATAGTAGGGTTGTATTACAAAAGCGAAGGTCAACAGTGGGAGCTTAGAAGACAAGAAGGTATTAGCTACGTACTACACATATTATAAATTAAGCTATATTTTGCAATATCGTTTTATTACAAAATCAGCTAGCACAACCAGTGGGACTTACAGGAGAGCACAATCTACATACATCAACCTTTTATTTATTTTATTATACCCACTCAATCACCGTTATATTACATAATTTGGCGAGTCCAACTTGTGGGGCTCGATTACCGCAGAATACCAGAACAAGCAACACATATTTTTATATTTGTATATTTTGTATTTTACATTTATATTACAAAATGGCGTCCAACTAAAGGGCTGTAATTAGGGGTTGAAAGGCGGTAATTACTTACCCAATTCCTAATTCAGCTTGGCAGCGGTTACCCAGCCAGGGAATCAGGGAAAATAATGCGTCGTGCCACATCAAAGAAGAGAGCGGCGGAGGCCGAGAAAGAACTCGAGATGGAGGATAAGGAGGCGACCCCAGTGGAGGACGTGGAAAAGATACTTGAACGGGTAGAACATCAACAACCAGCACCACCAGAGAAACAACCCGAAGTACCCACTCAAACAGGGGATGTCCATGTCCAAGACCAGGAGATAGATAAAACTAAGACTACAGAAGAAAGTAAAATGGACAAATTATTGGAAATGTTCATGAGAATGGAAGAAAACAGCAAGAAGATGGAAGAAAACTTAAGGAAGGACAACCAAGCAACAAAAGAAGAGTTGAAGAATGATAACCAATCGTTAAAGGAAGAATTGAAGAAGGACAACCAAGCTACCAAGGAAGAATTAAGTAAGAAAATGGATACTACTACAGAAGAAAATAATAAAAGATTAGAAGATTTGAAGAATGATAACCAATCTTTAAGGGAAGAATTGAAGAAGGACAACCAAGAAACAAAAGAAGAATTGGGCCGTAA
The DNA here is from genome assembly GCA_034769895.1 of Magicicada septendecula. Taxonomy (NCBI): domain Eukaryota; kingdom Metazoa; phylum Arthropoda; class Insecta; order Hemiptera; family Cicadidae; genus Magicicada; species Magicicada septendecula. Next base: position 82,800,039 of record CM068368.1, on the reverse strand, counting down.
AATCGAAAGGACCAATAAGAGAATTGAGGAAACCAGTAAAAAGGTGGAAAGGAAAATGGAAGAAAATAAGAAGAATTTGGAAGAAAAGATGGAAGAAACCAATAAGAAAATCGAAAGTGATCATCAACAATTAAGGGAAGAGTTAAGAGAAGATAACCAACTGTTACGGGAAGAATTACGGGAAGTGAACCAGGAGAATCTCGACAAATTAGACGAACGAATGGAGCTATTGAGAAAAGAAATGAACAAGGAACTCATGGAAAACAAGAAATCTATGACCAAAAGGCTGGAAGACGAAACCATAACTATAAATCAACAGATAAGAGAAGTTGATGGAAGATGTCGAATGACGGAAGTGGAGGTACAAGAGTTCAAGGAAGTGGTGAACACAAAGGTCACAAATCTTGAAGAGTCTACTCGCAAGAAGGCGGAAGAAAACCGAAGGGAAAGCCAGGAAGAACTCAGCAAGGTACGAACTCGAATTACCGAAAGATGCGACGGAATGGAGGAAGCAATGACTAACATCACTGGTCAAGTGAGACAGAACCAGGAGGACATGGAAGCAATTCGGAGCCGACCAACCAGCTTTACTAATATCCCAATAAACGAGAACAGAGAATGGCTTAACTTTCGCCAGTATAAAAGGAAGCCAATGGAGTTCTTGGCCCGTATCGAAGAATATATGGCCAAACATAAAAGTAATCGATGGTCCAATAATCGTGAACTATTAGACGAATCGTTCCGTGATATGACAGATAATTGGTGGATGGCGAACAGGAGCGAAATAACCGATTATCCACAGTTCAAAAGTTTGTTTAAGTCTAAGTATTGGTCAGAGACCACCCAGAATTTAATAAGGGACAACATCTGCAATGGCCGATATAGAACTCAGTTTGGCAGTACCATGACTGCGTACTTTCTTGGGAAGGTGTGCCTGGCCAAGCACCTGGAACCAGCCATACCAGAGGAATGCCTGGTGAACAAGCTCTCTTATCATTACGACGAGGAGGTCATAAGAGCTCGAAGAGGTAGTCAGATAAAGACCATACAGGCGATGACGGAGCTATTGGAGAACTATGAGAATGAAGAATACTACAGGCAGAGCCGAAGAAGGAACGAGCGGCCGGAAGTTCGAAATAATCCGTCATCAAACAATAATAGTCAACCGGTCAACAGTGGGTACCAAGGAAATAGATATAACCCGAACTACCATAATCAACATCCCACGAATGGTAACAACAACAATAATAACCATGGAAATATAAACCCAAATAATAACAGAAATAATAACGGGTTCTCCGGAAGTCGAGGTAATTATTACCCGAATAATTATATGAATAGACCAAGAAACAACAATCCTGCAAATCACACCGAGCGATTTGACAATAACAATAGGGGTTACCCTAATCAGAATAACAACAACAATAGGTTCTCCCGACCCCGGGTAAATTTTATACGGGCGGAAGGAAACAACCACCGCCGGTATAACCAGCAACGGTGGAGCAGAGTACGCGAGTACGAAGATCTAAACCGCAGCCGAGAACGGGACCACTCTAGTTATAATCTGCCGAGGCGAAGTACTAGCCTGGATGACCCGGAGCGGCGTACAAATAGAGAACAAACCTACGAACCGAGAACGGAAAGGCTGGAACCAACTCAAGGTTTCCCTACTGATGCCTCTATTGGTCCTTCCAATAACCAAGATGAGGAGAATTTAAACGGGAGGAGGCAGTAATAAACAATAAGGACCTTTTGCTGCTTCTATCGCCTGGGTATGTAAATGAATTGCCGATAGTAAATAATCCCAATAAAATTACAATCATTCGATGTAATTACTTGAAAAATATTAGAAATGAATTACTGGAGGAGGACAACGCCCGCCTCCCTATAATAAATAATGAAATAATATACATTAATGCAGAAGTTGAAGGAACATTCGCACAACTAATGATTGATACCGGTGCGAATGTATCCATAATTAATACAACAGAATTGGAGAGAATCCAAGGAAATTGTGGTAAGTTATTGCCAACCTTACCTATAAATAACATTGCATTAATCGGTGCCACTGGTCGCCAAAACAAGACAATTAGAAAACAAGTATCGTTGAATGTCGTTAGTAAGGGTATAGCTATGAACATGGTCTTCTTAATTGCAGCAGGATTACCTTTCAACATATTAGTGGGATGTGATGTACTGAGAAGGAACTCGGCTATTATTGATTTACGAATGGAGAAGGTATCACTCTTTACCGGAGATATAACCTGGACAGCCGATTTAGTCGGTAGTGAAATAACACTTCCCAGCAGTATCCACCAGCAAATACGTAGTATAAATCATACAAATACTAACACTATTTCCAATAATATAGTATATGAAACTACCGACGAAGATTTATGGTATCAGAAAATACAGGAGATAAGAGATTTCCGAAGCGGAATTAATAGAGAAAAATTACCCAATACTCAAGCGAATCAATTGATACAAATTTATGAGAAGTACCGCTCAGTATTTTCCGATGAGCCAGGCAAGGTTAGAAACTATCAATGTACCCTTCAATTCCGGGATACAGTAGAATTTAATAGGAAGTCCTACCCTATTGCACATTCTCGAAAAGAGGCAGTAAGAGCGGAAATCAATCGTATGATTAATAATGATATAATAGAACATAGCCAATCCCCATACACCAGCCCTATTGTCGCAATTCCCAAGAAAAACGGCGAAGTCCGGCTTTGTTTGGATGCACGGGAAATTAACAAGAAAATCGTTAACGATAGAACCTCGCCCGGTGAGATTGAGGAGATCTTGAAACGCTTCCATGGTACCCAATACTTCAGCACTTGGGATACGGTGTGCGGATACTGGCAGGTAGAGTTGCACCCACGGAGTCGCCAATATCTGGCTTTCATATTCGAAGGGCGCAATTACCAATTCAAAAGATTGCCCTTCGGATTGGTAAACTCAGTTGCCATCTTTGTGACCTGCATGGACCAGATATTGGGACAAGAAGCCCTTCAGTTTACAACAGTGTACGTTGACGACCTCCTTATAACATCTGAAACGTGGGAGGAACACTGTTACCGTGTGGAGCATGTGCTTGAGAAGTTATCTGCCAGTAACGTCACACTGAAGTTGGAAAAATCCAAATTTATCGCCCGAGAAGTGCAATTCCTCGGATTTAACTTAAACGATCAAGGAATCTCACCGTCGGCAGAAAAGGCAGAAGCCATCCAGAAATTCCCGGCACCCAAAAACAGGAAGCAATTGCAGTCATTCCTGGGACTCTGCAATTATTATAGAAAGTTCCAGGAACAATATTCTGAGTTGACCGCGAGGTTCCAACCTCAATTATCATCTAAAAACAAATGGGTATGGTGTAAGGAACAAGAGGGGATTTTCCAACAAATTAAGGACAAATTTCTGGATACGATAATACTTCGCCACCCAAACTTTAAGTTACCGTTCTTCATGAACTGCGATGCCAGCAACATCAGCCTGGGAACAACACTGTATCAGGAGGACGAGAAGGGTCAACCTCAAGTAATTAGCTTCGCAAGCAGATCCTTGAACCACTGCGAAAGGAATTACACGGTAACGGAAAAAGAATTACTGAGTGTGGTATTCGCTTGCGGTAAGTTCCGCACTTACATTTTGGGATACCCTGTGACTGTCCGCACTGACCATAAATCTATTTCATTCTTAAAAAGCTGCAAACTGAACCATGGCAGACTAACGAGGTGGATACTTGCCCTTCAAGAATACCATCTACAATGGGAGTACATCCCTGGTAAGAAAAATATAGTAGCGGACGTATTATCCCGGGTCAATGTGGAGGAACAAACTTTCGAAGGGGAGAAGGAAAGCGTGCTGAAAATATATCATCTTCTTAGCACCAGAGCCGATTTAACAACAATATTAACCAACATGAGTACCCACCAACAAGCGGACCCAAAATTGAGAAACCTCAGACTTCGGCTAGAAGAGGGAGATGAAACCGTTACTATATATTACCAGATGAATAAACAAATACTGTTCATTAAAACATCTTTGAAGGAAGAGATCTGGAAGGTAGTGGTCCCGACACAGATCGAAAAGGAATTGATAGTGAATTACCATATACGTTACGGGCATATGGGCGCCCTCAAGGTAATAAAAGCTCTGGAGGAGAGCTGCTATATAAAAAACATCAATAGAAAGGTCCGAATGTATATAAAGAGTTGTAAGATCTGCCAGCTGGTAAAAACTAATAATGAGAAGAAGGAAGGTGTGATGATCCCAATCACTTCCAAAGCGAAATTGGAGAAGGTGTTCCTCGATATCTGCGGACCATTTCCCCGTAGTGGAGGTCGACACCGATATCGGTACCTAACCATCATAATGGACCACTTCACCAAATACATTAAGCTATACCCTACTAACCGAGCGACTACCAGGAAAATTCTGGGGATACTAACTGAACAATATATCCCACACCTGGGGAAACCATCTTCGATCATTACTGATCATGGAACTCAGTTCAAAGGGGTAATTTGGAGGGATACGTTATTGTCAATGGGCATTCGTACATACAAAACCTCGGTCTACCATCCGAGCAGTAATCCGGCAGAGCGGGTGTTGCGAGAAGTGGGGAGGATCCTCAGGACTTATTGTCACCATCAACAAAAAAGGTGGCAAGACTATTTAGAAGCCACGGAGGAATTCCTCAACTTAGCTTACCATCCAGCTATAGGGATAACCCCATATTCTGCTATGTACGAGAAACCACCCCCACGAGAGATCACAGATATCCTCGAGTTCCCCAGTAGCCATGTGTACAGATTTGATAAAGCTAAATTCTTCAACAAGGTGGCAGAAGACCAGTTAAAACGGCAGAATAAATATCAAAAGGCCAGTGGCAAAGTAATAATATATGGGAAGGGAGAAAAAATTTTGTTAAGAAATCGTGAACTTCCCAGCACACTGGAAGGAATAACGAAAAAATTATTACTATTATACACAGGACCATATATAATATCCAATGTGAAAAATAACAATACCTATGAGATAAAGGAGATCGATTCAGACCGGATAAAGGGAGTATATAACCAGGCATCCATGAAAAAATATTATGAATAATGGAAGGTATAGAAGAAGTAAGTCAAAATTCAAAAAAGAAGTAATGACTACTTACTACCTATTATTTGGGAAATAATTTATGATCAAAACGAAAAAGAATTTTGAATTAAATCTCAAAATTCAAAAATGAAGTAATGACTACTTACTGCCTACCATTTAGGAAACAATTTATGAATCAAAGAGAAAATGAATTTTGAATTAAATCATCAAAATTCAAAAACCCAAGTAAAAACAATTTACTACCTTATTTTAAAAACAACTTTTAGAAATGAACAAGGAGAAAAAGAATTTGGATAACATTACAAACAATTATATATGGGACCAATTCTGAAAAACTTTCCAGAATAAAGAAATGGCAATACAAACCACTGATACCATTTAAATGAATAAACTTATTGTGAAGTGAAATTAATGAGAATTTTATGTCAAATAAACAGAGATATTAAACATATGACATTAATAATAAAGAGTGCATTTGGATAAAAAGCAAGAGCAAAATAAAATTTTGAAAAAGAAAGGAAAAACTATATATAAATAAATCCATATGAAAAAGATGATCATACAATAAATGTCAGTTATTAGAAAGACAATTAAAAGAGTAATTGAAAAAACATAATACTAGTGGAACGATTCACAAGAATTAAGAAAGGAACAAAAATATAATACAAAATATATGCTACCAATGACCAGAAGGAGATTGTGATAACAGTCAAAAAATGACAGAGAATTAAAAACTTTACACTGAATAATAAGTGATGATTATATTATACCAGCTTCCAATCACAAGGAGAAATAAAATGCCAGCAGAGCTAACCATTGAGAAAAATAACTGAGATAGAGATTCACTAAGATAGATATATAAATAGATCTGTTCGTATACGAAGTGAAATATCCAAAGATATTTAATTTTTTTTATATAGTCATAAGGTGGACTATTCTTATATAATTTTATTAATGACTGTCTGAGATAAGTCCAGCAGTATTATTATGTATTGGTCAGAGATGATTTACCTCTGTAATCAATAAATGACGTAGTATGGCCAGCAGAGTGAGATGCCTACAGAGCCCCTCTGGACACTGCCCCAGCTAACGTGTTAGGGAATTTTAGGGAATAAATATCCCAAGGATAAAGAAACGAGTTAAGAAGAAAATGGAAAAATAAAAAATAACGAACCTCAGATGACTATTACTATCAGTAAGAATCCAGTTAATAATGAAATATAGATAAGCTCAAAAATATGGGAGAAAAAATTTTTTAGAAATGTGAAGGAAGTAAAGAAATATAATTTATAATATAATGTCATAAGCAATTATTTCAGACAAACTAAGTATGATCTGAACTAATCACTTCTGGAAGAGAGCAATCTGTAGCATGACAGATAATCCACACAAATACATTACTCAATGATCATTAATAAAGCTCTAAGTTATGGAATATCCAGATGAGAATTAATTAAAATGCACTGTTTAATAATATATTCACAAGAAAGGTTGAATAAAGAAAATTTCTGCAAATAATATAATATAATACAAATTTAAAAACCCAGAAGACTAAAAATAATAATAACAAAATTACCCAGGTAAGATAGAAGCAGGCAATTAATATACCCCGTCAAAGAAACCAGCCCAGAAGAAACAAAGGTACAGAAGAAAGAAGAATAACCAAAACTACTACTACTGAAGAATGAAGAAAGAAGAACAATCAAAGATACAGAAGACAGAAGAAAGAAGACTAATTAAAACTACTACTACAGAAGACAGAAGAAAGAAGACTAATTAAAACTACTACTACAGAAGACAGAAGAAAGAAGAATAATTAAAACTACTATTACTGAAGAATGAAGAAAGAAGAACAATCAAAGATACAGAAGACAGAAGAAGGAAGAATAATTAAAACTACTACTGCCGAAGACAGAAGAAAGAAGAATAATTAGAACTCAAAGAAGAAAGAAGAATAATTAAAACTACTATTACTGAAGAATGAAGAAAGAAGAACAATCAAAGATACAGAAGACAGAAGAAGGAAGAATAATTAAAACTACTACTACTGAAGACAGAAGAAAGAAGAATAATTAGAACTAAAGAAGAAAGAAGAATAATTAAAACTACTATTACTGAAGAAAGAAGAACAAACTAAATCTAATGAAGAAAGAAGAACTAGTTAGAACTACTATCACTGAAGAACGAAGAAAGAAGAACAATCAAAGATACAGAAGACAGAAGAAAGAAGAATAATTAAAACTACTATTACTGAAGAAAGAAGAACCATCAAAGATACAGAAGACAGAAGAAGGAAGAATAATTAAAATTACTACTACTGAAGACAGAAGAAAGAAGAATAATTAGAACTAAAGAAGAAAGAAGACTAATTAAAACTACTATTACTGAAGAAAGAAGAACAATCAAAGATACAGAAGACAGAAGAAAGAAGAATAATTAAAACGACTATTACTGAAGAAAGAAGAACTAATTAAAACTACTACTACTGAAGAAGGAAGAAAGAAGAACAATCAAAGCTAAAGAAGAAGGAAGAACAATTAAAACTCAAAGAAGAAAGAAGAACAAACTAAATCTAATGAAGAAAGAAGAACTAGTTAGAACTACTATCACTGAAGAACGAAGAAAGAAGAACAATTAAAGATACAGAAGACAGAAGAAAGAAGAATAATTAAAACTACTATTACTGAAGAAAGAAGAACAAACTAAATCTAATGAAGAAAGAAGAACTAGTTAGAACTACTATCACTGAAGAACGAAGAAAGAAGAACAATCAAAGATACAGAAGACAGAAGAAAGAAGAATAATTAAAACTACTATTACTGAAGAAAGAAGAACAAACTAAATCTACTGAAGAAAGAAGAAGGAAGACTAATTAAAACTACTATTACTGAAGAAAGAAGAACAAACTAAATCTACTGAAGAAAGAAGAAGGAAGACTAATTAAAACTACTATTACTGAAGAAAGAAGAACAAACTAAATCTACTGAAGAAAGAAGAAGGAAGACTAATTAAAACTACTACTACTGAAGAAGGAAGAATAAAGAAGAACCAAACTCAAAGAAGAAAGAAGAATAATAAAAATAAGAACTACAGAAGAAGGAAGAAGGAAGGATAATCCAAAACTACAGAAGAAGGAAGAATAACCAAACTCAAGAAGAAAGAAGAATAATTAAGACGACCCATATAAAACAAAAACCCCATAGGGAAAGAACCCCCAAAAAACCCCAAAATCAATGAATGCCCAAAAAAGAAAGTATAACACATTAAAAAACCATATCACTGTAAAACTGACAAAAAACTAAAAGTGTTAGCTGTAGTAAATATTAGTGCATTCAAAAAGTTATTGTGTAATGTGCATAAACAAATCTTCACAGTTCCCCCATGGTTGAATATTTCATATTAAAAGCTAGAAAAAGACTAGTAAATATAGTAATAATTCACCATGGAAAAGTGTAAGTGATCAAATTATAACTAATAAACTTTAAGAAAGGTGCATGAGTAGCAGTACAAAGTAACAAACTTTAAGTTTTGTGAACAGTGCCTACTTTGATAATGAAGTAGTAATTTTACTAATAAAAAGCTACTAAAACTGTATGAACATTCCATAGAATGGAATATAACTTAGATAGCCAGGGTTATACTTTAAGAGGGGGCATAAATCTTATAAAATGGGGAATTACAGAACTAACTGTTTATGATGAAGTTGTAGAAGGTATTAACAACTATGGATATTATTATATATGGATCCAAATGTTGGGTTCCAATTAAATATAGCATTTAGATAAGTAAGGGTTAGTCATAAGAGATATTAGTATTATAATTGTTATTTTATTGTTCATGTTAATTTAGGAATGCATTATCTAAAATTAGATATCATTCCAATGTTGTAGAAATACTTTTTTATTATGTTATTAGGTGATATACCAAAACAATGTTATTAAGAACACCAGTTTTATATATCTGGGTGTTATATTTTAATTGTATAATCTATAATTACTGTTATGCCAGATCAGAGAACTAATTTTTAATCAAATATATCAGAGTCAGAAGTCAGAGAAGGAAATAAAATAATTACATTAGTAAAACATTCTGCAAATAGCCACAATTCAAATCTAGGCAATATAATAAAGTTAAAATGCAGAATAATTAATAAACCTAATCTTATAAACCAGTCAAACTGACAATATTTAGGCAAGATACACCCAACATATTAAATACTATGTAAATAAGGCTTTCTAAAGATATGGTCATTCTATGAGTAAAATTATTTATTTGTATAATGAAATACCATTTGAAACTGAAATAGGTTCACTAACTTTATCAGAAGGGGAGTCATATACAACTGAATTATATTAAAAAACCATCATTAGTATACTAAATTGCCATAAAATAAGTGAGAATTGACAATTATAACAATTTCAGATTTTATAGAATAATAATTATATTAGGTAAAATGGCTATTATTTACATAGAAGACAGGGAAGTATAAGTTTAGGCCTACCTCCCAAAAAATTATAAGAAATAATTTTCAGATAAAACTTTGTAATACTAACTTAATTACTATCAAAATAAGTAGAATAGAATAGTGAAAACGAATATGTATTTTATATTGCAAACAGTTAACTAATAACGAATTTATTTTATGAACATAGTGTACTATTTTAAAACGTGTCGGAAGTTATGGCAATTTTTAACAATGTCTGAACTATATTATATAGGCTAAGATTTTCATGAGATGATGAAAATACAGACAGTTCATTATTATACCTCGAAGAGAGCACTTCTCGTGAATATTTGTTTGAACCAACCTTTAATGGACGTTATGCTACAACGGAGTTCTGAATCATTTTATGTAAATTAAATTTTTAACTATTTTAATGAAAGTGAAGTGGTGAAGTTGACCCACGAACTACATAACACCTATAAACGAAATCACATATAACCAATTACATTGAAATAACACTGAAATCGCATCAAACACCAAGTGAAAATTCGAGGTTAACTGACACATAAACACCAGTTGATATACTTATTTAACAACATTTTTACACCAAGTGAACGTTTCCATCTAACAACAGTGACAATAAACTATACCCCAGAAGATCATATACCGTAGTGAAGAACATTTAACCAAAGAAGGGACATATTATCTCAACAAGTACGTTGTTTACATTAGAAGCTTTCAACGCGCATGCGTCAGGCGGCCATTCTGATCCCATTCCGTCACCTCAATTAGAGACGACTAGGCTTCTTTCTGGTTTGAACAAAATTATATATAAACTTTTATTATTAATAATTACCAGTATATTGTTTAAATTTAAGACCTTTTTTTTTGAATTGTAAGTGTTATACTTTCATGTCCCTGACCTTCTCTGGCTTTTTATATAAATAACCGTTCAAAGAACCTGTTTAAATAATACAATTGTAAAACTTCTAATATCGACCGACCTGAGCAAGAACTCGATATGGCTTGTAACTTCGATTAATTAATCGACCAACCTTATTATTGTATTTAATAAACGTATTTGTCTGTTTTTTGGTAAATTGGAGTTGATTTCTCTTATAAAAGGACATAATCATTAATTAACCAAGAAAAATAGATAATCTTTAAAGGCAGTATATGCGAAACTACAACATTTCAAGAGTAAGAAGAAGAGAGCCGTTTTCGCCTAACTTGAAGTTAATTGGATTATCTTTTTAACAAATTTACCGAACAGAAATTTATTACCAAATTAAACACCTTACTATTATAATTATAATTACGATCCACAACCTCAATTTATTCCTATTATTAAGCACATAAATACCTCGAAAATATTTGTTCCGAAATTATTTTTTTTTTTTATAAATATAAATTTTAAATTTATATTTTATTTCAATTTGCTACACAGCAAAATACACTTTATTTAATTGATGGTAATAACATCCCAATTACCAATAACAAAGACCAGGAACTTTACCAAATCGACGATTCCCAGAGCGGAACGTCACTACTGAACATACACACCATAAAAATTATCCTGGATAATATTATACCAGAACACTATACAATTACAATTATAGTAGGGTTGTATTACAAAATCAGCTAGCACAACCAGTGGGACTTACAGGAGAGCACAATCTACATACATCAACCTTTTATTTATTTTATTATACCCACTCATTCACAGTTATATTACAAAATTTGGCGAACCCAACTTGTGGGGCTCGATTACCGCAGAATACCATACAAGCAACACTTTATAAATTTAATTATAATTTGTAATTTCACATTTATATTACAACTGTTATAAAAGATGTAACACAAGGTGTCCCATTATTGATACCCAGTAGACAAATTAAAATCTTTGTCTCATCCTCAATAATTGTCCATTTACTGCAATGTATTTGTCGTGCATTTAAAAATGAAAGGATATCACTTGTACCACTTATGGAATCACGCTCCATGTGTTGTTTATTTGATACAATGCTTTCCCTAATAGCCTGGTTTAAATGTTCATCTTCTACATCAGCAAGGCGTTTTACTTTAGGAATAGTTTTAGAACAGTATGAAGGTGTGTTAGGAAATATAGTTGGCATAGCATTTTCTGTAAGCTTAGGTATTTTTCTATGATATTCTATTAATTCCCCTTTCATTGTAGTAACTCTGTCTATTCTAATGATACACGATTCATCAAAATGTTTTATGCTGATAGTGGGATTTTTTAATTTTGAAAAATCTGTTGGAATGTTTCTCAACCATGTCTTCCGGAGATTTTCGTCTTTTGGCAGTGAAAATGTAGAAGTCCTTTCCGTTTCAGTATCATAATTTGATCTACATCCAAAGACACTACAATGTCGAGGCATTTTGTAACACTGAAAGAAAGAAAACAATCATTACATTACCTTTCTGGTCCCGCCGTGTGTTGATAGGTTATGTTATGTTATGAACTCGTGTGGAACAGGAGAAAATCACTGCACTAAACACTTAAAACAAATACTAGAAGAAACTACATAATTTCACGTATGTATTGTAATAGAAGAACTTACTGTATTTATGAGAAACACGCGATAAAGTAATGTATCACATTTGTAAAATCCGTTACGAATGCCGGCAAACCGAGATCGTTCTCCGTATATTACATCAATAGTTATACACTATAGCAATAAAAACACTGAAAATTAATTTTATTATAACTTAACGATATCATTGCTTCACTTAGCGAAGTCACTAAAAGAAACAGAACATTAATTCATTAAAGAAAAACCACACTACACAAAGCAGTCACAGCCTCTACGCACACCAAACTCAGACCCGTTGAAACAGCTGATTCCCGCGAGCCAAGGCCTTTCTATTTCGTCGGCTACGGCTGCGCGTGGGGGTCTAAATTTGGGGTTGTGTGGGCACGGCGCGCGCTCAGTTCAGTTGTATCTCCGGAACGAGATGGTCGATTTTAGTGATCGAGGTGTCTACGGAGAGCTGAGAACGTGAGTTAGACGATAATAACTCAAGAAATATAAAATTAACATTGGAAAGCAGAAAATATTGAGATATTGTGAAAATGCCGCGTTTTCAGAAGAGAAAGAAGACTGTAAAATCTGGAACTCCGAACAAAATGCGTGCACCACGACTTACAAATATAGAACGTTGTCGGCTACGTCGATTGCAACAAAAGGAATTGGAAAGAAGACGCCAGAATTCGAATTTGGATGGTGGAAGTGGAGCGCCCAGTACAAGCAGCGAGTGCGTACAACGTTTGGAGCAACCTAGCACTTCGTCATCGTGTCGAATGGATTTGGAAAGTGGTCCAATAGACGTAAAAAGAAACGACGATTCCATTGATATTGTAGCGTGACAGATAATCCACTAATAATTAATTCAATTAAGATCATAAAAATAATTAAATTACATATACTCAAAGAATGTCAAATGCAATTCAATTACACTTCAAAGGAAAACACCACTATAAAAGAAAAACAATAATTAAATAATAACAATGCAACCATATAATTCAAAGAAAATAAATTACAGGAAACTCATATTAAAAAATCAGGAGATTACCCAGGAGATTAGGAGCAGGTAATAAAGAAAATACCCCAAACAGAAGTAGAAAGAAGAGTAAAGCCAGTATCGGGTGATAAAGAAAATACCCCAAAACAGAAGAAGAAATAAGAGTAAAGGTAGTATCAGGTGATAAACAAGATATCCCAAAAACAAGAAGAAAGAAGAGTAAAGTTAGTATCAGGTGATAAACAAGATGCTCCAAACGATTACCCAGGAGATTAGAAGTAGGTGATAAAGAAGATACCCCAAACAGAAGAAGAAAGAAGAGTAAAGTTAGTATCAAATGATAAACAAGATACCCCGAAACCAAGAAAGAAGAGTAGAATTAGTATCAGGTGATAAACAAGATACTCCAAAACCAAGAAGGAAGAAGATATTTAGAAGCAGATGATAAAGAAGATACCCCGAACCAACCATTGGACAAAATAACACTAAGTACCTTGGTTTAACCAAGAAGAAACCCAAGAAGGAAGACGAGAAGAAAAGAAGACATAGAATGAAAGAACCACAATAAAAACCTATTATTAACTACCATTAACCCCAAACCAAATGTTAATACCATTAAAGAAAGTATAACACCCCAAAATCTTATGAAATTGTAAATAATTATAGACAAAAGTATTAAGTAGTATGATAAGTAGTCAACCAACTAAAGTTATTATATGGTAAAAAATAAACAAATCTTCATAGTCCATTATGACTAAAGGTCTGGTCTGAGAATAATAAAACTCAAATATAAGTCAGAACCAACAGTGAATGTTTACCAGTGGAAGTGTTTTTAAATGTAATAAACTTCAAGTTGTTGTGTAACTATAACTTAGACAAGGTGCTATAAAATAACTTTTATATTTTATAATTAACAGGTAATGAAATATTAAAATGAAAAACATTTCCAATATTTCATAAATAAGGTCACTTTGTTATCTCAAGACATTCATAGTAATGCCAATAATAAAGAAAGTATGTGGGGAAATGTTTACTGTACAAGGGGATTTTAGATAATAATACAATATAATCAGAAAGGACTGAAAATAATTTAAGTTTTGATAGAGTTAAGAAATTTAAATGGCTAATAATGTTCAAAGCCATGAACTCCATTTTAAAAAGAGTTCCTATAGAATAAGGTCTATATTTAGAGTAAGATGTTTTAGTTATATAACAGCATGCCTACAAATTAAAATGTTTAGGTATGGATGCTGCATTAATTAGAAAATGTTTTATAATGTATGTTCAAAATAGTTCCAGCAAACATGTCTAACTTTGAAGACTGCTAACTAATGTCAAATATTATTTTCTGTAACTGTAGCATGAATTAGATGCTACACATATCAATATTTATGTAAACAATTTTATTTCATGTTATGTTAAATTTTAAGAGTCAGAGGAGGTGTAAAATTAGCTTTATTTGAAAAAACAATATATGTAAAATACTAAACTCTAGGCCAAATAATGAATTAACAAAAATAAATATAAACTAGTTAATTCACCAAGGAACCATGTAAATTAACAAGATTTATGTAAGGTGGATCAATACCTAACTACTGTAAATGATCCTATGATTTAAAAGAGTAATATAGAAAAATGTCTTAAATTATTAAAAATTTTCGAAATGTTAAAAAATAACTATTTCAGAGGAGGAATAGTAAATTAATAAATTATCACTAAAAGACAGTTCAAATGTTAAATTTATAAGAGATTAAGGAAAGGGAAAGGTTTGTCACCATCTGAAATTTATTATAACTATATTTAGAACACCTAAAATGGCAGGAATTGTGTACAAGAACGGAAACAGGTTTTTGGGCCTAGATTTCCAAAAAGGCAGACATATGGTAATTTTAACAAAAATCTCAACAAATATGGACTATGACATATCAAATTAAACAGAATGAGATAAATAAACCAATTATGTGGTTAATAGTTCATGAAAGCGAACAATAAACTAAAAATATTCCATATATAATGTACCATATAATTATGTACATAGGAAATGAAAATTATTTTAACAATACTTTTCCAATATTAACTTGGCAAGATATTTCCTAAGACGAAGGAAGTAAGTTAGTTCTTTGTTAACATTCAACGAGTACGGTTGATGATCAATCGCGTTCTAAAACCGTAAAACGGATTGTAATGGAGTAAACGTTGAAAATCAGTGAAAAACGAGAGTTATCTAAATCGACACTTTTTAACTTTATATCAGTGAAATACTATACTACAATAGTGAGAACAAACAATACACTACACAATACCAGTGAATTAAACCGTTCAAACAACCTAACATTAATAATTCACTCCGTAACAACCTTTCGATTTTTCATCATAACCAGCAAACACAGAATACATATAAAATAAGACAATTAACACCAGTGAACACTGAGCATTTATCCAGGATACCTCGAACAACATAATAGACAGTATACACTATTACGGAGATCGATAAAACAGTTTTAAAGGTGAATTTATTGTTAGAATTTCCAGCGACCATTTGTGCGTTAACCTCATCAATTCAGCTAGCCGCCATTGTGAATTTCCCGTGATGCAAATTACCAACCAGCACGAGAACATCTAGACACCAATTGGGTATAAATTGTATACTACAAAACATTATATATTATTAACAGATTGTCATTTTTACTTATTAAGACTTATATTTTTGTATATGTTATACTTTCTAGGCCTACCCTTCTCTGACTATAAATATAATCGTTATAACAACCTTTTTCAATATTTTATATAAAAATAACCTGTAATCGCAAATCGATATCCCTGTGAAAGAGTCGAATATTTGCTCAGTATATATTTCAAATCGATTTTTTACGAACTATTGTTAATAAATCAAATTATTTCAATGATCTGGAATTTATAATTATTTTACATTTTAAATTAGGAATTTAACTAACAATAGGACTTACTGGAAGACGATAAATCTTGACTGAAAGAGATATACTGGAGCAGGGCTGAAAATCACTAATCGATTACAGCAAGAAGATAATCTGATTAACTCCAGATTTAGTTAAGATCTACCAGAAGTGTAAAATTAACCAAAAGAAACTTACAGATTTTTAAAATTTTAAACAAAACATAGAACCAGGTTTATTTCTCAATTACTACAATAACAAACAAACATTTTTTTTTTTAACAAAATTTTTTTTTAAATATTTTTTTTAAAT
This sequence comes from Magicicada septendecula, assembly GCA_034769895.1. Lineage (NCBI taxonomy): Eukaryota > Metazoa > Arthropoda > Insecta > Hemiptera > Cicadidae > Magicicada > Magicicada septendecula. Next base: position 82,783,710 of record CM068368.1, on the reverse strand, counting down.
CTTTTCTTTGTACCATACGAAGAACATTTATTTGTAACCAATGCAAACAGGGTCTAAAATGCATAGAATGATGGAGATGCTCTTACAAATGAGTCAAGATTTGAACAAGAAAATGGCTAAAAACAACCAGTCCACCAAGGAAGATTTGAGTGGAATCAACAAAAACATAGAATCCACAAAGGAAGGATTAAGGAAGATGGAAGAGAAGATGGAGGAAAACAACAAAGAAAGGAAAAAGGACAACCAATCCTTAAATAAGAAGATGGAAGATCTGAACGAGGACAACCAATCCTTGAGCAAAAAGATGGAAGAGAAAATGGAGGAAACAAGTAGGAAGATGGAAAACGACAATCAGCAACTGAGGGAAAAGTTGGAGGAAAATAATCAGAAAATGGAGGAGAAAATGGACGAGAATAACCAACGGTTAAGAGAAGAAATAAGGGAGGATAACCGACGATGGCATGAGGAAATGAAAGAAGACAGGGAAGAGGAAAGAAAGGATAGAAAAGAATACAGACAAATCTTGATGGAAGGTTTGAGTGAAATAGATAAAAACATCACATCCTTGGATGAAGAATTGGGTAAGACACTGGACAATATCAATAAGAAACTAGATGATCAGAATGAGAAAAGTGAGAGGACCAAAGAATTAAAAAAATTATAGCAAACCAGAACCAAAAGAAATACCAAACAATAAAACAATGGAACCAGTGATAGTATTACCTGAAAAGAAAACTAACGGAAACAAAGAAAATGCTAAGGATATGGAAGTGGAACCAAAGGAAGTGAGAAGAATGCATCCAAGGAAATTAATGAAAACTAAGGAAGAAATGGAGATGATGAACCATGGTTTAATGGATGTCAATAATATCACAATTACCAACCATGAAGAAATCAGGAATTCCAGAGATTACGGAAGGAGATTAAAAGTAATCTCAGAAATAATGTACCAACAAACAGTAGTTTACCAATGGGAAAGGACCAGAGGTAAATGGGATACAACAAGGATAGGAATATATAGCAGAGTGTCAATAGTATCATTAAACCATATAAATTCCAAAAACAGTGTAAGAATAATTTACTACAAACAATTTGAAGGAAACCATTTGAGAAAATAAAAAGAGAAGAATTTTGAGAGGTTAAACACCTACAAAATTAAAAAATTAAGTAAGAGCACCTTACTACAAAATAGAAATGAAAAATCTATGGTGCAAATAAAAAGAAGAGAATTCATACCATATTTATGGTACTAATACAATATATTTATCATATTTATAGAAAAACATTATGAGATATATGAAAGAAAAAGAATTTGGAATTAAACCAAGTAATTCTAAAGGAATAATAATACCTAATTTCAACCAAATAAAGTGTAAAAAACCTTCTATAAAATGATATAAAAATCAGTGATACGATTAAATACAGAAACTTACGTGGAAAAAAAAATAATAAAACTTTGAAGTGGTATAAGGAGAAACAATGACCTCATTAACAAATTAATTAAAGCATTCATTTGGAAAGAATAAAAAACAAGAGAGAAGTAATTTAAGAAAAGAATCAAGGTAATAAATGGAATTAAATAAATCAATAATGAAATGATCATGAATTAAGTGCCAAATATAATAACGACAATTATAAGAAAGTTCTAGAACATGAAACAAGTGGAACAAATAAAAACAAAGAAACAAACAAAAAATGTCGTAAAATATATGCTACCATAAACAAAAGCAGATTGTAATAAAAAACCAGAAAAGAATAAAGCATTAATAACCAAAAAACTTTATATGATACGGAAAATTGATAATTATACTAATAACAGAGCTTCCCACCATGATACCAAATGAAATAACCTTCAAGTTAACAGAAGAACAGCTGAAGTGTTCTGAGTCAGAAGAACAGCTGAGATAGGAATATTAAAATCTCTGAGCAATATACGAAGTGAAGTATCCAAAGATATTTTTTAAATAGTAACAAAAGTGTACTAGTCTGATGTAATTTTTTAATAACTGTCTGTAGATAATTACAGCAGTATTAATATGTTTTTTGAGCAGAGATGATTTGCCTCTGTACTCAAATAGAAGTGAAGTATTGGACAGCAGAGGAAGTAGCGTACAGTGCCTCTCTGAACTGAACCAGCTCACATGTTAGGGAATGATAGGGAATAAATATCACAAGGATAAAATACTAAGAAGAAAAATGAAAGTAAAATAATAAATATGAAACTCAGATGACTATTACTATCAGGGAAGATCAAATAGGAATGAAAGGGAAATAAGCTCAGATATATATAAGAAAAATTTTGAAATGGAAGGAAGTCAAGAATACTAAAGAACTATAATAATTATCATAAGCAATTATTTCAGACAGACCAAGTATAGTCTGAAAAAATCACTTCTGGAGGAAGGCAATCTGTAGCGTGACAGATAATCCACTAATAATTAATTCAATTAAGATCATAAAAATAATTAAATTACATATACTCAAAGAATGTCAAATGAAATTCAATTACACTTCAAAGGAAAACACCACTATATAAGAAACACAATAATTAAATAATAAAAATGCAAACATATAATTCAAAGAAAATAAATTAAAGGAAACTCATATTAAAAAATCAGGAGATTACCCAGGAGATTAGGAGCAGGTAATAAAGAAAATACCCCAAAAAGAAGAAGAAAGAAGAGTAAAGCCAGTATCGGGTGCTAAAGAAAATACCCCAAAACAGAAGAAGAAAGAAGAGTAAAGGTAGTATCAGGTGATAAACAAGATATCCCAAAAACAAGAAGAAAGAAGAGTAAAGTTAGTATCAAGTGATAAATAAGATACCCCGAAACCAAGAAAGAAGAGTAGAGTTAGTATCAGGTGATAAACAAGATGCTCCAAACGATTACCCAGGAGATTAGGAATAGGTGATAAAGAAGATACCCCAAACAGAAGAAGAAAGAAGAGTAAAGTTAGTATCAAGTGATAAACAAGATACCCCGAAACCAAGAAAGAAGAGTAGAGTTAGTATCAGGTGATAAACAAGATACTCCAAACCCAAGAAGGAAGAAGAAATTTAGAAGCAGATGATAAAGAAGATACCCCGAACCAACCATCGGACAAAATAACACTAAGTACCTTGGTTTAACCAAGAAGAAACCCAAGAAGGAAGACGAGAAGAAAAGAAGACATAGAATGAAAGAACCACAATAAAAACCTATTATTAACTACAATTAACCCCAAACCAAATGTTAATACCATTAAAGAAAGTATAACACCCCAAAACCTTATGAAATTGTAAATAATTATAGACAAAAGTATTAAGTAGTATGATAAGTAGTGCACCAACTAAAGTTATTATATGGTAAGAAATAAACAAATCTTCACAGATTCGTTTAGTCCATTATGACTAAAGGTCTGGTCTGAGAATAATAAAACTCAAATATAAGTCAGAACCAACAGTGAATGTTTACCAGTGGAAGTGTTTTTAAATGTAATAAACTTCAAGTTGTTGTGTAACTATAACTTAGACAAGGTGCTATAAAATAACTTTTATATTTTATAATTAACAGGTAATGAAATATTAAAATGAAAAACATTTCCAATATTTCATAAATAAGGTCACTTTGTTATCTCAAGACATTCATAGTAATGCCAATAATAAAGAAAGTATGTGGGGAAATGTTTACTGTACAAGGGGATTTTAGATAATAATACAATATAATCAGAAAGGACTGAAAATAATTTAAGTTTTAATAGAGTTAAGAAATTTAAATGGCTAATAATGTTCAAAGCCATGAACTCCATTTTAAAAAGAGTTCCTATAGAATAAGGTCTATATTTAGAGTATGATGTTTTAGTTATATAACAGCATGCCTACAAATTAAAATGTTTAGGTATGGATGCTGCATTAATTAGAAAATGTTTTAAAATGTATGTTCAAAATAGTTCCAGCAAACATGTCTAACTTTGAAGACTGCTAACTAATGTCAAATATTATTTTCTGTACTGTAGCATGAATTAGATGCTACACATATCAATATTTATGTAAACAATTTTATTTCATGTTATGTTAACTTTTAAGAGTCAGAGGAGGTGTAAAATTAGCTTTATTTGAAAAAACAATATATGTAAAATACTAAACTCTAGGCCAAATAATGAATTCACAAAAATAAATATAAACTAGTTAATTCACCAAGGAACCATGTAAATTAACAAGATTTATGTAAGGTGGATCAATACCGAACTACTGTAAATGATCCTATGATTTAAAATAGTAATATAGAAAAATGTCTTAAATTATTAAAAATTTTCGAAATGTTAAAAAATAACTATTTCAGAGGAGGAATAGTAAATTAATAAATTATCACTAAAAGACAGTTCAAATGTTAAATTTATAAAAGATTAAGGAAAGGGAAAGGTTTGTCACCATCTGAAATTTATTATAATTATATTTAGAACACCTAAAATGGCAGGAATTGTGTACAAGAACGGAAACAGGTTTTTGGGCCTAGATTTCCAAAAAGGCAGAAATATGGTGATTTTAACAAAAATCTCAACAAATATGGACTATGACATATCAAATAAAACAGAATGAGATAAATAAACCAATTATGTGGTTAATAGTTCATGAAAGCGAACAATAAACTAAAAATATTCCATATATAATGTACCATATAATTATGTACATAGGAAATGAAAATTATTTTAACAATACTTTTCCAATATTAACTTGGCAAGATATTTCCTAAGACGAAGGAAGTAAGTTAGTTCTTTATTAACATTCAACGAGTACGGTTGATGATCAATCGCGTTCTAAAACCGTAAAACGGATTGTAATGGAGTAAACGTTGAAAATCAGTGAAAAACGAGAGTTATCTAAATCGACACTTTTTAACTTTATATCAGTGAAATACTATACTACAATAGTGAGAACAAACAATACACTACACAATACCAGTGAATTAAACCGTTCAAACAACCTAACATTAATAATTCACTCCGTAACAACCTTTCGATTTTTCATCATAACCAGCAAACACAGAATACATATAAAATAAGACAATTAACACCAGTGAACACTGAGCATTTATCCAGGATACCTCGAACAACATAATAGACAGTATACACTATTACGGAGATCGATAAAACAGTTTTAAAGGTGAATTTATTGTTAGAATTTCCAGCGACCATTTGTGCGTTAACCTCATCAATTCAGCTAGCCGCCATTGTGAATTTCCCGTGATGCAAATTACCAACCAGCACGAGAACATCTAGACACCAATTGGGTATAAATTGTATACTACAAAACATTATATATTATTAACAGATTGTCATTTTTACTTATTAAGACTTATATTTTTGTATATGTTATACTTTCTAGGCCTACCCTTCTCTGACTATAAATATAATCGTTATAACAACCTTTTTCAATATTTTATATAAAAATAACCTGTAATCGCAAATCGATATCCCTGTGAAAGAGTCGAATATTTGCTCAGTATATATTTCAAATCGATTTTTTACGAACTATTGTTAATAAATCAAATTATTTCAATGATCTGGAATTTATAATTATTTTACATTTTAAATTAGGAATTTAACTAACAATAGGACTTACTGGAAGACGATAAATCTTGACTGAAAGAGATATACTGGAGCAGGGCTGAAAATCACTAATCGATTACAGCAAGAAGATAATCTGATTAACTCCAGATTTAGTTAAGATCTACCAGAAGTGTAAAATTAACCAAAAGAAACTTACAGATTTTTAAAATTTTAAACAAAACATAGAACCAGGTTTATTTCTCAATTACTACAATAACAAACAAACTTTTTTTTTTGAACAAAATTTTTTTTTTAAATAAATTTTTTTTTTATCTTTTCTTTGTACCATACGAAGAACATTTATTTGTAACCAGTGCAAACAGGGTCTAGAGTTACAATATGCAGGATGACAATACTGAGACTCGTACGGACGGTAACATCGGTCCGTCAATGGCGCGTTCAGACCTTTCGCTCGATTTGACAAATAAGTATGCTGCATGCGATCGCCACTTTTTTTGTGAAAATGTTCTTTGACAATGAACTTGGACTTGGTTGTGATGTTTGTAATCGACTTTGGTTCAAGAAGTATCTTAAGCTCGTTAAAGTTAAACACTGTAACATTTTGCGCAGCGAGTTCCCCGACCAAGTAGTGGAGGCTATGGTAGAATGTGTAAATTGCCGTCGATGCTTGGATACTAATAAAATCCCATGCATGAGTGTGTCTAACGGTTTCAAATATCCTGATCGGCCTAAAACTTTGCCCGTGTTGAGTCCGGTAGAGGAACGGTTGATATCACCTAGGGTGCCTTTCATGCAAATTCGCCGATTTCGACACGAGGGCAGTTATGGCATCATTGGGCAAGTAATAAATGTTCCAGTAGATGTGAACAATGTGGTGAAACAATTGCCTCGACAGTTGGACGACGATTATGCGATAAATGTTAACATCAAGAGGAAATTAAAGCACAAATCGTCATATTTGAGCGGGTATGTTTGTAAATCCAATGTAATGCAATGGCTGCAGTACTTGGTGAACCAGCCGTTGTACCGTATGTGTGGAATTACCATCGATGGAACTTTGTTGGACAATATATGTGTCGACAGAATTGACGATGATGGGGATTGTGTAGAAGAGGCACCAGTGTTAGACTTGGATTGCATTGTGGCCAGGCAACATACACTTCTGTGGAACGAGGAGAACTGTCTTGATATAGCGCCCGGCCAACACAGTATGCCGTTGAATATTGTGTACGATACACACGCCGAGGAATTGTCGTTTCCAAATATTTACTAGGGTATAGATCGTCGCTACAAAGATGGTGTAAGAGTGACTCCTTATATGATGGCCACGAGTGAAATTAGACGTAAAGATCGGCGAGGTGTGACCCCACAACACATCTTGTATATGGCGATGAAAGTCTTGAGAATGACAGTCGTCGAGGGAATGTTTCATACTTTCAAAACGTCCAGCACAGTTAATGTGACTCGTGCTATGTTAAATGATAAGGAGTTCATACGTGATTGCATGGAAAAGAATTTGTCATTTCTTAAATCCATTCCAAATTCGATGAAGTATTGGCAGGATCGTAAGCGTGACTTGTTTGCAATGATGCGCCAGCTTGGGAAGCCTACTGTGTTTCTTACGTTGAGTGCAAATGAAATTCGTTGGCCAGGTTTGCTGTCGGTGTTGCATCGCCTAAGTGATAAAGATGTGCAAAATGTTGAGGCACTTAGCAGATCAATGCGGTGTCATTTGGTGAATGAAGATCCAGTTAGGTGTTGCATTGTGTTTAACAAACTGGTCGACATTTTGATGAGTATGTTATGCAGTAAGACAAAGGCGAATCCATTTGGTGATCGGTATCGAGTCGTTGATTACTTTAAGCGCATCGAGTTCCAGCATCGAGGCAGTCCACATGCGCATATACTCTTGTGGTTGAACAATGATCCTAAAGAATCAATCAGTGAAGATATGCCACGTACAATTGAGTTGATGAATACATTGGCGAGCGTATCGAGGGGAGATTTGCCTGCAGAGATGTACTCCAATCAAACGCACCAGCATACGTTTACTTGTACCAAGCGTGGAGAATCAACGTGTCGCTTTGGAATCCCGTATTGGCCAATGCGACAGACAATGGTACTGTTGCCGCTCGCTAAAGGCGATCCGAGAAAAGCTACCATGCAGAAATCAGCTGAGCGTTTAAAAACAATACTGGAGCAGAAAGTGCATGACAGTGTTAAAGAATTTCTTGTAGACAACCATTTGACGAGCGCAAATACCTCGATACAATTCGAGCTTCACTGCGACGGCCGACGATGTTGTTCAAACGTAATATGTCTGAAATTTACACCAATACTTTCAATCCGTGGTTAGCCAGAGTGTTGGGCTCAAATAGTGACTTGCAATTTATACTGGACGAATATAGTTGTGCGACATATGTTGTAGAATATGTTAACAAGGCGAATCGTGGAATAAGTCATTTGCAACGAGAACTCATAAAATTACAAGAAGAGAATCCGGAGTTGGACTTCACCGAGTTAGTATGCAAGATTGGTGTGAAAGTTCTTAATTCGGTCGAAATGTCGGCACAGGAGGCGGCCTGGTATTTGCTTCGTCAATCGATGAGCCATTGTAGTCGTCAAGTTGTGTATATTCCAACGGTGTGGCCACAAGAACGACAACGATCAAGGAAATTGAAACGTCAAATGGACTTGGAAAATTTGGCTGATGATAGTACGGATATGTGGACCAAAACTAAAATCGAACGTTATGAGGAACGCGATGAATCGTTAAAAGATCTATGCCTCGCTGATTTCATAGCTTGGTATTCTGGAAAGAAGTCAGTACAACAGCAGCCAGACTAATGTGACGATCCAAACGCCGATCAGAATGTTGAGGTTCGATTTATCAATAAGAAGCGGTCAGTTCCATGTGTTATACGTTACAGACAATATGATATAAGTGATGTGGTCAATTACAAACGGGAAATGGTTACGCTATACTATCCGTTTCGAAATGAGACAGTTGATATACTCGATCGTAATAGGTTTGTCGAGATCTATGACACCAACGAATCAGCAATTCTTACTAAACGTCGTGAATATGAGTCCAACATAAATATTGAAGAAGTGATGCGAGAAATTCAAGAATTATATATTCATAATGATATAGACAAAAATGCGACAAATGAGGAGCAAAAAAATCGAGATAATTTTGTGAGTAGCGTGTTGAATGATGGCAACCAAGAGATAACGATGACATCGATGCAGCACAGGCTTCGTCTGTGGGCATATCTGCTGTACGAAAACGATCGAATGTGCTTTCAAAATAAGACTACTGCAAGCTGTTACGCAGTACTAATAAACGCCAGCGAGAATTCATATTGGAAATTATACATCGGATCCATACATTCGGTTCGCCGCCAATCCAAGTGTATCTCACTGGGCCAGCCGGTAGTGGCAAAACTTATGTGTTACGTGTAGCCATGGAGACCTATAATCGATACACTCAACAACACACTACACGACGAGATGCTTACATTGCTTGTGCGTCGACTGGAAAGGCCGCTGTAAATTTGCAGGGTACGACCGTTCACTCTGCGTTTCGTATAAGTCTAATGCGAACATCAACTTCATTGCCCCATGAAGCTTTGCAGTGTTTCCGAATTGCCTTCGTTGGAGTAAAATGTGTAATAGTTGACGAAATAAGTATGATTGGGTCCGATGTTTTCAATAAAATCAACTCTAGACTGAATGAAATTACGGGCGTATATGATCAACCATTTGGCGGCATGGATATCATTCTGACTGGAGATTTTCGGCAATTACCGCCTGTAAATGCTACCCCGTTTATAAATCATCACGAAACAACTTGGGTGGGTGCGTATTGTGGCAGTCAGTTGATTTCTATCCGCTCACTCAGGTTATGCGACAAAGCGACCTCTTATTCTCTAAAATTTTGACGAAGATTGGTGATGGAAAACGTTTAGACTCTGAAGAAATGGCAGCGATCGAGTCTCGTTTCAGAACAGTTGAATGGTGTAGGGAACACGAACCAAATGCAATACGTCTCTTCCATAGAAATAATGATGTGGATGCTTACAACCGACTTGCAATATCAGACAGAATTTGTAGCAGTGCCTCCGATTTGATCACTGGCTACAATAACAGCACTCAACTTGGCACTGCATGAGTCAAATTACACAAGCTCAGTGTGATGGAAACTGGCGGTTTGCCGTATCTGCTTAATTTACAGAGTGGTATGCCTTATATGATTACAACTAACATTGATGTGGACGATGGAATTGTTAATGGTGCAATAGGAATACTTGAGTACATCGAAGAAGTCACTCATGAGACAGCAGTTCAATTAGTCCAACAACGCGACGAGTCTACACAAATCAATCCTTATATCAGATTGTGGCTACACTTTCCACAAGCCCACATCGGCAAAATGGCAAGACTAAAAGCAGCACCAAGAGTAATTTGCAGCAATGGTCTAATAGATCGAACTTGGACACCCATCTGTATGCGTAGCGCTAACATCAAACTCGGTGGTTCTATAAGTTGTAAACGAATGCAATTTCCAATTGTACCCGCTTGTGCCATAACCATACACAAAAGTCAGGGAGGCACATTTGACACGGTTGTGTATGACTACAGCAAAAATCAGCTAATACAATTGGTCTATGTTGCAATGAGTCGAGTAACAAGCATCGAAGGTCTTTACATTACGAACTCGCGCAACGACTTTAAGTTCTATCACGGACTTGGTTGCGACAGCTCAACTGTTAGAGAAATGCGAAATGAATATCTGCGACTCGAGAGTGGATAAGTCTCGTTGCACACAAACTTGACATTGAAACGGATCCTGTCTTAACGAGAGCTGATTTCCTTATGGTTTCAGAAACATGGATTACAAATGACGAGTCTGTGCAGCTTGAAAATTATAATCTCATCTCATATGAACACGAAGCCATGGATAATAACCCCACTGAACAACAACAACAACAACAACAACAAAAGAGAAAGGCTGTCGGTGTTGGAATTTATCAACGTCGTAGCAACAAGCTATGTGCTATGCCTTTCAATATACCAAACAATATAACCCAACGACTTGGTGTATACGTGGAACCTGGCACAGGCGATATTGCATTGGCACAAATCACAGTCAACAATTCTTTCAGATTCATTGCTGCCTCATTGTATATTCATCCAAATGCAGAAACAAAATACATTAAAATTCTCCTCTTTCGAAGCCTTTGTAGATTTGGGCGCTCAATATCTAAGGTCATTGAGGAAATTGAGCCCGACATTACAACGCCAATATTTCTTACTGGTGATTTCAATGTCGATCCCAACGGTCCGAGAAATGATTGGCTGGTTCCATATATGCAACAAGAATACGATCTACAACTTGTACAAACCTCTCCGACTACACTTGGAAACACCACAATCGACTTAACGTTTGTACGTCAACTTAGTCCGACGATTATGCCCTACGTTTCATATTTTAGTTACCATCGACCAATTGTTCATAGGTTAGCTATTTGTACTAATGATTTCGATGAATAAATGTTATGTATAGCGTAATTTTCTTTCTTTCATTTCAACTTTCTTTCTGACAAACAAAACAAAAAATCTCCCAATAACGAGAGTAACGTATGTAATTTCGCATTCACGAAATAAAGATCCGACGGGAGTATCAAGAATACTCCCTGAATATTTTTTTTTCATTGAGTTTTTTCACAATAAGCATAACAAAATTGTATTCATCAATGCAAAGTGGTATGTAACCTTCAAATATTACGAAATATAACCGTAATCAGTTAATATAGGAAAATTAGAACTAACATCGCTCAACGGCGCGTGATCGACTCAAGGTACAGTAACAGCCCAAAGAAAGTGGTGCATACGCTCACGGCTCACACATTGACACATACCCAACTTGCTACTGTGCCGTGGTTATATTGAAAGGTAAACACCACGGCCAGTTTAATTGTATTTTCCGTGCGTTCGGTGCATTATCGCTGCATGTTACGATGCCCGCTTTCGATATCGAGATTCTGTCGTCCGCTGCGACCTTGATTGGTGACGTCATTTGGCTGGCAGTGGCGTCTGCTTGACAACGATATTTAGACAGAAATGTTTCAGTTTTTATAAGTTCGCGCAGCGTCTTCATCCGCCACTTTTCTCTTTCAACTTGGTGCGGCTTGGATTGTGACGTTATAACGTGTGTTTCCACTATGACTAGATAATTCTATAAAGAGCTTCAGGTTTCCCCGCTTTAGTCGGGAGGAAAGGGGTCGACGTTATGGGCACTCTACATCTTCGCCCATCCGCAGAGCCTGCGTAAGAAGCCCCAACGCCGTCACGCCATCCGACATTGCTCTTCACACCCCACCGAAAATGCAGGAACATTCTTAGTGCAATCCGAAAGATCAGGCGGGAACTTTCCTTTAATTTTATAAACTTCACACACGAAATACTCCTCAGGTTATCGGGTAACACACACGCAGAAACCTATTTCTAGAAAGTAGACTCATGCTTCAGAGTTAACATTACTGAACATGTATTGTGAAGACATGCTAAAGTGTGGACAGTGATGACTGTGTTATGAATAACTTATAAGTAGTTGTGTATTGAATCGCATAAAGTCAAGGGTTACCATTGTATAATATAAATATTTAATTCTATTACTCCAAGAGAGAAAACCAAATTTAAAATTCATTTATTGACAAAATCCAGACCTTAAGAAAACGTAATACCCGGAGAGTACTTACATCTGCCTGTCATATGACTTGTGATCCTGCACGTTCCAATATTGTTTCTTATATTCTAAATTTAAAACTCCTGTGGATTTAGTTATTTATTATTCGATTCTGCTTGACTATTCAATTTATAATAGTACTATAATATTCTTATACTTAAAAAAAATGATGCGACATATTTCAATATTTAATTAACAAACTTCAACCTCGGTTTACAAGTGCAACACACTTATGTAATGAGTTTTCTTTGAATTTAATTGTTATCGTATTATCTAATGATCATAGATTGTCAGGTCCAGATACTTATAATTATCGTATGTTAATGAATGGGTCATGCATTACTAATGCAATAAAAATAATTCTTTTGAAAGTAAAATACAAGTTTATAATAAATATAATAAATTCAGTAGTTTGGCATGTCATTATTTAATTGTTGGAGATAGTTTGAAATATTCTTGTTGTAATTAAACCTCCATGTGGCTTTAAAGAGAGATTTGAAGTGATGTTAAGAATTAAGGAAACCTCAAACCAGAGATGATTGTAAAAGCAATTGTTTAAAATTCAAGCTGCATAAATAAAATCTTGTTATTGTTGATCAAGTGTTTTCTTGCAAGACCTGTCATTATGGGCTCAGCACATTTTATTTCCATCTAGGCCACGAGCCTAGACTTAAATATTAAGTGACGCCTTCCCAGAAAAAAAAATTAAATTTTTTTTTGGATGTTAGAAAAAGGGGGTTAAGAAAAATTCTGGGACTAAGGGGGCGTTTCACTACGAGTCACCAACCTCTCATAAGTATATACAGAGATTTTAGTTATCTGTCTACTTATTTAATCTAATCTATCTACCTGCAGATCTGTCAAAAACTTACATCTGACCAGACTTTTGTGGTTTAGTTGAACTACATACTTTTTGTAACAGATGGAGTGTCTTGGATGATTGTTTATCACTCTTTTGCGGTACGGTATTTATTGTTTTCTTGTTAATAAACTGTTTTTGTTTTGTGATAAGCTTTAATACTACTAATGGAAGTGCAATGTAATTACTGGGAAATTGTTAATGCCATTCAAATTTCTCAACAACTAATTATTTAACTATGAAATACAGTTTGTAGTTTAAAACTACCGAGCAAAGCTATCAGACTATCGGTCTACCAGCTATTGCATAATTATAACAGTATTTTACTGTTATAATGTATTGAAATATAAAAACTATTAGTAAATTACTTGTTATTAACATTGACAAATAAATAATAAACACAGTACGGTACTTACAAATATTGTAGTGTTCTTCAGCTTTTATGGAGTCCGCTCCTAAAATATGTGTATAAATCATAAAAATACACTATTGAAACACTCTATAAAAAACACTTATAGCTGTGAGTTAGTAGTCTTCAAACGAAAGTTCTCTGATACCCTCCATTGGATCGTCATCACTATTATCATCTTCTGAACAATTATCGTCCTCGGAGCTACTGCTGTCTCCCACGGATATAATTATTTCCTCCACAGCTTCTTCCATTAGTCCTTCGTTATTCCATGCATCGATAATAACTTTTTTGGTGTGGTCCACTACTTGGTTCCATCTCTCAGCAGTAATGCGATTAAATCCGTCTTTAGTCAGTCGTTCAACTTCTTTTAAAGTAAACATTTTGTTGTTTTCGGCAACATACCCCTTAACCTGAGCCCATATAAGCTCAATGGGGTTAAGATGGCAATGGTAAGGTGGTAGCCTTATCACTTTGTGACCTCTGCTCTCTATCAATTCATCAACAAAATACCTTTTGTTCTGGGGCTTGTGCGATTTCACTAATTCAAAAAGTTCTGATTTTTTCAAGTCGGTTGTAGATTAAATATTTTCCTATCCAGCCATGCAAGTATGTCAGCTTTTTTATCTTTGCTTGTGGGAGCTTTATCAATTTGCTTAGAATGGTAGGGAGCATTGTCCATGACTATTACTGCAGGCTCTTATAGGTTATTTAGCAAAGTTTCAGAACACCAACCGAAGAATTTGTCGTGATCCATATCGTCATGGTAGTCAACGGTTTTTTTCGATTTAAATAGTAGAAGGGAATTTGGCACAAACCCCTTTGACGAACCTGCATGACATATTATTAATCGTTCACCTTCCCCTATAGGTGTTGACATTGTCCCCTGAAGTGACTCATCAGTCCATCCTTGTTTCAAACAATGCCCAGCATTGACCCAGGTCTCATCGAGCCAAATTATATTATCGAAATTCTCGTCTTTGATTTGGCGAAGAAAACGACACCTCCATGCAGCGACATCGCTTCTCTCCATAATCACTTTTCTGCCCGAAAATTTTCTCCACGTAAATCCTAAACCTTTTAGCACGTTTCTAAGCGAAGACAGACTGCCATTAAACAGCTCTTCATTTTCCAATTATGATAACAGTTTTTTCAAAGTGGGATATTCTTTTCTTATGTAATATTGATATACATGTCTTCGTATAACGTCTTCCTGAAAAGTGTCAAGTTTTGTCACAGTTTTCTCCCGTTTCCTCTGTTTGCCCGGAGTTGAAAGTTGGCTATTACTGTCATCTTGTATTTCTTTCAATTCTTTTTCCTTGCAAACTCGCACAACTGTATTTTTATGTATTTTCAGAACATCTGCAGTTCGCTGTATTGCATTATTAACCGGAATCAAAGGACCTTTGTTCGCCTTTTCTCTATCAAAATACTCCCGCACTTTGCACACAGTTTCTCTTGACTGTCCTTTCATAGGTACGCCTCGGCCCGAAGTTTGTCTTTTCTTTGGAGTTCGAGTCCTAGGTCTTCCCCTATGTTTCCTTGGTTCAGCCTCGTTACGTTGCTCCATGCTCAGCTACCGAAGTATATTCACACAAAATAACTTAAAAACACGTCAATTTATAATGAAAGCACAAGAAACTCACACTTAAAATCAATATAACCAACAACCGAACATCACTCAACCACCACATCAACTAAACTGAAAGCTCGAAGTTTTCCTTACCCTTAGTGTGCGTATAACGGTTCAGTTTTCTTGGAACCGTGTGCTATTTGTGGACGTAAAGGAGAGGCCGAGACGCTGGGGTTGACGGTAGCGCGCGCGAATTAAATGGGTCCACTAGGTTCTGACTGTACTTCCGCCGCAGAGCGCCGCGCACTGCTCTCTGTGAAATTCACTTTATATATTAATCCATTGAAGTATTCCTATCACGTACAAGGTGTAAGTTGTATATGTCTTCTTCACTTAGTTATCTAAAGAGAGCGTCACGCAAATCTCATTCATGTACAACTTTTAACAACTGAGTTAACAGGACATTAGAAAAAATTAATAACGTCGTTAATTTTAATCGTAGGAATCTCAATTTTTGATATATTGTACTAAAGAAAGTGGACTACCATTTGTCTACAAGAAATGTTTTTCCGATGCTTAACCTCTGAGTTCTTACGTAATAAAACTGATAAACCCTAAATTTTTAATTCAAATTCTTGTATTTTTTTATTTAACTCTCAATGTAACTTAATTGAAAAAAGATTTAAAAAATTAGAAACGTTTGTTGAAAACATCCTTAATTGGTGATTAAAATACAGTTCATTAGACATTTCTAGCCCCGTATTTTACGTTTCCACGAGGTTATTAATTTACTACAAACTCGGTCTCCGCGCGACCGCTCCGCCAGTCACTTTCTTTCGTTAATCAGGGTATAGCCAACGGAGTAACCGGTTAGAGGTAAACCAATAAACCAATAACGCAGCGTTGTCATATCCTGCTTAATCCTGCTTTGTCAAACCAATAACGCTTAATCCTGCTTTTGTCACAACAGTACATACGTTTCTTCACTTTCTAAAAATAAGGATAAATTAAGATCTTTTGAAAGTACGGAGTACTGGAATGTTGGTTTCCTTTGAACCCGTCATTATTTTTTAAATTCCCTCTACACGCGCGTACCACTTTTATCTTCTTCTCTGAACCCAGTCAATTATTATTATGGACGCCGCATCTCCTCTTATCGAATTGTGTTAGGATTAATATCCTTTTAAAATCTTCATCTCGGTCGCTTCTAATATTCATATTAATATTTATATTCCAATAATATTTATATTATTTTCGCAGTGGCAGCGCTTGTTTCAGCAGTGCAGTTCAATACTGAGCTCACCGTTGTTTTATATATGTGCACCTTGGCATCAATCATTAGCAGTTTGTTTGGCCAGATTGCGCTGTTTAAGCTACGTGATATTTTTGAAGCTTTAATACATGATATTATACTTCAGCCTGTATATATCGGTGGAGAGTTTGTATGCCAAGTTAACCGAAGGATAACACATGACTCCTCAATAATCTTGTCGTATAACTGTCGTATAACTTGACCGATAGCAGGCCGCATCTAGAAATCCACGAAATTTCTGTCCCCGCGGAGGGAATTCTACAATGATCTCGGGACGTGACACAATAGTGGACAACCCATGGTCATCTTATAGATGTAACGTACAACGTAATGGTTCTTTAAAAACAATAAGTGCTTTTGTCGATAATCTGAAACCTAATTTTTGGGCAATGTGTGTATACTGGTGGAGAAGGCATTGAATAGAGTTTTCATTCTCTCGGCAACCAGAGATGCGTCGCCAGCGCAGGACATACATTTGCGTTTTGTCTCCGCTTTTGCTACTTCTGAGGCCTTCAACTCGTCCCATTGTTTCGTTCATTACCATATTGAATAGTATCGGAGTAAGGGAATCTCCTTGTCTGATTACCTGGTTGACTGGAATGCTCTTTGGCAGTTTGTTTAATTTTATCAGAGATCTTAGTGTTGTAGATGTCCCATATTATATTTATAAGACTATTCGGCACATATATTATGTTTCTCAAGGATGTTTTATCATCATCGGGCGTGGAATCTAATGGGCATTGGCTTGATCCAAGAGTCGACTCCATTCTTCGCTATTGCGTGTCTTGGCTTGCCAGTTTTATATATACAGCTTGCTGAGGTCCTCCTCTATCTGATCTTTGGATCTACTTCGGGGTCTTCCCCTTGCTCTATTAGCCATTGGTTTCTGGTAGAAGATACGTTTCGTAGGGTGTCCTTCTGCATTCTCTCTATGTGTCCAACTCACCTCACCCTGTATATTTTGAATATCCTGACAATGTCCGACTCTTTGTAAAGATAGTATAGTTCGTAATTATAGCGCTTGCGCCCCATTCCATTTTCTTGTACTCATCTGAATATTGTTCTTAGGATCCGTCTTTCAAAGCAACCTAGAAGTCTCTCGCTATTTTTTGTCATCATTTACGTTTTTCAAGCATATATCAACACTGGCCTGATAAGTGATTTGTGAATTTTGCATTTCGTGCTTCTTGAGATGAAGCTAGATGTCAGTTGCTTTTTTAATCCATAATATGTTTTATTTGCGAGATATATTCTTTTTCTTATTTCATTGTTAGTGTCGTTTAGTGCTAATCACCTGGGAGCTAAGATATACGAACTCTTTTACTGCCTCTGTATTTTTTGTGCCTATTTAAAGGTTTTTAAGGGTTGCTCCAGGATGTTTACGTACGTTTAAGTTTCTGAAACACCTTTGCAATTTCAACAGATCTGAAGACAGCTTTAATTTTAAAAAGATTTTATTATCAAAAGCTTTTTCGAAGGGTTGTATGTATGCAAAATATCGGATCGTCGTAGTAACACCCTCCAAACTCCAAATTACCTGGTATTATAAAACAGTTGAAAACTCGAAACAATTCCTTGCAACATTCGCTTTCTCTGATAGAGGAAATTTCAGTAACATTATCTTCAGAAACTCACGGTGTTGGTAAAATTGGGTTCGACAAGCTCAGTCGAGTATTTCGAAAAAATCCTGGTTACAGAAGACTGTGTCAAATTTATAAATATCTGAAAACTGCTGAAAACTGCATCCAAGAAAACATACAGTATATCCTTAACCTCTATCTTTATGAACCCTTGCTGCTTATCATGAAATCTCATCATATCCCTAAGGTTCTTAGTTATTATTTTTGTTTGAAATGTGCGTTCACTAAATTGATTCTTTGATAGTTATCTGGGTTTCATTTTTTCCCGTTCTTGAATGTCGGAACAACAGGGTATATTTCCATTCTTCAGTTATGCTCGATTCGCCGAAGATCTGATGAATTAAAATATATATTTCTTTCCATAGACGTGAACCTCGATATTTTAGTATTTTACATGTGATGCCATCTACCCTGGCAGATTTTCTGTTTTTCAATTTTTTTTAGTTTTTTTTTTGTCGATCTCCCTCTTATTAAGAACTGCGAACTTGTAGGCAGAGTGTCTTCGTTCTGAAGATCCTCAATTTTTTCATTAAAAAGTTAAAATGCTTACTCCATGGGTTTTTATTTATACTTCTTACGAAAAGAAACACAATTCTGGTAATCAAGAATTTTAATGGGATGTATGTGATTCCTATCCTTGCGAATACTTACAGTTTATTACTCAGCAGGCTAAGTTTTTTGTCTTTCTATTTACTACACGCGAAGTATAATTATTAGAGCCCGGATTTCTAAACAAACTGCTTACTTTTTTAACACGTCTAAATATATACAGAAATGTTGTACTTTGTAATACACATCCTGACAATCAATTTTAATTATGTTTGATGGTGTTTATAAATCCTCATTCCAGGGAAATTTTGCTTGTATATTTTACAATTTTGAATTAAAATTGTATATTTTAGTCTAAACTATCATAATAAAAGTGCATATATCACTCCTAACCGTCATTATTACTGATCCTTTTTCATCGGCTATAAAATAGTAGCTTCAGTGAAATATGTAAAAAAGCAAAGTTAGAATTTGAGTAACTGCTTCCATCTACTCCCTCGGCCAGATTTAATTTGATGATTAAATCTATGTTAGAGGCTTTGTCATACTACGCGCAACATTTCAATGGTCTGAAAACAATTTTTTATTCCTTAAATGCACTAGAAAAATAGTTTTTAAGTGACATTTTTGAAAGAAATGTGTTGGGAGAAAACGAAGAGGACGACCAAGAGCAGCGTTCTTCAAAGACGTGGGAAAGGAGATAAACTTCCTATCGTACTGCGATTTAAAAAGGACAATAATTGAGAGAGAGCCGTGGCTAACTCGACAAGGCATGTTGAAACGTAGAAGATGTAACAAGCGTGGCCATAGCCCAAGAATTTTTTCTGAAAACGGCATCGAAGAAAAGATGCAGTACATCCATAACCGTTTCTCCAAATTGCGTGGTATTATAATACAGTTGAAAGCTCGAAAAATATGCTTGCAACATTCACTTTCTCTGACAGAGGAAATTTCAGTAACATTATCTTCGGGAACTCACGGTGTTTGCTAAAATTGTGTCGGACAAGTTCAGTCGAGTGCTACGAAAAGATTCTGGTTACAAAAGATTGTGTAAAACTTCTAAAAATCTTTCCGGTGAAGAAGTAGATGCTGAAGAGGAATTTACTGAAGAAGAACTGTCTTGCTTTTCACATGCGCCTGTGACGTCATGCAACTTTAAAAGAACATTTCCATTGTACACATCATGCTTCAGTAACAGACGCAGGAGCTTCACTCTAGAAAATCTCAGGATGTAACATGTGTATACACTCTAGAACAGTTATATACTGTAACATCCATGAACAAGGTAAGATTTCTACGAAACTAATTAGTTTTTATTTTTGCGTTATTTGTTCTTGCTTATTTTAGTGCATATGTTTTCAATTTTTTGTGGATGTTTGCATGTTTATTTTACTGTTTGATTTCGCTTATACATACGGGTTCTAAATTAGAATTGGAATCGAATACAAAGTGTATGATTCACGAATGATGTTAATAGTATTCTAAACAGGTGGCTATATAATTCATCCACAGGGACTTAAATCACAATGTTTGTAGACCGAGAGTTATCCGTGGTGGCAGGTTTTTGATGATACATGGGGGGAAAGGTGTCGGTGATAGCAGTGGATTCACAAGTCATATCTTACTGCTTACGTTTTGTCACGACCATCAGCGAACTGTCTGCCTGTAGGTGTGCCTGTAAGTGCTTACTGGCGACCTACCCATTGAGGGAGACCGTAATCCTCCAGGAACCTCTCGGTTACGCCACTGGCTTAAATTCATCATCGTTATCGTCATCATCATCATCTTCACAAGACGGCATAGGTTTGCTGCCTGGTCCGCCGTCTAAGATCCTCCAGTCACCTCTTCCTGGGTCTGTCTATCCACACACCTGTGTCCTATAGGTTTGTATTTCCGGACTTGTTTGGTGAATCTGGAATCTGACATCATTTCTAAGTGTTCTTTCCACCGTTGTTTGTAATCTCTTAATTTTTATTAAAAACTTGTAAGTCTTCTCTTATGGTCTCATTCCAAAAGAAGGTAGAGCTTAGAACACGTTTTAACTCCTCCTAGAAATGCCATTTCGGAGTCCTGTAGTTGACTGTCCTGTTTCTTGGTTGTTGCCCATATTCACATTCATAGTATAGGACAAGGGCTGCCATAACTTCCTAGAACTTTAATTTTGTATCTCGACGTACCTTGTTTCTGAAAATACGGTTGATTCTCCCATAGATCGTCTCGAACTTACCTAATTTAACGTCCATATCATAATTCGTGCCATAGCCAATATCTTTTACCAATTAATTAAATTTACTCACCTGTTTTAGAATTCGATCAATAATGATTATTTTTCTTGTTACCTGTTTGTTGCCTCAAAATTCCATTAGATTTGTTTTTATAGTGGAGATTTTCGTTTTGTGTTGTTTGCTAATATGATGAATTTAAAAAGAGACTTTTGGAAATCAGATTCTATATTTTGCATACAATTCAGTAGCATATTATAAATAGTGTTGTGGACAATTTTTTCTAAGTTACTTTATTTGAATAGTTCATAACAACATCTGTCTAAAAGTAACTAATACCCGTTACGAACATGAATATTTCATAAGATTTTATTAATTCCTATGATGAAATGAAACTATACAATGAACAGTATTTATGTAATTGAACAGTATATGCGTCTATCTATGTGTGTGTGTGTGTGTGTGTGTGTGTGTGTGTGTGTGTGTGTGTGTGTGTGTGTGTGTGTGTGTGTGTGTGTGTGTGTGTGTGTGTGTGTGTGTGTGTGTGTGTGTGTGTGTGTGATAGTTTGCGTTGCTACGATCGGTTCGCGCATGTGCGCGCCTGTTTGTCCATTTTGTTTTTTAACGTTGATAATCGCAATTGTTACTGAACAGAGTTATCTTTGATATGACACGAAATTTGGTGTCAGTTTTTATCTGGCTTTTCTCTATTTACGTCGTTGTTAGTTTAGAAAAAATCAGTACGACCACAAGCGGAGAAGACGTAACCATGCACATAGACTTGAACTCCGATCTGCTGAAAAATTTACCCGGGAAATTGTATCATCACCTTCTGAAGCACTCTACAACGGTGAATGTGACCTTGAATGTCTATAAAGCTTGGAACTCTCATTGGCTTTACCAAAGCGTTAAAAATTACACAACAAAATATTACAACAAAGCCAGTAGCATTTGGCTTTCTTACCTTTCAGAGTTGAAAAATTTTTTTAACAGCACAGGGGTGAGTAGGTCTACAAACAATACCAAAAGCCGGTTCCAGCGACTAATGGAATACCTAGAATTCCTCCCGTCTGTGAAAGCTTCATTGCCCGAAACCACGAAATTCAAGCTACCAGTTCCGGAATTCACGCGCGGTGAACCATTAGGTTTCACGCTGGACGCTCCAGGTAAGCGCTAACCCTTTCGCCTAACGTTAAAGTCGCCTATTTAACGCTCTCAGTGGGATCAGTAGCCTTGGTCTTATTTGACAAGTATTCATGCTGCGTTAATTTGTTACTGTCAAGTCACTGATATTCTTGTCGATACATACATACACTCATGTATTACGTACACGCATACCATTCTCATGTGCTACGTATACCATTTTAGTTATAATTTTTTGAGGTTTCGACTGTAAAGTAACTGTCATACAGCTGGCTTCACAAATACTGTGTATGACAGCTAAATAGGAACTGCACCTTTATCGGTTCCTGCAGTACATTTTCGATGTTTTTTATATGCGAGTGTATCGATATATTACGAAGTGGAAAAGAAGACCAAAGTGTGTAAGACTAATTTTAAATTTTCCTATTTCTTAATTCAAAACAAAAATACGTGTTGTTTTCATTTGTGAGGTTAGGTGACAATGGTTTTTTGGTTTTTGGATTACTGCAGAAATAAATAGTCGACCTGGTTCAGGAAAACATAACGTTTGATGTGTATATGCGTTGTTTATAACACAGTAATACTTAATACAAAAAAACCTTAAGATTTTGTGCTGACAAATGGAAAATACAAAAACATTGTATTAAGGAATGACAACATACGCTCTACATATTGTACATAATAGACGTCTCTTTGTGGTTAGCGGCAAAGTAATTGTTGTAAAACTAATGTTACAAAAAAAAAATCTCTGCCACAAAAATGTGGCAACTCACCTTACTTTCGAGCTTTTTTTTTTTGTAGTTTCCGCCAAAAAAATTAGTTTTACATTACACACGTATCGCTTTCCATGTGTAATTTCAGTTCTCATGTTAAGCTAACAAAATCAACTTTTGCCGCCACAAGTACGTGACCGTGATATACTACTGGTACAATCTTTTTTCATTAAAAAAAGGACTAAGAGCACCAACTGCAATCGCCGGTCAACTATTTTGCAACATACGAAATTAAAATTTGTATAATTCTTTCACTTACACAAAATTATGTGCGACATACCCTAAAGATCAAAGCCAAACAATCGCATAATCGAAATATCGAAAATGACTGCAGGTACAGTAGGTACCGCTAAATAATATACAACCACAGAGATAACTAGAGTAATATTAACTCGAACCGGTGCACGGGAAGTAATGCATAAGGAAAGCCGTAGCCTTCTGTTCTTTAAAAATTGTATTCAGACGAAAATTATCATTTGCCTGCGTGTGAGAGCATACGGGTATTATTAGATAACATACGTATGTCTGAGTTCTGAAACGTTCTAACAGAAAATTCCCATGTAGGGTATGATATAGGCCTATGAGACACGTGATCATACAAACAAAAATACATGTCGGCCTAATTGACGTAAATAACCAAATACACGTGTATAAATATAAGACCTGTTTTTATACGTAAATTTTCAATTTTTTACGTAATAACTGATAAATACGTGCTTCAGTTTAATTCTATGTTTAATAAAAATGTCGTTCCTTAAGCCTGTCTCACGTTACGCTACTTCACTAGCCGCTACTAAATAGCCGCTACTGCATTTTCTGGCTATTTCTATGTCACACTGTTTTTAGGTAGCCGCTATTTAGTAGCGGCTAATACAGCAAAGTACTTGGTTGCGTACATTGGTTTGATGTTAAAACTATTTTGCAAAATGTCATCTGTGAGTGTGCGACGTGAGGCTTTGAGACACCTGTTGCTGATTGGTGTCAGAGAGCTTTCTAAGGAGTTGTTGAGTAAGATAAGGAACAAAAAGAAACGGATGTGGTTTCGGGAATGGATACGATAAACTGGGTGCTTCAGCAACATTAATAAGAGAGCCGACAACTGAGAGCCCCCAATCGTACCAAAACATTATGAGGTTTTCCGTACCAAAATTTCAACATTTGCTAGATTTAGTGTCACGAAACTAAATTTGATTTTAATACATCTTCCGTCCCGGAACTAAGCTTTTTAGATTTTTAAATTTTATTCAGTTCATGACGATAAGCATCAAGGAGTGTTTTAATTTTTTTTTTTTTGTAGCGTCTTCCTTTGCTGGTAATCAGACAAGTTCCAGCTCGTCTAGCAACCGAGTAAAAGCAGTTTTTTCTCACGTAGCGTTTCAAATACTCTACGTAATGTCCTTAGACAATAATATTTTCTATATATGTTAAGGAATGTAATTATTTCGTCCTGCGATCACTTTAATAAATCACTCATTGTAAATGAAGAAACAGAACACTCTCCGGCGAGTGTTAGTAGCTGCTACTATCTATGTCTCATTAGGCTACTTAGTAGCCGCTACACGAGTAGCATCTAGTGAAGCAGTATAGTGTGAGACAGGCTTTAAGACGTCATCGGGGGTGTTTACTACTTGCATATTTTTGCGCACAAACTAAAACAGATGGACACGAGTCGTAAGGATTCCAAACAGAATTATCATTGTTGCACACCACTATAGAATAATTATTCCGATTAGCGCTTTCAAGCTACTCAGCTAATCGTCAGATCGGAAATAACAACAAGAAAATAAAACCAAACTCTTCACACGCCCTCACCCGTCCAACTGTCCACACACACACCCTCAAACAAGCTGTAAGTCAAATGCCCCTCTCCAACCTACGAGCCCTGCACCCCCGTCTGTACAGTTACATATTTTTCTAGCACATTCCTTGTGTTTATGTGTTGTGTGTGTGTGTGCATTCTTTTTAAAACCTAACGTTGTAAAGCCTTCCTCATTCACACTTGTGGGCGCGGTCATTCACCCTTATTTCAAAAACATCCATATATTTAATGCATTTTAATTCTTAATGTTATCTATCCGTCCTGTATCTTTTACTTCTTAATTATATTATAAAATATTTCTTCATTATCAAATTTAGTTTTAGTATTCATTAAATTGTCCAACCCTTTTCTCTTTCTTTCAGTATTTCTAACTCCTCCCTAAGCTTCCTTTCAACTGTGTTATTCACTACTTTTAAAATTTCATAGTCTTCCAAAGGATTAACAAACTTATGGTTCTCTTCTACGAAATGTCTTGCATATAACGAATTCGTTGTTCTGTTACCTTCTCCACGTTTGTGGTCAGACAACCTACATACGAATTTCCGTCCTGTCTCACCTAGGTACACTTTGTTGCAGTCTTTGCATTTTAATTTATAAATTCCACTTCTCTGTAACAATGGGATTTTTCCTATATTGAAAGCGCTGAACGGAATAAATTGTCTATAGTGATGTGCAACAGTGATAATTCTATTTGTGATTATAACCACTAACACAACTTTCTTAATTAAACGTAAGGATTTCGTTTACACAGCTTGTCTGACAATTTCGCATATCACGTTTTTATTTACAAACTGCTACCAAACTGCATTATAAAAAAAATCTAAGCTCCGAGAAATTTTTATATTTGAGATTTTTAATATACCATTATATTATTATAATACATTATGTTTTCTTATGTCTGTTGTAATTGTGGCGTGTGTATGTGTGCAATATGTTTTGAGAGTCCTTAGCCAAGCAAAAATAAAAAGTTGACTAACTTAGATCAGTTACGTAAACGGATTTAATGGCAGCCATTCACACATAAATATTTTACCAATATTAATTTCTTGTCTCCTTCTGTAAACACAGTCTCTGGTATTAATAATACTGTGAAGAAAATAACTTACAATTAATAATAAATAATTATATATTCGTTTAAAAAAAAAACGAAATTGTTATACAGCGCGGTCAAAACGTCACGCAATAGAAAAGACACAATATAATAAAAAAAAGAAATAATAAATAAAATAGTAGAATGTAAGTAAAAATAAGTAAGACACAATCCATTTAAGGGTCTTCTACGATCTCTCGTCCCCACCGGCTTATATTCAAAAGCTTGTTTAGGAATACGCGTGTCTACCGTGCGTTCCGCATGGGACTTCCAATTTTTATTGTATTCCTTTATTCTCTCCAGAACCGGCTGTAACTTCAGGTCTTTCCTTATGTCGTCGTTTCATAGACGATCTCTCAAACTGTATCCCTTGACTGCTTTTAAAAACTTCATTTCCGAGGCCTGTATTTTTTAAATATATTTTTGCAGGAGGGTTCATGTTTCATATCCATATATTAATGTCGGCACAGACACGACCTTAAGAACTTTAGCTGTGTCTCCCTCTTCGTTTTATTCTTCAATAGTCGTCTTATCCACAAGTATAACTAAATTTATTTAACTTTCTCTCGATATCGTTGTCCTTCATATGTGAGATATCACATCCCAAACAATTAAAATGTGATACCTGCTCTAAAACAATATATTATCAATTGCAATTTTTGTTCTTAGAGGTTTCTTCCCTAATAAGGCCATCATTTTTGTCTTAGTGTTTGATATCTTAAAGTTGAACGTAGTTGCAACATCATGACTCTAATTTGTTTACAAAACCCTGGCATATTTTCAAATTCTGTTTTGCTTAACTTGCCGCCCTTTTATGTGCTCTACGTAAGGATTAATTATAAACCCATATCGTAATTTTGTGAACACGATTATGTAATAGGAAAAAATAATTTGCGAAAATGGCGTGTGATTTTTTTTAGCGGGGAAGAATCTGGACAACATAGAATTGTTCTACCGTCGCAACAAGCCTTTAGACAACATGGAAGAAATGGACAGAGTAGACCACATTGCGGCAGGCATATATATGGGAGTGTTCACGAAGACTGGCGACCGGTTCGTCTTCCGTGACAACTTTACCCGCTTCTTCGACAACGACATTCTGTACGTATTTATGACGTACTACTTTGGCAAGTACCCTGACTACGATATGCTGCAGCAAATCCACAGCGTCAACATCTCGTCGTACCCGTAGAGTACAACTCAAACGACGTCTGTTAATCGTAGTAACGAGAGACGAAAAACGTTTTGTCCTGAGCTGTGTTAGGCTGGAGCGACATTTTGTTCCGCGACAGAATCGTTTCGGCCCGTCGTGTTGGAAAGCGTCGCTTCGTTAGAGAGAGGATTGAGACATTTGCTCACGACAAAACAATTTATCGTCAGTTGTTTCTGAGCTGTAAAAGTGTGAGTTTCGTGGGTTCGTGACAGAAATTATTTTTCCTCTTTTTCAGTTTCAACAACACCTACACTTGTTTCCGTTTTACACTTAATTGCAATTAATAATACTAATACTAATAATAATAATAATAACAATAATAAGTACACAACAATATGCAAGAATCAAGAAGGAAAGGACAAAGCACGCACTTTCCACGTAGGACTAAGTAAGTGTAATAACAAACTGCCCACCTTGTGTGGTTAGAATCCAGGACATGGACGGTTCAAAAAGTCGCAAGCTGTTTTGTTGTGAGACATAAATTGAAGGAGCTTCGTCTTTGGTCGTGAGGGGCCTCGCGACACCTCTAGATGAGCCAAAACGGTTCTATCGCGAAACAAAATGTCGCTTCAGTGCGCGGCCGGCCTTAGATCGTGAACGAAAGCAGCGTCTAATTAAAATATTGCTAGTTTCAGTTTATAGCCAATTTAGCAGGGTTAAAAAGTGAACCCGTTATTCAGATTCTGCGTCTCAGCACTTTGTTATGTCGTCGAGGCAAGCTAAAACGAAAATCTCGTTAGTTTCAAACTATTAAGCAAGTATGGACAGTGAAGACAAACAAATAATAATTGTAAATTACAGTGTAAATAATATGTAAGTATTATTTAGTCTTTAAATTATAATATTTCGTAGTAACAAGTAAAGCATTACAATTTGTTAAAGTTGTTATTGATTGTCTTCTGCTTCTAACTACTTTTGTTTTGATTGTTACCACTTCTACAGCTAATGTAATTGGACATGAAACAGGAATCTGGTAGCGCTGTGTCGAAAAATCTCGTTGCGCATGCGTTACTCTGACGCATTGTTATCGGAGCAGTTATTTTGTTATCAGAACAGCTGCATGATTGGTGTGTCACATGGTTGTGCGTCATGGTCTGTCACCTCGGCCCTCACATCCTGCACTACCTTCCCTGCGACCACTAAGGGGATCCGTGCGAACCATTTCATGCCTTGCTAATTCATCTGTAGGCCTACTTGTTTTTATCGGATAGTTAGATTTCATAGACGTAAGTGTCCTCCTAATTGGTATTATTTGGTTTAAATTTTTGTTTTGCGTTATTAGGCTGTGTTTTATAATCTTGCTTGTGACTACTTATATACTGTTTCTGATCTTAGCTTAATCCTTATGTAAACAAACAGGCGTGGCACATCTGAAACGCTATTTGCTACTTGAATTAGAGGCGTGTAATTCTGACAGAAGGGGTACAGACAGGCTAAATATAATATTGTTACCGTATACACACACGTAAATTGTAATAATTTGTCCTGGACCAAAGTAAAATTTGTGTGACAATGTCAGACCGACAGTGAAACATTTTATAACACCAGTTAATGCCTTTTTTATTAGCAGTTTAAATGTCGCAAGAAACAAAAATTAAAGTTTATTTAAAAGGAAAAAATAGAAGCTGTGATAATTACCACTGTACTGAATACTATCAGTTGTTATAGGAGAGTAATCCAATGCCTTCTATACCTATGTGTGAACTTGTATCATCACTTGAGTTAGTATTATTATTGATAAGATTCTTCATTGTCCTTAAGGCGTCGGTAATGTGGGCCAGTGGCCATAGCTTATCATCTTCCTTGATTATATGCTGCATACAATGACTCCACATTTCCGGTGTTGTTTCATTTACCGCCTTCTCAATAAATTGTTTTATATCAAGCAGCTAATGTTGTTTTGTGACAAACAACATATCCTTTCAACTAGCTCCATCTTAATGCAATACGATCCAGAATACAGTGATAAGGAGTAAGTCTAAAACGACACGCCCCGATATAAGTGACAAGATAACTCTCTGATGACATACATTCTGCACATGCGCGTAATACATTACTGTGTGAACTGTGTCAACGCCCCTGACCAATGGCGTTTCAGATTTGCCACTTGGGTTTGTTTACATCAGCATTGAACTAAGAACGGAAACAGTATACTTTGTTTTTACAACAATGCTCTTACTTCAACCTTTCCTATCTCGTATCGTAAATCCCACTAGCCTCCCAAAAACTTTAAATTCTTCAAACTTGATGCAGGGTGCGACTTACCCTTTACACTTGTTGACTGTCAATAACTATTGTACTTACAGCGCCGTGTTGACCTCTATGTGCTATGATGTTAGTCATATTAGATGAGATTGTAAGGTTGCATTCAGTTAAAATAATACTAGACTCGACCAGTTGAGTAAACGAGTCTGACGTTTGGTATATGTGGTAGGAGTAAAACATGTAAAAATATTTCCGCCAATCACGTTACAGGGATACATTTGCGTCACCATAGCAACGGCCTGTAACGGCACTACGTTGCCACGATAAACACGTGGTCAGTTTTCCACCGTCCAGCGTTCGGTAAGTGTAAAACGTTCCGTGTTGAGTTGGCAGCGTAACGTCAGAGTCGCTTACTGAACGGCTCGAGTATACTAAACACAAACCTCTACACAACCAGCGCACATAACCAGAAAACTCAATCTAGCTATTTTTACTGTTTCGCAAGCTTCAATTGCCGGAGCAAATCAATTCCTTTATCCTAATCAAATTGCGTTGTCGTCCATTCGATTGGCGAGAATTTGTCGTTTAGAATAAATAAGATGAGAGACATAGATGGACAGTAATGTGGTAATTTTCATATTTAAAGGTTGGCTAATCTGTACTTTCTGTATTGCGTTTATCACGTTCAGGCTTCAACACAGTTCAACATGCGTCGGCGGGCGGCAGACGTAAGAGCGTTTGCTGCTTGTTCTGTCATTTTCATTTTTTCTTGTTGTCGCGACAATTTATGTACTTATTACTGTAGCTTGGAGTGCCGCGTACTCGCGCCTCAATTCATCACGACAATTTATCTAGGCCTTAACATTTTTATGTAGAGTGGAGTGTTGCACACTTGCGCCTCAATTTTGCCATGTAGCATTTCGTAACCGACTTGGTTTTATTCAAAATTCAAATGTCCTTCAGTCATAGCCAACCTTGCTATGCCGATTAAATTGTAATCAAAAATTAATAAATGTATCAAATACAGTCCACGCTCATCATTATTCAGCATCCTGGCAATAACGTCATAAAACATCATTCTTCCTAACTTTTTTTTTTGGGTCCTACGGGACGAATTCTAACATTTTTTGGTCGCTCCGTGCCTGGATTCGTCATTTTACTTTTCTGCAACTTATATCAGAGCGGTTTTCATCATTTTTTCTACCACAATTTCTGGCCATCGCGGGCGATTCAGCATGTTCGCTGATCCGACCGTGTCGGAACTTAGTCAGCATTTCTTTCGTCGCCATTGAGCCTTGTGACGACACCACTGCAAGACCATCCATATGCTAACGTCTACACACCAGATTGAGCAGTCATCTATCTAGTCCGTGTGTATCTGCCATCTATTCCACGGCCTCGACGCTCCAGGACATCACACACAAGGTACGACGTCAACGACATCATGAACAGGTGTGTACAATGGCTGAAGAAGGCCTCAAAGTGTTGGTCAGAAAGAGAGGCGGCTTAAAGTCTGCCATAGTGCTAATCAATTCTGCTATAACTAACTTTGATAAAAACAATAATACTAAACATTTTTTAACGGTTAGACTCGAAAGTCTAAAAAGTTTAGCAACAACATACGATGAGGTACAGTCTGAAATTGAACTCATTTCTAAGGACATAAACGCTGCTCAAGAAAACAGAATTGAGGTTGAAGAGCTGTTATATTCAACGGAAGCCAATATCTTACAATTAATTAGACACTTTCAACGTTCAGACTGAATCTCAAGTACTAACGAGTAATATGCAATTAAAACCTATAAGTTTGCCCTGCTTCACAGGCAATATTTTAGAATGGCAGCACTTTTATTCAATATTTCTGGACTAGGTACATGCCAGATCTGATCTAACCTCAGTGCAAAAATTACATTATTTGTATTCATCTATTAAAAATGAGCCATTAGATCTAACTAAGGCCTTACCTATTTGTAATGAGAACTATTCCATAGCGTTGAGTTTGCTGTCCGCTAGATATGATAACAAATTCATATTAGCGAAATATTATATTCAAAATTTGCTAGAAGTAAAGTCGACAATCAAAGACTCGGTCCAAAGTTTGGCAGAATTCATAAATACAATAACGTCTTCAGTTAATTCGTTGGCAGCCATGCAGCTGTCAGTGGATTCATTTGAGCTTATTACTGTACAACTATTGTCAGCAAAACTGGACCATTCCACGTTTAAATTATGGAAGGAGTCTATAGATTCCGATAATCTTCCTAACTTTCAAAGCTTTACCCAGTTTTTAAACGCACGTAGACAACTGCTAGAAAATACATTACCGATGGAAGCCGGACAGCAGCTCAACAAGCTGACTTTAAGGTTTAATAATAAATCTGACAAACATAAATTACGAAACTCTGCTGGCAGCACTGCATTTAAAAGTTATCACTCAGCTTCAAATAATTATTTATGCCCATGCTGCAAAGCTAGTCATACAATTTAAATGCGTGACAAATTTCGTGAATTAAGCATATCAGAACGAGGGCAATTTATATTAAAGCATAAATGCTGTACCAATTGTTTAAGACCAGATCATTTTTCATCTAATTGTAAGATCAAACAATCATATAAGATCTGTTCAAAACGACACCATACATTGCTGCACATAATGTGTCAAAACAAGGTTCTGCCAGCAGTAGCAATTATTGTTCACTCAAGCTACAGTCTACAAACAATGTTTTTTATCGACAGCACTCGTGTTTGCCATCGACCGGGCTGGTAACAGACAGCTTGCAAGAGTTTTATTAGATGCTGGGTCACAAGTGAATTTTTGTACGGAATCATTTGCTAAGAAATTACAGCTTAAATTGACTAAATCTAACATACCGATTACAGGTATTAATAATGCCGCATGTTGTGCCACTAATTTGGCCTCTATTCGCATTATTTTTCGCTATCAAAGGTTCAGCTTTGAAGCTACATGTGCAGTCTTATCTGCATTGACTCATAAACTGCCAGCACAATCTTTCGACATAAATCATTTTAACGTCCCAGATAACGTTTTTCTCGCTGACCCACATTTCAACATATCAGCTGATATCGACATACTTAAAGGAGCGCAATTTTATTTAGATTTGATTTTATACAAGAAACAAAGTTAGGCTACATTCTAGCAGGCAATCTGCCCAAACATTGCCGTTCTAAGGGTCCTGCTGTTTCGTTCTTGGCTAGGAACAACGACAGTCAAATTTTGGCGTTTCTTGAGAAATTTTGGGAGACCGAAACCATCCCTGATAATGCACCCATTAGTAACGATTCAGCTTGTGAGGAACATTTTGTTAAGTCCACTCATCGCAATGATGAGGGTAGGTTCGTTGTTTCGCTACCATTTGAGTCTGACAATCCCCAGTTGGGTGAGTCCTATGCTACCGCTGAAGCGAGATTCTTGAGTTTAGAACGCCGGTTCATGCGTGATTTTGAGCTTGCGCATGAATACGCAAACTTTATTCAAGAGTATAGGGATCTTGGCCACATGACGCTTGTCGACGATTGTTCTATCAATTCCGGGGTTTCAAATACCTACTATTTGCCTTACCATGCCGTCTTTAAACATTCTAGTTCTACGACAAAACTTCGCGTCGTTTTTGATGGCTCAGCCAAAACTACCAATGGTTTTTCTCTTAATGATATTTTGTTGGTAGGCCCAAATGTCCAACAAGACCTTTTTTCTATTCTCTTGGGATTTCGCATGCACAACTATGTTCTGATCGCCGACATCGAGAAGATGTATCGACAAATTCTAGTGTCTGATAAGGATTGTCATTACCAACGCATTCTGTGGCGTAATTCTGCCCTTGAACAGTTTAAACATTTCGTATTGCGAACTGTAACATACGGTACTGCTAGTGCCTCGTTTTTGGCCACTTGCTGCCTTATTCAGATTGGTAAGGATCATGAACCTTCTTTTCCTGACGCTGCTTCAGCTATAATTAATGATTTCTATATCGATGATTTGTTAACCGGTGCAGACACCATTTCTAATCTGACCAAGTTGAAATCTGACTTAGGTACGTTGTTGAGTCAATATGGCCTTACTCTGCATAAATGGGCATCAAATGAACCCAATGTGGTCGCAGATCATAATAATTTATCACTCCCATTAAACAAACAAGGTAATGTGCATCATTCACTTCGTCAACGTTGGTGGATCATTAACGCCAAGATAGTCATTCGTTCCATCATTCGTAGATGCGTCAAGTGTCTCAGGTTCAGTACCAAACATCAGGTTCAAAGGCTTGGTATTTTGCCATCTCCTAGGGTCACTCCTTCGGGGCCGTTTCTATTCTGCGCAGTTGATTATGGTGGTCCCTTCATGATTCGTCATGGCGGGCAGAGATCTAGGACTCTGTCAAAATCCTATGTGTCTTTGTTCATTTGCTTAGCCACCAGGGCCATTCATTTGGAATTGGTTTCCGACCTTACGGCCAACGCGTTTATAGCTGCCTTACGTCGTTTCATGGCCCGTAGGAGCATACCCAGCCAGTTATATTCTGATAATGGCACGAACTTTAGGAAGGCCCGCAACATTTTGCATGACCTTTACAATCTTTGGCATAATAAGGATGCCACCTCATCAATCCAATCCTTTACGACCTCTCATGGTATTAAATGGTCATTTATTCCGCCCTCGTCACCTCATTTTGGTGGTCTTTGGGAGAGCGGTATAAAGAGTTTAAAGTATCATTTGCGCCGCGTGGTTGGCAAGTCTATACTCACTATCGAGGAGTTTACGACGGTTTTGTCTCAGGTAGTGCATGTCTAAACTCACGTCCATTATTTGCCGTTTCATCGGATGTAAACGATCCAGTGCCACTTACCCCTGGCCATTTTTTAATTTGCGCATCATTAACGGCGATACCTGATCCTGACTTATCTCACGTTCCCATCTCTCGTCTTGGACGTTGGCAACTTCTCCAGAAGTTTGTCCAAGTCATTTGGAAATCTTGGTCTCGCGATTACTTACATCAATTACAACAACGTCACAAATGGAAATTCGCAAAGGAAAACGTTTCCATTGGTGACCTGGTTTTGCTGATCGAGGATAACTTGCCTCCATTAGCATGGAAATTTGGTGTAATTACCGCCACATTTCCCGGCCCAGACAACTTAATTAGAGTAGTTGACATTCGCACGCCTACTGGCACCTTTCGCAGACCAGTTCACAAGCTATGTTTGTTGCCAGCGCGGGACGAGGCTTAGACACAAGGTCAATATAATTACTTAGCACAATGCTATATTTCACCTGGCCACTGGCCTTCATTACTTTATTGTCTGACAATTTGGTCGACATTCAATTGGTGATATGTATTATCACAACATTTTATGTTAATTTGCATTATTGCGTATTTTACATACTAAATTCGCATGTGACTTGTAATTTTACAACCATGCACTATGTTATTATATGTATGCTTATCATGTTGTTGTGGTGATATACCTTACTATTTTTGTATTTATATATTAATAATTTTGTGAGACATACTATGTCCTTTACATACTTATATTTGATATTGGTAATGGGTTATGTGTCATGTCATTGGTGGTATTGTTCTTATGTAATAATTTTGTTATATAATATTCACATGGTCTGTAGCTATACAAACCATGTATGCATTTTCTTGCACATTTTTTGTCAATATGTGTGATATTTTATTACTCTATGAATTTATATTACTCGCAATTGTTCAACACATGCATTACATTGTGTATAAACACATTTGCTGTACTTGTCACTTATGCTATTGTGCCTTGTATTCATGTATCTGTAATTATCTAAACCGATTTCTATTGTATTTATTATGTATAGCTTGCATCTATGTAAAACACATTGGTTTACCCTTTCTACTGTCTATAACAATACGCCACGCATATATTTTTATATTTATATTGTATTTTGTATTTTGTGATCACGTATCGCACAATTATTATTCATGCTTTAATTATGACATACATGTCATTACACCTTGTGCTTGCAATCATTCAACAATGTATAATCTGTTTTCACGTGTCAATTTATTGTGCATTCCTGAAACTGTCAGGTATAGCATGCATCATTCAATTATTATATTAAAGCGTTATGCTAAATCTATGTTTTTACATGCATAATTTTGTAATAATTTTTGTCTATTCATTTTACACTCAATACTATTGTATAGGTCAACTGGCCTTAACTGGTTTAAGCTAACCATCATGACTTGCATCAAATATTTGCAATTTGTATCGGGCCCATCATGTGATGAGTCACCGATTATTCATCATCAAACATTGTCAAACTATGTATTTTCATGTTTTATATTGTTTTATATTGTATACATACAATCTATATTAGCAATACATTGCTAAGTCTTGCATTTATACTCATGTATAAATCAGTTTGCAAGCCAACTGTGGCCTGCTCAACTCTTATCATCATCATTCAAGTTTTATCTTTAAACAGTTAATGTTATAACTGTTATCTAACATCTCAATCTCAAGGTTCAATACAATTTATTGGGGTTGACATCTATTACTAAGAACACATTGTGTTTTCGTATAATAAATTATTAAAATGTATTAAAAAATCTTTTGATTTTTTGCGGGCAGTTATGGACAGTAATGTGGTAATTTTCATATTTAAAGGTTGGCTAATCTGTACTTTCTGTATTGCGTTTATCACGTTCAGGCTTCAACACAGTTCAACGTGCGTCGGCGGGCGGCAGACGTAAGAGCGTTTGCTACTTGTTCTGTCATTTTCATTTTTTCTTGTTGTCGCGACAATTTATGTACTTATTACTGTAGCTTGGAGTGCCGCGTACTCGCGCCTCAATTCATCACGACAATTTATCTAGGCCTTAGGCCTTAACATTTTTATGTAGAGTGGAGTGTTGCGCACTTGCGCCTCAATTTTGCCATGTAGCATTTCGTAACCGACTTGATTTTATTCAAAATTCAAATGTCTTTCAGTCATAGTCAACCTTGCTATGCCGATTAAATTGTAATCAAAAATTAATAAATGTATCAAATACAGTCCACGCTCATCATTATTCAGCATCCTGGCAATAACATCATAAAACATCATTCTTCCTAACATTTTTTTTTTGGGTCCTACGGGACGAATTCTAACAATAGATAAATAAGAGAATAAATACTTTGATGATACCTAATTTCTTTAAGAATTAAATAAAAAATAATATTGTTTAATCTAAAAATAAAACCTGATTAATAATAAGAATATTTTACAACGGAAAACGTTCTACGCTAATGTTTATTTATTCCTTTGTAAGTAACTAGTTGAGTTTCCTGCAGGTCTCTCATGTAAGCAAAACATTCAATTAGAATTCAAACAAACTTCTGAAGATACAGAATAATTTCTGTGAAACGTGCGTCAGGTGAGAATGAACGTACTTGCAGTGTATTTATTTGAAGATATTACATCTAATGTTTAGGTACGCATATTGTAACTTTTCTTGCATTACCTGACGAACCTGTTTTGCTTTTCATTTGATGTCGTTTAGTCAGTTCCTTTTAAAACCTTTACGTACTTTTTATTTATTTGTTTACTTACTTTTTTTTTAATTTGTCTGTAGCTTTGGTTACACGGATCCAAAACTAAAAATAACATGAGTGAAAAGTTCATCCAAGTGTTGTCCTGAGATTCGTGTCCCTAATTCAGCGTTTCTTCCTGTTCTTTGGCTAATACACAAGCAAGTTTTCAGTATTCTTGTCCAAACATCATCGCCTACTCTCCGTCGACGAAATAGCTTTTTACTTTTTAAAATCCCTAAAGATTTTCTCTACGACCCTTACAAATATTTTCTTTTCCAATGCCCTGTATTTTACAAAACACTGCAGTCAATCTGCTCCTGGTTTCTATACCAATCAAATTTTACTTAAGTAAAAAAATATAAATATTTAATGTGTTCTAATCAAATTTAATAGTGTTTTAAACAAGCACTCTTGGTTGGACAGATGTAGGTGTCTGTTAACATGAGGAATGTCGGTAACGGATTTAGTTATTGTTAATGGGAATTTGGTATATTGTTAATACTTCATTGTCATTGACTCGTATCATGAATCCTGTAATGTACACACAACCTGTACATTGTGCATTATACATTGTACAGTGTGTACATATTGTACACGCTATGTGTACAACGTCATAAAAGAGGATTATTGAAACTTATAAGAACAAACAGCAGCATTAGAAATATATAGGAGGGGTAAACATACTTTCCGACAAGCCAAGACAATACTACTTGAGCGACAAGAATCAACACTTGTGAGTGACCACGATACGACGATAGTGAAATAATAATGATTTTATTGTACAGATCAAATTGTAGGGCATGAAACGGTCCGCGCAGATCGTAGGGGACAGGGAAGGCAGTGCACAATGGTGTGTGTTAGGTGACCGACCATGACACTCAACATGTGACAACCAACCATGCAGCTTTTCTTAATATAAAATAATTGGTCCGAAAACAACGTGTCTAAGCTACGCATGCGCAATGAGATATTCTGACAGAGCGCAACCAGACACCCGTTCAATGTCTATTTATTTTAGCTGTAACTGTGTGAAAAGTGGAACGACTTTAGAAGGAAAACTTGTAGCACGTCTCCATCAAACGTCTCCTGTTATATTTAGTAGGCTACAAACCATCACACGCCATACTTTACGAAATAAACAAATTTCTCAAAAAGGGTTATGCTTCAATTAAAATAAATAAACAAATGCAGTTATTAAGAAATAACATGTTTTTTGAAATTTTCCTTGTCCTAGCAGGTAGTGTAACAATTTCTTTTTATATGAGCAAACATTTAACGTTAGAAAATAATCATTGTCTTGTATATCGCATAATGTTTTTGAAAGAACATATCCGTGAGGGAAACTTATAAAAAATATGCAATGAAAAATCGAACACATTCGTGTAAATTGTAAACACATTCACTATTTAATTTTCAGTTAATCTTAAAGTTCTTAAACGCTTGGAAGTGTAACAATCCTAACACGACAATTAGTTTTAAGGAACATTACTCTTTAGCTGCCTTTCTCGCAAAAGACAGATAAATATTACTAGGTAAGCATTAAGTATTTGATTTTCTGATTCAGGTTCTCATTTATTCTTATTTGATACCGAAATAGAGTGCATAGACTTCTCCCTGTTCTCCCTGTAAAAGCTGACACGTTGTTTACATGCTCATGTAAACATTAAGGTTGAACACAGTGATGACTTATTCTCCACGAAGTGATGAAGAAATTAAAACAAAGGGAGAAAAAACTCTCCCAACGGAGAATCCGAAAGCATTTTAGACTCTATGATTGCTATCTCTTGCATAATACTACAACTAATATTAAAGCTGTGGAGATGAGCGAACGGACTAAGTCATATCAACACTGCGAACCTGAGTTGAAAGAGTGGATCACGGTTTTATTCTTCACCATTGCTAAGAAATCTAATCACAAGTTTCACTAGTATAATTTATCGTAACAAGAAGTGGGAGAATATAGCGGGAATAATTGGAATAGAACTCTCTTCAGAAGATAACTGTTTAAAACCGTTTCTTGATAGTAGGTTATTATTATGTATAGTATATTATACGTTAACGCCGTTTATTAGCAACATTACTTACGCTATAAAATTATGACAGGTGTAATCGTAATAATAATAACACAACCTGAAATTGTTAAGAACCATTTAAAAATTTATTAATTAAAAATTTTCAATCTTTTCCGATTTAAACTATCATTATTATTCGCATGTGTGTAGCCGTAGTACACATCTAGTTATTACATATAAGTAGTACCTCGTATTACACATAGAACATAATATACACACTTATACTACAATAAACATTTGTTATTATATAATATCTCTCTCGGCTTGGTCATTTCTTTGATAACTATTAAATTATCTGATCTCATTTTACTAATATATTTTATTTTTATTTTTGCATATGCATTTCTTTGTTTTCAAACAATTTACTATTTACTTTCAGATTAATTTAAATATCATTGATTAAATTATTTACTCAAAATTATACTTTC
Source organism: Magicicada septendecula (assembly GCA_034769895.1). Lineage (NCBI taxonomy): Eukaryota > Metazoa > Arthropoda > Insecta > Hemiptera > Cicadidae > Magicicada > Magicicada septendecula. Next base: position 82,744,533 of record CM068368.1, on the reverse strand, counting down.
ATACGTTTAAACATTACTCTAAACTACTATACAAATAAGAATTTACATTTTCAAAAATCATTAATTCCACTTTGAATTATATTGTCTTTCTTTTTACATGATTAATTCTCTTTACTCGAGTCTTTTGTTTTACAAATACATGGTTTTGTTTCACCTTAGTTGTAGCGGTAATACTCAGCGTATCCTCTTCGTCCTAGGTCCTCGATCCTGAATACTCCTCTGTAGTCGTGCAGGCCTGGAGTCCTTGATCCTCGTCCTTCAAATCCTCTCCGTAGTCTGTTGCCTTGTTCAGTACGCTGGACTCTAGTCCATGTATTTGGCTGCTCCCTCGTCTTCCGTCGTAGCCTCCGGGTGCAGGTGCTTTCACGAAAGTGATGAGTAGTCGATCATAGCCTCCGGCTGCCACGGTAGTTTTAACGAGAAAGAGTTGTTGTCGTTGGGCAGAGCCTCCGGCTGCTACGGTAGTTGAACGAGAAAGAGAAATAAGTTGGTGTGTCTCGAGTATTTATACCCTAGGGCGCAAAAATCATGGTTCGACAATCCTCTGCAGCCATCAGTCTGTCGTTGGCGTCCCTTTCTAAACACGATTATTTCCACATTTTTTCGCTTGTCTTCGCAACGTACGAAGTCTTTTGAAAATTACCCGATAAACCGTTTTCCCTATCTTAATTAATATAAGTTTTATTTATATTTATTTTCACTATATTCGCACTGTTTATTGTTTTCGCTCTATTTTTTATACACATGTGCGTCTTTATATTATACACACTATGGAGTATTTGGTTTTGTGATATTATGCACACACTCTTTACAATTTAAATAATTCATATAATTAATATCGTTTATTTAGGGATGACGCTTTACAGGAATCATCTGGTCTCACACACACACGCATGATACTTTGTACACACAGACACAGCTGAGTGGCGTGATCAACCTGTCCAAGCATTAAATTTGGTTGTTCCCTTTACAGCTCAGATTGATAGCTGAATTATTATTACTAACAGTATGGATTATTTATTTAATTATATTAATTATCTTAATTAATTGTGCAATGCACAGAACCCTATACATCTGTACTGTTGCATTATTTAATCAGACTTAACCATCATTAAACATTAAAAAATACGTTCATTATCTATTCATCTTCAGGCGTTTCAAAAAAAATGAAATAAAATAAAATAAATGGAACCGAACTTCTAGTAAAATCTAAAATACACAACACCTGCTCAAATATAGACACAAACATATGATTCAAAAATTAAAGGTCATAAATATGATAATAAAAGGTAGTAAAATATAGATACAAAACATTAAAAATTGACTAACCTTGGACAGTCGACTGATCAGAAGCCAGGCGCCAAACTAGCGTGCTAATGTAGAATAACGCTTTATTAAAAACTCATGTGTATTAGATACCCGTAATCTTAAAAAAAGCAAATCGTCGAACCAAATATTAAACATCGGCCCAAGAGTAAGAATCAACAAAACCAAAATAAAAATGATAGTTAAAACAAAAGTAATAAAGTCAGAATGGTATACCAAATAACTAACCGTGGAGAAGCATATCGAGCGAAACCCTCTAGCCCCAACAACCAATCACAAACAGTTCTCAGAGTAACCAACAGGGCTAAAGAACATCTTTCAGGTCCCTACCCGGTAGCTGGAAGGCGGAGGTAATCACACTTTGTAACCATTCAGCGCCCATATACAGGCAGGTAAACTATGATTATTTGGGAAAATACAATAGATAATTTTGCAGCTGTAATATAATAAAAATAATGTACTTTAGCATATATTTGCGCAAACATTTTTTTGGGCAACTTTTGGGGACGGGATGAAGGAGTGACAACCAATGTTTACAAAAATATTTTAACAAAGTTCAAAATGTGGAAATTATGCATTTTGTAGAGAGATGTAGAGATGTTTCTAAAAATTGGTGTGTTTACACGTTCAATTCGGTAAACGTTGATTTTTGAAAACCGTGTTTCCTCTTTGAGTGCTTCAAAAATTTGATTATCCCCAGTACTTTTACCATTTATTCTACGTAAAAAATGGCTTATAAATACGTTTGACATCAGATTTAATTGTGTTTCTATTAATCTATGTACAATAAAAATTGATTACGTTGTGGCTAAAAACAGGAAAACATCATGTGGCCATGATTTTTGAAAATCTAAAGAAATAATATTCATTTTTAAAGTATCCAAGTCACTGTATTAAATAAATAATTGCTTATCTAATCCGTCGAGTGACTTACTTGTAATTCCGCTTGACGCGTTTCAGGGCATATGCCCCATCTTCAGAATAATTCCTCTTCACAGAACGTCAGACATTAAGATTAAAATGTAATAAATTAAAATTAAAATCCATGGTTAAAATATTAACTCGTCAAAATATTAAAATATATGAATGCACAGAGATGCACGCACTATCACAACATGAGTTCACTTCGCGTTATAGCCGGTGTACACCGCCGCGATGTTAATCGCGCACTGACTGTCTGAGTAAACTGTTATCTGTGCAACGCATCTTGTATCTCAATGGCTGTGTCGTACAAGGGATTTGACTTGAAGTTAAGTTGGTCGTTTAATATGAATCCGCCGTCTTGTGAATTGTTCGTCTTTTTAAATTGTTTAAAGGCCTTGTAAATTTCGAATTCTTCTAATGTGTCCATATATCTGCCTTTTTTGCAAAAGTGCAATGGTTTAAAGTTGGTGTCAAAATCAGTGTAGTTATGATTATTATTTACGAGGTGACGTGCAAAGTTGGATTTGAGAATGTGGGTGTCGTTTTTTGGTAAATGTTCTTGGAAGCGTTTTTTGAACGCTCTGCCGGTTTGTCCAATATAGAAGCTGTTGCAATCGTCACATTGGATTTTATAGACACCTGTCCTCTGTTTTATTGGTTTTGCAGCTTTATGGTGAAGAATTTTCTTAATGTTGTTATCAGTCCGGAAAGTTAAAGTTATATTCAATTTTCTAAAAATGTTGGTTAATGTATGGGGTAAAGTTCGGCCGTAAATAGAAGTCACGTACGTGCTGTCTCGGTTACTACTCGGTTTTGTTTTCTTGTTATGTAACTTTTTCTGGTGTTTTTTGATCAAAGCATCGATCATAGAGCACGTATATCCATTGGCCTTAGCTATGTATTTAATGGTGTTGACTTCCTCCTGAAAGTCACTGATTTCCAACGGTATGGTGAGTAATCTATGTATGAAACTGTTATAGGCGGCCATTTTTTGCGGAAGAGGGTGATGGGAATCCGCGTGTATAGTGGCGTCGGTGGTGGTAGGTTTTCTGTATATTTGGTATTGAAAACTATTGTCAAACCTTGTTATTGTTAAATCGAGAAAATTAAGTTTATTTTCTATTTCAACCTCGAGGGTAAATTGTATGTTCTTGTTTATATTATTTAAATAGTTTTTTAAATTATTGATCTGTCTTATGGTACCGTTAAAAATGATGAAGGTGTCATCTACATAACGTGTATATGATACTATCTTGTTATGCCATTTGTTTGCGCTGCTGAACATATGTGTGTTTTCGTAGTGGTTCAGGTATATGTCCGCCAATAATCCGGAGAGTGGGGATCCCATCGCTAAACCTTTCTTTTGTATATAGTATTTTCCATCAAATATAAAATAGTTTTGATTTAAAACAACTTCCAATAGAGCGGTTATCTCATTAATTTCATCAGGACTGCGTATGTTAGCTACAATAAGATTATACTTGAGAATATTTATTGTATCCTGGACGGGTATATTTGTATAAAGGTCTACTATGTCGAAAGATGCGATTCTGTAATTAGGTTTAATTTGGATGTTTTTCAGTTTGTCGATAAATTCAGTGCAACTTTTTGTGCTATGGTTATTCTTTAAGCTTATACTGTTCTTTATTATTTGTACTAGTTTTTTACTGATTTTGTAACTCGGAGCAGTGGTGAAGTTCACAAGCGGCCTAATTGGTACACTGGGTTTATGAATCTTTGGCAAACCAGTGAACTGGGGAGCCTCTGCATTAATAGGTTTCAATGAGTGACGTGTGGCGCTATCAAACAAGTGCGTACAACGATTAACTGTGTTATTCAGGGCTTTAACGAAATCGGCTGACGGGTCGGCATTTACCATTGTAATATTATTATTTTCAATGAATTGATTAACTTTTTGCGAATATTGGTTTTTGTCCATTATAACGATAGTGTTTCCCTTGTCCGCCTTTGTAATGAGTGCATCATTGTTAGATAATTTGTCTTTGATTTGTTTTAAGGTTTTAATTTCATTCATATATTTAAAGTTTAGTTTAGGGCTTTTTTTGTTCGAAAATTTATTGAGTTTGTTTTTAATCAAAACTCGAGCCTCATTTTGTAAGTTTATGTTTGGTATTGACTTTATAGCCGTCTCAGCGCAAATTATTTCATGGTATATGTGGTTTTTATTGCTGTGGGGTATGTTGTAGTTTAGACCCTTGTTAAGTACGTCCATTTCATTCTTATTAAAGTTTATCGATGTTAGATTAGATACGCGCACATAGAATTCGTGTTTACAGGTGACGTTATCTTCGTTTGGTTTTTGTTTACTTTTGAGGGTTCTAAGTTTCTTATCATGTTTTGTATATACACGTTGCATTACATCGTTAATGTATTTATTGCAATCATGTAATATATTGTCTAATTGTAATGCATGGACACTGTTAAGCAGCTTCAAATGGGACAAATATAATTCTTTGTTCAATTCTGTCTTTTTCCTATATAAATATCTCAACTCCTCCTTTAACCACATCACCTGTGCACGCTCTTTGATTTTTGTGGCCGTCTTGGAGTTATTGTTTATTTTGATAGAGGCATACTTAGGTATTAAATTGTTTCTGATGCATTCTTTATTAAATTTTATATGGGAATTGGTTTTTAATAATTTAATCTTAATGTTCTGAAATTTGAATACTGTAGATGCTTGACTTGCTTCCAGTTTAATATTCATTTTTAAAGTATCCAAGTCACTGTATTAAATAAATAATTGCTTATCTAATCCGTCGAGTGACTTACTTGTAATTCCGCTTGACGCGTTTCAGGGCATATGCCCCATCTTCAGAATAATTCCTCTTCACAGAACGTCAGACATTAAGATTAAAATGTAATAAATTAAAATTAAAATCCATGGTTAAAATATTAACTCGTCAAAATATTAAAATATATGAATGCACAGAGATGCACGCACTATCACAACATGAGTTCACTTCGCGTTATAGCCGGTGTACACCGCCGCGATGTTAATCGCGCACTGACTGTCTGAGTAAACTGTTATCTGTGCAACGCATCTTGTATCTCAATGGCTGTGTCGTACAAGGGATTTGACTTGAAGTTAAGTTGGTCGTTTAATATGAATCCGCCGTCTTGTGAATTGTTCGTCTTTTTAAATTGTTTAAAGGCCTTGTAAATTTCGAATTCTTCTAATGTGTCCATATATCTGCCTTTTTTGCAAAAGTGCAATGGTTTAAAGTTGGTGTCAAAATCAGTGTAGTTATGATTATTATTTACGAGGTGACGTGCAAAGTTGGATTTGAGAATGTGGGTGTCGTTTTTTGGTAAATGTTCTTGGAAGCGTTTTTTGAACGCTCTGCCGGTTTGTCCAATATAGAAGCTGTTGCAATCGTCACATTGGATTTTATAGACACCTGTCCTCTGTTTTATTGGTTTTGCAGCTTTATGGTGAAGAATTTTCTTAATGTTGTTATCAGTCCGGAAAGTTAAAGTTATATTCAATTTTCTAAAAATGTTGGTTAATGTATGGGGTAAAGTTCGGCCGTAAATAGAAGTCACGTACGTGCTGTCTCGGTTACTACTCGGTTTTGTTTTCTTGTTATGTAACTTTTTCTGGTGTTTTTTGATCAAAGCATCGATCATAGAGCACGTATATCCATTGGCCTTAGCTATGTATTTAATGGTGTTGACTTCCTCCTGAAAGTCACTGATTTCCAACGGTATGGTGAGTAATCTATGTATGAAACTGTTATAGGCGGCCATTTTTTGCGGAAGAGGGTGATGGGAATCCGCGTGTATAGTGGCGTCGGTGGTGGTAGGTTTTCTGTATATTTGGTATTGAAAACTATTGTCAAACCTTGTTATTGTTAAATCGAGAAAATTAAGTTTATTTTCTATTTCAACCTCGAGGGTAAATTGTATGTTCTTGTTTATATTATTTAAATAGTTTTTTAAATTATTGATCTGTCTTATGGTACCGTTAAAAATGATGAAGGTGTCATCTACATAACGTGTATATGATACTATCTTGTTATGCCATTTGTTTGCGCTGCTGAACATATGTGTGTTTTCGTAGTGGTTCAGGTATATGTCCGCCAATAATCCGGAGAGTGGGGATCCCATCGCTAAACCTTTCTTTTGTATATAGTATTTTCCATCAAATATAAAATAGTTTTGATTTAAAACAACTTCCAATAGAGCGGTTATCTCATTAATTTCATCAGGACTGCGTATGTTAGCTACAATAAGATTATACTTGAGAATATTTATTGTATCCTGGACGGGTATATTTGTATAAAGGTCTACTATGTCGAAAGATGCGATTCTGTAATTAGGTTTAATTTGGATGTTTTTCAGTTTGTCGATAAATTCAGTGCAACTTTTTGTGCTATGGTTATTCTTTAAGCTTATACTGTTCTTTATTATTTGTACTAGTTTTTTACTGATTTTGTAACTCGGAGCAGTGGTGAAGTTCACAAGCGGCCTAATTGGTACACTGGGTTTATGAATCTTTGGCAAACCAGTGAACTGGGGAGCCTCTGCATTAATAGGTTTCAATGAGTGACGTGTGGCGCTATCAAACAAGTGCGTACAACGATTAACTGTGTTATTCAGGGCTTTAACGAAATCGGCTGACGGGTCGGCATTTACCATTGTAATATTATTATTTTCAATGAATTGATTAACTTTTTGCGAATATTGGTTTTTGTCCATTATAACGATAGTGTTTCCCTTGTCCGCCTTTGTAATGAGTGCATCATTGTTAGATAATTTGTCTTTGATTTGTTTTAAGGTTTTAATTTCATTCATATATTTAAAGTTTAGTTTAGGGCTTTTTTTGTTCGAAAATTTATTGAGTTTGTTTTTAATCAAAACTCGAGCCTCATTTTGTAAGTTTATGTTTGGTATTGACTTTATAGCCGTCTCAGCGCAAATTATTTCATGGTATATGTGGTTTTTATTGCTGTGGGGTATGTTGTAGTTTAGACCCTTGTTAAGTACGTCCATTTCATTCTTATTAAAGTTTATCGATGTTAGATTAGATACGCGCACATAGAATTCGTGTTTACAGGTGACGTTATCTTCGTTTGGTTTTTGTTTACTTTTGAGGGTTCTAAGTTTCTTATCATGTTTTGTATATACACGTTGCATTACATCGTTAATGTATTTATTGCAATCATGTAATATATTGTCTAATTGTAATGCATGGACACTGTTAAGCAGCTTCAAATGGGACAAATATAATTCTTTGTTCAATTCTGTCTTTTTCCTATATAAATATCTCAACTCCTCCTTTAACCACATCACCTGTGCACGCTCTTTGATTTTTGTGGCCGTCTTGGAGTTATTGTTTATTTTGATAGAGGCATACTTAGGTATTAAATTGTTTCTGATGCATTCTTTATTAAATTTTATATGGGAATTGGTTTTTAATAATTTAATCTTAATGTTCTGAAATTTGAATACTGTAGATGCTTGACTTGCTTCCAGTTTAATATTCATTTTTAAAGTATCCAAGTCACTGTATTAAATAAATAATTGCTTATCTAATCCGTCGAGTGACTTACTTGTAATTCCGCTTGACGCGTTTCAGGGCATATGCCCCATCTTCAGAATAATTCCTCTTCACAGAACGTCAGACATTAAGATTAAAATGTAATAAATTAAAATTAAAATCCATGGTTAAAATATTAACTCGTCAAAATATTAAAATATATGAATGCACAGAGATGCACGCACTATCACAACATGAGTTCACTTCGCGTTATAGCCGGTGTACACCGCCGCGATGTTAATCGCGCACTGACTGTCTGAGTAAACTGTTATCTGTGCAACGCATCTTGTATCTCAATGGCTGTGTCGTACAAGGGATTTGACTTGAAGTTAAGTTGGTCGTTTAATATGAATCCGCCGTCTTGTGAATTGTTCGTCTTTTTAAATTGTTTAAAGGCCTTGTAAATTTCGAATTCTTCTAATGTGTCCATATATCTGCCTTTTTTGCAAAAGTGCAATGGTTTAAAGTTGGTGTCAAAATCAGTGTAGTTATGATTATTATTTACGAGGTGACGTGCAAAGTTGGATTTGAGAATGTGGGTGTCGTTTTTTGGTAAATGTTCTTGGAAGCGTTTTTTGAACGCTCTGCCGGTTTGTCCAATATAGAAGCTGTTGCAATCGTCACATTGGATTTTATAGACACCTGTCCTCTGTTTTATTGGTTTTGCAGCTTTATGGTGAAGAATTTTCTTAATGTTGTTATCAGTCCGGAAAGTTAAAGTTATATTCAATTTTCTAAAAATGTTGGTTAATGTATGGGGTAAAGTTCGGCCGTAAATAGAAGTCACGTACGTGCTGTCTCGGTTACTACTCGGTTTTGTTTTCTTGTTATGTAACTTTTTCTGGTGTTTTTTGATCAAAGCATCGATCATAGAGCACGTATATCCATTGGCCTTAGCTATGTATTTAATGGTGTTGACTTCCTCCTGAAAGTCACTGATTTCCAACGGTATGGTGAGTAATCTATGTATGAAACTGTTATAGGCGGCCATTTTTTGCGGAAGAGGGTGATGGGAATCCGCGTGTATAGTGGCGTCGGTGGTGGTAGGTTTTCTGTATATTTGGTATTGAAAACTATTGTCAAACCTTGTTATTGTTAAATCGAGAAAATTAAGTTTATTTTCTATTTCAACCTCGAGGGTAAATAGTATGTTCTTGTTTATATTATTTAAATAGTTTTTTAAATTATTGATCTGTCTTATGGTACCGTTAAAAATGATGAAGGTGTCATCTACATAACGTGTATATGATACTATCTTGTTATGCCATTTGTTTGCGCTGCTGAACATATGTGTGTTTTCGTAGTGGTTCAGGTATATGTCCGCCAATAATCCGGAGAGTGGGGATCCCATCGCTAAACCTTTCTTTTGTATATAGTATTTTCCATCAAATATAAAATAGTTTTGATTTAAAACAACTTCCAATAGAGCGGTTATCTCATTAATTTCATCAGGACTGCGTATGTTAGCTACAATAAGATTATACTTGAGAATATTTATTGTATCCTGGACGGGTATATTTGTATAAAGGTCTACTATGTCGAAAGATGCGATTCTGTAATTAGGTTTAATTTGGATGTTTTTCAGTTTGTCGATAAATTCAGTGCAACTTTTTGTGCTATGGTTATTCTTTAAGCTTATACTGTTCTTTATTATTTGTACTAGTTTTTTACTGATTTTGTAACTCGGAGCAGTGGTGAAGTTCACAAGCGGCCTAATTGGTACACTGGGTTTATGAATCTTTGGCAAACCAGTGAACTGGGGAGCCTCTGCATTAATAGGTTTCAATGAGTGACGTGTGGCGCTATCAAACAAGTGCGTACAACGATTAACTGTGTTATTCAGGGCTTTAACGAAATCGGCTGACGGGTCGGCATTTACCATTGTAATATTATTATTTTCAATGAATTGATTAACTTTTTGCGAATATTGGTTTTTGTCCATTATAACGATAGTGTTTCCCTTGTCCGCCTTTGTAATGAGTGCATCATTGTTAGATAATTTGTCTTTGATTTGTTTTAAGGTTTTAATTTCATTCATATATTTAAAGTTTAGTTTAGGGCTTTTTTTGTTCGAAAATTTATTGAGTTTGTTTTTAATCAAAACTCGAGCCTCATTTTGTAAGTTTATGTTTGGTATTGACTTTATAGCCGTCTCAGCGCAAATTATTTCATGGTATATGTGGTTTTTATTGCTGTGGGGTATGTTGTAGTTTAGACCCTTGTTAAGTACGTCCATTTCATTCTTATTAAAGTTTATCGATGTTAGATTAGATACGCGCACATAGAATTCGTGTTTACAGGTGACGTTATCTTCGTTTGGTTTTTGTTTACTTTTGAGGGTTCTAAGTTTCTTATCATGTTTTGTATATACACGTTGCATTACATCGTTAATGTATTTATTGCAATCATGTAATATATTGTCTAATTGTAATGCATGGACACTGTTAAGCAGCTTCAAATGGGACAAATATAATTCTTTGTTCAATTCTGTCTTTTTCCTATATAAATATCTCAACTCCTCCTTTAACCACATCACCTGTGCACGCTCTTTGATTTTTGTGGCCGTCTTGGAGTTATTGTTTATTTTGATAGAGGCATACTTAGGTATTAAATTGTTTCTGATGCATTCTTTATTAAATTTTATATGGGAATTGGTTTTTAATAATTTAATCTTAATGTTCTGAAATTTGAATACTGTAGATGCTTGACTTGCTTCCAGTTTAATATTCATTTTTAAAGTATCCAAGTCACTGTATTAAATAAATAATTGCTTATCTAATCCGTCGAGTGACTTACTTGTAATTCCGCTTGACGCGTTTCAGGGCATATGCCCCATCTTCAGAATAATTCCTCTTCACAGAACGTCAGACATTAAGATTAAAATGTAATAAATTAAAATTAAAATCCATGGTTAAAATATTAACTCGTCAAAATATTAAAATATATGAATGCACAGAGATGCACGCACTATCACAACATGAGTTCACTTCGCGTTATAGCCGGTGTACACCGCCGCGATGTTAATCGCGCACTGACTGTCTGAGTAAACTGTTATCTGTGCAACGCATCTTGTATCTCAATGGCTGTGTCGTACAAGGGATTTGACTTGAAGTTAAGTTGGTCGTTTAACATGAATCCGCCGTCTTGTGAATTGTTCGTCTTCTTAAATTGTTTAAAGGCCTTGTAAATTTCGAATTCTTCTAATGTGTCCATATATCTGCCTTTTTTGCAAAAGTGCAATGGTTTAAAGTTGGTGTCAAAATCAGTGTAGTTATGATTATTATTTACGAGGTGACGTGCAAAGTTGGATTTGAGAATGTGGGTGTCGTTTTTTGGTAAATGTTCTTGGAAGCGTTTTTTGAACGCTCTGCCGGTTTGTCCAATATAGAAGCTGTTGCAATCGTCACATTGGATTTTATAGACACCTGTCCTCTGTTTTATTGGTTTTGCAGCTTTATGGTGAAGAATTTTCTTAATGTTGTTATCAGTCCGGAAAGTTAAAGTTATATTCAATTTTCTAAAAATGTTGGTTAATGTATGGGGTAAAGTTCGGCCGTAAATAGAAGTCACGTACGTGCTGTCTCGGTTACTACTCGGTTTTGTTTTCTTGTTATGTAACTTTTTCTGGTGTTTTTTGATCAAAGCATCGATCATAGAGCACGTATATCCATTGGCCTTAGCTATGTATTTAATGGTGTTGACTTCCTCCTGAAAGTCACTGATTTCCAACGGTATGGTGAGTAATCTATGTATGAAACTGTTATAGGCGGCCATTTTTTGCGGAAGAGGGTGATGGGAATCCGCGTGTATAGTGGCGTCGGTGGTGGTAGGTTTTCTGTATATTTGGTATTGAAAACTATTGTCAAACCTTGTTATTGTTAAATCGAGAAAATTAAGTTTATTTTCTATTTCAACCTCGAGGGTAAATTGTATGTTCTTGTTTATATTATTTAAATAGTTTTTTAAATTATTGATCTGTCTTATGGTACCGTTAAAAATGATGAAGGTGTCATCTACATAACGTGTATATGATACTATCTTGTTATGCCATTTGTTTGCGCTGCTGAACATATGTGTGTTTTCGTAGTGGTTCAGGTATATGTCCGCCAATAATCCGGAGAGTGGGGATCCCATCGCTAAACCTTTCTTTTGTATATAGTATTTTCCATCAAATATAAAATAGTTTTGATTTAAAACAACTTCCAATAGAGCGGTTATCTCATTAATTTCATCAGGACTGCGTATGTTAGCTACAATAAGATTATACTTGAGAATATTTATTGTATCCTGGACGGGAATATTTGTATAAAGGTCTACTATGTCGAAAGATGCGATTCTGTAATTAGGTTTAATTTGGATGTTTTTCAGTTTGTCGATAAATTCAGTGCAACTTTTTGTGCTATGGTTATTCTTTAAGCTTATACTGTTCTTTATTATTTGTACTAGTTTTTTACTGATTTTGTAACTCGGAGCAGTGGTGAAGTTCACAAGCGGCCTAATTGGTACACTGGGTTTATTGAATAAACCCAGTGTACCAATTAGGCCGCTTGTGAACTTCACCACTGCTCCGAGTTACAAAATCAGTAAAAAACTAGTACAAATAATAAAGAACAGTATAAGCTTAAAGAATAACCATAGCACAAAAAGTTGCACTGAATTTATCGACAAACTGAAAAACATCCAAATTAAACCTAATTACAGAATCGCATCTTTCGACATAGTAGACCTTTATACAAATATACCCGTCCAGGATACAATAAATATTCTCAAGTATAATCTTATTGTAGCTAACATACGCAGTCCTGATGAAATTAATGAGATAACCGCTCTATTGGAAGTTGTTTTAAATCAAAACTATTTTATATTTGATGGAAAATACTATATACAAAAGAAAGGTTTAGCGATGGGATCCCCACTCTCCGGATTATTGGCGGACATATACCTGAACCACTACGAAAACACACATATGTTCAGCAGCGCAAACAAATGGCATAACAAGATAGTATCATATACACGTTATGTAGATGACACCTTCATCATTTTTAACGGTACCATAAGACAGATCAATAATTTAAAAAACTATTTAAATAATATAAACAAGAACATACTATTTACCCTCGAGGTTGAAATAGAAAATAAACTTAATTTTCTCGATTTAACAATAACAAGGTTTGACAATAGTTTTCAATACCAAATATACAGAAAACCTACCACCACCGACGCCACTATACACGCGGATTCCCATCACCCTCTTCCGCAAAAAATGGCCGCCTATAACAGTTTCATACATAGATTACTCACCATACCGTTGGAAATCAGTGACTTTCAGGAGGAAGTCAACACCATTAAATACATAGCTAAGGCCAATGGATATACGTGCTCTATGATCGATGCTTTGATCAAAAAACACCAGAAAAAGTTACATAACAAGAAAACAAAACCGAGTAGTAACCGAGACAGCACGTACGTGACTTCTATTTACGGCCGAACTTTACCCCATACATTAACCAACATTTTTAGAAAATTGAATATAACTTTAACTTTCCGGACTGATAACAACATTAAGAAAATTCTTCACCATAAAGCTGCAAAACCAATAAAACAGAGGACAGGTGTCTATAAAATCCAATGTGACGATTGCAACAGCTTCTATATTGGACAAACCGGCAGAGCGTTCAAAAAACGCTTCCAAGAACATTTACCAAAAAACGACACCCACATTCTCAAATCCAACTTTGCACGTCACCTCGTAAATAATAATCATAACTACACTGATTTTGACACCAACTTTAAACCATTGCACTTTTGCAAAAAAGGCAGATATATGGACACATTAGAAGAATTCGAAATTTACAAGGCCTTTAAACAATTTAAAAAGACGAACAATTCACAAGACGGCGGATTCATGTTAAACGACCAACTTAACTTCAAGTCAAATCCCTTGTACGACACAGCCATTGAGATACAAGATGCGTTGCACAGATAACAGTTTACTCAGACAGTCAGTGCGCGATTAACATCGCGGCGGTGTACACCGGCTATAACGCGAAGTGAACTCATGTTGTGATAGTGCGTGCATCTCTGTGCATTCATATATTTTAATATTTTGACGAGTTAATATTTTAACCATGGATTTTAATTTTAATTTATTACATTTTAATCTTAATGTCTGACGTTCTGTGAAGAGGAATTATTCTGAAGATGGGGCATATGCCCTGAAACGCGTCAAGCGGAATTACAAGTAAGTCACTCGACGGATTAGATAAGCAATTATTTATTTAATACAGTGACTTGGATACTTTAAAAATGAATATTAAACTGGAAGCAAGTCAAGCATCTACAGTATTCAAATTTCAGAACATTAAGATTAAATTATTAAAAACCAATTCCCATATAAAATTTAATAAAGAATGCATCAGAAACAATTTAATACCTAAGTATGCCTCTATCAAAATAAACAATAACTCCAAGACGGCCACAAAAATCAAAGAGCGTGCACAGGTGATGTGGTTAAAGGAGGAGTTGAGATATTAATATAGGAAAAAGACAGAATTGAACAAAGAATTATATTTGTCCCATTTGAAGCTGCTTAACAGTGTCCATGCATTACAATTAGACAATATATTACATGATTGCAATAAATACATTAACGATGTAATGCAACGTGTATATACAAAACATGATAAGAAACTTAGAACCCTCAAAAGTAAACAAAAACCAAACGAAGATAACGTCACCTGTAAACACGAATTCTATGTGCGCGTATCTAATCTAACATCGATAAACTTTAATAAGAATGAAATGGACGTACTTAACAAGGGTCTAAACTACAACATACCCCACAGCAATAAAAACCACATATACCATGAAATAATTTGCGCTGAGACGGCTATAAAGTCAATACCAAACATAAACTTACAAAATGAGGCTCGAGTTTTGATTAAAAACAAACTCAATAAATTTTCGAACAAAAAAAGCCCTAAACTAAACTTTAAATATATGAATGAAATTAAAACCTTAAAACAAATCAAAGACAAATTATCTAACAATGATGCACTCATTACAAAGGCGGACAAGGGAAACACTATCGTTATAATGGACAAAAACCAATATTCGCAAAAAGTTAATCAATTCATTGAAAATAATAATATTACAATGGTAAATGCCGACCCGTCAGCCGATTTCGTTAAAGCCCTGAATAACACAGTTAATCGTTGTACGCACTTGTTTGATAGCGCCACACGTCACTCATTGAAACCTATTAATGCAGAGGCTCCCCAGTTCACTGGTTTGCCAAAGATTCATAAACCCAGTGTACCAATTAGGCCGCTTGTGAACTTCACCACTGCTCCGAGTTACAAAATCAGTAAAAAACTAGTACAAATAATAAAGAACAGTATAAGCTTAAAGAATAACCATAGCACAAAAAGTTGCACTGAATTTATCGACAAACTGAAAAACATCCAAATTAAACCTAATTACAGAATCGCATCTTTCGACATAGTAGACCTTTATACAAATATACCCGTCCAGGATACAATAAATATTCTCAAGTATAATCTTATTGTAGCTAACATACGCAGTCCTGATGAAATTAATGAGATAACCGCTCTATTGGAAGTTGTTTTAAATCAAAACTATTTTATATTTGATGGAAAATACTATATACAAAAGAAAGGTTTAGCGATGGGATCCCCACTCTCCGGATTATTGGCGGACATATACCTGAACCACTACGAAAACACACATATGTTCAGCAGCGCAAACAAATGGCATAACAAGATAGTATCATATACACGTTATGTAGATGACACCTTCATCATTTTTAACGGTACCATAAGACAGATCAATAATTTAAAAAACTATTTAAATAATATAAACAAGAACATACTATTTACCCTCGAGGTTGAAATAGAAAATAAACTTAATTTTCTCGATTTAACAATAACAAGGTTTGACAATAGTTTTCAATACCAAATATACAGAAAACCTACCACCACCGACGCCACTATACACGCGGATTCCCATCACCCTCTTCCGCAAAAAATGGCCGCCTATAACAGTTTCATACATAGATTACTCACCATACCGTTGGAAATCAGTGACTTTCAGGAGGAAGTCAACACCATTAAATACATAGCTAAGGCCAATGGATATACGTGCTCTATGATCGATGCTTTGATCAAAAAACACCAGAAAAAGTTACATAACAAGAAAACAAAACCGAGTAGTAACCGAGACAGCACGTACGTGACTTCTATTTACGGCCGAACTTTACCCCATACATTAACCAACATTTTTAGAAAATTGAATATAACTTTAACTTTCCGGACTGATAACAACATTAAGAAAATTCTTCACCATAAAGCTGCAAAACCAATAAAACAGAGGACAGGTGTCTATAAAATCCAATGTGACGATTGCAACAGCTTCTATATTGGACAAACCGGCAGAGCGTTCAAAAAACGCTTCCAAGAACATTTACCAAAAAACGACACCCACATTCTCAAATCCAACTTTGCACGTCACCTCGTAAATAATAATCATAACTACACTGATTTTGACACCAACTTTAAACCATTGCACTTTTGCAAAAAAGGCAGATATATGGACACATTAGAAGAATTCGAAATTTACAAGGCCTTTAAACAATTTAAAAAGACGAACAATTCACAAGACGGCGGATTCATATTAAACGACCAACTTAACTTCAAGTCAAATCCCTTGTACGACACAGCCATTGAGATACAAGATGCGTTGCACAGATAACAGTTTACTCAGACAGTCAGTGCGCGATTAACATCGCGGCGGTGTACACCGGCTATAACGCGAAGTGAACTCATGTTGTGATAGTGCGTGCATCTCTGTGCATTCATATATTTTAATATTTTGACGAGTTAATATTTTAACCATGGATTTTAATTTTAATTTATTACATTTTAATCTTAATGTCTGACGTTCTGTGAAGAGGAATTATTCTGAAGATGGGGCATATGCCCTGAAACGCGTCAAGCGGAATTACAAGTAAGTCACTCGACGGATTAGATAAGCAATTATTTATTTAATACAGTGACTTGGATACTTTAAAAATGAATATTAAACTGGAAGCAAGTCAAGCATCTACAGTATTCAAATTTCAGAACATTAAGATTAAATTATTAAAAACCAATTCCCATATAAAATTTAATAAAGAATGCATCAGAAACAATTTAATACCTAAGTATGCCTCTATCAAAATAAACAATAACTCCAAGACGGCCACAAAAATCAAAGAGCGTGCACAGGTGATGTGGTTAAAGGAGGAGTTGAGATATTTATATAGGAAAAAGACAGAATTGAACAAAGAATTATATTTGTCCCATTTGAAGCTGCTTAACAGTGTCCATGCATTACAATTAGACAATATATTACATGATTGCAATAAATACATTAACGATGTAATGCAACGTGTATATACAAAACATGATAAGAAACTTAGAACCCTCAAAAGTAAACAAAAACCAAACGAAGATAACGTCACCTGTAAACACGAATTCTATGTGCGCGTATCTAATCTAACATCGATAAACTTTAATAAGAATGAAATGGACGTACTTAACAAGGGTCTAAACTACAACATACCCCACAGCAATAAAAACCACATATACCATGAAATAATTTGCGCTGAGACGGCTATAAAGTCAATACCAAACATAAACTTACAAAATGAGGCTCGAGTTTTGATTAAAAACAAACTCAATAAATTTTCGAACAAAAAAAGCCCTAAACTAAACTTTAAATATATGAATGAAATTAAAACCTTAAAACAAATCAAAGACAAATTATCTAACAATGATGCACTCATTACAAAGGCGGACAAGGGAAACACTATCGTTATAATGGACAAAAACCAATATTCGCAAAAAGTTAATCAATTCATTGAAAATAATAATATTACAATGGTAAATGCCGACCCGTCAGCCGATTTCGTTAAAGCCCTGAATAACACAGTTAATCGTTGTACGCACTTGTTTGATAGCGCCACACGTCACTCATTGAAACCTATTAATGCAGAGGCTCCCCAGTTCACTGGTTTGCCAAAGATTCATAAACCCAGTGTACCAATTAGGCCGCTTGTGAACTTCACCACTGCTCCGAGTTACAAAATCAGTAAAAAACTAGTACAAATAATAAAGAACAGTATAAGCTTAAAGAATAACCATAGCACAAAAAGTTGCACTGAATTTATCGACAAACTGAAAAACATCCAAATTAAACCTAATTACAGAATCGCATCTTTCGACATAGTAGACCTTTATACAAATATACCCGTCCAGGATACAATAAATATTCTCAAGTATAATCTTATTGTAGCTAACATACGCAGTCCTGATGAAATTAATGAGATAACCGCTCTATTGGAAGTTGTTTTAAATCAAAACTATTTTATATTTGATGGAAAATACTATATACAAAAGAAAGGTTTAGCGATGGGATCCCCACTCTCCGGATTATTGGCGGACATATACCTGAACCACTACGAAAACACACATATGTTCAGCAGCGCAAACAAATGGCATAACAAGATAGTATCATATACACGTTATGTAGATGACACCTTCATCATTTTTAACGGTACCATAAGACAGATCAATAATTTAAAAAACTATTTAAATAATATAAACAAGAACATACAATTTACCCTCGAGGTTGAAATAGAAAATAAACTTAATTTTCTCGATTTAACAATAACAAGGTTTGACAATAGTT
This sequence comes from Magicicada septendecula, assembly GCA_034769895.1. NCBI lineage: Eukaryota > Metazoa > Arthropoda > Insecta > Hemiptera > Cicadidae > Magicicada > Magicicada septendecula. The sequence continues at coordinate 82,725,971 of CM068368.1, read as the reverse complement.
TTCAATACCAAATATACAGAAAACCTACCACCACCGACGCCACTATACACGCGGATTCCCATCACCCTCTTCCGCAAAAAATGGCCGCCTATAACAGTTTCATACATAGATTACTCACCATACCGTTGGAAATCAGTGACTTTCAGGAGGAAGTCAACACCATTAAATACATAGCTAAGGCCAATGGATATACGTGCTCTATGATCGATGCTTTGATCAAAAAACACCAGAAAAAGTTACATAACAAGAAAACAAAACCGAGTAGTAACCGAGACAGCACGTACGTGACTTCTATTTACGGCCGAACTTTACCCCATACATTAACCAACATTTTTAGAAAATTGAATATAACTTTAACTTTCCGGACTGATAACAACATTAAGAAAATTCTTCACCATAAAGCTGCAAAACCAATAAAACAGAGGACAGGTGTCTATAAAATCCAATGTGACGATTGCAACAGCTTCTATATTGGACAAACCGGCAGAGCGTTCAAAAAACGCTTCCAAGAACATTTACCAAAAAACGACACCCACATTCTCAAATCCAACTTTGCACGTCACCTCGTAAATAATAATCATAACTACACTGATTTTGACACCAACTTTAAACCATTGCACTTTTGCAAAAAAGGCAGATATATGGACACATTAGAAGAATTCGAAATTTACAAGGCCTTTAAACAATTTAAAAAGACGAACAATTCACAAGACGGCGGATTCATATTAAACGACCAACTTAACTTCAAGTCAAATCCCTTGTACGACACAGCCATTGAGATACAAGATGCGTTGCACAGATAACAGTTTACTCAGACAGTCAGTGCGCGATTAACATCGCGGCGGTGTACACCGGCTATAACGCGAAGTGAACTCATGTTGTGATAGTGCGTGCATCTCTGTGCATTCATATATTTTAATATTTTGACGAGTTAATATTTTAACCATGGATTTTAATTTTAATTTATTACATTTTAATCTTAATGTCTGACGTTCTGTGAAGAGGAATTATTCTGAAGATGGGGCATATGCCCTGAAACGCGTCAAGCGGAATTACAAGTAAGTCACTCGACGGATTAGATAAGCAATTATTTATTTAATACAGTGACTTGGATACTTTAAAAATGAATATTAAACTGGAAGCAAGTCAAGCATCTACAGTATTCAAATTTCAGAACATTAAGATTAAATTATTAAAAACCAATTCCCATATAAAATTTAATAAAGAATGCATCAGAAACAATTTAATACCTAAGTATGCCTCTATCAAAATAAACAATAACTCCAAGACGGCCACAAAAATCAAAGAGCGTGCACAGGTGATGTGGTTAAAGGAGGAGTTGAGATATTTATATAGGAAAAAGACAGAATTGAACAAAGAATTATATTTGTCCCATTTGAAGCTGCTTAACAGTGTCCATGCATTACAATTAGACAATATATTACATGATTGCAATAAATACATTAACGATGTAATGCAACGTGTATATACAAAACATGATAAGAAACTTAGAACCCTCAAAAGTAAACAAAAACCAAACGAAGATAACGTCACCTGTAAACACGAATTCTATGTGCGCGTATCTAATCTAACATCGATAAACTTTAATAAGAATGAAATGGACGTACTTAACAAGGGTCTAAACTACAACATACCCCACAGCAATAAAAACCACATATACCATGAAATAATTTGCGCTGAGACGGCTATAAAGTCAATACCAAACATAAACTTACAAAATGAGGCTCGAGTTTTGATTAAAAACAAACTCAATAAATTTTCGAACAAAAAAAGCCCTAAACTAAACTTTAAATATATGAATGAAATTAAAACCTTAAAACAAATCAAAGACAAATTATCTAACAATGATGCACTCATTACAAAGGCGGACAAGGGAAACACTATCGTTATAATGGACAAAAACCAATATTCGCAAAAAGTTAATCAATTCATTGAAAATAATAATATTACAATGGTAAATGCCGACCCGTCAGCCGATTTCGTTAAAGCCCTGAATAACACAGTTAATCGTTGTACGCACTTGTTTGATAGCGCCACACGTCACTCATTGAAACCTATTAATGCAGAGGCTCCCCAGTTCACTGGTTTGCCAAAGATTCATAAACCCAGTGTACCAATTAGGCCGCTTGTGAACTTCACCACTGCTCCGAGTTACAAAATCAGTAAAAAACTAGTACAAATAATAAAGAACAGTATAAGCTTAAAGAATAACCATAGCACAAAAAGTTGCACTGAATTTATCGACAAACTGAAAAACATCCAAATTAAACCTAATTACAGAATCGCATCTTTCGACATAGTAGACCTTTATACAAATATACCCGTCCAGGATACAATAAATATTCTCAAGTATAATCTTATTGTAGCTAACATACGCAGTCCTGATGAAATTAATGAGATAACCGCTCTATTGGAAGTTGTTTTAAATCAAAACTATTTTATATTTGATGGAAAATACTATATACAAAAGAAAGGTTTAGCGATGGGATCCCCACTCTCCGGATTATTGGCGGACATATACCTGAACCACTACGAAAACACACATATGTTCAGCAGCGCAAACAAATGGCATAACAAGATAGTATCATATACACGTTATGTAGATGACACCTTCATCATTTTTAACGGTACCATAAGACAGATCAATAATTTAAAAAACTATTTAAATAATATAAACAAGAACATACAATTTACCCTCGAGGTTGAAATAGAAAATAAACTTAATTTTCTCGATTTAACAATAACAAGGTTTGACAATAGTTTTCAATACCAAATATACAGAAAACCTACCACCACCGACGCCACTATACACGCGGATTCCCATCACCCTCTTCCGCAAAAAATGGCCGCCTATAACAGTTTCATACATAGATTACTCACCATACCGTTGGAAATCAGTGACTTTCAGGAGGAAGTCAACACCATTAAATACATAGCTAAGGCCAATGGATATACGTGCTCTATGATCGATGCTTTGATCAAAAAACACCAGAAAAAGTTACATAACAAGAAAACAAAACCGAGTAGTAACCGAGACAGCACGTACGTGACTTCTATTTACGGCCGAACTTTACCCCATACATTAACCAACATTTTTAGAAAATTGAATATAACTTTAACTTTCCGGACTGATAACAACATTAAGAAAATTCTTCACCATAAAGCTGCAAAACCAATAAAACAGAGGACAGGTGTCTATAAAATCCAATGTGACGATTGCAACAGCTTCTATATTGGACAAACCGGCAGAGCGTTCAAAAAACGCTTCCAAGAACATTTACCAAAAAACGACACCCACATTCTCAAATCCAACTTTGCACGTCACCTCGTAAATAATAATCATAACTACACTGATTTTGACACCAACTTTAAACCATTGCACTTTTGCAAAAAAGGCAGATATATGGACACATTAGAAGAATTCGAAATTTACAAGGCCTTTAAACATTTTAAAAAGACGAACAATTCACAAGACGGCGGATTCATATTAAACGACCAACTTAACTTCAAGTCAAATCCCTTGTACGACACAGCCATTGAGATACAAGATGCGTTGCACAGATAACAGTTTACTCAGACAGTCAGTGCGCGATTAACATCGCGGCGGTGTACACCGGCTATAACGCGAAGTGAACTCATGTTGTGATAGGGCGTGCATCTCTGTGCATTCATATATTTTAATATTTTGACGAGTTAATATTTTAACCATGGATTTTAATTTTAATTTATTACATTTTAATCTTAATGTCTGACGTTCTGTGAAGAGGAATTATTCTGAAGATGGGGCATATGCCCTGAAACGCGTCAAGCGGAATTACAAGTAAGTCACTCGACGGATTAGATAAGCAATTATTTACTAAAGAAATAGTTAGAAAGCTGTGATAACGCACGTTTTAAAATTTTTGTAGCTTATATTTAATATTTTGATTGTACTGAATAAAAAATATTATACGATATTTTGGCTGCAGTGCAAAATTAGAACCCAGACTTGTAAGGAGAATGGTATTCCGTACACTGAAAATGACTATACTACAATGATTATACATGATTATAACAATAAACGAACATGTAAATAAAAATAAATAAATCCGAATTAACAAACATATTTGTCGAATCGAGTGTGCCAGGTCTAGATACAGCATTCTAATAAAAATATTCAAACTCTTTTTGCTACAGTCCGTTTCTTGATTTATATAATATATTTATTATTTATACTGAAATTACCTCAAGATATTTTATTTTCCTAACTAGGAACATGTTTCGAGAGCTATTGTGCTCTCGTCCTCAGCCTTCCCGATTCTGCGTCTAGTGAAGTACCTATTAGACGCATAACATAAGTACTTCACTAGACGCAGAATCGCGAAGGCTGAGGACGAGAGCACAATAGCTCTCGAAACATGTTCCTAGTTAGGAAAGTAAAATATCTTGAGGTAATTTCAATATAAATAAAAAATATATAATAAAAATATAAATGTTAATTAAACAATAAAAACGTTAAAACAAAAAACAACCTTAAAAATCCTTTTCGCTTAAATTTTCTAATCCACACCATATAACATCATAACATATAACAGCACCATGTATACCACAGGTAAACAAAATCTTGTGTTTCTAATACTTTTAGCATAAGACTTTTATAGAACACACCGCATTAGAAATTCCATAACAATTTGTTTTTAATCTCTGCTAATTTTCCATAACGCGCATGCGCACAATGATTTAATAGTAACTGTAACAACCAATAGGATTTTGTCATCTGTTTGTGTTTCAATGGACCAAGCTAAGGCGGAGCGCAGACTGTGTTGTAAGTACAATGAAATACAGTGTGCTCTTAGTACTGACTCTGCCGTCGTGCGGAGTGCTCAGTACACAGTGCGAACTTCATTACAAATCTCGTCCGGACCTAGAACCGGTCATACCCGTTCCCAGCTTCTACATTCTGCGGCCAAAAGGCTTCGGATTGAGATTTCCTCGTAAGACAACACTTTTACTTTTATTGTCTGACGTGATAGCCCGATGCAGTGCGTGATTGTTGTGCTGGAATCACCAGGCTGTTTCGGGTTTATTAACGTGTATTATTTTATAATCATCGACAGTCAATGTACACATTATGCTTGCTTTCAGTGATACAATGTTAACATTGTTAGTGAATAATAATCGTTAGTATTTATACAAGTTACCGATATAAATTATATGGATGGATACGTTGTTGCATCAGGGCGCATTGTATCAGCTCTTGAAATTTTCTCTGCTTTAGTCTTTGACAAAGTTATAATAAACGACAATTTTAAGTAACCGGACGAAAATATTCTAAAAAAGCGGTGACTAAGTAGAAAAAAGGAGAATTTCCTATAACGAAAGTGAGCGCTCTGAATATAGTGTAAAGTCCATTGAACCGATAAAGCACATCAATATCTCTATGAAACATTTAATGAAATCTAGGAACTTCATATTTTAACGTTGTAAACAAGTTCGGCATGAATGCAACCGGATATTTTGTCCACCATTCCTGAGTATTGCTGATGTCTGTCAGTATTGTTTACAATTATACTAATCGATGCGTATTCCGCCACACCACAAGAATATAGTTTCTTAGGGTAATCTATTTTTCAAAATAAGTCCCATACAAATTTATGTTCGTTTACCGTGGAAGATAGGTAATTTTAATAGAATTAAAAAAAGTAATGCGCATATTTTGTAAATATGGTGTGAGAATTTTAGAATCATATATTATAGACTGCGTGTGACACGTATCTGTACTTCAGAATCATGTAATGGCTCGTGTCCCCCATAGTGGTAATGTTCTAAACTCAGTCTCAAAGGCTGTGTTACGATAGTGAGATCGAGTCAAGGCCACGACTTCCTCTGCCTGCCCACCACAATTGCTAGGTAATAATACAGCGTTCTTGTCTGGAATGCCTCCTTGGGATAAAGTATCGACCCCTGTGGGTGGCTGGGGAACGGGGGACTCACAGTTGGTGGTCACCATCGACTGCGGGTGGCCTGCAGTGCGTCCAAGACCCCACCCAGATAGTCGCTGCTTTCGAGGGCTGACGATTGCTAAAGTGCGTGTCACCGCGCGAAAGGGGACTGACTGTTTACACGAGACATAAGCGCGCCGCACTAAAGGGTGGAGATTCCCTGGTCAGAAGCTGTGTTGCGTTTCTCATGCCAAATCCCACATGTTCATTAAAGGAGGCGACTCCTAGTAGCCCTCCGTCCCGCCTACATTTTCTCCTCTCTTAGGCGGCATTTTCTCCTCTCTCTATTTTACGTAGTAGGCGGGGGAGAGGGAGGACACGGCTACCGGACCTCACGGGGTGGTGTTCCCCCGCCCACGCCAGAAGATGGAGGATAAAGCATAGCCCTTCGAGGCAGACCCTGAGTCGTTATATCCAGGTTCGAACTCAGTTCAGGAAATCGGGCCCGCAACCATTCAAGGCTACGGAGGCAGTCGCGGTCCCCTAGAAGGGCGGTCTATCACCCGACGTTCACGATTTGAGGAATGGTTTCGTGGTGATGGTTGTGGTTTCACTCTAAGTTAGGGTAGATTAGTTCCCGCCGTGTCTTTCTGGGGGTTCGAGAGTGGTCTTACGGTCTTCACTTTGTGGTATGCTGCCTTCGGGTCTCTTGTGAACGCCTGGGTCAGGCAAGTAAAATAGAAACGAAAACTTATACCACACACACACACACACACACACACACACACACACCCACACACACACACACACACAACTTCTTCTCCTCCGTGCGGCTCGCCACCGAACATAGTTTGTTATCAGATGGCTGATGATTTCTTTTTGATTATGGTGGAACTGTGTTGTGCTGTGGCCAGACAGGCGTAGGCCTAATGCTTGAAGGAAGAAGAAGAAGAAGAAGAAGAAGAAGAAGAAGAAGAAGAAGAAGAAGAAGAAGAAGAAGAAGAAGAAGAAGAAGAAGAAGACTAGAACACGAGTCGCGACGGAACCCAGAAGTTTCCATAAAAATAGTTTTCTTAATTTTTATAACTAATAAAGCAACCTTATCATCAAACTGAAAACCAACTGTGCTGAATATCTCTCTCAAAAGGAAAATCTACATTACTGGGTATACGTTTTACTTGGGAGATTGTCTTAAGACAGCAGCATCTCCTTGTTTCCTAAGCAAACTATTGTTACGACGATCTTACTGATAGTAGAAACAAAATACAGATACCACAAGTAATTAATTACCAGCTTTAATTAATCACAAATAACAATGTGAAATCCACAAGGTACTATTGTACAATAATTCAAGTTAAATTTGTCAATACGCAATAATGTCAACTATTAAGATTTCCGCACTAATTATACAAGACAGTAATCACTTTCCAAAATTAATTGATCCGAACTTAAAAAAGAATCGCTCACTATAACTAACTTCCAAGTCGGCCGCTGTTGCTTATATATTGTCTGCAGATATTCCAGAATAATTTTACATTCTTTTGACGGCGTGCCAGCATAATTTGCGTTGCTAAAAGTGCTCTCGAACAGTATGGAGTGGTACGTTAGTAGACGGCCTTATACAGACGTCACACGCTGGGCTAGTCGAGAAGCGTGTAGAACGACACTCTCGTCTTTTCGAGAAGGTTCCGTAATTGTCGTAGAACTATTTTGTTTTATAAGCCAATTGCATTTTGATGTCATACGAACGTCATTATATTTATTTTACACATTTTATGTTTTACTGTTTCAGTTGAAGGGTTCCCTGATAACCGCTCGTTTTTTGAGTTGTGGTACCGTCTCAACGGCCCCGTCAATGACCCCCTGTTTTCAAACGGAACCTGGTGCGCAGGATTTCGAAGCACCGGATTCAAATGGCTTTATGAAAAAAACAGATACGTTTTCAAAGATACTGATAAGCTGTATTTTTCCATATCCGTAGTGATGTGGCACGAGCCGGCTGTTTACTGGGACTGGTACAAGGTGTTCTGTCGAGTTGATGTAAGCGATTACATTTGTAACAGGAAGAATATAATTATAACTAGAAATTAGGCTTCACCAAGCGTGTTTGAGTAAACGAATATTTAGCAGTTGGGGGCAGTTAGCGGTTGGCGGTTTTTTGTTTGTGTTGTTTAAAACTCTAAATAAAAGTAATATCAAACAATGTTTGTGTGTTCTAAGTAAAATATAATATTACTTTTATATTTAAATATTAATACAAATCGTGCTCTTTTATATAATACTGCAAAATTGCAGGTGTAAATTAAAGACGATTTCAAATTCTTACAGTTGCAGGTGATAACAACATTTGCAATGATGTTTACTCGTAGTTAATGATACATCGTAGTTATAAGACAGACAGGCCAATTTTGATATATATCTTTAGTTTTCACTTGTAGTTTGCTCATTTACGTTTTACGTGATTCTGTATCCGACGGTTGCCGTTAAAGTCGCTTCTATAATTGTCAAAGGTATAGCAATCAACAATAAGGAAGTTAACGAGGAAGTTGTTTACTTTTGGTGCTAAGCTCCTGGACCTCCTTCTCCTCCACCCCTCCACCTCGTAATCCATCGTCCTCTTCGCCTTATGGCGTTACATCCCAAAATCTGGTCGTGGCCTCCTCTGTTTTGACCCAGCTCACCGTATCCCTAGCGAAAGTCTTCCATCGGTGACCACAATAGATAACGAAAATATTTTAGAACATTGTAAATAAGAATGTGAGACATGTACACTGATAAAAACGGGAACAAGAAACATTAAGGAGGTTTGAAAGAAAGATCATAAGACGTGTTTATGGCCTGGTTAAAGAAGATGACGACTGGATAATAAGAAATAATCCAGATGAGAATAAGGATAAGAAATAATAAGAAATAAGGAGATAGATGACCTGTTGAATTGTGAAGACATTGTCAGATTCATAAAGGCTCAACGAATACAATGGCTAGGTCACCTAGAGCGGATGGATGATCAGCGTACGCCAAAGAAAATATTGAGGGCGCAGGTCTATAAAACCGGAAAGAGGAGCCGACCTAGATGATCGGATGATGTGCTAGAAGATCTCAAAATAACGGATGTGAGGGGTTACACTGAGATGGCAATGGATAGGAGACTTTAGAGAAGATTGGTTCTGGAAGCCAGGCCTCACGTTGAGCCGTAGTGCTGACGAAGAAGTAAGAATATCGAAATTATGCGTGTACAAAAAATTAAACCTGGTAGTCGTGGGACTACCGGTAGACATGGAATCATGGGCAGACTTGTGCTTTGGGAAGGAATGAAGGGTTGGTTAAATAAACAGCTACATATCGCCGTATGATTTGCACAGCGGCGGTACGTTGCCTTGTTTGAGACTTGCAACACACGTAGAGCACACGCCTTCCATATTACTCGCACTTGAGTATCGTCCGCTCCGAACACTGTGGCCAAGAGACTTATGTATGATGGTACGCACGGTCTTAGATCACTCTTGAACCACAAGCGATCGCAGATCCCATACACCGAGCCGAACGGATTGTTAATAAAGTGCTTAGAGAATTCCTCGTCGACTCCTTTGAAGCGGCGACTTGGACCGGGCTGTTCTGCGCAGAGCATCGAGGGTCCAATGTTGTCGAAGCACAAGTTATTAATGTTCTCATCGTCTGTTTTCTTGCTAGCTAGCCGTACGCTCGATCTGAGTCGCTTTGGGGGCACGCCGGATGACCCAGGTATCGGAGATGCGGGCCGCTTGGGCGCTGACGGGGTTTCGTCAATCTTCAAATGGTTGCCATTGTCTAAGTTCTCTGCCGATTTCTTTGATTTTAGTCTCAAACGATAGGCCTGTTGACGCTCTGCATAGGATTTGCCGGTTTTCGGTTTGAAATTTTTGGTTCGAGTTTTATCGCGATTTTTAGGTCGAGGCATTTCAAATTTTCTAGTTCAAATGTTGTTATTATTTTCTGTGAATGCTTTTGGTACTCGGAATTGGTGTTATTGGAGAGATTTAGTTCTGAGGATCACAACACACTTTGTATTTTTGCGATCGGACTTGTAGTTCCCGAGATATTTAAGTTTTAGTGGAGCAATTTATAAATTTTCGGCGCAAAAACACCCTCACGCAGACAAAGCCTAGAGGCGACTGTAGTCAGTTGTCAAAATTCTCAGTACTATTGTTGGAAGGGGGCCGAGTGACTCGATCACCTGACACCTGGTTTGTGAGATAGTGGTATGCCGAAAGTACATTTGAAACATAACGGTCGATTTTCGCGAAACGTGCGAGTAAGACATTACATACCTATGGATTCCATGTCAAAACTGCACAAAAACAAAATACCCTATAACTCACAAACCAAATGTGAAGTGGTAGTTATTGTACTATTTTAGACATTGAAAAAGAAAGTTTTGTAAAGTTCTGTAAATAAGCAGATATCAACGTCCAATATGCACTTTTATTTTAAATAAAAACAATTTATTAAAAATAATTTTATTACAAAATTTCACATTGAATACTTTGAAAAGGAAAACTAAAAACTGAAGTAATCGTTTGTTTCGGTTTTTTCATTGCTGTCAATTCGTGGTTTCATTGTCTTTTCTTCAGCATGACAACCGCGGTAATCTTTCTTCAGTGGTTCTTTGACAATGTAAACAAACTTAACCGTGGTTGCTGACAACGTCAAGAAACTATAGCGAAATCGCCAGACTGAATAATTACAATCAATTATAAAAAATCATAGCTTCCAGAAACTCCTTTGTTCTGTAATCACATACAGATAAAAAATTGGCGCCTCGATTTCCTGAGCGCATTTCACTGGAGGGGCATGCAGCAGTAAACCTAAATAATACTCGGCCGTTTGCCTATCTGGTCCTGTAGCGTGGAACCTGTCTGATCGTGACCTAGCTGGTATTTGTTGTAATGATTCGGTTTTTAAACACCTTGCGACACATTTTTAACTTGGTGACAGATTTACCGGAGCTGCGCGTGTAATATGTATACTATTAGTAAGGTACCGACTGGAAGCAAATAAACTCGGTTACACCATACCATCGACTTTATGGCTGCCGCAACTTGTTTTCCGTCAACAGACCAGAGAACAGCTATTACTGCGACCAACATGTGGCTGCTAGCTTCTGCTCGAACCAAGACTTTCGAGCGGTACGCAAATCAAGTGGATACTTTTCTAAAGCATATCCACACGACCCAACCGTAGCGAATGATGTTAAAGATGACTGTCGGTCATTCTTCCAGACTGATAGAGGTAATGGGTGTATTACAATCGGTAGTAAGAAGATCAAGAGTCCCAACGTCACATTCAACTCCAGTTTCTCAAAGTTCTTTATAAATTCTTTCCACCTACAGCACTGACCTATCTCATAGAAATCTGCAATGTAGTACTGCGACGACCCTCTAGACACACATTCAACTTTAAAGAATTGTGCCACTACTGGATATTAGAAATACAGTGGAACTCGCGAATAACGAGCTCGCTCATAACGCCAACTCGGATATAATGAGCAAAAGTACGAGATTTATTCGGTTTTATATCTTAGTAATGATAATTAAACTCGCTTTTAACGAGTAGGAATGCATTAGAAACTTCATTATAACGAGCATTTTATTGCAGGCTTGTTAATACATTAAGGTCAAACAAAAGTTCTTTACAATACAGTAACGTCATTATTACTGCATTAGTAGTAACTGTTATACAATGGGTTATCCGTTTACAAAATTTCAAGTAAGGAGTCTATCCAAACAACAACGATTCATCTAAACTGCTTAAACAGGTCACTGGAATTTACAGGCTGTTAACGGTACAACACGTGGGTGAGTAAATATTCGTCTGTGTTTGTGTATGCAAAATATAATTTTGAAGATTCCATTTAGAACAAAGAACAAAAATACAAATAAATTAGAGTAATTTTCTTGTAATTGAAAAATAAATATTGTACATGTGGCATGGAAAGTTTTGCTTTTTTTGCAGATTTTTAGTAAGTATTTACTACACAGTTACTTTTACTATATTTCGCGAATGTACTATACGCCAATATTCAGCAAAGAATGTTAACGTTAAAAAATGTTTAAAGTCTAAATTTCACTTGTAAGCGTAGAATGTAAAACATGTCAAAATTGTATTGTGCAAAGCCTCTTCTATAGTAGACTTTTTTTGTTGTATGTTCTATAATCACGGTATAAAAATTTAGGCTTGTGAGTCGACAACTCGATAGTAGCGAGCAGCCGGTTTGAACAATGACGTTTGCCCGGTCCCTTTAATATCGTTATAAGCAATCTCCACTGTATGTTGAGAACGTATTTCAATCCTCAGCTATCGGAGAGGTAGAGAGCTTCAATAAGATATTGTAGCAATAGCCTACCTGTTAAAAATGTTGTTTTTGTTGTTGGTCCTATTGTTCATGGGAAGGTATTACATTTTTTCCTAGCGTCTCAATAATGTGCACCTCTCCTGTTGGTAAATTGTATTGAGTCCAGTGCAGTGCAGTTGGGATGTGACTAATGATGCATTCACTTGACTGGTAGACCTTCATTCGAGCAACTTTCCTATCGAAAGTTATCTACTAAAATCAATCAAACTGGAATCAAACACTTTGTTAAATAAAAGCTTACCGGATAGCAATTTAGGAAACAAGCCGCGTGAGACTAGCAGTAGTTGTGTTTGGGCAAAAATGTTTGTCAGCTTGGGACTTTGGCATTCAGATGCCCCTCATGTCCTAGTGTGGTGCAAATTTATTGTTCTTTACAGTCGGGGAAGCTAATACGAAAATGACGACAGCCGAAGCTAATCGGTTGATATGACGACAGCTGAAGGTAGACGTAACCGAACAAAAACATTGCAAAACATCTGCAATAGTATTGAGAGGTTTTAATAACCAAAGTAGCTATAGTCGTATAAAAGGAACGCTACACTGAGGCCATTGTCCAAACACCGAAGCCAACACTAAAGACCCTTTACTTTTTCCTTGGAAGAAGATACTGAAGGTACAATGAGAGGGCGGACGGAAGTTCTAGATCGTCCGTTTTTTTGTAAGTTTTGACTAAATTTTACGATTTGCGATGAACAGATTTAAGAAGACTGCATTGTCACGGTGGAAGCAGAAAAACACTAATCAATTATCGAACCGTTTTGCAATGCGTGTTGTATGTAGTGCCAGCGTTTATTCATTTAAACTGCGGTTCACATAATTTATTATCATTAGAACTGCTGTATTTATGGTGAAAAGTGAATAATAGAATTACATACATACATCCTCGGCGCTACAGCCCAGTCCGGGCCCTGGCCTCCAAAACAAATCGTCCCCACTGGTTTCTACTTCCGGCCAATGTCCACCAGTTTGCTGCACCCAGCCTCACTGCCTCCTTACCAACCTGGTCCAGCCATCTTGTACGCGGTCTTCCCCTTCTTCTCCTTCCCATCGGCAAATAATTCATGATTTTTTTGGGGATTCTATCCGCCGCCATTCTCTGCACATGTCCGGCCCAACGCAACCTCTTAATTTGTATGAATTGCACGAGCGGAAGATCTTTAAACCTTTCGTACAACTCTCGATTATGCAGTCGCCTCCAAATGTCGTTTTCCTTCACAGGGCCATAGATGCTCCTCAGTACCTTCCTCTCAAACACGGATAGTTTCTACTCATCTAGTTTTTTTTAGCACCCAGCATTCCGAGCCATACATCAGAAGTGGTCTGATCAAGGTCTTGTAGAGCGTGGCTTTTGTCTCTTTACTAATTAATGAATAATAAAATTACTACGTTACAAGTGTGATTTTTGATGGAGGTGTTATTAAATCTTGTGGTATTTATTTTCTGACGTTTGGTTGTTACTTCTAATATACTTTAATGCTGGCCACGTAACTGTGTGTATTAGAGTTAGTATATGCACGTCTCTGAATATCTATTAATTTACATTTTCATACCCATCCTGTCCTGCCCACATGTTACTAGTCAACACCCCCAAACACATGCGTAACGTACTTAATTTTTAGTATATTTTACAAATTGCTTTCAGTTCCATGTTCCATATGCCTTTTTTGAAAATAGGTCTGCGAGATTTTTAACATCATGAGAATTTAAAAATGTATTACTGCGATTCTATTGCGTGATCCACATGCTCGACACGCACACACACACACACACACACACACACACACACGCCGAGTTATCTTTTGTAATTAATTAACTGATGAAAATATTAAGTTAACATTAAAAAAAAATATGTTTCTAGCCTGGAATGTGGCCCGGTATTGCGAAGACAAAATCTGTGAATTGGTTTGACTGTTTGCGTACGGAAACCTTTCCCAAGGAAATGCAACGTAAAGGGTCAAAGCCTGAACCATGATGCCACTGCACAGGCGCGTCATTTTGGTGGTAATAGTTCTGGCCGGAAGAGGTAGCGGCAGAATGACTTCGGAACCCGTCGACAGTCTGGAGCAGCGAGCCGAACACGCCCGACTGTGCACCGAAGAACACCACACGTACTTCGTTGACAACCCGCCTATGCCTTTGCCGGAACACGAAGTCATGTCGCCGTGGGGACTTTCGATGAGATTTCCAGGTAATCATAGCCTACCTACCGTTTCACACTCCTTGTTTCAGTGTCGAGTTGTACGTAGCGTCTTCTAATACACACTTTCTAATAGAGCGACATTTCCATTAATCTTAGCTTGCAAGCTACCGTGTCAATGTAACGACTAAACTCTCATAATACGAGACACTTTACTGCATATCTTTTGATAAAACTCAAGTAAAGAAAGAGACGTATACAAGAATTTTGTTTAGACGCAAAGGCTCGTTAGGAAGAAGCACTCAATTGACGATTGCATATCTGCTTATCAGCTGTCATGTCTATAATTTCTCTGTTTACGTGTTAGAGAAATCGATTATTTGAGACGCAAATTAAAAACAACATGTCTGTTGCTTCTGCTTATTTCAGTATTGTTATATTATTTTCACTTCTTATTCTCCTAATAGTAGAAACGATAACTTAACTCCATTATATTTATTACATTACACATTTATGATCAATTATTTGCTTATTTACAATATTTTGTTTAATTTATTGTATGGATATACAGTAAATGATCTGTATAATGAAAGTCTATGTACTATAATTCTACTTAATTTAGGTACATACCATATTTCAATTGTAGGGCTATACAGTAAATGCTCTCTATAACGAAAGTCCATGTACTATAATTCTACTTAATTTAGGTACATACAATATTTTAATTGTAGGGCTATACTAAATGCTCTCTATAACGAAAGTCCATGTACTATAATTCTACTCTAATTTTACTTAATTAGGTACATTCCACGTTTTAATTGTAGGCCTATACAGTAAATGCTCTCTGTAACGAAAGTCTATGTACTATAATTCGAATCCAATTCTACTTAATTTAGGCACATACCTTAATTCTGTTTCTATCCAGGTACCTACTTCGCTCTATTCATAAGCTACCGGTACCTGGAACTTATAACTGAAAAATTTCTGTTTAAGTTTAAGAAGGTTGCCATTTTTTTTTCTTTCGTTATAGTGACAATTTGAAGATTTTTTCGTTACAGAAGGCCTAAAATACATTGACTTGTATAGAATTGTGAAGGGACCAGCCAATATTTTTGTTATAGAGGAATTTTCTTTACAGCGATTTTCTTTCATTAAGGGAAGCTTATACTGTTATTTTCCCAGAATAACCTTACGTAACTGTCTCATTTTATCGCCATCTTTACAACACGGATCCTCCTTCCTGGGTCTCCCCACACACATGTGCCCTGTAGGTTTGTATTAACAGACTTGTGTGGTCAGTCTGGAATATGACATTCTTTCTAAGTTTTCCTTCCACCGTTATTTGTAATCTTTTAATTTCTCATTCAAGTTAAAAACTTGTAATTCTTTTCTTATGGGCTCATTTCTTATACGGTCTAGTTTAGAGCACCTTTTAACTCCATTTTAGAATGCCATTTCTGAGGGCTGTATTTTACTGTCTGGTTTTTTGGTTGTTGTCCATTATTGACACCCATAGGACAGTACAGGGACTGCTATAACTTTGTAAAACTTTTATTTTGAATCTCGACGTACCTTGTTTCTAAAAATACGGTTGATTGTTAGATCGTCTGGAATTTACCTAACGTAACATCAATATTATATTCTTGGATTTCGTTGCCCATGACGTGTCCGTCATTTAACTAAATATAATTTCTAACATAGGCAATATCATTTCGCAAATAATTAATGTGGCTCACCTGTTCTAGAATTCGGCCACTAATCATTATTTTTGTTCTTATTGGCTCCTTACTTCGAAATGTCATTACCTTTGTTTTATAGTGCAGATTTTTATATTGTATTCTTTGCAAATATACTGGAGCTTAAAAACTAACTAATACAAACTAGAGTCATATAGAGTTGTATAGAGTTCTAGGTATACAAAATATTTGTTTTACATTTTGACTATAAAGAAATTAGAAATTCCTTTACTGGGAAAATTAGCAAAATTAGCGTTCTTTATTTCTGTATCTGCTATCAAACTATACACCAAAAATAATTAGAATAAAGAAAGCGAAAATGTAGAAAAATTGCTTACTATTTTTTATATAGTATAATAGAAGAATATAAAATAATATAAATAATAAAAAAAGATAAATAAACTTAGAGGTTTCTGTCCAAAATGTCTTTTGGGTATAACAATAGCGAATTACGTACACGACTACGTAACTTCACTCACTTTATTAAGTCTAAGTTTAAACACACTTCTTACGTTTACTTCAATAAAAAACTTACAATAATAACGTTTGTTTATTTACAAACTTTTGTTTTATAAATTTGTCATACAAATTGTCATTTACATTTCACACTATTCGTTGTTTAAATTTTTTACTTGCTTCTAAAGTTATGTGTGATTTTTTTATTATTGTTTGCGTCTTGTTTTGTAAGAACCATCTAAAATCCTATTAAAAAACTTACAATAATAACTTTTGTTTATTTACAACCATTTGTTTTATAAATTTGTCATAAAAATTGTCATTTACATTTCACACTATTTGTTGTTTAAATTGTTTGCTCTCTTCTTGGATGTGTGATTTGTTTATTATTGTTTGCGTCTTGTTTTGTAAGAACCATCTAAAATCCTATTTTCTACATTCATTACTTCTTTCTGCAATAAGGATTACGTGGCATCTAAAATACGTTAATACCAGCCACATTGAGTCCAGAACCCTTTTTGAAGTAGGGATGGGATATCTTTTCCAATTTCTTCATCTTCTTCGTTATCGCGGGTAAAAATATTTTCAACTATGTCTTTGTTACTAAGTGAATCTGCGTTAGTTAACTCGTCATCCCCTATTTGGTACTCCTCGATATTAGACAGCGTTGACTGAAGAAACGGTGAAACATTGAACTGGTTTATCGACTTGCGTCTTCTTTATCATGATCTTCGTCATCCGAAAAATTCCTTTGTAGTAGACGAAATGCCTAACTCGTGTTCTGCAGTGGATGTCCTAACCAAGTCCCACGCTTGCACAAGAAGGCACATTGCATCGTATAAGTTAAATTTCATTCATTTTTTCTCTTCCTTTAATGAGTAGATTACCATTTTTTTTTTGTAGTGGGCTTTGAGACATTTGATGGCGCTCCGGTCTATCGGTTGTTTTTAATCTTCTTCTTCTTCTTCTTCTTCTTCTTCTTCTTCTTCTTCTTCTTCTTCTTCTTCTTCTTCTTCTTCTTCTTCTTCTTCTTCTTCTTCTTCTTCTTTTTCTTCTTCTTCTTCTTCTTCCTCTTCTTCTTCTTCTTCTTCTGCACTACAAGGATTAGGCATTTGCCTGTTCCGTCCTCACAAACTTACGACCACCGTTTTCGTGGTCTTCCTATATCTCTTTTCCCTCTTGGGTTGTAGTTAAGTATTTTTTTGGGTATTCTCCCATTTCCCATTCTGTTTACGTGGTGTTTCCATCTTTCTTTATATTCACTTATTTTTTCATTTATTGCATATACATTTAGTTGTTTTTAATTTAATCCTAATAAAGTGTGTGGAATTACTTAGTAGTGTAATCAATTCACGTTCGGTCTCCCCAAAAGATCTTCCGGACAGAAGCCGTATAAGTCTGTTTAGTTTTATTTTATTATCACCATAATTTCTGTTACGTAAAAAATATAAAACAGTTTTAATCCATTAATGAAGCTAGACTTTTCCGCCACAGACAATTAAAATATAGTGCATTAAACTACTTCTCGTTAATAGGCGTCCTTACTCAGCAACGCAGGCTAAGTACACTACAACATAGAAACGGTTTACTTTCGCGTTATCATAAAAAACTGATCAAGTAAGGAATACAGTACAACAATTCACACTGTGTAATTGTTCACTTTTAGCACCCTGACATACGACTGACTGTTTGTATTGTCATTTACATGGAAACTCCAAATAAGAATTGCAGCACTGAATACGTGATCTCACGGGGGAATTCCATGTGTAGAAATCTTCGTAGCCGATTCAACAAGCACATGTACACGCACCTTGTACTTGTAGTTATTTGTGACATTGAATCGACTTATGAATAGGTTTCCTTGATCAGCTTGTAGCAAATTTCCCCAGTCCCGGCACATTGATGAAAATAAACGAAAAATATTATTATTTCAAATCAAAATATTATTTAAGTTTGTTTTCTTTTTCAGTTTCAAAAGAGGAGTTAGTCGTCGAGATATACTATTCGCTTGGCCACAAAATCACCTACCCGAAGATGACGAACACTACGTTTTTCGGTGTGTTTACAAAGTCGTACGACGGTAAGTTCTGGGTGTACACCGACCTGATGCTTCCCCTGCGCCCTAACGCCAAACTGTTCTACTGGCTGTCGATGTACGTCACCAACGGAACGCATTACAAGTTCGTACACCACGACCATCAGATGATTTACGACGTGTTTAACCGACCCAACCAGGTTGACGCTTGTGCCAACTTCAGAGTGCACAAGGCGTACGACAGAATTCTACAAGAAGAAGGCGACATACTCGAACGTTATTTGGGTTACAAGAAGTTTAGATACTAAACGAACGCACACAGATATTGTTAAGAGATCACAATTCGAATTGTCAATTATGACACAAATTATAGTGTAGTTAGGAAACTAATAATCACTCGTACGAAAAAAAATAATTTTAATTTCAACGTGAAGAAGTGATTATGTTTATCATAACAGGTTTCTATCAAACATTAATTTTTTTTATGCGCGATAGTCACATCTTCTTCTCCTTCGCTACATGGCTTGGGCTATAGCCCGTTCTGACTTCACAGAGTTTCTGACTATTTTTTCCAGGGTCTTCGACGATCTCTCATTCCCACTGGCCTACATTCAAATGTTTGTTTAGGAATACGCGTGTCTACCATGCGTTCCACGTGGGACTTCCAATTCTGCCTGTATTTCTTTACTCTATCCAGAACCGAGCCTAACTTACGATTATGTTACTATTATGTTACGTAGTGTTGTAGCTTTATAAGACTATGCAATATTAGTGAGACAAATGTTATCACGTTCGCTCGCATAACTCATCTATCAAAATTTCTTACCCCTTTAAAATACATTGGTAGATTCGGTTAAATGTATTCAGACGTCTGAATAGCGGAGACAACAGTGAATGTCTATTTTGTTTAGTTCAACTTTTTCTGCTGTTATCGACCATACTGAAACTCTTGTAATTAAAATTAATCTCTCGACACTATTATTGTATTACTATTATATTATTGTGCTACTATTACATCCCACATAATAACCACATATATTGCCAAACTTTAAAATACTGGTACAGCAGTCTCCATAAAGTAAACACAATGAAACTGAATCTTTATGACCACTTAAGAAAACAAAATAGGTATCTAGCGTCATGAAAACTTAAAACGCATACAAACGTACGGTATAGACCTATATGAATTTGTGTAATCAACCATCGTTTGTCAAAAAGAAACTGTGCTTTTAAAATCAGAGTTAACCGATTTGATACTTGCAAGTCTTACAGCCGAGTACACAATATACATACATACATTGACAACAATACAACATGTCATACATTTCCTTTTTGAAACAACAGTATTTTCAGTCCGACAAAAATCAACTACTTTATTGTTTTATAAGTCTCTTTAGTTTTATTTTATTATTACCACAATTTCTGCATTACCATAATGGTTTAACATTAAACACATGATAAATTTTAATGTTACTTCAGTGAAACATTTATATTTGAATGTACAGTTGTTAAGAAACTTTTAAATCTATTTTTAATTAATATTAGGCGAATGATACGAAATATCAACGTCTTGGATAACAATACAGAGTGGTTTAGGAACATTAATAAAACGATTTTGAGGCATTTAATTGAAAACAATTTTTTGTATGCTGATAAAATAACTACAGCAAATTATTATATCGACTGTAGCACAATTATTATTGATGCTGTACTCATTGATAGACGGATGAAGCGTTTCAAACATTGAACATCACAGTGGTATCGAAGCGTTGATTTTTTTCCGCTGAACATGCATTCCAAAGATCGCACATTACAATATCAGTTATTGGAAGCGGTTGCAGAACATCTGCGTACTATGTAACATCGTCTTTTTCTTACTACATAACATCTGCGTACTACATATCTGTAACTTCTATGGATATCAAAAGTTTTTCCAGTGCTAAATGGTTTGTTTGACACTGGCTTAGGATACTCGCAAAGTAGGCTATGTGTATTTTGTGACTTTTAAGGACTTTAAAGGACGTTATATTCAAAAGAATTGATTAGACTAGATCTAGAAAAACGAAGAAAATAAACTTTAACTTCAAATCAATCACGGTTATTTACTGTCTGGCATCTTACTCTGTCATGTGGCTCAAATCGTTCATGAGCTTCAAAATCTGTCACAATAAATAACTGTGTCAAATCATGACATAACACAACACACAAAACA
Organism: Magicicada septendecula; assembly: GCA_034769895.1. Lineage (NCBI taxonomy): Eukaryota > Metazoa > Arthropoda > Insecta > Hemiptera > Cicadidae > Magicicada > Magicicada septendecula. Next base: position 82,705,062 of record CM068368.1, on the reverse strand, counting down.
CAAAACACAAGAATACAAAAGTACAGAACACAAAACACAAGAACTAGACCATCAACGAGAACATGTTGTTGATTGCTTGATGAAACACGTAATAATAATGTGATGAGTAATCAGAGAAAATAGCACGTCGCATTGCACAACGTCGTAGATAAACAACTGCATTTACAGGTGATTCTCGTATTATTCATCACCCCTACGAACTGTATAAATGACGATATAACGGGGCGAAAGCAGTTATTTTTTTAAAACAATTAATTTGCGATGTGATTGGTGCAAAGTGTAATAAGTGTTGTTTAATTAGGAAGAATAACATTTTCCTATCAGATGCTACTTGCTGCAACCCTGTAATAATTTCCTGCAATTTTCTAAATTGCCTAAATACACATCAGCCATATCGCTTTGTAAAACTTCATAGTAAAGAATTAAATCCAATGGATCAATGAAATACTACACGATATTAATGCCAATTTTAGTATTTAATGGAAAATTTATTCAATGCCACTCCTTACAGTAGTTCTAAATAGTTTTAGTAATGTTGTTGCTTATTTTTTTTTACGTCATTTCATTATAACTGGTGAACAAAATCAGAAAATTATGTTTTTTTCACTTGCTTTTTATGTTTCTGATTTTAAAAAAGACTTTCCGTTTACGGAAAATTGATAGTTCAAAGAAAAACGAGTTGAAGTACTCGTTTCAAAAACATTTCATCTTATATCTCTGCTTATTTTCGTATGTACCTTTCTCGTAGTAACTAATTGCAGAAAAGCTATATTTTATGTTTTGTAATTGTTAATTTAAAAATAAATATTATTCTAACAATTAAAACGTATCCCATATTGTAGCATACAGGAACTAATGAAATGCTCAAATCCTACTTAGTTCTGCTGTTGAAGAATAGGGGTAATGGTACTAAATACAAGCTGTATACGATTTATAATTTAAAATTTTACAATTTATTCTTTAAAATCATAATTCAAAACTTTAGTTTCGTTCACACAAAGCAACTAAAAAGTCTTTCATTGAAAATAATAATATTTTATAATATTAATAAAAATTTTATTTCATATAAAATTTGCAGAAACATTTACAATCTCGTAAATATTTCGCTTAATTAGATTAAAAATTTTAAATAATTGCTTTCATTTAAACAGTTTATTTTATATAAACCTACGGGGTCTCATCAGTTATTCTTCACACATATCGGTCATGTAAGTTTATAATATTTCAAAAGTACGTCATATATTTTGTAAGGTATGATGAGCGTGTTACCATTTAATTTGTTAAAAATTCTAAACTAAGACGTTGGTTGGCAAAAATAATAAATAATTAAAATTTAATAAGCTAAAAAAAGTTTAACATTTCTTTAAAGTTATAATACGTAAACAAAAACTATCCTGATGTAATGGAATAAATTTTTAACTAAAGTGAGTTTTAATTGTTAGGAATAACTAGGCATCCATGAAGAATATAAAAATAATATTGCTTTAGAACTACAGACTTTTGTAATTAAGATCTTTTCCGTCTTTAAGTATATCATAAATTTAATAATACAAATGGTTTTTCCAATTCTACCCTGAAGCCAAAAGCAGGCCGTGTCAGGGAGTTTACATTTTTTACTTTACATAACCTACTTTACATTTTTTAACAATTTGATATTCAAAAATAATGTATATTACGTGAAATTCAAAACACAAAGAAGCATTTGATGTTCTTGAGTCTGTTACATTTTCTAAAAAAGATGTCCTGCATTAATCATAGTATTTTGTTATTGTTACACGAATAATTTTATAAAAGCACCACAATTTTTAGGTAGGCTTACAGAACATTAATACACTTACAGGATGAACTAAGTTTTTAACCCTCTTTGTTAAAAAACAATTAAAGAATTAAAAACAGGATTTTTATTCTTTACTATGAGTTTCTAATTTCAACAAAGTCGTCTTCAAGTTTCGGTTTTCAGGCTTAAAGAACGTGGTCAGTTGTTGGATGCATCATTTCGACCAGACGTCTGGACGGTTGGCTCTTACTCAGTGGCTGTTTTGACTTTGGTTGTTGGAAATATTGTTGCCCAGTGAAGTAATATTAGCGCAGATGCAGGCGAAACATGTGGCTATAACTGCAAAGTACATCCAACAACGGGGAAATACAAACCAAAACCAAAGCTAGAATTTATCTACCTTTAAAAAACCTCAATCTTTATAAATGTAGTCAGATACAGGTAAAGGTGGTAACATGGCTTCCACTTGTTAAACTTTCAGTTTATGAACATGGTAAGTAAATAAATGTCACGTGTACACTGAGATCGTTTATGATTTTTATTTTGTATACAAAAATTATTTTGTAAAATGCTACGCTTTCTTAAAATAAAGTTGTGTTGGTAATATGAGCCGCATAGTACAATAACTAAAAATCTATTCTATAAGTAAAAAAATAATAATATTTATCAACATAATTTACTTCAGGACAATTTTAAATGGTAATTTTTTTTTGTTAAGAAGAATAATTACAGCGTAAAAATAATTGTATTACATATTAATTTTCAATTACATAGTAATTGTCTTGTCAGGTAAGTTTTTTTAATTGAAAGTACATAACAATTGAATACAAACATCGGGTTACTTCAAACGTTTTCGGTCTATTTACAAAATCACACACACGTAATTGTCTCTGTCATATCCGGTATACTCATACGTCCCCACATGTCACATACTAAGCACTTCACTTGTATTGCGGGCTATAATTGCAGAGGACGAAATTGATATATGTTATATGCTTAGGAAACTAGCAGAAGAATGTGCGAAATGGGGTCTCGAAATAAATACCTCAAAAACTGAGTACCTTATAGTAGGCGGTGAAGGTCAAGACCTAGAACTATGAACAAGAGTGATAAAAACTATTAAAAACTTCAAGTATTTGGGTGTAACAATGACATCGGATGGTGATATCAACCAATAAATAAAATTAGGACAAGCTAAGACAGCAACAAAAGAATTAAACAGTCTGCTTTGGAGTCCACTAATAACAACCAACAATAAAATCAGAATATATAAAATTATAGTCGTAAGTATAGCCCTATATGGAGCAGAACTGTGGGAAATTAATTTAAAAAAATAAATCCAAAATAAGAGCTATGGAGATGGATTACTGGCGGAGGTCCTGTACACTAACAAGACTGGACAGAGTAAGAAATGTAGAGAGAAGACAAGCGGTGGGAATCCACCTTGACATTATAGAAACAATAGAAGCAAGAAGACTGAATTGGTGCGGACACCTAAAAAGAATTTCGCATGAAAGATGGCCAAGGAAGGTATGGGAATGGACTCCACCCTCTAGAAGAAAAAAGAAAGATCTAAACTTTAATGGAATAAACGACGTCGAAGATGCAATGAATGCAAGAGGACTTACAGAACAGGACTGTTTAGACCGGCGCCAGTGGAATCTAGGATGCGAGAGGCGGCGCCAGCCGTAATTAAATCGCAAAAAAAACTTATAATGGATCCTTATTATCCTCCGAAAATAAGCCTCCACAAAATAAACGATCCTCGTCTTCTTGATCAGGCTTCGTAATACCAAATGATGCATCAAGAACTAACTCTGCTGAGACAATGTCTGAATCGGTAGTCTCTCCGTCGGACTCTTCTAGTAAATAGTTCTGTCAACTTCCTTTTTATGATTTCGTCGTGAGCCCGTTTTTATCCTCACTTGCTTGATTTTTACTATAATTTTTTTGTTTTGTTTTCAAATTTGTCTTCTCACGTCCTTTTCCTGGTCTCTGTCTCTTTTTCTCTGCTTCTAAAAGAGCAGTTTTTTATGGTGACGAAGTAACTAACGCTTCCTTGATTGGTTTGGGACGCTTTATTGTCATTCTTCTTTTTGGGAATTGGATAGATATCTTTAGGCAAAACGGGGCAATACGAGGCTTTAGCTGCAATACGGGGCATATTTTTCGAACTCCGTGGACCAGCTTCTCGTAAATCTGTAGCATATGGCTTCTTCCTATGGACGGAATCTGGTTCCTTGCATAGTAATTAGAGGGATTTAATATAGAGGAATCAAATGATTTCTGCTTGTGCACAACACTTGTTGTTAAGGCAGATGTTTGATTTCTTTCTTGACTGGATTATAGTATTTCTGAATATGGGCTGTCATACCTGTGAGGGATGTGACACAAGCTGATTTATTTCATGTTTTTGTACTCCTCGTATTGCCTTCTAGAATAATCATTGTTATGTCTTCATCAATTCCGGAAGGGACAAAATCAAACCCTACAAATATGTGAGGATAACATGAGTGAATTCCGGTTACCCTAAATCCATTTACTTTTATTAGTCTACTTTGGCATATTAAAACAGCTGCTGGCGCTAAAGCAATCTAGCGGTGAAATTATGAACTTGTGTGAGTAGTTTCTGCTGTTACCGCCAGATTACGGTTGTTTACTTCTGAGATATTGTGGAAGCTCGTATTAGCAGGGCCATATTTCTACGGAAGGAGAAACGTATTTGTACTATGTGTACTGTAAAAGGTGACAACCCCAGTGAAAATTGTTCCGCCGTTTGCGTCATGCCAGGTCCTGCCCATATAAGGGTTTACATCATGTCTGCCACATGCGATTACTAATTACTACTATTGTTAGAGTTCTTTTAACAGTAGCGTGGCGTCCATGTAATGTAGCGCGGCGGCAACAATACTGGAAATAAGAGAGAATAATATTAATTACAACACAGAATGAATACTTTGGTTATTGAATAATTTGAAATCCGAACAATATTAGTAGCGAAACTTGAAGAAAAGCATAGCATTGCTTTAGAACCGCTGGGCACTTGCGCCGTCTTGTGTTGCCGGCTCGGACATAGGCGTACGGTCATTGACCTTATAGTAGTTGTCACTGTATTGACTGTGGAGGAGGGAACAGATTCGTCCACCCAATGTGTTGCCGCTGTATAAACTGGCAAAACGGTCAGTTAGCATGAATGTTCGTTTTCGGAACCGACGTGCAGCAGTTAGCCTTCTACGTACCTATTTGTGTTTTGTTCGTTTCGTCATGTGTTTCTCTATTTGTGTTTATTATTTTTAATTCGATTATTTGCGTCCTGATTTATTCTGTGTAAGTATAAGGAGTCAGATCGCGTTGGACTGGGACCTTCTTCTTCTGCCAGCGAATGACAGAAAATACCCTAAAAAAATATTTTGGCTCTAAAAGGAACACTTCGTATAGAAAAAATTCGAATTAATTTTTAGGCTAAGTTTTAGGCTTATCACAACCGGCAACAGGTGTCATGTACCCACGCCAAGCCACTAATTTAATCAAAGATGATATTGTTTGTTTTGCTAGTATAAAATGTATATTCGATACGTAATGAAAAGTGAAGTAAGTAGCATTTGCCAATAAAAAGCTGAACAGTCTTATACTTTCTAATATGTGGCGTACGACTTTTTGCCGGTATGCCTAAAACAGCCCAGCCTTAATTTAGTAACATGTTACGGGCGTTTACTGGTACTTCCCGGTTACACACGACCACTTCCCCCCGGTCTCCGAAGAATTCGCTCCGCCCGTTTGTTGCGGTTCGGTCGTGTTTACGGTCCACTTTGCCCATTCGGGCACTACGGGAGGCGGATAGTCTCCGACGTTTATCGTAACTTCTTTGTCGTAATAATAAAATCCGCCGCCAGTAGACGTATTAAACGTCATATCGAAAATCAGTCTTTCCGAACCGTTTATTCGTACGTAATTGTTTTCGTTCACCAACAGATTGAGAGATTTGTTTAAGAAAAACTGTCCGTAACTGGCGTGCGGTATGTCGCAGTATCTGCTTCTGTCCGGGTACATGACGTATTGCACTCCAATGATCCAAGGATAAACTGCAAGAAAGAACAAGAATTCACGTCAGACACGTACGACTAAACAAACAGACAGATATCATCACAATAACATTATGTACAGCTACCGGCGCATAGCCGAGCGCTTGTATGTGGTAGGGGGATATGGAATTGTGAGACGCCCGGGGTAAATCATTAACCTGTCTGTAAACATTGACTGTCAACCACCGGATGAGTGACTAACGATATTATGAATAGCCTTGTGTTCTGTAATGCCTCAGTGTGTTTCGCTCGTCCTGATTGGTTGACTTCTGTGAATTATTTGTTTTTTTAATAGTCTTGAGTCAGTAGTCGGTATTGTGTTGCGAATCTCAGTTGTGCTAGTGCTCCGTGTATCTGCTAGTGAAACTAATATAACGAAACTATTAAAATTGTTTATAATGGCTGGTATGAAGAGTAGGCTGGGCGGGAAAGTTCTAAATGGTCAAAGCGATGTTTTTGAGCTTATTAGTACATTGAGAGCGACCGGAACTCAGGCGCACAGCTATGCGCCGGTAGCTGTACAGTAGAGATAAACCAATATACCTATAACGGGTATTTGGAACGATTAATTTTGTGGAACGGATATAACAGTGACTGAATAGTTTAAATACCTATTCCGATTCAACGATAACTGAAAAGTCGAAATACCCGTTCCGATTATTCGCGATTCCGAGTCGCGGGACCCACCTACGCAACTAACGAATAAACGAGTACTACGAGTACAAAGTTACAGTTACTGGTGCTGAATACTTTATTCTGCGCATGTGCCGATTGCCATACAAGTACGAAACGAAGCAAAACAGCAAGGTTCAGAATACCTCTATGCCAAAGATACGAAGCTGTTGTTAATAATAATAAAAAAATTCATACTGATGTTACGTTTATTCTTGTGTGTTATGCAGATATATACTACAGATTATAATAACAAATGTTATAATAGGCTATACTAGTTGCCAACTTGGTAAATTTTAAAAAAGCGAATTATATTGTGTTATAATCTACAGAGTGGCTAATAGGCCATATAACATTTTTTGTTAATGAGATTTCGGTGATGATTTTAACTTCACTTCACATCTTACGTAAATTTTTTTGACATTATTTGTTGTGCTATTACGTGCACTCTAAATTTAATTGCCTGAGTTTAGCACCTGATTTGTCTAACCAAAATGGAGTCAATAATTTAATATTAAACGTATGTCAGTTTGTTTACTCCTTGAGAAAACGTAAATTAGTATTCCAAAAGGGAGACATGCCTATAATTTCTCTTGTTTCTTATTTTCTCTTAAACAGTAACAGCTTAATAAAGTCACAGTGTAAAGTAACAAATTAATACTGTTAGTTAATACTAATTAAGTAACAAATTAAAGTGTTAATACTTTTAGTTTCAATTTATTTCTTATAACAAATTATATAATACATGTATATGTGCAATAGGTATATAATAACAGTTATTTTTATGTTTTATTATTTTTTTGAACGGTTTCGTTCGTACCTGTTATTTTGAAATACTAGTTTAGCACACCTATAATGTCCAGCATGCATTAATAATCGTGATAAATCGATTGAACGTCTAACTGCAACTTCCGTAAAACCCCGATTGCAGGTACTGTAGAGTGGGGCAAGAGTGTGCACTTAACTTTTAAATTCATCTCAAACTACACTCATTTGCAATGAGACTCGTTATATTTTGACAGAAATATCATGAGTCCCTTAAGGTTCGATTAAGACGCCATTTTTATAATTTCAACTACTCCAACACATGTAAACAAACGTGTCAACTATTTCCAAAACGTGCATAGGTGGGGAGTAGGGTGGGCCGAAAAAAGTCAACTTTATCCGATTAAAAACGGGTATGTCTCAAAAGTTGCGTTTTAGGTCTAGGAAGAACAGCGTAAAATATTAAGCCCGAAAAATAATATCTTCAGTCTGCGCAACTGCCTTAAAAATTCGATTTTTTACAAAAAAATTGAGAATTTCCGAAATTTTTTTTATTAACTTCTTGAAGGTGTACAAAGATCGGGTAATGCTTAAAGTTATGTTAAATGTCACCACATATAGCTAAAAAAATATTTAACCCGTAATATAACTTCTTTTGTTTGCGCAGAAGCCCTAAATTTTACAGATTTTTTGAGAATTTCGAAAAGAGTACGTTCTTGGTGTAGTTTATCTTATTATTTTTTTAATTATTTAATAATCACACAGTTTAGTTTCAAACTCTATGTCATAAACAGTAAACACTATGCAACTTTTCGTTATTTCAAACAGAACTACCCAGGACTCACCACGAGGAGGTGGCTGCATGTCGAGTCCCACCCGTGCCCTCCCAACCACCCAACCATGAGAGCACGCTAACTTCTCTAAGCCTTAAATTCCTTCTTTGATTCAAACTTTGGTATTATTGTTCTGTCCATCAATCTTGCTCTAAATACTCCGTCCCTCTTTGTTTCATCACAAACTTGTTGAGATGACTTTGTCACTTCTTTGACTGCCCTTTCGACAGCTTGAGTGTGTGATGGCAATTTTACTTATGTCAGAGACACCATTTGCCTGGATTCTGTTTAGATCTTCTTCTGATAAATGCATTGTTACAGGTACTTCTGTTACATTTATAGATTGCCACAAGATCATGTCAATGTAGTCTGTGGCAGAAAAGTTTATCTTTGGAATCTTGAACTGCCTAACACCAGCAGATTCTGCAATGTTCGACTTATTTCGAGCTGCCATGATTCGTCTGATGGCGAGCTGCCGGATTGTTTTTCTGCTGTCAGTTAGCATTGCAACTATCACATTTTCTGGGTGTACGAAATAACCATTGTTTTGTAAACAGTTATACACCATTTTCTTGTGTTTATCTTGCATGTATGACGAAAATTGTATCATTTTCCACAGATTATTTGCTCCATCTTTCAGTTTTGGATTACATTTTATTGTAAACCAGCTTGGAGATACACTTTCACAACGTAGTTTGTCATTTCTTTTAATGTTTGTGATGGTGAATCTGAAGCAATATACAGTCGCAAAATCCGGTTGGCAGTAGTTACCCAGTTGGCATGATTCAGTATTCCTGGACTTCCATCTCCGAACCCAGGTGGACATTCTCCAACGGAAACTATTCTACATATGTCAAACATGTATTTTGATCTGTGCTCAATTCTTTTTTTAGACCAGGAAATAATTCTTCAACAGGACTCTTGATCGGTCTAAACTTTACAGGTGGTAACTTGTGACACTTAACTACGGCTTGCCCAATGGGGCCACTATAACCGCTAGGACCAGATGTTTCGCCATCTAAACATTCAAAAAGATGTCTAAGCGGAAGCTCGTTTGTATGCAGCTGGCATACTACCCGTTGAAGTGGTCTGCCGAGTTTCTTTTCCAGGATACTGATAATGCCATTGTTTTTTCCAATATTTGTTGGACAACCATCACATCCAACACAAACAAGCTCGGACAAACTATTGTTTTTCTCAGTCATATAGTCTAAAATTGAGTTAGCAATGTCAACAGATTTTCCTGATAAGGGTTTTATATGTCCAATATATTTTGAACCAGGCTCTTGTATGAGTGATAAGTGGTCTTCTTGACGTACTCGCCGGTGCTTTTTACCATCTTCACTTGTCTCTATATATAAAGTTTTATCGATTCTACCATCAAAATACAAAGCTTGTAACACTGTTTCCTCACTACAATCATTTAATATTTAATATCTGGCTGCGGATTTTCTCTCTTTCACGTCTGACTTTATTTTTGTAGTAGCTGTAGATGTAAATTCATCATCACCATTCATGCTAATGTCCATTAACAATGCTGACGCCAAAGAAGCTGCAGGCCTGTCTGATATCCCGTATCTGTCACAAGTTCTAGCAAAAGTGCTTATATTTAATCTAGTTTGCACATTAGTGTTTGTTTGAGAAGAGTTTTGTGGACAAATAATTTGATCTGCATCAGGACATTCATCCAAGTCAAGATCGGTGTAGCTTTCTGGTTCAACAGAATCATCATTTTCTTTTTGTATCTTACTTTGTCTAGTAGAATGCTCTTTTTGTTTCCTGGCTTCTCTTTTTCGAATGCGTGACGTAGTTTTGCCATCAATGTTTCCTATCATCATCAGCCGATCTGCTCTTTGGTCTGTTAAAAATTCATGTTCTAATTGCGGCACTTTTTTTCCCGCACACAGTTGCAAGAGCTTAAATCACTACACTTACAAGCACAGACATCAAGTAGTTTACTAGATTTTTCCAAAAACTCTGAGAGCCGTTTTTTTAAATTATGTTTGTATTGGTCTCTTTCAAATGATTTGTTTAAGCCTTGCATAATATCTATGCTTTTTTTCAACATGTTTTTCATTGTTCTATGAGACACTACCGGAATTGATGATTTCTGCCACAGTGATTGCACTTTATGCGCATTGCGCACACTAAAGAAGTTATATTACGGGTTCAATATTTTTTTAGCTATATGTGGTGGCATTTAACATAACTTTAAGCATCACCCGATCTTCGTCCACCTTCAATAAGTTAATAAAAAAAATTTCGGAAATTCTCAATTTTTTTGTAAAAAATTGAATTTTTAAGGCAATTGCGCAGACTGAAGATATTATTTTTCGGGCTTAATATTTTATGGTGTTCTTCCTAGACTTAAAATACAACTTTTGAGACATACCCGTTTTTGATCGGATAAAGTTGACTTTTTTCGGCCCACCCTAGTTGGGAGAAAGTCTACATATGCTGCAGCGAAAGCTTGCAATTAAATTAATTTTAAATAAATTAACTTTATTTGATTTGAAACAACTTTATTAACTTATTAATATTTTTTTTTTTACTTTAATAACATATTTGAGCAATTTTTTAATTTATCAACTTTATTAACAAATTATAGTTAAAAAGTTGAAAGAATGATTGTAAATTTTAAACAACGTAAAATTATTACAACTTCGCTATGACATGTTACATTTTAACGAATGTGTTATAGTCGAAAAAATGTAAGAAACTAATAATGTTCACTTGAAATAATAGTGTGTTGGATATGATTTATAACGCGAACTTTCGTCCCACTAGTCTGTGCATACTTATGCACACCAGGCTACTTTTCTGCTATTTCATCAGTGCTGTTATTTATTTGTATATTTGAATAATATAGTTCGTAGTTTCATAAAGATTAATTTGAACTCTTTTAAAATGGCCTTTAACTTAAAAAGTTTACTCAACACCTTATAGCCATTATAACGTTTCCGAATATCAAGATATTGAGACCCTGTCATGATGGTTCCGATTTATAATGAAAACTTTTGCCCCATCAGTGTGTGCAAAGGTTTGCTCTACAGGCTATTTTTTTGCTATTTGATCGGTGCTGTTCTCTATTAGTATAGTTGAGTATTATAACTCCTAGTTTTAAAAAGATGAATTTGAACCCTTTAAAATGACTTATAACTTAAAGAGTTTACTTAATAATTTGTAGGCGTTTTAAAGTTTCCCGGATATCGAAATATTACACCAAAACCTGTAGGTTCAGTATTTAAGTGAACGGAAGTTCAAAGAACCACAAAACATCGCTCACAAGACACTAACTGAATCAAATATAGATAAATATTTAGTACTGTCAACAATTACAGATTCCCAACGCTGATGCATGCGAACTCCTACCCGCCCCCATTCTTGCCGCACACTCTACCCTAATGGAGAAGAGAATGTACCTGCCATAACTTAAAGTGTGTTGCAATGCTCAGGCGTGTGATAAATGTACCGGCGTAGAGTTTGATTTACTTTTCTTATCCTAATGCTAAGATGTCATAATGATACGAAGTAGCCGATGTCGCTATCAGGCGAACGGGCGAACAGTTTGTACATAGTAGTATAAAACGTTGATTAAGCCTAAAACAATGTTGTTCTTAACAATGGAAAGTCACCAGAGTATACTCACTAAATCTTTTCTTGTTTCACATCTTAAATTTTATCTTTACTCTGTAACCTTCAGCGTAAATTCAAGTGACTGATTATCTTTTACATTTACAATTATTGTTCAATAGAAACACACTTAGAGGCTGTAAAGCATTTTTGATTCAACGATTTTAAAAGAAGTCTCCATTAACATTAAGGCATGAGTCCCTCTGTTGCACTAATCTGTAGATTCCCTAATGGTAAAAATCTTGCGGGTGTTTGCGGAACCATTCGCTAACAGCAAACTCTACCTCAGCGTCCGATTTGAACCGCCGTCCTTTTAGTGATTTCTTTAATATGCCAAAACATGATAATCGCAAGGGAACAAGTCGGGACTGTAACGTGGATGGAAGACTTCCCACTTCATACGACCAAGCAGATGTTGAATCGTCTGGGCTACATGGGATCGAGCATTATCATGCAGAAGAATGACACCATTTGTAAGCTCCCCGGGACGTTTATTCTTGATGCTGACCCGTAAGCGTTTTAAGCTGTCTGCATATCGCTCAGCGTTGATGTTGAGAACAGGTTCTTTAAAATCTAAGAGCAGCGCACCCTGACAATCAAAAAATACGGTCACCATTACTTTTCCTGCCGAAGTTTGGGACCGACATTTTTTCGAAGATTGTGGATGCTTCCACTGCATGCTCTGACGTATGGATTCTGGTTCGTAGTGATAACACCAAGACTCATCACCGGCAACAATTTGGTGTAGAAAGGCATTGCCTTATTGTTGATAGCGCATTAAATGCTGTAATGATAAGGCCGGACGGAATTTTTTCTGCTCATCAGTAAACAGTCGTGGAATCCACTGAGCAGCAACTTTGTGATAACCGAGACTATGAGTGATGTAATGAACAGTCCCCACGCTGATGGTCAAGATTTGAGATAGTTCTCTAACTTTGATGCTCCTATTTGCGCGCAAAGCAGTTTCCAGCTGTCTCACATTTTCATATAATGCTGCAACACGTGCAGGTCCGGGACAGGCCAAATCTTTAGTGGATTCTCTTCCTGTCGAAACTGATTGCACCATTCAACCACTGCCGTATGAGAATAACTACAGTCCACCATATACAGCTTTCATTCTAGTATAAATTTACATTGGCTCCTCAGCGGCTCAAAACTGAATAACTCCACGCGGATTATCTTTGGATGGATTTTTCTACCATAGATTCCATTTTTCAACCCAGTCACAACGCTTAGAAAAGATCAAACTGAAAATATTTTTGACAGGCGCATCACTAGTACTTAAACAGGCAATACAAACAAACGAATTCCGTTCTCATAGCGACGAAGTCAGGGCTACGCAGATCAAACGTGTTTCTATTGAACAATCCTCGTATAATTTGTTTACATCTTGTTTTTCGGTCAACACAACTTTTCTTCGATACTTGAAAATCTGACGTCGTTTCAAACAACTTTAAGCGTTTCTAACATGACGCTGATGATGTTCGAAGCACAGTATACGCCTATATGTCGCCTTGTTTTTGTCTTAATACTGAAATCTCCGCAAACGTTTAATTGTTGCAAACGTGTTGATGAAATAACAAGTTTTATCTATACCTAAGTCTTTCCCGGCCGGAGCCAACTGTGTTAGAATGAAATTGTCTTGCCTATTCGGCTGTGCTCCACTCCTGCCGCTGTGAACAGACGTTTCGGCCTCTCCTCTGGAGTTCATCTTCAGTGTAAGAACGATTTAGTATATTTTGCCACAGCACTGAATTAGCTGGCGAAGACCCGTACCAGTTACTAGATCGTTCTTACACTGAAGATTACCTCCAGAGGATAGGCCGAAACGTGTGTTCACAGCGGCAGGAATGGAGCACAGCCTAATAGGCAAGACAATTTCATTCTAACAAATTTTATGTATCTGGTTCTACCTAGTAAAAAACGTTCTGTTCTGTTTGATACTAGTAAAAAACGTGAAAAAAGTCACTACACAATAGCTACAACAGTGGAAAACGTCAAAACATACATGAATAAGATTTAGTCAGTTGCTTGGTATGTTTACAAAGTTTCACCCTTTCGTACGAACTGTAAATCCATCGAGACAGGTGCATAAGTTGGAGGAAAAGTTCTTAAATAATTGAATGGGTGAGAAAAATATAAAAAGATTCCACTTTTTGTTCAATTTAACTGAAATAGCCGTTTTGTTTAAACACTAAAAATACATCAGTTGGTGTATAAATCGGAAACACTTCTTGATTTTTAGTATAGTTATCAACAGGTTGAAAATTTGTCTAAGTGAAGAAGGAAAGCATTCCTGGAATGTGTTCCTTCTTACTCTCAAAATGTAGTTAGTATTCTGTGTCTTGCTACAGTACAGATCCATTATTCCTAGTAAGATCAGTGGAAAGCCAACAAATATAAAATTTTAAAAAGCGATGCCCCAAATCCTTAAAAAAAAATTAATAAAAGATTGTGATAGAGATGTGTTCAATATAAGCAAATATCGACATTTCATCTACAAGGAAGAACAAAATGGAATTGTGCTAGTAGGTCTACATGAGTTTGTTGACAGTATTCACAGTGAAGTATTAAGCTCTACAAGAAGGTGATATTTTACTCCCTGTGAGCAATGTTTATGATAGGAAAGGTCTAAGAAATGATAAGAAGACACAAGATGTGGCTAAAATCATTATATGCAAGGGAACATAAAGAATTTTACAGAAATAGGATGCCATGACCTACATTAAATACACAAGAAGAAAATGCTGAGCAACTTAGTGATTAAAGTGCTTTTAATATTAAAAAAGGAAAACACCGATTACTTTTACTTATAAATTTTTGTTTGCTTTATAATGATACACAACGTAATAAAAAGTGTTACTAACTGACAAGAGAAAACCCCTGGTTATTTTAATTTTTGTATTTCTGTTTGTTATTTGTAAATAAAACACATAGAAAAATTACTATGAATCTAAACAATTTTGAGAACAATAGTAAAACGGAAAGAAAATATCTAATTATGATATTTTAAAAATCTTATCTCTACCAGTTGAAATTGAGATCAAAAACGAAAGAATCTACAAAGTTTACTAACATATAGTGGGTTTTCTTGTAAAACTGTGCTAATATTGTAATTTGGAAACGTCAATTATCGTTTTATTGAGTAGCTTTGTAATTGGAAGTTTTCCAATTAAGTCACTCATTTAGCTACAAAACAGTTTTTTATCGTTATGAAAATGGTGATCTGTGGAATGTTTTACTTTTTCTTCTCACCCATTCAATTAAATGTTATAAATAACTGGTTTCGTAGTAGGCTGATGTGGACGAATTTTAGAAGTAGAGTGGGAAACACATTACATGAGTAACGGAAGAGTAATTAAAAGTGTTAGTGCCACGAAGAGGGACAACTGAGATGACAAAAGTCAGTCTAAAAAAGTATAATAATTAGGTAGAAAGTCCATAGCAGACCTAAAATAACCGAAGGAATGAGGTAGCCGTAAACCTGAATAGAAATAATTTAGAATGGCTGGATAACAAAATACTGTGGAAACAACGAGATGTAGGCCTATTGCAACACTTGGAGCTGAACTAAACACTTGGTTCATAAACGTCTGATGGTAAGTTAATGTTTGTAGTATACTGTTATACGTTAGTTAGTATGTTAGCTATATTACGAGTATATATTGTATTCTCGTATATATTGTAGTATAATATTATTGTATGTATTGTAGTATATATTATATTATATTTTGCTCCATTAACTCGATTAACAAAATTCCCTTAGAATCCCAAAACACAGTAGTAATTAACTTTCTGTTGGTCAAGTCTGCCTAAGGTCATGCGGCAAGTCTGCCTAAACCTTTTTTTGGTTTGCTACGCGAGTGTGTGTGCTGTCACCGGACAAAAGGCTTGCCGCATGACAAATGGCGCCAATCGTACACTCTAATGTTTTTTTTGGTGGCCCTAAAAAAGGACCGAGTGGCGAGAACGGTGATGTTGGTAGTGCCGCGCTGAGATGTTCGGCGGCTGCGCCCGCTGTTCGTGGTGTACTGCAGTCCTCCTCTTCTTCCGCATCGGTTGTAGAGTCCGCTGCCGGCCCAGCGAAATCCATCGCTGGCGCGGAACTGGAGGGCGAAGACGCAAGAACGCCGGTTCTATTCTTCGGCCGTTCCTTCCGGCTGACTCCGCGCCGATGTCGGCCGAGAGAGGAGAGGAGATGAAGTGCGTCCGATGGCTTGGCGATGCAGAGTGCGTAAAATTTTCTGCCGGCCCGGGTTCTATTAACTAACCGGCATCGCTGATTGGCTAGCTCGAACACGAAGTTGGTCACGTCTCGGCGGCTGCTGATGCCGGATTGGCTCGCTGTGTCCACCGCTGGTACCGGAGAGCAGATGTTCGCATACCGCTGTTGTCACAACTCCACCGGGTCTCGAATGCTCTCGGTAGCGAGCCTACTGCTCTTCTCCAGATGTGGAGGTGTCTGTTGGGCGCCATGTGTCATGCGGCAAGCCTTTTGTCCGGTGACAAGTGGCGCCCAACGTAGGGCAGCGATCATCTTGCGGATGCAAGATCCAGCCACGCCAGCGAGCTACCAGCCGGCACACCATCAACATGGCGCCCACAGACACCTCCACAACCATCTGGAGAAGAGCAGTAGGCTGGCTACCGGAGAGCATCAAGACCCGGGGGAGTTGTGACGGCAGCGGTATGCGAACATCTGCTCTCCGTTACCAGCGGCCGAGACGTGACCAAATACGTGCTCGGAGCGAGCCAATCCGGCATCAGCAGCCGCCGAGACGTGACCAACTGCGTGTTCGGAGCTAGCGAATCAGCGATCCCGGTTAGTCAATAAACCCGGGCCGGCAGAAAATTTTGCATCGCCACGCCATCGGACGCACTTCATCTCCTCTCCTCTCTCGGACGACATCGGCACGGAGTCAGCCGGAAGGAACAGCCGAAGAATAGACCCGCCGCCGTTCTTGCGTCTTCGCACTCCCGTTCCGTGCCAGCGATGGATTTCGCTGGGTCGGCAGCCGACTCTACACCGGTGCCGAAAGAAGAGGAGGACTGCCAGTACGCCACGAACAGCGGGCGCAGCCGCCGAACATCTCAGCGCGGCACTACCAACATCACCGTTCTCGCCACTCGGTCCTTTTTAGGGGCACCAAAATAACTAGAGTACACCCGGCCGGTGACAGTACATACACTCTTTTGATTATTCTTTTGTTTCTGGATTAACAAAACGAATCTATGTCTCATTCTTGTCACTATACTGTCTAAAAAACGTTGATCCTCTTCGTCATAACGCTCCAAAAACAATAACGATGCACCCATTCGTCGAGTCTTGTGGACGTCTGTGAGTTGTTTGGGAACCAACCGAGCACAGAGTTTCCTATACCCAAGCTTCTGATTAAGAATATCATAAAGAGCAGACTAGAAATTTTAGGAAAATTGGCAGAAAGTTCAGTAATTGTGAAACGACGGCGCTCTCGAACCGTCCTGTCTACCCTTTCAACAACATCATCAGTAGCCACGGACTTTCTTCCCTGCCCTCCTTCATCATGAACATCAATTCGCCCTTCTTTAAATTTTCCACACCATTTCCGAACTGAACCATTACTCATCACATTTTCTCCATACACATTACACAACCTTCGATGAATTTCTGCAGCACTTCAGCTTGAAGAAATCTAATAACAGACCGAATCTCACACTTGGAGGCAATTTCAATTGTAGTTGCCATAATTAAACTCTCGTCACCACAGTAATAGACAAAGTAACTATAAAACCAGTGGTTATAGGTTAGAACAAAGCCTCGAAAACGTTAATTAACACACAGATTGTTGCTATGACAACAGAACCAGGTTTGCCAACTCACCGGAGGTTGAAAAAAAATAGCCCTCGTACATCGTATTTATTCATATATCCATCACGATTACCTCCGAAATAACAGCTAGTTAGGTTGGTATTCGATAAGCTGACTTTACGAATATGAAGTTTTCCAAAGAGAATAATTTAAGTAATAAGGTATTTAGCGTGTTACTATTGTAAAATAAACAGTAGTTACTATTTTCTCTGCTACAACAGTACACCAACGCCTTCGCTGTCTGTCACGGGTGACAGATTATAAAGTGCAAATCCATATTCGTAATTGACGTTAAATTATATACTTTTTTATTAACACAATGCATTAATAACAACAAAAAACATTATTTGACTAACAATATGACTTAAATTAATTTAAAAATGTATTCCAGTATACACTTTATGGAAGTTTTGTTATCGGAAAGCTCAAGTGTATTTCTGTTTTATGACTGTCTTATCGGACCAATAACAGATAAAACGTTAAAGGAGCACATCAGATGTGAAAGAATAACGGAGAAGTTAAAAGGGTTTAAAATTCAGGAAATGCTATTTGAAATTAGAATTGGGAAGAAGAGAATGCAATGATTAAGTAATCCGTTTGACAGAAGGGGCAAAAGGTGAACTTCCAGTTGGTGACAGTATAATTGGCCGTTGAGGAGTAGAAGAAGAAGAAGAAGAAGAAGAAGAAGAAGAAGAAGAAGAAGAAGAAGAAGAAGAAGAAGAAGAAGAAGAAGAAGAAGAAGAAGAAGAAGAAGAAGAAGAAGAAGAAGAAGAAGAAGAAGAAGAAGAAGAAGAAGAAGAAGAAGAAGAAGAAGAAGAAGAAGAAGAAGAAGAAGAAGAAGAAGAAGAAGTTACATATCTCAAGGTATTGGCAAGATTAAGCTGAACTTCTCTTTATGAGTCGACGAAAAGATTAAGGATTGTGTTTTGCATAAAACAATATTAAACAGTATTAAATCGGATTCGCTAAATGGTCCTCATTTGGGCATGTGTTATACAGATTCACACGCCTCTTCTTTTAGCACACGAGTTTTACAGTTTACGCGCTAGCTTCTGCTGTAACATAGACTCGGTTATGTTTTCATGATGTAGATTTAGCCTAACGTTAGTGAAGAAGCAGTTCGTTGTTGCTAACCTGGTAACGTCATAAAGTAACCTTTCGGGTACCGCCGTGTGAAGTTGGGCAGCGGAAGGCTCTCTTGAACGGTGGCGTTTATGACAACCGGGAAGATCTCTTCCTGAGCCGAAAGACAGCGCAAAACAGAAAATATCAGAAGCAGTAAACGCATCTTATTTCCATGGAATTTTTGTTACTTTTCGCCACGATAAACTGATACTGCGTTCTATTCCTGCGGTGTGTTCATTTAGATAGTAGCTCTACTGTCTCATTAAAAAATATATCTCTCTGGCCTGCTACGCGGTAATTTTTATATAGATAACTTGTCGATACTCTGTTCGATGGGTTAAATTCTTCAGTATCGCAAAACTTAAGTAGAGATAAGTTATCAAAACGTGACCTCATCAACTTTGTGTATACAAGAAGTTAGATTTTCTCCCCACAAATAAGTGGAGAATAGCAAGATTCCAAACATATTGCAGATGACGATTCGATGATAGATTGAATATCCACGAAATTGACAACAACCGGAGAAAAATATACTTCATGCACTATAGGTCTTACACAAACTCGCGCGCTTCAAGTTTTAAGTATTTATGTATAAATTAATAATATTATTATTAATAATAAAACTGCTTATAAGAATATATTTTATTTTCCAAATTACATATGTTTCGGTAGTAATCCAACTATCATCATCATCAGATATAAATTAATAAATTCAAAAATTTTTAATCAATTGTTCAAAACAGCTGTTTTATATGTAGACATGTAGAATAGATTTAATGTTTTTATATGTGTATATAAAATATGTTATGTAATTAATTGTAAAACATAATATTAATATTTATTTTTATATTAAATTAGTACTTTTGAATATTGTTAAAAGACGGCTTCCTGTTTATTAAAAATTTTGTAGTTTATAATTAGACTATTGTTTTTTAAATTTGCGAACGTTATTAAGTCTCATTCTGTGTGATTAAAAACGTCGTGTAGCCTGTGCGTCCTTACCTGTCCCTTCTCACTCTTTATTTCTTCCCGATAGGCGCCAAATTGTTTTGCTAGGAACAATTAAAAGTTTTTATCTGGGTTGTTTTACAGTATGGTAGATTTGATTCGAATTGTTCGCCAACTGGCTGGAACTCGAATCTCGCTTGAGTGAGGGAAACGTGTTACCAACGTGAAACAATGTTGGTTAGTTTTACTCGCTCCTACAAAACACAACATACATAATATTTTTGAAAATAATTATTGGACGGTTATTAATGATACACACTTTTTTATTTAACTCAGAACTTGTTAATCTTCATTAACGCTTATACAAAATTGTGATTAATATAATATTTTTAGCCTCGGCAAATTATAATCGTTCACTCGGCGGAAGGGTGCGTTGGTAATACAATGTTTTTCTGTCGCCACGATCCGGCGTTGATTATTTATACACAATAAATTTACCAAGTGAGTCCTTTTAAGTACGACAAAGAAGTTTTAAAACAAGAAAATTAAATACAATATATCACTTTATAATCGTGGTAATTAAAATTGAACAAGGTTTACAGTAGATTTCAAGTTATGGTGTTAAAGTGTGTGACGGTGTCATTTGTGTAATACATAGGTTATAATCATTTAGTTAGTATATATATATATATATATATATATATATATTTGTCTACGAACGAAAAAATGGATGCAAAATTGGCACTTGGAATGTTAGAACATTACTGAAGCCTGGTAAAATGGAAGAGGTAAAGCATTCTATGATAAAGGCAGAGCTTAATATATTAGGTGTCTGCGAGACAAAATGGGCAGGATGTGGTGATTTTGTATCAGGTGATTTCAGAATTATTTACAGTGGAAAGGAAGACCCAGGAAGAAATGGAGTAGCATTGTTCTTAAGAGGTGAATGGAAGAGTAGTGTCTTGAATACATGTCACAGTAGTGATAGATTACTGATGATAAAACTTAGGGCAGAGCCAGTTGATTTGTGTATAATTATGGTGTACTTTCCAACAACAAGTAGTAACGATGAAGATATAGAATTAATGTATGAACAGATTGAAAAGTTGCTCAAGATAATAAAGAAAGACGATAATGTAGTTATAATGGGCGACTTTAATGAATATATTGGTGCTAACAGTAGTCAAAAATGTGCCGGGAAGTTTGGTTTGGGGAACATCAATGCACGAGGGGAAAAGGTTACTTGAGTTTTGTGAGCAGTATGAAATGATCGTCACGAACACATGTTTTGAAGTCCCCAAAAGACGACGATACACTTGGAAAGCACCGGGGGATGTTAGGAGGCATCAGATCGATTATATTCTAGTCAGACAAAGATATAAGAACCAAGTCAAATCTAGTCATTCATATCCTGGTATGGATATAGATAGTGACCATATTCCCGTTATGGCCAAGTGCAATATTAAATTTAGGAAAATCAGGAAATCTAAACAAAAGAACTGGTGCTTAGAAAAACTGACCGATGACAAAATAGTAAAAGAATTGGAAGAGGAGACAGACATGTTGATGGAAGGAAGGCCAAGTTGGGAGGAAGTAAGAGATGGAATAATTGCAACAGCACAGCGTATTCTAGGGAGGAGAAAATTAGAACCACGGAAACCGTGGATGACACAGGAATTGTTGGATCTAATAAGCAGGCGTAATAGGCTGAGAAATAAGGATTATCAGGAGTACAAGAGAATAAAAAATCAGATTACCTCTATGTGTCGCATTGAAAAAGAAAATTGGATGAAACAACTAAGTCTTGAAATAGAAGATGATTTCAGTAGAGGAAAATGTGATAAGGCATATTTAAGGATAAAATCGTTACAGTGGAAGCATAAGACGCGAAGTAATGTTGTTAAGGATAAAAATGGTAAAATACTTTTCGAAAATGATAAGGTCAGCGAGCGTTGGAAGGAGTATATAGAGGAACTATATGACGGGGAAGCTGTTGTAGTCACGAAAGAGTTTCTAGAAAATGAGAATGCTGTAGATAGAGATATGGTAGGACCGCCAATTAGCAGGGTGGAATTTGATTATGCCCTTAAAGGTCTGAGTATGAAAAAAGCGACAGGGCCTGACAGTCTACCAGCAGAGCTTTTGAAAAATGTAGGGGAGAGAACGAAAGACCAGTTATTTCGAATAATTACTGGGTGCTATGAAGAGGGAGTATTGCCAGTTGATTTCATTAAAAGTAGAATAATCACAATACCAAAGAAAGGTAAAGTAGACGACTGTGCTAATTATAGAACGATAGCCTTAATATCTCATGCTGCTAAGATTTTGCTGAACATAGTGAAGAACAGACTGGAAGGAAAGATTGATCACACTTTGGAGGAGGATCAGTTTGGATTTAGAGCAGGTAGAGCAACCAGAGAAGCAATCTTGGCTCTGCGGCAGATCTTGGAGAGGAGAATTGAAGTGAATAGGAAAACCTATTTAGTATTTGTGGATCTCGAGAAGGCGTTCGACAATGTTGATTGGAAGCTGTTGTTTCAAACTATGAGGAAGTCAGGACTTGACTGGAAAGTTAGAAGGGTAATCTTCAATATTTATAGGTTGCAAAGTACTGAAATAGACATAAATGGATGTAAAAAGGAAGCAATAATAAGAAGAGGGGTAAGACAAGGTTGCCACTGTCACCGTACTTGTTTAATTTGTTTATAGAAGATGTTGTAACTCAGATAAAAAGGAGTTCTAGGGGAATTAAAATAAATGGGGAACGGATACACAGTATTCGCTTCGCAGATGATTTTGTACTGATGGCTGACTCAGAAAAGGATATGACCCGAATGTTAGGTACGTTTAACAAAATTCTTCAAGCTTGGAGATTGAGGATAAATGTTAGGAAAACTAAAATAATGGTTGTAAGTAAAAAAAGAGAAGATATTAAATCAACCATTATGTTGAACAACACAATATTGGAGCACGTTACTGAATTTTGTTACCTGGGTAGCTTAGTTACAAGTGGGAATAAGTGTCTGGCAGAGATTAAGAGGAGAGTAGCTCTGGCAAAACAAGCATTCCAGAGCAAAAGGAACTTATTAACAAACAACCATATTAGTATTGAAACAAGGAAAAAGTTTGTTAAGGTATTTGTATGGAGTGTTTTAACTTACGGGTGTGAATCGTGGACCTTAGGGAAGGTGGAGAGTGACAGACTTCAGGCAATGGAGATGTGGATTTGGCGGAGAATGACAAAAACTTGTTGGACAGATAGGAAGACGAATGAACAGATCTTAGAGGAAATAAATGAGAATAGAACACTGCTTAGGAGTATAGAGGTGAGGAAGATTAAGTTGATAGGGCATGTGATCAGACATAGTGCTTTTTTAACTAACATCTTTGAGGGCAAAGTACTGGGGAAGAAGCCAAAAGGAAGACCAAGAACTGCATACTTCCGCAGCACAATGAGTGTCGTGAATAGTGGGTCCTATGGAGAAATGAAGAATATCGCAAGGGATAGAGTGACGTGGCTACAGCGACAAGGCATTGTCTTTAGGAGTTAAAATATAAAATATGTTTCTTTTATCAATCCTTGAAAAAATAATACCATCAGTGATAGTGAGAGTTCACAGTTTAGTGAGAATTTTGAAAGAGAAATTATTTCAGATATTTAATCAATTCAGCAATACTTATCGTCAGTTGCTAGGAAGTGTAGTGTCAATAGTTAATATAGGTTGGGTTCACCGATGTTGACTCTTCGTTCTTCAAATCTTGGGCTTTAGGTACGTCTTGCGTCTTTTTCTTGTTAGTTTACTTATTTTCAATGCATCTGGATTTAATTAAGCTGATCCTTGGTCTGGGCTGCATGAGTCATCTCCTCGTCAGTTAGTTTGGTTCCTCTCTTCATAAAATAGGGTCACTTTTACTGTTTTATAATAAAATTTTGGGCCCTTCACGGCGTGGCGTCTCTCCTCGTAAGCGTCCTATAGATTCTCTCGTTCCTAACTGAAAATCGTCAATATTCTGCTGTTGTCATGGTAACTCAAAGATTCTGATTGGTTAAATTTGACTTAAGACCATTGTTAGGAGATTTGAATTTTTATTTAAAATGGTTACAGATCTTCTGAATGCAATTAATCTTCGGTATTCAATTTTAATTATTAAATATCATCACCACTGTTCGTATTTTGTTTCAAGGATTAATATAACATCCAATAAGTTTGGGTTTACTGATGTATTAACATTTTGACAGTTGTTGATATTGTTTAATTACACTGTTTTCTTAATTTACAAGATTACTTTAACATTTCTTTCTTAATATGATTGCCTAATCGTCTTTTATTGTTTACTTGCATTAGTTTTGCTAATGTTATAGTTTAATTCTTAAAATTTGCAGTTTTTGTTGTTTTAGAGTTAGGCATTTGCCTAGGCCTAAACAGCAATTGGCTATTTTTCTTAAATGACAGAGATTACATTTTATTTCCCCTTGTATAGGTTCTGATGTGTTTCATACATGGTTTATTCATTTGTTGAATGGTTTTATGTATGTTCTATTGTAATTGTATGTTATTTTGTTAGTTCCGTATTCTGGCTTGTCTATTGTTATAACTGCTTTTTCAGTGTCACTGGATTTGTCTGAATTTATTTTGTTCCTCATTACTGCTTTTGTTTGTAATGGAATTATTATTTCTTATTCCCTATTATTTAAAATATAACATTTAGTCTTATGGTCTACATAATTCCCACAGACATATTTCTATTCATTAAACATAATTATTTGCATGTCATTACTCACAATGTTCATTCTCTTCATCTCTTCATACTCTTTGGTGAGTTATCATTATTATATATTATAACAGATAAAAACATAAACATTAATTAAATATTTGAACACAATGATATTTCCTTATAATTAATTCTAAATGACATTAGGTCATTAGAATGAAACTTGAATAGCATTTTACCATATTATATTTAAATCCTTCATACGATTATATTATTATTAAATGTCTTTCCTGTCATTTTATATTAATAATATTTTGTTTTTTTTTTTTTTTTATAAAAAAAAGACATATTAAATGATAAAAAAGACAACATATTTAACAGAATGGCAAAAGAAACAAAAAATAGAACATAATCCTGAAGCTCCAAAATTTAGATGTCAAATTAAGTTACATAAAAAAGAAATGCCATTAAGACCTATAGTATCATTTATAAATTCGTCAACATACAAAATATCAAAAGAAATAAGTAAAAGAATCAAAATGGCATATGAAAAAGAAGAAATCCACAGCATAGAAAATAGTAAAAAGGTAATAGAAAGATTAAAAGAAATTACCATAACAAATAAGACAAAATTAATGTCATTAGATATAAAAGATATGTACACCAACATATCAATAGCAAAAACAGTAGAAATAATAAAGAAAAACAAATTAAGTAATGTAGAATGGAAAAACGAAATAATAGAAGGATTAGAATTATGCCTAAACCAGAACTACTTCAGATTTAATAACAAATTTTACATACAAGAAAATGGATTACCAATGGGATCACCGCTTTCACCATTAATGGCAGAGATATTCATGAATAGCTTTGAAATCAAAATTTTAAAAGATATAGATAAAGAAAGAAGAATTAAAAAATGGATCAGGTATGTAGATAACATACTAATAGTTTGGGAAGGTGAAGTAAATGAATTTAAAAAATTTACGGAACAACTAAATAACATAGAAAAAACAATAAAATTTCAAGAAGAAATTGAAGGATTAGAAATTAATTTCCTGGATATCAATATTAAAATTGAAGATAACAAACTCAAATTCGATATATATAGGAAAGAAACATACTCAGATTTAATAATTCCACAAGAATCATATCATCCAGTAAATTATAAAATGGCAGCATTAAATTCATTTTGCTATAGAGCTATAAATTATCTAGAAAATGAAGAACTCAAACAAAAAGAATTAAAGAAAATACAACAAATAGCAAAAAATAATAATTACAACCCTAAAATAATTAATAGAATAGTTAAGAAAATAGAGGAAAATAAAGAAATAGAAAATAACAAAAAAGAAAAAACAAATGAAGAAAAGAAATATAAAGGAGCAATAACATACATAGGATATCAAACAAAAATGTTACAAAAATGTTTCGAAAAATATGAAATACAGATAGGAATAAAGAAAACGAAAAATGTTTTCGAATATATAAAAAATGATAAAACAGAAGAAATTCCATTAACAGAAAAAAGCGGCGTATACAAATTAAAATGTGGGGAATGTAATAAGATATATCTGGGCGAAACTGGAAGAAAATTTAAAATTAGAATGAATGAACACGCAAAAGGAGAAGGGGTTAGAGTAACGAACTCACTATATGCAAGACATTTCAACGAATCAGGCCATAAATTCATAAATCCCAAGGAAAATATGGAAATAATAAAAATAGAAAACAATCCGCAAAAAAGAAAATTAATAGAAGAACTAGAAATACTTAAAGTTAAAAAAGAAGATAAAAATAAATTAATGAATATAAAAGTGGATTTTACAAATGAAGAAATATTTTATTATATATTAAACAATAAACAAAAATAAATTAAAATAATAAGAATAACACACTAAAAAATGACGAAATGCAAAAGGTTATAAGTCAAGAATGAAGAAATTAACGGGAGATTCTTAAAACAATTTGACGGACGTTAGAAAAATGCCTAACGGAAAAAGGTAGACAAAGTTCCCGTGAAGAGCGGTAACAGCTAGAACCAATAGGAGGGGCGATGACATAAGGGGAGGGGCCTAAAGTATAAAAGCCTACAACGTACAGTTGATAGACGTTGTTTAAGACCTGAAGATGTCAGTAATGACGAAAAGCTTTGTCTAAATAATAAAAACAATTATAGCAGTTTAGCAATTTTATAAAAGAAAAGTAAGGATGGCTGCTAATTTAAACAATACGAAGAATAAAACATGCGAATTGCAAGCAGGTAAATATAAAAATGTAAGGGAATTTTTTAAGTATTTAAAAATTAAAGCAAAATTGAAAAAAACGCTAGGGAAAATTTGGTTTAATAAACAGTGTTTAATTAACAAAATAACTCCAAAATACGCAAAAATTAAAATTAATAACAAAAGCAAAGTAGCAAACCAAGTGAAAAACATGGCGGAAAAAATATGGATAAAACTTGAAATTAAGAACTTATACAGTAAAATAAATAAATATAACAAAGAAATGTATCAATTACATCAAAAATTATATACAAGTTACAATTATATAGAAATAGAAGAAATGAGAAAAGAGTTTGGTGAAAAATACATAGAAAAGAAAATAAGAAAAATGGAAGAGAGATTAAATAAGAAACTCAAGGAATTAATGGAAGGAACAAGAAATAAAAATAAAGAAAAAGATAAAGAAATAAAATTTGCTGAAAAAGTATTAAATTTAACAGAAACAAAGTTTACAGAAAATGAACATAAATTATTAGGGAAAAGTTTAAAATATGCAACAAAAACAAACATAGATAAAGAAAATACAATAATAGAATGTGAAGAAATAATCGATAAAATAAAAAATGAAGAAACTAAAAAACAATTAAGAAGTGAAGTAAAAGAAATAGTAGAAAAAATATGTAAGAAAAACAAAAATGTAAGAAATAAAAATGAAACACAAATAAAAAGAAATATAAGAGAATTAAAAAAGAAAATCACGGAGAACAATTTGATACTTATAAAAGCCGATAAAGGTAACACAGCAGTGGTAATGAACAAAAGAAATTATATAGAACAAGCAGAACAATTTATACAAAAAGGACCATATAAAGAAATAAAATATGATTGCACAAGTAAATTTCAAGCACAAACAAAGAAATTGATAAAAAAGACAACATATTTAACAGAATCGCAAAAGAAAAAAAAAAAAAATAGAACATAATCCTGAAGCTCCAAAATTTAGATGTCAAATTAAGTTACATAAAAAATAAATGCCATTAAGACCTATAGTATCATTTATAAATTCGCCAACATACAAAATATCAAAAGAAATAAGTAAAAGAATCAAAATGGCATATGAAAAATAAGAAATCCACAGCATAGAAAATAGTAAAAAGGTAATAGAAAGATTAAAAGAAATTACCATAACAAATAAGACAAAATTAATATCATTAGATATAAAAGATATGTACACCAACATACCAATAGCAAAAACAGTAGAAATAATAAAGAAAAACAAATTAAGTAATGTAGAATGGAAAAACGAAATAATAGAAGGATTAGAATTATGCCTAAACCAGAACTACTTCAGATTTAATAACAAATTTTACATACAAGAAAATGGATTACCAATGGGATCACCGCTTTCACCATAAATGGCAGAGATATTCATGAATAGCTTTGAAATCAAAATTTTAAAAGATATAGATAAAGAAAGAAGAATTAAAAAATGGATCAGGTATGTAGATGACATACTAATAGTTTGGGAAGGTGAAGTAAATGAATTTAAAAAATTTACGGAACAACTAAATAACATAGAAAAAACAATAAAATTTCAAGAAGAAATTGGGGGATTAGAAATTAATTTCCTGGATATCAATATTAAAATTGAAGATAACAAACTCAAATTCGATATATATAGGAAAGAAACATACTCAGATTTAATAATTCCACAAGAATCATATCATCCAGTAAATTATAAAATGGCAGCATTAAATTCATTTTGCTATAGAGCTATAAATTATCTAGAAAATGAAGAACTCAAACAAAAAGAATTAAAGAAAATACAACAAATAGCAAAAAATAATAATTACAACCCTAAAATAATTAATAGAATAGTTAAGAAAATAGAGGAAAATAAAGAAATAGAAAATAACAAAAAAGAAAAAACAAATGAAGAAAAGAAATATAAAGGAGCAATAACATACATAGGATATCAAACAAAAATGTTACAAAAATGTTTCGAAAAATATGAAATACAGATAGGAATAAAGAAAACGAAAAATGTATTCGAATATATAAAAAATGATAAAACAGAAGAAATTCCATTAACAGAAAAAAGCGGCGTATACAAATTAAAATGTGGGGAATGCAATAAGATATATCTGGGCGAAACTGGAAGAAAATTTAAAATTAGAATGAATGAACACGCAAAAGGAGAAGGGGTTAGAGTAACGAACTCACTATATGCAAGACATTTCAACGAATCAGGCCATAAATTCATAAATCCCAAGGAAAATATGGAAATAATAAAAATAGAAAACAATCCGCAAAAAAGAAAATTAATAGAAGAACTAGAAATACTTAAAGTTAAAAAAGAAGATAAAAATAAATTAATGAATATAAAAGTGGATTTTACAAATAAAGAAATATTTTATTATATATTAAACAATAAACAAAAATAAATTAAAATAATAAGAATAACACACTAAAAAATGACGAAATGCAAAAGGTTATAAGTCAAGAATGAAGAAATTAACGGGAGATTCTTAAAACAATTTGACGGACGTTAGAAAAATGCCTAACGGAAAAAGGTAGACAAAGTTCCCGTGAAGAGCGGTAACAGCTAGAACCAATAGGAGGGGCGATGACATAAGGGGAGGGGCCTAAAGTATAAAAGCCTACAACGTACAGTTGATAGACGTTGTTTAAGACCTGAAGATGTCAGTAATGACGAAAAGCTTTGTCTAAATAATAAAAACAATTATAGCAGTTTAGCAATTTTATAAAAGAAAAGTAAGGATGGCTGCTAATTTAAACAATACGAAGAATAAAACATGCGAATTGCAAGCAGGTAAATATAAAAATGTAAGGGAATTTTTTAAGTATTTAAAAATTAAAGCAAAATTGAAAAAAACGCTAGGGAAAATTTGGTTTAATAAACAGTGTTTAATTAACAAAATAACTCCAAAATACGCAAAAATTAAAATTAATAACAAAAGCAAAGTAGCAAACCAAGTGAAAAACATGGCGGAAAAAATATGGATAAAACTTGAAATTAAGAACTTATACAGTAAAATAAATAAATATAACAAAGAAATGTATCAATTACATCAAAAATTATATACAAGTTACAATTATATAGAAATAGAAGAAATGAGAAAAGAGTTTGGTGAAAAATACATAGAAAAGAAAATAAGAAAAATGGAAGAGAGATTAAATAAGAAACTCAAGGAATTAATGGAAGGAACAAGAAATAAAAATAAAGAAAAAGATAAAGAAATAAAATTTGCTGAAAAAGTATTAAATTTAACAGAAACAAAGTTTACAGAAAATGAACATAAATTATTAGGGAAAAGTTTAAAATATGCAACAAAAACAAACATAGATAAAGAAAATACAATAATAGAATGTGAAGAAATAATCGATAAAATAAAAAATGAAGAAACTAAAAAACAATTAAGAAGTGAAGTAAAAGAAATAGTAGAAAAAATATGTAAGAAAAACAAAAATGTAAGAAATAAAAATGAAACACAAATAAAAAGAAATATAAGAGAATTAAAAAAGAAAATCACGGAGAACAATTTGATACTTATAAAAGCCGATAAAGGTAACACAGCAGTGGTAATGAACAAAAGAAATTATATAGAACAAGCAGAACAATTTATACAAAAAGGACCATATAAAGAAATAAAATATGATTACACAAGTAAATTTCAAGCACAAACAAAGAAATTGATAAAAAAGACAACATATTTAACAGAATGGCAAAAGAAAAAAAAAAAAAAATAGAACATAATCCTGAAGCTCCAAAATTTAGATGTCAAATTAAGTTACATAAAAACGAAATGCCATTAAGACCTATAGTATCATTTATAAATTCGCTAACATACAAAATATCAAAAGAAATAAGTAAAAGAATCAAAATGGCATATGAAAAAGAAGAAATCCACAGCATAGAAAATAGTAAAAAGGTAATAGAAAGATTAAAAGAAATTACCATAACAAATAAGACAAAATTAATGTCATTAGATATAAAAGATATGTACACCAACATACCAATAGCAAAAACAGTAGAAATAATAAAGAAAAACAAATTAAGTAATGTAGAATGGAAAAACGAAATAATAGAAGGATTAGAATTATGCCTAAACCAGAACTACTTCAGATTTAATAACAAATTTTACATACAAGAAAATGGATTACCAATGGGATCACCGCTTTCACCATTAATGGCAGAGATATTCATGAATAGCTTTGAAATCAAAATTTTAAAAGATATAGATAAAGAAAGAAGAATTAAAAAATGGATCAGGTATGTAGATGACATACTAATAGTTTGGGAAGGTGAAGTAAATGAATTTAAAAAATTTACGGAACAACTAAATAACATAGAAAAAACAATAAAATTTCAAGAAGAAATTGGAGGATTAGAAATTAATTTCCTGGATATCAATATTAAAATTGAAGGTAACAAACTTAAATTCGATATATATAGGAAAGAAACATACTCAGATTTAATAATTCCACAAGAATCATATCATCCAGTAAATTATAAAATGGCAGCATTAAATTCATTTTGCTATAGAGCTATAAATTATCTAGAAAATGAAGAACTCAAACAAAAAGAATTAAAGAAAATACAACAAATAGCAAAAAATAATAATTACAACCCTAAAATAATTAATAGAATAGTTAAGAAAATAGAGGAAAATAAAGAAATAGAAAATAACAAAAAAGAAAAAACAAATGAAGAAAAGAAATATAAAGGAGCAATAACATACATAGGATATCAAACAAAAATGTTACAAAAATGTTTCGAAAAATATGAAATACAGATAGGAATAAAGAAAACGAAAAATGTATTCGAATATATAAAAAATGATAAAACAGAAGAAATTCCATTAACAGAAAAAAGCGGCGTATACAAATTAAAATGTGGGGAATGTAATAAGATATATCTGGGCGAAACTGGAAGAAAATTTAAAATTAGAATGAATGAACACGCAAAAGGAGAAGGGGTTAGAGTAACGAACTCACTATATGCAAGACATTTCAACGAATCAGGCCATAAATTCATAAATCCCAAGGAAATATGGAAATAATAAAAATAGAAAACAATCCGCAAAAAAGAAAATTAATAGAAGAACTAGAAATACTTAAAGTTAAAAAAGAAGATAAAAATAAATTAATGAATATAAAAGTGGATTTTACAAATAAATAAATATTTTATTATATATTAAACAATAAACAAAAATAAATTAAAATAATAAGAATAACACACTAAAAAATGACGAAATGCAAAAGGTTATAAGTCAAGAATGAAGAAATTAACGGGAGATTCTTAAAACAATTTGACGGACGTTAGAAAAATGCCTAACGGAAAAAGGTAGACAAAGTTCCCGTGAAGAGCGGTAACAGCTAGAACCAATAGGAGGGGCGATGACATAAGGGGAGGGGCCTAAAGTATAAAAGCCTACAACGTACAGTTGATAGACGTTGTTTAAGACCTGAAGATGTCAGTAATGACGAAAAGCTTTGTCTAAATAATAAAAACAATTATAGCAGTTTAGCAATTTTATAAAAGAAAAGTAAGGATGGCTGCTAATTTAAACAATACGAAGAATAAAATATTTTGTTTTACCTCTGTACCTCAGCAATCATCTATACTGTGTATTATCACACTAATAGTCATTTTTTTCTCTGAAACACATTGGTAATAATATTATTTGCCAACTTAGAATACTACTGGCTTTAAATTAAAATATGATAAGTAGTCAATACTACTACTACCTGAACTCTATTAATTACTTAATCTACTACACTTTGGTTCAGTTTGTCGTGTACACTGGTGTTCACTGATAATTGCTTTTAATTGCCACAGTCCTTTCTGTGTTTAGCAATTATTAGCTTTCACTCACTTTCACTATTCACTCTTAAATCTTTTACACTGATTTATTAGTGTCTATCACTATAAATGGGGTTCTATATAAATTGGGTATTTTAATACTATCACCTTGCACTCTATAATTGATTTAAGTGTTACTGGTGGGTATTGCTTACTTAAATTCTCTTTCTCATTTTACCAAATGTTCATTATTACTCTAATTCACTATCTCTCACTTTACTAGGTTCAATTGTACCGTTGACAAGTTTATGTTGTATCAGATTGATTTGTCATAGTTATCTCTATTCATTTGAGGTTCATTAGTGTACCCTTCTAAAATTTAAGTTATTGAGATTTAACACTTCTCATTTTACATACACTTGTTTGTCTGTGTTTATATTTATTATTATTATTTACAATTATTATTCATTCGTCTCTTTTTATTTGGTCTATCACTGGTGTTGTGCACTTTTACTGCTTTTACTTCATTTGGTGATGATCCCTATATCCTTTCATAGGTGTTAGGGCTGGTTCTACTTTCTCACTTACAAATGTTCATTATTTATATATCCTTTCCTTGGTGTTGGGGCTGGTTCTACTTTCTCACTTACCATCTATTGGGTTATTATGGTTAAATCGCCATGTATCATTGTTTTCAACGTTTCTGTCCGTTGCTTGTTACTTTTTTTCTTATCAGAGGTTACTTTTATGATTACTTTCATATGCTTGATCGTATTATTATTTTAATTACCCATTCTTTTATCACTGACTCATTCTTTTATCTTTTACCCTTTTAATCATAGTGTTAAGTATTTAATAATTTATTCTTATCATGTTTCTTCATTAGTGTTTGTTGAAGATATGTACCATTACAATATATTATCATGAAAGTATAAAATATTTTAAAATTTACTAATTTAATAAAATAATAAATACGGTACTTATATTAAAAACATATATTTTCAAATTAAATATATAACATATTTTATATACATATATATAAATATTACATTTAGTCTACATATAAAACAGCTCTTTTGAACAATTGATTTAAAAAAATTTTTTAATTTATTAATTAATATCTGATGATAATAGTTTGGATTTCTATCGAAACATATGTAATTTACAAAGTACAATATATTCTTCTAAAAAGTTTTATTATTAATACAGTAGAATCCCGCTAACTCGCCACCCGATATCTCGACATTCCGTATAACTCCACGACCACTTTTCTTTTAATCGCTAAATGATTTCTGCTGGTCAATCTTTGAAATAATGTAGTGGTCTATTAAAAGCTAGACTGTATAGTAGCCGCGCTCAAAGCGTTTCCAGGCGGAACGCTTTGATTCTCACTCAAAGGAAACCGATGGTCTTGTCTCTAGTGTCACTCAAAACAAGCTGACAATGTTGCCCAGTTCTTCTCCCATCTATAGTGAAACTTAGCGTGAAATGATTCTCCTCTTCATTGTTATTATTATTATACGTATGATTAATTCATAGTAATAATAATAATAATACAACTCAGGACTTCTCAGAAGTTTCAGTTTTAAGTAAGTAAACCTGACGTTTACATTATCTATAAAGAATACAAATACAACAAAACCGACAAAATATAGGTCTATACCTTTTCGACATAACTTTTAAAGTGATTTTCATTATTAAAATATCACAAAGCTTTGGGATAAGCAAATCCCTGCAATATCAGAAGGCTATAATAATAATAATAATATCAGAAATTAATAAACCTTAGGGCTTCACAGACACTTGCACTTAACTGAGGAGTTATGTTGCTCTTCCTGACGTTAGACTTTAACCGTGCCCAGACTAATTCGATTGGATTTAATATGCAGTAATAAGGGGGAAGTCGTAACACTTCATGACCTGCCTTTCGAGCCATCTCATCAACTGCGTACATTTTGTTTATATTCGCCGCTTTTATTCTTTCGAGCAAGATTAATTTAATGGGGACTGTGTCCGGTACTGGTAAATCAAATTTCTTCATAAATTCAATAATTTCGGACTTGTTTGACGATTTAGTTGGGATTTTGATAAGCTGTCTAGAATGGTAACTCGCATTGTCTAAAACTATGACATACTTCCTGTCTTTTGAAAGATTTTGCATTAACGAATTTTTAAACCAATTCTCAAAAACTGTAGCATTCATCTCATTGTGGCTGTCAGCTTTAGCATCTGAAATATTTTTGGCAGACAAATAAAGACAATTAGGAGCTCACCCCTCAGCTCCACCAACATGTAGCACCATGATGCGCTTCCCTCTAGATACAGGGACGTTAATAGCGCAGCCACATGTTCCATCATCCCATCCCTTCTTCATGGTGTCATGTGTGTCGAACCAAGTTTCGTCTAGATACACAACATCATAACCCTGTGAACGCAGTTGGTGTAGTATATGGAGGTACTTGTATCTCCAAGACACAAATCTTGCTGACTCCATTATAACACGCCTCTTATTAAGCGTCCGAAATCGAAAGCCGAGCTTCTTCACAAGGGATCATTGCATTGTTTCTTTATAAGGAAAACTTGATATGTTCTGAAGATGCTGGAGTAGTTCGGAAATTGTGGGTGGCTGTCCTTTCTTGTAAAATTTGTAAATTTCGTGGCGGATAATGTCGCAAACAAAATTATCAATTTTATTAAAACAGCCTCTTTTGTTACCTGGCTTCTTGGGAGTCACGGGACCTCTAGAAACAATTTTACGAACAGTCGGGCGGCTTAATTTCACAATTTTGGCTGTTTCAGTAATTGAACCCTTACCTACTTTGTTATTTACAACATATTCATGCACGTTACACACTATAGTTTGGCTCTGTTTCGAAATTGTTCTAATCGAATTTTTGATTGGCATACTAGTGCCTGGAGTGGCCGAGATTTCCCCGTCGTTCGAAAACTCTCCATTATTGTCACTTACATCACCACTATCACTGTTGCTAACTACATCAACAACGATTTCTTCACTATCACTATGACGATGACTCCCTTCTTCATTATCAGCGTGCTGAGGATATGGTTGTTCTCTCTCCCAAGGTCTCCATATTTTAAACACGTGAACACGGAACAACACGGAACACAAACACGGAACCGAAAATTACAACTATAAATAAAGTAAAGCAGTATTACTGTGATATTTAAATATAAATATACTATGTAAAATACTATGTGCTGTAAGAAGGTAACAAATTAATAATTCCTAAAGCAGTGGTTTCTTTGGCAACGGACTCGAAATTCAGACAAGCGGGCACTGGTCTTTGTCGCGCAAAGACTGATCCACATTGCATTCAAGTTCAAAATACGTTTGGCATCATTGGAGATGTTTCAGAAGCGGTTAGCTTTGTTCACAGCTGTCAGCAGCAGGGGGTGCCTTCGCTAATTGGGCTATTTAACTGGTCTTTGATGCCGCCTGGAAACACATTCAGAGAGGTTACTATAATAATTTCTAACATCGCCTATACGGTGCAAACAGAATAGGTACATTTTAATTACTGTATTATTGTAATTACAGTACATATTTAGGCGTATGAATGTTTTCCTGTTCTGTTCAAAGATTTGTTACGGTATTTAATTTTTGTCCCTTTCCCTTTGTGACACTAATTCTTGGAACTGTCTAACGAATTTAGTGACAGGTTTTGTTTTTTTCGTGGAAATTCCAATCTACCCCATTCCCTCTCTCACTAAAGATGTGGCTGAAGAAAGTCAGGTAGCCGCTGTCAATCACCACTCACATTCTCGACAATGGCTCACCCCATCCTGATGCGGAACAGTTACGAGACGAAGACATAAGAGCCACGTTTCTCCCTCCTAACGTGACTTCGGTATGTCAACCAATGGGCCAGGGCATTTTGGAAGCATTGAAGAAGAGATACAGACGTAAACTTCTTTCATATCTTGTCTTATCCATGGAGGAAGGGTGTGGCATGATCGATAAACTAAAGAAAACAGACATGCTGGCCGTAGTGGGGTGGATATCTGAATCTTGGAATGAAATCGAGCATATAAGCCTCGTTCGTTCCTGGAGAAAATTGCTGGACCATTCAGGAAACGAGTTTCAAGAAAGCAGAGAAGAGACAGAAAATTGTGAAATAGTGGACTTATTGAAGAAAATTCCAGGCTCCGAAGAAGTTGGATATTATGTTGGAGATATTATTGGATATTATGTTGGAGAATGGATGGGGCAGGATGAAAACTGTGAACTTTTAGGAGATGGTGAAAGAGAACGAGGATAAGAATGAAGATAAATCAGAAGACGAAGAGATGGAAGACAACGGAAAAGTTAAAAAGATGACTCACAGTGAAGGACTAAAGGCCGCTGAAAGAATGCTCCGGTACTTGGAGGAGCAGGGTGTATCTGCTATGGACATTTTGTTTCTCCGTAGCCTACGTGATGAAGCTGCACGAAGGCGAAATGAGTGTGAGCATTACAAGACTTTTTTCTACAAAGAACTAGTCATTTCTTCAGTTTTGTATGTAAGTTTTTTTAAATTTTAACAATTATTTTAGGGTATGTTGTACTTTTCTGTGTCCTGCATTGTGCTGAAACTTTCATTGGAGTAATATGCAGTACAATTTTATGAGTTTTGAATAACCCACCCCTTATTCCGTAAAACTCGACATTTTCGTTAACTCGTCACCATCTCAGTCCACATTAGTTCGAGTTTGCGGGACTCTACTGTAATCATACAAAATATGGAACAATAAAAATTTGAAAATTAATGATTAACATTAAATATAGTACACACACACACATATATATTGCAATGAAACACAGGATCCTGATAAACAATGCAGGCTTGCGTAATACACAGACGATAAACATGTTGTAAATGGTAGTTTGTTAGGTTCGGTTTTTTGTGGTATAAGTTTTGTATTTTAGAAAGGATAAGGAATTAGGCTTAGTCAAACTGTGTATTATTTTATGTGTTATTTATTCATGTACTATGTCAGTGGAAATGTGCTCGCGTGCGCGAGTTATAAACGTTTGCCCGGTTGTGCGTGATATAATTATCGTATCGTTGTGACACTTGATCTGAACATAAACTACCATATTAGCTACAGTTCCTGTATGTTTCCTAAGCTTAAAATGACGTTAAAATATGACTTCGTTAAAATATAAAGCTGGTTGTAAAACGCATTTCTGCGTGAGATAAAGACATTCAGAGATTACCATCTATGCATGCTCTTGCAAATTCGATGCACTTTACGGCATGAAACACTGCCGAGTCGTGTGCAAAGAAACCATGTGACTTCCTTCCA
The DNA here is from genome assembly GCA_034769895.1 of Magicicada septendecula. NCBI lineage: Eukaryota > Metazoa > Arthropoda > Insecta > Hemiptera > Cicadidae > Magicicada > Magicicada septendecula. The sequence continues at coordinate 82,667,307 of CM068368.1, read as the reverse complement.
CCAATAAGAAGCTGGAAGGCAATCGGAATTTTCTTAAGCCTGGGGCTGCACAGTTAGTTCTTCTTATCTAGCTATTACGATCGGAACGTGCAATTCTTGTGCAAGATTTTTCGCTTGCAAGAATTTGTTAAGTCTTTTCGGCGGTAGTAACGAGTGCGAACGCTCAGAACTGTTTGTTTAATACACCTTTAGACACGGTATTTTTATTGTAACATAGCGTGTATAAATAAGTGAACTTAGACTGTGTTACTGTGTGAGGTATTTTGCAGTACCAGTAGTATTTCATAATTTACTTATTAGTAAAATATTGTCATCAGTAGTTTCCGCGTGAGTGAAAGATTTCCGCATAGGGAGGTCTGCTGATCGTGGTAGACGCAGTGTTACGCGTGAACACTTGAAGAGTCCGGATTGGTATAAGCTTAATATACCGTTTCTATAATACCCACTGTGACCTGAGATACTTATGAATTATAAATACTGTATACAATTTCAGAAGTAGTATCCCTAGAACCGGTGTTTGTGTGCGAAGCGTCAGTGTCAACGTTGGAACTCCAGGACACCAGCCCAGCTGGAAGCGTCACCAGAGTGAACCATCTGTCATCGTACGCAACGCCTGCCGACTCAACGACACAGCAAAGCCCCCCCTTTTCCATCAACATCGCCGTGGAAGACATCACATATGTAATGTACCACATCACGTATATGAACAATAACTAACACTTTAAAAGACTATATCTGAAACACTATCATTATTATGCTTGTCAAATATATCATATAAACAATTACATATGTCTTGTGTGCAATAAATAATCTTAAACCCTCCAATATAGACTTTTGCATTAAAACACACATACTACCATATCCTATGCGCCAATAGTTAAGTTATTTGTGTTGTCGCAATATATATATTTATTTATGTGATGTTATATAAATTAGTTTCTTCTGCAAGTAGTAATTTCGTATATTTTCTTTTGTTATATATATATATATATATATATATACGAAAGAAGAAACAAATTTATATAACATCACATAATGATATAATTGCTGCAAGAAACTTCGAGTTACCTATATAGAAAATTATATACATATGTAATCACTGTACTTCTAGTGACGCAAGTTTTTATTGACGTCAGTCTGTATCCTCCGAGGTTTCTATGAAAATTTTCGTTCAAGCAAATGCCACTGCAAACAGTCACACCAGGAGTTATTAGTTATTCTGCCAAAAATTTCATACGCATTTTCACTTAAAACCCTCCATCAGTCAATAACACGTTTTTGTAAAAACCTGGATCTGCTTCACGTCGCACGAGGAACGCAAAATTCCAAACGACGGTCAGCACAGGTGACAAGTTTCATAAAGTGAACTGATTAATCTCAAGCACTAGAAACTTTAATCTAGTAAATTTACGCGTACTTCTGGCTTAATTGTGACGACAAGTTGGGTGTTCTTTTCAGTTGTAGCAGCTCGTGCTCGCCCGCTTCGTGGTAAGCGCATAACAGATACTGTTTGGGGGACCCTTCTTGAATTGTTAGGAAAGACAACGTTAGGAGTATAAACGTGAATGACACAAGACATGAAGTGGTAGTGCATCGGCACGTGATGATTATTACCGATATTGTTAGTGTTACAGGTGCAACAGGCTACTTAATTTTTCCAAGAAACCTATAGATTTTTAAACTCTGACCCTAATGATACTGAATTGCTTTTATACCAGCTGGTACCGCAAGATGGTGACAGAGAAAACATAATGAATGTCTCGATAACAAGAGGAATACTGCTAGTTCCAAGACGACTGAACTTAACCTCAAGCTCAGAAATATCTACTGGCTGGTAGGCAGACAATCGCGGCAAAGTCTTAACAAAAAATATTAACATACAAAGCCGTTCTTAAGGCATTACACTACAGTAGTGAAGCCAGAATGCCTATATGCAAGTGAATGTCTAACATTGAATTATAATTTAAACAAACTTGAATTATTGGAAAGACGAATCATTAGGAAAATATTAGGCCCACGAAAAACTTCAGAAGATTGGAAATTAAGAAGTAATGATGAACTATATCAAAGTATAGAAAATATAACAGAAACAATGAGAAAAAGAAGACTATTATTTTTTGGACATTTATATAGAATGGACGACAATAGGTTAACAAAGCAGATCTTCAAATATCTGTGGGGGAAGAAGTCAACATCGAGTTGGATTATAGAAGTCCAAAAGGATTTTGAATAAAATAATATACACACAGAATAAGCAATTGAAAGAGGAGTTTTTCGGGTAAAAGTGTTAAAGATGGAAGGAGTCCAGGGTAGGAGAGTGAAAAACGCAGGTTCTGAGTGGACTGAAGACAGGAAGAAGAGACACAGTGAAAAGATGAAAGTATATTGGAGAAAGAGAAAAGAACAAAGAATAAAGAATTGAAATTGGCATGTGGTCCTTAGATGGCCGATACAACAAAAAAGCAGTCCTTAAACCGGTATGGACTTACGGTATTCAACTTTGGGGTACTCCTAGTACGAGTAGCATAGAGATTATACAGCGTTTTCTGTCAAAACTTTAGGATCAATAGTCAGTCGACGCTTCATGGTTTGTATCCAACAATTCTATACACGGAGACCTAAATGTTCCTAATGTAAGAGAAGAAATACATTGTGCACTCTGCAGGAAACACTTATCTAAATTAGAATACCATCCTAACACCCCCCCCCCCCAGCAATTGATTTGTTGTGTAATAGTGAAGACATTTATAGACTGGAAAGACATAGATTGTTCGACACACTCTTGAGGTTCAACGAATAACATTTAATCTGTATTATCTGTATTGTAATGTCTGTGTTATCTGTTCTCTAATCTCTGTATCATTTGTGTTCATGTTAACATTAAGCCTTAATGTCAACTGGTTTCGTTTATAGTATTTGTGTATGTTTAATTTGTAGACAATAACAAGAAGATCTGTCAATGGACAACTCTTCAAATCAGATGTATGTGTCATTTATTTTGTTTAATGTTCTCAAGTCGAACAGATTACGCAACAACAACATGATCAGCTACCAACATAATTGATTTCTTCCTGCTTTCCACCAACATTATATCATATAAACGCGTGCTTCTTTCATTAATTTGCTGTTAATTTTTGTTACAAGTTTAAAAAATACAAAAAAAAAAGGAATCTCATAGAAAGAAAAATTTACGATTTTGTTTTAGGACGGTTACTATGGCAACCATATTTTGCCAACTACAAGGACATCAACTGAAAACAAAATTTTGGCGAAAGCTATTTTTATCTTACTCTATAATATTAACCTCATTATTCTCTTGACATTAATGCTCTAATGTTGTATATAATTTTTTTTAAAGGATAGGTGAAAATTTCTATAGACACTAGGAACCCCGTAGTTCCTAGTAGTGTGGGACTCTAACCCATTAATAACACCTCCCTTAATGCTACAACTGAGCAAGCTCATCCAGGAGCTTCTCCTTCATGTTACCTTCACGGGTGATGGGGTGAACCCCAGTAACTAATCCCAAGATTATTCTGTCTTTCTCTCACGTCGAGTTTTATGGATCTATACATATTAATTGCTTTCTATTGCGATGCCAGATCATGTGGCCTCTCTCTTTTGAGTCGCCTCAGGACGTGTGGAGCTTCTTCCACCACGTGTCGCATTATTGGGGTATCGTGAATCTGAATCCTCTGATCATGTTTGTTATTATTTCGCTGACATATTCTACATTGAGGACTATGTAGGTTGTCGTTCTTTACATACCAAGAGGGATTCACTATGCTTTTGAGTACTTTGTTCTGAAAAGTTTGTATCTTTTCTAAGTTAGTTTTCTTTGTACAGCCCCACAGCTGAATTCCGTAAGTCCACACAGGCTTCAGAACTTGTTTGTACAGCAGCAGTTTATTTTCAACTATTAGTATGTTGCCTATAATGATTGCGTGAAACATATTCTTTCCTATAGCACTACAGCCCTTGTTGGGCCCTGGCCCCTTCAATTTTTCTCCCCATTCTCTTCTGTCGGTAGCCATCCTCCTCCAGGACCGCACTTTCAGTATTTCTTTCGCATCCTCATCCACCGCGTCCTCCCATCTTCTCCTCGGTCTTCCCACTGGTCTTTTTCCGTGGTTTCTGACATTCAATAGTTTTCGTGGTATTTTGTCTTCCCCCAACCTGGCTACTTGATCGGCCCACCTTAGACGCTGTAGTTTTATGTATTGTGTTAGCGGTGGTTCTTTATACATTTGATACAATTCAAAGTTATATCTTATTCTCCAGCCTTGTACGTCATTAACTGGTCCCAGGATTCTTAGTAATATTTTTCTTTCAAATATATCAAGAGAGTTTGCTGCTTTGGAGTTCAGGATAGACTTTTCGCAGCCGTAGGTTAGGATGGGTACGTAAAACATGTTATTATAAGAGGATAACATTTTTATACTTGCAGATACAAGGTGTTATTTTGACGATAATAATTATTATTATTACTATTGTATCGTACATACTGGCCTAATTATTGGTAATGTTATTTACGGTTAGTTGTTAATACCGGAGCTGACGGAACAAGACCAATCATCAACAAAGGAGGGCGACATGGGTGTAGCTTATCCCACGTTCTGTTAATACTAGTCTGACAATTCTTCGCGCTATTAGGCCGCGGCCCATATGCTGCCGCATAAAATCTTTTGCCACGGTCTTCTTCTTCTTCTCCACGTCAAGGTATATGCTTACACCCTGTTCCGACTTCGATGAATCTATTTCTTCCTTCGTCTACCTACATCAAGTCTTCCCTGAGGGCTGTATCGTATTACTTGTTTAGGTAGCCTCATATTTTCCATTCTCCCGATATGCTGCCTCCATTTTATTTGTCGTTCCCTTGTTCTGCTGGCCATACAATATGCATTTAGCTCAGTTCTTATATCTTTATTTTCTATTTGATTTCTAAGAATGCAACTTTGGTTTTCCTCAAGAACTTCGTTTCATTCGTTTGTATTCTTCGATCATCATTTCTCGTCATGGTCAAAGTTCCACTTCCACAAGCTAAAACAGGTGTTGCCACTGCTTTATAGAATTTTGTCTCGGTGTCTTTCTCTGTCTTGTTTCCAAGCGTTCTGTGTATAGTACCGCATATCATTTGATATCTATATATTTTTACATCCATGTCGCTGTCATACTACTGTAGAAACCTGGTGAAGAACGTACCAGTTGTTGCCCAATTCGTTACACAGAAGGTGGCCTCCAGTGGTGTGGCCGAAACGTATGTTTTATGCGGCAGCATTGGACCACGGCCCACACATTGACACAGATCGGGGAATTGTCAGACTAATATTAACAGAGTTGACCCCGGTAGTGACGGCGTAAGATACTATACCCGCGTTATTCAATACATATATTGATACCGTTGTACGACAATGGACGAATGTTGTTAACCTCGTAATTAGATTAACTCTAACCCATAAACGTATAAACACAGTATTGTTTGCAGATGACTAGATAATTTTACAAAACCCAAATGATGACCTACAATTTGCTATGTATCGCTTGAGCTTTATATTGTTACGGCATCACGAACAATCTACGTGTTTGTCGAACGTTCCAGAGAGATCCAGAGTGTAAGCGTGTGGTGTACGTGCTTGTATACGAATCTACGAGAAAGTTCTCGATGCCGCCAGTTGTGCGGACTGTGTCAAGGTCGCAGTCAATTACGTAGTTCATACGCACGCTACGACGCAATTAGTAATCGTCTAGATATTCGACTAGCTATAAATACCGGTACTCAAACGACGACGTTCAGTTTAGTATGAGGAGAAATTTTTGACTGTGCGGTTCGAGAGTATTAGTGCGATATATTTACAGAGCAGTTCTAGTTATTACTGTGTACGTTCAAGTAGTTATTAGTGCAGTGTTTCGTTTTATATTCGGACGGTATAATTGTAATACAGTTGAGTTTTAATATTAGTGGACATTTTATTCTGTAGCGCCGACCGTCGAGTCTCTGTTCCCTGTTCTTCTTCCTCATCGTCTGTGCCGTCGCGATCTTTTAGCGCGCGCACTTTATGACTTGTCCAACCAGACGCTGATTTGGCGGCCTCAAATTGCAAAGCATGTACCAGGGCGTCCGCACTGTTCAGGTGTCTTGCCATTCGTAACACTTGCTGTAGTTCGTTATCTCGGACACCGGCAGTAAATGTCTGCATCGCAAAACTCGTTCGAAAATCTTCTGGCGCTTTAGGATAGGCCAGTCTAATTAGTCTGTCGATACTTGCTTCAAACTCTTGAAGGCTCTCCCCGGCATGCTGTCGGCTTGCTCTCAACTGGGTGCAGTACACATCTCGCAAGTGTTTATCACCATACCGTAATTCTAGAGCTTTTATCAACTCGGCATAAATGTTCTGGCTGTCAGGTGGTACTTTCTGTAGTAATTCTGCCGCAGGACCTTTTAATGCAAGAACGAGTGAAACAGCCTTGTCTTTCTCTGTCCAATTATTTGCCCATGCAGCAGCTTCAAATTGGCGGAGGTACGTTGCCCAGTGACTGCTTCCGTCAAAGGTTGGAGCTTTGACATGAACTGTCCCTACTGCAGGCAAAATGACTCTCTATTAACTTATTTTCTGTGACTTTTTCTGTCTTTATCATTGGTACAGTCTGTTCACAAAGTTGTTTTGGTTGTAACTTCAGGCACTGCTCGACTTCATTTTTAATCTGCTCTTTTATATTTGTAACCGAGTCTTCTATTTTTGTTGACATAGCATTTTCCACACTCGTGACTGATTTTTCTACTTCATCTATTTTATTAGACATCGATTCTTCCACACTCGACACAGATTTTTCTACTTCAGCTATTTTTAATGTCATTGATTCTGTGCCGGAGTTGCACAATCCGGCGTTCGAGGAAATGCAATCCTAGTTTTCGGTTTCGGATAAGTGTCGAAGTATTAGTTGGCAAGCGCGATTTCGGTGGCACTGTTTCGACTGTGCACGCGACCTAGCGGCCAGGCTCGAGTTGCGTTTTCCGGCCGCATTGCGAGAGCCAGTCTCTCCAACGCTCTCACTGAATAAACAGCTCAGCCGTCTTTCCTCTGTAGCAGTTCTTTTTGTGTGTAGTCTTCCTCATCTGTATGGCAGGCTAATTGCTTAAGACTCACCGGTAAGTGCATTATATGCATATACACAATAATTTGGTAGTAAGAAAATTTAAATTCAAAACGTATTCAATCCAGATGCGAACGTTAGAATGCTCGTGGTGTCGATCAGATGTGTGTGAGCATTAGGAGATTTAATTAATGTTGTTTTATTTGAATACCGCCTGTAATTGTATTAACTATTGTTCATTCAGCCCTGTATAAAGACGCTACAGAATTAAGTAAGTTAGTGAGAACTGTATCTTGTTAGCTATGTATGAACACGCACGTGTGACCGGAAGTGTGAACATTCTTTTAAGTAAATCATTTAATTGTAAACTTTAAGACCGCCCTAGATGAAGTACTGTGAATCTGTTAATTGTCTGTAGCTGATGGGTCTTTAAAGTATTCGTTATTTGAAATATTTGTGATCGAATGTAACGCCACGTGGCCAGGGGGCTGGGAGCATGTCAGGTTATGTTGCGGCTGGTCAGAGCCGGTGTGCATTCCTCATTACTGTGCCTGGTTAAGTGTTAATGATGATCATTTAGTAACATATAAATCAAATACAAATTTAAAAATATTTTATGCATTATTTTGAGTTGGTTGGGAACGCTATTTCAGGTGTTTAGTATACATGACAAGTGTGCTAGCATTAGTGGGCAGTACATTAATCATTTTCAATATTTAGGGTTCTCGCCCTAGAATGGAGATCTGGCCACGGCTTGGTGTACTGCCACCTTCACCAGCTATGAACCACTAAAAAACTTCGTCTGTGACCGAGGAGGGACTAGCTGCCGCCAACAATGTGGAACCGCCGCTTCATATGAGGTGATATAAACACTTTTTTTATTTTATCCTGGCCCGCGGAACATCCCATGTGAGGTGTTTGTGCTATAACAGTTTAACTTTATTCAGCGAGATGGTTAAATCGAGGGTGTGTCGGCAAGACAATTTCTATGTAAGTTATTCTTGATAATACAGTACAACCCCTGCAATTGTGAACTGATATGTGGGAGGGTGCCAGAGCTGTTTTCGTGTGTATTATGGGTGGAAAAGTTGTAAGGGAAAATTTGTTCTAAATTAAGTATAAGGGTATGATTTTCTTGATTCCGAACCGGCTGGTTCGGATGTCTTTCTTAGTTTACTACTGGGGTTTCACATTAATTATCTTTCTGTATGCAAGGGAGGGGGGTTTCTTTTTATTCTGTTTCCGGCTGTTATTTTACATATGGGTTCTCTGTTCACAAGGTAGGCACCTGTGGGTGCCATTTTATGCAGGTTTTCTACGTGACATATTTTGTCAGGTCAGGCCTGTTCAGGTACACTCCTACAGACGCACGTATACAGCATTTTTTTATTTTATATATGCACAGATGGCTGAAATTAACTTTTTCTATTTCTTTAAATATATTCAATATTTTGAGATTATCAAATTTTACCTGGAATGAAATATACAAGCGGTACTTATTTTTTGTAACTTAGATTTTCTGGCCATTATATGCTAAACCTGTTTTGTTAATTTTTGGATATTATCAAGTCCTTATGATTAAATAATGACTAGGTATATAATTAAATGAATAAATAATTTCTAAACATTTAACACTGTTATGACAGATTTTTAGAAGTGTTCTGTGCTTTGTATAGATCAACAAGTTTCACATTTTGCTCATCATTGTAGCAAGCTTACTTATCATTATATTTTCTTTAATTACTAGCCATTACAAATGTTTTCTCAATTATAATGTATATTTGTATCTGACATAGAATTGTTACTGTCCTTAGTCTGTCTGCTGACATTATAAAAATGTAAAAGGGGTTGCGGTTGTTGAAGACATTAGTTTCCATTTAGTTTGATAGATAATGGCGGGTTCCAGTTATTTAATATTTACATATCCGGGGCGATGAAAGTATAATATACCGGCGGTCCGTGAGGCTTTTGAATAGTATGGCGTGTTGAGTTGTAACTGTGATTGGGTGAAATTAATTGTGATATTATTTGTTGTTTTGTGTTTGTGGTACAGTGATAATTATATATACAAGGGTACCTTTTTATAATGTCGAGATATAAACAGAAAAATTGTTACCTTATGATCATGATCATTTCAGATTGAGGAGAATATATATACCTAAATAGATATGTTATGTCAAACTTATGTTTTATGTTAATGTGTATAAATAGGATATATATATATATGTATAATTAGGTGATTTTGGACATTATGGGGATTACGGGGTTTTTGGAATTGTGCTGCATGTAACTTCACATAATAAAGGCTGTTATTGTTGATTACCAGAGAGTTTAATTTCAAGTCCCGTCTCACTGGACCCAGCGCATTTTTGCTTCTCTAGGCCTTCTGCCTAGTTTTAAAAATCTAGTGGCCCCTCTTAAAAAAAAAAAAAATGTATTAAGTATAAAAAAAAATTTTAAAGAGGCGTTACAATTCTTGTACCCCTGATATCTTAGTAACTTGTTTATTAAGCTCACCTCGTAGGAGGCCCAATTCTGCGGTACTGTGTTCTTGGATCTGTTTCTGCTTCTGTATTAATGCTTTGATGTCTTCTGTTTCACGCTTCCGTTCCTCTGCCTCCTGTCTGCGTTTCTCATCCTGTCGTATTTCTGCTTCTTCCCTTTCTTGTCTTCGTTCTTCTTTTTGTCGTATTTCTGATTCTTCTCTTTCTTGTATTCGTTCTTCTTTTTGTCGTCTTTCTGCTTCTTGTACAAAGTATCCACTGTTTCCACTGTTAACCGTTCTATCCCACTTCTGACACCACTGTTACGACGGTCTACTCGATCGTCGTAGGTACAGTGGAAACAAAATAAGTACAAGACAACAATTAAGTCACTAATCACACCTTTAATTTTTACCGTTAAACAGTTCGTAATTAACAACACAGTGTCTACAACAAATCAAGAGAAAATTGTTCACACGCAATAAAATGTCCACTAATATTAAAACTCAACTGTATTACAATTATACCGTCCGAATATAAAACGCAACACTTCACTAATAACTACTTGAACGTACACAGTAATAACTCGAACTGCTCTGTAAATATATCGCACTAATACTTTCGAACCGCACAGTCAAAAATTCGCGTCATACTAAACTGAACGTCGTCGTTTGAGTACCGGTATTTATAGCTAGTCGAATATCTAGACGATTACTAATTGCGTCGTAGCGTGCGTATGAACTACGTAATTGACTGCGACCTTGACACAGTCCGCACAACTGGCGGCATCGAGAAGTGTCTCGTAGATTCGTATACAAGCACGTACACCACACGCTTACACTCTGGATCTCTCTGGAACGTTCGACAAACACGTAGATTGTTCGTGATGCCGGAACACTATGTAAGGACTATAATTTGATTTTATCTGAAAAACAAATCAAAGATCATGGCTTTCAAAGGGAATTGGTCAGTGCGTTCGAAGTTAGTGGTCAGTAGAACAGGGGTCACGTTCTAACTCACTAGTGTGTGATGCCAGTTATTGACATCACCAATAAACTTCATAAATACCAACTGACGTGTACAAGCCCATACCACATTGTCAAGCGACCCTGCACTCTGCTGGGCGACCCCCATAGTCTACTACATAGGGCTCTTCTCCTGAGTGAGCCAATACCCTTACCCTGATCAACCTAAACCTGATAAACCCTTAAACCATAAACTTTACGACACTGAACTTCACACCGCCCTGAATGGTCTGCCCTGGACCATTATTATTTAGACCATTATTATCATTTATTCGGCGGGGCTGTCTAATGTCAGCTGTTCAAGAGCCTTCTTTCATCAGCCACCCGCCCTGGTTACACAAACAGGCTTGTGCAGATCACCGCTGAGCAGACAGTGGGGCCGCGTCGGAGGCAGCAGCGCTGGCTAACCGGTCCTCAAATGTACCGGGAGGTTTCTCCGCTGTTAATCGGGCGCGTCGCCGCTGGCTGCAGGGCACAACACAACCCAGACTTTGGCTAGACTGAGCACCTCACTTGCTGAGATCCTCTCCCCTACCCAAACAAAACGGAGCCCACCATCCCAACCCAAGACCTTGAATACCCTAGCCCTTGAGAGAGTTTCGATACTTGCAGTCATCGGAGGAGTCACTCCGGGAGCTGCTACCATACACATACAGGGGCCTTGAGCCCCGTCCCCCATTAGCTACAAGCTACAAAGCACCTTACAACGCAAGCTACGGTGTAACAGAACAACAAGGCTGACAATGTTGAAGTTTTATAAGGTAATGGGGACACCCCCGCCAACCTATGAGTTTGAGACTTGGACGTTGCGGAATCAGCGGATACAAGTCGCTGAAATGAAATTCTTGAAACAAGTAAAAGATAGTTTCCTCCGCGATCAAATTAGCAATGAAGGAATAAAGGCCGAGTTGGTGATATACAGCACGAACCATAGGATTAGACAGTCTTCATTGGAATAGAAACAGCGCATAGACAGGATGAGCGATGACTGTCTAATAAAAGAGGTAATAAAATATAGACCTCAAGGAAAGGGAGATGTAGGTAGGCTCAGAAGAAGATGGCTGGACTAAAGACGGAACAGGCTGTAAGTCTAGACTCTAAGGTGAAGGAGAAGACGAAGTTATTTACAATGTATAAGTACGGAGACGCGTTCAGTCGACTTACTCCAGAGTTGTATCATCTCTATTCGTCGTCTAGTAAAACTGCTTGTGTCTCTCTCTCCTCTGGCACTACGGTCCCTGTAGAACCCTGGCCTGCTCAGCGGTTCTCCACCATTATTCTCTGTCTAGAGCTTCACTCCTCCAACCTACCACTCTCATCTCCGTCAAATGCCGTTCCACGTCTTCACACCATCTCCTCCTCGGACGTCCTTTCCTCCTTACTCCCTCCAATGGCATTTTTGGACCTCGATCACTTCTCGTTCTTACCACGTGCCCCAACCATCTCAACCTTTGCGCCTTCACTGCCGCAACTATGTCCGCTTCTCTATAGAGGCCTCTTAGTTCACGATCTCTTTTTACGTGAAAATTGCTTGTATACGAAAGCTAAATACATATCTAGCTGTACACATGTAAATAACATCAATAATTGTGTTACCCAAGAAAAGGAACTGAACGAAGCTAAAATATAAATCTGTATAAATAGCTATATACTGGATTATTGGAGTAGCATATGTAATTGCTTAAGCCGCTAACGTTGTCATAGACCCAGAGTTTGCTGAACTCATTAACCATTATTCGCATACGCTCAATCACACCAGGCGTTTCACACACACAGTATACAGGATCCGTTTGTTTTAACACACGATTTCACAGTTCGCACACCACACAGGCTAAGCAGTGCTTGCCTGCGTCAGTACATAAGTAACATAGTAACATCGAAAGATTGCTAACCTGGTAGCGTCATCACGTAGCCTAACGGATACAGTCGCTTGAATTTAGGCTGCGGAAGACTTCCTTTTACAGTGAGCTTCTTTGATACGGGCACTAGAGGAGGCGCAGGAAGCGGATAGTCTCCAACGTCTATCGTAAATTCTCTGTCGTAATAACAAATTTTTCCGTCGGCAGACGTGTTGTATGTCACTTGGATAAATAACGTTTCCGAACCGTTAATTTCCACCTCATCGTTTTCATATACGAACAGATTCTGAGATTTTTTCAAAACAAACTCTCCCCAAATTGCGTACGGTATGTTGTTATATCTGGTCCTGTCGGGGTGCATGAAGCACTGCGCTTGGACGATCCAAGAATAAGCTGCAAGAAACAAAAACAAAAAACACTTCAGACACAAACGAATAAACAAACAAATACTATAACGTAAAGCATGCATTAATAATAGTAATCAAACAATTAGACGTCTGACTGCAGATAAGGGAGAAAGGAATGTGCTTACAATAACTTACAGTACGAGGTTTCATCAGAAAGTTTGCGCAGTCCTTGTTTATTTGAAAAATTATGCATTCATTCATCGATATTATACTGCCCCCTTTAAAACAGTCTCAGTTCAATGCAACACGATTAAGCCAGCCGTTTTGCAGTCTTCAAAATATTTCAAGCATGCACTTTTTTGTACAGCCTAGAACTCGCTTAGCGATTTTCGTTTTACGTCTTCAACGGTCGCGAAACGTTGTCCTCTCGTGGAAATTATCACTATTGGGAAGAGGAAAGGTCGCGTCTGGACACGTCTGGCGAATACGGCAGTTATCGTGTCATCATTTTGACGTTTTCTTTTGCCTAGCCTGGCAAAATTCTTAACAAGCAATGACGTGCGTCCAGGCGCATTATCGGGTTGCAGTTTTCATAAATTATTCTTCCGTAAATCTTGTCGTTTTCTACGAACAGCATCATACAGATGGCGTAAAATATTCGAATAGTACCCTTTATTTACCACTACGCATAGCGATGAAATATCGTGGAACACAAAAAAATAATCTTCCTGTTACGACCACGATCTTCAACTCATTTACGGCAGTCTTTGAAGCTTGTAAACCGTTTGTTCACGCACAGCGCTCTCGCCGGAACCCTTTTGAACACGTTTACAAGGACAGAGCAGTTTATCTCACAGTTTACACAAAACTTAATTCATGTTCTTCAATCTTGCATTGTAGAATGACAAAAAATCGCCTAATACACCTAAGAACGGCTTACTCAGCTCACTCAGCTTACTCAGTTAGCTTTGAAAATTAAACTATGCATAAAATAGGGCTAACATTTTAGACGATTGTCACTAACATCTGTACCAACATAACATAAACAATTTTTTAATCGGACACTTGTGGCAGTGGAAACTGCAAAATTGCACAAAATCTTTGATCAAACCTCGTATGTTCCAATGCTAAGCTGTATGCTAAAAGTAATGGACCAGAATTTGTTTGATTACTCTCATACACGAAAAGTGTTGACAAAACATGCTCTTTCCTAGTTTCGAGCAGGTGAAACCAGACAGATAAAACTTGTTAATTCGTAAGCGTGTTTAATACAATTGGGTGCATTAATGCTCAGGACCTTTTTGTGCATCCGATTTATATCGTACGATCACCTACGACCAAAAAAATCGTACGATGGATGGGAACAACAGAAACAAATGGGCCGTTTTACGCACTATCGTACGAGGGCCGTAATGGTTCCGTTTATGCACTAGCGCGAGATTTTTGTCGTAAGACTTTCAGACATCAGCGCTACCAACCATCCTGGCTAGCGTAGGCGAGGCAGTTGTCCCAAGTAATCGGTGATATTCGCGTCCTGGTGTGATTTTCGTAACTCGTTTTGTAAATATGGAAGTCGTTAATGCAGAAAGACTCACCGACCAAATCCAAAACAGGAGAGCAATACGGGATTCCGCTTCCGAAGATTATAAAAACAGATATTTGAAGAATGAACAATGAACTGAAGCACTGCTCACATATCGTCCACAGTTAATACAATGAACATCTCGTCTTCTTTTCTTTAAAATACAACTTGCGCGGATTCATTTTCAGTACTGATGATGGAAACTCTGAAAGAGTTTGTTTACACCCACTTCCGTTATTTTTGACGCACGATAGAAATCGGAGTCAAATCAGATGCAAAACGTATCGTACGATATTTTAACATACGATATAAATGGGATGCATAAAAGGGGCCTCAGGTGTGTGATAAAAGTAGTGGACTAGAGGTTGTTTTATTTTTCTCAGCATAACGCTAGTGTGACTTAATGGTTATAAGTAGCCGATGCTGTTGTAAGTCAATGGGTGAACCGTTTCGTAGGACTACATAGTAGTAAAAAACGATGAACAATGCTGTTCTTAACAATAGAAAATCAGGAAAGTTTACACGGAACTTTGCAAACGTTTTTAAAAAAAATGTATAAACCCTTGGTAGACTACGTTTCACAGTTTTTATTTAACTCTGACAGCGGTTTCGACTTCTTAAGCCATTGTCAAAGAAATGAATGAACACTTAAACGGCGAATGTAAGGGTGGTGGATATCTGTTTAGGGCGTGTATCGGAACATTGCCCGATATTAACATAATCAGTTAATAGACCTATCGTTTCAACTTTGCTTTGTGGATTTCAACGTAAATATAAATGACTGGGTTATCTTTTACATTTATATAATTCGTTAACAACTTGTTAGGGGTCAACACAACTTTTCTTTGATACTTTAAATTCTGGCGTTGTTGACATCAACATTAAGCGACATTAACATAACCTTGCTGACGTTCGGAACATACTATGTATGTCGCCTTGTTTGTATCTTTATATTTGAATCTCTGCAGACATTCAATTATACAATTGATATGTATATCAATAAACATGGTGATGAAACAACAAATTTTTGTCTGTCTGTTTGTACTTGTTTAAAACAAGATGAGAGCGTGTTTTGTCAGCAGTTTGAGAACACATTTCAGTGATTCCAGTGTACGTGAAAAAAGTCAAAACACACATGAATAAGATTGTCAGTTCCTTGGTAAATTTTCACAGTTTCTTTCGAACGTTAAATCCATCGAGACTCGTACATAAGCTGGAGGAAAAGTACTAACACAATTGCATGTATATAAATAACTGGTTGTGTAAGTATCAGGTGGACATGAACGAACGGAAGACGCAGATTAGAAAGCAAAGAGAAGAACGTTTCATGCTCTGGGGTAAATACTCCAAACAAATAAGGCACAGAATCACACCAGCAGATGTATATTACGCTGCAGAGAATTTTAGGCCGCAGAACGCGCATTAGCGAATCTTGGGTGATAGACAACGTGTTTATAAGATAGATGAGAGGCATGAGGGACATAGACCGAAAACGATCGAGTGACAAAATAGACGCAGAAAAGACGCAAATTACAGGCGTAATAGGGAGTGTAAATAAATGTGTTGAGGGGAACGAATAGGAACAACTGAGATGATAAAATCAGTCCGGAAATGTGTGACAATAGTGTAGAGCAGTGGTCCGAAAGTGGGGTCCGCGACAATGTTTCAGGGAGTCCGCAGACACTGTTAAGGAAAATTAGAATATACCGGAATTTTCTCAAATTTTTATGCTTCCAAAACAAATTTCAAATTTTAGAATCTTAAAACAATTATTTGAAGATTGCAGTATTTTTGGGGGGGTTCAAATTAATTGTAATTGTAAAAGTAATTTCAAACTAATGTCTTGAAATCATGTAGCAGATCTGTTTCTCAGCCGAACTGACTAAACCACTCTCTTACACTACAAAAAGAAGATTCAACTGACAGTTGATTAAAATTACATTTTTCGCAATTTCAGCTATCTGATTTATGGTTATCTGTAATGACTGACTAACTTGAACGCGCAAAAAAGCTTTGATGCGTTTAACTGTGTTTCCCTCTACTTATTTGTGTGAAACAGCACTCTCCCTGCTCACATACTTGAAATCGAAATTAATAAATATACTTGTGTTGAGAGTAATATTGAAATTATGAGACATAAACCCAATACTGCAGAGCTAACTGTTCAAAAGCAGCTTCATTGTTCGCATTAAACCATGTTTGATACCATTAATATTATAATTTTGCAAGTTAAGAGAATTTTGATGTTAATACATTTTCAATAAAATATAAGAGTTTCTCTTATATTTACTGTTTGTTTTATTTCTGAACTACTAGACGGAGTCCGTGAATTTTTAAATTATATGTGGGGGGGGGGTCTGCGGACTGAAATGTTTGGAGACTACTAGTAAGAGAATTCATACAAGGCCTAGAAAGATCTGAAGCAACGAGGTAGCTGAAAATCTAAATGTAATAGTGTGTTTGGAGTTGCTGAAAACAAAGTACTATGGTGAAAAAGAGATATAGCCCTATTGCAACACTTGGTACGAACCTAAAAACACTTGGTTCGTAAAAATTGAGTGTGTGTTAATGTTTTCGAATGTTTGTAGTATCGATAATGTTATATATAAGTTAGTGTGCTAGTTTCATATTAGTTACATTCCACCGTATTTAACATAAATATTTATTATTATTATGAATAATATTAACATTTTTCTTACAAGCATATACTTTATATTTTAAAAATATTTTACACTTTTTCGATAGTTTAAACTATCATCACCAGAAATTACAAATTCATAATTATTCATATATATATATATTGTAATAATATATAAAAGATTGATGTGTGTGTTCTTAAATTGGTGTGGCTCTCGACGTCTTACTGGCCTGAAACACTTCCTTAAGTTTCCCAGCTGGTCGAGTCTCAATGGTAGCAAGACCGGTCGAGTAGCGTAATGTCGATGAAGAAATATATGTCCAGCTTCACCGAAAGTTTCAAAACAAAAATTATTGTTTTGAAGAAAATTAAAAAAAAAATTATGTTTATAAAAAAAAATAATTAAAAAAAAATTTTTAACTTTATTAATTAATTAATTATAATCAATTAATTAATATAGGGCTGTGAAGTTTTAAAAAGTGTAATGCTCTTCTGAAAATTTTTATTAAAGTTTTGGTATATTTTAAATAAACTATCACCACTCATAAGATTGTCTTCAAACCAATCGATACTTGTTTACCTTTTTATTTTTTTAGGTTATCTTCACTTATAGGTGGTAAAGTCCTGATAGATTATTAATTATAATTATATTAATGATAACTAGTAATATTTATGAAATGAAGAACTATTTAGTGTTGAAGAATA
Organism: Magicicada septendecula; assembly: GCA_034769895.1. Classification (NCBI taxonomy): domain Eukaryota; kingdom Metazoa; phylum Arthropoda; class Insecta; order Hemiptera; family Cicadidae; genus Magicicada; species Magicicada septendecula. The sequence goes on along the minus strand of CM068368.1, from coordinate 82,649,576 downwards.
TTAATGTTTTATTAATTAATAGCAATTTGACTCTTATCGATTATTATCGACTCTCAGGATATCGAAAAAGTTACAAAGTATATTATATAAAAATTATACAGGGTTCTTTAAACAGCCAATTATTATCAAAGTCAGAGAAATCGGGCCAATATTTAAAAAGTATAACGTTACAACAAATTAATAATTATTACTAAACACAGACATTGAATAATAATTTGAAAATAAAATAATTGTTTTCACCGACAGCTGGGTTGAACTAGGAGGCGTTGCCGTGGCGAAGACGACCAATATTGCAAATGGCTGCCGTGAAGTTAGTAAGATGTCATTCGTATATTCTACGTTCCAAATAAAAGATTTTCCTGTAGTATTCCTGTTCTGGTGTCTGCGAATCTCTTGTTAAATGTTGTGTAGTGCCTAGTGTACTGTTTCTGGGTTATATTTAGTGTATCCGTGTAATTATTAGTTCAAACACTTTCCCCGATTCCGTCACTAATTTGGGTTAATGTATTATACAGTTTTCTAGTGTTTTGTGGTGTTTTTCGGAGTAGATATGTATTGTTCTGTGTTATGGAGTGTTTCTTGATTGTTTCTGTTATAATATGAGAGTTTTAGAAGTATTTTACAAGTCACTCGCGATTTCACAATAACGTACTATACACTCGCTTTATATGACTATTATAAGTTAGGTTAGGCACGTTACAAAACGTTTGTCATGTTAACCGTTCAAATACCAATAATTAACTAACTGTTTCCTCCAGTTTCAATTAAACTCTGAGCCAATATAATATTATTCTTAACATTGTTCAAATATATTCTCATATCCTGTGCACACTTTAATATTTCACTATATAAATACCTAAACTTGGGTTATTTGTCAATTTTATTCACTAGATGTTATTTAAATTAATCTTTCAGTTCATTCAGCTTATTTTCAGATTAAATAATGCCGTTTTATAGTGTTTTCTGTCCAAAAAATAGTAATTTTACTTTCAGTTTGGTATACTCTGAAAAGTCAAAACATCAAAATTTACTTCCTGTCATTATATAAATTCAGCCATTTTATCAGTTATATTTAATATTAATAATCCTATATTGTATTAAAAGGTTCATATTCTCTTATTTTCTGGTAATTAATTGAATTAGTTGTATTCTGAAACATTATTCTGGAATATATGACTCCCATGTCCAAATTTCTGAGTTTAGTCATTTTCATTTTTATTTATAATTCTGAATATAATTTATTAAAATCTTCCTAAATGGTATGTGCAATTATATGGCTTGATCTCAAGTTTATTTTGTCTAAACCCCTTTTGTTTATTTGCATTTAAATGAGCAATTTCTCTGTTTTGATGAAGTTTGGTTTCCATTCTTTTGGCCTATGATTTTTTTTTAACAATTTTTCTTACAAAATACTTTACAAACAATATATGATGTGTGATACCCTCTCTGACTTTTACATATAGTATTATAAATTAAACATGTTTTCAAATTACACAAAAACAATTAGTATTGGTTACAATACAAATAATAGTTCAACAAATAAAGAATATTTTTTTTTTTAAATAAATGGTTGTCTTCAAGTCAGACATCTTACAACAAAATCCTTATTTCTAAACATGGAAATATGGCTTACAAAAAAGGTTTTTTACTAACTAACATCTTAATTACTCTCTACTATTTACAAGTAGTAACTATTTTTATAGTTCTGATGTTAGTTGTATGAGACCCAAACAAATGGCCTTATATCTAAAACATTTTTAAACATTCTTATATTATATACATAAAAACCTTATATTTATATTCTCATTTCTAACTATTATTATAAGTAGGATTCTACAGTTTTTATACCGTCTTTTGTACATTGTCTTTGGGGAATTGTACCCTGTCATTAATAAATAAATAGTATGAATTGTTCAAAAAGTATTAAGAAATCTGTTTTTCCTTTTTTCATGTAAAACAAAAATGTTATTTTAAACAGATTCATGTCTCATGAACAACATATTGTCACAGTACACATTTCAAGTCATTGGAAATTGTATATTTCATTGCATTCAATGTTTGTGATTGCCAAGAATGAAACACAAGGTTCATTTTTTATAATACCCAAAACTATCACTGGTTCACTTTGCACTTATATATTATGTTAATGCTAAATGGTCGTATAGTCTTATTAACATAATAAATTGGTTAGCGTTTTTTCAATGGAGATTTGTTCCATGGGTACTATATTATTGTTTCATCTTAGTTCACAGGCAACTTTTACTTTATACACTTCTCTCTCTTAAATTTATATACATGTGGTTTTTATTTCGTTATACTTTTATTTTTAAATATTTATTTTGGGGATATAGGGATTTGGGTGTCTTTTATAAGAGCATGACATCTTCTTCAGGATGCTGCCTTCTTCTTCTTTCATCAGTCTTCTTTTCTCCTGCCTTCTGGGACTGGTATCTTCTCCATCTTCTTCTTGATGCCATCAGGTTTCTTGGGATCTTCTCCATCTTCTTCTTTATTTCAGAAATACACCACCTGTATTGGTTGATCTTGGCTTATTTTAGGGTTTCTATTCTATTTATTCTCCCTCGTTGTGGGTTTGGTCATATTCTGTACTGCTTGGTTATTTACTTTTTTACCTTCCTGGGTTATACCTTGAGAACCTTTGGTTATGAGACTGGTTTTGGATGACTCATCACTAGTAACTCCTTTTATTTGAACTTGTATTTTCTTTATAATAACGATTTCTTTCCACAGTTGCTATGAATTAATCTATTTATATTAAACTTAATGCTTTCTTCCAAATTTAAATATTATAACTTCATTATTCTAATGATCAATTGCCATTCAATATTATGCATACATCTGTCACGCTACAGATTGCTCTCCTCCAGAATAATTACTTCAGACATGTTTATGGATGAAATAATTTCTTATGATAATTTCATCATTTCTTATAATTCATTTTCTTCTCCATTTTTATATCGACTTTTTTATAATTAGAGTTTAATTAATTTTATATATATAATTATTTGTTTTACTACTGATCCTTTTCGGATAGTTAGTGTCTTCTGAGATATATTATTATTGCAATACATTTTCTTCCTTTATCAACTTCGTGTTGCATCCTTGGGATATTAATTCCCTAACATTCCCTATCACGTGGGCTGGGGCAGATCAGAGGGGCACTGTACGCTACTTCTCTGCTGGCCATACACCACTTCTATAAATTGAGTACAGAGGCATATCCATCCCTGCTCAAAAAAACATAATGCTGCTGGAATTATCTTCAGTCAGTCATCGAATAAATAAATAAAAATTAGTCTCATTATCGACTAATAAAAATATCTTTGGATTCTCCACTTCGTAGTCTCTCAGATTATCTCACATTTTCTATCTTAATAAATCTTCATAATCATTATTATACTCATTACATATATATTTTTCAAAACTCTTAACTTGTCTGATATATTTATTTTAATTATGGTTGAAAACCTTTCTTTTAATAATTCTGGTTACTGTTTACAGTGTAACTCTCTTTCTTCTCCATCTGAATTCTCTTTATACTTTCTTCTGGTTACTCATAGTATTAGCATGGTCTTTATATATAGTCTTTCTTATTCATTATTTGAATGGTCTTAATATATTATATTTAATTTTTTAACATTGTATCTTTACATTAGATATACAGGTTGTTATATTGATCATTTTCTTTAAACATTTTGGTTCTTTCCTTTCTCTTAGAAAGTTATTAATCCGCCTTCGCATTCATTAACATTAATTCATTTATATCATATTTCATGTGGTATTTCTTCTCTTTGCATTTCATATAGGTCTTATTATTATCATTTGTTCAAAATCATCTTCTCCATCTGTTTGGTATGAGTTGTTCTTCTTTGCTCTTAATTAACTGTTTTCATTATTGTTTCATAGGTAATTAGTCTCTTTGCTTCCAAATTTTCTCTTCTCTTGCATATTACTCTCTTTTTTGTTATTCTTCTCTACTCCTTCAAATGCTATTGTGAATATCTAGCATTTATACTGGATTAAAGTTAATTCTCTTTTCTGAATTAATCACTTTATTTTCTTCTCAATTCAATTATAATTGACACATAATTATTTTTTGGAACTTGGTTAGTTTTAATGTAAAATTCAAACTATTCTTTTTATTTAATTGAAAAATATTTCTTATAAATCCTTGTAATATGTTGATCTTATCTTGTTTCAAAGTACTGACGTTCTATCAACATTCAAATTCTGTTTAATTCATTTATTCCCAGAATTGTTTCATTCAGAATTGTTTATAGTACTGTGATTTTACTATTATTTCTGAATGTTTTGATATATCTCCAAATTCAAATTCTTCTTAATTATTTACCATAAAGTTTTCTCACAAACTTAGTTATAGTAAGTTGGTCTTACTTTATTTTTAAATTTTTTGTAAAATTAAGTTCAAAATTCTCTCTCTTTCTCTTTCTTCCATAAAGTTTTGTTCTAAATTATCAGGTTGTAGTAAGATGTACTTACTCAATTTTAAATTTTTATAATTAAATTCAAAATTCCTTTCTTCTTAATTCTTTCATAAAGTTTGTTCAAAATTATCAGTGGTAGTAAGATGTTCTTACTAAATTTTAAATTTTTATAAATAAATTCAAAATTCCTTTCTTCTTATAATTCTCCAGAATTTTCTTTTCAAAATATTAGGTTGTAAGATGTACTTACATTATTTTAGGATTTCTCAAATAAAAATTCTAAATTCCTTCTTCTTATAATTCTCCAAAATGTTCTTCTCAAAATATTAGGTTGTAAGATGTACTTACATTATTTTAGAATTTTTTAAAAATAAATTCAAAATTCTAAAACTCACAACTCATTCTTCATAATATTTCTTCATAGAAGCTTGATTGTACACTCCTTTGATTTTTCCTGAAACGATTTCCTTCAACTCATATGTATTGTTATGCTTATCATTTACCACAACATATGGGCCAGTGTATAGTAATAGTAGTTTTTTGGTTATGCCTTCTAAGGTGCTAGGCAGCTCTCTATTTTTTAGGAGGACTTTTTCACCCTCTTTATATGTTACAATTCGCCCTATTGCCTTCTGGTATTTGGCTTGCCGTTTTTCCTGATCTTCTGCTACCTTATTGTAAAACTTCAACTGGTTGAATTTCCTATTGTTGTTCGTTGGAAATTCAATGATTTGTTCAATGTCTCGGGGAGTCCGCTTCTCATACATGGCTGAGTACGGTGGAATTCCTATAGCTGGATGGTGGGCGTAATTTAGGAATGTTTCTGTCGCTGCTAGGTACTCTTGCCACTTTTTCTGTTGGTTGTGACAGTACGTGCGCAATATCCTACCCACTTCTCTTAGTACTCTCTCAGCCGGATTGCTACTTGGGTGGTAGACTGATGTCTTATACGTTTTGACCCCAAGTGCTAATAAAGTGTCTCGCCATCTCCTCCCCTTAAACTGTGTACCATGGTCGGTAATAATAGAAGATGGTCTACCGATCTCTGGGATATACAAATCAATAATCACCGCCAAAACCTTTGCTGTTGTTGCCCGATTAACCGGATATAGCTTTATATACTTGGTGTAGTGATCCATTATGATTACCAAGTATTTATATCTGTTTCGACCACCGCTACGGGGAAATGGCCCGCAGATATCCAAAAACACTTTTTCCAGTTTTGCGTTGGAAGTTATCGGTATCATGATACCCTCTGTCTTTTCATTGTTTACTTTTGCACATTGGCAGATCTTACAGGACTTGATGTATGTTCTCACCTTGCGGTTAATATTCTTGATCTTACAATTTTCCTCTAGAGCCTGTATCACTTTTAACGCTCCCATGTGACCATACCTGACATGGTAATCGATGATGACCTCCTTTTCGATTTGGTGTGGGATTATCACCTTCCATGTCTCATCGTCCAAGGCGGTTTTTATTAATAAAATTCCCTTGTTAAGGTGGTAATATTTAGAAATGGTTTCATCATTGGCTTTCAAACGACTCACAATGTTTTTCAGCTTAGGATCAGACTGCTGATGGATTCGAATATTTATTAGCAAAGCTTGTAAATCGGCTCCAGTCGTGAATATGTTATAAATTTTTACTAAGCTCTCCTTCTCTCCCTCGAAAGTCTGATCTTCCAGATTTATACGTGACAACACATCCGCTACCACGTTCTTCTTTCCTGGAATGTATTCCTATTTCAGGTCATATTCTTGTAGGGCGAGTACCCACCTAGCCAATCGGCCGTGACTTAACTTGCACCTACGAAGGAACGAGATGGATTTATGATCAGTTCGTACCGTGACTTGATATCCGAGAATGTACGTTCGGAACTTGCTGCATGCGAACACCACGCTCAACAATTCCTTTTCTGTCACACTGTAGTTCTTTTCGCACTGGTTCAGTGTGCGACTAGCGAAGCTTATTACCAGATGTTGTCCCTCCTCATCTTCCTGGTATAATGTCGTTCCTAAGCTTAGATCGCTAGCGTCACAGTTTAGAAAGAACGGTTTCTTAAAATCTGGGTGACGAAGTATCACACTCTCCAGAAACTTCTCTTTTATCAAGCGGAAAGTAAGGTCTTGATCTTCACCCCAAATCCATTTGTTTTTGGCAGATAACTGTGGTTGAAACTTGGCGGTCAACTCGGAATATCGGCTCTGAAACTTCCTGTAATAGTTACAGAGTCCGAGGAAAGATTGCAATTGTTTCCTGTTTCTTGGTTGCGGGAACCTCTGAATTGCCTCCACTTTCTCTGCTGATGGGGTAATACCTCGGTCGTCTAGGTTGAAGCCTAAAAATTGTACCTCGCGCGCTATGAATTTGGATTTCTCCAACTTCAGTGTTATGTTGTTCTGCGCTAGTTTGTTTAGTACAAATTCCACTCTGTAACAGTGCTCCTCCCAGGTTCCGGATGTAATTAGTAAATCGTCAACATAGACGGTGGTAAATTGGAGCGCTTCTTGTCCAAGAATCTGGTCCATGCATGCCACAAATATGGCGACAGAATTGACAAGTCCGAAGGGCAGTCTCTTGAACTGGTAATTGCGCCCTTCGAAAATGAACGCTACATACTGGCGGCTTTGTGGATGCAGCTCTACCTGCCAATAACCACAGACCGTATCCCAGGTGCTAATAAATCTAGTACCATGAAAACGCTTTAAGATTTCTTCTATTTCACCGGGAGAAGTTCTGTCATTCACTATTGTCTTATTCAACTCACGCGCATCTAAACAGAGCCGGACTTGTCCGTCTTTCTTCGGAACAGCAATAATTGGACTAGTGTAAGGTGATTGACTAATCTCAATTATGTCGTTTTCTATCATCTTGTTTATCTCTGTTCTCACGGCTTCTTTGAGCGACTGCGCTATTGGATATGACCTCCGGTTAAACTCTACGTTTTCTTTAAAACGAAGTTGGCACTGGTAGTTTTTTACCTTTCCTGGTTCATCAGAAAACACCGCCTTGTATTTCTCATATATAGCGATTAGACGATCAGCCAGATGTGTTGGTATTTTCTTGTTATCGCTTCCGCACTGGAAATTCCGTATTTCTTGGATCTTAACTGACCATAAATCCTCTCCTCCATGATTGTATATTATGGGTTTAGAAAGAGGGCTGTTTCTAATAACATTTATTTTACGAAGTTGTTGATGTATAGGGCTGGGAAGTATAGTTGTGCCTCCTACCAGATCTGCGGTCCATGTTACTCCGTCTGGGAAAAGTGATACTTTATTTAAATTAAGATCGATTACTGCCGAATATCTACGAAGAATATCGCAACCGACTAAGATGTCAAATGGTAATCCGGTGGCGATTAAAAATTCCATGTCTAAAGCTATATCACGGCTAACGACACTTAAGGAAACTTGCTTCCTAATGGTTTTATTCTGGCGGCCAGTTGCACCTACCAACACAATGTTGTTGACTGGTAACATTGGCAAAGTTTTACCACATGTACTCTGTATTCTCTCCAACTCATTGGAGTTTATTATTGAAATATTAGCTCCTGTGTCTATTATTATTTTAGCGGGAACTCCTTCCACCTCCGCTGTTATATAAATTATCTCATTATTACTGTTGCTGAGACTCTTCTCGTTCTCTTCCAAAAGTTCAGTTCGTATGTCTTTCAGATAATGGTTACTTATGATAGTGATATTCTTATTATTGTTGGCTTGTTGCAAATCATCCTTTTCTAACCCAGGAAGTATAAGCAGTAACGGGTCATCGTTGTTGATTACTGCCTCCTCTCGTTTAAAGTATTTTGGTCAGTGTTTATGTTATTATTGACCGAGGCATCGTTCGGGAAACTCTGGTTTGTCTCCTGACGTTCTGTACCCTGGTTGATGTTTAACGCCCTGTTCGGTTGTCTGCCAAGATCTTCCAGGCTGGTACTTCGTCTTCCCTCTTCGTGTCTTGGGCCGTCTCGTTCCGCACTCCTCCATCTTCGGTCGGCGCCGTGGAAGCTGCTCCTCCTCGGTTGATAATATCTCCTGGGTCCGCGATCTTCTGCTCTTATAAAATTTACCCTAGGGCGCGACACTCGGTTATTACTATTGCTATTATTGTTATTACCAAAATTATTATTATAGTAATTTCGGTTAGGTGGGTAAGGTCTGTCAACATTATTGTTGGGATATGGATTTCTCTGACTGTATGGGACATTATGATTTTGTTGATAAAAATTGTTTCTATTATTTGGGTAGGGGTTGTTATTCCTCACGCCGTTAAAATTACCGTTAAACTGGTTATTACGCGGCTGGTTGTTAGGGCCGTCGTAATTACTGGGCTGGTTCCGGTTACTTGCATGGTTATTGCCGTTATTGGGGTAGGTAGTCGGCCTTGCTTCTGGTCTCTCATTTCTCTTTCTGCTCTGCCGATAATACTCTTCGTTCTCGTATCCCTCCAATAACTCGGTCATTCCCTGGATCGTCTTGATCTGGCTACCTCTCCGGGCCCTGATAATGTCCTCATCATAGTGATACGATATCTTGTTCACTAAACATTCTTCTGGGATTGCTGGCTCAAGGTGTTTTGCCATACACACCTTCCCCAAAAAATATGCCGTCATACTGCTACCTAATTGTGACCTGTATCTTCCATTACAAATATTGTCACGGATCAAGTTCTGGGTGGTCTCAGACCAGTATTTTGTCTTAAACATTTTCCGGAACTGTTGGTAGTCGGAAATTTCACTCCGGTTGGCCATCCACCAATTATCTGTTATGTCTCGGAAAGACTCGTCGAATATCTCCCTGCTATGGCTCCATTGAGTAATTTTATGCTTGGTCAAATATTCTTCTACCCTGGCCAGGAACTCCATCGGCTTGCGTTTGTATTGCCGGAAGTTGAGCCACTCTCGGCTTTCGTTGACGGGCAATCCAGTGAAATGAGTCGGTCTGTTCCTTATTGCTTCCATCTCCTCTCGGCTTTGTCGCACCTGACCGGTGATACTGGCCACGGTCTCTTGTATATCGTTACATCGTTCTGTGACTTGGTCGCGTACTTTTCCGAATTCTTCTTGATTTTCCTTTCTCTGTTCTTCTACCTTCCTACGACTATGTTCTTCAATATTTGTGAACTTGATGTTCACCACTTCTTTAAACTCATTCACCTCCTTTTCGGTCTGGTTGCACTTTCCATCAATCTCTCGAATCTGTCGATTGACCATTATGTTTTCTTCTTCCATCTTCTTATTCATCGCTTTCTTGTTAACATTGATTTCTTTATTCAGTTCTTCTCGCAACAATTCCATCCTTTCGTCCAGTTTGTCCAAATTCTCCCGATTTACCTCCCTTAACTCTTCTCTTAGAATTTGATTGTCCTCTCTCAATTCTTCCAATTTCTCCCCCATCTTCTCTTCCAACTTCCTGTTGTCTTCCTTCAATTCTTCCTTCAACTGTCGGTTGTTCTTCTCTATCTTCTTCCTGGTTTCGTCGATTTTCTGATTGGTGTTCTCAATTTTATTAATCAATTCTTCTTTAGTTGACTTGAATTCTTCCTTGAACGATTGGTTGTCTTCCTTCAATTCTTCTAACTTCTTCCCCATCTCTTCTTCCATCTTCTTGCTATTTTCTTCCATCTTCTTGCTATTTTCTTCCATCCTTTCTTCCATCTTCTTGCTGTTTTCTTCCATTCTTTCTTCCATCTTCTTGCTGCTTTCTTCCATCTTCTCTTCCATCTTCTTATTGGTTTCATCAATCTTCTTACCCAGGGACTGGTTGTCTTCCTTCAGCCCTTCCATGTTCTTGTTCATCCCACTTAATTCTTCTTTCAAGGACTGGTTATCACTCCCCATTTTCTTACTCAAGTCTTCCTTCAATTCCTTACTCATTCCTTCTAGTTGTGATTCCATGTGTTTATTTATTTCTTTACTCATTTCCATCATCATTCTCCTCAATGTTTCCTGGAACATCACATCTCCGGTTGTCGCAGTGTTCTCGGTTAGTGAAGGTTCTCCTGGTTGTTCTAACCGTTCCTTCCGGACATTGATTTCCCCTGTCTGAGTAGGCATCTCCGGCTGTTCCCCTGGTTGTTCAGGTTGTTTGGACAACACTGGTGGCAATAAACTTTCCACCTCTACTGGTGTCGCCTCCTTGTTGTCCATGTCAACTTCTATTTCTTTCTCGGCCTCCGCCGCCCGTTTCTTAGATGTTGCACGTCGTTGCATTTTCCCTTGAAATTCTCTGGCTTTGTAGCTGTTGCCTAGCTCCAACTAGTGATTGGGCAGAATGTATTGGCCTTCCAATCGCTAATTAAAGCCCCTAAAGTTGTGCGCCAATTTGTAATAACATATAAAAGATTGATGTGTGTGTTCTTAAATTGGTGTGTTTAAATTGGTGTGGCTCTCGACGTCTTACTGGCCTGAAACACTTCCTTAAGTTTCCCAGCTGGTCGAGTCTCAATGGTAGCAAGACCGGTCGAGTAGCGTAATGTCGATGAAGAAATATATGTCCATCTTCACCGAAAGTTTCAAAACAAAAATTATTGTTTTGAAGAAAATTTAAAAAAAAATTATGTTTATAAAAAAAAATAATTAAAAAAAAGTTTTTTAACTTTATTAATTAATTAATTATAATCAATTAATTAATATAGGGCTGTGAAGTTTTAAAAAGTGTAATGCTCTTCTGAAAATTTTTATTAAAGTTTTGGTATATTTTAAATAAACTATCACCACTCATAAGATTGTCTTCAAACCAATCGATACTTGTTTACCTTTTTATTTTTTTAGGTTATCTTCACTTATAGGTGGTAAAGTCCTGATAGATTATTAATTATAATTATATTAATGATAACTAGTAATATTTATGAAATGAAGAACTATTTAGTGTTGAAGAATATTAATGTTTTATTAATTAATAGCAATTTGACTCTTATCGATTATTATCGACTCTCAGGATATCGAAAAAGTTACAAAGTATATTATATAAAAATTATACAGGGTTCTTTAAACAGCCAATTATTATCAAAGTCAGAGAAATCGGGCCAATATTTAAAAAGTATAACGTTACAACAAATTAATAATTATTACTAAACACAGACATTGAATAATAATTTGAAAATAAAATAATTGTTTTCACCGACAGCTGGGTTGAACTAGGAGGCGTTGCCGTGGCGAAGACGACCAATATTGCAAATGGCTGCCGTGAAGTTAGTAAGATGTCATTCGTATATTCGACGTTCCAAATAAAAGATTTTCCTGTAGTATTCCTGTTCTGGTGTCTGCGAATCTCTTGTTAAATGTTGTGTAGTGCCTAGTGTACTGTTTCTGGGTTATATTTAGTGTATCCGTGTAATTATTAGTTCAAACACTTTCCCCGATTCCGTCACTAATTTGGGTTAATGTATTATACAGTTTTCTAGTGTTTTGTGGTGTTTTTCGGAGTAGATATGTATTGTTCTGTGTTATGGAGTGTTTCTTGATTGTTTCTGTTATAATATGAGAGTTTTAGAAGTATTTTACAAGTCACTCGCGATTTCACAATAACGTACTATACACTCGCTTTATATGACTATTATAAGTTAGGTTAGGCACGTTACAAAACGTTTGTCATGTTAACCGTTCAAATACCAATAATTAACTAACTGTTTCCTCCAGTTTCAATTAAACTCTTAGCCAATATAATATTATTCTTAACATTGTTCAAATATATTCTCATATCCTGTGCACACTTTAATATTTCACTATATAAATACCTAAACTTGGGTTATTTGTCAATTTTATTCACTAGATGTTGTTTAAATTAATCTTTCAGTTCATTCAGCTTATTTTCAGATTAAATAATGCCGTTTTATAGTGTTTTCTGTCCAAAAAATAGTAATTTTACTTTCAGTTTGGTATACTCTGAAAAGTCAAAACATCAAAATTTACTTCCTGTCATTATATAAATTCAGCCATTTTATCAGTTATATTTAATATTAATAATCCTATATTGTATTAAAAGGTTCATATTCCCTTATTTTCTGGTAATTAATTGAATTAGTTGTATTCTGAAACATTATTCTGGAATATATGACTCCCATGTCCAAATTTCTGAGTTTAGTCATTTTCATTTTTATTTATAATTCTGAATATAATTTATTAAAATCTTCCTAAATGGTATGTGCAATTATATGGCTTGATCTCAAGTTTATTTTGTCTAAACCCCTTTTGTTTATTTGCATTTAAATGAGCAATTTCTCTGTTTTGATGAAGTTTGGTTTCCATTCTTTTGGCCTATGATTTTTTTTTAACAATTTTTCTTACAAAATACTTTACAAACAATATATGATGTGTGATACCCTCTCTGACTTTTACATATAGTATTATAAATTAAACATGCTTTCAAATTACACAAAAACAATTAGTATTGGTTACAATACAAATAATAGTTCAACAAATAAAGAATATTTTTTTTTTTAAATAAATGGTTGTCTTCAAGTCAGACATCTTACAACAAAATCCTTATTTCTAAACATGGAAATATGGCTTACAAAAAAGGTTTTTTACTAACTAACATCTTAATTACTCTCTACTATTTACAAGTAGTAACTATTTTTATAGTTCTGATGTTAGTTGTATGAGACCCAAACAAATGGCCTTATATCTAAAACATTTTTAAACATTCTTATATTATATACATAAAAACCTTATATTTATATTCTCATTTCTAACTATTATTATAAGTAGGATTCTACAGTTTTTATACCGTCTTTTGTACATTGTCTTTGGGGAATTGTACCCTGTCATTAATAAATAAATAGTATGAATTGTTCAAAAAGTATTAAGAAATCTGTTTTTCCTTTTTTCATGTAAAACAAAAATGTTATTTTAAACAGATTCATGTCTCATGAACAACATATTGTCACAGTACACATTTCAAGTCATTGGAAATTGTATATTTCATTGCATTCAATGTTTGTGATTGCCAAGAATGAAACACAAGGTTCATTTTTTATAATACCCAAAACTATCACTGGTTCACTTTGCACTTATATATTATGTTAATGCTAAATGGTCGTATAGTCTTATTAACATAATAAATTGGTTAGCGTTTTTTCAATGGAGATTTGTTCCATGGGTACTATATTATTGTTTCATCTTAGTTCACAGGCAACTTTTACTTTATACACTTCTCTCTCTTAAATTTATATACATGTGGTTTTTATTTCGTTATACTTTTATTTTTAAATATTTATTTTGGGGATATAGGGATTTGGGTGTCTTTTATAAGAGCATGACATCTTCTTCAGGATGCTGCCTTCTTCTTCTTTCATCAGTCTTCTTTTCTCCTGCCTTCTGGGACTGGTATCTTCTCCATCTTCTTCTTGATGCCATCAGGTTTCTTGGGATCTTCTCCATCTTCTTCTTTATTTCAGAAATACACCACCTGTATTGGTTGATCTTGGCTTATTTTAGGGTTTCTATTCTATTTATTCTCCCTCGTTGTGGGTTTGGTCATATTCTGTACTGCTTGGTTATTTACTTTTTTACCTTCCTGGGTTATACCTTGAGAACCTTTGGTTATGAGACTGGTTTTGGATGACTCATCACTAGTAACTCCTTTTATTTGAACTTGTATTTTCTTTATAATAACGATTTCTTTCCACAGTTGCTATGAATTAATCTATTTATATTAAACTTAATGCTTTCTTCCAAATTTAAATATTATAACTTCATTATTCTAATGATCAATTGCCATTCAATATTATGCATACATCTGTCACGCTACAATATATATATATATATATATATTATAACGATTCATATTAGCGTCCTATCTGAGCGTTATATGAAAGTGTCTGACGGAAGGAGTATAGCAGCGTAAGCAAGAGAGAGAGCGTACAATCGCAGCCATCTCACTCCAACCTCGTCACAGCGACATCAGATACCGGTACCAACATGAAAATTTACTCAATACAAATTATCAGTTCAACCTGTGATAACTTAAAAAACTAATAAATATACGGCAATTCTGAAAACAGTATTGTATTCAGTAAGTGAAGCTTTATAAGTAGCCGCAATCTCAGTTAATATAATTAACAATTGAAGAAGTTATACGGAAGACGAACGCCAAAAGGAATAACGAGAGAATTATGCTACGTAGGAATTAGGTGTTTTCACACACACACAGATAAAGACCTAAGCAACAATATTCTGTGGTCAGATCTTTGAAAACACGTTTGCAAATACCTGTAATCAATCGATTTGCAAACACAGGAAGTACGATTTTAACTAGAAATTCTCTGCAGTTTCAAACCTGTCACGGGGTGTTTCGTCGACCTGTTCGAGATTGTCAAAACTGGAAAAACGCATGATTTATTTGAACAGCCAATCAGAACCCAGTATTTAAAACTGACGCCAACTCAAAGCGAGGGGTAGCATCACTCTTCGTTCGGATCTTCAATGCGCTAGTCGTGTATAGGCTAATTTACGTACAGAAATTTTTCAATCACGCAAAAGTGTAATTAAGTATAAAATTCGAGAAGTAGTCCGCAGTGAAGATGAACTAGTACCGTTCAACAACTCTCGCTGCGTAAAACAACGTTAATTAATTAATCATCAGCCGTGAAGGACCTGTGCGACAGAAGGCTACAGCATCTGTAATTGCCAGGGCATCTTCTACAGCATTGATCAACATCAATTCTTCTGTGCAAAACCATCAAAAGGAGGACCCCTACGGATTCCCATCTTCGGCCAACGCATCAAACAGTAAGAAATAGATTCATTGATCAATGAAATAAGCACTAAACAAATAATAAAAGCAATAAACAATTTTTAAAAGACACTAAGAAATTTACACTTTGTATTTTAATTATAAGATTAGCTCTAACATAGTATAGTAGTGTTGAATGGAAAGTGAGGTGTAGTATTGGACGTGCAAATTATTGCAGACCTGTTCTTTAGCACTGGTTTGGGAGATAGCAATCTCTTAATTAAACCAGATAAGAGCCATAGGTCGTTTGAACGTCTTAATCGTTACTTTTCACACTCACTCAGTAATTATAAGTGTTAGGGTAGAAATAAGTCCTACCATTAGCATTTACAAGTTTAAAAATAATTGATTAAAACGTTAATTAAAATAATCAAGCAAATATTAAAGTGTTATTTGCAACGATTCCCCTTGAAAACCACAATCACTGAACGAATCCTGAGAAAGAGGGTCTCCATGCGCTGAGCTAAGCTGAAACCGTGTCATTTGTATCTGGGATTTGTTCTGGCGCCCAGGTAAAGTAATATCACGGGTAAGTAACATTTTATCTAACATATAAAATATTAGATAATTGTGTTAGATAAAAGGGACCGTCGTATAGATTTGTCGCCACAACTAAGGGGCACGAGTAAATCACCAAATTTATATATAGAAATAAGTTACGTATAAATTTGGCGCGGCCAACTAAGAAGCTCGATTAAATCACCAAATTTAGCACAAAAGAAAGTTATATAATTTGACGTTGCTTTTACCCAAGTGATTAGTTAAATTGTAATATTAATTAATTTGAAAAGAAGTGGAATTCAAGGTTACAAATAACTGATAAATAATTGTTAAATTAATTTGTTAAAAATAAAATTTAAAAATGGCTAAATCATCAGCGGTAGATATGGCAGCAATTGAGCAAATGTTTAAGCAGTTGACCACTAAAATGGATGAAACTAATAGTAAAATAGATAGTACAAAGGGTCAATTATCTAGTGAAATAAAAGATACTAATAATAAAATCAAAAGTACAAATAGTAAAATTGAAAAAATAGAAAGTAAAATTGAAAGTAGCAATAGTCAATTAAATAGTAAAATTGATGAAAATATTAAAAGTTTAGAAGAAAGTAATCAAAAATAGTAAACAGATGTCAATAATAAAATAGAGCAAACTAATAAATATTTGTCTAGCGAAATGAAACAAATAAACGAAAATGTATCTAGCCAAATAGAACAAAGTAGTAAAGAAGCTACATTTAAAATAGATGAAGAAATATCTAATCTAGCTAGTAAATTAGACAGTACTAATAATAAAATAGATGAAAGTAATAGTAGGTTTGATAAACATACCGAAGAGATTAAAACTACGTTAGAAGAATTTAGAAAACAAGTAAACACTAATTTTCGCCGTCAAGACGAAAAACTAAATAAGTTTAGAAACGAATTTCATGAAAGGTTAGAACAAAAAGTAACCCTCATTAATCAACAATTCAGCGAAGTAACAGCTGAATTAAAAACACAATCGCTTCTAAATAAAGAAGAAATCCAGAATAATAGGGAAGAGTGTACTCAACTGGGAGAAAATATTAAAGAAATTAAGAAACAGGTAGAGAGTAAGGCTAACAGTGACGAAGTACACCAAAAGGTGGAACAGCAATTAAAGGTAATGCGGGAGGACCTGACTAAAGCAATGAAGTCACATCAAACCAAAGTAGTGATGTGTGGCGGCTATAAGGAAGAACCGGAAAACCTTGCATTTTCAGGAAACCCACATGAGAATCCTGTGGAATTCCTAAAGCTGTTTGAGGCTTAAGTAGCTCGTGTAAATCCACTGATGGACGACGAGGACAAGAAGGACATGTTAGGCCGATTTCTCAAGAATTGGGCAGGTACGTGGTGTCCAAACCTACTCAGACTTCAGAGAAAAATTCCTTGCTCAGTACTGGAATGTTCAGATACAAAGAAGGGTACGCGATCATCTAGAATTTGGTAAATATCACTCGTCAATGAATATGACAACCACCAATTATGTGCTAAATGTAATGGCGCAAGTCAAGCATCTAACACCACCAATAGAAGAGAGAGACCTAGTATATAAGCTAGCGCGTAATTTCTCAGAACGGACTAGAGTAGCAACCACTACTAGAGGGGTGGATACTCTAGAAAATTT
Source organism: Magicicada septendecula (assembly GCA_034769895.1). Taxonomy (NCBI): domain Eukaryota; kingdom Metazoa; phylum Arthropoda; class Insecta; order Hemiptera; family Cicadidae; genus Magicicada; species Magicicada septendecula. Next base: position 82,632,216 of record CM068368.1, on the reverse strand, counting down.
CATAATGGTTGTAGATGAGTGTCAAGATTTAGAGAGGGACCTACAGCGTGTAAGTAATCAGCTGAGTAACTACTCTAGAGGCGATCATCAAGAACCAACTTTCTACTCAAATAAGAGGAGAGACAATGAACGCCCGAAAGAAAAAAGGTTTACCCCATATCCGGGTAACAAACCCCAAAATCGACCGGAATTTGAGGAGAAGGGTAGAAGTAGGAGTGCAGAAAACAATTCAAATAAAGGGTATAAAGTATGTAAAACAACTATAACCTCTACGGAGCAGCAACCGTCGACTAGTAAAATGAATACGGGAAACGGGAAACCACTGCAGGTAGAAAAGAAACAAAACTAAACCTACCATTACCTGCAGTGAAACAACCAAAGAAAACAGGTAAGAAGAACGTAACACATAATATAAAACAAGTGAGCGATAGGGAGTTCTTGTTAAAAGAAGAGCAAGAAGTGGGTAGAAACCATTATCCTGAATGTCCGGAAATAATTTGTAAGATCAGTAATCTACTAGTAAGAGCGCTTATAGACACCGGCAGTGAAGTTACCTGTGTCAGCTCAAAGTTTGTAGATAATTGTCAGTTGCGAAATTGTCCCAGACTACCCGTAAAACATTGTAATGTACAGGGAGCCACTGGAGCCAAAATGCAAAAGATAACTGAACAAATATATTTACCTGTCAATTTAAATGGTAACCAAACCCGTAGCTCTTATAGTCCCGAAACTCATTCATGATTGTATTATTGGGGTAGATACGTTACTTGAATGGAAGGCAGAAATAAATTTTAAAAGAAATACCATTACGATGGAAATTAATACAAATAAAATAAATGTAAGTATTAAAGAATATAAGCATTGGAAATCGGTAAGTGTCATAAAGAACTGTAAGCAGCTAAAGTCATTTCAAGGTTTAGCTAACTACTATCAGAAGTTTACAAGTAAATACGCGGAAAGTACTGTTCCATTGTTAAAGTTGTTAAACAAAGGGATTAAATGGAAGTGGACAAAGGACCACGATGAAGCGCTGCAACAAGTGAAAAGTCTTTTTATAAATACTGTTGTATTAAATCATCCAAGAGTAGGAGAAAGATTTTACTTGCAAACAGACGCCAGCAATATTGCTATTGGAGCTCACTTGTATCAGATTGATGAGAAGGGCCAAAAAGCGGTATTAGGATTTGTAAGTCGCACACTTAAAGGGGCAGAATTAACCTATTTTACGACAGAAAAAGAGCTATTAGCGATAGTGCACAGCCTGTCAAAGTTTAGAAGTTATATTCTGGGTGCTAAACTTACTATAATCACCGACAATAAGGCGTTAGTATTTTTATTAAAGTGTAAATTGCTAGGTGCTCGTCTGACTAGTTGGATCTTGGCTATACAAGAGTATCAATTTGAAATACAATATTGTAAAGCAAAAGACAACTTGGTAGCAGATGTACTCAGTAGAAATCCACCATCAGAAAACAACATGGAAACAGATAACATTAAATGTAGTAGCAATGCTATTGGTATTTACGCGGTAAAGCATATAACAAAACCTGAAGTAGTTAGACGACTTAAGGAAATAGGGAATCATCAACAACAAGACCCTAGGATTAGTGTAGCTTGGAGGAGTGCAGTTACCAACACCAAACCAGGATTTTTCATATATGACGGTAAGCTATATAAGCTATGTTCCCATAGGAGGAAGAATAGACAAAATATTGACCCATAAAGAAATAATAGTTTGAGCCAATAAGATATGAGAGTCAAACATGGTCAAATAAAATAAACATATAATTGTTTTGAATCAAGGTCAATGATAACAATAATCAATTTTATTTAAATAAATGTTAATATTGTTAATTAAATTATTGACATTAATGAAGCCAAAATGATGATTAAAATATTAATGGTCATATAAATTTCCAATATACCATGTTAGGTTAAGTAACATTGAAATCTTTAGTTATAAGACAGATGTAAGGAAAATTGTATTAGTGCAAGTTTTGTGCGGGAAAGAGTGCGAAAGAATATGTGAAAATTATTCATCAGTGTAAAACTGCACATTAAAAGAAACAAATTAATGATTTATAAAATAATCAATTTTTTTTATACCGAGTGGGGGTATATATTAGCGTCCTATCTGAGCGTTATATGAAAGTGTCTGACGGAAGGAGTATAGCAGCGTAAGCAAGAGAGAGAGCATACAATCGCAGCCATCTCACTCTAACCTCGTCACAGCGACATCAGATACCGGTACCAACATGAAAATTTACTCAATACAAATTATCAGTTCAACCTGTGATAACTTAAAAACTAATAAATATACGGCAATTCTGAAAACAGTATTGTATTCAGCAAGTGAAGCTTTATAAGTAGCCGCAATCTCAGTTAATATAATTAACAATTGAAGAAGTTATACGGAAGACGAACGCCAAAAGGAATAACGAGAGAATTATGCTACGTAGGAATTAGGTGTTTTCACACACACACAGATAAAGACCTAAGCAACAATATTCTGTGGTCAGATCTTTGAAAACACGTTTGCAAATACCTGTAATCAATCGATTTGCAAACACAGGAAGTACGATTTTAACTAGAAATTCTCTGCAGTTTCAAACCTGTCACGGGGTGTTTCGTCGACCTGTTCGAGATTGTCAAAACTGGAAAAACGCATGATTTATTTGAACAGCCAATCAGAACCCAGTATTTAAAACTGACGCCAACTCAAAGCGAGGGGTAGCATCACTCTTCGTTCGGATCTTCAATGCGCTAGTCGTGTATAGGCTAATTTACGTACAGAAATTTTTCAATCACGCAAAAGTGTAATTAAGTATCAAATTCGAGAAGTAGTCCGCAGTGAAGATGAACTAGTACCGTTCAACAACTCTCGCTGCGTAAAACAACGTTAATTAATTAATCATCAGCCGTGAAGGACCTGTGCGACAGAAGGCTACAGCATCTGTAATTGCCAGGGCATCTTCTACAGCATTGATCAACATCAATTCTTCTGTGCAAAACCATCAAAAGGAGGACCCCTACGGATTCCTATCTTCGGTCAACGCATCGAACAGTAAGAAATAGATTCATTGATCAATGAAATAAGCACTAAACAAATAATAAAAGCAATAAACAATTTTTAAAAGACACTAAGAAATTTACACTTTGTATTTTAATTATAAGATTAGCTCTAACATAGTATAGTAGTGTTGAATGGAAAGTGAGGTGTAGTATTGGACGTGCAAATTATTGCAGACCTGTTCTTTAGCACTGGTTTGGGAGATAGCAATCTCTTAATTAAACCAGATAAGAGCCATAGGTCGTTTGAACGTCTTAATCGTTACTTTTCACACTCACTCAGTAATTATAAGTGTCAGGGTAGAAATAAGTCCTACCATTAGCATTTACAAGTTTAAAAATAATTGATTAAAACGTTAATTAAAATAATCAAGCAAATATTAAAGTGTTATTTGTAACGATTCCCCTTGAAAACCACAATCACTGAACGAATCCTGAGAAAGAGGGTCTCCATGCGCTGAGCTAAGCTGAAACCGTGTCATTTGTATCTGGGATTTGTTCTGGCGCCCAGGTAAAGTAATATCACGGGTAAGTAACATTTTATCTAACATATAAAATATTAGATAATTGTGTTAGATAAAAGGGAGCGTCATAATATATATATATATATATATATATATATATTGTAACGTCACAGAACTTTCCATTAAGGAATTTAATTGCAAAGTAAATTATCATAATAGGAAGGGGAGATGAACAGTATCAAACCCAAGTAATCCAAAAAAATTTTGTAATATTTTCCGATAATTAATATCATTAACATGAAAAAACTACAAAGACTATGTTGTTTAAGTGAAGAACAGTGTAAAAGTGATAATGTACTATAAGAGAAACAGATAATCTCAGAAATGACCAAACCGAGGTCATGACATTAAGAAATGTAACTCTGAATAGGGCACATGATTATTATTATACTTTATAATATAAATAAAATAAATGTATTAATTGATTTGAACAAATCATTAAAAAGTATGTAAGTTAAAATAAAAAATATATAAATGTTATGAAAAAAAACCAAGGTTTTGGAGTTGAGACCAATCACTCCGATTTTATGTGAAAATTAATTATTATAGAATTAATATAAAAACTATATGTAAATGTCAAATAGACAAAGACAAACAAATTGTTTTAAATAGAGAAAGCTGTAAATTGATTAAAAGTCAATTAAAATAGGCAAAAACTGTGTTAAACTGAAAACATGTGATGAACATATAAAATTGTAGTATTTATGAATTTAATGTTATCAAAATGCAACAAAATTGCATTCTATAGTTGAATCACAATATGAAGTAACTATACTTATATATTTGACCACCTAAAACACTTTAACAGTCAAGTTGTGAAACTATATACCTATACCATACCAGGCTGAGACCAAAAAACAATCACAAAAATAGCCATATTTGACAGAATAATTGTAGAATATTAGAAAAAAATAAAGGAAAAAGATACAATCCTATAATGTACAATGGAAACATACTTGCTCAATTGAAGACAAGCTTAATTCTTAGAGAATTTTAAATATAAAAGTGAAAATTGTCACACCAAGAAATAACTCATCTGTGCAAATCCAGTGAGATGTTAAGTAATATTAGAATAAAAATAAAATGTATTAGGATAAACCAGGTATTCCAAAAGATAAACAATATAACTAACTCTAAGTGAATACCCAAAAAATCCCATATATAATACCAAAAAAGACAAATTATTATAAAAAACCAGTTTCAAAAAACCTAGGCCATATGTAATGCCTTCACAAAAATGAACTGATTTATATGTTATATGTTTTAATATTTGTTTATTTTGTTAAGAAAAGATAATTATGTTATGTGTTAATGTTATAGCAAGAACCAAGCAACTTCATAACATTTTAATAATTAGAAAATTAGAATTTTGTGCAAACACTACAAGGTAAGAATTGTATTTTATGTTAGTTTATTAGATTTAATTTGTTCAAAACCAATCGTGAATAGTTTCATTTTATTCAGTTGAAAGCAGAGAATCCAAGAATAATAATGGCATGCAGATTGTAAGTAGCTCTGTAAAATTGTTTGACAAATACCAGAATAATTTCAGTAATATCCTTTAGTATGAAGAATAAGAAGTTTTTGTTCTAAAGCTTCTACGGAAGTCAAATTTGTTCTATGATGTTCTATTTGCATGTTCTCGAACGTTCCAGAAGAAACGTTTACTCACATATACCGGAAGTTCATGTTTAAAAATTAAAACAATGACCCTTACAGAGTATAAAAGGAAGACGAAATTTGACACAAAAAACACTTTATGCTTTGAATCCACAAGAGACACATCACCTACGAATCCGATCATCTCGTCCAAGGCGAAGTCGAAGAACAAGAATTTGACCCGAGAACACAGAAAGGCTTTTTCCCGTACATGACAAAAGACTGACTTAACCTATATAAGGAGTATATCGCTAAGCACTAACGTGTTGTTGAATAGAGCAGCAACACGCCATATTTAATAGAAACGCACACAGCCAGATATCCAGCGGCCCTGAAAAGGACCGATTTTAATAGAGAAAATCAATTTTGCTGGTATTTGCTAAGATAAACCGACTTTGACAAAATTCCCAAACAATTTACTGACACGAGCCTTCTACATTGAGTCTGGAACTAGCGCTGAGACGGCAAAATAGAGAAACCACGCAGACAGCTGTTCGCCGCCGCCAGAATTCAAAGCATAGAAACAGTACGAATTTTATTTCAATCGTGCGGAGTTTTAAAACCGTAATTTGACTTATAAATAGTTACCAGTGCGTGAGGAACGTAAACACGAAGAGGCGCAAGATTGGAATCGTCCCCAAGAACAGTGTCCAGTGAAGGAAATACTTACCCACCGGAACGTGAGGTGTTCAAAAGTTAAAATCATTTTTACCTGGTATCCTTGTCACACAGTTGTACTACACATGTCAAACACCTTCAAATCACAAAATTTTTGTAAAGCATCCCACTGATTTGTCTTGATAGTTCAAAGGAGTCACGTCCTGAGTATAAAGTTTTTTCATACAGTAAATTCATGCTATTCAACTGAGCAATAAAATTTTTATCAGCCGATGATTAATAAAAAACTTGACAATAACTTTTTTGTAACTCTGCAATTTTGTTTAATTTGTGTGTTATTCCTTCAGAAGATTTTTTTTATGAGAAGAAAGATCATTAAACATACGTTATTTATAATTCAAACTGTCTTGTTCACATTTTTTTATATAATTAATTTAACAACTAAAAAATCAATTTTTAATAATAATAATAATTTCTTGGAACAAATATCCAAGTGGCGCCCACATACACATATTAGCATAAGTTGTGTTTGCAGGACAACATCGTCGCAGAGAAACCAGCAATTAGTAAGTATGAAAAGTGCGCGGAGTGTAACACCCGACATCACAACACAAAACAAACACACAAGCTCTTTGTTATAAATTGGCAGCCCAACTAATGAGGCTTGAAAGGAAAGGAACAAGTCCGGCAACTATCAACAAATCAAGATGCCGCTACCAAAAGGAAAGAACGTGAAGAAAAATGTAGAACCCGAATTAAGTGTGGAAGATGGGGAGGCAGTCCAAGTCGAGGAAATAGAAATAGAGCCGCCCACACTAGAAATTGAAAAACCCATGCAAACGGGGGATGAATCAGAGGAACAAGCGGGAGAAAGACCCATACAAATGGGAGACCAAACAGAGAAACCCGAACCAGAAAAAGCAACAGGGAGCGTCGACATGAACGCAATAATGATGATGTTCCAAAGAATGGAAGAAACAATGAACAAAAATACAGAATTCCTGAAGGAGGATAATAATTAAAAATAGACAGGAAGACAAGGCAGAAATAAAAGGAAGTATAGAATCCCTGAGAAAAGATAGACAGGAAGATAAGGTGGGGAATAATAAAAACAGATAGGAAGATAAGGAGGAGAATAATAAAAACAGACAGGAAGATAAGGAGGAATTAGACAAAAAAATAGAATCCTTAAGGGAATATATAACCGATAAGATCAATGACAATGGAAAAAAGCTGGAGCTGTTTCAGGAGGAAAATAAAAAAGTATAGAGTCCCTGAAAAAGGAAATTAGTGCAAATTATGAGGCGGTAAACCAAAAAATCGATGATAGTAAAGTCGACAGTGACAGGAGGGTCGAGACAATGGCGAAACAGTTAGAAAGGTTGCAGGAAGGAAATAATACCCGTTTTGAAACCATAAAGGAAAGAACCGTAGAGACGAAACAAGATGTTCGAACTCTCGATAATAAGGTAAGGCAAAACCAAGACGAAATCATGCAGGAGGTAGGAGAAGTCCGAAAAGACGTTAGCAATAGAATACAAAGAACGTATGACATAGCTAACAGGTTGGACGAACAGATAAAACCAATAGAAATAATATACAGGAAACAGATCAGAGGGAGAAAAACCTGCAGGAGAGATTAGAAGCGCTGATGGATACACCGATATTGAATACCCATACGTGTCATAGCGAAAACAGGGAGGTAATTAACTTCCAAAATTATCGCCGGAACCCTATGGAATTTTTGGAGAGGATGGAAGAGTTCATCGAAAGGAATATGGAAACAAGATGGGATAGAATAAGGGAAATGTTCGACGAAACATTCCGAAATACGAGGGATAATTGGTGGATAGCGGTACGACCCGAAATAACAAACTTGAACGGATTCAAACGCCAATTCAAAGAAAAATATTGGTCAGAAACGGCGCAAAACAAGGTGAGAATGGACATATTTTACGGGAAATACGACGCGTCCAAGGGACAATCCCCAAGATCATATTTCCTGGGAAAGGTATGTTTGGCGCGAAAGTTAATACCGCCAATCCCGGAAGAATGTTTGGTGAGACAGTTAGCTGGACACTATAGCTACGGTATTAAAGATGCCCAATTTTACCAGCAACTTAGTAAAATTACTGACCTAGCTAAGCTATTAGAGAACTGCGAGTCCGCGGGAAAATTTCAAGACTACCAACCCCCCAGTCGTAAGGTAGACTATTATAATAGTAACAACGGACCAAATCGGAATGGAAGCGGAAATGGTAATAATTTTAACCCGAATAACCAGAACAATAGCACCCCACAAAATAGCCGCAATAATAATAATCAAGGTCCGAATAACCGTAACAATCCGGGACCAAATCGAAATAATTACCCCGAAAATAATTACCATAGAAATTATAATCAAGGAAATAATTATCGCGGCAATAATTATAGAGGAAATAATTAGAGTCAAGGAAATAATTATCGGAACGGAGGTAATCAAGGAGGAGGTGATAGAAGGAATCAGGAGTACAGACCCCAGGAAAAACTATACGATGGCCAATAGTCAACGACCATACCAACACAGTTACCGACTTGCGTGTATTACCCACAGCACACGCAAGGTAACCAAAGTAATACAACAAATAGCCGACCTATTAGTGGTAACCCAAAGGTTAGACAGGAACCACAAACAAGTCAGCAACCCAATGTTCCGGGAGACCGGGCAAATGAGACAGGTGCTCATTTAAACTAGACGCGGCAGTGAAAAAGGAAGACAGCCCTTCACTGATCCAATATTATGGGGTAACTGGACGAAAAAATAGACAGGACGAAGACAGGACAATGACATTAAGAACAAATAATTATCTTAGAAATATTAGGGAGGAATTGTTAGAAAAGAGGGATAATATAGTTGAAAATCATAATAAAGGGTACATATAATCAAGCGTCGTTGAGAAGGTACCATGAATAAAAATACAAGTCAACGTATATTTACCAACTTACCCCTACTTAGAAAAGGAGAGAAGATTATTAATAAATAAAAATACGAGAAGGACACCTTCCACCAAAGGCAAAAATATATATATAAAATATAAATTTATTTCCAATAGCCAAGTCAACGTATATTTACCAACTTACCCGTACTTAGAGAAGGAGAAAAGGAAAGGAGGAAAAGACATAATTTACAAGGTTACTCATATTAATTAAATAAATGATTGAACAATCAAATAACAATTGATATTACTAAGGAGGAGAAATACTGTCATGTAATTGAAAATAAAAGGAAATGATAAATGAAAAAAAAGGGAACAGTGTGTTACACAAGGAGGTAATGATGAATTTATAAATATAGCTATTGACATCGAATGATTTTAAAAGATAATTTTACCTGCGGAGAACAGTATATTAATATAATTGAGAAATAATCAGAAGAGATTAAGAAAGAGAATTTATGTGTAGGAGCCTATGATCTTTGAATATTATATTTTATTATTATTATTATTTGTTGCGAAAGTGCAATTATAAGTACGTCTTATATATTTTCTGGACAGAGATGTGTTTCCTCTGATTTCAGTGGTTATAGTTAGGGAACGGCGGAGATTGGATTGCCAATGGGGCACCCCTGACTCCGAACCCGCTATAAAAGTTAGGGAATTGTTAGGGAGTTATATCAAAGATTAAATAATTAACATCAAGGTAAAGGAAAGGAAAAGAAGATATGATAAAGATTGAGACATGGATAATGAGATGGATTAATATATTAAAGGAGTAGTACAGGAATCTAATTATAAGATAAAAGAATGAAATATAATGAAGCTAATAAAAGGTTAATATAGAAATGATAATTTCATCAAAACTGAAGAAATGTTTTTCCCAAATTATCAATTTTACCGGAGAGGCATATGTAACGTCACAGAACGTTCCATAAAGGAATTTAATTGCAAAGTAAATTATCATAAGAGGAAGGGGAGATGAACAGTGTCGAACCCAAGTAATCCAAAAAAATTTTGTAATATTGTCCTATAATTAATATCATTAACATGAAAAAACGACAAAGACTATGACCAAGACTCAAACCCCATATATATTGTTTAAGTGAAGAACAGTGTAAAAGTGATAATGTACTATAAGAAAAACAGATAATCTCAGAAATGACCAAACTGAGGTCATGACATCTTAAGAAATGTAACTCTGAATATGGTACAAAAAAATATTTATTGTAAATTAATGGACAAGATCTATTATTATACTTTATAATATAAATAAAAAATAAATGTATTAAATGATTTGAACACATCATTAAAAAGGATGTAAGTTAAAATAAAAAATATATAAATGTTATAACAAAAAACCAAGGTTTTGGAGTTGAGACCAATCACTCAGATGTTATGTGAAAATTAATTATTATAGAATTAATATAAAAACTATATGTAAATGTCAATTAGACAGAGACAAACAAATTATTATAAATAGAGAAAGCTGTAAATTGATTAAAAGTCAATTAAAATAATCAAAAATGTGTTAAACTGAAAACATGTGATGAACATATAAAATTGTAGTATTTATGAATTTAGTGTTATCAAAATGCAACAAAATTGTATTCAAAAGTTGAAACACAATATGAAGTAACTATACTTATATATTTGACCACCTAAAACACTTTAACAGTCAAGTTGTGAAACTATTTACCTATACCATACCAGGCTGAGACCAAAAAAACATCACAAAAGTAGTCATATTTGACAGAATAATTGTAGAATATTAGAAAAAATAAAGGAAAAAGGTACAATCCTATAATGTACAATGGAAACATACTTGCTCAGTTGAAGTTGAAGACAAGCTTAATTCTTAGAGAATTTTAAATATAAAAGTGAAAATTGTCACACCAAGAAAATAACTCATCTGTGCAAACCCAGTGAGATGCTAAGTAATATTAGAATAAAAATAAAATGTATTAGGATAAACCAGGTATTCCTAAAGATAAACAATATAACAAACTCTAAGTGAATACCCAAAAAATCCCATATATAATACCAAAAAAGACAAATTATTATAAAAAACCAGTTTCAAAAAACCTAGGCCATATGTAATGCCTACACAAAAATGAACTGATTTATATGTTATATGTTTTAATATTTGTTTATTTTGCTATGAAAAGATAATTATGTTATGTATTAATGTCATAGCAAGAACCAAGCAACTTCATAACACTTTAATAATTAGAAAATTCGAATTTTGTGCAAACACTACAAGGTAAGAATTGTATTTTATGTTAGTTTATTAGATTTAATTTGTTCAAAACCAATCGTGAATGGTATCATTTTATTCAGTTGAAAGCAGAGAATTCAAAAATAATAATGGCATGCAGATTGTAAGTAGTTCTGTAAAATTGTTTGACAAATACCAGAATAATTTCAGTAATATCCTTTAGTATGAAGAATAAGAAGTTTTTGTTCTAAAGCTTGTACAAAAGTCAAATTTGTTCTATGATGTTCTATTTGCATATTCTCGAACGTTCCAGAAGAAAATTTTACTCAAATATACCGGAAGTTCATGTTTAAAAATTAAAACAATGACCCTTACAGAGTATAAAAGGAAGACGAAATTTGACACAAAAAACACTTTATGCTTTGAATCCACAAGAGACACATCACCTACGAATCCCATCATCTCGTCCAAGGCGAAGTCGAAGAACAAGAATTCAACCCGAGAACGCAGAAAGGCTTTTTCCCGTACATGACAAAAGACTGACTTAACCTATATAAGGAGTATATCGCTAAGCGCTAACGTGTTGTTGAATAGAGCAGCAACACGCCATATTTAATAGAACCGCACACAGCCAGATATCCAGCGGCCCTGAAAAGAACCGATTTTAATAGAGAAATTCAATTTTGCTGGTATTTGCTAAGATAAACCGACTGTGACAAAATTCCCAAACAATTTACTGACACGAGCCTTCTACATTGAGTTTGGAACTAGCGCTGAGACGGCAGAATAGAGAAACCACGCAGACAGCTGTTCGCCGCCGCCAGAATTCAAAGCATAGAAACAATACGAATTTTATTTCAATTGTGCGGAGTTTTAAAACCGTAATTTGACTTATAAATAGTTACCAGTGCCTGAGGAACGTAAACACGAAGAGGCGCAAGATTGGAATCGTCCCCAAGAACAGTGTCCAGTGAAGGAAATACTTACCCACCGGAACGTGAGTTGTTCAAAAGTTAAAATCATTTTTACCTGGTATCCTTGTCACACAGTTGTACTACACATGTCAAACACCTTCAAACCACACAATTTTTGTAAAGCATCAAGATTTGTCTTGATAGTTCAAAGGAGTCACGTCCTGAGTATAAAGTTTTTCATACAGTAAATTCATGCTATTCAACTGAGCAATAAAATTTTTATCAGCCGATGATTAATAAAAAACTTGACAATAACTTTTTTGTAACTCTGCAATTTTGTTTAATTTGTGTGTTACTCCTTCACACGATTTTTTTTTTATGAAAAGAAAGATCATTAAACATACGTTATTTATAATTCAAACTGTCTTGTTCACATTTTTTTTATATAATTAATTTAGCAACTAATATTTAATTTAGTAGTAACAACTACTATTTAATAATAATAATAATTTCTTGGAACAAATATCCAAGTGGCGCCCACATACACATATTAGCATAAGTTGTGTTTGTAGGACAACATCGTCGCAGAGAAACCAGCAATTAGTAAGTATTAAAAGTGCGCGGAGTGTAACACCCGACGACATAAAACAAACACAAAATCTCTTCGGTATAATATATATATATATATATATATATATATATATATATAACTGCTACCGATCTTATATCGGCCACTCTGGGAGAAATATCCTTCAACGCTTCCGCGAACACGAATTGGCAGTAGCAAAACAAGAAGACAACACATCGCTAACGAAACACGCCAAAGAAAAGGACACACTTCTGATTTCAAAAACTCAAAAATCTTGGCAAGAAGTAACTATAAGAAAATCAGAGAGTACAGAGAAGGCATGGAAATCTACCGCGATGAGTGAGGGAGCGGTCAACGACAGAAATGAATATACAAAACTAGCGACCACGTGGAAATTCCTAACTGACAGTTTACAAATGAACAAGCAACATATGGCCACAACACACACGCCCCCACGTTCTAACCCTCCCTCAGCAAAACTCACAAGAGAAGCAAGATATAAAACTCGCACCGCTGTTAAATCAACATCGGTACGCCTTGAAAATGTTCCGGGGTTACGGAACGAAACGTCGGCATTATAAACATCACACACACGGTTGTACCCAAAAACCTACTACAATATATATATGTATATATCTTTGTGTGTGTGCGCGCGCGCGCGCAAATTTATGCATACCGGTTACCTTCGTAATAACATCCAATAAACAGGTATTTAACACGCCGACAAGAAGATCAATTTTTCAAGTACAGCATAAGTATCAAGCAGAATATTTTAAGCAATAGTGTATTTAACGTGTTTGGTGCTTTTTTTTTTTAAACAAATATACCATGGTTTGGTGGGTAATCTCTTTTATCTGCTACAATAGTGGTATGAGAAAGCATTCAGCCTTTATGGGTGCCTTAGATTTTAAAGTGCTAATCTATATTCGTAAGTGTTGTTCGATTACCATTTTTTTTATTAACGTTGTGCGTTAATAACAAGAAATATATTTAAATAATCGGTCTCGGTCAGTTGCTACGGAACAAGGTTTTTGCCTGTTTTTACCCACTTGCGTCTACGTCCGACCTATAGCGGCGTGGCTGAGAAACGCATCTGGCATGGTGGGGCGGAGCACAGTACGAATATGGTGTGGCGGAGAGCGATAGTGAGTGCGAATGTGTTTCATTGGCCGCCCGACATAACTTCAGATAACAGCTGATCTGATTTTTTTTTAAATTCTTTCACCACCGTGTTCCTTGAAGTTTGAGGATGGTTTTAGGCATAAATTTTAACCGATAGTTTTAAAAATTTTCAAAAACAGAGTCTTCAGACGGTTCCACGTCATGAAGTTTCTTTTTTAATATTCATGTAGTGAAATTTTCGGCATGCGACAAACTTTCGTTTTATGAGAGATAGCTATATGGTGTCAGCGAGTGAAAATTGTAGAAAATTCCAAATTTTATTTTGGTTTTGCTTCAATAAAATCGGCTTTTTCGTTTTCGAGATATTGGCGGTTTTATAAGAAATTTAGTTGGTTGGCACATGCAGCGATAATGAAATATTATCAATAAAAATGGTTAGTACAATTTTATGGTAAGTGTAATTTTAAAGAAACATGTTAAAAATTTAACTGTAATGTGAAATTTAAAAAAATTTTTAATTCGATTTACCTCTGTTCATTGCAGTAAATCAGTCGCAATCTTCAGCCTTTCCTCTTCACCAACCTTCCTTGTCATCTGTTGTTTTTTTTTGTTTTTTTTTTACATTTAAATTTCCTTTGTTTTACAATGTTTTGATTGGCAGGGGTTCTGCTTGTAATTGGCTGCCGTAAAACACTCAAGATCCGTTTTTTACCTACAGAAATTTAGAAAGTCTACCTACGTTTGAATATCATTTATTTTGTGCTAATAATATAAAACAATTCTTACCTTTACAGTGTTTTCTTTCATTCAGTACTCACCAGTTTACACAAGTGCAGTTCACATCACTCAGTTAGGCTATAATAAGCACATTGTATAATAAGCGCGGTAAAAAGTTCGGACGTCTTCGTTAAAATTCGTACCATAATCAGCTAAGCTCCCCACCATGCCAGATGCGTTTCTCAGCCACACCGCTATAGCTCGGACGTAGACGCAAGTGTTATTACCCGGTCAATTGCCCACCGTTGGCCGCAACTGAACTAAACTGTGGCAACTAGTAGATACGTTCCTATTCCAAACATTAAGGACTGTATTTTGCAAATATAGAAAAGAAACCCAAATAAAAGTTTATAAAACAATGGCAATACCTACACTACTCACTATTGTATGGTTCTGAAACTTGGGTCGTAAAGAAAAAATATGAACAAGAGGTACAAACAGAAAAAATGAATTTTCTGATCTCAGCTGAAAGGTGTAATAGACGAGATCATATAAGAGATGAAGAGATAAGAAGTGATTTAGATAGTTTTGCAGTTAACGAAAGGATTAAAGAATATATATGGAAATGGATTCAATGCATAAACAGAATGGAAGAAAGTCGAATCCCGAAGATGGTGAAAGATTACAAGCCTAGAGGCAGAAGAAAAGTTGGTAGACCTAAGAAAAGGTGGACTGTGGAATAGGAACAGGCCGCTAAAGCCTAAAACCGTTAAGAAGATGATGATGATACAATTTTTAAATTGAAAAGCTGGAATAAAATCAGAAAACTGAAAACGCCTGCACTACCACTAAATGAACGTTTGACTTTTCTTCCTCATTTACTTTAACTATGTAAGCTAACTCGAATGCGGCCACATCTGTGTTTGAAGAGGAGCAAATGGACAGCATTTTGTTACCTTTACTGTTACGATCAAACGTTTCCACGGGCGCACTTAAGGTGGGAGGGAAGAACGGAACCGGTCCCCCCCCCAAAAGAGTCGAAACAGTTGACGAAGTTTGTTAACCTCTTAATTTTTAGGCTATTATACTTTTTTTCCAGCTGTGATAGCTAGTATAGCTGTAGCTCTTTTTTAAATATACAAACAGCTTTATTACACAGCATTAGCGTATGTTGGAAATATGAAGTATAGGCAAATGAATTCAGTCAATGATGATGAATGATAATGACTATATTTTGCGTAAGGCACACCTTACAGTTCTAATATTACAGTATAATAAAATGTCGTTGCTAACCTGGAAACGCCAGAACGTAGCCTGTTGGATACAGTCGCTTGAAGTGAGGCAGCGGAAGACTCGCTTGGACCGTGTCGTTTTCGATGGGCGGGATGCGCGTACCGTTGTAAAAACCCCATTCTATGGACGCTTCAGTCGACCCAGTGGGACGTGACGGTAGTTTTCTAACCCGCCATGTCCCTTTGTGTTTCGTCGAAGACACGAAAACACATAAACACGAAAACATCAGACAAAGCGACTGCATCTTTGTTTACTGGCATTCTTCGCCATCATGGTGGATTGGCACCACAAAATGATTTTCGAATTTTTTGTTCATTTAGATAGAGTATACTGTCACATTAAAAGTTATTTCTCTGATACTATTTGAACACGTATAATATACGTTTGAAGACTGTCGGAATTTTGATAAACATCGACTCAGTAATACGCGAGAGATTTTAGTACCGCCTTTATCGTCTACTCGCGTTTCAGCGGGTTTACCGTTGAAATGCAAGTCGAACGTTAAGTTAGCCCAACTGTTGTCAAGCTATTAGGCACTTAATGTTTAGTTATAATTGTGTAATCTGTTGCGGTGACTGTGTAGTCATTGTTTAACAGTTATGTGCTGATATGACGCAGTCTTCGCTTCAATAAAGCGACAATGATTGGGTGCGTAGTGCTCGTTCTGGTTTTTTTACATTTTAAAGAAAGTGCAGCAGGTTTGCTGTACAAAAATGAGACAATACAACATGGTTTACCGACGCCGTTGTTTACGAGGATGTTGGACGGGTTTGTTGTCACCTTTCCAGGTAAATGGAAATTAAATTAAATTTTTATAAATTTTAAATTCTAATTTTTTAAAATTAAATTTGTATTTTTTATATTTAAAATTTTTATTTAAATTAAATTTTAAATTAAATTAAAATTAAATTTTCTTTGCGGGGGCCTGTGCTAAGTAATTACGTTAATGCTGCAAATACGCTGTTTAGACAAATCATAGAATATACATAACCTTCACTGCTGAATAAGTTTACGAAAACAACAATAGCATAAACTTCCTAGACGTCACAATTACAAAACTACAACACAGACACAAATTCAGTATATTATACAGAAAACCCACCGCAACCGACACACTGATACATAACTCCTTCAGTCACCCAACACAACACAAACTATCTGTCTCCAGAACCATGATAGACAAACTAAACAACATCCCACTACTTTCACTAGATAATAAAGACTACACAGATGAATTAAACACGTTCAAATGTCTAGCAGAAATCAAAGGATACAATAAAACAATAATTAATAAACTGCTAGGAGAAATAATTCAAGAGAATGGTTTAGAAAACTCTGTTATAGAAGAAATGGAAAAGGCATATGATATAATTAAAGATATTTACAATAAAAAGTGCCTATCTAAAAATGCGAAAATAAAGCATTACAGTACAGTAGTGAAGTCAGAATGCCTATATGCAAATGAATGTCTAGGATTGATCTATAATTTAGACGAACTAGAATATTGGAAAGACGAATTATTAGGAAAATATTATGCCCACGAAAAACTTCACAAGGTTGGAAACTGAGAAGTAGGCCTAATGATGAAATAAGCGTATATCAAAGTAAAGAATAAGTATATAACAGAAGCAATGAGAAAAAGAAGACTATTATTTTTTTGGACATTTATATAGAATGGATGATAATAGGTTAACAAAGCAGATATTTAAATGTCTGTGGGGGAAGAAGTCAACATCAAGTTGGATTAAAGAAGTCCAAAAGGATTTAGAAAAAAATAATATGCATTCAGAAGAAGCAATTGAAAGAGACGTTTTTCGGGGAAAAATGTTAAAAATAGAAGGAGTCCAGGGTAGGAGAGAGAAAAACTCAGGTTCAAAGTGGACTGAAGACAGGAAGAAGAGACACAGTGAAAAGTTGAAAGAATATTGGAGAAAAAGAAAAAGACAAAGAATAAAGAATTGAAATTGGCATGTGGTCCTTAGATGGCCGATACAAAAAAGCTGCTGCACAAAACACAAAACAAACAACAGGCGGAGACAGAAAATAACAAATTCATAACACTAACATATTATCAATAACCACGCGGAAAAAATAGCCCGCAAATTTAAAAAAGCAGCGTACAGAATCCCATACACAACTACAAACAAAACTGAACACACACTGTCAAAAAACGCACACTAACAATAAAATAAATTTCGTTTACACGGTGTTTACAAAATTAAACTGCTCAGGATGTAACAAATTCTACATAGGCCAGACAGGACGCAGCTTCAAACAGTGATACATTGAACACATGGAAGCATTACACTCCACCGCCGAATCCACCTTTGCGAACCGCGTCATTGAGGCATACCACACATACACAAACATGAACAGCAGCATGGAAATCATAAACGTACACAGAAAAAGCGGAAAACTAGACACTCTTGAACAACAAGGAATATACAAACTCACAAAAGCATAGAAACAACATCCTAAACGGACGGCTTTACAATTTGAATCACACATACTATTTGAACATATTACACACACACACACACACACACACACGCGCGCACACAAAACGATATTTTGAACGACGACGGCGCCTTCGCCAAAAGTAGGAGGGACAGCGCTCCTAGCGGCAGCCTCTGAAAAAGATCTAACGGAGCAAAAGACATTTTAGAGAATACCTAGGCATTTAATACAATGCCTAGAGTTTTCGGTAAAGTGTAGAATAGAATATCTTTCGAATGTTTTTTATAGTTTTCCAGGTATTCTGTACATTGCCTAGGCATTCTATATAATGCCAGTGATTTTTTAGACAAAGTGTAAAATAAGCTTACTACGTTCAAAATGAAAACATTTTATTACAAAATCACACACAATTGTTTGATTTTACACAAAGGAGAACTTTGTATGACATTTCAAGATTATCTATTCTCTACTTAATTATGTTCAGATACTATTTTATTAAAATTGTATTGTATAAGAATGTTTTTAACTAATCTCGTTAAAACTACATTAGATATTATTGGTTTTTATTAATTCTAAATATATGGAATATACCTACTATACTTATTACAATAAGACACAGAGCTGTGACATTTTGAAGTACACTTTCTTTCATTTTTTACACAATTACATTTATTTTACATTTAATCTTTCACTCACCTATATTTCGAACTCTTCTCCGGATCCTGATGATTGGGCAGTATTAGCAGAACGAAGTGCTGTTTCTTGTTCAGGAACATCTTCAACCCCCATTAGTGGTCTTGGGTATACAGTGAACTGCGATCTTGTGTACAGCTGTCTTAACAATCCGTTAGTAGTTCCCAGTTTGTGAAATCCGTCATCTGTCACATTCACGACGATTGCTAGGATGTTTCAAAGATCTTCTCGCCCCCTGTCTACTTCAGGAATTGGAACATTAACAGACGCGGCCACAGGAGCTGGAGGAAATTTTTTGTCAGAATCTGGATTCATCTTCTCTGCCTGATGTTCTAGAAATGATTTTGCCCTTTGTTATTCGTCAGTTGCAATGTTTTACTTTGAAGCAGAGAGTACACAGCTTCTTGTCATTGTCACACTTACCTCCACTATTGCCAGTAGTGTTCAGAAAATGTTCACATGTACTATGCATATCTCTGCAGCACTCTACACACTTTTCAGGACATGAAAGCATAGAGCACACATTGTCTTCTATACATTACCTAGAAGACGTTAGGCATTCTATATAATGCCTAGCCAATGTATTAGATGTGTTTTATTTCATACTTTGCTGGCTGGATTCAGACATTTTATGAAATTTCTAGGCATTCTATAAAATGCCTGATTTTGTACTTTACCGGTAACATATATACGTAGTTAATTATTAACAACAGACACGTAAGGACAAAAAAATCCAGAAAAAAATCGTAGTCTTTTCTTTTATATATCAATACTCTATAACACGACTTATTTTCCATCAAGTAAGTCTTACAGTTCGTTTAAAAGTAGACGTCGTTCTCCTCCTTATATGGCGCTACAGTCCCGCCTTGGCTCCTCTATCTTAACGCTCACTCCATCAGTAACAGAAGACTCCCTCGCATCTGTACGACGGGACTGCTATCTTTTAATTGGGCTGCCTTTTGGTTTTTGCCCTCCATATTTCCTGTGACGGATCTTTATTTTGGTCTTAATTGTAATATTCTTTAGAAATGAAGTTAGTATGGACAGAATGAATTGAAAAATACAATTGTTGATTTTATCCAAACAAAAAAGTTACAATGGTATGGACACAGGAAAAAAAATAGGACGGGAAATATTGCCAAGGAGAGTTATGGAGTGGGCCTCACCAGGAAGAAGGTAAAGAGGAAGCCCACCTATCACCTGGATAAAAGAAATTCAGACTATATTGATGTATCGAGAAATTGAAGAAGATCTTTGGATGGACAAGCAGCAGTGGAAGATGCAGTAAACATGAACAGCAGCATGGAAATCCATGACGTACAACTGCCTGTATTGTTTGCCGCAGCTTTTAAAGTTCCATCTATAAATAATGTTTTCTTCTCACTGAGTGGAGCAATTCCTTTGCTGCTATAAAAGATTAATATCTTTTCATCTGGCACAGAATTCAATCAATTCTGTAATCTTTGGTTCAGGAAAATGTGTGAACACTGTAGAGCCGGAATAATAATATTAATTGGAATATTGTAACTTAATTCATCCCTGCGGTCTCCTTACAGAAGACTTTGGAACAAATAAACAAACTGTTTCCAGCGGACATCACAGCTCTCTTCCGCCAAGCACTGGCAACGTCATACTTTCACTGGAACGGACCCTTCTTTGAGCAGACAGATGGAATCGCCATGAGAATTCCTCTGAGCCGAATGATTGTCATTTTCTGAATGGAGACATTTAAAGACGTGGCGCTAACGTTTACGCCGGAGGTATTGGTTCCGGTAAGTAGGGGAAGGTTGCCATCATTGGACCACATAACAGTTTTTAGTTTTTTTTCATCACATTTTCAACTTAAATTTACCATTCAATATACAGATAGTCTCTCTATTACTTTCTGATTAACCGTGAGTATTTACTTTGTTTTTAGATTTTTCAAATATAGTAGTAGGAACAAAAAACAAAATTTTAACAAACGGTCCATTGATGGCAACTGGTTGCTATGAATGGACCATCGAGTTTCCATCGATGGACCGATTACGAAAGTAAAGAAAAACTGTCTCTACATAGGTGTATTACATTTTATTATACGTATCTACTAGTCATGGTAAAACAAAACTAAAAAAAATAAAGTATGAAAAATTATCTCAAGAAGCCTGAGACTTAATTCGGGATGTCGCCGCATAAAATTGTAGTACCATTTTTTCCCAGCCTATCTCTTCTCTTTGCTAAATCTGTGTTCGATGTTATTTTGTTCAGCGACTTGAAACGCGAGTTCTCGTAAGTCTTTGGCTCTGATTCCAAAAAACATCTCTAATTTTAAAATGTGGTCTACTAATTCCTTCTCTACCTCAGGAGGCAGATCTCCTAAACTACCAATAATTTTCTTTCCCTCCACAGCAAAATTGTTTTTGCCTTCTAAATGTCTCTTTAAAGTTGCTTTGGGCACTCCATAATCTCGGCAGACTTCATTCAAACCAATTTCTCCGTTACGAAAGGCTGCGATAGCACGTTCCATTGCCTCGGTACTCCATTGTCCATATTTCACTCCTTTTGGCATTTTTCGGAAAAACGAAAATTAGTATGTTAACTTATAGAAAAGCTACTACAATATTTTGTGTATTTAGGCTTTTTTGCAATGATTACTATTTAAAATTAATAAATTTCATTTCAGCTTTTAAATACAATCAAATGTCTATCTACTCTTCAACCTGAGTGCCATACAACGACCATGTTAACAGTAGCAACCTAACGCCCTTGTGACTAAAAGTGTAAGGCTATAATTTTATTAGTGTTATCATAGTACAGGGAGACTCAATATGTTTGCATTGAAACGTTTTTATTTTCAATTTGCTACCAATTGTTGCTATAAACTTATTTTCAAATGACTAGAGTATTCGGGCTAGAATATAATGATGTAAATTTTTCAAGGTAGTCTACAGAGTTTAATGTTTATATGTAGTTGTAGGTTATACTTTAGGCTAATAGTTAGGTTATTAGTAAAAAAAAAAAAAAAAATTGCACTTACATTGAACACAGTGTATATTTGTGTATAACACGTTTTTCTAGACACTAACGCAGCTACCAACTCACACACAATAATACGCTATTTCCTCGCATCTCCTACATTCTTAGCGTTATAAAAATTAATATTTACACTTCAACAGGCTGTTAATTGTACTATAAACCGTAGATTATAGATTAATAAAATTTACTAACAGCCCTATCACAAAATATCAGTAAATGGAAACGTACCAAGCAAATAAGTTTTCTGTGTCCCATGTAAGAGGTAAAACTTAAAATGATAAAATTTAGTCTTACTTGTAGCCAAAATATAAAAGAAAAGATACTTAACGTAAAGCTTGTCAAGGAAAATAATAATAATTCAAAAATTTGTTCACGTTTCCATGAAGGACCACCTGATAAACTGGTCCATTCATGGAAACGCCAAGTGGTCCAATGATGGCAACTCGCCATATTGGATTCTTTAGATAAACGCAGCCGAAATGCCGATTCAAATTGAAACAACCAATATAAAATTTAGAACTTTAAAAACTACTTTTAATGTCAACAAACTGTGAAATTGTTCAGTAATATATAATTCGTGATAACTGATATTAAAAAAGACTAATAGTTATAGCACAGAGTACAGAAATCTTACCTGAATTTTTATCTCGCAGCGACGCAACTCCAACTCGTTTACAGCACTGCACACAGTTGGCGTGAAGGAAACAAAGATTCTACAACTACTACCGCGCATGTGCACCCTTTGGTAGAGGAAATATTTAAGAGGTCCATCCATGGAACCGGTCCATTCATGGCAACCTTCCTCTAGACCGCATTTTCGTTGTTTGGAGCCACTGAGAGGAGGAATTTCACGGTTTCTCTTTTATCGCCTGAAATAGTTCACCGTTTAAAGAGAAGGGGGCGGAAAGCTGGCGTTCTAGGAAGTGTTGGTCCTTAGAAGGACCGACGGTGACTTCGAACACAGAGTCTATCGTACGTCGACCCATACTGACCGCTATTTACATCGTGACTCTAGTCCGACGCAAAAGTGCACTTTGATGAAGGCCCTGGCTGACCGGGCTTTGCGTATAAGTAGGCTTAAGCCTCAGTAGCCTGATGAAGAGTTTGATCCAGCGCTCAGTCTAACGGTTACTCTGCTGTGACCACACACACACACACACACACACACACGCACACACAAATTCATAGAATTATGCTTAGAGGAATAAGCTTAAACGTTTCTGAAATTAACGTACCCGCAACATCGCGAATTAATAGAAAAGTTTTTAACTTTTTTTTGCAGAAACTTGCAGGCAGTGGAATAAAAATGTTAAATGTAGTTGCAGACTGTATGGAAATGAAGACAAAACGGCAGTAGATTGTTTGTCCTGTTTGTATTACGCTACTACGTCCGGACGATATGTTAGCAGAAACGGGTTAAACGATAAATACTCGGCTATAGGCGAGCGAGTAGGCTATAGCCAAGAATAGAAAAAAAGTGAGAAAATTAAAAGGAGGCCAACGTCCAGTAATAGAATTAAGTAGGTTACACAAAAAAATGGAACTGATGCCAATTATGTAAAGTAGGAATCTAATGAATCACCATCTTCTTCCCAACACAAGGTGCTGCCTGTTCAACCTTTAAAGATCCTCCCACCACCTCTTCCTGGGTCTACCCAACATCTGTAACCTGTACTTTATACTTCCAGACCTGTTTGGCCAGTCTGAAATCTGACATCCTTTCTAGGTGTTTTATCCATCGTTATTTGTAATATTTCTTTTTACGGTCGGAAGAAAGAAGACAGTAAAATACACTCTTCGGAAGTGGCGTTCTTAAGAGAAGTTAAAAGGTGTTCTAAACTTGACTGTGTAAAGAATGAAACCATAAGAGAAGAGTTACAAGTTTTTAACTTGAATGAACAATTAAAAGATTACAAACAACGGTGGAAAGAACACTTAGAAAGAATGTCACATTCAAAACTGTCCAAACAAGTCTGGAAATACAAATCTGTAGGACACAGGTGTGTGGGTAAACCCACGAAGAGATGGCGGAACACGCAGCATCTTGCCTATGCCTTATTAAAAGATGAAGATGATGATGATGATTTCAGTATTTGTTTGTTTATCATTTTGTTAAGGCGATGATTCTAACCTTTGACAGCCTAGTTTGTTCTGTGATATTTTCCACATGACTTTAGAAATTCTGGAATTATCTAACCACCGATCGACGAAGCAAAGGTGTCTTGTAGAGTAGGGTAGTAGAGTTCTCTTGAATGTCGAGGCATTAGCCTACTCGTCGACCTTGTCGAGCGGCAAGTAGGCTAAGGCAGAGTAGACTACACATTTACGTGAAGTAGAACTTCGTCATCGTAGTGTGTTGTCCGTGACCATTTCTATTTTTGTACTTTCCGACGTGTGCTCTGGTTAAAGTGACAATTACAACCACTTATCTTAATCGCCGCAAACGATGACTTCAAAACATGAAGACTTCAAAGCAGCTTCAAAATCCAATACAACAATTGCAGGATTCTAGTCCAAGAACTTATCCTTAATCACTTTAAAGACCCTACTAAAGCTCTCTAGTTTCATGTCCGGGAGAAGAGCGTATACCACCGGTATAACGTTAGTTTCTTGAATCGATCCCGTAAGATCACCATGGAGTGACACAACTACACGTATTGTTTGCTGCAGCTTTAAAAGTTCCATCTATAAATAATGTTTTCTTCTCACTGAGTGCACCAATTCCTTTGCTGCTATAAAATATTAATATCCTTTCATCTTGCACAGAAGAGTTACCAAATCAAAAGAAACTTATAACCGTCACCCAATTTTACCATTTCAGGTAGCAAATTGATGTCTTCAGGCCTTGCTGGTTCTTGTTGTTCACCCTGAGTCTTCATCCGAAAGTAGTTTTCGACACTAATTGAAAAGGCATATCGGTTACGTGGTTGAACAACTAAAATGTATAAATTAGTTTATATATAATTTATGTGTTTTCTGTATAAACAGTGGACACGTTTTCTGTATTCATAGATGATACTGGAAAATTTTCTTCTTTTGCTCTCTTCTTTGGGTTAGATAAGTGCTTCTGAACTTCGTTGGCAACAAAATCTTGTAGGCTACACATGTTTGTGATACTTCACTAAGAATAAGTGTTATTCTTGCTAGTATATCTGTCTTTTCCATTTCAGTTTTTATATTTCACAATTCGCTACGAGATCACATTTCCATCGTTAACCCTATAAAATATATAATGGCACCCTTCGAGGAGCGCACAAGTTTTCCCATTTTTTGTTTCGGTGATTTCCGTGTCTGTATAAGAAATAAAATCAAAATTTAAAAACTACCGCCTAACTTTACTAAATGTTAAAATTATCCAAGCGAAACCGTTACTAAATCTTTTATGGTGTTTCGCGCTGGAGTTAATTAGCCTAACTTATGTACGGAACGTAAATGATGAATTTACAGTAAACACCCGGTGAATGGATCTGCGTTTTCTGTATCAGTGTAACGATAACCGTTATTCACGATCATCATCATCATCACTCTAAGGATTAGGACCTAGACCTGTTCTGGAACCCATCTCCTTCTCGGTCTAGTGACATCTCTCTTCCCAGTAGGGTGTACCGACTACTTCCAAGACAGCTATGGGTAGACGGATATCAGGCATGGGGTTCAAGTGTTCACACCATCTCCTACAGCGGTCTTCAATCTTCTGGTGCAACGATGCAACGTTTAATTCGCGTCCAATATCCTCGTTCCTTTTCCGGTGCAAGAGAGAACAAACTTGCGTCCCTCTTAGAAATTTAATTTCAGCTGCCGATATAGTATCAAATGATACTTTGGTATAAACTTACTATCAAATATACTCATAATATTTAGCTCCTGACGTACGCCGACATTTCTCTTGCGATCTCTAAGTGTCACGTGCCTAAAACATATCATTTCGGCCTATGACTTCGTTAAAGTCCAGCTCTCAGACCCTCAGACAAGTGTGGAAATGGCCATCATCTTGTAGACCTTAAGGCGAGCTTTACTCGTTGATTTTAGACTTCTCTGGATGGTGCCACATATATTGTTGAACTTGTCCAGTTCCTTCACCACATTATTGTTTGTAATGTAGGACACATTACAGCCCACATATTACAGCCCAGATGTGTCCTTATTTATCTGTTTTCCTTTGTTAGATCGTAATTCTATTATTTATAAATTCTTGTTATAAATGTATTGTTCATTCTTCATCTGCGTGTACTGGTGTTTTACCGCTGCGAAGCTACTGGAAGCTATTGATGATGATGATGGTGGTGGTGGTGGTATTGCTCCTCCGTCAATCGTTGCATGTGCTATTTACTGCTTGATGATGCCGACTCTATGTCGCTGCGCAGAGCGACGTAATGTCCCCGTGAGTAAATTATTAGAGTCTGTCCCTCGTTCGAAATTGTCCCATGTAAGGTAGGGGTGTCCAATTTCGCCAGTCTAAAGTTTGCATTTTTTTATAATTTTTCTAAACGTCATTTAGTTAGTTTTTCAAATGCCTTATATACTTCAATGCATTACCTGACATCTGGAATAAATTAACTTCCAAAATAGACGTTAATAACTAGCCTAAAACAAAAAATATTAAATGTTACAGATGGCGAAATTATCATACACGGTGTACACAACTTCGCCATGATGTGGCGAAATTGCATACAATGTTCAGACAAACTTATAACCATCTTATACAGAACAGACATATGTAACAATATAACTTATGATAAATTTATGTTTTTACTTACTTCTGTGTCCTTTCTGCGACTAGATTTTGTAACCTGTTATCATACGTTTTCATCGTGAAGACGTACTGAATGGTTAAAGATTGAAATGGTTTTTATAATGAAACTACAAAAACAGCAAATGTTACATCACCTTGTATTTTCTGATTCAAACATAAGTATGTATGAAATTACAAAACTACTTTTTCTAAATACAGGTAATACAAATTATAAAATGCCATTGACAATACAAGAGTAATTTTTTGTAAAGACATTGCAAAAAAATTATTACGATATCAAATACTAAGCCTGGTGTAATCAACAAATCTTACAAAAAGAAAATTAACCAAAAAAGTCTAAACGTTTATAAATGAAAGAGATAAATAAGGCTCACAGAGAACAAGGTAAATGGAAACAAGAATCATAATGAAAAACTGTACTAATTAAGCAGGTTTAAACAGAAGTAATTTCCCTATATTTTCAGTTAAAATTTAATGCTAAATTTTAAAATTTCCGTATGTGTAGACTAACATGCCTGTAACTTACTGACTTTAGGACTATGGTAGGACCAGGTAACTAAATAATGCAATGAGATTCAATAACGCAATGGTTAATTCAAGCTGAACAAAATATAAGAAACTTAATAGTTAACAAAGAAAAACATAATAAAAGATTCATAATAAAAACCTGAGTACTTATATAGTGCATTCAGGACAAAAGAAAGTCTCTTTATCTTGTTTGGTTAAGCCAACACATTGCTCGTGCACATAGCGTAAGCACTGAACACATAATCGCATATCTGAAATTTTATCTTCTTCACATATGAAACAAAACCAACTTTCACTCTTATTTCTCGACCTTGATTTTTGAAGACGTTTTGATTTCTGCGAGTGGAAAGCAGAATTATTTGTTTTACTGTTTCCGCAGCTGGATGAAGTAGATGGAAACAGACTTTTGTTAACCACAGTAGCTCTGCTGTTGATGGCTTTTCGAGTTTTTCTCACTTGTTTAGTCTTACGCGGAGTACTAAGCATGTCCTGAAAACTAAGTTGTACTGTAGTGTTAACAGTTGCTGGGGTATGTCTTGGTGAATAGTCACTGTCACAGGAATCGCTACTTATTTCCAAGGAATCAGTTTCTACAGATGTCACACGTTTCCGATTTCCATCTTTGCCAGTAAGCTGTGTTATAGGTGAAAATGTCCTAGGTGTACTTGGTCCTGGAACTACTACTGTGTCTGGTGCTTGTAGCAGAGCTTGGGGTATGATAATCTGTGGAATTTCAGTAGTCTCGCTCGGTGCAAAGGCTTGGTCAGGAATACGGTTAGGATTCCATGGATATACTCCATAAGCTTCAAAGCCTGCACTTACATTTCGAGGTGTTGCCGCTTTTTCCCAAACAGGTGTAAAAATGTTTCCAAATCTATGCTTAGGTAAATCTCTGTCTTCTGTTCTTGTCCAGTAATTCATGAGTTCGTCATTCCAATAGGATTCAAAAGCACTGAATACCGACTTGTCCATAGGTTGCAATTCGTGGGTAGTATTGGATGGTAAACAGAACAGCGTGACATCTCTTGCCTCTGCAGCTTGTACAATAGAGTAATCCAGATGACATTTAGCTCCGTCCATAATGATCAAGCAGACTCCAGAAGGTCTGTATTTACCGAAGTGCTCTAGCCACTGTACAAAAGTGTTTGTTGTCATAGACCCTTTTGCTGTCAAATTCACAACGCTGCCATGAGGAAGATTGTCTGACCAGTCTCGCTTCATACGTTGACCCTTGAAAAGAATCATTGGTGGAATAACACTACCAAGAGCATCGCCCCAACTGACAATAGTAACATTTTCGCCATGTTCTTTACCTCTGTAATGAACTCTTCTCGACCCCTTTCTGGCAAGGACAACTGGTTGCCTATGCAAACTAAGACGGCAACCCTTTTCATCGACATTAAATATTCTCTCGGGCTTGTTCATTATATCTAGCATTTTGAAAATATCTGAGTTTTTCAAAATAATCTTAACAATAAATCGATTTAACTTTTCAGCCCTAGCTTCGTTTAAATGTTGAGCCTTTCGTTTTGCCAGCTCTGGGTGCCTTTTCAGAAATCCCCGAAACCAAGTCCTTCCTGCACACCCTTCAGTTCCATTAAATTGATGTTGTAGTCCGTTTTCTTTATAAAAAGTAAAAACACTTCTCTTAACTACTTTTGGAGTTAGGTCTACTGGAAATCCAACATCTGCTAACCGCACAATTCTTTCAACAAGAGTAGATTCCTGTTCTTGAGTCAACACTGGTTTACGTCCATCACTGGTTTTATAAGATTTTTTCGATTTAACATAACCTCCAAGCGTACGCCTTGGTATACTGAATTGTTTACTGGCAGCATTTACGCTGAGTTTATTTTGATAGATCAAAGAAAGGGCTTTGTCAAGATAATCACTTGACCACTTACAGTACTTCCCTTGATTTCTACAATCAGTCATGTTCTCTGAAAAAAAAAAGACACAAAAGTAGTTTTCTCTTGCAAATAGCATTTGGGAAAGACATTGGTCGTGTGATGTAGTTATGTAATTATGATTTAATTATATTTTTCTTTGGTATATTGATTATGATACGCAAGAGCATTTAAAGTGTTAAAAGTTTCTTAGAAAAGCATTTATACCTACAGTTTACAATTTCGCCACCTGAGCCTCCAGTCTTCAATTTCGCCAGTGGCGAAATTGTAAGCAAAGACGTAGTATTCGTTAATTTTAAATAACTAACCACACAAGCAACAAAACAAAAGTCTAATTATTGTTTGAAATACGGCAGATGGCGTGGAGTTCAGTGACATATTAATATTAATGTTATATTTACTATTTTATAAAATATAGGCCGTACTTACCGAGAAACAAATAAGATCGACAATCCTGACCACAACAAAAATGGCTACTGCTTACTAGCGCGTTGCACTTTGTGGCTGAAACGTAACAAACCGAAGCTTCCCATCTCTACAGACTGAACGCTGATGCTATCTAGCGGACCGTGTTTCTACTTCATGAATTCCACTGGGGTGGCGAAATTGTAAACACTGGCGAATATGTGAACACCTACCTTATTTAGTCTGGTGTGAATCGACATGGGAAACACTCCGTCAGTAAACTGTTCAACTAGGATCAAACATCACTTGTTGTCTGTTTTTGCACAAACGGCAGAGTTGATGTGCAAACCACCAGTTACATTAAATGCGCGATTTGCACTCGTTATGTGCATATAACTTGTTTGTTTGTTACTTATTAATTAAAGGAGTACTTAGTTTTAGTTAACATTAATCAGTTATTTTTTAGGGCTTTGCAATAAATTTGCGACAACAGACAAGTCGATACACACGTTTTACAATGTATTATCCGATTCACGATACGTATTTTGTAACGTGAGAATTTCATTAAATAAACAATCATATTTAATTAATTTCATTCACTCATGTCTAAACAAAATTTCACTAACACATCTAAAATTAATATGCCCACAGAGATGCTCCCCCTCTTCGTACAGACAGGTTTGGGCCAGTATAACACACACACGCTTAAAATAGACAGGTATTCAGGCGACAAGTCCAGGATTGTTTATCACTTTGCATTCCCATTACACTACTTAATATTATTTCTAACAATTTCTATATTATTTACATACAAAGATATTAAACTGGGTGAATATGAAAATGTATGTATCGTTACAAAACACACACACACACATATATATAGATGGCGAAACAAGATGGCGAAGGCTGAAGATGAGAGAACAGGAACTCTCGAAACATGTTCCTAATAGGAAAAAAGTATATCTTAAGGTAAATTTAGTTATAAATATTAAAGTAATATATATATATATATAATATTTAATATTTATAATCACTTTACCTCAAGATGTTTTCTCCTTATTTGGAACATGTTTCGGGAAACCTTGTGTTCCCACCTTCAGCCTTCATGAGTTTTTTCAGGAAAGGGTGAAGATGGGAACACAAGGCTTCCCGAAACATATTCCAAATAAGGAGAAAACATTTTGAGGTAAAGTGATTGTAAATATTAAATATATCATATAGCCTACATCAAGAAACAGACTGTAGCAAAAAGTGTTTGTATATATATATATATTTTTTTTTTTGCACATATAATTAATAATAAAACTTTTTACAAGAATATATTTTTTATTATTTTTTAAATTACAGTGTTTCAATAGCATTCAGTTTTCATCATCAGATATAAATTAATTTATAAAAATATATTACTAATTAATTTATACAGGATGACACACGGAAATCGGACAGTTTTTAAATAACCAATACTTAGTAAACTTTAAACTTAAAGTGGGTTTATTGACACAGAATTACAGCTGAATACATGCCATTTGAGTTATGTTAAGGTCTACTTAATTGTGAAAAATAATGTCGGCGACGTGACGCCCATCTTCTTGACTGCAGTCTCCGCTGTAAATCCTGGATCACACGGGCCAACGTCTCTTGAGTGGTGGCATTCTTCAACTCATCCAAATTGCGTGGTTTGTTAGCGTACACACGCCTTTTGAGGTACTTTCACATGAAAAAGTCTCACTTTGACAAGTCGGGAGATCTTGGAGGCCACGGAACATCGCCAAAACGTGAAATGAGGCGTCCACGAAACATGCGTCGAAGAACCTTCGTTGAATCATTGGATCGTTCGCGGTGTGTGCCGTAGCGCCATCTTGCTGAAACCAGGCATTTTTCAAGGCAATTCGTCGTCTTCGCAGTTCTGGCCTGTAGAACGTTTGAAGCGTGTGAATGTTTCGAGCCGAATTGACAGCGACTGTGACGCTATTTTCCTAAATCCGCCATTAATTCCAAAAGAGCCAACAGCACACCACACTGTGACTCTTTGAGAGTGTAGAGGACGCTGGTGAATAAGACGCGGTTGTTCGGGTGCACAATAACGCAAGTTATGCTCTTTTACGATCCCGTCCAGATGAAACTGAGCTTCATCACTCATTAACTTCAGCACATTTTCACTCATTGTTACTTACATTTTCACAGCAAAGTCCTCACGTTGTCCGTAATCTACCAGCTTTAGCAGATCCACAATTTGATTTTTCTGTGGGTGGGATTTCAAATCGTTGTGTAAAATTCGCCTGACCGTTTCACGTCGATTGCTAACTCGCTTGCATTTTGTCTAGCCGACCGTCTTGGGCTATAATCGATGCTTCTCTAACCATTTCTACGTTCTCTGGTGTCGTTACACTGCGTCTAGGGCTCGATGACTTCTTCTTCATAATGTTCCCCGTTGATCTAAAATTTTCCACCCGTCTAAGGATTGTGTTCCGATTCGGAACATCTAATTGACAGCAAAGGAGTAGCTGCGTAGCTCTGATAGACTCACCACTTCGAATAAAACTGTCATACGCAAATAGTCGATGTTGCAATGTCCACTGCTCCATTGTTGACGTCCCATTAGGAGGAGAACGAGCCCCACCACCGTGCATTCAGTACAACGCAGTTCCGTGTGTCACCCTATATTTTAATTACTCACAAATATTTTTGATTTAATTCATATTAATAATAAAAATCACATTTTCGCGCAATGATTTGTGTACCGTAATACTTTGCTTAGCGCTGCCCCTTTGTCGCCGATTCGTCATAGCGCTTTTGGGTGATAAGCCAAGGCCAAGTGAGTTTTATTTAAATATCAATACGTCCAGTTTAATTATTCGTTATTTAGTTGGGTACTACGTATTTTATTTTTTTTTTCGATAGTTTGTGTTATTTTTGCGTATTATTATTGCAAATTTTTCAATTTCTGAATCGTCAATCATGTCGGATTTAAAGCCTGACCTTGTAAACAAGATGCAAACAAAAAGCATCATCTTGGGTAGTGAAATTACATTTGTTAACACGATTAGAGCGCTGACGAGCGTCAAGTGGATGTAGCCTGTTCATTAACTTTGGTATAATCGAAAATTAGAACAATTTAAAAACATTGTGAAAAGATAAACATCTGCGTTGACGTCAACAAAACTATCTATTAGTAAAATAACTCGGTCGAAAACTAGTGTGCTTGTAGAAGTTAAAAGTCTAAGGTTTTGGGGAGATGATAAAACGCAGCGTAACATGCCGTTAAATCAGTTTACCCTCATGGAGAAAGTAAGAAGCGTTTTTACTTTCATATTAGGCTGCGTTAGAATTTTCATTAGGTTTAAAGCTTCCGTACCGGTTTGTATTAGTTTCTGTTCTCTTCTTCTTCTTCTTCTTCTTCTTCTTCTTCTTCTTCTTCTTCTTCTTCTTCTTCTTCTTCTTCTTCTTCTTCTTCTTCTTCTTCTTCAGCAGTACGGCCCAACATGAGCTCTGGCTCCCTACACTAATCTTCTCCAACGTCTAAAGTCCATTGCAATCTCAGTGTAACCCTCATATCTATTTTTCTGAGATCTTCTAACATATCATCTAACCATCTTATCCTTGGTCGGTCCCTCTTTCTGCTCTTATAGACTTGCACCCTCAGGATTTCCTTTGGTGTACGCTGATCTTCCATCCGCTCTAGGTGACCTAGCCATTGTATTCATTGAGCTCTACGAATCTTACGATGTCCTCACGATTCAATAGCTCATCGATCTAGTGATTATTTCTTATTCTCCATTCGTCGTCTTCTTTAACCAGGGTTAAACACGTCTTAAGATCTTTCTTTCAAACTTTCTTAGTGTTTCTCGTTCCTTACTTATTGGTGTCCATGTCTCGCCTCTATAAGTAATATAGTGTGTACTGTTTAAGTACCGTAACTAACTTTATTTTATTTTTACTTCTATTGATGTATAACGATTCTGATAAAGCAAATGTTTAGTACTTAGAAAAAAGCAAACAAACCAAATCATAAATGAATAAAAGTAAAACAATAAGGAAAAAAGAATGAACCAAGTAATAAACAATAATCATTGAGAAAATCGATAGGGCTGTTTCGTATACCGCTTTCTGATCGCGGACCGTAGGTCTATCTCGAGTCCTAAGCGGTCTGTTACTGTATTTGTATTTGATATAACTATATTTTGACAGTTTTTCTATACTGTCATCGTTTTCAGATATAATAAAATATATCACTTCCATATTTTATAATATCTGAAAGTGATGATATTGAAGAAATGTTGAACACACATAATGAATGGCAAACACACACACACACACACACACACACACACACACAGAAGTGATATATTTTATTATACCTGAAAATGATAGTATTGAAGAAGTGTCGAGCACATACATAATGCATGATGTTTCTGCAAAGGCATGATCTATTTTTTGTCGATAGATGTATGTTTCCGTTCTTAACTTAATCCTGATGTACACAAACGTACGTGGCACATCTGAAACGCTACATGTTACTTGAATTAGAGGCGGAGGACAGAAGGAGTACAGACAAGGTACATTAATATTTATACTGTATAAACACTCGTAAATAGTAATTATTTTGTTCTGACCAAAGTAAAATTTGTGTGACAATGTCAGACCGACAGTGAAACATTTTATAACATCATTTAGTGGCTTTTTTTTATTACCCGTTTAAATATCGCAAAAAACCAAAAAGTAAAGTTCATTTAAAAGAAAAATAGAAGCTGTGATAATTACCAGTGTAGTGTATACTTTCAGTTGCTGTCAGAGAGTAATTCAATGCCTTCCATATGTGTGTCTGAACTTGTATCATAACTTGAGTTAGCGTTATTATTGATAAGATTGTTCATTGTCCACAACGACGTCGGTAATGTGGGCCAGTTGCCATAGCTTATCATCTTCCTTGATTATATGCTGCTTACAATTACTCCACTTGTCCGCCGTTGTTTCATTTACTGCCTTCTCAATAAATTGATTTATATCAAGCAGCTAATGTGTTGTGACGGGCAACATATCCTTTCAACAGGCGCCATATTAATTCAATACGATTCAGAATACAGTGATAAGGAGTAACTCTTAAAAAGACATGCCCCGATTTAAGTGACAAGATAACTCTCTGATAACTATACAGACATTCTGCACATGCGCGTAATAGATTACAGTGTCAATGCCCCTGACCAGTAGGGTTTCAGATTTGCTACGTGGGATTGTTTATATCAGGATTGAACTAAGAACGGAAAGAGTATAGACTAATAGATAATATTCTTCGTATTGGTTAAATTAGCAGCCATCCTTACTATTTCTTTTATGAATTTGCTAACTGCTATAATTTTTATTGTTCGTCTAAGCTTTTCGTCAGCACTGACATCATCAGTTCTTAAACAACCTGACGATGTCAGCTACTTAAGACCTGATGATGTCAGTGATGACGAAAAGCTTAGTCGAACAATACAAATTATAGCAGTTAGCAAATTCATAAAAGAAATAATAGATAATAGTTAATA
This sequence comes from Magicicada septendecula, assembly GCA_034769895.1. NCBI lineage: Eukaryota > Metazoa > Arthropoda > Insecta > Hemiptera > Cicadidae > Magicicada > Magicicada septendecula. The sequence goes on along the minus strand of CM068368.1, from coordinate 82,597,235 downwards.
GACGTTATTTGCAAACTAATGTTACGATAAAATTTAGTTTATTATACTATGCAATTAATTATATAGTCATGTTAGAATAAAATTAACTTTTTGCAGCGAGGAAGGACATTATCTTCGCGGACTGCTGGTTCGGGTCGACAAACGTCGACAATCCGGAGAGATCGTACTTCGAGTTTCGGCTGGTGGAGTCCGAAGGCGTGTTTCGCGCGGTGACTTTGTACAACCTGACGGACGTCGACGAAATCGATTTCGACTTCTCTTACCAGATCGACTTAGGTCCGGACGCGCTTTTCTTTTACAACCACTTGACGGTCAGATGCAGAGACTGCCCGATAGACGTGCCCTGGCAACTAAACTGTTCCAGAGACCCCTTCTATGTCGACCACCCTGAGATTTTTTTTCAAAATAGAAGCAGCTGGGAGGAAAGAGAGGTGTTCATGTGATAACAGCGATATGTTGCGAACTTTTTTTTAAGCGCTACTGGTAAACTAAAATTGTGACTTCTTAAGTTATTCTTAGACCGGCCGCACGCACACTGGAGCGACGTTTTGGTTCGCGACGCAACCGTTTCGTCGCCTCGTGTTGCAAAGCATCGCTTCGGTGGAGAGAACCTTGAGACGTTGTCTTACGACAGAACAATGTTCGTCACCTGTTTTTGACTTGTGAAAGTGTGTGGTTCATATGGGTTCGTGACAGTCACTAAAATAAAAGGAATGGACTAGATAACATAAACTCCCCGCTTTGTGTGGTTAGTATCCAGTTCAAAATTTTCTAAGCTGTTTTGTTGCGTGATGTAAATTGAAGGAGCTTCGTCTTTGGTCGCGAGGAGTTTCGCTACGCCTCTAGACAATATTGCAGCCATTGTGTGGCGCTTTGTAGATCCTGATGGCAATAGAGACCTTAGCAACGCTTTGCAACACGGTGCGCCGAAACGGTTCTGTCGCGAAACAAATTGTCGCTCCACCGTGAGCCCGGTCTTAGGCGTAGAATATATCAGGCTTGTATGTAACATTAATACTCTTATTTCTTTAAAGGTTGATGTACATTACACTTTCCAAATTGAGATTAGTTTTAATTAGATTTAGCTGTTGTATTAAAAAATATTTGTTCAAAAGTTTTTTGGATAAGTGAAATATTTTTATGTAATACACTCAAGTTCTTGTATGTAATTAAAGGTGAACTCATGATGACAGCCAGCCACTGCTTCCGTCGATCCCAACAGAAAGTGGAAACATAAAAGCCGTTTTGATTTTACTCCAGCCCCGGGTTTTCCATTCTAACATAGTCTCGCACGTTGACGGTGAAATTGCGGATGATACATTTGTACTGCCTGAGTCTGGTCAGGTTGAAACGCACGTAATAATAGAGCGTGTCGTTGTTGGTGATGTTGACCAACCCATTCTCGTACACCAGGTAGACGTCCCTCATGTGAAACGCTCCGTACAGCTGTTTCAAAATCGAGTACAGCCTTTGGTCGTAGTCGACTGGCTCGTTGATACTGCCGTAAAACTCTGCGCAACACACGTACGGCGCGTCGGCAGCTGGAAACACAGTTTTGAAAAAATCGTGAAACTTACGCAGGCAATTTGTGAAGGTTATGTGATTAGCGAGCAAACGTTAAAAAGTAATAAGCATGCAATGAGCTTCTAAGTCTCTCACGGCCGGCATCAACTCTGGTAATATTTTTCTCTGCCGAGCTATGTAGGCTGAAAAAACGTTTTCAACAGACGTTTCGGCCCCACCATTGTAACTAGGCCGTCTTCCGTTCTCAGAACGATTGAAGTAACTGGTAAGATGTACGCCAGTTTCTGCAGTCCTGTGGTACGGCCCGCGGTCAGTTGCGTCCCAATCGTATAAAACCCGATCGGTTGCGGCCGAGGTGGAAATTTTAAGCCCAATTAATTGGGATTCGGCCAATTGTAATCAAAAATTTCGTCCTATAGGCTACAACCATAGACTGCATCTGTCAAAGGCGTGTGTGAAGAAATGAGGACTCACGCCTGGAATGGTAATGCGCTAAGACAGTTTCTGATGTCTACATACAGTTACGATCTGTGGTATTGTAGACTGTGGTAACTTTGTGGTATTGTAGACTGAACTTTGTGATGTCGGAAGGTGGAGCCAATTGTTACAAAAATGTTCATGTTATTGTTATAATAATCAATAAATTTCCAGTATAATTCTATCCATCCCTAGCCTAACCTAACCTAACCTAACCTAACCTAACCTAACCCAACCCAACCCAACACTAAAAAAAATTGTAAGAATGAGGTTACTCGTACAAATGCAATGTTACAAATTGAAACCTCATAGAAGTTCGGAGCAGGAACGTGTATAATAGTTGCAACAGATTCGGTCAGTTCTGATCAAGTGAAAGCATGGGGAGTAATTGACCCGGTAAGAACAGGTAAAAACTTCGTCGCAACTGTTCCGTGACCGTGTTGTACAGTTACTTCTTGCCGGCTACTTCAATCCACTCCAGTGGTGGGGCCTAAACATCTGTTGAAAACAGCATTAGACCCCGTCCTAATAGCCGGGCAGAGAACAATATTAGTGGAGTAAGCATGTAGTCACAGCAAAACTACACTGAACAACAGGCTTATTAAAATTATAATCACTTTTTTCTTTTCTATAACGCACAATATTTATGTCTTTGTGTAGACGATTTTTACTAAAGTATTTTTGTTTTACGGTATAACGTGTAGGCTACTTAGAGAAACTTTCACTTAAAGTCCACTGAACGTAATCAGCATAAGGTAGATCAAGTGCTGCCTTGCGATACTCACCTTTGAAATATAACATGAAACCGTTCGGCTCCAGTAATATAAATTTTGGGGTCGGTAAATAAACGTCATCTTTGTATTTGCTGAAACGCTGTACCGCTGTGCGATACGGTACGTACAACGAGTACCTGAAAAAAGAAATGTTTTTTTTTAATGAAAGTCTCATTCAAGTTAATTTTAGATGGTGAGACATAAGATTCTGACAAACAGCTAAACCAAGTCACAAACGGTTAACGAAGAAAAGAGACCAATGGATTGTGTCAGTCAGACGTTTCGGAAGGCTACCAAATGAGTTTCTAAAATTTATTCTGTTTGTTTTTTATGAACGGAGTGTTACCGCACTCTAACCGACAAATATCACTTTTACTTAGGACACTGCTGTAGCCATAGGCTTTTAAAAATGTACCGACTCGGAACAAAGTTTGTTTTAGCATTCGGCGTTTCACGGCACGCGATAGAAATCCTATCTAGCTATCGGTGTGCGGTCCACTGTTAAAAAGACAACACTTTTAAAACAAATATCAAACTCGAAATGCACGGAACTTCCCGTTCATGGTTATGGGAGGAAAAGCGTTCATCAAAAACAGATTAAGTGATGTCTTAGGTTCTCACACTGTTAAAACTATGACTCATTGCCGAGCTATTCGGCCTTGGTCAGGTGCTGTTAACTCGCCCCACCATTGGAGCCTATCTTCACGGTAACGATTGAAAAGTTTCCACAGTGCTGGTAAACACTATAGTAATCTTTACCACAGTAATGTGGAAACTGGTGAACACCGCGCCAGTAACCTTTTCAAAAAAGTTCTTTTGTCTGTTAGCATGTTTAACAAATAACATGATTAAGAAAAAACATGTTTTTTTTTTCAGGAAATACGAATTCCCTCTCCCAAAAAAAAAGTATTTACTGCCGACACTCAAATTATATCGATGAAATTTAACCTTACTTTATCGTATTTTATTAACAATACTTTCTTTAAATAACTTAAGAATTTTTATGAAAACTTAAGAATTAGTAACCTTTGTCAACGGACAACGTTTGGGTCTCCAAAACGAAAACCCGGTATACTGTCTGCAAAGGGTTATTACGCGTTACAGACATTAACAATACCGTACGGTAAGATATAAAATAAGTTGTAATTTCAATAAGTAAGTTCTTAGTTTTTTATATTTTCAGAATTCTTAGCTTTCTGTACAATATTCATTTTAAAGCGGAAAATTAATTTTAACAGCAGAAAACAGCCTAATACATCGTACGTTTATAAACATTCATTGATTTATGGTATTTAAATTTCAGTCTTTTTTAGTTTTTTTGTTCATTTTTAACTCATTATTATATATAGGTTCTATATTTATATTTTATAAGTTGCTTTACTTTCATACTGTTGAGAATTAAAATTATTTAATAATTTACTTTAAGTTATAAAAATTATTAAATTTTTGTTTAATTTTTCAATAGAAATATATGGAAAATATTAAATCATCTTTAATCGACTAAAAACATTTTCACAATTGTTCCATGCGTTGTCTGTTGCTTGTGAATTATACATAAAATTTCATGAATTGTCTTTACTGATATGTATTAAGAATTTACAGAGATAAGGAAAAGCAGCAGCATTTAAATATCCTATTTTTCTGAAATTGAATTTTTGATATATTTTTGTATTGTTTTTGTCATTTATTTTTCCTTATATATTTCTTTTTTATGAGTAAAATTGTAAAGGAAAGTTGCTTAATTCAATCAAGGAATTTTAACGATGAAGGGTTTGCGAGGATCGGTCAAAAAGCATAACAAATTTTAAATTAAAAAAATAACAGAACACGGAAAGATACCCGAATAAAATTTTATAAAACTGTGGCTGTCCCCACATTCGTGTATGCTAGTGACACATGGACTCTTGGTAAAAGGAACATGGAGAGGATTCAGGTAACCGAAATGAAATTTCTAAGAGGGACACAAGGTTGTTCTCTCTTGGATCGGAGAAGGAACGAGGATATTAGACGCAATTTAAACATTGTACCATTGCACTAAAGACTGAAGACCACAGAAGTAAATGGTGTGAACACTTGAATCACATGCCTGAAATCCGTCTACCTCTGGCTGCCTTGGGTTATCACGGTACTGGAGAGAGAGATGTAGGTAGACCGAGGAGGAGATGGGTTACGGAACAGGTCTAAGGCCTAGTTCTTGGAGTGGTGACGATGGTGATGATGATAATTAAATTTTAAATTATTTTTGTCGACGTTTCGACAATATTTATTGTCATCTAAATATTGCCGAAACGTCGACACAAATAATTTAAAATTTGTGTTATTTTTTTTTTGATCGATCCTCTCAAACCCTTCATCGTTAAACAAAAAAATTAAATATATAATATTACAGTTTTGGAAACAAACTGACTAAATTAGAGGCTATTGCACCGTGGTCCGTTCCTGTTGGCAAGATTCTTTTGCCAGAGTACTGTGGTTAACTGACGGAGATCGTGTTAGTTAGCTAATTGTTCTGCACACTGAAGATGGTCTCCAGAGGAGAGGCCGAAACGTCTGTTAGTAACAACAGGAGTGGACCACGGACCCAATACCCCGGAGGTTAGTCAGTTTGTTTCCAACACTGTTGACAACGCCCGCAAAAGCCTTAGCTACAGCTTACAGCTTACCCGATACAATGACCTGGCCCCTTCGTCTATGCACTTTACTACTAAGCGCAGAATGAGAACGTAAAAGTGTTATGGAAGCGTTAATGTCTATAAAATTTTCTCTATTTCCTAAACGTCTAGAAAAATAAAAGTGGCACCAGTAGTAAAATTAATGAAAGAGGAAGGTTACGGTTCACAAAATGGTAGACAGGAAAAATTAAAAAAATATATCGAACATAAATATCATGTTACTATGTTCACTACAATTTAATAATATCCTGTACAAGGGATGTGTTTGTTAAAAAACGTATTTCACTGTACATCAGCGCTTTTTACTTGATGGGTTCCAGTAGCATAACACGTTTATTTTTTAATTAAAAAGCAAAATAAAAATTCCATATTGAATAATGAAATAACGAACAATATAATTATTTTATAACATAACTTATTATTATTATTATTTAATAATAACTAACAGTATAATTATTTATAGTATAAATGGCAGTCTGGAGTCCAGCTAGACCGACATAGCCTACTTACCTGAGTACGTTACTATTGGCTGATGATAAAATAATAATACAAGAGAGTGAAGATAAATTACAACTGGCGGTGCACCGACTGAATCAAATATGTTCCAGAATATAATCTTAAAATTTCCTTGCATAAGATGAAAGTTATGGATTTCCAACGCAAGTATCCCGTTAGGTCGAAAATAATTGTCAACAATAAGCCAATCAAACAAGTATCTAATTTTACTTACTTGGGCTGCGACACAAGCTACAATTATGACAATAACATGGAAAATAAAATAAATAAGCTCCAGGCAATATGTGGCACAATAAATAGAACATTAAATGACAAAACACGAAAAGACACAAGGATAAAATTTTATAAAACGATGGCTGAACCTGTACTTATGTATGAGAGTGAAAGTTGGATAAATACCAAAAAAGGAGACAGTAAAATACAGGCAGCAGAAATGAGATTTTTGAGACGGGTCAAAGGCTGGACGAGAAGAGATTTAGTAAGAAATGAAGACGTGCGAAATGAACTAAATGTGTATGCAATAAATGAAAAAAATAACTGAATATAAAGAAAGATGGAAACAACACGTAAATAGAATGGGGTATGGGAGAATACCACAAAAAATACTTAACTACTACCCAAGAGGGAAAAGAGATATAGGAAGAGCACGAAAACGGTGGTCGTAAGTTTGTGAGGACGGAACAGGCAAATGCCATATTCTTGTAGTGCAGAAGAAGAAGGAGAAGTAGCAGTAAAAGTTTTGAATTGCACAACGTATCTAAACTATCTACCGGGCTGTTTGGCCGTGGTCCAAGGTTGTCATTAAAACCAAACGTTTCAGCAGCACCACTGGCTGCCATCTTCAGTGGATGCATCGAGTCAAACCTAACACGGGTTTTCGTACGTTAGGACCACAGTAATGGGATTTTTACCCCATTACGTAACGACGCCAACAACCCATATAACGTACAACCCGCGTTAGGTTTGACTCTATAAATTCACTGAAGATGGCAGCCAGTGGTACTCCTGAAACTTTTGGTTTTAGTGAAAACCTTGGACCACGACCAAACAGCCCGACAAAAGATAATTTTTAAATTCAACTGACACCGGCCGTGAAAGCCTTCGAACAATAATATGCACAACGTATCGTTTATCAAGTCTCAAGATGAATGCAGTTAAATAAATAAACTGAAAGCTTACAACGTGTGAGGCAAAAGTGAGAGGAAACGAGATAGAATGTGGAAGAGAAAAAAATACAAAATAAAGTTCGTATTAGAGAAAACTGAATACGACGAAATTTGTTGGCGCCTTCTGTGATTCAGTGTCCAAGGGGGGGCGGGGACCGTAACCAACGCCAGAATCTTTCTTATATAACATTAGCCTGGCGTTTCATTGTTGTTAAAGACTGCTTTTCAACAGGTTGAGACCTAACAGGAATCGTCGGAACAGGTTGGGCGCCACTTTTAACGATCTGGAGATCGTTCTTGTTTATCTGCAGTTTGAACAGTCATTAACACAATAGTTGGAAACGTTGCTTGCCGAGCTGTCAGGCCATGGTCTATCGTTAGTGTTGACAGACGTTTCGGCCACAGAATCGAACGCCATCTTCACTGTAGGAAAGAATTTGTGGATACCGTGCCAATTGTTTCCGACATTACGTGGACGCCGGCCGTCAAAAACTTAGGAACTCTATTCTATTTTCATTTATACAACGTTTGTAACTGATGCGTAGTGTTCTGCACCATACATCATTGCTTTTTATGACTCCGTAATTATGTTACTCATACTTATTACCGGAGCGATTATTAAATAAAATTTTATTTTTTTTGTACACCTGCGTGTTTGCCCTAACTCTTGTCTATACGTGCGAAAAGTTATGTAGTTCAAGTTGAGAAATTTATCAATCCAGCACACATTTTTGCATATTTAGCGTAAAACGTATAGTTTTTGCGGGTGTCAAAATCCTTATCATACGGGTCTCTCTCTCTCCCTCCCTCTCCGCCACACACACACACACACACACACACACACACACACACACACACACACACACACACACACACACACACACACACACACACACACACACACACACACACACACACACACACACACACACACACACACACAGCCGACCAGCAGCAGCATTACTCACAGCCATTCTATAAGATTAAGACAGTTTAATTAATTCTAGTCAGATGTTATACCCTTAAAATTTCTGTAAGTTATTTACTGAACAACGGCAGCCATATAAAAATGTCAACTCCACTAGTAAAGTGTAGTAGGACGAATGCATAATAAGAGAGTTAGTAAAATGAGTAGGCCTACTAGTAAACACGATAGAAGCTCTGACGTAATTATCCAGGGGAAACGGTAAAGAAGAAAGTAGCAGAAACGTGGTGCGTCAGAAAAAAGAACATAAACTACAGTGTGGGAAGAGGAGGGAACACTGGAATCAAATAAGCTCTTCTTCTTCTTCATCTTCTTCTTCTTCTTCTTCTTCTTCTTCTTCTTCTTCTTCTTTTTTTTTTCTCCTCCTCCTTCTTTTTCTTCTACTATCCGGGACTAGGCGAATCATCTGTTCCAGTCCCGAAGCACTTCACCGACGCTTCCTACGCCTTCCTATACTTAGTTGTCCAACAGGCTTGTGTTACCAAATTTCCTTAGGCAACCTGCCATTTGGCATCCTATTCAAACGAGCAGTCCATGTCTCCTTTTTCTCTGCAATACGATCTTGGTTATTAAAAATGCTTTTCAAATTATTGGATATTGGATATAAAAACTCTTTAAACTGTCTCCACTGTAGAGTCTATCCCTTCGCATGCAGCCTTTAATATATCGCAAGAGTCTCATCTCCGGTGCTTATATGCTACTCAGATGTTTTGTCGCCGGAACCCAAGTTTCAGAAACATACAATTATCACTAGCACGGCCAGTACCTTACACAATTTTAGTCGAGTCTCTTTCCCTCGTTTCTCTCGGTGACGAATTGTGCCACATATTGACTGAAACTTAGCCAACTTGTGATCAACATCATAATCCACATTATAAGTGCTGTTGCAGCCAAGTAATGTGACACTTGCTCTACACTCTTATTATCCAATGCAACCTTAGTCCGTAAAGGGTATTTGCCCTAAAATGCCATAGTTTTTGTCTTCTACACAGACATGTGTATGTTGTAATTCGAACAGACTTGCTATAACTGGAACACCGATCTCTAAAGCTGGCATTCGTTGTTTTAGATCATTACTTGATCATCGCAAACATCATTGTATTTATGTATGTTCCACTATTTATTTTAATTCCCGGATCTACCCGTATTTTCCAGTCTTTATGTGATCAATACATATGTTAAACAGTGTTGGAGACACACTACACCCTTAAATGACTCCCTGATTAACGTAAATCTCTTCCGTCAGATCCTCTCCTGTAGATAATACCATCCTCGTACAATAGTATAAGCTTTTAATAAAGTCTACAAGATGTTTAGGATAACCGCTCTTACACATAATATCCCACAGAGAATGGATCTGTTAACTCTATCAAATGCTTTCTCGTAGTCAGTGAAGGTAAGGTGTGTCGTCAAATTGAAATTCCTTCTCTTCTTAATCAGTATTTTCAAAGAGAATACCTCATCAATGCAAAATCGGCTACAAGATGTTTAGGCTACAATGCTCTTTGTAACGTCTACAAGATGTTCAGGATAACCCCTATTAGGCATAGTTTCCCACAGAATGTTGCTGTTAACTATGTCAAATGCGTTCTCGTAGTCAGTGAAGGCAAGATGTCTCTTTAAATTAAATTCCCTTCTTTTCTTAATAAACATTTTTAAATATGAGACGTCATTAATGCAAGATCGGCCCTTAAAAATTCCCAACTGTTCGTCCAGAAGTGAAATATCCAAGATAGAATGATTTTTTTCATTAATTTTTTTTCATACAACTTGTAGGTTTTATTTATCTAGCTTATACCTCTATAATTTGATGGCACAGTTCTGTCACCTTTCTTAAAAACAGAATAACCTCTTCTCTATTCATCCGTGATCCTGCATCTCGCTCAGTACGTATTCAGTAAATGTAGCAGCAAACTATGCTATATCAAATAAGCATAACATGAAACATTAAAGTGTCAAACACAGAAACAAGTATAATAATATTATTATTATTCTGGCTGTACAATGTTTACATATTTTTCGGAACCAAATCTTACAGAAGTGATTGCATTCTCATCTTCCAATGCTGCTAGTCCAGCCTAAGGTCTTCAATTTCTCGATCAATATAGTCCGAATTTCTTCTATCTAGGTGGTAGGTGGTCTTCCTCTTTTCCTTCTTCCTGGTGGGGTCCATTCCATAACCCTCCTTGGCAATCTTTCCTGTGCCATTCTTTTCGTGTGTCTATACCATTGTTATTTTTTGTTTGGATAAAACCAACAATTGAATTTTTCACATTCATTCTGAGCTTAATGACTTTATTTCTAATTATCTCACGTTTGGATACTCTTGCCGAACGTCTCTACTGTCATTAATTTTGTTCTTGTGTGTGAGTATTAGAAGTCTAAACTTCTGAGCTGTAAGTCATGATACTTCTAACAATGGTTTTGAATATTTTGGTTTTAGTCTATGCTGTAATTTGCTTATCCCACAGGATTTCATTTAATGTAGATATAGCCATTTTTCCTAAATTAATTCCGTAATTTTCACCCCTAAATATCAAAATTGTACCCCTACTTTAGAATTGTAATTTACTGATAGAAATATTTTATAAAACGGACAACAAGAGGCTTGTCTAAGAGGGAGTAAAACCGCGGTGACCAACCAATGGTAGTTCGCGAGAAGTTAATCCAGTGCAGCTGTGAAGACAAATCTTGGCATATATTTTCTACTTTATAAAGTTTGTTGCAAAGGAACTGCCGGCACTAAGGTCAGCCGCACACTAGGCTGACATTTTGTTTCGCGACAGAATCGTTTCGACCCTTCGTGTTGCAAAGCGCCGCTTCGGTGGAGAGAAGTTTGAGACATTATCTTACAATAAAACAATTTCTCGTCATCTGTTTGTGAAAGGGTTTGCTTCGTGGGTACATGACAGGCATTAAAATAGAAGGCATGGACTAGGTAAGTGGTGTAGTTTATAAACTATAAACTCCCCGCCTTATGAGGTTAGAATCCAGCTCATGCGCCGGATCTAGCCATACGAGGCGGAAAGATTATATTACACTCACTTAGTCCTACGTGGAAAGTGTGTACATTGTCCTGTCGTTCTGATTCTAGCATATTGTTGTGTATTTATTAATATTAGTAACTGCTATTGAGTATAAAATGGAAACACGTGTAGGTGTAGTTGAAAGTGAACCAGGTGTAAAATAATGCCTCTCACGAAACCAACGAGCCTCACACTTTTACAGCTCAAAAACAACTGACGAGAAAGGGTTTTGTCGTGAACCAATGTCTCAAGCCTCTCTCTACCGAAGCGACGCTTTGCAATACGATGCGTCAAAACGTTCTGTTTCGAAACAAATGTCGCTCTAGTGTGCGAATGGCCTGACACTTTGAAAGCGACCAACTAATCAAGGGAATGGCTGGACGCAAACGAAGATGCAGACTGTCTTAAGAGCAGTATTATCAGCTTAAATTTTCCAAACAGCCGGTGAAACAAAGGCAGGCCCAAAAATTACATCAAGTAAGAAGCGGACAATATCAGTTGAAGTTAGTGTCCCTAAAATAATTTTAGTTAATTAAAATTTGGTATTTTAAAATAGATTATAATATATTTTTTAAACCGAGTATACAAAATAAATTGTATGCCTACTTTTCCTTTGTAACCTGAAGATGTTGGTACGAGATTCTGTCTTTATCTGGCTTTGGAATTAGTGGTCAACGGTTTAAAAGCACTAAAGGAGAAGCTCTAATATGATACAGAAGGAGCAAACATAAGTGAAGTTGAATAGCCACACTATAAAGAGATATGGCCGCTGATATGCGATTCCAGTAATTGTAGCTATAATTTTAGTCAAAATTGAAATGGGTTTGCAAATTATTTATAGATAAAAGTATATTTAAATGTAGGCTATGTGGAGCCGAAGAAATATGTGTTATATTTAGTGACAGGGGCATATGTACGGGAGGAGACGAACGGCACCTGACCCCTCTCAGAAGGTCAAAAAAAGTTGACAAATTTATTAACTTAATTTTTAGCCTCTTTTATTAATTTTTCCACTGTGTTTTTCATCTAGTAACTCTGTTTTAAATATACAAACAGGTTTAAAACACGGCATTTGCGTATACGTTTGAAATATGAAATATAAAAAAAATCAATTCTGCCAGTGTCTTCCAAACAATGTTCGAATAACGCGTATTTTTAAGGAGTTCTTACCGTTTACTATAAAAGGATTGATTTCAGAATGTATCACACGTGTCTCAGCCATTTTTAAAGATAGTAATGTTGATAACTTGTTTTTTGTTTTGTATGGAGCCGATTCGACCGGACTCCGGACCCCCCCCCCAAAGTCAAATTCTAGATAACCCGCTGTTTACTGGGCTTCATTCAGAGCCGCGCCAAGAATATTAAGCAGGGTACTTAAATTAAAAAAGCACTTTCATTATGTCACGCTAGTTTTAAACTTATACAATGATAAAGTTGATTTATATGAGACACGAGTTTCCTGATCAAATTTATCTCTAGTTTGTTTTTATAACCACCCCATACGGCTTATTGTAAAGAATACTTCTCTTTCTCTGAACAGCCGAAGCACGATGAAAGTCGCTGCTAACGTTCTAAAGTACTGTGACAGTAAACAGACTAGAAGTACACTAAGGTAATTACGTGGGATTGTATGTAATACGGTCGGCCAACGCGATCGTCACACTAGCCAAGACGAAAACATAAGTTTTCTGATCACACATTTTATATGACCACTTCGACAAAACTAGTTCTTAATACTATTCAATTGAAACAATAATTAAGAAGATAATTCATTTTGACATTTCGTTTAGAACAAAATACGTGTCTATGAAAGCAACAGTTATGTTTTATGAATAACGGTTATCATGTAATAACTAATCTCTAAAAACTGTTGTTCACTAACAACTGAATTCGCTGCCACGTTTGGGGAGAGGAGAAAACATTTTTAAAACGTTTTACCTTTATGAGCACCTCAATGAAAAGTTCTACGCCGTAAATGTGACAGAATACTGGAGACGATAAATTGTGATTAAATTTAGTAGTTTTGTACTCAACAGAAAATGGATGACGCGTTATCTTTCTTGTCACAATTTAGAAATTAAACAACTGACTAATCTGGCATGTTAAAACTACTCTGCGATTGTTCTACGTAGTTTATCACGTAGATAAGTTTATCAATGAGAAAAATGAGTTGATAGTTGTTGATCTTGTCGTTGATTCAGCGAGTAAATTATTCATCATTGATGTGAAGTCTTCTTGAAGAAATTGTATCGATGGGCGTGCTTCATCTTAAAGAAAATGAACATCATTCTGTCTGCATGGTGATTCGCTAGGATTTTAGCCAACATTTTTTCAGTCTTTTTTATCAGATTCATTCGGTGAGAACTGTGAGATTGGTAAAACGCAGTTTATCAGAAAACTTTAAAGGAAAAAGGCGCGAGGCTTTGGAAAAGCACGTTATTTTTCAGTCTTCCTCAAGTTCGACTGACTACATCATTGTGTTAGTCCAATTTATTTTATTTCTTTACTTACCCACCGGCTATGCGTATTTAATGTTTAAATATGATTTGTTGTTAGTGATTATTTATTTGATATTTGAAAACGTGTTTACATAATTTTTAAAGCATTATTTTGGTTTTATATATCGTTTTGTTTCTTCTCAGTATAGTTGGAAACATTATTAGCCGGAATGTTAGGCCGTGGTCTAGGGTCTATGCTGACAGATGTTTCGGTCTCACCATCGGATACCATCATCAGTGTCGGTAACAATTTACACTGTGTTCGCCAATTCACCCCAGTAATGAGGTAGAGACTATGTATTTTGTTTAATAATAATTTCTTCTTAAGTGGATTTCTTAAACAGAGTACATAGTCTGTACCTCATTACGGGGGGTGAATTAGCGAAAACCGCGTCAAGTGTTACCAACACTGATGATGGCGTTCGGTGGTGAGGCCGAAACGTCTGTCAGCATAGACTGTAGACTACGGCCTAACAGCCCGGCCAATAATGTTTCCAACTATGAGGACGGCGGCTGTGAAAATCGTAGGAACTGTATTTATTTTCAATATTTTTACAAATTTTTATATTAATTGGGCGGAACCTAATGAGCAGAGCGAAATCAGGCATGACTCGGTGCACAACTTAGACCGCGAACTCCTCCGAAACTACTCAACCGAATGATACAAAATTTTGCATACATATCCAAACTGTATTGTAGAGCGCACACATGTAATTTTTATTTATCTACATTATTTGGCTCAAAAGATATTACGATTTTTTAAAAATATTAGCTTAAACGTGTGAGAGGAAGAGAGATAGAGATAACGTGGCCCAGCTACGGCGCTCTGTCTCACTCGCACTTACGAGGCGCTAGGCGACTTACGGGTCACCTGCCGATTACGGCGCTCGCGTGACGGTGCGTGTGCGTGTGCGGCTTCCGCCGCCCGCGCTGGCTGTCGCTCGATAAGATAAGATTCATTGTTCTGTGGTGTACCCAGATGTACGGATTGGACATTAAGTGTTGAACAAGTGTCAATTTTTAGACGAGAAACTAACAGTCGCTGATGCAACTGCAACTTTCCATTATATATTATTATATATTTCAGCGAATTACAGTTCAGGTAAATTTTTATCAAAATTCTATTAAAATTATTATTCTTATACTTTTTATTAAATTTTTTACTTTTTATTTAAGTACTTTTTTCTGTTATACGCATATTCTATACATTCTTATTCATACATTTATATATACGTATTATTTGTAGTATGCCTCGACGGAGCAGAGGCCAAAATATTGGTTGTTTAACTACAAATCAAAGACGGCTGAAACAGCGACAAAGTGTTACTGCAGCAACTGTTGAAGGCCCTGCAGAACATAACACGAATCATGTGTTAATGATCAAAACAACACAGGATATACGAATCTTCAGAATGAATATGTAGATAATTTACGATCTCTAGAATTCTATGAATGTGTAAAATGTTCTCGAGTGGTGATGCAGCAAATATTTTTTGATATGTGTCCGCAGTATAAGCGGAACCCAAATAAGTTTACTGCAGATCTATGGATCCTAAACTGTACCTATAGAACTCATGGCTCTCACTTATGTAGAACAACTCTTGATAGCAAGAGTACAACCAGTGTATAGGATGAAATCGAGAGGCTTTCCCGTTCAATATGCTTATAAGGGAAATATTATAAATATTGGTGAAAATATAACGGAGATTGTTAGTTCCTTGCCCCCACACCCGCTCCACTGAGCACTATAGTTGTAAGAAAGGAAAGTGTTAATGGACATCGGGATTTTCATGTGAGACGTGACAAAATTTTAGAAGCACTCAAATTTTTAAAAATGAATAATCCATTCTATAGTAATATCATCATTGATATGGAACAAATATCTCTACTTCCATGATATTATTTAAATGATAGTATTTATGGAATGATACACACTGTTGATTTACCTGAGGTTAATACAGATGAAAAGAATTTTTCTGAAGAAATTTATGAAAGTATGATCCCGAAGAATATTAGAATCACAGAAGTTGGTCGACTCCAATCTGCAGTGAATAATGTAATTCCATGGCCACAATGTACTGATAACATAAATTAATTCTCGTGCGAAGGATATGTAAGGATGGCATTTCCCGGTTTACTACCTTACGGATCTGCTGAACTAAACGATAATACTCCAGCAAGTAGTATGAAACTTGCTGCACTTGAATATTTTCAATTTTTGATGCAATATAAAACCAACGTTTTGTACAAGATCGTAGGTTCAGATTTTTTGCATTGAACACTGTTCAGCGTCATGAAGCTATTCAACGTTGGACAATATTTGCTAGAACATCTCATTTCAATGGAACAATACAGCAACTGAGAAACACGCTGTTGAGTAATCCTCAAATAATAAGAACTTTATACTATTGGTGTGGAAAAATAAGAGGATCAAAAATTTTACTGGTTTCAACGAAGGGGTGAACTTGAATCAATGATTGAGCAGTGTGATAATCTTCCTACGTGTTTTTTTACTTTGAGTGCAGCTGATCTTTGGTGGCCTGATCTGGCACGACTCATGGGTTGTAATTTCGTGTAAGAGGAAACGTTAGATGAATCGCTCAGCGAAGGGAAAACTTATAAATGAGAATCCCTCAATTGTTGAAGATTATTTTTCGTTTTGTGCAACTTTATTCATAAAAAATGTCGTCTTTAAGATATTATCAGTTTAAAATTGTTGGTTTCCTTTCGAATTCCAGCATCGTGGATGGTTGATCGTAGAGATGAGTTGCAAAGGTTGTGGAATATGTCTAATGACAATATGTATATTGTACTATAATGTAGTGTATTCAATAAAAAGGGTGTATCATAAAAGTGTATATATTTTGTTGATTGTAAGAATATTGATAAATAAATTATTACGAACATCAAATTATCCGCCCATTCGTGTCAGTGACACTCCTAGTATATTTTACTAAAACACACACGCACGCGTGCGAACACACACACACACACACACACACACACACATATATATCTAAAATAAACCGATGTTTAAATCGAGGTATGCCAGGACTTTCGTTATGCCCGCAATTAGGCTACATCGGGGTTGGCAGGCTTTTTCATTATGCAGCGTTAACTTATTCAAATACCAAACTTGCAACTCCTTCTCAAAAGGCGATAATTTACATCGCCCAGTATGAAGGCTCGGCGTGACTGTAACGTACTGTATGTGCAACCACTTACGCAATCCACGAAGATATATTACGTAACGAAGATATAATGGTTAATCATTACGCGTGAATGGATATTGAAACACTTGCACGGTTTTATTTATAAGTGTACAATTACACATGTTTCTTTACATAACTCAGGTTATATTCTCACGTAGGCTTCCGCGGCCGGTGTCCTTTATATTTTTGAAGTCTTCTTCCGGTATGGACCGCGTCAAAAATGTCTTGTATGACAACGTTTCACTCATATTACAATGAGTATTATATGAGTACATTGAGGATACTTATTGTATAATACTCATATTATAATACTCATTGTAATATGAGTGAAACGTTGTCATACAAGACATTTTTGACGCAGTCCATACCGGAAGAAGACTTCAGGAACATGATAACTTTGGTTGTATAATTTTGTACCTAGGCGTATGCAACTTTATTGCCCTAAAGTTTTTCTGATGTTCTGTGTTGTGAGTGTATTTGCACTTTTCATCATTTTGAAGTTCTTGCTGTTCATGAGCTCGAGCGAAGTTCTTTTTCTTGGTGTCTTTTCAGCGTTTGCCCTGTGTCTCGTCTTACAGTTCCAAAACTACTGAATATCCATCCGTAGTATACTTTGTTTATGCGGCAATACATTGTTGACCGTAATTTCTTCTTTTCTTCTTCGTTGCAGGCTTAAGCGACATCACCTGTTCCTGTCTCTATTTTCAAGCCATCTTTTGCGTGGTCTTTTCTTCATCTATTTTCCCTTTAGGCGCATATTTTAAAACTTGTTGAGGTAGCCTTTCTGGTTTCATTCCACCTAATTGTTCAATCCATCTCAGCTTACATTCCTCGATTCTTGCATTTCAGAGAATATCTTACCCAATTCATGACTATCACATCGCTTCTGATTCTATCGTTGCGTGTGGGTACATCCCTTTACGTATTTTACGATATTCATCTCTGCAGCTTGTATATAGCTTGTACTTTTTTTAGATAATACCAATGTTTCGGAATAAAAAAAAGTGGGGACTGCCGTTACTTTATATAATTTCATTTGAGTTTTCTTTCTTGTTTTCTCCCAAAAATTCTTTTCGTAGTACCACAAACCGCCTGAAATCTGTTTATCTTCCTCTCGATGTCTTCGTCAAATTTGTATGTAATACCGATGTGTCTACCGTAAGTTACATAGGCCTACGTGTATTTCTGAAGAGTCGGCATACTTATTAACTTACTGAAACTGTGTGTTGTTTATATAGTGCCAATTGTGAGACCATTGCACAAGGTATTTAATGCAGATCTCTCTACGACAGTATTCATAGAGATTCGACCAGTTTATCGACCTACGTTATTTTGTTCGCATAAATTGTCACTTCTGTATCTCTTATACGGCGCTCATGGAAATCCTCACAGTCCTTTTTTTCATAATAAAGTCTAAAGCGTTCTAACTTTGCTTCGAGTCTGCAGTACAGTACAGTACTTTTTCCAGTTCCCTCTCATTTTATGATTTATCGACAGTACACTACTCTGTTTATAGTAAATTTTTTAAATTAAAGTTCGGTAAAGGGTAGAAACAGCAAGAAAAAACATGTTTCTGTAGACGTAAAAAGTTAAAAATAAAGCTTTTTTACGTAATTACAGCTAAAATAATTAGACATCAAATGAGTTGTCTGGTTGCGCTGAGTCAAAAGATCTCATTGGGTATGCGTAGCTTTGGCTCGTTGTTATTGTTGTTCTTCTCCAGGCTGTGGATCTTACGATGCGTTGCGCACTCCTGGGTCCGACCATCTTTTATTTGGCCTTCCAATATTCCGCCGTCCTTTCAGATTATAAACCTGTTATTATGCATCCTTTCAACTTGGTCTGTCCAATCCTGTCTGTATTGGTTTATCGTTTCGTTTAGGTTGCATATTCCAAGCATGTTTCTTATATCATCATTACTTAGCCGGTCCCTGTGTAATGCTCCTAGTACTGATCGTAAAAACCTCATTTCACTAGCCTGTATCCGACTTAGGTTCGTAGCGTTCAGTGTTCGGGTCTCACTGTCATAAAGGTCGCATGGCACTGCCATCACGTCGTAAAAGAGTATCTCTTCCGCCCTTTCCATTCAGCGTTCTTATTGTCGCTCCACACGTGTGGTTAAACTTCTCTATTTTTTGTCCACATCTATCTCCCCAACCTAACACAAGTCACATCCAAGGAACCTGAACGAGTGCACTTGCTCAATTATTTAATCATTCAGTAGTAATTTACACCTTACAGGAAAGCAATCTTTATAACCCATGGACTTAGTCTTGAAAACACAAATTTCCAGACCATACATCCTGATTATCAGCTTCAATTCATAGCAAGCCCTCTGTAGGACGCGTTGTTTTTGGACCAATTATTTTGTGTTCAGAACGCCTGCAAAATTGGTGTGTTTCACACGGTTGTGTTTTCTGGTTGGTCACTTCACACCCCGCTTCCTGCACTACCTTCCCTGGCCGCCCCCACCACTACTTTCTGCGCGGACCGCTCCATGTCTTACTATTTCATCTGTTCTTATAATATACGTACTCTATGAGACGTACATAAGGAAATCTCTCCACTTCCACAACCAGCCTAGCGTTGGAATCAAACTGCCTTGCAAACACACGGCAAACTCAACCGGGTAACACCCCACGATGCGCCTCGCTCCCAATGTTTGTTAGATGCTAACATACCTGCAGGTTGTCAAGAGAGAGAGAGAGAGAGCGAGAGAGAGAGGGAGAGAGAGTGAGTCAAACAATCATTTATTTCTGGCATCGGTCTTGTAAAGTTTCTGCACTATTCCGCACAGCCCGAACTTAGGACAGTATCAGTTTGTCTCTACTCCCATCCAACACAGACTACAAGAACCCCTACTACAAGTGAGGTGTGCGTGGCGAAGGGGGAACCCGTCCCCGGCTCGTGTGCTGCGTCCCGAGTTTCAAATAGAATTCGTATTTGAGCACCGACCACAGACGATCTGGATTTTAGGAGTGTGGCCTGTTACCGGCCGTGGGTTTTCAATTAGTTATCTAATTGAGAGTAAGTGTACCCCAAGGCCGGGTCCAAGATTCATCTGGCACAGATGGGTTGCCACCGAGGGCACTAATAAGTTGACTGCCCTGGAAGCATGCGGTAGGTGGGATAGAATTTGCGGGACAGTGTCCATATAGTGGCGTCCAGGGAACTGACACGCAGGGATTCACGGATGATTTTATTTGATGTCAGGTAGTGGGCTTTACACTCGCAGCGCAATTCTCGGTCCAGGTGGTACTGAAGCTGTCGCTTATGGGTCTTGGCCGAGTAGCCCCATACGGGAATCACGTAGGTAGCCATCGGCGCCACATAGGTGATGACGAGAAGCTTGCCTAGGCGGCGGGTCGTAGATTTGCTGCAAAGCAGAGGCCGCAGTTTATACAGACGATGGGCGGTCTTGCCGGCTACGTGCTCGAAGGTCTCCTCTGCAACGCATTATACGTAAACACATCATTAATGTTATCAAAGGTATCGAGCAGTACGGTATACAACACTTCAAGTCATACCGTACATTACTGAATTAAATAGTATGATTCTTAAGCTGCAGAAATCGCACACTGTTTTCAAAACTATTAAAATTCCGATTACCTACTATGTTTATTTTAGTAAAATAATAACCATAGAGCCGACAATCGTACAGTAAACACTAAAAATTGCAAACATTCGGATTTGTGTTAAACTTTCCTCTAATCGGACACCTCTGCCTGGACTTTTACAATTTTATTCAAATTTTCGATCATTTTTTTTGACGTGGTTTTCGAAAATATTGAAATTTCCAAAACCGTATATGCTATTATTTAGACTTCATTTGAAATTCTCTTTAATTCGATACTCAACATAGAATTTACGTTTTTATCAAACTTTTGACCCGCTTTTTGAGCCCTGGCGATCCAAAAATTTGAAAGTTTTAATAATGGACACTAAATTAAGATTGTGAATCAAATCCTCCTTTTCATTGGTGCCCCACATGGACTTTTGCGTTTTTTTTTTTTACAATTTTGACATCCTCAAAGTTTTGCCTTCCGACCACATATTTGGGCGGTATCAATAAAAAAATCATTGGGTTTCTGTAGAGTAAAAGTGTCCTAACACACGCCTCCTAAGTTCTATGAAAATCGGTTGAGGGGTTGAAATTTTATCACTTCGCGTACCCCAGATAGACAGATAAAAATTTGAAAAAAGCTCGAATTAAAACTGAGACCTCGTTTCGCTTGTTAATTATTATATATAATAATTGAAACGCAGGTTTCTTAACTTCGCGTTCTGTTTAATAACCTGTAAATTTTATTTATTTACTTGGAAATGCCATTTTAATTAAAATAGTAGCAGTAGTAGTACTAGTAAGTTTATCATATTTTGATAAACGTTATAGTTTATTATGTGACGTAACAAAAAGAGCACATTTCGTGTCACTAATTTCATCGGTATAACCACGATCCTACGCTCGTTGAATTCAACCCGTTCCTGTAACTTACCGATTACGTTTCGATGGAAACAATACAGCTTGAACGGGCTATGCAACTTTACCTCGACAGTTCACTGGTAACAAGTATGAATATGTTCTTGTGTTCTTTAGGCCTAACGGTGTCAATGTTCGCAAGTGTACGCGCGTTCGGAAGTGCGCCTAAGATTTTAGCGCTGGGAGGTGTAGAGGAAGAGCGTTTTAGCGAAACAGACCTAAGCGATTTACTCGTACCTGATATAAAAATACTCAGAGATGGTGGGGTCTCGTTTACTATTAATGGTAAGTATCGGCTATTTTCTATACCGTCAACGATAACGCAAAGTAGTAATGCCTAATGTTATAATTACGTGGACAGCGGTTTGCTGTGTTGTATAATTAAATCACTATCAGAGACAGTAAAGCAATCGCATATTTTATTAAACGCTTTGAACTAAATTACATTAACATCACTCCCTCCCCCTCTATCAATTATGTAAAAAGATGAAACACTTCTTTGCGTGCTATTCAGAATAAACTATAACGATCACTAAAGTCAGTAAGTTTGTTAAATCACGGTTCAAACAAACAAATAAAACACTTGATACCAGCTCGGATTAATTACGTGTGGCGGCTGATATATAATGCACAGTTGCATGTAACTCGCAAATTAAAAGGGATAGTCAAATGAAACAAATATGGAATAAAAGTATATTTTATTTGTTACAAAAGCTTACATTTATTTTTCACGTAATTATCATTTACAGATACACATTTCTTCCAACGGTGAACCAGTTGTCTCATCTCGTCAATGAAGAATGCTGGTGCTCTTTCCTTGATCCACGACCTCACTTCGTCTTTCAGTTCATCATCTGCGGTAAAATGAATACCCTCGTTAAATGCGGTAAAAAGTAAAAATCGCAGGGCGCCAAATCTGGTGAGTATGGAAGGTGTGGAATAGATCCAAATTTCAAGTTCATAAGAGCCTCGGCGGTTACACGCGATGTGTGAGTGGCACCCACCGCGAACAGATTTTACGGTAGCCCAGTTCTGCAATAATGTCTCCTACTCGTTCTTTCGATATGCCTATCCGGGTGGCGATGCGTTGTTGTGTGATGCGACGGTCATTTTGAATCAATTCATCCAGCTCCGTTTGATGCTTCTCATCAGTCACAGAAACTGGTCGACCACTGCGAGGTTCATCCTCAATATTCGCTTTGCAAGCTTCCGACGCACGAAATTTTATTGCCCATCTACTCACGGTACTTCGATCAAGTTTCATCACCATAAACGGGGTTTTAGACGACGATGAATGGCACTAGCGTTCACCCTTTCAGCTGTTAAAAATTCAATCCCTGCACGTTGTTTTAGAAACGTTGACATAGCTGGCTTACTCGACGCCATACCAATGACGACTGACAGAAAACGAGGAGTTGGTCAACGAGATTTGGGAAATTTGTAATACAAGAATGTCGCTGCAAGACGGCAACACGCGTCGTGCTGTACATTGTTTTGTTTTCCCGTTACATGTGACTGTGAATTACCTATCAGCCGCCACTCGTATAAAGCACAAAATAATCCAGTAACCGTAAAACAACGTACTAACTCACGCGTTTTGTAGACTTCCGGAAACTTCAGCTGTGACGCAAGAATCTCAATGCCATCGAACGCTCTCGTTATTACAATCTATAGGGTTCTGTTCTTTTATGGAATCGTCATTTGTTGTTCTATTTTCTTTTCTCCGTTATTCCGATAATACAGGTGGGTCATAAATCCCTTAACAGTAACGGATTTTTTACAGTTTCTAATGAAAGGTTTTTATGTAGTTTGGTTATTGACTGTACATATTTTAAAACAATGGTATTAACGCCGCAACAAAATTTATTGTCGTAATTAAAACCTGTACACTGGACAATTCAGAAATGGTTAATAATAGGCTACATGTTAATGATACTGGACAATAAATTCAAACACACTTTCTATATTCTCGATTAAATCAGCTAATTTTTACTAACTTTAAGGTGCTGAATTCAAATTTACAATGAGAATAGCTCTAAATAGTTTTTTTTTTTTTTGAATAATGAAGACAACGTTTTACTTTTTTAAGTTTTTTATTTACAAAATTGTATAATTTTGTTACATTGGTACAAAGGAAATAACGTTTATTATAATACAATCACCACATTAATATGTCATTTTAGTTGTTTACTTTTGTATCTTCTGGAGTGTTTCTTACCACGTTTCAACAATATTCCGCAAGCACTGTGGCATTCCACTTACCACGTTTCAACAATATTCCGCAAGCACTGTAGCATTCCACTTACCACGTTTCAACAATATTCCGCAAGCACTGTGCCATTCCACTTATTTTCACCGAGGTGGCGACAACTTAATGAAACCTTTCCCTATGGTCGTCACTTATGGCACTCAAATTTGAAGGAAAAAATCCAGATATAAGTAAGGTATTGTCAGTAAAGAAAATGCAATTTTAATGCCATATTGCAATTAACTTACTTATAGGCTTTGATTAGTTCCATTACGAATTCTCGCCAGTCTTCTGATTTGTTATTTCCAAAAAACGTTGTTGCTAATAGACTTTAATAAGCCCAAGCTTTTTTCTCTAAATTATTTAATTTAATTTTAAATTCTTTACCCTTTAACATTGCTTTATTGTAGCCCAATAAAAACACCATCCTTAATTTTTCTTTACTCGATCGTGGAAAATTGTTTTTTAATCGTTTCTCAATCCGTTCCGTCTTTAGTTATGGCTTACTAGAATACTTATGTTAATCAATCCCTGTTTGATGTGAAATGGAAGAAGATTAACACCTTTAGAATTCACTAATGGTCTGTGGAAAATATAAGCTATATAAAGACAACGATCTGGCCATCACCATCCGATTGCATAGATTGCAATGGGCAGAACACATCATTAGGATGGAATGCAACCGAATAACTAGGAAAGTACTGTTTAGTCAAATCGAGGGCAGAAGGCCTGTCGGAAGACCCAAGCATCGCTGGATTGACGCAGTGGCGAGGGATGCTGATGTTTTACTTAAAATTAAAACAATGGTCATCAATCGCCAAGGACAGGAAAAAATGGTGGCGGATGATTATGGAGGCTAACGTTTGTCTCCGAACTGTGACGTCATAGAAGATAGATAGATAGAAGATTTTTGGGGAAATTCTTTATACCTGCAATAGAATTGTTCCTTTGAGGCCAGTCTTTACGAACAAAGTGGTTCTGTCACGAATGTTATATTTACATAAGCAACAGCAAAACTTTGTGTCGCCTGGTTGCATTCCTTGTACAAGCCCTATCACTTATAAATCACTTATACATGCCATTTGTTTTTTTTTTTGTAGTCCAGTAAGTTCAACAACTGGTGCATATTTTCATACGACACCTTCATGTGACAGAATGGGCCAAGAACACTGAAGGTCAGGCGTTACTATTGTTTATAAATATCGCTTTTAAGTACAATTTGGAAGAATCAATAAACAAACGTCATTCTGATGGAATGTGAGCCTGCCCTAAAGTTAAAAATAAATCATCCAAATTGCAACAGCGCACCTTACTACTACCGCTGGAAGAAAAAGTCTGTTTGTCTGTGCTGAGATGAGGTCATCGTTACATTTTTATCCAGAAGATTCCAACCTTGTAAATGAGATCTTTAAAAGTCTGACTAGACGTTTGAGAAGTTTAGTTCTCTCGGAAAAACATGTAATTTTTTTAGTTCTTCTAGCCTTATAAGAAGAGGCGTATATGAATGACACCGACGGAGCAAAGTCACGATCATTATTTCCATCCCGATCAACTTGTTTGTTGCTGTCATCTTCATCATCACTAAGTCTCCAGGTTGCTGAAGGAATAGGAATCGGAAGATTCATCATGTGGCACAGGGCATCATGTGACTCTAAATTAGGGCAGTTAATCGTGTGTTTTGATTTTTCAGAGAAACTTTTCACACTATTAAGGCAAAAATAACAATCTGCAACAAGGTTTATTTCCGTATCATAGGCACTGCAAATGAATTGATGGTCATGTATCTTGAAGCCAATTGATTAAATTCCTTGCACACGTGCTACAACATATTTAACGAGCCCAAAGTTCATTTTGGTCTCCTAGCTTGCATCCAAAATACAGTTCACATGCGTTTTTCACAACAGGGATGAGGTTAGGTTTTTTTGACTTTCATAGTTCACCACAAATTTTGCATGTTCTATTACAACTACTTATTCACCGTCTAAATATTTTTAAACGCATATTTACATTAATAAACTAATATATCATAAGTTCGTTCACACTGGTGTTATAACACAATATTCTTTCTTCAAGCCGCTGTCCTACATGTAAACAACACAACACAAGCAATTACTGACAAATTCAAGATGACGTATGACAAACTCTCTCTCTCTCTCTCTCTCTCTCTCTCTCTCTCTCTCTCTCTCTCTCTCTCTCTCTCTCTCTCTCTCTCTCTCTCTCTCTCTCTCTCTAGTCACTAGATAGACGGTCACTAGATCGTCATGTGGTATAGTGTAAACAGAATAGTTGACACCAGTGACACTAATTACAGGCTTTTGACACAAACAACAATTAGAATTCAACAAACAACTTATACTTATACAATAATTCAAGTTAAATTCGTCCAACAACTACAATAAATATCACCTTATTGCAGTTTGGCACTAATTAACACAATGATGAATTCTTAATCAACCGACACAATAATTCGGGGCCGCACATCTAAAATCACCAGGCGTAACAGTTCTGGGCCGCTTTGAAATCCAGTATATTCATCCACCCCATACCTCCTCCCCATTTCATCCAGTATTCCAGTATTCCAGTAATGCAGTGTTGTAGTGAGATAGCGGGCCTTGATGCTGTTGAAGTAGTCGAGGAAACGTCTGGAAAGTGCACGGACAGTCTTGAAGAATCCATAAGGTTACGAAACTCTGCCGCGCAGAATGGTCTCCAAACGACAGGAACAGCCTCGCGTGCCCCGACACGACAAGCGTCACGTAGGCACTGAGCGATGCGGAACTATTTATTTCCTCAGCATTAAATATATCTACTGTAGGTATATACTTTTTAACTTGTAAAAGGTGTGCACAAATACTATTCGCAGACATGTAAACTTCCACTGAAAGTAAAATATTATGTTTCAGATACGACAGAGTTTTCGTCATTTAAGGTTAGTTTCAACATTAACAAAAAGTTTCCAAAAGACTCGTTAGAAAAAGGACAGTTCAACGATATTGATCGCAAAATTGATAACTATTTTAAAACTTCTTATCCGTTAGTCTGCAATTTTACTAATTCGTCGATCGATCTAAACGTAGGTGATAAAGTTTACTACTGGATGGGTGCTGCAGACCTTCGTTTGTGTAGATTTCTAAAAGAAGACCAGTCATTTACTGTTGGAAAAGACGAAAACGGAAACTTGATAGCAAAGAATACAACATTAGAAGATTTTCAGAATTCAGAAGAGGATTATTAACAATATCCTTCTCTTTGCCAAAAAGTATTAAATACTCTACTATCTGATTTATTGTAAAGTTATTTTTTCATAATAAACTCGTAGCTCTATTCAGTCTCCTGTTTATCTAAAATTTACTGAAATTTGAAGGTAACTTACAATATTGAGCATAAAGGTAAATAATATTTTCTTAGCTAACAAATAGAAAACATTTAAAAGAAGAACATCAAAATCCCCCGGTACAAAACGGCGTGACAGTTACACTTAGAGAGAACTGATCCAACTGTATTTTCAAGAAGAGCATTTGACTATCATCCAAAGGGGAAGAGAAGTGTGGGAAGACCACGTAAGCCATGATTGGATGACTTCCATTGAAACGCGAACATGCTACTAGCCTAAGCCGTAAAGGGCGACGACGACAACGACAAACATAAGAATTATTTATACCTTAAATTATAGTTATTTTCATCAGTTACACAGATCAATACTTACGCTGGTGAAAAGACTGTGAACAAGGAGATTGACGGGTATAAATAACGATAAACACAACAATTTAAACCAAAAGTCAGTAATTCGTTATTAACCTTTTATAGATCTCTGGTGGGTGTAACTGGATATAAAATTACAAGGCCGCCATAGTAAGTCTTGAGGAGTTCCTTGTATGCCAAAGGGACACAATTATTGGCATAACTTCGTACGACCTCCTGATCACTCAAGTGAAATGCTTGACAAATCAACGCTTGCTCATGATATTTTAGGTCAAGTTTGTTCTTGTTCTTCTCCTTCTTGTTGTTCTTCTTCCTCTTCCTCCTCCTCCTCCTCTTCTTCATCTTTTACTTCCGCTTCTTCTTTATTGGCGCAACAGACGCATGTAGCTGCCTTAGCGTGTTCAACAGCTGTTGTCCATCAATATCGGTTCTGAGCATGAGAGATGTTTATCCTCAGCTGCTTAAAATCACTCAGGACACTGTCTTTCCGCCGACTCCTAGGCAATCCTCTGGGTCAAATTCCACTAGCAGAAACCTTGTACAATTTTTTGACTGCCTTGACCTTTTAATGAAGGAGGTAATGCTGAGATCTTTATATGCTGCACACAATTCTGTTTTTTTTTCGCCACCCGCTTCTCCTATTTTCACAAACTGAGCCTGTAATCCTAAGTAATTTTGAATCTGTCCTGCAGCTCCATTAAGGGTCCACAGGTCCACATTTTACCGCCACGACTGGTCTAATTAAGGCAACCGTTGTTTTTACCATGTAGAATTTCTATTCTGTTTTATTCGTAACATTAACAAAGCTTATACAACAGTACTATGCTTTGCCATTTTCAAAGGTGTGCGTATAAACAATCACTCCCTTATTAATCTACAAGGTTTTCTAAATAAGAGGAACCGGTTGTATTTTAAAAATAAAGCACTCTCAAATTTATAAATTCTTAGTATATTTATTATAATACAAGCGAGTCACTTTAGTTATTTGGAAATGATATTGGCTGTGATAGAAATTATGATATTGATGTTAAGTTAGGTAAGTTCCAGACGATCTGTGGGACAATCAACCGTATTTTCAGACACAAGAGTAACAAAAGTACTCAGAAGGTGAGATACAAAAGTAAAGTTCTACAAACGTATGGCAGTCTCTGTATCGTCTTATGGGTGCGAATTATGGGAACAACCAAAAAACCAGACAGGAAAATACAGGCCCCGGAAATGGCGTTCTTAAGAGGAGTTAAAAGGAGTTCTAAGCTCGACCGTATAAACAATGAGACCATAGGAGAAGAGGTACAAGTTTTTAACTTGAATTAAAAATTAAAAGATTACAAACAACGGTGGAAAAAAACTCTTAGAAAGAATGTCAGATTCCAGACTGGCCAAACAAGTCTGGAAATACAAACTTAGGTGTCACTACACTATAGAGTCACAGGTGTGTAGGTAGACCCAGGAAAAGCTGGCTGGAGGATCTTTGAAGGCGGAACAGGCAGCACCTTACCTGTGCCGTGTTGTGAGGTTGATGATTGTTTACTTTAATTAATATTGTTGCTAGGTCCACGTATGCACCATAACGAACATTAGGCAAAGTCTACAGTTGTCAATTTTACGACGACTAACCTATTGTCACTATTTTCAGTGTCAGCTTACCACAATTTTGATTTAATACAAGGCATAAGTACACGATTGTCATCCTCGAATTCATAAATGGCCTGAAGATTATTGGCGTATAAATTACGTTCTAGGTATCGCTCAAGAAAATAATCACTCGGTTTCAAGCTGGCCGCAGAAAGTCACTTGCGGAAGGAGGCAAGTAATTAGGGAAGCTGCAGCTGAATTATTTTTAAGGACTTCCAAAAGCATGGGTTTCTACATTTTGATATTGTTTACAGACCGACTTTACTTGTCTTTCAAAAAACAAATTAGTTTAGCTGGTTAGACTAAGACAATTACAACGACGCAAAGTTTGACTTTATTCAAAATGCCTCAAAGTGATTACACTTTTTAAAAACATGATTACAATTGTTATACTCACAAATTACTAGCTTTAGTATTGTATTATTTAAGTTATTTAATAACAAATATAATTATTTTAACAATAATGTACATTTTATTTGATTATATTGTATTCATCTACCTTTCTACAGTATATTATTATGACCTTTTTTTTCAGGATACTTTATTTATCAAAATTAAGTACGTACTTTACATTTGTTAAAACATAAAACGTTGCAGGTAAGCTACCCCTTCACCTTAACTGATCTTCACCAATATCAATAAACCTTAAGTCCTGTACAACTCAGGCACATATGCAAACAATTATTTGATTCTGCAATAGGCAGTTATCGTTCGCCATAGAAAAAAATTTACACACGCGCGCGCGCGCAGACACTTTTCTGAAAATGACTTTTCTTCAAGTTTTGTGGGTAGTACAATCAGAATCAGCCCTTATTTCGAACACCTTTTTTCGCCATCACCATACTTCTATTTTCTTATTGAACTTGGAAGTAAGAACTGTTAAATTTATGTATAAGAATAAAATAAAATTAATAAAACCATGTAAAAAGAATTTGATTTATTATTTAGTAAGAAAATATTTCGTGCTAAAGCTAAAACGTTGTGACTTAAGTACGCGCATACATCACGTGTTGCTTGTTAAAGTTTTATGACTGAACAGCGCGATTTTGTTTGGCAGAAGTTACAATTTTAAGTTTCCCTTAAAAAAAAAAGACAAAAAATGGATACGTTTTTTAACCGCAAAGAAATAATAGAAAATATCTACAGGATATGTTTTAATGTCACTAGTCAACGCACAAATGAAGTACCTCAATGTCTGTGACCTT
This sequence comes from Magicicada septendecula, assembly GCA_034769895.1. NCBI lineage: Eukaryota > Metazoa > Arthropoda > Insecta > Hemiptera > Cicadidae > Magicicada > Magicicada septendecula. The sequence goes on along the minus strand of CM068368.1, from coordinate 82,567,116 downwards.
AATTTACATAGAAACAGATGGGTTCAGCATTCTGTTTTATAGACGACTAATTACTACTATCAAATCTTCTGCAGAGAACAGTAATCTGCCGATTTTCAAACCGACGTTAAACCGCTTCAGCAAGTGACGACCGCGAGTCAGTGGCGACGTAATGGGTTAAGCAAGCCGATAACTGATGGCTTCATCAGTTTATCGTTGCTGAAGCGATTGTCGTGCATAATAATGTTATAATTTTTTTTTTCTTATCGTAAAATGAAATAAACGTTAATTTAAATGTATGTACAGTAGTCGACAAAAACGTCTTGGTGTGTATTTACAGGAACGTAGAATTTAGTTGTTTAAAAAAATCCACTCGAAACCGACGAAACGAAATGACGTACGGCGTATGAATTAGAATAATCATCGTCTTTCTAACAACAAACGTGATGGACACTGATTTCAAATTTCGAACTGGTTTTCACAAAACTGGCAACACGACAAACGGATTCAAATTGATAACTGTTTTTATATGGGATATCAAGTTACTTATCGCCAGCTAGCCCGCTATGAACATTCGTTGGTTGCAACTGTGTTTATGCATGTTAACGCAGTTCAGTGTAAGAGTAATCGCGTTCAAATTAGTTTCCAGTACAAGCACATTGGACACAGACGAAATCGAAGGCCTATACTATCTATAGAAATACTCAGGCCGAAAGGGATCCGATTTCACGTAGAGAGTAAATATTATTGTGTAAATCTACGTTATACAGTATTTTAATTTATACAGTAGTTTGTAATGTAGTTTGTAGATTTGTAAATTTTTGTTGTAATTGTTGTAAAACAGCAAGAAGCGTGAAGCGTGAGACGTGATGAATCGTTAAATATCAGTGAATGCGTAACGCTCTATAGCAGTGGTTCCCAAAGTGGGGTCCGCGGATACCTCGGGGTCCGCGACAATGTTTTAGGGGGTCCGCAGACACTTTTAGGAAAATCTAGGATATACCATAATATCATCCGACTTGTTTATGCTCTAAAATATAAATTTAATTTTAGAATTTTAAAACAATTAGTAGAAGATTCCAGTATTCTTTTGGGGGAGGATTCCAACTGATTGTAATTGTCAAAGTAATTTCAAACTAATGGTTTTAATAATGTATTTAAATCATGTCGTGTAGCAGATCTGTTTGTCATCCGAACTGACTAAACCCATCTCTTACACTACAAAAAGAAGGTTCATTGGCAGAACTTTCAACTGACAGTTCATTAAAATCACAGTTTTTCGCAAATACAGCTAGCTGACTTCTGGTTATATGTAATGACTGACTATCCTGAACCCTGAACTCGGAAAAAGTGCTTTGAAGTGTTTAACCAGTGTGTTCCTCTACTTATTTGTGTGTAACCGCAGTCTCCCTGCTCACGTACTTAAAGTCAAAGTTAAGAAATAAACTTGATGTCGAGAGTTACTTAATATTGAAGTTATCAGTCATTAAACCCAATATTGAAGATCTAATTGTGCAAAAGTAGCTTCAGTGTTCACATTAAACTATGTTTGATATCATTAATATTATAATTTTGCAAGTTAAGAGAATTTTAATTTTAATACATTATGATTAATGTATAAGAGTTTCTATCATGTTTACTGTTCGTTTTATTTGAGAACTCAGACGGGGTCTGTGAATTTTAAAATTTTCTTTGGAGGGGGTCCGCGGACTGAAACGTTTGTGAACCACTGCTCTATAGTCCTCCTAAAACCAAAACCAGTAACAACGCTCTGTATGCTCTCAATAAACTCTTTCCCAACCTAGACTCCTTCCTCTATAAATTAAACTGGAAATATTCTCAAATCGGTAAGCAACGCAATCCATCGCAGCCACCATCAACAGAACAATACGGAACTCCCGGAAACCTTCGTTCCTCACATAAAGCGTCTTCTTACTATTACCAATAAGCCTCCTAATGGGAATCCTCGCCAACAGAGAAATACCTAAATCCACTCTTCACACATACTCCACCTTGCATCTTTCTTGATATCCTAACTCCTTAAATTTCCCTATCAGCTCACCCTATCTTTTGCCCTTTCCTTAGTGTCCCCCACCTACACCTTCACGCCGCATTGACTCTTCCCTATATCTTTAGCGTCCTGCGTTACACAACCCCGTCTTGGCTGTAAATTTCTATTTTAATTTTTGTTTTGGCACTTCCGTCAGCTTCTTCCGACACCCATTTACTTCTTTACACTACAATGACACACAAATACACATCCAAACACTACTCTTTTTACAAAGGTTTTTAAAAAATATATAAGCGCTTGGTACGTTTCACAGTTTTTAGGGGATGTAAGGGTGGTGAACATCTGTTCAGGGCGTGTATCGGAACATGTGTGAGGTGTGAAGATGGAGAGGGAGGGTTTCCAGGAGCTAAAGGAAGGTTAAGTGTCTGTAAAAACTAAATATATTCTGAATGCAAAATATAAAATTAACTAAACTAAATAACAGCTTTTAATATAGGGGTTGCACAGAATTCAGTTTGTTCATTTGTTAATATTTAAAATTTTTTATTCCTTTTTCAATTTCTAGAATTTCTAACAAATCCATTTTTTTACCTTTTTTATGTTGTGCAGTAGTGTTAAGATTTTGTATGTATGAAGTGATTGTGTTGTAAGCAATGATCTGCAAAACCTGTATTAGCTGTATAGGTTAAAATCGCCTTCTTATGTTCAGAAATGCGATGTTTCAGAGCACGGCCACATTTTCCGATATAAACAGCATCGCATTCTGCACAGTCTGTTTGATAAACTGCATTTTTCTCCGTTGTGTTTGATTATTCTTTATTGTTGACTAGTAATGACTACTCATTCTCCTGAGTGCCTCCACTTTCTCCGCCTCCGGCCCATTCTGGCGTACGACTCTTCTCAGTATCCCATACGGCAGAATACGGTATCCTTCGCCCCCGGATCAGCCTGAGACTTGTCCTTCTGGAAAAGCCTCAGACTAATCGACAAAAAAATGCTCTATATGTAGCACGTTACAGACCATTGCTGAAAGCCAAACAAATCGCGTACATATTGGTGGCGTTGAGATTATGTATTAATAATGTTAGCTACATTGCGGTGGCAGCGGCAAACGTCAGTTAGTCTATAAATAACAGCGTTTTTTAGATTAAAAGCTGCAAGAGTATTAAAGGTTTATACGCTTCTAGTAAAATGCGACTTAATAAACTTGACAAATCTAATTGTTAACATATTTCTGAGGCTTTCACGGCCGGAGCCATAATTATTGAAATTAAAATCCGGGCTACTGGGCCGCAGTCTACTGTAATTATTCTTATGACAAACGTGGTTATCAGACGTTTCGGCCTCACCTGTGGAGGTCACCTTCAATGAGACACGGTTTCAAATGCAACTGAGACGGTGTTCGTCAGTTACCACAGTACTGTGTCAATGCCTCAAACCAGAGAACACAAAGAAAGAGCAAACACAGTCTCAGTTGCATTTGAAACCGTGTTTCATTGACGGTGACCTCCAGAGGTGAGCCCGAAACGTCTGACAACGAGCTCCGTCAGAATGATAATTATAGTAGACCTCGGCCCAGTAGCTCGGATTTTAATTTCAATAATTTTATCTAGTTGTTGTTATTATTTACTGTAAATAGTGGTACCTAATTTTTACTTGTGAAGAAGGATTGTCAAGTCGAATGCGACTTGTGTAAAAGTGTTCAATATAAAACCTGTGATTTTCTTTACCTCTCTGGTGTTAAATTAACTGAAACTCTATTTACGTAACAGCGTTTCTGTTGGCGTAGATTTGCAGTATTGTTAGTGTTAAATGTAAACAAAAGAACAAATATTACCTCCGATTTCGTTAACATGGGTATATATGCTCATTATGTTGCCTTTAGAAATTTTATTATATTGTCATTTGCTGGTGGGATTTTTTTTTAGTGACGTAAACGTGTTGTGGCACTCTTACATCTCAGAAGAAAAAGACAGTTTGTCGCCTCGCCACAACACTAATTTTAATTGAATTAAATTATTACTAAGAATAAGTTGCGTCTTTCTTGATATTGTTACGCAATGCGGTAAAGTGTTACGTAATACGGAACGTTCTAAAAGTTTCTCGATATTCCAGCTGTAATGTGTGTGTGCGTACATAATGCTGCTACTTTGCGGTGAAAGACAATTACGCGTCAACTATCGGGTCTATACCAGATCATATCGGTCCGCGCGTGCTGTGTTCAAGGCGGCAATGAATTAAGTTCTAGTGTTTTCTAGTATACGCCTATTAGCGAATATTCTGGAACCGCAACGGGGTATAAATACAAGTGCTCAGCGACGGCCAGTCAGTTATTGTCGGGCAATTACTCTGTGCGTTCAAGTGGTTATTGGTGAAAAGTAATTATTTTGGCGAAGTGTTATGTATTTTATAATCGTGCGGGATAATTGTAATACAATTGTGTATATTAGATGACATTTTATTGCGTGTGAACTATTTTTATTGATTTTGTTGTAAGAGAATAATCTTGTTGATTACAAACTCTTTAATTGTGATAAAAGCTGGTGATTAGTGACTTAATTGGTGTCTTGTATTTTGTTTTCCACTGCACCATACGACGATCAGGTAGACCGTCGTAACATATATGAAATCTTTACACAAAAATCTCTGATGTTTAACAATCACTGCTGCTCGATTTTGAAACGGTTACTCTTTATCATTGTCTTGATTTCTTTTGTACAAACATGCATGGCTTAAAATCAGGAGAAAATGACAACGCATTAATAATGAAATGGACCATCCAGAAACTTAGCGTTTTTACCAGAAAAGTGTTCAAAAAACTAATTAAAAATATTATTGGCAAACACTGAAAACTGAATTTTTCTTCTTTTTTTTTTACTGCCGATCGTTAGATTATAGCATATTTCATACCAATTTTACGCGGTTGAATGCAATTACCAATTTGTCTCCAACTTATTTTCTTTTCGTATACGCAATAAAATTTTCCGTGTTGTGAACGGGATATTGTTTTACTCTTTATAAATGTCTTTTTCACATGTTTCTTCTTCTTAACGTGTTTGCTTAGAACGGGGTCTGCTTTCCGGAACAATGTATGCCTTATATTGCGGTATAGTTGCGTCTTCAGGACTCAGTTTTGTACTTAGACGATTGTCGTTTATAGTGTCTGTGCATCGTATTTTGGGTCATCCGCGTATCATTTTAGCAAACTTAAGGTCTCTTTGTAAGGGTACAGAATCTGTTAAAAAAATAAAAAAATAATAAAATGAACAGGAAGAATGAACTGTTGTAGGAACGACAGATCAATGTCGATGACATCCGGTATCTGAACAGGATATTATATAACACAGTAACAAGGCTAAATAGAAAACGAATATAGGCAACTTCCTGCCCGTACTAGACTCTGGAGCACGAAGGAAGGTGATGAGGGTCGGCTGCGCGCCAGTAACACAGTATCACGTGATCGTGTGCGCCAATAGGCGTCAGTCATTCGTTTCTGCTGTGTGAGTGCACTTCGTGTCGCGTTAGAGATATTTGTTAACGATTTTTTTTAGTGTTTTTGCTTTAGTGTTTTAGTGTTGTGAGTTTCATTAGTTAGTTTATTGCTAGATGTGGCTCACAAAGAGAAAACGCACCAAGTGTTGTACGAACAAGCTCGGGAAATTTTATTTAGTGTGTATCAGTTCTTCAAGCGACGGGCGGAGTCAGAAACCGGAGCTTGTTCCAGCGTTGCTAAATGCCAGCCAAGAAGCGCCTAGCGGTAGAAGAAAGTGACAATTGACGAAAACAATCTGGAAACATCGCAGTGAATCGCTCTGTTTCTGTCTCTCTGTCTCTCTGTCTCTCTCTCTCTCTCTCTCTCTCTCTCTCTCTCTCTCTCTCTCTCTCTCTCTCTCTCTCTCTCTCTCTCCGCAGTAATATCTCTGTCTGTCGCCTTCGTTCATGCTCCCGAGTCTAGTGTTTACACAAATGTACTCGCATATTCACGGGTATATATTTTGAGACATTATGTTTTGTATACAATTCGCATCCACAGTTTAAATCAAAAATTTGATAGAAACTGTGCTTAGAATTTTCGATAAAAGCATTTGTAAACGCATCGCAAAACCTTAAAATCAGATATATTGGCTGAATATTATCTCCATTAATAACGACTGCAGATGACACTTTGAAATACGTGTGCAAATTGTTTCTTACAAAAAGTTTTAAAATTGATCACAATTTTTTGCAAAATTAATCACACAACTTAATTACCTCTTAGAAAATTCGCAATTGTATTTACTATTTTTTTTTTTTTAGATGCAACGAAAATACGGCAATTTCAGTTCTGTTTGAATATAAATAAACCCTTCAATGCAACACATCTTGAGTACGGAGAGTATAACGATTTTACAATCACAAACAGAAACCGTCTTTTGTTGTCGAAGCCAAGGAGTGCTCATTCAAGAAGGGGACAAAGGCTACTATTGGTATTCTTTCTTCGACGACTATCCCTTTCAATATGAATTTTTGAATCAGTCGTTTTTAGTAGTCGAACAAGGTGATAAATTAATTGCTAAAAACACAACTTTGATCGACTTTCCTCCGTTGAATTATAATAAACACATGCGCCGCAAGTAAGCTGCACCTCTATTCTTCAGTATAGCATCGTGTTTTTAACGTAAACAGTTAATTTATTTGTCTAAAGGTTCACAGCCTGCGTCAATGTTGTTAAGGTTTCGGTTTTGCCAGGCTGTAAGGCCGTGGTCCACATTTGTTAGATGCAAACGTTTCGGCCGTAACTTCAACGGGCATCTTCTTTGCAGAAGGCAGAAACACACTGAAAAAGGTCTCATAGTCAGTGGCTACAGTACTGTCGGTGTGTTTCAGCCTTCAGCACTGAAGATGACCGTCGAAGGTACTGCCGAAACGTTTGCATCTAACAAATGTGGACCTCGGCCTTACAGCCTGGCAGTGTCCTGTTCGTTTAATCACTCATGTACTGTACTTCAAGTCAATTCAAAAGATTTCTGCGTTGTGAGTTGTTTCAATTCTTAGTAACCGCATCGCAACAATATTTGGATTGAATTCGTTCTGCTGCATCTGAACCGTTTCTGAGCCAATTCCAATTACTCGATCTCAAGGGAATTTCGTTTTTGTATGCACCAAATACTATGCTCTTTAGTATCGTACTTTATAACCTCTGCGTGATGAGACAGTTGCAAATCTTGGTGAAACCGCGTAGCTGTGCGCTATATGGACGAATTGAAATTAGACGATCAGTTTAAATTAACAGCTTATTCTCTAACATAATCTTTAATCTCATCATTTTCACAACACGACATGGGCAAGGTGATGCCTGGTCCGCTTTTAAAGATTCTCCAGCCATCACGTCCTGGGTCTATTCACACAAAAGTGTCCTGTAGGTTTGTACTTCCAAACTAGGGGTGAAGGGAATTTGGAGATGTACTACTTTTGTTCCGGGTTGACTGGGCACTGGACTTTACGAGTTCCCAGGGTTGGATGCAGCGATATTAGCTCCCAAAGGAGCCCTTAGTTTCTCTCCAGCTAAGACCGTACTCGGTGGCAAAGTACCACAGCCTACAAGAGGTGATCCTGTTGGTGCAAAACAGTACGGAATATTCCTGGTTGAGGGCAGCAGTAGCCACCAGTACCAAGTTAGCGCGTAAGAGAAATGATCCTGGACCTGCTTACCGTAAGGGGGGCAGCCCCTCGATATGACTTGCCCATCTATAGCATCGTGCCCTATAATGGGGAAACTAATTTAATTTACTCACAACTTTCAAAGAACACAGCCTGGCAGTGATTGTCTAATTCTATCTGAGATTTTCCTCACGTCTCCAAACAGAGTTTTCAGTACTTAATGTATGACTCTCCTTCTTCATTCTTCACTTTTTTTCGATTTCAGACTAATTCGCAGGCTCATACCTAAATAATTTCCATTACTGATAAACGAAACTCTTCCTTATTTTTATATAATTATTCTTATGTTTACTATGTTTTTAAATCTTCTGTGTATTGACATTTGTTGAGCCTCATGTTCTACCACTAACCTGTTCAATCAATAACGTTCCCAGTGGTTACTTGTGCCTGTCAAACAACTTATAAGTACACGAACTGTGTTTAAAATTTGCGTTAAATACTTTTAAATTTTATAAATTTTATTTGGTGATTTTTTTTTTATTTACCTGTCTATAGATTATGCTTTACAGTGTTTACTAAGCGCATTACGCTAACTGCTTTGTAGTGTACCACAGCTGCACTACCACTCGACGCATGTCAAGTAGAATAAAACAAAAACTGAAAAAAAGAGGCTAAGGAAATGGATGAAGAAAATGGGAAACTGGACACCTGAACCTGAACAAACAACTATAAGCAGCAGCGAAGGCTTACTTGAAGACAGCGGAATTAAGACTATAGAAGACGTTGAATATAGCTATGATGAAGGCGATACTGAGGACTTTAACTAATCGGACGACTAAAGATGCCGTGCAAGGTAACGTAAAAAGTATTTATGTAATGTAAAAACATTTTATGCTAACGGTATTTGAACAATCATCATCATCATCATCATCATAATCATCACCACTCCAAGGATTAGGCCCTAGACTTGTTCCGGAACCCATCTCCTCCTCAGTCTACCGACATCTCTCTTCTCAGTTGGGTGATAACCCAAGGCAGCCACGGGTAGACGGATATCAGTCATGCGGTTCAACTGTTCACACCATCTCCTTACGTGATCTTGAATCTTCTGGTGCAACAATGCAATGTTTAATTCGCGTCTTATATTCTCGGTCCTTTTCCAATCCAGGAGAGAACAACCTTGCATCCCTCTTGTGAAATTTCATTTCACCTACCTGTATTTGAACAATTTGCGTATAATATTTCGAAACGCAGCAGCACAGTCCCGGTAATCAGAGACAAAGATCGTACGACAGTTCCAGTATCTATCTTTGCACGTTCAGTGTCTGGTAGGCCTAAATATACTTACGAAAGTGTCAAAAGTGAAATTAAAATGATACGGTTTTATTAAAAAATAACGAATAGAATTAGGATTCCACTATCGTAAATGTATCCTGCATCAGACGTCTAGAAAGCTAGAATATGTCCCACTATAACGTCTAGAAACAGTATCTGAAAACGTATTGAATCGCATTATGTTAAGTAAAAAAAGGTAATTTATATAACGACGACTCTTCATAGATATCAAGCATTGTTTACGAAAAGTTATTCATTTATTTGCTAGTCAACGAGGTGAAAAAAAACATTCCAGAGCCGTCTGGCAAAATCTAGCTACCGCTTCTCGTTGAGGTCCGCACACACTACGCCGGCACGGACCTGCAGACAGTACACCCTCGCTCACTTGCCCTACATCGAAAAAACCTGAATTTTTCAAGTAGGTGGGAGACGTCAGTCTATATGAAGTAACTGTAACCTGATGACCTTAATGACCTGTTTTCCCTTCAAAATTACTTTGAGCTATTTCTTCCCATAAAGCGTCCTTGCTATATTGATCATGACAGTTTCCATTACTCATGTCCTACATTTCTGGATAACCTTGAACTATCCATAGCAGTTTTCATTCATTCATGCCTAGAATACAGTTTTAACAAAAGTAGAGTTTGATAAAAGCTGCACAATATAACTCTACTCGTTACAGAGTAACGCGAAAACAAGAAAGCGAGAACTGCCGAGACGCGGCGAACTGAAACGAAGGTCGGGCAATCGGCTAGCAACTGCTGGTTGCTGCTGGTCGCTGCCGGCCCCCAACCCACACTAAACCGTTACTGCACGAACGTGCAACTCTCAGTGCAGGTCGAGATTCTACCCGGACTTACACTGCCCATCGCTGTCGGTTGCAGGTCCGTGTCGGTGCTGTTCTAGTGTGCACGCTTGTGTTTGAAAACATGGAAACCTTTATGACCCGCAGATGCAGGCAAATGCTATGCTGGTAATTGCCGACGTAGTGTGCGCGGACCTTTATTAAACTCACTCAACAATGTTAAAAAAAGGTGACTTTGGTTGCGACACATAAAGACGTCTGCAATTTAGCAGCTATGTTTTTTTTGTAATTCAGCGAGTTGCACTTGCAGCATCTGCAAGTTCTTTAGTTTCTACGAATTGGATGTCCATTTAGTGTTGTACAAGAGAGTTATTAGTAGTTAAAGTCAGCAAATGTTTAATTATTATTTGTGTTTAAGTTTACTGTAATTATTTAATTTTGTGACTTTTATTCTTAGTTATGTATTGTGCGTTATAAAAAAAAATGTTTTTTTTGGGGGGGGGAGATCCGTTGTGATACGAGAATTACTGCTTGACAGAACTTTTAGAAAACGTGTGTATCGATTTCTCCGGTCCCACTTTACCGCAGTAATTAACAGTACTATTCAATACTTTGCCCCACTGGGTTAAGGTCGCTAGCCATGCAGTCCTCATAACATTACTGTAATCAATTGTCACTAAACAACAACTACTGTTATAACTACTCGAACCAATTCACAGACGGTTTTCACTCAAAACGAAAACTTCTATCGCATTAACCAGTGTCGCAGCGAGGTAGTTTCGGGTTTGAGTGTGTCCATCTCTGTATACATCCATAGTGTACTAATATATACCACAACAACTTGGAAAATTTGTATGCTGTGTTAAGTTGTTTTTCCTTGCTATTCAAATCTTATAAGATGGATCTGTTGTTGTACACAATTTCTGATTCCTATTCATAGGTATACAACGTTGTAAACGACCTGCGCAGAACAAACATTTTTGACACATTTGGGACTTTTATAGGAGAAAGTCACGTGACGCAAGGCAACTTCCTGTGTGGAAGGGGTCATCCATTCGCCGAACACACAGCATGCCGTTGATTCGGATTGGAAGGGAAGGTAGGAAGACAGAGACGGTGGGAGATGGAGGAGCCTTACTTCTCCACCCTGCGCGTACTGAAATCGATTATGGCTTTTTTCAAAAGTGTCAAGCTATAATAACGTTTTTGTGTTTTGTTTATTTTATGCTTTATTACTATTTTGAAAACAAATCCACAACTAAAATTTAAAAAAAAATATTTGTTATCATGTAAATAAATCCAAGTTGAAACGCGGAGTTCGAAACACCCCGACGTTTTCAAACGCTCCATACCCTTAACCGGTGAAATAATTTGTATGCTACATTGAACAAAATTTGCGGCCAACCGGTATTTGCATATCCCGTAGTGCGATTTTGAATTATTTGTTGTTAATGACCTGTTACGCCCATTCTACGAAAACGTCTGTTTCATTTCTATAGCAAAACGAGTATACCGATTTAATTCTACGTTTTGCAAATATTTACAGTCACGTGCTCACTAAGACGAAGCCTTAAAATTAATGTAATGCACAGATTACGTAAAGTAGCAAAACAATTAGCAGAAATAGACGGGCGAACCCCGTTCCGTGACTGTAAAGACTCCCGACCCTTCAGATATAATGCTTGCCTAGTAAAGGACAAGCCAATACTTTGAAATTTCTCGGTCACGATATTCCCTACTGTAGCAAAGTTAATGTCGAAAAAGTAGAGAAATTCATCCTCATGTGAGGCACAATCATAAGATTGCTTAACGTAATGTAAGAAAGAACACAGTTAAGTTATATTTATTAAGTTATGGCTGTGCCCTGTTGTCTATATGGAAGCGAAGGCGATGAAAATACATTAATCACCCGTTATATCGGACTAACAGGGGCTCTGAGGTGCGTGTTACATTGAAAGTCATATATTGAAAGTCAAAGTTATATTGAGGTAGCTTTATATAACAAGGAATCCTTTTCTATTGTATTCTTTTTGATAGCCTAAAGGTACCATAAAAATTGAATTATAGGTACCAGTAGTAAAACAATAAGTGTAAGTTGTAGAATGACAGATTATCCACATTACAATGAACGAAATAATGATCATAAATAAATTAAAATTAAAATTAAATCAAAGAAAATTCAATAAAAACTATAGAATTATAAAATTATAGAATGTTATAATTTTGAATTCTATTTATTTCTAATCTTATAAATAGAATAATATAAACCAATATTTAATACATAACTACCAGAACAGCTGACATTAACAACTTTTAAGGAGAACACACTTCGAATAAAGAAAGATCACAAATCGATTGTTCTTGGAGACAATCCATTTAACGCAGAATCATAATTCCATTTACACCAAGTGATATAAGTGGATAAAAAATTAAATAAACGAATTAAAATTTACACGAATACAATACAAAATTGATTAATAAATAATAAATAAATAAACAATAATATTTTTATAAATTAAACAAAATTTTATTTTGTTACAAAGTATATAAAAACACATCACATTATCATTAAGTAATCCTTATAATATAATTATGATTCATTGAAATTATGTGGATAAAATTAGAAACTTTTATTTTTAGTGTATTTATATATAGATAACAGTATAACAATAAAAAATAGTTATGTCTTACACAAAATACTCTACACATAATTGTAATAAAAACTTAGTGCATTGTATAGAACAGTATATATTTTAGAGATATACTCGTAATTACAATAAAAACTTCTTCGAATGTCTATCTTTTTCAAAATCAAGACTGCTATGTGTCAGAATCCCTTTCCACATTTACTGGCTTAAAAAAATTACTAAATTTTGTTTCAGATTGACTAGAGTTAATTTCTTTAACTAATAACTCAGGATTGTGTCGCAGGTGACTATATATAATAGAACGATGTGTTCTCATTTTTTGATTGCTGAACATACTCGATGACGTAGTTCAAGTGCAAGTATTACTTCGCTCACATTATCCAGCACTGTTATTCATAATTTTTTTAGCCTCTTTGTCTTTAATTTTTCAGCATTCCATGTTTCTTAGAGCTGTCCATTATAAGCGGGGTCCGTTATAACGGGGGTTTACTGTACTTGGGTTTGTAGTAGAGTCCAGTGGATTGAGATGAGGCTTCTGAGGTGATTTCTGAAGAGCGTTACTTCGTGTTGTGGAACGGAGGGGACAAACACCCGTCAAAACAAATACTACTTTACAGACCCAGAGGAACTAGAAATACTGGCGGGTCAAAAGAAGTTGGGTCGACCAATGGACGACCAAACGGTGCAAGAAGCAATCGCGACGGGCCAGCGTTTGTGGGAGAAGAATGTGCACTCATTGATCAGTCGGATGAAGTTGTGCTGGTCATATACAGATATTTTGTTTTATAAAACATAGTCTATTATAAAATTAATGTTTATCAAAGTCAATAAATGCTCACAAATAAAATTTCCGAATCGATATATAGATAATTACAACCCAGTGTCAATCACGCCACTCGGCATATATTGATTATTATTTTTTGCAAAACACAAGTATGTTGTGTTGGAAATTCGTTCGGATATTATCGACTACCGCGTACAGTCATACGTATGAGAAAATGTCATAGTACTGTCATCACGTCGCGACGCGATGTCCAACTAAAATGGCAAACTACGTGCTTCTCATCAGGCGTGTTTGTTTCCTGCTGTCGTCGGTTACGGCGGTGCCCGGTGACTACGACATAGCACCTTTACCGGCGTACAGGTTCAGAACCGGTTGGTACAGATCGATAAAGCCTTACGTCGAGCTGTTAAAGCCACAGGGAGTTCGTTTTACTTTTAAAAGTAAGTGACCGCTGTTTCATTCATTAAAACAATTAGTGCGTGCATGTTTGGAATTAAATGCCTGGAACGTACTAGTTGCGAATAAAATTAACTCACGAGCTGTTTATCCGTGGTCCAAAGTTTCTGACAAGAACAGACGTTTCGGCAGTACCGCTGAGTGCCATCTCCAGTGAAAACGAATCAACGCTGACGTGGGATGTATTACGTTAGGGCCACAATACTGTGCATAAGGATGACTTGTTTTCACTGAAGATGGCAGTCAGTGGTACTGCCGAAACGTCTGGTCTTATCAGAAACTTGGACCACGGCCAAACAGCCCGGGAATTAATTTTAATCAAAATAACACCGGCCGTGTAAGCCTTCGCACAAGTGTACTAGTTGCGTTTTATCACCGAAGTTGAGTTTTCATTTAGGTTTCAGGAACTGTTGAAGCAATTCTTTTAGTTTCTAGCATACTTATGTCCCACAATAGTAATTGCTACATTCTGTTTAACAGGCCTAAGTAATATACGGCTGAGGTAATATTTATATTTACTATAAAGCATTCAGTCAACACTTAATATACTTGTAATTCAATTCAGTTAAAAAACAAATGATAGATTTTGATCTATCATAAACATCAACCTGTGATTTAAAGTTATATAACATCTATTTTGACTGAATTACATTAATGAATTTTTCGTTAATGTCTTTCAGTTCCAACTGTACATATTGAATGAATCTTTTTCTCGCGCAACACGCGGTAGAGTATTCCTTTAACACTGGAAACTTACGAACACTCATTTCACTATTGTACTAACTTAAAGAGATTCGTTGTTTTTTTACCCTTCACATTACGTCTGCGTTTATAGTAGCTGGATGAACAGCGTCTCGTGTTTCCTCACACACCTTTGTCTTCCTCATTCACAGATACTATTTTCAGATCACACATTTTCTTATAAGTTACATTTATTATAGAAACATATCACGTAATTTATATGACATTGCGCCAATTTTTTTTAAATAACTGAATAGGATTTTTTATGCAAATATATGAAAACGTTAATGTGGAAATTATATCATCGTAAACCTGGCTCGATTGTATTGGAATCCTTAGCAAGAATTTAATTTCTTACACCTATGTATGGCTTTTTTGGTTTTATTTATAAACCTCTTTATGGCTTTGTTAGATATATTTATGAGAAAGCAGTTTTATTTTGTTTACAAAATTATGGCAGAGCCCGTGAATCTTGTAAAGATGTAAAGAATTAGTTATGCGAATGCAATACTGAATTAGTTTGTATCCTCAAATTTTGTTCGTTACCTTAACTTAGTTTATAATTATTCTGAATTTAACAATAATAGCTTATAACATTACTAAATTATCGTGATTCGATGTTCGTTGGTTAATAAAGCTTTAGTTAATTCGATAAATAAAACAAAAATTATATACTAATATTTCTTTTATTGCTGGGATTACAATCTACGTAAAGAAATCCGTGTGTACACAAAATGAAAAAATATTAAGTAAGATTAGTAGCCCTGTGTGAGTAGTGACAAATATTTTTGTTTAAATTTAAATAAAAATTTCTTTTGCGAAGAGCAAAACGATAAAAGTTATAAACTTTGGTCAATTGTTCTTGCTTTTGTACTCATGGGCAAACCGTTGTTGCATACAAAAAACGTATAAGAAATTGAAATAAATTATATGTACAAAATTAACAAAAGAAGCTAATGGTACCCTCTGTTTACAAATAAATACACCCCAACAAAATTTATCAACATGTGTTCTGCTAATTAATTCGATGTGCAAATAGATTATAGTCGCTAAATGCAAACAGGAGCAATAAATAGTCTTTTTGCGCCAGGTATGTTATATGCATGTTGTAATTGTAATTCTCGTGTCAGCATCTTTAGTGACGGATCTATTAAACATTGCAACAAATGTATTTCTATCGATTTTTAATTTCTGCAACAGTACAATGCGTTAATTAAAACACGTCTTGATTAACACAGTATGACAAGCACGGTAAACGACGTATGGCAGTACGCAGCGCGAGCCCTGAAATATATTTGTACGATTCGTTCAATAACCTGGAAACCAATAAAGATGAATCGTTGAGAATTAGATTAAAGTTAAATTTGAATATTTCTGTACAGTTAACTTGGTTAACGTATTAGTCTATTTCGAAGAGGGAAAAGGTTTCTCCAAGACTACTTTTTAAGCCTCACGACTGAAAAAAATTAAAATTTTATGTGAAATTTCTTTTTTTTTATTTTCTTATTACAAGGATATTCTTTAATTTAAATCGCATGTGCACCATGTATGTCATCTGGGCTATATGTAGAAGCAAAATTGTTAGCAAGGAGCACACACATCTTGCGTAAGGACAGTTTATATTTTAATACGTTCTAAATTGTGTGTGTGATGGTTTTATTACGGTTTTTTATTTTTACCAACTCAGTTTTTTGGCTAAATTTATTAAAATATACCAAAATGTGAAGATATAAAAAACTGTTACTACTGTGTACATTTTGTAGATTTATCTAGTACTTTATATTTTTCGGTTGAGGTTTTCAAATCGCGTAATATTAGCGAACGCAAAACCCATAAGCGCAATGTACGTATTTCCCTGTATCGCCCATTGTCTCATCCGACTGTGGAACTAAGAATACAGACGTATTCACCGGTACTTTTTGGGAGGTAACTATAAATTACACATGTGTTAACGAATAAAAGAATTAATCGTTAAGAAAACCGTATCCTGATTACACACGTAGGAAAAATAAAGATCCTACTTCTACTTTGATTCCATTTCTCTTTCTATTCTCAGATGTTTTCTTTCCAAAAGGTAAAACTATTGTTAAAAGACGTTTCTGAATACACCATAAGTCAAACAAAGTTTTCTAACAATAAATTATTATAATTCTTACTCAACATGGCTAAGGGCTTGTAAACAGGCCTGAAACGACCAATTTCAATTTATCCATCTGCGTATCTACCTTTGAAATTCAGTCATTATCGTCATCATAAACCTCAAGGAATAGGCTCATCCTGAACCTGTTTCGGGACCAATTTCGCTCTCAACCCTCCCATATCTCCTTCCCCACCGGTCTATATTCCATTGCCAGCACTGGAATTCTGTCAAACGCCATTCTTCCCAAATGTTTATACCACCTTCTTTTGTTGCTCCTTAGCCGTTCCAACAATGGTTCGACCCCCCCCCCCCCAGTTCCGTCCTTATATCCACATTATTCTTTCTGTCAACAATGGTACAGCCCATAGTACTCCTCATAAACTTCATCTACGCTGCCTGAATCTTTGGCTTGCCTCTTTCCGTCATAACTCTGGCTTCATCTCCATACATCAAAACTGGCACGGCTACAGTGTTAAACAACCTTATACTTGTTCCCTTCTTTGTCTTATTTGTAATGTGTCTGTTGAATTGTTCCACAGATATTCCTAATTTGCTTAATTTAGGAATTATTCAGTGTATATATTATTGCTAGCACAGTGACAGCACACACATTACCACAAGCATGCTGGAAATATTTATTTAATTTTAGTTTTGGTTGTTTAACTAATTCCAATCATTGTGTTGTAGACATGACGCAGGTACAGGAGATTTACATAACGTCCGATATAAATAAGCCTTTCACTGGAAACATATCTGATTTAGTGTATGCGCGATACGACACGGAAGTCGAAAACAATATGGCGGCAGACACTGTCATTGTCGATGATTATTTAATCAAACTAAAAGAAAACGACACATATTATTTCCACATGATCTTCTTTTTCTCCGATACATCAAAAAATATGAAACTTTCTCAGCTTTTTACTGTGAAAAAGAATGAGAACGGCGATCTGATTGTGAGCAACGCAACGTGGTAAGATCACTGTCTCAACTACCTGAAATTTATTGAAATTAGTTATAGTCAGTACTTTGTAAAACAAATTAACAATTACTGTAAGATGTCACGGACAAGAGGAACTGATCTTATTCAGAAAATTTTAATTATCTGAAAGTATAATAGACTTAATATTATAATAGGCAATAGACTTAAAAGTAAGTATCGAAAGAAAGAAAAGCGTTTAACATCATAAAAGTACAGAATTTTATTATAAGAAATTGCAGTAAAAGAAAAAACTGTAATTTTTTAAAGAGATAATTCACACGGAAAAATCATTGACATCTTCTTCTTTTTCTTCTTCCACTTCTGCACTACATGGCATGGGATACACCCCGTTCCTACTTTACAGAGTCTCTGACTATTTTTTCCTGGGTCTTCCACGATCTCTCGTCCCCACTGGCCTATATTCAAACGCTTGTTTAGGAATACGCGTGTCTACCATGCGTTCTACACGGGACTTCCAATTCTGCCTGTATTCCTTTATTCTCTATAGAATCGACTATAACTTCAGGTCTTTACTTGTGTCGTCGTTTCGTAGACGATCTCTCAAACTACATCCTTTAAATGGTCTTAAAAATTTCATTTACGAGGCCTGTATTTTTGAAATATTTTTTTGCAGGAAAGCCAATGTTTCACACCCATACAATAAAGTTGGCACAGACAAATTTTAATAAATCTTGGAAATTTCTATGCTAATTATAAAAATATATTTTCTATATTCCTAATATAACAATAAATTTAATATATGAAGCGGTCGTGGCGTAGTGGCTGGCGTGTGCTGTCGGCGCGGGTTCAATTCCCGCCGGGGGCCATCTGATTTAGATACGACCGTTCCCCCTCGCAAGGCAATGGCAAACCAGCGAGAGGTATCCTGCTTAGTGTAAACCTTCCCCAACTATGCCGTTCGTATCCGGCGTTAAACTGTAGGTCCCATATACCTGTGAGAGACTCAGTACCACACGCAACACGGGTATATGCGGGGAGGGTACTAACCAGTCGAAAGGCTGAAGGACTACGGAAATTCCTAATATCAGATGTCTGACAATTTTGTTGTCTGACAATTTTAATTTTGAAGGTATTTATGAACAAATATTATTTAGAATTTTTAATTTTTATGTTAAAACTGCAGTAACAGTTTTTGATAAATGTTTATTACATTTTTTCTAACAGTGTTCATTAAAACATGTTTCTAATAGAGGTGTAAAGGCATCCCGTCTTTGAACCACTGAAACTAAACCTAATTTTATCTACCTATTTAATCGGGCAGACTATGTGTTTAGCCAGAGAAGGCCCACTTTTATAAACGCATAGTCTCTACCTTATCTCTGAGGTAAATTGGCCAGTCTAGTCACTGATGATGGCCTCCGACGTTGGGGCCGAAACGTTTGTGAACAACCACAACTGTGGGCCACTGCCGTTAGGAAGCCCAGCTGAGAATAACACCAAACACAAAACGTTTTACAGCTGTGCTCTTTGCTTACGAGTGTTGAAATTTGCTTACTTTGACATGAGGACTGTTAATGAAAAAATAAATTATTAAAATTTGCTGCTGTTTGAATTCTTTTAAAATTCTAATGCATCTTTTAACTGGTAGCCGAGATGACTTTTTTTCTCTTCACATGAATGAAATTTGTCTGATTGTTAGCAAAAAATATTTTAATAGCGTCATACTTTAAAATACACGTACTTTATATACAGGTATTGTAAAATAATTAAATTTTACATGTATTGTATAAAAATATTTAGCAATATTTTCTTCTTCTCCTTTTTTCCTCTTCCTCCTCCTCCTACTCCTGCCTCACCTCCTCATCTTCTTCTTCTTCTTCTTCTTCTTCTTCTTCTTCTTCTTCTTCTTCTTCTTCTTCTTCTTCTTGGCTCCATGGCTTGGGCTGTAGCCCGTTCCGACTTCACGGAGTCTCTGACCATTTTTACAGGTTATTCGAAGATCTCTCGTTCCCACTTGCCTATATGCAAACGTTTGTTTAGAAATACGCGTGCCTACCATGCGTTCCACATGGGACTTTCAATTCTGTCTGTACTCCTTCATTCTATCCAGAACCGACTGTAATTTCGGGTCTTTCCTTATGTCGTCGTTTCGTAGATGATCTCTCAAACTGCATCCCTTAACTGCTCTTAAAAATTTCATTTCCTAGGCCTGTATTTTTGAAATATCTTTTTGCAAGAGAGTCCATGTTTCATATCCCTACATTAAAGTCGGCATAGCCACGACCTTATAGAACTTTAGCTGAGTCACCCTCTGCATTTTATTCTTTAATACTCGTCTTATTGTTCCACATGTATAACTATATTTATTTAACTCTCTCTCGATAATGTTATCCATCCCATATGAATTATCGCATCCCAATTGATTAATGTGATACCTGCTCCATAACGCTATTACAATTACAATTTTTGTTCTTACAGTGTTCTTCCATAGAAGGCCATCCCTTTTGTATTATTAGCTGAAATCTTAAAGTTGCGATATTTTCTTTGTGTTAAAAAAATTGAGTGAATTCAAGTTTATAATTTCTGTCCGCTCGGACGAAGGTTATGTACCAGTCGGCCACGGTCATTGTGTTCATGCACGTGACACTTCGCTTCTCAATTGGAGCCACGTTACTGAAGCCACGCGTCTGTATCGCCGGGTGTAGGCCTATAAAATATATTTTAATTAAAAAAAAATTACATAGCCATGAGTGTTGTTAAAGGTATACAACGACTACCTTTTCTTCAGATAGCTTTTTAATAACATTCAAAACCTGTTGATAAAATCATAAATAATAATATTTGGAAAGCGATTTATTAGTAAACTCAAGTAGTTCAACCTATTGTAGCCTTAAATATCAGTCAATTGCAAATTCTATTAGATTTTAATTGTAATTGTAATGTTTATTTTGATTTCAGGAACAATATACCACAAACGTATTATGATTACAATGGAACGTTAGATAATAGGATCCCATGGCACAAGGATTTACCCTACTTTTGAAGTAGGATACAAGACAAAAACTTATTTGAATTCTACTGCAATACCTGCTACACGTTGTTAGAACACGAAACGATTATCCGTTACGCACTATATTTACGATTGTTTCTTTAATTTGTCTATTTTCTATCTGTCCATCCGGTCCATGTGGTCCACGGATCACATCTCTGATACATAGACTGAACAGATAAGAGTAAACAGGAATAACATACTAGTATACAAAAATTATAAATTATAGACTTTCAGTTAACAGCCCTAATGTGTGAGCACGCGTCTGCGTGTTAGAGAGAGAGAAACAGAGATAGAGACAGAGAGTGATCTTTCCTGTGCATGTGTGTTTGACGCGGTAGGGTACGAACATGCCGATGTAGACTGCAGTTTACCGCTGGTTGCACACACATCGATTTCGATCGTACGGAAAAATATCGTACGATATTTTATCGTGTGTGCGTTGCTTTCACACGCCACGGGTTTTTCCGTGTAGAGTGCAACCGTTTTAGCTCGAGATCACTCACAGTTGTAATGGAAAATGAATCCAAAACGTGTTGTTGCTGTGTGGTTGGTGTACCGTCGTCTCAGGCGTCGTAGGATTAAACGAACTTACTGGGTTCATCCAGTTAACGAGAAAAGGGAACAAGCATAATACTATAGAATATTAGGCCTATAGTATACTATACTATACTGTTCTGTATACTATACAGAATAATCACTTTTAACTATCCGTTAAAAAAATTCACGTGTTTACATGTAACCTCGGGAGAACCTATTCATTATTAAACTAATAATACTAGTAAAGGATTTAAGAGTTTGATTGAAATGTTTATAAACCAAAAAAAAAAACTAATATTATCATTTAATAAAATTTGCTAATAATATTACTTACTTTTATAAAATAGGTTCCAGTTTGGTCAGAAGCAACAAGTCAAATGAAGACGGATTTTTACCGTACGAATATAAATCGTGTAGTGTGCAAGCGTACATTCTATCACGTACGCCACTGAATTCACGGACACGGCACGGCGACCGTCTCTTGCAGTGGCAATGGACGGCAGCTAAACGGGATCGTGCCGTGCCGTGTGGGGATCGTACCGTGTGCAAGCTCCCATGCTCTTCTTCGTTCTACTAAAAGAATTCGATCGTACGATATTTCACCGTACGATCGAAATCGATGTGTGTGCAACCAGCCTAAGATTTTACTGTACTGTGAGACATCGCGACTAGTCAGCTGACAAACGAACTGAAGAGTTTATCCTTAACTGTTTTTTGTCGCAAAGGAAAGTAGTGACCGTTTTCCCTCGTATGAATATCAAAAAATATATATTTTCTACTTGTTATGTATATGTATATACATATTTAAATTTTTAATGATCGATTGGAATATACTCATTAAAGTATTTAATGAGTATCGATTATGTTATCGAGTGATAGCGACAGTGATGACACGTATTTGTCTTTGAGTACAAAATGTTGTGTAATATCCAACTTCTCTAACCGCCGATATAGCGTCAATCCCATAGATTAAAGAAGACAAGATTTATGCAAACATCATCACCTATTTTAACAACTAAAAAGATCAAGGGAGATTTCATCATATACGAGAATGGCGGCTGATACATTTGAATATACAGGGTCCGCCAGTGAAGTGGGAAAATTAAAAGTACCCAATTTTTTCATGAAACATTTATTATCAGAATTTTTTTTACAGATTTGAGTTGAGTAAAGTATGCCATTATTTTACTTTTTAAAAATAACGCCGCTCAAGTGACAGCCATTTCTGTGGAAACATTCTTCTTATCTTGACCGAAAATTTTCCATCACTCGACGAAGCAGGTCAGGTTGAATCCGTGCAATTTCTTGTCTGATATTCGTTTTTAATTCCGATATGGTGTGCGGTCTATCAATGTACACCCTGCTCTTCAGAAAAAAGTACATCCCCAAAGAAAAAAGTCGCATGCCGACAAATCTGGGGATCTTGCAGGCCACGAGATGTCGCCATATCTGGATATGAGTCCGTCCGGGAAGAGTTCTCTTAAAGCAGCCATGGACACACGAGCAGTAGGCTATGACTTGTGGCACCATCCTGCTGGAAAAAATTAATTTCCGGAAACCTAGGGAGCTGTTGCATCAAAAATGTTCTGACCATGTGTGTGTAGCGGTCTGGATTGACAGTTGTGGTGTTTCCTCTATCGTCTTGGAAAAAATATGGCCCAATAATGCCAGATGATGTAACTGCACACCACACCGTAACTTTCGGACTATGTAATGGTTTTTCATCCAACTAACCTGGGTTTTCGTCATTCCAATATCGACTATTTTGTTTGTTTACATATCCATTCACATGAAAATGTGCTTCATCTGACATAAACATGCGGTGAATAAAGTTTTCATCATCATTTACACGTCGCAATATTTCTTCGCTGAAAATCCTGCGAGCCAGCATATCGCCATCTTTCAACTCTTGGATTACTTGAATTTTGTAAGGATGAAAAGATAAGTCATTATGCAAAATTCGTCGTAACAATGTGTCACTATTGTTTAGTGCGGATGAATGTTTCATTGGACTACGCGTCAATGCTACTCGAACTCTTTCAATGTTTCCTCTGTTCTTACAGACCTTGTTGCTCCTCTATGCTTTAAGTTTAATGTGGAACCAGTTTCTTCAAACTTTTTCACCCATGACATAATTGCATGAGCGGACGGCACTCTTCCATGTCGTGGAATATTGAAATGATTACGAAACAATCGTTGTACAGAAGTCACAGTCACCATTCTTATAAAACGATTTTACGCAGAAAGCACGCTGTGCACCGGACCACTGCTCCATGTTTAACAAATGGCATTAAATGTAAAACAACAATCGAAAACCTCCACGCCCTCTCGTGAGCAGAAAATTAACTATTGGACTTTCAAAATTTCCCGCTTCACTGGTGGACCCTGTATTTACAAAAGTATCAAAACGAAAATTGTAAAATACAAGAACAACTAACATACGAATCCAGTTTTAGGAGTAGAAAGACTGATATTAACTATAAGATAAAAAAATTAAAATTTAAAAAATATATAATTTTACAGTACAGTAATATATAGTTACTGCACAGTAATTTATTTTACAAAACTTTTCAAAATTTTGTATGCATGCTTTAAAAAATTCTGTTCCGTTCAAATATAATACTATAAAATAAAAATATCTATTATAAAGTGTGAAATAAACGTTCCATTTATAAACATTTCCACCTACTAGATTAATGGTAATATGACAATATTGATGGTGTTACATCCGATGTAGGTATTTGAACATCTGGTTGACAATGTTGAGTGTTTACGTTGAGTGTTGACGTTGTTGAGTGTAACTGGAACACTCAATATTGTTTTGTTATACGGATGTTTTGAGTGAGGCGCCATAGGAGCGAAGGAAGTCATGTGATTCGAGTGAACCAATCGGAAGCGTGCTACCTTACTACATCGCTGTTTTCAGTGAGGCAAAAACAAAATAATTTGTTTCTGTTTCGATCTAGCAGTAAGCTGCACAGCAATGTAGTACACTAAATACCTTCGAAATGTTCACTCCTATTTAAAGCTATACATTTGTTATGACATCACTGTCGTACAGTAAGCATACAGCTTACAGTAAGCTGCAGACTACCAGTAATGTTCGTAAATGTAGCACACGCATCTCAATCGCTTATTATAGAAACCGCACTTTTTTATTTTTACCACTCTTAAGTTACACATATTTCAATACTTGTACGAGCATCTTCACTTCTGTATAATGAAAGTTAATATTTAAATATTGTATGTTGTAAATATTTCATATTATCTTGCCATGTGAATATTAGATTAAATACGCGTATGAAAGTATCAAACCATAAAATTTTCCACTTGTAAAAACATCACTGTCTTGACAAGTCCCTAACCTGATTTCCAAGTCAATTACCAGTTCCTCTTTACCTTCCATCACAATGCTCTGTTACAGTCTACTTTGCCTAGCCTTGTTATTTTAAAATAAACTATTTCCTAATGAAGTATTTACTAAAGAAT
Organism: Magicicada septendecula; assembly: GCA_034769895.1. NCBI lineage: Eukaryota > Metazoa > Arthropoda > Insecta > Hemiptera > Cicadidae > Magicicada > Magicicada septendecula. The sequence goes on along the minus strand of CM068368.1, from coordinate 82,542,556 downwards.
TCTAATGAAATGTTACTAATGAAATGTTACTAAAAATGTTCTTCAAAAACGAAAAAAGAGGAATACACTGACAACAGAAAAGACAAGCCACCGTATTGGTCACTTTTTAACTTGGAATCAGAATATTTGTCATTCGTGTCTTTAAAGGTGGAAAGCGTAAGTATTCACATTGAAACGAGGAAATAGTATTAAAAAGGCAAAGTAATCTCTACAGGCCCTACTACGTCACAGAAATTACCCTTTGTTACAGAAAGGGTAGACACTTAGTAACATAAGGGACAACCAAATTTCTGAAGGACTTACTGTTGTTGAGTAATAATTTTTTTGTTGCTCAGATACTGTTTAGCCTATTCATAACGACACAATAGAATTCTTAAAATCTGTTATGGATATGTTGTTTTACGTAGAATAGTGTCGTTTGAAGAGAAGATAAGAAAGAGATACGACGACATGGTTCTTCATGGAGAATGTGTTAAATTACCTGTTACACAAAAACAATTAAGATCGTTTCTGCCACAACCTTTAATATAAATTTTTCAAACTGAATATAAACTAAATGAAACTTAAATAAAATTATTACCTAACACTTTAAAATTTCTTTTTAGCTGTCGTCGTCACTTTACGGGGTAGGCTTATAGCCTATTCCGTCTTCACTGCAGCCATCTCTTTCCAGGGCCTACCCACAGGTCTTCTGCCAACTGGTTTATAGTCTACCCTTTACTAGCCTCTAGAGGTCCATTCTGTAGACGTGCTCCATCCGCTAATTCTCTCGTTCTTCTATTTTATCATTGATGGAGAATATACCCAGTTCGGCACTTATATATATTGTAACGTGACATAAGATAGCAGAATGATAAAACAATTATCATTAGAAACTACAAGGGAATTGATGGACAGAAACTAAGACAATACCGAATTGATTGGTGGTGTGAGTGAAAAACATTTTAACTTTATGATTATTCCCCAACCCTTTTACACATAAAAAGAATATGATAAACAAAAGTGGAAGTACAAAGCTGTAGATAAATATATGAATTAGAAAATAATAACCGTTTCATGTAAAACTCTAGAGATATAGAGGTAACTAGTTAGTGATAATAATAATAAGTCTAATAGAATATAAAAGAATAAAACTATTATGAATGTAAAATGTTTAATGGTAAGTTCAAATATATGATTAATTTAAAGGGAATAAAAGGAATGTGAACAGTGAGTGATATAATTAAAGAGTGTATAGAACCCATGAATGTTATACTAACTGGAAGTCATTAGTAGAAACAAAATATAATTTTAAGAGTAACTAATACTTAATAAAAGAAGTGATAAGATATATCGTGAAATACTAAAAACAATATAAAAGTAAATAAAATGCTTAATGAATGATTATATGACAAAGAGTAAAACAAAGAATGTATGTTCTGCATTGAAAAATGGTATTTGTATAAAATGTTTAAAAAAGAGTTATATTATGTTTGAAAATGATTATGACTAATCAAATGTTGTGTATTATTTGATTCAGTTCGTTGTATTTACATTTTAATGTGTGTAAGGTTAATAAAACAAAGGAATATGTTATAATAAATGTATAAAGGAAGTCAGAAAAACTAGGCCTTAAAGCCTATGGTAACATTGAGAACTTTGGAAAATTAGATACGAAAACAGTATAAATTAGTGGCACCATGTATATTATCATGTTAGGTTTAACTATATAGTTCTATAGAAACCAAATGTATACAAAAGAATTATTTTTAAATTAATTAATGATAGAAAACAAAGTTGTTGAAAATGTAACTTTGTAAGTACTGGACAGAAATCATTCATGTTTGATTTCAAATAAATTTATGTAAAGAAAGCAAGACAATGATGTTATTATCTTTAGGATTAAAAATAGTGTAAAAATATTATACTAATTTAAAGATATTTGTTAAATTTGTATCAAAAAACAGTAGCCATGTTTAACAATGAAACAAATTTTCAACCAATAGGAATTAGATACCTTTTGCCATGACAAAAAAATATTACATGAAGAAATAGTTAGTTCATTGTTAGACTCAGAGAAGAAAGGATTAAACTTCCATACGACCAGATGAAATAAAAATGATATTGAATGAAAATGAAATGATGTTCTGAAGAATACTAATATAAAAAGAAGGAATTCGAAGTAAAATCATATTAAAATAGAAGAATAATTTCAAAACAGTGAATTATGTGTTGAACCTAGTAATTGAAGGAAGATGATAAGTATAATATCAGACTATAAAAACTAATCAGTATAATACACTATATTACACTGGTACACAATTTCAATCACACATAAACTATATTTCACTATTCACTTGATATAGAACTTGTAATAATGAATTAATATCACTATTAAATTATTAATTCATGGTGATAGACTTATTGGAAGTGTAATAATTTTCATAAAACACAACCTACACACACTGGCTGTTGTAAACCAAATAATTGGGGTGTTTTTTGTTAACTTTCTGTAATCCAAAGCACCTAACAAACTATTTTTAATAAGCAAAAATTGTTTCATATCAACTCTGATAGCCTGATGAGCGTTGTTGCCAACCCCTGAGCATTTAAACATCATAGCTGGAGAAAATATGTTATTATAAAATTATTTAATTGTTTTAAAGGAAAGAAATACACAATTAAAAACCAACAAAACCAATATTGAAGATTTTTAATTGTATGGTTAATTTATTTCTATGTTAATAATATTTTACTTCTTCATACAGCAAAAGGTGAAATTTTTTTTATCAAAAAAGGAAGTTGTTAACAATTGTTTTTAGGAACGAAATTCGAATTGAATTATTAAAAAGGTAAGTCGGCAAAATCTAATAAAGAGAAGGTGAATAAATAAAACAGAAAATGAGTAATTTTATTTGTTTTAATCACAAAACAATTTGGCGCCTAAATCGGGAAATAAACAACTTACATCAGTAAAATACAATAAGGTAATAGATTAGCAAAGCAGGGCGAGGCTTCAACGGGTACGACTCGGGTTCGTAACAATACACACACACACACACACACACACACATATATATACATACTGTAGCATGACAAATTATCCACATTATTCTAATTTAAAAAATGATCATATATAAAATAAAAATAAAATGACATCAATGAAAACCCCTATAAAAATTAATCAAGGACCACAAAGTAGTGAAATAATAGTTAGGAGAGATAAAATAATTAAAATCAACCATGCAATATATATAAGAAATTATAGAAAAATAATGATATGCCATAGTATAAAGTAATTAGACCCAGGTAGTATAGGAGCAGGTCAGGAAATGCCCAGTATAGGCAAACATCCAAAATAAATGAACAACTGTTAGAAAAACAACCACAAGTAATAACATTAAAAAACTTCCAAAAAATATGAAAATAAATACGAAAAGTACAATGCAATAAAATATGAGTAAATGTAAAATATGTTTAAGTAAAGGTTCTAGATATAAATATAAAAATGTACCAATGCAACTTAACTTTATAATGAAAAGTGAATCCTGATGATCTCATATAAGTGAAATTCTTTATAATACAATACCAGACAAAATGACAAAAAATAATATAAGGGTATACAATAAATAGTGGAGTGATCAAGGGTAAATCCTTATAATAAAACAGAAACAGCAAGGACAGCATGAAAATTAATTTTAAGGAATAATTTAGATGATGAAAAAACAGATGTGTTTTGTTTACATTAGTAGTTCATTGAACTCAAGGCTTAAATGTTTGAGAATGGATATAATTTTTTTTTTGTTATAAAATATTTATTATGTTTAATGATGTTAATTAATAATAAACCTTACTGTAATTAGATGAGGGTAATTTAGTTAAGATTTTATAAGAATAATATGTCAGAAAGGGTATTAGCAAGCTCAAATAATAATAAACATTGTAAATGAACTAACATAAAATCTATGCCAAATTGTAAATCTTACAAACCTTGTAATTAGAAATTAAGTAAAGGAAATTAATTAAATTGAAGAAAATTATGTAATGTAAATCAATTACTGTATATTATAACTGTAACAACACTTGGTAAAGGTATTGAAAAAAGGTATAAGATATTATTAGAAAAAATACAAGGGTAATAACACTGGAATATTAGAGGAAAGCCTAAATTAAAGATAATATGTAAATTAATTAACCGAAATCATAAAATTACAAAGAATTAAATGAAAATAACCATTTTATTTCAATTAGTGATCTTGCTCAATGATAACTAGAACATAATAGAAATTGTAAACCATTTGAGGTGACAAGAAGTACAGTTAAGGCCTACCTTCTAATATACTCTAAATTTGACTTTTCGAGTTAAAAATACTATAAAGTATATCATGTTTGGTATTAAATAACGCAGAATTAACTAAAGAAGGTAATTATGTAATTAGCATTTAATAAAATTAAATAATAGTAAAAATGTAATTAATCATATAATGTAAAAGTCAATTATTTAGGCGGAAATGCCATCTGTTTAAAAACTATGTAGATTTAATATTAATTCAGCCAGGACTGATGGTAAAGAGGAAGAAGGAGTGAGTTGATTGTTATACGTTGAGATGGACACTTCGAAATGAGATCAGACAAATAAATTCGTTAATAAAGAGAGAAGATAATTTTCGGATATAACCAAACCTATAAAAAATAACCCAGAGAAATTGAAAAATATGATTAATCTACAGTGAGTTAACCTGGAATCAACCAAATTAATCTAATTGTGAAGATTTGAAGTAGTCATTCAGATAATCGAACTATATGAAAGTGAATTCAAAATAATATCGACACAGAATTGGACATTGTAACGTTTCACCTCCATTGGAACAAGAACACATTTAACACTGATTGCCGTGCCGGACAACTGACCACAACTCCCGAATAATTACACAGTGATGAAGAATTATTAACCACTACTACTTTGAAGAGGAATACACAAATAACCAACATTTATTTGGAAGAATTCTGCAGAGAGGGCGCTCCGTTTACATTCGTCACGGAGGCGGCCATTTTGGACTATTCCCATAAGACTGTGCGGTGTCGGCAGAACAGCATCACCAGTTTGGGTTCGAGAAATTTATCTTACTAACATTGTCTATTCAATAATATTTTGTATTTTTAGATATTTAAGCAGTTTTTATTGTACGCATTATACTTTTCAGATTTGCCCTTTTTTCTGACTATTATAATAACAGTTCAAAGAATCCACAAGTTAATATTAATATTTTATATATGGAATTCACTCGCCCTGAGAAACGAGTTACAGACTAATCGATTGACTAATCGATTCACAATCGATCATTTATTAATATGTTAATAAAATCATTGAATTTTATAATTTTGGGTTCTATTTATTTGTAATTATATAAATAGAAGAATATTAAATAATATTTGATACCCGGACTACAAGAAAAGCAGAAATTAATCACGTTAAAAGAGTACACACTTAGAATAACGAAGGACCGCTAATCGATTATTACAGGAGATAATCTTATTAACGCTGAAAAACAATTCTGGTCATTCTAAGCGAATGAATTGATTAAATTAATAATTAAAAGAAATAAAAATTACATGAATACATTAGAAATACTTAAATAATTAATGAATTAATAAATAAATAAAATTTTTTTTATTATATCATAAATTTTTGTAACTTAGAAAACAAATACTAAACTTTGAATTTTGTTACAAAATTGGCGAGCCCAACAGTGGGGCTGAAGATTAAACACTGAGGAGGAAAATTTTGATTTAATTCAATAAATAATCCACATTAACTGTAATAAGGCAATTTTTATTTCGTTACAATATATTGTAACGAAACTAATAAATTTCCTGTTTCGTTTACAAAATAAAAAATTGTTTTGTTATTTAAAATTTGAGAAAAAAAAATTTTAATTTGTTTTAATGTTTAATAATTTAGTAAATAATTCTTGTAATGGTGTAGTGTTAAAATTTTAAGTTCCTTTGAGTTAATTTTGTCAATAATATAGCTTATGGTTTACTGGAATTAAATTCAGCGTTAACAGGATTGTCTCATTGACTGATCGATTAGCCGTATTTCTTCTTTTTAGTATGTATTGCTTCCACTTGAGTAATGGCCGCCTTCCTTGTAGTCCTGTTGTTCGCTAATACTCTATTTATTAAATTTATAAATAAATTTCAAACCAAATTGTAGAAATTGTAATTTTTATTGACAAATGATAAAAAGTATCGATTTAAAATCGATATCATATAATGCTCGACTCGTTCACAGGGCGATCGATTGTTGATACATAGGTTATTTAATATTAATTTTTTATAGGTTCTTTGAACGGTTATTGTTAATAGTCAGAGAAAGGGTAAGGTTAGAAAGTATAACATTTACAATTAAAAAGCTTAATAGTTGACAATTACAACGTTATTTAATAATATATAATGTTTATAAAATGAAAAGTTTATACCAATGAAGAGTTGACGAATACTAGTCGTCGTGTGCACTTTGCATGCTGGGAGTCAAAATGGCCGCTTCGTAGCTGCTGATGTAAAACTGAACTAAGCTGGTTGAAATTTTCTTCCAATAAAGCTGCCTTCTCAATGCTTCCTCGTCTCCGCAGTAGTGATTAATAATTCTGGTGTTATTGTAGTATCTCTCGTTCAATGTTCTGTTGTTCACTCGCGTAAAATGTGTGTGATAATGTTAAGTTACTGGTGTCGTAAAGTTCGTTTTTTGTTATTCGGAATTATTAGTGTTAGAGGTTCAAATTGCTAATTCACTAGTTTAGATTGTGTATTCACTTGATTCAATGATTGTAGTGGTTAATTTTCACTGAATTTAAAGTTTAAAATGGTTCTCAAAATTTTACTTTAGGCTAGGTTCAACGTTTATACGCCATTAATGGTTCCGATATATGTTGTTATGTAGCGAGAGCTTACTCAACCGTACACTACGAACGTTAATAATGAACTCTTACTTCCTTCGTTTTCTGAAATATCATAGCCAATGTAATATTAGAAAAGTATTGTTTCAATTTTTAATCGCTACCGATACATGTAAAAAAAGTACATTATATCACAGAATATATTTTGGTCATTAATTAATTTCATGAAGTAATAAATACATAATCGGTTTCTTTAATTCTTTCTGCTTAATTTGATACCCAATAATCTATCTTTACAAAGTTTTTTATCAAAAATGCTATATTTCTTTCATTTTGGAAGAGTAGGCTCAACCTTTTATTTCCTGTTCTTCTCCAAATATTAGCCATTTTATATGTTATAATTATGACTATAATAAATCTCAGATTGACATAAATGTTTATCTTTCCTTCATTTCTTGCAATTTTATAAATTGATTATCCTTTTAAATATAATTCATGAATTTATGACTACCCACTCTGAAATTTTAGTTATCACATTTGCAATTTTTTCAATAATTTTATATATATTTTTACACTATCCTTTTAAAGTATAGTTTTAGTCATAGTATTTGGTGACTGATTCACCTTATATAAATTCCATCAGTTTAACTGTTTTATTTAACTTAATTAACAATTATTAGGGTGTTGGAGTTTCCTATTTGGCCTAGATTTTTCTGGTTTTACATATAATGTTTTTGAATAGTACTGTGTCTATACCCCTTCTGACTTTCTTATTTTAATACTATATTAATTAAAATCTCCTTAATTAACTAATAGAACATGTAGTATCGTATTCATACTCATAATACCTAAACAATATTTGAAATTAACAATATGGTCTTCAAATTCAGACATTTTAGTTTTAACTACTACTAGTAACATACAATAAACATTTTATAAAAAGAGTATGGTATCCATACTTAGACATTTTAGTCTGGATTAATACTGTTAGACATGTTAAACGTTTTTATAATAATAACAAAATCTTATATTCTACTCACCACATTGAATTATGGAGTTCATGGGCTTTAACATAAACATAACAAGCCCTTTATTTTTTTTATTTTTTTCTTAAACTTATTTTGGTTGTAGTCTTATCTGTTTTTATTTTGGTATTTAAAGATTTATCCCCTGTCACTTTATTTATTCACCACCTGCTCTCACTTTATCCTTTACACTTTAATGAATGTTTTTTGATAAAAAGTCGCACCTTCTTAGGAACATTAGTAATTGTTTACTTAAGAATATTTTATAAAATTTTATTCTGTAGTTATTGAAAACATTAAAGTTGTTTTATGGTACACATGTACTCAGTTGAAGTATTAGTCACACTTCTACTTGAATTTTATATAATAGACTGAAATAACTTGCACCTGTTCACTTATTTTTGGGTCTTATCTCTAATTGAGTTTTACAATATTCCAAGACCAAAATCTTAGTTATAAGGGATTATGAAAATTTGTTTATTCCGTTATACAATAACTTTAGTGGGTGCACTTCTACTTACAAAACTAAACACTTTGTTTACAACTATTTTACATTAATATCAGGTTTTGGGTGTTATACTTTCTTTGGTGACATTTAATCTCTTTCGGGGTTTATTATATTTTTCTTAATAGGTTTCCCTTGGGTATATCTTGTAGTCATCCCATCCTACAATTTTGTTTCTTCAAAATTCTTCTTTCTTGGTTTCTTCAAGGTAACATTGTTTTATCATGTCCGTTGGTTTGTTCGGGGTATCTTCCTTACCTACTCCTATCCTACCTGGGTATTATCCTTATTTTATTTTAGTTTTTGGGGGTTTATTTTTCTTTATACATTTTTGTTGCATTGTGGTTCTTTATTTTTTCTTTTGACATGATAATGTCTTTTGGCTGGCCATCATTTGAAAATTTCTGTAACGCTGTAAACTGTAACGCATCACGCTGCATGACGTCATTCTTGCGTGACGTCATTGGGATTGTTGTAAATAAACGTTTGTTTTGATACGTCGCAATATATATAATGTGTTAAAAATAATATCACTGCAAACAATTAAACCAGATTTATAAAGCGTCCTGAAAGTTTAAAATCAAGTGTTAGCACAATTTACCAGCCGGGAATCGTTAACTAAAACCGCGACCGCTAACATGCTAACGTCGTCGCAGATTAAAGACCTAATAAGCGAACAACACTGCATAGCTGTAGATAGGTTATTGGGGTTATTGTCTCTAGTTAATGGTTGTCTTCGTATGTGATTCAGCTAACGATCTATTCATTAAAATATTTGTCATCGTAAATGCAAATCTACTGTTCTTTATATTTAATTACTCACCGCAGAAATGTGAAGTATAACACAGATACATAATGTCATTGGGATTGTTGTAAATAAAGGTTTGTTTTGTGTTGTGGTTATATAGTAACCATAACGTGGCGACTGATTAAAACAGCGTTCGACAATGGATAGCAGCGACGAGAAGGCTCAGATCAAGAAACGACAAAATGCCGAGCGAGCAAGAAAGTATCGGGAACGAAAGAAGCTCGAGAAGGAACAGCAACGAGCGGTTGCTGTCGGCGGTGAAGCTTCAATACCAGCGGCCCCATCGCAACAAAAACGAAAACAAGATGACTTGTTGAGCGAAGAATTGAACGAGTACTTAATAAATACACCGTTCGCGTCGATGATGACTGAGCAGGAGAAAATCGATGCATTCTACAACATGAAACTATCAGAGAAGCGAAGGAAAACCAACGAACGAGTAAAACGTTGTAGATTGAATAAGAAACAAGATGACTTGATGCACGAAGAATTGAACGAGTACTTAATAAATACACCGTTCGCGTCGACGATGACTGAGCAGGAGAAAATCGATTCATTCTACAACATAAAACTGGCAGACAAGCGAAGGAAGGCCAACGAACGAGTAAAACGTTGTAGATTGAATAAGAAAACTGAGATGGCAACGAAACGAGCGAACGAAGCAGCTGAATTCGAACAGGCAATCGCTGCGGTATCGCCAAAACGCTTAAAAACTGAAGAGATAGCATCAGATGCGGAATTTACGAAACGATTCGACGACAACGAGTTCGGTTACGCCTGCTCCGTCTGCGATCGCTTATGGTTTCAGAGAGATTTGCGAGCACCGCCGCAAAAGAGTCAACACATACTGGCCGCTGAGTTCCCCAACGAAGATGTAACTAGCTACAAAGTATGCGGAACGTGTTACACTTCCCTAGCACTCGAGAAGGTACCCAACTTTTCGCGATCCAATGGCTTCGTGTGCCCTGAGTATCCCGATCATTTGCCACCAATCGACTGTATAACTGAACGTCTGGTCTCGCCGCGTCTACCATTCATGCAGATACGACGCCTGCGGTTCGTCCACGGCAGTCAAAGTATTATAGGGCAAGTAATAAACGTGCCGGTCGATATAAACACGATGGTTCAAGCGTTGCCTCGTAGCTTGGACGACGATAGAGCATTCAACGTAAACATTAAACGACATCTCATACATAAGTCGACGTACTTGCAAGGCTACGTCAATAAGGGTACCGTAAAGAAATGGCTGCAATACTTGTTAACGAAACCGCTATACAAAATGAATAATATATGGGTAGATGATGCATTCTTCAACAGTAGCAGTAGTGACACGACGGCGAAAATCACAGAGACAGAGCCGACGGACGAGGAGCCGTTGATAGAAAGCATCGCAGAACAGCCAGAGAATGCGAATGAATTGTTGCTCGCACAACAAAAGACGATGATGTGGGATGAGGAAATGTACTTGGCCATAGCACCAGGCATGAACTCGAAGCCACAGAATATAACCTACGATGAGAATGCCGAGGAACTGTCGTTTCCAAGCATCTACTTGAGTGAGCCACGCATCTACAAGACGAACAACGTTACTCCGTTTATGATGGCAAAATTCAAGTACCGTCTGCCTAGTGGCAAAAGCTAAAGAGCATGATGATGTCTTTCGGCCGCCAGCTAAACGCAACATTATTATGGTTACTGACTGACTGATTGTTTCCTTTCTGCAAATGTTGCGTTTAGCTGGCGGCCGAAAGACATTATCATGCTCTTTAGCTTTTGCCACTAGGCAGACGGTACTTGAATTTTTTCCATTTATGGTGTTATTTTATTTTGATATTTAATTGTTTTCATTTGGATTTTTCTTTATATTTAATGTAATTGATATTTAATTATGACCATATTGTAATCTCTATTAAGTGGATTATCTGTCATGCTAATATATATATATATATATATATATATATATATATATATATAAACAGAACACAGGATGTAATTTCATATAGTTGGAATACTGATGCTGTAACACATTTTCTGACGGCCATAGACATGTTAAAAATTGATTTTGTTCTTTTCTTTGTAATGTAGTCATACCTCTTGAACCAATTGAACCAAGATATATCTAAAAAAGTATGTTATGTCATAATGTGCGTAATTTTATACTCTAATCTGTCATGTGAAATATTTGTGTGTAAGTACGCGGGTGCGCGTGTGATTTCCATTTTACTTAATAACTTCGTTGAAATTAACATTTCGTTCTGAAACCATTCTCATGGTTGTAAGGTACATTTTCCATATACTCAGTTCTCCACAACTATACATTGTATATGGTTTTTTTATGAAATCAGATTTTTTTATTTTCTTTATCTCTTAGAAAGTCATAAAATTTGTAGATTAAATCTAGACAGACCTTTGGAAAATCGGACAGAGTTTTGACTTGAGTTCGGTCTATGAGTGTTCAAATCTATGACGTTGGTAGATTTTCCACCAATCAGAAGGTCTAAAAATTATTTGTGACGGTCGCTTACAGCGGACGGATCACTCAGTCAGTTCCGAAGTCTTGCCATTGAAAGACGTACTCCCTGTCACGAGATTTTCGTGACAAGACAAGTCGATTTCTATGACTTAGTAGTTGGTTGACGGTACGAGTTCTTCGTAACTATTACCACATTAGAGAATTCAAATATATTTATATAGATCAATTTCTAGTGCTTTTTTGCCTAGTGTGGAAGATTTTCGGAATAGGGCAGAATGCCTGCCGTGATATTCTGATTATTAACGCGAGAACACTACAAGAAGCCGGAATTTTTTAAGCCTAATACACGATCTATTTATGCCCAGTTTTGATCCCTGAGATTAAGATTATTTAAGTTATAAACAATAACAGTTTCATATCGCAGTGCGTGTGTGAGCCAAGACGAAGATATTCAACGGGGTGATCTTCGGTCGGTCGACGTGCGGACGAGCAGCGAGCGGAGCGCCTGGTGTCTACGCAAACAGTTGGAATTCTACGTACAAGTAATTTATATGTAAAACAAGGCAATAGACGCATTTATTGAAAGACAATTCTTTAATAAACAATTGTATATTGTAAAGCCATTATAAGACAATAGTAAATTTTAATGCGTTAATGAATAAAATGTTCCTACCTCCAGATATAGACTATGTTATTGTAATTTCAAAATAACCTATCAATGCAGTCATAATTTGTATGGTTGCAATATAAATATATATATATATATAGTTACAACACAAATAAGCCAACCCAATACCAGGGATGAAAAAGATGATTCTGAATATAAAATAATACTTCATATAAAATAAAATGTTTAATATAAAGAAAATAAAAAGACAATGACACGACAAACGACGACATAAACTAACCCAAGTGATTGACCCAACAAAAGGAAACAAAAGAAGAAGGGAACCACAAAAAACAAACAAGAATAAAACCAAATGAAGAAGAAAGTGATTAACCAAACCAAATGAAGAAGGGAAAAAACCGAAATCAAACAAAACTGAAACAAATTAAAGGAATTGAATGACTCAATGCAACATATTAAAATGAACCCAAAGGAGAAGGTGGAAAACCAAGATATTAACCAAATACAATGAAAATGAAGAAGGAGGGAAATGAAATAGAAACAAACCAAAGATAAAGGGAAATAAATAAAAATGAAAACAAATGATAAGACACAAACAAGTAATAAAGAATATGAGCAGGAGAAATAATACACTCAAATGTAATATTGGAAAAAAGACCAATAATTAACCTATGTAAAAAAGTAAATATCATTATCAATTAATGGATAAAAAAGTAAATGACAATTAAACAATGTTAAATATAGATAAGCAAACTAACCCTCAAATTAGAGTTAGATGTAATGATAAAATATAGAGACATAAAATTGTTATTATTATTAATGATATTTGCAATGAAAGAGATAGTAAGGTAGTGAGATAGTAATTAGAGGGATTACCCATTTAGAAACAATTAAAAAACAAAAAAATTTTTGAAGTGCAAAATGAAAGTGTAAAAACCCCAAAGTGTAATGATAAAGGAAAAACACTAAATAAATTATAATAAACTATAAATAATTTAAAAGTGAAGGTGATGATTAAATGAGAATAATGTAATATAAAGAATGTTAATATAGTGAAAAATAGTGAATGATAAAAGCATAAACACTTAATAAATCCGAAGTAAACACTAAATGATTAAAAGTGAAGAATAGTAGTAATTAAGAATAGTAGTAAGTATAAACAGTTAATTAAGGTATAATGAACGCTGAAAAGTGATGAAGACAGTATCTAGTTAAGAAAGAATGTTATTGTTAAATTTAAGTGAATGCAGTTATAATTAAAAGGGAGAATACCCTGAAAGAGAAAACAGATAGTGTTAACATGGAGGGAAAGTAAAGATTGTTTAAAAATGAAGGAGTTAAAACAAATCAATAAACACCAAAGTTATAAGGGATCATTATTAAAGTAAGTTCATAAAAAATGATGTTGTTTATCACCCAAAAAATGATATAAAATAAGATGAATTGTAAACAAATATTAGCAAATAATAGTTAAATAATTATTTAAGCAAGTTTATGAATAGGATATGGCTGGAAGAATTATACAGACCATAGGCCTAGATGTATTTAATGTGATCAAAAAATAGTAAATAATAGCCACATTGTTATTATTGGGAAACTAAATAAGTAAGAAAGTTAAGAAATGTATGACTTAGAAAACGAGGAAACCAGATAGTATACAATTAACAACTCATAATATATAAAATAATAGTGACATAATAATAACACCTAAACAGACCCAAAACACAACAATAAATAACACAACCAATCATAATAACAAAATAAAGCCCATTAGGCTAAAATGAAATGTAATTTGAATGAAATAAGTTAAATACCATAATGGCTACTTAGGCCTATGAAGATGCCTAACTGTCAAAAACAAACAACGACAAATTGTAACAAATTAACAAATAAATTAGCAAATCCGAGGCGAATCACTCACCAAGGATAAATTGTAAATCATTTTTAAGACAAATTATTAGAATAAGTATTTGAATTCAAAAAGAAATGTAATTAACAAGTATTAAAATAATTATAAAAACATAAAACATAAAATAACCCAAACTTGTGGGATATCAAATTAATCTATGAAAGGAAATACATACTATAGTGACAATATTTAATACTTAGGAAGGGTGATAGAGGAATAACAGCAATCAGAAGTTATACTAGGATTTTGAAAAGAATTCAAATTTTGATAACAATGGGTTTATAGCCAAATTAGCCAATCAGAATTAATCGGTAACCATAGAAACGAAGGTTGGTGGCAGAAATTACCGTTGAATATCGTTACTCGTAAAGCGTCACTCTAGCAGGACAGAAGCCGAATTTTGGAAGACCAATTTGAACTAAAATATGTAAAAACAGTGAAAAAAATACAAAACCATGATTGAATAAGAAGCAGACGAACCATTGGAGTAGTTAACTAAAGACCAAGGACCATATTACCAAGAAAATAAAAGAAAAATATGACCACATCCTATATGAAAAGGACGCCAGACCTACTTAAGTCCAAAGATTAATGAAAATAGAAACTATTGCAGCCCAATCATCTTCCGAGTCAATGAATGATAACAACAAGTCATCTGATGTGTTAAGTACCCTTGAATTACCTTATTTCCAAAAATAAAATTACTCTAAATTTTACACAAAGTAATTTGATCTCTCACTATAATCCGAATATTCTCTTTCAAAGATTAATTAAGAAAAATAAACACACTGAAAATTTGTTAACAGAAAATATAACCTATTGTTTGAATACGAACTTTCGAAACACATTTAACGACACTACAGAACAGATTGTAACCACACACCTTATTATTTATGTACACTTAGAGTAAGGTAAAGTACTTTTATTGTAATCACAGGAATTCTTTGCCTTGTAATCAAAAGAATCCCCGATTTTGGAACGAAATTAATTATAATAACTAAACGTTCAGCTGCCATGCTGATGTGAACAAATCGTTACCATAATCGATTCGTCATCCTGAGAATTATTGTTTCATGTAAAAAGTCGGTGCAAATTTGTTAATCAACCAATATAATTTAATTGTCTAATTGAAAATTTTACTTATCAAACATTAAAATAACTAGTACAGGGAGTAAGCGTTGTTATTATTTCATAGGGAGTGCATTATATTACTTGTGTTTGTTTACGAAAGCTAGATTTGACGATCAGCCCTCAAGTTGCAATTCGTACAACTACCTACTCGATTCAGAAGGCTGAACGAGCGGGAATTATTTGAACGCCCCGACCGTCATAGCTGAGAACACCCTATTAAGTGATAGATTAATAAGTTTAATTGTTTTAATAAACAATTTGGCGCCACCCGGGATTAATACACCCCTATATAAGAACAGGTAAGGTTACTGCTGTGTTGTACTGGTAATTACAGCAACGCTACGACCACGTTAGCGCGAAATAGATGTAACGACCCCAGTGCGAGACGAACGCACTAACACACACAATACAATATACACGTCTTTTACACAGACACACCTGTCTTCCCGTTACAGATTGGCTTCCATCGCGGGGCTTTAAACAAAGACGGACGACTTTTAATACGTTACAATATATATATATATATATATATATATATATATATATATTCTAGCCTCACTAGTTGGTGCGCCACTTTGTATGAAGGCGATTCTGTCTCTTTGTGATGTTGTATTTATATTTTAACTATTGAGTTTTAGTGTTAGTCTCGTTCTGCGTGATAAAAGCGTCGTGTAGCCGGTGTGTCCTTACCTGTCCCTTCCCACTCTTTATTGCTTCCCGATAGGCGCCAAATTGTTTTGCTAGAAAACAATTAAAAGTTTTTATCTGGGTTGTTTTACAGTATCGTAGTGTTGATTCAAATTGTTCGCCAACTGGCTGGAACTCGAATCTCGCTTGAGTGGGGGAAACGTGTTACCAACGTGAAATAATATTGGTTAGTTTTACTCGCTGCTACAAAACATAACATATATAATATTTTTCAAATAATTATTGGACAGTTATTATTGATACACACTTTTTTATTTGGCTCAGAACTTGTTAATCTTCAGTAACACTTATACAAAATTGTGATTAATATAATATTTTTAGCCTCGGCAAATAATAATCGTTCACTCAGCGGAAGGCTGGGTTGGTAATACAATGTTTTTCTGTCGCCACGAAAGACGGCGTTTATTATTATTTATGCACAATAAATTTACCAATTGAGTCCTTTTAAGTACGATGAAGAAGTTTTAAAACAAGATAATAAACTACAACGTATCACTTTATACTCGTGATAATATAAATTGAACAAGGTTTACTTTAGATTCAAAGTTGTGGTGTCAAAGTGTGTGACGGTGTCATTCGTGTAATTCTTAGGTTATAATCAGTTAGTTATTATTCATAAATTATGTTTTATTCATCAATCTTTGAAAAAATAATACCATCAGTGATAGTGAGAGTTCACAGTTTAGTGAGAATTTTGAAAGAGAATTTATTTCAGATCTTTAATTAATTCAGCAATACTTATCGTCAGTTGCTTGGAAATGTAGTGTCAAATAGTCAATATAGGTTAGGTTCATCGATGTCGATTCTTCGTTCTTCAAAAATCTTGGGCTTCAGGTACGCCTTGCGTCTTCTTCTTGTTAATTTACTTATTTTCAATACATCTGGATTTAATTAGGCTGGTCCTTGGTCTGGGTCGAATGTATCATCCTCTCATCAGTTAGTATGGTCCTTCACTTCATAAAATATGGTCACTTTTACTGTTTTATAATAAAATTTTGGGCCCTTCACGGCGTGGCGTCTCTCCTCGTTAGCGCCACTATAATTCCAACGTTCGTAACTGAAAATCGTCAATATTCTACTGTTGTCATGGTAACTCAAAGATTCTGATTGGTTAAATTTGACTTAAGACCATTGTTAGGAGATTTGAATTTTTATTTAAAATGGTTACAGATCTTCTAATGCAATTAATCTTCGGTATTCAATTTTAATTATTAAATATCATCACCACTGTTCGTATTTTGTTTCAAGGATTAATTTAACATCCAATAAGGTTGGGTTTACTGATGTATTAACATTTTGACAGTTATGTTGATATTGTTTAATTACACTGTTTTCTTAATTTACATGATTACTTTAACATTTCTTTCTTAATATGATTGTCTAATCGTCTTTTGTTGTTTACTTGCATTAGTTTTGCTAATGTTATAGTTTAATTCTTAAAAATTGCAGTTTTTGTTGTTTTACAGTTAGACATTTGCCTAGGCCTAAACAGCAATTGCCTATTTTTCTTAAATTACAGAGATTACATTTTATTTTCCCCTTGTGTAGGTTCTGATTTGTTTTGTACATAATTTGTTCATTTGTTGAATGGTTTTATATCTGTTCTGTTGTAATTGTATGTGATTTTATTAGTTCCATATTCTGGCTTATCTATTGTTATAACTGCTTTTTCAGTATCATTGGATTCGTCTGAATTTATTTTGTTTCTCATTACTGCTTTTGTTTGTAATGGAATTATTATTCCTTATTCCCTATTATTTAAAATATAACATTTAGTCTTATGGTCTACATAATTCCCACAGACATATTTCTATTCATTAAACATAATTATTTGCATGTCATTACTCTTCATTACTCTTCATCATGTTCATTCTCTTCATCTCTTCATACTCTTTGGTGAGTTATCATTATTATATATTATAACAGATAAAAACATAAACATTAATTAAATATTTGAACACAATGATATTTCCTTATAATTAATTCTAAATGACATTAGGTCATTAGAATGAAACTTGAATAGCATTTTACCATATTATATTTAAATCCTTCATACGATTACATTATTATTAAATGTCTTTCCTATCATTTTATGTTACTAATATTTGGTTTTACCTCTGTACCTCAGCAATCATCTATACTGTGTATTATCACAATAATAGTCATTTTTTTCTCTGAAACACATTGGTAATAATATTATTTGCCAACTTAGAATACTACTGGCTTTAAATTAAAATATGATAAGTAGTCAATACTACTACTACCTGAACTCTATTAATTACTTAACCTACTACACTTTGGTTCAGTTTGTCGTGTACACTGGTGTTCACTGATAATTGCTTTTAATTGCCACAGTCCTTTCTGTGTTTAGCAATTATTAGCTTTCACTCACTTTCACTATTCACTCTCAAATCTTTTACACTGATTTATTAGTGTCTATCACTATCAATGGGGTTATATATAAATTGGGTATTTTAATACTATCACCTTGCACTCTATATTTGATTTAAGTGTTACTGGTGGGTATTGCTTACTTAAATTCTCTTTCTCATTTTACAAAATGTTCGTTATTACTCTAATTCACTATCTCTCACTTTACTAGGTTCAATTATACCGTTAACAAGTTTATTTTGTATCAGATTGATTTGTCATAGTTATCTCTATTCACTTGGGTTAGTGTACCCTTCTAAAATTTAAGTTATTGAGATGTAACACTTCTCATTTTACATTGTTTGTCTGGGTTTACATTTATCGTTATTATTTGCAATTATTATTGATTGGTCTCTTTTCACTTGGTCTACCACTGGTGTTGTGCACTTTTACTTATTCACTTCATTAGTTATAATTTATATATCCTTATATCAGTGTTGGGGCTGGTTCTACTTTCTCACTTACCAATGTTCATTATTTATATATGCTTTCTTTTAGTGTTGGGGCTGGTTCTACTTTCTCACTTACAAATGTTCATTATTTATATATCCTTTCCTTGGTGTTGGGGCTGGTTCTACTTTCTCACTTACAATCTATTGGGTTCTTATGGTTAAATCGCCATGTATCATTGTTTTCAACGTTTCTGTCCGTTGCTTGTTACTTTTTTCTTATCAGAGGTTGCTTTTATGATTACTTTCATATGCTTGATCGTATTATTATTTTAATTACCCATTCTTTTATCTCTGACTCATCCCTTTTAATCATAGTGTTAAGTATTTAATAATTTATTCTTATCATGTTTCTTCATTATTTTTTATTGAAGATATGTACCATTACAATATATATATATATATATATTACGCATTCGATCCCTTAGGCGATAACCACTCACGTACCTAAAAAAATTAATATCAGCGGTTTGTATATGCTGCTTCCATTTCCCAGTTATAGTCCATGTATTACTAGCATATGGAAGAACGGGTATTGCCATTACTTTAGTATCAGAAGAACTTCATTTTAGTATCAGTTCTTGTTTTGTTTCGTTTTATTGTACCACACATCATCTGATTACTTTTTTATTCTTATCATCATCATGTTCATAACGATATGAACGAAATGTTGATAAGATGTTCATGTTTTTTTTAGCCGTCATATGAATTTGTAGATACACATGACGAGAGGAGGGAGTATGTCGTTTTCAGTTGCCTACTCAATACATATCGTAAAATCTGTAAATCACATATCTAGGTTTACACGTGACTAGCTTCCCTAATTCGTTCTCGGTGTCACCCGTTTCAAGTCTTTTTATCTTTTCTTATACGCTTGAACTAATGAATACACTTGAGTTTATTTTTACCCGTAGGACATGTAAGAGAAGTAATGTGGCCAGTACTACCGGGCGCCTTGATATTAGTGTATTCTGAGTCATCATTTCAGCAAGTTGAGTCGACTTTTCGTTGTTGAAATACAATTTGTATATGAAGTAGCCTACAATTATTTTTAATATTAAAAAGGAGTTAGCTCTGTTAACATTTGCTTGATAACTCCTCGGGCTATTTATAGAACATAGTCTATAATAAAATTAGTGTTTATCAAAGTCAATAAATGTTCACGAAGAAAACTTTCCGAATCGATAAATAGATAATGACAATTTAATGTCAACACGCCACTCAGCGTATGTTGATTATTATTCTTTTGCAAAACACAAGTATGTTGTGTTGGAAATTCGTTCGGATATTACAGTCTACTGCGTACCGTCATACGTAAGAGAAAACATCATAGCACTGTCATCACAGCGCGACACGACACAATATCTAACTAAGATGAGATACTGCGCGCTTCTCGTCGCCTGTGTATGTTTGCCGCTGTCGTCGGTTACGGCGGATTTCGGCGACTGTGACATAGGACCCTTACCTTCGTACAATTTCAGACACGGTTGCGACCAATTGATAAACCCGTACGTCGAACTGTTAAAGCCACAGGGATTGCGTTTTACTTTTAAAAGTAAGTGACCGCTGTTTCGTTCAGTAAAAAAATTAGTGCGTGCATGTTTGGAACCAAACGGCTGGAATGTACTAGTTGCGTTTTATCGTCGCTTCTGTCAAATTGAGTTTCCATTTAGGTTTCATTAACCCTTAAATAAATGCTTTTATTTTTCGAAAGGAATATATAATTTGACCGTATTATGTTCTACAACAATGTTTATACACTCTTTTAACAGGCCCAAGTAATATACGCCTCAGTTCATATTTATATTTATTATAAATCATTCAGTCAACACTTAATATAATTGTAATTCGATTTAGTTAAAGTAACAAATGATAAATTTTGATCTATCAAAAACATTAACTTGACATTTAAAGTTATATAACATTATTTTTAATTGAATTACATTAATGAATTTTTCATTAATGTCATTTATTTCCATCTGTACATATTGAATACAACTCGACAGCTGTACTTTTCTCGAGCAACACGCGGTAGAGTTTTGTTTCAACACTGGAAACTTATGAACACTCCTTTCATTACTATAGGCCTACTAACTAAAAGACATTTCGTTTTTCTTTAGTCTTCACATTACGTCTGCCTTTAGTAGTAGCTGGATGAACAACGTCTCGTGTTTCCTCACTCACCGTTGTCTTTCTCACTCACGGACACCATTGTCAGACCACACACTTTCTTATACATTTATTATAGTAACGTATCACGTAATTTATATGACATTGCGCCAGGTTTTTTTTAAATAAATTAATAGGAATTTTTTGTGCATATGTGTGAAAACATTAGTCTGGAAATTACATCATCGTAAACCTGGTTCCATTGTATTGCAATCCTTAGCATGGGTGTATTTCTTACACCTATGTATGGTTTTTTGGTTTTATTTATAAAACTCTTTATGGCTTTGCTAGATATATTTATAAAAAAGCAGTTATCTGATGTCTACAAAATTATTACAGTGAATTTTTTCAGTTGTAAAGATATATTTTATGTGAATGCAATACTGAATTAGTTTGTATCCTCAAATTGTTTTCGTTACCTTAATTTTTTTTTAATTTTTCTGAATTTAACAATAGTAGCTTATAACTTTACTAAATTATTGTGATTCGATTTTCGTTGGTTAATAAAGCTTTAGTTAATTAGAAAAAAAAAAATTATATGCTAATATTTCTTTTATTTTCTGGGATTACAACCTACGTAAAGAAATCCGTGTGTACACAAAATGAAAAAACATTAATTAAGGTTAGGAGGCCTGTGACTAGTGACAAATATTTTCGTTTCGATTTAAAAAAATTTTCTTTTGCGAAGCGCAAAACGAGAAAAGTTATAAACTATGGTTAATTGTTTTTGGTTTTGTACTCTCAGGCAAATCGTAGTTGCATACAACAAACGTATATGAAATTGAAACAAATTAAGTGTACAAAACTAACGGAGTAAGCCAGTGGTCCCCCGCTGCTTACAAATAAGTACTCCCCAAAACAAAACTATTTCTCTGCCTTCTACACACTTCTTGATGTTATCTTCCCATTTCGTTCTGGGTCGTCCTCTTCCTCTTCTGCCTTCTGGTTTTCCCTTCCATGCTTGTTTCGGGTATCTTTCCTCACGCAGTTGCGAGCTTTCAATTTTATCATTTAAAGAGAATATCTTCAAATTTTTCCGGATGTTAACGTTTCTCACCCTATCTCTACAAATTTTCTTCTCAATTCTCCTCATGAATCTCATCTCCATTGCTTGTCTTCTCTTTTTGTGTCTGTGATTCAGAGTCCACGACCCGCAACTGTACGTCCGTGTTGGAGCATATACAGACTTGTATACTGCCAGTTTGGTTTTCTGTGACACTTCGCTTTATTCCAGAAACTTCCTGTTGATAGAATATTTACTTGTAAAGCAAGTACAATATTTTAATGTCGCCACTTGTTTTGTTTCCTTATTGTTGATTACTGTTGATTAATAATGTTGATCCGTTAAGTAATTCGATGCTCAACTACATTATAGTCCCTAAACCCAAATAGGAGCAACAGATGGTCTTTTTGCGCCAGCTCTATTATATGTGGCAACTGTAATTTTCCTGTCAGTCGCTTGACTCTTTAGTGACGGATCTATTAAAAAATTGCAACAATTGTATTTTTATAATTTCTGTAACGGTACAATGCGTTAATTGAAAAAAATCATGATTCCCCCCCACACAGTATGACAAGCACGGTAAACGATGTATGGCAGTACGCAGCGCGACCCCTGAAATATATTTGTACGATTCCTTCAATAACTTGGAAAACAATAAAGTTGGATCGTTGAGATTTAGATTAAAATTAAATTTGAATCTTTCTTTACAAGCCACTTGCTTAACGTACTAGTCTATTTTAAATAGGCAAAAACGTTTCTCCCAGGCTACTTTTTATTCCTCACGACTGAAAAAATTAAAATTTAATGGAAAATTTTATTTTTTTATTTTCTTATTACAAGCATATTATTAAATTTAAATGGCATGTGCATCATGTACGTGATCTGTACTACATGTAGAAAAAGATTATTGTTAAGGAGCAAGAACGTCGTGCGTAAGGAAAGTTTATATTTTAATACGTTCTAAATTGTGTGTGCGATGGTTTTATTACGTTTTTTATTTTTACGAAATCAGTTTTTTTTAGCTACATTTATTAAAATATACCAAAATAGGAAGAATAAAAAACTGTTACTACTGTGTACACTTTGTAGATTTATCTAGTACTTCGTTTTTATCGGTCGATGTTTTCAAGTCGCGTAATAGTAGCGAACGTAAAACCCATAAACGAAACGTACGTATTTCCCTGTATCGCCCATTGTCTCATCCGACTGTGGAACCAAGTACATAGACGTATTCATCGGGTAAATTTGGGGAGGTAACTATAAACTGCACATGTGTTAACGAATAAAACATTTAAACGTTAAGAAAAACCTATCTTGATTACACACGTAGAAAAAATAAAGATCATACTTCTACTTTGATTCCATTTCACTTTCAATTCTCAGATGTCTTCTTTCAAAAACGACAAAACTATTGTTAAACGACGTTTCTGAATATATCAGGAGTCAAACAAAGTTTTCTAGCAATAAATTAGTATAATTCTTACTCAACATGGCTAAGGGTTTGTAAATATGCCTTAAACTACTAATTTCAATTTATCCATCTGTGTATCTACCTTTGAAATTCAGTCATCGTCATCATCATCAACCTCAAGGATTAGGCTCATCCTGAATCTGTTTCGGGACCAATTTCGCTCTCGGCCATCGTCCTACATCTCTCTTCCTCACCGGTTGCACTGGAATCCTGTCAAACACCATTCTCCCAAAATGTTCACACCCCCCTTCTTTTGTTGCTCCTTAGCCGTCCCAACAATGGTTCGACCCCCCCCCCCCAGTTCCGTCCTTATATCCACATTATTCTTTCTGTCGACAATGGTACAGACCATAGTACTCCTCATAAACTTCATCTACGCTGCCTGAATCTTTGGCTTGCCTCTTTCCGTCATAACTCTGACTTCGTCTCCATACATCAAAACTGGCACGGCTACAGTGTTAAACAACCTTATCCTTGTTCCCTTCTTTGTCTTATTTGTAAGGTGTCTGTTGAATTGTTCCACAGATATGCCTAATTTGTTTAATTTAGGAATTATTCAGTGTATATATTATTGCTAGCACAGTGACAGCACACAGATTACCACAAGCACGCTGGCAATAGTTATTTAATTTTAGGTTTTGTTGTTTAACTAATTTCAATCATTGTGTTGTAGATATGTCGCAGGTACACCACATTCAAATAACGTCCGATATAAATAAGCATTTCACTGGAGACATAGCTGAGTTACTTGAAGCGCGATACGACACGGAAGTCGAAAACAATATGGCGGCAGACACTGTCGTTGTGGATGATTATTTAATCAAACTAAAAGAAAACGACAAATATTATTTCCACATGAGGTTCGAGTTTTACGATGAGACAAAAAATATGAAAATTTCTCAGTTTCTTACTGTGAAAAAGAATGAGAACGGCGATCTGATTGTGAGCAAGCCAACGTGGTAAGATCACTGTCTCAAATACCTAAAATTTATTGAAATTAGTTATAGTCAGCACTTTGTAAAACAAATTAACAATAACTGTAAGATGTCAAAGACAGGAAAAGCTGTTTTTATTCAGAAAATTTAAATTATCTATAAAAGTATAATAGACTTAATACTATAATAGACGTAAAAAGGAAGACTCGGTAGTTAGAAAGGCGTTTAACTTCATAAAAGTACAGAATTTTATTACAAGAAATTAGAGTAAAAGAAAAAAATTGTATTTTTTATTGAAAGCAACTTCACAGGGATAAATCATGAACATCTTCTTCTTGTTTTTCTTCTTCTTTTTGTTCTTCTTCTTTTGCACTAAATGGCTTGGGCTACAGCCCGTTCCGACATTACAGAGTATCCTACCATTTATTTCTAGGGTCCTCCAGGATCTCTCGTCCCCACTGGCCTATATTCAAACGCTACTTTACGAATACGCTAGTTTACACATGGGACTTCCAATTCTGACTGTATTCCTTTATTCTCTCCAGAACCGACTATAACTTCAGGTCTTTCCTTATGTCGTCGTTTCGTAGACATCTCTCAAACTACATCCTTTAACTGGTCTTCAAAATTTCATTTACGAGTCCTGTATTTTTGAAATATCTTTTTGCAGGAGTGTCCATGTTTCACATCCATTCATTCAAGTCACCACAGCCCAACTTTAATAAGTCACGGAAATCTCTGTGCAAATTATTAAAAAAAAAAAAACATTGTCTATATTCCTAATGTCAGATGTCTGACAATTTTAATTTTGAAGGTATTTATAAATAAAAAATTATTTATAATTTATAGTTTATAATTTTAAAACTAAAAAGACTGTAGTAACAGTTTTTTCTTATCGTTTATTACATTTTTTCTAACAGTGTTAATTAAAATAAGTTTCTAATAGTGGTGTAAAGGCATCCCGTCTTTGAACCACTAAAACTAAGCCTGATTATTTTCTACCTATTTGATCAGTCAGACTATGCCTTTTTCCTGAGAAGGCCCACTTTTATAAACGCGTAGTCTCTACCTCATCTTGGAGGTGAATAGGCGGGCACCGTGCCAGTCTAGCCACTGATGATGGCTTCCGATGGTGGGGCCGAAACACTTGTGAATAACGACAACTGCGGGCCACTGCCTAACAGCCCGGCTGAGAACAATGTTGGAACCGGACGTGAAACCTTACGTAGAAAAACATGATCTTCATTAGGCCGACAGGGACTAGTTCCCAAGAGAACTTAGAATCCGCTCCTCAAGAGGTTACAAAGCACCAGATAAAACCGCGTTTGGTTGTCACCAAGTGTTTGAGAGTTGTGTGCTCTTTGCTTAGGTAAAATTTGCGTAATTTGAAATGAGAACGGTTAACGAAAAAGTAAAGTATTAAAATTTGCTGTTGCTTGGGCTCTTTTAATTTTTTAATACATTCTTTAAGTGGTAGCCGAGATGACGTTTTGTCTTTTCACATGAGTGAAATTTGTCTGCTTGTTAGCAAAAAGCATTTTAATAGCGTCATACTTAAATGTACTTTAGACGTATTGTGTAACAAATATTTATGCGATATTATCATCATCATCATCATCATCATCTTCTTCTTCTTCTTCTTCTTCTTCTTCTTCTTCTTCTTCTTCTTCTTCTTCTTCTTCTTCTTCTTCTTCTTCTTCTTCTTCTTCTTCTTCTTCTTCTCTTCTTCTTCTTCTTCTTCTTCTTCTTCTTCTTCACTCCATGGCTTGGGGTATAGCCCGTTCCGACTTTACAGAGTCTCTGACCATTTTTCCTAAGGCCTTCCACGATCTCTCGTCCCCACTTGCCTATATTCAAACGATTGTTTACGAATACGCGTGTCTACCGTGCGTTTTACATGGGACTTTCAATTCTGTCTGTATTCCTTTATTCTATCCAAAACCGACTGTAATTTCGGGTTTTTCCTTATGTCGTCGTTTCGTAGATGATCTCTCAAACTGGATCCGTTAAATGATTTTAAATATTTTATTTCCGAGGCCTGTATTTTTGAAACAGCTTTTTGCAGGAGCGTCCATGTTTCACGTCAACGCATTAAAGTTGTCCATGCATAGAACTTTAGCAGAGTCTCCCTCTGCCTTTTATTCTTCAATGGTTGTCATATTGTTCCACAGGTGTTACTAAATTTATTTAAATTTCTCTCGATATCGTAATCCTTCCTATATGAGTCACATCCCAAATAATTAAAATATGATACCTGCTCCATAACACTATGATCAATTAAAATTTTTCTTCTTGCAGGGTTCTTCCCTAGGAAGGTCATCCCTTTTTCTTAGTACTTGAGATCTGAAAGTAGTTGCGATATTTTCTTTGTGTGTAAAAAATTGAGTGAAATCAAGTTAGACTTTTTGTCTGCTCGGACGAGAGTTATGTACCAGTCGGCCAGTGTGGTCAATGTATTCATAACACTATGATCAATTAAAATTTTTCTTCTTACAGGGTTCTTCCCTAGGAAGGCCATCCCTTTTGTCTTAGTAGCTGAAATCTTAAAGTTGCGATATTTTCTTTGTGTTAAAAAAATTGAGTGAATTCAAAGTTTATAATTTCTGTCCGCTCGGACGAAGGTTATGTACCAGTCGGCCACGGTCATTGTGTTCGTGCACGTGACACTTCGCTTCTCAAGTGGAGCCGTGTTACTGAAGCCACGCGTCTGTGTCGCCGGGTGTAGGCCTATAAAAATTATTTTAAATTAGAAAAATTTTTCAAAACCATGACTGCTATTTAAAGGTATAGAACGACTACCTTTTCTTCAGATAGCTTTTTCATTGCATTCAAAACTGGTTGACAAAATCATAAATAATAATATTTGCAAAGCGATTTATTAGTGAACTCAAGTAGTTTAACCTACTGTAGCCTTGAAAATCAGTCAATTTTAACTTCTATTAGATTTTATTTGTAATTATAATGTTTATTTTGTTTTCAGGGACAATATACCACAATCATATTATGATTATAATGGAACATTAGATAATAGGATCCCATGGCACACGGATACAAGATCAGACTACGGACTCAGCTATACGCCTACAATAAATATTATAATACAATCAAAATAGAATTAATATTTGACTACAATACCTGTTACACGTTGTTAGAACACGAAACTTTTATCCGTTACGTAATTTCTTCATGATTATTTCCGTAATTTGTCCACTTTCTATCTGTCTGTCTGGTTCACGTGGTCCACGGATCATATCTCCGATACATAGACTGATCAGATAAGAGTTAACAGGAATAACATATTAGTGTACAAAAATACGTAATAGACAAAAGTTAACAGCCCTAATTCGTGTGTGCGTGCGTGTGCGAGTTAGAGAGAGAGAGAGAGAGAGAGAGAAAGAGTCAGGAAGCTTTCCTGTGCATATGTGTTTAACGTGGTACGGTACTAACATGCCGACGCTGCCTTTCTGGTAGACTGCAGCTTACTGTAAGACATTACTGTACTGAGACATCGCGACATGTCAGCTGACAAACGTACCAAAGTGTTTATCTTTACTGTTTGTTGTCGCAGAGGAGAGAAGTCACCGTTTTCTCTTATATACATTTCAGAAAATATATATTTTCTACATGTTATGTAGCCTATATGTGGATACACATTTATATTTTCATTGATCAATTGGAATATACTCATTAAAATATAAGTGATTATTTTATCGAGTGATAGTGACAATTACGGCACGTACAATGTCTTTAAGTGCAAAATGGTGGCTAATATCTAACTTCTGAAATTGCCGATATAGCGCCATCCCCATAAATTAGAGAAGACAAGATTTCAGCAAATATCATCACCTATTTTAACAACTAAAATAAGATGAAGAGACATTTCATCGTACATGAGAATGACGTCTGATACATTTAAATATATTTACAAAAGTATCAAAATTAAAATTGGAAAATGCAAGAACAACTAACATATGAGTCCAGTTTTGGGAGTAGAAAGACTGATATTAACTATAAGATAAAAAATTAAAAAATTTATAACTTTACAGTACAGTAATATATAGTTACTGCACAGTAATTTATTTTACAAAACTTTGTACTAAACGCTTCAAAATTGCATGCCTTAAAAAATTCTGTTCCGATAAAATTTAATACTGTAAAATAATAATATCTATTTTAATGTGTGAAATAATCGTTCCATTTATAAACATTTCCACCAGGTTAACAGTAATATGACAATATTGATGGTGTTACATAAGAAGTAGGAATTTGAACACCTGGTTGGCGATGTTGAGTGTTTTCGTAATTGGAATACTTAATATTGTTTTGTTATACGGATGTTTTGAGTGAGGCGCCATAGGAGCGAAGGAAGTCACGTGGTTCGAGTGAACCAATGAGGTAGCGTGCTACCTTGCTACATCGTTGTCTTCAGTGAGGCAAAAACTCGATCTGATTGTAAGTAATATAGTACAGTACTCTAAGTATCTTCGACATGTTCGCTCCTATTTAAAGCTATACATTTGTTATGACATCTCTGTCGTATAGTAAGCATACAGCTTACAGTAAGCCGCAGTCTACCAGTAATGCTGCATCGGCATGCTCGTAGACGTAGCATGCACATCTCAATCGCTTGTTGTACAAACTGCACTGTTTTTACTTCCATTTTCCATATGGAAATGGAAGTATGGTCATGGCGAAAATTATCGTGTTGTAGTTTACCAGCAACGTTTTATGTTTTAACAAGGGTAATTTTTTCTATACTGAACAATAACTGGCGCACATTCAAACAGAATCAAATAATTTTTAGCATAGTTCCCTGAACTGTAAAGTACTTAAGGCCTGCTGATTTCGGTGAAGATAGGTTAAGGGAAAGGGCTAGTTCGCCAGCAACGTTTTATATTTTAACAAGGGTAATTTTTTCTATGACGAACGATAACTGCCGCACATTCAAACAATATCAAGGATTGTTCTGCACAGTCCACTGAATTGTAAGAAGATATAAGAAGATAATAATAATCCACTGTATAAACGTAGACGAAATATCTATAAATGAAGAGGCTAGTTGGACGAGGTGGGGGTAATTTTCCATAAATGAAAATGATAGTTGAAGGTGGTGCGGATAATTTTTATTTATACGTCATGTGAACTACGTTGTCGGCAACAAAGAAGTAGTTTTGTTGTTAAAATTCCTTCCCGGGCTGTTTGGGCTTGATCCAATGTTTTCTACAAAACCAGACGTTTCGGCAGTGCTATCGATTGCCATCATCAGTAAAAATCGAGTGCACTATCGTGAGGTGGTATACGTTAGTGATTTAGTGATCACAGTACTGTGGTTAAGGCTGAAGAAAGAAGTAGTTTCTATGGAAGTAGTTCATTTTCGAAAAGTATTTTAAATATAAATCTTAGAACATGGAAGTCATGTATGGTTCTCCATACCGATATTTTTACTTGGAGTCAGTATATTTTACATTCAGGTCTTTAAAGGTGGAAAGCGTAAGTCTTCACATTAAAAAGAGAAAATAGTATTAAAAAGACAAAGTAACCTCTGCAGTCCCTACTACGTTTAACAGTAGTTATTAAAATAAAGGACAACCAAATTTCTGAATGGGTTAGTCTTGTTGAAGGATAATTTTTATTTCGCTGAAACAATTTTCAGACTATTCATAACGACACAATAGAATTGACAAAATCTGTCAGGGATAGGTTTTATGTAGAATAGTGTCGTTTGAAGAGAAGATAAGAAATAGATAGCCTACGATGAGGTGGTTCTTCGTGGAGAATGTGTTGATTTACTGTACCTGTTCCAGTAAAAAATCTTAAGACCGTTTCTGACACAATCGTTAATACAATATTTCAAAGCACATATAAATTAAATAAAAAGTTGAATAAAATTATTACTTAACACTTTCAAATTTTTTAGCGTTACTTTTGCCATATTTTAATGTAAAAACTATACTTACAATCGTGTCTTCAGAAACTACTAGCGACGTAGTTACAGAAAATTGATCCAGGTCAGTCGCTTTAAATCGTTCCATCTGGCTTACCAAAAGTGAAGAACTATTTCAATATAATTTGGTGTTAATAATAATGTAATACTGTTATTAATAATAGAATACAACAGACAAAACTTGTTTAATTTCTTTGAGTAATGAAACTATTAATTACCCAGACTGTAGTCTCTCTTTGTATCAACAGTCGCCTCTATCTTCTCCTATCCTAAGCCACTGTCATCATTTGTAAACACCTGCAGTAACCCACATCATCAATAATCTGCCTTAGTTATATCAGTACTTGTTTTCCCTGCTGTTCTTACCATTCGTATGCCCTCCATCACAAGTCACTCGCCAGTCTGTCTTGTCTTCCTTGCGGTTCTGCATGAATTTCTCCTTTCTCCTACTACTTCCGCAAACCCGCTCATATGTTGCTTTGCCCAACCATTTTATTTTTAAAGGGTGTTCTGTAATACCACATGTTAAATGCCTTTGTAGTCCGTTTGTCATCTTACTCTGCTGTAAAGATTTCATATCCGTATAGTCCAGTCTAAGAAAAAAATACATTTAGAAATTTAGTTATTATAATTAGTTAGTTATTTAGTTAATAACGCACTAGAATGATAAGATTTCTGTCAAATCACATGGTCGTGAAATTCAGTACAATTAATTACGCGAAAAAAATTAGTTACACGAACGAAACCCAGTATGACCGGCATCGCGCCAAGATGTCCGTCTCTCTCACCGGCCGCCTGGTGTACGTCCTGGCGTTAACAACCAAACTCGCGTCAACGGTGACTAGATTTCCTGACACTCATGACCTGGAGTTCCAACCGGAAATCACTCTCGTTGAACCTAAAGGAATACGTTTCGCAATTACAGGAAGTACTGTGTTTTTACTATACAATACTATTTTACTCTTAACAGTTAGCACAGGCTAAAATACACATTACTGTACCACTGAATTTACTATTTATGTTTGCTCATTTCGAAGAATCTTTAGTTGAACATGTAAACATCTAAATATTAAATTTCTTTTGGTATTTATTACAACAAATTTTTTGTGAAAGGCTGAATTATATTATTCTTATGTATTATAAATTACTATTATATACTATTTATATTACTACTTTTATGTATTCCTGGATTTAGTTGTACGTGACGTGTCCGATTTTATTAATTATATATATATAAATGTAAATGTATAAAAAGAATATACAATATTATCTACTTGCAGAAGAAACAAATTGAAAACGTCACAAATTATATAATTACTGCAAGAGACATCGAGTTACTTATATAGAAAATTATATATATATACATATAACAAACCAAACCTGTTATATATATAGGTAACAGGTAGTTAGCTGACCAAACTTGCAGAAATGATGCTCGATTAGTGATTTAATTCATTTATTGGCATTTTCCGACATGATGACTGCATTAAAAATTTTTTTTTTAATTTAATACAATGATACTTGTATCATATATATATTATATACTTGTAACATATTATATACTTTTTCTTTGAAAATTTTATTATTATTTCAAAACAAATTTAGTTCTTAGAATTGCTTTCCTGTATTGACGTCTTCCTGGTTGTCCCGGTCGAATATCTCGTTTCCGGTCTCCAGCGATCCGTCGTCTGTGTCCTACGCTCCAGCCGCCGCATCCAGGAATCGCTCCGTGTCTCGGTGTCCGCCTGAGGGACAATCGAAGTTCAGCAACGGTAGCAGAAAATCTCGTACTCCGGGCTTAACCTCCACCTGCCGAAACTCGCTGCTCCCTCGACGTCTACGGGCCCCAAGGACTGCCTGGAATGGGTGTTGGACTATGCGAGGAACTCTCCGCAAACGCTCTCGACGAGTGCTACATGAAGACTCCCCTCTCTTCCTAAACTGAAACCGCATCGTTATAAGATGACGTCACGGTCGTCCTGCGCATAGACATATTTCCTATACAACACATGTTAAATGTAGGAATATTCTGGAAATGCCACGTGCTTAAGACTGGACCTCCGTTTTCCCGATTCTTCTAGAACATAAGTTTCCACTTACATATGAATCAATTAAATTGACTTTTAATATTTCGTAATTACAATAAATTGTAACTCATACGCACGTCGACATGCAAAACTTGTTGCGTGTTTACCAATTGGCTAATTATAACACTGTTCACACCTCCTTCTGATACGCGCACAACACAACACTTCGCTCAAGCACCATACTACAGTTTCATAGTCTTTATATTGTCTTATAACTAATTTATAGTATTATTCTTAATTTATAACAACACTTATTATGTCAATCACACCCCAATTGTCCCGGACACCTAATACGGCTGGTCATAATTATGATTCATGCATTCACATATGGTGTGAATATCTGTTATATTGCAAGATATATCTCAACAGAACACAGGAACTGAATTTCATATAATAGGGATACTAATGCTGTAACACATTCTCTGACGGCCATAGACATGTTATAAATTGATTTTGTTCTTGTGTTTGTAAAGTAGTCATAAGTTTTGAATTAAGGTATGGATAAAAACATGTGTTACATCAAAATATTCATGATTTTGTACTCTTTTATATCAAGTAAAATATTTGTGTATATGTGCGCGGGTGCGCGTGTGATTAACATTCTTTAACTAACTTCTTTTATAATTAACATTTGTTTTTGAAACTTGGACCGGGAATGCTCAGTATTGATAGCTACATTTTCCATATAAGTTCTTCTTTTAACTCGTTATCTGCAAGAGGGTAATAAAATTTGTAGATTAAGTTTTGTCAGGCCTTTGAGGAATCGGACAGAGTTTTAACGTGAAGACTACATACCACAGTGAGCGTCTGTGACGTTGCTAGATTTTCCACCGATCAGAAGGTCTAAAATTTATTTGAGTCAGTACTCTGCCGAGTACGGATGGAACAGTTCACTTCAAAGTCTTGTCATAGAAAGACGTACTGACTGTCGCCAGTTTTTCGTAACAGGACAAGTCAATTTCTATGAGACTTAGTACTTTGGTAGGCGGTACGAGTTTATAGTAGTCGTAGCCATATCGAAGAACTCAACAAAATTTAAATAGATCTTATTTAGTGCTTTTTTTTGTGTACAGTGGAAGATTTCCGGTCTAGGGGTAGTAATACCTACCGTGGTGTTTCTGAATAATACCGCGAGAACACTTGAAGAAGCGGGAATTGTGTAAGACAGGTACACATGATACCCAGTTAATACCCTAAGAGTAAATTCATAACAAACAATAGTCCGAGTGTGTGTGTGTGTGTGTGTGTGAGACGTGAGGGATCAGCGTAGATGTTATCGAGCGACGCGCAGAGGAGCAGCGATGTCTACATAACCATTGGAATTCTACGAACAAGTAACCTTATATGTAAAACAAACCCAATAGACTATTTTATTTAATGAAAATTAAATAATTATAAATTTTATGTTAAAACTCAATAAGCCAATAATAATTATTAATGTGTTAATTAATAAAATTTTCTTACCTCCAGACATGGAGTCTGTGTTTATAATTTGAATTAACCTATCTATGGAATAATAAATTTGTATCGCTGCAATATATATAAAACACTGCTGACTGGGATCCCAAGTTTTTTATTGGTAAAAAATGACAAAATCTTACCTGATTACCTAAACTAGTTTTCGCTCCGTTAGAGCTTCGTCAGTGGCTGCCGCTAGTAGCGCTGTCCGTCCTTCTTTTGGTGACGGATTTATGTAGTTTATTTTAAGTATCTATTTTTTATGTAGTTTATTGTATGTATTATTTCTTATGTACTGGATTACATGTGTGTTTTTTCTTATTCACATCGATGTGAACTTAACGATACGTCTATTTTTATAGTTTCTCAGTTTAAATAATTAGGCCAACAACTTATTATTATTTATTTTTATAAAGTTTACAAAACCGACCCTCCTAAAAAATGAATTCATGTTTAGTAATTAGCATACAGTTATAAACTGTGTTAAGTTTTTGTTCACAAATAAATTCGTGTCATTCATAACTGGATAGTACGGCTTGTCACATTTGTTAAAAATTCAACGTTCTTGCTAGTTGCAATAATAGTTTTCGGCAGATTTCACATTAATTTTGTTTAAAAATAAAGTTAAGATTCTCACAGGAGTTAATTTTTTAACTTTGTACGCCATTGATTGTAAATGAGTTTTATTAATTTATTTATTTTAGTGCAGTATTGAGTTTAAAATTCTATTAGCGACAATTGTTTGTTGCAGTTTCGTTTTGTCTGCGAATAGAGTATAAATATATTTTTCTTTTCTAAAAACTAACAGACGGGTCACTTAAAACGACGATATCTTAAGATGCAACACATGTTTATTCAAACAGCGCCCGATGTACGATATACCTTGCAACCCTGCCCATTACGAATATCCATGTCTGTAAAATTAATGAATCGTCAGAGTACAGTAAACACTGTTATTTACGTGATTTACGATATCATGCATACAAAGACAAAGCATAATTGTAAATAAATAAGTACGTGTTGCTACGACAATTAACTAACGCACTGGAAAATTCGAGAGCGTCATTCTACACTTTTTCGACTACCCGACGAGTCCAGCGTTTGTGTCAAGGTCGTGCACTAATGTAACATCCAGACTGTTCGAGCACGTGTGACTCGACAGATGCCGGCACACTTCCAAAAGAATAGAAAATTGTTCTGTAACTTCAGTTTTATTTATATATACACTCTACTCGTATAAGGCTCTACGGCCGGCTTAGAAGTCAGTTACACCTAGCGAGATTGTAGAGTGCGGATCAAGTTACTGTTGCGGATTAGTGGGAAGTAATTATTGCGTTAATTAGTGCGGTTCTGTAATAAGGTGACATAATTTTTGCGTGTGAGAATACCTTGTCGATTTCAAATTATTATTTGTGGCTAATTAAAGCTGATAATTAGTGACTTCATTAGTGTCTGTATTTTGTTTCCCATGTACAATATGGCGATCCGTGAGTTCGTCGTAACAGAATGTGCAGTGGGAATAGTTACAGTGATATGGATTCTAGCGATATATCGATATCAGCTATATCATTTTGAGAGTCCGGCGATTCATTGGTTGATGTATATAAGATAGAGATATAACGGTCTATCGCATATAACGAACATTTTACTCCCCTTCTCCATTGTTGCAAACGATTTCCACTGTACATGAATTTAAAATAAAATTTAAAATGTCGTTTATTTTGACAGAATCGTAACCAAAGCAGGTGGAAGTACACCGCATAAGAGGAAAGTATTACAAACTTTCGGGTCAAATAAGGAATGTCTGATAAATTGGCATACCGGTTTTCTACTAACATATTGCTACGACAATCACGGGACGCTCTTGAAGAGTCGAGAGCGTCCTTCCGTCCGTTGCTCGTCTAGCCGAGCAGACGCAGCGTCTCGGTCAAGGCCGCGCGACAGCACTGTCCAGACTGTTCGAGAGCACTTGTAACTAAGCAAATTATGCCGTCACGCCGCCGAAAGGATGGAAAATTATTCTGGGACATCAGTGGGACCTACATAAGCAACAGCGGCCGGCTTAGTAAGTTAGTTGGCGACTTATTCAATGCAGATCAAGTGGTTACTGTTGATTACTGGGAAGTGATTACTTTGTTATAATTGCTGCGAAACTCTTAACAGTTGACACTATTATTGCGTGTGGACAAAATTAACTTGAATTACTGTATGAGAGTACCTTGTTGATTTGACATTGTTATTTGTAAATAAATAAAGCTGGTAATTAGTGACTCCATTGGTGTCTGTATTTTGTTTTTACTGTACAATACGACGATCCGTGAGCCCGTGGTGACAGTATTTACTTACGTAAATAAAAACGACAGTAGAAAAATGTATTGAAAGAACAGAAATATAAGTAATCAACCAATCTCATGATTCCGCACTGACTCATGGATGATCGACCGACGTCCGCAGTGGACCTGCCTAAAAAGATGAGAAAACGAAATCTTGTCATTTTTTACGAGTTATTGTTCATATAAATATAGATTAACGAAGACTTTCTTGCAGATAGATGCAGTTACGTTTAGAATTGCCAATACGGACAGAATTCAACAAAATTCAGGCATTTGGAAATTTTTTTCGCAAACAAAATTACGCTCCTGCTCCTGCTCCTACGACTGTAAAGGGTAGCTCCACGCCTTCAGTTGCCCTGTTATTCTCTAGGAATCTGGAACTTTCTGTCTCAAACACAATTACGCTCCTGCTCCTGCGGCTGTAAAGGGTAGCTCCACGCCTTCAGTTGCCCTGTTATTCTCTAGGAATCTGGAATTTTCTGTCTCAAACACAATTACGCTCCTGCTCCTGCGGCTGGAAAGGGTAGCTCCACGCCTTCAGTTGCCCTGTTATTCTCTAGGAATCTGGAACTTTCTGTCTCAAACACAATTACTCTCCTGCTACTGCGGCTATAGAGGGCAGCTCCACGCCTTCAGTTGCCCTGTTATTCTCGAGGAATCTGGAACTTTCTGTCTCAAACACAATTACGCTCCTGCTACTGTGGCTATAGAGGGCAGCTCCACGCCTTCAGTTGCCCTGTTATGCTGTAGGAATGTTGAACTTTCTATCTCAAACACAATTACGCTCCTGCTACTGCGCCTATAAAGAGCAGCTCCACGCCTTCAGTTGTTTTGTAGTTCTCCAGGAATCGGGAAATTTCTGTCTCAAACACAATTACGCTCCTGCTACTGCGGCTGTAAATGGTAGCTCCACGCCTTCAGTTGCCCTGTTATGCTGTAGGAATGTTGAACTTTCTATCTCAAACACAATTACGCTCCTGCTACTGCGCCTATAAAGAGCAGCTCCACGCCTTCAGTTGTTTTGTAGTTCTCCAGGAATCGGGAAATTTCTGTCTCAAACACAATTACGCTCCTGCTACTGTGGCTGTAAATGGTAGCTCCACGCCTTCAGTTGCCCTGTTATTCTCTAGGAATCTGGAACTTTCTGTCTCAAACACAATTACGCTCCTGCTACTGCGGCTATAGAGGGCAGCTCCACGCCTTCAGTTGCCCTGTCATTCTCTACGAATCTGGAACTTTCTGTCTCAAACACAATTACGCTCCAGCTACTGCGGCTACAGAGGGCAGCTCCACGCCTTCAGTTGCCCTGTTATTCTCTAGGAATCTGGAACTTTCTGTTTCAAACACAATTACGCTCCAGCTTCTGCGGCTTTAGAGGGTAGCACCACGCCTTAAGTTGCCCTGTTATTCTCTAGGAATCTGGAACTTTCTGTCTCAAACACAATTACGCTCTTGCTACTGCGGCTATAGAGGGCAGCTCCATGCCTTCAGTTGTTTTGTTGTTCTCCAGGAATCGGGAACTTTCTGTCTCAAACACAATTACGCTCCTGCTCCTGCGGCTGTACAGGTAGCTCCACGCCTTCAGTTGCCTTGTTATTCTCTAGGAATCTGGAACTTTCTGTCTCAAACACAATTACGCTCATGCTCCTGCGGCTGTAAAGGGTAGCTCCACGCCTTCAGTTGCCCTGTTATTCTCTAGGAATCTGGAACTTTCTGTCTCAAACACAATTACGCTCCTGCTCCTGCGGCTGTAAAGGGTAGCTCCACGCCTTCAGTTGCCTTGTTATTCTCTAGGAATCTGGAACTTTCTAACAGTGCGTGTTATTAGGCAGCGGTGTTTAGTGTGAATTGCTAATCAATGTGGGCTGCATTTTTTTTCCTTTCGTCTCGGCCATCTAAGGACCACATGCCAATTTCAATTCTTTACTGTTTGTTCTTTCCTTTTTCCCAATATTCTTTCATCTTCTCACCGTGTCTCTTCTTCCTGTCTTCAGTCCACTTAGTACCTGCGTTTTCCTCTCTCCTACCCTGGACTCCCTCCATTTTTAACACTTTTGCCCGAAAAACGTCTCCTTCAATTGCTTCTTCTGCACGTATATTATTTTTTTCTAAAATTTTTTTCCTTTTTGACTTCTTTAATCAAATTTGATGATGACTTCTTCCCCCACAGATATTTGAATATTTGCTTTGTCAACCTATTGTCGTCCATCCTACATAAATGTCCAAAAAATAATAGCCTTCATTTTCTAATTGTTTCCGTTATATTCTCTATACTTTGATATATTTCAACATTACTTCTTAATTTCCAACCTTCTGAAATTTTTCGTGGGCCTAATATTTTCCTAATAATTCGTCTTTCCAATATTTCTAGTTGTGGGCTGCATTTATTATTTACAGCGATAATGTTTATTATACAACTGCTTTATTAGATTTTTTGCATACGAGTGTTGTGTTTCTGGAAACCGTAAATAAACGTAACAATTTTCCTGGTGTTCAGTATATCACTGCATTGTGTGAAACCACGGTTCTTGCGATCGTCATAACAATATCCAATATTCAAAACTTTATTTTATTACTAAGAATTCTGCTTTACTACCTACTGGTGTTAGCATAGAAGCAGAAAAAAAGATCTGTGAAATCAGCATTTGCTTCCGTCAATAGATGGACAAAAAAATGGCCCATCAAGTTGAACGAAACCTTGTCTACTCATACCAATTTCACCAACCGGAAAACAGATTATTTTCCAATCGTAATCGATCAGCAAAGAATTCCACACGCAAGCTCAGTGAAGTATTTGAGCACGATTCTGGATGTCAAACTTAGGTGGAAAGAGCATGTTAAGAAGAAACGGAAAGAACGTGGTGGCTCCTTGGAAGGCGCTCTGAGCTGTCGCTGCATGACAAGCTGATATTATACAAACAAGCCTTGAAACCAGTTTGGGTGTGTGGGGTACAGCTTGAGGGGGGGGGTTATACTAAGAAATCTAATATTAAAATAATTCAAAATAAGGATCTTCGCAGTATTATTGATGCACCATGGTACGTAAGAAACGATGACATCTATCGGCAAATGAAAATGAGTGCAGTTGCTGACGAGATTCAATAGGTCGCGGATAAATATGAAATAAGACTTCATGAGCACGTAAACATTGAGGTGTTACAACTGCTTGATAATGCTGGACTCGTTCGGGATTGCACAGACTGAAACTATTTGAACTAGTGAACTAAATATGTATAGAAGAGTCAGTTGAAAAGTTCGAGGACATTTGTAGCTAAGCGGTAAAACTAAAATTTTTCGTGTGCTGCAAGATTTGTATTTTATGTAAACTCCTGTTAATTTTCAAATCTATCTATCAATTTATTCATTGTTTAGAAGCTGTTTAAAATTGACGTGTCGT
Organism: Magicicada septendecula; assembly: GCA_034769895.1. Taxonomy (NCBI): domain Eukaryota; kingdom Metazoa; phylum Arthropoda; class Insecta; order Hemiptera; family Cicadidae; genus Magicicada; species Magicicada septendecula. Next base: position 82,502,815 of record CM068368.1, on the reverse strand, counting down.
GCGTGTTTTGAAAAACGGACAAAACCAAACATCGCGGTGTGATTCTTTGTTAAAAATCGTTTGGCGCCAAGAGAAATTCAAATGGAAATTGTAAATGTATCACGAGATGCTGCAACTTCAAAACAAACGGTTTATAAGTAGGCACTTGGGTTTAAACGCGTCCGTGCGAGCATTAAAAACGTGGTTGCACTGGACGCCCAAAAAATGCAACTCCAGATGCTGGAGCCATCTTGCACAAAGCTTTATCACACCAAGCTTTTGAGTTAAAGTATGATGTACACGCTCATATGAGATGCCTATGCTTTCAGCAACGTCATCCACTCCTCAAGCTGCGGTCTTCCAACACCATATGACATTTGTTCAGTAATACCATTTTTTGTTGCACTTTTTAGACGTCCTCTGCTGGGATAGTCTTCAGTACTTATACAACCATGTTTAAACTAGAGTGTGGTCCACTTACCGTTGTTTTTGAAGGGGCAGCATTTCCTATCGCAGTTACAATTTTGTTTTGATTTTACATTGGCGCTAAGAAGTTTTTAACTGAAAATTCACCACAACACGATGTTTGATTTTATGGATTTTAAAAATACGCGTGACAGGAAAATTTCAAACAGCTGGTAAAAAGTGACTAAATTGACAGATACGTCTGGAAATTAACAGGTCTTCACGCGAAATATACGTCTTGCAGCTCACGAAAGGTTTTACTTCTACCACTGAGCTATAGATGTCGCTCCGCGAACTTTTCAACTGACCCTCGTAGTAATTCTCAGCACATGAACAAAGTGTAACTGTACTGAGGAATGCTCCACTGGAAGCTTATCCTACATATTGTTAACTTATATATTAGAATAAAATTGCTAGATAGTTTGTAACTAGTTGCAATGAAAAAAATAGTTAGAATTGAACTTCCTGTACAAGAGTACTTTGTGCTTTATATATAAAGATGTAGTATTGTTTGTTGTTACAGACACATCAGATATCTCGATATTCCACGTCTATATGAACGTAAACAAACCTCTGGCCGCTACGCAACCTTATCACGACAATTACTGCCAGTACCACGGCTACGTGTTCAACATATACCCGCCGGCCGATTTAGTGTGGACGTGCGCGGACTACTCGCCTCGATTCGGTGACATCATCTACTACTCCCTCAAAGTGGTCGACTCGGATTCCACCTTTCGCAACAAGTACAACTTGAATATGACAATACTCAAGGACGGAAATGGCAGGCTGGTGCCGGTGTTTGGATTGCCGTACAGAGAGCGCATGTCGATTGTCCTCGGATCTGAATCTAGCACGCAACACTCTTAATAGACAATAGTTGTTGAACGTCAGCTGTACATTATAGAACAATAGAACAATCATAGACTTAAAGCAATTTTTTGAAGTTATCACACTAAAGTACTTGAACACAGACATGGCCGACTCTAGTAGAAGGCCGGAATGATAAACGTGGCAACGCTGCGTATGAGACCGAAGCGGCAGTTGACAGGGATGTGATCTGTATCGTGTGAGCGGTTAACTTTGTAGTGAAATTTACAAAGGTCTTGTTACAGTCTGTTGTTAGTGACGATTTTGTAGTGCGTAGTGCTGTTTAATGTTATATTTTATAATAATACTACAGTGTAATTGGTGTTGGTGTTTATTGTGTGTCTGTGTTTTTTTAAGTCGGTTTGAAACACGTGTTGGTCAACCCAAGTACTTATTGAAACATAACCTAAAATAAAATTTCCTAAGCTTATAGGTGCTTAGAATTTTTAACTTACACCAACCTTCCGAAATTAATTTTTACAAAATTTTAGTCGATAGAAGTAATAAATTGTACATAATTCAGTTAGTGTAAGTTTGTCAGTGATAATGCCACTTATGTTTTGTGTTCCTAGTTGTAAAATTAACTACAAATCCGAAGATTTAATGAATTTATGTGTAAGATATATATTTTATTTTTACCAACTTTTTGACTTTTGGTTTTGTTGACAGTAATTAATATTTATGAGACACAACTATTAAATGGTGTTCTAAGACGTTCCGAATGTCATTTCTGTACCCAAAGTAATTAGCATTTTAAAAATATAATACTTTACACGTATAATAAAAGTGCAGCATTTATTTTTCATTTATTTTTATTATTGTCTGAAATTAGTGCATTGTTAGTTTTCGTCGTCTAAAAAGTAAGGGATGAATAATGTTAAGTAGGCCTATAAGCATTGTGTAATAAAAATAACTAAAGTTAACATGTTAGATTCTGATTTAATGTTGTAGCATTACTAAAACTATAAGTAGGCCTATTTATAGCTAAACCTAAATTAATGGTCTGTGCGCACTTAGTACTATGGGTTAAGCCTAATGTATGTATACATGTATATACATGTATGTAATATACATGTATTAAGCCTAATGAATTAATTTTGTTCGAATTATTGATTCGTATCATATGAATGAGTTATTACATTTCTTAAATAATATAAAGTATTTTATATAATAAATTTTTAATTTTCAAAAACAAAGTGTTGTAAAACTGCTGTTAACCGGCAATTAAAAATGACGCGATTTGATTATTATTGAAATACATAAATTAAGAGATCGTCTAGTCGGCCTCAAATATCAGCTTGTTCCAGTGTTGCCACGTTTAATATTCCGGCCTTCTACTGGATAATACATACCTAGCTCTTGCTTTTACTTGTGTTTATGAACATAATATGTATAAATTAAAATTATATATTCGATTAAAAGTCACGTTTTTTATAAAACTGTAGAGTGAATCAAATTGTCGTTTAATGTTGACAGTTGGACGAGTTGTAGAATATATTTGGTTTGATGCCTCGTCTGAGTGGAAATTAGATTTAGTCACAGTTAGATTTAAGCAACATGTTACAATTCGTGCCAAAGAAGGATAATAGAAATCGTAATATTGTTCGTTACAGAAGAGTTATACACACGTTTCGATTTTATTTGTAACCAATAATTTTTATTACATTTTTGACATTAACATTTAATATTCAGATTCTTAATTTACTATTTTTTAGCACTCATATTATTGTAAACAGATTTGTGTACGTCAAGTCTTTCCCTCGTTGCCTCACGTTGGATTCGTCAATTTATAACAAAAAGAAATGTGTTGTGTGTTGTTGTTATGTCGGGTGTTACACTCCCCACACTTTTAATACTTACTAATTGCTGAGTTCTCTGCGACGATGTTGTCCTGCAAACACAACTTAAGCTAATATGTGTATGTGGGCGCCACTTGGATATTTGTTCCAAGAAATTATTATTATTATTAAAAAATTGAATTTTGGTTTCTTAGTTGTTAAATTAATTATATAAAAAAATGTGAACAAGACAGTTTGAATTGTAAATAACGTATGTTTAATGATCTCTCTTCTCATAAAAATCGTCTAAAGGACTAACACTCAAACAAAATTGCAGAGTTACAAAAATTATTATTGACAAGTTTTTTAAGTAAGTATCGGCTAATAAATATTTTATAGCTCAGTTGAATAGCATGAATTTAATGTATGAAAAAACTTTATATTCAGGACGTGACTCCTTTGAACTATCAAGACAAATCAGTGAGATGCTTTACAAAATTTGTGTGATTTGAAGGTGTTTGGCATGTGTAGTACAATTTTGTGACAATGATACCAGGTACAAATGATTTTAACTTTTGAACAACTCACGTAAGTATTTTCTTCACTGGACACTGTTCTTGGGGATGATTCCAATCTTGCGCTTCTTCGTGTTTACGTTCCTCGCGCACTGGTAATTATTTATAAGTCAAATTACGGTTTTAAAACTCCGCACGATTGAAATAAGTTCGTACTGTATCTATGCTTTGAATTCTGGAGGCGGCGAACAGCTGTCGCGTGGTTTCTCGATTCGGCCGTCACAGCGCTAGTTCCAGACTCAATGTATAAGGCTCGTGTTAGCAAATTGTTTTGGGAATGTTGTCAAAGTCAGTTTGTCTTAGCAAATACCAGCAAAATTGATTCTCTCTATTAAATCAGTCCTTTTCAGGGCCGCTGGATATCTGGCTGTGTGCGTTCTATTAAATATGGCGTGTTGCTGCTCTATTCAACAACACGTTAGCGTATACTCCTTGTATAGGTTAAGTCAGTCTTTTGTCATGTACGGGAAAAAGCCTTTCTGTGTTCTCGTATTGAATTCTTGTTCTTCGACTTCGCCTTGGACGAGATGATCGGATTCGTAGGTGATGTGTCTCTTGTGGATTCAAAGCATAAAGTGTTTTTTGTGTTAAATTTCGTCTTCCTTATATACTCTGTAAGGCTCATTGTTTTAATTTTTAAACATGAACTTCCGGTATTTTTGAGTAAATTTTATTCTGGAACGTTCGCGAATATGCAAGTGGAACATCATAGAGCAAATTTGACTTCCGTAGAAGCTTTAGAACAAAAACTTCTTATTCTTCATACTAAAGGATATTACTGAAATTATTCTGGTATTTGTCAAAGAATTTTACAGAACTACTTACAATCTGCATGCCATTATTATTTTTGGATTCTCTGCTTTCAACTGAATACAATGATACCATACACGATTGGTTTTGAACAAACTAAATCTAATAAATTAACATAAAATACAACTCTTACCTTGTAGTGTTTGCCCAAAATTCGAATTCTCTAATTATTAAAATGTTATGAAGTTGCTTGGTTCTTGCTATAACATTAATACATAACATATTTATCCTTTCATAACAAAATAAACAAATATTAAAACATATAACATATAAATAAGTTCATTTTCCTATAGGCATTACATATGGCCTAGATTTTTGTCATTAGTTTTTGATGATAATTTGTCTTTTTCGGTATTATTATGGGATTTTTTGGGTATTCACTTAGAGTTTGTTATATTGTTTATCTTTGGGAATACCTGGTTTATCCTGATACATTTTATTTTTACTGTAATATTACTTAGCATCTTACTGTGTTGCACATATGAGTTATTTTCTTGGTGTGACAATTTTCACTTTTATATTTAAAATTCTCTAAGAATTAAGCTTGTCTTCAACTGAGCAAGTATGTTTCCATTGTACATTATAGGATTGTACCTTTTTCCTTAATTTTTTCTAATATTCTGCAATTATTCTGTCAAATATGACTATTTTTTGTGATTGTTTTTTGGCCTCAGCCTGGTATGGTATAGGTAAATAGTTTCATAACTTGACTGTTAAAGTGTTTTAGGTGGTCATATATATAAGTATAGTTACATTTTATTGTATTTCAACTTCAGAACACAATTTTTTTGCATTTCGACAACGTTAAATTCATAAATATTACAATTTTATATGTTCATCACATGTTTTCAGTTAACACAGTTTTTGACTATTTTAATTGACTTCTAATCAATTTACAGCTTTCTCTATTTAAAATAATTTGTTCGTCTTTGTCTAATTGATATTTACATATATTTTTTATATTATTTCTATAATAATTAATTTTCACATAAAATCTGAGTGATTGGTCTCAAATCCTAAACCTAGATTTTTTGTCATAACATTTATATATTGACATGATAATGTCTTATGGCTGGGGGTCATTTGAAAATTTCTGTAACGCATCACGCTGCATGACGTCATCATTTACCAGCCGGGAATCGTTAACTAAAACCGCGACCGCTAACGTGCTAACGTCCGTCGCAGATTAAAGACCTAACAAGCAAACAACACTGCATAGCTGTAGATAGGTATGTAACCAATCAGTCAGTCAGTAACCATAATAATGTTGCGTTTAGCTGGCGGCTGAAAGACATTATCATGCTCTTAAGCTTTTACCATTTGGTAAACGGTACTTTACTTTTTTTTTTATTTTAACTTACATCCTTTTTAATAATGTATTCAAATCATTTAATACATTTATTTTATTTATATTACAAAGTATAATAATAGATCTTGTCCATTAATTCACAATAAATAGTTTTTTTGTACCCTATTCAGAGTTACATTTCTTAATATGTAATGACCTATCTGTTTCTCTTATGGTATATTATCAGTTTTACACTGTTCTTCACTTAAATAATATATATGGGGTTTGAGTCTTAGTCATAGTCTTTGTCGTTTTTTCATGTTAATGATATTAATTATCGGACAATATTACAAAATTTTTCGGATTACTTGGGTTCGATACTGTTCACCTCACCTTCCTCTTATGATAATTTACTTTGCAATTAAATTCCTTTATGGAACGTTCTGTGACGTTACAATATGAAAGTTAGTTATAAGGGAAGAAATTAGTGCTTGGCTAATAATCTATAAGCTCCGACTTCAATACTCATGCATATCATAAAATTTAGGTGATCCCCACTGCCCGAGTCGGCTCGGCCTTTGAGTATGAAATTCTGAAATAACATCCTGGGATATTAACTGAACCACACTGCTTTCCTTGTATAGGCTACAGACCGACTCATCTAAATCACCCTACTCTAACTCCTAAACAGCTTAGGCGCTATAATTACTTATTATTATTATTATTACATTAAAGTCATTTAAAGTTTACGTAACTTTATTTTACATTACATTTTATAAGTATAAATATAAAGCGTACGTATATATAAATATACGTATACAATAAAGCGTAAATATAAATATAAATATAGAGCGTATAAGTATCTTGAATAGAAGCAGAAAAAAAATAATAAATGATTTCTCTATGCCAAAGCTCTTCTAGTATCTACGACTAAACAAATAAAACATTTTATAGTTAATTTACCAAAAATGGAATTAAAATGAAATAGAATTAAAATGTAAATATAATGTAGTAATAGTAATACAGTAACTGAAATGAGCAATACTTTTTTCTACGAATGTGTTGAAAATTATATTATACAAATGCCTACATTTTTAAATAATTGGAACATTCATCCTTTTCCTTGCTTAAGCAACCACATTAATATTAAAACTTTCACACGTGCGAGTCGTTTCTTTTGTCTTGACTGAAATCCTAATCAACAGAGTGAAAATTTGCTCCTTGTTACCATAAATTGTGATAAGGCACTATAAAAGTTGTTACTTATCAGATGTTATTATCAGCTGAGATTATTACTCTTCTACGTCAATCCACCATGGATTAACGGATTGCCAGAGATTGCAATCACAATAAATCTGCGATTTTGAACTTTTGAACTGTAGGTTCCATCGACTTTATTGGCGAGTGGACAGAACCGAAATCAATCATCTCTTTGTAACTATAACGTTGTCTAAAATGTCAGTTCACCCGTTTTAATATTCTTAAATTCGCACTTTTGCTCCGATGGTTTACAGCTAATTCCTCTTCTGTCGCAACAATGGGTTTTGTTGTTAATATTTCGTAATTTTTACCTCCTGAAAATTTTTTGTTAATATAATGATTAGGATCTGTTGTTATTGATTTGAAAAAAACTTTAACAATCCTATCTTCTAACGAATGGAACGTAATCACTGCTAAACGCCCTTGTTTTTTCAGCAATTTCACAGCTTGCTTTAAAGATTCAGTCAAAACCGACAGTTCTTTATTCACTTCAATACGAATCGCTTGAAAAGTTCTCTTCGCGGGATGTTTCCGTTGATTCTTGACGATATTTTCCGGCAAAGCATTTTTAATAATTGCAACTAGATCAAAAGTCGTTCTAATTCTTTTACAACTTCGTGCTCTGATAATTGCTCTGCTAATTTCTCTAGCAAATGGTTCATCGCCGAATGCAGTCAGAATATTTGTTAATTGTCTTTCATCATACTTGTTGACCACCTGTTCAGCAGTTAACGATTGTCTTTTATCCATTCGCATATCAAGATTAGCATCAAGACGATAGCTAAATCCCCGATGGTCTTCGTCTAACTGCGGTGAAGAAACGCCTAGATCGTACAATATGCCGTCCACTTCTGTAACGTTACGAGCTGCTAACTCTGATTGTAAGTTAACAAAATTTTTGCTAATAATCTCGTACGTTTCGTTACTGCGTTGTGACAATAATATTTGGCATTGCTTAATTGCCTCCTGATCTTGATCAAAACAATATAATTTTCCTTTTGTTAATTTGTTTAATATTTCGACGCTATGTCCCCCACGCCCTAAGGTACAGTCAACATAAATTCCCGTCTCTTTGATATCTAAGCCGTCGATTGTTTCGTTCAGTAAAACTGAATAATGTGTTTGCGACAAAATCACTTTTTCCCTAATACTATCGCAGATTATCAAAATTGGTATAAATAATCTCATATTTATTGTTACCATCTTGTGACCGTAATATTCGACGTTAATTGCCTCTTGTTCTTGTTGTAAATAAACAACTTTCCCGTTGTTAATTTGTTGAATATTTCAATGCTAAGATCCGTATACCAGAAGGTACAGTTACTATCCTATAAATAACCGCTTCCTTCACATTTAATGCTTGATGGTCCTTTAAATAAAACTGAGTTAAGTGTTTTTGATGTTATCAGACTTTCATTTAAAGTTTTCAAACGCATCTCCATTGCAAGAACACCTTGATGTGTTGATCACAAACAGAAAAAATAACAAACTTTGTTAATCGTGTTATTGGTGACATGGTTCTGAAACACATAATTAACTGTTTCTCGAATGTTTCGTTTTTACAACAAGAATACGTCTTTCACAAGATCGGATTGTGTAACCAACGTTTTTGACAATGTTAGGATATTTACTAACGTTCCACCGAGTGCTTACGCTAGTAAACAATTAATATAAAAAATAAACAGTAACTGTAAACAGTTTTATCAAATAAAATTAAAACTTTTTTTATGATGTTTGTTAAATAATGTTTTTGTGTATTTTTACGTAATAATAGTTTCATTGGTAATGATAATAACAATTATTATTTTTAATATACTATTGTTTATTTATTATTAATTGTAAACTGTTATTAACTATAAATTTTCTTTTACTATGTAAATAAATCTGCGTTTTAAAAGACTGTATATATGCTTAGAGCAGTAAAATATTTTGGTTATCATATTTGTATTTAGATACAAATCTATATTTTTTTCATGAAATGGACACATCTAGTAAACACTGGTATTAGGTTATCACGAGACAGATATTTGAATGTGCTACTGTTTGCTGACGAGTTGCTTGTACTTCGAAATACAGAATCTGATTTGAGAAAATCTGTGTTTAAGCTTCATCAGATTTGCAACAATACAATATAAAAATCTCTATTACAAAACCATAGGTAATGGCATTTAGAGGGAAGGAACCAATAGGAACAGAAATAATGATTAGGCCTAATGATCAAATTATGGAAAAGTTAAACCATTTTAATTTTGGGGAAATGATAGTAATTATGATACTCAGGCTACGTTAGGTAGGTTCCAGACTATCTGTGGGCCATTCAACGTATTTTTAGAAGATACGACGACGATACAACGTATTGTTTAGAAGATCTCAACGTAAGTTGAGATAAAAAATTAAAATTTTACAAAGTTGTGGCGGTCCCGGTAGTGTCCTATGGGCGTGAATTATGAAAACACCCAAGAAACGGGACAATAAAATATGAGCCTCCGAAGTAACGTTCTTAAGGGAAGCTAAAGGTGTTCTAAACGTCACCGTATGAAGAATGAGAAAGAGAAGAGTCACAAGTTTTTAACTTGAGTGAAAAATTAAAAGATTACAAACTACGGTGGAACAGGACATTGATATTTTCGTGCCTGCCCCTAGAAACTGAGGAAGATGGTAGATCCAGGACGGGTACAGTATGACTTACATATTGCGTTTCACACATTCTTTGAATGCCACATGTGGTTGTAGCAACGGGAGCGCCTCGAAAAAATAGTGCTACGACATTCGCGGAACCTTCTCGAAAATACGAGAGTGTCGTTCTACTCGGCTCTCGACTAGCCTACCGTGTGGCGTCTGTTTCAAGGCCGTCCGCTAGCGTAGCACTCCAGACTGTTCGAGAGAACTCGTAACTACGCAAATTCTGCTGCCACGCAGCCAAAAGAATAAAAAATTATTCTGGAACACCTGTTGGACCTATATAAGCAACAGCAGCCGGCTTAGTGAGTCAGGTTTCAGTGGTCGATTTCTTTAGTCCGGAACAAGTGATTGTTGCTGATTAGTGGAAAAATGATTATTTTTGACATAATTAGTACAGAACTTCTATTAGTTGACATTATTACTGCTTGTGAACACATTTAACTTGAATCACTGTACTAGTATATCTTGTTGATTACAAATTGTTATTTGTGACTAATTAAAGTTGGTAATTAGTGACTTCACTGATGCCTGTATTTTGTTACTACTGTACCATAAGACGATCAATGAGACTATCGTAACAATAGTAATGCACATTACCCCTGATGCTCAGTATCAAGGAACAACGAAATAAGGCAGCTGCTTACTCAGAGGGTATTCTAAGTTTCCAAAAAGAGACGAGAATGCAATAGACTTAGGTCATGCAACCCTTAAGAGAAATACTTGAGATACATAAAAATTATAAAGAGGACTAAATACGATATATTGCACACCACTCAGTACCAGACCTCTTGGTTTCAGGAGTACAGTGATGTACCCACGATTCATAACACCTGAGAATGGCCAACAAAAATGAGTCTGTCACTGCTGCAAAGTTATCCAAAAACGTCTGACAAATTTTAGTTCTTACAGCCCTGTAAGTTGCATTAAGACTTTTTGTCACCCACCTTGCAGAGATTGCAAAAATTGTAATTCCATTTTAACGATTCTCTGCACACACACCCATAACTTACTGAAGTAATTTCACTAATTTCTCAAAAGAGTTGTCGTAATTTGTCAGTCATCATGAATAATGTGTTGAACTTGTAAAACGTTCTGCAGCATAATGTTGCTTCTGGGACGTCGGACGTAAGGTTGCATGAGTGAGGTTAGAAACTCTTTCCGACCTAGGCAATAGAATAAGTGGTAATTGTACACTTGAGGCTTCGAAACTGTATTATCGCACCCAATGTCCGCTAACGTTCAGCAGGTTTAGCACCTTTACATATTATGCAGTTTATAATTACACGCTTCGCAATAGACACACTCACCTCCTGTTCACTAACCGCAACAGAAATTTTAAAAATGTTTGAGAAACATGCGTGTAGTTCTGGTCATATATACTCAGTTTTACCCATTGTTCACTGTTGCCAACATTAACGACTGTTAACAATCTTGCAACAATTTCAAAAGACAGTTGATCGACCTTTGTAGAAAAAGCTAACACCTTCAGAAGCTATCTTCTTTAAACTAAAAATGAACTAGCTCTTTATAGAAACTTTAGACTCATTGAAGGCGTCATCAAGAGGCGCCTTAAGTCTTCTTCCTGTTGGCCAACAGTGTAGTGGCGAATTTATAAGTTTATAAGTTTATTAACGTACTAGTACAATATCATAAATATGCGTTTGTTAGTTCATTGTTTTTTGTTTTTTTAATAATATTCGCTTACAGTTCAAAATACCGGCCTATACCAGTTCAAATACAGTTACAGTTCAAAATATCAGTATCGCCAGTACCTGCTTTCCTAATGTGTGATTTAAAAGTATACAACAAATCTGATCTGTTGGAACTAGAGCCGTTTCGACCCGACAGGTTTTTTTGTTATAAATTCATTTAGAGTTAAAACCGTTTCTCACACGTTGCCTCTTTCAACAGTTGATTCGGCGAAAACAGTCAGTAAATCACTGTTCGTCGTCAACTTGAAAATACGGTTGATTGTGATCATCTCTCGAACTACTTTGTTGTTGTTGGTTCGAAATATAACTTATAGTCAATCTACCTGCTACGCTTAAAACGCGAGTTTACTCAGAAGACCGAATGGCATAGAATCTTTGTGTGTTTAAGTTCAAAAAACACTCGATTCAGAGAAACAAACCAACCAGCACCAATCTGGACTTTATAACGTAGGGTCCAGTGTACTCACCACATTAGGATACCTTGCGGCTCTTCAAGAGAATATCATCATAATCATCATCATCAACCTCAATGATTAGGCTCATCCTGAACATGTCTGGGACCCACTTTGCTTCCGACCGTCCTACAGTGTATTTAAAAATAAGTAAGAATAACAGAAGACTTCAGGAATGTGCACAACACGAGGAAAACGACTGTGCAAGAGACGAACAGCAGACTTCAGAAAGCCATCATTTTAGAACATCGAGAAGAACTAATCATCATCATCATCTACACAACACGGCATAAGCAATTTGCCCCTGTTCCGCCTTCAAAGATCCACAGCCAACTTTTCCTGAGTCTACCCACACACCTGTGTCTATAGGTTTGAATTTCCAGACTCGCTTAGCCAGTCTGGAATGTGACGTTCTTTCTAATTGTTCTTTCCGCCGTTGTTTTAATTTTTTATTCAATTTAAAAACTTGCAACTCTTCTCTTATGGCCACATTCTTCATGCGGTCAAGTTTGGAACACCTTTCAATTTCTCTTAAGAACGCCTGTATTTTACTGTCTTCTTTTCTGGTTGTTGTCCATACTTTACCACCATATGCCAGTACAGGGGCTGCGATAATTTTGCATCCCGACGTACCTTGTTTCTGAAAATACGGCGAATGTCCCACAGACCGTCTGGCACTTACCTAACTTAATGTCAATATCATAATTCCTATCATAGCCAAAACGTCATTTCCCGAATAATTAAAATGGCTCACCTTTTCTAGAATTTGATAATTAATCATTATTTTTGTTCTTTTTGTTCCTTGCCTTGAAACGCCATTACCTTTGTTTCGACAGTGGAGGTTTCATATTGCCAATCTGATGACGCCTAAAAACAGATTTTTGGAAAATGTTAAAATGATTAGATGATATACTGCAACCTTGTATAACATCCTAATTGACAGATATCTGTTGGGATATCCTACAATTATTTTGAACCGCTATCCTTGTTCTGTTATATAGTCCTTGTATAGCCCTTATAAGTTGCTTCGGGTATCCAGTTCTTTTAATATTTGCCACATCTAATTTCTATCTACTATGTCAAAGGCCTTCTCAAAGAAGAACTCGTAGCTTCAAGTTTTGTGTGAGTGTGCCCAGAAAGTAATACTGTCATTATAATAATGCTCAAATATAAATGAGCTGTAACAATAAATCTTAATGTTTACAGAACTCATTAAAAAGTTATTATATCAGCGTATCACAGATTTCTCGGTATTGTTAAATACCGAATCGAACATAATTGAAGCCGGCACTGCACTTTATTTCCGTTAACTAGAGACGGTGAATTCTACAGATTGAAAGCGGTTACAACGTACATTCTGACGGTTTTAAATGTTTATTTACGTTGTCGCTACAAGTAATTGATTTAAACGCTGTACTTACTTGTCTGCGAACAGAACTGTCGCTTTCAGGTAAGTTCACTTGAGACAGGCAACTTAACTTATAAAGTCACATTGTGTGCTTTTGACATGCTGTTGACGTCTGTACACGTGATAAAACAAGAAAGTTTTCGTTAAACAAGTTACCTACTTGAGAAGAACAAACAGCTGTGTTGTTTACAAGCGCTTGTGAGAAGTATAATTATGAAGCGAATTGTCAGAAACGTCTTTCAAAATCAGTTTCAATGGACCTTGTTTTTTTGTTGGTCATGCGTGTATTTTTCATACGCTTACGACCCCATCAAATACGTTACAGGGAAGCTGGATGATATAAAATGGAAAACTTCGTTGGAGCCTATTGTAAAAATACACAAACCAAGTGGCATATCCTTTACATTCGAAAGTAAGTTAGCTTGCGCTCGTACTGTATAATGACCGCTTTCTAATCGTAAAGAATAATTATATATATATATATATATATATATATATATATATATATATATTACATCGCAAATATTTTTATAGCTTGAAAATTGCTTGGAAACGCTTGAAAATTGTTCTTATGAATATCGGAGTCATAAAAAAACCACAAATTTAAAATATTTTTGTAACGCTGAAAGAAAAAATTAGGTGTCAGAGACGATTAGCCTATTTTTTCAAATAAAACAAATAGAAAATTTTGACCTCTCTTACTCCCGTATGTTGTTTTGATAACAAAAAATTAACCATTTCATCACTAACGGGACACATATGTCCCGCTGAAAATAGAAATACGCCAATTGGGACAGCAAGCTGCTGTAAGTGAATATTATGGTGTTCCAGCTGTGGTGTACTGTGTTTAGAGGAGTTAGGTTAGCAAAGACGATGCTAAGTCAGCTTTTCAGTAGGTTATGAGTAAAATATATGAATAACACATTACAAGTGGGACATATGTGTTCCAATCAAGTGTTGCTGAATATATCACTGGGACACATATGTCCCACCCTACCCAGTACTATAAACATTTCGGTAAAATTCTGAAACTTTCAGGAAACAATCAGAAGTTATCTAGGAAGACATCAAATAAGAAAACTTTATTTTAAATTGTGGAGAAGTAATATGTAGTGAAAGGGGAGTAAACATTAGGGTAGAGTGAGGTACGAATTATCACTTAAATTTTAAATTCATCTCAAACTAATTATATTTTGACAGAAGTATCATGAATTTTAATGTTCGATTAAGACCCCCTTTTTATAATTTCAACCACTGCAACACATTTAAATAAATATATTTCCAAAACGTGTCAAATGGAAACTTTTGCCCCCATAGGTGGAACAAAAGCCTGCATATGGTAGAGCAAATAGTTTTCAATTAAATTAATTCAGATAAATTAACTTTACTTAATTTTAAACAACTTTATTAACTTTATTAATGATGTTTTTTACTTCCATGTTTCTTAAGGAAATGGAATAGTAGAGTAGAGTTCTCAAGACCTATTGTTTTTGTTGAAGATCGGTTTAGCGAAAGGGGTAGTTTACCTGCAACGTTTTATGTTTTAACATGGGTAATTTTGTCTATGACGAATGATAACTGCCGTAAATTCGATGATGGCAAAAAAAAATCGTGTTCGAGATAATTGCAGATTCTGATTGTACGACAGATTCAGATTCTGTCTCGTACTATACTCAAAACATGAAAAAAAGTCATTTTTCGAAAAGCGTCTGTGTGTCTGTGTGTCTGTCTGTCTTGTGTCTGTCTTGTGTCTGTATGTCTGTCTGTCTATCTGTAGATTTTTTTTTCTATGGCAAACGATAACAGCCGCAAATTCAAACAAAATCAAATAATTTTTTGCATACAGCCCTGAATTGTAGAGTTCTCAAGACCTATTGTTTTTGGTGAAGATCGGTTAAGGGAAAGGGGTAGTTTACCTGCAACGCTTTTTGTTTTAACGAGGGTATTTTCTATGGCAAACGATAACAGCCGCAAATTGAAACTGAATCAAATAATGTTTTCCATACAGCCCTGAATTGTAGAGTTCTCAAGACCTATTGTTTTTGTTGAAGATCGGTTTAGCGAAAGGGGTAGTTTACCTGCAACGTTTTATGTTTTAACATGGGTAATTTTGTCTATGACGAATGATAACTGCCGTAAATTCCATCAGAATCAGATAATGTTTTGCATACCTTCCTGAGCTATAGAGAACTCAATGTCTGTTGATTTTGGTGAAGATCGGTTAAGGAAAAGGGGTATGCTGTAACAAGAGAAAGTTTTCCATGACGAACGATAACTGCCGTAAATTCAAACAGAATCAAATAATTTTTTACACATGTTCCTAAGTTGTAGAAGACTCAAGGCCTATTGATTTTGGTGAAGATCGGTTAGGGGGAAAGGGTAGTTTACCTGAAACATTTTTTGTTGTAACAACAGTAAAGTACTTAATTTTGATAAATAAAGTAACCTGATAAGAAGATCTTAATAATCCACTGTAGAAACGTAAATGAAATATCTATAAATGAAGAGGCTAGTTGAACGGGGGCGAGGTAATTTTCTAAAAATAAAAATTATAGTTGAAGGGGGAGGGGATTTTTTTTATATATGTACTACGTTATCGGCAACAAAGAAGTAGTTTGTTGTTAAAATTCCTTCCCGTCCTGTTTGGCCGTAGACTAAAAAGTTTTCTGCAAAACCAGACGTTTCGGCAGTGAAAATCATCAGTTTCACTTCCATCATCAGTGAAAATCCAGTGCGATTACGTGAGGTGGTATACGTTAGTGACCACAGTACTGTTGTTAAGGGTGAAGCAGTAAGTAGAAAGAAGTAGTTTCTATGGAAATATTTCATTTCGAAAATGATTTTAAATATAAATCTTAGAACATGGAAGTCATGTATGGTTCTCCATAACGATATTTTACTTTAGTTCCATATTTAACCTATTTTTTTTGTAATTTTTTAACTTTATTAACATATTATAATCATAAAGTTGAAAGAATTATAGTCATTTTGAAACAAAGTAAAAGTATTACAATGTTAGAATGACATATTAGAGTTAAATGAATGTACTACAGTAGAAGACACGTAAGAAACTAATAATGCTCTCTTCAAATAGCAGTAGGGTATGATATACAACGCGAACTTTTGCCCCATCAGTGTGTGCGAACTTATGACTCACAGGCTAGTTTTTTGCTATTTCATCAGTGCTGTTATCTATTAGTATATTTGAATAATATAACTCCTAGTTTTAAAAAGATGAATTTTAACTCTTTGAAGCGATTTAACTTAAAGAGTTTACTCAATTTAACTTATAGACATTATAACATTTCCCGAATATCCCCTATATCAAAACTAGTAAATTCTACTAAACTACTAGTAGCCCTACTAGTAAACTATTATTTACTGCAGTGTAAATGAACGAAGAATAAATTATTGAATAATAAAATTTCTCTCACAAGACACTAACTGAATCAGCTACAGATAATTATCTAGTACTGACAACAATTAGACTCCCAACACTGAAATTTCCGCAATGCAAACTCTTACCCCACTCTACCCTAAATATCTACAAATAAATGCAAATAACTTGTGAACGTTGGATAAAATTAGTATCAGTTTTAATGTAAAAACGTAAGTGTACAAATATAATCGCAGACTCGAACGATATAATAAATAAACAATATTCATACAATGTTTCAGCAGATTGTGTAAAAACAAGATACACGCTAACAGCCTCGCGAGGGAGGGACATACAGTAGGCGCGTCATGAGTGCATCCGTAAATAATTAACGAAAAGCAATAATATATAAGTTTACTGACTGTATTTAAGATGTGAACTTACGAATGCGGGCTGAACTGTCAACACTTAACGTTCTCTTTTCTATTTCTAAAATGCTGTTGGTAAGCCGTTAGCCTTTCGGAACTGTATCAGCCTTGACAATTTAACGACATGTGAAACAACACACTCGGTGTCATGAAAAGTCCACTACTCGTGATAAACAATCTAAACCTAAATTTTATTGTAATAATTTTTAAGACATTCACGACCTGCGTCGATATTTTTGATATCACTTCATGCCGGGCTATTAGGCCGTGGTGTACAGCTAATATTGCATTCTTGATATCACTTCTTGCCGGGCTATTAGGCCGCGGTGTACAGCTAATATTGCATTTTTGATATCGCTTCTTGCCGGGCTATTAGGCCGCGGTGTACAGCTAATATTGCATTCTTGATATCACTTCTTGCCGGGATATTAGGCCGTGGTGTACAGCTAATATTGCATTCTTGATATTACTTCTTGCCGGGCTACTAGGCCGTGGTGTACAGCTAATATTGCATCCTTGAGATCACTTCTTGCCGGGCTATTAGGCCGTGGTGTACAGCTAATATTGCATTCTTGATATCACGGTTTGCCGGGCTATTAGGCCGTGGTGTACAGCTAATACTGCATTCGTGATATCACTTCTTGCCGGGCTATTAGGCCGCGGTGTAGAGCTAATACTGCAATCTTGATATCACTACTTGCCGGGCTACTAGGCCGTGGTGTACAGCTAATATTGCATTCGTGATATCACTTCTTGCTGGGCTATTAGGCCGTGGTGCACAGATAATATTGCATTCTTGATATCACGGTTTGCCGGGCTATTAGGCCGTAGTGCACAGCTAATATTGCATTCTTGATATCAAGTCTTTCCGGGCTATTAGGCCGTGGTGCACAGCTAATATTGCATTCTTGATATCACGTCTTGCCGGGCTATTAGGCGGTGGTGTACAGCTAATATTGCATTCTTGATATCACGTCTTGCCGGACTATTAGGCCATGGTATACAGCTAATATTGCATTATTGCTATCACTCCTTGCCGGGCTATTACGCCGTGGTGTACAGCTAATATTGCATTCTTGATATCACTTCTTGCCGGGCTATTAGGCCGCGGTGTACAGCTAATATTGCATTCTTGATATCGCTTCTTGCCGGGCTATTAGGCCGCGGGTACAGCTAATATTGCATTCTTGATATCACTTCTTGCCGGGATATTAGGCCGTGGTGTACAGCTAATATTGCATTCTTGATATCACTTCTTCCCGGGCTACTAGGCCGCGGTGTACAGCTAATACTGCATTCTTGATATCACTTCTTGCCGGACTACTAGGCCGTGGTGTACAGCTAATATTGCATTCTTGATATCACTTCTTGCTGGGCTATTAGGCCGTGGTGCACAGCTAATATTGCATTCTTGATATCACGGTTTGCCGGGCTATTAGGCCGTAGTGCACAGCTAATATTGCATTCTTGATATCAAGTCTTGCCGGGCTATTAGGCCGTGGTGCATAGCTAATATTGCAACCTTGATATCACGTCTTGCCGGGCTATTAGACCGTGGTGTACAGCTAATATTGCATTCTTGATATCACGTCTTGCCAGACTATTAGGCCGTGGTACACAGCTAATATTGCATTATTGATATCACTTCTTGCCGGGCTATTACGCCGTGGTGTACAGCTAATATTGCATTCTTGATATAACTTCTTGCCGGGCTATTAGGCCGTGGTGCACAGCTAATTTTGCATTCTTGATATCACGTTTTGCCGGGCTATTAGGCCGTAGTGCACAGCTTATATTGCATTCTTGATATCAAGTTTTGCCGGGATATTAGGCCGTGGTGCACAGCTTATATTGCATTCTTGATATCACTCCTTGCCGGGCTATTGGGCCGTGGTGTACAGCTGATATTGCTTCCAGACGTTTCGCCCTCACCATTGGAGGCCATCGTCAGAGTAAAAGAACGATCGAGTAGTTGGCAAGGTGTTCGCCAATTCCTCCCAGTACTACGGAGGTACTGAGGTCAACATCACCATCTTCACAACACGGTATAGGCAAAGTGCTGGCTGTTCCGCCTTCAAAGATCCTCCAGCCACCTCTTCCACACACCTGTCTCTTATAGCTTTGTATTTACAGACTTGTTTGGCCAGTCTGGAATTGACATTTCTCTAAGTGTTCTTTCCACTGTTGTTTGTAAATTTTTAACTTTTCATACAGTTAAAAACCTGTAACTCTTCTCTTTTTACCATATACTGTATACGGTCAAGTTTAGAAAACCTTTCAACACCTCTTAAGAACGCCATTTCTGCACCCTGTATATTATTGTATTGTTTCTTGGTTGGGTACAGAGGTGAATTGGCGAACACCTTGCTATTTACTCGATCGTTCTTTTACACTGACGATGGCCAGTAGTGGGGCCAAAACGTCTGCAAGCACTGTTAGCAGTAGACCACTGCCTAATAGCCTGGTAGACACTAAATCTAGTTGTTCATCTTGTTATTTGAATTACCAGTCTCTATAATTCCAACTTTGTAGTGTTTACTTGCTGAACTGCTACTTGTCATATTCCAGACGAGGCCTTTCAATGTTTTTACCATTTTCAAGTCCTATACCACGACGCTTAGGACTAAAACCATTTTTTATCGTGGTTTAGGTCTTCAAAATGGTAGAAATACTAAAAGCGCTTGTCCGGAACATGACAAGTAGCAGTTCAGCAAGTAAACACGACGAATTTGGTAAATCCAGTCGATTGAATCCAAATTCGATTTAACGCTACGGAATGTATATTGTAACACGAATTTTTGGTGTTACTGATGTGTTATGTTGAGGGCACGTAAATTATATACGCCGCCCGTTGGAAGCGTCAATTTGTTACAAATATAATTAATGAGACTACTATTTTCGCCTCACACTGGAGTCGTCAATTTGTTACACGTAATAAATAAATTAGATGAGGTCTCGCGAGTAAACAATATGACAACTTGTGATGATATACGAGCTCTTATGCTCCGACTAGCATGCGTCAATTTTAGCAACTGCAATATATATGTATTAAAATTATTCAACACTCTGTTGTTGTTGTTAATGTGTTACTATTAATATGATATGTTGAACGGCGAATGATTTTGTATTCTGCCGCTCGCTCCCACTATACGTGCAGTTTCAATGACGTCACCCACAGTTGCCAAACGTTGTTGTGTCCGTTGTGCTCTGTGAACTTTTTTATTAAATGGAACAGCAATAATTCTTAATTCTTAATTGATTAATTCTTAGAAAGTCGTGTATACAAATGTTGGTGTTGATACATAATATAATAAAATGTTCAAAGTCACCAAATCCTCTTCTTTAAATGGTTCTAGGACGAAAATAGGGTCCACGTCTGCTTCGGTTCTTCTCCCTGGTTCTTAATTCTTCTATTTCAAATGCTGGATGTTCCTCACTTGGTTGTAATAGTTCGTATTATGTACATATATTTGTTTTAATATGTCTGGAACGTGTTTTCACAGTTTATAGTTTAAATATATAAGACGTTTTACTAACGCGTCTGTACGCTATGACCGTTGTTAAAGAAGTCTTCTTTTATTTATCCGAAATTTTTGGTTGCTAAGGTAAAACTTTAAATCTGGTTGGTTGATTCAGATATACATTGTCATACAATTTCATTATTTCAATGTCTGAATTTGTTCAACACTTTTAAATTAGTATAACTTTTCTGTACTGATTGGGAATTTAAAACTATTAGCAACATTATTTTGGTCTTTACATTTGTGACATATAGACACTAAACATGCCTACTTTTACTTAAGAAATACAGATGTTACACTTTTGTTATTTGAATTTTTCTTAAATAACTTAAAACGGATTATTTTGCTTCTAGATTTGTTGTGTATACTATTAACTATAAATCTATTCATCCTTCAACATTTGTTTTACAAAATTCTAACAGTATTTCCTGAAATTTACAAAAGTTGGTTTTACATGGCTTCATACAGTTTGCCATCCACAAAACATTTGCTACTCCATTTATTTGTTCAAAAAATGTGATCATCCTTATATAACTACTGTCTTCTTTGTTATTTTTTCTATTTCTCATTAATTTAGAATGGTTGGTTGCTTTACTGGCTATTCTGATAACATCATTACATGAACAATAACAAAACAATACACAATCAAATCAATTTAGTGTCATGCCCACATGGCTACGACTTTTATGGACATTGAATAAATAAGTTAACTTTCATTAAACCTAAACAACTGTTTAACACTAGTAATAACATCTCCTTTCACTCCATCTTGCTTTGATAACTAATTAATTAATCCTTACTATTAATACATAACAAATATTTGAAAACAAAAGAGTTGTACTCTAACTCAGACATTTCAGTCTTGATTAATATTAGTAAACATATAATGAATATTTTATAATAAAAGAATTGTATTCCATCTCAGACATTTAGCCTTGATTGATATTATTAACCATAATAAATATTTAAGAATAACAAAAAACACAATACTCTATTTCCAACATTTAAGTATAGAGTTCATTGACCTTAATATAAACAACACATCTGTCCCTTCATTATTTAAAGTATTTCTTAAAATTAATTTTATGCAGTCTTGGCTGTCTTTATTTTATTTTGGGGATGTACCCTTTGTCACTTCACTGATTTATTGCCTGCTCTTATTTTCATTTTAATAAATGTTATTAGATAAAGAGTGGCCCTCACTTAGAAACATTGTTATACTCTGTTTTCATAATAATATTCTACCAAATATCATTTCTGTATGCAATACAAAACTTTAAACTTGTATATAGGCACTAATTCACATAGTTTATGAATTTACACATTGACACTTGAAGTCTATTTAACATAATAAAATAGCTTGCACTGGTATTCTTTGATCTTATCTCTAATCAGTTTTATAGTCTTATAAGATTAATAATCGTATTTATATAGGATTATGAAGATTTGTTTTTTCCATTATATAAATAATTTCCACTGGTTCACTTTTAATTCTACCATTAGACACTTTTGTTACTGATTGTTTTGGTTTCACTGACACATAATATGCAGCTACTTCCTTATTCATTAAAATACATTTAATACTACAATATATTGTATTGTAATTCTACTTGTCACATTCATTGTTTTTGTGTTTTGGTTTACATTTTTATTGTCATTAAAAGAACTAATTAATCTGTACAGTCAGTTCTGTTTGATTAATTATTGCTAACTTTTCCTCCATCACTTCACTCTTGTTATAAAATATTAATGTGAATAAGTTATTATTTGTTATTCTCTGGACAACCTTATGTTCACTATTCATTACTACTAGTTGTATGTTTCATGTATCTATAATAAAGTTTGTTATATTATTTCATTATATCATTCAAATTAATAACTTACTAATATTTCTTTTTACATAGTATTGTATGTTTGGGCCTATTATCCCTCAATTTGTATTTTGATTATCTTTACATTATGATACATTTTAATGAAACCATTTGTTTCCTTATAGCATTGGTACATAAGCTGTCTGTCTTTATAATTATTATTTTGTCATTATTTAAAGTTCATGTAATAATTGGGGTATTTTGCATCACTTTGCTTAATCATTAATTTGGGTACGGTCAGTTGTATTACTAGTTAGTCTAAAATAGTTATTCGTTCCTCTTCACTATCCTTTTGAAAGATATTTTTCTTCTTGTTTAGTTTCTTATCCATAGTCTTCATTAAATCTGGTACGATATTAAGTTGTTCCAAATGTAATGTTACATATTTCCCTGCCACCAAATTTGATTATTTTAATAAAATAGAATTTTAGTTGAAATTATCAATTATCTTGTCTTTCATATTATCATTTGTTATTCTTTTTATGATCTGGTATACTTGTCTTTAATTATAAGTGTTCTATCCCTGGAACATGTTACTTCCCTAACAAATTAATCACCATATATTTTGGAATCAGTCGGGGGGGCTCTCTTGACCTAATACCCCGCTGTCCTTATAATACATAATACATAAATAATATCGATTGCTGGAGCTATCTCATCAGTCCATCACATTTAATAATCACTAGTCTATTCACGACTAAATCAAATAAAAATAATATAATAATATATTCTTGGGATTGTTCACTCAGTCTAACTTCTCAGATATAAATATTTCTTTCCATTGATTCTTTCAGATGTTTATTTTCTTGTGGCGATATTAATAACATTTTTTATTTTCAATTGGTACTATCTTCTTTCCTTCTTTATCAGTACTGCTTAATCTTCATTTTTCATTCACTATCTTCATTCAATTAAAACATAACAAGTATCTGTATCTATAGTTGTTGTTGATTCTGTCACAATCATGATAGGTTATTTGTAGTAATTTCGTTTCTAGTTTTGTCTTATTTTCAATCGTCGATTGTCTACATTTGTCTTTTCTTATTCATTTTATAGCACTATGGTTTCTTCTGATTCATGGATGTTGCATCTTTCTTTTATATTCTAATAATAAGTTCATAATTATATTTAATAAGAGGTGCTTATTTTGTTTAGAATTTTGAAATTTATTCAAATTAGTTTATTCACTTGGTTCATAATAACATTATCAAAATGTACTGTAGGTTGTCCTTACTATTTATTTGAATTTTGAGATATTCAAGTTCGTTTATTCGCTTCATTTAAAATTATATTCTGGATTGGTAGAGTTGGTAAGATGTTCTTACTAAATTTTTGAATTTTGTGGTTTATTCAAATTCATTTTATTTGGCTTCATTTAAAATTATATTCTGGATTAGTAAAGTTGGTAAGATGAGCTTACTATATTTTTTGAATTTTGAGGTATTCAAATTCGTTTATTCGCTTCATTTAAAATTATTTTCTGGATTAGTAAAGTTGGTAAGATGAGCTTACTATATTTTTTGAATTTTGATGTATTCAAATTCGTTTATTCGCTTCATTTAAAATTATATTCTGGATTAGTAAAGTTGGTAAGATGAGCTTACTATATTTTTTAAATTTTGAGGTATTATAACAAATTCTACACTTCTTATTATAGTCCTTATTGTCATATGTTTTTTTATACCCAGTATTGATGATCGTTTGGTGATTTTCATTCTGTCGGTCAGTTGCTCATACCTTCATTTGTATGGTTCTGTGTCTTTATTCTTTATTCTTATTATTGTTCCTCAATGAAACTTACTTCTCGTCTCCTTAAAATGGTTCTTTGGCCGTAGTCGGTTAGCGTAGCATTCGCCCCTTTTCTTGATGGTGTGTGGTATATAATTTATCCCGGGTCCATAATCTCAGTTGACCTTATTGTCCGCACTACCATTGTCTTTTTAATTATTTCTTTCCTTGCGGCATCTCTCGCTTCTTCCTTGTACTTCATTCTTCCCGTTCTTATTCTTTCATTTGCTGCAAAACTTATTTGACTCATCCTACCATATTGTTGATTAAAAAAATATGTTACTGGTCCATCAATGACTAATGATAACATTGATATTTTCCCACGTATTTCTATTTCTGGTATTTCCCATTTATCTCTGGTCTTCTCTAAGTTGTAAACTATAGTTTTATGGTAAGTCATTATTGAAATTGCTTTTAATCCCCTCCTATAATCTCTGGCATTCATGATCTCTTCATTGTTGGTAATTGGGATATTCAGTACATTAATTAACCCATTGTTCATCATCTCCCATTTTTCCGGTGTTTTTATTAAATTCTTTAGGTGCGTTCTTCTTACTTTCTTTGGTTCCACTTCATTATCTTTAGTATTTTTTTGTTTCCGTTAGTTTTCTTTTCAGGTAATACTACTACTGGTTCCTCTGTTTCGTCGTTTGGTATTTCTTCCGTTTCTGGTTGGCTATAATTTTTTGTTTCTTCCGTCTTCTTACTTAAATCTTCCTTCAATTTTACTAAGTTCTTATTATTGTTCTCACATAATTCTTCCTTCAATTTTTCGAAGTTCTTATTATTGTTCCCACATAATTCTTCCTTCAATTTTTGTATAGAATGTTTATTGTCCTTTTTTAATTCCTCCATCATACATTTAATCATTTCTCGTGCCTTCTCGCCTTCTGTTTGTGTGATTTCTTCAGGTTGTTTCTCCGGATCCTTCCTTATTATAGTTTAACTTCCTCAACCGGTGTTGCTTCCTTGTCTTCCATGTTTAATTCGCCTACCTTCTCGTTTTCGGCCGCTCGTTTGTGCGATGTTTCTCGCTTCCTCATCTTTGTTTATTTTTGATTGTTTAATTATAAATTATAATTTAATTTATCGCCTCACACGTTGGTTCGCCCATTTGTAACACGAAATTTTGGTGTTATTGATGTGGTATGTTGAGGGCACGTAAATTATATACGCCGCCCGTTGGAAGCGTCAATTTGTTATAAATATAATTAATGAGACTACTATTTTCGCCTCACACTGGAGTCGTCAATTTGTTACACGTAATAAATAAATGAGATGAGGTCTCGTGAGTAAACAATATGACAACTTGTGATGATATACGAGCTCTTATGCTCCGATTAGCATGCGTCAATTTTAGCAACTGCAATATATATGTATTAAAATTATTCAACCACTCTGTTGTTGTTGTTAATGTGTTACTATTAATATGATATGTTGAACGGCGAATGATTTTGTATTCTGCCGCTCGCTCCCACTATACGTGCAGTTTCAATGACGTCACCCACAGTTGCCAACCGTTGTTGTGTCCGCTGTGCTCTGTGAACTTTTTTTTTAAATGGAACAGCAATAATAATGACGCAAATATAACACCAAACATATATCTTTATAGAAACCATTTATTCAGTAAAGCATTGGTTAATTGTTTCTCGTTCCTTTTTATGGTAATCACAATTGTGGCAAAATTATGCGTCTTCTTTACCAGTTGGTACAGTAGTTGTAATATTATTCAGTATTCAGGCAGACCAAAATAATGCATTGGTTATTATTTCTATTAAAATGAATTATCTCAGGGCGTATCTGGTTCGGGGATTACGTTTAAACAAATAATACTTTCTATAAATCAAAATACAAATTTTACAGTTCAAGGATATTACAAAATTTTAGTGTTTTAAGTGCACGCAGGCAGTCGAGTAGTGATTGCTAGTTATTATAGGTTATGTCCAGTTTATGTGTTTAATATTTATCATTAAAGGTTCTTATGGTGTTTAAAAGGGTGTAAAGTTCAATTCGTGTTATTCGTGAGTGTTCTTAGTGTTGGTGTGATATGGTGTATGTAGTTTCAGTTGATTAATTTTTAGAAAGTCGTGTATACAAATGTTGGTGTTGATACATAATATAATAAAATTTCAAAGTCACCAAATCCTCTTCTTTAAATGGTTCTAGGACGAAAATAGGGTCCACGTCTGCTTCGGTTCTTCTCCCTGGTTCTTAATTCTTCTATTTCAAATGCTGGATGTTCCTCACTTGGTTGTAATAGTTCGTATTATGTACATATATTTGTTTTAATATGTCTGGAACGTGTTTTCACAGTTTATAGTTTAATTATATAAGACGTTTTACTAACGCGTCTGTACGCTACGACCGTTGTTAAAGAAGTCTTCTTTTATTTATCCGACATTTTTGGTTGCTAAGGTAAAATTTGAAATCTGGTTGGTTGATTCAGATATACATTGTCATACAAATTCATTATTTCAATGTCTGAATTTGTTCAACACTTTTAAATTAGTATAACTTTTCTGTACTGATTGGGAATTTAAAACTATTAGCAACATTATTTTGGTCTTTACATTTGTGACATATAGACACTAAACATGCCTACTTTTACTTAAGAAATACAGACGTTACATTTTTGTTATTTGAATTTTTCTTAAATAACTTAAAACGGATTATTTTGCTTCTAGATTTGTTGTGTATACTATTAACTATAAATCTATTCATCCTTCAACATTTGTTTTACAAAATTCTAACAGTATTTCCTGAAATTTACGAAAGTTGGTTTTACATGGCTTCATACAGTTTGCCATCCACAAAACATTTGCTACTCCATTTATTTGTTCAAAAAATGTGATCATCCTTATATAACTACTGTCTTCTTTGTTATTTTTTCTATTTCTCATTAATTTAGAATGGTTGGTTGCTTTACTGGCTATTCTGATAACATCATTACATGAACAATAACAAAACAATACACAATCAAATCAATTTAGTGTCATGCCCACATGGCTACGACTTTTATGGACATTGAATAAATAAGTTAACTTTCATTAAACCTAAACAACTGTTTAACACTAGTAATAACATCTCCTTTCACTCCATCTTGCTTTGATAACTAATTAATTAATCCTTACTATTAATACATAACAAATATTTGAAAACAAAAGAGTTGTACTCTAACTCAGACATTTCAGTCTTGATTAATATTAGTAAACATATAATGAATATTTTATAATAAAAGAATTGTATTCCATCTCAGACATTTAGCCTTGATTGATATTATTAACCATAATAAATATTTAAGAATAACAAAAAACACAATACTCTATTTCCAACATTTAAGTATAGAGTTCATTGACCTTAATATAAACAACACATCTGTCCCTTCATTATTTAAAGTATTTCTTAAAATTAATTTTATGCAGTCTTGGATGTCTTTATTTTATTTTGGGGATGTACCCTTTGTCACTTCACTGATTTATTGCCTGCTCTTATTTTCATTTTAATAAATGTTATTAGATAAAGAGTGGCCCTCACTTAGAAACATTGTTATACTCTGTTTTCATAATAATATTCTACCAAATATCATTTCTGTATGCAATACAAAACTTTAAACTTGTATATAGGCACTAATTCACATAGTTTATGAATTTACACATTGACACTTGAAGTCTATTTAACATAATAAAATAGCTTGCACTGGTATTCTTTGATTTTATCTCTAATCAGTTTTATAGTCTTATAAGATTAATAATCTTATTTATATAGGATTATGAAGATTTGTTTTTTCCATTATATAAATAATTTCCACTGGTTCACTTTTAATTCTACCTTTAGACACTTTTGTTACTGATTGTTTTGGTTTCACTGACACATAATATGCAGCTACTTCCTTATTCATTAAAATACATTTAATACTACAATATATTGTATTGTAATTCTACTTGTCACATTCATTGTTTTTGTGTTTTGGTTTACATTTTTATTGTCATTAAAAGAACTAATTAATCTGTACAGTCAGTTCTGTTTGATTAATTATTGCTAACTTTTCCTCCATCACTTCACTCTTGTTATAAAATATTAATGTGAATAAGTTATTATTTGTTATTCTCTGGACAACCTTATGTTCACTATTCATTACTACTAGTTGTATGTTTCATGTATCTATAATAAAGTTTGTTATATTATTTCATTATATCATTCAAATTAATAACTTACTAATATTTCTTTTTACATAGTATTGTATGTTTGGGCCTATTATCCCTCAATTTGTATTTTTATTATCTTTACATTATGATAAATTTTAATGAAACCATTTGTTTCCTTATAGCATTGGTACATAAGCTGTCTGTCTTTATAATTATTATTTTGTCATTATTTAAAGTTCATGTAATAATTGGGGTATTTTGCATCACTTTGCTTAATCATTAATTTGGGTACGGTCAGTTGTATTACTAGTCAGTCTAAAATAGTTATTCGTTCCTCTTCACTGTCATTTTGAAAGATATTTTTCTTCTCGTTTAGTTTCTTATCCATAGTCTTCATTAAGTCTGGTACGATATTAAGTTGTTCCAAATGTAATGTTACAATATTAATGTGTATAACTTTTCCAGGGGCCAGATACCTAATGCAGTTTATTTATCACATGAACATAAATCATCCGTTCAACGGTTCCGTTCCGTATCTAATGGGAGACGTAACGGACTTTAAGGCAAACGAGAACTGGGAGAGCCCGTTTGAATACAGGAACGACAGGATTAAGTTAAAGGCAGGAGACAAAATTTACTACTGGTACATTTTAGTGTTGAGAGGTTTCACCGAATACGTGAATGCAAATATTTCTTTTGAAGTGAAAGAAAATGATAGGGGTGAATTGTATCCGGAGCCGTTTCCCAGCTACCATATTGTTAACGAACCCGACTGGTACTATGGCGAGAAGTAGATGCCTTACACTCCTGTTGCAGTGTGAAACAGGTGATACCAGAAACAAAAGAAACTTGTGGATTTCCATTATTTTTAATGAGAATTTTTATATAGAAGCATTGATTTTAAAACGCCGAACGCGCGCTTGATATAATACTGACATAAAGTAGAAAATCATAGTAATTAGTTAACAGTTAATTATGTTTAGAAAATTTTAATGCGTTTATTAAGTACTACGTTAATGAGGGCACCAATAAACCTGCTTGGAACTTTCAGACAAGTGTATTTTAACTTCGGGAACATTATTTGCCTGGCTGTTAGGCCGCGGTCTATCGTTTGTGTTTTCAGACGTTTCGGTCCCACCGTTTTCAGTGTATTGGAGATAATGGGCACGGTGTCCTCCAAATTCACCCCAGTCTCTACCTCATCACAGAAGATGGTCTGTAAACGCAAACGATAGACCGCGGCCTAACAGCCAGGCAAATAATGTTTCCAAAGTTGTTGGCCCCGGCCGTGGTAGCCTTAGCAACTGTATTTCAATTTATTACGAAGTCTATGATGACCGCGACCAACGTTACTACAACTACTATATACCTGGCCGTTGGGCCGTGACATGGCCGGCTCTAGAGACGGCCGTGGCCGTGGTCGGTTACTTAAATTTGGTATGTGGACTTGGTCGTCTCTAAACATTTCGGCCACACTCCGAAAGCTTCCAGTGCTGTAGAGACGCGCGTGCCAAGGCGTCCCTATGGTTTACTAGTTCCGACCTTCCAAAAGGAACTCCTGCCTAGCACCGCGGAAATAGAGGCCGATACAGAGAAATTGTGTCAATAAATAGGATTTAGCATCCTGCGCTCCGAACCAATCAGAATTTAACTGGTATGTAATTAACTCGCTTAACCAAAACAGATGAAATTATTTGCTTTTTGCTTACTGTGAGAATTGCTACCGAAACAATTACGGCTAAGGTAATTTGTGATTCCCTCACTTACCACATCTGAAGTTATACAGAGAACCTCATTTTCCGACTTCGGTTCCTCCTTATCCCTCAACTATGAAGTGCGTTCGGCCTGTCATCTTTGCGAACAGATGTCATTTCTTTCTATCTTTTTTCCTATCAAAGATGGCCCCCGAAGTTGTAGCCGACATGTTTAGAGACAAAAATATAAGCAATCGACCACAGCCTAATTGGCCCATACATAATATTCTTGGTTAGTGTATTTTTAATTGTTTTCCCTTCTATCCTTCCACCTGTAATTTGCAACACAAGAATTAGAGATTATAAAGTTATCAAAATGCTCATGCTTAAAGCACAGTAAAGTAATAGAAAGCAGTTGTAAGTAAAGAACATTGTGTAATCGTAAACAAAAAGAGCAATCGTTATGATTGTGCAGGACGTATCACAAATAAAAATTTTATACGTACGTTGCAAAATTAACAAGTCGGTTCCGGTAAACTCGAGATTGCGCATCTTGACGGATTAAACATTCACAACCTGTGTCGGTTCCGATGATTTAATGATAGCCCAATAGCGGAGTAGTGTGAATAGCGTGACATTAATATCTCGGGTGTTGTGTATTTTCATCGTTTATTTGTCTTCGACTGCTGGTTAACAAACTCAGTGGATGTTAACGCTTATTTTGTGTCTATTGCTCAGTAAACAAGAAAACGAGATGGTTGAACTATAACCAGGACAATTTGCTAGCTATCACGCTGTCAACCAATCAATCGATTCAAGCGAGACCTGGTAAATGCTATTTTTTGTGACCTCGTTACATCTCTGGTGTTGATTTAGTTAATGCCTGAAGATCAACATCGACGTTACAGTACATTACGTATAGAATAACAATATGTTTTGTGAATACTTTAGAAAAAATGTTATTTCCGAGTAGAAGTTAACACCCCTAAAGCGTAACCTAGAAACAATTCAAAATGTAATTTAAATATTAAATAAATTTTTATATATCTTAGAGTACCTTGTTATTTGTGACTAATTAAATCTGGTAATTAGACTTCATTGGTGTCAGTATTTTGTTTCCGCCGTACAACACGACGATCCGTGAGACCGTCGTAACAGTATGATTAGTAGATAACGAGAAATGTTATAATTTCTCGTGATATTTGTTTTTCAATTCCTAACATCCTGTTTCCTCAAGGTGGTACCACTGGCTCTGATGCACGTACCAATTGTTCGCTATTCGCCATAGTTTGTGTTTGACAAGCACGTGGCGATGCATTTTGGTACGCTCGGTTATTTTATAATTTTTTTTTAACGGAACAAAGCATTTGCGTTGTAAATTCTGTGTTAAAAATTAAAGCAAATGCAGTAAAGTAGTGTAAATATTTGAAAAGGATCTCGGTAAATATGGTGTGTCATACCACGGATTTATGAGTGTTACACACGTTCCTGAGAGGACTGTGAAAACGATGATGATGACAAGAGAACCGGACGTCTTATGAGATCAACCGACCGACGATATAGTGGAAAATTTACAGATATCCTGCTTACTAATCGGCCAGTTACTAAACGGTAGACCGCTGAGGAAATGGTATCGCTTGCGGGCCATTCGAAGTAGATTTTACTAACTTTTTGGCATGAAATGAGTAGCAACTAAATTTGTAAACTCATCACCATCATCTTCACAATGTGCTGTCTGTCTGTCATCACCAACATAGGCAATGTGCTGTCTGTTTTGCCTTTAAAAATCCTCCAGCGTCTCTTCCTGGGTTTACCCACGAAAACCTGTGTCGTATAGATTTGTATTTCCAGACTTATTTTGATATTATTCCTTATATTCTTTCTATGTGTTCTTTACACCGTTGTTTGTAATCTTATAATTGTTCATTCAAGTTAAAAAAATGTAATTATTCTCTTATGACTTCATTCTTTATACGGTCACGTTTAAAACACCTTTAGCTCTTCTTAAGAACGCCGTTTCCGAGGGCTATATTTTGCTGTCCTGTTTCTTAGTTGTTTTCATAACTCACGCCCATAGAACAGTACAGGGACTATCATAACTTGGTGAAACTTTAATTTTGTATCTCGACGTACCTTGTTTCTAAAAATACGGTTGATTGTTCCACAGATCGTCTGGAACTTACCTAACTTATTTTGTACCAAAATTATTAAAAATTTTAGCAAAAGAAGCATTGCGCTGAAGTCGTTGATGTCCCATAAACACTCAAATACGTCATAAATGTGACGAAACGTAGATCTATGCTATGAAATCGCAGCAAAGGGTCAATCGTCCCAATGGATCCTGAAGATGACACCAAGTTGGACCAAATGTCAAGGCCAAATGTCAAGGTTCTCCTTACTGTTTTATTTTATTGCGCCGGCATAGTCTACTGTGAATTCTAATCATAAGACCGTATATTCAGTAGGGAATATTGACTTGAGTTTTATGTCGCTTGAAGCTTATCCGTAAAAAACGATGAGAACTGTGAACAAAAATTTCCTCAATTTGCACCATAATACAGTACGGCTCACACATTGTCTACCACTTTGTAACATTTTTAGCTAAAAATAACACCGTTGTAATGTCGCAACAGTTCTATTCACCGTATGTGTTGTGTGATTTTACTTGTTCCTAGAAATGAAGACAACGGTAAAAGAACAACCTTTTGCAACCATAGATGATGATAATGACAAAGTCTCTGAGTTGGGTGAAGACAATACCAAAAAGACAACAAATGTTTTGCTGATTAAACTGAACGTTGGCGTAAGTCCATCTGCTGGGGACTACTTTCAGTGGTAATAGCAAATAATAAATACAAACTTTGAGATAAAAGTTAAAATTCTTTTTATTTTTGGGCATCTTTGGAGTACCTTGATAATAATAATATTTTTATCATCACCATCATCATCATCGGCAACAAACTTTTATCGTTATTGTTGCAATTTTTATTATTTTCTTGGAGCAAAATGTCTCACTTTTTCACCTAAAACTTACCATTTGAAAAAAAAAGTAACTAAATTTTGAAGCGTTCGTATTCCATAAAAGTTCGAATTCTTTCCTTCGTGTTTGCTGCCCTGATGGATTACGTGGCCCCCTGATGTAGTAAAAGTAGCCTCTTACTCCGTAGCCCCCTGATGTAGTAAAAGTAACCTCTTATTCCGTAGTCCCCTGATGTAGTAAAAGTAGCATCTTATTCCGTAGCCCCCTGATGTAGTAAAAGTAGCCTCTTATTTCGTTTCTACATCATTCGGACTACTTCTAAGCAAAACAAAAAAAGCATCACCCGCGGTCTGTTGCGACCCAATCGCGCTCAACTGCGACCGAGGTGAAAACTTGATCCCGGCTAATTGCGATCGAAAACATCGTATTGTTACGTAATACGGAACGTTCTACAAGTATCTCGGCTAGCCCAGCAGATCCCAGCTGTAATGTGTGTGTGCGTACATATTGCTGAAAGACTTTGAGATGAAAGACAATCACGTGAAACTTATCACGCGTAAACAAGCGAGGCTGTACCAGACTTCACCGGTCCGCTCACACTTTGTTCAAGGCCAGAAATGACATCGTTTTTAGTGGATTCGAGATACCTGTTTAACACGTTATCAGAAAAGTGACGGATTATCCTGGAATCTCAGCAGTGTATAAATATAAGCATCCAGCGGCGGTCAGTTCAGTTTAAGTGGCGATTTATTCAAGTGAGGTTCGAAGTGTTGTGGTGAAGTGTTATTGCTGTGCTTGTCTCTGCTATTAGCTGACATTACTATTGCGTGTGGACAAATTTTGCTCGGATTATGGTACAAATTGATTATAAAATACATTTGTGATTAATTAAAGCCGGTTTTTAGTGACTTCATTGCTGTCTTATATTTTGTTTTCTACTGGTACAGTATGGTACATACGACGACACGGAGACCGTCGGAACAGTTTAATTAGCTGCAGACACAGACTGAGTCTATCAAATGCGTGTGAAGAGATGAATGCTCAAGCCTGGAATGGACTGTTTCCAACGTTTACATAATTTTGCGAGCAATCAACTTTCTCTCTGTATAATTTTGCATATTTACACTCTACATACTGAACCTATATGTGACAGACCTCCACGCTGTATCCGTACCACATTAGCCTACGTTGCTCAGTTATTTCATTAATATTTTGTTCGACATTTGTTCGCTCCCTTACTACTTAATTTCTTACACGGCCCAGCCGGGATATAAGACAAGACCTTCTCAAACAGTTGGAATTTCGGTTGTTGTCAATTTTTCTCTCTACCTCTTTGTCATCTGCCAACGTTCTGATACAAATACATATTGTAATTGGCAGCATAATTGTTCGATATAAATTAATTTTAACGCGCAGAGCAAACTTGTTTCTTATCTCAATTTTTTAAATTTCTTTTGTCAATAAAATGCAGAATTATCGATGCTTTTCTCTTGAAAAAAAAAAATTAATAGAGTCAACCACGGTTGGTGTTATTCTGTCGTATAGGCCTATTTGACTACTTTGGAATCAAACCAAGTCTCTATATTCGGGTAGGGTTGTACGAGTGTATACGTCCGTGGCCATCGATGTTCCGTGGCATTTAGGTTTTGTATACTGTTCCTACATGTAACGTTTATTTGTTTATTTAAATGAAAATTTATTTAACTTAATTTATCAGATCAATTTGCAGTTATTAGCATATATTACACAGATTACAAAGATGACTGAGAAAATGCAATACGGACGTGTCACATCATCTTTCAACTGGTTTTACAGACAGAAAAGTAAAATTGTATAATACATAACGCTCTAAAAAAAAACTCTAAATGAATTTAATGTTGCCTAAGATTGCCTGTAAATTACACAATGCATTCTAAATTACAAAATTAAAGTTAGATACTCTAACTTAAATCAATAAGTTTTTTTTCTTGAGACCGTAGAAATGTTAGTCATCGTAAGTAGTTTACCAGCAACGTTTTTTGTTTTACCAAGAGTAAAGTACTTAATTTTGATAAATAAAGTATCCTGAAAAGAAAGTAATAATAATCCGATGTAGAAAGGTAGATGCAATATCTATAAATATGAAGGGTAGTTGAATGGTGAGGGGATAATTTTTTATGTGTACTACGTTATTGGCAACAAAGAAGTACTTTGTTGTTAAAATTGCTTCCTGCGCTATTTGGCCGAGGTCCAATGTTTTTCTGCAAAACCAGACGTTTCGACGTGCCATCGACTACCATCATCAGTGAAAATCGAGTGCGCTAATGTGAAGTGGTATACGTTAGTGATCACAGTACTGTGGTGAAGTCTGAAGAAAGAAGTAGAAAAAGAAGTAGTTTCTATGGAAATGTTTCATTTCGAAAATGATTTTAAATATAAACCTTAGAACATGGAAGTCATGTGTAGTTTTCTATACTGATATATATCTACCGTATCTGAAGCGTATTAATTTTACACCACTAAATTTACCTTTCTATTCTGTATTACTCTTTATAAGTTCGATGTTTTCGACAACGCGTAGATTTGTCGTTGTTGCAGCTTTACGCACTTCTTCGATCTGACATTACATTTTTTTGTTTGTTTGAACGTTACCTAAGCCTTTATCAGTCAGTGCAATTTAGATAATCTAAAAAGTTTAAAGCATACCATTATCAACTTTCACGTCACAGAATTATAAAAACGACACTTTGCAACTCGTATCAGCGCCCAGATTTTATTAGCGGTCTTCGTAAAGAAAAAATCGATTTACTAAAAATTCATAGACATTGATGGCTTGGTACGTTAGATGCGTTCAGTTCTGGTGTGCTTTACACATTGCTTCTGCGCATGACGAATTCGAGAATATACTTAACGTTAGTTATCCTGTTAACCCGACCTTTCCGTTCACGAAGATACCCGAGATTCTTACTTGTAGAAAACCTAAAGGAAATGTTACGTTCCCCAAAGAAATGGCTAAGACTGAGTTCATGTTGAGACAACCTAAAGGATTCTACATCAAGTTACACGGAGGTACAGTATGTTATGGGATTATTGATTTTTTTTGTCTTACTTTTTTGTTCATTTTTCTGGTAGAATGATATTATACGCATTCTACGCGGTGTGTGTTTTTCTGCACATAAGTGATCTTGAACTAAGACAACGATCGTAATTTTAACATTTTATTAAGACATAATGTTAAATTGCTTAGACTGTACTAACGGCGTTTAAAGAGAAGCGAATAAATTAGAAATAGTTTTGAGTCCAAACCCTACATGTACATTTTTACGTTAATGTAAGAAAGTTATTTTTTTAAGTTACTGTTCTGGTACGTTGTTTAAGTTAATTCACTTGTACTTCGTCAGTCTCTTGATTTGATTCGTTTCTGATTTGCTTGGTTTTAATCATTCTTCGTGTGATGTTTCATAAATATAAGAAAAATATATATTTTTAAATACTAAACATACCTATGTCTGTTAAAGTAGATTGCAAAGTGGATTATGTGATTTACGATAAGGATAGGTCAAAGAGGAACGGAGAAAGAAGGTAAATACTGGCTTTAAAAAAATCTTAGAAAATTAACATGACAATTTCGTGGACGTAGACACGGTCATTAGAATCCACAGTTCTGTGGATGTGGTGAGGCACACATGCAGAATAGAAAGGTAGTTTCACCACAGGAATGCATCGGTCCAAGTCAGTATCATAAACAAATTCACGTTTAATCGAACAATCTTTCAAGTTCAGTCTCCACACCTTTCATTAACACTCTTTAACATCTTATCATTTAAAACAACAGCTTGTACAATATACGAAAAAAACATAATTTAAAAAATGTTACATGCAGTCACAAACTGTAGAACTGAAACACGGTATCTTTTTATTTTTGCTGGTGGTAAAAGACGTGTAATTTTCCATCTGCTTGAAAGAGCTAAGATGATATTAGAAATTGTTAATACTTATATTATTTTTTCGACGTTGTCTAGCGCAGAATTATTATAATAACAATTAATACGGCGAATGTCACATCATGTTTTATTAGATGATCACTTAAACAACACGAGAATAGTTTTGTAAAAAAACCAACCGGTTAGTTTTTCAGCTAATTGTTAACGACGTAAACAAGACGCTTCCTAGCAACTTTTATTTAAAAATCTAAGTCAAATTGGTACATTTTAATTTCAAAAACAATCTGAGAAAATATAAAGTACTGTAGAATAACCATCCGACTCTCTCTCGTTACAACCAGATAAAATTGTAACTCGTTATTTTTACACTTACGTAATTTCACATGCACGTACACATAAATATGTAGGTCAAAGTCGCCTAATGTAGGTTGTATTTTGTAATAAAAATGTGTTGGTATAAAATATTTTTTTAAACTTTTTTGCAACACATGATACTTTCTATAGTCTCTTTATAACAAACTTTTCGTTTTAAATTTAAAGGTGGTTCGAAGGGCAAAGAACTTTTAAACTCATTGCAGCGCTACCCTATTTTGTGACAAGGAAGCTAAGTTGGCGATATGGGTCCCATAATTTGGTGATACTAAATAAATCGGTAAATTTTGAGAGTATATTAATGATAAATGTGATTTATTCATTATATGTGACAAATTGAGAATATAAACAAAATAATCGACATTGCGTTATTACGTGCAAGGTTAATGATTTTGGGAGTTACATGGGATCCGTGCGAACCCGGCAGCAGTGGTATGGATTCAGGTGAATAGGCAGTACATTTGACAAAAACTTTAAGCCAAAGGACAAATAATTCCTTTGGTATTCATCCCTTTTCAGAAATGTGAACTTCTCAGTTTGGTAAACAGTCCTATTTATAATTGTAATTCTAACGGATCACTTTAAATATTACAAAAAGTGGAATCCACGTCCCATCACTACAAATGCAACCGATTAATGTTGTAGTTTTTCCAAGTTCACTGTAAGATATCCGATAGATAAATGTTTTGCCAATTTGAGTTACCACTTTACCAGGTTTAACGATATAGGTCAACCCAATTTCGTCAATGTTCCACGTTAATAACACTATTCCGGTAATATCACTGGCAACGCATTTTTTATCTATTTGGACGCCTAAGCTACGAAGACAGATGAGCCTTCAACACGACTTTTTGTTGTCTCCAATCACATTACCTACAGAACATGGAAAGAAAAGAAGGCTAGTTGATTAACGAGCCAAAGAGAAGTCATATTCCTTATTTAGTATTGCTTTTGAGAAATGAAAAAGAAATTGTAGTGTATACGCCCGAGGTTTTTATCTCGTGTGAACAATTCTGTACTGGGTTGATGATTTAAGTATTGTTGCAGGAACTAAGATAAATGCGGAACAATTCTATACTGGGTTGATGATTTAAATATTGTTGCAGGAACTAAGATAAATGCGGAACAATTCTGTACTGGGTTGATGATTTAAATATTGTTGCAGGAACTAAGATAAATGCGGAATAATTCTGTACTGGGTTGATGATTTAAATATTGTTGCAGGAACTAAGATAAATGCGGAACAATTCTGTACTGGGTTGATGATTTAAATATTGTTGCAGGAACTAAGATAAATGCGGAATAATTCTGTACTGGGTTGATGATTTAAATATTGTTGCAGGAACTAAGATAAATGCGGAACAATTCTGTACTGGGTTGATGATTTAAATATTGTTGCAGGAACTAAGATAAATGCGGAACAATTCTGTACTGGGTTGATGATTTAAATATTGTTGCAGGAACTAAGATAAATGCGGAATAATTCTTTTTTGCAGAAAAAACAGTCTCTGAAAAATGGAGCTTCATATACTACGGTTGACGACGAAGTATATGGCTGCTGGAATAGCGCGTAGAGCAGCTTTGTCATCTTCCTAATTTTAATATTCACAGTTACTCCTTCAAACTGACAGCACACTTCAGCCATTGTATAGTAGATAACTATACTTCACCGTAACTAACTATACTATACATCGTAACGTATCTAAGGGGAAAAGTGTCAGGAAATAAGAACAAAAGTTATCGCAATAAACAAAGAACACATGAACGTATGGTATAATTAATCAGCGGTTGATTGACAATAACCTATTATCATAAACAACAAATATTACTTACAAATCTTTGTAAGTCTCCACTGGCAATTGCTACCAAAATTTAAAGGACTCCAAAGAAGAATAAGTCAACTTAATTTATTTGAATGAGGCCACTTAACATTTTTGAGCTACCGACATTGGAGAAAATCTTTTAGCCATAAAGACCTGTCAGCGTCCAGAATAAAAAATCGGTGATATTTTTATAAGCGTGTAGCCGTACGCAGGAAAACGAATCTTCTTCTTAATTGGCGCTGCAGCTCTTGGAGGCCCTTGGCTTTTCTGGGCAATCCGCCTCCAGTCGTATCGATCCTCTGTCTTCAGTCTCCATCTTTTTTACACCGATCCTGAGCAGGTTGTCCTTAAGGTTATCCGACCTCTCCTTCTTTTTCCACCAGGTCTCTTCGGAAAAAGTTTTCTTAATTGTGGTTGTCTTTAACATTCTCTGGACATGCCCTGCCCACCGGAGTCTACTTTTTTTATGTCAGTGACAATATCTGATAATCCATAGATTTACTGGATTTCTGCATTCGTCGTATTCTCCAGCAGGAAAACGAATAAGCAAGAAAAATAGTA
Source organism: Magicicada septendecula (assembly GCA_034769895.1). Classification (NCBI taxonomy): domain Eukaryota; kingdom Metazoa; phylum Arthropoda; class Insecta; order Hemiptera; family Cicadidae; genus Magicicada; species Magicicada septendecula. The sequence goes on along the minus strand of CM068368.1, from coordinate 82,463,054 downwards.
TTAGAAAATATAGGCGGCCAAAGGAAAATAGATTAAGTTAAAGGTAATTTAAACTCCATTAAGAGATCCGAAACAGTTGGGGTTAGGAACTGGTTAGGAACTTCGACGAAGGGTCGTTCCTCATGGCGACAAATATAAAGGAGGCCAACGCGGTTTCATTTGCTAGCGACGACATACTCACGGTTTTTATGAAGCTTCTTTGCCACTTCGCAATTATATCTTGTATTAGTTATAGTAAAAACTTTTTTAAATTTTGTGGTATTGTTAACAAAAGGAAGTATTTTCCTGTGTGAGCCCCTTTTTTAGTATCACTCTTCACTTATTATAATTACCAAAATTAAGATAATTATTACACAAGCTGTTACTGCGCGCATCAGCTTTTACGATGGTTTTAATTAAAACTATTTCCGTTCTTAGTTCAATCCTGATATAAACAAACACACGTAACAAATCTTAAACGCTACTGATCAGGGGAGGTTGACAATATTCACACAGTAATGTGTTACGCCCATGTGCAGAATGTCTGTATAGTCATGTGAGAGTTATTTTATTATTACAATTATTATTATTACTTATATCGGGAAACGTAGTTTTATGACTTCCATCTATTCGCTCTATTCTGAACAAAACAATTCTGCAAGCTGCTTGATAAAAAACAACTGATAGAGAAGGAGGTAAATGAAACAACGTCGGACAAGTGGCGTCGTTGTATCGAGCACACAATTAAGGAAGAAGATGAGCTCTCGGAACTGAACCACATTACCGACGTCGTTGTGGACATTCTTATCAATAATAACGCTGACTCAAGCGATGATACACGTTCCGACTCACAATTAACTGTAAACACAATTGAATTACTCTCTGACAGCAACTGATATTATATGCTACACGGGTAATTATGACAGTTTCTATTTTTGTTTTAAATAAACTTTACTTTTTGTTTTGTTATGATTTGTAAACGGTTAGTAAAAAGCCATTAACTGGTGTTATAAAATATTTCATTGTCGATCTGAAACAGTCACACAAATATTACCTTGGTTAGGACAAATTATTACAATTTACGTGTGATTATACGGCATCGATATTATATGTACCCTGTCTGTACTCCTTGTGTCAGAGTGACACGCCTCTAATTCAAGCAGCAAATAGAGTTTCAGATGTGCCACGGCTGTTTGTTTACATCAGGATTAAACTAAGAAGGGAAATAGTGCACACATACTAACACCATTACTCAGTTAAGTGTTATACGGAAACTATACAAATACTAAAGTTGTACGAAGTCTTGCACGGACGGTGTCATTTTGATTAAAATTAATTCCCGAGTCGTTTTGCCGTGATCCAAAGCTTATGGCAAAATCAGACGTTTCGGCAGTACCACTGGCTGCCATCTTCAGTGAAAACGAGTCAACGTGTTTTCACTGAAGATAGCAGTCAGTGTTACTGCCGAAACGTCTGATTTTGTCAGAAACTTTGACCCATGTCCAAACAGCCCGGGAGGTAATTTTAATCACAGTATGCGAACACTGATTTGAAGCAAGCACTATATAGCAAGACTACGCGGAAGATATAACTGACTGTTTTCTTTTTGGTTTCAGTACCTTCAGACACTGTCAGGGTTGAGGTGTTCGGATGTCACTTTACTAAAAACGGACCCCATCCTTTGGCGGTAGACGACATTGAATACTTTCACATCCCATTCAGGCAAACGGCTGCCGATCGTTACGAGCTCGAAAACGACTATATTCTGATCAGAGGCGGGGATTATATGACTTTTAGGTTGTGGTATGATTTACAGCTGACGTCTGTTGAATCACGTCTCTTAACGCAAAGCTACAGGAACGCTTACACCGTTATCTTTAAAAATCGCACCTCACCGGAAAACTACACAAGTACACCAGAAAGCTTCACACTTGTATTTGATGAGAAATAAGCGTTTGTGTATGTATGCGTGTGTGTGGCTGTAGAATGAACAGTCATACTCGTGGATAACTAATTGTAGACCAAGAATAATTGTGCAATAATTCACACAACGGATAATTGCTTATTTCAAGCCGCATATCGGTAATTCTAACTAACATTGACATGTACTAAGTAACCAAAATCAATTTTTTAATTAATTTATATAAAAAGAATAAAAAATGATATCTGGTAAAAACATGAGCATACAAAGAAAATGACAAATGACTTTTGTAAGTTAATCTAAATTTTTGATATTTACTGTAAAACAATTATAAAATCGGTTTCAAACAATATGTGTTTCTTATGTAAATTTTTATTAAATAAAGTTGTGTTGATTGTTGTAACCAAAAACAGAAATAACATTGGTGCACACCACTATAGAAAAACGTTTCGGATCAGCGCTTTCATGATGAGCAGTGAAGCTTGAAAGCGCTAATCGGAATTTTTTTTTATATTAGTGTGCAACAGTGTTACTTCTGTTTGTTACACAAATCAACTGTACAACTTTCACATATTTTTACAATACGAAACACTGTTTATATAATGCTACTTAGGTAGACGTTGCTTTGGATTTAACAGTGGAATCAAGCAAAGTATGGAATTCAATATAGCATTTACGTGAGTTGATAGAGACACTTGTCGAACGAAACGTGTTTTTTGAGCATTGCAAACGCCATCAACACTTGTGTAGAGTATAACTTAGTTTAGGTTAATAACTGGTTTCCGAATAATATTCCGGCTGAACAATAAACCATGAGCTGGCAGAAAAGTAGAAATAAAAAAAAAATCGTTGGTTACACAAGATCTATTGAACACATTGTTTTGTAAATATAAATAAGAAACGATGTAAGGAAATTGTATTTCATAAAAGCGTGATGATTTCGCTTATCAGAAATTTTCTAAATGAAGATTGTACAACTTTTAAACTTTTTTAAGAACACAAATATTGATTATAAAAAAGATTATTTAAAATTCTGATAGAGAAAAATTTAATATGAAAGTTCATATTTGTATGTAAATTTTATATAGTTAATAAATAATTTCATATTATTTTTAACTCTCTGAATAAAATTTATTCCTTCCACAATTCACGGAAATTAAATTTTTCTACAGTTCTCTATTATTTGACAATTTATAATTATACACGTGGCCAGTAAAGTTTCCAACACATTAATAAAATTAAAATAATCATGAAAAACGTTTCGCCCCGAAAATAGAGAAATATGAAAGCAATGTAGTAATGTCAAGTTCTTAAACTTTCCAACCACCACCACAAAATTTATTTCTGTAATAGGCTTCAGTTGAAACTAAAGTTTAACTAGTTCGGTTTAAATGTAATATTCATATGGTTACGTTACTTTTGGAATATTTTATTAAAGGACAAGGATCGCAAATATATCGTAGTCCTTTTTAGTCTTTATCATCACAGTGAGGCTTTGAGTACATTCAGTTATAAAATTTAAACGTCTTAAAAGGAAGCGAGATTTCAATAAGGGAAACAAACCTATATAATGACAAATTCTTTACTGTAATTTAGTTACGTTTACAATTAGCGAACTTAACACACTTGTGACAAAGCAGCTCGTAATAAGATTTACGCCATATTTGATTACAGAAGATACATAAAACATAGAAAACAATGGGCCGAGACGCCGCTCTCATACACTACGTTGCCGGATTCTCGGGGACTCCGGTAGAATAGTCAAAAGCGTTGCGTCATTCTGTTGCTCCTACAATGCGTCCAAATCGCCACGTATACCATACGTGTTTCCTACCTCCTCGGTTTAACGAGAACAGTAACAACAGAAACATCAACAACAACAACAACAACAACAACAACAAAAGCAACAACAACAACAACAACAATAATACTAAAACACACTTCTTTCTCACCACAGAAGGACTATGAAAAGAAACATACAAAGTACCATTTAAGTATTTTATTAAACAAATTTCCGGGAGCTATTCTAATCAAAACAAGACAGATAATAACAACACCGTTTCTAGATTTTATAATTACTTGCTCTGTTTTCATGGGACAGTCTTCCATTTTCCCTCTAGTGTATTTATGTTTACTCATAAACGGGTAAATTTTGTTATCTCATCAAAAGTTTGGTTTGATTGTATGGACTAAAATCTCAAGTGTTGATAGGCATATTCGTAAATTACAAATATGCAAATTTCAGCTCTAATCAAATTGATTTCGGCTTTACAAGCGATTAGATTGTTCAAGTTCTTTAACTTAGTAAATGATTTTGAACATTTTGATGAGAGAATTCATATGAAAAGAAATAACAAATAGTATGCTGTTGATAAAATATCTGGGATTAATACGTGTTAATATAAATGCTGCGGAACTGATTTTTAATTTAACTTTTAAAAATCCAGGCTGCAAATTAAAATTGGTAAAAAATCGTCGAATCTTTAGTGTATAGATCGTGGTCGATCTCTAGTAAAATCAACAAGAAACATGTTCCTGCAACAGGAAGAAGCGAAATATTTTTATTAGTCATGCACATTATTAGTGTCTAGGGCTAGGGAAGTAAGCACATTTCTGCTGTGATCCTTTTTGAACGCAAAGGAACGCCACTGTTTGTCTACTAATGTTTGTAGTTAAACTTGTCCTGATGTAACAACAATAAAACATTTCTGTTCATAAAAACTTGTGTGTTGCATTCTGATTACCGTCTTTCACGTTCACCTTAAGTGGAATAAGTAAATTTTTTCCAATAGACAAAATCTTCTTAAACTAATCATCGTAGTTTAAAAGTTTTCTCACCCCATTGTATAAACAGGGTTATATACAAAATTAAAACCAGGTGTTTTATAGGGTTCTAATTAAAAATCCGGAGTGACTTTGGGAATACAGCTTAAAAAATTAATTTGTATGGGTTCCATGTTTTATGCAAATGACATAGTTCTTATTCAAGAAAATTAGGATGATTTACAAATAGCTATGTTTCATTTACAAGAAATAGCAAGAGAGTACTCACTAACAATTTCAGTGAGAAAGAATAAAACCATGGCTTTTAAAGGTAATTATCCAGTGAGGACTAAGATAGTCATAAACAAACAGCACTTTAGAAGAAGTGAGTCGTTTTAAATGTCTCGGATGTGCAGTAAGCTATGAATCTGAATATGATATAAAGGGAAGATAAATAAATTTAGAAATATTTGTGGTACGATTCATTGAAATCTTAGAATTAAAACAAGACACAGCACAAGGATTAAATTTTATCAGACAATTGTAATACCTACGTTGATTTATGCGAGTGAGGTGTGGATCATGAAAAAAAAGGAAAGCTGTAAGATTCAGAGTGCTGAAATAGTTTCTTCGAAATACTTTAAATTATACATTGGAAGATAGAATAAGGAATGAAGATATCAGAGCAGAACTCGAAGTAAAGGACATTAATGAAATCATTTTAACACGTAGAAGACAATGGTGTGATCATCTGCAAATGATGACAGAGTATCGATTGCCGAAAGCGGCATTGAACTATAAAGCCATTGTAGAAGCGTGGGTCGTCTGATGATGAGATGGTTGCCGGTACAGGGTTATATAACCGAATCCTTGAGGAGGAGGAGGAGGAGGAGGAGGAGGAGGAGGAGGAGGAGGAGGAGGACGACGAGGAGGGGTGGAGCGGAGGGGGGAGGGGGGAGGAGAAGGAGGAGGAGGAGGAGGAGGAGGAGGAGGAGGAGGAGGAGCAGAAGAAGAAGAAGACGAAGACGAAGAAGAAGAAGAAGAAGAAGAAGAAGAAGAAGAAGAAGAAGAAGAAGAAGAAGAAGAAGAAGAAGAAGAAGAAGAAGAAGAAGAAGAATTAAAAAGCAGAGAGGTATTGCCGAAATGTAAAGATGAATTAATTTAAAATATAATTTATAATAAAATATGTTGAAAATATGGATATTTATTTCTAAAACGTAGAATTAAGATTTTTAGCGTTGTACTCTAAATTTTAATATTGTCGCGCTCAATACGAATTTATACGATCTCAGACACATGATCAACCACACATACTTTTTTCACACAATCGATTTAAATCCGACAAAACCACTTCACAATCTTTGAAGTCAGAAGAGGAATTGTAGAGAAAACGTAGTAATGCAAAAGAGTGTGATGAAGAAACGTTTAAATTTCAAGAAGCGTTAATAACAAGAACGTATCATTCAAACAAAAAAAATCATTCATTACTGGCTCCCTTAACTAGAGACAATCCTTTCCAAAACTATTAGGTCACGCCTTTTGAATAAAAAAACCAGACAGTTTCTGTCGGTGAAATTGGTTTTCAACTTTGTTTAGACTACTCAACCGTTACATAGTGTAAATTTAATATATTTCTTTAGAAAAATTACTTTTGTATGCCCGTATGTTGGCAACACTGTGAGATTGTTTTCATGCCTTGTTAACAAGCGTCTACTCAAAGCCATAGCGCGTTGATGAAGCCGCAAATCTGGCATGGTGGGGAGCTTAGCTGATTATGGTACGAATTTTAACGAAGACGTCCGAACATTTTACCGCGCTTATTATAGCCTGAGTACTGAATGAAAACACTGTAGGCGCTTAGAGGTAAGAATTGTTTTATTTATTAGCACAAAATAAGTGATATTCAAACATAGGTAGACTTTCTAAATTTCTGTAGGTAAAAAACGGATCTTGAGTGTTTTACGGCAGCCAATAAAATTCCGTATTTTTACTTCTTTAATATCAGGCCAAGCGATCCTTACAAAAATATGCACAATAAAATATATATTAGAAATGCCTACTGAGATTTATTTATTACAAACAGTTTTTATAAAAACATTATTGTGATCACCCAAAAATCGATTTTGAAATTCCAGTAGAAATAATTGTTTTGATGTATTGATATTATAGTTTTGTTTTAGCATATGTATAAGTGTGTAGCAAACGCGTCTCGCCTCTCTCCCTCTCTCTCTCTGTCGCACACGCACACACTCTTGCATTCGCGCGCACGCGCACTATGATAAATGTACAAGTAAAATAGACTATAAGAGAGAAAAACATTCAAACCATTTAGTAGGTGTAATTTAATTGTAATTTAAGTGTAATTTATTAAGTGCCTTACCAGTATAGTAAAGATTAGTGAATTAAATATAAAATGTAATATAAAAAACATAAAAGCAATTAAATTGGAATATTGGAAAAAAGGAAAGAACAAAGAGTAAAGCATTGAAATTGGCATGTGGTCAGGTTTATATACATGTTGTGTGTGTGTGTGTGTGTTTTTTTGTGGAGGGGGTACACAATTTAATTTGATAAATGTAATTAGTAATCTAGTTAAAAAGTATAGCGAATGAAACATATGAAATGTGTTAGGTTAAGTAAATAAAATTTTATAAGCACTGTTTATTTTACTCAGCTGTCATTATAACTGGTATTAATTTTTAAATCTGTCTGAGTACTTTTACTTTTTCCATTTGTCTTTGATAAATGTAGCATAGCACATCAGGTACAAAGAATACCCTCTCACGTCAATGTGTCGAAAATGAAAAAGCCGATTTTATTGAAACAAAAACCAAAATAAAATTTGGAATGTTCTCTAAATTTCACTCACTGACACAATATAGCTATCTCTCATAAAACGAAAGTTTGTCGCATGCCGAAAATTTCACTACATGCAAATTAAAAAAGAAATTTCATGACGTGGAACCTTCTGAAGACTCTGTTTTGCAAATTGTTAAAACTATCGGTTAAAATTTATGCCTAAAACCATCCTCAAACTTCAAGGAACACGGTGGTGAAAGAAGTTTAGAAATCAGATCAGCTGTTACTGAGGTTATCTCGGGCAATGAAACACATTCGCATTCTCTCGCGCTCTCCGCCCCACCATGCCAGATTTGCGGCTTCATTAACGCGCTATGGCTTTGAGTAGACGCTTGTTGCCTTGTTAGGTATCACACAACATTGCGGTCAGCTGTGTGATTTAGTAAAGTTCTTTTGTGAAATTGTTTTATTACCAGTTTATGTTCAGAATCGTATTAAAATTGCATTAAGAGACGATTCTGAATATACACCTGCAGTAGTTATTAAAAAATGTCTTAAGCTGAAAATTATTTTCGTAGTTTAAATTAGGAGTCTGGCTAATACGTTTTAGCGCAGTCTTCATATTGAAACACAAAAATACGACCAACAGATTAACTTTGCGTCCTTTAAAGCCTCTATTACACTAGGCAACTGATTGCATAAAAAGATGTGGGGCATTGGTTTAACTGAGACCTACTACACAACTCCACACTATTACTGCAATCGGTTGCATGGTGTGCAACCCATGCAACTGCTCGTGCAATTAGTTTCACGCCCTCCTTGTTGGCGCATCGATCTAAATGTAGCCTATTACACTATGTAATCGACTGCATGCAACTCGCCTGCGGGCGCGTTCAGTGGACAACGAAGAAATTTCATGATATGGGGCTGACATAAAACATACAATTTTTTACAAAACAGCCAATATCTCAAAAACGAAAAAAGATTTTTTTTAATCAGAAGCGAAAATAATATTTGTATTTTTTTCTAAATTTCACTCACTTATACCATATATCTGTTATAGAACGAAAATTTCAGTACACGCCAATTAACAAAGAAATTTCATGACATGAGACCGTTTTAAGGCTCTCTTCTAGAAAATTATTAAAGTTATCGGTTCAAATTTATGTCTAAAACCATCCTCAACCTCAAGAAACAAACACACTTGTGAAAGAATTTTTTTTATCGGATCGGTAGTTTTTGAGGTTAGCCCGGACAAAGATAGAAACAAGCTTTATCTCTTTATAATGATACGAGTAGTATAGACGAGACACTAACTCTGCAACTGATTGCAGAGCAGTTGGAGCCCGTTTTTACTGCCCTGCAAACTAGTTTCATGTAACCTTGCAATCGATCGGTTGCGTAATGTAATAGAGGCCTAATAAACTTACTATATAATGGCTTAAATAAGACTTTCTCAACGGGTTTGCCGCGAGTGTTCGCCAGGCATGGTGTGAAATTTCTGATGCTTTGTGATCTTTGTAAAGGTAATAAAATTAATTTCGCTTGATATAAATTTTAAAGGAAACAAGAGGAAAAAATATTTAAAAACTTCTCTTGGCCTGCAGTACAAAGTTTGATTTATTAACCAGGATTCGAGAGTGTTCTGTGCTGCCGGGATCGAATGGTACGGTGAGCAAATAACTATAACATTGGTTTAAATAATGGGAAAGTAGTAAAAAATAACGTAGCGTCCTTAAAATATGGCAAAAGATTAAAATATCTGAGACACGTGTTTATAATCAATGTCTTAGAAAATGTACTATTCCATTTAGAAGTTTAATTTAAATAAGTACAGTTTGGTTATTTTACTGTTTTTTTAAGTATGTGTATAGGTCTGTAACTGTGTCCATTTTTTATTTTATTGTGATTTTTTGTCTATATATATAGTAAACACTTTGTTTAACTTTGTTTGTATATTATATTTGTTAAATGTTATGAATATTCCATCATTTAAACCATTGACTTTCTTTGATTATGCCATACAAAACGTACGTCGTTACCATACAAGGAACTAAGGACGTCTAGTGAGGTAACGAGCAACTAGCACCATTTCACTTTATTCGTATACGAATGTGTCACTGAATAATAGTTTCACTGCAGTTCGGTGAATTCTAGTACGGTATTATAGGAGGCAACGTCCATAGCGGAGCATAGGCGGGAACTGCAACAGACAAATTACACTGTAATGTCGTGTTTGTTTATCGAATACGTTTGTAAAAGCAAAGATATGTAGAACTGGAAATTTTGAGTTCGTTTAGTCTTTTCTGTTGGCGCAGTACTTAATCAATTCTTTGCTGTTACAAAAGTATTCTGTTTACGTGTAAAATATATTTACCTCTATGCAGAGAGTATGTTTTTGTGCTTACGACGTATCACAAACATGATGATTTTATCACAAACGTTCTGTTAATTTGTGGTAGCCAATCGCTTTAGCGGAGTGGATCAGTAAGCAAACGAGAGATGGGGGTTCTGTCAGGGCAGCCTGGTAGTAGCCTGGTAGAAAGTCAACAAATTGTTTCAGAGTCAAAACAGAAGTCTCTGTTTATTGTTACCTGTACAGCGCACAAATAAAGGACATAAATGAAATTATTTCAATTTACAGAAGACAATCGTGGGATCGTCTGCAAAGTATGACAGAGGATTGATTGCCGAAAGCGGCACTGAACTATAAAGCCATTGATAGAAGAGACGTGGGTCATCCTAGGATGAGATGGGTGCCGGAACAGGTTTATATAAACTAATCCTTGAACAGGAGAAGAATACAGCGCACAATACTGATCGAAAGAAACAAAAACATAAAATTGTGTCCCCCCTCCCGTAACCGCGAACACAACATCAGTAGTTCAACGTATGGACGAAGCTGTAACAACAAACTTCAAGCATTTTACACTAACGTCTTGTAGTTCAACAAAACAGGCTCTAAGGTGCTTGCTTAGAGATGCACGAAGACGTCACGATTAACTTTCTTAAAGCAATCCGCGTATCCAACGACGTTTGGAACCAAGTTACACAAATATTTACAAAACTAAATGCTTTCGTAAATATGGTGTCTGCCACATTGAATATGAAGAGTACAATGAAGTGGCAGGAAGTCGTACCCAGTGCTAGTGGTAGGGAAGATTTGAAGGTGCTGAACATGAAGCAGGCTTCCGTTACGTAGTTTTTGTAAACGTGTCCGAAAACTTGCCGCAATACGCGGCGAATGATGGATGTGGAAATTATGACTGTGGAAATTATGACTGAGGAAATCATGACTGTGGAAATTATGACTGTGGAAATGATGACTGAGGAAATTATGACTGTGGAAATTATGACTAATGTTATGAAGAGAAAAAATGACGGTTGGTTCCGTTGAACAAGGGGACCAGCCATAACTTCCAGTAATCCCGATTTAGTCGGTTTCACAAGCATCAAATTACATATTGTGTTATGGTCTCCAAGTTGCATATAACTAATTATAGTTAATATTACCTCGTGTATCCAGGTGCACTGGTGCTTCTCCTTGCAACTTCAATGTTTTTTAAACAACTACGCGTTTCGGGACTCATGGTCCCATCATCAGGTTGGTAAAAACGAAAATCACTTACATGGAGTACGTCAACTTAATAAAATACAAATAAAAACTTTCACTCGCACATCATTCCAGAACACAAAATCATAGTACCGCGTGTATACAATTACACCACTACACGATGCGCATCGTATCGGACTATTCGCTCGAGAGGTCCGATACGATGCGCATCGTGTAGTGGTGTAATTGTATACACGCGGCACTATGACTTTGTGTTCTGGAATGATGTGCGAGTGAAAGTTTTTATTTGTATTTTATTAAGTTGACGTACTCCATGTGAGTGATTTTCGTTTTTACCAACCTGATGATGGGACCATGAGTCCCGAAACGCGTAGTTGTTAAAAAACATTGAAGTTGCAAGGAGGGGCACCAGTGTACCTGGATACACGAGGTAATATTAACTATAATCAAGTTACAGTCAAGGGTTGAGGAATCTTGAGGAATTTATCAGAGCAATTGGTGCTTGGTGGTATCTCCACATAAAACAAAAGTAACGGCTTTGAGAGGGACGTATCCAGTAAGTACAAAGATAGAGGAAAATGGAAACATCTTTGAGCAGATATCCAGTTTTAATTATCTTAAATCCGAAATATCTCCCGCAGAGAGATATTTCAGCATTTTTGTGATGTCGACAATACACTTAATAAATTTAAGCATATTGTAGCATAACGGAAATTTTGCCTTATTTTACATTTTAATAACACATAGAAAAACAAAGGAAGAAGCAATCTGGAATGAGTAGAAGAAACCTAAATAAAAGTAATATAAAAGAAGTAATCATTATAATAAATAAAATGCCTTAACAGTACTATCAAACTCTCGATCAAAAGAAATTAGACACATTCAATTCAGAACAAAATGTGTTAAACCATATAGGATGATTATTATCCCAGTAACATCATCAGTATACCCAGTAAGATAAGGAGCAGTAAAGAAATATAACCAGAAACAAATTGATTAAAATGAAAAATCTCCAAGGTACCAAAACCTATTTTAAAGACAGAACACTCTATCAAACTAAACCAAAATAAATAAATGAAATTAAACTGTAGTTGTTATACAAATTTAGAAACCCATATAAAAAAGTAAGAGAATACAATACCAGTAGGTTGATTTAATGTAAACATAATTATAAATAAAACAGTGGAAATTAAAAAAGGATTAAGGATAATAAATAGTGTGTATAAAGTGAAATTCCTTATTCTCCACAAATTAGAAACCTTATGACAAACTATGTGAGAGAATAAAGTGCATAGTGTATAATTAAGGGGAAACGCCCCAAACCAATTGGGGAAGGACAGCAAAAGACTGTAATTAGGCTAAGACCGTGATTTGTTTATTTGTTTAATTATAATTTTTATCATTATATTGGTATTCAATACCTACCATGTTGATATTAGTATATACTAGATGTTAGAAAATAAGTGTTTATTGTATTTAAAGAATGTTATTTTATATCAGAATTTTGTTAAGGAAGGAAAGGCAATATATTAATTCAAACGTCCTATAAATAGTGAATCAGAAAAGATAATAATAATAATAATGTGAAATGATTATAATATTGATAGGAATGAAAATTAATAAAATTAATAATATGCCAAATTCAACTTTGACCCTGTAATCAAATCAGAGGAGATAAATTAATGAAAACCTAGACCAAATTTATATAAATTATTCCCTTTAGCATACAAATACTTTATTATATTTATCACAACAACCTGTAATACTAATTAAGAGAGTCAGGGGGTAAAATTGACTTAAATATTGATTGTACAAGATAAGGCCTAAACAATAAACCAAGTATGAGTAGAATGTAAATAAAGCCGTAAATGTTTAGTATAATGACAATGTGGTGAAGGCAAATTATAATGGTTTAATTAATGATCTTATCTGAGAACAATGGTAACATAAAACATAGTGTAAACCATTTAATGGATAATTATGTGAATCATGATAAGCCCTAAAAGTAAATTTCAAGGAATGTAACTTTTGAGTTTAATTCAAACCAAACTAGGTCATGTTTAGTATTAATTTGTATTAAATCAAAGCAGGAATATAGTTATATAATTAAGATTTCATAAAAATACTAAATAACTAAATTATAGCCAGTAAAATATAAAAATGTCATTTATTTCTATAAAATCGAATTGGTAATAAGTCAAACAGCTGATAGTGAACAATGAAAAGTGCAACCAAAATCTTACAGGATTTTCTATATGAAGAAACAAATATAATTAGTTGATTGTTAGACTCCAAGCAAGACGGACGTGTTAGAGTATTGAAAAGAAATCTGAATTAAAAAATTTTAACTAGCTCAAACCAAGATGTTTTATGGAATTATGAAAGAATGAAGAATATACAGTAAATTAATAAATCCAATTTGAATAGTCATTGGAATAATAAAACAGAATTGAAAAACACTAAACTAACTCCCAGAACGAGTGGTCACGACGGAATTATAATCTAACCTAATATACGAACAGCGAACTGATTGAATAAACCATTCGGCACAATACACGTATTACCGGACGAAATCCAGTGGAGGACGAAAACCAAATATCACAATTTGAAGATCTTGTAATAACTACATCACAGAAGAGGAATTTATCAACTACTGCACTTTATTGAAGTCAAATCTCAGAGACACATTCTTAGCGTGGGACAACACATGGGAGCAGCCATCTTTTAATTTCAAACCAGCCCGAGGTGAAGAAGACGTGACGTCAGCATACCCAGCCTGCGGTTCGAATAACATTTTACTATATACTATATATTTTTTTAAATTATTATCTGTTAGTGAATAAGTCTTTTTTATTTTCTAATTGTAAGTATTAAATTCTCTCACTTGCCTTTCCTGACTATTTCGACAGTTCAAAGAATCCATGTTAATTAATAATTTAATTTGAAATAATTTTGGAATATATATTAATCGACCTGAGATCCAGTCTCGACTCCGACTCGAATTAGTCGACGCAAGTCGAATAATTGCATTGATCATAATAAACATAATTATTGTTTTAAATTGTCGTTTTATTGATTATTTAAGAACTCTCAATTCATCAACGAGGACTTCTGAAGGAAAAAGACGAGCAGAAGAAGAAATAAAGACACTGAATTGACCGCTACCTTCAATCGATTTGGCTACGACAATCTATTTAACGCGGAGAAACAAATATTTCTTCACCAAGTAATACCTAATTACTAATTACTATTTTAGTTAATTGAATAATATTAATAGAAGTAATAAAAGCACCTAAAATAATTAAATAATAAAATTGACAAAAAGTAAAAATAAAAATAAATAAAAAATAAAAATTTTATTAAACAATTCTTATACTCATTTGAAAATAACTTTGTTTATTTACAATATATGTGGGACAATCCATAGAACCATAAAATACAAAGCTTGGAAAGACACTAAGCTATCGTTTTATAAGACCATGGCTGTATCGGTGGCGATGTATGGAAGTGAGACATGGGTATTTTCACAGAGAGACAGAGGGAAGGTTACATCAGCAGAAATGAAATTTCTCAGGTTGGTCAAAGGGTGCACCATACGAGACAGATTAAGTAATGCACACATAAGGCGAGAATTACAAATTTTTAAATTACAGGATAGAATTACGTAATTCAAGGCCAACTGGTGTAAGCGTTTGAGAAGAATGCAGCATGATCGCCTCCCCAAACTTCCCTTGAATCCACAAGGGTATCATAATGTGGGGCGTCCGAGGACGAGATGGTTTCCGGAACAGGCAGTGCATCCTAATCCGTAAAGTGGAGATGATGACGATGATGATGAGTTGATACAGTTTATTGGACAACAGAACGCAAGTGACTCTATGTTCAGGTATTTAATAACCTTAAACGGCTTATTACAACTCAGTGTATTAACACCAAGGAGCATCCAAAAATTTCTAACATTTAAAAAATTGTAAAAATTTTTAATTTAAAAACTCAAATATATTGTATACTAAACACAATACGCAAGTATAATAATCGCTTTTAATAAAACAGTATAAATTTACTAAATTTCTGTTTTTGATTTGATTATCTAATTCAATTCGAAATTTTCCGTAACCTTTCTTAATTAAAATTTTTTACTGGTCTCTTCAGTTTCAAAGTATCCAAGTTTTATTATATTTAATTTAAAAACTAAACAGACGAAATATTTCTAAGTTAAAACTGAAAACCACATAAATTATCAAGTAACCACGTATTTGTAGCAACCGTGTTGAAGAAGAGATAAATTTTGTTTTGTCTGTTCAAAGCAAGCTATTAACTTATCTATGTATGTATGTGTATTTATTTATTTTCAAGTCTTTATTCTTCATTTTTATGACATATTATAGTTTAAAATAGATTTATGAAATAGACAAAATAAAGTCATAACGAACCAGTAAAAGAATAGTCTCGAATGAGTAATAAAATTAACGTTAAGTAGTTTAAGTGCTTACGTGGCATCACCCAAGGGGTCGGCGGCGATCCTGAAAGCACAAGAAAAAGTAAAAACGTAATTAATAATTGTCAGTAAAATTAACAAAACAATTCTCACATGCTCGTAACATTAACTTAGTTTATAATCGTAAAACACACACACACACACACACACGCGCGCGCGCGCGTGAGAGAGAGAGAGAGAGAGAGAGAGAGAGAGAGAGAGAGATTCGCTGTATAAAAATTACTTTGATGATTTTGACCAATAAAAATGTTAAGCGAAGGTGGCCACACCTTCCACTTTGACAAAGTAGGCTACAAATAATATTCTTCATTTTTTTCTTATTTCGGGGTCAAAACGTCCTACGACGCCGTCCGATGCCCAACCTCCATTGTTGTCTGTCATTGCAGTTTCCGTCTATCGCTCAATTACTATATCCACACTAGCGCGCTTTTCGTGCATTTGAAGCATGCGCAGTAGGATCTTCCTCCAGCGAACATAACGCATGCACATAGCATGACTCAAAATCAGTTGAAGGTCACCGTTTTTAGTGACGCATTCAGTAACGCACGTGCTTCAACCACCAGAACCCGGACAATTCTTTACTTTGTGCGTCCGCTCCTTTTTCGGTCACGTATAATAGATTCACACACACACAACGCAGTGGCGAAGCGTCCATATACGCTATGTAAGCGGCGCTTACAATTTGAAAATAGTTGATAAAAATGAACTTTTTTTGCTAAAACCACGGACTTCTCTATAATAAATGTTAAATCCGAGAGCTTCCTGTATGAACAAAATAAGGTAAATACAGCGGATGCAAAGCGCGTTTTACGTAAGCGGCGATTCGAGTGTGTATATTCGTTGTCCATATACGCTGCTGACTCTGTCGCGTGTTGGCTGCTACGGCGGTCATTCCTCCCGGCCACTGCCCTGCATAGACAGCCGAGTGATATTGGTGGAGGGGGAAGCTTGCTTCCACACACTCGCTAATACGCTACAATAGTAGTCGC
Organism: Magicicada septendecula; assembly: GCA_034769895.1. NCBI lineage: Eukaryota > Metazoa > Arthropoda > Insecta > Hemiptera > Cicadidae > Magicicada > Magicicada septendecula. Next base: position 82,446,531 of record CM068368.1, on the reverse strand, counting down.
GTGTTCGCTGTTAGCATTTGTTAGTTGTGTTAAAACCATTGTAGTGTTTGTTTCTGCGATGTCTGCTTCTACCGCTCCTTGTGATTCAGTTGCAGGAAGTTCTTTCTCATGCGTGAGTGAGTGTAATTGTATTATTGAAGAATTATTAGTAAAGCCATTCAGTGCTAGATCTTTTACAGACAAACTGACCATAGTGTCGAAATGCAGACCTACAACCTTGATGCCTAATTTAAAATCTAAAGCCAAAAATTTCACTCGGCATTTGAAACAACAGAATTACGTTTGGTTCATGTGGCTGTGCGGTTGTAAAAGACTGACAAAATTGTACTGTTGGCCATGTCTTCTTTTCTCGACAGAAAGGTCTACCATTTGGACTAAGTCTGGATTTACCGACTTAAGGAACCTGCGCAATGTAGGAAAAAGGCATAAATTGTCGCAAAGCCATATTGCTTCCCAAGTAGGCTAGCTCTGAAAAAGTTTGGAAAAAACAACTAGAATTGAGTTTTCTTTAAGCGAGCAGCACAGAATTAACATAGAGAAACACAATGAGCAAGTTAAAATTAACAGGCATATTGTAGGTCACAGGCATATTGTAGGGAACATGAACTTCCGTTTCGAGGACACAATGAATCTGAAGATTGCAGTAACCGCGTAAACTACATAGGACTGATAAATTTACTTAGAGGATATGATGATAAACTAAATTCCCATCTTGAACGTTCAACAGTATTTTGTGGATTATCCAGCGACATTCAAAATGATTTAATTGATTGCGTTTCAGAGACTGTTTTATCAGAAATAAAATTAGAAATTAAGGAAGCATCGTTTGTAGCCCTCATAATGGACGAAACTAGGGACATAACTAATAAGTGTCAAGTTTCCACGGTGTTAAGATTAGTTAATAAGCTGGGTGATATTCATGAACGGTTTCTTGGATTTGCTGAGTTGAGCAATGATCGCAGGGCAAAGGCATTAGCTGAACATGTTTTCAAAACTTTAGATGCATACCAGTGTGAGGAAAAATTGGTGGCCCAAACCTGTGACGGTGCTGCAGTTATGTCGGGAGATAAGGGTGGGTTACAAGCTATTGTTAAAGTTACACACAAACGTGCTTTATTTGTGCATTGTTATGCGCACAAAATGAACCTGGTTTTGAGATATTCAGTTGATAATATAAAAGAATGTAAATTATTTTCCTCAGCACTATCAGGGCTTGCGTCATATTTTAAAAAGTCGTCAAAAAGATCATTTGCTCTTGACCGAGAAGTTAAAAAAAGATTTCCCTCAGTCGCACCCACAAGATGGAATTACAACAGCAGGCTCGTCCTAACTGTTTTCGAAAAAAAGGCGATGTTATCCGTCTCTTTGAATCCATAATTGAAAACGGACATGAATGGGACAGTGAGACATACCATGGAGCGAGAGGCTTTCTCGCCACTCTTAAAGATTTTGACTTCAACTTTTGCTCATTATTTTCACTTCTATTCTTCCTCAAGCGGACATAATTTTTGATGTCTTACAAAAGAAAACCTCAGACATAACCTACTGTCTAAAAAAGATTGAAGAATTCCAAAAACATTTGGACCAAATGAGAAATAATTTTGATAACGTTTGGTCGAGAATCGTGACGGACAGTTGTCAAGAATCTGACCATCGCAGTAAAAGAATGCGAATTGATAATATCTCGTATGACAAGAAAGACTCCTACAAGAGACTATGAAGTCGACACAGTCAAATCAAAAATGAAGGAAAGGTTTTCAGATGTCCATGAGCTTGATTTCATTGCTCTGCTTGAAACTAAAAGGTTTCCTCAGTTTTGTTCGACATTCCATGAACAACACTTTACCTGTCTGAAAAAGTCATTTGGACAGTTTTCTGAATTGCCGCGGCTGCGAAGTGAGCTTTGTATTATTTATTCAGACAAAGATTTCTCCCACAAAAGTGTGTCAGACTTACTTAAATATTTATACGTATCAGATCTTTGCGATACCCTACCTCAAGTGCTTAAACTCGCAAAGCTAATAGTTACGATTCCCGTCACAAGTGCGTCATCGGAAAGGTCGTTCTCATCATTAAAGAGAATCAAAACATACCTCCGAAACTCCCATAGTGAAAACAGACTCTTTGCACTTTCAGTGATTTCCATTGAAAAGAACCTTCTATCGGTAATGAAACAGCAGCCGAACTTTCATGACAACGTGATCGACTTATTTGCTAAGAAATCGAGACGTCTAGAACTCTCATTCAAACATTAAAAAGGAGATGCGGCCGTGTTGTTGCAATTGATTCTTATTAAAATTGTATTATTTATTGTATATTATAATTTTGTATTTTCCTTATGGTCATAGAAGGTTTTACGTACACTGGATACTATGTTTAATATTTTAAAACCAGATTATTTTTTTAAAATAAAATTTGTGTTTGTTAATTTACAATTGCATGATTTCAAATATAATGGAATGGAAACCGGCACAGCCAATAGGATAAGAAGGTTTAGGTTCAAATGTATTGTCTAAAAATAGATGTACAGGAGCTACAATACATCGTGGCTAAAGTTGAGTCAATGTTGAATTGTGGGGGGTGGGAGACCAGGTGCTTTCCGGCCGCTTACATATCACGGAAGTTCACGCTTCGCCACTGACACTACGTATTATACAAAATGGAATTACATGTAACTAATATGTATCATAATGTATTTCTATCTTAGTGTAGTGTATAGTGTTATGTAAGGTGTGTATCTGGGACTCACAACAATATATGTAAGTACTACAAGTTACTCTATACAACACAACACCACTATTAATATCATAGAACTTATATATTACAATTAGAACTATAATTATAACTCTAGTACATTGTATTTCATGTTGAGATCAAGCACGAATATGAGATCAAGTAAATCTCGAAACGTCGCATGAAAACTGCATTTTTATTACGACCGGAACTCATATCAATTAGAAACTATTTATGTGTGTGTGTGTTTGTGTGACCTCTTTTCGTATACACACACTGATCATTTACACTACAAATGGTTGTATTCTACAAATAAAATAAACTTTCTTCTTATAGTCACCTTAGTGACAAGAGATTATACAGAGCCACATTCTTCTTCATTACATGGCTTGGGCTATAGCCCGTTCCGACTTCACAGTGTCTCTGAGCATTTTTTCCAGGGTCTTCCACGATCTCTTGTTCCCACTGGGCTATATTCAAACACTTGTTTAGGAATACGCGTGTCTACCATGCGTTCCAAATGGAACTTCCAATTCTGCCTGTATTCCTTTATTCTATCCAAAACCGACTGTATTTTCAGATCTTTCCTTATGTCGCCGTTTCGTAGATGATCTCTTAAACTGCATCCCTTAACTGCTCTTCAAAATGTCATTTCCGAGGCCTGGATTTTTGAAATCTCTTTTCGCGGGAGAGTTCATGTTTCACATCCACATATTAAAGTCGCCACAGCCACGATCTTATAGAACTTTAATTGTGTCTCCCTTTGCGTTTCTCTACACGCATAACTAAATTTTATTTAACTTTTCCTCGATATCGTTGTCTTTCCTATATGAGATATCACATGCCAAATAATTGGAATATGATACCTGCTCCAAAAAACTATTATCAATTACAATTGTTGTTCTTACAGGGTTCTTCCCTAGGAAGGCCATTGTTTTTGTCTTAGCATTTGAGATCTTAAAGTTGTGTTTCTGGCAGATTGTACGCAAGATATAAATAGATCTTTGTAACTTATTTTCACTCTTTCCTACAAGTATTTGGTCATCTGCAAATACCAATGTGCTAAGTGATTGCTTATCCGAGAAGACCACATTCTATAGACGTTAAACCATTTTGTAAGAACCCTCTCTTATGGAAGTCGCTGAATCTTCGCAGACGTATTTCCGCGGCCAACTGGTCCACCGTCTGAGTGCTAACTAACCTTTTATTGTAACCAAGAAGATTTTTCTGCTTACACTTGTTTGCTTTTGAGCTCAATTACGTAGTATAAACATCAGCATTGTCTACCGATTACACTTTTCTACAGACTTTGTTAAGGGGTACCATCTGAAACGTTTTTTCATTATTCATCATCATAATCTGCAAGGATTAAACCAAGGATGGCTTCTTCCGCTGTTAAACAGTCAAATAATCTAGAGCTGGTCACTCCAGCGCTTCCACGGACGTTCCACACCTCTTCGTCCCTTTGTCTTATATTTCCATAGTTGTTTGGGGATGCGGCAGCCATCCATTCGGCAAAGATGTTCCCACTAATTCATCCAATACTGGGAAATCCTGTCGAGTATACTCATAATATCAGTTCCTGGCGTATATCTGTGTTTCTTCTATGATCATGGAGAGTATACCCTGCCACCTGCCTAAGAAATATCATTTCAGCCGCTTGGATACGACTAGCCTGGCCTTTCGTTAAAGTCCAATTCTCAGACCCATAAAGAAGTGTGGGAAGGGCCATCAGCTTGTAGAATTTTAGGCGTGTTTCTTTACTTGCTGACTTAGGAGTTCGCCTAATGGTCCCGCACATAAGGTTGAAGTTATGCGACTGGTTTATCTCGTCGTTGCTTGTATTATAAGACACACTGTAGCCCATCTATTCAAAATTGCTGACTTCTTCCAGGGCAGTACCTTCTATATCAATTTTTGCTCGTACGGGATCAGTTCCACGAAAAGCCATTATTTTTTCATTTTTCATTATTTTATGTCAAATTAGAACTACGTTTTTCTCCAGCTTCAGCGTAGATATGGCTTAGAGCTGGTAAATATTAATAGAATGTTTTTAAAAAACCAAAGTATTTTATTATCGCATTTCAACTAAAATAGATTTCAAAATCACCATGATATCAAATGTATAAATGAATCATAATGAAGATATAAGCCATTAATATTTTTGTAAATTCTTTTAATACAGCAGTAAGTTTTGTAACTGTTTCTCTGCCGGGTTGAAGCGGCTCTTTCTTGATTTTCCACATTCCTGCCGTTTCAACGTGAACCGATAGTATGCGTCACATGTTCTATCTTCCTTGGTATTTTTTCTCCGAGTTATTTATGTCTTGGTGAAAACTTTCTGCTTGTTCTTTAATCACAACTCCAAGGTTTTCAGGGAAAATTTCCATGTGAGAATGGAAGAAACATATATTTTTACTCATATTGCAGCCTGATTTCTTCATATCGTCTAACACATTCGTAACTATTGTCATGTTTATGAGAACATTTATAACTCTTTATGGTTTTCCAAAAACTTAGCGAAAACTTCTTTAAAGTGAACTCGAGCATTTTCCTCTGTCGCTATCATGATGTTCTCAAAATCACTTTTTCATACGTTTTTCTGTACTTGAAAGACAACAAATACACTTTCTTTCATCTTTTTACTTGATATTTTTAAATGAGACATTGAAAACAAGCTCTCCTCCTCCAGGAACTCACTTTCAGTATTTCCTATGCATCCTCATCCACCGCGTCCTCCCATCTTCTCCTCGGTTTTCCCACTGGTCTTTTTCCGTGGAATCTGGTATTCATAGTTTTCGTGGTATTCTGTCTTCCCCCATCCTGGCTACATGACCAGCCCACCTTACACGCTGCAGTTTTGTGTATTGTGTTAGCGGTCGTTCTTTATACATTTGATACAATTCAAAGTTATATCTTATTCTCCAGCCGTGTACGTCATATTAACTGGTCCCAGGATTCTTTGTAATACTTCTCTTTCAAAGATATCGAGAGTGTTGCGCTGCTTTGGAGTTCAGGATACACGTTTCACAGCCGTAGGTTAGGATGGGTCTTATTATTGATTTAAAAATACTTTATCAAACTACATTATCAAACCACATTATCAAACTACTTAAAATAATTACACAATATTAAAGAAACATGTAGGCCTATACAGAAACTCTTAATCATGTGACGATACACTTTAAATACATTACAAATGTATGTAGCGTGTAAATGAAGAACAAATAGCAAACCTTGTGTTTAATAATAGTTTAATATTGTTAACACACTTACTCCTTTTCTTCTTCGTCGGTGTAACAGTATATTTATTGATTTCAGCAGAGCCCCAACCTTCAAATGCAAATGTTGGTCTGTCAGTGAACTGTATATTTCTTTTATAATTTTTTGCTTTATAGGCTGAAACAATCACAGCAAAGTAAGTATTAAGTCATCATGAAAACATCGTGTACTGCATGAGACTGAACTCTGTGTCTCTTATGGAGGGGGTAAATTGTAAGTGTGTTTGTGTTAGGAGCGTTAGTCTGTCAAGGCCAATGATTCATGACAGCTGCCACGCCCTGTTCACAGCCAGACTAGCATCCACTCTTTTAGGATTCGTGTACTTTTAGTTAGTGAGTGAATTATCCTGTTATTTGTTATTTGTAGCTGTCTACTCACAATGTCTCTTTAAGGTCATCGAAAGAATGAAAATGAAGTTTCGGTGTTCACAGTTAAGGTCGCAAAATAATTAGTAATACAATTGAAAAATGTGATGAAGGAAAACAACAAAACTGACTGACGCACTGAATCAATCAATAAAACAAGATGCGTATTACTGTAATAAATCCTTGGAAGGCTTCGTTAAATACTTGAGAAAGCAAAGGAAATGCAGTCCAGAAGGAAAACTCTCCACACCTAAATGTAAAACATGTGAGAAAAGAAAACTATTTCTTGATGATTCTGATAAGTTGTGTAATAGGAGATATTTTTCATAACTTTTATAAAAATCAAAATGTTGAGCCCACTATTAAAAAACTCCTACCTATCGTTAAAGAAAGAATCCATTTCCCATAGGGAGTTAACTCAGTAACTCGAGTGTTTAAAAGTGTAGGATTCAAGTGGAAAAAGTTTAAAGTAAAATAAAAGTGTTAATTGAAAAAAAACAGAAATTGTAATGATGATTTACAAGTACCTTGTGAAATAAACGTTTTTGGTAATCTGGAGTAACATATTTTTGGAAATCTGGAAGTAACATAATTTTGGGAATCTGGAAGTAACATATTTTTGGGAATCTGGAAGTAACATATTTTTGGGAATCTGAAGTAACATATTTTTTGGAATCTGGAAGTAACATATTTTTGGGAATCTGGAAGTAACATATTTTTTTAAATGAGAAGAAAGTAATCGTTGAATGAGTTTTGATAAGGTAATGAGAATCAGTATTTCTCACTAGTCGTTGGTTTGTTTAAACCACTGCGGGTCCCTACGCGCACCCTTGTCTACGATCTTTCTCTATGTCACATTCATTTCAGGGACGTAGAGTTCAATCTAAAGCTGTAAAATACAGCGTTTCGTTCTAATTAATAAACAGCAAAATCAACATGCAAAAATTAATGTTAATTTACTCTATGCGCGCGCGCGCGTGCGTGTGTGTATGTGTGTGTGTGTGTGTGAGAGCGCGCCATGTGTTTGGACTCTGAAGGCAGAAAGTAGGTACTAAAAAGCAGAAACTAATCTAATATACACTGAACTCTGTGTGCAGTAGGAAGCAACGAACATTTGATTCTAAGAAGCAAACTTGTAAAGAAATGATTTAACTTTCCTTTGAAGAGTTATTTTGAACAAAATGTTTAGAATTTTTAACAAAGTCACATAAAACAAAATTATTTATTTCTGTGATGGAAACTTGAAAGTTTAGATTAATAATTTTTTTAGTTAAAAATGTATTAACAAATTTAATTTATTAGTTACAAATTTTAATAGTTGTGCTAGATAACAGCCATCCGCATAACCCCCACACCGGGAGGATCAGGGACTTTTCTGTCAGAGTTACCATACCTTAGACGTTATGTTCCAGTTTTGAGGCGCCGGAAATTCGCCTTTCACGCTTTCTCGTTTGCTACATAACGCACACCCACTGTACACCATGCATTGCCCGGGGGTCACGCGAGAGTAGGATTTATTGGTAGATCTGTTAAACAGTGAGCATTTCTCAGGGTTTTAGTGATTCCAAGATAGTGAGGATAGATTACAACTGGGCTATCCACAAACTAAATCTGTTATCAAAAGGCAATAATTTGAACATTTCAATAGAAAAAACTAAGACCATGGCATTCCTAGGAAAAGATTCGATTCGGACAAAAATTGTAATTGAAAATAAAATTTTATAACAAGTATCACATTTCAATTACCTAGGATGTGATATTACATATGAAGAAGACAAAGTTATTCTTAATAAAACAAACAACTTCCAAAGAATATGTGGGACATTACGGAGAACACTCAAAGAAAAGACCACGAAAGAAACACAAATAAAATTCTGTAAGGTGATGGCAGTCCCCATGCTATTATACGGGTCCGGATCATGGGCACCAAGAAAGAAAGATTATAGACAGATGGAAACGTCTGAAATGAAATATCTTAGATCTGTGAAAGGGTGTATAAGATTAGATCACATAAAGAACGAAGATATAAGACAGGAACTAAAAGTACAACCAGTAACGGAACTAGCGAAAAACTATTAAAAAGATGGAAAAAGCATGTTATGTGCATGTCTCCAGGAAGGATTCCAAGAAACTCCTGAATTATAAGCCAACCGGAAGAAGAAATATTGGCAGACCGAGACGGAGGTGGTGAAGCCGAAACAGGTAACCTGCCTAATCCTGGACAGATAGATGATGATGATTATGATTATATTTCATTTCTCATATTGGGAACGTTTTGAATAATTTTTAACGAGTCTTTCTTATAGAATTTAATTTTTATTTTCAATTCTATACGTATGGAAGAAACTACAACTGATCAGTAAGAGTTTCAAGGTTGTAATTATTCCTTGTTTAAAAATCATTAAAATGAATAATCTAAGTACGAGCAAGTATAGCCTCACAGCGTGTTTGTGGTTACTAAATTATAGTGAAATTCATAAACTCTCAAGTCGCCTCGTTACTGAAGAGACTACTTGCAAAACATTCAATTTTGATATAGGCCTACAGTTATTCAGTAACATTCAATCTGGTTAAGAACAATGGCGGCTGGTTGGCTTTTGAGTGGCAAAATTGACCTATATATATATATATATATATATATATATATATATATATATATATATATATTGTAACCAGACGACCTATGTAGGGTACTGCCTTCTTCCTTATAACCCCAGCGTTGGGTTCGTCACTTTGTAAGAAGACCCTATATATGGCTGTAATCTGATCAAGCCCCACTGTTTGGGCTAGCCACTTGGTCACCAGACCGCTGTATGCCGGTCGTTACAAAAAAATAAAAATAAAATGGAAATTTCAATAATAACAGAATTTCCAAACAATAAAATAATTTTGTTTATGTTTATAGAGGTATGTATACAAGATCAATCTGTTTTTTAAAAGATTCTTGTAAAATTTTAATAACAGGTAGGTATTTATTGACCGTCGAGCACTTCTTGAAGATTTGCACCAAGTCTGGAGTTAAATAGATTAACTCCAGGTAATAATCGATTGTTGACTTTCCTGACTGGTCCAATATCTTGTTCAAAATAGAATATATTCTTCTCACTTAATGCCTTCAGCCTTATAAATACCCTTCAATTACCCTGTGAAATAAGTACAGATACAAAATAATGGAAATATAAAGATTTATTGACAAATTTAAATAAATAATCGATATTTTATCGATGGAGAGCAATTATCGACTCTGTCTCAGGAATTATCGATTGTGTCATACAGAACAAAATTTTATGTTATATTATATTAAAGACAGGTTCTTTGAGCGATTAGGATTAATAGTCAGAGAAGGGTGACGAGAAAGTATAACATTAACAATTAACACATAAATACAATAATTATTATTTAATAGTATTTAAATAATTCAGGTTATGATATTAGAATAAATGTTTTGTCGAACCAATGAAGACTGATGTGACGTCAGTAACTATGATGTAGTAGGCAGGTTTCGTTTTCAAGATGGCCGCTCCTTGGGTTGGTCTCGGCTATTGTATATGCGTCGAGTCAGAAAATTACTATAAAATTACCTTCATCAAGGTCTAAAATGTCCCCGCACTGGTGTAATAAGTCTGTTAATCTATTTAGTGTATTCTGGTGAAGTGTTCTGTGTAAACTTGCGTTAGTTAGTTTATTTTCTATTTGTTCAACTATTACGGTTAAGTTTTCAAGTTGCGGTTAGGTTTGTAGAGTAAATCAGTTGTAATATAATGTTTTACTGTTTACTGTCACTCGTTTAGTGAAGTTAGAGGTTTGTTTTCACTATTGTCGTGAATGTTTTTATAGTATTGGCTTCAAAAAGTGTCTAATTTGTCTAACTCCCGTTCACTGATTTCAATGGCTAAACGTTAGCATCATGTTCGACTCGATTTTAAGAACGTTTTTGTCACACACCTATTCAGCTTGAGATTCAACAAAAGACTAATTAACTTGGTCATAAATCTTGCCCAGTTAATCCTTGAAAAAGTATTGTTAACATTTTTCGACTTCATACACATTAGAAAATATTACATTATATATGGAATTTTTCTATTTTATTCCTTACTTTTATGAATTACTAATCTTATCATTAGTTTAATCATCTCATTCCCTTTAAATTGATGTATTATAGTCCATATCTGTAGACATTTTGTGGAAATTAACAAATTTTGTTCACACTTTGGAAATATAGGCTCAAAATTGGATTTCCGTCTTTATACAAAATCCCTTCCATTTTAAATATTATTAATACTATTATAATAAATTTTAATTAGTCATATTACTCTCCCTTTCCTTAAATACATATAAATTACACCTTTGAACTGGTTTTTTGTGTTAATTTGTAAATTTGACATTGCTCTTTAAAATTAATTAATTTATATATTTTGACAATTTACAAAATGTTAAGGTATATTTCCTTATTGTCATTTTAATTCATAGGATCATTCCTAGTAGTGGTTAATTGTGTTATCTTATATAAATCTGGGTAGTTTACAGGATTTATAAGTGAATTATACTATTTTATATTGGTTCTCTGATTTCACCCAAATGGCCTAGATTTTAGAATTTTATATTTCTTTCTTTCTCAAATAATTTAAACTTAATTCCTCCTCTGACTTTACATAATTACAATTATATCAAAATAACATGATTTATAACTTATTGTATTGTGTAGCAGTTAATTAACATTACATATTTAAAATAAATAATTATGAACATGGTTCAGTAATCTGCACAATTTAACATATTGCAGATACAGCTTAAACATATCTCTTTTGACTATTTTTAATCTAACATAGCATACCTTTTAGTACATTATTACTGGTATGTAGGTTATTACTTATCAAACATAATTCTTTTTTAAAACACATAACATAAATCTTATTTTCTAATAAACCTTACAAATACATTTATTTAATACATTGATTTTAGGACTGTGAAAGAACAGTCTATTTGAACATGTTACACTTATTCACACTATATTAGTGTCAGTCCTTTTTGGTTTAAACCATTACTACTGTGATCCCCCACATCAGCAAACACCAACTCCCATACTTTATTTATTATCATTTTTTACAAATGTCTTGTAAATAAAGATTTACATTAAAATAATAAAATACTGGAAACCTTCCATTTTATTATTTTATTATGCGGTTTATTATTTAGATTTTAAAGTTGTGATATAGCATACTACTAAGTTATAGTATCACCAACTTTAAGTTTATTGCTTTTTTTAAAAAAACACTTATACAAATTCACTTTCACTGATGGTTCTGATATTCTGAGTCTTATTATCTCAGACCAGACCTTTAGTCATCATGGACCGTTAAGACTAGTTTATTTTCTTTATTACACAATAGCTTTAGCCGGTGCACTTCTTATAACGTTATACAACACTTTAGTTTTCTCAATAATTACATTTTTATAAGATTTTGGGTATGTTATACTTTCTTTGGCATAGTTTTTGTGGGTTTGGGATTGATAGTAGTTTATATAATAATAGGTTTTACTACGGTGTTTCTTTCATACTATGTCTTCCTCTCCTCCTGTCTTCCTTCTTGTCCTTCTTCCTATCTTCCTTCTGGTATTCATTCTTGTCCCTCTTCTAGTTTTCATTCTTGTCCCTCGTCTAGTCTTCACTCTTCTGGTCTTCTTACCTCATTCTTGGGTAAACCAAGGTACTTGGTGTTATCACGACTGAGGTTTAGTTTGGAGTATTTAATTTCTTCACTGAACTGATTTTATTCTTCTATACAGGTTTCAGGGTATTGTTTTCTTCCTGCTCACAAACTTTATTCTTCCCTCTTCTTGTTTTTAGGGTATTTTGGTATTCACCACTCTTTGATTGAGTCTCTTTTTTCGGGATATTGTCTTATGTAACTGGTTTACTGCTCTGAGCTTCCTGGGTAACTTACTGGTACTGTACTATGAGTTGATGAGTTGCTTCAATACTTTCTTTGGTTTCTTTTAACAGTGGTTTTTATATATTATGTAGTGAGGATTTTTATCTTATTGTGTTTCATTCCTCTGATTTATTTAGATGTCATTTAATATTATTACAACATTTGTTGATGTAATTAAACTCTATCATTTCATATGACTTAAAATGTAGTGGATTTTCTGTCACGCTACAATATATATATATATACATATATACTGTAACAAATTAAATAGATTTATTTTGTTTTTATATAGTATCCAAGTCACTTTTTCACAATAATTTAATTACCTTTTATCCGTCAGTGACTTCGTTCTAGCGTTTGTATATACAGACGCGTTTCGTGACATGTGTCACATCTTCAGTAGTCGTCGTCAAAAGTTAAAATTCACATAAAACACATTTGCACATATTTACAAAATTACAAAGACGACACACACATAACACGATGTAACTTCGGCTTCGTTGGACCGGTCCGACCTCGCGTGTAGTAATTTTGTAATTTTGTAAATATGTGCAAATGTGTTTTATGTGAATTTTAACTTTTGACGAGGACTACTGAAGACGTGACACATGTCACGAAACGCGTCTGTATATAAAAAACGCTAGAACGAAGTCACTGACGGATAAAAGGTAATTAAATTATTAAATAGATTTGTTAATTTGTAAAAAAAATTTTTTGTTTATTATTTATTTATTTATTTTTAATTAATTAAATATTAATTATTTAATTATGTTCCGTGGTGTTTCGCACTTTTATTATTTGTTTTAAAAGAATTATGTCCTCTGCTGTATTTAAAATTCCTTTCACCAGTTAATAGGATTGTCTCCAAGAACAATCGATTAGTGAACTTTCCTTATTTGGAGGTTATCTTCCTTCTGAGTGGTGAAATTCTGGTAGTTATTGCTCAATTAAAATTATATATAATGCTAATTATTATGTAGGAATAAACAATATTCAATTTTATAGTAAATAAGGAATTTTATTAACAAATGGTTATTTAATCGAACTTCTATCGATTGATTAATCGACTCTCTCAGGGTATATTTCAATAGTTCGTACAATTATTTAGTATCGGGTTCTTTTAACAGTTATTTTATAGATAGTCAGAGAAAAATGGTAAAGTATGGAAAGTATAACATTACAAAAATATATCAACTAAAAATTAAAATACATATATGACATTCAATATATAATAGTGAGTATAGAAATTCTCAAACCGTTCAGTTGAATAGGCAGTGTCGCGTTGGATTGTGGGAAGAAAAAGATGGCCGCTTCGAGTTCAGATGAGAGACGAATGCACCTCGCTGTTTCTACTTCCAATAAAGGCTGCTTTTCCTGTGATTTCTCGTTCCTGCTGTTGCGATTATTCCTTCTTGTGTTGGTGGAGTGTTCCTGGTTAAGTGTTAGTGGTCCACTTCGATAAAATGTGTTGTAAAAGTTATGTTCCACTTTAGTCTGTTAGGCCGAGAATTGCACTTTCCGTTTCGTTGTGTGTAATTACTGTTTTAATCGTGTAAATTGTGTACTCACTGTGTTCTGTTCTTGTTTGAAGTTAATTTAATGTTTGTAGGTGTTTGTTTCACTGAATTTACCGTTAAAATATAATTTTATAAAACTCGCGTTTTTTGCATCGGGCTAGGCTTGTCGCATATACGCCATTTCTGTTTTAGCTATTAGGTTAATATTGACTAAAAGCTCGTATCAAGTGTACTTCACAACGGCTAATAATGAGCTAACTAACTTCCTTCGTCTTCTCCAAAAGTGTTAGCCAAATTAATATTAGCAATCCATTGTTTCAAAATTATTTAACATCCTGTGCATCTGAGAATTTTACATTATATAACTGAATATATTTTTGCCATTATTCAAATTTATTAACTACTAAATACATAATCTTCTTCTTCAGTTCATTCTGCTTGATTTGATACCTAATAAGATAGGTTTACTAATTTTACTTCCATGTTCCTTAAGGAAATGGAAGTATGGTGATGGCAAAAAAAAATCGTGTTCGAGATTATTGCAGATTCTGATTGTACTACACTCAAAACATGAAAAAAAGTCGTTTTTCGAAAAGTGTCTGTGTGTGTCTGTAGATTTTTTTCTATGGCAAACGATAACAGCCGCAAATTCAAACAGAATCAAATAATTTTTTGCATACAGCCCTGATTTGTAGAGTACTCGCGACCTATTGTTTTTGGTGAAGATCGGTTAAGGGAAAAGGGTAGTTTACCAGCAGCGTTTTTTTTTATCAAGGGTAATTTTGTTTGTTTGGAAAACGATAACAGCCGCAAATTCAAACAGAATCAAATAATGTTTCGCATACAGCCCTACATTGTAGAGTTCTCAAGATCTGTTGATTTTGGTACAGATCGGTTAAGGGAAAGGGGTAGTTTACCTGCAACGTTTTATGTTTTAACAAGGGTATTTCCTATGACAAACGATAACAGCCGCAAATTCAAACATAATCAAATAATGTTTTGCAAACTGCCCTGAATTGTAGAGCTCTCAAGACCTATTGGTGTTGGTGAAGATCGGTTAAGGGAAAGGGGTAGCTTACCTGCAACGTTTTATGTTTTAAAAGGGTATTTTCTATGGCAAACGATAAGAGCCGCAAATTCAAACAGAATCAAATACTTGTTTGCATACAGCCCTGTTTTGTTGAGTACTAAAGACACATTGTTTTGGTGAAGATCGGTTAAGGGAAAGGGGTAGTTTACCAGACACTTTTTTGTTTTGTCAAGGGTATTTTATATGGCAAACGATAACAGCCGCAAATTCAAACAGAATCATATATTATTTTGCATACAGCCCTGAAATGTAGATTTCTCAAGACCTGTTGGTTTTGGTGAAGATCGGTTAAGGGAATAGGGTTGTTTACCAGCAACATTTTATGTTTTATCAAGGGTAATTTTTTTTTTTGACGAACGATAACTGCCGTACATTAAAACAGAATCAACTACTCTTCTGCATACCTTTTTGAATTATACAGAACTCAAGGTCTGTTGATTTTGTTGAAGATCGGTTAAGGGAAAGGGGTAGTTTACCGGCAACGTATTATGTTTTAACAAGGGTATTTTTTCTATAGTAAACGATAACAGCCGCAAATTCAAGCAGAATCAAATGATGTTTTGCATACAGCCCTGTATTGTAGAGTTCTCAATACGTATTGGTGTTGGTAAAGATCGGTTAAGGGAAAGGGGTAGTTTACCAGCAACATTTTATGTTTTAACAAGGGTAATTTTTTATATGACGAACGATAACTGCCGTAAATTCAAACAGAATCAACTAGGTTTTTGCATACCTTTTTGAACTAAAGAGAACTCAATGTCTGTTGATTTTGTTGAAGATTGGTTAAGGGAAGGGGTAGTTTATCAGCAACGTTTTATGTTTTAAAAAGGGTAATTTTTTTATGACGAACGATACCTGCCGAAAATTCAATGAGAATCAAATAATTTTTTGCACCCCCTGAGTTGCAGAGAGCTCAAGGTCTATTGATTTTGGTGAAGATCGGTTAAGGGAAAGGGGTAGTTTACCTGCAACATTTTATGTTGTAACAAGAGAAATGTTTCCATGATGAACGATAACTGCCGCACATTCAAACAGAATCAAATATTTTTTTGCATGCTTCGCTGAATTGTAGAGGACGGAAGGTCTGTTGATTTTGGAGAAGATCGGTTAAGAGAAAGGGGTAGTTTACCTGAAACATTTTATGATTTAACAAGAGTAAAGTACTTAATTTTTATAAATAAAGTATCCTGATAAGAAGCTCATAGTAATCCACTGTAGAAACGTAGATGAAATATCTATAAATGAAGAAGTTAGGTGAACGGGGTGGGGGTAATTTTCTATTATTAAAAATTATAGTTGAAGGTGGAGGGGAGAATTTTTTATATGTGTACTACGTTATCGGCAACAAAGAAGTAGTTTTTGTTAAAATTGCTTCCCGGGATGTTTGACCGTAGTCCAATGTTTTCTGCAAAACCAGACTTTTCGGCAGTGCCATCGACTGCCATCATCGGTGAAAATCGAGTGCGAAAACGTGAGGTGGTATACGTTAGTGACCACAGTACTGTGGTTAATGCTGAAGCAATAAGTAGAAAGACATAATGGAAATATTTCATTTCGAAAATGATTTTAAATGTAAATCTTAGAACATGGAAGTCATGTATGGTTTTCCATACCGATATTTTTGATCTAAAATGCTATATTTATTTCATTTTGAAAATTGTAAGTTTTAAAATTCACTTCCTGTCCTTTTCAAAAATGTTGCCATTTTACATGTTATATTAATGATTGTATTAAATCTCAGATTGACATAAAAGGTTTATCTTCCCTTAATTTCTTGCAATTTGATTAATTGGTTATCTTTTAAAATATTATACATTAATTTGTGACTCCCCTCTCTGAATTTTCAGTTTTTACATTTACATTTTTAACAATAATTCTCACTATCTTTTTACAAAATCTTTCTTACTTATATTTCCAGTTACATGACTCTATGACTGATTTACCTTATATAAATTCTGTCAGTTTAATTGTTTTTCTGTACTTAATTCCTTAATTTTAATGCTGTTTAGTTTTACTATTTGGCCTAGATTTTTAACAGTTTTTACATACAAAGTTTTTAAATAATACATTTTGTTTATACCCTCTCTGACTTTCTATTCTATTATGACATTAATTAACATTTTCTTATTTTAACAAAAGAACAATTAGTATATAATTTATACTCTTAATTCATAACACATAAATGAAATTAACAATGGTCTTTCAAACTCAGACATTTTATACTTAATTATTAATAGTAATACACAATAAATATTTTATAAATAAAGAATGTTATTTAATTCTGACATTTCAGTCTTGATTATCACTTGTAACTTATTCTAAATAAACAAAACATATTGGTCCTTCCATCATACTCTGTTTCTTATACCTAGTTTTATTTTCAGTCATATCTGTTTTTTGTTTGATTTTGGGGTAATAATTCTTTGTCACTTCACTTTTTTACTGGCTTGCTTTTGTTTTATCTACTGTCATTCTAATGAATGTTGTATATAAAGAGTGGCAGTTATTATTTAGAACCACCTGTATTATCTGTCATGATAATACTTTATTTAATATTATTCATGGACACAATATAAACACTTCAAAGTTGTACTATTTCACAATTTATTCAGTTTATGAACTTCAATATTGCCACATTAGGTTTATATAATATAACACAAAAACTTGCACTGCTCCCCTTTTTATTCTTGGATTTTATTTCTAATTAGTTTTATAGTTTTATTAAAATCAAGAAATCTATTTATAGAAGATAATGAAGGTTTGTTTTTTGCATTATATAATTATTTCACATTGGTTCACTTTCATTTCTACTTTATAAACTTTTGGCTTACATTTACTTTACATGGTTTCTAAATTTGGGTATTTGTTATACTTTCATTTGTTATTATTTTTATTACTTTCTTTTGGGGTATGGGTTTTTTATAAGAGCACTCCTTCTTCTTGTGGATGCTGTCTTGTTCTGGTTTCTTCTTTAATTTCTCCTATCCTCCTTGTTCCTTATAAAAGTATTTCCTTTTCTGTTGTGGATGTTGTCTCGTTTTGGTTTCTTCCTTACTTACTCCTATCCTACCTGGGTATTATCCTTTTTTATATTTTTAGTTTTGCAGTTTATTTTGATTACTCATCACTTTTTGTAATATTGGTTTTAATGAAACTCTTTCTTTAATCTATGATTGTTCTTTACGGTGATTCTTAATTAATTTTTTAATGTTTCTTTTGGATTTAAAATGTTTTTATTATATTTTATGATCATTCTACCGTCCAGAATTATGGGCATTATCTGTCATGCTACAGATTACTCTCCTCCAGAAGTGATTATTTCAGACTTGATTATGGATGAAATAATTGCTTATGATAACTTTTTATTTTTATTTTTTTATTATTCTTCGTCTTCCTCCACATTTCTATATCGGCTTCTTCATACTTGAGCCTAATAAACTTATAGTCTCTTATTTGACTTTGATTCTTCTTGGATAGTTAGTGTTTTCTGAGATTTATTATTATTATTATAGCTTTCCTTTTCTTACTTCGTGTTTTATCCATGGGATATTACTTCCCTAACGTTCCCTAACATGTGAGCTGGGGCAGTTCAGAGAGGCACTTGTGGCTACATATACTCTGCTGGCCATACGTCACTTCTAATTGAGTCCAGAGGCAATTCATCTCTGCTCAATAAACATAATGCTGCTGGAATTATCTACAGACAGTTATCGAATAAAAATTACAGATAGAATTGTATAATTTTCGACTAATAAAAATATCTTTGAATACTTCACTTCGTTGTTTCTCAGATTATCTCACATTTTCTATCTCATTTATTATTCTTAGTATTTATTATTCTCATTATATATTCTTCTAACTTTTTAGATCGTCTGATATATTCATTTTTATCATGGTTGGAAACTTTGTTAACATGTTTGTTACTAGTTATGGTTTAACTTTTTCCTTTTCCATCTGAGTTCTCATTATATCTTCTTCTGGTTATTTACATTGATAGCATACTTTTTTATATATATTATTTTCTCTTTAGTTCTTATTAATTATTTGAATGGTATTATTTTATGTCAGTTTTTTCAATTGGTTTCTTTATAATTGACATCCAAGTTTTTATTATGATCATATTATATAAACATATTTTTCTTTCTTTTCTCTTTTTCAGAAAGTTATTAATCCGTTTTTGTATTTTTTTAAATTAATTTATTAATATTATATTTTTCCATGTGGTCTTTATTTCTCTTTGCCTTTCATAGATGTTTTATTATTTTCTTGTCAAAACTATTTTCTTCATATTTTTGGTATGAGTTGTTCTTTTTTGTTTTTTCAGAACTGAGTAATATCATAATCATCCTTCTTGATTATCTGTTTCCATAATCGTTTCATAAATAGTTAGTCCATAGGTCGTTCTTATTATATTATTTTTTTTTTTTAGTTTTTGATAATTTTATTATAATAGCGAATTCTTCTCTTTCAATAATTTCTAATTATTTTCTTTCAAAATTATTTGTATAAGTCGATTTTATCGTTTTTAAAATTTTGACAATACACGAAATTCATATTTTTCTTTTTATCTCATTCAAAATTAAATTCCATAAATAATTAGTTGTAAGTTGATCTTACTATTCTTTTAAATTTTAAAGGTTTTTATTCAAAATTCAAATTCTTCTCTTTTTAATTAATCCCAATTAATTTTCAATTCGCTGGTAAGTTGATCTTACTAATATTTTTAGAATTTTGATGATTTTATACAAAATTCAAATTCTTCTTTTTAATTAGTCACATTATTTTATTCAAATCATTTATAAGTTGACCTTATTTATATTTTAGAATTTTGATAGTTTTATTATCACAAATTCTTCTTTTTTCAAATTAATCTCAACTTACTCTCTTCAAAATTTTTTATGTAAGCTGGTCTTACTATTCTTTTTTTTAGAATTTTGAGGGGTTTATACAAAATTCATATTCTTCTTTTTATTTCATTCAAATTAAATTCCATAAATAATTAGTTGTAAGTTGGTCTTACTATCTTTTAAATTTTGACGATATTCAAAATTCAAATTCTATTTATTTAATTAATCTCAACTTACTATCTTTAAATTTTTTTGATGTAAGCTGATCTTACTATTCTTTAGAATTTTGGTAATTATTATTCAAAATTCAAATTCTTCTCTTTTTAAGTAATATCAACTTGTTTTCTTTCTAATTCATTTGCGTAAGTTGGTATTACTTATTTTTTAGAATTTTTATAGTTTTATTTATAATATTCTAACTTCTTCGTATAGAATATTATTAGAATATTTATAATATTCAATCTTCGTAATATTTCTTTATGGAGGCTTGGTTGTATACTCCTTTGAGTTTTCCGGAAACTATTTCTTTCAGTTCGTATGTATTGTTGTTATTATTTTTGGCAACGAGATATGGTCCAGTATAGAGTAACAATAGTTTTTTCGTTATCCCTTCTAGGGTGCTGGGTAGTTCTCGGGTTTTTAACAGTACTTTTTCTTCCTCTTTATACGTTATTACTCGTCCAATCGCCTTTTGATATTTGGTTAGCCGTTTCTCTTGGTCTTCGGCCACCTTGTTATAAAATTTCACCTTGTCAAACTTACGACTATCATTCATCGGGAACTCTATTATCCCTTCAATCTCTCGGGGGGTTGGTTTCTCGTACATGGCGGAGTAAGGGGTAATTCCTATAGCTGGATGGTGAGCGAAATTTAGGAATTTCTCCGTTGCTGCTAAGTACTCTTGCCACTTTTTCTGTTGGTGGTGACAGTACGTTCTCAAGATTCTCCCCACTTCTCTCAATACTCTCTCTGCCGGATTACTACTTGGGTGGTAGACTGAGGTCTTGTATGTTCTAATCCCAAGTGATAATAATGTGTCCCGCCATCTTTTCCCTTTGAACTGTGTACCATGGTCAGTAATGATTGAAGATGGTTTACCTATTTCTGGCACATATAACTCCGTTATTACTCCAAGAACTTTTATTGTGGTTGCCCGATTAACCGGGTATAGCTTTACGTACTTTGTAAAATGGTCCATAATTATGATGAGGTATTTGTATCTGTGTCGACCGCCACTACGGGGAAATGGTCCGCAGATGTCTAAAAACACTTTCTCCAGTTTCGCCTTAGATGTTATGGGTATCATTATACCTTCCTTCTTCTCGTTATTAACCTTAACGCACTGGCAAATATTACATGATTTTAGGTAATTTCTCACCTTTCGGTTAATGTTTTTTATTTGACAATTCTCCTCTAAGACCTGTATCACTTTCAAGGCTCCCATATGGCCATATCTTATATGGTAATCGATTATGATTTCGTTTTCGATGTGGTTCGGAATAATCATTTACCATGTTTCTTTATTTAGGGATGTTTTAACAAACAATATACCTTTGTTAATACGGTAATGTATAGAAACTGTGTCATCGTCTGCTTCCAATCGATTAATAATATTTTTTAGCTTAGGGTCAGATTGTTGGTGGATGCGGATGTTTACCAATAAAGCCTCTAAAACAGATCTTGTTTTAATAAGGTTGTAGATTTTGACTAAGCTATCCTTCTCTCCCTCAAAGCTCTGGTCTTCCAAATTAATGCGTGATAACACATCGGCTACAACATTCTTTTTCCCCGGGATGTACTCCCATTGTAGGTTGTACTCTTGCAGGGCTAGTACCCATCTAGCCAGTCGGCCGTGACTCAACTTGCACCTACGTAGAAATGAGATGGATTTATGATCAGTGCGGACGGTGACTGGATACCCGAGAATATATGTCCGGAATTTGCTACATGCGAATACTACACTGAGCAATTCTTTCTCGGTCACATTGTAGTTCTTCTCGCATTCAGGGTACGACTAGCGAAGCTAATCACCAGATGGTGACCCTCCTCATCTTCCTGATATAAATTTGTCCCTAACCTGATGTTGCTAGCATCACAACTCAAGAAGAAACGTTTCTTAAAATTCGGGTGACGCAGTATAACAATTTCTAAGAACTTGTCTTTGATGAGTTGGAAAGTAACATCCTGTTCTTGACCCCAGGTCCATTTGTTCTTCGCAGACAATTGCGGTTGAAACTTGGCTGCCAGCTTGGAATATTGATGCTGAAATTTTCTGTAATAGTTAGAGTGCGAGAAAAGATTGTAACTGTTTCCTGTTCTTCGGTTTAGGGAACTTCTGAATCGCCTCCACTTTTTCTGATGATGGTTTTATACCTCGATCATCTAGGTTAAAACCTAAAAACTGTACTTCTCGAGCAATGAATTTGGATTTCTCCAATTTAAGAGTTATATTATTCTTTGTCTCGCAGACACCTGATATATTAAGCTCTGCGTTTATCATAGAATGCTTTACCTCTTCCATTTTACCAGGCTTCAGTAATTTTCTAACTTTCCAAGTGCCGATTTTGCATCCATTTTTTCGTTTGTAGACAATAGGATTTACTTCTTCAAAATTGACTCTATCCAACACCTTCCCCCCCCCCCCGGAGAACCGAATGGGGGAATTGAAACTCCGGAATATTTTGCATTAGACTTAGCCATCATGCTAAAAGCCTGGGGATATCCTCAGATCTTTAATGCAGTGGTTTCCCGTTGCCTTCTGCATCGTATGCCGTTGACCATATCTGGTTCATCCGCCTTCTGGGGTATTTTCACACCCCAAGGACAAGAGAGTGCCCTAACCTACTACCCGCTCATCCGCCTTCAAAGAAGCCGTTGGCACTTGGTAGTAGGGGGACCACTTATACCGGCGGTCACTCGGTCGTCAGAGCCTCGTTAATGTGAACAGGGTGCACCATGCAGCGAACTTCCGCTACAACTCGTGAAGGTGAGGCTGACGGTTGTATAGGAGAGGCTATAAGAGACGCATCCTATACCTTACACCCCCATTTGGCGGAGAATGACAAAAACTAGTTGAACAGGTAGGGAGACGAATGAACAAATCTTAGAGGAAATAAATGAGAATAGAACACTGCTTAGGAGTATAGAGGTGAAGAAGGTTAAGTTGATAGGGCATGTGATCACACATAGTGCTTTTTTGACTAACATCTTTGAGGGCAAAGTAGTGGGGAAGAAGCCCAAAGGAAGATCAAGAACTGCATACTTCCGCAGCACAATGAGTGTCGTGAATAGTGGGTCCTATGAAGAAATGAAGAATATCGCAAGGGATAGAGTGACGTGGCTACAGCGACAAGGCATTGCCTTTAGATTGCCTTTAGGAGTTAATCATTATTCTTTGCTAACTTCTCGAGTACATGTTCTACTCTGTAACAGTGTTCCTCCCAGGTTTCTGAGGTAATCAGCAGATCGTTTACATATACTGTAGTAAATTGGAGTGCTTCCTGTCCAAGTATCTGGTCCATACAGGCCACAAAGATGGCTACTGAATTTACAATTCGGAAGGGCAATCTCTTGAACTGGTAATTGCGCCCTTCGAATATGAACGCCACATACTGACGACTCTGTGGGTGCAACTCCACTTGCCAGTAACCACACACAGTGTCCCATGTACTAATAAACTTGGTACCGTGGAATCGTTTCAAGATCTCCTCTATCTCACCGGGTGATGTTCTGTCATTAACGATTGTTTTATTTAATTCGCACGCATCCAAACAAAGCCGGACTTGTCCGTTTTTCTTGGGAACAGCAATGATTGGACTAGTGTATGGAGATTGACTAATCTCAATTATGTCACTGCTGATCATCTTATTAATTTCCGCTCTCACGACCTCCTTCAGTGAATGCGCGATGGGATATGACCTCCGGTTAAATTCCACGTTTTCCTTAAATTTAACTTTACACTGATAATTCTTTACCTTACCAGGTTCATCGGAGAATACCGATCTATATTTTTCATATACACTTATTAGACGATTTGCTTGGTGTACGGGTATTTTCTCGTTGGTGTTTCCGCACTGGAAGTCCCGTATTTCCTGTATCTTTACTGACCATAAATCCTCTTCTACGTTATTATATATTATCTGTTTATTTAGGGATCTGTTCTCTACAAAGTTTATTTTCCGAAGTTGTTGGTGTATACTACTGGGAAGTATATTCTCGCCTCCTACTAAATCTGCTGTCCACATTATTCCGTCTGAAAACAGTGATACCTTTTCTTGGTTCAGATCTATAATAGCGGAGTTCCTCCTTAAAACATCACAACCTACCAATATATTAAATGGCAGTCCGGTGGCGATTAGAAATACCGTATTCAAAGCTATACCACGGCTAACGACATTTACAGAAACTTGTTTCCTAATAGTCTTGTTCTGGCGGCCAGTTGCACCTACTAAGACAATATTATTTACTGGCAACATTGGCAAAGTTTTACCACATTCTTTCTGGATTCTTTCCAGTTCAATTACATTTATTATATATATATTAGCACCGGTATCAATCATGATTTTGGCGGGGATTCCTTCTACTTCCGCTTTTATATATAATATTTCATTATTCTGACTATCGAGGGTAGTTTCGTTCTCCTCCAATAGTTCAGTTCTTATGTTCTTCAAATAGTTGTTGCTAATGATGGTAATGTTTTTCAATTCGGTTGCCTCTTGCAACTCTCGTTTATACCCAGAAGATAGGAGCAGTCGTGATAATTTATCACTGCCTTCTCCCGTTTAAATTATTGTGTTCGTCGTCGTTATTCGGATTGACCGAGGCGTCGTTCTGGAAACCTTGCATCGGTTCCTGCCGCTCTGTAATCTGTTCAAACGTTTGTTCACGGTTTTGTTGTCGGCCAGGATCATCTAGACTGGTACTCCTTCAATGTTGTTCGTACCTCGGACCATCACGTTCTTCGCTTCTTCGCCGACGATCTCCATCGTGGAAACTGTTCCTTCGCTGACGGTTATATCTTCTTGGCCCACGATCTTCAGCTCTTATAAAATTTACTTGTAGTCGGGAAACTCTGTTGTTATTATTATAGTTATTGGCATTGTAATTTCTATTATTTTGGTAATACCGTTCAGTATTACCGGGGTGGAAGTTTCTCTGACTATAGGAATTGTTAGGGGGTTGATAATAATTATTACGGTTATTTGGGTAGTGGTTGTTGTTCCTATTATTATTTTGATTAGTACTAAAGTTATTATTATTGTTCGGCGGGTTATTATTGCCGTTGTAATTATTCTGATGGTTACGGTTTCCTTGGTAGTTGTTACCACTTTGGTTGTTACCGTTACTGGGGTACTGGTTACTTCTCACTTTTGGTCTATCGTTTCTCCTTCTACTCTGACGGTAGTATTCCTCATTTTCATAACTTTCCAGTAACTCGGTCATAGCTTGCACCGTCTTAATCTGGCTACCCCTTCTTGCCCTGATGATATCTTCGTCGTAGTGATAGGACAACTTGTTCACCAGGCATTCCTCGGGTATCGCCGGTTCTAAATGTTTTGCCAGACACACCTTCCCTAAGAAATAGGCCGTCATGGTGTTACCTAGTTGGGCCCTATATCGTCCATGCCAAATATTGTCTCGTATCAGGTTCTGAGTGGTTTCTGACCAGTACTTAGCTTTGAACAGGTTCCTGAACTGTTGGTAGTCCGCAATCTCGCTTCGATTCGCCATCCACCAATTGTCGGTCATTTCCCTGAACGACTCGTCCAATATCTCTCGGTTGTTATTCCATCTAATCCCTCTATGTTTGGCGAAGTATTCCTCAATCCGGGCCAGGGACTCCATTGGTTTTCTTTTGTACTGCCGGAAATTCAACCATTCCCGGTTTTCATTGATTGGTATTCCAGTAAAGTTGGTGGGTCGATTTCTCATGACTTCCATTTCTTCTTGGCTCTGGCGTACCTGACCCGTGATATTTGTCATAGCCTCTTCCATTCCGTCACACCTTCCCTAACTCTTCCTGGGTTTCTCTTCGGTTTTCTTCCATCTTCCTTTTACTGTACTCTTCGATATTCGTGAACTTGGTGTTCACCTCTTCTTTGAGACCCTGTACTTCTCTCTCCGTCTGGCTACACCTTTCGTCCACTTCCTTAATTTGTTGTTTTATTTCCACGGTTTCTTCTTCTAATTTCTTATTTGTGGACTCGTTATTATCGTTGATCTCCTTGCTCAACTCTTCCCTTAACAACTCTATCCTCTCATCTAATTTGTCCAGATTTTCTTGGTTAACCTCCCTTAACTCTTCTCATAATAGTTGGTTATCCTCCCTCAATTCTACCATCTTCTCCTCCATCTTCTCTTCCATCTTCTTACTGGTTTCTTCAATTATCTTATTTGTATCCTCAATTTTATTACTCAATTCTTCCTTTAAAAACTAGTTGTCCTCCTTCAATTCTTCTAACTTCTTCCCCATTTTTTCTTCCATCTTTTTATTTGTTTCATCAGTCTTCTTAATCAAAGACCTGTTGTCCTCTTTCAATTCTTCTAATTTTTCTCCCATCCTTTCTTCCATTTTCCTATTGTTTTCTCGCAAATCTTCCCTCAACTCTTCCTTCAACGATTGGTTGTCCTCCTTCCTTTTTTTACGCGATTCTTCTTTTGTAGAATCCATTTTCTTACTGATTTCCTTACTCAATTTCTTTTTGTTTTCGTCCATTTTCTCCATCATTATCCTGAGCATCTCTTGTATGTTCCCATTATCCGTTCTTGTGGGCTTTTCTAACTGTTCCTCCCGGACATTGACTTCCCCCGTTTGTGTGGGCATCTCAGGTTGTTCCTGTGGTGGTGCGGGTTGTTTAGGTTCCACTAGTGGTAATAACCTTTCCACATCTTCCACTGGCGTCGCCTCTTTGTCTTCCATTTTGATTTCAACTTCCTTTTCGGCCTCCGCCTCCCGTTTCTTCGAGGTTGCTCGCCGTTGCATTTTACCTTTTTTCTAACTTTATAACTGTTGCCAAGCTCCAATTAGCGATTGGGCAAATTATAGTGGCCTATCAATCACTAATTAAAGCCCCTCAGTTGGTCGCCAATTTGTAACAAATTAAATAGATTTGTTAATTTGTAAAAAAAAATTGTGTTTATTATTTATTTATTAATTCTTTTTTAATTAATTAAATATTAATTATTTAATTATGTTCCGTGGTGTTTCGCACTTTTTATTATTTGTTTTAAAAGAATTATGTCCTCTTCTGTATTTAAAATTCCTTTCACCAGTTAATAGGATTGTCTCCAAGAACAATCGATTAGTGAACTTTCCTTATTTGGAGGTTATCTTCCTTCTGAGTGGTGAAATTCTGGTAGTTATTGCTCAATTAAAATTATATATTATGCTAATTATTATGTAGGAATAAACAATATTCAATTTTATAGTAAATAAGGAATTTTCTTAACAAGTGGTTATTTAATCGATCTTCTATCGATTGATTAATCGACTCTCTCAGGGTATATTTCAATAGTTCGTACAATTATTTAGTATCGGGTTCTTTTAACAGTTATTTTATAGATAGTCAGAGAAAAAGGGTAAAGTATGGAAAGTATAACATTACAAAAATATATCAACTAAAAATTAAAATACATATATGACATTCAATATATAATAGTGAGTATAGAAATTCTCAAACCGTTCAGTTGAATAGGCAGTGTCGCATTGGATTGTGGGAAGAAAAAGATGGCCGCTTCGAGTTCAGATGAGAGACGAATGCACCTCGCTGTTTCTACTTCCAATAAAGGCTGCTTTTCCTGTGATTTCTCGTTCCTGCTGTTGCGATTATTCCTTCTTGTGTTGGTGGAGTGTTCCTGGTTAAGTGTTAGTGGTCCACTTCGATAAAATGTGTTGTAAAAGTTATGTTCCACTTTAGTCTGATAGGCCGAGAATTGCCCTTTCCGTTTCGTTGTGTGTAATTAGTGTTTTAATCGTGTAAATTGTGTATTCACTGTGTTCTGTTCTTGTTTGAAGTTAATTTAATGTTTGTAGGTGTTTGTTTCACTGAATTTACCATTAAAATATAATTTTATAAAACTCGCGTTTTTTGCATCGGGCTAGGCTTGTCGCATATACGCCATTTCTGTTTTAGCTATTAGGTTAATATTGACTAAGAGCTCGTATCAAGAGTACTTCACAACGGCTAATAATGAACTAACTAACTTCCTTCGTCTTCTCCAAAAGTCTTAGCCAAATTAATATTAGCAATCCATTGTTTCAAAATTATTTAACATCCTGTGCATGTGAGAATTTTACATTATATAACTGAATATATTTTTGCCATTATTCATATTTATTAACTACTAAATACATAATCTTCTTCTTCTTCAGTTCATTCTGCTTGATTTGATACCAAATAAGATAGTTTTACTAAGTTTATGATCTAAAATGCTATATTTATTTCATTTTGAAAATTGTAAGTTTTAAAATTCACTTCCTGTCCTTTTCAAAAATGTTGCCATTTTACATGTTATATTAATGATTGTATTAAATCTCAGATTGACATAAAAGGTTTATCTTCCCTTAATTTCTTGCAATTTGATTAATTGGTTATCTTTTAAAATATTATACATTAATTTGTGACTCCGCTCTCTGAATTTTCAGTTTTTACATTTACATTTTTAACAATAATTCTCACTATCTTTTTACAAAATCTTTCTTACTTATATTTCCAGTTACATGACTCTATGACTGATTTACCTTATATAAATTCTGTCAGTTTAATTGTTTTTCTGTACTTAATTCCTTAATTTTAATGCTGTTTAGTTTTACTATTTGGCCTAGATTTTTAACAGTTTTTAAATACAAAGTTTTAAATAATACATTTTGTTTATACCCTCTCTGACTTTCTATTCTATTATGACATTAATTAACATTTTCTTATTTTAACAAAAGAACAATTAGTATATAATTTATACTCTTAATTCATAACACATAATTGAAATTAACAATGGTCTTTCAAACTCAGATATTTTATACTTAATTATTATTAGTAATACACATTAAATATTTTATAAATAAAGAATGTTATTTAATTCTGACATTTCAGTCTTGATTACCACTAGTAACCTATTCTAAATAAACAAAACATATTGGTCCTTCCATCATACCCTATTTCTTATACCTAGTTTTATTTTCAGTCATATCTGTTTTTTGTTTGATTTTGGGGTAATAATTCTTTGTCACTTCACTTTTTTACTGGCCTGCTTTTGTTTTATCTACTGTCATTCTAATGAATGTTGTATATAAAGAGTGGCAGTTATTATTTAGAAGCACCTGTATTATCTGTCATAATAATACTTTATTTAATATTATTCATGGACACAATATAAACACTTCAAAGTTGTACTATTTCACAATTTATTCAGTTTATGAACTTTAATATTGCCACATTAGGTTTATATAATATAACACAAAAACTTGCACTGATCCCCTTTTTATTCTTGGATTTTATTTCTAATTAGTTTTATAGTTTTATTAAAATCAAGAAATCTATCTATAGAAGATAATGAAGGTTTTTTTTTTGCATTATATAATTATTTCACATTGGTTCACTTTCAATTCTACTTTATAAACTTTTGGCTTACATTTACTTTACATGGTTTCTAAATTTGGGTATTTGTTATACTTTCATTTGTTATTATTTTTATTACTTTCTTTTGGGGTTTGGGTTTTTATAAGAGCACTCCTTCTTCTTGTGGATGCTGTCTTGTTCTGGTTTCTTCTTTAATTTCTCCTATCCTCCTTGTTCCTTATAAAAGTATTTCCTTTTCTGTTGTGGATGTTGTCTCGTTTTGGTTTCTTCCTTACTTACTCCTATCCTACCTGGGTATTATCCTTTTTTATATTTTTAGCTTTGCAGTTTATTTTGATTACTCATCACTTTTTGTAATATTGGTTTTAAAGAAACTCCTTCTTTAATCTATGATTGTTCTTTACGGTGATTCTTAATTAATTTTTTAATGTTTCTTTTGGATTTAAAATGTTTTTATTTTATTTTATGATCATTCTACCATCAAGAATTATGGGCATTATCTGTCATGCTACAATATTATACCTAACCATTCTGACCACCCACCATAACATAAAATGGCAGCATTCTATTCGCTATTTAACAGAATGTACAAAATTCCCCTAAACAAACAAGAAACTGACAAAAAAAGAAATATAATATACCAAATTGTTTATGGATGCAATAAAAATACTGTGAACAAAATAGAAAATAAAATCAAATATAAAATAAAAACTGAACAATTAAGAATTAATCAAAATGAACAACACATAAATAATAACAACAACAAAAAATGGGCCACATTCACATACATAAATAATAAAATGACAAAACTAACAAAACTATTTAAAAACACATATATAAAAATAGCATACAAAACTAATAAAAATAATTTACAAAAACTTATTAGCTCACACAACAAAGATAATATAACAACTAACGGTATATACAAAATTGAATGCCAAGATTACACTAAATGTTACATTGGACAAACAAAAAAACAGCTGAACCTAAACCCATACAAAAAACAGAAATATATAAATACAATTTAGCTACACATGCAATAAACACAGGACATGAACTCCCAGACATAACCAATGTGACACTAATAAAACATATACCACACAAAGGCACCATAATGAACATTTGGGAAAATTTGCAAATATACAAACATAAAACACAAAACAAACTAATACCTGAACAAATACAAATCAATACAAAACATGATACAATATTCAAAGCACTCAACATCGAAAATACACAAAATACAAATAAATATACGACAATCACTCACAATAATACAACGTTAAAATTCCAGAGACCAACAAACAACCTTAGTAGCATCCAGCCAACACAGAAATACTTCACCAGACGCAAGATCGCGAAGGCTGAAGATGAGAGCACGGGAGCTCTCGAAACATGTTCCTAATAAGGAAAAATGTATATCTTGAAGTAAATTTATTAATAAATATGAAATGTAATATATATATATATATATATTACATTTGATATTTATAATTAAATTTACCTCAAGATGTTATTTTTCTATTTGGAACATGTTTCGAGAGTTCCTGTTGTTACTTGTTACTCTTAAAAATTACCAATGCTGTTACTTAAAATAATGTTACAAATTTCAAATTTCAATTTGACACCTTTCAAAATCCAATATGGTGGCCACTCTTGTTAACTTTGTAAAAGGAAACATTCATAAACTTTTAAAATTAGTTAATTTTGGCGGGTCTGTGCACTGTTGAATTTATTGCACAACAAAACACACACACACACACACACACACAGAAAATGAAATTAATGAATCAATATTAGAAAGCTCAGTTTTCCAGTTCTCATTAGCTGTTATTAATGGCAATGAAAATCGTATAGTTTAGGTTGATGTATTTGTTTTAGGTTTTTTGAATAATATATGAATTTGGGAATTATCGCCTAAATTGTTTCATAATTAAGCAAGCCTGAGATTATCAAACGTCTAGTGTTAGTTAATTGGTACCCGCGCTTTGGTTGTAGCACGGCCTATCCATGTCTACAAAGCAGAAATATCTACAACGTATACATACATACATACATACATACATACGTTTACGTATACATAAAGTGTCAGAAAAACTTCCAAGACCACCCTTACACAACGATAGAAATGGTAGTTGTAG
Source organism: Magicicada septendecula (assembly GCA_034769895.1). Classification (NCBI taxonomy): domain Eukaryota; kingdom Metazoa; phylum Arthropoda; class Insecta; order Hemiptera; family Cicadidae; genus Magicicada; species Magicicada septendecula. The sequence goes on along the minus strand of CM068368.1, from coordinate 82,415,048 downwards.
TAATATTTTAAGAGAACTGAAAGCCTCTTGATAAGAAAAAGAATGTATTTCGCAAATAAAACATATTATGAATTAAAAAAGCATCTGACATCTAGCTTCATCTAAAGAAGCACGAAATGCAAAATCTACAAGAGACTTATCAGGCTAGTGCTGGCATATACTTCAGAAACCTGGACAGTGGCAACGAATAGCGAGAGACTTCTAGATTGCTGTGAAAGACGGATTCTTAGAACAATATTTAGAGGAGTACAAGAAAATGGAATGTGGCGCAGGCGCTATAATTATAAACTATACCATCTTTACAAAGAGCCAGACATTGTCAGGCTAATCAAAATACACAGGCTAAGGTGGGTTGGACACTTAGAGAGAATGGAGGAAGGACAGCCTACGACAAAACATATTTGCTACCAGAAACCAATGGCTAGTAGGAAAAGAGTAGTAGACCCCGAAGTAGATTCAAAGACCAGATAGAGGAGGACCTCGGAAAGCTGAACATAAGAAACTGGTAAGCCAAGGCAATATTCCATCCAATAGGGAGGATGGATTCGACTCTTGGAGGAGGCCAAGACCCACCAAGGATTGTAGAGCCACGGTTGATGATGATGAAAGCCTCTTGTGATAATACCAGTGTAACTAAGCGCACTGTGTGCAGCAGATTGAGTAAGGTAGGCCTAGACTTCCATTTTGCAATCCGCAAACTTCTAATAAATAACAATCACAAAAAGCAACAACTAAATTTTTGCAAAGAACGCTTAGAGTGGCTCAAAGAACCCTTGGAGAGAATATGTTTCTTAGATAATGTCGTTTTGACTATTTTCTTAACGTAACCAGCAGAGTATGCAGACGTATATCCTGCAGAGTTTACAGGATAAAGCAGGAAACTTTTGCCTGCCTGTGTCAACCCGGCAGTCCAACAAGGTAGCGATGCTGTAATGATCTGGGATTGCATCAAATCTGAGGGGTCTGAAGACTGTTAGGTAGTTAATGGTGTAACGAACACTGACAAATACTGTGAAACTATGGAGGAAAGAGTTGATTCCTTCTGCTCAGAAGGAAACTTACATCTACCAGCGGAACAACGACCCAGTAAGATAGATCCAAGGTAACCAGGAAATGCTTTTCCACCCAAGGTCGAGCTGCTTCCCTGACCACCACGCAGTCGAGACTCAGCCTAACTGAAAATCTTTGGAACACAATGGTTAGTGATTGGCGAAGGAGCAGCTCAGGATCGGAGCGGAATTATGACTGGCGGTCTGTACCTTACGGCAAGAAGCCATGGATGAAGAGCGTATAAAGCTGATCTACACAATGCCTGACTAGATTAAGGCATATTAAAAGGCTAGAGGAGGTCACATTGATTATTGAACATGATTTATTAAAACAATTTTTGTACAACTTTCTTGTTAAAAAATATAGAAATAAAAAATATTGTATTTTGAATGGTTGGTCCTAATCTTTTACTGACACAGTATATAAAGTACAACATGAACACAAATATGAACAAAAGTTTACAAACCACAACAAGAAACGTGAGCACACAAACTACACCAGGATATACAGTAATACTCCGTTATAACGTACCACGTTAAAACGACCTCGCTTATAACGGACAGCTCTGTGAAATATCAATTGTTGAAAAATCAAAGACAATCAAACTCAAAAATGACGCTTAGCAACGTTGAATAATGGAACACGGAAATGGTCGTTGAGCCGTCTGACTTATTCCATTCAGAAATTTAAAGTTAGCGAAGTAAAGACCACTTGAAGTTTGTCATTGAGCATGTTCAGCAATCAAAAAATGAAAACATATTGCCCTATTATGATCGCTTGTGACACCTTCGTCAGTTATTGATTAAAGAAATTGACTCTTATCAGGCTCAAACAAAAATTAGTAATTTTTTTAACCCAACAAATATGGAAAGTGATTCTGACACATAGCCATCATGGTTTTGAAGAAGATAGACAAAGGAAAAAGTTCTTTACTGAACATTTTGCGTAAAATCTTAACTGTTTTTATTTCTTTACTGCTGTACAGTTATTTATTTTATATAAATATAGTAAAATAAATAGTTTCTATTTTTATCTACGTAATTTTAATGTATCACATCCTTATAATAACACCTACTTGCTAAATACAGATACAACGGATTTTCGATGTAATGGACATCTCAGAGCCCCTAATAGTCCGTTATAACGTGAGATTACTGTATTTAAGACTGTATACTGCGGGCACGTCAGAGAGCAAAACAAATCTAACATATGTGAGAAAATTGAAAACAAAAACTATCAAGTCAAAACATTTCAAAACCAGACACCTGCGTTAGTACACTTGATTTAGGGAACTCCGAAAATGTAATATTATCAGGAAAAATAAAATAACAGGAATCTTCCATCAGCCAGAGTAGTCGGAGAAATTCTGGGAACTCAACATCAGCAACTTCAATTTACATTTTTGAAATTGCTACTATCCGCCAGGCTGTTAGACGGTGGCCCACAGTTGTTGTTGAACAACGTTTCGGCCCCACCATCGGAGGCCATCATCAGTCTCGGTAACGATTGGCACGGTGTCCGCGAATTCACCCCAGACTATGTATTTTTACCTGAAATTTCCCACTTATATAAACTTTTGTACCAGCACGATTTAAGCTGAAAAGCATCATAAACCAATCAGTATCAAGAGCTATCTAATTGGGTTGGAAGTACAGCATGCCAAAACCTGTTTAATAGATGGTTTTATTAAATATAGGAGGCTTTATTGGTTGATACTGCTTTCCGGCTTAGATCGTGCTGGTACAAAATTTTATACAAATGGGCCTTCTCAGGCGAAATAGATCGTCTCTACCTCATATCTGAAGTGAAATGGAGGACACCGTGCCAATCGTTACAGATACTGTTGATGGCACCCGATGGTGGGGTCGAAATGTTTGCCAACAACAACTGTGGGACCACACCGTCTAACAGCCTGGCGGATAGTAGCAATTTCAAAAATGTTGACGCCGGCCGTCTAAACTTAAGAACTTTAGTTTACATGTTTAAACATGTTGGAGTCAAACACGCCTGTCCCTGCTTGCCTTTCTAACAACCCGTCAGCAACTTAAAAACAAATACAGAAACAAGCTAGGATGTTTGAAAACGATTTAATAAATGTTAGTTGCATAAGATTTGAATGGAGATATTATGTACACAGTGCAATGGTGAAGAAAAAAGGAGGAATTGCGTGAAAGGTTGAGTGTTAATATTGTCAGATTTAAATATTTTAAAATATTATCTTAATGTTTATAGACTTACAAAAAGCCTATGATAACATACCAATATCAAAACTATGGGAAGTGCTTCAAAAATACCAACATCAATCATACCCTCGTAAAGGCTGTCGAAAACTAATACAATAACATGATATCTGCAGTGAAATTAGGAAATAAAATATCAGAACCCTGTACAGTCAACAAAGGTCTGCGACAAGGATGCTGCATTTCCCCAACACTTGTTAAAATATATGTCGCCAAAGCTTTGACAACCTGGAAAAAGAAATGCAGTGGAATGGGCGTCCAAATTGACGATGACACCTGTCTATGTACACTTCAGTTTGCAGATGATCAAGTAATATGAGCAAATGACAAAGATGACTTAGAGTACATGGCACGCAAACTGAAGGAAGAATACGCAAAACGAGGCCTGTAGATGAATGTGGAAAAAACACAATTACGTTTGTGTATAGGAGAGGACACGACCGACAAAGTATTGGAAAGCGGTGAAATTGTAGCAAAATATGAGAATTTCAAATATCTGGGAATAAATTTTAACAAGGAAGGGACAGACGATACGGAAATAAAGTGTAGAGTAAACAAAGCAAGAACAATAATTAAGTCTCTAAATGGAATATTGTGGAGCACCGAAATAGGAAAACTAAGGAAAATGAGAATATACAGCACAATGATTAAGAGCACATTAGTATATGGGTCTGAGACATCGAGAATGAAAGAACATCTGAAAAGAAAGATAGAAGCCACAGAAATGGACGCCTTAAGAAGAATATGTAGAACATCAAAATTAGACCGGGTCAGAAACGAAACAATTAAGCAACAAATGAATATAAAAGAAACTGTTTTAGAACACCTCGAGAAAAACCAATTAATTTGGTATGGGGACGTGCAGAGAATTGGAGAGGAGAGGTTGCCAAAGAGAGTGATGAAATGGATACCACAGGAAAACAGAAAAAGGGGAAGGCCAAAAGTAACATGGATACAAGGGTGTAAGGAGATCAATGTATAGTACTTTGTTATTGCATTTCTGACTTCCGTAGTAGTCTCAAAGAACCCAAGACCTGAGAAAACAATAATTATAAAAACTAAAATATTTCCCAATCGAGTTTAGTAAGAGAGTCGACGCGGCCTTATTATAGTACGACATTAAAGTCGACTAACTGACCCTGGATAAACAAATGATAATAAATACAATTGATTGAAGTAAAAGGAGTTATTTGTAAAATAATATCGAATTAAGAAATTTTATAGGTAACAGTGAAGAGTGGGGATATACGGGTGAACAGTACTTTATAGCCAGCGAGTGAGGGAAGACTAAACTTCAACAAGCCGATCGAGGTCAAAATCAATCGTAAACATAAACAAACATTACGGACAATTCTTGAAGAGAAGCACACTCTCTCCTCTCCTCTCCCTTTACGTTACGTTTCATATTGGCGATACCAACACGGGAATTAACACACTACTCTCTACTCGAAGGAATTTGTTAAGTAACAGTGTATATATATTGTGATTTATTTTTATTTGTGTTAAAAGCATCCAATTGTTATATGGTTGGATTAATTCTCATTGTTAATAGTATGGGTAGTTCTGATCAATGCAGATATATATATATATATATATATATATATATATATATATATATTTCTTCACTTTCTGCTACAGTCCGTTTCTTGATGTATATAATACTTTAATATTTATAACTAAATTTACCTCAAGATATACTTTTTTCCCTATTAGGAACATGTTTCGAGAGTTCCTGTTCTCTCATCTTCAGCCTTCGCCATCTTGTTTCTGGTGAAATATTTGTGTGTTGTAATAACATCCAGAAGCCAACATACAAATACTTCACCAGAAACAAGATGGCGAAGGCTGAAGATGAGAGAACAGGAACTCTCGAAACATGTTCCTAATAGGGAAAAAAGTATATCTTGAGGTAAATTTAGTTATAAATATTAAAGTAATATATATATATATATATACACATTTGTCTATGAAATTAAAGATGGGAAATGCTATGAAATAATATCATGTATAACGATGAAATAAGAAAGCATCAATAAAATGCTGTTACTGTTATACGAGTGTTTTATTACAAGTCCTTTCACTCTGGGCTCAGCGTATTTTTTCTCTTCCATCTAGGCCAAGAGTCTAGTTTTAAATTTATACGTAACGGTCCAAGTGGCCGTTACAAATGGTAGCAGAGCGTGGTTCCATCTATGGGTGCTGGCCTGCTTGTGGCAGAACTTGCAATTTGGGAATTTTAGAACAAAAAAAATTTTTTTTTTTGCCCAGGAGGCTGGAGTGATTATATATATATAATTTTGTATCCTGACAATGTTGTTTAATTTTAATCGAGAGTGTGTGATTATGAAAATATTCACCACAGTTTTCTTTATTAGGTATTATATCGGTGCCGTTGTTTGAAAAAATGTGTAGGAGAAAGAGAGAGAGAGAGCGAGAGAATTCCTCTCTTTGTATACGATTTAATCGTTTACTTTTTCCGCGCGTTGCATCAGCTGTTTTCTATTTACGAACCTATTCCAGGTTATGTTATTCGCATTACTTCATAATTTCCGATGTCGGAGCTAATTTTCTTACTCTTCTCTGCTATTGACCTCTTTCCTGTAACAAAGCTGCTATCTACCAGAAATAATACACAATCAATTACCTAAAAGAAAGGTATTTATTCATTGAATTTAGTTTAATTTTCTGGAAATTATTGTCTCCAAATCATGAGTTTTACAATCGATTATTTTTCGAAATCACAACATTTTTGGATATAAGTTTTTTTTTATATATATTGTAAGTAGACGCGTATCCGTCTATAGTTTATAATTTAATTATTATTATTGAATAGTAGTCTCAGGGTTCTTTTACTGTTAATGGGTCTTGCTCTCGGCTAATCGTTATTGTTCAATATCAAATTTTATTATTATTTTACTGTTTAGGGACTTATTCCCCTCAATTCAACCTATTGTTGAATCCAGGATTGAATAAGTCGGTACTTACTCTTTTTTAGTCGGATTAGCTGTCTGTTTAAATAGTTTAATTTTATGTATTATATTCACTGTTAGGATGTCTACTTGACGTTCCGTTGACACTTTGTTGATCAGCGGTTGTGAGGAGATCAGTTGTTTCTTCCTATACACTAACATACACAAACATAGGCATGGTACACATAATAACTCATGTATAATATTATTGTATAAGAGTGTAAATATATTGATCTGAGCGGTTGTAAACAAAACAAGGAATCATTCAATTTGAATAATTCGCATTCTCAGCATGGTACCAACCGCCTCGTTTTTCTCCTCTAAGCTGTATTTTTACTGATACAATAAAAGTCAACTCTTTCACCGTTAAAAAATAATAATGGTAATTTATTCAAATAACACACAGTGAAATTCAATACAATAAGGCGTTTTGCTCTTCCTTTTGGTTAACAATTAATATTTTAAAAGTGAACATTGACTCTAAAACAAATGATGAGCTCAAGTTGGCATGACTGTGTAATACAATGTGTTTTGACAAACATATAGGTTATGTCGGATGGTTCGACTTGAAAATTTAATAATGATTATAATAGTAAAAGTAGTAGGTTCTTCTAGACTGCAAAATACACTTATTTGAAATACTAGCTACGGTTAGAACAAACATATAAAATAAAAATTCAATGATTATTAATGAAAAAAGATAAAATATGAACTACTGTTCATAGTTAGGCACATGCTTTGTATATTGTTTAGTGCAACCTGATTTGGTTAAAAGTAGTGAATTATTTTTATTAATTAATAGTAATTGTGATAATCCAGTATCAGGTACTATAATCATCTGTGAAATTGGATATTCCTATTTCAGGTAATGGTAATTTATTTATTATAGTTATCGCACTCCGGCGAAAACTATTAATTGAATTTAGGAATAAAATATTTCATACTCTAGTCTACTGATAGCATAAGAGCACATATACTCTTCATTGATGTTACAATGTCTTTACTTATCCTAGGTATTTATTGTATACAAATAGTTAAAACTGTCATTACTCAGAACGTTCAATTTCAACATTGTTCATTTGTATTTTATCAGTTCCCTTCTGTTAAGGATAGGGAATTTAATTGTTTCTATATTTCAATTTTTTATCGCTTTTAGCGTTCAGTTATTATGCTTATAAACTAATCATAACATTATATTTGTGGTTATGAATACTTGCGTCTCTCGTCGTTCGAAGGGTTACACCTTTTTAATCATAAACACTTTTTTAATTAATTAATTATTTAAACTTGATCACAACACTGCACACACTCCTATGCGCATAAACTCCGAATAGAGTACACTTGTAAATATACTGCACTGATTCTTCAATGTAGGTAATCTGTGTCTCACTTTGAGGTTAATATGGTTGACGCTGTGTTGCTGTCAAATGCACGTTTTTCTGAGGCGTCGGCGATCGTGCAGTCCGCTTCGTTCTTGTTGAAAGACTGTCTGTGGTTCCTCGGATGGAATGATGAATTTCGGATTTTTTATAGGCTCTGATTGGTCAGTTTTTTCCAATTCGTTGATTTACGGTAGACTTCGTCAAAATAGACGCTATCATAAGCGTCAGTCTTTGGGAACAAGATTAACAAATTCTGGTTCACACGCCCACGCGGAAGGGCTAAGCACAATACAATTATTTTTAAAAGTCTAATATCTTTCTTGTAATTGTACTGAGGATGTTGTGCTTACTCTCATTGTTCGTGTTTTTGAAAGACGATTAATTTGACTCCCCTTATCATATATTTCTGATTAGGGTTAGCTGACTTAGCACTTAGCATTTATGCTTATTGTCCATTAAACCATTAATTATTAATATTTCATGGTTTTTATTTTATTTTCTATTGTAATGTCTCATTCTTAAGCTACTGTACAATTTTCCCTTAAAACTATGTCCTAATATTAATACTATGTCCGTTTTCATAGATTCTCACTTAAACTTATTGTCATACATTTTTGTTTTGCTTATTACTCAGTAATTAGAGTATTTAATTAGCTTTTAACATGTTGTAATTAAATATTGATGGGTTAAGTCACTACTGACAGTGTTCTTTTTCCCTACATTATTTGTTTAATGCCTTAACTATCACTTATGAATCAGGCTTGTTATGCCTATATGGCGTTACTTGGTATTATGCTTAATATCATAGACATTTTAGTTGTATTGTTTTCTAATTGATAACTGAAATAGTCACTAGGACCTTATCGTTATTGTGATGCAGTTCACTCTGCATTTGACTCTGTTATTAGCAAAGTTTGGTTGCTGTAAATTTTACTTGCAGCTACTTGTCATAATGGTTTAGTTATAATTACATTTATATAAACTATTTAAATGGTTATTTTGGTTGCAATTGCTCATATGAATGACATTCTGTCTGACATCAAATCATTAATTGGGTTACTTTCTTTGTACAATGTGTTTATTACATAATTTTGGTTGCATAGTGTCACTTTGCCATTACCAGCATTGGGTCATACTTGTATTACATAAATATAGCTTTTATATTCTGTTATACGATTAGCTATCGTGTACAAAACATTCCTTATATGCTCTATTTACTTCCTAGCTCATTACATTTTGGTCTAACATTGTTTTGATTCATTTTTTATCAAGTTTTATTGGAAACTGAATGCCCAGATTAGGTTATGTCATAGGTTCAGTAAACATTAGTGTGTTGTTTATGGCTGTGTATTTCTATCTTAGTCTATTCGACTGGTTTTCGTTTCATGTTTGTACATTGGTTATTGGTTATCAATAGTTCACATTTAGTTTACTCCTGTATTATCTTATTTGTTGTTAATTAGTGAGTTTGTATGTACATCATTCCCACTGTACAATTGGTCATTCACTATTTTGGTTGCATATTCCTCTGTTTATTCCATAACTACACATCATTTAGCTATCATAAACTCATCTTGTCCTCATTCAGGTTGCTTGTGACTCTTTATTTACAATATTTAATCCTTATTTACAATAATGTGTTTCACATAAACAATAAATGTGTTCATTAAATGAGTTGTTGTCAGTGTTGTCAGGGATTTATATCACATAATTATTTAAACTTCTTCCTTCTTCTTAATACAATTATTCTTTCAATGTTTATGTTACTTTGTTATACTTCAATTTTCTTCCCTTATTCTTGTGTTTGGTCTGGTTATCTTCCTTCTTCTTTCTTCTTTCTTCACTGATCTCCTCCTCACTATTGTTCATTTTATACATGATGAGGTTTTCACTTGTCTTCTTCACACTGTTTCTTCCTTCTTCTTTCTTGAAGTTGTCCTTGTTGTATCCTTCTCCCGGACTCTTCTTTCTTCTTTTGTTGTCTTGTGTCCTTCTCACTGATTTTTCTTTTTTCTTTTGTTGTGTTGTGTCCTTCTTACTGATCTATTGGGTATAGTATGTCGGTCGTCTCGTCTTTATTCTTCTTTTCTTCTTTCTTGGTGCATTTACTAGTGAATTCCTTTCAATGATGCTTCACTTATTCAAACTTATGGTACTTTTCTTTAGTATACTTGGTGGTATTCTAGACCTTTTAATGTATTTTTTCTAGTGGTGGCCTTTAAATTAATTTTCAGTACTTAGGTGGATGTGGTGACATATGTACTGTTACATATTGCCTCCTTATTAGAATTGATCATTTCTGATATCTTCATTCTATGATTGAAGAAATTATCAATTTTTCATTTCACTCTTAAGTCACATATAATGTTTTCATATTTTGTATTTACTCTTACACTTGTCTTCAGTTCACTATATTCTCTACATCTCCTTCTTCTTCATACTCTTGGAATCTTGTTTAATTAAATTCTTGGCTTGTCATGTTTTTTCCCTTAAATATTTAATTTCCCTAACATTTTTCCTTAACTTGGTAGCTGGAATCGATTCGGGTGGGCTCTATGGTTTACCTAACTCCGTCGTCCATAACTACATTCTTTCTGAGATCAGGGGTACCTCATCCCTGCCCAGTTAAATGATTGCTGGAACTCTTCTACAGTCAATTCATCAAATAATAATACTCATAAGCAGTCTCTTTCGACTAATAATAATAAACACTCTTGGGGTTATTCATTTTCTTGCCTTTTATATTTTATTATACACTCTCTTCTGGATTCCTTCTTCACTTCTGCAGATCTTCATTAGTTAATGTTGTTGACAAATAGCATTTGTAAATATTCTTCATTTTTTCTTCTCTCCTTATCGTGACAAAATTGTTCTTCACATTGATTGGTTCTTTCTTCTTTTTTCTTGGTCAATTCTCCTTTTCACTATCTTTTCTACATAATATTCTCATTAATGGTCTCCTTTTCTCCTCTAGCAAATGTCATAATTTTTCAACATTTTATTTTGAATAGTACACAATTTTTCTCAAAGTGATAGTAAACATTGTTTAAAATATCTTAAGTGTGTTCACTAGTTGCTTGTTTTCGTTATGGTTTAATCATCAGATACTAGTCTTCTTTTTCTCGTGTTACATATAACATTCATTTGACAAACATTTTTCTTCCAATATTTAATATAATATTTGATTAATAAAATTTCTTCTTTTATATACAATATTCACTTAATAAACATTTTTCTTTTTCTTCTTTCCATAAGAATAGCCTCTTCTTCTGTTGGTGAGTTATTGGGTATACAATATTTGATAATTATAATACAATGTGATAACATAATAACACCATATTAATATCTGATTTTATAGCCACTCTTGGGGTTACATTAATCATTTAATAAATATTTTTCTCTTTCTTCTTCTTTCCATAATAAGATCCTTCTTTCATGTTACACTCTTTGGTCTTCTGCCTCTCTACTCCTTCAAGTGATGGTGGTCCTCACTTATTCTGGATGATTATATTTCTTGTTTTTAGTGTATACCATATTTGATAGTTATGATATAATGTGATAACATAATAACAACATATTAATATTTGATTTTATAGCCACTCTTGGGGTTACATTAATCATTTAATAAATATTTTTCTCTTTCTTCTTCTTTCCATAATAATATCCTTCTTTCTTTTTTACACTCTTTGTTATTCTGCCTCTCTACTCCTTCAAGTGCTGGTGGTTTTCACTTATTCTGGACGATTATATTTCTTGTTTTTAGTGTATACAATATTTGATAGTTATGATATACTGTGATGACATAATAATAACATATTGATTGATAACATCTGATTTTATAGATGCTCTTGGGGTTACAGTATTCACTTAATAAATAACTTTCTTTTCCTCTTCTTTCCATGATAATATCCTTCTTTCATTTTACTCTCTTTGGTCTTCTTCTTCTCTACTCCTTCAAGTGATGTTGGGTTTCACTTATTCTGGATGATTGTATTTTTTCAGTGAAGCTTGATTATAGACTCCCTTGGTTCTATTGGTATTTGTGTCCATAATTTCGTATGTGTTGTTTTGATTATCCTTGACGATAGTGTAGGGTCCAGTGTATAGTAGTAGGAACTTCTTTGCAATTCCTTCAAGGGTACTGGGGAGCTCTCGATTCTTTAGCAATACTAGTTCTCCCATTTTGTACTGGATTATTTTGGGTTGTCGTTTCTTATATTTTTCTCGCATTTTCTCTGCTCGTTCGACGGTCTTGTTATAAAATTTTACTTGGTCAAAGGTGTAATCATCGCCTGGGGGAAATTCTATTAATTCTATAATTTCTCTAGGAGGTCTTCTCTCAAACATAGCTGTAAATGGGGTTGTATCTATTGCTTGATGGTACGCTAGGTTGATAAAATCCTCTGCAGCTGGTAAATACTCCTCCCACTTTCTTTGTTGTTGGTGACAGTATGTTCTCAGGATTCTTCCTACTTCTCGGAGAACTCGTTCGGCGGGGTTGCTGCTAGGGTGGTACACTGAGGTTTTGAAGATTCTCACTCCCTTACTCAGCAGTGTTTCCCTCCATATTCTTCCCTTGAATTGGGTTCCATGGTCAGTGATTATCGACCCTGGCGCTCCTACCTCTACCATGTATTTACTCATAATTATACTCAACAGATTTTTGGTGGTGGCTCTGTTGATAGGATACAACTTTGTATATTTAGTGTAGTGGTCGAAGATAATGACGATGAATTTGTATTGTCGTCTTCCCCCACTCCTTGGTAATGGGCCGCCAATATCAACAAATACCTTTTCTAGCTTCTTGGATGAGGTGATTGGTATCATTAAACCCTCCTTCCTCTCGTTGTTACACTTTACCATCTGACATAGGTGGCAATTCCTAATGTAACGGTGTACTCTCCTGTTGATATCCTTGAAATATACATTCTCCTCTAATGCCTTTATGACTTTAATAGCTCCCATGTGGCCATATCTAATGTGGTAATCCATGGTGATCTCCTTCTCCATAGTTTTGGGTATAAGTAATTTCCACTGGTTACTTTGGTTAGTGTTTTTTATAAATAGAACATCTTGGTATACACAATAGTATGGTGTAACTCTCTCGTCTTTATTTATTAATCTCTGGCGAATGTTGCTCAATTTCTCCTCGCTTCTTTGTTGGAGTTTTATTTTATTTATTATCTCGGCTAGTTCTGTCCTGTCCTTTATAATGTGATATACTTTGGCTACCGTCTCCCTTTCTCCCTCGAAAGTTTGGTTTTGGATGTTGACTCTCGATAACACATCTGCTGCTACGTTGTATTTTCCAGGCACATACTCCCAGTTAATATTATATTCCTGCAACGCTAATGTCCACCTGGTAAGTCTCCCATGGCTCAATTTGCAATTTTTTAAAAAGGATATCGATTTGTGATCTGTCCTTACAGTTAAAGAGTAACCCAAAATGTAAGTTCGGAATTTGTTGCAGGCAAATACAATGCTGAGTAATTCTTTCTCGGTAGTATGGTAGTTACGCTCACTCTTGTTCAGGACTCTGCTGGCGAAGCTAACCACAAGGTGATTTCCTTGGTCATCTTCTTGATGTAGGACGGATCCTAGACTCACGTCGCTGGCGTCGCAATTCATATAAAACGCTCTTTTGAAGTCGGGGTGGCGTAACATTATTGATTCCAAGAATTTTTCCTTTAATAGTTTAAAAGTGGTATCCTGTTCTGCTCCCCACTTCCACTTGTCTCTAGAGGATAGTTGTTGTGAAAATTCGGCCGTTAATTTTGAGTAGTTGTTTTGGAACTTTCGGTAATAGTTGCAGATACCTAAAAATGATTGTAACTGCTTTTTGTTCTTGGGCGTTGGGAATGATTGTATTGCTTCGATTTTTTCCTGTGATGGTGTAATGCCGTTTTCGGATAGGTTAAATCCTAAGAATTGTACTTCATCTGCGATGAACTTTGACTTCTCTAGTTTCAGTGTCACATGATTTTCTGCCAGTTTTGACAACACCTTCTCAATACGGTCACAATGATCTTCCCAGTTATCAGACGTAATCAATAGATCGTCAACATATACCGTGGTGAATTTTAGGGCCTCTTGACCTAGAACTTGGTCCATATACTTTACAAAAACGGCCACTGAATTTACTAAACCGAAGGGTAGCCTCTTAAATTGGTAGTTTCGCCCTTCGAATATGAATGCCCTGTATTTTCGGCTGTTGGGGTGCAACTCCACTTGCCAATACCCGCATACGGTATCCCAAGTGCTAATAAAACGGGTACCGTGAAATTTCTTTAATAGCTCTTCGATCTCCCCTGGTGAAGTTCGATCGTTAATTATGATTTTATTGATCTCTCTGGCATCCAGACATATTCTTACTTGACCGTTTTTCTTCGGTACTGCCACTATAGGATTTGTATAAGGTGAACAACTATATTCAATAATGTCTTCATCGATGAGTCTATTTATTTCCGCTCGGACCGCTTCCTTTTGCGAATAAGCAATGGGGTATGATTTCTTCTTAAAATCGGCTGCTTCCTTGAATTTAATCTCACATTGGAAATCCTTTACTTTTCCGGGAGCATTGGAAAATACGTGTCTATACTGCTCGTAAATTGCAATTAATCTTTCCACCTGGTTGTCGGTTATTCTTCTATCGCTTTTGGCTGTCTGGAACCTCCGGATTTCTTCTAACTTTTCCTCCCATAAGTCGTCATTTTTATGGTCACAATTTATTTCTTCTCTAGGTATTTCGTTCCTATAATTATTATCTTCGTTAATGTAACAAATGATCCGGTCGTGAGGGGCTTCTTCGCTTCCAATTAACTCCGCCGTCCATTGCACACAATTTGAGCTCAGAGATACCTTTGCTCTGCTCATATCTATTATAGCTGCGTACTTTCTTAATACGTCACAGCCTATCAACAAACTGAATGGTAACCCACTGGCTACTAAAAATATTATAGGAAGGGTATTCCCGTGACTGGTGACTTCTAGTTGGACTTGCTTTCTTATGGTCTTATTTTGTCGTCCGGTCGCTCCGATCAAAATAATATTATTTATCGGTAAGGTCGATATGGGCTCCTTACTCCTACTCTGTATTTTGTTAAGTTCTAATTGATCGATGAGCGATACATTGGCTCCAGTATCTATCATGATTTTAGTAAACACGCCATTCACTTCGGCGGAAATATACGCGATTTCGCTGTTGTTATTGTTATTGTTTTCTGTTATTTCTTCTTCCATCAGATCTTCTCTGATGTCCTTCAGGTAGTGATTGCGTATGATAGTAAATGTCGCTTGATTGTTTGTCCGTCGTCGTAGTTCGTCGTACCCAATAGATCGGATCAGTGAGGGTTCGAAGTGAGTTTTCACTGCCGTTGTCCGTTTAAAGAGGTAGCGTTTTCTTCCCCGCTCCTGTCATTAGTATTGGGGGTTCTATTCTCCCTTTCTTCTGGTCTAGTCGGATTGTTGTATTGACGTCCGCTATTATTATTTCTGTTTATATCTTCGCTACTGCGGCTCCTTCGTGTGTCGTACCCGGATTCGCTATTCCTTACGTCCTGACTATACGGGTTATTATCTTCATTGAAGCTTCGACGTCCCTGATAGAAGCGTCTCTCTCCGTTTCTGTCGTCAGCACGAACGTAATTAGCTCTTCTGAAATTGCTCGGGTTGTGGTTATTCCCGTTGTTCGGTCGGTACTGGCGATTGTTATTATTTGGACGGTAGGGGTGGTTACCATTGTTTGGCCGATGTTGATTTCCACTATTATAATTAGGACGGTGGTTGTTATTAGGAGGATTCTGATTATAATTATTATTATAATTTGGCCTATAATTCGGGCTATTTCCATCTGGCGGATGATTATTCCCGTTAATATTTGGCCTCGGATTCTGGTCTGCATTATCTCGGTTTGAATTATTATAATTACCTCGATAATTATTCCCGTATCCGGCCTGACCGTTTCTATCAAAGTATGGGTCGGGTCCCTGCCGACTCCTCCGATAATACTTCTCCTGCTCATAATTTTCTAATAGCGCGGACATAGTTTGGATTGTTCTTATTTGTCCGTTCAGTCTCGCTCCGGCCACGCCCTCTTCGAAATGATACGCCAATTTAGGGACGAGGCATTCTTCAGGTATCCTCGGCTCAAGATTTCTGGCCATACACACTTTGCCTAAGAAGTATGCGGTGAGTGATGCCCCTTTACTGCGGTCATACTTCCCGTTGCAGATGTCGTCCCGCACTATGTTCTGTGCCGATTCGGACCAGTACTTCGTTTTAAACAGCGCTTTGAACTCCGCATAATTCTGTATATCATGCCGGGTAGCCGTCCACCAGTTATCGCGCACGTCCTTAAAGTATTCGTCTAACATGTTTCTGATAGTAGACCATCTAGTTTCGCGTGTACGGGCGATATTTTCTTCTACTCTTTCAATGAACTCCATGGGATTCCTTTTATAATGTTGGAAATTTATCAGTTCACGGTTCTCCACGCTCGTTATTCCAGTTACTTGGATGGGTTGACTTCGGAACGAATTAATTTCTTCCCTGAAATTATTGAGTTCTCGCCGTTGAAGTTCAGCCATCTTCTCCTTGTCAGTGTGTACTTGCTCCCGAACATCATTCACGGTGGCGGTGATTTCTTCACATCTCGTCCCCAAGTCTTCTTGTTTCTTAGTCAAGACTTCGAATTTATTTAAATGGGATTCTTCGATGTTATTTACTCGGGTTTGAAGTGTCTCTTTCGCTCTCTGTATTTCTTGTTGGTTCTCTTCACACCTCTCGCCGATTTCAGAAACTTCCCGTCTGACTTCGGTTATCTCCTCTCCTATTTTCGTATTCAATTTTTCGTGACTGTCTTCGAGTCTGTGGCTGATAATTTCGATCTTCTGGTTACTATCTTCTATACTGTCATCAATCTTCTTGCTCAATTCTTGGGTGTCTTCCTTCAATGAAGCTATGATTTTATTTGTCTCTTCCGTCTTCTTGTTTAACTCCCCTTTGAAATCCTCCTTCAACGATTCAATATTTTTTGTTAATAATTCATTATTTTTAATTAATTTCTCGTTAAAATCTTCCTTTATTAATGCAATATTCTTCTGGCCGTCTTCCTTCAATTCTTCTTTCAATAATTCAATATTCTTCTGACTGTCGTCCATCTTTCTGTTCATCGATTCCATATTTTTTGTTAACGACTCGTTATTCTTATTTAATTTCTCATTAAAATCTTCTTTTAACTCCTTGTTATTATTTTTCAATGTTTCGTTGAATTCGCCCATCATTCTCTTCATCGTTTCTAACAGGTCTATGTCTCTCGTTTGTGTGGGTTTCTCAATTTGTTCCTCTTGTTGTACAGGTCGGCTGGGCTCTGTAGGAGGTAATATCTCTTCTAGATCTTCGACTGGCGTCGCCTCCTTATCATCCATGTCTATTTCTTTATCTGCTTCCGCCGCACGTCTCTTAGAAGTTGCTCTCCGTTGCATTTTTAGTCCTGTGTATTGCAGCTGCCTCGCAAATTAGGTTGATAATTATTTTGTAAATTAGGTTGGATTTTTTTTTTCGCCTAATTTTGCTCGAACGTTGTGCGCCAATTTGTAGATAGAACGTATGACACTCTCCTTTAAAAGCCACACTGTTGGGCTAGCCAATTTGTAATAGACGCGTATCCGTCTATAGTTTATAATTTTATTATTATTATTGAATAGTAGTCTCAGGGTTCTTTTACTGTTAATGGGTCTTGCTCTCGGCTAATCGTTATTGTTCAATATCAAATTTTATTATTATTTTACCGTTTAGGGACTTATTCCCCTCAATTCAACCTATTGTTGAATCCAGGATTGAATAAGTCGGTACTTACTCTTTTTTCGTCGGATTAGCTGTCTGTTTAAATAGTTTAATTTTATGTATTATATTCACTGTTAGGATGTCCACTTGACGTTCCGTTGACACTTTCTTGATCAGCGGTTGTGAGGAGATCAGTTGTTTCTTCCTATACACTAACATACACAAACATAGGCATGGTACACATAATAACTCATGTATAATATTATTGTATAAGATTGTAAATATATTGATCTGAGCGGTTGTAAACAAAACAAGGAATCATTCAGTTTGAATAATTCGCATTCTCAGCATGGTACCAACCGCCTCGTTTTTCTCCTCTAAGCTGTATTTTTACTGATACAATAAAAGTCAACTCTTTCACCGTTAAAAAATAATAATGGTAATTTATTCAAATAACACACAGTGAAATTCAATACAATAAGGCGTTTTGCTCTTCCTTTTGGTTAACAATTAATATTTTAAAAGTGAACATTGACTCTAAAACAAATGATGAGCTCAAGTTGGCATGACTGTCTCTGGTTAGTAATACAATGTGTTTTGACAAACATATAGGTTATGTCGGATGGTTCGACTTGAAAATTTAATAATGATTATAATAGTAAAAGTAGTAGGTTCTTTTAGACTGCAAAATACACTTATTTTAAATACTAGCTACGGTTAGAACAAACATATAAAATAAAAATTCAATGATTAATAATGAAAAAAGATAAAATATGAACTACTGTTCATAGTTAGGCACATGCTTTGTATATTGTTTAGTGCAACCTGATTTGGTTAAAAGTAGTGAATTATTTTTATTAATTAATAGTAATTGTGATAATCCAGTATCAGGTACTATAATCATCTGTGAAATTGGATAATTGGATAATCATTTGTGCTATTTCAGGTAATGGTAATTTATTTATTATAGTTATCGCACTCCGGCGAAAACTATTAATTGAATTTAGGAATAAAATATTTCATACTCTAGTCTACTGATAGCATAAGAGCACATATACTCTTCATTGATGTTACAATGTCTTTACTTATCCTAGGTATTTATTGTATACAAATAGTTAAAACTGTCATTACTCAGAACGTTCAATTTCAACATTGTTCATTTGTATTTTATCAGTTCCCTTCTGTTAAGGATAGGGAATTTAATTGTTTCTATATTTCAATTTTTTATCGCTTTTAGCGTTCAGTTATTATGCTTATAAACTAATCATAACATTATATTTGTGGTTATGAATACTTGCGTCTCTCGTCGTTCGAAGGGTTACACCTTTTTAATCATAAACACTTTTTTAATTAATTAATTATTTAAACTTGATCACAACACTGCACACACTCCTATGCGCATAAACTCCGAATAGAGTACACTTGTAAATATACTGCACTGATTCTTCAATGTAGGTAATCTGTGTCTCACTTTGAGGTTAATATGGTTGACGCTGTGTTGCTGTCAAATGCACGTTTTTCTGAGGCGTCGGCGATCGTGCAGTCCGCTTCGTTCTTGTTGAAAGACTGTCTGTGGTTCCTCGGATGGAATGATGAATTTCGGATTTTTTATAGGCTCTGATTGGTCAGTTTTTTCCAATTCGTTGATTTACGGTAGACTTCGTCAAAATAGACGCTATCATAAGCGTCAGTCTTTGGGAACAAGATTAACAAATTCTGGTTCACACGCCCACGCGGAAGGGCTAAGCACAATACAATTATTTTTAAAAGTCTAATATCTTTCTTGTAATTGTACTGAGGATGTTGTGCTTACTCTCATTGTTCGTGTTTTTGAAAGACGATTAATTTGACTCCCCTTATCATATATTTCTGATTAGGGTTAGCTGACTTAGCACTTAGCATTTATGCTTATTGTCCATTAAACCATTAATTATTAATATTTCATGGTTTTTATTTTATTTTCTATTGTAATGTCTCATTCTTAAGCTACTGTACAATTTTCCCTTAAAACTATGTCCTAATATTAATACTATGTCCGTTTTCATAGATTCTCACTTAAACTTATTGTCATACATTTTTGTTTTGCTTATTACTCAGTAATTAGAGTATTTAATTAGCTTTTAACATGTTGTAATTAAATATTGATGGGTTAAGTCACTACTGACAGTGTTCTTTTTCCCTACATTATTTGTTTAATGCCTTAACTATCACTTATGAATCAGGCTTGTTATGCCTATATGGCGTTACTTGGTATTATGCTTAATATCATAGACATTTTAGTTGTATTGTTTTCTAATTGATAACTGAAATAGTCACTAGGACCTTATCGTTATTGTGATGCAGTTCACTCTGCATTTGACTCTGTTATTAGCAAAGTTTGGTTGCTGTAAATTTTACTTGCAGCTACTTGTCATAATGGTTTAGTTATAATTACATTTATATAAACTATTTAAATGGTTATTTTGGTTGCAATTGCTCATATGAATGACATTCTGTCTGACATCAAATCATTAATTGGGTTACTTTCTTTGTACAATGTGTTTATTACATAATTTTGGTTGCATAGTGTCACTTTGCCATTACCAGCATTGGGTCATACTTGTATTACATAAATATAGCTTTTATATTCTGTTATACGATTAGCTATCGTGTACAAAACATTCCTTATATGCTCTATTTACTTTCTAGCTCATTACATTTTGGTCTAACATTGTTTTGATTCATTTTTTATCAAGTTTTATTGGAAACTGAATGCCCAGATTAGGTTATGTCATAGGTTCAGTAAACATTAGTGTGTTGTTTATGGCTGTGTATTTCTATCTTAGTCTATTCGACTGGTTTTCGTTTCATGTTTGTACATTGGTTATTGGTTATCAATAGTTCACATTTAGTTTACTCCTGTATTATCTTATTTGTTGTTAATTAGTGAGTTTGTATGTACATCATTCCCACTGTACAATTGGTCATTCACTATTTTGGTTGCATATTCCTCTGTTTATTCCATAACTACACATCATTTAGCTATCATAAACTCATCTTGTCCTCATTCAGGTTGCTTGTGACTCTTCATTTACAATATTTAATCCTTATTTACAATAATGTGTTTCACATAAAAAATAAATGTGTTCATTAAATGAGTTGTTGTCAGTGTTGTCAGGGATTTATATCACATAATTATTTAAACTTCTTCCTTCTTCTTAATACAATTATTCTTTCAATGTTTATGTTACTTTGTTATACTTCAATTTTCTTCCCTTATTCTTGTGTTTGGTCTGGTTATCTTCCTTCTTCTTTCTTCTTTCTTCACTGATCTCCTCCTCACTATTGTTCATTTTATACATGATGAGGTTTTCACTTGTCTTCTTCACACTGTTTCTTCCTTCTTCTTTCTTGAAGTTGTCCTTGTTGTATCCTTCTCCCGGACTCTTCTTTCTTCTTTTGTTGTCTTGTGTCCTTCTCACTGATTTTTCTTTTTTCTTTTGTTGTGTTGTGTCCTTCTTACTGATCTATTGGGTATAGTATGTCGGTCGTCTCGTCTTTATTCTTCTTTTCTTCTTTCTTGGTGCATTTACTAGTGAATTCCTTTCAATGATGCTTCACTTATTCAAACTTATGGTACTTTTCTTTAGTATACTTGGTGGTATTCTAGACCTTTTAATGTATTTTTTCTAGTGGTGGCCTTTAAATTAATTTTCAGTACTTAGGTGGATGTGGTGACATATGTACTGTTACATATTGCCTCCTTATTAGAATTGATCATTTCTGATATCTTCATTCTATGATTGAAGAAATTATCAATTTTTCATTTCACTCTTAAGTCACATATAATGTTTTCATATTTTGTATTTACTCTTACACTTGTCTTCAGTTCACTATATTCTCTACATCTCCTTCTTCTTCATACTCTTGGAATCTTGTTTAATTATATTCTTGGCTTGTCATGTTTTTTCCCTTAAATATTTAATTTCCCTAACATTTTTCCTTAACTTGGTAGCTGGAATCGATTCGGGTGGGCTCTATGGTTTACCTAACTCCGTCGTCCATAACTACATTCTTTCTGAGATCAGGGGTACCTCATCCCTGCCCAGTTAAATGATTGCTGGAACTCTTCTACAGTCAATTCATCAAATAATAATACTCATAAGCAGTCTCTTTCGACTAATAATAATAAACACTCTTGGGGTTATTCATTTTCTTGCCTTTTATATTTTATTATACACTCTCTTCTGGATTCCTTCTTCACTTCTGCAGATCTTCATTTGTAAAGATTCTTCATTTTTTCTTCTCTCCTTATCGTGACAAAATTGTTCTTCACATTGATTGGTTCTTTCTTCTTTTTTCTTGGTCAATTCTCCTTTTCACTATCTTTTCTACATAATATTCTCATTAATGGTCTCCTTTTCTCCTCTAGCAAATGTCATAATTTTTCAACATTTTATTTTGAATAGTACACAATTTTTCTCAAAGTGATAGTAAACATTGTTTAAAATATCTTAAGTGTGTTCACTAGTTGCTTGTTTTCGTTATGGTTTAATCATCAGATACTAGTCTTCTTTTTCTCGTGTTACATATAACATTCATTTGACAAACATTTTTCTTCCAATATTTAATATAATATTTGATTAATAAAATTTCTTCTTTTATATACAATATTCACTTAATAAACATTTTTCTTTTTCTTCTTTCCATAAGAATAGCCTCTTCTTCTGTTGGTGAGTTATTGGGTATACAATATTTCATAATTATAATACAATGTGATAACATAATAACAACATATTAATATCTGATTTTATAGCCACTCTTGGGGTTACATTAATCATTTAATAAATATTTTTCTCTTTCTTCTTCTTTCCATAATAAGATCCTTCTTTCATGTTACACTCTTTGGTCTTCTGCCTCTCTACTCCTTCAAGTGATGGTGGTCCTCACTTATTCTGGATGATTATATTTCTTGTTTTTAGTGTATACCATATTTGATAGTTATGATATAATGTGATAACATAATAACAACATATTAATATTTGATTTTATAGCCACTCTTGGGGTTACATTAATCATTTAATAAATATTTTTCTCTTTCTTCTTCTTTCCATAATAATATCCTTCTTTCTTTTTTACACTCTTTGTTATTCTGCCTCTCTACTCCTTCAAGTGCTGGTGGTTTTCACTTATTCTGGACGATTATATTTCTTGTTTTTAGTGTATACAATATTTGATAGTTATGATATACTGTGATGACATAATAATAACATATTGATTGATAACATCTGATTTTATAGATGCTCTTGGGGTTACAGTATTCACTTAATAAATAACTTTCTTTTCCTCTTCTTTCCATGATAATATCCTTCTTTCATTTTACTCTCTTTGGTCTTCTTCTTCTCTACTCCTTCAAGTGATGTTGGGTTTCACTTATTCTGGATGATTGTATTTTTTCAGTGAAGCTTGATTATAGACTCCCTTGGTTCTATTGGTATTTGTGTCCATAATTTCGTATGTGTTGTTTTGATTATCCTTGACGATAGTGTAGGGTCCAGTGTATAGTAGTAGGAACTTCTTTGCAATTCCTTCAAGGGTACTGGGGAGCTCTCGATTCTTTAGCAATACTAGTTCTCCCATTTTGTACTGGATTATTTTGGGTTGTCGTTTCTTATATTTTTCTCGCATTTTCTCTGCTCGTTCGACGGTCTTGTTATAAAATTTTACTTGGTCAAAGGTGTAATCATCGCCTGGGGGAAATTCTATTAATTCTATAATTTCTCTAGGAGGTCTTCTCTCAAACATAGCTGTAAATGGGGTTGTATCTATTGCTTGATGGTACGCTAGGTTGATAAAATCCTCTGCAGCTGGTAAATACTCCTCCCACTTTCTTTGTTGTTGGTGACAGTATGTTCTCAGGATTCTTCCTACTTCTCGGAGAACTCGTTCGGCGGGGTTGCTGCTAGGGTGGTACACTGAGGTTTTGAAGATTCTCACTCCCTTACTCAGCAGTGTTTCCCTCCATATTCTTCCCTTGAATTGGGTTCCATGGTCAGTGATTATCGACCCTGGCGCTCCTACCTCTACCATGTATTTACTCATAATTATACTCAACAGATTTTTGGTGGTGGCTCTGTTGATAGGATACAACTTTGTATATTTAGTGTAGTGGTCGAAGATAATGACGATGAATTTGTATTGTCGTCTTCCCCCACTCCTTGGTAATGGGCCGCCAATATCAACAAATACCTTTTCTAGCTTCTTGGATGAGGTGATTGGTATCATTAAACCCTCCTTCCTCTCGTTGTTACACTTTACCATCTGACATAGGTGGCAATTCCTAATGTAACGGTGTACTCTCCTGTTGATATCCTTGAAATATACATTCTCCTCTAATGCCTTTATGACTTTAATAGCTCCCATGTGGCCATATCTAATGTGGTAATCCATGGTGATCTCCTTCTCCATAGTTTTGGGTATAAGTAATTTCCACTGGTTACTTTGGTTAGTGTTTTTTATAAATAGAACATCTTGGTATACACAATAGTATGGTGTAACTCTCTCGTCTTTATTTATTAATCTCTGGCGAATGTTGCTCAATTTCTCCTCGCTTCTTTGTTGGAGTTTTATTTTATTTATTATCTCGGCTAGTTCTGTCCTGTCCTTTATAATGTGATATACTTTGGCTACCGTCTCCCTTTCTCCCTCGAAAGTTTGGTTTTGGATGTTGACTCTCGATAACACATCTGCTGCTACGTTGTATTTTTCCAGGCACATACTCCCAGTTAATATTATATTCCTGCAACGCTAATGTCCACCTGGTAAGTCTCCCATGGCTCAATTTGCAATTTTTTAAAAAGGATATCGATTTGTGATCTGTCCTTACAGTTAAAGAGTAACCCAAAATGTAAGTTCGGAATTTGTTGCAGGCAAATACAATGCTGAGTAATTCTTTCTCGGTAGTATGGTAGTTACGCTCACTCTTGTTCAGGACTCTGCTGGCGAAGCTAACCACAAGGTGATTTCCTTGGTCATCTTCTTGATGTAGGACGGATCCTAGACTCACGTCGCTGGCGTCGCAATTCATATAAAACGCTCTTTTGAAGTCGGGGTGGCGTAACATTATTGATTCCAAGAATTTTTCCTTTAATAGTTTAAAAGTGGTATCCTGTTCTGCTCCCCACTTCCACTTGTCTCTAGAGGATAGTTGTTGTGAAAATTCGGCCGTTAATTTTGAGTAGTTGTTTTGGAACTTTCGGTAATAGTTGCAGATACCTAAAAATGATTGTAACTGCTTTTTGTTCTTGGGCGTTGGGAATGATTGTATTGCTTCGATTTTTTCCTGTGATGGTGTAATGCCGTTTTCGGATAGGTTAAATCCTAAGAATTGTACTTCATCTGCGATGAACTTTGACTTCTCTAGTTTCAGTGTCACATGATTTTCTGCCAGTTTTGACAACACCTTCTCAATACGGTCACAATGATCTTCCCAGTTATCAGACGTAATCAATAGATCGTCAACATATACCGTGGTGAATTTTAGGGCCTCTTGACCTAGAACTTGGTCCATATACTTTACAAAAACGGCCACTGAATTTACTAAACCGAAGGGTAGCCTCTTAAATTGGTAGTTTCGCCCTTCGAATATGAATGCCCTGTATTTTCGGCTGTTGGGGTGCAACTCCACTTGCCAATACCCGCATACGGTATCCCAAGTGCTAATAAAACGGGTACCGTGAAATTTCTTTAATAGCTCTTCGATCTCCCCTGGTGAAGTTCGATCGTTAATTATGATTTTATTGATCTCTCTGGCATCCAGACATATTCTTACTTGACCGTTTTTCTTCGGTACTGCCACTATAGGATTTGTATAAGGTGAACAACTATATTCAATAATGTCTTCATCGATGAGTCTATTTATTTCCGCTCGGACCGCTTCCTTTTGCGAATAAGCAATGGGGTATGATTTCTTCTTAAAATCGGCTGCTTCCTTGAATTTAATCTCACATTGGAAATCCTTTACTTTTCCGGGAGCATTGGAAAATACGTGTCTATACTGCTCGTAAATTGCAATTAATCTTTCCACCTGGTTGCCGGTTATTCTTCTATCGCTTTTGGCTGTCTGGAACCTCCGGATTTCTTCTAACTTTTCCTCCCATAAGTCGTCATTTTTATGGTCACAATTTATTTCTTCTCTAGGTATTTCGTTCCTATAATTATTATCTTCGTTAATGTAACAAATGATCCGGTCGTGAGGGGCTTCTTCGCTTCCAATTAACTCCGCCGTCCATTGCACACAATTTGAGCTCAGAGATACCTTTGCTCTGCTCATATCTATTATAGCTGCGTACTTTCTTAATACGTCACAGCCTATCAACAAACTGAATGGTAACCCACTGGCTACTAAAAATATTATAGGAAGGGTATTCCCGTGACTGGTGACTTCTAGTTGGACTTGCTTTCTTATGGTCTTATTTTGTCGTCCGGTCGCTCCGATCAAAATAATATTATTTATCGGTAAGGTCGATATGGGCTCCTTACTCCTACTCTGTATTTTGTTAAGTTCTAATTGATCGATGAGCGATACATTGGCTCCAGTATCTATCATGATTTTAGTAAACACGCCATTCACTTCGGCGGAAATATACGCGATTTCGCTGTTGTTATTGTTATTGTTTTCTGTGATTTCTTCTTCCATCAGATCTTCTCTGATGTCCTTCAGGTAGTGATTGCGTATGATAGTAAATGTCGCTTGATTGTTTGTCCGTCGTCGTAGTTCGTCGTACCCAATAGATCGGATCAGTGAGGGTTCGAAGTGAGTTTTCACTGCCGTTGTCCGTTTAAAGAGGTAGCGTTTTCTTCCCCGCTCCTGTCATTAGTATTGGGGGTTCTATTCTCCCTTTCTTCTGGTCTAGTCGGATTGTTGTATTGACGTCCGCTATTATTATTTCTGTTTATATCTTCGCTACTGCGGCTCCTTCGTGTGTCGTACCCGGATTCGCTATTCCTTACGTCCTGACTATACGGGTTATTATCTTCATTGAAGCTTCGACGTCCCTGATAGAAGCGTCTCTCTCCGTTTCTGTCGTCAGCACGAACGTAATTAGCTCTTCTGAAATTGCTCGGGTTGTGGTTATTCCCGTTGTTCGGTCGGTACTGGCGATTGTTATTATTTGGACGGTAGGGGTGGTTACCATTGTTTGGCCGATGTTGATTTCCACTATTATAATTAGGACGGTGGTTGTTATTAGGAGGATTCTGATTATAATTATTATTATAATTTGGCCTATAATTCGGGCTATTTCCATCTGGCGGATGATTATTCCCATTAATATTTGGCCTCGGATTCTGGTCTGCATTATCTCGGTTTGAATTATTATAATTACCTCGATAATTATTCCCGTATCCGGCCTGACCGTTTCTATCAAAGTATGGGTCGGGTCCCTGCCGACTCCTCCGATAATACTTCTCCTGCTCATAATTTTCTAATAGCGCGGACATAGTTTGGATTGTTCTTATTTGTCCGTTCAGTCTCGCTCCGGCCACGCCCTCTTCGAAATGATACGCCAATTTAGGGACGAGGCATTCTTCAGGTATCCTCGGCTCAAGATTTCTGGCCATACACACTTTGCCTAAGAAGTATGCGGTGAGTGATGCCCCTTTACTGCGGTCATACTTCCCGTTGCAGATGTCGTCCCGCACTATGTTCTGTGCCGATTCGGACCAGTACTTCGTTTTAAACAGCGCTTTGAACTCCGCATAATTCTGTATATCATGCCGGGTAGCCGTCCACCAGTTATCGCGCACGTCCTTAAAGTATTCGTCTAACATGTTTCTGATAGTAGACCATCTAGTTTCGCGTGTACGGGCGATATTTTCTTCTACTCTTTCAATGAACTCCATGGGATTCCTTTTATAATGTTGGAAATTTATCAGTTCACGGTTCTCCACGCTCGTTATTCCAGTTACTTGGATGGGTTGACTTCGGAACGAATTAATTTCTTCCCTGAAATTATTGAGTTCTCGCCGTTGAAGTTCAGCCATCTTCTCCTTGTCAGTGTGTACTTGCTCCCGAACATCATTCACGGTGGCGGTGATTTCTTCACATCTCGTCCCCAAGTCTTCTTGTTTCTTAGTCAAGACTTCGAATTTATTTAAATGGGATTCTTCGATGTTATTTACTCGGGTTTGAAGTGTCTCTTTCGCTCTCTGTATTTCTTGTTGGTTCTCTTCACACCTCTCGCCGATTTCAGAAACTTCCCGTCTGACTTCGGTTATCTCCTCTCCTATTTTCGTATTCAATTTTTCGTGACTGTCTTCGAGTCTGTGGCTGATAATTTCGATCTTCTGGTTACTATCTTCTATACTGTCATCAATCTTCTTGCTCAATTCTTGGGTGTCTTCCTTCAATGAAGCTATGATTTTATTTGTCTCTTCCGTCTTCTTGTTTAACTCCCCTTTGAAATCCTCCTTCAACGATTCAATATTTTTTGTTAATAATTCATTATTTTTAATTAATTTCTCGTTAAAATCTTCTTTTATTAATGCAATATTCTTCTGGCCGTCTTCCTTCAATTCTTCTTTCAATAATTCAATATTCTTCTGACTGTCGTCCATCTTTCTGTTCATCGATTCCATATTTTTTGTTAACGACTCGTTATTCTTATTTAATTTCTCATTAAAATCTTCTTTTAACTCCTTGTTATTATTTTTCAATGTTTCGTTGAATTCGCCCATCATTCTCTTCATCGTTTCTAACAGGTCTATGTCTCTCGTTTGTGTGGGTTTCTCAATTTGTTCCTCTTGTTGTACAGGTCGGCCGGGCTCTGTAGGAGGTAATATCTCTTCTAGATCTTCGACTGGCGTCGCCTCCTTATCATCCATGTCTATTTCTTTATCTGCTTCCGCCGCACGTCTCTTAGAAGTTGCTCTCCGTTGCATTTTTAGTCCTGTGTATTGCAGCTGCCTCGCAAATTAGGTTGATAATTATTTTGTAAATTAGGTTGGATTTTTTTTTTCGCCTAATTTTGCTCGAACGTTGTGCGCCAATTTGTAGATAGAACGTATGACACTCTCCTTTAAAAGCCACACTGTTGGGCTAGCCAATTTGTAATAGACGCGTATCCGTCTATAGTTTATAATTTTATTATTATTATTGAATAGTAGTCTCAGGGTTCTTTTACTGTTAATGGGTCTTGCTCTCGGCTAATCGTTATTGTTCAATATCAAATTTTATTATTATTTTACCGTTTAGGGACTTATTCCCCTCAATTCAACCTATTGTTGAATCCAGGATTGAATAAGTCGGTACTTACTCTTTTTTCGTCGGATTAGCTGTCTGTTTAAATAGTTTAATTTTATGTATTATATTCACTGTTAGGATGTCCACTTGACGTTCCGTTGACACTTTCTTGATCAGCGGTTGTGAGGAGATCAGTTGTTTCTTCCTATACACTAACATACACAAACATAGGCATGGTACACATAATAACTCATGTATAATATTATTGTATAAGATTGTAAATATATTGATCTGAGCGGTTGTAAACAAAACAAGGAATCATTCAGTTTGAATAATTCGCATTCTCAGCATGGTACCAACCGCCTCGTTTTTCTCCTCTAAGCTGTATTTTTACTGATACAATAAAAGTCAACTCTTTCACCGTTAAAAAATAATAATGGTAATTTATTCAAATAACACACAGTGAAATTCAATACAATAAGGCGTTTTGCTCTTCCTTTTGGTTAACAATTAATATTTTAAAAGTGAACATTGACTCTAAAACAAATGATGAGCTCAAGTTGGCATGACTGTCTCTGGTTAGTAATACAATGTGTTTTGACAAACATATAGGTTATGTCGGATGGTTCGACTTGAAAATTTAATAATGATTATAATAGTAAAAGTAGTAGGTTCTTTTAGACTGCAAAATACACTTATTTTAAATACTAGCTACGGTTAGAACAAACATATAAAATAAAAATTCAATGATTAATAATGAAAAAAGATAAAATATGAACTACTGTTCATAGTTAGGCACATGCTTTGTATATTGTTTAGTGCAACCTGATTTGGTTAAAAGTAGTGAATTATTTTTATTAATTAATAGTAATTGTGATAATCCAGTATCAGGTACTATAATCATCTGTGAAATTGGATATTCCTATTTCAGGTAATGGTAATTTATTTATTATAGTTATCGCACTCCGGCGAAAACTATTAATTGAATTTAGGAATAAAATATTTCATACTCTAGTCTACTGATAGCATAAGAGCACATATACTCTTCATTGATGTTACAATGTCTTTACTTATCCTAGGTATTTATTGTATACAAATAGTTAAAACTGTCATTACTCAGAACGTTCAATTTCAACATTGTTCATTTGTATTTTATCAGTTCCCTTCTGTTAAGGATAGGGAATTTAATTGTTTCTATATTTCAATTTTTTATCGCTTTTAGCGTTCAGTTATTATGCTTATAAACTAATCATAACATTATATTTGTGGTTATGAATACTTGCGTCTCTCGTCGTTCGAAGGGTTACACCTTTTTAATCATAAACACTTTTTTAATTAATTAATTATTTAAACTTGATCACAACACTGCACACACTCCTATGCGCATAAACTCCGAATAGAGTACACTTGTAAATATACTGCACTGATTCTTCAATGTAGGTAATCTGTGTCTCACTTTGAGGTTAATATGGTTGACGCTGTGTTGCTGTCAAATGCACGTTTTTCTGAGGCGTCGGCGATCGTGCAGTCCGCTTCGTTCTTGTTGAAAGACTGTCTGTGGTTCCTCGGATGGAATGATGAATTTCGGATTTTTTATAGGCTCTGATTGGTCAGTTTTTTCCAATTCGTTGATTTACGGTAGACTTCGTCAAAATAGACGCTATCATAAGCGTCAGTCTTTGGGAACAAGATTAACAAATTCTGGTTCACACGCCCACGCGGAAGGGCTAAGCACAATACAATTATTTTTAAAAGTCTAATATCTTTCTTGTAATTGTACTGAGGATGTTGTGCTTACTCTCATTGTTCGTGTTTTTGAAAGACGATTAATTTGACTCCCCTTATCATATATTTCTGATTAGGGTTAGCTGACTTAGCACTTAGCATTTATGCTTATTGTCCATTAAACCATTAATTATTAATATTTCATGGTTTTTATTTTATTTTCTATTGTAATGTCTCATTCTTAAGCTACTGTACAATTTTCCCTTAAAACTATGTCCTAATATTAATACTATGTCCGTTTTCATAGATTCTCACTTAAACTTATTGTCATACATTTTTGTTTTGCTTATTACTCAGTAATTAGAGTATTTAATTAGCTTTTAACATGTTGTAATTAAATATTGATGGGTTAAGTCACTACTGACAGTGTTCTTTTTCCCTACATTATTTGTTTAATGCCTTAACTATCACTTATGAATCAGGCTTGTTATGCCTATATGGCGTTACTTGGTATTATGCTTAATATCATAGACATTTTAGTTGTATTGTTTTCTAATTGATAACTGAAATAGTCACTAGGACCTTATCGTTATTGTGATGCAGTTCACTCTGCATTTGACTCTGTTATTAGCAAAGTTTGGTTGCTGTAAATTTTACTTGCAGCTACTTGTCATAATGGTTTAGTTATAATTACATTTATATAAACTATTTAAATGGTTATTTTGGTTGCAATTGCTCATATGAATGACATTCTGTCTGACATCAAATCATTAATTGGGTTACTTTCTTTGTACAATGTGTTTATTACATAATTTTGGTTGCATAGTGTCACTTTGCCATTACCAGCATTGGGTCATACTTGTATTACATAAATGTAGCTTTTATATTCTGTTATACGATTAGCTATCGTGTACAAAACATTCCTTATATGCTCTATTTACTTCCAAGCTCATTACATTTTGGTCTAACATTGTTTTGATTCATTTTTTATCAAGTTTTATTGGAAACTGAATGCCCAGATTAGGTTATGTCATAGGTTCAGTAAACATTAGTGTGTTGTTTATGGCTGTGTATTTCTATCTTAGTCTATTCGACTGGTTTTCGTTTCATGTTTGTACATTGGTTATTGGTTATCAATAGTTCACATTTAGTTTACTCCTGTATTATCTTATTTGTTGTTAATTAGTGAGTTTGTATGTACATCATTCCCACTGTACAATTGGTCATTCACTATTTTGGTTGCATATTCCTCTGTTTATTCCATAACTACACATCATTTAGCTATCATAAACTCATCTTGTCCTCATTCAGGTTGCTTGTGACTCTTTATTTACAATATTTAATCCTTATTTACAATAATGTGTTTCACATAAACAATAAATGTGTTCATTAAATGAGTTGTTGTCAGTGTTGTCAGGGATTTATATCACATAATTATTTAAACTTCTTCCTTCTTCTTAATACAATTATTCTTTCAATGTTTATGTTACTTTGTTATACTTCAATTTTCTTCCCTTATTCTTGTGTTTGGTCTGGTTATCTTCCTTCTTCTTTCTTCTTTCTTCACTGATCTCCTCCTCACTATTGTTCATTTTATACATGATGAGGTTTTCACTTGTCTTCTTCACACTGTTTCTTCCTTCTTCTTTCTTGAAGTTGTCCTTGTTGTATCCTTCTCCCGGACTCTTCTTTCTTCTTTTGTTGTCTTGTGTCCTTCTCACTGATTTTTCTTTTTTCTTTTGTTGTGTTGTGTCCTTCTTACTGATCTATTGGGTATAGTATGTCGGTCGTCTCGTCTTTATTCTTCTTTTCTTCTTTCTTGGTGCATTTACTAGTGAATTCCTTTCAATGATGCTTCACTTATTCAAACTTATGGTACTTTTCTTTAGTATACTTGGTGGTATTCTAGACCTTTTAATGTATTTTTTCTAGTGGTGGCCTTTAAATTACTTTTTAGTACTTAGGTGGATGTGGTGACATATGTACTGTTACAATATAACACAACAGATGTATTAACTTACAGTTATTAGAAAAAATCAATTACTCATATATCTCAGGGTTATTTGAGGGTTCTTTGAACTATAAGAAAGTCAGAAATGCTTAATTATTAGTATCATACCTTACATTAATTAATATTTGATTACTTAAAATCTGATTCAACAAGTTCGTTTTTTAAACGCCAGAGCGCAGACTACGTATTCCCCCAGAAGATCAGAAAGAAAGATGGCTGCCGATTTCTGATGAATCAACGTTTATACAAATTTTGGTTAAATAAAATAAAGTTTATTATGTTCACACTATGTTTTCTCATAAATTGAAAGGTGTGGTGTTGTTTCTAGTGTTCGTTACTTGTTTTTGATGTGTAATTTTTTAGTTTATTAAAGGAGGCGATCTCACCCAAGAAAGTTACAGTTCTGAATTATTAGGCCATGAGACGGTTAGATGAATTTTCGGTTTTCATTGATTTTCTGGCATTAATCTTTGTGGTTCCATGGATGTCTCAGATGTAGTGGCTGGTACTGACTCGTTTCATTAATTTAGTATAGTGGTTTTTCCCAATCGTATTTATTAAATTTTTTAATATTCACTGGACATTACTTTTTTTCATCTGCTCACTTGGAAAACCATTTAACAATTGAATTAATTTCTTGTTGATTAGTTACTCCTTAGTAACCAAGAAATTGATGATTTTTTATTGGATAATCTAGGTACAATTTTAGTACATAGGCTAGTATTACTTATTATTATTTCTTCCCCTCTTTTAGGAAAAATACTCCTTTATTCTTTTTAACTATAATTAAATTTAATTTATATAATGTTTTTCTTCACATCATTAGATAAGCTTAGCTACTTGTATTTTATAATTTAATGATTTTTAACTTGGTTTATTTCTGACTTATACTTCTGTTAATGTATTCTTACTCTACATTATTTTGTTTTCCATTATTTTATATTAATTAGCCCTTATTTATGTCTTATATAACCCTGGATTCCTTAAACATAAACAAAAATAATATTTAATTACATTGAAATTGCCATTGTGGCCTAACAACACAAAACTACAACAGCTTATTATTAAAATTATAATTTATTACTATAATACTGCATCTTCACTTATTTGTGATTGATGTTCTTTTCAGTTTTTAACAGTTCCCCTATCATACTATGTTGCACTTTGTACACACCGCACTTTTATGATAACACTTAGTACATTGTTTTTAATTGCTACAGTGTTTTCATAGCATGTTTTCATGGTACAAATGTTTTCATAGCATTAATCCCTCATTTCTGACTTTTGGAATGGGTACCTACTGACTTTTTATTATTATTATTATTATATAAATACTTCTTTATTTCTTATCATTACTGAGCACAGGTTATGTAATGTTACAATATATATATATATATATGTTCATGCCACGTTTTCAAATGAAATGAGTTTAAAAATTATATTGGCGTTTGTGTCTGTTAATGTTAATGTCTTTGTGTTGTGATAAAATGTTAATGTTGTGTTGTGTGTTTTCAATTTTTATAATTAGTGCAAGACATGTAATTTAATCTTATGATCGCCTTTATATTAAACATTATGAATGTGAAGTTGTAAGCCGGAAGTAACATCTATAATTCTGTGGGCGTCGCACACACACAGTTATATGTTATACGGGATATTGAGTAAGGGCCATTTGGGGTCTTATGTATGTTGGAGGCACCTTGAAAATTTTTTCTGTATGCCCGGGTTCCGTCAGACCTTGTCGGAGTTGGTTGTAACCTGTTTAACCTTGTTGGGGATTGACTTAAAATTCCGAAGCATACCCGGTCATACAATGATCGAATCTTTCCAGTTCGGACGTGTTTCCACTCATGGTTTTAATTAATTATGGAACCATGCGCTCATGATATGGGAATTACCCTGGGATATATATATATATATATATATGGATATGAATTCATTACTTGAGGAATGCGTTATGGTCGGAACAGGCACCCTGGTTATTGATTTGGAGTCAGAGATTTTGCGGTGATTTTTCATTTATAAAATTCTTTGAGTTTTAGTTATTCTTTGATGGACCAGTTCACGAATTATACTTGTTTGTTGGGTGTCATGTTGTATTTATTTGAGTGTTAAATGGTATTGTGTGTTATATTTATGGTATACATTTTGTGTTATGGTCGTTGTGTTTTCTTCTTCCGTGAATTTGTGTATCTCTCTCTGCCGTTAGTGTTTTCCCTTTCTCTTGCATCGTTAGAGGAACCTGAGACCACTTGTAGCGAGGCAAGTTTTTCTTTTCTGTTATGTGTTGGTGTTAAATTGTTGTTTGTGTTTTTTTTTGCAATTGTGTAATTCTGGCGGGGACTTGTACCAGAAATTATCCAACGCTCTTTACTGGCCACGCAAGTTTGCTTTAAAAAGGTAGTAGTAAGTGTGGGGTTATTCAAAAAACCAACCTATACATTCTCAGTGCTTGGTTGATAATAGTAAATGGCTTACTCATGCGTTTAGCTTATATTACATCCGATCTCTTAAATAATATTTTCAGGTAAACGATGTGGCGAAACAAGGGGTTACAATAACTTGTTCAAATGAAGAAAGAAATTAATATAAAGTATGAGTAGGGAATTCTGTTATTGCCTTGATTTTTGAGAGAGGAGTTTTAATGGTAATTTGTGCATAGGAGAAATAATTTAAAAATAAATGTACATTAAATTATTAAATTAGAAACAACATAATAGTTTTGAAAAGTGATGTAGACTGCATGCGAGTAAAATTAATGAATATTAAATTATTCCTGGTGGTAGACTTTGATTTATGAACATTGAGACTGATCTGAGATGCGTATTGTTAAAGGTTAACTGTCGTAGGTATTTGCAGCTTACGGGTGAATGTAACATATACATTGCTCCTAAATAATATTTTAATGAATTGTTTGCGGACGAAAGAGCTGTCAAGAAGTGTCATCGTTGGTCCGGGCCATACCGCATTCTAGGGTTTGTGTCCCCAGTTTCCTTTAGGTGATAGGCAAGATGATCACTCATATATCAAGGTTTGTGATACCTTGTTGGCCATTGGGCATAAGTAAGTGAGTGGTGGTAGAAGAGTTGCGAGGGGGTTTAGCTATTGATTGGGCTCTTGGGTCTCAGTTTGTATGTTTGGGGCCCTTAGGAAGTCAGAGATCTAGTGTGCGCCCGAATCTTGTCTTTCTTCTTTTCTTCTTCTGTCTCTAATCTCTGCATGCTGACCCTGATCAAGTCAGCATCAGTGACCACACACTAACACACACACACTTGCACACACGCACACACACACACACACACACACACACACACACACACACACACACACAGAGTCCAATTCTTCCTTCTTCTTGTTTCGTTTTCCCCGGATCCTCTGTCTTCCTAAGTGCAGTATTTTCCTGAGATTTACCCAAGGCAGCCAAGTGAAAGGTGAATCGAGTTAATTTTGGACAGGGGGCGTGCCGATACCGCAGTCTGAGGTTTTGATTAGAGGTCCCCGTGTTGGAAGAATGAGGGTAAGCTAAGTAGACCTTATGTTGGCCTTGTCTGGAGTAGTATTTTCGCGTGGTCTTGGTGCGATCTTTCACGGGTTAGTCTATTGGAGCCAGCTTCACTAGTGTAGGGCAGTGGATCACTCACATATCAAGGTTGAAGTTGGTTTGTTGTATGAGTATGTGAGTGGTAGTAGTGAAGCTGGCCTGTTGAAGACGTTGATAGTGATGGGGGAGATGACCACTCACATGTCAAAGTGTGTGATACCTTGTTGTCCGTAGGGCAGGTGTGAGTGGTGGTGGAGAAGTTGTGTTGTTTAGGGTGTTGATTGGCGCTTGGGGTCTCAGGTTGTGAGAGTTGAGTAATGGTATTGTGCTGAGACTTCCCAAGGCAATCAAGAGGACTGTGGTGGTCCTGAAGAAGCAGTCATGAGGGCTGTGTTGTGATTTAATTTTTTGGGGCGGGGAGGGGGCAAACATGTTTCCCTTTTGGGCAGGGGGTGTGCCGGGATTTGAAATTCCCGGCCAGTTCATAGATCGCACCAAGGCCGCGGCTTATGGTACAACACCGGCTAACTTGATTGAGATGGCGCGACTCGGGAAACGGCGACGATATTCGGTAATCAGCTTAGTAACAGGTGACTGACATGTGTTCGACAATTTGCTACAGGCATTTCCGTACCGTAGAGGATTTGCAAAACGCGTGGCCTGCCCTCATTTCGCCTTCAGCCCTCCGAAGTGATTTCTAGTGGTCTGGCGACTTGGAAAAAATTACTCTTTTCTACTTACCATGAGTTCGTAAACTCTTAAGGTTTCAGGGTCATTGACCACTCGGGAAATTAACCCGAATATATATATATATATATATATATATATATATATATATATATAATATTCTCTGAGAGCCAAGCAAAGTTATTTTGAATCTCTCCCCCCCACCAAAAATGCCATTATCTTACACGTATTTAATTAGTGGACTCCGTGTGTGAATCAGATTGTAATGCCCTTGCCATTTAAAAACGTTCACTAACGCGTTCCCCGTTACCGCAAGACATCTGAACTTGTATCATGAAAGGAGGCGTAAGCAAGAGCAACTATCAGACTTCCATATTGTCATCGAAAGGAGGGAATTTCGTTTATATATTATACTAGTATTGGTGAGAATTTCAATTACAATTATATTGTAGGGTTGTGTAGTTATCCTTCTTGCATGAGCTGCCATTGGTTAACAGACTAAATTATCCTCTATCTTAACCAGAATTACAAACAAAGCTTCCAATAGCTGATTTTGAATCTGTGATAGCAATTGCTGTTAATAAAACGGGTATTCAATATTTTAATGTAATAAACAGTTTATAATTTATAAGAACACAATAAGATTCTAGAAATTTTATTGTTTCAATTAATAACTTAACATTTAAAATTTCCTATTGACAGTGGTCTTAATATTTGTTTTAATCGATACATGTTTATACAATTTCAGGTTAGTGTCCTAGAAGTTGGAAGGGAGGAGTGTTTTAGTGGGGCACGTATACCTAAAACCACAGGCCCCGAAAATGTTCACCCTTCCGGACATTTTTTTATCAAATTTTTCCACGTACTCTCGTAAAAACAAATAAAGAGTTTATACAATTATTCAGTATTCCATTAAATGTTTATCCAAACGCATTAAGAAAATTAATAAATCAATTAAGATTGATAATTACCTGATATCGTTACAGGCCTATGGGGCTGCTGTCTTTTGAAGGCCTCGAATTCTGTAACATTGATAAAATCTAAGTTAGTTTTTTTTATATACATATTTTGAAGCAAACAGAGTTGCCTCTTTCATAATACCGTTGTAATCTCAAAACTGAAATTACGCGTAATTGTTAACTGTTACCAGTAGGAATCAACTCAAGTTATATGTTCTTGCTACGTTAGCGAAGATATTCATTTTGATATATCGCGCTACAAACTTCTTCTTATTCCAATCATCTTCTACCGCAAGGTGTAGAGGTTTAGCTAAGATCTCGCCACCGTCGTCACTTCAACTTCAGGGCCTCGGCTTCATTCCAATGCCCTCTCAGCTCTGCAGAAAGCACGTCACATTTTCCTCCCAGGTCACTCTTCTCCCGGCAATTCTTGCCTCATTCAGTTGTTTTGGAAGTCTATCCCTTTCCATCCTCTGAACGTGTCCAAACCTGCGCACCTGAGCTTTCTAATTTGCCTTTTTAAAGGTACTGCCTCAAGTCTCTCTCTTAAGTAGTGTTTCTGACTTGATATCTTCTTGTCTTTCCTTCAACCTTCCTGAGGTATCACATCTGCATAGTTTGGAGAGGTTTAGATGCTTCTCAGTTCTTCCCAGGCTTCAGCCCCATAAGGAAGAATTGGCACATACGTATTTTTGAAAATGGTATCTTCGAAATGTCTGCCTTACCAATGAAGTTGGTCTTTCGTCATGAAAAAATTATACACCCAAAAAAAAAATCGATACGCCCCCTACGATAATGTCCCCGTCTCTAAATTATGGGAGGTTCTACAGAACACTAATATAAACCACACTCACATTCAGGCAATACAAGAAAAAAGACTCCAAAATAAAGATCAAAATAGGGAAAAAGTGTCAGCAGAGTTTACAGTATCGGAAGGTCTAAGGCAAGAGTGTTACATCTCCCTGACATTGTTCAAAATATATATAAACACAGTACTGCGACAGTGGAAAAGAAAGTGCAGAGGTATGGGAATTCCAATAGATGGAACCCATATTTTCACATTACAATTCGCGGATGACCAGGTCTTAGTAGCACAAGACAAAGAAGGCTTTGGGTATATGACTCGGAAGATCAAAGACGAATACGAGAGCTAGGGACTGTCAATAAATCTAGAAAAGACAAAGTATTTATGCGTGAGAGGTACTGAAACCAACATGCAATTGGAAATAAAGAAATTCAAAATTGCCAGGCATATAAGTATTTAAGAGTAGGCTACAGATAAAGCAGGATAGCAGAGATAGAGATGAAATAAAGGAGAGAGTAGGCATGGGACGGAGGGCTATGAAAAGGATAAATAGTATATGGTGGCATGACCAGATAACTAGAGGAAGGAAAGTACAGTACATTATTATCGTAAAGAGTATTCTGTTGTATGGTACTGAGAGTTGGAGAATGACGGAAGCGGACAAAAGGAAAATACTAGCTGTAGAGATGGATGCACTAAGGAGATCATGCAGAGTATCCAGGCGAGAGAAAATAAGAAATGAACAGATTAGAGAAATGATAAATGTGAAACATTCAGTAGTAGACCAAATAAAAGAAGACAGTTAATTTGGTTTGGACATGTTAAACGAATGGGAGGAGAAAGGTTGCCAAAAAGGGTAATGGAATGGTTACCCCCGGAGGAGAGGAAGAGGGGAAGACCCAGCCGATCATGGGGAGAGAGTATCCAGAAAGCTCTAAGTGCAAGAAATCTGACAGAAGAACATGTCAGCACAAAACATAATGGAGAGAAAGTCTGGAAATCGGACAGCGACGACAGACGCTATAAACCGATGTTTTATGTATATATATTGCAACGATGCAAATTTCAAATTTAATGTAATTTAAATTTGTATAGCCCCACGTTCTTTGGGAGCCATATTATACAACGAAACAACGTTGCAAATATAAATTTATTTGTGTTTGTGGAGCCCCACGATCTGGGACGCCATATTATGTAACGATATAACGTTGTAAATATAATATAATTTACATTTGTGATGCTCCATGTTGGAAGCGATAATTAATATGCAACAATACGATATACATAAAATAGGCGTGACTGGTCTCACGTTCAAGATTGACAAATTATGTAACAATATAGCATTTAAATTGGGTTTCAGGTGTATCTGCAATAAGAACTCTATGTAACTTGTAACGGTATTTCAAATTTATTTGATATTAATAAAATTGTGCACCTA
The DNA here is from genome assembly GCA_034769895.1 of Magicicada septendecula. NCBI lineage: Eukaryota > Metazoa > Arthropoda > Insecta > Hemiptera > Cicadidae > Magicicada > Magicicada septendecula. The sequence continues at coordinate 82,375,237 of CM068368.1, read as the reverse complement.
GCACTTACTTCGACTTAAAACATTCGTTATTATTTGTTATTATGCCGTAAGGCTTATGCTATATACATCCTTACTGACAAAATATTCTATTCTACTAATTATTGTATTAAAGAAAAATCTCATTTCCAGACTACTCAGTCAATTAATGTGTTTCAAAATATCAATATTTAAATATCTTTTTATATATTGTAATGTACTCAAAATATTAATAGTTATTGAATTTATCTTTTGTTTCTCAGTACTGATTTATATCAAACACTAATTGTTTTCATTTAAATTATTTGTATTCGTTTTATTTAAATACTAATTTGAGCTCTTGTTGCGTTAATCGTATTTCTAAAACATCTATGATTTTAATTCTACTTTAAAATAAACATTGGCTCTTACTTTTAAATAAAACAAGAATGTCTTTAATTGTCTTTGAGTTCATTGTTCGATTAAGAGATACATAAGTTGTTTATCACCTTATTGTCGTCAATCATACTCGATCATTTGATCCATCTGTAGTCGTCCTCGTCTCGCACTCCAGCGTCCTCTTGTCCAGCGTCGACTCGCCTCTTGTCCAGCGTCGACTCGCTCTTCTGTCCAGCGTCGACTCACTCCTCTTGTCCAGCGTCGACTCACTCCTCTTGTCCAGCGTCGACTCGCCTCTTGTCCAGCGTCGTATCACTCTCTGGAACTTCTCCTCGTGCTGTTTCTGACGTCAATGGATCTTCTTATGTAATTTTGTTATTATTTAATAACAGTTTGTTTGACAATCGAGTTACATAACTGTATGTAACTGGACGGATGAAATTATTTACAAAAATTTAAATATTCTGTGTGGACGGTCAGAAGCTCCCGCTGCACCGTGGATGATTTAAGAAAGAGAACCACTGTAGCTTGTGTGTCCTATTTATACCCATGTCTTGGTCGACACCTGCAGTGGTACGAAATTGACATGTCAGAAACTGTCTCTGGATTCAGTTCCCCCACTCTTTGTCAATTTCGCTATTTCTTATATTTCTGCGAATTGCAGAGTCCTGTAAGTATACTCTTATACTTATCTTATAACTATTTTTACAACACATGTTCACTGTAATTTTGAACATTGCAACTTAACCCTTTCGATTTGTACACAGTTATTTCACTATTACACTCGTACGGTGTGGCACTTTCACATGGTTTTCGTACACAGTATTTAGTAAATTTTCTTACATTTTATTGTGTTTTTGGATTTTACTCTTTAATTATAGTTTATGAATAATTACGGAAAAACAGTAATTATGCAATTATTCATCTTGGGGTGGTAAACTCGCCTGCATAGACCTGCGTTCACACACACTAGCAAAATACTGGTGTACACACTTTCAGTTACATTTGTGTGTGTGTGTGCACGTCGATTCAGGTCGAAACACCTGTTCATATTTTTGTCTGAGCCAAGCTTGCAATCCCTGACATGCTTATTTCTAATATATTATTAATTATTTACAGTTTATTAGGTATATTTAAATTTTTATATTCAATGCTCAGTACATCACTTATTTGTACTGTCGCAATATATATTTAATATTTATAATCACTTCACCTCAAGATATTTTCTCCTTATTTGGAACATGTATCGAGATGTTTGGAACATGTAATTTAAAAAATCCTGCGACCTGGCCGGTGTACTACACTTTATAGTTGCGTTGAGTACATGGTAATGTAGTTGTATGAATTTTTGAAATACTTGTAACGTTGCAATATATATATAGCTATATATATATATATATATATATTATAAAAATACAAATCTATATCTATAAAAATGAATGTTTCTTTGTTTCTTTGTCCCGTATGCGTTCCTATACCATTCATCCGATTGCGATGAAACTTCGGTGAGTTGTTGTGCGCATGCCCGCGAAGGTTTCTGAATTTTTTTCGATGGGGTCCTTTGGGGGGTTCTTTGGGGTCTTCCACATCTCCTCCTAAACCACTGGACCGATTTCAACCAAACTTCGCACAAATATTTTATGCAACGGGAGAACCAACATAGGGTAGGTGTTTTTTCGATGGGGTCCTTTTGGGGGTTTTTGGGGTCTTCCACGTCTTCTCCTAAACCACTGGACCGATTTCAACCAAACTTGGCACAAATATTTTACGCAACGGGAGAACCAACATAGGATATGTGTTTTTTCGGTGTGATCTTTCAGGGGTTCTTTTGGGGGTCCTTTGGGGTCTTCCACATCTCCTCCTAAACCACTGGACCGATTCCAACCAAACTTGGCACAAATATTTTACGCAACGGGAGAACCAACATAGGACAGGTGTTTTTTTTCGATACGATCCTCTGGGGGGTCCTTTGGAGTCTTAAAAAATTAACTTATTAGATCTGGTTACTATAGCAACCCAATGGAATAGATTCTGTTCTAAATATATTATCGCATTAAATTGAAGACCACGCGAACGAAGTCGTGGGCAACAGCTATTTATTTTTAAGAAACCTACTTTAATTGAACTTTATTAATTAAACTAACATTTTCATTACGTACAACGTGAAACTCCGTAGCGAAGCACGGGTATTCTGCTATACCATTCATCCGATTGCGATGAAATTTTGCACGCTGATAGCAGGCGTGGCCTGCTCACGCGTCGGAAAACCTTCGGATTTATTCATGCACGCACCAGACGGAAAAACAAAAAATATTGTGTATCCAAAAGCACTTCAATAAACAGAATTAAAACACAAACACTTTCTTTCTTTGAGTGGCATTGCAACGCATGCCGGGTACTCGCTAGTTGTTTAATATAATATTGAATTCATGAGTGTAATCATAATAAGAAGATGATGCGTTATTTAAGTTTAAACTTGTTCTATTATTATTTTTTTTATTAAACAAAATCTTTCATTTCGCATATTGAAATAGTAACGGACAAAATCAAACATCTTGGTGTGATTCTTTGTTAAAAATTGTTTAGCCCTAACGGAAATTCAAAACGAAATTGTGTGTCGGAAGATGTTCAAAACCAACGGTTTGTGGCTAGGCATTTGAGTTTAAAAGTGGTCGTATGAGCACTGAAGATGATCCCGCACTGGAAGGTCAAAAAATGCAACTCGAGATGCGGCAGCTATCTTGCACAACGCTTTTTCACACCAAGTACTCGATTTAAAGTGTGATGCACACGCTCATATGAGACGCCTGTGATTTCAACAACGTCATCCACTCCCCAATCTGCGGTCGTCCAACACAACATGAAATTTTTTCAATAATGCCATTTTTTGTTGCACTTTTGGACGTCCACTGCTGGGATAGTCTTCAGTGCTTGTACGAACACGTTTAAACTCGAGTGTGCCCCACTTACCGTTGTTTTTGAAGGCGCAGCATCTCCTAACACATTTACAATTTCCTTGTGATTTTTCCGTTGGCGCTAAAACGTTTTTAACAGAGAATTCATCACAACATGATGTATGATTTTGTGCATTTTAAAAACGCGCGTGACAGGAAAATTTCAAACAGCTGGTAAAATGTGAATAAATTGACAGATATACTGCAAATTAACAGCTGTTCACGCGAAATATACGTCTTGCAGCCCACGAAAAATTTTACTTCTACCACTGAGCTATAGATGTCGCTCTGCGAAATTTTCAACCGACCCTCGTAGGCAAGGTGCTGCCTGGTCTCCACTCGACTGTGTTCTTTGGAAGTTCTGAGTAAATTAATTTCCCCATTATATGACACCAGCTTATAGATGGGCCCCTTACGGGCCATTACCGGTAATGTTTATTCAGGGTTGCCTTCCCCTAGCCTTTAATACCCCAACAGGCAACAGCCAGGCAGCAGCAAACTATGATCCCATAACAATAGGACGAGGTGTTACAGCTGACTAAATCCAATTAAATTCCCGCCTGTAACACTCCAAGGATAAACCGGTCCAGGATTATTTCCCTATGCTCTAACTTGGTACTGGTGGCTACTGTTGCCCTCCACCAGGAATATGTATCAACTTTCCGGTCTAGATCCGTACTGTTCTGCATCAACAGTATGCATCCTATTTTAGCATCGACACGCAGTACGGTCTTGGCTGGAAAGGAGTTAGCGACTCCTTTCGGAACTAACATTCTTCATCCACCCTGGGAACTTGTAAGCACCAATGCCCAGTCAACACGGTAAAAAGGTATTACGTCTCCAAATTACCTCGATCTCATTTTTTAAATAATCAAATATTTAATTGACGATTTTATTTTCGTCAACATAAAATGAAGCCTTAAATACGAATAAGTCGCATTACGATTATTCATACAATATACGTATGTTAAATTTAAGGTGGTCACGATTTACAAAACTTGGATTTCAAAAAGTAATGACACTGACTCTGTTAACATGAAAGTCTATGATTAAAAGACAACAAAATATAGCTGACTACTTAAATTATGTTAAAAGAACTGTTTTGTCCTTTCTTTACAACAAAGCAGAAATTTGTTACTAACGACTTCACAAAACTCTTTCCTTTGGCAAAGGAAGCCACATATCAGCAAATGAAGAACGACTAACAGTGCCATTACGCTGTGCCTCTAAGCAACTGGAGTAAAGTGTCATTAACGTAAAGTAAATTACAGGCTAGGCTACTTGGGTAAATTCTAATGGGTCTTTTCTTATTCATTGCGTGACAATTTTGTTGTAACTTGTAGACACTTCCTTGTACTCTTAATTACATAGTGATTACCTTATCAATCCTTAGTTTGTGCTCTGATACCTCAGGCCTATCAGATACCTCAAAGAAGTGCAGACTATATTAGTGTTAGGGAAGGGAGTTCAATAATCTTGTAGTAGATGAATTATAGGATACCAGCTTATAGAATGGTAAGTAATTTTTATTCAGGGTTGTCTTCCCCTAGCCTTTGATATCCCAACACCCAACTGCAAGGCAGGAGCAAAATATATTCCTTTAACAATAAAACACAGTATTACAGACGAATAAATCCAACTATATTCCCGCCTGTAACACTCCGAAAATAAACCGGTCCAGGATTTATCCTTGGACTACCAGCAACCGTAAGATTGTGGGATGGTCTAATCATTTTCAATGAGCATGTAAATCACTTTCAGATACTTTCAGACATTCATGTAACACAGATGACAGAGCTTTTGTAAGATTTTTAAACAGGCGTGACGCGTTGTTGTTACATACCAGCTGATTGTGTCCGAATAGCCTTACACAGTCTCTTAAAGTGTTAAAAATTAAATCTTAGCTTTAGTGATTAAACTAATGGTCGCAAAGTAATGTCGTATAATATTTAGCTACAGGAAGTGGAAAGGTAAGGTTCTACTTCCTGGCAGCTCTAAAGGAAATGAATACCTGAAAAAAAGCAATAATAAAAACGAAGGTGCAGAAAAAACCAAATTTCTCACAAACATTAAAAACGCGCCAAACTTCGAGTAGAGAGGGTTAAAAAATTTAAGTATCTAGGAGAGATTATTCAAGAGAATGGCTTGGAAAAACCTGCTATAGAAGAAAGGATTCATATGATGGAAAGGGCATATGGTATAACTAAAAATATTTACAATAAAAAGTGCATATCTAAAAATGCAAAAATAAGGCATTACAGTACTGTAGTGAAGCCAGAATCCCTATATGCAAGTGAATGCCTAGCATTGAATTATAATTTCGACAAACTAGAAATATTGGAGAGACGAATTATTAAGAAAATATTAGCCCCACGAAAATCTTCAGAAGGTTGGAAATTAAGAAGTAATAATGAAATATATCAAATTATAGAAAATATAACAGAAACAATGAGAAAAAGAAGACTATTAATTTTTTGAGATTTATATAGAGTGGACGACAATAGGTTGACAAAGCAAATCTTCAGGTATTTGTGGGGGAAGAAGTCAAAATCAATTTGGATTAAAGAAGTCCAAAAGGATTTAGAAAAAATAATATACACGTAGAAGAAGCAATTGACAGAGACGTTTTTCGGGCTTAGTGTTGAAAATGGAGAAGATGGAGTCCAGGGTAGGAGAGATAAAAACGCAGGTTCAAAGTGGACTGAAGACAGGAAGAAGAGACATAGTGAGAAAATGAAAGAGTATTGGAAAAGAAGAAAGGAACAAGGAGTAAAGAATTGAAATTGGCATGTGGTCCTTAGATGGCCGATACGATAAAAAAACGAAGGTGCCTTTTAAAAATTGTCATTCAAACAAAGTGAACAGTATTACTGTGTGCTGATAAAACGTATGTTATCAATAAATTGATAACAAAGAAATTGGTACAGGAATATCAGAAGTGGCGACGAAAGGTAAATATGAATAAAACAAAATACATGGCAATAGGCGGCCTTCAGCAAGAGTTGATATTGGAGGAAGACATGGGGGAGATTTCATATAAAGAGGAAGACAATAATTATTTAGATTTCAAAGAAAAAATTACGTGTGTTTATTTAGAGGAAGACAAAATTACGACCAATGGGAAGCATTTTGGACAAAGAAATATGGTCCAGAATTATTTTGGGAAAGATGACTATATCTATATTAAATGGAACCCTGTAGGCTAAACAAATTACAGCAGAAACTAAAACCAAAATATTTAAAATAATTGTTAGCAGTATCACGACTTACGGCTCAGAAGTTTGTATTACCAATAAAAACAAGAACGCAATTAATGACAGCAGAAATAGACTTTTGGAATCGTTCGGCAAGAGAATCCAGACGTGAGACATTAGAAATAAAGTAATTTAGGACAGAATGAATGTGAAAAATTCAATCGTTGGTTTTATTTTAAAAAAAAATTACAATAGTATGGACACACAAAAGAATGACACATTAAAGATTGCCAAGGAGAATTATGGAATGGACCCCACTAGGAGGAAGGAAAAGAAGATCCCGGTTCAATCACCTGGATAGAAGAAATTCAGACTAGGCCTATATTGAGGGATAGAAACTGAAGATCTTTTGATGGACTAGCAGCAATGGAAGATGAGAATTCAATCAATTCTGTAATCTTTGATTCCGGAAAATGTGTAAACATTGTACAGTCGGAATAATAATAATAATTATATTATTTGGTGTTTTGCCCTAAGGCAGGTATTCAAATGGTAAAAGCTCTCCAAGCTGTCCTATCGCATGCCAGTCTTTTCGTTTCTTCGTAACACCCTCAGATTTTAATGCTATCTATTAACTTCATTTTTCTACTCCCTCTTCTTTTTTCTCCTTCTATGACACCCTTCATGGCAGTTGTAAGCAAGCAGTCTCTTCTTAAGCAATCACCTAACCAATTCCTTTTTCTATTTTCTATTACCTTCCGGATTCTTGGCGTAGGGATGCGGCGACCCCGTCGCACAGTTTCTTTGAAACTGCAAGCAGCCTGCCGAGTGATTTCCGGAATAAAGAGTTCCCCTCTACCAAGTGCCAACGGTCTCTTCGTAGGGCGGATGAGCGGGTAGAGGTGGGGCACTTTCTTGCACTTGGTCAACGGCATGAGGATGTGGAAGGCAACGGGATACCACCACATTAAGGATCCATGTTTGATATCCCTAGTAGAGCAAATGATATGGCCCTCTATAATAATATTCATAATAATCAATAAATGTGTGCTTTCTATAATACGTTGCTGGTCAAAAATCTGTGAAGTGAACGTGAGAGTGATAGAAACACTGCGAGACGCAGAAAGAACTCGAACACGCCAATACTAGTGTCTTAATGGGTGGAGACAGGAAACAAATTGGGAAGCTCAAACCAGTCCAGATTAAATGATATCATAGCTGACAGAAAACATAGCTGACAGCAAGGTGAGGGAAAAATATTTACCTAGGTCACAATGGCTGGTAGATTTGTGGTCACGAACTACGATAACTGTTCTTCGCCAAGTGCAACAGAAGACTGGGTGTTGTCGAGGTTCGCCGATGGTCAACAGAATGTAGGGCTTATCCCAATTAGGAGAGACGCGATGCGCCAAGGGTCAGCCCAAGAGTAGGGTCGAGGTGCGCCGATTCAAAGTGTTTCAAGTTTTAATTTACTTTTGAATAATGTGAACCCATTGAAGTGGGCTTCCAAGTCCATAAGAAACAAGAAAAAAAGTGAAGTGTGTTAAAATACAATATACCCTTAACTTAGTTTACCCTTAATTTTTACTTTTATTGTGATCAACCCTTTTAGCGATATATAATATTTATTATACACTTTAGTCTTTTTTGTATATTCTTTTTAATACTAAATAAATGTATTGCATGTAAATAAAACATACATGGTGTACAAGGACTTCTGTTGGTTGTTATCTGTTGTGACACAAACTCTTGAAATACATGCGGAATGCCTTGTCGCTGTGCGAGCGCTTCGTTTCCCGTCCTTTAGCTGACCCCTTTGACCACCGCGCACCTCGACCACTACCCTTCGAGAGTCTCAAATACTCCCCTTAATAATTTCTTGACCATCGGCTCACCTCGACAATTATACGGAGGATTTGGCACTGTGAGCACAACAAAGTAAGTGAATTAAAAGGCATTTGTTAAATAATGTACAGATAACTTTGTAAACATTCTCATCTTCGTGTCAAATTATCACACACACACACACACACACACACACACACACACACACACACACACACACACACACACACACACACACACACACACACACACACACAAGAAATCGTACCTGCAACCACCTTCAGAATAGCGTTTAAGGTTTTGTTCAATTTCTTCTCTTCACGCTCCTTTCTCTTGTGTTTCCAGTCTGTAAACAAATCGCAAGTTAATAAATCAATCTGCAACAAAATGTCGCCATGCAATAAACGTATTTATTTAGTAATTATATTCAACCGGCTTAATACGAAATTTTTATCGATTAAAGGAAAGGAAAATAAATGAAAATTTGAGGTCGGACGAAGAGGTTGAAAAAATATGAAAAAATTATGCCACTAAATATGAAAAAATATACCACTAATTCAGCCGATACAGGGCAATCCTGTCGAGTATACTCATAATATTCAGTTTCTGCCGTATATCTGTGATTCGTCAATTGTCATGGAGAGTACATCCTGCCACGTGCCTGAGAAATCTCGTTTAAGCGGCTTGGACACGACTGGCCTGGCCTTTCGTTAAAATCCTATTCTCAGGCTAATAAAGAAGTGTGGGAAGGGCCATCACCTTGTAGAATTTTAGGCGTGTTTCTTTCTTTGCTGACTTAAGAGTTCACTTAAAGGTCCGCAATAAGGTTGAACTTATGCAGCTTATTCACAACATCGTTGCTTCTATTATAAGACACACTGTGGCCAAGGTATTCATCAAAATTGCTGACTTGGTTCAGGACAGCACCATCAATAACAATTTTTACCCTTACGGGATCAGTCTACGGAAAGCCATTACCTTGGTCTTAAGTGTGGATATTTGTAATCCAGAGTCTTTGCAGATTCTATTTCACAAATGTATACACACCTGCATCCTGTTTTCCGAGTCCGACAGAATAGCCTGATCGTCCGCAAACAACAAAATGACAATTACAGAGTGGCCAAATTTTTTAAATTATTAAAAATATTACGAAATCTCCTACTACTCTTGCTACTTTTTTAGTAACACAACAATTATAAAGACGTCAAGCATGAAATAAATATACTAAAATTCCCAACTACTGCATTAGTTATTTAGTTGTTTTATGTCTGGGATCCGGAATCTAAAACTAAAATGATATACAGGAAATTTTCTAGGCAGTCTGTAACAATCCCTATTTACAATTCTTCTATACAGGACCATTAAAGTTACGGAACTTTCTTTATCGGAAACTTTTTACGTGTGAGCGATATTTATTTATTTGCTTCATTTATACACCTACATCCGATTGAACCTATCAGTGAGCCAGCTTACTTATCAGTTCATTCTTGATCCGATTTATTGCTCTGCTATATCTACACCCTTTTGACAATAGAACACCAGAGACGGGTCTACAATGGGGAGTAAAAGAAATCCCTTCAGAATCATAATAATAAATTTCGCAACCTAACAGTGGAATTGTTTCTCAGGCGGCCTTGTTTTATTAGTTTAAATGCGAAAAAGCGTTTTAAAAATAACTAAAAACCATACTTTAAATTTTTTTAATGAAATAATTAATTTGACCATATTTCCTAAGTTGAATTTTAAAGTGTTGAACCCATTTTCTTCTGTATTCTTTAATCCTTTCATTAACTGCAAACATATCTAAATCACTTCTTATCTCTTCATTTCTTATATGATCTCGTCTATTACACCTTTTAACTGATCTCAGAAATTTCATTACTGCTGTTTGTATCTTTTGTTCATTTTTTTGGGGTCAGAACCATACAGTAGTGTAGGTATTGCCATAGTTCTATAAAATTGGGTTTCTTTTCTACATTTATTTCGTAACGTTCTCCAAATCGTTCCACATATTCTTGTAAAATTCATCACTTTATTTTCTACATCTCTATCTTGATCGTAAGTAATGTCACGGCCGAGATAGTTGAAATGCCTTACTTGTTCTATGAATGAAGGGAACGTGCATGTAGGTTTTAAAATCTTGAGAACCATTCGCCGATGACCACTTCAGAAGACAGTCACCAGCGAACAATGTATATCTTACATAAAATAGGAAAAGATATAACTGTAACATATCTGAATCAAAGGCCTAAGTAATGGCCTTTATAGGAGATAAACCGGTTCGGACCAAAATATGCGCATAGGGTTTTAAGAAAGTGTAAATTAATTATCGACGTCGACTTACCCCGCGCCAAGCGGGTCTCGGTCCCGTGGGTTGAGAAACGATGCCGTATGGAATTCTCAGAAGTGAAATGCTGGTACGTCATTACAGAACAGTCTACGTGGTGTTTATCGAATGTTCCAGAAGCATAGCATCCGGCAATAATGTTGTGTGCGTACGTGATTTCAACATGCATTCGCGAGCCTTTTCTAGATGCCGCCAGCCACGCGGACCGTGTCAAGGCCGCAGTCAATTACGTAGTAGTGTAGAGCTAATGCGTATTATGTGGAATGTTCTTTACTTTTGCCGGGTTATAAATACAAGTACTCAGCGACGCTCAGTCAGCTTAAGGGACTCCGGAAAGCCCTATCTTGCCAATGTTAAAATAGTACTTATAAAGTACATGTTTTCTCAGAATCAATTTGGAATATAGGGCTGAAATTTTTACAGCATGTTTATGAGGGTTTTGACCCTAATTTAACACGCGGATTTTTTAGTTAATTGATTCATGTTTTAGTTATGATTTTTTTTTTCTGATGCTATAAATATTTGCTACATTTTTATACCAATTTTTATATGTAAATTTTCCACTAACAATTTTTTAAAGAAAATCCGTTGTTAAAGTAAGCATAGTAGTCCATATAACATATCCTGAAAGTTTGAAGCAGATCTATTGAATAGATCCTGAGAAAACATGTATTTTATAAGAGAAAAATTGATTTTCGGGAAATGGGCGTCCTCTACTTGGTAATAAAAAATTTAATAAATTAAAGTTTCGCGTACTTTTCTGATACATTCCAGCTGCATAGGATGGATTATCTTCATCTTCTGATAATTACTCCTCCAGTTTTCTTTTTACACTCCTTCTATGTTGTCTGGTCTGCTTTTCTAGGTTTCTTACTGCCTTATCAGCAGCTCGAAGACGCTCCTTGTCTAACCCAATCATGACCGCACCATGTTGATACCAATTTTGATGCCCATACTGTTCAACACTTCACATCTTGCAATGTTACCATCATTGAAGGTGATAATGGCATCATAAACACCAAAATGAAGGGTTTCTAGTCCCACAAACACAGTTTTTGGAATTCGCGACCATATAACCGCATTTACACTTTCGTTAAGGTTTTGTGTTCGTCAATGCAAGCACTTTTTCAACAATTCCGGGGCTGCTAAGTCTATGAAACCTGTGGCGTACAGGTTGGCCACAACACTTAATTTCCCTAATATCACAAAAATAATTCCTCATGAGCGGTTAGTTTGAAAAGCAGGATATTCAACAACAGTTTGACAGCTCGAATCCGAGACACGCCCACACAGGGTATATTTTAAAAATATATTAAACATATTTAGGAGTAAGAAAACTATATAAATTGTACATCATTTGAAAGGTGAGATTTCATAGATTAAGAAAATGAAAAAAAGTAAAATATGAATTTTTTTAAATGTTTACCTTTCCGGAGTCCCTTAAGTTGCGATTTATTGGAATGCGGTGTGTAGTATTATAGTTCAGAGTTATTGTCGTGCGATTACTCTGTGCGTTTACGTGACGATTTATACAGTGCGTTTTGAAGTATTGCGGCGAAGTATTATGTGTTTTATAACTGTGCGAGCCTCTATTACTGGACACTTTTATAGCGTATAAACAATTTCTATTTGATTTGTTGTAAGAGACTGTCTTGTTAATTACGAACTGTTTAACTGTGATAATTGAAGATAGTGATTAGTGACTTACACTATGTCCAGTCCCGGAAGGCGGCTAGAGGATTAGAAGATCCTCTCACACACACACACACACACACACACTGACAGGCCGCCTAACAATAGACAGGGACAGGCCTTTGACCTGCGCTGCTGTTTTTTTTAGGTACAGTCCACTAAAATAAATTAAATTTTATTGTTGTGCTTAAACTTTTAATTTTGATTGTTCCAATTGAATTCAGACTGTAATTTCATTTAAAATAAGTCCAAACACGAAGTTTTTATGGCGATATTCAACTGTTTTACATTTATTTGTTTATTTTGAACTATTGTTATTGTTAAACTTTAGAACACCATCTAAGCGACTATTATTAAAATTGATGATTATTAAAAACTAAGTTACTGATCATCTTATTTATTTTTATGGACTATATTTTTATGATCATCGACTATTGTTATGGACAATGCTCCGTATCATTCCAGGATTCTAAACAAACCACCGACATCGTCATCAACAAAAGCGGAAATGATCACCTGGTTGAAAGCTCGAGGCGCCCCTTTCCCAGATAACCTTCTGAACTATATGCGTTAGTTCGGTTACATAAGCCACCAACGCCTACCTATGTGATCGTTAAAAAAGTATCTGAGTTGGGTTTCAAAGTAATTCGTCTACCGCCCTATCACTGTCATTACAGCACTATTGAAATGGTTTGGGCGAATCTAAAAAATTACGTAAATGTTAGGAATACAACCTTTAAACTGGCAGATATTGAAAACCTATTTAGAGAATCTGTTGTCAACTTTACTTCCGACATGTGGACTAAATACGTCGACCATGTAGAGAAGACGATTGATGAAGACTGGAGGAACGAGGGGTTAAATGAATTTAAATGGAATAAATCCTTACGGCGCGTGTTGTCTTGCAAGGCACACCGAACATTTTTAAAGCGAATTTATGTACATAGTTTAATTGCCGTATTGTGTTTTTAATATTTTGACAAATGTCATTATTTATGACATAGATTGATTTTATAAGTTCTGATGATGAGGCAAGCGCCTTGAAACATGTAAACTGGAAAAAACATCAAGGAAAAAAGCCATAGACGGTGAGTACAGTGTATTGGGTTAAATGAAGCTAGTGTTCAGGAACTGATTGTAAACTTAGCACCTGAAGACTCCGATGAGGATGAATGTGACTACACTACTGATGAAGACGATTTTGGTTGTGCACCTATAGTGTAAAGTTGCACTCAACCCAAGCTACATTTAGCAAAACAACAAAATTGCTACATTTTGTAAATATTTTTTTAGAATTTTGATTTTTAATTGTTGTAAATTTGTAAATACTGAAAAACTTGTGTATAACTTTTAATGCGGCCATCGACAGTCTCAAGCCTGCAAAATAAGCATCAGAACTTTGAACGCAGAGAGAAAGTTAATTTTAAAATTCCGAGTATATACTTAGTTGAATTTTGAGCTCGAGTTTAAAGCCTTGTATAAAAAAAGTAAAGTAGCCTAACTATTTAGCATTAATTTGACGTGTAGTATAAAAAGATACTACAAGTAATGCATCCGCTACGATGAATATACAAAAAGCCAGCGAGATCGGCCGCTGGCAGTTCTCATTGTCATTTGACGGGCCGATTTAATCGGCCGCTAGCAGTTCCAACAATGAACCATAGGGCCATTTAACCGGCTTCTGGCATCCAAAGGGAGTGTCTCAGAAAAATAGTTGAAAAGTAAATGAAATGCTCAGAATCTTAGTTTTTAATAATAACATTTTTTAATAACAGTCGCGTAAATAATTCTCAGAAGTTTAGCAATCACAATATTTCAAAATAAACAAATAAGAGTAAAACATTTGAAAATCGTCGTATAAACTTCGTGTTTGGACTTATTTTAAATGAAATCACAGTTTGAATTAAATGGAACGACCAAAACTATAAGATTAAGCAGAATAACAAAATTTAATTTATTATAATAAACTGTATTTAAAAAGACAGCAGCGCAGGTCAAGTGCCGGCCCTTGTCTATTGTTAGGCGGCCTGCCAGTGTGCGTGCGTGAGCCAAGGGTCTCCTAATCCTCTAGCCGCCTTCCGGGACTGGACATAGTATAAATGGTGTCTTGTATTTTGTTTTCCACTGTACCATACGACGATCAGTAGGCCGTCGTAGCAGTGGTGTCATAAGTGGGATAGAACTGTTAACAGTGGAAACAGTGGACAATTACAAGACTAGTGTAATTTCGTAATTAATCTGTAAACATGGATGCCAGTAAGATGATGGAAGCCTTCCAAACTGTCCTTTCTAAACTCCCAAGTAAGATGATGGGAGCTTAGTAATCAAATTACAAGAATATCTGTCTAGAAGAATCCATGATAATAAATAGCTAAAGTAGAAAACTCTGTCACGAGCGTAGAAAAAGCTTTGTCAACAAAAATAGAAGACTCGATTACAAATATAAAAGAGCAGATTAAAAACGAAGTCGAGCGGTTCATGAAGACACAACCAAAAATAATTTCTGAACAGACTGTACCAATCATAAAGACAGAAAAAGACACAGAAAATAAGTTAATAGAGAAAGCCGCTTTGCCTGCAGTAGGGACACCTCATATCAAAGCTTCAACCTTTGACGGAAGCAGCCACGGGGCAACGAACCTCTCCTAATTTGAAGCTGCTGCATGCGCAAATAATTGGACAGAGAAAGACAAGGCAGTTTCACTCGTTCTCGCATTAAAAGGACCCGCGGCAGAACTACTACAGAACGTGCCACCTGACAGCCAAAACACCTATACCGAATTGATAAAAGCTTTGGAATTACGGTATAGTGATAAACATTTGCGAGAAGTGTACTACGCTCAGTTGAGAACAAGACGACAACGCTCCGGGGAAAGTCTTCAAGTGTTTGAAGCAAGTATCGACAGACTGATTAGATTGGACTATCCTGAAGCACCAGAAGATTTTCGAATAAGGTTTGCGGTGCAGACATTTATTGATGGCATCGGAGATTGTGAACTTCAGCAAGTGTTACCAATGGCAAGACATCGAAATAGCTCAGAAGCTCTTGTTCACGCCCTAGAGTTTAAAGCTGCTAAGTCAGCGTCCCGCTACATTAATGGGTTTATGCCATCACATTGTAGTCAAAAGATCCCAGTCACATTGCCGTTACGATGGGTGCAGGAAAACAATGTCATCAGACAAATAATTCAGAAGTTCAAGAGTGCCGCAACGATTTGAACAATGAGAAAAAGACAGAAAGCCGAAGTGTTACAACTGTGGAAAAAAACGTGGTCATCTACAGGTAGACTGTTGGATTAAGAAAATACCGAGAGAAGAGAGTGATCCCACCAATTGGAAAAGTAAAGCCCCAGAACAGCACACAGTTTCCACACTACATAAGACCAGTGAAAACTTGATCGTTAATGGATTTGCGGAAGGTAAACCAACAACATTTACAGTTGACACAGGTGCAACAGTGTCCATTGTGCGCCCTGACTTAGTCAGCAACCGCCAGCCTCTAGTTAGCTCTTGTACAATACAGACTGTGAGTGGAAGCCCCGTCAATGTGTTAGGAAAGGTAGACGTATGTGTACGCCTGGGTCTTGACATTATGAATGCCTACGAATTCGTTGTGGGCTTAAGAGAGATGCCCTGAGGGTTGACCAAGAGAAGATAAAGTTTTGCATGGCTAAAATGACAGGATCTACCAATCATTCGATTAAGCAAGTGGCATTGGCCGAAGAAAAATTCAACGGGTCTGGTCAAGAGGAACCCTCGCTATTGCAAGCGGAAATGGAGGAAGAACTAGCAGAGGAAATACAAATAATTGTAACGACAAAAGAAGTGATTCGAAAGCCAACTATGGGTGTCCAGACAAGACTCTTGATTGTTCCTGAGTTGATGGAACAACCCGGGGAAAACGTTACTGAAGATGAAGTCACGCAAGAGGTTGTTGACAAGAACTAATCAGACTTGGACCAGTTAATGGCGTGTAGATCATCAGTACATGACCCAAAGGGAGTAATTCCCGCAAAACTAGTGGTTGAGCGGAAGACTCATATTCCTGGGAACTTGATGTTCGGGTCACACGAGACTGAATTCGAAGAACCAGAAAATTATATTTTGCAAGTAGACCAACTATGTAGATCGCCTGGCCGAGTATTATTTCAGAGATGGTTTGCCAGTTCGGAACGAACAGGCTTAAGGAGGGGGCAGTGTTACGACACTACAGAACAGTCGTTTATCGAATGTTCCAGAAGAATCCGGCTATAATGCTGTGTGCGTACGTGATTTCAACATGCATTCGCGAGACTTTTCTAGATGCCGCCAGCCACGCGGACTGTGTCAAGGCCGCAATCAGTAGCTAATGCGTAGTATGTGGAATCTTCTTTATTTTTGGCGGGTTATATATACAAGTACTCAGCGACGCTCAGTCAGTTTGGGTTGCGATTTACTGAATGCGGTTCGTAGTATTATAGTTCAGAGTTATTGTCGGGCGATTACTCTGTGGGTTTTGAAGTATTGTGGGGAAGTATTATGTGTTTTATAATTGCGCGATACTCTGTTAGTGAACATTTTTATAGCGTATGAACAATTTCTATTTGATTTGCTGTAAGAGACTGTCTTGTTAATTACGAACTGTTTACCTATGATAATTAAAGTTGGTAATTAGTGACTTAATTGGTGTCTTGTATTTTGTTTTCACTGTGCCATACGACGATCAGTAGACCGTCGTAACAATACGCAGTCGTTGTATAATGAGTTAAATGGCGACATGATTCGGTAAATATCATAGCGAACGGAACAAACCATGTACCTACGTAAATGTTAACTTGTTTATTATTGTTTAAAAAAGTCAAGTGCTTTGTTCATCACTCAAGCACAATCTCAAACTAACGACACCAGAAGTGGAACGCCGTTAATGTTCTCGGACGATAAAACGTGCCCACACTTATTAAATTTGAATTCCCAAAAGTATATCTTAGTTGTAGTCCTTGGTGTGAATTAAAGTTAAAAAGGATTATTTCAGTTGGGGTTAATTTTGAAGTGTTAACATTTAGTATATCTGTATAAGGTTTCAGTGGCTGCACAATAAATATGTGAGAAAATTGTTGGCGATAAGACCTAATATGAAAGATTGTTTTCTGTTGAATTAATTATCTAGCAAGGACATTAATAAACCTTAACTTGTCACTGCCCACAGTATATGGTGAGCAGGTAATTCCTAGTGCTGTGGATGTAATGAACAATGTAAACTTTAATAATGAGGATAAAGATATTAAAAAAAGGGAATAATCCAGTAAAAAACTCATTAATGAATAATTTATCAATACATTCACGTAGTGAGTATCTATTACGTAGTGAGAATCTATTACGTGAAATACAGTCACGAAATAGATTCACACACTGCCACTATGCAGTATACAAAGTGAAAAAAAATATAATTAATATGTATCATGTTTTTGTATTGTAGTGTAGTGTATAGTTTTGTGAATGTGTGTATCTGTGACTCAACAATATATGCATGAATATGAGATAAAATAAACTCGAAACGTCGCAAAAAACCTGCGTTTTCATTAGACCGAAACTCGGTATCCACTTGAAACCATAATTAACACGGTCGATAAATAATATTCTTATATTTATCAATACCCAGTAATTGTCGGCTGTAAAAATCACTAATAATTTATAGTTGTCTCTCCATAAATTCCTCCTCAAGAAATTCTCTCGGTATCCGTTGGCGAGCAACGGATACCGAGTATATAACGTTACACTAACAGCATAATTATATAAACTACATACCGACAGTGACGTTCGGGTTTCGCGTACTACGCCTCAGTAGATGATGAAGTCTTGTCGAAGTTTCCTGTGACCACACACCAAACCAAAAACATCCTATCGCCAATACTGAGGCTGCAGTGTAGCCGACTTGCCAAGAAAACATTTTCACATTTCTAATATTTTCACAAATAGTTCATGTCTGACACTCGTTTCCTGTAGACTGATGTGCAAGAAAATGATTTTTTAATATAAGCTGTTTAAAAAAAAAAGCAATTACATTTTAATCTGTCACTTCGTTTTAAGGTACGTGTGTCAATGAAGACGTTCAACACTTTGTCAGCTACTGTCGAATAAAACTTTATTACGGGCGATTAGATCATGTTATTCCTTTATCGACTGTAATATAACATTTAAACGCACGCATTTACCAAATAACACGACACTGTTGTCCATATTTTACGAAGTAAAGTCACATAACCGGAACGTTTTGCAAGTATAACCAGGAAAAGCATATCGCTTTTGTTGATTTGGAAAAAGCATTTGATAATGTAGATCGTCACAGTTATGGAATATTATGGATAGGAGAGGATATCCACAGTATTTAAAAAATTCAGTTAAGATCCTTTACAAAAGTATATCTGTAGTCCTGGATCTGAATGGAAGGCTCTCAGGTGACATTCCGTTAAATAAGGGAGTTAGGTAGAGATGTTGTGTTTCCCCAAACTTGTTTAATATATACATCGACGACATGTTGAGAGCATGGAAATCCAGTGACTTCGGAAATATAGTTTAACAAATCAATTTAAATGGGTTCCCTGCTATATGCGGATGACATAGTTCTTATTCCAGAAAATGAGGATGATTTACAAAGAGCTATGTTTTAATTACAAGAAGTGGCAAGAGAGAAGTCACTGATAATTTCAATTAGAAAGGCCACAACCATGCCTGGTAAATATCCAGTGAGGACTAAGATAGTTATAAACAACAGCGCTTTAGAACACGTGAGCCTTTTCAAATATCTCGGCGGTGCAGAGTAAGCTATGAATGTGAATATGATAAATTTAGAAATATTTATGGTACGATTCACAGAAATCTTAGATATAAAACAAGACATAGCACAAGGATTAAATTTTATAAGACAATTGCAATACGAGGTTATGACCAAAAAGGAATGCGGCAAGATTCAGAGTGCTGAAATGCAGTTTATTCAAAATAATTTAAATTATACATTTTAAGTTAGAATAATAAATGAGGATATCACAGCAGAACTCGATGTAAAGAACATAAATGAAATTATTTCAGTTTACAGAAGACAATGGTGGGATCATCTGCAAAGGATGGCAGATGATCGATTGCCGAAAACGACACTGAACTATTATGCCATTGGTGGAAGAGATGTGGGTCGTCCTAGGATGAGATGGGTACCGGAAAGGTTTATATAACATAATCCTTGAAGAGGAGAAGAAGTCACATAACTAATGCAATAAACGTAATTCAGTAAATTAAAATCTTTAAAATTCATCTTGATTATTAAATACCAGAAGATTCGACACACAAGAATGATAGAAGCTACGACTTTGTTCAATTGCAAAAAAAAAATCTGTGCTGAAGTAACATCAGCATTGCCATCCAATGCAAAGTTGCATGTTTAAATATCTCTATAATAGAGCTGCCTGGGACTATAATGACAAAATTTGCACATGAAGACTTTGCAAATTTGTAATGGAGTATAATATTATATAAATGTTCGTCAACAAAAAGGGATACCAAGGAGCTACGAAATATTATTATTATTAAACATAATAAAACTTATGAATATTCCGGGTGGATGTTATGATGCGATGGGAGAAAGAAGATTATCAGAAATTACGAAACTGGACTACTACGTCTTAATCAATCGGTTCGCGTAGAAAGTCAGCTTTATTTTATTTGGAGCCAATAGGTGGTTACAGTATAACTATGGGATTTCGTACCATCCCAGTATGCTTTATTTCACATAAAAGGTAGTTAAACAATTGTGTGGAAAATTTTATTTTCTAGCGGTATTAATTTATAATGTGTATAATCGCTGAAAAAGTGTTGCTGTTAAATTGTAATCGTAATTTAAAGGAGTAAATCAAGCTGCACAGTCTTTCTTGTTTTAACTTAAATTTTTCGCTTTACTGAATTTTATTGGGGAACAATTTTGTAATATAACTTTTTCGTAGTCTAGAAATTTTTAATACAACATAACAGTCGGAATTCCTATTATCACTTAAAGCTGAATAATGGTAACTGTCGGTTAAAGATAACGAGTGTAACTATTTTTCCCTTTCTCTTCTACAAGGATTAGTTTATATAAACCAGTTCCGGCACCCATCTCATCCTCGGACGACCCACGGCTCTTCTACCAATGGCTTTATAGTTCAGTGCCGCTTACGGCAATCGATCCTCTGTCATCTTTGCAGATGACTCCAACATTGTCTTTTGTAAATTTAAATAATTTCATTTATGTCCTTTACTTCGAGTTCTGATCTAATATCTTCATTCCTTATTCTATCTTGCAATGTATGATTTAAAGTATTCCGAAGAAACAGCATTTCAGCACTCTGAATCTTGGCCCTTTCCTTTTCTGTCATGACCCACGCCTCACTCGCATAAATCAACGTGGGTATTGCAGTTGTCTTATAAAATTTAAACCTTGTGCTGTGTCTTGTTTGTATATATAAGATTTCTATGAATCGTACCGCAAATATTCAGTGTAACTCTTTATGAATTTAATAAGACTGTCATTTTAAAGTATTCGCAATAAAACTTTAGAGTCTTAAATCCATCCGGCCAGTTACTGTGAAGAATTCGAGTACCGGTAATTTATTATTCTGGAAGAATTCATCAGCACTTCGAAGAGGGCGTCTTATGCCTCTCTACGCTCACGTTAGAGTCTTCATCCTTATTAACCCTTAACCCTTAATTAATAACTAACTTAACTTAATAACTATTAACCCTTAATCCTTATTATGGGATTCCATACCATCCCTGAGAGTTGGGATGCCGTATACGCCGGATCCACTGTCTTGAAGTTCCTCTTCTCTCTCTTCACCAAGAAAGTCTGTGCTCGTTGCGACTATTGGTAGATAAAAAGATCAGCAGGACGATGGGAGTATCAACTTAATAACTAAGAAAACACAGCACAAAGTTAATAGAAATCTTTTTTAATTTTAACAATTTACAAAAGTTTTTATAGTAGTTGATTAAAAAAGAATGTAAATAATTTAGTTAATCTACGTACGTAAATGTCACTGTAGAATTTGTTATGTATACACAAAGTTCTCGTCTGCTTTCCCGTACACTCACTATTTTTCCGCACTCAATAGTCACTTCGATAAACTGTTGTGTATTACCTGTTGCACGATTAGACCTACATTTACGTTGCAGTAACATATAACACACTTTATATCGAGGATATATTTTTATTGGTAATAGTTCCAAGTGACTACCTGTGCTCTGTGACAACCGCGTTTTTTGTGTTTCAACATAAACTATAGGTTAAATCTAGGCGCGGACGCGAAAAATTTGCAAAAAAATGGTTTGCAAAAAACGTTTGCAAAAAACAATTATGGGCCCAAGGTCCACTCCTTCTCTGTTACTATACATGTCTCCCTTTTTGTGACAGAACTCGTTTTTCACTAGTACTCGGTTTTTGTGCAGATCACTGGAAAAGCAACCAACTCGAAACAGGATGGTGTTTCAATTCTATATTGCTATAAGCAATATTGCATATATTTCTCAACTTGCAAATAAAAAGTGCGGATTTTTTTGCGTCCGCACGTAGTTTTGACGTGTATTTTACGTAGAAACAATAAAACACAGTTTTTGCAAGTTTTGTGGCTGCCAGAGCACATGTAGACACTCGGGACTGCCAATGGAATCAATACATACTCCAATAATACAGTATCGTCATCTTCAGGCATTTAATGTTGTGTGTTCAATATTTATAACATTCTCGTATGTTCATTTTATATCTGACATTTATGGTAACATGCCATGCTGATGAGGGAAATATATTATCAACAAAATAAATACATATCCGCCCTACGAGAGGCAGTTGAAAAGTTCGCGGAGCGATATCTTTAGTTTAAAGGTAGAACTAAATTTTTTCGTGCGTTGCAAGATTCACATTTCTTATAGACACGTATTGATTTCTAAATATTTCTATCAATTTCGAAATAGTATATCATATGTTCGAAATTTACATGTGACGCATGTTTCAAAAATAGACAAAACCAAACGGCGTGCTGTGATTGAATTCTTTGTTACAAACGGTCTAGCATCAATTGAAATTCCAACCGAGAAGGTAAGGGGATGCTGCAATTTAAAAAACAATAGTTTGAAAGTGGGTGGGTTCTCGATTTAAACATGATCGTACGTGCGTTGAAGATGATCCTCGCAGTGGACAACCAAAAAGTGACCCCAGACATTTTTAAAAATGTCGTACACAGTGTTGGGAGTCCGGCGATTGAGAGAGGGTGACATTCTGATATCATAGGTACCTATTTCACATTAGCTTGTGTATTACATTTTAAATCAAGAACTCGGTTCGAAAAATCTTTTTGCAACCCGGGTGCCGCATTTCGAGTTGTTGCACTTTTGGGGCGACCACGCGGGGATCATCTTAAGAGCTTGTATGACCACGTTTAAACCCAAAAACTCACATACAAACTATTATTGTTTTTGAAGGTTCAGCGTTTTCTAACACAATTATCAAACAGCCAGTAAACAATGAATAAATTGAAAAATTGATTTGGAAATTATAAAGTGCCTACACGAAATACGAATCTTACGATATACTAGAAATCTTAGCTCTACCTCTAAGCAAAAGATGTCGCTCCGCGAACTTTTCGACTGATCCTCGTATACAAGTAGGGTAAAATTTGTAGCTTTTTTAATAATTTCAGCAATTACACGAAAGTTTTCGTGCCGTAAATGAAAAAGATCAATACTGCTTCAGTAACACGTCATAATATCATTAGACCATGAGGCTAGCTTCCCACTGGATTCTTCCCCACGGGTGTTTGTTGACTTGATACGAGTAATCGTAGAAGGTGTTATTGTCAATAAATATTTTAAAATTTTTCGATCTCCGTTTCCTCAAGCTGCTTTCCCTGTCGACATAGTCAACTGAAACGTTGTAGTAGAAGATGTCCTTTCTGTCGAAATCAATGTCCCTGTTGTAATACTCCCAGCGGTCGCGGTCTTCGCAGTACCTGAAGCGTCCAACAACACGACTGGTCGTTCGATTATAGTGTGGATCCGCTCTGGCCACCCAGCCTTGCACTTTGACTTGCAACGGGTCGAACTCGATCTCCTTACTATCTTGAACTGAAACATACCGTAAATTAAATTTTTGTAACTAATTTCTCAAACTCTTTAATTCAGTTTCGCGTGTATTGTCACTTATGGATAAATTACAGTAGAAACTATAAAAATATGCATTTTTTGGCAATAGACTGATCACCCACTATCTCAGTGTTATAGATAGTCAATGAATCTAACCTTATCCTTAAAACTATGTCTAAAAAGATGTCAACAGCTTATTTGATTGATTTAACTACTTCGAGAGCAAACATGGATGTGGAAATAATAGACGAACTCGGGAGATAGGAACTAAGAGCCTAAAGGTAAGATTGAATATCGGTATGGAGAACCATGCATGATTTTCGTGTTCTAAAATTTATATTTAAATCATTTACTTCAATTCGGTCCGATAATTTCTAACAAGTTATATGTGTTCTTTGTAAATTGAGTTTTATGTTTGACAAATTGAAACGAAATATTTCCATAGAAACTACTTCTTTGTTGCCGATAACGTAGTACACATATAAAAAATTATCCCCTCCTCATCAAATAACCTTTCCATTTATAGATATTTCATCTACATTTCTACAGTGGATTATTATGACCTCATTTTCAGGATACTTTATTTATCAAAATTAAGTACTTTACTCTTGTTAACACATAAAACGTTGCAGGAAAACTACCCCTTTCCCTTACCCGATCTTCACCAAAATCAATATGCCTTGAGTCGTCTACAACTCGGGCACATATTATGGGGAGATAACATATTTTTTTAATAGTAAACGATAAAATATATCTTCGTTGTCAATATATGCTTCATTATTAATTAATTTTCCACAATTCCTTTTTTACTTTGTTTTTAGCATTTCTAATTCATCCCATAATTTTTCTTTATTAATCATAATTCTAATTCATCCCATAATACATTCTACATGTATTATCTGAAGCATTTTCACATGACCTATCAATCTGTGTTCGTCCTCCATGAGATCCAATGTATTTAATAAACATATGTTCCTATATTTCACCATTTTTATGATTTTTTATGACACACCACTGCCCCTGTCACGTGTACAGTTAATTTATAGCCTTTACGTTTCAACCATAAAATTTCACTTGTATTTAATCAGAGTTGTGTTACCGTAACTTTTGATTATCCATCTTCTAATTAAATTGTAAATTAAAGGGAACGGAGTTTATATTATATTGTTTATACAGAGACGGGAGCCTCAGTTGTCATACATGATGAAACAGGAATAATTGTCAGCATGATTCAAAGCAACAGTAAATAATTCCCACTATGAAAATATCGGTATGGAGAACCATACATGACTTCCATGTTCTAAGATTTATATTTAAAATCATATTCGAAATGAAATATTTCCATATAAACTACTTCTTTCTACTTAGTGCTTCAGCCTTAACCACAGTACTGTGGTCACTAACGTATACCACCTCACGTTATCGCACTCGATTTTCACTGATGATGGCAGTCGATGGCACTGCCGAAAAGTCTGGTTTTGCAGAAAACATTGGACTACGGCTAAACAGCTCGGGAAGGAATTTTAACAAAGAACTACTTCGTTGTTACCGATAAAGTAGTACACATATAAAAAATTCCCCCCCCTTCAACTATAATTTTCATTAATAGAAAATTACCCCCACCCCGTTCACCTAACCTCTTCATTTATAGATATTTCATCTACGTTTCTACAGTGGATTATTATGAGCTTCTTATCAGGATACTTTATTTATCAAAATGAAGTTCTTTACTCTTGTTAAAACAAAAACGTTGCTGGTAAACTACCCGTTTCTCTTAACCGATCTTCACCAAAATCAATAGACCTTCAGTCCTCTATAATTCAGGGATGCATGCAAAACAATATATGATTCTGTTGGAATGTGCGCCAGTTATCGTTCGTCATGGAAACATTTCTCTTGTTACAACATAAAATGTTGCTGGTAAACTACCCCTTTCCCTTAACCGATCTTCACCAAAATCAACAGGCTTTGAGTTCTCTGCAATTCAGGAAAGTATGCAAAAATATATTTGATTCTCTTTAAACTTACGGCAGTTATCTTTCGTCATAAAAAAATTACCCTTGTTAATACATAAAATGTTGCAGGTAAACTACCTCTTTCCCTTAACCGATCTCCAACAAAATCAACAAACCTTGAGTACTCTATAATTGAAAAAGGTATGCAAAAACGTAGTTGATTCTGTTTGAATTTACGGCAGTTATCGTTCGACATATAAAAAATTGACCTTTGTTAAAACATAAAATGTTGCTGGTAAACTACCCCTTTCCCTTAACCGATCTTCACCAACACCAACAGGTCTTGAGAACTCTATAATACAGGGCTGTATGCAAAACATTATTTCATTCTGTTTGAATTTGCGGCTGTTATCGTTTGCCATAGAAACAAATTACCCTTGATATAAAAAATGTTGCAGGTAAACTACCCCTTTCCCTTAACCGATTTTTACGAAAACCAGCAGGTCTTGAGAACTCTACAATTTAGCGCAGTCTGCAAAACATTATTGGATTATGTTTGAATTTGCGGCTGTTATCGTTTGCCAAAAAAAATACACTTGTTAAAATATCGTTGCTGGTTAACTACCCCTTTCCCTTAACCGATCTTCGCCAAAAACAACAGATCTTGAGAACTCTACAATTCAGGGCTGTATTCAAAACATTAGTTGATTCTGTTTGAATTTGCGGCTGTTATCGTTTGTCATAGAAAAAAAATCTACAGACAGACACACAGACACACAGATACACAGACAGACACACACACACACACACACACACACACACACACACACACACACACACACACACACACACACTTCTCGAAAAATGACTTTTTTTCATGTTTTGAGTGTAGTACAATCAGAATCTGCAATAATCTCGAACACGATTTTTTTTGCCATCACCATACTTCCATTTCCTTAAGGAACATGGAAGTAAAAACAATTTTTCGATTATTTTTACTTCCATGTTCCTTAAGGAAATGGAATTATGGTGATGGCAAAAAAAATCGTGTTCGATATTATTGCAGATTATGATTAGTACAATCATACACTCAAAACATGAAAAAAAGTCATTTTTCGAAAAGTGTCTGTGTGTGTATGTGTGTCTGTGGTATATGTCTGTAGATTTTTTTCTATGGCAAACGATAACAGTCGCAAATTCAAACAGAATCAAATAATATTTTGCATACAGCCCTTATTTCTGGACTCCTCAAGATCTATTGTTTTTGGTGAAGATCGGTTAAGGGAAAGGGGTAGTTTACCAGCAACATTTTATGTTTTACAGACAAACGATAACTGCCGCAAATTCAAACAGAATTAAATGATTATTTGCATACTGCCCTAAATTGTAGAGTTCTCAAGATCTGTTTTTTTTTGTGAAGATCGGTTAAGGGAAAGGGGTAGTTTACCTGCAACGCTTTTTTATCAAGGGAAATTTGTTCTATGGCAAACGATAACAGCCGCAAATTCAAACAGAATCAAATGATTATTTGCATACTGTCCTAAATTGTAGAGTTCTCAAGACCTGTTGGTTTTGGTGAAGATCGGTTAAGGGAATAGGGTAGTTTACCTGAAACATTTTATGTTTTAACAAAGGTAAATTTTTTTATGACGAACGATAACTGCCGTAAATTCAAAGAGAATCAACTACTCTTTTGCATACCTTTTTGAATTATACAGAGTTCAAGGTCTGTTGATTTTGTTGAAGATCGGTTAAGGGAATGGGTAGTTTACCTGCACATTTTATATTTTAACAATGGTATTTTTTATGGCAAAAGATAAGAGCCGCAAATTCAAACAGAATCAAATAATGTTTTACATACAGCCCTAAATTGTAGATTAATCAAGACCTATTGTTTTTGGTGAAGATCGGGTAAGGGAAAGGGGTAGTTTACCTGCAACGTTTTTTATCAAGGGTAATTTTTTTACTTCCATATTCCTTAAGGAATAGAAGTATGGTGATGGCAAAAAAATCGTGTTCGAGATTATTGCAGATTCTGATTGTACTACACTCAAAACATGAAAAAAAGTCGTTTTCCGAAAAGTGTCTGTGTGTGTGTCTGTCTGCCTGTGTGTCTATGTGTCTGTGTGTTTGTTTGTAGATTTTTTTTATGGCAAACGATAACTGCCGCAAATTCAAACAGAATCAAATAACTTTTTGCATACAGCCCTTAATTGTGGAGTACTCACGACTTATTGTTTTTGGTGCAGATCGGTTGAGGGAAAGGGGTAGTTTACCGGCAACGGTTTTTTTTTATCAAGGGAAATTTTTTTTTTGGCAAACGATAACAGCCGCAAATTTAAGCAGAATTAAATAATGTTTAGTATGCAGCCCTGAATTTTAGAGTTCTCAATACCTGTTGTTGTTGGTGAAGATCGGTTAAGGGAAAGGGGTCGTTTACCTGTAACGTTTTATGTTTTAACAAGGGTATTTCTTATGGCAAACGATAACAGCCGCAAATTCAAACAGACTCAAAAGATTATTTGCATACAGCCCTAAATTGTAGAGTTCTCAAGACCTGTTGTTTTTGGTGAAGATCGGTTGAGGGAAAGTGGTAGTTTACCAACAACGTTTTTTTAACAAGGGTATTTTCTATGGCAAACGATAACAGCCCCAAATTCAAACAGAATCAAATAATGTTTTGTATACAGCCCTAATTTGTAGAGTACTCAAGACCTATTGTTTTTGGTGAAGATCGGTTAAGGGAAAGGGGTAGTTTACCTGCAACGTTTTTTTATCAAGTGTATTTTATATGGCAAACGATAACAGCCGCAAATTCAAACAGAATCAAATAATTGTTTGCATACGTCCCTCAATTGTAGAGGTCTCAAGGACTTTCGATTTTGGTGAAGATCGGTTAAGAGGAAGGGTTAGTTTACCAGCAACCTTTTACGTTTTAACAAGAGTAAAGTACTTGAAAATTTATTTAAACTTTTTGAAACAATGGTAATTGTTAAAAATAAAATAATTTTGTTGCCAGGCAATAAAATTATAATTTTTTCATTTTAATGTAATATAATATTTTTCATTTAATACAGCAATAAAAAGGCAGGTAAGACACACACACACACACACAATTCACGTTATTTCTGGCCTCACTCATGTTTATTTTCTTACATTTGCACGCTTTTTAAATGGAAAGTGCGAAACCCACACCAACATAACGCGTGCAAGCCGAAATTTTTTTTAAGGAATCACTAAAAGGACGGTGGTTCAAATCGGACGCTGAGGTACAGTGTGCTGTAACCGAATGGTTCCACAAACAGCCGTAAGAATTTTACTAGCAGGGAATCTACAGGTTAGCGCAACAGTGGAACTCATGTGTTAATGTTATTGGAGACTTCTTTTAAAATCGTTGAATAAAAAATGCTTTACGGCTCTATACGTGTTTCTATTGAACAATCCTTGTATTAGTCATACACAATAATACAACTGATTGAACTTCAAATTTTTGAACTTGATTAGTTTCTATATATATGTTTAATGTTACAAATAATTCAAATAACAATCTTGATCATCTGTTAGTTCAGCGGAATAACAGTGACACTTTTAATAACCGCATAAAATAAACACTTAGAAACAACACAGGCGCTTTAACTTAACTGTTTGGACCACAGAAGTGAGGCATGCCTCAACGCTCTATGTGTACAGCGCGGGACAATCCCCCTCCCTACACTTCCCTATCACACCACTACATTGCTTACATACGATGTGTACAAAAAACGCTGAGGCAAGTTCAGGTTGCCTCATTCGCTTTAAACGAACTATGCCGAATCTCACCTGTCACCATCTAGCGGTCGCTCAATAAAGCACGTTTCGGTTTAATAAATTTGACAGTCGCAGTAACAATGTATAATCTTTACGTTATGTAGTTCATACGTATTTATAATTTTTATTCTACAGAATTTTTTAGGGTAGGCATTGCCTCAATTGCCTCCATGTAACTTCGCCACTGATATATATGTGTACAACGTTATCGGCAACAAAGAAGTAGTTTTTGTTAAAATTCCTTCCCGGGATATTTGGCCGTAGTCCAATGTTTTCTACAAAACCAGACATTTCGGCAATGCCATCGACTTCCATCATCAGTGAAAATCGAGTGCGATAACGTGAGGTGGTATACGTTAGTGACCACAGTACTGTGGTTAAGGCTGAAGCAGTAAGTAGAAAGAAGTAGTTTCTATGGTAATATTTCACTTCGAAAATTATTTTAAATATAAATCTTAGAATATGGAAGTCATGTATGGTTCTCCATACCGATATTTTTCAATGGCAAACGATAACAGCCGGAAATTCAAAGAGTATCAAATAATGTTTTGCATACAGCCCTGTATTGTAGAGTTCTCAAGGCCTGTTGGTGTTGGTGAAGATACTTTACTCTTGTTAACACATAAAACGTTGCCGGAAAACTACCCCTTTCCCAAATCGATCTTCACAAAAAATCAATATGCCTTGAGTCCCCTAAAACTCGGAGATATATGCAAAAAATTATTTGATTCTGTTTGAATTTGTGGCAGTTATCTTTCACCACAGAAAACATTCTACACACAATTCTGTTTAAATTTGTGGCAGTTATCGTTCGGCACAGAAAACATTCCACACACAGACAATTTTCGGAAAATGAATTTTCTTGAGGGTATTACAATCAGAATCAACCTTATCTCGAACACGATTTTTTTTCCGATCACCATACTTCCATTTCCTTACGGAACGTGGAAGTGAAAACCGTTTTAAGTAAACTAAAAATGTCAGTATGTTTAAACTAACGATTTTACTGTTTGTCTTTTGTGCAACTCGATTATCTGAAAAAAGTACAAAATTGTAACCTAAAACTCAACTTGGGACAATAGTGTAGGTGCAAGGCGAACTATTTTTTATCAATCCACCCGTCATCACAAATGCGATGATAACAAGTAAGGAAGATTTCGCGGCATTTCATCTATTTCCAACTTGGCGGTGAAAATGTTTTTAATCTTAATTTCTTTCGGAATCGCGGAATGACACATAAAGTTTTCTTCTAATACTTTGTTACTTGTTTTTTATCAGTGTTGTACTATTCAATGACCATATGTAATTGTATGTAGAACTGCTCACTACTGTTTTTTTACACGTTGATAACTCGGTTTCGCTTGCTACGTCTTCAGAATAAAATCTGTTTCCCGTTTGATTACAGTACAAGAAGAAACTTTTATTCAGCCGAGTAACATTACTTTCAACTGAAAGGCGTTATCAGGTGATTCTATACACACAAGCAATACTCTGTTGAAATTTGATTGATAACTCTGCGGGCTATTAAGCCGTGGTCCACTACTGTCGCACGGAACAGATATTCCGGCCACACGTTGGCAAATCTTTTGCCACAGTACTGCGGTTAACCGGTGAACAACCGTACCAGTTACTCGAGTCGTTTAATACTCAAGATGGCCTCTAACGGAGGGCCGGAACATCTGTTCTATACGGCCGTAGTGGACCACGGCCTGAGCCCGGAGAGTTGTCAATCAAGTTTCAACATAATTGACGCCGGCCGTAAAAGCTTGAGGTACAGTACACTCTGTAATCCGGCACTGCAGTAGTTCGGCCCCTCCAGTAGGCCGGCGTTTTCAGACGGATGCTGGCGAGTGTGGAGGGGAAAAACAAGTCGCTGACCATAGACGTCAGTCCTCCTCACATTAGTCCCTCGCTGTGTACAGTGCCGTTGTTTTTCTTGGTGTAGTTATTTGCCGTGTTTACGTAATTTAAGGTCGTGAGTGCAAAATGTCGTCACAAGCTGCAGAGTTGCAAGATACAATCTCTGAGAAACTAGTAGACAAAACAGATGATTTGACAGCGAACAATGTAAAGAAGTGCCTGGCGGGTGACGAAGATGGAAAATAACAGTTCATGACAAACGATGAAATAGTCGATGTGATGACCAGATAATAGGATCAGGAGGAGGAAGAGGGAGAAGCATCGACAGCTGTTCGACAGCCGCTGTCCCACTGTTCATACAGTAGGCCATGATATGACAATGGACGCCTTCAGAACTTCTGTTAAGTGGGCAGAAGAAAATAGCGTGTCTGCTTGTGAAATTCTCGTGTTGAAAAAACTGCAGGAAAAAGCGGAAAAGTATTATTTAAAGCCAAGAAACAGAGAAAAATTGACAGCTTTTTCATTCCAATGGAAATTACTGTACATTACTCTGCGAGTTTCATTTTTACTACGGTTGACTATATTATAAACATAAAACTAATTTGAATAATTTAAGCAAATGGAACATATCTTACTATACTTTTAATCAGGTGAACGTTTTGTCATTTTTTACCATTATGTACAATATACGCTATTTCTTTTCATTTAAATGCGTTTTTTTCTAATAGCCAACATTAATCCGGCATTTTCACTGATCCGGCACTACCGTGGTGTGATATCTACCGGATTAGCGAGTGTATACTGTCCTAATACTTTCTTTAGCATGAGCAATACTTTCTTTACCTGGAAATCCGAGAAAAAAGCCCCTCGGATGCACGAAGCCGAAAGGAGGCCAGTCTGTCGGCAGGTCAGTAAATTGCGGCATAGAAGCAACACACAAACTGTTTAAAACAATCTCACAAATTAACTTACACA
Organism: Magicicada septendecula; assembly: GCA_034769895.1. Lineage (NCBI taxonomy): Eukaryota > Metazoa > Arthropoda > Insecta > Hemiptera > Cicadidae > Magicicada > Magicicada septendecula. The sequence continues at coordinate 82,343,115 of CM068368.1, read as the reverse complement.
ATACTTTTGGCGTGTCGGCTGTCATAATTGTGTAAACAGGTTTTTAAGCAAACAACAAACCGCCAATTGAACATGTGTGTACACGAGCACGTGTAATGATTGCTACACTGTTAATCGCTAAGCGTTCATAAAAGTTTTATTAATAGATCTATTATTACCACTATTATATCGTATTTAATGTCACCAAAATATTAACCGCTCTGCGTTCAGTGTTTCCGAGTAGATACTTCGTTTCAAAAGATTTAGCTTTTTAGCTAAATGTTGCTTTGCTTGATCGCATTACGTTTTATTTTTAACAAGTACCCATTAACTGAAAAACGTAAGGTTCTTTATTTCCAATGTTACTGTGTTATAACCACTGTATATACACATTAAACGTTATGTTTTCCTCAACTACGGCTTTTATTTATTTCAGCAGTAAACTAAAAACCAAAAACCGTTGTCACCTAATCTCACAAATAAAAACAACACGTATTTTAGCTTTGTATTAAGAAATAGGACAATTAATTTACAATTAGTACACTTCTTCTTTTCCACATCGTAATACGTATATCGATACAATCACATATTCAAAACATTGAAAATTTACTGGAGAAACGGATAAAGGTACAGTTCCAATGCCGCTAAATAGCATTTGTTTATTTACTTGTTACCATGGTAATTAATTCTGTTCTCCATGGTGTTTTGACACTTTATACGTGTCAACAAAAGGGCATAATTAAAAGAACCTAAATCGTGCAAACGGAGCAGAATATCAAATTCCAAGTTAGACAGTGTTTTCCGCCTTGTGCCAAACGTTACCTGTGCAAAATTTCGTGCCAATCCATGTAACGGTGTGGATTTGTATTCAATACAAAGAAACAAATCCTCAGGGTTTAAGTTACACACACACACACACACACACACACACACACACACACACACACACACACACACACACACACACACACACACACACATATAGATGCAGTCTACTTTAGTGTTTTCCAAATACTAATACTTTTTTTTAGTGTCTACATACTAATACGAAATACGAGACTCATTCCAACAACTGCCAACTACAAATACTGTATATTCAAATTCAGTCATTCATAAATATATCCTACTTAAAAGTTTATCGTATACGATGAACGTATATATATGTGTCCTCGTTATAATGTGGGTTTACAGTCTTTTGCATTTTGTCTGTGTAAAATAACTAATTTCCCGCAAAAACAATGTATAATAAAAAGTAAAAGTAAATTTTACAACAAATCAACTTCTTTACTCTGACACTAAGTTTGTACGCTTTATTCCATCTTCCGTCTTCCGCTATGGGTTTTCTGACATATAATCTGTTTAATTAACTCATTGTCGTGGGTGTACAAAATTAAAAAGGAGGCACTAGATTGTTATTACAAGGACGAATTGCCGCCTCTAAACAAGCAGCCTAGTAGGGCAGGGGTGAAAGAGTTTTTTGGCGTAACTAAACCCGATAACGTATCTGTAGATATGTAATGTATAGAGAGCGATAAACAGACATTCCAGAACTTTGTAGAACAAACGAACACGTTAAAAAATATCCGTATGGAGAACCATACATGAATTCCATGTTCCAAGATTTATACATAAAATTATTTTCGATAGGAAATATTTCCATAGAAACTACTTCTTTCTTCAGCCTTAACCACAGTATTGTCGTAACTAACGTATACCACCTCACGTTAGCGCACTCGATTTCACTGAGATGGCAGTCGATAGCACTGCCGAAACGTCTGGTTTTGTAGAAAACATTGGGCCACCCCAAACAGCCCAGGAAGGAATTTTAACAACAAACTACTTCTTTGTTGCCGATAACGTAGTACACATGACATATAAATAAAAATTAACCCCTCCCCATTAACTATCATTTTCATTTATAGAAAAATTACACCCACCCCCTTCAACTAGCCTCTTTCATTTATACATATTTCATCTATGTTTCTACAGTGGATTATTATGATCTTCTGTTCAGGATACTTTATTCATCAAAATGAAGTACTTTACTTTTGTTAAAATATAAAACGTTGCAGGTAACCTTCCCCTTTCCCTTAACCGATCTTCACCAAAATCAATAGGCAATGAATCCTCTACTCAGGGATGTATGCAAAAAATTATTTTATTCTGTTTGAATGTGCGGTAGTTATCGTTCGTCATAGAAAAAATTACCCTTGTTAAAACATAACACTTTGCGTCATTGGCGTTCTTATCCCTTTGATAAACTGTCCAGTTCAATACGAGAGCCACGTAGTTGCCTTACACTGAGTACCACTTCGTTATACAGGAACATCAAGTTTTCGTTTGTTTACAACCACATTTCTGTGAAATTAATGATTCCTATAGTTAAAAAAAAGTCTTTTTTGCTGTGAATTGCGCGTAAATGATCTCTGCATTTCTAAAGCGGAGTTGTTGAGTAAGTAGGAAAATTAGACTCAGTTAAAAACGCTTAACAAATCTGGGCGTCTGATTTTTTTTTCGACTGTCTGTGTTGTGGACTTATTATCATGCACTGAATTAAATACGATACAAAACGGCTGAAAATACACGTACGCGCGTACACACTCATCGTCATTTTGTAAAAATTGATTTTTGAAATTACCACATTCCGTTGAGCGGAACAAAATCGGTCGAGAAGAAAATTTGAAATTTTCAAATTTTTCGCTCGCTCTATTCTGGATAGTCACTTGTGGCTTTATTACTTGTATGTTTAAAATTTTTATAGAAATCATGGCAAACTGAGGGAACGTAAGGCAATAGTGCAATAGTGCACATTCGTTTTATTATTCCGACACAACAAAAAAAGCAATAGAATTATCACTGTTGCACACCACTACAGACAAATTATTCCGATTAGCGCTTTCAAGCTTCTCAGCTCATCGTCAGATCGGAAATCGATCAGATCAGATTTCCGATCTACGATGAGCTGATAAGCTTGAAAGCGCTAATCGGAATAATTGTTCTGTAGTGGTGTGCAACAGTGATAATTCGGTTTGTGATTATAACCACTAACACAGCTTTCTTAATTAAACTTAAAAAAGCGATAATCATTATTGAAGAAGTTAATGCCAAGTGCACTAAATTATTGGAAATGTATACAAATATTATATCATGTAAAAAGATAATTCTGTAAAAATATTTAATATTGAATAACTAAAGAAAAATAATAAACTGATTTCAGGAATGTTACTATGGGTAAAGTATACCTTTGTATAAAAAAAGATAGAACTTAAACATTTTATTTTGACGGATCACCGATTGTAATAGATCCCCCAAACTAGAAACTGGATTGTCCTTAGTACAAGGCTGTGACGAGTGTGCGAACAGACATCGATAATAGAACAGCATCCTCAAGCAGTATTAGGTCCACAGTGTGCTTAAGTTTCAGTCTTTAAAACGAGTAAATATTAATTTGTGAATTCCGTTAAATAAAAAAATAATAATTTTTAAATTTATCGTGCATTTTTATAAAACTGTGTCGTCGCTATTCGTCTGAATACTGCCTTAGGCCTACTCGTTCGAAACGTATTATTACAGACCTTCTGTAACGGCAACGTTAGTGTGGCTTTCGCGTTGCCTTGTGCCTCTAGGTGTCACGGATTTCGTAATCATGATTTAATTTTACATCACACTTTGATGTCACATTATAAACTTCCACTCTGGGCTGTACTATTTCGTGTGTCCTCGATGTAAGCGCCTCTATTCGTCGTTATTTACTAGGCTGTCCACGGCCTTAGCGTTTATCACAAGTCTGTTGTCGCCAAATATTTTTCGCGAGCCGTGTCACATCAAGACATGCTTGCTGTGAATTTCAGATCAGACTATTAAACTAATCTTGCTTCGGATAAGTAAAGTCTTAGCTGTGCAATCTAAAGTGTTTTGACATTATTAGGATGTCTACAACAGTAACAGATAGCTCTTTTATGTGTTAATTTTTAGAAACGAGTAAACATGTAAAAATATTTGTGTATAGTGTTCTGTAGTTAAATAAATGAAATTGGCTTCAAATTGAACTCGTATTTAAGATTTATCATTACAATAACGCTTGCAAAATATAAGGGTGCAGTACATCACCTAACATTTATACATTTAATATTTATACATTTATAACATACAAACAAGTGAAATGAAATTCTTGAAGAAAACCAAAGGTTGCACCCTTAGAGATCAAATACGAAATGAAGATATAAGAACTGGGCTAAATCTATATTCTATGGCCAGCAGAATACGGGAAGGACAAATAAAATGGAGGCAGCATATCGAGCGAATGGAAGATATGAGGCTACCTAAACAAGTAATACGATACAGACCTCAGGGAAGACGTGTTATAGGTAGACGAAGGAAGAGATGGCTTCAGTGAAGTCGGAAAAACGGCTGCAAGCCTACACCATAACGAAGAAGAAGAAGAAGAAGAAGAAGAAGAAGAAGAAGAAGAAGAAGAAGAAGAAGAAGAAGAAGAAGAAGAAGAAGAAGAAGAAGAAGAAGAAGAAGAAGAAGAAGAAGAAGAAGAAGAAGAAGAAGAAGAAGAAGAAGAAGAAGACATTTATATCTTATTAACATTTATATTGGCGATCTAGAAGGAAATACCCGGGTACCCTGGAACCCTAGTATTAAGATATCATGAGACAGATATTTGAATATGCTGTTGTTTGCTGACGACTTGCTTGTAATTCAAAATACATATTAAAAACCGGGCTATTAAGCCATCGTCGGTTACTATATAACACCGACATCATCGGCAACGTTTAGAATCCCACCTTTGGGTATCTTCTTTAGGCCGCACAAACGACAGTGTGTTGTGAAGCAGTTATGCTTATACCTATACAGTTACTTATATAACCTATATATCTGTATAGACAAATTCGTGTTACCTGACTAGGCCGCCTGTTGCTCTTACGCGAAAAAACGTTGTCGGGTATCGTTCAGCTAAGATCCACTGTAACTGTTTCACTTCACTGTGTCGCTTTGTGCGGCCTGAAGAAAATCCCCGAGGGAGGGATTCGAAACGATGCCGACCATGTCGGCGTTATATAGTAACCGACCTCGGCCTAACAGCCTGGTTTTTAACCATTTTAAGTATATTGACACCGACCGTGTGAGATTAAGACAAAAATCAAAAATAGAATCTGCTTTACGAAAACCAGTTTTTAAGCTCCATCAGATTTGCGTACTGTACATTACGAAAATATCCGCTACAAAAACAAAGGTAATGGCATTTTAGGCATTTTAAGACAAAGAACCAATAAGAACAAAAATAATTAATGACGATCAGATTCTAGAACAGGTGAGCCATTTTAATTATTTGGAAAATGATATTGGGTATGGTAGGAATTATGGTATCGATATTAAGTTAGATAAGTTCCAGACGGTCTGTGGGGCCATCCACCGTATTCTTAGGAACAAGGTACGTCACAATATAAAATTAAAGTTTTACAAAGTTATGACAATTCCTGTACCGTCCTATGGGTGTGAATTGTTGACAAGAGCCAAGAAACAAGACAGTAAAATGCAGGCCTAGGAAATGATGTTCTTAAGATTGGCTAAAACGTGTTCTAAACTTGACCGTATAAAGAATTAAGCCAGAAGAGAAGACTTACAAGTCTTTAGCTTGAATAAAAAATTGAAAGATTACAAGCAACGGTGGAAAGAACGCTTAGAAAGAATGTCTAATGAATGGAACGCTGATTCCAGACTGGCCAACCACGGCTGGAAATACAAACCTATAAGACGCAGGTGTGTGGATGGACCCAGGAAGAAATGGATGGAGGATCTTTGAAGACGGAACAGGCAGCACCTTGCTTATGCCATGTTGTAAAGATGATGCAGATGACTTGTAAAATATAATACTTTAACAGCCAAAGATAATTTTTTCAGGATATTGTTTTTAAAAGTCGTGTGCTCATCTTCAAACCCGCCGACAAATTTGGCACACGTCTTGTTTAGTTTTAACAATATATTAATGATTACTATTTGTAATTAGAAATCAGTAGCTTTTAACAAGCTATTAGAGACGTTTAAAATTTAAGCATTGCTTCATAATAATGCGTGCCGTACAGCTAAAAAACGCATCCTGACCCTTATGTCCTGTCAAGCGAATAACAGGGACAACTTTGATACCTCCATGGGAACTATGGGAAACTTGTATTATTTTGGCTATATTTTATATTCTTGTTTGGCTCTTGACCTCTGATGAAATACAATACGTTGGGTAAAATTTTCCTAGCCTTGGTTTGCGATCTGAGTGCTTCAATAAGCGTCGGCAACAATAAGTTTGTAAAATTTAACTATAATGTTGAGCAAGATGCTTGTCTTCAGTCTTTTACTGAAATTCAAATTATTAATCGTAAGAGACGACAAGTAAAAAAAGGAGTTAACACCAATAGTAATAAATCCATTGATTTATCATATTGCTATGAGAATTAAAAAACGCTCTCAAAAATCCGAGAGTGTTATTCTACACGTTTCTCAACTAACCCAGCGTGCGGCACCTGTGTCAAGATCGGCACTCAAGTAACCACAGGACTGTTCGATTAGCTACGCAAATTATGTTGGCATGCCGCCAGGAATATGAAAAATTATTCTGGAACTTCTGTGGGATCTATATAAGCAACAGCGGCCGGCTTAGTCAGTCAGTTACATCTGGCGTAGAGTGCGGATCGAGTGATTGTTGCGGATTAGTGGAAATTGATTATTGTGTTAATTAGTGCGGTATTGTAATAAGGTGGCATTATTATTGCGTGTGGACAAATTTAACTTGAATTATTGTATAAAAGTACCGTGTTGATATCAAATTATTATTTGCGACCTAATAAAGCTGGTACTTAGTGACTTCATTGGTGTCTGTATTTTGTTTCCACTGTACAATACGACGATCCGTGAGACTGTCTTCACACTATGTCTATTGGTTAATACTACGTCTATTGGCCTGTTGCAAACAAGGCATATAATATATATAGAAGTCAGCTTTTTTAAAATGTGTATGTCATCACTGATAACCGTGTCAGGGTATTAAGAAAATTGCAAGCAGAAGGAAGACTCTAATAGACAACAGTAGCAAGTGCACCTCAGGAAATGCTACAACTGTTTCCTGTTTATGACACTCATTATTCGTGTAACGCCTTTGGTTACTTGAGCTCCCAATTAAATATTTTGACAATGTAAAGACTGTATTTTTACATAGATGGAATACATTTGTTAAATCGAATCTGCAGAGACTCTGGATTGCAAATGTCTACACTTAAGAGCAAGGTGATGGCTTTTAGTGGAACTGATTCCGTACGGGCAAAATTGTTGTAGATGGTACTGTCCTGGAACAAGTTAGCAATTTTGAATACCTGGTCTACAGTGTGCCTTACAGTGAAATCAACGACGTTGTGAATAAGTTGCATAAGTTCAACCTTATGTGCGAGACCATTAGGCGAACCCTTAATTCAGTAAGTAAAGGAACACGCCTAAAATTCTACAAGGTGATGGCCCTTCCCACACTTCATTATGAGTCTGAGAATTGGACTTTAACGAAAGGCCAGGCCAGTCGTATCCAAGCGGCAGGAATGAGATTTCTCAGGCACGTGGCAGGGTATGCTATCTATGATCATAGAAGAAACAGATATATACGGCAGGAACTGAATATTATGAGTATTGTAGCCCCTATTTAAACTTTTTATGCTTTATAAAAAAAATTCTTTTTTTTTGAAAAAAAAAAAAAAATTTTTGAAATTTTTTGAATTTTTTTTTTTTTTTTTTTTAAGAGGGGCCACTAAATATTTAAAACTAGGCAGAAGACCTAGAGAAGCAAAAGAGCGATGGGTCCAGTGGGACGGGACTTGAAATTAAAACTCACTATTAACAACCAATAACAACTTTTATTTCAAATATACCAATTAAATCGCAATAATTCAAATTCAGTCTTAATACAAAACATGAATTTTAAATTTCAGCAATTCAAGTTTAATATAAATATAATTTTTAATTTTCAGTAATTCAATTTGGTATAAAATATAAATATAAATTTTAATTGTAACATATCAGTCAGCACCCATTTTAAGTTTCCAACTTCCCCAAAACTACCCAAATTAGCAATTTAATATTTATAATCTAATATAATATAATTTAATATTTAATTCAAATTTTATATTTGATATTAATATAATCTTTATAATTGCATGGTTGCATAAACAGTCCCCGTACATAACACATAGAAATAACGCATATATGATTCACATAATTACACATATAAATATATACACCTATCACAGACACATACTGTATTCAATATCACCACATAAATAACAAACACCCTTATAACATTAAAGCCTTGCCACCCGCCTATATATCTTTTCTCTCTATACATATATCGCCCCATCATATGGAAATTTCAACTACCATACATATACATACATCAGTATACATACATCTGTATACATCATACGACGACGACGACGACGACTATGATGATGATGATGATGATGATGATGATGATGGTGATGATGGTGATGATGATGATGATGATGACGACGACGACGACGACGACGACTATGGTGATGATGGTGATGATGGTGGTGGTGGTGGTGGTGGTGGTGGTGGTGATGATGATGATGATGATGATGATGATGATGATGATGATGATGATGATGATGATGATGATGATGATGATGATGATGATGATGATGATGATGATGATGATGATGATGATGATGATGGAATAAATAGTACCACATCGTTAAGTGTGTAGTGACTCTGGGTACACGACTTGTGAGACTGTTCCATATGCTTTACAGACCCCTCTTTGCGGCAGAGTTGCGTAGCGTTCTGGTTTCTTCTAGAGTGACTGTGCCCCTTCCAGATGTTAACTCGACTGCTCTACCGACATCCATGTCCGGTAGCTCGCTACACTGCTAGGCGGCGGAGGTATAAGTACTGGATACCGTAGCGGCCCACTTCAGCTTGATTGCTAGCTTTCTGACGGAGAGGACTTTCTGCGTGCGAATAGACGACCATGTCTCTTCCGAGAGACGCATTACAGCCGGGGTACCTCAAGGTAGCGTGCTAGGGCCTCTCCTGTTCTCCGTGTATGTCAACGACGCACCCAGAGAGCCTGGAGTCCAGATGGCTCTGTTTGCCGACGACACGGCGGTCTATACCGCCAATCGGAACGCAGACTTTGCTATCCCACGACTTCAGCGCGCACTCGATGCGTATTCGACGTGGACGGAGAGCTGGAAAGTTGCCGTCAACGAAACCAAGAGCTCCGCGGTGCTATTCACAAAGCTCCGGAAAGAACCACGAGGCCGAGTGAGACTCGGTAGAACGTATTTGCCCTGGTCGAGAGAAGTTAAGTACCTCGGTGTCCACCTAGATCGTCGGCTCACCTGGCGTGCCCACGCTGAGACGATGCGAAAGAAAGCGTCCGCTCGTCTCGCGCAACTGTTTCCGATACTTGTCAACAAGTCTATGACCCGCAAGCTGGGTAAGTTGATCGTCAACGCGTATCTGTTGCCGATCATTACCTACGCTCTTTCCGTCTGGGGTTACCTCGCAACCGTTCATAAAAGAAAGTTGCAAAGCGTTCTCGATAGAGATCTTCGGCTAGCGGCCAAAGTCCCCTATCGGTTTCCTTCTCGTCTCCTGAGAAGAGGACTCGGTGCCCGCTCCTTGGATGACACCGCAAGGCGACTTGCACGTAAATTTTACGTCCGAGCTGCGAGGACCCAGACAAACCCACTCATAGCTGGCCTTGGCAAGTACCGAACACGTCCAGGTGAATCTTGGAAACGGCCTCGACAAATACTGTACTAGTCGACCTAGTACGAGCATGTCGTTGTAGCGACCACTAAAAATTAATTAAATAATATTCCGTCTGGACAGGACCACTAGGCAGGAGCCCCTACCGGAGGCTCGGTACTAGGAAACCATTGGGTCGTCTCACGACGCACAACCCAACAGCTCTGAAACGGCCCACTTCAGCAACAGCTGGCGATTTATTTAGTGCGGATCAGTGATTTTTGCGGATTAGTGGAAAGTGATTATTGTAATATACTTCGTAGGCTTACACGGCCGAAGTCAATGTTGTTAAAATTCCTTCCCTGGCTGTTTGGCCGTGGTCCATTGTTTTCAACTAAAACAGACGTTTCGACAGTGCCATCGACTGCCATCATCAGTGTAAAATTTGAGCTTCCCTAACGTAGGGTGGTAGACGTTAGTAACCCAGTAATGTTTTAAGGCTGGAGAAATCCCGTGAACACCACTCCTACTTATAAATTATGCAAGTGTCACGATACAGTCAAAAAAGGACCCATTTTTCTGGATCTGGACGGACTTCGTATTTCCCTCGCCTTCATATGGAGTCCGTCCAGATCCAGAAACATGCTGCGATTGCTATGAATCGGCGGAGTGAAAGCCTGTCATTAAGTACTCTCTGGAAAAGTGTGTTGCGAGCCTCTAACACAGTTCTTCTTTCTGATTGGCTGGTGGTTGATTTATGACTGTATCGTGGCACTTCGAGAATTTATAAGTAAGAGTGGTGTTCACGGGACTTCTCCTGCCTTAACGACAGTACTGTGGTCGCTAACGTCTACCACCCAACCTTAGCAAAGCTCGAAATTTACACTGATGATGGCAGTCGATGGCAATGTCGAAACGTCTGTTTTATGTTTTAGTTGAAAACAATGGTCTACGGCCATACACCCCGGGGATAAATTTTGACAACAGTGATTATTGTGTTAATTAGTGCAGGACTGTAGAAGCCAACATATATTATTGTGTGTTGAACGATTTGACTTGTATTGTTGTATAAGAGTGCCTTTGTTGACTTTTAACTGTTGTTAGTATCAAATTAATGGCTCCATTAATTTAGTGACTCCATTATCGTCAGTTATTCTTATTCCACTGAACAACACGACGATCGGTACGATCCTCTTACCAATATAAAATTTTGCATCTTGATGCAAATATTGAATGAAGATTTTATCCCAAACTGGCCGATATCGGCTGAATTTGTGAAGCGTTAGGTTTAACGTTAAACAAGTCACTCTCTTAATGATATGGCTCAAAGAGTGTCCCCCTGTTGAACTACTGGTTTATCGAAGGGGGCAAAAAAGTTTTATAACAAAATTGAATTACTCCATTTATTCAAATCCTTATTCTTTTCCAGGGTCTTATTTCCACAGTTTTTAGACATTACTCCGAGACTGCTTTGGATACTATGTACAAGTATTTCAAAGTTTTACATAAACAGGTTACTGGCCTGTTACACAACCAGGAGAACCAGAGACTCTTCTATCAGGGTTACCATACCTTAGCCAAAAGGCCCCTTCGCCCTCGCCCTTCTTTTTCTGAGATATAATTTGGTGGCTTTGTATCAGTTATTCTTATACTGAACGTTTCATAGTATTTCCAGTGCTCACCTATGCGAGTGAGGCGTGGGTCATGACAAAAAAATGTTCTTCGAAATACTTTAAATTACACATTGCAAGACAGAACAAGGAATGAGGATATCAGAGCAGAACTCAAACTAAAAGACATAAATGAAATTATTTCAATTTGCAGAACACAATGGTGAGATCATCTGCAAAGGATGACAGAGGATCGATTGCCAAAAGCGGCACTGAACTATAATGCCATTAGTTGAAGAGACGTGGGTCGTCCGAAGATGAGATGAGTGCCGGAACAGGTTTATATAACCTAATCCTTGAAGAGGAGAAGAAGAATTGAATTGGTAACTAAATTACTTGAAACCTCTAATGACGGCTTGGGTTTATGTATTGACTACTTGCAAAATTTTATGATTCCAGAGACCCGCTATTCAGGACACGTTTTCTTGCGGCAAATTGACTGTCAATCTGTTAACATTCAGTGCTTAAAAACATTTTAGTTGTTAATTATATCATGAAAGTGTTGGTAAAAATCACCGAATTAAGCTAGCTTCTTTTTGTTGCTACATATTTAGGAAGTAGCGAGTTCTTAATAATTTTAAACATTTATATCTGTTCTCTGATACTGTGGAGGGCAGAACAAGAACCGTGCCAAAAGAACCTTCTAATATTAATTGCACAAGACGGGTTCAAACCCGTTCGTCATTATTTTCTAATTGGTGGGCACTCCTATTTAACGTACGATGATGATGAGCGTTGATAAACGTAGATTACGAAGAACTGATAGGGTGTAGGCTACAGAATGTGCCTATGAAACTGACTGATTTAATGGTAAAATCTATTTCACGGGGAAAGTTTGAAGTTTCATATGGTCATTTCTTCTTCTTCTTCTTCTTCTTCTTCTTCTTCTTCTTCTTCTTCTTCTTCTTCTTCTTCTTCTTCTTCTTCTTCTTCTTCTTCTTCTTCTTCTTCTTCTTCTCCACTACATGGCTTTGGCTATAGCCGGTTCCGACTTCACAGAGTCTCTGACCATTTTTTCCAGTTTCCAACGATCTCTTGTTCTCACTGGCCTATATTTAAACGCTTGTTTAAGAATACGTGTGTCTACCATGCGTTCGACATGGAACTTACAATTCTGCCTGTATTCTTTATTCTATCCAGAACCGACTGTAACTTCAGGTCTTTCCTTATGTTGTTGTTTGTAGATGATCTCTCAAACTGCATCCCTTAACTGCTCTTAAATATTTCATTTCTGAGGCCTGTATTTTTGAAATATCTTTTTCCAGTAGACCCCATATTTCATATCCATACATTAATGTCGGCACAGCCACGACCTTTTAGAAATTCAGCTGTGTCTCCCTCTGCGTTTTATTTTTAGTAGTCGTCTTAATGTTCTACAGGTATAACTAAATTTATTTAACATTCTCTAGATATCGTTGTCTTCCTGTATGAGTTATCACATCCCAAAATAATTAAAATATGGTACCTGCTCTAAGCCCTACTGTTAATTAGGATTTTTACTCTTACAGCGTTCATACCTAAGAACGCTATTGTTTTTGTCTTACAATTTGAGATTTTAAAGTTATATTTCTGTCAGGTTGTATGCAAGGTATAAATAGACCTTTCTAATTCATTTTCACTCTTCTGTTAATTCAAGTGACATATTAAATATAAATTCCTTATAATTGGTGGTCAAATTATCTTATGAAAAATTATTATTTTGACAGAAAGTCAAGGCCGAAATATTGGAAACGTGGAAAACATCATTTGCAATATCAAACTTTACGGAGTTTTAACATTCTGGTGGTTATGTTGATTTAGTAAAAGTTAAAAAAAATACACATTTTTGGGTGTGTTGAACACACGGTTTTTTTAGTAATTTTCAGTGGCGTTGCCCCGTATGCGACCGGCGAAGCTTACGCAAATAAAGTCCCACTAAAGAAGAGCAAAATGGAAGACACAACAAAGTGTATAAGCTTTTTTACAGGATGAAGAGTCTGCTTATGATTTTTACAGTAAATTGCCTGAGTCGGTACAAAAAGAATAAAAAAATTAGAATCATTATTTTTCTAATAACATTTCATTTCTTTTAAAATTCCATTAAATAAAAATGTTTTTGTTTTTGTCTTATTATAATGTAAATTAATAAATAATAGCTTTTTTTAAAGTCGTTTATTATTAAGCAAAATAAAAATTATTTATTGACTAAAATATCAATATCAATTTCTTTGAGAAACAACTTACGTCCAGGAAAGAAATTGTTTTGGATTAAAGATTAGATTTTGAAATTTAAAATGCACACCGTAATAAATAACGCTCTTATCAGATCTTGTGACAAAAAATTAAATGCTTGTCAATGTAATTTTCTCCTCTCCTGAAAAATTTGTGATTTCGGACACAAGTAGTTTCTCAAGTAACCGAATCAACTGACTTCTCCACTAACGGAGGATATACCTTTAATATGCATATGATGGAAAGACATAGGTGAACGACGATGTTTCGTATTGCGACGGAGCCTAAGCCAACAGAATTTTCACACTAGTCACCAAATACAGCAGCCGGATCACGGTTTTCAGATCTGGCCTTTAGCAGCACTCGAGACATGCAGTGGAAACGTTTGGTAAGAACTAGCACGTTGAAGCAGACCTCAGCATCTCTGAAAATTTTAAATCAATCGGCACCGGCCGACTACATCAACAGATTATTTTTTTATCAGCCTAAATGTGATTAAAGCATTGCCCACGCTTTCAAAATTTAAACGGAGAAAGCAATAGAGACTTGAAAACAAATGTGCAGAAACATGGAAATTCCACTTGATGGTGATACAGTTTATTCATTGCAGTTTGCTGATTACCAATTACTTTTGGCTCAAGAATTTGCAGACATAGAGTACGTGACTACAGGAGAAAATTGATACAGGAATATCAGAAGTGGGGACTACAGATAAATATGAATAAAACAAAATACATGGCAATAGGTGACCTTTATCAAGACTTCATATTGGAGGAGGACATGGGGAAGATTTCATTATACAGAGTAGGCCTATACAAGTATTTAGGGGTGAAAATTACGGCCAGTAGAAAACAAGACAAAGAAATACAATCCAGACTTAATTTGAGAAAGATGGCTATATCTAGATTTAATGGAAGCCTATGGGATAAGCAAATTACAGCAGAAACTAAAACCAAAATATTTAAAACCATTGTTACAAGTATCATGACTTACGGCTGAGATGTTTAGACTTCTAATAAACACACAAGAACAAAATTAATGACAGCAGAGATGGACTTTTGGAGACGTTCGGCAAGAGTACCCAGACGCGAGAAAATTAGAAATGAAGTCATTAAAAACAGAATGAGTGTGAAAAATTCAATTGTTTATTTCATCCAAACAAAAAAATTACAATGGTATGGACACACAAAAAGAATGGCACAGGAAATATTGCCAAGGAGAGTTATGGAATGGACCTCACTAGGAGGAAGGAAAAGAGGAAGACCACCTACCACCTGGATAGAAGAAATTCAGACTATATTGAGCAAACGAAAAATTGAAGAAGATTTTTGGATGGACAAGCAGCAGTGGAAGATAAGAATTCAATCACTTCTGTAACCTTTCATTCCGGAAAATATGTAAACATTGTACAGCCGGAATAATAATAATAATGATTAACTGATTACTATAACTAGGCTGTACCAAGAAGCGATACACTGAGGAACATAAAAAATGCGGAATATAATGTTCCTTCCTGACAATGTTAATGAAGAAAAATTACATGCTACTGTATGTTGGAATATTGTCAGGAAAGCCAAACATTCGCCGGAAAACACTTTCAACTGTTATTTTACAAAAAATATTAATTGAGTTAAAAATGTTATTATAGTTTTTATACGTAATAGTATTCAAATATTACTGATCCATCGTGTAAGGGTAACCTCCTATCTGAACAATATGCTGGCTGAAAGTGCGTGGTTCCCTTATGTCTGCCAATGAGTCGACGTCTGATGATACTTCGGGAATGTAATCGCCCACACGCAGAGTGAAATTTTTCTCAACAACCCTGTAATGCCTTCCTTTGCCTCCGACATTGTACATTATCCAGTAGTAAAGCGTGTCTTTCGCGGAAAGAACTATGTGGTAATTTGTGTAAACCCACTCGCCGAGTACGGTATAAAAGAAACCGTACATTTCTTGCTTATGTGGCCGGTCTACCGAAATAAACTGGTTACGGCTGCCGCAAAAGTTCACTTCAACTATTCCCGGGGTCTCTGAAAATTTGTAAAAAGTTTCATTACATATTATAGTACTACTCAATGTGGAATAGTTAAGGTACAGTATTACAAAAATTAAATATATATATATATATATATATTTATACAAAGATGATAATAATACTTTCAAAATAATGCACTTGAGCTGAGTTATGAATAAAGCCTCTTTTATCCATCCAATTCATATCGTACGATAACGTACGTTAAAAATTCGTACGACATGTAAAACAACAGAAACAAATGGGCCGTTTTATGCACTGTCGTACGACAAACTTACCGTTCCGAACTCAAAGACGTCTCATCGTGTCCTTAGAAACGCATCCAATAAAAAAAAATCAGACGATTTCTCTAGATACGTGGTTCGTAATGGATCCGTTCGTGCACTCGCGTGAATTTTTTATCATCTGACTTTCAAACATCAGTGCTACCAACCTTCCTGCCTAGCGTCGCGAGGCAGCCGTGTCAAGTAATCAGTAGTATTCACGTGGTAGTGTGATTTTCTTAATTTGTGTTGTAAATATGGAAGATTTACGAAAGGCTCTTGACGAAATCCTTGTAAATTGTAAACTGGAAATACTGAAAGGCTCTTTGACGAAATCCAAAACAAGAGAGCACTATGAGATCCCCCTTCCAAAGGTTATAAAAACGATCCGACAAGCGGCATACAGCACGCACGGATTTATTTTCAGTACTGATGATGGCAGCACTGAAAGAGTTTGTTCACCTCCCATTTTTTGTGCCTTTCTTGTGTTTTGTGTCTTGTGTCTTTGTATCCCCATTATTTATGATATTTTTTTACGCGATGCACAAAAGGGGCCTAAAGTGAAAACATTATAGGCCTACTAAGGTAACAGGCTAAGGTAATGTCTTCCTTGTAGATTTCGTGGTGGTTTAACTCTATAACGAACTAAACATCAGACAGATGGGCTCAAAACAATTTTCTGGACAAATACTAGGCTTCCTCTGAGTTTTAAAAATTTTCTATGGATTTACAGCCGTAATTACTTGTTTAAAATTTGCGTATTTACCAATTTAGTTTTGACGGAGTGCTCCATTCTATAAGCGACTAAACACATAATTTAAAATCAAACAGAAATAGTTACGACAAATGAGTCATCTCAATCAAAGCACAAATATGTAAGTATGGAAATATGCAAAGGCAGAAATAAAGTGTAACAGGACGCAAAATAGTATTGTTAATATGAGCCGGGATGTTAAGCCGTCGTCTAATGTTACAAAATCAAGGCGTTTCGACCCTACCATCGGAGGCCATTTTCAGTGGTAATAACGTTTGGCAGTTGTTCGTCAAATACCCCCAGTACTAAGGCACGAACTATCCTCAGTATGTGACTCAGTCCTGGGGTATTTTGATGGATTTGGGGTAATTGCCAAACGTTTTAATGACTGAAGAACTGAAGATAGCCTCCGAAACGTGACTGAGGCCGAAACGTCTGCATTTTCCAACTAGAGACCACGGCTAATGCTCATTTTCAACAATACTGACGCCGGCCGTGAAAGCCTTAGGGCAGTGGTTCCCAACCCGGTGGTACGCAAGAGGACCTAGCTGGGAAAAAGCATTTACTTAAAAAAAAAAAAAAAAATCTATGTTAAAAACAATATACCCTTACAAAAGCACAACCTAAACAGTTTGCGATAATATTTCATTAGATGTCTGCTCTTCTGTATTTTTTTTTTTTTTCTTAATTCGCATTTGTTTACGCAGTTAGACTAGATGTATTAGATTTAAATAATTATACATAACTAGGAATAATAAGATATACTACTCGTGTTGTATCAAGTTTTTATTGAGAGAACCCCAATAACCTTTCTTTAAGCTTCGGTGGTACTCGAAATGGACGCGGAAAAGCAAAGTGGTACGCGAGTCCGAAAAGATTGGGAACCACTGCAGAGCAACATTACATAAACCACTATGACACTTTGTGTGTAATACTAGGCCTAATGTTCAAAGAAATGATATTCATATACTGGTCGGTCATGTCGGACAAATGTCGGCCGGGCGCTGACCGTACCGCAGACAACCGGTACGAAAAGCTTTCAAGGATTCCACACTGACGACTTCACTGACAACTGAAATGGAATGAAACAGTCCAATCGAGCTTAGCTTCAGTTTAATGGTCGAGATCATCAAACAGCAGAAACAAAACCGTTAATGTAAGGGACCGAGGAAATTCTTCGTGCTGAATCTGCTTTATGTACGTACAATATATTGTCAGATGATCAGACAAGGTCTTCGGAGAGGGACCCTAAATGTCCTTGTCGGATTAAAATTAATTTTTGAAATTGTCCGTTTATTTTTGTAACTTTTATTTTTAAAATCCCATTAACTACATTTTCTAATCGTAAATATTACCACTATTGCTTTAGAAAAGTGGTACAAAATTAGTGATTCCATCATTTTAAGACTAATTAATTAGAAAATAATTTTGGCGGTTTTTAAATTATAGACTAAGTAATGATTCTGACCGCACTGCAATGTTGTCCAGTGAGCACATGAACGTTCATCAATGAACACAACTAACTTGCACTGAGAAGGCAGCTTTACCTCGCCACTCCATCTGGCGACAAATAAGTCTAAATCCTCTCTTGCTTTGACTTATTTCGATATCTGTCAACTAACGTTGAGAAATTTCCCAGACTAAAAGAAGAAACATTCCCGAAATTTTTTCAAGAACATTTTCTTTGGGGTTCTCGCTAAGGATCAAGTGTATTCAACCTCACGAAGCCCTAAGTATACTCGCGTGTTTGCGTATCTGTGATCTGTATTATCGTGATGAAAATAAATATTAACTTTCCACAGATGAATATTAAAGAAAGAAATGTTAGATAAGTAGGGCGCAAGACACCCTACTTGTTTTGTTGTAAGAAATATCGCGATGGCAATTTTACGTGACTTCAGACATACAGGCAATGACTGAAGGGGAGAAGGTTTGATAGGTAGAAGATTAAATAGATTCTCTCAGTTGCTCTCCAAGTGACCTGCATATCCCCTTGTATCCGGTCAGTTGGTTTCCCATACCTGCATAACTCAGCCCTTCAAGGATTATAAGAATTTTTATAGAATGTAGTCGACATGTGAAACTACATTCACATAAGACGATACATACACCAAGAGATGAGAAACAAGGTGACTACAAACCCAAATTAAGAATAACACAAGTATCAGGAAACAAGTTATTGAAACCTGCTCCTGTTTACAATTTAGAAAAGCAGTTTCTTCGAAACTCCTTTTAATATAATGAATACCCAAAGATATGATGTATGTAAAAAATTATGAGTAGTTACAAAATCACATTTCAAAAATTGTAAATGAGAATGACTAAACTAATTTAAACTAGCAGTTACCAAAAGCTCGAAGTATTATGGAAAGCTCGAAGTATCACGTAACACTAAAGTACCTTCCAGATTGTTCAAGAGCACACTTCTAAATACGCATTATGCTGTCACGTTGCAGTAAGTATGGAAAGTTATTCTGGAACACCAGCGCTACCTATACAAGCAAGAGCGGCTGGCTTTGTCAGTCAGTTACGTTTAGCGATTTTTTTAGTGCGGATCGAGTCATTAGTGAAAAGTGATTATTGTGTTTACGTAGTGCGGAACTCTTAACATTTGACATTATTATTGCATGTGGACAAATTTAGCTTGAATTATTGTACGAGTTGATTACAAATCGTAATCAACTATACAAGTTGTGCAATTTGTGATTAATTAAAGCTGGTTATTAGTGACTTCATTTGTGTCCGTATTTTGATTCCACTGTACCACACGTTCACTGAGAACGTCGTAACAATATTATGTAGTTCTTCTCAAGAGATATCCGTAAGTCACGACCCGATGATATCTGTAAGTTGGAAATAATTTTACATTAATAAAGAGAGTCCGTTAAAAACACAAGGAACGTCTGACACAGATTAGTTAGATTTTCTACTTCGTCCTTAACTGGCCCTGTTCATTGTAAACGGGACTATCAGTCAAAATGAAACCGGTGATAGAATTCAAGGAAGACTATTTTATCTTTTAAAACTTGAACTATGCTTTCATACTTATAAGCGATCAGTGAAGTCATCACACAAAATTATGCTCACTTATACTGTATAAAATCAAACTATCCTACACCTAAGCGTACGAGAATTTTTGAACATTTACTTGGTAACGATATTCGAAATCCTCGTCTATTGAATGGTATTTCAAACTTATGCCCGGGTAACTGGGGAATGTTCTTGTTGTCCTTGACTTCCTCGTACCTCTTATACCAAGGAGCACTGCCGTCTACCATGGGAAAGTCGCTGTCAGAGCTCTCATCTGCATAGGTCACGCCTGGAATCAAGCCCTGGTTGCTTTGACGCAACAATGTGATTACACATACTAGTGTAAACAGAAGTGCCATTGTTTCGACAAGCGTGTAACATTAAATAAACAATTTCTAAAATTATACTCCTCATATCATGAACATATATACAAATGTGTAAAAATTATGTTAAACATCAGTAGAAATAATAGTAATAATACTTGTTAAATCTCTTACCTCTAAAAAAACGTATTGCTGGTCAAATCGATTTGTATATTGATAAAGTCGTTAGTTATGAGTAACTTTGAAAGCACATATTAAATTTAATATTGCTTCCACTTTGTGAAGATTACTCTGCCTATATATTACATTATTGGACGGGTATGAACGTTCTAAGCGAAGACAAGCCTGTCTGAAATCGTGTCTGTGGATTGCATAAGTATGCCTACCTTGTCAACTTCGACAAAAGTGACCTGCGTTCTCGTCCAAACTCTGTGTTGTAAGTATTCATCGGTTACTTCAAAGCCTAAAAACAAACGATTAGCAGATACATGTTTTAAAAGAACATTTCTTAATTTGTACAGTGCTCGTGACATTATAAACAACACGTTAAATTCGATTCAATTTAAATACGTATAAAAAAATTTCGTAATATAATTTTTTGTCTACGTTTTACCAAATTTTTTCCATTAAGATAAAAGCGTTTTATATAAAAATAATTAAATGAAACGTTGTTGGTTTTATATTTTTTATAATTTCTAATTTCACAAACGAATTTACATAAGTTTTAATTAGGCTTTCATGTCATAAAGCGTTTATATAGACACACCGCGATTAACAGGCGACGAAGAAGAATAAAAAAAATGGAAAGATCAATCCCCTGACGATATTAAACTCCACCGAAATAAAAGCTTGAAAACCATTCTCTTCGCGGATGACCAAGCTATATTCGCCACTTCAGAAGACGATCTCCATCGAGCAATATATATCTTACAAAAAATAGGAAAAGAATATAACTGTAACTCAACTGAATTAAAGACAAAAGTAATGGAATTTATAGGATATGAACCGGTTCGAACCAAAATATTCATAGACAACACATGAATAGAACAAGGAAGCCATTTCAAGTATCTATGATTACTTATGATTAAGACAGAGATATTGAAAATACAGTGACGAATTCCAGAAGAATGTGTGGAACGATTTGGAGAACGTTGGGAAATAAATGTAGAAAATAAACTCAAATAAAATTTTATAAAACAATGGGAATACCTACACCACTGTACGGTTCTGAAACTTGTGTCATAAAGAAAAAAGATAAACAGAAGATAGAAACAGTAAAAATTAAATTTCTGAGATCAGTTAAAAGATATAATGGACGAGATCATATAAGAAATGAAGATATAAAAAGTGGTTTAGATATTTTTGCAGTTAATGAAAAGATCAAAGAATACAGAAGAAAATGGATTCAACACATCAATATAATTGAAGAAAGTAGTATACCGAAGATGGTAATATAATACAACGCTAGAGGCAGAAGAAAAGTTGGTAAACCTAAAGTTGGACTGTGGAATAGAAACAGGCCGCTAAAGCCTAAAACCATTACGAAGATGATGATGATGATGAAATGTGTCAAAAGTAACGTTTTCCCGTATGTCGCACTACAAGCACACACGCTCTTAAACTGTCACATAGGAGGAAAATACTTTTTGAATGGTGAATATTTTACATCTTATCTGTGCAACATGTTAGTATGTTCGAGCATAAGTGGGTAAGCATGCCACGCTACTGGTAAATGAGAAGGGTTGACTGTTTTCCACTGGGGGGATGAGTTACTTGTTAACGACATGGTATCAGAAAGGCAAGGTGGAAAACCAAATCATTAAAATTTACAGGTGCAGGAGTATTACTACTTACTATTACTAGTAGAGTACGCGTAGAGTGCAGGCAAGTTTTCGGATTCCGACAACCGGTGCCGACCGACGCGAGAGACCTGTATTTAGTCGTGAGCGGGTATAGTGGAAGCAGGTACCGCTACACGCGCACAGGTTGTCTGACTTAGGCTAGACCTACATTGGACACAGAAGACTTCCGATCCGATCAGGCACGGTTGCGTGACCACATTTCTCCCGGCAGGTGTGCCTACACTGATGATGGACGTTTCCCGGTAGTGTAGGCAACGTTTCCTTTTGATGTAGGCCTAAACAATTTTGAAATTGTATACCCATTAAATTTTTGTTTATTTTACATTTCGTTTAAAGATGTACCGTATTTTTCAGACTATAAGACGTACTTTAAAAAAAAAATAGGTGCTTTAAATATACCTGCGTCTTATGGTCCAATTGTCTGTCAACTCGTACCGATGAGACAGCTACCGAACTCCAGTTCTCACGGCAAATTGAACAGACTGCCGGATTGGAAGCAAACCAGTTTGATTTGGCCAGGCCGCCAAATAAATAAAATAGAGATTACTTTCGTGGACACCACTTCTCTCTTGTTCCAGTATTAAGCTAAACCTTCTGAGGAATGAGAAAACATATAGCTTCTTCACCACTTAACTCCATAACTATGACTAATTCTGTACTGTTTAGGCGCATATAATCTGCCTTCACTATACGACCTACCTGCGCTTGTTGGCGCCGGTTATCGGAATCTGACAACCTCTCTTCACACTACGAGTAGCCTTACACGTTAAGAAGAAAGTACGGTCACTTGATCCCCATCATCATCTTCACGGAATAAACAAAGGATGGTTTGTTCCGGTCTGAAATATGCATAGATTAAAGCTGGTCACTCCAGCGCTTCCTCGGACGTCCCACACCTCTCCGTCCCCTCGGCTTATAGTTCCAGAGTTGTTTTTTAGGGATGCGGCAGTCATCCATTCGGCAAAGATGTTCCCACCAATTCAGCCGATACTGGGTGATCCTCTCGAGTATACTCATAATATTTAGTGCCTGCCGTATATCTATGTTTCTTCTACGATCATGGAGAGTATACCCTGCCACATGCCTTAGAAATCTCATTTTAGCCGCTTGAATGCGACTGGCCTGGCCTTTCTATTAAAGTCCAATTCTCAGACTCATAAAGAAGTGTGGGAAGAGCCATCACCTTGTAGAATTTTAGGCGTGTTCCTGTACTTGCTGATTTAAGGGTTCGTCTAATGGTTCCGCATATAAGGCTAAACTTATGCAACTTATTCACAGCGTCGTTGCATGCATTATAAGACACACTGCACCCCAGGTATTGAAAATTGCTAAATTGGTCCCCGATAGATCATAAATTGGGGTCCCATAAGGACACTAAACATTTTGATATGAATTGCCAACAGCTAACCTAAATATTAAAAGCTGGAAATTGAATTCTATGACCAGCGGAAAAAAGACTTTTAAGCCAAATAGAATTGCCTAGAATAGGACTGACTGACATCTATCTTCGTCTCTATGCCTAAAAAGTTACGCACTAAATGAGGTAATGAAGACCGTGCTACCAGCTTAACGAACCGTCTCTTGGAAACGTTCTTACAAGTCACTCATGCCGGCGTAAGTGAGAAGTGTAAAAACGGCCCAGGAGACGGTCAATTTGGATTCAGCAATTATTTTGGAATTTTAAATATTCCGCAAAACCCTTTTTGGAATTCCTGTCTTACAGGAATGTTGGGAAAAAAATGCATGTGCCTCTTTCATAGACTACTAACAGTCTGTTGACCATGTCAGACATGGTAAATTCCTCAGGTTACAGTGTCAAAATAAAACTTATTATTCGTCATCATCATCACCACTCCAAGGACTAAGACTTAGACCTGTTCCGGAACCCAGCTCCTCCTCGGTCTACGAACATCAGGTAGACGGATATCAGGCATGCGATTCAAGTGTTCACACCATCACTTCCAGTGGTCTTCAATCTTCTGGTTGAACGATACAATGTTTAAATCACGTCTAATATCCTCGTTTCTTCTCCGATCCAAGAAAGAACAATCTTTTGACCCTCTTGGAAATTTCAGTTTTGCTGCCTGAATCCTCTGCACGTCCCTTTTACCAAGAATCCATGTCTCACTAGCACACAGGAATGTGGTGACAGCCACAGTTTTTAAAAATTTCATTCGGGTATCCTAATGCGTCTAAATTTTGTTAGTTTAAGCCTACTATCCCAATCAGTATCAGTTCCATATGAGATATTAAAACTCAAATAATTTAAATGACTAACCTGTTCCAAAATCTGATTATCTTAGTTCTTATGAGATACCTGCCCCGAAATGCCATCGTTTTAGATTTTGTTGAAACTAATTATTTAAAACCTACATTAAAAACAAAAGGCAGTTGTAAAAATAGATCATAGAAAATAGTTGATAGATGATAGAAAACAGATGAGGGTCAATATATCTTGAGCAAATCCGTCGAAGAGTCAGGCAAAGTTGTATGACTGTTCAGCCTCTACTCAGATGTTATGTTCACAAAAGCACTGGCAGATGTTGAAGTAGGAATTAAGGTTAACGGAGAACAAATATAAGCCATAAGGTATTCAGAGGATACTGTAATCCGGGATGAAAACGTAGAAAGCTTATAGCTATTTCTAAGAAAGTTGAATTCACTTGGTTAAGTTAGGGGTCTTAGCATAAACATTTGCAAAACAAATTAATGACAGAGAATGGAACAGGTTTTTAAAATTCATTGTCAAACCATTGTTTGTTGCCTTGTAATTCTGAAGTGGCTGGACTGATTTTGGAAATCATGGTGTCAAATTGCCACAGCTTGAATAATAAGTGTTATAAAGGGTTTCAGTTCCATTATGACGTTCAGTAAACACAACTGACGTTAATTTCACAACTGAAGAAATGGATTTATTAAACAAAGGAGTGAAATATAATTTGAAAACAATACAACTAACAACAAAAACCACAATAGACATATACGTGGCATAATCATAGACACAGAAACAGCTGTACAAAACACGGACATTAACGATCAGGACCCAATACGTCACGACATAAAACGAAAACTTCAACGCACACATATACAACCAAAAAGACACAACAACGAAATAAAAACGCTTAATAATGTAAAACAAAAGTTACTTGAGCACAACATAACAATATTAAAAGCTGATAAAGGGAACATAAACGTCATAATGGACAAACATGAACTAAACACTAAAATTGAGAATTTCTTCAACGAAAATAATATAAGGAAAATAAATAAAGACCCCACACTAAAATTTCAAAAACAGATTAACAAATTTATAAATAACACAAAACACATAACCAAACCAGAAAGCACCAAATACCTTAAACAAATCAAACCTAACCCCCCAAAACTAAATGCATTACCGAAAATACACAAACCTAACATTCCCATCAGACCATTAATAAACAACACACAAGCTCCCTCCCACAAAATCGCAAAACACCTAGACAAAATAATCAGAAAAAATATTAATCTCAGTAACAATACTTCTATCAAAAATAACATCGAACTAGTCAAGAAAACCGAACACATCCACATCCCACACAATTCAGCACTAGCATCTTTTGATATAACCAATTTATACACCAATGTACCAATTCAAGAAACCATACAAACACTAGAACATTTACTCAAACAAAACAACACGCCCGAAACACACATACATGAGATCATCACACTCACCAAAATAATAACAGCAAAATTACTTTACATACAATAACAAGATATACACACAAATAGACGGTCTCCCGATGGGATCCCCCATATCAGGAATACTGGCTGAAATATATATACACAACATAGAACAAAACCACATAATAAACAACAACAAATACACCAACAAAATCATTTATTGGCACAGGTATGTAGATGATATATTACTTTTATTGAATGCCAACACAAGACAGGTTGAAAACTTCCACAAATACATAAACACAATACACCACAAACTAAACTTTACATTGGAAATTAAACAAAACAATAGTATAAATTTTCTGGACCTAACAATTAACAAAACTAACAATATACACACGTATAAAATATACAGAAAACCAACCACAACCGACATGGTTATACACAACACATCAAACCACCCAACACAACATAAACAAGCGGCCTTCAACCATATGCTCCATAGACTAACTAAAATACCATTAAGTAAACAGGACTATAATGACGAACTCAACACAATCAAATACATAGCAATAAAAAACGGATACAACCCTAATTTAATAAACAAACTACACAAACACATCATAAACATAAACAACAAAACACAAAATACCAACAACACACTACAAAAACTAAATACATCACACTCACATACCATAACTCCAACACACACAAAATCGCCAACACATTCAGAAAACACAAGTACAAAATAGCATACAGAACAAACAATACCATCAAAAAACACATCAATGATACAAACACGGACATAGACAAATACAACAAAACAGGTGTTTACAAATTAAATTGTAATGACTGCAATAGTTTCTACATAGGCCAGACGGGAAGATCTTTTTCATCTCGTTACTCTGAACACCTAAAAGATTTATCCAACAACAATATACATTCCGCGTTTGCCACACACATACACACAAAAACCACAGCTAAAACAACATAGATACTAACCTTGAAATATTACACTACTTACCCAAAGGTCGAAAACTTAACACAGCAGAACAATATGAAATATACAAACACCACTGAACACAACCGAACAACATACTTAACGACCAATTACAATATAAATCACACACACTTTTTGACACAATTATACATAAAACTAACAATAATTTGGATTCCCGGGCCAATCCCCTTCCTCCAAACCACCCCCACTATACCTTTCAAAATAAAAACCGTTACAAGTTAATGGGAGTCTGTCTGAAAGCTGACGAAGGCGAACACCACGCCGAAACGCGTAGGAGAAGAAAAGACAAGTAAGTTTCACAAGTTGAAAGTTTCAATATTCTATAAAGTTTAGTGCTGTGAAAAAAGATGATGAACAATCAAAACAACTGTTACCCCTCCTTTTTTATTTTTAAGGAGAGGCTACTAGATATTTAGAACTAGGCAGAAGGCCTAGAAGAAGCATAAAATGTGCTGGATCCAGTGAGACGGGACTTAAAACTCTCTGTTAATAGACAAGATAACAAACTTATATTAAACTTTCTTAATTTCCATAATCCATGTTATATACATACATATTAATTATAATTCAAAAATTTCCCATTAATTGTTTAACACATCAAAATCCAGAAAAATTTCAAGATCACAAATTCCCATAATTTATATGAAATGATTATTTCATATATGTTCCTAATTCACATAATTTTTACACTAATACTTCTTAAATATTTATCATGATTCAGGATAAAATTCCCGTATTACCTGTAATTTCAAGTATAACAATAGTCTCAATTTCAATTTAAATTGAATATTTCAATAAAACAATTTCAATTATAACATGTAAATATCATTCCTTCACATAATTCAAAAACATATATATATATATATATATATACTATAATACTTATAACTATTTTACCTCAAGATATATTTTTTCCTTTAGGAACATGTTTCGGGAGATCCTGTTCTCCCATCTTCAGCCTTCGCCATCTTGCTTCTGGTGCAGTATTTGTGTGTTGGCTTCTGGATGTTATTAAGGTGGTTTGTTGGTCTTTGGTCCTTCAATGTTGCATTATTGTGTGTGGTTGTGGTATCTGTTTTTGTATTTTGTGTATTTTCGATGTTGAGTGCTTTGAATATTGTGTCATGTTTTGTATTGATTTGTATTTGTTCTGGTATTAATTTGTTTTGTGTTGTATGTTTGTAAATCTGTAAATTTTCCCAAATGTTCATTATGGTGCCTTTGTGTGCTATATGTTTTATTAGTGTTACATTGGTTATGTCTGGGAATTCATGTCCTGTGTTTATTGCATGTGTTTTGTATTTGTGTTTTGTGTTTATTGTGTTTATTTTTTCCTATAGGAAAAAATATATCTTGAGGTAAAATAGTTATAAGTATTATAGTATTATATACATCAAGAAACGGACTGTAGCAAAAAGTGATTGAAATATATATATATATATATATATATATATATATATATCAATCTCGTTCATTATTTTAACACATAATTCAAACACATAATCTAACATACGTAGGGGGACCCAAAAGTAACGAGAATTATTCTCTGGCAGTTGGTAGAACGCTAGTTCCGACTTCTCCCGCTAGGTGCCTTCATTAGACACCATTTTGTATCAGTTCCCCTAGCGGCATTGTTGTGGAAACATTAGCGCGGTCCGTGTGACTATTTTTTGTAAGCGCTGTTTCACGTTTTTGGCGATTTTTAAATTAATTTAATGGCAGACATTAAATACCAACGTGCTAACAACAGGTTCTGTTTCCTGTTAGGGAAATCAGCAGCAGAAACTGTCGCAATGCTTCGGACGGCTTATGGGGAGGAAGCTTTGAGCCAGGCAAGGATTTTGAGCCGACAAGGAAGCACACGCAGAACGAATTTTGCTGCAACACGTTTCATCTTCAGATCTTCAGTCAAAATTCGTTGGCATGAACTCCAGGATATTCCAGTAATTTCCTCCAATTCATCGATTATTCTAGGACGATCAAACATGATCGCAACACGGATTTTTCAATGTTTTCGTCCATTTTGGAAGTCGAGGGTCGTCCCGGTGATAGCAGAATTAAAAAAAAACCTTGTATGAAAAGAAGGTGATTAAGTGCAAAAACCCAGTGATAAAAAATGAAACCAATCCAGCCGGTTCAGCACATCATACAAACAACACCCATCTACTTATTTAAAAAAAACTGTCCTCCACAACTTTTGCACCTATTATAGAGCATAAAATTAATGCACGCTGGACACATCCAGCGGGCGGGCCTACAATTATTCTCGTACTAACTATATTATTAACCTCCGGTTACATTAAAACTGTCCAGCCGGCACACACCCGATTAAACAGTCTAACGGTATAAAAGTCAATCAAACTGTACGTCAAATGCACAGAACATAGTGTTTCCTGTAGAGGCCAGGTGTGAGTTTAAAAAATTTTAAATATCACCTCATTTGGTCACAAGTGGTTACACAGGCACGCCTTACAGTGGTTAGGAGCTCGCCTTACAGCAGCCGAGGAGCTCGAATTTAAAGTTGTTCAGGACATGGTGAAGTTGAATGTACACCACGCTTGTGGTCAAATCTCCGACTACCTCGGGAACCCGGAAGGTCTATGGGCGTTTAGTTAGCCATGAAAGAGAAGACAAAAACCACAATTAGATAAGCTCTTCTGCCGGGGAGAGAGACTGTTTTCGGTTCTGTAGCGGGCGACTGACCGACTCCGACATGCCAGACGCGGGCCTGATCAGCCAAGTTACTAGTTTCCCTCAACAGGCAGCGCCAGCATGCAGAGGGGCAAAACGGTAACACAGATCGGCGCCACGTAACAATTTCGCGGCTGACATTAATAAATTATAAATATATATCGAACTTTTATTTTATACAAACGCCGGTTCTCAAGCAAACCGGCACACAAATAAGAAATAAAAGTAAGAATAAAAGCTAAGACAGCAACAAAACAATTAAACAGTCTGCTTTGGAGTCGACAAATAACAAAAAACAATAAAATCAGAATATACAAAACTATAGTCGAAAGTATAGGCCTATATGGAGCAGAACTGTGGGAAATTAATAAAAGAAACAAATCCATAATAAGAGCTATGGAGATGGATTACTGGCAGAGGTGCTGTAGATTAACAAGACTAGATAGAGTGAGAAATGTAGAGATAAGACAAGCAATGGGAATCGACCTTGACATTATAGAAACAATAGAAGCAAGAAGACTGAATTGGTTCGGACACCTAAAAAGAATGTCGAATGAGAAACGGCCAAGGAAGGTATGGGAACGGACTTCACCCTCTAGAAGACAAAAGGAAGACCTAAAAAGTCATGGAAAATGGACGTCGAAGATGCAATGAATGCAAGAGGACTTACAGAACAGGACTGTTTAGACCGGTGCCAGTGGAAGCTAGGATGCGAGAGGCGGCGCCAGCCGTAATTAAATCGCCAACAAAAAATCTCAAATGAAATTGTTTAGTTCACCCTGAATTAATCTGTGTGGTTTACCTGACTCAGATTGTGGCAAAAAATCAAAATCCTGTGGCGCTAAAAGTTCAGTCGTACTCTCCACCTACATCAACCTCCAGTTGATGCGCATCTGGTGCCTGAGGTGCACGTAGATCGTCTTCGTGTAGGACTTCATGTGGGATAGCAGATGGAATGTTTGGTCCAAAGTCCACTTCTTTTTTCTTAACATGCCAAGCTAAAGAGGAGGATTCATACAGAAATAACAATCAGCTATATGATTTGTTGTCTCCCGCCAAAACTTCATTGAACGTCTTTTTTATTCAACGAATACGAAGCTTCATGAATACGACGTTTGCAGCAATTGTGCGGTGCCCGGGCCTTGTTTGGATCTCTTATCATGACTCCAAAATAGTGAAAGTAGGCTGTTTTCGCAACTGGTGTGTTGGGGTGTTTCTGAGCAGAAAATGTTGGCACTTCACCACAAATATAACTGTCAACTACATATAACTTACATAGTTCTCAGCACTATTTAAACATTTGAACGGCATCTCACCGTTTTTACATGACACACACCCGAAACTCTAAAAAGTAAAAGGAACATCACTGATAACCAACTCCTTCACTTAACAGACAAAGCAAAACTGAACTGAATTCGTAAGGCATGCATTCAGTCAGGTTTGCCAACCTCCAGATATCGAAATTCCCCATTGCGCATGAAAACACTTATTTTTAGATAAGTGGTTCATATTCCTAAAACAAGAGCTAACGAGAGGTAAACACCTTAAGAAAGTCACATTCATTAAAAGATCACAGGTTTAAATGAATAAGAATTGACTATTTAAAAATTAGAAACCTTTACTTCCATGTTCCATAAGGAAATGGAAGTATGGTCATGGCGAAAAAAATCGTGTTCGAGATAACGGCTGATTCTGATTGTACTACCCTCAAAACGTGAAGCAAAGTCATTTTTCGAAAACTGTCTGTGTTTGTGTCTGTGTATGTGTGTGTCTGTGTGTAGAATTTTTTCTATGGCAAACGATAACAGGCGCCAATTCAAACAGAATCAAATAATTTTTTGCATACGTCACTGAATAGTAGAGGACTCAAGACCTGTTGATATTGGTAAAGATCGGTTTAGAGAAAGGGGTAGTTTACCAGCAACGTTTTATGTTTTAAAAATAGTAAAGTAGGATTCTTAGTTTTGATAAATAAAGTATCCTGATAAGAAGATCATAATAATCCACTGTAGAAACGTAGATGAAAATCTATAAATGAAGAGGCTAGTTGAACGGGGTGGGGGTAATTTTCTATAAATGTAAATGATAGTTTAGGGGAGGGGATAATTTTTTATATGTGTACTACGTTATTGGCAACAAAGAAGTAGTTTGTTGTTAAAATTCCTTCCCAGGCTGTTTGGCCGTAGTCCAATGTTTTCTGCAAAACCAAATGTTTCGGCAGTGCCATCGACTGCCATCATCAGTGAAATCGTGTGCGATAACGTGAGGTGGTATACGTTAGTGACCACAGTACTGTGGTTAAGGCTGAAGCAATAAGTAGAAAGAAGTAGTTTCTATGGATATATTTCATTTCGAAAATGATTTTAAATATAAATCTTAGAACATGGAAGTCATGTATGGTTCTCCATACCGATATTTTGTTGTTAACCAGTGTTTGTTTTGAGCTATGGCCAGTTGTTTCTTACTGTAATGTGGAATGGTGGAGAAAGAGCACAAATCTTTCTATTCAATAATATTTAGCCTTGAAAAGTGGGGAAATTTTAGACATTCGGACGCAGGACTTGAGGGGGCAAACGAAACGAGCTGGGGGATTTGGGGGATTGACTAGTAGCAGGCTTCCCACAGAGCTTATTTTAGATATAAAGCATTATAAAAAAATAATAAGATCAGTCACAGAACGAAGTCAAAGGTTTATGAAGATACAGTTAGATTTATTTTCACAGAAGCGTCAGTAATAATGTGGCTTACAGGAAGAGATGAAGAGTAACTAGAAAGGTTTGGAAACAAAAAATACCTGCAAAGAAGATCTACAACAGACAAACTCTTTACTGTCCTCCAAATTAATGGAACACACGTGGGATTATGATATCAAAATTTGTCGGATATTTACTGATTTCAAATTAGCTTACGTGAATAAAGTCTGAATAGAGACCCGCTTTTTACAACCATGGAGGAGTCAGGAATTCCAAAGATATAAATCCGACTCGCTTATGGATGGAAGACCCCAAGGGAAGTGTTAAAATCCGGAACGTTACCTGTAGTCCCCCTTTACAATAGCAGATAATTCGCACATCGCAAGTTTGCATTTTTTTTATTTGTTTGCTGTACTATAACTAAACATAATCTACTAATCGTTTCCATAGCCTTTTGCCAAATGTATTTTTAACAAACGAGTTTTTGTCCAACTACACAAGTAGGACGATATTGCGTGTAGGTATGTTTATTCCTTTTATTAGTTACCCTGTAATTATGAAATGGCTGGACCGATTTTGTAAATCCGAGATCAAATCGCCAGTGCTTGAATCAAGGAATGTCTACAAGGACATGTAATTTTATAAAAACCAAAATACGCTGTTAATTTAAATCTGAATGATTTTTAATGAGTAAATAATTAAAACGATGAACCTTGTCGCTCTCATCTTCAAGAATGGTCTAAGAAGTCGCTAGGTTTTGCCAAGGAATACCAACGATTCATTTTAATATTCAAAAATTAAAAAACGTTATTTTTTACGATTATTAATTTACAACCCAATAACACGTACGATAATCGCATCGGCTTCATTAATTTTATTTGTTTGACATTTTATTTGGTTATTTTGATATATAATCGTTTCAAAGTTTTCTAACAATCTTCTTTTGATCAGATAACATGAACGAATCGTAATTCAATAAAAGGTAAATCTATTCTTTATTGTTTCATAACAGTTCTCAAGCGATACACAGCCAACGTAATTTTTACTTTTTACCCAGAAATTACAAACAAATTCTACACTTTCGTATTGTGGAGCTAAATAAATTTATTACTAAATTTGTTTGTTGTAATTTTGCAGTGGCGTGGCGTGGGTACATAACACCTGTTGCCGGTTGTGATAGGCCTAAAACTTCACCAAAAAATTAATTAGATTTTTTTTCTTGTGTCGTGTTCTTTTTAGAACATTTTGTATCATTCGCTGGGAGAAGAAGAG
Source organism: Magicicada septendecula (assembly GCA_034769895.1). Taxonomy (NCBI): domain Eukaryota; kingdom Metazoa; phylum Arthropoda; class Insecta; order Hemiptera; family Cicadidae; genus Magicicada; species Magicicada septendecula. The sequence goes on along the minus strand of CM068368.1, from coordinate 82,309,889 downwards.
GGCCCCGGTTCAACGGGATCTGACTCTCAATATACTTACACAGAATAAATTAGAACAAACATAATCGAATTTAAAATAATGAAGACAAACAGAGAAACACGTGACTAAACGGACAAAACACAAATAGCCACTAGTATCTCCTGCACGTCAGTTCCGAAAACGAACATAGCTGCAAACTGAGCGTTTTGCCGGTATATACAGTGGCAACGCTTTGGGTGGACGAATGTGTCCCCCCTCCGCAGTTTGCACAGTGACAACTACTACGAGGTCAATGATCGTACGCAGTAAAACATTGCCGATGTCTCAGCCGGCAACACAAGACAGTGCAAGCGCCCAGCAGTTCGAAAGCAATGCTACGCTTTCTTAAAGTTTCTCTACCAATATTGTTCGGATTTAAAATTACTCAACAACTAAATTATTCATTCTGTAATATAATTAATATTATTTTCTTTTATTTTCAGTGCTGTTGCCGCCGGCAACAGCTGTTAACATAGACGCCACGCTACTGAAAAAGTTTGTTACAAGCTTTATAAGTAAAACATACATAATAAACAGCTTTCACTATGTTTGCTGTAATTCAGTTGCATACGCATATCACATTGTAGGACTTATTTGTTTTATGCTGACATTTGCATGATAGTACCTGAGCGTATTCTTGTGTAGCACTAAACGCTATGACGTGTTTATAATTTATTAACACTAACACTATAGCAAAGCAGTAAATCCCGATGTCCTGTTGGCAGCGAATTTCCCACCTGCGTATCTCCACCTGTCTTCTTCAAGATTATTGAACTTTGATACTTCTATTTTGTACATGCGTCTGTAGAAGATGTTTCTTCCGTACGGAGATTCGTAAATGAGCAACGCATGGATAACGTCTCCCTTCGTCAATTTTACAAAATCGTTAGTATAAAACCAACCTTTTTCGTATTCGTAAAACGTGTCGAATATGAGAGCTCTAGTATAGTTGCGGTCGGTCAACCCTTTGTTAACGTCCGCGTATATGTCGACACCTGCCATAGCCCGGGCCTCTGCAATAAAATAACATGACGTGTGATGTAATACGATGTAATACCATATCACATGATGTTATATGATGTAATCTTGGTGTGCCATGATGAGCGAAGGGTACGTTTGGTTGTTTTTAGAGAAAAATTAGTTTTAAATGTTGTAAATGTTAGCCTCTATATAACTTGTCTCAAGTCTTATAAAGAAATGGTAAAAAAAGTTTTGTTTGTAAACTTTGAGTACTGGAATCAGACAGATAGGTTAGAGCGAATTCTGAAACCACCGGAAGTGAAGGCGTTGAATAAAATTAAGAAGAAACTAGGTGGCAAAGAATGCGAAGTGAAGAGGGTAAGAAATCATAGTGGCATCGAACATTAATTGAATGCTCCAAAGTGAGGAGACAAAGATAGTACTATCACACGGAACTGAGAGAAGAGAATAGTTTGGTGTGGATCTCTAGAGGTAAATCATCGATATGAATGAGGTATCAAGAAAAAGATTCCATGTATTTGGTTCACAAGACAGAAGTAGCAATTGCAGTATGGTGGGACGGAGGGAGGAAGGGGAGTGAGCGACAGGGGGTGAGTGAGAAGAAATGTAAGTCAATGGTTTTGTCAAGCAACATCTATGTAACTCGCCCTGTAGTGCCGGCCGCACACTGGAGCGACATTTTGTTTCGCGACAGAACCGTTCTGGCGCATTGTGTCGCAAAACGTCGCAGATTACTCTACTGCCATTAGGATCTATAAAGCGCCACACACTAGCTGCGACATTGTCTAGAGCCCCTCGTGACCATAGACGAAGCTCCTTGATTTTATGTCTCGCAACAAAACAGCATGCGAGATTTTGAACTGCGCATGTGCTGGATTCTAACCACAGAAGGCTGGGTGTTTATATTACACTTAATTCGTCATACGTGGAAATTGCGTGAATCGCCCTTTCGTTCTGATTCTCGCATACTGTTGTGTATTTATTTATATTTTTTTTTTTTTTTTTTTGAAGGGTCTGACAGGATCGGTCAAAAAAGTAGCCTATAACACAAATTTTAAATTATTGTGTTGACGTTTAATTTAAAATTAGTGTCATACTTTTTTGACAGATCCTCGCAAACCCTACGTCGTTAGAGTTATTATTATTATTACTATTATTAATCGCTTTTGAGTATGAAATGGAAACAACTGTAGGTGTAATTGAAACTGAAATAGATGCAAAATAATGTCTGTCCCGAACCCACAAAACACGCACTTTTACAGCTCCAAACCAGCTGACGAGACATTGTTTTGTCGAGAGCCAATGTATCAAACCTCACTCTACCGAAGCAACGCTTTGCAACACGATGCGTCAAAAGGGTTCTGTCGCGAAACAAAATGTTGTTCTAGTGTGCGGCCAGCCTTAAGAGTCCAGATTACCTACACGAATTTGTAGGCCTTGGATTCATCCGAATTAGTGCTTTGTTCTGGACGGGAAAACTAATATTCTTACAAGAATACGGTGCTTCGAAGAAGGTTCATTGTTAAACCTAACGTTTTACGTTAAGCGTTTTCATGTGTAAATAAAATATGGTTTTTGATGGTTTTATACACTGTTGTTGTGCCGTTTGGGAGTCTCTGTGCCTGTGTTTTGTGTCGAGCTGACGACTGTCGCACCTGTTGTAGGCGTTTAAATTGATTACCAGAATGGAACATACCTACCAGTCAGCTACTGTAAGAATAATTTAGATTATTTCTGAAAAGAGAAGTAAGTTAAGTTCTTCTTCTTCTTCTTCTTCTTCTTTTTCTTATTTTTCTCCACTTCAGCCATTAGGTCATAGACCTGTTGCGCCCTCCGGCCGTGATAGAACTCACGCCCCACGCCAGCCAGAGAGATATTAGCCAACCTTTTAACCCATGCTCGTTGGCAAGCCGTGCGGGGGGGAAGAGTGTTGTTTATGTGTGTAGTATATATTGTGTGCCCTTGTTACTTATCTGGCCCGGGTACGCTAGAGAAGACGTACGTATTATTTGTCCGCGCACGTGCGGGTGGACGACCAAATCGAGCCGTGACCTTGACTCGATCTCACCACATCGGCAGCATAGCGACGCTCTGATTATGAGTCAGAGACGCTACCACTGTGCCGGCTCGCCCACACAAGTAAGTTAACTAATTGAGGTAACTAAATAGAACGGTCGATTGTGCATTCCGTTTAATCGCCATAGAAACAACACTTGATTTACAAAAGTAAAGCGATCTTCCAACATGTCTGGAGTATCAGGACGTCTATATACGAAAAAATTTACTTTACTTGTATCCGTGATTGTTTCCTTATCTTCCCTCCCCCCCCCACGGCGACCCGACTGTTCTTATATGTGTTCTCTGTATTCATGAACGAGATGATAAAAGTTAATCAGGCCCGGCTCCAAGCAGGGGCGAGCCGTGCCACCGCCCAGGGCGGCAAATTTTAAAATTTTAAAGGGCTGCAGATTCCGGGATGTTAAGTTTTGAAATAGAGGGAAAAAATAAAATTATTCACTTAATTTCATCAGAGTATGCAAGATCAGTAAGAATTACGTGACAGTGGCAAGCGGAGAAAGGACTTTTTTGAAGCTCAAACTTATTAAAACTTATCCCAGATCGAGTATGTCCGAGACTCGCCTGTGTGGTCTGGCGACACTCACTCAGTGATATCTATAGAACATCAGTTATCTGAATCATTTGCTTACAACGAAATCATGAAGGAGTTTGGCAGTGCTAAATCTAGACTAGTATTTTTTAACTAAGGTATATGATATTTTACTTTTGTTATATTTCAATCATAATGTATTTTAGTTAGTATATTAATTTTAAGTCATCACATAGGCGTACATTTTTATTGTCTCACGATTCCTTGTGTTGTCTCTACAATTTTATTGTAGCCGTTCTCCGCATCGTAAACGCAAAAAAGTTCTAGTTATTTAATAAACACAACCATGCAAACATGCCTAGTCGTCATTTGAAGGCAATCGCCGTATCTTTAGAGTAGGTGTAGTGTGCGTGAATGTGTTCAGAGTTAAAATAGTGAGGGGGCGGCACTCATAAATACTGCACAGGGCGGCAGAAGCGCTGGGTCCGGCCCTGAAGTTAATAAAAACTGCGTAGGTACACAAGACTAACACACTAGTTAAACTGTTCCAATTTTAAACACACGTTTTTAGTAGATTTGACATTACATTGTGTTGCGTTTTAAAGACTGTGGCTTACAGTAGTGATTCCTAACCCGATGGGAAGGTCAAGCATCGACGCTAAGCATAGCATAAGAGCATCCAGAGTTCTAGCACATTCCAATGTTAGAAAATGATTTAAAAATATTCAGGTACGCAGTTATTTCTATCGCTGTGAGTTAAATATTCATCAAGTGTAATTAGTATGAGGATAATAAAGTGGAATCCGTCGAGTGACTTACTTGTAATTTCGCTTAATTCGACGCGTTTCGAGGCATATGCCCCATCTTCAGAATAATTTCTCTTTAAAGAACGTCAGACATAAAGATCAAAATATAATAAATTAAAATTAAAATCAATAGTTAAAACATTAAAGCATCAAAAATATTAAAACACACTCAAAACACAGAGGAGCACGCAGTGTCACACTATGATGTGTTCGCGTTGCGTTTATAGCCGGTGTACACCGTCGCGATGTTACTTGCGCACTGACTGTGACTTGCGCACATCGTAGTGTGACAGTTCTTTGATCTTAATGTCTGACGTTCTTTAAAGAGAAATTATTCTGAACGCGTCAAGTTAAGCGAAATTACAAGTAAGTCAGTCGACGGATTCGGTAAGCAATTATTTATTGCAACAAAGTGACTTGGATACTTTAAAAATGAATATTAAATAAAGTGGAGTTTAGCAGGCTGTGATTCTACTTCTCTAGTTAAACAAACAAAAAATGATTTCAATGACCAGTACACAGGACACACCGCGGGGAGCTAACCTCAAACAGCTGCAACCAAAATAATAAACACGAGAAAAAAGTACCGCATTTTTACGAGCCGGGCATTGCTAGCGCTCCTAGTGGCATAAAGCACTACTAAAAAGTGATTACTTTTCGCGCCTCTGAGAGCCAGGTGCTGTGCGGTTTAGCATTCTATTGTACAGCAAACTATTGTACACTCAAATATTCTCAGGATAGTCTATCCAGACGTTTAAAATAAGATGCTCTAGATAAGCATTCGGGCACTTATTACGAATATATCTTATATATTCGCGTTCGCACTCTCCATGTTATCTAGAAATATAAAAATGCCTCCTTAAAGAACAGTGGTTTGAGACGACTGGTTTGTGAATATTAGAGATTAGAAAAGATTTATCTTATTGTACCAATAATTTACGTTTTGGACTTCAAAATTCGGCGACACAATCACACTAACATTTCATGGAATACGCACACGGGCAAGTAAAAGTACACACAGTAGAAATACATAGCTTCTACACAAACATATAAAAACGTGTATAACAGCGTATAGTGCAAACACCAATACACATTAAATTTGAAATTTTGTTAGAAAAATAAATTACTGATTTTAAATAACTATTCTTGTTCTAAAGCTGAACGTTTACTTACTGCTTACTACACAATGACTTTTAATCGTTTTATCAGCAATTAGACTAAATTGATGAGATAAGAGAGCTACACAATACGCTTTGAACGCTTTTAAGACGAGAGAGTTAAATTTTTAGTATTTTGATAATTGTCCATTACAGGCCTAAGATACGAACACAAAAGTATACACATGTTAAATGATTCTCTGAAGTTTAATAGTACGCAATTAATTGAAATGTTTTCAAACTATGATTCAGTACGCTTACATACACCACCGTTTTATGTTAAAAATTCATTTCAAGAATTCAAGAATTTCTTATTATAAAAGTTCACTTACACTTTTCATTCTAGGTAGGTTTGTCGTAATTGAGGTGTAGAAAAACCAGGACATTCCGTAACCTCGGAGTTAAGAAATCAGGACGCAATGTACTGATCGACACGGTGTCAAAGAACCATAATGTTATTATGTGTGTAAGAACTTATTTTAATGTTAACATGTGATTACTATTCGTACAGTATTTTTTGTAACTGCACTTATTTAAATTTGCAATTATTTAAATAATTAAATTGTTATTTGTTAAAACACGTGTACACACTGCACATAGAAAACAGACGGTGGTACGACAATCAACAAGCACTGCAGGTTACAGAATTGATGAAAGTATTGACAACTGTGTAACCGAGACGTCTACATATATGGTGACGTTATAGATATTAGGCGGGAATTAATTTTAATGTAACTTAAATCGAATTTTTAAAACTTTTAAATAACTGGAAACACAAATCGCGGACTTTCGTCGCGAACATCCTTCTTGCACAATTAAATCGGGGATTTTTTTTGACATCCGCGGCTTACGGCAACCCTAATTCTGTGGAGGCTCTTGAAAACCTTAAAGTAACAAAAATAATTTTGAAACGATGACTGAATAATTTGGAATTTTGACCCCAAATTTTGGCGATTTTAAAAAAGTACTTAAAATTCGTCTGAAACAACTCAGAATATGTTGCTAGTTTGAAGCGTTCACGAATTTTTAACACCCAAGCCATTGACAACTACAAGTCTGTGACCGTCTTTTTGACCGCTCGTTAAAAATTACAGTTTGTAAGGACCATATGAATGGTTTCCATGTCTTTGCGACACGTCAGTGATAATTTGACAGACAGACAGAGGATGCACGGGCGTCTTGCGCCCTAATTTGTTTGCGTTGTCCAGGCCTAGGGCTGATGAACGCCAGGTGCCAACAGGTCAGCGCGGTCGTTTGTTCTGCACAAGGAGTTAGGATGCAGTCCGCGGGTACATGATTAAGCATGGCCACCACGGGAGCAAGCTGTGCTTATTGCTTCAGCCGAAAGTCACGCCGAGGCGCGGCACTATGTTCCCGCGGACATAGCCTTTGGGAAAGTAGTGACGCACTGGCGAGGACAAGAGGCTCGAGCGCCCGAGGGCGTCGCCCAAAACGAAGGGGAGTGACACCGTGACAGCCAGCTCGCGCAAGGAAGGCGTTGCACAACCTCGCGGGAGCCCGTGTCTCGGGTCAGTACCCTGCCGAGTGGGCAAAGCAGGTGCTGACGGGGACAAGAGGCACGACCGCCCGAAGGCGGCGGCCGAATCAAAGGGAAGCAACACTGAGGCAGACGGCTCACGCAAGGAAGGCGTTGCACAACCTCGCGGGAGCCCGTGTCCCGGATCACAGCCCTGCCGAGTCGGCAAAGCCGATGCTGGCAATGTATTAATTCTATCCAATCTACCGTAGCATGATTGACTACAGATTCGGCAGGCGCAGGTAGGGAATGTTAGGAGAGCGGTTCAGAATTCCAGAAGGTTGGGGGGTTCGATGCTGTGGGGTTCATGTGATGAACTAAGGGGGGTCGTCTAATAGCGCCCGAGGGCGCCTGACGCAATGGTAATTTAAGAGGCAGTTGTCTCTTATACGTTTAGTCAGAGCCCCTGTTAGCATAAAGTAGCACATGAGGCTACTTCGTTTAATAGTGGTTTACTGTCTTATTCGACTGCTGCGTGGACTCAAAGCTCGGTAAAGAATGTAGACTAATCGACATCGACAAACTGGGACGGGAATTTTGACAAAAACAAACAAACAAAAATATAGCCTATATAATATATTAAAAACAAACTGTTGAAGTAAATATAATATAACATGTTGTTTATGTACGACAGAAAATATTTATTTCAAGTCATTAAAAACAGAACATTAATGGTAAATATCAATTGGAAACAACGACTCTTCTGTCTCATCGTTGTAGTTCAGAACTTTCAATTTGTAGTCCCGTGATACAGTCTTCACAAGTTCACCGTCGTGTACGAATGTGAAAGCCAAGGAAAAGTAAAAGACGTCATTTATCTGGAACTTGGCTCTGGTATTTTTACAGCGCCACGCATTCGAGTCCTCCACTGGTCTTTTATAAAGTCTTTGGCATATTTCGGCTGTCGATTTACTTTTCGCCTTTTTTTCGTTGTTCACACATCCGTATAGCCGTATTCTATAAATGCCTTTATCAGCTGCAATTAAGCAATATCGATTAGACTCCTACGTTTCTCCACGATAATTAATTAAATTTCCAAGAACATGTTATTTCTTATTGAAATATTAATTAAAAAAAGTGTCTTCAAATTAATTTAAAGAGACCAAAAGTATTATGAGTACTTTGGCTTTGCCGGGCTGTAAGGCCGTCATCCATAGTTGATTTGAGCAAACGTTTCGAACGTGCCTTCGACGGCGATCTTCAGTGCAGGAGGCTGCAACACACTGACCAAGGTAATTTTAAATTACAGTTCTAAGTGACCACTGAACTGTGGTTAAGGCTAGTGGCCGTAGTTCATTGCTAATGGGGGGACGGGGTTCAAGGCCCCTGCATGGTAGCAGCGCCCGGAGTGACTCCTCCGATTACTGCTAGTATCGTACTCTCTCAAGGACTTTTGGGTATACAATGTCATGTGGGTTGGATGGTATGCTCCTTTTGCAGTAGGGTAGGGGAGAGGATCTCAACAAGTGAGGTGCTCAGCCTAGCCAAAGTCTGGTAGGTTGTGTGCCCTGTAGCCAGCGGTGACGCATCCGAGTCACAGCGGAGAAACCTCCTGGTACATATGAGGACCGGTTGGCCAGCGCTGCTGTCTCCGACGTGGCCCCACTGTCCGCGCAGCAGTGATCAGCACAGGCCTGTTGCGTATCCAAGGCGGGCGCCTGATGAAAGAAGGCACTTGCACGACTAACTAACACAGCCCCGCCGAGGCCGCAAACGACCAGGGCAGACCATTCAGGGCAGAGTGAGTTTCAATGGGTTGTCTATGGTGTGAGAAGTGATCGGGTTGAGGTATGTTGTGTTACGTTAGGGTGTTGACTCCCTCAGAAGAAGGGCCCTATGTAGTAGACTATATGGAGGGTCGTCCAGCAGAGTGCGGGGTCTCTTAACTACGTGGCATGGGGGACCTCAACTGGCCGTGAGAAGGACACCCATATTTATAAACTTTTGGAGTCCGCACGAAGTTGTTGTCTGACACCATCAGCCAGTCAGGAGAAAAGCAAATTCTTATGGGTTCGCCGCGAAAAGAACACTCAATGAGAGGGACTCACCCCGCTGATTCATGGTAACAGATGCATGCTTCTGAATCTGGACAGACTACATATGCAGGCGAGGGAAATACGAACCCACCAACGGCAGAAGCGATCTGTCGCTTTACTTAAAAAGAATATCCGATGGTCGGCATTGGGGAGTGCGTGCTCTGCTACAGCAGACTTTTCCGGCTGCCTTAAACGAGAGTAGCGGGTGTGTTCATCAATGCGGACACGGACACTGCGTTTCGTAGCTGCGATGTACGACTGGCCGCATGAGCAAGGAACTCCATACACTCCGCACAACGAGAGCGGGTCTCTGACGTCCTTCACTGGTCTCAGAAACTGCTGGAGTATCTCGGTCGGCTTGAAGAGTGGTCTCACGCCGCGCCGGCTAAGCAACCTGCCAGTACGATCAGTCACCCCATGGACATAGGGCAACACAGCGAAGCCGACATTCTCCTGAATATGGAGAATATAAATATGGGTGTCCTTCTCACGGCCACTAGCCTTAACCACAGTTCAGTGGTCACTGACTGCAAACCTTGGGGTCAGTGTGTTGCAGCCTTCTGCACTGAAGATTGCCGTCAGAGGCACTGCCGAAACGTTTCTCAAAACAACTATAGACCACGGCCTTACAGCCGACAAACCGAAGTGCTCACATCATTGAAGCCGGCCGTGAAAGACTCAGACAGAATTTGAGACCAAAAGTCTGTCTAGCGTGTTTACTAAATTTGATGTGTAGGCCTAACTAAGAGAAGTTAAAATTTTCGGTGTTGGTATTGTCAAGCCCCAACATTCACTGATTCAATGGAATCTAACCGGTATAGTCACTCGTCTGATCAAAATCACGTTTGCCTGACTGCTTCACTTGTAATCGGCGCACAACTGAAATTAAAGCCTATTAGGCCATAACCAATAAAACTGTATAAAAATAACGCACATATGTATTATAGGTACACAACGTTTAAAAACGACCTGCGCAGAACCAACGTTATTATCGCACTTGGGACATTTATAAAAGAAAGTCACGTGACGCAAGGCAACTGTGTGGAAGCGATCATTCACTCGCCGAACACCGTATGTGAAGTATATAGTTGGTTAGAAAGGAAGGAGGGCAGTAAGGCAGAGAAAGTGTGAGAGGAAGGAGCCTTAATCCTCCACTCTGCGCGTACTGAAATCGGCGGCGGATTTTTTGAAAGTTGTCAGGCTATAACAAGTGTGTGGAAGAGATTTTATTTTTACTGCCCGTCATGAAGTTGACTAAGATTTTTCTTTACTTTTGTTATGTTAGTTATTTTACTCCACGTCACAGTAGATCCTAATAAATACACCGTAATGTGGCTTTCCCAGGACACCAGTTAACCATATCGAATTGACTTTAGAAGAGCAGACAACATTAGAAGGACACTGAACGAAATAAGACGATCACAATGGCGATGAAAAACATTTTTTTCAAAACAAGGAAATCAAAATAAGAAATTTTTCACGATTCTATTCGTGGCGCAAGACTCTGTAAACTGATGGTGAATATTTTCTTTTCCTTTTTGGTGCTCATTAATTTTCGGAATAAAAATTCTTTAATTAGTAAATATTAATACTGAATTAATATAAAATTTAAACGTGTTTTCCACGTGAAAACAATATAATGTTTTTGAATTATCGAAAGTGGTATTGAAAGATTAGCAAAGGCGGTGTGGCGGGAATGCCACCAAGAAGAAAAGAGACTAAAAGGTCCCAAAGAAAATGGGAAGACAACATTATAAATAAAGGCGCTGAGCGAAATAGGATAAGCAGCAACGCAATGGCGATGAAAAACGTTTTGAACCGACATAATCGTAAAACAACTTTGATATCGTTTTTCATCGTTTTCAGTACTAATTCAATATGAAAATCAAACAAGTAATTTTATAGTTTTATAAATAACACTTTTTATACTATTTAAAAATATACAAAACCTAGTTCTGATAAAATAAACAACATTATGAAAACCAAACTATTATGCTATATAAAGACGATGTCTTTTTCTAACGAACAGCTAGACCAACGTAAGAAAGCAACGCTTAATATTAAGTTACAAAGTGTTAATTAACTCCAAAAAATGTTTTAAGGCAGTAGGGGTCTTTAAGATACGTTTCAAATTAATTTTGAATCGATGACTGTGATTTCTCTTTTTCTGTGATTAACTGTATGTAAATGCCTAAGAGTTGTCGACTGCAGTCGTTAAAGAGCCTAATTGCAAATTATAGGCCTAAAGAAAATGATTGGGATCATCGTCAATTCAAATTCAAATTAAACATGTCTCACTTGTTTCCTTCAACGATGACTGACACCACAGGCTTCTACGAATTGTATCGACCTGACGGTAACAACTAAGTACGACGCATTGTTCAAGAAGCGACAGCAGTAATAATTTATATTAAAATGTACACTCATACGATCGCTTCTTATGAGGCTCATTTAGTCTTCCCATACCCGACTAAAAAACTATAACAACAGCTTGTCTCTTTAAAGGCATGTTATTTTAATGAGTATTTTACGAAACGTGCGCAATTATCATGTCACCTTGTTTGCAAGGTTTCGGAGTTATGATAGTTTAATATGAAACTAGTTTTAAGCTCAATCCTCGTTTAGTCCTAATGTTACCAAGCGATTCGGGCCTGCTACGATATGACGTCCATGGTACTTGGACTGCCAAGGTCGCGCTGAAGTATCCTCTAGAGTTTTCGAGTGCTTGTTAAGGACGCATATTATGGAGCCCTGCAGGTTGTAAATAGGTAACAGTTTTTGCTTATAAGTCAGTATACGTCGGGCGGTTAACTGAGTGCTTCTCAAGTGGTTATTAGTGAAACATGATTAATAAATCATCTGGACAAATTTAATTTAAATTATTGCATGAGTATAAGCTTGTGAATACCTTGCTTATTACAAACTGTTATTTGTGATTAATTAAAGCTAGTGATTAGTGATTTCATTATTGTCTGTATTTTGCTTTGCACTGTACCATACGACGACCAGTGAGACCGTCGTAACAGTGGTGTCAGAAGTGGGATCTTCGTTGCGTAATTCCGGCTACCTAGGCCACAGGAGACATTTTACATAGGTGCGTATTGCTTTGATAAGTGGCAACTTGATCCAAAAAATTTGCCGCTTTAATAGGTATATTTCCGGTCTTGTCTGGTTTTATTAAACTTCTAGCAATCAGTATGCCCGATGTGCTGACTACCTGGAGTTCGAATGTAGAGAACTGGTTGCCCCTAATGTCTACCTCAGTTCTAACCATGATGATATTTTCGGAGATTGGCGGGACTGTGACGGCCATTTGATTTATCGCGTCCATCGATTTTTCTGATGAATTCATTGTGGGAGTATTACCTCTTCTTTTCCAATTCTCAATACATTGTTTTTGAAGTCGACTATAAATCCGTATGCGTTCATAACGTCCACACCAAGAATTTCTTCACCCACAATGTCTGCAATAAGTATTTGATGATCAAACTCGAGTCGGCCGAGGCGTAGGTGTATCTCAACTTTTCCAAACAACTTTACAGGCCGTCCAGTAGCTGTTCGCAAGCTGCAAGAGCACCAGATTGGCTTGAGATCTTTCACCACGTCGGGCCGCACAACGGAAACTGTTGCGCCTGTGTCAGCTGTAATCGAGGTTGGCCTTTCTTGAACGAATCCGGTAACCACCAAGCTCCCGCTATTTTTCTGAAGTGTAGAAATGGCGTATTGTCTAGGGGCTTCGTTCCTTCTGTTAATCAGCACACGCCCCGTTGTACCGACTACTGCTCGTTTTCCTGCTGTTGAACTCTAACCCGAGAATCTCAGGTGGGATGTCCAAGTTTCCCACATCTATAACACTTTGTTATTCCATCCTTTCTTACTTATTCTGTGGCATCGGCCTTTAGGTCTCTGTTCCTTGTTCTTCCTCTTCAACGTCTGTTTCGTCGCAATATTTTAGCACGCAATTTATGACTTGCCCAACCAGACGATGTCTGGGAGGCCTCAAATTGCAAAGCACGTACCAGAGCATCCGTACTATTCTGGTGTCTTGCCATCCGTAACACTTGCTGTAGTTCGTTATCTCGGACACCAGCAGTAAATGTCCGTATCGCAAACCTCGTTCGAAAATCGCTTTTGGCGCTTCAGGATAGGCCAGTCTAATTAGTCTGTTGATACTTGCTTCAAACTCTTGAAGACTCTCCCCGAAAAGCTATCGCCTTACTCTCAACTGAATGCAGTACACATCTCGTAAATGTTTCCCTACACATCTAGAAATTTTATCAATTTGGTATAGGTATTCTGGCTATTAGGTGGCACTTCTGGCTACTTCTGCAGTAGCTCTGCTGCAGGTGTTTTTAAAACGAGAATGAGTGAAACGGCCTTCTCTTTCTCTGCCCAATTATTTGCGCATGCAGCGGCTTCAAATTGACGGAGACACGACCAGTGAATAATTCCATCAAAGGCTGGGGGCCTTGACATTAACTGCCCCAACCGCAGGCAAAGTGACTTTCTCTATTGTATTTTCTGTCTTTATCATTGGTACAGTCTGTTCAGAAATTTTTTTTTGGTTGTTCTTTATGATCAACGTCAAATTTTATTTGTTCTCTTATGATTGCACTTGTGTCTCCTACTGCTGATATTTTTGTAGACATCGATTCTTCTACGTCAGGACATTCTCGTAATTTGGTCTCACCTCGTAATAGACCCAACTCTGCAGCGATTTTTTTCTTGCATCTGCTTTTGTTCCTGTATTAACGCTTTGACGCCTTCTGTTTCACTCTTCCGTTCCTCGTCCTTCCGACTCGAGCAACAGTGCTTTTTGTCTCTCTTACGTTTTCATTATCGTGCCTTCTGCCGTTCTTGTGTTTCCAGCAGGAGGGTTTTCTGTCTCTCTTCGTTTCCTCATCCTGTCGTTTTTCTGCTTCTTCCGCCCCATGCCGGTGTCTTTTCTCTGCTTCTTCTGCCTCTTGTCGTCGTTGTTCCTCTGTCTGCAACAAATGTTCCTGAAAATTTTACATCATCTGACTGCCATCCATATTTGCAATTAATTTACAAATTCCACTACCCTTGTACAAAGTGTCCTCTGTTTCCACCCCTAAAGGTTCTACCCCATTCCTGACCCCACTGTTATGATGGTCTCGTTGTAGATGTCCAGGTTTCCCACATCTATAACACATCGGTCTTCCGTTCTTTCTTACTATATTCTGTAGCGTCGACCGTTGGGTTTCTGTTTCTTGTTCTCTACAAGTAGACTGTTAAGAGAAGAAAATTCCGAGAGAAAAGAGTGATCGCACCAATTGGAGAATTAAGCTCCAGAAAAGCACACAGTTTCCACGCTACATAAGACTAATGGAAACCTGATCGTTAATGAATTTGTGGAAGGTAAACAAACATCATTTACACTTGACACGGGCTCAACAGTGTCCATTGTGCGGCCTGACTTAGTTAGCAACCGCCAGCGTCAAATTAGCTCTTGTACAATACAGACTGTGACTGGAAGCCCCGTCAAAGTATTAGGGAAGGTAGACGTACGTGTATGCCAGGGTATCCTCGAGTTTAGCCACCAAACGCTCTTTGCAGAAATTGTCGATGAAGTAATTCTTGCCACAGACATAATGAATGCCTACGGATTAGTTTTAAACTTAAGAGAGAATGTCCTGAAAATTGGGAAAGATTAAATACAGTTCGGAATGACAGGGTCCGCCAACCATTCAAGCGAGGGACATTGGCCGAAGAACAAGTCAACAGGTATGGTCGTGAGGAACCCTTCCTATTGCAGGCGGGAATGGAAGAAGAACTAGCAGAGGAAGTACCAATATGTGTAACGACAAAAGAAGTGAAAAGCCAACTATGGGTGACGAGGAGAGGTCCTTGCTTGTTTCTGAATTAATGGAATCGACCGGGGGAAATTTTTCTAAAGGTAAAGTTATGGAAGAGGTTGTTGACGAGAACCAAATAGACTTGGACCAGCTAATAGTGTATATGTCATCTGTACACGACGAAACAGGAGTGATTCCAGCAAAACTAGTGGCTGAGCGGTAGATTCGTTTTCCTGGGATCTTGATGTTTGGATCACACGAGACTGAATTCGAAGAGCCGGAGAATTATCCTTCGCAAGTAGGCCAACCGTTTAGATCGCCTGGCTAAGTATTAATTCAGAGACGGTTTGCCAGTTCGGGACGAACAGGGTTAAGGCGGGGGCAGCGTTACGGAACATTCTATATAGTGTCGTTCTCGACTAGCCCAGCAGGTGCCCGCCTTTCTGCCAAGGCCGCGCTTAAGTACCCTCTGGAGTTTTCGAGTGGTTGTTAAGGACGAACATTATGGAACCCTGCAGGCTACATAGGTAACAGTTGCCGCTTAGAAGTCAGTTTACGTCGGGCGATTTACTGAGTGGATCTCAAGCGGTTATTAGTAAAAAGTGATTAATGTGCGGGGGCTCTGCTAGTTGACAATATTATTGTGTGTGGACAAATTTAATTTAAATTATTGTACGAGTATAATTTTGTTGAATAACTTGTTGATTGCAAACTGTTAATTGTGATTAATTAAAACTGGTGATTAGTGACTTCTTTGTTTTTTTTTGTAATTTGTTGTAGATTTGTAATCTATTTGACTAAGCGAACATTGAACAAATTGACTGACAAACACATACATGATTATGACGAGCTGACCATCATTGGTGTCTGTATTTTGTTTTCCACTGTAAGATACGACGATCAATGAGACCGTTATAATGGTCTGATTTCTCATCAGTCTGTAGTATTAATATAATACATTAATAATAATGTATGTATTATTAGTTTAGGCTGAACGCATTATTTAGAAAATTTTCTTAAAATTTTCTTAAAATGCTTAAATTTAAGCACGCGACATTAAAAAATCGTTATTCATAATCAATCCATCCTTTTGCACAGACTTTTTGAGTAAGGTGATCAGATATTTTATGCGTACAGACAGACTCTCAGGGTGTACTCGTTACTTTTCCCATCAACGATTTGCACTGGATTAAAGTCTAAACGCAAGAGACGAAAAATCCTACCGGATATTTTACTATACAGTAAAATCGTGCAACGTTCTCCAGGGCACGTTGCGTACTACATTTGAAACACGATATACATATGTTTGTTGTTTGACCGCTTATTATTTATAGTGTTCAGTACGTAGCAGCTACGGCCATTTTGACGTAATGGTTGGAATAGTTGAAATTTCGTTATAAACGGATTAGCCAATTTTAAACCACGCGCAGGATCATAAATACCTGAGGCCGATTTGTCGTTAAAACCGACAACATTTTTTAATAATATGTCGGTATTTTGTGCCATTAACTTGGTAAGCGAATGATGACAAATAAAAAAAAAATAGTAGGCCTACATCGACGCTCTAAATGGGACTTTGCCCCCACATCAGAAACACAGAACCTGTCTGATTTCTCTACAGTACGTCCCGTTTGTTGCCGAATATCACCAAATCTCTGACGTATAGCGACTGTATCAGTGCTGGATCGGATCACGTTACGGGTGTGACGAATGCCTAGTTTAATCGTGTTAAACTCTCGCAAGTCTGTCAGATTGATAACAATCCGGCAGCCGGTTGATAATAATAGACAGTATATGGCATACGTTTCTTGTCGCAGATAGTTTCCAGACAACTACATACAGCGCACTCTGGGTTATCCACGAGCGTATTATCCGCTTTGCGGCTGAATGTGAAGGGTTACTACACAAACAGCAGTGACCTTTTCAAATTCTTCGTAGTTTAAAATGCTAATTTTTCATGTTTTTCGCATGGAATACGATGGCGCAATCAGCTTTTAGTAGCATATGATTATTTTAGTACCTAAAACTAAATCAGGTGACAAAGATTTTGAACGGCACGTAATGGTAGTCTAACGCAGAGCATTGGGTACATTGTTCTTCACCTTTACGCACTGCTAATTTACTCGCATAAGTATAGAACTGTTCATTATAGCCGGGAAATGTGTAGAAAAAAGTCACTAACATAACATTTCAATTTCATCATCATCATCATCATCATCATCATCATCATCACGACTCCAAGGACTAGGCCTTAGACCTGTTCCGGAACCCATCTCCTCCTAGGTCTACCGACATCTTTCTTCCCAGTAGGGTGATAACACAAGTAAGCCACAGGTAGACGGATATCAGGCATGCAATTCAAGTGTTCATACCATCTCCTTCTGTAGTCTTCAATTTTCTGGTGTAATGATGCTGTTTAAACCGCGTTTAATATCCTCGTACTTTCTCCGATCCAAGAGAGAACAACCTTGCGTCCCTCTTAGAAATTTCACTTTGGCTGCCTGAATCCTCTGCACGTCCGATTTACCAAGAGTCCATGTCTTACGCATACAGTGATGTGGGGACAGCCACAATTTTATAAAATTTCATTCGGGTATCCTTTCGTGTTTTATTGTTTAAGTGTCTATGAATCGTTCAACAGATGCGTCTACACTTTGTTAGCTTACTATACCAATCAGTATCAGTATTATTTCAATTTCAGTATGTCGCAATCAATATCAATTCAGTTTCATTATTGGAAATTTTGTACAATCCTGACTAGTCTTTTGCTTACCATTACTGCATTCTTAGAGCTCGTGGTAAACACATACTCACCTACCTGGGATTTCAGGACCACGGTGTATTATGCGATACATCGTGTTACGATTTTTCATTAAAGAAAATGTTATACTGCTAAGAAACGAAAATCGATCGCTTCATACTTTATAAAAGGACTACTGTATCATATTTGTTTACTCATATTATCGTCAGTGCTACCTTTGTTGAAGTGCACAACTGCAAGTGAATTACAACACATTTAATAACGTGAAGAATATGAAATTATGCATCACATTATCTATATGGATTATCGTGTGTTAAGGTAACCCAATCTCTTTTGTTTGAATTGTTTCAGTTAAGAGCTGACAACGATTAAAAGGGCTGAAGGTAAATAGCTACACAGTTTTATGTATAGAATAATATCCGTATAGCCACATCGTCAAGCAGGTGGGAAGAGGGTCAGATCCCCAAGGATGAACGTGAGTAAACTGCCACACCATAACCACGCCGGGGGCCGGGAGGTAAATGACCTTGAGAACTGGTATGTGTTGATCATTAATAAAGTAAACCCTTAATACTCGTATGAGTTGTTTCATTTGCTTTCCCAGTATAGAATTTCTGAGGATAGGTGTCTGATAAGTAATGATGGACATTTGCTATAATTTGTTAAAAAAGAATATTGGTGCAGTAAAAATTTCACTCGTGATCATATCTGCAAATGAAATGTTCAACGCACCAAACAAATTGAACACATGTAAATGTTTGACAATATGTCTTAGTTCTTGTTAGGTTAGGTTAAAAGTTTTTAAAAATTTGAATAATTTATAAAATAGTTAGTCAACTTTACTGACTTTTGGACACGAAAAATAATATTTTATGTGTATACAGAAATTAATTATAATTAAATATTTATAAAATTATATGGTGAACATCCTGGTTTTCTAATTTTTTGTGAGGAAAATGAGGGGATCCAACCTTGAAGCTAGTCTTATTCCCTACTCCACCAGGAACAGATCCTACTTACGCCACTGTGTTTAATAGCCACTACAATTTTTTACGAATAGTACTTAGTATAACTTTGTCTGCATTCAAGTTATTGAACAATATTTTCAATAATGTTTATACTTTAATAACACTCTTACAATCTTAAATGTAATGCAAAACTTACTAGACAAACAGCAATGACCTTGTCAAATACTTTGCAGTTTACACTCCTAATTTTTGAAGTTTTTCGCGTGGAGTACGACGGTACTATCAACTTTACATGCTTACTTTGTGAAAATGTATGTGAGGCATTAAACCGAAAGGACTGTTTTATTTTAGCAGGCTAGAGTTATTTTAATATCTGAAACTAAATCAGGTGATAACTAGTTTTTGAACTGCACGTAACGGTAGTATAACGCAAACAGCACATACTCACAGTCCAAGGTCTGTTATCTTCCTACGCGGTCGTGGTACTCAATACCTTCCCTTGCGACTAAACTTTTTTCTACTTGTTTGGTCGGTGTGGTAATACCCCACATAGCTCTAGATTCTTGAAACGGTGTGGCAATGTACCTCCACGCAGTTTTTCCTCCCCATTATCGCTTAGATTCTTAGAACTCGTGGTGATCACATGCTCGGCTACCTGGAATATCAGGACGCCGCGCCGGTGCGATAGGCCTATATAATTTTACGATTTTTCATGAAGGAAAACCTTTTCCTGCTAAGAAAAAAAAAGAATCACTTCATACGTTAAACAAGGATGACAAGGATGATCATACATGTTTTCTTATATTATCATCAGTACTACGTTTATTGAAGTGTAAAACTGCAAGTGAATTACAACACATTTAATAACGAGTGGCCGTGAAGAAGGGCGTTGTCGAGGTGCGCCGATGGTCACCAGAATGTAGGGATTATCCCAATTAGGAGGGTCGAGGTGCGCCGGCGGTCAGACCAAGGAGTAGGGTCGATTCAAAGTGTTTCAAGTTTGAATTTACTTTTAAATAATATGGACTCTAATAAATAGTTTGGTTTTTAAGTCTGTACAAAACAAGAAAAAGAGTAAAATGTATTAAAATACTATATTTTAAATATATACATTTTTCGTAAATTTAGTTTACCTTTAATATTTACCTTTAAAGTGATCAAGCCTTTTAGCATAATATAATATTTATTATGCTTCTTAGTCTTTTTCTAAACATTCTTGTTTTAAAATAAATAAATATATTTAATGTAAATAAAATATGTACCTGATTTTTCTCTTGCGGTGTAAACATTCTAAGAGTTATTCAAACACTTATCTAAAAATGAAACTTTTTCTTGTGAACTTACTGTTTATTCTCTTCTTGTCGAACGCGTTTCGGCGTACGTATTCGCCTTCTTCAGCTTAGAGACAGACTGCCATCATTTAGTAACGGTTGTTGTGTGGAAGGTGTAGTTGGGGTGGTGCGTGATGGAAGGGGATTGGCGCGGGGATTCAACTTATTGTTTGTTTTTTGTATAATTGTGTCAAACAGTGAATGTGATTTATATTGTAATTGATCGTTAAGTATGTTCTTCGGTTGTGTTGTGTGGTGTTTATATATTTCTTATTGTTCAGTTGTGTTGAGTTTTCGACCTTTGGGTAAGTAATGTAAAATTTCAAGATTAGTGTCTATGTTGGTGTAACTGTGGTTTTCTGTGTGTATGTGTGTGGCAAATGCGGAGTGTATATTGTTGTTGGTTAAAGCTTTTAAGCGTTCAGAATAACGGGATGAAAAAGATCTTCCCGTCTGGCCTATGTAGAAACTATTGCAGTCATTACAATTTAATTTGTAAACACCTGTTTTGTTATATTTGTCTATGTCTGTGTTTGCATTATTGATGTGTTTTTTGATGGTATTGGTTGTTCTGTATGCTATTTTGTATTTGTGTTTTCTGAATGTGTTGGCGATTTTGTGTGTGTAGGAGTTGTGGTATGTGAGTGTGATGTATTTATTGTGCTGTGTGTTGATTGTGTGTTGATGGTATTTTGTGTTTTGTTGTTTTTGTTTTTGAAGCGTTTGTGTAGTGTGTTTACTAAATTATGGTTGTAACCGTTTTTGATTGCTATGTATTTTATTGTGTTGAGTTCGTCGGTGTAATCTTGTTTATTTAAGGGTATTTTAGTTAGTCTATGGAGCATATGGTTGAAGGCCGCATGTTTATGTTGTGTTGGGTGGTTTGATGTGTTGTGTATAACCATGTCAGTTGTGGTTGGTTTCCTGTATATTTTGTACGTGTGTGTATTGTTAGTTTTGTTAATTGTTAGGTCTAGGAAATTTATACTGGTACAAATACTGGAACAAAACAATAGTAGAACATCAACACACAGCACAATAAATACATCACACTCACATACCACAACTCCTACACACAAAAAATTGCCAACACATTCAGGAAACACAAATACAAAATAGCATACAGAACAACCAATACCATCAAAAAACACATCAATAATGCAAACACAGACATAGACAAATATAACAAAACAGGTGTTTACAAATTAAATTGTAATGACTGCAATAGTTTCTACATAGGCCAGACGGGAAGATCTTTTTCATCCCGTTATTCTGAACGCTTAAAAGCTTTAACCAACAACAATATACACTCCGCATTTGCCACACACATACACACAGAAAACCACAGTTACACCAACATAGACACTAATCTTGAAATTTTACATTACTTACCCAAAGGTCGAAAACTCAACACAGCTGAACAATAAGAAATATATAAACACCACACAACACAACCAAACAACATACTTAACGATCAATTACAATAAAAATCACATACACTTTTTGACACAATTATACAAAAAACAAACATTAAGATGAATCCCCGTGCCAATCCCCTTCCTCCACGCACCACCACCACTACATCTTCCACACAACAACCGTTACTAAATGATGGCAGTCTGTCTCTAAGCTGAAGAAGGCGAATACGTACGCCGAAACGCGTTCGACGAGAAGAGAATAAACAGTAAGTTCACAAGAAAAAGTTTCATTTTTAGATAAGCGTTAGTGCTGTGAAAGAAGAGATGAATAATCAAGACAATTATTCAAAGTATAAAAGCTTCCGTTGAGTAATCTACCCGTCTATATTTTCTTCTGTCGACTGGTTCGTTCTTTAAGAATTCTTATACTGATAACATGCGTATTTCATGAATTGCATCCTTGAAACTCTCCAGCAGAATATTGCATGTAGAGGTTTTCTAATAATTGTAGTCTATTTATTTTATCGACCGTTGAATATTTACCTTGGATTTTAATAGCTACAATCTGAAATGTGAGTTTCTACTTGCACACTTTTGAAAGCAACAACTTCTGTTGGTTATTAACCTGTTGGGACACAACGTCTGGAAATACCTGCAGAATACACTGACGCTAACTGTGCGGGCGCTTCGTTTCCAATCCTTTACCTGACTGCTTTGACCACCGTCGCACCTCAACCAGTATCCTACGAGTGTCCTATATAATCCCCTTAATAATCTCTTGACAATCGGACCACCACTTCGACCCTACCCGTGAAGAACGTGAAATTACATATCACGTATAATCCATATGTATTATCGTGTGTTAAGGTAACAGTAGTTAACAGTTGGAAAACGATTAAAAGTTATTAGCCTACACTAAAAATTCGTTTATCCGAAATATGTTTATCCGAATATCCGGTTTATCCGATACAATTTGTAGTAAATTTTAAAAATGCACGAAAGCATTTTCCTGTCCCTATAATCTATATTTAATAGTGTAGACAAGCGATTCCACGTGATATAAAGTAGAAAGCTTAGGAAAAAACGTATAACGTATGTTTGATTACTGTACGAACAAGCAATAAGACTGTTCCAGTACCTACTGTAGAAACTATAATTTACGGTGCGGTGCCGTTTTATAGATTATTGTGTCATATTCACTGTAACTTTTAAATTATTATTATTTTTAAATAAAGTTACTGTAATTGCATAGGTATTATTATTTAAATAGAACTTTCGGTTTATCCGAAACGGGCGCGGTCCCATCAAATTCGGATAAACGAGTTTTTAGCGTAGTTGGATTCTTGGATTAACGCGATTTTGCATTGTTTTCGTGTTTTCCTCGATAATCTCCCCTATAGTGAGCGCGGATAATCGAGTTAGCTGTACCGGTTTTTGTAAGACGATCCCGACATGAAATGCTAAATGCTAACTGTTCGTGGACAAACTGTTCGTTAGCACTGCGCATTCGTAGGATTAATCTAATTACTCGGTCGATTAGCAAATCGAGAAAATTTGGACGTTTCTTTTATGTCGCTACAGACTTCTTAGCGCAAGAGTACCTGCTTTTAAATTTACTTTGGTCTCACGTCGACCGTACAAAAATTTTTATAATCATTAAGGGCGTGTGCTGTCCTGAAGAATATAGCACAGGAAAAATAGACGAAAAAAGGTGTTTTCGGTAATAAAATTGCCCCAATATTTTCTTGAGCAAAAAGGGGAGATTTTGGCTTATGTTTTATGAATCTAGAGAGTCCAGAGCGAAATCGTACGTAGGGGCAGTTTTTATAAGTGTTGTGATGGGTGAAAATACAGTTTTGGGGGAATAACGTTTTAATGGTTAATTTTATAAAACAAAGTTTCTAACAAAAGTGGTAGCTTATGAAATTTCGCGTATTTTTATTTTTTGGACGACTTTCTACGACGAAAATTGAGAGAGATAAGAATTTTTAAATTGGTAAGTATTTTTCGATATTTTGAAATAGAGCAATTTTGCGCTTGCGCTGTTGGCGTGCCAATTAAAAAATAATTCGTTTATCAAAAAAACAAAAATATGCATTCTTCAATTTGTAATTCTCTACAATTTAAGCTTTCATTTATCCCTATACGACGAAAATTGTTAAATATACGAAATAATATATATCGTATATATATATATATATATATATATATATATATATATATATAGAGAGAGAGAGAGAGACAGACAGACAGACAGACAGACAGACAGAAAGTTTAAAAGAAGCGCATCGCCTTTTCAGCAATTTGAGAAGTCTGATGACATGATTAACGAATAATTTCTATTTGTTTATTTAATAAACATTATGAAGAATCAATATGACGAGTAAAATATAGTACGGTACGTTATAGATTTTTTTTACAGATTTATATTTGGCAAATAATACAAATTTTTACAGGAACAGGCTATTTTCACTATAATTGTTAATTAATTGTTATACATAAACAACAAAATGGAAGGTTTTTAACGTCGTAAAAAGTCGTCCAAAAAAATAAAATAGCGAAATTTCATAAGCTATGACTTTTGTTTGAAACATTTTTATAAAATTAACCACTAAAAAGTTATTCCCCAAAACCCGTATTTTCACCCCTCCCAACCCTTATAAAACTACCCCTAGATGCGATTTTCCTCTGGACTCTTATATTCATAAAATATAAGCCAAAATCTACCTTTTTCGCTCAAGAAAGTACCGGGACAATATTTTTAATAGTATCGAATAGTATCGAATAATATCTATTTTTCCTGTACTAAAGAAAATTGCAACTGTTTTCGACTAACGTCTACAGGAATTACGAATGTTGAAAATTGAAAACAAATGGAATGACGTTACTGACGTGATTACAGCGCACACAGGACAAGGCACGGCGGAAAACACTTGATTATCTTAGACACAGATTACGTCATGACTCGGTGTAACCCGACATGAATCGGATACTGACCTTTAATGTTGAGCCTGAAACCGGTAACGTTGCGCCGGACGTACAACTCTGGTTCTCCCACTGTGTTCATCAATTTGTCTACGACATCTTTGAACACATCTGTTCCGTAGCTGACGGAAAAAAATAAATGCAGCAATATGCTGATCCACCATTTGTGGTACATTTCAAAGTAACGCGTATGATCCTCTGTTAATAGTTAATCCCATTTAACATAGTCATTTGTAGATACAACAAAACAATTCGAAATATGCTTATACTCGTGATTAGTGCTAATAATTTTTTAAAGATAACACACACACACACACATACACACACGCATGCATATATATTTACATGTGTTAGAATGCATGTGTGTATTACATACAGACGCAGGCTATAAATAATACATAAAAGTCTTCTAATATCCCCCGAATGATTATATTATAGTTTTGTATAGTCTAAAGGAATTAGTGAATTACTTTTTGCCATGAAAACAGGAGAACCCCCAGTTGAGCTGCAGAAATTTAAATTTCTTGTTCAAGGGAGGTCCCTATAATACGGAAATATGAAAATATCATCCTGCTGTATCGTGTTTGTGGCCTGCCTGTCACTAACCAGCTGCTATTTATGGTCAAATCGTTGGGGCTGGCGGGGGAGTTGGCGGGGGGATTGGCGGGGGGGTTGGCGGGGGGGTTGGCAGAGGAGTTGGCGGGGGGGCTACTGGCGCCCCTATAGACCTGGCAAATACAAATACAGAAAGCATCGCACTAAGTCTACACCGAATCCGTATTTGCGGTACAAGAACAGAGAAGATCTGGAGATATTGGCGCGCCAGAGAAATCCTACGGTATCGGTTTACGAGTTCTTTTACGGCAAGACGAGGCGAGATAACTTTCTCAAAAGCATAAAGAAGCCGGAAATATACCACAGTAAACCGCGAGGATTCCGCATGCTCATTGAGGGTAAGTATAAGACTTTGCGTCTACACTTTCATTAGTAAAATTCGACAGAGAACGGAGAATTTGTTATTATAGAGGCTAAAAATGATAACTTCAGTGTCGTGATTTTCTTTCACTTGAAACGAATGTTTGAATGTTGGAATCAGTAAACTGGATCTGTATTGTGTAGGGGGGGGGGCGAGAAATTTACAAAAACCCGAACGATTTTGTTGACACCTAAGGGTATGTAATGAACATAATGTTTCTTATCAGAATACCAGTATCAACAGCGCGACCTAGTGCATGGCCGGCTCTAGTAGAAGGCCGGACTATTAAACGTGGCAACATTGGAACAAGCTGATATTTGAGGCCGACTAGACGATCTCTTAATTTATGTATTTTAACAATCAAATCGCGTCATTTTCAATTGCCGGTTTATAATTCGTTGTTTTTTTTTCAATTAAACGTTTATTATGTAAAATACTGTTATATTATTTAAGAAATATAATAATTAACTCATTCAAATGACACGAATTCAATCATTCGAACAAAATTAATTCATTAGACCTAATACTAATTCATTAATTTCTTCAACTTAAACATATAGTAGTAAGTGCGCACAGACCTATAATTTAGGTTTACCTATAAATAGGCCTACTCATGGATTTAGTAATGCTACGAAATTAAATCAGAATCTAACGTGTTCCTTTAGCTATTTTATTGCACAATGCTTACAGGCCTACTTAACATTATTCATCCTTTACTTTTTAGATGATGAAAACTAACAATGCACTACTTTCAAACAATAATAACAATAAACGAAAAATCAATGCTGCAATTTTAATATATGTATCATGTATTCTACTCATTAAAATGTTAATTACTTTGAGTACAGAAATGACATTCGCAATGTCTCAGAACACCATTTAATTATGATAGTTGTGTCTCATAAATATTCATTACTGTCAATAAAACTAAAAGTCGAAAATTTGGTAAGAATATAATACATACCTTACACATAAGTTCCTAAAATCTTCGGATTTGTAATTACTTTTACAACCAGGAATACAACACTTAAGTGGCATTATCACTGACAAATAGTGGCATCCTCTCTATTTATAACATTAATAACACAATTTCTAACAGGAAACCTGGATAAAATAAGAGGAAGGAAAGACTCTAGCTTTCATTGTATAAATGCATCACACCTCCATGCTTCGGATCCAGTCTCGGTCAGTTGCGACAAAATTTTTTACCTATTCTTACGCGGTTAATTGCGCCGCGAACTTTCACTTACCTACGGAATCTGTCATTTAGAAACGTTGCTATTCTGAATTTCGATAAGATTTTAATTCAGCAACTTTTCATTTGTGCGCGTAACCTTTTTCTTCCGATATTTTTATTACGTTAGGTTACGTTAGGTAAGGTTGTATCAGATCAGGTTAGGTTAGGTTAGGTTACGTTGAGTTAGGCCACGAATAAATAGAATTATAACTGTAACTTTTGTCATCAACATCATCATCTTCACAAATTAAGCCAAAAAATGATTTGTTCCGTTCTCAAATAGGAAAAGTTTAGAGTTGATCACTCCAGCGCTTCCTTGAGCGTCCCACACCTCTCCGTCCCCTCGGATTATAGTTCCAGAGTTGTTTGGGGATGGGGCACTCATCTGTTTGGCTTAGATGTTCCCACCAATTCAGCCGATACTGGGCGATTCTGTCGAGTATACTCATAATATTCAATTCCTGCCGTATATCTGTGTCCCTTCTATGATCATGGAGAGTATACCCTGCCACGTGCCTGAGAAATCTCATTTCAGCCGCTTGGATGCGACTGGCCTGGCCTTTAGTTAAAATACAATTCTCAGACCTATAAAGAAATGTGGGAAGAGCCATCACCTTGTAGAATTTTATGCGTGTTTCTTTACTTGCTGACTTAAGGGTTCGCCTAATGGTTCCTCACATAAAGTTGAACTTATGCAACTTATTCATAACGTCGTTGCTTGCATTATAAGACACACTGTAGCCCAGGTATTCAAAATTGCTAACCTGTTCACTATGTAACTTCTGTATTGCTATAATAATAACATGAAAATGGAATTTGTTGCAATTGACCGGGTTCAAATTTCTAACTCGGTCGCTACTGATCGTGTTTTATACGATTGGGTCGCAACTGGCCGCGGTTCGCTTCAGATCTTCTCTTTAATAATCCGACGATAACTGGCTGCGACTTGCACTTTCTGGCGACGGTAGGCTATTCTCTGTTCTGCTCACGACGCAAGTTGAAAACCTCATGAAACGACAGGTGACGCATTGTACACCCAACTCAACTTGGACTTGAATAAATCAGGTGACGTAGCAAACGACTGTCACTACATTGATTCTAGACGTCATTTTAATAAGAAGCCATTTTTATTTCAGTTTAATATTTTTCTTTTGTATCGGCCACCTGAGGACCACATGCCAATTACAATTCTTTACTCTTTGTTCTTTTCTTTTTCTCCAATACTCTTTCATCTTTTCACTGTGTCTCTTCTTCCTGTCTTCAGTCCACTTTGAACCTGCGTTTTTCTCTCTCCTACGCTACACTCCCTCTATTTTTAACACTTTTGCCCGAAAAACTTCTATTTCAATTGCTTCTTCTGCGTGTATATTATTTTTTTCTAAATCCTTTTGGACTTCTTTAATCTAACTTGATGTTGACTTCTTCCCCCACAGATATTTGAAGATCTGCTTTGTTAACCAATTGTCGTCCATTATATATAAATGTCCAAAAAATAATAGTCTTCTTTTTTAATTGTTCCTGTTATATTTTCTATACTTTTATATATTTCATTATTACTTGTTAATTTCCAACCATCTGAAGTTTTTCGTGGGCCTAATATTTTCCTAATAATTCGTCTTTCTAATATTTCTAGTTTGTCTAAATTATAATTCAATGCTAGACATTCACTTGCATATACGCATTCTGACTTCACTACTGTACTGTAATGCCTTATTTTCGCATTTTTAGATATGCACTTTTATTGTAAATATCTTCAGTTATACCATATGCCCTTTCCATCTTATGAATAATTTCTTCTATAGCAGATTTTTCTAAACCATTCTCTTGATTTATTTCTTCTAGACACTTAAATTTTCGAACCCTCTCTATTCGACCAGTATCTGTTACCAGGAATTTTGGCGCATTTTTAATGTTCGTGAGAAATTTGGTTTTTTCTGCAGAAATTCTTAACCCTGTTCTATTGGCTACGCCCTCTAAAAATTAACTTCTGTTACTGCAGATGTCAGATGTTCAGAAAGTATAACAAAATCATCTGCAAATGCCAAACAGTGTTTTCAATACGTTTGTTCCTTCTTCCCAACATGATTGGTGATATCTTGTATTCCTTTAATTTTTTTTCCAAATTCTCACTACTTTCTCCAGTAGACAGTTGATAAGAATTGGGGATAAACAATCACGCTGTCTTACACCTGTATTTATTTTGAACGGTTGAGGTATTTCTACCATGAATTTCATTTTTTAGACTGTGTCCGTAAGGGTTTCACGGATTAGATTTGCCAATTTAGATTTTACACCAAATTCTCGGATTATTTTATCTATACTTTCTCCATCAAAGAATCAAAGGTCTTTTTTGAAATCAACAAAGGTTACTACAATCTCCTTTGAATTCAGTAGCCTGTAAACTCAACTTCAGAGTTTAATATTTTTATACATTTGAACTTTATTTTATTTTATTGAAACAACGTAGTTATATTAATTTAATTTAATTTAATTTTTGAAACACTATTTGCCGGGATGTTAGGCCGTGGACACCACACAAACAATAGGTCGGAGGTTACATTCAGTGTCGGAGACAATTGGCGCGGTTTCCACCAATTAATTCCAGCGATGAGGTAGAGACTGGAGTGGATTAGTGGACACCTAGGCCAATTGTTTCCGACACTGAATATGATCTCCGACGGTGGGGCCGAAACGTCTGTCCCGCAAAAAAATAGACCACGACTCAACAACCCGGGAAATACTGTTTCCACCTCAAGTTGACGTCGACCGTGAAAGCCTTAGGAATTAATTTATATTTAATTATTAAAACTGACCAGTGCCTAAATAATTTATGCATATTTTAATAATGATAAATAGTTGTATTAATAATATAAAAACAAACTAAATGGCTGTTGCGCTTAAGATTTTATTATATTAAATCATATCATAGCATTTCACGTTATATATTATATTATATTATATTACTAGCTGTTACCCGCGGCTTCCCACGTAAATATTTGACTTTTAATAATTGAATTAATATTATTTTTATTTTCTATGTCTATATGGCGTTCTGCCAGCTCGTATAACAATTTTGTACTAATTAGTCAAACTCTCTCCAAAGCTGTTTTCCACATTTGTACTATTTTAATTTGTACTAAATTATTATGTTGGTGCAACAACCTTTGGAGATTTAAAAGTACCTGTTTATAAATCGTTTGGAGATATTTATAAACTACCTGTTAAATCAAAAACGCTGAATTCTTTATTTCAATTGTTACTTTGTTACAAGCATTGTATAACACATTAAACGTTATGTTTTCCTCAACCATGGGTTTTATTTATTTCAGCAGTAACCTAAAAACCCAAAACCGTTGTCACCTAAACTCACAAATGAAAACAACACGTATCTTCACTTTGCGTTAAGTAATAGGACAATTTACTATTAGTACACTTCCTATTTTCCACAACGTAATATATCGATACAATCGCATATTATATAAAACATCGAAAATGTACTGCAGAAATGGATAAATGTACAGTTCCGATGCCGCTAAATAGGTTTTGTTTATTTAGTTGTTACTATGGTAATTAATTCTGATCTCCATGGTGTTTTTGACATCTTTAGTAGTAGTATTTAATATATTTTATTACTTAGGCCTATTCATTGCATCATCAGAAATACTTATATATATACATATAAATTTTATAGTCGTATAAGACAATTAAAAAATATATTGACATTTTTATACGCATCAACTAAAAGGCATAATTAAAACTAAATCGTGCGAACGGGCCAAAATGTCAAATTCCAAATTCGACAGGGTTTTTTCGCCTTGTATCAAAGGTTACCTGTGCAAAATTTTGTGGTAATCGGTGTAACGATGTGGATTTGTACACATAAATCCTTAGACTTTGAGTCATATATATATATATATATATATATATATATATATATATATATATATATTGTAACGTAACGAAGTTAAGGTCCCATAGGTTACATAAAAATTTTGTTACTATCGAATTAAAACAATACCCAATGTGTGCCATAATTAAGGTCAGGAAGGTAAACCTCACATAATAAATATATCAATAATACCTAGTAAGGTTACTAGGTAATAAAATAATAAAAATGTCTATAAATATAAAATATGGAGTGATCAGTGAAAGATGTAAACAATAAACATAGTGTCTAATGATTTGAAATTACTATAGACAGTTTGAACTGAGAGTAGACTGTTTAATTGATATTTAACGTTTTATAATGATGTACATGTTGTTGTGCTTTATCATGATATTTTGTTTACATGATATTTATTCTGTGTTTTGTATGTAGCAGGTGAAGCAATTGCTTTGAGAAAGTGTTAAGTAATTGATACTAATTTCATTCATGTTAAACTTTTTAAAAATAACTATTTGTGTATTTACTTTGAGTAATTAATGAAGATATCGTAAGATAATATTTGTAAACAATTTATTAACAGTTATTGCCTTCCTGGCCAAGTTTACAAATATTATCTTACGATATCTACATTAATTACTCAAAGTAAATACACAAATAGTTATTCTTAAAAAGTTTAACATGAATGAAATTAGTGTCAATTACTTAATACTTTCTGAAAGCAATTGCTTCACCTGCTACATACAAAACACAGAATAAATATCATGTAAACAAAATATCAAGATAAAGCACAACAACATGTACTTCATTATAAAACGTTAAATATCAATTAAACAGTCTACTCTCAGTTCAAACTGTCTATAGTAATTTCAAATCATTAGACACTATGTTTATTGTTTACATCTTCCACTGATCACTCCATATTTTATATTTATAGACATTTTTATTATTTTATTACCTAGTAACCTTACTAGGTATTATTAATATATTTATTATGTGAGGTTTACCTTCCTGACCTTAATTATGGCACACATTGGGTATTGTTTTAATTCGATAGTAACAAAGATTTTATGTAACGTATGGGACCTTAACTTCGTTACGTTACATAATACTCCCCCTCCGAAAGAAGTTTATTTTAGCTGAATATCTTTCAGTTACAATAAACTTATAGTTCGTGTCTGTGAATGTTTTCTTCTTCTAAGTTCCATCATACTCTGTATTTCCCTTCTCTGCTGGTTTTAGGGATTGAGGTATAGGATATGATTTCCTGTATTCTTTATTTCAGAATTCCTACTCCTTTATTTATATATGAAATTATCCGTCGTATTACTATTATATCTTCTTTCCTTCTTAAAATTAATTATTTCCCAAGTTTAAATCTTACTTCTATAATCATTCTTGTGACATTCTTTATTAATTATATATTTTGGATCTGGTTTTATTTATTTATCTATATTTATTTGTGAGTTTTCCCTCTAATATTTAATTTTCCTAAACCTCCCTAACATTATAACTGGAATCGAATCGGTGGTGCTCTATCGGCTTACCAATACCGTCGTCCATTACATACTTTCTGAGATCAGAGGAACATCATCTCTGCCCAGTTAAATGATTGCTGGAATATTCTACAGTCAATCTTCATTAATAAACCTCGTAAGGTAGTCATCATGTGACCTTCAATAAAATAATTAATAATAATAATACTCTAGGGATTATTCACTGTACTTTAACTGAGATCATATTATTTCTTCGTATTAATTTTTCCTTCTATTATACACTTCTCATCTCCAATACTTGGCTATTTTATTGACATTTATTAATTGGCTTTCTTACAGATAATTCTTAAATATTTGTTTTTTTTTCTTCTTTTCTTGTGATCCTTTTGACGGTTCCATTTTGGCTTCTTCATTCTCGTATTTTCCTTGGTTCATATTCCTTTATTACTAATACAGCTTGTTATGAGATTTTGGTTAGTGTTATACATTACATCATGTAATTATATTCTTCTGACACTATCATTATTATTCCTTTTACATTCTAAATTACATTTCTCACTATTATATTACATCAGATACACTCATTTTGTTTTTTGGTTTTGATGATTTTTTATTAGGTTTAATCAGTGTTATTTTTTTTTCTTGGTAAATTATTTTTCTCGTTTATCTTCAATAAGTTGTTCTCATTATATTATGAATTTTGATATTTTCATTGATTCCAAATAATTTATCTTAACTATTCTGTATTGGCCACTGTTTGGGCTGCTCTACCAATATGGTTTTCCGGTGGATTCCGTAGATTATATGCGGTTGTAAATCTTTCTATGGCATCGTCGCAGTATGGATCATACACATACGGTTCTATGTCCTCTTCATTCCGTCTATTCCTTCCCTCAGCATTCCCAGAATCGGGATTAGGTTTACGATTTCCACGATAGTCCTCTTGGTTATCCCTCTCATTAGACATGATATAGTTTATTCGCGCTATATGGGTTCCCTGGTCATTACTTGGTTGATTTTCCGAGGGTATGTCTCTCCTTTGTTCCCTGCTTCCTCTATCATTCTCGACGCTCCTATTTATGGGCTGATTTCTTTCGTCATCGTTCCCTCGGTTACTATTCCAATAGTCTCTTCCATTGTTAAAATTCCTGCGGCCAGTGCTGTATCGGTTATTATTAGGGTTATTATAATGATTATTGTTTTGGTAATTATTATTGCGGTAGCGGTTATTCATATAATTGTCATTAACATTTCGGTTATAATTATTATGATTATACCTATTCACTCCCTGACGCGGTTCTCGATTTTGCTCCTCTCTCCTATTGTTTGAATAGTCATTTTGTCTCCGGGACCTCTGATAATAGTCTTCCATTTCATAGCTGGCTAACAAGGTTTCCATTTCCATTGCTTTCCAATGCTATAAGGTCTTCACTTGCCCACTGCGTCTAGCACGAACTATTTCTTCTTCGAAATGGTAAGATAGTTTATTCACTAAACACTCCTCTGGTATTCGGGGTTCCAAATGACGCGCCAAACAAACCTTTCCCAAAAAGTAGGTAGTTGGGGACTGCTCTTGATTAACGTTGAATCTTCCGTTGGTAATGTTGTCCCTAATCATGTTCTGTACGGAATCCGACCAGTATTTTGACCTAAAAACCTTCTTAAACTCTTCATAATTACTCGTTATGTTTCGAACCGCCGACCACCAATTATCATTTATGTTTTTAAAACAGTCATCCAACAAATTCTTGATTATGTTCGATCGGGTCACTTCAATTCTACCAAACCACTCATCTATTCTCTCTAAAAATTCTATGGGGTTTCCTCTATAAATTTTGAAATTGATGTTTTCTTTTTGCTCAGGGGCTATGTGATGTGCCAGGTACATTGGTCGATTTTGTAAATTTTCTATTGACTCCTTGATATTAATCAACTCCTGATTCTGTATGTTTTCAACGGTCCCTTTATTTTGATCCACTTGGGTTTTTATTTGGGTTATTTCATTGTTAACTATCTCAATTCTCCCAGCTATGTTAATTTGTACTTCATCCAATTTTCCTTGGGTTTCTAATTGTACCTCTTTTATTCTAGTTTTGTTATGGTTTTCTACTTGATTTACTTTGGCCTCTACTTCCACGCCCAGTTGTATGATGGTTTCACCTGTCTTTTCTAGACCTACCTTAGTTTCAGCAATTTGTTGTCTTATTTCCTCTTCGTAATCATCCACCCTTTTGTTAAGTGTTTCATTGACATTTGCAATCCTTTCATTGATGACTTCCCTCAACGCTTGGTTTTGTTCATTTATAATTTGCCGCAAATCCTTATTACGGTTTTCAATTTTTTCGTCTATTTGTTTGTTATTTACTTGAATCTGCCTTAAGCTCTCGTCGTTCCTGTCAAACCTTTCATTAATTTGGTTTAAGCTTTCATTTATTTGTCGGTTATTTTCATCAGTTTCCTCTTTATTCTTATCAAACTTCTCGTTCATTAGTTTTATTAAGTTCTCACTCAAATTTTCGTTTTGTTTCTTTGAGTTTTCGTTAATACTGTCTATTTTTTCATTAGGTTGTCAATTATCTTTTTAATACTGTCTATTTTTTCATTAGTTTGTCTATTACCTTCTTTGATACTGTCTATTTTTTCATTATTTTGTCTATTATCTTCTTTGACACTGTATATTTTATTTTCTAGCTTTTCTGAGTTTCCTTCAAGTCTTTCTAACATTTGTTTGTTTCTCTCGTTAGTTTGTTTATTTTCTTCTTTATTTAATTCCCATAATTTTTGTAAATCTAGGCCTCCTCTGGCTTCCTCATTGTCACCCGCTTGTTGTTCCATTTCAGTGTCTGTAATTATCTCTGCTTCTTCTTCCCGTCTATCTTCTTCCGTTTCTTGGTCCTTCGCTATCATTTTAGAAACACCTCTCGTATGCATTCCTGTGCCTCTAATAGTTGCCTGCTCCAGTTAAGTAATAGCGATATAGTCGATTTTTTACTTAACTAAAGCCCACTCGTTGAGCGCCAATTTGTTACAAAATCGACTCCTTATACTCTTCGAAACTCTCGCCTAATTAAGCCCCACGATATGAGCGTCAATTTGTAATGAAAACGTTGTTTGGTGTATTTGTTGAATTAGATAATGTTCAAAAGCCCCACTGTTGGATGCGTCAATTTGTAATCAATTATCTTCTTTTGATTACTTTATTAATTATATTTGAGAATGGTTAAAGCCCCTCCGTTGTCAGCTTCAATTTGTAATCTAAATCGTGTATCAACGTTGATCTAATTATAAAGAAAATTTATTTTGTATGGATTATATTATTCGATTATTGATAATATAACAGCATTAAGTGTTTTACAAAAGAAAAAGGAGTCAATTAAAATATCAAAATTCATAATATAATGAGAACCACTTATTGAAGATAAACGAGAAAAATAATTTACCAAGAAAAAAAAATAACACTGATTAAACCTAATAAAAAATCATCAAAACCAAAAAACAAAATGAGTGTATCTGATGTAATATAATAGTGAGAAATGTAATTTTGAATGTAAAAGGAATAATAATGATAGTGTCAGAAGAATATAATTACATGATGTAATGTATAACACTAACCAAAATCTCATAACAAGCTGTATTAATAATAAAGGAATATGAACCAAGGAAAATACGAGAATGAAGAAACCAAAATGGAACCGTCAAAAGGATCACAAGAAAAGAAGAAAAAAAACAAATATTTAAGAATTATCTGTAAGAAAGCCAATTAATAAATGTCAATAAAATAGCCAAGTATTGGAGATGAGAAGTGTATAATAGAAGGAAAAATTAATACGAAGAAATAATATGATCTC
Organism: Magicicada septendecula; assembly: GCA_034769895.1. Taxonomy (NCBI): domain Eukaryota; kingdom Metazoa; phylum Arthropoda; class Insecta; order Hemiptera; family Cicadidae; genus Magicicada; species Magicicada septendecula. The sequence continues at coordinate 82,274,027 of CM068368.1, read as the reverse complement.
AGTTAAAGTACAGTGAATAATCCCTAGAGTATTATTATTATTAATTATTTTATTGAAGGTCACATGATGACTACCTTACGAGGTTTATTAATGAAGATTGACTGTAGAATATTCCAGCAATCATTTAACTGGGCAGAGATGATGTTCCTCTGATCTCAGAAAGTATGTAATGGACGACGGTATTGGTAAGCCGATAGAGCACCACCGATTCGATTCCAGTTATAATGTTAGGGAGGTTTAGGAAAATTAAATATTAGAGGGAAAACTCACAAATAAATATAGATAAATAAATAAAACCAGATCCAAAATATATAATTAATAAAGAATGTCACAAGAATGATTATAGAAGTAAGATTTAAACTTGGGAAATAATTAATTTTAAGAAGGAAAGAAGATATAATAGTAATACGACGGATAATTTCATATATAAATAAAGGAGTAGGAATTCTGAAATAAAGAATACAGGAAATCATATCCTATACCTCAATCCCTAAAACCAGCAGAGAAGGGAAATACAGAGTATGATGGAACTTAGAAGAAGAAAACATTCACAGACACGAACTATAAGTTTATTTCAACTAAAAGATATTCAGCTAAAATAAACTTCCTTCGGAGGGGGAGTATTATGTAACGTAACGAAGTTAAGGTCCCATACGTTACATAAAAACTTTGTTATTATCGAATTAAAACAATACCCAATGTGTGCCATAATTAAGGTCAGGAAGGTAAACCTCACATAATAAATATATTAATAATACCTAGTAAGGTTACTAGGTAATAAAATAATAAAAATGTCTATAAATATAAAATATGGAGTGATCAGTGGAAGATGTAAACAATAAACATAGTGTCTAATGATTTGAAATTACTATAGACAGTTTGAACTGAGAGTAGACTGTTTAATTGATATTTAACGTTTTATAATGATGTACATGTTGTTGTGCTTTATCTTGATATTTTGTTTACATGATATTTATTCTGTGTTTTGTATGTAGCAGGTGAAGCAATTGCTTTCAGAAAGTATTAAGTAATTGACACTAATTTCATTCATGTTAAACTTTTTAAGAATAACTATTTGTGTATTTACTTTGAGTAATTAATGTAGATATCGTAAGATAATATTTGTTAACTTGGCCAGGAAGGCAATAATTGTTAATAAATTGTCAAAGGGTCATTGTAATTATGTTATAAACAGATGAAGGGTTCGATAAGAAAATAAATAATAATAAATTGAAATCAGGATAAAATAAAATTAGAATAATTGGCCATAAGCCAGTGACTCATTGTACAGTAGGTCAGGTCAGAGAAATTAAATTAAAAATAAAAAAGGTTATAACACATGTAATAAAACAAATAGGCCTAAAATTAGTATGTTGTAAAAGGAAAATAATACCTGTTAAACTAAGTCGGTCAAGAAGAAAATGTAGTAAAATGTATATGGTTTAATAATGCATATTAGAGGAAAGTTTTTTATGATTTAATGTAATTTTAATAAGGGAGTATTTTATTAAAAAAAGTGTAAGAATATTTCCTAATTACGGCTCTAGGATAAAAAATATTATCCAATAACAGAAGAAGAAGATAGTTGTCAGGGACGACTAAATGCAAGATATCTTGTTGATTTCAACACTTAATTGTTATATGTGAATGGGTAGAGTTGAGTTAATAAAAATTAAAAAAAAAAAGAAAACCAAAACTAAATGAATTAAATTAAAAAAATCAAATTTCATAAATAGAAATCCATTAAAAAGGACTGAGTAGTGACTTCCGAATCTATCTCTCAGCAAATATAATTCGATATACCATTAAAGTTAAATGAATTCAAAAAAATAAATCATTCAACCTATTAACAGCAATAGAGTAATGATGAAGATGAACTATAATTAATTAAATATGATCCATAGCCGAGGGATGCCAAATTAATTAAAAATATATTAAAAACAAACGAAGAAATTTGAAATAACGTACTAAACCTCACTTTTCACCACCGAACGAAGTCTTAATACTACACAAATTCCATTGGGACCTGCAACTACCAGAACCGTGAAGATTAACGAAGACCAGAACTGAAACTTCTACTACATCCTGGGACATCAATACCAAACTTTAATTGAGAAACTGGAGGCTGTTATTATTCAAGAGCTGAATCACCATTCTGTTCTCGTCTCGGCGTAGCAAAACACTGCCTTACTAAGTATCTTGTCAAAGTACGGTAAAAAACCTGCTTATATTTGAATTTTATGTAATAAGATTTTATAACAAAATTGTAATACCTAGTAACCTTAAAAAAAATTGCATTACCTGACCTTACTAATAGTTAAAAGAACTACATGTACCCTGAGATAAAAAAAACAATTAAATATTATAATTAAATTTTAACACATCTAAACCCCGAATTCAATAACGAATCGATTACGTATTGTGTAATCGATATGGTGTATTAGTGGCAAGAGGAAGCATCTGTTGGAATTGAGAAATATATAAAATAAAGAACCCTTCTTGACTTTGACGATTTCTTGTTATTTGTAGAATAATTAGTGTATTTCGAATAGGTTGTAAGTTACAGAGAAAGGAACGTGAGAAATACAGCAAGCGGAACGACTTAACCTATAATAACTGGTCAATCGCAACCCACAGCGCTCGTCTGCTGACAGCTGGTGAATACGGGAGAATAGAGAACTAACTTGCTCGATAGTATATACAGACTAGGCTTGGAGAAATATATTCAATTACCCAATATATTAACTGGAATAGAGCGTTTTTCTTTTGTAAAACACTTAATGACTACCTAATGCAGTTATATTATCAATAATCGAATAATATAATCCATAAAAAATAAATTTTCTTTATAATTAGATCAACGTTGATACACGATTTAGATTACAAATTGATGCTGACAACGGAGGGGCTTTAACCATTCTCAAATATAATTAATAAAGTAATCAAAAGAAGATAATAGATTACAAATTGACGCATCCAACAGTGGGGCTTTTGAACATTATCTAATTCAATAAATACACCAAACAACGTTTTCATTACAAATTGACGCTCATAACGTGGGGCTTAATTAGGCGAGAGTTTCGAAGAGTATAAGGAGTCGATTTTATAACAATATATATATATATATATATATATATATATATATATATATATATATTGCAAGGTAACAGGTTATAGCCCAGAGCAGACTTGCAGAAAAGAATGCTCAATTAGTGAAAATGCATACATTTATTGTCCTTTTCTTTTAGACACAATTATATCAAAATGTTCTTACGTTATTTTAAACAAAATTGATTTATTGAAGTCCAAAATCGTCTTTGAAAGTATATTTTAAATAAATGTTCTCTTTATTTAACTAGTGCTGTAAATTTTAACTGTTCAAAGTCTCCTTTAAACAAAATTATATTTAAATAAATGTTCTTTTACTTTAAAAAATGAAATAAAATTTTGTTTATATGTTCAAAAGTTCTTTCTTTTTCACTTTAAAGCTTTATACTTGGATAACAAACTTATTTAAATTTGGCTTCCCTGTTCTGTTGTCTTCATTCTCCTCCCGGTCGACGATCTCGATCCGGCCACCAGCGATCTGTCGTCTTGGTTCCACGTTCCACCAACCGCCTCCTGGAACTGCCTTGCTCTAGGTGTCCGTATCCGAGCCGCCACGATCACCAAAACGAAGCTCAGGAACGGTAGCCGACTATCTCGTACTCCGTATTGTTTTCCTGCTGACACTCGCTTCTATCACGACTGCCTGGAATCTCCGCGTATGAAGACTCTCAGAGAGGAGAGCTCTAAGATGGTCCTAAGAGTGTTCTAAGAGTGTTAGATGAAGACTGGCCACTGATTTTATAATACTGCTCAATGTGTGCCTCGGCGCTTCCGAATGACGTCACCGCCGATATGCGCGTAGGCGTATTTTCCATATATTCTATTATATTCTGGACCGGCCACGTGCTCACCGACTTCCTTATTCTTGAATTTTCTAGAACAACGCTTTATTATATATGAATAAACTTCCATTACCTTCTATTTGCTACCCACACTACACAACACTTCACTCACATATTAAATTATATCTTCATAGTTTTTGACTGTCTTATTACTAATTTATCCTATTAATTTTAATTTGTTAATAATATTATTTTATTTCCAAGCATTCTTCTATCGTTCTGGACACCCATAACAGCTGATAATAATTATGCTCCACATTTACCTATAGTGAGACAGCTTGTCACGTTGCAATATATATATATATATACATATAAAATGTTTAAAATGTATATTTGTTTTTACCTCAAGATGTTATTTTTCCCTTATTTGGAACATGTTTCGAGAACTCCTGTGTTCTCATCTTCAGCCTTCGTGATCTTGCGTCTGGTGAAGTATTTGTGTGTTGGCTGGACGCTATTTTAGTTTCTTGTTGGTCTCTGGTATTTTAAAGTGGTATTATTGTGTGTGATTGTGGTGTATGTATTAGTATTTTGTGTATTTTCGATGTTGGGTGTTTTGAAAATTGTGTCTTGTTTTGTATTTGTTCAGGTATTAATTTGTTTTGTGTTTTATGATTGAATATTTGTAAATTTTCCCAAACATTCATTATGGTCCCCCTTTGTGTGGTATATGTTTTATTAGTGTCACATTGTTTATGTCTGGGAATCATGTCCCGTGTTTATTGCATGTGTGGCCAAATTGGATTTATATATTTCTGGTTTTTGTATGCATTTAGATGTTCAAAATAACGTTTTTTCAGTTGTTTTTGTTTGTCCTATATAACATTTATTGGAATCTTGGCATTCAATTTTGTATATACCGTTAGTTGTTGTATTATCTTTGTTGTGTTATTTTGTATTAAGAAAATAATGTTGTGTTTGTTGTATTATTCCGAAACATTTATTGCAATCTTGGCATACAATTTTGTATATACTATTGGTTGTTGTATTATCTTTGTTGTGTGGGTTATTTATTTTTTGTAAATTATTTTTATTAGTTTTGTATGCCATTTTGATATCAGTGTTTTTAAATAGTTTTGTTAGCTTTGTCATTTTATTATTTATGTATGTGAATGTGGCCCATTTTTTGTTGGCCCATTTTGTACAAAAAAAACATAATACAAGCAAAAAGTTTATGGATACAAAATGAAATTAATCAATTATATAGTAAGAATAATAACATAATACTTGACATATATAAACTACACTTAGAGCTAGCAAGTTTATTACATCCAATTACATAGACTAATAAATACAATAACATAGAAAATAAAATAAAATTTGAAAAAACACAAAGACTATTACAATCAACAAAAACCTTAACACATTAAAACAACAAAACTGCAATCAAGAACAAAAAAACAAAAATAATCACACATTTTACCCTCGAACCATTAACCTAAGCAATACAGAATTTAACAAAAAAGAAACAGAATATTTAAACAATATGTCAAAAACTAACCTAACTCAAAACACAAACAAAACCTAGAAAATTTAATAGTAGAGACAGAATTTGCCATTAACCTAATAAAAGACAATATACAAGAAGAAAAAAGAACAGAAGCAACACATATAATTAAAAAAAATAATAACTAGTAAAATGAAAAACACATATAAACAAAATAAGGACAATAAAACAATAATATAAATTAAAAATAAAGTAAATAACAATAATTTAATATTAACTAAAGCAGACAAAAGTCAAGCAACAGTAATCATTGAAAAAGCAGACTACATCAGAAAAACCGAAGACTTCATCAACAATAATAAATGCATACAACTAAATAAAGACCTAACAGAAAAATATCTTAAACAAACAATAAAACTAATAAAAACAACTAAAAACATTTTCAACAATAAAAATACAGACATATATATAAATAATAATCCAGAACCACCTAAAATGAATAGCCTAATAAAAATACACAAATTAAACAACCCAATACGTCCATTAATCATCTTCAAAAAAGCACCTACATACAAAATAGCAAAAATAATAGCACAAAAACTAAAAAGTAACCATCTAACAAATAATCACCATAACATAAAAAATACATACGAATTAATAGACAAACTAAAAATAATAAATATAAATGAAAATACATTTTTCACATCATATGATGTCACAAACATGTACACCAACATCCCAGTAGATGAAACAACAGACATAATGATAAACAAATTTAAAGAACAAAATGTAGACACACAATATATAACTGAAATAAAAAATAGCCCTCAACTAGTACCCAAACAAAATTACTTTGAATTTAATAGCAAAATTTATCAACAGCAAGAAGGTTTAGCAATGGGATCTCCATTAACTAGTATAATAGCAGAAATATTCTTACAACACATAGACACCAAAATACAAAATATAAAATCATTTGATCCAAATGGCATATGGATAAGATATGTAGATGATGGGCTATATGTAACAAATAACAAAACACAAATGCAGAGAACATACTAAAACAAATCAATAACATATATCCACAAATACAATTCACAGAAGAAAAAGAAAACATAACAAAATCAACCATTTAGACATAACCATCACAAGAAACAACAACCACATACCATATGCAATATACAGAAAACCAACTTCTACTAACATCATTATACCTAACCATTCTGACCACCCACCACAACATAAAATGGCAGCATTGTATTCACTATTTAACAGAATGTACAAAATTCCCCTAAACAAACAAGAAACAGACAAACAAAGAAATATAATATACCAAATTGGTTATGAAAATGGATACTATAAAAATACTGTAAACAAAATAGAAAATAAAATCAAATATGAAATAAAAACTGAACAATTAAGAATTAATCAAAATGAACAATCACATAAATAATAACAACAACAAAAAATGAATGGGCCACATTCACATACATAAATAATAAAATGACAAAGCTAACAAAACTATTTAAAAACACAGATATCAAAATAGCATACAAAACTAATAAAAATAATTTTCAAAAAATAAATAACCCACACAACAAAGATAATACAACAACCAATAGTATATACAAAATTGTATGCCAAGATTGCAATAAATGTTACATAGGACAAACAAAAAACAACTGAAAAAACGTTATTTTAAACATCTAAATTCATACAAAAAAAACAGAAATATATAAATCCAATTTGGCCACACATGCAATAAACACGGGACATGATTCCCAGACATAAACAATGTGATTTAAAACAATGTGGTAATAAAACATATACCACACAAAGGGGGACCATAATGAACATTTGGGAAAATTTACAAATATACAACATAAAACACAAAACAAACTAATACCTGAACAAATACAAAACATGACACAATATTCAAAGCACCCAACATCGAAAATACACAAAATGCTAATGCATACACCACAATCAACTTTTGAAATACCAGAGACCAACAAAAAACCAAAATAGCGTCCAGCCAACACACAAATACTTCACCAGACGCAAGATCACGAAGGCTGAGGACGAGAACACAGGAGTTCTCGAAACATGTTCCAAATAAGGGAAAAATAACATCTTGAGGTAAAAATAAATATAAATTTTAATCATTTATATACATCAAGAAACGAACTGTAGCAGAAAGTGATTGAATATAAATATATATATATATATTACATTTAATATTTATAATTAAATTTACCTCAAGATGTTATTTTTTTCCTTTTTTGGAACATGTTTCGGGTACTATCTTGTACCCATCCTCAGCCTTCCGGTTTTTTTGTCTGGTGAAGTACATATGTGTTGTTGGTAGATTATTATTATTGTGGCTTCCTGTTGGCTTCTGGTATTTCAAATTGGTTTTATTGTGTGTGATTGTGGTGTATGTGTTAGTTTTTTGTGTATTTTCAATATTGAGTGCTTTGAATATTGTGTCATGTTTTGTATTGATTTGTATTTGTTCAGGTATTAGTTTGTTTTCTGTTTTATGTTTGTATATTTGTAAATTTTCTCAAATGTTCATTATGGTGCCTTTGTGTGGTATATGTTTTATTAGTGTTACATTGGTTATGTCTGGGAATTCATGTCCTGTGTTTATTGCATGTGTGGCTAAATTGGATTTATATATTTCTGGTATGCATTTAGGTGTTCAAAATAACGTTTTTTCAGCTGTTTTTTTGTTTGTCCTATGTAACATTTATTGCAATCTTGGCATTCAATTTTGTTGCAATAAATGTTACATAAGACAAACAAAAAAACAGCTGAAAAAACGTTATTTTGAACACCTAAATGCATACAAAAACCAGAAATATATAAATCCAATTTAGCCACACATGCAATAAACACAGGACATGAATTCCCAGACATAACCAATGTAACACTAATAAAACATATACCACACAAAGGCACCATAATGAACATTTGGGAAAATTTACAAATATACAAACATAAAACAGAAAACAAACTAATACCTGAACAAATACAAATCAATACAAAACATGACACAATATTCAAAGCATTCAACATTGAAAATACACAAAAACTAACACATACACCACAATCACACACAATAAAACCAATTTGAAATACCAGAAGCCAACAGGAAGCCACAATAATAATAATCAACCAACAACACATATGTACTTCACCAGACAAAAAAACCGGAAGGCTGAGGATGGGTACAAGATAGTACCCGAAACATGTTCCAAAAAAGGAAAAAATAACATCTTGAGGTAAATTTAATTATAAATATTAAATGTATTATATACATCAAGAGACGGACTGTAGCAGAAAGTGACTATATATATATATATATATATATATATATATATATATATACACATCATAGCTTTTCACATAATATTATAGTTTAATATTGTATTATATTATATTGTATTATTCTATATTAAGTTTTATTATATACTTATTTTAGAAACAGTTACTTGATGAAGTATAAAATAATTAAATACTAATTTTCATGAAGTATTTTAGTATTATACGGTCTCTGATGATGTACAAATTCTGTAAAACAGAGAAAATAATTTTATATTTCAAAACGAATGTAATTCTCAGTGTAATCACATTAGCTAAGTAGGTTTAATACTGTTTAATAAGAGTGTTTATAAGTAGGTGTACTGTTTTAATAAGAGTGTTTTTTGTCAGTACGTTAAATCAGGTTTGCTTACACTGGAAAAATGTTTCAGATCACGAAGCCGTCTGTGTAGGCGCCACTATACACTTGAATGTTAACAAAAGTCTAACTCTTGACAATTTTAACACGGCAGAGTTGAAAGACGAGGTCTTTAAACTGGGCCACTTCTGGACGTACATCAACACCACGCTGCCCGTGTACAGAGGGACCGAATTTTATTTCGTCGTGGTTTTCGATTTGTCGTCAAAATATGAAAAACTCTTTACCAAAAGGCTCTATCATATGGTAATGGAATACGGTCTGTTTATGTCCGAAGAGTATATGGTCGGCAGCAAGAGGTAGGCGGGGCCATTGCAGTTTAGCAAGCCGCAACATACCAATAAACAGATGACAAACTACAGTTGTTTTGGAGAAGTATGTTGCGCCTCAAAACGTAAAACAGCACGAAGAATGTAATTTGATTAGCAGCATACGAACGTACTTGAATAAATTATACTTTAACATTATCAAGGTGTAAATAACGTGTATAAAACACATCGTATAAAATTTTCTATTTAATAAGAGCAATAAAAAAACTTTTATAAAAAAAGGGGTAAGGGTTTTTATTATTTCCTTGTGTGTGTGTGTGTGTGTGTGTGTGTGTGTGTGTGTGTGTGTGTGTGTGTGTGTGTGTGTGTGTGTGTGTGTGTGTGTGTGTGTGTGTGTGTGTGTGTGTGTGTGTGTGTGTGTGTGTGTGTGTGTGTGTGTGTGTGTGTGTGTGTGTGTGTGTGTGTGTGTGTGTGTGTGTGTGTGTGTGTGTGTGTGTGTGTGTGTGTGTGTGTGTGTGTGTGTGTGTGTGTGTGATATAATATTTGAAATGACTTTACCTCAAGATGTTTTTTCCTTATTTGAAACATGTTTCGGGATGCTTTGTGTTCCTATCCTCAGTCTTCCTAATTTTGAATCTTGTGAAGCACTTGTGTGTTGGTTGGTTGTTGTTGTGGTTCTCTGTTTTCCTTTGGCACTTTAAATTAGTATTATTGTGTGTGTGACTTTGTGTCTTTTTTATGTTGAGTGCTTTGAAAATTGTGTCATGTTTTTTATTGATTTGTTCAGGTATTAATTTGTTTTGTGTTTTATGCTTGTATATTTGTAAATTTCCCCAGTTGTTCATTATGGTTCCTCTGTGTGTTATGTGTTTTATTAGTGTCATGTTGGTTATGTTTGGGAATTCATGTCCAGCGTTTATTCCATGTGTCGCCAAATTAGATTTGTATATTTCTGCTTTTTGTATTCGTTTAGATGTTAAAAATAACGTTTTTCTGTTTTTTTTCTATGTAACATTTACTGCAATCTTGGCATTCAGTTTTGTATATACGATTGGTTGTTGTATTATCTTTGTTATGTGCGTTATTTAGTTTGTGTAAATTATTTTTCTTAGTTTTGTATGTTATTTTTATGTCTGTGTTTTTAAATAGCCTTGTTAGCTTTCTCATTTTATTATTTATGTATGTGAATGTTACCCATTTTTTTGTAATTATTATATATGTGTAGTATAGTATATATATATATATATATATATAATATTTATTTTTATAATGAATGTACCTCAAGATATTTCTTTCCTTATTAGGAACAAGTTTCGAGAACACCTGTGTTCTCATCCTCAGCCTTCGTAATCTTGCGTATGGTGAAGTATTTGTGTGTTGGCTGGACGCCATTTTGGTTTCTTGTTGGTCTCTGGTATTTTAAAGTGGTGTTATTGTGTGTGATTGTGATGTATGTATTAGTATTTTGTGTATTTTCGATGTTGAGTGCTTTCAAAATTGTTTCAAGTTTTGTATTGATTTGTATTTGTTCAGGTATTAGTTTGTTTTGTGTTTCATGTTTCTATATTTGTAAATTTTCCCAAATGTTCATTATGGTGCCTCTGTGTGGTATGTGTTTTATTAGTGTCATGTTGGTTGTGTCTGGGAAATCATGTCCAGTGTTTATGCATGTGTGGCCAAATTAGATTTGTATATTTCTGGTTTTTGTATGCGATTAGATGTTCAAAATAACGTTTCTTCAGTTTTTTTTCTATGTAACATTTATTGCAATCTTGGCATTCAGATTTGTATATACGATTGGTTGTTGTATTATCTTTGTTATGTGGGTTATTTAGTTTTTGTAAATTAATTTTGTTAGTTTTATATGTTATTTTTATGTCTGTGTTTTTAAATAGTCTTGTTAGCTTTTCCATTTTATTATTTATGTATGTGAATGTTACCCATTTTTTATTGTAGTTATTATTTATGTGTTGTATAGTGATATATATATATACAGTATATATATATATATATATATAATGCAACGGTACAACCATCAACGGTACTGTGCATTGCCAAAATAAATTAAATAAATAATAAAAATAAATAAATATGGATTAATAAACATGATTCAGATTGCATAAGCTGTATCGTAGTTAAAAATAGGGAGCGCAGAATTCATGCATGGACACGCATTCCTGGTACACCTGTCGCTAGCGTTGTGTACGCGCGTATTTTGTTTGTGGGTGTGAAGCCTGTCTGTTCCTGAAATGTAACCAACCCTTTTCAAGTAGGGTAGTTTTTATGTTATATTTTAATTATAAGAAAAATATGTACGATATGGTAAAACAAAAGACTCCAAAGTTTATAGAAATTAAAGGTTAAAAGACCGTGCCAACGTGACGAAAAGTGGAATTACTATACGTAAAAAGTGAATAGCTCTTTTTGTAATTACAATAAAGAAGTGTAATTTACGTATAGTAAACACAGAAAAATTAGCAATCGATTGAACATCGTGTAGTGTGAAACAGACTTCGCAATTCGCGAAGATAGGCGAAAATAGTGAATTGAACCAGAGTGGAGGAAAAGACGCTTCGACAAAATCTGACAAGTTGAAAATTGTTCAGACCTGAGCTTTTGCACAACCTGACTATAAATACCAGGTCGTGCTAATAAAGTTTCTTCTTCTCGATTCAACCGTTGCCACAGGAGGCTATGACAGTCGACGACGCTATTTTAAATCTATAGTAAGGGTCACAGGACAAACTGGAAGTCCAACCAGAGCAGCAGACCACATACAATGAGGTCTATGGACACACCTGCAGCATATGATGTGAGGCGAGACGACTATTAAACAGCACATGCAGTGGAATCCGACCAGAGGACCAGGAGGACACGATGGTCACGACAAGAAGACCAGGAGGACACGGAGGACACGGACTGAGGACCAAAGGAGGACATACGGATGATTAACCACGTCAAACGAGGTGATGAAAAACCATTGTAATTACAGACTTTTGAAAGACACTAATTAAAGTTAGAATGAAAGACATTCAATCTGTATTAAAATAACTAATTGTCCATAAATGTAAAAGCAGAGTGAAATTTAGAATAATATCTCTTGTATAAAATTTATAAATTGAGAGTAACATAAATGATAAGAGAAATATTTGATTTTTCAGTTAACGTAATTAATAAAGTTTTTGTTGATAAAGGAGAATGCATATGCAGTAGAAAGTTTTAAGACCAATTAATATTACAGGAATTGGAATACAAGTAAATTCATTATTGAAGTAAATTAATCTGCCATTGCAAAAAGATGACCACAGAATGAGTAAGCCGAGAGCAATAATATTTAATTAATTGAAATTAGATAATAAGATTTATGTATAACCTGTTGTATGTAATTTGTTAGCTATAAGTTGTGTACGAAAGAGTCGTACAAACGATTTAATAATGAGTACTATTTCAATATGGGAAATGAAAGATTTTGTTTAATAAAAAAATAAGTAATGGGACAATTTTAAACTTAAATAACGCATCATCTTCTTATTACAATTACACCCATGAATTCAATACATTATATAATTTGTTATGTTATAATATATATTATATTTATTTTTATAATGAATTTACCTCAAGATATTTCTTTCCTTATTAGGAACATGTTTCGGGAACCCTGTGTTCTCATCCTCAGCCTTCGTGATCTTGCGTCTGGTGAAGTATTTGTGTGTTGGCTGGACGCTATTTTGGTTTCTTGTTGGTCTCTGGTATTTTAAAATGGTGTTATTGTGTGTGATTGTGGTGTATGCATTAGTATTTTGTGTATTTGAGTGCTTTGAAAATTTTGTCATGTTTTGTATTGATTTGTATTTGTTCAGGTATTAGTTTGTTTTGTGTTTTATGTTTAAAAGTGAAAATATGTTGAAAGTGAAAATAAAAATTTGATAAAGAAAGTTTCTTTGTTCAGTAATTGGAAAATTATCTTGGTCATGTTTATCACCTGCCTAAGTTACAAAAGAAGCTTAGTAAAAAGATGTAGCTTAAACAATATGTCGGATATAAAAATAAAAAATAAGTCTCTTCTGACTCATAAATTATTAGTCGTCTACGTTTGTCTACAAGTATCTACAAGTATACAAATAAAACTTGAAAGAGTGACGTAGTTAAATATTCAAATTTTAAAAGCGACATAAGTAAATAGTTCTACTTTTTCTAGTAATAATTTCAAATACAATCACTGTTTGGAGAGCCTAACAAGAAAGTGTGTATTTTAACACCTGATAGTCTACTCATGACGTTATAAACGTTTCTACATTATTTAATAAATTAAAGATATTAACCTAATTTTGGACGTGACTTGAAAGAGAATTGTTTGTGCAAACAGACAAATTACGGACATCAGACGAACATGCTGCCGGAACTACATGTTTCTGCGTTGACGTATTCTAACGGTTTTATCGGTTTAAGGATAATCAAATAAAGTTTGTGTAATCGCATTTTCCTTTCTTTGCCAAGAAACATCAACCACCAACAAAGGAAACCACAACTTGAGTTTTGTGACCTGTCCATCTGTTCGTTCACCGGAGTAGCCTGTATCTGGACCACTAAAAATTGTTACACTGATCGTCGGGCACTTGGTAGAACATTTTATTAACACTTGAATATCTGAGATCAGTTAAAAGGTGTGATAGACGAGATCATATAAGAAATGAAGAGATGAGAAGTGATTTATGTATTTTTGCAGTTAACGGAAGCATTAAAGGATACAGAAGAAAATGGATTCAACACATTAGTAGAATAGAAGAAAGTAGAAGACCAAAGATGGCTGAAGGTCACAACCCTAGAGGCGGAAGAAAAGTTGGTAGATCTAAGAAAAGCTAGACCGTGGAATAGGAACAGGCCGCTAAAGCCTAAAACCGTTAAGAAGAAGGTGATGATGACTTGAATTGAATGAATAAACACTTCGTATAGTTGTACAGATAATAATTCATCGGTTCAAATCTAACTTCTGAAGCTGCCGTAACTGGCGAATCGATTGTCAGAAAAACACAAATCATCTGCAGAACGATACCAAGCGCTTGTTCATTCGATTCAAAAATTGTTAGATACAAAACGTTTCACTCTATTCTTTCTGAAGTAGAATTACAGTTGGAAACCGTTCAAATAAAACATGTTTATGTTATCAGAACTTTGGGCTGCCATAGTCGAAGGCTGTTGGGTGCAAACGTTTCGGCCGCGCCTTCGACGGCCATCTTCAGTGCAGAGGGCTGCAACACGCAGACCAAGGTTTCGCATTCAGTGACCACTGGACTGTGTGGTTACTACCGAAAAACGTTTTGACCCAACAACCTCGGAACCCGACAAGCCGAAGTTCTGATAACACTGAAGCCGGCCGTGAAACCTCAGACAGGATTTAAAACATTTTTGCGTTCAGCAATATTTGGATTAAAAAACTAAAACGGTCTAGTTACCGTCGCCATTTTTCTTGTATACTTTTACAATATTATAATGTGAAGTTTATTTGAACCAACTTCTGCGGTCACTTCAACATAAATACGTGTCAAGTCCTGTATCGTCCCATCGCAGACGCTTTTAACGTAAATTCGAAACCTGCAAGTGTGCCACAGAAATAAACGAGCGATTTCATAACAGGACTCGACAGTTACTAATAACCGTTCTTATACTACACTATTATAATTACCATTTTTAGACGCAGCTCTTCTGTATTACAACATTGCTGGGCCGCTCCTGAAGTTGTTACTGCTGCAGTACCGAAATATTTTGTTTAAAGTGAACAGTTTTGTAATATTGAGCAGGTTAGCAAATAAATGGTAAAAGTGCAGTGTATAAAATAAAAACTTGTAAGGGCGTACAACTAAAATAGGAATAATAATTGTTTTCAATTATTTATTTATCTAATAATCGCTACAAAGTACGAAAAGGAAGGAGATGAGTAATAAGTGCAGTTTCGTTCTAAATGCAGTGTAGACACTTGTCTTTTAACGGTATAAATACATGTATACTATTTCCGTTCTTAGTTCAGTCTTGATGTAAACAAACCAAAGTGGCAAATCTGAAACGCTGTTGGTCAGGGGCGTTGACACTGTGTTACGCGCATGTGCAGAACGTCTCCATGCGAGAGTTGTCTTACCACTTGATTGGGGGCATTTCGTTTTAAGACTTCCTCGTTATCACTGTATTCTAACTCCTTCTGAATTAATATGGAGCCAGTTGAAACGATATGTTGCCCGTCACAACACAACATATGTAAGCTGCGTGATATAAAACAATTGATAGAGAAGGCGGTTATTGCCCTCATTGTATGGAACATGCAATCAAGGAACAATATGAGCTCTGGGAACTGGCCCACATTACCGACGTCGTTGTGGACAGTCTTACTCGAGTATACTGCCCATAACGCTGACTCAAGTGATGGTAAAAGTTCCGACACAGATATGAAAGGGATTGATTTACTTCCTCACAGTAGTAGGCCTATACAGTACACTGGCAATTATCGCAGCTTCTATATTTAGTTTTAAATAAACTTTTTTTTTTTTTTTTTTGCGATTTTGTATTGTTAATAAAAAGAGTCAGTATCTGGTGTTATAAAATATTTCACTGTTGGCATGGCACAGTCAAAAAAATGTTGCTTTGGTCAGGA
This sequence comes from Magicicada septendecula, assembly GCA_034769895.1. Classification (NCBI taxonomy): domain Eukaryota; kingdom Metazoa; phylum Arthropoda; class Insecta; order Hemiptera; family Cicadidae; genus Magicicada; species Magicicada septendecula. The sequence goes on along the minus strand of CM068368.1, from coordinate 82,257,973 downwards.
CAAATTATTACAATTTATATGTGTTTATACAGTATCAATATTATATGTAATTATTTGTATCCTGTCTGCACTGCTTCTGGCAGAGTGACACGCCTCTAATTCAGGCAGAAAATACCGTTTCAGATGTGCCACGCCTGTTTGTTTACATCAGGATTAAACTATGAACGGAAATAGTATACAAAATTTCAAGTGTTCACTCGAGTAATGACTATTAATCCTTGGCCAGCGACAACAGATCCACGCTTACAGATCAGGCGGTGCATTCTTTCAGCCATAGTGGTCAATAGGAAACCACGGGTAGGTGATTTTTTTGTACCCTCCTTTTCTATGCATTTTTTCCAAAAATTTCCTTATATATTTTGGCGTGTAGGTTCTGAGAGGTTTGAAGTTTTTGTGCTTACGATACGGCGTGGTGTTGGTCATCTTTATCAGAAACGGTAGGTCCACGTAGTGTTTTCTGTCCCGCACGTCCTTCCTGAGAAACGTGCATCGGCCGAAGAAAATGTCGCCCATTTCCAGAACCTCACCCGTGTACTGGTAATAATACCACTTCTTGCGTCTCCTGAACTCTGCTACCACGTGACGCGCGACCACGTACATGTCAACAATTGTTTTTCTAAGATTTGCGTAAATATACTTCGGCACTAACGTCGCAGTTTCGAATATACTCTGAAAAAAATGTAACGATAAGGTTCGTTAAGAATTTAATAAAAATAAAAGTAACAGATATAGAATAAGTAACTCATTTAAATATGTAACATCGAATACTACAACGTCTACTTAGTGCCTACAGTAATTTTAAGGTCTATAAAAAAAAGAATACATTTTACTGATAGGTTTCTACAAGTATTTTTATTAAATTTGAACACACATGTTAATAGTATTAGAAGTATGTACCGGGCTGTTTAGCCGTGGTCCAGGGTTTACAAACAAACCAAACGTTTCGACAGCACCACTGGCTGCCATCATCAGTGGAATTCGAGCCTACCTGAACGCGGGTTGTTAAACGTCAGGCCCACAGAAGTGTGGTGAAGGCTGAAGATGTCCCGCGATGCCACAGTACTGTGGGCCTGACGTTTAACAACTCGCGTTCAGGAAGACTCGAATTCCACTGATGATGGCAGCCAGTGGTGCTGTCGAAACGTTTGGTTTGTTTTTATACTCTGGACCACGGCCAAACAGCCCGGTACATACTTCTAATACAACTGGCACCGGCCGTGAAAGCCTTAGAACAATATTACACATGTTAACAAATCTAAAAATAACTCCGATCAACATTACAATGGAAACAATTCTCTAAACATACACAGGTGCAAAAATGTTGTGCAGTTTTCGTTTTTTAATAACGAAGAAGATAAAACAGTACTGACTCCGTTTCTCCCTTTATCTGACAAAGTTCCTTGCAGTTGCTCACACTACCATACATTGCCATTACCGTGTCAATAATTTACCATTTCTCAAAGTATTTTCATTTTCATAAGAAGCTAAACGGTGTCGGCATATCTGACTTGCAGTACCATAGTACGAAGTCAGTACAAAGATCTATTCAATAATGTATTTATTACACTGCATAAACTGGATTTCTTCTAATTTATGAAAACAGTTTTCTCCTCATTTAGGTTATTAATTTTGTTATTAACAGTGTAAGAATATAAGCACCCTCCGTACGATATCTCTATTATATCAGTTACTTATAAGTAGTCTTCGTGCTTCGAATTTGTGTTTCAAAAATTTGATAAAACATCAAATTGTATTATTGCCAGTAGAACAGGCTTAAGAATTCCTGCAATGAAAACCAAATTTAAAAATTTGCCAAACATTCACAAACGTTAAAAATGCGCCAAAATTCCTGGTAACAGATATTGGTTGAATAGAGAGAGGATTCGAAAATTCAAGTATCTAGGAGAAATAATTCAAGAGAATGGTTTAGAAAAATCTGCTATAGAAGAAAATATTCATAAGATGGAAAGGACGTACCTATGGTATAACTAAAGATTTTTACAATAAAAAGTGCGTATCTAAAAATGCGAAAATAAGGCATTACAGTACAGTAGCGAAGCCAGAATCCCTATATGAAAGTGAATGTCTAGCATTGAATTATAATTTAGACAAACTAGAAATATTGGTAAGACGAATTATTAGGAAAATATTAGGCCTACAAAAAACTTCGGAATGTTGGAAACTAAGAAGTAAAAATGAAATATATTAAAGTATAGAAAGTATAACAGAAACAATGAGACAAAGAAGACTATTATGTTTTGGACATTTATGTAGAATGGACGACAATAGGTTAACAAAGCAGAACTTCAAAAATCTGTGGGGAAAGAAGTCAACGTCAAGTTGGATTAAAGAATTCCAAAAGGATTTAGAAAAAAATAATATACATGCAGAAGAAGCAATTGAAAGAGAATTTTTTCGGGCAGAAGTGTTAAAAATGGAAGGATTTCAGGGTAGGAGAGAGAAAAACGCACGTTGAAAGTGGACTGACGACAGGAAGAAGAGACACAGTGAAAAGATTAAAGAATATTGGATAAAAAGAAAAGAACAAATTATAAAGAATTGAAATTGGCATGTGGTCCTTAGATGGTAGATACAAAAAAAAAATTTTATTATTGGTACAGGGAAATGACAGCGGAAGGAGAACTCGACAAAACATTACAAAATCACTTAATTTCTTTTTGGCGTTGAGCAACAGTTTTTTTAAACATCAAAGAAGTTTTCCATACTATATGGTTTATATGCAGTGTTCCAGGAAGAACAGATCAACAGTGTCTACTGTCATCATCAGGACTTAGATTATTATATTATAAAATAATGATTACTTTTGCAAGTCTATTTTTCTTATTTTTTTTACTATATTTGTATCTCACATACGTTTCACAGATTCAATCCGTACCTTCATAAGTGTGTGTGTGTGTGTGTGAAACAATTTGCTGGCCAATATCGATGTATGGCTGCGAAATGTGTGTGATAATAGCCATGTGAAAAATGACAGGTGGGACAGAGCAATAAAAAGTACAGAAAGGAATGAACAAATAAGAAACGATGGATATGCTAGTGAAAGCGATATTGGAGCTTATAGAGCAGCAGGCAGTTACGTTGCTGGGATTATCCGTATACAACGAACAAACAATAACAGCCAGATAACGAAATATAAAAAGGCCAAGATAAGAATAAAGAGGACGTTGGGAAGGCCGATGGAAAGATGGGGAAACTTAGTGGGAAGATTCTAGAAAAGAAGTAGAAAAATCGGACTGAGGCAAAGATAGTGTCGAGAAATTAGGAGGAGTGGTGTAGGTTTATCTTCAGTACACAATCTCAAATCGTTAGGCTATTAACTGTGAATAATTAAGTAAATTACTAGTATGTACCGTGAGCTGAAGAACTCCCTCGCTATTTATTGTTAGATAAATTACAGTAACTAGTATTAAATAACAGATGTATTTGGGTTGAATTTAAAATCGTTTTTAGTCAGCCACCCGGCTGGAGTTTTACAATATTCCCAAATTGTCCCTTTTGAAAGCCCTGGAGTCGAAAAATTTTTTAATTTCTAGAACTGTACACTATATTTAGATGTTGGTTAAAAATGTCTTTAGTTTAATTAAGAAAGTTGTGTTAGTGGTAATAATGACAAACAGAATTATCACTGTTGCACATCACTATAGAAAAATTATTCCGATTGGAAAAAAAATGTCTTTAATTGGATATCGCACATGGAATTTGTGATTTTATCAAACTTTTGAACGACACTTTGGATCGTGGCGTTCTAAAATTTGAAATTTCTGAAAATAAACAAAAATTCAGATTCTAGGCGTACTTTCCCTGATAGAAGTACACATGTGCATGAACTTTGCAATGGAAGTGAAACGAATGGAATCGCCTAGATTAGCCGAGAGCGTCCTCAACTCGTCCCCCCTCCCCCGCCGATAGTGGCAGGTGTTACCTCAGTCAAGGCGATGTTAAAATATGTTCCAGATTCTTCAAGAAATACGCATCAGCGTCAGAAAATTAAGTTAAGGACGGAAAATTTCTAGAAGGCGTGAGCGACCTATAAAAGACATAGCAGCCGGCTTGTGAGTTCAGTTTAAGTAGCGGTTTATTCAAGTGAAATTGCGTTGAGCGACTTCCCTTAGCGCGGATCGAGTGTTTGAAGAAGTATTGTAGCGATGTGTTGTTGTCTTTTAATTAGTGCGGAATTCTTTTCGGTTGACATTAATATTGCGTGTGGACAAATTTAACTGATATTATTGTGCGAGTTGATGACAAATTGTTAATTGCAAAGCTGGTTATTAGTGACTTGTATTTTGTTTTCCACTGTACCATACGACGATCAGTTAGACCATGAACTTTTGCAATTTTTCACAATTTTGACTTCCCCATATTTTTACCTTTCCTCTTCCTAGTTTTGAGGAGATCACTCTCAAAACCAATAGGATCTTTTAGGATAAACATTCAACCGTATGTGCCCAAGTTTCACGAAAATCGGGCGTGAAAATAAACGAAATAGGTAGATAGGCAGACAGACAAATGCCAAAAGTTTGAGTTAAAACTGAAAACTTGCTTTTCTCGTTCTTTTAATATACTTATTCTATTTTTTAAATAGGAATGGGCTAAAATTTATCGAGTGTGCCTTATTGATGTACGCAGTCTATTTATTAATGTTGATAAATTTATGAATTACTCTACAATTTCTTCTGTCGTATAATCTAAGCTTGTAGAAAACCGAAATTTTTTGAATGAAATAAATTTCCATTAAAATAAGTAAATAGTACGGGGGGTAAGTCAAGTCCACGTCCCCGTCGTGCCCCTCGGGACCTTCTGTAGCCACATTGTAGCTACAGATGCTAACGGACCTCTGTGAAGACCAACGGACAGAATGGTGTAAGAGATCTCAATGATCCAACAGCAGGACGTGCGGAAGAGCCTGAGAGGAGCAGACCTCTTCAAAAACCTGGGTTCATCTGGCTCCGGATGGTAGCACCCAGTAAGGGCACCGGGCTAGGGTTACAGCTGAAACCCGGTCAACGGTCTCAAAGGCGGATGAGGCATCTGAGTTCCCAACGGCAGAGAGAGCGGAAGAACCTAGTGGAGTAAACCACGAAAAACAATCATTTCGGACTAACAATCCGATCTTATCTCGGAATTTAATTCCTACTTTTGCACTCTATACAATTTCAATTGCAGTATGGAAAGTCTGCTAAGATGTTGAAATGTATCAAAGTATAGAAAATGTAACAGAAACAATGAGAAAAAGAAGACTATTATTTTTGCACATTTGTATAGAATGGACGACAATAGGTTGACAAAGCAAATCTTCAAATATCTGTGGTGGAAGAAGTCAACAATAAGTTGGATTAAAGAAGTCCAAAAGGATTTAGAAAAAAATAATATACATGCAGAAGAAGCAAATGAAAGAGAAGTTTTTCGGGCAAAAGTGTTAACAATGGAGGAAGTCCAGGGTAGGAGGGAGAAAAACGCAGGTTTAAAGTAGACTGAAGACAGGAAGAAGGGGCACAGTGAGAAGATGAAAGAGTATTAGAAAAAAAGGAAAGAACAAAGAGTAAAGAATTGAAATTGGCATGTGGTCCTTATATGGCCGATACGAAAAAAAATAAATAAATAGTACAAGAAAAATAAAAAATAGAGAAAATTTTCTCGTTTAAAAATGTTCAGCTATCTCGAACGATGGAACATTTTAAACAATCTTTGTTTCATTTTTCGTAAAAATTTGTTTTAAAATTTTCATAAATTTGCTTTAATTAATGAAACTGCAAAGATACTTACTTGTTAATTTACTTTTTGTGTTTTTGTTTTGTCACAAAGCTATTTGCCAAAACAACTGATGGTATTACTACATCTACGCCCATGTTATCCTTTACATGCACGAGCATATACAATCGACACAAAACACTGTAATTTATCACAAAAAAAGAGTCTGTTGCTCGAATGTCCACTGCAGGAATCAACACACAGGTTTTGTTCTGGTGAATTCGAAGGCTGGGTTAATCTTTATTTTAAAAGAATCTGTAACGTAGCTTTGGTTTTTACTGTCCTTTCTCTCGAATATAACCTTCCCGGAAAATAAGTCGCCTGGTCCCAGATTTATGTTCCGTGCTTTAGACATGCGCCAACTAGAGGACCTTTTAAAGTCTGACACAAATGTGCGCGCCAGCGTCTCTGAAGTTTTAAACTGTCCGTGTATGAAGACCGGTTGTAATTTTCTCGTTTCGTTACTCCTCTGAAAATTTGCGACGAAGAAAACGTTTAGTAAAACTTGTTCATTACTATTTATTACAATGTCAGTGAAATAAAATTGTTCAGGTTTGTATATTAGGCTTACCTATCATAAAATAGTAGCCAATATTATTTATAGTGTGCAGTCCTAGGATGAAGAGTAGGTCTATTGGTTTAAATCCTGTCCTGTCCTAATGCAATTTTGCTTTGAAGAACAGTTACAGTCATACATATGAGCCTGTTAATACTATAATGTAGTCCGCGTAATAATCTGACCGGTAATCAGAACTTCTTTATGTTATGCCCTCCGCTTAGTAGACATTTTAAACTCCAATATCTAGATCAGTGTAATTTGATGGATATCTGGTTTCAAAAATTAATTAATTGAGGCTGGTGTTGGTTTAAATACAGCCATCGGAAAATAGAAAACATTAAACCTACAAAAGACAATTATAATTTTTGTAGGTGTAAAGGTCATTTTACCTTAATGTATGCTTTAAATTTAAAAACCCTAGAATATTTATTTTTCATTAGTACCTGTTATACTGTATATCAAGGAGAATACACCGAAGGACTTACATAAGCACTAATGAAACTATATGACTCAGTGGTTAAATATCAACTTGAAGAAAAAATATTATTTTAAATGACACCCACCGCTATGAAAATTGCAACACCTTTAATTTTCTTTACATTGTGAGTAGTCTTTTATAACAAAGCAAACATTTAGAAAGTATTAACAACATTTCTTAAAATTTGGAAATGCTTAATAGAATTAATTGCACATACTGGTAAACCCTTTTCTAGCCACTCATACGTTCAAGTTGTCTACAAAGAATCAATAAGATGGGTGAAAATACCGATATTGAGACGTTGGGACTTTAGAATTAGTAACAGAGTCTTAAAATCAATGTTTTCCGCTTCTATGGTTAAAATTTTATTCTAAAATTTAGCGTAAAAACTTTAAACACACTCACGCACGCGCGCACAAGTACACCGTATTCTGTAATACGAATAATACTATACTGAATTTAAAATTCTTAGGTTCGTAATTATTGGACAAGTAGTGTTATTTCATTGATACTCAGTCTTCAAATGTTAGTTGAATCAGTCAATTTGGAAGTTTAACAAATATGTTTTTATAACTACTTAACTACATTTTCTAAGTGATAAATTTGGCGCGAATAAATTGTAAAATCTTTTACCGTTTCTACGGTCATTTGAGTCCCCCGTAAGTCAGCCTCGTCACGCTATTCTAAATAGCCCCAAGCATATTCCTTTTCTTTCTGTTTCACCTTCGCTCCTCAGGGAAATCCTTCCCAAGCACAAGCACGTCTCTAGCACACTGCTTGGTCCTGTTACCATTTGCCATCGACACAGAGGTTTTCTGCCTCACGGAGAACGACCGACGCCTCACGTCGGCTGCCTACTGTGTCCGAGGCGGGCGGCCTTTGCCGTCCGCATCGCCACCAGGGGCAATGCTATTAAAGCATAAAATTTGTTATAAATTATGGCGCCATCTTGTGGATAACCGTGTTGTCGTGTCCTTTTTCAGTATTTGGGTACCCATTTAATGAAAGTCCAGCACTGTTTTCATCTGGCAGTCATCGGGCACGTCCCGGAAGCTGAAATTAAGTCACGGGTGCAAAGACCCCTCACTACACAAAGCAAAGCAAAGATAGACCTAATGGTGATGGCATGGACGACGCAGCAGCAACAGTTTGAAGAAGTTGGAATTTTTCATTTCTAACTTGAAATTTTCTAACTTGGTCCAATTTTAGAAGCAACTTGATAGGCTACTAGACTATTGCAATCACGTTTTCAGTGACATTCAGGACTACCGAACACAATTATTACTATTTTTTTAATATAGTCTTACAGCTAAGAGTTCCTCTCCCGACTGTTGGATACAGTTCCACCTTTGTCGTGTTTACTTGCTGAACTGCTACTTATCATGTTCCGGACGAAGCTTTTCAGTGTTTCTACCATTTTTAAGTCCTAAACCACGACAAGTAACAGTTCAGCAAGTAAAGATGACAAAGTTGGAATTACAGAGACTGCTAATTCAAATAACAAGATGAAGTTTCATACCGTATTCAAAAACATGTGAACGTATTGGTTACAGAATCCAAGTAATAAAATATGAAAGTATAGGCCTACAGAATTTAGAAATTACGAAGAGGCCTCATAAACCGTTTATTACTATAGGCTTAAACGGATTTATATTTAAAGTAGAAACATTATTATATTTTAACTAAGATATAGGCTACACATGAAATCGGAATACTAGTTAATTTCAGCCCTCGGTAAAGACTATGTTTGAAGTCCTCTCCCTTAACCTGAACGGTAAAGTCTTTCTTCTTGTTAATAGAAATGATGATGATGATGATGATGATGATGATGATGATGATGATGATGATGATGACGACGACGACGACGACAATATAATAATAATAATAATATTTATAAGAGGGGAAAATGTTTTATGCACCGTCAGAGGAAACCGTGTGTCCCCTGGTTTATGGGAGTCTTACCCGCTAAAAAACCCACCTCTAATTCAGTCATTCATATCCATCCTGGAACCACTTAGCGTACTACTTCAGGGTGTAGCCTATTGCGCCCTTATCGGACTCCTTCTAATTGGCCCTTATCTTCTACTATCCGTTGGGTGCAAGTTGGACTTGTCATTCCTAGTAGGGTCCACTGAATAAATATAGAAATGCGGTCCCATTCCTCATTGCCACGAAGCATAATCTCAACTACGCCCTTAGCTTGAACTCCCCGAGCTCCATCTCCAGTGCCATCCTCTCTCTTGCAACTCTGCGGCATTTGAAAAACGGTGTACACGGCATCTTATGGGGACAGTCACCATACTGGCATGCTGGGCTTTGCATTTTTCCCATTCTGTGGAGGTAGGCATTAAAATTGCCATGACCACTGATGAGCTGTGTCAGATGGTAGTTAACCGCACTGTGTTGGCGATCAATCCATTCCCTCAAGTTTGGTATGAGTCTTGCGGTCCATCTTCCTCTGTCCTCTCTATTCCATCGATCTTCACATTGCCGTAGAATGAGACCCCTAGCTTTATACTTTGCTGTATCTTTTACAAATTTTGTCTCTTCTTTCGAATAAATGCTTTTGCTCTAGAGCCAAATGGTCTGTGCGAACCACTCTGGGAGGCCGGCATTGGCACTGCCCGATAAGAGAAGCTACTCTGAGCTCCTCCTCTTCTCTGAACCGATGTCATACGCTTCCTGTATTTCCTGATCTTCAGTGCGTCGGCTGGTAATAATAATAATAATAATAATAATAATAATATTTGTCACTATGCAGGCCTACTCTTCTTTCTTAGAAAAATAATGTGATGTTAGACTGTGAAGAATAAACATAATATTCGACACTAAACATAACACGTAATCGTAAGAATTTGGATACACAGGGAACAAATTTACAATACTTTGTTTTGTGTGGATAAAAAAATATTCGAAATTAAGTTGTCTTTACTAAGTATTAGATTTGACTTCATGAGAAAATTTCTAATATTCGGAGCAATCAATAATTAGCAAATTACAGTGTTTATAGGGTGATTCAAAATTGCACGGCAATCTCACAGGACCTGATTCTGTAGCTAAAAATAAGAAATAAAGTTCATATAAACATAGGTCCGAAAACGGTTCGTTAACGAGTTACGGCTCGCGAACCAGTTCGCCCTGTTTTCTGTTCCCACGGTAAAATGACGCCATACTGAAATTCGTGGGGTACAAAGTGAAGGGTAAATTTGGTGGTTTCTTATGGTATTAGATCTGAAAAATAGAATAAAAGAGGCCCCACAGCTGTATCGTAATTAGTTTTTAAGAAAAACTAAGGAAACACAAAACAATTTGAGTAAAAAACACAGAGTTTTAGATTTGGTATAAATGTTGGTATAAATAACTTCGATAATTTACCAATAAACAAATAAAACTTACTAACTAACTTTGTAGAGAATTTAATTATGAGAAAACTGATGTGTATAATATATATTAAAAGTGAGCACAAATTTGAGAAATTTGACTTTAATTAAAAACACAACAGATAAAAAAGGACAAGAAAAGTGTTACAATTTACAAGAAATGGTATTGTAAACTTTCAAAACACCTACACTTGGGCAGACGAAAACCCACAGACTGCTACAAGACATGACCAACATACTTTTTCATTTAATGTGTGGTGCGATCTTCTTGGTGATAATCTCTTAGGTCCTTTTTCCTTACCACCAAGGCTTAATGGAAGACAACACATTTTTTTCAAACGCATCTGATGGAACTCGTGGAAGACATTCCACTTGCAGATAGAGTGCAGATGTGTTTTTTGAATGACGGTGCATCTGCTCACTTCTGTCATGATTTGATGACCCATTTAAATAATACATTCGGTAAGCCATGGATTGGTCGAAACGGACCAAGAAACGGCCACCTCAATCTGCTGATCTCACGCCAGCAGACTTTTCCCTTTGGGGTTGGATGAAATCGTTAGTTTATTCCGCTCGTATTAGCACACAAGAAGAATGAGGCACGCATAATAGAATATGGAACTACTGTTAAGAATAATCCTGATGCTATAAAACGTGCCCGGCTAGCATGGATTCGCTGAGCTGAATGCTGCATTCAACAAAATGGGAAAATTGAACAACTGCTTTGAACGAACGTTTGTTGCTTTATTAATTTAACAATTTTGATATTTAGTCATTTGAAAATAAATTAATCAATTTCAGTTTTTAATTTGTTACAGTTACATTTGTTGTGAAAACGTTTACGAAAACGTTCTGTTTAAATTGTAACATTTTCTGGGGCATTCGAGGTGGCTATTTTACTGGTCAGTTTCGACCAAACCCATCCCTTATGTAGACAGTAATATGAAAAAGTATGTTGGTCATGTCTTGTAGCAGTCTCGTGGGTTTTCGTCTGCCCAAGTGTAGGTGTTTCGAAAGTTTACAATCCCATTTCTTGTAAATTGTAACACTTGTTTGGTATGTTTTGTTTTTAATTAAAGTCGTTTCTCAAATTTGTTCTCATTTTCAATAAACATTATACACATAAATTTTCTGATAATTAAATTCTCTATAAAGTTAGTTAGAAATTTTTATTTATTTATTGGTAAATTAACAAAGTTATTTTATCCCAAATCTAAAAGTGTGTGTTTTTCGAAATCAATTTGTTTGTGTTTACACAGTTTTTCTTAAAACTAATTGAGATAGAGTTCTGAGATCCCTTTTATTCAATTTTTCAGATCAAAAACCATAAGAAACCACCAAATTTACCCTTCACTTTACACCTCACGGATTTCAGTATGGCGTCATTTTACCGTGGGATCAGAAATCAGAGCGAACTGATTCGCGATCCGTAACTCGTTAACGAATCGTTTTTGGACCTATGTTTATATGAAATTTTTTCTTATTTTTAGCTATAGCATCAGATTCGGAGAGACTGGCATGTAATTTTGAATCACCCTGTATATGTGCTATAATTTCTCGGGTAACCGCGCTCGCGCGCGCGTGTGTGTGTGTGATAGACAGAGATAGAGTACTAAAACTGTGACTATGACGTGAAACAAGCGCTTGGCTGTGACGTACTTACAAATCGAAATATGCATCCAGTACCCGGCAGAACCAGAAAATATAATTTTGGAAAAACCATGTGTGAAACGTTTGTCAGAGTTGCTAGTGTCGAATTCACAGGAGCGATGTTAGATTCGCCGTCACTGCTCAGTGAATTCAATAAGAATACGAACAGAAAAAGCCACCCAAAGATAGTGAAATCCATTTGTCCTGGCAAAATTATAATGTTCCGTAGGTGTTGTTTTCAAATCTGCCATCGTTTACACAACGTCGACAATGGCTATACATTTTGTAAACTTTAGAACATACATAATCTACACACAGAATCCTACATGTGTGTACGTATATTTAAGAGTGTTTTCGATTTTATAGTAGCAATAGTTTGATAAGCCGTCAAATGGTTATTCAATTTATACTACGCAAAACTGGTCAAGTGTATTGTTTGCAACCATTAAATTGATATAGGTTCATTTCAGTCCAGGCGATCGGCTTACTTGATTTAGCAAGAAGACAAAATGATTCTTCTCAACTTATTTAACAGCAGTCAGAATACACATTCTTTAAGCTTATCTGCTGATTATTATACAAATTAAGTTACTATAAAATATTTTTCTGTCATCTTCGTTTCCATCAGCTCCGATCCAAACAGTCCAATTGTATTAGAGCTGTTACAATCACGGTGTCAGACCTTCCTTGTTTCCTTCTATATAGAGCGATGTCCATTCTCACACCTTCTTTGGCCATCTCTTCCGTGACATGCTCTTACGTGTCCGAACCAATTTCACTTTTCCATCTCTACCGTTTGCATTATGTGTACGCTAATCTCCCATTTCCTCTCTTATATCATCATCATCATCGTCAACCTCAAGGATTAGGCTCGTCCTGAACCTGGTCCGGGACCCACTTCGCTCTCGCCCGTCCTACAACTCTCTTCCCCACCGGTCTATATTTCATTGCTAGCACTGGAATCCTGTCACCTGCCATTCTTCCCAAATGTTTACACCACCTTCGTTTGTTGCTTCTTAGCTGTTCCAAACGAACTCCCAGTTCCGTCCTTATATCCACATTCTTCTTTCTGTCGCGAATGGTACAGCCCAGAGTACTCCTCATAAATTCCTCTCTCTTATATCTATATTCTTATTACTTTAGGCCTATACCCACTCTAGTTCGTCTACAGCATCGTCTCTAATAACCCATTTCCGTAGCTCTGATTCTGGATTTGTGTGTGTGTGTGTTTATATGGCCGGGTCATTTTATGAGTGTAATTTATGTTAATTATGTATTATATAATTCGTGCACACGTGATGTTTACATAATACATATTAGTCTATCGATTAAACCGTTACGAGCACAGTCAAACGATAGTTGAGAGAATGGTTCCGAAAATTTTGAGCTGCAGAGCAGTTTTCCGGGCACGCCCCAACAGAATTTCTTCAAGTATTACATTTCAGGAAAGAAACTGTGAGCAATAATGTTCACTTAATACCTATAAAGATAAAGAACTGTACAACGTTATATACACGATGAAAGGATTTTTAAGCATCTAAGCCTCTTAAGCAACATTTTATTTTATTCGAAAATGTTTCCACTTTTTTTACAATAATATGAAACTTATAGTGTGTTCAATCAATCTTCCGGTTGATATAAGGGAACTTAGAAGAAACGGAGAGTTAGCGCTCTTTAAACTAGCATTTTATTGTACATTCAATCCCCTCCCACAGTTACAGACGAATATTGCCGGCTAGAATTGCCAAACAAAAACATCTTTGATTGCACGGCAGTGGAACAGTGGTTTTATAACCAACTTGGTGATACTATACTTCCTCTACTCCACCTCTAAGTACGGATGCTACGAAACACAAATTATACTCAATTCTGTTAACGAGAAACAAACAAATCCTTACCAGGATTCGTTGACCAGACAGTATCGTTTGGGAACGATTTCAAAGCAGGTTATTGTACCATGTTTGGAAAACTTGTCTCGTTGCCATCCCGTTCTCTCTGTCTCGTTTCCAACCCGTTTTCCCTGTCTCGTTTCCATGTCTCGTTCTTCTCCCTTTCCATCTTTTATATCATTGTATTGTGCTCCCATTAATGAAAAAAATCGCTGTTCGCATAATAATTTAGTCTTTTGTTTAGTGAGTATTTAATATTTTACGGGATAACAAATCAATCTTTGTTCAATCTGACTTGTACAATAAGAACAACCTTGTGAGTCCGCTGGTCATTTTCAAACGTAACACACAGTAACTAAAGGTCGAAATAAATCTCAGCTAGTTAAAACGTCTGATTCAGAGACGATGAAACGCTAGCATCCACTGACAGTCTAACCTAACACCGCTGTGCAAAAATTTTTCGTAATTCCTAAGGCGGCTGTAAATTCTGTTTTGTAAAATTTGTCCTCAGTTAAGAGTGAAATAATTTTCTTTTACCAGTGCCTGTGGGGTGATAACAAATTGCTTACCATAAATTGGCGTTGAACATTATTTAAGTATACAGTAACGCTCCTTTAAAACAAGAAATAAAATATTTATAAAACAACAATGTGTTATAGCATCTCGAATCTTACCTCTTTCCCTATGTCAGGTTTACTTAGGGAGGCTCCTTAGTTATCTTACAAATGGTATTAGTTATCTTACAAATGGTAACTATAACTTTCCTCATATTTTGCGACTTCCTAATGAAATACCAAATGCTTCCTAACAGCTCTAAATCTATGTCGTAAAAGTGAAAAGAACATAGTTGATATAGTCTTTTTGATCTCCCTAGAAGCAGTCCTTTAGCGTTGCTAGCATTACCCTTCTTTCGCCAAAGATCCTTTTACTTTTACAGAAACTTTGTAAGCGTGTATATTACCTTCAGCGATCCACGCTTAAGATTCTCCATTATAGGTTATATAAATCGCTACTTTGGAGGAAATCTAGCATATACCAAAACTTAAAAGTTCTTTTTTCTGTTTTTATGCGCATTAGATCCTGTCGTTGTGTATCTACTGAGTGTAGAAGTATTTAGAAGTATAATCTTACTTAAAAATTTATGATAATAGAACCGAATTAGACTACGTCGATCATCATGAATCACCTTGGTCCAGAACTAGCCTATGTCCACCTAATTTAAAAAGGAATCTCTCAGGATATATCATCACAATCATCATCATCTTCACAACATGGCATAGGCAAGGTGCTGCTTGTTCCATCTTCAAAAATCCTCTAGCCATCTCTTCCTGGGTCTACCCACACTTCTTTCTAAGTGTTCCTTCCACCGTTGTTTGTAACATTTTAATTGTTTATTCAAGGTAAAACTTGTAACTCTTCTCTTATGGCCCCATTCCTCATACGGTCAAGTTTAGAATAAATTTTAACTCCTCTAAAGAACGATATTCCCGAGGCCTGCATTTTGCTGTCTTGTTTCTTGGTTGTTGTATCTCTCAAGATATATTTGTATAATAATGAAGATTTGCATAAGTCTATTGCAAAGTGGATGTAATACATTTGGCGGTGTTTCTTGGGAAAACTGTAGACAAATCAAATTTTGAAATTGCTCCCCTGAATACTTGTGTTTCTGGACATAGGCTAGTTCTGCTCCAACGCAGCGAAATGATAAGGCTTCGCCTTAAGCGTCATCTTACAGAAACGGAAAATGTAGCAGAAAACTAAGTCTGGTGTCTGGAGGCTTAAGAGAGGGGAGGCTTGTAGTGACGAAACGTTCAAGTGCCATAGCGCCGCAAGACAATTTATTTGCGCCAGACATCCCCTCACAAACGTCTCAGGACTCGGCGTTAGAATTAAACGTTTTTTGGTCGCTTTTCCAATACAGTTAGCAGAGAGATAAAAATCGATACACTTGCCGACGACAGAACACAGACATCTTTCCAAGAGATCTACAATTTTCACGACCAATTTTCAAGAGACCTCAGTTAAAACCTTACATATTCAACGCTATCATACGGAACACTTTTGTCGAGATTCACTAAAAATATACATTTACTCCTTACAATAAGATACACAAAGGAGTAGAAAAACGAAAAACCTTTTTGTTTTATAAGAAAACTGTTTTTATTCTTCTAACTTATTCTACTGAGTTTGTTTTGCAATATACGATTTGCACACGTAAATAGTAATGTTCTTGAAGGGCCTGGAAAACGTCATCCAGCCTACGATCACTTCACCTTTTTCCAACGTTATGTTATCGTTCTTGTAAGTATAAAGCGTGTCTGAAGTGCGAGTGAAGTGGCCGAAAAAGAATCTGCCTTCGTTGGACTGGTATATGGCTCTTGGTACGTGATAACCGTGCGCCAAGATCGGTGTGTACATTGTGATTACTGAAACATTAAGAAGCGTGTTGCGTTAATGCACTGATTATTATTGTTATAAATGATGTTACACGGGCATTTAAACTATAATTAAGAGATGCTTATACTATGTACGTAATATCTGAGCGTTATTACTCCCAGGGTTCACTTTAGTTTTTTTTTTTGCTATAAAATCCATTTTTAAACAATTATGAGACGTATAATGGAAGTAAACTACAACTTTAGGCTATACGAGAGTGAGTTGAAAAGTTCGCGGAGCGACATCTGTAGCTTAGCGGTACAACTAAAATTTTTCATGTGCTGCAAGATTTCTATTTATGTGAACTATTGTTAATTTCCAAAGCTATCTTTCACTTTATTCATTGTGTAGAAGCTGTTTAAAATTGACGTTTCATGCATGTTTAAAAAAAAGGAGAAAATCAAATATCGTGGTTTGATTCTTTGTTAAAAATTATTTAGCGCCAACGGAAATTATGAAAGAATTGTAAATGAAACAGGAGATACTGCGACTTTAGAACCAATGGTTTGTAAATAGCCATTTGAGTTTAAGTGGTCGTACGAGCCAAATTGAAGATTCCCCCCGGGCACTGGACTCCCCAGAAATGCAACAACTCCAGATGCGGCAGCCGTCTTGCACAACGCTTTTACACACCAAATTCTTGAGTTAAAGTGTAATACACACGCTCATATGAGACTCCTATGATTTCAACAACGTCATCCACTCCTCAATCTGCGGTCTTCCAACACCCTATGAACTTTTTCGTTAGTGTCATTTTTTTCTTGTACGTCCACTGCTGAGACGGTCTTCAGTGCTTGTACGACCATGTTTAAACTCGAGTGTGTCCCACTTACCGTCGTTTCTGCATCTCCTAACACATTTACAATTTCGTTTTGATTTTCCATTGGCGCTAAAATTCTTTTAATAGTTAATTCATCACAACGCGATGTTTGATTCTGTGCACTTAAAAAACACGCGTGACAGGAAAATTTCAAACACTGGTAAAAAGTGAATAAATTGGCAAATTGTATCTGGAAATTAGCAGGTGTTCACGCGAAATATACGTCTTGCAGCTTACGACAGATTTTAGTTCTACCACTGAGCTATAGATGTCGCTCCGCGACCTTTTCAACTGACTCTCGTACTGTAACTACAGGTTACATGTAACGTTAACATTAGATTATATGGTATTAACAAGCGAGTTTGGAACCAAAGACGCCTATTCGTAGGTCAGATACCGTCTTCGCTTGTCTACTAATTGTTGTACCAGAACACAATACATTTATGACAGTTTAGGTCCCAATCGTCCCTCCCCCGTAAATACGCCCCTGTTTAAGAAAGTTACTTCTGATAGTACCAATTACAGAAGAACAGCGTAGAATAATAATATATATTTCTTCTTCTTCTTCTTCTTCTTCTTCTTCTTCTTCTTCTTCTTCTTCTTCTTCTTCTTCTTCTTCTTCTTCTTCTTCTTCTTCTTCTTCTTCTTCTTCTTCTTCTTCTTCTTCTTCTGCACTACATGGATTGTGATATAGCGAGTTCAGACTTCACAGAGTCTCTCAACAGGATCTCCACGCTCTCTCGTTCCCACTTGCCTACATTCAAACGCTTGTTACGGAATACGCGTGTCTACCATGCGTTCCATATAAGACTTCCAATTCTGCCTGTATTCCTTTATTCTCTCCAGAACCGACTGTAACTTTAGGTCTTTCCTTATGTCGTCGTTTTGTAGACGATCTCTCGAAATACATCCCTTTACTGCTCTTCATTCCCAAGGCCTGTATTATTGAAATCCATGTTTCCTTGCAGGAGAGCCCATGTTTTGCATCCGTAAATTAAAGTCGGCACACCCACGACCTTATAGAAATTCAGCTGTGTCTCCATCTGAGTTTTATTCTTCAATAGTCCTCTTACTGTTCCACAGGTAGACCTATAACTAAATTTATTTAACTTTCTCTCGATATCGTTGTCCTTCCTATATAAAATATCACATCCTAAATAATTAAAATGTGATTCCTACTCCAAAACATTATTATCACTATTACTCCAATACACTAATACTCCATAACACCATTATAAATTTTATTTATCAATTACTTATTGTTTACATTAAATAAAACGTCAAACATGCCTTCCTTTCAGATTCGTAGTCTTCTCTCTAACATTCCTCCTATTCTTGTGATTCCTCATCTCGTTCTTTTTATATTCTTTTGTTGTTTACGTTCGTTCTGTCCTTGTGCTGCTGTTTGAAAAAACTCAGAACAGATTTCCAGACTGATTCGTATATTACCATAATTTGAGTCTCTGGAGGAACAGACTTACTACAGTATTATTGTGCCCATTCCTCGATTTTCAAAGCCAAAAATCCTAAATTTCTAACAACAAGTTTACGTAATCATTCGTTAAAACAAAATCAAAACCAGAGACAGAGAAACTCTACATCGCCCAGACAGGAAGATCTTTTTCATCCAGATTTTCTGAACACACCAAAGCACTAACCAATAATAACATAAAATCCACATATGCCACACAGAAGAAGAACACCACTCCTAAACGTCATCTGAGTGAATAAAACAAGGAAGATTACAGTGAAAGTAACAACAATATTAATAATTATTATGTGTGTAAACAAAGAAGTGATGAACATTCAAAACAGAGAAACTGTTAGTCGTTTCTCAAACAATTAACTACTTTAATCCGGCTAGTAAGAACTCCAACACTTCTACTTCAGACAGTAATTATCAGTACACACTATAATGTTATGAAAAGTCAGTAATCTTTTGACCTCACGTGACTTGTTGTGTACGTGTGTTTTGTACATAAACGTGGAATTATTGGTAAAATTACCCAAGTCCACTTAGGTCAATTTATGAAAAACTGAAATTAAAGATTTTCAAGAGCAATGATAAGTCATAAAACTGATTTTCAAGTTTAGGTTTTATTATTAATCGAATTTTTTTTATTGACTACGTACCTGTTGAAAAAATAAAAATAAAAAGAAAAATGCATAAAATTTTGAGACAAAAATGTTTGAAACATCTTGAGACATCATTAAATCTTGGACTTGGGTTTATTTACAGTCCACATTACAGTCCATGTATCTGTTTACTTAAATGTTGGCATGTATATGTTAATGTTATGTGTGTTGTGTTATGATCATGTATGTATGTGTGTCTGATCATGTAACGCATAACCTGCAGCTGGTACGAATACTCTTTCACCTATTCACGCTGGAAAGACTATCCATGGTACGTCATACAGTGTGATCTTTTATAGTTTTCCCCATTTTAACAGCATCAATTCACATAATATTAATTATCTCCCGTTTAACTTATGTTTTTTTTTTATTAATAACCTGAAAAGTTTTATTTTCACATGGGCATCATGTGTTTGTATGGAAACATTTTTTTTATTTTAAACTACTCTTTTGTTTAGAAGTAGCTGAATTAATATATGATGGAAATTTCAGTGGTAGTTTTGCCACTAACCCCACAATATATTATTGCTAACTAAAGTGTGGGTCATACAGACATTAATAAGTAAGTCGTTAGTAATTAACTCACGTTTGTTCGAATACGTAATATTGAATCCGGGACGAGAAGCGGTCAGGTTAGGCATCGGTATTTCGCTTTCGTATTCGCTCAGCTCTTTCTGTGTTATCTTAGTGAAGCCATCGACAAAGTTGACATAGTCTAGCGGACTTGCAAATAAAAATATCCACAGCAAATTAACTTCCACCCGCATGGCCGTGTTTTATAATTTATTCTGGCTTCGTTATTGTTGTGAATTCGTTTAGCACAGCTTCCTAGTTACCGTATTAACTTGTTAATTTTTTTTTGCTTTGCCTACTGAGTAAAAAGTATTCTAAAATTATCCCAATTATGAGAAGCTTGCAAACATTGAGTTATCTATTCTCCGATAACATTAATGTCTGTAGTGTAATTAAATTTACGACGTACGAGTCTCGTAGACTTCAGACACGAGATTAGTGTAGTCTTGACATGACTGTGTGTTCTGTTTTTGTTACTGATTGAAGATTTCAAGGATTAAGTTGCTCGACAACCGTAGTAGACCCTTGAAGACAGTTACTACCAACGAGAATTAACTCTTGTGAAATGAAATGGTGAAAAAAAAACGAAAAAGCGATTTAATTAATCTTATTGAATAAAATGCTAAATGGACACTAACGCTGTAACATTTTTCACTTCCAAGTTCCGTAAGGAAATGGAAGTATGGTGATCGCGAAAAAAATCGTGTTCGAGATAAGAGCAGATTCTGATTGTACTACCCTCAAAACATAAAGAAAAATCATTTTCCGAAAAGTGTCTTTGTGTCTGTGTGTAGAATTTTGTCTATGGCGAACGATAACTGCCGCAAAATCAAACAGAATCAAATACGTTTTTGCATATGTACCCGAGTTGTAGAGGACTCAAGACCTATTGATATTGGTGAAGATTGGTTAAGGAGAAGGGGTAGTTTACCTGCAACGTTTTATACTTTAACGAGAGTAAAGTACTTAATTTTGATAAATAAAGTATCCTGAAAAGACGGTCATAACAGTCTACTGTAGACCGGAAGATGAAGTATCTATAAATGAAGAGGGTAGCTGAAGGGGGAGGTGGTCATTTTCTATAAATGAAAATGATAGTTGAAGGGGGGGATAAGTTTTTATATGTGTACTACGTTATCGGCAAAAAAGAAGTGGTTTGTTGTAAAAATTCCTTCCCGGGCTGTTTGGCCGTGGTCCAATGTTTTCTGCAAAACCAGACGTTTCGGCAGTGCCATCGACTGCCATTATTAGTGAAAATCGAGTGCGCTAACGTGAGGTGGTATAGGTTAGTGACCACAGTACTGTAGTTAACGCTGAAGAAAAAAGTAGTTTCTGTGGAAATATTTCATTTCGAAAATGATTTTAAATATAAATCTTAGAACATGGAAGTCATATCGGTACTTTAATTGTGTTACTAAAATTTTCTGGAAACCGTATTACGTCTTTGGGCTGTTGTAAAACTGAAAATATGTATGCACTGTTCCATAAAAGACTGGCATATATTATGTGATATTATGCAAATTGTAGCATCACATTAACAGCAACCTTATAACCCCGAAATTTTATTGACTACGAGAGAAACTAACACCCTGCACTCTGTTATCTTATTAATATCTCTACAAGTACTGCAGTAGAAGTATTGCATTAAAATGTACCTCTTGTGTCAACACACATTCGTATACGATTGCATTTCATATGTGGTCCTGTGCTACGGGAACCCACTGTGTACTAGACCAGAGTTTTTCTACCATTTTCCGACCGTAGACCCATTGTTTTTTTTCCACAATCCGGCTGTTTCTTTCTAGAAAGGTAGCTGTTTAAGCGCAGTTAAAAAGGCAACTGCCTTTTTTGAAAAAGTGCTCAATCGATTTCACCAAACTCTATCAACAGCTTGGGACAACATAACAACAATATTAGAGAATATTAAAGTTGTATGTTGGAGGGCAAAAGAGAATATTTTAACAGAAATATTTCTCGTTGTGGTAAACTTTTATTTACAAAAACACAAAATGAACATACAAAGCTAACCGTTTTTAAATTTATGAAAACTTTGAAACTTTCGAGTCATCAGTTTAAGAATCATTTAAAACACTTATGTTAACCTGTTATGCTATCCTGCGCAAATCTCTGTGTGTCTTACATGCAGAACTTTTATAAAATTCCTGTTAATTATGTTCAAATCCTGAAGAAAACCTCTTGGCGTTAACATTTTTTTTTACTAATTTTTGGAACAATTTTTACATAATAGTTCAATTTGGAACAAATTGAACTATTATGTTTTTGAAGTCTTTTAAAATATCGACCGCATCAAAAATGTCTTGTATGACAACGTTTCACTCATATTACAATGAGTATCCTCAGGTCTAAGTGACGAAAAGGTTGGCAAGCGTACTCAGTAATATAGTGTAGAAGTGGCGGTGGGTGGTCCGGTAAGTGGATCCTGCCCTGTAGGTGTTATACCGCTTGCATTATTCAACTCACGTACAGTGAAACCAGAAAGTAAAGGGTACCAAGTCGAGCTGAGCGTGACTGTTTCTCTGCTGATGTTATCCTTGTGTTTATTAACTTCTATTGCTTCTAAAACCTTTCTATCATAATACATATTACACGACCTTATAACAGATGCGTCTTTGAAGTTTACCATATGATTAATTAAGGCTGAAGCAATTACCCGACTTTTCAGCTGCTACGTTCTTCGTATGTCTGACATGTCCTTGGACTCTTGTGGAATTCAGGCGACCAGTCTGGCCAATGTAGACCTTCCCGCAACTGCATGGCGCTTTCAGTGTTAAGCGGGATTGATTCACAGGCCAACAAAAAAATTTGTTATGAAAACTTTTTAAACAAATACAGCTGTATATTATGTATTTTTG
Source organism: Magicicada septendecula (assembly GCA_034769895.1). Classification (NCBI taxonomy): domain Eukaryota; kingdom Metazoa; phylum Arthropoda; class Insecta; order Hemiptera; family Cicadidae; genus Magicicada; species Magicicada septendecula. The sequence continues at coordinate 82,235,410 of CM068368.1, read as the reverse complement.
GGTGCTGAAACCGTATCTGGCATCAGTTTTTTTTGTATCACCCACAGTTCCCTCACAATATGGCCGCAATTATATTAAAATATCGGTATGGAGAACCATACATGACTTCCATATTCTAAGATTTATATTTAAAATAATTTTCAGCCAAACAGCCAGGGAAGGAATTTTAACAAAAAAATACTTCTTTGTTGCCAATAACGTAGTACACATATAAAAAAAATTATCCCCTCCCCCTTCAACTATAATTTTGATTTATAGAAAATTACCCCCAGCCCGTTCAACTAGCCTCTACATTTATAGATATTTCATCTATGTTTCTACAGTGGATTATTAAGATCTTATCAGGATACTTTATCAAAATTAAGTACTTTACTCATGTTACAACAAAAAATGTTTCAGGTAAACTGCCCTTTCCCCGTAACCGATCTTCACCAAAATCAACAGACATTGAGTTCTCTATAGCTCAGGCACATATGTAAAAAATTATTTGATTCTGTTTGAATTTACGGCAGTTATGGTTCGTCATATAAAAAATTACCCATGTTAAAACATACAACATTAGATTTATAAAACATATCTAAGATTTATATTTAAAATCATTTTTGAAATAAAATATTTTCATAGAACCTACTAACGCTGGGGAAATCTGAGGAGCCAATCAGAGTTGGGCCTACCTGTCACTCTGCTGAATTTGGTGGAAAGCCCTGTCACTGTCGTCAAAGTATCAGCCTTGACAGGGTCCTCTTTTTCTGCAAAATGGGAGAGGCTTGAGATGGAGTGAGTGACATGGTCCCCACCTCAATGAAGAACCCACTGTTTTATAAAAATATATTAAAATTTTGAAAACTGAAAATTCTTTTCTTGTTGTAAATATTTATATTTTATAATCAAAATGACTTTATTTTTGTTATCTGGCAACAAAATTATTTTATTTTAAACAATTACCATTGTTTCAAAAAGTTTAAATAAATTTTCAAGTACTTTACTCTTGTTAAAACGTAAAAGGTTGCAGGTAAACTACCCCTTTCCCTTAACCAATCTTCACCAAAATCGAAAGTCCTTGAGATCTCTACAATTCAGGGATGTATGCAAAACATTATTTGATTCTGTTTGAATTTGCGGCAGTTATCGTTTGCCATAGAAAAAAAAACGTTGCTGGTAAACTACCCCTTCCCCTCAACCGATCTTCACCAAAAACAACAGGTCTTGAGTACTCTAGAAATCAGGGCTGTATGCAGAAAATTATTTGATTCTGTTTGAACTTGCGGCTGTTATCGTTTCCCATAGAAAATACACTTGTTAAAAAAACGTTGTGGGTAAACTACCCCTTTCCCTTAACCGATCTTCACCAAAAACAATAGGTCTTGAGAACTCTACAATTTAGGGCTATATGCAAATAATCTTTTGATTCTGTTTGAATTTGCGACTGTTATCGTTTGCCATAGGAAATACCCTTGTTAAAACATAAAACGTTACAGGTAAACTACCCCTTTCCCTTAACCGATCTTCACCAAAAACAATAGGTCTTGAGAACTCTACAATTCAGGGCTGTATGCGAACATTATTTGATTCTGTTTGAATTTGCGGCTGTTATCGTTTGGCAAAAAAAAAATTTTTCCTTAATAAAAAAAAACCGTTGCAGGTAAACTACCCCTTTCCCTCAACCGATCTTCACCAAAAACAATAGGCCTTGAGTACTCTACAAATCAGGGCTGTATGCAAAAAATTATTTGATTCTGTTTGAATTTGCGGCAGTTATCGTTTGCCATAGAAAAAACATCTACAGACAGACACACAGACACTTTTCGGAAAACGACTTTTTTTCATGTTTTGAGTGTAGTAGAATCAGAATCTGCAATAATCTCGAACACGATTTTTTTTGCCATCACCATACTTCCATTCCTTAAGGAATATGGAAGTAAAAAGGGAGCAAATATATAAAAAAAAAATAAAGAAACTTAACTGATACTTTTGTTTAATTACAGATTTTATTTAATTTTATTTAACTTAACACACCATATACAACTTAAATACATATATTTGAAGTGTTTATTTTTTGTATTTCTTTTCTCTCTTCTCTTTGAAGCTTCTTATGTAGCTTTTTCTCCGATGTGATGCATTTTGTCGTTCTCGGTGAAGTGACCAGCAGTAATCACCCATCATATTGACATTCCACCGTCCCTGGTAACGTTTCTCCATCACTTTGATGTCCTGGTGAAACCGCTCTCCTGCTCTTCACTCAAATCACCCAAGTTGTCGGGGAAAAAGTCAAGATGGCTGTGTAAGAAGTGGACTTTTAGGCTCATCAAACATCCCAGCTTTTTGAATTTGTCTATCATATTAGGTACGATAAGCTTATAGTTTGGGTCTTTTACATTGCCCAAAACTTGGTCACAACTTGCTTAAATGAGGTCCAAGCCTCCTTCTCCTTTGTAGTCATTTTATTTTCAAAAGTTGGAATCGAACATCATTTTACGAATGTCAGGCCCAACGAAAAACCCTTCTTTCAGTTTGACTTCTGATAAATGAGGAAACTTTTCACATAAATACTTAAAACATTCACCATCTTTAGGAAGGCTTTTAAAAACTGTTTCATCAAACCTAATTTGATGTGAAGAGGTGGTAGAAGAATTTTTTTTGGATCTATTAAACTTTTACGCAAAATGTTCTTCTCTGCAGGTCTTAAGGTTTTTCTTGCAGGCCAATTTTTCTGGACCAGTGTTGATCCCTTGCTCTACTGTCCCACTCACATTTGCCACCACTGCCAACCTAATTTCATTTGGATTTACTGTATGTTGTACTATGTCAAATGCACAAATATTAGATAAAAAAATGCATTTCTTACGTTTTGAATATTCAATTGTGAAAAAATGGTAGGTGATATGACATTTTTATTATTATTTTCGGACTCAGCACACACAAAAACATAAGAATCAGGAAAAATCATTAAAAATTTTTTTTTTATCGTTGGCCTGTGGTTATTTTTAAAAATTATGCCAGATTTTTTTGAAATGTTTTTTAAACAATGTTTTAATGCCATATTTCCTCAACATACTGCTAACTTTGTCGGTAAGGTAGGCAACATACTGCCTTTACGTACGGTAAGAATTCTCTCTGGTTATTACCTTCTGCTGTAGGTGTCTCTGAAGGTTTTTCGGTCGTCATAAACGCTTTACGTATGGCATTTCTGTTATAGCCGTTTGTTTCAAGAGCGTTCATTAGGTGCTTTTTCTCCTCGAGGAAATGTTTGTCATCAGATAACCTCTTCGCTCTGTAAAAACGTGTGATCAGAACGGCTTGCTTTTGCGGAGGATGAGAAATTGCATGAAGGTATCTGTCAGTGTGGGTAGGTTTCCTGTACACACGATGGTCTAGAGATCCGTCCTGTTTCCGTGTTATCCAGCTTCCACGTCAATGGTAAACTGAATGGACTTATGTATTTAGTTTACATGCTGGAAGAAAGCCTGTAGTTCTTCGTCACCGTGAGATCAGTTAACAAAGGTATCGTCCAGATATCGGTAAAAGTGTGTGGGTTTCAGTTTCGGTGAATCCAACGCACGTCTTTCAGATTCCTCCAAGTAAATGTTGGCTACGACTGGCGACAATGGCGATCCCATAGCTGCTCCTTGTAATATTTGGCATCCCAGTGAAAATATGTAGACTTGAGACACGCTGAACCTAAGCCATACAAATCACGCGCCACTAGAGGTTCAATAACATTTAAGGCGTCATCTACAGGAATGTTGTGAAAAATGAGACAATGTCAAAACTAACCAAAATATCTGCTAGACCCAATGTTAAAGATTGTATTTTTCTTATGAACCCCGCTGAATCCCTAATAAACGTGGAGGTCTTCCCCACAAAAATTGTAATTTTTCTGAACTAATCGCACTGACTATTGGTTACAACGTTATGTCTGGCTTTTTTTGGTATGGATTTTTGACAAATAACTGTGTTCTCGGATCCGAAACGAAAAGACTTTAATTTTTATCATCCAGAATGCTAGTTCACGATTTTATTAAATCCTCAATCGTCTTCTTTATTCGTGTAGTTTGATTTCGAAAATTGGAACATACTGGAAAATTTGTAGAATAGGAAAGGGAGGTGTTTATGTAATGAGTCGGGTATAATACCTAAACCCACAGATCCCGGAAGTGTGTACCCTTCCGGACATTTATACAGCAAATTTGTCCACCTGACCTCGTAAAAAACATTTTTTGTTAATTATTATTCCTTATTCCCATATCACACGGTTCTATCTTTTTTATGAGTTGCTTATAATTTTTTCATGATAAAATAAATACAGAAGAGGCATCTTTGTGCGACCAATTAAATAACAAACAGTTCAGAATTCTGCATTCATGGCAATGTGTATCCAGAGAATATTTGTACATGATAACATTAAATTGAAGTAAATATGATAACGTCAATTTAAAATTGTCAAAATAATATTCATCACACTAATACACAGTAAAATGGAAATGAATAAAATTGTTAAAAATAACCACATTAACATTGGAAAGCTTCTCTAAAATATTGCTATGGATCAGATCGCTTTTTGAATTAAGCTGTACTTAGATATGGCTATATATCAAAACTGCAGAAGTTCACATATGACGAAAGTGATAAGACCTAGTTGAACAGAAAGGAAAGCAAATTTTGAGGTAACGAGGGGAGAGAATGAGTAAAGAAAAGTACTAAACAAAATGTTATTTTGGAAGATAGGATAGGGCAGTGGTTCCCAAATATTTCAGTCAGCGGATCCCCCTCAAAAAATTAAAAATTTTACGGCCCCGTCTGAGTTATGAAATAAAACAAACAGTAAATATGACACAAACTCTTATATTTTAATAAAAATGTATTACAATCAAAATTCTCTTAACTTGCAAAATTATAATATTAGTGATATCAAACATAGTTTAATGTGAACAGTGCAGCTGCTTTTGAACAATTAGCTCTGCAATGTTAAGTTTAATGTCTGATAATTTCAATATTAAATCACTATCGACATCAAGTTTATTTCTTAACTTTGCCAACCTGGGCTCTGTCTTTCCAGCCCCACACGTGTCGAAATCCAGCTACTTAGGCGTAAAACCACATTCACGGAAAAACGTTTTGCTTAGATACAGTGCTTATAGCCTACATGAACTAAAACAGGGCGATCAGTTCTGCGTTGATACGGCGCTCTAGTCAGTTCGGCTGAAAAACAGGTCTGCTACACGACATGATTCAAAGAGATTATTAAAGCCATTAATTTGAAATTATTTACAATTACAATTAGTTTGTACGAAAAAATACTGGAATCTTCTACTAATTGTTTACATATTCTTAAATTTCGATTTTAGACTATAAAAAATTGGAGGAAATTACGGTATATTCTATGTTAACTTAAATGTGTCCGCGGACCCTTTGATTCGAGGACACCTCCGCGAGATGGTATACATTTGTGACCACAGTACTATGGTTAAGGCTGAACAAAGAAGTAGTTTCTATGGAAATATTTTATTTTGAAAATGATTGTAAAAATAAATCTTAAAACATGAAAGTCACATATCGTTCTCCATACCGATTAAAAACGCGTGGTGCCCTATGCTGCCATCAAACTGGTGCCCCTCCCATTCAAAATTCAACCTGGTATCCCTTGTTTACACTTATAAATGGCATACACAATTTCAGAAATTAATAATTATTTTCTTAAACTCTCAAATTACAGCAAATAGTTAGCTAAATAATGATTACAATGAGCATAGTAATACTTAAGCTTAGAAAATATCAATCGATCCAGTTTTTCTTGATTTTGCCTTAAATAAATGTTGTATACTTTCTCTTGTATATTAAATAGAGCGATTCAAGTATTTTGCTTTCAATATTCAACCTTGGTAACGAAGATAATTTCTCATCTCCAGTAGTTGAACTCAACATATCTGTAATGCGTTTTAATACAGCAAATTATCTTTCAAATTCGCAGTTAGCTAATTGCAGTCAGAAGCAGATTATAAGCAATGTATATATTCGGAAAAACATAAATATTTTAAATCACTAATCCAGTGTAATACTTTGGGCGGACAAACTGAAGTATCATGGAATCTATCATCTTCATTCGAACGATTTGAAAAAAAAAACCTCTTTCTTGCTATTTTACTCGTGGCACAAAGTGCTTCATTTCTGTTAGAAAAAATTTATTCACATCGTTCGAGTAAATTTCAATAAGAGCTTTTGCTTGATTTTCCAACTCGACATTCTCCATGAATAATAAATAACTCTGTAAGAAAACCAAACAATTGCGTAATGTGATCACAGGCTTTGCTTCCTTTAGTCTTTCATTCGCTTAGTACAATGGCGCCCTCTCAGCCAGCTGAAGCCCTGGTGCCCGGTGCTGCAGCATAACCTAGCGTTATGGATAATCCGCCACTGACTTTCATTTGAATTGATTTGTGAACAAACGGAACTGCCAGTTTTTGGGAGGTAGAGAACACACGAAAACTACACTCAAAGATCTCTCCACACTCAAAAGTGACAGTGTGGTGCGGTGTTTTGCAGGTTGTGACCGTCGGTCCTTACTATTTTTGAAGAGGGGAATTACAGTGACTTCGGCGCGCTACGTCGGCATGTTAAGCAACTTCCTCCATCCAGAATTCTAAACGCGTGGGGGCAAACAGGATGGTGCCAGAGCTCACACGGGATAGCATTTTGGGGGGAATCGTTTAACGCATGTTCCCTCATAATGTGATCTCCCTATTCGGGGATACGTGTTGGCTCCACACTCAACTGATATATCAATTTACGACTTTTTTTGTACAGTCTTAAGCTCAAGTTAAAAGTGTCCACGAACAGACCATGCACGGTCGAAGAGCTGAAACTTTCTGTTGTCAAGAAATCGAAGCTACACCGAAATGGATGTTGGAGAGTACGACTCAGGACTCTGAGGAGAGACTCGGAATGTGTGTCCGGCACTAAGGACTGACATTGTTATCCGTACTGACATTATTAGTATCCGTAACTTAGGAATGCAATAATGTACCTTTTCCTGGGAAATTAAACATTTTTTAATCTTTAAAATAAATTACGTTATTCTTATGTGAAAAACACGCGTTCCCTTTGCTCCACCATATATACATACATACATATATATATATTGTAACCAGACCCTGTATTCTGTAAAGTTACAAATAAAGAGAAAGAAAGAAAAAATTTTATTTATAAAAAAAAGTTTCTGAAAAAAAATTTTTTTTTATGTTTGTTTATGATGTATATAATTTGGAATTAATTCTGTTTTATTGTTGTAATTGAATTTCTAAAATTTAATAAGGTAATTTTTAATTAATTCGCACTTCTTGAAGATCTTAACAAAGTCCGGAGTTAAACAGATTAACTCCTGTCAGCAATCGATTAACGACTTTCCGTGCTGGTCCAGTATCTCACTTGTTGTTAATATTTTCTTCTTTCAGGAAGTCTCGTTGCTTAATTAAAACCTTAAATTACCATGTGAAATAATTTATAAATCCATACAATTGAAATGAATTGATTTATTAACAGAATTAAATAATGATCGATATTAAATCGATTTTGAGCAATTGTCGACTCCGTCTCAGGAATAAATCGATATGTTCATACAGCTTAAAAATTCTTATAAGTATTATAAAAGGTTCTTGGAGCGATTATATTATAATAGTCAAAGAAGGGCAGGACGAGAAAGTATAACATTTACAATAAATTATTTTAAATAATTAGTATCTAACAAATGTGAATAATCTTTATAAAGTGTTTAATATAGTTGAGTTTTCAAACCAATACTGCAGGCTCTGTAGTCATTCAATGTTGGAGGCAGTGCAGCTCGATTCCATGATGGCGGACATCAAAAGTGAAGAGGTTATTCGTAATATTCGTCACGAGCAAATCTCACAATAAAATCAACTTTATAATTGTTTTGAAGATCCCCGAACTTGTGTAAACGGTCTAGGATGTTGTTTGGGATAGTCTGGATGAGTGTTCATTGTCCACTGGTGTTAATTATGTTGTATTATATGTATTCACTCATGTCTGTTCGTTACGAAAAAAACGGTTATTCTGTGGGAGCTCGAATTATTACAAATATGTAGTTTTAATGTTTTATATCACTGGTATTATGTAGTGTGGTGTTCGTTTTCACTATTGTCGTTGAAGTTTTATATGTTTTTACTTGAAAAGTGTTTATTTAAGTAACTCTCGTTCTCACAAAATTTTTTAGGTAACCTTACTACTTCACTATACGGTTTTAAAGAACGCAATTTCACATAATCTGTTCAGTTTGAGCGTTAACAACGAACTAACTAACTTCCTCCACTTTAGTAAAAATCTTGCCAAGTTAATATTGGAAAAGTATTGTTAAAATAATTACGACTTCCCATATACATGATTCCAAATTACATTATATATGGAATAATTTTAGTTTATTATTAGCTTTCATGAATTATTAACCATATTGGTTTATTTATCTCATTCTGATTTAATATGTTATAGTCCATATCTGTTGAGATTTTTGTTGAAATTACCAAATTTCTTTCTTTTTGGAAATCTAGGCCCAAAACTTGGTTTCCGCCTTCATATACTTTTACTGCCATTTTAAGTGTTATTAATACCATTATAATAAATTTCAAATGGTCATAAATCCCTTCCTTTCCTTAATTACATATAAATTGAACATTTGAACTGGTTTTTAGTGATAATTTCTGAATTTAACATTCCTCTTTAAAAATAGTTTATTTATACATTTCAAAAATTTTCAATAATTTAAGGTATTTTTCTATATTACCTTTTTAAATCATAGGTTCATTTACATTAGTTGTTAATTGACCTACCTTACCTAAATCTTGCCAGTTTACATGATTCATAGGTGAATTAACTGGTTTATACTGAGTTTCTGTGAATTCATTATTTGGCCTAGAGTTTAGTATTTTACATGTCTGGTTTTTTCAAATAAATTTACTTCTACTCCTCCTCTGACCCTTAAAAGCTATCATGACATAAAATAAAATTGTTTACAAACTCACTGAGATGTGTAGCATCTAATTCATGCTACTGTTATAAAAATAATAATTAACATCATTCAGCATTCTGTAAAGTTGGACATGATTGCTGAAATTGTAATTAACATACATTTAACTCCTTTTGTTAATTAATACAGAATACATACTGAAACATTTTAATTGGTATGTATGCTGTTATTTAACTAATATAACTTATTCTAAACATATAAATCTTATTGTATAAGAACTCTTTCAAAAATATGGAGTTCATGGCTGGGAACAATATTAGCCATTTAAACGTTTTAATCCTATGAACACTTAAACTATTACCAGTCCTTTCTGACATTATTACTATTATTTAACATCCCCGTATATATTAAACATTTCCACCCATACTTTAGTTATTGTCATTCCTACAAATGTCTTGTAATAACAAAGTGATATAAAATAATGAAATATTGGAAATACCTTCCATTTTATTATTTCATGATTTGCCAATTATCAAATATAAAAGTTGTTTTATAGCATATAGTTTAAGTCATAGTAACACTACAACTTCAAGTTTATTATATTTCAAAAACACTTACACTAGTACACTTTCACTGGTGGTTCTGACTTATTGAGTCTTATTATTCTCAGACCAGACCTTTAGTCAGAATGGACTGTGAAGATTTGTTTATTTTTTTATCACACAATAACTTTAGTTGGTGCACCTCTTACCATACTATATAACACTTTTGTTTATCAATAATTACAATTTTATAGGGTATCGGGATGTTATAATTTCTTTAATTGTATCTATGGGTTTGGGGTTTATGGTAGTTAATAATAGGTTTTATAATGGTTCTTCCATCCTATTTCTTCCTTTCTTCTCGTCTTCCTTCTTGTTTTCAATCTTGGGTAAACCAAGGTACTCCGTGTTATCTTGACTGATGGTTGGTTCGGAGTATCTTCCTAATTTTTTGATACTGACTTTACTCTTCTTTCTTGGTTTCAGGGTATTTTGTTTATCTCCTGATAATAAACTTTATTCTTCTTTCTTCTTGTGGCGGGTATTTTGTTGTTTCACCACTCCTAATCTGATTCTTTTTCTTGATTTTGGTATCTTATTTGCCTCCTGCTCCTAACCTCCTGGGTGAATTCCTGATTTTATAATATGAGTTTTCCTTAATTCTTTCTTTGACTTTTAATAGTGGTATTTTTTATAATTTTATGATTGTTTTTCTTTTATTGTGGTTTTTTCCTTTGAAGTAATTGAATTTCATTCGATATTATTTTAGTATATGTAATGTAATTATTTTTTATTATCTTAAATGAATTAATTATTGGTGGAATATCTGTCATGCTACAATATATATATTGTAACACTTTGACCTGTTTACACTGGTTACAAATAATTAAATTTGTTTATGTATCTTCAAAGAAAAGATAAAAAAATTTTATTTAAAAAAAAATTTTATTTAAAAAAAATTTTGTTAAAAAAAAAATTTATGTTTGTTCGTTATTGAAATAATTTAGAAATAATCCAGGTTCTGTGTTTTGTTTAAAATTTTAAATTCTGTGAGTTTATTTTGGTTAATTTTGACACTTCTGGTAGACCTTAACTAAATCTGGAGTTAATCAGATTATCTCCTTGCAGTAATCGATTGATGATATTCAGCGCTGCTCCAGTATATCACCTTTAGTTAAGATTTATCGTCTTCCAGTAAGTCCTGTAGTTTGATAAACTCTTAATTTAAAATGTGAAATAATTATAGGATTCAGATAATTGAAACAATTTAATTTATTAACAATTATTCTTAAAAATCGATTTAAAATCGATGTTGAGCTATTATTCGACCCTTTCACAGGATTATATCGATTTGCGATTACAGGTTATTATTTTTTATATAAATATTGGAAAAAGGTTTTTATAACGATTATATTTATATAGTCAGAGAAGGGTAGGCCTAGAAAGTATAACATGAACAAAAAATAATCTTAATAATTAATAATTAACAAATTGATAATCATATAGAATGTTTATAATATTTGAGTTTTCAACCCAATGCTGCCGTCTATGAAATCAATCTGTAGAGTTGCAGTGCATCATGGAACCATCATGGCGGCTAACTGAACTGATGAGGTTATCGAATAAATGGTCGCTGGGAATTCTAACAATAAATTCACCTTTAAAATTGTTTTATGGATCTCCTCAATAGTGTAAACTGTCTATTATGTTGTTCGAGGTATCCTGGATAAGTGTTCAGTGTTCACTGGTGGTATTTGTCTTGTGTTAGATGTGTTCACTTTTTGTCAGTTTGTGGCTAAGAATCGTTAACTTGCTGTATAGTGAAATATTAATGTTAGGTAGTTGTACTGGTTTAATTCACTGGTATTGTGTTGTGTATTATTTGTTTTCACTATTGTGGGAGAGTATTTCACTTATTTTAAGTTCAAAAAGTGTCAATTTAGATAACTCTCGTTTTTCACTGACTTTCGTTTAGTACTCCATTACACTTCTCTATACGGTTTTATAACGCGATTCCGCATCGACCGTTCCCGTTGAATGTTAACAAAGAACTAACTTACTTCCTTCGTCTTAGGAAATATCTTGCCAAGTTAATATTGGAAAAGTATTGTTAAAATAATTTTCATTTCCTATGTACATAATTATATGGTAAATTATACATGGAATATTTTTAGTTTATTGTTCGCTTTCATGAACTATTAACCACATAATTGGTTTATTTATCTCATTCTGTTTAATTTGATATGTCATAGTCCATATTTGTTGAGATTTTTGTTAAAATTACCATATTTCTGTTTTTTTGGAAATCTAGGCCCAAAAACCTGTTTCCGTTCTTGTACACAATTCCTGCCATTTTAGGTGTTCTAAATATAATTATAATAATTTGCAAATGGTCACAAATCTTTCTGTTTCCTAAATTCTTTTTAAATTTAACATTTGAACTGTCTTTTAGTGATAATTTATTAATTTACTATTCCTCCTCTGAAATAGTTATTTTTTAACATTTCGAAAATTTTTAATAATTTAAGACATTTTTCTATATTACTCCTTTAAATCATAGGATCATTTACAGTAGTTAGGTATTGATCCACCTTACATAAATCTTGTTAGTTTACATGGTTCCTTGGTGAATTAACTAGTTTATATTTATTTTTGTGAATTCATTATTTGGCCTAGAGTTTAGTATTTTACATATATGGTTTTTTCAAATAAAGTTAATTTTACACCTCCTCTGACTCTTAAAAGTTAACATAACATGAAATAAAATTGTTTACATAAATATTGATATGTGTAGCATCTAATTCATGCTACAGTTACAAAAAATAATATTTGACATTAGTTAGCAGTCTTCAAAGTTAGACATGTTTGCTGGAACTATTTTGAACATACATTTTAAACATTTTATAAATTAATACAGCATCCATACTTAAACATTTTAATCTGTATGCATGCTGTTATGTAACTCAAACATCTTACATTAAATATAAACCTTATTCTATGGAACTCTTTAAAAGTGGAGTTCATGGCTCTAAACATTATTAGCCATTAACATTTCTTAATCTCTATCAAACTTAATTTACTTTCAGTCCTTTCTGATTATATTACATTATTATTTTTAATCCCCTTTTACAGTAAACATTACCCCACATACTTTCTTTATTATTGTCATTATTATGAATGTTTTAAAATAAAAAAGTGACCTTATTTATGAAATACTGGAAATATTTTTCATTTTAATACTTCATCATCCTTTAATTATAAAATATAAAAGTTATTTTATAGCACCTTGTCTAAGTTATTGTTACACAACAACTTGAAGTTTATTACATTTAAAAACACTACACTGGTACACATTCTGTTGGTTCTGACTTATATTTGAGTTTTATTATTTTCTCAGACCAGACCTTTAGTCATAATGGACTGTGAAGATTTGTTTATTTTACCATATAATAACTTTAGTTGGTGCACTTCTTATCATACTACTCAATACTTTTGTCTATAATTAAATTACAATTTTATAAGGTTTTGGGGTGTTATATTTTCTTTAATGTTATTAACATTTGGTTTGGGGTTCATGGTAGTTAATAATAGGTTTTTATTATGGTTCTCCCATCCTATATCTTCCTTTCTTCTCTTCTTCCTTCTTGGGTTTGGAGTATCTTCTTTATCATCTGCTTCTAAACTTCCTCTCCTTTCTTCGTTTCCTTCTTGGGTAAACCAAGGTGCTTTGTTTTATTTTGTCCGGTGGTTAGTTCGGGGTATCTTCTTTATTATCTGCTTCTAATTTCCTTCTTCTTTCTTGGGTTTGGAGTTTCTTGTTTATTACATGCTCCTAAATTTTTATCTTCTTTCTTGATTTCGGGATATCTTGTTTATCACCAGCTACTAAACTTCCTCTTCTTGTTTCTTCTTGTTTTTGGGGTATCTTCTTTATCACCTGTCCTAAACTACTGGGTAATCTCCTGATTTTTTAATATGAGTTTCCTTTTAATTTATATGCTTGAGTTTATTGTTGTATTTTTATTACTGAATTACTTTTCTTTTCTTTTATGGTGGTGTTTTTCTTTGAAGTGTATTTTTCTTTTCATTTGACATTCTTGGTTATATGTAATTTAATTATTTTTATGATGTTAATAAATTAATTATTAGTGGACAATCTGTCACGCTACAATATATATATATATATATATATGTGTGTGTGTATATATAATACCTTCAATAAATACACTGCAAGTAAGTTTATTTTCACCTGAATGATATAATTGAATGTTTCGCTTACAATATAGTTAACAGATAATTGATTTTACTTCGATTCTATTTTCAAATGTCGTAATGTTTATGTAGTCAGCTATTTATTATATATATAATGTTTTATTTTATTATTCTAATAAATGTATAAGTTTAAATAAATCGTCTTTTTTTGTTTTTACTTAAATTTGTTCTTTAATTAGTAGGTTATTATTATTTTGTTTATAATTATTAAGATTTCCCCAGATATTTATTTTATTATCTTTTTGTACGTTTTTGAATGTATAGAAATTTATGTTTATTATTTAAACAGTGGGTGGCCGAATTAGATTTGTAAATATGAGGTTTTAAAAACGCATTGTGATGCTGGACGAATCTCTTGGAGAGTTTTTTCTTCGTCTGGCCTACGTAACATTTATTGCAACCTGGACATTCTATTTTGTAAACTCTATGTTCATTATGATTGTTGAATTTAGTTTTAGGTGTTATCTTATTAAAAACAATATTATCTGTGTTATACGATGTTTCTAAGTGCGCGCGCGCGCGCGCGCGCGTGTGTGTGTGTGTGTGTGATTTTAGGAAATTTCGAGTCGGAAGCAGACAATCGTACAAGATTACAAATTCTGAATTGCTGCAAGATATTAAAAGATTTCGATTTCTAACTTTGAATAAAATTTCTTATACTCTGGGGTCCCAAATAGACTTTTGTAATGTTTGCAAAAGCCTAACTTTCTTTTATAACCTGCGTATCTCCGAAGTTAAAAAAATATTAAGTGTAAACACTACAGAGTTGGGTTAACATTGTCTGTAATCTGTCATGGCATGAAGTTTTACAATTTTTTTATAATATGTTTTAAACTTCTTTCTAGTGTCCCAAAATTTACAATTTTTAAGATTGAACACTATATTCATACGGTGGTTATAATTCTCTTTACTCTGATACCCCACTGAATTTTTGGACTTTTTAATAATTTAGACCGCTATATATTTTTCTCCCTGCCGTCTATTTGGGGGGTGGGGAGGCATCAATCTCATAAACAATAGGATTCTGTAGAATAAAGGTATTGACACGCATGTCAAGTTTTAAGATATTCGGTAGATGCGTTTCAAAGTATCGTGCAGACACACTACCCAACAGTCACATAGATTGGTAGTCATATAGATAAATATATAGTGTAAGGTTACTTAATAAGGTAATATACTTAATATGGTGACAGTTTAAATTTACACTACTTCCATATAAAGTATATATTCGAATTAGGTCCTTTTTCTATCAACATATAGAGTATGAATCTGCCTAGCGTTACGGATATTTTTACGGTCCATGTGCGTTTGTGAATATTTCAGTGGCTGCCGATCTTTGTCAAGTTATAAGTTTTGAAGGTATGGTGTGTGTGCTGTGCAGTGTTTTGAATTTTATTTTATTCTAAATAAATAAAAATGATTTATCCTTATGTTACATAGTTCAAGTATTCTACTTTGATCGTAGTTTTCCGTGATTTAATTATAAGTTTTATATTGTTTTGTTGTGCTGTGTAATGCTTTAAGTAACAAAAATGAAAAATTAAGAGTTTTGTTACAAAATTACAAAGGTTACGGCGTAATCTACACAAAAACAAGGGCAAATAAGACAGTAATGTGCAAACTAACAAATGTTATAGACAATATTGTTCTTCTGACATAAAAAGTGCAGTGTTCAAAGTGAAAAGTGGGGAAATGATTTTACAAGTTGTGGGGGGGGGCACACCACTTTGATGTTCCATCGACCACTCTGAAAAGAGACTTACGACTATCTTCTGCAGGTGGACCTTATATTGACAGACTAAGGAAACATAAATTTTATTCATCTGCAAAATGCCTGTATGTTTTTGGCAGTAAACCTAGTTCCAACACATCTTAAGCATGTCTAAAATCTACAGAGTATCAACCTACAAATAGTTGTGAATGAAGTTGATTATTGGTCTTGCAGGATTTATAAAACAGCATTCAGTAGTAATGTGTAAACGAAAATGTGAAAAAGTGGATTCAGTTTTCATTTTGTTGCTACACTTGCCATGAAATGTGCCAGTCGCAGAAACCTGATCAAGGTATCACAATTTACAAGTGTCACAGCTGTTATGGAGGAGACAGTGATGGTGTTTCCGTTGTGTCCATGTTTTAATTTTTTTAAATAAATCTGTCCTACATGTAATTTATGAGATTAAACCAATTAATTTATACACGCTGGTTAATTTTATTGCACAAAATGACCACTTAAACTGAAAACTAATATTGTGCTAATAGTTGTACTTATCACCATAATAAAAATCTATTATCATCATATTAAGAATTCATGTCGCCACATTAAAGATCCATGGAAACTTTTAGAAATTAATAAAAAAAAAAATCTGTTCAACTTTGCTACAGGAAACCCTTGGTAGCTACGTATTTAAGACAAAACATTAATATTCCTGATATAATTTTTATTTTTTTCTGAATAGTGTCATACAGAATGAAATCTTCAATAATCCAAGAACTATCACCATATTAAGTACCCTTACGCTAGATAGACAGACAGACAGATAAATAGATAGACAGACGGACAATCACATGTCAAACTGTCGAGTTAACACTGAGAACTCGCTTCGGTCGTTCAAAGATTAATCTTATAAATTAACGTAAAAGATTTGTTACATGATTTATTTTTCACGTATAGGCTGTATTGTTACGACAATTACGGAAGCTTCTCGAAAAGACGAGGGTATCGTTCTACGCGCTTCTCGCCTAGCCCATTGTGTTGCGTCTGTGTCAAGGCCGCCCATGTGCGTATCATTTCAGACTGTTCGAGAGCACTTGTAACTACGCAAATTATGCTGGTACGCCGGCAAATGTATGGGAACTTATGGAACACCTGTGTGACGTATACAAGCTTAGTTAGTAGTTACAGTTGGCTAGTCACTCAGTGCGGATCAAGTGATTGTGGAAAGTGGTGACTGTATTGTAGGGCTAATTAGTGCGGAACTCTGTAGTTGACATTATTATTACGTTTGGAATATTTGATTTGAATTATTATACGAGAGAACCTTTTTAATTTCACATTGTTATTTGTGATTAATTAAAGCTGGGTAATTAGTGACTTCATTGGTGTCTGTATTTTGTTTCCACTGTGCAATACGACAATCCGTAAGACCGTCTTAACAATATTTTGTATTTGTGCACGTATAAAACTACAGTTTGAATATTTCTTCAAATAATATATACTTCTGCAACTTTAATTTATAAAATTTTACTTACAGAAATATATATTAACAAGATCATATAAAAAATGATTAAGATATTTTTCCAGTTAATGAAAGGATTAAAGAATACAGAAGAAATTGGATTCAACACATAAATAGAATGGAAGAGAGTAGAATATCGAAGATGGAGAAAGATTACAACCCTAGAGGCAGAAGAAAAATTGTTAGACCTAAGAAAAGATGGACTGTGGAGTAGGAACAGGCCGCTAAAGCCTAAAACCGTTAAGAAGATGATGATGATGATGATGATGAAGTATATATTATTTGAAGAAATATTCATAATACAGAAAACATGTAAGAAATATTGAAGATTTATGTGCAACATAACAATTGTATTTGTAGTATTAAACTATAGCCTGTAATGTATAAAGAGTATCATCAGGCGATTACAAATAAAATTTGAAAAACGATATAAAAGTGTCGGTACGCCATATGTACGCATAATGCCATTAGATCACTACTACGAGGCAATCACCGAAAAACAG
Source organism: Magicicada septendecula (assembly GCA_034769895.1). Taxonomy (NCBI): domain Eukaryota; kingdom Metazoa; phylum Arthropoda; class Insecta; order Hemiptera; family Cicadidae; genus Magicicada; species Magicicada septendecula. Next base: position 82,217,883 of record CM068368.1, on the reverse strand, counting down.
GTTTTCACATTAAATCAAAAGTAGTAACGCATTTAAATGATTTATTGTGTAATTTATTTTGTAATTTTCAATAATAATAGTAATAAGCAAATTATGATAGTATTTACAGATTCGTCTGAGAACTACTTCGTCTCGCTTTGCGTTCGTTTCACAAAACTACACTGTTCTACACAAGCACAACAAAGAAGCGTTAAAAAAAATTCCGATAACTGTCTGTAAGATGCCACACTACACGCTAACGTATTCACGAGCGCACTGTTCAGTCTCCTAACGTATAATTAAATTTTTATCAAATAAAACAAAACTATTTGCTATCAATAAATCGTAATCGAAACCATCTAAAAGTAATTTTTTGTTGTACAGAAGCGAGTGAAGACGTAAAGACGTTTGGTCTTCTTTCAGAGAAAACAATCAGTCGAGCCAAACGAAGAAATCTTTGGTCTCCATTTCTACCGTATCATTCGGTCCCGGGAAAGCGTACACCATCCAGTAATAATGAGGATGTTTCGACATGATGAAATCGTGGAATCTGTAAACGAATACGTCGCCTTCTCTAACCAGGTTACCTACTATGTACTGGCGTTCATTGTGGAAGTCGTCCATTGCAAAAAATTCCACTTTGCAGGCCAATAAGTGTTTCTCGTCGTCAGCTGAAACATAAAAAATTCCGGCGAATTTAACGTTCGACATTTCTTTCAGTTGTTCCCTTAGACTCACTAAGGCCGGCCGCATGCTGCAGCGACTTTTGTTTCGCGTCAGAACATTTTGACGCATCGTGTCGCAAAGGGTCTCTTCGTTGGAGATATCTGAGACATTGGCTCACGACAAAACTAATTCTGCTGTAAAAGTCTGTAGTTCCCGAGTTCGTGTAGGCATTATTTTGTACCTACTTCAGTTTCAACTACGCCTACACTTGTTTCCATTTTATACCTAATAGCAATTAACAATAATATTAATAATAAATCCACAACAATACGCGAGAATCAAAACAATAGGATATTGCACGCACTTTCCACGCAAGATTAAAGAAGTGTAATATAAAGTTCCCGCCTTGTGTGGTTAGAATCCAGCAAATGCGCAGTTCAAAAGGCCGCAACCTGTTTTGTTGCGAGACATAAATTGAAGGAGCTACGTCTTTGGTCGCGAGGGGTCTCGCGATGGCTCTAGACTAGTGGTTCCCAAACTTAGTCCGCGGATCCCCTTCAAAAAAATTCAAAAATTCACGGACCCCGTCTGAGTTCTAAAATAAAACAAACACTAAATATGATAGAAACTCTTATATTTTAATTATAAATGTATTAAAATTAAAATTCTCTTAACTTGCAAAATTATAATATTAATCATTTCAAACATAATTTAGTGTGAACAATGAAGCTGCCTTTGAACAATTAGTTCTACAATATTGGGTTTAATGTATAATAATTTCAATATTAAGTCACTATCGACATCAAGGTTATTGACTTCGACTTAACTTTGACTTCGAGTACGTGAGCAGGGAGAATGCGGTTTCACACAAATAAGTAGACGGGAACACAGTTAAACGCTTCAAAGCTTTTTTTGTGAGTTCAGGGTGGTCAGTCGTTACATATAACCGGAAGTCAGATAGCTGTAATTTCGAAAACTGTAATTTTAATGAACTGTCAGTTGAATGTTCTGCCAATGAATCTTCTTTTTGTAATGTAAGAGAGTGGTCTAGTCAGTTCGGCTGACTAACAGATCTGCTACACGACATGATTTAAAGACATTATTAAAGCCATTTGTTTGAAATTACTTTTAAAATTACAATTAGTTTGAACTCCCCCAAAAATACTTGAATCTACTAATTCTTTTAAGATTCTAAAATTTAGATTTTAAAGCATAAAAATCGGAGAAAATTACGGTATATTTTAATTTTTCTTAAAAGTGTCTGCGGACCCCACTTTGGGAACCACTGCTCTAGGCAATGTCACAACCACTGTGTAGTGCTCTAGTAGCCAATGTGTAGAGTCATCTGCGACGTTTTGCGACACAATGCGCCAACGGTCTACGGTTCTGTCGCGAAAAAAGTGTCGCTCAAGTGCGCGGCCGGCCTAACGGTGTTTTTAATGCACAGGCACTAGACAACGCTTTTTCTAGTACAATAAACTTGCGTCTACCCGGCTGAATATAGCGGTCGGTGATTGATGATAAATCGTTTCTCCTTGAGCCCACTGTTCTTGATAACTGTAAACTGTCGAGTGTATTTAAATTTGTGTTTCAAACAGTAAATTACATTTGAATTAACGTAGTTTTACAGAAAACATGTATAAAAATGAGCAACAGACACTAAATATTTACAGACTTGAGCAACTTGTATTTACTTGTTGTACCTGTTGAGCAACTTGTACTAATATTTGTTATAAAGAATACTATAGTATTATGTTACAAAGATTACATTACATGCAAGAAAGTTGCTTATTGTTTATATGAGTTATTAAATTTTAAATATATTTACGTCGTTGTCATTTTTATGAAGAATAAAAAAAAATATGAAAACAGATAAAAACATAGAGTAAGTTAAAGTATACGAAGCTACAGTCTGAAAAACTGATCGATTGTTGTATGCTTTTTTCGTCGACTTCTCTTCTTTTTCGAAACATCTCTCCAATTCCATTGAGTAATTAAGTCTGCAAGGGTCGCCACCACCTGCCCCTTATTTTAGAAGGGTTTTACGATTGACAACTTGGACAAATAAAACATTTTGTACACTCACTTTGTAGAATAATTTTTGAACATGATAAAGAGCCGGTTAATCGGGAGCCGAATAGTCGCGGGTATCTTGTAATATTAATAAAACCTTACTTTGTTTATTTTCCTCATACGACGTTTCAGCGTGACGTTCGCCTTCCTCAGAGTTTCAACATCACGCTGAAACGTCGTACGAGGAAAATAATCAAAGTAAGTTTCACATGTGAAAGTGTAGCAATCAATATTCATTAAGTGCTGTGAATGAAGAGGATGAACACTCAAAATAATATTAATAAAACCTGTATTGTTATTGAACAGGTAAAGTATATTTCTTGGACCGGTACAAATTTTTACAAAAAATGTTCTATACTTTTTACCATGAGTCATGTAACGTTTAGAAAATAATAATATTTACTGTATCCGGAGAAAATTCCGTGGGTAGACCTTATATATACAATTACAGTTTAATAACAGTAAATTGGTTGAAGCGCAACCGACTGCGCACGTTAAGTTGAAACCAATTTATGTCAAGAGCAGCGAGTTTAAAATGTTTATAAGTTTAGTTAAATGACTTACATCAATAATAAATTCTAACATCACAATTTCTTATTAATATTAAATAAAGAAAATGTATTCGGTATTTGTTTTATTTTTACTTTATGTATAATTAAGTTTAGACGTTTCCTTGTTATAGGTGCGACGTGTCCATGTAAAAAAAGGGTTACTGGAAAGACTGGAAAGTTAATAAATTTAAAACTAACCTACTTTTTAATCTATTTCTAAAGCTTTCGCGGCCGAGGTCATAATTATTGAAATTAAGATCCGGGCTTTAAGGCCGTGGTCTGCTGTAATTACGATTGTACTAAAGCCATTGCCACAGCGCTGTGGTTTCACTGTCGAATACCTTGTCAGTTGGATTCAAAACCGTTTTCACTGAAGACGGCCTTTAGAGGTGGGGCCGAAACGTCTGATAATAACATCCGTCAGCATAGTAATTATAGTAGGACACGGCCCAATAGGCCGGATCTTAATTTCAATAACTAGTTGTTAATTTTATATGTAAATAACAAAAAAAGATACCCCATAATAAAGTTCACTAGGTCCTAACTTTAGTGTTCACCGTACAGACTGTAATTGTAAAATAAAAAAAAAACGATTGGCACCTGAGCTATATTTCGTGTTACCGTAAAACTGTAATTGTGAAATAGAAACAACGATCGGGACCTGAGATATATTTCGTGTTAACCGTAAAACTGTAATTGTGAAATAGAAACAACGATCGGGACCTGAGCTATATTGCGTGTTAACCGATATTTGGGTAGACAAGTTTCGTGGTAACCGTAAAATTGTAATTGTGAAATAGAAACAACGATCGGGACCTGAGCTATATTTCGTGTTAACCGTAAAACTGTAATTGTGAAATAGAAACAACGATCGGGACCTGAGCTATATTGCGTGTTAACCGATATTTGTGTAGACAAAGTTTCGTGTTAACCGTAAAACTGTAATTGTGAAATAGAAACAACGATTGGGACCTGAGCTATATTGCGTGTTAACCGATATTTGTGTAGACAAAGTTTCGTGTTAACCGTAAAACTGTAATTGTGAAATAGAAACAACGACCGGGACCTGAGCTATATTGCGCGTTAACCGATATTTGTGTAGACAAAGTTTCGTGTTAACCGTAAAACTGTAATTGTGAAATAGAAACAACGATCGGGACCTGAGATATATTTCGTGTTAAAAGTAAAACTGTAATTGTGAAATAGAAACAACGATCGGGACCTGAGTTATATTTCGTGTTAACCGTAAAACTGTAATTGCGAAATAGAAACAACGATCGGGACCTGAGCCATATTTCGTGTTAATCAATATTTTTTGTTAACCGTTTTGCACTGTATTTTTAATTTACGAAGCTAGCATACACATATAAGATGTATTGTATTATTTATGTCCTCAAAATTAAAAAGTAATAGTAGTAATAATAATGCCTTTTTGCCGTCTGAGCAGTGTAGGAATTAGGCCGCCTTATGTGTGCCGTTCAGCGTACAAGGATGCCACTGTGGCCAGTGAGTACGTATCGTCCGCCATTGCAATCCCAGAAACTCATTTTTACAGGTTGAGTCTACTCAGGAGCTGAAAAACGTACCTTGATTTTATGGTGCTCCCGGAAATCGAACCCCTCAGTTAGTAGCCAGGCGCCACACTCACTGGAGTACTAAGCTACAAAAACATGATGCCGCAGACGCGCGCGTGGACACACACACACGCATTGGTTGTGCGTATGTGTTCTCAAAACGCCGGAGACTTTTGAATAAGACATTGAACTGCAATTCGGTACTACTTGTGATTGTTTCAAAACTGTCTCTCAAGGCCATTTATCATGTAAACTTCGAGCGACAGCCTATCCCAAAGAAAATGGATATGTACAAGGTATGCATATATGGATATACATATATGTATGTATGTATGTATGGACATATGTAGGCCTATTACTTGTCTCAATTTTATATGATTATTTAAGCGTTTTAGTAAGTCTACTTTTTAGGCAACAAAACAACATAACCAGCGATGGACATACTGCTTAATACTCGAAGTATGTATCCAATAGCATGAACATACGTTTGTTACACACGCGTACACACACACACACACACACACACACACACACACACAAATAATGAATACTTATTAACAACAGTGAGACAGAGGTAGAGACAGACCGTAAGAAGGTTTATCTAGTGTGTAAAAATTGTTATGTCCTAGAAAAATTACTATAAGTTTCCGTTCATAAGAAAGTGTAATATTTGGCCGAATTTAGATATAGAACAAATAGTAACTGGGGCACTTTCCACCAGTGAGCCAAAAGTGTAACAAATCGATCAAAACAAGCTAAAGGTCATAGTTTCTCTCGCAATTCAATGTATAAAAGAGCCAATTGTCAACTGTAAATTCATCGGTCTCGATAGACTGCATAAACGATATAGTTAATCAGTGTCGTTAGACTGCAGAAATAGTGTTTGACTACAATTAGAGTCAAAATATCATTTTGAATTTAACATCATTAATAAGGTTGCTGAGAAACTAGAGGAGTTATTGTAACAATATATTAATACAATTGTGTAATAAACTTTTGCTGTTGAACGATCTTGTATTCCAACACTTTATTGAAGACAGACTAACACCAACCACTACAAAAGCTCCCAACCGACTCACCTCGATATACGTTCGTATATCCTGGGGTACAACAAAATTATAGGAATAAATAGTAGTAAATTTTTCGATGTTCCATACTTTCGCTATGCTAAAACATGCAGGCGTTTAGCAAATAATGTAAGAAATCAGGTCTGTAAATGCAGACTCTCTTATTACAATCTGCAAACTGAAGATTATAATAGAGTTTAGCCTTACCATTGACGGAAATTGAAAACCCTTTAGGATACAGTCGTGTCACGTTCGGTTTGGGAAACGTGTAATTCGAGTACGGCCTGTTCCAACCCAATACGTCCAACCACGCCTCTGCGGACAGTATCCAGTAGCAAGCGTAAACGGCCCCAAACGCAGTTATCAGCATGGTCAGTCCTTGGTCCACACATGGAGCGCACAGTGCGCACAAGTCCTTCGGCTTATCGCTTAGTTATTTTCAGTTTTTATCGACAGGCGCCTGGTAATTTGTACCCCGCATCCATAACGGACGGTTATTTTTTTGAAGTATACTTTCTAGCTCTTTGACAGATAGCCATCTTTTGTAAAACGTTTTACTTGCAAAAAAAGCTCGTTTACATCGTTAACGTTTATTACTGAACGTTAACGCAACTAGTACCGAATTAATTAAATATTAATTGCAATGTATCAACGACTGGTCGAGTGATATGAAACATTTGTGCTCAAAAAGCCTTGAACTGTACCGAGTGTCAAAGGTCGTCCGACGGTTTGACCTAAGTAAATAATCGTTTAGTTACGCCAGCCACTCACAATCGTCTCCGCAAGCGGAATTTTTGTTCAGGCATTGACACAGTTCAGAAGTACATCTCAGTGTCAATGCATATTTAAATTATTTGGTATATTTTGTCTACGTATATTGGTATACAGTAGACCATCGATTATCCGAACGTCCATTAACCAAATGATCTATTATCCGAACTAAATAAAAAGAACAATTATGTACTGTACTGTACAGCAATGTATTGGACACGTTTAGGCGCAATGGATATTTATTGAACATAAAACATTGTGTATTATAAATTATTACAGTACTGTACAGTAATAAATAAACGCTGTAGCTTTACAGCCTTACAAGCGATAAACAAAGAAGGATGAAGGTGGATGAAGCCGATCCCGGTTTTCAGTTACTAAACGATGAAGAGATAGTTGAGTCATTAAATGAACGTAATGAAAACGAAACCGATTCAGATGAAGACGGCGAGAATGCTACTAATACAAAACGACCGACGGCAGCAAAAGCTTTTGACGCACTTGGGACTACTGTAAAGTGGGACGAAACGGAAGACATGATAGATCGTATTCAGTTTAAGAATCTTAAACGACTTCAGTCTGTAGCAGCGAGATAACGGGGTACCGGTTTGAAGCAGAGAGTGATAAAACCATTCTTCAAAAAAGTGTAAATCCATGATACTGTATGTTTTGTTTTGTTTTTTAATTTTTAGTTAATTTTATAGTACAGTGTTTGTCATTAAACTCTAATATTGTTTAAATTAACCTTTGGTGTTTATTTCAGCGATTAACTCAGTTTTATTTCAGCGATTTTTAGCCTTAGTAATACATTACAGTTCAGTATACAGGTTGCTGTTCTACATAACAGTATGTTAGAAATGATTTTGTACTAAAAATCTTTGTTTTTGTAAATAGAAACAATGTTTTAAATCTACTATCGATTATCCGAAACATCGAGTATTCGGACGTGCCCCCGTCACGAGAGGTTCGGATAATCGATGCTCTACTGTATATGTATATTTGGTATCCGTACCTCGACACCAAATTTGAAACATAATTATTTTGATCATTTTAACAAGGGAAATAATTTTGTCACATAACAGTTACACGTTTATTGTACAATTTCTCGTGTGTATTTCAACTGTTTGTGTTTCGACCGCAATGGTGCTTTACTGGTAAACAATATTTATTGGAGATTACATTATCACAGTCACCATGTAGGCCATTATAGCCGGTCTTCGAACTCCTTTATCTCGTGATGGCAATGTGAGTGATGAAGGATTTCGTTCTTAAAAGGGGGAAGGTCACTTCCTTTATAACTTTATAAAAAAATCGAATGCAAAATATTTGTCACTTTCAGTAAGAATAAAAGCTGATTATAGAACAAGACGGTAAGCTACAGTTGTTGACTTGCAAGATGGGGCTACATTTTTTTTCTTGGTACGGTATGTTCGAAAAATCAAAAACATAATGAGTCCCGATGGAACATAAGTGAAAATGACTCTTATTATTTAAAAAATATGAACTGTAAACTGTCTTTTATCTGTATAGGTATGTGGGGTTGTCAACTGCTCCTCACTTTCTCTAACGACTTGCTTCCATAACATGTTTAAAGTTATCAAGTAATTCTAAAAACTGTCTGCCGTATTCCCGAATTAAAAAATCGGTATGGAGAACCATACATGACTTCCATGTCCTAAAATTTATATTTAAAATCATTTAAATATTAATTAAATAAGTGGATGCTTGAGTTCTGAAAAAATTACGTATCAGCTAAAATGGTACCACCATGTCAGGTGGATTAAGACTATCCTCAACCTTCGTGAGGAAGGACTGTACTTTTGGATAACATGTCTGTAGGTCGAACGAAGAGCTGGCTAAAGGTAGCTGCGATCTGATTCCTGTAACGAAATTGGACTCTCGCTGCGAGGGGCCGAGGGATGTCTATAGTGTTATCAAAGCCTTTTCTGTCAATACTATAATAGTCATTTTTCTTTTTCAAAATCGAGTCTTGATTTCTTTCTTTCCATTTGTCTTCTGATTTCCTGAACGACTATTCTGTTCACCCGTATAATTATAAATTTCTCAGCAAAACATTTCTTCCTTAATACGTTTGTGTCTCCTGTTTAACACCCATCATTATGATCCATGTCATAACGCTATATTCTACACAGGCTAGTAAATAACTAGCCATCAGGGAAGTCAAAATATTTTCAAGGAGGGGCAAACAATTTTCCAAAGGAGAAAAATATTTATATATTTTTCATATATACACACATGCACATATTAGTTTATAATTCTCAATAATAATAGAAATAAGTACACAGATTGTATTAATTGCTTTAATGCAACAACACTCCCCATTGATCCACAGGAAGCAAATCGATGTCCATCTTTTCGGCTTGCACGCGTGTGTTGGTGTGGGTTTCGCCACTTTCCATTTAAAAAGCGTGGAAACATAAGAAAATAAACATGAGTGAGGCCAGAAATAACGCGAATTTTGTGTGTGTGTGTGTGTGTGTGTGTGTGTGTGTGTGTGTGTGTTGCCGGCCTTTTTATTGCGGTAATCACAATAATAAAACTTTGGAAAAGTAAATATTATATAATTGAGATATGCTTGCCTGCCAGGAACGATATATTTTCATTCTTGGATATCGTTGTCCATGACGTGTCCGTTACTTAACTAAGTACAACTATTACATTAACAACTCGGAACACAAAGTTTTTTATAAGTAAAAAATAAGTTTTTTATATATTTTCACTCATACGTGATTTAAATTAAAATGAAAAATATAGAATTTTATTAAAGTGAATTGAAATGTTTCCATAGAAAGTACTTCTTTGTTGTCAATAACGTAGTACACATATAAAACTTACCTCCTCCATCATCAACTACCATTTTAATTTATAAAATAAATTAACCCCTCCCCCTTCAACTAAACTTTTCATTTATAGATATTTCATCTACCTTTCTACAGTGAATTATTATGACCTTCTTTTCAGAACACTTTATTTATCAAAATTAAGCACTTTTCTCTTGTTAAAACGTAAAACGTTGCAGGTAAACTACCCCTTTTCCTTAACCGATCTTCACCAAAAACAATAAACCTTGAGTCATCTACAATTTAGGACTGTATGAAAAAAATTATTTGATTCTGTTTGAATTTGCGGCTGTTATCGTTTGCCATTGAAACAATTCTACACACATACACACACAGACAGACACACACACACACACATTTCGAAAAATGACTTTTTTCATGTTTTTTCGCCTTTATCATACTTCCATATCTTTATGGAATATGGAAGTAAAAAAACACAGAAACAGTTTAATAACCGTGTCAGAAACTAAAGAGTTTCTCATGATTGGTAGAACTTAAAAGAAAGTCTTGGATTTCGTTGACCATGACGTGTCCGTTGATTAATTAAATATAATTATATCACTACTGACTCGGAACACAAAGTTTTTTATTGGTAAAAACGTAAAAGTTTTACCTTGTAGCCTGAACCAGTTTTAGTTTGTTATACGTTTTGTCAGAAGCTGCCACTGGAAGTGCTGTCCGTCTTGTTCTTGGCGACGGTGTCGATGTTGTGTGTGTAGACACACAAAAGGCCGAAAACTAGACACTCTTGAACAATTGGAAATATACAAACACATAAAAACGACATCCTAAACGAACAGATAGAATTAAAATCACACGCATTATTCGAACATATCACTCCCCACACACACAACATCGATCCTTCAAAAGTCGACACCGTCGCCAAGAACAAGACGGACAGCGCTCCCAGTGGCAGCATCTGACGAAGCTTATAACAAGCGAAAATTGGTTCAGGCTACAAGGTAAAACTTTTACGTTTTTACCAATAAAAAACTTTGTGTTCCGAGTCGGTAGCGGTATCATTATATTTAGTTAAAACAATATTTCATATTCTCGGAATTTAGTTTGTAAACCTTAAAATTATTTGGGTATGAAGTGTTTGACAGCTTTTAAAAACTATCTTATAGACTTACATGCTGTGACTTAAAGACTTACGATTCCGTTATATCCCAAGAGACAATAGACTTCCATTCTTTCATCTTCATTTAAAAATAATACTTTTCTCCAATTGGTACTAAATTTTAGTTTTCTACGCCACATAAATGAGAGGAAAATTTCTGTTTAGCTTGTATAAATAAAAATCAAGTAAGTTGTATACGATACAAGAATTGTCCGTAGTACATCTTTGGTTACGTGAATAATTACAGTAAACACCAGAAGTGTAGCTGTCCAATTGTCCTGCGCGGAATTGTTTATGCTTAATAGAAACAGCCTAGTTTAAGCAGGCTCAATAAACCACATTTAGAGTAAAGAGTATGTTATAAATGAACTTTTAATTTGTTGCGTTCAGGTAGAGTGTTGCCTAATAGATAAGCCTATACCTATGAGACTTGGTTGTAAAACAATTGATAAATGTACGTATTTATGAGTAATTTAGGCGTAATGTTAAAAATAAAGCTCACGCTTTAGTGTTAAAATACCTGTCCTCAAGGTGGCCTCAGGAAATGAGGGATTATGTGACACACAGTCGTGGTTCCATACGTATGATGAGAAGGAGGTCTACCAAAGTTAATAAGTGACCGCGGACTGAGGCGACCCATTTATCTGTGTGAAAAAGGATCATTGGTCGAGCACATTGAGCCATCAGACAAAATAAATTGAGCCAACAAATAAAATGAAAGACGACTGTCTAGCAAAGCTCTGTGGCGAGAAGAAATTATTAACTTCTTTAATGTAAGAGAAAATAAGAAATAAAATATGACTAGATTATAAGATCGTTATTTATAAGTTATATAAATTATATTATTATATCGTTATTGTAAGATATTTATTAAATCACTAACTTTATTTTAAATAGGCCTCGTCACTTTAATGCCGAATGGGTTGTAGGTTTGACATAGAAAGAAAAAGAAAATATCTTAGCTCTTGATGATTCTAATATTGTTAATGGAATAAATCCGCTTACAGTCCAAGCCACGTATTTTATAATCAACTAAACGCTATGCAACTCACCGTCTGTGGCTTAAGTAAATGTCTTCACAATACAATTGACATGTTTCGGGACACTTGCCCCATCCTCAGAATTTTTAAAAATGTCTCTTCATACCATCATACGATGGCACAGTCGTCAATATATTAAAAATATTAAAATCCACATAAACACAAAACACAATTACATTACACAAAGTTCGCGCACAACAGTTTTACGGTGTACACCGCACTGTACACACTATTGGAAAAAATAAAACACGCTAAGGGCACCTGGGGACAGTGTGTATAAATACATTTCTATACCATACATGAGCTTTCTACCAAGAATTCTGTCTTCTATTTTAAACAAGTCAAACGTTGTTGTCACAATATAAGACTACAAATAACATTTTAAATAGCCTTCGTACTCGGGAACCAACCGTCCTTGAAACGAAAACAGGGATCTATACATTAATATGTAATAGTTGTGATGCTTTTTATGTGGGCCAAACGGGCCGTGGTTTGTTGAACATAAGCTACCCACTTATTTTCACAAAACAGAAAATGTAAAATCTAAATTCGCTAAACATCTTATTGATGAAAATCACAACTATAGTAATTTTCATACCAACCTGATACCCCTTCACTTTTGTAATAAAGGACGTTACATGAACGCCCTTGAAGATTTTGAAATATATAGAGTGTATAATAATCCTGTTACCAGGCCACATGTTTTAAATGATCAGCTGATCTTTAAATCTAATGTCCTGTATGATACTGCGTTGCGATATTGTCGCGACACGAGTCAAATATGAACCAGTGCGCTGTCGGTTGCCGTGCGGTGTACACCGTAAAACTGTTGTGCGCGAACTTTGTGTAATGTAATTGTGTTTTGTGTTTATGTGGCTTTTAATATTTTTAATATATTGACGACTTTGCCATCGTATGATGGTATGAAGAGATATTTTTAAAAATTCTGAGGATGGGACAAGTGTCCCGAAACATGTCAATTGTATTGTGCAGACATTTACTTAAGCCACAGACGGTGAGTTGCATAGCGTTTAGTTGATGATTCTAATACAACGTTAGGCTATAGAAGTCATGTGTAATTGAATTAACTTTATTCACTCCAGTTTAAGTGAGGAATTTTATTAGTTGTTTTTGTGTTGCATACTGTGTGTAATGTAGATACCTATTTGTTGGAAGTTCGTGCTATGAATACAATATTCTTCTTCTTCTTCTTCTTCTTCTTCTTCTTCTTCTTCTTCTTCTTCTTCTTCTTCTTCTTCTTCTTCTTCTTCTCCTCCTCCTCCTCCTCCTCCTCCTCCTCCTCCTCCTCCTCCTCCTCCTCCTCCTCCTCCTCCTCCTCCTCCTTCTCCTTCTTCTTCTTCTTCTTGTCCTTCTCCTTCTTCTTCTCCCCCTCCCCCTCCCCCTCCTCCACCACCTCCTCCTCCTTCTTCTTCTTCTTCTTCTTCTTCTTCTTCTTCTTCTTCTTCTTCTTCTTCTTCTTCTTCTTCTTCTTTACTTCTGCTTCTAATTCCAATCTTCTTCTACCGCAAGGTGTAGAGGTTGTCCAAAGGTCTCGCCACCGTGGTCTCTGCGTAGCAGTCCCTTTGCTTCATTCCACTGCACTCCCAGCCACTGCAGAGAGCTCCTCACATTGTCCTCCCAATTCACTCTTCTCCGGCGGGCCCTGGGTCTTCTTCCAGCAATTCTTGCCTCATACAGTTGTTTTGGAAGTCAATCCCCTTCCATTCTCTGAACATGTCCTAATCAGAGCAACTGTGCTTTCTTAATTTGACCTTTCAAAGTTACTGTCTTAAGACTGACTCTTGTAGTAATGTTTCTGACTCGATCTCTTCTTGCCTTTCCTTCAACCTTCATGAGGTATATCTCATCTCCAGAGCTTGGAGAGCGTTTAGAAGCTTCATAGTTACAGCCCAGGTTTCAGTCCCATACGTAACAACTGGCACACATGTGTTTTTGAAAATACTCATCTTAAGTTTCTTCCAAATGTCTGCCTTACCAATGAACTTGGTACTTAGTGGATGGAAAAGTCTGGAGCCACTGCTTATTCTTGAATTAATTTCTACATTGATTTTACAATCTGAGCTTATTATAGAGCCTAAATATTTGAGCTCTTGGACTTGTTCCAGTTGCTTCCTTTGATGGTAATCCGGTGTTGCCCTGGCCTTCGTCAATGATTATTGTCTTCGTCTTTGCCAAACTTACTTTCAGCCCTCTTCTTTCCAGCACCTCCACCCAAACATCACCATATTCTTACAAATTATAATTTTTATTTCTACAACTAGACCTATATAGTTAGCAGCTAAAACCGAAATGTAAGTTGAAATGGCGTTTTACTATTTTAAATACTGATTTAACGCAATACTATTTAAAAATCTTATATTCAATAGATATTTAACATAATTTCTCTCCAAAAAATCGTAGATTTAAAGTAATAATAGTTGTTTCCATACCAATTATAGAGGCTGCAGACATTTTTGATTAAATTTAAAATCTAGTATGTTCAACATGAAGGAGCATTAAATACTGCTTTAACAATATTGAATAGTTTAGTAGATCTAAAGAGGACAAGTGTTTATCGAAAAAAATGAATTCAAGTAGCTTAAAACGTAAATGTTCTTTTAAAGTATTAAGCATATATGGTAATGTATTCTGAAGTTTTCTTTAATCGTTAACAATGTTGGAATATCTTTTTTATTAAATTTTAGAAACCGACGTTTGCCTTCACTGTCATAATTTTTTAAGGAACCAACGTTTTGGTCTAAACTACAATAAATCGCTCAAACAATTTTAGAACATGAGGAAAAGAATAATAAAAAATATATAAATAAAAAATATAAACAGTTAAAGTTAAACAAACACTAACTTAAGTCACTTGTATTTTTGTATTTTCCAAAAATTGTTGTATTTTTTTGTATTTTTGGTTCGTTTCTTTAAAACGTTTGTTTCTTTAAAAAAAGTTAAATCAGTGATTCATACGTCCGTATTTCAGATTAAAACATATTCTCAATTCTCTTTAAGTTACCAGGAGTTCAGGCGCTAATTCGGAATGATAGAATGAGTTTACTAATTACTGATAATATCACAGAAAAGGCCGTGAAAGTAATACAAATATCGATTTGAAATATAAATGTTTCTTAGATAAGAATATATGAAACGTTACTCATTTTAAACACAAAGTTACGTGGTCTAAATTCAAACGATTCTCGAAAGATGACACAATCATGTAAACAAAGGGAATTCACTTTCCTTCAAGAAACAGCATCACGATTTATGTAAAAAAAAAAAAAAAAAAAAATCTTTCGTTACGGAAACTTTACTGGTTTCCACAGAATACTGTCTGACGGTCCCACGTGTACCATATATATGAAGATAGGCTCCAATGCTGCACTACCTGAGGAGATGAAACTTTGTGGAAAAAACTGTGAACAGAATAATTTTTAAGTAAAATATCAGCAAGCATCGAACAGCATAATAAACTTCCCTGATATTTAAGAAGCAATTTCAATCACTGTTGGAAACAAACTGACTAATCTCCGGGCTATTGGGCTGTGGTCCAGTCCTGTTGTTACTAACAGACGTTGAGGCCTCTCCTCTGTATCTTTGCCACAGTACCGTGGTCAACTGGCGAAGACTACGTCAGTTAGCGAATCGTTTCCACACTGAAGATGGACTCCAGAGAAGAGAACGACCGAAACGCCTGTTAGTAACAACAGTAGTGGGCTACGGCTCAACAGCCCATAGATTAGTCCAAAGATTAGCCCCATAGATTAACCCATATATTAGCCTACGGCAGTTTGTTTCCAACACAATTGATGCCGGCCGCGAAAGCCTAAGGTACAGTATTTTAATCACTCTTTTCTTTAGTTATTTAAGTGTCTACAGTGTAGAAAACGAACTGAAGAATAACACAATAATTTCTGAATGCGCAGAAAAACAGAGAAAGGACTACGGCAGGATTGAAACAAGTAGAGACTAAAAACTAAACTACCGGAAAGAACTAGAATAGGCGATGACGTTTGCAGAAATAAAATGGGAAAATAAAATAGACATAAGCAGGCGATTTGGTTAGTCGATAGGGTAATATAGTCATAACCAATTTGGGTTAGTGCTGCATGAACGTCTTTGCCTTCTGTAGTCGTTATCGGAATCCCAAGTAAGTTGTAAGTTGTGTCTTGGAGAGATATACGCACACCACCTCATCTGTAAATGTATTCTTCTCTGTCCTGATACAAACGGTAGCTGCTTGTATTTGCTCTCTTTATAGGAGTATTTAGTGCTCCTTAATGTTCAACATACTAGAATCCTACTAATTTTAAATTTAATAAAAAATGTCTGTAGCTTTTTAGTTGGTATAGAAACAACTATTATTAGTTGAAATCTAGGATTTTGGGGAGAGAAACAATGTTAAATATATACTAAAGATAAGATTTTTAAATAGTATTGCGTTATAGCAGTCTTTCAAATAGTAAATCGCCATTTTCACTTACATTTCGTTTTTAGCTACTAACTATATAGGTTTAGTTGTAGAAATAAAAATTAGAATTGGTAAGTATATGGTGATGTTTGGGTGGAGGTGCTGGAAAGAAGAGGGCTGAAAGTAAGTTTGGTAAAGACGAAGACAATAATCATTGACGAAGGCCAGGTCAACACCGGATTACCATTAAAGGGAAGCAACTGGAACAAGTCCAAGAGTTCAGATATTTAGGCTCTATAATAAGCTCAGATGGTAAAATAAATGCAGAAATTAATTCAAGAATAAGTAGTGGCTCGAGACTTTTCTATGCACTAAAGACGAAGGTCATTGCTAAGGCAGAAATTTCGAAGAAAGTTAAGATGACCCTTTTCAAGAACACGTAGCCTATGTGCCAGTTGTTACTTACGGGGCTGAAACCTGGACTCTAACTGAGAAGCATCTAAACTCTGTCCAAGCTATGGAGATGAGATACCTCAGGAAGGCTGAATTTTCCTCGAAATTACTAATATTTTCTTACAATATATACTGCACTACCATCTCTCAGAAATCCGGATTAGCGTACCATATAGTAATTTCTGTATCCTCTAATCTCGATGTAACTTTGTTTTCATCGTGTATTACCAGTGCCCGTAATTCCAACTTTGTCTTGCTATTATTTGCTAAACTGCTGCCCGAAATACTCCGGATGGCAGGCTTTTCAGTGACTCCACCATTATCAAGTCTAGAAACCCCGAAACTAGTTTTATCGTAGCTGTCGTTTTGGACTTGATGATGGTGGAGACCCTGAATAGGCCTCGTCTAGAGCATGGCAGTCAGCACTTTAGCAAATAAGCACGACAAAGTTAGAATTACGGTCACTGCTAATACCAATAACACAATGAATAAATTTGTTTTGTTAAGTGCATGTCAAGTGTTAGACAAAAGTTAATATTTTGGTAAATTAAAAATACTTGTAGTTCTTTACGATAGAGCATTTCGCGTTACCTGACTATAGGATGGACATATCGACGCATCTTTTCAACCATTAAAAGGGTTGATACGTTCAATATTGTTATTCGTTTGAGTTTAGTATTGAGTATATTCCCTTATGTGTGTAGGGCCTGTCCTCTTCTATTTCGTCTACATTGCTGTCAACTGTATGGGCATATGTCTGCCCAGGTTACCTTATCGATTAGTGTACATTTTCCTGACCGCCTTTTATAGTACCGCTCGTTTTATTTATCTTACCACGTCTTATTTCGTCTATACCTTATCTCGTCTCCTCTCCTGTTTCACAATTATTGGGGCAGGTGGGACTCCGGAGCTGTAGTGGAAACAGCCTACCTAATCTTGAGGGAATTAATCTTGGTAACATAGGTTGTGATCCTCCAGGTTACGAGTCTGGGAAATAGACCAGTTCCTTATTTCCTGTTAAAAATGTATTTGCTTAAATTCCTGTTCAAATACCTAGGAATTCAGAAAGGAATGTTTCAAAAACTGGTAAGCGGATTTAGATGTGGAAAATATCAACTAAAATTGGAGCTTGGAAAGCGTAAAACATACAGAAAATTGGCACAAAAATTAAAGGGATTTTTAAAAACTAGAATCACTAAACATATTTTTGTTTTTACTGGGACAAAAAAAAGGAACTGGTAGTAAAGAAACAAAAAATTACATTTCCATATATTGTAACGATAAAAGTATTTATCTCGTGAAGATTGATTGTTTGAATCTTATAGAAACGTAACGTATGTAGCCTCACTTCAGGTTCGTCTATTGGTAACCAGATTTTAATATTTCGTTACGTACAATGTTATTATGGATAGGTTACTTATATTTATGTAGTATGCACTTGAATTACACCACCCGTTGGAAGTGTCAACTTGTAATATAGGTAAATAATGTAGCGACAAACTCGCACTGGAGTCGTCGATGTGTAATTATAAATGTGTTAGGTTGAACGGCTAATGGTTTTGTAAATTGCCGCTTACTCCCACTATGCTCCACGTTTCCGTGACGTCACTCAAACGATGCCAACTGTCGGGTCCGCTGCAATCGGTGAATTCTATTTACTAATGTAACAGCAATAATAACGACACACAAATATTATCAAACATATATCCTTGTGGAATCCTTTATTCGGAAAAACACTGATTGACTGTTTTAATAAATTTAAACAGAATAATCGCAATTGTAGCGCAAAATATAATTCTTCCTTTACCAGTTGGCAGCAGTAGCCAAACGTTTAGTCTTTCTTCCAGACCAAAACAATGCTTTTGTTAACGTTTTAAATAAAAATATTAATTATCTCAGGGCGTATATGGTTCGGGGATAATAATTATACAAAATATTACACTATTAATCAAAATACAAGTTTACAATTATAGGATATTACAACGTTAGAGTGTTACGTGCACACAGAAATTGTATAGTGGTTACCAGTTTTAAAAAGGTTATGTCCAGTTCAGGCTTTGATAGTTATTATGTGAATTAAAAGTTCTTGTTGTGTTTAAAAAGGTGTTAATCTTATATGGTGTTATTAGTTTTTGTTTCTAGTGTTCGTGTTATATGGTGTCTGTAGTTTAATTGATTATTGCTTAACAGTAGTGTATACAAATGTGTGTGTTGTAGTACGATACAATGAGATGTCAGAATCACCAAATCCTCTTCTGGTACTCTTCTTGGTTAAAGATGGGGCCCACGTACACGTCAGATCTTCTTCTCGTCCCTCGTCCACTTCAAATCTTCTTCCCGGTTGTTATTTCTTCTAATCCATATAATGGCTAGTCTTCTGTTATTGCAAAAAGTTCGTGTAGTGTACTTCTAACAGTATTTATCTAGTTGTATTGTTTTTTCACACTTTATAACATATAATGTAAGACGATTTAAGAACGCGTCTATCTGCTAAGATCGTTGTCAAAGAAGTCCCATTTTATTTATCCGAAATTTCTGGTTGCTAAGGGTAAACTTGGAATCTGGTTGGTTAATTCGGATCTACATTGTCACATACTTTCGTTATTTCAAAGTCTAAAATTTGTTCAAAATCTTTAAATTAACATAACTTTTCTATACTGAATGGAAATTTAAAACCATTATCAGCATTATTTTGATCTTCACATTTGTTATATTTAGACACCAAACATGCCTATTTTTACTTAAAAACTATGGATGTTACAATTTTATTATTTGGAATTTTCTTAAATAACTTGATATGTGTTATTTTGTTTCTATATTCCTTGTATACGTTATTACCTATAAATACATCTACCTTTTCACATTTGCTTTACAAAATTTCTAATATAATTGTTCAAAATTTACTAAAGTTGGTTTCACCTGGCCTATGTAATAGTATTACCTTTATCACCATGTTTTAACATCTTTAACAATTAAATTAACTTCTAACACTCATCAAAATGGTTTAACATATAATGTTATTTTAACAACACAAAAAATATATTACTCCAATAGTTAAATTCATGCCCACATGGCTATGATTATACCAAATCCTTGCACAAATAATTGTTTTCTACTCAGACTGTATAAGTGTTTGACACTTAACAAAGCATCTTTATATAGTCCATTCTGCTTTGTTAATTAATCAATTTACCATGGTTTAATATCAGTTCTATTGTTATATTTGTTAACACAACATAAAAAAATGGAATTAATATCATAAAATTGGCATTCCTTTAAACTAACTGTATCATCTTTACATACAAAAAACACAACACAAATACTATGATATAACACTGTGCCTAAAACATAAAACATGCACATTTTACAAAACAAATTCTATACTAATTGGTTAGTCCTTTTTCAGCTAATTTACTCATTATTCTGACACTGTCTATGTCACATTTACTATTTATATGGGTTTCAACATCCGTATACTTACTGATGTTTGACTTACAAAAATTACAATAAAATGAACACTGTTGCTCTACCTCACCACACAGTTCTAATAATCTTGTTACATTTACTGTTTATATGGGTTTCACTCTTGTTATAAATGTTATTGTGACCGTGTTATAATTTGTTGCTTACTGGACAACCCTATGAACTCTATATGTGACAATTATTTGTATGGTTCATGTATCTATAATCATGTGTATCTATATTTTTGTTACATCAATTAACTTAATTATTTACTAATATTTCTCTTCCATAATATTACATGTTTGGGCCTATTATCCCTCACTTTGTATTTTGATTATCTGGATATAATGATACATTAACTGAAACCATTTGTTTCTTTATAGTCCTGGTTCATAAGCTGTTTGTCTTTACAATTCTTTGTTTGGTCAATACTGAAAATTCATGTCATAGTTGGGGTTTGAAGATATCTGCATCACTTAGCCTAAATCATTAATTTGGGTACGGTCAGTTGTCTTACTAGTCAGTCTAAAATTGTTAGTCGTTCTTCTTCACTATCATCTTTGAAGATATTGTTCTTCTTGTTAACTTCTTAACCAAAGTTTTCATTAAATCAGGTAAGATATTATGTTGTTCCAAATGTAATGTTACAATATATAGTAGTGGTAGTAAGAGATGACAGCGCAATGTAGGCTTTCTGTTGTAGTTTGTAAGCGAAACAGGATATTAGTAACGTAACGGAAATGTATAAATGAAAGAACCATATAAGCCCATGTGACAAAGTGTATGACGTGATTCCAACTTCGTCGTGCTAACTTGCTAAACTGGTACTTGTCATGCTCCGGACAAAGCCTTTCAGAGTCTCCACTATTATCAATTCCGAAACCATGATCTTGATATGGAATTATGGAGACTACTAATTCAAATAACAAGATGAAGATATGACGTGAGTGTAGTAGATCTGTATGCCCCAAATGAAGGGGCCACTGAAGTAGCAATAGACGCATTTTATGAGGTGCTTTTGAATATAGTTGATAAAATCAACAAAGGAACCGAAATCATTCTATTGGGCAGCCTTAATTGCTAGAACAGGGCCAAAACGTAATGATAAGTTAGTTTTGGCTAGTTTAGAGAAAAAGTGATGAATAAGAAATGGGGAGAAATGAAGACCTTTTCATCCAACATGAATTAACAATACTTAATGGATATAAGCCTAAATGGCTATTATTAAAATAAAAACTTAAATAAACTGTAAACGTATACCTTGACGTGAAGAAGAAGAAGGATTGCTTACTAAATATAACATTCAGCTTTCTGTAGCAAACAAGTAATTAATATATCAGCAAATAAAAACCTATATGGAATTTTGGCTCACAACTGTCGTGATTTGCTAGTAAGATGGATATACAGAAGGTAAAAGAATCCAGAGCAAGTGCTTCAAGTCAGTTCACCGTATTACATGCAGAATATTGACCTCCTCAGAGATCGTCTCGTACCTACAGTCGTAGAATAAATTAGATACTTTTCGGAAAAAAACACAAGCAAAGACTGCGCGACCGTTCGAACTTAACAAGAATCTGCAGGTCCTAGAAAATTAGAAAATTAAAGAGATGTAAACCATTTGAGTTAATGTAGCGAGCGCTGTATAGTGTCTAGTCCAAATCCTAGTCCTTGTCTTATTTTACAGAATTTAGGAAAGTAACATCACGGAGTGAGCTTAGCTTAAGTTTTTAATTTAAGTTTGCTTTAAATTGCTGGTCGGTTGAAAACAGCCAGATACAAAAATCAATCTTATTATTGCCATTTTATATTAACTGTAACTAGTCATATACACTTACAAATTTTTATGTAGTTCTTGTGTACATTACTTGCACTTATATTTGTCATTCCGTATGCTTACGGATCCGAATAATAGCTCTTTTACCACGCCAGCCATGACGGTTGAGTGCCGCTTTCTAGTTCACTTACAGGATTTTTGTAGATCGCAGTATCTTCAAATTCTTCACTACAACACAGTACCATATACATGACTGTTTCAGTTTGGGTGCAGTTAAATAAAACATTAACGTTATACGGAAACAGATCTCAATAACTACAGACCTAAAAAATGTTCAACATAAGGTTGCATATCTGCCCTAAAGACAAACATAATACGTCGTAAAACTAGTAAGACGTTCCCTGTAGAAACAAGGAAATACAAGATATAACTGGATGTAATATTAACACAAACGTTTAAACTAATTAAGTGTTAAAGTACTAATAAGCCACAGCACGTAATGGAGAATTAAATACAGACTTTGAACATTTAGAATATTTGGCCTTACAGTATAAGAAGATATGTATCTCTCCTATTACAAAAAGTAAACTAATTGAAATCGAGCTCTATTTATGTAGTCCGTGACTATACGTTTCCAGAATTTTGTAATCTGTTTTTTCTCTTTATTGCTTTTGTTCTTTGTCTGGCGAGCATTTAACTCTTCTCTTTTATTTTATTACTCTTCTTCCTGTCGCTATCGTTAGCTCAACAACCAACAATGGATTTCCTCTGCGTTAATCGCATCGATCGTAGTTCTTCGCACTTAACTAAGTTTCATCACGTCTGCCTTTGTTTTATTCATCCTGTTATATTATCGAAAACATGAAGAATTTATTTCATATGTCAACAGAAACTTTTTAAGGGATTTTGGTTTAAATCTCACGGTATTTTGATTTTGTATACGGCCGTGGGAGACGTTCTTTCCTAAGTTCAATTTAAGACGATTTTTCAAAACTCTCTTCATCTCCGTGACAGCGCGGTAGATTGTGGTTACAAGAAGAAACAGAAATAATTCCAGGATACGTTCTACTGGTAAATAAAGAAAAGGTTTGTATGTAAATAGGACCGGAAACGTATTGTTTTCGAGTTACGGATACCAAAAAAGTCACGCTGTTTTTTCAGCGCCAAGTGAAAAATGAGTCTATTCTAAAATTTTGGAAGACGAATTTTTGTGTAAAATTAGTTTTTTATACGTTTATGACCTGAAAAACTTTTTAAAATGGGAACCAAAAATGTGCCGTTTCTAGCAGTTTTTGAGAACATTGTTGTAACAACTAAAAAATTGAAGTCGATAATCACAATTTTTTACGTTTTAAACTTACTTTCGTAAATATCCAATAAAAAAATAAAAATTTTTAACAAAATTTGTGAAGTATTTAATTCTACGAAAATTTATTTATGCGAAGCTAATTATGAAGAAGTAAAAGTTTAAGAAATTTGAATTTTATTTGTAACAAAACAGGCCAAAACAGGGCTGAAAAATGTTATCACGATATTGATTGATGACTCTTTGGGCACTTGGTGAAACATTTAATATAAAAACATACATACACTTGGTAAGTTTCATAGTTTGTTATTTATCTCTGACAGCCGTTTCAGCTTATTAAGCTGAGGTATGAGGTCAGCTCAAAGAGAGGTATGTTTTTCAAAACCTTTAAAAAATGTTATAATATTAAAAGACAAATCTTTTTGACATACGGTAAACTGTAGAAACAAAACTAATAGAACTAACAATGACTCCTTTTGATACTATCTATCAAGTAGTTTAAGAGTTAGGCAGAGCAGCATGAACACTAAGGCATAAAATGGAGGTAGTGTTGCAAGCACTATGTTCCCTCGCTTACGATCTCTCGCGTACAAACTCTTCAACAGTGCCTCAACCTCAACCTCCTGTGAGAAAGGACGAAGGACCTCCTGTTAAACGCAGGCGCCCACGAGCTTTGCTCGGTGACCCCCACCCCATAAGCTCAATGTGTGCCCTTCAGCCCACATATCGACCTTTTCGAATCAAACCAGCAGTCCTACAACACACAGACTCCGTGCCGCTGCACATGCCGACAGATGGATCGGGGGTTGCGGGACCCCCAAGCGGCACCTTTTGCTGGCAACTTCTTTCCCTCCACTCTCTCGCATGCCCCGACATCCCCAGACGGCAGGCTCTCGAGACTCTTACGGGGTTGGCAGAAGTGTAACCCGTTGCGGGCGTACAAATCCTGCCTGCCCACGCGAAGGGTTCCCAGAGATTTCCCCCTCCATCCGAAGCGAATCGCTCTGCGGAATGCTGCATCCTGTCCCTCTGCCAATTAAATTAAAAAGGAGGGACCGACCTGCATTGTGCCCCCTGCACCTGGACCTGAAAGCACTACGCTTCAGCCGACCATTAGCTATTACTCCCAGGTCCTCATGTCCACAGATGGAGTCGACCTGGAGTTTAAAAGCGAATTACAAATTTTCTTTCAAATCTTTATTTGATTACTGCAATTTACCAAATTAAATTTACGCCAAACCTAAGAAACTGTGATTTTTGACTTCATTTTGTTAGTCTTTAGAACAACTTTCTCTCAAAACTATTAGCGAATTATGCTGCTTTTGGGCTCAGTTTCGTTTCATTGCCTCAATAATGTGTGTATTTCGTTTCAATAGTAAAGTTCGTTTGCAACCCGTTTATTATTTTATTACTCAGTCTGGAAACAAATGTCCACACGTATTCTTCCCGAAGTGTTGTGTAGTTTTCAATAGACGCGTGGTTTATCTTCTGTACGTCTTGTGAACTTTTGTTTTATGGCAGTGGCATTATTTCAGGATAGTTTCAATTCAGATATTGTAACAATCTCTACTATAAAACAAAGGTAATGTCATTTCGAGACAAAGAGCCAATACAAACAAAAATAATGATTATCGATCGCATTCTAGAACAGGTGAGCCACTTTAATTATTTGGGAAATGGTATTGGGTATGATAGGAATTATGATGTTGATGTTAAGTTCCAATTGATCTGTGGGACAATCAACCGTACTTTTAGAAACAAGGTACGTCGAGATACAAAACTGAAGTTCTACAAAGTTATAGCAGTTTCTGTACTGTCCTATGGGTGTGAATTATGGACAACAACCAAGAAACAAGACAAGACAGTAAAATACAGGCCTTGGAAATGGCGTTCTTAAGAGGAGTTAAAAGGTCAGCAGAATGGCTTACATTTAGGTCAGCAGATAGTGAAGTGACAACTAGAGAGGGCGGCGCGGATATTCCTTATGTTTGCAGTCGTCCCCCCCCCCCACAGCTCCTGTCATTATTTTTAATGACATTATAATTCTATACTTGACCCCTATAAATAATGAGGTCATAAGAAAAAGTTACAGCTTTGATGTGAATGAAAAATTAAAAAACTACAAACAACGGTGGAAAGAACACTTAGAATGAATGACAGATTCCAGACTGGCCAAACAAGCCTGAAAATACAAACCTTTAGGACACAGTTTTGTGTGTGTAGACCCAGGAAGAGATGGCTGGAGGATTTTTGAAGGGGGAACAGGCAACGCCTTACCTATGCCGTTTTGTAAAGATGATGATATGATGATGATGATGATGATGATGATGCTATTGTAACTAAATCTTGTGAAATACTCGCACCGAAGTTGTTCGTATGGACGACACCCTGTAAAGAGGAACTTCGAATGCAATTTAAAATAGGTCCATCCTTTTTTGGGTTTGTTCCGATATTTTGCTGGCAATTGTAGCCTACTTTCATATATATTTAAAAGAGTTTAGTTATTATTGTAACATTTAGTTTTGTCCTAGTATCAGTTCTTGCTGCTAAAGCCACACTGGGTGATGTGTACCTTAGTGTCGCGCCAAGAACGTTTAAGTATGCGAAAGTCGGTAAAGGTTAGGTTTCAAACATCAAGATAAATTTAATTCACTTTCCTTCTTCACAGATTCCGTTTTGTTTTGTTAGCTTTGTTTTGCAATAGCTTTTCGGCATTATCTATTGGGCAAATCTGTTCGAAACGCTGAATAAAAAGTTATATTTTTTTCAAATAAGTTTTTACCTTGCATTTCGCTGAACACGAATCACTTGAAAACTTATATGGCATACATTTTTGATACATATTATTATTGGTACTAAAGTCACTTTGTTATTAATAAATTAATAAATTACCTTATATCCGCCGTGTCACTTTGTTTTATTATTTAGAATTACGCGTTTCGGAACATATATTCCATCATCAGTTCCTTTACTCAGTTGAGATCGTCAAATGTTAAAATCACTCAATTGTTAAAAACACACGTCAGTATGGGTGCACAACCTACGGAGGCTTCACTGGATACTCAGTTGTTACCTTCCGATACTCAGATGAGTATCCGGTCAGCCTCCGTAAGGTGCGCACCCATACTGACGTGTGTTTTACCAATTGAGTGATTTTAACATTTGACGATCTCAACTGAGTAAAGGAATCTGACGATGGAACATATGTTCCGAATTGCGTAATTCTAAATAACTTAATAAAACAAAGTCACACGATGTGACTTTGTACGCAAAAATTTCTATCTCATACTTAATAAAATCTATTTTTTAATGGTTGTTTAGCACCCGGATGCTCCATATTACCGTATGTGGCCATGTTAGTAGTGCAGCACAGCTGTATTAAGTGTGAAAAAATTGATTAATGGAACACGTTGCGTCTCTTATTAACAGAATTGACGCTACTTGATCTCTTTTAAAGCACTGACACAAACCAACTCTATCGAAAGCAAACTTCAGAAAGCCCTTTAAAAAATAAAGCTGTCGGTCACAGAACAAATTTGCTACTCTATAAAAAATGATTTATCGTGATATCTTATTAATTTCAAGTAAAATGGTAAAAACTACGGTGAACATTCATTGTGTATGAATTTAAACTATCTGCCATGCTGTTTGGCCATGGTCCAAGGTATTCATTAAAACCAAACGTTTCAGCAGCACCACTGACTGCCATCTTCAGTGGATGTAACGAGTCAAACCTAACGCGGGGTCTCGTACGTTAGGACCACAGTACTGTGGTTAAGGCTAAAGATGACCCACGATGCTACCTGTACTTACAAATTCATTAGGTATCACAAAGAGATAAAAATTGCACCAACAGCCAATCTGAAAAAGAAAGTGTATGAGAGGCTCGTATCACGCATCGCGCCCTGCCATAAAGTACTTAAAGAAATGCTTTCGCCCCGCCGATTCATAGTGATCGCAGCATGCTATACTGTGGTCTTAACGTACGACAGCCCGCGTTAGGTTTGACTCGTTACATCCACCGAAGATGGCAGCCAGTGATGCTCCTGAAACGTGTACTGTGGTTCTAACGTACGACACCCCGCGTTAGGTTTGGCTCGTTACATCCACTGAAGATGGCAGCCAGTGGTGCTGCTGAAACTTTTGGTTCTAATGAAAACCTTGGACCACGGCCATACAGCCCAACAGATAGTTTAAATTCAAGTGACACCGGCCGTGAAAGCCTTCGAACAATAATAATTTACTGTGTCTCTTAAAATACGTACATTTTCTGGTCAAACGTGCGAGGAACGATTTCATAAGTACCATCTTCGCACGAGCAATTGAAGATCAGTGTATAGTACTGAACATAATTGCCTTCTACTCTGTAGTCGAATACTTCGTACGTCCAATGCGTGCCGTTGTTGCACAACGGACCGCCCGTTTCTTTGATCAAAAAAGTAGCCCTATAAATTAGAGGAAGCCACTTTAAAGTGACGCCAACTATGCCAGGACACGCTGTAAAGAAAGAAACAAAATATTAACAGGATTATCTATACAAGTAACTACAACTAATAAGCTAATTGAATTAGGTAGGACTAATTAATAATTGCTTGAATGAACTAAGTAATAAACATGTAATCAACTAATTGGAATGTACTTTCTAAGTTCGGTACAAAATTGAACATCAGGTTAAGAAATAAAATTTTAAAACAATTTGTTAAATAATAAATTTTGTGTAACAATTCAGATTAGAAATGTGTAAAAATGTAACATTACTATATACAGAGTGTTTTCATAAGGGGCACAAGATCCACCCTATGGTTCACCGTACTGAAAGTAGACCTGAACATTTTTCATCTATCACACCAGTCTACTGTTGGGACGTCTACTTGTGACACTGTTCGGATTACGACGGTTATCTTACTGGCGTTTGGATTATCGAGGCTCCACTGTAGTCACACGATCCTTTTGGAAAACAGAAATTCACGTAAAACACGTTTACTAACATTCACATTATTATAATTATTTATCAACGTGTTTAATATTTTGTAATTTAACATCCTTATTTTTAGTCAATGTATTTGTGTAAGTACAATTTTTTTTAACATGATAACGTTTTTAGGCTGGGGGTCATTCCACAAAAACGTCATCGAAAAACGTAACGCTTACACACTTTCGATTCCCCGCAGTCTAGAAATTTGATATGTAAACGCATCAAGACAGAAATAATCGCTGCTGACATTGAGGTTAGCAAACGTTTTAGTGAGAATAAATTTGGTTTTATATGCTCTGTTTGTGATCGTCTGTGGTTTGGAAATGATTTACGCAATCCACCAAAGCTAATCCACATTTTGTTTACAAAACATTATCATGCTTCGATGTTTCGGTTCCGTCGAAATTCTTTATGCGCACATGTGACTGTGTGTGTAGGGGGGAGAGAGAGAGAAAAAAAGAGAGAGAGAGAGAGAGAGAGAGAGTTTATGAGACATATCTTAATTTAACCAATACTTGAGCCTTTATAATTACATTACATGCCCATGATTTTTTTAATTTGGTTTAACAATAAGGTTACGTTTGTTAAAGTAAAGACTACTGTAGAGTAACACTCTGGAAGGTGACTATTTTTAAGCATATAGAAGTAAAGAACACATATAAACAAAAATTTATTTTTACTTTGTAAATAATCCATAAATATTGGGATTTAATACAGAAACACTATTTTGTTTTAAAAGTCATACCGTCTAAGTGACGTTTGCTTTTTTATAATGCACTGATTAAGACGTTCGATGAAATTGTCCTTCACTTTCCATAACATTTCTGGGGTGATTAATCTCACAGATTACAGGTGAGTCACTTTTATTATTTGGGAAATGATATTGGCAGTGACAAGAATTATGATATCGATCTTAATTTAAATAAGTTCCAGACGATGTGTGGGACAGTGTTCAGAAACAAGGTACGTCGAGATACAAAATTGAAGTTCTACAAAGTTCTGGCATCCCCTGTAGTGACCTATGAGTGTGACTTATGAGCAACAACCAAGAAACAAGACAGTAAAATACAGGCTTCAGAAATCGCGTTCTTACGAGGAGTTAGAAGGTGTTCTACTAAACTCGATCGTATAAAGAAGAGGGAGGCCATAAGACAAGAATAACAAGTGTTTTGCTTTAACTAAAAGTTAAAAGATTATAAACAACAATGAAAAGAACACTTGGATCAGATTCCAGAGTGGCAAACAAGTATGGAAATCTATAGGATACAGGTGTGTGGGTACAGGTGGGCTGGAGGATACTTGAAGGCAGAATAGGTAAAACCTTACCTATTCCGTGTTATGAAGATGGTGGTGGTGGTGGTGATGATGATGATGATGATGATGATGATGATGATGATGACGACGACGATGACGATGACGACGATGACGATGATCTTTGATGACGACGACGACGATGACGATGATCTTTGATGATGATGGCGATGATGGTGATGATGGCTGTGGTGGTGGTGTTGGTGGTAGTGGTGGTGATGATGATGATGATGATGATGATGATGATGATGATGATGACGACGACGACGACGACGACGACGACGACGACGACGATGATGATGATGATGATGATGATGATGATGATGAGTTAATCTCACATCACGCTGGATTGTGGTTTCAATTTCATCCGTCCTGAACAGTCCTTACGTCTATCACGACATTTCCTCACCCATTTAAGAACTAACAGTGAACATGTCTGTCTGTCGATCAAAACTTTTTGAATAAAAAGGAAAAAATTTAATGGTTTTGATAAAGTAAAATGAAAAATATTAATTCTAATTAAGTAAGCTTTTACAAAAACATAAGAGTCGGCACTGTCTTTAACACTAGATAAATAAACCTGGCAAACTAGACATCTAAAATTGAACCTAAGATTAAAACCAAAACTATGTGTTTAGTTCTCTTTTTTCTGGCGTCCTGCAATCATTCAGTGCCTTTGTTTTGACGTTGTTACATTTATCTATAGCTACTGAGGGAGAATGCAAGCAGTTTTTAAAGACTTTTTACTTTTACGTTTAATTAAACGTTATACCACATTACCAGTGTACGAGGTTTGATAAAAAAACTTCGTCCAATTTTTGTATTTCTTACGCTATAAATGTCCGATTAAAAAATTGTTTTTATATGACGTTTATACTCATCTCAGTGACAATAGTCTAAAATTTTAACTTAATTGGACAAATAATTTAGATTTGACAGCTAATTGAGTAAGTTGTGTTTTGAAGTACGTATTTGGCGATTTTTTTACATTCTACAACGCTGAAAAATGTGGAATACATTTTGTGTAAAAATTAGATAAACTGTTCTGTCGTGGGGAACGTGTTGCAGAAAACGTCTGGCAAGACTTCTGTGCTGCATGAACGAGCATTTCAGAAGCTTCAAAGTTTGTTGTGACCAAATTGAAGATCATGATCGTCGTATGAAGAGTATAGTTTTGTTTTCCATTATTTTTTATCATTAGGAGCAACGATAAATAAAAAACATTCACACACGTCTTCTAAGCTATTCTTAGGAAGCGGCCTGATTTTCGTTTATGGAATAGCAGTTTATCGAAATTGCACGTCGACAATGCACCAGTCATTGCTTCTTCAAGAATTGTAGGCAAATAAACATTGTACTTGCGCCGCAACCGCCGTAGTCGCTCCAACACGACCTTTCTTTTTCCGAATAATGGACAGCAACACGAAAGGGCAACGTTTCGCGACTGCTGAAGGTGTAAAAAAAGAATCGCTAAGCAAGCTAATCTACACAAACAAAGTGCGTTCGAGAACTGTTTTTAACACGTCGGGATAATCGTGTTATAACCGATTGATGGTATGTTGAAGGGGACCAATGTATTGTAGTGTAGATGAACCAATGCTTAATTTTGCAAATAAACAAAAATTGCAGGAACTTTTTAATCAAACCTTGTGTATGGCAACACAAACTCTGCACAGAATTAAAGACGCCCAAGGAATTTCCACCAAAGCTTCTAGGCACATATAATACTGCAGTACCCATTGACATCAAAGCCCCCTTACACACACACATCAGTGGAAAGTATAATCATTTAACAATAAGGCGTGTGTCAACAAATATAATTTTCACTGCACTGACACAAGACTGAAACGTTTGGTTACCCACTGGCAAACAAGCAAGTCTTCAACATTCTTTACCGTTGACTCGCAGATTTTTCTGACGCCTTGACAACAGTATGAACCAGCAACGCTACACACCTCTACAGAGAATCACAATGTCAGTGAACAAACGCGATTAGTTTCTTTCTTTTCGCCCAACTACGACTACCAAATACGTTTTAAATAATCGACTGTGAACAAAATACAAACAGGGAAAATAAAATCATTTCCAGGCGGCATTTAGTAAGTACTTTTTCTTTAGCAAGAATTTTTGTATAACCTGGATCTTTTCTGTTTAGTGGCAGCGTGCAGTGAGAAATTACACGACATAGGAACCGCCAGTAACAAGGCATTTCCCCCTCCACACCAGCGATAACCAGCGATAGTTTGCATTTTTATTTTCATTTTGGTCTACATATATTTTTATATTTAAACGAATTTCTGAAGGAGTTTTACTTTAATTCAAGCACAAACCCAGTTTTCATTTTTAGAACAAACCCAACGGTCTTTGCCCGTCGTATACAGTTTCATTTGATGGTCATTCGTGCAAATTCTTGGGTTGTGAAAAATATTTGGGTAAAGGTGATACGTGTGGGGCCGCAAAGTGTTCCTTGCGCGAACAATAGGCCTGCAATAAACATGACCCTCGAGAACAATTTGACAGCCTCTTCTCCTATCTGCAAGTATTGCCTTACACTCATCGTTTTGGAAACGGAAGAACTAGTTCCTTGTATCTGAGCCGATATATCTGAATATAGTCATTGTTCATATCACGTACACCCACACACTCTTTTGCCGTTTACAAATGCACACACTTAAGTATACACATCTCTCTCTCTCTCTCTCTCTCTCTCTCTCTCTCTCTCTCTCTCTCTCTCTCTCTCTCTCTCTCTCTCTCACTATGTAATGTACCCACTACATCCTCACGTCTACCCTCAAGCTACCCTCCCACCAACACCCTAATTTACATGTACGGAAAAACATTATTTCAAGTGCAGCCTATTTGCTTGTTTGCTGATTTCCGATAGATTTTCGACGTTTTGTACATTCTCTGTTACATTGATCCATATTTTACTGTGTAATTCTTAGATACGCAGTTTGTCATGGAGCTCTGCTTATTTGTCTCGAGTAGGTTTACTACAGTTTTTATCACCATACAAATTAATATCTGCCAGGAAGTTTTGTTCGTCAAGTGAATGAAGCATTTAAAACGAAACGCGCGAGTGTGTATACCGTCCATGTGTACGTATATTGTGTAGGCCAATAGAACAATATTCGTACTGCTATCGTTAGATTCGTACAACAATTGTTAGAAGTTGTGTGTTTGTGGGCAGATTTGTCAGGTATAGAGAAGGTTATAAAATATCTTCCTTGCGCTTAGTTTTATTGCACCCTAATTGCTCACTCGAGAAATTCGTTCTGGCCGCACACTTGCCACTTTTGCCCAAATATTTGTGTCTCTTAGAAACTGTATCGCTAAAATCTTTGTCGCGAATCCGTGCTGTTAACTGAAGGAAATTCATGATACGCTACGTTACTACTACACTTGCGACTGCGGCATACAGTGCACGCTGTCGCCATGGAATGGTTGCAAAATGCGTTGTTACTGGCGATTGCTGCGTCGAGTAATCGCTCACTGCATGCTGCCACTAAACAGAAAAGATCCTATACCCTTTTTAAAATATCGGTAGGGAAAACTATACACGACTTCCATGTTCTAATATTTAAAGTCATTTTTGAAACGAAATATTTCCATAGAAACTACTTCTTTTCCCAGCCTTAGCCACAGTACTGTGGTCACTAAATTATACCACCTAACGTTAGCTCACTCGATTTTCACTGATGATGGCAGTCGGTGGCACTGCCGAAACGTCTGGTTTTGCAAAAAACATTGGACCACAGCCAAACAGCCCGGGGAGGAACTTTTAACAACAAACTACTTCTTTGTTGCCGATAACGTAGTACACATATAAGAAATTATCCCTCCCTTCAATTATCATTTTCATTTATAGAAAATTACCCCTCCCCCTTCAACCACTCTTTTCATTTATAGATATTTCTACAGAGGATTATTATGACCTTCTTTTCACGATATTTTATTTATCAAATTTAACTACTTTACTCTTGTTAAAACATAAAAAGATACAGGGATAAACTACCCCTTGCCCTTAACTGATCTTCACCAAAATCAACAGGCCTTGAGTACTCTACAATTCAGGCAAACATGCAAAAAATTATTTTATTCTGTCTGAATTTGCGGCAGTTATCGTTCGCCATAGAAAAAATCTACACACACATACACTCAGAGACACTTCTCGGAAAATCACTTTTCTTCATGTTTTGAGGGTAACAGCGTACAATCAGAATCAGCCTTTATCTCGAACACGATATTTTTCGCCATCACCATACTTCCATTTCTTTATAGAACATGGAAGTAAAAAGCGAATTATGAAAACTAAAATTAAAAAAAAAAATCATCTCTAGATACCTGGACAAGAAATGATAAAACCTTTCGGTTTGAGAACCGTGTAGTTGGCGTAAGGTATCGGATAGTCGCTCACTTTGCGTGTGGGCCACGTCTGTTTGTAAGCGGCGCACTGCGCGTAGGGCAAATCTGGGGACAAGGTTGACTCATGCTGGTCAGAATCGGACTGGCCCGCAACCGCGGAGACGAACATCGCGACAGACACGAACAACGCCAGCATGTTGTGCAAGTGATACTCGTCGTTGATAGTGCCCAAACAAAACGCTTCATTCAGATAGAAAAATATTGCGTATAATCAGGTACTTAGCTCTGCATTACTAGAAATATTTCTCTTGTGACCGACCAACACCGCTCTCAATTCGTACGGTCGCACTCAACGCTACTGGTAGCACTTCTCGTCTGCCGTCGCACGATCTCGTTCGTAAACATTCGCAAAGCACGTAGGGCGTGTCGTTCGGAGCGCACACATGCATTCATGTGCGTGTGGGCGAACGCGGCGCGTAAACGATGAAATTCAAGCGTAATGCCATGTAAACTGTGAAAACCCATTAGCCCTACTGTTTGATAAGCCTATCTTATCACTGACTGTAGAATTGCTGTTATATTTTTACAGAATATTCTAAAATCTCTGTTAAAAGCCAATCCGGTAGTGTCAGTTCTTACAATGGGAAAAACATTTTGAATGGTGCACAGTATTCCGCACTGCTAACCCTATAACAAATATAATGTAAAACTTTACAGTAGTGTCTGCCGTACGTAAATGAAGGATATACTGTTCTGAAGAGAAAAGTAGTTAAGTATATTTTGGCCTAATTAACTGGTTCGTGCGCTCGCTAAAGCACAGCCGAGGGGTGTTATCGTCTAATCACTTGGTAGAAGTAATGTTTGAGCTTTTGGTCTACAATCGAATACAGTAATATCTTCTTCTTCTTAATTTGTAATACAGCTCTTGGAGAAGAAGCGTTCAGCTACAGCTCTTCTTAATTGCTCTCGGTCTCTATTTTCTTACACCGAGCCTGTGCAAGTCGTCCTCAAGGTCATTCACCCAACTTTTTCTGGGCCGATTCCTCAAGAAGTCGTTCCACCAGCAGATCTGTGCGTAAAAATTTCACTTCAATGTGAATGTCTCTAACATTCTCTGGACATGCCCTGCCCGCCGGATTCTACTTTTCCTTATGTCGGTGACGATATCTGGTTCTCCACAGATTTTGCTGGATTTCTGCATTCGTTCTTGTTCTCCATGCTCCTTGGACGTTCACTGCACCAAATATTCTCCTAAGGACTTTTCTTTCCCACCTGCGCAACTACTCTTCCTCTGTCACTGTCATTGTCCAAGTTTCAGACCCATACATAACCTCTGGCTTAAGAACTGTTTTATAGAGACGAATCTTGGTTGCTTTGCTTATGTTTTTACACTTAAATATTCCTTGTAGGGAGAAGTAACATCTGTTTCCAGCAGATATCCTTTGTTTTATTTCTTCGGCCATAATGTTGTCCTCAGTAATTAGTATGTTATCCTAGCCCAGGTATTAACATTTTTAAACCTTTTGAAATTTCTGTCTTCCAGTTACCATGAGTGCTCTTCTCTCTTGCATTTTATTGCATGTTAACATGTATTTGCTCTTTTCAGTGTTTACTTTCAGAAGTTAATTTATTGCGGTCTCTTCTAGACACAGCAAACCCCCTTTTAGGTCTTGTTGGATTCGTGATATAGGTACTATGTCAGAATACAGTATATGTCAGAATATGGAATTTTTTTATTGCTTTAGAACGTTATTCTTTTTCACGAAATATGGAAATAAAATGATCGCTCCCTATGGTATCGTAATTGACCGTGGTATCCCTTATTTTCTTGCTACAGTATAATATGTCAGCATCGTTTTTGCAGAAAATTGTACAAGACAGCGGTATAAGTGAACAACTTTGAAATAATTCCAACAAAAATATTGCCTGAGATTCATTAATGATACCGTAAAGCCACGAGAATTTGTTGTCGCGTCGTATCCAAGTTCCCCGATGTTCTAAAATATTTACGAAAAACTCTCGCAAAGCTGACATGTGTTTTGATTGTATGCAAAAGTCTTGACTCAAAATTTCAGTGAAATTCTCCGTCTTGGTACTCACTGAACTGTATAGCTTTTTTGAAACTTTTTGCTCCCACATAAGTTAAATAATAAACGCGAAAACTGGCAAACAAAATACGCGCTGCTCATTCATTAATACGTATGTGTATAGACCTTACAAGAGATTTTGAACAGTTTTCTATAAATGCGCAGTGGACAAAACACCTCGTTGCGAGGCTAACAAAAAATGTTCATTCATTTTGAGCATGTGCACCACAGTGTTTAATAGTATGGACATCGCCTTCAACAAGGGTGACGAGAACATGGGAAGCATGTGTGTGACAGAGAGAGAGGTAGTGTGTGACGAACGACAAACTATTACCGCGTTGTCCCACTTCACTCCAATCTAGACATTAAAAATGGGGGGGTAATTCTTTGGCGAGTTCGGCGCAGTCCACCGCTCTAGAAAGGCTGTCGAGCTTCTACCAATGGGTTGACTGGCCGTGGTGTCTACTAGCGTCTAGGGCCTCCAGTAAATACGAGGATGCGCAGGCCAGTCTGGCATGGTGCGCAAAGTGGACGGCCAGCGGTGAACCTACTCATATACTTACTTGACTTATAAATCTACTTATCCAATTAGGCTTATCCATCCCTCCATTGATAATCATTAATGACTGTTTGTGTTTGCATTAAATTTATAATTATTAAGTTTGGCTAAACAGTTCTAAAACCCTATCATATTTATTTTTTCTAAATTCTTCTTTTCCCAATATTGATTGTAATCTGTGGCTTGGTGCAAGAACCACCAGTGTCAGTTTTTGGTGAAAATAACATTATTCGTTCTTGACACTCCTGCAGGTACGTATTTTCATGTGTAAACCCACCAACGTCAATCTGTAATATCTTACGAGTTAATAGTATCCTCTGTTCAATACCTCTGCTTAACAGTCCGTAAAGGACCCAGGCATACCTCACGGCGTTTGTGTTTAAGTGTGACGGTTGCATGGCTAGTACGACGCGCCGCCAGCCGCTAGTTGCGTATTCACAGCCAGGAGGCGCCGCTGTTATCTCAGCGGATGCCTCACGACGCTGAGTGCACGCCGTACGGAGCCTCCGCCGGGAATTGAACCCGGCACCACGAGCGCATCAATCGCCCGCGCTAGCCACTAGACCACCTGGAAGCTCGTTAATAGTATGAGTGGTTACCAAAGTCGGAAACAGTTTTTTGAATTCAGAACCACCAATGTCACATTTATTTTAGAAACGAAACTAAAAGATATTTTTCACAATTAAACGTACAAGAGGCATGCTATTACATATGTATGTAAACATTTATCAAAACATTAAACATGATCTAGACCATAAGACCATAATATGAATCAGAAAAATCTGACCAATTTTAAAACTCCATTTTCTCAGTACACTGTTTTATGGCGTTGGTGATTCTTGCACCAAGCCACAGAAATGTTGCCTACTAGCTGTTAGTCGTGGTTTTGTACGCGAAAATTTGACTTTTAATAAGTATTTTAATATAATTTTTATTTTCTATGCCTATATGGCGTTCTGTCAGCTCGTTTAACAATTTTGTACTCATTAGTCAAATTCTCTCCAAAGCTGTTTTCAGCACTTGTACTATATAAACTTGTACTAAATTATTATAGTTGTGCAACAGCCTTTGGAAATTTAAAAGTACCCGTCTATAAAGCCTTGCGACGATTTAAATTTAAAACAAATAAAAAAAAATTAATAATAAAAATATAAAATGGGAAGTTAGTGAAAACCATTAAAACGCACTATTAAACCGAAGAATACCCCTGAAATAACTCATAATAGTAATGAGAATTAAAAAGGGAATTTAACTAAAATAATTAACTGAAACTGAGAAAGCAAGAGTTTAAAAAACTGTTAACCCTTTATTAAATTATCATGCTATGACCTGTGTATACCGGATCCAACTTGCATACCGACCCGGCATTAAATAAAAATACCTGTAAACTATAATGTAAACAATAAATAATTCAAAGTCACTAGTAGTAGTTGTAATAAATTCTGTAGACAAGCAAAGTCTTGATTGTTTATTGTGTCGAACTGTAAGACTGTATTACTAATTAAAAGTTGGAACTATGTTATGGCGGAGTATTCACTCCGCGTCGTTACAATTTTCCTGTTGTAACAATGTAGGACGTGAGATGCGACGTTCAATCTGTAAACAGCTCCAAGCGGAGCGCTGCACAAAATGTTTTTTATTTTGTTATTAGCTTCAACCAACAGTGTGGAGATCTATGTAACTAAAATGTAGAGTGTTTTAACACAAAGATGTGAAAGAATAAAATAAGTGTGTAAGGTGACATCTCCTATTAAAAATATAGTTCAAGTTATTTTAGGGTTCCGTCATAATGTGTAACGAATATGTAAACTCAAATACTACTGTGCTATTACAAATGTGATGTGATTAACTGGGAAATGTGAAGACTAAGACCTCAACTGCATTTACACTACCACTGAGAAACAGGACGACTTCATTCTAGATGACACCGTAACGTCCACTTCATCATTAGTTGACTCCGAGGACTTCCACCGAAAAAAAGACTACCACGATGACGACCCACTATTAAGAGAGTACAGAAGAATCACGCGGCAGGACATGGACTGAAACGATTAACTAGAGGTGACGCGGAAGCTCGTCTTCCGTCCATAATGTATTTTTTAAATATAAGTAATTTTAAATGAAAAAGACTTTAAATGACAATCTCTAAGCGTTAAGAATAACAATGTTGGAACAAGAAATTTCAGAAATCAGACTTTGTAACATAACTCTTGTGATGTAGCTTTGGAACATCGCACAACAAAATGAAACCATTCTTCAAATGGTATTTTAAGTAATAATGTAATTGACTGAAGAGGTAGAGTAAATTTGAAAATTCCTAACTAGTTTAAAGAAACTCGGATCCGAGGTAAATACACTAACTGTATTATCATTTTAAATATAGAAAACCCCCTTACCATTTCAGTGTAAGCTAAAATTTTTATTTGTAATGTATTATTAATCACACGTAAATAAAGAGATGTCATGTTTGTTACATACTAAATTGAGTGCATAAATCAGCAAACCTCCCTCCCCAGTTTCCTTTTATTAGAGTACTTATAATTATTGATAGTGATTTGATTAATTTTCAGTTTGTTATAACGAAGGCAGCCTGTATAATTGGCCAGAGTCAATTATCACGGGTTCCCTAGGTTATAACGTAGCCGACACGTTATAGCCTTTGGTGACATTTATAAAGTATCTGTTAAATAGAAAACGTTAAATTCTTTATTTTAAGTGTTACTGTGTCAGAAACATTATATAACTCATTAAACATTATGTTTTCCTCAAACATGGCTTTTATTTATTTCAGCAGTAAACTAAAAACCAACAACCGTTGTCACCTAACCTCACAAATGAAAACAACACGTATTTTCGCTTTGCATTAAGTAATAGGACAATTTACAATTAGTACACTTATTCTTTTTCACATCCTAATATATCGATACAATCGCATATTATATAAAACTTCAAAAATTAACTGCAGGAATGGATAAATGTACAGTTTCGATGCCGCTAAATAGCTTTTGTTACTTGTTACTATGGTAATTAATTCAGGTCTCCATAGTGTTGTTGACATCTTTAGTAGTAGTGTTTAATATATGTTATTACTTATTCATTGCATCATCAGAAATACGTATAAACTTAAATTTTGTAATTGTTTAAGACAATTACAAAATATATAGACTTATCTGTATAAAAAATTACAAAATATATCGATACAATCGCATATTAAAAACATTAAAAATTGCAGGAACGTGTCAAGATACAGTTCCGATCCCGCTAAATGTCATTTGTTTATTTACTTGTTACTATATTAAATAATTCTAGTCTCCATGGTGTTGGTGATATCTTTTCCGTGTCACCGAAAAGGCATAATTAAAAGGGCCTAAATCGTGTGAACGGGGCAAAATATCAAATTCCAAGTTAGAAAGTGTTTTTCGCCTTGTGTCAAAGGTTATCTGTGTAAAATTTGGCGGCAATCGGTGTTACGGTGTGGATTTGTATTCAATACACATAAATCCTCATACTTTGAGTTATGTATGTGTATATATATATATTTATAACGCGACCTTGTTATCTATCAATCTACTTTCTATATATAATGATAGAACAAATCTTACTTACCCGTGACTTTTGACTTTACCTGGGCGCCAGAACAAATCCCAGATACAAATGACACGGATTCGGCTTAGCTCAGAGCACAGAGACACACTATCTCAGGATTCGTTCAGTGAGTGTGGAATTTAAGGGGAATCGTTACAAATAACTCTTAAATTCTGTTGAAGTTTCTTTAATTAACGATTCTGTTATTGTATTACTTTCTTTAAAAGCTAAGTTAATGACTTATTGCTTACCTAAATCTTATTGTTTAATGAGTGTGCTTGAAAAGTGAAGATTAAAACGTCCAAATGACCAATTGCTCTTATCTGGTTTATTTAGGGATTTTATATTTCCGAAACTAGTGCTAAAGAACGGGTCTGCAATAATTTGCACGTTCAATACTACACCTCACTCTCCATTCAACACTCCTATATTACTTTATATCTAATCTTAATAATTAAATACAAAATTTGAATTTATATAGTGTCTTCTTTAAAAAATGTTTATTGATTTAATTATTTATTTTGTTATTTATGTTCATTGATCAATGAATATATTTCTTATCTGATTGATGCGTCGACCGTAGATAGTAATCAGTAGATATACTCCTTTTGATGCTTCGGCTCAGAAGAAATGATGTTGACCAATAACGTTGACTGATGATCCTGGACAATTACAGATGCTGTAACTACTCTTGTGCACAAGTCACTTCACTGTTACTTAATTGTTTATTAATTAATTATTTAATTAATTAATTTGTTATTACGCAGCGAGCTTATTTATTGAACCTTACTAGTTCCTCTATTACTGCGGACCACTTCGCGAACTGTTTATTTAAATAAATACTTTGCGTTGTTTGTGCAATTTAGCTCGTATTTAACACATGTCTTGCTTATTTAATGCCCGAACGAAGAGTGCTCCCTCATTCTGAGTTGGCGTCTCCTCTAAATACAGTATTCTGATTGGTTGTTCCAAATAAATCATGCGTTTTCCACTTGAAACAATATCGAACAAGTCGGTCAAACGCTCCTTAACAAGTTTGAGATGGTAGAGAATTACTGGCTAATTTCATACTTCCTCTGTTTGCAAATCGTTTGATTACAGGTATTTGCAAACGTGATTTCAAAGATCCGACCACAGAATATTATTGCTTTGGCCTTTCTCTGTATGTGTGTGAAAACACCTAATTCGTACCTAGCCTAATTCTCCAGTTATATCTCTTGGCGTTCTTCTTGTGTATAACTTCTTTAAATGTTAATTATATAAGTTGATATTTTGGCCACTTATAGAGTTTTAATTGCTGGATACTATGCAGGTTTCAGAATTGTTGTATATTTATTAGTTTTGAAGATATTGCAGTTTTAATAAATAAAATTAATTGAATAAAATTTCATGTCTGTGCCCGCATCAGTAGTAGCAGTGGCGATGTTAGACAGAGATGGCTGCGATTATTCCCTCTCTCTCTTGCTTACGCCGCTAGACTAGCACAGTTTGACACTTTCATATAACGATCTGATAGGTCGACTATATGAATCGTTATAATATATATATATATATATATATATATATTGCAACGTATTTATGTGTGTGAATTTTTATATGTACTTTAATTTGTATAGCCCCACGTTCTTTGGGAGCCAAATATGCAACAATACATATACATAAATACATATACATATACACAAATTTAGCGTGACCGGTCTCACATTCAAGATTGACAAATTATGTAAAAATATAGCATTTAAATTGGGTTTCAGGTGTATCTGCAATAAGAACTCTATGTAACTGGTAACGGTATTTCAAATTTATTTGATATTATTAAAAATTGTGCACATGGCACTGACTTCGATTTAAAACATTCGTTATTATTTGTTATTATGCCGTAAGGCTTATGCTATATACATCCTTACTGACTAAATATTCTATTCTACTAATTATTGTATTAAAGAAAAATCTCATTTTCAGACTACTCAGTCGATTAATGTGTTTCAAAATATCAATATTTAAATCTCTTTTTATATATTGTAATGTACTCAAAATGTTAATAGTTATTGAATTTATCTTTTGTTTCTCAGTACTGTTTTATCTCAAATACTAATTGTTTTCATTTAAATGCTTTGTATTCATTTTATTTCATATTAATTTGAGCTCTTGTTACGTTAATCGTATTTCTAAAACATCTATGATTTTAATTCTACTTTACAAGAAACATTGGCTCTTATTTTTAAATAAAATAGAAATGTCTTTAATTGTCTTTGAGTTCATTGTACGATAAAGATATAAATAAGTTGTTTATCACCTTATTGTCGTCAATCATACGCGATCATTTTTATCCATCTGTAGTTGTCCTCGTCTCGCAGTCCAGCATCGGCTGTCTCTCTTCTCCTCTTGTCCAGCGTCGGAACTCTCCTCTTGTCAAATTCGCTATTTCTTATATTTCTGCGAATTGCAGAGTCCTGTAAGTATACTCTTATACTTATAACTATTTTTACAACACATGTTCACTGTAATTTTGGACATTGCAACTTAACCCTTTCGACTTGTACACAGTTATTTCACTATTACACTCGTACGGTGTGGCACTTTCGCGTGGTTTTCGTACACAGTATTTAGTAAATTTTACTACATTTTATTGTGGTTTTGGATTTTAATTCTTAATTATAGTTTATAAATAATTACAGAAAAACAGTAATTATGCAATTATTCATCTTGGGGTGGTAAACTCGCCTGCATAGACCTGCGTTCACACACACTAGCAAAATACTGGTGTACACACTTTCAGTTACATTTGTGTGTGTGTGCACGTCGATTCAGGTCGAAACACCTGTTCATATTTTTGTCAGAGCCAAGCTTGCAATCCCTGACATGCTTATTTCTAATATATTATTAATTATTTACAGTTTATTAGGTATATTTAAATTTTTATATTCAATGCTCAGTACATCACTTATTTGTACTGTCGCATTATCCCTCTGCTTGGTAACAAAAAAAAATTTAATAAATTTTTTATTAAAATTTTTTTTTATTGTTATTATTACACTTGAAAAAAATGTAACAAATAATAAAGAATAATATTTGTCATCTCACCCTTAATTGGAGTGTATACAAATGTCTTACCTCCCCTCTTCGTACGCTCACTGCTCGTGACCTTGTAGTAGGGTGGCTTTAAAAAACAGCTGGTCGGACTGGTTTCATTGACCTCGTCGTTTTCATGTGTAGAACTTCCTAAATGACGTTGCGTGGAATTTACCAATTTCTTTCTTCTGTATCTCATCATATACGATGAAAGTGTGTTGTCCTACTCGCTGTCTTAACGTATACGGTCCATTATAAAGTCTGAAGAATTTCTTCGCCGTATTATCACTCCGTTTTCCCACTGGATTTGCTTTGAGTAGTATACTTTCTCCCACGTTGAATTGTTGTAGCTTGTGAGTTAGATTAAATTTCTCTATTCTCTTGTTACCTCTTTCTCTTATCCGTTGCTTTGCGTATTCAATTTTCACACTTATTGGTACAGGTACATTTTGGTTATTAGGTTTGTTTATATACTTAGTCCAAAATCTGTTTGGCTTCTTATCTTCTTCTAATTCCACGGGAGTGCATCCTGTTGCTTCACTATAATTTTCGTTAATGGCCTTTTCAAGAAATGGTAAATATTCTGCCCATTTATTGTGTTGATCATGGCAATATATTCGTAAATATTTACCTAATTCTTTGTTAACTCTCTCAGCAAGGTTTCCTTGAGGATGTCTTATGGATGTGAGTACAGGTAGTATTCCATTTTCCCTTAACGTCCTCTCCCATTTTTCACTTTGGAATTGTACACCTTGATCACTGAGTATCTTCTTCATTTTTCCATATAACGGAATATATTTCTGCAGTAGAATCTTTAGAACAACTTTGGTTGTGGGTCGCATAATTGGGTACAGTCGGACTGCCTTGGTAAACACATCGATACATACCAATATGTGCTTCACACCTCGACTTGATCGCGGTAGTGGTCCCAGAAAATCCACTGCAATTAGCTCTCCTTTGTTCTCCTTCTGTATACTGTGCATTCCTACATATGTGTGTAAATTCGGCCCTTTCGCCGTTTGACACTCATAACACGTCTTTACCTCCTTCTTTATCTTTCGATACATATTATTAATCGTAAAATCTTCTCGTAAACTCAAATAACATTTCAGAGCGGCAGCATGTGCTAAACTCTCATGTGCTGGTTGAATTAATTTTTGTAGCATGTCATTCGTTAGTACTATTTTCCAGTCTTGTCTTACTAACCTGAAAAGAATTCCATTAAGTACCTTATAATGATTTGGTAGCTGTTCTTGGTCCTTCATCTCCCTTATCGTCACGTCCAAATCTTGTTGATGTGCTAAGTTTTTCAGCATTTGTTTTACTTCATCATTCTCTTTGAATTTAATTGATAACAATCGTACTTCTTTCTTTTCGCTCACATAAACTTCTTCACATTCTTCTTTGATGTATCGGCTTAGTGTATCCGCTATAATATTGTCTTTACCTTTACAGTATTTACTGGTGAATGAGTATTCGCTAATGGCTAAAATCCATCTTAATAATCGGGCATTTGTTACTTTGCATTTCAATAGAAATGATAATGCTTGGTGGTCAGTATGTAT
Organism: Magicicada septendecula; assembly: GCA_034769895.1. Taxonomy (NCBI): domain Eukaryota; kingdom Metazoa; phylum Arthropoda; class Insecta; order Hemiptera; family Cicadidae; genus Magicicada; species Magicicada septendecula. The sequence goes on along the minus strand of CM068368.1, from coordinate 82,173,253 downwards.
CTCAAAATGAGTACCATAAACATAATATCTGAATTGCTTAAGAGCGTACACTGTAGCAAGTATTTCTTTTTCTGATGTGGAGTAGTGTTTTTCAGCTCCTTTGAAGACTCTACTGGCGTAGGCAATAACTCGGTGGTCTCCCATAGTATCTTGTTGATATAGTACACTTCCTACTGCGTAGTTACTAGCATCGGAGTATATTACGAATTTTCCTTCTCGTTGAGGATGATGTAACATAATATTTTCGATGAACAACTCTTTCACTTGGTTAAAGGCGTCTTGATGTTTCTTCTCCCACTTCCATTTTTTTTCTTTCTTCGTCAGCTCTAGAAGCGGTTGCGTATATCTTGCATATAACGGTGAGAATCTTCTGTAGTATCCTGTGAGTCCTAAGAATGCTCTTAACTCTTTGAGATTTCCGGGTATAGGGAAATTAGTTATGCTGGAAATTTTGATAGGATCGGGTTGAATACCAGAGGATGAAATAATGTGACCTAGGAATTGGATAGAGGTTTTGATAAATTCACATTTGTCTAGGTTAAGGGATATGTTCGCTTGCCTAAACTTGTGGAATATCGTGCTTAGATGTTTTATATGTTCGTCTAACGTTTTAGATACAACTAAGATATCATCTACAAATATCATGGTGCATGGTTCCACTTCAGGTCCTAGGGCTCTTTCTAGACACTTTACGATGGCTGCCAAACTCGTGCTTAATCCGAAGGGTACTACCCTGTGTTGGTAGCATTTATTTTTATACAGGAAAGCAGTGTACTTTCTATTCTCTTCACGAATTGGAATCTGCCAGAAACTTGAGCGTAAATCTAGCTTCGTCAGATGCCTTGCTCCTTCACACTTAGTAAATAATTCGTCCGCAGTTGGAGCACAGTCATACTCCTTTAATACAATGCTGTTCAGCTCCCTCATGTCAAGGCATAGACGTATCTCACCATTTTTCTTCTTCACTACCACTAGAGGATTCAGGAAGTTGCTGTTCGATCGCTCTATGACTCCACTTTCGATCATACGCCGAATTTCTAGTTCAACCTCTTCCTCATATCGCATTGGGATTGGGTATGTCTTCCTAATGACTTTTGTAGGGTCTGACACAACTATAGAGTGCTCGTATACTGTCGTCTGCGTCGGTACTTCACTAAATACATCACTATATTCTTCTATTAATTCGTGCAGTTTCTCTTCTTCCTGTGTCGTCATCCCTTCATCTACCTCATTCACATGTCGATTTGGACCATATTGTATTTGTGGCTTGTACAAAGTAATAGGTGTTTCACTTACTTTGCACTCTTCTTCCTCGCTGTTCATGTTTAATTCATATTGAACATTTTTTATAATTACACACAATTATATTATCATTAATATTAATCTTAGCATTTATTGTATTTAGTATATCGATACCTAAAATTCCATCATAAATCAATTTATGCATAATTATCATGGGGTGTTCTAATTCTAGATTTTTATATGTTAGAGTTACATATGCTTGTTGTTTAACTCTTTCTTTTTTATTGGTAGCTGTTGTAATATTTAAATTATTTACGGGCAAAATTGCAGTATTTTTAAAATATTTCTTGTTGCGTTGAACCCATGCAGCGTTAAGAACTGACAGCTGGCTGCCGGTATCAACTAGCATCCGTATTTTACACCTGTTTATGCTTACAGTCACAATAGGGCATTGTGTATGCTGCGCGTCTCGCTTTATATCCTGTTCAGTGCATAATAAGTCCTCCCTAATATCGCAGGGGTATATGTTGTTTATTTTATAATTTTGCTTCCGTTTATTCAGTCATTGTGACGCCTTTGATGTAGACGGTCGGCTGTGGAATGTTACTGTCTCTGTCTCATTCATTCCTTGGCTTTCTCTCTTCAATTTTTTTTCGTCGTACCCTCGTACTGCGGCAACGCGTTTGTCAGCTGGTTTTGAAAACTGTTTACGATTGGACGACCATACAACGTCTCCTTGTCGTCTAGCTGTATTATTTTGTTCAGTCTCTTTAGCTGTGCGTGTTGTAGTGTTGTATATTTGTGGCGAATAATTTATTTTATAATTATCACGGTGCGGTGTAGTGTTTTGTATTGCTTTCTTGTCATCTCTGTGATAATTATGGTGGTGATTTGCGTATTTTTGTTCCCAGTATTGTGTGTTCTTACCTTTATTGATATTCTCCGACTGTGTTACAAGGATTAAAAATTCTTCTATGGTTTTAATCCCTTGTGTATAAACTGCTAACTGGATATCTCGCTGAAAATGGTAAGATAATTTTGAAACAATTTCATATTCTGAGAATTTAGGTTTGAGATGCTTTACACGTTCTATTTGCGTAATTGTATATTGTTCAATACTCTGCTGTCCTTGTGCATTGAACTTTCCATATTCGAGTTGATCCCGCACTTGTCGTTGGGTATGTAGATTCCAGTATCGGTTCTCGAATGCCTCACAAAACTGCTGATATGTACTAACGTTATCTCTAATAATAGAGTACCATTGGCTGGCTGAATCTCTAAGATATCGCGTGACGAAGTCTATCTTCTCGTCGTCATTTATTGCACTCCCAATTTTGTCTATTTCCTTCTCTACTCTTGCTAGGAATTCCATACTGTTCTCCCCTTTACCACCTGAGAACTTAAGTCTGCTCCTTTCTTCCGTTGGTGTAGGAAATATGGTCATTTGGTTTTGTCGTCTTCTGAACTCACTTCGTAGCTGGTTCATTTCCTCTTGAATCTCTTTTTTCATATGTGATACGTCTCCCGAACGGTCTTTCGTAGTTTCTTCAATTTTATTCTCCAAAACTACAGTACGTATTTCTATTTCTCTAAGTTTACTGGTATTTGCTTGGGATACATTATTAATAGTTTGGATTTTATCATCCTGTTCTCGCGTTATAGTAGTTAAAGTATCATTTATTTGTTTATGTGTTTCTTTTAAATCTTTTCTCCACTCGAGACGTAATTCTTTTTGTTTATTTTCAATCCGTACAACTTGTTCATGTAAGGCTTGTTTAAAATTATTCTCTAGAGTATCAATACGTATGTTGGTGTCACCAATTTTTTTGGTTAACTGCGCATTACTGTCAATTATACTTTGTTTTATTTCAAGATTATCAATTTTTAACTCTTCTAGACTCTCTGTAATTTTTATGGTGTCCTGTCTAAAATTTTCGGACTGTAGCTCTAATTTATTTTCTAAACTTTCTGTTTGTTTTGTATTTATTTCATCTATTTTTCTTATTTGTTTAACATTCTCCTTTTTCAACTCCTCTTTAAATTTTTCGGCTTGTTTTATGACTAATTCGTCCATCATGGCGAGTATCGAAATTTTAAATGCTTCTAAATTGAACCCTCCTGGTTCTGCCATGTTGAATAATTATTAAAATATTTATTTAGTAGTAATTCTTTAACAATTATTATTGATAACCGTTCCCTACTTATTTATTTATTTTTTTATTTTTATTAATAGTTATTCTTAATACTCATTACAGTTACACCTGTTACATAGACAAATAATATTATTCGTGGGCGCCAGCTGTGTGATTACACAACAATTAACATTACATTCAATTACTGTTTAATATAAATAATTATTACATATAATACATTTTTTATTTAACACACTCTTATATTTTAGAGCAACCATTTAGCTACATACAAAATTTTAATAGTTAAATGATGGGGATCGGGCCACACGTTCATGGGCTACAATTTATGTAACAAAAATTTTTTTACATAAATTTAGGCATGTCGTGCCCCACGTCCAGGGCGACAAATATATATGCAACGTATTTATGTGTGTGAATTTTTATATGTACTTTAATTTGTATAGCCCCACGTTCTTTGGGAGCCAAATATGCAACAACACATATACATAAATACATATACATATACACAAATTTAGCGTGACCGGTCTCACGTTCAAGATTAACAAATTATGTAACAATATAACATTTAAATTGGGTTTCAGGTGTATCTGCAATAAGAACTCTATGTAACTGGTAACGGTATTTCAAATTTATTTGATATTATTAAAAATTGTGCACATGGCACTGACTTCGATTTAAAACATTCGTTATTATTTGTTATTATGCCGTAAGGCTTATGCTATATACATCCTTACTGACTAAATATTCTATTCTACTAATTATTGTATTAAAGAAAAATCTCATTTTCAGACTACTCAGTCGATTAATGTGTTTCAAAATATCAATATTTAAATCTCTTTTTATATATTGTAATGTACTCAAAATGTTAATAGTTATTGAATTTATCTTTTGTTTCTCAGTACTGTTTTATCTCAAATACTAATTGTTTTCATTTAAATGCTTTGTATTCATTTTATTTCATATTAATTTGAGCTCTTGTTACGTTAATCGTATTTCTAAAACATCTATGATTTTAATTCTACTTTACAAGAAAGATTGGCTCTTATTTTTAAATAAAATAGAAATGTCTTTAATTGTCTTTGAGTTCATTGTACGATAAAGATATAAATAAGTTGTTTATCACCTTATTGTCGTCAATCATACGCGATCATTTTTATCCATCTGTAGTTGTCCTCGTCTCGCAGTCCAGCGTCGGCTGTCTCTCTTCTCCTCTTGTCCAGCGTCGGCTGTCTCTCTTCTCCTCTTGTCCAGCGTCGGAACTCTCCTCTTGTAAAATTCGCTATTTCTTATATTTCTGCGAATTGCAGAGTCCTGTAAGTATACTCTTATACTTATCTTATAACTATTCTTACAACACATGTTCACTGTAATTTTGGACAATGCAACTTAACCCTTTCGATTTGTACACAGTTATTTCACTATTACACTCGTACGGTGTGGCACTTTCGCGTGGTTTTCGTACACAGTATTTAGTAAATTTTATTACATTTTATTGTGGTTTTGGATTTTAATTCTTAATTATAATTTATGAATAATTACAGGAAAACAGTAATTGTGCAATTATTCATCTTGGGGTGGTAAACTCGCCTGCATAGACCTGCGTTCACACACACTAGCAAAATACTGGTGTACACACTTTCAGTTACATTTGTGTGTGTGTGCACGTCGATTCAGGTCGAAACACCTGTTCATATTTTTGTCTGAGCCAAGCTTGCAATCCCTGACATGCTTATTTCTAATATATTATTAATTATTTACAGTTTATTAGGTATATTTAAATTTTTATATTCAATGCTCAGTACATCACTTATTTGTACTGTCGCAATATATATTTAATATTTATAATCACTTCACCTCAAGATATTTTCTCCTTATTTGGAACATGTATCGAGAATTCCTGTGTTCTCATCCTCAGCCTTCGTGATCTTGCGTCTGGTGAAGTATTTGTGTGTTGGCTGGACGCTATTTTGGTTTCTTGTTGATCTCTGGTATTTTAAAGTGGTATTATTGTGTTTGATTGTGGTGTATGTATTAGTATTTTGTGTATTTACGACGTTGAGTGCTTTGAAAATTGTCTCGTGTTTTGTATTTGTTCAGGTATTAGTTTGTTTTGTGTTTTATGTTTGTATATTTGTAAATTTTCCCAAATGTTCACAATGGTGCCTTTGTGCGGTATGTGTTTTATTAGTGTCATGTTGGTTATGTCTGGGAATTCATGTCCAGTGTTTATTGCATGTGTGGCTAAATTAGACTTGTATATATCTGGTTTTTCTATGCGTTTAGGTGTTCAAAATAACGTTTTTTCAGTTGTTTTTTGTTTGTCCTATGTAACATTTATTGCAATCTTGCCATTCAATTTTGTATATATCATTGGTTGTTGTATTATCTTTGTTGTATGGGCTATTTAGTTTTCGTAAATTATTTTTATTAGTTTTGTATGCTATTTTTATATCTGTGTTTTTAAATAGTTTTGTTAGCTTTGTCATTTTATTGTTTATGTATGTGAATGTGGCCCATTTTTTGTTCTTGTTATTATTTATGTGATGTTCATTTTGATTAATTTTAAATTGTTCAGTTTTTATTTTATATTTGATTTTATTTTCTATTTTGTTTACAGTATTTTTATTGTATCCATTTTCGTAACCAATTTGGTGTATTATATTTCTTTCTTTGTCAGTTTCTTGTTTGTTTAGGGGAATTTTGTACATTCTGTTAAATAACTTTAAAATACCAGAGACCAACAAGAAATCTTAATAGCATCCAGCCAACACTCAAATACTTCACCAGACGCAAGATCACGAAGGCTGATGATGAGAGCACGGGAGCTCTCGAAACATGTTCCGAATAAGGAAAAATAACATCTTGAGGTAATATAAACATAAATTTTAAATTACTATATATATATATTTATGGGAATGTTAATTATCGACCGTATTATTATACTGTTAATGATTTCGAGGTTCGGTCATTAATTATGAAAACTCAGTTTTGCGACGTTTCGAGATTTATTCTTCTCATAATCATGCCTACAACATTAAAATATAGTCTTACTACAATTATATTATTTGTAAGTGTGTATAGGTGTGTGTAAAGTCATACATTACTATAACTATTTTCTTACATTAACTGTGAGATGAGCTACAGCAACCACATTACACTAAACACTTATCACTGTTCCATACTTATACACATATAACACATTACATTTGTATAGTGTTAGCGTTATGTAGTTATCATGGCAGTCTGTCAGATAACTACATAACGCTAACACTATACAAATGTAATGTGTTATATGTGTATAAGTATGGAACAGTGATAAGTGTTTAGTGTAATGTGGTTGCTGTAGCTCATCTCACAGTTAATGTAAGAAAATAGTTATAGTAATGTATGACTTTACACACACCTATACACACTTACAAATAATATAATTGTAGTAAGACTATATTTTAATGTTGTAGGCATGATTATGAGAAGAATAAATCTCGAAACGTCGCAAAACTGAGTTTTCATAATTAATGACCGAACCTCGAAATCATTAACAGTATATATTTATGTATATATATATTGGCTATGAAGTTATCTTAAACTCAACTATTTTTCTACTACAAAGTTAGTACACTTTGCGCAAATTATCAGCAAAAGATAATTACGTTTAAGATTGTATTTTATACTAAATGTTAATTTTTTCTTAGAATATTTGAAAGAATTTTTTTGGTTCTTGGCCTGTGTCCTCTTATAAAATTGTATGAAAATATAGGTAGGCGTGTAAGTCGTTTAACGGTAGCAGTTATCAAAGATTGCGTTTTAGTCAAGTGACTTATGGCCCGCACCGTATTTCTCGTGTCCACAGGAGAAATTTTAGTTATGAAACCTGGAAATTTGTTACATGATACCGGCTCCTAGTAGGGAGACTATAGTAGTTAACAGAACAATCGTTTTCACAAAACGAGGAGAGTGCTATTCATGTGATTTCACAATATTTTTCAGAACAAATCCCTCGTTAGTAAAATAAATGTAATATTAACGCTGATTACAACTGTGTATTTTTATAAACTTTTCAATGTTGAAAGACAAATAAGATTCAATCATTGTGTTTTTCCTCTTTAATTTCGGTGCAAACCGTCCAAGTAATTTATTGATTTATGTTAAAAGGATTTGCATTTGTCCTTTTGCGTTAGCTTAGGTCTTTTTTCCGTATTTCGCATCCGATTTCCGAGGCTCGTATGAGTTCGGTAAGTACATATATTTCTACTTAACTTAAGCAGGTTACTGGCCTGCTGTAAAACCCCCAACCTGGAGGACCAGGAACTTTGATTTCCGGCTGCTCGTACCCTAGAGAGTTTCTTTCACTTTAACATGATCTCAGGAAGGAGAGATCATCTTTACACATAGATGCTATCTTTACACTTAAATTAATAATTGAAAAGAGAAGGTAATTTAACTTGGAGTCGCATCTATCATTCACAGAAATGTCAAAAGCTTTTGATAATGTGAAACGTTCGCTACTCTGAGTATAATGGGTTTCCCTTCGCAAATAATTAAAGTTCTTAGGAGCTTATATTACAAGACAGTAGTTGCTGTGGATTTGAATTTCAGTTTATCACAAATAAAAGTTGTGAGACAAGGGTGCCCTATTTCACCGACACTTTTTAATATCTACATGGACGACATATTTCGGCGATGGACAGCTAAAGTTGACTCAGGAATACCAGTTCACCGAAATATTCAAGTTAATGCATTGGTTTGTGCAGATGACAACGTAATGAAATCAAGAGACTAGTTACAGCGGGCGATATTTACGTTCAATAGCCTCTTACAAGACTATGGATCTCTGCTACAAAATTTAAAACGATGGCATTTTAGAGAAGGTATCCTTTAAAAACTAAGATTTTTGTTAATAATCAGGTTAGTCATTTTAATTACCTAGTTTGTAATATCTCAATTGGAACTGATATTGATTGGGATAGTAAGCTAACAAAATTTAAACCCATCTGTGGAACGATTCATAGGTACCTGAAACACAAAACACGGAAGGATACCCGAATGAAATTTTATAAAACTATGGCTGACCCCAAATTCCTGGAAGCTAGTAAGACATTAGCTCTTGTTAAAAGGGACGTACAAAATCAACCAAAATGATATTTCTAAGAGGGACGCACTGTTGTTCTCTCTTGGATCGGAGAAGGAACAAAGATATTAGAGGCGATTGAAACATAGTATCATTGCCCCAGAAGATTGAGAGCACAGAAGGAGATGGTGTGAACACTTGAGTCACATGCCTTATATCCGTCTTTCAGTGGCTGCCTTTGGTTATCACCCTACTGGGAAAAGAGATGTCGGTAGACCGAGGAAGAGATGGGTTGTGGAACAGGTCTAAGGCCTGTAATTGGAGTGGTAATGATGATGATGATAAAGTTAAAGGGATAAAGAAAATTCTATTAAAACAATTTATAAGTCGATATTAACAAAGCAGCCCGCGCAGCTTGAAGTATCCCTGCAAGCAAACAGTGGAGCATTCTGTGGGAACACTGAACACTTTGGTACAGGTTACCGTTGTTGCACTGCGAGGAGTATTGTCATGCGGTTGCTGTGACGCAAGTGTTTAGGCCGACAGATCGCTTTGCCCTGAAAGGTAAACCACACTGAAAGTGCTAGTACATTGAAAGGTCTGACCAAAAAGGATAAAAGGTCAAAAGTTATGGAATTTTATGGATAGAAGAGGATATCCACAGCATTTAATAAATTCAGTAAAGCTCCTTCACAAAAGTACATCTGTAGTCTTAGATCTGAATGGTAGGCTCTCAGGTGACATTCCAATAAATAAGGCAGTTAGGCAGAGATTCTGTGTTTTCCCAACCTTGTTTAATATATACATTGACGACATGTTGAGAGCATGGAAATCCAGAGTGGCTTCGGGAAATCAGCTTAACAAATCAATTTATATGGGTCCCCTGCTATATGCGGATGACATAGTTCTTATTCAAGAAAATGAGGATGATTTACAAAGAGCTATGTTTCAATTACAAGAAATGGCAAAAGAGTACTCACTGACAATTTCAGTAAGAAAGACCGAAACCATGGCCTTTAAAGGTAAACTTCCAGTGAGGACTAAGATAGTTATATACAACAGGACATTTGAGCCGTTTCAAATATTTCGGCAGTGATATCATATATCTGAATATGATATAAGAAAGAAGATAAATACATTTAAGAATATTTGTGGTACGATTCATCGAAACCTTAAAACATGACACAGCACAAGAAGTAAATTGTATAAGACAATTGCAATGCCCACATTGATTTATGCGAGTGAGGCGTTGATCATGACAAAGAAGGAATGCGCAAGATTCAGAGTGCCGAAATGCAGTTTCTTCGAATTACTTTAAATTATTCATAAGCAATGATTATATAAGAGCAGAACTCGAAATAAAGGACATAATTGAAATTATTCAGTTTACAGAAGACAATGGTGGGATTATATGCAAAGGATGACATAGGATCGATTGCCGAAAGCGGCACTAAACTATAAAGCCATCGGTGGAAGACACGTGGGACGTCCGAGGATGAGATAGGTGCCGGAACAGGTTTATATAACCTAATCCTTGAAGAGGAGAAAAAGAAGAAGTAATTAAAATGTCCCATCTGTACTTGGCGTCCTCTGCACTACTGAAACATTAAGAATTCACAGAAAGCAGTGTCCCAAGCGTCCTCTTTCATAGGAACCAGTTTGTTTTAACACTGTATAATCCTTGTAAATAGCGTATTGAGAGGCCTGAATACTTTGCACTATTTTCATGGTATCCTCCCAGCTGCGAACAGTGGCACCTGCAACAAGTTTCACTTGCGAAAACTCAGGTAGTTAATAGGCCTAGGCCTACACGTACCGTAATTAATTTTTAATATGTGAGAGTACTTGCACAGATGAAGGGGATAATCTGTTTATACCTGAAGTTGCCGAAGTTACATTTCTTAAACTGGAGATGTTGAAAATAGTAAAATTTACATTTTCCCCTGTACAAGTACGGTACATAAACCAATTTAAAAACCGATATCGCTTGCCACAAAAGCTGAAGTAAAGCAGCTATATTACCTTGTCACTTCGCAATTTTTTTTATTTGTGTTCAATTAAATTTTTTTATTTATTCTTGTACTTTATATTATTTTTGTTATGTTTATGTTTTTATATTTAATTCTATGAATTTTTTTTATAAATTAGTAAATACGTTTACCAAGTTGTAATTGTTACCACACACACGCCTAGCCACCTGTCTCTGCCTGTCTGTCTGTCTTCTGTCTCTGTCTCTGTCTCTGTCTGTCTGTCTCTCCCTGTCTGTCTGTCTCTCCCTGTCTGTCTGTTTAGCTGTCTACCAGCCTGCATGCCTGCCTGACTGTCTGTCTGTCTGTCTCCCTGTCTCTCTCTTCCTGTCTGTCTGTCTGTCTGTCTGTCTGTCTGTCTGTCTGTCTGTCTGTCTATCTGTCTACCTGCCTGCCTGTCTATCTATCTACCTTGCTGTCTTTCTGTCTCTGTCTGTCTGTCTGGCTATACGTCCGTCTCTGTCTGTCTGTCTCTTTTAATTAAAATGTAAGGTTATTTTTTATTTATTTTTGTTGTCAAATTTTAGAACCTAATACGTGGTTTTTTGAAACTCTCCAACATCAGAATCTTCTTCAAAACATTTAGTTCATCCAATTCAGTACGTATATCTTATTCTTGGATTCTTGGATATCAGTATATCAATTCTATTCTTGGATGTAGTCTTCCAACGTGGCTGTTAATTTACGAAGCCATGCTTCTACTGCATCATTCATTCTATGACGTCGGCGGTAGCAGCTCCACACCTCACTGTGGCATTAACGGATTGTCTGGCCACTGTTCGACGACAGAATTCATCGAGTTTCTCTTCTCATGGAGCTTGACCATGGATCTCCTTGCCGAAAGAAAGCTAGCGTAGCACGCATTCGGGGGCGTTCAGCCTAACTCCTTCAATTGCTTTGTATAATGGTCCCATACGATAACATATGCTGTACCCTGTGACAATGTCTCCTTCTTCTTCTCCTCTTCAATTATTAGGTTATATAAACCTGTTCCGCCACCCATCTCATCCTCGGATGGCCCACCTCTCTTCTACCAATGGCTTTATAGTTCAGTGCCGTTTTCGGCAATCGATCCTCTGCCATCCTTTGGAGATGATCCCAACATTGTCTTCTGTAAATAATTTCATTTATGTCCTTTACTTTGAGTTGTGCTCTGATATCCTCATTTCTTATTCTATGTTGCAATGTATAAGTTAAAGTATTCCGAAGAAACTGCTTTTCAGCACTTTGAATCTTGCCGCATTCCTTTTTTGTCATGGCCCACGCCTCACTCGCATAAATCAATGTGAGTATTGCAATTGTCTTATAAAATTTAATCCTTGTGCTGTGTCTTGTTCTATTTTTTAAGATTTCTATGAATCGTACTACAAATAGAGACATTGTGTGAAGTGGAAATAATACCCACGGACGTTGTCTAAAGGAAATACCTCCTTTAAAGCTGACAAAGCGGATGACACGAAATCTACAAGTAGGCCTACAGTCTCAGGGTTCCACTCAGTCACTTTCCGTTAGAGCAGTCGAAGCATACGTAGTAAATAAGCCGTTTTTTCTTATCAGGAAAAAGAGCAAATACAACTGGCGAGACGCTTGTTGCATATTGTCTGCTTTCTAAGCAACGTGAATCGTGCACATTCAGCTTGTATTGTGCAGACTGACTATTGTTGTTGCATATTGTCTGCTTTCTAAGCAACGTGAATCGTGCACATTGAGCTTGTATTGTGCAGACTGACTATTGCAACTTTCGAAAGTTCAGTTCATGAACAATAACTTGTAATCTTTCAAACTCTCTTTTCCACTGGCTTAACCAAGAATCAGCAGCTTATCTACTACACCGTCTTCGACCTGAAGAAAACTATTCTTGTCGGACGTTGTGTGAAGTTCCTCTAGAAGAATAACATCCTCGGAACACGTCGTTTCTTCTTGCACTGCCTGTGTTCGGTTCCTGTCTCGTTATAACGATAATTGCGGAGTTCGCGTGACGAATTCATAATATCTGTTTAGTGAAGGTCGCAGTTGTTCGTTAAATACCTGAGGTACAGTCACGTTGTGGTCCTCGCGGGCACGTTTCTTTGATCGGAACACTCCCTTTTCCTGTACATCCAGGGTCGCTTCCGGAATACACTAGTAGTCAGTCACTGTCATCGCTAAATTCTCCTGGGAAACTAATCTTTTTTTGTACCGATTTTTCTTCTGCTTTAAATACAGAACTGAATGTTCAGTTCGTGAAAAATGACTTGTAATCTTTCAAACTCTCTTTTCCATTGGCTCAACAAAAATTAATAACGTATCTTCTACACCGTCTTCGGCCAGAAGAAATTTATTCTCGTCGGACGTTTTGAGAAATTCCTCTTGAACAACAACGTTCTCGGAACGTCCTGGCGTTACTGAACCTCCTTGACTCTCTCCTAACTTTATATATGAGTAGCCACTGTATAACACACTAAAGGTTTCATCTTTCGTCGTTCAGTAAACTCTATCCTGAAAAATGAAAACAGAGAAAAACGATGAATAAATCAACGACTACAGCAGGTGGAATGTGTGAATTCTAACGTCTGCTTATAAGAGAGAATAGCAATCCGCGGCTAGTGGTTGTATGTAGAGCCCCGTTTTCAGAGGGGACAGATAAAGAAAAGCGTTTTCAGTTGAGAGTCCAGTGAGTATTATACGTTGTCGACAACTCGTACACAAAAATATACAATAATCATCACTTTCTTATTATATGGCTATAACAACACTAAAAATTCTGACGACTGTATTATGTTAAACTTTTAGTTAAATGCGTACGCGCGTGTGAGTGTGTGTGTGTGTATATATATATATATATATACACATATATATATATTTATAAACTCTCATATGTATATAGTGATTTTTTTGTCTGAGATTCTTATTTCTTAGTATTTGTCAGCCGTGTTTTAGTTTGTTGTTTACATTAATACGCCAGCGTCATAAGGTCTGTGATTTGTCGCTGAATCAGGCAGTCAGCCAGGTCAAAATTAATTTTAATCGGATTACCGTATAAATGTGTTTCTTAAAACATTAAAAAACACACTTTATTACAGTAGACTGATAAATTTCCTTACATATTCACCCTGTGCCTAGTTTATGGAATAAACATGAAATAATTTTTTATTTACAAAAAAAAATTAGAAATTAACGTTCATATCAATCGGCCAGAATTTACATATCACAATTGTTCACATCTTTATCTGAAATTTCCTATATTTTTGGTTGCTGAAAATAAAAACAAAATAATAATGCATATTAGTAATAACACAATGCCGAATTTTTTTTTTAATTGCATATTTTGAAATTAATCATCATCATCTTCTTAACGGTTTTAGGCTTTAGCGGCCTGTTCCTATTCCACAGTCTATCTTTTCTTAGGTCTACCAACTTTTCTTCTGCCTCTAGGGTTGTAATCTTATGCTATCTTCAGTACTCTACTTTCTTCCATTCTATTGATGTGTTGAATCCATTTTCTACTGTATTCTTTAATCATTTCATTAACTGCAAAAATATTTAAGTCACTTCTTGTCTCTTAATTTTTTATATGATCTCGCCTATTACACCTTTTAACTGATCTCAGAAATTTCATTTCTGCTGTTTGTATCTTCTGTTCATCTTTTTTCTTTATGCCCAAGTTTCAGAACCGTACAGTAGCTAAGGTACTGCTATTGTTTTATAAGATTTTATTTGAGATTATGAACATCCAAAATAAAATCTGTTATAGGAACACCCTTTTCGAGGTGGTCCTCTAACAGAACACGACGAATCTAGAGCAGAGAAGGTCGATAAAAGATCTAGCCGACATAGGGTCGGTTGCCTTATACGGTGGTCTCAATCAACAACTCACAATTCCAACACTTGAAATTAATATTCTTTTATATTTAATTAGGGAAAATATAATGTCATCATGGGTTAAAATTGTCAACGTACAGGATTTTACATTAATATGTCTTGAATTTTTTCAGGTAAAGAATTGAAGTAGAGAGGATGTCCTACTGCACTGTATCAAATGGGAAGCTAGCATCGCCAGTATTAGTGGTGACGAATGCCTCAGAAGCATGGCTCCACGGGAAGGTTTAAACGTTTAGTTCTGAACTATAAATGTTGCACAGCGAGCAAGTTGCATACACCCGAAGAGTCGCCCCGCGCCTAGCTTGTATAGAGCTTCTGGAGGTTGCAAAGGGTTCCTTCGACCGCCGCGTGGATTCTTGTATGAACCCTATGTGTGGCCCGTTCTGTACGACGTACGACGCGCGTGTCCAGTGCTAACGGCCGCCATTAAACCCGGCCACTTCCCGGACAGTCGGATGAAGCCTGCCTACGTACTATGATCCCCACGCCATTGACAATCTTTGGTGACATATTTTGGCGCAGTGACACCCCAGTGAGATTGACACTCAAGCAACTGTCGTCAAGTACCCACACACATAGAAGCACTTCGTTATTACTCTTCAAGTGGGTGAGACAGTAAATGGACTTCCTGCAGCGATATGTGTACCCGTGTTGTTTTACGTACAGACATTAAGATGCGTGACAGTGTTTAAGGTAATCCAATAAACGAAGAGGAATTGAGGAAACAGGAGGTTTTGGATTCATCCCGTATCCAGTCATCAATCGCTAAACAAGAATTTAAATTATTATTTTAAGACCTTCTATCGCGTCGTGATACGTTCAAGTCACAGGTGAAATGTAATTATCTGGACAAGATACGGTATTGCGTAGATTCATTTCGCTATACCATGAGCAGACACGTTACGACAATCATTTTGACGAAAACTCGATGGAATAAAAAATTATAGGTCCAATATCTGTTATACTGGTATGTTGTTTCGTATTTTTTTTAAAACTGTAGCAATTTCAAGCAAAGTGTTAACAGCTGTATTCAAGTCGCTTCTCACGGTCCGATCTTACCAATGTTAGTTTAGTCACTTTCATTTACAATTTTCTCAGGATCGGTAAGAGCAACGGAGCAGATAAAGTATTTCAGGGTCTTTATCTTAGTCGAAACTTCAACTTTTCGTAGAACTAGTTAAAAATTTTCTACATAGCTCATGTAAAGAATTGTTTGCCTAAATGCATTCTTTACAAGTCATTTTTGTCTATACTCTAAACATAGAAAGACATTGACATTAAAAATTGAAAGACAATTGCTAGAAGCTACAAGAAAAAAGAACATAAAAAACACAGTTTTAAATAGCACAATTTTAATTTGTTCTTTCCTCTCAAGAAGCACTAGTCCAAAATTAAATTCCAGCTTCTTCATCAGCTTCTTCCATGTAGCTGTAGAACTACAGCAGTCTCACTCGATCTTCTTTGTTGCCTGTACGTTTCTACTAATTGGCTACTATTTTACAAGTTCATAAATTTTTTTTTGCGGCTGAGGAACCTCATACGATCAAAGCTCACCAACGCTGCCATTCAATTTTTCCTCGGTATGACACCTTTCATGCACAAGCTATTTCACAATTTTGCCTAAAGTTGCTACTGCTTCAGAGACACCAAATTTTAACGTTGCGTATCCAACTAGTGGGGTCCAAAGTGGGTGTGACGCGAACATATGCTTTCATAGAAGAGAAATTCACTAGCCTCTCTACCCCAACACCACTCTCACCTACACGTCGGTGGGCCCTGTTACGCCGAGCAATCCACTCTAAGGTTGTGGTAACCAATCCCTTCGTCGTAGTGGATCGGTAAGCAAACGAGAGATGGGGGTTCTATCAGGGCAGTCTGGGGGTATCCTGAGTCCTGGCCTGGCAATATGGTGCACATCGGCAGGAGGAAGTTCATCTAGTGTGGAGGCGGAAGAGGCTATAGTAGCCCAACGGCTGCACACATGGGCTGAGTAAGTTAGCCTACTGCGACCGGGCAGAGAGCTCGTCAGCTGAGATGAAAGCAACTCTCTAGGGGAAGAGCACCCCGAAATCAAAGTTCCTGGTCCTCTAGGTTGGGGGTTGGATCACTTATTCACATATACCATCTGTCAAACTCTTTTATGTGCATAAACCTACCAGTTTCTCAGCCAGTCAGTTTTACAAACTGGCGGACTCTGTTAAAGGTGGGCCCTGACTCAGTAATGGGTTGTCGCGCCGACAAGAAGGAGAAGAAGAAGAAGAAATCCAACTAGTAGTTCTTTCTTTTGGCACGCAAGCTTGTGTAACGCCGTTTATAGAGTCATTTGGATTTTCTGATTTTGATGTTCCATGCACATTTTTTTTTTAATACCTGAGATATCCAAATTTTCTGAAAATAGTTTTTATTCCCTACATTACATAAAATAAACTCTAAATTGTAAAAACAATCAATCTTTAATAAATACAAATATAACTCTTTGAGTAAAGAAAGTATGCTAGAGAACAGATGCTGCATGCTCAATATTTCTCCGTCACGGCAAGTCATCACAAAACAGAAAATAATATATATATTTCCTGTCACAAATTACCAAAATCTGTTTCTTGCAACTTATTATATAAACAGAGAAATACGGAATTTGCTTTAAATATTTTTAAAAATTGAAAAATTATTTTTCTGTGCAAACCTCTTGTGTGTGTGTGTGTGTGTGTGTGTGTGTGTGTGTGTGTGTGTGTGTGTGTGTGTGTGTGTGTGTGTGTGTGTGTGTGTGTGTGTGTGTGTGTGTGTGTGTGTGTGTGTGTGTGTGTGTGTGTGTGTGTGTGTGTGTGTGTGTGTGTGTGTGGTTAATGGACGTTGTACGTGTACACTAATAACAAATAATGGAACTCAGCACTCTCAGTTCAACCATTTTATTACAGCTTTATCTGATTTACAATGTCATTATTACCATGTCATTGGAGCGTTATTACAGATTATTACTACATTAAAAAACATGTTTATATCGATAGTGACTAGATAAAATAAATTTGTTTAACTCGGTACAAACTTGCTATTATGCGATTATGTAAAACTGAATTCCCCAAGTACAGTGGAACGTCGACAATCCGAGCCCCAATAATCCGAACAAAGTAGAGAAAAATTTTTTTTGTTCAAGGACTTTGGAATAAAATTATTGTTTTGATTTAAAATAATTTATTTCAAATGCGATTTCGTACTGTATTGTAATGTAATTGGGTTTTTACTGCACTTATTTATTTACTATTTTTTATATCATTTCCGTTCTTAATTCAATCCTGATATTAACAAACGCACGTGGCAAATCTGAAACGTTATTGGTCAGAGGCGTTGACACCGTTCACACAGTAATGTATTACGCGCATGTGCCTAATGTATGTATAGTCATAAATGAGAGTTATCTTACCACTTAAATCGGGGCTCGTCGTTTTAAGACTTCCTTCTTATCACTGTATTCTGAGTCCTATTGAATTAATATAGAGCCAGTTGGAAGGATATGTTGCCCGTCACAACACAACGTATATAAGCTGCGTGGTACAAAACAATTGATAGAGAAGGAGGTATATGAAACAACGGCGGACAAATGGCGTCATAGTGCCTAGCATATAATTTAGCTAATTACAACTATTTTACTAACGACTCGGAACACAAAGTTCTTTATGATAAAAACATAAAGTTTTATCTTACAACCTGAACCGGTTTTCACTTTAAAAAGCTTCTTCAGAACCTCTGAAAACCGGTTCAGGTTGTAAGGTAAAACTTTATGTTTTTACTCATAAAAAACTTTGTGTTCCGAGTCGTTAGTGAAATAGTTGTATTTAGTTAAGTAACGGACACGGCATGGACAACGAAATCCAAGAATATAATTTAGGAAGAAGATTATATAGCAACTGGGCCACATTACCGACTCCTTTGTAGACAGTGTTATCAAAAATAACGCTGACTCAACTGATGGTACAAGTTACGACACAGATATGGAAGGCATTGAGTTACTCACCGACAGCAACTGATAATATACAGTACGCTGGTAATTATTAAACGTGTAGCTTCTATTTTCGATTTAAATAAACTTTACTCATTTGGTTGGCTGCGATTTTTAAACGGCTATTAAAAAAAGCCTTTAACTGGTGTTCTGTGATATTTAACTGTGGGTCTGACACAGTCACACAAATTTTACGTTGGTCAGAACAAATTGTTACAATTTACACGTGTAAATTTATACAGTATCGATATTATATGTACCCTGTCTGTACTCGTTCTGTCAGAGTCACACGCCTCTACTTGAAGCAGCAAACAGCGTTTCAGATATGCCACGCATGTTTTGTTTACATCAGTATTAAAACTAAGAACGGAAACAGTATAGCAGCCTACTGTACTCCGTATACAACTGTACGAACAGTGTAACCGCAGTGCTGTCTGTGCAGCTTTTGATGTAACAGTTTATTATTGTTTATTATTACTGCTCCGCAACTGAGATTTTTCAACTTTGGTTTATAATCGCATTGCATTTTTCTTATTGTTTTGTAAGAAAATTGCAATGTGACTCATATAAGAAGGCTTTTGTTGATTATTCGGAAATCCAAACAAATCGATAATTCAATTCCCGATTCCCTGTTCGTCGGACTGCCGGCTCTCAACAGTATACTTATGTAGGGGTACTACCCATTAAATTCTCGACATCCTATGGACTTTTTTCTTCTGTATAGTCACTTTTCTCTTCCAGATCACCATGATACTCGGGTTCAAACTTGCCTGTCACATTGTGTTTGTGGACGCTTATTTGAAAGTCTTTAGTGTAATTTTTATAGGCGTAGTGCCTATAGTCGTCCTCGTAGGTGCAAAACATGTAAAAGATTGTGCCGAATATGGTGTCTCCGTCTAACATATGGCAAAGCGGAAGCACGCAAAACCATAGACCATGCTGCTTTATGAATTCTATATTGCGGACTTCTGCTCGTATCTCGTTAGTGCGTTTGTTGAACACTCTTAGCGATTGTACATAAGCGTCGTGAATATTATCATATTCTGTTACATCTGAAAAAAAAAGAAAATATAAAAATTTCTACAACACATTGGCAGCCTTTTCAAAAGACGACTGTTTGTACACAGTCGAGGTTGCGAGATGATTCTACACTTGTCGCCGCGTGCGTTTAAAATACTCGCGTAATAGAAGGAGCCTAGGAAGGACGGGAAAGGTCTACACAGGGGTCTCCAAACTACGGCCCGCGAAGGGTCGTTGTCCTGCCCGCGGCAACCCGGCCGATGCTGCGTCCAGTTTTTAAATAGGTCGTCAAAATACTTCAAATATTATAACATTTTAATAAATAACTAACAAGAAATAAGTTCAGTAAAATGTTATAATATTTTGTACAAGTTTAAAACATTTACGTGGTTAATGTGCTTGTTCGTCTGGCTGCCTTGAGTGAATCACGCTTTTCACTCGAATCAACCTAAAGCATCACTTGCCCCCGTGCGCTGGGCAAGAGCAAGACCTATATCTACGAACAAACGTTTTTAAAAATGAACTTTGTAAAATCAAAGTACAGGGCTAACTTGTCAAAGGAACAGTTGAAATCCATATTAGTGATAGGAGCATCAAAATTTGACCCAAAATGGACAGACATTATATGTCAGAAGCAACTCCACACATACGTACGCCATACGTACATAAGGAAGTCAAAAAATAATACATAAGAAATATCTTTGAATGTTATTTTTTCCTTACTTTTATTTTGAATAAATGGATTTGTTTTCTTTGGATATGTCTGCTTAATTTTTATTTAAATACCTATTTTATTGATTTGTTCATTTCGTAAACTTAGAAAAGTAAGTTTTCAATGTGTGTGTGTGTGTGTGTGTGTGTGTGTGTGTGTGTGTGTGTGTGTGTGTGTGTGTGTGTGTGTGTGTGTGTGTGTGTGTGTGTTTGTGTGTGTGTGTGTTGTTGGCCCGCCTGACTTCCAAGTTTTTTCAATTCGGCCCTCAAGTGAAAAAGTTTGGAGACCCTTTGTCTACACGACGTTGTTTGACAACCTTTTAAACATCGCTGCCAGACCCCACCCAAGCTGCCTATCACTTCACATAGAGTGTAAAAGTCAACAGAGTTTCATCCATTAACGTGTTCGCTTACGCATGTTCTGAGTAGACTTTAACAACGCGACACAAGTAGATTTGTGTCTGAACCGAAAGTGAATGTGACCTTCGTTCAGTGTGATGATACATTCCTTGGACCTACAGCCCTTGTAGCAGCACGGGCCTCCTCCACTCATCTCTATTCTGCGTTAATCTGCACCATCGCCTTAGTCCCAAGCGATGCAGGTCTTCTACTTCCAAATCTTCCACCCACCTTTTCCGGGATGGCCTTCTTCCTCTTTTCTTCTTTACCTCCCAACCGGATCCCCATTTAACACTTTCTTTACAGCTTTACAGTTTTCATTTATTACGGACAGTATTAAACACGTCGGATTTAAGAGCATTAAGGACTTAGAAAGTAATTTTTCAAAACGATTAAATTAAATTGTACTTGACAGTTATTAAAAGAATTGGTGTACTTTCTCTAAAGCCATTGGGAGAAGAGACGTGGGTCGTCCGAGGATGAGATGAGTGCCAGGACAGGTTTATATAACCCAATCCTTGAAGAAGAAGAAGAAGAAGAAGAAGAAGAAGAAGAAGAAGAAGAAGAAGAAGAAGAAGAAGAAGAAGAAGAAGAAGAAGCAGGAGAAGGAGGAGAAGAAGAAGAAGAAGGAGGAGGAGGAGGAGGAGGAGGAGGAGGAGGAGGAGGAGGAGGAGGAGGAGGAGGAGGAGGAGGAGGAGGAGGAGGAGGAGGAGGAGGAGGAGGAGGAGGAGAAGGAGAAGAAGAAGAAGAAGAAGAAGAAGAAGAAGAAGAAGAAGAAGAAGAAGAAGAAGAAGAAGAAGAAGAAGAAGAAGAAGAAGAAGAAGAAGAAGAAGAAGAAGAAGAAGAAGAAGAATTAAAAGTGTTATTGTTTAGTAAACGTGATCAATTATATAGACTACTTGTTATTAATTATTAACCTTCTATTTTTAAATCCTTCTTCTTTTTATTTTTATTATTATTATTCTCATGCGCGTTACAGTTTAGACACTTTGGCTGCCCCGTCGTCTTTAATGCCAGTACGTACTTGATGCCATCACTTGACCCGTTTGGCTACGTACACTCAGGATTTGCGTATTATTGAAATGTTCTCTAAGCAGAGTGTCAGGGTAAGTCACTAGGTGATGGAACGAACCCGCACATATTTCCCGCTCTCGTTCCTGTTTTCCTAAAATTTACTCTTCTAAACACTAATTTTCTTAAAACTAAAATTCTTATTTCCATTTTCATAATCATATTTTCCCCCCAAATTTTTTTTAAGTCATGAATAAAGATGAATAAAAACAACTTCAAAATTATTTACAATACTTTGTATTACTATAGTATGTGTTAATTCGCGTCGGGGTAGACGTGATTTTCACTATTATAAATGTCATATTCGTTATGCAACAATTCAAATGCTTTTTCTAACAGCAATTCACTTATTTTTGGCCCTGTCTTGACACTTCTTCCCATACTTAACAGTTTCCCACACTTCTTCCCGTACAATAGTTTCGACACTCGACTGCTCTTATTCAAATTTGGCATACGTCGAATACAAATCAAGGTGGCGCTTTCCGACGACGAGTTTCAAACGAATATGCCACCAGTCTCTACCCGTCCAGGGCAAGGCATCAGACAGAGACGCCAACTACTGTCTCAATCTCTGCATCCCTCCACTTCCGTCTCCCAACCACCAACATAGCCTCGCCACTACCTCCAACGCGCTACAGCGTAGCCCAAATGGTAATTACATACTTGGTAAGGATGCGTTTATCCCAGGTTTTCGCTCCCTAGCTCCTGCCCCCCCCCCCGTAGCCAAAAAAACCACGTTCTATCCGGCCATGTATAAACCCGACTTTCTGGATATCGCAGTGCCCCAAGTTATTTCCTGTTCTCTCGCTTACAGATCTGTCACCTGGTCACAACCCAATCTTCCTTCACGTCGCTATCCAGCACGGTATTGCTCCTAGCCTAAGGAAGATAGTCGATTAGGCTCAGTATGGTCCAGCGTTTTGTTACCAGTTGGCCAATTTGAAACCGTCCGTCAAATCGACGAGGCAGTCATCTCTGGTGTAGATATCTAGAATGAAACTTGCTCTTACTCCCGACTACCGACGAACCCCAAAGGAAGTATCCCTTTTCGCTCGCGAAAACGACTGCTGCCGGAAGCGCTGGCGAAAGGAATCATGAGGCCAGCATCTAATCGGCTGATCGGTAAACAGCTGTGTGGAGTCATACGGGCCTTCCGACGTAGCTGCTGGGCAGTGCCCGTTGCCCGAACGGAGGTTATAAATCAGGTCAGCCGCCCGTACAGGATTTCGTCTGCGTAGACGGAGAAGAGACTTTGAACTCGCATCCTCGCTATCGCTGGATCGTTCGGACAAATCCTGCAGAAGAAGGCCGAGTCCCTGTACACGTGTTTCGAACAAGAGTTTGCTCCTAACCCGCCCGATGATTAGGAGTCCAGTCGCTTCAACAAAGTGGAAGAATTTCTATCGCTTCCTATGACCCGAATCGATCCCTAGGAGTGATTTCTCATAACGGCTCGCGAAACTCTGGCGAGAAATGCTCCTGGTCTAGACGGTGTTTTGAACACCATTCTTTGTCGTCTTCCCAATAAAAGGATTTTCTTTTTCGTCTGTCTGTTGAACCTGTCCCTTAGTCCGACCTCCAACCAATGGCGCAAAGCTACTGTTGTACTGATACCGAAGCATGAAAAGGATGAAAAAGAGGAAAACCTCCGGCCCATCAGTCTCCTGTCCGCTGCAATAAAGCTATTTGAGCAACTCGTACAATGATGTATATGAGATAATCTCCAAAACTTTGAATCTTGGTCCCCGAACTGTTCGGCTTCCGTGCGGGTTCAAGCGGTTCCACCACTCATTAACCGATGGGACTGGTGGAATCCATCACAAGCACCGGATGTTGTAAATAGAAGGCCATAGACTGTTTCCTGGGCGTGTAAAAAGCCTTTAAGAGTGTTCAGCACTATCAGGTTTTATAGTAACTCTTGCGTACTAGCATTCGTCGATAGAAAATTTTTTTGGTATCCAGCTAGATCGTCGGCTCCCCTGCTATAGCCCAGATACACCCTTATAGTTACTAAGCGAACGGTCGTCTGTCTGGGCCAACTGTTTCTTCTACTGGTCAGCCCGGCCCGTGACACATAAACTTGATAAAACGATCATCTTGAATTTTTTTGAACACTTCTACCAGCTTTAACACTAATTTTTATTGCATTCCCATCCTTACGATTATTATACTTATTGGATGAAATTAATAAACCTTTAATAACTTTAAAAATTATTGGTCATCAATGATATTGATCATACGAATATTCAGATTTTTTAAATATTGAATTTGATTCTTATATAAAATCTCAAAATGAAATATTAATTAGGGAGTTCCGTTTATTAGAAGTAGATAATTGAACGATTTTACCTTTTAGTACTCAAATTCGATTATTGATTTCATCATTTGATGTTATTCATTCATGAGCTATTCCATCTATGAGAATTAAGGTGGATGCCGTGCCTGGTCGATTAAATCAAGCAAGAATATTTATTAATCGACCTGGTATATCATTTGGACAATGTTCTGAAATTTGTGGAGCAAATCATAGATTTATACCTATTGTTATTGAAAGAGTTGATATAAATTGTTTTATTAATTGATTAATAAGCTATTCATTAAGTGACTGAAAGTAAGTGATGGTCTCTTAAACCAATTTATAGTAACTAACGACTACTTTTAATGACGAAAAGTTAGTTTATTATAAAAACATCAATCTGTCAGATTCAAGAAACTAAGAATGGTATTTTTCTATTCCACAAATATCTCCAATAAATTGATGTTTTCTGTTTTTCTTTTTTTTATTAATTGTTACTTTAATTATAACTTTTATTTATTTTTCTTTTATGAAAATTCCAAGGATAAATTTGACTGATAATTTTAATAATTTATATAACTGATTATGATAACAAATTTATTTTCAACTTTTGATCCATCAACAGGATTATTTTCATTAAATTGATTAAGTTCATTAATTTTATTATTATTTATACCTATAGGGTTTTGATATATTCCTAATCGTTATATAATTTCTATTAATAAAGTTTTAAATACAATAAGTTTTGAATTAAATTTATTAATAAGTTCAGGATCTTTTGGTAGATCATTATTGTTTTGTTCTTTATTTATTTTTATTCTATTCAATAATTTTCTTGGATTGTTTCCATATATTTTCACTAGATCAAGACATTTAGTATTTTCTCTTAGTTTAGCTCTTCCTCTTTGATTGACTTTTATTTTATTTGGATTTCTTAACAATACAAATCATATGTTTTGTCATTTAGTTCCAATAGGAACTCCAATAATTTTAATACCTTTCATAGTATGTATTGAAACTGTCAGAAATTTAATTCGACCGGGGTCTTTGGCTGTCCGTCTAACAGCAAATATGATTGCTGGCCATTTACTAATAACATTATTAGGAAATAGATCAACTAATTTAGAAATTTATATAAATCTAATTATTTTAATTCAGATATTATTGATATTATTTGAATCAGCAGTTTGTGTAATTCAATCTTATGTTTTTACAGTTTTAAGAACTCTGTATTATAGAGAAGTATCTTAATGAATAATCATCCATATCATTTAGTTGATTGTAGACCATGACCCCTAACGGGTTCAATCGGGGCTCTGACTTTTGTTTCTGGTATAGTAATAATATTTCATATACAAGATTTTATTTTATTATTTTTTGGATTTTTAATTTTGATTTTAACTATAATTCAATGATGACGTGACATTTCGCGCGAAGGGACGTTTATAGGACTTCACACAATAGTTGTAGTGAGAGGTTTAAAATTAGGAATAATTTCATTTATTGTGTCAGAGATTTTCTTTTTTATTTCTTTCTTTTGGGGATTTTTTCATAGAAGATTAAGACCGGTCGTCACTTCGGACACTTGGGCCTACGTGCATAAAAGAAAGGTGAAAAGTGTCCTCGACAGATGCGTTCAGCTATCGACCGAAGTTCCCCGTCCGTCCTCTACTCACTTGTTGAGAACCGGATTCTGTGTGCACTGCTGTATGACAGCGTGTGACGTCTTGCACGTTAGTTTCACGTAAAAGCGGCAACGGGTCCAAGCGGCAACCCGTCAGAGCCAGTACGGTACACGCCCAGACACGAGAAACGTTTACGGTACACGCGGTAAGTGATTCGACAAAACGACCTCGGTATATTCTAAGTTATGCTCGGTATGTACTAGCGGTCGATAGTTAACACAGAGAAGCCATTAAATAGCAAATTCGCCCTACTTGAACTGGACGACGAGGCAGGAGCTCCTGAAACTGGCTCGTAACCTGACTACCGTGAGGTTTGTTATTGAACGCACAATTCTAACAACCCAGTGGATCATTAAGAATCATCACAATCATCATCAGTCGTATATCTACAACCTTGGTGGGTCTTGGCCGGTTCCAAGAGTCGATTCCATTCCTTCCTGACTTTCCAGTTTCTTATATTCAGATTTCCAAGGTTATATTCAGATTTCCTCTATCTGGTCTTTGAATCTACTTCGAGGTCTTCCCCTTTTTCTACTACCCATTGGTTTCTGGTAGAAAATCTGTTTCGTAGGCTGTCCTGCCTCCATTCTCTCTATATGTCCAACCCACCTTAGCCTGTTTGACTATCCTGACAATATCCGACTCTTTTTGAAGACGGTATAGTTCATAATTATAGCGCCTGCGCCACATTCCATTTTCTTGTACTCCTCTAAATATTGTTCTTAGAATCCGTCTTTCACACCAACCTATCTCGCTATTTTTTGCCATTGTGCAGGTTTCTGAAGCATACGTCAGCACTGGCTTGATAAGTGTTTTGTAAATTTTGTATTTCGTGCTTCTTGAGATGAAGCTAGATGTCAGGTGCTTTTTTAATCCATAATATGTTTTATTTGCGAGACATATTCTTTTTCTTTTTTCAGTGTTGATGTCGTTAGAGCTGTTTTCTCTGGGAGCCAAGATATATGAACTCTTTTACTGCCTCTATATTTTTTGTGCATTCCCTTTGCTGCGAACGAACGGCCGCCCTGCACAGAGAGAAAATGCGTCACGCTGCGCGGGTTACACACACACCAGAAGAGAAGTCGCTCCGCGCAACCTCTCTCTATTGGTCAAGTATGGTGAACATGATCTTCACGAACGTCATCTCTAAGTGCTGCCTAAAATAATATTATCGATACGCTGAATAGAAATTGATTTTCATTTGTGCAATTAAGGTTTAAATCTATTTAAAGTAAAGACGTGGGGGGGGGGGTCAGAGAGTAAAAATATTAAGCAGTAACACAATGGAAAGGCTCTCATCCCTTAAAATATAGAGTGACAGTATTACAAGCGCCGCAATATACAGTTTACAAAGGTTTTTAAACAATGTATAAACACTTGTTACGTTTCACAGTTTTTGTTTAAGTCTGACAGCTGTTTTGACTTTTTAAACCATTGTCAAAGAAATTGCCAATACAGGTTTTGCAGATCATTGCTTACAACACAATCACTTCATAAATACAAAAAACATAACACTACTCCAGAACACATTCAAAAAGATAAATAATGCATTTGTTAGAAATTCTAGAAATTAAAATAGTAATAAAAAATAAAAATTTAACAAATGAACAAACTGAATTCCGTGTATCCCCTTTACTGAAAGATGTTATTTAGTTTAGTTAATTTTATATTTTGCATTCAGATTATATTTAGTTTTTACAGACACTTGACATTCCCTTAGCTCCTGCCAACCCCCTCCCCGTCTTCACACCTCACACATGTTCCGATACACGCCCATAAACAGATATCCACCACCATTACGTCCTCTGTTTAGGTGTTCACTGATCTCTTTGACAATGGCTTAAGAAGTCGAAACAGCTGTCAGAGTTGAATAAAAACTGTGAAACGTATCAAGTGTTTATATATTTTTTAAAAACCTTTGTATTAATATGTTTACTAAGTGCCCAATGAGTCATCACTTAATATACAGTTTAGTTAGAATATCTAGACAGTCCGTGATATTTGATACTAAACTGCAATTAATATACAGTTTAGTTAGAATATCTAGACAGTCCGTGATGTTTGATACTAAACTGCAATTAATATACAGTTTAATTAGAATATCTAGACAGTCCGTGATGTTTGATACTAAACTGCAATTAATATACAGTTTAGTTAGAATATCTAGACAGTCCGTGATGTTTGATACTAAACTGACGACTGCCGCCCTTTGTGTTACTTAATTATTTCATTAAGAATTAAAATAACTGGTAACTCTGCAGTTAAACGTGATGACCAGGCTATCCTGTCCAACTTTGAAAGCGGCTTGCAAATGGCTGTACACTCATCATCATCATCATCATCACTCCATGGATTAGGCCCTAGACCTGTTCCGGAACCCATCTCCTCAGCGGTCTACCGACTTCTCACTTCCGAGTAGGGTGATAACCCAAGGCAGCCAAGGGTAGACGGATATCAGGCTTGCGGTTCGAGTGTTCACACCATCTCCTTCTGTGGTCTTCAATCTTCTGGCGCAACGACACAATGTTTAATTTGCGTCTAATATTCACGTTAATTTTCCGATCCAGGGGAGAACAACCTTGCGTCCCTCTTAAAAATTTCATTTCAGCTGCCTGAATCCTCTGTACACCCCTTTTACCAAGCGTCCATGTCTCACTAGCATACAGGAATGTGGGGTCAGCCACAGTTTTGTAAAATTTCATTCGGGTATCCTTCCGTGTTTTGTTTTTAGGTATCTATGAATCTTTGTACAGATGCGTTTAAATTTCGTCAGCTTACTCTCCCAGTCAATATGAGATACACGACCCAGATAATTAAAATGACTAACCTGATTCAAAATCTGATTATCCACGACTATTTTAGTTCTTACAGGACACCTTAGTTCTTAAATGCCATCGTTTTAGATTTTAGAATTTCGTTTTAGATCTGTAGCCTACAGTCTTGTATGATGCTATTGAACGTAAGTATCGCCCTTTGTACTGGTCTTCTGTTTTCTGTATCATCTTCTGCATAAAGCAATGAATTCATATGAATATTTCACTGAAGTTAAATTCGCGATTCAACTTTAGCTGTCCATCGTCGAAATATGTCGCCCATGTAGATATTATAAAGTGTCTGTAAAATAGGGCACCCTTGTCTCACGCCTTTATTTGTAGGAATATCTTCAGCTTTGTGGCTGTACACTCATTAAGTCAAATCTGCAAGGAGTTAGGATTACAGATCTCACTGAAGACCGAGGAGACGGCTTTTCATGGAGTATTGTTGTAGATGGTACTGTTCTGGAGCAGGTCGGCAATTTCGAATATCTGGGCTATAGTGTACGTTAAATTACAAACAATAATGAAGAATCTGCATAAGTTCGACCATATTATATGTGGGACCGTCGCGTCGGGAGAACTCTAAAAACAACGAGGAAAGAAACACCCCTGAAGCTAAACAAACAAGGTGATGGCCCTCTCCACTCTTGTCTATGATCCCTGTGAATTGGACTTTAACGAAGTCGCAGGCCAGTCGTATTAGAGCGGATGAAATGAGATTTCTTAGGCGTATGGCCAAACTTTTCAAGGTCGCAACAGAAATGTCGACGTATGGCAGGAGCTGAAAATTATATGTATATCTGTAGTGGCGTGTCTAGAATTTGTAGTTTGGGAGGGGGGTCCGGGATCGGGTCGGTTTCATACAAAATAAAAAACTAATCAACATTACTATCATTAAAATGGCTGAAATAACGTGGTAACATCCTGAAATCAGTCCCATTAAAGTAAGCAGTAATAACACAATAAAAATACGCATTATTACGCATTAAAAGATAGGCTGAATTGTTGACTGAATTGATTTTTCTATTTCATATTTCAAACGTATACCCTAATGTTGTGTAATAAACTTGTTTGTATATTTAAAAAAGTGCTACTACTATATTAGCGTAGACACCTGAAAATTAAACGAAACAGGCTAAAAATAAGATGTTAACAAAATTTGGCAACTTTTTCGACCCTCTGGGGGCGGGTCCGGTTCCGCTCGCCCCCCCCCCGTAAATACGCCTCTGTATACTTGCAAGAATTGCCGAGTGTTACCAAAATGGTTGGAACATCTTAGCCAAAGGACGGAGAGGCGTGGGGCGCCTAAGAAGTGTAAGAGTTACCAGATCTAGTCTCCCTGTTTGGAACCGGAACAAACCATTTTTGGTGTAATCAATGATGAAGGTGATGATGATAATTATGATGACGATGAATTAAAATAATGTAACTCTACTACTTAAGAGAAAATTTATTTGTTTTACATTCGACTTAAAAACAATATAAATAAATATGGTATAAATCTAATTGACTTACCTGTGAAATTAAGTATAAATCCTTCTACAATAAGAAATCTTATACGAAGTCTGGGGAATATCATTGGATTCGTATAGTTCCTAGGCGGTTTAGGTGGGTATATCGTTGGGTAAAATTTTTCCTTTTCCGTTCTTCTCTCGAACTTCTCTCCCACCACTTCGTTTCCTCCTTTTTCAGCTGCAAGGTTTCCTAGCGAAATTCCCATATCAAATATTTCTCTTTTTATTGTGGTGGTTTTTGGCATCCCCGATGTGAAAAGGCGTTGCATATCTTTCACGGCTTTAGCGTAGCGGCCACTTTTTCCCGAGTCGCATTCCGTCAGAAACAACAAAACAACGTGGAAAACCAGTACGGTACGTGTTAACATATTTACAAGATATCTCAGAGCGGTCGAACAAAATCGAGTTATTACGTCGACGTGCGGTAGAGGTCATGCGCAAACGAATTACAGCGTTGCACAATTAATTCCTTCATATCAAATATCATGAAAACTACATCGTCGAGTATGAATCCCATTTGTCGGCCTGCAAATAATGCTGTTAATCTTTCAACATGGCTCGCGTTTATGAACGTTACTCGAGACGGCCTAATTAATGTACTATCAGCTTACAATTAAATCGGATTAGTTTTATTTATGTTAGTCGTTCCCCGCATAATGTACTTTTGGTAAAAGTATAAATATGTGACGGTTCTGAATTTTATTCTCTATTTGACAATATTCATTTCTTTACACTGAAATTCAATACACTGAAGGCGGTAATGAAATTTACAGTTAGACGTCCGACGTGAGAAGCATGTGGCCGTTTTGTTACGCGTTGCCGTTTGCAACCACGTTGTTTCTTCAGGCCCGCGCAAAAGCTACAGATGACCCTTACGGATTCGTGCCGCCCACCGTAAACTTCAAACTTTTGGAAAAATTTGGTTTTGTACTTAATTTCACAGGTGAGATAACTGTCAATGTTGTGTACTTAGATGTAGGCCAGTACCTTAAGATTTTTATAACTTCACATAACTTTTTTTTACAACCGTTTTCGAACTTAGCGAAACAGTTAATACCAGACTACTATACTCTGTATAAGCACAGTCGCCTACTAACCGGAATTTTGCTGTTGTCCCCCTGAAGCGTTTAGTAGCGTACCTAGAATTTAGTTTTTGGGGGGGAGACGGCTTCATAAAAAAGAAAAAATCAAGTTAAGACTAATCAATATTACTATCTTTAAGGGGACCATGTACCCGCCTATCTTCCCCATGTTAAATTTATCAACTTTATGTACCTTTTTCTCAAAACCTGTTCAAGATACAAACTTGAGGTTTGGTCAGCATATTCTGGGAAGATATTTTAACCATCTGAACCAAAAAAATTACGTTTATTTAATTAATTTTTTGAAAAATTGTCTAAATATTTTAATTTTTTTAAAGAGTTAATAATTTTTTATAATTTTTCGGTTACTTTCTTATTCTGTTTTTGAGGTTCAGTAGATACACTGTAATTAGCCCTACAACTTAAAAAAAGAATCGTGTTTCTATCTTTTACAGAAGCTGAGAAAAAGGTACATAAATATGGTAAAAAGTCATTTTTTGAGAAAACTTACTTTATTGTCAATGTTACCATAGTTACACAACAAAGCTACATTTAAAATAGTCCTGCGCCGTACTTCCTCATTTTCTTCTGATTTCTTCTTGTTTTCTTGCCTTTTTATTTTACCTTCTACCTTACTTTGCTCTGTCATTTTCTTATCAGCTTCTTTTACTCTCCTCTCATCGATTCGTCTCAACCGTGCCCGACAAAACTCACTTACTTTCAGTCCCAGTTTCCCCATCACAGTACATTTGCTGTAAGCTCCGCTGTTGAAAGCAAGCACTGCATCATACACTCCCACTTTACTTGTATTTATCCCAACATAAATTGTCTTTGGTAACCTTTTCAAATTAGGGCATTGAACGATTCATTCGGGTTTTGTGTTTTACCAAAAAGGCACTTGCTCAGTAAAGTTTCATTGCTTAGGTCCCTGAATATGTTTTATTTTATGAAGCTCAGGTAAAGGCAGTGAATGCTCATGTTTGTATTCCTCACCTGTAATAATGACAGAGTAGCCAATCTAACCTATAACACAAAAATTCTCTTTTGTATGTGAAAAAAAAAACAAATATATTAAAAGTTTCCAAGTCTGAAAATGCAAGCGCTCAACACAAAATTGTGTACTTTTTAATTATTTATTTTTGCAACTTTTATTTCTCATAGGTAAACAAATTTTATATCATTTTTTTCAGAATTAACTGTAGTTTCTGAAAATTTGAAAAACAGAAAAAGTGAAACTTTTAAAAAATTTCGGGTACATGGTCCCCTTAAAGTGGTTGAAAAACGCGTGGTAACTTCTTGAAATCAGTCCCATTAAACTAAATGGTAGTGGTACAATAAAAATACGCGTTATTGAAACATCGTGAAAAGATACTTATTGGCTGAATTGATTTTCCTATATTTCATATTTCAAACGTGTACCCTAATGCTGTGTAATAAACCTGTTTGTATATTTATAAAAGAGCTACTACTATATTAGCGTTCACAGGTTGAAAAAAATAAAATAAAATAGCCTAAAAATTAAGAAATTAACAAAATTCGTCAACTGTTTCGACAATCTTTGGGGGGCGGTCCCGTTCGTACCCTCACCGTAAGTGCGCACCTGGAAACGTTTGATCGTAACAATAAACATAACAAAATACTGTTCCTTTGCTCCTCTTGAAACGCAGTAGTGCCTGCAATCGAGTTAGCTTACATAGTCGAAATAAATGGGGAAGAAAGGCCAAAATTTCATTTAATGTTTTTTTTTCGTATTGTTTAAATTAGCAGCCATCCTTACTATTTCTTTATGAATTTGCTAACTGCTATAATTTTTTATTGTTCGACTAAGCTTTTCGTCATTACTGACATCTTCAGGTCTTAAACAAATGGTTAGTGGCTGTGTTTTCAGTTTTCTGGTTTTATTCCAACGTTTAAATTAAAAATCAATCTATCATCATCATCTTCTTAACTGTTATAGGCTTTACCGGCCTGTTCCTATTCCACAGTCCACCTTTTCTTAGGTCTACCAACTTTTCTTCTGCCTTTAGGGTAGTAATCTTTCGCCATCTTCGGTATTCAACTTTCTTCCATTCTATTGATGTGTTGAATCCATTTTCTTCTGTATTCTTTAATCCTTTCATTAACTGCAAAAATATCAAAATCATGTCTTATCTCTTCATTTCTTATATGATCTCGTCTATTACACCTTTCAACTGATCTCAGAAATTTCATTTCTACTGTTTGTATCTTCTGTTAATCGTTTTTCCTTTATGACCCAAATTTCAGAACCATAGAGTAGTGTAGTTATTTCCATGGTTATATAAAATTTTATTTGGCTTGCTTTTCTACATTTGTTTCCCAACGTTCCACACATTCTTGTGAGATTCGTCACTTTATTTTCTATATCTCTATCTTGATCGTAAGTAATGGCACGTCCAAGATAGTTGAATGAAATGCCTTACTTGTCCTATGCATGTGTTGTCTATGCATATTTTGGTCCGAACCGGTTCATCTCCTATAAAGGCCATTACATTTCCATTTCCAAATTACAAGGACATTAAATTCCGAAACAAAATTTTTTAAGCCATCAACCGACAGGAAATGAAAGATCCTGTCAACGATGCAGATCGATACACTCTGATGCTACATTTTATTAAATTTTCGTGTCTTTGACGAAAAATCAGTAAATCCGGTATTTGGAGGCGAAAATAATAATAACTTGCACAACACGCTCTGTACACTTTAGGTGGGGCCCTTATCGTTACGGCGATGTGAAAAAATGAGGTACAATTGAAAATTTGGTGCACGAAATTATTTCGAAGACGCACAGTGAACACTTTATTCATCCACGACGATGACATTCTCTCGGGACAGTAAAAATTGAACAATGCCTTCGTGATGCGCAGTGGACAAACATCTTTTTGCGAGGCTAACAAAATTTGCATTCATTTCGACCGTGCGCACAACAGTCTTGAACAATCTTTCATAGTGTGACATAGTCTGCAACAAGGCTGGCGAGAACATTAGACGGACGTGTGTGCGACAGAGACAGAGGTAGTGTGACGGTGAACTGTTATGGCGTTCTTTCTCTTCTCTCCTCTCTAGACATCTTAGCTATACTTTTCAGTGGGCGTAATCCATTCGTTGTGTAGGAGCAGCTCAGCGACCAAGAAACGCTGCCACGTTCTAGGAGTGCGTTTCCCCCTCTAAAACTTCGCAAGTGATTCTTGACTCAGAAACCTATTTGTAATTACACCATGAAAATGCTCTCATAGTAGGCTATCGAACTGTACAGACCAGATCGTCAGCAACAGACAGTCACTGGGAGGATGCAAGTTGTAGTCATTAAGGTACCATATGAATATTAGATACTCTGCTGCAAACCAATCTTAGCATTGAAGACAGAAGGAGGAGGAGGTGGAATGTTTTATATATATATATATATATATTTCATTCACTTTCTGAACCATTAACATGTACACAAACAACATAACCACAATTCCATATAACCACATTACCAAATTGTTAAACAAATTCCAAACACGAAAAGAACAACTAATGAACACAAACATAAACATATACTTCAATAGACAATGCCAAAAACATAATTTAACACCTAAATACATCAACATAAACACAAACAACAAAAATATGACTGCACAAAAAACTATAAAACAAGCACAAAGGCTATGGATACAAAACGAAATTAATCAATTATACAGTAAGAAAAATAGCATAACACTAGACATATACAAACTACACTTAGAGCTAACAAATTTATTACATCCAATCACTTGGAACAATAAATACAATAACATAGAAAATAAAATAAGATTTGAGAAAAACAAAAAGACTTATACAATCAACAAAAAACTTAACACATTAAAACAACAAAACAAAAATCAAGAACAAAAAAACAAAAATAAACACACATTTTACCCTCGAACCATTAACCTCAGCAATACAGAATTTAACAAAAAAGAAACAGAATATTTAAACAATATGTCAAAAACTAACATAACCCAAAATGCAAACAAAAATCCAGAAAATTTAATAGTAGAAACAGAATTTGCCATTAACCTAATAAAAGACAATATACAAGAAGAAAAAAGAACAGAAGCAGCTCATATAATTAAAAAAATAATCACTAGCGAAATGAAAAACAAAGATAAACAAAAGAAAAACAATAAAACAATAAAAGAAATTAAAAATAAAGTAAAGAACAATAATTTATAATAACTAAAGCAGACAAAAGTCAAGCAACAGTAATCATTGATAAAACAGACTACATCAAAAAAACCGAAGACTTCATCAACAATAATAAAATGCGTACAACTAGATAAAAACCCAACAGAAAACTATCTTAAACAAACAATAAAACTAATAAAAACAAATAAAAACATTTTCAACAATAAAAACATAGACATATATATAAACAATAATCCAGAACCACCTAAAATGAACAGCCTAATAAAAATACACAAATTAAACAACCCAATACGTCCATTAATCAATTTCAAAAAAGCTCCTACATACAAAATAGCAAGAATAATAGCACAAAAACTAAAAAGTAACCAACTAACAAATAACCATCATAACATAAAAAATACATACGAATTAATAGACAAACTAAAAATGATAAATATTGTAATAATATAATAAATAATTAAATAAATATTGATGTGTGTTGAAGATATAAGCTATTATGGAGTATGTGACTCCGATGCAATCAAACCCCTCTGTTTGGGCTAGCCAATTTGTAATAAAATAAATAAATAAGTTTTATTGTAATGTGTTTAATTGGTGTGTAATTGGTGTGGCTCTCGACGTCTTACTGGTCTGAAACACTTCCTTAAGTTTCCCAGCTGGTCGATTCCCAATGGTAGCAAGACTGGTCGAGTAG
The DNA here is from genome assembly GCA_034769895.1 of Magicicada septendecula. Taxonomy (NCBI): domain Eukaryota; kingdom Metazoa; phylum Arthropoda; class Insecta; order Hemiptera; family Cicadidae; genus Magicicada; species Magicicada septendecula. The sequence continues at coordinate 82,137,432 of CM068368.1, read as the reverse complement.
CGTAATGTTGATGAAGTAATATATATGTTCAGCTTCGCCGAAAGTTTCAAAACAAAATTTATTGTTTTGAAGGAAATTTAAAAAAAAATTATGTTTATAAAAAAAAATTATTTTAATTTTATTAATTAATTAATTAGGATCAATTAATTAATATAGGGCTGTGAAGTTTTAAACAATGTAATGCTCTTCTGAAAATTTTTATTAAAGTTTTAGTATATTTTAAATAAGCTATCACCACTCATAAGACTGTCTTCAAACCAATCGATACTTGTTTACCTTTTTATTTTAGGTTATCTTCTCTTACGGGTGGTAAAGTCCTTGTAGATTATCAATTAGAATTATATTATTGGTAATTAGTATTATTGAAGAAATAAAGAACTATTAAGTATTGAAAAGTATTAATGTTTTTTATTAAGTAATAGCAATATTGACTCTTATCGATTAGTATCGATTCTCAGGATATCGAAAAAAGTTACAAGTATATGATATAAAAATTAAATAGGGTTCTTTAAACAGCCAGTTATTACCAAAGTCAGAGAAATCGGGCTAATATTCAAAAAGTATAACGTTACAATCAAATTAATAGTTATTAATAAACACAGACATTGAATAAGAAATTGTAAATATAATAATTGTTTTCACCAAACAGCTGTGCTGAACCAAGAAGAGGCACTGGGATTGTCAAAGAAAGATGGCTGCCGTCAAGTCGATGAAAATGTTGCTCGTTCCTGCTGCATTCCAAATAATGTATTTTGACGCAATATTCCTGTTCTTGTGTCTGCAAATCTCTTGTTATATGTTGTGTAGTGACTGGTGTAGTGATTCTGGGTTGTATTTAGTATGTCTGTGTAATTATAAGTCAAACACTTTCTCCGATTCCGTCACTAATTTGGTTTAATGTATTATACAGTTTTCTAGTGTTTTATGGTGTTTTTCGGAGTAGATTTATATTGTTCTGTGTTATGGAGTGTTACTTGATCGTTTCTGTTATAATATGATAGTTTCAGAAGTATTTTACAAGTCACTCGCGATTTCACAATAACTCACTATACACTCGCTTTGTATGACGATTATAGGTTAGGTTATCCACGTTATCAAACGTATTTCATGTTAACCGTTCAACTACCAATAATTAACTAACTGTTTCCTTCAGTTTCAATTAAACTCTTAGCCCATATAATATTATCCTTAACATTGTTCAAAAATATTTTCACATCCTGTGTACATTTTACTATTTCACTATATGAATGCCTAAACTTTGGTTATTTGTCAATTTTATTCACTAGATTTGATTTAAATTAATCTTTCAGTTCATTCTGGTTATTTTCAGATTAAATAATGCCATTTTATAGTGTTTTCTGTTTAAAAAATAGTAATTTTACTTTCAGTTTGGTATACAAACTGTTTGGAAGTCAAAACATTAAAATTTACTTCCTGTCATTATATAAATTCAGCCATTTTATCAGTTATATTTAATATTAATAATTCTATATTGTATTAAAAGGTTCCTATTCCCTTATTTTCTGGTAATTAATTGAATTAGTTGTATTCTGAAACATTATTCTGAAATATATGACTCCCATGTCTAAATTTCTAAGTTTAGTCATTTTTATTTTTATTCATAATTCTGAATATAATTTATTAAAATCTCTCTAAATGGTATGTGCAATTATATGGCATGATCTCAAGTTTATTTTGTCTAAACCCCTTTTGTTTATTTGCATTTAATTGAGCAATTTCTCTGTTTTGATGAAGTTTGGTTTCCATTCTTTTGGCCTATGATTTTTGACAATTTTTCTTACAAAACAATTTACAAACAATATATGATGTGTGATACCCTCTCTGACTTTTACAAATAGTATTATAAATTAAACATGTTTTTAAATTACACAAAAACAATTAGTATTTGTTACAATACAAACAATAGTTAAAACAAATAAAGAATTTTTTTTTTTTAAATAAATGGTTGTCTTCAAGTCAGACATTTTGCAACACAATCCTTATTTCTAAACATGGAAATATGGCTTACAAAAAAGGTTTTTTTACTAACTAACATCTTAATTACTCTCTACTATTTACAAGTGGTAACTATTTTTATAGTTCTGATGTTAGTTGTTTCAGATCCAAACAAATGGCCTTATATCTAATACATTTTTAAACATTCTTGTACTATATACATAAAAAACCTTATGTTTATATTCTTATTTCTAACTATTATTATAAGTAGGATTCTACAGTTTTTATACCGTCTTTTACATTGTCTTTGGGGAATTGTACCCTGTCATTAACAAATAAATAGTATTAATTGTTCAAAAGGTATTATGAACTCTGTTTTTCTTTTTTCATGTAAAACAAAATGTTATTTTAAACAGATTCATGTCTTATGAACAACATATTGTCACAGTACATATTTTAAGTCATTGAAAAATGCATATTTCATTGCATCCAATGTTTGTGATTGCCAAGAATGAAACACAAGGTTCATTTTTTATAATACCCAAAACTATCACTGGTTCACTTTGCACTTATATATTATGTTAATGCTAAATGGTCGTATAGTCTTATTAACATAATAAATTGGTTAGCGTTTTTCAATGGAGATTTGTTCCATGGGTACTATATTATTGTTTCATCTTAGTTCACAGGAAACTTTTAGTTTATACACTCCTCTCTCTTAAATTTATATACATGTGGTTTTTATTTCGTTATACTTTTATTTTTAGATATTTATTTTGGGGATATAGGGATTTGGGTGTCTTTTATAAGAGCATGACATCTTCTTCAGGATGCTGCCCTCTTCTTCTTTCTTCAGTCTTCTTTTCTCCTGCCTTCTGGGACTGGTATCTTCTCCATCTTCTTCTTGATGCCATCAGGTTTCTTGGGATCTTCTCCATCTTCTTCTTGATTTCAGAAATACACCACCTGTATTGGTTGATCTTGGCTTATTTTAGGGTTTCTCTTCTATTTATTCTCCCTCGTCGTGGGTTTGGTCATATTCTGTACTGCTTTGTTATTTACTATTTTACCTTCCTGGGTTATACCTTGAAAACCTTTGGTTATGAGACTGGTTTTGGATGACTCATCACTAGTAACTCCTTTTACTTGAACTTGTATTTTCTTTATAATAATGATTTCTTTCCACAGTTGCTATGAATTAATCTATTTATATTAAACTTAATGCTTTCTTCCAAATTTAAATATTATAACTTTATTATTCTAATGATCAATTGCCATTCAATATTATGCTTATATCTGTCACGCTACAATATAAATGAAAATACATTTTTCACATCATATGACATAACAAACATGTACACTAATACCCCAGTAGAAGAAACAATTGACATAATAATAAACAAACTTATAGAACAAAATGAAAACAAACAATATATAACCGAAATAAAAAATAGTCTCCAACTAATACTAAAACAAAATTACTTTGAATTTAATAGCAAAATTTATCAACAGAAAGAAGGTTTAGCAATGGGATCACCATTATCAAGCATAATAGCAGAAATATTCCTACAACATATAGACACCAAAATACAAAATATCATAAAAACACATGACCCAGATGGCATATGGATAAGATATGTAGATGATGGACTATATGTATCAAATAACAAAAACACAAATGCAGAGAACATACTGAAACAAATCAATAACATACATCCCAAAATACAATTCACAGAAGAAAAAGAAAAACATAACAAAATCAACTATTTAAACATAACCATCACAAGATACAACAAACACATACAATATGCAATATATAGAAAACCAACTTCCACTAACATCATTATACCTAACCATTCTGACCACCCACCACAACATAAAATGGCAGCATTTTATTCGTTATTTAACAGAATGTACAAAATACCCCTAAACAAACAAGAAACTGACAAAGAAAGAAATATAATACACCAAATTGGTTATGCAAATGGATACAATAAAAATACTATGATCAAAATAGAAAATAAAATCAAATACAAAATAAAAACTGAACAATTAAGAATTAATCAAACTGAAAAACACATAAATAATAACAACAACAAAAAATGGGCCACATTCACATATATAAATAATAAAATGTCAAAACTAACAAAACTATTTAAAAAACGCAGATATAAAAATAGCATACAAAACTAATAAAAATAAATTGCAAAATATAAATAACTCACACAACAAAGATAATACGACAACCAACGGTATATACAAAATTGAATGCCAAGATTGCAATAAATGTTATATAGGACAAACAAAAAAACAGCTGAAAAAACGTTATTTTGAACACCTAAATGCATACAAAAAACCAAACATATATAAATCCAATTTAGCCACACATGCAATAAACACAGGACATGAATTCCCAGACATAACCAATGTAACACTAATAAAACATATACCACACAAAGGCACCATAATGAACATTTGGGAAAATTTACAGATTTACAAACATAAAACACAAAACAAATTAATACCAGAACAAATACAAATCAATACAAAACATGACACAATATTCAAAGCACTCAACATCGAAAATACACAAAATACAAAAACAGATACCACAACCACACACAATAATGCAACATTGAAGGACCAAAGACCAACAAACCACCATAATAACATCCAGAAGCCAACACACAAATACTGCACCAGAAGCAAGATGGCGAAGGTTGAAGATGGGAGAACAGGATCTCCCGAAACATGTCCCTAAAGAAAAAATACATCTTGAGGTAAAATAGTTATAAGTATTATAGTAATATATATATATATATATATATATATTACAACAATTATAATAAAAATAAAAATTGGAAGTCAGATTCAAAAACAAACTAATTAAAGATTCTGATTCAGATTATTGAAAAACCACCATTATTTTCCACAAACTTAGTTGTGCTGTGATAGGGGAAAGTTTGACAAAAGGGGGAGTGTTCATGTTCTGAGCAAACTAGGCTCGAAATCTACCGGGCGAATAGCGATAACTACCTGCTACTGTAACCAAACCGAATGTATGGTTAGTTGGATTATGTTCAGCGTCTCGTGCAAGTCAGTAAACTCGATTCGTTTTTCATAGTTGTCAATTCTGTCGGACATTACCGATTTCTGACTAGTTTTGGCGCTTAACTGTGTCTTCTATGCTACTTTAAACGAAAATGTAAATATAGTAGTAGAAACAACGTTTATTTATTAGTAAAATTATTATCTATCGACGTAAACTTAACAGTAGATTACACTGTTACTGTGATAAGCACCAAAAACAGCGTGTGTGTTCCGTGTTCATATATTTTATATTTATTTACGACATGTGTGTAAATTATACGTAATTTGTTTTAATCTTCTGACGAACATTACTGATGAATTATACCTGAAGATTAGACATATGTCCAAAAACGTGTAGTGAAATATAAAAAAAGAAAACCCACTAGAAGGATAAAAGACGTAAATTTTATTCTGTTCATATAAAGTGCTTGGATACTGAAAGCATGAATGTAAAATTGTTATATTTTAACAACAATTAACTAACTGGTGGCCGAATATCATTTAGAATCTTAGGAAAGTGAACATTCCAAACATGGCATGTACTTAAAATTGTACTAAGGATTTTCCGTCGGGGAGGTGAGACGAGAACAACAGCCAGGCCGGAGGTGGTGTCACGGGAGACCGTCGGTTTCGCGGCGTCGCCCTACATCCATGGGGTGACGGACCGCATTGGTAGGCTGCTCAGTCGGAACGGCGTGAGGCCAGTATTCAAGCCGACAAGAAAGATCCACCAGTTCTTGAGGCCGGCGAAGGACGTCCGAGACCCGCTGTCGTCGTGTGGAGTGTACGGAGTTCCCTGTTCGTGCGGCCAGGTGTGCACTGAAACCACGAAGCGCAGCGTCCGCACACGCGTGGGTGAACATAGCCGTTACTGTAGATTGGGACAGCCGGAGAAATCTGCCGTAGCTGAGCACGCGCTCGCCAATGCCGACCATCGGATCCTCTTCGATGAGACGAAGCTCTTGTCGGCGGTGACTGATCACTTCCCTAGTCTTCATATGGAGTCCGTTTTGATTCAGAAGCGTGCTGCAATCACTATGAATCGGCGGGGAGAAAGCATTGCATTAAGTACTTTATGGGAAGGTGCGATGGGAGCTTCTCACACACCTTCTTTTTTCTGATTAGCCGATGATGCAGTTTTTACCTGTGCGGGGTTTGCAATTAGTAACCAATTAGCACAGATAACATCGCGGGAAATCATTAGCCTTCACCACAGTACTCCGGGGAAAACAGTTATTGAGTACCTGATGGCATAGCGTGGTGCGAGCAAATCATACACCTTCTTTATTGTGATTTGCTCACGGTGCAGTCTCTACCTGTGCACTATTCGGATTGGCTGATGGTGTCATTTTTACCTGTACGTGCGACTTTGTTTAATTTAATAGTACAGGTAGCATGGCGGGACATCTTCAGCCTTTACCACAGTACTATGGGCCTGACGTGAACAACCTACGTTCAGGATTTCTTTAAATTCCACTGACGATGGCAGCCATTGGAGCTGTTGAAACGTTTGGTTTGTCATTAAACCATAGACCACGGCCAAACAGCCCGGAAAACTCGTCTTATACAAATGCCATGTACATATTCCAATAGTCAAATATAGATGACATGTATGATATTGTATAAAACGACTTTAGAAATTTTCACATGAAAGTACCACTAGACTCCTCATTTTGTCCAACTGTCTCCTACAACAATTTTATTGAAGACATCAACAAACGGTTGTAGTACAGTACACACTATAGGGGACAGTCGGACATAATGGCGAGCCTAGTGGTAGGCCTACTGTACATAATTACGGACCATGTAAAAAAATCAAAATTTCTTTTACACAATATTATAGGCCTACATGTCATATATTTATCTACACTATACCATGTTCAGCAGAATTGAAAGACAAAAGCAGTGTACATGAGCAGTTTATTTAAAAGTCACGATTTAACAATAAACACGAAGATGAGACTTCTACGCTGCTAAGTATTCTCGGTCCTCTTGTACGGTGTAGAATCTTGGACTTTGACTGAAGCCACAACTACGAAATTGGAATCTTCCGAAATGTAGCTCTACCGTAGAACACTGAGCATTTTATGGACAGCACATATAACTAATGTTGAAGTTCTTAGAATGATGAAGAAAGACAGGGAAGTTATTAACACAGTGAAGATAAGAAAGCTTCAGTATCTGGGACATCTCATGAGAAATGAACAGAGATTTTACTTATTGCAGTCCATACTACAGGGAAACGTGCTTGGAAAGAGAGGAGTTGGGCGACCGAGAATATCATGGCTGAGAAATTTGAGGACCTGATTTGGCATGAATACAACTGACTTATTCCGTACAGCAGTGCAGAAAGTTAAAATAGCCTGTATGATATCCAACATCCGAAACGGATAGGAACTATCAGAAGAGGAAGATACCATGTTTAGAATATTCATCTTCCAAATTGATTTCTCAGAAAAAAATATTTTTTGGAAGAAGTCATTTCTTCCCGTTTTATCCATCCGGTATGACAAAACGGGGATTCAATTTAATTGACAAACGGAGTAAAAATTAATTAACAAATGTAACTAATTCGTTAAGTGATTCGTGTGAATTAGTTATAACACGTTCATAAGCAGTGTGAGTAGATGTAAGCAAGCAAAATTTATTAATTAAAATAATTATATTATGAATTGTGAGACGATATTAACAATTAAGATTTTTGTTTCTTAATATTTTAATTTAGCTTAAGTTCAAATTACAGATTTACAAAAAATATGACAATTAACACATATCTAGAAACTTCTTAACTAAATTTCCTGAATACAGATTAAACTTACAACTAATAGATTTATTAAAAATCTAGCAAACATTTAGAAAAACAGTTGAAAAATTTTAACGTTTTATTGTAAAATAGAAATAAAGATAAACACAGTTTTATTTGTTTTAATTTAAAATGTAACATTTAAAATAAATTAAATATAACACATGTTAAAATATAAAACAAAATCACGATATTTATGTAGAAAATAATCGTCATTTTCCTCAGCTCTACTGCAAAATTCATGCTGTTTTTGTACTGTACAAAAATAAAATTCAGTTTTAACTGTAGGCTATGCTATTCCAAAAAATATATTTTTAAAATATAATAAAAATAAATAGAAATGATAAATAATTGAAATATTAACAATATTTTCAGATCTAGGTAGATAAAGCAAAATTGGATCCCCATTTTGGCAGACTCAAGGCCATTACCGTTTTATCAAACGTCTCCATGTTGAAAGATTCTAAATGGTATTCAGTCACAAGTTAGTTAAATTTTGTTAAGATATAATCATCTTACTGACAAATAACTGAATTGGTTCGGAACCTAAAAAGAATGTCGTATGAGAGATGGCCAAGGAAGGTATGGGCATGGGACTCCACCCTCTAGAAGAAAAAAAACATCGGGCGGGGCTGTGTCGGGGCGCATGGCCGTTGGTTTAACGTGAAACGTCTATGTCAGCTAGTCGCTTTTAGCGTATTGGATTGAAATGAAAACGAGACATTGACTGCGTACCAAATTTTATTTTAACATAAAACAGACACTGAATGGTACATGATATTTATTTCGACTAATATTCGACGACGATTTTGTTTAACATTGGCCTATGATATGAGAAGTAAGATCTTAAGGCATAATATCAACATCAATGTGTTTGGTGAACGTACAATCGATAGTGGTATTGCCCAGTGTTGTTGGTTCTGTGGGCACGTAGTTGAGGCCGAATTCATACTTCATGAAGTCAACGAGGTAGCTGTTGTGTCGTGGATCGTTATTGAAGTCGCCACAGAGAACGATCGGAGTCTCCGAGACTGGCCGAGAGCTCGGTAATACTTTTGTCAAGTTCGCTGAATATAGCAGGAGCGATTGATAAAGACATAGCTTAACATCTTCTGCCGACGCTTTGTGATGTATATATACGGCATCGAGGATAAACAGCGTACGATCTCCGACTTTCACGTCCACCAGGCATATGTCGCCGACGTTATGTTTTCTCAAGAAGGAATTGCCGCAGAGACTGATGGCATCGACGATGATTTCTCTGCAGCTCGTGAAGCTTTGTAGGTTTCTGTAGATTGCAGAACCTCCGGCTGCGAAACTCGCGCCAGCGGCGGTTCGGACAAGGTAGACGGACGATCTCTACGATATTCAAGCGCGGTGTTATTGTTTGCTTTTAGTTCGAAGTCGTTGAGCTGCACAGTGTTCGCGCAATCCATCGAAGTCTCGCTAACTGCCATGTAGTCGGAATTTTTGAGTATGCTGTCGTTTTCAATATTTCCCGCGTGAGCCACCAAACATTGAGCACTGAAAGCAGAGACGATCAAAACTAGTTGCCGTCGTCGAGGTAGGTCGTCCCCGTCTTCATCGACTTCGGCTACGACGTCTCGCTTGCAGAAGTCTCTTGCTCGCATCGTCAGCGTGGGCAGCCGATGTTTGGCCATCCGCTCATACTCGTCGCGTATTTCTTTCACCGTTGGCGCCGCGCTGCCTTGCCCGTGATAAAATTTAAAATCGTCTCTATCGTTGGTGAGATACCGACCGTTGATCGATGTGACTCTACTGAGCGCAACGTACACAAGCTGGGTCTGTTGTGACTTGTCGTAGTTGCAGATGACTTCGTTGAATGTGCCACCTTGCGGTGATCGCGCTTGCTGACACAACCGGGAACTGGTTACGTCTACATTTTGCAGTCCCGCCGAGCGGGATGTTGGCGGCTCTGGTCACGATGGGCGTCCACTTTAAATCTAACACATTACGCTTGCACATAACGTGCGGCTTCGCTTTCACTCTGCATAGTTGGCCCATGCTTGGATTTGGAAACTCTAGCCAAAGACGGACTCTCTTCCGAGTTCCGGTTGAGGTTGACGGCTGAGGTTCATCATCTACCTCTACCGTTTCGTAGTTTGCCGCCTGCTCGTCTTCGGTGCGGTGTTCTATGTACTTAAGATACACCATCTTAATTACATTAATTATTCTTAATTATTCACGAGACCGTCTTCAACATCTAGGTTCATGGTAATCATATATGGATAGTCGACACCTAGTTTCAAACTGTACGGTTAGCCGCCCGACTCGACAACGCTCATTTTGTGCAAGTTGCGCCGAGCGGTCGCGACCTCCGTTAGCGTATTGTAGCCAATCATCTTGTCGTCGGCGATGCTCTCGAACTCAGACACGAAAGCGTTGTTGTTGTACGCGTCGACGTCATGGTTGCGATGAAAGAGCCGAACAGCAGCTGGTAAGTTCTCTTTGCACCATGCTTTACTTCTGAAGCGTGTTTCGATTAGAACGATTTGCTCGAGATTGAGTCTCTCACCGTTGCCGATCTTCGTGAGTATGGCCGAGAAGGTGGAATCACTTTGTCTCATCACCTGCTAGAGTGGACAGTAATTGAGCGATTGCCACAGCGCCGCTCCAACGATCGCGTTGCGCGGTGCTTTGTAGACCGGTGTGGCATTTACGGGTGGTAACTGTCGAAAATCTCCGCAGAAGATGATGTTGAGATGGCCGAACGGTTGGTCGTGTGCGCCGGTGATCTCTTGCAGGCGTAGATTGATCTTATGTAGCACGTCGCAGCCGATCATGCTCACCTCGTCGATTACGATGCATTTGACACCGATGAATATGCTTCTGTAATTCTGAAGCACCTCTCCGGCCATCGTGCCGACTCGTCTCGATTGGGTAATCTTGAACGCAGAGTGTACGGTCACGCCGCCCAAGTTTACGGCTGCCTTGCCAGTGGGCGCGCAGGCTACATACGCGTTGCGAAGCAAATTGTGCTGTTGGGTGTATCGATTGTACGTCTCCATTAGCAACTTGAGCACGTAGGTCTTGCCGCTGCCAGCGGGGCCGGTGAAGATCTGAATGGGATCCGAATCGGGCATGTGCAGCCGATGTATTGCCTCGAGAAGCAATTCGCGTTGGCCGTCATTAGCGCTGCGCATCATGCGGCAGTACTCTTGCTTACACATCACGTTGCTTCGTTGACGAACAGCCGATATACCGATTATATTAGCGGCATTTTCCAAGTCGTCGTTGTTCTCCGTATCGCCGGGCCGCAAAACGTTTCGCACGAACTCGCCTCGCTTGTTGCTTGCGTCTAATGGATCGGCGTTGTCGAAGTCTTTGCAGATCTTCTTCAGTTCCTCAAGTACCCTCGCGATGTCGATGTTAGACTCGAACTGCTTACGCTTGGCCATGATCTCTGCTTCCCTTTCGTCGTACATCGCGAGGAACGCTTTGCGGTCCAGAATTTCGACCGCTTCGTTCTTGAACGCCAGGTAGAGCGTTACCACTTCTCGCTTATAGTTCACGACATCGTCTAATTCGTAGCATCTGTAGCGAAAAATTCGCGGTGCGGACCGTTTGCGATACGGCCTGCCGATTGTCGAAGCTGACTCGTAAGGCACGTTGTCCAGGGCTGGCTCGTCATCGCTCGGCGCATTGTCGTCTACTTCATCTCCTCCGGCATTGGGCGGTCTGCCTAGCTTGGCGACTGGTGTGTACCACGCCACGGAGTCGGCGAGACACTTGTCTTCGAGCTCGACCGGCCTCTCTTCGTAACGCTGTATCATACTCTTGGTCCAAACGTCGGTGCTGTTTTCGTATAAGTTCTGCTGGTCCATCACCGCCTTACGCACTTCACTTCAGCTGCTCGCTCTGGAAGGACGAGCTCTCTCTGGACGACTTCCGAAGCTTTGTCGCTGTTTTCAGCTGCTGCCCTGCTGCCTTCGATTTGAAGAGGACAGTCACACATCACCTGCTCCCCTGCTTGGTGGAACTCATCAGGCCTAAGAAGAAAAAAGACTACAACTCAGCTGGCTGGTGAACCGAGTAGCCAGCACACACAGTTGAGTTCGTCGGACCTTCTAAGGGCCACCAGCCGAGCGACCCTTTTCAGGACTAACAACTGCAGTTGAAGAGCAAGCATTTTCAATCTGCCAGAGCTCTAAGTTGCGCAGCGTATTTTGCCCGCTGACGCTCAGGCTCTTAGGTAGCGCTGCCTAGGACGATCCTTGCGAGCCCCACCAGTGGTAAGCGAGCTTGGATATCGCCTAGGTAAAGAGGCCGGTGGACACCTCTCTTGGTAAGGAGAGGTATCTAACGAAGCCGGTCATTAGCCCAGCTCGTAGATTGCCTGAGCGTTCTTTCCCCGCTTGCGATCCGGACACTAGGACCCTGGTTACCGCCGGAGGCAGCCTGGCTGCCTCTGGTCGGCGAACCTCCCGCTCGTTGGCGGATATGCCCGGTCCGGGCACGTCAACGAGCACGCAGTCGCTCGCCAGTTCCATACCCCACACGAGCGATTCGCCGTGTTCTCCGCTCATGGATGCGGACCAAGTCGTAGATCCCTGGAAGGTTCCGCTGCCCGGCGACGAGACCGACGCTTTCGTGGCGGTTGGGCCACGGGGGCGCCCGGTTAAGAAACCGAGGCGGAACTGGTCCTCCTCAACCTCTTCCTCGGCGTCCGCCATGGAAGTTGTCCCCGCCGATGGCGAATCCGGCTCGGGGCCGACTGTGCCCGGCGGTGCCCAAGCAACGCCGGCCACTCGCCGCATCCCGCCCGTTTTCGTTCACGGCGTGAACAACTTCACCGGTTTTACCGGCGACTGATAGTGGCTCCCGGACTTTCTCCGGCCAACGTAGACTTGAAGCTTCTTGGGGGCGACACTGTCAAGACCGTTGTCCGAGGAATGGACGAGTACCGCAGCGTCATGGCGTTCGTCGAATCCGCCAACCTGCAATACCACACCTTTACCCCGAAACACGTGAAGCCTCCTTTGTGCTCAGAGGCTTAGACGTGGACTCTCCTCTCGAGGAAATTCTCGATGAGCTGCGCGAGCTGGGCTATCAGGTTCGCGCGGTACATCGTGTATTTGCTTCCGCCGAACCAAGGCGTCTAATTCTCCTGGTTCGCATCATGGCTGAGAACAGCGAGGCAGGCGCAAGCCTACTCTCTCTTACGCAGCTTTTTTGATTCCGCGTAAAAGTGGAAAGAAGCCGCGCTCCCGGGGCTCTGCCTCAATGCTACAGGTGTCAACGCTTCGGGCACCACTCAGAGACTTGTTCTAACGCTCCGGCGTGCGTGAGGTGCTCTCTACCTCAAGCCAGTAAACACTGCAATGCACCTGCTTTTAAGAGGTGCATCAACTGCGGCGGAAGTCACCCCGCCAACTACCGGGCATGTCCGGTGTTTCAGCGGGAGCTCGAGCGGCGAAAGCCGAAAGGGCGCATGCCACCACCGAGGCATCCGGAAGCTGGTTCCAGACCTGCAACCGAGCAGCCAGGCCCTTCGCCTCCTGCTACGGCTGCCGTGTCTTTCCCCGCAGTTGCTAACAAGCAACGTAAACGATCAAAAGGCCCGAAGCAAACACCTGCAGCTCAGGCAACTCCAACTCAGGCTCCTTCACAGGCCCCTGTCCCGCCTATGGCGAAAAAGCGCCGAAACCTCGCGGCATCTAAAAGTGAGACCACACAGCCTACAGAAAGCATCTCGGTTGTGGAGCCTGAGAATTCTCAACCCTCCCCAGCCCGGAGAATCCTGCCCCTGCTTTAGAAGCAGCCTCGCCTGACCTCCCGCCCCCACGGTTTCCCAACGCAGGCAAAAAGAAGCGGCATCGAAAGCCCCGTGGCGCTCGTTCCCGGGCTCCTGCCAACCCGGCCGCACAGTCCAGACAGCCTGCACAGCGCGTAAAGACCGACGAGCTCCGCATCTGTCCCTCTTCCTAGCACCTCCGCTAGAGGCGCTACACCTGGCCCTAAGAAACCCCTGGCTTCCACCAATCCCCCGATTGATAAGCCTCGGCGCTCTTATGCGCATACAGTCTCCGGGCACTCTGCCTCAAAAACCGTACCTGACGTCCACAACTTCCTTGCTGAGTTCGATCTCCGCAAAGTTGCCCAGACCTTCAGGTCCATCCGCTCCCGCTTGGAGACTGCCAATATAACCGAGAGATTCATGCTGTTGGTGGAAGTCGCCACTTGTGTAGGTCTTCTATGAGTCGGCCCTCATACGTGATCTCTCAATTCTTTCCTGGAACGCCAACAAGTTGCCCAATAAGAACCAGGAACTCCAAGAATTACTGGCCCAACTCAAACCCGATGTAGTGCTTCTCAATGAGACCCACTTGACCCCTGCGAATCGGTTACGACTGGCCAACTATGTGTGCTATCGAAACGACAGACCGGGCACTGCTGGTGGCGGTACTGCCGTCGCGGTGAGGCTCAATCTCGAGCATCACCGAGTCGTCTTGCCTGCAATGACTCACCACGAAGGCACCGCTGTGGAGATGTTAAACACTCTAGGCGTGTACTGATGGTCGCGGCGTATAAACCGCCGCGGAAAGAGCTCCTTCACCCCGATCTAGCTGTCGTGTTCGATGCACACAGGAGGGTCATCATGGCCGGCGACCTGAACTGTAAACATCGCGATTGGAACAGTCGCTTGACTGCCCCAAACGGGAAACGTTTACGCAGGTTTGCTGATTCACGCAGTGATTGGGCCTACCCAACCTACGTTCTACCCCTCACAACGCCACGCGGCTCCCGATGTCTTGGAGATAGCGGTGATCCAAGGAATTGACTGTCCGGTCCACGTGTCCGCGCTAACGGAACTATCGTTCGACCATCTCCCCATCTTGATACACGTCGCTACCCAGCACGTCCTACGCAGAGATGTCAGGAATGGGAATGGGACCGCTATAGCCCGGCGTTAAGTCGCCGAATGCCAGAGGCGGGACCACTTGAAACCGTCCGCCAATTCGACGAGGCAGTTGCCGCGTTTGACGAGGCAGTCGTATCTGCGATCGACGCGTCTTCCAGGATGAAGCCTGGCGTCACGCTCCACTGGCAGCGGATCTCAGAGGAGACGAGTGCTCTCGCTTGCGAGAGAAATCGCCTCCGGAGACGCTGGCAGCGGACCCGTGATCCGGCCGACAAGGCAGCGTACAACCGGGCGACCGACATTTTACGTCGTGAAATGCAGGCCTACCGGAGACGCTGTTGGGAACTCGCCGTGGCCCAAGCAGGGGACGGATCGGACGAAAGTAGCCCTTACCGGATACCTTCGGCGTTGGTAGGGAAGAGGCGCCGACCTCGTATCCCGGCCATAGCTGGACCCTTTGGTCAAATCCTGGCTCGCCCGGAGGCGAAGGCCGAGTACTTGGGCGCGTGTTTCGAGGGACAGTTCGCTCCTAACCCGCCCATGGACTGGGATTTCGATGAAGAAGTCGAGAACGAAGTGGAAGACTTTCTGTCTCTTCCGATCACTGCGGAGCCCGAACCCATTACTAGGGAAGAGGTTACAGATCGGCTCGTTGAACTCGTACCGAGAAAAGCTCCTGGCCCGGACGGCGTCTCGAACGCCGCTCTTACTCGACTCCCGGAGCAAGGAGTACTTTTCTTGGTTGCGCTATTCAACGCGTGTCTAAGACTGGCCTATTTTCCCCAGAAATGGCGTAAGGCGACGGTCATAGTGATCCCGAAGCAGGGAAAGGATGCTTCCCGTCCCGGCAACCTCCGGTCCATTAGTCTACTGTCAGCCACGTCAAAGGTTCTCGAACGTCTCGTACAACGGAGAGTACCATACCATCTAAGAAATTTCGATGTACTGGTCCCCGAACAGTTCGGCTTCCGTGTGGGGCATTCGACCACTCATCAGCTGATGAGACTGGTGGAATACATCACGGGCGCCGGCTGTCGGAAAGAGCAGACTGTCGCCTGTTCCCTAGATGTGGAAAAGGCCTTTGATAGTGGCTGGCATGACGGGCTCTTGTTCAAGCTCCGGGAAATCCAGCTCCCAGATTGCTACCTTCGCTTGATTGCTAGCTTTCTGACGGAGAGGACTTTCTGCGTGTGAATAGATGACCATGTCTCTTCCGAGAGACGCATCAGAGCCGGGGTACCTCAAGGTAGAGTGCTAGGGCCTCTTCTGTTCTCCGTGTACGTCAACGACGCACCCAGAGGGCCTGGAGTCCAGATGGCTCTGTTTGCCGACGACACGGCGGTCTATACCGCCGATCGGAACGCTGACAGAGCTATCCCACAACTTCAGCGCGCACTCGATGCGTATTCGACGTGGACGGAAAGCTGGAAAGTTGCCGTCAACGAAACCAAGAGCTCCGCGGTGCTATTCACAAAGCGCCGGAAAGAACCACGAGGCCGAGTGAGACTCTGTAGAACGTACCTGCCCTGGTCGAGAGAGGTTAAATACCTCGGTGTCCACCTTGATCGTCGGCTCACCTGGTGTGCCCACGCTGAGACGATGCGAAGGAAAGCGTCCGCTCGTCTCGCGCAACTGTTTCCGATACTCGTTAACAAGGCTATGACCCGCAAGCTGGGTAAGCTGATCGTGAACGCGGATCTGTTGCCGATCATTACCTATGTTATTCCCGTCTGGGGTTACCTCGCAACCGTTCATAAAATGCCATCACCATATTTCCATTCCTTAAGGAATATGGAAGTAAAAAGGTTGCAAAGCGTTCTCGATAGAGGTCTTCGGCTAGCGGCCAAAGTCCCCTATCTGTTTTCTTCTCGTCTCTTGAGAAGAGGACTCGGTGTCCGCTCCTTGGAAGACACCGCAAGGCGACTTGCACGTAAATTTTACGTCCGAGCTGCGAGGACCCAGACAAACCCCCTCATAGCTGGCCTTGGCGGGTACCGAACACGTCCAGGTGATTCTTGGAAACGGCCTCTATAAATACTGTACTAGTCGACCTAGTACGAGCACGTCGTTGTAGCGACCACTAAAAATAAATAAATAATAATATTCCGTCTGGACATGACCACTAGGCAGGAGCCCGTACCGGAGGCTCGGTACTAGGAACCCATTGGGTCGTCTCACGACGCACAACCCAACAGCTCTGGCACTGGAACCGCCTTACGCTTTCGTGACTTCTGACGCTCGTGCGGCCACACAGTCGGGATATAGCTCACATCGCGACTGCTGCGACTCATCGGTTGACGAAGCAAGTACCAAGCGGCCTCCTGCAATGACATTTCCACGGTGCTGAGAAGCTTAAGGCCGAGTTATTTCATAAGATGCACGTACTCTTTCTCGGGATTCTGTTCTTGGAGTTAGATAAGTTCGCGATGCAGGTTGCTAATGCCGCGGTTCGACTTATTGACGTATTCCACAACAAAGCCGCGCAGCTGTACTCCTCGAGTATGAATTGCAAATCACTGTTGGAGCAGAGCGTGCGCGCGATCCACGGGTTGAACGTGTTAGTGTAGATTTCGCTGAAGTCGCGCTTGATCATCACGGTAGGACGACGCAGCGGCGCTCTGATGGTATCTAAGTAAGACACCATCGTGAGCTTGTTGTCAACTAAAAACTCGCCGAGCGTCTCGTAGTTCTTTTCCTCTAGAAGCTTGCGCAGTTTGGTGGCTCTCGATTGGAGCCCGTTTTTGCGTCCATCGTCTTTAGGTAACGGCAGCAGCACTCTAGTCTCGGTCATCCGCCAGTATGGTATGCTGAAGCGGCAAGCGGTCTCTCCGCGCTTCGTGCACGTTAACGTGCGCTTATGGACTTGGACAGTCTTCGTTATGTTTTCGGAGATCTTTTCGCGCGGATCGTTCTCGAGCCACAGCAGGACGTGCGCATGGGGACTTCCGCGATGCTGGAACTCAATGCGAATAAAGTAATCGAGAACGCGGTAAGGGCCGAACGGGTTGTATCTGGTCTTCGCTTAAGCATGGCCATAATGGTGTCGACCAGCTTGTTGAAGTACACGCAGCACGTTACCGGATCTTTATTAACAAGATGGCTACACTGAGATCGAGTCAAGTCGATTAACGCATCTTCGACGTGCACGTCTTTGAATGAGTCGCTGAGGTCATGCAGTATTTTGAGCAGTTTCGGCCAGTGGATCTCGTTGGCGCTGATAGTAAAAAAGACGGTGGGCTTGCCAAGCTGGCCCATCATCGCAAAGAGATCTTTTTTGCGATCCATCCAATATTGAACGGAGTTAGGTATCGACTTCAAGAAGGCGAGGTTCTTATCGATGCAATCGTCCATAAAGTTTCGGTCCACGAGCATCTAGCGCGTGATCGACTCGGTCTGCTTTACACTACGACCTTCGACAACGCGGATGCGAAGCATCTTCATGGTAGAGAACGTGGTCAGGAGTTGCACCACGCCGATCGGTGCGTCGAATCTCGCTGGTTGACATGTATGGAGTGACTCGCACGTTGAGGTCGAACTGGCGAGGCACACCGTAGTATATTTGAGGGAAGGATAGTTCCTCACCGTTAACATCGTAGATTATGTTAATCGGAGGCGAGTTCTGCCCAGGGGCAATATCCAAACATTGCTCCTCATTCCATAGCATCGTATGTTGTCTAGCGAGCAGGATCTCCGATTCGGGGGCAGAGTCGGGGTCGATGGACTCAATCTGATACTCGGGCCCGATATTGTCATCCTCGTCGTTGTCGAACGGACTCCAGTCAATCTCTATGTTGTAGTGCTTGTACAGCGGCTGGTTTACCAAGTAGCGCAGCCAAGCCTTGATCACCGACTTGCGTACGAAACCGCTAAGATAATTGGATTTGTGGATGAGGTTCTTCTTTATGTTGACGTTGAAGGCAAAGTCGTCGTCTATCCGCCTCGGTAGTTGCTGCACCATGTTGTTCACATCGACGGGTACGTTGATCACCTGGCCGACTATACCATAATTACCTTCGTAGCGTAGACGACGAATTTGCATAAAGGGTAAGCGCGGCGAAATCAACCGAACACTGATCGGGTCAAGCGGCGACAGGCTTCGGGGGATATCGAAATCCGTTCGAGCGCGACAGCATCGGGATGTTATTGGCATCTATCGACTTGCTACAGGTACTGCATAAACGAAATTCCGCTACATTTTCGCCGGGGAATTTAGTCTGAAGAAGAGGAATGTTACGAGCTTTCGCCTTCTTTAAACCTCTGTCGAACCAAAGTCGATCACAAACGCTGCAAGATAAACCATACGGATTGGTTTCGAATACCGTTTTGAAACGTTCGTCCGCTGCACGCCAATGGTCCTGCTCGCATTAATTCGAGTGATGTTGATATCCATCAGCTCGGAGACGTCTTCGACAGATGTATGGGTGTTATCTTCACTCGTTATGTCCATTGGTTCGAGGACAGCAGCGGTAGAGGTGCTCGCGCCGTCGGCGTCGTTCACTGAGCGCGCCGTGCCAGCTTTGCGACGCTCCCGAAATGTCTCGCTCGCTCGGCACCGGACGTTGGGGTACCTGTGCGTGGTCCATAGCCTCCCCTTTCCAACGATATGCGTAATTTATATTTTCGGCTGGCTTTTGCGCGGGCTGAGGCTGACATATTGAATTTCTACAGTTTTTTACATGCTTACTTCAAGTTTTTATATAGAAATATTGTCCAAAATACACTTATTATTACTTAAATCGATAGATCTCTACAAACTCTGTACACAAACACACGAATCACCGCGCTACCACGTCTGAGTCCAGGACTCAGGGAGTTACACTGAATGGAAAGGAGCCAGAGCGGCGGTTTTGGCCAATCAGCGCTGTGCCCCCTCCCCGCCAACCCGCTCGCCCGCGACGCGAACTAAAGGTCGTATCAGCGAGCTGACCATATATGTTAAAAAATGACACCGCACTTACGTCTCTGAGACTAATATTTAGGGAGTTATTAAGGCAAGACGATATAGACCTTTTCGTTACGGTACAAATTTCTGTTCTGGTTCCCGTATGTTTCGGTGTGATTTTAAAGACGTTTCACGTCAAAAAAGGAAGACCTAAACATTCATGGAAAATGGACGTCGAAAATCCAATGAATGCAAGAGGACTTACAGAACAGGACTGTTTAGACAGGCGCCAGTGGAAACTAGGATGCGAGAGGCGGCGCCACCGTAATTAAATCGCAAAAAAAAAGATAATTAAACTTAGTTTCTACTATGATATTTACATTTTCGTTTGAAGTAGCACAGAATAGACAGTTAAGCAAGCGTCAAAACGAGCCAATAGTCGATAACGTTCGACAAAATTCACAATTCTAAAAAACGAACTGAGTTTACTCACTCACGTGAGACGCTGAACACAATCCAACTAAATATATACGTATGCTGCTACTCATCCGGTAAACTTCGAGGCTAGTTTGCTCAGAACATGAACACTCCCCGTTTTATCGAACTTTAGCCTATATAAAATATATATATTGTAACGTTACATAACCCAGTCCTAATAAATAATAAATTAATTATACTACCGTAAAGGTCAGAAATGGGTAAACTATAACTAGCTCTAAATTACGTTATATCACCAAACATTATAAACTATATTGAAGTGATATACAGTGACAAGTGAGTTATAGTGTACCCAGTGCGTAAATAAGTGAATGTGAAGGGAGCATCTTACAGACTTGTGCTGTGGATGTAGGAATTATGGATTATAATAGTAGACTATGATGCTACTAAACAGTTATATATTTTGTTTATTTATTGTATGATTTATATTGTGTAGGCAACTAAAATTTAGTACCTATGTTTAATTTTATATTTAATAAAATAATTATGTTAGTATATAAGATAACCCAGGGTTAAAAAATAAAAGAGTTAAATATAAGATGATAATAAAAAATAAAATAATACTGTATGAGGAAAATGGCAGAAGAAAATAGTGCAGTGTAAGAATACTATAAGAGATTAATAAATAATATATAAATTCATTTAAAGTTAATAATAATATTAAAGACTTATATATAAAGTTATAAGAAAATAAACGAAAAACTGTTATATAAATCAAATTGGGAAATAAACCAAATTAAAAAGAATTATTTTTCTATAAATCAAAAATAAATTTATAATAATTAAAAACAGCCTATATACTCAAAAGTAAATAGCAGCACCAATACAAAATGATATAGAGATTATGTGTTACTAAGAGTAACAGAATAACAACATATTGTTTAATTGAAAAAGAGATTGAAAACCGTCCGGTTGAGAAAAGTGATGAGACCAAAATTGTATTAAAAAACCTTTTAAAACGTTTGGAAACAGTACAAAATTATAACAATATTAACTCACAGTATCCACATTATGTCCAACTCCTTTAGATATCAAATATAACTTGCTTTACCCAATAACAAAGAAAAAAAAACCTTTTCAAGATCAGGCCTAGCCAAGCCGCGTTTCGAGTTTTTAACGAGATGGTATCTGATAGACATTCAATGAAATTACAAAACAACTAGAACGACCACACGAGAAACAACTTCACGCAAGTAAGAACTTCGAGGAAATAGGTAATATAAATATTTCTTTTAATAATTAACCAAGAAAACCTCAAATCAAATCGTTGTGCAGTTCAGAAATTTCTTAAAATGTTGTCATGTGTTTAATAAAAACATAATCTGCACTCTCGCGGACGAATCCGGAACTACGTACTACGAAAATATACAAAAATTCGAAATTGATTATTTTATCTTTTAAAGCGTAGTATATAATTATCCATTTCTGACCATCTCATAACACAAAGAACTTACCCTTAACCCTGGGGAAATAAATAAAACGAATTATATGTTGAGTGATGTTTAATTAAAGATAAAATTGTAAAATCATTAAAAACCAGATTTTATGATAATTTCATGTTTACCCAATTAAATCGATATAATGTATTAGTGATTGAAAGGATCGATTGTAATATTTGTATATTGAAGAAGAGGAAATCAATATTATACAAATAAATCCTCTTAATAATTTATGTTGAATAATAAAATGTGTCTCTTTTATTGTAGAAGGTCGTTGTGGTAGATTTTAGTAAGCTAAGAAGAGGACTATCCATCGGGTAGTATTACTGAACCGTGTCGTTTGGTTAACCTAACATTTGGAGATTAATGTCAGAATCAGCTGATCTTATGAACGGCGAATATTTGAAAAAATAAGAAATTTTCTACTCCGGGTGTAAACAAATTATACTTACTCTCTCTTCCAAATAAGATTAAACAACTTCCTTAATCTCTACCAAATCACACACGCTCGATTTCTGTTTCGTTTGGGTAAAATTACAATCCGATTTATTTAAACATTAATACTTATAATTCATAAGTGGCGATCGCTAAGAGGTACTCTGACCGCTCCGAGACTGTCAAAAGACGGACGTCACCCCTTATTTAAGATTACGTTACAAAAAATGATGTAATAACATTGGGGCTTAATTAAATAAGACTCAGCGGAAAGTACCCACCTAACAGCGAGACGTTACAGAATGGCGAACCCAACATTGGGGCTGAATTAACTATATACCTGTAACTGTAGTACACTAGTACCTTTAAGCGAGACGTTACAGAATGGCGCTCAACGTAAAAGGGCTGTAATTAGAGAAGAATTTTGAGATATTCAATAAATTAATATACCAAAAAACCTAATTATCGTCGGCAGTTATGAGAAAACAAGAAATGCATAATACCAGAGGCAGATCGAAGAAGAGGACAGAAGAAAAGGAGAACGAAGAAGGTGGACAGGAACGAGAGATAGAAATATTTACAGACAGTGAAATGGAACAACCGATGGGTGATAAAGAAGAAACTGAAGCAATTATGAACACGGAAAAGGAAATAGTGGAAGAGGATGCCCAAGGTGACCAAACAGACAAAGCGGAAGCCAGGAGAGAACCAAATTGGCAAGACATGATGAGATTTATAGCCGAGAAATTTGATAAAATAGTTGAAAATTTTAAGAAACAGGAGGAAAACTCGAAGCAAACCAATGAGGAAAATAATGAAAATTGTAGAAGACAGGAGGAAAAATTTGATAAACTAGATGAGAACTCAAGGAAACAAAATGAAACCTTGAGCGAAAAATTTGACAAAATAGATGAGAATTTTAAGAAACAGGAAGGGAACTCAAGGAAGCAAAATGAAACCTTGAGGGATAGTTTAAAACAAATTGAGAAAATAAACGAAGAAAATTTAAACAATTTGAGGGTAAAATGGAGAATTTCAATAAGGAGTTAAGAGAAAATCTTGAGAGTAAAATTGAACTGGTCAGTAATACGCTTCGCCAAAGAGTAGATGAATATAAGGAAGAGGCAGAGAAGAAATTAATAGAAACCAATCAAAGGTTAGATAAAACTGAAGGAAGGATGGAACAAATTAAAACAGGAATCGATGCACGAATGGAAAAGGAGGAACAAAATAATCAAGTTCGTGTAATGGCCATACGCCAAGAAAACAATGACCAGTTAGATAGTATCAAAAGCAGTCTAAACTGTAAATTTTCGGATTTTCATAAAACGGTAGAGAATGTCAAGAATCAGTGTAATAGCCAAGCAGAGAAATTAGATAATTTGCAACAAATACAAACAAACTTACAAGGGGATGTAGATAGAATAAGTTCTAGATCTACATGCAACAATCATCATGTTATCCAAGATAGTAAGGAAAGTGTAAACTTTCGGGATTATCGCAGAAACCCACTCGAATTTTTAGGGAGAGTAGACGAAATTTTGAATAGGTCAAAGGAGAACCGATGGAACATGATCAAAGGTATATTAGACGAATCTTTCAAAAACATCAATGATAATTGGTGGACTGTAATCAGGAACGAGGTGTGTGATTATGGGGGTTTCAAAACAATGTTCCAACTTAAGTACTGGTCGGAGTCAGTACAAAACATTATTAGAGACGATATCTGTAATGGTAGGTATGACCGTACTATAGGACAAACACCTACTGCTTACTTTTTGGGGAAGGTGTGTGTGGCAAAATATTTAGACCCAAAGATCCCTGAAGAGTGTTTAGTGGCCAAAATTGCGTATCACTTCGAGGAGAAGATTATCAGTGCCCGATTAAGTAAGCAACTAAAATTTAGTACCTATTTTTAATTTTATATTTAATAAAATAATTATGTTAGTATATAAGATAACCCAGGGTTAAAAAATAAAAGAGTTAAATATAAGATGATAATAAAAATAAAATAATACTGTATGAGGAAAATGGCAGAAGAAAATAGTGCAGTGTAAGAATACTATAAGAGATTAATAAATAATATATAAATTCATTTAAAGTTAATAATAATATTAAAGACTTATATATAAAGTTATAAGAAAATAAACGAAAAACTGTTATATAAATCAAATTGGGAAATAAACCAAAATTAAAAAGAATTATTTTTCTATAAATCAAAAATAAATTTATAATAATTAAAAACAGCCTATATACTCAAAAGTAAATAGCAGCACCAATACAAAATGATATAGAAATTATGTGTTACTAAGAGTAACAGAATAACAACATATTGTTTAATCGAAAAAGAGATTGAAAACCGTCCGGTTGAGAAAAGTGATGAGACCAAAATTGTATTAAAAAACCTTTTAAAACGTTTGGAAACAGTACAAAATTATAACAATATTAACTCACAGTATCCACATTATGTCCAACTCCTTTAGATATCAAATATAACTTGCTTTACCCAATAACAAAGAAAAAAAAACCTTTTCAAGATCAGGCCTAGCCAAGCCGCGTTTCGAGTTTTTAACGAGATGGTATCTGATAGACATTCAATGAAATTACAAAACAACTAGAACGACCACACGAGAAACAACTTCACGCAAGTAAGAACTTCGAGGAAATAGGTAATATAAATATTTCTTTTAATAATTAACCAAGAAAACCTCAAATCAAATCGTTGTGCAGTTCAGAAATTTCTTAAAATGTTGTCATGTGTTTAATAAAAACATAATCTGCACTCTCGCGGACGAATCCGGAACTACGTACTACGAAAATAAACAAAAATTCGAAATTGATTATTTTATCTTGTGAAGCGTAGTATATAATTATCCATTTCTGACCATCTCATAACACAAAGAACTTACCCTTAACCCTGGGGAAATAAATAAAACGAATTATATGTTGAGTGATGTTTAATTAAAGATAAAATTGTAAAATCATTAAAAACCAGATTTTATGATAATTTCATGTTTACCCAATTAAATCGATATAATGTATTAGTGATTGAAAGGATCGATTGTAATATTTGTATATTGAAGAAGAGGAAATCAATATTATACAAATAAATCCTCTTAATAATTTATGTTGAATAATAAAATGTGTCTCTTTTATTGTAGAAGGTCGTTGTGGTAGATTTTAGTAAGCTAAGAAGAGGACTATCCATCGGGTAGTATTACTGAACCGTGTCGTTTGGTTAACCTAACATTTGGAGATTAATGTCAGAATCAGCTGATCTTATGAACGGCGAATATTTGAAAAAATAAGAAATTTTCTACTCCGGGTGTAAACAAATTATACTTACTCTCTCTTCCAAATAAGATTAAACAACTTCCTTAATCTCTACCAAATCACACACGCTCGATTTCTGTTTCGTTTGGGTAAAATTACAATCCGATTTATTTAAACATTAATACTTATAATTCATAAGTGGCGATCGCTAAGAGGTACTCTGACCGCTCCGAGACTGTCAAAAGACGGACGTCACCCCTTATTTAAGATTACGTTACAAAAAATGATGTAATAACATTGGGGCTTAATTAAATAAGACTCAGCGGAAAGTACCCACCTAACAGCGAGACGTTACAGAATGGCGAACCCAACATTGGGGCTGAATTAACTATATACCTGTAACTGTAGTACACTAGTACCTTTAAGCGAGACGTTACAATATATATATTTTGCACAAAATATGCAATAGATAATTATTATTTAATTACATTATAGTATTTCGTAATAGATACGTATCCACAAGTGAGAGTAACTGATTAAAATAATTTGCCGCCTACTTACAGATAAAACGAGGAAGATTGTGTCCGCGACCGGATACTTTGATATACAACAGTTCGGAAGCAAGGAAGACGAATTCAAGGACACGCCGATGAGAGCTGTTTACGCGAAGCTGCCCAACGTTGATCCGCCAGTGTGGTTTTACAGAGACATTCACTTGAACCTGAAGAAAGGTGAATGCATAACCGGCAGGACGGAATTCGATGTAAACGTCGAAAACAATGTAATAAAGAGGTACAGCAATGCGTTTGCCGTGATGATGAAGGACAAATTTCTTAAGAAGGATATAGGGTTCGAAGTTTACTCATAAGTTGACTTTCTGTACCGTTTTAGCGGAAGCTGTCATCAAAACAACGGGTACAATGAAGTACAGCGACCGCAAACATAAGCGTGTGTATAATTTTATAAACATATACGTTTCAGAAGAATGTAAACAACATTTTACCCACACACACACACACACACACACACACACACTCATGTTAGCTCATTTTTTCTTGTATATGTTATATTATTATTATTATCATTATTATTGTCGTTGTATATAACGAAACGGTCGTGGCGTAGTGGCTAGCGTGTGGCGCTTCTATACTCTCGACGCGGGTTCGATTCCCGCCCGAGTCATCTGATTTAGATATAAAATTACAATATTATAGTTTGTTTGTCACCGTACTGTTTCCGCATCGTTGCTTTAATAGTTTTCTATAATATTTTAATAATAATAATAACTAAAACTATGACGGTTTTATTTAAAATTATGTACAGAATATTTAAAAATGTCAACACTAAATATCCAATGATAAACGTTGAAAATAACACATGCCATCGGTATTATAATTTTATATTACTTACCTAAATCAAAATTTACAAGCGGCTGACCCAGATTAACATAGTAGTTAAATAAGTAAACTAACAAAAATTTTACATCGTGAATAAACTTTTCAATACACCGCGAATGCTGAACAACGTTCAGCGAATGTAGGCCTAGAGTAAAACCAACTAGGCGTTTGCGTAGGAAAATAATATAAAAACATAAAGTATTTAGGCACCCACACACACAGAGAGTATGTTATATTTATATTTTCTCACAACTATTCTCTTTGTAATTATTATGCTTAATAATAAACAATACTTCCTTTTCTTATACAAGATACTCGTTGTAAGGAGGTATACAACGAGTACATACGACATTATACGTTACACGTGTGTGTGTGTGTGTGTGTGTGTGCGTTATAAATACATATTTTATATAGATTTTGTATATTCTCAAGATGACTGTTAATACTGTCGATACATTGTATACATAAAAAATATATTCTTGTATACAAGAAACAAGTATTATTTATTATATATATATAAAGTATTATATTATATATTATGTTGTAATATTAATATAAATAATTAAAACACTTTTGTTACAGTATATTTCTTGATGTATATATACTAACAAACTAATACCTGAACAAATACAAATCAATACAAATCATGACACAATCTTCAAGGTACTCAACATCGAAAACACACAAAATACTAATATATACACCACAATCACACACAATATTATCAATTTAAAGTGCCAAAGGCCAACAGGATACCACAACAACAACCAACCAACACACAAGTACTTCACAGGACTCAAAACTAGTAAGGCTGAGGATGGTAACACAAAACGTCCCGAAATATGTTCCAAATAAGGAACATCATATAAATATTAAATAATATATATTATTATTATCAATATATATATTATATATATTTATTTTATTATATATATATAAAATACAAGAAATCAAATACAAGTAGTCTTTTTCAAGTAGTTGTAATGTATTTTTATTGTTTCAATTCACCTACATTACAACTACTTCATTACATAACGAATACCTTGCAGAAGAAATTAAATTTAATATATATATATATATATATATATATATATATGTTTATATAGGCTATATTTATAAACTAAAAGAAACTTATTGAGTTACTTATGTAGATATGATGTGCGTTTGTGTGTGTGTGTGTGTGTGTGTGTGTGTGTGTGTGTGTGTGTGTGTGTGTGTGTGTGTGTGTGTGTGTGTGTGTGTGTGTGTGTGTGTGTGTGTGTGTGTGTGTGTGTGTGTGTGTGTGTGTGTGTGTGTGTGTTCACAATTACTCAGTGTTATTCTTGTTTTTTAATGAATGTTAAAAGTAAATAATATCTTTTATACAAATATATGTATTTTCTATCCTCATTTGTATTTTATATAACTGTGTGTCGAGAACTTTTAAATACTGTCTTCTTGAGCTATTATAAGGCATTTTAAAAAAAAATAATAAAGACATAAAACGTTACAAAACATATTATAGAACATACAAAATCATTGTGTGTGCGTGCGTGCGTGCGTGCGTGCGTGCGTGCGTGCGTGTGTGTGTGTGTGTGTGTGTGTGTGTGTGTGTGTGTGTGTGTGTGTGTGTGTGTGTGCGTGCGTGCGTGTGTGTGTGTGTGTGTGTGTGTGTGTGTGTGTGTGTGTGTGTGTGTGTGTGTGTGTGTGTGTGTGTGTGTGTGTGTGTGTGTGTGTGTGTGTGTGTGTGTGTGATATTAAATAATAATTCTTTCTGGCAGGAGTATTTATTTTTTTAAATTGTGTTATTATACAGTATTTCGACAATATTTTATTTTACTGCGATCATTTACAGTCCACCGTAGACTATCTACGGTGCAGTTCTGGTTCCATGATGGTGGAAGTAGATCCATCAGGGAGATCCATAAAAAAATGACAAAAACGTCATTTACTCATTGTGCGAAAAGTATTTACTTTAACGTCGGTCTTTGTTTATAATATTCAAACTAAGCCCTTCACGAATATCAAAAACGCAATTCAAAGAAAAACTTTCTCTTCCAAAGGAAGAATCTTGAAAAGAAAAAGAAACATTATCTGTGCTTGTTATTACCCCCAACAAGTGCTCTAAACATACAACTGAATATCGTGATACCAATTCAAGCGTCTGCGTATTTTTCTTTTATCAGTTTTATAAGAGCATGTAGAGTTTCTTGGTTTCGTTTTTCAATACATTAGCAGCAAATTAAAAACTGTACAAATACCATAAGATTAGCCTCTATAATTGAATTAAAATATATTCTTGTCAACAAAAATTATTTATTATTCTATACATAATTAAAAGAAGACAAAGTGAGTAATTTGGTTTACACACACACACACACACACACACACACACACACACACACACACACACACACACACACACACACAAACATACACACACACAGTAATTATACAAGTATACATACAAGAAATGTACATTTGTAACGTCTCCCTCGTTAAGACATTACAAAAGTCGGGAACCAGTTCAATTTGTTACCTGTTAATTAAACTAGCTGCCGTTGTTAGTAAACCTTACTTACTAACAAATTATAACACATTATTACATAGGAATTAGTCAAGGATTGCATAAATTTATTCACTCGCTGGGTGTTAGCAAAAACATCTCTTTATTATTATATTTAAATCTCATAGTTTACTTTACTTTTAAAAGAATTACTCCAGTAAATTCTGCATTTAATATTTTAAAAATTTTAATGTCTTATTCCTTTTATCTCAAAAATATTCATCTAGATATTGTTTTAAGTACCTCGGATCCGGATGTCAACTCTGTTATGTTTTAATTTATCACAAGTTTAACCAAATTATTTGAAGAATAATTTTGGTTGTAAATTTTAGAATTACCTTACATTTAGATATCGTGATGTTACTACTACTACATTACAGTAATTACAAATCTTATAAGTTATTCTTTAAATTATCAAAGTTCTTTACTGTTCTTTTGTTACTTCTCTTGTTGAAACAAATTTTTACGAATGTTATGTTTGGATGTCACCTGAATTTAACATGAGGTTGCTGTGGGGTCCATGATGGTCATCTTCTGTCGTCTTCTAGGGTGCAATACACGGTTCCTCTTGATGCTCCATTAGGTTGATTGTTTCTGGTAGTCTCGTACTAGACGATCGGATTTTTGTACTAGAAGTTCATACTGTTGTTGTTTGAGTTTTCCACTTCTGGAGTCAGTTGTTCACATTTTACACCTTAATTACAGTTCTTATTTTAGTAGCACTAAAATCTAGTAAGTAACATATCTTACCACTTACAGTTTCTTTTTTCTTTAAGAGATGTGTCGGCTAAGTTTTTCTTTCTTTTTTTTTATATTTCTTCACACACTACATTATATATTTTTTATTATTTCCACGCTACATTGATCAAAACGAGATCACCACAAACTGGATCGAATCTTTTTAACGGTATACACCTACGTGTATATTGACAACACAGTACCGACATCTTTACATGTCGAAGTTTCTCCAGCGAATGTGTGCATAGGTTAGCGGCG
Source organism: Magicicada septendecula (assembly GCA_034769895.1). Classification (NCBI taxonomy): domain Eukaryota; kingdom Metazoa; phylum Arthropoda; class Insecta; order Hemiptera; family Cicadidae; genus Magicicada; species Magicicada septendecula. The sequence continues at coordinate 82,107,235 of CM068368.1, read as the reverse complement.
AGGGGTCTGTAAGCTGGCGCGGTTTTACGCACTGAGAAAATAGTTCGTTCTTTTAAGTGGTATTAATTATTCATTAATTAAATCGTAATATTTTACGTTACTTTTTGGTTATGAATTAGGAATTTCCTTATTTATTTAGTACGTATTTTATTTAATTTAACGTAATTATTATTATTAGCTAAATAACACCGTGCTTTGCGTGTTGGTACGGGACAATTTCAAGTTGATGCAGGAATCTAGGTACAGGTAAGGGGTGGATAATACTCTTACTTGTTATAAGGCAAAATTTTTTATTTGTGCGATTTAAACATTTTTTTTAAATCGTCACACATTATATTTCTGAAGATGACAATATTCTGAAACAAACTCTCCAAACATTGTAAAAAATAATGCAAAAATACATTCTTGTTAAAAAATTAGTATATAAAATATTATTTATTATTAATATTCAAATAACAGGAATAGTATGAATGTGTGTGTGTGTGTGTGTGTGTGTGTGTGTGTGTGTGTGTGTGTGTGTGTGTGTGTGTGTGTGATAATAATATTATAAATAATAATAAAATAATACTTGTTTTGCTTATATAAATATATATACATACTTTAATTTATATTAATTTACACTGTTTCAATAGTATTAACTGTCATCTTCAGAAATATGTAGACTATAAATAATAAATACAATTAATAAATAATAATAAACATTTATAATCTGCGCGCGCGCGCGCGCGCGCGCGCGCGTGTGTGTGTGTGTGTGTGTTTTGTGGGTATTGAATTTTTATAGTGTTCCAAACATGTTTATAGCCATAAAACTATTACAACACCAATAAAAATAATAATAATAATATCAATAGGAATAATAAATGTAAAAGTAGAAGTAATAATTTCTACTTAATTTAATAATTCTATATATACTGATATAAGAATTTGTTTGTAATTTACTTATATTTTATAACGTACATGAAATTCATTCACACTTAACAGACTTATAATTATAGTACATACAAAGTATTTTAAATGATATTAAACCATTTTTAATATTGTATTCCTTCAGTAACGTAAAAATTGTAATTAGAAATCGCTTACAATAAATGTGTTAATAACGAAACTGTAAAATAATTATTCTAAAGTAATTTTATTTTAGTTCACTAAGTCGGTAATAATTTGACGCCTTTGTCGAACCACGTAAAAGACTGTTGTTTCGCAAGGAAACATAGAACATTAAAAACAAGAAAGTACAGCGCACGAAACAGTTAAAATCACTCGCGCGCACACACATTCCCCGTAATAATAGGAGTAGAGAATAACACAGATTGAGATGTCATATGTAACAGTCAGACGAGTGTAGTAGACCAGTTTATGAATCGTATGTGCTGGTGTCATTATTTTATGTGTGTAGGCTAAAACGGTACACACCATATACATTAAAAACAATTTACACTATTTTAACACAAGCCTTGTTACTACAAAGATTACATTTTACTTTAATTTTTCTTGACTTTCTTCTTTCTTGACACACATACGAGCACGCGAACGCGCGCACGTCTCTATCTGAAATATGTTTCACTTTCATTCTCAGACAGTTTTCTTATGTTTTGTTTTCTCGTGTTACAGGTAAAAACTTTATAATCACATAACGTTTCTTCAATTATAATTTTTTTTTCATAACGTCTGCTTTCTTTACGTAAAATCTATTATTTATTTCGGACTCTTTCATTTTTTATTACGGGATTTTAATTGTTTTAGACTGAAATGACACAGAGAGACGGGAGAGGTTCGGAGTTTAAACCCTCCCCTCAGAAGTATAAAGCAACAAGAAAATGTCAAAAATTAAAGAAAAATATGCCGTTAAATGTAATGAAATAAATCGAATCAATTAAATATGCTACTTGGTTGTGTAAGCACAAAAGTTTTTAATTGCTAGTACGAAATCGCTTTGTTTAACATTGTAAGTTTTCGTTTAAATTTTCGTCGTGGCTTTTAAGGTATTAGCTAGCTTTACAGATAGGCGCTTTCAGTAGCGCTTTCCCGTACGGGAAAGGACGTACAGGTTTGCTTTCGGTAAAACCAATCTAGTTTTTAATTAAATCACGCACAAGGAGACGTCAGGAAGTTACTATCGACCATGACTTTCCTCGTTTAAAGTTTCAATTTGCCTTCCCTTATGTTCATGTGATGGAAGGATATTTTACAATTTTTTTTCATTTACCAATTTATTTACGCGCGACTGTAAAACTGTAAAAAATGCACTCACGCTCTTTCGCGCAAGAAACAGCGCCAACTTATAAGTATTACGCGTAAATGACAGTCGCCAGGGGCGGATTAACCACTAGGCTGGCTAGGCTGTAGCCTAGGTCGCGGCACTTTGGGGGCGCAAAATTTTAGCTAAAAAATAACAAAATTGCGAGAAATTATGGTAAAACTGTAAATAAATAATAGAAGTTCTTTCCAAACTGTTTTCTCCGGTTATGAGTCATCGGTGTAGCCCTCTTGTTCATTGAAAGTGACTTTCTGCAAGGACTTGATTTCAGTGAGGTGATTGAAACGTAACCGCCATGGCTAACAAGGCATACTTCGCATTGCTGCCATCATTTAGGTCTGGGGATGTGCACAGGGAAACAAAAATGAAAATATATAGGACTGTCATCAGACAGGTGTTATGCTACGGGTGTGAGACATGGACAATCACACAGAAAACAGCCGACATAGTAGACACCTTTGAAAGGAAAATCCTCAGACGCATTATAGGCCCAATACAAGAAAATGCCTCATGGAGACTGAGATACAATGAACCGTATCAAATATATAAAGACATACCAGTCTCAAAATTTATAAGAATGCAAAGATTGCGTTGGCCCGGACATGTTATGAGAATGGAGGATGGCAGGAACCCCAAAAGGGCTCTGCTGCGTACATGGGAGGGAACGAGACCTAGAGGCAGACCGAGGAAGAGGTGGGAAGATGGCGTTGCAGATGACGCGAGGGACATGGGGGTAAGAAACTGGAGGAGGGCTGCAATGGATAGAGTAGATTGGAGGCGGAGATTGGTGGAGGCCAGGGCCCGACTTGGGCTGTAGCGCCATAGGAGGAGGAGGAAGATTAAAACGTTTGCTTAATCTAAAGCAAGAAAAAGGATCTAGCTTGAACTTTACATGAGTCTTAACAAATCCACAAGATATTTAACTGATTGTCTTCTTTGTGTAAAAGATGTTGAATGTACTCTTAATAAAACTGTTATAATTTTGTAACTACTTAGTTAATTTTTCCCTTATAAAAGCCATGCAAACTACAAATGGTCGAAGGTGTAATTCTAAAACAATCTCTGAAAAATAGCCTCAGTTTTCAATTCTTGAGACTATTTCCCAAAAACGGTCTATTTGAAATATTTCTAACTAAGAAATATATTGTAGGGTGTTTGAAGCTTCATTCAACCCCTTGGAAATAAACGTAAGAGTAGACTATGGGTGGTGAGGGGGGACGATAAAATATAATTAGCCTAGGGCGCCAAGATACGTTAATCCGGCCCTGACAGTCGCGCACTCTTTACTTGGCGAAAGCTAATCCAGTGGAACGTCTGCAAGTTGCACGGTTTCCTTTGTACTACAAGGTTTTAAAATGGACTTCCGACGAAGAAATATCGTAATGACCACAGTTTTTTTCTGGCACGACTGTCATGTTAACAAAAAAAGAGACGAAAACGGAGGATGTGCAACGTAAAGATTATAGCCACCGTTATAGTAATCTACCCTTGTTAGAGACATCGAAAACACGATAAGTATTTAAATAAACTTGGCGATTTTGTAGAAAAGTAGATTTTAATTGCACTTTTAGGTAAATAAAAGAAATGTCACGAATGTTTCACATGTTGTTGTTTTCTCGTTTTCAATGCCAGTGCAACTGACTTCTCGACCGCCCCTCTTACACACAAAATAAACAGACAAAATGCCATCAAAACATTTTAAGCTTTTTTAAATTTTTCAGTAATTATATATATATATATATATATATATATATATATTGGCGAGGATCCCACAGCTACTACCGCACCCCGCATCGCAGTTTCCATATCAATTTATTCTGTGTGTCTTCATTCTTCATTATCTTCATTATCTAATATAAAATAAATTATATAATTTATTATGCGGACTGTAAGGCCGTGGTCTTCTGAAAGTTTCATGCTGATTGATGTTGACATTGTAATCACATGTTTCGGCCTCTCACCTGTGGGGGCCATCTGCGTCAGTAAACACAGCCACTTTTTTGTCGGTAGTTTTGTAAACCTTTCAATAGGAAGAAACGTCTGAGGCCGAAACCAGGGGCCACCGTTCCAGAGACCGTAAGCAGAAACGTCTGATTACAACACCAACGTCGATCAGCATACAAATTTCGAGAAGACCACTGCCTTACAGCCCGTATTATATGTAATAGGGTTGCTACAGCTAGTGCAGTCTCCCTTCCTTCAACCTGGCTTTCCAATTCTCCCGACGTTCCCATTGTCCTTCCTCAAGTCCTGTACGTTGCATACATTCATCCACTTCGTCCCTCCAACATCTTCTCGGTCTTCCCTTTTTCCTCCTTCCTAATGGACTCCATTCCGTCACTTTGTTGATCCACCTATTTTGGGCTCTCTGGACATGACCGTACCACACCAATCTTTTTTCTTCGATGTAGTCAATTACACTTCTTTCCGTTTCCATTCTTCTTCTGATCTCCTCGTTTGTTATTCGGTCTGCTCTCGTTATTCCACAGCACCTCCTCCAATATTCCATCTGTGTTGCAAGAATCTTTCTTTCATTCTTTTTGTTAATAACCCATACTTCTGCTGTATACGTCATAATGCTTTGGACTACGGTTTGATATATCATTTTTTGTTGTGCTTTTTCTAATATTTTTGTCCCATTTCTAGTCTGCCCCAATCTACTTTTTATTTCTTCTTCCGTTGTGCCTTGTTTACTCAGTGTGAATCCTAGGTACTTGAATTTGTCTGTTCCTCTAATTTTAACATTTCCGTCTACTTCTAAATCTGTTGTTTCTTTATCTCTAATTACCAAGTATTCAGTCTTTTTTTATAATTTATAATTTATTCAGCCAGGATAATAATTTAAATTATCATGACGTCGACCGTAAAAGCCTAAAAAAACAGAATATAAAATTAATTACATTTTTTCTGCCAGCTGAACGAGGTTAAACTCGCCGTAACCCGTTCATTACCAGAAGATATTGTCCACAGTCGGTATGTCGAATTTTTGCTGCACGTCATACGGGAGCTTATCCAAGTCGCCAAACACGCCCATTTCAAGCTGCTTTTGCTGTACTTTCTTTATCTCTTCTTCTCTTCCTTTGTATGTGTCTTCATGTGCTGCGTCTGCGTATTCGACGTGTTTCGAGAGGCGGTAGAAGAAGCGTCTGACGAAGCGCTCCTGGTGCGTGGCGTTTGTAATGTTGGCGATTATCGTGCAATACAGAATGTCGTGTTTGCTGAACTCCTGAAAGTAGTTCAGATACAGCCATTTGGCACCGACGTTGTAAAACACGCCGTAATGTCTGCCTTCGAAAAGGTTTCTCATCAATTCGTAGTCCCTTGCTTTGTAATTCAGTCGTCCGTAGTATTCTATTCCTGCTACTTCTTTCGGCTGCGCTGAAACACACATAGTACTATCAAATAATAGTAATAATAATATATACAGCAACAAGTATGTTAATACGAGGGGCGTTCACGTCAATCCGGGACTTTTGTTAGACTAGAGTGTAAATGGAGATTCCTGCGCATTCTGTTGGTCATACATATGAAGTACATGTGTCACCTATTACCACATGGCGCACTGTATTGTTTACACTTTACAATAACAACAGTCACTCGTAAAGAACATGGCATCTAATGCGCATGTGGAACAGCGTGTTGTAATGAAATTTCTCGTGAATGAAGGCGTAAAACCCGGTGAGATATATTCGCGATTCCTTGCAGAGTACGGTGATGAGACGCTTAGTCGCAGTAAAACATTTGAGTGGTGCAAACGTTTTAAAGAAGGCCGTACATCAGTGACTGGCGATCCCGGTCGAGGTGGTTCGGACCCTAAATTCATAAATGTAGCAGGGGATTGCATCGAGAAATAAAAGTATTTTTTACTATCATAAATGTGTTCTATATTTATTAAAAATTAATAGTCCCGAATTGACATGAACGACCCTCGTAGTAATGAGAATTATGATAGCAACACCAATAACCACAGTAATAATAATAATAATAATAATAATAATAATAATAATAATAATAATAATAGCTGAGTGTCTGACTCTGAAAAAGAAAATGATGATGGGGTGGAAGTCAAGGAAAGGAAAATATTAAAAAAATCTTGGGGCCAATAAAAGATGGATAATAGAACAAAAGACGCCACAATAATTGAGCTGTACACACGTGTTGAGAAAATCACAGACGTAATTAGAAAGAGAAGAATTACTTTGTACGGACATATTCAGAGAATGAATCCTGACAGACTAACAGGGAAACTTTTTAACTATTTCAGGAAGATCAAAATGACCAATACATGGTTCAAAGAAACAGAAAATGACATTGAATAACTCCAGATTATTCAAGAAGACGTTGAAGAACGCTTACCACTCAAAATGAAATTTTAAAATTCCCAAGGTTTTCATGAAAAACTCAAGAAGAGGACAGGCGCCATCTGGACTGACGAAAGGAGGGAGAGCCATCGATTAAGATTGAAGGAGATGTGGAAGAGAAGGAAGAGAGAGAAGAAGATCGGAGGAACCAGTTGAACCAAACGTAGTCCACAGTTGCTCATACAAAAAATCTAATAATAATAATTACACTAATAATAACAATAATAATAATAATAATGATAAATGATACAACAACAATAATAATAATAATTTTTATTATTAACATAGTGAGTCTAGAAATAAATTCTTCTTCTAGGTTAGCAGCCCATAGGGTGGTTGGCAGCAGCTCGTCATTCTTCATGCTTCTCTGCTTTTCAACTCACAATATGATGTGCAGTTCATATTGACCATAAGCTGTTTCATGTAGTCTAAACGGGGTCGACCTCGGTGATTCTTCCCTTCAATTGTTCCTTCTATTATTCTCTTAACCAACACATTGCGTCATAGTATACTTGTGCCCTATATCACATTGTGCCCTATAAACGTAGCTCTTCTGCCTTTGACATTTCGCAGAAAGCTCTTCTCCTCCTGAGCTCTTCTAAAGGCTTCCTCATTCATTATCTTCTCCCTCTAGCTTATCTTGAATATTCTTCTGTAACACCAGGTCTCAAATCCTTGGAGTCTTTTCTTGTCACTTTCTCCAATTGTCCAAGATTCACACCCGTATAGGGCAGCACTCCACACGTATGTATTTACTAGATTCTTCCTTATTTTTAGGCTGATAGTGTTTGAAGTGAAGAGGTTGTTTTGTTTGTTGAAAGCAATTCTAGCCTGGTTAGAAATAAATAAGTGCACAGAAAAGTGGTGAAATCTATTTACCTGGGACATATTTAAAGCATAAAATGATGTACGTGTGTGTGTGTACAGTGGGCGTCATTTATTGAAATCAAAAGTGTACACAACTTTTTGATAACAAAAAATCGAATGCTAACAACAGCCTAAGGCGATGGTAGTCTCTTACAGGCAAATCAGTGTAAAGTATTTACATATTTCAAGTACCTACATAATTTATGCTAACACTATACATAAGAGCAGTATTATAGGAGAGTATGCTGTTCTATTTTATAGAGTCGAACTTTCGCCTAATCAGTAAATAACATCGATTATAAAAGCTTTCGGGTATTTCTCTTATTTTGCTACACGATCTTCTTCGTCTTATTTTCCTCTTCAAGGATTAGGTTATATAAACCTGTTCCGCCACCCATCTCATCCTCGGATGACCCACGTCTCTGATACCAATGGCTTTATAGTTTAGTGCCGCTTTTGGCTATCGATCCTCTGTCATCCTTTGCAGATTACCCCACCATTGTCTTCTGTAAATTGAAATAATTTTATTTATGTACTTTACATCGAGTTCTGCTCTGATATCCTCATTCCTTATTCTGTCTTGCAATGTATAATTTAAAGTATTTCGAAGAAACTGCATTTCAGCACTTTGAATCTTGCCGCATTCCTTTTTTGTCATGACCCACGCCTCACTCGCATAAATTAATGTGAGTATTGCGATTGTCTTATAAAATTTAATCCTTGTGCTGTGTCTTGTTTTATTTCTAAGATTTCTATGAATCGTACCGTAAATATTCCTAAATTTATTTATCTTCTCTCTTATGTCATATTCATATTCAGATTCTTACACGATGTAAAATATAAAAAAAAAAAACATACATACAGCCTATACACTATTATACTGTAGCAGTATTGTGAGAGATTGTTGATATGAAACGCTCTTCATAAATAAAAATAAAATATTCCATCAAAAATGTATTCCTGTGTATTCTTGTAGGAACCTTCTTGCCGAGCTCTTCAAAATGAAATTAACTCATCGGAATCAAAACTCGACACAAATTAATAACTCAGAGGGTAAATTTCAAATAACGTGTTTTGAGTAAATTTAACACAGAGGACATTAAACATACAGAATATTTTTTTCCACAGTGTTTCTTATTACACAATAATATTGCGATTATAATATTACTACACACGTCACTGAGCGCACCGGATTACACAAAATAACCCAATTACCAAATATTGTTATAATGCACGGCAAAAAATTTAAATTACATTTTGAAAAACAAACATTAACTACAGTAACACCTGAAAAAGTAAAATCAAATTAAAGTAGTGTTAATAAAAACGAATTTGCAAAGACGTAAACAAGATTAAAACACCGTACCGCAGATACACTGATTTATAAAAACTTCATTAGTAGTCCATTATCTGGCTTTCTTTTGTCAGAAGGTCGTTTCATTGCATCTCGTCATCATCACCATCTTCACAACACGGCGTAGGCAAGGTGCTCCTTACTCCGTTCGGATTGCACTCGTTTACCTCCGTCCGGCTGTGTTCTTCGATAGTTGTGGGTAAATTGAATTAATTCCCCATTATAGGGCACCAGTTTATATACGGGTGAGTCATGTGAAGGGGATGACCCTTACGGGCCATGAATCCCGGTAATTTTTATTCAGGGTTGTCTTCCCCTAGCCTTTGACGGCCCAACACCCAACTAAAAGGCAGCAGCAAAATATAACAACAGGACGCAGTATTGCAGCCGGCTAAATCCAATTACACTCCCGCCTCAAATACTCCAAAGACGGTCCAGCATCATTTCCCTTACGCCCTAACTAGGTACTGGTGGCTACTGCTGCCCTCCACCAGTAATATTTATCCACCTTCCGGTCTAGATTCGTACTGTTCTGGATCGACAGGGCCATTTCTTGTAGTACGTACCACGCTGTACGGTCTTGGCTGGAGAGAGGCTAACAGCTCTTTGGAAGCTGACATCACTTCATCCAACCCTGGGAACTTGTGAAGACCAGTGTCCAGCAAACCGGGTACAAAGGTACTACCTCTCCACATTACTTCGACCCCTCATTAAATCACTCGTATACGTAATGTCTTTGAAAATCTTTAACCGTCTGGTGGATACACTGCTGCAGGATCCCTAAAGTTTGTCGTATTTCGTTATTTGTTCTTAGCCGTAGAATTTTGTAACAGACATCTACATCGACGTCACACATTTCTGCGTGTACTGCTTTAGACGTAGAACCTATTGCTATACAGACGTCTTTCTCGTACAGTTTGGCTGCTACTATAACATGCTCATATTATATTCCCATCAAGTGGCGTGGCGTGAGTACATAACAGCTGTTGCCGGTTGTGACAGGCCTAAAACTTACCATAAAAATTAATTTTTTTTTTTTAGTACCAAGTGTTCTTTCTAGAACCAAAATTTTTTTTAGAGTATTTTCTATCATTCGCTGGCAGTAGAAGACGAACCTGGTTCAACGGGATCTGACTCCATTATACTTACACAGAGTAAATCAGGACACACAAAATCGAATTAAAAATAATAACGACAAACAGAGAAACACATTATCTAAACAAACAGAGAAACACATTATCTAAACGATCAAAACACAAATAGGCAGGTGGTAACTGCTGCACGTTGGTTCCGGAACGAACATAGCTGCTACGGTTTATACAGCGGCAACACATTGGGAGGACGAATGTGCAAGGTCAATGACCACACGCAGTAAACATTGCCGATGTCTGCACCGACAAAACAAGACGGTGCAAGTTCACAGCAGTTCGAAAACAATGTTATGCCTTTTTTCAAGTTTCCCTACTAATATTGTTCAGATTTGAAATCATTCAATAACTAAAGTAAATATTGTGTGATATAATTAATATTATTTTCTTTCATTTCCGGTACTGTTGCCGCCGGCAGCAGGGTTACGTGGACGTCACGCTACTGTTCCCATCGCACCCCTCTCTCGCCACGTCCGCAGCCTGGATATTTTCTTCTAAGCCTTTCACGGTAACTAATGAACCGTTAACGCGTGTATCTTCATTTAGAAAAATTTTATAATTTTTTGTAAAAAAATTCCTGTAAAAATATAGCGTATTTCGGCTTAGACATAGTAAATAAAGTTAAAGTGATTTCGTGTGAGTTAATAAGAGAGCGTGTGACAGAGTCTCTTAGGCTTTCACAGCCGGTGCCCACATAGTGGGGAACATTATCAGCCGGGCTGTTAAGCCGTGGTCTGGAGCTTATGCTGGCAGACGTTTCGCCGTGATCGGAAGCCATCATCAGTGTCGGTAACAATTGGCAGGGTGTTAGGCCGAAACGTCTGTCAGCATAACCTTTAGGACACGGCCTAACAGGCCGACTGATAATGTTTCCAACTGTGTGAATATGTTATATTGGCCGAACCGTTAAATTAAAAAACCATTAATGATGTGCGTTCAGAAAAATTTTTATTATTATTCATTCGTGGTCAAAACGTCCTACCACGTTGTCCGATGCCTAATCTCCATTGCTGTCTGTCGTTGCAGTTTTCGTCGCTTAGTCCTCTATCGCTCATTGATCTTCTTTGCCCTTCATCCACGTTTGCTTGGATCTTCCTCTCTATCTGTGCTCTCCAGGTGTCCATCTCATTGTTTTCTCTTGTAGTCGGTCTTCACCCATTCTTTGTTAATATATTATTTGTTTTTCTACAATGGAGTCGATGGTTGTCTTTTGTACGCCCATTTCTTCTTTGATCGTTTCATTTCGTATTCGCTCTAGCCTTGAAGTTCTAGCAGCTCGTCTCAAAGCATCCATTTTGTAGTTTCACGCTTTCTTTTTCCCTGTTCTTTTATTATACATGCTTGGGATCCGTACATCAACGTGCTTTTAATCATACTATAGTATATGCTTTTCTACCTTACTTTTCCGATTTCTGTGCTCCACAGAATCCCATTCAGAGATCTAATTATTTGTTTTGCTTTGTTTATTCTTGATTTTATTTGAACATCGTCTGTTCCTGCTTCTTTAAAGTTTATTTCTAAGAATTTGTAGCTGTTGCATATTTTTAACGTTCGTTATATTTAGAAAATTACCTTTACTTAATTCAATATAAATAAGCACATATACACATATCACCGCGCCTGCGTGCCCACACACGCGCGCGCGCGCATATTACAATGACACAAATTGTAAGCATAATGGACTCTACTATGCATATGTAATTTATAACAAAAGTTTATTAAACACGTTTTTAAGGTTTAAGGTTTCAAAACTAACATCTCAGACAAGCACGTCACCTGAAGGAGTGAGATCTCTGTGTGCATTGTTAAACACTACAAGTTAGTTGTGTGTGTTGTAAAGGAACAAGTAATATCGGTGTATTCGATATATTTTGGTGTGTTCGTGTGAGTGTAGATACGCACCGGTATCTACGATAATGTTGTTTATTAAAAGATGTAATCGTAATTGTTAAGGTTATTGGTGTTATTGTATTGTTTTTAATGGGTGCGTAATAATAGTCCACTTCTTTTATTTTAAAATGGTTCGCGCACTCTGCTGTATGCCTCCCTCACTTACCACACTTGAATACTTCAGTCCTGTTCTGTGACGTTTCTTCTGAAATACATGCACTTTATATACAAGTAAATATTCAGATCGAATATTTAATATACTATCACACACAAAATAAATGAAGTAATATCTGATTATTATTCTGACTTATTGTTAGATCTTTTTAAATTCTTCCGCCACCTGTGGTAGAACTGATTAAAAAATAAATGAACTTATTTTTAATAGAAATGATACTCCTTTCACTGGTAATAAAAGTGGAGGTTTATTAACAATTTAATAAATCATAAAATCTTTGACAATTAAGAATCAAAAACTAACAACCTTTCAATTACTGATTACAATTAATAAATTCAAATAAGACTCTGTCCAATTCTCAAGGCTGGTAGACCTGTTATTAGTACAATAATTTAACTTCAATAAGTTATGTTATTTTGGTTCAGTGAATTACCATATTTCGTAAGGTTCTTTTAGGTAACATGATACCAGGCACAAGATGTAATACAAATACCGATATAAAATTAACAATAATGAATAATAAGTGAACAAATATAAAAATCAAAAATTGATACCATATGTCTTGTATTTATGAAACTATCGTACGCGGGAATGCGCACGCATCTTATAATACTAGTTTGCAATTGTCAAGCTGTATGACTTGTACAGTAGTTAAAAATGTATTACTTTCGTTTAATAATTCGTTTTAAAAATCATCTATTCACAAGAGAAAAATTTATCAAAAAAAACTCTTGTTAGTAGTTCTATCTGATTTGGATGTTACTTGAGAACAGATCGGTAATATTGAAATTATCAAGTTACCGTAACGATTCTGAGGTTAGTTATAACCGGTGTTGTTACAATGTATAAGTATTTCTTCACAGTTATTATTTCTTAAACTATACATATAAACATATCATTCGTAATACTTTAATATACTATTATCAGAATTACATTTATTTATACTGTATGAAAATTAATAAAGTATATTTCAAAACATCGAAAAAATCAAGAAAAATAAGTTTAGTCAAATGAGTGACTAAATATTCTTGTATGCATTAATAATTATTTCAAACATGATATTTTAAATTATTATAAATAATTAAAATGTTTTTATAATATTTTAATAATTGTGAATTAAATTTTTCTTTAATTCTGATAATTTAATTATTGTTTTCGATACTCCGCATTATCTGACTTGCGTAGTATCGAAAGTTAGTCATTTACAAAATTGTTATTTTTGTTCAGTATTGTTTAAATAAAATTGTACTCCCTGTTTCTTATTTATCACATCACTCGCAAGTATGGTCGACATTATACACTGACCGTACTTGTATAATTAAATAACTCCGCACTTTTCACTCGTATATATTGGTGTAGTGTTAAAGGTTATGTTATTTTGGTTACTTAATGAATATGTCGCGCACAAAATTCAATTATAAACTCCTTCATGTCCGTCGAGTTGCGTGACCTCTCTGTTGAAAAGCTAGACGTGAACTGTAATGTTTCCTGAAAGCGTCTCTCGGTCGTCTGTCGAAAGTCATTCATTCTATTGGCTGGAAACATTGTACTCTCTGACCCAAACGCCTTTGTTTTATTAAAATATTTAATTTTTTGACAAAATCGAGTTTGGTGTTGAGGCTTTTTGACGTCATCACTGGTACAAAAATTTAACTGAAAAGTTTAAAATTACTATAACTTTCTTAATTTACGTCCTATCGTTAAATGGTTGATGTCAGTGAATTGCGGACATTCTGCTTGTTAATTTAAGTCCAAAAATGCTTATTTTCCGTTCATCACTACTATCACAATAACGATTTTATTTATTATTTCTGGTGTATCTTATTTTTATAAGTCCGTTACACCAGATTTTACTTAATTATAATAAAACACTTCTTAAATAAACACTTTGAGTCTGTATCTCAATTGGTTTGATTTACAATTTGGGAATAATTGTTCCCTACACAAATCTCGTTATGGCGTCATTAAGCGTCCATGTTTGATTTTCCATAAATGTGCTTAAAACTAATTTTCCTTAATTAAAACAGTAATATTACAATCTAATAATACTAGTAAAGTTTATTTACACAATTTTACACTATAATATTTATATATGACTGTGGTTAATTTAATATTTACATAGTTTCAGTCCTCTTCTATCTTTCTTATACAATTTTTCCACCTTATTTTTGGTCTTCTCTATATAAATCATATCGTGTAATGATTGTAATTAGTGTACACACATAGTACCTAATTTATTATATATAATGGTTATCTTTTAATTAGTTCAGAACCCTTCAATCTTTCAGTAATGGCTCTGTTTATGTTGTGTCATATCATAGTAGTCATTTATTTTTTGTTAATACAATAACTAAATTGTTATTGTTCTACTTGGTTTGGATTTCCAAAGTATCATTAGATATTATTCTGACTTTTGATAATGTTTTCATTTACTTTTACACAAGTTTATATATTATATTTTTCATAAATAACTTGCTTGTCATTGTTTGTTTACATTTGGTTTTCTTCATAATAGTCATTTGGTTTTTAATAGTTTGTATATAACATGACTGTTTTTATGGTCATAATCTGTTCTCAAAGTAGCATTGGTATTTCCTCTTACTACTGGTAACAATTGTAACAATCTGTGTTCAATATTTGATACAGTATTTTTCTTAACTAATTAGCTATACAATGGTTCAGCTTACTTCTGGTCATATGTACATAGTTAGTTTACAATAATTTAGTTACAGTATTGTTCTTATTATGTTCAGAATCTGTTCTCAATGTATTATCAGATATTTATCTCACTACTGGTAATACTCTTATAAACATTGATATTGGTTTTGATACTGTACTTTGCCTAACTAAATTGGCATACTCTTTTCATCTCTGCTATTCTCTGTGCCATTATGTTTGACTTGTTCTATTTGCATTGTTTTGAAATATATTACATTGTCTCTTAGGATTTATTATTACTATTTATAATAAATTCTTGTTTGATAACATAGTTGATGATCATATATATATATACTAATATGTATCATTTTCTGTTGTAATAGGTATCTTCCCTGTGGGTTGTGTAACAAAATACCATCTGTTTAGTGCAGTATTTTTCTACTACTAAATTGACTTCACTACGGTATCTTAATATAATACTTTAACTATCTTGTTACATATGTTTATACAACTCCTTCTTAAACACTAACACAAATCTTTTTTGTATTATTTACAATATTTTTCTGGTCAATGGTGGAACTTAATTCCTGTCATTGTTTGATACATAACAAATGTCTTTTATTTGTTGTCAGTTCTCTATGAACAATAACATAATTGTTCTATTTTGTTCTATTCTGGTGGTCTTATGATTATGTGTATTTATCACAACTTTATTAAATTAGTCACACTCATTGTCTGTGTTTATTTGACTATTTTAATTCTTGTTGTTTCATCATGGAATTAACATATTTTCTCACACTGTAAACTTCATCACTGTAATTGTTTGTGTGGTTTATTCAGTTGAAATTAGTTAATTATTCACAGGTTTCACATTTGTATTAAGTACACACTGTAATTGTTTGTGGTTCCTTAAGTGTTTCACACTGGTTTTCTTTTCATATTTATAATCATCATTTCTTTTGTCACTTACATTGTTTTTAGTACATGTGGTTTATGTTGAGTCCTTATATCTTCTGTCCATCTTCTCTCTTCTTCTTGGTGCTCTTCCTGGTCCTTCTTCTTTCTTCTTTTTCTTATATTTTCATTGTAGTTGCTATTTTTTATTTATCTCCATTGCTGTTGGAGCTTGTTGGTCCTTGTTTCGCTTGTTCCCCTCACTGTTGGATCCTATTGGGTCTGGTTACTGATATTTGGTTTTGGCTCGTGGCATTTTCTTTCTTCATTTTGTATTTGGCGTTGCTATGTTAATATTATCTCCTTCATCGTTGGATTTTTTATGAATATATTTGTAGATACACACTTTCATACACTTAGGTTTATTTATCTAGACATACTTCCATGTTTTTCTCATACTTGACGTTACATTAGTTTATATTATGTAACTACCATATTTGGTACTGTTACAGTGTATGTGTGTGTGTGTGTGTAAGGTCGGCACAGACTTGAAATGTAGAAGCACGCGAAACTATAGACTACGTTTTCCGAAATTGTGCGAAACCGATTTGTGCCACGCGAAAAATGTGTGTGCCAATGGGCTGTACACAAAATTATGCGTCCGTGGACTCGCGTGTAGAGCGGATTCGTGTGCATACGTATGACGTCACAGAGCTTTTTATTTGTTTATAACTTTGTTTTAAAAATAATTACAAGTCTGTACAAATTAAAACTCTCTCGTGAAGTGCAAAATGTTCCGAAACGGAAACAAGTGTTGTATTTGCCAAAATTGTTCTACATTCGACGGAATTCTTCATTATACTAACATTTTTCATATTATTGCTTAAGTGGCGCCAAGCCTGTTGTAGCAATCCCTGACAGGTCTAGAACTGTTTAATCAATCAAAAGGACTACATAACTTAAATCTGGTAAACATTGTCTTTGAAATCAGATCGTCACTGGTGAACGACTTGTAAGTTAGTGTTGTCAAGACGTCTAACGAGGCTGTCTCTCTCTCGCTCTCTCTCTCTCTCTCTCTCTCTCTCTCTCTCTCTCTCTTTCTCTCTCCCTCTTTGTCACACACACAAACACACACACCAAGAGAGAGTCATCGACGGTATCAGGTGACGACAGTAAACTTACTTATTTAAATACAAAGAAAATATAGTACAAAAAAGACTATAGCCTAACAGCAGAGTAAGGAATATGTTAAAAAAGTGTAAATCTGTAAATAACGTGTATAAATTGTAAACAGTAAAATTGATATAATGTTTTTATTGAAGAATACAATGAAATAAATTTAAAACGAATATTTAATTGAGCACGCTAACCATTCAAAACATTCTTTAGGTACCATTACAGTAATGTTTGAAATATTTAAATTAATTGTTAAATTGTTAATTGAAATGCTAATTGTTATTTCGTATTTCGTAACAGTGATTTCGTAAGGTCTATGAGCACTCAAAGTAAAATGTTTTTTATTATTATTGTATATCGATACGAATGTTATAATTATTATAAGGGTAAGTGTTAATATGATCATTATTAAATATAACGCTTATAATACGTACATGCACGTTTATGAGAAAGGGCATACATTTTGTGTGTTTTTTGTTTAGTCTTTTGTATAAAAAAAAACACAATTTAAATATTTTTTAAATTCTCCTTAATTATTTCGTCTCACGGTACTCTCTGTTCCCTACAAAATTAACTTTTGTGATGTTTGAACGTAACTCAAATAAGCTCAAATCCCATGGCTTGCTTGGGTATATAAATGTATTAGAGATACGTTGAACACACGAACACTTACGCACCAGAGCGTAACGTCGCAATGTGTGTGTGTGTGTGTGTGTGTGTGTGTGTGTGTGTGTGCTTTGTAGCATGACAGATATAAGCATAATATTGAATGGCAATTGATCATTAGAATAATGAAGTTATAATATTTAAATTTGGAAGAAAGCATTAAGTTTAATATAAATAGATTAATTCATAGCAACTGTGGAAAGAAATCATTATTATAAAGAAAATACAAGTTCAAATAAAAGGAGTTACTAGTGATGAGTCATCCAAGACCAGTCTCATAACCAAAGGTTTTCAAGGTATAACCCAGGAAGGTAAAAAAGTAAATAACCAAGCAGTACAGAATATGACCAAACCCACAACGAGGGAGAATAAATAGAATAGAAACCCTAAAATAAGCCAAGATCAACCAATACAGGTGGTGTATTTCTGAAATAAAGAAGATGATGGAGAAGATCCCAAGAAACCTGATGGCATCAAGAAGAAGATGGAGAAGATACCAGTCCCAGAAGGCAGGAGAAAAGAAGACTGATGAAAGAAGAAGAAGGCAGAATCCTGAAGAAGATGTCATGCTCTTATAAAAGACACCCAAATCCCTATATCCCCAAAATAAATATTTAAAAATAAAAGTATAACGAAATAAAAATCACATGTATATAAATTTAAGAGAGAGAAGTGTATAAAGTAAAAGTTGCCTGTGAACTAAGATGAAACAATAATATAGTACTCATGGAACAAATCTCCATTGAAAAAACGCTAACCAATTTATTATGTTAATAAGACTATACGACCATTCAGCATTAACATAATATATAAGTGCAAAGTGAACCAGTGATAGTTTTGGGTATTATAAAAAAATGAAGCTTGTGTTTCATTCTTGGCAATCACAAACATTGAATGCAATGAAATATGCATTTTTCAATGACTTGAAATGTGTACTGTGACAATATGTTGTTCATAAGACATGAATCTGTTTAAAATAACATTTTGTTTTACATGAAAAAAGAAAAAACAGATTTCTTAATACTTTTTGAACAATTCATACTATTTATTTATTAATGACAGGGTACAATTCCCCAAAGACAATGTATAAAAACGGTATAAAAACTGTAGAATCCTACTTATAATAATAGTTAGAAATAAGAATATAAATATAAGGTTTTTATGTATATAGTACAAGAATGTTTAAAAATGTTTTAGATATAAGGCCATTTGTTTGGGTCTGATACAACTAACATCAGAACTATAAAAATAGTTACTACTTGTAAATAGTCGAGAGTAATTAAGATGTTAGTTAGTAAAAAACCTTTTTTGTAAACCATATTTCCATGTTAGAAATAAGGATTTTGTTGTAAAATGTCTGACTTGAAGACAACCATTTATTTAAAAAAATATTCTTTATTTGTTTTAACTATTATTTGTATTGTAACCAATACTAATTGTTATTGTGTAATTTGAAAACATGTTTAATTTATAATACTATATGTAAAAGTCAGAGAGGGTATCACACATCATATATTGTTTGTAAAATATTTTGTAAGAAAAATTGTTAAAAAATCATAGGCCAAAAGAATGGAAACCAAACTTCATCAAAACAGAGAAATTAATCATTTAAATGCGAATAAACAAAAGGGGTTTAGACAAAATAAACTTGAGATCATGCCATATAATTGCACATACCATTTAGAGAGCTTTTAATAAATATATTCAGAATGAAATAAAAATGAAAATGTCTAAACTCAGAAATTTGGACATGGGAGTCATATATTCCAGAATAATGTTTCAGAATACAACTAATTCAATTAATTACCAGAAAATAAGGGAATATGAACCTTTTAATACAATATAGGCTTATTAATATTAAATATAACTGATAAAATGGCTGAATTTATATAATGACAGGAAGTAAATTTTGATGTTTTGACTTTTCAGAGTATACCAAACTGAAAGTAAAATTACTATTTTTTGGACAGAAAACACTATAAAACGGCATTATTTAATCTGAAAATAAGCTGAATGAACTGAAAGATTAATTTAAATAACATCTAGTGAATAAAATTGATAAATAACCCAAGTTTAGGTATTTATATAGTGAAATATTAAAGTGTGCACAGGATATGAAAAATATTTGAACAATGTTAAGAATAATATTATATGGGCTAAGAGTTTAATTGAAACTGAAGGAAACAGTTAGTTGATTATTGGTATTCGAACGGTTAACATAAACGAGAGTTTTGTGACGATCTAACCTATCTTACAACGGTGAAGTTAAGTGGCGAACAGTACGTTACTGTGAAGTCGAGAGTGAATTATAAAATCCTTCCAGAACATATACATTGTGACAAAAACAATCAAGAAACACTAATTAACACTAAACAATACATTTCTACTCCGAAAAACACCACAAAACACCAGAAAACTGTATAACACATTAACCAAATTAGTGTCGGAATTGGGAAAAGTGTTTTGACTTATAATTACACAGATATACTAAATACAACTCAGAAACAGTACACCAGTCACTACACAACATTTAACAAGAGATTTGCAGACACAAGAACAGGAATACTGCCAGAAAATACATTATTTGGAACGCAGCAGGAACGAGCAACATTTTGATCAACTTGATGGCCGCCATTTGCTTTTGACGATCCCAGTGCCTTCTCCTAGTTCAACCAGCTGTTTCGTGAAAACAATTATTTTAATTTTCAAATTATTATTCAATGTTTGTGTTTAGTAATAATTATTCATTTGATGTAACGTTATACTTTTTAAATATTGGCCCGATTTCTCTGACTTTGATAATAATTGGCTGTTTAAAGAACCCTGTATAATTTTTATATAATATACTTTGTAACTTTTTCGATATCCTGAGAGTCGATAATAATCGATAAGAGTCAATATTGCCATTAATTAATAAAACATTAATACTTTTCAATACTTAATAGTTCTTTATTTCTTCAATAATACTAATTGCCAATAATATAATTCTAATTGGTAATCTACAAGGACTTTACCACCTATAAGTGAAGATAACCTAAAAAATAAAAAGATAAACAAGTATCGATTGGTTTGAAGACAATCTTATGAGTGGTGATAGTTTATTTAAAATATACCAAAACTTTAATAAAAATTTTCAGAAGAGCATTACACTTTTTAAAACTTCACAGCCCTATATTAATTAATTGATCATAATTAATTAATTAATAAAATTAAAATTTTTTTTTAAATTATTTTTTTTTTAAACATATTTTTTTTTAATTTTCTTCAAAACAATAATTTTTGTTTTGAAACTTTCGGTGAAGCTGAACATACATTTCTTCATCAACCTTACACTACTCGACCAGTCTTGCTACCATTGGGACTCGACCAGGTGGGAAACTTAAGGAAGTGTTTCAGGCCAGTAAGACGTCGAGAGCCACACCAATTAAACACCAATTAAACACATTACAACTTACAACTTATTTATTAATTTATTACAAATTGGCTAGCCCAAAGAGTGGGGCTTGATTACATCGGAGTCTCACACTTCACAATCAATAACAACAATAACAACATTTAATTATATTTTATTACAAATTGGCGCACAACTTTAGGGGCTTTAATTAGCGATTGGAAGGCCAATAAATTCTGCCCAATCACTAGTTGGAGCTAGGCAACAGCTACAAAGCCAGAGAATTTCAAGGGAAAATGCAACGACGTGCAACATCTAAGAAACGGGCGGCGGAGTCCGAGAAAGAAATAGAAGTTGACATGGACAACAAGGAGGCGACGCCAGTAGAGGCGGAAGAGGTATTACCACCGGTGTTGTCCAAACAAACTGAACAACCGGAGATACCTACACAAACAGTGGAAACCAATGCGCCGGAGAAGAAAACAGAGGACATGACAACACAACAAATGTTCAGGATGATGATGGAAATGAATAAGAGAATGGAGGAGAGTAACAAGAAAATGGAGGAGGACAGGAAGAAGGATATGGAAGGAATGAGTAAGAAAATGGATGCTATTGGAGATACTAATAAGAACCTAGAGTCCAAGATGGAGGATAATAACAAGAAGATAGACGAAAGTAATAAGGAAAGGAAAGAAGATAGCCAGTCTTTGAAAGAAGATATCAAATCCGGTAAGGAAGAAACAAATAAGAAGTTAGAAGAATTGAAGGAAGACAACCAGTCCCTGACGAAGAAGATGGAAGAAAACAGCAAGAAAATGGAAGAAGAGATGGGGAAGAAGTTAGAAGAATTGAAGGAAGACAACCAGTCCCTGACGAAGAAGATGGAAGAAAACAGCAAGAAGATGGAAGAAGAGATGGGGAAGAAGTTAGAAGAATTGAAGGAAGACAACCAATCGTTCAAGGAAGAATTCAAGTCGACTAAAGAAGAATTGATTAATAAAATTGAAAATACCAATCAGAAAATCGATGAAACCAGGAAGAAGATAGAGAAGAACAACCGACAATTGAAGGAAGAGTTGAAAGAAGATAATAAGAAGTTGGAAGAGAAGATGTGGGAGAAATTGGAAGAATTGAGAGAGGATAATCAAATTTTAAGAGAAGAATTAAGAGAAGTAAATCAGGAGAATTTGGACAAACTGGACGAAAGGATGGAATTGTTGCGAGAAGAACTGAATAAAGAAATCACTGTTAACAAAAAAGCGATGAATAAGAAGATGGAAGAAGAAAATATAATGGTCAATCGACAGATTCGAGAGATTGATGGAAAGTGCAACCAGACCGAAAAGGAGGTCCATGAGTTTAAAGAAGTGGTGAACATCAAGTTCACAAATATTGAAGAACATAGTCGTAGGAAGGTAGAAGAACAGAGGAAGGAAAATCAAGAAGAGTTCGGAAAAGTACGCAACCAAGTCACAGAGCGATGTAATGATATACAAGAGACCATGGCCAATATCACCGGTCAGGTGCGACAAAGCCGAGAGGAGATGGAAGCAATAAGGAACAGACCGACTCATTTCACCGGTTTGCCTGACAACGAAAGCCGAGAGTGGCTCAACTTCCGGCAATACAAACGCAAGCCGATGGAGTTCCTAGCTAGGGTAGAAGAATATTTGACCAAGCATAAAATTACCCAATGGAGCCATAGCAGGGAGATATTCGACGAGTCTTTCCGAGACATAACAGATAATTGGTGGATGGCCAACCGGAGTGAAATTTCCGACTACCAACAGTTCAGGAAAATGTTTAAGACAAAATACTGGTCTGAGACCACCCAGAACTT
The DNA here is from genome assembly GCA_034769895.1 of Magicicada septendecula. Lineage (NCBI taxonomy): Eukaryota > Metazoa > Arthropoda > Insecta > Hemiptera > Cicadidae > Magicicada > Magicicada septendecula. The sequence goes on along the minus strand of CM068368.1, from coordinate 82,084,555 downwards.
GATCCGGGACAATATTTGTAATGGAAGATACAGGTCACAATTAGGTAGTAGTATGACGGCATATTTCTTGGGGAAGGTGTGTATGGCAAAACACCTTGAGCCAGCAATCCCAGAAGAATGTTTAGTGAACAAGATATCGTATCACTATGATGAGGACATTATCAGGGCCCGGAGAGGTAGCCAGATCAAGACGATCCAGGGAATGACCGAGTTATTGGAGGGATACGAGAACGAAGAGTATTATCGGCAGAGCAGAAAGAGAAATGAGAGACCAGAAGTAAGGCCGACTACCTACCCCAATAACGGCAATAACCATGCAAGTAACCGGAACCAGCCCAGTAATTACGACGGCCCTAACAACCAGCCGCGTAATAACCAGTTTAACGGTAATTTTAACGGAGTGAGGAATAATAACCCTTACCCAAATAATAGAAACAATTTTTACCAACATAATAATGTCCCATACAGTCAGAGAAATCCCAACAATAATGGTGACAGACCTTACCCACCTAACCGAAATTACTATAATAATAATTTTAATAATAACAATAATAGCAATAGTAATAACCGAGTGTCGCGCCCTAGGGTAAATTTTATAAGAGCAGAAGATCGCGGACCCAGGAGATATTATCAACCGAGGAGGAGCAGCTTCCACGGCGCCGACCGAAGATGGAGGAGTGCGGAACGAGACGGCCCAAGACACGAAGGGGGAAGACGAAGTACCAGCCTGGAAGATCTTGGCAGACAACCGAACAGGGCGTTAAACATCAACCAGGGTACAGAACGTCAGGAGACAAACCAGAGTTTCCCGAACGATGCCTCGGTCAATAATAACATAAACACTGACCAAAATACTTTAAACGAGAGGAGGCAGTAATCAACAACGATGACCCATTACTGCTTATACTTCCTGGGTTAGAAAAGGATGATTTGCAACAAGCAAACAATAATAAGATTATCACTATCATAAGTAACCATTATCTGAAAGACATACGAACTGAACTTTTGGAAGAGAACGAGAAGAGTCTCAGCAACAGTAATAATGAGATAATTTATATAACAGCGGAGGTGGAAGGAGTTCCCGCTAAAATAATGATAGACACAGGAGCTAATATTTCAATAATAAACTCCAATGAGTTGGAGAGAATACAATGTACATGTGGAAAAACTTTGCCAATGTTACCAGTCAACAACATTGTGTTGGTAGGTGCAACTGGCCGCCAGAATAAAACCATTAGGAAGCAAGTTTCCTTAAGTGTCGTTAGCCGTGATATAGCTTTAGACATGGAATTTTTAATCGCCACCGGATTACCATTTGACATCTTAGTCGGTTGCGATATTCTTCGTAGATATTCGGCGGTAATCGATCTCAATTTAAATAAAGTATCACTTTTCCCAGACGGAGTAACATGGACCGCAGATCTGGTAGGAAGTACAACTATATTTCCCAGCCCTATACATCAACAACTTCGTAAAATAAATGTTATTAGAAACAGCCCTCTTTCTAAACCCATAATATACAATCATGGAGGAGAGGATTTATGGTCAGTTAAGATCCAAGAAATACGGAATTTCCAGTGCGGAAGCGATAACAAGAAAATACCAACGCACCTGGCTGATCGTCTAATTGCAATATATGAGAAATACAAGGCGGTGTTTTCTGATGAACCAGGGAAGGTAAAAAACTACCAGTGCCAACTTCGTTTTAAAGAAAACGTAGAGTTTAACCGGAGGTCATATCCAATAGCGCAGTCGCTCAAAGAAGCCGTGAGAACAGAGATAAACAAGATGATAGAACACGACATAATTGAGATTAGTCAATCACCTTACACTAGTCCAATTATTGCTGTTCCGAAGAAAGACGGACAAGTCCGGCTCTGTTTAGATGCGCGTGAGTTGAATAAGACAATTGTGAATGACAGAACCTCTCCCGGTGAAATAGATGAAATTTTAAAACGTTTTCATGGTACTAGATTTATTAGCACCTGGGATACGGTCTGTGGTTATTGGCAGGTAGAGCTGCATCCACAAAGCCGCCAGTATGTAGCATTCATTTTCGAAGGGCGCAATTACCAGTTCAAGAGACTGCCCTTCGGACTTGTCAATTCTGTCGCCATATTTGTGGCATGTATGGACCAGATTTTGGGACCAGAAGCGCTCCAATTTACCACCGTCTATGTTGATGATTTACTAATCACATCCGGAACCTGGGAGGAATACTGTTACAGAGTGGAATTTGTACTAAACAAACTAGCGCAGAACAACATAACACTGAAGTTGGAGAAATCCAAGTTCATAGCGCGCGAAGTACAATTCTTAGGCTTCAACCTAGACGACCGAGGTATTACCCCATCAGCAGAAAAAGTGGAGGTAATTCAGAGGTTCCCGCAACCAAGAAACAGGAAACAATTGCAATCTTTCCTCGGACTCTGTAACTATTACAGGAAGTTTCAGAGCCGATATTCCGAGTTGACCGCCAAGTTTCAACCACAGTTATCTGCCAAAAACAAATGGACTTGGGGTGAAGATCAAGATATTACTTTCCGATTGATAAAAGAGAAGTTTCTGGAGAGTGTGATACTTCGTCACCCAGATTTTAAGAAACCGTTCTTTCTAAACTGTGACGCTAGCGATCTAAGCTTAGGAACGACATTATACCAGGAAGATGAGGAGGGACAACATCTGGTAATAAGCTTCGCTAGTCGCACACTGAACCAGTGCGAAAAGAACTACAGTGTGACAGAAAAGGAATTGTTGAGCGTGGTGTTCGCATGCAGCAAGTTCCGAACGTACATTCTCGGATATCAAGTCACGGTACGAACTGATCATAAATCCATCTCGTTCCTTCGTAGGTGCAAATTGAGTCACGGCCGATTGGCTAGGTGGGTACTCGCCCTACAAGAATATGACCTGAAATGGGAATACATTCCAGGAAAGAAGAACGTGGTAGCGGATGTGTTGTCACGTATAAATCTGGAAGATCAGACTTTCGAGGGAGAGAAGGAGAGCTTAGTAAAAATTTATAACATATTCACGACTAGAGCCGATTTACAAGCTTTGTTAATAAATACCCGAATCCATCAGCAGTCTGATCTTAAGCTGAAAAACATTGTGAGTCGTTTGGAAGCCAATGATGAAACCATTTCTAAATATTACCACCTTAACAAGGGAATTTTATTCATAAAAACCGCCTTGGACGATGAGACATGGAAGGTGATAATCCCACACCAAATCGAAAAGGAGGTCATCATCGATTACCATGTCAGGTATGGTCACATGGGAGCGTTAAAAGTGATACAGGCTCTAGAGGAAAATTGTAAGATCAAGAATATCAACCGCAAGGTGAGAACATACATCAAGTCCTGTAAGATCTGCCAATGTGCAAAAGTAAACAATGGAAAGACAGAGGGTATCATGATACCGATAACTTCCAACGCAAAACTGGAAAAGTGTTTTTGGATATCTGCGGGCCATTTCCCCGTAGCGGTGGTCGGCACAGATATAAATACTTGGTAATCATAATGGATCACTACACCAAGTATATAAAGCTATATCCGGTTAATCGGGCAACAACAGCAAAGGTTTTGGCGGTGATTATTGATTTGTATATCCCAGAGATCGGTAGACCATCTTCTATTATTACCGACCATGGTACACAATTTAAGGGGAGGAGATGGCGAGACACTTTATTAGCACTTGGGGTCAAAACGTATAAGACATCAGTCTACCACCCAAGTAGCAATCCGGCTGAGAGAGTACTAAGAGAAGTGGGTAGGATATTGCGCACGTACTGTCACAACCAACAGAAAAAGTGGCAAGAGTACCTAGCAGCGACAGAAACATTCCTAAATTACGCCCATCATCCAGCTATAGGAATTCCACCGTACTCAGCCATGTATGAGAAGCCGACTCCCCGAGACATTGAACAAATCATTGAATTTCCAACGAACAACAATAGGAAATTCAACCAGTTGAAGTTTTACAATAAGGTAGCAGAAGATCAGGAAAAACGGCAAGCCAAATACCAGAAGGCAATAGGGCGAATTGTAACATATAAAGAGGGTGAAAAAGTCCTCCTAAAAAATAGAGAGCTGCCTAGCACCTTAGAAGGCATAACCAAAAAACTACTATTACTATACACTGGCCCATATGTTGTGGTAAATGATAAGCATAACAATACATATGAGTTGAGGGAAATCGTTTCAGGAAAAATCAAAGGAGTGTACAATCAAGCTTCTATGAAGAAATATTATGAAGAATGAGTTGTGAGTTTTAGAATTTTGAATTTATTTTTTAAAAAATTCGAAAATAATGTAAGTACATCTTACAACCTAATATTTTGAGAACATTCTGGAGAATTAAAAGAAAAAGAATTTTTAATAATTTGAAAAAATTCCAAAATATGTAAGAACATCTTACTACAACCTGATGATTATGGAACAAACTTTATGGAAGAAAGAAAAAGAAAGACTTTTGAATTGAAATATAATTATAAAAATTTAAAACTGAGTAAGTACATCTTACTACAACCTAATAATTTTGGAACAAACTTTATGGAAGAAAGAAAAAGAAAGAATTTTGAATATAACTTATTCTAAAATATGTAAGAACAACTTACAACCTAATAATTGGAAGAAAAAAACTTTATGGAAGAAAAAGAGAAAGAGAGAGAATTTTGTACTATATAATTATAAAAATTTAAAATTGAGTAAGTACTTCTTACTACAACCTGATAATTTAGAACAAAACTTTATGGAAGAAAGAGAAAGAGAGAGAATTTTGAACTTAATTTTAAAAAATTTAAAATTAAGCAAGCACAGCTTACTACCACTGAATTATGAGAAAAACATTTTTGAAGAATTAAGAAGAAAGGAATTTTGTAGTTAATATACGAAAAATATAAAAATGAAGTAAGACCAACTTACTATAACTAAGTTTATGAGAAAACTTTATGGTAAATAATTAAGAAGAATTTGATTTTGGAAAAATACCAAAACATTCAGAAATAATAGTAAGATAACAGTACTATAAACAATTCTGAATGAAACAATTCTGGGAATAAATGAATTAAACAGAATTTGAATGTTGATAGAACGTCAGTACTTTGAAACAAGATAAGATCAACATATTACAAGGATTTATGAGAAATATTTTTCAATTAAATAAAAGGAATAGTTTGAATTTTACATTAAAACTAACCAAGTTCCAAAAAATAATTATGTGTCAATTATGATTGAATTGAGAAGAAAATAAAGTGATTAATTCAGAAAAAAGAATTAATTTTAATCCAGAATAAATGCTAGACATTCACAATAGCATTTGAAGGAGTAGAGAAGAATAACAAAAAAGAGTGTAATATGCAAGAAAAGAAAAAATTTGGAAGCAAAGAGACTAATTACCTATGAAACGATAATGAAAACAGTTAATTAAGAGCGAAGAAGAACAACTCATACCAAACAGATGGAGAAGATGATTTTGAACCAATGATTATAATAAAACCTATACGAAACGCAAAGAGAAGAAATACCACATGAAATATAATATAAATGAATTAATGTTAATAAATGCGAAGGCGGATTAATAACTTTCTAAGAGAAAGGAAAGAACCAAAATGCTTAAATAAAATGATCAATATAACAACCTGTATATCTAATGTAAAGATACAATGTTAAAAAATTAAATATAATATATTAAGACCATTCAAATAATGAATACGAAAGACTATTTATAAAGACCATGCTAATACTATGAATAACCAGAAGAAAGTATAAAGAGAATTCAGATGAAGAAGAAAGAGAGTTACACTGTAAACAGTAACCAGAATTATTAAAAGAAAGGTTTTCAACCATAATTAAATTAAATATATCAGACAAGTTAAGAGTTTTGAAAAAATATATATGTAATGAGTATAATAATAATTATGAAGATTTATTAAGATAGAAAATGTGAGATAATCTGAGAGACTACGAAGTGGAGAATCCGAAGATATTTTTATTCGTCGAAAATGAGACTACTTTTTATTTATTTATTCGATGACTGACTGAAGATAATTCCAGCAGCATTATGTTTTTGAGCAGGGATGGATATGCCTCTGTACTCAATTTATAGAAGTGGTGTATGGCCAGCAGAGAAGTAGCGTACAGTGCCCCTCTGATCTGCCCCAGCCCACGTGATAGGGAATGTTAGGGAATTAATATCCCAAGGATACAACACGAAGTTGATAAAAAAAGAAAATGTATTACAATTATAATATATCTCAGAAGACACTAACTATCCGAAAAGGATCAGTAGTAAAACAAATAATTATATATATAAAATTAATTAAACTCTAATTATAAAAAAGTCGATATAAAAATGGAGAAGAAAATGAATTATAAGAAATGATGAAATTATCATAAGAAATTATTTCATCCATAAACATGTCTGAAATAATTACTTCTGGAGGACAGCAATCTGTAGCGTGACAGATATAAGCATAATATTGAATGGCAATTGATCATTAGAATAATGAAGTTATAATATTTAAATTTGGAAGAAAGCATTAAGTTTAATATAAATAGATTAATTCATAGCAACTGTGGAAAGAAATCATTATTATAAAGAAAATACAAGTTCAAATAAAAGGAGTTACTAGTGATGAGTCATCCAAGACCAGTCTCATAACCAAAGGTTTTCAAGGTATAACCCAGGAAGGTAAAAAAGTAAATAACCAAGCAGTACAGAATATGACCAAACCCACAACGAGGGAGAATAAATAGAATAGAAACCCTAAAATAAGCCAAGATCAACCAATACAGGTGGTGTATTTCTGAAATAAAGAAGAAGATGGAGAAGATCCCAAGAAACCTGATGGCATCAAGAAGAAGATGGAGAAGATACCAGTCCCAGAAGGCAGGAGAAAAGAAGACTGATGAAAGAAGAAGAAGGCAGAATCCTGAAGAAGATGTCATGCTCTTATAAAAGACACCCAAATCCCTATATCCCCAAAATAAATATTTAAAAATAAAAGTATAACGAAATAAAAATCACATGTATATAAATTTAAGAGAGAGAAGTGTATAAAGTAAAAGTTGCCTGTGAACTAAGATGAAACAATAATATAGTACTCATGGAACAAATCTCCATTGAAAAAACGCTAACCAATTTATTATGTTAATAAGACTATACGACCATTCAGCATTAACATAATATATAAGTGCAAAGTGAACCAGTGATAGTTTTGGGTATTATAAAAAAATGAAGCTTGTGTTTCATTCTTGGCAATCACAAACATTGAATGCAATGAAATATGCATTTTTCAATGACTTGAAATGTGTACTGTGACAATATGTTGTTCATAAGACATGAATCTGTTTAAAATAACATTTTGTTTTACATGAAAAAAGAAAAAAACAGATTTCTTAATACTTTTTGAACAATTCATACTATTTATTTATTAATGACAGGGTACAATTCCCCAAAGACAATGTATAAAAGACGGTATAAAAACTGTAGAATCCTACTTATAATAATAGTTAGAAATAAGAATATAAATATAAGGTTTTTATGTATATAGTACAAGAATGTTTAAAAATGTTTTAGATATAAGGCCATTTGTTTGGGTCTGATACAACTAACATCAGAACTATAAAAATAGTTACTACTTGTAAATAGTCGAGAGTAATTAAGATGTTAGTTAGTAAAAAACCTTTTTTGTAAACCATATTTCCATGTTAGAAATAAGGATTTTGTTGTAAAATGTCTGACTTGAAGACAACCATTTATTTAAAAAAATATTCTTTATTTGTTTTAACTATTATTTGTATTGTAACCAATACTAATTGTTATTGTGTAATTTGAAAACATGTTTAATTTATAATACTATATGTAAAAGTCAGAGAGGGTATCACACATCATATATTGTTTGTAAAATATTTTGTAAGAAAAATTGTTAAAAAATCATAGGCCAAAAGAATGGAAACCAAACTTCATCAAAACAGAGAAATTAATCATTTAAATGCGAATAAACAAAAGGGGTTTAGACAAAATAAACTTGAGATCATGCCATATAATTGCACATACCATTTAGAGAGCTTTTAATAAATATATTCAGAATTAAATAAAAATGAAAATGACTAAACTCAGAAATTTGGACATGGGAGTCATATATTCCAGAATAATGTTTCAGAATACAACTAATTCAATTAATTACCAGAAAATAAGGGAATATGAACCTTTTAATACAATATAGGATTATTAATATTAAATATAACTGATAAAATGGCTGAATTTATATAATGACAGGAAGTAAATTTTGATGTTTTGACTTTTCAGAGTATACCAAACTGAAAGTAAAATTACTATTTTTTGGACAGAAACACTATAAAACGGCATTATTTAATCTGAAAATAAGCTGAATGAACTGAAAGATTAATTTAAATAACATCTAGTGAATAAAATTGATAAATAACCCAAGTTTAGGTATTTATATAGTGAAATATTAAAGTGTGCACAGGATATGAAAAATATTTGAACAATGTAAAGAATAATATTATATGGGCTAAGAGTTTAATTGAAACTGAAGGAAACAGTTAGTTGATTATTGGTATTCGAACGGTTAACATAAACGAGAGTTTTGTGACGATCTAACCTATCTTACAACGGTGAAGTTAAGTGGCGAACAGTACGTTACTGTGAAGTCGAGAGTGAATTATAAAATCCTTCCAGAACATATACATTGTGACAAAAACAATCAAGAAACACTAATTAACACTAAACAATACATTTCTACTCCGAAAAACACCACAAAACACCAGAAAACTGTATAACACATTAACCAAATTAGTGTCGGAATTGGGAAAAGTGTTTTGACTTATAATTACACAGATATACTAAATACAACTCAGAAACAGTACACCAGTCACTACACAACATTTAACAAGAGATTTGCAGACACAAGAACAGGAATACTGCCAGAAAATACATTATTTGGAACGCAGCAGGAACGAGCAACATTTTGATCAACTTGATGGCCGCCATTTGCTTTTGACGATCCCAGTGCCTTCTCCTAGTTCAACCAGCTGTTTCGTGAAAACAATTATTTTAATTTTCAAATTATTATTCAATGTTTGTGTTTAGTAATAATTATTCATTTGATGTAACGTTATACTTTTTAAATATTGGCCCGATTTCTCTGACTTTGATAATAATTGGCTGTTTAAAGAACCCTGTATAATTTTTATATAATATACTTTGTAACTTTTTCGATATCCTGAGAGTCGATAATAATCGATAAGAGTCAATATTGCCATTAATTAATAAAACATTAATACTTTTCAATACTTAATAGTTCTTTATTTCTTCAATAATACTAATTGCCAATAATATAATTCTAATTGGTAATCTACAAGGACTTTACCACCTATAAGTGAAGATAACCTAAAAAATAAAAAGATAAACAAGTATCGATTGGTTTGAAGACAATCTTATGAGTGGTGATAGTTTATTTAAAATATACCAAAACTTTAATAAAAATTTTCAGAAGAGCATTACACTTTTTAAAACTTCACAGCCCTATATTAATTAATTGATCATAATTAATTAATTAATAAAATTAAAAATTTTTTTTAAATTATTTTTTTTAAACATAATTTTTTTTAATTTTCTTCAAAACAATAATTTTTGTTTTGAAACTTTCGGTGAAGCTGAACATACATTTCTTCATCAACCTTACACTACTCGACCAGTCTTGCTACCATTGGGACTCGACCAGCTGGGAAACTTAAGGAAGTGTTTCAGGCCAGTAAGACGTCGAGAGCCACACCAATTAAACACCAATTAAACACATTACAACTTACAACTTATTTATTAATTTATTACAAATTGGCTAGCCCAAAGAGTGGGGCTTGATTACATCGGAGTCTCACACTTCACAATCAATAACAACAATAACAACATTTAATTATATTTTATTACAGCTTATACATTAAATTAATTATATATGGTAAAGCTGTTATATACTAAAGATTATTTTAAGAGTTTTGGCTCTTGTCATTGCCAGATGTTGTGTATCAATGCAAAATACAGCATTGTCACGCGTATATCAAATAATACATAGTAATATCTCATGACGGCCGTTGAAACTATGGAAATATTTTGTTATAATCTCAACAGAGTATTTTCAGTAAAACAAACTGATATTGATGAGCTCTATTTGTCATTTACTAATGGGATTTTGTGGAAAATACCCCATTCGATTTAAAATTATGTTAAATGACCAGCTCATAGAACGGTTATAGTCTTTCTTATAGAGGTTGTGATGAACTCAGCAATAAACTAGGCATGTTCCAAACTATGTGTGGAACACTAAGAAAGACACTGAAAAGGTAAACTAGACAAGAGACATGTATCAAATTCTATAAGACAATGGCAGCACCGCCGCTGCTGTATGGATGCTAAACCTGGACTTATAAGGAAGAAGGACTGGTGCCAATTACAGGTTGCAGAAATAAGCTATTTGTGAGCGGTAAAGGGATATACGCAACTCGATCATGTAAGAAACGAGTATATTAGATGGAAACGTGATGTAGTTTCCCTAAATAAACACAGTCATAATCATAGAAATTACTGGAAAGACCGTCTAAAAAAAATTGACAATACCCGCTTTCCGAAGTTGACTTATGAGTACGAGCCGGTTGGAAAAAGATCTGTAGGTAGGCCAGTCACAAGGTGGCTTAACTCATGAGGCCGGAACTGAGGAAATCCTATCCATGATCATGGTGATGATCAAATAATGAAAACAATTAATACAGATAATTGAAAACTGAATTATTAAGAAAATATTAGGCCCACGAAAAACTTCAGAAGGTTGGAAATTAAGAAGGAATGATGAAATATATCAAAGTATATAAAATATAACAAAACAGTGAGAAAAAGAAGAGAACAGCAAGCGCGGTTGTTCTATTTATTGGACGTTTATATAGAATGGACGACAATAGGTTAACAAAACTGCTCTTTGAATATCTGTGGGGATAGAAGTCAACATCAAGTTGGATTAAAGAAGCCAAAATGAATTTAGAAATAAAGTAATATAACCGCAGAAGAAGCAATTGAAAGAGACGTTTTTCGGGCAAAAATGTTAAAAATGAAATGAGTCCAAGGTAGGAGAGAGAAAAACGCAGGTTCGAAGTAGACTGAAGACAGGAAGAAGAGACATAGTGAAAAGATGAAAGAATATTGGTGAAAAAGAAAAGAACTAGGAATAAAAAACTGAAATTAGCACGTGGGCCTCAGATGCTCGATACAAAAGAAAAAAATAGAATTGAAAGAATAAATTGAGTATTTGTGTATGGGGGGAGAGGAGACATACACTTCTGTATACGTACTGCCAACAGTAGTTATCGAAAAATGTATTCTTGTAAAGCTACTTACGGCCCACCCTTTATAATATGTATTTCCGTGTTTTCGCTCCAAAATATATACCACTTACCGTACTCACACACTACATTTGAAAAATAACATCTAACGTACCCTGATCTACTGTAAGTTCACTAATATTAAATAAACAATAAGTGTTTACGCACGTGGTAAAGTCAGCGAGTATCCTCTTAGCATTACCCTGATATGGAACTTCGGGACCGGAATGATTATGTTTGTAAATATTCGCCTGCCGCCGCCAAACGTAAGGTTGTAAATCAGTCTCTCTTTGAGAAAGGTTTTCCGCAGGTTCGGCGTCAGGGAACGCAAGACCGCTTCATCGTCTACCAGGTTTTTGAAGTCCAAACCGATGTGAACGGAAACGCAACCGACGACTAGAGACAGCAGGTAGCAGACGATTTGGTACGAATTCATTTCAGCAACTATCTCAGCGTACTATCTTAATGCAACACCCGGACGTTAGTAACGAATATTACTGTAATAAATGTAAAATATCGGTATGGAGAACCATACACGACTTCCATGTCCTAAGATTTGTATTTAAAAGCATTTACTTGAATTCAGTTCGATAATTTCTAAATAATATCCTCCACCTTCAAATTATTTTCACTATTTCTAGATATTTTTGTTATTATGGAGTAGTCGTTTAATATAATGTTATTTTCGAGTCACTTTATCTATAAAAATTAGGTACTGTATTCTCATAAAAAACTGAACTACGCAGATAATCACGCATTAATCACATATTACTTATAAAATTATGTGACCACAAATTATTTTGTGGCCTTCTAGGCGGTGGTTGCGGATCTTCACGCATAGATGATTTAAATTAAAATAAAAAATTATAATTTTATTGTTTGGTAACAAAATTATTTTATTTTTACCAATTACCATTAAATTGGTAAGATTAAATTCATTTTCCTTTAATTTCGTCAAACTCATTAAATCAATACCAAACGCAAAAAAATTGCCCCCTCCCCTTTCTAACTGCCCTTTTCATTTATAGATATCTACCTTTCTACAGTGGATTATTATGATCTTTTTTTAGGAAACGTTATTTATCAAAATTAACTACTTTACTCTTGTTAAAACGTAAAACGTTGCAGGTAAACTACCCCTCTTCCTTACCCGATGTTCACCAAAATCAATAGGCCTTGAGTCCTCTACAACTCAGGTACACATGAAAAAAATTATTTTATTCTGTTTGAATTTGCGGCATTTATCGTTCTACACACACACACACACACACACACACTTTACGGAAAATGACTTTTCTTCACGTTTTGAGGGTAGTACAATCAGAATCAGCCCTTACCTCGAACACGATTTTTTCGCCATCACCGTACTTCCATTTCCTTATGGAACATGGACGTAAAAATAAATTCATCATTTATTATTATTACTGAAGAAGCTAAATGTGAATTGTCTGTCTACGGCATTAGAAATTACAACTAAAACTATCTCCTGTTCCTGTTCCTTCCATCTCTCTCTCTCTCTCTCTCTCTTTCTCTCCCCCCTATCTCCCATTATGTATATGAATATATATTGATATATTCATCATTTCTTTGTAAGTAACTCGTTGATAATTTCCAGGATACTTTTAATAATAGATTGTATCATTATTATCGCTTTAATTGACCTGAAGCACGTCTCACTGACTGTATCAGTATGTTCAGAGGTTCCAAAACAATCTACTTGCAGAAGTAACCACTATTAGATTATATATATATTGTAACGTATCTTATATTCGATCCTTCTCTTCTTTAAATTATTTATTAGTTATCTTGTTCGATATTTATTTATAAAAAAAAAAATAAATAACGTTTCTCTTCGTTTAATTGTCTTTAATTTATTTTAATTTCGTTATTCGAATTATTTAATTCGATATTAAACGATTAAGAATTATTAATTAATGTTTACTTGCTTTTTATCAGTTTTGGTAAAGTTTTATTTAAAGAAATGTTTTACGTCAGTTCGGTTCGATTGTGAAACCGACTCGTCGCGTATAGGTTATTTGCTGATTCACTCCTATTTGATGACGTTCCAATTGCCAATGTGTGTTCACTCTTCCTTTCCTACTTAAAAATCTTCTATTCTAACTTTATTTAATAAATAAACTCCTTTTAAAATCAATTAATTATATTTATTAGTTTTTATTTCTTTTCAAATTAGGATTACGACTCTCAGGTCGAAGATGTTTGTTTCCCGGATCGACTCTTTACCTCGGGTCGATTGTAACAAAATTAAGTTTTTCTATTTCATAATATTAATTATAGGCTTCTTTTTAACTGCTATGAAAGGTCAGAAATGCTTTTAGGAAGTATAATACTTACAAATATTTAAAAATCTTACTTACTATTACTCATAAAGTTATTTTTGTTTGAATATTGAACAATAATTGTTTAATTCAAGTGAACAAAGTCAACAAACATGGCCGCTTCGAGTTTGGACTGATGACTATAAATTCAAAGATGGCCGCTTGTGTTCCGCCTTAAATAATACGAATGTTTTTTGTCACGGTTTCTTTTAAAATAAATGATTTTATTTGTAGTGTTCACTGTAATTATAGTTAATTCTCTGTTTTCTTTCACTATTGTGTAGTTAAGAAGTGTTGGTGAAGTTATTCTTGGTGTTGTGTAGTAGTTATCAGTGCTTTTTAATATAAGGTTAAGGTTTCACCATATCTAGTAGGAATACTTCTATCACTTGTTTATTTCTTGTAGTTTTACTTTTTACTTATTCTTTTCTAGCTTTATACTTATTAGATCTGCAATATCTTCATTTTTGACTTTTGTCTTGTTTTATATATAATTTTCTTATTTTTTCCCCACTTATAATTGGTACTTTGTTAAACTTTGGCTCCCAGCTTCACAGAGCTGACCTGTACGTTTTGCTGCCTAACAATAGAATATTTGAATTTCTTACTCCTTAAACGGTCTTGACCAAGTTTTGCTAATTTCTCATTGGTCAATAGAGTTGAGGTCAGAGGTCACATGACCATTATTATTTAAATTATTTGGTTTTTTCAATTTCCACTACTAATTATTCCCTGACTATTACTTAATTATGCTTAACTTAATTTACATCTTGTTTTTCCTTGTAAAATTACAAACAGTTTGATACCCAACATGACCTGTGTGTGTGAACTAATAGATATTTTTGGTGATTAACAAAATCATGTTTTATAGGCAATTTTAGTCATTTGGCCTTCACAAAATCATGTTCTACTTCCTTAAACTATTTAATACATTGTGATTACTATAAACAAAATATATTTAACAATTCCAGCTTATTTTGGTCTCCATGATGTTTTGACATCTTTAGTAGTAAACAGAAGTTTCACTGTTGCACACCACTATAGAAAAATTATTCCGATTAGTGCTTTCAAGCTTCTCAGCTCATCGTCAGATCGGAATTCTGATCCGATCTGACGATGAGCTGAGAAGCTTGAAAGCGCTAATCGGAATAGTTTTTCTATAGTGGTGTGCAACAGTGATTATTCTGTTTGTGATTATAAACACTAACACAACTTTCTTCATTAATCTTTAGTAGTAGTATTTAATATATTTCATTAATTATTCACTGCATCATCAGAAATACGTATAACCATAAATTTTATAATCGTTTAAGACAATTACAAAATATATAGACATATCTGTATACAAAATTACAAAATATATTGATACAATCGCATATTAAAAACATTAAAAACTGCAGGAACGGATAAAGGTACACAGTTCCGATACCGCTAAATATCATTTGTTTATTTACTTGTTACTATGGTAATTAATTCTGGTCACCATGGTGTTGTTGACATCTTTATACGCGTCAACGAAAAGGCATAATTAAAAGGGCCTAAATCGTGAGAACGGCGAAAAGTATCAAATTCCAAGTTAGACAGTGTTTTTCGCCAGGTCACCGTTGCACCATTTAATTATTTGGGAAATTATATTGGCTATGATAGGTATTGTGATATTTCTGTTAAGTTAGGTAAGTTCCAGCCGATCTGTGGACAGTCAACCGTATTTTTAGGAAAAAATTGCATTGAAATGCAAAATTAAAGTTCTACAATGTTATGGCAGTGCCTGTGCTGCCCTATGGTGTGAATTATGGACAACGACCAAGAAACGAAACAGTAAAGTACAGGCCTCGTAAATGGCGTTCTTAAGAGGAGTTAAAAGGTGTTCTAAACTTGACCGTATAAAGAATGGGGCCATACGAGAAGCGTTACAAGTTTGCTTATGTATTCTAGTTAGCTTTAGTAACTGTAAGCAGGTGAAACTTCGAGAAAAATTTTGGTCGAAAAATCTCGTTACAGTAGGGTACTCACTAAACACTCGCTGTGAAACCGTAATCCTCTGCTAGTCAGTCAACTTGTTCACAGTTGCATCGGTAGAGGAACCGGCAGTTGTCGTCGTCGATGCTGAACTCGTTATGCTGTAATATTATGCTTTTATTACACTACGGAACTGATTGCAAAAAAAGGTTTTGGGGCATCGGTTTAAATGTAGCGTATTACACCTACTACAATTGGTTGCACGGGCTACACTCGATTGCAAGACAGTTGCAGGCTTTGCAACTGCTCGTGCAACTTTTAGTTTCGCACACTCGTTATGGGGCTTTGATTCAAATGCAGCCTATTACACTATTGCGTGTAATTCGCCTGCGCGCAGACAACGAAGAAATTTCATGATATAGGACCGGCGCAACATATAGGCTACAATTTTTACAAAACCGCGGAGGATTTTAATCAAAACAAAAAACAAAATACATTTTGTAATTTTTTCTAAAATTTACTTGCTGACACCATATAGCTACTTCTTATAGAACGAAACATTATCGATGTCAAAAATTTCACTACGTGCAAATTAACAAAAATTTCATGATATGGGACCGTTTTCAATCTCTGTTCTTAAAAATTATTAATGTTATTGGTTCTAATTTATGTCTAAAACCATCCTCAAACTTCAAAGAACACGGTGGTGAAAGAATTATTTTTATCGGATCAGTAGTTTGTGAGGTTAGTCCAGACAACGGTACAAACAAATTTTACCTCTTTGTAATAGTAGTATAGACGATATGTTAATTCTGCAACTGATTGCAGAGTAGTTGCAGCCTGCTTTTACTAACCTGCAACTAGTTTCATGTAGGCTTAAAAGCAGTTGCATGCAATCAGTTGCGTAGTGTAATAAAGGCCTTAGTGATGGCGGTTAGTCAGAACACCAGTCCGCATTCAATGTTCGTGATGTAAATAATGTTGAATTTTTTAGTGTTGTTACGGTTTAAAAACATCTGCCTCTGTTCTTACATCGTTGTAAACAATTACCAGCAGTTAATGTTTTTGTACGTAATAACTTTCTATAATAGCATTAAACAGCATATAAATATTAATGACAAATTGAATGCAGTTTTACTTATATAGTAAACCTATAATAATTCAATATATTAGCATCGTAATAGTAGCTGACAATGTTTTTCGAAATTAAAGTAGTAGGGGTCAACACAATTTCCCACCGCTACTGCGAGATCCGAAGATAACCGAATACGCACGAATCTCTGCTTATCTAAAACTGCAAGCTTTAACGTTTAGAACAACAACCAGCGTGAGCACGGAAGAAAGAATAAAATGTGGGATTCTAATCTGAATTTGTCTGACGAATTTTGCCATCACAGAAAAATATATAAATGCTACCTTTCGGCAGCCGTCTTCAGGATAATTTTGTTTATTTTGTAATAAACGTAATGAATACGATTTTGTTCTGTTATGGTAGGCCTACTACCACCAGGTCGCAGTGTTTTGTTGAACTTGTTGGTGTATAATTGTTCCTGCTTGTGTTGTGTGTTTTTTTCATAGTAAGTATTCATTTGGATTAATTTATCTTTTGATTATATGTTATGTGGAGTTTTGTTATTATTATTTATTATGTTATTATCATTTATTATGTTATTATTATTTATTATGTTATTATCATTTATTATTTTATTATTATTATTTTGTTGAATCTCTATCACTGATTGATAGACTATTATTTATTCCTTTACATATATTAATATATAATTAGCGTGATCCTCATTTTGCTGTCAAAACTGGTGACAGCTATTGTCCGATAACTCAGTATTTTAACAAAAGTCATTTGCTTTCAAAGTCGTTAGCCAACAACGATCACGGAATACCACGCCATAAGGAAAGGCGCTTTGAATTTCATGAGGACACTGTAATAAACGCATTGCTTATCGACCCAGCCTCACCGTGACGACAACAAGAGGCTTTTTTGTGTCTCAATACACATAGCTGGAATATTTTTGTAATTATTATTTGTCTGTAATGTCTGTAGCGTGTAACGCAGATACGGTATATTATAGATAGAAGGAAATATGAAATACAACACACATTTTTTAATCAACTTCTTCTTCTTCTTCTTCTTCTTCTTCTTCTTCTTCTTCTTCTTCTTCTTCTTCTTCTTCTTCTTCTTCTTCTTCTTCTTCTTCTTCTTCTTCTTCCGTTACAGAATAGGTGAAAATTCATAAAGGAAATACATCCGTTTCACCAACGCTTCCTAGATCTTCCTGTACTTCTTTGTCCAATAAACTTGTATCACCAAAACGTCTTAGACAACCTGCTATCTAGCATTATACTCAGATAAGCAATCCATATCTCTTTGTTTTCTGCAATGCAGTCTTGGATATTAAAAATGTTCATTGTAGAGTCTATCCCTTGGTGTGATAAGGGATTAAACGCATCACAAGAATCTCATCTCCGATGCCCGAGTCATATGGTTTCAGCACCATACACGTATATGGGACCTTGTTCTTTAAACTACAGCGAAATTTCAGTTGCCAACCATTTTTTATTAGAAACGTCAATCTTAGCGGAAACTGCTTGCTAACAAGTCCTTTAATAGCCTATGATAATACGACGAATTTTATATTTTTGCCACTGAACTACTAATAAAATTCACCAATTTGTGTCACACATATTTTCTTATGCTAAAAACGTATGGGTTCAACTTAAAAAAATGAAGTTCAATGCGTAAAATAAAATATATTGTTATATTTTATTATTGACATCTCTGCTTATATCTATTCAACCTTTAACAATTTGTAATATTACTTATTACTTGAATTTACTATTATTTTTTATACAATACTTGTGCTAATTATTTATTTGACTTTATTTATATTCTGGCCGCCATTTACTTGTAATGATTATTCTCGTTTGCAGATTTCAATCAGCAAAACATTATTCTATATAACAACAGTTACACAGCCACTACCTTATAAAATGTTAGTCGAATCTCTTTCCTTCTGTTCCTCGGTAACGTTTGACGAATTTTGCCACATATTAACTGTAACTTGGCCAACTTGTGGTCGACATCATGATCCATGGGACAAGTGGTGTCACAACCAAGATAGCGGAAATGTGACATTTGCTCTATATTATTATTATGCAATACATTCTTAGTTCGCAAGGGCTGTTTGCCCACATAAGCCATAGATTTTGTCTTCTTCACAGAAACGTTCATGTTGTAATCCGAACAGACTTGCTGTAACTGACACATTGATCTCTGAAGCTCGTATTCATTGTTTTGGCTGATTACTTGACCATCGGCAAACAGCATTGTATTCGAGTATGTTCTATTAATTATTTTTATTCCTGGGCCCATTCTGAATTTCGACTCTCTAACTATGTCGTCAATATAAATATTAAACGAAGTTGAAGCTATGGAATCCGCTCATTTCGTTTTCTTGTTACTTTTAATTTTTCATTTCTATTTTGTCGTAATGTATGTTGGAGTACAGCTAATCTAAGTTTTTTCAAAATTGTAATAAAATTT
Source organism: Magicicada septendecula (assembly GCA_034769895.1). Classification (NCBI taxonomy): domain Eukaryota; kingdom Metazoa; phylum Arthropoda; class Insecta; order Hemiptera; family Cicadidae; genus Magicicada; species Magicicada septendecula. The sequence goes on along the minus strand of CM068368.1, from coordinate 82,065,305 downwards.
ATTTAAGTATTAAATAGTTTCATGTAGTGATATCTACATAAACGTAAATTTAAAAATAATATAAACAATAACAACTAAAAAATAAGTGGTGTCGCATGTAACTTTTAATTCCCATTTGCTAAAATATGACATGTTTTCAAACATATTTAGTGGTCGCTTAGATCAGTAATTACCACCTTAATGTTTTCCTAATTGGTAAACATTTTAGATACAGATATCCTATACAAAAATGTGTGCGTGTATGTAAGAGAGAGTGTGAGGGAAGGGGCAGAGAGAAAGAAAATCGTAAACATCAGAACACAATGCAATACTGAATTTCAAGTTCTGAACTATGGGAAAACATTGTAAGTTCCTAGAGAGTTTGCGATGATTAGGGTAGGAACTCAGAAGAGATGTGGATCTCCAAGAGGGCCTTGGAGATGGTGGGGATGGATAGGGGTTTGGATGATTTTTAAAAAGATCTGATGAAGATACGGGTATTCAAAACTCCGACAGATAAAAATGAATGAAGAGATGTTTTGGAGTAAGCGAAGGTTCTGGAAGGACCGTAAACCCAGAAGAACACACACGAGAAATACATAAAAATATTAGTCAAATCCCTTAAATTGGAGACGTAGAGTACATGACTAGATAATTGGTACAGGAATTTCAGAAATGGGGATTCAAGGTGAATATGTATAAAACAAAATACATTGCAATAGGTGACCTTCATCAAAACATGATATTGAAGGAAGACATGGAGGAGATTTCATATGTATTTAGGGGTGAAAACTACGGCCAGTCGGAAGCAAGACAAATAAATACAATCCAGAATTAATTTGGGAAAAATGGCTATATCTACATTAAATGGAATCCTGTGAGATAAGCAAATTACAGCAGAAACTAAAAGCAAAATATTTAAAATCATTGTTAGAAGTATCATGACTTACGTCTCTGAAGTTTGGACTACTAATAAACACACAATAACGACATTAATGACAGCAGAGATGGACTTTTGGAGACGTTCGACAAGAGTATCCAGATGTGAGAAAATTAGAAATGAAGTCATTACGGACAGAACGAATATGAAAAATTAAATTGTTGTTTTTATCCAAACAAAAAAATTACAATGGTATAGACACACGAAAAGAATTATACAGGAAAATTGCCAAGAAGAGTTATGGAATGGACCCCACCAGGAAGAAGGAGAAAAGGGAGACCACCGATCACCTGGATAGAAGAAATTCAGACTATATTGAGGGAACGAGAAATTGAAGAAAATCTTTGGATGGACAGGCAGCAGTGGCAGATGAGAATTCAATAACTTGTAATGATTGGTTCCGGAAAACGTGTAAACGTTGTACAGCCGGAATAATAATATATGTTACTAAAATTAATCTGTACGTCTAAAGCGGCTTCTCCTCTGACTTTATAAGCTCCATGATAATCCGTGCTTAGACTGTTTTGTGTGTGCGGAGGGAGAGGCGTATGTACGTATTTCTGCATGAATGTGTGTAACATTTAACATTTTACGTAATTATAATTTTTCAGTGAAGCGTTTGTAAGGATCGGTAAAAAATATAACACAAATTTTAACTTATTTGTGTCACGTTTCGACGATGATTATTGTCATCATCAGGACCTGTGTAATACAAAAGAAATGTCAAACACAACAGAACAATTATTTGGGTGAACGTGTTTGTGTATGTGAGTGTGTGTGCGTGTGTGTGTGCGTCTCACTGAAAAATTCATTGATTGACGGTCACTACGAATTTAAGGATTTTACTACTAGTAATTTTATACAAACCACTATGTTGTCTTTGGTATTGACGAGCGCTTTCGTCAGTCAAGCCATCTTCAGGTCATTTACCAACCTAATAAATTGGTAAATGACCTGAAGATGGCTTGACTGCCGGAAGCGTTCGTCAATACTAAAGACAACATAGTGGTTTGTATAAAATTACTAGCAGAAATATTTGAGACCACTAACGCTTTAATACAACAATAAATTAAGGATTTTATATAGAAGAATTTATTTTTTCGTATTTTACATTGTATGTGGATGAACTTTCAAATGGATCGGAAATAACATTGACACCAGGTATAGTAAAATAAACAATTAGTTTTATTTAACACTTTTATTTAAACCACAATTTAGCTTAAACATTTTTTTTTTTCAAAAAAAAAGAATAATTCTCAAAGTCCACAAGAAACAATACGTGTCGCTGAAGTTACTGAGCTCGCTAAAACAGAAACAGCAACAACAAAAACGCACTTACTACATTTTGCACCGATTATAACTGACTGGTCCGACGGAAACACTGACTGTTGCCGTAGTCGCAGCTGCAGGCTATATAAGTCATCTGTGGCCCTCGTAACTTTACTCCACAGCTTAGTTATATTTCTCTTTCACATTCGTTATCTTGTACGTGCTATTTGTAGCTCATTACTCGTCACATTGTTAAGTAGAGTCATCACACCATTACAAAATCGGAATCGTGATCGTCGTTAATAGTTGCTGTATAAAGTTTCCTGTGTCACCACGACATTACAAATGTTAGCGTACAAGAAATTATGTACGACAATGTTTCCTTCACATCACCACTTTATTTAAATAATTTTTTTTCGAATCAACATAACGGTTCCACGTTCCAATATTACTTAGTTACATTTTTCGATTTTTGTCTACTGATTTTGGTTTTATTGCTTATAATTTAGACAACATAAAATATGAACAGTTGTTGTCCCACTAAAAAGGAAGGTTATTTTGGATGGCAGAAGATTTTAGTATTGAGTTTTGAACTTTGTAGTGTCAAATTCTCTAAACCCCTCGAAAGCTGTTACAAACGGATAAACGTGTACTTTGTATTTGGTGTAATTGTTATTATGCCTTTCTTTTTTTGTTGCGCTGAATAACCACCAGTGAAGATAATCTTCATCGTAAAGTGTTTTCATATTTTCGTTCGCGTAAGAACATGATCTTTCTGAAATCGGTTTCATCTCACCGTAAAGTATCGTTGGGTCGTCATTCAATACGAATGGATTGGAAATTTTACCGATAAAGTCCATGGTTGTTCCCGAAGGCGGTCCTGAAAATTCAATAATAACTTATGTAACATTACACTTGTCCAAGTAACAGATACTTTTTTTTGTTACAAGTGAAACTACTTCAATTAAGTCGGGTGAAGTAGACATATGCCTTCATTGGAATATATTTTGTTTTAATTTTTAATTAAGTCATCAGTAGATACAGATTATAATTGATAATTAATATTTGTGGTTCTGTTCATTAATAATTTATAAAACGCAGCTTCTCTATAGTCATACGGCAAAAAACCGACATTGAATTGCTAAAATTTTTATTTCTTCCATCGTATTCATTGGATAATAAACAGTTCGTTTTTTTAAATTGTTAAAAGAAATGAATTTTATAAAAAAATATTCGTACAATGGATAGGTGATTCTCCGCGATCTTGGGAACACTTCTTTTTCAGAGATATCGCTTACTCCCACATCAGCTGTGATTACCTCCATTCACCATTACCTAGAAGAATCATGTTCCGTATACCACCTCAAAATTTACCACTCAGTTCTCCTACACATTCACTAGTTCGTCTGTAAAAGTCATCTATTCCTCGGTATTGCTTGAGAAACTAGTCGATCCTCAATCTGCTGCTGTATTCTAGTTACAAATCAGTACAATAACCAAATGTACAGAAATCAGAGGTAAATTAGATGTAGGCATCAGCAAACCAGGAAATTAAAACATTTAGATTATCAAGCAAAATCTGTATTAAAATTCTTTCACAAACACAGTGGAAAACGTTTAACGCGAAATGTCGGAGACCACCTGTTTTTTCGTGTTAAACGGACAAAAATGTCAGCATGAGATAAGTGAACAAATACTGTATAGATTACTGATAGATACTGTATTGTGTAATAAAATAAAGTAATAAAAAATATTTAGAAGTTACTTACACGTAAACATTTTACGTATTCTCCTGGTTAACCAGAACAATTTCTGATTAATTTTTTGGAATTGTATCTGTTTTTGACTTAGTCTTACGATTTAGGTTTTCTTGTGCAGTAATGTAGTATGTCTTTAAAATTTCCTGTCATGACAATGTTCAATTCTTTTTAAAATAATACGTTATTTTCTTTTGCACACAATTCTACACTGCTTTACTTTCAACAAATTGTTCTAATTTATCAATGTGGTCAAACATTTCATCTTCCCAGTTCGCTTCTAAATATCGACAAACACGGCTCAGCAACAAATGCATATCGGAAGCGGTAAGAAGTCATAAATTTTCATTGTCACTTTCCGTCTCAAGTTCGTCGGCACCATCATCACTTTCACAGTTTTTAAACTTGCACTGTTTTGGAGGCGTGGATGTATAGATTTATTTGTTATGCAACTTTTGAAATCCAGTAACAAAATTATTATAACAAAAAAAAATTCGTCTTAACCCATATTTGTGCCAACCGTTTTCGAATTAAACGTTTCCCACTGTATATTTTAATTATCAAGGGCTTAAAGCAGAAATTGTATAGTCATGCTGAAAGAGTCTGTCTTTCTTATTTCAAATATATATATACTCCTGGGCAGTATCATAAAATTAAATTGTGCTTTTCAGTTCCCAGTTCGACTTCGCTTGTAGAAATCAGCTGAGCTGTACTTCCTTGCCTGCTTCTTAGGACTGAAGTCGGCAGATTACCTCCCAGATACTGTCAGTCTACTTCGGTGATTAAAAATAGAAAAGATGATTTTGCGGAACGAGTTGTTAATTTAACTAAAATTACTTTTACGGAAGATGAGCAAAAATTGTTGGAAAAGAGTTTGAGATATGCACCACCAGTGAGTATTAATAGAGAAAAGGCTACTATAGAATGTGAAATAATAACGGAAAAAATACAAAACGAAGAAATTAAGAAACAGGTGAGGCAAGAGGTAAAAGAGACAATTAAAAAGATATACAAAAATAACAGGGGAACGGGTGAAAAACAAATTAACAAGGACATATGTAATTTAAAAAAGAAAATAAATTAATAATTACAAAGGCAGATAAGGGAAATACAGTAGTTGTAATAGAAAAAGATGTATATGTAAAAAGGGAGGACGAATTTATAAAATTAGGCCCACATAAAGAAATAAAATTTGATTACACAAATAAAAAAGATTGTTTAAGACCTGAAGATGGTGGTGATACCGAAAGGCATCGTCAAGAAAGAAGTATTTAACAGTGTGACAATAAGTTGTGACTAAATTGGTGTTACGATGGCTGCTAATAAAACTAACAAAACTGAAAATACGTACATTATTTACCAAATGTTAAGCCATTGTCGTAATCAAGAAAACAGTAACTTTGTCTTATTAATTTACAATTATTGTAATTTCTTTTATGTTTACAGTTATTTATAAACCTTGTTTTGACACGTGCAACTAGCTTTGAATTAGACCTATGTAATGTGATTACGTATTTTGCTTGCTAAAATGTGGTACTGATCCTCCCGTAGCTACACCACTGCATGACTAATTTCGTTTTTACTTTAAATTGCTTTCATAAGTTGGTGATTAAGAAGAATTTAAAATTAGATTTGTAACGTCTAATACAAACGAATTTTGAAGTAGAATCGCTCCACAATGTAAGAGAAATGCAGGTCTTAATATGCAATATAGCAATCTAAAATCGGGTAGACGTAGGCCTAAGTGTACCAATAAGCAAAAGGACTTAGATTAACGTACGATTTATAGTTACGTTCAATCCTGTCGTGTAATTGAACACAACTCTAGGTTGCAGCATTTCCAACACATAGAAAAAATCCCCAAATTTCGACACATCCATAAGCGCAGTATCCGCGAATACAGTGGCTTTTTCTATAGGAAACAGTAAGGCCGTTACGAACCACAGCATGTTTTCGTATATGTTTTCCCGTTCTATGAATACAACATCGGTAATTAATTTTTACATCTCACATCCGACTCGTATTCAAAACAACAGGTCTTGCGTTAGTAATGAACGACATCAGCTTACTGTCGTAGCTGTTAACAGTAGCAGATAAGAACTGACATCTTATGTATTTAATGTGCTCTTTCCTGATATAGTCCTCATGTTGCTAAAAATCTGACAATACTTTTGTAACTTTACTAAGTGTGACAAATAAAGCCTACAAATTTTAATCTCTCTGATAGTTGAAAAACATTACAGATAATTTGTAATAATTTGTTTATATATATATATCCATCATTTTCTATATAAGTAACTCGATGTTTCTTGCAGTAATTATATAATTTGTGATGTTTTCAATTTGTTTCTTCTGCAAGTAGATAATATTGTATATTCTTTAAAAAAAAAAAAAAAAAAAAAGAATATACAATATTATCTACTTGCAGAAGAAACAAATTGAAAACATCACAAATTATATTGGGTTTATCAAAAATAAAAATTTAATTTATGTTGATAATAAAAAAGTTTTATTGTTCATTAATTTAATTTAAAAAAATTTAATAATGTTTTATTTTATTAATTTAATTGTTTAATTAATTATTATTTATATTTTAATTAATTACTTCAACTGTGAATTAATTATTGTGTATGTCTTTGCGACGAAATATTTGTTTCACTGTGTTAACCTTATTATGTCAACTGGATCGAAATATACTCTCTTCTATCTCAGCTCCTGTTCTTCTTCTTCTTCTTCTTGACTTCTTCGTAATTCTTCTAAATTATGTTAGGAAGAAAGAAAAAACTAAATTTTATAATTCAAATAATAATAGACACGAGTATTTAAAACAATTCTGATATTTATTTGAAAATTATGCGCCAATCTTACGCGCATCGACAAATGGTTGCAGCTAAGACTCGACTCAGATCGATTGTGTCACTAGACAAATATATGAAATTACAGAAATTAATTAATTGAGTTCTTTGAACTGTCGAAATGGTTAGAGAAGGGCAAGTTATAAGATACAGTACTTACAATTAATTCAACTTAAATACTATTCCATAAAAGTAACATATATTAAGAAAATAATGTCATTGAATAAATAAAATCTCGAACCAAGAAATAGTGTATGACGTCACGTCGTAACTGGTTCCGGGAGGCTGTGTACAGCTCGTTATGAAAAATAAAGTATGGCCGCCGTCCGCTTCGAATTTCTGCTACCCACGCTGACTCCTATGTTTCGTCTTCTCCCTCTAATATGATGGTGGATCTCGTACTCTGCGGTGATGTGGTCCCTCTGGATAATTGTTTGGAGTGTTCTCTTCTCCTCGTCGATGTTGTTTGGTGCTGGATTATTTGTGCAGTGTCCCGTGTTTCAAAATCTGTTTGCGTTAGTTGTTCGATTGGAATTGGTGTTGAGTTAATTTTTCAATATGGCGGATGATCCCTAGTGCTCTCGTGTTGGATCGTATTATCACGGTTATTCGTTTTAGTTTCGGTTATTAGTTAAGTTCTTAGGCGTTAACTTTCAGTTGATAATCTATGTAATGTTTTTTGATATTGCACTTCAATTTTTCCAAATCATTTATAAATTTCGGATCTTCTGTCGGTACTTTTTGATGTGGTAATTTCCGAAATATCTTATTCTCCTTCCCATTGTCTGGAATCAGCTGTCGCCTTGGCTTAGATCTGATATTATAAAAATATATGAAAATTTTTTCTTATTTATGGCTACAACTTATTTATTTGTTAATTTTATGAAAATTTAACTATCCAGCAATATTCTTGTTCTAATTTTACATAATTCAATATATAACTTGATCTAATTTGGTTTCAAATAAGCTTAAAATGTACATTTTTTGATATTTCTTATAGGCCTTATTATTTTTCACATAATTAGTAATTAAATGGTTTACAATTCATGTTGAGTTAACATTTTTCTTAAATAATTTTACTTCCTTCATTATTATTCTTTGTTGTTAACAATTTGTTGTTATATCACTCTAATGCTGATTAATTCACATTTTAATTGTACTGAGTCCCTTGTTAGGCCTTATATTACATATTTTCAATAAAGTTAATTTTATATTCTGGTCATTGCATTTACTATTATTCATTTCTGTGATGATTATATTTAAATATCTTTATTTTACTTAGACTAATTACTGCTAATTATATATAGTTTTATTGAATTTATCTTTTTGGATTTGACTCTATGGTAATATTTGATTTTGGTCTAAACTATGGTTTTGCTTAGCTATTGGTTTTTTTTACTATTTAGTTATTTTATTATTTATATGGTTTACAATTCAAAATATATTAATATTAACTTCTTGCCTTCCCTGCCTTGACAAAACTTTGAAATTAGTGAACATTATTTAAGTATAACATAACATCTTATACCTATCATTTTTAACTATATTGTAAAATTATAACAAAAACATCTTATATCTATCATTTTTAACTATATTATTTAATTATAACAAAAACATCTTATACCTATCATTTTCTATATATAATTTAATTATAATAAAAACATCTTATATCTATCTTCCTTATATATTATTTTTAAACACTCTTATTACTAATAATATTTTCAGTCATTATCTGTCTTTTATTTTTTAGGTTTCTTATTGTAAAACACTGTTATTTTCTACATTAATAGTAGTCTTTTTCTAGCTCATTATATTTGATTATGGTATGTCACTTTGTTATTCTCTACACTCATGGCAGTCTCTAACTCTTATTATGTTTTATTAGGGTATTTCACCTTCTATTCTCTACACTAATGGTAGTCTTTTATTCGTTTCTACACTATGGTAGTCTTTCACTCTTATTATGTTTTATTCTTAAATTATTCTTATATTTATTTTACAATTTAGTTCAATGGTAATGTATCCTGTAACTTGGGTACTGGGTTTAACGTTTGTCATTGTTTTAAGTCTGTTTAATTGGTACATGTTTTTCATAATATCTTGGGAATAGCCTTTCTTTATTCTGTATTCCTTGTATGAAACTTGAAATAGTTTGTTTCTTATTTCTTATTCTATGAGTATTTTCTTATTTTGTATTTTTAGGTCCTCATGTCATCAATTCAATGAGTTGTACCTGATTATTTTTTCATTTACTTTTCATTTACTGCTCCTCATCAGTATGTTATCGGTTTTGTATTTTACTGCTCCTTATGAGTAGGTGATTATTTTTGTATTTGGGATCTTCTGATGTCACTAAGTTAACACATTATATATAATTATTTTGCCATTTACTTTTTCATTTACTGCTCCTTATCCTACTGGGTATATTGATGTTGTACTGGGGTTTTATATAGATGGTTTGTTTTATTTGGACCAAGAGTTTTCTTTGTTATAAAGTTTATTTTTTAACATTTTATTGGCCATAAAGATCAGCTTATTTAATTCATCTTTAACCATTCATTTTTCACTCACTACTGATAGTTTCTTCTTTTTTTCTTTTTTTAATGTTGTATTAAGTTAATTTTTAAGGTGATAATTCTGTTATGCTACATATGCTCTCCTGTAAAAGTGATTAGTTCAGATCATACTCTTAGTATGGATGAAATAATTACTACTGATTCTTTTTATTTACCATATTTTTATTCGTGATTTCACTTTATATTCCTTCTTTTTCCACCATTTCTCTCTCTCAGATGATATTTATCTCCTTCATTAGCTTCTTTATTCATTAATAAGTAATCCTTAATCTTATGTATATCATTATTATCATATATTTTTCTTTCTTATTCGGTGCTTCCTCACCGGTATGTTTACTCCCTAACATTCCCTGATATTCCCTAACATGTGAGCTGGAACAGTTCAGAGTGGCACATTTTCGGCTACATTCTCTGCTGACCAATACTTCACTTAGCTGAGCTCAGAGGAATTATCATCTCTGCTCAAATATAAGACGGATGGAATTTCTCTACATCCAGTCATAAAATTAAAAATCATTAAAAGTAGTCTCTTTCGACTAATAATAAACATCCTTGGATTCTTCACTTCATAATGTTTCAAATTAGTTAATACTTTTATACACTTGATTCTTCTTCTTTATCAAAGCTCATTCCATTTTATGTAGCTTAGGTATAGGGTATGATATTCCTTTCATCCTTTCTTTGCACTCTTTTTCTTTGTTTGTTGTTGGTATAATCTGTTTCTTGTTTACATAGTAATTAGCATTTATATAGATTTTTTTATTTTTTTTTTTATTTGGTATTCGATGAGTCATTCTATTTCTCATGGCATAACATTAATTCCTTCTTCTATTCATTATCACTATAATAGTGGTTATTACCACAATATTATCATTATGGTACCAGGGTTTTTGGTTTTTGGTTTCTGGTCTTAATACTTGGTTCTTCATTAGTTGGTTCTTTTCCCTTGTTGATTCTTCATCAAATTATTTTCATTGTGAGTTTGGTTAAATTATTTTGGTTAAATTATAAAAATATTTTGGTCTCCTCTTCCTTTCTTCATTTAAAAGTTCTGTATCATTTTTGTCTTAAATTATTTCATTTACATAGTTTATCATAGTTGTTACAGTTATCATGGTCACTATTACAATACAAACTGTAGTATAGTCTCTACAGTTTATTAGGGGTTTTTCCTTTTGAACACTGGTTATTATGAATACTTGCTATACTATCTTCTTATAACACTTTTAACATTCATAGATATATTTTTCTTGTAATATTAATTTATTTAATTATTTGGTATAGGTTGTTCTCATTATTTACTGGAACATGTTTTTATTTGCTTTGTCACTGGAGAGTTTGAGAAAGTTTACATATTTGTACTCCTTTTATTTAAGAGTTCTTTCAAATTATTAGTGTAATTTGTTCTTACCATTTTTAGAATTTGGTAATTCTTAATAATCACTTTTCTTCCATGTTTGGTTTTATATAATAGGTTTTTTCAAATAATTCTTGTAAGTTGTTCTTACTGGTTCTTTTTGAATTTAGTAATTTTATTTCTTACCAAATACGTTTTATATATAATAGTTATTTCAAATAGTCCTTGTAAGTTGTTCTTACTGTTTTTTAGAATTTTGAGTTTTGTTGTTTCTCAATTCTACTCTAAATACTTTTTGATTGACAATTGATTATAGGTACCCTTTGTTTTGTTTGAATTAATCTCCTTTAATACATAAGTGTTGTTTATTATTTTTAATAATCATATATGGTCCGGTATACAGCAATAATAACTTTTTGGTAATGCCTTCCAAAGTACTGGGTAGTTCCCTGTTTTTCAATAATACTTTTTCTCCTACTTCGTAGTTTATTACTTTCTTAATTGCCTTTTGATACTTGTTATGTCGCCTTTCCTGGTCTTCAGCCAATTTATTGTAGAACTTCAGTCGATTAAATTTATATTCGTGATTCACGGGAAATTCTATGATTTCTTGTATTTCTCTAGGAGGTTGTTTCTCATACATTGCCGTATATGGTGTGGTTCCTATAGCGGGGTGATGTGCTAAATTAACGAATTCCTCGGTGGCTGATAAGTATTCTTGCCACCTTCTTTGTTGATTATGACAGTATGTTCGCAATATTCTCCCGACCTCTCGCAGCACCCTCTCCGCAGGATTACTACTGGGGTGGTAAACAGATGTTTTGTACGTCTTGATGCCTAATGTGATTAAAGTGTTTTTCCACCTCCTTCCCTTAAATTGCGTTCCATGGTCGGTGATTATGGACGCGGGTTTTCCTATCTCTGGAATGTAGTAATTGGTTACCACTCCTAAAATCTTCAAAGTGGTGGCTCGGTTCACCGGGTACAATTTTATAAATTTCGTGAAGCGATCCATCATTATGATAATGTATTTGTAACGATGGCGTCCGCCACTACGGGGAAATGGCCCACAGATATCCAGGAAGACCTTTTCCAACTTTTCTTGTGATGCAATTGGTATCATTATACCCTCTTTTCTTTCGTTGTTCGTTTTTACCAATTGACAAATAAGGCAGGTCTTAAGATAGTTTCTTACCTTTCGATTTGTATTTTTTATATGGCAATTTTCTTATCACTTTCATGGCCCCCATGTGACCGTATCGGAGATGATAATCTAGGATGATATCCTTCTCAACTGTAGCAGGTATTATGATTTTCCATACTTCTTCATCAAGAAATGTTTTAATGAATTCATTGTGCACCCAATAAAATCTGGTTATGGTATCATCTTGGTTGAAGAGACGAAGTTTGATACTGTTTAGTTTCGGGTCAGACTGCTGGTGTTTGCTGATGTCCCGTACCACCTTTTCTAAATCAGATCTGTCCTTGATAATATTGTATATCTTCAGGATGCTCTCCTTCTCGCCTTCGAACGTCTGTTCTTCCAAATTTACTCGTGACAACACGTCTGCTACAACATTCTTACTTCCAGGAACATACTCCGACTGTAGGTCGGTCATATTCCTGCAGGGCAAGTACCCACCGGGTCAATCTACCGTGGCTCAACTTGCATCTTCGTAAAAATGATATAGACTTGTGATCGGTGCGAACTGTCACCGGATATCCCAGAATGTAGGTTCTAAACTTCCCACAGGCAAAGACTACACTTAGCAGTTCTTTTTCTGTCACGTTATAGTTCTTTTTGCATTGGTTAAGTGTTCTGCTAGCGAAGCTAACTACTAGGTGGTTGCCATTTTCGTCTTCTTGGTACAACGTTGATCCCAGGCTAATATTACTAGCGTCGCAGTTCAGGAAGAAAGGTCTGTTAAAATTGGGATGATTAAGCATTACTGCTTCTAAAAACTTCTTTTTAATTGATTTTAATGTCTCGTCCTGTTCTTGACCCCATCGCCATTTATTCTTGGATGATAATTGATACTGAAATCTGGCTGTCAGCTCTGAATAATTATTTTGGAATTTCCTGTAGTAATTACACAGGCCTAAAAACGATTGTAGTTGCCTTCTGTTTTTCGGTGTAGGGAATCTCTGTATGGCGTCTACTTTTTCTGATGACGGTGATATTCCTTGACTATTCAGCTGGAAACCCAAAAATTAAACCTCCTTTGCTATAAGTTTTGACTTATCTAGCTTTAAAGTAACGTTATTATTAGCTAGTTTCTTCAAGACATGCTCCACACGGTAACAATGTTCCTCCCAATGGGTTGATGTGATCAATAAATCATCAACATATACTGTCGTGAATTGGAGCGCTTCTGGTCCGAGTATTTGGTCCATACAGGCGACAAAAACGGCTACTGAGTTCACTAACCCGAAGGGCAACCTCTTAAACTGATAGTTGCGTCCTTCGAAAATGAACGCCATGTATTGACGGCTTTGTGGGTGTAACTCCACCTGCCAATACCCACACACGGTATCCGAAGTAGTAATAAACTTGGTTCCGTGGAATCTCTTTAATATTTCGTCAATTTCACCAGGCGAGGTACGATCATTAATGATCATCTTGTTGATCTCGCGTGCGTCAAGGCAAAGTCTGATCTTACCGCTTTTCTTTTGTATAGCCACATTCGTACTGGTGTATGGCGACTGGCTGCTCTCGATTATGTCCTTATTTATCATATTCTGGGTTTCCGCGCGTACAGCTTCCTTCAATGATTGTGCTATTGGGTATGATTTGCGATTGAATCCACCGGTTCTCTGAATCGGATCGTACACTGGTAGTTTCTGATCTTTCCTGGCTCGTCTGAAAACACGGCCTGATATTTTTCATATATCCCAATTAATTGATTTAATTGGTTCTTCGTTAATTGCTCGGTGGTATTATGACACTGGAAGTCACGTATCTCCTGAATCTTTTGGGCCCATAGTTTATCTTCGGTATCTTGACTTACTAATTGGTTGTCTGGTGAATAATCCGACAAGTAATTCACTTCACTTGCGTGGTTGAGAGTTTGTCGGGAGTCTACCATCTTGCTGTTTATTAAATTGGCTACCCAAGTCGAACCTTCCGAAAAGAGTGATACCTTCTCTCGGCACAAGTCAATAACTGCTGAGTTCCTTCTTAATATGTCACACCCTATCAGGATATTAAAGGGTAATCCGGCTGCAACAAGAAATATCATATCTAAACTTACGCCCTGACTGTTAACACTTAGGGATGCCTGTTTCCGTATCGTCTTGTTTTGTCGACCAGTAGCTCCAACGAGCACTATGTTATTGATAGGTAGTATTGGTAGTTTTTTGTGGCATTCCTGCTGTATCCGGTCCAATTCACTGTGATTAATTATTGAGACATTGGCTCCAGTGTCTATCATAATGGGAACGAAATACCTTCGATTTCTGCGATTATGTAAATGATTTCATTGTCATTGTTGTTAATGTTTGTCTCGTTCTCTTCTAATAAGTCCTTGCGGATATCCTTTAAATAATTATTATAGATTATGGTGAAATTTTTATTTTCTTTTTTCAAGATTAACTCTTGTCCATACCCAGTAGATTGGAGCAGTAAAGGGTTGTAATTGTTTATTACTGCCTCCTTTCGTTTAAATGTTCCTTATCGTTACGGACATGGCTGTTAGCAGCGTCCACCTGGAGTCCTGGAACTGCTTCGTTTTGTTCAACTCGATCATCTGGCTGGGCCTCCGTTACAGGTAGTCTTCTTTGATTATCCATGCTCGAACTGCATCTGGGTTCATATCCTCTATAACTGTTACCTCCCTGATTCCCTTGAAGTGTTTCGTACTCATAGAATCGACTCCTTCGTTGAGGCTGGTATCTCCGCTGGCCACTGCCTTCCGCTCTGATGTAATTTACATGGGGTCTATACGTTCTATAATTATTGTTACCTCCTGCTGGGTAACTTCTATTATGGTTATTATAATAGTTGTTATTAGGTGGGTTGGGGTTTCTCTGACCATTAGAACCATAATTACCATTATTATAATAACCGTTACTATTGGGTTGACGGTTATTATTATTATTATTACTATCATTGTTATTGTTCCGGGGAACATTATTATTATTTCTATTATCATTATTATACCGGGGGACATTATTATTATTACTATTATTATTATTATACCCGGCATTATTCCGGCTCGCGGAGCTATAATTGTTGTTATTGTTGCCGTTCTGACGAGTATTATTATTCGTATAATCGGTGTTATTTCTCGGCTCAAGTTTCTCGTATCCTCCTCCTTTGGCGGTAATAGTCCGCGTGTTCGTACATTTCTAGCAGTTCTGTCATCGCTTGTACCGTTTTAATTTGACTGTTGCGTCGAGCTCTGATTATGTCCTCCTCATAATGGTAAGATAGCTTTCTGACCAAGCATTCTTCAGGTATTCGTGGCTCTAAATGTTTGGCCACACACACCTTTCCCAAGAAATATGCGGTTAATGTTTGACCCCAATATGGGTTATACTTCCCGTGTCAGATTCCGTCTCTTGCGATGTTCTGTGTCGACTCAGACCAATATTTGACCTTAAACAATCTCTTGAATTGTTGATAGTCTGTTATTTCGTCCCTGATCGCCATCCACCAATTATCGGCTATCTCCTTGAACGATTCGTCTAGCACTTCTTTATTCGCGCTCCAACGGTTGTCTCGGTGTTTTGCGAAGTACTCTTCAATTCTGGCCAGGAATTCCATAGGCTCATTTTTGTATAGCCTGAAGTTAATCCCTTCTCGATTCTCAGTATTAGGACAACTGGTAATGCTGGTTGGCCGACTATGGAAAAGATCGATGTCGGTTTGATTTTGTCGAACCTGACCATTGATACTGGTCACAGCAGCTTCAATGCCGTCGCATTTTTCTGTGAATCGGTCCTGCACTCTTTCCCATTCTTCGCGCGTTTCTTTTAGTTTTTCTTCTAAATTCTTCCTATTCGTTTCTTCTATGTTGGTAACTTTGGTGTTTATTTCCGTCTTAACACTCTGTACTTCCCGTTCCGTCTGACTCCATCTTTCGTCAGCCCTTGTAATCTTTTGTTCGATCACCGTTATTTCCTCTTCTACCTTCTTGCTGATTGTTTCATTGTTTTCAGCTATCTTCTGATTCAGTTCTTCCTTTAATGTTTCCATCTTTCCATCTAACCGGTTCATATTCTCTTGGTTAGTCTCCCTTAACTCTTCTCTTAACTGTTGATTATTATTTTCCATTTTCTTACTGGTTTCTTCCATTCTCTGATTGGTCTCTTCCAGTTTCCGGCTTATCTGACTTAATTCCTCCTTCGACTGTTTGTTGTCAGTTTTTATTTCCTCCATTTTCTCCTCTATTTTCTTAATATTTTCCTCCATTAATAAGTGTGTGTATTAATAAGTGCTCATTTGTATGTGTGTTACACGTGTATCTTGTGTGTGTTAGTGATGCATGTCAAGACAGGAATCTCAGCAACCCGCCCCAAGTAATTAATAAAATAATTATTTTAATTCACTGTGTGAAAACTAATTAGTGTATGAACAATCCAAAGGCACCAAAGTGTGTGTAAAATTTATAGTTATCCCCAGTGAAAATATCACGTTAATAGAACACGCTATGCGAAGACAGTGCAAAATAAACGTGCCAAAAAATACGCAAATTACCCTAAGACGCTCAAATTAATATAGTGAGTGCTTAATCGAATTAACTATGATTTGTGCTATCTCGATTCCGTGCAAAACATTGCTATTTGCTAATAATTGCAAATAGATGAAAAGGTTCGGGAGTGGGGGCTGTCACGAGATATGCAGGTATCGACAGGACGATTTTGGAGCCAACTGGCGCGGAATCTCGAGAGAGTATAAATTAAGGGTTCGACCAAAAACCCTTCTCTTCATTTCAAGACACAGTTGCAGACGGACATGAAGTCCGTCGGCAAAACAGTTTATTTTTATTTCTATTACAAGTCGCAGTAACGAAAGAAATAACGTTCGTTAAATTCACGACAATATTCCGGAAAAAGTAAATACCGAAATAGTAAGTCTACCAAGAGTATATACGGAAAAGCTACCAGAGCGACGAGGGATGCTGGACGTTAGAAGATGTTTAAGATCTACCTTGCAGCAGATAACAACTCTAGACGTATCCAGGAACACACTGCTGGAGAGCGACGCTGGACTCTAGACGTATCCAGGAACACTGCTGGAGAGCTACGCTGGACTCTAGACGTATCCAGGACCACGCCAGGACAGGAGGAATGGAAAACTAACTCTGAACAACGCTTGACCCCGGACAACAAGTCGTAAGATCATCAGAACTCGAGGTGACATGCGTAATGTATTTTAAATGATTTTTAAAAAAGAAAAAGAGCTCATAAAGACTATATCAAAAGACAGTAAATTAAAACAAAGAAAAATTTATACTTAGTAATAATATTTTAAAATGTAGATAAATGTTTAGTCGTAAGAATGAACGATCGCATGTAAAAAGAATTAATAAATGAAATGTAAAAATGAAAGAGAAGTTAAAGTAGAGAGAGTAGAATAATTATCAGAATAAATAGTAAATTGATTTGATATTTGAATCATAGAAAAGATTAATTTAAAGTTGAATATTAAAACAAATGCCAGTCTACAAACAATTAATATAATTTTAAATTGAATTTAAAACATTGGTATAGACTGAGCGAATAGAGGTCAGATCTGAGTTAAGAAATTTATTTCAATAAAAAAATATTTTTCATTTTTATATTTACTTAATAAACCAATTTATAAACATGTCTAGATATAAGATTATTAACATGTTTAGATATAAGAGATTTGTTTAAATATGTGTAATGTTGCATATCATAAGATATAAACATTTAATAATGAGCAATATCGTGACCGACAATTATTAATGATGTTTATGAATATTTATAATATGGAATAAATAATAAATATGAGTTTTAAATACTGATAAATAAAAAAATACTCTTATTATAGTTACACCTGGTATCATTATACAACCTGCATAAATTACAGTATACCGAAATTACATAAACATTCGTTATATAATTTTGTCGCCCTTGAACTTGAGGCCCGACATGCCTACATTTGTGTATATGTATCGTTATAATATATATATATATATATATATATTGTAAGGGTACATATCTTCTACACACACTTTTGAAGCCACATGATAAGAATAAATTATTAAATGATTAACACTATAAATAAAAAGGGATAGATCAGAGATAAAAGAATGGGTAATTAACATAATGATACGATCATACAGCTAAAGGTAATAAAACAAGTAACCTCTGGTAAGAGAAAAGTAGCCAGCAACAAAACAAAACTTGAAACGATGATAGTATAATACGATTTAACCAAAATAACTCAATAGATGGTAAATGAGTAGGTAGAACCAGCACCAATACCAGTGAGATGATATATACGAACAATATAAATAAGTGAGTAAGTAGAGCCAGCACCAATACCAGTGATATGATATGTAACAAACAAATAATATAAGTGAGTAGGTGGAACCAGCACCAATACCAGTGAGATGATATATAAACAAGATATAAAGTGAAATAAAATGAAACCAAATGAGAAGGTGACAGCCAAAATATAAAAGAAACAAAGTGAAATAAACTGATATAGAAAGACACATACGAATAATATAGAACAGAAAAGGAGAAATGTTACACTCGGATAAGGTGATGAAAAAGAAACCAATAAATGATAAGTGTAAATGATAATTATTAGTATCATATAAATAATAAATGCCATTGATAATTATTAGTATCAACTAATTAATCAATGTAAATAAAGAGTAGTAAAATCCGGTAAAGTAATAACTAACTAAAAGTACACTAACCAACTAAATAGAGAGTAAATGTCACAAATAACTCTATCATGATATATAGTTGTTAACAGAAGATAACCAAGGTAAAGTGAGAGATAATTAGATGATGAACATGATATTAGTGAGAAAGAAATAATGTTAGGGAATACCCACCAATAACACTTAAATAAAACTATAAAAAAGTGCAAAAGTGATGGTGTAAACCCTACAGAATAAATAGAAACCCTTTTGATAGGAATAAACACCAAAACATCAGTGAAAAACACTAAAGATTAAAGGTGCAGTGTTAGTAATTAAGGATATCATTAATATTAGGATTCAGATTGATTGTAGATAAGGAATATAAGGATATTCAGGGAAAAAATCCCAGGAAGTGTTAAATGTTAGTGTTACCATGGATAGAGAATAAAGTTTATATTAGAATAGAGAAATAGAGTAAATAATAGAAATTCAACATCAATAAGTACCCTATGTTCAAGGGGATAGTTAATTAGATAAATATAGTAAATGGTGTGATGATGTTTAACACACATAAAAAATAAATAAGAAGTAATAAATTGTAAATAAGAGTAGCATAATAACTGTTAAAGAATTGTTTGATTAAGTTTATAAGTAGGAATATGGCTGAAGAGTTATGCAGTCCGTAAACCTAAATGTTATGTTATATTTTTATAGAGATAGTGAATCATAGACCAATTATAAACCATAGTAAAATAAATAAGAAAAAAGGTAAATTCGCATCAATCTAGTAATACTAGGAAAGCAATTAGAACATAATAGACAACCATGATATGTAAACTAAAGAAAACAAGCAAATATTATAAAACAGATCCAAGACAATTCAGCAAGCAAACAAATCATTTGTAACACAAACAAAAGATGTATGAAAGTAAAATAATGGGTAATTAATATAATATATGGAAAAATAGACAATTACTGCTTAGGCCTATGCAATGCGTAACTGTATAAAACCAATAACAACAAATTGTAAGAATTGTACTATGATATTAGCAAATCCAAGGCAAGTAAATAGTAAATAATAATTAGTGAAGCACAATAAGAGATAAGTGTTACATTTAGGACATAAAATAAAAAAGAAATCTAATTAAATAATATCAGCATAACTGTCAAAACATAATACATAGGCCAACCCAACCTTATGGGATGTTAAATTAATCTTTGAAACAAAATACAAACAGTGGTGATAATATCTCATACTGAAATAAGAATACCGAAGATTAATAGCAATCAGAAGATATTTAATCATTTTGAATAAAAATTCAAATATTCTAACAATGGTCTTAAGTTATGATCAGCCAATCAGGAGCAATCAGTAACCATGACAACGGAACGTTATTGATGAATTTTCCGTTAAAACCTATTATTCCATAAGTGACGCTTGAGACGAAGAGACGCCAAGCCGTAGATGGCTAAAATTTTAACTTAAAACAACCAAAAGTGACTAAAATGTACTAAAATAAGGAATCAGACCATCTGATGAAGGACTAATGCACTCAACTGAAGCAACTGACCAGATTAATTCATTCAAAATTAAGGAACTTCAATCAACTAAGACGAAGAAGACGCCAGACATGACCAAATCCCAAGACGAGTGAAGATTGATGAACGAAACGATGACACAACCTAGTTCAACTGTATAACACCACACCATAAGTCTACTGATTGTTAAGTATTGCGGAATTACCTAAAATTTATAAATAAAATCCTTTCTAAATCATTTCTCACAATAGAAAAACTCTCACTATAACTGATGATGTTATTGCTTTCAAAAATTAATAAAAAATATTTATGAATACCAGTATTAACTATAAGATAACCTCTGTATAAAACGATAGCACAGACACATACACTTTTAAACATCACAGAGTTGAATTCAAAGTAAAACTTCTTTCGTAATTAATTACCACAATTGTAAGGTGGTGTACTTTATTTAAATATCTTGTTCTAACTTTTTTGTCGTACTCGAAAGGATCCAGTGGCAATTTCATTTGTGTAAATAAAGTAAACAAGACGACATTTGCGTAGTCAACTAACTTTCGCTGCCACACTGCTCTCTGCTGAGTAAAGAATTAAATATTTGCCGAGGCTACAAAATTATTATATTAAACTCAATTGTATAACTATTATTGAAATTTGATGAGCTATCAAGCATTAATAAACAAGTACGAATCATTATCGACTGTCCTGTAATTATTTCACATGTATTATGTATGTTGTGTTCTGTAGCAGTGAATAAAAATTTTGACCAAAGTTTATGTTGGCAACACGTTCCCCCAAAACTAGCGCTATCCGAGTTCCTGCCAGCCGGCGAATAATTCGGAACACTCACCGCAGTACCGTAAACAAAAACTAACTGAGATTAAATATTTTAATTGTTTTGTTTGGAAAACAATTTGGCGCCTATCGGGAAGAAAATACAAGTGAGTAAGGACAGGTAAGGTCGTACAGACAACAACAAGATCCGGTACGAGTTATTAGAGCGTACACGATCGAGATAATCAGCGACAGCTTTCATTAAAAATTAATACATACTACAGATTATCTAACAATATATTAACAAACGAGTATAAAACCGTACAGCACACAAGACAACAACAAAAATATTACAATATATATATATATATATATATATATATATATATAGTAACCTATTTATATGTGAATACAAATTTATATGTAATTTAATTTGTATAGCCCCACGTTCTTTGGGAGCCAAATATGCAACAATACATATACATAAACACATATACATATTGTAACGTCACAGAACGTTCCATAAAAGGAAATCATTTATATAGTAAGTTAGCATAAGAGGAAAGTGAGGTGAACAGTATCGAACCCAAGTAGTCCCAAAAAATTGTGTAATTTTGTATAATAATTATTTCTATCAACTTGAAAAAACGACCAAACTATGACTAAGACAAAACCCCATATATATATTATTAAAGTGAATAAGAGTGAAAAAACCATAAGACACTATAAGAGAGAGAAATAATGTCAGAATCAACCAAAATGTAGTCAATAATTATTAAGTTTTATAACTATGAATAGAGTATTAAAAACTATTTTTTGTGAATAAATGGATATGATCCATTATTATATTATGTGATGTAAATGAAATAAATGTATTAAATGACTTAAATACATTATTAGAAAGAATCTAAGTTAAAATAAAAATCGTATATTTGCAATGACAAAAAATATTAATGTGTTGGATTTGAGACCATACACCAAGATTTCATAAAAAAATTAATTATTATCAGATTTAAATAAAAACTATATGTAATTGTCAAGCAGACAATAGTGAACAATTTATCTTAAATAAAGGAAGCTGTCAAATGAATAAAAAGCAGTCAAAATAGCCAAAAACTGTGTTAACTAAAAACATGTAATAGGCATCTAATATTGTATAATTTATGAATTTAATGTTGCCAAAATGCAACCAAACTGTATTAGAAAGCTGTAATATGATATAAAGCAACTATACTAATATACCTGACCAACTTTAACATTGTAATAGTCAAGTTAGCAAAATATTTACTTATACCATGTAGGGCTGGAACCAATCATCCAGTACAAAAATAATCATATCTGGCTAAATACTTACATAATACTAACAAAAATAAGATAGAAAGATACAATACATCAGTATACCTTAATAAGAAACAAACTCAGTTGAAAGTAAAGTCAATTCTAAAAGAATTTAACTAATTAGAGTGAGATTTGTCACGCCATAAAAAAGGACATCTCAAGACCAATCAATGATGCTATGTCATCTTGTGATAAATATAATATATGTACAGAGTAACCAGGTATCACAAAAGATAGACAAAATAATAAACTCTGTCTGTACAGTAGTGAAATAATACATATATTAAAGAAAAAGACTAATCATTGTATTAGAAAACTGACAAGAATCTAGGCCATGAGCAGAGGCCATATAAAATTGTATTTATTTGTGTTTTTTATATGTTAAAATTTGTTTATTTTGTTGTAGGAAAGTAGTAGTATTAGATGTTCAACTTGTGGAAGGAACTTAGTAACTCCACAACAATTTTTGTTATAAAAAATGAGTTTTCAATGACAACAACTCAAGGTGAGGGTTGTATATTGTATTGTTTATTAGACTTAAGTTAATTAGAAACCAATCATATTTAGTATCGCTAGATTCAGTTAAAAACAGGGAATCTAAATGTATTAATGGCATACAGATTGTGAGTACTAATGTAAAACTGTTTGATAAATACCAGTGTAATTTTTGAAATATCCTTTGTATGAAGAATAAGAAATTCGTTCTAAAAGCTTCTACGGAAGTGAAAATTGTTCTATGACATACCATTTCGTTTATTCTCGAACATTCTAGAAAGACTTTTTACACAAATATACCGGAAGTCGATGAAAACAGTCATCCTGAATTAGTATAAAAGCGAGACCAAATTCGACCCAGAAACACTTGAAACTTGAACTCCAGAACTGATGCATCACCCACAACACTGACCAACGCAGCTAAGGCGAAACCGAAGAGACAAGAAATCGACAAGACACGGCAGGAAGGCTTTTTCCGTACATAGACATACCGACTGACTTAACCTCAACGAGAATCTTCGCCAAAAGTATCGCTGAAATAGAGCAGTGATACGGCAAATTTTAATAGAAATCACGCAGCCAGAACGTCAAGCGGCCCAGGACGGACCAAAAATTTAAATAGAGAACGAATTCTGCTGTGTTCGCATTGACTGACTAACGTGACAATAATTCCCCCTAACGTAAACATACAATACACAAAGCCTTCCTCAACACTGCATGGGAATCAGCGCTGCGGTGGCCAATTTCTGAATTAACACGCTAAACAGATGATTCGTAACGGCGGCGTTTGAACGATATTCTACTGCCAAACGTTTTTACAAAAGTGCGGAAAAAGTAAACGATCGCAAAATTTGACTTTAAATAGATTCAGTGTACACCCGAAGAGGCCAGATTGAGAAACTACCCGAAAGGAGTGTCCAGTGCGAGAATAAATAACCATTGGAACGTGAGTTACCAAAATTAAAGTCATTTGTTACCTGGTTACATTTTATCACC
This sequence comes from Magicicada septendecula, assembly GCA_034769895.1. Classification (NCBI taxonomy): domain Eukaryota; kingdom Metazoa; phylum Arthropoda; class Insecta; order Hemiptera; family Cicadidae; genus Magicicada; species Magicicada septendecula. The sequence continues at coordinate 82,041,583 of CM068368.1, read as the reverse complement.
CAGTTGTACTTCACACGCCACACATACACCTTCAAATCACTTAGTTTTTTCTTGTAAGGCATCTAATTGATATGTCTTGGTAGTTCAAAGGAGTCACGTCCTGAGAGTAAAGATTTTTCACGTATTAAACTCATGCTTCTCAACTGAGTCAAAATCTGAAATATACTAGCCGATACTTGATTGGATATATAAAAAATTGTCAATAATAATAACTTGTAAAATTTTTCTCTGCAATTTTATAATTTTTTCTATGAATGTTAGTCCTTCAGACGATTTGTTTGTTTTTGAAGAATCATTAAACTTAACTGATTTTTCCAAGCTAAACTGACTTGTTTAAATTTTTTCGTAGATTTAAAAATTTTATCAATCACATTTTTTTCTTGGAACAAACGTTTCCAAGTGGCGCCCACAAAAAGCATAGTATTAAGTTGTGTTACAGGACTACATCACTGCAGAGGATCCAGTCAACAGAGTAAGTAACAAAAGTGCGCGGAGGTAACGCCCGACAAATTACAACACAAACATTTAAACAACACCCACAGCTTGTTATTCTATAATATATACAAATTTAGCGTGACCGGTCTCACGTTAAAGATTGACAAATTATGTAACAATATAGCATTTAAATTGGGTTTCAGGTGTATCTGCAATAATAACTCTATATAACTTGTAACGGTATTTCAAATTTATTTGATATTATTAAGAATTTGTGCACATGGCACTGATTTCGATTTAAAACATTCGTTATTATTTGTTATTATGCCGTAAGGCTTATGCTATATACATCCTTACTGACTAAATATTCTATTCTACTAATTATTGTATTAAAAAAAAATCTCATTTTCAGACTAGTCAGTCAATTAATGTGTTTCAAAATATCAATATTTAAATCTCTTTTTATATATTGTAATGTACTCAAAATATTAATAGTTATTGAATTTATCTTTTGTTTCTCAGTACAGTTTTATCTCAAATACTAATTGTTTTCATTTAAATGCTTTGTATTCATTTTATTTCATATTAATTTGAGCTCTTGTTACGTTAGTCGTATTTCTAAAACATCTATGTTTTTAATTCTACTTTACAAGAACATTGGCTGTTACTTTAAAATAAAATAGAAATGTCTTTAATTGTCATTGAGTTCATTGTACGATTAAGATATAAATAAGTTGTTTATCACCTTATTGTCGTCAATCATACTCGATCACTTTGATACATCTGTAGTCGTCCTTGTCTCGCACTCCAGCGTCGGCTGTCTCTCTTCTCCTCTTGTCCAGCGTCGCCTGTCTCTCTTCTCCTCTTGTCCAGCGTCGAATCACTCCTTTTGTCCAGCGTCGTATCACTCTCTGGAACTCTCCTCTTGTCCAGCGTCGTATCACTCTCTCTTGTCCAGCATCGTATCACTCTCTCTTGTCCAGCGTCGTATCACTCTCTGGAACTCTCCTCTTGTCCAGCGTCGTATCACTCTCTGGAACTCTCCTCTTGCTGTTTCTGACGTCAATGGATCTTCTTACGTAATTCTTCTTATGTACTGCTGTTATTATTTAAAAATGATTGTATTTATAACTTAGTTACATAGTTGTATGTAACTGGAAAATTTAAATTATTTACAAAAAAATAAATACGCCGTGCGGACGGGCATAAGCTCCCGCTGCACCGTGGATGATTTAAGAAAGAGAACCACTGTAGCTTGCGTGTCCTATTTATACCCATGTCTTGGTCAACAGCTGCAGTGGTACGAAATCGACATGTCAGAAACTGTCTCTGGATTCAGTTCCCCCACTCTTTGTCAAATTCGCTATTTCTTATATTTCTGCGAATTGCAGAGTCCTGTAAGTATACTCTTATACTTATCTTATAACTATTTTTACAACACATGTTCACTGTAATTTTGGACATTGCAACTTAACCCTTTCGATTTGTACACAGTTATTTCACTATTACACTCGTACGGTGTGTCACTTTCACGTGGTTTTCGTACACAGTATTTAGTAAATTTTATTACATTTTATTGTGTTTTTGGATTTTAATTCTTAATTATAGTTTATGAGTAATTACGGAAAACAGTAATTGTGCAATTATTCATCTTGGGGTGGCAAACTCACCTGCATAGACCTGCTTTCACACACACTAGCAAAATACTGGTGTACACACTTTCAGTTACATTTGTGTGTGTGTGCACGTCGATTCAGGTCGAAACACCTGTTCATATTTTTGTCTGAGCCAAGCTTGCAATCCCTGACATGCTTATTATTTACAGTCGCTTAACATTATTAATTATTTACAGTTTATTAGGTATATTTCAATTTTTATATTCAATGCTCAGTACATCACTTATTTGTACTGTCGCATTATCCCTCTGCTTGGTAACAAAAAAAAATTTAATAAATTTATTTATTATATAAATTTTTTTTATTTATTATTATTACAATTGCAAAAAAAAATGTAACAAATAACAAAGAATAATGTTCGTCATTTCACCCTTAATTGGAGTGTATACAAATGTCTTACCTCCCCTCTTCACACGCTCACTGCTCGTGATCTTGTAGTAGGGTGGCTTTAACAAACAGCTGATCTGACCGGTTTCATTGACCTCGTCGTTTTCATGTGTAGAACTTCCTAAATGACGTTGCGTGGAATTTACCAATTTCTTTCTTCTGTATCTCATCATATACGATGAAAGTGTGTTGTCCTACTCGCTGTCTTAACGTATACGGTCCATTATAAAGTCTGAAGAATTTCTTCGCCGTATTATCACTCCGTTTTCCCACTGGATTAGCTTTGAGTAGTATACTTTCTCCCACGTTGAATTGTTGTAGCTTGTGAGTTAGATTAAATCTCTCTACTCTCTTGTTACCTCTTTCTCTTATCCGTTGCTTTGCGTATTCAATTTTCACACTTATTGGTACAGGTACATTTTGGTTATTCGGTTTGTTTATATACATAGTCCAAAATCTGTTTGGCTTCTTATCTTCTTCTAATTCAATGGGAGTGTATCCTGTTGCTTCACTATAATTTTCGTTAATGGCTTTCTCAAGAAATGGTAAATATTCTGCCCATTTATTGTGTTGATCATGGCAATATATTCGTAAATATTTACCTAATTCTTTGTTAACTCTCTCAGCAAGGTTTCCTTGAGGATGTCTTATGGATGTGAGTACAGGTTGTATTCCATTTTCCCTTAACGTCCTCTCCCATTTTTCACTTTGGAATTGTACACCTTGATCACTGAGTACCTTCTTCATTTTTCCATATAACGGAATATATTTCTGCAGTAGTATCTTTAGAACAACTTTGGTTGTGGGTCGCATAATTGGGTACAGTCGGACTGCCTTGGAAAACACATCGATACATACCAATATGTGCTTCACACCTCGACTTGATCGTGGTAATGGTCCCAGAAAATCCACTGCAATTAGCTCTCCTTTGTTCTCCTTCTGTATACTCTGCATTCCTACATATGTGTGTAAATTCGGCCCTTTCGCCGTTTGGCACTCATAACACTTCTTTACCTCCTTCTTTATCTTTCGATACATATTATTAATCGTAAAATCTTCTCGTAGACTCAAATAACATTTCAGAGAGGCAGCATGTGCTAAACTCTCATGTGCTGGTTGAATTAATTTTTGTAGCATGTCATTCGTTAGTACTATCTTCCAGTCTTGTCTTACTAACCTGAAAAGAATTCCATTAAGTACCTTATAATGATTTGGTAGCTGTTCCTGGTCCTTCATCTCCCGTAAGTGTTCGCTTGATCAGCCGTTCTAACAATTATGGCAATTATTTCCATTCATAACCCTTTCTTCATATTAATAACAACAATAACATCTTTTACCATTACTTTCTTAAATATTTCTCTACGCTATCATTCCTTATCATCAATAATACATTTCTTAATTAACCCTTTAAATTATTACACATATTATTTCTTATTATTAATAATTAATAGTTATATTATTTTATTTTAAAAATAATTATTCATTCCATTCGGGTATTGAGTTCTGAGTTCAGTGTGTAGTTCGATCTTACACCCCTCATTATAACAATTACATTTTCCGTCGTCTACCGGACGTATATTGTTCCTTTGTAGCATAGTCGCCGTGCTTACCATTGTTCTCACCCTCGTGTAAACAACGTCCACATTCCATTGTATCGCTGCGACGTCTGTATTTATCGTAGAAGTCACCTGTTCGTACGGCAAGAATTTGTTTCTTAGCTGTGATGAATAACTTCTCTCTCTTCTCTCCGCACGTTCCATAATTCTCTCGTCACTAATGCATTGCGTATGTTCAGTCTGCTTGAGGCCCATATAAACAGCTGTCGACTGTTTTTTCATACGTCGTTTATGATAACCTCGGTAGTTTTTATAATTACAGTTATAATTATCGTTATTATAGTTATCGTTCGCTTTATACTTATCGTGCGTATATCTAACATCATATTTACCACAATTTTGCGTAGTGTTTTGTATAGACAATTTAATACGTTTCTTGTTAGGCCTACAATGATATTTATCTCCGTAAGTGTGGTGTCTTAAGTGTTTCATATGTGTCATCTTGTGTGACTTACTATTGTGTGTGTGTCTCACAATAGGGATACCGCTATTAATAAGGTAAGTTTTATTAACCTTTATTTGCTTCTCCTCCTTAATGTTAATTACATTTTTATAATTATCGTTAGTAATTACGAACGTATTTTCTCTCTTATTTTTAATTCTTATGGTTTGTTTATATTCTACTTCCGCAGTGTGCGTATTACAATCGTCAATTCTTTCTACTAATTCCCCTTTTGCTTTCCTTTCTTCTCTTAATTTTTCGGTCTGTTTTGTAAAAAATTCTGTTACCTCTTCTATTTGCGTTCTAATATTATTTTCTTTTACTTTTTCTGTTTGTTTGTTCTCTACCTCACCAAATACGGCTTGCATCATAGCTTGAAGTGCTTCTCCCATCCTTAAACTTCCTGATATTGCCATGGTGAATAATTACATAATATTTATTTAGTAGTAATTCTTTAACAATTATTATTGATAACCGTTCCCTACTTATTTATTTATTTCTTTATTTTTATTAATAGTTATTATTAATACTCATTACAATTACACCTGTTACATAGACAAATAATATTATTCGTGGGCGCCAGTTGTGTGATTACACAACAATTAACATTACATTCAGTTACTGTTTAATATAAATAATAATTACATATTATACATTTTTCATTTAACACAGTCTTTATATTTTAGAGCAACCATTTGGCTACATAAAAAATTTTAATAGTTAAATGATGGGGATCGGGCCATACGTTCATGGGCTACAATTTATGTAACAAATTTTTGTACTTAAATTTAGGCATGTCGTGCCCCACGTCCAGGGCGACAAATATATGTAACGATATAATTTGTGTTAAATTTAATTTCAAATACAAATACACTTATATTTGTGTTTGCGGAGCCCCACGATCTTAGAGCGCCAAATATATGCAAAGTATTTATGTGTGTGAATTTTTATGTGTACTTTAATTTGTATAGCCCCACGTTCTTTGGGAGCCAAATATTCAACAATACATATACATAAACACATATACACAAATTTAGAGTGACCGGTCTCACGTTCAAGATTGACAAATTATGTAACAATATAACATTTAAATTGGGTTTCAGGTGTATCTGCAATAATAACTCTATATAACTTGTAACGGTATTTCAAATTTATTTGATATTATTTAGAATTTGTGCACATGGCACTGATTTCGATTTAAAACATTCGTTATTATTTGTTATTATGCCGTAAGGCTTATGCTATATACATCCTTACTGACTAAATATTCTATTCTACTAATTATTGTATTAAAGAAAAATCTCATTTTCATACTACTCAGTCAATTAATGTGTTTCAAAATATCAATATTTAAATCTCTTTTTATATATTGTAATGTACTCAAAATATTAATAGTTATTGAATTTATCTTTTGTTTCTCAGTACAGTTTTATCTCAAATACTAATTGTTTTCATTTAAATGCTTTGTATTCATTTTATTTCATATTAATTTGAGCTCTTGTTACGTTAATCGTATTTCTAAAACATCCATGTTTTTAATTCTACTTTACAAGAACATTGGCTGTTACTTTAAAATAAAATAGAAATGTGTTTAATTGTCTTTGAGTTCATTGTACGATTAAGATATAAATAAGTTGTTTATCACCTTATTGTCGTCAATCATACCCGATCATTTTCATACATCTGTAGTCGTCCTTGTCTCGCACTCCAGCGTCGGCTGTCTCTCTTCTCCTCTTGTCCAGCGTCGCCTGTCTCTCTTCTCCTCTTGTCCAGCGTCGAATCACTCCTCTTGTCCAGCGTCGTATCACTCTCTGGAACTCTCCTCTTGTCCAGCGTCGTATCACTCTCTGGAACTCTCCTCTTGCTGTTTCTGACGTCAATGGATCTTCTTATGTAATTCTTCTTATGTACTGCTGTTATTATTTAAAAATGATTGTATTTATAACTTAGTTACATAGTTGTATGTAACTGGAAAATTTAAATTATTTACAAAAAAATAAATACGCCGTGCGGACGGGCATAAGCTCCCGCTGCACCGTGGATGATTTAAGAAAGAGAACCACTGTAGCTTGCGTGTCCTATTTATACCCATGTCTTGGTCAACACCTGCAGTGGTATGAAATCGACATGTCAGAAACTGTCTCTGGATTCAGTTTCCCCACTCTTTGTCAAATTCGCTATTTCTTATATTTCTGCGAATTGCAGAGTCCTGTAAGTATACTCTTATACTTATCTTATAACTATTTTTACAACACATGTTCACTGTAATTTTGGACATTGCAACTTAACCCTTTCGATTTGTACACAGTTATTTCACTATTACACTCGTACGGTGTGTCACTTTCACGTGGTTTTCGTACACAGTATTTAGTAAATTTTATTACATTTTATTGTGTTTTTGGATTTTAATTCTTAATTCTAGTTTATGAATAATTACGGAAAAACAGTAATTGTGCAATTATTCATCTTGGGGTGGCAAACTCACCTGCATAGACCTGCGTTCACACACACTAGCAAAATACTGGTGTACACACTTTCAGTTACATTTGTGTGTGTGTGCACGTCGATTCAGGTCGAAACACCTGTTCATATTTTTGTCTGAGCCAAGCTTGCAATCCCTGACATGCTTATTTCTAATACATTATTAATTATTTACAGCTTATTAGGTATATTTAAATTTTTATATTCAATGCTCACTACATCACTTATTTGTACTGTCGCACAAACATATATATATATATATATGCTTTTGCTTAGGTTTTCACGGTGAATATCTGTTGTAGCAGGTTTTTGGGTACATCCGTGTACGCAATGCTTATATTTCCGACGTTTCGTTCCGTAATCCCGGAACATTTTCAAGGCGTACTGATTTTACTACGCTGCGCGTTTTATACCTTGCTTCACTTGTGGTTTTTGGTTGGGAGGGTTAGGTCGTGGAGGTGAGTGTGTTGTGACCATATGTTGTTTGTTAATTTGTGAACTGTTAGTTAGGAATTTCTAAGTTGCCGCTAGTTTTGTATATTCGTTTCTGTCGTTGACCGCTCCCCCTATCATCCGGTATATTTCAATGGCTTCTCGGTACTGTCCGACTTTCTTATAGTTGGTTCTTGGGAATATTTTCGTGTTTTTGAAATCGAAAGTCTGCCCTGTTTCCTTGGCGTGCTTCGTTACGGATGTCTTATCTTCTTGTTTCCCTACTGCCAATTCGTGTTCGTGTACGCGTTGACGAATATTTCTTCCAGAGTGGCCGATATAAGTTTTCTCGCAGTTTTTCATGGCATTTGATATACACCTTGTCCCTCTAAGTGTATGCGTTCCTTCGGATTTTTTAGAAAGGCGTTGTTTTTTTGTGCGTGTTGAATGTTTTCCTGATGTGATGTTTCTTGAGTATTCTCCCTGTTATGTCTGTTGTGTCCTTTATATATGGTAACGTTAAGCTGCTTATGTGCTCCTGTGTTTCTTTCTCCGGTTGTGCCTTCTCTGTCTTCTTTTGATTGATGGCATTGTGGCATTGTTTAAATCGGATGGGTTGTATCCATTGAAAAACAGCGTCTTTTTCAAATTCATAAAAATATAAAAATCTTTTCCGTTATTAATTTTAAAATGTATTGATGGCTTTATATTTACTCGAATATTGATAGCAATCTACGGTGTTATGACCGGCAGAACATTAGTGTTGAAGTCGTATCTTTCAACGTGGACTCTCAAATTACTGGAAAATATGTGTCTACTCTCAATTTACAGTAGCCGAGTATACGGCCCGTGGAACAACTGGTTTCATTGTATTCAGAATATACTGAAGAGGAAAAACATACTGTTGATACCAATGGCAGCAGGTGGTTCCAAATTTTGGTGGTTGGAGTGGTTGGTTGAGTGCGTGGGGGAGGGGTCAAAAGACGTAAAACTATCATAACCACATTTTATATTTTAGTTTAGTTAATTATAGTATATAATTACTGTAATTTTTTCACTTCAAACAACGGATAACGTTTACATTAAACAACGTAAACACTAAACCTGACACAACTTACAAATCAAGAAGACTGTGCTGATTTCATGACACAACTAAGGATGCGCTACAACGCTAATAGTGGAGGGTTGCGGAAGCTTTGCAGCCGCCAATCTCACATATGGAACACAGGGCAATTGTGAAGAATAACGCACGTTGTCCCTTATGTTCATGTAGTAAGCTCTCCCATTTACTGTTGAAGTTGCAAGCGCCCTATAACCGCCAGCCTGCGCGCCATATTTGAATTGTACGTCAACATTGCGTACGCGAATTTAACGTCGCTTTCCGTTGAATTTGACAATACTTTTAACTGCTTAATATTTTCGTATATTATTTTGTAGTTTATTTATTCCATATTGGTGGTTGTGCAACACTGCAACCATGACACCGCCCGCCACTAATTGAGACTTAATTGCATTACCAAGTTCATTGACAGATTTATTATCAACAGTATTAACAATGGCGGCTATGTAGTTGTAAGTAAAAAAAACAGACTTTTTATGTTAGACACAAATGTACAGGTATATTCATGATTCTTTTATAAATTTTCCGAATTTTCCTATATTATTTCGAATCGCATACTGAGCTGAGACAAAATAAAAATATCGCTGTGTAAAACAAAAGCAATAAAAAATACACTGTCACACGACAGAAAGCTAGACAAGGAAAGCACGTACAAATTGGCATCTATTCCTTCGAAAAAGTCAACAACTTTGTTTACTTAGGATGCCAAGTTAACTCCGATTAGGAAACGACAGAAGAAATAAAGCGAAGAATCGCCTCAGATAATAGGTGCTTCTTTGGTCTCAGACCCTTGTTCCAGAGCAAAACAATTGCTTCCAGAGCATCAAGCTGGTTCCGTATAAAACACTAAACCGCCCAGTTCTCACCTATGGTTCTGAGACCTGTACCATTTCTAGAAAGTCTGTGGAGGAAAAGGACCAACCATGAACTGAACACTCTTCTGAACGGACCAAATATTGTGAAAGTTAAAAACTTGGTAGACTCAGGTAGGCTGGACTTGTGATCAGAATGGGAGAGAATGAAATATACAGATAGGCACTAACAGAACAGATCAATGGCATCAGGAGAGTTGGTAGACCCAAACTACGTTAGGAAGACGGTGTGAATTATGAGCACGCCATATTCTTGGGACCCGGACCTGGAGAGCAGCTGCACTTTACCGGGACAACTGGCGGAGGCTGTGAAAGGAGGCCTTGACTCAGTAATGGGTTGTCTCGCCGCTGTAAGTAAGTGTAAATAAAACTGTTATGATAAAAAAGTTATTTTCTTACAGGCCTATAACGCAGTGAGTATTTTCCAAGAATATGTTACACACTAAATTTGTGATTAATCTGTGGGTACTAAATATATCAAAGTGGTATGTCAGTAATTTCAATAATTAATAGGTCTTTGTTTCCCCACGTGTCTGAATTGACATTTAGTGCAAACTATAGTCAGTACTCTGTTTTATGCTCTTTATTCATATCGTTCTTTGTGCATTTATGTTAAAGCCCTTGGTGTTTGATCATACTAAAAATTTTTAGATTAAAACAAGGAAGTTAAAATTAAAAAATTATTTTGATTCTTTTTACAGACATATTTTGTAATGCATAACGTTAAATAAATATCGGTATGGGGAACCATACATGACTTCCATGTTCTAAGATTTATATTTAAAATCATTTTCGAAATGAAATATTTCCATAGAAACTAATTCTTTCTACTTACTGCTTCAGCCTTAACCACAGTACTGTGGTCACTAACGTATACCACCTCACGTTATCGCACTCGATTTTCACTGATGATGGAAGTCGATGGTACTGCCGAACGTCTGGTTTTGCAGAAAACATTGGTCTACGGCAAGCAGGCCGGGAAGGAATTTTAACAAAAACTACTTCTTTGTTGCCGATAACGTAGTATATACAGTATATAAAAAAAATTATCCCCTCCCACTACAACTATAATTTTCGTTTATAGAAAATTGCTCTCACCCCGTTCAACTAGCCTCTTCATTTATAGATATTTCATCTACGTTTCTACAGTGGATTATTAAGATCTTCTTATCAGGATACTTTATTTATCAAAATTAAATACTTTACTCTTGTTACAAGAAAAAATGTTTCAGGTAAACTACCCTTTCCCCGTAACCGATCTTCACCAAAATCAATAGGCTTTGAGTACTCTACAACTCAGGCACATATGTAAAAAATTATTTGATTCTGTTTGAATTTACGGCAGTTATTGTTCGTCATGAAAAATTTCTCTTGTTACAACATAAAATGTTTCAGGTAAACTACCCTTTCTCTTAACTGATCTTCACCAAAATCAACAAGCCTTGACTATTCTACAATTCAGGGACGCATGCAAAACAGTAATTGATTATGTTTGAATGTGCAGCAGTTATCGTTCGTCATAGAAAAAATTACCGTTGTTAAAACATATCATGTTTCAGGTAAACTACCCCTTTCCATTAATAGATTTTCACCAAAATGAACAGACCTTGAATACTCTATAATTCAGGGACTCATGCAAAACATTATTTGATCCTGTTTCAATTTGCGGCTGTTATCGTTCGTCATAGAAAAAATTACCGTTATCAAAACATAAAGTGTTGCTGGTAAACTACCCCTTTCCCTCAACTGATCTTCACCAAAATCAACGGACTTTGAGTACATAACAATTCAAAAAAGTATGCAAAAAATTATTTGATTCTCTTTGAATGTGCGGCAGGTATCATTCATCATAAGAAAAATTACCATTGTTAAAACATAAAACGTTGCAGGTAAACTATCCCTTTCTCCTAACCGATCTTCACCAAAATCAAAATACTTTGATTTCTGTATAATTCAGGGAGGTATAAAACAAATTATTTGATTCTGTTTGAATTTACGGCAGTTATTGTTCGTCATGAAAAATTTCTCTTGTTACAACATAAAATGTTTCAGGTAAACTACCCTTTCTCTTAACTGATCTTCACCAAAATCAACAAGCCTTGACTATTCTACAATTCAGGGACGCATGCAAAACAGTAATTGATTATGTTTGAATGTGCAGCAGTTATCGTTCGTCATAGAAAAAATTACCGTTGTTAAAACATATCATGTTTCAGGTAAACTACCCCTTTCCATTAATAGATTTTCACCAAAATGAACAGACCTTGAATACTCTATAATTCAGGGACTCATGCAAAACATTATTTGATCCTGTTTCAATTTGCGGCTGTTATCGTTCGTCATAGAAAAAATTACCGTTATCAAAACATAAAGTGTTGCTGGTAAACTACCCCTTTCCCTCAACTGATCTTCACCAAAATCAACGGACTTTGAGTACATAACAATTCAAAAAAGTATGCAAAAAATTATTTGATTCTCTTTGAATGTGCGGCAGGTATCATTCATCATAAGAAAAATTACCATTGTTAAAACATAAAACGTTGCAGGTAAACTATCCCTTTCTCCTAACCGATCTTCACCAAAATCAAAATACTTTGATTTCTGTATAATTCAGGGAGGTATAAAACAAATTATTTGATTCTGTTTGAATTTACAGCAGTTATCGTTCGTCATAGAAAAAATTACCCTTGTTAAAACATAAAACGTTGCAGGTAATCTACTCCTTTCCCTTAACCGATCTTCACCAAAACAATAGGTATTGAGAACTCTACAATTCAGGACTGTATGCAAAAAGTTATTTGATTCTGTTTGAATTTGCGGCTGTTATCGTTTGCCATAGAAAAAATCTACACACACACACACTTTTCGAAAAATGACATTTTTTCATGTTTTGAGGGTAGTACAATCAGAATCTGCAATTATCTCGAACACGATTTTTTTGCCATCACCATACTTCCATTTCCTTCTGGAACATGGAAGTAAAAATCGGTATGGAGAACCACACATGACCTCCATGTCCTAAAATTTATATTTAAAATCATTTAAATATTAATTAAATAAGTGGATGCTTGAGTTCTGAAGAAATTACGTATCAGCTAAAATGGTACCACCGTTTCAGGTGGATTAAGACTATCCTCAACCTTCGTGAGGAAGGACTGTACTTTTGGATAAAATGTCTGTAGGTCGAACGAAGAGCTAACTAAAGGTAGCTGCGATCTGATTTCTGTAATGAAATTGGACTCTCCCTGCGAGGGGCCGAGGGATGTCTATAGTGTTATCAAAGTCTTTCCTGTCAATACTATACTAGTCACTTTTCTTTTTTAAAATCGAGTCTTGATTTCTTTCTTTCCATTTGTCTTCCGATTTCCTGAACGACTATTCTGTTCACCCGTATAATTATAAATTTCTCAGCAAAACATTTCTCCCTTAATACGTTTGTGTCTCCTGTTTAACACCGACCATTCTGATCAATGTCATAACGCTATATATTATACACAGGCTAGCAAATAACTAGCCATCAGGGACGTCAAAATATTTTCAAGGAGGGGCAAACAATTTTCCAAAGGAGAAAAATATTTATATATTTTTCATATATACACACATGCACATATTAGTTTATAATTCTCAATAATAATAGAAATAAGTACACAGATTGTATTAATTGCTTTAATGCAACAACACTCCCCATTGATCCACAGGAAGCAAATCGATGTCCATCTTTTCGGCTTGCACGCGTTGTGTTGGTGTGGGTTTCGCCACTTTCCATTTAAAAAGCGTGGAAACATAAGAAAATAAACATGAGTGAGGCCAGAAATAACGCGAATTTTGTGTGTGTGTGTGTGTGTGTGTGTGTGTGTGTGTGTGTGTGTGTGTGTGTGTCCTGCCGGCCTTTTTATTGCGGTAATCACAATAATAAAACTTTGTAAAAGTAAACATTACATAATTGAGATACGCTTGCCTGCCAGGAACGATATATTTTCACTCATACGTGATTTAAATTAAAATGAAAAATATAGAACTTTGTTAAAGTGAAATGAAATGTTTCCATATAAACTACTTCTTTGTTGTCAATAACGTAGTACACACATAAAACTTATAAAAATTTACCTCTTCCATCATCAACTACCATTTTAATTTATTAAAAAATTACCCTCTCCCCCTACCCTTTCATTTACAGATATTTCATCTACCTTTCTACAGTGGATTATTATGACCTTCTTTTCAGGGTACTTTATTTATCAAAATTAAGCACTTTACTCTTGTTAAAACGTAAAATGTTGCAGGTAAACTATCCCTTTCCCTTAACCGATCTTCACCACAAACAACAGGCCTTGAGTCCTCTACAATTCATGGCTGTATGCAAAACATTATATGATTCTGTTTGAATTTGCGGCTGTTATCGTTTGCCATAGAAAAAATTCTACACACAGACACTTTTCGAAAAATTACTTTTTTCATGTTTTGGTGGTAGTACAGTCAGAATCTGCCGTTATCTCGAACACGATTTTTTTCGCCATGACCATACTTCCATTTCCTTATGGAACATGGAAGTAATAAACAGACAGTATTGTTATGAGAACTTGGGCTTGCCGGTCTAAAGTTGTTTGGTGCAAACGTTTTGGCCGTACCTTCGACGTAATTTTGCAAAAGTAGGACACAAACAACAAGTCTGTGCAGATTCAGAAATGTGCATCTATTGCAATGAATCGGCGGGGTGACTCCCTCTCATTGAGGCCTCTTTGGACGCGAATTGTGCCAAACCAATAAGAATTTGCCTTTCTCCTGATTGGCTGGTGGTGTCAGACAACAACTTCGTGCGGACACCAAAAGTTTATAAATATGGGTTTCTTACTCACAGCCAATACGGAACGCGTGTCTAAGACAGACCTACTTTCCCAAGAAATGGCGAAAGGCGATGGTCATCGTGATCCCGAAGCAGGGAAAGGATGCTTCCCGCCCCGACAACCTCCGGCCCATCAGCCTACTTTCCGCTACGTCCAAGGTTTTTGAGCGCCTCGTGCAGCGTCGTGTACGAGAACATCTAATTAACTTTGACGTGCTGGTCCCCGAACAGTTCGGCTTCCGTGTGGGGCATTCAGCCACTCATCAACTGATGAGAATGGTGGAATACATCACGGACGCCAGAGAGAACGGGCCGTTGGCTGTTTCTTAGATGTTGAAAAACCCTTCGACAACGTTTGGCATAATGGGCTTTTACCCAAGCTTAGGGAAGTCCAGCTCCCAGACTGCTACCTTCATCTGATTGCTAGCTTTCTGACGGAGAGGACCTTCTGCGTGAGAGTTAGCGATTCAGTCTCTTCTGAGAGACGAATCACAGCAGGCCTCCCTCAAGATAGTGTTCTTGGCCCCCATTGTGTTCTCAGTCTACGTCAACGACGTGTCGAGACAGCCTGGAGTCCAGGTGGCCCTTTTTGAGGACGACACGGCCGTATTTACGGCCGATCGTCATGTGGACAGAGCTGTCTTATGACTGTAGCGCCAGCTCGACTCTCTCTGGGACTGCACTGATAATTGGAGAGTGCAACTCAACGCTACCAAGAGTGTAGCCGTCGAATTCTCGAAACGACGGAAGCACCCTGTTAGGCAGTTACGCGTCGGCAGAACGTACTTGCGCTGGTCCAACGAGGTCAAGTACCTCGGAGTACACCTTGACCGTCGGCTCACCCGGCGTACCCACGCTCAGACAGTTCATAAGCGAGCATCCGCTCGTCTGAGCTTACTGTTTCCACTCCTGATCAGCCAGGAAATTGGGCAAGATGATCGTCGGCACGAATTTGCTGCAGGTCATTACTTACGCTTGCCCGGTTTGGGGTTACCTCGCCGCAGTGCATAAAAAGAAGTTGCAGAGCGTCCTTGACAGGGGTCTTCGGCTAGCGGCCAAAGTCCCCCGTCGCTATTCATCTCGCCTTCTGAAGAGAGGACTTGAGATGCGTCCGGTCCTTAGACGACACATTCAGGCGGCTTGCACGCAAATTTTATGCACGTGTGGCGAGGTTCCCAGACAATCCTCTTATGGCTGGGCTGAGCAGATATCGTATACGTCCAGGTGATTCGTGGAAACGCCCTCGGTGTATACTGCGCTAGTGTAGGCTAGTACAACAGCTGAGAAACGGCCTGCTACAGATCACACGCCCTATTCAGGCAGGAGCTCCAGAAGGTAGCTCGGAACTCAGTTTCCTGAGCGGTTCGTCTCTGCGACGCACAACCGCACAGCCCAGAGCAGAGAGAGCCACTACGGAAAGCGACCGACGCCTCATGGCGTCTGCACCCTGGACTAGGGACGGGTGACATCTGTCACCTGAATTGGTTCAAGCGGCAGTACCCAACGATAAGTTAAATTAAAAATACATAAAGAATTCTTTCTCCCCCGCTCCAATCATTTATTCCAATGAAGACAGTTTTTTCATCAGTCATGTCACATTATTTGTAATCAATGTATCGTCTTTCTTTAAACATTCTTCTACAGTTTTTATCCCCGTCTGCAACACTCTTTTATTTTCCTGTATCGTTCATGTACTGTATGAAACGGATACATAAAATCTAACCGTTTATAGATACACATAAAACGTTCTAATATAGATGGAATAGTTAACGTAACGGAAATTAGATTGACACCAGATACAGTAAAAATACAATTGTTAGTTTTATTACACTTTTTAGTCTTATCAAAATCTTAATGTAACACACACAAAAAATCCTTCTCACAAATACAACAATGGCTCAGTGCGGTTACAAAAAAAATACCATTTATTATACTTTGCACTAATCACACTCATATATTGAGTAAAGTAAAGTATAGTCGGATTCTCATACAACACAAACGGATTGGCGACTTTACCTAAAAAAATCACGACTGTTCCAGCGGGTGGCCCTGAAAATGCAACAGTAATTTGTATAACATTGTAATTATTGTCCAATCAACGAATTTACTTTTTTTTATTGTATCACGAGTAATCTACAATTTACATTCTTGGAATATAGGCTACAACCTAAAAGAAAAGATGAAGCAAGACAGGATTGGACAGACCCTGTCCTTTTAATTTACCTCAAAAGTTGTTTCTCACAAATACAACAATGCGTCACGCAGAAGGGACAACAAACACAAACAATCATTAGTCATTGAGTTTGGTAAACAGCAGTCATAGCGGCGTGGGATGACAAAGTCATCACATTGACCGAAAACTCTTAAGATCAAAATTCTTGCATTGTGTCACCAGCCTATGATACTACCAACCAACCTCATTTTAGTAGCCCACTAGACACAAAAATGATAAAAAACCTTTCGGCACAAGCGGCCGGAATAGGTTAAATACGCCGGCAGGGTACGTGTTAAGAATTATCGTGCACGCACAATATGTAGCTCGTTACTCACCACATAGTTAAGTTGGTCGTCACGCCCAGTACGCAGTCAACATCCACCATCTTTATCAACAGTTGCTCTGACGTTTTCCTATGTTTAAAATGTTACAAGCCGTTTTGTATCAAATGGCAACGATAAAAAAAATAATGCAAGATAATTGCTTTTTTATTTAACTTTTATTAAATAAAAGGTTAGGTACATTGTTACACGTTTACTATACAGAGCTGCAATGCTTCATATAGCTTAAATTTTCTTTTTAGTATCTCTTGGTTTTAATTTATCTAATTTGTAAAATATAAACAATCGACGTTTCATCGAAGGGTAGCATTTTGGGGCAGACTTTTTTTAATGAGGAATTGAAGTACGTCATTGTATGTGTTGTTTAAATCTTTAAGTTTTCGAAACTCAAAGGATGTTATAAACGCGCCAACATTACAAGAGGAACTGTTGTCAGTTTCTTTAATCGTATTCATTAACCACCCGTGAACGTAGTCATCAGGCGACAGTGTCTTTATATTCTGGTTTTCGTAAGTATGTAATTTTTCCGTCGCAGATAGGAACGGGCCGTAAAGTATAGTCGAATCCTCATACAACACAAACGGATTGGAGACTTTACCTAAGAAAACCACGACTGTTCCAGCGGGTGGCCCTGAAAATGCAACAGTAATTTGTGTAACATTGTAATTATTGTCCAATCAACAAATCTACTTTTTTTATTGTATCACGAATAATCTACAAGGAACATCCTTGGAAAATACAACCTAAAGGAAAGGATAAAGCAATACATACAGGATTTGTCAGACTCTGTTGAAAGGATGCATAAGAATAGCGACCAAAACAAATTTGGGTTCATAATCCGAAAGAACGGCGGAATATTTGAACACCAAAGAAGAGATGACACTCAGTTGCATTACCGTGTACGCGCTATATGTAGCTCGTTACTCAGCACATAGTTAAGTTGAGTCGTCACGCTCACTACGCAGTCAACATCATCATCTTCATCAACAGTTGGACTGTAGTTTTCTCTATGTTTCAAATGTTACAAGCCGTTTCGTATGAAATGTGAACGATAAAAAAATAATGCAAGATAATTGCCTTTTCATTTCATTTTTATTAAATAAAATGTTACATCTTTTCCATTGTTACATGTTTAATCTATACATTTACAACGTTTTGTATAGCTTAGTTTTCTTTCGTAGTTGTTCTTGTATTTTCTTTATCTGTTTTGTAAAATATAAACAATCGATGTTTTATCGATTAGTAGTATTTGGGAGGAGAGACTTTTTTTAATGAGAGAACTGAAGTACATCATGTTATGTTTCGTTTTACGTCGTCAACCGTTCGAGATTCAAAAAATGTTATAAACGAGACAACATTATCATAGAAACTCTTGTTGGTGTCATTATCCGTTGTACTACTAAGTAACCACCCGTGAACGGAGTCGTTGAGCGAGAGTGTCTTTATACTCTGGTTTCTGTAAGTATGTAATTTTTCCGTCGAGGGTAGAAACGGGCCGTAAAGTATAGTCGGATTCTCATACAACACAAACGGATTGGAGACTTTACCCAAAAAATTCACGACTGTTCCAGCGCGTGGCCCTGAAAATGCAACAGTAATTTGTGTAACATTGTAGTTATCGTCCAAACAATAAATTTACATTTTTATTCAATCAAGATTAAACTACAAGGAACATCCTTGGAATACACAACCTAAAAGATAGGATAAAGCAATACAGACAAGATTTGTATGTATATATAAATTTTGGTTTTAATCCGAATGGACGGCGGAATGTTTGAAGACCGAAGAAAAGATGGTCTGACCAAGGAGTGCGCAATGGATCGTAAGATCCACAGCCCGAAGAAGAAGAAGAAGAATAAACTAGGTGACTGGCTTTATGTGGGTACATGCCGTTGTGTTAGACGTGTTTCGTTTGTAATTTGAGAGGTACCAATAGACACATGTAAATTATTAATTTTTCTATTCTGTTCGCTAATTCCGTTTTAAGATATCACGTTGTGTATAATCGTGTACATCACAAAACGTACTCACGGTGAACATAATACATTTTAATTTCTTTACGCACATCCATTGCAAGATAATTAATTTAATTTTGTGAATTGTCAAAAAAAAAACAACAATTTTAAGAAATATTTAATGAAGCATTTGTGAACGGGCGGAGCTCTCCCGGTGGACAAATCTATTTCAGAAACTGCCATACTTCCCACATCAGCTACGGTTCAAAAAGAATACTTCAAGAAATATTCAATGCACAAAAGAACGATATGAATAAAAATCCGAAATCAGAATACTGACTGTAGTTTGCACTAAATGTCAATTCAGACACGCGGTGAAGCAAAGACCTAATGATTATTGAAATTACTGATATAACACTTCGCCAGATCTTGTACTGAAAGAGGTACACACAACAAATGTTTCAACAACTGTGAAAGAGGTTACACAAATCTTATACGTAATATATTCTCGGAAGAACTCACTGCGTTGTAAGTCTGTAAGGAAAATAAGTTTCCTATCGTAAGCGTTTTGTTAACACAGTGATCTTTTTATTTTGTCTCAGCTCAGTATTCAGTTCGTAATAATATAGAAAATATCGGTATGGAGAACCATACATGACTTCCATGTCCTAAGATTTATATTTAAAATAATATTCGAAATGAAATATTTCCATAGAAACTACTTCTTTCTTCAGCCTTAACCACAGTACTGTGGTCACTAACGTATACCATCTCACGTTAGCGCACTCGATTTTCACTGATGATGGCAGTCGATAGCACTGCCGAAACGTGTGGTTTTGTAGAAAACATTGGACCAGGGCCAAACAGCCCGGGAAGGAATTTTAACAACAAACTACTTATTTGTTGCCGAAAACGTAGTACACATGACATATAAATAAAAATTATCCCCTCCCCCTTCAACTATCATTTTTATTTATAGAAAGTTACCCCCACCCCCTTCAACTAGCCTCTCCATTTATAGATATTTCATCTACGTTTCTATAATGGATTATTATGACCTTTTCAGGATACTTTATTTATCAAAATCAAGTACTTTACACTTGTTAAAACATAAAACGTTGCAGGTAAAATACCATTTCACTTAACCAATCTTCACCAAAATTAATAGGCCTTGAGTCCTCTATAACTCAGGCAGATATGCAAAAAATTATTTGATTCTGTTGAATGTGCGGCAGTTATCGTTCGTCATAAAGAAACCCCTTGTTAAAACATAAAACGTTGCAGGTAAACTATTCCTTTCCCTTAACCGATCTTCACCAAAATCAACAGACCTTGAGTCCTCTATAAATCAGGTAGATATGCCAACAATTATCTGATTCTGTTTGAATTTGCGGCAGTTATCGTCAGATTTGTGGCAGAGTTCGCCATAGAAAAAACTCTACACACAGACAGACACTTTTCGAAAAATGACTTTTCTTTATGTTTTGAGGGTAGTACAATCAGAATCAGCCCTTATATCGAACACGATTTTTTTCGCCATCACCGTACTTCCATTTTCTTATGGAACGTGGAAGCAAATAAGCCTATTTATAACAGAATCATGAATATTCCTGCAGTAATTTAGCGTCTGTGTCTCACACTGATTATATCTCACAAAAGATTAGAAGTTTGTTTTTCCATATTTCCATATTTTTCCAAGCGCATACGTTAATGCGCTTGGCGTTTGGTCGCACTACGAATTTGTGGATTAAAAAAGGAAATTAGAAAGTGAAAGATAATTTAGAATCTTTGTTCAGACATATTTTGTGACGCATAACGTTAAATAAAAAACAAAATTTACTGTATTTAATTAATCGCACTTCAGTATTATAATTACGAGCTAATTTTGTGAATTTACAATCAATTTAACGGGGATAACTTTCTCTATAACTTTTAGACGGAGTTATCTACAATATGAGGAGTGAGTCGCGCAAGCTATTCTTTACCCGTGGTTACGTTCACACCCGGCCCCACAGCTGATCAGAGTAACTCTGGCTCCAAATCAATTACTAAGATTTCAATGTAGACAATTTGTTCATCAGTCATGTTATATTATTTCCAACCAACGTATAGTCTTTGCTTAAGCATTCTTCTACAGTTTTTATCCCCGTCTGCAACACTTGTATTTTCCTCTATTGTTCATATACGACATTGTCTAGCTCAGTTACTAAACTGCTATCTGTCATGCTCCGAACGAGGCCTTTAAGTGTCTCCAACATTATCAAGTACTACACCACGACACATGTAGAGACTTCTTTTGGTACCGGACCATCACAGGTAGCAGTTCAGCAAGTAATCATGACAAATTTGGAAATACAGAGACTACTAATGCAAATGACAAGAAGAACGCTCATGTACGGTATGAAACGACTATATATAATTTAACCATTTATAGGTACGTATGTAAAGTTCCTATGTGGATGGCAGAGTTAATGTTAACGGAAATTATATCGATACTAGATACAGTAAAATACAGTGTTAGGTTTGTTATACTTTTTATTCTTATCAAAATTTTAATTTAACTCAAAATTTATTTCTCACAAATACAACAATGCGTCACGCAGAATGGACAACAAACACAATCATTAGTTATTGAGTTTGGTAAACCGCAGTTAAAAACAAATAGCATTTATTGTACTCTGCACTAATCACACACTCACATATTGCCATTAAACAATTCGCAATTACTGAAATATTACCATCGTCTCCACTTCACCAAAGCTGCATGTAAGTCGTCCCCATGACACTCAGTTCCATAACCGTGTAAGCGCTATATGTAGCTCGTTACTCACCACATAGTTAAGTTGAGTGGCCACGCACAGTACGCAGTTAACAGCATCATCTTCATCAATAGTTGCTATGTAGTTCCTATGTGTTTCAAATGTTATAAGCCGTCTTGTTTCAAATATTAACGTTGAAAGAAAAAAATGCACGATAATTGCCCATGTATTTCATTTTAATTAAATAAAATATTACATCGTTTGCATCGTTACTTGTTTAATCTATACAGTTACAACGTTTTGTATAGCGTTTTGTTTTCTTTTGTAGTTGTTCTTGGGTTTTATTTATCTATTTTGTAAAATATAAACAATCGATGTTTTATCGAATAGTTGTATTTGGGAGCGGAGGTTTATTTTATGAGGAATCAAAGTACGTCATTGTATGCATTGTTTTATGTCGTTAAGTTTTCGAACCTCGAAAAATGTGTTTTCGACAATATTAAGAGAGTAAGTCCTCTTGGTTTCATTAAACGTTGTAGAAATTAACCACACGCAAAAATAGTCACCGCGCGAGAGTGTCTTTATATTCTGGTTTTCGTAAGTATATATTTCTTCCGTCAAAGGTCGAAACGTGCCGTAAAACATAGTTTGGTCCTTATGCAACACAAAAGGATTGGCGATTTTACCTAGAAACGTCACGACGGTTGCAGCGGGTGGCCCTGAAAAATCAACAGTAATTTGTGTAACATTGTAATTATTGTCCATTCAACAGGTTTATATTTTTTTATTTTATCAAGAGCAAGCTAAGCGGACTGACTTTAAGTGAGTGCGCGCCGTCGTTTTGGACGTGTTTTGTTTTTAATTAAGAGTTATCAGTACACACAAAGCAGTTAATAATTATTCTATTTTGTTCATTAATTCCGTTCTAATACATTACGTTGTGCATATTGTAACAGTACATATGTTACCACATCCACCTAAGTACTGAAAATTAATTTGATGGCCACCACTAGAAAAAATACATTAAAAGGTCTAGAATACCACCAAGTATACTAAAGAAAAGTACCATAAGTTAGAATAAGTGAAGCATCATTGAAAGGAATTCACTAGTAAATGCACCAAGAAAGAAGAAAAGAAGAATCAAGACGAGACGACCGACATACTATACCCAATAGATCAGTGAGAAGGACACCACACAACCAAAGAAGAAAGAAAAATCAGTGAGGAGGACAAGACAACAAAAGAAGAAAGAAGAGTCAGGAAGAAGAATACAAAAAGAACAACTTCAAGAAAGAAGAAGGAAGAACCAGTGTGAAGAAGACAAGTGAAAACCTCATCATGTATAAAATGAACAATAGTGAGGAGGAGATCAGTGAAGAAAGAAGAAGGAAGAAGGAAGATCACCAGAGCAAACACAAGAAGAATAAGGGAAGAAAATTGAAGTAAAACAAACTAGCATAAACCTTAAAAGAATATTTGTATTAAGAAGAAGGAAGAAATGTTAGTTAATTATATGATATGAATCCCTAAGCTGTATGGCAAAGTCAACATTGACAACAACTCATTTAATGAACACATTTATTGTTTATGTGAAACACATTATTGTAAATAAGTATTAACTATGGTAAATAAAGAGTCACAAGCAAACTGAATAAGGACAAGATGAGGTTATGATAGCTAAATGATGTGTAGTTATAGAATAAGCAGAGAAATATGCAACCAAAATAGTGAATGACCAATTGTACAGTGGGAATGATGTACATACAAACCCACTAATTAACAACAAATAAGATAATACAGTAGTAAACTAAATATGAACTATTGATAACCAATAACCAATGTACAAACATGAAATGAAAACCAGTCGAATAGTTTAAGATAGAAATATACAGCCATAAACAACTTTTCAATGTTTACTGAACCTATGACATAACCTAATCTGGGCATCCAGTTTTCAATAAAACTTGATAAAAAATGAACCAAAACAATGTTAGACCAAAATGTAATGAGCTAGGAAGTAAATAGAGCATATAAGGAATGTTTTGTACACGATAGCTAATAGTATAATAGTATATAAAAGATATATTTAAGTAATACAAGTATGACCAAATGCTTGTAATGGCAAAGTGACACTATGCAACCAAAATTATGTAATAAACACATTGTACAAAGCAAGTAACCCAATTAATGATTTGGTGTCGGACAGAATACTATTCCTATGAGCAATTGTAACCAAAATAACCATTTAAATAGTTTATATAAATGTAATTATAACTCAACCATTATGACAACTAGCTGCAAATAAAGTTTACTGCAGCCAAACCTTGCTAATAACCGAGTCAAATGCAAAGTGAACTGCATCACAATAACTATAAGGTCCTAGTGACTATTTCAGTTATCAATCAGAGAACAATACATCTAAAATGTCTATGATATTAAGCATACTACCAAGTAACGCCATACAGGCATAGCAAGCCTGATTCATAAATGATAATTAAGGCATGTGACAAATAATGTAGGGAAAAAGCACACTGCCAATAGTGACTTAACCCACCAAGGTATAAATATACTATGTTAGAACCTAATCAAATATTGTTATTAATAGAATATAAGAGAAACCAAAATGTATGACAATACTACCAAGTAAAGCCATATAGGCATAGCAGGCCTGATTCATATGTGATAATTAAGGCATTAAACAAATAAGTTAGGGAAAAGAACACTGTCAGTAGTGACTTAACCCATCAATATTTCATTACAACTTGTTAAAAGTTAATTAAATACTCTTATTACTGTGTAATGAACAAACCAAAAACGTATGACCATAAGTTTAAGAGTGAAGCTATGAAAAAGGACACAGTATTAATGATAGGACATAGTTTTAAGAGAAATTTGTACAGTAGCTTAAGAGTGAGACATTACTGTAAAAAATAACATAAAAACCATGAATTGTTAATAATTAATGGTTTAATGGACACCAAGCATAAATGCTAAGTGCTAAGTCTGATAACCCTTATCAGGAATATATGATAAGGGGACTCAAATTAATCGTCTTTCAAAAACACGAACAATGAGAGTAAGCACAACATTCTCAGTGCAATTATAAGAAAGATATTAGACTTTTAAAAATAATTGCATTGTGCTTAGCCCTTCCGCATAGTCATGTAAACCAAATTTTCATAATCTTGTCCCCAAAGGCTGACGCTTATGATAGCGTCTATTTTGACGAAGTCTACCGTAAATAAACGAATTGCAAAAACTGACCAATCAGAACACATAAAAAATCCGATATTCATCATTCCAGCCCATGAGCCGGAGACAGTATTACAACAACAGCGAAGCGGAATGCACGCTAGTCAACGCCTCAGAAAAACGTGCGTTTGACAGCAAAACAGCATCAACCATGTTAACCTCAAATTGAGACATAAGTTATCTATCAGAAGAATCAGCGCAGTATATTTACAAGTGTAATCTAATCGGAGTTTATGCGCATAGGAGTGTGTGCAGTGTTGTGATAAAGTTCAAATAATTAATTAATCAATTTTAATTAATTAATAAAGTGTAAATCTTCAACCGACGAGAGACGCAAGTATTATTAATTACGAATATTATGTCATGATAGTCTATAAGCAAAATAATTGAACGCTAAAAGCGATTAAAATTGAAATATAGAAACAATTCAATTCCCTATCCTTACTAGGAGGGAACCAATAAATACAAATGAACAATGTTGAAATTGAACGTTCTGAGTAATGACAGTTTAACTATTTGTGTACTGTAAATAGCTAGGATAAGCAAAGACATTGTGATATCAATGAAGAGTATACGTACTCTAATACCATCAGTAGATAGAAGTATAAATATTTGTTATTAAATTCAATTAATAGTTTCGCCGGTGTGCGATAACTATAATAAACAAATTACATTTACCTGAAATGGGAGTATCCAATTTCATAGATGATTGTAGTACATGATAATGGATTATAACAATCACTATTAATTATTAATAAATAATTCACTACTTTTAACCAAATAATGTTGCACTAAACTATGTATAAAGCATGTGCCTAACTATGAACAGTGGTTCATATTTTATGTTTTTTTCATTAATAATCATTGAATTTTTATTTTTATGTTGACTCTAACCGTAGCTATTATTCCAAGAAGGTGTATTTTGCAGTTTAAAAGAACCTACTACTTTTGTTATTATCATCATTGTTAAATTTTCAAGTCGAACAATCCGACATAACCTACAAATTTGTCAAACCACATTGTATTACTAATCAGAGGCAGTCATGCCAACTAGAGCTCATCATTTGTTTTAGAGTTCATGTTTACTTTAAAAGTATTTATTGTTAACTTAAAAGAAGGATAAAACTCCTTATTGTATTGAATTTCACTGTGTGTTATTTGAATAAATTGCCATTATTGTTTTTTACCAGTGAAAGAGTTGACTTTATTTGTAACAGTAAAATTACAGCTTAGAGGAGAAAAACGAGGCGGTTGGTACCTTACTGAGAATGCGAATTATTCAAATTGAATGATTCTTTGTTTTGTTTACAACCGTTCAGATCAACATACTTACAATAATAATATATATGAGTTGTTATGTATACCATATCTGTGTTTGTGTATGTTAGTGTATAGGAAGAAACAACTGATCTCCTCAAGACAGCTGATCTACAAAGAGTCAACGGAACGTCCAGTGAAAGAATTTTAACAGTAAATGTAATATACAAAATTAAATTATATAAACAGACAACTAATACGACGAAAAAAGAGTAAGTACCGAGTTATTCAATCCTGGATTCAACAATAGGTTGAATTGAGGGGAATAAGTCACTAAACGGTATAAAATAATAATAAAATTTGATATAGAACAATCACGATTAGCCGAGAGCAAGACCCAATTAACCGTAAAAGAACCCTGAGACTAACTAATAATAACAAATATAAAAAGAGACATATTCGTCTTCTTACAAAATTGACGAACCCAACGCGGGACTTTAAGGAGAGGAGTCTTCGTCTAGTTACAAATTGGCGCACAACGTTCGAGCAAAATTAGGCGAAAAAATATCCAACCTAATTTACAAAATAATTATTAACCTAATTTTCGAGGCAGCTGCAATACACCGGACTAAAAATGCAACGGAGAGCAACCTCTAAAAGACGTGCGGCGGAGGCAGATAAAGAGATAGACATGGATGATAAGGAGGCGACGCCGGTCGAAGATCTAGAAGAAATATTACCTACTGTAGAACCCAGCCGACCGATACAAACAGAGGAACCACAAGAGAGACCCACAATAACGGGGGACAGTAATATCATGGAGATGCTGAAGAATATGATGGAAGAAAATAGAAAACATATGGAGTCCAGCCAGAAGAATATTGAATTGTTAAAGGAAGAATTGAAGGAAGACGGTCAGAAGAATATAGAACTGTTAAAGGAAGAGTTGAAGGAAGATGGCCAGAAGAATATTGCATTATTAAAAGAAGAGTTGAAGGAAGACGGCCAGAAGAATATTGCATTATTAAAAGAAGAGTTGAAGGAAGACGGCCAGAAGAATATTGCATTATTAAAAGAAGAGTTGAAGGAAGACGGCCAGAAGAATATTGCATTATTAAAAGAAGATTTTAACGAGAAATTAAATAAGAATATGGAGTCGATTCATAAGAAGATGGATGACAATCAGAAAAATAATGAATTATTAACAAAAAATATCGAATCGTTGAAGGAGGATTTCAGAGGGGAGTTAAACAAGAAGACGGAGGAGACAAATAAAATCATAGCTTCATTGAAGGAAGACACCCAAGAGTTGAGCAAGAAGATTGATGACAGCATCGAAGATAGTAATAAGAAGATTGAAATTATCAGCCAGAGACTCGAAGACAGTCACGAAAAATTGAATACGAAAATAGGAGAGGAGATAACCGAAGTTAGACGGGAAGTTTCTGAAATCGGCGAGAGGTGCGAAGAAAACCAACAAGAAATACAGAGAACGAAAGAGACACTTCAAACCCGAGTAAATAACATCGAAGAATCCCATTTAAATAAATTCGAAATCTTGACTAAGAAACAAGAAGACTTGGGAACGAGATGTGAAGAAATCACCACCACCGTGAATGATGTTCGGGAGCAGGTACAAACTGACAAGGAGAAGATGGCGGAACTTCAACGGCGAGAACTTAATAATTTCAGGGAAGAAATTAATTTATTCCGGAGTCAACCAATCCAAGTGACCGGAATAACGAACATAGAGAATCGTGAACTGATCAATTTCCAACATTACAAAAGGAATCCCATGGAGTTCATCGAGAGAGTAGAAGAAAATATAGCCCGTACACGCGAAACTAGGTGGTCCACCATCAGAAATATGTTAGACGAGTACTTTAAGGACGTGCGCGATAACTGGTGGACGGCTACCCGACATGATATACAAAATTATGCAGAGTTCAAGGCGCTGTTTAAGACGAAATATTGGTCCGAATCGGCACAGAACATAGTGCGGGACGACATCTGCAACGGGAAGTATGACCGCAGTAAAGGGGCATCACTCACCGCATACTTCTTAGGCAAGGTATGTATGGCCAGAAATCTTGAGCCAAAGATACCTGAAGAATGCCTTGTCACGAAATTAGCGTATCACTTCGAAGAGGGCGTGGCCAGAGCGAGACTGAACGGACAAATAAGAACGATCCAAAGTATGTCCGCATTATTAGAAAATTATGAGCAGGAGAAGTACTATCGGAGGAGTCGACAGGGACCCGACCCATACTTCGATAGAAACGGTCAGGCCGGATACCGAAATAATTATCGAGGTAATTATAATAATTCAAACCGAGATAATGCTGACCAGAACCTGAGGCCAAATAATAACGGGAATAATCATCCGCCAGATAGAAATAACCCGAATTACAGGCCTAATTATAATAATAATTATAATCAAAATACCCCTAATAACAACCACCGTCCTAATTATAACAATGGAAATCAACATCGGCCAAATAATGGTAACCACCCCTACCGTCCGAATAATAACAATCGCCAGTACCGACCGAACAACGGGAATAACCACAACCCGAGCAATTTTAGGAGAGCTAACTACGTTCGTGCTGACGACAGAAACGGAGGGAGACGCTTCTATCAGGGACGCCGAAGCTTCAATGAAGATAATAACCCGTATAGTCAGGACGCAAGGAGTAGCGAATCCGGGTACGACACACGAAGGAGCCGCAGTAGCGAAGATATAAACAGAAATAATAATAGCGGACGTCAATACAACAATCCGACTAGACCAGAAGAACGGGAAAACAGAAACCCCAACACTAATGACAGGAGCGGAGAAGAAAACGCTACCTCTTTAAACGGACAACGGCAGTGAAAACTCACTTCTAACCCTCACTGATCCGATCTATTGGGTACGACGAACTACGACGACGGACAAACAATCAAGCGACATTTACTATCATACGCAATCACTACCTGAAGGACATCAGAGAAGATCTGATGGAAGAAGAAATTACAGAAAACAATAATAATAACAACAGCGAAATCGCGTATATTTCCGCCGAAGTGAATGGCGTGTTGACTAAAATCATGATAGACACTGGAGCCAATGTATCGCTCATCGATCAACTAGAACTTAATAAAATACAGAACAGGAGTAAGGAACCCATATCGACCTTACCGATAAATAATATTATTTTGATCGGAGCGACCGGACGACAAAATAAGACCATAAGAAAGCAAGTCCAACTAGAAGTCACCAGTCAAGGGAATACCCTTCCTATAATATTTTTAGTAGCCAGTGGGTTACCATTCAGTTTGTTGATAGGCTGTGACGTATTAAGAAAGTACGCAGCTATAATAGATATGAGCAGAGCAAAGGTATCTCTGAGCTCAAATTGTGTGCAATGGACGGCGGAATTAATTGGAAGCGAAGAAGCCCCTCACGACCGAATCATTTGTTACATTCACGAAGATAATAATTATAGGAACGAAATACCTAGAGAAGAAATAAATTGTGACTATGAAAATGACGACTTATGGGAAGAAAAATTAGAAGAAATCCGGAGGTTCCAGACAGCCAAAAGCGATAGAAGAATAACCGACAACCAGGTGGAAAGATTGATTGCAATTTACGAGCAGTATAGACACGTATTTTCCAATGCTCCTGGAAAAGTAAAGGATTTCCAATGTGAGATTAAATTCAAGGAAGCAGCCAATTTTAAGAGGAAATCATACCCCATTGCCTATTCGCAAAAAGAAGCGGTCCGAGCGGAAATAAATAGACTTATCGATGAAGACATTATCGAATATAGCTGTTCACCTTATACAAATCCTATAGTGGCAGTGCCGAAGAAAAACGGTCAAGTAAGAATATGTCTGGATGCCAGAGAAATCAATAAAATCATAATTAACGACCGAACTTCACCAGGTGAGATCGAAGAGCTATTAAAGAAATTCCACGGTACCCGTTTTATTAGCATTTGGGATACCGTCTGCGGGTATTGGCAAGTGGAGTTGCACCCCAATAGCCGAAAATACATGGCATTCATATTCGAAGGGCGAAACTACCAATTTAAGAGGCTACCCTTCGGTTTAGTAAATTCAGTGGGCATTTTTGTGAAGTGTATGGACCAAGTTCTAGGTCAAGAGGCCCTACAATTCACTACGGTATACGTTGACGATCTATTAATTACGTCTGATAACTGGGAAGATCATTGTGACCGTATTGAGAAGGTGTTATCAAAACTGGCAGAAAATCACGTGACACTTAAACTAGAGAAGTCGAAATTCATCGCTGATGAAGTACAATTCTTAGGATTTAACCTATCCGAAAACGGCATAACACCATCACAGGAAAAAATCGAAGCAATACAATCATTCCCAACGCCCAAGAACAAAAAGCAGTTACAGTCATTTTTAGGTATCTGCAACTATTACCGTAAGTTCCAAAACAACTACTCAAAATTAACGGCCGAATTTTCGCAACAACTATCCTCTAGAGATAAGTGGAAGTGGGGAGCAGAACAGGATGCCACTTTCAAACTAATAAAGGAAAAATTCTTAGAATCAATAATGTTACGCCACCCCGACTTTAAGAGAACATTTTATATGAATTGCGACGCCAGCGACGTGAGTCTAGGATCCGTCCTATATCAAGAAGATGACCAAGGAAATCACCTTGTGGTTAGCTTCGCCAGCATAGTCCTGAACAAGAGTGAGCGCAACTATCATACTACCGAAAAAGAATTACTCAGCATTGTATTTGCCTGCAACAAATTCCGAACTTACATTTTGGGTTACTCTTTAACCGTAAGGACAGATCACAAATCGATATCCTTTTTGAAAAATTGCAAATTGAACCACGGGAGACTTACCAGGTGGACGTTAGCGTTACAGGAATATAATATTAACTGGGAGTATGTGCCTGGAAAATACAACGTAGCAGCAGATGTGCTATCGAGAGTCAACATCCAAAACCAAACTTTCGAGGGAGAAAGAGAGACGGTAGCCAAAGTATATCACATTATAAAGGACAGGACAGAACTAGCCGAGATAATAAATAAAATAAAACTCCAACAAAGAAGCGAGGAGAAATTGAACAACATTTGCCAGAGATTAATAAATAAAGACGAGAGAATTACCCCATACTATTGTGTATACCAAGACGTCCTGTTTATAAGAAACACTAACCAAAGTAACCAGTGGAAATTACTTATACCCAAAACTATGGAAAAGGAGATCACCATGGATTACCACATTAGATATGGTCACATGGGGGCTATTAAAGTCAAAAAGGCATTAGAGGGGAATGTGTACTTCAAGGATATCAACAGGAGAGTACGCCGTTACATTAGGAATTGCCACCTATGTCAGATGGTAAAGTGTAACAACGAGAGGAAGGAGGGTTTAATGATACCAATCACCTCATCCAAGAAGCTAGAAAAGGTATTTGTTGATATTTGCGGCCCATTACCAAGGAGTGGGGGAAGACGACAATACAAATTCATCGTCATTATCTTCGACCACTACACTAAATATACGAAGTTGTATCCGATCAACAGAGCCACCACAAAAAATCTGTTGAGTATAATTATGAGTAAATACATGGTAGAGGTAGGCGTGCCTGGGTCGATAATCACTGACCATAGAACCCAGTTCAAGGGAAAAGTATGGAGGGAAACACTGCTGAGTAAGGGAGTGAGAACCTTCAAAACCTCAGTGTACCACCCTAGCAGCAACCCCGCTGAAAGAGTTCTCCGGGAAGTAGGAAGAATCCTGAGAACATACTGTCACCAACAACAAAGAAAGTGGGAAGAGTATTTACCAGCTGCAGAGGATTTTATCAACCTGGCGTACCATCAAGCAATAGATACAACCCCATTTACCACTATGTTTGAGAGAAGACCTCCTAGAGAAATTATAGAATTAATAGAATTTCCCCCAGGCGATGATTACACCTTTGACCAAATAAAATTTTATAACAAGACCGTCGAACGAGCGGAGAAAATGCGAGAAAAATATAAGAAGCAACAACCCAAAATAATCCAATACAAAATGGGAGAACTAGTGTTACTAAAAAATCGAGAGCTCCCCAGTACCCTTGAAGGGATTGCAAAGAAGTTCCTACTACTATACACTGGACCCTACACTATCGTCAAGGATAATCAAAACAACACATACGAAATTATGGACCCAAATACCAATAGAACCAAGGGAGTCTATAATCAAGCTTCACTGAAAAAATATAACCATCCAGAATAAAGGTTCACCCAACTAACCTTTGAAGGAGTAGAGAAGAAGAAGGCCAAAGAGTGTAAAACAAGAGAAGGACATTATCATGGAAAGAAAAGGAAAAGAAAAATATATATTAAATGATTATTGTGACCCCAAGAGTATCTATAAAATCAGATACTAACCATTAATGTATCGTTATTATGTTATCACTTTATATTATAATTATCAAATATTGTATACCCAATAACTCACCAACAGAAGAAGAGGCTATTCTTATGGAAAGAAGAAAAGAAAAATGTTTATTAAGTGAATATTGTATATAAAAGAAGAAATTTTATTAATCAAATATTGTATTAAATATTGAATGAAATATGTTTGTCAAATGAATGTTATATGTAACACGAGGAAAAGAAGACTAATATCTAATGACTAAACCACAACGAAAACAAGCAACTAGTGAACACACTTAAGATATTTTAAACAATGTTTACTATCACTTTTAAGAAAAAATTGTGTACTATTCAAAATAAAATGTTAAAAAATTATGACATTTGCTAGAGAAGAAAAGGAGACCATTAATGAGGATATTATGTAGAAAAGATAGTGAAAAAGAGAATTGACCAAGAAAAAAGAAGAAAGATCCAGCCAATGCGAAGAACAATTTTGTCACGATATGGAGAGGAGGAAAAAATGAAGATTATTTACAAATGCTATTTGTCAACAACATTAACGAATGAAGATCTGCAGAAGTGAAGAAGGAATCCAGAAGAGAGTGTATAATAAAATATAAAAGGCATGAAAATGAATAACCCCAAGAGTGTTTATTATTATTAGTCGAAAGAGACTGTTTATGAGTATTATTATTTAATGAATTGACTGTAGAAAAGTTCCAGCAATCATTTAACTGGGCAGGGATGAGGTACCCCTGATCTCAGAAAGAATGTAGTTATGGGCGACGGAGTTAGGTAAGCCAGAGAGCCCACCCGAATCGATTCCAGCTACCAAGTTAGGGAAAAAATGTTAGGGAAATTAAATATTTAAGGGAAAAAACATGACAAGCCAAGAATATAATTAAACAAGATTCCAAGAGTATGAAGGAGAAGGAGATACAGAGAATATAGTGAACTGAAGACAAATGTAAGAGTAAATACAAGATATAAAAACATTATATGTGACTTAAGAGTGAAACATAAAATTGATAATTTCTTCAATCAAAAAATGAAGATATCAGAAATGATCAATTCTAATAAGGAGGCAATATGTAACAGTACATATGTTACCACATCCACCTAAGTACTGAAAATTAATTTGATGGCCACCACTAGAAAAAATACATTAAAAGGTCTAGAATACCACCAAGTATAGTAAAGAAAAGTACCATAAGTTAGAATAAGTGAAGCATCATTGAAAGGAATTCACTAGTAAATGCACCAAGAAAGAAGAAAAGAAGAATCAAGACGAGACGACCGACATACTATACCCAATAGATCAGTGAGAAGGACACCACACAACCAAAGAAGAAAGAAAAATCAGTGAGGAGGACAAGACAACAAAAGAAGAAAGAAGAGTCAGGAAGAAGAATACAAAAAGAACAACTTCAAGAAAGAAGAAGGAAGAACCAGTGTGAAGAAGACAAGTGAAAACCTCATCATGTATAAAATGAACAATAGTGAGGAGGAGATCAGTGAAGAAAGAAGAAGGAAGAAGGAAGATCACCAGAGCAAACACAAGAAGAATAAGGGAAGAAAATTGAAGTAAAACAAACTAGCATAAACCTTAAAAGAATATTTGTATTAAGAAGAAGGAAGAAATGTTAGTTAATTATATGATATGAATCCCTAAGCTGTATGGCAAAGTCAACATTGACAACAACTCATTTAATGAACACATTTATTGTTTATGTGAAACACATTATTGTAAATAAGTATTAACTATAGTAAATAAAGAGTCACAAGCAAACTGAATAAGGACAAGATGAGGTTATGATAGCTAAATGATGTGTAGTTATAGAATAAGCAGAGAAATATGCAACCAAAATAGTGAATGACCAATTGTACAGTGGGAATGATGTACATACAAACCCACTAATTAACAACAAATAAGATAATACAGTAGTAAACTAAATATGAACTATTGATAACCAATAACCAATGTACAAACATGAAATGAAAACCAGTCGAATAGTTTAAGATAGAAATATACAGCCATAAACAACTTTTCAATGTTTACTGAACCTATGACATAACCTAATCTGGGCATCCAGTTTTCAATAAAACTTGATAAAAAATGAACCAAAACAATGTTAGACCAAAATGTAATGAGCTAGGAAGTAAATAGAGCATATAAGGAATGTTTTGTACACGATAGCTAATAGTATAATAGTATATAAAAGATATATTTAAGTAATACAAGTATGACCAAATGCTTGTAATGGCAAAGTGACACTATGCAACCAAAATTATGTAATAAACACATTGTACAAAGCAAGTAACCCAATTAATGATTTGGTGTCGGACAGAATACTATTCCTATGAGCAATTGTAACCAAAATAACCATTTAAATAGTTTATATAAATGTAATTATAACTCAACCATTATGACAACTAGCTGCAAATAAAGTTTACTGCAGCCAAACCTTGCTAATAACCGAGTCAAATGCAAAGTGAACTGCATCACAATAACTATAAGGTCCTAGTGACTATTTCAGTTATCAATCAGAGAACAATACATCTAAAATGTCTATGATATTAAGCATACTACCAAGTAACGCCATACAGGCATAGCAAGCCTGATTCATAAATGATAATTAAGGCATTTGACAAATAATGTAGGGAAAAAGCACACTGCCAATAGTGACTTAACCCACCAAGGTATAAATATACTATGTTAGAACCTAATCAAATATTGTTATTAATAGAATATAAGAGAAACCAAAATGTATGACAATACTACCAAGTAAAGCCATATAGGCATAGCAGGCCTGATTCATATGTGATAATTAAGGCATTAAACAAATAAGTTAGGGAAAAGAACACTGTCAGTAGTGACTTAACCCATCAATATTTCATTACAACTTGTTAAAAGTTAATTAAATACTCTTATTACTGTGTAATGAACAAACCAAAAACGTATGACCATAAGTTTAAGAGTGAAGCTATGAAAAAGGACACAGTATTAATGATAGGACATAGTTTTAAGAGAAATTTGTACAGTAGCTTAAGAGTGAGACATTACTATAAAAAATAACATAAAAACCATGAATTGTTAATAATTAATGGTTTAATGGACACCAAGCATAAATGCTAAGTGCTAAGTCTGATAACCCTTATCAGAAATATATGATAAGGGGACTCAAATTAATCGTCTTTCAAAAACACGAACAATGAGAGTAAGCACAACATTCTCAGTGCAATTATAAGAAAGATATTAGACTTTTAAAAATAATTGCATTGTGCTTAGCCCTTCCGCATAGTCATGTAAACCAAATTTTCATAATCTTGTCCCCAAAGGCTGACGCTTATGATAGCGTCTATTTTGACGAAGTCTACCGTAAATAAACGAATTGCAAAAACTGACCAATCAGAACACATAAAAAATCCGATATTCATCATTCCAGCCCATGAGCCGGAGACAGTATTACAACAACAGCGAAGCGGAATGCACGCTAGTCAACGCCTCAGAAAAACGTGCGTTTGACAGCAAAACAGCATCAACCATGTTAACCTCAAATTGAGACATAAGTTATCTATCAGAAGAATCAGCGCAGTATATTTACAAGTGTAATCTAATCGGAGTTTATGCGCATAGGAGTGTGTGCAGTGTTGTGATAAAGTTCAAATAATTAATTAATCAATTTTAATTAATTAATAAAGTGTAAATCTTCAACCGACGAGAGACGCAAGTATTATTAATTACGAATATTATGTCATGATAGTCTATAAGCAAAATAATTGAACGCTAAAAGCGATTAAAATTGAAATATAGAAACAATTCAATTCCCTATCCTTACTAGGAGGGAACCAATAAATACAAATGAACAATGTTGAAATTGAACGTTCTGAGTAATGACAGTTTAACTATTTGTGTACTGTAAATAGCTAGGATAAGCAAAGACATTGTGATATCAATGAAGAGTATACGTACTCTAATACCATCAGTAGATAGAAGTATAAATATTTGTTATTAAATTCAATTAATAGTTTCGCCGGTGTGCGATAACTATAATAAACAAATTACATTTACCTGAAATGGGAGTATCCAATTTCATAGATGATTGTAGTACATGATAATGGATTATAACAATCACTATTAATTATTAATAAATAATTCACTACTTTTAACCAAATAATGTTGCACTAAACTATGTATAAAGCATGTGCCTAACTATGAACAGTGGTTCATATTTTATGTTTTTTTCATTAATAATCATTGAATTTTTATTTTTATGTTGACTCTAACCGTAGCTATTATTCCAAGAAGGTGTATTTTGCAGTTTAAAAGAACCTACTACTTTTGTTATTATCATCATTGTTAAATTTTCAAGTCGAACAATCCGACATAACCTACAAATTTGTCAAACCACATTGTATTACTAATCAGAGGCAGTCATGCCAACTAGAGCTCATCATTTGTTTTAGAGTTCATGTTTACTTTAAAAGTATTTATTGTTAACTTAAAAGAAGGATAAAACTCCTTATTGTATTGAATTTCACTGTGTGTTATTTGAATAAATTGCCATTATTGTTTTTTACCAGTGAAAGAGTTGACTTTATTTGTAACAGTAAAATTACAGCTTAGAGGAGAAAAACGAGGCGGTTGGTACCTTACTGAGAATGCGAATTATTCAAATTGAATGATTCTTTGTTTTGTTTACAACCGTTCAGATCAACATACTTACAATAATAATATATATGAGTTGTTATGTATACCATATCTGTGTTTGTGTATGTTAGTGTATAGGAAGAAACAACTGATCTCCTCAAGACAGCTGATCTACAAAGAGTCAACGGAACGTCCAGTGAAAGAATTTTAACAGTAAATGTAATATACAAAATTAAATTATATAAACAGACAACTAATACGACGAAAAAAGAGTAAGTACCGAGTTATTCAATCCTGGATTCAACAATAGGTTGAATTGAGGGGAATAAGTCACTAAACGGTATAAAATAATAATAAAATTTGATATAGAACAATCACGATTAGCCGAGAGCAAGACCCAATTAACCGTAAAAGAACCCTGAGACTAACTAATAATAACAAATATAAAAAGAGACATATTCGTCTTCTTACAAAATTGACGAACCCAACGCGGGACTTTAAGGAGAGGAGTCTTCGTCTAGTTACAATATTCATGTATGCCTACATCAAAAAACATACTCAATACATTTTAATGTCTTTACGCACATTCATTGTAAAGTAATTAATTCATTTTCGTAAACTGTCAAAAAAAAAAAACAAATTTAAAAAATATTCAGTGAAGCATTTGTAAACGGGCGGAGTTCTCCCGGTGGAAAAATCTATTTCAGAAACTGGGATACTTCCACATCAGCTACGGTTTACCCTCGCTCACCATTACCAAGCAAACTCATATCCCTCATATCCCCCACATTTTACTCTCACTAGCCCCCAATATATTTATTGTGCACCATCAGATCGGTAATATATATCAGATCCGATCACATTTCCGATCTGATGATGAGGTGTGAAGTTTGAAAGCGCTAATCGTAAATGTTTTCCTCAGTGGAGTGCAAAAGTGTTATTTCTGCTTGTGATTATAACCACTAACACAGCTTTATTAATTAAATAATAAAAAATTAAATAGAAGATAATTTAGATTAAGACATTTCGATGATATGCATTTTTTCTTCGGATATTCTATGCGGTTGTAGTAATTTTTAAAATTATTTTCGAAAGTCAAAAGTAATGTAAAAATATTTTAGGAGCGCAAATGTCAGCGGTTTTCGAAATATGGTTAAATTTTTTTTTAATTAAATTAGTTTCCACAATAAAAAGCCCTTTAACAGCTTTTAGATAATTTTTGCTTAAAAGTAGTTTGTAATCAAGGTAGAACGCTAAAATTGACTAAAATATTTCATGGGTGACTAAAAAGTGTGAATATCCTTAAATCATGGTAATTTAGTCAAGTGATGTCAAAGGAATTATCATAAAATTAAATTAAATGAATAATAAATTGAATTTGTTCAATTTACTGGAAAGTATACAACACGATTTTTAGAATAAACAAACATGAAGCGATTTGCTAAAGTGTTTAGTAGACCTAAATCAAGTTCGAAACGGAAGAGCAAAGGCTCCCAGTCTATAAATTAACTAACTTTGTCACATTTTACCGTGAAGAAGTCAACAAGAGACCGTATTATTTGCAGTAATTTTATTCGTTTATGTACGGAATTTCTATTTTGTTTACTAACGACGAGTTTGATTGATTAGAACAGAAGATACACGTTACTAGACTTTTTTATGACACTCAGTTCACTCAGTCGATTTCACTTATTACAGAGGTGTGCAAATTATTAGACTCAAACAAGGAATTTAGGAAAAACTTTTTTTTTCTACAAAACTCTTTATTAACACATGGCTTACAACAATTAATATTTAGTATGATATCCTTTGCCCTTTATAATCATGTTTATATAATTTGGCATGCTTTTCATTAGTGTTTCGCAGGTTTGTTTTATGTCTTCAACCCTGTGCCATATTCGTATCAATTCAGCTATAAGATCAGTTTTGGTGTTGATTGCCTTCTTCTTAATTTTTTTCTTGACAATTGCCCAAAGATTCTCAATCGTATTAGCATCTGGGCTAATATTGTAATATTGGCACAAGGGTAGTTCATTTTTACCTTTAGTGCATTAACTACAAAAAAGAGCTTTACTAACTTTTTCATACCGTCCCACTTTAATGCTTTTTTCTTTCCGTTAAACTGTCGGTGTAAACTCTTTTCATTCACCAAACGTCAATCTCAGTTCTCTTCTTTTCCACCCCAGTATCGTAGACGGCCCGATATTTATATCCCTTGCGATTTGGTTCACATTTTCACCTTTGTCCAATCTTCTTTTTAGAAGCGTCCAATTTAATTCGAATCGTCACATTACTCTGTTTCTTCTTTTCTCAGACGTCATCTTTAATACTTACTAACGCTAAATAAAAGAAAAAATAAATTTCAGTCACGAAGGAATAGTTCGTCTCGGTTACGTTAACAATCACTAACCTTTAGAAAACATGTCCAGTCAACTAACGTTTGTTTACTCTTAAACTGGATTCTGATGTAAACAAAACCATCTGCATGTGCTAGAAATAAAGTAGTTCGCAACAGATCGGTGTTAACTGCACCGCATATTTTAAGCAATAAACTAGTGCCGCCTAGTGGCAGGTATGCAGGTATTAGTGGCGGTACCGAAAAGTGGGAAAAAAGGGGAGAATTCAGCAAATCTCGAAGGCGCGTTTGCATTTGCGTATATTAGCTTTCAGCATTGTCATCTTATAGCAGGAATGGACTGAATTATTAAGTTTGTACCTTTAATGTGAATTAAGAAAATATTTTGTTATTAGCATACTTTTTCCTTTTTCTTTCTTAACTAACTTATTTAGTTGTAAAGCAATTTAATATGAAATATTTATGCACTTTCATTTTAAAAAAATTACTTAAAATTAAACAAACTTATAGTGTTTAAGCTTTTACCAATCTCATTCTTTATATATGTATCAGATTACAGTACTTTATATATTTTTAAGTAGACGAGTGATAAAAACTTTGAAACTTACATGTGTGTACTTCACCAGACACAAAATCCGGATGGCTGAGGATGGGTTTACAATGGTACCCGAAACATGTTCCTAATAAGGAAAGAAATATCTTCAGGTAAATTCATTATAAAATTAAATATAAAATATACATCAAGAAACGGACTGTAGCAAAAAATGTTTGAGTATATATATATATATATATATATATATATATTACATTAAATATTTATAATTAAATTTACCTCAAGATGTTATTTTTTTCCTTTTTTGGAACATGTTTCGGGTATTATCTTGTACCCATCCTCAGCCTTCCGGTTTTTTTGTCTGGTGAAGTACGTATGTGTTGTTGGTTGACTATTATTATTGTGGCTCCTGTTGGCTTCTGGTATTTCAGATTAGTTTTATTGTGTGTGATTGTGGTGTATGTGTTAGTTTATTGTGTATTTTCAATGTCTTTGTTACAAATATATATTTGTTATTGGAATATATATATATATATATCATTTTCTATATAAGTAACTCGATGTTTCTTGCAGTAATTATATAATTTGTGATGTTTTCAATTTGTTTCTTCTGCAAGTAGACAGTATTGTATATTCTTTTAAAAAAAAAAAAAAAAAAAAAAAAAAGAATATACAATACTGTCTACTTGCAGAAGAAACAAATTGAAAACATCACAAATTATATATATATTCAATCACTTTCTGCTACAGTTCGTTTCTTTATATATATAAAGTATTTAAAATTTATAATTACATTACCTCAAGATGTAGATCCAAGAAATATATAAATCCAATTTAGCCACACATGCAATAAACACAGGACACGAATTCCCAAACATAACCAATGTATCACTAATAAAACATATATCACACAAAAGCACCATAATGAACATTTGGGAAAATTTACAAATATACAAACATAAAACACAAAACAAACTAATACCAGAACAAATACAAATCAATACAAAACATGACACAATATTCAAAGCACTCAATATCGAAAATACACAAAATACAAAAACATATACCACAACCACACACAATAATACAACTTTAAAAGACCAAAGACCAACAAACTACCTTAATAACATCCAGCAGCCAACACACAAATACTTAACCAGAAACAAGATGGCGAAGGCTGAAGATGAGAGAACAGGAACTCTCGAAACATGTTCCAAATAAGGAAAAGAACATCTTGAGGTAATATAATTATAAATTTTAAATACTATATATATATACTTATATATTTTCAATCGTATATTGAATTATATCGTAGCCAAAAGGACCTAACGTAAAACAGCTATAAGTGTATCTTATTTAGCAATTATTAAAACGCAAATATTGTATAACCTGGGAGGTGGGGGTAACTGCTGCCATCTTACATGCCAGGTTGTGAACTCATGAATTAACTGCGTTTCATGTAAAATATTTTAACAACAGTGGAGCGTTTGGAGAGTTCGCAGTTTAAAGAGATTGGTTCTAACCCGAGTCTCGAACGTCGTAATTGAAAGCCTAATCTCGTTGATGAAGAAATAACCGAGGTGGGCTCTCTACTTCTGCAGTCAACTACAGGTTATTTAAATCACATGCAGTCCTGCTGTATATGCTCGCCTCGCAACCATCACTATTACTGTTCGCATTTGTCCCAGAATACTCTATCAGGATGTGGATAAACATCAAATACACTTCAAATATAATGAGCAAAATCTTTGTCAGTATAGGCTACTTCGGCTTTACAATCTCATCAACGTAAATTTTAAAATAATTGACCAGCTCATAGATAGACTCCTTAGTTGAATAACACAGACTACTAGGATTTCGAATTAATAGTAGATCAACATATTTGTTAACTGTTTCATAGACGTTTCGCTGCACTTTCTTGCACCGTCCTTGAAGTTTATTACTGTATTGATTGAAAACCGTGTTCTCATAGAACTTGCTTTTTTATTTTGCAGAACGTTTCCGGGGACCGGTAGTATTCCACTCGTCAGAGCTTGGCAAATTCTGACAGGGAACAGAGTTGTTTCCCAAGCACTGAGGAAGGGGTACCACCAGTTCCCGAAAGCACTTTGTAAAATGGAAAAGTAAAATCTTTGAGGAAACGGTTTTCAATTAATAATAGATATTTGTTAAGCCCATCGCATACGTTTGCTTTCCGCACAAGTGTGTGTGTGTGAACTACGCAGGCTTAGCCTAGAGAACAGTAATGCGTGTAAATTAGCTGTACACTTGAAGCAGTTAAACTTTAGTGAGCCGTGTATCCGGAGTAAGCGCTGGTAGTTATGTTTAATTTAATAGTAACGCAGTTTCGTTTCAGCTGAATCATATCTATTTTGATAACATAATTGTCTTCATATACACGTCAAACGTAATATCTGTTCTGGCCGTGAACAGATTAATGTAAATGGAGTTAACAAAATAACAACAACGAAACACTAGAGTAACGGTTGTCTATCGTGTTAGTGCGAGCAGCCACAATGGCCCAAGACTCCATCCGTTACCTCGCAACAACGGACGGACACTTTACCAGCGTGTTATTTAA
Source organism: Magicicada septendecula (assembly GCA_034769895.1). Lineage (NCBI taxonomy): Eukaryota > Metazoa > Arthropoda > Insecta > Hemiptera > Cicadidae > Magicicada > Magicicada septendecula. Next base: position 81,998,952 of record CM068368.1, on the reverse strand, counting down.
TAACAGTAATTGTCATCGTCGTCAGGTCACTTTGTGGATTAGGGAGGCGTTCCGGTCTCATTTCTTACTTCTTGCCAATGCTAATTAGATCCAGTGTATTTAACCCTACGCGTAACTTCCGTTATGGCTTTAGATTTTCTGTCATTCGCACTAGCGTACGCCTGAAGACGAATGCCACACGCAACACGCTCTTCTCCCCACAAATTTAATAATTAATAAAATTGTTTAACAACTTGCTTTATAGATTTACGAGATAATCAAAACTCGTAGACTTCTTAGTCTTGTAATCGTCAGTATTTTTAAACACAGAGACCGTACTCATATAAAAGTGTTGTGTTACGAAAAATTATTTTAAGAATTTTTATGAATTAATTTTTATATCATTGCACTTTGTGCAGCATCATGTATTCCGTTGTATCTTTTCACTGTAGGGTGAATCTTTTCCTTTGTTTTAATTAACTTTATTATTTTTTAAATAAACAAACTACTAATAAAAATACATAAAGCCATAAATTAATTGGTTATTTTCCAGTAAAAATCAAAACTACAGATAGTTCAATTGTGTAACTATTTAATTAAAGTAATGTTCAGTGCTCTAAGGACAGCGCTGCGACAGTTGTTAAATGACTAATAAATTCAAATCAAATATATATGTATATACGTGAGTTTAATAATACTTGAATTTAATAAATAAATGGTATAACTCTACAGATTCTTTTTATTTTTTAGACAATTGGTTCCCCAGTTACGGCAGCTTCAGAGGTTAGATTTGAAATCATGTAGGCTTACATGAATGGAAATTTTTTAAGGTTGGTAAAGCTCGGTAGTTATTAAGCCTATATACGATGGAAATGGGACCTCTTAATTATCCGCATTAGGCTTGATACGTACCACGTAATATCCGTCTGCACATCGTATTTTGTTTGTTTTCGAGATGTTGTATGCCTACATACTATGTTATCGGTAGTAGCCTATAAGGCTTCCTTGCTTACTAAAAACATCATTATAGAAAACGTCTGTAAAATTGAAAATGTTACAAGCAGAACAGAAATCGAATTTTCTTTATTGTGCACATTGCAATCACTGACTTGCCATTCTATTGGATCAGGTATGACATACATTACGGCTTTATTACAAAACTTAACATCTTACGTGGAGTCCTTTAACCCGCCGCATTATACAGGGTGAGTCAGCGTTACCTGATGGTTTTTGAAATTATGGTACACAGTGAAATTTTAAGATGTAGCAACTTTTTTTATTTCAAAATATACACAATGAATAACAGTTTACATCTCATATGTTACTTTTTACAGAAATTAATCATTTGTGAAAGATAATGTCCTTTAAGTGCTGGCCCTCTTTTTTGGCACACTCGTCGACCCTCTGCGCGAAGTTTGTCATCACTCTCTCCACCATGTTACGGGGTATAGCACGAATATCTCGTTCAATGGCATCCTTTAATTCAACCACAGTACGTGGCTTATTGATGTACACTTTGTTTTGAGGTAGCCTCACAAGAAAAACTCACATGGACTAAGATCAGGAGATGGTGGCGGCCAGTCAATATCTCCTCTGTGGGATATCACTTTCCCTGGAAACAACCTCCTTACTTCGGCCATACACACATTCGAAGTGTGAGCTGTCGCTCCGTCTTGTTGAAACCACACATTTCGACGATTTATGCGACGGGGACGAAGTTCCGGGAGGAGAAATTCACGCAACATGGTCAAATAACGCTCAGAGTTCACGGTGACGGCTCTCCCATTTTCTTCGAAAAAATAAGGCCCTATGACACCAAATTTCCCCAATCCAGCCCACACTGTAACTCTATCACAATGCAATGGGCGCTGGTTTAGTTGTTGAGGGTTATTTGGGGACCAATAACGATAGTTTTCTTTATTAACACTGCCGTTTAGGTGAAAATCAGCCTCATCGACGTTAAAATCACAATCCCAGGTTCTTCTTCCAACATCTCTCTCATTATGTCAGCAAAACGTCTCCTTCTCACAAAATCTTGAGGCTTCAACTCCTGGACAATCGCAATTTTGTAGGGATGAAAGTTTGGACCGTGTAAAATGCGTCGGACGGAAGAATTTGATAACCCAAGAGACTGAGCGTGTCGTCTTGCAGATCGGCTGGGGCTCTGTTGAATTGCATGACGCACAACTTCAACGTTTTCAGGTGACGTGGCCGTCTTCGCACTGCCTCCCGGTTTTTTTTCAATGCAGAACCGGTCTCACTAAGGTTCTGAACCCATAGCAGAATGGTATTGCGGGTTGGAATTGCACCATTGCGTGAAATGTTGAATTGGAGACGGAACTTCCTCTGAGTGGTGGTCACAGATTCTGCATTTTTAAAGAATGTCTCTACGACGAACGCACGGTGTTACGCGGTCCACCTCTCCATTGTAACTAAACTGCTGCTCTAGGGCAAAACTGTGAGACCAACCGTGCCCCTCTACTACATGTACAGCCTCGCTACTACTCGAGCCAAAAACGTCAGGTAACGCTGACTCACCCTGTAGATTCTGCGACCGGTCATTCAGTAGGCTTACAGTACAGGCCTATATTGCTTTCACCGAGCAAATAATTTCTTAATAAAAGCCTCCATTTTGAAGTGTACTTTATGTTTTGTCACTATTCCTTATCGTACATTTAACCCTTGATAATGGTACTGAGCAGTGACTATTTTAAAGAAATAAGGAAGTTCGTTATTTTCTATTGAACTTCTCAAAGCTTCTCAGTGTAACTTTAAAATAGTATACAAGCTTTGTTGTGTGAATTCTCTTTGGGATATAAACTATTGAATGTGTTATACTTATATTTATGTGAAACATTGTAGAAAAGTAAAAACACCTAAGTAGTTTTAATGTCCCAGCTACCCCCGAAACTGTATGAACTGTATGTGAAGAATTAGGTCTACATAAATTACTAATTACATTCTGTAATTAACTGTAATTACATTATGTACTTATGATAACATATGAAATTAAGATGATAAATCCCATGTAACGTTGACTGACTTTAAATCTGTAAAAATAATTTGATGAACAGATCACGATTCCTTATCGATCACGATCACGATTCGTCACTTGCTTATAGGCATGTTTTCTTATGTTTCCAAGTGGATCCATAAACACAAAAACCTGTGTTTAAACCGTACAGTATAGAGACAATTTATTAACGCTTATTGTTTCAATTATCAAATAAACCTACACCACAAAAACGACACATCGAAAGCTATCTTAAAGTAAAAGCAATAAGAATAAGTAATAATGTAGAAATGTATAATATCAGTAACTAAACGTGCTACTGAATAAATAAAGTTTATTTACTAAACCTTTACTCTTGCCCGAAAAGGGAGTGGCCAACGAACCTTAATAAGTATTGGGAGGACACTATTGGGTTTTGGCCTTATGTCACTTACTTTATACGTAACAAGAGAAGATTACAAAAAAAAACATACAAGACGTCGGTGTATCACCTCAAAAGTAACCCTGCAGAACGAGTTCTCCGTGAAGTAAGTACAATTTTGAGGACATATTGTCACGAAGAACATCGGGACTGGAGCAGATATGTCAAAGCAGCGGAGACATTCCTCAACCTGGCACACCATGAAACTATAGGAGCCAGTCCATACCAAGTCATATTTAACCGACCACCACCAAGAAAAATAACGTCGTTAATAGAATTTCCTCTAATGGAGAAGAAGGAATTAGCCATTGTAGAGATACACAACAGAGTTTTACACAAAGCCGAATTACTGAAAAGAAAGGAAGAAAAGAATAAAACTAAGATTATAAAATACAACGTGGGAGAAAAGGTGTTACTGAAAAACAGGCATTTGCCTAGTTCTGCAGAAGGAATAGATAAAAAATTATTGTTGTTTTATACAGGATAACCCGAGATAAAGGGAATAATACCTATGAATTGACCATTCCAGAAACTAGTAAAGTAAAGGGCATGTACAATCAAGCTGAAATTAAAACACTATGAAAATTAAGAGAAGCACTTGTTATATAAATCAGCTTATTTAAGTAATCAGTTTATTACTGAAATAACCCGTTTTCAGGGGGGGTATTATTTTACACGATATTTTTCGCATCATCTTGTTGTATGATTGCCTAAGTAAAGATATTTACAAACCCTAGGAAAGTACCAGAAAACATAAAGTAGCCTGCTTAAATGACTACTAATTATAGGTTTTATAAATATGATTAATAATAAATAACGTTTTAATAATTATGTTTTGAACTATTAAAGTTAGTAAGTAAGGAGGACAATGTTTTGTAAATACTTACCATGTTCATACTTATCCCACTATGTGTGTGAAAGTTGAGATTGACTCATAAGTTCAATAAGAGTTGTGATATGTTTATAATGGAAATAGTTAATAGTAAAGAATGTTATAATAATTATGTTTTGAACTATTAAAGTTAGTAAGTAAGGAGGACAATGTTTTGGGGACTACTTACCATGTGAAAACCAATTTTATTATGTTTGTAAAAACTGGAATGGATCCTATAAGTTTAATAAGAATTGCAATATGTTTCATAATAGTTGTTAGTAATTAATTGTTTGATGTTGATTATATGCTTATATTCTATAATTCTATGACTATATATGCTGTAATATTAATTAAACAAATATTAATGTTAATGGAACGGTACAAAAATTATAATAATAGAGATATTTGTGAAACTAGGTATTTTAGGCCTATATAGTTAAGGAATTTGGAAAAGAGTTTATAGTAAAACTAGAATAATTAATGTCATGTTGAACTATGTTATTACTGATTGTATCTAATAGTTTTAGTAAAGTGAAGGGTATAAAAAAGAACTAATTATAAATAATTTTGTACAACTAGTTAAAAGTGTAAACTAGTAACTCTGGAAACATGGAATGTAAACTAATCAAAAGTGATATCAAAACAATCAGTGTTCCATCAGAAATTCAAAGATACTAGTATCTTGAAGATCAAAGATCGTATAAAAAAGTTAGAACAATTTAAAGAAAATTGTATGTAAGATGTTAGAAGTTTGTTTATTTTGAGGCTCAGAGAGAACCATAGTAACTCAAGATGATACAGTTAAACCAATGAAATTTAAGTTATAGGCCTTAGCAACAGACATGTTATAAAAATAATTTAAAAAAATTCCATGATTAGAACTGAACGGGAAAGGATGATATAAAAAAACGAGAGACCAATCTAATATATTTCGAGTGTAATAACAGTTAATGTAATTAACGTTAAATCATTTTAAAAGATCGAATATTTAGAAGAAAGAAGTAAACCATTATTCGAAAGAAGGCAGCCGATTAACTTATGAAGAAATAAATTCAACGTATCCAGGAAGAGAAGTATTTTTGCTAATAACTAAACTGAAGAAGTTACCTTAATATCCCAAGTTTACACTTGACAAAGAAACTGTTTACAGTTTTTAATTAAAATTATATTTTAACTTTCACTTGGAAAATAATTAACAAACAGTCTTATTTTCATGGTAAAAACTATTAATGTATGGTAATATGACCATTTAAAGTGTATTAAACATTGAAAATACGTAGTTCAACATAACCTAAAGACACTGAACATTGTAAAGTTAGTAATAAACTCTTGTTAAGACACTCTGTATTTAATTCTAAGTCCATGTATTTTGGTACTTTTCCGAAGATCATTGTAGTTTATATCGTAGCCAAAAGGACCTAACGTAAAACAGTTTTAATTGTATCTTATTTAGCAATTATTAAAACGCAAATATTGTATACCCTGGGAGGTGGGAGTAACTGCTGCCATTCTGAGCAAATTTAAAGAACAGCCGGCAAGACTTTGTTAATAATTATATCTTTCTTTTACCAACATTTAATAAGGAGAATAAAGGATTTGAGTTAAATAACACCATATAAAAGGTTTTCTTTTCTTTCCTTAGTTGATAGTTTTATGTATATGATATTATGTATAACATATAATCGAATGTAAATTTTTCATCAACTGGCATAGGTTGGTAACACTCCCGGCAAGAAAAGTATGGCACAAGATTTTAATCTGCCTTACTGAGAATTAGCATTCATAGTATTATATTAAATAAAAGATATAAAAAAAATAAAAATTAGAAGGAAAGAGAAACTCTTGTGATATATGCAATATTAATTACAGATTAACCAATACATTTTATTTGCAACATACGATTGCAAATTGGCGCTCAACAAACATTACCCTGACAACATAATAATCCTTAAAATTACTGATATTATATAATAAAAAACTACATTTTCTTAATGTGTATGGTATAAATTGACTCAACCAACACGTGGCTAATTAATTAACCATACGATAGAGATCAATATTTAGTACGTTACAATATATATATATATTTACTTTACCTCAAGATGTTATTTTTCTTTTGAGGTAAAATAAATATAAATTTAAATATATTATATATATCAAGAAACGAACTGTAGCAGATAGTGATTGAATATATATATATATATATATATATATATTGTAGCATGACAGATTATCCACATTATAATGAATGAAAAATGATCATAAATAAATTTAAAATAAAATGAGATCAAGGAAAAATCTAAATACAAACAAATAGTATCACAGTAAAATGCAATCATAATTTGAAGAAATAAAAATAAATTAAAAACAACCAAGCAACACCTATGTGTAATGAAAAATAAACCAAAAAACTAAAATAAAGTGAAGAAATACCCAGGTAGGATAGGAGTAAGTAAGGAAAAACCCAGAACAAACCGACACCCCTAATATAAGGACCATTTTTGAAGAAACAAGGTAGAATAGGAGTAAGTAAGGAAAACCCCAGAAAATACCGACATCCCTAATAAAAGGAATGAAATTAGAAGAAACCACGTCGTAGAACAAGATAGAATAGGGAAATACCCAAAGTAAAGCCAGTAATAAAAGGATAAAACTCCAAAAGAGAGTATATTTAACCGATGGAAGTATAACACATAAAATAACAAATAATGTAATATAGATATAAACAAAAGTATCTAAAGGTAGAACTATAAGTGAACCAATAGAAGTTATTTAAATAATGGAAAAAACAAATCTTCTTAATCCTCTATAAATAAAATTCTTGATCTGATAAGACTAAAAAACTAATTAGAGATAGCAGATAAGAATAACAGGGGACCAGTGCAAGTTATTTTATTATGTTAAATAAACTTTAAGTGTCTGTGTTTAAAGTTCTTAAACTAAGTGTATCTTAAACTAATTGGTACCTTTACACAACTTTAAAGTTATTGTATCAAATACAGAAATAATATTTTGTAGAATATTATTATAAAAAATAGACTACAAATGTTTTTAAGAAAGTGCCACTTTTTATCCAACAACATTCGTTAAAATGACAGAGATAATATAAGAGCAGGAAATATTTAAGTGAAGTGAAAAAGGGTACATTCCCCATATAAAACAAAAACTGATAAGACTGGACCAAAAGTAATTTAAGAAATGATCTAAATAATGAAAGTACAGATGTATTTTGTTTATGTTAATTTCAATGAACTCAAGGCTGACATGTCTAGGTTTGAATACAATATTTGTTATAAAATATTTGTTAAGAGATAATAATTGTTATCAATGCTAAATGCTCATGTAGTTAAGTAAGGGAATTTTAATTAAAATTGTATTAGAATAGAATGTCAGAAGGGGTAGAAGCAAGCTGTAATATCCATAAAATATTGTAAATGAACACCGGTAAAATTTAGGCAAATGGTAAATCTCAAAAACCTTATAATTGATGAATAAGTCAAGTAAATTAATTAAACTGATGAAATTTGTATAATGTAAATCAGACACAGTGTATTATAACTGAAATGATACTTCAGAAAGATATTGGAAAAATGTATGAAAGATTATTGGAAAAAATGCAAATGTAATAACAGAAAAATAAAGGGGGAGTCCCAAATTAAAGAATAATATTTAAAAAAGATAACTAATTCATAAAATTACCAGGAATTAATGGAAAATAAACATTTTATTTCAATCAGGGATTTTGTTCAATCATTATTATAACTTCATAAGAATGGTAAACCATTTAATGTGACAGGAAGTAAAATTATAGGCCTACCTGTCAAAAATACTGTAAATAGGGCATTTTGAGATGGAAAACATTGTAAAAGTATCATATTTGGTATTAAATCACGTAGAATTAACTAGAGAAAGAGATTATGTATTAGCTATTTAATAAAATTAAATAATAGTAAAAATGTATTCAATCATATAATGTAAAAATCAGTTATGTAAGCGGAAATGCTAGAAATTTAAAACAATGTCTTTTTAATATTAAATTGGCTAAGACGTTTCGGATGAAGAAGAAAATAGAACAGTTAATTGTTATACGTAGAACAGGACACATCTAAGCCAGCTCTCGCTAAATATTCACACATAGCGAAGGAGTAAAACATGGCGAGATGTTAAAAAAAATTTTAAATAACCACTAAATTTAGTGAATTAAACCAACATCACTATTGAAGTAAACTAATACTGAACAGTTAAAGTGTAATAACAATTTTCACACCTATAAACGATAATTCTGAATAGCGAGACGAAACCTGCCATTATCGACCTTATGGCATAAAGTGAATTAAAAACATTATCCAACACAATTTAACGAGGCGAATCACTGAACACTGATCCAGGACAACTACACTATCACCAGAGGGATTAATCACTACTGTTGGGGACGAGGAAAACTTGGAAAGGCGACATTTATTTGAAGAGAATTCCTTGACATGCAGCCTTCGACAACATATGCAGCACGAAGCAGCCATTTTGAAATCCCATGATCCTCTGCAGGACCGCTAGCTTCACATCAAACCGAAATTGGTTCGAACAACTTACTTTACTAGACAATATATATTAAATCATATCTTTGTATTTTTAGATAATTAAGCTTATAATTGTAAGTGTTATACTTTCCAGACTTGCCCTTTCTCTGACTATTATATTATAGCAGCTCAAAGAACCTGTGAATTAATCTTAATAATTTATATAAAAATAATCGTTCGCCCTGAGAGAACGAGTCGATATTTTAACTGTTGAATAATCGATTTATAATCGATCCATAATTAATTTGTTAATAAAACTTGGAATTCTGCAAAATTGATTTCTATTTATTTCTAAAACATATAAATAGAATAAAATAGGATAATATTTAAATCACGGACTACACGAAAAGCGGCAATTGCCAAAGTGGAAGGAGCATACACTCCGAAGAAGAAGAACCGCAAATCGATTAGTACAGGAGACAATCCTATTAACGCAGAACCTAATTCTAATTACACGAAGTAATATAATTTGACGAAAACAATTTCAATAGAATTAAATTTACACCATAACAGTTTAAAATAATTAATCCAAAAACAATTAAAATATAAAACATAAATTTTCAAAAAAAATAAACAAATTTTTATTTTGTTACAATATATATCACTTTCTGCTACAGTTCGTTTCTTGATATATATAATATATTTAAATTTTATAATTATTTTACCTGAAAAGAAAATTACATCTTAAAGTAAAATAAATATACATTTTAAATACATATATATATATATATATTTGTATAAATAAACATTAACATTTGTTTAAATAATATTACAGCATATATAATCATAGAATTATAGAATATAAGCATATAATCAACATCAAATAATTAAGTACTAACAACTATTATGAAACATATTGCAATTCTTATTAAACTTATGGATCCATTCCAGTTTTTACAAACATAATAAAATTGGTTTTCACATGGTAAGTAGTCCCCAAAACATCGTCCTCCTTACTTACTAATTTTAATAGTTCAAAACATAATTATTCTAACATTCTTTACTATTAATTTTAAGGCTACTTTATGTTTTCTGGTACAACACAAAAAGCCGCCCCAATACCAGGGAGAAAACTATAATGAATCAACTATATTAAACTTTGAAAATAAAATTACTATGACGAGACAAATGACTATGACCCAACCCAAGTGATTGACCCCATAAAAGAAAAGAAAATGATAAGGTATATGAAAAAGACACAAACAAATAATAAAGAAATTAAAATGAGAAGGTATTAAACTCAAATGATGATGAAAAAGGCACAAACAAATAATAAATGTAAATGATAAATATTAAAATAAAATAAAATAATCTCAATTAAAGTACACTAACCAGAGAAATATATATTATATATTATGAATAAATCTATGATGATAAGTGAATCAGAGCTTGAAATTTGTTAAAATACTAACTAATAATTGTGAATAAAACAATAAAAAAAACCCAGAAGTGAGAGATAGGTAGGAAATGAAGGTGATTAAGTGACTAAAAGAAATAAATATTAGGGAATAACCACTAGTAAAACTAAAGTACAGTGAAAAAGTGCAAAGTGCCAGTGTAACCCAAAATAAATAGAAAACACAACATATAGGTAAAGACACCAAATCCAGTGATTAACACTATAGTTTAAGGGTGATAAATACCAAAAATAATAATAACCAGAATATTGTTATTATAATTAGTAGTGATAGTAGATTAGGAATACAGTGGTATTCAGGATAAAAATCCCATAATGATTAAGAATGTTATTGTTACAATGGTTAAGTAGTAAAAAATAGAGAGTAAATGTTAAAAGAAGAATAAACTAAATAATATGAGTGCAGAATATAATGTTATTCACCAAGATAGTTAGTTGTTCAATTACGTTTATAAGAAGGAATATGGCTGAAAAAAGTAAACAGACCATAAACCTAATTTTTGTGTTATGTTTTATAAGTAATATTAAATGATAGACAAGTTATGAAAAAAATGGCAATATAGATAAGTAAGGAGATAAAATTTTACAAACATAATAATAATCTTTAGATTAAAGACAGAAAAAGAAATTAAAGAATAACAGACAGGCAATGATTTTGTAAAGTAATAAGAACATACAATTATTATAAAACAACCCAAATTAATTCAAAATGTAAGCAAGTCATAAGTGACACCAAGTAAAACATAATTAATGAAAAATAAGCTTTAATTTGTGTAAAATAAGAAGATATAGCCAATTACTACTTAGGCCTATAAAATGCCTAACTGTATAAATCCAAAATAAACAAACTGTAAGAAATTAACTATTGTATTAGGAAATCCAGGGCAAGTAACTAATTAAGTACAATTAGTGAACCATATTAAGATGTCAAAGTTAGATTAAAAACATAAAAATAGAAAGAAATGTAATAACATAATAGTAACATTATTGTCAAAACTTTAATACATAAAAAAACCCAGCTTTGTGGGATGTCAAAATGATCTTTGAAAGAAAATATAAACAGTTGTGATAATATCTAAAACATAAATAAGAAGACAGAAAATTAATAGCCATCAGAAGATATTTATTCATTTTGAATTAAAATTCAAATATTATAACAATAGACATAAATATGATCAGCCAATGAGGGTACAGACAGTTGCCATAACAACGGAACGTTATTTAATATAATTCCGTTAAAAAGAATTAGTTCATTATTGACGCTCAAGACATACAGAAGCCAAACCATATTCGTCTCAATTTTAATTTAAAATAATCAAAAATAAGTCAAAAGTTAATAAAATGAGGATGCAAGACGTCTGATGAAAAACTAGTCAAATCAACAGAGACCATAGACCAGATTTTCATATTCTAAATTAATTATTTAATCCACATTATCCGAAAAAGAAGCCATACGTACTCCAATTTATAAATGATGGAAGATTGATGATCATATGGACCAACCTAACTAAAAACTGAATGACTCTTCACCCGAACTCAACAGATTTGTTAAGTATATCTGAAATACCCGAATTTATGGAATAAATTCTGATCAACTTTTCTCACAACACAAATAACTCTCACTACGAACTGATAACTAAATTTCTTTCAAGGATAAAAACTAAACTTGTATGTAACCAGAAAATAACCTGTGTACAAATTACGAATTCTTAACACACACATTTTAACACTTCAAAAACTAATTGTAATTAACTATAATAGTATATAAGTACCATTGATGTAAGGTAGTGTACTTTATTATCATCTTATTAATATTTTTTCGTAACCAAAAGAACTCAGATTAAACGAACTGTAGAAAATAAACACAAGACGACAGCCATGTCGATTTATATTCGTTTAAATCATCTTAGCCAACCTGAGAAAATTGTCTATTTATTGCCGGAGCATCTTTATTTAATAACAGTATATAATTTTGTATTTAAATGAATAACTATTTACTATTTCACATTAATAAACTAGTACTGAGTAGTAATAACCGTCCTTTATTTCATTGTAAATAGCATTATAAAGTTTGTGTACTTTAGCGACGAGCGAAATTGTCTGCCAGCGTTATACGTCGGCAACACGGCGAACTACTAGCGAGATTCATACGCCCGCCAATTGCGAGGGTAATTTGAATCAGTCAACACCGTATAGAAGGACCGCTCGATTTCACATTTTTTAATTGTTTTCATAAACAATTTGGCGCCACCCGGGAATTAAAATTACTCATTAAAGGACACTCGCGAAATATTAGTACTGGTGATTCGTGAGATCGCGACGTTATCGTCAGCGAGGAAAGTTAAAAGAGTAAGTAAACATAAAGCAACGACAACAACGTGTGGGGCTAACACACGGTAAAACACACTTCTAAAGAGTACATACAGAACTACTCGTTAGAATATATACATTGGTTGGTTTAGTGCCGCCTAGTGAAAATTCGTTAAAATATGCTCTGCTTAACTGATTAAAAATATATCAACCAACTTTGTTTTTAATTCAATTGGGATTAATACAGCTAAAAATAAGCAAGGTAACATTGCACTTCTTTGACTTATGATTGTTTTCTTAGAAAGTTTCAACTTTATCCGCTGTGTTGTATCATTCCGCTTTGTTTACATCAGGTCTGTAAACAGCTGTGGCAGTAAACTAAAGTGCCTGGAAGGGCTAGGAATGCGATGATTAGTAAACGCGTGTACAGCTGCTCGTCTCTAAAACAGTATAGACAACGCCCGGCGTAAACGCCAGCGTGGGTCAACGGCTCATACAACCCGGCTAGTGTACCCACTGTCGAGTTACCGAAGGTCGAGTTTGTGAGACTTTGCAGCACTGAAATGAACACGGTGAAATTTTACAAAGTAATAGCGGCACCGGTATTGATGTACTGCAGTGAATCGTGGGCATTCACCCAAAATCAGAGAAAACGAATTCAAGCTGATGAAATAAAATTCTTAAGGAGAGTCAAAGGAAGCCGCCTATGAGATCAAATAACAAGAGCTGACATACATTAGGCAAGAGCTGAATATATACTCGGTAAACGATAAAATTATACAAAATAAGGAAAACTGGAAACAACACATAAATTGAATGGGTGACTCCAGAATACCAAAAAAGATAATCCCGTATAAGCCTCTTGGAGAACCAGATCGAGTCAGACCAAGAAAACGGTGGTTATAAAGACGGAACAGCTTAATCCTTGAAGTGAAGAAGAAGAAGAAGAAGAAAGGCGGAAAGAGCCCACGAACTAGACAGAACTCACAAAAATGGGATAAAGTAGCTTCAGCTGAATCTAGAAAAAGAGTTGTAAACACTTAAATTCAGGACATTTGGATACATAGTTTATCATCTGTAAAGAAAATGTAACCCGTTAACTTAAAACGTTTTGCACAACGGATAATACATAAAATTTATACCCATATACAGGGTCTTCCCAGATATGTTGCCAACTTGCTGGAAGTGCTTTCACTCATTAAACCGAAGGAACATTGTCCAATAAACACATGCCTTAAAAATGTTTTGTTTTCCGCCAGTGTTTTATTAAAATAACTAATTACCCCTGAACGGAATACGGTGTGGCAGGAAGTCTACTGTTTCTTGTAAGCAGAAAACAAATCAAAATGTTAACTTAAATATTTTTTAAATGGCAGTTGATTGAAAAAAGTATTTGTAAATTTTATACAAATCGCCAATCGCATTCATATATGTTCATATTTTTCTTGTATTTATATTTTTATATTTCAATAAGAATAAAACTTTTTGCAAGAGTATATTTTTATTATTTTGTAAATTTACATACGTTTCGATAGTTTCCAACTATCATCATCAGATATAAATTAATATTCAAAATTTTTTTAATCAATTGATCAAAACTATTGTTGGATTACTATCGAAACGTATGTAAGTTTACAAAATAATAAAAAATATCTTCTTGTAAAAAGTTGTATTATTATCAAAATAAATCGGTAATTATAAGAAAAACATACATATTAGGACTACATAAAAACTATTCCTTTTATTCCTAAGATAACGGTACTTCGTTTATGGAATAAGGATAAAAAATAACAGAATTTCCACATTTCTTTCCTAACAAACCATTCAAAATATTTTTGTTATGAAAACCATGTATTATTTTGCGTTGTTAAGAATTTAAAGAAACCTGATTATTTTTTTGATTTCCAAGTGGTAATGTAATAATTTAAAAATATATTTAATTGTTTATTTACGTTTCTTTTCTAAAATACTGGCCAAGGTAAACACGTTTATGCTCTGCTACTAATTATGAGTAAACACGTGTTTGAGACATGTGTTGCCATGTGAGCTGAATATAATATTACTCAGTAGAATTAAAAATTGTTAAATCGTGGTAAACAACCTAAAGGAAGTTTACACAACTACGTACGGAATTAATCGTGACAAAATAATGTGAACGCAAATGTGCTGTTCTCGTGAGAAAAATAGCCCAAACAATTTTGTTTTGAAAACCATGTAATATCTCCGTTATATTTTACCCGAATTCCATAACATAGCTATTACTGAATTATGAACAAAAGGACTAATGATTTACGTAATAGAAGATTTTTTTCTAATAAGTACTGATTTTTATGAAATTCAAAATTAAAAATTTTAACTAAATATAATTAAATCACTATCGACTCGGAACACAAAGTTTTTATGGGTAAAAACGTGAAAGTTTTAACGTATAGCCTAAACCAGTTTTCGCTTATTATAAGCTTCTTCAGAGGCTGTCACTGGAAACGCTGTCCGTCTTGTTCTTGGCGACGGTGTCGACTTTTGAAAGATCGATGTTGTGTGTGTGGGGTGTGATATATTCGAATAATGCGTGTGATTTGAATTATGTCTGTTAGTTTAGGATGTCGTTTGTATGTGTTTTTGTGTGTTTGTATATTTTTAATTGTCCAAGAGTGTCTAGTTTTCTGCCTTTTGTGTGTACGTGTAGAATATCCATGTTTTGTCGATGTTTTTTGTATGTGTGGTTTGCAAAGGTGGATTCGGTAGTGGAGTGTAGTGCCTTTGTGTGTTCAATGTATCTTTGTTTGAAACAACGTCCTGTCTAGCCTATGTAGAATTTGGCCTGTGTAGGCTATAAGGTAAAACCTTTACGTTTTTACCCATAAAGACTTTCTGTTCCGAGTCAGTAGTGATTTAATTATATTTAGTTAACCAACGGACACGTCATGGACAACGAAATCTAAGAATACAAATTTTAATTACTCGCCATTTTGAAAATTTTTAAGTTAACACTTTGGTTTGCTTTGTGCTTATAAGAAATGGTAATACCAAATTGTGCACTGTGTAATACAAAATTTCAGTACTAAGTTCCATCTCACTTGGCAGTAACTAATGTCTAAAAAATATACATAGAGAGACAGGCATTTTCGCATCAGTTTATTTGACATTTTTTCTTCAGTATAGTGAGTAGAATCATATTCCGAAGTCTGAAACCACCGCTTAGGAACATTCTGTATAAACAAAATTATGTTTTTATGACACAGAAATGGCTACAAATAGTATTGATTAAAAATAACTAATTTCATTAGATCACGTTACGAACAAAAATAAACAATAATGAACAACAAAGGGAACGTTTGCCACATGGAACAGGGGGGGTGTCAATAAACTTGTTATTGCATTTTAAAGAGATATATAATTTTTCAAAAAAAAAACAAATAATTAAATCTTTCAAAATACGATATCTTACAGTATCTTCAAATAAAAATCTACGCTAATTAACTAAGAAACTTGAAATTCAATTACTTCTTTAGTTTGTTTATTATTACGTTTTCCTTAATGTAATTTTTTTTTAATCTGATGAAGTTAAGATTGTAAGGATATGATATCGTTCAGTTTTTATTTATTTATTTTTTTTTTTAGCTTTAACTCGTTTTTTCAGTGGATACGCATATAATATTGTTACGACATTACAGGACAGTCTACGTCTTTGTCGAATGTGCCAGAAGAATCTCGCTCTAATGTATGTGGCATACGTGACTGTCAACGCATCCGCGAGAGTTTCCTCGAAGTCGCCAGCCGCGCGGACTGTGTCAAGGCCGCAGTTAATTACGTAGTTCACACGGGCACTAAGACGCAATTATAAACGTTCTGGTCTGTGAGCGTTGTATAAATACTTGGCGGCAGCGGCCTTAGTAGTCAGTATAGTGGCGATATATTTACAGTGCGGTTCGAGTTATTATCGGGCGACATTACTGTGTACGTTCAAGTAGTTATTAGTGAAGTGTTGGGTTTTATAATCGGGTGGGATAATTGTAATACAATTGTGTTTAATATTAGTGACATTTTATTGCGTGTGACCATTTTTTAATTGATTTGTTGTAGTAAACTGTGTTGTTAATTACGAACTGTTTAACTGTAAAAATTAAAGCTGGTGATTAGTGACTTAATTGGTGTCTTGTACTTATTTTGTTTTCCACTGTACCATACGACGATCAGGTAGACTGTCGTAACAGTGGTGGGATAGAACAGTTAAAAGTGAAAACAGTGGACACTTTGTACAAGACGAGTGAATTTCGTAATTAATCGGAAAACAATGGATGCCAGTCAGATGATGGAAAATTTACAGGCTCTGTTGTTACAGACGGAGAAACGACATGATGAGAAATGCAGGGAGGAGGCGGAAGAAGCAGAAATACGACAAAAAGAAGAACGAAGACAAGAAAGAGAAGAAGCAGAAAAACGACAGGATGGAAAATGTAAGCAGGAAGCGGATGACATCAAAGCGTTAATTCAAGAGCAAAAGCAGATGCAAGAACATACTACAGCACAATTGGGTCTCCTACGTGGTGGCGTAGGTGAATTACGAGGTGAGCTTAACAATCAAATTACCAGAATATCTGACGTAGAAGAATCTGTCTTGAGTTTGAAAAAACCAATTCAACAAAAATAGAAGACTCGATTACAAATATAAAAGACCAGATTAAAAATGAAGTCGAGCAGTGCCTGAAGTTACAACAAAAACAACTTTGTGAACAGACTATACCAATGATAAAGACAGAAAAAGACGCAGAAAATAAATTAATAGAGAAAGTTACTTTGCCTGCAGTAGGGACAGTTCATGTCAAAGCTCCAACCTCTGATGGAAGCAGTCACTGGTCAACGTACCTCCGCCAATTTGAAGCTGCTGCATGCGCAAATAATTGGACAGAGAAAGGCAAGGCAGTCTCACTCGTTCTCGCATTAAAAGGACCTGCGGCAGAATTACTACAGAAAGTGCCACCTGACAGCCAGAACACCTATGCCGAGTTGATAAAAACTCTAGAATTACGGTATGGTGATAAACATTTGCGAGATGTGTACTGCGCTCAGTTCAGAACAAGACGACAACGTCACGGGGAGAGTCTTCAATAGTTTGAAGCAAGTATCGACAGATTGATTAGATTGGCCTATCCTGAAGCTCCAGAAGATTTCCGAATAAGGTTTGCGGTGCAGACATTTATTGATGGCATCGGAGATTGTGAACTTCAACAAGTGATACGAATGGCAAGACACCGAAATAGCTCAGGAGCTCTTGTTCACGCCCTAGAGTTTGAAGCTGCCAAGTAAGCTTCCCGCTACATTAATGGGTTTGTGCCATCACATTGCAGTCAGAAGATCCCTGTATCACATTGCCGTTACGATGGGTGCAGAAAAACAATGTTCTCGGACAAACAATTCAAAAATTCAAGAGAGTCGCAACGATTTGAAAAAGACAATTAGTCAGCAACCGCCAGCCTCTAATTAGCTCTTGTGCAATACAGACTGTGACTGGAAGCCCCGTCAAGGTGCTAGGAAAGGTAGACGTACGTGTACGCCTGGGTCTTCTCGAGTTTAACCACCAAATGCTCGTTGCAGACATTTTCGATGAAGTGATTCTTGGCACGGACATTATGAATGCCTACGGATTCGTTGTGAACTTAAGAGACAATGTCCTGAAGGTTGGCCAAGAGAAGATAAAGCTTTGCATGGCTAAAATGACAGGGTCTACAAACCATTCGATTAAGCGGGTGGCATTAGTCGAAGAAAAAGTCAAGAGGTCTGGTCAAGAGGAACCTTCCCTATTGCAAGCGGAAATAGAAGAAGAACTAGCAGAGGAAATACAAATAAGTGTAACGACAAAAGAAGTGATTGGAAAGCCAAATATGGGTGTCAAAACAAAACTCTTGCTTCTTCCTCAGCTGATAGAAGCGCCCGAGGGCAAAGTGGCTGAAGATGAGGTTACGCAAGAGGTTGTTGACGAGAACTAAACAAACTTGGATCAGCCAGTGGTATTTAGGTCATCAGTACATGACGCACGGGAGTGATTCCAGCAAAACTAGTGGTTGAGCGGAAGACTCGCATTCCTGGGAACGTGATGTTGGGATCACACGAGACTGAATTCGAAGAACCGGAGAATTGTCTTTCGCAAGGGCGTCCACCTAGATCGCCTGATCGAGTATTACTTCAGAGACGGTTTGCCAGTTCGGAACGAACAGGCGTAAGGAGGAGGCAGTGTTACGACATTACAGAACAGTCTACGTCTTTGTCGAATGTGCCAGAAGAATCTCGCTCTAATGTATGTGGCATACGTGACTGTCAACGCATCCGCGAGAGTTTCCTCGAAGTCGCCAGCCGCGCGGACTGTGTCAAGGCCGCAGTTAATTACGTAGTTCACACGGGCACTAAGACGCAATTATAAACGTTCTGGTCTGTGAGCGTTGTATAAATACTTGGCGGCAGCGGCCTTAGTAGTCAGTATAGTGGCGATATATTTACAGTGCGGTTCGAGTTATTATCGGGCGACATTACTGTGTACGTTCAAGTAGTTATTAGTGAAGTGTTGGGTTTTATAATCGGGTGGGATAATTGTAATACAATTGTGTTTAATATTAGTGACATTTTATTGCGTGTGACCATTTTTTAATTGATTTGTTGTAGTAAACTGTGTTGTTAATTACGAACTGTTTAACTGTAAAAATTAAAGCTGGTGATTAGTGACTTAATTGGTGTCTTGTACTTATTTTGTTTTCCACTGTACCATACGACGATCAGGTAGACTGTCGTAACAGTGGTGGGATAGAACAGTTAAAAGTGAAAACAGTGGACACTTTGTACAAGACGAGTGAATTTCGTAATTAATCGGAAAACAATGGATGCCAGTCAGATGATGGAAAATTTACAGGCTCTGTTGTTACAGACGGAGAAACGACATGATGAGAAATGCAGGGAGGAGGCGGAAGAAGCAGAAATACGACAAAAAGAAGAACGAAGACAAGAAAGAGAAGAAGCAGAAAAACGACAGGATGGAAAATGTAAGCAGGAAGCGGATGACATCAAAGCGTTAATTCAAGAGCAAAAGCAGATGCAAGAACATACTACAGCACAATTGGGTCTCCTACGTGGTGGCGTAGGTGAATTACGAGGTGAGCTTAACAATCAAATTACCAGAATATCTGACGTAGAAGAATCTGTCTTGAGTTTGAAAAAACCAATTCAACAAAAATAGAAGACTCGATTACAAATATAAAAGACCAGATTAAAAATGAAGTCGAGCAGTGCCTGAAGTTACAACAAAAACAACTTTGTGAACAGACTATACCAATGATAAAGACAGAAAAAGACGCAGAAAATAAATTAATAGAGAAAGTTACTTTGCCTGCAGTAGGGACAGTTCATGTCAAAGCTCCAACCTCTGATGGAAGCAGTCACTGGTCAACGTACCTCCGCCAATTTGAAGCTGCTGCATGCGCAAATAATTGGACAGAGAAAGGCAAGGCAGTCTCACTCGTTCTCGCATTAAAAGGACCTGCGGCAGAATTACTACAGAAAGTGCCACCTGACAGCCAGAACACCTATGCCGAGTTGATAAAAACTCTAGAATTACGGTATGGTGATAAACATTTGCGAGATGTGTACTGCGCTCAGTTCAGAACAAGACGACAACGTCACGGGGAGAGTCTTCAATAGTTTGAAGCAAGTATCGACAGATTGATTAGATTGGCCTATCCTGAAGCTCCAGAAGATTTCCGAATAAGGTTTGCGGTGCAGACATTTATTGATGGCATCGGAGATTGTGAACTTCAACAAGTGATACGAATGGCAAGACACCGAAATAGCTCAGGAGCTCTTGTTCACGCCCTAGAGTTTGAAGCTGCCAAGTAAGCTTCCCGCTACATTAATGGGTTTGTGCCATCACATTGCAGTCAGAAGATCCCTGTATCACATTGCCGTTACGATGGGTGCAGAAAAACAATGTTCTCGGACAAACAATTCAAAAATTCAAGAGAGTCGCAACGATTTGAAAAAGACAATTAGTCAGCAACCGCCAGCCTCTAATTAGCTCTTGTGCAATACAGACTGTGACTGGAAGCCCCGTCAAGGTGCTAGGAAAGGTAGACGTACGTGTACGCCTGGGTCTTCTCGAGTTTAACCACCAAATGCTCGTTGCAGACATTTTCGATGAAGTGATTCTTGGCACGGACATTATGAATGCCTACGGATTCGTTGTGAACTTAAGAGACAATGTCCTGAAGGTTGGCCAAGAGAAGATAAAGCTTTGCATGGCTAAAATGACAGGGTCTACAAACCATTCGATTAAGCGGGTGGCATTAGTCGAAGAAAAAGTCAAGAGGTCTGGTCAAGAGGAACCTTCCCTATTGCAAGCGGAAATAGAAGAAGAACTAGCAGAGGAAATACAAATAAGTGTAACGACAAAAGAAGTGATTGGAAAGCCAAATATGGGTGTCAAAACAAAACTCTTGCTTCTTCCTCAGCTGATAGAAGCGCCCGAGGGCAAAGTGGCTGAAGATGAGGTTACGCAAGAGGTTGTTGACGAGAACTAAACAAACTTGGATCAGCCAGTGGTATTTAGGTCATCAGTACATGACGCACGGGAGTGATTCCAGCAAAACTAGTGGTTGAGCGGAAGACTCGCATTCCTGGGAACGTGATGTTGGGATCACACGAGACTGAATTCGAAGAACCGGAGAATTGTCTTTCGCAAGGGCGTCCACCTAGATCGCCTGATCGAGTATTACTTCAGAGACGGTTTGCCAGTTCGGAACGAACAGGCGTAAGGAGGAGGCAGTGTTACGACATTACAGAACAGTCTACGTCTTTGTCGAATGTGCCAGAAGAATCTCGCTCTAATGTATGTGGCATACGTGACTGTCAACGCATCCGCGAGAGTTTCCTCGAAGTCGCCAGCCGCGCGGACTGTGTCAAGGCCGCAGTTAATTACGTAGTTCACACGGGCACTAAGACGCAATTATAAACGTTCTGGTCTGTGAGCGTTGTATAAATACTTGGCGGCAGCGGCCTTAGTAGTCAGTATAGTGGCGATATATTTACAGTGCGGTTCGAGTTATTATCGGGCGACATTACTGTGTACGTTCAAGTAGTTATTAGTGAAGTGTTGGGTTTTATAATCGGGTGGGATAATTGTAATACAATTGTGTTTAATATTAGTGACATTTTATTGCGTGTGACCATTTTTTAATTGATTTGTTGTAGTAAACTGTGTTGTTAATTACGAACTGTTTAACTGTAAAAATTAAAGCTGGTGATTAGTGACTTAATTGGTGTCTTGTACTTATTTTGTTTTCCACTGTACCATACGACGATCAGGTAGACTGTCGTAACAGTGGTGGGATAGAACAGTTAAAAGTGAAAACAGTGGACACTTTGTACAAGACGAGTGAATTTCGTAATTAATCGGAAAACAATGGATGCCAGTCAGATGATGGAAAATTTACAGGCTCTGTTGTTACAGACGGAGAAACGACATGATGAGAAATGCAGGGAGGAGGCGGAAGAAGCAGAAATACGACAAAAAGAAGAACGAAGACAAGAAAGAGAAGAAGCAGAAAAACGACAGGATGGAAAATGTAAGCAGGAAGCGGATGACATCAAAGCGTTAATTCAAGAGCAAAAGCAGATGCAAGAACATACTACAGCACAATTGGGTCTCCTACGTGGTGGCGTAGGTGAATTACGAGGTGAGCTTAACAATCAAATTACCAGAATATCTGACGTAGAAGAATCTGTCTTGAGTTTGAAAAAACCAATTCAACAAAAATAGAAGACTCGATTACAAATATAAAAGACCAGATTAAAAATGAAGTCGAGCAGTGCCTGAAGTTACAACAAAAACAACTTTGTGAACAGACTATACCAATGATAAAGACAGAAAAAGACGCAGAAAATAAATTAATAGAGAAAGTTACTTTGCCTGCAGTAGGGACAGTTCATGTCAAAGCTCCAACCTCTGATGGAAGCAGTCACTGGTCAACGTACCTCCGCCAATTTGAAGCTGCTGCATGCGCAAATAATTGGACAGAGAAAGGCAAGGCAGTCTCACTCGTTCTCGCATTAAAAGGACCTGCGGCAGAATTACTACAGAAAGTGCCACCTGACAGCCAGAACACCTATGCCGAGTTGATAAAAACTCTAGAATTACGGTATGGTGATAAACATTTGCGAGATGTGTACTGCGCTCAGTTCAGAACAAGACGACAACGTCACGGGGAGAGTCTTCAATAGTTTGAAGCAAGTATCGACAGATTGATTAGATTGGCCTATCCTGAAGCTCCAGAAGATTTCCGAATAAGGTTTGCGGTGCAGACATTTATTGATGGCATCGGAGATTGTGAACTTCAACAAGTGATACGAATGGCAAGACACCGAAATAGCTCAGGAGCTCTTGTTCACGCCCTAGAGTTTGAAGCTGCCAAGTAAGCTTCCCGCTACATTAATGGGTTTGTGCCATCACATTGCAGTCAGAAGATCCCTGTATCACATTGCCGTTACGATGGGTGCAGAAAAACAATGTTCTCGGACAAACAATTCAAAAATTCAAGAGAGTCGCAACGATTTGAAAAAGACAATTAGTCAGCAACCGCCAGCCTCTAATTAGCTCTTGTGCAATACAGACTGTGACTGGAAGCCCCGTCAAGGTGCTAGGAAAGGTAGACGTACGTGTACGCCTGGGTCTTCTCGAGTTTAACCACCAAATGCTCGTTGCAGACATTTTCGATGAAGTGATTCTTGGCACGGACATTATGAATGCCTACGGATTCGTTGTGAACTTAAGAGACAATGTCCTGAAGGTTGGCCAAGAGAAGATAAAGCTTTGCATGGCTAAAATGACAGGGTCTACAAACCATTCGATTAAGCGGGTGGCATTAGTCGAAGAAAAAGTCAAGAGGTCTGGTCAAGAGGAACCTTCCCTATTGCAAGCGGAAATAGAAGAAGAACTAGCAGAGGAAATACAAATAAGTGTAACGACAAAAGAAGTGATTGGAAAGCCAAATATGGGTGTCAAAACAAAACTCTTGCTTCTTCCTCAGCTGATAGAAGCGCCCGAGGGCAAAGTGGCTGAAGATGAGGTTACGCAAGAGGTTGTTGACGAGAACTAAACAAACTTGGATCAGCCAGTGGTATTTAGGTCATCAGTACATGACGCACGGGAGTGATTCCAGCAAAACTAGTGGTTGAGCGGAAGACTCGCATTCCTGGGAACGTGATGTTGGGATCACACGAGACTGAATTCGAAGAACCGGAGAATTGTCTTTCGCAAGGGCGTCCACCTAGATCGCCTGATCGAGTATTACTTCAGAGACGGTTTGCCAGTTCGGAACGAACAGGCGTAAGGAGGAGGCAGTGTTACGACATTACAGAACAGTCTACGTCTTTGTCGAATGTGCCAGAAGAATCTCGCTCTAATGTATGTGGCATACGTGACTGTCAACGCATCCGCGAGAGTTTCCTCGAAGTCGCCAGCCGCGCGGACTGTGTCAAGGCCGCAGTTAATTACGTAGTTCACACGGGCACTAAGACGCAATTATAAACGTTCTGGTCTGTGAGCGTTGTATAAATACTTGGCGGCAGCGGCCTTAGTAGTCAGTATAGTGGCGATATATTTACAGTGCGGTTCGAGTTATTATCGGGCGACATTACTGTGTACGTTCAAGTAGTTATTAGTGAAGTGTTGGGTTTTATAATCGGGTGGGATAATTGTAATACAATTGTGTTTAATATTAGTGACATTTTATTGCGTGTGACCATTTTTTAATTGATTTGTTGTAGTAAACTGTGTTGTTAATTACGAACTGTTTAACTGTAAAAATTAAAGCTGGTGATTAGTGACTTAATTGGTGTCTTGTACTTATTTTGTTTTCCACTGTACCATACGACGATCAGGTAGACTGTCGTAACAGTGGTGGGATAGAACAGTTAAAAGTGAAAACAGTGGACACTTTGTACAAGACGAGTGAATTTCGTAATTAATCGGAAAACAATGGATGCCAGTCAGATGATGGAAAATTTACAGGCTCTGTTGTTACAGACGGAGAAACGACATGATGAGAAATGCAGGGAGGAGGCGGAAGAAGCAGAAATACGACAAAAAGAAGAACGAAGACAAGAAAGAGAAGAAGCAGAAAAACGACAGGATGGAAAATGTAAGCAGGAAGCGGATGACATCAAAGCGTTAATTCAAGAGCAAAAGCAGATGCAAGAACATACTACAGCACAATTGGGTTTCCTACGTGGTGGCGTAGGTGAATTACGAGGTGAGCTTAACAATCAAATTACCAGAATATCTGACGTAGAAGAATCTGTCTTGAGTTTGAAAAAACCAATTCAACAAAAATAGAAGACTCGATTACAAATATAAAAGACCAGATTAAAAATGAAGTCGAGCAGTGCCTGAAGTTACAACAAAAACAACTTTGTGAACAGACTATACCAATGATAAAGACAGAAAAAGACGCAGAAAATAAATTAATAGAGAAAGTTACTTTGCCTGCAGTAGGGACAGTTCATGTCAAAGCTCCAACCTCTGATGGAAGCAGTCACTGGTCAACGTACCTCCGCCAATTTGAAGCTGCTGCATGCGCAAATAATTGGACAGAGAAAGGCAAGGCAGTCTCACTCGTTCTCGCATTAAAAGGACCTGCGGCAGAATTACTACAGAAAGTGCCACCTGACAGCCAGAACACCTATGCCGAGTTGATAAAAACTCTAGAATTACGGTATGGTGATAAACATTTGCGAGATGTGTACTGCGCTCAGTTCAGAACAAGACGACAACGTCACGGGGAGAGTCTTCAATAGTTTGAAGCAAGTATCGACAGATTGATTAGATTGGCCTATCCTGAAGCTCCAGAAGATTTCCGAATAAGGTTTGCGGTGCAGACATTTATTGATGGCATCGGAGATTGTGAACTTCAACAAGTGATACGAATGGCAAGACACCGAAATAGCTCAGGAGCTCTTGTTCACGCCCTAGAGTTTGAAGCTGCCAAGTAAGCTTCCCGCTACATTAATGGGTTTGTGCCATCACATTGCAGTCAGAAGATCCCTGTATCACATTGCCGTTACGATGGGTGCAGAAAAACAATGTTCTCGGACAAACAATTCAAAAATTCAAGAGAGTCGCAACGATTTGAAAAAGACAATTAGTCAGCAACCGCCAGCCTCTAATTAGCTCTTGTGCAATACAGACTGTGACTGGAAGCCCCGTCAAGGTGCTAGGAAAGGTAGACGTACGTGTACGCCTGGGTCTTCTCGAGTTTAACCACCAAATGCTCGTTGCAGACATTTTCGATGAAGTGATTCTTGGCACGGACATTATGAATGCCTACGGATTCGTTGTGAACTTAAGAGACAATGTCCTGAAGGTTGGCCAAGAGAAGATAAAGCTTTGCATGGCTAAAATGACAGGGTCTACAAACCATTCGATTAAGCGGGTGGCATTAGTCGAAGAAAAAGTCAAGAGGTCTGGTCAAGAGGAACCTTCCCTATTGCAAGCGGAAATAGAAGAAGAACTAGCAGAGGAAATACAAATAAGTGTAACGACAAAAGAAGTGATTGGAAAGCCAAATATGGGTGTCAAAACAAAACTCTTGCTTCTTCCTCAGCTGATAGAAGCGCCCGAGGGCAAAGTGGCTGAAGATGAGGTTACGCAAGAGGTTGTTGACGAGAACTAAACAAACTTGGATCAGCCAGTGGTATTTAGGTCATCAGTACATGACGCACGGGAGTGATTCCAGCAAAACTAGTGGTTGAGCGGAAGACTCGCATTCCTGGGAACGTGATGTTGGGATCACACGAGACTGAATTCGAAGAACCGGAGAATTGTCTTTCGCAAGGGCGTCCACCTAGATCGCCTGATCGAGTATTACTTCAGAGACGGTTTGCCAGTTCGGAACGAACAGGCGTAAGGAGGAGGCAGTGTTACGACATTACAGAACAGTCTACGTCTTTGTCGAATGTGCCAGAAGAATCTCGCTCTAATGTATGTGGCATACGTGACTGTCAACGCATCCGCGAGAGTTTCCTCGAAGTCGCCAGCCGCGCGGACTGTGTCAAGGCCGCAGTTAATTACGTAGTTCACACGGGCACTAAGACGCAATTATAAACGTTCTGGTCTGTGAGCGTTGTATAAATACTTGGCGGCAGCGGCCTTAGTAGTCAGTATAGTGGCGATATATTTACAGTGCGGTTCGAGTTATTATCGGGCGACATTACTGTGTACGTTCAAGTAGTTATTAGTGAAGTGTTGGGTTTTATAATCGGGTGGGATAATTGTAATACAATTGTGTTTAATATTAGTGACATTTTATTGCGTGTGACCATTTTTTAATTGATTTGTTGTAGTAAACTGTGTTGTTAATTACGAACTGTTTAACTGTAAAAATTAAAGCTGGTGATTAGTGACTTAATTGGTGTCTTGTACTTATTTTGTTTTCCACTGTACCTACGACGATCAAGTAGACCGTCGTAATAATATGTAATTAAAATTGGTGTTTAATTAAGAGAGTTGCAAAAGAAAGTCGCAAACAGAATTAAGCTGTTGCACACCGCTATAAAAAAAAATATGCCGATTAGCGCTTTTAAGCTTCTCAGCTCATCGTCGGATCGGAAATGTGATCTGACAATGTGCTGTGAAGCTTGAAATCGCTAATCGGGATAAGTTTTCTATAGTGGTGTGCAACAGTGTTGATTCTGTTTGTAAATTTGGTGTTATTCAATTTTGATTTCAGAGATTGGCAGATAAGAGAATTAAAACTTAAATCTATACTGCCAAAAAAGCAGTCGTTTTTTAGACACACTTTATCAGTAAGAAGGTTTAAATTTTATGTATGAGTACAGAAGAGACAATGTTAAAAAACCGAGTAGACCTAAACAGTAAAACTTGCAGAATTATATTATGTACCAATAAGTGAAATTAAATTAGTTGACGTACGGTTTATGATTACTGACATCCCGATGTCTGGTCTGATCATAATTGTAGGTGCAAACACCTTCATCATATGGGCTGGATTATTCAATTTCGAAGTCTCTACTTCAGGTTCCTTCCCGAACACATTGGCGGTTTCTGTACACAGTAGTAAGATGACTGCCGCCGACAGTATCATATTTCTGTAAACTGTTCTGCTCTGTCAGTATCACACAAGTAGTCTATTTTTATATCTGGCATCGGACTCGTATTCAAAGCGACAGATCTAGTCTTAATAACGACAACTGCGTACTGTCGAAGCTACTAATTGAAGCTGATAACAGTTCGCGTCTTACGTGCTCTTTACAAACCTTGTCGTCATACTGTTAATAACAGAGATACTACTTTTGTAAATTTAATCAATGTGACACTGAAATGTTTTAATCTCTTTTATAATTCATGAACATACAAAATAATTGCTTTTCGTTAATATTTTATATACAGTGATCTGTTTTAAAAAGAAGAGGCAGAGAGAGCATTCATGTGTGTGTGTGTGTGTGTGTGTGTGTGTGTGTGTGTGTGTGTGTGTGTGTGTGTGTGTGTGTGTGTGTGTGTGTGTGTGTGTGTGTGTGTGTGTGTGTGTGTGTGTGTGTGTGTGTGTGTGTGTGTGTGTGTGTGTGTGTGTGTGTGTGTGTGTGTGTGTGTGTGTGTGTGTGTGTGTGTGTGTGTGTGTGTGTGTGGAGAGCGCGCAACTGTGTTAACGAACATATTTATATAACGAATGTTATACTTTATTTTTAAGCATTTATGAATGGAATTCTTGCATAAAACATACGAGTGTTGACGCTATTAACATCTTAAAGATCAGTTAATAATCTTCGCAAGATTTAATAAAACAAAAACACCTCTTTTGCAACTTCATTGAGAGTGGGCGAAATATGTATTCTAATCATTATTTAACGTAAACTATTAAACAACATAAAATAAGTTTTCAACTAAATTCTGCATAAAGTTTAAAAATACGTCGTATTTACTTATGTACTTGACCATATAACGTGTAAACACATGATTTAATGCATCTGATCCAATTTTGTTTCATTTTATTTACACAGCTGTAACTTATATATTGTACTGTTTAATATTAGTTATTCTATTGTAACGTATAAAAATGATCATTCTCGATTGAGAGCTTTCTATTTGTTTTTTGTTACCGAATAAACATTTCTGTAAAGGGATTTAACTTTATTTTTGGTTTACTTAATCTGTTTTGACACTTAAGAAATGATTTTTCATTATATCCCTCTGAAAAAACAAGTTTACATGTCTGTTTAGCGCACAGAAAATCTTCAACTCTAAAATAGTACTTAATTTAGTTTATAATAATTATAATATTTAATAAAGTAGAATAAATTAGTCTAATATCTCACTATGTTACATTCGGAATATGAAAGTTTTAAATTTCAGTTTAAATTTTATAATTATTTATTATTTATTTTCTTGCTTTACCTGTCATTAATATGATGACGCCGCCTACTTCCAGTCGTAATAAAATATGCTCATAAAAGATCCTTAGTAACTATAAACAATGCTTGTTTATTTTCCTTATCAACGCTAAACAACGCTTGTGTGTTCTGACTGTTTTTCCAAATTTTTATTCAAATAATTTTAAAACGATTTCTCCAGAAGGAGAAATATTACGTGAAGCAAATTGTAATATAAATATTACATTTAGTAAAAATTAAAAATCAACATCAAGTTGGATTAAAGAAGCCCTAAAAGATTTAGAAAAACATAATATAGCCTACACGCAGAAGAAGCAATCGAAAGAGAAGTTTTTCGGGCAAAAGTGTTAAAAATAGGAGGAGTCCAGGGTAGGAAAGAGAGAACCGCAGGTTTCTAACTGGACTGAAGACAGGATGAAGAGACACAGCGAAAAGATGAACGAATATTGGAGAACAAGAAAAGAACAAAGAGTAAAGAATTGATATCGGCATGTGGTCCTTAGATGGCCGAAAAAAAAAGAATATATACTCGTCTGTTCGTGTTTCGAAATAAAATTTTTAATAATTTTTAGATTTGTTTGTCTTATTTAAAGATAGGTTGATAATAAAAACATCGTTCATTACACGTCCATAAATTCTTTTCCCGTGCTTGCATGAGTTTCCGTGCTCAGCTTTGCCTCACACTGGAATTAGTCACGCGCGGATGGGAATTCTGGACTGCTAATGTAATATACTGTTAATTTACTTAACATTTTATACTGAAAAGACTACATAATAAGGAAGTAAGTTCCTGCTATGACTGTAGGCCAGTCGCCTTCTTCAAACGGAAAGAGACTATATTGTTACGATATCACAGAAAAATCTACGTGTTTCTCGAACGATCCATTGGAATCCGGCTGAATTTTGTGGCGTACGTGATTTCAACATGCGCTTGCGAGACTTTTCTGGACGCGCCGCCTGCCTCGCTGACTGTATCAAGGCCGCAATTAATTACGTCGTAGCGTAGAGATAACGCGTAGATGTGGAATGCTCTGGTCTGTGAGCGGGGTATAAATATAAGTCGTCAGCGGCCTTAGAGTTTATTGTCCGGCGATTACAAGTGATTACTCTGTACGTTCAAGTGGTTATTGTGGCGAAGTGTTGTGTTTTATATTAGTTGACATTTTATTGCGTGTGAACAATTTTTATTTGATTTGCTGTAAGAGACTGTCTTGTTAATTACAAACTGTTTAATTGTGGTAATTAAAGCTGGTGATTAGTGACTTAATTGGTGTCTTGTATTGTTTTCCACTGTACCATACGACGATCCGTGAGACCGTCGTAACAATACACTGAAATATGGCTGCAAAAACTGAAAAAATATTACTTATCATGGAGACAAAACAACTGATTTTTGTTTAAGTTAAAATAAAAGTATTCGATCATTTTCTCTCGAATGTAATACCACAGCCATTGTCAATAACTTATCGTATTATCAGCTGTAGACCTACGCAGTGGCGGCTCGTCAGGTGACGCAGGTGAAGCGCTGCTTCACCTAAAATAACTGGTTCAATGTGTTTCTTTTAGTAAAATAACATTTTGTGTTTCTTCTGGTACAAAATTATTTTCAATTTTTAGTAAATTTTATGTTTAAAAATATTTTTTTTAATAAAATTCCGTTTGTATAATAATTAAAATAAGATTTACAAGCGACGGAAATAGGTTACAGAAGCTGAACTTCGCTGCGATCACATACAAGCCTACTGGTGGCGGAAAGCGTTGAGATCGTAGAAGCAGCTTTCTGTACCTCGAATGCTGCATCAGCTAATACGTCACTAACAACGCTCGGTTTATCACGGTTGCCATGACAACGTATTCCGTACTCAGCGTTCCCCGCCACACACGTGAAGCAGTGTCGCTGGCTGTTTCTCAGTGGTGTACGTGTACAGTGCTTTACCTATCCAGCGCGTTTGTTTTGTTCGTTGTTTGTGGTGTGTGAAGTTTTTACAGAATGTTTCCTTCATATGATCCGGTATGTGTTTTATTAGAAACACCATTTTCAAGATGGAATAATGATCATAAGAAAAACTTTTTAAGCTGTGGAAAACCTATGCCTATATTGAAAGTATGTAAGGTTGCAAAAATAAAGGACAAGGTGTACAATCGCAACTTTAAACAAAATTGGTATTCAACGTTCGAGTGGTTGTGTAGCAGTTATTATTTAAATAAACTTTTTTGTATGGCCTGGATAATTATTAGTGTTATTTCAAGTGCGTGGAATAAGAACGGCTTTGATGATTTTGGTAACGTTACTCGTGCTCTTTCCAAACATGAAGGTTCTTCTGAGCACATGCGTTGTGCATTGAGTTTTTCAAAACTAAAGAAAAATTTAAGTACTATCGAGGATGCTTTGAAGGAAAATTCTAGGTTGTATATTAAACACTTCAACGACAACGTTCTGCTTAACATACGTTTCATGCATCTTCCTATTCGTGCAGTTCTTTACTTGGGTAAACAAGAATTAGCATTTCGCGGTCACCACGAAGAGTTATCATCTATTAATCGCGGAAATTTTAAAGAACTGCTAGAAACCTTCGTTTCGATAAGCCCTGTAGATATTCAAGAACACTATCAAAAAATCTCACCCGTCTTTGCCGGCAATTCTAAGACTATTCACAATGAAATAATTGACTGCATTTCACAATATATTGATGAGCACGTCGCAAAGGAAATAGAAGATAGTACATTTTTTTCAATTCAAGTGGATGATTCCACAGACATTGTCCACAAATCTCAATGTAGCATCATAATTAGATACGTTATTCCCAGAGGAAAGCTGGTGGAAAGATTTTTGGGATTTTATGATGTTAGTTCCAGTCGGACTGCCGACACACTGTTTCACGTTGTGTCAAGGTCCCTCGAAAAATTTTACTATAAATCAAAACTTATTGCCCATTGTTTTGATGGTGCAAGCGTTATGTCAGGAGAATTAAATGGTCTTCAGGCAAAAATCAAAGAAGTAGTGCCACAAGCGGTTTTTGTTCACTGCATGGCGCATCGTTATAATTTAGTGCTACAACAAAGCTGCAACAGCATTTCGAAATGTCGGATATTTTTTGCGACTGTTAACGGTTTACCCTCTTTTTTCCACAGTTCTGCTAAGCGAACTTACGCAGTAGACACAATCGTTGGAAAACGAATCCCTACTTCCGTTATTACGCGATGGAAGTCTAATTCCAAAATTGTGAATACTATATACAACGAATGGGATTCATTAAAAGAAGTATTCACTAAAATTGTGAATGATTCAAATTATGATCAAACATCAATTAGGCAGAGTGATGGCTTCTTAAATAAATTTATTGATTTTGAATTTACGCTTTTGGTTGTCGTTTTTAACGATATTTTTGGAGCCACGGATGTTCTCTTCGATGTGCTACAAAAGAAGTCATTTGACATTTATTTCTGTATCTCGCAAGTTAAAAATACTCAAACACTCATAAATAGCAAAAGAACTGATGATGTATTTATGAAAATTTTCGATTTAGCTGCTTCAAAAACAACAATTCCAACTGAATACCATGAGTTGAAGAAAAAAATTACACTCACACGTGATCAACATTTTGAAAAATACAAAATTCTGTATTATGAAATTTTAGATAACCTTTCAGTACAAATAACCACACGTTTTAATGATATGGAAAAGCTTCAGTTTGTTACATTAGTGGATACTTCAAACTTCGTAACGTATTCTGAAAACCTTCCCACGGATGCATTAAGTAACTTAAAGGTGTGCTACCCTAATCTGTTTACCGATTTCCAAAGACTGAAAAACGAATTACACCTTATTTATGAGGATAAGCAATACAGACAAATGGAATCACTAAATTTTATGGAACTTTTAGCTAACAACAGGAACATCTTTAAAGAAGCTTACAAACTGTTTTATTTAATAGTAACTATTCCATCCACTAGCGTTTCCGTAGAACGAAGTTTTTCTTGCTTAAAAAGAATAAAATCATACCTGCGCAATACAATGACAGAGGACAGACTTACTAGCTTATCACAAAATTCCATAGAAAATGAACTGTTAAACGAATTAATTAATGTACAACCATTTTATGACGACATTATCGACAAGTTTGCATATTTGAAAGAGAGGAGAATTGACCTTTTGTTCAAGAAATAAAATGCAAGCCTGTAAGTACTTACTATTTTTAACTACTATATTTGTAAATTTTATTAACATACTTTGCTTTTGTCTCCATATATTATTCATGATTCCAAAACAGGAAGAAACATATTCACATAATTTATGGGGAGGGGGACCTGCCACTGATTCTGCTTCACCAATCCTCGAAGCCACGAGCCGCCACTGGACCTACGTCTAACGCAGCGCGCGACTGAAACGTGTCCCTGCGGCCACCAGTTGAAGTTTACCCTGCAACGTGTTTTTAGTATATATTTTTGAAACGTAAGAACAAACTTAAATAATATATCCGAAGAAGCTCCAGATAACATTTTTAGGAAGACAAAAACGATTTATTTTTCTCTGTGTTTTGATCTTTCAAAAGCTACGCTGTGGTCTATTGGTTTCGTTTCTGGATACTCCTGTAGCAGTCCTTATTCGGTGACTGATATAACTTTAACACCCCACAGGCAGGTAGGAATAGAATATTAAGCTCAGATTGTAAAATATTTAAGGAAAATTAAATGCCTTATCGAAACGGAAAGCCGAAACTACGTCAGAACTAACATGCAAAAGCTGTTCAAAGAGGAAAGATAGAATAAAGAAGACCTGCTACAGGTCAGCCAGAAAGCGATTCGGCGATGGCGGCGTATCAGACGCGTGGCTAGTCAAGTCTCATCCGTTCAGAAACGTGACGAGTCAGTTAAATATCCAGTCGAATCCAAAACCTGTCATTTATTTCATAATAAAACAAAAAGGAACTCCACACGCCGTTTTATCACTCCACATTCTGGTGTCATACCATTCGTAATAGTTCCTGTAGTTTACTATCTCTTACACCATCGGTAGATATCTGCACTGCAAACCGCATTCGAAAAGGCTTTGGTGATTAAGGACAAGGCACCCACATTAGTCTGCCAATACTCGCTTCAAGCTTTTGAAGACTCTCTATGGAATGCTGTCGCCTTGCTCTCAATTGAGCTCACTACACACCGCGCAAATGTTTATCACCATACCGAAATTCTAGAGCTATAATCAATGCGACATAAGTGTGATGACCATCGCATGGCACATTTACATTAGCTCTGCAGCGTGCACATTTTAAAGCGAGAACAAGTCAAAAGGTTTTCTCTATTTCCGCCAGGTAGTGGCGTCATATCTTTAAAGAAACATTGCCCAGCAAATGCTTAAGCCGTATTCTCTGTTACGTTATGTCTTTTTCTGTCTTTACCATTGATATTGTCTGTTCATAACCTTGTTTTGAAATGCATGGCTGTATTTTTATTAACTGTTCGACTTCACTTTCAATTTATTGTCTTATGTTTCCAATTGAGTCTTCTAGTGCAGAGGTTTTTGTTGATAATGTTTATTCTATACTCAAGACAGAAAGAATTTCCTACTGTAGACAATCTTACTTCTTGCCAATTCAGAGCACCGCGTAATTCACCCAAGTCACGTCCAAACTTTGGATTAACGATTAAATTAATCGTTAAAAAATTGGTTAACTTTTTAACTTAGTCGTTAAATTATAAAATGGATAACTTTAATCTTAATCGTTAAATTTTTTGGTAACGATTAAAAAAATTAACGAGTTTTTTTTTTGGCTGCCCAAGAGTAAAGTAGCCAAAATAGTTGTTGAAGTCAGTGTTGGAGAAAGTTTGTTCTAGGTATTCCTAATCCGTTCGCAGACAATGGACTGGTTTTTCCCCCATGGCACCGTTACGTCTCCTTTGTCTCCTTTTTGTCAATGTCCGGGTGGCAAGGATGGTTTTCTGTCTTTTGCTGAATTATTCGCATGACTAGCCTACCCCAGACAAGTAGAGAACAAACAACTTTTGTTTTGGCGTCTGAAGTTCTGGGAATACAGTATTGCTAGCATACGTTTTAATCACATGGTGAGATCTAAATTAAAATTGCTTTGCATGAGCTGAATATTGCACGTTCTTATTTTGTAACACGAATCGACAACATTCATCTGCTGCTGGACGAGTGCGTCATAAACTGCTTACGTTGATTGGCTGTACAGTTAGAAGTATTCAAATTTATAACACTCTAACCTACGAGTACGATGGTTTGCTGGTACCTACGTTCAAACCGCACAGCATCTGGATCTCAGATGCACAAAAAGTATGCACTCTTAGTAGCGCGTTAAGCTAAGCGTTAAGGAGCGCTAGCAGTGTCCCGGCTTGGCTAAAATGTGACCATATATTTCTCTTGTTTATTCTTTTGGTTTTCGCTGTTTGAGGTTAGCTCCCCGCGGTATGTCCTGAGTACTGGTTGTTGAAGTAATTTTTTTATTTTATAATTTTTAATTAGGAAGTAGAAACACAGCTTGCTAAACGCCACTTTTTGTATCCTCATACTTATTACACTTCATGAATATTTGTCTCACAGCGAATCAAACAAATATGTATTGTGTTTAGAGTCGGTGCTTATCCTACCCGGGTCAGGAATTGCCACTGTTGTAAAAATTGCTTAACTCAGTTTCATTTATAATTTGTTAACACTTTACTTTTTGCTTACAATGATTTATCATTATTGATAAATCAGTTTCTTTATCTTTGTTTTTTCTTTAACCGGACATCGATGTTGACAATTTAAACCTTCGTGCGGTACAGGTACCTTTTCTTTGACGCGAACGCCTAACATGTATTCCATCAGCATATAATAAATTTCTTCTAAAAATAACTTTATATCAAAACTGTAAAAGTGGAAAATGGAGACAGCATTTAAGTTGCATGGATGACGATAGAATACCAGTAATTTTGAACAAGTACAAGCCTTCTGGAAGAAGGGATGTAGGAAGGCCAAGAAAGAAATGGATCTGATAATGTGGGTCGGAACAGGCACCTAATCCCAGAAGTGTAGAAGAAGAAAAAGTCTGTAAAAGAGCAATCTTCGTATTATTGTAATTTCCAGAATCTATAATTCCTTATGATGTGTTGTTTAAGATTCGAGTAAGGATGTCAATAAAAGATAATTACACTTATTTATTGACAAGGTGTTTCAAGGTAATGCCGGACGGCAATCAGTAATCGGGAAAAACGTGCTTAAAGTGTGTACGTGTACGCACTAAAACATAGAGAAAGACTAAATTTGTTTAACACATTTTATCACTGCACACAAAAAAATAATGTTACGAGGGTCAAACGGATCGTCGTTTTGTACAGTGGAAACGAAATACATATACCAATATATGAAGTCACTAACTACAAGCTTCAATTGGTCAAAAATAAAATGTCAAATAAACTATGTACTCTCATACAATAAGCCAAGTTAAATGTGTCCACACGCAAACAGTAATATCAACTATTAGAGTTCCGCACAAATATGACACAATAATCACTTTCCACTAATCCGCAACAATCACTTGATCCGCACTCTACATCACCATGTGTGACTAACTTCTAACCCGGCCACTCTTGCTCATATAGATCCCACAAAGTTTCCAGAATAATTGTCTATACAGCTGGCGGTGTGCCAACATAATTTGCATAGGTCAGAGTGCTCAACCCGTCTCGAAGCTGTGTGAGTCCACGGCGTTGAGACACTGCACC
This sequence comes from Magicicada septendecula, assembly GCA_034769895.1. NCBI lineage: Eukaryota > Metazoa > Arthropoda > Insecta > Hemiptera > Cicadidae > Magicicada > Magicicada septendecula. The sequence goes on along the minus strand of CM068368.1, from coordinate 81,962,193 downwards.
TGCTTGGCTAGCCGAGAAACGTGTTTTATGCAACTGCATCTGCCGCCTTTTCGAGAGTGTCGCGTAATTGTCTGGCAATACCATTAATATATTCATCAATGCTAGGACGACGATAAAAAAATACTGTGTTAAATTCGTAACAGTTAAAGTCTTATCTGCTTCGGTTATTTGCAGCAGTTAAGTCTTATCTGCTAGGCAGTATTTATAACTAATAAATTTCGTTATTGACTCTCTTTGGATAAGAGTTAGACGCAAGACGTGGTAATGATTTACCTCTGTCATAGTCGCAGAATATAACATTTTCGCACAGTATGCAGTGGTTCTCAATTGCCTTGCTTTTGTGCGCAGAAAACGTCTGCGGAATTAGACCTTACACGAGGGAGGAAATATTGAAATTTCGCGAACCAGACTACATACTGGCGACGCTTAAACCTCTCCTCCGTTACATTTCCTGGAAAGGATTGACTGCAACCATACTTCGTATGTTTATTAAAGTTGTTTAATTATCTCGTACACAACAAATATGTTATTAATACTAATGCGTGTAACACAAACAACGCTATTATTTGTATATTGAGCAACAAAACTATACTCTTTCTTAACACACGAATGTTCTTAAATCTCCGTCCAGTTTATAAGGTAACACAACCCGCTACAATTCACTTGTAAGCTGTTAGATAAAAGAAATCTGCTGAAAAAAGTTGCTTTTATTAATAATTTTAAAGCAAATTATTTTTTAATTTCTGTTACTGTTAACAAATATGGTGTTTAATGAGTATATAGTACGATAAGAAGAAATTAAAATGTTTTTCTTCTCTCTTTCGATGTTGGAGAGGGAGGTCGTGGTGTAGGGTTAGAGTTGTGAAAGTTGGAAGACGACAAAAAAGAAAACGTTGCAGTCTGAAGGCACTGACATACAGAAATTGAAATATCAGAGGCTGGAAACACACACACACATGCACACGAACACTACTTTTTAATCAGGATATAGTAAAGTAGACTGTACTTATACTATACTTACACTACACTTATACTATACTAAGTATAATATATTATACAGGATATAGGCTATGTCACATTACTTTAGCAACTAACAGTTAATGATAAATATAAATTATTGTATTTCAGAGACATAAGCGCATACATTCTCGCATCGTAAACTGTCGATCAGTCATACTCCAAAAATTCCTTGGTTGAACGCATGGGGTGTTCCATATTCCAGACATTTCCCCACTCAGCTGGGGTAACATGTACGTCGCTTTGCATTACAATATTTGGGAGTGTTTTTGTTATGTTTTATGTTCTTTAGTCGATAAAGGGAAAGAACATTAAAGCTTCGAAGGGGAAATTCAAAGATCGAAGTGGAGTTGGCTGAGCAGAAAACAAAACCATCAGAAAACAGCGGACAATATCTTTCGAGAACCACTGAACGAAACCAAAACGGTTTTCACGCCAGACAACGACTGAGGATCACATAAGACAGAATTTCTGAGGTGCCAAAAATGTCAGGAAAATCCTGGGGGAAATTAAACGAATCCCCAACAACCTGGTCAAGTGGAGATAACTTATGGACTCCGAACGTTACGCGCTGGAAAGTTAAGTCAATAAATTGTGTGAGGTTAAAAATTTTATAAACTTTAAAGTGTGCAAACTTACACATTTTATTAAAAAAAGCAGGTTTCATGGCCGGTATCTGATTGGTAAACTATTGACGGGCGGTTAAGTCGTGGTCTGTCATCATGGAGATTATGGTTGTTACCGCAAAGCTGGTCCATGATAATAGCACTGTCCACAAACTGTATAGCAAAGTTCGCAATCAAACGAGCCCAGACGTTTCGGCCGTGCCCATGACGCGGGAAAGTAGTAACAAATCTTGCGAGAGACTAAGACTTTGAACAAGTCTCGTGTTTATATATTTTCAGAGAGCAGGAACATGGTATTACCAATCGGAAAATAATAAAATCTCCCACTCATGTAGGTTAGCGATGTCAAAGCCCGCCTCGTCGCTGGTAGACTCGCTTCAAAGCCAGTAACCAGTATTTATTGAGGATCACGCCTTCTTCTCTTCTATTCTCATTTCTAGCTTTCTGACGGAGAGTACCTTCTGCTTGAGAGTAGACGATTGTGTCTCTTTAAAGAGACGAATCACTGCCGGCGTCCCTCAAGGATGTATTCTCGGCCACCTCCTGTTCTCAGTCTACGTCAAAGCTGTACTGAGAGAGCCTGGGAGTCCAGATAGCTCTGTTTACTGACGACACGGCTGTATTTACCACCAATAGTCGCGCAGAACGGGTCGTCCTACGACTACAGCGCCGGCTCGATTTTCTCGGGGACTGAACTGATAACTGGAAGGAGGCTCTAAACGCGACCAAGAGTCTAGCCGACCTATTCTCTAAGCGCCAGTAAAATCCGCGGAGACAACTTTGGATTAACAGAACGTACTTGGTGCTTGCACTGGTCCAACGAATTGAAGTATCTCGGTGTACACCTAGATCGTTGGCTCACCTGGCGTACCCACGTTCAGACAGTTTATAAGCGAGCGTCCCCTCGTCTGAGCCTACTTTTCCCACTCCTGGTCAGCCCGGCTATGACAAGGAAATTGTGTAAAATGATCGACGGCGCGTATCTGCTGCCGATAATTACTTGCGCTGCCCCGGTCTGGGGATACCTTGCCGCAATGCATAAAAATAAATTGCAAGCATCCTCGACTGGAGTCTTCGGCTAGCGGCCAAAGTCCCCCATCGATTTTCTTCACGCCTTCGCTTGGACGACACTATAAAGCGTCTTGCACGCAAATTATGTGCACCTGCAGCAGGTCACTGAAATAACCGTCTTATAACCAGGTTGGGCCAATACCGCATGCGTCCAGGTGATTCATGGAAACGACCTCGGTGTATACTGCGCTAGTGTAAAGCTAGCACAAACAGCCGATGTAAGGCCTGCTAAAGAGCAAAATCGCCCTATTTGGGCAGGGGCATAGGGTAGCCCGGAGCTCAAATTCCAGAATGATTCGGTTGTGCGACGCATACCCACCCAGCCCAGAGTCAGTCAGTCAGTCAAAATCTCTTCTATTCATGCTCCGATTTCCACAGCGACGGATTTCAATAGCCTACTTCTGGTAGCGAGCAAAGCACTTGCTACAGTCGAGGAGAGCACTTGAGTCTCATCGAACAAGATCTTGTGGCCTTCGTTGGACAAGGCATATTTGCCAAAGACGGCATACCACACGAGTTCGGAATTCTGTTCATTCCGCAAAGGGACAGTCGGTCACTTTTTATACACTACAATTTATTGACTTTTATAGTTGCACTTGACGTAAAACTCTTTGTAGAACTCTTTGGCAGTTGAACTGTTACACAGCAGCTTATTATTTCCTGTTTAATTAAAAGTTAAATAATTGTACGTAAATGCTAAGTATCAAGGAAACTCCAAGCTGTCGATCACCTACATAGTTGGGCGAGTAACAGTAATATTTTTCTGAAGAAATAATTATGGATGTTACTGTACACAATAAACAATGTGTGTACACAGTACACAAAGCAAACAGCAGTCAACACAGAAAAGTTAAAGCCTATAACTTGCAAGTTATAGAATAAATAAGTAAAGGTAAAACGACTCGGTGAGAAATGAGTACTCATGGAAACATACATGAAGAGAACAAAAGAGAAATTGTTACGTAATAGATCTTGAATCTTGATTTACATACAGTCCCGCGTTAAAATTTTACAATATTCAAAAACATACCTCTCCGTTACAATGTCTTTATCTTGAACTGAAAAATAACGTAAATTTTAAGGAAAGGAGAAACTTTACGAAGCATAATACATAAACTTCGATTCAAATTTATAATGTTAAAAAAAATAAAATGTTTGTAGTAACGAAAAGAAATGAAACAGTTGCATGGCTTCAGGAGGAGTAGGAGAAATGACGCTTGTGAAAAGCGACTAGTTATTTTTCTCTCGATTACAGATTTATTAATCAGTCGATAGATAGATCATCTATCGAATAACTAATCTTGTTTTCATTTGTCATTTTTTTTTTAACTTACTATTCAGAAATAATTGTAATTTTCACTTTCTTCTGTTGTTGGTTTTTGTTAAAAATACGTTATGTTCTGTGTTTTTAATGTTTTTCTCTTTCAAGCATTGTGTGGACGTATTAAATGTCACATTTTTCCCAACCATGGTTTTATTTCTTAAAACAGTAAGCTAAAAACCAAAAACCATCATTACCTAACCTCACAAATGAAAACAACACGTATTTTTGCTTTACATTAATAGAATAATTTACAATTAGTAAGTTCCTTCTTCTTCTTTACATAGTAGTATATCGATACTATCGCATATTCCTAACATCGGAAATGTATTGCGGATACGGATATTGGGACAGTTCCGCTTACTGGTTGTTAACTCATAAAATGTGCGATGTTACTGTCAATTCAAAAAGTTTTGATTCCCAAATTTAATCATTCGCAGCAAAATTAAACAAAACGAATAAACCAATTCCTACGTAAGTTTTTGTGTTGTTAGTTAATTTAAAATCATTAAATCTAATTACGTTAGCTTTTCGCTGTTCAGTACTGTGTTTCAATACTTTACACAATTGTTCCAATACAATGTCTGGATTAGAACAAAAAGTGTACGTTTTCCCGCCTACTTTGAAAAAACTCAACTTTACAATACTGGAAAATAAAATAGACAATTTTCAGACAATTATACATTATTTAGATACTTATTGCCCTGAGTATGACGAACATGAAATAATAAATTGCAGTAGCTATAAATATCTAGGAACAACAGTTACACAAGATGGTAGCCTAGATAAAGCGATAAGAGAAAGAAATAACCTGGGAAGGAAATCAATAACATTGCTGAACAACATATTATGGGACCAACAAATATCAAAGCAAAATAAACATCGTATGTACAATACAATCGTGAAACCAATTACGTCATACGGGTGTGAAATATGGCCAATACTACAAAGAACAGAAAAGATGTTGGAAGCTACTGAAGTGGATTATTGGCGAAGAGCGGCAGGGAGGTCAAAACTGGAAAAAGTAAGAAACGTCAGAATCCGGGAGATAATGGGGGTACAGTACTCTATTGTCGACGACATAAAAACGAAACAGCTAAGATGGTTTGGGCATGTGCAAAGAATGCCGGATAATCGACTCCCCAAGAAAATTTTGAGATGGACACCATACGGTCGTAGGCGAAGAGGAAGGCCTAGGTTGAGATGGAGAGAAGGTATCAATCGGGCAATGAGAGACCGGGAATTTGAAGAAGAATCTTGGTTAGATCGAGACCAATGGAGACTAGGGATCAGAAGACGTAGGATAACGTTATGAACCGATTTATATATATATATATATATATATATATATATATAAATCGTCAATGTCTTTATCTTGAACTGAAAAATAACGTAAATTTTAAGGGAAGGAGAAACTTTACGAAGCATAATACATAAACTCCGATTCAAATTTTTAATGTTAAAAAAAATAAAATATTTGTAGTAACGAAAAGAAATGAAACAATTGCATGGCTTCAGGAGGAGTAGGAGAAATGACGCTTGTGAAAAGCGACTAGTTATTTTTCTCGATTACAGATTTATTAATCAATCGATAGATAGATCATCTATCGAATAACTAATCTTGTTTTCATTTGTCATTGTTTTTTTTAAATCTTACTATTCAGAAATAATTGTAATTTTCACTTTCTTCTGTTGTTGGTTTTTGTTAAAAATACGTTATGTTCTCTATATATATTGCCCTGATTATCTGAACACGTATTTTACGTGCTAACTTTACTCAGACTTCTAACTGTCTTTCCTAAGAAAACATTTTTATCGGTTTAATAAAACAACTTTTCTCCCTACTGGAAGTTCAAATGACATCAATCTTGGCGTAATTTAATTGTCATCATTTGTCATTTGTGCGAAAAATTATACAGAAGGACACGAACGTGTATATGAATTTTGTATAGACTTTTGCTTGATAACCAATTGTAGCAAATTGAAATGTGAAAGTCCTCTCGTTAGTTGTAACACGTAACTTTCCGCGCCTTTGTGTTATGAATTAGAGCTTGGATTTCTGTGGTCTCAGTAAAGCAGGCAGGTAGTACTACGAGGGTCAGTTGAAAAGTTCACGGAGCGACATCTATAGCTTAGCAGTAAAACTAAAATTTTTCGTTTGCTGCAAGATTTGTATTTTATGTGAACTCCTGTTAATTTCCAAATTTATCTATTTATTTATTCATTGTTTAGAAGCTGTTTAAAATTGATGTGTCATGCGTGTTTTGAAAAACGAAGAAAATCAAACACCGTGGTGTGATTCTTTGTTAAAAATTGTTTAGCGCCAACGGAAATTCAGAACGAAATTGTAAATGTGTCAGAAGATGCTGCGACTTCAAAGCCAACAGTTTTTTGAAGATGAATTGATGATTCTCTCACTCTGGACGCCCAATGATCCAGCGGATGAAAATCCAACAGCTCCAGATGTGGCAGCCATTTTGCACAAAGCTTTTTCACGCTAAGTTCTTGAGTAAAAGTATGACGCACACGCTCGTGTGAGATCTCTATGATATCAGCAACGTCATCCACTCCTCAATATGCGGTCTTCGAACACCCCATTAAATTTTTTCAAAAGTGCCATTTTGTGTTGCACTTTTTGGACGTCCACTGCTGGGATCATCTTCAGTGCTTGTACGACCACATTTAAACTCGAGTGTGCCCCACTTACACTTGTTTCTGAAGACGCAGCATCTCCTAACACATTTACAATTTCGTTTTAATTTTCCATTGACGCTAAAACGTTTTTAACAGGGAATTCATCACAACACGATGTTTGATTCTGTACATTTTACAAATACGCGTGACAGGTAAATTTCCAACAGCTGGTACAAAGTAAATAAATTGACAGATATATCTGGTAATTAACAGGTGTTCACGTAAAATGTACGTCTTGCAGCACAAGAAAGATTTTAGTTCTGAGCTGTAGATGTCGCTCCGCGAACTTTTCAACTGACCGTCGTATATGTCATGTATATGTAATCCATTATAATTTGATTAATGATTCATTCACAACATTGTACGTGTGACTGTTGTTTAACATAATTCAGACGACATACTCACGCACAGGTACAAACAGTACTGAAACGTTTAGTGTGCCTGAATCCGTAGGCCTACTAGAACATTACTATAGAATTGTTTTATATAAAGAAAACAGAATGTAAAGTCATTGTCGACTGGAAAAAGTAACGTTACTTAATTTGTGTTTACACTTTCAGGACCAGCTCCAGGAACAGACGTGGAATTCTTAGGTAAGGTTTTTAACCCATATGTACTGAATACGTCACCGTTTATGTGTTACGGCGTGATGGAACCAGTTTCAGACAACATCTGTATTTACAACAACAATAAGACAAGGCTGAGCCCGGGCGACCACGTTTCCGTGTGGTTGATAACCAGAGCATCCGATATGGTAAATTTTGAATCGATAAATTTCTGTCCATTTACTGCACATTTCAAAGAATATACTAGGCTTACTCTGTAGAGAAGGAAAATCTAAAGTATGCCTTTTCCTCCGTCAAATTGGAATGCTACTGATTTTCTTCTTAAGCAGTAAAGTGCCGGTTTAAAGCAAAGGCTATCCAACTAAGAAATAGGCGCGCAAAGGATTTTTCCGTTCACACGTATACGTGTAAATAATATAATTTAAATGTATAATAAATATTAATCACATTACTATGTACATATTTCTTGTAAATAACACTTTTAAAAAGAAATTTGAATAAATAAATTAAATTAAAGGAATATAAATTGCACTTATTTGCTTTAAGCTCAACCTCTGAATACATTTTTCTTATAAACATATAGATTACATTTATAAAATATTTTAAGCATCACAACCATAAGAATGTTCTTACAAAACCATTATTTCCTATTTTAAAATATCTTACCGATAATTACTTGATAAATTGATCTTAACTAACGCTGACACTTAAACATGCGGATCGTCACGAAAATTTTTAAAATCAACAGGCCAGTTCAGACGTAATCCACAAAACTCCTTCGTATTCACTTGGTGTGTTTTGATCGACTTCATATTATTTTTATTGCTTTTATCTGCATTGCCATTAAAGGCTGTTTTACATTAAAACAGATTTTTTATGAATCTTCACATTTTGATACATACTTGTAAGCCAGGTCCTTTGTGTATGTGTGAATATGAGGAGGGTTTGTTGTATAATAGAGGAGTTAACCGCAGTATGACGTGCAATGGAAATTTAATACTTTAAAAATTAGACAAGATGGTATCAGATTAGATCTCCTTAAAAATTCTTACAAAGAATTATCGTTTTATAAAAATTCACATATAAGAAAACGAAATCCTTTTTATCCTAAAATTTTCATCTACGCAAACTAGTCGTTCTTTCTGGGCACAGAGAAAAAGAAAGACACGCCATCTATAGGGGAAATATTTAATACGACTCTGCAGGACAACGCGAAAGCTTTTTTCTGACTTTTCTTAGGGAAATTTCTGACACTCCTCGACGTTTTCGAACGGGAATGCGCTTGTTTCCGAAACGATTTCCAAATTTCGTGAGAACTATTTAAAATTAGAAAAAGGTTAGGTTGTGAATGGTTTGGCCTAGATTAGTTTTCTTTGCCGAAATATACTATATTCACTGGAATACTATTTTCTTTTTTCCCCGATAATTTATGTCTATTTTAATAAATAACCAATAACTCTATAATAACGTTTTGTGGTGGTGGGAGAAAAAGGAAAAATGCCCCACGTTTATTTGAGAATTTTAAAGTCAAACTGCCTTAATGTTTTGAGAATGGTTATAACAATATTTTGCCGGTTGCTGTAATACAACAGAAAAGGTATTTGTTAATTTAAAGAGGTCTAAATCTATTATAGAATTGCAAAAGTTAAAGAAAGTCAATATGAAATATTTACACAAATTTAACATAGGTATATATACACATTTTTACTGTGGTAAAAAAAATAATGAAATTTTTGTTAAAATTCACTCCCGGTCTGTTTGGCCGTGGTCCATTGTTTTCAACTAAAACAGACGTTTCGACAATACCATCGACTGCCATCATCAGTGTAAAATTCGAGCTTTGCTAACCACAGTACTGATGACGGTAGAGACCACAGCCTTAACAGTACGTTAGGAAAACTCAAATTTTACACTGATGATGGAAGTCGATGGTATTGTCGAAACGTCTGTTTTAGTTGAAAACAATGGACCACGGCCAAACAGCCAGGGAATGAATTTTAACAACAGTGACTCCGGCCGTGTAAGCCTATCAGCTGTTATTACGACTTACGATTCCGTTTATTACACGATAGTAGTTTGAAATAAAGTTTTATTCTGAAGTATCGTGCGAGGACATTTTTAGCTGGTTAGCATTTATTGCTTCTTGCCATATTGAGTGTTGGAACATTGTAACGTAGAACATTGTTCTACACCTGAGTTTTAATTTACTGAAACTGTTGTTAAAGTTAAGCGTAACGTATTCTATGGTGTACAGTTATTTTATCTTACTCTTTACATACCACAATCCGTGCGAATAAACGCTGAGTCTCTGCGAAATCATAAAGATAGCTGTTATAAAACTGTGTCTTACCTGTTTACGCAACTTACGTTCTCGATTTCATTAAAAACGTAACTGTACGAACTGTAAAGATGCGATTTCTATGAACCACGGATCCGCAACACGTGACGCGTAATGCTAAGACGCGGGATTTACGTTTCCGCTATTGCGCAGAGAGAGCGCGCTGTTCGCACTGCGGACGGTCTCGATCGATTGAATCAATATCTTAGTAACTGAGATATAGATATTGCAATAGCAATGTTAGTGGATGAAGAAGCTGAAGAGAAAGCAGTATATTTATAATCTTTGGTAAATAATAATCCCCTGACTATGTTTACTGAAAAGAAAGAAGATTGTTTCAAAATCTTAATTTTAGGTTCAAAATCTTAATTTTAAGACATCTAATGGAAAATTATAATAATTTTAGAGTCTCAAAAGAACTTGCCTATTAAATTTTCAACCATATTAAAGATGATATAACGACTCCATTTCCCAATAAAATTAAGAAACCAATAGCATAACTGCAGAACATGTATTTAACATTAAGGTAGGAGACGTTTTAAATTGAAAATATTATTCTTTTTTTAATTGAATAATTTCCGTTTTATTTTTAAAATGCTAAACAATATTAATACGTAAGTAGTGGTATAATGGGGGTACTGGCTCACACCTCAGGGCATATCTGGACCACAGCATCCGCGACTTGGACCACAGCATCCGCGACTTTTTCGTTGATCTGCGTCAAGATCCGCGAACCGCTGGACCCGCAGCATCCCGATGGACCACAGCACCGCGAATTTCCGCGAATAAATTTTTTTATTTTTTTTATTTGGTTTTTTATTTTTTTAATTAAATTGATTTGCATATCAAGGGGTGGGATGAGGTTCAATGGACCACCAGCATCCGTGAATATAATTTTTTATTTTTTTAAGAAAGCTGATTTGCATATTAGTGGGTGGTGTTGGGTGGGAGGTTTTTTTTATTTCATATCAGTGGGTGGTAGTGGGTGGGAGGTTCCAACTCGATGCATTATAGTGTATATTAAAATATATGATCAGGTGTACCAACCTTTGCATGAGTTCAAATTTGTCGTGTGTTATAATGTATATTAAATCTATATGATCAGGTGTAACAACCTTTGTATTATTATTATAGTGTATAGATATTTTATATGAGCAGGGTTGTCAACATTTTCTGCGGCGGGGGGAGGGAAATTCAAATATGTGTTATATAGTGTATATATTAAAATATATGATCAGGGTTACCAATCTTACATTATTCTGTGTGTATAGAGCAGAACTGCCAACATTTTTTTCTCTTCTGTGGTGGGAAATTCAAACTATATGATCATAATTGTTACTCTCTCTCTCTCACATTTGAATGTAAGTAAGACTATCTCTCTCTTGTTGTCAAACGTTATGTTCAAACCGTTTTCTCCTCTCCCTCGCTCTCTCTTTCTCTCTCTCTCTCTCTCTCTCTCTCTCTCTCTCTCTCTCTCTCTCTCTCTCTCTCTCTCTCTCTCTCTCTCTCTCTCTCACTGTGTACATTGAGTAAATAATTTTAGCTCTCTCTCTTTCTCTCACTCGTTGTGTATGTCTCTCTCTCTCTCTGTGGTCAGTACCGCGCGCATGTATATGAAATTAGAAAGTTTATATTTATTCGACAAATATTAACGCCCCCCCTCTCTCTCTCTCTCTCTCTCTCTCTCTCTCTCTCTCTCTCTCTCTCTCTCTCTCTCTCTCACGCGTTTCAACTGTACAAGCTCTCTCTCTCTTACAGTGTACATTGAGTAGTCGGTGTGATGAGTAAATAATTTTAGCTCTCTCTCTCGTTGTCAAACGTCGTCTTCATTTTTCATGTATCAAATAATTAATTAATAGTTTTATAATGCAGTCAGTGTGATTGATCCTTGTTAGAAATATATATATTTGGCAAATATTAACTATGTATGTGTGTTGTTGTCAATGAACTACTTACCTGTGTGCTGTTACAGATGACAAATCCATACGTTAACGGCTTAGCAATCTTCAATACGCTCTTCTTCATGTGGTGCAATACTTCTGTTTAATGGGTATAGTTTACACACGCACATAGGTTCAGTGGTGTATAGCGAAATAAATTAAAATTATACACACACATGAAAACGGTGGTTGAAATTCATACAAATCTTCTGATGTAACAGTTCCCATAAGTAATACAGTTCACAAAAATAAAAAAAATATAATCGTTCTAGTGTTAACGTTTGCTACAACAGTACACACATAGGTTCAGTGGTGTATAGCGAAATAAAGTAAATTATACACACATGAAAACGGTGGTTGAAATTCATACAAATCTTCTGATCTTGTTAGGGAGGTCTGTATATGATTTTAGAAATATATATATTCGGCAAATATTAACTATGTATGTGTGTTGTTGTCAATGAAGTACTTACAGGTGTCTACTCTCTTTCTCGCTCGCTCGCAGACGACAGAAGAAATTCCTACTTTATAATGTAATTACCTGTGTGTGTGCTGTGACAGATGACAAATCCATACGTTAACGACTTAACAAACTCTCTCTCTCACACACACACACACACACACACACACACACACACATTTAGCATGAACAGATGCGTCTTCGTTAGTAAAATGTACAAATCACATAACTTTATGTGAACCTCGAAGGGTAGAAATAAAAATATGTAAAACCAAAAAAAAAATACAGAATATATGAATTGCTATATTTACACATTATTAAATCAACACCACTGTATAGAAAGATTAACTATGGGCACACACACACACACACACACACACACACACACACACAAACACACAACGATACAGAAGTATTCACTAACTTAAGCCAAGGTCATTGATTCGGTGCGTCCTACTTTATAATCCCTGATGGTAAAACCTAAGACAAAAACATACAATCAGTAGTAATAATACAAAATCACTGTTTTATTAATTTAAAATACTGTATGAAAGAGTGGTGTGTAATTTGCATCCAAAATATGTAAAACAAAAATACAGATTATATGATAAGTAAATTGTATGTATATATCACTGAATAATAATAATATAATCGTTCTAGTGTTAACGTTTGCTGCAACAGGTAACGCAGTTTATAAATAATTACATATAGGTTCAGAGGTGTATAGTGAAATAAATTAAAAATAGAAATTAATTCCTCATAAGTTAATGTCCTTTCAAATAGTATTCATCAAAACTTTGTAAATTAGAATCTGCACTACAGTCAAACATACGCACACACAGTGATAAAAATTGTTTATTAAAAGTAGTTTGTTACCTTAACAAGTACTGTTATCCTACGCCGTTGGGGTCCCCATGCCTCGAAACACGAGATGTAGGTCGCTGGGGTTTTATAAATTGTTTATCAAGTTTTTAGAAATGGTCTTATAGTCGAGCTTGGCCTGTTGACTATTGCTTTTAATTTCGTAATTTCTACAGGTGTTAACCGTTTCGGAAAAAAAAACCATTTATGGAGAAGACGGTCCTCCTCCTGTTTTGATGAGGTGTTTAGTCTATGATCCATCCTTTTTGTTCCTATAATAATAATAATAATAACAGTACCTGCTTCATTATCATATACATTATGTGCTATATATAAATATATACATAAGGCTTTCAACACACAAACACACACACACACACACACACACACACACACACACACACACACACACCATAAATCCAGAACAGGAAAGGTATTATAACAAACATTACGAAAACAAGTACGTATGGTCACGTACATAGATCAACGTTTAAACAAACAGATTAATACCTGAATAATTTTTTTTAAAAACAGGACAGCGTATTATCTATATAACGTTTTGTTTCAGATAAGAATAGTTTGAATATAAAATGAAAGGGTACGTTGTATTTTGTTATGAGAAAATGCATTTCTAAATTTCGTTACATTTGTCAAAAGATCTTATTGATCAGGCGTATGAGTAATTATATTAATCCTTATGTAGCAAATACGCACGCATTCGTAAAATACAGCACTCAGGTGTAGGGCAATTAATCCTTTTTGTATTGAACGTATTTAAGTAGGCCTACTCGTGATATCAGTAAATTCTGTCTAAATGTCTAGTACATAAACGTACCCGGTAATCGCTTCTTGAGTCGTAGTCATTCTTAAAATCGACATAACTACTTGTGTTACTCGATTGATGTTCATGTTAAACGATTGATGACTCATGTAATAATACAGATTAACCTCGTATAATAATAATGACAGGACAGTGTATTTAGAACACTTAAAATTGGAAATCTACAAACACATCAAAAATATCTGTCAAACCCCTATCAAACAAAAACCCCGTTCTTATCGAGAGACAACAGTAACTGACCTAAGCACATGTGCTTCATTAGGCAACAGACCAAAAAATCAAATAGACGACTATAAGCTCAATTTAAATAAAATCTGAATATTTAATAAAATTATGTTTACTTAGTAACATATGCAAATCTTTTACTTACCTCTTAAATGTTGTTGTTGTTATACACACAATAGTCGATTGTACGATGAGTGTCTCATACAAATGAAAAATAGTGACATGTCGTCTTGTGTGTGTATATATATCATACGGCGGTAGCGTACACGTTTGAAAGTTGATGCACATTAAATTGTCTCTCTCTCTATCTCTCTCTCTCTCACACACACACACACACACACACACACACAAACACACACACATTTCTGATTACTATAAAAATAATTGCATGTATGTTCAGAGGTTTGGTGTCTAAATCGATGCATTTTACTTTCACCTTCTAATTTGACACATGGCTTACTTTCATACAGAAATAGCTATCGCCCATGTCCGTCTACGAGTGTTGCTAAAAGAAATTAAAAATGCTGTAATACATAACGTCCTGTGAAATAGATATGGTATGTTTTTAGGACAGCCAATGTCATTAAGATGGATTATTTTCGAGAGCGGAGTCGCTACCAATTAGTTTGTCACGTATCCGAATGTATCACAACAATTGTCTAGTATATAGCACTTATCATCATACGGTGACAACGCTTGCTTTCGAAGCGTGTAGGTCCGTCTGCATACAAGTCAGGTGTTTGAATACTATACATCAGACCGTCTGTATCTGTCATTAGCAATCTAACGTTACGACCGTACTTGCCGACAGCATAACGATAATACGTTTGACAACGAGAGAGAGAGAAACGGTTTGAACATAACGTTTGACATTGTATATTGCAAGCATGAAATTATTATTATTTAAATCTGTTATCTGCTTTTGTATGGAAGTCATCTATAAATATCAGGTCAGTGCGACACAACATGTAACAACCGTAACATGATTCAACCCAAACGTGTGCACGTCGTATGTATGTGTGTGATTACGTTGCGTGTGCGTCTGTGTGTGTTCGTGTGTGTGTGCGTGCGCGTTGCGTGTGTGTGTGGTTACGTTGTGTGTGCGTCTGTGTGCGTGTATGCATGTGTGTGTGCGTGCGCGTCGGATCATGACATAGTATTCGTAATGACCGAGGCACGTCGTTTATTGCATGAGGATATTCAGGTAGAGCAGGGCAGACACGTTTACGCAATATCAAGTGCACACACACAAGAATCAGATTTTTTGTATACGTTCTAGGTGAAAAACTACTGGGGTGTCTCTGACTTTAGTTGGAAATAAATAACATTACAGATATTGATATGGTACTATGAGTAGCCTATACGTGAATACTATACATCAGACTGCATGTATCTGTCATTAGCAATCTAACGTTACTACGGCAGCATAACGATAATGAAAGTCATACATTATCGTTATTTTGTCTAAGCTATGTTAACTTCACACACACACACACACACACACACACACACACACACACACACACGGAAATGAAGGAAGAACTAGCATAGGAAATACAACTAAGTATAACAATAAAAAAGTGATTGGAAAGCCAACTGTGGGTGTCGAGACAAAACTCTTGCTTGTTCCTGAGTTGATAGAAGCGCCTGAGGGCAAAGTTATGCAAGAGTTTGTTGACGAGAACCAAACAAACTTGGATCAGCCAGTAGTGTTTAGGTCATCAGTACATGACGCAACGGGAGTGATAGGTCCAATTAGGTTTGTTACACGTTGTGGCGCACTGACATGATATTTATAGATGACCTCCATACAAATACAATAGCATAAAAATCATGTTAAATATCAAATTATCACACACATGTTAGGTTAAAATGCAAACAAACACACACACACACACACATGTTAGGTTAAAATGAGGTTAAAATGCAAACAAACAAACACACTCACACACACACACACACACACACACGTGTTAGGTTGCAACCTAACACGTGTGTATGTTATTTAAATAATAATTTAAATACACGTGTGTGTGTGTGTGTGTGTGTTTGTTTGTTTGCATTTTAACCTCATTTTAAACTAACATGTGTGTGTGTGTGTGTGTGTGTGTGTGTGAGTGTGTGTGTTTGTTTGCATTTAACCTAACATGTGTGTGATAATTTTATATTTAACATGATTTTTATGCTATTGTATTTGTATGGAGGTCATCTATAAATATCATGTCAGTGCGACACAACGTCTAACAAACCTAATTGGACCTATCACTCCCGTTGCGTCATGTACTGATGACCTAAACACTACTGGCTGATCCAAGTTTGTTTGGTTCTCGTCAACAACCTCTTGCATAACTTTGCCCTCAAGCGCTTCTATCAACTCAGCAACAAGCAAGAGTTTTGTCTCGACACCCACAGTTGGCTTTCCAATCACTTCTTTTATTGTTACAATTAATTGTATTTCATATGCTAGTTTTTCCTTCATTTCCGTGTGTGTGTGTGTGTGTGTGTGTGTGTGTGTGTGTGTGTGTGTGTGTGTGTGTGTGTGTGTGTGTGTGTGTGTGTGTGTGTGTGTGAAGTTAACATAGCTTAGACAAAATAACGATAATGTATGACTTTCAGTATCGTTATGCTGCCGTCGTAACGTTAGATTGCTAATGACAGATACATGCAGTCTGATGTATAGTATTCACGTATAGGCTACTCATAGTACCATATCAATATCTGTAATGTTATTTATTTCCAACTAAAGCCAGAGACACCCCAGTAGTTTTTCACCTAGAACGTATACAAAAAATCTGATTCTTGTGTGTGTGCACTTGATATTGCGTAAACGTGTCTGCTCTGCTCTACCTGAATATCCTCATGCAATAAAGGACGTGCCTCGGTCATTGCGAATACTATGTCATGATCCGACGTGCACGCACACACACATGAATACACGCACACAGACGCACACACAACGTAACCACACACACACGCAACGCGCACGCACACACACACGAACACACACAGACGCACACGCAACGTAATAACACACATACATACGACGTGCACACGTTTGGGTTGAATCATGTTACGCTTGTTACATGTTGTGTCGCACTGACCTGATATTTATAGATGACTTCCATACAAAAGCAGATAACAGATTTAAATAATAATAATTTCATGCTTGCAATATACAATATCAAACGTTATGTTCAAACCGTTTCTCTCTCTCTCGTTGTCAAACGTATTATCGTTATGCTGTCGGCAAGTACGGTCGTAACGTTAGATTGCTAATGACAGATACAGACGGTCTGATGTATAGTATTCAAACACCTGACTTGTATGCAGACGGACCTACACGCTTTGAAAGCAAGCGTTGTCACCGTATGATGATAAGTGCTATATACTAGACAATTGTTGTGATACATTCGGATACGTGACAAACTAATTGGTAGCGACTCCGCTCTCGAAAATAATCCATCTTAATGACATTGGCTGTCCTAAAAACATACCATATCTATTTCACAGGACGTTATGTATTACAGCATTTTTAATTTCGTTTAGCAACACTCGTAGACGGACATGGGCGATAGCTGTTTCTGTATGAAAGTAAGCCATGTGTCAAATTAGAAGGTGAAAGTAAAATGCATCGATTTAGACACCAAACCTCTGAACATACATGCAATTATTTTTATAGTAATCAGAAATGTGTGTGTGTGTGAGAGAGAGAGAGAGAGAGAGAGAGAGAGAGAGAGAGAGAGAGAGAGAGAGAGAGAGAGAGAGACAATTTAATGTGCATCAACTTTCAAACGTGTACGCTACCGCCGTATGATATATATACACACACAAGACGACATGTCACTATTTCTCATTTGTATGAGACACTCATCGTACAATCGACTATTGTGTGAATAACAACAACAACATTTAAGAGGTAAGTAAAAGATTTGCATATGTTACTAAGTAAATATAATTTTATTGAATATTCAGATTTTATTTAAATTGAGCTTATAGTCGTCTATTTGATTTTTTGGTCTGTTGCCTAATGAAGCACATGTGCTTAGGTCAGTTACTGTTGTCTCTCGATAAGAACGGGGTTTTTGTTTGATAGGGGTTTGACAGATATTTTTGATGTGTTTGTAGATTTCCAATTTTAAGTGTTCTAAATACGCTGTCCTGTCATTATTATTATACGAGGTTAATCTGTATTATTACATGAGTCATCAATCGTTTAACATGAACATCAATCGAGTAACACAAGTAGTTATGTCGATTTTAAGAATGACTACGACTCAAGAAGCGATTACCGGGTACGTTTATGTACTAGACATTTAGACAGAATTTACTGATATCACGAGTAGGCCTACTTAAATACGTTCAATACAAAAAGGATTAATTGCCCTACCCCTGAGTGCTGTATTTTATGAATGCGTGCGTATTTGCTACATAAGGATTAATATAATTACTCATACGTCTGATCAATAAGATCTTTTGTAAAACTTAATGATTCCGTTGAGATGACGTTTAGACAGAATTTACTGATATCACGAGTAGGCCTACTTAAATACGTTCAATACAAAAAGGATTAATTGCCCTACACCTGAGTGCTGTATTTTACGAATGCGTGCGTATTTGCTACATAAGGATTAATATAATTACTCATACGTCTGATCAATAAGATCTTTTGACAAATGTAACGAAATTTAGAAATGCATTTTCTCATAACAAAATACAACGTACCCTTTCATTTTATATTCAAACTATTCTTATCTGAAACAAAACGTTATATAGATAATACGCTGTCCTGTTTTTAAAAAAAATTATTCAGGTATTAATCTGTTTGTTTAAACGTTGATCTATGTACGTGACCATACGTACTTGTTTTCGTAATGTTTGTTATAATACCTTTCCTGTTCTGGATTTATGGTGTGTGTGTGTGTGTGTGTGTGTGTGTGTGTGTGTGTGTGTGTGTTTGTGTGTTGAAAGCCTTATGTATATATTTATATATAGCACATAATGTATATGATAATGAAGCAGGTACTGTTATTATTATTATTATTATTATTATTATAGGAACAAGAAGGATGGATCATAGACTAAACACCTCATCAAAACAGGAGGAGGACCGTCTTCTCCATAAATGGTTTTTTTCTCCGAAACGGTTAACACCTGTAGAAATTACGAAATTAAAAGCAATAGTCAACAGGCCAAGCTCGACTATAAGACCATTTCTAAAAGACTTGATAAACAATTTATAAAACCCCAGCGACCTACATCTCGTGTTTCGAGGCATGGGGACCCCAACGGCGTAGGATAACAGTACTTGTTAAGGTAACAAACTACTTTTAATAAACAATTTTTATCACTGTGTGTGCGTATGTTTGACTGTAGTGCAGATTCCAAATTACAAAATTTTGATGAATACTATTTGAAAGGACATTAACTTATGAGGAATTAATTTCTATTTTTAATTTATTTCACTATACACCTCTGAACCTATATGTATTTATTTGTAAACTGCGTTACCTGTTGCAGCAAACGTTAACACTAGAACGATTATATTATTATTATTCAGTGATATATACATACAATTTACTTATCATATAATCTGTATTTTTGTTTTACATATTTTGGATGCAAATTACACGCCACTCTTTCATACAGTATTTTAAATTAATAAAACAGTGATTTTGTATTATTACTACTGATTGTATGTTTTTGTCTTAGGTTTTACCATCAGGGATTATAAAGTAGGACGCACCGAATCAATGACCTTGGCTTAAGTTAGTGAATACTTCTGTATCGTTGTGTGTGTGTGTGTGTGTGTGTGTGTGTGTGTGTGTGTGTGTGCCCATAGTTAATCTTTCTATACAGTGGTGTTGATTTAATAATGTGTAAATATAGCAATTCATATATTCTGTATTTTTTTTTTTTGGTTTTACATATTTTTATTTGTACCCTTCGACGTTCACATAAAGTCATGTGATTTGTACATTTTACTCATCATGTGATTAAGACGACGTTTGACAACGAGAGAGAGAGCTAAAATTATTTACTCAGTATTACAGCATTTTTAATTTCGTTTAGCAACACTCGTAGACGGACATGAGCGATAGCTATTTCTGTATGAAAGTAAGCCATGTGTCAAATTAGAAGGTGAAAGTAAAATGCATCGATTTAGACACCAAACCTCTGAACATACATGCAATTATTTTTATAGTAATCAGAAATGTGTGTGTGTGTGTGAGAGAGAGAGAGAGAGAGAGAGAGAGAGAGAGAGAGAGAGAGAGAGAGAGAGAGAGAGAGAGAGAAAGAGAGAGAGGGAGAGGGAGAGAGAGAGAGAGAGAGAGAGAGAGAGAGAGAGAGAGAGAGAGAGAGAGAGAGAGAGAGACAATTTAATGTGCATCAACTTTCAAACGTGTACGCTACCGCCGTATGATATATATACACACACAAGACGACATGTCACTATTTCTCATTTGTATGAGACACTCATCGTACAATCGACTATTGTGTGAATAACAACAACAACATTTAAGAGGTAAGTAAAAGATTTCCATATGTTACTAAGTAAACATAATTTTATTGAATATTCAGATTTTATTTAAATTGAGCTTATAGTCGTCTATTTGATTTTTTGGTCTGTTGCCTAATGAAGCACATGTGCTTAGGTCAGTTACTGTTGTCTCTCGATAAGAACGGGGTTTTTGTTTGATAGGGGTTTGACAGATATTTTTGATGTGTTTGTAGATTTCCAATTTTAAGTGTTCTAAATACGCTGTCCTGTCATTATTATTATACGAGGTTAATCTGTATTATTACATGAGTCATCAATCGTTTAACATGAACATCAATCGAGTAACACAAGTAGTTATGTCGATTTTAAGAATGACTACGACTCAAGAAGCGATTACCGGGTACGTTTATGTACTAGACATTTAGACAGAATTTACTGATATCACGAGTAGGCCTACTTAAATACGTTCAATACAAAAGGGATTAATTGCCCTACACCTGAGTGCTGTATTTTATGAATGCGTGCGTATTTGCTACATAAGGATTAATATAATTACTCATACGTCTGATCAATAAGATCTTTTGTAAAACAAACTTTCTAATTTCATATACATGCGCGCGGTACTGACCACAGAGAGAGAGAGAGACATACACAACGAGTGAGAGAAAGAGAGAGAGCTAAAATTATTTACTCAATGTACACAGTGAGAGAGAGAGAGAGAGAGAGAGAGAGAGAAAGAGAGAGAGAGGGAGAGGAGAAAACGGTTTGAACATAACGTTTGACAACAAGAGAGAGATAGTTTTACTTACATTCAAATGTGAGAGAGAGAGAGTAACAATTATGATCATATAGTTTGAATTTCCCACCACAGAAGAGAAAAAAATGTTGGCAGATCTGCTCTATACACACACAATAATGTAAGATTGGTAACCCTGATCATATATTTTACTATATACACTATATAACACATATTTGAATTTCCCTCCCCCCGCCACAGAAAATGTTGACAACCCTGCTCATATAAAATATCTATACACTATAATAATAATACAGAGGTTGGTACACCTGATCATATAGATTTAATATACATTATAACACACGACAAATTTGAACTCATGCAAAGGTTGGTACACCTGATCTTATATTTTAATATACACTATAATGCATCGAGTTGGAACCTCCCACCCAACACCACCAACTGATATGAAATAAAAAAAACCTCCCACCCAACACCACCCACTGATATGCAAATCAGCTTTCTTAAAAAAATAAAAAATTATATTCACGGATGCTGGTGGTCCATTGAACCTCATCCCACCCCCTTGATATGCAAATCAATTTAATTAAAAAAATAAAAAACCAAATAAAAAAATAAAAAAATTTATTCGCGGAAATTCGCGGTGCTGTGGTCCATCGGGATGCTGCGGGTCCAGCGGTTCGCGGATCTTGACGCAGATGAACGAAAAAGTCGCGGATGCTGTGGTCCCAAGTCGCGGATGCTGTGGTCCAGATATGCCCTGAGGTGTGAGCCAGAACCCCCATTATACCACTACTTACGTACAAAGACTCTTAAAAACGAGTATACTGAAATTCAGTCATCATAATTACCACTCCAAGGACTAGGCCTCAGACCTGTTTCGGAACCTATCTCCTACTCGGTCTACCGACATCTCTCTTCCAGTAGGGTGATAACCCATGGCAGCCACAGATAGACGGATATCGGGAATGCGATTCAAGTATACAATGTTTAAATCCCGTCTAATATCCTCGTTCCTTCTACGATCCAAGAGGGAACTACCTTTCATCCCTCTTAGAAATTTCATTGCGGCTGGCTGACTCCTCTGCCCTTCTCTTTTACCAAGAGTCATGTTTCACTAGCATACAGAAATTTGAGGACAGCCACAGTTTTATTGGAAATTCAGTTTAATTTGTAATTTCCATTAACATACAAATATGAAATGAAACACTTTAATAGTCAAGTTTTTATTCTCTGACTGAAGCAGTTACTTAGATTAAATCCAAATCTGAATGAAAAAGCCTTGATTTCATGATTTATTGCGGAACAATAGCTCTCCGTGTCACGCTCGAGTCTACTGGAGGCTGTTGCGTGCTACGCATCCGTGTTTTGCTGGCGGGAATCACTGAAGCGCGCTCTTAAAAACCGCTCCCATGTCGATAGCCGTGGCAGACTTCAGCGTGATGACGTCATCACGTTCACGCCTCATTCTTTGCACGACAGTGATTCATAGAAACCAAGCTCCAACTACAACACAGTTTCATGCATCCCAGATTCATACAATGCTGCACGGCCATGTGTTACAATCACGGTTCGTACTGGGATAATATTGCACGATGATACTTTTACATGGGTTTTGTTCAAGGTTCGAGTAGGATGACAATAAACTTTAAATTTATTTATTTAAAAGATATTTTAGGATAAAAGAGAGCAGCAATCGGTAGTCAGGTAAAAATGTTTATTTAAAATAGTTTGCTTAATATTTCTCGTTAAGAAGTCACACTAATGTTCTAACTTTTTCTGCAAAAACGCATTGCAATGTCTTCAAAGACAAAATATTACTGTCCGTTTACAAAGACGATAGTGCTTACATATTTTTACAAAGACAATTGTTAGCATATCATGGAACCTACAGAAGCAAATGATGAAGAAGATGACCAGCCAGTAAAACCTGTAATCTCTCAAAAGGAGGCCATTCAATCACTGACTACAGAAATCAAGTGGTAGGAAGGTCAAGATGAAGCAGAACTACTAAAATAATTTCACTGCGCCAAATACATAATTTGGTTCTTGAAAAGTACGGTCGACAAAACAAAAACAGAAGAAACTTACATATTTTCCTCAATCATTTTTGCTTTTACACTGTTTAACATGTTTGAGTTTGAAAACTTCCAGCAATAAATATGTTCGAGCATAACATTAGTACTGTACATTGCTAGTGTTATAATGAAACATTTTATATTTTCTTTAATGGGTTTGTTTCTTACTCCCTCACTAATTCGTCACCCCTTCAGTCATGTAAGTGACGAATTAGTGAGGTTCTACTGTACTACTATGCATTCACTGTTTTTACGACGGTAGAAAACAACACGTTACATTCCTAACTTGTGGAATCTTATCTGCTGAAGATAATTGCTCGACAATACTCAGATTTCATTATTAGTAAACACTGCATTTCATTATTAACTCCTTTCCAATAAGAATTGGATGGAAGATGTGGAAATAATTTATCACTGTCATGTTCGTGGAACTCTGACTCTTGGGACAAGTATGAGATAGTTCGCAGTCGCCTTAACGTTGTGCATGGAAGAAGTCGTCGGGTTTAGAACTTTAACGAATCAGGAAGTGGTGAACTTTGCAGACGCTGAATACACACTGGAGACACTCCAACCTCTCGTCTGTTACAATGTTTCGGAAGGATTGACGATAACTATAAATCGTACGTTACTTAAATTCGTTTAATTATCTGATACAAGTAAAACTGTTATTAGCACTAAATGCATGTAATAACGATATTATTATATGTGTATTGAGGCACAAAACAGTTAACTTTCTTAGCACATGAATTATCTTAAATCGAATTTATATAAGCTGCGCGGCTGTCAAAGGAATTTGAAGGAACACTTTACAACGTTCAAAACGTCAATATAATTTTTTGAAACAATTTTTTATACGATAGAACAGAAGGTTTGGGCCTCCCCGTGTACTTGCGTTAATACGGCTGGTGCTAGATTCCCTTTGGAGATAGTTCAATGGGACATACTGGATACTGGATACTTCAATTTCTTATCTGTAAAAATTCAAGTAACATCAGTGGCGGCCCGTGCTTAGGTTGCACGGTTGCACAACCCCTATTAAATACCGAATTGTATTTTAAATTATAGAATTATGAATAAGACAATAAGTAATAATAGTGTTTTCTAGCTAAATCATTGTAATTAATCATTTGCCGATTGAAAAGCGCAAAGCAATTACTAAAAACCGTACACGCATTTGCCGCGGTGTACATGGCAAGTGTGCACCAACTGTCACGCGCTTTGTGTATAGGGAAATACAATGGAGTAGGGATGAGCATCGATGGCCAATGTCCCAAAAACATCGATGGTTAACGTTCGATGTTCGATGTTTTTACCATCGATGGTTCCGTTTCGATGTTTTCCTTTGAACACTTTTTTTAATTTGTAATGAAGACTTTTTTAAGTTGATTTTAAATTTAGTTTATTTTAAATCAACAAATTTTTATTTTAGATATTAATGGCTATATAGTTTGCTCCCTAACCTAGGTAAACGATAAATACCATGTAAAGTAATATTAAAATGAAAACATGAATCATCGCGCAGGTTGTAGTGGGGAGAAGACGGCAGCGGTGAAAGGCACGAGAAGACGGCAGCGGTGAAAGGCACGAGAGAGGAAAATGTCTACTAACGCAGTTGAAAATATTAGTCTACTCTCTGAATTGTCAATAAGACGCACATATGACAGGAGTAATCTATTTTGACACGGGTTGACTTTTTATACCTAATGTGCCGAAGTTACGCTTCTTTAATAATTAAAGATGAAAGATAATAGTTAAATTGACGTTTTTCCTTGTAAAAGTAGTAAAATTAGAAAACTGATATTGCTTATAATGAAATAAAGCAGTTACACTGCTTTGTCGATTCACAATTATTTTCGTTTTATTATATTTATAACTTTATTTATTTAGTTTTCTATTGTCTATGATTCTTATAGTGTTTTCAATTGTTTATTTTTAATTTTTAACGTTTTTATGTATTTATTGTATTTTACATTTCATTAACTACATTTTTATTATATATATACTCAAACTTTCACTAGTGAACACTTACTTTTGGTTTTATGTCCCAAACGTTTCGACGTGGGACAAGCTTTTGCTTCAGCCAATTGTCCCGCCGAGGCGCGCGACACCATGGTCTCCTCAGGCTACCCTTTGGGAACGTAGTGACGCACTGGCTGACAAGAGGCTCGAGCGCCCTAGGGCGTCGGCCGAAACGGTAAGGAATGACTCAGAGAAAGGCACTTGCACAACCTCGCAGAAGCCCGCGTCTCAGATCATTACCCTGCCGAATCAGCAAAGCAGGTGCTGACGGGGATCTCAGTGGTCATGGCTTCAGCCAATCGCAACGCCTGGTCGCGGCTCCTTGGTCTCCGAGGACATAGCCCACGGAAACGTAGAGGCGCGCTGGCGAGGACAAGAGACTCGACCGCCCGAAGGCGGCGGCCGAGTCGAGGGGACTAGTCACCGGGGCAGTCGGCTCTCGCAAGGAAGGCATTTGCACAAACTCGCGGGAGCCCGTGTCCCGGATCAAAGCCCTGCCGAATCGGCAAAGCCGATGCTGGCAATAATGTTCTATCCAATCCAATCTGCCGCAGCAAGATTGACTACAGTTTCGGCAGGCGCATGTAGTTAATGTTTGTGATCGGTTCAGATTTCCAGAAGGTTGGGGGGTTCGTTTCTGGGGGGTTCATGTGATGAACTTAGGGGGGGGTCATCTAACAGCGCCCTAGGGCGCCTGACGCGGCGAGGGGGCGGTGCATTCTCCATGCTGTTAAGCCTTTGGAGGTGCGGATAAGGGGACTCGCCGGCCTTGGCGAACAAATTCGTTGCCAAAGACCAGACGAAGACTTCTAAGGTGGGAACACGGAGGCCCCGGTGAATGGTGGAATTTCGCACACACCACGGGGACCCCGTGAGGAAGCGTAGGGTCCAGTTCTGAAATGTAGTCAGCCTATGCCTGTTGGTGGCCGACAGGAGAGGCCACTAAGCAGGCGCCGCATAAGTGAGTACAGGAACAGTAGATTCAATGTTAGTTTTGTACGGACAGCCAGGCGGCTGTTCCGCGAAAGCATAGGTGATAGTTTGGCTCTGACGCCACGAGCCATGTTGAGGGTTGCAGTCACGTGGGCGTTGAAGTTTAGGTGCCGATCAAGCCGAACACCTAGGTACTTCACCGTCTCAGTCCAGTTGATGGGTCTTCTCTCTAAGGAGAGGGATTGGCATCGGAAAATGGTATGAGTAAAGCAGATCGCCTCGGATTTCTCCGTACTGATCGCCCGCCATTTCCTTAGCCAGTCCGGAAGCATAGCCAACTGGCGTTGTAACATTACGCTCGTCCGCCAAGGCGAAAGCGAGCTAAAATGAAACATCGCGTTGTCGGCAAATAGAGATAACGTGGCCCCGGGATAAACAGGCAGATCGTTCGTGTACAGTACGTACAGAACGGGGCCGAGGACAGATCCTTGTGGGACGCCGGCGGCGACAGGGCGAACCCGAGAGGACGCCCCATCTAAGCTGATCCTGAAGGTGCGATCCGTCAGATAGGATCGGAGCAAGTGGACGATAGATGTCGGGAGTGGCGAATGCGCCAGTCTGTAGAGCAGGCCTTCGTGCCAGACTTTATCGAAGGCTTTGCTCACATCCAACAGGACGGCGCCTGTTGCCTGATGATTGTTGGCGGCGTCGGCTAGACAGGTGACAACCCGTACTAGCTGAAGAGTAGTCGACCCAAACTGCTCCTCGCGGATGAAACCATCCACCAGGGGCCGAATACGGGCCAGGAGAAGACGCTCGAATACCTTCGAGATTACTGGCAATAGTGATATCGGGCGGTAGCTTCCAGGTAGCGTCGGCGGCTTTTTTGATTTCTGGATCATGATGACATTAGCAGTTTTCCACAGGCGGGGGAAGTACCTCAGCCGGAGACAGGAGTTGAACAGCTCAAGAAGAACGTCAACTGCCGAAGGCGGGAGATTCTGCAACGCAGCGGCGCCGATGCGATCGGGGCCAGGGGCCTTTCTCTTCTTCTGTCGGCTTAGGACAGACGCAAGGTCTTCCTCGTCGACCGAATTAGGAGGATCATTGGGGGGGAGCAGAAAAGTATCCAGATAGGAAATCCCTGACGACGGCCGTATGAGCCGGGTCAGAGATGCCTCTATGGACGGTGAACTGTTCCTCAATACAGTCGGCGAAGACTTCCGCCTTGCCTTCTGCAGAGTATACAGTGCCGTCCGGGGTATTCAAGGGATTGCGAGTCCTCTTTTCGCCTTTTAGTCTACCAGCGGCTCTCCATATGGAGGCGTGGTCGACTTCCAAGGACTCCAAATAGGAGTCCCATCGATTCGCGTTTACGTCAAGCAGAAGCTGCGAGACGTGTTCCGACTGGGCTCGAAAACGCCGTCTAGCGACAGGGTCACGGGTATGCTGCCATCTGCGACGGCTATCTCTTATAAAAGGAATGTAATTTGTTAAATGAAATTGTTTGTTACCCTGATCTGGCTCTGTGGAATAAAATTCTTTTAAATAATTTTCTTCTGTTTTTTAACATGATAATGTTTTTAGGCTGGGGGTCATTCCACAAAAATGTAACGTCATCGAAAAATGTAACGCTTCCACAATTTCGATTCCCCACAGTCAAGAAATCTTCGGTCTCTGTCGTTTTAACATGATAATGTTTTTTTGTGTAGTAAATATATTTGTTATATAGTAAATATTTGTTATATGCACATTATACGTTTCAAGAACCTGTCATGCTTCGATGTTTCGGTTTCGTCGAAATTTCCTTAAATTGTTTTTAAATTAAATAGTCTATTATTCTTTCATCATAACCGTTATTTTCTGCTATGGCTTTTATAATATCTACTTCTTTATTGAAATTTTCATTGGATAAAGGAACCACAAGGAGACGATTAACCGTTCCATGAAAACTGCTTAACTTTATGTGCCATGACGCTAGTGATTGTTTATGTATAATGGTATCTATAAAAGTAGGTTTTCTATATATCTGAAAACTAAAATTATTTTGTGACCTAGTAATGGTGAGATCCAAAAAATTAAAATTTTTATATTTTCTGTGTCAAGTTTAAATTGGACAGCAATATAAAAGGAATTAATACAATCTAAAATCATAAAGATTTCACTTAATAAAGATGATAAAGCAGAATTTTTAATTTATTTACTTAAAAGACATATGACGTTAAAATTGACTATAAAGCAATTCTACGGGGATAAAGTCATGTCTCATTGATACTAAATAAAATATAGCTATAGAAACTATACTAAGAAAGTACCGTTATAAAATAGAGGCGCGGTTTTTTTTTTTTTTTAAGAAACACAGCCTTGAGCTGGCGACCGTCAGACGGCTGGAAAGTCTGAAAAAGTCACGTAGCAAACACCCTATCATAAAATTATATTGTGTTAAAAACTAAAAAAAATAAATAAATGAAAGTTTGTGAAAGTTGAGTGTCTTTCAACAATAGGACCGTTACGTGTGAGGGAGAGGGTCGAGAGGGATAAATCATGTAACGCGTCTTTTCCCACTATTTTTGAACGCGCAGTTGTTGGACGAATAAAAAAACGCGTCATCTTTTTTGCGGAAGAATTTTCGTGATCGGTTGGGTAGTACTGAATTTCGCGGCACAGATATTTTAAGATAAAACAGAACGGCATTCGATAATCAGGTAAAAATGTTTACCTAAAATGTTTTGCTTAATACTACTAACTGCTTGTTAACAAATCACACTGCTGTTTTAGTTTTTTGTACCAAAACGCACTGCGAAGTCTTAAAAGACAAATTATTACCCTACGTTTACACAGACGGTAGTGCGCGCGCAAACATGCCTACACACACGCACACACACACACACACACACAAATAGAATTAAATTTTATCACTGCCAGAAACTATTATTACTATATATTCAGTGTTTTGTCGACGGTAGGAAAGAACATGTTACATTCGTAACGTGTGCAATCTTATCATCATCATCATAGGTTCTTCTGCTGTATAGCAGGTTTTCTTTATGAACTCCTCCACTGT
The DNA here is from genome assembly GCA_034769895.1 of Magicicada septendecula. NCBI lineage: Eukaryota > Metazoa > Arthropoda > Insecta > Hemiptera > Cicadidae > Magicicada > Magicicada septendecula. The sequence continues at coordinate 81,932,883 of CM068368.1, read as the reverse complement.
TCTCTGTCTTCTGCCAGCCTTTTCGTGGTAAGGTAGTTTTCTACCTTGATGTTGTCCATCAATTGTCATCTCCTTCTTCCTCTTTTTCTTTTTCCACTAACCATGCCTTCTAGACTGTCTTTTATAATAGAATTTCTTCTTAAACAGTGTCCTATCCTGTTCTTCTTTCTCTTCCTTATTGTTTTTAATATTTCTCTTTTCTCTCCCACTCTTCCTAATACTTCCTCATTCCGTACTCTGTCTTCCCATTTAACTCCTTCCATTCTTCTCCACATCCACATTTCAAAAGCCTCAATCCTTTTTTCATCTTCCTTCCTTAAAGTCCACGTCTCCACTCCATACAATGCCACACTCCATATATAACACTTTGCTAACCTTTTCCTTAGTACTTTGTTTAATGGCCCGTTTAACAAATTTTTCTTTTTATTGAATGCTTCTTTTCCTATTGCAATCCCAGTTTTTATTTCTTTCGTACTTTTTATGTCATCTGTAACTATGCTTCCCAAGTATTTAAAACTGTTTACTTGTTCTATTTTTTCGTTATTCATTGTAATATTTATTCTTTCCCCCTTTCCACCAACTACCATACATTTTGTCTTCTTCTCATTAATCCTCATTCCGTACTGTTCACACTTACTGCTTAAGTCATCTAGCATCGTACATACTTCTTCCTCACTTTCACCCAATCTTATCTGCTTCAGTTAATTGCTCGACAATGGTCAGATTTCATTATTAGTAAATGCTACAATTCATTATTAATTCCTTTCGGATAAGAATTGGACGCAAGATGTGGAAATAATTTACCGCTGCCATGTTTGTAGAATACAAACTTTTGGCACAAGTATGAGATGGTTCGCAGTCGCCTTAGTATTGTGCATAGAAGAAGTCGTCGGGTATAGAACTTTAACGAATCGGGAAGTGGTGAAATTTTCGGACCCAGAGTACACAATATCACGGCTTGAACCTCTCGTTTGTTACAGTGTTTCGGAAGGATTGAACATAACTATAAATCGTACGTTACTTATAGTCGTTTAATTATCTGATACAAGTAAAACTGTTATTAACAGTAGCGTAGCGTCCATGTAACCGCGTTGCCGGCGGCAACAGTACTGTAAATAAGAGAAAATAATATTAATTATATCATTGAATAAATACTTTAGTTATTAAATAATTTGAAATGCAAACAATATTAGTAGGGAAACTTGAAGAAAAGCTTAGCATTGCTTTCGAACTGCTGGACACTTTCACCGTTTTGTGTTGCCGGTTCAGACATCGGCAGTGTTTTACTGCGTACGGTCATTGATCTCGTAGTAGTTATTACTGTACAAACTGAGTTGAGAGGGACACATTGCCGAAATACAGTTGAAGGTTTATACAGGAACACCCAATGTGTTGCCGCTGTATAAACCGGAAAAACGCTCAGTTAGCAGGTACGTCCGCTTCGAAACCAACGTGCAGCAGTTGTTACCTCCCTATTTGTGTTTTCTTTGTTTAGTTATGTGTTTCTCTGTTTGTCTTTATTATTTTTAATTCGATTATTTGTGTTCTGATTTATTCTGTGTGTATAATGGGCGTCACCAGGTTGAACCGGAACCTATTCTTCTGCCTGCAAATGATAGAAAATACTCTAAAAAAATATTTTGGCCCTAAAAAGAACACTTGGTCCTATAAAGAATTCGAATTAACTTTTAGGTTAAGTTTTAGGTCTATCACAACCGGCAATGGGTGTTCTGTACTCACGCCACGCCACTGGTTATTAATATTAAATGCATGTAATTTAAACGATATTGTTATATGTGTACTGAGGCACAAAACTGTTAACTTTCTTAGCATATGATAGATCTTAGATCGTATTTATACAACCTGCGCGCGGCGGTCAAAGGAATGTGAAAGGAAACTTTACAACCTCCAAAAGTCTATACACGCTGCGCGCAAAGCAACATTTTATATTTTAGAACTGAAGGTTTAAGTCTTCTCATGGAAGTCCTTATACTTTTAAGGACTCGCAAGCTTCCCTTTTGAGACAGTTCAGTGCATTTTGCATACTGGATACTTCAATTTCTTATACGCAAATATGATATATAATACGCAAATATATTACGCAAATGTAATATAATATATGCATTTATGTTCAAATATTTCTACAGAATTTTAGCGTTACTCTATTAGGATTAGAACAAAAAAGTTCAAGTTTTCCCGATTTTTTTGGAGAACCCTCAACTTTAAAATATTGCCAAATAAAATAGATAATATTGAGAAAATTTTACATTATTTAGCTATATAGACCTTCTGCCATGAGCATTCTAAACGGGTAGTGTAATTTATAACGCTTCAACTTTACTTGAAGAAATCAAGATATTAACTGATGACTCGTTAGGCACTTGGTGAAACATATTAATTCAAAGTTTTTTAAAAATATATAACCCCTTGGTATGTTTCACAGTTTTTATTTAACTCTGACAGCTGTTTCAGCGTATGAAGCTATTCTCAAAGAGATCAGTGAACAACTAACAAAGGATGCTAGGGTGGTAAACATATGTTTAGGGTGTGTGTATCCGGACATGTGTGGGGTGTGATTATGGAGGGGGGATTGGAGAAGAGAAGGTCAAGTGTCTGTAAAAACTAAATATCATTTATTTGATATTTATTTGATAAAAACTACATATATTATCTAAATGCAAAATATAAAAATTAACTAATCTAAATTTATTAAAAGTTGTTACTTAGTTTAGTTAATTTTTATATTTTGCATTCAGATTATATTTAGTTTTACAGACACTTGACCTTCCCTTCTCCAACTCCCCTCGATCATCACACCCCACACATCTTTGGATACACACGCCCTAAACATATGTTCACCACCCTAACATCCTTTGTTAGTTGTTCACTTACCTCTTTGAGAATAGCTTCATAAGCTGAAACAGCTGTCAGAGTTAAATAAAAACTGTAAAACGTACAAGTGTTTATATACTTTTAGAAACCTTTGTATTAAAGAAATCAGTTCAGTATAACGGCATTTGTCATCACAGGAAGTTCAGATAAAGTCAAACTTGATAGGTATTGTCTTGTATTGATTTATACAACTAAACTGTAATGAGAGGCAGAAGCGTGTGAATTAATTTTGTATAAATTTTACTTGATAACCAATTGCGGCAAATTCAGATGTGTAAAGCTCGCGAGGTCGTTGGTGTTTTTGTGTTATGCTTCCAAACGTGAATTTCTGTGGCCTCAGGAAGCAGGTACATAGCACACTACATATAACGCATTATAATTGGATTAATGATTTATTTAGAACGCGGTAAGTTAACTGTTTTTTAACACAATTCAGACAAAATGCGCCCGCATAAACAGTAGGTCCAAAGTTTAGTGCGCAAGTATCCGTACTAGAGAAACACTTCGCCTGCGATCGGGCGAATTGTTTTGAAATAATGCAAACACAAAGTGATGACATTGTCGTTTGGAAACGGTAATTTACTTAATTTGTGTTTACACTTTCAGAACCGCCTCCGGGAACAGACGTGGAATTCCTAGCTAAGCCTTGTAACCCATATGTACTGGATACGTCAATGTTTACGTATTGTGGCAAGGTGGAACCAATTTCAGACAACTGTAGTTTTTACAGCAACAATGAGACAACGCTCGGCCCGAATCACTACGTTGCCATATTTTTGATAACCACAACATTTGATACGGAAGGTGGCTCCGTAAACTTCTGTCCATTTAGTGTGTTTTTTACAGAAGTCATGCATTTCCTGTAGCCAACGGAAATATAAAATACATTTTTTCAGTAGTAGTCGAAATACTACTGATTTTCTTCTTAAGTAGTAAAGCACAGGTTTGAAACAGAGGCCACCCAACTAGGAAAAAGGCGTGCAGAGGTTTCTTCTGCTCGCATAGATAAGTGTAAACAGTATAAAAAGTAAATAATAATCAGATTACTATGTACATATTTTTTGTAAATATAATTTTATATAAAGGAATAAATACGAACAAATTAAAATAAACAACTCTAAATTACACTCACTTGTTTTAAGCTCAACCTCTGAATATATATGTTTACAAACATATATATTAATTTTTTAAAACCTTGTAACCAACACAACCACACTAATATTTTTACAAAACTATTTTGTTTCAATTTAAAATGTCTTACCGCTAATTACTTGATAAATAGCATTAACAAATAGACCGTTAAACAAACCTACGGATAGTTACGAAACTTTCAAAATCAACACAACAGTACAGACGTGTTCTTATAGTGAATCGAGTTCATATTATATTTATTACTTCTTCCTCCATTGTCGCTGGAGGCGATATTCCATAAAACAGGTTTTTATAAATCTTGTCATTATGGTACATGATTAGTTAATATATTCACATTCATACATATGTGTATGTGGTGTGTGTGTTTGTGTGTGTGTACGTGAGGGGTTTGTGGTATAAAAGACGAGGTGTTCACCGCAGTATATTGTGTAATTAAAGTCTGAAACTTTAAAAATTAATCAAGACGGTGTCTGTTTAAATCTTGAAAATATCCTTACAAAGAGTAACAATTTATCAACTTAAAATTAAATTAAATTAAAAATAAAATTACAACTATTTAGAGGTGAAAATTACGGCCAGTGGGAAGCAAGACAAAGAAATACAATCCAGAATTAATTTGGGAAAGATGGCTATACCTAAATTAAATCGAATCCTGTGGGATAAGCAATTTACAGCAGAAACTGAAACTAAAATAATTAAAACCATTATTAGAAGTATCATGACTTACCGCTCAGAAATTTGGACTACTAATAAACAAATAAGAACAAAATTAATGACAGCAGAGATGGACTTTTAGAGACGTCTAGATGTCAAGACTATCCAGACGTGAGAAAATCATAAATGAATCCATTAAGGACAGAATAATTGAGGAAAATTCAATTGTCGATTTTATCCAAACAAAAAAATTACAATCGGAAAAAGAAAAAGAGGAAGACCACCTATCACCTAGATAGAAGAAGTTCAGACTATATTGAGGGAACGAGAAGTTGAAGAAAATCTTTGGATCGACAAGCAGCAGTGGACGATGAGAATTCAATCACTTCTGTAATCTTTTGTTCCGGAAATTGTGTAAACATTGTACAGTAGCAATAATAATAAAAAATAAAAACACATAATCTATTTTGGTCCAAAATGTTTATTCACAAGCACTAATCGTTGTTCTTGGTGTGTAAAACGTGATGAATAATTTTGGCCGTCAACACTCGATCTAAAGTCTATATTTGCTTACGTGACTTTTTGTGTCATACACGTTCAGAAATGTGCATAAAACTGTTCTACTTAGAATTAATTTTTATGGCGGCTTACATTTCACAGTACTTGAATCAACATTAATCGCATGTTTCATTATTTTATTTAATAGAAACATAAGAAAATAAAATATAAAAATTGTATTATGATATAATTATTATGCAATAAACTACTAGTGTCTGTTTTAATCTTATTCGTAGGAACTAGTAGGCTACTTAAATTAACTGTGTATTTTTAATAAAGGCTCGTGTTGCAGAAGTGTCGGGCGTCCCTCTGAAGCGTTGAAGTTGTCAATAACGTCGGTTGTCCTTAAAACGAATTCATTCCGGTTTCAACTTAAAGCTGTTGAAAACGTAAAGAATTCCATCGACGAGTTCGGCGTTGAAATGTCGTTGTCAATGAAAATCCAACCTTCCATCGTGTCATACTTCGCTGTGTAGAAATATCCTCGGTATTCGTAATATAACGTTTCAGCACTTAATTCATATTCTATTTTACCGAAATATTGAATTGGTTCGTCGTACAAAGTATACGGATTGAATAGTTTGCCAAAAAAATAGGCTGCTCTGTCTCCTTTCGGTTCTGAAATTGGAAACAAAAATTTCATGTCATTTGTGTAGGACAATAAAAAACGACCAGTTATTTATGTGTCGAGCACATCATTTACATGCTCATTTAATGGCGAGTAGTAATAATAGTAATAATGGTGGGTGTTTTGATTATGAGTTTACTTGTATATGACGAAGCTACGTAGGAATAGTTGAAATAGATTCTTTGTATTGTAAAGATTAAGATCACTAATACTTTGGACGCTAGAATAAGGAAGCCACTGGAAATTTAAGATCTTAAATGTAGGCGTACAAAATATCACTATTCAGACGATCTGTGGATTTGGTTGGTCAGGGTTATTAATATTATGGTTTACCGAGCTTCCAGGTCGTGGTCCGATGTTGTTTGACGCGAACGGTTTCGGCCACTCCATCTGGCCAACAGGTACTCAGGAGCATAGTGAATGCCCCTTGGTATGTAAGAAACGACAAGCTCCACAGAGACCTCAGTGTAGAATATGTCAGCGACATAATAACAAACATGATCAGAGGATTCAGATCCACGATAACCCAATAATGCGACGCGACTCAGAAGATAGAAGCCACATGATCTGGTATCGCAATAGAAAGCAATCAATATGTATAGATCCATAAAACTGTACGTAAAAGAAAGACAGAATAATCTTGTGGGTAGCCACTGGGCTTCACCCCATCACCCGTGAAGGAAACATGAAGGAGAAGCTGCTGCATGAGCTTACTGAGTTGAAGCATTAAGGGAGGCGTTTTTAGTCGGTTAGAGTCCGACACTACTAGGAACTACGGAGTTACTAGTGTCCACAGAGATTTTCATCTACGCTCGTAAATAAAAAAAAAAAAACTTCATCGGCGGCCATCTTGCACTGACACAGTTCTAACAGTCAGTGAACGACATTACCGTCAGCCTCAGCCACTTTACCAACAGTACTGTGGCTAAGGCTGGCATCATTGTGGTTCACTCACTGTTAGAACTGTGTCAGTGCGTTCAGTCCTCAAGCACTGAAGATGGCCACCGATGAGGTGGCTAAAACGTTTGCGTCAATTAACAGCGGACCACGGCCTGATAGCCGGGCAAACCGTGATATTAATAACTATGGTGCACAAGACTCACAACGGAAATCATCAGATGTTTCGGCCGTGCCTATGATGACTTATCATCAGTGGAGCAGGAAGTAAGGTGTTTGAACGCCCGCGTAGGACTGCGTTTATAGCAGCATGTTTCTGGTTGGATTGATCTACGCTTAGTCCGATGCAGGCACTCAAACACCTTAGTTCCACTCTACTGATGATGATGGCTTCCGTGAGCTGGCCAAAACATATGGTGACTTCTGTTGTGAATCTACGTAGTGAATGCGCGTGTGCGAGAATATTTAATGTTTTTACAGGATAATAACAACAACAACAAACATATTAAATTAAACAACTTTCGGTATAAGAGGAACTACAAGATGAGGCCTGAACATTAACAACTGTGCGGCTGAGACAAAACGAAAACGGTATGGAAGGATAGACTGGTCTGGTTGGCCAGGCTTCAGAAAGTCAGTTCCAGGCAGAAAGAGGAGCAAAGCATTAAAGCGTAATGGAAAGGAAACGATCGTTTGGAAGCAACTACGAAGTCATTCCTGCTTTGTACGATGTAGCTAAGTGAATTGTTTCCAAGCAATTGTTGGCGTAGCGTGGTGATTCATTTCAAAGAAAATATTTCTATGTACAAAAAAAGGGATGTCTTATAACTAATCTCATTTGCGACGAACGTAATAGCAAAGGGGAACGTTGAAGGAACGCCCCGTGGCAGGGCCGGCTGATGAGACGGGTGTGGCAGGAATTTGATTTGTGTGCAGTAGAGATTTAGAAAATTTTTAAATTAGTTCGTTGTTAGTGTAAATTATTGGAAACTCGAAGGACTTTTGAATTATGTGTAAGACGGTTTAAGGCGATTGGATACAGCTTGTGGTTCTGTTAGGGTCTTCGTAAAAAGTTACTTCTATTTGTCTTTTTGTGTACCAAGCTTATTTAGTAAAAAAGAAAAAACTTCAACTGCTAGTCCAACTTACTGCGTAGAGTGACATTGAATCCATCACATTCTTCAGCCGTATGTAACACAGGGTCATAATGTTCCATAAGACTTTCTTTGATTTCTTCCAAACCGTGAACATTTTTCCAGTGCAATAGACATGTAAATAAGATGACCGCTTTCGTAGACTCCATGTTTATGTCCGGTACTTACAGTTAATTAACCTGTCCTCTCTTTATTTGTTTTAATAAGACAAGAAACGGTTTCCTTTTAACATCTGCGAGTTGTGAATGATTGATTACGCACTAATATACTCTGTTATATCGGGCTCAAATCTCAGTTAAGAAAATGATTACCACTGGAAACTTTTGTAAATGTATTCACTTACTTCATTGGATTTCACTAATTCAAATTTGTCATACGTTTAATTTACGTCATGACACAACTATTGGTACAGACAGAGTGCCATAATACGTTGGTCACATCTAAACCGACTTAAAAATAATATACTGTGTTACCTCACCGACACAAATGTAACTCACCAATAACCAACTGGTTTCATCCTGATAATAATCAGAGTTATTTAGGAATAATTAAATTCCAACTTAAAATTATTGTTACATTCAACAATGAAACAGTAATCATTTGAATGGTATTTGAACGCATTTAACAGAATAAATTGTGTTTACTATCAAGCCGGCGATATCCCAATGCCAGCACTAAACATTGGATAAGACTCATTAAAAATGCTGCTATTAGATTTGTTCGTTATATACTGTACTAGATTTGTCCGTTATATTTAACGGTCGAGGAATCTTTTTTTTTTTTTAGTTACAACCTACTAAAAGTTCAGGAAGGCTTTTCGTAATCCTAACTTCAAACATTATAAAACGCACGAACATTAAGCTGTTTATTGACATGGTTGAATGCCGGCCTCTGTTAGATCTTGGTCTCACCTTTGGGGAACCAAACGGTTCGCACTCACCAGTGGAGGACATCTTCATTGGTAAAGAGTACCAGCAGATCTTCGCCGTAAACCCACGTCCATGATGTGTATAATGTGAAAACTTGTTAATATATAATTTATTATGGCTTTTACACGGGGAAACATAAACACAGCCTTAACACCCGTTCTTACATTTTGTACCTAAAAATTACATATGAAGGTCATCTCAAAAGTAAGTTTCCCTGATTTAGGAAAAATTAAAAACACAAGTAAAAATTAAAAAAACAATACGTTTATTTAAAAAACGTGTACTTATTTTTCAATATAATCTCCAGTTTTGTCAATACACTTACTGTAGCAATTTTTTAAAAACAATTTTTCAATTCCTTCTTTGAACCACTGCGTGCCCAGATTTTGGAGCCAGGCGTCAACCGCCTGTTTCGCTTCCGTATACATTTCGAAACGGTGTCCTTCCAGGTGTTCTTTGTGACGGGGGGAAAACATGGAAAACACTCGAAGCCAAATCGGTTGAATATGAGTAATTGTCAAAAATCTCCCTTCTAAAGGGCTCCGACAAATTCTGCGTGACTCGCGAGGAATAAGAACGTGTCGTTGTCGTGGAGCAGAAAACTTAATTGCTCAACAAACCTTTTCCTTTCAAGACGATGTATGCCACCAGCAGACCATTTGAATCCTCATGCAGTCGGGCCCGTAAGTATGTACACAGAAGCTAAGTGACGATGAATTTCAGTCGCTAATTAATTTTTTTGTAGCAAAAAAAAAACGAATCACACTACGCACTTCGCAATCGGACACGCTGGTGAATGGAACGTCCATGATTTTAAACTTCGTGTTGTTACGTTGCTACAGAACGGATGAGGTTTTGGTACTACTGCCGCTACACACAAATAAAAGCTTTCCAACCTTCGTCAGCCGGCTTGCGCCATTTCCCTTTGAAAGAAAAAATAGGGAAACTTACTTTTGAGATGACCCTCGTAGATTGGCACAATTTTGTTACAGAAAATGGTAGTATTGTTGGCAATTTACATGATTCCGTCTTGTTTAAATCTTTTACGTATAATGTAAATGATTGTGCAGACTAGGACTGTTACTTTGGAACGAACTGATCTACCCGTTGTTTGACATAAATGTCTCTGTACGGAGGTGTTTACGGCGAACATCTGCTGGTACTCTTTACTACTGAAGATACCGTCCGGTGGTGAGCCCGAATCGTTTTGTTCTGCAAAGATGAGACTGCGGCCTAATATCACGGCACTCAACCGTTTCCATAATATTGATGCCGGCTGAGGATGTCCAAGAACTAAGCTTTTAGTCTTTTATTGTAAATTTACAGTTTTCCATAAATTATAGTAGGCATTAATTTATCTACCGTACATAGAATACAGTAGTTATTCAAATTTTTTTTTTAATTCTAATTAAAAACTTAATAATTATTGTGCCCTGAGATTGCTGCACTTATTTTAATTCGTACAAAGGGAATGTGAATTACAATAAATGAATTATAAACTTATGTTTACATAAGATTATATTTTTAAACTCTTATGATTCTCAACGCCATTTTTAAGCTATTATGACTATATATTCTCACCTAGACTTCCGTGGCCGGTGTCCATTATGGTTTTGAAGACTTTCTCCGGTATGGACCGCCTCAAAAATGTCTTGTATGACAACGTTTCACTCTTATTACAATGAGTATCCTCAGGTCTAAGTGACAAAACCCCCGGCAAACGAACGGTAGGAGTGTTGGGGTGGCGGTGGGTGGTCCGGTAAGTAGACCCTGTGGGCGTTACGTTGCGTGCATTATTTGTGCGGTCAGTCAACCCGGGTGCAGTCAAACCAGAAAGTAAAGGGTACCAAGTCGTACTAAGCGTGGCGGTTTCTCTGTTGACGTTATCTTTGTGTTTATTAACTTCTGTTGCTTCTAGGATTAATTTAGTTGTGTACAGGCAAACTAATTTTCATGGTAATTCCAACAAAATCCGGCTCTGCAGCGCGATTTTGAAACATTCATTTTTGAGAACATGTACTGCCCTTTTCATGAAAATATCTGGTTTATTTTTATTTATTTATTTATTTATTTTTAACAAAAGAGTAGACAGTTTTAATCCCAATTGCTGCAAACATTTGCAGAACGTAATACTAAGACGAAGTTAAAAAAAAATCGTACAATAACATTCAACATTCTCAGGGCCGGCAGAAGACTTGAGAAATTGTGTGCTAGTATTCAGGTACGGTTTATATTATTTATATTGTAATGTAAGATGTCATTTCTACTGTTTCATGAATTTGTTCAACTTCAGATACCTTGTAATGCAACTAATATGTTCCACACTTACCTTATTGATTATAACAAAGTAAATACAATAAACTCCTGATTATCCGCGAGCGCTTTATCCGCGGCAATCCGCCGATTTTATTTTATAAGCGGAAATAAATTTCGATTGAGTAGTAAACCTTCTGTTCCGCTCATGTTAATTCACTCTTTTATTAACTCCCGTAAACAATATTGTTTTAAAATTGTGTTATGTAAAGTCTTGTCCGAGGGACGAAATGAGTGTTCCCCCTCACCGACAGGTACAGTATTGTTTGTCGTTCTGCAGCTGGCTACCACGAGTCATCCGAGAATATGTACTCCGGGTATGCGAATGTGGGAACATTTAATTTTCTCGGTAAGTTATGTTTGCCTGTTTGTCTACGCGATATTCAGTGGCGGGGCGTGGGTATATAACACCTGTTGCCGGTTATGACAGGTCTAAAACTTAACCTAAAAATTAATTTTAATTTATTCTTGTACCAAGTGTTCTTTCTGGAGCATTTTCTATCATTCACTGGGAGAAGAAGAGGGTCCCGGTTCAACGGGATCTGACTCTCATTATACTTACACAGACTAAATCAGAACAAAAATAATCGAATTAAAAATACTAATGACAAACAGAGAAACACATGACCAAACGAACAAAACACAAACAGGTACGTAGCATCTGCTGCACGTCAGTTCCGAAAACGAAATTAGCTGCTAACTGAGCGTTTTGTCGGTTTATACAGCGGCAGCACATTGGGTGGACGATGTGTCACCCCCTCCCCCAACAGTACAGTGACAACTACTACGAGGTCAATGACCGTAGCAGTAAAACATTGCCGATGTCTGAGCCGGTGCAAGTGCCCAGCAGTTCGAAAACAGGCTTTTCTTCAAGTTTTCCTACTAATATTGTTCGGATTTCAAATTATCCAATAACTAAAGTATTTATTCTGTGATATAATTAATATTACTTTCTGTTATTTCCAGTACTGTTGCCGCCGGCAACAGCGGTTACATGGACGCCACGCTACTGCGCCATATAATTGAAAGCTGTTGTTCTCCACTAGCTTAGTTAACGGGTGTGAAAAATTGGATGTTGACGTTGAACGCCATCTGTGACATTTACCGACAGTTCAGCAGTGACCTTGATGACATGTATTTTTTTATGAGACGTTTTAATTAATTCGTTTCCAGTAATTAATTCCTTAATCTAATCCTTGCTGTGTATAAAACGTGGGAGAGTTTACTTGGATTTTGTATATGCCTATATAACTGTTGCACGTATATAGGTAGTAACATCAGAAATAGTTAATGCGAATGATACACATAACAGAATTTGTGAGTACAGCATCTTCTGACGAAGTGTCAATTCGTGTGAATTAGTATTTAAACTCCATAAAAAATTTGCTTATTAGTTACATAATTTCAGTATGTAGGCTTATATAACTTATATTGCTACTTGGTAATATCCCGTTTAATGCGCCTTCACGACGTCCCTTGTTGGTGTCTTAACGAGATTTTATTGTATTGCTTTAAATAAACAGCTAATTTTAATCAAGCATTTTCATTGCTCTCTGCCACGTTTTGTACATATAGTGGTTTATCCGCGTAATTCATAATAATAACTGTAATAAATAACGAGTTCTTTGTTTTATTTTGTGTAATTTTATTTTTCAAAACTTAACCTCCACCTAACCTGCCAGAACCTTTCTAGGGTGCGTATGTGTAAGGGGTGTACGTTGTATGTCTTTGTATGTGTGCGTGTTTTCTAGAATTACACTTTGACTTTGTCATATAGGCTACGTATGTAATTCAGATTTGTTATTATGGGCTGTGAAAATAATTTTTACAAGTATTCCTGCCAATATTCACTGACATGTGTTTGCAGTGGACACTTGGAGTCTGTCGTAGTGATCATTATCAATAACTAATAAGGTAAAAGTGCCTTGAAATGTATACCACGGATCTCACAACTGAATCTTGACGAGAAGACGTAGGCGCCAGCAGCTTACCATAGGAAAACTAGTTTGAAGTGAACCACTACCGTGAGTATCAACCAGTTTAGTTAAAATTTGCTTTGCATTGTATCTTGTATCTTGTATCTCTTGTATGACCGCAGTAGTATGAGTCTCCTGTATTCCTGAGCAGTTCGCAATTTACTGCCGTCTTGTAAAAGTATTGTTACGCGATTAGAGAACGTTCTACATGTTTCTCGGCTATTCCAGCAGAGCCCAGATGTAATGTTTGTGTGCGTACATATTGCCCCTACTTTGAGAAGAAAGACAATTGCGTGACACTTATCATGCGTCTAAAATCGAAGCTGTTCCAGGCTTTACCGGTCACCCACTGTGTTCAAGGCCGCAATCAATTACGCTCTAGTAATTTCGAGTTGTGTCGACGCGTATTATAGATTATTCGGGAACTCTTGTGCTATCTATTTAAACAACGACAGCTGCCGCTTAGAGGTCAGTTTAGGTGGCGATTTATTCAAGTGACGTTCGAAGTATTGTTGCGAAATGTTATTGTTTTATAATTGTACGGGACTCTATTAGTTGTGACATTACTATTGTGTGTAAACAAATTTTGCTCGGATTATTGTACAGGTTGATTATAAACTGTATTTGTGATTAATTAAACCTGGCGATTAGCAACTTGATTGGTGTCTGTAGTTTGTTTTCCACTGTACCATACGACGATCAGTGACACCGTCGTAACAGTATTGTAATTCCGCTTTCTATTAGCGCCAAACAAGAAAGGATGACCGTTAGTGATTGATGCGTTTTATGGTGTCTGGACAGATACGGGAACCAGAAACGTAGATTTTAAATTATACGTTTTAAAAGTAAATTAAAGCTACATATTTCAGCTAGTCATTTATTAAGTGATATATGGAGAAACCGCAAGTAAATGCGAAATACAAAACTAGATTTACTTTATGGAAAAAATAAAAAAAATAATAATTACTTACTTCGTGACCAAAGTTTTGGTATTCAGAGACCTGCTAGTTGATTGCTGCATGCTGAGCTGATCTCCTCCCTGCTGTAAGTTTGGTAGACTGTAAATCTGATAAAATGATAGTCATTTGTCATTTGACATAACCGTTGCTGTGTAAACTCGCAAATTTATCTGACACCGTCGATTCGTGTTCACCAAAGCTTACAATCGTTCGTTCTCTGGTCAACGATTTGTGATGTCATTTGTCTATTATGAAGTACAATTTCTACTACAGTATTAACAATTTAAATTCAATCTGCCGGTTCTCGATTTTATTATGGCCAGAAAAGTATATCTACAAGAGCCGAAGAAATCGTCATGTTTGTTGATATCTTTCTTTTTATTAACTAGTTTTAAGGGGGCCGATATTCGCTGCAGCATATTAATGGGATTTGTAAAATGATACACTAAATTTGTATAATTATTTCTTCTTCTTCGTCTTCTTCTTCTTCTTCTTCTTCTTCTTCTTCTTCTTCTTCTTCTTCTTCTTCTTCTTCTTCTTCTTCTTCTTCTTCTTCAAGGATTAGGTTATATAAACCTGTTCCGGCACCCATTTCATCCTCGAATGAACGACGTACTACCGATGGCTTCATAGTTCAGTGCCGCAGCCTCGAAACTATAGTGCCCAAAGCAGCCTCGGAATAAATTTTGTGCAGACCTTAAAATACGATTCCCAGAGTAAATCTGTATATATTCACCAGCAGTTTCCCTCATTCTCTTGGTTTTTTTTTTTTGTAAGGAGTTTACTCAAACGATTTATTCGGTTTATGGTAGATACCAAACACAAAAAGCTGAGACGTACAGTTAAAATAATTTATTTGTAAGTTTAAAAATATATATGCCAATTTTCATCGTATAGACCAATCTGCCTTCACAAAAATACTATTTAAATTAAGACATTCCTTTTAACCAGAAAAATATAAAAACGTAAGTTTCTCTAGGGATTGTAATATCTTAAAGAGAGGTTTCGGCAAGAGAACAAATGTCGGACGTACAAACTATAATTGCTGTTACAACAGTAATCTCAGTGGTAACAAGGTCATCAGGTAGAGTTCGGGTATTTATTATAAGTAGAGGAGAACTAGCAAAGAGGATTTTATGCTCTGCAAAGAATTGTACAGGCTCCCAACATCAGTTTCTCACGGGAAACAACAGCTAATGGTTTCAAAAGGGTAATAGCCAATTTAAATTAAAATTTAAATTTCTTAACAGCAGGCAATTAAGAGTTTTTACAGTACTTTAGTAATTTAAAACTTTTAAGATAAGATAAATGTGCTGAACAGCCTTGTCCAACTAATGCAGAATATTTTCACTAACGATTCAGCTAAAATTAAAATTAAACTTTTAAAGAACATCCCAGTTAACCAGAAAATCAGATAAGGAGATGTTGACCCAGTACTATTCAATGCAGTAATGAACGAATAATGGAAAATGTTAAAGGCCCCAGAGGTGACAGAATCGGAGACAAAATCATCACACGTGTATGCTACTTGGAAGAAGGTGCACTGGCGCCGAAGACTAAAACTATCTCTAACGCCTTCTCTAATAAAGTATCCAAACTCCTCAAAACAGATCTAAGATTGCCGAAGACAAAAAGTCTCTTCAACGCCTTCTCTATAGGGAACGCCTGATATAGGGATATCAGGTTGCTTGAAGAGAACAGTATGGCCCGATCAGTTCCTAACAACACAAGCCACTGCCTGCATAAAACAATAGTGCGCCCAATATTGGTACCTACACTGCTGAAACGGAGGCTGACAGCGTAAACAATACAAATATTGGACGCCACTGAGATGATGGTCAACTAAGAAAGATAAGTTACTAAACCTGACGCTCCTTGTTAGGGAAAGTTTTGATGACGTAAAGGAAAGATGCGGCGTCCGTGAAATAAGCGACTGGGTTTAGATAAAGGGGAAGAGTGGTACGCGGGTATGGAGAGAACTGGCTCGTTGAAATAATTACGAACAGTAAGCCTGTACCCGCTAGAAAGAAAAGTAGATGGCACCATAAAAGAAGAAGACGTGACTTTTCGGTGAAATCAGATCGTGAGTCTACATAAAAAATAGAAGAAGAAGAGCCTGAGATATTCCTATTTTCCATAAAACGAATGGAGACGGAAAACCTGCTTACTTACTTCCACTGTGTGTTGAGCACAGACAATGATAGCCCTACAAGATCGTTGCGAATGGTCGCCCACAAGTTGCAGTGTCGTCGAACGGATCAAAACAAGATATAAATAAATAAATGTACACCGCTAAAATGGTCTTCTTGAGGATAGTACGAAGAGTGCGGACAGCGTAGAGTGCTGATAGTGGTACAGTCTTATACCTGTGGAGGGTAGACCGTGAAGTCATAACCATTTGACCACCAAAACTTGCACCTTTCTGATGTTCTTGTCAGAAATCTATTTTTCTGAATCCCAAGCCCAATGTGAAAGATGTCAAACGATGTTTGAAAAAATAAGCACAGATCACCAACAGTATGAATATAAGAATGGAATTATTCATGAAAGGAAGGAAGAGGAATAGAAATTACATGCACATGGATGAGAGAATACAAAGAACTGTTCAAAAGTATGAAAAAGCGGGCGATATCAAATCATCCTTAAAAGCTATTTCTTTCCTTCAAAAACTGGAGTAGGTGAATCTTGAATTTATGTATGTGTATATATGTATGCAGTTAAAAATATAACAAAAAAAGAAGACATTCAAAGTTGATTTTAAAACACGCCAAAATGATTGCCAGTCTTATTGTCATTTTGCCAATCCAAAGGCTGGAAAACTGTGATGGGAATCAGTTTTCAAAAACGTAAAGGTGGTTCAATACAATATGGTCTAAACTTGATATGGTCTAAGCGAAAAATATTTACTATCTCTCCTCCATCCCTCCCCCCAATATTCCGAGGCGGAATCCGCACACTTCGCATGTGAAATGTTTGTGAAATCGCAGTCGATCCTCCTCTGGTATCGGACTGTATTGTACTCTTCCCAACATTCCTGTTGTCTGCAATCTACGTATATCCTTCATGAGTTATGTTAATACCGGAACCAGCAGGTTGACGGGTTATCAGAACACCACGATAATACCTCATGTGGATCGTAAAACAGGAACATGTGCTAGCACGTAATCCCCAATAATTGATGATGATGATGATGATGATGATGATGATGATGATGATTATGATGGTGGTGGTGGTGGTGGTGGTGACGACGACGACGACGACTAGTTATTTACTCATTAGCAAATTTATTCCGGCAATCAGGCAATCATATCCAAACTAAAAAAAGCGCTTGAGGTTACAAAGTGTAAACACAAAAGAAAAGAATTTTACATCGTAACTCCAACAAATAATTGTGAGTAAACCTACTAATCAATACACCACAACAACAACAAGAGTGCTAATGAAATTGTTCAGTTTTATTTTAATAAACTAAATATATAAAAATAACAATTGACGAGTAATTTCCATGCGTGCGTGCGTGTAACGAGCGAGTTACTGGCGCGCTTAAACGGGCACACGAATCCAACTTGTTTTAACGAAAATGGAAGTTTACGTTTATAGAAACAACACGTTTATTGGATATAATATCGTCTTGATCCCTTCCCTGGCTCCTACTCGCGCGACTAGAAAAGCATACAATAATTCCTGTTTATAAAACTCGATGTAATCACTTTTGCAGGTGAAAACAATATGTGTGACGTTCACCCTCATAAATTTACCAAAATATGCGTCCGGTTGGGTCGGTAAAGCATATGGGTTTGCAATTTTCGCGAAGAAATCAACATCCGTACCTTCGTCTGGGTCTGAAACAGATTGCCCACGCAACCAACATAAGTACTTATTTGAACACTACGTAATGTGATAAGACAAAATATGATTAGATATGCATACACATGAGGTGTTTACTATTTATATACTTGCAATAATATACTTAGAATGTAATTTAAATCTTTAAACCGCGCGCGCGCACACACACACAAAACTCACACTTTAATTTAAATAAAACTGATAATAACGACGTCATTTAACGATAATAACTCATAAGTTATACCATTGTTAAGACTTTAAGACTTGTCTGCCCGCTACACAGCAAATGCCTCTTCTGTCATTTTTTAGTGACTTCTCCCTACAGCAGTCACGTCTAGTTCAGTGTACCAGGGTACCACTGTACCAGGAACAAACAGAAATCAGGAGTACGATTACTTATTTTGTTTCTTGAGTTTTTATATGTCCTTAAGAGAATTTTCATATTTATCTTTACTATTTTCAGATCGTTAATATAAATGTCATAAACAGTAGAATGATTTACTCCACCCTTGCCTAGCAGCTTGACTGGCAGATATTTGTTGAGATATCCTACAATTATTTTGAACAGCTATTCTTGTTCCATTATATAGGCCTCCACTATAAAAACAAGAGAGAATAGAATTGTCAGTGATCCAGAAAAAATTAAAACTCTCTGGCGAGAGTACTTCGATGGCCTCCTTGGTGGTATGCTACAGGGAGGAGAAATTGTTGCTCACACTCCGCGGAATGCAAACATTGGGGGGATGGAATCTGACCCATCATCAGTTCAGGAAATAGAAGAAGCTATTAGTGCCCTCAGGAACAACAAGGCACCAGGTACAGACTTGGTTCCTGCAGAACTGCTTAAAGCTGGAGGTGCTGATGTGGCGGTCGCACTGCACTCCTTAATCGTGGACATATGGCAAACGGAACGAATCCCCATGGAATGGAATAAGTGCATTATATGCCCCATTTATAAAAAAGGCGACAAACTTCAATGTAGAAATTACAGAGGCATTTCGTTGCTGTGCACCTCCTACAAGGTTTTTGCGTACATCCTGAACCAAAGGCTGAGACCCCTCACAGAAAATATAATACGAGAATACCAAGCTGAATTCCGACCTGGAAGGTCTACAATCGACCAACTCTTCTCGGTAAAACAGATACTAAGATGCGGATGGGAACGTGATATTGATGTGTACCAGATCTTTGTGGACTTCAGGCAAGCGTATGACTCTATTAATAGAGACAAACTCTACACCATAATGCATGAATTTGGAATACCAGGCAAGCTGGTAAGATTAACCCAAGTTACTATGCAGCAGACTGAAGCCCAAGTAAAGGTGGATAGCCAACTAACTGAACCCATAAATATTACACGGGGACTAAAGCAGGGAGATGGGTTGGCCCCAACACTATTTAATATTGCATTGGAATATGTAATTAGAGGCTTATCAATAAATAGCTCCAATCTGTTAACAAATAAAACTGTACAGATAGCCGCATATGCAGATGACATTAACATCATGTCAAGACGGATCACGGCAGCTAAAGAAATATTTATAGAGCTTAAAAACAAAGCGAAGGAAGTTGGGCTAGCCATAAATATGGATAAAACAAAAATGCTTATCCAAACAAGAAGGGACCAGGTTCATAACAACATCGGGATAGAGGAGGACACAATTGAGATGGTGGACAATTTCACGTATCTCGGAGTGAATCTAGCAAAGACTGGATCAGAGGAGCCGGAGATCCAAAGACGGACCACCATGGCTAACAAGGCGTACTTCGCATTGCTGCCATCATTTAGGTCTGGGGATGTGCACAGGGAAACAAAAATGAAAATATATAGGATTGTCATCAGACCGGTGCTATGCTACGGGTGTGAGGCATGGGCAATCACACAGAAAACAGTCGACATAGTAGACACCTTTGAAAGGAAAATCCTCAGACGCATTATAGGCCCAATACAAGAAAATGGCTCATGGAGACTGAGATACAACAACGAACTGTATCAAATATATAAAGAGATACCAGTCTCAAAATTTATAAGAATTCAAAGATTGCGTTGGGCCGGACATGTTATGAGAATGGAGGGTGGCAGGAACCCTAAGAGGGCTTTGCTGGGTACATGGGAGGGAACGAGACCTAGAGGTAGACCGAGGAAGAGGTGGGAAGATGGCGTTGCAGAGAACGCGAGAGACATGGGGATAAGAAACTGGAGGAGGGTTGCAGTGGATAGAGTGGATTGGAGGCGGAGATTGGTGGAGGCCAGGGCCCGACTTGGGCTGTAGCGCCATAGGGGAGAGAGAGAGAGAGAGAGAGAGAGAGAGAGAGAGAGACTATAAAAACAAAGGTAATGGAATTTCGAGCCAAGGAACTAATAAGAACAAAAATAATGATTAATGGTCAAATTCTAGAACAGGTGAGACATTTTAATTATTTGGGAAATTATATTGGCTATGATAGGAATACGCCCATATTTACGTTGAGTTAGATCCAGACGATCTGTGGGAAAATCAATCGTATTTTTATAGACAAGGTACGTCAGGACACAAAATTAAATTTTTACAAAGTTGTGGCAGTCTCTGTACTGTCCTGTGGCTGTGAATTATAGCCAACAACGAAGGAACATGACAGTAAAATAAAAGCCTCGGAAATGGCGTTCTTAAGAAGAGTTAAAAAGTGTTCTAAACTTGACCGTATAGAGAATGTTACGCGTTTTTAACTTAAATGAAAAATTAAAAGATTACAAACAACAGTGGATAGATTACTTAGAAAGAATGTCAGCTTCCAGACTGGCCAAACAAGTCTGGAAGTACAAACCTATAGGTTACACACATATGTGTGGGTAGACCCAGGAAGAGATGGTTGAAGGATCTTTGAAGGCGGAACAGGCAGCACCTTGCCTATGCCGTGTTGTGAAGATGATGATGATGATCTTTACTATTTTTATTCTTTTGAGGGCTTCACCGTTGTTTTTTGTACACTGGAAGAAACTCTTATTCGGAAACCAGCAATTTTATTTAGATATAAATCCAGCCTTACGCGTCTTCAAAATTCACTAAGGCTTCTTAAACTATTTTTTCCTATCTGTAGAGATGCACTGGTTAACATGGTATGTAGTGATAAAAAATATGCCTACCCTGTTTTCCACTTATTAAGGCAGCTTTCTGTTTTCCATTCTGCCGTGGACAACTTTTCATTCCGATTTTATTTATTATTTACAGATTTGTAATTCCTCCAAGCAGTAGCATTGACTAAGTCATTATGCATTAACTTCTGTTTCACTTATATTATATCTAAATATTTTAGTGCTACCTGGAAATTATCTAAACCATTTTATTAATATTCACGTTAAATGCGTGACAAGTTTTGAGTGGCGAATTGAATGTGAACGGGTGCGCATCCTACTTCCGCGCGCTGTTTGTATGCAAACATTTTTGACATTTTATATAATGTGATGACCTCGGTGAGAGTGATAGTTTTATTTTAATATATATCTGATGATGGAGCATAAGCTCTGAAACGCGTAATAGAAAAAATTATAAGAAGTCACAAGGAGGACAAAATAAGGTAAATTTAGTCATTTTATTAACTTATTTTGCCGTAATTTTCTTTTTAATGACGTGTATACAAATTTTTAACACAGCGTATTGTTCCCTTATTGACTTTTTTTATTTTTCTGTTTAATTACTAGTTGCTTACAAAAAACCTCACTTTCTGTTTCCTTTAAACTCTTATTAATTTGTTTTCTTATTTTATATTCCAGTAATATGGCTCCAAGATTCTTACTTTATACATCTGCAAGTGTCCAGATATTATTTTATTAAATTTTATTCTCCAAATCGTCAAGTGTATTTCTTTCAGTTTTTACTCTTTTTGTATAGGTTTACTTGTACTTTTAAATAAATGGCCTTTTTAAGTTAATTTTTACTGGTACTTTGGAAGCCAGTCTTTCGTTGACGTCATTATTGATTAAATTATTTTCTTCTCTGTACGTCCTGCGAATGAAACATTCTTTTACATCATCACCTTTTTAACATTCTCTTATATTTTGTCTGCGGAAACACTTTTCTAGATATGACCGAATTAATTAAAAAAAAAAAAATCTAAATGAGTCTACAAAAATAATGAGGCTTCTGAACAGACAGAATTGCAGCAACACGGGATAACTAAAATAAATATTAAAGAGAAGGGACAGACGCCAGATTAAAATAGAAAAGAATTGAAAAATGGCATTATAACAGTGTTTCAAGCACATAAGAAACTAGCACAATTTTAAAACCAATCAAAGACAGAATCCTGTTTAACAATGAAGGTATTTACAAAATTCCATGCAGCTGCGGAAAGGTCTATATTGGCCAGACGGGGCGCCTGATTTCCACAAGAGTCTAAGAACATGTCAGACATACGAAGAACGTAGCAGTTGAAAAGTCGGCAATTGCTGAGCATTCAGCCATAACTAATCACATGATAAACTTCGAAGACGCATCTGTTATATGGTCGTGCAACAGTATTACGACAGAATGGTCTTATCGCAACAGAAATCAACAAACACAAGTATCACATCAACAGAGAACCAGTGATGCCCAGCACGACTTGGTACCGTTTACTTTCTTGCTTTACTGTACGTGAGGTGACTAACCGCACAAATAATGCAAGCGGCGTAAGCCTACAGAGCAGGGTCCACTTACCAGACCACAAGCCGCCACTTCTACACAATATAACTGAGTTCGCTTGCCAGCCTCATCGTCGCATAGACCTGAGGTGTAATATGAGTGAAACGTTGTCATACAAGACACTTTTGACGCAGTCTATACCGAAAGAAGACTTGAAAAACGTAAAAGAAAAGAATAAAGTTTGAAAACGTGGACAATTTTTAAGGTTTAAATTACAATATATGACAATATAAGAAGATATTTTAATACCACTGTTTAATACGATGATCCGTACGCCCGTCCCAACAGTATTATAAAACTGTGTGTGTGTGTGTGTGTGTGTGTGTGTGTGTGTGTGTGTGTGTGTGTGTGTGTGTGTGATAACCAGGAATCAAATAGGCCTACTGACGTGATGGCAAAACTGCTACAGTGTCCGGGACACATGGGGTGAATGGCAAAGGAAAAGACAGTTAACAAAATAGAGTTTTGTGGCCCCTGGAATGCGAGAGGAAAAGACAAAAAATTACTCAATACAAAAAGGCTTTATGAATTTTCGAAAGTAAAGTCTAAGGACAAAGAAATGCGAGGAAGAAAGTTATCTGTCTGGGCAGTAGAAAACCTGTTTACTGCGGAAAAATAAAACTAACTTTTTTAATATGTCGGCATTCAGTTTTAAACAGTAAATTTTCTCTCACGGTGTGCTTACTTGTCAGAACAACTTGAAATCCTTTCACATCTTCAGTCATAATAATTCTTGGCATTAATTCCTTTATAGCTATGTCGTATTTGAACCAGTTAATAGAAAGTACGACAGTCACACCGCATATAAAGTATGAATATACAATCCACATTTCTCTGCGCGCGACTTACGAAACTAGAAAAGAAAACGATTTTAATTCACGAGCTGTGACATTTTTCGTAGTGTCGATTCGACATCTATCTGCAGAGTAAATTTGAGCGATTTGGTTTAAACAAAAAATGTTATCAGTTAAGATACCATAACTATTCGCACTGAAAAGTATTACTGCTGTCACTGTATTTAAGCTGAGATAGTGATGAAGAAGTAAAGCATTTAATATTGCATTATCTTGTAGGGGTTAGCAAATATGCGATTCTCTGTGTGTG
Organism: Magicicada septendecula; assembly: GCA_034769895.1. Taxonomy (NCBI): domain Eukaryota; kingdom Metazoa; phylum Arthropoda; class Insecta; order Hemiptera; family Cicadidae; genus Magicicada; species Magicicada septendecula. The sequence continues at coordinate 81,909,160 of CM068368.1, read as the reverse complement.
TGTGTGTGTGTGTGTGTGTGTGTGTGTGTGTGTGTGTGTGTGTGTGTGTGTGTGTGTGTGTGTGTGTGTGTGTGTGTGTGTGTGTGTGTGTGTGTGTGTGTGTGTGTGTGTGTGTGTGTGTGTGTGTGTGTGTGTGCTGTTTATGTTACGTACATTATTGTGACAGACACTTCAAACTGGACCGCCCCAAAGCTAATCCCTCAATTTAAGTTGCGAACGCTAATTTGTCGCAATATCTCCACACTTCGCGGGTGATGTAGTCTGCTAAGTGATGTAGTGATGATGTAGTACTGATTTACAATCAGAGTGAATAAACACAATGGAAACATTAAAAATGAAAGGGCCTGAAATATTTCCTTCATTAAAACTGACGCCGCAAAGACGGAAACATTTGAATTATCACCAATAGCTTTTCCAACAAAACCACCGAAGTTAAGCTAGAACCGTGCTGTTTCTGAAATGGTAAAAAATTAATTCTCGCTAATACAAAAAACCACTAATAGTTTTTCACAAGACCACCGAAGTTAAGCTAGACCCGTGCTGTTTCTGAAATGGTAAATAATTAATTCTCGCTAATACAAAAGACCACTAACTGTCTCATTGTAATTTTACCAGCTTCAATAGGCTTTAATTAATCTTTTGAAACGATTGTATAACTAGGCCTACTCATAAATTTCTAAATACAAAGTAATCGCCATTGCATATCTGTACTTACACAAAATATACCTTTCGAAAACTGATGTATTATCATAGCCCAGGAGAGTATAAAATTGCTGTACACTTTTTAATTACGGCGAAGAACCATGGAGAGAATGGAAATTAAAGGAATAGAATACCTACAAACTGGAATTCCTGTTTGTGAGGCTGCCACACCGATTGATATTGTCTGACATTTAAGTTATTATTGAATGTAGTGCGGATAATTTGGCAGCCAGAGTTTTTTTTTTTAATGAAGAAACCGTGCACAGGAATCCTGTGTTGAGAATCGTCCTGTGTGTAAATGATAGTCAGTAATATATCACTAGAATGATCTATCTGAGTTATGTCAATATTTACAAACGAGATAACTCTTTTGAAAATACAGGATTTACGATCAGAATTGCATCTAATAGTGTTACGACAATTACGGAACACTCTCGAAAAAGCGAGAGTGTCGTACTACACGTTTCTCGACTAGCCCAGCGTGCCTCATACGTGTCAAGGCCGTCCACTCACGTAGCACTCAAGTACCTTCAAGACTGTTCGAGAGCACTTGCTATTATGCAAATTACCCTAGCACGCCGCCAAAAGGATGGAAAGTTGTTCTGCAACCTATGCGGGACCTTTATAACAACAGCGGCCGGTTATGCCAGTTAGTTTCATCTGGCATTATTGTAGAGTGCGGATCAAGTGGTTGTGCCTGATTACTGGAAAGTGATGACTGTGTTATAATTAGTGCGGAACTCTATGACCTGATAATTATTATTGCGTGTGGATAAATTTAATTTGAATTATTTTATGAGAGCACCTTGTTGATTTCAAATTGTTATTTGTGATTAATTAAAGCTGTGTACCACGTTATACAATGCTGAGTCCCAAAAAGAAAACGTGACACACAATATACCACAATATCATAATATACCAAAATATCATAATATACCACAATAATCATAATATCCGCTGCCACCCCCAACACATTACGAACACAAGGTACATCTAAAATACTCATAATAACTTACTTAAATATAGAGGAAAGCGGTCAGTAAAAAAATTTTTACAACTAGCTAGTGAGCAGAGTTAAAATGAGTTTATTCACTCTGAAACAAAAATTAGCCTCTTAATTTTGCGTAACTATGAGTCAGACAGCAAATAAATATTAGTAACTGAATAATTATATACTGAATAAGTTAAGTATTGAATGAGTTGAAAACTGAATAACATGAATTCTAAATAAGTTAGGTCCAGAATAAATTGGTTACTAAGTGTCGATTTACGGAGTAAATTAAACGCTGATTCAAATTAATTAGACTAGATCAGCCACATGATCAATACCAGTTTACAGTATTAATTGTGCGCAACAGGCACGCTATGATCTGTTAATGAATTTCTAACACTTCCTTATACTATAAAGTCTCTGCAAAATATGTAAGTTCATGTCGCTCTAAGCGAGCAATTTACTTCATGTTTCCTTTTTTAGTACTTGTCTGGCACTTGGAACTATCGCTGGATGTAATTAAAGAAATATATTGTTACTTGAAACTGTACGAAGTGTTTAGTAGCGTCGAGATTGTCGCCGCTCCGGCATGCGTACGTCCGTTATGGGTTCACGTTTCTGCGCTGTCTGCAGCACGTGTCGCCGTAAGTGAAGTGAAGAATTCAGGTGCTGGACCAAATCTCTGGAGTTCCTGGCCCAGTTCGTGGAACCAAGTTTACACTGCAAATTCCAGACCTTTTAGTACGGGTTAACAGCTACTGCACTCGCACATTCAATTACATAATACCTGATCGCCATTTACCAAATTCCAGTTATTATAATTACAAAATTACGGCTCAAATTCTATAACAACATTAAAATTGACATTAAAAAATTACATATCTTTCTTTTTCTGTAAACTGACTAGCTGGAATTGGTTTCAGTTAAGAGGCTTACAGTTACGAACATGTTACATCATGGTCTGTTACAAATTACAATCTTTTACATAAAATACATATGATTCTTTTTACAAAGGTGACAAACAAATATAATTTGTTACTAGTACTGATCCATAGTGACCGAAATAATTATAAATACCTTGGTAAAAGAGGTTCCAAACTAAAGTGACGACCGGGAGACGACGGGGAACTCTGCTCACAGCGGTTTCTGCTAGTCGACTGACCCAACTTGTCTAGCGAAAACCTTACTAGGAAAGGGGCGGGGAGGGGTGTGACGTCGAGTGACGTACACCAAAGTACGAGTACGAGTCCGTAGCGCGACTATTTAACTTATTTTATTTAAATCGGTAATAACCGGCTGTTGCATTCGGCGAAAGTAGCCGAATAACTGCAACCCCCCCCCCCCGAAACGCAAGCGGCGGGTGAAAACACGGCGAGTGTCCAAAGTCAGCGCCAGCAAAGGCCACAATCTCGATACTCCCAAAAACAGCAACAATCGGTATAGTGACACCGGGTAAGGCTTGTCCCAAAACAAAAAATATTCCCGAATCAAATTAACAAAAAAACACCCACACGAAGGACAAAAGGCGTCCAATAAATTAACAAACAACAGTCAAACACAATAACATGATTACAATTTACACTAATTTCAGCAATACAATAAGACACGTACTCCAATACACATAAAGCAAACAAGACATAAACACCCAATCAATGATTATCCCGTGCACGGGGGATACGGTTTGGGCCAATCGAACAAAGTCGAGTTCAAGGAATTTAGCACCTTATGTGTGCAACCCTGGAAAGTTTCAAATCACTTGGTACGGCACTAGCCGCTATCTGCAGACAAATCCGAGGGGCACCTTCGGTCACCTTAAAAACGTTACCCGATCGCAGCAACGCTTCCTCACTGAAAGTGAACGACGAGGGGGTGATCAGTCCCCGCGTCGCCCACCAGGCAAGGTGAGTGAAGGTGGTTTGCTAACCAACATGTCGATACACAAGGGGACACTACAGCGGCATCCGGGGTACGTGAGCTATAGTCATGAAAGGCGGGCTTCAGAGAACTAACGTGACTTTTCTTCACGTGAGTTAGGGTTTCCGGGTGTCCCAAATTTACAGTTACCGGGGTTAGGAAACCAGTAATACAGAATAGACCAAACCATCGGTGCATCATTTTTGCGGTGGTCTTGTTCACTCCTGAACTGAGAGGATGGGTTTTACACCATACCAAGTCACCTACACCTAACTGACAAGACTGGCGGTCCTTGTTGTACGAGCTCGCGGCGCGGCGGTGGGCTTTCATTGGGTGTGATCTTACTGACTGCCACACTATCTGAGTGTCCTCGGTCGTTTCGGGCAAAAGGCTCTGGATATCCCAAGCGCAAGTTAAGGGAGTTGACGGGGCGAATTTAAACGTGACTTCAAAAGGACTTCTTCCGGTGGACTCGTGTGAAGCGGAGTTAAAGGTTATCTGTAACCAGGGCAGGGACTCATCCCAGGAAGACTGATTCCGAGAGTGTAAGGCTATGAGGGAGGCTTTAAGATTACAGTTACAACGTTCGGCCAGTGAAGGAGATAAAGCGCGCGACTCCCTTAGCATCTATGGGTCGCGAGAACTCACGAATGGCCCGGGTCCGATCCGGGTCTACACAAACGCCGTCCTCAGACACCAGGTGTCCTAAAAAACTTATTTGTTTCACTCCCAAACGAACCTTGTCGGGATTTACGGTAAGTTTGGTCCTTCCTAGCCTCTTGAGTACCTCGTCGACATGACGCACGTGGTCTTTCCAGGAGTATACGATAATCTTGCAACAGCTTCCCAGGAGCCGAATAACTGCAACAGCTGATTAATTAAAGTGACTTCATTGGTGTCCGTATTTTGTTTCCACTGTACCATACGACGATCAGTGAGACCGTGAGACTATCGTAACAATAATTTATCCACAAATAGAGGAGCGAACGCCCAGTATGCCTGTGCGCCCGGCCTTATCTGCCTCAAAATCCATAAAACTATATACATATAAATGAGTTAGAGAATAATGCGTCACTCTATGGTCTTTTTTTCTTCCGTTGTGGCAGTGTCTGTAAGCCAGATCGGCTCGGCGTATATGAACGCATGCTGTTGTGCAGAGGGAAGCGCAGAGCAAACACTGCCCTTTGTGTGTCGAATACACTTTCAGCGTACGCCGGCGTCACCTGTGAATTAACCCTTGATCTTGCTGCCAACGACTGATTATTCGCTTTGCAGTTTACTTTCCCCAAAATAGTACCTTTAGATTTGTGTGTGCGACTGTGCGTGAGGTAGTGGTAAATATTGTAACGTAACGAAAATATGGTCCCCTACGTTACATAAATCAATTTATAAGTTTTAAAATAAAATTAAAAATAATAATTATCCATACTCGTAAAAGGTCAGAAACCCAACCCTTTATTGAATAAATGAATTATCCCCAATAAGAATAAAAGGTAGAAAGAAAAAAAATTAATAATGTTAATAAATATAAACTTCAAAGTTCAGTGAAAGGTGTAAACGATAGACATTGACAAACGATGTAAAAACTAACTTAGACTGTTTTATAATAATTGATGTTTTAAATGAGAGGAGAATGATTAATTATTACATGCTTTATTTCATAAAAATGTACCTGTTATTACGTTGTATTATGTTGTATTATTATCATGATAGTTATGTTATTTTTTGTGTATAGCAAGTGGAGTAATTCATTTAATAGAATACCAACTAAATAATATTAATTTCATTTTGTGTGTTATCAATATATCATTATAGAGATGTTGTTAAACTTTATATAATTAAATGTTTGAATACATGTACTTAGTTAATAGGCTGATTATAATTGTAAACTTGGCCAGAAAGGCTATAATTGTTAACGAGATACAAAAGGGTTTAGTGTAATCATATCATAAACAAATGAAGGATTCTATAATAATGCAGGTAGTAACAAATTAAAATCAGAAGTAGATAGAAATGTAATGATAGGCCTAAAAACCAGTAACATTGTATAGTAAGTCAGGTCAGAAAGGTTAGGTAAAGAAATTTGTAAGAAATACTAAATAGAATCTAATGAGTTAGGAGAAGTTAATAATAATTGCTAATAACAGATAAATAAATTCAATTTAAATAAATTCTCAAAATGCAATAGTGCAATGATACCGATAGGTAATGTTTTGTAACAGAAAAATAATACTTGTTAGAGTAAGTAGATTAAGAGGAAACGACAGCAAAATATATAAAACGTAGTAACAAACAATATGTAAAAATATAATAGGATATAATGTAAATTTAGTAAAGGATTATTTTGATGAGTGTAAGAACATTGTATGATAATGGTTATAGTATAATATATAATATCCAATAAGAGTAGACAGGATGGTTGTCAAGGACGACGAGAGATATAAAATTTGTTGATTCGATTATTGAATAATTATCTATGAAAGAAGATGGTTTAGATTGGATGCACTCAGAAAAGATTTAATTAATTTAAATTAAAACAATACAATTGGAAAGCAAATTAAGTAATAAATCACCATAGTATGGTTCACTGACATTCAACCGTCTTATATAACCGAACAATCATGAACCTGTACATGAAAATTGACGAAAAACCTAAAGGAAGAACTCTAATAGTAAAACTCGATATAATGAGCAAATATTAACTTAATTAATCAACCAAAGCAGAGAAATAACTACCTGAATAGAGTTATATAATCCAATATTATAAAGAACGAAAATAAAACACAAATTATACTTGAACATCAGTTTCCACAATTCAATAGAAAAAGCGTAGTTGGACACGAAATACGTTGAAACACGTAACCACAAAACTCGGACATTGGTGAACAAAAGGAGCGGCATTTTTGCATCATCCCAGGACCAAGAATTCAACTATTATTTCGAACTTGGAGTGAAGACTGGCGAGGATTAATTCATCTGTATTCCATTACTGACCAAACACTTCTACGAGGTTAGCTGTTCACGGCCTTACCAAGCAACGATGTCCAGCGGACGGTAAAATTACACTTATTTTATATAATATTTAATAAGAACTTAATACTATATTGTAATACCTTGTAATCCTATTTATGCATTTTCTGACCTTACCAATAGTTGAAAGAACCTTCACTCCCTGTGTTTAAAGAAATACAAAATCATAACTAAAATAATATATAAGCCTGAATCCGATCGATAATCGATTATTTCTAATACAATAGACTTTTGTATCTCCGTAAAGAAAAAACTTTGTTGGCAAGAAATATTAAAATCGTAATAAAGAATCCTTTCAGAATTTAACGATATCTTCTCATTTATATAATATTTAGTGTAGTGTGAACAAGTTATAAAATAAGTAGAGAGTGTAACGTAGGAATTATTATACGCGGTAACTAACCTATAATTTTCAGCTGTCTGTGAACCACAGCGCTACTCGCGGACTACTGTTGTATTAAAGAGAATGAGAAACCGATAAGAATTCCTGCTCTTCTCTTCAAACGCTGGCTAGGCTAGAACGAGAAAATTAGAATTACACACTTAATACATAAAATTCATCACAACAACACAAATATATTAAATAGAGAGGAACTGGGGCATACTTAAACATTATTATACCTTCCCATATTGCGATAAGTCGTATCCAACGTGTGGCAAATCAACACGGGAGCGACAAACGTTAAGTTATAAATTGACTCACAATAGTGGGGCTTAACGTGGATACAGGAGTTATAATATAAATTGACGCTCCATTAGTGGGGCATAACATACAAACGACCCGTAAAAGATATAATATAATATTCATACGCTTATCAATGGTCACGTCAACCTATCAATAATACATATACTAGGCCTAACTACGAAGCAGACATTTGTCTGTTTTCCCGTACAGTTTTAACAGCTTGTGTAACGCAGTGTATACAGCTGGACTGATAACTGTTTGCCAGATCATCATCATCTTCTTCTTAACGGTTTTAGGCTCTATTGGCCTGTTCCAATTCTACAGTCCACCTTTTCTTAGGTGAATCAACTTTTCTTCTGCCTCTAGGGTTGTAATCTTTCACCGTCTTCAGTATTCTACTTTCTTCCATTCTATTGATGTGTTGAATTCATTTTCTTCTGTATTCTTTAATCTTTTCATTATCTGGAAAAATATCTAAATCACTTCTAATCTCTTCATTTCTTATATGATCTCGTCTATTTCACCTTTTAACTGATCTCAGAAATTTTATTTCTGCTCTTTGTATCTTCTGTTCATCTTTTTTCTTTGTGACCTAAGTTTTAGAACCATACAGTACTGTAGGTATTGCCACTGTTTTACAAAATTTCATTTGGGTTTCTTTTCTACATCCCCAACTTTCTCCAAATCGTTCCACAAATTCTTGTGAAATTCGTCACTTTATTTTCTATATATCTATCTTTATCATAAGTAATGTCACGTCCAAGATAATTGAAATGTCTTACTTGTTCTATGCATGTGTTGTCTATGCATATTTTGGTCCGAATCGGTTCATCTCCTATAAATGCCATTACTTTTGTCTTTGATTCAGATATGTTACAGTTATATTCTATTTTACGTAAGATGTATATTGCTTGCTAGAGATCGTCTTCTGAAGTGGCGAATATTGCTTGGTCATCCTCGAAGAGAATGATTTTCAAGCTTTTATTTCGGTGGATTTTAACACCGTCTTTCCTTTTTTTGAGGAGATCACGTAGGTAAACGTTAAAAAATAAAGGTGACAGACAACAACCTTGTCTTACGCCTTGGTTTGTTCCAATCGGGATAGATTCTTCTCCGTCGTCTATGATTATCGCGGTGTGTCTATATGGCTTGAACTAGTTGTTGTGGTATACCTTTATCTGCTTGCCAGATTTAGATAAAATACTTCCTTTAAGACAACTCTTCTGTGAAGATTAACAGACGGGCAGCAATGCCGTAGAAGACCAGAACCTGCCACTTATTTCGTGACTAAAAATGTCCGACAATTATCCAAAGATAACAGTAACAGCGGCAAGATTTCATGATATAACACGTTCCTTATCTGACAGGGTGTGCTGAAATAAACAAAACTAGTTGCTATACGTACCGCTTATAAATTTTGGCATTCCAACTGGTATAAATTTACACTACGCCATTGGTGCTGTTTTAAATTCAGTTTTTACAGTCGAAACTGCCAGCTTCATGTAAGAGACATGTTGACCATAAACAATTTTGCAAAAATTATGCACATAGACAGGCTGTTAGAAGGCCAAGAATCGTTGAAATAGTAGGAGAGCATCATGTGCTAGAACGTAATTCTTGCAAGAATAAAACGTAGACAAAGGAGGAGGCGGATGGAAGGAGGAGGAGAAGAAGAACAACAACAACAACGAAAGGAGGAAGATGCGGAGGCGGGTGGTAAAGAAAATTGAGGACACAGGAGGAAGAGGAGTAGGAGAAGGGAATCATGTGAATAAAAAGAAGAAGAATAAAAAAAAGGTAAGCGATTATGATGATAAATAAGCTCTTGTTATATGATTTACGTGTATAAGCGCTTAACAAACATTTACATAAAAATATGTATTATTATTATTATAATATTAATTATTGTTATTTTTTTATTTTTATAGACAAATGTGATATACATACTCCACAAAGGACAAAGGTGATTATACATACTCCATATTACAAAGGTCCTATAAATATTCCATATGTATTTAGACTTACGTACACTAGTTTAAGTGACAAATAGTTGTTACTATTTAGCCAATAGTAAATTGTTACTATTTAGTTGTTATTTAATTAGCCAATAACGGAACTTTTTGTTACCAACAGAATAACACGCACCTTTGTCAAACCTCTTACCTGGGACTTTCCAATGCACCTGTGATCATACACTACCTGCAACCAGTGGCGGATACAAGGGGGGGTCATTGGGGTTGTAACGATACCGGGGGACCCAAGTTCGATTCCCGGTACCGAATCACAATTGTATAGTTATTATTGGTTCTGTTCTTATATTTTTGTTAATAATAATGATATTGTTTGTTAATAATTATTATATTGTTTTGTAATAATGATAATTGATATAAAATGTTAAATATAAATAATTATATATGTATAACTGAATGTATGAAAACAGAATTTTGTATGAGTGATGTAATGGAAAAATGGTGGCGTTGCCAAGGAGACTGTTTTGTGGGAGGAAGATGATGAGTTGTTAATTTTGGGATCTGTAGAAGAAAAGATGAAAGAAAAATTGTTTATCTAAAGTGAAATTGATGGAAATAAAAATTGGTACAACAAAAACTGAGAGATATTGATTATATTATAACATTAAAAAAAATGTTCAACTAAGAATAAATAATAAATAGACCTCCGAAGAGAAATAATTAAACGCTACAGGGTCATGACCTCCCCCAAAACCTTAGACGATTTTATTTTGTTTAGTCACGGAAAAACGTTTGACTCGCATTAACATTCGAGAGGAAGATATTAAATCAGAAGGAGGAGAACGTCACTTGACTGGAGTTGCTTTAGGCCATATCGTGGAGGATATAGCCAAGAACTTTGATTTAGATTTGAAGTTTTGCGTAGGTTTCGGGGTCGACAGTTGCTCAGTAATGGCATCTGAAACAAAAGGTGCCGTTCAAGAACTAAAGAAAATAACCACACACGCTCAGCGCTGTCCGTGCAACAACCACATTTTGAATAATTCGTTGGCAAACTCCTCAAAAGTAGTTTCATGTAGAAAATATGAAGAACTATGAAGAAAATAGTAGGCCTATCTTTTGCTAACGCCTCTTCCAAGAGAGTTGTGTGTCTTAATGATATTTTAGGAGTAACTGTGTCACTTAGTCGCCTCCTTCAAACACCAACACTTGATTTAAAAAAGGGTACTGATGCAATAGAAGACACTAAAAGCGTACTTCAAGAAAAGCGAGAAAAGGTTGAATGCATCTTTAGTGCCCTCTATTATGAAGTACGGCAAATAGCTGAAAAGTTAGATGTTGATTTAAAGATACCACGACTTGTTTCCTCCAAAACAGCCGTCAAAACAACGCTGCTGAGTCGTGTGAGGAATACTTCCGAAGATCTGTTTATATATCACTTTTGGACAACGTCATCACAGACTTAGAAGACAGACTTTCAACGGAACTTATGAATGTATTTAATCTTCTACCCATTTTGCCCAAAACTGAAATAAAACCAGAAGATGAAGACGCTATAAGGGAAATTGTAAATATTTAGCAGGATGTTATTGGACAGTCTGCTACTTTTATAACTGTAAAGCAAGAGATCTCATTGTGGGTTCAAAAGTGGAAGCGGGTCGTGAAAAACGAAGAAAAACTTCCAGATTCCTTTTTGGAAACATTGGAAAACTGCCATATTGACACGTATCCCACCATCCATAAACTTCTGTGGATTCTGGCTACACTTCCAGTCAGTGGAGCGACCGCGGAGTGCAGTTTTTCTTACCCTGCGTCGGCTGAAGACTTGGCTTCGCGCTAATATCGGTGACGAAAAACTCACTGGGCTTGCTCTCATGTCGGTCCATCGAGAAATTCCACTGGACCCAGAGGCCATTATTCTTAGATTCGCTAAGACAAAAAGGCCCCAAAATTTTTTTATTGTAAATATTTATCCTTACCTAGTTTATACTGTTTGTTTTGTTCATTGTTTCTGTTCGCTTTCTTAAATACAGAGAAGTACATTGACATGTTGTTTTAATTTAAGACCCTTACATTATTGTTCATAGATCTCTTTTGAAACATATTGTTATTGTTTAGGAATATTTTTAATTAAGGAAATTGGAGTATTTTTAAAATCTATAACCTTTTCAGGAAAATTTGTGTAAAACGCTTCACTTTGTAGTTAATTTTTTCTCCAAGTTTATTGTTCTGCACAATTAATTTATATAAATAATAAATTGAAATAAACCTAAGGCAGTTATTATTATTACTCTTGTATTTTCCACGAAATTAACACACACGAATGCGTAAATATCTGCTACAGTTTTGCTGATACATGTGTTCACGGTTGGCTCTGAAATCTCTCTACCCCCCCCCCTCCCACATGTGTCCGGGGTCGGCTCTGAAAATTTATGGTAAACCTAGTTATGACCCCCCCCTAAAATGTTAGTCTGTATCCGCCCCTGCCTGCAACCCTCCTCCCCCCGCCACGTACATTCCAAATCTGTCAGTTCAAATCTAACCTTTGGAGTTGTCGTAACTGATGAAACAATTGTCTTGGAAAATAAAAATTATCTGTAGAACTATACAAGTGGTTATTTATTCAATTCAAGTATTACGTTCTTTTATTAATCACGACTGATAAAGGCTGCCGTGGTAGCCTACAAGGCTTACAAAGGTTAAAGCGAGACAGTAATTTCACAGAACGTAACACAGTAATAGAGTTGAACGAATAGGAATTAATTATTAATTAACATTTACTAACAAAGTGTTGCTCAACGGATGGACAATTTTGTAACGCCTGTAACAATTAGTCTTCGCCTCGCCCCCCCTTCTTGAATAAAAATGTAGATTCTATAATGACTATTCAACTACACTGTAAGGAGTAGGATACAGTTATCAACTGCCCACCAGATATGAATATCTGTCAGGCTTAAAACGTTTAGACAAATAAATAATTGTCACACTCGTTACGATGAGAATGATCTAGTTGTGTGTGTGTGTGTGTGTGTGTGTGTGTGTGTGTGTGTGTGTGTGTGTGTGTGTGTGTGTGTGTGTGTGTGTGTGTGTGTGTGTGTGTGTGTGTGTGTGTGTGTGTGTGTGTGTGTGTGTGTGTGTGTGTGTGTGTGTGTGTGTGATCTTCCGCACGTTCAAGTAAACTACGCGATGCAGCAAAATAATCACGAAGGTCCAACCACGAAGATAACTTCTCAGACACGGAATGTCATGCGAACGATGTACCTCTTGGGATCCCCAAACCATTCACGCACGTACACGATCAAAATAACGTGCAACCGGTCAAAATCACCAAAGGTGCCATATTCGTGTACATATTCGACGTACTCCTGGCTCACCCTAGTGAAGTTTCCAAAATAAACATGCGAGTTAGCGTAGTTCGTCAGGTTGAACACGTTTTCCGCTCTGGCGTACAGCACGATGTCAGCGTTAACGTCTATATCTGAAACAGAACGCGTTTTAGCATTACTACTGGGCGAACAATCGGATATTACTAACCACATGATTATAGTCTATAATTTATATAAGGTTTTATAGAAGCGTTTATGCGATTTTTACTTATTAAAAAAATATGTCTTTATTCTTGTATACTTATATCGACCTCTTCAAAATAATCCTTATCAGCTACGAGGGTAAGTCAATGATTTAAGTTATAAGTTATAATTTATTATAACAACGGTACAAATCTGACAGTTATTTCATTTTTCAACACAGTCCTCTTGCTTTTCAATACACTTGGTCCATCGCTGCACAAACTTCCTGATGCCCTCAGAAAAAAAGTTTAAGACTAAGCAGCAAGCCACGTATGCACCGGTTCCTTCACTTGTTGGTCTCTGGAGACTTGACGCCCCCTTAAGGCATATGTAAGTTGACCAAAGAGGTGGTAATCCGACAGGGCGAGATCAGGGCTGTATGCAGGATGGTCCAACACCTCGAAACGCAATTTTTCTCAAGACTTTGGACAGTGCGGGCAGCAGTATGTATGCGCGCGTTGTCATGCAACAAAAGCACTCCTTCCGTCAATAGGCCTCGGCGTTTGCTTTGACTAGACAGGATTCAGTTTTTTTGGACAACATCTCATTGTAACTTGCGCTGTTTACTGTTGAGCCGTTTTTCAAGTACATACTGTTGCAGTATTGTCCCATTTTAATCGCAGAATACTGTGAACATTACCTTTCCTGCAGAGATTTTTTTTGACTGGATATTTGGGGTGTTTTCGTTCTGGCGTTTGCTTTCAGGATCAAAGTGGTGGATCCACGTTTCAACTCCACTGTCTATTCGCTTCAAAAAAGCTTCACCTTCATTAGCATAGCATTGACTGATGGCCACACGATTGCGCTTGTGCTCTTCAGTAAGCTGTTTTGGCACGCATCTTGTACAGGCTTTACGAAAGCCAAGCCTGTTGTTGATAATTTCATATGCAGAACCACGATAAATTTTCAGTTAGTATGCTATTTTATTGATAGTCACTCGTCAGTTTGACTGAAATATGGCATTAACTTGTTCAATAATGGCATCAGTAATGGAAAAGGTTGGGCGTCCTGATCATTTTTCGGCCTTGACGATTGTCCGTTAAAAAAATTGTCAATCCATTTATATGCACTTCGCTGTGGTAAAACATATCCTCCATATTTTTGAATGTCTCCTATGGATTTCGGCCTCTAATACACCTTCAGACTATATTGCTGCACGCTGTTCTTCGTTGGTGCAAACGTAGAGAAGGGCAGCCATGTTTACCACGCAACAATCCACAGCTGACTGAAGAGATGAATAGTCTAACAGTCTATAAGCGGAGACTACGGCACCATCTGTCGAAGTAAAAGAGCACTAAGTGGTACTGCCAAAAATTATAACAAAATTGAGAATACTTTGCCTCGTAAAACGCTTATGGCAACATTTTTGTCAGTCTTCAAAACATTTCCGAAACGAACTTTGCGGTATAGCCTTGAGCTCGCTTAGCAATTTTTTATTAACATCTTCAATAAAATGTTGTCTTTTGACGATTGTTTTTAGTCTTGTGGGAAGAGGAAAAACTTTTACGGGGCCAAATTCGCTGAACATGGCGGTTGCGATATGACAACGGTGTCATTTTTGGCCAATGATGTGTGGGCTGGTACATATCGTGGGGTAATTTCCATAAATCATCTTTACATAAATCTGGCCGTTTCTTTCTAACAGCTTCACCCAAGCAACCTAAAATGATCAAATAATTCTCTTTATTCACTGTAGCACTTTGCAAAATTTATATAACACAATACCACATCTTCATTTCACTATCACGATTCTCAATTCATTCCCGAAATCTTTCGTCGTCGTGGTCATCCTTTACGGCTTAGGCTAGTAACCTGTTCCAGTCTGTGTGGAAGTCATCCAACCATCGCTTACGGGGTCTTCCCACACTTCTCTTCCCCCATGGATGATAGTCAAGGTCTCTTTTTGAAAATCTAGTTGAATGCATTTTGTCTACGTATAACCGTCACTCCGTTTTGTACCGGGATATTTTCTCATTTAAGCTTTCAGCTACGCCTAGCTCCACTCTAATATGATTATTTCTAATAAAATCTATCCTGGCTCAACCCTTTACAGCCTTCAAGAACCTAATTTCCGCTCCTTGTATTCTACGCGTACATATATGTTTGGCCTTTCTAATCCAATTCTCACTAACACACAGTAGTTCAGGTATGGCAATTACATTATAATATTTCAATCAGAATTATTACTGTTGCACACCACTATAAAATATATTGTATTTTATAGAATATATTATTACTCGGAATAATATTCCTATAGTGGTGTGCAACAGTAATAATTCTGATTGTGATTATAAACACTAACACAACTTTCTTCATTAAACTTATAATATTTCAATTGCGTCTCTTTCCTTGTTTTCTTCCTTAAGTTTTTAATTACACGGCGACAAAGCGACTGGAAGAGACTAATTTTGCTTTCAACCTCCTTATCATCTTGGTATGTGATGCTACACCCTAGATACTTGAAATCTGGCACCTGTTCTTTTGGCGAGTCTGTATGACAATCTTTGATCTAATATGATTTGCTCCATAAAAAGCCATAACTCTTTTGGATAAAGAAATGGTTTGATTTTATTCTACCAAAATGTCAGTGAGATAAAACAACGACCTTTCGAGGTAATTTTTATTTTCTTGGATGATCACACGATCGTCTGCATACATTAAAATATTTAAATAAAATCCTTTCCCCAAGTGTAATCTTTTGGGAGGTCCAATTTCTATTTCATTAGCCTATGACATCGTATATATAGATATTAGACCTTGAGTACCATTCGTAATCCGCATCATTTAACCCAATTCACCTTTCCGCTAAATTTTCATTACTTCATCTCGACACCACATTATTTCATTTTTCTTTTTTAAACATAATGCAAGTTCTTTGATTCTGCATTGTAAAATGTTAAAACGTCGCCAAAAAGATCGAAATACAAATCATCCAATGTAGCCAAGAAATTGTGAACACATGTAGCAAAATATTGTCAACTGTTACAAACAGGTCTTTCAAAACCATTGTGAAAAGTTCTTAGATTTCGTTGTCCATGAGGTGTCCGTTACTTAACTAAACATAATTATTTCACTACCGACTCGGAACACAAAGTTTTTTACGGGTAAAAAAGTAAACGTTTCACCTTATAGCCTGAATCGTTTTTCGCTTATAAAAAACTTCTTCAAAGGCTGCCGCTGGGAGCACTGTCCGTCTTGTTGGCGACGGTATCGACTTTTGAAAGATCGATATTGTGTGTGGGGTGTGATATGTTCGATAATGCGTGTCATTTGAATTGTGTCTGTTCGTTTTATGTGTTTTCGTGTGTTTGTATATTTCCAAATGTTCTAGAGTCTAGTTTTCGGCCTTTTGTGTGTACGTGTAGAATGTCCATGTTATTGTCAATGTTTTTTTTATGAAAAGCACAATGTCAATATTGTGAAAAGCATTTTACATGGTACAACGGATACAACCGTGTGTGTATCTTTTAGAATACCTACGTAGAATTACTGAAGAACTGCCGTTTGAATTACTGTTAGAGTACTGTTAGAATTACTGTTGACAGTATAAGTCAACAATTACACTTATTGTTTTGTAATAACAGATTGCACAAACAAACGTGTTGCAGAAAACACACCGTATTAGTATGGTCGAGTGAAAATTAAATTAAATTCACGTTTCACTGAGTTTCTTTTTCTTTTACGTTACAAGGATTGTGCTATTTCGCATAGTTCACTTCTAGCCATTTGCCCTAAAACGTTTGGCAACGCTTTCATTTGGAAGCGACGTCAGAATTGGTTTCATATGTTTATAAATGCGTAACCAATTCATAATTTGATTTTTCAGAAACACCGTATAAGTAAGATGTTTTTAATCTAATCCGATTAAATTCCGTAGAAATACTAGACTGGATGAACAAGAAAGACAAAAAAAAGAGCAGATAAACAGACAACCAGAGCAGAGCGTTAAAATGTGGACAGACATTTCTGTAGAAGTACGAAATCAAAGTGTAAAATAAGATGACATAGAGTCAGGTGGCAAAAGGTGTATTGACTATACAACCGACAGTTGGTCCTTTGAAGACGTTTAATAAACAAAAATATATAAAAATTGCTTTTTTAATAATAAATAGTTTAAAAAGAAGTAATTTATTAAGAGCTGCGCTTGTAATAACTTATATTGCAACAGTACAAATATATAGGGTACTGTGCATTGCACAAAGTAATTTAAATACTAATGAGAATAAATAAAATAATGCATTTTTGGTAATAATAATAATTCCGCCTGCGATCTGAATTGTAAAAGGAACGCCTAACTTTCATGCTGGAACAGGTGAATAAGGCAGCTGCCCTCTGTATGTGTGTACACACATAACAAGCATGTGTGTGTCCTACCTGTCCGTTCATGAAAGCGCCACCCTTTCAGGAACGATATAAATTATTTGCATTTATTTAATTTATAATACTTGTGTGCATAGTAGCGAAAAACTGAATACACCAAAATGTGTATTTAAAGAACACGAATAAGTGTGTAAAAAATAGTGCAAAATTAATAAAAGTGTAAATCATAGGAAGTTAAAAATCAATAGTAATTATGTTAATGAAGATAAAGAAAAACGGTTTGTGCATGATGAACACCTATAAATTACCGACCGAGTGAATATCTGGTAATATGCAAAAGACTTCGCAATTCGCAAAGACGAGCAGTGTAACAAGAAAGCGTGGGTTAGGAGTGACGCTCTCGACAATATCAAACCTGCAGAATACTGTCGAGACATGATTTTGGCGCCCTGGGTATTTATATACAGGGGACGCGCTAACATCATTCTCTTTCTCGTTCAATCATCGTGGCAGCCGAAGGCTATGCCCCGCAACTACAGCTATTTTCTCAATCAACCATAGTCGCAGCAGGAGACTCTACTCGAAAACTAGAACTTCTGTAGCTAATCGACTACCGTGGCAGCCGGAGAATCTACTTAGAAACAACAACGACAGTAGATCAACCACAAGCAGCAGCCAGGGACTTCCAACTACACATCCGTTCGAGTGAGCAGTTGGAACCGTAGGCCATGACAAGGAACGAGGGTGCAGCAGAGTACGAGAATCCAGTAATCCAAATTACGAGAATCCAGTAATCCAGAGTACGAGAATCCAGCGGACGAGGGACTACAAGACTCAAAGACTACAAGACTCCAGGACTACCAGACCTCAAGAATCCAGGACGATAAAGGACCATCCCGTATCAAGGACCGAAGAGGACACGCTACAGATGTACCACAAATAATAAGGTGACAAATAAACATGCATTTTAAAACCCGAGACATAATCAAAAGACTTTAAATAACAAAGAAAAAAAATTGACAATTCAATTAAATTATGAATTAAGAAATAGTATAGCTGTAAATATGTTTTGGTACAATAAGTAAGTAAGACTGTTTAACGATAATAGTTAGCAGTAACTGTAATTTGAAATCTATAATTTTTAGTAGTTAAAATGACAACATTTCTCATTAGAGAAATTTATAGACAGCAATGCATATGCAGAAATAAAGAAAAAAAAGAGCTTAGATAATTAAAAGATTAGATAATCAATATAATATAAATGAGCTAGCTGAGAGCAATATAAAAAAATATTTATAACAATGTATTAGAATATAAGATTATATAATATGTTTGTGTATAATATAAGATTACGAATTACACGTAATAAGTACGTGAAAATAATAATCATTTTGAATCGCAAAATAAATAAGAAATGTGTTTGTAATATAAGATTACGAATTACACGTAATAATTATGTGAAAATAATAATGATTTTTAATCGCCAAACAAATAAAAAATGCTATTAATAAACAAATTCAAATGAGTTTAAACAATTTTACAGTGTTATGATTATTACGATTACAACCTTCATTCACACACACACACACACACACACACACACACACACACACACACACACACACACACACACACACACACACATGATTTTAATGTGTCGCCGTGTCACATAAAGATTTGTTGCACACACAAAAAAATTGAACACATTAAACGCGTTGTAGTGTTGTAATATGTACATATTTTTTAAATTAAATGTGTGATGACTAAACATCTAAAATCGACTTCTTAAATGAAGATCAATTTTAATGGATATTTTATGGCCTAGTGATAAAGTTTGATAAAATAAAAGTGTCTATGATAAAACTTCTTCACTTGATGAATACTTTATTTCTCGTCTGTACTGGTATGCAGTATAGAAACACATTTAAGTATTTACTACACAATTCTGCATATATGGTTAATTGAAAACTATCGCAGATAAGATTTGTAGATGAAGAATTCGCTATAGTCCATATTTATGATAATTGAATCGTATTGTCATTCGCTGCAGGTGTATTTGTTCAGTCTTTAAGACGGGGGAACCTTAATTCGCTTAACGCGTTCTAAGGATACAGTGTTAATACCTGCACCGACACGTGTATTATATTTTTATTTCTAATTAACGAGTTGTAAATACATTTATTATCTCAGTTACTTACGTACTTTTCAAAATTACCTTGAAACCGACCGGATTAAACTTCTTGATATGAGGCTGTAACTGCTCCACAGCGTTCACGTTGTTTCGCCAGTTAATCGTACGCACGATATTCACACCGAAAAGAAAAACTGTGAACGGTATAAACCACATGGCACTGCGTAACCTCCACATGGAACAGCGCTAATGCTTGAGCAGTGACAGCACACGGTCTGTCAGCACAGTATCAAACTTCTGTTTATCAAACCGCACATTTAAACGATTTATATTAAACTGCACGATTTTTACACAGCACAATTTATTGTAATTTTACGTTTTTATTCGACTAATAAACACGTGGTATTATGCTGTGAAACGCGTACATAAGGCGCTCTATATCCTATTCATAAGTTGTAGAGGATGTTTCCGGATACAAGTAAGCCTATTTCTTTTGTCCGCAAGGCTATTAAGCACCTAGAGATGAGCCGCATTAGAGTAATCACAATGTTTACAATTTAGACCTAATTTTTATAAAACTACCCGCAACGTTATCAAACTACTGGCAGCGGACTTGACACCGCACTCAGCAAAGTCTTGCTCACTGCGGGGTTGGAACACTTGCTCAGAGAGACGTTTGTTGCTCGGAATGTACGTGTGTTATCAAAGAGATGATTAAATGCGCGCGCGCCAACACAAACACACAAACGACAACAGTATATACTAAATAAACAAGTGCATTGTCTACTTCATTCTTACAGTCCTGTTTAATTAATGTACAGAAAAAGTACAAATATTAAAGGCCGAACAAGTGGGATTCTGATTTTTCGACAAATATGTATATAATGCAAAATTCTATTCTCGTAAATGTGTTTTGTTTTTATATGCTATATTCTGGTATGAAACCCTATATTATCGGTTTAAATTATAACAGTTAAAATTTCATTAAGGCGGAGACTATAAAAGTAAATAGTGGAGAAAGATGTGTGCTAGATTTTATTTCAATTATTTGTTATTTTATTATTATTTTTTAAGGAGATATTTAGCTACAGTGTACCATTTCCAGAGAACACCATGGAAAGGTAGTCTTTTATAATTACCGGAAAGCGTTTGCACATTTTTCTTAATTCTTTTTTTTTGTGTTTTTTTTTAATAGTTTAATGCCAAGAGTATTTATACAATATTTACAATTTCTCTTCTAAACAATATTTACAGTTTATATGAATTTTACTGCAATTTGTGGATGAAAGACAAGCTTGGAAGTTTTCCAAAACCTTCAAAATTTTAAAAGGTTTAGAAATCGAATTGATTATCTTTACAATAGAGGTTCTTTTCTTCTTTTCTTGAAGGCTGAAGGATATTCTGTCAAATGTGTAATCGTAGTACTCAGCGCATTTTCGGAGAAAGTTGATCATTAAGTAAAGTGAAAGAGAATTAATAAAAAATAGTGAAAGTTACGTCAATAAACAACGATTTTGCAACGTGGAAAGAATATACTTTTGCAAATTAAATGACGTTAGTAGCCAAGAAGCAGGCTAGAAGTTAACATATTGGTTCTTTAACATTCCAGTTTCCAAATTGGCTGCCAGTACATATGTATGTTTATGAAAAGAAGCAAATTCTAACATAACCCTGGTACAACTGAGAAGTACTCATGCCTTCTGTATCAGAAGCAACAAAAAATAGACTAATATTGTATGTGGGGTGTGTAAAAATATCTGAGATTTAGGCGAAGAAAGTTTGGTCAGCCTAACTAATTTTTTCACGTACTTAGCTGAATGTTGTCAATATGAGCGGTCTCTTTTTTTAATTAATTGTTAGACGAAATAAATTGTTTATTTTTGGGCTTACATAGACAGGTTGTCCACGTATCAGTTTTTACAACTCATTGTTGGCTTCAGTGCAAATGTAACTGTTTAATACCGTACTACATTTCCTGGAATCATTAAGAAGAATTATCTAGAACCATTGTTTCTCTAAGTAAATGTCCAATACATTCGGTCTCCGAGCAATCGTCACTCCGAACAAGTTCACAACGTCCCCCACTGCACGGTGTTATTAAACTGCTGCAGTAAATATTGTGTTGCTACTTGACGGTTTGCACGCGCTGCGTTAGCGGCAGACTTATGCAACGCTCTATTTATTTCCAGACAGATCGAAAACTTATGGTGTTTTTTTTACCGGCATCCAGGCCATACTACGCCGCACAGCCGGGGTATAAATACGATATTCAGAAGCGGAATCAGTAACTTTCTTCTTCTTCTTCTTCTTCTTCTTCTTCTTCTTCTTCTTCTTCTTCTTCTTCTTCTATGGCGTCACAGTTCGGAGTCGTACCTTAGCCTCCATAATCATCCGCCTCCATTTTTCCCTGTCCTTGGCGATCGATGTCCATCGTTTTATTTTAAGTAAAGTATCAGCATTCGTCGCCACTGCGTCAATCCAGCGTTTCTTAGGTCTTCCGAAAGGCCTTCTACCCTCGATTTGACTAAACAGTACCGTCCTAGGTATTCGGTTGCCTTCCGTCCTAATGATGTGTCCTGCCCATCGCAATCTATGCAGTCGGATGATGGTGGCCAGATCATTGTCTTTATACAGCTTGTATAGTTCCTCATTGTGACGCATTCTCCATATCCCATTGACTTGGATTGGTCCATATATTCTCCTCAAAATTCTCCTTTCAAAAGTATTGACTATATTAGCGGCTTGACTATGATCATAACCTATGTTTTGTCTGTATTAACCTGTAATCCTATCCCTTCTGTTTCACATTTGAGTTATTGGAAGGTCTCGTTTGCTCTTCCTTGGGATCTTGCCATAACATAGGTCATACTACGCCACACAGCCGGGTATAAATACGATATTCAGAAGCGGAATCGGAGTTTACATCTGCGATTTGGTACAGTTATCGGTGTTCTCATTACGTGCGGACATCTGTAATTAGGTGTCTTGTATTATCTAGTGCGACACTGTTAAACAAGTGACGTATGTTGTGCGTTAGCGTTACTTTACTGTCAGCTGGATAATCGAAAGCTTCAATACAATACGAGTGTCTTCGTTTATTTAAACTGGCGTGAAAGTGCTGAGTAGCGATTTCTCTGTGTTCAATTATTCTGTATGCGCTGTTCAAACAAGACGTTCCATGCAACCGTCGTAACAGTATGTAGTATTTTGTATTACATTATCTGTGTGTGCGCGCGCGTGTGTGTGTGTGTGCGCGCGTAAGCGCGAGGGCTACCGCGTGCGTTTGTATTGCACACCGATTTCATAAATTAAATATTGCAAAGACATCTACACGTTCCATTTCTAACTATAATCATGATAGTTTTATACTAAAGGCATTTGGAAAACTATCTGTTTTAACAAATAGAAAAAATTCAGTTTACTTCAGTTTAATTATTGTTTTGTTTTTCTACTTAGCATATTCTATTTTAGACATCCTGTCCACAATTATTTAGACGTCGACCGTGATAATTGAACGTAAGCGACTTTCAATACACGACATACAGTCTGTTTTACGACTAAATAAATATTGGCATAATTAATAATGTACTACTAATCTTAATTGAAAAATGCACATATTTTCATTTCCTTTACAGATGAATAGAATCTGAATGTGAATTATAGAATTATCAAAGTATCAAAGAATTTGTTAGATGTTTGTTATATATTAAATTTTCATGTAGCCTAGTTTGTTTTTGAGTATGGTTGTACCTGTTACTAATTATGTATTTTCGTCTTGTTAGTAATAATCTTAATTATTATTTTTTCTTATAATGAAATTCAAAAATTCCAAAGTAACGTGATTGACTTTGGATGCAACTGAATATCAAAACTAACCGCCTTCAGTTGCCTGTTCTTCAAAAACTTTTTAAATTATTTTCTTATCCTTGTTCCAAAAAAATTGTTTACTAATATTGTTTTAAAAATATGCGTATCAGTATTTTGAACACATAAATTAATCAGTATCTTTTATCAACGCCACTATTCAAATGTCGAAAATTAATTAAATATTTGTTACAAAGAAAAATTGAAAGAATTGTTATTTACACATTCTTACTGACGCTTCATCGTCCCGTGTGGCCTTTGAGTGACATCTGCAGAATAATTACCCTGAATTGATCTACGTTTGAATTGTTAACTCTGTGTCACTCTTTGAGCCACGATCTGCAGGATAAATGCTACCAAATGACGATTTGCACGATCCATTGCAGACTACCAACTTCAGTCGCCAAATGATAAATTCTTCAATGTTAGACGACTAACTCTCGACTCAAATCAGTTTCCAAGTTGAGAGAATATAAATCTTATGAACTAATAGTCCTACTGTTCTAGCCATTGCTATGTGAATTATTAATTTACTGCATTATTGAATTTAACAGGTGACATGCACTACATTATATGTAGATATTGATCTCATAAATTACTCGATAAAGTGTTACGGCCGGTAAAAACCTGTTACGAGGTAATATATGTCTTTGAAGCATAACAAAATGAACCAAGCCCTACATGATTTTTGTTTGAACAGGACGCTTAATGAAATAATTAATAAAGTTTAAGGGATTTGTATATTCGTTTTACTAACAAACATTTTATGCAAAATTTAACGATTACATCAAAATCCTATGGTAATAGAAAAAACATTATTATACGTTTAAAAAAATTATTTATTTAAAACAATAATCTGATTAGTATGCGTTTGTTTATCAGTATAATTTACAATATGTTATGTTATTTAAAACAATTTTTAATAGCTTAAAAAATTGTTAAAACGTTCAAGTCACTTTAATTCCGTTCAAAAAATGTGGTTTATGACCGAAACCGAAGCATGATTAACTACAAATTGTAGTCAGGGGTAAACTATGTATATATAGTTCTCGTTTTTTTCGAAATACAATTTTCATGGCTCGGGAGCCCCCTGAGCCTCTTCGGAGCCCGGGGCCCTCGGCGATCGCCGACCAGCCGACCTGGGCAGTCTACCCCACACAAATGTACTTAGTTTAAGACTTTACACACTGACACATGAAGTTTATTTAACATAATAAAATAACTTGCACTGGCACTGTTTTAATTACCCTTATAGACACTTTTCCTTATATGTATTTTACATTAGTATTTATTCTATGTGTTATACTTTTTTAATGACATTTAATTTCTTTTGGGGTTCTATTTGCATTTTTATTACTTGGTTTCCTTTTGTATTTTTCCCTAATTTATCTTATCTTACTACTTGGTTTCTTCCAATAGCAGTTCTTTTATTCTGGATGTTGGTTTGTTCTGGTTAATTCCTTACTTACTCCTATCCTACCTGGGTATTTCCTTACTTTATCTTAGCTTTTTGTATTATTTTTTATCACTCATCAGATATTGCATAGTTGGTTTTAATTGAGATTCTTTCTTCAGACTATGAATGGCATTTTTCAGTAGTTCTTAATTAATTTTTTAATGTAGTTTTCTTGGATTTAATTTTATTTTTAATTTATTTATGATCATTTTTCATTCAGAACAATGTGGATTATCTGTCATGCTACAATATATATCACTGACATAGATAGTTATGGTTTTAAAGCTGGTTATGTTAAAGTCTAAATAATCAAATAAACTATCCTGTATGTTTTGTATTAAAACGTTCACTTACGTAAATAGTGTACATACCATGTATTTATAAAAAGTAAATAAATAATTTAAAAGCACACAAATCGCACGTGCGCGTTTGTGTGTGTAGCTGCAGGGGTCCCCTTGACTGCTTCTAGATGAGGGCCCCCAGGGATGCCAGTCCGCCCCGATTGTAGTTAAACTTTAGGAACAAATGAAGCCCTGATGAAGGAATGAAAGCTTGACACGCAGCCTGTAATTCTTGTAAGGCAGGAACCACGCGCTCATCACAGCATTAGGCTATATGGTGATAAATACTCAGTTATTGATTTATGAAAAAATTGATCAAAACTTCCGTCAAAAATTTTATGTTTTGCAAAAGATCATGAAATGTTACATGATGGTGTCCTCTTCTGATTAAAAGAAAAAATAATTAATCGTCTTCAAAGGAAGATAAACAAATCAATCTAACACCGTTATTCGTAATCGATGTTTAATGAAAGTTGGTAATTTTCAAAACATGGATTCATACATTTATTTATTTATTTATTTTTTTACTTTTTGTAAAGAGATTGTTTTCGGGAAATTCATGGAGTACTATAATGCAGTGGCGCCTGGTGGTTGAAAAATTTGGGGGTTGCAGTTTGGTTTGATGCAATTAAATTGTTTTATTCTCTGAATAGAAAATCTTCAAGTCTCCTCCCCTTCAAACAATACAAAAGGAAAGCAAAATACTGCAATTTTAGTGTCACACCAGCATAACCACGAATATTTATTGTATATTTTTTTTAAATTTACGATCAAATATTCTGTTACCTGATTTTACACTTTGATTAAAATTTGCAAGGTCTTGTGTACTCTCTTACTATCAATTAATAAGTAGGTCTACCTACTCTCTTAATTTCAATTTTTCCTTAATCGGGCATAAACTGAACGGTGTTTTCGTTAGGTTTCCGACAGAATTCATTGGGCCCTACCAGTTAAATATAATAAATATCTTACATTATAACAGCTTAATCCTTTATACGTTCTATTATTACATTTAACGATGACTTGGACTGGCGCTAACAACGAACTTCACAAAAAATTCGAACTTACCACAGACTGGTGGCGCTGTGGCATACAAGCGGGGTTTGCAGTCCCTAATCACACGAAGCCAAGCTATAGCGTTGGAATAGGAACATCCGAGTCTAGCCAGCCAGAGCACTACTCCATTGTATTTCCCCGTATATAAAGCGCGTCACAGTTGGTGCATACACCGCGACAAGAGCGTGTACGGTTTTTAGTATTCCTCTGCGCTTGAAAATACTATTATTGGTTATTGTTTTATTCATAATTCTATAACTTAAAATACAACTCAGGATTTAGTGGGGGTTGTGCAACCTAAGCACGGGCCGCCACTGCTATAATGTGTTGTAACAAAAAACGCTGTAGCGGAGTGTTCGAAAGAAATGCGTATGTTGCGTTAGACGGTCTCGAACAGTCATCAAAATAGTAAAGGAACGTTGGTTATTCGAATGACAACACTGCAGCAAATTTTTACCTTTCGTTTAGTTGTTGCCGTTAGCAAGAGGATGTTGTTATAAACAAGGACGAGTTAACTGTACAAATACGAAAATTGGTGTTCTTCGGACGTCAACTTCATAAGCAAAATGCAGCTTTGCGTAATAAACAAATTATTTAAAACACTGAAGAGTTAGTCAAGTTGTTGGAAATACACGGTCAGATTTAGGTAATCTGAATAGATAGGCTACTCTTCAAAGCCATTGATAACTGAAACTTGTTTCCATAGTGTAGTAAACTTCTTTATATTAACAATTAAATCTGAGTAGTTAAATCAGCATAAATTGTGTTTATAATTTCACGTTAAGAACCTAACAAAACTTTAAGTAGCCATAATTGCTGTTACGAGTAATTAAATTATTGAATTGATAATATAATTGATAATTTAAATTGTGTAATTAGAATGCTTTCAGCCGTATATAATCTTATACGTTATTAGCAACTGAATGACTGACTAACTCTCTGTGGCACTACAGTCCACGGCCTCCTCAACTAGTCGCCTCCAAACACCGCGGTCCACCAGCGCCCGCATTCAATCCCCGATACCCATCCTCCTGAGGTCATCTTCTTCCTTCCATTTAGCAATTTACCAATCTTTTCGTTCTAGTATTTGGCGATTAAATACTAAACAAGTTTACAATTTCAAATGAATAATATTAGTCCGAAATTTTAAACAGCATACAACACATGGATATACGACTGTGTAAGTATTTCAAGTAGCTTATGTAGTTCATTAAAACTGCCATATAAATTGATCCACTAATTAACTACGAGGGTGAAAAAAATATTCGTCAATAAAAAAGAAAAAATGAACGATGAACGTCCCAATACCCATGCGGTCACGTGATCGCGCGATCAGTAATAAGTGCAGTTCGTCGTCTGTGTTGAACTTTATAGCTTCGTGTGTGAACACAATGGTGGTACCGTTGTGCCTAATGAATTTACCGAAAAGTACCGCACCGTTATCGTATAAAGTATACACATTTGTGTTTCTTGCATAGATGGTAACATCCACGTTAACGTCTGGGTCTGAAACAAAGATACCACGTTGAGAACATATTGAATAAAAAGTAATTCTAGAAGTGCTCATTATAAGCTAGTTATATAACTTCAGTATGAAGCCCGTTATACGCTGTGGAGAAATTACGCCTAAAGTACTGTACGCGCACCAGCTTTGCTAATGAGACGCCTGAGGAGCGGGGGGGTCTACTGAATGATAGGTGCGTGCTTGTGTTGGTGGCGTATTAGTGGTTCTGTAAACGTTGTTCGTTGTTCAGAATACCTATTTAGTTGTGATTTTGTGTGCCTATTAGGCTGAGCGTTCGTACATTATGTGTCAGTTTAATTTAACGAATATTTTGTTAAAGTGTGTTTTCTCAATCGCTGCAAGTAAATACCGTGTGAAAGACAGTCAAGTCA
This sequence comes from Magicicada septendecula, assembly GCA_034769895.1. Classification (NCBI taxonomy): domain Eukaryota; kingdom Metazoa; phylum Arthropoda; class Insecta; order Hemiptera; family Cicadidae; genus Magicicada; species Magicicada septendecula. The sequence continues at coordinate 81,881,235 of CM068368.1, read as the reverse complement.
CATCGAAACTGTGTTGAACGTATTACAAATTTGCAGTATTACAGTGATGCGTGCAGTGGAATGGCATACGTCACTACATTCCCTGCTCGGTAGCAAAGCTGCTTTTGCGACAGGAGTATTCAGTTTGTGTCTCGATCGTCTAATCATAAGATTGTGTAAAGTTTTTAAGACATACAAGTAACAGTTACTATAAAAAACGGTAAATAAGACGTCTTAACTAAATTATTTAGTTTTTTGTCTACGAGTATGTTATTCTATTCTGTATAGTGTATACATTATGGATGACAAAATATTCGTATGTTTGATTTTATTGGATTCTTATGTTTAGTTGTCGTGAATCTCTCCCGTGGCATATAAGATGATACGTCTCACCACCTGCTTGGAAAGTTTGAGAGTGTGCACCGAACTGCTCGACGGCATCGCACCTTGGAAAGGTGGAAGCAAAAACAGTCCGGCTCTGCCGGGATCCCCGAATGAAACCGTTCCCCGAACTGGCGGTTGATCCTGAACTCCTGAGACTCGCCGATACAGCTGACCGGGCCAGACGGCAGAATCCCCGTATTTGGTAGGCTCGAACTTGTGAATCTCATAGACGGAGATCAGTGGACGATGTAGCTCCTGCTCTATTGGCAACCGGATCGAGAAGAGTACACCGCCGGATCAAATAGTGTCACTTGAATAGTGCTTTACGTGACACCAATAAGGCCCTCAGTAATTGCCTTAACTCTTGGCCGGGGTAATTTAGCGGCGTTACTTTGTAACAAGGTACTGCAAATATTCTCAGTCGGCTTCCGCTCCCGGTGTCCACAATGTTTTTAAAGTCTTCTTCCTGTATGAACCGCATCAAAAATGTTTTGTGTGACAAGGTTTCAGTCATACCACAATGAGTATCATCAGGTCTATGCGTTGCTCGGTCCATAACGGAAGAAGACTTCAAAAAAAAAAGTTACTGCAAAAACTGGTTTCACGATTTATTAAGTTCCTTACTTATGTGTTTGTAAGTTGTACGCATTGTATATAACTATATTGCAACGAATCACAGGATCATGATAGGCGGGGCAAGTCATATATTACACAGACAATGGACATTCATATTATATTGGTAGATGGTTAAGTTTGGTTGTTATCAATTGTATTTAGTAAGGTTAAGGGTTTAGTTTAGAAAAACTGTGCATTATTATTTATGGTTATTCATGTACTGTGTTAGTGGAAATGTGCGCGCGTGCGCGAGTGGGAATCGTTTCCCGGGCGGTGCGTGAAGTATTATCGTTGTTTTGACATTAGCTGAACTGAGACATGTGTATCGCTACAATCCCTATACCTGTCGGACTATTGTTTACGTTCATGTATATTATTAGTATGTAGGCAGCATGCATGAGATACGTGTAGTCTGATTACCGCTATGCATGCTGTTACAAAGTAAATGCACTCTACTGCATGAAAAGTGCATGGTCACCTTTACTAACCATGTGACTTCCATCCACCAATAGAATGCTGACTGGTGGTTGGAAATTTTCTTAGCCTGTCGTTACACAGGCAGTTCTTCTACGCCATCTACCGCGAACGGGACGTGCACTCCTTGTCCAAGAATTCTACCGCTTGCAAGGTGTTGTAAAGACTATTCGTCGTTAGTGAAACGGGAAGACTCAGAACTGTGTGTGTAGTACATTTGCACACATCAGTGTTTTAACGCATTGTGCGTAAAATTACAAGCAGTTCTTCACTGCTGCTACCGTGAACGGTACATACAATTCCTTGTACAAGATTATACCGCTTGCAAGGATTTGTTAAGACTTTTCGGGGATAGTAACACGTGTGACGCATAACAATTGATTTTATATCTTTACACACGATATTAATATTGTAGTATTACGTGTGTAGAAGTGAGTATAACTGTATCACTGTGCGAGATTTTCCGCAGTGACAGTATCATTAATTGTTACGCAATAGTTCCATCAAGACGTTTCCGTGCTAATGCAAGATTTCCTCATAGGGTGGTCTGCTGATCGCGGTAGACCTTTGTATTCGCGAGAACACTTGAAGAAGCCGGAGAGGTATAAGCTCAATATACCGTTATTAGATTAACTCACTGTCACCTGAGGTATTACTTGGTCTTAAACTCTATATAAGTTTTGCGAGTAATAAATCCGTAGTACCGTTGTGTGTGCGAAGTGTCGGATTCATCGTGGGAATTGCAGGACATCAACCCAGCTGTTATAGGACATCAGCCCAGCTGTTATAGGACATCAGCCCAGCTGTTATAGGACATCAGCCCAGCTGTTATATGACATCAGCCCAGCTGTTATAGGACATCAGCCCAGCTGTTATAGGACACCAGCCCAGCTGTTATAGGACACCAGCCCAGCTGTTATAGGACCAGCCCAGCTGTTACAGGACGCCAGCCCAGCTGTAAACGTTTCTGGTGAAACGTCTGTCATTTGTAAGCCACACCTGACGAACCATCTATACCGCAAAGACCGGCCCTTCTCTTCAACAACATCATCGTGGGAGTCTTCTTATGTAACGTATCACGTCTTGCATATGAACATTATTTAACATTTTAAAAGAAAGACTCTATATCAAACATTACATTCTGTACATTTCAAATATACCATATAAACTATAACTTGTGTTTGTACAATAAATAATCTTAAACCCTCCAATATAGACTTGTAATTTGAAATACACATACTATCATATCCTATGCGCCAATAGTTTAGTAATTTGTGTTGTCGCATAGAGATATTTTGGCGCCCAACGTGGGGCTCGTAAAATAGCGGTAATTTTACGCTATTATATATTTGTCTATGAATATAAAACTTGTTGGAAAAATCCGACGTATAAATATAATTAACATAAAAATTGTATGTGTATTGTTCATATGAAAAGCTGAGGATATAATTTTTCAAGTGTGCATATTCTCTTGTATATCATATATGAACAGATTTTATCAGTATATTGGAGGTTGATTATTAGTTGTTGTATGTTAGATAAGGTATTTGCATGTTGATATTTTGAACTGCTTTTTCTGTGTGCTTATAAACTGGTTACAATACGTTCTAATCTTGTTGTGATAATAATAACTTGCTTGGCGTATAAATCAATAAATTTAAATTTACTAAATTTTAAATTAAATTTTAATCATTATGGCGGATACTGCTGAAATCAAGAATGCTTTAGCGGCCTTATTAGCGAAGATGGAAACCATGTCCGAAGAGATGAAAGCCAATAAAGAAGAGCGGAAAACTGATAAAGAGGAAAATAAAGCCCGTCAAGAGGAGGTGCAAATGAGTATACAGAGGCTTTCAGCAGAAGACGAGAAAAGAAGTGCAGAAGCCGAGGAAAGAAGTAAATTGATCCACGACGAAAACGAGAAATCATACGTGGCCATACAGGAGCAATCCAAACAAAGCAAACAAATGGTAGAAGCGGCAGAAAAGCATATTAGCGAGACCGTGGAAACTATGAAGGCCAATATAGAGGCAAATTTGGAAGTCAATAAGTCACGACTTAGTGAATATGAAGCGAAACTCTCTGGTACGGCAGAGCAAGTAGTGCAACACATATCTACGATAAATGAATTAATGGCCGAACGTGACCTGCGGATTCAAAAACTACAACAGCAAGTGTCACGATTGCAAAGTACCTCGTCACCACTAAACTGTACCCCGTATGTATATAAGACTTTAAATGACGTCAGCTCACAGCAAAATTTTTATGGACGGGAGAATAAAAATTTTCAGTATCAAACTCAAACCAAGCACACACAGTCACCAAAACAATATAAAATACCTAATAGAATTACCAATCGGAAATGGTGTAAACATAATGGGATGAATGAAGTTTTAAAAGCCCGTTATAAATATAAAAAGCAGTTCAATAAATCAAATGTGAAAGATGTTAGTTATAAGAGAAAATTAGTAGTGTCCGGCCTGTATCCTGCTGTAATTAGAGATAGTTTAATTTGCAATAACCATAGTAAGGAAAATGAGAAAGGTATTAGCGTTGAAAATGACACTGACCTCATTGTCAACGCGAAAATTAACGGATGTGTCGGCGAAGTTTTATTTGACAGCGGTGCAGAAATTTCGTTAATGGATGAGCGATTCCTAGAGAGGCACAGGAAACATTTTAAAAAAATCCCGATTCTGCCGGCAGCCCACAAAATCATAAAATCAGCGACGGGTGAATCTCAGAGGGTTGACCGTCAAGCTATGATAACAGTATCCATTCAGGGAATGGAAATAGAGGTCACTGTGCTTATGGTCAAGAAACTCGTGTATAATGTTATTTTGGGAGTGGACACATTAAATAAACTGCACGCGACCATTGATTTTCCAAATAAAATACTAAAATGTACAGTAAATAATAGTAAACACGATATCAGGTTAGGACGCAGGAGGGGTAAGACGGGGTCTGATTGTGAACCTATTACTATAACTCGCCCAGCGGTTCAACTTGCCGATAAGATAACACATAATCTGCGGACTCACAGCAGGCAGATAACGAGCAATGAGCAAGATAAGCTGCAAAGTATGCTTGATAAATTTGAATCTGTGTTTTCCAAAAATCCTACCGTCACGAATGTTTATGAACACAGTATTCAGGTCACTGATGAAAATAAATTTGTACGGAAGACGTACCCCATCCCCCTTCACTATCAACAACAGGTTGATGCCGAAGTTAAGAGTATGCTTCAGAATGGTGTGATTGAACGAACTGATAGCAATTTTTTAAATCCTATGGTTGTTGTTAAAAAGAAAAATAACGACATTCGATTATGTCTCGACATGAGAAATCTAAATTCTATTACAAAAAAATGCTACGACTGTGCTCCGAATGCGGAGAACCTATTCATAAAATGTCAAGGTGTTAAATACATGTCTCGCCTTGATCTCAAAAGTGGATTCTGGCAGATTCCCCTTGCCAAAGAGTCGAGAAGATACACAGCATTTCTATATCGAAATAAATGCTATCAGTTTAAAGTAGTTCCATTTGGTTTGGTTACCAGTTTAGCGGCCATGGTCAGATGTTTGGAGTTAGCTCTGGGACCCGAGGTGGAGGACTTCGTCAGCATATTTGTTGATGATATTTTGGTCATATCCAAATCATTTGAAGAACATCTTGAACATCTCAAGATTGTATTTCAGAAATTGCAAGCCGCTAACCTGACTCTCAATCTTGAAAAGTGTGAATTCGGGAAATCGCAAATTAAATTTTTGGGACATATTATCTCAGCGGAAGGTATAACAACGGACCCGGAAAAAATACATGCGATCATGGAGTTCCCGAAACCCACAAAACCCAGGGATATCAGAGCGTTCCTTGGATTGACTGGTTACTTCAGACGTTTTACTCCAGAATATTCTGGGACAATTGAGCCGTTGTTAGAACTACTTCGTAAGAGTAATAAATGGAGATGGGAGGAGCGTCATCAGCATGCTTTCGACGCGACTAAAAATTTGTATAGTAGAAATCTGCACGTGTTCCATCCTGAGAAAAGGGGCACATATGTCCTGAATTGCGATGCTTCTGATTATGCCATTGGGGGGGTACTCTACCAACGGAATGAGAAGGGTGAAAACAAAATAATTGCGCACAGCAGTAGGTCACTAAAAGGGGCCGAACGTAACTATTTCACATCGGAGAAAGAAATATTGGCTATTGTGTACTGCATTAGTAAATTTCGTTATTACCTGGTTGGACAACACTTCGAAATCCTTTCGGACAACCAGGCCTTATCGTTCATGTTGCGCTGCAAGTTAGCTAACGCTCGCATATCCCGTTGGATCATGGCCATCCAAGAGTACGACTTTACCATTAAGTACTGTAAGGCAAGCGAGAACCAAGCAGCTGACACGTTAAGCCGATACCCTCCAATGGTGGAAGAACGTCATGCGTCTAATAACCAGGAGGTTCAAATTCTAGCTGTCAAATATAAATTAGAAGACAGTCTCAAAAATAAGTTAAGAAATATTGGTATGGAACAGCAGCGTGACACAAAGTTGAAGCGGATATGTGACGCTATCCGGATACAAGAAAACCCTAAGTACAGAACATATAAAGACGTAGTGTATAAAATTATCAATGGCGGATGGAAGATTATGGTACCGGACGCCATGGTGGAAGACCTCACCTGGATGTGTCATGAGAGTCTGGCTCATGCGGGGCCTTATAAATGTTACCTGGCAATGCGCGAGGATTTTGTGTGGCTAAATATGACCAGGAAAATAAAGGCCATACTCCGCACATGCCACATCTGCCAAACAGCGAAATATCCGAACCAACATACCCAGGTTGAAATGGGTAACATTGTTGTGCGTAATAAAAATGACCTTGTATGCATTGATTTTTTGGGTCCACTTCCTCGGGCGGCACGTGGAATGAAGAACCTTGTGGTTGTTACGGATGCCTTTACCAAACATGTTAGCCTATATGCTATTGGTAGACCTACTACGTCGGCTGTCATAAACATTATGCTAAATAAATACATGCCGAAAAATGGTCCCGTAAGGAAGATACTCTCAGATCAAGGTAAGCAATTTACGAACACCAAGTGGCACTCCGAGCTTGAGAAACACGGGGTCCAGACGGTCTTGACTGCGATCCGGAGACCGCAAGGTAACTTGGCCGAGCGGGTCAACAAGGAGTTGGGACGGTTGTTCCGTACGTACTGTAATACTAACCAGAGTAAGTGGCCGGAATTCCTAGAATTTTTTGAGTATGCCATAAATGGAAATTATAGTTCTACTACTGGGTATACTCCGAATGAACTCCAAACCGGAGAAATGCCAGGCCGGGTCTGGGGTAAACACATTGAAAGGATAGCGACGCATAATATGCCTATACCAGTTGAGATAAAGAAAATCGAAGCTAGAAGACGCATTAAAAAGTGCGCCGAGGAGCTCACGGAAAAATTTAATGCGGAACATAAACTAGTCAAGTTCAAGACTGGAGAGAGTGTGCTTTTACGAGCATTAAATGTTGGAAGAAGGGAGGACAACACAGCCGCGAAGTTTTTTAGGCTGTATAATGGTCCGTATACCCTGTCGGAGCAAGTTGGGAAAAATACCTTTATCTTAACCAACCCAAATACCAACCGTGCGATTGGTAAATTCCATGCGTCCTCATTGAGGAAGTATTATACAAAGGATCCGTAAACTCAGAAATAAATGTCAGGATATAGGGGTAAGAATGTGTAGTGATTTAAATATGTCAATTCAGGTTTAAATGTTGTATGTAAGATGGCTCTGTGAATGAACAATAATCTAGTTTTGTTAAGGAATGTTGTCTGTGTACCCTATGACCCTGCATAAGATTTCGTTATCTGTGTTTCAAGAACATGTGTGTTTGTTTTGGTTTGAAGGTTACCACGTGTCTTTTGATTTGATGCTTCTGTCAAAGTGACAGTTGGAATTGTTAGTATTAATTGAGGATGTTTATTTGATTTTAGTTCGAGGGTATTATTATTATTTCAGGATTAGGAAGTTGTTTTGGGTATATAAAAAAAAAAAAAAAAAAATTTTTTTTTGTTAGTTGACTAAAAAAAAAAAAAAAAAATTTTTTTTTTTATGCGGGAGGGAGTTAATCCTGCAACGAATCACAGGATCATGATAGGCGGGGCAAGTCATATATTACACAGACAATGGACATTCATATTATATTGGTAGATGGTTAAGTTTGGTTGTTATCAATTGTATTTAGTAAGGTTAAGGGTTTAGTTTAGAAAAACTGTGCATTATTATTTATGGTTATTCATGTACTGTGTTAGTGGAAATGTGCGCGCGTGCGCGAGTGGGAATCGTTTCCCGGGCGGTGCGTGAAGTATTATCGTTGTTTTGACATTAGCTGAACTGAGACATGTGTATCGCTACAATCCCTATACCTGTCGGACTATTGTTTACGTTCATGTATATTATTAGTATGTAGGCAGCATGCATGAGATACGTGTAGTCTGATTACCGCTATGCATGCTGTTACAAAGTAAATGCACTCTACTGCATGAAAAGTGCATGGTCACCTTTACTAACCATGTGACTTCCATCCACCAATAGAATGCTGACTGGTGGTTGGAAATTTTCTTAGCCTGTCGTTACACAGGCAGTTCTTCTACGCCATCTACCGCGAACGGGACGTGCACTCCTTGTCCAAGAATTCTACCGCTTGCAAGGTGTTGTAAAGACTATTCGTCGTTAGTGAAACGGGAAGACTCAGAACTGTGTGTGTAGTACATTTGCACACATCAGTGTTTTAACGCATTGTGCGTAAAATTACAAGCAGTTCTTCACTGCTGCTACCGTGAACGGTACATACAATTCCTTGTACAAGATTATACCGCTTGCAAGGATTTGTTAAGACTTTTCGGGGATAGTAACACGTGTGACGCATAACAATTGATTTTATATCTTTACACACGATATTAATATTGTAGTATTACGTGTGTAGAAGTGAGTATAACTGTATCACTGTGCGAGATTTTCCGCAGTGACAGTATCATTAATTGTTACGCAATAGTTCCATCAAGACGTTTCCGTGCTAATGCAAGATTTCCTCATAGGGTGGTCTGCTGATCGCGGTAGACCTTTGTATTCGCGAGAACACTTGAAGAAGCCGGAGAGGTATAAGCTCAATATACCGTTATTAGATTAACTCACTGTCACCTGAGGTATTACTTGGTCTTAAACTCTATATAAGTTTTGCGAGTAATAAATCCGTAGTACCGTTGTGTGTGCGAAGTGTCGGATTCATCGTGGGAATTGCAGGACATCAACCCAGCTGTTATAGGACATCAGCCCAGCTGTTATAGGACATCAGCCCAGCTGTTATAGGACATCAGCCCAGCTGTTATATGACATCAACCCAGCTGTTATAGGACATCAGCCCAGCTGTTATAGGACACCAGCCCAGCTGTTATAGGACACCAGCCCAGCTGTTATAGGACCAGCCCAGCTGTTACAGGACGCCAGCCCAGCTGTAAACGTTTCTGGTGAAACGTCTGTCATTTGTAAGCCACACCTGACGAACCATCTATACCGCAAAGACCGGCCCTTCTCTTCAACAACATCATCGTGGGAGTCTTCTTATGTAACGTATCACGTCTTGCATATGAACATTATTTAACATTTCAAAAGAAAGACTCTATATCAAACATTACATTCTGTACATTTCAAATATACCATATAAACTATAACTTGTGTTTGTACAATAAATAATCTTAAACCCTCCAATATAGACTTGTAATTTGAAATACACATACTATCATATCCTATGCGCCAATAGTTTAGTAATTTGTGTTGTCGCAATATGTATACATATATGTGTATATGTATACATAAATACATATATATATATATATATTACATTTAATATTTATAAATAAATTTACCTCAATATATAGTTTTTTCCTTATTAGGAACATGTTTCGAGAGCTCCCGTGCTCTCATCTTCAGCCTTCGCAATCTTGCGTCTGGTGAAGTATTTGTGTGTTGGCTGGATGCTATTAAGGTTGTTTGTTGGTCTCTGGTATTTTAAAGTTGTATTATTGTGTGTGATTGTGGTATATGTATTTGTATTTTGTGTATTTTCGATGTTGAGTGCTTTGAATATTGTGTCATGTTTTGTATTGATTTGTGTTTGTTCAGGTATTAGTTTGTTTTGTGTTTTATGTTTGTATATTTGTAAATTTTCCCAAATGTTCATTATGGTGCCTTTGTGTGCTACATGTTTTATTAGTGTCACATTGGTTATGTCTGGGAATTCATGACCTGTGTTTATTGCATGTGTGGCTAAATTGGATTTATATATTTCTGGTTTTTTGTATGCGTTTAGGTGTTCAAAATAACGTTTTTTCAGCTATTTTTTTGTTTGTCCTATGTAACATTTATTGCAATCTTGGCATTCGATTTTGTATATACCGTTAGTTGTTGTATTATCTTTGTTGTCTTTGTGAGCTATTTAGTTTTTGTAAATTATTTTTATTAGTTTTGTATGCTATTTTTATATCTGTGTTTTTAAATAGTTTTGTTAGTTTTGTCATTTTATTATTTATGTATGTGAATGTGGCCAATTTGTTGTTGTTGTTATTATTTGTGTGTTGTTCATTTTGATTAATTCTTAATTGTTCAGTTTTTATTTTATATTTGATTTTATTTTCTATAGCCTATTCATAAAGATACAGGGATTAAGTTTAAAAATTATAGCCATCATAAAATTGTTTTGTTATATATGTGTGTGCGTGCGTGCGTGCGTGTTAATAAACAACAATGTATAACTATAAACCACAAAGGCATACACTTTGCTTACGATACACAACTAAATAATTTATTTTGAGCATGAAACGAATTGAAAACCGGGATTCTCACCATATGTTTACTACTTCACTTCTTAAATATGACGGTCATTACATTTAAAACAGTAATAATCAAAACAACTATGTTATCTTTACTTTATTATCATCTGCTGTTTGGCTCCCAAAAATTACTCTTATACACTTCTTCGGGTTAAATTCAGCAACATATCACAGTAAGGTTCAGTATACTTACTCGTCAAAGTGATATTCATAACCGGATGTTGTACTCTAAGGCACGGAGCTAATTCTTTGATAGCTAAATCCGGTCTGGACCAGGTGATTCCAAACACGAAATTAAAGCCAAAAATAAAATTCGTTAATGTAAGCCACATTTGACTGACCGTTTGCGAAGGTTACACTCGCAACGGTTTTGATACACGAGCGGTGATGTAAAGTACAGTACTCGGTATAAAATATAAAACCATCTACTTATCTACAGCATAAATTTCAGCTATTTATTTTAAACTGCAAATTACAATGTGAATCAGATACGCAAAGTACATAGATTCTCAGGCTTAGGCTAATGGTTGTTCCAGTCTCAATGTAAGCCTCATCCAACCATCGCTTACGTGGTCTTCCAACACTTCTCTTCCGCCATGGATGATAGTCAAGGGCTCTTCTTGGAAATATAGTTGAATCCATTCTCTCTACGTGTGACCGCCACTCAGTTTTGAACCGGGAAATTTTCTCATTTAAGCTTTCAGTTATGCCTAGCTATATTCCAATATGATCATTTCTGATAAGATATCTCCTGGTACAACCCTCTACAGCCTTCAAGAACCTCATTTCCGCTCCTTGTATTCTAGATATATCTTTGGCCTTTCTAATCCAAGTCTCACTACTATAGAGTAGTTGAGGTATGGCCATTACATTATAATATTTCTATTGGATATCTTTCCTTGTTATCCTCTTTAAGTGTTTAATGATAGAGTAACAAAGCGAGTGGAAGAATTAATTTTGCTTTCAACCTCCTTATCATCTTGGTATGTGATGCTGCACCCCAGGTACTAGAAATCTGGCACCTGTTCTATTGGCGAGTTCTGTATGACAATCTTTGTTCAAGACGATTTGTCCCAGAAGAAACCATAACTTTTGTTTGGATAAGGAAATGGTTTAACTGTAATCTGCCAAAATGTCAGTAAGATAAAATAGCGTCTTTTGGAGGTCATTTTCATTCTCTTGGATGATCACAAGATCGTCTGTACGCATTAAAATAAATAAATAAAATTATTTCCTCAAGTACGTATAATATATAGAATTTAGATTTTTATTTTCTTTTAGTTACTTTCATATGGACATATCGGCTATCGTCTAAAGTTACTAGACACATGAAAAACAACTGTACGATTTCATTACGCAGTTGCTGTCTAAACGCACGGGTGTCACGTAGCACAAAGCTACAAAACTTGTGAGTGTTTACTGCTGATACTGCTCAGTGCTGCCCTGATGATGGCTCCAAGGTTAATGTGTATAATATTTAACACGGTTCTATCGTGTACGAGCGTGCAAAAGTAGTGTGTTTGTGTGTGCGTGTGTGCGTGAGTGCGGGGGGAGGGAGAGAGGTTTCATGTTACACAGCACACTTTGTTTTTTTTTTCATTATTTGATTATCATTATTCACATTGTTACATTATTCATTATTAGCATACATTATTTACATTATTCATTGTCGATTATTATTTGATAATTGCAGGCAGTTCAGTTAGTTCTTCGTTAATACAACAATAATATTTGTATTACCAATTGCATACCAACACATTGTATACAAGAAATACGAGGCGTATTTTCAAACGAGGCCCGATTAAGTCTGCCAAGTGAAATGATTTACAGATAAAAAAATGCAGACAATGGTAACTATTTACACATATATAGTGTTAAAGGTTTTTTAATATCCAATGATATACTACTAAAACAATTTAATCTATTAAATGAAATTAAATGTACAACAAATACAACATATACTAAGACTGGTCAATATTAAAATATTTAATTACATTGCAAAATCAGCATGCACTGACAACACTACAACTTTTAAAAAAAAATACATTATAAGTATGTTAAATTTGTTTATACCAGAAACAGAAATATTTCACCACATCAGTCTGTTGCACATTTAAAAAATACTGTGACCTCAATATTCTTGCCCATTTTGATAATACTTTGTTTATATATTCCAACCATTTCTAAAATGCTGATTGTTCAACAAAAGAAAATTGATATACTTATGTTGCTGTCATTTAAAAGACCTTTCAATTAAAACAGGTGCCTCTAATTTAAAATCTAAAAACGGACTGGCTATTCTAAAACTACTGCTTGTGTCAGAAGTTCGGTGTTGGCAGCAATAGTCGTACCTATATTTGTTTGTTGCCCTACACAATCGATCTAAAATAATTGTTAAAGTCAACAATTCTGCAAAGTGTGAGGAGTAATTCGTTTCTTCATAAAAAAACAGTACTACTTTTTAAGTCCGCGAGCATAATATTTACAGAATGTATAACTCACGGTTAAGGCAGACATAGACGTCGGTACCGTACACTCCTGGTAGAATAAAACGCAGATTCGCAGTCAGGCATGTCACTCTCAGACCGTGACGGAGACGTCCGGTGTAAATAGGCAGCACGCTCTTGAGTGCAGTCTTATGCCCAGTGTGCGTGTAAACCCTTGAACGACACTTTTAACCGCGCATCTGAAAGGCATGTGGATTTGCGTAGCTCTGAGATAACTTTGGAGGCACGTCAAAAGCGTGTAACCTGTCCACTTTGTAGTTAGATAGTCAATAAAACATTAAATTAAATAGTCATTAAATAATAGTTATTTAACTTGCTTAATTATTATAAGATTATTATTAGCTACTTTAATAATTAATTATTGTTAACTATTAAAAGAATTACCTAGTTACAAATCGAAAAATAAAATTCGTCCCTTCACGACACTTATTTAAAATGTAGATTTATATTTCTCCACTGTCGGTATTTAATGTTCCACAGGTCTGCACATTTTGCTGTACAAATTAACAAATTCGGTGACAATCTTTTTTGCCCAACAACGTGATTCGGCCGTGTTTAAATGTTTATAACGCTACAGACCGAACGTTCGATTTTCAACCGTCCCTTATAGATGCGCAGTAGACAGACACCCCGTATCGAGGCTAACAAAATTTTTCGCACATGCGAACAACACTTTTGTACCGTGTTTCGTAGTGAGAATTTTGGCTGCAACAAGGCTGGGACAGTGAACTGAAATCGGAATGTCTTCCCTTTCTTCCATTTCTTTAAATAAAAAACAAACCTATGCTCAACAGTCCGTAAAGGACCAAGTCATACCGCACGTCTTTTGTGTTTAGTGAGACGGTTGAATGGAGTGTACAACGCGTCGCCAGCCGCTAGTTGCGGTGTTCACAGCCAGAAGGCGCCGCTGTCATCTCAGCGGCTACTCAATTTTGCCTCATGACGCTGAGTGCACCCCGTACTGAGGCTCCGCCGGGAATTGAATCCAGTGCCATGAGCACGGGAATCGCGCATGCTAGCCACTAGACCACCTGGAGGCTCGTTTCTTTAAATATGCCTAACTCTAATTACCTAATATTAATTGAAGGTAATTCAGTCGTGGCTCTGCGCAGATGACCGCTCAAGAAAGGCTGTCAGGTTTCTTCACACACGTGCCTCTCTGGATACAGCAAAATGACACACCATGTCAAACGCAAAAACTAACCTCGTTCCTGAGTCGATCAGTGGCGGTTGGTGTTATGGTTGCAGCGTTGCACAACCACCAATATAGAATAACTAAAGCACAAAATAATATATTAAAACATTAAGCAGCTAAAAGTATCATACATTTCAACGGAGACCGTATTAGATGCTACGCGGTAATGTTCGCGTACAATTCAAATGTGGTGCGCAGGCCGTTTGCAACTTAAGCGGCAGAGCTTACTACACAAACATATGCGAGGACGTACGCTACTCTTCACAACTGCCCTATGTTCCCAATGTTAGCTAGGCGGTTGCAAAGTTTCTGCAACGCTCCACTAGTAGCGCTGTAGCACAACTTTGTGTCACGAAATCAGCACAGGCTTCTTGATTTATAAGTTACGTCAGGTTTACTGCTTACGTTGGTTAAAGGTAAACGTTGTCCGTTGTTTGAGGTTATAAAATTATAGTAATAATTTTGTATAACTGTGATTACGATAGTTTAATGTCTTTTAACCGATCTCCCAAAAACCACTCAACCAACTATTGCAACTACCAAAGTTTGGAACCACCAGCCGGCACTGGACTCGGTGCAAAGCTGCACATGCCTGCCCTGGCTTCTAACTGCACGACTGCTCGCTTTTATAACATAACGCCTGTCCAAATTATTTATGTACACGTAAAACGTTTGCCCGCAAGCTCAGCCATACACTCAAAACCGTCTGACAATTAAGTCTGCGAACTCGCCACCGTTTAGTACTGAGGGCAGCACTATATAAGCAGCTCTGTAAGATACTTGCGTCTGTGTACGTGCTATAGGTGTTGCGGAGCCTGTAATCTGGCGGCATGGTGGGGCGATGACCGAGCCGCGAATCTGGCATGGTGGGGAGCTTAGCTGATTATGGTACGAATTTTAACGAATGTTTCGTATGGCACTGTCCGTACACGAACACACAAACTCATGAAAGCAAGAGTTACAGTGTACCCACTGTAAATGACATGATTTGCAGTGTTTAATCCGTTTAACAGTATAAAATTCTGTTTGTGTGGATGACAGGACCTGCCACTTGTCATCTAAATTTGTCAAAATTTTCTCTGCGTCCAACAACATACTAGCTTTGTGACGATTTCTTAATACTTGCAATTTTTTCACAAGTTTTCCTTTTTTCATTTTAATTATCAGATCAAAAATTTTATGTCTGAGCAAATGTAATATGGCACAGATTGTTTTATCCAGTCTTATAATCCGTTTTCCTTTTAGTAACAATATTTTATTAAAATTTTCTATTGACATGTTAGTGTTTATACCTAAATGAATCCGATAACAGTAGGCCCATGATCTGTATTGTTTCTTATTAGTATATTGTTTTATAAAATATTCATAAAATGAATGTGTTTCTTCATCATTAAACAGTCTTTTTAAAACTTCATGGAGCATTTATAAAAAATTAGTGTTCCTAGTCAGTAGTGATATGTTTATAATCAGTGGACAACAAAATCCAGGAATTCAAATTACATTGTTACTACCTGATATTGAAATTTTTATTATTAAATAGAATAATATAATAAATGTTAAAATATGATTACGTAAAGGTAATATTTATTATTAAGAAAAATCGTTATAAGAAAAATCGCTGCATGTGCCAACCAACTAAATTTCTTATAAAACCGCCAATATCTCGAAAACGAAAAACCGATTTTATTGAAACAAAAGCAAAATAAAATTTGGAATTTTCTATAATTTTTACTCGCTGACACCATGTAGCTATCTCTCATAAAACGAAAGTTTGTCGCATGCCGAAAATTTCACTACATGAAAATTAAAAAAGAAACTTCATGACGTGGAAACGTCTGAAGACTGTTTTTGAACATTGTTAAAACTCTCGGTTAAAATTTATGCC
The DNA here is from genome assembly GCA_034769895.1 of Magicicada septendecula. Classification (NCBI taxonomy): domain Eukaryota; kingdom Metazoa; phylum Arthropoda; class Insecta; order Hemiptera; family Cicadidae; genus Magicicada; species Magicicada septendecula. Next base: position 81,865,300 of record CM068368.1, on the reverse strand, counting down.
TAAAACCATCTTCAAACTTCAAGGAACACGGTGGTGAAAGAATTTTAAAAATCAGATCAGCTGTTACTGATGTTATGTCGAGCAATGAAACACATCGCATTCTCTCGCGCTCTCCGCCCCACCATGAGGCTCGGTTATCGCCCCACAAATCCGCCAGATTACAGGCTTCGCAACACCTATGGCACATACACAGACGCAAGTCTGTAAGATTTCATGAACTCGGTATTTCAGTGTCACACAGCAGTCTTCGTGTTGACACGTGGCGGATCTGTGCTGAGTGGCGTGTATTGTTGTTTGTGCTTGTGTGTGTGGGTGCTGTCGTGACGTGAAAATGTCTGAGCTGGAACTAGAGGAACGAACAAACATCGAATCTCATATAAAGGCGTCTATATCGTCTTTTGTAAGAAGATATTACGTACAGTATTAGATTTACCGGTCGTAGAACGCGCACTGGGAAATAACTAAAAGAAAATAAAACTCTAGATCCTATGTGCTTTGTGTATCTGCTTCACAGTATAATTTGCAGTTTAAAATAAATAGCTAAAATTTATGCTGTTGATAAGTAGAGGTCTGATGTTTTACACCGAATACTACTGTATTTTATACATCACCGCTCGTGAATCAAAATCGTTACGTGTAATGCAAAAGTTATCTTTTGCGTGTCGATCAATCAAATGTGGATTTTAATAACGAATTTTATTTTTGGCATAAATGTCGTATTTGTAATCGGCGGATTCAGCTGGACCAGACCAGAAATAGCTATGCGACAACTATCTCCACAAATCACACTAGAAGATGAGTTTGGCTTCAATATCACTCTGAGAAGTAAGTAAAAGGTACCTTACTCTGATATAACTAAATGAACGAATTTAGGCTGAAGAACTGTGTAAGAGTATTTTTGCAAGCCCAGTAACGGACGATAATAATGTAAAGATAACATAATCGTTCCGATTATTAGTATTTTAAATGTAATTACTGTCACATTTAAGAAATTAATTTGTAAACGTGTGGTAAAATTTCCTGTATCCAATTCGTTTCTAGCTTCAAATAAGTTATTCAATCGTAAGTCGTACACGAAGTCTTGGTGACATTGTTGTTCAGTAATATATAGGTCTATAGATTATGGATCAACACATCAACATCACGATTGCTCTATTATTTTAATACTTAACCTTGTGTCCTTATGAATAAAGTTCAAGTGTCTTCTTATGTTATATCGCTTGTAACCGAATTATGTTTGCACGGAATACCGTCAGTGCCAGCTTTACCACAAGGCCGACTAGGCGGCAACCTATGGCCGCGGGGTCAGAGGGGGCCGCAAACTACTGATATTTTTTTTAAAAGAAGTATTTTTTTATAACAGTCATATAGTATAGTCATATTTCATTCTGAATTACATTTATTAGCTTTTAATGAAGGTTTGTACATATACACCACTTAAAACTGGAAAAGTGTGTTTATGTCTCTTCCTAAAATATAAAAACGGTAGCCTACGTTATTTAAAAAAATTTTCTATAGTTTTCTTTTTAATATTTATAAATTTTCCCACACCATTTTCTGTGTACGCTTTCTCTGACATTAATTCCATTAAGCTGCATAGTCATTGAATAGTAGTTTACCATTAGCTTGTTGTATCTTTAGTCAAAGACTAAAAAATAAAATCTAGACCTATTTTTTTTAGTTTTACAAAAATTATAAGAAAAAATTAATGTGTTAAACCTAGACTATAAAAAATAAATTTTTTATGTTAAATTTCTGAATAAGCTTAGTTATGTTACTCTACTTAAAAAATAAATTAATTTGCTCAATTCTTTTCTATGGTTCTTAATATTTTGAAAAAGTTTGCTAAATGAAAGCACGCTTTTTTATAGTAGCCTACTGGTTTTAAATCTGACAGTATTAATCTGACATCAAATTACTTCTGCAGTACATATATTACTTCAAGTTACAGCCGGGTGGGGGGCTTATAAAACTTGGCCTAAGGTCTCAAAAATCTTCAATCCAGCACTGAATACCGTGATTGTTTTGGTGTAGATGGAGCCGACTGAGAATTTTGCTTCTACTTCTATATCTTTCCTTCCATCTGAATATAAAGTTTAAATGCAAATATTTTTGATTTTACTGTTGAAAGTTTTAAACAAATTTGATTTACTGTTTCATTAGTTCTCTGCAATTTAGTTCTACGGCATGCAAAACATTTGACAGTAAGCAAACAGAACAGAGGCAACAGACTCCAAGCATAATACAAAATGAAAATTGAACATTTCAATTTAATCTCGTATACACGAGATGTGTTCAGAAGAAATATCAAACTATTTGTGTAGGACGCACAGAGCGAGCTGGACAATTAAATGCTGCTAGCGACAGGTTTTGACCCAGGAATGCCGTACTCTCCGTCCCGTCATGATCATCACTCTTCGAGCTACACGCGCTGTAGTGGGCACGGGCATACACCGTCCGGCGGATTTATAAAGAAGTGAGAATGAAGACCTTAACACAACGTGTGTGTACAAAATTTTACTGCTAACTTCGTAAAATCTTTACAGAGTAATTTCCATTGCATTCCAAAGTTGTCATTGCCATTTGCATCGGTACGCAGTTATTGACTGATTTCAAAACGGGTCTCTTTCTGATCGTCACCAACAAACGTAGTAAGAATTTTTCAGTGATACAATACATTTAAATTGTTCTATCAAAATTAAATTTTAAATTAAAGTCTCGGCAGTTAAAAGATGATTTACAACAAACCACGAGCTCTCTTCCCATGATCTTTGACATCGTTTTGATCTGCACCGACCATTGTTTTTACTCTCTTCAAAATTTCTTAAAATAATCATTCGGCTCGCGCAGGCCTCCGCGTATGCTTAATTCAACAACCAGAATGTCTCTTTAAAGTTTTAACCTAGTTCTGCCCCAAATTGTCATACGCACACATTGTTATTCGCGGTCTTTCTTAATCGCTTTGTCACTAATCCGCCGGACAGCAAGCGCACGACCCCATTCAATCTGATATACCTCAACGACTAATGCTAATAGCGGAACAAAATGAATGACGGTTTGTTGTCAGAAACTATCGCTAGGCGCGCTTAAAGTCGCAGCGCGTTGTTTGTGCGGGTTGATATGTTATTAAAAAAGTTCGGTCTTTTTTTGAACACACCTCCTCTGTGTGTATGTGTGTGTGTGTGCGCGCGCGCGCGCTCGTGAAACATAGTTTAATGCCAGTTTAAAAACTAAATAGTTTTTGTTACTGGTAACATATTTGAGATTTATGCAGTATGCTCAGCCATTGTAAACTATCTGTGTCCTGATTTGTTCCTATTGTCTTCTGGTTTCTTATATTACCGCCAAAAAGAATTGGGGGTAACAGCAGCAACCAACGAAGATACAGATACTTCACAAAACTTAAACATAGCTGTCGACAGGGGCGGATTGACCATTAGGCTGACTAGGCTGTAGCCTAGGGCGCGGCACTTTGGGGGCGCAAAATATTAGCTAAAAAAGTAATACGCTAATAAGCTAAATGTAAAATTGATAATAAATTACAAGGATAAAAATTTGAGTTCATTTTCAACACAGGCGCCTGTTTGCAAGAAATTATGGAAAACTCTACAGAAATAATAGAAGTGCTTACCAAAATTCTTTGAATCAATGTTTCCTAATGTTGAGATAGCTTTGCGCATTTTCCTTACCATGCCCGTCACTACCTGCAGTGGCAAAAGATCTTTTTCAGCTTTGAACAGGGTGAAGAATTATTTACGCTCAAAGGATATACTGACCAGTGTAGCCCTCTTGTTCATTGAAAGTGACTTTCTGCAAGGACTTGATTTCAGTGAGGTGATTAAAACGTTTGCTCAATCTAAAGCGAGAAAAAAGAATCTAGCTTGAATTTACATGAGTCTTAACAAATCCACAAGATATTTAACTGATTGTCTTCTTTGTGAAAATAATGGTAAAATGTGTAAATTAATATAATTAATAAAACTGTTATAATTCTGTAACTACTTAGTTAATTTTTTCCGTATAAAAGCTACCCAGACTACAAATGGTTGAAGGTGTAACTCTAAATCAATATCTGAAAAATAGCCTCAGTTTTCAATTCTTGAGACTATTTCCAAAAACAGTAAGATATCTGAAATATTCCTAACTAAGAAATATAATGTAGGGTGTTTAAAGCTTCATTCAGCCCCTTGGAATTAAACGTAAGAGTAGCCTATGGGAGGTGAGGGGGGCGCTAAAATATAATTAGCCTAGGGCGCCAAGATACCTTAATCCGGCCCTGGCTGTGGACTAGCATACTAATGTTCAAAACATGTTCTAAGTAAGAAAAAATAATATCGATTTCAAAATTGTATTAAATCAAGTAATTTATTTATCAAGAAAAGACCTGTAACAACAGGTGTTTTCATGACTTAAGAAAATCTAATCTTTGTTAATGGAAAACGATACAAACTTTTTTTTATTTTTCTGATCATCCAAGAATGATATAATTACAAAATTGTGGCCAACAATAGGCCATTCCACATGTTATTACATCTTGTTACATTTCGAGTTGTACTTTTTCCAAACAACGCTAACTCCAAACACGGGGCTGATAGACCCTAGTGATCGTTTCCGACAAACATCACACTGAGGAAAAGCTGGCTCAGGCAAACAGGTGCAGATTAAAGAAAGATAGTTATCTAAAATAATATTGTTACAACATCACAGAACAATCTACGTGTTTCTCGAACGATCCATTGCAATCCGGCTGAATGTTGTGGCGAACGTGATTTCAACATGCGCTTGCGAGACATTCTGGACGCCGCCAGCCTCGCTAACTGTGTCAAGGTTGCAATTAATTACGTCGAAGTGTAGAGATAACGCTTAGTTGTGGAATGATCTGGTATGTGAGCAGGGGTATAAGTACAAGGCGGCAGCGGCCTTAGGTCAGTTTATTGTCGGGCGATTACAAGTGATTACTCTGTGCGTTTAGAGTGGTTATTGTGACGAAGTGTTGTGTTTTATAATCGGGCGGTATAATTGTAATACAATTGTGTTGCGTGTGAACAATTTTTATTTGATTTGTTGTAAGAGACTGTGTTGTTAATTACGAACTGTTTAATTGTGATAATTAAAGCTGGTGATTAGTGACTTAATTGGTGTCTTGTATTTTGTTTTACACTGTACCATACGACGATCAAGTAGACCGTTGTAAAAATGTGTTCCGCGTCGGCATAGCATATACGAATCATTAGTGATACTTGGACACGTCACTGACAACAAAACATGAGAATTCATTAAGCCGATCTTTTGTCATCTGGGATCTACACGGTCTATATAATAATATACTAGTAGGCCTATATAAAAGACAGTTTACCCAATTTAAATTTTATAAAACTGTGGCTTTTCCCACATTCCTGTATGCTAGTGAGACATGGACTCTTGGTAAAAAGGAACGTGCAGATGATTCAGGCAGCCAAAATGAAATTTCTAAGACGGACGCAAATTTGTTCTCTCTTGGAACGGAGAAGAAACGAGGATATTAGACGCGATTTAAACATTGTATCACTGCACCAGAAGATTGAAGACCACAGAAGGAGATGGCGTGAACACTTGAATTGCATGCCTGATATCCGTCTACCTGAATTTGTATTTGTATTTGTATACATGCTTTGGGTTGTCACCCTACTGGGAAGAGAGATGTCGGTAGGCCGAGGAGGAGATGGGTTCCGGAACAGGTCTAAGGCCTAGTCCTTGGAGTGGTTACGATGATAGAAGACAGTTCATTATAACGTCTATTAGCGACAAGTAGAAATCGCAAGAGGACAACGAAATTCCGAGAGTAATTGTAACTATCAAGTTTGAGATACTTAAATGGTTAGATTTTGTGTAATAAACTTTAGGGGTTTATTAAATCACCAAAAATCATACAACTATCACCAGTGTTAAGTCGAAAGGGCTAATTTAAGGGCTATGGATAGTAAAAATATTAAGAAAATTAATACAATCGGAAACAGCCCGAAACAGTTTATTATCAAAAGAGTTTATTTGTTCGCTAAAAATTCAAATGAAGTTTTCCACCCACTGACCAGGTTGACAAACGGTCGAAGATGTAACTAAGATTGTAAACAGGAAGATATGAAAAGAATCACTGGGTTAAATTCAAACTGAAAAGAACCCCGGAAAGTGGCAAACGTAGAAAAATGTACGAATTAAGTAAACAAACGGGATAGCTGCTAATAATAAAAAAAAAAAAACAGACAGGACTCTCAACGAAAACAACTCCGGCTCGATTTCATTTGTCGATAATATCATTTCTCTGACACAATTATTAGGCGAAAGAAACTTGATTGTTTTAAGCTAGTTTGAGTTTAAAGGCTTGACTAGATTACAGGCGTCATTCATTACACGAACCAGTGACATAATTGGAGTTCGTTGGAGTAATAGCAAATGCAGTATAGCTGATCCTGTTGTTCCTGTGTGATTCTCTATCTGAATCATTTGACAAATTACAGCGCTTAGGATCCAACCTTCTTCAAATTACAGCGAAAAACAATTGTAGCCAACATTATACTCTTAATCATCAAAGATATAAATTCACGATGCAGAGAGAGAGAGAGAGAGACCAACAGTTGGCGTTTCTTGATGTGCTGGACCTTCTCAGGGACGATGGCACTCTGGGCCACAGGGTCTACAGAAAGCCGACGCACACCGACAGGTATCTGCACAAACTCTCAAACCATCATCCCAGGCAAAAGCGGGCGGTGCTGAAGACGCTGGTGTATCGAGAGAGAAGAATCTGTGAGCCCCGGTTTGTAATAGCAACCGACCGCAGCCTGACAGCCCGGTTTTAATAGCAACCTACCACGGCCTGACAGCCCGGTTTTAATAGCAACAGACCACAGCCTAACAGCGCGGTTTTAATAGAAACCGACCACGGCCTAACTGCCCGGTTTTAATAGCAACCGACCACAGCCTAACAGCCCGGTTTGAAAAGCAACCGACCACAGCCTAACTGCCCGGTTTTAATACCAACCGACCACGGCCTAACTCCCTGGTTTTAATAGCAACCGACCACGGCCTGACAGCCCGGTTTTAATAGAAACCGACCACGGCCTGACAGCCCGGTTTTAATTGCAACTGACCACGGCCTGACAGCCCAGTTTTAATAGCAACCGACAACTGCCTAACTGCTCGGTTTTAATAGCAACCGACCACGGCCTAACAGCGTGGTTTTAATAGCAACCGATCATGGCCTAACTGCCCGGTTTTAATAGCCACCGACCACGCCCTAACAGCCCGGTTTGAATAGCAACCGACCACGGCCTAACACCCCGCTTTTAATAACAACCGACCACGGCCTGACAGCCCGGTTTTAATAGCAACCGATCATGGCCTACCTGCCCGGTTTTAATAGCCACCGACCACGCCCTAACAGCCCGGTTTGAATAGCAACCGACCACGGCCTAACACCCCGGTTTTAATAACAACCGACCACGGCCTGACAGCCCGGTTTTAATAGCAACCGACCACGGCCTGACAGCCCGGTTTTAATAGCAACCGATCATGGCCTACCTGCCCGGTTTTAATAGCCACCGACCACGCGATAACAGCCCGGTTTGAATAGCAACCGACCACGGCCTAACACCCCGGTTTTAATAACAACCGACCACGGCCTGACAGCCCGGTTTTAATAGCAACCGACCACGGCCTGACAGCCCGGTTTTAATAGCAACCGACCACTGCCTACCTGCCCGGTTTTAATAGCAACCCACCACGGCCTACCTGCCCGGTTTTAATAGCAACCGACCACGGCCTGACAGCCCGGTTTTAATAGCAACCGACCACGGCCCGACAGTCCGGTTTTAATAGCAACCGACCGCAGCCTGACAGCACGGCTTTAATAGCAACCGACGACGGCCTAACAGCCCGGTTTTAATAGAAAACCGACCATGGCCTAACTGCCCGGTTTTAATAGCAACCGACCACGGCCTAACTGCCCTGTTTTAATAGCAACCGACCACGCCCTAACAGCCCGCTTTTAATAGCAACCGAGCACGGCTTACCAGCCCGGTTTTAGTAGCAAACGACCGCAGCCTGACAGCCCGGTTTTAATAGCAACCGACCACGCCCTAACAGCCCGGATTAATAGCAACCGACAACGGCCTAACGGCTCGGTTTTAATAGCAAACGACCACTGCCTAACAGCCCTGTTTTAATAGCAACCGACCACGGCCTAACTACCCGGTTGTAATAAAAACCGACCACGGCCTAACTGCCCGGTTTTAATACCAACCGACCACGGCCTGACAGTCTGGTTTTAATAGCAACCGACCACGGCCTAACTGCCCGGTTTTAATAGCAACCGACGACGGCCTAAAAGACCGGTTAACATAGCAATCGACCACGGCCTGACAGCCCGGTTTTAATAGCAAGCGACCGCGGCCTGACAGCCCGGTTTTAATAGAAACCGACCACGGCCTAACTGCCAGGTTTTAATAGCAACCGACCGCAGCCTGACAGCCCGGTTTAATAACAACCGACCACGGCGTAACTGCCCCGTTTTAAAAGCAACTGATCACAGCCTGACAGCCCGGTTTTAGTAGCTACCGAACACGGCCTAACTGCCCGGTTTTAATAGCTGCCGACCACGGCCTGACAGCCCGGTTTGACAGCAAGCGACCACGGCCTGACAGCCCAGTTTTAATAGCAACCGACAACGGCCTAACTGCTCGGTTTTAATAGCAACCGACCACGGCTATGAGCCCGGTTTTAATAGCTACCGACCACGGCCTGACAGCCCGGTTTTAATAGCAACCGACCCCGGCCTGACAGCCCGGTTTTAATAGCAATCTACCACGACCTGACAGCCCGGTTTTAATAGCAATCGACTACGACCTGACTTCTCGGTTTTAATAGCAACCGACCACGGCTAACAGCCCGGTTCTAATAGCAACCGACCACGGCCTGACAGCCCGGTTTTAATAGCAACCGACCACGGCCTACCTGCCCGGTTTTAATAGCAACCGACCCCGGCCTACCTGCCCGGTTTTAATAGCAACCGACCACGGCCTAACTGCCCGGTTTTAATAGCAACCGGCCACGACGTGACAGCCCGATTTTAATAGCAATCGACTACTACCTGACAGCCCGGTTTTAATAGCAACCGACCACGGCCTAACTGCCCGGTTTCAATACCAACCGACCACGGCCTGACAGCCCGGTTTTAATAGCAACCGACCACGGCCTGACAGCCCGGTTTTAATAGCAACCGACCACGACCTGACAGCCCGGTTTTAATAGCAACCGACCACGGCCTACCTGCCCGGTTTTAATAGCAACCGACCACGGCCTCACAGCCCGGTTTTGATAGCAACCGACCACGGCCTGACAGCCCGGTTTTAATAGCAACCGACCACGGCCTGATAGCTCGGTTTTTATAGCAACCGACCACGGCCTGACAGTCCGGTTTTAATAGCAACCGATCACGGCTGACAGCCCGGTTTTAATAGCAACCGACCACGGCCTGACAGCCCGGTTTTAATAGCAACCGACCACGGCCTGACAGCCCGGTTTTAATAGCAACCTACCACAGCCTAACAGCCCGGTTTGAAAGCAAGCGACCACGGCCTAACAGCCCGGTTTTAATAGCAACCGACCACGGCCGGACAGCCCGGTTTTAATAGCAACCGACCACGGCCTAACTGCCCGGTTTTTAGTAGTAATTTTGAATTTATTGACGCCGGCCGTGCGAGCTTCAGACAAAAGTTATCAGAGATATGTTTTTACTTCGAGCTAATATTACAAGCAAAAGAATGTATCGCTTGTCATACAGTAAGAGACCTTGTTCCTCCTCCGACCGTCAGTAAACCAAAACTCTTTCCTAAGACGATGATAAGACAACTGTCGTAAACAACACCGGAATTATAAGTCAAACGCGACACTGGAATATAGAAATAGCAACAATGGATAAGCCCGTGGACAAAGCAGGGTTTATTCATTCAATGAAATGAATATTGTCACAGAGGAATCTTAAAAAATGATAAAAAGTAATCTTAGGTTTGCCCGAGTCAGCAGGTTTGCTGTTACCGACCTTCAATAGGGTGTAACGTGGGACCAAAAAAAAAAAAAAAACTGAAAACTATATATACTAGAAATAAGCGCATACGAATACTGTACATTAATATACGATGCAGTAAGGTCTGTTATCGGTTGTCCTTCCTCGCCCTAGCTTTTTCACCGTTTGTTCTACGAGGGTTGCTTGAAAAGTTCGAGGAGCGACTTCTATAGCTTAGCGGTAGGACTGAAATTTTTCGTGTGTTGCAACATTCAAATTTCTTATAAACACGTGTTAATTTCCGAATCTATCTACTAGTTTATTCATTGCTTATCAGATGTTATAAATTTACATGTACACGTGTTTAAAGAAATGAGCAAAATCAAACCACGTGCTGTGATTTAATTCTTAGATAAAAACTGTCTAGCGCCAATGAATATTCACAACCGAGAAGACAAATATGTGTTAGGAGATGCTGCATCTTCAAAAACAATATTTGTAAGTGGGTTCTCGGGTTTAAACATGGTCATACAAGCACGGAAGCTTGTCCGCGAGGTGGACAACCAAAAAGTGCATCAGCTCCGGGTATCGTTAAAAATATGTCATACGCCTACACGGTATTGGAAGACCGGCGATTGGGAGTAGATGGCATTGCTGACGTCACAAGCATTTCACATTAGCGTGTGTATCATATTTTAAGTCAAGGACTTGGTATGAAAAACCTTTGTGCATTTGGAGTGTTGCATTTTTGGGATGTCCACGCGGGGATCATCTTTGTATGATCACGTTTAAGCTCGAAAATCCACTTACAAACTATTATTGTTTTTGAAGCTACAGCATTTCTTAACACGTCATTTTGTTGTGAATGACCGGCGCTAGACCGGTTTTATAAAAGAAATTCGTGATTTTGTCTGTTTTTCAAAACACTCATGACACGTAAATTTCAAATATCCAGTAAACAATGAAGAAACTGACAAATACATTTGGAAATTAACAGGTGATCAAACGAAATATGAATCTTACGACACACAAAACATTTTAGTTCTACCGCTAAGTTACAGAAGTCGCCTCGCGAACTTCTCAACTGACCCTCGTATATTATGTTTTAATACAATTAAGTGTTATCCTGTCATATTCCTTCTTGCGATATTCCAGATCCAACGTGCCTCCATCTGCACCATCTTATACTTATTTGTTTAAGCCATTGGCTTTCCGCTTCTATTAGATTTGTTATCATGATATTTCTAATCTAGCAGCTACTGTTCTTCAGAATCTCGTTTCAACAGCAGTTGAAACCCTATCTACGTGTTGTTTGTTCATTGTCCACAGCTTTACTCTATGAAACGCTGTATTTACTGCAGCTGGTTTATATTTCATACATTCAGTTGATAATGTTCTTGTTCCACAACACCGAGGTTAACGTTCCTAATATTATTCTACCGCTGTTTATTCTCTTTGCAGTTTCTTTGTTTGATGTTCAGACCCTGTCTCTCATTGATCCCAGTCCATCTGTTGACTTTTTTGCCCTTCGATACCTGCAGATACATCATCGGAATTATTTGTGAGATTTATGTCAGACATTTGTCTTTCGATTTCCCTAATACAATATTCAACCGGTAAATGATTGCACGTGAAGTTTTCATCCTCCCCGTTCTTATCCTATTTTAGGCCGGCCGCGCACAGGAGAGACATTTTGCTTCGCGACGGTACCGTTTCGGCGCACTGTGTCACAAAGTATCTTGGATGCCATTAAAATGTATAAAGCGCCACATGCTGGCTACGATATCGACTAGAGGTGACGCAAGGCCCCTCGCGACCGTAGACGAAGCTGCTTCAATTTATGTCTCACAAAAAACAGCTTGCGAAATTTCGAACTCCGCATGCACTGGATTCTAACCTCACAAGGACGTGGAGCTTATATTACACTTACTTAATACTGCGTGGAAAGTTAGTGCATTATCTTTTCGTTCTGATTCTCGCATTTAGTGTGTTTATTACTATTATTAATTGCTACCGAGTATAAAGTTTAAACAAGTGTAGATGTAGTTGAATCTGAAATACATGCAAAATAAAGCCTGTCACGAACCTCACACTTTTACAGCTCAAAAACAGCTGACCAGAAATCGTTTTGTCGTAAGCCTATGTCTCAAGCCTCTCTCCACCGAAGCGACGCTGTCAAACACGATGCGTCAAAAAAGTTCTGTCGCGAAACAAAATGTCGCTTCAGTGTGCGACCGGCCGTATAACGACCTGTTCGTCTGCAAGATTGATGTTTTGTACGCCCGTCCTTTCACAGTTTTCCAATTACGATCTCATTGGTATATCTATTATAGATTTTGGAATATGCAGGGCTTGATTTCAGGGGGAACGCGTCGGAACGGCGTACCGGAACCTCTTGGATCCAAAAATAAATTACCAAAACAAATATATGAAAAGAAAAACCTAATTATTTCAAAAATGTACAACTACTTTTTAAATTATGCCCCCCACCAGCCCCACTACAAAACTAAACATTTGTCAAAATCAAACACCAACACTATTCTTTATCTTGGAATTTATTTAGGAATGGAAGTATGGTGATGGCAAAAAAAATCGTGTTCGAGATTATTGCAGATTCTGATTCTACTACACTCAAAACATGAAAAAAAGTCGTTTTCCGATAAGTGTCTGTGTGTCTGTCTGTCTGTCTGTCTGTATGTCTGTCTGTCTGTCTGTCTGTCTGTCTGTCTGTCTGTCTGTCTGTCTGTCTGTCTGTCTGTAGATTTTTTTTCTATGGCAAACGATAACTGCCGCAAATTAAAACAGAATCAAATATTTTTTTGCATACAGCCCTGATTTGTAGAGTACTCAAGACCTATTGTTTTTGGTGAAGATCGGTTGAGGGAAAGGGGTAGTTTACCTGCAACGTTTTTTTTTTATCAATGGAAATTTTTTTTTTTTTTTGGCAAACGATATCAGCCGCAAATTCAAACAGAATCAAATAATGTTTCGCATACAGCTCTGAATTGTAGAGTTCTCAAGACCTATTGTTTTTGGTGAAGATCGGTTAAGGGAAAGGGGTAGTTTACCTGTAACGTTTTATGTTTTAACAAGGGTATTTCCTATGGCAAACGATAACAGCCGCAAATTCAAACAGAATCAAACGATTATTGTAGAGTTCTCAAGGCCTATTGTTTTTGGTGAAGATCGGTTGAGGGAAAGGGGTAGTTTACCTGCAACGTTTTTTTAACAAGGGTATTTTCTATGGCAAACGATAACAGCCGTAAATTCAAACAGAATCAAATAATCTTTTGCATACAGTCCTGATTTGTAGAGTACTCAAGACTTGTTGTTTTTGGAGAAGCTCGGTTGAGGGGAAGGGGTAGTTTACCTGCAACGTTTTTTTATCAAGCGTATTTTCTATGGCAAACGATAACAGCCGCAAATTGAAACAGAATCAAATAAGTTTTTGCATGCGTCCCTGAATTGTAGAGGTCTCAATGACTTTCGATTTTGGTGAAGATCGGTTAAGGGGAAGGGGTAGTTTACCTGCAACCTTTTACGTTTTAACAAGAGTAAAGTACTTGAAAATTTATTTAAACTTTTCGAAACAATGGTAATTGTTAAAAATAAAATAATTTTGTTGCCAGGCAATAAAATTATAATTTTTTCATTTTAATGTAATATAATATTTTTCATTTAATACAGCAATAAAAAGGCAGGTAAGACACAGCCTGGCTGTTTGGCTGAAAATGATTTTAAATATAAATCTTAGAATATGGAAGTCATGTATGGTTCTCCATACCGATATTTTAATACGGTCTACCTAAAATTCTCTTGTAAGTGGACCGTATTTTAAAAAATTTCAACAAGGTTTGTTTCACCAAAGTGCATGGATTCTTTGCTGATTTCTGGCCATCACACAGCATTGGATACCGTACAAACAGTAAGGAAATGTCAAGAAACAAACACTATGGCAATACAACGATGAAATTATGGAAACTTTTTTTAAATGCCAGAACTATCGAAACAGTCACTTAGAGTTTTGAAGCTTTGGGATGACGCCATCATAAGTGACATATTTTCTATTGTCGTGCGGCTAACCTGACGGTGAAGCTCTTTAGAAGTAAATATAGACCTCCTTTGTAATAACCTGACGTAAACTTATACGCTAATATAAAATATAAGTATATTTATGTCTGTACAACTTTTGAATTGCTGCGTTCCGGCACTTATAATTTTACAAATCAACCACTGGTAATATGTAACTAGTACCTTTTACAAAGTTATCGATATGTTAATACGTCTTATTGGCAGTTTCTTGTAGTAACTGTTACTTGTACTTTTTAAAAACATTGTACATCCGCCCGATTAGACATTCACGACAACAAAACACTAGAATACAGTAAGAATCAAACATAAGAATCATTTGTCATCCGTAATCTATACGTTTCACAGAATAACATATACTCGTATCCTATACTTATAGACACAAACTAAATAATTTATTCGTAATTTCAAAACAGCTTATAATGGGCTTTGTATTGAAGTTATATATTATCCAGTTTTATCATTGAAAATATTTCTGTTTTCGGACACGTTGTCCGGCTAGTACGGGTGTCGTCATTTAGAGCGGAACTTTAGTGCCTAACATTTTATCGAGTATAAAAGTAACGGATGCGTCAGAGGCAGGGTGATGTCATGCTATACAGTATGGGTGTCGTTGAGCGCGGAAGTTTGAGATAATTTTTAGCAGCTCGTTTAGCGAACAGGGTGAGTAAAACCGAAAATGTCGAAGCTAGAATAAAGCGACTTATGCGCGTACGATATATAGAAATAACCAAGTGAATACATACTGTTGTCGACAAAGCTATAAATTTTAGTTTAAATCAACGTTTGCCGGTGATAACGTATTTGAACGTGCCGAGTTTAGAGGCTTATAAAGACGATGGAGCGGTCGTGGCGTAGTGGCTAGCGTATGGCGCTGCTACGCTGTCGACGCGGGTTCAATTCCCGCCGGGGGCCATCTGATTTAGATACGACCGTTCCCCCTCGCAAGGCAATGGCAAACCAGCGAGAGGTATCCTGCTTAGTATAAACCTTCCCCAACTAGGCCGTTCGGATCCGGCGTTAAACTGTAGGTCCCATATACCTGTGAGAGACTCAGTACCACACGCACCACGGGTATATGCGGGGAGGGTACAAACCAGTCGTAAGACTGAAGGACTACGATGATAAATACGATATAATGAGTGATAGCGACATTATCGCTTTCTCTGAAACGTGGATGCACGGTGATGAGGAACCAGTACACTTGGGCGGTTTCACTTGTGTACCGAAGCTCTTCAACGATTTGGCGTCAATCCGAAGACTGGAGTACAGAATATTGTAGCGTGACAGATAAACACATAATAACGAATGGCATTGATCATTAGAATAATATAAGATTATAACATTAAATCCGAAGAAAGCATTAAATTAAATATAAAAAATTAATTCAGAGCAACTGTGCAGAACAATCATTGTTATTAAAAATATAAGTTCAAATAAAAACAATGTTACTAGTGATGAATCATCGAAACCAGTATAATAACCCAAGGATTTTTAAAAATATAACCCAGGAAGGTAAGGAGTATATAAAGAAGCAACACAGAATATTACTAAACCCACAACGAGGATAAATAAATGAAAAAGAAACCCTGAATAAGGCAAGATCCACCATAAAAGGTGATGTATTTCAAGAAACCAGAAGAAGATGAAGTAATCCCAAGAAACCCGTGGCATCCAGAAGAAGATGAAGAACATACAGTTCAAAGAAGACAGAAGAAAAGAAGACACCATTGAAGAAAGAAGAAGAAGACAGCATCCAGAAGAAGAAGGAATGCTTTTATAAAAAACACCCATATCCCCATATCCCAAAATAATTAAAAATCACAATAATAAAAAGTATAACGAAGTAGTCATGAAAAGAACCCACATGTACAATAAAATTAAGAAAAAAAGTGCATAGAGTAAGAGTTGCCAGTGGACCAAGGTGAAACAATAATATAATACCCAAAGAACAAATCTTCATTGTAACCCACAAACCAATTTATTGATGTTAATAAGACTAAACAACCATTTAGAAATAGCATCAAAAAGTGTAAAGTGAAATAGTGCTAGTTTGTGTATTGTAAAAAATAAACCTTATGTTTCATCCTTGGCATCCACAAACTGTGTATATAATGAAATATACAACTTTGAGTGACTTATAATTTGTACCAGGTGAATGTGATACATGTAATAATACCAAGATGTCAATCTGTTGGAAATGACATTTCTTTAAAGAATGAATAAAAACAGATTTGAACATAAAGTGACAGGGTACAATTACCCTAAACCATATTAAAAACAGTTTTAAAACTGATAATCAAACTTAGTATTAGAAATATAGAATAAGAGTATAGAAATAAGGTTTTGTGTATATAGAATAAGGATTTTAAAAATGTATTAGGGATAAGAACATTTAACAAGTTTGGAACCACTAACATCCTAATTGTAAATATATTTATTACTGATACTGATAGTAATAATTAAATAAGATGTTAATTGGGAAAAAACATTCCTTGTAAATAATATTTCTGTTTTAATATTAAGTTTTGATTGTAAAAAATGTCTAAATAGTTGAAGACAACCATTATTTGAAAATATTTCTTATTTATTTATAGTATTGAAATCGATACTAATTGTTGTTATGTTTAATTGAAAAAAAGTTTAATTTATATTACCATGTTAAAAAGTCAGAGAGGGTAAAACACAATATGTATAGTTTATATACAAATTTGTATGAAAAAACTTGTTAAGAATCTAGGCAAAATGATGAAAATTAAACCTCATCAGAACTGAGAAATTAATCACTTAAATACATTTAAACTAAAGGGATTTAGATAACATAAACCAGAAATGAAGCAATATAATTAGAAATACAACTTAGAAAGATTTTGTAAAATTATAGCCAGGATTATAAATAAAAATGGAAATGACAGGACTCAAAATTTGGAGAGGGGAGTCATATATTCCAACATAATATTTTAAAAATTAACCAATTCAAATAATTGCAAGAAACTAAGGGAATATAAACCTTTTATTACAATATGAGATTGATAATCATAAATATAACTTAAAAATGGCAGAATTTGCATAATGACAGGAAGTTAATTTTGAAAATTTACCAGATACAAAATGAATGTAAAATTACCAATTTTAGATAAAAGAACATAATAAAACGGCATTATTCGATATCAAAATACGCCGAATGAACTGAAGGATAAAATTAAGTAACAACTAGCTAATAAATTTGAATAATAACCAAAGTTTAAGCAGTTATATAATGTAACTTTAATACATGCACAGGATGCAAAGTAAAATTCGAACAATGAAAGGAATAATATTGCATTGGCTAAGATTTTAGTCGAAAGTGAAGGAAGTAGAGTTGATTATTGAACGTTGTACGGTGCACTTGACAAGAGTATTTTAATCGAGTTAACCTAATTTATAGTACCGTAATGGCGAGTCAGTGTATGACACAATTTTGAAAATCGCGAGTGGCGACTAAAAACATTTCGTAACATCGACACAGTGACATAAACACTTCCAAGAGACTAAATAACATTGTACAGCACTAAACTACCGTCAAATAACATTATTAAACACCATAAAACAGTATACATTTTAACCATCAAATAGTGCTTGAACGACAGAAAGTGAACTGACTTATACATACACCACTATTCAAAATACTACACAGAAACTTCACCCAAGACACTACACCAACATCAGAAGGAAGATTTGTTGACACCAGGACGTGAATTCTACAAGAAAATCTTTTTATTGGAACGCCAAAAATACGAGGGACATTTGACGAACTCGACGGCAGCCATTTGCAATTTTTGTCATCACTCAACTGAACACCGCCTCCTAGTATTGTCAGCCACATGGTTCGCAATCAACTTATTCATTTCAATATTTTCAATTAAATATATGTACTTAGTATTAAGAATAATAATTGTAACGTTATACTTTTTTAATATTGGCCCGATTTCTCTGACTTTAATTATGAATAGCTGTTAAAAGAACCTGATTGCATATTATATATAAAAAACTTGTAACATTTCGATACCCTGAGAGTAGATATTAAAATCGACAAGAGTCTGTTTAAACAATTGTCCAATAAATCATTTATACTTTTCATATTAAAATAGTTCTTTCTTTATTAAACATAACAATTTACAATTAATATAATTTAAACAATATGCTACAAGAATTTCACCACATCAGAAGGAAGATAACCTCCAAAACGAAAAGTAAACAAATATCGATTGTACCTGGAGACAATCTTATAAGTGGTTGGAGTTTATTGAAAATACCAAAACATTAATAAAATTTCCTAGACAAGTGAGACACGTTTCGGAAATTCACGAAACACAATTAATTAATTGTTTTTAATTAATTAATCGATAAAAAGAAATTTTTTTTAATTATAAATTTTTTTTAAACACACAATTTTTATTTCTTCAACAAACAACATTTTTAAAACATTTTTGTAACACTACACCTATACAACTTTAACACTATTAACAGGTTTCGTTACAATTTGGACAGCTCAACAGTGAAACTGAAGGAAGAGTTTCAGACCAGGAAGACTTTGTAAACAGCAGCATTGAGCTTCTTACAAAACAAAACAAAAGGAAGCAGTTCAGAATCCATAAGAAACACATTTTATTTTAAGTGTCTTACTGGGACGAAGCAGGGATAGAATGGTCTAGTGCCTGGTGTGTTTGGCGCTCGTATTTGTACGATTCACCATATTCCGGCAAAGATTACAGTTCAACTGTTTGAAGCTAAAGATGGTAAAACTTTGACGGCAGCAAAGTGGAAACGTCTGATTATTCTAAATTACTTTCATACTGACGTTTTTCTGAAAGCGAGCGGCTTCCAAGATTACACGCAACGGCATTTCTTTGGATATGAATGTAGAGTATTTGGCCTTTGAACGATAAGATCGACATCCCCGAGTTCAAGAAACCCGTCCAAATGACCTGATGTTCTCGCTTGCTGCAGCCACATCGAAGAAAAAATGCGACGACAGCGATTCATCATCATCCGACGAAGACGATGATCCTGTTAATATATCAAAACATAAAATGTATAAAGTCGATGAACGGTAAAATATGTACATATTATGATTTCAAGTATTTGTATGAATAACGGAAAACTGTATTAGATATAAGGTGTCTTTATTTTTGGGACGTGAGTTATTCATTTTCAATGTCTTTAAGTTTACATTAGTTGTGAAATCTGGAAATTTCTAACGAATGTTTTCAATTTTATGATATCGTCTCCTATTCAATATTATTTTATCTACGTGTTTATGTTTGTTTCAGACCCAGACCAGAAGATGGACGTTACCGTATTCGGGAAAAGTTCGAACCTGTATACTTTATATGACGATGATAAGGTGTTTTACGGTAGATTCACTAGGTTGAACGCTAGCACTGTTGAGTACAGAAACGAAGATTTAGAGGCTAAAGCTTTCGACGCACTGTACATTATTTTGATCGCGCGAGTACGGACTAAGGAAGGTGTGAAGTCGTGCTTCATTCCCATGTTTGTTTTTACTAATAAGGAAGATTCTTTACTCTCATAATGATTAACATAAGATAATCGTTTTAATGTACTATGATAGTTACTTAAAATACTCTCTCTCTCTCTCTCTCTCTCTCTCTCTCTCTCTCTCTCTCTCTCTCTCTCTCTCTCTCTCTCTCTCTCTCTCGCTCACACTCACTCACTCACTCACTCACTCACTCACTCACTCACTCATTCTCTCACACACTCTCTCTCACATTCATGTTATTCCTGTATGCTGTTTATAAAGTCAGAATAAAATTATTTATTTCAAAGTGTAAAATTGTCTGGTATTCAGTTGCTAAAACACGTAAAATAACATGACTGGAACACGTTCTAATGACATAATATCGATTGTGATAACAAGTACCCTTAAACTGTTTAAACTTTTATATTTATGAAGTCCTCTTCCGCGGTATGGACCGCGTCATTATGACAGCGTTTCACTCATATTGCAATGAGTATCCTCAGGCCTAAGTAACCCGTATTACAGCGTTTCACTCATATTGCAATGAGTACCCTCAGGCCTAAGTAACCCGTATGACAGCGTTTCACTCATATTGCAATGAGTACCCTCAGGCCTAAGTAACCCGTATGACAGCGTTTCACTCGTATTGCAATGAGTACCCTCAGGCCTAAGTAACCCGTATGACAGCGTTTCACTCGTATTGCAATGAGTACCCTCAGGCCTAAGTAACCCGTATGACAGCGTTTCACTCGTATTGCAATGAGTACCCTCAGGCCTAAGTAACCCGTATGACAGCGTTTCACTCGTATTGCAATGAGTACCCTCAGGCCTAAGTAACCCGTATGACAGCGTTTCACTCCTATTGCAATGAGTACCCTCAGGCCTAAGTAACCCGTATGACAGCGTTTCACTCCTATTGCAATGAGTACCCTCAGGCCTAAGTAACCCGTATGACAGCGTTTCACTCATATTGCAATGAGTACCCTCAGGCCTAAGTAACCCGTATGACAGCGTTTCACTCGTATTGCAATGAGTACCCTCAGGCCTAAGTAACCCGTATGACAGTGTTTCACTCGTATTGCAATGAGTACCCTCAGGCCTAAGTAACCCGTATGACAGCGTTTCACTCGTATTGCAATGAGTACCCTCAGGCCTAAGTAACCCGTATGACAGCGTTTCACTCGTATTGCAATGAGTACCCTCAGGCCTAAGTAACCCGTATGACAGCGTTTCACTCGTATTGCAATGAGTACCCTCAGGCCTAAGTAACCCGTATGACAGCGTTTCACTCGTATTGCAATGAGTACCCTCAGGCCTAAGTAACCCGTATGACAGCGTTTCACTCGTATTGCAATGAGTACCCTCAGGCCTAAGTAACCCGTATGACAGCGTTTCACTCGTATTGCAATGAGTACCCTCAGGCCTAAGTAACCCGTATGACAGCGTTTCACTCGTATTGCAATGAGTATCCTCAGGCCTAAGTAACCCGTATGTCAGCGTTTCACTCTTATTGCAATGAGTATCCTCAGGCCTAAGTAACCCGTATGACAGCGTTTCACTCATATTGCAATGAGTATCCTCAGGCCTAAGTAACCCGTATGACAGCGTTTCACTCATATTGCAATGAGTATCATCAGGCCTAAGTAACCTGTATGACAGCGTTTCACTCATAATGCAATGAGTATCATCAGGCCTAAGTAACCCGTATGAAAGCGTTTCACTCATATTGCAACGAGCATCCTCAGGTCTATGTGACCAATATGAGTGAAACGTTGTCATACAAGACGTTTGTGACGCGGTCCATACCGGAAAAAAACTTCAAAAACATAATGAACACCGGCCGCGGAAGATTACGCAAGAATATATGTTTAAACATTTGTTGGGCGCGCTACACCTCCGCTAGGCCAGGTAAACATTTTATAATTACATACTACAGCTCCGCTCGCCTTGTGTTAATGACCTCTAACGAGATATAACATCTCCGCTCGCCCATCTTTACCACCCATTAGGTATTCCCCTCTCTCAGTCCCATTTCAACTATTCCACGAAAATAATCGTCTCAAAATACCTGTTACAGGTATATCGGTCCACCTACACAATATACGTGGTCATACCGAGCAGAGCTGTCGTGATGTGGTTATTATGGCGTCTGTCGAATGTCAGCGTAAAACTGAATTAATAGTTTTAGATAATTTTAAGAATTACAAGGCCAAGTATATGCAGAGTGGTGAAGTGAAGTGGAGATGTAATAGAAAAAGGTGCAGCGCTAAAATTTATTCAATCGGAACCACAGAAGAAAGAATAATTTCAAGAAGAGATGGTAACCATAATCATCCTGCCGATAGATATTCATCGTCAGATTGTTAGTGCTGCCGCGAAACGAAAAGCTGAAGCATGAAAGACCATCCAAAATTTTCCGTTCCGCAGCCGAAAATACGGATTCCAGCAGCATATGTGTGAGTGACATGCGCGCTATTAAACAAACAATTTACCGTGCTAGGAGGAAAAGTTTGCCACAATTACCAAAAAGTGAGGACGAAGTGTTCGATGTTTTACAAACACTTGAACCAAAAACAAATCGCGGGAAAATTTCGTATACGTAGTTGGCAGACAGAAACATATTATTATTTTTACATGTTATACAAACTTAAAATTCTTGTGCGAGTCAGCTACTATTTATATGGACGGAACATTTCTAATTTGTACAACATTTTTTCACAACTTTTTACAATCCACGGTTACCGAAATAATCATTACATACAACTCTCGTGTTTTGTGTTTTAGGTTATAAGACGTCTGAGCTTACAAAAATGTGTTTTATTTAATCAAAGAGGCGTGTAATTTAAAAGATTTACTTTCGAATCCCCGGAATGTGACGATTGATTTTGAGACAGCGATACATCGGGGACTCGAAGAAGTTCTACCTCAGTTACATGTAATTGGTTGCCGTTTTCACTTAACACGATCTTGGTGGAGAAAAGCTTAGGTTTGGTTTGTGAATATATACGAATAGGGATTTTCAAATAGGAAAGTGGTTAAAATTAACATTTAGCATGATCGTTTTACAACCTGAAGAAGTGGGAGACTTTTTCGCCATGGAATTGGCTGAAACAAAACCTAACGACTGTAGAGTTGACGCTTATGCACATTATTTGGTTGAAATGTATGTGGACGAAGAAGCGGAAATTCTCACCGCACATCTGGGCTTCTTTATCGGCAGACAGTAACAGGACCACAAATGGCTGTGAACCTTTTCATAGTCACTTTAATCAAAAATTCTACCATATTCATCTTTGTATGTTTTTATAGACGGCTTACAGAGTATACAAATGGAAATGTACATAAAAATCCAAAGTTCGGAAAAGCCGAATAAAAGTAGAAGTGAAAAACAAAGTCAGCTGCGTCAGAGGACAATATACATGTATTGGCGACAAGATATTTCGAGGCTGCAATATGCTAAAATTATGTCTAAGTGATACAGGCATGATACGAAACAGTACTAATTTTATTTTCTAATTATTTATAAAAATTATTAAAAACTAAAAATTATAAAAATGAATAAAAAAGCATATATTATAGTTCCGCTCAGCGGATACCTACAACTAATGATCGCTAATAAGCGTGAAATATGCTTTCTATTTTAGTTTAAAATGTTGAAATAAGTTTGACGGGCACTTTGAAAGTTAGTTTCACTATGCTGGGAGGGAGACGTGTTTCCCCTCTTACCTCTTGAATTTACCTCCTGAACCCGAGCGGAGGTGTTATATGGGATTAAAGTCATAAAATATGACCCGAGCGGAGGTGTAGAGCGGTCGAGCTGGGGTGTAGTGCGCCCCATTTGTTAGGCATTAACAAAGGGTCATACTCAAAGGGACGACAATTATTCATTCTGATATAACGTCTCTACATATATAGTTGTGAATACGGCCTACACAATATAAACAACTTTTAGGTACAAATAGTTTGGAAGAGTATTATAGGCTACTGCCAGTACCTAATGCGGTTTGCTCAATCCAGCCGTGTCCCAACAACTTTGCTACCCCGTACGCTTACACGGCCGGAGTCGATGTTGTTAAAACCCATTCCCGGGCTGTTTGGCCGTGGCCCATTGTTTTAAACTAAAACAGACGTTTCGACAGTACCATCGACTGCCATCATCAGTGTAAAATTCGAGCTTTGCTAACGTAGGGTGGTAGACGTTAGAGACCACAGTCCTGTGGTTAAGGTTCTTTTTTCTTTCTGAGCCCCTCTCTTCTTAAGAACCTCCTCCCCGTAGAGGTGTCGTAATACAGGCCTACTTCGTAGGCTTACACAGCCGGAGTCAGAATTAAAATTCATTCCCGGGCTGTTTGGCCGTTGTTTTCAACTAAAACAGACCTTTCGACAGTACCATCGACTGCCATCATCAGTGTAAAATTGTACTGTGGCCTCTAACGTCTACCACCCTACGTTAGCAAATCTCGAAATTTATACTGATGATGGCAGTCGATCCTACTGTCGAAACGTCTGTTTTAGTTGAAAACAATGAACCACGGCCAAACGCTCCGGGAATAAATTTTAACAACTTTACTACCCCCTCAGGTATTTGAATAATTTGTTTAGGCAAAACTGTGTAGGCAAATAAATTTTGGCGTATGTTTCTACGAAACACGTTTTGCCCCTACAAGAAGCTCGGGACATCTTTCTTATTTATCCTGCGGTCGCCGTGCTCCGCAACCAGAGAAAATAATCGTCGAGTCGAGTACAAGAACCGATACCCTCCAAACTAGACAGTGTGGTCTTCATTACGCAGGGATGTTAATTTTAATGTTGTCGCTACGACAATCACATAATGCTCTCGAACGTCGGCAGGTCCAGTGTCTCTGTCAAGGCCGTGCACTATAGCCCTTCCAGACTGTTGGAGCACTCTTAACTACGCAAGTTATGTTGGCACGCGACCGTGAGTGCAGAAAATTATTCTGGAACATCTGCGGGACCGATACAAGCAAAAGCGGCCGGATTAGAAGTTGGTTGGCCTGGTGATGTTGTAGAGTGCTGATCGAGTGATTGTTGCGGATTATTAAAAATTATTATTGTGTTCCAATTAGTGCAAAACTCTGATAGGTGACATTATTATTGTGTGTGGACAAATTTAACTTGAATTAAGAGTAGCTTGTTGTTTTCAAATTGTTATTTGTGACTAATTGAAGCCGGTAATTATTGACTTTATTGGTGTCTGTATTTTGTTGCCTCTGAACAACACGGCGATCCGTGAGACCGACGTAACAATATGGTAAATTAATGTTAACTTGTTAGATGCCCTCCTGCGCAGAGAGAGGCAGGATCTCCAAGGATAACGGAGATGTCCAAGCCTCTGCGTATACAATCTCCGGCTCTCCGTCGAGCCGGAGGTCTGTTGTTCTGAACACTTACCAGGCGCCTGACGATATTGTGGTCAGCACCCTGGGGTTTGAGACGTGAAGCTCTAACCCTCCATGGGTTACGGAATATGCACCATTTAGGATTTAACAGCAGATAGTATCATCCAACTGCACCGCACAAGGAGGACACAGAGTCGTTGTCCCACAGCCGAAACCACAGACCAACCTCGAGTCCAACCCGATACATCGAAAAAGTGCTCGGATTATCCCGGAACCACCCCCGATGCCGGACGGGACGCAGACAAGGCGTGTCCTTCCTGCGGGGCTCCCCGACCCCCGAAGAGTTGATTTAGCAGAGCCAGGGCAAGCCCTGATCCGCCTCCCGTCGACAACGGTATTGATTAGGAACACAAAAGGTATCCTGTAGACAGATTTCTCCTTTGGTGGAGTGTCAGCCATTTGGGCTGAGAACGACCTCAGTCTCACAGCAGCTTCGTCAGAATTCCTATAAGTCACGACGTAACTCTTGCGTGCCGCCCTACTGACCCAGGTTTTGTCGCCCAGATCTCGCGTTCTTTGCCACCGTCTCCGAAGTCTTGAGCGAGAAGACGGACTTCTTGAGGGTCTGATGGTAGTCGAGCTCGTGAGCACAACTCGACAGAAGAGACAACGCCCTTATCGAACTTAGCAACTGCCTCGTCGATTTGGAAGATACAGTCCAGAGGAAGCTTGTTGAGAAGCGTTCAGGAGAAAGGAGGCCCGTACCGATTCCACTCGACTACCATCCGAGCTTCTCTTCCAATCTTGTGTTGGATAGCCACGTGCACATCTGAAGAAGTCTCTCTTCTCGCTCGCGAGAGGAATTACTTCCGGAAACATTAGCAGAGGACCCGTGATCCGGCCGATAAGGTAGCCTGTAACCGGTTCACTAGACGACTGCGTGGCAGTCTGAAGGTGTTCTGACGAGGCTGTTGGGAACTCGCGTCGCCGAACGGGGATGCGGACTCGCACGTACAGAATAGCTAGCGCGATAACGGGACGAAGGCGACGACCTCCTTTCCCCGCCATCGTTGGATCGTTCGGGCAACTCCTGGGTCGCCCGGAGGAGAATGCCGAGTACTTCGACGTGTCAGTCGCTCCTAACCCTTCCATGGACTAGGACTTTGACGAACAAGTCGAGATGGACGTGGAAGACTTTCTGTCTCTTCCGATCACGCCGGAGTCCAAACTCATTACTTTGGAAAATGTCTCAGACCTGCTGGCTTAACTTCAGCTAAGAAAAGCTTCAGGCCCAGATAGTGTTTCGAACAACGTTCTACAACTTCTCCCGGAGCCTGGAGCCTAGTTCTTGACTGACCT
Organism: Magicicada septendecula; assembly: GCA_034769895.1. Lineage (NCBI taxonomy): Eukaryota > Metazoa > Arthropoda > Insecta > Hemiptera > Cicadidae > Magicicada > Magicicada septendecula. The sequence goes on along the minus strand of CM068368.1, from coordinate 81,838,935 downwards.
GTTCAACGCGTGACTCAGACAGGAATACTTTCCTAAGAAATGGGGAAAGGCTAGGTCATCGTTTTCCCGAAGCAGGGAAAGGATGCTTCTCGTCCCGACAACCTCCGGCCCATCAGCCTTCTATCCGATACGTCCAATGTTTTTCAGTGTCTTGTATAGCGTCATGTAGAAGACCATCTAATTAACTTTGACGTGCTGGTCCCCGAAGATTTCGGCTTCCATGTGGGGCATTCCGCCATCATCAGCTGATGAGAATGATGGAATACATCACGGACGCCAGATGTCGGAAAGAACAGGCCGTTGGCTGTTTCTTAGATGTAGAGAAAGCCTTCGACAGCAAGTGGCACGATGGGAAACTTAGGGAAGTCCAGCTTCCAGACTGCTACCTTCAGTGTGAAGTCGCCATATTCTCCAAGTGACAGAAGTACCCGTTTAGACAACTACGCATAGGCAGGATGTACTTACGGTGGGGACATAGGTGTACATCTCGACCGTCGGCTAACCTAGCGTAGGCGTACCCACGCTCAGACAGTTCTTAATCGAGTATCCGCTCGTCTGAGCTTACTGTTTTCACTCCTGATCACCTCGGCTATAACCAAGAGACTGGGCAAAATGTTCGTCGGTGTAAATTTGCTGCCGTTCATAACTTACGCCTGCCCGGTCTGGCGTTCCTCGATAAACGTGTATAAAAAGAAGTTGCAGATCGTCCTCGACTGGGGACTACGTCCCGCCCATTCTCTTCTCGCCGTCTAAGGAGGGGACTTGGCGTCAGCTCCTTAGACGACACATTCAGGCGGCTTGCATGCAGATTTTATGCACGTGCGGCGAGGTTGCCAGATAATCCTCTGCCGGGCTGGGCAGGCACCGTATACGTCCAGGTGGTTCGTGGAAACCCCCTCAGTGTATACTGCGCTAGTGTACTCTAGCACAACAGCCGAGAACAGCCTGCTACAGAACAAATCGCCCTACCCAAGCAGGACCATGAGACAGGAGCTCTTGAACGCAGCTCGGAACTTAGATTCCTTGTGGTAAGTCTCTGCGACCCACAACCACACAGCCCAGAGTCGTTCAATTCGATCACTGGTGTTTGTAAACTGTGATCTCACGTCAGTGAAAATGTCTATCATGGGTACGGACAAAACCATGACAACCATGTCTACTGAATGTAGACAATCTGGACTACGGCGTAACAGCCGGGAAAATTGTGACAGTTTAAACACCGGCCGTGCCGCTTCTCCTATGCGTTTCTACTACTTCAGTGTTATCCGTGTATTACAACACATTGTGGAACTGTTTAAGTTTCCTGTAAACATTCTATATACAGAATAAAAGTACTTAAGTCCATGTTTCGAAAATTACCAACTTCTATCAAAAATCGATTTTCAACAACGGTGTTAGATCGGAAATTTAATTAAGAAAATTGTCTTAGCATTAAGAAAAAAATTAAATTGGATGTATGGAATGAAATACGAGTGAGTGACCGCGCCCATAGGCGGTGATAGAAGGGACGAAGAAGTTGTTTACCTAAGTTTTTGCGTTGAATATAGAAAGAAAGAGGGCAGGTTTTGACAATATATCGCACTTTCAATCTGTGCCGGAAAGGATCTTACAGTTAAAGTGTGAATGAGAAAGGTTTTAAAACGTTAGGTATTGAAAAGAATGTACACACAAAACACAGACTGTACTAGAAATAATTGTAAAAGTACCGACACGGGTGACTGAAGTCGCTAGTTGATAATAGCCAGAAAGGGCATCTAACTTATACCTTGTTTACGAAAATGTTACGCGCGGTAGGGCAAGGGGACGTTATCTAGTCCTATTATAGTTATTTCCGATCTGTTGATGCGATGTCAAGCTTGAAAGCGCTAATCAGAATACTTTTTCTATAGTGGTGTACAACATTGTTAATTATGTTGGTGTTAAACCGGTTTATTTTCCTTTAAAGGCGTTTAATTGTTTTTTCTCAAAAGAAGACACTATGTTTGTAACCGTTCATAATCTTTCGCAAGCATACAATATTCTTGCCACAAATACTTTTCAATCTTTTAAAAAATATATGATCGCTAACCATCAGCATATAACGACGCGATTGAGCTCGGTACTTGCCATACAACATTGCAGTCTGTGATTCAAGCTTCCTTACCCTCCATCGGGGCTTTAAGTAGGCTCTTCCTACAGTTTAACTACAATTTTATTTAATCACACTTTCATTTTGGTTACGAATCATATTTCTTGAAAGCAACTAAAGTGACTTAAATGTTTTAACAACTTTTTAAGTAATCTGAAATGGCTTTGAAAGTTGATACAAGTCCATTAAACTTTATTGCATTTTTATTTACCGCCCTGCTCAAATGTGGATACAAGAAATGACGTGGATCAATTCAGGTTATTTATCCTGCAGATGTCGCTCAAATACCGAAACGAGGCGCTTAAGCATCAGACATAAAGTAAGAAATAGTATTGTTAATTTTTCTTGTAACGAATAATTAGTTAACTTTTGGAATTTTGATAGTTGTGTTGATAAAGAATATTCATTAGTTTATGTATTCATTAATTTATGACATGTATATGTTATGTTTAAAATATTACTATAAAATTTCATTGCTGTGATTACTGAGTATAATTTAAAAACAGAGAACTGATATGTATTCTCGCGTGGACTTCCGCGGCCGGTGTCCATCAAGTTTTGAAGTTTTCCGGTACGGACCGGTACGGACCGCGTCAAAAATGTCTTGTATGACAATGCTTCACTCATATTACAGTGAATATCCTCAGGTCTAAGTGGCAAAAACGCCGGCAAGCGAACTCAGTTATATAGTGTAGAAGTGGCGGTGGGTGGTCTTGCAAGTGGACCCTGCCCTGTGGGCGTTACGCTTTGTGCATTATTTGTGCGGCCACTCAACCCCCGTTCAGTCAAACCAGGAAGTAAAGAGTACCATGTCGTACTAAGCGTGGCGGTTTCTCTGTTGATGTTATTCTTGTGTTTATTAATTTCTATTGCTTCTAGGATCAATCTGTCATAATACCTATTCGAAGACGCATCTTTAATAAGGTCATGTAATAGGTACTATGACAGATTGATGACAGATTAATAGGTACTTGTAATACGATTGAAACGATGTCATACAAGACATTTTTGGCGCGGTCCATACCGGAAGAAAATTTCCTGAACACAAGAGGACTGATATGACTAGTATTGGCACTTCTGTTCCATCCAAATATAAACACTTCCATCCAAACTCAGTCACAAAGCTTTGTAATTGTAACTCAAACTAATAAATGTAAGATTATTTACTAACAAGGCAAAAATACAAATGTAGTCACTAAAACATCTACACTTGAAAACAAGCGTATTTGAAAATTTAATATGCAACAAACATATATAAAAGTCAGCTCCCTTGATTTTATTTTGGTAATCTTTTCTTTAAACCCTCTAAGCGATGAGTGATTTCTTACGGGTAAAACTTCTGTTCAGATTACACAGATTCAGACACACACTTTTATATTTCAGATATTCTATCCTTGTTTGTTCAGCACACCTCGTTCCAGACCGAATTTTGCAGCGGTATGTTCCTTCAACTGCTTCTGCTCTTCTCTCAATTCCTCAGCACCTTCGGTTTCACTACTAAAGTCTTCTTTTCGCCAATTATCTGCTATTTCATTATCATGCTGATCATTAACAACAGCATTAGGTCTTTCAACCGCCACTCACATCTTCTGAGGACGGTGCCAGATTCCAGGGATCGAAACGTTGAGGGAAAAAAGATTACAGTGTAAGCAGTCCGAACAGAGGGTTTACTGTAATCTTTATTCTGTCATTTGTCATTCTCAAACAGTTTTTATTTATCTTCTTCTTCTTCTTCTTCTTCTTCTTCTTCTTCTTCTTCTTCTTCTTCAAAGATTAGGTTATATAAATCTGTTCCGGCACCCATCTCATCCTCCGTCGACCCACGTCTCTTCTACAAATGGCTTTATACTTCAGTGCCGCTTTTGGCAATCGATCCTCTTTCATCCTTTGCAGATGATCCCACCTTTGTCTTCTGTAAACTGAAATAATTTCATTTATGTCCTCTACTTCGAGTTCTACTCTGATATATTCGTTACTTATTCAATCTTGCAATGTATAATTTTAAGTATTTCGAAGAAACTGCATTTCACCACTCTGAATCTTGCCGCTTTCCCTTTTTGTCATGACCCACGCCTCACTTGCATAAATCAACGAGGGTATTGCAATTGTCTTATAAAATGTATTCCTTGTGCTGTATCTTGTTTTATTTCTAAGATTTCTATGAATCGTACCACAAATATTCCTAAATTTATTTATCTTCTCTCTTATATCATATTCAGATTTATAGTTTACTGCACAGCCGAGATATTTGAAACTGCTCACTTGTTTTAAAGTGCTGTTGTTTACAGTCTACTGTATATCTTAGTCCTCACTGGATATTTATCTTTCTTACTGGTTTTGGTCTTTCTTACTGAAATTGTCATTCAGTATTCTCTTGCCACTGCTTGTAATTGAAACGTAGCTCTTCGTAAATTATCCTCATTTCCTTGAATAAGAACTATGTCATCCGCATATAGCAGGGAACCCATAAAAATTGATTTGTGTGTTTTTATTTATGTGAAATAGTAATAACAACAGCAGATAATAGTGCAGTTTTAAATTAATGTCAGTAACGCAACGTTGTTATGCCAATATTTATTTGCATAAACAGTAAAACAGTCTACATGGCAGTAGGCTACTGACCGGAGATGTTCACTTATCAAATTGGACTTCTAATAAATTAAACAGAGTGTCTAAAATAGAGTATATAAAGTAGAAAAACAAAGCGATTAAGCTGAAGTAATGTGTATTTTCTATTTGTTAAAACATTTAGTTGCCCAAATACTTTCAGTATAATAGGCTGCTATTACGATTGCTGTTACGAGGGGAACGCCCAGATCTCTTTATAAGATTTAAATCAACAATATAAGCACACACACGCACACAGATAATGTAATACAAAATGGTACATACTGTTCGGTGGTCAGGCGGGTCGTCGCGTTTGAACAGAGGATACATAACAATTGAACATAGAGAAATCGCAATTTAGCACTTTAACGATTTGTTTAACACTTTCAACCTTGGCCATTTCAGCATAACCATGTTCCAACAGCCTGGCTGTTTTCCATATGTTTCTCTATTTTATTTAGTAATACGATTTGTTAAAAACAACATAAATTACATGTCAAATTAAAGACTGGGCCTTCTATTTTCATTAAGTCATACACTATTTACTTTTTCAGTAGGCGAAATTAATTTTTAGTATCTAGATTAGAAGCATGTTTTTGATAAATAAAAAAAAGTTTTACAAGGAATTTTCACATAATAAATTGGTTTTTATTTGTAACTACTGTACAAAAATTCCTTTCCTGAAAATATTAAGGCACAGAATACAGTAAAAATCAATATAATCTATTTGCAGTAATCTACTTTTGTATGGTACAAAATGAAACGTCAGGATAACACAAACCGACATCTCAAGTTTCACAACAGTAAAAAACCACAGAGCAGAAAACTGATTTGTGCTGCTATCTGTGTATACAGTTGGCAACTACAAAGTCCAGTCTGCAAGTACAAACAACAGAAGCCTGTAAATGTTTCGTGCAAATGCCGTTAAATGCGTGTGAAGTGACAAGCGTAAAATTTACGGGCATCGGGTCGAAAGTGTTCAATAAACGAAGACATCCGTACGGTCGTACATAACAATTCTTGAAGCTTACGATTGTTCAACGACAACACACAGTAATGTAACGCAAAAACAAATCTCACTTGTTTAACAGTGGCAAACTAAATAATGCAACACACTAATAACACGTGACAATTTCTCATTCACACTAACTAGGACTCCGATGATCACAACAAATTGCACAGTGGTGTAGCTAGGCTTTTTGCCGTCCGGGGCAAGGAGGTCGTCGGCCGCCTCGCCTTCCCTATTAAAAGAGGACAAAAGAGGGAAAATAAAGGCCCAGCCAGTGAACAAAGTACTTAATAAATGCAAATGTGTAGATTTTTATATGAAAGCACGTCCAGAAAACGTCTTAAGAATATTTGTTAAGTCAAAATTAAGAAATAACATATTATAAGTTTAATATTACCGGTATTCAGTTTGTATACATTTATTAGTAACAAATGTAGATCATAAAAAATGTAGTAATATAAAAAAATGTATAACATAAAAATGTTCTAATAAACATGCAACTTCCTTGTAGGCCTAAAGCGCATCGTCAAAACAATATTCTAAAGCAACATAAAGTTAAACAAAGAACTACATTAAAAGTAATAAAATAAAAAATAAATCACTTACCATTTCAGGTTAATGGTTCCGTCTTCTATTAATAAACGCTTAATATTTAATAAATATTTAAAACGAGACATTCTAAAATGTAACTTTTCTGGTCTTAAGTGCTGCAAAGTCGGTTACTAAATCACAATAATCAAAAGACGAAGCAATGTCGTTTTCAATTGAGAGTATCGCTAGATTTGATATCCTGTCCTGAGATACTGTTGATCTTAGGTATGATTTAATCAATTGAAGTTTACTAAACGATCTTTCACAAGAAGACGCAGACACTGATAAAGTAAGAAAATTTGTAAAGATGTTTCTAGTGTTTTGTAGGCTTCTAATCCCATCGAAGAAAAGTATTGTAGCAGTCCCTGAGGTGTAAAGTCCAATTGTTCTCCGTTAACGTTTGCCCTTTTTAATAAAAGTATGACGTGTTTCAAGTCACTGAACAATTCTTCACTGTGAAAACAGTTTTGGAAGCACTGTGCACTGAATATTGATTTGGGAAGCTGTTCCTTAAAATGTATATCACCATCATTTACGTACGCCTCAAATTTACATAGGAACCCAAAGCGTTTTTCTAACGCTTTAATGTTAGAGAAACGGCTTGAAATTTCAACTGACAGTTTGTCCAAAATTTCTAATAGAGAACGTCGCATTTCTTGCCGAACGGTTAATGCAGAATAATGCAGAATCGTCTGCATATTCCCCTGTATCGTGCGCTTCCTTCTTATCCTTTTTGTGATAATGACACCCCATTTATTACATACCTGCTCTGCCTTAGTAATGACATTGTCACACAGCTCATTCCTCCAAACTTTTAATTTGTCCGTTAGCATCTCCAGAAGTGTCAATACTTGAATAAAGCTTACTCCCATTGTCTTGAATAAAGTCTATGCGCGCTTTGCCGCCCTCCTGGCTATGCCGCCCGGGGCGGCTGCCCCCTAGCTACGCCTCTGAAATCCCAAACATAAACTAATTCCGCTTCTCAATTTTGTATTTCTGCCCCAGATGTGTGGGAAAACGTGAACTGGATGCCAGTAAAATAACCGACCACAAGATTTTTTGGCGCGCCTGGAAAGAAAAACAGCGTTGCCTAAAGGCTCGGGCACACGAAACGTGAACTGTCGCGGCGGTCAGCGATACTGGATCGCGGCGGGAAGGCGGTAAAGTTGTTTGCGTAATATTGCATCTTGCATCATCTCCGTCACATAGAAGGCGATCTGTCGCGACGGTCTAGTCTAGACCGCCACGACGAGCGATACAGATGTACAATTATTACAAAATTGCCAAGCGGGCAGGGCGATATGGCCGACTAAAACATGGAAATTTTTATTGATAAAGTGCGGGATAATGTTCTTTTATACGATACTAGTCACAGCGATAACAAGAACCTGGTAAAAAAAAGCAGAGGAATGGGTAGATGAGCAGCCGAACTGGGCACGACCAGTAAGTATGTTTGGAAATATTTTTTGTTATTCGCTTTTCATGTGTTATTCTCGGCAAAGGCGGTGGTATTCGTCAAGGCGTTCCCTATTTTTGTTGATACTGTGAACCCAGCACCGTGCTTAGTGCAAACAGAAGAAACTGCACTGATACTAGGACCGCTTAAGAGTTGTTGTATCCTGTATGGCATAGCCAGATCGTTGCCCGCCGCGACAGACCGCATTCTGTGTGCTCCAGCCTTAATCCTTCCGCTAATCCAACGCGTGAAATGCGTCACGTAGCTACCATCTTGCTGTAGCAACAGAATAATTACAACAGTTCAATAACTAGTAACACGTTGTAGTGTGACAGCAGTTGCTCGGTCCAGTGTCGAAAGTCCGCTGCCAGTAGTTTGATAATGTTGCGAGTGGTTTAGTAAAAGTTAGGACTAAATTGTGAATATTAGATCGCTCTTCACGTCGGGACCAGAGCACACTTCTTGTCATTTTACTGTTTACTCATTAATCTACTATTAATGAGTAAAAAATACATCATTAGTAGAAAAAATACAGTATTAAAAAACAAACGGTCTCGGTCAGTTACGACGAAAACCACAGAGCACATTCACCTCTTTCACATGTTCTTACGCGGTCAATTGCGCCCCGCACTTCACTTATTGTCCGAATCTGCCATTTAGAAACATTTCGATTCTGAGCTTCGATCAGATTTCAATTCTGCAACTTTTCTTGGGCGAGCAGCCTTTTTCTTCTAATACTTTTGTAACCTTATGTTGTGTTAGGTCAGGTTAGGTTAGGCTTAAAATTAACAGCATTATAACGGTAATTTCTGTATTATTATATTATGAGTAGTAGTATTATGTTATTATTATAATAACATGAAGACGCAACAGACCGGTTCAAATATCCACAACGGTCGCAACTGACCGGGTTTGATACGATTGGATCGCAACTGACCACGGTCCCATTACAGTACAACCTCGTTTATCCGCCCCTAATTTATCCGGATCTCCGGTTTATCTGGATCAGTTTTATTATCAAAATATAATTTTTTTATCTACACTTTTTCTCTACAACGTAACAAAAGTTTTAAATACGGTGTGTATGTGACGTACATCGTAAAAAGTCGATTATTTGTTTAATTCAATATACTATACAATTACGCTAATAAAAAATAAAATATTACGTATACGGGTTTAGTTGTGACGGCAGGGAGGGCGTTGGCCAATGGCCATCTGCATAGCACTTTGTTGTGTAAATGACTCACCTACGAATGTGGTCGTGGCGAGGGAGCGGTGCCCTTGAGCCCTCTACCCTTCTCCGTCATACTGCGCCTCAGTTCCAGATTGTCGGGACTTGAGTCTGCAGACTGGCGAGCGTGAAACCGCTCGGGCAACTTCGTTACTGTTCGCCCGCCGCTATTGTCTAGTCTCTCGTCAACACGTTCACTCCACCCTTACATGTATAATGAAATCCACGTATTTTTATCCAAATTGGGTTTTGCCTGTGTGCATAGCGGATGCAGAATTGAATATTAAAATGAATATTGATTGTGGTCACAGTTAAATATTAAAAGATAATATAGAATTAATTTAACCATATCGTTGTACTCCATTTATTACCCTGAATTGTAGTTTTTGTTTTAATTCAGGTAATAAATGCTACCTGAATTAAAAACCACTGTGATTTCAGTGGCTCCCCAGATAATTATGAACCTTTTTACTACATCGTCGCATTAGTATATGAACATACAAACATATGAACTTATACTGTTTTGCCGGTTTTTAGGTTCAGTTTTTTGTACTCACAATGTTGGTTTTGATATATATTGCTGTAATCAGTTGTGGTAAAACTCCTCTTTACCTGCGCACTAACTTCGCAGGTTGTTTCGTATTTATCTGGAGTCAAATTAATCAATTATTTTTGTTTCTGGAGGGATAAACGCTGAAAAAATATACAATTCAGGGTAATAAATCTAAGAATCGATATGATATGAATTAATTCTCAATTGTGTTTATTATTTATCTTCGAGAATTATATAGTTACCTTTATACCTTTACAATCAATATTCATTTTAATATTAAATGTATTTTTTCTCTGTAAACACAGAACTGAACGTTCTGCAGTTGCAGACTATAACAAAAACGATGACCAATCAGAACGCAGGAACATTAGCTGCTGGTAAAAACCCCGTTGGGACAAATATAGGTCTATACGCAAGTGTGTGAACTAAGTCTGAGTAGCAGACAGTTTGTGAATTATTGAAGATTGAAGAAAATGAACTGCTTTCGTATTTCCAGGAAGATTAATTTCTTAATTTAAAATATGAAACATTATTTATACTAACTTTTCCAGCAATATTAAAAATTAGGATAACTCACAGAAACATTATCACTTTACACAGAATAAAACTTTACATGAATACACACAGACACTTGAATACACGAAAAATTTACACTTGAGTTTACGTATTTGAAGCCGTGAACTTAATAAAATTATTGTGCTAAAATAAATACACAAAAGTTTAACCAAACGTTTACTCACATCTGACAACAGAATATAGGCGGGCATAGCTGAGAACGAAGGTAGTCGAAGTTGCCCGAGCGGTTTCACGTTCGTCAGTCTGCAGACTAAAGTCTGTCAGGTGACACCTGGCACTGTTTATTTGTCTGTGCGTTATTAACCTGTCCGATTCCAGCGTGCTAACACCGGATTTTTTTTAACTGTACGTGTAGTGAATTGTGTACTGCAGTGTGTATGAAATGGCGTCGAATCGAAAGAAGGTTGTTTCAGTGGACAAGAAATTAGACGCAATTAATCAAATCGACAAAGGAGAACCTTTGAAGAAAATAGCTGCTGAGTTAGTGGGAAAAAACGAAAAGAAACTGAAGACTTTTGCTTAAAAATGATATGTAAAAACAGTTTGGAAAACCGAGGCACAATTAAGAAAGCAAAACATGAAGCTTTGGACGAAACATTATTTTTGTGGTACAGTGCTCAGCGTGAACGTGGTGTTACAATATCTCGACCTATTTTGGCACAAAAAGCTTTGAGTTTGAATAAAAAATTACCGAACCCTGACGTGAATTTCACTGCTAGCCAGGGGCGGCTGGAACGTTGGAAAAATTGACATGGAGTTCGACAACTAACACTGACAGGAAAGAGCCTTTCAATTGATGCTGTTAGCAGTGAGAAATTCAAAAAATAATTTAAACAGTTTATTTTGACAGAGAAATTGACACCAGGCCAAATCCACAATGTGGATGAAACCGGGCTTTTTTAACGGATGCTTCCAAGTAAAACTTTAGCATCAAAGACAGATGACTCGGCCAAAGGCTATAAAAAAAGCAAAGACAGACTCACTGCTATGGCCTGTAGCATGCGTCGGGAAAACACAAGTTTCCGCTCGTCATAGTAGGGAAGTCTAGAAATCGCCACGCACTTAAAAATGTTAATTGCGCTTCGTTATCAGTTGTGTATAGATCGCAAAAGTGTCCATGGATGGACAGGTTTGTTCTCAAGAACTGGTTTTTTGAGAACTTTGTTCCCGGGGTGCGAAAATTCCTTCAAGAAAACGAAAGACAGATGACTCGGCCAAAGTATTAATATTTTTACTACATTACTGTAAAGGATTATTAATTTTCTTTAACGTGTCGAAATTCGAGAAAATTTTATCAGAAAGTCACAGTACGAGGCTTCATCAAAACGTTCACGCAGTTCTTCTTTTTTTTTTTTTTAAGTTATGCCTTCATTCATCGACACTCTCACTGCCCCGTTCAAAGTAGTCTCAATCAAATGTAACACCATCAAGCCAGCCGATTTGCAGTCTTCAGAATACACTAAAAACTCGTTTATCCGAATTTGGTGGGATATCCGCGCCCGTTTCGGATAAACCGAGACATCTATTTAAATAATAATATGTACTGTATGTAAGTACAGTAACTTTAATAATAATAATTTAAAAGTTACGTACAGTGAATATGACACAATAAACTATAAAACAGCAATGAACTGTAAATTATAGTTTCTACAGTACTGGAACAGTTCTATTGCCTGTTCGTACAGTAATCAATCATAGTTTTTTGCCTAAGCTTTGAAGCTCGTTTGCTGGCTGCCCGATCTCGAAGTCGTTTCATTGTTAGAAGTTCTGCAGGGGAAGTTTCAATGTTTACATTTATGTTTACAATATATGAACATAATACTTTATGTTCGAAATCCGAACAAATCGATAATTTGGAGTACCCCTTATCCCAATTAGTTCTGATTGTTGACTTTCTACTTTATATAACGTGGAAATATTAACGCTATTAAATGTTTAAATATTTACGCTTTATTTTTGTACGCTATTAAATATAGATTGTAGCGACAAGAAAATGCTTTAGTGTATTTTTAAAATTTCCTAAAAATTGTTTCGGATAAACCGGATTTTTGGATAAACGGGATTCGGATAAACGAGTTTTTAGTGTATTTCAAGCATGCACTTTTTGGTACATCCTTCCCTCGATTAGTGATTTTCGTTTTACGTCTTCAACGGTCGCGAAACGTCGTCCTTCCGTAGAAATTCTAATTTTAATTCTAATTAAAAAATATAGCAACTCATAAATACTGAGAGGAATTTATTCAACAATAACTACCTAAAACATTATGGAACAGTCGTATTGAATTCTGATATCGCTACGTTTATTCGCATAACTTATGTGTATTTATGTGATCGAAATTGCAAATAACATTTTTTGGCAGTGTTTTTAACCAATATTAAATAAGTATATGCAATGTGTAAATCAACATAACCAAATTAATATGTTGGTGTACATGTCTGTACAATAACACTAATTCAAAAAGCGATTTCTTCCGTGTCTATCCATGTGTAGCTCCTCAAGATGATATTCAAAGCGTTTTTTTACAGTAGTGCCATCCGTAAGATGGTACAAGATCCACGTATAAAAATGGTTGTACACTTTAAATACCGTTTCGTTGTCTACGTATACAAATCGGTACGGCTCATACTTAAATTGTCCGTGAAGAGTGTAGTAGTAGATGTCTTTCTCATCCTCTTGTAAGCTAACACCTTCGTATGCCAGCTTGATGTTGGCATAAAACTCTATTCTTTTCACGCATCTGGGAGGCGCTGAAAGCAAAGTTATGCGATCATTTAAGTCACTAAGCTACTCTCCCGAGTTTTCCACTATTAAAGCGCTGTTGTTGACTTTGGCCACTTTGCATATGCAAACAATTATATTTGAATCATTTAACACCTCATGCTAGAAATTTTCAATAGAATGCTTTAAAAACTATAAACTGCAAATAAATACCAGTGCTAATAAAATAATAATCTCCTATTGGCTGGCATACAGAAACCGGTTACCATAGCAACACGGCGCACGCTCATTAACAAACAGTGTTCTTTTATCTTGTTACGGGGAAATCTCCGACCCATATTATTTATTTTTATTTGAGTGGCGGCCGACAGAACTTTTAACCTGTCAATGCCTCTCCCGCCAGCCTCAAGGTGCAAAGCGGTATTTGTTGAAACGTTCTGTCGCCTGCTGTATACGTTCAGGACTGTGCCTCAAATCGTTGGACCGACGTCGGAGGGATTGACAACATTAATCCCTTCTAAAGTTTGGACAATCTTAAAAAAGTTTGAAAGCTATGTATAAAAATAGGAAAGAATGTTTTACCAGGGTTTCAAGTGACCAAAGGTTTACGCCAGGGATGTTGTCTATCGTGCACGCTTTTCAAAATGTATACAAAGTAAGCAATAGAGACTTGGAGAAAAATGTGCAGAACATGGGAATTCCACTTGATGGTGATGCAGTTTATTCATTACAGTTTGCTGATGAAAATTTACTTTTGGCTCAAGATTTTGAGGACATAGAGTACATGACTAGAAAATCGATACAGTAGTATCAGAAATGAATAAAACAAAATACATGGCAATAGGTGACCTTCGTCAGGACTTGATATTTGAGGAATACATGGGGATGATTTCATCTAAAGAGAAATACAAGTGTTTATGGGTGAAAATAAAGGTCAGTGGGACGCAAGACAAAGAAATAGAATCCAGAATTAATTTGGGAAAGATGGCTACATCTACATTAAAGGGAATCCTGTGGGATAAGCAAATTACACCAGAAACTAAAATATTTTAAACCGTTGTTAGAAGTGTCATGACTTACAGCTCAGAAGTTTAGACTACTAGTAAACAACACACAAGAATAAAATTAATGACAGCAGAGATGGACTTTTGGAGACGTTCTGCAAGAGTATACAGACGTGAGAAAATTAGAAATGAAGTCATTAAGGACAGAATGAATGTGAAAAATTCAATTGTTGATTTTTTCCAAACAAAAAAATTACAATGGTATGAACACACGAAAAGAATGGCACAGGAAACATTGCCAAGGAGAATTATGGAATGGAGCCCATCAGGAAGAAGGAAAAGAGGAAAAGGCCACCTACCACTTGGACAGAAGAAATTCAGACTATATAGAGGGAACGAGAAATTGAAGAAGATCTTTGGATGGACAAGCAGCAGTGGAAGATGAGAATTCAATCACGTCTGTAACCTTTGGTTCCGGAAAATGTGTAAACATTGTACAGCCGGAATAATAAAAAAAATAAATGAAAGCTATGTTTGGGAAAACACTTCATATACTGTTACCAGTAATGAACATTAGTAGGAAATAATAGATGTAGGCCAATAGACTCCTATATAAACATACATAAATTTAACAGCTAGGACTAAATGATTCGTATGTGTTATTTACGCTTTAATTTTATAAGTTACTAAAAAAAATTAATGCAATAGTTTGATATTTTTATTGGTTTTAGAACGATTCTCTGCGTTACAATGGTTTTCTACTATAGGAGTGGTAGAGTAATCGCAATTTTTTGTAATTTTTCAAATATCAGAACATTTTTAACTTCCTGATAGCTTAAATATTCAGAAATTTTAAATTTTCTGACAATTGGAAACAAACTGATTTTGAAATTTTTATAATAAACGTTTTCATTCAGAAAAATGAGCTCGAGTTCTGCAGCTTTACGGGTTTAGAATTTCAATTATTTAATAAAAATAAGATTATATTATTATTATTATTATTATTATTATTATTATTAAATCCTTAAATTCGTAGTGACCGTCTATCAATGAATTTTTCAGTCAGTGAAGGGTTTATGCGGATCGGTCATAAATGTAACACAAATTTAACTTATTTGGTCGACGTTTCGACAATATTTATTGTCATCATCAGGACAATTGTTGCTGACGCCAAACCACAACTGTGATTTGTGGTTCAGCGTCACCAACAATTGTCCTGATGATGACAATAAACATTGTCGAAACGTCGACACAAATAAGTTAAACTTGTGTTACATTTTTGACAGATCCTCACAAACCCTTCACTGAAAAATTATTATTATTATTAATCAGTTCTTTGCTTAAGATAAAAACGCTAAGAGTCACAATAAAATTACCCACAATACTCAGTTGATATCCTCTTTTCTCAAAGACCCATAAAATCGGACCGAGCATGTTTTTCCAGTCAACGGACCATTTCCAAGGCTTTGCACACCACTTTTCATAATCGTCTGAGAAAACGCTGACAAATAGGCTTAACACATAAATAAACGGCTTAGTTGACATTGCTAGTTAAGATTTCGAATTAATATAGTCGGTTTTTTTTGTTATCCATAATTGGCTGACAACAACGGAGAATAAACCGTATCCGACAATGATTTAGCTACACGCGGTTCTGTATTGCGAAGCAGAACCGACCAGTAACTGTTCGTAGTTACACAATGTCTATTACACATTAACTATTATCTTTCCCACATTATCTATTGCACATTACTGATGAGCTCTACGACAATTTTTCAAGGCAGTTAATTCACGCCATCTGTTGTCGTACGAAACGTGCAGAAGTGAACTGTTTTTGTGACGATTTACTTTGACTTTCTGATTAAAAGTTCTCAAATTTCGATGTGCTAAATTAGATAAATGGGGTCCAAAGGGGGTGTGATGCGAACATATGCTTTCATAGAAGAGAAATGCACCAGCCTCTCCACCCCAACTCCACTCTCACCTACACGTCGGTGGGCCCTGTTACGCCGAGCAATCCACTCCAAGGTTGTGGTAACCAATCCCTTCGGCGGAGTGGATCGGTAAGCAAACGAGAGATGGGGGTTCTGTCAGGACAGCCTGGGAGTATCCTTGGTCCTGGCCGGGCAGGATGGTGCACATCGGCAGCAGGGTGTGCATCTAGTGTGGAGGCGGAGGAGGCTATAGTAGCCCAACGGCTGCACACACGGGCTGAGTCAGTTAGCCTACTGCGACCGGGCAGAGAGAGCTCGTCAGCTGAGGTGAAGGCAAGTCTTTAGGGGAAGAGCACCCTGGAATCAAAATTCCTGGTCCTCCAGGTTGGGGGTTGGATCGGAGAATTCACACAGCCCATCTGTAAAACTTTTATGTGCAGAAACCAGTCAGTTTCTTCGCCAGCCAGTTTTTACAATTGGGACCCGGGACTGGAGATCAGCTGCACTTGACCGGGACAGCTGACGGAGGCTGTTAAAAGGCTTTGGCTCAGTAATGGGTGGTTGCGCCGCTGAAGAAGAATTTAGATAAATATTCTGACGAAATCATGGACGGAATAGAAGCGCGTGGTGTCCTATGCCGCCATCAGACTGGTGCCCCGCTTTATTTACACTGGTAAATGGCGTACAGAATTTCGAAAGTTACCAATTATTTTATTAAACTCTCAAATTACAACAAGTAGCTAGCTAAATATCGATTACAATGACCATAGTAGTACTTTAGCTTAGAAAATACTAATAAATCCAATTTTTTTGATTTCGGCTTAACGAAGTCTTCTATTATTTCTTTTAAATTCAGCGTGTCAAGTATCTCGCTGTCAATATTCAACCTTGCTCACGAAGACAGTTGAACTCAACATATCAATGCGTTTTAATTCAGAAAATGATCTTTCAGATTTGCAGTTAGCTACTGGAATCGTCAAAAGCAGACGATAACCAATGTATATATTCGAAAATACATTAATCAATAATCCAGTTTAATACTTTGAGCGGACAAACTGTAGTATCATGGAATCTCCATTCGAATAATTGAAAAAAACCTTTTTCTTGCAAGTTTATTCATGGCACAAAGTGCTGCTTCGGCGAACTCGTCAAAAAGTGCACACACATACTTTTATTTATTTTGGATTGAGGACATTTTTTGTTTTGTCTTCACATTTATTATCTTTAAAAAGTCTTTGTGATTTAGGGTTGGATCGTCCCCCCCCCCTCTGACAGCTGAGGCCATGGTACCCGGTGCTGCAGCATACCCTAGCGTTATGGATAATCCACCACTGGAGGTAATGATTAAGCAGTGAAATCACAAGAAGTGTCTCCTGGTCACAACGTGAAGTTTAAATTAAACGTTAAGAAACAGATCAAGAAAAATATTTATCAATCGCAACTTAATTTTAGATTATATGATTCTGTAAATCGAACCAAGTTGAGCAAGTTGTCTTAGTAGATAATGGTACTAATTAATAGAAAATTATCGTACAACAGACTGACAGGACCGAACAAGAAGTTGGAGCACGTTTGTTAGTTTGTCTCCTGTATTTAAAAACCGCAACACGAGGCAGGAATATTTCCACGTGATGATGCAATGCGCCCATCTCAACCTCACTTGATGTAATAAAACTCTTTTGGCTACACCGAACGGACAGTCGACCTCAATAACTTCGCCGACCTTTAAATATTTTTCACAAATGTCGAGTATTGATAATACCTATACACATACATTAGTTTGGCATCGTATAACAACGTTAAGAGATTTAAAAAAAATTGTTTACCTAATGTCAGCAGGACTCCGCCAACCACTGGTATTCTTGACGTCGTCGTACCACGGTCTTCTTTGGTATTCTTATAATAAAAATATTTCGCTTTATTAAGCTCATTTTATTTTTGTAATCACATATGCAAATTTAAGAATAAAGTGGATTTTTCACTTTCCCAAAACCATATATTTTACACTACTCTGCATACCGTCGATCGTATACACGTACATTCAAGTTTATGTGTTCTCTACGCGTACATGTTTCTTCGTGGAAACCAAATTGAGTTTCAGCTCATTCGGTGATTTATTCCATGATTTCGCCAGCGCTTTGTTACTTGTATTTCCTTAGTATAGGCCTACTGTTTAGGCATTAAACGATTTCTGAAGTGTATAACAAACTAAACAAATAATGCTGACGAATAATAAAGTATATTTTTCCTTAATATTTATGAATACTTGGGTAAATGTTACAAGTAAACGTATTGAATAATGTGACAAAAGTAAAATGAAGAAGCAAAATAAAATGTAAGGAAGGAATTAAATCAGTGTCATATTGTTCAGTGGAAACAAAATACAGACACCAATGAAGTCACTAATTACCAGCTTTAATTAGTCACAAATAACAATTTGTAATCAACAAGGTACCCTCGTACAATAATTCAAGTTGAATTTGAGCAAATGTCAATCTCAACTAACAGCGTTCCACGCTAATTATAACACAATTATCACATCCCACTAATCCGCAACAACCACTTGATATCGGCACTACAATCTCGCTAGGTATATCTAACTTCTAAGCCGGCCGCTGTTGCTTATATAGGCCCCACAGGTGTTCCAGGATAGTTTTCCATTCTCTTGGTGACGTGCCGGCATAAGGGCTTAGCTACAAGTGCTCTCAAACAGTCCAGAGTGCTACGATAGTGGACGGCCCTGACACAGACGCCACACGCTGTACTAGTCGAGAAGCGTGTAGAATGCACTCTCGTCTTTTCGAGAAGGTTCCGGAATTGTCGTAGCCATATTCTATAGTTTTAAGTCTCTAGTATACCAGACAGTAGCAATGGATTAGTGCCCATTAGGCTTTGGTAAAGTTTAAAATCTCTGCCAGAATAAGATTTAATATTTACCACTGTCCAATATAGGTATCACTGACGACTGAATCTGTTTTCGGAAGTGTCCAATATATCGGTTTGCGAGTGCAAGAGTTAAGATTGCGTCTGGTTGCGTATATATGTTTCTTTTTTTATACCCCTTGTCTTTATGATATCCTTAACGTCCAGATGTAATTTACAAATATTTTTTACGAAAATATCGAACATCCTTATGTCGATGTCTGTTGATGGCGTGGACGTCGTGCCTACGCCCAACGAATGCTTACATATTGTAATATATATTACAGTATATTATATTATATTATATTGTAGTATATAATAGTAATATGTTGTTACGACGGTCTCACGGATAGTCGTATTGTGTACAGTGGAAACAGAATACAGACACCAATGAAGTCAGTAATTACCAACTTTAATCAGTCACAAATAACGACTTGAAATGAACAAGATACTCTCATACAATAAGTTTAGTTAAATTTGTCCAAAGGCAATAACAATGTCAATTATTAGAGTTCCGCACTATAATCACTGTCCACTAATCAGCAAAAACCACTTGATCCGCACTCTACAATTTTGCCAGGCAACTTCTAAGCCGGCCGCTATTGCTTATATAAGTCCAGTATGTGTTACAGAACATAATTTTCTATTCTTTTGGCGGCGTCCCAGCATACGTTTTCTTAGTTAAGGGTACTCGAACAGTCTGGAAGTTATAGTAAAATTTAAAGTTAAGCGCATGGAAATGCGCGAAACGCTTGTGGTCAGAGGGGAAAGGCGATGTGGTGGGAGTCGCTGTGAGATGTGAGAAGAGAATTGTTGTTATCAGCGACGGTGCAGCCAACCTATGAACATTATTTCTAATAGTAACAAAAACTCGCGACTGTTAAGGTTTGTTTGTAAATGTGTCACCACAAATCTTTATATCTGCGCTCGCGCGCGCGCGCGTGTGTGTATGTACTACAGTCACACAGCTGGCTTTAAAAAAAGAAATATACGTTTATTATTTTCGACGTGAATCAAATAATAATAACAATAATAATATTGTAATTGTATTACTATACAAATCAAGCAAATGATATGTACTGTTCGTGAACACGTATCGGAATTTGTTGCTGTTACATACCAGAATGTTTCATAACGTATCTGAGTGTTGTTTGGTTCTGTCATTGTGCACTGCTGATACGTAAAAAACTACACCCTTTCTGATCGTTTTTATCGCAATGGAATTTGCAAACTGTACACTTCCACTCCTTAATTACACTCTACTATCTCTGAAGTTTATCATTACTTAAAGGAACGCGTTCTTCGTATTGATTTAATTGGAAGAATCTTTTTACTCCTGGACAACAAAAAACGGTTTATTATTACTTTCCGTGCTTGGCTATGAATAACTTTTCTGTCTTTACTAAATGAAGGAGAAGTATCCATTTTAACAAATCTCGTTACTGGGTGATAACACAAATAATTACGATAATACGTAATTACAGAATAAAAACTACCAATAGAAAATAACTAAACAATTAAATAACTAATATTGTAAAACAACGATACAACTAATAATAAATTGAGATAATAATAACAAATGCAAGACTGAGATAGTACGCAACACAGTAACTGACAATGTACGGGTAACTAAAACATCACACGCAAGTTGGTACCACCTTCACTTGCATACCAGCTGATTTTCCGTTACCCTCCCGCCATTCAAATTTCAAAGTGGACTCGCCCATCCATAAATTGGTTTCTGCGCATATCCCCTTAACTTTCAATTTTACTGTACTTCAGTAGACTGCCTTGACAGAGCCAGTAAAGGTGTATACTACTTATATACTCACACCGGCTAGCCGAGAAACGTGTACAACTTTACGTAACTGCACCTCCCGACTTTTCGAGAGTGTTACGCAATTGCCGTAGTAATATGTTGACTCTGTCTTGGTAACCCATCTCTCCAGAACGTACCTGTCTCTCGCAATAGCCTATAAAACCGACGACCGTGTGTAAAATATCGTTGTTGTCAGTGGCGGCCCGTGCTTAGGTTGCACGGTTGCACAACCCCCCATTAAATCCCAAACTGTACATTAAATTATAGAATTATCAATAAAACAATAACTAACAATAGTGTTTTTAAGCTAAATCATCGTAATTAATCATTTGCCGATTGAATCGCGCAGACCAATACTAAAAACGGTACACGCTCTTGCCGCGGTGTATGCACCAACTGTGACGCGCTTTGTATATGGGAAAATACAAAGAAGTAGTGCTCTTGCTGGGTAGACAAGGGTGTTCCTGTTACAGCGGTATAGACTCGCTTGGTGTAATTAGGGACTGCAAAGCCCGCTTGTACGTCACGGCGCCACCAGCCTAATTGTTGGTAAATAACACGTGGCGCGCCAGGTTGGAATTTGTTATGTTAGTTGAGTTAGTGTCAGTTAAGTGTCAGTACAATTCATCGTTAAATGTAAATAATAAAGGAATAAGATGTCATAGTGTAAGATATTTATTATATTTAACTGGTAGGACGCAATTAATTCTGTCGTAAACTTAACGAAAACGCTGTTCAGTTTACGTCTTACTGACGAAAAAAATTGAAATTAAGAGAGTAGGTAGGCCTACATCAGACGTTTCAAATTTTTATCGTAGTGTAATCAGGAAACAGAATATTTAATCGTAAATTTAAAAAAGACTTTACAATAAATATTCGTGGTTACGTGGGTGTGACACTAAACTTACATTATTTTTCTTTCCTTGTGTATCGTTTGGAGGGTAGGAGACTTGGACACTTTATATTCAAAGAATAAAACAATTTAATACCATCCAACCCAACTGCAACCCCCAAATTTTCCATCCACCAGCCGCCACTGGTTGTTGTTGAAAACAAACTCTGCAATACAGAGACAATGTTTCAGACAGATGGCCCCAATTTTTACACATAAAGTGTGAGCAGTTATGGCCAATACTGTCATGTAGTTTGCCTTACAACCAAACAAATATTGGCGTAATAATAATGTAATACTAACCTTCAGTGCAAACTGCACATTTTTCATTTACTTTTCAATTAAGTAAAATTTTTTTCAGGTTAACAGAATAAAGATTACAGTATTACCAAAAAGAAAATCACTGACTAACGTTTGTCGATGTCTGGTGTATCTTAAATTTCAAATAATATTGTTTTTTATGGTGGTGTGTTGTGGCTACATTGGTATTTCCCACACGTTAGTAACAACATTGTACTTATTATTTTTATCTACGAGATCTGTAATTTAAGTAATGAGACTATTTCAGAAAACCTTTTGTTTGCAGTCAAACTACATATAGACTCTTGTGCCGTTCTAAAATAGATCGGCGATTATTCAGTATTTAACGTCAAAAATAAACGTTAAATGCTGTACGGTATTTAGCCCTAGCAGTTTTGATAAACTAACTGTAACTGGTTTTAACTATTAAAAGCGGCTTGATTAGTGCTGCACCCTAGCAGTTGAGATAAGCAATACTGCTGCCTGAATTATAATTAAGAGCGAGGCTTGATAGGTGCTGGACTCTCGCGAGAGCCCCGGTTTGCGAGCTCACAAAGCGGAACAGGTATCAAGAAAGTTTTTGTCTCGCTCTGATCGTCGCCAGTGTGGCAGCTTTTTTTGTTCTCTCCGGCAGAGAAGAATTTGTGGCACCATTCTTCCATCTATGACAGGCTAAAATCTATACAGAACTGCGGTAAGTCTCGGCAATATTTTTATAATTATCTATTTAAAGTTTTACTAATGAAAAACTTGTTTTATAGGCCACAGTAAATAAAATCAGTTAACCTTTTGTGTCACCACGTGTTGAGTGGTGCAATACGTAATTTAAAGGTAATTATTTTTAGTAATACTATATTAAATTCACATATCTTAACTAAGCCACTAAAATTGTGAGTCATATCAATGCAAAAGGTATTTGTTTAAATCGTACAGACATGGATGTAATGATAACCTTATTACGCTGCCTTGTGGTAATTGTGCAATACGTAATTCAGAGTAAGTTACATACAACCTTTACTAGTGATTATAGTAACACTTTATCAATATCAGAAAGCTTACTAAGGCACCAATTGAGAAGAATGTAATTGCCAAAAGGTATTAATTTAAATAGTATAGAAATGATGTAATCAGGTAACCTCTCTCAACCACGTGGCAAACAAAGATTCAGACTATGTGCAAATCTTATTAAAAGTGTAACAAGCCGAATAATTAGCTAAGCAAAATTGAAGTATGTTAACCCACATGGGTAAAGTTTAGTAATATTAAATGTAACTGTACTAGCTGTTTTCAAATAGGGCCTGTTGGCCATATAACCTTGCCAAGTGTGTCAAGTATTATATTTAGATAGCCCTAAAGCTGTGTTAAGATTATATATGGGTTTTGGGTGTGTGTGAAGTTTCTGGGGGAATTGTTTTGTGTACTCTGGCTGATAATATGTTGTGTAATCAGGGTTCCTCGATGAAGACGTGGACCGGCCCCAACCTGAACTTTTGAACATCCAGACTTCTCTCTCAACTTCATCTGCCGGAAAGGAATAGCAATGACGAAACACAAACACCCTATAATGTAGGCCACGAGATTGCCACTTCACACCCATGGACAAAATAAGGTGAACTCAATCCATTATATTCTTTACACGTTGTGATGCACTGAATAGAGCCAGTGAACCAATTCAATCATTCAACAACATGAATTTAAGTTTCTTAAACATTTTAATTGGATCCCCGATTAACGGGACAGTATAGTGCGTGAACTGGGAGGGAAATCATTTGTAAATTTTATTAATTTGTTTGTATAATCTGTTAGCTCAGAGGCTGACATGCATCCTTGGCAGCTCACCATTCAAACGTGCAATTCCTTCTTATTTTCAGTATAAGGGTTTCATTACTGCTACTAAGTTATTCAATTAACTTGTAATTTTTCTGTTTCAATTTCGTGTTCATTTTATATAGTAATTTCTCATTTTTAAATTCAGTTTGGTTTATATAGGGATAAAAGTTTCGGTGGTAGTTAAGTAGAATCACAAGTTTAATCCTGTACAGGTGCATGTTCATGCAGTGTTAAACATGTTGTTGAGACAGGTTGAATTATGCACTGACTTGCCCATCTACATGTCGGTCTCTGGGCCAAAATTACTTTTAAAAGGGTTATAAGGTTCATGACACATTACTATTTTCAAAACTTAACAATATTTCTATATATATAAATTCTATTAATTAATTATGATAACTGGGGTGTTCACTGTATTCTAAATTTTATTTCTCCCAGTATAAGTGCCCAGTGTGGCAGGATGCGAGTGCGCACTCACATCCGCGTACGTCGCTGTGCTCGTACAACGTATATATAGATGTATTTTAGTGTCTTTTTAATGTTTTAATGTTTTAACGAAGTCAACTGACGAATTTTTACTCTGATGATGGATTAAATCTAATCCGAAACGCGTTAGAAGACAGAAACCAAGCGGTCACAGTGACGGATTAAGGTAAAAATTTTAAAAATTTTATTTTATAATAGTATTAGGCACTTGGCCAAATTTTGAATTTATTATGTCCTGGGGACTACTGGTGTTGCATATATAATCTGATACACATGTAATGTGTTATGCACATATTAAGAATTATAAACCTAACATGGATTTTCATAAAATAATTAATGATGTACCTCATGGGGGTAGAAAAGGGTGTGGCAAGAGATTTATGTAATAATTGTCCTGTATTGTGGAACATGTAGATGTATCGTATATTCGTGTGTGTATTTTGTGGGGTTCTA
This sequence comes from Magicicada septendecula, assembly GCA_034769895.1. Lineage (NCBI taxonomy): Eukaryota > Metazoa > Arthropoda > Insecta > Hemiptera > Cicadidae > Magicicada > Magicicada septendecula. The sequence continues at coordinate 81,814,425 of CM068368.1, read as the reverse complement.
TATGTATTGTACATTTGGGTGTATTTTTGGGGGAGTTAGATATAGGGCTTATAAAAGAAAAGATGAAACATAGGGTTATATATACATTTAATTTTGATGACAATTAATTAATTCTATCTCTATTAATTTTTAATTAATATTTTTTTCTAAGAGAGTTAATTTATTTTAATTAACTTTAATAAAGAGTATGTAGGTTTGTCTCTATTTAATTTTAATTAATTTTGTTTGAGAATTAGTTATTCTAATTAACCTTATCAAGAAGTCTATAAATTTTATCTCAATTAAGTTTCAATTGATCATTTTAAAGAGAAGACAGAAAATAAATTTTATATTTATTAATAATTTTCAGGAAACATTACTTAAAGAAAATTAATGATTTTAATTTTTAATTCATTTTAAAGAGAAGATAGCAAATAAATTTTATATGTGTTAATAATTTTCAGGTGACATTATTTAAAGAGAATAAATTATTTTAATTAACCATTTAAGGGGAAAATAGTTTCTGAATGTTATATTTATTGATTTTGTTGTTAATATTTTTTTAAAAAAGGAGATAGAATAATAAAAGGGATTTTATTGATTGTTAATTTATGAGTTTTCATTGCAAGTCCCGTCTCACTGGATCCAGCGCATTTTTGGCTTCTCTAGGCTTTGGTCTAGTTTTAATTAACTTGTGGCCCCTTTTTTCAAAAAAAAAAAATATTTTTTTACCAGTCTAAGTTAAAGCGGGGTTACACTCTATCGCCTTCAGAACAGTTCCCTTGGGAAGCCACACAGCGATTTAAACGGGTTTTCCACTCTTCATAGCAGTGCTGGATCTCAGAAACTGGAATCTCCTTCAACTGGTCGGTTAGACTTTTTTTTTAATGTTGGCTGTTGTCCCAAAATGGTGTCCTTTAATATATTTTTTTTTAAAATCTCGGGAAGAGAAAGTAGTCAAAGGGACTCAAATCACGTGAATAAGATGGCTGAGGCAAAACAGGGATATTTTTCTTTGCCAAAAACTCATTAACCGTGAGTGCTGTGTGACAAGGTGAATAGTCATGATACAGCATCTAGTTCACGCTAAATTTCGTTTTTCAAAATTTGATAAACTGTAGTATTGTTAAAATTTAGTTGTTCTGCGACGATTCTGACGGTCAATCGACGGTCAGACCTCACCAAGTCCCTGAGTTGATCAACATTGTCGTCAGTTCTTGACGTTGACGGTCTTCCAGAGCGTGGATCGCCCTTAATGGACTCCCGGCCATCTGAAAATGCTTTAAACCAATTGAAAACCTGTGCTCTTGACAAAGCTTCATCTCCATACGCATTTGTCAATGTTTCAACTTCATACTCCTTTGTGTGAATGGAGTAGCATTGAGCCCGGGTTTAGCTCAAAGTTTGATTGCACAACGTTGTTTTATAACGCACGACACAAATTCACTTCACGAAAAGCTTGTTTACGTTTCACGTAGCAATAAGAGTCAGTAAATATTAATACTCAATATCAATCATCTGTTTATCTAGCCATCTGTGTTCATGGAAAACTTACAGTGTTGCCATATTGCCTGCTATATGATTAATTTCATTACTTAATTTACAGATCTCGTATAACGGGACTTGGGGTTGACTTACAACGGGTAGTGATTGAGTTTGGTTATAAGTGTTAATAGGCCTATTTGGATACAACTGAAATGTCATTCTTTCAGTTCACTGTTCTTAAGAAACTTTTTAAATTATATTCACTTCTTGTTGTAATAATATTTTTATAGGAATACAGATTATAAATATACTCATCACAAACCACTGAACCCATAAGTTAATCAATATCCTTTATCAACATCGCTATCCTAATTCCAAAAGTTAACAAAGTATGCATTACAAAGAAAAATAAAAAGTTACTTAGTTTGTTCCTTACGCTTTATCGTCCCGTGACGGTCTCTGAGCGACACCTACAGGATAATTGACTTGGCTTTTTCCTCAAGTGTACTGCTAACCGCAACTGCCAAACGAAAACTGCTGATTTCATTAATGTTGGCTCTTGGTGCTGGTCGGTTGCCAGTTTGATAGACGATAAATCTTATGAACTGATAAACCTACTGACACATCCTTTGCTAAGTGAATTACTAATATACTGCATTATTGAATTTAACAGGTGCTATGCTCCACATTATGTGTACATCTTTGTCTCACAAATTACTTGACAACGTGCAATTGTAGTTAAAAAAAATCTGCTGCAAAGTAATTAGTTTCTTTTCACCACCAAAAATATGAACCAAGTACTCGGATTTTAAATTTTTACAACTTGTTGAAAAAGTTGAGCGGGACAGTCGATGAAAATGCAATAACGTTCAAAGGAGCCCATCAACTTTTAATAATCAAGGGATTTATTATATACACATTTAATTATTACATTTAAATCCTATGGTAGCAGAAGAAACGTAATAATAAGTTGAAAAAATATATTTGTGTATTTAAAACTATAATACTGCTAACATACGTTTATGTATCAGTATAATTTAAAACGTTCTAACTTATTTAAAACCTTTTTAAATAACTTAAAACAGTTCTTGAAACATTTAATAACAAGTTGTTGCGTTCATGAAATATGATTCGTAAACAGAACCAAAGTATGATTGACTACAATTGTAGTTAAAGTTAAGTAATATGGCTCCCCGATAAGAGAACGGAAGCTAGAAACACAAATTGCAATTATTGTAAAGCAGGTGCACCACACACCACTACACGATGATAAATACGATATTGTATAGTTACGAAAAAACTATAAAAGTAATTATGAAAATTGCATGATTTTCAAAGGATCGTGGAGAATTGCAAAATGGTGTCCACTTTTGAGAAGAACAGTTAACTGTCTTCAAAGAAGGTAAACAAATCGATCCAATACCGTTATTGATAATAGATTTTTTGAATAAATTTGGTTATTTTTTAAATACGTTTCTTGGATTCAAATAATTTTTATTTTGTAAAAAGAATATTTATAAGATCCTTATGCAGTTCCACAATATATTGTAGCATTCGAAAAACGCTGCAGTTGTAGTCCTTAAAAGTAATGCATATGATGTTGTAGAAGATCTGGAAGGTATCTACATCATATTTTAAAGACTACGCTTACGTAAATTTTCACATTTCTCAGCGACTGCTGTTAGTAAGAGAATGGTGTTTGAAATAAATACGAGATAAATATATGGAGATGAAAGATGGTATTCTTCGAATGGCAACTTCATACTCAAAACAAGTTTCGTACAAACCTGTGCTGGACTACACGGATTTGCCTAAAAAATTATGCAAGTGTCTGAAGAGTTAGTCAAGATGTTAGACATTTGTGGACACATGGCTAGATTTAGGAAAACAGAATTAGTACTAACAGCACACTATTCTTCCAAGCTGTTGGTAACTTAAAGTTGTTTGTATTCTATTGGTAACTAAACACTGTAGTTAGTATTGTATATTCATAATTATATATTCGTAGTCTTATGTCAGCATAAATTGTCCCTATTATTTAGACGCTAAGCGGCTAACAAATAGTTTTAAATAGTTTTTCTTTTTATTACAAATCATATTATGTATCAGAATGTTATCCAGTTACATTATTTTACGCGTTATCAGAAATAAAATGCTAATATATTTTACAATATTTCAAGTGAATAATTTTATTCCAAACATTTAAACAGCATACAATAACTGGAATGTGTGTGTGTGTGCGCGTGCGCGTGTGTGTGTGTGTGCGTGTGCGTGTGCGTGTGTGTGTGTGTGTGAGAGAGAGAGAGAGAGAGAGAGAGAGAGAGAGAGAGAGAGAGAGAGAGAGAGAGAGAGAGAGAGAGCGTTAGTGCATTAAAAGTGTTACGTAAATTCAACCACGCGATATAACATTAATAAATATTGCTAATTAGAGAAGAACGGACACTGGAAAGATCTCCATTCTGGTTTCCATGTGTTCATATAATCGCGCAATCAAATAAATATAGAATTTGTCGTAAAGATACTACGGTGCATCTTCGTTTGTGTACCGAATAGTCGTATCGTCCTCCCTAGTAAATCTACCATAAAATACCTTATCATCATTATATAAATTATACACATTGAAACTTCTCGTGTAGATTTCAACGTCACGTTCTCTCGTGGATCTGAAACAGAAACAACCACGTAGATAACATACTGAATACGAGACAATACTGATATCGTAATACTGAGAACAGCCGTTATGAGCCAGTTACAATTTATATAATTTCAAAAAACCCATTATAAGATGTAATGAGATTACGCACTAAGCATTTTGTTTGTGATGTAAACGTTGTAACAATTCAACCTTTGTTAAGATTGATTTTTTTTTATTATTATTATTATTATAATTGATTATTAAAATTGTAAGTTACTGTTGTAGTTTAAAGTTTGTGGTTTAAAAGAGTATTAGACTCGCTATTAGTTCACTGTATTTACCTCCCCACTTACCATCCGTGGATAACTTCACTCTTCTCGGTGGCGACTTCCCTTACTGTAAACACACTTGACGTACATAGATATTCCTTTTGAATATCGAAAAAAAAAGCACATAAACAATAAAATAATTCAAATATTCAATTGTAAGTTGAATATTATCAGTAATTCAAATATTACCGCCACCTTATGAGATACTTGTTTCTAAACAAAAAATAAACTGTTGCTTCTATTTTATAGAAATTAAAACTCTGATTCCACTGATAATAAGCTGAAGATTTTATTGACAATGTTTAAATTCATCAAAACTCTTTTAAAACAATTAATATGACATCTTCATAAACAACAACAAATTAAATAAATATTGAGATCTCTACAGCTCAAGGCTGGTAACACTGTTGTAATGTACGATAGTATTGTGAACGAGGTTAGGTTCATTTTAGTTAATTATATTACCAATTTACGTGAATTCTTTGAAGACACATGATACCAGATATAAAGATGTGGTTTTGAATAACAATGTTTACTTATCTACGATTATGAAAAAGAACAAAAATTTTAAAATTATTAATCTTGATACGATAGTCGATAACATCGTACTATCGTATGTTATGCAAAAGTCTAGAGAAGCTAAGGTCAACACGTGCTTTGAACGTTGCACTGTTAAAATATTATTATTAATTCATTAGTTATCAGAACCATGTACTGGAAAAAGAAAAAATCTAAAGAAAAAACTCTTATTATTGCTTTCATTTCATAAAAATCATTTAAGAACAGAATTGTTTCTTTGTGACAAAAATATATGCTTCGGTTCTAGATTAGTTTGCCTAGGAACAAGTAAGTGATTATTTATAGTAAGTAATGTTGTCTGTAAGATTCTTAATAATATAGTTCCAAACACTTTATTTATAATTCATATGATGTGTAATTATCAGTCATGAAAATATTCGCACAAGAAAATTATTATTTATTAATTCAAAAGTTATAGTCAAGTAAGCGACTATATTCACATACTATGAGCGGTATCTAAGTTTAATTCCGCCGTTCTCAATTATTCTTTAAATATAAAATAATTATTTTTTAATTAATTATTGTCATTAGATTGTGCTACAACTTGTTTATTAAATTCTGATAATTGTCCATCATTACTCATTAAAGCACTCAAGCGTTACTTGACTAGTGCAGTCAAAACAATAACTCTCGTTCGTCAACGAGAATTATTCCTTTTATCATTTTCTTTAAAATTATTAAAATATTGTACTCCCTGGTTATATACACTGAACATGACCCTTATTATACACTGGTCATGTTAATTCACTATTCACTTAATTCACTTGACACTCGGTAATGTGGTGTTTAGTATAGGTTAATGTCTGTTTGTGTATTACTGTAGGTGACGCGCACATCTCAAAAAATATCTTGCTGACTTTCACATAGACCTCTCGCCGTGAGTGTTGCAGAACGATGGTCACATTTCGCTAAAGCGTCTCTTTTCGTCTGGTCATTTTAAGCTATTTGATTGGTTCAAAAGGTCATACTCTCAACCCCAAAACACTCTGGTAAAATAAAACTTTTAATTTTTAGCATCTCTAAGCGTGGGTTCGAGATTATCTCTGACGTATACATGGATACACAAAATGATTGAAAACCTTATAATGGTCATAAGTTTCTTATTTTTTGTCATAGCGTCATTTGGATAGTGGCATTAAATCGCGGACACTTGTGGCTTTATTTTAAGTCTAAACAAGCACTAATTCCGTTCATTATTAATTCACTTGATCATCTTGAAAACTCATATGGTGGTTCTTAATGCAAATAAGTCTTTTTCACCATATTTCGTCGTAATTACACTTCAATACTTATTACTAAACATTTTGAGTCCATTTCTCCTTCATGTTAGTACATAAAATGGTTATATTTATAGTTTAAACAAAATCTGTTAATGGCGTCTATACCAATTATGTTCGATTGTTTACATTTACTTGTAACGCCATTATTCCTTATTCTACTACATATTTCTGACATCATAACACTAATAGGTATATTTACTTACATTTGTTCATACTTTATTTTTGCTAAAAATGTTATTTTGTATACACATATAGTATGATCAAAATACTTTCTGTTCTCATCTCTCCATTTTGTCACTTATTTAGTTATTTTAGTACACAAGGGATATATTGTTAGTAATTAAAATAGTGTACAATTGTTGTACATTGTTGGTTCAATGTATTCATTAACTTTTTGTTATCTGAAAGCTCTCTAAGTTATAGTATGGTGTTTATTTACACCTGGTTCTATGATTGCAGTTAGTTAGTTTATAATATTTCAATTATTAAACTACTAGTGTTACATTTGTGAGGTGTTCTCATAGCAGTATTAGACATTTCTCTAACTACTGGTTACATTTTTCACACTCTTTTGATAAGTTTTGATAATGTTTTTTGACTAACTCTCTTGTCACATTGGGGTTCTGTCTATTTAACTTTATGATATTGCATTCAATCTGATTCATTTGCAGTGTCCTTCAGTACATATGGTATTCATTGGTTTGCATTTTTATTCTTATTTAGTCTCTGTTTGAAACAATTGTGGATAATTGCTTGGTTTAACTAATGTACATGATTTTATGTTATAGGTTCAACTCTTGTGAGGTTATGTGTCAGTTGTCTGACAACAATGTGCTACATACCTTTATGCAGTATTTAACTCAACTATTGCCATCTCATTATGGCATTCTACTACAATGGTTTATTATTAAGTTATACACATTTTTACACTATTTTTTGACACAATAACACTGGTATTCTTAGTCTAATTATGTTACATATTTTGGTGGGTTGTACCTAGTCTTTGGTACATTGATTGGTTTATACTCAACAAATTAGCTTATTTGCTACTATCTGTTCTGGTATTCATTTACATTTTGTCCTGTCTTGCTATGGCATTCAGGCACATTTCATGTTAAGGCTTGCAAAGCTTTTATTATTAATCCCTATGAACAATTAATTTACTGTTCTGTCTCATATTTTTTGGTGGTCTTACTGATTATCTATGTGATTTTACAATCTTGATTAAACTTGTTACACTAATTGTCTGTGCATTTCACTAGTTAATCGTGGATTCTTTCACTTATAATGGTTAATCACTTTTCTCCGTTATAAACATTTTCACTGGTATTGTTTGTGCTGTTTATGTGGGGTAAAATGGTTATCATATCACATGTTGTTACACTTATATTAAGTATTCACTGTCATTGTTCGTGATCACTTATTGATGCTCAACACTGGTTTCTTTGTTATTGGTATTCGAATAATCATTATACTTCTTCTGGTCACTATATTGATTTTAATTCCTTGTATATCTTGTGAATTTTGATGTCTTGTACTGTTCATACATAATCTTCATTCTTCATGGTACATTTCTTTTCCTCTTCTTCTTCTTTTCTTATTCTGGTTAGTTGTTTCTCACTGTCGGTGTTCTCCCTGGTTACACATTATTTGTAATAATCCATGTTCCCTTAATATTGTCATACTCTTCCGTATTTTTATTCATGGTTATGGTAGTCATTGTCCAATATTATTTCACACTAATAAACAAATTCGTTTGTTTTATCACCATTGTGATTGTACTTGATTCGTCTCCCTTTTATGATAATAATTATTTTCGGCATATCCCCTCACTATTTTGGATCTATTGGGCCTGGATGCTAACGTATTATATTGGCTCGCTGGTATTTTCTCTCTCTTTGTTATACTCGATGATATCCTTATTACTCTTCCTTCTTCTTCGTTGGGTTGTTTCAATAATATTCATTCGTAGATACACACTTTATTTATATTCTCCTGTTCCTTCTTTTATGCTCGATGAAATATTTTCATGATATCCTTTTATTTGACGTATTAGATAGTTATTTTATGTAACTGCTAATTTGGTACGTTACATATGCCTTCCTATAAGAATTGATTAATTCTGAATTTGTATATTTATTCTTATTGTAGAATTCATCAATTGTTGTACATTTCCAAGTTGACTCTTATGCTTTTTTATATCCCTTCACTTTCTTCTATTTGAATCATAATTATTTCCTTTCTATGTAATTATCTCCCTTGTTTATTTAATTCCCTAATTCCCTAACATAATTTTAGCTGGGGCAGTTCAGAGTGGCTCACTTTGGCATACATCTCCACTGGCCATACTAACATCAATAAATACAGAGGCACATCATCTCTGTCAATAATATAAATGATTGCTGGAACATTTCATCAGTCAATTCATCTCAATTAATTCAAAATATAAAGTGGTCGTTCTTTCGACAAATAATAAATATCCTTGGGATTATCTCACGCATCTGCGGTTTATACATTATTATATTCTCTTCTTCTTGATTCAACTTAACTAAATTCTTCACATTTTACAGGGATAGTTTGTCTACATTTCATCACTGGTATACTTTCACGATCATCTTCGTTAATATATTATTTTTTCATTCTTCTTCGTCATCAATTAATCTTTTCTCTTGGTATTACATTAAACGTCATTTCATAATCTTCTTCATTTTCATGATTCACTTCTTTGTGTTATATTTCATTTGGTATAGGCTCTTTTCTAGTGTCTTGCCTCGTGTTTGTGCATCATCTATTATCTATATCAATAATATTTATTTGCTTTCATTGCTCCAACTTCTTATGTTGCTCGTTCTGTATATCATCTGGTACATCATCTCCTCTTTATTAGTACGGGTTAGATGTTGTTTTACTGTTGACTTGGCTCTAGGAAATTAGTTTACTTGCCATGGATGTTGTTTGTCTTTCTCGTATTGTTATTACGCTTGTAGTACGGGTAAGCTGGTATTTTACTAGTTGACGTGGCGCTTGGAAATCTTTGTATATTTTTATGCCGTAGATGTTATGTGTCGGTCTCGTATATACTCTTCTTTATTAGTATTACGGGTTATTACAATTTTCTTCATCCTTTACATAATTTCTTTGGATCACACTTTTATACTACAAAATTAAAATGTAGTCAACATTTATTCTTATAGTTATATTTTCACTTCTTACTTAGTATCAATAATAAATAGTCTTCATCGCAATATTTCACTCTTTTTTCATTATTTAATTTTCAATATACCGTTTCATGGAAGTCTGGTTGTAGTTGCCTTTTATTTTCTTTGTCACAGGATCTTGTATTTCGTAAGTGTTGTTCATGTTATTCCTGGTAACAGTATATGGGCCTGTGTATAGCAGTAACAATTTTTTAGCAATTCCTTCTATTGCACTCGGGAGTTCTCGATTTTTTAAGAGCACTTTGTCTCACACTTCGTATGTTATGATCTTAGGTTGTGATTTTTTATACTTGAGCCTAAGTTTGTCAGCTCGTTCGACTGCATTGTTAAAGAATTTGGTTTTGTTAAATTCAAATTCACTTTCTGGTGGACAATTGATTATTTCTGTAATTTCTCGGGGTGGTCTTTGCTCAAACATAGCAGTATAGGGCGTTTCATCAGTTGACTGGTGGCACGCTAAGTTAATGAAATCTTCAGCTGGGGATAAATATTCTTCCCATCTTCTCTGTTGTGCGTGGCAGTAGGTTCTTAAAATCCTGCCCACTTCTCTCAAAACTCTCTCAGCAGGGTTGCTGTTAGGGTGATATGCTGATGTTTTATATGTTTTCACACCTTGGTTGATTAGAGTATCTCGCCATTTTCGGCCTCGAAATTGCGTTCCGTGATCTGTGATTATTGACTGGGGTTTTCCTATCTCTGGGATGTATTTTGATATGATAATGTCCAAAATTTTGTTGGTTGTTGCCCTGTTTATGGCGTAGAGTTTAGCGAATTTTGTATAGTGATCGAAGAATATCACTATATATTTGTATTGGTGTCTGCCACCACTTTGTGGAAATGGTCCACAGATATCTACAAACACCTTCTCAAATTTTCCTGCCGATGTAATGGGTATCATTACCCCTTCTCTCCTCTCATTGCTGCATTTAACTAATTGACACAAATGACAATGATGTATATATCTTCTTACTTTACGGTTCATATGTTTGAAGTAGATATGCTCATGTAGTGCCTTGACTACTTTTACTGCTCCCATATGTCCATAGCGCACATGGTAGTCAACTGCAATTTCTTTTTCGATAATCTTTAGTATTACAACTTTCCACTGTTCACTAGATTGTTTGGTTTTAGTGAATAATATATTGTTGTGGATACAGTAATATTGCATAATTCCTTCATCGTGTTCTGTCAACCTCTGTATTATCTGGAAAATTTTAGGATTGTTTCGCTGATGACTTTGTATGTTAGATAATATGTCTGCCAATTCGGATTTGCTTTTTAAAATATTGTAAACTTTGGCGATGGTTTCTTTTTCTCCCTCAAAGGTTTGGGCCAATATGTTTACTCTGGACAACACGTCTGCAGCTATGTTGCTTTTACCAGGGACGTATTCCCAATGTATGTTGTACTCTTGGAGCGTTAGTGTCCATCTCGTCAGTCTGCCATGTTTTAATCTACAGTTCTTCAGGAAAGATATTGACTTATAATCTGTGCGTACTGTGATTGGGTATCCCAAAATATACGTTCTGAATTTTTCGCAAGCGAACACTATACTCAGAAGTTCTTTTTCAGTAGTGTGATAGTTGCGCTCACACTTGTTGAGTGTTCTGCTAGCAAAACTGATCACTTGATGGTTGCCTTCCTGGTCTTCTTGATACAATATTGATCCAAGGCTTACATCACTTGCATCGCAGTTCATATAAAAATTCTTGTTAAAGTTTGGATGATGCAACATTACAGTTGTAAGAAATTTCTCTTTTATTAATTCAAATGTTGTGTCCTGTTCCGGTCCCCATCTCCACTTCTCCTTTGATGATAGTTGTTGGGAAAACTTAGCTGTCAATTCTGAATAGTTATGTTGGAATTTCCTATAATAATTACAAATACCAAGAAAAGATTGCAATTGTTTCTTGTTCTTTGGTACTGGGAAACGCTGTATCGCCTCCATCTTTTCTTGTGCTGGGGTTATGCCAGTTTCAGACAAGTTAAAGCCCAAGAATTGCACTTCATTTGCTATTAGTTTGGGTTTCTCCAGCTTTAGTGTTATATTATTTTCATCTAATTTACATAATACTTGTGCCACCCGGTTGCAGTGTTCCTCCCAATTATCGGAGGTAATTAATAAATCATCTACATACACTGTAGTAAATTGTAGTGTACTTTGGCCTAAGATCTCGTCCATACATTTCACGAAAACTGCTACAGAATTTACCAGGCCGAAGGGTAACCTTTTGAATTGGTAGTTACGCCCTTCAAAAATAAAGGCCGTATACTTTCTGCTGTTGGGGTGTAACTCCACCTGCCAATACCCACACACTGTGTCCCATATACTGATATACCGTATGCCATAAAATTTCTTTAGAATTTCGTCGATTTCTCCAGGCGACGTCCTGTCATTAATTGTGGCTTTGTTTATCTCCCTGGCGTCCAAACAAATCCTTACTGCGCTATTTTTCTTTGGTACAGCTACAATAGGATTGGTGTACGGGGAGTTGCTTATTTCGATTATGTCATTTTCTATCAATCGTTGTATCTCTAGACGAACTGCTTCCTTCAGTGAAAATGCGATAGGGTACGATTTCCTTTTAAATTCAGTTTGATCGTTGAATTTTGTCTCGCACTGAAAATTTTTCACTTTGCCTGGCGTGTCTGAACATACATGCCTATAACGATTATAAATTTGTATCAGTCTTTCCATTTGTTCGTCAGTTAATATATGGTCAACTTTACTCGTTTGGAATTTTTTAATCTCAGCTATTTTCTCCATCCATAATGTGTCTTCTTGGCTATGGCGAACCTCTCCGTTGATGGACATCTTCTCTCTCTGGTTATGGCCTTCCCGTATGTAGTATATTATGTGTTCAGGGTTGCCTTCCTATTTTCAATCAAAGCTGCTGTCCATTCAACTTCATTTGATTTTAATGATACTTTGGCTTTGTCCATATCTATGATAGCTGCATATTTCCGCAGTATATCACATCCGATTAACAGGGTAAATGGTAGCCCACTCGCTACTAAGAAAATCACCGGAATTTTTCACCGTTGCTTGACACTTCTAACTGTACCTGGTGTCGGGTGGTTTTGTTCTGCCGACCCGTTTGCTCCAATTAGGATAATGTTATTTATTGGTAAGGTTGGTATGATTGTTTTATTTCCTAACTGTATACGATTTAGTTCCATTTTATCAATTAAGGATACATTTGCTCCTGTGTCTATCATGGCTGTTGCTTTGATTCCATTGACCTTGACTGATATGTAGGCTATTTCGTTGTTGACGGTGTCGCTGATGCTATTTTCCTTCTCTTCCATGAGGTCTTGTCTAATGTTTTTTAAGTAGTTGTTTCGACGAATTTCGATTGATGCCATTGTATTTGCCAATATGTCAGACCCAATAGACCGGATCAGTGAGGGTGTCGTCGTGTTTTTCACTGCCAGTGCCCATTTAAAGGCAGGTCACCATTGTCTGGGTGCCTGTCCGATGAGGTTGATGCGTTTGGTTCTTGGGACCCTGGCCCATTCCCGTTATGGTATACTTCTGTGTTTCTAGTGTTTGGCCGATTATCTTCACTACTATTACTCCTGTTGGATCGATAACCTGATTCTTATTCATCTCCGTCACTGTTACTTCACCTGTTATTGTTATTGTGGAAACTTCGGCGACCCTGGTAATATGGTCTTCTGCCTCCCCCTCTGCTGGCATGAGTATAGTGCACTCTTCTAAATTGGTTACTACCATTATTAACGTTATTCCGTCTATATTGGTCATTCTGAGACTGGTTATTAGGAGGTCGGTAGTAATTATTACCTTGCCGATAATTAGGGTTTTCTTGATAACCATTCGGCCTAGGGTTGTTCGTATTTCCTCGGTCTGTATGGTTATTGTTGTCACCCCCGTTATTCTGTCGTGGTCCCGGGTGATTAGTAAATCGTGGAGGGTTATTAAAATTTCTTCCATAGTTATTCCGGTTAGTATTATTGTTCGGGTTAATGTTACCTGGTCCACTCCGATCATATGGCTGTCCGGGACCCTGGCGGTTCCTCTGATAATAACGCTCCCTCTCATGGTTTCCTAAAAGAGTACACATACCTTGTATCGTTTTGATCTGAGCGTTAAGTCTCCCCTGGGACACTCCTTGGCTAAAATGGTAGGCCAGTTTCGTCACCAAGCACTCCTCTGGTATGGCCGGTTCCAAATTTTTAGCTAAACAGATCTTCCCTAAGAAGTAGGTCGTCATCGACTGTCTGCCGTTGGGATCATACCTGCCATTCGTGATGTCATCTCTGATGATGTCCTGTGTGGAATCGGACCAATATTTTAGTTTAAAGGCCACTTTAAATGCTGCATAATTGTCTACCTCGTGCCGGGTTGCTGTCCACCAATTGTCAAATACGTTCCGAAAAGATTCATCCTACATCCCCTTAATTACTGACCAACGGTTCTCTCGGTTTCTGGTAAGTATTTCATCCACCCTCTGAAGGAACTCGAGCGGATTTTTAACATATGCGCGGAAATCTATTTTTTCCCGTCCATCCAGGTGTGGTAATCCGGCTAACACATTTGGAATGCTCGCAGGCGGTTCATTTCGTCTCTGAGGTCACTGAACTCCCTCTGTTGCCGCTCAGTTAACTGTTCTCGGTCGTTGTTCACTTGGTGTTTGACCGCGTTCACTGTTGTTGATATCTCTTCGCACCTCTCCCCCAGTGTGGTGTGTGCGACTCCCATTTCCGTCTGTCTCCGTTCTATTACTTCTACCTGTTGGTTGCGGGTTTCCTCGAGACTGTCGATACGGTGGTTGAGATCCGTTTCAGTTTGTACAATTTTCTGTTTATTCATTTCACCTTCTCTCCGTATGTCGGACATCTCTTCATGGATTTCTGTTGCCATTACTGCAATCCTCTCTTCCGTCGCTTCTGTTTTCTTCAAATTTTTTGTCAATTGCTTCTATTGTATTTCTTGCAATTTCTTCAGTTCTCCAGCTGTTGTCGGCCATTTGTTGCCACATCCTCTCGCTATCATTCTTCATTGACTCAATTTCTTTATTGACCTTCTCGTTCATTTCATCTATCTTTTTGTTGGTCTCATCAATTTTGATTCCTAGTTCTGCAGATAGATTTTCTTTCATTATTTCCATATTTTTCTCCAATAACTCTTCCGTCTTCTTCTGTCCGTTGTCCACCTTCCTATTAGTTTCATCTATCCTGTCATTTAAATCTTTTTTCTAAGATTCTATGTTCTTCTGGCTTGCTTTCTGACTGTCTTCTATCTTCTTATTTATTGTACTTAATTCCTCCTTTGTGGATTGACTGTTCTCCTTTAATGATTCTATTGATTCTTCCGTTTTCTTCAATATTTTGAGCATTTCCTGCATAATATCTGTGCCTCCTTTTTGCTCTGGTTTTTCGGCTCGGCTTATTTCTGGTTGTGTTTCCCGTTGTGTGGCTTCCGGTTCACCTTCCGGTTGTTGAACCTCCTCCGCCGGTTCAGGTTGTCTATCTTCGATTTCCAGTAATATTTCTTCAACGTCCTCTGCCGACGTCGCTTCTTTCCCCTCCAATCTAGAATCTCTTACGGCCTCTGCCGCTCGTTTCTTCGATGTTGACCTTCTATACATCTTCCTATCAGTGTAATGTGTTTGCTGTCCTGCTGTCGAATTAGGTTGAGAAATTGTTTATTTAATTAATTAAATTATTAGGTGTTGTCGTCCTAATTCGCGCTCAGACGTTGGGCGCCACGTTGTAACAATTCAACCTTTGTTAAGATATATTTTTATTATTATTATTATTATTATTGATAATTAAAATTGTAAGTTACTGTTGTAGTTTAAAGTTTGTGGTTTAAAAGAGTATTAGACTCGCTATTAGTTCACTGTATTTACTTCCCCACTTTCCATCCGTGGATAACTTCACTCTTCTCGGTGGCGACTTCCCTTACTGTAAACACACTTGACGTACATAGATATTCCTTTTGAATATCGAAAAAAAATGCACATAAACAATAAAATAATTCAAATATTCAATTGTAAGTTGAATATTATCAGTAATTCAAATATTACCGCCACCTTATGAGATACTTGTTTCTAAACAAAAAATAAACTGTTGCTTCTATTTTATAGAAATTAAAACTCTGATTCCACTGATAATAAGCTGAAGATTTTATTGACAATGTTTAAATTCATCAAAACTCTTTTAAAACAATTAATATGACATCTTCATAAACAACAACAAATTAAATAAATATTGAGATCTCTACAGCTCAAGGCTGGTAACACTGTTGTAATGTACGATAGTATTGTGAACGAGGTTAGGTTCATTTTAGTTAATTATATTACCAATTTACGTGAATTCTTTGAAGACACATGATACCAGATATAAAGATGTGGTTTTGAATAACAATGTTTACTTATCTACGATTATGAAAAAGAACAAAAATTTTAAAATTATTAATCTTGATACGATAGTCGATAACATCGTACTATCGTATGTTATGCAAAAGTCTAGAGAAGCTAAGGTCAACACGTGCTTTGAACGTTGCACTGTTAAAATATTATTATTAATTCATTAGTTATCAGAACCATGTACTGGAAAAAGAAAAAATCTAAAGAAAAAACTCTTATTATTGCTTTCATTTCATAAAAATCATTTAAGAACAGAATTGTTTCTTTGTGACAAAAATATATGCTTCGGTTCTAGATTAGTTTGCCTAGGAACAAGTAAGTGATTATTTATAGTAAGTAATGTTGTCTGTAAGATTCTTAATAATATAGTTCCAAACACTTTATTTATAATTCATATGATGTGTAATTATCAGTCATGAAAATATTCGCACAAGAAAATTATTATTTATTAATTCAAAAGTTATAGTCAAGTAAGCGACTATATTCACATACTATGAGCGGTATCTAAGTTTAATTCCGCCGTTCTCAATTATTCTTTAAATATAAAATAATTATTTTTTAATTAATTATTGTCATTAGATTGTGCTACAACTTGTTTATTAAATTCTGATAATTGTCCATCATTACTCATTAAAGCACTCAAGCGTTACTTGACTAGTGCAGTCAAAACAATAACTCTCGTTCGTCAACGAGAATTATTCCTTTTATCATTTTCTTTAAAATTATTAAAATATTGTACTCCCTGGTTATATACACTGAACATGACCCTTATTATACACTGGTCATGTTAATTCGCTATTCACTTAATTCACTTGACACTCGGTAATGTGGTGTTTAGTATAGGTTAATGTCTGTTTGTGTATTACTGTAGGTGACGCGTACATCTCAAAAAATATCTTGCTGACTTTCACATAGACCTCTCGCCGTGAGTGTTGCAGAACGATGGTCACATTTCGCTAAAGCGTCTCTTTTCGTCTGGTCATTTTAAGCTATTTGATTGGTTCAAAAGGTCATACTCTCAACCCCAAAACACTCTGGTAAAATAAAACTTTCAATTTTTAGCATCTCTAAGCGTGGGTTCGAGATTATCTCTGACGTATACATGGATACTCAAAATGATTGAAAAACTTATAATGGTCGTAAGTTTCTTATTTTTTGTCATAGCGTCATTTGGATAGTGGCATTAAATCGCGGACACTTGTGGCTTTATTTTAAGTCTAAACAAGCACTAATTCCGTTCATTATTAATTCACTTGATCATCTTGAAAACTCATATGGTGGTTCTTAATGCAAATAAGTCTTTTTCACCATATTTCGTCGTAATTACACTTCAATACTTATTACTAAACATTTTGAGTCCATTTCTCCTTCATGTTAGTACATAAAATGGTTATATTTATAGTTTAAACAAAGTCTGTTAATGGCGTCTATACCAATTATGTTCGATTGTTTACATTTACTTGTAACGCCATTATTCCTTATTCTACTACATATTTCTGACATCATAACACTAATAGGTATATTTACTTACATTTGTTCATACTTTATTTTTGCTAAAAATGTTATTTTGTATACACATATAGTATGATCAAAATACTTTCTGTTCTCATCTCTCCATTTTGTCACTTATTTAGTTATTTTAGTACACAAGGGATATATTGTTAGTAATTAAAATAGTGTACAATTGTTGTACATTGTTGGTTCAATGTATTCATTAACTTTTTGTTATCTGAAAGCTCTCTAAGTTATAGTATGGTGTTTATTTACACCTGGTTCTATGATTGCAGTTAGTTAGTTTATAATATTTCAATTATTAAACTACTAGTGTTACATTTGTGAGGTGTTCTCATAGCAGTATTAGACATTTCTCTAACTACTGGTTACATTTTTCACACTCTTTTGATAAGTTTTGATAATGTTTTTTGACTAACTCTCTTGTCACATTGGGGTTCTGTCTATTTAACTTTATGATATTGCATTCAATCTGATTCATTTGCAGTGTCCTTCAGTACATATGGTATTCATTGGTTTGCATTTTTATTCTTATTTAGTCTCTGTTTGAAACAATTGTGGATAATTGCTTGGTTTAACTAATGTACATGATTTTATGTTATAGGTTCAACTCTTGTGAGGTTATGTGTCAGTTGTCTGACAACAATGTGCTACATACCTTTATGCAGTATTTAACTCAACTATTGCCATCTCATTATGGCATTCTACTACAATGGTTTATTATTAAGTTATACACATTTTTACACTATTTTTTGACACAATAACACTGGTATTCTTAGTCTAATTATGTTACATATTTTGGTGGGTTGTACCTAGTCTTTGGTACATTGATTGGTTTATACTCAACAAATTAGCTCATTTGCTACTATCTGTTCTGGCATTCATTTACATTTTGTCCTGTCTTGCTATGGCATTCAGGCACATTTCATGTTAAGGCTTGCAAAGCTTTTATTATTAATCCCTATGAACAATTAATTTACTGTTCTGTCTCATATTTTTTGGTGGTCTTACTGATTATCTATGTGATTTTACAATCTTGATTAAACTTGTTACACTAATTGTCTGTGCATTTCACTAGTTAATCGTGGATTCTTTCACTTATAATGGTTAATCACTTTTCTCCGTTATAAACATTTTCACTGGTATTGTTTGTGCTGTTTATGTGGGGTAAAATGGTTATCATATCACATGTTGTTACACTTATATTAAGTATTCACTGTCACTGTTCGTGATCACTTATTGATGCTCAACACTGGTTTCTTTGTTATTGGTATTCGAATAATCATTATAATTCTTCTGGTCACTATATTGATTTTAATTCCTTGTATATCTTGTGAATTTTGATGTCTTGTACTGTTCATACATAATCTTCATTCTTCATGGTACATTTCTTTTCCTCTTCTTCTTCTTTTCTTCTTCTGGTTAGCTGTTTCTCAC
Organism: Magicicada septendecula; assembly: GCA_034769895.1. Lineage (NCBI taxonomy): Eukaryota > Metazoa > Arthropoda > Insecta > Hemiptera > Cicadidae > Magicicada > Magicicada septendecula. Next base: position 81,795,576 of record CM068368.1, on the reverse strand, counting down.
TGTCGGTGTTCTCCCTGGTTACACATTATTTGTAATAATCCATGTTCCCTTAATATTGTCATACTCTTCCGTATTTTTATTCATGGTTATGGTAGTCATTGTCCCATATTATTTCACACTAATAAACAAATTCGTTTGTTTTATCACCATTGTGATTGTACTTGATTCGTCTCCCTTTTATGATAATAATTATTTTCGGCATATCCCCTCACTATTTTGGATCTATTGGGCCTGGATGCTAACGTATTATATTGGCTCGCTGGTATTTTCTCTCTCTTTGTTATACTCGATGATATCCTTATTACTCTTCCTTCTTCTTCGTTGGGTTGTTTCAATAATATTCATTCGTAGATACACACTTTATTTATATTCTCCTGTTCCTTCTTTTATGCTCGATGAAATATTTTCATGATATCCTTTTATTTGACGTATTAGATAGTTATTTTATGTAACTGCTAATTTGGTACGTTACAACGTCTAATGTAAACGTCAATGTTTTTTAAGAAATCTAAATAACACATATTATAAAAAAATGCCTATAACTTGTTTTGAATGTTTTAAAATTATCAGTCCTAATTATTTACTTTGCTCGTGGAAAATTTTACGTGTATGTCTTATTAAATACAAATTAGTAAAAAAAACAAGTGTATTTTAATTAATACAAACGATTTATATATAGATCGCACAGATCGTGTCGTTGTATAGTGGAAACAGAATAACTGATACCAGATGAAGTCACTAATATCGAACTTTGAGTACAGTTAATAACAGACAAAGTCGCTCGTATACAACTCTTCACGCTAAAGACTGTTCATCCCACAACAATAAGTGTCACCTTGTTGACAATGTCGCATCAAGTGATATTATGCCTACACAATAACCACTTTACTCTAAACCCCAACGTTTCGCCCGTAATAAACTTTATCTTTTCAAGGGTAAACCTTAGGATATTCTCTCTTAAGTCCACAACAAACCCATAAGCATTCATAATATCCTTGCCAACAATCACATTATCGACAATGCCTGCGACAACCGTTTGGCAGTTAAAGTAGAGAAAACACAGGTGTAAGCGGTACGTCTGCCTTTCCTAACACTTCGTCAGGGCTTCCAGCCGCAGTCCGTACGGCAAAAGAGGCCAGGTTAGGCTGGAGCTGACTGACCATATCACGGAGCAGAATGGAAACTGTGGCGCCCATGTCAACTATAAATGCGGCAGGTTGTCTTTAATGAATCCTTCGATATTCAGGTTTCCACTGATCTTATGAAGGGTGAAGACTGTATATTGATCAGGGTCTTTATTTCCCTAATTAGTGTGTCCACGCCCTTGTCTCTCTCTATTTGATTGTTTACTATAGTCGTCTTATCGGCCTGGGAATCAGTTTTGTTTTACTGTGAGTCGGAGAGAGGTGCAATGTCTTTTCTTGTATGACACATTAACCGATAAATTCTTTTACTCAGAATATTGGTGTTTAAATCAAAAATATGTCTCTAAAAGGTAAGAGTTTAATGTAGGGTAGAATTTTTTTTTCTCTGTAACTTCAAGAAGGCTGGATCCTTAACGATCATTTTTGTCAAACGATTCAAATAGAGAATCACACACACAAGAACAAAAGAATCAGCTATACAGTGTTTGGTATGAATCCAATGAATTTCAATTTTATATCAGCGGTTTGTGTGGTGAACTTCGTCTGTGATCGAGTCAGGCCTCATGTCTTTTGAAAATATCTTTGTTGGTTGGTGTGGCGGTTTCTGTTGGCTTCTGACTAGAGTAGTACCCAAACAATATTCTTCGTTCACTAACGAAAATTATTATTTCCATTCAATTTGTTAAATAATAAAAATATAGTACTCCCTGTTTTTTATAGAACACAAAACACGAAAACACGACCTTTATTATACACTGGTCGGTTTTTTTATTTTAATTCACTTCGCACTGGACACTCGTTATTACTCTGTTGTGTACAGGTTATGTGTGTATAGCGTAACTTATGAACATGTCGCGCACAATTTAAATAAATCTTGCTACATTTCTTCATCAACCTTGCTCGTTGAAAATTGCTGGTAGACTCGTTGACGACTGAAAGATGACTGCACGCTTCACCTAAGCGTCTCCTGCTTGTCTGGTTATTTTCATTCATTTAATTGGTTTAAATTGTCGAACTCTCTACCCCAAAACACCTCAGTTAAATAAAACTTTTAATTTTTTACCAATTTTTGTTTGGGTTAGAGACTAAATGTGACGTAAGCGTTGATACACAAAATGACTAAAAAGTTTATAATTGCTATAACTTTTTTATTAATCATCGTATCGTTGAATGGTTAGTGGCAATAGATCGCGGACACTTGCGGCTTTAAATAAAGTCTAAACAAGGATAAAATCCGTCCATTATTAACTCACTACAACATTTCACAAAACCCATATGGTGAATTTTAATATTAATAAGTTTATTTCACCATATCTTGCTCTAATTATCCTATAACACTTATTATTAAACGTCTTGAGCCCATTTCTCATTTTTTTAATACAGAAAATAGTTGTAATTACTAATCCAACAATATTTGGTAATGGCGTCCTCAAACGACCATATTCGATTATTTATAATCGCTTATAACTCTATTATTTCTTATTTAATTACATTTGTTTGGCATTCTAACAATACTATATACATTTATTTACATCTGTTCACATTTTGTTTTATGAAAAATGTTGTTTTTCATATACTAATAGTCTTATCAAAAAACCTTCTGTTCTCTTTTCTTTAAATTGTCACTTTTTCAATTATTTTACCACATAAGGTATATTATGTTACAAATTAAAATAGTGTACAACTATAGTACACTGTTTATTTAATGTATTTATCAGTCTTTCTTTATCTGAAAGCTTTCCAATTCTTAATATTGGGTTTGTTTACATCAGGCTTTGCAATGAGAGTCAGTTAGTTTCTATTAAATCAACTACTAATTTGCTATTATTACATTTGATATGTATTCTCATAGTGGTATCAGATATCTCTCTAACTACTGATAACATTTTTATTCACCTTTGAACAAGTTTGGATAGTGCATTTTGCTTAACTATCTTGGTACATAGTGTTTGTTTACACTTGGTTCCACAATCATAGTCATTTAGTTTTCAATAATTTGATTATAAAACTACTATTATTATAACTGTGATCTGTTCTCATAGTAGTACTAGATATTTTCTAACTACTGGTAACATTTTCAGTAATCCTTTAATAAGTTTTAATAATGTATTCTGCTTAACTAATTTGTCACATAGTGTTTCTGTTCTTCTAGCTTTGTGCTATCATATTGAATCTGCTTTATTGGCTGTGTATTTCAGTATAAATATTATTTATTAGTTTGCATTATTATTTATAATTAGTCTGTGATTGAAACAATTGTTGATAGTTGCTTGGTTTAATTAGTATATATGACTTTATGTTGTAGGTGCACTTTCTATGAGGTTATGTCTCATGTTATCTGGTCACAATTGTGCAACATATTCTTATGCAGTATTTGATTCTACTGTTATGATTTCATTATGGTATTCTATTACAATGGTTTAATTGTTAAGTAATACACATGTTTACACTATTTTTCTAAACAATAACACAAGTATTCTTAATCTAATAGTATTACATTTCTTGTTGTGTTGTACCTAATTTTTGGTATATTGGTTGTTTGATACTTAACAAATTAGCTTATTTGTTATTATTTGTTCTGGACTTTCTTTATATTTTAGTCTATCTTGCCGTGGCATTTAGTTATATCTCATTTTAAAGTTTACAAAGCTTTTATTATCAGTTTCTATGAAAAATTATTTTACTGTTCTATCTTACATTTCTCTTGGTGGTCTTATGATTATCTATTTTGGGTTACAATCTTGATTAAATTGGTCACACTAATTGTCTGTGCATTTTAACTGTTTAATCTTTGATTCTTCCACTATAATGGTAACATATTTTCCTCTGTTATAAGCCTTCTCACTTGTATTGTCTGTGGGGTTTATTTGGGTTAAAAATGGTTAACTTGTTACAGGTTCTCACACTTACATTAAGTTTTCACTATTACTGTTTGTGATTGCTTAATTATGTTAAACACTGTTTCTTCATAGTTGATAATCGTTATACTTCTTCCTGTCACTAGTATAGTTCCTTGTATACTTGGTGAATGGTGATTTCTTGTATTGTCCATATATTATCTTCACTATTCATGTTTAATTGTTGTTCAATATCGGTGTTTTCCTAGGTTGTGAATTGCTTGTTATAATCAATGTTCACTTATTCTCGTCATCTTCTTCAATATTTCCATTTGTGGTAGTCGTTGTTCCATAGTATTTATATTTATAAATAAATTGGTTATTTTGCCATCATTGTGGTTGTTCTTAAGCTGTCTTCTCTTCACTTTAATGCTTATTATCTTTGTTGCTTCCCCTCACTGTTTGGAACCTATTGGGCCTGGTTTCTAACATTTCATATTGGCTCGTTGTCATTTTCTTTCTTCCTTGTACTCGATGATGCTATATTACTCTTCCTTCTTCGTTGTTGGAATTTTACAATAATATATCTCTGTAGATACACACTTTTGTTTACTTTATTTTATGTACTCTGAAATATCTCCATGATCTCCCGTCACTTGACGTAATAATTGGTTACTCTATGTAACTACCAAATTTGGTACGTTACAATATATATATATATTGGGGAAACACAGCATCCCGGCCTAACTCCCTTATTTATTGGACTGTCACCTGAGAGCCTTATCTCTCATAATAATTCAGATCCAGGACTACAATAATCCATGTATTCTGTCAACAATTGTACTTATTGTTTTGTAATAACAGACTACATATATTACCGCAAAAAGAATCTCGTGGAACAAAGAGTGTATCAGCGTTGTCGTTCAAAAATAAAATAAAATTTGCGTTCCACTGCGTCCGTTTTTATTTCACATTACAACGAACTGTGCCATAATTTGTGGTTTATTTCTGACCATATGTCTTGAAATTTTTGGCGTCACTTTCATTCGAACGACATCAGAATTGGTTTTCATGTGTTTGGAAATGTAACCGATACATAATTTGATTTTACAGAAGCACCGTATACGACACAGGTTCCTACTTTGACATAATTAAATTCCGAAGAAATGCTAGACTATCTTAGACCTCACTACGTATTTACCTATAAAGGCCATGGTTTTGTTCTTTCTTACTGAAATTGTCAGTGAGTACTTCTTATTTCCTAAAAGATAAATACGTTTAGGAATATTTGTGGTACGATTCGTAGAAATCTTAGAAATAAAACAAGACACAGCACAAGGATTAAATTTTACAAGACAATTTCAATACCGACATTGATTTATACGAGTGAGGCATCGGTCATGACAAAAAAGGAAAGCGGCAAAATTGGAAAGAGTGCTGAAATGCAGTTTCTTCGAAATACTTTAAATTATACACCGCAAGATTGAATAAGGAATGAAGACATTAGACCAGAACTCGAATTAAAAGACATAAATTAAATTATTTCAATTTACAGAAGATCATGGTGGGATCAACTGCAAAGGATGACAGAGGATCAATTGCCGAAAGCGGCACTGAACTATAAAGCCATTGGTAGAAGAGACGTGGGTTGTCCGAGGATGAGATGGGTGCCGGAACAGGTTTATGTAACCCAATCCTTGAAGAGGAAAAGAAGAAGGAATACTAGACTGGATAAACAGGTAGGCAGAGCAGAGCCTACATTTGTATTTTCCTCTCGTTAGTTATAACCTTGTATTTATTATTTTGACCTATAACGGAATTTGGGAAATTACAAAGCGTCGTGATTGAGTTTAGTTGGAAGGTTAGTATTCCGATGGAACTGAAAACCAATACTAGGTGCTTTCACTTGTGTGTGCTTAAGGAGGTTTTTAAATTATATTCATTTGTTGTTGCAATAATATTATTATAGTGATATAGTTTAAAAAAATACACACCAGAAAGTATTGAACACATCAATTAATCAGTACCCTTTACCATCACCGCTATCCAAGTGCCGAAAATTAAATAAGTATTAATTAGAAAGAAAAATTGGTACTTACTTTTCTTGTCATGCTTTATCGTCCCGTGTCGGTCACTGTGTCACAGCGCGGCGGTATCGGTCACTGAGTCATAGCGCTACGGTATCGGTCCCGTGTCTGTGAGTGATCCCAGGTCGGTATCGGTCAAGTCGACAATTGATTTGATTTTATACACACGTGAACTGCTAACCGCAATTGCCAAATGAAGACCGATTAATTCGTTAATATTAGGCGACTGGCGTTCGAGTTCTACTCTTATGCACTCGCGCGTCAAGGTTTTCTGCCGCGCGTCATTTTGCGGCGCGTTTTGTAAAACAATGGAGGCCACTGAGGTTACCTATAGACGCTCGACAAAATCACAACTCGCGTTCTGAAAAACATGCTGCCCTAACCTAGAGAACGTGCGACAGATATTCTTGCCGCGTAAGTACAAGGGTCCAAATCGGTGCTTTTACGCAGTTTCCAGCTTGATAGATCCTAAATCTTATGAACTGATAAACCTACTAATTTAGCCACTACTAGGTGAATTACTAATTTATTGCATTATTGAATTTAACAGGTTTCATGTTTCACATTATATGTAACACAAATCTCAGAAATTACTCCATGTATTGATAAAAAACAGTTGCAAAGTAATCAATGTCTTTAAACCACGAAAAAAAATTTGAACCAAGTACTCAGATTTTAAATTTTTACTATTTGTACAAAGGTTTGAGCACGACAGTCGATAAAATTGCAATTATCCTTAAAGGGGCCATCAACTTTTCAATAATGAAGAGATGTATTTAAACTTTAATGATTAAGTTTAAATCCTATGGTAACTGAAGAAACGTAACAATAAATTATAAAAAAATTTTATTTGTGTATTTTAAACTATAATCCGATTAACATACGTTTGTTACCAGTCTAATTTACAATGTTTGATGTGATTTGAAACAATTTTAAATGAGTTGCACAAAAATAACAATTTGTTGCGTTCATGAAATATGATTACTAACCAGAACCAAAGTGTGATTGACTACAACTGTAGTTAAACGTAAGTAGCATGAAAAAATGGAAACTAGAAACACAAATTGCAATTGTTATAAGGCAGATACAACACCACTATGGTAAACTCGGTTATACTCGTGACAGAGATAATCTCGTGATACTTTTTGTGAAGCTTACCACGGGTTAACCAATGCTCCCACAATTGCCTAGTTTCTCCATTTGAGCGCAGCGCATTCTAATGTTCAGTTTAAGATATTGTAGCCGCCAATGCGACACGTGTTTATTGTTTTGCAACGTTTTGAAATAAAAGGTAAGTAGTATATGCTGATAAATACGAAATTATATAGTTACGAAAACGCTACAAAAGTATTTGTGGCAAAAATTGTATGCTTTTTAAAGCATCATGGAGGATTGCAAAATCGTGTTCTCTTTTGAGACAAACAATTAACTTTCTTCAAAAGAAGATAAACAAATTTACTTCACACCGTTATTGATAATGGATTATTAATAAGATATTTGGTTGTTTTTAAACAGGTATTCAATTATTTTTTTTGAAAAAAGAATATTAACAAGAAAATTATGCAGTTTCACAATGTGTTATAGTACCCGTAAACGCAAGAGCTATAGTCTTTAAAAGTAATGATAGGATGCTGTAGAAGATCTGTAAAGCATCCACATCGAGCAGAAACGTAAGGAATTTATAGGGATTTTGTCGGCTGTAATACTGCGTCCTATTGTTATAGGATTATATTTAGCTGCTGCCTTGTAGTTGGGTGTTGGTGCATCAAAGGCGAGGGGAAAACTACCTTCATTAAAAATTACCGATAGTCATGACCCGTAAGGAGGAACCCCTCCACATGACTTACCGATAAGCTGGTACCCTATAATTGGGAATTAATTTAGTTTACTAGCAACTTTTAAAGAAAACAGCCGAACGGAGATTTTTAAAGATGATGATGATGATTTAATTGTAGTCTCATATCATCATAAATCTGCTGTAATTTGCATAACCCATAGAATTTTACTTAATATAGATATAACCATCTTTCCCAAATTAATTCTGGACAGCAGAAACAAAAACCAAAATATTTAAAACCATTGTTAAAATTATCATGACTTACGGCTCAGAAGTTTGGACTACTAACCAACACACAAGAACAAAATTAATGATAGCAGAGAAGGACTTTTGGAGACGTTCTATAAGAGTATGCAGACTTGAGAAAATTAGAAATGAAGTCATTAAGGATAGAATGAATGTAAAAAATTTAATTGTTGATCTTATCCAAACAAAAAAAATTACAATTGTATGGACACACGAAAAGAATGGCACAGGAAAGATTGCAAAGGAGAGTAAGGGGATGGTCCCCACCAGGAAGAAGGAAAAGAGGAAGACTACCGATCACCTGAATAGAAGAAATTCAGGCTATATTGAGGGAACGAGAAATTTAAGAAGATCTTTGAATGGACAAGCAGCAGTGGAAGATTAGAATTCAATCACTTCTGCAATCTTTGGTTCCGGAAAATGTGTAAACGTTGTTCAACTGGAACAATAATAATAATAATAATAAAAATGTCTGCATAAATTGTTCCTATGACTTAAACGTTAAACGTCTAACAAAGCATTTAATAGTTTTTCTTCTTATTACAATTGATAGTAATTATAATCTTATTACAATCTATTATGTTATCAGAAGTTTTCAACCCACATTATTTTAGGCATTATTAGCAATTAAATAGACCTACTAATCTATTTCACAATAGTTAAGTGAATGATTTTGTTCCAAAATTTTTAAACAGCATACAAGAACACGAATGTATGAGTGTGCGTGTGCGTATGTGTGTGCGCGCACGCGTGTGTATGTGGAGCATATTAAGTAACTTATATAGTGCATTAAAGTGTTCCGTAAATTCAACCACTCGTTATAGCAGTGATAAAGCTTCCTTATTGGAAAAATGGAACAGTCAACGGAACGAAGGCCGTTCTGACTCCAGTGCGTTCCCTTTGTCGTGCAATCAGCATTACGTATAGTGCGTCGTAAGTATACAACTGTGAACCTTCGCATGCGCATCTAACAAGGGTATCGTTCTTTCCTCCAGTAAATTTACAAAAAATTGTCCTATCACCGTCATATAAATTAAACACATTGGAAATTCTCGCATACATGGCAAGTACCACGACATCTCCTGGGTCTGAAACAGCAGAAACCACAAAAAGAATATACTTAATATGAGACAATATTGATATTCGTAATATTGAAAACAGTCATTACGAGCTAGTCGTAAAACTTTAATATAAAATACATTATAAGCTGTGATGAAATTACGTTAAAAAAAATTAATTTTTGTTATGTAAACTTCTAATGCTGCTACTGTACAATGTTTTTCAGAACTACAAGTAACAGTTATTATTAAAAAATTCCAATACAGTAGAGCATCCATTATCTAAACATCTATTAACCGAACGATCTATTATCCGAACTTAACAAAAACTGTACAAATATGTACTGTACAGTAATATATTGGGCACGTGTAGGCATATTGGATATTTATTGAACATACAAAATTGTATACTATAAATTATTGCAGTACTGTACAGTAATAAATAAACGCTGTAGCTACACAGCCTCGCAGCCTATGAAGACGGCGAGAATGCTACTAATACAAAACCACCGACGGCTGCAAAAGGTTTTGACGCACTTGAGATCGTTCTAAAGTGGACTGAAACAGAAGACTAGATATATTGTCCTCAGACTATAAAACTTAAACGACTTCAGTCTTTAGCAGCGGGAAAACGGGGTATCGCTTTGAAGCAGACAGTGCTAGACAATTCTTCAAAAATGTGTAAATCCATGGTACTGTATGGTTTGGTTTGTTTTTTAATTTTTAATTAATTTTATAGTACAGTGTTTGTCATTAAACTCTAATTTTTGTTTAAATTACCTTTTTGTTTTTATTAACTACACTCAGTTTTAATTCAATGATTTTTAGCCTTAGTAATACATTACAGTACAGTATAAAGGTTGCTGTAATTATACGTATAACAGTATATTACAAATGATTTTGGAATAAAAATCTTTGTTTTTGTAAAGGGAAATAATGTTTTGAATGTACGATCTATTATCCGAAATATCGATTATCCGAACGGGCCCTAGTGCCGAGAGGTTCGGATAATCGATGCTCTACTGTAATAAGTCTCAAAATTATTTAATTTGCTTATGTCAAAATGTACCTGTACGAGGACTGATCAAAAAGTTCGTGCAATTTTGCAATTTCCACAGTTACGAGTGTCCGATTAAAAAACTGTTTTTGTGTGATGTTGGAACACATGTTACTGACAGTCGTCTAGACATTTAACCCTGTTTGATGCATACTTTAGATTTCACAGCTAATTGAATAAGTTGTCCTTAGGTTTATTAGGCGATTTTTTTGTTATTCTATAATGCAACATTGAAGAATATGGATTAAGATTTGTGTAAACTGTGAGATAAACTGCTCTGTCCCGAATCGTTCTTACACTGAAGATGCCCTCCAGCGGAGAGGGCGAAACGTCTGTCCGTAGCGGCAGGAGTAGACCTCGACCTAATAGCCCGCAGACAAACCAATTACGTTCTAACGCATTTTGAGGTGTCTCACTTCACAAATCCTAAATCTAATACACTACTTATGCCTAATCAACAAAACTGAACAAACTTATTGTTTATACGCTAGAAAAAGGAAGTTTACAGTATTTCTTACATAGCGTTCTGCACGGTTTCGTTGCGATATTCAACTAACATTTGTTGCTACACTTCTCTTCTTGATAAGCAACTTACTTAACTTTATACTAGTTTACACTCAAGATGTTTGTTAGTTGGAACGTGCAGGGGTGTCCACAGAGAGGGTCGTGACGCAGACTGCGTTATCGACATTTTTGGGAGGGGATTGTTGACAAAAAACTTTGAGAAAGTATGAAAAATTGCAACCACGTTGCAATAAAAAATTGAATGTTTAAATAACCTCACGGTTTCTTAGTGAACAATGAAAGCGATCATAGCATTTTAATGCAACAGTTAGTTTTAGGAATTCAGATATTCAGAGGACGAATCACGGTCGCCGACAGCCATGACAGGGACAGTGGCCCGAGACCGACAACGAAAACGAGTGGAGTGGTGAGTTTGGGAGACGCATAGCTTTTAAACCTTATGGTTCTAGCTTCAGACAAAGACTTATTAAAGTCAATTCCCAATGAAGAAATAATTGATCCCTTTTCTCTACCGTTATCGCCGAGGAAGAAGTAACTGAGCCCAATATAAGCCAAAGCAACTAGGATCAAACCATTGCTATCGAGCACAGAATGTCTACGAGTAGACCCAGAACCACGAAAAAGCTACTGTTCTCTTTATCTCGACGTCCGATTTTTTTTCATTTTTCTTCTTTACAATACGCTTTGTAGATATTATGTTCCTTTTCTATGATATATTGTCTTACACTATCAAATTCTTAGATTTGTATATTTATTTATTTGGTTAGTTTCAAATGAGAATTTATTTGCAAACTATTATTTTTAGCTTTAGCTTATTTGTATCAAAACGGTTAGTACAATAACATTTTCTTTTAATTTTAAATATCTTTCCTGGGAGGATGTTCATTACGTTTGGTGGTGAGTCATCAAGCTTAGGGGGGGAGCACCCCTGGAACATGTTTCGAGTATTAAGCAATAGGCCTAGGCCTATGCCCATCGTCGCCCATATTTGATTTTTGAATCTTGTGAAATGTCTGTACCTTCGTTGGTTGCTGCTGTTGGTTCCTGTTGGCACCAACATAACAAACCAAAACCCAACAGGAACCAATCGGAACATCGGAACACAGATATTTCGTCGTCAAACAGGTATTAAATTAAATTAGAATTATACAGGGTCCGGCAGAGAAATCTAACGATTTTGGAAGTAGTTCTGTGAAGTGTAGCATGGAGCGCTGTGAGCGACAGCTCAAAGCATTTCAGTCGCCATGGAGCGTTGGTCGCCAAAACATCGCGTGTTCGAAGTGGCAACGCTTTTTAAAAACAATGAATGAACACTCCAATGGAGTGTCCGATCGGCTTCGTCGTGGTGCGCACCATTTAGGAAGCAAGTGAATTACATAGTGGACAATTATGTGTAACATGTGTTTTTAACGTTTAACGACCTCAATAGAGCGATTTTATCTGATGATGGAGCAGATGTTCCGAAACGCGTCATTTTAACGACGTAACGAAGTCACACGACGGATATAAGGTGATTTATTTATAATAATTTACAATGAATTAGTGATTGTCACGCAGCGGCCTTTTCTCCCTCATTTCAACACTCTTCGAAATGACCGCGTTCCAAGCCACAATACACTATTGTTGTGGATGGCGAATGTTTGGGCCGTAAAGAAGAGAACACCATAGAAACAGCGTAGGCTACTGTTTGAACCCCAGATAATGTTGAACGCGTGCGTCTCGCTTTCCTCGGCGATCGGCATTAAAACACGCAAGTGCCCTAGGAATGTTGCATTTGGAACTCGCTTTCATCCTTACAAACTTGTTATAGTGCAAAAAATGAGTGGCCAAGATAAGAAAATTTGCATGCGTTGTTGTTATGAACTTCTAAATGTTGGGAATGACTAAATGCTAAACAATCCGCCCATTACGGATGAAGCCAATTTCCATCTGTGTGGTTATGTCAATACGCAGAAGTGTCGGTACTGGGTGTTGCAGAATCCTCAAGAGCTGTTTCAACGACCGTTACACAGTGAGAAGGTTGTTGTGTGGTGTGGCTTAACGTCTTCTGGGATAATTGGCCCCTACTTCTTTGAAGTAGAGGAGGTAGGCCTACTGTAAATTCACAACGTTACGTTCACGTGCTTACAACATTCATTGCACCTGAATTATGGTAACGTAGAATTTCATTGGAAATCACGTGGTTTCAACAGGATGGGGCAACTGCTCACACTGCAAGGATTTCCATGAATACATTGAGAAACATGTTTCGAGCCAGAGTGATCTCACACCGAGAGGACATTCAGTGACCTCTAAGATAGCCCGACCTCAATGCTTGCGATTACTTTCTGTGTGGGTGTCTCAAGAGTAGGATGTACCAGGACCGGCCGAGGACAATGGTGAATTTGAAGTGGATTTTTCAGATATAAGTTGCCGCAATCTCTCCGGACGTTCTGCAGCGGGTATAATGCGCGGTTTGCCGTTACGGCTTCAAAAATCTGTTGAAAATGAGGGACGCCATCTAATGAATGTGATTTTCAACAAGTAATTGGTGTACGTAAAATGTTTTAAGTTGTACTTTAATTCTGAAATAAAATGTTGTTTACGAACCATTTATTCTGGCCATAATTTCACTTAGAAAACCGTCATGTTTCTCTGCCGGTCCCTGTACAAGCCAGCAAATACATGGTATTCCGAAAAACACAATTCAGTTGTAAGCGATATAAAATAAGAAGATGCTTGAAACCTATTCGTAAATATACAGTGATTAAGTTTTAAAAAATTAGAACAAACATAATGTTGGTTTGTGGAGTCATAATCTATATATTACTAAACAGCAATGTATAATGTACAAACTACCAAGACATAACCTTCGTTTACGATATACGATTAAATGATCTACACGATCCAATAAACGAATTGAAAACAGAGGGAAATTTACTATATATTTACTGATTCGTTTCTTGAATGTGACAGTCATTACATTTAAAACATTTGGAACGATTATGTTATCTTCATTGTATTAGCATCTGTTATTTCGCTTACAAAACTACTCTTATACGTACAGTTATTCAAGTTGAATTCAGCATTTAGTTATATAACAGTAAGATAAGTCTACTTACTTTTTACAGTGACATTGAAGCCGTTTTGATTTTCTATACTAATTCTTGGATCTAATTGCTGCATAGCTAATTCTGGGTACCTCCATCTGATTCCAAGAACGACATTTACACCAAAAATGAAATTCGTTAATATAAGCCACATTTGACTGATCGAATTATACGCGTAACGGTTTCGATTCACGGGCGGTGGTGTATAAAGTACAGTACTCGGTGCAAAACATCAAACCTCCACTTATCTACAGCATAAATTTTAGCTATTTATTTTAATCTGCAAATTACAATGTGAATCAGATACACAAAGCACATAGAATCTAGATTTTTATTTTCTTTTAGTTATTTGCCAGTACAAGTATCGGACGTTTCTGCGAAGTTACTAGACCTATCAAAAACAAAAGTATTTTCATTAGTTATGAGTATGTAGATGCTGTATACACACTAACATAACACGGTCACACGTAGTTCTCTTATGTTTACAGTTAACCAGCTGTAAACCAGCTATAGACTTACGTTTACGAAAAGTAACCAGCGCGTTTAACAAACTAACCGCACATACAGCTAAAAGATACAATACTCCGCTTTGTTTACCGCTGATACTGCTCAGTGCCGCCCTGCTGATGGCTCCAAAGTTAATGTGTATATTATTTAACATGATACTATCATCGCTGCATTTGTTCAGTGGGTCCTACTAGAAAAAAAAGAAAGGCCTAACTTGCACCCAACGGGTAGTAGAAGATGAGGAACAACTAGAAGGAGCCCGATAAGGGCGCAATAGGCTTTATCCTGAACTAATACGCCTAAGTGGTTCCAGGATGGATATGAATGCCTGAATTAGAGGTGGGTTTTTTAGTGGGTGAGAATCCCACACACCATAGGAAGCACGGCTTCTTCTGACACTGCATAAAGCAGTTTCCCCCTCTATAAAAAATATATATGACTTTTACTATTATTATTTTAATCTGTCTTTCGTTTAACATAAGGCCTCAAAGAAAGCAACAAATTTACCCGTAAAAGTTGGAATCCTTTTTTTTCTCAAAAACGTATAAAGTATGCCGTAGTCGGTAATGGGCTTATCACGTAAAGAACAGACTCATATAACATTGTTAGTTTTGAGATAATAAATTTTAAATAATAAATTTGAAATAATTAATTTTGAATTAATAAAGTCTGATTGCATTATTATCCATAAATTCCTAAGAACAACGGACATTAAACCATATTCGACAATTATTCAGCTACACACAGTTCTGTATTACGAAACTAAACGACTAGTAATTGTTTGTAGTTACATCATACATACGTTATCTGTTAACGCATTACTGATTAGCTCTACGAGGCAGTTTTTCAGGCCAGCTATTTCATGCCAACTGCTGACTTGCGAAACAAACAACAATGAACTTTATCTTTTGTGACGATATGTTGTGATTTTCTGGTTTAATGACTCAAAATTTAACGCGTTAAAGTGGACAAATATTTTAATGCAGTGAGTAACCACAGTGACATAACAACAAGTCTGTTCTGCCCGCGACGTGGAATGTAATTTAAATGTTAGGAAACAAAGTTTCGGGATCAAGAAAAATCTTTGTCCAGCGCAATTTGATTTTAGACTGTAAGATTCTTTGACACGACCGACCTCGAGCCAAAATTGTCTTACGACTGACTGGCAGAACTGAGCAAAACGTTGGTGCATGTTTGCTAATTTGGATCCTCTAACTGTTCATAGTTACATCATACCTATTACACATTGCCTATTTATCTATTACACATTATCTCGTATTACACATCATTCATTAGCTCTACGACAATTTTCCAAGGCAGTTACCAACTGTTGACGTACGATATATGCAAGAGAAAACTGTTTTTGTAACGATATACTTAGCCTTCCTGATTAAAAATTCTCAAATTTCGATACGTTAAATTAGATAATTTTTTTGATGTAACGAGTAAGCAGTGAAATGACAATAAATATCTCCTGGTCTCAACGTGAAGTGTAAATGAAATGTTAGGAAACAAAGGTTTCCGATCAAGAAAAACGATTATCAAACGCAACTTAATTTTAGTTCATAGGTTCCGTGACTCGAATGACATTGAGCCAGTTGTCTTAGTGAATTATCTTACTAAATAATAGAAAATTGTCGTACGACCGACTGGCAGGATAGGACAAGACGTTGGAGCACGTTTTCTACTTTGCACGCTGCTTTTTTAAACTGTAAGACGTGGCAGAAACTTTTGCACGTGACAATGCAGAGCGCCCACGTGAACTGTACTTGATGCAACAAGTCTCTTTTGGCTACATCAAACGGACAGTCGTCGACTGCAATAACTTCGCGAACATTTTAAATTTTTTTCACAAAACGATCGAGTTTTGAGAACACCTTTGCAGATTCGTTAGTTAGGCATCGTGTAACCACGTTAGAGATTAAAAATATTTACCGGATGTCTGAAGGGTTTTGCCACCACTGGTATTCTTGTGTTAAATATGTTTCTTTTTAATAAACACCGCTGTTAAACGCGTACGGACGCATGAGAGCAAAATGTATTTCCTCTTTCCCAAAACCATATAGTTACGACGGTCTCCTTGATCGTCGTATGGTACAGTGGAAAAAATACAAGACACCAATTAAGTTGCTAATCACCAGCTATAATTAATTATCACAATTAATTAGTTTGTAATCAACAATATAGTCTCTTACAACAGATCAAATAAAAATTGTTCACACGCAATAAAAATGTCAACTAATGTAAAACACAATTGAATTACAATTGTCACGCACAGTTATAAAACACATAACACTTCGCCACAATATTTCGAACCGCACTAAAATAAATCGCTACTGAAACGCACTGTGTAATCGCCCGACAATAACTGAACTTGGCCGTCGCTGAATGGCTGTATTTATACCCCGCTGATTTCCAGAATAATCTCTCACTTTGGATGACTTGTTAAACAAACAGGCGCTCTAGAAAATGCACTAGCAACAGTGTCCTCGAACACACTGCTCTCACCGGTACGGACTGGTACAGACTCGATAGTTGACGCGTAATTTAGTTTTTCACCGCAAAGTAGCAGCAATATGTACGCGCACACACATTACAGTTGGAATAGCCGAGATACTTGTAGTACGTTTCGTATTACGTAACGCTTTTTCCGCATTACGTAACAATATATTATAAATTTATCTGTATAACGTCGATCGTATATACTTACATTCAGTTGTATACGCTTCTACATGGTTGGTTCATGGAAACCAAATTGACATTCAGCTCGTTCGGTGATTTCGCCAGACCATTGCTACTTGTATTTCATTATTACACTTTTTAAGCCTAACAAAAACTTGTAAAGTGAATAACAAATAACACAAACAATGTTGTTGAATAATATAGTATTTTTTTCCATAATAATAATAATATTTATTAATAATTTGCTAAATTTTTAATTCTGACATATTGAAGAATGAAAGGATAAGTAAAATGAAGAATCAAAAAATATGAAAGGAAAGAATGATGGTATTATGCTGCCCCGATGGTATTATGCTGTTCTAGATTACTATATTCTATAGGCCTATCAATTACTATTCAAATATTCACGGGTAATAACATGTTCTGTATATGTAAGCCTGAGGTAGGCAAGACAATAACGTTGGAATTGTAACCATTAAGCTATGATGATGTTACTAATCTCTAAAATTGTTCTAAGGCTTTCACGGCCGGTGTCAGTTGTACTAACAGTGTTTACCGGACTGTTTGGCCGCGGTCCATGGTTTGCAAGCAAACCAAACGTTTCGACAGCACCGCTGTTTACCACAGTACTGTGGGCCTGACGTTAACAACCCTCGTTCAGGTGTTCTCGTATCCTTTGAATTCCACTGGTGATGGCAGCCAGTGGTGCTGCCGAAACGTTTGTTTTGTCTGAAAACCGTAGACCACGGCCAAACAGCCCGGTAAACACTTTTATTACTAACTTATACTTGAACAAAGTTTAATATTCAAGCGATTAGGCTTGGGACCACGGTTCAATATAGGTGTCGCTCATGTCTGGACTTATTGTCGGAAACGTGTAATCTATCGGTTTTTTGCGAGTAGAAGGGATACGACTGCGTCTGGAAGGGCGTGGTTTCTTTGTCGCCCGTGTTGTAATTACCATAGCCTTCACGGCCGGATGCAAGTTACCGATGTTTTCCGCGAAAATGTCGAACACGCCTAGGTCGATGAGGGGCGTCGTGCTTACGCTCACCCAACGCCTAGGGTTACGCTTACGTCGCCAGTGCCGTATGTCGAACGTCCTGTCTCTCCAGAACGTGCCCGTGTCTCTCAACAGAAAACCGACCACCGTGTACAGCGTGTCGTTGCTCTTGAACACGTAGTCTTCGTTTTCGTACGCCCATTCCGACGGTACCTTTTGAAAAAATCCCGTCACGTGCTTTATTGAATCCTTCGTTCCTCTGTCCCTTTTCTTGTTGACGTTCGCAAAGAAAGATACGTTATCAACTTCATATTCCTTTGTATGAATGGAGTAGCATTGAGCCCGAGTTTAGCACAAAACTTGATTGCACAACGATGCTCGTAATTGATGTCACTCATTTTTATAACGCACGACAAAAATTCACTTCGCGAAAAGCTTGTTTACGTTTCACGTAGCAATAAGAGACAGTAAATATTAATACTCAATATCAATCATCTGTTTATCTAACCATCTGTGTTTATGGAAACCTTACAGTGATGCCATATTGCCTGCTATATGATTATATTAATTACTTAATTTACAGATCTCGTATAATGGGACTTGCGGTTGACCTACAACGGGTAGTGAATGAGTTTGGTTGTAAGTGTTAATAGGCCTATTTGGATGCAACTGAAATGTCAGTGCTAAACACTTTCAGTTGACTGTTCTTAAGAAACTTTTTAAATTATATTCACTTCTTGTTGTAATAATATTTTTATAGGAATACAGATTATAAATATACTCATCACAAACTACTGAACCCATAAGTTAATCAATATCCTTTACCAACATCGCTATCCAAATGCCAAAAGTTAACTAAGTATTCATTACAAAGAAAAATAAAAAGTTACTTAGTTTGTTCCTTACACTTTATCGTCCCGTGACGGTCTCTGAGCGACACCTACAGGATAATTGACTTGGCTTTTTCCTCAAGTGTACTGCTAACCGCAACTGCCAAACGAAAACTGATAATTTCATTAATGTTGGCTCTTGGTGCAGGTCGGTTGCCAGTTTGATAGACGACAAAGCTTATGAACTGATAAACCTACTGACACATCCTTTGCTAAGTGAATTACTAATATACTGCATTATTGAATTTAACAGGTGCTATGCTCCATATTATGTGTACATCTTTGTCTCACAAACTACTGGACAATGTGTAACGTTCGATAAAAAAAACTGCTGCAAAGTAATTAGTTTCTTTAAACCACCAAAAATATGAACCAAGTACTCGGATTTTAAATTTTTACAACTTGTAGAAAAATTTGAGCGGGACAGTCGATGAAAATGCAATAAAGTTTAAAGGAGCCCATCAACTTTTTAATACTCAAGGGATTTATTATATACACATTTAATCATTACATTTAAATCCTATGGTAGCAGAAGAAACGTAAAAATAAGTTTTAAAAAATGTATTTGTGTATTTAAAACTATAATCCTCTTAACATACGTTTATTTATCAGTATAATTTAAAACGTTTTAACTTATTAAAAGCTTTTTTAAATAACTTAAAACAGTTCTTGAAACATTTAATAACAAGTTATTGCGTTCATGAAATATGATTCGTAAACAGAACCAAAGTATGATTGACTACAATTGTAGTTAAAGTTAAGTAACATGGCTCCCCGATAAGAGAACGGAAGCTAGAAACACAAATTGCAATTATTGTAAAGCAGGTGTACCACACACCACTACACGTTGATAAATACGATATTATATAGTTACGAAAAAACTGTAAAAGTAATTATGAAAATTGTATGATTTTCAAAGGATCGTGGAGAATTGCAAAATGGTGTCCACTTTTGAGAAGAACAGTTAACTGTCTTCAAAGAAGGTAAACAAATCGATCCAATACCGTTATTGATAATAGATTTTTTGAATAAATTTGGTTATTTTTTAAATACGTTTCTTGGATTCAAATAATTTTTATTTTGTAAAAAGAATATTTATAAAATTCTTATGCAGTTCCACAATGTATTGTAGCATTCGAAAAACGCTGCAGTTGTAGTCCTTAAAAGTAATGCATATGATGTTGTAGAAGATCTGGAAGGTATCTACATCATATTTTAAAGACTACGCTTACGTAAATTTTCACATTTCTCAGCGACTGCTGTTAGTAAGAGAATGGTGTTTGAAATAAATACGAGATAAATATATGGAGATGAAAGTTGCTATTCTTCGAATGGCAACTTCATACTCAAAACAAGTTTCGTACAAACCTGTGCTGGACTACACGGATTTGCCTAAAAAAATTATGCAAGTGTCTGAAGAGTTAGTCAAGATGTTAGACATTTGTGGGCACATGGCTAGATTTAGGAAAACAGAATTGGTACTAACAGCACACTATTCTTCCAAGCTGTTGGTAACTTAAAGTTGTTTGTATTCTGTTGGTAACTAAACACTGTAGTTAGTATTGTATATTCATAATTATATATTCGTAGTCTTATGTCAGCATAAATTGTCCCTATTATTTAGACGCTAAGCGGCTAACAAATAGTTTTAAATAGTTTTTCTTTTTATTACAAATCATATTATGTATCAGAATGTTATCAAGTTACATTATTTTACGCGTTATCAGAAATAAAAGGCTAATATATTTTACAATATTTCAAGTGAATAATTTTATTCCAAACATTTAAACAGCATACAATAACTGGAATGTGTGTGTGTGTGTGTGTGTGTGAGAGAGAGAGAGAGAGAGAGAGAGAGAGAGAGAGAGAGAGAGAGAGAGAGAGAGAGAGAGAGAGAGAGAGAGAGAGAGAGAGAGAGAGAGAGAGAGAGAGAGAGAGAGAGAGAGAGAGAGAGAGAGAGCGTTAGTGCATTAAAAGTGTTACGTAAAATCAACCACGCGTTATAACATTAATAAATATTGCTAATTAGAGAAAAATGGACAGTTGGAGGATCTCCACTCTGGTTCCCATGTTTTCATAAAATCGCGCAATCAAATAAATATAGAGTTTGTCGTAAAGATACAACGCTGCATCTTCGTTTGTGTACCGAATAGTCGTATCGTTCTCCCAAGTAAATCTACCATAAAATACCTTATCATCATCATATAATTTATACACATTGGAAATTCTCATACAGATTTCAACGATCACGTTCTCTCCTGGATCTGAAACAGAAACAACCACGTAGATAACATACTGAATACGAGACAATAGTGATATCGTAATATTGAAAACAGGAATTACGAACCAGTTATAAGTTATATAATTTCAATAAAAATCCATTATAGGCTGTAATGAAATTAATTACGCACTAAGGATTTTAGTTTGTGATGTAAACGTGTAATCGTGCTATTATACAATGTTTTTTAAGAAATCTAAGTAACACATATTATAAAAAAATTGCTTATAACTTGTTTTAAATGTTTTAAAATTATCAGTCCTAATTATTTACTTTGCTCGTGGAAAATTTTACGTATATGTCTTATTAAATGCAAATTAGTAAAAAAAAAACAAGTGTATTTTACTTAATACAAACGATTTATATATAGATCGCACGGTTCGTCGCGTTGTATAGTGGAAACAGAATAACGGACACCAGATGAAGTCACTAATACCGAACTTTGAGTACAGTTAATAACAGACAAAGACGTTCGTATACAACTCGTCACGCTAAAGACTGTTCAGCCCACAACAATAAGTGTCACCTTGTTGACAATGTCGCATTAAGTGATATTATGCCTATACAATAACCACTTTACTCTAAACCCCAACGTTTCGCCCGTAATAAACTTTATCTTTTCTTGGCTAAACCTTAGGATATTATCTCTTAAGTCCACAACAAACCCATAAGCATTCATAATATCCTTGCCAATAATCACATTATCGACAATGTCTGCGACAACCGTTTGGCATTAAAATTGAGAAAACACAGGAGTAAGCGGTACGTCTGCCTTTCCTAACACTTCGACAGGGCTTCCAGTCGCCGTCCGTACGGCAAAAGAGGCCAGATTAGGCTGGTGGTGACTGACCATATCACGGAGCAGAATGGAAACTGTGGCGCCCATGTCAACTATAAATGCTGCAGGGTTGTCTTTAATGAATCCTTCAACAATCAGGTTTCCACTGATCTTATGAAGGGTGAAAACTGTATATTGATCAGGGTCTTTATTTCCCTAATTGTTGCGTCTACGCCCTTGTCTCTCTCTATTTGTTTGTTTACTATAGTCGTCTTATCGGCCTAGGAATCAGTTTTTTTTTACTGTGAGTCGGAGAGAGGTGCAATGTCAGTGGCGGATTAACCGTTTTGGCGGCCCCAAGCACAGACGTCACGGAGGCCCCTCAATGCTGGAATTTGGTAGGTAGAAAACAGAGTTCATAAAAATCAGAATTTGAAATTTTTATTAGGTTAGGTTATCTTTACAATAATTTAAAGAACACTTGGACAATTTTTTTTCTCGCCTTTTTCAGAGCGAAATCCGCGGTTACGTCGTCAAAATTTATCTGACTAAGTATGTCTGCCTCGATAAACATCAACGCCAAAGAATTAAGCTTGTCTTGGCCAATTTTCGTTCTTTGTAGATTTTTCAATCTTTTAAGCTGCGAAAAGGATCGTTCAGCAGAACAGTTTGTTATCATTAAAATGTGAAATATTCTCAAGGCCACTTCTATGTTAGGGAAAACGCACTTGACTTCGTCGTTAATTATTATCTCATGCAGCTCGGAATGGGTGATCTTTTTTTCTGAAGATTCGTATTTTATTCGAACATATTTATGAAATTGAATTAATTCGCTAATGAAATTTCTATCGAAGCTTTCCGGGTAAGTCTTTAAAACCAATTCAACATCTTTTTCATATTCTGTATATAATTTGTTTAGATTCGTAAGAAATTAAAAAGATTGTGACACTTCGTTGTATACCTTACCTCTTCTTTGCATTTGAGCCTTGAGTATGTCTATTATTACATTGAAAGTCTCTACGCGGAATTTGTTTCTTGGACTCAAATTAGTTTCTTCTTCTGCATTTACGTCATTTGTACTTGCTTTTTCCTAATTATTTTTCGAGTTTGTCTATATTCTCCATTAGGAGAAATTTTTCTTGCCTCATTTTCAAATTTTTCAAACTGATTTCTCATATCAACCAAGTGATCTGATAAAGATCGATACAAATTTGCACATGTATTTAGATCTATTTGTTCTTCTTGGAGTCCTTTACTGGTGTATCAAAAAGCTTGTAGACTGTCAGTCCAAAAAGTGAGCATAAATATAAACTCAAATTCTTGCATTTTGTTTAAATATTTCCTGCTTCTAGCCTTGTCTCCCCTTTTTGGTTCATATCCTCGGCAATTTCGTCTAAAGCGTCTAAAATTTTCAAATAGGATTGTAATATTGCACTCGTTCAGTTTTACTATCAATAGATGTTGAGAGATGAGTATTTTCATCGAGTTTAAGGTTTTTGTTGCCAGATGACGAAGGTTCTGACCGATTGCTTTGGAAAAAGGAAGTCAATTTTGGGTTGTCATCAGTTTTTTTCTTCTTAAGTTCAGCCTTTTTGCGCTTTTGTGCACCGCTGAGATGATGGCGTTTCATTTTGAATATTGTAGACTAAATGCATCCTTAACAAATACCAGCTGTGATATGGTGCGTAGTGTAACTACCTGAAATATAATAATGAAGTACTTTAGTACTTTAGTTTACAGCTTAATAGCCGAGTAAGACTAATTTAAAAACAGCAAATTTCCAGGAATAGCATCGATTGAGCTGATTTTTTTTAACGATAAGTTTAGTGTTTACCTAAAAGCTTATCCAATTTCAAGACTACGCACCGCCCATTTTCTCCGACTTTTCACTTCCGGCAAACAGCGGAACGCGAGTCACGACGGTTTTCCTCGAATTTCCTATGACAACTTCCCCGAATTAAAAAAATAAAAATACCAGCATGTTCCCCGGAAAATTTCCTATCGACCTTTGACACTCGTGCATTTTTATAAAGACACATAACCTATAAAAAAATTGCAAACTTGCAAAAATGTGCATTTTCAGATTTCCGTTAATAATGAGTGGAATAATGACTTTTTCTTCACAAAAACTTGTAGAATATACTATTCCAATAGACAAATTTATATATTAATTTTTATCCCGAAATATTTTGCCATTAAGCCACAATAAATTTTTCAAGTTGGAAACGGAAACGTTTTTAAATTTGGGTCCAGTCGTCACCATGACATCACAGGACAAAGTTTTTTTTTAAATACTCGTATTTTCATGCTCTATCAGCTGCATGATAAATTTTTATTTTTTTAATTTGATGAAGTTATCATTGGAAAAATCGAGGAAAACCGTCAGTGACTCATAAACGTTTAGGTAAACACTAAACCTATCGTTAAAAATAAATCAGCTCAATCGATGCTGTTCCTGGAAATTTGCTTTGTTTGTCCTGTTTTTTCGATAGTCTTACTCGGCTATAAACCATATACTATCTTAGTCGAGGAAATATACAGTAATTATAATATAATATCACTATCACTACATCAGTATCAATATTATGTGCCTATACATATAAGGAGGGCGGTGGTTTTTCTATCCGATCTAAGTACACTAAATTGTAACGAAGATTTAAATAGTGACATAACAACAGCCTTTAGACATTTTGCGGGCTTAGACAGTGCACATTACGAATCCCCTCTTTTAATAAATTGATAAATTTAGTACCACTTTCAACATATTGTCAACTTCTTTGTATTCGTGTTTTCGAGACTTTTTATCAGATATTTCAGTAAAACGTAATCAACATGTTAATGATTAATTTTAGGTTAATTTTTCCTTTTTGTAACTTTGTAACAAAACAGTAACTAGTAACTTCGTACTATTACTATCACTTAATAAAACCAATAATGTCTTACACTTACACGGTTCCACGGAAGGAAACTATTCACAAAACAACACATCGATCTGAAACATAACAAAACAAAGCCACCACCTGTTAAACACGACAACAACCGGTAAGTATAAACTTCACTCTCAAGCTTCCCAGAGTCTCCGCGAGAGTGAGGCGCTGCCAGTTAGGCCGACGTTGTCGCGTGAGTAAACACAACTTGTAACCTCGAAACACTCTTTTTTTACAGTTCTATTTATTTGGGTAAATACATTTTTTTAATCGCCCTGCCTGAGGCCCTAGGCAGCTGCCTAGTCGGAAATCCGCCACTGTGTGGCGGGGAGTCGATCACGCGTTCATTTCACAAACTAACAAAACTTTGTTTTCTCCTATATAAGTTAGGGGGCAGAGGAGGCCCCGGGAGACAAGAGGCCCCAAGCACGTGCTTGTAGTGCTTGTTCAGTAACCCGCTACTGTGCAATGTCTTTTCTTGTATGACACCTTAACCGATATATTCTTTTACTCAGAATATTAGAGATTGAATCAAAAACATGTCTCTAAAAGGTAAGAGTTTAATGTAGGGTAGAATTGGTATTCGCTGTAATTTGAAGAAGGCTGGATCCTTAACGATCATCTTTGTCAAATGATTTAAATAGAGAATAACATACAAGTACAAAAGAATCAGTTTATTCCAACGAATTACTCCAAAAAATACTCCAACGAATTTCAATTATATCAGTGGTTTGTGTGGTGAACTTCGTCTGTAATCGAGTCAGGCCTCATATCTTTTGAAAATCCGTATCTTCGTTGCTTGCTGCTGGCGGTTTCTGTTGGCACCAATAAAACAACCTAAATGCGACAGGGACAGTCCAGAGCACAGATATTTCACAATACAAGACAACAACACGCTTGACGATAAGCATACTGCTCAAAAAATATTGTAAAAATTAGCACGTCTTTCCACCCGTACCCACTCGCAGTCTAGCAGGTGTAGCCTTTGTCAAGGCCACCCACAGGTAGGTTCTAGTGTGTTCAAGAACACTTGAGATATGCATGAAGCCGGCGTGCAGTAAGAAGGGAAAGCTATACTGGACATCTGCGCGACCTATAAAAGCAAGAGCATCTGAGCGATTTTCCTTAGCGTGGGTCGTGTGTTTGTCGAAGCATTGTGTGAAGCGTTATTGTGTTATAAATTGTGTGGAACTCTGTTACTTGACATTATTATTGCTTGTGGACAAATCTAACTGGAATTATTGTACTACGAATTGTTAATTGTGATTAATTAAAGCTGGTAATTAGTGATTTCATTAGTGTCTTGCAGTTTGTTTTCCACTGTACCATACGACGACGATCAGCTAGACCATCGTGACAATATGTTCATTGTCAAACTGGCATTAAATTAAGTTACATATAAACAAGACGGTAAGTATATGGTATTCCAATCAAACACAATTCAGTTGTAAGCGATATAAAATAAGAAGACGCTTGAAACCTGTCCGTAAAGATACAGGGAATAAGTTTTAAAAAATTAGAACAAACAATGTGGATTCATAACCTGTATTACTGAACAGCAGTGTATAATGTACAAAACCACGGAGGCATATCCTTTGCTTACGATAGACGATTAAAATAATCTATATTGAGCAAGAAATTAATTAAAAACAGTGAATTTTAACTATGTGTCTACTACTTTATTCCTTCAATGTGACGGTCGTCATTTCTACATAGGACAATTTGGCAGAGAACTAATGAAACAGTAAATCAATTTTGTTTAAAACTTTCAACATTTAAATAAAAAATATTTGCATTTAAACGTTATATTCAGATGGAAGGACAGATATAGAAGTAGAAACAAAATTCTGAAGCGGCTCCATCTAATCAAAAACAATCACGGTATTCCGTGCAAATATAATTCAGGTATAATTCTGCAGTTGATTTCCTTTGGCACTAATATAAGAAACCAGAAGTCAATAGGAACAAATCAAGACACAGGTATTCCACAAGACGAGGCAACGTAAATGGCTGAGCATACTGCTTAATGCTCAGATACGTTCCCAGTAACGAAAACCATCTTGTTTTTAACTGTTATTAAACTGTGTTTTATATATATATATATATATATATATATATATATATATATATATATTGTAACGTTTAATAGTGTCGTACTTTCTAAATTGTATGTTATTTAGCCTCACTATTGGGATAGCCAATTTGTTACATCAAGAATCGAATCGACGGGTTATTTATCAGAATTTGTATCTTGTTTAACTCGGTTATTATTTGTATATACTTTGTTAATATTGGATTAAGGATGAGTATCTGTTCAGGGGAATGTTTGTTGAGCGCCAATTTGCAATCACCGTTTGCAAATAAAATTTATTGGTGAAATATCAATAATAAATTTTTATTACAATTTATTTAAATAATATATGGTTTCTTTATTCTGTAATTAACTCTCTTTAAATCTTTTCTTTCAGCAATGAATATGATAACTTGTGCTCATCAAAACATATAAAAAAAAAATCTGCTAAGACTTTCAAATGATGAGTGTTGCCAACTTAATCTAATTACTGAAGTCAACTCACAGTACCAGATATCTTGTTCAGTATATCATATTCATTTGGTATTCATGAAATAAAGACACGAATAAACCTTTTTCTGTATTTTGTAAACTCAAATCCTTTATTTATTCTTTAATTTGTTTTTAAATTTCAAATATAATTCTTAACAAAGTTTGGCCAGCTGTATTTTAGTATGCTCAGAGTGGCAGCAGTTACTCTTATACCTCAGGCATAAACATGTCATATTTTATATTTAATGAATAAAATACAATTATAATGTGTTAAGTAGGTCCTTTTGGCTACGATATAACAACAGTTTTGATAGGGAAAGTACCAAAATACATATGATTAGAAATAGTCACAATGTGTCTGAAAAGGATTATATAAAGAGTGTAAAACAGTTCAGTGTATAGGTTAGGTTATTAAAATGTTTTTTAGACTTAATTAGCTTTAGATTATATTAACACTATACATCAATAGTTTTTTATGCTTAGGTCCATACTATTAATTAATATTGTTATCAGTGGAAGCTCAAAAATGGTTTTTATGAAAAGTATACTCAAAGGTTTTTGAAACCTTTAGTCTAGGTTTAACAGGGAATGGTTCAGATTAATTTTAGATCAAAAATACTTCTCTCCCTGTGTCAATTGGTCCAATTTCTTCAGAGATGTCCTGGTTTAATTCTGTAGAGCCCTGTGCGCACTTCCTTCTTCTATTTTAATCTTGATAAAGATAATTATTTAATTGTTTTTATTGAGATGCACTGATATAACATGTATTATAATTTACTTTAGTCACTACGAGTTGTTTAAATCAACCTTTCTTCATTCAGATTCTAATAATACTCTTTTTTTATTCTATCAACATATTAGTTGCTAAGGCCTACCTTAGATATCTCCCTGGTTTCAAATGTAACAGTTTTTATATCACCCTGGTGATCTCATATTATTAATATAAACAAACTCTTACTATTTTGTATTTCATTTTCTTTAAAAGGATATACCTTTTTTTATAAGAGCTTTAATCTTCATTTTATTTGTTTCTTTGTTCTTCTGATGAAAAACTGATTATTTTGACACCACTCTTGACTATTTTCTCATCTATATTTCCTGAGTTATTGATTTATACTTTTTTATTATTTTTGTTCCAAACTTATTTATTATTATTTCCTTTTGTACCTTTCACTTTCTTAAATTTATTTTATACATTTAGTAATCTTTTAACATAAACTGACATTGTTTCCTTATTATTTTAATAGAAATTCTTATTCATATAACTTAACTGACTAAGCTCAATATGCCTAGTCTTACAAAAATCTCTGACTATGATTTTGGTACTTTCTTGTTAAGAATAACATTAGTGTTATTAACACTATTATACATAATATTAGTAAATGTGACAAAAACTTATTACTAATAACTATTAGTAATATATTATAATCCCCTTTAACTGACTGTGTTTATAAATTTACAGTCTGCACAAATAAAACCAAATTCCATAAGTAAGTTCATTAACAGTTTTCTTCTTACTTATCATCATTGACATCATTTTAATTATGATAAACACAACATACATTAAACAATTAAAATAAAACATGTTCAATCAAGTCTTTCTTAAAAATCTTATGTCTCTTGGTACTTTTTACTAATATAATCAAAGTATATTTATGTTACTAGGGCATGGTAAAAGTGTCATGTAACATAATGCCCCCCCCCCCAGAAAACAGGTTATTTTAGTAATAAATAGATTGCTCAAATAAGCTGATTGACTTCACCATTATTTTCCTCAATTTCCAAAATACTTTTTTATTTCAGCACCTAAATCTTGATGTTGATTCTTCATACTTTTCACACCTCGAGTCATATTGTCATATTTATTTTTTATTTCTTTACCTCGTCGTTTGTATCATCCCTAAAATAACATAATTCCTTATCATTAAATACTACATATGGGTTCGGATTCGGAGGGGCACTATTGGTTTCCATTACTTCGCCGTTTTCCCTAAATATATCATCTGAAATCAG
This sequence comes from Magicicada septendecula, assembly GCA_034769895.1. NCBI lineage: Eukaryota > Metazoa > Arthropoda > Insecta > Hemiptera > Cicadidae > Magicicada > Magicicada septendecula. The sequence continues at coordinate 81,766,054 of CM068368.1, read as the reverse complement.
AGGAACTTCATCTCTGTCCAGGAAAAAATAAAGTTGCACTATCACAACACAATACATACAATAATTACCTACAAGGTAGCTCCTTCGCTGCAAACGTATATTCCAGGGATTGTTACATTATTTCTTTGAGGTCTATTCACATTTTTATTCTATGACTATTTCACTTCTAGTGTTTTATCACTTCAATTAATATTCTATCTTTCACATGTAATTGGTTAACCTTACTCAACCTACATGTTGTATTATTTCTATCTTGGCGCTGTCAATCAATAATATTTTAGATTCTATCTTCATCTAAATCATTCTAACCGTTCTTAAATAGTAACTAGTATTAATTGTTTTTTATCATTGTTATTATACTGATTAATCTGGTTATTCAAATAATTATTATGGTTATTAACCGTCTTTCTCTTCTTTTATGATTATTAGTTCAAAATAATTTCTTTTGAAATATTTATATAGTAAGGTGATCTTCTTATTTTTATTTCTTGGGGGTTTCTTCTTAATAGGTTCAAAATAATTTCTTCTTAATAAATTCAAAATAATTTCTTCCGAAACACATGGTAAGCTGTTCTTACTTAATTTAGAATTTTGAGGTTTTCTTCTTAATAAATTCAAAATAATTTCTTCTGAATCACATGGTTCTTACTTAATTTAGAATTTTGGGGGATTTCTTTCCTTTCTTTTAATTCATAAAATAAAATTTTTTTTTTGTAATAACTTCCATTTTATGTTATTTGTATTAATAATTAATCCAATCTTTGTTCCATTAGTCTGCTTTAGTCCATTCCCAGAAAATCAGTCCCTTCTTTCCATATTTTCATCTTTAGTTCATCCATTGTCCAATTGTCCAATACATAAGTTGTCCTTGTTGCACGGACTATTATTGTTTTCAGAATGATTTCTATCCTTGTCAACTTTATCACTACTACCTTGTATGTTGATTTTGCCGCTGCCAAGTTTTCACTCATTTTAAGACTTACTATTGAATTTATAATCAATTCTGTCCTAATGACATATCTTTCGATCACTCTGTACTGCAATTTTTCGAACACTAAATTTTCAATAGTATCTTCGCCTACTTTTAACACTTCATTATCTAGTTCATTAACTAAATATGTCACTGGTATATCAACTATTGATGATATAGCTGATATTTTATTATCCCTTTCTTTTTCTGATGTATTCATTTTAAATATAAATTTCCTGAAGTTTTTACTATGATTTTTTAATTATGTTATTTCTATGTAATTAGCGATTCAGAGATTACGTACGTTAACCAGCCCACTCCTAATCATATCTAATTCTTCCTGTGTATTTTTCTGTTTCTTGGGACGTATTTTACCTATTTTCTTCGTCTTTTTTTCCACATACTTATTATTCTCTTTATTTCTGCTATGCTTCTTTTCAGATAACATTACACTTTTGTCTTTTTTATTTACTATTTCTTTACTACCTTTTATTTTCTGATTTACTGGACCTCTGATTTGATCGTTTGGTATTATTTCTATCTCCGTTATCTTATTCAATGTTTCCACATTTTGCTTCTTATCTTCTATCGTTGTTTCTATTGACTGGTTTTCATCACTCCTTATTTCTTTCTTATGGAAATGTAACTGTCGTTTCAATTCCTCTCTATTTCTCTCACTCTCTTCCTTCAACAGTCCTTTTAATTCTTCATTACTTTGTGTAATATCCTCCTTCAACTGTTGTTGTAATGTTTCATTATTGCTTTCAAATTTTTTATTCAATTCCTCCTTATTTTCCCTCATTTGTTTCTTTAATTCCTAATTAGTTTGTTTTAATAAGGTTTCATTATCTATTCTCATTTGTTTAAATTCTTCTTGGTTACTATCCATTTTCCTGTTAAGTGTTTGGATATTCTTTTCAATATCTTCCTTATATTGTTTCAATGTTTCATTATTTTCTTTCTTTTGTTTCTTTAATTCTTCACTGTCTTGTTTCACTGTTTCTCTGTCCTCCTTTCTTCGTTCTTCCATTTTTTGAAGCATTTCCATTAATCTCTCAAATCTCATTTCTTCTACAGTCTTATTTGGTTCTTTTTGTGTGGGTTTATCTGGTTGGTCCCCTGGTATATCCCTTACCACCGTTTCCATTTCATCAGTGACTGTTATTGGTGTCTCTCTTACCGTTACTTCTACTTCTTCAACTGATGAAATCAGTTTATCTTATCTTCTATGTTTAACTCTATCTCTTCTTCTTCCATTCGTTTCCGTGACGTTGCTCTTCTCCTTGACATCTTTGTTGTTAATCGTAGACGCCACTAGAGTAGAAATCACTGTAAACTCACAATAAGAATACAAAGCTATTCTATTTCTAGCCTCACTAGTTGGGCTCCAATTTGTAACACTTACTGGAATTCGTGTGTTGATTTATTGTTATCTAGCTTTCTCTAATGCCTCACTTTGTTGGACGTCAATTTGTAACGACACAATGTTTTCATTACCTTTAATAATTATCTTATGCCTCACTGTTGGTTGCGCCAATTTGTAACGTGTACTCTCTTAAAGAAATGTACTTTCTAAATTGTATGTTATTTAGCCTCACTATTGGGATAGCCAATTTGTTACATCAAGAATCGAATCTACGGGTTATTTATCAGAATTTGTATCTTGTTTAACTCGGTTATTATTTGTATATACTTTGTTAATATTGGATTAAGGATGAGTATCTGTTCAGGGGGATGTTTTTTGAGCGCCAATTTGCAAATAAAATTTATTGGTGAAATATCAATAATAAATTTTTATTACAATTTATTTAAATAATATATGGTTTCTTTATTCTGTAATTAACTCTCTTTAAATCTTTTCTTTCAGCAATGAATATGATAGCTTGTGCTCATCAAAACATATAAAAAAAAAATCTGCTAAGACTTTCAAATGATGAGTGTTGCCAACTTAATCTAATTACTGAAGTCAACTCACAGTACCAGATATCTTGCTCAGTATATCATACCCATTTGGTATTCATGAAATAAAGACACGAATAAACCTTTTTCTGTATTTTGTAAACTCAATCCTTTATTTATTCTTTAACTTGTTTTTAAATTTAAAATATAATTCTTAACAAAGTTTGGCCAGCTGTATTTTAATATGCTCAGAGTGGCAGCAGTAACCTTTATACCTCAGGCATAAACATTTCATATTTTATATTTAATGAATAAAATACAATTATAATGTGTTAAGTAGGTCCTTTTGGCTACGATATAACAACAGTTTTGATAGGGAAAGTACCAAAATACATATGACTAGAAATAGTCACAATGTGTCTGAAAAGGATTATATAAAGAGTGTAAAACAGTTCAGTGTATAGGTTAGGTTATTAAAATGTTTTTTAGACTTAATTAGCTTTAGATTATATTAACACTATACATCAATAGTTTTTTATGCTTAGGTCCATACTATTAATTAATATTGTTATCAGTGGAAGTTCAAAAATGGTTTTTATGAAAAGTATACTCAAAGGTTTTTGAAACCTTTAGTCTAGGTTTAACAGGGAATGGTTCAGATTAATTTTAGATCAAAAATAATTCTCTCCCTTTGTCAATTGGTCCAATTTCTTCAGAGATATCCTGGTTTAATTCTGTAGAGTCCTGTAGCACTTCCTTCTTCTATTTTAATCTTGATAAAGATAATTATTTAATTGTTTTTATTGAGATGCACTGATATAACATGTATTATAATTTACTTTAGTCACTATGAGTTGTTTAAATCAACCTTTCTTCATTCAGATTCTAATAATACTCTTTTTTTTATTCTATCAACATATTAGTTCTTAAGGCCTACCTTAGATATCTCCCTGGTTTCCAATGTAACAGTTTTTATATCACCCTGGTGATCTCATATTATTAATATAAACAAACTCTTACTATTTTGTATTTCATTTTCTTTAAAAGGATGTACCTTTTTTTATAAGAGCTTTAATCTTCATTTTATTTGTTTCTTTGTTCTTCTGATGAAAAACTGATCATTTTGACACCACTCTTGACTATTTTCTCATCTATATTTCCTGAGTTATTGATTTACACTTTTTTATTATTTTTGTTCCAAACTTATTTATTAATATTTCCTTTTGTACCTTTCACTTTCTTAAATTTATTTTATACATTTAGTAATCTTTTAACATAAACTGACATTGTTTCTTTATTATTTTAATAGAAATTCTTATTCATATAACTTAACTGACTAAGCTCAATATGCCTAGTCTTACAAAAATCTCTGACTATGATTTTGGTACTTTCTTGTTAAGAATAACATTAGTGTTATTAACACTATTATACATAATATTAATAAATGTGACAAAAACTGATTACTAATAACTATTAGTAACATATTATAATCCCCTTTAACTGACTGTGTTTATAAATTTACAGTCTGCACAAATAAAACCAAATTCCATAAGTAAGTTCATTAACAGTTTTCTTCTTACTTATCATCATTGACATCATTTTAATTATGATAAACACAACATACATCAAACAATTAAAATAAAACATGTTCAATCAAGTCTTTCTTAAAAATCTTATGTCTCTTGGTACTTTTTACTAATATAATCAAAGTATATTTATGTTACTAGGGCATGGTAAAAGTGTCATGTAACTATATATATATATATATTTTGTAATAAAACCAATATAAACTGTGTAATAATGTGGTTGCAAATTGAAATAAAAAAATTTTATTTCAAAAAAAGTTTTGTTGTTTCTGAAAAAATATTTGTTGTGTAATTTTTATTCCTGATATTTAAAAAATAATCGTGGTTATTGTTTGTGGTTAATATTTGAATGTTATTATGTTTATTAGTGTAATAATGTCACTTTCTGTAAATTCACTTTATGACAATCTGGTTAACTCCAGTCCTAGTCGAAAGACGGCTCTCTTCTTCTTCTTTTTCGATGCGTTCGTTATTTCGTATGTACCGCCCTTCGGTTAGTCTGAGTTCTTGATTAATTTATTCGTTAAGTATTTCAAAGAAAATTAAATCCAAATTGTATAAACAGAAAGTTTATTAATAAATTATTTAAGTTGATCGATAAGTAATTATTTAGTAATTGATTTATGTGGATTATCTGTCATGCTACAGATTGATTAGTTCAGATCATACTTGGTTTGTCTGAAATAATTGATTATGATATTTTATTATAAATTATATTTCTTTACTTCCTTCACATTTCTAAATTTTTTCTTCTTTATTTTTGAGCTTATCTATATTTCATTCTTAACTGGATTTTTCTTGATAGTAATAGTCATCTGAGGTTCGTTATTTTTTATTTTTTCCTTAACTTGGTTCTTTATCCTTGGGATATTTATTCCCTAAAATTCCCTAACACGTTAGCTGGGGCAGTTCAGAGGGGCACTGTAGGCTACACTACTCTGCTGGCCATACTACGTCATTTATTGATTACAGAGGCACATCATCTCTGATCAATACATAATAATACTGCTGGACTTATATACAGACAGTTATTAATAAAACTACATAAGAATAGTCCACCTTATGACTATAAAAAAAAAATTAAATATCTTTGGATACTTCACTTCGTATTTGAACAGATCTATTAATATTTCTATCTTAGTTAATTTCTATCTCAGTTATTTTTCTCAATGGTTAGCTCTGCTGGCATCTTATTTCTCCTTATGGTTGGAAGCTGGTTTAATAATTATCACTTGTTATTCAGTGTAAAGTTTTTATTTATTTTAGTTCTCTGTCATATTTTGACTGTTATTACAATCTCCTTCTGGTCATTGTTAGCATATATTTTGTATTATATTTTTGTTTTTTCTTAATTCTTATGAATCGTTCCACTAGTTTATGTTCTTGCAATTACTCTTTTAATTGTCCTTTTTATAATTCACATTTACTTTATGATCATATTTTTCTTGTGGATTTATTTATACATATTTATTTCTTTCTTTTTCAAAATTTTATTCTGCTCTTGTTTTTATCCAAATGCACTCTTTAATTATTAATTCCATGTGGTTATTATCTCTGCTTATTTTGCTTAAAAGTCTTATTAATTTCCCTTCACAATAAGTTTATTCATTTTAATTGTATTAGTGGTGTTTACTGCCATTTCTTTATTCTCGAAATTTTTTCAGAGTTGGTTCCATATATAATTGTTTGTAATGTGAATTACTCTTCCTTTTGAATGTTGTGGTTATTCTTCAAAATTCTTTTTCTTTTCTTTTATATTCCATGATTTGAGCTTCATAGATGTTTGGTAGTAAGTTGTGCTTACTTTGTTTTTAAATGTTGATATTATATAAATTCTTTTTCTTTTTATTCTTATTCCAAAATCGTTTCATAAATATGGTAGTAAGTAGTGCTTACTTTCTTTTTGAATTTATTCATTCATAAATTCTTCTTCTTTTTGTTTAATTCTAAAAGTTGGTTCAAATATTAGGTAGTAAGTTGTGCTTACCTCGTTTTGGAATTTTTTTATTTATAATATATTTTAATCAAATTTCTTTTTTATTTTTCCATAAAGTTTTTCTCAAAATAATTGTTTTGTAAGTTGTTCTTACATTATTTTAGAATTTATTCATTTATAAATTCTTCTTCCTTTTATTTTTTCATAAAGTACACACAAAATTCAATCTTCTATACATCCAATTACTCATAATATATTTTCATGGAAGCCTGGTTATATACACCCTTTATCCTTTCTGAATCTATTTCCTTTATTTCATAAGTATTATTATTTTTTACATTGGATATTACATATGGTCCGGTGTATAACAGCAATAACTTCTTCGTTATTCCTTCCAGTGTGCTGGGTAGTTCACGATTTTTTAATAAGATTTTTTCTCCCTTTTCATAAATTATTAATTTACCACTAGCCTTTTGTACTTATTTTGCCGTTTTACCTGGTCTTCTGCCACCTTGTTGTAGAATTTAGCTTTGTCAAATTTGTAAATATTGTTTATCGGGAACTCGAGGATATCTGCGATCTCTCGTGGGGGTGGTTTTTCGTACATGGCGGAATATGGGGTTATTCCTATAGCTGGATGGTATGCCAAGTTGAGGAATTCCTCCGTGGCTTCTAGATAGTCTTGCCACCTTTTTTGTTGATGGTGACAATAAGTTCTTAGGATCCTCCCCACTTCTCGTAATACCCGCTCTGCCGGATTACTGCTCGGATGGTAGACCGAGGTCTTGTATGTACGAATGCCCATTGACAATAAGGTATCTCGCCATTTTCTACCCTTAAACTGGGTTCCATGATCAGTGATGATCGAAGATGGTTTCCCCAGGTGTGGGATATACTGTTCCGTTAATATCCCCAGAATTTTCCGGGTAGTCGCTCGATTAGTAGGGTATAGCTTAACATACTTTGTGAAGTGGTCCATTATGATTGTTAGGTATCGATATTGGTGTCGACCTCCACTACGGGGAAATGGTCCGCAAATGTCTAGGAATACCTTCTCCAATTTTGCTTGGGAGGTGATAGGAATCATAACACCTTCCTTCTTCTCATTATTTGTTTTTACAAGCTGACAGATTTTACAGCTTTTAATATACATTCCGACCTTTCTATTTATGTTTTTTATCTGGCAGCTCTCCTCCAGAGCTTTTATTACCTTGAGGGCGCCCATATGCCCGTATCGTATGTGGTAGTTTACTATTAATTCCTTTTCGATCTGTGTTGGAATAACTACCTTCCAGGTCTCCTCCTTCAGGGATGTTTTAACGAACAAGATCTGTTTATTTAGTTGGTAATATTGAGCAACGGTTTCGTCTCCCTCTTCTAATCGAGTTTTGAGGTTTCTCAATTTCGGGTCCGCTTGTTGGTGGGTGCTCATATTTGTCAATATGGTTGTTAAATCGGCTCTGGTGCTAAGAAGATGGTATATTTTTAGCACGCTTTCCTTCTCCCCTTCGAAAGTTTGTTCTTCCACATTGACCCGGGATAACACATCAGCTACGACATTCTTTTTACCTGGGATGTATTCTCATTTTAGATGGTATTCTTGAAGGGCAAGTATCTACCTCGTTAGCCTGCCATGGTTCAATTTGCAGCTTTTCAAGAACGAAATAGATTTATGGTCTGTTCGGACTGTAACAGGGTATCCCAAAATGTAAGTGCGGAACTTACCGCAAGCAAGTACTACGCTCAGTAATTCTTTTTCAGTCACCGTGTAGTTTTTCTCGCACTGGTTCAAAGATCTGCTCGCGAAGCTAATTACTTGATGTTGACCCTTCTCGTCTTCTTGATACAGTGTCGTTCCCAGACTGATGTTGCTGGCATCGCAATTCATGAAAAATGGTAATTTAAAGTTTGGGTGGCGAAGTATTATTGTTGCCAGAAATTTGTCTTTAATTTGTTGGAAAATCATATCCTGTTCTCTACACCATACCCATTTATTTTTAGACGATAATTGAGGTTGAAATTATTGCGGTTAATTCCGAATATTGTTCCTGGGACTTTCTATAGTAATTACAGAGTCCCAGGAACGACTGTAATTGCTTCCTGTTTTTGGGTGCCGGGAATTTCTGGATGGCTTCCACCTTTTCTGCCGACGGTGAGATTCCTTGATCGTCCAAGTTAAACCCTAAAAATTGCACTTCTCTGGCAATAAACTTGGATTTTTCTAACTTCAGCGTGACGTTACTGACAGATAACTTCTCAAGCACGTGTTCCACACGGTAGCAGTGTTCCTCCCACGTTTCGGATGTTATAAGTAGATCATCTACATACACTGTGGTAAACTGAAGTGCTTCCTGTCCCAATATCTGGTCCATGCAGGTCACAAAGATGGCAACTGAGTTTACCAATCCGAAGGGCAATTTTTTGAATTGGTAATTGCGTCCCTCGAATATGAAAGCCAGATATTGGCGACTCCGTGGGTGTAACTCTACCTGCCAGTAACCGCACACCGTATCCCAGGTACTGAAGTACTTGGTACCGTGGAAACGTTTCAGGATTTCTTCAATCTCACCGGGCGATGTTCTATCATTAATTATTTTTTGTTTATTTCCCGTGCATCCAAGCAAAGCCGGACTTGGCCGTTTTTCTTGGGAATAGCGACAATAGGGCTGGTGTATGGGGATTGGCTATGTTCTATAATATCGCTATTAATCATTCGGTTTATTTCCGCTCTCACAGCCTCCTTTCGTGAATGCGCAATAGGGTAGGATTTTTTATTAAATTCTACTGTATCTCTGAACTTAAGGGTACATTGATAATTTCTTACCTTGCCTGGCTCATCTGAAAATACTGAGCGGTACTTCTCATAAATCCTTATCAACTGATTTGCTTGAGTAATGGGCAATTTCTCTCTAGTAATTCCGCTCCGGAAATCCCTTATTTCTTGTATCTTTTGGGACCATAAATCTTCGTCCGTGTTGTCGTATACCATTGGATTAAAAATGGTGTTATTATTCGTATAGTTAATGTTACGAATTTGCTGGTGGACACTGCTGGGAGGTGTTATCTCGCTACCGACTAAATCGGCGGTCCAGGTCAGATCTCCGGTAAACAGCGATACTTTCTCCGATCGTAAATCAATGATAGCAGAGTTTTTCTCAGCACATCGCATCCCACTAATATATTGAAAGGTAATCCTGCCGCAATTAGGAAGACCATGTTTATTGCTATACCCTTACTAATCACATTCAACGACACTTGCTTTCTTATTGTTTTGTTTTGGCGACCAGTGGCACCGATTAATACTATGTTATTGATAGGTAAGGTCGGCAATAATTTACCACATTTCTCTTGGATCCTCTCCAATTCTGTTGAGTTAATTATAGATACATTCGCACCTGTATCAATCATCAGCTGTGCGAATGTTCCTTCTATTTCTGCATTAATATAAATTATCTCGTTATTTATACTATGGAAGCGAGTGTCGTCCTCCTCCAGTAGTTCATTCCGAATGTTTTTTAAATAGTTACAACGAATAATAGTTATTTTGTTGTTATTACTTGCTCTTGGCAATTCACTTTTATACCCAGGCGATAGAAGCAGCAAAAGGTCCTTATCATTTATTACTGCCTCCTCTCGTTTAAATTCTCATTATCCTGGTTATTATTTGGACCAACAGAGGCGTCAGTTGGGAAACCTTGAGTGGGTTCCAGCCGTTCCGTTCGCTGTTCATATATTTGCTCCCTATTTGTTTGCCGCTCTGGGTCATCTAGGCTGGTACTTCGCCTTGGCGGATTATATCTGGAATTATCCCGTTCTCGGCTTCTGCGTCGATCTTCGTACTCGTGGAAACTATTCCGCCGTTGATGGTTATACCTTCGTTGGCTGTTTCCTTCTACGCGTATAAAATTTACCCGGGGTCGGGAGAACCTGTTGTTGTTATTATTGTTATTATTTGGGTAACCCCTATTGTTATTATAAAACCGCTCGGTATTATTGGTATGGTTGGGGTTTCTCTGGCTATTTACATTGTTATTTGGGTAATAATTATTTCTATTACCGGGGAATCCGTTATTATTTCGGTTAATGTTTGGATTTACATTACCGTGGTTATTGTTGTTTTTATTACCGTTGGTAGGGTGCTGATTATGGTAATTTGGATTATACCGGTTCCCTTGGTACCCACGGTTGTTCTGTTGATTATTATTGTTCGGGGACGGATTGTTTCGGAATTCTGGCCGCTCATTCCTGCTTCTACTTTGCCTGTAATACTCCTCATTCTCATAATTTTCTAAAAGCTCCGTCATTGCCTGGATGGTCTTTATCTGGCTACCTCTTCGTGCTCTTATGACCTCTTCGTCATAATGGTAGGAAAGCTTATTCACCAGGCATTCCTCTGGTATGGCCGGTTCCAGGTGCTTGGCGAGGCACACCTTCCCAAGGAAGTACGCGGTCATGGTATTGCCAAACTGGGTCTTGTATCGACCATGGCAGATGTTGTCCCTTATTAGATTCTGGGTGGTCTCCGACCAATACTTGGCCTTGAACAAATTTTTAAACTGCTGGTAATCATCAATATCGCTCCGGTTAGCCATCCACCAGTTGTCCGTCATTTCACGGAATGATTCGTCCAATAGCTCTCGATTATTTGACCATCTATTACTTCTATGTTTGGCCATATATTCCTCAATACGGGCCAAGAACTCCATCGGCTTCCTTTTATATTGGCGGAAGTTAAGCCATTCCCTGTTTTCGTTGATGGGAATATTTGTGAAGCTGGTTGGTCGGTTCCGAATTGCTTCCATTTCCTCCTGGCTCTGCCGCACTTGACCAGTGATGTTAGTCATCACTACCTCCATTCCGTCACATCTTTCAGTAATTTGAGTCCGTACTTTACTGAGTTCTTCCTGGCTTTCCTTTCGGTTCTCTTCTGCCTTCTTGCGACTAGATTCTTCGAGATTTGTGACCTTGGTGTTTACCACTTCCTTGAACTCTTGTACCTCCCCTTCAGTCAGCCGACATCTTTCAGCAACTTCTCTTATCTGTTGATTTATAGTTATTGTTTCTCCGTCCAGCCTTTCATTAATAGATTTCTTATTATCTTTGAGTTCTTTGTTCATTTCCTTTCTTAATAGTTCCATTCGTTCGTCTAACTTGTCTAGATTCTCCTGGTTAACTTCCCGTAATTCTTCCCGTAATAGTTGGTTATCCTCTCTTAATTCTTCCAACCTCTCCCCCATCGTCTCTTCCATTTTCTTGTTATTTTCTCTTAATTCTTCTTTTAATTTCTGGTTGTTGCTTTCCATCTTCTTACTGGTTTCCTCAATTCTCTTATTGGTCCTTTCAATCTTACGGCCCAATTCTTCCTTTGTAGCTTGGTTGTCCTCCTTCAATTCTTCTAACTTTTTCCCCATTTCTTCTTCCATTTTCTTACTGTTTTCTTAAATGTCCTTCCTTAATTCTTCCTTCGTGGATTCTATGTTTTTATTTATTTCATTCAAATTTTCCTTCAAGGACTGTTGGTCTTCCTTCCTTTCCTTACTATTTTCTTCCTTGGTGGAATCCATTTTCTTATGCAAGTTTTCTTCGGTGGAATCCATTTTCTTTTCCATCTTCTTGCTGTTTTCTTCCATGCCCTTTTTCAAATCTTCTAACCTTTTATTATTGTCTTCCTTGGTGGAATCCAGTTTCTTTTCCATTTTCTTGCTGTTTTCTTCCATTCTCTCCATCATCTGCCTGATCATTTCTTGTGTTATCATGTTCTCGGTTTGTGAGGTTTTCTCAGGTTGTTCTATTCGTTTCTCCCGGACATCGATTTCCCCTGTTTGTGTGGGCATTTCCGGTTGTTCCTTTGGTTGTGCTGGTGTTTTTGGTTCCATTGGCTGTAATAATCTTTCTACGTCCTCCACTGGGGTCGCCTCCTTATCCACCATATTAAGTTCTTTTTCGGCCTCCGCCGCTCTTTTCTTTGATGTGGCACGACGTTGCATCTTTCCTGTTTCTCTGGCTGGATAACCGCTGCCAAGCTGAATTAGAAATTGGGCAAGTTATTACAGCCTTTCAATCCCTAATTACAGCCCTTTAGTAGGACGCCAATTTGGTAATAAAACAAAATAAACTGTGTATGAATGTTGTTACAATTTGAAATAAAAAAAAATAATTTTATTTCAAAAAAAAATTTGTTGTTTCTGAAAAAATATTTGTTGTGTAATTTTTATTCCTAATATTTAAAAAATAATCGTGGTTATTGTTTGTGGTTAATATTTGAATGTTATTATTTTTGTTAGTGTAATAATGTCACTTTCTGTAAATTCACTTTATGACAACCTGGTTAACTCCAGTCCTAGTCGAAAGACGGCTCTCTTCTTCTTCTTCTTTTTCGATGCGTTCGTTATTTCGTATGTACCGCCCTTCGGTTAGTCTGAGTTCTTGATTAATTTCTTCGTTAAGTATTTCAAAGAAAATTAAATCCAAATTGTATAAACAGAAAGTTTATTAATATATTATTTAAGTTGATCGATAAGAATCGATATTACACAGCAGTATCGACTCACTCAGGACCGGTCGATAAAAAAGTTACATTGATTGTATATAAAATTAATAGTTCTTTGAACGGATATTTAAGAATAGCTAGAGAAAGGTATGGACAGGAAAGTATAACACTTACAATGATAAATGCCTTAATACTAACAAATACAATGTTATAATTGATAAATAAAGTTTATATAATAATTATTTCAAACCAAATGCAGTCTAGAAATTCGCTGCCTTGCTGTAGTAAGAACGGCGACGAACCAAAATGGCCGACAGGCGCATGCGCAGTGGAAAGTCTAACCTCGACGAAATATTTGTTCAAATAAAGATGCCTTTTCTCCGTTTAAATGGTCTCAGCAATTGTGTATAATGGTTCTGGAGTTAATTGAGTGTCACTTGTGTATTTTTTAATAGTTCACTTGGTGTAAATGTTGGTGATTATGGCTATTTCACTTTGTCTATATGTGTCGGGTTTAACCTGGTTTGTTCGTCTGTAAATTTTATGGTATTAGTGTTATTTTAATTAATTAGGCGTGTGTGGTTCTGTTTATTGGTGATGCACTGTTCATAGTTTAATTTTACCGGTGCACAAATAAAAAACTCAAAATAAAAATTTATAAAAATTTTCACCAAACTCGGTTCAATTATAAGACGCCATTCATAGGTTATATAAAACAACGATCTCGTTTAAGTACACTCTTCAACGGATAATAATGAACTGTTCTCATTTCCTTCGTCTCCTGAAAATCTTAGCCAATTTAATATATATTATACATTGTTTCAAATTATCTTAGCTTCCGATACATTTTATTTGAATACATTATACTCGGAAAATATTTTCGTTATTAATTAACTGTATGAAATACTAAATACCTATTCGGTTTCTTTATTCTATTCTGCTTATTTTGATACTAATGAATGTAGTTTTACAAAGTTTTCATTTAAAAAGTTATATTTCTTACATTTTGGAAAGTAGGCTTAATTTTGTATTTCCTGTTCTCTAAGCAGATAATAGCTATTTTCTCTGATATAATTATTATTCTATTGAATTTGAAATTGATATAATCGTCTATTCTTACTTAATTTCTTGCAATTTAGTTTATTAATTATTGTTTTTAAATACAATTCATTTATCTATGACTCCTCCTCTGATAATGTTAGTTATTCCGTTCCATTTTTATTTATAATTTTACTTATCTGCTGACCATATCTTTATAAAGTATTATTTACATGGTATTACTATATGTTGGGTTTATCTTACATAAATATTATCAGTTTAACTGGTTTATAGGACTAGATTTGTCAATTATTCTGTAGTCTAAATTTACTATCTGGCCTGGATTTGATCTGTTGCTATTTGCAAAGTTTTTACTAATATAGTTAGTTTATACACTTTTCTGACTTTCTATTCTTATATAATTTATTAACAATTTGTTCCTTGACTATTATAACATTGTATATTGATTTTACATTTAAAATATAACACTTATTTACTATTAAATCTGGTACTTTGAATCATACCTTTTTTTGTGTACTGATTACACACAGTAACATAATAAAAACATTTTATAATATAGGAATGGTATCTACATTTAGATATTGCATTCCTAATTTAAATTAATAACAAAATAATATTTTATAACTATAATACTGCTTAATACCAAATCTTATTTATCTAGTTAATATATGGAAATAGGAACATAACATATTGGTTCCATTAAATGGTTAAAACTTTCTCAAACTATTTATTTACAGTCTTATCTGTACTTCCCAATTTTAAGGATGTATTCCCCGTCATTTTGTGCTAAACACAAGCTCGCTGTTTATATTATTCATTCTATGTAATGTTCTAATAAAATCAGTGGGATTTTATTAGCCATAGTATTCCTTGCTCCTTCCCCATATTATTTGAGTAACTATTATCATGATACTGTTCAAAAACACTTAAAGTTATTTACTTGCACGGTAATTCATGTACCTTTTCAAAGTTTATTGATTATAATTTAATAACTTGCACTTGTCCCTGGTTATTTATTGATATTATCACTAGTCCTTTTATAGTTTTACAATATGAAATATTTAACCATGGGGGAACTGTTAAGATTTGTCTATATAAACTATACAATAACTTTTTTGGGTGCACTGTTACTTAATACTCTAAACACTTTTGGTTTTTATCAGTTTTACATTAGTATATGGTTTGTTGGGGTGTTATACTTTCTTTTGTGACATTTATTTGCTTTTGGGGTTTTTTTTGTTTTTTCCCTATGGGGTTTCTGTTTGGTATTGGTCGTTTCACTTCCTTTATTCTAGTTGATCTTCACTGGTTTCTGATTATTCAGTATCTGGGTTTATTTTAGATTTCTTCTTTCTTCGTTCTTGGTTCTTCAGTACCATTTCTTTTTATATTCTTTTGTTTACTCTGGTCTGTTTTCTTTGTCAGTTCACTTGGTCTGGGTATCTTCATTGCCTGCTTCTATCCTACCTGGGTAATATTGTTATTCAAATTTTAGTTTTCTGGGTTTTTAATTTGTAGTATTATTATATTAGTTGTAGATTTTTTCTTTATGCTTACTTTTCTTGTAATTATAATAATTTATAGTTCTTTTTAATTGATTTTTATTTGGATCTTTTTGGATATTCCATATTTTTGAGTTTTATTAATGATCATTTAGTAATTGATTTATGTGGATTATCTGGCATGCTACAATATATATATATATTGGTTACGAAACCGAGCGATGTAAGGATAATTATAAATGATAATAATGAAACCCTATCCAGGGATGGAACTAAAACCAATTATCAACAACTAATATACAGAAACAATCAAATTTTGGAAGATAATGAATGAACCAAATATAACTCAGCATCATCAACCATTGACCTGACTATGACTAAAACAATATAACCAGACTTTACCCAGTACGATAGGGCAGTAAACCAATAAAAATAAAATAAAGAACTATAATCAATATTCAATAAATAAACCTAATAAAACAATAAAAAGTACAACCATTTCATAATGTAAAATGTGTGTGAACTAGAGGACCAATAGGCCAATAAAATTCTGTCTTATAAAATAGAGTAGGAAAAAGGGCACAACCCCTTATAGTGCTATAAGTGATAATAAACACAGAAAAGGTGGCCTAATAATAACAGTCACATAAACTACAGTTGAAAAGTGTGCTATTATTTAGATTAAGAAGTGGTCAATCATGATTGACAAGTAGTGGTGTAGGATTTATCACACAAACAATTGTTTAACAGTGTATAATTAGTTAAGATAGTAAATTATAATTGTTAATATAAGGAGTATCATTAAGAGTTTAGTTTTATATTATAAAAGTTTCATGTTACCAGCCAATCACTTTAAAATAATGGTATATCAAGGGTCATAGTTAACTGTCATCCACCATTATACATTTTTTAATAAGATATCTGGAAAATCCACTAAATACTAAATTTTACAGGGCTAAACCAGGACATGTTTAGTACCAAATGATTTGTAATTTTATTCTTATTAACCACATAAACATTGTATTAACTATTATTGTATAATGATAAAATAATGAGTTAAAGGCAAATTATAAAATGTAATGTAATTAAGGGGTCTTGGTCATATAACATTTGAACTGTACCTGATAGGCCAATCAGAATCCAGGAAATTTTGGTCAGTTTCTATGACAAAAAGAAGAAATTAGACACTTGATTTTTAACCACGATTGAATACGGTTGAGGACTGTTCGCAGAAGAATATTATGTAACAAATTTTAAAACCAAGAACCAAAATTAAAAGAATAAATTATAAACAAAAATCAGAAAAATAATGAAATTATTAACAAAAGTCATCTAACCAACTATGAACCAGTAAGAAAATAAGAAAATAACAAGTGATTAACAAGAAGAAGCCTAACTAAAACTAACTAAGAATTGTAACGTATTCTACAAATATTTTAATCAAACAACTTTAGTAATCCAACATGAACAATCACTAGTAACACCAATAACTCACAACACAATTAATCACTGATGGACGTTTTATAAAGAAAAGAAAAAACAGTATATAAGAAGTAATGAATAAAAAGTGAACATACTTATTTAAAATCATGGGGAACGATTTCACACACATTCACCGACAACGAGGCGGCCATGTTTATGACGTCATGTCGTCATGGTATTAAATGCATTGCGTATTTAACGAACGAAATATTGCAAGCTATTTTATTCAACATTAACAATTATTTATAATATCACATTACATCATAAGTATTAAGATTATATTGTAATGTACTCTATATTGTTTGTTAATAATTAAGGAAACCTGTCGTAGCAGCCAAAAGAATTCACACTTTATATATTTAATTCATTCTTACTATTAACCCTGATATAAAGAATCGATTGTTGCTAGCGTGTATCTCGAAAATGACAATTTTCCTAAACTGAATTAATTTTGAAAAGATTAATTATTAAATTTATAAAAACCATATCCATGTGTTTTATTCCTTGAATGTAAGGTACAATCAGGATTCGTTTTATATTCACGGAGATCCAGAAGACGTCTGTAAGCCGCAAGAATATTAGAAACTACAAAACAAAAATTAACCTCAACGAATAGGGTTAAGATGAAGATCGAATGTAATGCTGAGAATTTGTTTTGGGATAATCCAACAGTTACATTCAAATTAGAACAGACGGACTGAATATTTCTCTTCAGTCAATCTTCGAATTAATAAATAAGGAAGAGTCATTCAGATATAAAAATCATATTTTAATAAATTTAAACAATACGAAGAATAAGCACGCAACATAACTATCAACAGAATCAACAGATACGCTTAGAGC
This sequence comes from Magicicada septendecula, assembly GCA_034769895.1. Lineage (NCBI taxonomy): Eukaryota > Metazoa > Arthropoda > Insecta > Hemiptera > Cicadidae > Magicicada > Magicicada septendecula. Next base: position 81,748,287 of record CM068368.1, on the reverse strand, counting down.
AAAAGTTTTTTTATTAACAACAAAAGTTTTATTACATCATAAATTTAATAATACACGGATAAACGTTTCGATATAATATATATTGTAACATGACCTACGGTAGCACAAGGTTTACAAATTTCAATGAGTGAAGAAAAGCTGTATAATAAAAAAATTAATAATTAGAAATAATAGAACAACACCACTAACTGAGTTTGACGTAGACAAAGACAGTGACGATGACAAGACCCAATAGATTGGAAAAGGTGATCCAGAAAAAATAATTAACATCATGATAAAAATACCCCATTGTCAACAAGAATTATTATATATAAAAGTAAAAGTTAAGTAGGGAAATAAATAGTATGCAAACAGTAGAAAATGTAAAAGGAAAATTAAATATAAGAACAAGTATAATGATGATATAAAGAAATAGTGTTAATAAATTAAACTATCTAAAGACACAATATAATAAAATAAACTAAAAGAGTGATAATTAAGTAGGAAAGTGATTATAAATAATGAACCTTGATAGGACTCTCAGATAATAAATATATGAGATACAATTACAATGTTATAAAGTGAACTAAAAGAGTGATAATTAAGCAGGAAAGATGATAATAACTAATAAACCATGATAGGGCCCAGTGTTAATCGATGAACTACATAAAAACACTATGTAATAAAGTGAAATAGTATCGAGAATAAAGAAAAAACAGTGATAATAGCCAATAAGCAATAACAGGACCCAAATATAATGAATAAACTATATAAATTATAAGGGATAGTAATGTGTAGAAATTGGCATAGTTTTTATAAAATTAAAAAAATGTTTATACTTAATATAACAGTGTTTGTTAGAAATAAAATACTGATAACTGTTTTTCAGTATTTTAAGGAAGTATTCTATTATATTATAAGAATGGTAAGGAGTTCATTGTTTTATTTTAATTAGTTATGTTTATAGATGTATACTAACAACTATTAAAATTAATAGTAAAAGCCTAATCTGTTATGCTGAAAATAGGCAAAGGGAGTTAGACACTGTATTCTATAAGTGTAGTTATTAGGGAATACTGGTACACACCTACTGTTCATTTTTATTATATTTTGTTTTGATTTTAATTAACAAAATGTTATTATGTTTAGTATTACGGTTAACAGAACCAGTTAAAATACATGTAAAACATTAAATACTGGCATTGACCTAAAACGTTTGTTATGGAATTATGTTACGTTATATGATGATTATAGGTATATGATGATGGTTATAGGTTGTAATTTAGTTCATGGTATTATAGTAATTATGTTTAGAAGCACTTAAAATTAACAAAATTGACATGAACAGTTGTAATGAGTATAGGCGAGGTGAATTATAAACTCTAGGCAGTTAGGCCTAAATCTGGTAACCAGAAAATTTTAAAATTTAAGACAAAACAATAACAATTAATGAAATAAGGCATATAATCCTGTTAGGTTTAATAATAAGAGTGTAGGAAACAAAAATGGATATAAAATAATTAGTTTAAAGTTAATTTACAAAAGAAAACAAATGGTAAATGTATGAATCTGTTATGATTTGGGAAAAGGTAGTCTTCTGAGATATCAAATTAATGTGTAACCAAAAAGCAAACTAATGATGTTATTATATTTAGTATTACAGCTAGTATAAAGGAATTATGATAATTTAAAGATTTTTAGTAATTTTGTATAGAAAAATATTAGCCATATATAACAATATTGTAAATTATCAACCAATGAGAATTAGTGTTTGGAACCTAGCAACCAGAGTAACTAATAAATAAATTCCAATATTCCATTATTGGCTCTTGATGAGTGCAAATGTAAAAAACCGCAACGTTTAGAGAAAAGAATAAAATATTTAATATATAAAAAATAAGGATGAAATACTAAACTAAACTATAGAACTTGTACTAACACTCACATGAACTAAAAATCACAAGAAGAAATTAAAGAATCCATGGTGAATTGCTGAGGAATCCCAATTGGCCAACTACGAACTATTGGAAGTAAGAAAATATATAAAACCTATAAATGAGTGATGGAATCTTCAACACCAATGATGAACGATGAAAAATAAATACCAAAATTAAATACTACCTAAGAAAACAGAAGAACGGAATTAACGAAAAAATGAAAACCAGCAGTACCTGTAAGGAATACTATCCAGAGAGAAGAAGCAGAGGACTGCTAAGTATATTTTAAAATACGACTTTAACAGTAACACATTAGAAAAAAAAAACAATAAGTGAAATTACACGTTCAACACAAATTATCACTCACAGAACAGACACTTGAACTTTCTTTGATTAAATGAACACTTAAAATTGAAGAATAATCTCAATCTAATTTTGATTTCTTAAGTGAATATATTTTAACCGTAAAAATTGAGTAAACTCAGTTAACCTTTAAACACTATTTCCAGTAACTATAGGTTACAACTGTAATTGTAAGTGTATCACAATTTGTATGTTATTTGTATGGTATTTGTAAAATTTTGTACTTTTATTAGTCCATTTGACAATATTTTCTGTAGTCCCAAGAACTTCGACCTGAGATTATAATTAAACGAAAATATCAACATCAGTAAACGAGTCTCTATACAGCGGCTGGACAGAATAGCCAACCGCTAATAATTAAACATGCCGGTGCAAAATTGAACTACATAATTTGGAAAAAATTGTAATAAGATAATCAACCTAATAACTGTTAATAAAACCATAGTTGAAGCATTGAACTGTATGTTTGATTTTATTTAAATCTTTCTTAAAAATTGAGTATTCATTTATCGTTCAATAAACCTTGCACTTTTGGTTTACCAAGAAGAGTTGGCAACCCCTAGTTTGAGGCAGAAAATACGAATTCGAACGTCTGGACGGGTGAGTAGACTCTATAGTTATAATTATTATAACGAGTCCGATAATACGTTATAATATTTATATATATTGTACTGCTGTTAAAATGCAGCACAGTACATAAGAGGAAAATAATAAATTTTAAAAGAAAAAAGATATAAATTTAATAGAATTGGAACATATGTTTTAAAATGTAAACAAAAACATTGTATCGACTCACCCATCAACATAGAGGTAGATTCCTATATGAGATAAAACAGTATAAAGATATATTATGAAAAGAATATATGAAATTTAAAATGAATATTATAATAAGAGGAAATAGTAAGAAAATTATCATATTATAAGTACAAACTAGAATTAAGAATATTAGAAATAAAATAAATATATTTAATAAGAAGTAGAAAAGTTATATACGTTTTTAAGAGATATATGATAAAAAGATGTAACGAAGGTAGGGAATTATCAATGTGGCAAATTTGTAAATTGTTAGAGATGGTATTGTAAAGAAATGAAAGGAAATGTATTAGTCTAAAATTATATTTAATAAGAGTAACATCAGGAGTGTTAATTTATATCTAAGAAAAGTAACATGAGTCTAATTTTATCTTCAATCCTGTAAAGATCATAGAGAGTGATATGTAAATTAATATTTGGTAGCATTTAAATAAATCAAATTTGTACATCATCAAGTTTAATGTTATATGTAAACGAAGAAATAGTAAAGGAATATAATTTGTTATACCAGAGTTTTTGATTGTCAATTTAAAAAAGTAATCAATCAGGAGGAGAGATTCAACATTAATATTGAGTTTAATAAAATAAAATACTACTCAATAAATAAATAATATTACAAGAAATCTAAACATATCTTTAATAGAACGCCGATAGAAAAGACAAATCCTGTACTGAAGAATAGTTTGAGTGGCCATAAAATATAATCCAATATTCCAAAATAGCTGTTTTGCAGTCGTCGAAGAAAACAACATTCAGCAGTAAAACCAACAAGAAATTCACGTGTAGAAACGGATCGCTAAGCCTGACATTGACTTTGAAAATAATAAACATCAACCAGAAGTGAACCCGTGGCAGCTGGAAGAATTCAGAATCAGTCAAGTTACATTTGTATGGTAGCTATTTTTTACATTGTTATTTATCAAAATATTACATACTAACTTTATTTGGTTTGGTTTAAAGAAAAGAAGATATTATATACAATCGTAAATAAGATCAAACAGCTTAATAATCATTAACCCTTAGAGAGAGTTTCTTTTCATGTGCTGATAAACAAAAAACATAGTAAACGGTAGTTACATTTCTTAATTATATTATACTATTAAATAATTACAGTACTAAGAAAAAAACAACAGCACAAATAATGGCTGTCCCAACGTGGAACATATCTTAAATACAATATCTACTAAAAACAACAGCACAATGTATACGAGAGTAAATTCGAATGTTCAATTTTCATTTTGTATTATGCTTGGAGTCTGTTGCCTCCATTCTGTTTGCTCACTGTAAAATGTTTTGCAGGCCATATGACAAAACTTGGCAGTGAACTAATAAAACAGTAAATCAAATCTGTTTAACACTTTCAACAGCTAAAACAAAAATATTTGCATTTAAATGTTATATTCAGAAGGAAGTAAAGGTGTATAAGTAGAAACAAAATTCTTAGGCGGCTCCGTCTACACGAAAACAATCACGGTATTCCGTGCAAACATAATTCGGTTACAAGCGATGTAATACATAAGAAGACACTTGAAATTTATTCATAAGGACACAAGGTTAAGTATTAAAATATTAGAGCAATTGTAATGTTGATGTGTTGATCCATAATCTATAGATATATATATTACTGTACAACAATGTATAATGCATAAATCACCAAGACATAACCTTCGTGTACGACATACGATTTAACAATTTATTTGAAGCTAGAAACGAATTGGATACAGGAAATTTTACCGTATGTTTACAAATTAATTTCTTACATGTAACAGTAATTACAATTAAAATACTAATAATCGGAACGATTATGTTATTTTGACTTTTTTATCATCTTTTGTTTGGCTTCGAAAAATATTCTGTAGGCTAAATTCAGCGTTTAGTTATATCTCAGTAAGATACTATCTACTTACTTCTCAAAGTAATAATGAAGCCCAATGGATTATCTATACTAATGTGTGGAGATAATTGTTGTATGGCTAATTCTTTGTTGTTCCAGTCAATTCCAAGTACGACATTTACGCCAAAAATAAAATTTGTCAATTTAAGCCACATTTGACTAAACGATCTGCAGATATTACACTCGCAACGAGTTTTGATTCACAAGCGGGGATCTAAAGTGCAGTACTCAGTGTAACAAATGAAATCTCTACTTATCTACAGCATAAATTTTAACTATTTATATTAAACTGCAAATTACGCTGTGAAACAGATATATAAAGCACTTAGAATCCAGATTTTACTTCCATGTTCCGTAAGGAAATTTAAGTATGGTCATCGCGAAAAAAACTTGTTCGAGATACGGGCAGATTCTGATTGTACTACCCTCAAAACATGGAGAAAAGTCTCAGATTCCGAAAAGTGTGTGTGTGTGTGTGTGTGTTTCTGTGTCTGTGTGTCTGTGTGTAGAGTTGTTTCTATGGCGAACGATAACTGCCGCAAATTAGAACAGAATCAAATAATTTTTTGATTTTTGTACATCTGTTTACTTGGTTTTCTTCTTCTTGTTCTGCTTCTCTTCAAAGATTAGGTTATATAAACCTGTTCTGGCACCCATCTCATCCTCGGACGACCCACGTCTCTTCTACCAATGGCTCTATAGTTCAGCGCCACTTTCGGCAATCGATCCTTTGCAGATGATCCCACCATTGTCTTCTGTAAATTGAAATAATTTCATTTATGACCTTTACTTCGAGTTCTGTTCTGATATCTTCATTCCTTATTCTATCTTGCAATGTATAGTTTAAAGTACGAGAAACTGCACTTCAGCACTCTGAATCATGCCGCATTCCTTTTTTGTCATGACACACGCCTCACTCCCATATGTCAATGTGAGTATTGTTATTGTCTCATAAAATTAAATCCTTGTGCTGTGTCTTGTTTTATTTCTAAGATTTCTATGAATCCTACAACAAATAATCCTAAATATTCCTTTATTTATCTCATCTTTTATATCATATAACAGATTCTTACTGCACAGCCGAGATACTTAAAATGGCTCTCTGGTTCTAAAGTGCTGTTGTTTATAACTATCTTAGTCCTCACTGTATATTTACCTTTAAAGGCCATGATTTTGGTATTTCTTACTGAAATTGTCAGTGAGTACTCTCATGTCACTTCTTGTAATTGAAACATAGCTCTTTGTAACTCATCCTCAATTTGTTGAATAAGAACTATGACATCCGCATATAGCAGGGAACCCATACAAATTGATTTCTTAAGCTGTATTCTCGAAGTCACTCTGGGTTTCAATGCTCTCAACATGTCGTCAGTATATATATTAAACAAGGTTGGGGAAACACAGCATCCCTGCCTAACTGCCTTATTTATTGGAATGTCACCTGAGAGGACCATTCATTCCTACCATTCAGTTCCAGGACTACAATAATCCATGTATTCTGTCAACAATTATACTTATTGCTTTCTAATAACAGACTACATATATTAACGCAAAAAATTCTTGTAGAACATAAAGCGTATCAGCGTTGTCGTTCAAAAGTAAAATAAAATTCGCGATCCACTGCGTCCCTTTTTACTTTACATTACAAGGAATTCTGCCATTATAATATATAATTTACTTCTAGTCATTTGTCCTGAAACGTTTGGCATCACTTTCATTTGAACGACATCAGAATTAGTTTCGTAGATTTATAAATGTAACCGATACATAATTTGATTTTACAGAAGCACCGTATACGACACAGGTTCCTACTTTGACATAATTAAATTCCGAAGAAATGCTAGACTATCTTAGTCCTCACTACGTTTTTACCTATAAAGACCATGGTTTTGTTCTTTCTTACTGAAATTGTCAGTGAGTACTTCTTATTTCCTAAAAGATAAATAAGTTTAGGAATATTTGTGGTACGATTCGTAGAAATCTTAGAAATAAAACAAGACACAGCAAAGGATTAAATTTTACAAGACAATTTAAATACCCACTTTGATTTATACGAGTGAGGCGTGGGTCATGACAAAAAAGGAAAGGGGCAAGATTCAAAGTGCTGAAATGCAGTTTCTTCGAAATACTTTAAATTATACATTGCAAGATAGAATAAGGAATGAAGACATCAGAGCAGAATTCGAAGTAAAGAACACAAATGAAATTATTTCTATTTACAGAATACAAAATATGATTCCTAACCAAAATCAAAGTGCGATTAACTACAACTGTAGTTAAACTTGAGTAGCATGGACTCCCGATGAAAGCATGGAAACTAGAAACACAATATTTAATTTGTTATAAGGCAGGTATAACACTACTATATGCTGATAAATACGAAATTTTATAGTTCCCGTGCGTAGTATAGTCACCATACGAAATTATATGATGACCGTAAATCTAACGATCTGATAAGCCTACTGACACAACCATTGCTAAGAAAATTACTAATTTACTGAATTATCAAATTTAACAAGTGCCATGCTCTGTCTCACAAATTACTCAATAAAGTGTAACAGCCGATAAAAAACTGTTGCAAAGTTTCTTTAAACCACCAAAAAGATGAACCAAGTACTCGGGTTTCAAATTTTTACTGCTTGTACAAACATTTGAGCAATACAGTCGACGAAAATGCAGTAAAGTTAAAGGGAGCCCATAAACTTTTCAGTAATCAAGGGATTCATATAAAATTAATTTATTACATTGGGTAAACTGTCCTATTTTTGGCACTATTCCAGTTATTGGTACCCTTTTTGTTTTACCTCAGAAATAAGGCAATTTTTCAAATGATGTGGCCCTGATCATGTGTATTGTGTAGGGTAGAGCAATATCTCTTTGCTTGTGTAGTTTTCAGTTTTGCCACCAGACTGAGCTTCTGTGATTAGTGGAATCAAATAACTTTAGGAGTGATTGTTGTTCTACACTTTTCGTCATTTTCTTAACGGTAAGTTAAGAGTTTCACTTTATTATTTTAAATTTATTTAGGCTTACAACTAGCAATTTAGTGATCAGTATTCATTCAACAGACCATGTAGTTTCTCTTACAATGAAATTACATGCATAACCTAAAATGTTTACATTTTGTAGGGGTGCCAATTACTGGCACATTTTTGATAACGTTCTCAGTTATTGCCACCCAGTGCCAATAACTGGGTATTATATATTGTTGAGAATACGCAAACTAAAATGTTTACATGACAAACCTATTACTCTTCCCATACAATGCATTTGACATTATATTGATATTTCAATACTTACCAGTAGTTGGCACAGGATGGCATTTATAGGAACATTTAGTGCTAACTACTGGTTGGTGAAAAAATATTAATCTTTAACAATTTTTTTATTTCTTTAAACTAAATAATTTTAATCTCTAGGCCTAGTGATTAGTTAGATGAAATTTTAATCAAATAATGGCATAATTTATCATATAATTTAAAATATTTTTAAAGGACATAAACGTTGTAACGTCACAGAACGTTCCATAAAGGAAATCATTTATATAGTAAGTTATCATAAGAGGAATGTGAGGTGAACTGTATCGAACCCAAGTAGTCCCAAAAAATTGTGTAATTTTGTATAATAATTATTTCTATCAACTTGAAAAAACGACCAAACTATGACTAAGACAAAACCCCATATATATTATTAAAGTGAATAACAGTGAAAAACCCATAAAGACACTAAGAGAGAGAAATAATGTCAGAATCTACCAAAATGAAGTCGATAATTATTAAGTTTTATAACTATGAATAGAGTATTAAAAACTATTTTTTGTGAATGAATGGACATGATCCATTATTATATTATGTGATGTAAATAAAATAAATGTATTAAATGACTTAAATACATTATTCGAAAGAATCTAAGTTAAAATAAAAATTGTATATTTGCAATGACAAAAAATATTAATGTGTTGGATTTGAGACCATACACCAAGATTTCATGAAAAAATTAATTATTATCAGATTTAAATACAAACTATATGTAATTGTCAAGCAGACAATAGTGAACAATTTATCTTAAATAAAGAAAGCTGTCAAATTAATAAAAAGCAGTCAAAATAGCCAAAAACAGTGTTAACTAAAAACATGTAATAGGCATCTAATATTGTATAATTTATGAATTTAATGTTGCCAAAATGCAACCAAATTGCATTAGAAAGCTGTAATATGATATAAAGCAACTATACTAATATACCTGACTAACTTTAACATAGTAATAGTCAAGTTAGCAAAATATTTACTTATACCATGTATGGCTGGAACCAATCATCCAGTACAAAAATAATCATATCTGGCTAAATACTTACATAATGCTAACAAAAATAAGATAGAAAGGTACAATACATCAGTATACCTTATTAAGAAACAAACTCAGTTGAAAGTAAAGTCAATTCTAAAAGAATTTAACTAATAAGAGTGAGATTTGTCACGCCATAAAAAAGGACATCTCTAGACCAATCAATGATGCTATGTCATCTTGTGATAAATATAATATATGTACAGAGTAACCAGGTATCACAAAAGATAGACAAAATAATAAACTCTGTGTGTACAGTAGTGAAATAATACATATATTAAAGAAAAAGACTAATCATTGTATTAGAAAACTGACAAGAACCTAGGCCATGAGCAGAGGCCATATAAAATTGTATTTATTTGTGTTTTATCTATGTTAAAATTTGTTTATTTTGTTGTAGGAAGGTAGTAGTATTAGATGTTCAGCTTGTGGAAGGAACTTAGTAACTCCACAACAATTTTTGTTATAAAAATTGAGTTTTCAATGACAACAACTCAAGGTGAGGGTTGTATATTGTATTGTTTATTAGACTTAAGTTAATTAGAAACCAATCATATTTAGTATCGCTAGATTCAGTTAGAAACAGGGAATCTAAATGTATTAATGGCATACAAATTGTGAGTACTAATGTAAAACTGTTTGATAAATACCAGAGTAATTTTTGAAATATCCTTTGTATGAAGAATAAGAAATTCGTTCTAAAAGCTTCTACGGAAGTCAAAATTGTTCTATGACATTCCATTTCGTTTATTCTTGAACAATCTAGAAAGAATTTTTACACAAATATACCGGAAGTCGATGTAAACAAGCAACCTGAATTAGTATAAAAGAGAGACCAAATTAGACCAAAGAACACTTGAAACTTGAACTCCAGAACTGATGCATCACCCACAACACTGATCAACGCAGCTAAGGCGAAACCGAAGAGGCGAGAAATCGACAAGACACGGAGAAAGGCTTTTTCCCGTACATAGACATACCGACTGACTTAACCTCAACGAGAATCTACGCCAAATGTATCGCTGAAATAGAGCAGCGATACGGCAAATTTTAATAGAAATCACGCAGCCAGAACGTCAAGCGGCCCAGGAGGGACCAAAATTTTAAATAGAGAACGGATTCTGCTGTGTTCGCATAGACTGACTAACGTGACAATAATTCCCCCTAACGTAAACAAACATATACCCAACAAGCCTTTCTTCTCGACAACATGGGAATCAGCGCTGCGGCGGATAATTTCTAAATCAACGCGGAGCAGCTGATGAGCTTTTGGCGGCGTTTGAACGAGATTCTACTGCCAAACGTTTTTACAAAAGTGCGGAAAAAGTAAATGATCGCAAAATTTGACTTTAAATAGATTCAGTGTACACCCGAAGAGGCGAGATTGAGAAACTACCCGAAAGGAGTGTCCAGTGCGAGAATAAATAACCATTGGAACGTGAGTTACCAAAATTAAAGTCATTTGTTACCTGGTTACATTTTATCACGCAGTTGTACTTCACACGCCACACATACACCTTCAAATCACTTAGTTTTTTCTTGTAAGGCATCTAATTGATATGTCTTGGTAGTTCAAAGGAGTCACGTCCTGAGAGTAAAGATTTTTTCACATATTAAACTCATGCTTTTCAACTGAGTCAAAATCTGAAATATGCTAGCCGATACTTGATTGGATATATAAAAAATTGTCAATAATAATAACTTGTAAAATTTTTTCTCTGCAATTTCATAATTTTTTATGAATGATAGTCCTTCAGACGATTTGTTTGTTTTTGAAGAATCATTAAACTTAACTGATTTTTCCAAGCTAAACTGACTTGTTTAAATTTTTTCGTAGATTTAAAAATTTTATCAATCACATTTTTTTTTCTTGGAACAAACGTTTCCAAGTGGCGCCCACAAAAAGCATAGTATTAAGTTGTGTTACAGGACTATATCACTGCAGAGGATCCAGTCAACAGAGTAAGTAACAAAAGTGCGCGGAGGTAACGCCCGACATTTTACAACACAATTACAAAACAACGCACATCTAATTTTTATCGTTATAACGTTCATGTATTATTTTCTGTTCTTTTTTTCTTTGAAGATGTACTGATATTTGTTCTTTAATTCTTTTTGTAGTTTTGCTTAAAAATAATGGCTCCAAGAAATTACAAGGTGAAAAATCTTTCTGATGCTGCGGAAGCCGTAGAAAATGGAATGGCCTTTAAAGCAGCTGCAAGAAAATTTAATGTACCAAGGGCTACAATTCAGTTCCGTTGTAGCAATAAGTTTACAAAAGCAACTCGTGGTCCTCCTCCTATTCTGACTGAAGAAGAGGAAACACACTTGTGAGGTCGGCCTAAATATTTATTTTTGTTTTTGTTTGACAGAAGAACCTGTACAAGCGTGAGGCACGACAAAGTGAAGGGGTGTTTTAACAATTTACAGTACACCTCTCTCTGCCTCAAAACTAATAGAAATTGTAATAAATTATGTTGAAGGCATAATAGTAAATTATTATCATTACTTTCTTATTGGGTAAAATGATAATTTAGATTTTTCACATTGTACTTTAAAATAAATTATAATTTTTGACACCAGTTTGAAACAGCTTCTGTCCATTAGACGTCTATCTGTTCACAGTTTCTCTGATTTTTTTACCATTTAGGGAATTCAGTAAATAATTATTTAGACTATAACAATTTATCATTTGCCTATGTGTGTGTATGTGTGTGTCAAAATTTGTAAATTGATTTTTATCCTTTAACACGTCGTACCGATAGAATGGACCTAAAAGTAATGCATAGTTTTGAATGTATTTCGATTTCAGCGGTTTGTCAGTAATTTTTGTATAGCTTTAATTTTATAATGCATGATTATATTCTGCTTTACTCCAAGCTTGATATAAGTCTATAAGTCTTTTTAGATCAATAAACTGATTGACTTTGTTTACAGGTGGATATTTGAATGTTCCCGTAAAGGATTCCCCAGGAGAAAGGAAGATCTGCAATTTAGTGTCCAAGAGTTCTTGCAAATTAACAAACGCAATACTCCATTCAAAAACAATCTGCCTGGTGAAAAGTGGTATAAAGGCTTTCTTCATCGAAATCCAGAAGTTTCACGTAGAACATCTGAAGGCTAGTTCACGTTTCACGTAACACGTATTGGTTCAATTCTGTTCAAAAACTTATGGAAAAAGAAAACGTTTTTGATATACTTCAAGATACATCTAGAATGTATAATGGAGATGAAACAAATTTTGCACTAGACCCTAAAAAAAATTAGTTTTAGCTCCAACAGATGCAAAAAATGTTTATGAAGTGGAGCAAGGCAAGCCTAAGTCTTCTTTAACTGTTATGTGTACTTTTGCGACGAATGGAATAGTGTGTCCACCAATGATAATATACCCATTCCAAAGGATACCAAATGAAGTTGTACGTAGTATTCCAGAAAAGTGGGGAATTGGAAGGAGCGATAATGGATGAATGAAGTCCGAAGTGTTTTTTGAATATATTGGCAATGTGTTCTATCCATTTCTGATTTAAAAAAAAACATTATATTTCCAGTTGTATTGTTTGTTGATGGACATAAAACTCACTTAACTTATCAACTGAGTAATTTATGCACAGAACTCCAAATAGTTGTAATTGCACTCTATTCGAATTCAACACGCATATTTCAGCCGGCAGATGTTGCTGCTTTTAGATCTGTCAAGAGCGGATGGAAAAATGCTGTTCCAATGTGGCGCAGAAAAATCCAAATACAGCTGTCAGAAAAGAAGATTTTGCACCAATTTTAAAAGAATTATTGGATTCATTGGACTTGACATCAACTATAATAAATGGTAAGGAAGGAATAAATATAATAATAAATATTATAATAAATAGTTCCTTACGAACTATAGAGTCGTAAGGAAATCGCGGTACAGCGTGCATGCATGCGGGCGCTCCGAGCGATTCAGTTGTTACGTTTTGTATATTTTATTTAAAAGATTTTAAACATTTTAAATTATGACATAACCACAAAATGTGGTATACATTTACGTTTGAATTGATATTGTGTATCTGAAGATGGGATTTCATCCCGAAACGCGTCATTGAACGAAAGAAGCTAGTGTCACTAAGGTGGACTGAATAAGGTAATTTAATTATATATAATAAATGGTTTTAAAGCAACAGGCTTATTTCCATGTCGAATCCTGCCGCAATTGATTATTCTAAGTGCCTTAGTAAAGATAGGCCTTCATCAACTGTTGTAGAAGATTCAAAGAACCATCAGCGCAGTCTGACATATGACAAGTTTTGTGAAATAGTAGAGGATGAAAGAATTGATAAATTTAAAATGATGAAAAATTTGCCAATGCCTGTAAATAAAAATGTAGCAAACGATGATTTCTTCATTCTTTATAGAATATGGAACAATTTTAAAGAAGAAGTTAATGGAAGTGATATTAGTCAGAGGAAAACTAATTATACTGAATTAGGAAATAATTCTGGTGACCAATCTATTTTTATGCAGTGCAGTGTTGGACGTCCTGGAAACAATTCTGAAAATGTTAGTGACATAATCAGCTATACTTCTAAGACTGAGGAAGCTGATAACTTAAATAATAATCAGAACAAAACACCTAAAAAAATAAAAGTACACAATTAAATGATATTCTATTATGGCCTGAAACTCCCAAAAGAAAGGGTAACAGATCAATAGAAAGAATACCATTTGTTCTTTCTTCTGAGAAATGGAATGAAGTACAGCAAGAAAAGAGAAGAAAAAATTCAGGAAGAAAAAGAAAAGGAAAAGAGAAAGCAAGAAAGGCAAATAAGAAAAGAGCAGAATTTTCTCAAGAGGAAAAATCAGTGTACAGCAATTTCAGGTAATAAATTAATTCATTTGAAGAAAAAAATTAAAACGAAAGCAATTTCGGACTGTTTAGATGTTGCAGCTAGTGCAAGTACATCTTGTAGTGTAATTACTAGGAATGTGTTATGTTTGTACTGGAACTGTAAAACGAGGTTACACTTGTTCAATGTGTGATATGTACAACTTTTCAGTATAAGTGTATCCCTAAAAATCACAAAGTTCATATGCCAGAAGACTCTGAAGATGATGATCTATTTGTATGCCACAATTGTTTTATAATTCAATCTGATTTTGATGATGAATTGTTTGAAAGTATTGTACGGTTGTAATTTAAAAAAACATTAAAAGTTAGTTCATTTTATTTATCCATGTTAATTAACTTTAGTTATTTTATTAATTAATAATTCGTGTGAATTTCGTATTATTGCTTGTATGGCTTGAAATAGAAGTATTATTACTTATTTTTATTGTGTAAGAATTTTTATATGGTACAAACAAAGCAAATAACAATAAAAAATTGAATTTACTGAAAATTTATTATATTGCCACTTTTCCTTCATTAATATGTTGCTCACCATAAAAATCGAAATTATTTTGTATTCGACAACAAGTTTCATTTTGACATGAATATTTTATTTATGCACACTTCCTCTTTGATGTTTAAGGCTAATTAATTTAAAAGTAATTTCTTTAAATGCCATTTACATTTTGGTATACTGACTTAAGTTACTATGTTTATAGCATGTGTGAAAAACACATCTTCACAAAAATGTTTCTTAGAATTGGTAGCAAATCTTTTTGCTTTCATAAATTGTTTAGTGTTAATTTCTTTTAAAAATTGTAAAGATAACAAACGAAATATTTTACTACACTGAGCTACATATATATTGTAAAGCACTGTACCCAATCCTGACTTTTAATTAGGCCTAGTAGATAATCAACATAAGTGACAACTGCTAGGAAAGGAGTGCCAATAACTGGGATTTTTCATAATTTTCATATTTTCAAAATTAACTCAAACAATAATTGGACAATACATATAATTTATATATTAAAATATTCAGCAAAACTTCCTGTTTCTGAAAAATTAAATTATCTATAGAAAAAGCAACTATGACAGTTTATATCCTGCTACAAATGGAACAGTGTCCTTAAAGTGCCAACAACTGGGCTGTTTCCCTTTAACTCGTATAGTAACAGAAGAAACGTAATAATAAGTTTAAAAAAAATTTATTTGTGTATTTAAAACTATAATCCTATTAACATACGTTTATTTATCAGTATAATTTAAAAAGTTTTAACTTATTTAAAAACTTTTTAAATAACTTAAAACACTTCTTGAAACATTTCAAAACAAGTTGTTGCTTTCATGAAATATGATTTGTAAACAGAACAAAAGTATGATTCTGTTTACATTAAACATTAAACTGTTACATTAAACTTATGTAACATGGCGCCCCGATAAGAGAACGGAAGCTAGAAACACGAATTGCAATTGTTGTAAAGCAGGTACCACACCACTATACATTGATAAGTACGATATTATATAGTTACGAAAAAAAAACTATAAAAGTAATTGTGAAAATTGTATGATTTTTAAAGCATCATGGAGGATTGCAAAATGGTGTCCTCTTTTGAGACAAACAACTAACTTTCTCCAAAAGAAGATAAACAAATTTATTTGACAGCGTTATTGATAAATGGATTAATGAAAAAATTCGGTTGTTTTCAAAACAGGTATTTAATTAATTTTTTTAATAAAAAGAATACTAACAAGAAAATTATGCATTTTCACAATGTGTTGTAGAACCCAATAACGCTGGAGTGGTAGTCTTTAAAAGTAGTGCATAGGATGTTGTGCAATATCTGTGAGGCATCCATGTTAACCAGAAACGTAAGTTGTTCTAAATAAAGATCACATTACGTACGTTTCCACATTTTTTAGCTACTGCTGTTTGTAAGTGAATAGTGTTGAAACAAATATGTGATAAATAAATAAAGGTGAAAGATGGTATTCTTCGAACGGCAACTTCGTACGCAAAACAAGTTTCGTAAAAACTTGTGCTGGAATTTATTTGATTACACGGGTTTGACTACACAAATAATGCAAATATGTGAATAGTAATTAAAGCTGTTGTAAATTCGTGGTCACATGGCTAGATTTAGGAAATCGGATTAGGTACTAAGAGTACACTATCCTTCCAAGCTATTGGAGACTAAAAGTTGTTTATGTTCTACTGGAAACTAAAAGTTGATGTTTGTATTGTATATTCACAATTATTTAAACGTAGTTAGGGCCTAGGGAATTTGAAAAGGTAGTACCTTTGTACCGGGTCGACTGGTACTGGTCCTCACAAGTTCCCAGGGTCGCATGAAGTGTTAGTTCCCAAAGGTGCCGTTAGCCTCTCTTCAGCCAAGACCGCACTGCGTGGTGAAGTGCCACATCCTACAAGACGTGACCCTGTTGATACAGAACAGTACGCATCTAAACCGGAAGGTCGATAAATATTCCTGGTAGAAGACAGCAGAAGCCACCTGTATCAAGTTAGGGCGTAAGTAAAATGATCCTGGACCGGTTTATCTTTGGAATATTACAGTAGGAAATCTAGTGGGCTTTAGTCGGTTGTAATTCTGCGGCTTACTATTACAGGATTATATTTTGCTGCTGCCTCGCAGTTGGATGTTGGGACATCAAAGGCTAGGGGAAGACAACCCTGACTAAAAATTACCGGAAGTCATGACCCAAAGGGAGGCAGCCCCTCCACATGACCTACCGATAAGCTGGTACCCTATAATGGGGAATTAATTTAGTTTACTAGCAACTTTTAAAAAACACAGCCGGACGGAGATTTTTGAAGATGACGATGATGTTTTAACTGTAGTCTTATGTCAGCATAAATACTCTGTAATTTGCGTATTCCACAGGATTCCATTTAATGTAGACATAGCCATCTTTCACAAATTAATTATGGAGAGCAGAAACTAAAACCATTGTTAGAAGTATCATGACTTACGGCTCAGAAGTCTGGACCACTAATAAACACACAAGAAGAAAATTAACGACAGTAGAGACAGACTTTTGGAAACGTTCTACAAGAGTATCCAGACTTGAGAAAATTAGAAGTGAAGTCATTAAGGATAGAATGAATGTGAAAAATTCAATTGTTGATTTTATCCAAACAAAAAAATTTTAATGGTATGGACACACAAAAAGAATGGTACAGGAAGGATTGCCAAGAAGAGTTATGGAGCGGAGCCCACCAGGTAAAAGGAAAAGAAGAAGACCACCTATCACCTGGATAAAAGAAATTCAGACTATATTGAAGGAACGAGAAATTGAAGATCTTTGGGTGGACAAGCAGCAGTGGAAAATGAGAATTCAATCACTTCTGTAATCTTTGGTTCCGGAAAATGTATAAAAATTGTTCAGACGGAATAATAATATCAGCATAAATTAAATATCTAACAAATGATTAAATAGTTTTTCTTCTGATTACAACTGATAGTCTATTATGTTATCAGAACGTTTTCAAGCTACATTATTTTACGCATTATTAGCAATTGAATACTAATCTATTTTACAGTATTTTAAGTGAATGATTTTATTCTAAATTTTTAAACAGCGTACAAGAACAAGATTGTGTGTGTGTGTGTGTGTGTGTGTGTGTGTGTGTGTGTGTGTGTGTGTGTGTGTGTGTGTGTGTGTGTGTGTGTGTGTGTGTGTGTGTGTGTTGTAGCATATTAAGTAACGTGTATAGTGCATTAAAGTGTTCCGTAAATTCAACCACTCGTTATGAAAGTGATAAAGCTTCCTTATTGGAATAATGGAAAAGTAAATGAAACGAAGGCCGTTCTGACTCCACTGCGTTCCCTCTGTCGCGCAATCAGCATTATGTACAGTGCGTCGTAAGCAGACAACTGTGAACCTTCGCATATGCACGTAGCAAGGGCATCATTCCTTCCTCCAGTAAATTTACAAAAAATTGTCCTATCATCGTCGTATAAATTAAAAATATTGGAAATTCTTGCATACATGGCAAGCTCCACGGTATCTCCTGGGTCTGAAACAGCAAAAATCACGTAGAGGATATACTTGATATGAGACAATATTGATATTCGTAATATTGAAAACAGTCACTACAAGCTAGTTATATAACTTTAACATATAATACTTTATAAGCTGTGATGAAATTACGCTTAAAATAATTTGTGATGTAACCTTCTAACGCTGCTACTGTATAATGATTTTAAGAAATACAAGTGACAGTTATTATTTAAAATATTGCAATAATACGTCTCAAAGTTATTTACTTTGCTTATGTCAAAATTTACGTGTACGAGGGCTGATCAAAAAGTTAGTGCAATTTTGCAATTTCCACCGTTACGAGTGTCGATTAAAAAACTGTCTTTATGTGAAGTTGGTACACATGTTAGTGACAATCGCTTAAACATTTAACCCTGTTTGATGCTTAGTTTAGATTTCACAGCTAATTGAGTAAGTCGTTCTTAGGTTCAGTAGGCGATTTTCTGTTATTCTATAATGCAAGATTGAAGAACATTGTTTAAGTTTTGTGTAAACTGTGAGATAAACTGCTCTGTCCTGAAAAAATTGTTCAGAAGGCTTCTGCCGAGACTCTGTTGTGCGTGAACAAGCTGTTTACAAGCTTCAAAGACTGCTGTAAACGAGTTGAATATTGTGGTTGGCAGATGAATATCATGTTTTTGTGTTCCACGAAATTTCGTCGCTAGACGGAGTGCTAAATAAAGAGTCCTATTTGGACATTTTAAGTCATTTGTTTGAAGTTATTTGTAGAAAACGACCAGATTTGCGGAAGAATAATTTATGAAAATTGCACCCCGATAATGCGCCTGGACATACGTCATTGCTTGTTAAGAATTTTGCCAGGCTAGGCAAAAGAAACGTCATAATGATGACGACATAATGACGTCATAGATTCGACTGAGAGTACTTTGAAGGGGGCAGTTTAAGTGTCGATGAATGAAGGCATAACTTTTAAAATAAACAAGAACTGCTTGAACATTTGATCAAAACTCGTATAACCTATTGTGTACAAATTAGTAAAAAAAAAACAAATAAATTAAACTTAAAATTAACAATTTATTGTCTACACATATTTATTCGACGATAGCACGGACCTTCGTGTTTTACAGTGGAGTCATAATATCTGACGCCAGACGAAGTCATTAATTTACAAACTTGACTACACTTAACAATTATAAAATCATATACAGAATAATGAATGTGTTTTATGTTCAACACAGAAAAATGTACAAACAATAAATGTCACTTTATTAACAGTGTTAACAGTGTCGCAGCCCTAAGTGATACACAATAATCACTTTACCCTAAACCGCAAATAACAATCATTCCGAAACGCACTGTATGTGGCTATGTCGATCCAAACTGAAAACTGACTCTGCTTCGAAATATCCAATATTTACACCCCGGCTGTGA
Organism: Magicicada septendecula; assembly: GCA_034769895.1. Taxonomy (NCBI): domain Eukaryota; kingdom Metazoa; phylum Arthropoda; class Insecta; order Hemiptera; family Cicadidae; genus Magicicada; species Magicicada septendecula. Next base: position 81,728,639 of record CM068368.1, on the reverse strand, counting down.
GCCATAGTACTGACACAGCTGGCCTAAATGCCGGTAGGATAGACGAGTGGAAGGGGCATTATCTTGAACGATCTAGAGCGGTGATTTCTAACGGTCATCATGTATCTCATCCTTGGACGACCCACGTCTCTTGTACCAGTGGCTTTATAGTTCAGTGCCACTTCCGGCAATCGACCCTCTGTCATCCTTTGCAGATGATCCCATCATTGTCTTGTGTAAATTGAAATAATTTCATTTATGCCCTTTACTTCGAGTTCTGCTCTGACGTCTTCATTCGTTATTCTATCTTGCAATACATAATTTAAAGTATTTTGAAGAAACTGCATTTCAGCACTCTGAATCTTGCCGTTTTTTGTCATGACCCACGCCTCACTCGCATATGTTAATGTGGGTCTTATAAAATTTAATCCTTGTCCTGTGTATTGTTCTATTTCTTAGATTTCTAGAAATCGCAACACAAATATTCCCAAATCTATTTATCTTCTCTTTTATATCATATTCAGACTCACAGCTTACTGCACAGTCGAGATACTTCAAACGGCTCATTTGTTGTAAAGTGCTGTTGTTTATAATTGTCTTAGTCCTCATTGGATACTTTCCTTTAAAGACCATGGTTTTGGTCTTTCTTACTAAAATTGTCAGTGAGTAGTCTCTTGTCACTTCTTGACAAGTTTTTAACTTGAATGAAAAATTGAAAGATTACAAACAACGGTGGAAAGAACACTTAATAAGAATGTCAGATTATAGACTGGCCAAAGTGTGGAAATACAAACTTATAGGGCACAGGTGTGTGGGTAGACATAGGAAGGGATGGCTGGAGGATTTTTGAATCCCCACTGATGCGGTTAGCACTAATAATACTGACCCGTAATATTGATTATTTTATTAATTTTATGCTAATAATATATTTTAAATTGTCTTATAATTACAGATTGGTATTTGATATTATAAGAATGATTCGAGCTCCCATGTGGCACTTATTCTCGCGGTATCTCGTACAAAAATCTGGCACGGGGGAGTTAGTTTGCTTTGGTCAAGGTTTTCTGAAGAACGGCTAGACCACACAGCACAATTTAGCGATCTGACTGACATATCAAGGATTCTGATTGGTTGAAATTGCTTTCTATGTCATAGAGAAAGACGTGATAGTTACTAGCTCTGGCAGGCTCGGCAGAAAGTCGCAGATTAAAGTCTGCTTGTTATCAGCAAATTTTATGAACCTATTAAAATGTTCAACATACAAGACTGTATAAAAAACTTATTCACATATGTTGAATCGTTTATACGGCATTACAAAACTTGTAACGTGACCTACGATAGCACCAAGTTTACAAGTATAATTAATGGAAGAAAAGCTGTATACTAAAGGAAAATAAAAAATTATTATAAGAGAAATGATAGAACAACACTACTAACTGATTTTGACTTAGACAATGACAATGACTAGACCCAATAGATTGGATAAGGTGAGACAGAGAAAATAATCCACAATATAACAACAATTATAAGAACATAAGTATTAACAAGAATGATATATAAAAAATAAAAGTACAAAATTAGATAGGAAATAAATAATATGAAACCTATAGGAAAGATAAAAGAAAATGAAATGTAAAAACAAATATACTAATAAAATACAGAAAGAATGTTAATAAATAAGCTATCAAAAGACACTAATATAAAATAAACTTGAGTAAAAATAATTCGTTAGGAAAGAGGTAATATATAATAAAGATTGATAGGACCCAGTGATCATAAATACATAAAATCTAGAATAAAATGTTAGGAGGTGAACACCAAAAATGATAAATAAATAAGAAAGTTAATAATCAATAATAAACCATTATAGGACCCAGTGATAGTAAATGAACTACATAAACACACTAGTTAAGAAAGTGCAGTGTAGTCAGAAATAAGGTAATGAATTTGTAATAATAGATTATAAGTAATCTATTAACTCAATTATAATAATTATAATAATTAAACAGTATAAGTTATAAGGGACAGTTATAAGTAATCATGGACCTAATGTAAAGAAAAAAAAAGGAAAAGTTGTATTAAAATATGAATATTTGTTGGAAACAAACCACTGAAAATTGTTGTCCAGTATGTTAAAAACGTTTGTTAGTATAGTATAAGTATGATAAGGGATATATTGTTAATGAATAAAATTAACAAAGTTATATTAACCACATTGAAAATAAGTATAAAAAACTACTAGGTTAGGTTGAATACAGTAAGGGGAGTTAGACACTAAATTCTGTAAAGTGAGTTTATAAGGAAATATTAGTGCATATTTAATGTTCATTTTTGTTATAGGTTTATTTGATTGTAATTAACCAAAATATTATTATTTGAAAATAACGTTAAACAAAACCGTTTAAACAAATATAAACTTTAGGTACAGGCATGGGCCTAAAAAAGAGTTATTAAGTAGTTATATTATGTTATATGATGATTAAAAATAATCAAATGTTATGATTTAAGTTAGGTTGTTACAGTAATTATGTTTAGTAACATATAAAATTAACAAATTGACTATAAACAATTGTAATGAGTATAGGGTAGTTAAATTATGAACTCTAGGCGTTAGGCCTAGAACTGATAAACCAGAAATTTGTGAAATTTAAGATGAAGCAATAGCCATTGATAAAATAAGTGTATAATCTGTTTAGGTTTCATAATAATAGTGTAGGATACAAAACTGGATAGAAAATAATTAGTTTAGATGTAATTAACAAATGAAACACCAAATGAAAAAATAGTAATCTGTTATAAGTTGACAAAAGGTAAACTTGTGTGGTATCAAAATAATTTGTAAACAAAAAGCAAACTAATGGTGTTATTCTATTTAAAATTACAGGTAGTACAAGGGAGTTATAATAGTTTAAAATTTTTAATAATTTTGTATAGAAAAGGAGAGTTGCCATAACAACGAAACCTTGCTAGAAAAAACCGTTAATAAATTGTATCATTCCATTATTAGAGATTGACGAGGGCACATGTATTCAAACCACAAAGAATAAAAAGAATCAATTCAACAAACTTTATCAAAAGTAATGATAAAACTAATACATTATTTAACAGAAGTTACACTAATACTAAACAAATTAATAAAATTAACCAGAAGAATTTAAAATATCGGAAAAAAGAATTGCTGAATAATCCCAAATAACGGAAAACAAATATCGGAAGGATGAAAATAGATGAAACACCTAAATGAACAATGGAACTTGCCATAACCAGGATTACCAATGGAAAATAAATATCTTAACCAGAGAACTACGAAAACCGAAACCTGGAATTAACCGAACACCCAAGAAAGGACAAGCAGCAGTATTCGTGAGAAGCATTACCCTGGATAGCAGAGACGAAGGATTGTTAAGTATATTTTGAAATACGACATCACAGTAAAAAACACAAGAAAATCAACAATAAGTGAACTACACTTTCCACATCATTTATCACCTTTTAATAAACACTTGAACTTTCTTTGAGTTACCGAACACCTCAAATTTGAATAACTATCTCCATCCAACATTGATTCTTTAAGTAATATGTTTTAAAACGTAAAAGTTACTAACCGTAAATACTCGAACGATAATTTCCGTAGTTACAGTTTACCACTGAAATTATAAGTATATCACCTGTTCTATAATATTTATATGGTATTTGTAAAATTTTGTACTTTTATTAGTCCATTTAACAACGTTTTCTGTAGTCACAAGAACTTCGACCTGAGATTATAAATAAACAAAAAATCAACCGTATTCGTGAGTCTCGACAGCAGCGAGCGGACAGAATAGCCAACCGCGAATAATTAAACATGCCGGCGCAAAAATAAGATTTATAATTTGAAGGAAATTGTAGAATTCGAACTCAATTGATAAATGTTAAACATAATAGAAACATTAAACTGTATGTTTGATTTTATTCAACTAATATTTAAAATTAGAGCACACAATATAGATAATTAACTTGACTATTTTGGTTTAGGCCTACTAAGAAGAGCTGGCCAATCCGACGTCGAGACAGTAAATACAAATTTGAACGGCCGAACTGGTGAGTAGACATTAGACACTGGTAAGTCTTTTAACGAGTACTATCACGATCTATTATAAATTGACGCCAACAACGTAGGCTTTTACAACCGCAATCTCGTCTTATTACAAACTGTAGCGCCAAATACGATTTATAATCTGTCGAAGTTTCATTTTGGTGAGTAAATAAATTACAATTCGTGGATGACCAGGTCTTAGTAGCACAAGACAAAGAGGACTTGGAGTATATGACTCGGAAGATCAAAGACAAATACGAGAGCTGGGGACTGTCAATAAATCTAGAAAAGACCAAGTATTTCTGCGTGTGGTGCTGACCAAGTGACCAGGTATGTTTGGTCCTGAGAGTTGAAGGATGACAGAAGCGGACAAAAGGAAAATACTAGCTGTAGAGATGGATGCACTAAGGAGATCATTCAGAGTATCCAGGAGAGAGAGAATAAGAAATGAACAGATTAGAGAAATGATAAATTTGAAACATGCAGTAGTAGACGAAATAGAAAGAAGACAGCTAATTTGGTTTGGACATGTTAAACGGATGGGAGGAGAAAGGAGAAGAGGAAGTGGGGAAGACCCAGACGATCATGGGGAGAGATTATCCAGAAAGCTCTAAGTGCGAGGAATCTGACAGAAGAACATTGCCAGGACAAAAAATATTGGAGGGAAAGTCTGGAAATCGGACAGCGACGACAGACGCTATAAACCGATGTTTTATATATATATATATATATATATATGAAATAAATAACGGAGTGATGCCCTTTCAGTAAATAAATTGACTCCTGCATACCCCCAATCACGCACTAGTGACACACATATATATGGGTACACGAACAAATTATGAACATTTCGAGGTGTAATGTAGGCCTATACATAACGATTTCACGGTCGGTGTCAACTATGTTAGAATGTAACTGACTTGTCTGCGGGTTATTAGGTCGTGGTTCACTCCGGCCGCTATAAAAAAAACCTTTCGCCCTCTCCGCTGGAGGGCATCTTCAGTGTAAGAGCGATTCGAGAACTGGCACGGGCCTTCACCAGTTAACCACAGTATTGTGGCAAAAAAGCCCTCAGTGCAAAAATTCTTTTGCCACAGTACTGACTCGTGAAGACCCGTTGCCAGTTCCCGAATCGTTCTTACACTGAAGATGCCCTCCAGCGGAGAGGGCGAAACGTCTGCTCGTAGCGGCAGGAGTAGACCTCGACCTAATAGCCCGCAGACAAACCAATTACGTTCTAACGCATTTTGAGGTGTCTCACTTCACAAATCCTAACTATAATACACTACTTATGCCTAATCAACAAAACTGAAAAAACTTATTGTTTATACGCTAGAAAAAGGAAGTTTACAGTATTTCTTACATAGCGTTCTGCAGGGTTTCGTTGCGATATTCAACTAACACTTGCTGCTAGACTTCTCTTCTTGATAAGCAATTTACTTAACTTGATACTAGTTTACAATCAAGATTGTTTTGTTAGTTAGAACAACGAGTTAGGGTTAGTTAGGGTTTTCCACGAGTAGGGTCGTGACGCAAATTGGGTTATCGATATTTTTGGGAGGGGAGTGTTGACAAAAAACTTTGAGAAAGTATGAAAAATTGTAACCACGTTGCAATAAAAAATTGAGTGTTTATATAAGCTCACGGTTTGATAGTGAAGACTGAAAGCGATCATTAGAGAAGGGAACTTTATGCATCATGCATAACCACATAATGTGACGAAATAACCTTAATTCGACTAATATTATGAGAAAATGATCGTTAATAATGAATTAGGGGTGTTTCGAACTCGCATAATGACGCATAATCTTAGTCATGAAGCCGCATAATGCGCATGACGCATAATCATGCATAATCGTGTTTTCTTGGCATAAAAAACTACAAAAAAATGGAATTTCTCCCTCGAATTTTGTAAAAGTAAAGAGGGCAACGCGCACAAATTAATCTCTCATATATCAGTTGAATGGCCACTTAGTCATCTTGACTTCAAACGCCGCGACAAGTTCAGTTTAGTACCACGTCGAAAAATAAGCTGGTCTTCGCAAGTCAACACACAGGCGAGACCTACAACACCTCGTACTTCTCGGAAACAATCGGTTGGTTTCGCCAGTTTCGGTGTCCGTCTTTCCCCTCGCTCGGAAGGCAGTTGTAGAGGTGTGTGGTGGAAGGGGGGGGTTGCAGCAGCTCGCTCAGTGTGTCCCGGTTTGTTGTTGTGTTGTGCGCGCATGAGGAAGTGAGGTTAGGGGACTATTGTTGGAATTCCAGATAAATACGGAATGGCACCGCACAAGGTGTCCATGGATGATCGCGTGAGGGAGTACAAGAACGAACTTATGTATGTTTTTGACCGCAAACAAAAAATAGTTATGTGTCAGTGTTGCAATTGCCGCGTTGACTGGAAAAGGAAAAGCACCAAAGACGATCACTGCGAATCCACAACTCATAAAGACGCCACAATCAAATTTCTAGCTGATAAAGAAAAACAGAAGAAACAAGTAAACATAGGCGACTCTCCCGACGAGGCTAGTAAATTAAAAGCTTACAAAGATGAATTTGTGATGTCGACTGTACGAGCCTTTCTTGCCGCCAATATTCCGCTGAGGAAACTTGAGAGCCCCGAAATGCGTACATGGATGAACAAATATATTAAAGGTATGTAACATAACACTATCGGTTACAGCTAGTTGTATAGTAAAACACACATAGATCAATTACATATTTCGATGTAATTTGTTAATATTAATATTAGTATCGTTAATAAATAAACATACAGATAAGAATTATACTGCATAGTCGGTATATAAGTGAGAGGTGTGTATGGGCGAGGCGACACATTGACGCCGACCCAAAGTAAAATTGTATTGTAAGTACAACTTTCTATGTCGTAAAGATATAAAACTCTTTGTTTGTTAAAAAACAGCAAAAAATAGGCAGTACCGTTAGATTTAGGGTGTTTACGGCCTTCAAAATACAATGAGTGAAACGTCATAAACGAGGGTGGTGGAGAAAGCAGATGTCTTTTTTTAACGAGAAAACGGTCTCGCGGCAAAAAGTTCGCGTCTATAAGAACTCACCAATTACAAAAAGTGTCACCTCTGCGCGCGAAGTTATTTCGAGTGGTTACTGGTCAATTTCAAACTTACCGGCAACAAGTTCGAATCTCAGCCAATGATGGTAATTTTAAGAGTAGCGGCAGTAAGGGAAGTTTCGGTGAAACTATAAAAGTAACTGATACAGGAACGTAAAGAGAGTCAATCAGTGAAATCAAGGCAGTCAGTCAGTGAATTCAAGTAAGGCAGTCCGTGAAATCAATCAGTTAGTTAGTTAATTACTCAGTCATACAGTAAATTAGCCAATCGTCAATCAACCGCCAAGTAGTATTATTTATTCTGTGCGCGGCATCAAGTGCGAAGAAGTTTTATTTATTATGTGCGCGACCGTATGAAAAGTCAAAGTTTCGCAGGACGTGGAGACGAATGATTATCGCGAGTGTGGTGGATTCGATAAAAAGCAGAGTAATATAAATTGTGTTGTGATGTGTAAAGTGTGGAACGAGCGAGACGGAAGAATGGATAAGCGATTTCAAGTAACTGTGTCACATTAAACGTTATAATCAAATAATTGCATGTCATATATTTGTCTACTCAGTTAACCCGTTTCATTCTAAAAGAACCGACGAATTGTTCAGATGCTGTAGAGTTTTATATCTTACGACTTAGAATAGGAGTACGAAGTATAAATATTTAATATAAATTTTGAATGATAGTTGGATAGTTCTGAAATGTTAGATATTAAGTCATTTTATTGATTAATGTTTATTTATGTTGAGAAAGAAGGAGATTTTCTAGTTTCATTAATATCTTGTTAATGATAAATAATATTTCACATTTGTTTATTAATCTTTTATTGATGAGTAATAATATTTAGTGTGTAATTAAGATCATAATCTGAAACCATAGTCAATGGACTAATTAAGTGGTCATAAACAGTAAATGATATTAACTGTATTCACGAATTTCTTATAATGATTAACTAAGGATAAGAAGTTAGTAGTAATTGAGAAGTAACTAGCCTGTCAAATTGAAATGCGGACAACATCATATGTTATATATATTTAAATGTATTAAAAAGGGTAAATATAATAGCTATTAATTAGCATCTGAACATAAGAGTTGTTATTAACAACCCCCTGAGATTCCTAATTATCTCTGGCGCCCAGCAACAACAATTTTATGTTTGTCACCAGAACGTGGAGCTATAAATCCCACACACACAAAAATTTTATATTTGGCGCATCCAAACGTGGAGCACGAATCTCCAGAATTTAATAGGTAAGTCAAAATTCATCTGTACAATAAACTCAGAGGTTAGAAAAGTGTAGTGTTAGGCTTGCTGATTGCTCTTTTTTTCTACAAATGTATTGAACCCTGTTAAAAGATTTAGGTTAATGTAGTAAGAGCATTCCATTTTCTTAATTGTAACGGCTTATCGTAATAATTAACAGGCTGGCAATCGTTCAGCCGTAAACATTCTCCTCCGACGTCGAATCGACGATTCCAATGAGAAAAGGGTGTTTGTTGGAAACACAATAACGTGCACACGCAGTGGCTGTTTTTCTATGTCTGATGACTCTGGGCTGGGGGCTTGTTTAAGTTGAAAACACTACTCAGTCTTTGACATAAACAAATTTCACGTGAGATCGGCATCAGACGTAATAACCAACCATTTCGCATGACGGTGTTGCCGCTAGGCTAGAGAGCACCTTTTTCTCACCGTAATAGTCTTTATAGCATCCATCAGGTACTACTAGTATCCCAATTTTAAAACACCATTAAATAAATAACAAAACCTCTGCTCCTATTGAGCTGTTGGCTACGTACGGTGGACCGCAAAAGTAGTGTCGTCGCTGATAATTCTGTAGATATTGTTTTTCGCGTTTAGGTTGGTAGCATGGGAAGTTCATGTCAAGTTCATGTTCGACCGGTTTGTGAAAGCTGCATTCTGATTGGCCCGGCCGAACATTACCTTCCCATACTACCAACCTAAAAAAGTAAAAAAGACTTTACGGAATTAAATCAGCGACGAGACTTTTGCGCTCCACTTTACCTTTTTCCGTGTCATGTCTGTTGGTTTAGTTATTTTTATTATTTTCCAAGTATTCTGGCTAGAATCTGCGTGTAATAATTGCGACGTTTGTTCGAGTTAGCATTATCGTTACGCCAGACGCTAGAAAGCGCGCTGTCGTTTTTTAATTTACTGTAAAATTACTTCCTACACATCTCATCGGAACTTAACTTTACGCTGAATGTAAGCCCGTATCATGCGTAAATATAACTAATTTATCTTTACCTTCTTCCCCTGTTGCCTCTCATTCCACCAGGACGATCAAACAATAATCTTGTTCTTTAAAATTACAGGTGCAGGAGATCTGCCAACTGTCAAATGGATTAGAGATACAATCCTGCCAAAAATTAGAAGTGAAGAGGATGACATGTGGAAAAACGCTCTTGTCGGTAAGGACATCATCGTACACAGCGACGAGAGCACCGACAGACGAGGCAGAGCAGTATTCATTGTATTGTTAAAGATTTTACCCGATAGTTCTTCTACTCCGCCGAAAATAGGGTGTGCCGGCGTTACCGAGCTCGAAACCGTGAATGCCCAAAAATGCTCACAAAATATTATACAGGTATGAATTTTAAAATTCTGAAATTACCAGAAGGATCTAACTTGAATGTCTGACTTCATGATGGTTAATTGAGCTTTTTTGTGGGTCATGTGCAGGTTCTTACGAAGTTCAAAATCCAGTTTGAACGAGTGAAGGGATTCGCGTCGGATAGCGCAGCCTACATAAACGCCTACACTCCGGCCTTGCAGGGTATCATCAACGAATTTTCCGTACACATTCAGTGCTGGTCGCACAAATTAGACAAACTTGAGCGCATTCCCCCAACAATCCTGAAACGCCTAAATGAGTTGATGATGAAAACAAAAGAAGTTTACAAAAACACGAAGGAAGCGACGCCACAAGTACGCAGAATTTTTAGAGAAGAAATACGAAGTCAGCAAGGAGAAGAAAGTACTGTTATTTCCGGTCCCCGTTATGAATCGCTGGAATTGATGGAAACTCGCCTCCGACTACGTTGACGAATATTGTGACGACTTGGTAGAATATATCAAGACCCTAACTGAGGAGGTATCGGCAATCACGTATTTTAAATCCTTAACCAAAGAAGATGTCGCAATCATTAAGGCAGAGGTCGCCTTTGTAAAGGAACACTGTTCAGCTCCGTCAGAATTTCTCTGGCTACTGGGAAATAACGAGCAACCCCTAACTCATCGCCTCTACCCAAAACTGGAAGAGTTCCTTACGGCTTACACCGTTATTGAGAAGCACAAAAATATCGGAGACGTTCTAGGGAAGAGAACTGCTGCTGCCACGACCACACTGAGTCAAGAAAAGAAGAGGAACGTCGAAGACAGATTCAGATATGTTGCACGTTCATGCCGTACTCATCTTCAAGGCCTCATGGACTCCGATCGAGGCAAATCTTTTTTCCGAAATGTCGCAACGCTGCTTCACCCAGTTAAGATGATGTCGAATTCGGAGGAAGCAATCACGAATGCGTTGAAAGAGTTGACAATGCTGTCCGGGATCCCGCTTGCAGAGCTACAAGTTCTTCATGCAGTTTTGAAAGAGAACCTCCGATGTAAGCTAACAAGTCCAGGTGTCTCCAGCGACCATGAGAAGCTCAACACCGCCGTTAAGACGTTGTTGTTGGAATGCTTGCTGTAGGAGGTACCAGCAGTGCGTTTGCTAGTCAATGCTTAAAGCTTATGTACTTTTCTGTGTCGAACTTAGATTGCGAAAGGGCTTTTTTGTTGTACGGCGACGTAGTTACTCCAAAGAGAAGTCCTATGAAGGTGAGCAATGTGGATATTGTCATGAGTCTTTATGTCGGGAATCGTCCTAGCGACTTAAATGAAAATGTCTTTAGTGCTTCAGACATGGATGTAGATATTGCATCAACATCAGATGAAGACAGTTAGACTTTCGGTAACTAGTCAGAACTAAAAGCAATCTAGCAAACGAGAGTTCCTGTAGTTTCTACTTGGCTTAGCAGATTGATTGAGAGAGGCCTTCTGCAATTTTAAGTGTTGATTGAAATGGTTAATTTTATTGAAATTTTAACTAAATTTTTGATAGTATAAGTGAAAACACTGCCATTGCTATTGCTCAAGTTAAGTTGTGCTCTACATTGGTTTGATTCCTTACGTGAAAATGATGTCGGCCATTTATGTAAGTTCGTGCTGACCCATGCACGATCTCAAGTGTTTTTTTTTTTAATTATGTATTATGTATCGTATCGATCTTTCACATTTATTAATCTTTGATTTTCAATTAATATACAGTGATGCTTTAAGCCTTTAACTGTGATTCGTTTTTTACTTGCGTCTTGCGTGTTCAAACTCTTATTCACGCACTTAATTTTGTCACATGTACTGGACATACATGATGTGATGTTGCTACATAACATAATACATGCTTCTTGTTCCTTCTTTAGCAATGTTTTTTATTTAAACTCCCTATGTTGCTTTATATTTTATGTCGTACTCCACATGTACATCAATAATTATCGGTAACCAATTTGTGTTTCTTTTTATTAATAGGGCGCGGACATAAAATTAATTTTTTATATAATCTAAAATACGCATAACTGAATATTCAGACAACCTTCGCGTCGACCACTTGGGCTTCTATATCGGTATGATTGAACTTAACAGTGCAAAAAGACACAAATAAGGGGTGATAAAGTCTCCCCTGAAAAAATTGGACACCACGTAACCCCAAATTGGATCATATGAGCGATATTTTAATAAAATAACGTTTATTTGAACTTGCATAATGGCGCATAATTTGCGATTTGTGGCGCATAATCTCACATTTTTTCGCGCATAAAGTTCCCTTCTCTAGCGATCATAGCATATTAATGCAACAGTTAGTTTTAGGAATTCAAATATTTAGAGGACGAATCACGATCGCCGACAGTCACGACAGGGACAGTGGCACAAGACCGACAACGACGACAAGTGGCGTGGTGAGTTTGGGAGAGGCATGGTTTCGAACCTTATGATTCATTCTTCAGAGAAAGAAGACTTATTATTCCTAATGAAGAAATAATTGATGCCTTTTCTTTACCGTCACTGCCGACGAAGAAGTTACTGTCCCTAACATAAGCCAAGGCAACTAGGACTTCATCAAACTAATTTTTTTTTTTTTTGTATCGGCCAACTAAGGACCACATGCCAATTTCAATTCTTTATTCTTTGTTCTTTTCTTTTTCTCTAATATTCTTTCATCTTTTCACTGTGTCTCTTCTTCCTGTCTTCAGTCCACTTTGAACCTGCGTTTTTCTCCCCCCTCTACCCCTCTACCCCTCTACCATGGACTCCATCCATTTTTAACACTTTTGCCCGAAAAACGTCTCTTTCAATTGCTTCTTCTGCATGTATATTATTTTTTTCTAAATCCTTTTGGACTTCTTTAATCCACTTGATGTTGACTTCTTCCACCACAGATATTTGAAGATCTGCTTTGTGAACCTATTGTCGTCCATTATATATAAATGTCCAAAATTAATAGTCTTCTTTATCTCATTGTTTCTGTTATATTTTCTATACTTTGATATATTTCATCATTATTTCTTAATTTCCAACCTTCTGAAGTTTTTCGTGGGCCTAATATTTTCCTAATAATTCGTCTTTCCAATGTTTGTAGTTTATCTAAATTATAATTCACTGCTAGACATTCACTTGCATATAGGCATTCTGGCTTCACTACAGTGCTGTAATGCCTTATTTTCGCATTTCTAGATATGCACTTTTTATTGTAAATATCTTTAGTTATACCACATGCCCTTTTCATCTTATGAATCTTTTCTTCTATAGCAGATTTTTCTAAACCATTCTCTTGAATTATTTCTCCTAGATACTTAAATTTTCGAACCAACTATAACTATTCGACCAATATCTGTTACCAGGAATTTTGGCGTATTTTTAATCTTCGTGAGAAATTTTTTTTTTCTACAGAAATTCCTAAGCTTCTTCTACTGGCTATGTCCTCTAAAAAATTAACTTGTGTTACTATAGATGTCAGTATAGCAAAGTCATCTGCGAATGCCAAACAGTTTATTTCAATACGTTTGTTCCTTCTTCCCAACATGATTGGTGATATTTTGCATTCCTTTAAATTTTTCATTCCAAATTCTTACTACTTTCTCCAGGACACAGTTGAAAAGAATTGGAGATAAACCGTCACTTCATCAAACCATTATTTTTTATTCTTTACAATACCCTTTGTAGATATTTTGTTCATTTTCTTTGATATATTGTCTTACACGTATCAATTTCTTAGATTTTTTTAATTTATATATTTGTTTAATTTCAAATGAGAATTTATTTGCAAACTCTACTATATTTAGCTTTAGTTTATTTGTAACAAAACGCTTGTTACAATAACATTTTCTTTTAATTTTAAATACCTTCCCTGGGGAGTGGGTATTATCAAGTTTCGGGGTTAGGCATCAAGCTTAGGGAGGAGCACCCCTGGAACATGTTTCGAGCATTAAGCAATAGGCCTATGCTCATCGTCACCCATATTTGATTTTTGACTCTTCTGAAATGTCTGTACCTTCGTTGGTTGCTGCTGTTGGTTCCTGTTGGCACCAACATAACAAACCAAAACTCAACAGGAACCAATCGGAACAACGGACATTTCTTCGTCAAACAGGCATTAAATTAAAATACAATTATACAGTGTCCGGCAGAGAAATCTGACGATTTTGGAAGTAGTTCTGGGAAGTGTAGCATAGAGCGCTGTGATCGACCTTCCGCTCAAGGCGACAAACAGCTGAAAGCATTTCAGTCGCCATGGAGCGTTGGTCAGCAAAACATCACGTGTTCAATAGCGACAACCTATTTTAAAAACAATAAATCAGTGATTGTCACGCAGCGGGCTTTTCGCCTTCATTTCAACACTCATCAAAATGACCGCGTTCCAAGCCACAGTACTATACTGTTGCGGATGGCGAATGTTTGGGCCGTAAAGTAGAGACCACCACGGAAACAGCGTAGGCTACTGTTTGAACCCCGGAGAATGTTGAACGCGTGCGTCTTGCTGTCCTCGGCGATCGGCATTAAAACACGCAAGTGCCCTAGGAATTTTGCATTTGGAACTCGCCTTTCATCCCTACAAACTTGTTATAGTGCAAAAAATGAGTGCCCAGGATAAGAAAATTTGCATGCGTTGTTGCTATGAACTTCTATATGTTGGGAATGACCAAATGCTAAACAATCTGCTCATGACCGATGAAGCCAATTTCCATCTGTGTGGTTATGTCAATACGCAGAACTGTCGGTACTGGGCGTTGCAGAATCCTCAAGAGCTGTTTCAACGACCGTTACACAGTGAGAAGGTTGTTGTGTGGTGTGGCTTAACGTCTTCCGGGATAATTGGCCCCTACTTCATTGAAGTCGAAGAGAGAAATGCACAACGTAAATTCATAACGTTACGTTCACATGCTTAAAATATTTCATGCACCTGAGTTATGGTAACGTGGAATTGCACTGGAAACACACGTGGTTCCAACAGGATGGGGCAACTGCTCACACTGCAAGTACTTCCATGAATAAATTGAGAAACATGTTTCGAGCCAGAGTGATCTCACACCGAGGGGACATTCAGTGACCTCCAAAATAGACCGACCTCAATACTTGCGATTACTTTCTGTGTGGATGTCTCAAAAGTAGGATGCATCAGGACCGGCCGAGGACAATGGAAGACTGGACATCAATAAAGGGCTAAGTGCCAAAAAAAAAATGAGTTAGACCCGAAAAACCAAGCTATGTGCCATCGCCAAGAACCTAAAAAGCGGGCTAAATGCCACGACCATTGATAGTAGTGCATACAAGGCCCAACAGATGGCATGAGAGGTATGTGCTGGCTCGCTGATTAGGCTAAAACGGGCTAAGTGCCACCAAGATTTTACAGCTGATTGTAAGCGTTGTCTACGACAACAACAACACTGTGAATTCTAACCTTATTCTTTTGATTAAAACCTGTTGATCGTGCCTTCAGTTTGTTGTTGTGAGTTTTAGTTTTTGACAGTATATTGTAAGAACGATGGAATTAAACAGTGACACAAGCAAAAAAAAAGGGAGAATCAATTCGGGATGAAAGGAAACGTCGTAGAAGTGAAGGGAAACCTTATGTGAACCGTAAAAACTTGTTGGTGGAAGGAAAAACTGAGCCTAAAGAAGAGGTATGTACAAATTATTTACTTCTAATAGTCAATGTTGTTACCTAATATTTGACTATTTTATGGAATTTTTACAAAGGAATTTGGGTTCAATCTCTTTTAAAGGTAGTAGCTAAATTTCTAAATTTACTTAGGTTACGAAAATACCGGTCAATAAAATACTACTTTCCAAAGCTAACTGATAATCGCTGTTTTCTGCTTTTATTAAAACACTGCAGTTTTAAACAGCTCTGCTAAACATGATAGTTTAAATTTTTTATCAGAATCTATGTCTTGTTTTGTTTCAGTTCAGCTGCAAGTGTAAGCTTTGGTGTGTTTGCGTCCCGCATAAACAGAGAAAAGTTCTGTTCCACGACTTCTATGCCCTCAAAGACAATGTGAAGCAAAACTCCTTTTTGATGGGTCTGATGGTCATCACTCCTGTAAAAAGAAGGCGTCATGGTCAGTATGATGATGTAAAGGACAGCAGACGGCAAGCTACGGTTTGTTTTTCATTGCCAGATGGAAAGGGTGACGTTGTACAGGTCTATAGGAACACTTTTATGCATGTTTTCGGGATAACCAAACGCAGAATCGAAACTCTCGTGTCAGCCAAAAAAAAGGTGAAGTAGTGTTCACAGAAAAGCGGGGTAATAAGGCCCAAAAATGTAAGTTCACAGCAGCAGATGTGGACCTTGTTATCGAGCATGTTAACTCTTTTCCAAGGGACGAGAGTCATTATGGGAGATGAAAAAGTAACAAGGAGTATTTGAGCCAAGATTTGAATATCAGCAGACGGTACCGTGCCTTTAAGGAAAGACATCCAGACTCCAAGATTACGTGTAAGTTTTATTATCGAACCTTTACAAAAAATTTCCCGCAAATTTCATTCCATCGACTACGCACTGATACTTGCTCCAAATGTGACTTACTATCAGCAGAGATGTTAGCAAAACCTGGTGATAGAACAGCAAAAACCGCTTCAGAAATACACCACAGAAAAGTCGAGAAAGCAAGAGAAGTAATGAAACAAGACACTATATCATTTCAGCTCCCTACTAGTGACGAATCTATGTGTTCGATGGATCTTGAACAAGTTCTATCTCTGCCTTCTCTAACTCACAGTCAGATGTTTTATTCACGTCAGCTTTCATGCTAAAATCTGTGTGTCCATGTTGGTGACAACAACAAGGGGCTCATGTTTTTGTGGTACGAGGGTATGAGTGGCAGAGGCGGTAATGAAATTGCTTCATGCCTCTTTAAAGCACTCAGTAGTCCTGAATTTATGAGGAAACGAAAACTTACCATCTGGTCTGATAACTACATTGGGCAGAATTAGAATAAAATGATGGTATTTCTTTTGATTTATTTGACGATTACGGGCAAGTATGATGAGATAAACCATAAATTTTTGGTCTTCGGCCATTCATTTTTGTCGTGTGACAGAGATTTTGCTCAGATCGAGAAACGTAAAAGGGTTGAAAAGTGTCAAGTTCCTAAGGACCTGGTTAAACGTATGGAGAATGCAACACCGAACAATCCCTTTGTGGTTACTATTCTCCAACCTGAGGACTTCTTTGATTTCAAACAAGCAGCCGATTCATACTTCAACACGACAAAACTACATATTTCCAAATGCAGTTGGATTAGAGTTGAAAAGCCGCACCCGGAGTCGCCAAGACGAGAACAATGTTTAACGAACTTGAAGCATGGAGCACGGTTCTCAAGAAAGGGGTTACCACTAATAATAATATAATCAAGGACTTGGTTTTACCATCACAACCGTGTAAAAACAACTTGTCAGCTGAGAAGAAGAGGGATCTGCAACAGATGCTGCCGTATTTGAAGAAAGATAATAGAGCGTTCTTCGAAGAATTAATCAATTAAAATTGCTTTGTGTTCTTTGAAAGTAAAAAAAAGGGTTCAAAATAATTTTAATCACATGATAATGTACTTGTACAATGTTTATTATTAAACAAATTACCAAAAAAGCTTGAGATTTCTTTCGTTGGCACTTACCCCGTAGATATGGCACTTACCACGTAGATGTGGCACTTAGCACGTTCTACGTTTTTCTGAATAAAATATTACTTTTCATTCATAAGAGGAAGGGAATTCAAAAACATTTTGCAATAGTGATATGAATCTTATCCTAGATAATAAATAAAAAATTTGGTTCAGGTTTTTTATCAAATGTTTTTTGACAAAACAAAAAAATTGAATAACTCAAAATCAAATTTTTGGAACTTAGCCCGTTATTGATGTCCAGCCTTCAATGGTGAATTTGAAGCGGAATATTCAGACAGAAGTTGCTGCAATCTCTCCGGAAGTTCTGCAGCGGGTATAATGCGACGTTTGCCGTTACGGCTTCAAAAATGTGTTGAAAATGAGGGACACCATCTAATGAATGTGATTTTTTTTTTAAAGTAATTGATGTACGTAAAATGTTTTAAGTTGTACTTTAATTCTGAAATAAAATGTTGTTTACAAACCATTTATTCTGGCCATAATTTCACTTAGAAAACCGTCATGTTTCACAAGCCAGCAAATACATGGTATTCCGAACAAACACAATTCAGTTGTAAGCGATATAAAATAAGAAGGTGCTTGAAACCTATTCGTAAATGTACAGTGATTAAGTTTTAAAAATTAGAACCAACATAAAGTTGATTCGTGGAGTCATAATCTATATATTACTAAACAGCAATGTATAATGTACAAACTACTAAGACATAACCTTCGTTTACGATATACGATTAAATGATCTACACGATCCAATAAACGAATTGAAAACAGAGGGAAATTTACTATATATTTACTGATTCGTTTCTTGAATGTGACAGTCATTACATTTAAAACACTAACACTTGGAACAATTATGTTATCTTCATTGTATTAGGATCTGTTATTTCCCTTACAAAACTACTCTTATACATACAGTTATTCAAGTTGAATTCAGCATTTAGTTATATAACAGTAAGATACAGTCTACTTACTTTTTACAGTGACATTGAAGCCGTTTGGATTGTCTATACTAATTCTTGGATCTAATTGCTGCATAGCTAATTGTGGGTAGCTCCATGTAATTCCAAATACGGTATTTAGGCCAAAAATGAAATTCGTTAATATAAGCCACATTTGATTGATCGAATTATACGCGTAACGGTTTCGATTCACGGGCGGTGGTTTTTAAAGTGCAGTACTCGGTGCAAAACATCAAACCTCCACTTATCTACAGCATAAAATTTAGCTATTTATTTTAACTAGTGGTCGCCCAGTGGTCGAAATTCGACCGTAATTCATTAAATTTTTAAGTTTGAACGTTATTGAGGTTCTTTTGTCAAAGAGTATACCTCTATAATCATTGCATATAATTTTTTTGAATTTTGTTCTATTACGTCAGCTGCGAGCGTGTACAAATACGTCATTAGCGTGTGTTGTTTGCCTTAATTCCCTACAATACCTATGAAATTTAAAATTTAATGTTAGTAACAGTTGAAAAAAAACACTATTACATCTTGTATTCGTATTTATTTTTTTATATAATTCATTGTCAGTTTTAATTTTTTCATGTTATTATTGAATCAAATAAACGCTAATAAAAATGAGACTTGACATTCATAGAAGTATAAGATACATTGTTTTCAATTCCAGTGAATTACATTTCATTTTTGGTAAGGTACAAAATTCGAAAACAGTTTGAAGATTATCTGCTACAAAGCTTATATAATTTTTTAATTTTTTTTTCTATGCATTAATTTTCGAGTTATTTTAAAAATATGAAAGATAGGAAAAATGAGGTTTAGCTTGGCTAAGCCATATTTAAAAAGCAATAACGCGTTTTTTGACATTTCCTTTGGGTTTTTTTATTGCCATACTGACCAGGTTTCGCCAAGGCTACACAGTTATTTTGCCTATCTTTTTCGAATTATATAAAATTAAAATAAAAAATTAATACAAAATAAAAAATGAAATAAAAAATACGTGCCTCGTATTTTTTCATATATTTTTCATTAAATCAAAAAAACCGGGCGGTTAAAAAAATAAATGTTGTCCATTGAACTTAAAATAGTTTAAAAGTGAATTTAATGATTCAGAACTTCTGTGTAAACGATGTTTTTGTAAAACTCTTTCATCGTTTACTAAATGCCCTTGGCCATTATATTCTGAAATATAAAATCTCAAACCATCGAATGATCGAATTCTTCTTGCTGCGACGTACAATTGACCATGTGTAAAAACTGGCTGCCTCAATAAAATTCAAATTTTTTCGAATGTTTGTCCTTGAGACTTATTTATTGTCATCGCAAATGCAGGTATAATTTGAAATTGAGTTCTTTGAAAGTTAAATGGTAAAACAGTACCGGAATATGTTAAATTTATACGTGGAATCAAAATTCTCTTATTGCATGCGGTTCCAGTTAAAACTTCGCAATCAATAGCATTATGATGCATACACTTGATGCGCATTCTTGTTCCATTGACTAATGCTTCCTTTGTATTTAAGTTTCTGATAAGTAAAACGATGCAATTAACTTTCAATACTAACTTATGTGGTGGCAAACCACTAATAGTCAAAGAATTCAAAAACTCTATTGGATAGTTATTGATTTCATTGTCATCATCACAAATTATTTTATCGTAGCTATGATATGTTTTCTGTTCACCTGGTATTCGATTAAGTATATCAGTATTAATAAAAGTACAATCATCATTTTTAGGTGCTAAAATAACTGACTTCAATATGTTATCTGAGAGTATGTTTTCGGAAATATTTCCATACACCTCATTAATAATATTATTTTCATCTCTTATTAATTGCTGAGGTATTTCAATAATATTTTCACCAAACTGAGGGAATTGTGGGGCTTCATCATTACCAATTTTTTTCATGAATTCGACAAATTCTATTTCACTTGGTAAGGCTTTCATATTTTGAGTAAACGTTACTTTATGAAAATAAACAAATTTATGCCAACTCGTGACACAATTTTCAATTAAAGTTGCACGTAAACCATGTGGGACAACTAGTAAGATTTGCCGAAAATCACCCCACAGAAGTATCGTTTTCACTCCAAATGGTTTATGTTTATCATTTTCATCGCATAGATCCTGCAATAATCTATCTATGGTTTTCAACACTTGCAGTGGGCACATAGAAATTTCATTAATAATTATCAATGATGATGAATTTATGTAACGTCCATAGCTACTATTTGCGGTAATATTCGCTACAGAATTTTCCAAAATGGGTATAGGCAATTTAAACACATTGTGTAAAGTTCTACCTCCAAGTAACAGAGTTGAAGCTATGCCACTGAACGCTGTTGCAATGCAACTAAGACTAAGCGAATTTAATTTGTGAATGATTGCTGTTTGTGTGAATGTTTTTCCACAACCTGCATGAGCGGTTAAACAAAAAACATTAGATCCAGTATCATGGTGAAAAACTTCACGAATCACACGATCAATTAGATTACGCTGTTCAATATTTGCAGTTTCATAATGCTCAGAAAACAGAAACTCTTGTTCTATTGGATCAATAGCATTTGCTTCGTCTGTTCTCTGCGAATACGTGGGAACTGGTAAACCAAGTTCTTGACATGACAAATTATGAACATTCAAAATATCTTCAATTTCTAATAGAGCTGTGTTAAAGGATACTTCTTCGTTGTAATATCTCAAAAAATCTTCACTAAGATATACTTTAAATTCATTCCATAACGCCAATGCATTGGCTGGCACACTTAATGCACAAATGTAACCAAATAAATTTCGCATTTATTTTGGTGAATGTAATTCTTTTGCTTCATCGCGCCATTCATTATCATTTGAAGCAATGCCGCGAGCATGGCACGCTTCAACAAAAGAAATGTGTATAATTCCATTGTATGTTCTAACATCCTCAAATGATTTTGGACCACATACATGTAATAAAAGCAATCGTAAATGGAAAAGTTCGATGTCTTTTGGTGATACTACATATATGCGTGTAATGATTTTATCGCCTCCACGCCTTCTCTTCTTCCATTTTTTTCGGGAATCTTCCCACACATAATGCAAAGGAATTTCAATATACTTATATCCATGCGCTGATGGATCTGATCGATTCAATTCAAAAAATGCTAATAATTTTGTTTTTCTTGCATTTTCAATTGCTTGACGTTCTTGCCCTTCTCGAAAGTAAACATTCTGTCTACGCGGTAAATGAATGTCAAGTCTAACGATGACATGTGATTGAAAATGCATTGGTAATTGATAGATGCGCCATACAGCTTCAGTTGATCCGACATAACGGCCATTTAAAAATTTTTTAACTTCATCAATTTGTATTTCTTGACCTGGTTCATTTCTCTCTGACCCTAATTCAACAGATGCACTGTTATAGCCTTTATACACGTATTTATAAATGTATTTAACACTTTTAACTGTAGTGCATACTTCAACATTTATATGGCAATTAAATTTGGCAAGTAAATACGGATTGTATGGTACAACATAACGATTGTCGAGGCAACTACCGCGAACTTCAGCATTAATACCATTATCACGCCTTCTGTATAATGGATATCCATTTAATGATTCACATGTAAATTCATTAAATCGTTTTGGATAATCTTTTGTGCATTTTCCATCTTTCATACATACAGAATTTGGATTAAGTACACCTCATGGACCATGCATCATGTGTTTTACAACGTATTCATGTAATGTAGGATGTGTTTGAATGTTAGGAATCTCCGCAGATACAACTTTATCAATATCGGTAGCGTTAACAATTTTATCTTGCTCATTTAAAGAGAGTAAAATGTGAGCATAAGGCAATCCTCTCTTTTGAAACTCAATTGTATAAATGAGTGCTTCAACTTTACCGAAGATTTTTTTTTAGTGTAAGGCCCTCAATTAATGCTTTCAGTTTGGACTTGAATACACGCACAACAATATCAGGTCGGAAATTAGCTGACTCACCTACACCAATATTGCTAACTATTTCAGGCCAGCTTGGATTGTAAGTCATTGTAATAAACAAAGAAAGCTTTCCGAAATGTTGTACAATTGACATTGCATCTAAATAATTCTGATACATATTTCTTGGAGATCCATTGAATGAAGATGGTAAAATTACTCTACGGCCAACATTATTGGCATTGGGGTTCAATTCTAAATAATCTGTTAAATTGTTGTAAACTTCAGACCTAAGACTTGTTTGATTTTGTCGAATGAAATGTGACCTTGTGCCCTCTATTCTCACACACATATCAACTATCCACTGCAGAAATAATTTTTGTGAATGGTACAACATGCTAAAATCTTCTCTAATTGCAAGTCGATAGGCTGCATACTGAAGCATGGTTAATTTATTTCTGGGCGCTCTTAAATTAGATGTAGTTGGTACATTATGAGAAATATTGATATGCCACCCAGTATCACCATTTGGAAAAAGTAATGGATACGCTAAAGGGTCCAATGATGAATCCAAAACAGATATTTTTAGTGGTACCATTAACTTTTGAAAACGAAACCATATTTCGTTCAAAGGGTGGCTCACCATCAACTGTACTAAATATTACTGCTACATCAGTTTGAACTGCATCATTATAACGGCGTAGATCTAAATCACGATTTACTTTAATGAGCATACAAATTTCTTTATTTTGATTTTCAACTCTCTGACAATGATCTTTCATTGCAATGAATGACCGAACGAAAGGATTAATGCGTTCCAATTCAAGAGAGATTTTGCGCATTATATTGTTATTGCATGTTTGATTATAGTGTTCACGTAATCTATAATTGACAGCAGTGTCAACATCATAAAAATATAATTGCGCATAACATGGTGAGCGACCATATCCAGCAGTCATTGGACCTGATCTGTGATAAAAAACATCATGTATTTTAAAATGATACACTCCACGCGTAACTGTATCCGAAATTTTAGCTTCTGAGCTAACCATAGCAAATGATGAATTGTATTTACGAATGTTTTCAAAATAATTTTTTGACTTTCTTTTTATTGAAGGTTCATTTGAAGTAAGTCCATCATACAATGATTTAAAGTATTCATTTTGACTTAAGACCGGTAATATTGCTTTACCCTTATGACAACATGAAGTGAATGCAGTCCTTTCACCTAAAGTGACCTCAGATTCGAAATGTTTTGCATTGCAAAACCTGCATTGTAAATGCATTAATTCACAATCAAAAGTATTAAAATTTCTTGGAATGACATTCAGTGCGCATTTAAATGTATCCCTCAAAATAATTTCATCATTTTGTATACTATTTACACTATTTAAATTTGCATTTGGTCTATTATCATTTTGACTTTCACGCGAATATATATTCCTTCTTCTTTGTCTCTCACTCCGACCCGTCAATGTTCTATGTCGAGGCATAATGGAAGTAGGTGCGAATATCTGAATTTAAAAAAAAACATGTAATGAAATCACTGAAACTAAGATTAGACAGGGTTTAATTTAAAAATAATAAAATGTACTCACTTTTTTGAAACCACCAATAATAATTAGGCGGGAGTAAGTCAATTCAAATTGCTGCTACAAAATTTTCCTTTTGCAAAAGGTGTATATTAAGCAAGCTGTATTTCACTTTCAACTGCACATTAATATATAAAACACAGATATCTAATATACAAAATATAAAATAAACGCTTTTTTGCCTTGACATACACTCCACAGACTATTGAAAAAGGAACATTTGAAATCACACAAAATTCACAGCGCATTCAGTCAATCTGTCAGTATTAAACAAGCTCTATTTCACTTTCTACTGCACATTAATATATAAAACACAGATATCTAATATACAAAATATAAAATAAACGCTTTTTGCCTTGACATACACTCCACAGACTATTGAAAAAGGAACATTTGAAATCACACAAAATTCACAGTTCATTCAGTCAATCTGTCAGTACTAAGCAAGCTGTATTTCACTTTCAACTGCACATTAATATATAAAACTCAGATATCTACTACACAAAATATAAAATAAACGCTTTTTTGCCTTGACATACACTCCACAGACTATTGTTGCCTGGCAACAAAATTATTTTATTTTTAACAATTACCATTGTTTGAAAAAGTTTAAATGAATTTTCAAGTGCAAAAGAATGTTTTATTTTATTTTATTTAATGTATTTGTAACACATATTATATATAAATTTTAGCTTTCTGCACTCCTTCTCCATATAAACTTTAACTATGCCAAATCTCACACTCCTCCGTGCGCGCAATATGCTTAAAAAGGGGTACAAAGTTTTCTCTTCACGTATTAATATATAGATCTGCAAATTACAATGTGAATCAGACACACAAAGCACATAGGATCTAGATTTTTCTTTTCTTTTAGTTATTTGCTAGTACAAGTATCGGACGTTTCTGCAAAGTTACTAGACGTATCAAAAACAAAATTACTTTCATTAGTTACGAGTATGTAGGTGTTGTATACACACTAACATAACACGGTCACACGTAGTTCTCTTATGTTTACAGTTAACCAGCTGTAAACCAGCTATAGACTTACGTTTAGGAAAAGTAACCAGCGCGTTTAACAAACTAACCGCACGTACAGCTAAAAGATACAATACTCCTCGATGTTTACCGCTGACACTGCTCAGTGCTGCCCTGCTGATGGCTCCAAATTTAATGTGTATATTATTTAACACGGTTCTATCATCTCTACATTTGTTCAGTGGGTCCTACTAGAAAAAAAAGAAAGGCCTAACTTGCACCCAACGGGTAGTAGAAGATGAACAACTAGAAGGAGCCCGATAAGGGCGCAATAGGCTTTATCCTGAACTAATACGCCTAAGTAGTTCCAGGATATATATGAATGCCTGAATTAGAGGTGGGTTTTTTAGTGGGTGAGAATCCCACACACCAGAGAAAGCACGGCTTCCTCTGACACTGCATAAAGCATTTTCCCCTCTATAAAACATATATATGACTTTTAATATTATTATTTTAATCAGTCTTTCGTTTAACATAAGGCCTCAAAGAAAGCAACAAGTTTACCCGTAAAAGTTCGAATACTTTTTTTTCTCAAAAACGTATAAATTAGGTCGTAATCGGTAATGCGCTTATCACGTAAAGAACAGACTCATTTAACATTGTTAGTTTTGAGATAATAAATTTGAAATAATAAATTGAAATAATTAATTTTGAATTAATAAAATCTGATTGCATTATTATCCATAAATGCCTGAGAACAACGGACAATAAACCATATTCGAAAATTATTCAGCTACACGCAGTTCTGTGTTACGAAACTAAACGACCAGTAATTGTTTGTAGTTACATCATACTGTACCTATATTATCTGTTAACGCATTACTGATTAGCTCTACGAAGCAGTCTTTCAGGCCAGTTACTTCATGCCAACTGCTGACTTGCGAAACAAGCAACAATGAACTGTATCTTTTGTGACGAAATGTTGTGATTTTCTTGGTTTAATGGCTCAAACTTGAAACAGTGAGTAAACAGTGACATAACAGTAAGATTGTTTTGACCACGACGTGAAGTGTAATTTAAATGATAGGAAACAAAGATTCGTGATCCCAAAAAAATCCTCGTCCAGTACAATTCAATTTTAGACTCTAAGATTCTACGACACAAGCCACTTTGAGGCAGTCGTCTTAGTGAATTACTGTACTAAATAATGGAAAATTATCGTACGACTGACTGGCAGAACCGGACAACACGTTGGTGCACGTTTGCTAGTTTGGACTCTGCTTTTTTAAACTGTAAGTCGAAGCAGGAACATTTGCACGTGACAATGCAGAGCGCCCACGTGAACTGTACTTGATGCATCAAGTTTCTTTTGGCTACACCTAACGGACATTCGTCGACTGCAATAACTTCGCAAACATTTTAAATTTTTTTCACAAAACGATCGAGTTTTGGGAACACCTTTGCAGATTTGTTAGTTAGGCATCGTGTAACCACGTTGAGAGATTAAAAATGTTTACCGAATGTCTGAAGGGCTTTGTCACCACTGGTATTCTTGAGTCAAATACGTTTCTTTTTAATAAACACCGCTGTTAAACGCGTACGGACGCATGAGAGCAAAATGTATTTCCTCTTTCCCAAAACCATATAGTTACGACGGTCTCCTTGATCGTCGTATGGTACAGTGGAAAAAAATACAAGACACCAATTAAGTTGCTAATCACCAGCTATAATTAATTATCACAATTAATTAGTTTGTAATCAACAATATAGTCTCTTACAACAGATCAAATAAAAATTGTTCACACGCAATAAAAATGTCAACTAATGTAAAACACAATTGAATTACAATTGTCACGCACAGTTATAAAACACATAACACTTCGCCACAATATTTCGAACCGGACTAAAATAAATCGCCACTGAAACGCACTGTGTAATCGCCCGACAATAACTGAACTTGGCCGTCGCTGAATGGCTGTATTTATACCCCGCTGATTTCCAGAATAATCTCTCACTTTGGATGACTTGTTAAACAAACAGGCGCTCTAGAAAATGCACTAGCAACAGTGTCCTCGAACACACTGCGCTCACCGGTACGGACTGGCACAGACTCGATAGTTGACGCGTAATTTAGTTTTTCACCGCAAAGTAGCAGCAATATGTACGCGCACACACATTACAGTTGGAATAGCCGAGATACTTGTAGTACGTTTCGCATTACGTAACGCTTTTTCCGCATTACGTAACAATATATTATAAATTTATCTGTATAACGTCGATCGTATATACTTACATTCAGTTGTATACGCTTCTACATGGTTGGTTCATGGAAACCAAATTGACATTCAGCTCGTTCGGTGATTTCGCCAGACCATTGCTACTTGTATTTTATTATTACACTTTTTAAGCCTAACAAAAACTTGTAAAGTGAATAACAAATAACACAAACAATATTGTTGAATAATAACGTATATTTTTCCATAATAATAATAATATTTATTAATAAGTTGCTAAATTTTTAATTCTGACATATTGAAGAATGAAAGGATAAGTAAAATGAAGAATCAAAAATATGAAAGGAAAGAATGATGGTATTATGCTGCCCCGATGGTATTATGCTGCCCCGATGGTATTATGCTCTTCTAGATTACTATATTCTATAGGCCTATCAATTACTATTCAAATATTCACGGGTAATAACATGTTCTGTGTATGTAAGCCTGAGGTAGGCAAGTCAATAACGTTGGAATTGTAACCATTAAGCTATGATGATGTTACTAATCTCTAAAATTGTTCTAAGGCTTTCACGGCCGGTGTCAGTTGTACTAACAGTGTTTACCGGACTGTTTGGCCGCGGTCCATGGTTTGCAAGCAAACCAAACGTTTCGACAGCACCGCTGTTTACCACAGTACTGTGGGCCTGACGTTAACAACCCTCGTTCAGGTGTTCTCGTATCCTTTGAATTCCACTGGTGATGGCAGCCAGTGGTGCTGCCGAAACGTTTGTTTTGTCTGAAAACCGTAGACCACGGCCAAACAGCCCGGTAAACACTTTTATTACTAACTTATACTTGAATAAAGTTTAATATTCAAGCGATTAGGCTTGGGACCGCGATTCAATATAGGTGTCGCTCATGTCTGGACTTATTGTCGGAAACGTGTAATCTATCGGTTGTTTGCCAGTAGAAAGGATATGACTGCGTCTGGAAGGGCGTGGTTTCTTTGTCGCCCGTGTTGTAATTACCATAGCCTTCACGGCCGGATGCAAGTTACCGATGTTTTCCGCGAAAATGTCAAACATGCCTAGGTCGATGAGGGGCGTCGTGCTTACGCTCACCCAACGCCTAGGGTTACGCTTACGTCGCCAGTGCCATATGTCGAACGTCCTGTCTCTCCAGAACGTGCCCGTGTCTCTCAACAGAAAACCGACCACCGTGTACAGCGTGTCGTTGCTCTTGAACACGTAGTCTTCGTTTTCGTACGCCCATTCCGACGGTAACTTTTGAAAAAATCCCGTCACGTGCTTTATTAAATCCTTCGTTCCTCTGTCTCTTTTCTTGTTGACGTTCGCAAAGAAAGATACGTTTACAACCTCTTCTGGTAAAGCTGCAAAAAAAAAACAGTGTATTTCCCTTTATTAGTTTTATTAAATTTCATATCTGTAGAAATAGCTATCATTCATTGTGCTACCATTATCAGTTATTTAATTAAGAAAGTTGTGTTAGTCGTTATAATCACAAACAGGATTATCACTGTTGCACACCAATATGGAAAAATTATTCCGATTAGCGCTTTCAAGCTTCTCAACTCATCGTCAGATCGGAAATAACAACAGCAGAATAAAACGAACTCTTCACACCCCCCACCCGCCCCACTGTCCACACACACCCGCGCAAACAAACTATAAATCAAACGTGTCTCCCCAACCACCGAGCCCTGTCACCCCCGTCTGTACAGTACAAGGAGTTAACTGTACAAGGAGTAAAAAATATTGAAAGAAATAGAGGTAGGGTTAGACAATTTAATGAATACTAAAACTAAGTTTGATAATGAAGAAATATTTTATATTATTTTATTAAGAAATAAAATGTAGAGGACGGATATATAACATTAAGAATTAAATTGCATTTATAGATGTTTTTGAAATAAGGGTGAGTGACCGCGCCCAAAAGTGTGAATGAGAAAGGCTTTACAACGTTAGGTTTCGAAAAGAACACACACACATACACACGGAATGTGCTAGAAAAATATGTAACTGTACAGACGGGGATGACCGGGCTCGGAGGTTGGGAAGGGACATTTGACTTATAGCTTGTTTGCGTGGGTGGGTGTGGACAGTGGGACGGTGGGGGTGTGAAGAGTTGGTTTTATTCTGCTGTTGTTATTTCCGATCTGACGATGAGCTGGTTGCATATTGTTATTTGTGATGAATTAAAGCTGGTAATTAGTGACTCCATTCGTGTTTGTACTGTACCATACGACGACCTGTGAGATCGTCGTTACAGTGGCAAACGTTTATCAGTACCGTAATAATTTATTTACCATCTGTGCTCACTATTATAGAATTGAAATAAAAACTCTTTAAATAAATGATTTTTTGACAAAAGTGTTTAGCGCCTATACCATACTGTGTGTTTTACCATTAGAAAATCACTAAATGTACATTATTTTCGAAATAATAGGCCTACCCCATACACGTTTGTTAACAAAACAAGTCTTTTACTTTGAGGAATGAATGTTATAAACTCGTTATAATATACGTCTTATTACAACAACAAAAAAACACATTTTTTGTTTTGCTTTAGGTCATCTTTCTCACGAGGATGACTTACAAAGAGCTATGTTTCAATTACAAGAAGTGGCAAGAGACTATTCACTAGAGACTATTCACTGACAATTTCAGTAAGAAAGACCAAAACCATACCCTTTAAAGATAAATATCTAGTGATGGCTAAGATAGTTATAAACAACACCACTTTAGGACAAGTGAGCCGCTACATCTCGGCGGTGCAGTAAGCTATGAATCTGAATATGATATGAGAGAAAAGATAAATAAATTTAGGAAGATTTGTGGTACGATTCATAGAAATCTTAGAAATAAAACAATACACAGCACAAGGATGAAATTTTATAAGACAATTGCAATACCCAAGTTGACTTATGCGAGTGAGGCGTGGGTCATGACAAAAAAGGAAAGCGCCAAGATTCAGTGTACTGAAATTCAGTTTCTTCAAAATACGTTAAATGATACGTTGCATTGCAAGGTAGAATAAAGTAGAATAAGGAATGAAGATATCAGAGCAAAACTCAAAGTATACTGTAGGACAAAACTAAAATTATTTCAATTTACAGAAGACAACGGTGGGATCATTTGCAAAGGATGACAGAGGATCAATTGCCGAAAGCGGCACTGAACTATAAAGCCATTGGTAGAAAAGACGTGGATCGTCTGAGGATGAGATGGGTGCCGGAACAGGTTTATATAACCTAATCCTTGAAGAGGAGAATAATATGAGAAGAAGATCTTTCTCTCTCTAATCCTTTATTTCTGCTATAGCAACAGTAGAGCTTAAAGAAACAAATGCCATTTAAAGTAAACGTCAAACGTCCTCATGTAAAAGTTAGTAATAAAGTAATTAAACGTCCAGAATAGCATTACGGTCACAGCGAGGTTGATGGCTGACCAAACGACACAGACTCAGGGAATGTGAGATATGTGCCTATGTACAGTACATTTATTCACTGTGCCCACGCAGAAAGGTAATGCAATAGGCAAAAGTAATGGCATTGCGAGGCAAGGAACCAATAAGAATAAACATAAAGTCACATAAAAAAGTTCAATAAATTTTTGAGAGAAAATATGAAGAACGCTCCACATTTTCTATTCACAGCTCTCTTTCGTGAGTATTTTAATATTTCATTTTGAAAGCTCTCTTTACCTATTATTTTAAAACTAAAATTTCAAAGCTGTCTTTAGCCAGCATTTTTATGAAATTTTAAAAGGGAACTACCAAAAAACATAAAATAAATTAAACTTCAAAGCTCTCTTATAGGAAATTTTAGAAGGAAACTATCAAAAAACATATAAAATGTGCTCCAGGATAAGTGAAAATAAACTGTATCGAAGAAGTTTTCCCTATATGACTTTAGAAGGAATTCAAAATGTATTTTTTTTTAAAAATACAGAGAATTGTATTACAAACATAAACTAAAAATAACACTATATAAGGAAATTAAACAAAAACTCACTCATTTCAGTTAAAACACCATATATGAACATCTTTAAAAACACACTAATTTCAACAAATAACATCAGAAATTAGGCGGTAAAATACTTAGCTGTGATTGGTTAGAGTTCTCTAGAAGCAAACTAGAGAGGGAAATCGTGTATTACTTTAGTTTTTTTGTTCATTTCAGCTTCCAAATCAGCTCAGTAAACAAATTTTTCCAATTAGTTAAAAATTAGTTAATTTTTCCAACATAGGCCTTAAAAACAAAGTGACGTTGAGAGGCCAAATCTAAGTCTAATAAGGATTTCAACTTTGCAGTGATTCATGAATTTAATAAAAAGTAATAGCTTTTTATTTAATAAAATTATTAAATAAAAATTGTTTAATAAAAAACTAAATAAAGATTTCGGTACCTGTAAAATTGTTGATTGAAACGCTTAAATCATAAAAAAAAAAATAAATTAACACACCTGCAAAGAATTAGGCTTATACAAAACAAACCAATAGATTTTAAACAACGTTTTTCGTATGCAAATCGATAAACATTAGTTTTACATACAGAAAGCGATACTTAGGCGGAAACATACTTTAGCTGTTGAATGAACTATCCAATTCCGGATAGTCGCAAAGAATCGGAACCTAGGCTTTATTATCATGGAAGATGAGGGCTTTTTCGAAAACAGTGAAGGTAGTTTGGTTTTTTCGAACAAGAAAACATAATTTTTATTTCACAATCTAAAAAGAAAATTGTGGGTATTGGTCTGGCCTCCCTACTAATTCCGAGCTTGATTCTGAGGTGCAGCGTAAAATGAAAACGTTACGTTTTCCACCCCCAGGAAAATAGAAAATGAATACTCCATCCTGGAGTAATAACGGTCGGCTAAGGCGTAGTGCTAGTCACACTGCCTTCCTTGTATGTCGAACGCTTCACAACAGGCAGTGAACCCCTCTGTCCTGAAGTAATACGATAAGTAGTTCTAGGATGGACATGAATGCCTGAATTAAAGACGGTTTTTTTAGTGGGTGAGAGTCTCACGCACTAGGGACACACGGTTTCCTCTGACGGGCATAAAGCATTTTCCTCCTCGTGAAAAAAATTATTATTATTATTCCAACGAGCAGTAGAAGGTAAGGGACGATTAGAAGGAGCCCGATAAGGGTGCAATAGATTCCATCTTAAAGTAATACGCTAAGTGGTTTCTGAATATATACATACATATATATATATATATATATTGTAACAAATTAATTTTTTAATTTGTTTATTTTTTATATGTTTGTTTGTGTAAAAAAAAATTTTGTTGTTTATATTTATTTTTTTATTTAATTTTTTTTAAATTAATTAAATATTAATTATTTAATTATGTTCCGTGGTGTTCCGAACTTTTTGTTAACTGTTTTAATTGATTTAACTCCTTTTCTGTATTTTAGAATCCTTTCGCCAGTTAATAAGATTGTCTCCAATAACAATCGATAGGTGAACTTTCCTATTTGGAGGTTATCTTCCTTCTAAGTGGTGAAATTCTGGTAGTTTCTGCTCAATTAAAATTATATTTTATACTAATTATCAAATAGAAATAAACGATATTCAATTTTATATTAATTAATGGATTTTGTTAACAAAATGTTTATTTAATCGATTTTATATCGAATGATTGATCGATTCTCAGGGTATATTAATAGTGTTTACAATTATTTTATTATCGGGTTCTTGTAACAGTTATTTCATAGCTAATCAGAGAAAAAGGGCAAAGGATTGAAAGTATAACATTACAAAAATATATCAACTTAAAATTAAAATACATTATGTCATTCAATATATAATGGTGAGTATAGAAATTTTCAAACCGTTCTGTCGAGTTGGCAATGTTGCATTGGATTGTGGGAAGAAGAAAGATGGCCGCCTCGAGTTCAGAAAGACGAATACACCTCGCTAATTCTGCGTTCAATAAAGGCTGCTTTCCCTGTGATTTTTCGTTACTGCTGTAGCGATTATTCCTTCTTGTGTTGGTGGAGTGTTCCTGGTTAAGTTTCAGTGTTCCACTTCGATAAAATGTGTTGTTATAGTTATTTTTCACTTTCGTGTGTTAGGTCGAAAATTGCACTGTTTGTTTCGTGATGTAGAATTAATGTTTAAATCGTTTAAATGGTGTATTCACTGTGTTATGTTTTGTTTGAAGTTAGTTTAGTGTTTGTTGGTGTTTGTTTCACTGAATTTACTTTTAGAACGTATTTTTACGAAACTCGCGTTTTTCACTTCAGGCTAGGCTTGTCGCTATAAGCCATTTATTTCTCAGCTACTAGGTTAAATATGCTTAAGAGCTCGTGTCAAGTGTACTTCACAATATCTAACAATGAACTAATTAACTTCCTTCGTCTTGTCCAAAAGTCTTAGCCAAATTAATATTAGCTATCCATTGTTTCAAAATTATTTTGCATCCTGTGCAAGTGAGGATGTTACATTATATAACGGATTATATTTTTGCTATTATTCAAATTTATTAACTATTAAATACATAATCTTCTTCTTCAGTTCATTCTGCTTGATTTGATACCAAATAATGTAGTTTTATTAAGTTTTTTATCTAAAATGGTATTTTTACCTCATTTTGAAAATTGTAAGTTTTAAAATTCACTTCCTGTCCTTTTCCAAAATGTTACCATTTTACAAGTTATATTAATGATTGTATTAAATCTCAGATTGATATAAAAGGTTTATCTTCCCTTAATTTCTTGTAATTAGATTAATTGGTTATTTTTTAAAATATTATACATTAATATGTGACTCCCCTCTCTAAATTTTCAGTTTTTACATTTACCTTTTTAACAATAATTCTTGCTATAATTTTACGAAATCTTTCTTACTTATATTTCCAATTACATGACTCTATGACTGATTTATCTTATATAAATCCCATCAGTTTAATTGTTGTCTGTACTTTTTTTATCCATTTTGATGCTGTTTAGTTTTAACATTTGGCCTAGATTTCCAACAGTTTTTTCATACAAAGTTTTTAAATAATACATTTTGTTTGTACCCTCTCTGACTTTCTATATGTATATATATATATAAATTCTTCTGTACGTGTGTATATCACTGAACTCCTCCTAAACGGCTGGACCGATTTTGATGAAATTTTGTGTGTGTGTTTGAGTGGGTCGCTGGATGGTTTAGATTCACAATTGGACCCGGTAGGTGGCGCTGCGATCGGGTTCCAGGAAATTTTTTTTTTTATTATATATAAAAATGAATGTTTCTTTGTTTGTCCCTTATGCGTTCCTATACCATTCATCCGATTGCGATGAAACTTCGGTGAGTTGTTGTGTGCACGCCCGCGGAGGTTTCTGAATTAGTGGTGTTTTTTCGATGGGGTTCTTTGGGGGGTTCATTGGGGTCTTCCACATCTCCTCCTAAACCACTGGACCGATTTCAACCAAACTTGGCACAAATATTTTACGCAACCGGAGAACCAACATAGGATAAGTGTTTTTTCGATACGATCCTTTGGGGGGTCCTTTGAGGTCTTCCACATCTCCTCCTAAACCATTGGACCGATTTCAACCAAACTTGGCACAAATATTTTACGCAACGGGAGAACCAACATAGGACAGGTGTTTTTTCGATACGATCCTCTGGGGGTCCTTTGGGGTCTTAAAAACTATTAGATTTTTTGTTACTATGGCAACCCAACAGAATAGATTCTGTTCTAAACATATTATCGCATTAAATTGAAGACCACGCGAACGAAGTCGTGGGCAACAGCTATTTATTTTTAAGAAACCTACTTTAATTGAACTTTATTAATTAAACTAACATTTTCATTACGTACAACGTGAAACTCCGTAGCGAAGCACGGGTATTCCCCTAGTTCTATATAATATTAATTAACATTTTCTTATTTCAACAAAAGAACAATTAGTATATAATTTATACTGTTAATACATAATACATAATTGAAATTAATAATGGTCTTACAAACTCAGACATTTTATACTTAATTAATATTAGTAATACAATAAATATTTTATAACTAAAGAATGTTATTTAACTCTGACATTTTATACTTAATTATTATCAGTGACTTATTCTAAATAAACAAAACATCTTGGTCCTTCCATCATATAATCTATTTCTTATACTAAGTTCTAATTTCAGTTTTAATCTGTTTTTGATATTGGGGTAATGATATTTTAACACTTCACTTTTTATATGGCCTGCTCTTGTTTTATGTATTATCATTCTACTGAATGTTGTAAATTTAAGAGCGGTAGCTATTATTCAGAAACACCAGTATTATCTGACATGATAATACTTTATTTAATATTATTCACGGACACAAATAAACACTTCAAAGTTGTATTATTTCACAATTTACTTAGTTTGTGAACTGCAATATTTACACATAAGGTTTATTTATTATAATATAAAAACTTGCACTGGTCTCCTTTTCATTCTTGGATTTTATTTCTAAATAGTTTTATTAAAATCCAGAAATCTATTTATAGAGGATACTGAATGTTTGTTTTTTGGCATTATATAATTATTTCACATTGGTTCACTTTCAATTCTACTTTATACACTTTTGGCTTACATTTATTTTACATGGTTTCTGAATTTAATATTTTGTTATACTTTCATTTGTGATTAATTTTATCATTTTCTTTTGGGGTTTGGGTTGTTTATAAGAGCACTCCTTCTTCATGTGGATGCTGTCTTGTTCTTGTTTCTTCATTGATTCCTCCTATTCTTCTTGTTCCTTATATAAGTATTTCCTTTTCTTATTGTGGATGTTGTCATGTTTTGGGTTTCTTCCTTACCTACTCCTATCCTACCTGGGTATTACCTTTTTTAACTTTAGTTTAGCAGTTTACTTTCATGAGTCATCACTCATTGTAACATTGGTTTTAAATGAACTTTTACTTTAATCTATGATTATACTTCACGGTGGTTCTTTATTAATTTTATTTTATTTTATTTTGCTTTCTCGGATTTAAACAAAGTTTTTATTTTATTTTTATTGATCATTCTACCATTCAGAATTATTGGCATTATCTGTCATGCTACAGATTGCTCTCCTCCAGAAGTGATTATTTCAGACTTGATTATGGATGAAATAATTGCTTATGAGAACTTTTTTTATTTATTATTCTTTGTCTTCCTCCCCATTTCTATATCGGTTTCTTCATACTTGAGCTTAATAAATTTTATAGCCTCTTATCTGACTTTGATTCTTCTTGGATAGTTAGTGTTTTCTGAGATATATTATTATTATTATTATTATTATTATTATTATTATTATATTCTTTCTTTTCTTAACTTCGTGTTTTATCCCTGGGATATTAATTCCCTAACATTCCCTAACATGTGAGCTAGGGCAGTTCAGAGAGGGACTGTGGGCAACATACTCTGCTGGCCATACTTCACTTCAAATTGAGTCCAGAGGCAAATCATCTCTGCTCAAAAACATAATGCTGCTGGAATTATCTACAGACAGTCATCGAATAAAAATTACATATAGAATAGTCTCATTTTCGATTAATAAAATTATCTTTGGATACTTCACTTCGTTGTTTCTCAGATTACCTCACATTTTCTATCTTAGTTATTCTTCTTAATATTTATTATTCGCATTATATTTCCTTCTAACTTTTTAGCTCGTCTGATATATTCATTTTTATTATGGTTGGAAACTTTTGTTAATATGTTTGTTACTAGTTATGGTGTAACTTTTTCTTCTTCATTTGAATCCTCATTACATATTCTTCTCGTTATTTACATTGATATTATACTTTTTTACATATATTATTTTCTCTTTAGTTCTTATTCATTATTTGAATGGTATTATTTTATGTCAGTCAGTTTTTTCAATTGGTTTCTTTATAATCGACTTTCAAATTGTTATTATGATCATATTATTTAAACATATTTCTCTTTCTTTTTCTTTCTCAGAAAGTTATTAATCCGCTTTTGTATTCATTAAAATTAATTTATTAATATTATATTTTTCGTGTGATCATTATTTCTCTTTGCCTTTCATTAATGTCTTATTATTTTCTTGTCAAAATCATTTTCTTCATATGTTTGGTATGAGTTGTTCTTCTTTGTTTCTTCAGAACTGAGTAATTTTTAATCATCCTTCTTGATTATCTGTTTCCATAATTGTTTTATAAATAGTTAGTCATCGGTTGTTCTTATTATATTAATTTGTTTTTTTTTAGTTTTTTATTATTTTATTATAATAATGAATTCTTCTCTTTATTTCCAAATAATTGCCTTCTCTTGTATATCACACTCTCTTTTGTTTTTCTTCTCTACTCCTTCAAATGTTTGATATTCACATTTATTCTAGATTCTTTCTTATTTACCTTCTTAATTAATCACATTATTTTCTTCAAATCTATTTGTGTAATTTGATCTTATTATTGTTTTTCAATAAAATACAATTCTTCTTTTATTCTCTTTCAATATTAAATTCTATTAGTAATTAGTTGTAAGCTGATCTTACTATCTCTTTTTAAATTTTGAGGGTATTCAAAATTCAAATTCTTCTTTTTATTTAATTAATTCCAAATCATTCTCTTTCAAAATTATTTATGTAAGCTGGTCTTACTATTCTTTAGAATTTTGATATTTTTATTATCTCAAATTTTCTTTTTATTTATTTTCAAATGATTTCTTTCAAAATTGTTTGTTTAAGTTGATCTTACTCATATTTTGGAATTTTGATGTTTCATACAAAATTCAAATTCTTTTTCTTTTTAATTAATTCCAAATGTTTTCTATCAAAATTATTTATAAGTGGATCTTATCATCTTTTAGAATTTTGATAAATCTATTATCACAAATTCTTCTTTTTATTTATTTCCAAATGGTTTCTTTCAAAATTGTTTGTGTAAGTTGATCTTACTTTTGATTTTAGGATTTTGGTAATTATAGTCACAAATTCTTTTCTTTTTAATTATTCTCAAATTTCTTCTAAATTATTTGCGTAAGTTGTCCTTACTCATATTTTGGAATTTTGATGGTTTTATACAAAATTCAATTTCTTAATTATTTAATTATATCATTTTCTTCCAAAATTATTTGTGTAAGTTGTTCTTACTTGTTTTTGGATTTGGATATTATTCAAAATTCAAATTCTTCTTCTTAATTAATTCCAAATGTTTTCTTTCAAAATTGTTTGTATAAGTTGACCTTACTAATATTTTTAAATTTTGTTGATTCTATTATCACAAATTCTTCTTTTTATTTATTTCCAAATGGTTTCTTTCTAAATTGTTTGTGTAAGTTGATATTACTATTATTTTAGGATTTTGATATTTTAAAATTCATATTCTTCTATTTAATTCTATATAGAATTCATTCTTCGTAATACTTTTTTATGGAGGCTTGATTGTATACTCCTTTGACTTTTCCGGAAACTATTTCTTTCAGTTCGTATGTATTGTTGTTATTATTTTTGGCAACGAGATATGGTCCAGTATAGAGTAACAATAGTTTGTTTTGTTATCCCTTCTAGGGTGCTGGGTAGTTCTCGGTTTTTTAACAGAACTTTTTCTCCCTCTTTATAAGTTATTACTCGTCCGATTGCCTTTTGATATTTGGCTTGCCGTTTCTCTTGGTCTTCGGCCACCTTGTTATAAAATTTCACCTCGTCAAACTTACGACCATCATTCGTTGGGAACTCTATTATATCTTCAATCTCTCGGGGGGGTTGGTTTCTCGTACATGGCGGAATTCCTATCGCTGGATGGTGAGCGAAATTTAGGAACTTCTCTGTGGCTGATAAGTACTCTTGCCACTTTTTCTGTTGGTTGTGACAGTACGTTCTCAAGATTCTCCTCACTTCTCTCAGTACCCTCTCTGCCGGATTACTACTTGGGTGGTAGACTGACGTCTTATATGTTTTAATCCCAAGTGATAATAATGTGTCCCGCCATCTTCTCCCTTTGAACTGTGTACCATGGTCAGTAATGATTGAAGATGGTTTACCTATTTCTGGCACATATAACTCCGTTATGACTCCAAGAACTTTTATTGTGGTTGCACGATTAACCAAATATAGCTTTACGTACTTTGTAAAATGGTCCATAATTATGATGAGGTATTTGTATCTGTGTCGACCGCCACTACGGGGAAATGGTCCGCAGATGTCTAAAAACACTTTCTCCAGTTTCGCCTTAGATGTTATGGGTATCATTATACCTTCCTTCTTCTCGTTATTAACCTTAACGCACTGGCAAATATTACATGATTTTAGGTAATTTCTCACCTTTCGGTTAATGTTTTTTATTTGACAATTCTCCTCTAAGACCTGTATCACTTTCAGGGCTCCCATATGGCCATATCTTATATGGTAATCGATTATGATTTCGTTTTCGATGTGGTTCGGAATAATCACTTACCATGTTTCTTTATTTAGGGATGTTTTAACAAACAATATACCTTTGTTAATACGGTAATGTATAGAAACTGTGTCATCGTCTGCTTCCAATCGATTAATAATATTTTTTAGCTTATGGTCAGATTGTTGGTGGATGCGGATGTTTACCAATAAAGCTTCTAAATCGGCTCTTGTTTTAATAAGGTTGTAGATTTTGACTAAGCTCTCCTTCTCTCCCTCAAAGGTCTGATCTTCTAAATTAATGCGTGACAACACATCGGCTACAACATTCTTTTTCCCCGGGATGTACTCCCATTGTAGGTTGTACTCTTGTAGGGCGAGTACCCATCTAGCCAATCGGCCGTGACTCAACTTGCACCTACGTAGAAATGAGATGGATTTATGATCAGTGCAGATGGTAACTGGATACCCGAGAATATATGTCCGGAATTTGCTACATGCGAATACTACACTAAGCAATTCTTTCTCGGTCACATTGTAGTTCTTCTCGCATTGATTCAGGGTACGACTAGCAAAACTAATCACCAGATGGTGACCCTCCTCATCTTCCTGATATAAAGTTGTTCCTAAGCTGATGTCGCTAGCATCACAATTCAAAAGAATGGTTTCTTAAAATCCGGGTGACGAAGTATAACACTCTCTAAGAACTTTTCTTTGATCCGTTGGAAAGTAATATCCTGTTCTTGACCCCAGGTCCATTTGTTCTTTGCAGACAATTGCGGTTGAAACTTGGCTGTCAGCTCGGAATATTGGTGCTGAAACTTTCTGTAATAGTTACAGAGTCCGAGGAAAGATTGTAACTGTTTCCTGTTCTTCGGTTTAGGGAACTTCTGAATCGCCTCCACTTTTTCTGATGTTGGGGTTATACCTTTATCGTATAGATTAATACCTAATAACTGTACTTCTCGAGCAATGAATTTGGATTTCTCCAATTTGAGAGTTATATTATTCTTTGCTAATTTCTCGAGTACATGTTCTACTCTGTAACAGTGTTCCTCCCAGGTTTCCGAAGTAATCAGCAGATCGTCTACATAGACTGTGGTAAATTGGATTGCTTCCTGTCCTAATATCTGGTCCATACAGGCCACAAAGATGGCTACTGAATTTACCAGTCCGAAGGGCAGTCTTTTGAACTGGTAATTGCGCCCTTCGAATATGAACGCCACATACTGACGACTCTGTGGATGCAACTCCACTTGCCAGTAACCACACACAGTGTCCCATGTACTGATAAACTTGGTGCCGTGAAATCGTTTCAATATCTCCTCTATCTCACCGGGTGATGTTCGGTCATTAACAATTGTTTTACTTAATTCGCGCGCATCCAAACCAAGCCGGACTTGTCCGTTTTTCTTGGGAACAGCAATGATTGGACTAGTGTATGGAGATTGACTAATCTCAATTATGTCACTGCTGATCATCTTATTAATTTCCGTTCTCACGGCCTCCTTCAGTGAATGCGCGATAGGATACGATCTCCGGTTAAATTCCACGTTTTCCTTAAACTCAAGTTTACACTGGTAGTTCTTTACCTTACCAGGTTCATCTGAAAATACTGATTTATATTTTTCGTGCACTC
Organism: Magicicada septendecula; assembly: GCA_034769895.1. Classification (NCBI taxonomy): domain Eukaryota; kingdom Metazoa; phylum Arthropoda; class Insecta; order Hemiptera; family Cicadidae; genus Magicicada; species Magicicada septendecula. Next base: position 81,687,598 of record CM068368.1, on the reverse strand, counting down.
TTATTAACCGATTTGCTTGGTGTACGGGTATTTTCTCGTTGGTGTTTCCGCACTGGAAGTCCCGTATTTCTTGTATCTTTACTGACCATAAATCCTCTTTTCCGTTATTATATATTATTGGTTTATTCAGGGAGCTGTCCTCTACAAAATTTATCTTACGAAGTTGTTGGTGTATATTACTGGGAAGTATATTCTCCCCTCCCACTAAATCTGCTGTCCACGTTATTCCGTCTGAAAACAGTGATACCTTTTCTTGGTTCAGATCTATAATGGCGGAGTTCCTCCTCAATACATCGCAACCTACCAATATATTGAATGGCAGTCCGGTGGCGACTAAAAATACCATATTCAAAACTATACCACGGCTAACGACATTAACAGAAACTTGTTTTCTAATGGTTTTGTTCTGGCGGCCAGTTGCACCTATTAAGACAATATTATTTACTGGTAATCTTGGCAAAGCTTTACCACACTCTTTCTAGATTCTTTCCAGTTCAATGACATTTATTACTGATATATTAGCACCGGTATCAATCATGATTTTTGCGGGGATTCCTTCTACTTCCGCTTTTATATACAATATCTCATTAATATGACTATCGAGGCTCGTTTCGTTTTCCTCCAATAGTTCGGTTCTTATGTTCTTCAAATAGTTGTTGCTAATGATGGTGATGTTTTTTGCTTCGGTTGCCTCTTGCAACTCGTTTTTATACCCAGGAGATAGGAGCAGTAAAGGGTTGTGATAGTTTATCACTGCCTCCTCCCGTTTAAATTATTGTTTTCATCGTTATTATTCGGATTAACCGAGGCGTCGTTTTGGAAACCTTGCGTCGGTTCTTGCCGCTCTGTATTCTGTTCGAATGTTTGTTCTCTGTTTTGTTGTCGGCCAGGATCAACTAGGCTGGTACTCCTTCTTTGTTGCTCGTACCTCGGACCATCACGTTCTTCACTTCTTAAATGAAGAAGCCCTAATTTTAAATTATTAATATTTCGGAAACCGATAAATATAGGCAAAAACCAAAATAGCCAAAGTGTTTGCCGAAATATTAGTAATAGGGTGTGAAAATTTCAGTGCATATAATTAAAGATTAAAAGAGATAATTAATTTTATTTAAATAACTCCCACAGTGAGTGAGCTACGGGGTAGAGCTTTGAATATATGTTCCCGAACTCTCTGCTGGGAACCCAAGACGCAGAGGAAATCATCCCTACTAGCCGATTGGACCAGAACACCGAGGGATTCCAGGAGGACCTCATCACGATCTTCAGTACCAGGAAAGTCAAAAACAATTTATACACTTCTCAAAAGATTATTTTTCTTTTTTTTTAAATCATTGTAAAGTTAAATTAATTCAGATGCCGATAAAACAGAGACTATAAATTAATAAGAAACATTCATATTATTATAATCTGTATAACACGTATAAGCTTAAGTAATAATCAATAGATAGGAATTAGACGTAGATAACAAGTGATATATACATATTAACATTGAATTACTTAGAGACTTATACTGCAGTATACGTGAAAAAAATCACAAGTAAATACAAAGCACGTTGAACTAGATTCACGGCTAATTTATTTCAAAGTATTTTAAAAGCATCTTAAAGTAATAAAATCAGTATAAAAGCATTGCAAATTCATAAATTAAATTATTTTAAAATTAACTTTTTGAAATCAATAAAAATATAATTCAAATAAATTCAAAAAAAAATTAAGCTCGTTTTCTGAATGCTGATACTCATTCAGAAACGATTATACAAGATAATAATTACTGTTTTAGTACGTAAGGATTGCTCTAGCTATAAGTTTTTCATTCATACGTGCTACTAGAGTAATAAACTCCAATTTTATACCCAACACTGTATTTTTATTGCTGTACTACAAGCCTACCAACATCACAAAACTATCCAAAATAATTATAACGATATTATTGTTTTGTTTTTGTACACTTGAATTAACCTACTTGCGAATTCAAAACACAAATTCCTACGCCCTTAGTCGGAAGAAGTTGCAAGAACGCGCAGCAGGTAGGTCATTTCACACTACAACCATTTAAATGCTTATATTGATAAAAATAAATAAAGCGTACGTACAAAAGCAAAGCAAAATAGAGTTATAATATATATATATATATATATATATAAGTGGGTTTTTTAGTACATGGGAGTACCACACACCAGGGGACACACGCTTTCTTCTGACGGTGCCTAAAGCATTTTTCCACCTCTTAAAATTATGATTATGATGATGATGATGATTATTATTATTACTATTATCGTTATTATTATCGTTATTATTACTAATATTATTATTATTATTGTTATTATTATTATTATTATTATTATTATTATTATTATTATTATTATTATTATTATTATTATTATTATTATTATTATTATATAAAAACAATTATAACAATGCATACCGGGTAACATCAGCCGAAAGCCCTTGCTCGGATACAGATACAAGTCTGGCACCGGCAGCTCCGTCAAGTTAAGAAACTCATCTTCCTTTACAAAACAGAGCACCGCCCTAAACGCCAGCGCTAAGCAAATAACACAGTAACACCAATGCGTGTCAAACAGAATTTTGCAAATTGACATCACTGCTCATCGAGAAATTTCCGTAACTAAGCTTACTTAACGTGTTTAGTTATAAAAAACTCCCCTTCATTCTCAGCGCAAGTAATGAAAACGTTTTAGTCAAACGCTTTAGGACCACGTTATCTCGTTTGCATTATTTAGTACGCTACTGGAAATAGTTTAAGAACAATTAAAATTACCATTACCCGACACTATCGCATTTACGAGGAGTTTCATGTACAGATAATAATTGTATTTTATTCTATGTTTTAGTTCTTTACCAGATTCGCATTGTCGGTACAAAGCTTTCTTCTTCTTACTTTGCTCGGGTTTACATTCAGAACATGGTATGTGTTTCTCGGCTACTCCAGCGGAGCCCGGCTATACTGTGTGTGTGCGTACATATTGCTGCTACTTTGAGGTAAAGGACAATTACGTGTCACTTCTCATGCGTCCGCAACAAGACTTGTACAGATCATACCGGGCCGCGCGCGTTGTGTTCAAGGCCGCAATGAACTACGCTCTACTGTTTTCTAGTAGGCGCCTATTATTTAATATTCTGTAATCTCAGCGGGGTATAAATACAAGACTTCAGCGACGCTTAGTCAGTTTAAGTGGCAAGTTATTCCAGTGCGGTTCGAAGTATTGTGGCGAAGTGTTATGTGTTTTATAATTGTGCGAGACTCGTTGACATTATTATTGCGTGTGAACTATTTGTATTTCATATGTTGTAAGAGACGATCTTGTTGATTACAAACTGTTTAATTGTGACAATTAAAGCTGGTGATTGGTGACTTAATTGGTGTCTTGTATTATGTTTTTCACTGTACCACACGACGATCAAGGAGACCGTCGTAACAATATTTTATAATTTTCAACTTCTTACTTTATATAGTTTTTTACATTTACAAACTAATTTAAATACATTTCTTTCTCAGCGATTTACATCATTTTTGTGTTTTACAACTATCAGTGGCTTATTAAATTTAATATAATACCTAGGTTTATATAAAGCCTGTGTTCACTTTAGTAGGCCTATGTTTTTTTAATCGTAAGTTTTACCAATTACTTTAACAATTAATAAATTATAATTTATAAAATTTGGAGTTTATAATTTTGTACATATGCTACTTTGAAAGTGCTATTAATCTACAGTTTTTTGTACACTCGTTGCTCTTAAACATTACCAATACAATTATTTTGAATAATTTTACTAAATTTCTAACTACATTCCAGTTTGACGCCTTACAGTATCTAACATGATGTTTCCTAAAACAGTCTGATTGTTTTCTTAAAAATAAACAATTATAATTTTTACAAATTTACTTATTTGGCCAGGGTTTATGTATTGTTAAAATTACACCAGTACAATATACACATTCTTTTGTCTGGTTCTCGTTCATTTATTAAATAAAATTTATAAATTTGTAAACGTAAGTTTTATTATTAATCTACTAACCTATGTGTAGGTACATCTGTATAATTATAAAAATACACATTATATGAGTTATAAACAATAATAATCGTGACTTTATTGCTATAAAATTTTAGTTTTCTAAAAGGTGTGTGTGTGTGTGTGTGTGTGTGTGTGTGTGTGTGTGTGTGTGTGTGTGTGTGTGTGTGTGTGTGTGTGTGTGTGTGTGTGTGTGTGTGTGTGTGTGTGTGTGTGTGTGTGTGTGTGTGTGTGTGTGTGTGTGTGTGTGTGTGTGTGTGTGTGTGTGTGTGTGTGTGTGTGTGTGTGTGTGTGTGTGTGTGTGTGTGTGTGTGTGTGTGTGTGTGTGTGTGTGTGTGTGTGTGTGTGTGTGTGTGTGTGTGATTTAAAATCTACAAACGCTTTCAATACAAAAACTGACCCCCTACTGAAACATTCGCTACAGTGCCAATGAGGTGTATGTAATTTTCCATTAAGTGATGGCCTTGTCGTCCCCCCTTATAGACGTCCTAACCTCCTTGAAAGTTCGAACAGGGAAACATAGTGATTGTATTCTGATGTTAAGATAGTGCATGGAACAGTAGGAATATGTTGGTGCATGCATTCTACTTAGCTGGGACGTATTTCAGGGTGAGCGTCAACATAACCTAAAAGAAAGGGAGACATACTGCACATGTATAAAACATCACAAGTAACACGAACATAATTTACACAAAAACATCTATAAAAATGTGTAATGGATAATTTATACACAATGGACGAATATCCTAGTCAAAGTCCGATTACTTGTTTACATTGAGTAGCCTATCCTTAAGACACATAAGAAGAAGACATATTCCTTAAGAAGACATAACCTTCTTCCTAAGGACATAACTATTCTGATCAAAGATGCCAACATCCTCACTATTACAAACACTGTTCATAATTTTGATGTATCTTATTCTTCCCCAAAGCATGCTTTCTGTGTCTTATGGAAGGTACTCTGTAACCAGTCCCGGAGGTTTCCATCTCAAAAAGGCCGTGAATAATCCTATATAGTCTAATTAGCACATTTGTAGTACTCTTCTGTTTTTAAGGGTCGTAATGCTAGAATGTACACAATGAGCCTCATGAGACAAACGCTGAATGATGCCATGATATTGTAAATTTAAAAAAAAAGTTTTGGACTGCTTCAATAATAATAATAAAGTACGTATTAAGTAAAAACATATATTTTTAATTTGAAAGGATCCCGTCGCAAACTGACTACACTAGTAAAAATATAAAAAAATCGTCCTCGGTAACGGTACTGTAGTGAGTGGCGTATCTAGAATTTACCCTGTTGGGGGGGGGGGTCCGGGATCGGGTCGGCTTCATAGAATAGAAAAAACAGGTTAAGACTAATCAACGTTACTATCTTTAAAGTGGCTGAAACAATTCCCGTTATATAAAACATTGATAACACAAAAGATACGCGTTATTGAAACATTCTTTACAAGATAGTTGTTGACTGAATAGATTTTCCTATATTTCATTTTTCAAACGTATACGCTAACGATTTGCAATAAACCTGTTTGTATATTTAAAAAAAATACTACTGTATTAGCGCACACAGCTGAAAAAAGTAATAAAATAACCTAAAAATTAAGAGATTAACGAAATTCGTTAACATTTTTTACCCTCTGGGGGGGTCCAGTTGTTACCCCCCCCCCGTAAATACGCCCCTGACTGTAGTAACTTATAACACGTGTTTCTGTTATATTTAAGAATATTAAGGATTAAAAACTGTTATGGTAAAACTGTTCTGAATGGTTATTTATGTTGGAACAGGGAACGGGCTTGACAGCGCATTTGTCGCCTTTGACACGAGATATTGAGTACGCGGTTAATAATAACACGTTACTCGTTTGTAACGCACGTATTCCAACATTCGTCATTAATTTTTCTAATAGCTCGAATGTTTGTAAAAAGTGGCACGGATGGAGGAAAGATGAGTATAATGAATAAGGAGCACGAGGTTAGTTAGATAACTGCAGTGGGACTGGGTTTCTGAAGGAGAGCGTTTTCTACATACAGACAAAATTTACAAGGAACGGAACGCGAAGACTGTTGGAACCAGAAAAAGCAAAAATACCAAATGCGGTTCGAATAAAGGAGAACAGGGTGGTGCAGCGTCTAAAAATTAAGGAAACAGTAGAATAACTAAGGCGAATATACTGTTGCGACGGTCTATTTGATCGCCGTAGTTACAGTGGAAACAAAATACAAGGCACCAATTAAGTCACTAATTACCAGCTTTAATTTTCACGGTTAAACAGTTCGTAATTAACAACACAGTCTCTTACAACAAATCAAATAAAAATTGTTCACACGCAATAAAATGTCCACTAATATTAAACACAATTGTATTACAATTATCCTGCCCGGTTATTAAACACTTCACTAATAACCACTTGAACGCATACAGTAATTTCGCCCGATAATAACTCTCGAACCGCACTGTAATTTATCGCGACTAATACTGAAAACTAAGGCCGCTGCCGCCAAGTATTTATACAACGCTCACAGACCAGAACGTTCCTAATTGCGTCTTAGCGCCCGTATGAACTATGTAATTAACTAAGGCCTTGACACAGTCCGCGCGGCTTGCGGCTTCGAGATGATTCTCGCGAATGCGTCTACAGCCACGTATGCCACACACATTAGAGCGAGATTCTTCTGGCACATTCGACAAACACGTAGACTGTTCTGTAATGTCGTAACAGTACCTTTCGCTGGAATATTGCTTAAAGAAGTAGAGGAGACTCATTGAGCGCGTGAGACTATGGAGGAATCCGAGCTACTGGATGCAGGCGCGGAAGACAGGAACAGGTAAAGATTACTGATTGACAGTTTTCTTTAAATTTGAACTCCGTGTTGAAATTTAAAGTAAAATAAGTTGATTGTACCGTAATATTTGGTTAATGAAAAATCTCTAATATAAAAACAAAGGTAATGGAATTCCGAGGCAAGGAACCAATAACAAAAATTAATGATTAATGGTCAAATTTTACAACAGGCGAGCTATATTAATTATTTGGGAAATGATATTGGCTTTGGTAGGAATTATGATATTGATGTTAAGATAGGTAGGTTCCAGACGATCTGTGGGACAATCAACTGTACATTTAGATACAAGGTACGTTGAGATACAAAATTAAAGTTATATAAAGTTACAGCAATCCCTGTACTGTCCTATAGATGTGAATTATGGACAGCAGCCAAGAAACAAGAGAGTACACCGCAGGTCTCAGAAATGGCGTTCTTCAGAGGAGTTAAAATGTGTTGTAAAGTTAAATGAGGCCATAACAGAGGGTTTACAGGTTTTTAACTTGAATGAAAAATTAAAAGATTACAAACAACGGTGGAAAGAACACACAGAAAGAATATCAGATTCCAGACAAGTCGCCAAAGAAGTCTGGAAATATAAACCTATAGGAAACAGGCGTGTGGGTAGACCCAGGAAGAACTCGTTGGAGGATCTTTAAAGGCGAAACAGGCAGCACCTTGCCTATGGCGTGTTGTGATGATGATGACAACTTTCAGGCTGAGGAGCATTCTCAAATTACAAACAAATAAGGAAATCAATACGCCTATATTGAATTGTATTTTCGCTTGAGTATTTGGTGTGGGATTCGTTAAATTAAAAAAAAAAATGTGACGTACAGTTTTGCCAGTAAGGTACTACTTAAGCTTCTCTCTCTTCTTTCTCGTAGGGAGAGAAACATATCTCACAATCATGGGCCACCTGCCAAGCTACAAGAAGTTAAATGTTTCAACTAACACATTGGAGTTAAACAAAATTAAAGTTTTTTAGTGATATATACTAGATGTTTTTTGTTCTTAATAATTATAAATAATACAATTATTTCTCACTCGTGTTTTAAAATTGTACACTACTCTGAATATGACTTCGTCTCATATAGAGCCCTATAGTATTCCTCCAGGTCATAGTGAAAACTCAGTCTTAAGAAATGTTCGTTCGTAAAATAATACTTGAACCACAGGTGCAAATGACCTTCAGTTCTCAGTGCTGTTTCGTTGGTCTGGTAAACGAAGTTCCTTGATTCCCGCTGAAATTCTCCGCTCATGGTGGACAAAAGGTCGGCTGCCGAGTTTACGTCGAATTCAAAGGCATAATTGCCGTAGAATGTTACATTCTTAACAGCCTCTGGCGGATCTGAAAAATAAAGAATGTTATTTTAGTTCCCTTCTTAGACAGTTTTTCAAAAAGTCGCAAAACGTACTGAGAGAACGAAAAATACAATAAATACTATTGCCTTTTCAGTATATATCAACATTCAAAACACGAGTACCTTCAAACGCAGCCGCACAGAAACATTGGTTTTAGAAATCAAGAAGAGAATATTTTGAAAACTTGTTTAATATATATATATAACTGGTCTCTTCGTACGCACAATGCAATCTTCGAAAACCGCGATAAAGAATTATCTGGTTGCCAGCAATAATTGCCCGCTTTATTTTGATTCCCTGATTTTTGTAAAATAATCTCCCTGACGGAGAAAAAAATATGTCGTTCGATACACGATACCTTCAATGCTGAGCAGTTCCAACCAGTCACTACCCGACCAGCAGCGTGAAGCAACAACTAACTGCTAACGTGGTCTTAGGTCAATCGTTGAAACTCCCCATTATCGGACCCTATGAATTTCCGAATGGAAAGAAACTATGTTGACGAGGTCGTGAAGGAAAGAAAATATTCTCAATATAAAAAGGTTGTTTACAGTGATGGTGACAGAGAGAGATAGAGAGGGAAAGAGAGAGAGAGAGAGAGAGAGAGAGAGAGAGAGAGAGAGAGAGAGAGAGAGAGAGAGAGAGAGAGAGAGAGAGAGAGAGAGAGAGAGATGATACTTACGTCAGGTCTGAATTTCACATTACCCTTATAAGCCCATCTTTGTCTTCGTGCCCTCTGCACTTTCCATTTGATCGGATGTCCAGTGGCTGCTCGTACATAAGGTTCAATAGTTCATTGAACCCTTAAATAATTTAAATATTTTTACGGATTTGCTTCGGTTTTTAAAAAACGAGATTTATGAGATTAATCATGTTGACTGACGAATAAATAATCGATTCGCGTAATAAGCGAAATGCTCGCTACTATTGTTTGAGTGCAAAGCAGCTCTCAGCACTCCTAGGCTATGTAGAGAGCTTCTTTGGAGAAGGAACACGAAAAATTATATTGAACTGTCGCTAACATTCCAGCTTAGCGACAGAGACGAATAATTCCGACGAGGCCCGACCCGCCCCGACCGGGAATGTCAACGTTTTCATACCACAATCATTATAATTTTTGCCATATGATTTGTCAATTTACTTTCAGTTTTGTGTCACATTCCTCTATGTCATACACTCTGCAATGAAAATTTGTGCAACGAAGTCTTAAAATCAAATAAATTAGTGATATGCTGACAATGGAGAAAGAATTTGTTCGCCAACTTGTAGATTTTAATGAAACTGTTGTGACGATTTAAAAGCAAATTTAAATAGCACAACAATAAAAAAATAAATTTTGGTTTAAATACCGCGTGAGAAAATAATCCACCCTCCCCGCTGTACCTAAATACCTGTACCAACTTGTAAAAAGTCTAGTACGGACATGCAAATTATACTGTTATGAAGCGAATAGTAATAATCATTCTAATTTAATAAAAAGACGTGAGAATAATTAATAAAATACCTAACTAAATAAAGAAAGGTAGGATAATTAATAATAGTTAATTAGTAGAAAAATACTAATAATAAAAGTACGAACTACTTTTCTCTTGACTCGTGAAATGCGCCCCCGTCCCTACACACGGCCGCTAAATCAACACCAGTCGACTCAGAATATCTGACGAGCTAACAGTATTACAATGTGCCTGGAACGTGAACGTACATTTTATTTCAAACTGTGTTACAGAAAGTTAGTGTTTTATGGTAAAATACTCGACATGTAGGTGAAACTAAGTGCAACGTAAATCTGATAATGTAACTTATATGTAGATAATGAATAAAAGGAAAATAATAGTCGACACATCTCTTTGTAAATCAAAGTTTAAATTTTAAGGTATATTTCATACCATGTAGGAAGATAACATTAGTGTACATTAAACTAAAATGTGAGAAGTGAACTCGCACGTCCACAAGAAGCAACGACGTCAACATCACGAGCACCAGGTAGCAGAATTGTAGCGTGATGACTGTGATCACCATTTATAATCGACAATCTTAATGGAGAAACTCAACCTACTACGAAGATCATCCCGGAAAACCGACTGAAGAGGATCCGCAAGAGGACCAGCTGCAGATCACCATTATACCCAGGTGACACAGAACAGTAACTTCTGTGCTTATATTGTTTTCTAACAACCAAAGTAAACACCATACTTCCATTTCCTTAAGGAATATGGAAGTAAAAACAGTACAAATTTTGAAAAGACTCTGTCAAACCATGTAAATCTTAACATAGTAATTTTGTATTTACTGTATATTAATCTAATCTATTAATCAAACTATTCTTCAAATAGTTTACATAATGTGGAAGTATTTTGAAATATTATGAAATTAAGACCCGGATCCGTGGTATTTAATGTAATCTAAAACAGTATAGCTTTGAACTCATCTGAGTAACACTTTAAAGAGTATAAGAGCTCTTGATGTAGTATCTATCAGAAAATTTAAAATATAAAAGAAAAAGGTGATAACCACTAAAGGTAGTATCAATCTAAACATTATTTTGAAGTAAAAATAAAGAGATGTTTCTGCTAAAACCACAAGAGAGTAAGTAAGTTTGAGTAACCTTGCACGAATTCCTGTTCTTTACAGTTTCCCAAATTGTTGGTAAATAACTAGTACTAACAACGGCAGCCAGTTTAATTGACAGAGGAGAGACATTATACTGTTACTGATAAATTTGGTGCTAAAAAGTAAATAAGGATGGATTGTTCCATAACCAATTAGCAACTTCAACAATAAACAGTGCAACACAAAGTCTAAAAGATTCTGGGAGCAGCGTAGCCTACCAGCTGGGTCTTGAACAATTTATCCACAAAATATGTGTTCCCAAAATAAGGTAGGCATTTAACTACCCTACTATTTTAACTATATATTTTTAGAATAATTTACAAATAGCACTAACATAACCTAATATTACCAATACAATAGTCGTGCCCCGTGTGTTACTTGGAATGCGATAAATTGCTTTAACTTTACTAGAAACATTCAGACATTAAACCCCCAACAACCACAACCATAAACTGCCACTGCAGAGGTCATATGTTTATGTTCTAATTTCAAAATCGGGTTTTCCTTCTTCGGAAATTTTTACGAACACGCGGTATTAAATCGAGATTGCCTCAGCATCAGCTGCATCTACCTTGTAACAACTACTCTTCTAGAGGAAATATCTACAATACATTGTCTAACCAATACAACTAATTTTTTTTTATTTACACTGCAGCGTATTTTAATATTCGTATTTCCATCTTTATCTAGAGTTGGCACTTCCCTAGAAATTAATGCGAATATTAATATTCGTATTTCCCTACAGAGTTGGCATACAACTTTATACAGTAGCCTACCATGCCTAATTCTTAAACCACTTCGGTGCTACAAAAAAAGTGAATTATATATCTGGCCTAAAAATGTAATTATTTTTTAACCTATACTAATATTTTAATTATGAAATCGATTAAATGCATTTCATCAACACCACACGTATAAGCGAAACATTCAATTACAATTCAAAACCTTTAAAGATACAGAATAATTTGTGTGAAACGTGCGTCAGGTGAAAATAAACCTACTTGCAGTGTATTTATTTGAAGACACTTCATATGTAAAATCAACTTTTAGTTACGTGTTAATAGGACTACACACAAAATAATTGTTTTTTTTAAACAACTATAAACAATAAAATAATTAAATACCGGTACGCGTCAGAATAATAATAATAATAATCTGTGTCAGAACGCGTAAACCGATTTAATTCCGTTCGCTGCAAAGATTTACAGAGACGTACAGACACAGTAAGGAGGAGTTAATAAACATTTAACACTGTCAGTACAAAATATTTAACATTATTAGTATCTGCAGAAGATGGGAGGAATGCTGTGTCAATTTTCTAGTTATAGACAATTTTCTAGTTATCGTCTTTATTGTTTCATGGTTTCGTTAAATTTTAGGTATTTGTTAATGCAACCCTTACGTTTCTGTACTTACCTTGTTGATTAGAACACAATAAATAGCAAATAACGAGTCCTTTTTCTCTTAACTGTTTTAGTTTTATTCACCACAAAATTTTGAAACCGCCTTCCCTCCCCAGAACCTCCCAGAACCCCCTTATAAGAAAATTCTTTTCGCGCCCCTACATGTAAGAATACACCGGGCCGTCTTTAAAAGCGGCAGTGAATTTTATCAACAACAGGTTGACCAAACATTTCATTTATCTTTGGTTAGGTTAGGTTTCACAGTACGGGAAAATAGAATGTCCTTCGTCTTTCTTAGTCTGTCCCGCGCGCTCTGAACCAAATACAGTGGTATAACATAGAAGTAAAGATAGCTAAGATAACATGAACTGAGGAAATTGATTACGAACGTAGAACACAGTTACAATTAATATCTAATAACGACAGTAAGATACACTAAAAATTTATACACGGTTATTTTGTTGTCAGTTTATTAGGTATTAGTTACGTTAAGTTTTGAAACTTCTGTGTATTGCTAACACTTTATAAAATTCTAGGATTGATGTGGACCCATTAGGGAAGGTGGAGAGTGGAAGATAAGGTACTACAGAGAACTGTATGAGTTATATAGATTGACTGATATTGAAACATCAATAAATTAGGATAGCTAGCCTGAGATGGGTATGACATGTACAGAGAATGAATGAGGAGGATGTTCTTAAGAAGATTAAGAAATGCACACCAGAAGGAAAGAGAAGACGTGGAAGACCTAGACTACGATGGATCGATGGTAGAAGACGTGAAAGTACTTGCAGTGAAAAATTTGTGGACATCGGCTAAGGATAGGGAAGTCTGAAGGAAAATCCTTAGGAAAGCTAAGGCCCACGGTGGGCTGTGGAGCTACTGATGATGATGATGATGATGATGATGATGATGATGGTGATGGTAATGGTGGTGGTGATGACGACGACGACGACGACGACGACGACGACGACGATGATGATGATGATGATGGTGGTGATGATGATGATGATGTCAGACGTGGTTGAAGGTACAGCAGTGACTACAGAGATTCTTAAAATAGTAAAACAAGTACTCAACTCGAGATCGTTAATTTAAATCCTCTCCCTTTGAACAATTCTAAAGCCGGCTCGGGCATATTTTGCCACTCGAAACTCGCGTTGTTCATCGGTGGAAAAGTCCAAGGTTTCTGTGTTTCATCCTCTGAATCGGCCATAACTCCGGCCAACAGTGAGTAAACAACTGGAAAAATTATCATAACTTTAACATTGAAAATAGGATAAAATTATACTACGGGCAGTGTTCACGCAACGGAACGCACGTCCATTTTAATTTGTTGCTTTGAGATAAGACAATTACTGAAACTTGACAAACGCTGCTGCCTTTGCCATATTAAATTAAATGATAAGCAATAAAAGATGGCAGGCCTATCTGCCGACAACTACAAGTTATTACTCAATTATTGTCACCTGTCGTCGGGTTATTCGCATGGGTAGTCAACTTACAGACACAATATCGATATTTATTAAAAAAGTATTAAAAAGCAAAAAAATTGTGTTACTAATGAGTTGGGCGTGAAGATACTCGTGATTATACTTTGTTTTAAATTGGAATGGGATTGGAGCTGAGGAACACTGTTACCAGACGAGTCGTGTCTCGCGTCCATAGCAAACGTACAATTTGACTGTCATTACACTCCTTCGCTTTTCTTGTAGTTTTACTAATAATATATATCTAATGTACATAAAATGCATATGGTTTTAAAGAGAACAGTTCAGGGAACACTACAGTATATATGTTAGGCTAATTGGAATAAATTTAATATTTTTATTCGTATTACAACAGTAAAATGTTTTTTTAATCGTACAAAAACCAAACATACAAAAAGTAGTAAGCGAGAAAGTGTTTATATTGTTACGATATTATGGAATATTTTACGTGTGTCTCGACTATCTTCGCTGTAATGTTGTGTGCGTACATGATTCTTAACATGCGAGGCAGTGTTACGCAAAACGGAACAGTCTCGTACATTCGATAGTGTTGTTCGACAAGCTTCTCAATTAGCCCAACGGTGTGTTTTTCTGCGAAGGTCGCGCTGAAGTGTCCTCTAGAATTTTCGATTGCTTGTTAAGGACACATATTATGAAACCTTGAAAACTATAAATAGCCCATACCTCCTGTTAGTTTTTCAGTTATTGTCGGGCGATTTACACAGTGCGTTTAAGTGGCGAAGTGTTATGCAAATATAATTATTTCACTACCGACTCGGAACACAAAGTTTTTTATGGGTAAACACGCAAAAGTTTTACCTTATAGCCTTAACCGGTTTTCGCTTTTAAAAAGCTTTAATACACCTATAAAGTTTCAAAGCTTTAATACACCTATAAAGTTTCAAAGGTGTATTAAAGCTTTTTAAAAGCGAAAACCGGTTAAGGCTATAAAGTAAAACTTTTACGTATTTACCCATACACCATAAAGAGTCAATGCTACTATGGTATCAAGATAATTATGAATCTAACGCTACATCATTTGATTATTTCACTGTTGTTACTGTTAATTTAATTAATGAATTGCTTTTTAAAACAAAGAAATTCATTATCTTCTATATATTTACAGATACAGTATTGTTATATTCAGTCATTTTCGTCTACATGGCTCTAATGTAAATGACGCTCTTCCAATAAATAATCTTTAAACAGACTACTGAAACCAGCAGCAAATATAAACACGAAAATTACAGAACTTATTTGTTCCAGGCGATGGTGAACTGGCAAGGCGCGCCAATTTCCACGACGCTGATTGGACGAATAGAAGCCGAGCCTCCCGCGTTTACGTCACGCAAAATCCCAGTCCAGTTTAAAACAAACTATAGGCGCACATCATGGATAACTAGTAATCCAGCCGAATTAGCAGTTAAAACGGGCGCGTTTACGAATAAATCCAGCTAATGTAGCTACTGTACGTACACGAGCGTTGCTGACGAGACGCCTGTTCAGCGGGGGGGGGGGTCTACTGAATGATAGTGCGTCGTTGTGTTAGTGCGGTATTACTGTTTCTGAATACATCGTTCACACGTATTTAGTTGTAATGTTGTGTGCGTATTAGATTGAAGAACGTTCGTACATTGTATGTAAGTGTAATTTATTGAATATTTTGTTAAACTGTTTTTTTTTTATTCGCTACAAGAAATACCTTGTGAGAGACAGTCAAGTAGGCCTAATACCGAAAATTTGTTAAACGTATTTTAAATGTGTATTATTACAGTGATGCGTGCAGTGGAATGGCATACGGCACCACATTCCTTGTTGAGCTGCAAAGGCGAACTGTTGATAGTATGCTACAGAGTATAGTATGTAAATATCTCATAACTATATCAAAAGAGATCGGAATTTTAATAGTTTTATTTGATAGATCGGTAGCCTATATCAGTGTGTTACAAAAAGCTCTACGAAAACTATACTGTCTTGTGTACCGCATAAATAATTTCAATGTGTAGACCAAATTATCGTAACGTTGTGCGCATATTCTTATTTAATTATAAAACAGTACGAGCCGTTAGTTCTAAAACGACAAGAGAAGTTCTAATCCAATTGTTTAACCTTATGTTTATCATAAACTGTTACATTACTTCAGGTATTTCGCTCATTATCAAAGCATGTTGAATATTGCAGAGGAGAATCCTACTTTACATATATACATATATCATATTTTGTAAGGTAACAGGTTTTTAGCTTACTGCACTTTTCTTTAGGTGAATCAATACATTTATTTTTTTTTTTAATATGTATATAAACATATACGGTTTATCTGAAAATTCTGAGTTTATAAATTATAAATTTTAAAATATTTGCAATTATTAGCTAAAATTTAAAAAAAGAGTTGTCATTTGTTTTATAGTTTATAAAGAGTTTTATGATTCCATTTTCCTTAATTTGCTGGGTTGAGTTGGATTCGTCTCGCGGCCTGCTCCTGTTGTTATTCACCTAAGTTGGGATGGCGATCTCAGGGCTTCCTCATGTCCAAGTCGCTCCCGTCGACAGCCATCGGTTGTTGAAGATCTCGAACGCCGTGCCTGACTTCGTGGTCTAGTTCAGCCGCTCCTTCGACGATAAACTCCGACTCCGACAGACTCCTTATTAGATACTGCCATAGACTGCCATACAAAAGACTGCTTGTTGCACGGCTCACCCGAGCTTCTATACACACATGACGCACATTGTGTCATTATTACAAGTTAAAATGTTCTATGTTATTCTAGAAAAACGACCACGTGTTGGTGGATATGAAGTTCCGGTTTGCAGACCTTTCCAAACCGCGTGTTTTCAACTACATGTGTTTGTATAACTAACTACTTTGTCAGTTTAGAACGTCTTTCTGCGTTGGTTGAAAATACGATTGATGGGATTTTAATATGAAAACTGCTGTTGGTTTAAGCGTTTTCTAAATTTTAAATTTAGACATTCCGGTCTTAGATCGCGTTCAAAATCATCTTCTGCAAAATGATCAGGGCACAAGCAAGCTTAATCGTTACAGAAATTGTCTGAATGTTTACAAACATGTCCACGAGTTATGTATTTTGGAAAGCGTTGAAATGAATCTCCTATATCTTGTGGCATTTCTTTCACTATTACTCCATCCAGTTACTCCATGGCAAAACAAGGCAACTTCAGTTCATAACAGAACACACCGAAACACGAAAAAAACACTAGTCACAAGGTAAAGTGAAACAAGCTTAAAAACACTGTATAGGAAGCAGCAGTCAACAGTCGACAGATGCACCAGTGACGTCACTGACGCGTCATGCTACTGCGCAACCACCTTATGGCAGAAATGTGACGGCCTTTCTTGGATAGATGGTTAGCTGCGCCGACCCAGCGAATGAATTACGCTCACTTAAAAGTATAGCTACGATGTCTAGAGATGATTGAGGAGAGATAACACGTCCATACCTGTTTGATGGCACAACTTGTCCTATTAAATATTTGTTAATTATGAGAGTCTGTACGCGCTAACCGTTTGTGCGTGCGTGTGTGTGTGTGCCCTTGACAAGGTGAACAACCCAAACAAAGATCACGCACGCGATCTCCGACGGAGAGAAGACCGTACGGTACCTCTATACTACGTCCCTGACTTTCATACAAATAGTCTATTGTTAGGAAATAAATAGACTTCCGCCTACTACACGATACGCGGCATCGATACCGTACCCATGGGCGTGAAAATGGACCGTAATGCGCGCGTACACCGTACCTGTTTGCATGATGCAAATAGTTTTTCTTCTTCCTCTTCGCTACTCGGATTAGGCTTCCGCCTGTCTCGGCTTCAAGTACTCAACTACTTTCTCAACATTTCTTCGTGTTTTATTGAAGTGTGTTTTATTTCTTCTTCTTCTTCTTCTTCTTCTTCTTCTTCTTCTTCTTCTTCTTCTTCTTCTTCTTCTTCTTCTTCCTCCTCCTCCTCCTCCTCCTCCTCCTCCTCCTCCTCCTCCTCCTCCTCCTCCTCCTCCTCCTCTTCTTCTTCTTCTTCTTCTTCTTCTTCTTCTTCTTCTTTTCTTCTTCTTCTTCCTCTTCTCATTCTCCACTTTAGAAATTAGGCTATTTGTTTATATCTCCCTCTCGACACTTTGTCCAAAATAAATTGATGTCAGTGGCATCGGCAAACGTTCCGAAGAACTGAAGACGATCGTCATTGTTATTATTTTGAAAACCAACCATCTATAATTCAACATTATAACTATAGACGACCTAAAATTCAAATTAGTTGTATTATTAATAATTTAATATTTTTTTCAGTCTAATTGTACGGCACTTTAATAAACATTGCTTTTCCACTTTTGTTTTTGAAATGTATTGAGAATTCTGTTGTTGTAACGTAAAATATATTAACGCAACAGTACAAAAGTTATCAAAATTAAATTAAATAATTTGTTACTTAAATTGTCACTAAGTGCGTCACAGCAGTGATGTAACAAGGAGGCCCCCCCCCGGTCAGCGGACAAATCCCACACGTGCGGCACTATCAAAAGATTGTTTAAACGTAACGTTAGAAAGAACGTGACGTTAAGTTTCTATAGAGTTTTAGCTACGCCCTGTGACTATATGGAAGTGAAACCTTTGTCACTGTCTCACTTTACACACTAACTCTTTCCCTTTCTGTCATACACAGGCTTCTAAAGTTCTCGCCAGCCTTGTTAAGGGCTCACAGAATATCAGTTTTACTGAGCACTTTTTAGGTGTGACGTCATGTCTGAGTGATAAATTGTGTGACTGCGCAGTTTAGGCACGTGTTTACGACCTCGAATTACCCCCATCGTTTGGTCGCCATTCTCAAGTTACACTATATATTCTTGGACGATAATTACGAGGGTCAGTTGAAAAGTTCCCGAAGCGACATCAATAGCTCAGTGGTAGAACCAAAATCATTCGTGTGCTGCTAGACGTATATTTCGCGTGAACACCTGTTAATATCCAGATATATTAATCTGTCAATTTATTCACTTTTACCAGCTGTTTGAAATTTTCCTGTCACGCGTGTTTTTAAAATGCGCAAAACCAAAATCGTGTTGTGATGAGTTCTCTGTTAAAAAAGTTTTAGCGCCAATGTAAAATCAAAACGAAATTATAAATGTGTTAGATGCTGCGCCTTCAGAAACGACGGTAAGTGGGGCACACTCCAGGTTTGTCGTACAAGCACTGAAGGCAATCTCAGCAGTGGACGTCCAAAAAGTGCAACAAAGAATGGCATTATTGAAAAAATGTCATAGGGTGTTGGAAGACCGCAGATTGAGGAGTGGATGACGTTGTTGAAATCATAGGCATCTAATATGAGTGTGTGCATCACCTTAAAACTCAGGAAGTTGGTGTGAAATAGCGTTTGTGCAAGACGGCTGCCGCCTTTGGAGTTGCATTTTTTGGGCGTCCAGTGCAACGAAGTTTTCAATGCTCGTACGACCACTTTTAAATTCAAGCGCCTACTTACAAACCGTTGGTTTTGAAGTCGCAGCATCTCCTGACACATTACAATTTCGTTTTGAATTTCCGTTGGCGCTAAGCAATTTTTAACAAAGAATCACACCACGATATTTGATTTTGTCCTTTTTTTTTAAACACGCATGACATGTCAATTTTAAACAGCTTCTAAACAATGAATAAATTGATAGATAGGTGTGGAAATTAACAGAAGTTCACATAAAATACAAATCTTGTAGCACACAAAATATTTTAGTTTTACCGCTAAGCCACAGTTGTCGCTCCGCGAACTTTTCAACTGACCCTCGTAAATGCCAATTTTTCGACAGTTCTACTATCCGTCTGTAATTTTTTTGTCAGAGCTCTCGACAATCCGCAGCCTGATTGTTTTGAATGTTGACACGACACCCAATTGGTTCAAAACGGTCAAGTTCATACAGGGGCGTTCATGGGGGGGGGAAGGGACCATCCCCCGAGGGTCAAAAAAGTTGACGAAATTAGTTAATCATTTAATTTTTAGGCTATTTTTTTTTAGTATGTACGGTAATATATTAGTCATTAGTTTTTAATACACAAACATGTTTATTACACAGTATTTGCTTATACGTTTGAAATATGAAATATAGGAAAATCAATTCAGTCAATAAGTATCCTCTAAACAATGTTCCAATAATGCGTGTTTTTATTGTCTTATTACAGTTTACTTTAATGCGATTGATTTCAGGATGTTGTCACACGTTATACAATCACTTTGAAGATAGTAATGTTGATTGGTCTTAAATTGTTTCTTTTCTTGTTTAGCCGACTGAACCGAAACCCCTCTCAAGACCAAATTCTAGATACTCCACTGGGCTCAGAATGATAGTGAAAACCGCCAAATCATCTGTTCCCTTATACAAGTAAATTAAGAATGTTATAACAACCAACGTCTGAATTTTACTTCTAAGCTAGACAAAAAACGCAAATGACAGTGGGTTTCATGAATTATTCAGATACTTCGTAACAAACAGCGCTCATTGACATTTGAACGAAGCGTCAATCTGTTTATTAATAAGTTTAATAAAGATTAAGATGTTTAAACATTATCAACAAGCATACCATAAAACCAACATATTTAGCTCAAACTTTGAAACAGAGGGCGTAAGAAAGATCATTACGTTGTAAACTGCACGCTTAACGGTTTGTTAATTTTATAAACTGGAGACGTTTTAGGACTGTCGATTTGTTTGAAACTTTCTATTGTAGTGTATTCATCGTTGACAGCCTAAAGGTACCATACATATGATTTGCAATAAAGTTTTAATTACTCACATTCTTAAATTCGATCGATTTCGGTCATAGTTCACCGTCATATAGGCCTACACTGTCCACTTGCGGTCACAATATCGTAAAACAGCCACTATTTACAAAAACGAATTCGTAGACATTGATTAATGAACGTGAAACGTCTGTGTTTAATGCATCATTAAATACGTTTCACGTTCACTAGTCAATGTCTACGAATTCGTTTTTGTAAATAGTGGCTGTTTTACGATATTGTGACCGCAAGTGGACAGTGTAGGTCTATATGACCTGACAATGGTCTGTGACCGAAATCGATCGAATTTTAGAATATGAGTAATTAAAACTGTATTGCAAATCATATGTATGGTACCTTTAGGCTATGAACAACGAATACACTACAATAGAAAATTGAGATTAATGGTACCATTAGTAAACAATAAGTGTGTGTATATTATAAATACATCACATTATCATTAGTTTGTTTGAAATTACGCAAAATCTGTCGTTTCACTTAACATCCCCTAAAACAATCTAAATCCTTTTGAAGCAATTTCTATTGGGCCTATTATATATTGTCACAGTCGTTCACATATTCTAATTACGTTTTCAGTACAGTGTCCACGACACGCGGAATCGTACAGGCGTTCGCGGTAAGGTAAAAACTCCTACCGGCTGTTTTCGATTTCAGTCCGAGCCTTGTCTACCGTGTTATGCCCATTCGTGTGCGGGGCGAATTTGGCGGACAGCATTCGCACCGTCCGAGCCTACAGCCGAATGGCTCTCTCTGTGTCCGTCTTATTCACCCGGTAGTCAAATTCGTGGAAATATTCACGGCCGTCGCTACAGCCCCATCTCACAACTACGTATACTCGGTCCTTAGCGTTCAGCACGTATTCCGTATTGACGTAGGACCACACCGAATTCGATTTGGTGAATTTTCCAGTTATGTGTAGTGAATACTCTCCCCCGCTGTATTCGCTGTATACATAGTTTTTTATCTTCTTCGTTGTATGCTCTCTCTCGTAGCTTGTGAGGTAATTATTGACGTTCGCTACACACTCTATCTGATCGACTACTTCCGGCACATCTGCAAAAGTAAGCAGGTCACTTATAACAGACTTGCAAAAATTACTGAAAAGTAGCAACTCACGCTTTGCATTAAAACATGACACTCTTCGCGTTTAAGGCCCCCCCCCCTACACAATCCAATCCGATCCGATCTCCAATTTAGAAAAAGAGATCGCTATCCATACTGTCCAATTTCTTTCTCCGATCTCGTCATTTTAGTCAGTACCATTGAGATTCCCGACCTGGTCACACACTCGTAATGGCATCGTATTTGTCGAAAAATCAAAAAATCAGGGTTGCTCTTACAACACTGTTGATCCTCCAAAAGCCCCCACTAGAAAGAAAATTTTGGGCAAAAAAGTGGTTAAAGGAAAGAAAGAAATTTACCCATTCGATATTGTTGAAGCAATTGAACTCAGACGATTTCCGAATTTTTGTTGACGAATGAATGAACAATGTTTTATGGAATTGCTGAGAATGGTAAAGCCGTTCATAGAGAAACGTAATACCATTTTGCGAGTTCAATAAAATATTTCTACATTCGTTTTCAGCCATTTTACTCACTATATACTCAAAACAAAATGAAAATATCTAAACTACTTCTTTCTACTTACTGCTTCAGCCTTAACCACAGTACTGTGCTCACTAACGTATACCACCTCACGTTATCGCACTCGATTTTCACTGATGATGGAAGTCGATGGCATTGCCAAAACGTCTGGTTTTGCAGAAAACATTGGTCTACAGCCAAACAGGCCGGGAAGGAATTTTAACAACAAACTACTTCTTTGTTGCCGATAACGTAGTACATATATAAAAAAAATTATCCCCTCGCTCTTCAACTATAATTTTCGTTTATAGAAAATTATCCCCACCCCGTTCAACTAGCCTCTTCATTTATAGATACTTCATCTACGTTTCTACAATGGATTATTAAGATCTTCTTATCAGGATACTTTATTTATCAAAATTAAGTTCTTTACTGTTGTTACAACAAAAGATGTTTCAGGTAAGCTACCCTTTCCCCGTAACCGATCTTCACCAAAATCAATAGACCTTGAGTCCTCTACAACTCGGGCACATATGTAAAAAAGTATTTGATTCTGTCTGAATTTACGGCAGTTATCGTTCGTCATGGAAAATTTTCTCTTGTTACAACATAAAATGTTGCGGGCAAACTACCCCTTTCCCTAAACCGATCTTCACTAAAATCAACAAGCCTTGAGCTCTCTACAATTCAGGGATGTATGCAAAAAATTATTTCATTATGTTTGAATTTACGGCAGTTATCGTTTGTCATAGAAATAATTAGCCTTGTTATCACATAAAACGTTGTAGGTAAACTACCCCTTTCTCTTAACTGATCTTCACCAAAATCAACATGTCTTGAGTACTCTACAATTTAGGGATGCATGCAAAACATTATTTGATTCTGTTTGAATGTGCGCAAGTTACCGTTTGTCATAGAAAACAATTACCGTTGTTAAAACATAAAATGTTGCAGGTAAACTACCCCTTTCCCTTAACCGATCTTCACCAACATCAAAAGCATTGAGTACTTAAAAATGCAGGAACGTATGCAAAAAAAATTTGATTCTGTTTGAATGTGCGGCAGTTATCATTCGTCATAAGAAAAATTACCCTTGTTAAAACATAAAACGTTGAAGGGGGGAAAGGGTTACCCCCTTTCTCTTAGCCGATCTTCACCAAAATCAAAAATCCTCGAGTTCTCTATAATCCAGGGATGTATGCAAAACATTATTTGATTCTGTTTGAATTTACGGCAGTTATTGTTCGTCATAGAAAAAATTACCCTTATTAAAACATAAAATGTTGCGGGTAAACTACCCCTTTCCCATAACTGATCTTCACCAAAAACAGTAGGTCTAGAGTACTCTACAATTCAGGGCTGTATGCAAAATATTATTTGATTCTGTTTGAATTTGCGGCTCTTATCGTTTGCCATAGAAAACAAATCTACACATAGCAGACAGACAGACACACAGTTAGACAGACGGACCAGACACACACACAGACACTTTCCGAAAAATGGCTTTTTTTCACGTTTTGAGGGTAGTACAATCAGAATCTGCAATTATCTCGACCACGATTTTTTTTGCCATCAGCATACTTCCATTTCTTTATGGAACATGAAAGTAAAACACGATCAACAACTTGCAGTCCGCTGAAAAGAAAAGAAACAACTAATCGGAACCGACGCCCGACTGCGCTACACACTATACGATCTAGGATGGAAGGTGGATGGGATCTGTCCTAAGTCGGCTAGTCGGATGGGGAGGTCCGCCCGACCTTCCTAAATCGGATTCCAACAACGATCGTCCTACATACTATACAATTTGCTATTTTCATCCTACATTTAGGACATCGGATTGGTTTGGATTGGAAGGTGTGCAGGGGCCTTACAATATCTGTTAGACTGTCATATCGATTTATAAAAACATTTTTAAAATTTGTAATCGATCTGTATGCAAACATAAACACAAATTTTCATAAGAACGTAACTAAATATGTAAACAATGTTTACGTTAACGTAACCATGCCCGCATATCGGTGGCAATCATAACCTGTTTTCCTGTAAACTCTACGAAATAGTTACCTTTCTCGAAAACCAGTTGAAATCCTTTGGGCCTGATAACCTTCAAAACCGGTAACGTTAAATTTAACGGGTTCATATGTTCTATGTACGGAGCGTCTCCCTCTTCCGCTACGCAGGCGGCGTAATCCGGTGACGCCGTTGAATTGTCGTAGAGTTCCTCTTCTACATACGAATCGTTATCTGCGACGGGACTATGTGCGCCGTGACAGTCACGACAGTCACTACACTTTACCGACACGTCGCTTAAACTGATCGCCGCCAGATATGACAGGATGTACTTCATTCTGGTCCCGTACTCATGCGTTTGTGCGCAACGAAAATAATGATTGGGAAGTATTTATTTAACTGCCAGACGCAAAGGAATACGTATTCGTAAACCTGTGTATCTGTACGTTAATCTATGCGAATACATGTTCATGTTCGCAGTAAACATAATCGGACACTCTAACGACTGGCTCCAAACGTCGTTTGCGTTAAAATTAATACAAACAAGTCCATAAACATATATATTGAGATAACAACCGTTTAGATTACAAACGTCTCTATCATAACTAACATGGTGGTAATTAACGTTTTTCCTCTTACACAGAGTGGAGCAATGAGAACACAATCATTTAAAACTGTCACAACAGAAACTCGTTTAATTTGTTTAAGTTAAATATGGTATAAATACAAAGGTAATAGGCCGCCATTTTACTATGTCATGTTTCATCTTCATCATCGTCTTCAAGGATTAAACCAAGGACGGTTTGTTCCGGTCTCAACTAGTCAAAGATTAGAGCTGGTCACTCCAGCGCTTCCTCGGACGTCCCACACCTCTCCGTCCCCTCGGCTTATAGTTCTATAGTTGTTTGAGGACGCGGCAGTCATCCATTCGGCAAAGATATTCCCACCGATTCAGCCGATACTGGGCGATCCTGTCGAGTGTACTGATAATATTCAGTTCCTGCCGTATATCTGCGTTTCTTCTATGATCATGTTGAGTATAACCTGCCACGTGCCTGAGATATCACAATTCAGCCGCTTGGATGCGACTGGCCTGGCCTTTGGTTGAAGTCCAATTTTCAGACCCGTAAAGAAGTGTGGGAAGAGCCATCACCTTGTAGAATTTTAGGCGTGTTCCTTTACTTGCTGACTTAAGGGTTCGCCCAATGGTCCCGAACATAAGGTTGAACTTATGCAACTTATTCACAACGTCGTTGCTGACATTATAAGTCACACTGTAGCCCAGGTATTCAAAATTGCTAACTTGTTCAAGACAGAACCATCTATAATAATTTTTGGCCGTATGGAATCAGTTCCACGAAAAGCCATCACCTTGGTCTTAATCGTGTTCTGCCATCAGTCATGTTTATCGTTTTAAAATAACATCCCTGAAGTGATGCCTACTGGTATACTTATATTCTTCAAGTCGATTGAAAAAGCTATCCAAGCAAGCCCTGCAGCATGGCTTGCAGAATTGCTTGAATTTCTTCAATGATCTGCTGCCTGAGTCGATTTAAATCACGTGGTCATAACTAAAACCCCTTGACTTCAGGTAGCCACACAAAAAGAAATCACATGCAGACAGGTCTGGAGATCACACTGGTCAGGGTATTGCGCCGTAGCTTGAGATCAACCGATCTTCGAACACATGTCTCAACACCCCGTGGTCATGACTGAAAACCCCAGAACTTCAGACAGTCCCACAGAAAGAAATCACACGCAGAGAGGTCTGGAGATCACGCTGGCCAGGGTATTGCACCAAAGCTTGAGATCAACAGATCTTTGAACACAGGTCTCAACACATCCATGGTTTTTTTGTGCAGTGTGTGCGGTGACTCCATCCTTCTGGAAACAGACTGAGTCGCTATAAATCCTTACCTTAGATCATTTAACAAAGGAATAAAAACGTTGTTGTGCATTTGCACATATCTGTCTGAGTTCACACTGACTGAATTTCCATTAAAACACGAACGTAGGAAACCCTACACCAAAGAGTGACTCGCTGGCTATGAAAGTTTTGTTCTTGATTTTTAAATCCCAATATTTCATTTCAAAAGTCAACGCTTTTAGTGTAACTTAATCACGTTCAAACAGTTTTCTAGCCACATGACTTAACTTTTTTTGCTTGAAATGGAGATCTTGCTGCAAAATCGTCTGCAGGGACCTAGTGGAAATCTGCAGTTCTATAGCATGCTTCCTGGCAGACCTTTTTGGACTACGCGAGACAGCAGCTCCTACCCTTTTCACATTTTCTCGCGTGCCCACTGCTTTTACACTTCCTCCAATTGTTTTCTCTGTCGAGGCAGTTTTTCTAAATTTTCTTACCCAGTTTGACATTGTTGAGCGATCTGGAACTCCCCCATGTCTCCCAAAGTTGAAATGCTTTCTGAACACTCTTTGTGTTGTCATACACAAATCGTTACTCTCAAGAAACGTTTCTGCGTCATATGCATGATGTTCATCTCGCCATTTAACCACGTTTACTGAAATTGCATAGATTAATTGAGGTTATAAAACTCTCTGTTTACTTATTGTTGTCATAGTAACCAAACACGAGCTAACACAACTTATTTTCACGATATTAATTGATGACTCGTTGGGCACTTGGTGAAACATATTAATACAAAGGTTTTGTAAAATATATAAAAAAAAACTCGCCTCTTTGACAATGGCTTAGTTAGTCGAAACAGCTGTCAGAGTTAATTAAAAAATTTGTGAAACACAACTTATTTTGTTCTCACGGCCCCACTCTTTACATATTTATATAAAATATCTACAACTATTCTGACTAATAAACGACCGTTGAACGTAAACTCTAATCTATCACTCTAGTCATATTCGAAAGAAAATTACATGTGCCACTGAAAACACTTAAGTAAGCGAAACGATTTCCCTTGCACAATCCACTTGCGGAACGGGAGCAGCGTACTTTCGTCGAAAGGAATTCAAGAAGACGCAGAAAACTAAGGACTGCAACGAGCGGTTTCCTCTCCACCAGTTTGTCGCTAGTGTCACTTAGTTTAAACACGAAGCGGCTATCACTGAAAGAATCACTACAAAACCAAACATACGCCTCACGTAAAGAAAGAACGTGTTCACGTGACTTCCGTGTTCTAAGATGTATATTAAAATCATTTACTTAAATTCGGTTCGATAATTACTAACAAGTTAGGTGTGTTCCTTGTAAATCGAGTTTTATGTTTGACAAATTGAAATAACATATTTCCGTAGAAACTACTTCTATGTTGCCGATAATGTAGTACACATATAAAAATCGGTATAGAGAACCATACATGACTTCCATGCTCTCAGATTATATATAAAATCATTTGGTACTGCCTTTATGCGTACCGGCAGTTATTTCGATAATGCGATTTTTGGGCTTAGATATGTAGTGAATACCGCACATAATTTTATGTAGTGAAAGAATTATACAAATTTTAATTTTATATTTTGCAAAATAGTTGGCTGGTGATTGCAATTGATTTCGTTTGGTCATGTTTTAATGATAAATGACTGTAGTAGTAATTTATCACCGGGTCATGGCTGTGACACTAAAAATTGATTACGTTAGGTTAACATGAAAACTGAAATTATACACGGAAACCAATACGTGTGTAATGTAAAACTATTTTTTTTTTCTAAAACCACGAAAAACCCAACTCGAAGTAAGGCGGGAGTGGCACAAGGGTCAACCATTTACCTATTATTATAGGCCTACATGTCACTTTTTTGTGGCAGAACTCATTTTTTTGGTAACATTCGTTTTCCGACAAATACTCGTTTTGTGACTAACAAAAAACAAACATCCATTATGTACAATTTGTAGAGCATATGTTGTCATTCCTTAATACAGTGTTTTTTGTTTTTTCATTAACCATAAATATTTGTATTTTTCATTTTGTATTTGCTGTTGTTTTTTCCAATTTGTAAACTTAAAAACGTTAGGTTCTTTATTTTATGTGTTACTCTGTTATAGTTACATTATAGTTACATTACACGTTTAATGTTATGTTTTCTCAACCACAGCTTTTATTTATTTTAGCAGTAAACTAAAAACCCAAAACCATTATTACCTAACTACAAAATGAAAACAACATGTATTTTTGTTTTACATTAAGAAATAGGGCAATTTACAATTAGTACACTTCTTCTTTTCCACACCGTAATATATCGATACAATTGCATATTAAAAACATCGAAATGTATTGCGGGTACTGTAACAAGACCTCTATATGGCTCAGATCAAATCCCACTGTTTGGGCTAGCCACTTGGTCACCAGACCGCTGTATGCCGGTCGTTACAAAAGAATAAAATGTATATGGAAAATTCAATAAAAATAGAATTTTCAAATAATAAAATAATTTTGTTATGTTAATAAATGTGTTTAAATGAGAAATATATCTGTTCTAAAAGGTTCTTGTAAAATTTTAATGACAGGTAGGTATTTATTGACCGTCGAGCACTTCTTGAAGATTTGAACCAAGTCTGGAGTTAAATAGATTAACTCCAGTTAATAATCGATTGGTGACTTTTCTGACTGGTCCAATATCTTGTTCAAAATAGAATATATTCTTCTTACTTAAGTCCTTCAGCCTTATAAATACCCTTAAATTACCCTGTGAAATAAGTAACAGATACGAAATAATGGAAATATAAATATTTATTGACAAATTAAATAAAGAATCGATATTTTATCGATGGAGAGCAATTATCGACTCTGTCTCGGGAATTATCGATTCTGTCATACAGAACAAAATTTTATGTTATATTATATTAAAAGACAGGTTCTTTGAGCGATTAGAATTAATAGTCAGAGAAGGGTGACGAGAAAGTATAACATTAACAATTAAAAATAAATACAATAATTACTATTCAATAGTATTTAAATAATTCCAGTATATAATATTTGAATATAAATGTTTTGTCAAACCAATGAAGACTGACGTCACTGCGATATGGTTAGCAGACTCCGTTTTCAAGATGGCCGCTACTCGAGTTGGACTAAGTTACAGCATATGCGTCGTGTCACAAAATCACAATAAAATTCCCTTTATTAAGGTTTAAAATGTCCCCGCACTGGTGTAATATGTCTGTTAATCTATTTGGTGTATTCTGGTGAAGTGTTCTGTGTAAACTTGTGTTAGTTAGTTTATTTTCTATGTGTTCAACTTCTGCGGTTAAGTTTTCAAGTTATTGGTTAGGAATTGCAGAATAAATCAGTTGAGATATAGTGTTTTACTTGTTTCTATCACTCGTATTATGGAATTAAGTATTTGTTTTCACTATTGTCGTGAATGTATTAACAGCTTTAGCTTTAAAAAGTGTCTAAACCGTCTAACTCTCGTTCACTTATTTCAATGGCTAAACGCTAATACCATTTTTCTCGATTTTAAAGAAACGTTCTTTACACAACTGTCCAGCTTGATGTTCAACAAAAGACTAATTAACTTGGTCATAAATCTGGCCCAGTTAATCTTTGAAAAAGTATTGTTAACATATTCGATTACCTGTACACATGATAAAATATTACATTATATATAGAATTTATCTATTTTATTCATCTCTTTTATGAATTATGAACGTTATTATCGGTTTAACCATCTCATTCCCTTTAAATTGATGTATTATAGTCCATATCTGTAGACATTTTGTGGAAATTAACAAATTTTGTTCACATTTTGGAAATATAGGCTCAAAATTGGATTTCCGTTTTTATATAAAATTCCTCCATTTTAAATATTATTAATACTATTATAATAAATTTTAATTAATCATATTCCTCTTCCTTTTCTTAAATACATATAAATTACACCTTTGAACTGGTTTTTTGTGTTAATCTGTAAATTTGACATTGCTCTTTAAAATTAATTGATTTATATATTTTGAAAATTTACAAAATGTTAAGGTATATTTCCTTATTATCATTTTAATTCATAGGATCATTCCCAGTAGTGGTTAATTGAGTTATCTTATATAAATCTTGGTAGTTTACAGGATTTACAAGTGAATTATACTAATTTATATTGGTTCTGTGATTTCACCAAATGGCCTAGATTTTAGAATTTTATATTTCTTTCTTTCTCAAATAATTTAAACTTAATTCCTCCTCTGACTTTACATAATTACAATTATATGAAAATAACATGGTTTATAACTTATTGTGTGGTATAGTAGTTAATTAACACTACAGTTATTAAAATAAATAATTATGAACATTGTTTAGCAATCTGCACAATTTGACATATTGCAGATATGGTTTGAACATATATCTTTTAACTATTTTTGAGCTAACATAGCATACCTATTAGAACATTATTAATGGTATGTTGGCTATTATTTTTTAAACATAATTCTTTTTAAAACACATAACATAAATCTTATTTTCTAATAAACCTTACAAATACATTTATTTAACACATTGATTTTAGGACTGTGAAATAACAGTCTATTTAAACATTTTACACTTATTAATACTATATTAATACCAGTCCTTTCTGGTTTAAACCATTATTATTGTGATCCCCTACATCAGTAAACATTAACTCCCATACTCTATTTATTATCATTTTTTACAAATGTCTTGTAAATAAAGATTTACATTAAAATAATAAAATACTGGAAACCTTCCATTTTATTATTTTATTATGCTGTTTATTATTAGATTTTAAAGTTGTGATATAGCATACTAATAAGTTATAGTATCACCAACTTTAAGTTTATTGCATTTTTTAAAAAACACTTACACAAATTCACTTTCACTGTTGGTTCTGATATTTTGAGTCTTATTATCTCAGACCAGACCTTTAGTAATCATGGACCGTTAAGACTAGTTTATTTTCTTTATTACACAATAGCTTTAGCCGGTGCACTTCTTATAACGCTATACAGCACTTTAGTTTTCTCAATAATTACATTTTATAAGATTTTGGGTATATTATACTTTCCTTTGCATAGTTTTTGTGGGTTTGGGATTGATAGTAGTTTATATAATAATAATAGGTTTTACTACGGTGTTTCTTTCATACTATTTCTTCCTCTCCTCCTGTCTTCTTTCTTGTCCTTCTTCGTATCTTCCTTCTGGTCTTCATTCTTGTCCCTCTTCTAGTCTTCATTCTTGTCCCTCGTCTAGTCTTCACTCTTCTGTTCTTCCTTCCTCATTCTTGGGTAAACCAAGGTACTTGGTGTTATCTCGACTGAGGTTTAGTTTGGAGTATTTAATTTATTCACTGAACTGACTTTATTCTTCTATACAGGTTTCAGGGTATTGTTTTCTTCCTGATCACAAACTTTATTCTTCCCTCTTATTGTTTTTGGGGTATTTTGGTATTCACCACTCTTTAATTGAGTCTCTTTTTTCTTGATATGGTCTTATATAACTGGTTTACTGCTCTGAGCTTCCTGGGTAACTTACTGATATGATACTATGAGTTGCTTCGATACTTTCTTTGGTTTCTTAAACAGTGGTTTTTATATATAATGTAGTGAGGATTTTTATTTTATTGTGGTTCATTCCTCTGATTTATTTAAATGTCATTCAATATTATTATAACATTTGTTGGTGTAATTAAACTTTATGATTTCACATGACTTAAAATGTAGTGGATTTTCTGTCACGCTACAGTACTCATACAGTTCCAATCATTTACTTGAATTCGGTTCGATAATTCCTAAAAAAAGATAGAATTTCGTCAATGTGAAATAAAATGTTTCCATATTGTAGCATGACAGATAATCCACTAAAAATTAATTCCATTACGATCATAAAAATAATTAAATTAAATATAACTAAAAAGCACTTCAAATGAAAATAAATTAAACTTCAAAGAAAAACACCACTATAAAAGGAAAAAAGTAATTACATAAAAAAAATGCAACATTAAAACTCAAGAAAATAAATTAAAAGAAACTCATATAAAAAATCAGGAGATTAGGAGCATGTAATAAAGAAGATACCCCGAACCCAAGAAGGAAGAAGGAGATTAGGAGCATGTAATAAAGAAGATACCCCGAAATCAAGAAAGAAGAGGAAGTTTAGGAGCAGGTGATAAAGAAGATACCCCGAACCAACCAACGGACAAAATAAAACTAAGTACCTTGGTTTACCCAAGAAGGAAGGAAAGAAGATATAGGATGGAAGAACCACAATAAGTACCTAGTAATAAACCTATTATTAACGACCATGAACCCCAAACCAAATGTTAATACCACCAAAAGAAAGTATAACACCCCAAAACCTCATAAAATTGTAACTTAATTATAGACAAAAGTATTTAGTAGTATGATAAGAAGTGCACCAACTAAAGTTATTGTATGGTAAAATAAACAAATCTTCACAGTCCATTATGACTAAAGGTTTGGTCTGAGAATATAATAAAAATCAAATATAAATCAGAACCAACAGTGAATGTGTACCAGTGGAAGTGGTTTTAAATATAATAAACTTCAAGTTAATGTGTAACTATTACTTAAACAAGGTGCTATTAAATAACTTTTATATTTTATAATTAACAAGTGATGAAATATTGAAAAGAAAAATATTTCCAATGTTTCATAACTAAGGTCACTTTTTTATATCAAAACATTCATAGTAATGCCAATAATAAAGAAAGTATGTGGGGGAATAATTACAGTCACTGTGGATTAATTTAAAATACTATATAAACAGAAAAGACTGTGGTAGAATTAAGTTTAGTAAAAACTAATAAATGTTAAATGGCTAATTATGTTTAGAGCCTACGAACTCCACTTTTTAAAGTGTTCTAATAGAATAACATTTATATTTAGAGTAAGATGTTTTAGTTACATAACAGTATGCATACAGATTAAAATGTTTATGTATGGATGCTGCATCAGTTTATAAAATGTTTAAAATGTATGTTAAAAATAGTTCCAACAAACATGTCTAACTTTGAAGACTGCTAGTTAATATTAAATATTATTTTTTGTATTAGTAGCATGAATTATATGCTACAGGTATCAATAGTTATGTAAGCAATTTTATTTAATGTGATGTTAACTTTAAAAAGTCAGAGGAGGTGCAAAAATAACTTTATTTCAAAAAAACCATACATGTAAACTACTAACTTCTAGGCCAAATAATGAATTCCCAAAAAATTAATATAAACTAGTTAATTAACCAATGAACCATGTAAACTAATAAGATTTATGTAAGGTGGATCGATAACCAACTACTATAAATGATCCTATACTTTAAAAGAGTAATATAGAAGGATGTCTTAAATTATTAAAAATTTTCGAAATGTAATAACTAAATATTTTAAGGGAGGAATAGTAAATTCATGATTTATCACTAAAAGACAGTTCAAATGTTAAATTTATAAGGCATTAAGGAAAGCGAAAGATTTGTGAACATCTGAAATTTATTATAATTATATTAATAACACCTAAAATGGCAGTAATTGTGTACAAGAACAGGAAACCGGATTTTGGGCCTAGATTTCCAAAAAAAAACAGAAATATGGCAATTTTAGCAAAAATCTTTACAAATATGGACTATGACATATCAAATTGAACAGAATGAGGTAAATAAACCAATTATGTGGTTAATAGTTCATGAAAGCAATCAATAAACTAAAAATATTCTATATATAATGTATATTATAATTACATGAATAGGAAGTGAAAATTATTTAAACAATACTTTTCCAATATTAACTTGGTAAGATATTTCCTAAGACGAAGGAAGTAAAACAGTTCATTATTAACATTCAACGTGAACGGTTGATGCTCGATCGCGTTAAAAAACCGTATAACGAATTGTAATAGCGTACAAAGTTGAAAATCAGTGAAAACGAGAGTTACCTAAATTGACAATTTTTAACTTAAAATCAGTGAAATACACTACCACAACAGTGAAAACAAACGATACGCAACACAATACAAGTGAATTAAACCAGTCAAACAACCTAACATTAATAATTCACATCGTAACAACTTCTCGATTCTTAGCCATAACCAGAAAACATTGAATACATCTAACATAAGACAATTAACACCAGTGAACACTGAACACTTATCCAGGATACCAGAACAACACAATAGACAATATACACTATTACGGAGACCAATAAAACAGTTGAGAAAGGTAATTTTATTATCAGAATTTCCAACCATCAGTTCACAGTAATATGCTACAACGAGACGTGCCGCCATTTTGAACTTCCCATGATGCAAAGTATCCGCCAGCAACGAATTCGTCCAGTAACCAATGGGTATAAATTGTGTATTATAAACTTTATATATTATTAACAAATTGTCATTTATTACTTATTAAGACTTATTTTTGTACATGTTATACTTTCTATGCTTACCCTTCTCTGACTATATAATTATAATCGTTGAAAGAACCTTTCTGATATTTATATAAAAATAACCTGTAATTGTAATATCGACCAAGCCCTGTGAAAGAGTCGAACATTTGCTCAACATCGATTTTAAATCGATCTTTTATAAATATTATCAATAAATTCAATTCATTCAACTATCAGTATTTAAAATTATTTCACATACTAGAATAAGAGTTTTAGTTAATTAAAGGACTTACTGGGAAACGACAAATATTAACGGAAAGTGATATACTGGAGCAGAGCTGAAAATCGCAAATCGATTATTGTAAGAAGACAATCTGATTAACTCCAGATTCATTTAAGGTCAACCAGAAGTAAAGATATTAGCCAAATCAACTCACCTTTCGTTACAATTTTAACGAACCAACAAAACAAGGATTATTTACAAATTATTAGACATAAACAAACAAACATAACATTTTTTTTTAAACAATTTTTTTTTAAATAAAAATTTTTTTTTCTTTGTACAATACGAAGAAATATTTATTTGTAACAGCGAGGAACAGCGTCTTGTTACAAATTGGCGTCCAACTAGAGGGCTTAATTGATTAAGCTTGGCAGCGATTATACCGTCGAGAAGGAGGCAAAATGCAACGACGAGCTACGTCTAAGAAGAGGGCGGCAGAGGCCGAACAAGAAATCGATCTAAGGAGGCAACACCCGTAGAAGATGTGGAAGAGTTAGTAAACCCAGTGGAACCTAAACAACAGGCACCACCAGAGGAACAACCTGAGAAACCCTCACAAACAGAGAATGTGGCCATACAAGAGATGTTTAGGCGAATGATGGAAGAAAATAGTAAGAAATTGAATAAAGATTTGAGAAAGGACAACCAGTCTTTGAAAGAAGAATTCAAATCAACTAAGGAAGAATTGATTAACCAAATAGAAAATACTAACAAGAGAATTGAAGAAAACAGTAAGAAGATGGAAGAAAATAGCAAGAAGATGGAGGAGAAGATGGAAGAAAATAGTAAGAAGATGGAAGAGAAAATGGAGGAAATAAGTAGGAAGATGGAAAACGACAATCAGCAACTGAAGGAAAAGTTGGAGGAAAATAATCTGAAGATGGAGGAGAAACTGGATTAGAATAACCAACGGTTAAGAAAGAATTAAGGGAAGACAACCAGGAGAACATGAATAAGGTAGACGAGAGAATAGAGTTGGCGAGAGAAGAGTTGAACAGGAAAATAAACGACAGTAAAAGAGCCATAGTTAAGAAATTGGAACAAGAAGTTGTAATAGTAAACCAACAGATCAGGGAAGTGGACGAAAGATGTCGTCAAAGTGAGTGTGAAGTACAGGAAGTCAGGGAGGTAATAGATATGGAAATTACCCAGGTCAAAGAACACCAGAAAACTAAATGGGAAGAAAACCAAAAGGTAACACAGGAGGAAATAAATAAGGTGCGAACCCATGTCACAGAAAGATGCGACGGTATGGAAGCGGCGATGACAAATATCACCGGTCAAGTGCGGCAGAGCCAGGAAGAGATGGAGGTAATCCGAAACCGGCCGATTAGCTTCACTAATTTCCCAATAAACGAGCATAGAGAATGGTTGAACTTCCGCCAATATAAACGAAAGCCTATGGAGTTCTTGGCCCGAATCGAGGAATACATGGACAAACATAGGGGCAACCGATGGGTCAATAACCGAGAATTATTAGACGAGTCCTTTCGGGAAATTTACGATCATTGGTGGATGGCCAACCGCAGTGAAATAGAAAATTACCAGCATTTTAAAAGCCTCTTCAAGGCGAAATATTGGTCTGAAACTACCCAAAATTTAATCCGTGACATCTGTCACGGCCATTATAAACTACAAGTGGGTAGCTCAATGACGTCGTACTTCCTCGGCAAAGTATGTATGGCCAAACATTTGGAACCAGCCATACCTGAAGAATGCCTCATCAACAAGCTGTCGTATCATTATGATGAGGAGGTGATTCGAGCGAGGAGAGGCAGCCAAATTAAGACCATACAGGCCATGACAGAACTCCTCGAGAACTATGAAAATGAGGAGTACTACCGACAAAGCCGGAGAAGGAATGATCGGCCAGAACCTAGAACTTATCCAAATACCAACAACGGTACAAACAACAACAACACTGGATACCAAGGAAACCGAGCTTATCCACAGAATAACAACAATAAGAACAGTAATAATAATAATAATAATAATAATAATAACCAGGTTCAAAATAATCCGAACAATAATCGACCAAATAATGGTTATCAGGGTAACCGAAACCCATACTACCCAAACCCTAATAGTCAGAGAAGCCCCAATTATAATAACGAACGTTCTTATAATAATAATCGTGGTAATCCACAAAATAGTAATAATAATAATAGTAGGTTTTCTCGACCGAGAGTAAACTTTATACGAGCGGAAGACGGTCGCCAACGTAGGTATTACCACCAGAGACGCAACAGCTATCACGAATATGAAGATAGGCGGAGGAGCCGAGAACGTGACCAACCAAGGTACAATCCTGCTAGACGGAGTACCAGTCTAGATAACACAGAACGGCTGACAAACAGCGAACAACCGTTAGATCATCGAACAGAGCGGCAGGGACCCACTCTAGGTCTCCCGAATGATGCATCAACCAGTGCGACACACCATAACAATGATGTCGAGCATTTAAACGGGAGGAGGCAGTAATAAATCACCGAAACCCGTTGCTGCTCCTAAATCCTGGGTGTTTAAATGAGTTGATAAATGCAACTGAAAATAATCGTATCACTATAATCGGTTGTAATTACCTAAAGAACCTCCGACAAGAATTATTGGAGGAGGACGATACTAGTCCCACCAATAACATAAATCACGAAATAATACATATAAATGCGGAGGTAGAAGGAATCCCCGCCAATTTAATGATCGATACTGGTTCCAACGTATCCATAATTAGTACTACTGAGTTGGAGAGAATACAAAGAGAATGCGGACGAACATTACCGACATTACCCTGAAATAATATTATTTTGTTAGGTGCAACCGGCCGCCAAAATAAGACAATACGAAGGCAAGTCTCCGCCAAGGTGATGAGCTGCGGTATAGCTATCGAAATGGAATTCTTAGTGGCGAGCGGGCTGCCATTTAACATATTGGTAGGGTGCGATGTGCTCAGGCGGAACTCCGCCATAATTGATTTACGAACGGAGAATTGTCACTGTTTGCAAACGGACAAACTTGGACGGCTGACTTGGTGGGTAGCGACCAAGTAATTCCCAACAGTATCCACCAACAGATTCGTAAAATCAATTATATAAATCAAACTCCTATGATTGAACAAATGATGGACGATAACGCTAATGAGGACTTATGGTCCCAAAAGATCCAGGAAATCAGGGATTTCCGGAGCGGTATAACAGGGGAAAAATTGCAACAACACCAAGGAAACAAATTAATAAATATTTACGAACAGTATAAATCAGTATTTTCTGACGAGCCCGGTAAAGTAAAAAACTTCCTGTGTACTCTACAATTCCGAGGCACAGTGGACTTTAACCGGAAGTCATAACCCATCGCGCAATCACGAAAGGAAGCAGTAAGAGCTGAAATAACTAAGATGATTAACCGTGACATTATAGAGAGTAGCCAATCCCCATACACCAGTCCTATTGTGGCTATTCCTAAGAAAAACGGACAAGTCCGTTTATGCCTAGATGCGCGGGAAATTAATAAAATGATTATTAATGACAGGACTTCGCCCGGTGAGATTGAAGAGATTTTAAAACGGTTCCACGGTACCAAGTACTTTAGTACCTGGGACACGGTGTGCGGCTACTGGCAAGTGGAATTGCATCCACAGAGTCGCCAGTATCTGGCCTTCATATTCGAAGGGCGGAACTACCAGTTTAAGAGATTGCCCTTCGGACTAGTGAATTCGGTCGCAGTCTTTGTACACTGCATGGACCAGATACTTGGCCAGGAAGCACTACAATTCACCACCGTGTACGTAGATGATTTGCTTGTGTCCTCAGAAACTTGGGAGGAACACTGCTACCGTGTGGAACATGTGCTGCAGAAATTAGCTGCGAATAACATCACGCTAAAGCTAGAAAAATCTCATTTCATAGCCAAGGAAATTCAATTCTTGGGCTTTATATTGAACGACCAGGGAATCTCACCGTCGGCTGAAAAAGTAGAAGCGATTCAGAAATTTCCAACACCAAAGCATCGAAGGCAATTACAGTCATTCCTGGGACTCTGTAATTACTATCGCAAGTTCCAGGAAAAGTATTCTGAATTGACCGCCAGATTTCAGCCGCAACTGTCATCCAAGAATAAATGGATATGGGGTATAGAGCAGAATGAGACCTTAACGCTGATTAAAGAAAAGTTCCTTGAACCAATAATACTTCGCCATCCGGATTTCAGTAAACCGTTCTTCCTGAATTGCGATGCCGGCGACATTAGCCTGGGCACAACACTGTATCAAAAGGATGAGGAGGGCGAACACCTCGTGATTTGTTTTGCAAGTAGAGCGTTAAACCAGTGCGAAAGAACTACCACGTCACTGAAAAAGAGTTGTTAAGTGTAGTGTTCGCGTGTGGCAAATTCCGCACCTAAATCCTAGGTTACCCCGTTACCGTCCGGACAGACCATAAATCCATATCGTTCCTGAGAAGGTGCAAATTGAGTCACGGAAGGTTGACCCGGTGGATACTTGTACTGCAAGAATACAATCTTAAGTGGGAGTACATCCCAGGAAAGAAGAATGTCGTTGCGGACGTGTTGTCACGAATCGACATTGATAAGCAAACATTCGAGGGGGAGAAAGAAAGTGTACTCAAAATATACCACATTCTTAGTAACAGAGCCGATCTAGAATCATTATTGGAAAACCTGAGCACCCACCAACAAGCAGACCCGAAATTACAATCCATTAAGACGAGATTGGAAGCAGGGGACGAGACTATCGCCCGATATTATAAAATTCACAACAATGTACTGTTCATACAACCATCTTTGAGGAAGGAGAAATGGAAGGTTATCATTCCAACCCATATCGAAAAGGAGATAGTAAGTAACTATCATGTTCGATATGGGCATATGGGCGCCTTAAAGGTGATAAAGGCCCTGGAAGAGAGCTGCCATCTTAAGGATATCAACCGGAAGGTCCGGAAATATATAAAGAGTTGCCGCATTTGCCAACTCGTTAAATCGAATAACGAGAAAAAAGAAGGGCAAATGATTCCAATAACATCCCAGGCGAAGTTGGAAAAAGTATTTTTGGACATATGCGGGCCATTTCCCCGCAGTGGGGGTCGTCACAGATACAAGTATCTAGTCATCGTGATGGACCATTTCACGAAGTTCATCAAGCTATACCCAGCAAATCGGGCGACTACAAATAAAATTCTCGACATATTAACCAACCAGTACTTCCCAAACGTCGGAAAAACAGTTTCGATCATCACCGACCACGGAACCCAATTCAAGGGAAAAAATGGCGGGATACCCTACTGTCAATGGGTGTTCGTACTTATAAAACCTCGGTATACCACCCGAGCAGTAACCCGGCAGAGAGAGTATTACGAGAGGTGGGGCGAATATTACGAACTTATTGCCACAATCAACAGAGGAGGTGGTAAGACTATATATAGGCCACATAAGAATTCCTCAACTTGGCGTACCACCCAGCCATTGGCATTACCCCATACTCCGCCATGTACGAAAAACAACCCCCAAGGGAGATCGAAGAAATATTGGAGTTCCCGAGGGAAAATAATTATACTTTTGACCGAATAAAGTTTTATAACAAGGTGGCCGAAGACCAGGAGAAACGGCGAAATAAATATCGTAAAGGTATGGGTAAAATAATTACCTATACCAGTGGTGAGAAAGTATTATTAAAAAAAAGGGAATTACCAAGTTCACTGGAAGGAATAATTAAGAAATTATTACTATTATACACTGGACCCTATATA
Organism: Magicicada septendecula; assembly: GCA_034769895.1. Classification (NCBI taxonomy): domain Eukaryota; kingdom Metazoa; phylum Arthropoda; class Insecta; order Hemiptera; family Cicadidae; genus Magicicada; species Magicicada septendecula. The sequence continues at coordinate 81,647,120 of CM068368.1, read as the reverse complement.
GTCTCCAAAGACAAAAATAATAACACGTATGAGATAAAGGAGATGGGTTCTGGTAAAATCAAGGGTGTCTATAACCAGGCATCCATGAAGAAGTATCATGAGGAATAATATTAAAGGAATTTTGAATTTATCATAAAAATTCAAAAACAAAGTAAGTACATCTTACTACAAGATTAATTATGAAAAAACCATTTGGAAATATAATATAAAATGAATTTTGAATTAAAAAACATAAAAATTCAAAAACATATAAGATCACCTTACAAACAAATAATTTATGAAAATGATTTTGAAATATAATTAAAGAGAATTTTGAAAAAATTCAAAAACAAAGTAAGAACAACTTACTACAACAATCTTGAAAGAAACATTTTGGAAATATAATATAAAAAGAATTTAGAGATGTTAAAAGCCATCAAAATTCAAAAGAATTGTAAGATCACCTTATTACCATTAGGATGAAAACCTTATGAAATAAAAAGAAAGAATTTTGAATAACGAACCATCCGAATTCCAAAAATAAAGTAATATCAACTTGCTGACATACTATTTATAAAAACTTTATGGAATAAAAGGAAAAGAATTTCGAAATGTAAAACAAATCAATTCTAAAAGATATAGGAATGTCAATTTACAACCAATAAATTGTAAAAACCTTCTATGAAATTATATAAAAGAAATAAAAACCAGTGATACGATTAACTGAATAAACTTGTGTGGAAATAAAAATAATAAAACTTTGAAGTGGTATAAAGAGAAACAATGACCTCATTCAAAAAATTAATTAAGACATTCATTTGAATAAAAAACCAGAGAGAAGTAATCTGAGAAAAGAGTCAAAGTTATAAATGTAATTAAATAAATGAATAATGAAATGATCATGAAATAAGTGCCAAGTGTAATAAAAACAATTATAAGAAAGTTCTAGAACATGGAACAAGTGGAACAAATAAAAACTCAGAAACAAACAAATATATCAGAAATATATGCTACCATAAATAAGAGCAGATTGTAATAAAAACCAGAGAAGAATAAAGTAATAATAACAAAAACTTTAAATGATAATAAACATTGATAATTATATTAATAAAAGAGCTTCCCACCATAATACCAATTGAGATAACCATCAAGTTAACAAGTCAGGAGAATAACTGAGATAGGAATATTAAAATCTCTGAGCAATATAAAAAGTGAAGTATCCAAAGATATTTTTTTAAATAGTAACAAAAGTGTACTATTCTGAAATAATTTTTTTTAATAACTGTCTGTAGATAACTCAAGCAGTATTAATATGTTTTTTGAGCAGAGATGAATTGCCTCTGTACTCAAATAGAAGTGAAGTATTGGACAGCAGAGGAAGTAGCGTACAGTGCCTCTCTGAACTGCACCAGCTCACGTGTTAGGGAATAATAGGGAATAAATACCCCAAGGATAAAATACTAAGAAGAAAAAGGAAAATAAAATTATAAATATGAAACTCAGATATCTATTACTATCAAGGAAGATCAAGTAAGAATGAGAAAGATGTAAGCTCAAATATATATAAGAAAAATTTAGAAATGGAAGGAAGTCAAGAATATTATAAAACTATAATAATTGTCATAAGCAATTATTTCAGACAAACCAAGTCTAGTCTGAAAAAATCACTTCTGGAGGAGGGCAATCTGTAGCATGACAGATAATCCACTAAAAATTAATTCCATTACGATCATAAACATAATTAAATTAAATATAACTCAAAGAACTTCAAATGAAAATAAATTAAACTTCAAAGAAAAACACCACTATAAAAGGAAAAAAGTAATTACATAAAAAAAATGCAACATTAAAACTCAAGAAAATAAATTAAAAGAAACTCATATAAAAAATCAGGAGATTAGGAGCATGTAATAAAGAAGATACCCCGAACCCAAGAAGGAAGAAGGAGATTAGGAGCATGTAATAAAGAAGATACCCCGAAATCAAGAAAGAAGAGGAAGTTTAGGAGCAGGTGATAAAGAAGATACCCCGAACCAACCAACGGACAAAATAAAACTAAGTACTTTGGTTTACCCAAGAAGGAAGAAAAGAAGATATAGGATGGAAGAACCACAATAAGTACCTAGTAATAAACCTATTATTAACGACCATGAACCCCAAACCAAATGTTAATACCACCAAAAGAAAGTATAACACCCCAAAACCTCATAAAATTGTAACTTAATTATAGACAAAAGTATTTAGTAGTATGATAAGAAGTGCACCAACTAAAGTTATTGTATGGTAAAATAAACAAATCTTCACAGTCCATTATGACTAAAGGTTTGGTCTGAGAATATAATAAAAATCAAATATAAATCAGAACCAACAGTGAATGTGTACCAGTGGAAGTGGTTTTAAATATAATAAACTTCAAGTTAATGTGTAACTATTACTTAAACAAGGTGCTATTAAATAACTTTTATATTTTATAATTAACAAGTGATGAAATATTGAAAAGAAAAATATTTCCAATGTTTCATAACTAAGGTCACTTTTTTATATCAAAACATTCATAGTAATGCCAAAAATAAAGAAAGTATGTGGGGGAATAATTACAGTAACTGTGGATTAATTTAAAATACTATATAAACAGAAAAGACTGTGGTAGAATTAAATTTAGTAAAAACTAATAAATGTTAAATGGCTAATTATGTTTAGAGCCTATGAAAACCACGTTTTAAAGAGTTCTAATAGAATAACATTTATATTTAGAGTAAGATGTTTTAGTTACATAACAGTATGCATACAGATTAAAATGTTTATGTATGGATGCTGCATCAGTTTATAAAATGTTTAAAATATATGTTAAAAATAGTTCCAACAAACATGTCTAACTTTGAAGACTGCTAGTTAATATTAAATATTATTTTTTGTATTAGTAGCATGAATTATATGCTACAGGTATCAATAGTTATGTAAGCAATTTTATTTAATGTGATGTTAACTTTAAAAAGTCAGAGGAGGTGCAAAAATAACTTTATTTCAAAAAAACCATATATGTAAAATACTAACTTCTAGGCCAAATAATGAATTCCCAAAAAATTAATATAAACTAGTTAATTAACCAATGAACCATGTAAAATAATAAGATTTATGTAAGGTGGATCGATAACCAACTACTATAAATGATCCTATACATTAAAAGAGTAATATAGAAGGATGTCTTAAATTATTAAAAATTTTCGAAATGTAATAACTAAATATTTTAAGGGAGGAATAGTAAATTCATGATTTATCACTAAAAGACAGTTCAAATGTTAAATTTATAAGGCATTAAGGAAAGCGAAAGATTTGTGAACATCTGAAATTTATTATAATTATATTAATAACACCTAAAATGGCAGTAATTGTGTACAAGAACAGGAAACCGGATTTTGGGCCTAGATTTCCAAAAAAAAACAGAAATATGGCAATTTTAGCAAAAATCTTTACAAATATGGACTATGACATATCAAATTGAACAGAATGAGGTAAATAAACCAATTATGTGGTTAATAGTTCATGAAAGCAATCAATAAACTAAAAATATTCTATATATAATGTATATTATAATTACATGAATAGGAAGTGAAAATTATTTAAACAATACTTTTCCAATATTAACTTGGTAAGATATTTCCTAAGACGAAGGAAGTAAAACAGTTCATTATTAACATTCAACGTGAACGGTTGATGCTCGATCGCGTTAAAAAACCGTATAACGAATTGTAATAGCGTACAAAGTTGAAAATCAGTGAAAACGAGAGTTACCTAAATTGACAATTTTTAACTTAAAATCAGTGAAATACACTACCACAACAGTGAAAACAAACGATACGCAACACAATACAAGTGAATTAAACCAGTCAAACAACCTAACATTAATAATTCACATCGTAACAACTTCTCGATTCTTAGCCATAACCAGAAAACATTGAATACATCTAACATAAGACAATTAACACCAGTGAACACTGAACACTTATCCAGGATACCAGAACAACACAATAGACAATATACACTATTACGGAGACCAATAAAACAGTTGAGAAAGGTAATTTTATTATCAGAATTTCCAACCATCAGTTCACAGTAATATGCTACAACGAGACGTGCCGCCATTTTGAACTTCCCATGATGCAAAGTATCCGCCAGCAACGAATTCGTCCAGTAACCAATGGGTATAAATTGTGTATTATAAACTTTATATATTATTAACAAATTGTCATTTATTACTTATTAAGACTTATTTTTGTACATGTTATACTTTCTATGCTTACCCTTCTCTGACTATATAATTATAATCGTTGAAAGAACCTTTCTGATATTTATATAAAAATAACCTGTAATTGTAATATCGACCAAGCCCTGTGAAAAGTCGAACATTTGCTCAACATCGATTTTAAATCGATCTTTTATAAATATTATCAATAAATTCAATTCATTCAACTATCAGTATTTAAAATTATTTCACATACTAGAATAAGAGTTTTAGTTAATTAAAGGACTTACTGGGAGACGACAAATATTAACGGAAAGTGATATACTGGAGCAGAGCTGAAAATCGCAAATCGATTATTGTAAGAAGACAATCTGATTAACTCCAGATTCATTTAAGGTCAACCAGAAGTAAAGATATTAGCCAAATCAACTCACCTTTCGTTATAATTTTAACGAACCAACAAAACAAGGATTATTTACAAATTATTAGACATAAACAAACAAACATAACATTTTTTTTTAAACAATTTTTTTTTAAATAAAATTTTTTTTTTCTTTGTACAATACGAAGAAATATTTATTTGTAACAGCGAGGAACAGCGTCTTGTTACAAATTGGCGTCCAACTAGAGGGCTTAATTGATTAAGCTTGGCAGCGATTATACCGTCGAGAAGGAGGCAAAATGCAACGACGAGCTACGTCTAAGAAGAGGGCGGCAGAGGCCGAACAAGAAATCGATCTAAGGAGGCAACACCCGTAGAAGATGTGGAAGAGTTAGTAAACCCAGTGGAACCTAAACAACAGGCACCACCAGAGGAACAACCTGAGAAACCCTCACAAACAGAGAATGTGGCAATACAAGAGATGTTTAGGCGAATGATGGAAGAAAATAGTAAGAAATTGAATAAAGATTTGAGAAAGGACAACCAGTCTTTGAAAGAAGAATTCAAATCAACTAAGGAAGAATTGATTAACCAAATAGAAAATACTAACAAGAGAATTGAAGAAAACAGTAAGAAGATGGAAGAAAATAGCAAGAAGATGGAGGAGAAGATGGAAGAAAATAGTAAGAAGATGGAAGAGAAAATGGAGGAAATAAGTAGGAAGATGGAAAACGACAATCAGCAACTGAAGGAAAAGTTGGAGGAAAATAATCTGAAGATGGAGGAGAAACTGGATTAGAATAACCAACGGTTAAGAGAAGAATTAAGGGAAGTCAACCAGGAGAACATGAATAAGGTAGACGAGAGAATAGAGTTGGCGAGAGAAGAGTTGAACAGGAAAATAAACGACAGTAAAAGATCCATAGTTAAGAAATTGGAACAAGAGGTTGTAATAGTAAACCAACAGATCAGGGAAGTGGACGAAAGATGTCGTCAAAGTGAGTGTGAAGTACAGGAAGTCAGGGAGGTAATAGATATGGAAATTACCCAGGTCAAAGAACACCAGAAAACTAAATGGGAAGAAAACCAAAAGGTAACACAGGAGGAAATAAATAAGGTGCGAACCCATGTCACAGAAAGATGCGACGGTATGGAAGCGGCGATGACAAATATCACCGGTCAAGTGCGGCAGAGCCAGGAAGAGATGGAGGTAATCCGAAACCGGCCGATTAGCTTCACTAATTTCCCAATAAAAGAGCATAGAGAATGGTTGAACTTCCGCCAATATAAACGAAAGCCTATGGAGTTCTTGGCCCGAATCGAGGAATACATGGACAAACATAGGGGCAACCGATGGGTCAATAACCGAGAATTATTAGACGAGTCCTTTCGGGAAATTTACGATCATTGGTGGATGGCCAACCGCAGTGAAATAGAAAATTACCAGCAGTTTAAAAGCCTCTTCAAGGCGAAATATTGGTCTGAAACTACCCAAAATTTAATCCGTGACATCTGTCACGGCCATTATAAACTACATGTGGGTAGCTCAATGACGTCGTACTTCCTCGGCAAAGTATGTATGGCCAAACATTTGGAACCAGCCATACCTGAAGAATGCCTCATCAACAAGCTGTCGTATCATTATGATGAGGAGGTGATTCGAGCGAGGAGAGGCAGCCAAATTAAGACCATACAGGCCATGACAGAACTCCTCGAGAACTATGAAAATGAGGAGTACTACCGACAAAGCCGGAGAAGGAATGATCGGCCAGAACCTAGAACTTATCCAAATACCAACAACGGTACAAACAACAACAACACTGGATACCAAGGAAACCGAGCTTATCCACAGAATAACAACAATAAGAACAGTAATAATAATAATAATAATAATAATAATAACCAGGTTCAAAATAATCCGAACAATAATCGACCAAATAATGGTTATCAGGGTAACCGAAACCCATACTACCCAAACCCTAATAGTCAGAGAAGCCCCAATTATAATAACGAACGTTCTTATAATAATAATCGTGGTAATCCACAAAATAGTAATAATAATAATAGTAGGTTTTCTCGACCGAGAGTAAACTTTATACGAGCGGAAGACGGTCGCCAACGTAGGTATTACCACCAGAGACGCAACAGCTATCACGAATATGAAGATAGGCGGAGGAGCCGAGAACGTGACCAACCAAGGTACAATCCTGCTAGACGGAGTACCAGTCTAGATAACACAGAACGGCTGACAAACAGCGAACAACCGTTAGATCATCGAACAGAGCGGCAGGGACCCACTCTAGGTCTCCCGAATGATGCATCAACCAGTGCGACACACCATAACAATGATGTCGAGCATTTAAACGGGAGGAGGCAGTAATAAATCACCGAAACCCGTTGCTGCTCCTAAATCCTGGGTGTTTAAATGAGTTGATAAATGCAACTGAAAATAATCGTATCACTATAATCGGTTGTAATTACCTAAAGAACCTCCGACAAGAATTATTGGAGGAGGACGATACTAGTCCCACCAATAACATAAATCACGAAATAATACATATAAATGCGGAGGTAGAAGGAATCCCCGCCAATTTAATGATCGATACTGGTTCCAACGTATCCATAATTAGTACTACTGAGTTGGAGAGAATACAAAGAGAATGCGGACGAACATTACCGACATTACCCTGAAATAATATTATTTTGTTAGGTGCAACCGGCCGCCAAAATAAGACAATACGAAGGCAAGTCTCCGCCAAGGTGATGAGCTGCGGTATAGCTATCGAAATGGAATTCTTAGTGGCGAGCGGGCTGCCATTTAACATATTGGTAGGGTGCGATGTGCTCAGGCGGAACTCCGCCATAATTGATTTACGAACGGAGAATTGTCACTGTTTGCAAACGGACAAACTTGGACGGCTGACTTGGTGGGTAGCGACCAAGTAATTCCCAACAGTATCCACCAACAGATTCGTAAAATCAATTATATAAATCAAACTCCTATGATTGAACAAATGATGGACGATAACGCTAATGAGGACTTATGGTCCCAAAAGATCCAGGAAATCAGGGATTTCCGGAGCGGTATAACAGGGGAAAAATTGCAACAACACCAAGGAAACAAATTAATAAATATTTACGAACAGTATAAATCAGTATTTTCTGACGAGCCCGGTAAAGTAAAAAACTTCCTGTGTACTCTACAATTCCGAGGCACAGTGGACTTTAACCGGAAGTCATAACCCATCGCGCAATCACGAAAGGAAGCAGTAAGAGCTGAAATAACTAAGATGATTAACCGTGACATTATAGAGAGTAGCCAATCCCCATACACCAGTCCTATTGTGGCTATTCCTAAGAAAAACGGACAAGTCCGTTTATGCCTAGATGCGCGGGAAATTAATAAAATGATTATTAATGACAGGACTTCGCCCGGTGAGATTGAAGAGATTTTAAAACGGTTCCACGGTACCAAGTACTTTAGTACCTGGGACACGGTGTGCGGCTACTGGCAAGTGGAATTGCATCCACAGAGTCGCCAGTATCTGGCCTTCATATTCGAAGGGCGGAACTACCAGTTTAAGAGATTGCCCTTCGGACTAGTGAATTCGGTCGCAGTCTTTGTACACTGCATGGACCAGATACTTGGCCAGGAAGCACTACAATTCACCACCGTGTACGTAGATGATTTGCTTGTGTCCTCAGAAACTTGGGAGGAACACTGCTACCGTGTGGAACATGTGCTGCAGAAATTAGCTGCGAATAACATCACGCTAAAGCTAGAAAAATCTCATTTCATAGCCAAGGAAATTCAATTCTTGGGCTTTATATTGAACGACCAGGGAATCTCACCGTCGGCTGAAAAAGTAGAAGCGATTCAGAAATTTCCAACACCAAAGCATCGAAGGCAATTACAGTCATTCCTGGGACTCTGTAATTACTATCGCAAGTTCCAGGAAAAGTATTCTGAATTGACCGCCAGATTTCAGCCGCAACTGTCATCCAAGAATAAATGGATATGGGGTATAGAGCAGAATGAGACCTTAACGCTGATTAAAGAAAAGTTCCTTGAACCAATAATACTTCGCCATCCGGATTTCAGTAAACCGTTCTTCCTGAATTGCGATGCCGGCGACATTAGCCTGGGCACAACACTGTATCAAAAGGATGAGGAGGGCGAACAACTCGTGATTTGTTTTGCAAGTAGAGCGTTAAACCAGTGCGAAAGAACTACCACGTCACTGAAAAAGAGTTGTTAAGTGTAGTGTTCGCGTGTGGCAAATTCGCACCTAAATCCTAGGTTACCCCGTTACCGTCCGGACAGACCATAAATCATATCGTTCCTGAGAAGGTGCAAATTGAGTCACGGAAGGTTGACCCGGTGGATACTTGTACTGCAAGAATACAATCTTAAGTGGGAGTACATCCCAGGAAAGAAGAATGTCGTTGCGGACGTGTTGTCACGAATCGACATTGATAAGCAAACATTCGAGGGGAGAAAGAAAGTGTACTCAAAATATACCACATTCTTAGTAACAGAGCCGATCTAGAATCATTATTGGAAAACCTGAGCACCCACCAACAAGCAGACCCGAAATTACAATCCATTAAGACGAGATTGGAAGCAGGGGACGAGACTATCGCCCGATTATTATAAAATTCACAACAATGTACTGTTCATACAACCATCTTTGAGGAAGGAGAAATGGAAGGTTATCATTCCAACCCATATCGAAAAGGAGATAGTAAGTAACTATCATGTTCGATATGGGCATATGGGCGCCTTAAAGGTGATAAAGGCCCTGGAAGAGAGCTGCCATCTTAAGGATATCAACCGGAAGGTCCGGAAATATATAAAGAGTTGCCGCATTTGCCAACTCGTTAAATCGAATAACGAGAAAAAAGAAGGGCAAATGATTCCAATAACATCCCAGGCGAAGTTGGAAAAAGTATTTTTGGACATATGCGGGCCATTTCCCCGCAGTGGGGGTCGTCACAGATACAAGTATCTAGTCATCGTGATGGACCATTTCACGAAGTTCATCAAGCTATACCCAGCAAATCGGGCGACTACAAATAAAATTCTCGACATATTAACCAACCAGTACTTCCCAAACGTCGGAAAAACAGTTTCGATCATCACCGACCACGGAACCCAATTCAAGGAAAAAATGGCGGGATACCCTACTGTCAATGGGTGTTCGTACTTATAAAACCTCGGTATACCACCCGAGCAGTAACCCGGCAGAGAGAGTATTACGAGAGGTGGGGCGAATATTACGAACTTATTGCCACAATCAACAGAGGAGGTGGCAAGACTATATATAGGCCACATAAGAATTCCTCAACTTGGCGTACCACCCAGCCATTGGCATTACCCCATACTCCGCCATGTACGAAAAACAACCCCCAAGGGAGATCGAAGAAATATTGGAGTTCCCGAGGGAAAATAATTATACTTTTGACCGAATAAAGTTTTATAACAAGGTGGCCGAAGACCAGGAGAAACGGCGAAATAAATATCGTAAAGGTATGGGTAAAATAATTACCTATACCAGTGGTGAGAAAGTATTATTAAAAAAAAGGGAATTACCAAGTTCACTGGAAGGAATAATTAAGAAATTATTACTATTATACACTGGACCCTATATAGTCTCCAAAGACAAAAATAATAACACGTATGAGATAAAGGAGATGGGTTCTGGTAAAATCAAGGGTGTCTATAACCAGGCATCCATGAAGAAGTATCATGAGGAATAATATTAAAGGAATTTGAATTTATCATAAAAATTCAAAACAAAGTAAGTACATCTTACTACAAGATTAATTATGAAAAAACCATTTGGAAATATAATATAAAATGAATTTTGAATTAAAAAAACATAAAAATTCAAAAACATATAAGATCACCTTACAAACAAATAATTTATGAAAATGATTTTGAAATATAATTAAAGAGAATTTTGAAAAAAATCATAAAAAATTCAAAAACAAAGTAAGAACAACTTACTACAACAATCTTGAAAGAAACATTTTGGAAATATAATATAAAAAGAATTTAGAGATGTTAAAAGCCATCAAAATTCAAAAGAATTGTAAGATCACCTTATTACCATTAGGATGAAAACCTTATGAAATAAAAGAAAGAAAATTTTGAATAACGAACCATCCGAATTCCAAAAATAAAGTAATATCAACTTGCTGACATCCTTTTTATAAAAACTTTATGGAATAAAAGGAAAATAATTTCGAAATGTAAAACAAATCAATTCTAAAAGATATAGGAATGTCAATTTACAACCAATAAATTGTAAAAACCTTCTATGAAATTATATAAAAGAAATAAAAACCAGTGATACGATTAACTGAATAAACTTGTGTGGAAATAAAAATAATAAAACTTTGAAGTGGTATAAAGAGAAACAATGACCTCATTCAAAAAATTAATTAAGACATTCATTTGAATAAAAAACCAGAGAGAAGTAATCTGAGAAAAGAGTCAAAGTTATAAATGTAATTAAATAAATGAATAATGAAATGATCATGAAATAAGTGCCAAGTGTAATAAAAACAATTATAAGAAAGTTCTAGAACATGGAACAAGTGGAACAAATAAAAACTCAGAAACAAACAAATATATCAGAAATATATGCTACCATAAATAAGAGCAGATTGTAATAAAAACCAGAGAAGAATAAAGTACTAATAACAAAAACTTTAAATGATAATAAACATTGATAATTATATTAATAAAAGAGCTTCCCACCATAATACCAATTGAAATAACCATCAAGCTAACAAGTCAGGAGAATAACTGAGATAGGAATATTAAAATCTCTGAGCAATATAAAAAGTGAAGTATCCAATGATATTTTTTTAAATAGTAACAAAAATGTACTATTCTGAAATAATTTTTTTTAATAACTGTCTGTAGATAACTCCAGCAGTATTAATATGTTTTTTGAGCAGAGATGAATTGCCTCTGTACTCAAATAGAAGTGAAGTATTGGACAGCAGAGGAAGTAGCGTGCAGTGCCTCTCTGAACTGCACCAGCTCACGTGTTAGGGAATAATAGGGAATAAATACCCCAAGGATAAAATACTAAGAAGAAAAAGGAAAATAAAATTATAAATATGAAACTCAGATATCTATTACTATCAAGGAAGATCAAGTAAGAATGAGAAAGATGTAAGCTCAAATATATATAAGAAAAATTTAGAAATGGAAGGAAGTCAAGAATATTATAAAACTATAATAATTGTCATAAGCAATTATTTCAGACAAACCAAGTATAGTCTGAAAAAATCACTTCTGGAGGAGGGCAATCTGTAGCATGACAGATAATCCACTAAAAATTAATTCCATTACGATCATACAAATAATTAAATTAAATATAACTCAAAGAACTTCAAATGAAAATAAATTAAACTTCAAAGAAAAACACCACTATAAAAGGAAAAAAGTAATTACATAATAAAAATGCAACATTAAAACTCAAGAAAATAAATTAAAAGAAACTCATATAAAAAATCAGGAGATTACCCAGGAGATTAGGAGCATGTAATAAAGAAGATACCCCGAACCCAAGAAGGAAGAAGGAGATTAGGAGCATGTAATAAAGAAGATACCCCGAAATCAAGAAAGAAGAGGGAGATTAGGAGCATGTAATAAAGAAGATACCCCGAACCCAAGAAGGAAGAAGGAGATTAGGAGCATGTAATAAAGAAGATACCCCGAAATCAAGAAAGAAGAGGAAGTTTAGGAGCAGGTGATAAAGAAGATACCCCGAACCAACCAACGGACAAAATAAAACTAAGTACCTTGGTTTACCCAAGAAGGAAGAAAAGAAGATATAGGATGGAAGAACCACAATAAGTACCTAGTAATAAACCTATTATTAACGACCATGAACCCCAAACCAAATGTTAATACCACCAAAAGAAAGTATAACACCCCAAAACCTCATAAAATTGTAACTTAATTATAGACAAAAGTATTTAGTAGTATGATAAGAAGTGCACCAACTAAAGTTATTGTATGGTAAAATAAACAAATCTTCACAGTCCATTATGACTAAAGGTTTGGTCTGAGAATATAATAAAAATCAAATATAAATCAGAACCAACAGTGAATGTGTACCAGTGGAAGTGGTTTTAAATATAATAAACTTCAAGTTAATGTGTAACTATTACTTAAACAAGGTGCTATTAAATAACTTTTATATTTTATAATTAACAAGTGATGAAATATTGAAAAGAAAAATATTTCCAATGTTTCATAACTAAGGTCACTTTTTTATATCAAAACATTCATAGTAATGCCAATAATAAAGAAAGTATGTGGGGGAATAATTACAGTAACTGTGGATTAATTTAAAATACTATATAAACAGAAAAGACTGTGGTAGAATTAAGTTTAGTAAAAACTAATAAATGTTAAATGGCTAATTATGTTTAGAGCCTATGAACTCCACTTTTTAAAGAGTTCTAATAGAATAACATTTATATTTAGAGTAAGATGTTTTAGTTACATAACAGTATGCATACAGATTAAAATGTTTATGTATGGATGCTGCATCAGTTTATAAAATGTTTAAAATATATGTTAAAAATAGTTCCAACAAACATGTCTAACTTTGAAGACTGCTAGTTAATATTAAATATTATTTTTTGTATTAGTAGCATGAATTATATGCTACAGGTATCAATAGTTATGTAAGCAATTTTATTTAATATGATGTTAACTTTAAAAAGTCAGAGGAGGTGCAAAAATAACTATATTTGAAAAAACCATATATGTAAAATACTAACTTCTAGGCCAAATAATGAATTCCCAAAAAATTAATATAAACTAGTTAATTAACCAATGAACCATGTAAACTAATAAGATTTATGTAAGGTGGATCGATAACCAACTACTATAAATGATCCTATACTTTAAAAGAGTAATATAGAAGGATGTCTTAAATTATTAAAAATTTTCGAAATGTAATAACTAAATATTTTAAGGGAGGAATAGTAAATTCATGATTTATCACTAAAAGACAGTTCAAATGTTAAATTTATAAGGCATTAAGGAAAGCGAAAGATTTGTGAACATCTGAAATTTATTATAATTATATTAATAACACCTAAAATGGCAGTAATTGTGTACAAGAACAGGAAACCGGATTTTGGGCCTAGATTTCCAAAAAAAAACAGAAATATGGCAATTTTAGCAAAAATCTTTACAAATATGGACTATGACATATCAAATTGAACAGAATGAGGTAAATAAACCAATTATGTGGTTAATAGTTCATGAAAGCAATCAATAAACTAAAAATATTCTATATATAATGTATATTATAATTACATGAATAGGAAGTGAAAATTATTTAAACAATACTTTTCCAATATTAACTTGGTAAGATATTTCCTAAGACGAAGGAAGTAAAACAGTTCATTATTAACATTCAACGTGAACGGTTGATGCTCGATCGCGTTAAAAAACCGTATAACGAATTGTAATAGCGTACAAAGTTGAAAATCAGTGAAAACGAGAGTTACCTAAATTGACAATTTTTAACTTAAAATCAGTGAAATTCACTACCACAACAGTGAAAACAAACGATACGCAACACAATACAAGTGAATTAAACCAGTCAAACAACCTAACATTAATAATTCACATCGTAACAACTTCTCGATTCTTAGCCATAACCAGAAAACATTGAATACATCTAACATAAGACAATTAACACCAGTGAACACTGAACACTTATCCAGGATACCAGAACAACACAATAGACAATATACACTATTACGGAGACCAATAAAACAGTTGAGAAAGGTAATTTTATTATCAGAATTTCCAACCATCAGTTCACAGTAATATGCTACAACGAGACGTGCCGCCATTTTGAACTTCCCATGATGCAAAGTATCCGCCAGCAACGAATTCGTCCAGTAACCAATGGGTATAAATTGTGTATTATAAACTTTATATATTATTAACAAATTGTCATTTATTACTTATTAAGACTTATTTTTGTACATGTTATACTTTCTATGCTTACCCTTCTCTGACTATATAATTATAATCGTTGAAAAAACCTTTCTGATATTTATATAAAAATAACCTGTAATTGTAATCGACCAAGCCCTGTGAAAGAGTCGAACATTTGCTCAACATCGATTTTAAATCGATCTTTTATAAATATTATCAATAAATTCAATTCATTCAACTATCAGTATTTAAAATTATTTCACATACTAGAATAAGAGTTTTAGTTAATTAAAGGACTTACTGGGAGACGACAAATATTAACGGAAAGTGATATACTGGAGCAGAGCTGAAAATCGCAAATCGATTATTGTAAGAAGACAATCTGATTAACTCCAGATTCATTTAAGGTCAACCAGAAGTAAAGATATTAGCCAAATCAACTCACCTTTCGTTATAATTTTAACGAACCAACAAAACAAGGATTATTTACAAATTATTAGACATAAACAAACAAACATAACATTTTTTTTTAAAACAATTTTTTTTTTAAATAAAATTTTTTTTTTCTTTGTACAATACGAAGAAATATTTATGTGTAACAGCGAGGAACAGCGTCTTGTTACAATATAAACTATTTCTTTGTTGTCAATAACGTAATACACATATAAAACTTATAAAAAATTATCTCCTCCCTCACCAACTACCATTTTAATTTATAAAAAATGGCCCCCTTCCTCTTCAACTACCCTTTTCATTTATAGATATTTCGTCTACCTTTCTACAGTGGATTATTATGACATTCTTTTAAGGATACTTTATTTATAAAAATTAAGCACTTTACTCTTGTTGAAACGTAAAATGTTGCCGATAAACTACCCCTTCCCCTTAACCGATCTTCACCAAAATCAATAGACCTCGAGTCCTCTACAATTCACAACTGTATGCAAAAAATTATTTGATTCTATTTGAATTTGCGGCAGTTATCTTTTCCCATAAAATAAATTCTACAGACAGACACACACAGACACTTTTCGAAAAGTACAATCAGAATCTGCCATTATCTCGAACACGATTTTTTTTCACCATGACCATACTACCATTTCCTTATGGAACATGGAAGTAAAAAATTATTCGCTCCCCCTTCAACTATTATTTTCATTTACAGAAAATTATCCCCTCCCCTTCAAATATCATTTTCATTTATGTAAATTTTATCTACCATTCTACAGAGGATTATTAGGACCTTCTTTACAGGATATATTATTTATCAAAATTAAATACTTTACTCTTGTTAAAACCTAAATCGTTGCTGGTAAACTACCCCTTCCCCTTAACCGATCTTCACCAAAATCAAAAGACCTTGAGTCCTCTACAACTCGATTACATATGCAAAAAAATATTTGATTCTGTTTGAAATTGCGGCAGTTATCGTTCGCCATAGAAAACATTCTACACACAGACACTTTTTGGAAAATGATTTTTCTTCATATTTTGAGGGCAGTACAATCAGAATCAGCCCTTATCTCGATCACGATCTTTTTTTGCGATCACTATACTTCCATTTTTTTACGTAACATGGAAGTAAAAAGGAAGTAATATAGGTAGGAGCTTCATATAAAGGAAAACGCCCTTGTTACCCTTATTAACACGGACATTAGAGGATAGAATAACTTCAGTCTTATCTCGTAGTCTATAGTTTGATTTAAATTGGAATGGGATTGGAGTTCAGGAACATTGTCGTCGGACTGTGTCGTGTCTCGCGTCCATAGCAAACGTACAACTGGACAGTTGTTAGACTTCTTCGTTGTTAAACTTTCATCATCAGGTATATTGTAAACTTCCTCCTATTTTCTAGGGCTCGTCAGTGAAAGTAAAAAACAATAAATAAGTGAACAATATAACACAAATGTACCAGTCAATACGATTAACGTTGACATAATATCTCGTAGCAGTGCGCACTGTACTATTGTCAACACACAACTGAGTGAGCCTCAAAGTTCTTTATTTATCTTCATTACTGTGTCGTATAATATATTGGATTTGAAAAGGAGTTAGTCATTGAGTAAACACTTGTTATTAATTTTGGAAGCTCTGTAAATTTCGAATTCTTCTAGAGCATCCATAAGTCTGCCTTTGATACATATGTGTAAGGGTACTGAATTATCTGTGAAACTAGTGTAACTATGGTTTTCATTTACAAGATGCATGGCGAATGTCGATTTCAAATGTCTAATGTCCCTTTTCGGCATATGTTCTTTGAATCTTTCTAAAAATCTACGTCCAGTCTGGCCGATATAGAACTTGTCGCAGTCACTACATTGTATCTTATATATTCCTGAACTGTTTTCCATTGTTCTAGGTGGTCTTAGTTTAAATATATTTTTTAGATTGTTGTTTGTTCGAAAGGAGACGTTAATATTAAGTTTTTTGAATTCATTGCTAAGTATATTAGGCATCACATTGGTGTATTCTGCTGTGACATAATAGTTCTTGTTCTTGTCGGTTTCTGTTTTGTTTATATTTTTATTTTCATTTTGTATTTGTGTTTACGTATAAGCTTGTCAACTATGTCATCTTTATACCCATTATTTATAGCTATATATTTAATGGTATTTATCTCCTCTTGATAGTCATTACTACATAAAGGTATACTCAATATTCTGTGTATAAAGGCATTAAAAGGAGCCAATTTCTGAGTTTCAGGGTGATATGAATGAGCGTTGATAACCATGTCTGTGGTCGTTGGTTTTCTATAGACCTTATAGGTTAAAGAATTGTTCTCTTTTCGTACAGATAAGTCCAAGAAATTCAAGCTGCCATTGCATTCCAACTCCATTGTGAATTTGATCTTACTATTTAATCCATTCATATAACTGAGTAACATATATATTTGTCTGTCTGTACCATCAAATACAATAAAAGTATCGTCTACATATCGTGTGTACGAAATAATAATTTTGGATAGTGTGTTGTTAGTAGACAATAAATATTTATTCTCATAAAAGTTTAAGTAAACCTCTGCCAATAATCCACTCAAGGGGAAGCCCATTGCCAAACCTTCTTCTTGTATGAAGAATTTACCATCATATGTGAAATAATTCTGTAGTAGTAAGATTTTTAAAACCGATAAAAGTTCATTAATCTGTTGCATGTTTAGTATAGCTGTTCTAATAAGGACAGTTCTAAGAATATCAATCGTCTCCAGTAGTGGTATATTAGTATATAGGTTTATAGTGTCGAATGATATCAATTTATACCTGGGTAACATGTCAATATTTTTAACCCTTTCAATAAATTCTATGTTGTTTCTAATGCTATAGTTGTTTTGTAGTTCGATACTGTTTCTTATTATACGTTGTTGTGTTTTTGCCAATTTGTATCCTGGTGCAGAGATGAAATTAATCAGTGGACGAATGGGTAGATTTTCTTTGTGGATTTTTGGTAAACCCGTGAACTTAGGTGCCTTGGCATTGATTCGTTTAACGTAATTCTTGGTATCTGTGTCAAATGATGTATTGCAATTGTTGATAGCCGAGTTTAATATTTTTGTGTAGTTTCGTGTGGGGTCCTTGTCTAAGGATCTAATGTTATTGTTATTAATAAAATCATATGCTTTTTGTATGTAATCCGAATAGTTCAGGAGAACAATCGTGTTTCCTTTGTCAGCATTAGTTATTACTACTTTATTCTTGTCAACTTTATGTTTTATATTCTTGGCTATTTTGTAGTCCTTTTTATATCCGTTGGTGACCCCATGTTTGTTTTAAGAACTCGGTTAAGTTTATTATTGACCATAAATCGTGTTTCACATTGGTTATCTTTATTGTTGATGCATTTAATTGCAGCTTCCGCATTAGTTACTTCCCTCAGTAAAACATTTTTGTTGAGAATAGGTAAATTATAATTTAGACCCTTTGACAATAAAGTCTCTTCGTCAGTAGATAAGCTTATGTCAGAGTAGTTAACTATGCGTTTATGAAAAATATGATTACATTCAACCTTATCTTGTTTGTGTTGTGCGTTGTATAATCTATTAAATTTCTTATCGTGTTTGTCTAAAATGGCTTTAATTATGTTCATAATCTGTGTGTCAACCACATCCATGGCTTTGTTTACTATGACTGGGTGTAACGTGTTTAACATTTCCAAATGTGCCTTGTACAGTAGCTGGTTCAATTTGTTTTTCTTGATGTATAGTTGCTTAATTTCTTCTTTGATCCAGGTTTTTTGTGCAATGTACTTGGCCTTAATTGCTGCTACAGATTTGTTATTTATATTTATCCTTGAAAACTTTGGTGTTATGTTACTATTTAAACATCACCTATTGAATTTAATATTAAAGTTGGTTCTTATCACTTTCACTTTGATGTTTTTGTATTTATAGACCAAATTTGCTTGACTGGCTTCAAGATTCATTATGTATGTATAGTCTCCAGACCGCGTTAATAATAAATTAATATAAGTATAAATAACTTATAGTCCGTCTTGCGGTCTTGTAGTTTTTCAATATGAAAACCTTGATTCACTATAGAAAACCAACGACCACAGACATGGTTATCAACGCTCATTCATATCACCCTGAAACTCAGAAATTGGCTCCTTTTAATGCCTTTATACACAGATTATTGAGTACACCTTTATGTAGTAATGACTATCAAGAGGAGATAAATACCATTAAATATATAGCTATAAATAATGGGTATAAAGATGACATAGTTGACAAGCTTATACGTAAACACAAATACAAAATGAAAATAAAAATAAAAACAAAACAAAAACCGACAAGAACAAGAACTATTATGTCACAGCAGAATACACCAATGTGATGCCTAATATACTTAGCAATGAATTCAAAAAACTTAATATTAACGTCTCCTTTCGAACAAACAACAATCTAAAAAATATATTTAAACTAAGACCACCTAGAACAATGAAAAACAGTTCAGGAATATATAAGATACAATGTAGTGACTGCGATAAGTTCTATATCGGCCAGACTGGACGTAGGTTTTTAGAAAGATTCAAAGAACATATGCCGAAAAGGGACATTAGACATTTGAAATCGACATTCGCCATGCATCTTGTAAATGAAAACCATAGTTACACTAGTTTCACAGATAATTTAGTACCCTTACACATATGTAGCAAAGGCAGACTTATGGATGCTCTAGAAGAATTCGAAATTTACAGAGCTTCCAAAATTAATAACAAGTGTTTACTCAATGACCAACTCCTTTTCAAATCCAATATATTATACGACACAGTAATGAAGATAAATAAAGAACTTTGAGGCTCACTCAGTTGTGTGTTGACAATAGTACAGTGCGCACTGCTACGAGATATTATGTCAACGTTAATCGTATTGACTGGTACATTTGTGTTATATTGTTCATTTGTTTATTGTTTTTTACTTTCACTGACGAGCCCTAGAAAATAGGAGGAAGTTTACAATATACCTGATGATGAAAGTTTACTTTCGAAACATGTAGTGATACATATTGAAAAACTACAAGACCGCAAGACGGACTATAAGGTATTTACACTTATATAAATTTATTATTAATGCGGTCTGGAGACTATACATACATAATGAATTTATTTAATTTTATAAATGTCCCTGAGGTCTATCGCCAAAAGCTCTAGTTTCCATATTCAAGTTTACAAGAACATTAATATATTTTTAAATTTGAATAATGAGTAAATAATTGTTCAAAATATAATTGAGTATAACTGAAGTAATCTCATAAATAAATGGTCAAGCAAGAACCATATTATTTTATTATATTTTGTAATTGATTAGATGAGTAATTGTAAATATGAAAATTACATCATTAGAAGATTGTTAATTAATTGAGACATTAAAGATAAAATCAATTAACATAATAAATGTTCTCTATTAATATTTTAATTAATTGAAAGTTTTATTTAAGTGGTATATATTGAAAACCACGCTTGTAAAGACAAGATCAATATTTAAATGTTATACGTATTAATCACGTTCCTATAATATTTATATGTGTTATATGTATATGTCTGTGTACTATTTCAGGTCATATATAAATTGTGTATGTGTATACTATGTCTTAGAAATTTAAGAAATAAGAGTTAAACACATTATGAGTACATTATATTCAGATTGAATATAAGGGTTCATATAATAAGTAAT
Organism: Magicicada septendecula; assembly: GCA_034769895.1. Lineage (NCBI taxonomy): Eukaryota > Metazoa > Arthropoda > Insecta > Hemiptera > Cicadidae > Magicicada > Magicicada septendecula. The sequence goes on along the minus strand of CM068368.1, from coordinate 81,626,362 downwards.
CCGCATTAAATATTTTAATAACATGAGAATTTGAATTTAATTTTTTGAATAAATCAAATGAATATACTTTTCTTAAACAGTCGTACTAATTTCACAACCAGTACTAAATCCTCTGTACTCTTTACTTGTAAATTAAAACTTATAACGTTATTCACGTGCTTATCCACACTCAACCAACGACCAAAGCCTGCGACGGCGACCCAGCCGGGGAACATCAAGGTCAATACTGCTGAAGAAGAGTACACCTCCGAGACGTGGGTAAGTGCGCGCATATGAGTAAGAGCGTATGTGTAAAAGTAAGTGTATCAAAATAACTTTGTATAGAAATTGTCGCTGCCAACGTGGGGCCACGACATAAAGAAAGTAAATGTTAATTATCATTACAAGTAAATGGCACCCTGGTAATAAATAAAGTCTAATAAATAATTAGCAAAAATATTGTAAGAAAGAATTAATAGTCAATTAATGTAATAAATAATATTACAAATTGTTATATAAAAAAAGTTGTGAAATTAATACTGATAAATACAATAATTTAAATAAAGAAATATAGAGTCACGGTTGAGCAATAATAAAAATATAATTCATATAACGAATTAGTTAGGACACAGTAGTCTACAAAAACAAAAATGGTAAGCAACCAACAATGAACTTCGAAACGATGTTTAAACGACTTCAAGAAGAGTTGAAGACGAATAGTGCAGAACTAAAAACTCAATTAGAAAGTAGTAATGAAAAATTAGAAAAAGTAGAAAATAAATTAGGAAGATTAGAAGATAGTAATACGAGATTAGAAACTCAAATAGAGGATAGTCGTAATAGATTAGAAATTACTATTGAAGAAGTAAAAACGCAATTAGAAAATAATATAGAACTTGTCAGTAATACTTTAAAAACAGAGCTTACTGCACGCGTTGAAGCAGTCGAACAGCGAGTTCAACAGTCACTTAATGAACAAGCTGTAAAGATCGACAGTAAATTTAAAGAACAGCGTGAATATACTACACGTGAAACAAAAGAATACATTCGACAACTGGCTGAACAGTGGAATGAAAAGTTTAAAATTACTAAGCAGGAGCAAGACCTCAGACACAAAGATGTAAATGAGCGCATCCTGGACAATACTAATAAAACAAAGGAACTCACTGTGAGGACCGAAACTGTAGAAATAGCTGTGGAGGAGGTCACGAGGAAAACTACACACCACTCCATGGAAATTAACAATATGAAAGATGGACTACAAGAGGAGGTAGAAAAACTACGAGCAGAAGTCAAGAGACGACCCAGTGCTATGATGATGTGTGCTGCAAAGGTAGACGATCAAGAGAAGATCAGTTTTAAAGGTAATAAATGGGAGAATCCCATAGAATTTGTACATAAGTGTGAACGAGAAATGGCAACAATAGGAAGCAACCTAAACGACAGAGAACGTATAGAATTTGTAAGTCGACATTTCCAAGAAACAGCATCCAAATGGTATACGATTGTTCGGGACCAAACAAAAACTTATGAACAGTTCAAGGCATCCTTCAAAAATCGATACTGGAATATACATACCCAGAGAGAGGTACGAGACCAGCTGGAGTATGGGCGGTATTACGTCAACAGCAAACGTTCCATGGAAGACTACATAATACAACTTGTCGAACGGTGTAAGCATCTTAGACCAAGTTTCACGGAGCACGAATTAGTATTAAAATTAAGCTACCATTTTGACAGACACATTAGACTTGCCGTATATACCCAAGGAGTTAAAACCTTAGAGGAACTTCTTATTCTTGTAACGCAATCATCACAGTTTGTTAATAAACAATACGAAAGAAGAGATACCCAGCCGCAGCAGAAGCAGTACTCTACACAACATCCAATACAACACAAATCGACGCAGTTTGCGAAGAAAGAAGAGAATTAGAAAGAATATAAACAACCCTTCGAAAAAGGTAATTCATCTCCACATAAAGGAGCGTACTTACATCCAGGTACGTCTAAAAAACAATTAAAACCGTACAATGCAAACGTGCATAATATTAAGGCAAATAATAAACATAATAATAATAAAAATAATTATGAAAATAAAAGTGTACAACGGCTGACACACCCGTCAACATCCAAAGAGAGAGGGGGTGAATGTAGCACGACAAGGGAGAAGAAAAATGAATGACGGCCAGGAAGAAGCCGAACGCCAGCACAAACAGGTTTTAAAAGCGACTCGTATACAAACAAAACACCGGTACGAACAGGCTTGTTAAACGACCTGCACACACAGGAGCTACGCGACACCCCAAACGATACAAACAATCCACAACAGGAAATAACGGTATCCAAAACCTATTGTCTTATATTAGGGGCGACAATAAACAATGTAAATATGAAGATTCTCGTTGACACTGGAAGTGAGGTATCAGCTGGACCTGCATCAACCGGAACAAAAACCATTTCAAACATGCACCAGTGTTACCGATTAACAATTATTACATAACAACGGCGACAAAAATGAAACAGATTGCCACCCAACAAATATATGTTAATTTTAAGTGTAATGAACTTGTATGCGATATTCCTATGATAGTAGTAGATAAGTTTACATATGATTGTATCATAGGTATCGACGTATTAAATAAATTAGGAGCAGTTATTAATTTAGAAAATAATTCAATGACATGCAAAGTTGAGGGAGGACTCTACAAAATTAAATTTGAAGAAAGACAGAACAACGTGGAAGCAGAACAGGAACCATTCGTCATCTCCAGACCAGCTGTAAAACACGCTGCAAGTAACTTCAATATGCAAGAGGACAATCAACACGAAGGGATAGAATTAATAGAAGAGTTGATACAGGAATATCAAGATATATTTAGCGACGTTCCTACAATTACGAATGCTTATGAACACAAGATTCAGGTCACCGATCCTACTAAGTTCGTACGGAGGATATATCCGATTCCCATTAAATATGCGGAACCAGTCGAAGAGGAAATCAGAAGAATGTTGGATAACGGCGTAATAGACCGGTCCAACAGTAGCTTCATCAATACTCTCGTTGTCGTCAAAAAGAAGACGGACGAAATAAGGCTGTGTTCAGACATGAGGAATCTAAATAGTGTCGTCGAAAAGGATTTTGATTGTGCACCGAATATAGAAGAATTATTTAACAAGTGTCAAGGAGCAAAATATCTAACCAAGTTAGACTTGACTTCGTCATTTTGGCAAATTCCCATTCGTAAACATGATCGCAAATACACCGCATTCCTGTACAAGAACAAAAGCTACCAACATCGAGTAGTACCCTTTGGATTGAGTACAAGCCTCGCAGCAATTGTAAAGTGTCTGGAAAATGCACTAGGACCAGAGGTGGAACCATACACCATGATCTTCGTGGACGACATCCTTGTAATCTCAACAACGTTGGAAGAACACCTTCAGCATCTGAACACTATATTTCAAAGTTCAGAGACGCTAATCTCTCTTTGAAGTTAGAGAAGTGCGACTTTATTAAAACTTCAATAAAATTCTTAGGTCATATAATATCTGACAAGGGAATACAAACAGACCCTTGCAAGCTACAGAGTATAACGGAGTTCCCAAGACCCAAGAACATAAAAGGGTTAAGAGCATTCCTAGGACTCACGGGTTACTACCGACGTTTTTCATCGTTATATGCGGAGAAAATTCAACCACTTCTAGAACTCACTAGAAAAGAAAGTAAATGGAAATGGCAGATACATCATGAAGAAGCGTTCCGTGAAGTGAAAAATCTATTTCTACATAACATTATGCTGCATCATCCACAACGGGAAGGACGATATATAATCTACGCAGATGCCAGTGACTATGCAGTAGAGAGTGTCCTGTATCAAGAAGATAAACACGGAGAGCTACGAGTCATCGCATACGCCAGTCGAGTCTTCAAAGGAGCAGAAAAACACTACTGTACGTCAGAAAAGGAAATCTTAGCGATAGTATACGCCTTGAAGCAGTTTCGTTATTATGTGTATGGAACACACTTTGAGATACACACGGATCATCAAGCACTTTCATTTTTATTAAGTTGTAAAGCAACAAATGCACGACTAATGAGATGGATACTGGCCATACAAGAGTATTCATTCACAATAAAATATTGTAAAGGCTCGGATAATATAATTGCCGACACACTAAGTCGTTATCCACAACAAGAGACACAAGAAACTCATGCAGCTAAGTGGAACGATGTGAAAATATTAAATATTACATATCAAACAGATGATAGAGTTAAATATTTGCTAAATAACATAGCAAGTGAACAAAATAAAGATCCGCAGATAAGTCACTTGAAGTTATCAACACTATCTAGTAAATATATGATAAAAAATAGTATATTGTATAAACTCATAAATTATGATTGGAAAATAGTCCTATCACCAGAGATGTTAAAAATACTAACTATACCATGTCATCAAAGTTTAGCACATGCGTCGGCTTTAAAATGTCATTTAGCTTTCAAGGAAGACTTCATTTTGAATAATTTGTTTAGAAGAATAAAAGCTATCTTAAAAGGATGCTACGAATGTCAAACAGCACGACATCCGAATCTTCACACATACGTAGATATGCAAAATATAAAGACACAGGAAAAGGGAGAATTAGTAGCAGTAGACTTCCTGGGCCCATTTCCGAGAGCTATTCACGGGGGTACAAAGCACATACTTGTATGTATAGATGTGTTCACCAAGGCAGTTCAACTCTACGCTATTCGAAGACCTACCACAAAAAGTGTACTGAATGTCATACTACGCAAATACGTACCGAAGTATGGTCAAATTAAAAAAATATTGAGTGACCAAGGTAAACAATTTCAAAATAAAGCATGGACGGAAACGCCAACTCGGCACGGCATACAACCAGTGTTAACGTCAATACGACATCCACAAGGAAACCTTGCTGAATGGGTAAATAAAGAGTTAGGAAAACATTTACGCATCTACTGTAATAAACAACATAACCGATGGGCAGAGTACATATCATTTTTTGAACAAGCTATAAATGCTACATACAGTGAAGCTACGGGATATACACCGGTGGAACAGGAAACAAATAAAAAACCTAATAGATTCTGGTCGAGAAACATTGACAAACCTCCAAACCAAAATCTACAAATTCCATTAAGTCACAAGTACGACAATGCAAAGAAGAGGATGGAAAAACTTGGAGAAAAGAGGATCGAGAGGTTCAACAGAACGCACAAACTCATCACATTCCATGAAGGAGAGAGTGTGCTACTAAGAAGTAATCCAGTGGGAAAACGAATCGACAATACAGCAAAGAAACTATTCAGACTGTACGAGGGACCCTACTTATTACAAAGGAGGAAAGGACGACATAAATTTATCGTCTACGATCCAACAAGAATCAAGATAATTGGAAAGTACCATGCATCAGCATTCCGTGAATTCTATGGATAAATGAATTAATAAAAAGTCAACTTATAAATCCATGGGAGGGACGTAATCCACCCAGGGAAAGTGAAAAAATTTAAGAACCCTTATAACCACTAATTGTGAGTGTAGTAAATAATAAAATAAATTATTTCTGAGTAAAGAAATAAAATTTGAATAAAATTCAAATTTTATTTTACCCAGCAGGGGAATTTATGCAACGATACGTTTAGCATAAGTATATGTATCAACCCCTGACTGAGGTATGATAACATGCTTTCGTATATAAGTATGAAATATGTAAGATGTACATAAAAAAATGATATAATAAATATTCGTTAGGTATAAGAAATAATGTAATAAATATAAGTAGTATTTATATTTAAATAAATCAAAAATTGTAAGTAAGCATGTATATGGAAACATATGGCTTAGTTGGTTTTTAAATGTAACGAAGGGGAGCAATTGACACGCGCTAGCTCGCAGAGGTGACGTCAGAACGACATGCGGTCGCCTGTGTATCAATCTGCGTGTGTGTGTATGTGTACATGTATAAATAACAGACAGGTTAAATTATGCAAACGAGGGTGGAAGATTTCACACAGTTTTTTGAGGATTGTACGTGAACCATAAGTCACACGAATCAGCGACATATGTGAATACATAGCTGACGCCTGGCGCTTCAATTTGACGTTAAGTGGTCATTAATCGTGGGAACGGTTCAGACACCGTGTGAAATTTTGCCATAACTGCTATAATTTACACAGCGTAACATTCAAAATTTGCATAAATAAGGTTTAATATTATACCGAACGATTGGTGTAATAATATTTATAAAAAAGTATGCGCTTCATAGAAAGACGCGTAGGTTGAAACTAACGATTAAACCGACGCGCCGGCCTGTTCAATGTTGTCAGAACAGTTTCCAACAGGAATTCCAACGAGGCAGCAGTATATAAATTCCAACGAGCGACACACTCTTTCTTAGATCAAGATTATTTAGTACGAGGAATCCACGCATCTCGACACCGTAAATTTTACAAAGTTGTAGTAATGTTTTAAACGGTAGTATATAAACTGAAGTGCGATGGAACCGGCAGTACGTCGGTGCAGTTATTAAAGAACTCGAGTGATTTGAAACAGACAATATAAATGAATCTACGAGAGTTGAAACTACATAAATGAATCTACGAGAGTTGTAACTACATAGAACTTCTAGACAGCTATGAGGGACAAGAAAGAAGAGGACGAGGAACTAGACAAGAAGACGAGAAGACGCGGGGACAGCCATGCATCCACATCCAGCCGTATATCATCACGACTAGAGGTCCACGTCAAAACTCAGCATCCAGGAGACGGAGCGAGGAATTCAACGACGCAGAGACAGAGGAGCTGATACCGAAGAGGATCAACAAACTCGAGAGTCCAGATGACGGTAACAACAAAGTTAAATGGGTGCAGAAAAATGCAGGTGAAGTCGAACATTTATTTAATATTATAAATGACCCTGAGGTCTATCGCCAAAAGCTCTAGTTTCCATATTCAAGTTTACAAGAACATTAATATATTTTTAAATTTGAATAATGAGTAAATAATTGCTCGAAATATAATTGAGTATAACTGAAGTAATCTCATAAATAAATGGTCAAGCAAAAACCATATTATTTTATTATATTTTGTAATTGATTAGATGAGTAATTGTAAATATGAGAATTACATCATTAGAAGATTGTTAATTAATTGAGACATTAAAGATAAAATCAATTAACATAATAAATGTTCTCTATTAATATTTTAATTAATTGAAAGTTTTATTTAAGTGGTATATATTGAAAACCACGCTTGTAAAGACAAGATCAATATTTAAATGTTATACGTATTAATCACGTTCCTATAATATTTATATGTGTTATATGTATATGTCTGTGTACTATTTCAGGTCATATATAAATTGTGTATGTGTATACTATGTCTTAGAAATTTAAGAAATAAGAGTTAAACACATTATGAGTACATTATATTCAGATTGAATATAAGGGTTCATATAATAAGTAATCCGCATTAAACATTTAAATAACATGAGAATTTGAATTTAATTTTTTGAATAAATCAAATGAATATACTTTTCTTAAACAGTCGTACTAATTTCACAACCAGTACTAAATCCTCTGTACTCTTTACTTGTAAATTAAAACTTATAACGTTATTCACGTGCTTATCCACACTCAACCAACGACCAAAGCCTGCGACGGCGACCCAGCCGGGGAACATCAAGGTCAATACTGCTGAAGAAGAGTACACCTCCGAGACGTGGGTAAGTGCGCGCATATGAGTAAGAGCGTATGTGTAAAAGTAAGTGTATAAAAATAACGTTGTAATATATATATATATATATATATATATATATATATATATATATATATATATATATAAAATGTTGTGATGTTATTCAATTTATTTCTTCTGCATTCTTCTGCAAGTAGTGTAAATTTCGTATTTTTTCTTCTTTTAACACCTTTTACTAAAAAATAATAATGAATAAAATATAAACAATAAATTTTTCAAATATAAACAAGAAATCAGCTGCTGAAGAAAATAAACATTAGAACAATCTTTAACTAATCGACCTAAATCGATTATCAGTTATTTTACATTAAAATCGATACAAATTCGATTATTCTTTAATTTTTATATTAACAAAATTATTTCGATTGTTATTAATTTACTTACAAACCTCTGATGGTACTGATATTTTTCAGTGAAACGTGCGTCAGGTGTTAAAAGAAAATACGAAATTTACACTATTTGCAGAAGAAACAAATTGAATAACATCACAACATTATATAATTGCTGCAAGAAACTTCAAGTTACTTATATAGAATACATATATATTGGAACGTTACAACAATTATACACATATATTACCATGTACTCAACACAACTAAATATGTATTACACCGGCCAGGTCACAGGATTTGTTTCTCTCGTTGCGTTAAGTATATGTAGTTGCACAATCATTAAATTGTTTTTAAAGAGGAGTGAGATGTTGCTGACATGAAATAAATCATTTTAAATCGTTTCAAATAATAATTCTAAGATTTATTAATTAACGGAAAAAATATTTCAATATTATAATTTCAAACATTAGAAACATAAATATTTATCTTTATAGGCCTAAGTGTTACAATATGTACTGTAACCTGCAATGCTATTCATAACATACCACAAAAAAATAAACACCCATATAATCTTATTGACTAAACAACATGTTAAACAAGTTATTTAAATTCTTTTTATTTCTGTGTGTCTGAAATTAACTCAACTTTTAAATACTGATAGCAACTCAGTTACAAACAAAATAAGATTAAGTTTCAAGAATGAATTTTTGTTGCTATAAACAAAAATAAATTAATCTACCATTTACTTCCAATCTATTATGGACTTATACTGACGCACCCAAAAATACTGCAAAAGATAATTGTTTCTTTACTAGATTTGCTTGTTAACTTACTCTCTTATCTAAGTATTATTTAATCTTAAAACTCTAATTATTATATTCATATTTCAGTTCTTTTTCGAGAGCTCTCTTCACAATAAAATATAATTGTTTTTGTATCACCTGCGTGTATCTGTCGTTACCGTTGCGCGCGCGCGCGCGCGCGCGTGTGTGTGTGTGTCCAGAATGCTGAGAGTATAATGATGATGATGATAATGTTGATGATGGTGCTGTGGTCGTTGTCTCTAAATGCGATGTTGTTGGTGATGCTTCAGAATTCCTTCTTACGTCTTGGTGTGAGTGTGGTAGTGTGGTGTGTGTCCAGAAGTCGATCGGCAAACGGGCAGCGTAACGTCCTGTAGATTTGTTGAGTCCGAGTGTGTGATCGCCCAAAGTTACCAGTGGTATTTACACTGGTGGCGATTTGACAGGAACATTCCTGCTTTCGACAGGTTAAAGATGGTCAGTTCGCTCCAGAGCGTCCTTTTTATTACACTCACTTTTTGGTTAATTATCGCGAACTTATGAACATACTCATCACATGAGCGATCTCATTGTTTGCATAATTTTTCTCTGGTCACTCACAAATACCACACATATTAATTACTCTTTAATTACAACTAGTAATTAATATTAATTAAATAGCATCATTAATATTGCACCTCTGGAAATAAATTTTACATTACCATACTCGTTAAAAATCCCTTAATGGAATGGTATCTTTATAATTGGCGTAAGTCTTTGCTTACAGGTTTAACAGAAGTAATTAGTTTAATAATTCTGTTAAGACCTGAATAATTGGAACAAACAATTCGTAGCACATCACCCCATCGCGTAGTTCAAAACAGGTCACACCTGGCTAACACACACATGCTGTATCTTGTGTACTTTTTCCGACAGGTTAGATTTTGTCAATTCCTGCATTTTCTTGCACAAAACTGCCTAAAACTTTTCCTTATACTTGCTATGCTAATTAGGCCTACATATTAAACATACCGCCCTGGGCAAATATGCAAATATATGTATTGTTGTGTTGCAATATATATATATACAATATTTATTATTTAATAACATAGAATATAATATAATATTTAATAACATTTAATTATTACAAAAACTTATTAAGAAATAAGTGTGAGATACATACATTATATAACGTTGCAAAACTCAGACCCTATAGGGGATCCACAAATAATAAAAAAAAAAAAAAGAAAAGTAAACTAATTTAATGAATAATGATCAAAAATGTAAAATGGTATTGAGAGAATAAAAAGAAAACTTGTAAACAAGAATAATAAATAAGTGAATAGACTAGACTGACAAACTAATGACTATGACCCAACCCCAGAGATTGGCCAGATAAAGACAATAAAATAATCAAAGGTAAACTAATGATAAAGAACACAAATAGTAAATCAAAAGCAGTAACGAGCAATATATAAAGTTATGTAAAAGGAAGTAAACTAACCATAATAAATAAGTGAAACAATTGTTAATAGATTATGTGTGTTATTAATAGCCTTATAGTGATATAAAAAAGTAAAACATAAAATGTTGAAAGACTGACTATAAAATTATGTTTAAGAACCAATAAAAACCAAGAGTGAGAGATAGGTAGGAAGTGGTAATGATAAACAGTGAAAGTGATAGAGGTGATAAGAAGAAATTAATATAAACAATTTATAATATTAAGAAAAGAAACAAACAATAGTAATAAACCAGAACAATGATCAAAAGGTTGATAGACAACTAATTTCATGGTGTTAGCAAGTAAGAAATAGAGTAGTGGTGAGTGCAATAATAAGAAAACATCCTGTATTACTAAAATAATCACAAGGATGATTATCACAATAGAATAGATGGTGTCCAGACACTATTCACAAAAGTTGTTATTTGTTTAGTTGAAAGAGTTGTGTTTATAAGAAGGAATATGGCTGGATAATGAACAGAACATAAACCTATTTTTATGTTATACTTTTATAGTAGTACTAAGTGCTAAAAAAGTGTGTAAGAAATAGTAGTAGGTATAAGTAATGGTATAAATTTAACAATTATAATATTAATCATCATTGTAAAGATAGAAAAAAGAATATCAGACAAGGAATGATTTTGTAAAATTATAATAATATTCATTTATTGTAAACCAGCCCAAAGTAATTCAAAAGTAAATAAGTAATAAGTGACAGCAAGCAGAACATATGGAAATAATAAATAATCTTTAAATTGTGTAAAATAAGAAGTTATAGACAGTTACAGCTTAGGCCTATAAAATGCCTAACTGTTAAAATTCAAAATAAACTATTTGTAAGCAATTAACTATTGTATTTGAAAATTAAGACCAAGTAACTTATCAATGACAATTAACTAACCATAATAGTATGTTAGAAATATAATAAACAGAAAAAATAAGTGAAATATGTAATAACATAACATTAGCAATTTTGTCAAAACATTAATACATGACCAAGCCCAGCTTTGTGGGATATCAAATTAATCTTTGAAAGAAAATAGAGACATAAATGTTAACATTTCATACATTGGTAATAACACCAAGGAATAAAAGCAATTATAAAATATTTATTCATTTTGAACAAAAACCCAGGATTTATAACAATAGATACAAATGTATACAACCAATAAATTTGGAGATGGTTACCATAACAACGAAAGTTATTATATTAAAACCGTTATAAAACGAGGGAGTCCATTATTAACGATCAAGAGAGACAGATGCCAAACTGAATTCGACTCAATTAAAGTTTCAAAAAGAGAGAAATACAATCAATATTAAAATGAGATGAACCCAAGAAGTAAAACATAGATCCATTAAACCAAGGATAAACTATAAACCAAATTTTAATAATTAAAAATTGATAAAAACTCTGATTAATTGAAATAGAAGCTATAAGAAAAAGGAAAACCAAATGATGAAAAATTAATGAACGTAACAACCCAATCTGGAAGAAATACCTGTGACTCATCACAAGAAACGACAAGGTTTTGTTCAGTATAATTGAATTACCAGTAATTGGGAACTAAACTAATTAACATTTTTCACAAAACAATAACTCTCACACCGAGCTTGGTAACTTAAATTCTTTCAAGGATTGATCGATAATATTTATTAAGCTTGTATGTAAATATAGCTTAACCTATGTGCAAAGACTAAAAGATTAACACACACTTTTTAACACTAAGAAACGAATTGTATGTAAACCTTCATAATATTTAAGTACCATTGATGTAAGGTTGTGTACTTTAATAACATCTTGTTTTAATTTTTTCGTAATCAAAAGAACTCATGGACTGAATGAATTGTGTAAAATAAACAATATCGGCGGCCATGTTGGTTTCGCTAAACTGTTCAATCAACATAGCAAACCCCTGAGATATAATTTGTTTATAGCCGGAGCAAACCTTTTTTATAATAGGCTAATCTCTTTTGTATTTGAATGATAAGTGATTAGCGCTTTTGAACACTAATAAACTAGTACTGATCATTAATAGTATTGTTTTATTTGAAATATATTATAACTTTTGTGTACTTTAGATGAGAACAAAATTCTTTACCAGAATTGTATGTTGGCAGTACATCGAACGGCACGCGAGATTCGAATTCCCGCCAGTCCGTGTGGGTAATTTGAATTTGTTATCACCGCACAGAAGACGACATAGATCGAAACTTTTAATTGATTTAATAAAACAATTTGGCGCCTATCGGGAAATAAATGCATCGATTAAGGACAGGTAAGGATTGAACAATAGAAAGATTCGGTACTGGTTATTCGTGCGTTCGCGACAGACATCGTCAGCGAGAGAAGTAAGAAACCGTACGATTTCGTTGGGTTACAATATGTACAATACAATTTTCTGTACTGAATATATTATAACTTCTTCTAATTTCTTGTTTATTTCGTTAACGCTATGTATTTCATTTACAAAAAGTCACAAGAAATGACTCAAGAAAATTACATAATATTCTAGTACTATCTAGTTTCTGACGACTCACAGACGTTGCTGACCAAGTCCTCATGGCGATCGCGTGTAGTGGGCGTCATTTTGTGTTCGCTTCTTTCGTTTTTGGGGCTCCGGTTTTCCCCAAATGTTGCCATTCCTTCGTCTGAGCTCGTGTGTCCTCAGACAACTCTTGATCCGGCTCTGCTCTGCTAGTATGAACTTTATTTTAGGTTTATGTTCACATTCGTCCTTGATAACAGCAGATACATATTCTATTGTTACGATAATTACGTAACGCTCCCGACTTTTCGAGAGCGTCATTCTACGCGCTTCTCGGCTAGCCAAGCAGTTTCTGCGTCTCTGTCAAGGCCGTTAAGTAGCTTCCAGACTGTTCAACCATTTTTTAACTACGAAAATTATGTTGACACGCGGCCAAGTTTATGGAAAATTATTCTGGAACATCCGCGGCATCAAGACACATGTGTAACAAGACATATGAGTCCAATATTTCAGTAACCCAAAATATTAACACATGTCAGAATAATCGAGTGAACAAGACACACCAAGTGTTTAATCTAAAATGCCAAGAATTAAACTACATGAGCAACTGATCAAGAGAAATAAACTCACAACACAATAGTTAATAAGAACTAATGGTAACTAACAAATGTAATAACATTATCAGAAGATCCAGCAAACAATGATTGTACCACAGGAACCAACAACCCAATAGTTTCGGTCAGTAAGGAACAAATGAAGACAAGGAAGAAACATACTACGAGAAAGACACCTAACAACCATGGCATAAAATATAGATTCCAAGAGCCAGTCAACTATAGAATAACATCTTACCCGTATAAACAATAACTGAAGAACTTACAGATGGAAAAGGTAGACAATAACTGACTAAATGAGATCACCCATACAGTATACATCTAATAATATTGTAAATGAGTAGGACATCCTATATTAGACAATGAGTGAAAATGACAATAATGTTAATATAAAAGAAGCTGTAAATAAAAGCATAATGACATGTTATGCACAGCATCAATGTAATGTAAAGGAGTATTAAAATTGTCTCATAATAATAATAATTGTTAGTCAGATAATCAAAAAATCATGTAAGATAAAAAAATAAATGAATAATGAATTATCAGATGTCATTAATAAAACTAGACTTGAAAAAATGAGGTTAAAAGATGTAAATTTGTATCAACCTAATACACCCATTGTTGCTACAAATAAAAAACCACATAACCTACGATACAGGTACTTTTCACCTAATTTGATATTTAATAGTAGGTAAAACATACCTAAACTAAAATATTTTGTACCTTAAATCAAGTAGAAGTAATAAGCTTTCTACCAATACCAATATAAGATACCAAGAGTAAATTTTATATAAGAATTTAAGTAAAGAAAGTGAAGCAAAACCAGCCAAAATGAGATTCACTAAGTGAAACATAAACAAAACCACATTGTAATGCTAAACAGAAATAACAGACGAATACGAATGTCATAAGTAGGAATATAATACCACTATTACCATAGCATAGGAGTATTATAAGCAAGGACATAATGTATAATAAGAATAATTAAGCACACCTGTCATGTGACACCAGGTGTAATTACTATTATCCAATGCTATATGCTAAGGAACAGACTAGTGTGTTAAAAGCACAAGACTAACTATCAAGATACTACTACTAGTAAACTATTCAAACTAAATAATAGTCTGAAGGGACAATAGAATCCCAAATAAGAATTAAAATAAACGTACACCTCATAGTGCCATATAGAGGTCATATTAAAGACAAAATACCAAGGAATAATAATACATTCCAGACAAACAAGACTCACAGTAGTTGAAACAACTTAATGTTTACAACTGGTTTAATACAGAAGGTACCCAAATACCGTTAATTATATACAATATGTAAATACAATTCATAGACTCATAGGCTAAGGCAATGTTAGCATAAGCACTATATTTTGTCATTAGATATAAGTAACAAATAAGTAAGAAGTGTGGGAGGACTTGGAAGGCATGCCCAAAAGTGGGTATGAGTGCCATTAAATAGTTTTAATCTAAGAATAATTACAATTAATAGTGAATAGTGTAATGTGATAATCTCAAACATTAACTCCCTTAATAGTGAACCAAAGCACACCATGAGTGGACTCAAAATAAAGAGCCAAGTGTTACCAATACAGTGATAAGCTTAGATTTCAAATCTATGCCTTAATAGGAAAGTTATTACAATTATATTATAATTACAATTATGTGTCAAATCGAGCAAATGTTTATAATCTCCACACCAGACACCCCACGCTAATAACAACAATTAAAATATTGCGCGGAGGGGGTATGTGCATCAAATTAAAGATCGTCAACCAATCAGATCCAAGAAATTAGCCAAACTTACAACGATCACAGGACGGAAAACGGCAGAGTGAGATGCAATTTCCAGACACTTTATAATCAAATTCGGAGGAAGGCAGACGGCTACTCGTCACAGTAAAGAAACAGCTGTTCATATGATTTGTGCGCGTCACCGTTGTAAACAAAGCAACCTAACCTCAATTTGTGCCAACATAAATACACTAGTATTGAAGGTGTTTTGAGTGTAACAGTGCGTAATAAGGATTGCTCAGTGTATAATCCAGAGCAATTCCGGGATTTAATTTATAAAAAGGGAGTACAGTGATTTTTACAATATTAATTAAGAATTTGAAAAACGATATAATCGAACCACATTCCAATAATGTGCGTAAATAAAGAATGTAGATTAAGGTGTATTCTCAATATTATTCAATCAACAGAACTAACGACAATCCTCAACTTAATTTGAATATTCCATTTTTAAGAATTTTACAAGCAAACAATCATTTATTTATTTATTTATTTATGTATAAATACTTAGTGTGATATAACCACACCTAATTAAAGTTGTTGTTTATTAAACGTAGATCAAACCAACTAGCATGCATAAACGATTGAGAATTGTCAACTGTATGAAACAATTAACGAAAGTTAATGAAAAATTCCAATGTTGTTTATGTTTTGTAATTTAGGAAGAGTCTACTACCATTACTATTTAAATGTTTATGTCTATTATGAATAAGAAACTAAGGTTGTCAAGCTACATAAATACTTACAACCATACAATTACCTTTTTGTAGAGTCAAATAATGATTCAGATGTTCCATTCAATACACTGTTTCAAAATATTATTTTATTGTTCACTTTTTAAATGTTTTATCAAGAATTATTTTAACGTTAACAAACGTCCTTTAAATCATTTATTGTCAATTGACTAATAGTTCTGTTAACCTAAAATGTCCAAAGCAGACATGGTTATAATTTTGAATGTTAATTATTAAGAGATGATTGAATTGTAATCGTCTCCAAACTGCCTAATAACGGTAGAATAAGAGTTCTATTGAATAGTTTGGTATTCTGCAAGCTAAAAGAACCCACACACCTGTGAATTAACTAATTTTAACCAAAAAGCATTTAGTCATACACTGATATTGTAAATCAGTTTTACCACCCTGAGATAAATTTTATAAAACAAACAACTCATGTTATTTAAATTTGAATTGAAATAATTAATGATACTTTAGATCATTAAAGAGCATATTAAACTGAATAAATTATTATTTTATACGAGCAAACGGAGTCAGTTAGTCCATTTCAGTAGGCTAGATTTCAGAATAGGTGAACGACTCTTATTGGATAGCTCGACACGCAGAGGTGAATTCAAATACGGTAAGTCAATCTACAGATTAGATTGCTACATCGACCCTGCAAGAGACCCTGCAAGATCGGCAAAACCACAAGTAAGTGATTGTTCTTACAAGATATTCATGCTCTCAGTGAGGAATCTACGTCACCATTTCGTCTAGTCGACGGAAGAATAACCATTTAAAATAAATTAATCGAAGTTGAAAACAATTCGCTAACTAACTTCCAGTGCATTCATCGGATTTATTTACGTTGGATTCAATGCTAGATTGAATTGAAATAAATAAATCAATAAAAATAATATACTAAACTAAAAGTTATTGAAATATAAAACAAAAATAAACGGTCAGTTAGCACCCTGTAAACAGTCATTATACAAATTGACGCATCCAACGTGGGACTGATAACCGTTAAGTTACAATATAAGCATGTACGGCCGGCTTAGAAGTTAGTTACACCTGGGGATATTTTAAATTGCGGGTCAAGTGATTGTTGCGGATTAGTGGAAAGTGATTATTGTGTTATAATTAGTGCGGTATTGTAATAAGTTGAGGATATTATTGCGTGTGGACCAATTTAATTGAATTATTGTATGAAAGTACTTAGTTGATTTGAAATTGTTATTTGTGAACAATTAAAGCTGGTAATTAGTGATTTCATTTTTGTCTGTATTTTGTTTCCACTGTACAATACGACGATCTGTGAGACCGTCGTAACATTATCTTTTGTTTTCTTTTTTTTTTTTTGTATGCCCCTTAACAATGGCTTTGATGTCACAGCTAGAACGGCCATGGAAAATTAATATGCCCGTTCTGTAGAAATTAATATTATATTTACTATTTCGTTGAACTTAAAACGTCTTACAGCGTTCAAATTTCTCTTATAGGATTGTGACAGACGTCAATTTCAACTTTTATAAATACGCGTCCAGTAAATTTCACTTAATAATTTTGTTATTGTAAAAATTAGGTAGGATTATGTAATTTATTTAGGCATACTTCCCTTCCACTTAAGCTCCGCAAAACTCACCCAATCCGGTGTCATATAATCTGAATATTAAATTATATGAAAATACGTTCGTGTGTGTGTGTGTACCTGTGTGTTTTATGATTGTGGTAGAGCTAGATATATGAAGCAGGAATTGCTCTTACAGTTACACAGAGTAACTGGTTGATTGGATTGGTTTGTAAACTCTCATAGTTTTTCAATAAATTAACGTTAAACAAATGTTTGAAAAATTAGAAAAACGGCTAATTTCATATTCTCATATTTTTATGTTAATTATTATTCAAATAGAACGAAGTAAATCTCACATTATCTGGAATCACGTCAGCTTTAAATTCATATTCAAGTTCCTAAATATGCTTTTTTTTAAAAACCGTGGTTTTTACTCCTTAACTTATAGGCGTTATCCCAAGAACTTTTGGCTCTTTTTATGTGAGACAATTTAACATTCTTGCATAAAAATCTTCTGTTTTTTCCTGAATTAGATTCGAAAAGAGCTAATTTAGCTGGGTAAATACAGTTCTCTGAACTACGTCAGCATAGTGTTGACGTGACACGAATATATAATACAATATCATAGCTGTTACTACAAGGATTCATTACTACCAATACTAGCAATATTCTATGGCTTTATACGGTCATTCTGAAACATGCAAGGGAGTGCGTGGCATTACTGCCTTGTAATAATTATCCACTTAGTCGTCTGAACTAGAGGTCGGCCGATATAGGCTATCTATAACAGGTATTTCGGAACGGTATTTTTGTGGAACGGATATAACAGTGACTGAAAAGTTGAAATACCTGTTCCGATTCAACGATAACTGAAAACTGAAAAGTCGAAATACCCCTTCCGATTACTTGCGGCCTGGCGGTTCCGAGTCGCCGAACCTCCCTACGCAACTAACGAATAAACAAGTAAACGAGTACTACATGTATTACAAGTATTACGAGTACACGAGTACAAAGCCACTTTTTGGTGCTGAATATTTCATTCTGCGCATGTGCCGATTGCCATACAAGTATGAAACGAAGCAAAACAGCGAGGTTCAGAACATCTCTATGCCAAAGAGATGAAGCTGTTTTTAATAAATTTAAAAATTCATACTGATGTTATATTTATTCTCGTGTGTTATGCAGATATATAATACAGATTATAATAACAAATTATATATTATACTAGTCACCAACTTTGTAAATTTTGAAAAAGCGAATTATATTGCGCTATAACCTACAAAGTGGCTGATAGGCCATATAGTACTTTTTGTTAATGTGACTTCGGAAATGATTATAACTTCACTGCACATCTCACGTAAATGTTTTTGACATTCTTTGTTGTGCTATGACGTGCACTCTAAATTTCATTGCCTGAGTTTTGCAACTGATTTGTTTAACCAAAATGGAATCAATAATTGTTATCAATTAAATCTATGTTACTTTGTTTACTCCTAGTGAAAACTTGAATTAGTATTCTGAAAGGAAGATAGGCCTACAAATTCTCTTGTTTCTTGTTTTCTTTTAAACAGTGTAGCATGACAGAAAATCCATCTTATTATAAGTCAAAAAATAAGCAAGAATAGGATAAAAAACTAAACTGGCAAAAAAGAAAATTACCATAATAATTAAACAAGAACAAAAGAAAACTGAAATCCTAAATTCAAAGAAGTCAAATTCATTAACACCAACTTAAGTGATAGTCCAACTTATATAGTAAATATACCCAGGTAGAATAGGAACAGTTAAGAAAAAACCGTATATAAACAAAACCACCGAATAAAGAAATAACTAGTAAAAAAACAGTATCACATAAAAATAGAACCCCCAAAAGCGTATAACATAGGAAAGGTACAATACAGTAGAATAAAAACTAGGTAAATTAAAAATAAGTAAAAATATTAGATATATGATGGAAAGTGTACAAAGATAATTTATTTTGAGTGTGAAAAAGTGACTAACAATAATCCCATTTAAGTGATGTTCCTTATTCCCCAATGACTAGATAAAATGACTAGAAATCAGATTTGGGAATATAGTGAATAATGAGGGGAACCAGGGTAAATCACTAAATTAAAACAAAATAAACTGAAATAAAACAAAATAAACAAAGACTGAATAAAAATTAATTTTAAGAAAGTATTTAAATAAAAATAGATTTGTTTGTTGTGTTAGCAGTTCATTGAACTCATAGCATTGAATGCTTGAGATTGGATTTATTTTTCAATTGATATCTTTATTATGTTTTAATGGTATCAGTTAATCAAAAACAATATTGTAATTGAGTAAGGTCAATTTAGTTGATAAGATTTTATTAGAATTGTATGTCAGAAAGGGTATTAGCAAGCTGAAAGAATAATAAACTTTGTAAATGAACTAACATAAAAATATAGGCCAAATTGTAAATCTCAACATTATAACTTAAAAGTAAATAAGAATGAAACTAATTAAATGAATGAAATTTGTTGAATGTAAATCACTAACCATTTATAATAAATGTAACAACACTTGGTGAAAAGAATGAAGGAATGTATAGGATAGTATTAGGAAAAATGAAGGTATAATAACACTGGAGTCTAAAGAAAAGCCTAAATTGAAGATAGTATTTAAATTAGATAAGTAAATCATAAAATTACTCAGAATTAGAGAAACCAAATAATAAGAATTCAACCAATAATCTTATTTAATACTAATGGGAATATAACATAGATTGTAAACCATTTAATGTGGGAGAAGGTAAATTAATTAAGGCCTACAACCAAATATACTGTAAATGTGACTTTTGAGTTAAAAGATACTATAAAATGTATCATGTATTGTCTTAAATTATTCAGAATCCAATAAGGAATTTGATTAAGTAATTGGAATTAAATAATAATAGATAATAAACAAAATGTAATTAATAATATAATGTAAAATTAAATTCTTTTGTACAAAACCAAACTTGTGACTTCAATCAGCTGACTGAAAAAATGTAAATTTACTAATAAATCAGCCATGACCTTTTGTATGATGAAGAAAAATACTAGGAGTTAATTGTTAAACGTCCAGGTGATCACATCAGAACGAGAGAGCTCAAAAAGGTAAAAAATATAATTTGACATGAACTAAACCTATAAAAAAAAAGAAATTTAAAATACGATTTATTAACACTAAAGTCAAATAAAAGAAATCCAACCATTACATGTAGGAAGAATGGAAATAGTAATCAAGATATTAGAACAATCCAGGCACTAATTCAGAATTTGCCGATGTGAATATTACCATTACAAAACTGGACGAGATATTTGAACGAGGTCATTGTTAACCACCTATTGCCGAACCAAACAACGGATCACTAATAAGGGATAATCACTCTAAGACGAAGAAAATTACTCGCTACTAGTATGATGAAGGACACATAAAGAATCCATATTGTAACAATATTTTAAATTCGTGTTATTAAAAATAAAAAAATTTTGGTTGTGTTTGTTTTTGGAATAATATTGTTTTAATTGGTTTTGTTGTTTCGTATTTAGTAAATACTTTTTGTAATTGTTTTATGTAAATATTTAAATCTTTTATTTCTGTTTCCGTCAACTGTATCACTTTGAGTTTTTTGAATTAATTTCTGCGTTAATTGTATTAGCTCCAGCACTAATCGATAGACGGTTCTTCTTCTTATTTAGGTATCCTCCTTCCATTTTGGTAATGGCCGCCTTTCGGATAGTCCGTGATCTCAATTTTATTTTATTTTATTTCTATTTATTAATTTTATAAATAAACAGAAACCAATTTGCAGAAATTCCAGATTTATTAACAAATTTTATTATATATCGAGTGTTAATCGATTATTCAACAGTAGTATCGACTCGTTTCTCAGGGCTGTCGATTATTTTTACATCTGTATTTAATATTAATTATCAGGTTCTTTGAACGGTTATATTATATAGTCAGAGAAAAGGTAATGTCAGGAAAGTATAACACTTACAAGTAAATAGCTTAAAAATTAAATATTACAAAGTTATTGTTTAATATATAATGTTTATTAAAGTAAAAATTCGAACCATTGACGTCTGGACGACTATACTGGCAACGCTCGCTTTGAATTGTGGGAGTCAAGATGGCTGCTTCCGTACTGCATCTGTTAACATGAAGTCGGCTCGACGAAATTTTCATCCAATAAATGTTGCCTTTTCAATGTTTCCTCGTCTCCGCAGTTGTTATTATTCCTTCTGGTGTTAGTGGAGTGGTCCTGGTTCAGTGTTTTGTGATTCACTTCGATTAAATGTGTTAAATAATGTTATAATTCATCTTTGTCAATAAGGTCGAGACTTGCACAGTTCGTCTCGTTATTAATAATTATTTGTTTTAGTGGTTTAATTTATTAATTCACTTATTTACTGTTCCGTATTACTTTAGTTAATGGTTGTATTAGTTGTTCTCACTGAATTTAAAGTTTAAGTTAATTTTTTAGAAATTTACGATTTTTCACTGTAGACTAGGGTTACTGAACGAACGCCATACTTGTCTTGCTATAGGTTAATATTAGCTAAAATCTCGTTCAAGTGTGCTTGACAAAGTCTAATAATCAACTGTTCTAACTTGCTTCGTCATCTGAAGACGTCTTAGCCAATTTAATATTAGCAATACATTGTTTTAAATCTTTTTCATGTATAAAATTACATTATATTACTGAATATATTTTTGCTATTATTTAATTCTATTAAATACTAAATACATAATCTCTTTCTTTAGTTCATTCTCCTTGATTTGATACCAAATAAGATATTTTTACTAAGTTTTTATCTAAAATGCTATATTTACTTCTTTTTAAAAGGTAGGCTTTAAAAATTACTTCCTGTTCTTCTCAAAATGTTTGCCATTTTATATGTTATATTTATGTTTGTACTAAATCTCAGATTGAAATAAAATGCTTATATTCCCTTAATTTCTTGTAATTTTATTAATTGGTTATCTTTTTAAATATTATTCTTTAATTTGTGACTCCCCCCCTTTGAATTTTCAGTTATTACATTTGCATTTTTTCCAATAATTCTTCCTATCTTTTTACAATATCTTTCTAAAGTATAATTGACATTATATTACTCTGTGACTGATTTACCTTATATAAATTTCATCAGTTTAACTAGTTTACTGGACTTAATTCATCAATTATAATGTTGTTGAGATTTACCATTTGGCCTAGATTTTATCTGTGTTTACATACAAAGTTTTTGAAAAATACAGCTTGTTTATACCCCTTCTGACCTTCTATTCTAATACAATATTAATTGAAATTTCCTTAATTAACTATTAGAACATTTAGTATTGAATTCATACTATTAATACATAACAAATATTTGACATTAAAAAAGTGGTATTTAAACTCAGATATTTTAGTCTTGATTATTACTAGTAACACATAATAAATATTTTATAATAAAAGAATGGTATCCACCCTCAGACATTTCATCCTTGATTAACACTATTAAACATAATAAATATTTTAGAATTATAAAACATTACACTCTATTTCCAACATTTAGGTATAGAGTTCATTGATTTTACTAGAAACATAACACATCTGTTCCTTCATTTTTTAACTTTTCTTAAAATTACTTTTGTGCAGTCTTATCTGTTTTTATTTTATATTAGGGATGTATCCCTTGTCACTTCACTTATTAACTACCAGCTCTCTATTTATCTTTCTCATTTTAGTGAATGTTGTTAGATAAAGAGTGGCACTTTCATAGAAACATTTGTATTAGCTTTTCATAATACTATTCTGCCAAATATTATTTATGAAGTTAAATTAAAAACTTTAAACTTGTTTAAAGGTACACAATTACTAAGTTTAAGCATTTAATACACTTTCTTGAAGTTTATATACTATAATATAATAACTTGCACTGGTCCCCTTTTATTTCTTGATACTATCACTAATCAGTTTTATAGCTTTATATTATCAGGAATTTTATTTATAGAGGATTCTTAAGATTTCTTTTTATTCATTATAAAATAAAATAACTTTCATGGGTGCACTTTTACTTATACCTCTAAACACTTTTGTTTACATTTACTTTACATTAGTTTCTGTTTTTGGGTGTTATACTTTCGTTTGTGACTTTTAATCTCTTTAGGGGTTGTTATTTTCTTCTTACTGGGTTTCCTTTGGGTATTTCTTGTAGTCTTCTTATCCTACTACCTTGTTTCTTCAAAATCATTCCTGTTTATTAGGTATTTTGGTTTTTTCCGGGTATTTAATTTCTTATTCATATCCTAGCTTGTTTCGTGAAAAACAGTCTTTATTTTAGGGGTGTCGGTTTGTTCTGGGTTTTATCTTACTTACTGATTCTCATTCTTTGTTTCTTCACTACAATATAGTTTTATTATGTACGTTGGTTTGTTCTGGGTATTTTCCTTACTTACTCCTATCCTACCTGGGTATTTCCTTACTTTATTTTAGTTTTTTGGGTTTATTTTTCATTACACATATTTGTTGCATAGTTGTTTTTTTCTTTATTTTTATTTCTTCCAGTTATGATTGTATTTATTGTGATACTTATTTGTTTTCATTTGGATTTTTCCTTGATATTTATTTATGATCGTATTTTATTCATTATAAAGTGGATAATCTGTCATGCTACAATATTTATTTGGAGGAGAATCGACTTGAGAATCTTGGTGAACTTCGTAGCAAGAAGGCGGCCATCTTTAATCGTATACCCGAGCGTCAGTGTGATGACGTCAGCTCAAGCATAGCCGTTGGTTCGAACAATTCAATTTTTAATAACATTTTTATAATAAATCTTATTTCTATTTAATCATTAAGAACTTTTTAATTGTAAGTATTGTATCTTTCAGCATTACCCTTTTTCTGACTTTTGATAACAGTTAAAAGAACCAAATGAATTTTTAAATGTTAATAGTTTAAATAAGATAAACCGAACGACCTGAGATAAAGAGTTTTCGAGCTGTGAATCAGTGTTTCGACTCAAAGTCGATTAATCGCAACAAGATTAATAAATTCATTTAAACATTCCATTTTTGAATTTTATTACTTTGTAAACATATATTTAAAAGAATTTCAGGTAGCACTTGAAGCTTGGACATCAAGGAGGAAGAGAATAACATCACAAAGGAGTACAATTACCAAATATCCAAATACCACTAATCGATTATTCTATTTAAAATAATCCCTTTAACGCGTTAAACCAAATTTAATAAATAACCAAAGAAAATAAATTAGAAAGGGAATTAATATAATAACGAGGAATAATCTAATAAATAATAAATTGATGAATAATTAATAAATAAAATAAAAAATAAATTAAAAAATAATATATAAATTTTTTTATAAACAAAATTTAAACAACATTTTTACATATTCGTATTTATTATTTTTGTAACACCAATAAAACGGATCGTTACAACAGTAACAGGTTAATAAAGTCAGAGTATAAAGTAACACTGTTAATACTTTTGGCTTCAATTTATTTCTTATAACAAATTATATAATACAGGTATATGTATAATACGTATATAGTAACAGGTATTCGTACGTGTTTTTTTGAACAGTTTCGTTCGTACCTGTTATTTTCAAATACTAGTTTAACACACCCCTAGTCTGAACTGCGTTAAAACACATACCATGTTAGAAACTGACCACGGATGTTATGCGAAGACAAGAACAAACCAGTACCAGGACTGGCGTCCTCGTATTCGGTTAACATGTAATATGGGCAAACAATTTTGTGCGCGTCTGATAAATATACTACTTCGTTTCCGTTGCGCCAGAACCAAACTGGAGCACAATACAATTAGTGTTGTACTCAGAATTCAATTAAGGATTCTCACATACACTAAAAATTTTGTTGAAATTAGTTTGACAACTGTCCGTGCTATTAAGCCGTGGTCCACTACTGTCGCATAAAACGGTCGTTTCGGCCCCACCGTTGGAGTCCATCTTCATTCATGATGAAGGTTATCAACGCTCATTCATATCACCCTGAAACTCAGAAATTGGCTCCTTTTAATGCCTTTATACACAGATTATTGAGTACACCTTTATGTAGTAATGACTATCAAGAGGAGATAAATACCATTAAATATATAGCTATAAATAATGGGTATAAAGATGACATAGTTGACAAGCTTATACGTAAACACAAATACAAAATGAAAATAAAAATAAAAACAAAACAAAAACCGACAGGAACAAGAACTATTATGTCACAGCAGAATACACCAATGTGATGCCTAATATACTTAGCAATGAATTCAAAAAACTTAATATTAACGTCTCCTTTCGAACAAACAACAATCTGAAAAATATATTTAAACTAAGACCACCTAGAACAATGGAAAACAGTTCAGGAATATATAAGATACAATGTAGTGACTACGATAAGTTCTATATCGGCCAGACTGGACGTAGGTTTTTAGAAAGATTTAAAGAACACATGCCGAAAAGGGACATTAGACATTTGAAATCGACATTCGCCATGCATCTTGTAAATGAAAACCATAGTTACACTAGTTTCACAGATAATTTAGTACCCTTACACATATGTATCAAAGGCAGACTTATGGATGCTCTATAAGAATTCGAAATTAACAGAGCTTCCAAAATTAATAACAAGTGTTTACTCAATGACCAACTCCTTTTCAAATCCAATATATTATACGACACAGTAATGAAGATAAATAAAGAACTTAGAGGCTCACTCAGTTGTGTGTTGACAATAGTACAGTGCGCACTGCTACGAGATGTTATGTCAACGTTAATCGTATGACTTGTACATTTGTGTTATGTTGTTCATTTATTTATTGTTCTTTACTTTACTGACGAGCCCTAGAAAATAGGAGGAAGTTTACAATATACCTGATGATGAAAGTTTACTTTCGAAACATGTAGTGATACATATTGAAAAACTACAAGACCGCAAGACGGACTATAAGGTATTTATACTTATATAAATTTATTATTAATGCGGTCTGGAGACTATACATACATAATGAATTTATTTAATATTATAAATGTCCCTGAGGTCTATCGCCAAAAGCTCTAGTTTCCATATTCAAGTTTACAAGAACATTAATATATTTTTAAATTTGAATAATGAGTAAATAATTGTTCAAAATATAATTGAGTATAACTGAAGTAATCTCATAAATAAATGGTCAAGCAAGAACCATATTATTTTATTATAACTATATTTAATATTACCTTGTGTATCCAAGTACACTGGTGCTCCTCCTTGCAACTTCAATGTTTCTTTAAAAAACTACGCGTTTCGGGACTCATGGTCCCATCATCAGGTTGATAAAAAACAAGAATCACTCACATGGAGTACGTCAACTTAATAAGAAATAAATAAAAAGTTTCACTCGCACATACCGCGTGTATACAATTACACAACTACACGATGCGCATCGTATCGGAACTTGCAAGCGACTAACCGTTACGCGTCGCACTATCTCTACCTTTATCTATTTGTTGTTCCAACACGCGTATGGCCGTGTCATACAGTCCGTTGGACTTAAAAGAAAGCTTGTCGTTCAAGAGCTGATTACCTTGGGTTTTTGAGGCCTTATAAATTTCAAATTCTTCCAGCGCGTCCATAAGCCTGCCCTTTTTACAGAAATGCAACGGCTTGAAGCTACTTTGAAAACTCGAGTGATTATGGTTCTGGTTGACTATATGCAAGGCAAAGTTTGATTTTATCTTCTGGATATCACCTCTAGGGAGATGTTCTCTGTACCCATCCAGAAATTTCCTGCCCGTTTGTCCAACATAAAAATTATTGCAGTCCTCGCATTCTATTTTATAAATACCAGAACAGTTTTCTACTAGTCTGTTGGTCACTGGTCTCAAAGCGTTCAAAATACAATTACTCGTTTTCAAAGAAACTGCAAAACCGTGTTTTTTAAAAACGTTCTTAATAGTATTAGGCAAAAGATTTGTAAATTCTGTTGGTATATATTTAATGTCACTGTTGTGTGTTTTGTTTATGCTCCTATTTTTATATATGTTCCTCCTCTGCCTCGCTACTATTTTGTCTACAACTGTACTATTGTAACCGTTGGCCACCGCGATATACTTTATCGTATTAAGCTCATCGATGTAGTCTTTCGCCTCTAACGGAATTTTTAGTAATCTGTTAACCAACGAGTTGAATGATGCCATTTTTTGTGCAAATGGATGAAATGAAGAAGCGTGAATAGTAATATCTGTGGCAGTTGGCTTCCTATAGATGTTGAACCTAAACAAATTATTTATTTTTCGCACAGTTATGTCCAGAAAATTTAGGCTACTGTTATTTTCCATCTCCAACGTGAACTTTATTTTTGAGTGTATACTATTCATGTATTTACTCAAGGTTTCTATTTGTCTATGTGTGCCATTAATAACAAGGAATGTGTCATCCACATACCGAGTGTATGAGATGATATTTTTGTAAAGCTTGTTTTTATGCGATAAAATATGTTCATTTTCAAAATAGTTAAGATAAAGATCGGCCAAGAAACCACTAAGTGGCGATCCCATTGCAAGGCCGTCGTAAAAAGGGCCGTCGTTGCATTTCTGTAAAAAGGGCAGGCTTATGGACGCGCTGGAAGAATTTGAAATTTATAAGGCCTCAAAAACCCAAGGTAATCAGCTCTTGAACGACAAGCTTTCTTTTAAGTCCAACGGACTGTATGACACGGCCATACGCGTGTTGGAACAACACATAGATAAAGGTAGAGATAGTGCGACGCGTAACGGTTAGTCGCTTGCAAGTTCCGATACGATGCGCATCGTGTAGTTGTGTAATTGTATACACGCGGTATGTGCGAGTGAAACTTTTTATTTATTTCTTATTAAGTTGACGTACTCCATGTGAGTGATTCTTGTTTTTTATCAACCTGATGATGGGACCATGAGTCCCGAAACGCGTAGTTTTTTAAAGAAACATTGAAGTTGCAAGGAGGAGCACCAGTGTACTTGGATACACAAGGTAATATTAAATATAGTTAGTTATATGCAACTTGGAGACCACAACACAATATGTATATTTTATTATATTTTGTAACTGATTAGATGAGTAATTGTAAATATGAGAATTACATCATTAGAAGATTGTTAATTAATTGAGACATTAAAGATATAATAAATGTCCTCTATTAATATTTTAATTAATTGAAAGTTTTATTTAAGTGGTATATATTGAAAACCACGCTTGTAAAGACAAGATCAATATTTAAATGTTATACGTATTAATCACGTTCCTATAATATTTATATGTGTTATATGTATATGTCTGTGTACTATTTCAGGTCATATATAAATTGTGTATGTGTACACCATGTCTTAGAAATTTAAGAAATAAGAGTTAAACACATTATGAGTACATTATATTCAGATTGAATATAAGGGTTCATATAATAAGTAACCCGCATTACACATTTAAATAACATGAGAATTTGAATTTAATTTTTTGAATAAATCAAATGAATATACTTTTCTTAAACAGTCGTACTAATTTCACAACCAGTACTAAATCCTCTGTACTCTTTACTTGTAAATTAAAACTTATAACGTTATTCACGTGCTTATCCACACTCAACCAACGACCAAAGCCTGCGACCCAGCCGGGGAACATCAAGGTCAATACTGCTGAAGAAGAGTACACCTCCGAGACGTGGGTAAGTGCGCGCATATGAGTAAGAGCGTATGTGTAAAAGTAAGTGTATCAAAATAACGTTGTATAGAAATTGTCGCTGCCAACGTGGGGCCACGACATAAAGAAAGTAAATGTTAATTATCATTACAAGTAAATGGCACCCTGGTAATAAATAAAGTCTAATAAATAATTAGCAAAAATATTGTAAGAAAGAATTAATAGTCAATTAATGTAATAAATAATATTACAAATTGTTATATAAGTACAGAGAGAAAAAAAGTTGTGAAATTAATACTGATAAATACAATAATTTAAATAAAGAAATATAGAGTCACGGTTGAGCAATAATAAAAATATAATTCATATAACGAATTAGTTAGGACACAGTAGTCTACAAAAACAAAAATGGCGAAGCAACCAACAGTGAACTTCGAAACGATGTTTAAACGACTTCAAGAAGAGTTGAAGACGAATAGTGCAGAACTAAAAACTCAATTAGAAAGTAGCAATGAAAAATTAGAAAAGGTAGAAAATAAATTAGGAAGATTAGAAGATAGTAATACGAGATTAGAAACTCAAATAGAAGATAGTCGTAATAGATTAGAAATTACTATTGAAGAAGTAAAATCGCAATTAGAAAATAATATAGAACTTGTCAGTAATACTTTAAAAACAGAGCTTACTGCACGCGTTGAAGCAGTCGAACAGCGAGTTCAACAGTCACTTAATGAACAAGCTGTAAAGATCGACAGTAAATTCAAAGAACAGCGTGAATATACTACACGTGAAACAAAAGAACACATTCGACAACTGGCTGAACAGTGGAATGAAAAGTTTAAAATTACTAAGCAGGAGCAAGACCTCAGACACAAAGATGTAAATGAGCGCAACTTGGACAATACTAATAAAACAAAGGAACTCACTGTGAGGACCGAAACTGTAGAAATAGCTGTGGAGGAGGTCACGAGGGAAACTACACACCACTCCATGGAAATTAACAATATGAAAGATGGACTACAAGAGGAGGTAGAAAAACTACGAGCAGAAGTCAAGAGACGACCCAGTGCTATGATGATGTGTGCTGCAAAGGTAGACGATCGAGAGAAGATCAGTTTTAAAGATAATAAATGGGAGAATCCCATAGAATTTGTACATAAGTGTGAACGAGAAATGGCAACAATAGGAAGCAACCTAAACGACAGAGAACGTATAGAATTTGTAAGTCGACATTTCCAGGAAACAGCATCCAAATGGTATAAGATTGTTCGGGACCAAACAAAAACTTATGAACAGTTCAAGGCATCCTTCAAAAATCGATACTGGAATATACATACCCAGAGAGAGGTACGAGACCAGCTGGAGTATGGGCGGTATTACGTCAACAGCAAACGTTCCATGGAAGACTACATAATACAACTTGTCGAACGGTGTAAGCATCTTAGACCAAGTTTCACGGAGCACGAATTAGTATTAAAATTAAGCTACCATTTTGACAGACACATTAGACTTGCCGTATATACCCAAGGAGTTAAAACCATAGAGGAACTTCTTATTCTTGTAACGCAATCATCACAGTTTGTTAATAAACAATACGAAAGAGGAGATACCCAGCCGCAGCAGCAGCAGTACTCTACACAACATCCAATACAACACAAACCGACGCAGTTTGCGAAGAAAGAAGAGAATTAGAAAGAATATAAACAACCCTTCGAAAAAGGTAATTCATCTCCACATAAAGGAGCGTACTTACATCCAGGTACGTCTAAAAAACAATTAAAACCGTACAATGCAAACGTGCATAATATTAAGGCAAATAATAAACATAATAATAATAAAAATAATTATGAAAATAAAAGTGTACAACGGCTGACACACCCGTCAACATCCAAAGAGAGAGGGGGTGAATGTAGCACGACAAGGGAGAAGAAAAATGAATGACGGCCAGGAAGAAGCCGAACGCCAGCACAAACAGGTTTTAAAAGCGACTCGTATACAAACAAAACACCGGTACGAACAGGCTTGTTAAACGACCTGCACACACAGGAGCTACGCGACACCCCAAACGATACAAACAATCCACAACAGGAAATAACGGTATCCAAAACCTATTGTCTTATATTAGGGGCGACAATAAACAATGTAAATATGAAGATTCTCGTTGACACTGGAAGTGAGGTATCAGCTGGACCTGCATCAACCGGAACAAAAACCATTTCAAACATGCACCAGTGTTACCGATTAACAATTATTACATAACAACGGCGACAAAAATGAAACAGATTGCCACCCAACAAATATATGTTAATTTTAAGTGTAATGAACTTGTATGCGATATTCCTATGATAGTAGTAGATAAGTTTACATATGATTGTATCATAGGTATCGACGTATTAAATAAATTAGGAGCAGTTATTAATTTAGAAAATAATTCAATGACATGCAAAGTTGAGGGAGGACTCTACAAAATTAAATTTGAAGAAAGACAGAACAACGTGGAAGCAGAACAGGAACCATTCGTCATCTCCAGACCAGCTGTAAAACACGCTGCAAGTAACATCAATATGCAAGAGGACAATCAACACGAAGGGATAGAATTAATAGAAGAGTTGATACAGGAATATCAAGATATATTTAGCGACGTTCCTACAATTACGAATGCTTATGAACACAAGATTCAGGTCACCGATCCTACTAAGTTCGTACGGAGGATATATCCGATTCCCATTAAATATGCGGAACCAGTCGAAGAGGAAATCAGAAGAATGTTGGATAACGGCGTAATAGACCGGTCCAACAGTAGCTTCATCAATACTCTCGTTGTCGTCAAAAAGAAGACGGACGAAATAAGGCTGTGTTCAGACATGAGGAATCTAAATAGTGTCGTCGAAAAGGATTTTGATTGTGCACCGAATATAGAAGAATTATTTAACAAGTGTCAAGGAGCAAAATATCTAACCAAGTTAGACTTGACTTCGTCATTTTGGCAAATTCCCATTCGTAAACATGATCGCAAATACACCGCATTCCTGTACAAGAACAAAAGCTACCAACATCGAGTAGTACCCTTTGGATTGAGTACAAGCCTCGCAGCAATTGTAAAGTGTCTGGAAAATGCACTAGGACCAGAGGTGGAACCATACACCATGATCTTCGTGGACGACATCCTTGTAATCTCAACAACGTTGGAAGAACACCTTCAGCATCTGAACACTATATTTCAAAGTTCAGAGACGCTAATCTCTCTTTGAAGTTAGAGAAGTGCGACTTTATTAAAACTTCAATAAAATTCTTAGGTCATATAATATCTGACAAGGGAATACAAACAGACCCTTGCAAGCTACAGAGTATAACGGAGTTCCCAAGACCCAAGAACATAAAAGGGTTAAGAGCATTCCTAGGACTCACGGGTTACTACCGACGTTTTTCATCGTTATATGCGGAGAAAATTCAACCACTTCTAGAACTCACTAGAAAAGAAAGTAAATGGAAATGGCAGATACATCATGAAGAAGCGTTCCGTGAAGTGAAAAATCTATTTCTACATAACATTATGCTGCATCATCCACAACGGGAAGGACGATATATAATCTACGCAGATGCCAGTGACTATGCAGTAGAGAGTGTCCTGTATCAAGAAGATAAACACGGAGAGCTACGAGTCATCGCATACGCCAGTCGAGTCTTCAAAGGAGCAGAAAAACACTACTGTACGTCAGAAAAGGAAATCTTAGCGATAGTATACGCCTTGAAGCAGTTTCGTTATTATGTGTATGGAACACACTTTGAGATACACACGGATCATCAAGCACTTTCATTTTTATTAAGTTGTAAAGCAACAAATGCACGACTAATGAGATGGATACTGGCCATACAAGAGTATTCATTCACAATAAAATATTGTAAAGGCTCGGATAATATAATTGCCGACACACTAAGTCGTTATCCACAACAAGAGACACAAGAAACTCATGCAGCTAAGTGGAACGATGTGAAAATATTAAATATTACATATCAAACAGATGATAGAGTTAAATATTTGCTAAATAACATAGCAAGTGAACAAAATAAAGATCCGCAGATAAGTCACTTGAAGTTATCAACACTATCTAGTAAATATACGATAAAAAATAGTATATTGTATAAACTCATAAATTATGATTGGAAAATAGTCCTATTACCAGAGATGTTAAAAATATTAACTATACCATGTCATCAAAGTTTAGCACATGCGTCGGCTTTAAAATGTCATTTAGCTTTCAAGGAAGACTTCATTTTGAATAATTTGTTTAGAAGGATAAAAGCTATCTTAAAAGGATGCTACGAATGTCAAACAGCACGACATCCGAATCTTCACACATACGTAGATATGCAAAATATAAAGACACAGGAAAAGGGAGAATTAGTAGCAGTAGACTTCCTGGGCCCATTTCCGAGAGCTATTCACGGGGGTACAAAGCACATACTTGTATGTATAGATGTGTTCACCAAGGCAGTTCAACTCTACGCTATTCGAAGACCTACCACAAAAAGTGTACTGAATGTCATACTACGCAAATACGTACCGAAGTATGGTCAAATTAAAAAAATATTGAGTGACCAAGGTAAACAATTTCAAAATAAAGCATGGACGGAAACGCCAACTCGGCACGGCATACAACCAGTGTTAACGTCAATACGACATCCACAAGGAAACCTTGCTGAATGGGTAAATAAAGAGTTAGGAAAACATTTACGCATCTACTGTAATAAACAACATAACCGATGGGCAGAGTACATATCATTTTTTGAACAAGCTATAAATGCTACATACAGTGAAGCTACGGGATATACACCGGTGGAACAGGAAACAAATAAAAAACCTAATAGATTCTGGTCGAGAAACATTGACAAACCTCCAAACCAAAATCTACAAATTCCATTAAGTCACAAGTACGACAATGCAAAGAAGAGGATGGAAAAACTTGGAGAAAAGAGGATCGAGAGGTTCAACAGAACGCACAAACTCATCACATTCCATGAAGGAGAGAGTGTGCTACTAAGAAGTAATCCAGTGGGAAAACGAATCGACAATACAGCAAAGAAACTATTCAGACTGTACGAGGGACCCTACTTATTACAAAGGAGGAAAGGACGACACAAATTTATCGTCTACGATCCAACAAGAATCAAGATAATTGGAAAGTACCATGCATCAGCATTCCGTGAATTCTATGGATAAATGAATTAATAAAAAGTCAACTTATAAATCCATGGGAGGGACGTAATCCACCCAGGGAAAGTGAAAAAATTTAAGAACCCTTATAACCACTAATTGTGAGTGTAGTAAATAATAAAATAAATTATTTCTGAGTAAAGAAATAAAATTTGAATAAAATTCAAATTTTATTTTACCCAGCAG
The DNA here is from genome assembly GCA_034769895.1 of Magicicada septendecula. Taxonomy (NCBI): domain Eukaryota; kingdom Metazoa; phylum Arthropoda; class Insecta; order Hemiptera; family Cicadidae; genus Magicicada; species Magicicada septendecula. The sequence continues at coordinate 81,591,702 of CM068368.1, read as the reverse complement.
GGGAATTTATGCAACGATACGTTTAGCATAAGTATATGTATCAACCCCTGACTGAGGTATGATAACATGCTTTCGTATATAAGTATGAAATATGTAAGATGTACATAAAAAAATGATATAATAAATATTCGTTAGGTATAAGAAATAATGTAATAAATATAAGTAGTATTTATATTTAAATAAATCAAAAATTGTAAGTAAGCATGTATATGGAAACATATGGCTTAGTTGGTTTTTAAATGTAACGAAGGGGAGCAATTGACACGCGCTAGCTCGCAGAGGTGACGTCAGAACGACATGCGGTCGCCTGTGTATCAATCTGCGTGTGTGTGTATGTGTACATGTATAAATAACAGACAGGTTAAATTATGCAAACGAGGGTGGAAGATTTCACACAGTTTTTTGAGGATTGTACGTGAACCATAAGTCACACGAATCAGCGACATATGTGAATACATAGCTGACGCCTGGCGCTTCAATTTGACGTTAAGTGGTCATTAATCGTGGGAACGGTTCAGACACCGTGTGAAATTTTGCCATAACTGCTATAATTTACACAGCGTAACATTCAAAATTTGCATAAATAAGGTTTAATATTATACCGAACGATTGGTGTAATAATATTTATAAAAAAGTATGCGCTTCATAGAAAGACGCGTAGGTTGAAACTAACGATTAAACCGACGCGCCGGCCTGTTCAATGTTGTCAGAACAGTTTCCAACAGGAATTCCAACGAGGCAGCAGTATATAAATTCCAACGAGCGACACACTCTTTCTTAGATCAAGATTATTTAGTACGAGGAATCCACGCATCTCGACACCGTAAATTTTACAAAGTTGTAGTAATGTTTTAAACGGTAGTATATAAACTGAAGTGCGATGGAACCGGCAGTACGTCGGTGCAGTTATTAAAGAACTCGAGTGATTTGAAACAGACAATATAAATGAATCTACGAGAGTTGAAACTACATAAATGAATCTACGAGAGTTGTAACTACATAGAACTTCTAGACAGCTATGAGGGACAAGAAAGAAGAGGACGAGGAACTAGACAAGAAGACGAGAAGACGCGGGGACAGCCCATGCATCCACATCCAGCCGTATATCATCACGACTAGAGGTCCACGTCAAAACTCAGCATCCAGGAGACGGAGCGAGGAATTCAACGACGCAGAGACAGAGGAGCTGATACCGAAGAGGATCAACAAACTCGAGAGTCCAGATGACGGTAACAACAAAGTTAAATGGGTGCAGAAAAATGCAGGTGAAGTCGAACATTTATTTAATATTATAAATGACCCTGAGGTCTATCGCCAAAAGCTCTAGTTTCCATATTCAAGTTTACAAGAACATTAATATATTTTTAAATTTGAATAATGAGTAAATAATTGCTCAAAATATAATTGAGTATAACTGAAGTAATCTCATAAATAAATGGTCAAGCAAAAACCATATTATTTTATTATATTTTGTAATTGATTAGATGAGTAATTGTAAATATGAGAATTACATCATTAGAAGATTGTTAATTAATTGAGACATTAAAGATAAAATCAATTAACATAATAAATGTTCTCTATTAATATTTTAATTAATTGAAAGTTTTATTTAAGTGGTATATATTGAAAACCACGCTTGTAAAGACAAGATCAATATTTAAATGTTATACGTATTAATCACGTTCCTATAATATTTATATGTGTTATATGTATATGTCTGTGTACTATTTCAGGTCATATATAAATTGTGTATGTGTATACTATGTCTTAGAAATTTAAGAAATAAGAGTTAAACACATTATGAGTACATTATATTCAGATTGAATATAAGGGTTCATATAATAAGTAATCCGCATTAAACATTTAAATAACATGAGAATTTGAATTTAATTTTTTGAATAAATCAAATGAATATACTTTTCTTAAACAGTCGTACTAATTTCACAACCAGTACTAAATCCTCTGTACTCTTTACTTGTAAATTAAAACTTATAACGTTATTCACGTGCTTATCCACACTCAACCAACGACCAAAGCCTGCGACGGCGACCCAGCCGGGGAACATCAAGGTCAATACTGCTGAAGAAGAGTACACCTCCGAGACGTGGGTAAGTGCGCACATATGAGTAAGAGCGTATGTGTAAAAGTAAGTGTATAAAAATAACGTTGTAATATATATATATATATATATATAAAATGTTGTGATGTTATTCAATTTATTTCTTCTGCATTCTTCTGCAAGTAGTGTAAATTTCGTATTTTTTCTTCTTTTAACACCTTTTACTAAAAAATAATAATGAATAAAATATAAACAATAAATTTTTCAAATATAAACAAGAAATCAGCTGCTGAAGAAAATAAACATTAGAACAATCTTTAACTAATCGACCTAAATCGATTATCAGTTATTTTACATTAAAATCGATACAAATTCGATTATTCTTTAATTTTTATATTAACAAAATTATTTCGATTGTTATTAATTTACTTACAAACCTCTGATGGTACTGATATTTTTCAGTGAAACGTGCGTCAGGTGTTAAAAGAAAATACGAAATTTACACTATTTGCAGAAGAAACAAATTGAATAACATCACAACATTATATAATTGCTGCAAGAAACTTCAAGTTACTTATATAGAATACATATATATTGGAACGTTACAACAATTATACACATATATTACCATGTACTCAACACAACTAAATATGTATTACACCGGCCAGGTCACAGGATTTGTTTCTCTCGTTGCGTTAAGTATATGTAGTTGCACAATCATTAAATTGTTTTTAAAGAGGAGTGAGATGTTGCTGACATGAAATAAATCATTTTAAATCGTTTCAAATAATAATTCTAAGATTTATTAATTAACGGAAAAAATATTTCAATATTATAATTTCAAACATTAGAAACATAAATATTTATCTTTATAGGCCTAAGTGTTACAATATGTACTGTAACCTGCAATGCTATTCATAACGTACCACAAAAAAATAAACACCCATATAATCTTATTGACTAAACAACATGTTAAACAAGTTATTTAAATTCTTTTTATTTCTGTGTGTCTGAAATTAACTCAACTTTTAAATACTGATAGCAACTCAGTTACAAACAAAATAAGATTAAGTTTCAAGAATGAATTTTTGTTGCTATAAACAAAAATAAATTAATCTACCATTTACTTCCAATCTATTATGGACTTATACTGACGCACCCAAAAATACTGCAAAAGATAATTGTTTCTTTACTAGATTTGCTTGTTAACTTACTCTCTTATCTAAGTATTATTTAATCTTAAAACTCTAATTATTATATTCATATTTCAGTTCTTTTTCGAGAGCTCTCTTCACAATAAAATATAATTGTTTTTGTATCACCTGCGTGTATCTGTCGTTACCGTTGCGCGCGCGCGCGCGCGCGCGTGTGTGTGTGTGTCCAGAATGCTGAGAGTATAATGATGATGATGATAATGTTGATGATGGTGCTGTGGTCGTTGTCTCTAAATGCGATGTTGTTGGTGATGCTTCAGAATTCCTTCTTACGTCTTGGTGTGAGTGTGGTAGTGTGGTGTGTGTCCAGAAGTCGATCGGCAAACGGGCAGCGTAACGTCCTGTAGATTTGTTGAGTCCGAGTGTGTGATCGCCCAAAGTTACCAGTGGTATTTACACTGGTGGCGATTTGACAGGAACATTCCTGCTTTCGACAAGTTAAAGATGGTCAGTTCGCTCCAGAGCGTCCTTTTTATTACACTCACTTTTTGGTTAATTATCGCGAACTTATGAACATACTCATCACATGAGCGATCTCATTGTTTGCATAATTTTTCTCTGGTCACTCACAAATACCACACATATTAATTACTCTTTAATTACAACTAGTAATTAATATTAATTAAATAGCATCATTAATATTGCACCTCTGGAAATAAATTTTACATTACCATACTCGTTAAAAATCCCTTAATGGAATGGTATCTTTATAATTGGCGTAAGTCTTTGCTTACAGGTTTAACAGAAGTAATTAGTTTAATAATTCTGTTAAGACCTGAATAATTGGAACAAACAATTCGTAGCACATCACCCCATCGCGTAGTTCAAAACAGGTCACACCTGGCTAACACACACATGCTGTATCTTGTGTACTTTTTCCGACAGGTTAGATTTTGTCAATTCCTGCATTTTCTTGCACAAAACTGCCTAAAACTTTTCCTTATACTTGCTATGCTAATTAGGCCTACATATTAAACATACCGCCCTGGGAAAATATGCAAATATATGTATTGTTGTGTTGCAATATATATATATACAATATTTATTATTTAATAACATAGAATATAATATAATATTTAATAACATTTAATTATTACAAAAACTTATTAAGAAATAAGTGTGAGATACATACATTATATAACGTTGCAAAACTCAGACCCTATAGGGGATCCACAAATAATAAAAAAAAAAAAAGAAAAGTAAACTAATTTAATGAATAATGATCAAAAATGTAAAATGGTATTGAGAGAATAAAAAGAAAACTTGTAAACAAGAATAATAAATAAGTGAATAGACTAGACTGACAAACTAATGACTATGACCCAACCCCAGAGATTGGCCAGATAAAGACAATAAAATAATCAAAGGTAAACTAATGATAAAGAACACAAATAGTAAATCAAAAGCAGTAACGAGCAATATATAAAGTTATGTAAAAGGAAGTAAACTAACCATAATAAATAAGTGAAACAATTGTTAATAGATTATGTGTGTTATTAATAGCCTTATAGTGATATAAAAAAGTAAAACATAAAATGTTGAAAGACTGACTATAAAATTATGTTTAAGAACCAATAAAAACCAAGAGTGAGAGATAGGTAGGAAGTGGTAATGATAAACAGTGAAAGTGATAGAGGTGATAAGAAGAAATTAATATAAACAATTTATAATATTAAGAAAAGAAATAAACAATAGTAATAAACCAGAACAATGATCAAAAGGTTGATAGACAACTAATTTCATGGTGTTAGCAAGTAAGAAATAGAGTAGTGGTGAGTGCAATAATAAGAAAACATCCTGTATTACTAAAATAATCACAAGGATGATTATCACAATAGAATAGATGGTGTCCAGACACTATTCACAAAAGTTGTTATTTGTTTAGTTGAAAGAGTTGTGGTTATAAGAAGGAATATGGCTGGATAATGAACAGAACATAAACCTATTTTTATGTTATACTTTTATAGTAGTACTAAGTGCTAACAAAGTGTGTAAGAAATAGTAGTAGGTATAAGTAATGGTATAAATTTAACAATTATAATATTAATCATCATTGTAAAGATAGAAAAAAGAATATCAGACAAGGAATGATTTTGTAAAATTATAATAATATTCATTTATTGTAAACCAGCCCAAAGTAATTCAAAAGTAAATAAGTAATAAGTGACAGCAAGCAGAACATATGGAAATAATAAATAATCTTTAAATTGTGTAAAATAAGAAGTTATAGACAGTTACAGCTTAGGCCTATAAAATGCCTAACTGTTAAAATTCAAAATAAACTATTTGTAAGCAATTAACTATTGTATTTGAAAATTAAGACCAAGTAACTTATCAATGACAATTAACTAACCATAATAGTATGTTAGAAATATAATAAACAGAAAAAATAAGTGAAATATGTAATAACATAACATTAGCAATTTTGTCAAAACATTAATACATGACCAAGCCCAGCTTTGTGGGATATCAAATTAATCTTTGAAAGAAAATAGAGACATAAATGTTAACATTTCATACATTGGTAATAACACCAAGGAATAAAAGCAATTATAAAATATTTATTCATTTTGAACAAAAACCCAGGATTTATAACAATAGATACAAATGTATACAACCAATAAATTTGGAGATGGTTACCATAACAACGAAAGTTATTATATTAAAACCGTTATAAAACGAGGGAGTCCATTATTAACGATCAAGAGAGACAGATGCCAAACTGAATTCGACTCAATTAAAGTTTCAAAAAGAGAGAAATACAATCAATATTAAAATGAGATGAACCCAAGAAGTAAAACATAGATCCATTAAACCAAGGATAAACTATAAACCAAATTTTAATAATTAAAAATTGATAAAAACTCTGATTAATTGAAATAGAAGCTATAAGAAAAAGGAAAACCAAATGATGAAAAATTAATGAACGTAACAACCCAATCTGGAAGAAATACCTGTGACTCATCACAAGAAACGACAAGGTTTTGTTCAGTATAATTGAATTACCAGTAATTGGGAACTAAACTAATTAACTTTTTTCACAAAACAATAACTCTCACACCGAGCTTGGTAACTTAAATTCTTTCAAGGATTGATCGATAATATTTATTAAGCTTGTATGTAAATATAGCTTAACCTATGTGCAAAGACTAAAAGATTAACACACACTTTTTAACACTAAGAAACGAATTGTATGTAAACCTTCATAATATTTAAGTACCACTGATGTAAGGTTGTGTACTTTAATAACATCTTGTTTTAATTTTTTCGTAATCAAAAGAACTCATGGACTGAATGAATTGTGTAAAATAAACAATATCGGCGGCCATGTTGGTTTCGCTAAACTGTTCAATCAACATAGCAAACCCCTGAGATATAATTTGTTTATAGCCGGAGCAAACCTTTTTTATAATAGGCTAATCTCTTTTGTATTTGAATGATAAGTGATTAGCGCTTTTGAACACTAATAAACTAGTACTGATCATTAATAGTATTGTTTTATTTGAAATATATTATAACTTTTGTGTACTTTAGATGAGAACAAAATTCTTTACCAGAATTGTATGTTGGCAGTACATCGAACGGCACGCGAGATTCGAATTCCCGCCAGTCCGTGTGGGTAATTTGAATTTGTTATCACCGCACAGAAGACGACATAGATCGAAACTTTTAATTGATTTAATAAAACAATTTGGCGCCTATCGGGAAATAAATGCATCGATTAAGGACAGGTAAGGATTGAACAATAGAAAGATTCGGTACTGGTTATTCGTGCGTTCGCGACAGACATCGTCAGCGAGAGAAGTAAGAAACCGTACGATTTCGTTGGGTTACAATATGTACAATACAATTTTCTGTACTGAATATATTATAACTTCTTCTAATTTCTTGTTTATTTCGTTAACGCTATGTATTTCATTTACAAAAAGTCACAAGAAATGACTCAAGAAAATTACATAATATTCTAGTACTATCTAGTTTCTGACGACTCACAGACGTTGCTGACCAAGTCCTCATGGCGATCGCGTGTAGTGGGCGTCATTTTGTGTTCGCTCCTTTCGTTTTTGGGGCTCCGGTTTTCCCCAAATGTTGCCATTCCTTCGTCTGAGCTCGTGTGTCCTCAGACAACTCTTGATCCGGCTCTGCTCTGCTAGTATGAACTTTATTTTAGGTTTATGTTCACATTCGTCCTTGATAACAGCAGATACATATTCTATTGTTACGATAATTACGTAACGCTCCCGACTTTTCGAGAGCGTCATTCTACGCGCTTCTCGGCTAGCCAAGCAGTTTCTGCGTCTCTGTCAAGGCCGTTAAGTAGCTTCCAGACTGTTCAACCATTTTTTAACTACGAAAATTATGTTGACACGCGGCCAAGTTTATGGAAAATTATTCTGGAACATCCGCGGCATCAAGACACATGTGTAACAAGACATATGAGTCCAATATTTCAGAAACCCAAAATATTAACACATGTCAGAATAATCGAGTGAACAAGACACACCAAGTGTTTAATCTAAAATGCCAAGAATTAAACTACATGAGCAACTGATCAAGAGAAATAAACTCACAACACAATAGTTAATAAGAACTAATGGTAACTAACAAATGTAATAACATTATCAGAAGATCCAGCAAACAATGATTGTACCACAGGAACCAACAACCCAATAGTTTCGGTCAGTAAGGAACAAATGAAGACAAGGAAGAAACATACTACGAGAAAGACACCTAACAACCATGGCATAAAATATAGATTCCAAGAGCCAGTCAACTATAGAATAACATCTTACCCGTATAAACAATAACTGAAGAACTTACAGATGGAAAAGGTAGACAATAACTGACTAAATGAGATCACCCATACAGTATACATCTAATAATATTGTAAATGAGTAGGACATCCTATATTAGACAATGAGTGAAAATGACAATAATGTTAATATAAAAGAAGCTGTAAATAAAAGCATAATGACATGTTATGCACAGCATCAATGTAATGTAAAGGAGTATTAAAATTGTCTCATAATAATAATAATTGTTAGTCAGATAATCAAAAAATCATGTAAGATAAAAAAATAAATGAATAATGAATTATCAGATGTCATTAATAAAACTAGACTTGAAAAAATGAGGTTAAAAGATGTAAATTTGTATCAACCTAATACACCCATTGTTGCTACAAATAAAAAACCACATAACCTACGATACAGGTACTTTTCACCTAATTTGATATTTAATAGTAGGTAAAACATACCTAAACTAAAATATTTTGTACCTTAAATCAAGTAGAAGTAATAAGCTTTCTACCAATACCAACATAAGATACCAAGAGTAAATTTTATATAAGAATTTAAGTAAAGAAAGTGAAGCAAAACCAGCCAAAATGAGATTCACTAAGTGAAACATAAACAAAACCACATTGTAATGCTAAACAGAAATAACAGACGAATACGAATGTCATAAGTAGGAATATAATACCACTATTACCATAGCATAGGAGTATTATAAGCAAGGACATAATGTATAATAAGAATAATTAAGCACACCTGTCATGTGACACCAGGTGTAATTACTATTATCCAATGCTATATGCTAAGGAACAGACTAGTGTGTTAAAAGCACAAGACTAACTATCAAGATACTACTACTAGTAAACTATTCAAACTAAATAATAGTCTGAAGGGACAATAGAATCCCAAATAAGAATTAAAATAAACGTACACCTCATAGTGCCATATAGAGGTCATATTAAAGACAAAATACCAAGGAATAATAATACATTCCAGACAAACAAGACTCACAGTAGTTGAAACAACTTAATGTTTACAACTGGTTTAATACAGAAGGTACCCAAATACCGTTAATTATATACAATATGTAAATACAATTCATAGACTCATAGGCTAAGGCAATGTTAGCATAAGCACTATATTTTGTCATTAGATATAAGTAACAAATAAGTAAGAAGTGTGGGAGGACTTGGAAGGCATGCCCACAAGTGGGTATGAGTGCCATTAAATAGTTTTAATCTAAGAATAATTACAATTAATGGTGAATAGTGTAATGTGATAATCTCAAACATTAACTCCCTTAATAGTGAACCAAAGCACACCATGAGTGGACTCAAAATAAAGAGCCAAGTGTTACCAATACAGTGATAAGCTTAGATTTCAAATCTATGCCTTAATAAGAAAGATATTACAATTATATTATAATTACAATTATGTGTCAAATCGAGCAAATGTTTATAATCTCCACACCAGACACCCCACGCTAATAACAACAATTAAAATATTGCGCGGAGGGGGTATGTGCATCAAATTAAAGATCGTCAACCAATCAGATCCAAGAAATTAGCCAAACTTACAACGATCACAGGACGGAAAACGGCAGAGTGAGATGCAATTTCCAGACACTTTATAATCAAATTCGGAGGAAGGCAGACGGCTACTCGTCACAGTAAAGAAACAGCTGTTCATATGATTTGTGCGCGTCACCGTTGTAAACAAAGTAACCTAACCTCAATTTGTGCCAACATAAATACACTAGTATTGAAGGTGTTTTGAGTGTAACAGTGCGTAATAAGGATTGCTCAGTGTATAATCCAGAGCAATTCCGGGATTTAATTTATAAAAAGGGAGTACAGTGATTTTTACAATATTAATTAAGAATTTGAAAAACGATATAATCGAACCACATTCCAATAATGTGCGTAAATAAAGAATGTAGATTAAGGTGTATTCTCAATATTATTCAATCAACAGAACTAACGACAATCCTCAACTTAATTTGAATATTCCATTTTTAAGAATTTTACAAGCAAACAATCATTTATTTATTTATTTATTTATGTATAAATACTTAGTGTGATATAACCACACCTAATTAAAGTTGTTGTTTATTAAACGTAGATCAAACCAACTAGCATGCATAAACGATTGAGAATTGTCAACTGTATGAAACAATTAACGAAAGTTAATGAAAAATTCCAATGTTGTTTATGTTTTGTAATTTAGGAAGAGTCTACTACCATTACTATTTAAATGTTTATGTCTATTATGAATAAGAAACTAAGGTTGTCAAGCTACATAAATACTTACAACCATACAATTACCTTTTTGTAGAGTCAAATAATGATTCAGATGTTCCATTCAATACACTGTTTCAAAATATTATTTTATTGTTCACTTTTTAAATGTTTTATCAAGAATTATTTTAACGTTAACAAACGTCCTTTAAATCATTTATTGTCAATTGACTAATAGTTCTGTTAACCTAAAATGTCCAAAGCAGACATGGTTATAATTTTGAATGTTAATTATTAAGAGATGATTGAATTGTAATCGTCTCCAAACTGCCTAATAACGGTAGAATAAGAGTTCTATTGAATAGTTTGGTATTCTGCAAGCTAAAAGAACCCACACACCTGTGAATTAACTAATTTTAACCAAAAAGCATTTAGTCATACACTGATATTGTAAATCAGTTTTACCACCCTGAGATAAATTTTATAAAACAAACAACTCATGTTATTTAAATTTGAATTGAAATAATTAATGATACTTTAGATCATTAAAGAGCATATTAAACTGAATAAATTATTATTTTATACGAGGAGCAAACGGAGTCAGTTAGTTCATTTCAGTAGGCTAGATTTCAGAATAGGTGAACGACTCTTATTGGATAGCTCGACACGCAGAGGTGAATTCAAATACGGTAAGTCAATCTACAGATTAGATTGCTACATCGACCCTGCAAGAGACCCTGCAAGATCGGCAAAACCACAAGTAAGTGATTGTTCTTACAAGATATTCATGCTCTCAGTGAGGAATCTACGTCACCATTTCGTCTAGTCGACGGAAGAATAACCATTTAAAATAAATTAATCGAAGTTGAAAACAATTCGCTAACTAACTTCCAGTGCATTCATCGGATTTATTTACGTTGGATTCAATGCTAGATTGAATTGAAATAAATAAATCAATAAAAATAATATACTAAACTAAAAGTTATTGAAATATAAAACAAAAATAAACGGTCAGTTAGCACCCTGTAAACAGTCATTATACAAATTGACGCATCCAACGTGGGACTGATAAACCGTTAAGTTACAATATAAGCATGTACGGCCGGCTTAGAAGTTAGTTACACCTGGGGATATTTTAAATTGCGGGTCAAGTGATTGTTGCGGATTAGTGGAAAGTGATTATTGTGTTATAATTAGTGCGGTATTGTAATAAGTTGAGGATATTATTGCGTGTGGACCAATTTAATTGAATTATTGTATGAAAGTACTTAGTTGATTTGAAATTGTTATTTGTGAACAATTAAAGCTGGTAATTAGTGATTTCATTTTTGTCTGTATTTTGTTTCCACTGTACAATACGACGATCTGTGAGACCGTCGTAACATTATCTTTTGTTTTCTTTTTTTTTTTTTTGTATGCCCCTTAACAATGGCTTTGATGTCACAGCTAGAACGGCCATGGAAAATTAATATGCCCGTTCTGTAGAAATTAATATTATATTTACTATTTCGTTGAACTTAAAACGTCTTACAGCGTTCAAATTTCTCTTATAGGATTGTGACAGACGTCAATTTCAACTTTTATAAATACGCGTCCAGTAAATTTCACTTAGTAATTTTGTTATTGTAAAAATTAGGTAGGATTATGTAATTTATTTAGGCATACTTCCCTTCCACTTAAGCTCCGCAAAACTCACCCAATCCGGTGTCATATAATCTGAATATTAAATTATATGAAAATACGTTCGTGTGTGTGTGTGTACCTGTGTGTTTTATGATTGTGGTAGAGCTAGATATATGAAGCAGGAATTGCTCTTACAGTTACACAGAGTAACTGGTTGATTGGATTGGTTTGTAAACTCTCATAGTTTTTCAATAAATTAACGTTAAACAAATGTTTGAAAAATTAGAAAAACGGCTAATTTCATATTCTCATATTTTTATGTTAATTATTATTCAAATAGAACGAAGTAAATCTCACATTATCTGGAATCACGTCAGCTTTAAATTCATATTCAAGTTCCTAAATATGCTTTTTTTTAAAAACCGTGGTTTTTACTCCTTAACTTATAGGCGTTATCCCAAGAACTTTTGGCTCTTTTTATGTGAGACAATTTAACATTCTTGCATAAAAATCTTCTGTTTTTTCCTGAATTAGATTCGAAAAGAGCTAATTTAGCTGGGTAAATACAGTTCTCTGAACTACGTCAGCATAGTGTTGACGTGACACGAATATATAATACAATATCATAGCTGTTACTACAAGGATTCATTACTACCAATACTAGCAATATTCTATGGCTTTATACGGTCATTCTGAAACATGCAAGGGAGTGCGTGGCATTACTGCCTTGTAATAATTATCCACTTAGTCGTCTGAACTAGAGGTCGGCCGATATAGGCTATCTATAACAGGTATTTCGGAACGGTATTTTGTGGAACGGATATAACAGTGACTGAAAAGTTGAAATACCTGTTCCGATTCAACGATAACTGAAAACTGAAAAGTCGAAATACCCCTTCCGATTACTTGCGGCCTGGCGGTTCCGAGTCGCCGAACCTCCCTACGCAACTAACGAATAAACAAGTAAACGAGTACTACATGTATTACAAGTATTGCGAGTACACGAGTACAAAGCCACTTTTTGGTGCTGAATATTTCATTCTGCGCATGTGCCGATTGCCATACAAGTATGAAACGAAGCAAAACAGCGAGGTTCAGAACATCTCTATGCCAAAGAGATGAAGCTGTTTTTAATAAATTTAAAAATTCATACTGATGTTATATTTATTCTCGTGTGTTATGCAGATATATAATACAGATTATAATAACAAATTATATATTATACTAGTCACCAACTTTGTAAATTTTGAAAAAGCGAATTATATTGCGCTATAACCTACAAAGTGGCTGATAGGCCATATAGTACTTTTTGTTAATGTGACTTCGGAAATGATTATAACTTCACTGCACATCTCACGTAAATGTTTTTGACATTCTTTGTTGTGCTATGACGTGCACTCTAAATTTCATTGCCTGAGTTTTGCAACTGATTTGTTTAACCAAAATGGAATCAATAATTGTTATCAATTAAATCTATGTTACTTTGTTTACTCCTAGTGAAAACTTGAATTAGTATTCTGAAAGGAAGATAGGCCTACAAATTCTCTTGTTTCTTGTTTTCTTTTAAACAGTGTAGCATGACAGAAAATCCATCTTATTATAAGTCAAAAAATAAGCAAGAATAGGATAAAAAACTAAACTGGCAAAAAAGAAAATTACCATAATAATTAAACAAGAACAAAAGAAAACTGAAATCCTAAATTCAAAGAAGTCAAATTCATTAACACCAACTTAAGTGATAGTCCAACTTATATAGTAAATATACCCAGGTAGAATAGGAACAGTTAAGAAAAAACCGTATATAAACAAAACCACCGAATAAAGAAATAACTAGTAAAAAAACAGTATCACATAAAAATAGAACCCCCAAAAGCGTATAACATAGGAAAGGTACAATACAGTAGAATAAAAACTAGGTAAATTAAAAATAAGTAAAAATATTAGATATATGATGGAAAGTGTACAAAGATAATTTATTTTGAGTGTGAAAAAGTGACTAACAATAATCCCATTTAAGTGATGTTCCTTATTCCCCAATGACTAGATAAAATGACTAGAAATCAGATTTGGGAATATAGTGAATAATGAGGGGAACCAGGGTAAATCACTAAATTAAAACAAAATAAACTGAAATAAAACAAAATAAACAAAGACTGAATAAAAATTAATTTTAAGAAAGTATTTAAATAAAAATAGATTTGTTTGTTGTGTTAGCAGTTCATTGAACTCATAGCATTGAATGCTTGAGATTGGATTTATTTTTCAATTGATATCTTTATTATGTTTTAATGGTATCAGTTAATCAAAAACAATATTGTAATTGAGTAAGGTCAATTTAGTTGATAAGATTTTATTAGAATTGTATGTCAGAAAGGGTATTAGCAAGCTGAAAGAATAATAAACTTTGTAAATGAACTAACATAAAAATATAGGCCAAATTGTAAATCTCAACATTATAACTTAAAAGTAAATAAGAATGAAACTAATTAAATGAATGAAATTTGTTGAATGTAAATCACTAACCATTTATAATAAATGTAACAACACTTGGTGAAAAGAATGAAGGAATGTATAGGATAGTATTAGGAAAAATGAAGGTATAATAACACTGGAGTCTAAAGAAAAGCCTAAATTGAAGATAGTATTTAAATTAGATAAGTAAATCATAAAATTACTCAGAATTAGAGAAACCAAATAATAAGAATTCAACCAATAATCTTATTTAATACTAATGGGAATATAACATAGATTGTAAACCATTTAATGTGGGAGAAGGTAACTTAATTAAGGCCTACAACCAAATATACTGTAAATGTGACTTTTGAGTTAAAAGATACTATAAAATGTATCATGTATTGTCTTAAATTATTCAGAATCCAATAAGGAATTTGATTAAGTAATTGGAATTAAATAATAATAGATAATAAACAAAATGTAATTAATAATATAATGTAAAATTAAATTCTTTTGTACAAAACCAAACTTGTGACTTCAATCAGCTGACTGAAAAAATGTAAATTTACTAATAAATCAGCCATGACCTTTTGTATGATGAAGAAAAATACTAGGAGTTAATTGTTAAACGTCCAGGTGATCACATCAGAACGAGAGAGCTCAAAAAGATAAAAAATATAATTTGACATGAACTAAACCTATAAAAAAAAAGAAATTTAAAATACGATTTATTAACACTAAAGTCAAATAAAAGAAATCCAACCATTACATGTAGGAAGATTGGAAATAGTAATCAAGATATTAGAACAATCCAGGCACTAATTCAGAATTTGCCGATGTGAATATTACCATTACAAAACTGGACGAGATATTTGAACGAGGTCACTGTTAACCACCTATTGCCGAACCAAACAACGGATCACTAATAAGGGATAATCACTCTAAGACGAAGAAAATTACTCGCTACTAGTATGATGAAGGACACATAAAGAATCCATATTGTAACAATATTTTAAATTCGTGTTATTAAAAATAAAAAAATTTTGGTTGTGTTTTTTTTTGGAATAATATTGTTTTAATTGGTTTTGTTGTTTCGTATTTAGTAAATACTTTTTGTAATTGTTTTATGTAAATATTTAAATCTTTTATTTCTGTTTCCGTCAACTGTATCACTTTGAGTTTTTTTAATTAATTTCTGCGTTAATTGTATTAGCTCCAGCACTAATCGATAGACGGTTCTTCTTCTTATTTAGGTATCCTCCTTCCATTTTGGTAATGGCCGCCTTTCGGATAGTCCGTGATCTCAATTTTATTTTATTTTATTTCTATTTATTAATTTTATAAATAAACAGAAACCAATTTGCAGAAATTCCAGATTTATTAACAAATTTTATTATATATCGAGTGTTAATCGATTATTCAACAGTAGTATCGACTCGTTTCTCAGGGCTGTCGATTATTTTTACATCTGTATTTAATATTAATTATCAGGTTCTTTGAACGGTTATATTATATAGTCAGAGAAAAGGTAATGTCAGGAAAGTATAACACTTACAAGTAAATAGCTTAAAAATTAAATATTACAAAGTTATTGTTTAATATATAATGTTTATTAAAGTAAAAATTCGAACCATTGACGTCTGGACGACTATACTGGCAACGCTCGCTTTGAATTGTGGGAGTCAAGATGGCTGCTTCCGTACTGCATCTGTTAACATGAAGTCGGCTCGACGAAATTTTCATCCAATAAATGTTGCCTTTTCAATGTTTCCTCGTCTCCGCAGGTGTTATTATTCCTTCTGGTGTTAGTGGAGTGGTCCTGGTTCAGTGTTTTGTGATTCACTTCGATTAAATGTGTTAAATAATGTTATAATTCATCTTTGTCAATAAGGTCGAAACTTGCACAGTTCGTCTCGTTATTAATAATTATTTGTTTTAGTGGTTTAATTTATTAATTCACTTATTTACTGTTCCGTATTACTTTAGTTAATGGTTGTATTAGTTGTTCTCACTGAATTTAAAGTTTAAGTTAATTTTTTAGAAATTTACGATTTTTCACTGTAGACTAGGGTTACTGAACGAACGCCATACTTGTCTTGCTATAGGTTAATATTAGCTAAAATCTCGTTCAAGTGTGCTTGACAAAGTCTAATAATCAACTGTTCTAACTTGCTTCGTCATCTGAAGACGTCTTAGCCAATTTAATATTAGCAATACATTGTTTTAAATCTTTTTCATGTATGAAAATTACATTATATTACTGAATATATTTTTGCTATTATTTAATTCTATTAAATACTAAATACATAATCTCTTTCTTTAGTTCATTCTCCTTGATTTGATACCAAATAAGATATTTTTACTAAGTTTTTATCTAAAATGCTATATTTACTTCTTTTTAAAAGGTAGGCTTTAAAAATTACTTCCTGTTCTTCTCAAAATGTTTGCCATTTTACATGTTATATTTATGTTTGTACTAAATCTCAGATTGAAATAAAATGCTTATATTCCCTTAATTTCTTGTAATTTTATTAATTGGTTATCTTTTTAAATATTATTCTTTAATTTGTGACTCCCCCCCTTTGAATTTTCAGTTATTACATTTGCATTTTTTCCAATAATTCTTCCTATCTTTTTACAATATCTTTCTAAAGTATAATTGACATTATATTACTCTGTGACTGAGTTACCTTATATAAATTTCATCAGTTTAACTAGTTTACTGGACTTAATTCATCAATTATAATGTTGTTGAGATTTACCATTTGGCCTAGATTTTATCTGTGTTTACATACAAAGTTTTTGAAAAATACAGCTTGTTTATACCCCTTCTGACCTTCTATTCTAATACAATATTAATTGAAATTTCCTTAATTAACTATTAGAACATTTAGTATTGAATTCATACTATTAATACATAACAAATATTTGACATTAAAAAAGTGGTATTTAAACTCAGATATTTTAGTCTTGATTATTACTAGTAACACATAATAAATATTTTATAATAAAAGAATGGTATCCACCCTCAGACATTTCATCCTTGATTAACACTATTAAACATAATAAATATTTTAGAATTATAAAACATTACACTCTATTTCCAACATTTAGGTATAGAGTTCATTGATTTTACTAGAAACATAACACATCTGTTCCTTCATTTTTTAACTTTTCTTAAAATTACTTTTGTGCAGTCTTATCTGTTTTTATTTTATATTAGGGATGTATCCCTTGTCACTTCACTTATTAACTACCAGCTCTCTATTTATCTTTCTCATTTTAGTGAATGTTGTTAGATAAAGAGTGGCACTTTCATAGAAACATTTGTATTAGCTTTTCATAATACTATTCTGCCAAATATTATTTATGAAGTTAAATTAAAAACTTTAAACTTGTTTAAAGGTACACAATTACTAAGTTTAAGCATTTAATACACTTTCTTGAAGTTTATATACTATAATATAATAACTTGCACTGGTCCCCTTTTATTTCTTGATACTATCACTAATCAGTTTTATAGCTTTATATTATCAGGAATTTTATTTATAGAGGATTCTTAAGATTTCTTTTTATTCATTATAAAATAAAATAACTTTCATGGGTGCACTTTTACTTATACCTCTAAACACTTTTGTTTACATTTACTTTACATTAGTTTCTGTTTTTGGGTGTTATACTTTCGTTTGTGACTTTTAATCTCTTTAGGGGTTGTTATTTTCTTCTTACTGGGTTTCCTTTGGGTATTTCTTGTAGTCTTCTTATCCTACTACCTTGTTTCTTCAAAATCATTCCTGTTTATTAGGTATTTTGGTTTTTTCCGGGTATTTAATTTCTTATTCATATCCTAGCTTGTTTCGTGAAAAACAGTCTTTATTTTAGGGGTGTCGGTTTGTTCTGGGTTTTATCTTACTTACTGATTCTCATTCTTTGTTTCTTCACTACAATATAGTTTTATTATGTACGTTGGTTTGTTCTGGGTATTTTCCTTACTTACTCCTATCCTACCTGGGTATTTCCTTACTTTATTTTAGTTTTTTGGGTTTATTTTTCATTACACATATTTGTTGCATAGTTGTTTTTTTCTTTATTTTTATTTCTTCCAGTTATGATTGTATTTATTGTGATACTTATTTGTTTTCATTTGGATTTTTCCTTGATATTTATTTATGATCGTATTTTATTCATTATAAAGTGGATAATCTGTCATGCTACAATATTTATTTGGAGGAGAATCGACTTGAGAATCTTGGTGAACTTCGTAGCAAGAAGGCGGCCATCTTTAATCGTATACCCGAGCGTCAGTGTGATGACGTCAGCTCAAGCATAGCCGTTGGTTCGAACAATTCAATTTTTAATAACATTTTTATAATAAATCTTATTTCTATTTAATCATTAAGAACTTTTTAATTGTAAGTATTGTATCTTTCAGCATTACCCTTTTTCTGACTTTTGATAACAGTTAAAAGAACCAAATGAATTTTTAAATGTTAATAGTTTAAATAAGATAAACCGAACGACCTGAGATAAAGAGTTTTCGAGCTGTGAATCAGTGTTTCGACTCAAAGTCGATTAATCGCAACAAGATTAATAAATTCATTTAAACATTCCATTTTTGAATTTTATTACTTTGTAAACATATATTTAAAAGAATTTCAGGTAGCACTTGAAGCTTGGACATCAAGGAGGAAGAGAATAACATCACAAAGGAGTACAATTACCAAATATCCAAATACCACTAATCGATTATTCTATTTAAAATAATCCCTTTAACGCGTTAAACCAAATTTAATAAATAACCAAAGAAAATAAATTAGAAAGGGAATTAATATAATAACGAGGAATAATCTAATAAATAATAAATTGATGAATAATTAATAAATAAAATAAAAAATAAATTAAAAAAATAATATATAAATTTTTTTATAAACAAAATTTAAACAACATTTTTACATATTCGTATTTATTATTTTTGTAACACCAATAAAACGGATCGTTACAACAGTAACAGGTTAATAAAGTCAGAGTATAAAGTAACACTGTTAATACTTTTGGCTTCAATTTATTTCTTATAACAAATTATATAATACAGGTATATGTATAATACGTATATAGTAACAGGTATTCGTACGTGTTTTTTTGAACAGTTTCGTTCGTACCTGTTATTTTCAAATACTAGTTTAACACACCCCTAGTCTGAACTGCGTTAAAACGCATACCATGTTAGAAACTGACCACGGATGTTATGCGAAGACAAGAACAAACCAGTACCAGGACTGGCGTCCTCGTATTCGGTTAACATGTAATATGGGCAAACAATTTTGTGCGCGTCTGATAAATATACTACTTCGTTTCCGTTGCGCCAGAACCAAACTGGAGCACAATACAATTAGTGTTGTACTCAGAATTCAATTAAGGATTCTCACATACACTAAAAATTTTGTTGAAATTAGTTTGACAACTGTCCGTGCTATTAAGCCGTGGTCCACTACTGTCGCATAAAACGGTCGTTTCGGCCCCACCGTTGGAGTCCATCTTCATTCATGATGAAGGTTATCAACGCTCATTCATATCACCCTGAAACTCAGAAATTGGCTCCTTTTAATGCCTTTATACACAGATTATTGAGTACACCTTTATGTAGTAATGACTATCAAGAGGAGATAAATACCATTAAATATATAGCTATAAATAATGGGTATAAAGATGACATAGTTGACAAGCTTATACGTAAACACAAATACAAAATGAAAATAAAAATAAAAACAAAACAAAAACCGACAAGAACAAGAACTATTATGTCACAGCAGAATACACCAATGTGATGCCTAATATACTTAGCAATGAATTCAAAAAACTTAATATTAACGTCTCCTTTCGAACAAACAACAATCTGAAAAATATATTTAAACTAAGACCACCTAGAACAATGGAAAACAGTTCAGGAATATATAAGATACAATGTAGTGACTACGATAAGTTCTATATCGGCCAGACTGGACGTAGGTTTTTAGAAAGATTTAAAGAACACATGCCGAAAAGGGACATTAGACATTTGAAATCGACATTCGCCATGCATCTTGTAAATGAAAACCATAGTTACACTAGTTTCACAGATAATTTAGTACGCTTACACATATGTATCAAAGGCAGACTTATGGATGCTCTATAAGAATTCGAAATTAACAGAGCTTCCAAAATTAATAACAAGTGTTTACTCAATGACCAACTCCTTTTCAAATCCAATATATTATACGACACAGTAATGAAGATAAATAAAGAACTTAGAGGCTCACTCAGTTGTGTGTTGACAATAGTACAGTGCGCACTGCTACGAGATGTTATGTCAACGTTAATCGTATGACTTGTACATTTGTGTTATGTTGTTCATTTATTTATTGTTCTTTACTTTACTGACGAGCCCTAGAAAATAGGAGGAAGTTTACAATATACCTGATGATGAAAGTTTACTTTCGAAATATGTAGTGATACATATTGAAAAACTACAAGACCGCAAGACGGACTATAAGGTATTTATACTTATATAAATTTATTATTAATGCGGTCTGGAGACTATACATACATAATGAATTTATTTAATATTATAAATGTCCCTGAGGTCTATCGCCAAAAGCTCTAGTTTCCATATTCAAGTTTACAAGAACATTAATATATTTTTAAATTTGAATAATGAGTAAATAATTGTTCAAAATATAATTGAGTATAACTGAAGTAATCTCATAAATAAATGGTCAAGCAAGAACCATATTATTTTATTATAACTATATTTAATATTACCTTGTGTATCCAAGTACACTGGTGCTCCTCCTTGCAACTTCAATGTTTCTTTAAAAAACTACGCGTTTCGGGACTCATGGTCCCATCATCAGGTTGATAAAAAACAAGAATCACTCACATGGAGTACGTCAACTTAATAAGAAATAAATAAAAAGTTTCACTCGCACATACCGCGTGTATACAATTACACAACTACACGATGCGCATCGTATCGGAACTTGCAAGCGACTAACCGTTACGCGTCGCACTATCTCTACCTTTATCTATTTGTTGTTCCAACACGCGTATGGCCGTGTCATACAGTCCGTTGAACTTAAAAGAAAGCTTGTCGTTCAAGAGCTGATTACCTTGGGTTTTTGAGGCCTTATAAATTTCAAATTCTTCCAGCGCGTCCATAAGCCTGCCCTTTTTACAGAAATGCAACGGCTTGAAGCTACTTTGAAAACTCGAGTGATTATGGTTCTGGTTGACTATATGCAAGGCAAAGTTTGATTTTATCTTCTGGATATCACCTCTAGGGAGATGTTCTCTGTACCCATCCAGAAATTTCCTGCCCGTTTGTCCAACATAAAAATTATTGCAGTCCTCGCATTCTATTTTATAAATACCAGAACAGTTTTCTACTAGTCTGTTGGTCACTGGTCTCAAAGCGTTCAAAATACAATTACTCGTTTTCAAAGAAACTGCAAAACCGTGTTTTTTAAAAACGTTCTTAATAGTATTAGGCAAAAGATTTGTAAATTCTGTTGGTATATATTTAATGTCACTGTTGTGTGTTTTGTTTATGCTCCTATTTTTATATATGTTCCTCCTCTGCCTCGCTACTATTTTGTCTACAACTGTACTATTGTAACCGTTGGCCACCGCGATATACTTTATCGTATTAAGCTCATCGATGTAGTCTTTCGCCTCTAACGGAATTTTTAGTAATCTGTTAACCAACGAGTTGAATGATGCCATTTTTTGTGCAAATGGATGAAATGAAGAAGCGTGAATAGTAATATCTGTGGCAGTTGGCTTCCTATAGATGTTGAACCTAAACAAATTATTTATTTTTCGCACAGTTATGTCCAGAAAATTTAGGCTACTGTTATTTTCCATCTCCAACGTGAACTTTATTTTTGAGTGTATACTATTCATGTATTTACTCAAGGTTTCTATTTGTCTATGTGTGCCATTAATAACAAGGAATGTGTCATCCACATACCGAGTGTATGAGATGATATTTTTGTAAAGCTTGTTTTTATGCGATAAAATATGTTCATTTTCAAAATAGTTAAGATAAAGATCGGCCAAGAAACCACTAAGTGGCGATCCCATTGCAAGGCCGTCGTAAAAAGGGCCGTCGTTGCATTTCTGTAAAAAGGGCAGGCTTATGGACGCGCTGGAAGAATTTGAAATTTATAAGGCCTCAAAAACCCAAGGTAATCAGCTCTTGAACGACAAGCTTTCTTTTAAGTCCAACGGACTGTATGACACGGCCATACGCGTGTTGGAACAACACATAGATAAAGGTAGAGATAGTGCGACGCGTAACGGTTAGTCGCTTGCAAGTTCCGATACGATGCGCATCGTGTAGTTGTGTAATTGTATACACGCGGTATGTGCGAGTGAAACTTTTTATTTATTTCTTATTAAGTTGACGTACTCCATGTGAGTGATTCTTGATTTTTATCAACCTGATGATGGGACCATGAGTCCCGAAACGCGTAGTTTTTTAAAGAAACATTGAAGTTGCAAGGAGGAGCACCAGTGTACTTGGATACACAAGGTAATATTAAATATAGTTAGTTATATGCAACTTGGAGACCACAACACAATATGTATATTTTATTATATTTTGTAACTTATTAGATGAGTAATTGTAAATATGAGAATTACATCATTAGAAGATTGTTAATTAATTGAGACATTAAAGATATAATAAATGTCCTCTATTAATATTTTAATTAATTGAAAGTTTTATTTAAGTGGTATATATTGAAAACCACGCTTGTAAAGACAAGATCAATATTTAAATGTTATACGTATTAATCACGTTCCTATAATATTTATATGTGTTATATGTATATGTCTGTGTACTATTTCAGGTCATATATAAATTGTGTATGTGTACACCATGTCTTAGAAATTTAAGAAATAAGAGTTAAACACATTATGAGTACATTATATTCAGATTGAATATAAGGGTTCATATAATAAGTAACCCGCATTACACATTTAAATAACATGAGAATTTGAATTTAATTTTTTGAATAAATCAAATGAATATACTTTTCTTAAACAGTCGTACTAATTTCACAACCAGTACTAAATCCTCTGTACTCTTTACTTGTAAATTAAAACTTATAACGTTATTCACGTGCTTATCCACACTCAACCAACGACCAAAGCCTGCGACCCAGCCGGGGAACATCAAGGTCAATACTGCTGAAGAAGAGTACACCTCCGAGACGTGGGTAAGTGCGCGCATATGAGTAAGAGCGTATGTGTAAAAGTAAGTGTATCAAAATAACGTTGTATAGAAATTGTCGCTGCCAACGTGGGGCCACGACATAAAGAAAGTAAATGTTAATTATCATTACAAGTAAATGGCACCCTGGTAATAAATAAAGTCTAATAAATAATTAGCAAAAATATTGTAAGAAAGAATTAATAGTCAATTAATGTAATAAATAATATTACAAATTGTTATATAAGTACAGAGAGAAAAAAAGTTGTGAAATTAATACTGATAAATACAATAATTTAAATAAAGAAATATAGAGTCACGGTTGAGCAATAATAAAAATATAATTCATATAACGAATTAGTTAGGACACAGTAGTCTACAAAAACAAAAATGGCGAAGCAACCAACAGTGAACTTCGAAACGATGTTTAAACGACTTCAAGAAGAGTTGAAGACGAATAGTGCAGAACTAAAAACTCAATTAGAAAGTAGCAATGAAAAATTAGAAAAGGTAGAAAATAAATTAGGAAGATTAGAAGATAGTAATACGAGATTAGAAACTCAAATAGAAGATAGTCGTAATAGATTAGAAATTACTATTGAAGAAGTAAAATCGCAATTAGAAAATAATATAGAACTTGTCAGTAATACTTTAAAAACAGAGCTTACTGCACGCGTTGAAGCAGTCGAACAGCGAGTTCAACAGTCACTTAATGAACAAGCTGTAAAGATCGACAGTAAATTCAAAGAACAGCGTGAATATACTACACGTGAAACAAAAGAACACATTCGACAACTGGCTGAACAGTGGAATGAAAAGTTTAAAATTACTAAGCAGGAGCAAGACCTCAGACACAAAGATGTAAATGAGCGCAACTTGGACAATACTAATAAAACAAAGGAACTCACTGTGAGGACCGAAACTGTAGAAATAGCTGTGGAGGAGGTCACGAGGAAAACTACACACCACTCCATGGAAATTAACAATATGAAAGATGGACTACAAGAGGAGGTAGAAAAACTACGAGCAGAAGTCAAGAGACGACCCAGTGCTATGATGATGTGTGCTGCAAAGGTAGACGATCGAGAGAAGATCAGTTTTAAAGATAATAAATGGGAGAATCCCATAGAATTTGTACATAAGTGTGAACGAGAAATGGCAACAATAGGAAGCAACCTAAACGACAGAGAACGTATAGAATTTGTAAGTCGACATTTCCAGGAAACAGCATCCAAATGGTATAAGATTGTTCGGGACCAAACAAAAACTTATGAACAGTTCAAGGCATCCTTCAAAAATCGATACTGGAATATACATACCCAGAGAGAGGTACGAGACCAGCTGGAGTATGGGCGGTATTACGTCAACAGCAAACGTTCCATGGAAGACTACATAATACAACTTGTCGAACGGTGTAAGCATCTTAGACCAAGTTTCACGGAGCACGAATTAGTATTAAAATTAAGCTACCATTTTGACAGACACATTAGACTTGCCGTATATACCCAAGGAGTTAAAACCATAGAGGAACTTCTTATTCTTGTAACGCAATCATCACAGTTTGTTAATAAACAATACGAAAGAGGAGATACCCAGCCGCAGCAGCAGCAGTACTCTACACAACATCCAATACAACACAAACCGACGCAGTTTGCGAAGAAAGAAGAGAATTAGAAAGAATATAAACAACCCTTCGAAAAAGGTAATTCATCTCCACATAAAGGAGCGTACTTACATCCAGGTACGTCTAAAAAACAATTAAAACCGTACAATGCAAACGTGCATAATATTAAGGCAAATAATAAACATAATAATAATAAAAATAATTATGAAAATAAAAGTGTGCAACAGCTGACACACCCGTCAACATCCAAAGAGAGAGGGGGTGAATGTAGCACGACAAGGGAGAAGAAAAATGAATGACGGCCAGGGAGAAGCCGAACGCCAGCACAAACAGGTTTTAAAAGCGACTCGTATACAAACAAAACACCGGTACGAACAGGCTTGTTAAACGACCTGCACACACAGGAGCTGCGCGCCACCCCAAACGATACAAACAATCCACAACAGGAAATAACGGTATCCAAAACCTATTGTCTTATATTAGGGGCGACAATAAACAATGTAAATATGAAGATTCTCGTTGACACTGGAAGTGAGGTATCAGCCGGACCTGCATCAACCGGAACAAAAACCATTTCAAACATGCACCAGTGTTACCGATTAACAATTATTACATAACAACGGCGACAAAAATGAAACAGATTGCCACCCAACAAATATATGTTAATTTTAAGTGTAATGAACTTGTATGCGATATTCCTATGATAGTAGTAGATAAGTTTACATATGATTGTATCATAGGTATCGACGTATTAAATAAATTAGGAGCAGTTATTAATTTAGAAAATAATTCAATGACATGCAAAGTTGAGGGAGGACTCTACAAAATTAAATTTTAAGAAAGACAGAACAACGTGGAAGCAGAACAGGAACCATTCGTCATCTCCAGACCAGCTGTAAAACACGCTGCAAGTAACATCAATATGCAAGAGAACAATCAACACGAAGGGATAGAATTAATAGAAGAGTTGATACAGGAATATCAAGATATATATAGCGACGTTCCTACAATTACGAATGCTTATGAACACAAGATTCAGGTCACCGATCCTACTAAGTTCGTACGGAGGATATATCCAATTCCCATTAAATATGCGGAACCAGTCGAAGAGGAAATCAGAAGAATGTTGGATAACGGCGTAATAGACCGGTCCAACAGTAGCTTCATCAATCCTCTCGTTGTCGTCAAAAAGAAGACGAACGAAATAAGGCTGTGTTTAGACATGAGGAATCTAAATAGTGTCGTCGAAAAGGATTTTGATTGTGCACCGAATATAGAAGAATTATTTAACAAGTGTCAAGGAGCAAAATATCTAACCAAGTTAGACTTGACTTCGTCATTTTGGCAAATTCCCATTCGTAAACAAGATCGCAAATACACCGCATTCCTGTACAAGAACAAAAGCTACCAACATCGAGTAGTACCCTTTGGATTGAGTACAAGCCTCGCAGCAATTGTAAAGTGTCTGAAAAATGCACTAGGACCAGAGGTGGAACCATACACCATGATCTTCGTGGACGACATCCTTGTAATCTCAACAACGTTGGAAGAACACCTTCAGCATCTGAACACTATATTTCAAAGTTCAGAGACGCTAATCTCTCTTTGAAGTTAGAGAAGTGCGACTTTATTAAAACTTCAATAAAATTCTTAGGTCATATAATATCTGACAAGGGAATACAAACAGACCCTTGCAAGCTACAGATTATAACGGAGTTCCCAAGACCCAAGAACATAAAAGGGTTAAGAGCATCCCTATGACTCACGGGTTACTACCGACGTTTTTCATCGTTATATGCGGAGAAAATTCAACCACTTCTAGAACTCACTAGAAAAGAAAGTAAATGGAAATGGCAGATACATCATGAAGAAGCGTTCCGTGAAGTGAAAAATCTATTTCTACATAACATTATGCTGCATCATCCACAACGGGAAGGACGATATATAATCTACGCAGATGCCAGTGACTATGCAGTAGGGAGTGTCCTGTATCAAGAAGATAAACACGGAGAGCTACGAGTCATCGCATACGCCAGTCGAGTCTTCAAAGGAGCAGAAAAACACTACTGTACGTCGGAAAAGGAAATCTTAGCGATAGTATACGCCTTGAAGCAGTTTCGTTATTATGTGTATGGAACACACTTTGAGATACACACGGATCATCAAGCACTTTCATTTTTATTAAGTTGTAAAGCAACAAATGCACGACTAATGAGATGGATACTGGCCATACAAGAGTATTCATTCACAATAAAATATTGTAAAGGCTCGGATAATATAATTGCCGACACACTAAGTCGTTATCCACAACAAGAGACACAAGAAACTCATGCAGCTAAGTGGAACGATGTGAAAATATTAAATATTACATATCAAACAGATGAAAGAGTTAAATATTTGCTAAATAACATAGCAAGTGAACAAAATAAAGATCCGCAGATAAGTCACTTGAAGTTATCAACACTATCTAGTAAATATACGATAAAAAATAGTATATTGTATAAACTCGTAAATTATGATTGGAAAATAGTCCTATCACCAGAGATGTTAAAAATATTAACTATACCATGTCATCAAAGTTTAGCACATGCGTCGGCTTTAAAATGTCATTTAGCTTTCAAGGAAGACTTCATTTTGAATAATTTGTTTAGAAGAATAAAAGCTATCTTAAAAGGATGCTACGAATGTCAAACAGCACGACATCCGAATCTTCACACATACGTAGATATGCAAAATATAAAGACACAGGAAAAGGGAGAATTAGTAGCAGTAGACTTCCTGGGCCCATTTCCGAGAGCTATTCACGGGGGTACAAAGCACATACTTGTATGTATAGATGTGTTCACCAAAGCAGTTCAACTCTACGCTATTCGAAGACCTACCACAAAAAGTGTACTGAATGTCATACTACGCAAATACGTACCGAAGTATGGTCAAATTAAAAAAATACTGAGTGACCAAGGTAAACAATTTCAAAATAAAGCATGGACAGAAACGCCAACTCAGCACGGCATACAACCAGTGTTAACGTCAATACGACATCCACAAGGAAACCTTGCTGAAAGGGTAAATAAAGAGTTAGGAAAACATTTACGCATCTACTGTAATAAACAACATAACCGATGGGCAGAGTACATATCATTTTTTGAACAAGCTATAAATGCTACATACAGTGAAGCTACGGGATATACACCGGTGGAACTGGAAACAAATAAAAAACCTAATAGATTCTGGTCGAGAAACATTGACAAACCTCCAAACCAAAATCTACAAATTCCATTAAGTCACACGTACGACAATGCAAAGAAGAGGATGGAAAAACTTGGAGAAAAGAGGATCGAGAGGTTCAACAGAACGCACAAACTCATCACATTCCATGAAGGAGAGAGTGTGCTACTAAGAAGTAATCCAGT
The DNA here is from genome assembly GCA_034769895.1 of Magicicada septendecula. NCBI lineage: Eukaryota > Metazoa > Arthropoda > Insecta > Hemiptera > Cicadidae > Magicicada > Magicicada septendecula. The sequence goes on along the minus strand of CM068368.1, from coordinate 81,563,035 downwards.
GGGAAAACGAATCGACAATACAGCAAAGAAACTATTCAGACTGTACGAGGGACCCTACTTATTACAAAGGAGGAAAGGACGACATAAATTTATCGTCTACGATCCAACAAGAATCAAGATAATTGGAAAGTACCATGCATCAGCATTCCGTGAATTCTATGGATAAATGAATTAATAAAAAGTCAACTTATAAATCCATGGGAGGGACGTAATCCACCCAGGGAAAGTGAAAAAATTTAAGAACCCTTATAACCACTAATTGTGAGTGTAGTAAATAATAAAATAAATTATTTCTGAGTAAAGAAATAAAATTTGAATAAAATTCAAATTTTATTTTACCCAGCAGGGGAATTTATGCAACGATACGTTTAGCATAAGTATATGTATCAACCCCTGACTGAGGTATGATAACATGCTTTCGTATATAAGTGCGAAATATGTAAGATGTACATAAAAAAATGATATAATAAATATTCGTTAGGTATAAGAAATAATGTAATAAATATAAGTAGTATTTATATTTAAATAAATCAAAAATTGTAAGTAAGCATGTATATGGAAACATATGGCTTAGTTGGTTTTTAAATGTAACGAAGGGGAGCAATTGACACGCGCTAGCTCGCAGAGGTGACGTCAGAACGACATGCGGTCGCCTGTGTATCAATCTGCGTGTGTGTGTATGTGTACATGTGTAAATAACAGACAGGTTAAATTATGCAAACGAGGGTGGAAGATTTCACACAGTTTTTTGAGGATTGTACGTGAACCATAAGTCACACGAATCAGCGACATATGTGAATACATAGCTGACGCCTGGCGCTTCAATTTGACGTTAAGTGGTCATTAATCGTGGGAACGGTTCAGACACCGTGTGAAATTTTGCCATAACTGCTATAATTTACACAGCGTAACATTCAACACTTGCATAAATAAGGTTTAATATTAATACCGAACGATTGGTGTAATAATATTTATAAAAAAGTATGCGCTTCATAGAAAGACGCGTAGGTTGAAACTAACGATTAAACCGACGCGCCGGCCTGTTCAATGTTGTCAGAACAGTTTCCAACAGGAATTCCAACGAGGCAGCAGTATAAAACCCCAGCGAGCGACACACTCTTTCTTAGATCAAGATTATTTAGTACGAGGAATCCACGCATCTCGACACCGTAAATTTTACAAAGTTGTAGTAATGTTTTAAACGGTAGTATATAAACTGAAGTGCAATGGAACCGGCAGTACGTCGGTGCAGTTATTAAAGAACTCGAGTGATTTGAAACAGACAATATAAATGAATCTACGAGAGTTGAAACTACATAAATGAATCTACGAGAGTTGTAACTACATAGAACTTCTAGATAGCTATGAGGGACAAGAAAGAAGAGGACGAGGAACTAGACAAGAAGACGAGAAGACGCGGGGACAGCCATGCATCCACATCCAGCCGTATATCATCACGACTAGAGGTCCACGTCAAAACTCAGCATCCAGGAGACGGAGCGAGGAATTCAACGACGCAGAGACAGAGGAGCTGATACCGAAGAGGATCAACAAACTCGAGAGTCCAGATGACGGTAACAACAAAGTTAAATGGGTGCAGAAAAATGCAGGTGAAGTCGAACATTTATTTAATATTATAAATGACCCTGAGGCTATCGCCAAAAGCTCTAGTTTCCATATTCAAGTTTACAAGAACATTTATATATTTTTAAATTTGAATAATGAGTAAATAATTGCTCAAAATATAATTGAGTATAACTGAAGTAATCTCATAAATAAATGGTCAAGCAAGAACCATATTATTTTATTATATTTTGTAATTGATTAGATGAGTAATTGTAAATATGAGAATTACATCATTAGAAGATTGTTAATTAATTGAGACATTAAAGATAAAATCAATTAACATAATAAATGTTCTCTATTAATATTTTAATTAATTGAAAGTTTTATTTAAGTGGTATATATTGAAAACCACGCTTGTAAAGACAAGATCAATATTTAAATGTTATACGTATTAATCACGTTCCTATAATATTTATATGTGTTATATGTATATGTCTGTGTACTATTTCAGGTCATATATAAATTGTGTATGTGTATACTATGTCTTAGAAATTTAAGAAATAAGAGTTAAACACATTATGAGTACATTATATTCAGATTGAATACAAGGGTTCATATAATAAATAACCCGCATTAAACATTTAAATAACATGAGAATTTGAATTTAATTTTTTGAATAAATCAAATGAATATACTTTTCTTAAAACAGTCGTACTAATTTCACAACCAGTATTAATCCTCTGTACTCTTTACTTGTAAATTAAAACTTATAACGTTATTCACGTGCTTATCCACACTCAACCAACGACCAAAGCCTGCGACGGCGACCCAGCCGGGGAACATCAAGGTCAATACTGCTGAAGAAGAGTACACCTCCGAGACGAGGGTAAGTGCGCGCATATGAGTAAGAGCGTATGTGTAAAAGTAAGTGTATAAAAATAACGTTGCAATATATATATATATATATATATATATTGTGATTAAACCCTCGGCTCTTTCGGTCGCGGGATTCTCGTTCTTCCCCCCCCCCAACGTTGCCGGCGTCAATTTGTGATTAAACCCTCGGCTCTTACGGTCACGGGATTCTCGTTCTTTCAGCCCCAACGTTGCCGGCGTCAATTTGTGATTAAACGAGTACGTACGGTTCAAGCCCCGCTGTTGGGTTCGTCAATTTGTATCGTGCCGAGTACGAGCGTCTCGTTATTTTCACACAATGTAAGCCTATTCGTTGCTATGAACGGGTATGTTCCCCTGTCTTTACTCTCTTAGGTCTTTTTAATTTACTTAATTATTTAAATATCTGAGATATTTGGAGTTGTGGGATATAATGATTTAATCAACTAATATTAACTTATCTCTCTAAAAAATATCAGTGTTAGTGTACTTGAAACTTAAATAATTAATGTGTTATTCTGTAATTTCGTTCAACCCTATTATACATTGAAGAGAATTATGTATAATTTTGTATTTTTACGCTCTCTCTTTGGTGTCGGAGAATTCCGCTATAAGCGCTGTGGTACCGGAGCAACGAAACTTAGAGGTTATTTCACTGTTTATGTTAACCAATTATTCTATACTTAGTCAGTTACTTTTTTATTCCCAACTCGTTAAATCATACTCCAAATGACAAGATTTTGCAACTATACAAAGGTTCTTTATTTGTTTACTTCTTCAACATTGAATAAGATATGTTCTAACTGGCATACACATAGGCTATAGATTGCGTGAATCGATTGTTGATCAGTCCGATACTTTATTTAGATTCGGTTATATAATGTGTTTTAATTTGTAAATAAATAATGTAGATTAAGGTGTATTCTCAATATTATTCAATCAACAGAACTAACGACAATCCTCAACTTAATTTGAATATTCCATTTTTAAGAATTTTACAAGCAAACAATCATTTATTATGTATAAATACTTAGTGTGATATAACCACACCTAATTAAAGTTGTTGTTTATTAAACGTAGATCAAACCAACTAGCATGCATAAACGATTGAGAATTGTCAACTGTATGAAACAATTAACGAAAGTTAATGAAAAATTCCAATGTTGTTTATGTTTTGTAATTTAGGAAGAGTCTACTACCATTACTATTTAAATGTTTATGTCTATTATGAATAAGAAACTAAGGTTGTCAAGCTACATAAATACTTACAACCATACAATTACCTTTTTGTAGAGTCAAATAATGATTCAGATGTTCCATTCAATAACACTGTTTCAAAATATTATTTTATTGTTCACTTTTTAAATGTTTTATCAAGAATTATTTTAACGTTAACAAACGTCCTTTAAATCATTTATTGTCAATTGACTAATAATTCTGTTAACCTAAAATGTCCAAAGCAGGCATGGTTATAATTTTGAATGTTAATTATTAAGAGATGATTGAATTGTAATCGTCTCCAAACTGCCTAATAACGGTAGAATAAGAGTTCTATTGAATAGTTTGGTATTCTGCAAGCTAAAAGAAGCCACACACCTGTGAATTAACTAATTTTAACCAAAAAGCATTTAGTCATACACTGATATTGTAAATCAGTTTTACCACCCTGAGACAAATTTTGTAAAACAAACAACTCATGTTATTTAAATTTGAATTGAAATAATTAATGATACTTTAGATCATTAAAGAGCATATTAAACTGAATAAATTATTATTTTATACGAGCAAACGGAGTCAGTTAGTTCATTTCAGTAGGCTAGATTTCAGAATTGGTGAACGACTCTTATTGGATAGCTCGACACGCAGAGGTGAATTCAAATACGGTAAGTCAATCTACAGATTAGATTGCTACATCAACCCTGCAAGAGACCCTGCAAGATCGGCAAGACTCACCACAAGTAAGTGATTGTTCTTACAAGATATTTATGCTTTCAGTGAGGAATCTACGTCACCATTTCGTCTAGTCGACGGAAGAATAACCATTTAAAATAAATTAATCGAAGTTGAAAACACTTCGCTAACTAACTTCCAGTGCATTCATCGGATTTATTTACGTTGGATTCAATGCTAGATTGAATTGAAATAAATAAATCAATAAAAATAATATACTAAACTCAAAGTTATTGAAATATAAAACAAAAATAAACAGTCAGTTAGCACCCTGTAAACAGTCATTATACAAATTGACGCATCCAACGTGAGACTGATAAACCGTTAAGTTACAATATAAGCATGTACGGCCGGCTTAGAAGTTAGTTACACCTGGGGATATTGTAAAGTGCGGGTCAAGTGATTGTTGCGGATTAGTGGAAAGTGATTATTGTGTTATAATTAGTGCGGTATTGTAATAAGTTGAGGATATTATTGCGTGTGGACCAATTTAATTGAATTATTGTATGAAAGTACTTAGTTGATTTGAAATTGTTATTTGTGAACAATTAAAGCTGGTAATTAGTGATTTCATTTTTGTCTGTATTTTGTTTCCACTGTACAATACGACGATCTGTGAGACCGTCGTAACATTATCTTTTGTTTTCTTTTTTTTTTTGTATGCCTCTTAACAATGGCTTTGATGTCACAGCTAGAACGGCCATGGAAAATTAATATGCCCGTTCTGTAGAAATTAATATTATATTTACTATTTCGTTGAACTTAAAACGTCTTACAGCGTTCAAATTTCTCTTATAGGATTGTGACAGACGTCAATTTCAACTTTTATAAATACGCGTCCAGTAAATTTCACTTAATAATTTTGTTATTGTAAAAATTAGGTAGGATTATGTAATTTATTTAGGCATACTTCCCTTCCACTTAAGCTCCGCAAAACTCACCCAATCCGGTGTCATATAATCTGAATATTAAATTATATGAAAATACGTTCGTGTGTGTGTGTGTACCTGTGTGTTTTATGATTGTGGTAGAGCTAGATATATGAAGCAGGAATTGCTCTTACAGTTACACAGAGTAACTGGTTGATTGGATTGGTTTGTAAACTCTCATAGTTTTTCAATAAATTAACGTTAAACAAATGTTTGAAAAATTAGAAAAACGGCTAATTTCATATTCTCATATTTTTATGTTAATTATTATTCAAATAGAACGAAGTAAATCTCACATTATCTGGAATCACGTCAGCTTTAAATTCATATTCAAGTTCCTAAATATGCTTTTTTTTAAAAACCGTGGTTTTTACTCCTTAACTTATAGGCGTTATCCCAAGAACTTTTGGCTCTTTTTATGTGAGACAATTTAACATTCTTGCATAAAAATCTTCTGTTTTTTCCTGAATTAGATTCGAAAAGAGCTAATTTAGCTGGGTAAATACAGTTCTCTGAACTACGTCAGCATAGTGTTGACGTGACACGAATATATAATACAATATCATAGCTGTTACTACAAGGATTCATTACTACCAATACTAGCAATATTCTATGGCTTTATACGGTCATTCTGAAACATGCAAGGGAGTGCGTGGCATTACTGCCTTGTAATAATTATCCACTTAGTCGTCTGAACTAGAGGTCGGCCGATATAGGCTATCTATAACAGGTATTTCGGAACGGTATTTTTGTGGAACGGATATAACAGTGACTGAAAAGTTGAAATACCTGTTCCGATTCAACGATAACTGAAAACTGAAAAGTCGAAATACCCCTTCCGATTACTTGCGGCCTGGCGGTTCCGAGTCGCCGAACCTCCCTACGCAACTAACGAATAAACAAGTAAACGAGTACTACATGTATTACAAGTATTACGAGTACACGAGTACAAAGCCACTTTTTGGTGCTGAATATTTCATTCTGCGCATGTGCCGATTGCCATACAAGTATGAAACGAAGCAAAACAGCGAGGTTCAGAACATCTCTATGCCAAAGAGATGAAGCTGTTTTTAATAAATTTAAAAATTCATACTGATGTTATATTTATTCTCGTGTGTTATGCAGATATATAATACAGATTATAATAACAAATTATATATTATACTAGTCACCAACTTTGTAAATTTTGAAAAAGCGAATTATATTGCGCTATAACCTACAAAGTGGCTGATAGGCCATATAGTACTTTTTGTTAATGTGACTTCGGAAATGATTATAACTTCACTGCACATCTCACGTAAATGTTTTTGACATTCTTTGTTGTGCTATGACGTGCACTCTAAATTTCATTGCCTGAGTTTTGCAACTGATTTGTTTAACCAAAATGGAATCAATAATTGTTATCAATTAAATCTATGTTACTTTGTTTACTCCTAGTGAAAACTTGAATTAGTATTCTGAAAGGAAGATAGGCCTACAAATTCTCTTGTTTCTTGTTTTCTTTTAAACAGTGTAGCATGACAGAAAAACCATCTTATTATAAGTCAAAAAATAAGCAAGAATAGGATAAAAAACTAAACTGGCAAAAAAGAAAATTACCATAATAATTAAACAAGAACAAAAGAAAACTGAAATCCTAAATTCAAAGAAGTCAAATTCATTAACACCAACTTAAGTGATAGTCCAACTTATATAGTAAATATACCCAGGTAGAATAGGAACAGTTAAGAAAAAACCGTATATAAACAAAACCACCGAATAAAGAAATAACTAGTAAAAAAACAGTATCACATAAAAATAGAACCCCCAAAAGCGTATAACATAGGAAAGGTACAATACAGTAGAATAAAAACTAGGTAAATTAAAAATAAGTAAAAATATTAGATATATGATGGAAAGTGTACAAAGATAATTTATTTTGAGTGTGAAAAAGTGACTAACAATAATCCCATTTAAGTGATGTTCCTTATTCCCCAATGACTAGATAAAATGACTAGAAATCAGATTTGGGAATATAGTGAATAATGAGGGGAACCAGGGTAAATCACTAAATTAAAACAAAATAAACTGAAATAAAACAAAATAAACAAAGACTGAATAAAAATTAATTTTAAGAAAGTATTTAAATAAAAATAGATTTGTTTGTTGTGTTAGCAGTTCATTGAACTCATAGCATTGAATGCTTGAGATTGGATTTATTTTTCAATTGATATCTTTATTATGTTTTAATGGTATCAGTTAATCAAAAACAATATTGTAATTGAGTAAGGTCAATTTAGTTGATAAGATTTTATTAGAATTGTATGTCAGAAAGGGTGTTAGCAAGCTGAAAGAATAATAAACTTTGTAAATGAACTAACATAAAAATATAGGCCAAATTGTAAATCTCAACATTATAACTTAAAAGTAAATAAGAATGAAACTAATTAAATGAATGAAATTTGTTGAATGTAAATCACTAACCATTTATAATAAATGTAACAACACTTGGTGAAAAGAATGAAGGAATGTATAGGATAGTATTAGGAAAAATGAAGGTATAATAACACTGGAGTCTAAAGAAAAGCCTAAATTGAAGATAGTATTTAAATTAGATAAGTAAATCATAAAATTACTCAGAATTAGAGAAACCAAATAATAAGAATTCAACCAATAATCTTATATAATACTAATGGGAATATAACATAGATTGTAAACCATTTAATGTGGGAGAAGGTAAATTAATTAAGGCCTACAACCAAATATACTGTAAATGTGACTTTTGAGTTAAAAGATACTATAAAATATATCATGTATTGTCTTAAATTATTCAGAATCCAATAAGGAATTTGATTAAGTAATTGGAATTAAATAATAATAGATAATAAACAAAATGTAATTAATAATATAATGTAAAATTAAATTCTTTTGTACAAAACCAAACTTGTGACTTAAATCAGCTGACTGAAAAAATGTAAATTTACTAATAAATCAGCCATGACCTTTTGTATGATGAAGAAAAATACTAGGAGTTAATTGTTAAACGTCCAGGTGATCACATCAGAACGAGAGAGCTCAAAAAGATAAAAAATATAATTTGACATGAACTAAACCTATAAAAAAAAGAAATTTAAAATACGATTTATTAACACTAAAGTCAAATAAAAGAAATCCAACCATTACATGTAGGAAGATTGGAAATAGTAATCAAGATATTAGAACAATCCAGGCACTAATTCAGAATTTGCCGATGTGAATATTACCATTACAAAACTGGACGAGATATTTGAACGAGGTCACTGTTAACCACCTATTGCCGAACCAAACAACGAATCACTAATAAGGGATAATCACTCTAAGACGAAGAAAATTACTCGCTACTAGTATGATGAAGGACACATAAAGAATCCATATTGTAACAATATTTTAAATTCGTGTTATTAAAAATAAAAAAATTTTGGTTGTGTTTTTTTTTGGAATAATATTGTTTTAATTGGTTTTGTTGTTTCGTATTTAGTAAATACTTTTTGTAATTGTTTTATGTAAATATTTAAATCTTTTATTTCTGTTTCCGTCAACTGTATCACTTTGAGTTTTTTTAATTAATTTCTGCGTTAATTGTATTAGCTCCAGCACTAATCGATAGACGGTTCTTCTTCTTATTTAGGTATCCTCCTTCCATTTTGGTAATGGCCGCCTTTCGGATAGTCCGTGATCTCAATTTTATTTTATTTTATTTCTATTTATTAATTTTATAAATTAACAGAAACCAATTTGCAGAAATTCCAGATTTATTAACAAATTTTATTATATATCGAGTGTTAATCGATTATTCAACAGTAGTATCGACTCGTTTCTCAGGGCTGTCGATTATTTTTACATCTGTATTTAATATTAATTATCAGGTTCTTTGAACGGTTATATTATATAGTCAGAGAAAAGGTAATGTCAGGAAAGTATAACACTTACAAGTAAATAGCTTAAAAATTAAATATTACAAAGTTATTATTTAATATATAATGTTTATTAAAGTAAAAATTCGAACCATTGACGTCTGGACGACTATATTGGCAAAGCTCGCTTTGAATTGTGGGAGTCAAGATGGCTGCTTCCGTACTGCATCTGTTAACATGAAGTCGGCTCGACGAAATTTTCTTCCAATAAATGTTGCCTTTTCAATGTTTCCTCGTCTCCGCAGTTGTTATTATTCCTTCTGGTGTTAGTGGAGTGGTCCTGGTTCAGTGTTTTGTGATTCACTTCGATTAAATGTGTTAAATAATGTTATAATTCATCTTTGTCAATAAGGTCGAAACTTGCACAGTTCGTCTCGTTATTAATAATTATTTGTTTTAGTGGTTTAATTTATTAATTCACTTATTTACTGTTCCGTATTACTTTAGTTAATGGTTGTATTAGTTGTTCTCACTGAATTTAAAGTTTAAGTTAATTTTTTAGAAATTTACGATTTTTCACTGTAGACTAGGGTTACTGAACGAACGCCATACTTGTCTTGCTATAGGTTAATATTAGCTAAAATCTCGTTCAAGTGTGCTTGACAAAGTCTAATAATCAACTGTTCTAACTTGCTTCGTCATCTGAAGACGTCTTAGCCAATTTAATATTAGCAATACATTGTTTTAAATCTTTTTCATGTATGAAAATTACATTATATTACTGAATATATTTTTGCTATTATTTAATTCTATTAAATACTAAATACATAATCTCTTTCTTTAGTTCATTCTCCTTGATTTGATACCAAATAAGATATTTTTACTAAGTTTTTATCTAAAATGCTATATTTACTTCTTTTTAAAAGGTAGGCTTTAAAAATTACTTCCTGTTCTTCTCAAAATGTTTGCCATTTTATATGTTATATTTATGTTTGTACTAAATCTCAGATTGAAATAAAATGTTTATATTCCCTTAATTTCTTGTAATTTTATTAATTGGTTATCTTTTTAAATATTATTCTTTAATTTGTGACTCCCCCCCTTTGAATTTTCAGTTATTACATTTGCATTTTTTCCAATAATTCTTCCTATCTTTTTACAATATCTTTCTAAAGTATAATTGACATTATATTACTCTGTGACTGATTTACCTTATATAAATTTCATCAGTTTAACTAGTTTACTGGACTTAATTCATCAATTATAATGTTGTTGAGATTTACCATTTGGCCTAGATTTTATCTGTGTTTACATACAAAGTTTTTGAAAAATACAGCTTGTTTATACCCCTTCTGACCTTCTATTCTAATACAATATTAATTGAAATTTCCTTAATTAACTATTAGAACATTTAGTATTGAATTCATACTATTAATACATAACAAATATTTGACATTAAAAAAGTGGTATTTAAACTCAGATATTTTAGTCTTGATTATTACTAGTAACACATAATAAATATTTTATAATAAAAGAATGGTATCCACCCTCAGACATTTCATCCTTGATTAACACTATTAAACATAATAAATATTTTAGAATTATAAAACATTACACTCTATTTCCAACATTTAGGTATAGAGTTCATTGATTTTACTAGAAACATAACACATCTGTTCCTTCATTTTTTAACTTTTCTTAAAATTACTTTTGTGCAGTCTTATCTGTTTTTATTTTATATTAGGGATGTATCCCTTGTCACTTCACTTATTAACTACCAGCTCTCTATTTATCTTTCTCATTTTAGTGAATGTTGTTAGATAAAGAGTGGCACTTTCATAGAAACATTTGTATTAGCTTTTCATAATACTATTCTGCCAAATATTATTTATGAAGTTAAATTAAAAACTTTAAACTTGTTTAAAGGTACACAATTACTAAGTTTAAGCATTTAATATCCTAGCTTGTTTCGTGAAAAACAGTCTTTATTTTAGGGGTGTCGGTTTGTTCTGGGTTTTATCTTACTTACTGATTCTCATTCTTTGTTTCTTCACTACAATATAGTTTTATTATGTACGTTGGTTTGTTCTGGGTATTTTCCTTACTTACTCCTATCCTACCTGGGTATTTCCTTACTTTATTTTAGTTTTTTGGGTTTATTTTTCATTACACATATTTGTTGCATAGTTGTTTTTTTCTTTATTTTTATTTCTTCCAGTTATGATTGTATTTATTGTGATACTTATTTGTTTTCATTTGGATTTTTCCTTGATATTTATTTATGATCGTATTTTATTCATTATAAAGTGGATAATCTGTCATGCTACAATATTTATTTGGAGGAGAATCGACTTGAGAATCTTGGTGAACTTCGTAGCAAGAAGGCGGCCATCTTTAATCGTATACCCGAGCGTCAGTGTGATGACGTCAGCTCAAGCATAGCCGTTGGTTCGAACAATTCAATTTTTAATAACATTTTTATAATAAATCTTATTTCTATTTAATCATTAAGAACTTTTTAATTGTAAGTATTGTATCTTTCAGCATTACCCTTTTTCTGACTTTTGATAACAGTTAAAAGAACCAATGAATTTTTAAATGTTAATAGTTTAAATAAGATAAACCGAACGACCTGAGATAAAGAGTTTTCGAGCTGTGAATCAGTGTTTCGACTCAAAGTCGATTAATCGCAACAAGATTAATAAATTCATTTAAACATTCCATTTTTGAATTTTATTACTTTGTAAACATATATTTAAAAGAATTTCAGGTAGCACTTGAAGCTTGGACATCAAGGAGGAAGAGAATAACATCACAAAGGAGTACAATTACCAAATATCCAAATACCACTAATCGATTATTCTATTTAAAATAATCCCTTTAACGCGTTAAACCAAATTTAATAAATAACCAAAGAAAATAAATTAGAAAGGGAATTAATATAATAACGAGGAATAATCTAATAAATAATAAATTGAGGAATAATTAATAAATAAAATAAAAAATAAATTAAAAAAATAATATATAAATTTTTTTATAAACAAAATTTAAACAACATTTTTACATATTCGTATTTATTATTTTTGTAACACCAATAAAACGGATCGTTACAACAGTAACAGGTTAATAAAGTCAGAGTATAAAGTAACACTGTTAATACTTTTGGCTTCAATTTATTTCTTATAACAAATTATATAATACAGGTATATGTATAATACGTATATAGTAACAGGTATTTGTACGTGTTTTTTTGAACAGTTTCGTTCGTACCTGTTATTTTCAAATACTAGTTTAACACACCCCTAGTCTGAACTGCGTTAAAACGCATACCATGTTAGAAACTGACCACGGATGTTATGCGAAGACAAGAACAAACCAGTACCAGGACTGGCGTCCTCGTATTCGGTTAACATGTAATATGGGCAAACAATTTTGTGCGCGTCTGATAAATATACTACTTCGTTTCCGTTGCGCCAGAACCAAACTGGGGCACAATACAATTAGTGTTGTACTCAGAATTCAATTAAGGATTCTCACATACACTAAAAATTTTGTTGAAATTAGTTTGACAACTGTCCGTGCTATTAAGCCGTGGTCCACTACTGTCGCATAAAACGGTCGTTTCGGCCCCACCGTTGGAGTCCATCTTCATCGTAACGACTCGATAACTGGTACTTTCTCTACCAGTTTTCCACAGTACTGTGGCAAAGATTAAAAATTTTATTTTAATTTCTTTTTTTTAGACTAGCGTAGTTTAGGAGGAAATAATAAATTCTTCGGCGGACCTGCGAATGTTCAAAATTTGAAATGAACAATCTTTTTTTTTCTGCTAATAGCAGTTTTTGTTTAAACTTCGTGAATACAAGCATCTTTAAAAATAAAAGTAAAATTTACTATTATTTTTTAGACATTTATATAGAATGGACGACAATAGGTTAACAAAGCTGATCTTCAAATATCTATGGGGAGAGAAGTCAACATCAAGTTGGATTAAAGAAGTCAAAAGAATTTAGAAAAAAATAATAATCCTTCAAAAAGTATTTAGAAGAAGCAATTGAAAGAGAAGTTTTTCGGGCAAAAGTGTTTAAAATTGAAGGAGTCCAGGGTAGGAGAGAGAAAAATGCAGGTTCAAAGTGGACTTAAGATAGGAAGAAGAGACACAGTGAAAAGATGAAAGAAACTTGGAGAAATAGAAAATAACAGAGAAAAAAGAACTGTAATTGGCATGTGGTCCTTAGATGGCCGATACAAAAAAAAAAGGTAAAATTTAGAGAAACGCTTCCTTGAAAATCGCGTCAAGCAACTGCTTCTTTAAAACAAATTAGAAAAAAAAATCATTTCTATTCTCCACGTTCTGGTATTTCATATACTCTACTCGTTGTAGTTCCAAAAATGGTTCCTAGAAAGTTCCTATCAAAGGGCTGAGCCGGCAAATACTGCGGGGTAACAAATATTTCACCGTAGGGAGGGGTGCCGTTGCGCGGATCATGTATGATGTACCCGTTCATACGTTCCTCCTCGTAAGCCAATCCCTTGCGATCGACGTAATCTATCTCAGTTATGATTTGTAGATAATCGTTGTCCATTAAGACGGTAACGTTGTTCACAGCCATATAATCGTTTCCAGCTTTAACGTAATTTCCGCTTATGTCCTTCCTGGCTTCAGGATCGAACAAATTGATTTTAAAATTTTTGAAACCTTTGTACTTTAACAAAGTGTACGTTATGTTTTTCTCAAACAAGCTGTAATCTGTAACATAAAAAATTCATATTATGAATACATTTATAATATTGTCACGACGGTCCACGGTTCGTCGTATGGTACTATGGAAACATAATACATACACCAATGAAGTCACTAATTACCATCTTTAATTAATCACAAATAACAATTTGTAATCAACAAGGTGCTCTCGTACAATAATTCTCCGCACGCAAAAATAATGTCAAGTAATAGAGTTCCGCACTAATTATTACACAATAATCACTTTCCACTAATCCTCAACAACCACTCGATCCGCACTAACGAAATCGCCCACTGTAACTAACTCACTGAGACAGCCGCTGTTGCTTATATATAGCCTGCAGATGTTCCAGAATAATGTTCATTCTCTTGGCGGCGTGCCAGCATTTACGTAGTTAACAAGCACTCAAATAGTCTGGAGTCTATAGGGTACTTGAGTACACGGCCTTGACGGAGACGCGCACCTTCTCGACTAGCCGAGAAACGTCTAGAACGACACTCTCGACTGTTCGAGAGCGTTCCGTAATTGTTGTAACAATATAAAAATCAATTGTTGTAGGTACAAAATCATCCAAATGATGTTCAATGTGTTACTGAACAAAACCAATTGTAACAACTGTTTCATATTTGCCTACTGCAAAAACCGATCAACTTACGCTCTGAATTTAATTTTTCCACAATTAAATTAAAGAAATTAAGACATTAAATATTATTTATCTCCGTCCGGCTGTATTCTTTAAAAGTTGTGAGTAAATTAAATTAATTACTCCATTATAGGCTACCAGCCTATAGATGGGTAAGTCATGTGGAGCGGTTACCCCCTTACGGGCCATGACTGCCGGTAATATTTACTCAGGGTTGTCTCCACCTAGCCTTTGATGTCCCAACACCCAACTGCACCCCCAGCAGCAAAATTTAACACTATATCAATAGAACGCAATATTATAGCCGACTAATTCCAACTGGATTTCCGCCTGTAATATTCCAAAGATAAACCTATCTAATTGGGGAACTGGGAGTAAATAGTAGATTCCTCTGTACAGGTTACCAATCTCGTAGCAGAGTAGACAAATGGTGGGGCTGCCACCTTACGGCCTTTTGTCCTGCCGGTTTTTCTGTTGGGGTTGTCTCCCTTAGCCGATAGGTTTCGGTCATTTATGGGCGCCGGAAACTCGCCACTCACCCTCTTCTCTCTGCTACATAACGTACATCCATTGTACGCCATGCATTGTTTAAGGGTCACGTGACTCATGTCTTCGTGGACGTAGAAGTAGGATTTGCTGGCACAGCTTTTAAATTCAGTGAGCATTTATCAGGGTTTTAAATGCTATACAGACATCGGCATCTTGTATAACCCCCGAGACTCTTTACCAGCCTTTGACCTCCGTCAAGTTCACCAACTTGGAACCAGAAATGTCTGGCATTTTTTTTTTAACTGTATTATGTTGTCAAATTGAATATACCAAAAAGCCACGCATTCTGATATAACGTTTTATTCATTAATTGTTTCGCTCTTTGAGGGCTTGAAGGCGGCAAGGGAACCGGTAGGCTAGGCTAGTCGCCGACACCCACTCCTCGTCTAGCAAGTCAAGTTTAATTTCTATACAAAGTACTGAAACGTACTGAAAAGTACCCTCAAGCGTACTGAAATCCCCAAACCGTTTTCGTCCCCAGCTCTTGCTCTAAGACATCTCCTTGATTGTTATGACTTGCTCGACTCGATGCACGTATTAAAAGGATATAGTGTAGTAATTATACTCGGCGTGAAGCAAGATGGTCCGGGTTCATCGTGTTGTGTACTCGTTTGGATTGTACACGATTCATAAAAATTAATTTTTCCTCTCATAAGTGTGTCTGATAATATAAATTATTACTTGAAATTGCTATTTGCTATTTGTTAGGCCGTCGTCCACAGTTGTTGGTGTTGACAAACGTTTCGGACCCACCATAGGACGCCATCATCACTGTCTAAAATTGGCACGGTGTCCGTCAATTCACCCCAGATATGAAGTAGAGCCTATTAAGAACTTCCGTATAAATTATTAGATCTACATTAAGAAAACTTTATTGTGATGAAAACTCATTTTCCCAATACTTTTTGTTTGACAGAGAGCGAATAACTGACCACTGTTCGACAAACCGTAAACTCGTAATACAAGGTCTGTATATTAAATAACGAGACTAATTCAGTAAAACCTTTTATTTACAACAAACTATATCTAGACTCTATCGCCTTCGAAACAGTTCCCTTGGGAAGCCACACATCCCTTTATACAGTTTTCTCTTCATAGCTGTGCTGGAACTCAAAAACTGGAATCTACTTCAACTGGGCGGTTACATTTTTTAATGTTGTCTATCATCACAAAATGGGTCCTTTGAGATGTTTTTTTCAATCTTGGAAGAAGACAGTAGTCACAGGGACTCAAGTCAGGTGAACAAGGGGGCCGAGGAACAACAGGAATATTTTCCAAAAGACTTTGCCAAAAATTCATTAATCAAGAGTGCTGTGTGACAAGGTGCATTGTCATGATGCAGCATCCAGGTGTTCACGATGGCTGGTCACGTGCGGGTAACTCTTTCCCGCAGCATTTCAAGAATTTCTCGGTAAACATGTTGAATGACAGTCTGTCCTGTAGGCAAAAACTCCTTATGGATAATGCCATTACTATCAAAGAAACAAATAAACATGTTTTGATTTTGGTTTTTCTCATTTTTGCTTTTTTGGGACATGGAGACTTTGGAGTGTGCCACTCCTTGCTGTGGCGTTTTGTTTCTGGATCGTACGCAGAGATCCATGATTCATCACAAGCAATAACATTTTGTAGAAAATCTAGATAATTTTCATACTAAAATATCACGGCAAACTTCCATCCTGTTGTCTTTCTCTTCAAGAGTGAGGTTTTTGGGACCAATTTAGCACAAATTTTTTTATTCCCAATTCGTTTGCAAAAATTTGATAAACTGTAGTGTAGTTCAAACTTAATTGTTCTGCGATGATTCCAACGGTTAATCGACGGTCAGACCACATCAAGTCCCTGATTCGATCAACATTGTCGTCACTTCTTGACATTTACGGTCTTCCGGAGCGTGGATCATCCTTAATTGATTCCCGGCCATTTGAAAATGCTTTAAACCATTTGAAAACCTGTGCTCTTGACAAGGCTTCATCTCCATACGCCTTTTTTGAAAAATCTCAGTAGCAATGTGTCCGAGTTTAACACTAACCGTGATTGCACAATTTTGCTCGTAATTCATGTCACTAATTTTTATAACGCACGACAAAAACTCACATCATGGCAGGCCCGGATTTAGGTGTCCTGCCGCCCCTAGGCACTATTGTTAGCGCCCCGCCCCCCAAACAAGTAACTTCTATATATTCAATTCTCCTTGACTGCCGAAAAAAGTTGCTGAAAATAGTCATTTCAACTATGTCTATTGCAATATCTCATTTGATCTTACATCTAACAGGGAATTAAATGTATCAAGTTCTTCCCTTCATTTAAATAACATTCTCTATTATACTTTGAATATATGATCATGGGCACTAGGGAGTGACTTCTAGATCGAGGCGCCCCAAGCGATATCGAAACAAACTATTTTTGTCGGTAAAAAAGCGGACAAGAATTTCAACGGCGTGTGGAGACCTGTATATACGACCGTGCTCCGCTCCGACCACCGCTATTGGTAGGCCCAGTGTCAATACCGTGTTATTCAATGATATAATTAAAGGTTATTTCAAAACCATTTTCTTCAATTTGGCCATAATGCAAGGTCCTAATACAAATCCTGTAATTAAAAAACCGAAAACATGAGATTTTAACAAATAATGTTTTACCTCGTGCCGCCCTTCTGAGCCTGCCGCCCCTAGGCCCGTGCCTAGTGTGCCTAGTGGGAAATCCGGGCCTGCATCATGGAAAGTTGTTTACGTTTCACATGGCAACAATAGACAATAAATATAAATACTCAATATCAACCAGCTGGTTATCTAACCATCTGTGTTAACGGAAACCTTACAGTGTTGCCATATTGACTGCTACATGATTTGTCTCATTACTTAATTTACAGACCCCGTATGTGCACATGATGGTATAGATACAATCTTTGACTTATGTGTCGAAAATTATGAGTAGACATGACAGGCAAAACGGAGCACAAACCTTGCGGGTTTCGACCGAAAAATCGACACGACGCCAAGACATTTTAGTGGCAACAATTTTTTTATCTTTTTACAAGCTAAGGATAAAATGACAGATAATAAAAATTAATTAACATGTGCCTTGTCTAATCCATATTTCTTTGCAGTTCTTGTATGATCTTATAACTTTTAGGTAACTCGTTGACAATTTGTGTGAGTTGTAAGGATACGAAATCCGGACGGGTGACTAATCAACTAAACGCTATGTAACTCACCGTCTGTGTCTTAAGTAAATGTCTTTATACAATTGACATGTTTCGGGACACTTGTCCCATCCTCAGAATATTTAAAAAAGTCTCTTCATACCATCATACGATGGCACAGTCGTCAATATATTAAAAATATTAAAATCCACATAACACAAAACACAATTACACTACACAAAGTACGCACACAACAATTTTCGGTGTACACCACACGGTAACCGACAGCGCACTGGTTCATATTTGACTCGTGTCGCGACAATATCGCAACGCAGTATTGTACAGGACATTAGATTTAAAGTTCAGCCGATCATTTAAAACATGTGGCCTGGTAACAGGATTATTATACGCTCTATATATCTCAAACTCCTCAAGGGCGTTCATGTAACGTCCTTTATTACAAAAGTGAAGGGGTATCAAGTTGGTATGAAAATTAGTATAGTTGTGATTTTCATCAATAAGATGTTTAGCGAATTTAGATTTTACATTTTCTGTGTTATGAAAATAAGTGGGTGGCTTATGTTCAACAAACCTCTTGAAAAAACCACGGCCCGTTTGGCCCACATAAAAAGCATCACAACTATTACATATTAATTTATAGATCCCTGTAATAGGCGCCTCGTATACGGGAGCCTCTGCAGTCTTAAGGGTAGACGCAGGGTACGAGTTCTATTCGATTTGATTTTTTTCAACGTGACAAAAAATGCATGGAACATGGCACTGTGTCAATTCCAAACTGCATGGTTTGAAATTAGCATATGCATGACAATGCACATGCGGTGACTACACCTTATAATTTTTGTTTTTTTTTATCACGAGAAAAAATTTCACTTACGCCAGAGGAACTTTGTACTTACTACGAAGAATGAGTACGAATCCTACAGGTAGAACTTTTATCTCAGGATACCCGAAGTCCGGTGTGTCTATTAATTCGATAGGGTTTTCAGAATCTTCCATTTCCAATTCTCTCTGGCTACTTTCGACGTAACGGATACTCTTTTTCTTCGTCGGCTTGTTGTCACATTGCGAACACGTAACCGCCATAAATACGATAACAGTCGTTAACATTTCCTTAGCTGAGAAAGAATAATACGTTTCCCTCATCTTTGCGAACACTGTAACATTAGACGGAACGAATGTACAAGAGATACAACCGAGACAGCGTTAAACAACGTTTTATTTATGTATTAATATTTCTTTCGAATTTAGTACACTGATGTTACCACAAATGTCCATAGACACTAAGTTAATTATACGATTAAAATAATAATATAAAATGAGTATTTATGATAAACAAACTTTTCAAACCCTATTTTTTATCTCTCCGACTATTTTTACTATTTTACACACTTGATAATATATTACTGTTTAAAAAAAGGACAATATATTCTACTATATTAAATTTGTGTTATATATATTGGAAGGTGACAGGTTAGAACTGCCTCCATTTGCAGAAATACATTTATAAATTTTAAGTGAATTAATAGGCCTACATTTATTGATTATTTTTTTTATATAGTACATATACAGTTTTTATCTGAAAATTCTGAGTTTAAAAATATAAATTTTAATGTACTTGACAATTATTAATTAAAAAAGAATATTTACTTGTTTTATACTTTAAGAATAGTTATATAATTTCACTTTCCTGGATTTGCTGGGATAAGTCGGATTAGTCCGGGCAATCTCGCAAGCCTGCTCCTACGCTCTCACACCGACCACAGCCCCCATAAGGTAGGATATCGATCTCAGGGTTTCCTCGTGGGCGTTGTGTCCGTCCAAGTCGCTCCTGATTTAGTCCTCGACGACAGCTATCGGCCGTTGCCGACCTCGAACGCCGCGCCTGACTTCGTGGTGCTAATTCAGCCGCTCCCTCGGAGATACGCTCCGACTTTCCAAGAACTGGCCGGGACTCTTATTTGCCACCGTAAACGTCCGAATCAATTTGAGAGACTCCCAGAGACTTTGAGGGACTGCGAGAGACTCACGGCTCATCCGCGCTTTTATGCTTTGCAACTGCGTATGATTGCGTAACTAATCACTTTGTCGGTAAAATAAATGCTATTAAAAATTATTTAAATTAAAATGATTAGTTATTTATAGTTATTCCAAATTGCATACTAATATAAATGACTTACAGCATGTCTGTTAAATTACTTTATGTTAATTATCTTCACACAATTTTACGCTCGCAACACGTATTCACTTTCACACTACACTACACTGCAGTCTAGTGTGAAATAAATTTTTTATTGTTTATAATTGTCTTTAACTATGTTAACATGCAGTACTTATCCTAATACAACAGCGTCTTACTACATTCACACCCCTTTACACAGGACACTAACTAAGGCTTATTGAAAATAAATATGTCCCCATGTATTCACACATAGTGTGAATGTTTGCCTCATTGTATGTATATGTATGTATGTACGGATGAAAATATGTGTGCGTGTGCGCGAACGCATTTTTAATTACACAAACAGACTCACACACACACACACACACACACACTCGTACGTGCATACATAAATTTATTATTATTTTTATAGATAAGTTGATACATACATTAAATTAAGTACATTATACGTGCACATTTTCAGTTTACTTTTCCGTTGTTTTTCATGTAAATTATCGTATAAATTTATTTATTACCACTTTTTCATTTATCGATTGTACAACGCCAGCTTTCGAGGACCTATCTTGTTCCCCTCGTCAGAACTGCCGATCCATCCGTCTTGGGTCTGTTTAGATTCTCCAGACCATTAACTTTCTGTACGTACTGTATGTGTTAGCGCTCGCATATACATATGCGCACCAGTGTGTGTTACCAAGAATCTTTGACGTTAAGGCTTGTTTAAAGTTTCAATAATTTTTCGTTAAAATGCGCTCTTGTCCAACTTCTTTAAAATCATCTTTATAAGTTTGAAAGTAAACGAGTTGAGCAAACGCACAGAATAAAAGTGAATGTGCACTTCAAGCAAAATACCCAAAGTATCTATTACTGAACGCCACTTAATGTAAAACTTGACAATAATCACACTCAATACTAAACTTTGCTTTAAATTTATATTTTACATTTGTAAAAAAATCTAATGTCATCCCAATCTGAAAATCAAACGATATAGTGCAAAAGCGCTGTATAAAATCTTCAAAACAATCAAAAATTTGAAGTGCAAAAATGATTCTTCAAAAGATCGTTTGTTGTTGAGCTAAATATTTCATAAATTCTATCCATTCCTCTACGTATTCCTCTATTTCATAAATACTATCCAAAAGAATTTATGAGACATTCGTCTGTAGTAATATATTCCTCTGTTTTCCTTACTGGCATAGGCATGACATGCACCCAGGAGATGCAATTATTTAATATGCAAATTGTAACTAGACGTGGTTACAAATACAAAATATTTTTGTTCTTGTAAAAAAAAAGTTTATTTTTATTTTAAAATTCTCAAAAAAAAATTTGTTTATGTTCCTTTTAATGTTCAATAATTTAAATAAAAATTCTTGTAATGTAGTTTTGTAGAAATTTTAAATTTAATAATATATATAATACTTTCACTAATGAACTTACTGTTGTCACTTCCCAAACGTTTCGAGATGTTGTTTCTCTTCTTCAGTGGGTTTAATACTGACTGTCGATTACAGAATAACCGTTACGGAAAAATGGTGTGTGTGGTGGGGGTTGATGGTGGGAAGGGATTGGCGTTGAGGTTCGAATTAGTTGTGTGGATCAGTGTGTCAAATAGTGTATGTGATTTGTAATGTATTTGTTCATTTAATATGTTGTTTGGTTGTAGTGTATGATATCTGTATATTTCAAATTGTGAAAGTATTATATATATTATTAAATTAATAAAGTGAACGAAGAGGATGCAACAACAAGAAATTTTAAAGTTCTTTCAGTTATTCGTGTCAATAAATTCGCTTCTGATTCACTGTAAATAAATCTGGAGTTAATAAGATTGTCTCACTTCACTAATCGATTGGCGATTTTCTTCTTTCTCAAGTAAATTACTCCCCTTGAGTAATGGTCGCCTTTCTGTTAGTCCTTTGGTTACTTAAAACTCTTATATTAATTATAATTATTATTCTATACACCACCTTGAAATGTGGAGTTCATAGGCTTTAAACACAAACATAATTAGCCATTTAATTTTTATTTTTTCTTAAACTTAATTTGATTGCAGTCCTTTCTGTTTATATGGTGTATTACATTTTAATCCCTGTCACAGTAATTATTCCCCACCTGCTCTCTTTATCATTTACATTTCAAAGAATGTTTTTTGATAACAGGTGGCCTCTTTTATGAAACATTAGAAATATTTTCATAATAATACTTCATGGTATGTCATCTCTGTATTTATATAAAACATTAAAGTTATTGAATTGTACATAGTTAAATTATCGGTTACACCTTTACTTGAAGTTTATTATATTGAAATCACTTGCACTGGTTCACTTACACTGTTCGGTCTGATTTATATTTGAGTTTTACAATATTCTAAGACCAAACTTTTAGTTATAATGGACTGTGAAGATTTGTTTATTTTATTATATAATAACTTTAGTTGGTGCACTTCTTTTTACACTACTAAACACTTTTGTTTATAATTATTTTACATTTCTATGAGGTTTTGGGGTGTTATACTTTCTTGGGTGACATTAAAATTTGGTTCGGGGTTTGTTATTGTTAGTAATAGGTTTTTCATGGGTATTCCTCGTAGTTCTCCCATCCTACATCTTCTTTTCTTCACTTCTTCCTTCTTGGGTTTTCCAAGGTAATTTGGTTTTATTATGTCCTTTGGTTGGTTCGGGGTATTTTCTTTATTACCTGCTTCTATCCTACCTGGGTATTATCCTGATTTTATTTTAGTTTCTTCGGATTTAATGGTTGATACATCTTTGTTGCATTTTTATGATTTAATTTTCCTTTTTCCTTTATATTTTCCTTTGATATTTAATTATTTTCCTTTGAATTTTCTTTTGAGTTAATGTCATTTAAATTTATTTATGATCAGAATGGAATTATTACTTAGTGGATTATCTGTCATGCTACAGATTGCCCTCCTCCAGAAGTGATTAGTTCAGACTATACTTGGTTTGTCTGAAATAATTGCTTATGATAATTATTATATTTTTTATTATTCTTGACTTCCTTCCATTTCTAAATTCTCTTATACATATTCGAGCTTACATTTATTTTATTCTTACTTGATCTTCCTTGATAGTAATAGTCATCTGAGTTTCATTTTTATTACTTTATTTTCATTTTCTTAACTTAGTGTTTTATCCCTGGGATATTTATTCCCTATCATTCCCTAACACGTGAGCTGGGGCAGTTCAGAGAGGCACTGTAGGCTACATACTCTGCTGGCCAATACTTCACTTCTATTTGAGTACAGAGGCAAATCATCTCTGCTCAAAAACATATTAATACTGCTGGATTTATCTACAGACAGTTATAAAAAAATTATTTAAGAATAGTCCACTTTATGACTATTTAAAAAATATCTTTGGATACTTCACTTCGTATATTGCTCAGATCTGTTAATATTCCTATCTCAGTTATTCTTCTGACTTGTTAGCTTTATTGTTATCTCATTTCTTATTATGGTGGGAAGCTCTTTTATTAATATAATTACCATTGTTTATCAAATATAAAGTTTTTGTTATTAATTCTTTATTCTTCTCTGGTTTTTATTGCAATCTGCTTCTGTTTATTGGTAGCATATATTTTATGATATTTTTTGTTTGTTTCTTAGTTTTTATTAATTCCACTAGTTCCATGTTCTAGCAAGTTCTTCTAATTGTCTTTATTACACTCGACATTTATTTCATGATCATACTCATTAGTGATTTATTTAATTACATTTATATATTTTGTTCTTTTTCACAAATTACTTCTCTCTGATTTTTTATTCAAATGAATTCTTTAATTATCATATTAATGTGGTCATTGTTTCTCTTTGTATTACTTCAATGTTATTATTTTTATTTCAACACAAGTTTATTCATTTAATCGTATCACTGGTTCTTATTTCCTTTTCTTTAATTTCATAGAATGTTTTTATTAATCATTGGTTGTAATTTGACATTACTATACATTTTAGAATTGATTTGATTTATTCTAAATTCTTTTTCTTTTATTTATCATTAATTCTTTCCATAAATACTTTGTTTGTAACTTAATATTACAATATATTTGAATTTTGTTGTTTTTAACAAAATTCTTTCTTTTTATTCCACAATAGTTTTTTCATAAATAGTTTGTCAGTAAGGTGTTCTTACTTAATTTTTGAATTTTTTGTTTGTTTTATTCCAAATTCTTTCCTTTTTTTGTTTATATCTCAAATGGTTTTCATAAATACTGGTAGTAACTTGTGCTTGCTATATTTTGGATTTTGTGGTTTTTTTTTATTCAAAATTCTCCTTCTGTTATTTTTCTTAATATTTTCATAAATAATGTCTGTAAGGTGATCTTACAATATTTTAGAATTTAGTTGTTTTTACTAAATTCCTTTTCTTTTCAATTCCATAAAGTTTTTTCATAAATAGTTGTTTAGTAAGTTGTGCTTACTATATTTTTTGAATTTTTGTGGTTTTTAAATTCAACTTCTCCTTCTGTTATTTTTCTTAATATTTTCATAAATAATGTCTGTAAGGTGATCTTACAATATTTTAGAATTTTGTGGTTTTTAACTTCAAAATTCTCTTTAATTATTCCAAATGTTTTTCTTAAAGTTGTTTACGTAAGTTGATCTTACTAATATTTTTGAATTTTGTTATTTTTAATTAAAATTATTACTCCTCATGATATTTTTTCATGGAAGCCTGGTTATATACACCTTTGATTCTATCAGAACCCATCTCCTTTATCTCATAAGTATTATTGTTTTTGTCCATGGAGACTATATAGGGTCCAGTGTATAGTAGTAACAACGTCTTTGTTATTCCTTCCAGTGAGCTGGGTAATTTCCGATTTTTCAATAATATCTTTTCTCCACTTGTATAGGTTATTATTTTACCCTTACTCTTTTGATATTTATTTCGCCGTTTCTCCTGGTCTTCGGCCACCTTGTTGTAAAATTTTATTTTGTCAAAAGTATAAATATTATCTCTTGGGAACTCTAGTATTTCTTCGATCTCTCTTGGGGGTTGTTTCTCGTACATGGCGGAGTATGGGGTAATTCCTATGGCTGGGTGGTATGCCAAGTTGAGGAATTCTTCTGTGGCTTCTAGATAGTCTTGCCACCTCCTCTGTTGATTGTGGCAATATGTTCTTAATATCCGCCCCACTTCTAGTAATACTCTCTCTGCCGGGTTACTGCTCGGGTGGTAGACCGAGGTTTTGTAAGTACGAACACCCATAGATAGTAGGGTATCCCGCCATTTTTTCCCCTTGAATTGGGTTCCGTGATCTGTAATGATCGAAACTGGTTTTCCGACGTTTGGGAAGTACTGGTCGGTTAATATTCCGAGAATTTTATTAGTAGTTGCCCGATTTGCTGGGTATAGCTTAACGAACTTAGTGAAATGGTCCATCACGATTATCAGATACTTATATCTGTGACGACCGCCACTGCGGGGAAATGGCCCGCAGATGTCCAAGAATACCTTTTCCAACTTTGCCTGTGATGTTATAGGAATCATTTGGCCTTCCTTTTTCTCATTATTGGATTTAACGAGTTGGCAAATGTGGCAACCTTTTATATACTTCCGGACCTTCCGGTTGACATTTTTCATGTGGCAGCTCTCCTCTAGGGCCTTTATCACCTTTAAGGCGCCCATATGCCCATATCGAATATGATAATTAATTATTATCTCCTTTTCGATATGGGTTGGAATGATTACCTTCCATATCTCCTTCCTTAAAGATGGTTTAATGAATAAAATATCGTTATTTAGTTGATAATATCGGACGATAGTTTCGTCCCCTGCTTCTAATCTAGTCTTAATATTTTTTAACTTCGGGTCTGCTTGTTGGTGGGCGCTCAGGTTTGTTAATAATGTGGCTAGATCGGCTCTGGTGCTAAGAATGTGGTATATTTTGAGTACTCTTTCTTTCTGTCCCTCGAATGTTTGCTTTTCTACGTCAATACGTGATAATACGTCTGCAACGACATTCTTCTTTCCTGGGATGTACTCCCACTTAAGATTGTATTCTTGCAGTACAAGTATCCACCGGGTCAACCTTCCGTGACTCAATTTGCACCTTCTCAGGAACGATATGGATTTATGGTCTGTCCGGACGGTAACGGGGTAACCTAGGATGTAGGTGCGGAATTTGCCACACGCGAACACTATACTTAACAGTTCTTTCTCAGTGACGTGGTAGTTCCTTTCGCACTGGTTTAAAGCTCTACTTGCGAAGCAAATCACGAGATGTTCGCCCTCCTCATCCTCTTGATATAGTGTTGTGCCGAGGCTAATGTCGCTGGCATCGCAATTTAGGAAGAAAGGTTTTTTGAAATCTGGATGGCGAAGTATTATGGGTTCAAGAAATTTTTCTTTAATCAGTTGTAAGGTCTCGTTCTGCTCTATACCCCAGATCCATTTATTTTTAGACGACAGTTGCGGTTGAAATCTGGCGGTCAATTCATAACACTTTTCCTGGAACTTGCGATAGTAATTACAGAGTCCCAGGAATGACTGTAATTGCCTTCTATTCTTTGGTGCCGGAAATTTCTTAATCGCTTCTACCTTTTCGGCCGACGGTGAGATTCCTTGGTCATTTAATTTAAAGCCCAAGAACTGAATTTCCTTGGCAATGAATTGAGACTTTTCCAGTTTCAGCGTGATGTTATTTGCATCCAATGTCTTCAGTACATGTTCCACACGGTAGCAGTGTTCCTCCCATGTTTCTGAGGTCACAAGCAAATCATCTACATACACGGTGGTGAATTGCAGTGCTTCTTGGCCAAGTATCTGGTCCATGCAGTGCACAAAGACGGCGACCGAATTCACGAGTCCGAAGGGCAGTCTCTTCAACTGGTAGTTACGCCCTTCGAATATGAATGCCAGATACTGGCGACTCTGTGGGTGCAATTCCACCTGCCAGTACCCGCACACCGTGTCCCAGGTTCTAAAGTACTTGGTACCGTGGAAACGTTTTAAGATCTCTTCTATCTTACCGGGCGAAGTCCTGTCATTAACGATCATCTTATTTATTTCTCGCGCATCTAGGCAAAGACGGACTTGTCCGTTTTTCTTAGGAATAGCCACGATAGGACTGGTGTATGGGGATTGGCTACTCTCTATTATGTCACGGTTAATCATTTTACTTATTTCAGCTCTTACAGCTTCCTTTCGTGATTGCGCGATGGGGTATGACTTCCGGTTAAAGTCCACTGTATCCCGAAATTGTAGAGTACATTGGTAGTTTTTGACCTTACCGGGTTCGTCAGAAAATACTGAGCGGTATTTTTCATAAATTTGTATTAATTTATGCGCTTGGTGTATTGGCAACTGTTTAAACTTTGTACTTTGTTTATCAGCTGTACGCAGTGCCTACTGCAATGCGACACGGGCGGATGACGTCACGTGCTTATCAAACGCTGCCGGCGGTCAGCTGGCCGACGGGAGACAAGTTTTAGTTTAGTTTCTAACCAGGCTCCGAGCTGAACTCTCGTTAAACAATCTCACTTACAGCTGCGGCTTAAATATCGTTCTTAAATATGTATCGTACTTATTAATTTAATCAGTCTACCTGCGTCCATTTACAATGGACTACGACTACTTTCAAAACTAATTTATGGGCATTATGGCCTCTAATACATCCGCACGTGTCGATCATGATCAATACATTTTAATATTTCAATAAATGCATTTCAAATATCAGTAATACAGTCCACTTCTTTTCGTACAAACAATCCAGCCTTTCCTGCATAGCGTCTTTGGAACAACTCGAGATTCATCAAGAGCTTCCAAACCGCAACAGCAACCTTTCCTTTGTAATACCGCCCCGGAAATCCCTGATTTCCTGGATCTTTTGGGACCATAAATCCTCATTAGAGTTATCGTTTATTATCCGCTCAATCATAGGAGTATTGTTTATATAATTTATTTTACGGATTTGTTGGTGGATATCGCTGGGAATTACTGTATCGCTACCGACCAAGTCAGCCGTCCAAGTTCATCAAGAGCTTCCAAACCGCAACATTTTTGGTCATCCGGGCAGGATTTCTTATTTTTGGCCCAAAAACGAAAACGTTGTTGGTCACCACGGGACGGATTTCTTATGTTTGGGTCCACAAGCGACCGCATTTCTTTGTCTGCATCATTTTTGGCCCAACCGATCTGATTTTATTCTCGCCCTACGGGCAGCATTTCTTGGTCCTGAGCGACCACATTTTCGTCCACAAGCGACATCATTTTCGTCCTGAGCGACACCATTTTTGTGAATCACATCGCAGTCAACACGACAAGATTCGGCCAAGCAGTAGACCAGAGACGACGGGACACGGCAGGACAGCATTTGCGAGGTCATCAAAAAAGGTTCCACAGCTTTAATTCATGGAGGGTTACAACATGAGGCGTCATCTGACCAGTAGAGACAGGAGGTGCAACAGCTCCTAACAGGATCGAGCAACGGGATCGAAGCCAGCTTCAGCACGAATGGATCAACGGCCACGTGACTATGAACTTTTTACTTATATTTAACGTTTAACAATATTTCACATTTAGCAGTTATTTCTTAACACCTTTGTATAAACAAACACCATCATTACACAATATAACTTAATAAGTGGTTGGCAGTTCATTATCAGTTAAAACTTCAAAGATAAAGATATATGTTGCTATCATTTAAATTCATAATTTTAATAATTTAATTGCCAACAAAGCTTGATTAATAGAGAGAGTAAGCATATGTTCTAGCAAGTATTATGTTCATAAACAACGATCGCTAGCTACCGCAACGTATTCAAATTTATTAAAACTTAAGTTTATGGTTCACATGCTCTATGCTCAAATTCTTTCAAGGTATTTTTCTTTTTTCTCTTAAATTGTAATAATGGCAGATGTAAGGGCTCTAATAAAAAAACGAGGCACAATTAAAGCTTCAATATCACGCGTAAATACTTTCGCGGATAACTTCGATTTGGTAACCAGCGATCCTCATGCGCTGAAAATAAAACTGCGACATTTGATGGAATTATCCTTCAATCCCAAATCGAAGCCGAGGAAGCGGACGTTGCTTTAACGAGTGATAGGGTACAAACGGAAGACGATCTTTGTAATATAGAGTGTAAATTGCAACACCTGTTGGAGCAAGCCGAGCATATGAACCAGAAACCAGTAATTAATGCTGAAAGTAAACAGCTTAAAACACCCCCCATTCAATTGGAACCAATCAAATTACCACGGTTTGCGGGTAGTATTGTTGAGTGGCAACATTATTACCACATTTTTCTTGAATTAATTCACGTCAGAGCAGATCTGACGGATATACAGAAACTTCACTATTTGCACTCGTCATTATATGGCGAGGCGCTTAACGTAATAAAGTCGTTACCAATCACTCATGAGAATTACGCGGTGGCTATCGATCTGTTGAGGAATAGATATGACAGTAAGCTAATTGTTTCCGCCCACCATGTCGGGAATGTCCTGGACGTACCAGTGGTTCAACAAGAATCCCAAGTCAGCATATCTAAATTCATTGATGATATCTTAGCCAATATAAACGCTTTAAATAATCTCAAACTGCCAGTCAACACATTCGAAATTATTGTCATACATTACTTAGCTAAAAAACTTGATAATTACACTTTCCGGTTGTGGAAAGAGAGTTTGTCGGAACATAAATTCCCTGATTTTAATAATTTTATGAATTTTCTAAATTCACGAAGAAAATTACTACAAAATCTTGATAACGCGACTACCCCAACGAGCAGGTTGAATAAAAGCGATAAGTCTCCTTATCGCAAGGCAGTTAAACAGATAAGCGCTCCTAGGGGGGGCATTCCATTCTCATATCAGAAACAATTTATGTAGACTGTGTAACGGTGAACATAGAATTATCGACTGCTTACAATTCACATCGCTGTCTATCCCTGACAGACGAAACGTTTTAATAAAAAACAAACTTTGCTTAAATTGCCTTCTTCCGGGACACGAAAGCTCAAAATGTCCCTCAAAATTTTCTTGCAAAAAATGTTCTAGGCGTCACCACACCACAATTCATGTCCCCAACAGAGACGGAGCTTCCATTAATAACCAATGCTCACTGAAGTCACAGACCAATAAATCGGTATTGTTATCCACCGCCGTCTGTATGACCGCTAATAAGGTCGGTAGGAAATTTCCCGTTAGGATATTACTGGATTCCGGTTCTCAAGCGAACTTTTGCACAATGGATTTCGCCCGCAGAATGGGCCTCCAATTGGTTAAATCGCAACTACCCATCACGGGTATAAACAACTCGCTTTCCCAGGCTGACTTTAGTACAAAGGTAAGGCTACATTCTCGCTATAAACCCTTCACGTTAAATGTACATTGTGCCGTACTACCCAGTATAACTAATAATTTGCCGGCGGAGTCGTTCGATCTTGCCTCTTTGAATTTACCCAAGCACGTATTCTTGGCGGATCCTCACCTACATTGCTCGGCGCAAATCGATGTATTACTCGGCGCTCAATATTTTCTCCAAGTAACTGAACCTATTAAATTTACGCGCGGACCGCACTTCCCTATAATTCAGGAGACTAAGTTAGGATTTATTTTGGCCGGTGACTTACCCTTCAACGTCGATATAACTAAAACAGTTTCGTCCTTTATGGTCTGTAAGGATGATAGTCAGATTTCCTCGCAACTAAA
Source organism: Magicicada septendecula (assembly GCA_034769895.1). Lineage (NCBI taxonomy): Eukaryota > Metazoa > Arthropoda > Insecta > Hemiptera > Cicadidae > Magicicada > Magicicada septendecula. The sequence goes on along the minus strand of CM068368.1, from coordinate 81,531,860 downwards.
AGAATGTTGGAAGTTGGAGGAGATCTCTAGTCGCGAACCCTGCTATGAGGACTCGCCGTGTGAAAAACATTTTGTGGAAACCACTAGCCGCAACCGCGATGGGAGATTCGTGGTATCCCTGCCCCGCAGGTCTGATAAATGTTATTTGGGAGATTCTCTCCGCGGAGCTATCCGCAGGTTCCAATCGTTAGAGTTCAAGTTCAAGCAGAACCCTATCCTTTATAAGGATTATAGCGAGTTCATGAGTGACTACTTGAAACTTGGCCACATGTCGCCACTTAATGATTACGATTTGTCACTTGACAACTCAGATATTTTTTATCTGCCCCATCACGCAGTCTTCAAGGACTCCAGCTTAACCACTAAATTGCGCGTGGTATTTGACGCCTCCGCTAAAACCACAAATAATCTGTCCCTCAACGATACTCTAATGGTCGGTCCTACGATCCAGCGGGGGGTCTGTTTTCGATAATGGTTCGGTTCCGTACCCACCGATACGTACTTATTGCGGACATAGAAAAGATGTATCGCCAGATCATGGTTAACCCAAAGGATTCAAACCTGCAACGCATCGTTTGGCGTGATGCCCCGCATAAGGAATTGCGACATTACGCTTTAAGGACGGTTACGTATGGCACTGCTAATGCCTCCTTCCTTGCTACACGTTGTCTGGCTCAGATAGCGTACGAAAATAAATCCGACTACCTTACAGCTTTTAGGGCCATAGCCAATGATTTTTACGTGGATGATCTTATAACGGGTTCGGATGATCCGAACGTCTTGGCTGAAATGAAATGCGAGATCGTGAAGTTGTTAAGTAGGTATGGTTTCACGTTACATAAGTGGTTCTCTAACCACCATAAGATTATGACCCTTCGCGCCCAAGTATATCATGACTTCAGCAAAGGTCAAAACGTGAGTACATTGGGAATCCAATGGAACGTTGAAAAGGATAACTTTTTATACACCGTTAGGGGTGATGATAATTTGACCGTGATCAACAAAAGAAGCGTGTTGTCGGTCATCGCTGGGATTTATGATCCACTGGGTCTTATCGCACCCATCACATTTTACTGCAAGCATTTCGTGCAACAGTTGTGGTTGGCGGGCACAGATTGGGACGAACCCCTATCTGGGTCATTAGCCAATCAGTGGTTAGAACTATACTCCCAATTAGTTTCCGACACTCATTTTAAGATTACGAGGTCGGTTAATAGTTCGAACAATTATCCAATTAGTTCATTATAGCTTCACGGATTCGCCGACGCTTCGGCTAAAGGTTACGCGTGTTGCATTTATGTGCGGGCGGTCTATTCGAACGGCGCCATATCGTCAAACTTGTTGTGTGCTAAATCTAGGGTCGCTCCGCTGAAACAGATAACGCTACCACGTCTTGAACTTTGTGCTTGTTTATTGCTGTCGCAATTAACGTCCAAGGTTTTAAACGCCATCAACTACAATTTTGACGGACTATATCTCTATTCGGACTCGATGATAGCGTTGCATTGGATACATCAACAATATTCCCGCTGGAAGGTATTTGTGGCCAACCGTGTCGCGGAAATACAGCGTCTTGTTAGCAGCAGGGGAACTTGGCATCATGTAGTATCAAATGACAACCCTGCCGACATTTTATCGCGCGGTTGCCTCCCTCGTAGTTTGCACTGTCATACTCAATGGTGGCATGGTCCATCCTGGTTGGCGCAGGAGTCAGCATCATGGCCAGTCAGCGCTTTCGACATTAATACTCCCTGTACTTATCCCGACCTTGAGCAGGAACGTCGCAAACAGGTTCAAACCTCACTAATTGTCGCGTCCTCAACACATAGTTATGTTGAAAATTATTCATCCCTTACTAGGCTTATTCGCGTCTTCGCATATTGCCGCAGATTTTTTCGCAATTTCTAGGCTCCCGGTTGTTGACAGAGACACGTCCTTTTGTCTGCTCAAGAATTGTCTGACACACTCTTGATTTTTGTCCGGCAATCTCAGCAGTTGCATTTCGGCGTAGAAGTTAAGGAACTTGAGGCACACCGGTGCCTTCCTCGCAGTAGTAAAATTCTTGCTCTCAACCCCTTCCTGGATGAATCAGGCATTTTAAGAGTGGGTGGATGCTTGCAATTCTCCCCACTTAACTACGCGAGTAAACATCAAATAATTTTGCACCCGCACTCTCATCTCACGAGATTGATAATTGAGTATGAACATATCCGTTTGTTGCACGCTGGGGTGCAATCAACTCAAGCGTCGCTTAGGCGAAAATATTGGATCATACACGACAAATCCTATATCCGCTCAGTGATACATAAGTGTGTCACTTGTTTTCGTTTCCGGGCTAGAGGCGCGAATCAACTATTAGGTCAGTTACCCCCTTCAAGGGTCACGCCTTCTAGGCCATTTTCACAGTCTGCCGTGAACTACGCCGGTCCTGTACTTTTGCGCCATGGCGGGTAGCGCTGTAAGTCCACGACCAAGGCATACATCGCGTTATTCATATGCATGTGTGTGTGTGTGTGTGTGTGTGTGTGTGTGTGTGTGTGTGTCTAGGGATTATCTGCACCAGCTGCAGCAGCGCAATAAATGGCGCACCCCGTTAAGGAATTTGAATGTCGGACAGCTTGTCCTCATTTTGGATGATAATTCCCCCCCCCCCACTAGTGTGGAAGCGTGGGGTAATTACCAATGTTTTTCCGGGTCAAGATTCCTTAGTACGCGTCGCAGAAGTTCGCACCGCGCTAGGTATCTTACGCCGACCCATCCACAAAGTATGCCCCCTTCCGGTGGCAACAAACTAGTCGTATGCGTGCCATAAGAGACATACTAGGATTGTGAACTTGTCACATTGCCTGGACTACGCCCGGGACATTCCCCGGGCGAGCATACAAGTCAATTGTATCATAAACATTGTAAGTATTGTTTAAGTGCCGATAGCTATTACTGCAATAGTGACTGTGTTTTCATATGTACTATCAATTATTTATGGATGTTGTGTAGTGTCATATGTTTATATAATCCAAGTTCCGAGAACTACAAGTGTTACTTATGGTATCAATTATTCTACGTATGTATTGTATTTTCTAATGGTCATATATTATGAAATTTATTGGGGTTGTTGTGTCAATATCTGGGTGAAATTATTATATTTTTTATGGTGTTATCACTTCTTATTGTAATGCTTGCAAATGTCAATGGGTATTATTTGGGAAAGATCAATGTCTACTTAATCATTGTATTATGGTGTGTATTGTGTTACTATTATGTTTTGGGTAATTTTACTGTCAGTTTGCCCTTGCTATTAGCATAAGGGTTAATTTCTTGTATACCTTGTAATTGTTAATTGAATTCATAGTATGGTTATTATGTCATTGCGCTGTAGCCAATACGCCATTTGTTGTATCATTTTTGCCATGTAAGTCTAATTATTGTATTATAAATTTAACGTTTAATTTACAAATCGTCCCGATTTTGGCGGGCAGTATGTTTAAACTTTGTACTTTGTTTATCAGCTGTACGCAGTGCCTACTGCAATGCGACACGGGCGGATGACGTCACGTGCTTATCAAACGCTGCCGGCGGTCAGCTGGCCGACGGGAGACAAGTTTTAGTTTAGTTTCTAACCAGGCTCCGAGCTGAACTCTCGTTAAACAATCTCACTTACAGCTGCGGCTTAAATATCGTTCTTAAATATGTATCGTACTTATTAATTTAATCAGTCTACCTGCGTCCATTTACAATGGACTACGACTACTTTCAAAACTAATTTATGGGCATTATGGCCTCTAATACATCCGCACGTGTCGATCATGATCAATACATTTTAATATTTCAATAAATGCATTTCAAATATCAGTAATACAGTCCACTTCTTTTCGTACAAACAATCCAGCCTTTCCTGCATAGCGTCTTTGGAACAACTCGAGATTCATCAAGAGCTTCCAAACCGCAACAGCAACCTTTCCTTTGTAATACCGCCCCGGAAATCCCTGATTTCCTGGATCTTTTGGGACCATAAATCCTCATTAGAGTTATCGTTTATTATCCGCTCAATCATAGGAGTATTGTTTATATAATTTATTTTACGGATTTGTTGGTGGATATCGCTGGGAATTACTGTATCGCTACCGACCAAGTCAGCCGTCCAAGTTTGTCCGTTTGTAAAAAGTGATATTTTCTCCGTGCGTAAATCGATTATGGCGGAGTTCCGTCTGAGCACATCGCACCCCACTAATATGTTAAACGGCAGCCCGGTTGCCACTAAGAATTCCATGTCAATCGCTATATCACAGCTAATCACGTTGGCTGAAACTTGTCTTCTTATCGTCTTGTTTTGGCGGCCGGTGGCACCTAGTAAAACAATATTATTCAACGGCAATTTCGGTAATACTCTTCCGCATTCCCTTTGTATTCTCTCCAACTCTGTCGTACTAATTATAGAGACATTGGAACCAGTATCGATCATTAATTTTGCGGGGACTCCTTGTACCTCCGCATTGATATGTATTATCTCATTATTTAAATTATTGTTGGGGCTAGTATCGTCCTCCTCCAAAAGCTCGTGTCGAAGGTTTTTTAAATAATTGCAACCTATTATTGTAATACTATTTGTATCAGTTGCTCTTGGCAACTCGTTTATATACCCAGGAGATAGAAGCAGTAAAGGGTCTAGGTTATTTATTACTGCCTCCTCCCGTTTAAATGTTCGACATCATTATTAGTATGGGTCGCACTGATTGATGCATCAGTCGGGAGACCTTGAGTGGGTCCCTGTCGCTCTGTGCGATGATCCAACGGTTGTTCGCGGTTTGTTTGCCGTTCCGTATTGTCTAGACTGGTACTCCGTCTAGTCTGACTATACCTTGGATCGTCACGTTCTCGGCTCCTCCGCCTATCCTCATATTCATGGTAGCTGTTGCGTCGCTGATGGTAGTACCTTCGTTGGCGACCGTCTTCAGCTCGTATGAAGTTCACCCTCGGTCTGGAAAACCTATTATTACTATTGTTATTATTTGGTTGATACCCACGATTATTATTATAATAACGTTCAGTGTAATTATAGTTGAGGTTTCTCTGACTATTAACGTTGGGGTTTGGGTAATATTGGGAATATTAATATTCGTTCTATTATTATCTTGATTACTTTGAACGTGGTTATTGTTATTATTATTATTATTATTATTATTATTGTTATTATTTGGTTGATTGGCGCGGTTTCCCTGGTAGCCATTGTTGTTGTTGTTGGTACCGTTGTTGGTATACGGATGGTTCCTGGGTTCTGGCCGATCATTCCTCCTCCGGCTTTGTCGGTAATACTCTTCGTTCTCGTAATTTTCGAGAAGTTCAGTCATGGCCTGTATGGTCTTGATTTGGCTGCCTCTCCTTGCTCGAATTACCTCTTCATCATAGTGATATGATAATTTGTTGATGAGGCATTCTTCTGGTATGGCTGGTTCCAAATGCTTAGCCATACATACTTTGCCGAGGAAGCATGCTGTCATTAAGCTACCCACCAGTTGTTTGTAACGGCCGTGACAGATGTTGTCACGTATTAAATTTTGGGTAGTCTCAGACCAGTATTTCGCCTTAAATAAGCTCTTGAACTGCTGGTAATCCTCGATATCACTACGGTTGGCCATCCATCAATGATCTGTCATTTCCCGAAATGATTCGTCTAATAAATCCCGGTTGTTTACTCATCTGTTGCCCCTGTGTTTGGCAATATACTCTTCTATCCGGGCCAAGAACTCCATGGGTTTCCTTTTGTATTGGCGAAAGTTTAGCCATTCTCGTTTCTCATTCATGGGGAAATTAGTGAAGTTAGTTGGTCGGTTTCGGATTACCTCCATCTCTTCTTGGCTCTGCCGCACTTGCCCGGTGATATTCGTCATCACCGCTTCCATCCCGTCGCAACTTTCTGTAACTTGGTTATGCAACTTACTTATTTCCTCCTGTTTCCTTTCGGTTTTCTTCCAACTTTGTCTTATGGTGCTCTTTGATCTGGGTAATTTCGGTATTTACTACTTCCCTGACTTCCTGTACTTCACTCACAGTTTGGCGACATCTTTCGTCAACTTCCCTGATTTGTTGGTTTATTATTATTGTCTCTTGTTCCAATTTTGTATTTATGGATCTCTTATTGTCGTTGATTTTCCTACTCAACTCTTCCTTTGCCAACTCTATTCTCTCGTCTACCTTGTTCATGTTCTCCTGGTTGACTTCTCTTAATTCTTCCCTCAGTAGTTGGTTATCCTCTCTCAATTCTTCCAACTTCTCCCCCATCTTCTCTTCCATTTTCTTGTTATTTTCTTCAATCCTCTTATTTGTATCCTCAATTTTATTACCCAATTCTTCCTTGGTTGTTTTGAATTCTTCCCTTAACAACTGGTTATCTTCCTTCAATTCTTCTAACTTTTCCCCATTTCTTCTTCCATCTTCTTATTTGTTTCATCAATTTTCTTACTCAGGGACTGGTTGTCTTCCTTCAAATCTTCCAACTTCTTACTATTCTCTTCCATCTTGGATTCTATGTTCTTATTTATTTCACTCAAATCTTCCTTCAAGGACTGTTTGTCCTTCTTCGAATCTTCCTTTGAGGATTTGAATTTTTGATCCATTTTCTTGCTCATTGATTTGTTATCCTCTCTCATTTGCAGGAACATTTCCATTAATTTGTCCATTTTACTATCTTCTGTGGTCTTAGACTTTTCTATTTCCTTGTCTGGGACATTGACGTCCCCTGTTTGCGTTGGTACTTCAGGTTGTTCCTCTGGTGGTGCGGGTTGTTTATGTTCCACCAGGGGTACTAACACTTCTATATCTTCCACGGGTGTTGCCTCCTTGTCCCCCATATCGACTTCCTTTTCGGCCTCTGCCGCCCTTTTCTTAGAAGTCGCACGACGTTGCATGTTGTTTCCTTCTTTGACTGTATAACCGCTGCCAACCTTAATTATTAATTGGGCAAGTTACTGTAGTCCTTCAATCGCTAATTACAGCTAATTACAATCAGTTGGACGCCAATTTGTAACTAGACGTGGTTACAAATAAAAAATATTTATGTTCTTGTAAAAAAAAATTTATTTTTATTTTAAAATTCTCAAAAAAAAATTTTTTTATGTTCCTTTTAATGTTCAATAATTTAAATAATAATTCTTGTAATGCAGTTTTGTAGAAATTTTAAAGTTCTTTCAGTTATTCGTGTCAATAAATTCGCTTCTGATTCACTGTAAATAAATCTGGAGTTAATAAGATTGTCTCACTTCACTAATCGATTGGCGATTTTCTTCTTTCTCAAGTATATTACTCCCCTTGAGTAATGGTCGCCTTTCTGTTAGTCCTTTGGTTACTTAAAACTCTTATATTAATTATAATTATTATTCTATACACCACCTTGAAATGTGGAGTTCATAGGCTTTAAACACAAACATAATTAGCCATTTAATTTTTATTTTTTCTTAAACTTAATTTGATTGCAGTCCTTTCTGTTTATATGGTGTATTACATTTTAATCCCTGTCACAGTAATTATTCCCCACCTGCTCTCTTTATCATTTACATTTCAAAGAATGTTTTTTGATAACAGGTGGCCTCTTTTATGAAACATTAGAAATATTTTCATAATAATACTTCATGGTATGTCATCTCTGTATTTATATAAAACATTAAAGTTATTGAATTGTACATAGTTAAATTATCGGTTACACTTTTACTTGAAGTTTATTATATTGAAATCACTTGCACTGGTTCACTTACACTGTTCGGTCTGATTTATATTTGAGTTTTACAATATTCTAAGACCAAACGTTTAGTTATAATGGACTGTGAAGATTTGTTTATTTTATTATATAATAACTTTAGTTGGTGCACTTCTATTTACACTACTAAACACTTTTGTTTATAATTATTTTACATTTCTATGAGGTTTTGGGGTGTTATACTTTCTTGGGTGACATTAAAATTTGGTTCGGGGTTTGTTATTGTTAGTAATAGGTTTTTCATGGGTATTCCTCGTAGTTCTCCCATCCTACATCTTCTTTTCTTCACTTCTTCCTTCTTGGGTTTTCCAAGGTAATTTGGTTTTATTATGTCCTTTGGTTGGTTCGGGGTATTTTCTTTATTACCTGCTCCTATCCTACCTGGGTATTATCCTGATTTTATTTTAGTTTCTTCGGATTTAATGGTTGATAGATCTTTGTTGCATTTTTATGATTTAATTTTACTTTTCCCTTTATGGTGGTATTTTCCTTCGATATTTAATTATTTTCCTTTGAATTTTCTTTTGAGTTAATGTAATTTAAATTTATTTATGATCAGAATGGAATTATTACTTAGTGGATTATCTGTCATGCTACAAAATTCATAAAATGTTTGGGCAGATGGTAGGTACGCGACATGTATACGACATGTATACATTGTATACGACACAAATAGTGCAAGTCAGGCACTCAGCCATATTTATTTTTCCATTTATTTGGTTGCAATTTACAACAAATTCACAGTTACATATGCAGAAATAAGTGAATAGTCCCAAACGAAATTGGTCTTTGTTTAAATCACTGGTAGTGAACAGCTAGACGTGTTGTAAAAGTAAATAAAGCGTTAAAACTTTTTCTCTTAATTTTTGGTCCGGATACCTCGATACCTTGTATATTTACGGTTTATGAAACTAATGTTGAAAAAAAAACTGCATTATAGAAAAAAAAGCTGTTTCTTGAGGATTACTTTCCTGCTATTGTATTTTTATTCTTCAGATTGAAGTTTTTTCAGAAATACTGGGGTTGAGGGAATTTGGAGAGGTAGTACCTTTGTACCGGGTTAACTGGGCGCTGGTCTCACAAGTTCCCAGGTTTGGATGAAGTGATGTCAGCTCCCAAAGCAACCCTTAGCCTCTTTCCAGCTAAGACCGAACTGCGTGGTGAAGTGCCATATCCTACCAGAGGTGACCTTGTTGATGCACAACAGTACGTACCTACACCGGAAGGTCGATAAATATTCCTGGTGGAGGGTAGCAGTAGCCACCAGCACCAAGTTAAGGTGATCCTGGGCCGCCTTATCTTTGCAGTAATATAGGTGGGAATCTAGTTAGATCTAGTCGGCTGCAATACTGCATCCTATTGTTATAGGATTATATTATGTTGTTGCCTTGCAGTTGGGTTTTGGGGCATCAAAGGCTAGAGAAACACAACCCTGAATAAAAATTACTGGATGTCATGGACCGTAAGGGGGCAGCCCATCCACATGACTTGCCTATCTATAGGATGGTAGTATATAATGGGGAAATTAATTCATTCAGAACTTTCAAAGAACACAGCAGGACGGAGATCACATGTGTGTGGGTAGACTCAGGAACAGATGGCTGGAGGAACTTGTAAGGCGGAACAGGCAACACTTTGCCTATGCCGTATTCTGAAGATAATGATGATTATGATGATGACTCTCTGAAAGACTTCAGAATATCGAATATTTTTGACAATTCAGTACTGTCAAATGCTTTACCAATATCAAAAAAACAATCTGTCTTTTTTTTTTTTTTTTTTTTTTTTCAATATCAAACTCGCTTTCTTATCGCTGCTATTCTGTCGAAATCGAAATCGATCCTTTCTTAAACCCCTTTTTATTTTGTTTTCTATTTTTAGAGGATAATAATTCTCTTAAGTGTTTTCGATGTTCGTTAGGTAAGACTGATGGCGGTGTATAACAGTTTATTTGCTGTATTTTCTTTTTGTCATTTATAAAATTTGGAAATACTAAATATAATAAACAGAATTAGTTATTTAAAATTATTATTTGAGTTTTTATCATTTCAACAGGTTTTAGATCATTAATTTCTTACTATCGGCTTCTAAAAATTCTTTCGCTAGTTTGCGCTCTGCGTCAGCAGCACGCTCGCAATCTTTCGGATATTTTATTAATCAGCACAGTTCAACAGATTTTGTCCATTTCTATACGACTGTATTCGTTTCATGTGTATGTGTGTGTGTGTGTGTGTGTGTGTGCGTGTGCGCGCGCGCGCGTGCGTGTGTGAGAAAGAGAGAGAGAAAGAACGTATCATTATAATGTTAAATTCCATGGTCACAACATTCCATTCATACAGACATCGCAGAATTTTACTACCCTCATCTTAAGTGAAAAAAAATTAACCTGGATCTATTCGCGTTTAGTGTGCTTGTAGCGTACTCGTCGTGTACACGATTCCTGTAGTGTGACCGTAACTGATTTCAATTTCATAAATCATTAATGGCCCGTTTAACACTCTGTCTTTGCTCCTGTTTACATAACTTTATATTTTGGAAAGCTGCCTACATAAAATCAGATAAACGGTTTCGACAAAGTTCTGAAAACACGAACTTCCAGTTCTTCTACCATATATTCCTATAAATAGGTTATATATAACCTACAGTGTCCTATACCGTATCTAGAAATAGATTTTATCTCGTAACGCTCTCGGTAGAGAGCAACACTACGGTACATCTTTACTGATACCTGGAATTACGCGACTTTGACTTATGCGAATTTGCTTTGACATGTTTTTGCTGTATTCCTAGAGCACACGTGATCGTTCAATTGAACCTAAACACCAATCTCCTTTATTTCCCCAAGCGACATCTCTCAATTCTTTTCTATCCTTTGTCATTTTCACTCACTCTTTCTGTAGTATACTTTAGCGTTTTCTTTTTCAACGTAGTATAATTTTAAACAAATTTAGGGAATCTTCCCTGTTTCGTCTTTCCATGTGTCCGTGCTTTCCTCGACAACTGTTTCTTCTCGGTTCCTTATAATTGTGACTTTCCTACATGTAGTTATTTTCCAGATAGTGTTATTCTGACATAATCTAGCAGAGTAACACCACGATTGGAGAGTGTTTTTTTTTTTAATATTTATTTCTCATAGTACTTATCTTCTTTTACGTTTTCTATCCAATGTCCTATTCAGAATCATAAACAGGTGTACTCTTAGCATCAAACTTTTTAAAAATTGCAGTTTTTTGCATTTATTAAGCTCTTATTCCATAACAGCAAGTGCCATAACACTGAGTATTGTTACGACATTACAGAACAATCTTCGTGTTTATCGAATGTTCCAGAGGAATCCGGCTGAATGTTGTGGCGTACGTGATTTCAGCATACGCTCGCGAGACTTTTCTGGACGTCGCCAGCCCCGCGCACTGTGTCAAGGCCGAAATCAATTGCGTCCTAGTGTAGAGCTGATGCGTAGTGTTATCTAGCAGACGCCTATTAGCGAATATTCTGGGGCCTCTGCGGGGTATAAATGCAAGTACCCGGGGAGGTTCTGTTTCAGTTTGAGTTGCGAATTATTGGAGAGCAGTTTGTAGTATTGTGGCGAAGTGTTATGTGTTTTATAGTCGTGTGGGACAATTGTAATACAATTGTGTTTTATATTAGTTGACAGTTTATTGCGTGTGAACAATTCTTATTTGATTTGTTGTAAGAGACTGTCTTCTTAATTACAAACCGTTTTATTGTGATAATTAAAGCTGGTGAAATGTGACGTAACTGGTGTCTTGTATTTTGTTTTCCACTGTACCATACGACGATCAGTAGACCGTCGTAACAGTATATTTGTTATCATTCTTCGCCTTAGGGTATCACTAAGACCACCTCTTTAAGGTAAAACTATACCACGTCTTTGGTCATTAGACAGCTCACGACAGTGCAGTTTATTTAATGACACGGAAAAGTCTGTTTTTGTGCCACTGTACAGTATTCCGTTCGAGGTGACTACAACCACTATACTGTGCTGCTCAGTGTAGTTCAATGTTTCGGGGTGTTTATATGTTCAGAAACAAAACCATCTTAAACGGTTGTTTTCAACAGGAGCGAATCCTCAGATCAAGCAACACAAGCAGTGCTTGCCCAAAAAAAATATCGGTATAGAGAACCAAACATGACTTCTACGTTCTAAGATGTATATTTAAAATCATTATCGAAATAAAATATTTCCATAGAAACTATTACTTTCTTCAACCTTAAACTCAGTACTGTGGTCACTAACGTATACCACCTCAAGTAAGCGCACTCGATTTTCACTGATGATGGCAGTCGATGACACTGCTGAAACGTTGGTTTCGCAGAAAACATTGGACCACGGCCAAACACCACGGGAAGGAATTTTAACAACAAACTAGTTGTTTGTTGCCGATAACGTACAGTAGTACACATGACATATAAATAAAAATTATCCCCTCCCCCTTCAACTATCATTTTCATTTATAGAAAATTACCCCCACCCCCTTCAACTACCCTTTTCATTTCTAGATATTTCATTTACATTTCTACAGTGGATTATTATGACCTTCTTTTCAGGACACTTTATTTATCAAAATTAAGTACTTTACTCTTGTTGTACTTACGTTGCAGGTAAACTACTCTTTACCCTTAACCGATCTTCACCAAAATCAATAAGCCTTGAGTCCTCTACAATTCAGAGAAGTATGGAAAACATTATTTGATTCTGTTTGAATTTGCGGCAGTTATCGTTCGCCATAGAAAATTTCTACACACACGCATAGACACTTTTCGAAAAATGACTTTTCTTCATGTTTTGAGGGTAGTACAATTAGAATCAGCCCTTATCTCGAACACAATTTTTTTCGCCATCACCACACTTCCATTTTCCTTATAAATTTTATTAACATAAATTTTATAATAGTTAAGACAATTACAAAATATATAGACGTATCTGTATACAAAATTACAAAATATATCGATACAATCGCATATTAAAAACATTAAAGACTGCAGGAACGGATAAAGGTACGGATAATGATGCCGCTAAATATCATTTGTTTATTTAATTATTACTATAGTAATTAATTCTGGTCTCCGTGGTGTTGTTGACATCTTTATACGCGTCAACGAAAAGGCATAATTAAAAGAGTCTAAATCGTGCGACCGGGGAAAAATATCAAATTCGAAGTTAGACAGTATTTTCTGCCTTTTGTCAAAGTTTATCTGTGCAAAATTTGGTGGCAATCGGTGTAACTATGTGGATTTGTATTCAGTACCCATAAATCCTCAGACTTTGAGTTTTATATATATAGATAACATACGATTACGATGTGTTGCTGGTATCCTATGTAGAATGTTAAACCGCACAGCACCTGGCGGAAACAGGCACTCTTTTAATAGCATTTTAAGCCGCTAGGAGCGCTACCAGTGTCTCGGCTCGGTGAAAGTGCGGCCATTTTTTATCTCGTTTATTGTTTTGGTTTTCGCTGTTTGAGGTTAGCTACCCGCGGTGTGTTCTTGGTACTGGCTGTTGAAATCGTATTTTTTTTTTTAACTAGGAAGTAGAATGACAGCTCGCTAAACGCCATTTCTTTAATCTGCATACTAATTGCACTTGAAGAATATTTTTCTCACAGCGACACAAACAAGTGCGTACTTGAATATTTTTAGTGATTTTCTAATATTGTAATTTTATGTACATGTGCTTATAGCCGATGCTTGCCCTACCCATCGGGTCAGGAATCGCTACTGGGTTTTAACTAAAGTAATGGAACCAGTTTACTCGTGTCGAAGTGACTGGCTTTCGTTAATATTACTAAACACGCATACATGTTTTATTGATTTACTTGAACACACATTAAAAACGAAAACAAATTCAGACTTTACTTACTTATCAAGTCAAATGTTTTGTAAGGTTAGGATACTGTAAACGGGTTCGAAAAAATTGCCTGTTCCTTTTATCACCAACTTTTGATAGTTTTATGTTGTGTGAATGTATAGTATATTGTATTAAGCGTTAAGATGACTGGTAACTACCATTAAACACTAACTTAAAACGAATTTCTCGCCTGCTATGTTTTGCCATAACAGCAGTACTGTGTAGTCTATACATCATCTTCTTCACGGCACGGCATAGCCAAAGTGCTGGCTGTTCCGCCTTCAAACATCCTCCACACATCTCTTCCTGGGTCTACCCACACGCCTGTGTCCTATAGGTTTGTATTTCCAGACTTGTTTGGCCAGTCTGGAATCTGACATTCTTTTTAAGTTTTCTTTCCACCGTTGTTTGTAATCATTTAATTTTTCACTCGAGTTAAAGACTTGTAACTCTTCTCTTATGGATTCATTATTTATACGGTCAACTTTAGAACACCTTTTCACTCGTCTTAAGAACGCCGTTTCCGCCATTTTAATTTACTGTCTTGTTTCTTGGATGTTGTTGTGGTCTATGCAATAAAACAATATTTCACCGCTGGTAAGGTGTATCGTAGACTCCAGTCCCGGGTGCAAGATTATCGACGTTCCGGGCGCTGTCTACAGTATCTGACATTAAAATTCAGTATCTAATATTAATGTTTGACCAAACGTTCGGCGTTATCAGAGAAAACCGGTAAATTATATTACGCATGTTACATTAAATTACAATTTATTTCAGATAAGGCAAAAAGAAAGTTCTGTTCTGACACTCATTTCTTATTACGTATAACAAATGATTCAACAAAACTTGTCCCGTTAACAGAATCTTGCAACTCGTATATACGTTAACGATGTAAACTTATTACTTCTTTAAAAACATATCTTAAAACATAAATGCATGTAAAAATCATGTAAATATCTCAAATAACAGTACACACAATTTGTACCGGACAGGAAGACCGAGGAAACATTAAGCGCTTCCTCCCCTGGAGTTGGACTTTTGCGATGATGGAACATAGGTATGTCGTCTCCATACGCATCAACTGAAAACTAAGGAAGTCAGGACTCAGAATAACTTGAATAACTTGATCCTTTTTAGATTTTAAGCGATAAAAAGTAAATACAATTTTCAGTTTCCTCGTTATCTTCTCTTCCTATTTCGGTACACTCCTCCTCTATCTTAACCTTCCAATCCACTCTATCCTCGCACTTAGAGCCCGTCAACATACTCCCATCTTTCGCTGTGACCGGGTTTAATCTTTCCTCGGTACGTCAGTTATAAATGTATTTTTTTAATCACTGGTCGATTAGCACTGATAAAACTATAAAGTGTTAGTAGTAACGCTAATACTCGACTAACAATTTCTACAATAGAAGATCAATAAAGGGAAGCAACAATAAAGAAAAGACGAAGACAGTAATGCAGTGTTTCGTCATTGTTGTTTAACACATAGGTATATAGAATAGAAGTAAAGAAAATAAAAGAACCCTTTAAGACTGGAATAACAATTCACAGAGAGACAATGCAGAGTGTAAGATTTGCTGTTTAGGCCTACTCTTCGTGCAGAGCATAAGGAAGGCTCAGAAAACGTAACGAATGGGTATTAAATACTATTATGAAAGGTTTAAACACAAACAAAATTCGAGTAAAGTTCTAGGAATCAAAACAGAGATTCTTAAAGTATTAAGATTGGAAACGATAAAGGAAATGAATGAATTGGGGAGCGGTACAAAGCACAAAGCAGAAGAGACTTTAAACGCAGACCAGTTGAAGTAAAAAGAGCTTTTATCTTAAAAAAACGTTGTTATTGTCAAATACTTTGGATTCGCTTTGAATACTTTGCAATATTTTGGACTGCTTCAGAAATCTATTTTACTTGATTTAAGAAAATTAAAGTATTGGTTTAGCAAAAATTTTAGAGTTTAAAGTGAACAAACAAAATATATGATTTTCAGTTTGAGAGAAAGCTTGAATTTTCATGTTCTTTGTTCTATCGTGGATCGTCGTGTCAAAAAGAATTTTACTGTTGGTGCTTGAACGAACTGAACAAATCAAATATCTTTCTTTAATAATAAACAGCAATCTCTCACGGAAAGGTCATATTATTAAACTTGAAGAAAGAGTTGTATACATTCTTGCGAAGATTCTACTTTTTAAGAGATTTTTATCCAGAAAACTTCCTGATCCCAATCTATGATGCATTGGTTGGATGTAAAATAAATTAAGGAATTAGTTGTTGAGGAAGAACGTATATTACATTGTTAAAGCCCGTTATAATATCACAAAGGCAGTCATTAGAATTATTTCTAAGAAACGTAAGTTTGAACACTCTCTGGCACTTCTTCAAACGTTTGGAATTCTTCCCTTAAGGCATCAGTATGTTTTTAAAGTTCTAAGGCTGTTTTATACTAGAAGAGCTTTTACATTATGTTTTATATTAAAATAAAATTGCATGTAAATTTAAAGATAAAGACTGCGATCTACGTAAAAGCGATACTGTTGTTGTTCCACGCTCAAATTTAGGTGATCATCAGCATTTTTATAGTAGCGTTGCTCCACGCTTCTTTAATTTGCTAATGCCTTATGTTAGTGTTGGGAATGCTCTAAGAAAATGTCTGAAATCTCTAAAAACATCATTACTTTCAGTTTCAAATACTGAAGAAATTTTAAAAATTGATTCATGAAAAAATTAATTATTTAAAAAAAAAATTATATTGTGTAATTTTGTTAGTTTGTGGAATTGTATTATTTCTTTTATATTATACTGTAGTACTTGATATTGTTGTATTATATTATATTGTATTTCATTAATGAAGCTTGCTGGATTTGTGTTTTTGATTTCAATAATCTTTATTTTGTAAGTCAAGTAATTTATTTGATTTGTTCTTCTGAAACAGCAAGCGGTACTATTTATGTTTACGTATGTGAGGGAAGCCCTCAACACGGTCATTGCTCGGGGGGAGGGGCCTACTCTGATCACTTCATCACTTTATCCTTTAATCCTTTTACCACTTTATTGTGTTATAATATTGTGATGAAATAAGACTAAAAAAATACTGGATTAGGAGCCGTAATAAAATACCTGAACTTTGTCCCTCCAACTTTGTCGTCTTTACTTGATAAACTGCTACTTGTCATATTCCGGACGAGGCCTTTCAGTGTTTCTACCATTTTCAAGTCCCAAACCACGACCTTTAGGAATAGGGGTCGTAGTTTATGACTTAAAGATGGTGGAAACACTGAAAGGCCTCGTCCGGAATATGACAAGTAAACACGACAAAGTTGGAATTAGAGAGACTGCTAATTCAAATAACAAGATGAACTAAAAATATATGTTTGTAGCATCGCGCTTCGTGGATACGAAACTGGATAATAGATAAAGGCAATAGACAAACAATAGAAAGACGAGGCGAGGAGAAGGTTGTTAAAAATAAAATGAGTAGGCAAAATAGCAGATGAGAGGGTTTTGGAAACAATGGGAAAAAGGAGACGGGACAGGATGGGTTGATACGACTAGGCGGTGGTGATGAAGGGCGAAGGCAGAGACTGGAAAGCCTGAGGATGTGTGAAACTGTAGGCGTTCGGGAAACGAAGAGCTTGGGTCAGGGCAGGCGGAACTAGATGCCTGCGTCAGACCAGTAGAGCGACTGATGAGATACGTAACTCTGATGAAAGTACTGACTGTTTCAGCACGTAAAAACACTTTATATTTAAAACGATAAACTGTTTATGCACGTTGCAAAATTAAAAAAAAAAAAGTTGCTTGAATGGATAATAACACAGAGAGTCTGTCGTATAAATGAATCCGGCCAGCAGCACTGTCCGAGCGTGCCTATTGCTCAGTAATGTATTCTACGAGGGATATCCAGAAAGTAAGTTATGTTTGTAAACACTGCCGCGGTATCGACACCGGCACGCTATTGAGCATGCGCGGTAAGTTTGTTGATTCGTTGGCAAGACAACAACGCCATTTGTAAATAACTGTGCACTGAGTAAGCTGGTTCGTTGGACGTGTGTATAATTTCTTAGATAATCGAGACGCCCGCCGTGTATAAAGGCAGGTGTGCGATTCGTTTCTTGAACGCGAAAGCCATTAAACCAACTGAAATTCACCGTTAAGTCTGCGATTTTTATGTAGAAGAAGCGGTGAGTGATTAGGTGGTAGGGAGCTTTACGGTATGGCTTTTTAATAAAGGACGCGAAAATGTTCAGGACGACGAACAGAACGGGCGACCGTGTTTATTGAATGACGACATGATGCGGGCTGTTGAAGAGGAGATTACGTAGAATAGATGATTCACCAGTGGCGGGCCGTGCTTAGGTTGCACGGTTGTACAACCACCAATAATTCTCGAATTGTATTTTAAATTATAGAATTATGAATAAAACAATAACTAATAATAGTGTTTTGAAGCTAAATCATCGTAATTAATCACTTGGCGATTGAAAAGCGCAGAGCAATACTAACAACCGTACACGCTCTTGCCGCGGTGTATGCACCAACTGTGACACGCTTTGTATATGGGAAATACAATGGAGTAGTGTTCTGGCTGGCTAGTCTCGGTTGTTCGTGTTACAACGATATAGGCTCGCTTGGTGTGATTAGGGACTGTCAACCCCGCCTGTACGTCACGGCGCCACCAGTCTGTTGGTAAATAACACGCGGTGCACCAGGTTGGAATTTGTAAGTTCGTTGTTAGTGTCAATCCAATTCATCCAATTCATCGTAAAATGTAAATAATAGTACATATAAAGGATCAAGGTGTCATAGTGTAAGATATTTTTATATTTAACTGGTAGGACGCAATGAATTCTGTCGAAAAACTTAACGAAAACAGCGTTCAATTTAGGTCCTATTGAGGAAAAATTGAAATTAAGAGAGTAGGTAGGCCTACACCAGACCTTTCAAATTGTAATCAAAGTGTAAAATCAGGTAACAAAATATTTAATCGTAAATTTAAAAAAGATTTATACAAGAAATATTCGTGGTTACGTGGGCGTGACACTAAAATTGCAGTATTTTGTTTTACTTGTGTATTGTTTGGAGGAGGGGAGACTTCCCACCCAGACACTGTCACTGCCACGCGACATCCCCTCACAATCTTCGACTGGGAACAATTTGTTCATAGACCGTACAACCCATACCTCGTACCGAACGAATACCGCCTTTTGAACCATTAGAAACTCGTACCCTTAGCAATTCCATAACGGCAACAATATCAACAAAGCCGTTAATACGTGGTTCAAATCTCAGGCGAAAAATTTGACGAAGGTAGCCCATATAACGCCTGGTGGTCCACTCTGAAAAGTGCTTCAATAATCTCTGAAACTACATAGAAAAATAGTTCAAGACGTATAGTTCAAATAGCAAATAAAAATGTTTTGCAAGTATGTTCTTGGTTTGTTTCAATAACCTTTGGAAACTTAATTTTGGATATACCTTGTACATGTTTCATGTGTATATGACAAATATAGCGTCTTTTAATAACAGAAAATAGGAAGATTAAAAGTTATTAATTACCAGTAGCATGTACAATGAACCTTGAATAGAAATAGAGCTTCATTTTTTTGTACATTACTGTGGCAAAGTACGAAATTTCTTTATAAAAATATCACCTTGCAAAATATCCTTTGCATAAGTCAGTTCAATAAACCAGACCGATGATTCTTGCTTAACCCTCTGATATGAAAACAAAATAAAATGGCGTACAAAATAATATTAGTATAATAAATAACGACACAAAATGACGAAGATCGGTGCTGGTACCGAAGTTGTTATGGTGCCGGTCGCAGCGGTAACAGTCTGAAGGTTGTCACTAAGAAAACAATGGATTTACTCTCCGGGAATGTCGTCCCTGAGCACCACATTAAAATACGGTTCGCTGCCATTACAGGGCACGTGAATGTCGGCAGTAAAACACCTGTAGTCCAATCTCGGCATGTGCGCATATGTGGGGTTGCTTATGTCCGAATAGTTGAACCCCGTCCTGGCGAAAAACACGTCGCCGTTGTTGAATTTCACGTCAGTGTTTTCGTAAAACCACCGGTCGCCTTTCTGCGCGTACTGTCCCTCGGTGTTCCATTCCAACGTAAAGTTGCGTCCCTCCGTGACTTCTTTGAAACATACACACTCGTATTCCGCTCCGTTTACATTCGCCGGCACGTCTGTAATTAAAAGCTTTCGTTTATTAATTTTGCTCTCAAATTAAGTTAACAGTCTACAACAAAATTTATAATTCACTATGTGAACACAAAAACATTGAACAGCAAACAAACCAGCTGGAAGAAGAAGCGTAGGGAGACCAAAGGAAAGATGGGAACAAACCCTATGAACCCGGAACAGGTCACCAAGGTAGTGACTCGATCATGATTTCTCTGTTGTTTTCCTGTCCTATGTAAGCTAAAGTGTGTAGCCAAGTTTCAAACGAAAAAAATTTGTTTATTAATTTTGCTTTCAAGTTAAGTTAACAGTCTATTACAAAATTTATAATCCACTATCTGAACACAAACAGTGACCAGCAAACAAACCAGCTGGAAGAAGAACCGTAGGAAGACCAAAGAAAAGGTGGAAACAAACCCTATGAACCAGGAACAGGTCACCAAGGTAGTGAGTCGAGCATGATTACTCCGTTTTTTCCTCTACTATGACTCTACTCTACTACAGACTAAAGTGTAGCCAAGTTTCAAAAGAAAAAATTTTGAAAAAGTTTAGCTTTCGTGAATCCCGAAATGTGCAAATCTCACTATTTTCTCGGTATAATCACATTTAAATTTTCTTAATTTTTGAAGAAAATACTAACAAAGATCTACAAAAATTACGAAAGTAAATGAGCCCAGTGAAGGCTGTAGGCTCATTGAAAAAGGACAATAACCCATGTTTGTTTTTTTCTCGGAATGAAGGTTTTGAAATAAAATTACTTCAGGAGAACAAACGTTTCCAATTTAACAACAAGTAAATTAATTTCAGCAGCAACTGAAAGAATATTTTTAATAGTCGCATTAATAAGAAATCAACTACGACTTCCTTGACGAACGGACACCGCTGGTAAAAGAAAACCTGAAACACTAGTTTGCTGAGGCTTTTACTATTTTTAAGAATTAATTAATTTAATAAAATTTGCTAAAACAATAAAAACTCCAATACTTTCAGTGTTTCCTTGTGAGTGGGAACCGCCGCATACACAGGGTGATCCACGGGAATCTGACGATTTTGAAAGCGCCTGGCTTGCGCGCGAGAATCGGACCGACTGTGGCTGATGCCATTTCAGTTACAATGGAGCAGTGGACTGCTACATACCGTGTGTTTGTAGTGGAAACTTATTACTTCCAAGTTCTATAAGGAAATGGATGTGTGGTGATGGCGAAAAAAATCGTGTTCGATATAAGGGGTAATTCTGATTGTACTACCCTCAAAACATGAAGAAAAGTCATTTTACTTCCATGTTCCATAAGGAAATGGAAGTATGGTCATGGCGAAAAAAATCGTGTTCGAGATAACGGCTGATTCCGATTGTACTACCCTCAAAACAAGAAGAAAAGTCATTTTCCGAAAAGTGTGTGTGTGCGTGTGTGTGTGTGTGCGTGTGTGTGTGTGTGTGTGTGTGTGTGTGTGTGTGTGTGTGTGTGTGTGTGTGTGTGTGTGTGTGTGTGTGTGTGTGTGTGTCTGTCTGTGTGTGTGTGTGTAGAATTTTTTCTATGGCAAACGATAACAGCCGCAAAGTCAAACAGAATTAAATAATATTTTTTATAGTCCTGCATTGTAGAGTACTCCAGGCCTGTTGTTTTTGGTGAAGATCGGTTAGGGGAAAGGGGTAAACCTAAGACATTTTATGTTTTAACAAGGGTAATTGTTTCTATGACGAACGATAACTGCCGCATATTCAAACAGAATAAAATAATTTTACGCATACATCACTGAATTGTAGAGGACTCAAGGTTTACTGATTTTGGTGAAGATCGGTTAAGAGAAAGGGGTAGTTTACCGGCAACGTTTGTTTTAACAAGGGTAATTTTATCTATGATGAACGATAACTGCCGTAAATTCAAATTGAATCAATAATGTTTTGCACACTTTCCTGAATTGTAGAGAACTCAAGGTTTTTTGATTTTGGTAAAGATCGGTTAAGAGAAAGGGGTAGTTTACCAGCAACATTTTATGTTTTAACAAGGGTAATTTTTTCTATGACAAACGATAACTGCCGTAAAGTCAAACATAATCAAATAATGTTTTGCATACATTCCTGAATTGTAAAGCACGCAAGGTCTGTTGATTTTGGTGAAGATCGGTTAGGGGAAAGAGGTAGTTTACCTGCAACATTTTATGTTTTAACAAGAGAAATTTTTTCATGACGGACGACAACTGCCGTAAATTCAAACAGAAGCAAATAATTTTTTACATATGTGCCTGAGTTGTAGAGCACTCAAGGCCTATTAATTTTGGTGTAGATCGGTTACAGGGAAAGGGTAGTTTACCTGCAACGTTTTATGTTTTAACAAGAGTAAAGTACATAAGTTTGATAAATAAAGTATCCTGATAAGAAGATCATAATAATCCACTGTAGAAACGTAGATGAAATATCTATAAATGAAGATGCTAGTTGGACGGGGTGGGGGTAATTTTCTATAAATGAAAATGATAGTTGAATGTGGTGGGGATAATTTTTATTTATATGTCATGTGCACTACGTTATCGGCAACAAAGAAGTAGTTTGTTGTTAAAATTCCTTCCTGGGCTGTTTGTGCTTGATCCAATGTTTTCTACAAAACCAGACGTTTCAGCAGTGCTATCGACTGCCATCATCAATAAAAACTGAGTGCACTATCATTAGGTGGTATACGTTAGTGATCACAGTACTGTGGTTAAGGCTGAAGAAAGAAGTAGTTTCTATGGAAATAGTTCATTTCGAAAAGTATTTTAAATGTAAATCTTAGAACATGGAAGTCATGTATGGTTCTCGATACCGATATTTTTGAAAAGTGTCTGTGTTTGTTTCTGTGTAGTTTTTTCTATGGCAAACGATAACTGCCGCAAATTCAGACGGAATCAAATAATTTTTTGAATAAATCCCTGAATTGTAGAGGATTCGAGGACTATTGATTTTAGTGAAGATCGGTTAAGGGAAAGGGGTAGTTTACCTGCAAAGTTTTACGTTTTAACAAGAGTAATGTTTTTTATGACGAACTATAACTGCCTCAAATTAAAACAGAATCAAATACTTTTTTGCATACGTATCTGAATTGTAGAGGACTCAAGGTCTATTGATTTTGGTAAAGATCGGTAAGGGGGAAGGGGTAGTTTACCGGTAACATTTTATGTTTTAACAAGAGTAATTTTTTATGAGGAACGATAACTGCCGTAAATTCAAACAGAATCAAATAATGTTTTGCATGTTTACCAGAGTTGTAGACGGCTCAAGGCCTATTGATTTTGGTGAAGATCGGTTAAGGGGAAAGGGTAGTTTACTTGCAACATTTTATGTTTTAACAAGATAAAGTACTTAATTTTGATAAATAAAGTATCCTGAAAAGAAGGTCATAATAATCCACTGTAGAAAGGTAGATGAAATGTCTATAAATATAAAGGCTAGTTGAAGGGGGAGGGGATAATTTTTATTTATATGTCATGTGTACTTCGTTATCGGCAACAAAGAAGTAGTTTGTTGGTAAAATTCCTTCACGGGCTGGTTGGTCATGGTCCAATGTTTTCTACAAAATCAAACGTAGCGGCAGTGCCATCGGCTGCCATCATCAGTGAAAATCGAGTGACCTAACGTGAGATGGTATAGGTTAGTGACCACAGTACTGTGGTTAAGGCTGAAGAAAGAAGTCAGCCTTAATTCGAAAATGATTTCGAAATTGATTTTAAATATAAATATTAGAACATGGAAGTCATGTATGATTCCATACCGATATTTTTAAAATGGTTGTGCTCACGCAGCGATTATTTCACCGTCACTTTATGGGGCTGTTCCTAGTCGCAATACGATAAAGTTGTGGATAAATAATTTCCGAACAACTGCTGCTGCAACGAAAAACGATCCACCAGGTCCAATGCACACCGTGAGAACTTATCCAAACGTAGACTGGACAAGCGGTGCCAGTCACGTCAGCTCGATACACAGTGATCGTCAGCTGATCTGATCGATGCAACATCCCACACTAGCAGAGCATCCGCGGCGGTAGTTTGACAGATCTTTCCAAGCCACGTGACTTCTAGAGGAGGAGACGTTGCATTACCAGCACGATCTCCAGCTCTGTCAATATGTGACTGTTTTCTCTGGGGAGTCCTCAAGTCTAGAGTGTTTCTTAATAAACCTAACGACATTAACGAACTCAAGGCCTCCGTACAGGAAGAAATCACACCCATACCAAACAAAATTATGTAGGACATTTGAGAGAAATATAATAACTTGTTTAAAAAATAAACTTACACCTGTAAATGGCATCATATTTGCTGCATTTACATAATACAACAAAATTAAATTACATGTATTTCATATTACTTATTTTATGTTTTCAAATTGTCACATTCCCGTGGACCACTCTCTATGTGAATAGCATATTAAATAAACGAAAATTTACAGTTATATTATTTTAAAAACTAAGACGAAACTAACTGTCCATCTCAAAACGATGAATTAACATTATGTGCTAGGATTATAATATGCAATTTTTTTACGATGATAGACAACTATAGTTCGTAGACGACTATATTGAGGCAAGTTTTAACTTTTCTCTTTTCATATTTGTTGTACACGTTAATTTAGTGGTTTTACATCGTATTCAGCATTCTTATTAGTTCTCTATACACATTTTCCCACTCTATGCGGGATTGATGGTTCAGACAGCTTGTCTTTCACCGATAGCTGCTTTTACCTCAAGTCATCCTTTACACTGTCCACCTCCGTTTAGGCCTGCCCTTCGTTCTCTAACCCCCGTCTCCGTCTACAGCACCCTTTTACCCACGTATGATGCTTCTCTTCTTCTTACATTAACGTACAATTGTAGTCTCCTTCTTTATTTCAACTTCTTAGATATCGCTACTACCTTCGTTGTTCCCCTTACTATGTTGTTCCTGACCTTAACCACTTTGGTTACTCCACACATCCACCTAAGCATTTTAATTTTTGCTGCGTCAAGCCTTCTCTCTTCTGCTTTCACGATTGTTCATGTTTTAGCATAACATTTCTGGTCTTACACGCTTTTATATCTTTTCCCTTAATTTAAGCTAGTTTCCAAGGTCACGTAGCAACCTCTGACATCTTTCTCCAGTTAATCCATCCTGCGTGTTGTCTTCATCCACGTTATTTTTTTCAAACAAATACAAATCAACACAAAACGCGACACAATTTTCAAAATACTCAACACTGGAAAAAGATATTTTTTTAAAATATATTAAAGATACTAATTTAAAAATATCTTATAATACAGATAATATAATTTTTAATAAAATAAAACCTAAAACTAAATCCAATACTCACAATAAAAATGGAATATATAAAATAGAATGTCCAGATTACAATAAATTCTACGTGGGACAGACAAAGAAAAAACTACTAGATAGATTCCTTCAACACCGCAATGCATATTTAAAACCATATATTTATAAATCTAATTTAGCAACACATTGTCTAAATAATAACCACCAATTTCCAAACACTGAAAATATAAAATTAATTAAAAACATACAAAAAGGTCAAAAAATGAATATTTAGGAAAATCTTAACATTTACACATACAATAACAATAATTTATTAATTAAAGAACAAACCCAAATAAAAACGAAACAAGACAATCTATTTAAAATTATAAATTTACTAAAAAATAAAAATGAATAAAATATAAACAACAAATTTTCAAATATAACCGAGAAAACAGCTGCTGAAGAAAATAAACATTAAAACAATTGTTAACTAATCTACCTAAATCGATTATCAGTTATTTTACATTAAAATCGATACAAATTCGATTATTCGTTAATTTTATATTAATAGAATTATTTCGATTGTTATTGATTTACATAGAAACCTCTGATGATACTGATATTTTTCAGTGAAACGTGCGTCAGGTGTTAAAAAGAATATACGAATTATACTACTTGCAGAAGAAATATATTGAATAACATCACAAATATATATATATATATATATATATATATATATATATATATATATATATTGCAACGTTACAACAATTATACAAATATATTATCATATTCTCAACGCAACTATAATATGTATTATTCTTCGTATTGTTTAAATTAGCAGCCATCCTTACTATTCTTTTATGAATTTGCTAACTGCTATAATATTTTTATTGTTCGACTAAGCTTTTCGTCATTACTGACATCTTCAGGTCTTAAACAACGTTACAACGTTGTTTAAGACCTGAAGATGTCAGTAATGACGAAAAGCTTAGTCGAACAATAAAAATATTATAGCAGTTAGCAAATTCATAAAAGAAATAATATGTATTACACCGGCCAGGTCGCAGGATTTTGTTTCTCGTTGCGTCAAGTATACGTAGTTGCACAATAATTATATAATTTTTTAAGAGGAGTGAGATGTTGTTGACATGAAATAATCAATTAAACCCGTTTCAAAATAATCGTTCTAAGATTTATTACTTGATAGATAAATATATAACTATTAAAATTTCAAACATTATAAAAATAAATATTCACTATTATAAGCTTTACAAATCTGTAACTTCCTATGCTATTCATAACATACAACAAAAATAAACACCCATATACCCTTTCTGACTAACCAAACATGTTAAACAAGTTATTTAAATTCTTTTTATTTGTGTGTCTGAAATTAGTTCAAATTTTAATTAATGATAGCAACTCATTTACCAACAAAATAATATTAAGATTCAAGAATGAATTTATTGTTGCTATAAACACATAAAAATTATATTACATTTAGTTTCAATCTATTATTGATTTATACTGACAAACCCAAAAATACAACAAAAGATTAGTATTTGTTTTCTAAAAGTTGTTGTTAAATTACACTCTCTTATCTAACTACTATTTTACTTTAAAACTCTAATTATTTAAGTTTTTTAAATTCATATTTAAATTTTTTCGAGAGCTCTCTTCACAAAAATAATATAATTGTTTTTGTATCACCTGCGTATATCTGCCGTTACAGTTGCGTGCGTGCGCGCGCGCGCGCGCGCGCGCGTGTGTGTGTGTGTGTCCAGAATCCTGAGAGTATGCTGATGATGATGATGACTATGCTGATGCGGTGTTTGTTGTCTCTATGGGTTATTGCTGTTTGTGATGCTCCAGCGTTCCTCCTTACGTCTTGGTGTGAGTGTGGTACAGTGTGTGTGTCCTGGTCGATCTGCAATCGGGCAGCGTGACGTCGTGTGTAGATTTCTTGAGTCTGAGTGTGTGATCGCCCAAAATTGCCAGAGGTATTTATACTGGTGGCGATTTAACAGGTACAGGCCTGCTTTCGACAAGCTAGAGATGGTCAGTTCGCGCCAAGGCGTCCTTTTTATTAGACTCACTTTTTGGTTAATTATCGCGAACTCATGACCATCCTTGTCACAGGAGCGATATCATTGTTTGCGTAATTTTTTTCTGGTCATTCACATATACCACACATATTAATAACTCTTCAATTACACTAGTAATTAATATTAATTAGTTAACATCTTTAATATTGTACCTTTGGAAATAAATTTTACATTACCATACTCGTTAAAAATCCCTTAACGTAATGGTGTCTTTACATTGGTGTAAGTCTTTGTTTACAGGTTTAACACTAGTAATTAGTTTATTATAATCCTGTTAAGACCTGATTAATTGGAACAAACAATTCGTACACTCACCCCATATTCTTGTCGCACACAAACACACACACGCCGTATTTTTAACTGTCGAAGCAGGTGTCCCTTTTTGAAAGGCTCCAGCCTGCATTTTCTTGCACAAAATTATATATAAAACGGTTCCTTATTCTATTTACGCTAACTACAATATAAAACATACCGCCCTGGGCAAATATGCACATATATGTATTGTTGCATATATTCCCCAGGTGGGTTTAAATCAAATTTGACTGTTAATCAAATTTTATTTACACAGCTATATAGGTGTAACTTAAAATTACAATTACATCTTATTAAATAATTACAATTGGTTTTTAAACGTCTTATAAAAGTAAATATTTTTTTATCGGTATGTAAGAAACAAACCCTTGGTGTGGAGAGTGACCCACTTTTTTTCCCCTAATCTAACATAGCAGCTGTTTACATCCTGCTCTCCTATTGTTGTCGTCAAGACACACACTTGCTGTTATACCTTTTGTTGTCGCCTTATAATTCTCATTCTGTTCCTCTCTCTGTGTGACTCGGCTTTGGTCATAATAAACGATAGACATCCGCATAACATTACAATTGTTCTGTGTACATTACAATGATCATTGTAATCTTTGTGTGTAGGTATGCCGCTACAATTTTGTTGTCGGCTTATTTCTACCTGTTTCCCTCTCTCTCTATACGCACTAGTATAAAGCGAATTAATTGTACTACCACGTTTTGTTTTTCTCTCTCTCAATCCTCTCCCCTTACCTGCCCCCGGAGGGTCAGCTGTATTTTTCTCTTCTTTTAGTATAAAATTAGTTTTATTTCTGTACTCGGTGCGAAACATGTTTTCGGATTGTGCGAGTAATATTAACAATTCTTTAATCGTTTTAATTCCTAGTGTTTTACTGGCGAATCTACTACCTCTGTGAAAGTGATGTGCAAAATTACGTACCACTTTGTGTTGTGCCAAACTGGATCTTAGGTATTTACTTCTTTCGACAAGTTGGATTACATACTCCGCTAAGGTAAATCTACCATTATCCTGATACTTGCCATACTCTAATTGGTTTCGTATTCGTTTTTGCGTGTGAAAAGTCCCATAGCAACCTTCGAACAATGAGTTTTTAAATTGTTCGTTAGCAGTTAAATTATATCAAACTCTCGTGTACCATCTTACAGCGGAACCTTGAAAATGTTCACTAATAAAGCTACGTTTCTCTTTATAAGTTAACACATTACCTGTTAAATCCATATCTCGTTCTCAGTTCAGTAACAATTTTGTCCTTTCATCACTCAGTGTTGGATCCACCATCAACTTCGTTGCTCCCTTCATCAATTCCGTTTTTAGAAGTTTTACCTTTCCATTTCCACGTTCAATTTTCCCTAGTGTATCTATTTCACTGGAATATTCCTTTGTGGTTTTATTAGGCACGACTACGGCAATTTCTAACCTTATTACTCTGGCTTCCAACTCTTGCGTCTTATTGATGTTTTCATGGACTTGTTCACTGACTGCTTTTATTTCCATATCCTGCTCCTGCTTTGCTACTAAAAACTTCTCATACCATTGTTCAGCTACTTGGTTCACACTATCTTTTAATTCTTTCTACCGTTCTGCTTTCTCTTCTTTAAACTCAGATGCATCTATGCAATTATTCGTCTCTACTAGTTGTGTAGTATTATCTACGATATTTTGTTTTAAATTTTCTTTTACTCCTTCTCTTAGTTTTGTATTATATGCTTTTAATTTTTCTCTCAATTGTTCTTTATCTGGTTCTAACTCTTCTATGTTTCTATCTAGTCTAGCACATACATTTTGTCTTAAACCATATTCGACGATAAGGTTTCCCATCACCTCTATCACTGCCTCCATACTGAAGTTAAACGATATTGACATGTTGAATTATTTTATTTATTCTTTAAAATAATTATTATTGGTAAACCGCGACTTTATTGGTTTTCTTTATTTAATATTATTTATTTATATTTGTTATTATTATAAATCATCTCATGCCAACAATGTCTCTCCTCTTTTTGTTTTGTTGAGCGCCAGTTGAGAAATACACAACAATATTACAATTACAATATAATAACATTAATAACAATGCACTTATTAATTCTGAACCAATTTATTATGGTTCGTTAATTATCGAGCCTGCCAATGAATTATGGCTTCTTTTAATATCGAGCATAACGTTGGCTGCACCAATTTATTATGCAACGTTACAACACTTATACAAATATATTATCATAACCTCAACGCAACTATAATATGTATTACACCGGCCAGTTCGCAGGATTTTGTTTCTCGTTGCGTCAAGTATACGTAGTTGCACAATAAATATATAATTTTTTGAGAGGAGTGAGATGTTGTTGACATGAAATAATCAATTAAACCCGTTTCAAAATAATCGTTCTAAGATTTATTACTTGATAGATAACTATATAACTATTAAAATTCAAACATTATAAAAATAAATATTCACCTTTATAAGCTTTACAAATCTGTATCCTCCTATGCTATTCATAACATACGGTACAACAAAAATAAACACCCACATAACCTTACTGACTAACCAAACATGTTAAAAACGTTATTTAAATTCTTTTTATTTGTGAATCTGAAGTTAACTCAAATTTTAATTAATGATAGCAACTCATTTACCAACAAAATAATATTAAGATTCAAGAATGAATTTATTGTTGCTATAAACACATAAAAATTATATTACATTTAGTTTCAATCTATTATTGATTTATACTGACAAACCCAAAAATACAACAAAAGATTAGTATTTCTTTTCTACAAGTTGTTGTTAAATTACACTCTCTTATCTAACTACTATTTTACTTTAAAACTCTAATTATTTAAGTTTTTTAAATTCATATTTAAGTTTTTTCGAAAGCTCTCTTCACAAAAATAATATAATTGTTCTTGTATCACCTGCGGATATCTGCCGTTACCGTTGCGTGTGTGTGTCCAGAATCCTGAGAGTATGCTGATGGTGATGATGACTATGCTGATGCGGTGTTTGTTGTCTCTATGGGTTATTGCTGTTTCTGATGCTCCAGCGTTCCTCCTTACGTCTTAGTGTGAGTGTGGTACAGTGTGTGTGTCCGGTCGATCTGCAATCGGGCAGCGTGACGTCGTGTGTAGATTTCTTGAGTCTGTGTGTGTGATCGCCCAAAATTGCCAGAGGTATTTATACTGGTGGCGATTTGACAGGTACAGGTCTGCTTTCGACAAGCTAGAGATGGTCAGTTCGCGCCAAGGCGTCCTT
This sequence comes from Magicicada septendecula, assembly GCA_034769895.1. Lineage (NCBI taxonomy): Eukaryota > Metazoa > Arthropoda > Insecta > Hemiptera > Cicadidae > Magicicada > Magicicada septendecula. The sequence continues at coordinate 81,501,103 of CM068368.1, read as the reverse complement.
TTTATTAGACTCACTTTTTCGTTAATTATCGCGAACTCATGACCATCCTTGTCACAGGAGCGATATCATTGTTTGCGTAATTTTTTTCTGGTCACTCACATATACCACACATATTAATTACTCTTCAATTACAATAGTAATTAATATTAATTAGTTAGCCTCTTTAATATTGTACCTTTGGAAATAAATTTTACAATACCATACTCGTTAAAAATCCTTAACGTAATGGTGTCTTTACAATTGGTATAAGTCTTTGTTTACAGGTTTAACACTAGTAATTAGTTTATTATAATCCTGTTAAGACCTGATTAATTGGAACAAACAATTCGTACACTCACCCCATATTCTTGTCGCAGCTGGCTTCACGCACACAAACACACACACGCCGTTTTTTAACTGTCGAAGCAGGTGTCCCTTTTTGAGAGTCTCCAGCCTGCATTTTCTTGCACAAAATTATATAAAACGGTTCCTTATTCTATTTACGCTAATTACAATATAAAACATACCGCCCTGGGCATATGCACATATATGTATTGTTCCAATATGTGTGTGTGTGTGTGTGTGTGTGTGTGTGTGTGTGTGTGTGTGTGTGTGTGTGTGTGTGTGTGTGTGTGTGTGTGTGTGTGTGTGTGTGTGTGTGTGTGTGTGTGTGTGTGTGTGTGTGTGTAGTCTATTGTAATAAAAAAAATTCGATTACGTTGTTTTGAGTTGACTATTAGTTGAAATTTCTTTTACGCCCCGCATTGGTTGCGTCAATTTGTAATAACAAATTCTAATGCTCTATTTTTAATTGATTATTATTTATTTATTAACCTTATTTACGTTACCTTTAATATAATGCTCCGCGTTGGTTGCGTCAATTTGTAATAAGACGATTCTTACTGTTTTTTTCTATTAATTATGTTGAAAAAAAATATTCTTCTGAATTAGTATTACTTGTAAAGCCCCGCGTTGCCGGCGCCAATTTGTAATAAAACGGTTTCTCTCGCGAATTAACTTGTGCTGTAATATGCTCCGTGTTGGAAGCGCCAATCTGTAACGTTTGATTCTCTGACTAGTTATTCTTTAATTATTTATTTTTTATTAAAGAAAAATAATTGTTATTTGTTTTGTTGGTTTTGAAAAAAATTAGTAAAATAATTGTTTGGCGGAATTGGTTTTGTTGACTTTCGCGTTCGATTGTAGTTTCGAGTTGCCTATTATAGATTATCTTCGTGGTCCTTTATTGACGTTGAAGTTCGAATCGCCAATACTATTTCCCTTTTCTTTTCTCGAACAAATAACCTTTAACTTTACCTTATTCTATAAATAAAACTCATTCAACATTAGTTAGGAATAATTATTAACATTTTTATTTTTATTAATTAAGTTAAACGACTTTAATGGTCGAAGTTATTAATTGACTGTATCGATCCTTGCTTTCACTTTGATTCTAAATTATTTTCTTATAATATCTCAGTTCGGGGTTCTTTAGACTGTTATTAAAGCTCAAAATGTCCACAACGAAGTACTACACATTACAATTATTTAATTCTTATTTACTAATACAAATAAATTTTATTTTAATAAAGTGTGACAAAATAATAATTTACTTCCAATGTCAATGCAATGCATTGTGGTCCTACCCAGCATCCAACGTAACAAAAACAAGATGGCAGCTTGTTGTTCAACTAACTCTATGTGAAATATATTCACCACCAGTTTTTTTCAAATAAAATAATTTATACCGAATGTTCATTATGGTTAAGTTAGTTTTCTTTTCTTTCCACTAGTGTTCTGTTGAAAAAAATGTTAGTTGATTTAATCTTGGTGTTGTGAAGTTGTAACTGTGTTATTGGTTAAAAGGTTAAGTCTCACCAAATTGTAGAGTAATTTATTCACTTTTTGGTTTTTTGCTTATTCTTCTTTTACTTGTTATTATTTTATATTATCTTCATTTCTTCCACCTAATTTTGATTCTCTTGCTTTATAACATTTTCACTGTTTTGTTCCACTTAGATTTGATTCTCTGTTATACTTTGAGGCTCTTAACTGCACAGAGATGACCTGGATACTTTCGTGTCTAACAATAGAATAATAAATGTTTCTTTTTCCTCCAACTGGCTTGACCAAAATTAACTAAATTCCTATTGGTCAATACCGTTGTGTTCAAGTGTCATGTGACCCTGATTATTTAAAATTTACAATTTTTACATTTTATACTCCAAATTACTCCCTATTCAGTATTTAATAAACCTTAAATTAGCTAACAGAATGATATTCCTAATAAAATTACAAACATTTTGACACCTCACACGACACATGTCTGTGCCCTAATAGTTAATTTAGAAATTTACAAAATTCTATCTTATGGATCATTATATATAAGTTCTGACACTTCCTAAATTATATTACAATTATATTAAACTATTAAAATGTTGTTAACATTTAATTAAAGCCTATTTTGGTATTTATATCACTTCTTATTAATTTACAATAATGTGGTGGTTTACTTTAGATTTACAACAATTTTTATGTAGACACTGGCCTATTACTTAATACGTCCTCATAGTACAATGTTTCACTTTACAAATGTTATATGGACTGGTGGCTTAGTATATTATTATTCTTATTACATTAAATTAAATTGTTCATTGCATACTCATTTTTTGAATTGCTTCTGATAAACTAATTAACATAGAACCAACATATTAACATAATGTTAAGCCATCAGGCTCAAACTCTAATCAACATTGAACAATAGAACTATTTTGTTTAATAACTTCTTATTACTATAAACAAGTTTTGACATATTATTTGTAATGAAGCAAACGATAGCATTTTCCCTTTAATTAACATTAATAACAAAATAGGGAATCGTTAGTAACAAATCTTAAAACTTAATAGTATTCTATGAACATTAAACAATTGACTTAATCTACTACTAATGTTACCTTTTATTTCTTTTATGAATTTGCTAACTGCTATAATTTTTTATTGTTCGACTAAGCTTTTCGTCATTGCTGACATCTTCAGGTCTTAAACAACCTACCTTTTAGTTCTTTACATTCTGACACCTTTAAATGAATGGTTACTCATAAGGTATATTGAATACCAGTCCCTTCACACTCTACATTTTCTTTTTATGTAAGCACACATTGTTTTTGATTTGTTGTGACTGTATTCTATTCACTATACACTGCCACTAATACTCACAGTCCTATCTGTATATTTAGTGACTATTATCTCACAATTATCTTTGTACTTCATAATTGATTGTCCTGATCACATATAATCATTAATAATATAAATATTTATTTCTTACTAGTTTAACATACAGTTTATTTTATCCTACATTGCACTGTACTCATTGTGGTCATTTTGTATTTTATGTTTAGTAACTAAGTGGATTATTTTATTAAGGGTATTTTATGTTGGTTTTAATTGTATTTTGGGTCTTCCATTTCGTCGTTTTACAATATATATATATATATATATATATACTATAATACTTATAACTATTTTGCCTCAAGATGTATTTTTTCCTTTAGGGACATGTTTCGGGAGATTCTGTTCTCCCATCTTCAACCTTCGCCATCTTGCTTCTGGTGCAGTATTTGTGTGTTGGCTTCTGGATGTTATTATGGTGGTTTGTTGGTCTTTGGTCCTTCAATGTTGCATTATTGTGTGTGGTTGTGGTATCTGTTTTTGTATTTTGTGTATTTTCAATGTTGAGTGCTTTGAATATTGTGTCATGTTTTGTATTGATTTGTATTTGTTCTGGTATTAATTTGTTTTGTGTTTTATGTTTGTAAATCTGTAAATTTTCCCAAATGTTCATTATGGTGCCTTTGTGTGGTATATGTTTTATTAGTGTTACATTGGTTATGTCTGGGAATTCATGTCCTGTGTTTATTGCATGTGTGGCTAAATTGGATTTATATATGTTTGGTTTTTTGTATGCATTTAGGTGTTCAAAATAACGTTTTTTCAGCTGTTTTTTTGTTTGTCCTATATAACATTTATTGCAATCTTGGCAATCAATTTTGTATATACCGTTGGTTGTTGTATTATCTTTGTTGTGTGAGTTATTTAGATTTTGTAATTTATTTTTATTAGTTTTGTATGCTATTTTTATATCTGTGTTTTTAAATAGTTTTGTTAGTTTTGACATTTTATTATTTATATATGTGAATGTGGCCCATTTTTTGTTGTTGTTATTGTTGTTATATATATATATATATATAATATGTCTTTCCTATAATACATTAACTAAAACTTCCGGAAATATAGTCACATGATAGCGCAAAAGACCTATATATATATATATATATATATATATATATATGTGTGTGTGTGTGTGTATATATATGTATGTAAAACATGTATATGTTACATACATACCTATATATACCTATATACGAGTATGTTATATATATATACATATATATATGTGTGTGTGTGTGTGTGTGTGTGTGTGTGTGTGTGTGTGTATATATATATATATAACATGTGACTACATTTACGAACGTTTTAGTGAATGTATTATAGGAAAACCATTTAGCCTACTACATTACTTAAAAGCGTGTATTAATGTAAGTTATATTTGTTATTATTTAACTATATAACTTACATTGTGTGTTAGGTATACATAATTTACTATATCCCACGCGCGCGCGCGCGTGTTTGCGTGTGTGTGTGTGTGTGTGTGTGTGTGTGTGTGTGTGTGTGTGTGTGTGTGTGTGTGTGTGTGTGTGTGTGTGTGTGTGTGTGTGTGTGTGTGTGTGTGTGTGTGTGTGTGTGTGTGTGTGTGTGTGTGTGTGTGTGTGTGTGTGTGTGTGTGTGTGTGTGTGTGTGTGTGTGTGTGTGTGTGTGTGTGTGTGTGTGTGTGTGTGTGTGTGTGTGTGTGTGTGTGTGTGTGTGTGTGTGTGTGTGTGTGTGTGTGTGTGTGTGTGTGTGTGTGTGTGTGTGTGTGTGTGTGTGTGTGTGTGTGTGTGTGTGTGTGTGATCGTCTCTGCAATGACGTTAATACAGCATGTGTTTGAAATCTGTTTTATCACTTATTAACACTTACCATACCTAGTCCAAACATGCATACGGATTAAGCAAACAAACGCACGTACATGCATGCACAAACAAATTTGCTGTTAGATAAACGAATGGAAAATTACTACCTAGTAATGTAAGCCTAAACCCATTAGGTTTTAACATTTCAAACTTCGGATACGGTAGACTCAGTTTTTCAGGTTCTACGAGATCCGACCCGTCTACAAAAGACGCCTTTCCTTCTGCGTAATCAAACATTTTAGCCCGCGTCGATTTCTGGCCAAGGTAGACTACATCCGGCCGTTGGGTTCTGTTAAACCCGTAGTCCGAATACTCGTCGTCGTCGTCCGCACATTTTGTCAACAACGATTTCGTTAGTAAAACGAAAACACATACGGACAGAAACATTTTCGATCGTTTTTAAACAACCTTGATTTTGCTATGTACAAATAACAATTTCCTCACAACACTTTATAGATAATTTGTTGGTTTCTTTTATAAGATTAGGAAAGGTCTAAGTTCAGACGTAGTAATTATTAATTCACATGTTATCAATAAAAATTAATTGCCAATTAGTTGATAAGGTATCTTTTATTTTATTCTGCAATTACTTCATGTTAGTCAAATTAAAAAAAAAAATAAAATAGTGCAAGTTTAAGTAGTGACAGAAACAGTGATTGTCAGCAAAGAGTAAACCTAAAGACGAATGAGTCACTATATATTGTACGCAATAAGGAATTTACCCGCATCCAAGTTAAATTAATAAACCATAATTATCGTGGAACCTCAAAGTATAGGCTACAGTATTACGTAGTTATAAATGATATTATTATTATTATTATTATTGTTATTATTATTATTATTATTATTAATCTTCCGGGATTAAACCAAGGCTGGTTTGTTCCGGTCTCAAATAGACAAAGACTAGAGCTGGTCACTCCAGAGCTTCCTCGGACGTCCCACACCTCTCCGTCCCCTCGGCTTATAGTTCCATAGTTGTTTGGGGATGCGGCAGTCGTCCATTCGGCAAAGATGTTCCCACCAATTCAGCCGATACTGGGCGATCCTGTTGAGTATACTCATGATATTAAGTTCTTGCCGTATATCTGTGTTTCTTCTGTGATCGTGGAGAGTAGTCTATACCCTGCCACTGCTTGAGAAATCTCATTTCAGATTTCAGCCGCTTGGATCCGACTGACCTGCCCTTTCGTTAAAGTCCAATTCTCAGACCCATAAAGAAGTGTGGGAAGAGCCATCGCCTTGTAGAATTTTAGATGTGTTTCTTTACTTGCTGACTTAAGGATTCGTCTAATGGTCCCACACATAAGGCTGAACTTATGCAACTTATTGACAACGTCGTTGCTTGCATTATTAGACACACTGCAATCCAGGTATTCAAAATTGCTAACTTGTTTCAGGACAGTACCATCTATAACAATTTTTGCCCGTACGGGATCAGTTCCACGAAAAGCCATCACCTTGGTGTTAAGTGTGGATGTTTGCAATCCAGAGTCTTTGCAGATTCGATTTAACAAATGTAGCCTATACCCATCTACAATATGTTTTCAGAGTCCGATATAATAGCCTGAACGTCCGCAAACAACAAAGTGTCAATTGTAGAGTGACCAATCACAAAATGTTCTGGAAGACACATCTGTGAGTTTTCTGTGACATTGTCAAAATAAAAATTAAAAATAGAAGGCGATAATGGACACCCTTGTAGTACTCCACAATTGATCAGGCCAACTCTAGGAGCTGTTCTCGGTTTCCCTGCTTCTATTAATATTGTATTCTCCACACTAAGACTCTGTATTGCTCTAATTAGATATTGTGGGATCCCTTTCCTTGCCATTACTGCCCAAGGAAAAGTGAAGGAGAGTTTGCTCCGATTCACTTTGTCAAACGGCTTCCCGAAGTATAATAATAATAATTATTATTATTATAACAATAATAATAACAAAAATAATAATTATTATTATTATTATTATTATTATTATTATTATTATTATTAATACGACTGTAGTTTTTACAATAAACCGTTATTAGAAAACTAAAGTAGTGCATCTCCGAAGTACCAAAATGCTCACTGCCTTGTAATAACATTACCTGTGGTGTAAACAAAACTTATGGTCATTCACAAAAATTACAAGCGGCGGGCGAAGGACCCTGTACTTTTATCTCTAACGGGATTTTAACATTGAAAATCTTTATAAGGACGTGTCGCATATTTGTGGCCGATCGGTGGTGCGTGATCGAAAATAGGAACCGGTGAGTTTCCATAGAAACTACTTCTTTGTTGTCAATAACGTAGTAGGCCTACACATATAAAACTTCGCTTATGAATGCGACAACATTTAACTTATAATCTGTACATTGGTAAATCAAGAATGAATTCATTGATTGGTGAATGAAGAATGAATTCATTGATTGGTGAATGAATATCTATATAAATAAAAATGTAAATGTTCGTTTGTTCAAAATCTTAAATCTCCGAAAGTTCTTCACCGATTGCTTTGAAATTTTTTCACAACGTTGCATTCGAATACGCGCGTGTTTTTATATACCTATTATACAGATGTCACACCTGTGACAGGTAAAAACATGCTTTTTTTGAAAAACAGCGCCATCTGTTGGACGTAACAGCAACACACGCAATACTCATGCTTTTTTTGAAAAACAGCGCCATCTGTTGGTCGTAACAGAAACACACGCAATACTAAACATTGCTCATGCCCGACAGCGTGCTTCTTGACAGCACGTTTAATTATTTCGTGTGACATTGCGTTGGAATTGAACTGTGTCGTTTACCATAGCGTTCATTTCGTGAGTAGGCTATAGTTTATTTTTTTATTTTTTCATTGTTTTTCATTTCGTGTTTCTAACTGTTTTTCTTATTTTTCAGTGCAATTGGCGGTGGAATTGAGCTTTGTCGATTGATTTTCATTTGAATTCAAATTATATCGTGAAATTGACCTCTTCGGAGTGATTTGTTCGAGCGGATTGAAATATTTCATTTCTCATTGCGTTGGAATTGATCTGTGTCGATTGATCTGCGTTTGAATTGAAATATTTCGTTAGTATTTTTTATTTTATATGTTTTTGTTATAACTTTCTTTCTTCTTTTTCAGTGCAATCGATCTGCTTTAGTTCATCAAAATAATGCCTCGCAGAAGATCAAACTTAGATCGTCGTACTCGCGGAGCGGAAGCAGTGCGACGAGTAATTGCAAATCAAACTGAGGAAGAACGGGCATCAGCGAACGAGCGAAACAGAGAAAGAATGGCTCAAATACGTGCCGAGGAAGCAGCAGAGCGACGTGCAGCCAGACGTGAGGATGCACGGTTGCGAGCACGGCGATCGCGTTCTGCAGCTTCAGATCTGCTTCGTTCTCAACAGAATGAACGCGACAGGCTGAGAGTGGCTGAAAGACGTCAACGAGAAACAGCAGATCAGCGTCAAACACGACTCCGTGCTCAGCAATAACGCGATTAAAATCGCCTTGCATTCCGGTACAAACCAGCTGATGATTATAGTTTGAGCCGGCATGTTCTCATCGGCACTATGACTGAAGTGTGTCCTCATTGCAAGGCTCTGAAATTTAATGGAGAAACGAAAGGAATGTGAAGCGCCGCCGGAAAAATTAAAATGCCTCAACGTGGAGAACCGCCAGAGCCATTAAAAACTTTGCTTGCCGGATATACTGCCGAATCAAAGCATTTCCTATCTAACATCAGGAAATACAACTCATGCTTCCAAATGACGTCGTTCGGCGCAGAAATTGTAACAGCTCGATTCATGCCAACTTTCAAAGTGAAAGGACAAATTTATCATAAAGCCGGCTCCCTGCTTCCGTTCCCAGATGGTCAACATAAATTCCTACAAATGTATTTCATCGGTGATGGCAATGGTGAATTGAATGCACGCTGCGGCATTTCTACCGGCATAAAAAGTTCCATCGTTTCCCAGCTGCAAGAGCTTCTTCACGAAAAAACAATTTAGTGCGTTTGTTCAAAACAGCAATTGACATGATGCCATCTGATACACACACGATTGTTATTCATGCTGACAAAACGCCTGCTGGAGAACATATGAGAAGATTCAATGCTCCAACTATAGACGAAGTGGCAATTGTTATAGTCGGAGATCAATTCCAACCTAGAGATACTGTTCTTCATCGGAGAAACGACCAATTGACAAACGTTGCAGAAACTCATCGATGCTACGATGCCCTGCAATATCCAAACATTTTTTGGGATGGTGCCGATGGATATCACTTGAACGTTAAGATGATAAATCAAGTCAGTGGCGAAGAAACAAATAAGAAATGCAGCGCAATGAACTATTATTCATACCGATTAATGATTCGAGAGAATGAAGACAATCACATTTTGAAATGCCGTCAATTGTTTCACCAATACATCGTAGATATTATAACGAATTAAAAGTGTTACGTCTCGTCTTCGTCAATTTGTAACGTTTGAGGTGTGTCTTGCCGGGTGTTACACTCCGCGCACTTATACTTACTAATTGCCTGTTTCTCTTCGAAGATGTAATCCTGCAAACACAGCTTATGCTAATATGTGTGTATGGGCGCCACTTGGATATTTAGTCCAAGAAATTATTATTATTTAAAATTGATTTCTAAATTGTTAAATTAGTTATAGAAAAAAATGTAAACAAGACAATTTGAGTTGCAAATAACGTATGTTTAATGACTTTTCTTTCATAAAAATCGCCTGAAGGACTAACAATAAAATTATGTAAAATTGCAGAGTTACAAAAATTATTGACAAGATTTTATTAAGTATCGGCTAATAAATATTTTATTGCTCAGTTGAATTGCATGAATTTAATCTCTGAAAAAACTTTATACTCAGGACGTGACTCCTTTGAACTAACAAGACAAATCAGTGGGATGCTTTACAAAATTCGTGTGAATTGAAAGTGTTTGATATATGTAGTACAATTGTGTGACAAAGATACCAGGTAAAAGGATTTTAATTTTGGACAACTCACGTTCCGGTGGATAAGTATTTCCTTCACTGGACACTGTTCTTGGGGACGACTCCAATCTTGCGCCTCTTCGTATTTACGCTTCCTCACTCACTTGTAACTATTTAAAAGTCAAATTACGATTTGAAAACTCCGCACAATTTAAATAAAAATCGTACCGTTTCTATGCTTTAAATCGTTGCCGGCGAAAAACAGCTGACTGCGTTCCGTGACTTCGCTATACTGCCGTCTCAGCGCTAGCTACGAACTCAATGTAGGCTTGCGTTAGTAATTTGTTTGGGATTTTGTCAAAGTCTGTTTATGTCGCTAATACCAGCAAAATTTGATTTTTCTCTATTAAAATCGGTCCTTTTCAGGGTCGCTGGATATTTGGCTGTGTACGTTCTATTAGAATTGACGTGCTGTTGCTCTATTCAACATGCACGTTACCGATTTAGCGATATACTCCTTTTTAGGTTAACTATGTATTTCGTCTGGTACGGGGAAAAGCCTTTTTTGAGTTTTCGGGTTGGATTCCTCTTCTTCGAGTTCGCCTTGGATTAGATATCCGAATTCGTATGTGAAGTGTCTCTCGTGGTTTCAAAGCATAAAGTCTTCTTGTGTCGATTTTGGCCTCGCTTATATACTCTCTGTAAGGTGGATTGTATTAATTTTTATTCATGACGTCCGGTATTTTTTAGTAACATTTTCTTCTGGAACGTTCGAGAATATGCAAATAGAACATCATGGAACAAATTCGACTTCCGTAGAAGCTTTAGAACAAAAACTTCTTGCTCTTCATACTAAGGATATTACTGAAATTATTCTGGTATTTGTCAAACAATTTTACAGAACTATTTACAATCTGCATGTCATTATTACTTTTAGATTCTCTGCTTTCAACTGATTAAAATGATACCATTCATGATTGGTTTTAAACAAACTAAATCTAATAAATTAACATAAAATACATATCCTTACCTTGTAGTGTTTATACAAAATTCTAGTTTTCTTATTAATAAAATGTTATTAAGTTCCTCGGCTCTTACTATAACATTAACACATAACATAATTAGCTGTACATAACAAAACAAACAAATATGAAAGCACATAACATATAATTAATTTCATTTTTCTGTAGGCATAACATATGGCCTAGCTTTTTTTTTTTGTCAATTATTTATAGTAATTTGTCTTTTTTGGTATTATTTCTGGGATTTTTTGGGTATTCACTTAGAGCTTATTATATTGTTTATCTTTGGGAATACCTGGTTTTTCCTAATACATTTTAATTTTATTGTAATCTCAATTAGCATCTCACTGTCTTTGTACAGATGAGCTATTTCATGTGTGTGACAAATTTCACTTTTATATTTAAAAATTCTCTATGAATTAAGCTTGTCTTTAATTGAGCAAGTATTTTTCCATTGTACATTATAGAATTGTATCTTTTTGTATACTCTTTCTAATATTAAACAATTAATCTGTCAAATATGACTAATATATTAAAATATTATAAAGTATTGGAATAGATCTTGTCTATTATTTCACAATAAATTGGTTTTTATGCTCTATTCAGAGTTACATTTCTAACATTTCATGACCTCATTTTGGACACTTCTGTGATTATTTGTTTCTCTTATTATACAATATCAGTTTTATTCTGTTCTTCACTTAAACAATATATGGGGTTTGAGTCTTGGTCAAAGTCTTCGCCGCTTTTACATATTATTGATATTAACTATTGGACAATATTACTAAATTTTTTTTTTTTTTTTGATTACTTGGGTTCGATACTGGTCATTTCACCTTCCTCTTATGATAATTTACTTTTGCAATTATTTTCTTTATGGAACGTTTTGTGACGTTACATATGCCTCCTCGTTAAAATTGATAATTTGGGAAAAACATTTCTTTAGTTTTGATGAAATTATCATTTCTATATAAACCTTTTATTCTTTTATATTATAATTAGATTCCTGAACTACTCCTTTAATATATTACTCCATCTCTTTATCCATGTCTGAATCTTTACCATATCTCCTGTTCCTTTCCTTTACCTTGTTGTTAAATATTTAATCTTTAATACATTATAACTCCCTAACAATTCCCTAACTTTTATAGCGGTTTCGGAGTCAGAGGGGCCCCACTGGCAATCCATTCTCCGCCGTTCCCTAACTATAACCACTGAAATCAGAGGAAACACATCTGTGTCCAGAAAATATATAAGACGTACTTATAAATTGCACCTTCGCAACAAATAATAATAATAATAAAATTCATATTCAAAGATCATAAGCTCCTACACATAAATTCTCTTTCTTAATCTCTTCTGATGATTTCTCAATTATATTAATATACTGTTCTCCGCAGGTAAAATTATCTTTTAAAATCATTCGAGGTCAATAATAGATTAGTTGTTGTTTTCATAGCTATATTTATAAATTCATCATCACCTCCTTATGTAACACACTGTTTCCCCTTTTTTTTTTATCATTTCCTTTTAGTATCAATTATATGACAGTATTCCTCCTCCTTAGTAATATCAATTGTTATTTGGTTGTTCAATAATTTATTTAATTAATTTGAATAACATAGTAAATTATGTCTTTTCCTCCTTTCCTTCTCTCCTTCTCTAAGTACGGGTAAGTTGGTAAATTTACGTTGACTTGGCTGTTGGAAATAAATTTATATTTTACATATATATTTTTGCCTTTGGTGGTAGGTGTCCTTCTCGTATTTATATTTATTAATAATATTCTATTCCTTTCTCTCCTTCCCTAAGTACGGGTAAGTTGGTAAATTTACGTTGACTTGTATTTTTTATTCATAACGACGCCTGATTATATGTACCCTTTATTTTATTATTGACAGTGTCTGTTACCTCGTATGTATTGTTTTCTTTATCTTTCATGTCTATTTTTTCGTCCAGTTACCCCATAATATTGGATCAGTGATGGGCTGTCCTACTTTTTCACTGCCGCGTCTAGTTTAAATGAGTGTTTGTCTCACTTGCCCGGTCTCCCGGAACATTGGGCTGCTGACTTGTCTGTGGTTCCTGTCTGACCTCTGGGTTACCACTAATAGGTCTGCTATTTGTTGTATTATTTTGATTACCGATTTGTGTTTGCTGTGGGTAATACACATAAGTTGGTAAATTATGTTGGTACGGTCGTTGGCTATTGGCCACCGCATAGTTTACCTGGGGTCTGTACTCCTGATTCCTTCTATCACCTCCGCCTTGATAGCCTCCGTTCCGATAATTATTTCCTTGATTATAATTATTTCCTGTATAATTGTTGCCCCGATAATTATTTCCTTGATAGCTATTTCTATAATAGTTATTTTCTGGGTAATTATTTTGATTTGGCCCCGGGTTGTTATGGTTATTCGGGCTCTGATTATTGTTATTGCGGTTATTTACTGGGATGTTATTGTTATGGTTGTTTGGATTGAAACTACTACCATTTCCGCTTCCATTCCGATTTGGCCCGTTGTTACTATTGTAATAGTCTACCTTACGACTGGGGGGTTGGTAGTCTTGAAACTTTCCCGCAGACTCGCAGTTCTCTAATAACTTCGCTAAGTCAGTGATTTTACTGAGTTGCTGGTATAATTGCGCGTCTTTAATACCATAGCTATAGTGTCCAGCCAATTGTCTTACCAAGCATTCTTCTGGGATTGGCGGTATTAATTTTTGAGCTAAACATATCTTTCCCAGGAAATATGATGTTGGGGATTGTCCCTTGGATGCGTCGTATTTCCCGTAAAATATATACATTCTTACCTTGTTTTGTGCCGTTTCTGACCAATATTTTTCCTTGAATTGTCGTTTGAATTCATTCAGGTTTGTTATTTCGGGTCGTATTGCTATCCACCAATTATCCCTTGTATTCCGGAATGTTTCATCTAACATTTCCCTTATTCTATCCCATCTTGTTTCCCTATTTCTCTCTATGAACACTTCCATCCATTCTAAAAATTCAATAGGGTTCCGGCGATAATTTTGGAAATTAATTACCTCCCTATTTTCGCTATGACACGTATGGGTACTTAAGATCGGTGTGTCCCTTAGCACTTCTAATCTCTCCTGCAGGTTTTTCTCCCTTTGATCAATTTCCTTTATATTATTTTTATTGGTTCTTATTTGTTCGTATAACCTATTAGCTATGTCATACGTTCTTTGTATCCTCTCGCTAACGTCTTTCCGGACTTCTCCTACCTCCTTCATAATTTCGTCCTGGTTTTGCCTGACTTTATTATCGAGAGTTTGAACACTTTATTTCGTCTCTACAGTTCGTTCCTCCATGGTTTCAGAACGGGTATCATTTCCTTCCTGCAATCTTTCTAATTGTTTCGCCATTGTTTCGACCCTCCTGTCACTGTCGACTTTACTATCGTCGATTTTTTGGTTTACCGTCTCATAATTTGAACTGATTTCCTCTTTCAGGGACACTATACTTTTTATTTTCCTCCTGAAATACCACCAGCTTTTTTCCATTGTCATTGATCTTATCAGTTATATACTTCCTTAAAGATTCCATCTTTTTATCTAATTCCTCCTTATCCTCTTGTCTATCTTTCCTCAGGGATTCTATTAACGTCTCAAATTTTTTTTCCGTTTTTTCATTGGACGATTCTATACTTTCTTTATTATCTTCTCTCAGGGATTCTATATTTTTGTTATTTTCCTCCTTTAGGGATTCTATATTTTTGTTATTTTTCTCCTTTAGGGATTCTATTAACGTCTCCGTTTTCTCATTACTGTTATTAGTATTTTTGTTTATTGTTTCTTCCATTCTTTGGAACATCACCATTATTGCGTTCATGTCGACGCTCCCTGTTGCTTTTTCCGGTTCGGATTTCTCTGTTTCATCCCTTTTTTGTGTGGGTTTATCTGTTTGGTCTCCCATTTGTATGGGTCTTTCTCTCGCTTGTTTCTCTGGTTCATCTCCCGTTTGCATGGGTTTCTCAATTTCTGGTATGGGCGACTCTACTTCAATCTCCTCAACTTGGACTGCCTCCCCATCTTCCACACTTAATTCGGGTTCTATGTTTTTCTTCCCCTTCTTTCCTTTTGGTAGCGGCATCTTGATTTGTTGATAGTTGCCGGGCTTGTTCCTTCCCTTTCAAGCCTCACTAGTTGGGCTGCCAATTTATAACGAATTAAAAGTGTTACGTCTCGTCGTCGTCAATTTGTAACGTTTGAGGTGTGTCTTGTCGGGTGTTACACTCCGCGCACTTATACTTACTAATTGCCTGTTTCTCTTCGAAGATGTAGTCCTGCAAACACAACTTATGCTAATATGTGTGTATGGGCGCCACTTGGATATTTAGTCCAAGAAATTATTATTATTTAAAATTGATTTCTAAATTGTTAAATTAGTTATAGAAAAAAATGTAAACAAGACAATTTGAGTTGCAAATAACGTATGTTTAATGACTTTTCTTTCATAAAAATCGTCTGAAGGACTAACAATAAAATTATGTAAAATTGCAGAGTTACAAAAATTATTGACAAGATTTTATTAAGTGTCGGCTAATAAATATTTTATTGCTCAGTTGAATTGCATGAATTTAATCTTTGAAAAAACTTTATACTCAGGACGTGACTCCTTTGAACTACCAAGACAAATCAGTGGGATGGTTTACAAAATTCGTGTGAACTGAAAGTGTTTGATATATGTAGTACAATTGTGTGACAAAGATACCAGGTAAAAGAATTTTAATTTTGGACAACTCACGTTCCGGTGGGTAAGTATTTCCTTCACTGGACACTGTTCTTGGGGACGACTCCAATCTTGCGCCTCTTCGTATTTACGCTTCCTCACTCACTTGTAACTATTTAAAAGTCAAATTACGATTTGAAAACTCCGCACAATTTAAATAAAAATCGTACTGTTTCTATGCTTTAAATCGTTGCCGGCGAAAAACAGCTGACTGCGTTCCGTGACCTCGCTATACTGCCGTCTCAGCGCTAGCTACGAACTCAATGTAGGCTTGCGTTAGTAATTTGTTTGGGATTTTGTCAAAGTCTGTTTATGTCGCTAATACCAGCAAAATTTGATTTTTCTCTATTAAAATCGGTCCTTTTCAGGGTCGCTGGATATTTGGCTGTGTACGTTCTATTAGAATTGGCGTGCTGTTGCTCTATTCAACATGCACGTTAGCGAATTAGCGATATACTCCTTTTTAGGTTAAGTATGTATTTCGTCTGGTACGGGAGAAAGCCTTTTTTAAGTTTTCGGGTTGGATTCCTCTGTGCCGGTTCGATGCCGGCGGTTACAAAAAATTCTAGAAAGTTTCCGTAATTGTAACATAACGTGAGCCGAGGCAGCAGGCGAACTTCGGTCCGCGGTATGAGGGGAGCGGCACGGTGTGCGGTTGCGCGCGCAACTCGGCTGTGTGCGGTCAGGATTGTGTGCCGCGGAGGGCAGTCAACGCTTGGCCTCGCTCAGAGAATTGTCCCCCTCCGTCTCCGCTCTTTGTATTGTTCTACGCAGTTTGTATCTCTCTACATGATGGGCTAAAGAATAAACGACTCCCGGGTTCTCGCACTAAGCCGGTTTCCTGGTCTGCTGATGGCTGAACATCTGCCCAAGCGGTGAACCATGCCAAGATCGCCTACGGAGAGGGAGACGGAGACGGAATTTCTATGTTGCACTCGCCAGCACGTATGAGGTGATATTTATGCTTTATTTCATTTTTTGGGGGCCGGGCCGGCAGTGTGCCCGTTAATTGAAAATTGCCTAGAAGCCATGGGACCACGTGTCCAGACTGTTTACCGGGAAGTTGAGCTGTGATCATGACTCTGAACATTATTACTTAAATTTCATAAGCTTTTTTTATAACTCTGTTACATAACGCTAAATGCAATGGCTGTAAGTGCGGGCTGCACTGGGGAGCGCGCCAGAGAGATTTTATCTTGTACCATTTTATTGTTGCATCTCATTTTCATTTTACCCCGTACAAAAATTTAATTATTGCTCAGTAGTTCTGTTCCGGCTGGAACAGCTGTGTATAAAATTTAATTTGACTATGGGTTTCACATTAAGGGCTGGGGACTTTCCTGGGGTTTTTTGTGGGACTTTTCTGGGGTTACAAAATGGACTTAATTTTTCTCTGACACGCTGGTACAACTTCAGACAGGTTGATTGCCTGTCAACTTTTGTCAACTACATGTGGGCGCGCTCCCACAGATGCCAGAGCACAACCATCTTATTGTATTCTATTCTTTTAATTGTTTATATGGTCATGTGAGGCTAATAGAAATAATTACTAATGTAATGGAAAGATTTTAGCTGATTTTGCCTCTTGCACAAGGGCTAAACTGATTGTTTTCTTAACTGGCAAACACATATGATTGACTTCCCATTCATAGCTTTTGCTGTGTTATTTTGACTATAAAACATGTATTCATCATTTTCTTTTTGAGTAAATTATGTATTGTCAAAATCTTCAGAAATAGTAATGCCTCAAACAATTAATTTTGTTTACTAATGTATATAGAGATTGATTCCTTTTTTTTGTAATTTTTTTTGAAGTCAAATAACTGTTTAGAATTTTATAAACACCTTCTGAAAATAGAGGACGTAGTTTTCTCAGTTTCAATTAATGATGTGAAAGGAACTTAAGGTTCACACACTCATCTTGGGTCATTGATCAATGGAATGCTAGATAAGGGGGTGGTCCGGTTATTTGTGCCTCATGAATTATTATCATTCTTCCTGGGGGTTTTGGCCTTATGTTGTTCTACTGAACAGGTTGCCGAAGGGCGTAAATTTTATCACCGCGGGGTCATCAAATTATAGTTACTCTACCTGGTAGGTGGGTGCATTCCAGGGGCATGTGTGTTAAGATTAATGTAATTGTGAGTTCGTGTACCTTGTGTTCTGTGTGTGTTGTTATGTGTCTAGCTAGCCACGAGATGGAAGAGAGTTCTATAATTATATATGCATGTGTCCACTGATGTATATACACTTGTGATGTTTTATATTTATACACACTTGTCATTCTTAATATTTATAAACACTTGTTATTCTTAAGAGTTATATACACTTGTTATTTTTTTACTTGTATTCATACTTGTGATTGGGCACAGATGTTATTCTGATTTAATGATGTTAAAGCAGCGCAGCAAGGAAAATAAATTGTTATCGTTCTGTTACAGCTGAGTTTTATTGCAAGTCCCGTCATACTGGACCCAGCATAATTTTTGCTTCTCTAGGCTCCTGCCTAGTTCTAGATAACTTGTAACCTCTCTTTGAAAACCAACAATCAAGGAGATAGAAATTTAAAAAGAAATAAAATATATACTAAGAGCATAGAGAGGTTACACCTCTTCTTCGAGTTCGCCTTGGATTAGATATTCGAATTCGTATGTGAAGTGTCTCTCGTGGTTTCAAAGCATAAAGTCTTCTTGTGTCGATTTTGGCCTCGCTTATATACTCTCTGTAAGGTGGATTGTATTAATTTTTATTCATGACGTCCGGTATTTTTTAGTAACATTTTCTTCTGGAACGTTCGAGAATATGCAAATAGAACATCATGGAACAAATTCGACTTCCGTAGAAGCTTTAGAACAAAAATTTCTTGTTCTTCATACTAAGGATATTACTGAAATTATTCTGGTATTTGTCAAACAATTTTACAGAACTACTTATAATCTGCATGTCATTATTATTTTTAGATTCTCTGCTTTCAGCTGATTAAAATGATACCATTCATGATTGGTTTTAAATAAACTAAATCTAATAAATTAACATAAAATACATATCCTTACCTTGTAGTGTTTATACAAAATTCTACTTTTCTTATTAATAAAATGTTATTAAGTTCCTCGGCTCTTACTATAACATTAACACATAACATAATTAGCTGTACATAACAAAACAAACAAATATGAAAGCACATAACATATAATTAATTTCATTTTTCTGTAGGCATAACATATGGCCTAGTTTTTTTTTTGTCACTTATTTATAGTAATTTGTCTTTTTTGGTATTATTTCTGGGATTTTTTGGGTATTCACTTAGAGTTTATTATATTGTTTATTTTTCGGAATACCTGGTTTTTCCTAATACATTTTAATTTTATTGTAATCTCAATTAGCATCTCACTGTCTTTGTACAGGTGAGCTATTTCATGTGTGTGACAAATTTCACTTTTATATTTAAAAATTCTCTATGAATTAAGCTTGTCTTTAATTGAGCAAGTATTTTTCCATTGTACATTATAGAATTGTATCTTTTTGTATACTCTTTCTAATATTAAACAATTAATCTGTCAAATATGACTAATTTTGTGACTGTTTTTTGATCTCAGCTTAGTATGGTCTATGTAACTAGTTTTATAACATGACTGTTAAAGTGTTTTAGGTGGTCATATTTATAGGTATAGTTACTTTATATTGTGTTTCAACTTTAAAATACAAGTTTGTTGCATTTTGATAACTTTAAAGTCATAAAGTTTACAATTTTACATGTTCACCACATGTTTTCAGTTTAACACGGTTTTTGGTTATTTTCATTAACTTCTAATCAATTTACAGATTTCTCTCTTTGAAGTATTTTGTTTGTCTTTATCTAATTGACATTTACATCTAGTTTTTTTCTTGATTTTATAATAATTAATTTTTACATACATCTGAGTGATTGGTCTCAACTCTAAAACTTTGATTTTCTGTTACAAAATTACATATTTTTTATTTTAATTTACATCCTATTTAATGATGTGTTTAAATCATTTGATACATCTATTTTATATATATTATAAAGTATTGGAATAGATCTTGTCTATTATTTCACAATAAATTGGTTTTTATGCTCTATTCAGAGTTACATTTCTAACATTTCATGACCTCATTTTGGACACTTCTGTGATTATTTGTTT
This sequence comes from Magicicada septendecula, assembly GCA_034769895.1. Taxonomy (NCBI): domain Eukaryota; kingdom Metazoa; phylum Arthropoda; class Insecta; order Hemiptera; family Cicadidae; genus Magicicada; species Magicicada septendecula. Next base: position 81,481,194 of record CM068368.1, on the reverse strand, counting down.
CTCTTATTATACAATATCAGTTTTATTCTGTTCTTCACTTAAACAATATATGGGGTTTGAGTCTTGGTCAAAGTCTTCGTCGCTTTTACATATTATTGATATTAACTATTGGACAATATTAATAAATTTTTTTTTTTTTTATTACTTGGGTTCGATACTGGTCATTTCACCTTCCTCTTATGATAATTTACTTTTGCAATTATTTTCTTTATGGAACGTTTTGTGACGTTACATATGCCTCCTCGTTAAAATTGATAATTTGGGAAAAACATTTCTTTAGTTTTGATGAAATTATCATTTCTATATAAACCTTTTATTCTTTTATATTATAATTAGATTCCTGAACTACTCCTTTAATATATTACTCCATCTCTTTATCCATGTCTGAATCTTTACCATATCTCCTGTTCCTTTCCTTTACCTTGTTGTTAAATATTTAATCTTTAATACATTATAACTCCCTAACAATTCCCTAACTTTTATAGCGGTTTCGGAGTCAGAGGGGCCCCATTGGCAATCCATTCTCCGCCGTTCCCTAACTATAACCACTGAAATCAGAGGAAACACATCTGTGTCCAGAAAATATATAAGACGTACTTATAAATTGCACCTTCGCAACAAATAATAATAATAATAAAATTCATATTCAAAGATCATAAGCTCCTACACATAAATTCTCTCTCTTAATCTCTTCTGATGATTTCTCAGTTATATTAATATACTGTTCTCCGCAGGTAAAATTATCTTTTAAAATCATTCGATGTCAATAATAGATTAGTTGTTGTTTTCATAGCTATATTTATAAATTCATCATCACCTCCTTATGTAACACACTGTTTCCCTTTTTTTTTTATCATTTCCTTTTAGTATCAATTATATGACAGTATTCCTCCTCCTTAGTAACATCAATTGTTATTTGGTTGTTCAATAATTTATTTAATTAATTTGAATAACATAGTAAATTATGTCTTTTCCTCCTTTCCTTCTCTCCTTCTCTAAGTACGGGTAAGTTGGTAAATTTACGTTGACTTGGCTGTTGGAAATAAATTTATATTTTACATATATATTTTTGCCTTTGGTGGAAGGTGTCCTTCTCGTATTTATATTTATTAATAATATTCTATTCCTTTCTCTCCTTCCCTAAGTACGGGTAAGTTGGTAAATTTACGTTGACTTGTATTTTTTAGTCATAACGACGCCTGATTATATGTACCCTTTATTTTATTATTGACAGTGTCTGTTACCTCGTATGTATTGTTTTCTTTATCTGTCATGTCTATTTTTTCGTCCAGTTACCCCATAATATTGGATCAGTGATGGGCTGTCCTACTTTTTCACTGCCGCGTCTAGTTTAAATGAGTGTTTGTCTCACTTGCCCGGTCTCCCGGAACATTGGGTTGCTGACTTGTCTGTGGTTCCTGTCTGACCTCTGGGTTACCACTAATAGGTCTGCTATTTGTTGTATTATTTTGATTACCGATTTGTGTTTGCTGTGGGTAATACACATAAGTTGGTAAATTATGTTGGTACGGTCGTTGGCTATTGGCCACCGCATAGTTTACCTGGGGTCTGTACTCCTGATTCCTTCTATCACCTCCGCCTTGATAGCCTCCGTTCCGATAATTATTTCCTTGATTATAATTATTTCCTGTATAATTGTTGCCCCGATAATTATTTCCTTGATAGCTATTTCTATAATAGTTATTTTCTGGGTAATTATTTTGATTTGGCCCCGGGTTGTTATGGTTATTCGGGCTCTGATTATTGTTATTGCGGTTATTTACTGGGATGTTATTGTTATGGTTGTTTGGATTGAAACTACTACCATTTCCGCTTCCATTCCGATTTGGCCCGTTGTTACTATTGTAATAGTCTACCTTACGACTGGGGGGTTGGTAGTCTTGAAACTTTCCCGCAGACTCGCAGTTCTCTAATAACTTCGCTAAGTCAGTGATTTTACTGAGTTGCTGGTATAATTGCGCGTCTTTAATACCATAGCTATAGTGTCCAGCCAATTGTCTTACCAAGCATTCTTCTGGGATTGGCGGTATTAATTTTTGAGCTAAACATATCTTTCCCAGGAAATATGATGTTGGGGATTGTCCCTTGGATGCGTCGTATTTCCCGTAAAATATATACATTCTTACCTTGTTTTGTGCCGTTTCTGACCAATATTTTTCCTTGAATTGTCGTTTGAATTCATTCAGGTTTGTTATTTCGGGTCGTATTGCTATCCACCAATTATCCCTTGTATTCCGGAATGTTTCATCTAACATTTCCCTTATTCTATCCCATCTTGTTTCCCTATTTCTCTCTATGAACACTTCCATCCATTCTAAAAATTCAATAGGGTTCCGGCGATAATTTTGGAAATTAATTACCTCCCTATTTTCGCTATGACACGTATGGGTACTTAAGATCGGTGTGTCCCTTAGCACTTCTAATCTCTCCTGCAGGTTTTTCTCCCTTTGATCAATTTCCTTTATATTATTTTTATTGGTTCTTATTTGTTCGTATAACCTATTAGCTATGTCATACGTTCTTTGTATCCTCTCGCTAACGTCTTTCCGGACTTCTCCTACCTCCTTCATAATTTCGTCCTGGTTTTGCCTGACTTTATTATCGAGAGTTTGAACACTTTATTTCGTCTCTACAGTTCGTTCCTCCATGGTTTCAGAACGGGTATCATTTCCTTCCTGCAATCTTTCTAATTGTTTCGCCATTGTTTCGACCCTCCTGTCACTGTCGACTTTACTATCGTCGATTTTTTGGTTTACCGTCTCATAATTTGAACTGATTTCCTCTTTCAGGGACACTATACTTTTTATTTTCCTCCTGAAATACCACCAGCTTTTTTCCATTGTCATTGATCTTATCAGTTATATACTTCCTTAAAGATTCCATCTTTTTATCTAATTCCTCCTTATCCTCTTGTCTATCTTTCCTCAGGGATTCTATTAACGTCTCAAATTTTTTTTCCGTTTTTTCATTGGACGATTCTATACTTTCTTTATTATCTTCTCTCAGGGATTCTATATTTTTGTTATTTTCCTCCTTTAGGGATTCTATATTTTTGTTATTTTTCTCCTTTAGGGATTCTATTAACGTCTCCGTTTTCTCATTACTGTTATTAGTATTTTTGTTTATTGTTTCTTCCATTCTTTGGAACATCACCATTATTGCGTTCATGTCGACGCTCCCTGTTGCTTTTTCCGGTTCGGATTTCTCTGTTTCATCCCTTTTTTGTGTGGGTTTATCTGTTTGGTCTCCCATTTGTATGGGTCTTTCTCTCGCTTGTTTCTCTGGTTCATCTCCCGTTTGCATGGGTTTCTCAATTTCTGGTATGGGCGACTCTACTTCAATCTCCTCAACTTGGACTGCCTCCCCATCTTCCACACTTAATTCGGGTTCTATGTTTTTCTTCCCCTTCTTTCCTTTTGGTAGCGGCATCTTGATTTGTTGATAGTTGCCGGGCTTGTTCCTTCCCTTTCAAGCCTCACTAGTTGGGCTGCCAATTTATAACGAATTAAAAGTGTTACGTCTCGTCGTCGTCAATTTGTAACGTTTGAGGTGTGTCTTGTCGGGTGTTACACTCCGCGCACTTATACTTACTAATTGCCTGTTTCTCTTCGAAGATGTAGTCCTGCAAACACAACTTATGCTAATATGTGTGTATGGGCGCCACTTGGATATTTAGTCCAAGAAATTATTATTATTTAAAATTGATTTCTAAATTGTTAAATTAGTTATAGAAAAAAATGTAAACAAGACAATTTGAGTTGCAAATAACGTATGTTTAATGACTTTTCTTTCATAAAAATCGTCTGAAGGACTAACAATAAAATTATGTAAAATTGCAGAGTTACAAAAATTATTGACAAGATTTTATTAAGTGTCGGCTAATAAATATTTTATTGCTCAGTTGAATTGCATGAATTTAATCTTTGAAAAAACTTTATACTCAGGACGTGACTCCTTTGAACTACCAAGACAAATCAGTGGGATGGTTTACAAAATTCGTGTGAACTGAAAGTGTTTGATATATGTAGTACAATTGTGTGACAAAGATACCAGGTAAAAGAATTTTAATTTTGGACAACTCACGTTCCGGTGGGTAAGTATTTCCTTCACTGGACACTGTTCTTGGGGACGACTCCAATCTTGCGCCTCTTCGTATTTACGCTTCCTCACTCACTTGTAACTATTTAAAAGTCAAATTACGATTTGAAAACTCCGCACAATTTAAATAAAAATCGTACTGTTTCTATGCTTTAAATCGTTGCCGGCGAAAAACAGCTGACTGCGTTCCGTGACCTCGCTATACTGCCGTCTCAGCGCTAGCTACGAACTCAATGTAGGCTTGCGTTAGTAATTTGTTTGGGATTTTGTCAAAGTCTGTTTATGTCGCTAATACCAGCAAAATTTGATTTTTCTCTATTAAAATCGGTCCTTTTCAGGGTCGCTGGATATTTGGCTGTGTACGTTCTATTAGAATTGGCGTGCTGTTGCTCTATTCAACATGCACGTTAGCGAATTAGCGATATACTCCTTTTTAGGTTAAGTATGTATTTCGTCTGGTACGGGAGAAAGCCTTTTTTAAGTTTTCGGGTTGGATTCCTCTGTGCCGGTTCGATGCCGGCGGTTACAAAAAATTCTAGAAAGTTTCCGTAATTGTAACATAACGTGAGCCGAGGCAGCAGGCGAACTTCGGTCCGCGGTATGAGGGGAGCGGCACGGTGTGCGGTTGCGCGCGCAACTCGGCTGTGTGCGGTCAGGATTGTGTGCCGCGGAGGGCAGTCAACGCTTGGCCTCGCTCAGAGAATTGTCCCCCTCCGTCTCCGCTCTTTGTATTGTTCTACGCAGTTTGTATCTCTCTACATGATGGGCTAAAGAATAAACGACTCCCGGGTTCTCGCACTAAGCCGGTTTCCTGGTCTGCTGATGGCTGAACATCTGCCCAAGCGGTGAACCATGCCAAGATCGCCTACGGAGAGGGAGACGGAGACGGAATTTCTATGTTGCACTCGCCAGCACGTATGAGGTGATATTTATGCTTTATTTCATTTTTTGGGGGCCGGGCCGGCAGTGTGCCCGTTAATTGAAAATTGCCTAGAAGCCATGGGACCACGTGTCCAGACTGTTTACCGGGAAGTTGAGCTGTGATCATGACTCTGAACATTATTACTTAAATTTCATAAGCTTTTTTTATAACTCTGTTACATAACGCTAAATGCAATGGCTGTAAGTGCGGGCTGCACTGGGGAGCGCGCCAGAGAGATTTTATCTTGTACCATTTTATTGTTGCATCTCATTTTCATTTTACCCCGTACAAAAATTTAATTATTGCTCAGTAGTTCTGTTCCGGCTGGAACAGCTGTGTATAAAATTTAATTTGACTATGGGTTTCACATTAAGGGCTGGGGACTTTCCTGGGGTTTTTTGTGGGACTTTTCTGGGGTTACAAAATGGACTTAATTTTTCTCTGACACGCTGGTACAACTTCAGACAGGTTGATTGCCTGTCAACTTTTGTCAACTACATGTGGGCGCGCTCCCACAGATGCCAGAGCACAACCATCTTATTGTATTCTATTCTTTTAATTGTTTATATGGTCATGTGAGGCTAATAGAAATAATTACTAATGTAATGGAAAGATTTTAGCTGATTTTGCCTCTTGCACAAGGGCTAAACTGATTGTTTTCTTAACTGGCAAACACATATGATTGACTTCCCATTCATAGCTTTTGCTGTGTTATTTTGACTATAAAACATGTATTCATCATTTTCTTTTTGAGTAAATTATGTATTGTCAAAATCTTCAGAAATAGTAATGCCTCAAACAATTAATTTTGTTTACTAATGTATATAGAGATTGATTCCTTTTTTTTGTAATTTTTTTTGAAGTCAAATAACTGTTTAGAATTTTATAAACACCTTCTGAAAATAGAGGACGTAGTTTTCTCAGTTTCAATTAATGATGTGAAAGGAACTTAAGGTTCACACACTCATCTTGGGTCATTGATCAATGGAATGCTAGATAAGGGGGTGGTCCGGTTATTTGTGCCTCATGAATTATTATCATTCTTCCTGGGGGTTTTGGCCTTATGTTGTTCTACTGAACAGGTTGCCGAAGGGCGTAAATTTTATCACCGCGGGGTCATCAAATTATAGTTACTCTACCTGGTAGGTGGGTGCATTCCAGGGGCATGTGTGTTAAGATTAATGTAATTGTGAGTTCGTGTACCTTGTGTTCTGTGTGTGTTGTTATGTGTCTAGCTAGCCACGAGATGGAAGAGAGTTCTATAATTATATATGCATGTGTCCACTGATGTATATACACTTGTGATGTTTTATATTTATACACACTTGTCATTCTTAATATTTATAAACACTTGTTATTCTTAAGAGTTATATACACTTGTTATTTTTTTACTTGTATTCATACTTGTGATTGGGCACAGATGTTATTCTGATTTAATGATGTTAAAGCAGCGCAGCAAGGAAAATAAATTGTTATCGTTCTGTTACAGCTGAGTTTTATTGCAAGTCCCGTCATACTGGACCCAGCATAATTTTTGCTTCTCTAGGCTCCTGCCTAGTTCTAGATAACTTGTAACCTCTCTTTGAAAACCAACAATCAAGGAGATAGAAATTTAAAAAGAAATAAAATATATACTAAGAGCATAGAGAGGTTACACCTCTTCTTCGAGTTCGCCTTGGATTAGATATTCGAATTCGTATGTGAAGTGTCTCTCGTGGTTTCAAAGCATAAAGTCTTCTTGTGTCGATTTTGGCCTCGCTTATATACTCTCTGTAAGGTGGATTGTATTAATTTTTATTCATGACGTCCGGTATTTTTTAGTAACATTTTCTTCTGGAACGTTCGAGAATATGCAAATAGAACATCATGGAACAAATTCGACTTCCGTAGAAGCTTTAGAACAAAAATTTCTTGTTCTTCATACTAAGGATATTACTGAAATTATTCTGGTATTTGTCAAACAATTTTACAGAACTACTTATAATCTGCATGTCATTATTATTTTTAGATTCTCTGCTTTCAGCTGATTAAAATGATACCATTCATGATTGGTTTTAAATAAACTAAATCTAATAAATTAACATAAAATACATATCCTTACCTTGTAGTGTTTATACAAAATTCTACTTTTCTTATTAATAAAATGTTATTAAGTTCCTCGGCTCTTACTATAACATTAACACATAACATAATTAGCTGTACATAACAAAACAAACAAATATGAAAGCACATAACATATAATTAATTTCATTTTTCTGTAGGCATAACATATGGCCTAGTTTTTTTTTTGTCACTTATTTATAGTAATTTGTCTTTTTTGGTATTATTTCTGGGATTTTTTGGGTATTCACTTAGAGTTTATTATATTGTTTATTTTTCGGAATACCTGGTTTTTCCTAATACATTTTAATTTTATTGTAATCTCAATTAGCATCTCACTGTCTTTGTACAGGTGAGCTATTTCATGTGTGTGACAAATTTCACTTTTATATTTAAAAATTCTCTATGAATTAAGCTTGTCTTTAATTGAGCAAGTATTTTTCCATTGTACATTATAGAATTGTATCTTTTTGTATACTCTTTCTAATATTAAACAATTAATCTGTCAAATATGACTAATTTTGTGACTGTTTTTTGATCTCAGCTTAGTATGGTCTATGTAACTAGTTTTATAACATGACTGTTAAAGTGTTTTAGGTGGTCATATTTATAGGTATAGTTACTTTATATTGTGTTTCAACTTTAAAATACAAGTTTGTTGCATTTTGATAACTTTAAAGTCATAAAGTTTACAATTTTACATGTTCACCACATGTTTTCAGTTTAACACGGTTTTTGGTTATTTTCATTAACTTCTAATCAATTTACAGATTTCTCTCTTTGAAGTATTTTGTTTGTCTTTATCTAATTGACATTTACATCTAGTTTTTTTCTTGATTTTATAATAATTAATTTTTACATACATCTGAGTGATTGGTCTCAACTCTAAAACTTTGATTTTCTGTTACAAAATTACATATTTTTTATTTTAATTTACATCCTATTTAATGATGTGTTTAAATCATTTGATACATCTATTTTATATATATTATAAAGTATTGGAATAGATCTTGTCTATTATTTCACAATAAATTGGTTTTTATGCTCTATTCAGAGTTACATTTCTAACATTTCATGACCTCATTTTGGACACTTCTGTGATTATTTGTTTCTCTTATTATACAATATCAGTTTTATTCTGTTCTTCACTTAAACAATATATGGGGTTTGAGTCTTGGTCAAAGTCTTCGTCGCTTTTACATATTATTGATATTAACTATTGGACAATATTAATAAATTTTTTTTTTTTTATTACTTGGGTTCGATACTGGTCATTTCACCTTCCTCTTATGATAATTTACTTTTGCAATTATTTTCTTTATGGAACGTTTTGTGACGTTACATATGCCTCCTCGTTAAAATTGATAATTTGGGAAAAACATTTCTTTAGTTTTGATGAAATTATCATTTCTATATAAACCTTTTATTCTTTTATATTATAATTAGATTCCTGAACTACTCCTTTAATATATTACTCCATCTCTTTATCCATGTCTGAATCTTTACCATATCTCCTGTTCCTTTCCTTTACCTTGTTGTTAAATATTTAATCTTTAATACATTATAACTCCCTAACAATTCCCTAACTTTTATAGCGGTTTCGGAGTCAGAGGGGCCCCATTGGCAATCCATTCTCCGCCGTTCCCTAACTATAACCACTGAAATCAGAGGAAACACATCTGTGTCCAGAAAATATATAAGACGTACTTATAAATTGCACCTTCGCAACAAATAATAATAATAATAAAATTCATATTCAAAGATCATAAGCTCCTACACATAAATTCTCTCTCTTAATCTCTTCTGATGATTTCTCAGTTATATTAATATACTGTTCTCCGCAGGTAAAATTATCTTTTAAAATCATTCGATGTCAATAATAGATTAGTTGTTGTTTTCATAGCTATATTTATAAATTCATCATCACCTCCTTATGTAACACACTGTTTCCCTTTTTTTTTTTATCATTTCCTTTTAGTATCAATTATATGACAGTATTCCTCCTCCTTAGTAACATCAATTGTTATTTGGTTGTTCAATAATTTATTTAATTAATTTGAATAACATAGTAAATTATGTCTTTTCCTCCTTTCCTTCTCTCCTTCTCTAAGTACGGGTAAGTTGGTAAATTTACGTTGACTTGGCTGTTGGAAATAAATTTATATTTTACATATATATTTTTGCCTTTGGTGGAAGGTGTCCTTCTCGTATTTATATTTATTAATAATATTCTATTCCTTTCTCTCCTTCCCTAAGTACGGGTAAGTTGGTAAATTTACGTTGACTTGTATTTTTTATTCATAACGACGCCTGATTATATGTACCCTTTATTTTATTATTGACAGTGTCTGTTACCTCGTATGTATTGTTTTCTTTATCTGTCATGTCTATTTTTTCGTCCAGTTACCCCATAATATTGGATCAGTGATGGGCTGTCCTACTTTTTCACTGCCGCGTCTAGTTTAAATGAGTGTTTGTCTCACTTGCCCGGTCTCCCGGAACATTGGGTTGCTGACTTGTCTGTGGTTCCTGTCTGACCTCTGGGTTACCACTAATAGGTCTGCTATTTGTTGTATTATTTTGATTACCGATTTGTGTTTGCTGTGGGTAATACACATAAGTTGGTAAATTATGTTGGTACGGTCGTTGGCTATTGGCCACCGCATAGTTTACCTGGGGTCTGTACTCCTGATTCCTTCTATCACCTCCGCCTTGATAGCCTCCGTTCCGATAATTATTTCCTTGATTATAATTATTTCCTGTATAATTGTTGCCCCGATAATTATTTCCTTGATAGCTATTTCTATAATAGTTATTTTCTGGGTAATTATTTTGATTTGGCCCCGGGTTGTTATGGTTATTCGGGCTCTGATTATTGTTATTGCGGTTATTTACTGGGATGTTATTGTTATGGTTGTTTGGATTGAAACTACTACCATTTCCGCTTCCATTCCGATTTGGCCCGTTGTTACTATTGTAATAGTCTACCTTACGACTGGGGGGTTGGTAGTCTTGAAACTTTCCCGCAGACTCGCAGTTCTCTAATAACTTCGCTAAGTCAGTGATTTTACTGAGTTGCTGGTATAATTGCGCGTCTTTAATACCATAGCTATAGTGTCCAGCCAATTGTCTTACCAAGCATTCTTCTGGGATTGGCGGTATTAATTTTTGAGCTAAACATATCTTTCCCAGGAAATATGATGTTGGGGATTGTCCCTTGGATGCGTCGTATTTCCCGTAAAATATATACATTCTTACCTTGTTTTGTGCCGTTTCTGACCAATATTTTTCCTTGAATTGTCGTTTGAATTCATTCAGGTTTGTTATTTCGGGTCGTATTGCTATCCACCAATTATCCCTTGTATTCCGGAATGTTTCATCTAACATTTCCCTTATTCTATCCCATCTTGTTTCCCTATTTCTCTCTATGAACACTTCCATCCATTCTAAAAATTCAATAGGGTTCCGGCGATAATTTTGGAAATTAATTACCTCCCTATTTTCGCTATGACACGTATGGGTACTTAAGATCGGTGTGTCCCTTAGCACTTCTAATCTCTCCTGCAGGTTTTTCTCCCTTTGATCAATTTCCTTTATATTATTTTTATTGGTTCTTATTTGTTCGTATAACCTATTAGCTATGTCATACGTTCTTTGTATCCTCTCGCTAACGTCTTTCCGGACTTCTCCTACCTCCTTCATAATTTCGTCCTGGTTTTGCCTGACTTTATTATCGAGAGTTTGAACACTTTATTTCGTCTCTACAGTTCGTTCCTCCATGGTTTCAGAACGGGTATCATTTCCTTCCTGCAATCTTTCTAATTGTTTCGCCATTGTTTCGACCCTCCTGTCACTGTCGACTTTACTATCGTCGATTTTTTGGTTTACCGTCTCATAATTTGAACTGATTTCCTCTTTCAGGGACACTATACTTTTTATTTTCCTCCTGAAATACCACCAGCTTTTTTCCATTGTCATTGATCTTATCAGTTATATACTTCCTTAAAGATTCCATCTTTTTATCTAATTCCTCCTTATCCTCTTGTCTATCTTTCCTCAGGGATTCTATTAACGTCTCAAATTTTTTTTCCGTTTTTTCATTGGACGATTCTATACTTTCTTTATTATCTTCTCTCAGGGATTCTATATTTTTGTTATTTTCCTCCTTTAGGGATTCTATATTTTTGTTATTTTTCTCCTTTAGGGATTCTATTAACGTCTCCGTTTTCTCATTACTGTTATTAGTATTTTTGTTTATTGTTTCTTCCATTCTTTGGAACATCACCATTATTGCGTTCATGTCGACGCTCCCTGTTGCTTTTTCCGGTTCGGATTTCTCTGTTTCATCCCTTTTTTGTGTGGGTTTATCTGTTTGGTCTCCCATTTGTATGGGTCTTTCTCTCGCTTGTTTCTCTGGTTCATCTCCCGTTTGCATGGGTTTCTCAATTTCTGGTATGGGCGACTCTACTTCAATCTCCTCAACTTGGACTGCCTCCCCATCTTCCACACTTAATTCGGGTCTATGTTTTTTCTTCCCCTTCTTTCCTTTTGGTAGCGGCATCTTGATTTGTTGATAGTTGCCGGGCTTGTTCCTTCCCTTTCAAGCCTCACTAGTTGGGCTGCCAATTTATAACGAATTAAAAGTGTTACGTCTCGTCGTCGTCAATTTGTAACGTTTGAGGTGTGTCTTGTCGGGTGTTACACTCCGCGCACTTATACTTACTAATTGCCTGTTTCTCTTCGAAGATGTAGTCCTGCAAACACAACTTATGCTAATATGTGTGTATGGGCGCCACTTGGATATTTAGTCCAAGAAATTATTATTATTTAAAATTGATTTCTAAATTGTTAAATTAGTTATAGAAAAAAATGTAAACAAGACAATTTGAGTTGCAAATAACGTATGTTTAATGACTTTTCTTTCATAAAAATCGTCTGAAGGACTAACAATAAAATTATGTAAAATTGCAGAGTTACAAAAATTATTGACAAGATTTTATTAAGTGTCGGCTAATAAATATTTTATTGCTCAGTTGAATTGCATGAATTTAATCTTTGAAAAAACTTTATACTCAGGACGTGACTCCTTTGAACTACCAAGACAAATCAGTGGGATGGTTTACAAAATTCGTGTGAACTGAAAGTGTTTGATATATGTAGTACAATTGTGTGACAAAGATACCAGGTAAAAGAATTTTAATTTTGGACAACTCACGTTCCGGTGGGTAAGTATTTCCTTCACTGGACACTGTTCTTGGGGACGACTCCAATCTTGCGCCTCTTCGTATTTACGCTTCCTCACTCACTTGTAACTATTTAAAAGTCAAATTACGATTTGAAAACTCCGCACAATTTAAATAAAAATCGTACTGTTTCTATGCTTTAAATCGTTGCCGGCGAAAAACAGCTGACTGCGTTCCGTGACCTCGCTATACTGCCGTCTCAGCGCTAGCTACGAACTCAATGTAGGCTTGCGTTAGTAATTTGTTTGGGATTTTGTCAAAGTCTGTTTATGTCGCTAATACCAGCAAAATTTGATTTTTCTCTATTAAAATCGGTCCTTTTCAGGGTCGCTGGATATTTGGCTGTGTACGTTCTATTAGAATTGGCGTGCTGTTGCTCTATTCAACATGCACGTTAGCGAATTAGCGATATACTCCTTTTTAGGTTAAGTATGTATTTCGTCTGGTACGGGAGAAAGCCTTTTTTAAGTTTTCGGGTTGGATTCCTCTGTGCCGGTTCGATGCCGGCGGTTACAAAAAATTCTAGAAAGTTTCCGTAATTGTAACATAACGTGAGCCGAGGCAGCAGGCGAACTTCGGTCCGCGGTATGAGGGGAGCGGCACGGTGTGCGGTTGCGCGCGCAACTCGGCTGTGTGCGGTCAGGATTGTGTGCCGCGGAGGGCAGTCAACGCTTGGCCTCGCTCAGAGAATTGTCCCCCTCCGTCTCCGCTCTTTGTATTGTTCTACGCAGTTTGTATCTCTCTACATGATGGGCTAAAGAATAAACGACTCCCGGGTTCTCGCACTAAGCCGGTTTCCTGGTCTGCTGATGGCTGAACATCTGCCCAAGCGGTGAACCATGCCAAGATCGCCTACGGAGAGGGAGACGGAGACGGAATTTCTATGTTGCACTCGCCAGCACGTATGAGGTGATATTTATGCTTTATTTCATTTTTTTGGGGCCGGGCCGGCAGTGTGCCCGTTAATTGAAAATTGCCTAGAAGCCATGGGACCACGTGTCCAGACTGTTTACCGGGAAGTTGAGCTGTGATCATGACTCTGAACATTATTACTTAAATTTCATAAGCTTTTTTTATAACTCTGTTACATAACGCTAAATGCAATGGCTGTAAGTGCGGGCTGCACTGGGGAGCGCGCCAGAGAGATTTTATCTTGTACCATTTTATTGTTGCATCTCATTTTCATTTTACCCCGTACAAAAATTTAATTATTGCTCAGTAGTTCTGTTCCGGCTGGAACAGCTGTGTATAAAATTTAATTTGACTATGGGTTTCACATTAAGGGCTGGGGACTTTCCTGGGGTTTTTTGTGGGACTTTTCTGGGGTTACAAAATGGACTTAGTTTTCTCTGACACGCTGGTACAACTTCAGACAGGTTGATTGCCTGTCAACTTTTGTCAACTACATGTGGGCGCGCTCCCACAGATGCCAGAGCACAACCATCTTATTGTATTCTATTCTTTTAATTGTTTATATGGTCATGTGAGGCTAATAGAAATAATTACTAATGTAATGGAAAGATTTTAGCTGATTTTGCCTCTTGCACAAGGGCTAAACTGATTGTTTTCTTAACTGGCAAACACATATGATTGACTTCCCATTCATAGCTTTTGCTGTGTTATTTTGACTATAAAACATGTATTCATCATTTTCTTTTTGAGTAAATTATGTATTGTCAAAATCTTCAGAAATAGTAATGCCTCAAACAATTAATTTTGTTTACTAATGTATATAGAGATTGATTCCTTTTTTTTGTAATTTTTTTTGAAGTCAAATAACTGTTTAGAATTTTATAAACACCTTCTGAAAATAGAGGACGTAGTTTTCTCAGTTTCAATTAATGATGTGAAAGGAACTTAAGGTTCACACACTCATCTTGGGTCATTGATCAATGGAATGCTAGATAAGGGGGTGGTCCGGTTATTTGTGCCTCATGAATTATTATCATTCTTCCTGGGGGTTTTGGCCTTATGTTGTTCTACTGAACAGGTTGCCGAAGGGCGTAAATTTTATCACCGCGGGGTCATCAAATTATAGTTACTCTACCTGGTAGGTGGGTGCATTCCAGGGGCATGTGTGTTAAGATTAATGTAATTGTGAGTTCGTGTACCTTGTGTTCTGTGTGTGTTGTTATGTGTCTAGCTAGCCACGAGATGGAAGAGAGTTCTATAATTATATATGCATGTGTCCACTGATGTATATACACTTGTGATGTTTTATATTTATACACACTTGTCATTCTTAATATTTATAAACACTTGTTATTCTTAAGAGTTATATACACTTGTTATTTTTTTACTTGTATTCATACTTGTGATTGGGCACAGATGTTATTCTGATTTAATGATGTTAAAGCAGCGCAGCAAGGAAAATAAATTGTTATCGTTCTGTTACAGCTGAGTTTTATTGCAAGTCCCGTCATACTGGACCCAGCATAATTTTTGCTCCTCTAGGCTCCTGCCTAGTTCTAGATAACTTGTAACCTCTCTTTGAAAACCAACAATCAAGGAGATAGAAATTTAAAAAGAAATAAAATATATACTAAGAGCATAGAGAGGTTACACCTCTTCTTCGAGTTCGCCTTGGATTAGATATTCGAATTCGTATGTGAAGTGTCTCTCGTGGTTTCAAAGCATAAAGTCTTCTTGTGTCGATTTTGGCCTCGCTTATATACTCTCTGTAAGGTGGATTGTATTAATTTTTATTCATGACGTCCGGTATTTTTTAGTAACATTTTCTTCTGGAACGTTCGAGAATATGCAAATAGAACATCATGGAACAAATTCGACTTCCGTAGAAGCTTTAGAACAAAAATTTCTTGTTCTTCATACTAAGGATATTACTGAAATTATTCTGGTATTTGTCAAACAATTTTACAGAACTACTTATAATCTGCATGTCATTATTATTTTTAGATTCTCTGCTTTCAGCTGATTAAAATGATACCATTCATGATTGGTTTTAAATAAACTAAATCTAATAAATTAACATAAAATACATATCCTTACCTTGTAGTGTTTATACAAAATTCTACTTTTCTTATTAATAAAATGTTATTAAGTTCCTCGGCTCTTACTATAACATTAACACATAACATAATTAGCTGTACATAACAAAACAAACAAATATGAAAGCACATAACATATAATTAATTTCATTTTTCTGTAGGCATAACATATGGCCTAGTTTTTTTTTGTCACTTATTTATAGTAATTTGTCTTTTTTGGTATTATTTCTGGGATTTTTTGGGTATTCACTTAGAGTTTATTATATTGTTTATTTTTCGGAATACCTGGTTTTTCCTAATACATTTTAATTTTATTGTAATCTCAATTAGCATCTCACTGTCTTTGTACAGATGAGCTATTTCATGTGTGTGACAAATTTCACTTTTATATTTAAAAATTCTCTATGAATTAAGCTTGTCTTTAATTGAGCAAGTATTTTTCCATTGTACATTATAGAATTGTATCTTTTTGTATACTCTTTCTAATATTAAACAATTAATCTGTCAAATATGACTAATTTTGTGACTGTTTTTTGATCTCAGCTTAGTATGGTCTATGTAACTAGTTTTATAACTTGACTGTTAAAGTGTTTTAGGTGGTCATATTTATAGGTATAGTTACTTTATATTGTGTTTCAACTTTAAAATACAAGTTTGTTGCATTTTGATAACTTTAAAGTCATAAAGTTTACAATTTTACATGTTCACCACATGTTTTCAGTTTAACACTGTTTTTGGTTATTTTCATTAACTTCTAATCAATTTATAGATTTCTCTCTTTGAAGTATTTTGTTTGTCTTTATCTAATTGACATTTACATCTAGTTTTTTTCTTGATTTTATAATAATTAATTTTCACATACATCTGAGTGATTGGTCTCAACTCTAAAACTTTGATTTTCTGTTACAAAATTACATATTTTTTATTTTAATTTACATCCTATTTAATGATGTGTTTAAATCATTTGATACATCTATTTTATATATATTATAAAGTATTGGAATAGATCTTGTCTATTATTTCACAATAAATTGGTTTTTATGCTCTATTCAGAGTTACATTTCTAACATTTCATGACCTCATTTTGGACACTTCTGTGATTATTTGTTTCTCTTATTATACAATATCAGTTTTATTCTGTTCTTCACTTAAACAATATATGGGGTTTGAGTCTTGGTCAAAGTCTTCGTCGCTTTTACATATTATTGATATTAACTATTGGACAATATTAATAAATTTTTTTTTTTTTTATTACTTGGGTTCGATACTGGTCATTTCACCTTCCTCTTATGATAATTTACTTTTGCAATTATTTTCTTTATGGAACGTTTTGTGACGTTACATATGCCTCCTCGTTAAAATTGATAATTTGGGAAAAACATTTCTTTAGTTTTGATGAAATTATCATTTCTATATAAACCTTTTATTCTTTTATATTATTTAAATCCTTAAATTTTTAGTGACCGTCAATCAGTGAATGTTTTAGTGGATAGTTAGTGAGGATCGGTCAATAATACAACTTTTAGTAATTTTGCGTCGACGTTTCGACAATATTTATTGTCATCTTCAGGACCTGTGTATGAAATACAGTAGAAATATCAAACATAACGAAACAATTAAATATTTGGGTGAACGTGTTGGTGATGTGAGTGTGTGCGTGTGTATGTATGTATCATTTTTTATGTGAAGACTTATGATAGTTTGTTTACATCTTCAAATTATCTTTAAGAAAGCGAGCAAATTATAATATAATTTTCTCTCATACTATAATTTGCTCGCTTTCTTAAAGATAATTTGAAGATGTAAACAAACTATCATAAGTCTTCACATAAAAAATGATACATACATACACACGCACACACTCACATCACCAACACGTTCACCCAAATATTTAATTGTTTCGTTATGTTTGATATTTCTACTGTATTTCATACACAGGTCCTGAAGATGACAATAAATATTGTCGAAACGTCGACGCAAAATTACTAAAAGTTGTATTATTGACCGATCCTCACTAACTATCCACTAAAACATTCTCTTTTATATTATAATTAGATTCCTGAACTACTCCTTTAATATATTACTCCATCTCTTTATCCATGTCTGAATCTTCACCATATCTCCTGTTCCTTTCCTTTACCTTGTTGTTAAATATTTAATCTTTAATACATTATAACTCCCTAACAATTCCCTAAATTTTATAGCGGTTTCGGAGTCAGAGGGGCCCCATTGGCAATCCATTCTCCGCCGTTCCCTAACTATAACCACTGAAATCAGAGGAAACACATCTGTGTCCAGAAAATATATAAGACGTACTTATAAATTGCACCTTCCAACAAATAATAATAATAATAAAATTCATATACAAAGATCATAAGCTCCTACACATAAATTCTCTTTCTTAATCTCTTCTGATGATTTCTCAATTATATTAATATACTGTTCTCCGCAGGTAAAATTATCTTTTAAAATCATTCGATGTCAATAATAGATTAGTTGTTGTTTTCATAGCTATATTTATAAATTCATCATCACCTCCTTATGTAACACACTGTTTCCCTTTTTTTTTTTATCATTTCCTTTTAGTATCAATTATATGACAGTATTCCTCCTCCTTAGTAATATTAATTGTTATTTGGTTGTTCAATAATTTATTTAATTAATTTGAATAACATAGTAAATTATGTCTTTTCCTCCTTTCCTTCTCTCCTTCTCTAAGTACGGGTAAGTTGGTAAATTTACGTTGACTTGGCTGTTGGAAATAAATTTATATTTTACATATATATTTTTGCCTTTGGTGGAAGGTGTCCTTCTCGTATTTATATTTATTAATAATATTCTATTCCTTTCTCTCCTTCCCTAAGTACGGGTAAGTTGGTAAATTTACGTTGACTTGTATTTTTTAGTCATAACGACGCCTAATTATATGTACCCTTTATTTTATTATTGACAGTGTCTGTTACCTCGTATGTATTGTTTTCTTTATCTTTCATGTCTATTTTTTCGTCCAGTTACCCCATAATATTGGATCAGTGATGGGCTGTCCTACTTTTTCACTGCCGCGTCTAGTTTAAATGAGTGTTTGTCTCACTTGCCCGGTCTCCCGGAACATTGGGTTGCTGACTTGTCTGTGGTTCCTGTCTGACCTCTGGGTTACCACTAATAGGTCTGCTATTTGTTGTATTATTTTGATTACCGATTTGTGTTTGCTGTGGGTAATACACATAAGTTGGTAAATTATGTTGGTACGGTCGTTGGCTATTGGCCACCGCATAGTTTACCTGGGGTCTGTACTCCTGATTCCTTCTATCACCTCCGCCTTGATAGCCTCCGTTCCGATAATTATTTCCTTGATTATAATTATTTCCTGTATAATTGTTGCCCCGATAATTATTTCCTTGATAGCTATTTCTATAATAGTTATTTTCTGGGTAATTATTTTGATTTGGCCCCTGGTTGTTATGGTTATTCGGGCTCTGATTATTGTTATTGCGGTTATTTACTGGGATGTTATTGTTATGGTTGTTTGGATTGAAACTACTACCATTTCCGCTTCCATTCCGATTTGGCCCGTTGTTACTATTGTAATAGTCTACCTTACGACTGGGGGGTTGGTAGTCTTGAAACTTTCCCGCAGACTCGCAGTTCTCTAATAACTTCGCTAAGTCAGTGATTTTACTGAGTTGCTGGTATAATTGCGCGTCTTTAATACCATAGCTATAGTGTCCAGCCAATTGTCTTACCAAGCATTCTTCTGGGATTGGCGGTATTAATTTTCGAGCTAAACATATCTTTCCCAGGAAATATGATGTTGGGGATTGTCCCTTGGATGCGTCGTATTTCCCGTAAAATATATACGTTCTTACCTTGTTTTGTGCCGTTTCTGACCAATATTTTTCCTTGAATTGTCGTTTGAATTCATTCAGGTTTGTTATTTCGGGTCCTATTGCTATCCACCAATTATCCCTTGTATTCCGGAATGTTTCATCTAACATTTCCCTTATTCTATCCCATCTTGTTTCCCTATTTCTCTCTATGAACACTTCCATCCATTCTAAAAATTCAATAGGGTTCCGGCGATAATTTTGGAAATTAATTACCTCCCTATTTTCGCTATGACACGTATGGGTACTTAAGATCGGTGTGTCCCTTAGCACTTCTAATCTCTCCTGCAGGTTTTTCTCCCTTTGATCAATTTCCTTTATATTATTTTTATTGGTTCTTATTTGTTCGTCTAACCTATTAGCTATGTCATACGTTCTTTGTATCCTCTCGCTAACGTCTTTCCGGACTTCTCCTACCTCCTTCATAATTTCGTCCTGGTTTTGCCTGACTTTATTATCGAGAGTTTGAACACTTTATTTCGTCTCTACAGTTCGTTCCTCCATGGTTTCAGAACGGGTATCATTTCCTTCCTGCAATCTTTCTAATTGTTTCGCCATTGTTTCGACCCTCCTGTCACTGTCGACTTTACTATCGTCGATTTTTTGGTTTACCGTCTCATAATTTGAACTGATTTCCTCTTTCAGGGACACTATACTTTTTATTTTCCTCCTGAAATACCACCAGCTTTTTTCCATTGTCATTGATCTTATCAGTTATATACTTCCTTAAAGATTCCATCTTTTTATCTAATTCCTCCTTATCCTCTTGTCTATCTTTCCTCAGGGATTCTATTAACGTCTCAAATTTTTTTTCCGTTTTTTCATTGGACGATTCTATACTTTCTTTATTATCTTCTCTCAGGGATTCTATATTTTTGTTATTTTCCTCCTTTAGGGATTCTATATTTTTGTTATTTTTCTCCTTTAGGGATTCTATTAACGTCTCCGTTTTCTCATTACTGTTATTAGTATTTTTGTTTATTGTTTCTTCCATTCTTTGGAACATCACCATTATTGCGTTCATGTCGACGCTCCCTGTTGCTTTTTCCGGTTCGGATTTCTCTGTTTCATCCCTTTTTTGTGTGGGTTTATCTGTTTGGTCTCCCATTTGTATGGGTCTTTCTCTCGCTTGTTCCTCTGGTTCATCTCCCGTTTGCATGGGTTTCTCAATTTCTGGTATGGGCGACTCTACTTCAATCTCCTCAACTTGGACTGCCTCCCCATCTTCCACACTTAATTCGGGTTCTATGTTTTTCTTCCCCTTCTTTCCTTTTGGTAGCGGCATCTTGATTTGTTGATAGTTGCCGGGCTTGTTCCTTCCCTTTCAAGCCTCACTAGTTGGGCTGCCAATTTATAACGAATTAAAAGTGTTACGTCTCGTCGTCGTCAATTTGTAACGTTTGAGGTGTGTCTTGTCGGGTGTTACACTCCGCGCACTTATACTTACTAATTGCCTGTTTCTCTTCGAAGATGTAGTCCTGCAAACACAACTTATGCTAAAATGTGTGTATGGGCGCCACTTGGATATTTAGTCCAAGAAATTATTATTATTTAAAATTGATTTCTAAATTGTTAAATTAGTTATAGAAAAAAATGTAAACAAGACAATTTGAGTTGCAAATAACGTATGTTTAATGACTTTTCTTTCATAAAAATCGTCTGAAGGACTAACAATAAAATTATGTAAAATTGCAGAGTTACAAAAATTATTGACAAGATTTTATTAAGTATCGGCTAATAAATATTTTATTGCTCAGTTGAATTGCATGAATTTAATCTTTGAAAAAACTTTATACTCAGGACGTGACTCCTTTGAACTACCAAGACAAATCAGTGGGATGGTTTACAAAATTCGTGTGAACTGAAAGTGTTTGATATATGTAGTACAATTGTGTGACAAAGATACCAGGTAAAAGAATTTTAATTTTGGACAACTCACGTTCCGGTGGGTAAGTATTTCCTTCACTGGACACTGTTCTTGGGGACGACTCCAATCTTGCGCCTCTTCGTATTTACGCTTCCTCACTCACTTGTAACTATTTAAAAGTCAAATTACGATTTGAAAACTCCGCACAATTTAAATAAAAATCGTACTGTTTCTATGCTTTAAATCGTTGCCGGCGAAAAACAGCTGACTGCGTTCCGTGACCTCGCTATACTGCCGTCTCAGCGCTAGCTACGAACTCAATGTAGGCTTGCGTTAGTAATTTGTTTGGGATTTTGTCAAAGTCTGTTTATGTCGCTAATACCAGCAAAATTTGATTTTTCTCTATTAAAATCGGTCCTTTTCAGGGTCGCTGGATATTTGGCTGTGTACGTTCTATTAGAATTGGCGTGCTGTTGCTCTATTCAACATGCACGTTAGCGAATTAGCGATATACTCCTTTTTAGGTTAAGTATGTATTTCGTCTGGTACGGGAGAAAGCCTTTTTTAAGTTTTCGGGTTGGATTCCTCTGTGCCGGTTCGATGCCGGCGGTTACAAAAAATTCTAGAAAGTTTCCGTAATTGTAACATAACGTGAGCCGAGGCAGCAGGCGAACTTCGGTCCGCGGTATGAGGGGAGCGGCACGGTGTGCGGTTGCGCGCGCAACTCGGCTGTGTGCGGTCAGGATTGTGTGCCGCGGAGGGCAGTCAACGCTTGGCCTCGCTCAGAGAATTGTCCCCCTCCGTCTCCGCTCTTTGTATTGTTCTACGCAGTTTGTATCT
The DNA here is from genome assembly GCA_034769895.1 of Magicicada septendecula. Classification (NCBI taxonomy): domain Eukaryota; kingdom Metazoa; phylum Arthropoda; class Insecta; order Hemiptera; family Cicadidae; genus Magicicada; species Magicicada septendecula. The sequence continues at coordinate 81,459,211 of CM068368.1, read as the reverse complement.
CTCTACATAATGGGCTAAAGAATAAACGACTCCCGGGTTCTCGCACTAAGCCGGTTTCCTGGTCTGCTGATGGCTGAACATCTGCCCAAGCGGTGAACCATGCCAAGATCGCCTACGGAGAGGGAGACGGAGACGGAATTTCTATGTTGCACTCGCCAGCACGTATGAGGTGATATTTATGCTTTATTTCATTTTTTTGGGGCCGGGCCGGCAGTGTGCCCGTTAATTGAAAATTGCCTAGAAGCCATGGGACCACGTGTCCAGACTGTTTACCGGGAAGTTGAGCTGTGATCATGACTCTGAACATTATTACTTAAATTTCATAAGCTTTTTTTATAACTCTGTTACATAACGCTAAATGCAATGGCTGTAAGTGCGGGCTGCACTGGGGAGCGCGCCAGAGAGATTTTATCTTGTACCATTTTATTGTTGCATCTCATTTTCATTTTACCCCGTACAAAAATTTAATTATTGCTCAGTAGTTCTGTTCCGGCTGGAACAGCTGTGTATAAAATTTAATTTGACTATGGGTTTCACATTAAGGGCTGGGGACTTTCCTGGGGTTTTTTGTGGGACTTTTCTGGGGTTACAAAATGGACTTAGTTTTCTCTGACACGCTGGTACAACTTCAGACAGGTTGATTGCCTGTCAACTTTTGTCAACTACATGTGGGCGCGCTCCCACAGATGCCAGAGCACAACCATCTTATTGTATTCTATTCTTTTAATTGTTTATATGGTCATGTGAGGCTAATAGAAATAATTACTAATGTAATGGAAAGATTTTAGCTGATTTTGCCTCTTGCACAAGGGCTAAACTGATTGTTTTCTTAACTGGCAAACACATATGATTGACTTCCCATTCATAGCTTTTGCTGTGTTATTTTGACTATAAAACATGTATTCATCATTTTCTTTTTGAGTAAATTATGTATTGTCAAAATCTTCAGAAATAGTAATGCCTCAAACAATTAATTTTGTTTACTAATGTATATAGAGATTGATTCCTTTTTTTTTGTAATTTTTTTTGAAGTCAAATAACTGTTTAGAATTTTATAAACACCTTCTGAAAATAGAGGACGTAGTTTTCTCAGTTTCAATTAATGATGTGAAAGGAACTTAAGGTTCACACACTCATCTTGGGTCATTGATCAATGGAATGCTAGATAAGGGGGTGGTCCGGTTATTTGTGCCTCATGAATTATTATCATTCTTCCTGGGGGTTTTGGCCTTATGTTGTTCTACTGAACAGGTTGCCGAAGGGCGTAAATTTTATCACCGCGGGGTCATCAAATTATAGTTACTCTACCTGGTAGGTGGGTGCATTCCAGGGGCATGTGTGTTAAGATTAATGTAATTGTGAGTTCGTGTACCTTGTGTTCTGTGTGTGTTGTTATGTGTCTAGCTAGCCACGAGATGGAAGAGAGTTCTATAATTATATATGCATGTGTCCACTGATGTATATACACTTGTGATGTTTTATATTTATACACACTTGTCATTCTTAATATTTATAAACACTTGTTATTCTTAAGAGTTATATACACTTGTTATTTTTTTACTTGTATTCATACTTGTGATTGGGCACAGATGTTATTCTGATTTAATGATGTTAAAGCAGCGCAGCAAGGAAAATAAATTGTTATCGTTCTGTTACAGCTGAGTTTTATTGCAAGTCCCGTCATACTGGACCCAGCATAATTTTTGCTTCTCTAGGCTCCTGCCTAGTTCTAGATAACTTGTAACCTCTCTTTGAAAACCAACAATCAAGGAGATAGAAATTTAAAAAGAAATAAAATATATACTAAGAGCATAGAGAGGTTACACCTCTTCTTCGAGTTCGCCTTGGATTAGATATTCGAATTCGTATGTGAAGTGTCTCTCGTGGTTTCAAAGCATAAAGTCTTCTTGTGTCGATTTTGGCCTCGCTTATATACTCTCTGTAAGGTGGATTGTATTAATTTTTATTCATGACGTCCGGTATTTTTTAGTAACATTTTCTTCTGGAACGTTCGAGAATATGCAAATAGAACATCATGGAACAAATTCGACTTCCGTAGAAGCTTTAGAACAAAAATTTCTTGTTCTTCATACTAAGGATATTACTGAAATTATTCTGGTATTTGTCAAACAATTTTACAGAACTACTTACAATCTGCATGTCATTATTATTTTTAGATTCTCTGCTTTCAACTGATTAAAATGATACCATTCATGATTGGTTTTAAATAAACTAAATCTAATAAATTAACATAAAATACATATCCTTACCTTGTAGTGTTTATGCAAAATTCTAGTTTTCTTATTAATAAAATGTTATTAAGTTCCTCGGCTCTTACTATAACATTAACACATAACATAATTAGCTGTACATAACAAAACAAACAAATATGAAAGCACATAACATATAATTAATTTCATTTTTCTGTAGGCATAACATATGGCCTAGTTTTTTTTTTGTCACTTATTTATAGTAATTTGTCTTTTTTCGTATTATTTCTGGGATTTTTTGGGTATTCGCTTAGAGTTTATTATATTGTTTATTTTTCGGAATACCTGGTTTTTCCTAATACATTTTAATTTTATTGTAATCTCAATTAGCATCTCACTGTCTTTGTACAGATGAGCTATTTCATGTGTGTGACAAATTTCACTTTTATATTTAAAAATTCTCTATGAATTAAGCTTGTCTTTAATTGAGCAAGTATTTTTCCATTGTACAATATAGAATTGTATCTTTTTGTATACTCTTTCTACTATTAAACAATTAAGGCCTGTTCTTCGTTCTCTAACCCCCTGTCTCCGTCTACAGTACCCTTTTACCCACGTATGATGCTTCTCTTCTTCTTACATTAACGTACAATTGTAGTCTCCTTCTTTATTTCAACTTCTTAGATATCGCTACTACCTTCGTTGTTCCCCTTACTATGTTGTTCCTGACCTTAACCACTTTGGTTACTCCACACATCCACCTAAGCATTTTAATTTTTGCTGCGTCAAGCCTTCTCTCTTCTGCTTTCACGACTGTTCATGTTTTAGCATAACATTTCTGGTCTTACACGCTTTTATATCTTTTCCCTTAATTTAAGCTAGTTTCCAAGGTCACGTAGCAACCTCTGACATCTTTCTCCAGTTAATCCATCCTGCATGTTATGTCTTCATCCACGTTATTTTTTTCAAACAAATACAAATCAACACAAAACGCGACACAATTTTCAAAATACTCAACACTGGAAAAAGATATTTTTTTAAAATATATTAAAGATACTAATTTAAAAATATCTTATAATACAGATAATATAATTTTTAATAAAATAAAACCTTAAACTAAATCCATTACTCACAATAAAAATAGAATATATAAAATAGAATGTCCAGAATGCAATAAATTCTACGTGGGACAGACAAAGAAAAAACTACTAGATAGATTCCTTCAACACCGCAATGCATATTTAAAACCATATATTTATAAATCTAATTTAGCAACACATTGTCTAAATAATAACCACCAATTTCCAAACACTGAAAATATAAAATTAATTAAAAACATACAAAAAGGTCAAAAAAAAATATTTAGGAAAATCTTAACATTTACACATACAATAACAATAATTTATTAATTAAAGAACAAACCCAAATAAAAACGAAACTAGGCAATCTATTTAAAATTATAAATTTACTAAAAAATAAAACTGAATATAATATAAACAACAAATTTTCAAATATAACCGAGAAAACAGCTGCTGAAGAAAATAAACATTAAAACAATTGTTAACTAATCGACATAAATCGATTATCAGTTATTTTACATTAAAATCGATACAAATTCGATTATTCGTTAATTTTATATTAATAGAATTATTTCGATTGTTATTGATTTACATAGAAACCTCTGATGATACTGATATTTTTCAGTGAAACGTGCGTCAGGTGTTAAAAAGAATATACGAATTATACTACTTGCAGAAGAAATATATTGAATAACATCACAAATATATATATATATATTGCAACGTTACAACAATTACACAAATATATTATCATATTCTCAACGCAACTATAATATGTATTACACCGGCCAGGTCGCAGGATTTTGTTTCTCGTTGCGTCAAGTATACGTAGTTGCACAATCATTATATAATTTTTTAAGAGGAGTGAGATGTTGTTGACATGAAATAATCAATTAAACCAGTTTCAAAATAATCGTTCTAAGATTTATTACTTGATAGATAAATATATAACTATTAAAATTTCAAACATTATAAAAATAAATATTCGCTTTTATAAGCTTTACAAATCTGTAACTTCCTATGCTATTCATAACATACAACAAAAATAAACACCCATATACCCTTTCTGACTAACCAAACATGTTAAACAAGTTATTTAAATTCTTTTTATTTGTGTGTCTGAAATTAGTTCAAATTGTAATTAATGATAGCAACTCATTTACCAACAAAATAGTATTAAGATTCAAGAATGAATTTATTGTTGCTATAAACACATACAAATTATATTACATTTAGTTTCAATCTATTATTGATTTATACTGACAAACCCAAAAATACAACAAAAGATTAGTATTTCTTTTCCACAAGTTGTTGTTAAATTACACTCTCTTATCTAACTACTATTTTACTTTAAAACTCTAATTATTTAAGTTTTTTAAATTCATATTTAAGTTTTTTCGAGAGCTCTCATCACAAAAATAATATAATTGTTCTTGTATCACCTGCTGATATCTTCCGTTACCGTTGTGTGTGTGTGTGTGTGTGTGTGTGTGTGTGTGTGTGTGTGTGTGTGTGTGTGTGTGTGTGTGTGTGTGTGTGTGTGTGTGTGTGTGTGTGTGTGTGTGTGTGTGTGTGTGTGTCCAGAATCCTGAGAGTATGCTGATGATGATGATGACTATGCTGATGCGGTGTTTGTTGCTCTATGGGTTATTGCTGTTTCTGATGCTCCAGCGCTCCTCCTTACGTCTTGGTGTGAGTGTGGTACAGTGTGTGTGTGTCCGGTCGATCTGCAATCGGGCAGCGTGACGTCGTGTGTAGATTTCTTGAGTCTGTGTGTGTGATCGCCCAAAATTGCCAGAGGTATTTATACTGGTGGCGATTTGACAGGTACAGGTCTGCTTTCGACAAGCTAGAGATGGTCAGTTCGCGCCAAGGCGTCCTTTTTATTAGACTCACTTTTTCGTTAATTATCGCGAACTCATGACCATCCTTGTCACAGGAGCGATATCATTGTTTGCGTAATTTTTTTCTGGTCACTCACATATACCACACATATTAATTACTCTTCAATTACACTAGTAATTAATATTAATTAGTTAGCCTCTTTAATATTGTACCTTTGGAAATAAATTTTACAATACCATACTCGTTAAAAATCCCTTAACGTAATGGTGTCTTTACAATTGGTGTAAGTCTTTGTTTACAGGTTTAACACTAGTAATTAGTTTATTATAATCCTGTTAAGACCTGATTAATTGGAACAAACAATTCGTACACTCACCCCATATTCTTGTCGCAGCTGGCTTCACGCACACAAACACACACACGCCGTATTTTTAACTGTCGAAGCAGGTGTCCCTTTTTGAAAGGCTCCAGCCTGGATTATCTTGCACAAAATTATATAAAACGGTTCCTTATTCTATTTACGCTAATTACAATATAAAACATACCGCCCTGGGCATATGCACATATATGTATTGTTCCAAAATATATATATTTATGTGTGTGTGTGTGTGTGTGTGTGTGTGTGTGTGTGTGTGTGTGTGTGTGTGTGTGTGTGTGTGTGTGTGTGTGTGTGTGTGTGTGTGTATATATATAGTCTATTGTAATAAAAAAAATTCGATTACGTTCTTTTGAGTTGACTATTAGTTGAAATTTCTTTTACGCCCCGCATTGGTTGCGTCAATTTGTAATAACAAATTCTAATGCTCTATTTTTAATTGATTATTATTTATTTATTAACCTTATTTACGTTACCTTTAATATAATGCTCCGCGTTGGTTGCGTCAATTTGTAATAAGACGATTCTTACTGTTTGTTTTCTATTAATTATGTTGAAAAAAAATATTCTTCTGAATTAGTATTACTTGTAAAGCCCCGCGTTGCCGGCGCCAATTTGTAATAAAACGGTTTCTCTCGCGAATTAACTTGTGTTGTAATATGCTCCGTGTTGGAAGCGCCAATCTGTAACGTTTGATTCTCTGACTAGTTATTCTTTAATTATTTATTTTTTATTAAAGAAAAATAATTGTTATTTGTTTTGTTGGTTTTGAAAAAAATTAGTAAAATAATTGTTTGGCGGAATTGGTTTTGTTGACTTTCGCGTTCGATTGTAGTTTCGAGTTGCCTATTGTAGATTATCTTCGTGGTCCTTTATTGACGATGAAGTTCGAATCGCCAATACTATTTCACTTTTCTTTTCTCGAACAAATAACCTTTAACTTTACCTTATTCTATAAATAAAACTCATTCAACATTAGTTAGGAATAATTATTAACATTTTTATTTTTATTAATTAAGTTAAACGACTCTAATGGTCGAAGTTATTAATTGACTGTATCGATCCTTGCTTTCACTTTGATTCTAAATTATTTTCTTATAATATCTCAGTTCGGGGTTCTTTAGACTGTTATTAAAGCTCAAAATGTCCACAACGAAGTACTACACATTACAATTATTTAATTCTTATTTACTAATACAAATAAATTTTATTTTAATAAAGTGTGACAAAATAATAATTTACTTCCAATGTCAATGCAATGCATTGTGGTCCTACCCAGCATCCAACGTAACAAAAACAAGATGGCAGCTTGTTGTTCAACTAACTCTATGTGAAATATATTCACCACCAGTTTTTTCAAATAAAATAATTTATACCGAATGTTCATTATGTTTAAGTTAGTTTTCTTTTCTTTCCACTAGTGTTCTGTTGAAAAAAATATTAGTTGATTTAATCTTGGTGTTGTGAAGTTGTAACTGTGTTATTGGTTAAAAGGTTAAGTCTCACCAAATTGTAGTGTAATTTATTCACTTTTTGGTTTTTTGCTTATTCTTATTTTACTTGTTATTATTTTATATTATCTTCATTTCTTCCACCTAATTTTGATTCTCTTGTTTTATAACATTTTCACTGTTTTGTTCCACTTAGATTTGATTCTCTGTTATACTTTGAGGCTCTTAACTGCACAGAGATGACCAGGATACTTTCGTGTCTAACAATAGAATAATAAATGTTTCTTTTTCCTCCAACTGGCTTGACCAAAATTAACTAAATTCCTATTGGTCAATACCGTTGTGTTCAAGTGTCATGTGACCCTGATTATTTAAAATTTACAATTTTTACATTTTATACTCCAAATTACTCCCTATTCAGTATTTAATAAACCTTAAATTAGCTAACAGAATGATATTCCTAATAAAATTACAAACATTTTGACACCTCACACGACACATGTCTGTGCCCTAATAGTTAATTTAGAAATTTACAAAATTCTATCTTATGGATCATTATATATAAGTTCTGACACTTCCTAAATTATATTACAATTATATTAAACTATTAAAATGTTGTTAAAATTTAATTAAAGCCTATTTTGGTATTTATATCACTTCTTATTAATTTACAATAATGTGGTGGTTTACTTTAGATTTACAACAATTTTTATGTAGACACTGGCCTATTACTTAATACGTCCTCATAGTACAATGTTTCACTTTACAAATGTTATATGGACTGGTGGCTTAGTATATTATTATTCTTATTACATTAAATTAAATTGTTCATTGCATACTTATTTTTTGAATTGCCTCTGATAAACTAATTAACATAGAACCAACATATTAACATAATGTTAAGCCATCAGGCTCAAACTCTAATCAACATTGAACAATAGAACTATTTTGTTTAATAACTTCTTATTACTATAAACAAGTTTTGACATATTATTTGTAATGAAGCAAACGATAGCATTTTCCCTTTAATTAACATTAATAACAAAATAGGGAATCGTTAGTAACAAATCTTAAAACTTAATAGTATTCTATGAACATTAAACAATTGACTTAATCTACTACTAATGTTACCTTTTAGTTCTTTACATTCTGACACCTTTAAATGAATGGTTACTCATAAGGTATATTGAATACCAGTCCCTTCACACTCTAAATTTTCTTTTTATGTAAGCACACATTGTTTTTGATTTGTTGTGACTGTATTCTATTCACTATACACTGCCACTAATACTCACAGTCCTATCTGTATATTTAGTGACTATTATCTCACAACTATCTTTGTACTTCATAATTGATTGTCCTGATTACATATAATCATTAATAATATAAATATTTATTTCTTACTAGTTTAACATACAGTTTATTTTATCCTACATTGCACTGTACTCATTGTGGTCATTTTGTATTTTATGTTTCGTAACTAAGTGGATTATTTTATTAAGGGTATTTTATGTTGGTTTTAATTGTATTTTGGGTCTTCCATTTCGTCGTTTTACAAAATATATATATATATATATATATATAATATGTCTTTCCTATAATACATTAACTAAAAATTCCGGAAATATAGTCACATGATAGCGCAAAAGACCTATATATATATATATATATATATATATGTGTGTGTGTGTGTGTGTGTGTGTGTGCGTGTGTGTTTGTATATATGTAAGTAAAACATGTATATGTTACATACATACTTATATATATACCTATATACGAGTATGTTATATATATATAAATATATATATATGTGTGTGTGTGTGTGTATATATATATATAACATGTGACTACATTTTCGAACGTTTTAGTGAATGTATTATAGGAAAAACATTTAGCCTACTACATTACTTAAAAGCGTGTATTAATGTAAGTTATATTTGTTACTATTTTACTATATAACTTACATTGTGTGTTAGGTATACATAATTTACTATATTACTATATCCCACGCGCGCCCGTGCGTGCGCGCGCGCCTGTGTGTGCGTGCGTGTGTGTGTGTGTGTGTGTGTGTGTGTGTGTGTGTGTGTGTGTGTGTGTGTGTGTGTGTGTGTGTGTGTGTGTGTGTGTGTGTGTGTGTGTGTGTGTGTGTGTGTGTGTGTGTGTGTGTGTGTGTGTGTGTGTGTGTGTGTGTGTGTGTGTGTGTGTGTGTGTGTGTGTGTGTGTGTGTGTGTGTCCAAAATCCTGAGAGTATGCTGATGATGATGATGATGACTATGCTGATGCGGTGTTTGTTGTCTCTATGGGTTATTGCTGTTTGTGATGCTCCAGCGTTCCTCCTTACGTCTTGGTGTGAGTGTGGTACAGTGTGTGTGTGTCCGGTCGATCTGCAATCGGGCAGCGTGACGTCGTGTGTAGATTTCTTGAGTCTGTGTGTGTGATCGCCCAAAATTGCCAGAGGTATTTATACTGGTGGCGATTTGACAGGTACAGGTCTGCTTTCGACAAGCTAGAGATGGTCAGTTCGCGCCAAGGCGTCCTTTTTATTACACTCACTTTTTGGTTAATTATCGCGAACTCATGACCATCCTTGTCACAGAAGCGATATCATTGTTTGCGTAATTTTTTTCTGGTCACTCACATATACCACACATATTAATAACTCTTCAATTACACTAGTAATTAATATTAATTAGTTAACATCTTTAATATTGTACCTTTGGAAATAAATTTTACATTACCATACTCGTTAAAAATCCCTTAACGTAATGGTGTCTTTACATTGGTGTAAGTCTTTGTTTACAGGTTTAACACTAGTAATTAGTTTATTATAATCCTGTTAAGACCTGATTAATTGGAACAAACAATTCGTACACTCACCCCATATTCTTGTCGCAGCTGGCTTCACGCACACAAACACACACACGCCGTATTTTTAACTGTCGAAGCAGGTGTCCCTTTTTGAAAGGCTCCAGCCTGCATTTTCTTGCACAAAATTATATAAAACGGTTCCTTATTCTATTTACGCTAACTACAATATAAAACATACCGCCCTGGGCAAATATGCACATATATGTATTGTTGCATATATTCCCCAGGTGGGTTTAAATCAAATTTGACTGTTAATCAAATTTTATTTACACAGCTATATAGGTGTAACTTAAAATTACAATTACATCTTATTAACTAAATTACAATTGGTTTTTAAACGCCTTATAAAAGTAAATATTTTTTTGTCGGTATATAAGAAACAAACCCTTGGTGTGGAGAGTGACCCACTTTTTTTCCCCTAATCTAACATAGCAGCTGTTTACATCCTGCTTTCCTATTGTTGTCGTCAAGACACACACTTGCTGTTATACCTTTTGTTGTCGCCTTATAATTCTCATTCTGTTCCTCTCTCTGTGTGACTCGGCTTTGGTCATAATAAACGATAGACATCCGCATAACTTACAATTGTTCTGTGTACATAACAATGATCATTGTAATCTTTGTGTGTAGTTATGCCGCTACAATTTTGTTGTCGGCTTATTTCTACCTGTTTCCCTCTCTCTCTATACGCACTAGTATAAAGCGAATTAATTGTACTACCACGTTTTGTTTTTCTCTCTCTCAATCCTCTCCCCTCACCTGCCCCCGGAGGGTCAGCTGTATTTTTCTCTTCTCTTAGTATAAAATTAGTTTTATTTCTGTACTCGGTGCGAAACATGTTTTCGGATTGTGCGAGTAATATTAACAATTCTTTAATCGTTTTAATTCCTAGTGTTTTACTGGCGAATCTACTACCTCTGTGAAAGTGATGTGCAAAATTACGTACCACTTTGTGTTGTGCCAAACTGGATCTTAGGTATTTACTTCTTTCGACACGTTGGATTACATACTCCGCTAAGGTGAATCTACCATTATCCTGATACTTGCCATACTCTAATTGGTTTCGTATTCGTTTTTGCGTGTGAATAGTCCCATAGCAACCTTCGAACAATGAGTTTTTAAATTGTTCGTTAGCAGTTAAATTATATCGAACTCTCGTGTACCATCTTACAGCGAAACCTTGAAAATGTTCACTAATAAAGCTACGTTTCTCTTTATAAGTTAACACATTACCTGTTAAATCCATATCTCGTTCTCAGTTCAGTAACAATTTTGTCCTTTCATCATTCAGTGTTGGATCCACCATCAACTTCGTTGCTCCCTTCATCAATTCCGTTTTTAGAAGTTTTACCTTTCCATTTCCACGTTCAATTTTCCCTAGTGTATCTATTTCACTGGAATATTCCTTTGTGGTTTTATTAGGCACGACTACGGCAATTTCTAACCTTATTACTCTGGCTTCCAACTCTTGCGTCTTATTGATGTTTTCATGGACTTGTTCACTGACTGCTTTTATTTCCATATCCTGCTCCTGCTTTGCTACTATAAACTTCTCATACCATTGTTCAGCTACTTGGTTCACACTATCTTTTAATTCTTTCTACCGTTCTGCTTTCTCTTCTTTAAACTCAGATGCATCTATGCAATTATTCGTCTCTACTAGTTGTGTAGTATTATCTACGATATTTTGTTTTAATTTTTCTTTTACTCCTTCTCTTAGTTTTGTATTACATTTTTTTAATTTTCTCTCAATTGTTCTTTATCTGGTTCTAACTCTTCTATGTTTCTATCTAGTCTAGCACATACATTTTGTCTTATACCATATTCGTCGATAAGGTTACCCATCACCTCTATCACTGCCTCCATACTGAAGTTAAACGATATTGACATGTTGAATTATTTTATTTATTCTTTAAAATAATTATTATTGGTAAACCGCGACTTTATTGGTTTTCTTTATTTAATATTATTTATTTATATTTGTTATTATTATAAATCATCTCATGCCAACAATGTCTCTCCTCTTTTTGTTTTGTTGAGCGCCAGTTGAGAAATACACAACAATATTACAATTACAATATAATAACATTAATAACAATGCACTTATTAATTCTGAACCAATTTATTATGGTTCGTTAATTATCGAGCCTGCCAATGAATTATGGCTTCTTTTAATATCGAGCATAACGTTGGCTGCACCAATTTATTATGCAACGTTACAACACTTATACAAATATATTATCATAATCTCAACGCAACTATAATATGTATTACACCGGCCAGTTCGCAGGATTTTGTTTCTCGTTGCGTCAAGTATATGTAGTTGCACAATAAATATATAATTTTTTAAGAGGAGTGAGATGTTGTTGACATGAAATAATCAATTAAACCCGTTTCAAAATAATCGTTCTAAGATTTATTACTTGATAGATAAATATATAACTATTAAAATTTCAAACATTATAAAAATAAATATTCCCCTTTATAAGCTTTACAAATCTGTAACCTGCTATGCTATTCATAACATACGGTACAACAAAAATAAACACCCATATAACCTTACTGACTAACCAAACATGTTAAAAACGTTATTTAAATTCTTTTTATTTGTGTATCTGCAGTTAACTTAAATTTTAATTAATGATAGCAACTCATTTACCAACAAAATAATATTAAGATTCAAGAATGAATTTATTGTTGCTATAAACACATAAAAATTATATTACATTTAGTTTCAATCTATTATTGATTTATACTGACAAACCCAAAAATACAACAAAAGATTAGTATTTCTTTTCCACAAGTTGTTGTTAAATTACACTCTCTTATCTAACTACTATTTTACTTTAAAACTCTAATTATTTAAGTTTTTTAAATTCATATTTAAGTTTTTTCGAGAGCTCTCATCACAAAAATAATATAATTGTTCTTGTATCACCTGCTGATATCTTCCGTTACCGTTGTGTGTGTGTGTGTGTGTGTGTGTGTGTGTGTGTGTGTGTGTGTGTGTGTGTCCAGAATCCTGAGAGTATGCTGATGATGATGATGACTATGCTGATGCGGTGTTTGTTGCTCTATGGGTTATTGCTGTTTCTGATGCTCCAGCGCTCCTCCTTACGTCTTGGTGTGAGTGTGGTACAGTGTGTGTGTGTCCGGTCGATCTGCAATCGGGCAGCGTGACGTCGTGTGTAGATTTCTTGAGTCTGTGTGTGTGATCGCCCAAAATTGCCAGAGGTATTTATACTGGTGGCGATTTGACAGGTACAGGTCTGCTTTCGACAAGCTAGAGATGGTCAGTTCGCGCCAAGGCGTCCTTTTTATTAGACTCACTTTTTCGTTAATTATCGCGAACTCATGACCATCCTTGTCACAGGAGCGATATCATTGTTTGCGTAATTTTTTTCTGGTCACTCACATATACCACACATATTAATTACTCTTCAATTACACTAGTAATTAATATTAATTAGTTAGCCTCTTTAATATTGTACCTTTGGAAATAAATTTTACAATACCATACTCGTTAAAAATCCCTTAACGTAATGGTGTCTTTACAATTGGTGTAAGTCTTTGTTTACAGGTTTAACACTAGTAATTAGTTTATTATAATCCTGTTAAGACCTGATTAATTGGAACAAACAATTCGTACACTCACCCCATATTCTTGTCGCAGCTGGCTTCACGCACACAAACACACACACGCCGTATTTTTAACTGTCGAAGCAGGTGTCCCTTTTTGAAAGGCTCCAGCCTGGATTATCTTGCACAAAATTATATAAAACGGTTCCTTATTCTATTTACGCTAATTACAATATAAAACATACCGCCCTGGGCATATGCACATATATGTATTGTTCCAAAATATATATATTTATGTGTGTGTGTGTGTGTGTGTGTGTGTGTGTGTGTGTGTGTGTGTGTGTGTGTGTGTGTGTGTGTGTGTGTGTGTGTGTGTGTGTGTATATATATATAGTCTATTGTAATAAAAAAAATTCGATTACGTTGTTTTGAGTTGACTATTAGTTGAAATTTCTTTTACGCCCCGCATTGGTTGCGTCAATTTGTAATAACAAATTCTAATGCTCTATTTTTAATTGATTATTATTTATTTATTAACCTTATTTACGTTACCTTTAATATAATGCTCCGCGTTGGTTGCGTCAATTTGTAATAAGACGATTCTTACTGTTTGTTTTCTATTAATTATGTTGAAAAAAAATATTCTTCTGAATTAGTATTACTTGTAAAGCCCCGCGTTGCCGGCGCCAATTTGTAATAAAACGGTTTCTCTCGCGAATTAACTTGTGTTGTAATATGCTCCGTGTTGGAAGCGCCAATCTGTAACGTTTGATTCTCTGACTAGTTATTCTTTAATTATTTATTTTTTATTAAAGAAAAATAATTGTTATTTGTTTTGTTGGTTTTGAAAAAAATTAGTAAAATAATTGTTTGGCGGAATTGGTTTTGTTGACTTTCGCGTTCGATTGTAGTTTCGAGTTGCCTATTGTAGATTATCTTCGTGGTCCTTTATTGACGATGAAGTTCGAATCGCCAATACTATTTCACTTTTCTTTTCTCGAACAAATAACCTTTAACTTTACCTTATTCTATAAATAAAACTCATTCAACATTAGTTAGGAATAATTATTAACATTTTTATTTTTATTAATTAAGTTAAACGACTCTAATGGTCGAAGTTATTAATTGACTGTATCGATCCTTGCTTTCACTTTGATTCTAAATTATTTTCTTATAATATCTCAGTTCGGGGTTCTTTAGACTGTTATTAAAGCTCAAAATGTCCACAACGAAGTACTACACATTACAATTATTTAATTCTTATTTACTAATACAAATAAATTTTATTTTAATAAAGTGTGACAAAATAATAATTTACTTCCAATGTCAATGCAATGCATTGTGGTCCTACCCAGCATCCAACGTAACAAAAACAAGATGGCAGCTTGTTGTTCAACTAACTCTATGTGAAATATATTCACCACCAGTTTTTTCAAATAAAATAATTTATACCGAATGTTCATTATGTTTAAGTTAGTTTTCTTTTCTTTCCACTAGTGTTCTGTTGAAAAAAATATTAGTTGATTTAATCTTGGTGTTGTGAAGTTGTAACTGTGTTATTGGTTAAAAGGTTAAGTCTCACCAAATTGTAGTGTAATTTATTCACTTTTTGGTTTTTTGCTTATTCTTATTTTACTTGTTATTATTTTATATTATCTTCATTTCTTCCACCTAATTTTGATTCTCTTGTTTTATAACATTTTCACTGTTTTGTTCCACTTAGATTTGATTCTCTGTTATACTTTGAGGCTCTTAACTGCACAGAGATGACCAGGATACTTTCGTGTCTAACAATAGAATAATAAATGTTTCTTTTTCCTCCAACTGGCTTGACCAAAATTAACTAAATTCCTATTGGTCAATACCGTTGTGTTCAAGTGTCATGTGACCCTGATTATTTAAAATTTACAATTTTTACATTTTATACTCCAAATTACTCCCTATTCAGTATTTAATAAACCTTAAATTAGCTAACAGAATGATATTCCTAATAAAATTACAAACATTTTGACACCTCACACGACACATGTCTGTGCCCTAATAGTTAATTTAGAAATTTACAAAATTCTATCTTATGGATCATTATATATAAGTTCTGACACTTCCTAAATTATATTACAATTATATTAAACTATTAAAATGTTGTTAAAATTTAATTAAAGCCTATTTTGGTATTTATATCACTTCTTATTAATTTACAATAATGTGGTGGTTTACTTTAGATTTACAACAATTTTTATGTAGACACTGGCCTATTACTTAATACGTCCTCATAGTACAATGTTTCACTTTACAAATGTTATATGGACTGGTGGCTTAGTATATTATTATTCTTATTACATTAAATTAAATTGTTCATTGCATACTTATTTTTTGAATTGCCTCTGATAAACTAATTAACATAGAACCAACATATTAACATAATGTTAAGCCATCAGGCTCAAACTCTAATCAACATTGAACAATAGAACTATTTTGTTTAATAACTTCTTATTACTATAAACAAGTTTTGACATATTATTTGTAATGAAGCAAACGATAGCATTTTCCCTTTAATTAACATTAATAACAAAATAGGGAATCGTTAGTAACAAATCTTAAAACTTAATAGTATTCTATGAACATTAAACAATTGACTTAATCTACTACTAATGTTACCTTTTAGTTCTTTACATTCTGACACCTTTAAATGAATGGTTACTCATAAGGTATATTGAATACCAGTCCCTTCACACTCTAAATTTTCTTTTTATGTAAGCACACATTGTTTTTGATTTGTTGTGACTGTATTCTATTCACTATACACTGCCACTAATACTCACAGTCCTATCTGTATATTTAGTGACTATTATCTCACAACTATCTTTGTACTTCATAATTGATTGTCCTGATTACATATAATCATTAATAATATAAATATTTATTTCTTACTAGTTTAACATACAGTTTATTTTATCCTACATTGCACTGTACTCATTGTGGTCATTTTGTATTTTATGTTTCGTAACTAAGTGGATTATTTTATTAAGGGTATTTTATGTTGGTTTTAATTGTATTTTGGGTCTTCCATTTCGTCGTTTTACAAAATATATATATATATATATATATATATATATATATATATAATATGTCTTTCCTATAATACATTAACTAAAAATTCCGGAAATATAGTCACATGATAGCGCAAAAGACCTATATATATATATATATATATATGTGTGTGTGTGTGTGTGTGTGTGTGTGCGTGTGTGTTTGTATATATGTAAGTAAAACATGTATATGTTACATACATACTTATATATATACCTATATACGAGTATGTTATATATATATAAATATATATATATGTGTGTGTGTGTGTGTATATATATATATAACATGTGACTACATTTTCGAACGTTTTAGTGAATGTATTATAGGAAAAACATTTAGCCTACTACATTACTTAAAAGCGTGTATTAATGTAAGTTATATTTGTTACTATTTTACTATATAACTTACATTGTGTGTTAGGTATACATAATTTACTATATTACTATATCCCACGCGCGCCCGTGCGTGCGCGCGCCTGTGTGTGTGTGCGTGTGTGTGTGTGTGTGTGTGTGTGTGTGTGTGTGTGTGTGTGTGTGTGTGTGTGTGTGTGTGTGTGTGTGTGTGTGTGTGTGTGTGTGTGTGTGTGTGTGTGTGTGTGTGTGTGTGTGTGTGTGTGTGTGTGTGTGTGTGTGTGTGTGTGTGTGTGTGTGTGTGTGTGTGTGTGTGTGTGTGTGTGTGTGTGTGTGTGTGTGTGTGTGTGTGTGTGTGTGTGTCCAAAATCCTGAGAGTATGCTGATGATGATGATGATGACTATGCTGATGCGGTGTTTGTTGTCTCTATGGGTTATTGCTGTTTGTGATGCTCCAGCGTTCCTCCTTACGTCTTGGTGTGAGTGTGGTACAGTGTGTGTGTGTCCGGTCGATCTGCAATCGGGCAGCGTGACGTCGTGTGTAGATTTCTTGAGTCTGTGTGTGTGATCGCCCAAAATTGCCAGAGGTATTTATACTGGTGGCGATTTGACAGGTACAGGTCTGCTTTCGACAAGCTAGAGATGGTCAGTTCGCGCCAAGGCGTCCTTTTTATTACACTCACTTTTTGGTTAATTATCGCGAACTCATGACCATCCTTGTCACAGAAGCGATATCATTGTTTGCGTAATTTTTTTCTGGTCACTCACATATACCACACATATTAATAACTCTTCAATTACACTAGTAATTAATATTAATTAGTTAACATCTTTAATATTGTACCTTTGGAAATAAATTTTACATTACCATACTCGTTAAAAATCCCTTAACGTAATGGTGTCTTTACATTGGTGTAAGTCTTTGTTTACAGGTTTAACACTAGTAATTAGTTTATTATAATCCTGTTAAGACCTGATTAATTGGAACAAACAATTCGTACACTCACCCCATATTCTTGTCGCAGCTGGCTTCACGCACACAAACACACACACGCCGTATTTTTAACTGTCGAAGCAGGTGTCCCTTTTTGAAAGGCTCCAGCCTGCATTTTCTTGCACAAAATTATATAAAACGGTTCCTTATTCTATTTACGCTAACTACAATATAAAACATACCGCCCTGGGCAAATATGCACATATATGTATTGTTGCATATATTCCCCAGGTGGGTTTAAATCAAATTTGACTGTTAATCAAATTTTATTTACACAGCTATATAGGTGTAACTTAAAATTACAATTACATCTTATTAACTAAATTACAATTGGTTTTTAAACGCCTTATAAAAGTAAATATTTTTTTGTCGGTATATAAGAAACAAACCCTTGGTGTGGAGAGTGACCCACTTTTTTTCCCCTAATCTAACATAGCAGCTGTTTACATCCTGCTTTCCTATTGTTGTCGTCAAGACACACACTTGCTGTTATACCTTTTGTTGTCGCCTTATAATTCTCATTCTGTTCCTCTCTCTGTGTGACTCGGCTTTGGTCATAATAAACGATAGACATCCGCATAACTTACAATTGTTCTGTGTACATAACAATGATCATTGTAATCTTTGTGTGTAGTTATGCCGCTACAATTTTGTTGTCGGCTTATTTCTACCTGTTTCCCTCTCTCTCTATACGCACTAGTATAAAGCGAATTAATTGTACTACCACGTTTTGTTTTTCTCTCTCTCAATCCTCTCCCCTCACCTGCCCCCGGAGGGTCAGCTGTATTTTTCTCTTCTCTTAGTATAAAATTAGTTTTATTTCTGTACTCGGTGCGAAACATGTTTTCGGATTGTGCGAGTAATATTAACAATTCTTTAATCGTTTTAATTCCTAGTGTTTTACTGGCGAATCTACTACCTCTGTGAAAGTGATGTGCAAAATTACGTACCACTTTGTGTTGTGCCAAACTGGATCTTAGGTATTTACTTCTTTCGACACGTTGGATTACATACTCCGCTAAGGTGAATCTACCATTATCCTGATACTTGCCATACTCTAATTGGTTTCGTATTCGTTTTTGCGTGTGAATAGTCCCATAGCAACCTTCGAACAATGAGTTTTTAAATTGTTCGTTAGCAGTTAAATTATATCGAACTCTCGTGTACCATCTTACAGCGAAACCTTGAAAATGTTCACTAATAAAGCTACGTTTCTCTTTATAAGTTAACACATTACCTGTTAAATCCATATCTCGTTCTCAGTTCAGTAACAATTTTGTCCTTTCATCATTCAGTGTTGGATCCACCATCAACTTCGTTGCTCCCTTCATCAATTCCGTTTTTAGAAGTTTTACCTTTCCATTTCCACGTTCAATTTTCCCTAGTGTATCTATTTCACTGGAATATTCCTTTGTGGTTTTATTAGGCACGACTACGGCAATTTCTAACCTTATTACTCTGGCTTCCAACTCTTGCGTCTTATTGATGTTTTCATGGACTTGTTCACTGACTGCTTTTATTTCCATATCCTGCTCCTGCTTTGCTACTATAAACTTCTCATACCATTGTTCAGCTACTTGGTTCACACTATCTTTTAATTCTTTCTACCGTTCTGCTTTCTCTTCTTTAAACTCAGATGCATCTATGCAATTATTCGTCTCTACTAGTTGTGTAGTATTATCTACGATATTTTGTTTTAATTTTTCTTTTACTCCTTCTCTTAGTTTTGTATTACATTTTTTTAATTTTCTCTCAATTGTTCTTTATCTGGTTCTAACTCTTCTATGTTTCTATCTAGTCTAGCACATACATTTTGTCTTATACCATATTCGTCGATAAGGTTACCCATCACCTCTATCACTGCCTCCATACTGAAGTTAAACGATATTGACATGTTGAATTATTTTATTTATTCTTTAAAATAATTATTATTGGTAAACCGCGACTTTATTGGTTTTCTTTATTTAATATTATTTATTTATATTTGTTATTATTATAAATCATCTCATGCCAACAATGTCTCTCCTCTTTTTGTTTTGTTGAGCGCCAGTTGAGAAATACACAACAATATTACAATTACAATATAATAACATTAATAACAATGCACTTATTAATTCTGAACCAATTTATTATGGTTCGTTAATTATCGAGCCTGCCAATGAATTATGGCTTCTTTTAATATCGAGCATAACGTTGGCTGCACCAATTTATTATGCAACGTTACAACACTTATACAAATATATTATCATAATCTCAACGCAACTATAATATGTATTACACCGGCCAGTTCGCAGGATTTTGTTTCTCGTTGCGTCAAGTATATGTAGTTGCACAATAAATATATAATTTTTTAAGAGGAGTGAGATGTTGTTGACATGAAATAATCAATTAAACCCGTTTCAAAATAATCGTTCTAAGATTTATTACTTGATAGATAAATATATAACTATTAAAATTTCAAACATTATAAAAATAAATATTCCCCTTTATAAGCTTTACAAATCTGTAACCTGCTATGCTATTCATAACATACGGTACAGCAAAAATAAACACCCATATAACCTTACTGACTAACCAAACATGTTAAAAACGTTATTTAAATTCTTTTTATTTGTGTATCTACAGTTAACTCAAATTTTAATTAATGATAGCAACTCATTTACCAACAAAATAATATTAAGATTCAAGAATGAATTTATTGTTGCTATAAACACATAAAAATTATATTACATTTAGTTTCAATCTATTATTGATTTATACTGACAAACCCAAAAATACAACAAAAGATTAGTATTTCTTTTCTAAAAGTTGTTGTTAAATTACACTCTCTTATCTAACTACTATTTTACTTTAAAACTCTAATTATTTAAGTTTTTTAAATTCATATTTAAGTTTTTTCGAGAGCTCTCATCACAAAAATAATATAATTGTTCTTGTATCACCTGCTGATATCTGCCGTTACCGTTGCGTGTGTGTGTGTGTGTGTGTGTGTGTGTGTGTGTGTGTGTGTGTGTGTGTGTGTGTGTCCAGAATCCTGAGAGTATGCTGATGATGATGATGACTATGCTGATGCGGTGTTTGTTGCTCTATGGGTTATTGCTGTTTCTGATGCTCCAGCGCTCCTCCTTACGTCTTGGTGTGAGTGTGGTACAGTGTGTGTGTGTCCGGTCGATCTGCAATCGGGCAGCGTGACGTCGTGTGTAGATTTCTTGAGTCTGTGTGTGTGATCGCCCAAAATTGCCAGAGGTATTTATACTGGTGGCGATTTGACAGGTACAGGTCTGCTTTCGACAAGCTAGAGATGGTCAGTTCGCGCCAAGGCGTCCTTTTTATTAGACTCACTTTTTCGTTAATTATCGCGAACTCATGACCATCCTTGTCACAGGAGCGATATCATTGTTTGCGTAATTTTTTTCTGGTCACTCACATATACCACACATATTAATTACTCTTCAATTACACTAGTAATTAATATTAATTAGTTAGCCTCTTTAATATTGTACCTTTGGAAATAAATTTTACAATACCATACTCGTTAAAAATCCCTTAACGTAATGGTGTCTTTACAATTGGTGTAAGTCTTTGTTTACAGGTTTAACACTAGTAATTAGTTTATTATAATCCTGTTAAGACCTGATTAATTGGAACAAACAATTCGTACACTCACCCCATATTCTTGTCGCAGCTGGCTTCACGCACACAAACACATACACGCCGTTTTTTAACCGTCGAAGCAGGTGTCCCTTTTTGACAGGCTCCAGCCTGGATTATCTTGCACAAAATTATATAAAACGGTTCCTTATTCTATTTACGCTAATTACAATATAAAACATACCGCCCTGGGCATATGCACATATATGTATTGTTCCAAAATATATATATTTATGTGTGTGTGTGTGTGTGTGTGTGTGTGTGTGTGGTTGTATATGTATATATATAGTCTATTGTAATAAAAAAAATTCGATTACGTTGTTTTGAGTTGACTATTAGTTGAAATTTCTTTTACGCCCCGCATTGGTTGCGTCAATTTGTAATAACAAATTCTAATGCTCTATTTTTAATTGATTATTATTTATTTATTAACCTTATTTACGTTACCTTTAATATAATGCTCCGCGTTGGTTGCGTCAATTTGTAATAAGACGATTCTTACTGTTTGTTTTCTATTAATTATGTTGAAAAAAAATATTCTTCTGAATTAGTATTACTTGTAAAGCCCCGCGTTGCCGGCGCCAATTTGTAATAAAACGGTTTCTCTCGCGAATTAACTTGTGTTGTAATATGCTCCGTGTTGGAAGCGCCAATCTGTAACGTTTGATTCTCTGACTAGTTATTCTTTAATTATTTATTTTTTATTAAAGAAAAATAATTGTTATTTGTTTTGTTGGTTTTGAAAAAAATTAGTAAAATAATTGTTTGGCGGAATTGGTTTTGTTGACTTTCGCGTTCGATTGTAGTTTCGAGTTGCCTATTGTAGATTATCTTCGTGGTCCTTTATTGACGATGAAGTTCGAATCGCCAATACTATTTCACTTTTCTTTTCTCGAACAAATAACCTTTAACTTTACCTTATTCTATAAATAAAACTCATTCAACATTAGTTAGGAATAATTATTAACATTTTTATTTTTATTAATTAAGTTAAACGACTCTAATGGTCGAAGTTATTAATTGACTGTATCGATCCTTGCTTTCACTTTGATTCTAAATTATTTTCTTATAATATCTCAGTTCGGGGTTCTTTAGACTGTTATTAAAGCTCAAAATGTCCACAACGAAGTACTACACATTACAATTATTTAATTCTTATTTACTAATACAAATAAATTTTATTTTAATAAAGTGTGACAAAATAATAATTTACTTCCAATGTCAATGCAATGCATTGTGGTCCTACCCAGCATCCAACGTAACAAAAACAAGATGGCAGCTTGTTGTTCAACTAACTCTATGTGAAATATATTCACCACCAGTTTTTTCAAATAAAATAATTTATACCGAATGTTCATTATGTTTAAGTTAGTTTTCTTTTCTTTCCACTAGTGTTCTGTTGAAAAAAATATTAGTTGATTTAATCTTGGTGTTGTGAAGTTGTAACTGTGTTATTGGTTAAAAGGTTAAGTCTCACCAAATTGTAGAGTAATTTATTCACTTTTTGGTTTTTTGCTTATTCTTATTTTACTTGTTATTATTTTATATTATCTTCATTTCTTCCACCTAATTTTGATTCTCTTGTTTTATAACATTTTCACTGTTTTGTTCCACTTAGATTTGATTCTCTGTTATACTTTGAGGCTCTTAACTGCACAGAGATGACCAGGATACTTTCGTGTCTAACAATAGAATAATAAATGTTTCTTTTTCCTCCAACTGGCTTGACCAAAATTAACTAAATTCCTATTGGTCAATACCGTTGTGTTCAAGTGTCATGTGACCCTGATTATTTAAAATTTACAATTTTTACATTTTATACTCCAAATTACTCCCTATTCAGTATTTAATAAACCTTAAATTAGCTAACAGAATGATATTCCTAATAAAATTACAAACATTTTGACACCTCACACGACACATGTCTGTGCCCTAATAGTTAATTTAGAAATTTACAAAATTCTATCTTATGGATCATTATATATAAGTTCTGACACTTCCTAAATTATATTACAATTATATTAAACTATTAAAATGTTGTTAAAATTTAATTAAAGCCTATTTTGGTATTTATATCACTTCTTATTAATTTACAATAATGTGGTGGTTTACTTTAGATTTACAACAATTTTTATGTAGACACTGGCCTATTACTTAATACGTCCTCATAGTACAATGTTTCACTTTACAAATGTTATATGGACTGGTGGCTTAGTATATTATTATTCTTATTACATTAAATTAAATTGTTCATTGCATACTTATTTTTTGAATTGCTTCTGATAAACTAATTAACATAGAACCAACATATTAACATAATGTTAAGCCATCAGGCTCAAACTCTAATCAACATTGAACAATAGAACTATTTTGTTTAATAACTTCTTATTACTATAAACAAGTTTTGACATATTATTTGTAATGAAGCAAACGATAGCATTTTCCCTTTAATTAACATTAATAACAAAATAGGGAATCGTTAGTAACAAATCTTAAAACTTAATAGTATTCTATGAACATTAAACAATTGACTTAATCTACTACTAATGTTACCTTTTAGTTCTTTACATTCTGACACCTTTAAATGAATGGTTACTCATAAGGTATATTGAATACCAGTCCCTTCACACTCTAAATTTTCTTTTTATGTAAGCACACATTGTTTTTGATTTGTTGTGACTGTATTCTATTCACTATACACTGCCACTAATACTCACAGTCCTATCTGTATATTTAGTGACTATTATCTCACAACTATCTTTGTACTTCATAATTGATTGTCCTGATCACATATAATCATTAATAATATAAATATTTATTTCTTACTAGTTTAACATACAGTTTATTTTATCCTACATTGCACTGTACTCATTGTGGTCATTTTGTATTTTATGTTTCGTAACTAAGTGGATTATTTTATTAAGGGTATTTTATGTTGGTTTTAATTGTATTTTGGGTCTTCCATTTCGTCGTTTTACAAAATATATATATATATATAATATGTCTTTCCTATAATACATTAACTAAAAATTCCGGAAATATAGTCACATGATAGCGCAAAAGACCTATATATATATATATATATATATGTGTGTGTGTGTGTGTGTTTGTATATATGTAAGTAAAACATGTATATGTTACATACATACCTATATATACCTATATACGAGTAGGTTATATATATATAAATATATATATGTGTGTGTGTGTGTGTGTGTGTGTGTGTGTATATATATATATAACATGTGACTACATTTTCGAACGTTTTAGTGAATGTATTATAGGAAAAACATTTAGCCTACTACATTACTTAAAAGCGTGTATTAATGTAAGTTATATTTGTTACTATTTTACTATATAACTTACATTGTGTGTTAGGTATACATAATTTACTATATTACTATATCCCACGAGCGCGCGTGCGCGCGCGACTGTGTGTGTGTGTGTGTGTGTGTCCAAAATCCTGAAAGTATGCTGATGATGATGATGATGACTATGCTGATGCGGTGTTTGTTGTCTCTATGGGTTTTTGCTGTTTGTGATGCTCCAGCGTTCCTCCTTACGTCTTGGTGTGAGTGTGGTACAGTGTGTGTGTGTCCGGTCGATCTGCAATCGGGCAGCGTGACGTCGTGTGTAGATTTCTTGAGTCTGTGTGTGTGATCGCCCAAAATTGCCAGAGGTATTTATACTGGTGGCGATTTGACAGGTACAGGTCTGCTTTCGACAAGCTAGAGATGGTCAGTTCGCGCCAAGGCGTCCTTTTTATTACACTCACTTTTTGGTTAATTATCGCGAACTCATGACCATCCTTGTCACAGAAGCGATATCATTGTTTGCGTAATTTTTTTCTGGTCATTCACATATACCACACATATTAATAACTCTTCAATTACACTAGTAATTAATATTAATTAGTTAACATCTTTAATATTGTACCTTTGGAAATAAATTTTACATTACCATACTCGTTAAAAATCCCTTAACGTAATGGTGTCTTTACATTGGTGTAAGTCTTTGTTTACAGGTTTAACACTAGTAATTAGTTTATTATAATCCTGTTAAGACCTGATTAATTGGAACAAACAATTCGTACACTCACCCCATATTCTTGTCGCAGCTGGCTTCACGCACACAAACACACACACGCCGTATTTTTAACTGTCGAAGAAGGTGTCCCTTTTTGAAAGGCTCCAGCCTGCATTTTCTTGCACAAAATTATATAAAACGGTTCCTTATTCTATTTACGCTAACTACAATGTAAAACATACCGCCCTGGGCAAATATGCACATATATGTATTGTTGCATATATTCCCCAGGTGGGTTTAAATCAAATTTGACTGTTAATCAAATTTTATTTACACAGCTATATAGGTGTAACTTAAAATTACAATTACATCTTATTAACTAAATTACAATTGGTTTTTAAACGCCTTATAAAAGTAAATATTTTTTTGTCGGTATATAAGAAACAAACCCTTGGTGTGGAGAGTGACCCACTTTTTTTCCCCTAATCTAACATAGCAGCTGTTTACATCCTGCTTTCCTATTGTTGTCGTCAAGACACACACTTGCTGTTATACCTTTTGTTGTCGCCTTATAATTCTCATTCTGTTCCTCTCTCTGTGTGACTCGGCTTTGGTCATAATAAACGATAGACATCCGCATAACTTACAATTGTTCTGTGTACATAACAATGATCATTGTAATCTTTGTGTGTAGTTATGCCGCTACAATTTTGTTGTCGGCTTATTTCTACCTGTTTCCCTCTCTCTCTATACGCACTAGTATAAAGCGAATTAATTGTACTACCACGTTTTGTTTTTCTCTCTCTCAATCCTCTCCCCTCACCTGCCCCCGGAGGGTCAGCTGTATTTTTCTCTTCTCTTAGTATAAAATTAGTTTTATTTCTGTACTCGGTGCGAAACATGTTTTCGGATTGTGCGAGTAATATTAACAATTCTTTAATCGTTTTAATTCCTAGTGTTTTACTGGCGAATCTACTACCTCTGTGAAAGTGATGTGCAAAATTACGTACCACTTTGTGTTGTGCCAAACTGGATCTTAGGTATTTACTTCTTTCGACACGTTGGATTACATACTCCGCTAAGGTGAATCTACCATTATCCTGATACTTGCCATACTCTAATTGGTTTCGTATTCGTTTTTGCGTGTGAATAGTCCCATAGCAACCTTCGAACAATGAGTTTTTAAATTGTTCGTTAGCAGTTAAATTATATCGAACTCTCGTGTACCATCTTACAGCGAAACCTTGAAAATGTTCACTAATAAAGCTACGTTTCTCTTTATAAGTTAACACATTACCTGTTAAATCCATATCTCGTTCTCAGTTCAGTAACAATTTTGTCCTTTCATCATTCAGTGTTGGATCCACCATCAACTTCGTTGCTCCCTTCATCAATTCCGTTTTTAGAAGTTTTACCTTTCCATTTCCACGTTCAATTTTCCCTAGTGTATCTATTTCACTGGAATATTCCTTTGTGGTTTTATTAGGCACGACTACGGCAATTTCTAACCTTATTACTCTGGCTTCCAACTCTTGCGTCTTATTGATGTTTCCATGGACTTGTTCACTGACTGCTTTTATTTCCATATCCTGCTCCTGCTTTGCTACTATAAACTTCTCATACCATTGTTCAGCTACTTGGTTCACACTATCTTTTAATTCTTTCTACCGTTCTGCTTTCTCTTCTTTAAACTCAGATGCATCTATGCAATTATTCGTCTCTACTAGTTGTGTAGTATTATCTACGATATTTTGTTTTAATTTTTCTTTTACTCCTTCTCTTAGTTTTGTATTACATTTTTTTAATTTTCTCTCAATTGTTCTTTATCTGGTTCTAACTCTTCTATGTTTCTATCTAGTCTAGCACATACATTTTGTCTTATACCATATTCGTCGATAAGGTTACCCATCACCTCTATCACTGCCTCCATACTGAAGTTAAACGATATTGACATGTTGAATTATTTTATTTATTCTTTAAAATAATTATTATTGGTAAACCGCGACTTTATTGGTTTTCTTTATTTAATATTATTTATTTATATTTGTTATTATTATAAATCATCTCATGCCAACAATGTCTCTCCTCTTTTTGTTTTGTTGAGCGCCAGTTGAGAAATACACAACAATATTACAATTACAATATAATAACATTAATAACAATGCACTTATTAATTCTGAACCAATTTATTATGGTTCGTTAATTATCGAGCCTGCCAATGAATTATGGCTTCTTTTAATATCGAGCATAACGTTGGCTGCACCAATTTATTATGCAACGTTACAACACTTATACAAATATATTATCATAATCTCAACGCAACTATAATATGTATTACACCGGCCAGTTCGCAGGATTTTGTTTCTCGTTGCGTCAAGTATATGTAGTTGCACAATAAATATATAATTTTTTAAGAGGAGTGAGATGTTGTTGACATGAAATAATCAATTAAACCCGTTTCAAAATAATCGTTCTAACATTTATTACTTGATAGATAAATATATAACTATTAAAATTTCAAACATTATAAAAATAAATATTCCCCTTTATAAGCTTTACAAATCTGTAACCTGCTATGCTATTCATAACATACGGTACAACAAAAATAAACACCCATATAACCTTACTGACTAACCAAACATGTTAAAAACGTTATTTAAATTCTTTTTATTTGTGTATCTGCAGTTAACTCAAATTTTAATTAATGATAGCAACTCATTTACCAACAAAATAATATTAAGATTCAAGAATGAATTTATTGTTGCTATAAACACATAAAAATTATATTACATTTAGTTTCAATCTATTATTGATTTATACTGACAAACCCAAAAATACAACAAAAGATTAGTATTTCTTTTCTACAAGTTGTTGTTAAATTACACTCTCTTATCTAACTACTATTTTACTTTAAAACTCTAATTATTTAAGTTTTTTAAATTCATATTTAAGTTTTTTCGAGAGCTCTCTTCACAAAAATAATATAATTGTTTTTGTATCACCTGCTGATATCTGCCGTTACCGTTGCGTGTGTGTGTGTGTGTGTGTGTGTGTGTGTGTGTGTGTGTGTGTGTGTGTGTGTGTGTGTGTGTGTCCATAATCCTGAGAGTATGCTGATGATGATGATGACTATGCTGATGCGGTGTTTGTTGCTCTATGGGTTATTGCTGTTTCTGATGCTCCAGCGCTCCTCCTTACGTCTTGGTGTGAGTGTGGTACAGTGTGTGTGTGTCCGGTCGATCTGCAATCGGGCAGCGTGACGTCGTGTGTAGATTTCTTGAGTCTGTGTGTGTGATCGCCCAAAATTGCCAGAGGTATTTATACTGGTGGCGATTTGACAGGTACAGGTCTGCTTTCGACAAGCTAGAGATGGTCAGTTCGCGCCAAGGCGTCCTTTTTATTAGACTCACTTTTTCGTTAATTATCGCGAACTCATGACCATCCTTGTCACAGGAGCGATATCATTGTTTGCGTAATTTTTTTCTGGTCACTCACATATACCACACATATTAATTACTCTTCAATTACACTAGTAATTAATATTAATTAGTTAGCCTCTTTAATATTGTACCTTTGGAAATAAATTTTACAATACCATACTCGTTAAAAATCCCTTAACGTAATGGTGTCTTTACAATTGGTGTAAGTCTTTGTTTACAGGTTTAACACTAGTAATTAGTTTATTATAATCCTGTTAAGACCTGATTAATTGGAACAAACAATTCGTACACTCACCCCATATTCTTGTCGCAGCTGGCTTCACGCACACAAACACACACACGCCGTATTTTTAACTGTCGAAGCAGGTGTCCCTTTTTGAAAGGCTCCAGCCTGGATTATCTTGCACAAAATTATATAAAACGGTTCCTTATTCTATTTACGCTAATTACAATATAAAACATACCGCCCTGGGCATATGCACATATATGTATTGTTCCAAAATATATATATTTATGTGTGTGTGTGTGTGTGTGTGTGTGTGTGTGTGTGTGTGTGTGTGTGTGTGTGTGTGTGTGTGTGTGTGTGTGTGTGTGTGTGTGTGTGTGTATATATATATAGTCTATTGTAATAAAAAAAATTCGATTACGTTGTTTTGAGTTGACTATTAGTTGAAATTTCTTTTACGCCCCGCATTGGTTGCGTCAATTTGTAATAACAAATTCTAATGCTCTATTTTTAATTGATTATTATTTATTTATTAACCTTATTTACGTTACCTTTAATATAATGCTCCGCGTTGGTTGCGTCAATTTGTAATAAGACGATTCTTACTGTTTGTTTTCTATTAATTATGTTGAAAAAAAATATTCTTCTGAATTAGTATTACTTGTAAAGCCCCGCGTTGCCGGCGCCAATTTGTAATAAAACGGTTTCTCTCGCGAATTAACTTGTGTTGTAATATGCTCCGTGTTGGAAGCGCCAATCTGTAACGTTTGATTCTCTGACTAGTTATTCTTTAATTATTTATTTTTTATTAAAGAAAAATAATTGTTATTTGTTTTGTTGGTTTTGAAAAAAATTAGTAAAATAATTGTTTGGCGGAATTGGTTTTGTTGACTTTCGCGTTCGATTGTAGTTTCGAGTTGCCTATTGTAGATTATCTTCGTGGTCCTTTATTGACGATGAAGTTCGAATCGCCAATACTATTTCACTTTTCTTTTCTCGAACAAATAACCTTTAACTTTACCTTATTCTATAAATAAAACTCATTCAACATTAGTTAGGAATAATTATTAACATTTTTATTTTTATTAATTAAGTTAAACGACTCTAATGGTCGAAGTTATTAATTGACTGTATCGATCCTTGCTTTCACTTTGATTCTAAATTATTTTCTTATAATATCTCAGTTCGGGGTTCTTTAGACTGTTATTAAAGCTCAAAATGTCCACAACGAAGTACTACACATTACAATTATTTAATTCTTATTTACTAATACAAATAAATTTTATTTTAATAAAGTGTGACAAAATAATAATTTACTTCCAATGTCAATGCAATGCATTGTGGTCCTACCCAGCATCCAACGTAACAAAAACAAGATGGCAGCTTGTTGTTCAACTAACTCTATGTGAAATATATTCACCACCAGTTTTTTCAAATAAAATAATTTATACCGAATGTTCATTATGTTTAAGTTAGTTTTCTTTTCTTTCCACTAGTGTTCTGTTGAAAAAAATATTAGTTGATTTAATCTTGGTGTTGTGAAGTTGTAACTGTGTTATTGGTTAAAAGGTTAAGTCTCACCAAATTGTAGTGTAATTTATTCACTTTTTGGTTTTTTGCTTATTCTTATTTTACTTGTTATTATTTTATATTATCTTCATTTCTTCCACCTAATTTTGATTCTCTTGTTTTATAACATTTTCACTGTTTTGTTCCACTTAGATTTGATTCTCTGTTATACTTTGAGGCTCTTAACTGCACAGAGATGACCAGGATACTTTCGTGTCTAACAATAGAATAATAAATGTTTCTTTTTCCTCCAACTGGCTTGACCAAAATTAACTAAATTCCTATTGGTCAATACCGTTGTGTTCAAGTGTCATGTGACCCTGATTATTTAAAATTTACAATTTTTACATTTTATACTCCAAATTACTCCCTATTCAGTATTTAATAAACCTTAAATTAGCTAACAGAATGATATTCCTAATAAAATTACAAACATTTTGACACCTCACACGACACATGTCTGTGCCCTAATAGTTAATTTAGAAATTTACAAAATTCTATCTTATGGATCATTATATATAAGTTCTGACACTTCCTAAATTATATTACAATTATATTAAACTATTAAAATGTTGTTAAAATTTAATTAAAGCCTATTTTGGTATTTATATCACTTCTTATTAATTTACAATAATGTGGTGGTTTACTTTAGATTTACAACAATTTTTATGTAGACACTGGCCTATTACTTAATACGTCCTCATAGTACAATGTTTCACTTTACAAATGTTATATGGACTGGTGGCTTAGTATATTATTATTCTTATTACATTAAATTAAATTGTTCATTGCATACTTATTTTTTGAATTGCCTCTGATAAACTAATTAACATAGAACCAACATATTAACATAATGTTAAGCCATCAGGCTCAAACTCTAATCAACATTGAACAATAGAACTATTTTGTTTAATAACTTCTTATTACTATAAACAAGTTTTGACATATTATTTGTAATGAAGCAAACGATAGCATTTTCCCTTTAATTAACATTAATAACAAAATAGGGAATCGTTAGTAACAAATCTTAAAACTTAATAGTATTCTATGAACATTAAACAATTGACTTAATCTACTACTAATGTTACCTTTTAGTTCTTTACATTCTGACACCTTTAAATGAATGGTTACTCATAAGGTATATTGAATACCAGTCCCTTCACACTCTAAATTTTCTTTTTATGTAAGCACACATTGTTTTTGATTTGTTGTGACTGTATTCTATTCACTATACACTGCCACTAATACTCACAGTCCTATCTGTATATTTAGTGACTATTATCTCACAACTATCTTTGTACTTCATAATTGATTGTCCTGATTACATATAATCATTAATAATATAAATATTTATTTCTTACTAGTTTAACATACAGTTTATTTTATCCTACATTGCACTGTACTCATTGTGGTCATTTTGTATTTTATGTTTCGTAACTAAGTGGATTATTTTATTAAGGGTATTTTATGTTGGTTTTAATTGTATTTTGGGTCTTCCATTTCGTCGTTTTACAAAATATATATATATATATATATATATATATATATATATATATAATATGTCTTTCCTATAATACATTAACTAAAAATTCCGGAAATATAGTCACATGATAGCGCAAAAGACCTATATATATATATATATATATATGTGTGTGTGTGTGTGTGTGTGTGTGTGCGTGTGTGTTTGTATATATGTAAGTAAAACATGTATATGTTACATACATACTTATATATATACCTATATACGAGTATGTTATATATATATAAATATATATATATGTGTGTGTGTGTGTGTATATATATATATAACATGTGACTACATTTTCGAACGTTTTAGTGAATGTATTATAGGAAAAACATTTAGCCTACTACATTACTTAAAAGCGTGTATTAATGTAAGTTATATTTGTTACTATTTTACTATATAACTTACATTGTGTGTTAGGTATACATAATTTACTATATTACTATATCCCACGCGCGCCCGTGCGTGCGCGCGCCTGTGTGTGTGTGCGTGTGTGTGTGTGTGTGTGTGTGTGTGTGTGTGTGTGTGTGTGTGTGTGTGTGTGTGTGTGTGTGTGTGTGTGTGTGTGTGTGTGTGTGTGTGTGTGTGTGTGTGTGTGTGTGTGTGTGTGTGTGTGTGTGTGTGTGTGTGTGTGTGTGTGTGTGTGTGTGTGTGTGTGTGTGTGTGTGTGTGTGTGTGTGTGTGTGTGTGTGTGTGTGTGTGTGTGTGTGTGTGTGTGTGTGTGTGTGTGTCCAAAATCCTGAGAGTATGCTGATGATGATGATGATGACTATGCTGATGCGGTGTTTGTTGTCTCTATGGGTTATTGCTGTTTGTGATGCTCCAGCGTTCCTCCTTACGTCTTGGTGTGAGTGTGGTACAGTGTGTGTGTGTCCGGTCGATCTGCAATCGGGCAGCGTGACGTCGTGTGTAGATTTCTTGAGTCTGTGTGTGTGATCGCCCAAAATTGCCAGAGGTATTTATACTGGTGGCGATTTGACAGGTACAGGTCTGCTTTCGACAAGCTAGAGATGGTCAGTTCGCGCCAAGGCGTCCTTTTTATTACACTCACTTTTTGGTTAATTATCGCGAACTCATGACCATCCTTGTCACAGAAGCGATATCATTGTTTGCGTAATTTTTTTCTGGTCACTCACATATACCACACATATTAATAACTCTTCAATTACACTAGTAATTAATATTAATTAGTTAACATCTTTAATATTGTACCTTTGGAAATAAATTTTACATTACCATACTCGTTAAAAATCCCTTAACGTAATGGTGTCTTTACATTGGTGTAAGTCTTTGTTTACAGGTTTAACACTAGTAATTAGTTTATTATAATCCTGTTAAGACCTGATTAATTGGAACAAACAATTCGTACACTCACCCCATATTCTTGTCGCAGCTGGCTTCACGCACACAAACACACACACGCCGTATTTTTAACTGTCGAAGCAGGTGTCCCTTTTTGAAAGGCTCCAGCCTGCATTTTCTTGCACAAAATTATATAAAACGGTTCCTTATTCTATTTACGCTAACTACAATATAAAACATACCGCCCTGGGCAAATATGCACATATATGTATTGTTGCATATATTCCCCAGGTGGGTTTAAATCAAATTTGACTGTTAATCAAATTTTATTTACACAGCTATATAGGTGTAACTTAAAATTACAATTACATCTTATTAACTAAATTACAATTGGTTTTTAAACGCCTTATAAAAGTAAATATTTTTTTGTCGGTATATAAGAAACAAACCCTTGGTGTGGAGAGTGACCCACTTTTTTTCCCCTAATCTAACATAGCAGCTGTTTACATCCTGCTTTCCTATTGTTGTCGTCAAGACACACACTTGCTGTTATACCTTTTGTTGTCGCCTTATAATTCTCATTCTGTTCCTCTCTCTGTGTGACTCGGCTTTGGTCATAATAAACGATAGACATCCGCATAACTTACAATTGTTCTGTGTACATAACAATGATCATTGTAATCTTTGTGTGTAGTTATGCCGCTACAATTTTGTTGTCGGCTTATTTCTACCTGTTTCCCTCTCTCTCTATACGCACTAGTATAAAGCGAATTAATTGTACTACCACGTTTTGTTTTTCTCTCTCTCAATCCTCTCCCCTCACCTGCCCCCGGAGGGTCAGCTGTATTTTTCTCTTCTCTTAGTATAAAATTAGTTTTATTTCTGTACTCGGTGCGAAACATGTTTTCGGATTGTGCGAGTAATATTAACAATTCTTTAATCGTTTTAATTCCTAGTGTTTTACTGGCGAATCTACTACCTCTGTGAAAGTGATGTGCAAAATTACGTACCACTTTGTGTTGTGCCAAACTGGATCTTAGGTATTTACTTCTTTCGACACGTTGGATTACATACTCCGCTAAGGTGAATCTACCATTATCCTGATACTTGCCATACTCTAATTGGTTTCGTATTCGTTTTTGCGTGTGAATAGTCCCATAGCAACCTTCGAACAATGAGTTTTTAAATTGTTCGTTAGCAGTTAAATTATATCGAACTCTCGTGTACCATCTTACAGCGAAACCTTGAAAATGTTCACTAATAAAGCTACGTTTCTCTTTATAAGTTAACACATTACCTGTTAAATCCATATCTCGTTCTCAGTTCAGTAACAATTTTGTCCTTTCATCATTCAGTGTTGGATCCACCATCAACTTCGTTGCTCCCTTCATCAATTCCGTTTTTAGAAGTTTTACCTTTCCATTTCCACGTTCAATTTTCCCTAGTGTATCTATTTCACTGGAATATTCCTTTGTGGTTTTATTAGGCACGACTACGGCAATTTCTAACCTTATTACTCTGGCTTCCAACTCTTGCGTCTTATTGATGTTTTCATGGACTTGTTCACTGACTGCTTTTATTTCCATATCCTGCTCCTGCTTTGCTACTATAAACTTCTCATACCATTGTTCAGCTACTTGGTTCACACTATCTTTTAATTCTTTCTACCGTTCTGCTTTCTCTTCTTTAAACTCAGATGCATCTATGCAATTATTCGTCTCTACTAGTTGTGTAGTATTATCTACGATATTTTGTTTTAATTTTTCTTTTACTCCTTCTCTTAGTTTTGTATTACATTTTTTTAATTTTCTCTCAATTGTTCTTTATCTGGTTCTAACTCTTCTATGTTTCTATCTAGTCTAGCACATACATTTTGTCTTATACCATATTCGTCGATAAGGTTACCCATCACCTCTATCACTGCCTCCATACTGAAGTTAAACGATATTGACATGTTGAATTATTTTATTTATTCTTTAAAATAATTATTATTGGTAAACCGCGACTTTATTGGTTTTCTTTATTTAATATTATTTATTTATATTTGTTATTATTATAAATCATCTCATGCCAACAATGTCTCTCCTCTTTTTGTTTTGTTGAGCGCCAGTTGAGAAATACACAACAATATTACAATTACAATATAATAACATTAATAACAATGCACTTATTAATTCTGAACCAATTTATTATGGTTCGTTAATTATCGAGCCTGCCAATGAATTATGGCTTCTTTTAATATCGAGCTTGGCTGCACCAATTTATTATGCAACGTTACAACACTTATACAAATATATTATCATAATCTCAACGCAACTATAATATGTATTACACCGGCCAGTTCGCAGGATTTTGTTTCTCGTTGCGTCAAGTATATGTAGTTGCACAATAAATATATAATTTTTTAAGAGGAGTGAGATGTTGTTGACATGAAATAATCAATTAAACCCGTTTCAAAATAATCGTTCTAAGATTTATTACTTGATAGATAAATATATAACTATTAAAATTTCAAACATTATAAAAATAAATATTCCCCTTTATAAGCTTTACAAATCTGTAACCTGCTATGCTATTCATAACATACGGTACAGCAAAAATAAACACCCATATAACCTTACTGACTAACCAAACATGTTAAAAACGTTATTTAAATTCTTTTTATTTGTGTATCTACAGTTAACTCAAATTTTAATTAATGATAGCAACTCATTTACCAACAAAATAATATTAAGATTCAAGAATGAATTTATTGTTGCTATAAACACATAAAAATTATATTACATTTAGTTTCAATCTATTATTGATTTATACTGACAAACCCAAAAATACAACAAAAGATTAGTATTTCTTTTCTAAAAGTTGTTGTTAAATTACACTCTCTTATCTAACTACTATTTTACTTTAAAACTCTAATTATTTAAGTTTTTTAAATTCATATTTAAGTTTTTTCGAGAGCTCTCATCACAAAAATAATATAATTGTTCTTGTATCACCTGCTGATATCTGCCGTTACCGTTGCGTGTGTGTGTGTGTGTGTGTGTGTGTGTGTGTGTGTGTGTGTGTGTGTGTGTGTGTGTCCAGAATCCTGAGAGTATGCTGATGATGATGATGACTATGCTGATGCGGTGTTTGTTGCTCTATGGGTTATTGCTGTTTCTGATGCTCCAGCGCTCCTCCTTACGTCTTGGTGTGAGTGTGGTACAGTGTGTGTGTGTCCGGTCGATCTGCAATCGGGCAGCGTGACGTCGTGTGTAGATTTCTTGAGTCTGTGTGTGTGATCGCCCAAAATTGCCAGAGGTATTTATACTGGTGGCGATTTGACAGGTACAGGTCTGCTTTCGACAAGCTAGAGATGGTCAGTTCGCGCCAAGGCGTCCTTTTTATTAGACTCACTTTTTCGTTAATTATCGCGAACTCATGACCATCCTTGTCACAGGAGCGATATCATTGTTTGCGTAATTTTTTTCTGGTCACTCACATATACCACACATATTAATTACTCTTCAATTACACTAGTAATTAATATTAATTAGTTAGCCTCTTTAATATTGTACCTTTGGAAATAAATTTTACAATACCATACTCGTTAAAAATCCCTTAACGTAATGGTGTCTTTACAATTGGTGTAAGTCTTTGTTTACAGGTTTAACACTAGTAATTAGTTTATTATAATCCTGTTAAGACCTGATTAATTGGAACAAACAATTCGTACACTCACCCCATATTCTTGTCGCAGCTGGCTTCACGCACACAAACACATACACGCCGTTTTTTAACCGTCGAAGCAGGTGTCCCTTTTTGACAGGCTCCAGCCTGGATTATCTTGCACAAAATTATATAAAACGGTTCCTTATTCTATTTACGCTAATTACAATATAAAACATACCGCCCTGGGCATATGCACATATATGTATTGTTCCAAAATATATATATTTATGTGTGTGTGTGTGTGTGTGTGTGTGTGTGTGTGTGGTTGTATATGTATATATATAGTCTATTGTAATAAAAAAAATTCGATTACGTTGTTTTGAGTTGACTATTAGTTGAAATTTCTTTTACGCCCCGCATTGGTTGCGTCAATTTGTAATAACAAATTCTAATGCTCTATTTTTAATTGATTATTATTTATTTATTAACCTTATTTACGTTACCTTTAATATAATGCTCCGCGTTGGTTGCGTCAATTTGTAATAAGACGATTCTTACTGTTTGTTTTCTATTAATTATGTTGAAAAAAAATATTCTTCTGAATTAGTATTACTTGTAAAGCCCCGCGTTGCCGGCGCCAATTTGTAATAAAACGGTTTCTCTCGCGAATTAACTTGTGTTGTAATATGCTCCGTGTTGGAAGCGCCAATCTGTAACGTTTGATTCTCTGACTAGTTATTCTTTAATTATTTATTTTTTATTAAAGAAAAATAATTGTTATTTGTTTTGTTGGTTTTGAAAAAAATTAGTAAAATAATTGTTTGGCGGAATTGGTTTTGTTGACTTTCGCGTTCGATTGTAGTTTCGAGTTGCCTATTGTAGATTATCTTCGTGGTCCTTTATTGACGATGAAGTTCGAATCGCCAATACTATTTCACTTTTCTTTTCTCGAACAAATAACCTTTAACTTTACCTTATTCTATAAATAAAACTCATTCAACATTAGTTAGGAATAATTATTAACATTTTTATTTTTATTAATTAAGTTAAACGACTCTAATGGTCGAAGTTATTAATTGACTGTATCGATCCTTGCTTTCACTTTGATTCTAAATTATTTTCTTATAATATCTCAGTTCGGGGTTCTTTAGACTGTTATTAAAGCTCAAAATGTCCACAACGAAGTACTACACATTACAATTATTTAATTCTTATTTACTAATACAAATAAATTTTATTTTAATAAAGTGTGACAAAATAATAATTTACTTCCAATGTCAATGCAATGCATTGTGGTCCTACCCAGCATCCAACGTAACAAAAACAAGATGGCAGCTTGTTGTTCAACTAACTCTATGTGAAATATATTCACCACCAGTTTTTTCAAATAAAATAATTTATACCGAATGTTCATTATGTTTAAGTTAGTTTTCTTTTCTTTCCACTAGTGTTCTGTTGAAAAAAATATTAGTTGATTTAATCTTGGTGTTGTGAAGTTGTAACTGTGTTATTGGTTAAAAGGTTAAGTCTCACCAAATTGTAGAGTAATTTATTCACTTTTTGGTTTTTTGCTTATTCTTATTTTACTTGTTATTATTTTATATTATCTTCATTTCTTCCACCTAATTTTGATTCTCTTGTTTTATAACATTTTCACTGTTTTGTTCCACTTAGATTTGATTCTCTGTTATACTTTGAGGCTCTTAACTGCACAGAGATGACCAGGATACTTTCGTGTCTAACAATAGAATAATAAATGTTTCTTTTTCCTCCAACTGGCTTGACCAAAATTAACTAAATTCCTATTGGTCAATACCGTTGTGTTCAAGTGTCATGTGACCCTGATTATTTAAAATTTACAATTTTTACATTTTATACTCCAAATTACTCCCTATTCAGTATTTAATAAACCTTAAATTAGCTAACAGAATGATATTCCTAATAAAATTACAAACATTTTGACACCTCACACGACACATGTCTGTGCCCTAATAGTTAATTTAGAAATTTACAAAATTCTATCTTATGGATCATTATATATAAGTTCTGACACTTCCTAAATTATATTACAATTATATTAAACTATTAAAATGTTGTTAAAATTTAATTAAAGCCTATTTTGGTATTTATATCACTTCTTATTAATTTACAATAATGTGGTGGTTTACTTTAGATTTACAACAATTTTTATGTAGACACTGGCCTATTACTTAATACGTCCTCATAGTACAATGTTTCACTTTACAAATGTTATATGGACTGGTGGCTTAGTATATTATTATTCTTATTACATTAAATTAAATTGTTCATTGCATACTTATTTTTTGAATTGCTTCTGATAAACTAATTAACATAGAACCAACATATTAACATAATGTTAAGCCATCAGGCTCAAACTCTAATCAACATTGAACAATAGAACTATTTTGTTTAATAACTTCTTATTACTATAAACAAGTTTTGACATATTATTTGTAATGAAGCAAACGATAGCATTTTCCCTTTAATTAACATTAATAACAAAATAGGGAATCGTTAGTAACAAATCTTAAAACTTAATAGTATTCTATGAACATTAAACAATTGACTTAATCTACTACTAATGTTACCTTTTAGTTCTTTACATTCTGACACCTTTAAATGAATGGTTACTCATAAGGTATATTGAATACCAGTCCCTTCACACTCTAAATTTTCTTTTTATGTAAGCACACATTGTTTTTGATTTGTTGTGACTGTATTCTATTCACTATACACTGCCACTAATACTCACAGTCCTATCTGTATATTTAGTGACTATTATCTCACAACTATCTTTGTACTTCATAATTGATTGTCCTGATCACATATAATCATTAATAATATAAATATTTATTTCTTACTAGTTTAACATACAGTTTATTTTATCCTACATTGCACTGTACTCATTGTGGTCATTTTGTATTTTATGTTTCGTAACTAAGTGGATTATTTTATTAAGGGTATTTTATGTTGGTTTTAATTGTATTTTGGGTCTTCCATTTCGTCGTTTTACAAAATATATATATATATATAATATGTCTTTCCTATAATACATTAACTAAAAATTCCGGAAATATAGTCACATGATAGCGCAAAAGACCTATATATATATATATATATATATGTGTGTGTGTGTGTGTGTTTGTATATATGTAAGTAAAACATGTATATGTTACATACATACCTATATATACCTATATACGAGTAGGTTATATATATATAAATATATATATGTGTGTGTGTGTGTGTGTGTGTGTGTGTGTATATATATATATAACATGTGACTACATTTTCGAACGTTTTAGTGAATGTATTATAGGAAAAACATTTAGCCTACTACATTACTTAAAAGCGTGTATTAATGTAAGTTATATTTGTTACTATTTTACTATATAACTTACATTGTGTGTTAGGTATACATAATTTACTATATTACTATATCCCACGAGCGCGCGTGCGCGCGCGACTGTGTGTGTGTGTGTGTGTCCAAAATCCTGAAAGTATGCTGATGATGATGATGATGACTATGCTGATGCGGTGTTTGTTGTCTCTATGGGTTTTTGCTGTTTGTGATGCTCCAGCGTTCCTCCTTACGTCTTGGTGTGAGTGTGGTACAGTGTGTGTGTGTCCGGTCGATCTGCAATCGGGCAGCGTGACGTCGTGTGTAGATTTCTTGAGTCTGTGTGTGTGATCGCCCAAAATTGCCAGAGGTATTTATACTGGTGGCGATTTGACAGGTACAGGTCTGCTTTCGACAAGCTAGAGATGGTCAGTTCGCGCCAAGGCGTCCTTTTTATTACACTCACTTTTTGGTTAATTATCGCGAACTCATGACCATCCTTGTCACAGAAGCGATATCATTGTTTGCGTAATTTTTTTCTGGTCATTCACATATACCACACATATTAATAACTCTTCAATTACACTAGTAATTAATATTAATTAGTTAACATCTTTAATATTGTACCTTTGGAAATAAATTTTACATTACCATACTCGTTAAAAATCCCTTAACGTAATGGTGTCTTTACATTGGTGTAAGTCTTTGTTTACAGGTTTAACACTAGTAATTAGTTTATTATAATCCTGTTAAGACCTGATTAATTGGAACAAACAATTCGTACACTCACCCCATATTCTTGTCGCAGCTGGCTTCACGCACACAAACACACACACGCCGTATTTTTAACTGTCGAAGAAGGTGTCCCTTTTTGAAAGGCTCCAGCCTGCATTTTCTTGCACAAAATTATATAAAACGGTTCCTTATTCTATTTACGCTAACTACAATGTAAAACATACCGCCCTGGGCAAATATGCACATATATGTATTGTTGCATATATTCCCCAGGTGGGTTTAAATCAAATTTGACTGTTAATCAAATTTTATTTACACAGCTATATAGGTGTAACTTAAAATTACAATTACATCTTATTAACTAAATTACAATTGGTTTTTAAACGCCTTATAAAAGTAAATATTTTTTTGTCGGTATATAAGAAACAAACCCTTGGTGTGGAGAGTGACCCACTTTTTTTCCCCTAATCTAACATAGCAGCTGTTTACATCCTGCTTTCCTATTGTTGTCGTCAAGACACACACTTGCTGTTATACCTTTTGTTGTCGCCTTATAATTCTCATTCTGTTCCTCTCTCTGTGTGACTCGGCTTTGGTCATAATAAACGATAGACATCCGCATAACTTACAATTGTTCTGTGTACATAACAATGATCATTGTAATCTTTGTGTGTAGTTATGCCGCTACAATTTTGTTGTCGGCTTATTTCTACCTGTTTCCCTCTCTCTCTATACGCACTAGTATAAAGCGAATTAATTGTACTACCACGTTTTGTTTTTCTCTCTCTCAATCCTCTCCCCTCACCTGCCCCCGGAGGGTCAGCTGTATTTTTCTCTTCTCTTAGTATAAAATTAGTTTTATTTCTGTACTCGGTGCGAAACATGTTTTCGGATTGTGCGAGTAATATTAACAATTCTTTAATCGTTTTAATTCCTAGTGTTTTACTGGCGAATCTACTACCTCTGTGAAAGTGATGTGCAAAATTACGTACCACTTTGTGTTGTGCCAAACTGGATCTTAGGTATTTACTTCTTTCGACACGTTGGATTACATACTCCGCTAAGGTGAATCTACCATTATCCTGATACTTGCCATACTCTAATTGGTTTCGTATTCGTTTTTGCGTGTGAATAGTCCCATAGCAACCTTCGAACAATGAGTTTTTAAATTGTTCGTTAGCAGTTAAATTATATCGAACTCTCGTGTACCATCTTACAGCGAAACCTTGAAAATGTTCACTAATAAAGCTACGTTTCTCTTTATAAGTTAACACATTACCTGTTAAATCCATATCTCGTTCTCAGTTCAGTAACAATTTTGTCCTTTCATCATTCAGTGTTGGATCCACCATCAACTTCGTTGCTCCCTTCATCAATTCCGTTTTTAGAAGTTTTACCTTTCCATTTCCACGTTCAATTTTCCCTAGTGTATCTATTTCACTGGAATATTCCTTTGTGGTTTTATTAGGCACGACTACGGCAATTTCTAACCTTATTACTCTGGCTTCCAACTCTTGCGTCTTATTGATGTTTCCATGGACTTGTTCACTGACTGCTTTTATTTCCATATCCTGCTCCTGCTTTGCTACTATAAACTTCTCATACCATTGTTCAGCTACTTGGTTCACACTATCTTTTAATTCTTTCTACCGTTCTGCTTTCTCTTCTTTAAACTCAGATGCATCTATGCAATTATTCGTCTCTACTAGTTGTGTAGTATTATCTACGATATTTTGTTTTAATTTTTCTTTTACTCCTTCTCTTAGTTTTGTATTACATTTTTTTAATTTTCTCTCAATTGTTCTTTATCTGGTTCTAACTCTTCTATGTTTCTATCTAGTCTAGCACATACATTTTGTCTTATACCATATTCGTCGATAAGGTTACCCATCACCTCTATCACTGCCTCCATACTGAAGTTAAACGATATTGACATGTTGAATTATTTTATTTATTCTTTAAAATAATTATTATTGGTAAACCGCGACTTTATTGGTTTTCTTTATTTAATATTATTTATTTATATTTGTTATTATTATAAATCATCTCATGCCAACAATGTCTCTCCTCTTTTTGTTTTGTTGAGCGCCAGTTGAGAAATACACAACAATATTACAATTACAATATAATAACATTAATAACAATGCACTTATTAATTCTGAACCAATTTATTATGGTTCGTTAATTATCGAGCCTGCCAATGAATTATGGCTTCTTTTAATATCGAGCATAACGTTGGCTGCACCAATTTATTATGCAACGTTACAACACTTATACAAATATATTATCATAATCTCAACGCAACTATAATATGTATTACACCGGCCAGTTCGCAGGATTTTGTTTCTCGTTGCGTCAAGTATATGTAGTTGCACAATAAATATATAATTTTTTAAGAGGAGTGAGATGTTGTTGACATGAAATAATCAATTAAACCCGTTTCAAAATAATCGTTCTAACATTTATTACTTGATAGATAAATATATAACTATTAAAATTTCAAACATTATAAAAATAAATATTCCCCTTTATAAGCTTTACAAATCTGTAACCTGCTATGCTATTCATAACATACGGTACAACAAAAATAAACACCCATATAACCTTACTGACTAACCAAACATGTTAAAAACGTTATTTAAATTCTTTTTATTTGTGTATCTGCAGTTAACTCAAATTTTAATTAATGATAGCAACTCATTTACCAACAAAATAATATTAAGATTCAAGAATGAATTTATTGTTGCTATAAACACATAAAAATTATATTACATTTAGTTTCAATCTATTATT
Organism: Magicicada septendecula; assembly: GCA_034769895.1. Classification (NCBI taxonomy): domain Eukaryota; kingdom Metazoa; phylum Arthropoda; class Insecta; order Hemiptera; family Cicadidae; genus Magicicada; species Magicicada septendecula. Next base: position 81,415,087 of record CM068368.1, on the reverse strand, counting down.
GATTTATACTGACAAACCCAAAAATACAACAAAAGATTAGTATTTCTTTTCTACAAGTTGTTGTTAAATTACACTCTCTTATCTAACTACTATTTTACTTTAAAACTCTAATTATTTAAGTTTTTTAAATTCATATTTAAGTTTTTTCGAGAGCTCTCTTCACAAAAATAATATAATTGTTTTTGTATCACCTGCTGATATCTGCCGTTACCGTTGCGTGTGTGTGTGTGTGTGTGTGTGTGTGTGTGTGTGTGTGTGTGTGTGTGTGTGTGTGTGTGTGTGTGTGTGTGTGTGTGTGTGTGTGTGTGTGTCCATAATCCTGAGAGTATGCTGATGATGATGATGACTATGCTGATGCGGTGTTTGTTGCTCTATGGGTTATTGCTGTTTCTGATGCTCCAGCGCTCCTCCTTACGTCTTGGTGTGAGTGTGGTACAGTGTGTGTGTGTCCGGTCGATCTGCAATCGGGCAGCGTGACGTCGTGTGTAGATTTCTTGAGTCTGTGTGTGTGATCGCCCAAAATTGCCAGAGGTATTTATACTGGTGGCGATTTGACAGGTACAGGTCTGCTTTCGACAAGCTAGAGATGGTCAGTTCGCGCCAAGGCGTCCTTTTTATTAGACTCACTTTTTCGTTAATTATCGCGAACTCATGACCATCCTTGTCACAGGAGCGATATCATTGTTTGCGTAATTTTTTTCTGGTCACTCACATATACCACACATATTAATTACTCTTCAATTACACTAGTAATTAATATTAATTAGTTAGCCTCTTTAATATTGTACCTTTGGAAATAAATTTTACAATACCATACTCGTTAAAAATCCCTTAACGTAATGGTGTCTTTACAATTGGTGTAAGTCTTTGTTTACAGGTTTAACACTAGTAATTAGTTTATTATAATCCTGTTAAGACCTGATTAATTGGAACAAACAATTCGTACACTCACCCCATATTCTTGTCGCAGCTGGCTTCACGCACACAAACACACACACGCCGTATTTTTAACTGTCGAAGCAGGTGTCCCTTTTTGAAAGGCTCCAGCCTGCATTTTCTTGCACAAAATTATATAAAACGGTTCCTTATTCTATTTACGCTAACTACAATATAAAACATACCGCCCTGGGCAAATATGCACATATATGTATTGTTGCATATATTCCCCAGGTGGGTTTAAATCAAATTTGACTGTTAATCAAATTTTATTTACACAGCTATATAGGTGTAACTTAAAATTACAATTACATCTTATTAACTAAATTACAATTGGTTTTTAAACGCCTTATAAAAGTAAATATTTTTTTGTCGGTATATAAGAAACAAACCCTTGGTGTGGAGAGTGACCCACTTTTTTTCCCCTAATCTAACATAGCAGCTGTTTACATCCTGCTTTCCTATTGTTGTCGTCAAGACACACACTTGCTGTTATACCTTTTGTTGTCGCCTTATAATTCTCATTCTGTTCCTCTCTCTGTGTGACTCGGCTTTGGTCATAATAAACGATAGACATCCGCATAACTTACAATTGTTCTGTGTACATAACAATGATCATTGTAATCTTTGTGTGTAGTTATGCCGCTACAATTTTGTTGTCGGCTTATTTCTACCTGTTTCCCTCTCTCTCTATACGCACTAGTATAAAGCGAATTAATTGTACTACCACGTTTTGTTTTTCTCTCTCTCAATCCTCTCCCCTCACCTGCCCCCGGAGGGTCAGCTGTATTTTTCTCTTCTCTTAGTATAAAATTAGTTTTATTTCTGTACTCGGTGCGAAACATGTTTTCGGATTGTGCGAGTAATATTAACAATTCTTTAATCGTTTTAATTCCTAGTGTTTTACTGGCGAATCTACTACCTCTGTGAAAGTGATGTGCAAAATTACGTACCACTTTGTGTTGTGCCAAACTGGATCTTAGGTATTTACTTCTTTCGACACGTTGGATTACATACTCCGCTAAGGTGAATCTACCATTATCCTGATACTTGCCATACTCTAATTGGTTTCGTATTCGTTTTTGCGTGTGAATAGTCCCATAGCAACCTTCGAACAATGAGTTTTTAAATTGTTCGTTAGCAGTTAAATTATATCGAACTCTCGTGTACCATCTTACAGCGAAACCTTGAAAATGTTCACTAATAAAGCTACGTTTCTCTTTATAAGTTAACACATTACCTGTTAAATCCATATCTCGTTCTCAGTTCAGTAACAATTTTGTCCTTTCATCATTCAGTGTTGGATCCACCATCAACTTCGTTGCTCCCTTCATCAATTCCGTTTTTAGAAGTTTTACCTTTCCATTTCCACGTTCAATTTTCCCTAGTGTATCTATTTCACTGGAATATTCCTTTGTGGTTTTATTAGGCACGACTACGGCAATTTCTAACCTTATTACTCTGGCTTCCAACTCTTGCGTCTTATTGATGTTTTCATGGACTTGTTCACTGACTGCTTTTATTTCCATATCCTGCTCCTGCTTTGCTACTATAAACTTCTCATACCATTGTTCAGCTACTTGGTTCACACTATCTTTTAATTCTTTCTACCGTTCTGCTTTCTCTTCTTTAAACTCAGATGCATCTATGCAATTATTCGTCTCTACTAGTTGTGTAGTATTATCTACGATATTTTGTTTTAATTTTTCTTTTACTCCTTCTCTTAGTTTTGTATTACATTTTTTTAATTTTCTCTCAATTGTTCTTTATCTGGTTCTAACTCTTCTATGTTTCTATCTAGTCTAGCACATACATTTTGTCTTATACCATATTCGTCGATAAGGTTACCCATCACCTCTATCACTGCCTCCATACTGAAGTTAAACGATATTGACATGTTGAATTATTTTATTTATTCTTTAAAATAATTATTATTGGTAAACCGCGACTTTATTGGTTTTCTTTATTTAATATTATTTATTTATATTTGTTATTATTATAAATCATCTCATGCCAACAATGTCTCTCCTCTTTTTGTTTTGTTGAGCGCCAGTTGAGAAATACACAACAATATTACAATTACAATATAATAACATTAATAACAATGCACTTATTAATTCTGAACCAATTTATTATGGTTCGTTAATTATCGAGCCTGCCAATGAATTATGGCTTCTTTTAATATCGAGCATAACGTTGGCTGCACCAATTTATTATGCAACGTTACAACACTTATACAAATATATTATCATAATCTCAACGCAACTATAATATGTATTACACCGGCCAGTTCGCAGGATTTTGTTTCTCGTTGCGTCAAGTATATGTAGTTGCACAATAAATATATAATTTTTTAAGAGGAGTGAGATGTTGTTGACATGAAATAATCAATTAAACCCGTTTCAAAATAATCGTTCTAACATTTATTACTTGATAGATAAATATATAACTATTAAAATTTCAAACATTATAAAAATAAATATTCCCCTTTATAAGCTTTACAAATCTGTAACCTGCTATGCTATTCATAACATACGGTACAACAAAAATAAACACCCATATAACCTTACTGACTAACCAAACATGTTAAAAACGTTATTTAAATTCTTTTTATTTGTGTATCTGCAGTTAACTCAAATTTTAATTAATGATAGCAACTCATTTACCAACAAAATAATATTAAGATTCAAGAATGAATTTATTGTTGCTATAAACACATAAAAATTATATTACATTTAGTTTCAATCTATTATTGATTTATACTGACAAACCCAAAAATACAACAAAAGATTAGTATTTCTTTTCTACAAGTTGTTGTTAAATTACACTCTCTTATCTAACTACTATTTTACTTTAAAACTCTAATTATTTAAGTTTTTTAAATTCATATTTAAGTTTTTTCGAGAGCTCTCTTCACAAAAATAATATAATTGTTCTTGTATCACCTGCTGATATCTGCCGTTACCGTTGCGTGTGTGTGTGTGTGTGTGTGTGTGTGTGTGTGTGTGTGTGTGTGTGTGTGTGTGTGTGTGTGTGTGTGTGTGTGTGTGTGTGTGTGTGTGTGTGTGTGTGTGTGTGTGTGTGTGTGTGTGTGTCCAGAATCCTGAGAGTATGCTGATGATGATGATGACTATGCTGATGCGGTGTTTGTTGCTCTATGGGTTATTGCTGTTTCTGATGCTCCAGCGCTCCTCCTTACGTCTTGGTGTGAGTGTGGTACAGTGTGTGTGTGTCCGGTCGATCTGCAATCGGGCAGCGTGACGTCGTGTGTAGATTTCTTGAGTCTGTGTGTGTGATCGCCCAAAATTGCCAGAGGTATTTATACTGGTGGCGATTTGACAGGTACAGGTCTGCTTTCGACAAGCTAGAGATGGTCAGTTCGCGCCAAGGCGTCCTTTTTATTAGACTCACTTTTTCGTTAATTATCGCGAACTCATAACCATCCTTGTCACAGGAGCGATATCATTGTTTGCGTAATTTTTTTCTGGTCACTCACATATACCACACATATTAATTACTCTTCAATTACACTAGTAATTAATATTAATTAGTTAGCCTCTTTAATATTGTACCTTTGGAAATAAATTTTACAATACCATACTCGTTAACAATCCCTTAACGTAATGGTGTCTTTACAATTGGTGTAAGTCTTTGTTTACAGGTTTAACACTAGTAATTAGTTTATTATAATCCTGTTAAGACCTGATTAATTGGAACAAACAATTCGTACACTCACCCCATATTCTTGTCGCAGCTGGCTTCACGCACACAAACACACACACGCCGTATTTTTAACTGTCGAAGCAGGTGTCCCTTTTTGAAAGGCTCCAGCCTGCATTTTCTTGCACAAAATTATATAAAACGGTTCCTTATTCTATTTACGCTAACTACAATATAAAACATACCGCCCTGGGCAAATATGCACATATATGTATTGTTGCATATATTCCCCAGGTGGGTTTAAATCAAATTTGACTGTTAATCAAATTTTATTTACACAGCTATATAGGTGTAACTTAAAATTACAATTACATCTTATTAACTAAATTACAATTGGTTTTTAAACGCCTTATAAAAGTAAATATTTTTTTGTCGGTATATAAGAAACAAACCCTTGGTGTGGAGAGTGACCCACTTTTTTTCCCCTAATCTAACATAGCAGCTGTTTACATCCTGCTTTCCTATTGTTGTCGTCAAGACACACACTTGCTGTTATACCTTTTGTTGTCGCCTTATAATTCTCATTCTGTTCCTCTCTCTGTGTGACTCGGCTTTGGTCATAATAAACGATAGACATCCGCATAACTTACAATTGTTCTGTGTACATAACAATGATCATTGTAATCTTTGTGTGTAGTTATGCCGCTACAATTTTGTTGTCGGCTTATTTCTACCTGTTTCCCTCTCTCTCTATACGCACTAGTATAAAGCGAATTAATTGTACTACCACGTTTTGTTTTTCTCTCTCTCAATCCTCTCCCCTCACCTGCCCCCGGAGGGTCAGCTGTATTTTTCTCTTCTCTTAGTATAAAATTAGTTTTATTTCTGTACTCGGTGCGAAACATGTTTTCGGATTGTGCGAGTAATATTAACAATTCTTTAATCGTTTTAATTCCTAGTGTTTTACTGGCGAATCTACTACCTCTGTGAAAGTGATGTGCAAAATTACGTACCACTTTGTGTTGTGCCAAACTGGATCTTAGGTATTTACTTCTTTCGACACGTTGGATTACATACTCCGCTAAGGTGAATCTACCATTATCCTGATACTTGCCATACTCTAATTGGTTTCGTATTCGTTTTTGCGTGTGAATAGTCCCATAGCAACCTTCGAACAATGAGTTTTTAAATTGTTCGTTAGCAGTTAAATTATATCGAACTCTCGTGTACCATCTTACAGCGAAACCTTGAAAATGTTCACTAATAAAGCTACGTTTCTCTTTATAAGTTAACACATTACCTGTTAAATCCATATCTCGTTCTCAGTTCAGTAACAATTTTGTCCTTTCATCATTCAGTGTTGGATCCACCATCAACTTCGTTGCTCCCTTCATCAATTCCGTTTTTAGAAGTTTTACCTTTCCATTTCCACGTTCAATTTTCCCTAGTGTATCTATTTCACTGGAATATTCCTTTGTGGTTTTATTAGGCACGACTACGGCAATTTCTAACCTTATTACTCTGGCTTCCAACTCTTGCGTCTTATTGATGTTTTCATGGACTTGTTCACTGACTGCTTTTATTTCCATATCCTGCTCCTGCTTTGCTACTATAAACTTCTCATACCATTGTTCAGCTACTTGGTTCACACTATCTTTTAATTCTTTCTACCGTTCTGCTTTCTCTTCTTTAAACTCAGATGCATCTATGCAATTATTCGTCTCTACTAGTTGTGTAGTATTATCTACGATATTTTGTTTTAATTTTTCTTTTACTCCTTCTCTTAGTTTTGTATTACATTTTTTTAATTTTCTCTCAATTGTTCTTTATCTGGTTCTAACTCTTCTATGTTTCTATCTAGTCTAGCACATACATTTTGTCTTATACCATATTCGTCGATAAGGTTACCCATCACCTCTATCACTGCCTCCATACTGAAGTTAAACGATATTGACATGTTGAATTATTTTATTTATTCTTTAAAATAATTATTATTGGTAAACCGCGACTTTATTGGTTTTCTTTATTTAATATTATTTATTTATATTTGTTATTATTATAAATCATCTCATGCCAACAATGTCTCTCCTCTTTTTGTTTTGTTGAGCGCCAGTTGAGAAATACACAACAATATTACAATTACAATATAATAACATTAATAACAATGCACTTATTAATTCTGAACCAATTTATTATGGTTCGTTAATTATCGAGCCTGCCAATGAATTATGGCTTCTTTTAATATCGAGCATAACGTTGGCTGCACCAATTTATTATGCAACGTTACAACACTTATACAAATATATTATCATAATCTCAATGCAACTATAATATGTATTACACCGGCCAGTTCGCAGGATTTTGTTTCTCGTTGCGTCAAGTATATGTAGTTGCACAATAAATATATAATTTTTTAAGAGGAGTGAGATGTTGTTGACATGAAATAATCAATTAAACCCGTTTCAAAATAATCGTTCTAACATTTATTACTTGATAGATAAATATATAACTATTAAAATTTCAAACATTATAAAAATAAATATTCCCCTTTATAAGCTTTACAAATCTGTAACCTGCTATGCTATTCATAACATACGGTACAACAAAAATAAACACCCATATAACCTTACTGACTAACCAAACATGTTAAAAACGTTATTTAAATTCTTTTTATTTGTGTATCTGCAGTTAACTCAAATTTTAATTAATGATAGCAACTCATTTACCAACAAAATAATATTAAGATTCAAGAATGAATTTATTGTTGCTATAAACACATAAAAATTATATTACATTTAGTTTCAATCTATTATTGATTTATACTGACAAACCCAAAAATACAACAAAAGATTAGTATTTCTTTTCTACAAGTTGTTGTTAAATTACACTCTCTTATCTAACTACTATTTTACTTTAAAACTCTAATTATTTAAGTTTTTTAAATTCATATTTAAGTTTTTTCGAGAGCTCTCTTCACAAAAATAATATAATTGTTCTTGTATCACCTGCTGATATCTGCCGTTACCGTTGCGTGTGTGTGTGTGTGTGTGAGTGTGTGTGTGTGTGTGTGTGTGTGTGTGTGTGTGTGTGTGTGTGTGTGTGTGTGTGTGTGTGTGTGTGTGTGTGTGTGTGTGTGTGTGTGTGTGTGTGTGTGTGTGTGTGTGTGTGTGTGTGTGTGTGTGTCCAGAATCCTGAGAGTATGCTGATGATGATGATGACTATGCTGATGCGGTGTTTGTTGCTCTATGGGTTATTGCTGTTTCTGATGCTCCAGCGCTCCTCCTTACGTCTTGGTGTGAGTGTGGTACAGTGTGTGTGTGTCCGGTCGATCTGCAATCGGGCAGCGTGACGTCGTGTGTAGATTTCTTGAGTCTGTGTGTGTGATCGCCCAAAATTGCCAGAGGTATTTATACTGGTGGCGATTTGACAGGTACAGGTCTGCTTTCGACAAGCTAGAGATGGTCAGTTCGCGCCAAGGCGTCCTTTTTATTAGACTCACTTTTTCGTTAATTATCGCGAACTCATGACCATCCTTGTCACAGGAGCGATATCATTGTTTGCGTAATTTTTTTCTGGTCACTCACATATACCACACATGTTAATTACTCTTCAATTACACTAGTAATTAATATTAATTAGTTAGCCTCTTTAATATTGTACCTTTGGAAATAAATTTTACAATACCATACTCGTTAAAAATCCCTTAACGTAATGGTGTCTTTACAATTGGTGTAAGTCTTTGTTTACAGGTTTAACACTAGTAATTAGTTTATTATAATCCTGTTAAGACCTGATTAATTGGAACAAACAATTCGTACACTCACCCCATATTCTTGTCGCAGCTGGCTTCACGCACACAAACACACACACGCCGTTTTTTAACCGTCGAAGCAGGTGTCCCTTTTTGACAGGCTCCAGCCTGGATTATCTTGCACAAAATTATATAAAACGGTTCCTTATTCTATTTACGCTAATTACAATATAAAACATACCGCCCTGGGCATATGCACATATATGTATTGTTCCAAAATATATATATTTATGTGTGTGTGTGTGTGTGTGTGTGTGTGTATATGTATATATATAGTCTATTGTAATAAAAAAAATTCGATTACGTTGTTTTGAGTTGACTATTAGTTGAAATTTCTTTTACGCCCCGCATTGGTTGCGTCAATTTGTAATAACAAATTCTAATGCTCTATTTTTAATTGATTATTATTTATTTATTAACATTATTTACGTTACCTTTAATATAATGCTCCGCGTTGGTTGCGTCAATTTGTAATAAGACGATTCTTACTGTTTGTTTTCTATTAATTATGTTGAAAAAAAATATTCTTCTGAATTAGTATTACTTGTAAAGCCCCGCGTTGCCGGCGCCAATTTGTAATAAAACGGTTTCTCTCGCGAATTAACTTGTGTTGTAATATGCTCCGTGTTGGAAGCGCCAATCTGTAACGTTTGATTCTCTGACTAGTTATTCTTTAATTATTTATTTTTTATTAAAGAAAAATAATTGTTATTTGTTTTGTTGGTTTTGAAAAAAATTAGTAAAATAATTGTTTGGCGGAATTGGTTTTGTTGACTTTCGCGTTCGATTGTAGTTTCGAGTTGCCTATTGTAGATTATCTTCGTGGTCCTTTATTGACGATGAAGTTCGAATCGCCAATACTATTTCACTTTTCTTTTCTCGAACAAATAACCTTTAACTTTACCTTATTCTATAAATAAAACTCATTCAACATTAGTTAGGAATAATTATTAACATTTTTATTTTTATTAATTAAGTTAAACGACTCTAATGGTCGAAGTTATTAATTGACTGTATCGATCCTTGCTTTCACTTTGATTCTAAATTATTTTCTTATAATATCTCAGTTCGGGGTTCTTTAGACTGTTATTAAAGCTCAAAATGTCCACAACGAAGTACTACACATTACAATTATTTAATTCTTATTTACTAATACAAATAAATTTTATTTTAATAAAGTGTGACAAAATAATAATTTACTTCCAATGTCAATGCAATGCATTGTGGTCCTACCCAGCATCCAACGTAACAAAAACAAGATGGCAGCTTGTTGTTCAACTAACTCTATGTGAAATATATTCACCACCAGTTTTTTCAAATAAAATAATTTATACCGAATGTTCATTATGTTTAAGTTAGTTTTCTTTTCTTTCCACTAGTGTTCTGTTGAAAAAAATATTAGTTGATTTAATCTTGGTGTTGTGAAGTTGTAACTGTGTTATTGGTTAAAAGGTTAAGTCTCACCAAATTGTAGAGTAATTTATTCACTTTTTGGTTTTTTGCTTATTCTTATTTTACTTGTTATTATTTTATATTATCTTCATTTCTTCCACCTAATTTTGATTCTCTTGTTTTATAACATTTTCACTGTTTTGTTCCACTTAGATTTGATTCTCTGTTATACTTTGAGGCTCTTAACTGCACAGAGATGACCAGGATACTTTCGTGTCTAACAATAGAATAATAAATGTTTCTTTTTCCTCCAACTGGCTTGACCAAAATTAACTAAATTCCTATTGGTCAATACCGTTGTGTTCAAGTGTCATGTGACCCTGATTATTTAAAATTTACAATTTTTACATTTTATACTCCAAATTACTCCCTATTCAGTATTTAATAAACCTTGAATTATCTAACAGAATGATATTCCTAATAAAATTACAAACATTTTGACACCTCACACGACACATGTCTGTGCCCTAATAGTTAATTTAGAAATTTACAAAATTCTATCTTATGGATCATTATATATAAGTTCTGACACTTCCTAAATTATATTACAATTATATTAAACTATTAAAATGTTGTTAAAATTTAATTAAAGCCTATTTTGGTATTTATATCACTTCTTATTAATTTACAATAATGTGGTGGTTTACTTTAGATTTACAACAATTTTTATGTAGACACTGGCCTATTACTTAATACGTCCTCATAGTACAATGTTTCACTTTACAAATGTTATATGGACTGGTGGCTTAGTATATTATTATTCTTATTACATTAAATTAAATTGTTCATTGCATACTTATTTTTTGAATTGCTTCTGATAAACTAATTAACATAGAACCAACATATTAACATAATGTTAAGCCATCAGGCTCAAACTCTAATCAACATTGAACAATAGAACTATTTTGTTTAATAACTTCTTATTACTATAAACAAGTTTTGACATATTATTTGTAATGAAGCAAACGATAGCATTTTCCCTTTAATTAACATTAATAACAAAATAGGGAATCGTTAGTAACAAATCTTAAAACTTAATAGTATTCTATGAACATTAAACAATTGACTTAATCTACTACTAATGTTACCTTTTAGTTCTTTACATTCTGACACCTTTAAATGAATGGTTACTCATAAGGTATATTGAATACCAGTCCCTTCACACTCTAAATTTTCTTTTTATGTAAGCACACATTGTTTTTGATTTGTTGTGACTGTATTCTATTCACTATACACTGCCACTAATACTCACAGTCCTATCTGTATATTTAGTGACTATTATCTCACAACTATCTTTGTACTTCATAATTGATTGTCCTGATCACATATAATCATTAATAATATAAATATTTATTTCTTACTAGTTTAACATACAGTTTATTTTATCCTACATTGCACTGTACTCATTGTGGTCATTTTGTATTTTATGTTTCGTAACTAAGTGGATTATTTTATTAAGGGTATTTTATGTTGGTTTTAATTGTATTTTGGGTCTTCCATTTCGTCGTTTTACAAAATATATATATATATATATAATATGTCTTTCCTATAATACATTAACTAAAACTTCCGGTTATATAGTCACATGATATCGCAAAAGACCTATATATATATATATATATATGTGTGTGTGTGTGTGTGCGTGTGTGTTTGTATATATGTATGTAAAACATGTATATGTTACATACATACCTATATATACCTATATACGAGTATGTTTTATATATATATATATAAATATATATATATATGTGTGTGTGTGTGTGTGTGCGTGTGTGTATATATATATAACATGTGACTACATTTTCGAACGTTTTAGTGAATGTATTATAGGAAAAACATTTAGCCTACTACATTACTTAAAAGCGTGTGTTAATGTAAGTTATATTTGTTACTATTTTACTATATAACTTACATTGTGTGTTAGGTATACATAATTTACTATATTACTATATCCCACGCGCGCCCGTGCGTGCGTGCGTGCGTGCGTGCGTGCGTGCGTGCGTGTGTGTGTGTGTGTGTGTGTGTGTGTGTGTGTGTGTGTGTGTGTGTGTGTGTGTGTGTGTGTGTGTGTGTGTGTGTGTGTGTGTGTGTGTGTGTGTGTGTGTGTGTGTGTGTGTGTGTGTGTGTGTGTGTGTGTGTGTGTGTGTGTGTGTGTGTGTGTGTGTGTGTGTGTGTGTGTGCGCGTGTGCGTGTGTGTGATCGTCTCTGCAATGACGTTAATACAGCATGTGTTTGAAATCTGTTTTATCACTTATCAACACTTACCATACCTAGTCCAAACATGCATACGGATTAAGCAAAACAAACGCACGTACATGCATGCACAAACAAATTTGCTGTTAGATAAACGAATGGAAAATTAAGTACCTAGTAATGTAAGCCTAAACCCATTAGGTTTTAACATTTCAAACTTCGGATACGGTAGACTCAGTTTTCCAGGTTCTAGGAGATCCGACCCGTTTACTAAAGACGCCTTTCCTTCTGCGTAATCGAACAGTTTTATAGCCCGCGTCTTTTTCTGGCCAAGGTAGACTACATCCGGCCGTTGGGTTCTGTTAGACCCGTAGGCCGAATACTCGTCGTCGTCGTCCGCACATTTTGTCAACAACGATTTCGTTAGTAAAACGAAAACACATACGGACAGAAACATTTTCGATCGTTTTTAAACAACCTTGATTTTGCTATGTACAAATAACAATTTCCTCACAACACTTTATAGATAATTTGTTGGTTTCTTTTATAAGATTAGGAAAGGTCTAAGTTCAGACGTAGTAATTATTAATTCACATGTTATCAATAAAAATTAATTGCCAATTAGTTGATAAGGTAACATTTATTTTATTCTGCAATTACTTCATGTTAGTCAAATTAAAAAAAAAATAAAATAGTGCAAGTTTAAGTAGTGACAGAAACAGTGATTGTCAGCAAAGAGTAAACCTAAAGACGAATGAGTCACTATATATTGTACGCAATAAGGAATTTACCCGCATCCAAGTTAAATTAATAAACCATAATTATCGTGGAACCTCAAAGTATAGGCTACAGTATTACGTAGTTATAAATGATATTATTATTATTATTATTATTGTTATTATTATTATTAATCTTCCGGGATTAAACCAAGGCTGGTTTGTTCCGGTCTCAAATAGACAAAGACTAGAGCTGGTCACTCCAGCGCTTCCTCGGACGTCCCACACCTCTCCGTCCCCTCGGCTTATAGTTCCATAGTTGTTTGGGGATGCGGCAGTCGTCCATTCGGCAAAGATGTTCCCACCAATTCAGCCGATACTGGGCGATCCTGTCGAGTATACTCATGATATTAAGTTCTTGCCGTATATCTGTGTTTCTTCTGTGATCGTGGAGAGTAGTCTATACCCTGCCACGTGCTTGAGAAATCTCATTTCAGATTTCAGCCGCTTGGATCCGACTGACCTGGCCTTTCGTTAAAGTCCAATTCTCAGACCCATAAAGAAGTGTGGGAAGAGCCATCGCCTTGTAGAATTTTAGATGTGTTTCTTTACTTGCTGACTTAAGGATTCGTCTAATGGTCCCACACATAAGGCTGAACTTATGCAACTTATTGACAACGTCGTTGCTTGCATTATTAGACACACTGCAATCCAGGTATTCAAAATTGCTAACTTGTTTCAGGACAGTACCATCTATAACAATTTTTGCCCGTACGGGATCAGTTCCACGAAAAGCCATCACCTTGGTGTTAAGTGTGGATGTTTGCAATCCAGAGTCTTTGCAGATTCGATTTAACAAATGTAGCCTATACCCATCTACAATATGTTTTCAGAGTCCGATATAATAGCCTGAACGTCCGCAAACAACAAAGTGTCAATTGTAGAGTGACCAATCACAAAATGTTCTGGAAGACACATCTGTGAGTTTTCTGTGACATTGTCAAAATACAAATTAAAAATAGAAGGTGATAATGGACACCCTTGTAGTACTCCACAATTGATCAGGCCAACTCTAGGAGCTGTTCTCGGTTTCCCTGCTTCTATTAAGATTGTATTCTCCACACTAAGACTCTGTATTGCTCTAATTAGATATTGTGGGATCCCTTTCCTTGCCATTACTGCCCAAGGAAAAGTGAAGGAGAGTTTGCTCCGATTCACTTTGTCAAACGCCTTCCCGAAGTATAATAATAATAATAATTATTATTATAACAATAATAATAACAAAAATAATAATAATAATTATTATTATTATTATTATTGATATGACTGTAGTTTTTACAATAAACCGTTATTAGAAAACTAAAGTAGTGCATCTCCGAAGTACCAAAATGCTCACTGCCTTGTAATAACATTACCTGTGGTGTAAACAAAACTTATGGTCATTCACAAAAATTACAAGCGGCGGGCAAAGGACCCTGTACTTTTATCTCTAACGGGATTTTAACATTGAAAATCTTTATAAGGACGTGTCGCATATTTGTGGCCGATCGGTGGTGCGTGATCGAAAATAGGAACCGGTGAGTTTCCGTAGAAACTACTTCTTTGTTGTCAATAACGTAGTAGGCCTACACATATAAAACTTCGCTTATGAATGCGACAACATTTAACTTATAATCTGTACATTGGTAAATGAAGAATGAATTCATTGATTGGTGAATGAAGAATGAATTCATTGATTGGTGAATGAATATCTATATAAATAAAAATGTAAATGTTCGTTTGTTCAAAATCTTAAATCTCCGAAAGTTCTTCACCGATTGCTTTGAAATTTTTTCACAACGTTGCATTCGAATACGCGCGTGTTTTTATATACCTATTATACAGATGTCACACCTGTGACAGGTAAAAACATGCTTTTTTTGAAAAACAGCGCCATCTGTCGGACGTAACAGCAACACACGCAATACTAAACATTGCTCATGCCCGACAGCGTGCTTCTTGACAGCACGTTTAATTATTTCGTGTGACATTGCGTTGGAATTGAGCTGTGTCGTTTACCGTAGCGTTCATTTCGTGAATATAGTTTATTTTTTATTTTTTCATTGTTTTTCATTTCGTGTTTCTAACTGTTTTTCTTATTTTTCAGTGCAATTGGCGGTGAAATTGAGCTTTGCCGATTGATTTTCATTTGAATTCAAATTATATCGTGAAATTGACCTCTTCGGAGTGATTTGTTCGAGCGGATTGAAATATTTCATTTCTCATTGCGTTGGAATTGATCTGTGTCGATTGATCTGCGTTTGAATTGAAATATTTCGTTAGTATTTTTTATTTTATATGTTTTTTATAACTTTCTTTCTTCTTTTTCAGTGCAATCGATCTGCTTTAGTTCATCAAAATAATGCCTTGCAGAAGATCAAACGTAGATCGTCGTACTCGCGGAGCGGAAGCAGTGCGACGAGTAATTGCAAATCAAACTGAGGAAGAACGGGCATCAGCGAGCGAGCGAAACAGAGAAAGAATGGCTCAAATACGTGCCGATGAAGCAGCAGAGCGACGTGCAGCCAGACGTGAGGATGCACGGTTGCGAGCACGGCGATCGCGTTCTGCAGCTTCAGATCTGCTTCGTTCTCAACAGAATGAACGCGACAGGCTGAGAGTGGCTGAAAGACGTCAACGAGAAATAGCAGATCAGCGTCAAACACGACTCCGTGCTCAGCAATAACGCGATTACAATCGCCTTGCATTCCGGTACAAACCAGCTGATGATTATAGTTTGAGCCGGCATGTTCTCATCGGCACTATGACTGAAGTGTGTCCTCATTGCAAGGCTCTGAAATTTAATGGAGAAACGAAAGGAATGTGAAGCGCCGCCGGAAAAATTAAAATGCCTCAACGTGGAGAACCGCCAGAGCCATTAAAAACTTTGCTTGCCGGATATACCGCCGAATCAAAGCATTTCCTATCTAACATCAGGAAATACAACTCATGCTTCCAAATGACGTCGTTCGGCGCAGAAATCGTAACAGCTCGATTCATGCCAACTTTCAAAGTGAAAGGACAAATTTATCATAAAGCCGGCTCCCTGCTTCCGTTCCCAGATGGTCAACATAAATTCCTACAAATGTATTTCATCGGTGATGGCAATGATGAATTGAATGCACGCTGCGGCATTTCCACCGGCATAAAAAGTTCCATCGTTTCCCAGCTGCAAGAGCTTCTTCACGAAAAAACAAATTAGTGCGTTTGTTCAAAACAGCAATTGACATGATGCCATCTGATACACACACGATTGTTATTCATGCTGACAAAACGCCTGCTGGAGAACATATGAGAAGATTCAATGCTCCAACTATAGACGAAGTGACAATTGTTATAGTCGGAGATCAATTCCAACCTAGAGATACTGTTCTTCATCGGAGAAACGACCAATTGACAAACGTTGCAGAAACTCATCGATGCTACGATGCCCTGCAATATCCAAACATTTTTTGGGATGGTGCCGATGGATATCACTTGAACGTTAAGATGATAAATCCAGTCAGTGGCGAAGAAACAAATAAGAAATGCAGCGCAATGAACTATTATTCATATCGATTAATGATTCGAGAGAATGAAGACAATCACATTTTGAAATGCCGTCAATTGCTTCACCAATTCGTATGTGAAGTGTCTCTCGTGGTTTCAAAGCATAAAGTCTTCTTGTGTCGATTTTGGCCTCGCTTATATACTCTCTGTAAGGTGCATTGTTTTAATTTTTATTCATGACTTCCGGTATTTTTTAGTAACATTTTCTTCTGGAACGTTCGAGAATATGCAAATAGAACATCATGGAACAAATTCGACTTCCGTAGAAGCTTTAGAACAAAAACTTCTTGTTCTTCATACTAAGGATATTACTGAAATTATTCTGGTATTTGTCAAACAATTTTACAGAACTACTTACAATCTGCATGTCATTATTATTTTTAGATTCTCTGCTTTCAGCTGATTAAAATGATACCATTCATGATTGGTTTTAAATAAAATAAATCTAATAAATTAACATAAAATACATATCCTTACCTTGTAGTGTTTATACAAAATTCTAGTTTTCTTATTAATAAAATGTTATTAAGTTCCTCGGCTCTTACTATAACATTAACACATAACATAATTAGCTGTACATAACAAAACAAACAAATATGAAAGCACATAACATAATTAATTTCATTTTTCTGTAGTCATAACATATGGCCTAGTTTTTTTTTTGTCACTTATTTATAGTAATTTGTCATTTTTGGTATTATTTCTGGGATTTTTTGGGTATTCTCTTAGAGTTTATTATATTGTTTATCTTTGGGAATACCTGGTTTTTCCTAATACATTTTAATTTTATTGTAATCTCAATTAGCATCTCACTGTCTTTGTACAGATGAGCTATTTCATGTGTGTGACAAATTTCACTTTTATATTTAAAAATTGTCTATGAATTAAGCTTGTCTTTAATTGAGCAAGTATTTTTCCATTGTACATTATAGAATTGTATCTTTTTGTATACTCTTTCTAATATTAAACAATTAATCTGTCAAATATGACTAATTTTGTGACTGTTTTTTGATCTCAGCTTAGTATGGTCTATGTAACTAGTTTTATAACATGACTGTTAAAGTGTTTTAGGTGGTCATATTTATAAGTATAGTTACTTTATATTGTGTTTCAACTTTGAAATACAAGTTTGTTGCATTTTGATAACTTTAAAGTCATAAAGTTTACAATTTTACATGTTCACCACATGTCTTCAGTTTAACACAGTTTTTGGTTATTTTCATTAACTTCTAATCCATTTACAGATTTCTCTCTTTGAAGTATTTTGTTTGTCTTTATCTAATTGACATTTACATCTAGTTTTTTTTCTTGATTTTATAATAATTAATTTTCACATACATCTGAGTGATTGGTCTCAACTCTAAAACTTTGATTTTCTGTTACAAAATTACATATTTTTTATTTTAATTTACATCCTATTTAATGATGTGTTTAAATCATTTGATACATCTATTTTATATATATTATAAAGTATTGGAATAGATCTTGTCTATTATTTCACAATAAATTGGTTTTTATGCTCTATTCAGAGTTACATTTCTAACATTTCATGACCTCATTTTGGACACTTCTGTGATTATTTGTTTCTCTTATTATACAATATCAGTTTTATTCTGTTCTTCACTTAAACAATATATGGGGTTTGAGTCTTGGTCAAAGTCTTCGTCGCTTTTACATATTATTGATATTAACTATTGGACAATATTACTAAATTTTTTTTTTTTATTACTTGGGTTCGATACTGGTCATTTCACCTTCCTCTTATGATAATTTACTTTTGCAATTATTTTCTTTATGGAACGTTTTGTGACGTTACATATGCCTCCTCGTTAAAATTGATAATTTGGGAAAAACATTTCTTTAGTTTTGATGAAATTATCATTTCTATATAAACCTTTTATTCTTTTATATTATAATTAGATTCCTGAACTACTCCTTTAATATATTACTCCATCTCTTTATCCATGTCTGAATCTTTACCATATCTCCTGTTCCTTTCCTTTACCTTGTTGTTAATTATTTAATCTTTGATTCATTATAACTCCCTAACAATTCCCTAACTTTTATAGCGGGTTCGGAGTCAGAGGGGCCCCATTGGCAATCCATTCTCCGCCGTTCCCTAACTATAACCACTGAAATCAGAGGAAACACATCTGTGTCCAGAAAATATATAAGACGTACTTATAAATTGCACCTTCGCAACAAATAATAATAATAATAAAATTCATATTCAAAGATCATAGGCTCCTACACATAAATTCTCTTTCTTAATCTCTTCTGATGATTTCTCAATTATATTAATATACTGTTCTCCGCAGGTAAAATTATCTTTTAAAATCATTCGATGTCAATAATAGATTAGTTGTCCTTTTCATAGCTATATTTATAAATTCATCATCACCTCCTTATGTAACACACTGTTTCCCTTTTTTTTTATCATTTCCTTTTAGTATCAATTATATGACAGTATTCCTCCTCCTTAGTAATATCAATTGTTATTTGGTTGTTCAATAATTTATTTAATTAATTTGAATAACATAGTAAATTATGTCTTTTCCTCCTTTCCTTCTCTCCTTCTCTAAGTACGGGTAAGTTGGTAAATTTACGTTGACTTGGCTGTTGGAAATAAATTTATATTTTACATATATGTTTTTGCCTTTGGTGGAAGGTGTCCTTCTCGTATTTATATTTATTAATAATATTCTATTCCTTTCTCTCCTTCCCTAAGTACGGGTAAGTTGGTAAATTTACGTTGATTTGTATTTTTTATTCATAACGACGCCTGATTATATGTACCCTTTATTTTATTATTGACAGTGTCTGTTACCTCGTATGTATTGTTTTCTTTATCTTTCATGTCTATTTTTTCGTCCAGTTACCCCATAATATTGGATCAGTGATGGGCTGTCCTACTTTTTCACTGCCGCGTCTAGTTTAAATGAGTGTTTGTCTCACTTGCCCGGTCTCCCGGAACATTGGGTTGCTGACTTGTCTGTGGTTCCTGTCTGACCTCTGGGTTACCACTAATAGGTCTGCTATTTGTTGTATTATTTTGATTACCGATTTGTGTTTGCTGTGGGTAATACACATAAGTTGGTAAATTATGTTGGTACGGTCGTTGGCTATTGGCCACCGCATAGTTTACCTGGGGTCTGTACTCCTGATTCTTTCTATCACCTCCGCCTTGATAGCCTCCGTTCCGATAATTATTTCCTTGATTATAATTATTCCCTCTATAATTGTTGCCCCGATAATTATTTCCTTGATAGCTATTTCTATAATAGTTATTTTCTGGGTAATTATTTTGATTTGGCCCCGGGTTGTTACGGTTATTCGGGCTCTGATTATTGTTATTGCGGTTATTTACTGGGATGTTATTGTTATGGTTGTTTGGATTGAAACTACTACCATTCCGATTTGGCCCGTTGTTACTATTGTAATAGTCTACCTTAC
This sequence comes from Magicicada septendecula, assembly GCA_034769895.1. Taxonomy (NCBI): domain Eukaryota; kingdom Metazoa; phylum Arthropoda; class Insecta; order Hemiptera; family Cicadidae; genus Magicicada; species Magicicada septendecula. The sequence goes on along the minus strand of CM068368.1, from coordinate 81,395,275 downwards.
GACTGGGGGGTTGGTAGTCTTGAAACTTTCCCGCAGACTCGCAGTTCTCTAATAACTTCGCTAAGTCAGTGATTTTACTGAGTTGCTGGTATAATTGCGCGTCTTTATTACCATAGCTAAAGTGTCGAGCCAATTGTCTTACCAAGCATTCTTCTGGGATTGGCGGTATTAATTTTCGAGCTAAACATATCTTTCCCAGGAAATATGATGTTGGGGATTGTCCCTTGGATGCGTCGTATTTCCCGTAAAATATATACATTCTTACCTTGTTTTGTGCCGTTTCTGACCAATATTTTTCCTTGAATTGGCGTTTGAATTCATTCAGGTTGGTTATTTCGGGTCGTATTGCTATCCACCAATTATCCCTTGTATTCCGGAATGTTTCATCTAACATTTCCCTTATTCTATCCCATCTTGTTTCCCTATTTCTCTCTATGAACTCTTCCATCCTTTCTAAAAATTCAATAGGGTTCCGGCGATAATTTTGGAAATTAATTACCTCCCTATTTTCGCTATGACACGTATGGGTACTTAAGATCGGTGTGTCCCTTAGCACTTCTAATCTCTCCTGCAGGTATTTCTCCCATTGATCAATTTCATTTATATTATTTTTATTGGTTCTTATTTGTTCGTCTAACCTATTAGCTATGTCATACGTTCTTTGTATCCTCTCGCTAACGTCTTTCCGGACTTCTCCTACCTCCTTCATAATTTCGTCCTGGTTTTGCCTGACTTTATTATCGAGAGTTTGAACACTTTGTTTCGTCTCTACAGTTCGTTCCTCCATGGTTTCAAAACGGGTATCATTTCCTTCCTGCAATCTTTCTAATTGTTTCGCCATTGTTTCGACCCTCCTGTCACTGTCGACTTTACTATCGTCGATTTTTTGGTTTACCGTCTCATAATTTGAACTGATTTCCTCTTTCAGGGACACTATACTTTTTATTTTCCTCCTGAAATACCTCCAGCTTTTTTCCATTGTCATTGATCTTATCAGTTATATACTTCCTTAAAGATTCCATCTTTTTATCTAATTCCTCCTTATCCTCTTGTCTATCTTTCCTCAGGGATTCTATTAACGTCTCAAATTTTTTTTCCGTTTTTTCATTGGACGATTCTATACTTTCTTTATTATCTTCTCTCAGGGATTCTATATTTTTGTTATTTTCCTCCTTTAGGGATTCTATATTTTTGTTATTTTTCTCCTTTAGGGATTCTATTAACGTCTCCGTTTTCTCATTACTGTTATTAGTATTTTTGTTTATTGTTTCTTCCATTCTTTGGAACATCACCATTATTGCGTTCATGTCGACGCTCCCTGTTGCTTTTTCCGGTTCGGATTTCTCTGTTTCATCCCTTTTTTGTGTGGGTTTATCTGTTTGGTCTCCCATTTGTATGGGTCTTTCTCTCGCCTGTTCCTCTGGTTCATCTCCCGTTTGCATGGGTTTTTCAATTTCTGGTATGGGCGACTCTAATTCAATCTCCTCAACTTGGACTACCTCCCCATCTTCCACACTTAATTCGGGTTCTATGTTTTTCTTCCCCTTCTTTCCTTTTGGTAGCGGCATCTTGATTTGTTGATAGTTGCCGGGCTTGTTCCTTTCCTTTCAAGCCTCACTAGTTGGGCTGCCAATTTATAACGAATTAAAAGTGTTACGTCTCGTCGTCGTCAATTTGTAACGTTTGAGGTGTGTCTTGTCGGGTGTTATACTCCGCGCACTTATACTTACTAATTGCCTGTTTCTCTTCGAAGATGTAGTCCTGCAAACACAACTTATGCTAATATGTGTGTATGGGCGCCACTTGGATATTTAGTCCAAGAAATTATTATTATTTAAAATTGATTTCTAAATTGTTAAATTAGTTATAGAAAAAAATGTAAACAAGACAATTTGAGTTGCAAATAACGTATGTTTAATGACTTTTCTTTCATAAAAATCGTCTGAAGGACTAACAATAAAATTATGTAAAATTGCAGAGTTACAAAAATTATTGACAAGATTTTATTAAGTACCGGCTAATAAATATTTTATTGCTCAGTTGAATTGCATGAATTTAATCTTTGAAAAAACTTTATACTCACGACGTGACTCCTTTGAACTACCAAGACAAATCAGTGGGATGGTTTACAAAATTCGTGTGAACTGAAAGTGTTTGATATATGTAGTACAATTGTGTGACAAAGATACCAGGTAAAAGAATTTTAATTTTGGACAACTCACGTTCCGGTGGGTAAGTATTTCCTTCACTGGACACTGTTCTTGGGGACGACTCCAATCTTGCGCCTCTTCGTATTTACGCTTCCTCACTCACTTGTAACTATTTAAAAGTCAAATTACGATTTGAAAACTCCGCACAATTTAAATAAAAATCGTACTGTTTCTATGCTTTAAATCGTTGCCGGCGAAAAACAGCTGACTGCGTTCCGTGACCTCGCTATACTGCCGTCTCAGCGCTAGCTACGAACTCAATGTAGGCTTGCGTTAGTAATTTGTTTGGGATTTTGTCAAAGTCTGTTTATGTCGCTAATACCAGCAAAATTTGATTTTTCTCTATTAAAACCGGTCCTTTTCAGGGTCGCTGGATATTTGGCTGTGTACGTTCTATTAGAATTGGCGTGCTGTTGCCCTATTCAACATGCACGTTAGCGAATTAGCGATATCCTCCTTTTTAGGTTAAGTATGTATTTCGTCTGGTACGGGAAAAAGCCTTTTTTAAGTTTTCGGGTTGGATTCCTCTTCTTCGAGTTCGCCTTGGATTAGATGTTCGAATTCGTATGTGAAGTGTCTCTCGTGGTTTCAAAGCATAAAGTCTTCTTGTGTCGATTTTGGCCTCGCTTATATACTCTCTGTAAGGTGCATTGTTTTAATTTTTATTCATGCCTTCCGGTATTTTTTAGTAACATTTTCTTCTGGAACGTTCGAGAATATGCAAATAGAACATCATGGAACAAATTCGACTTCCGTAGAAGCTTTAGAACAAAAACTTCTTGTTCTTCATACTAAGGATATTACTGAAATTATTCTGGTATTTGTCAAACAATTTTACAGAACTACTTACAATCTGCATGTCATTATTATTTTTAGATTCTCTGCTTTCAGCTGATTAAAATGATACCATTCATGATTGGTTTTAAATAAACTAAATCTAATAAATTAACATAAAATACATATCTTTACCTTGTAGTGTTTATACAAAATTCTAGTTTTCTTATTAATAAAATGTTATTAAGTTCCTCGGCTCTTACTATAACATTAACACATAACACAATTAGCTGTACATAACAAAACAAACAAATATGAAAGCACATAACATAATTAATTTCATTTTTCTGTAGTCATAACATATGGCCTAGTTTTTTTTGTCACCTATTTATAGTAATTCGTCATTTTTGGTATTATTTCTGGGATTTTTTGGGTATTCACTTAGAGTTTATTATATTGTTTATCTTTGGGAATACCTGGTTTTTCCTAATACATTTTAATTTTATTGTAATCTCAATTAGCATCTCACTGTCTTTGTACAGATGAGCTATTTCATGTGTGTGACAAATTTCACTTTTATATTTAAAAATTCTCTATGAATTAAGCTTGTCTTTAATTGAGCAAGTATTTTTCCATTGTACATTATAGAATTGTATCTTTTTGTATACTCTTTCTAATATTAAACAATTAATCTGTCAAATATGACTAATTTTGTGACTGTTTTTATCTCAGCTTAGTATGGTCTATGTAACTAGTTTTATAACTTGACTGTTAAAGTGTTTTAGGTGGTCATATTTATAGGTATAGATACTTTATATTGTGTTTCAACTTTAAAATACAAGTTTGTTGCATTTTGATAACTTTAAAGTCATAAAGTTTACAATTTTACATGTTCACCACATGTCTTCAGTTTAACACTGTTTTTGGTTATTTTCATTAACTTCTAATTCATTTACAGATTTCTCTCTTTGAAGTATTTTGTTTGTCTTTATCTAATTGACATTTACATCTAGTTTTTTTTCTTGATTTTATAATAATTAATTTTCACATACATCTGAGTGATTGGTCTCAACTCTAAAACTTTGATTTTCTGTTACAAAATTACATATTTTTTATTTTAATTTACATCCTATTTAATGATGTGTTTAAATCATTTGATACATCTGTTTTATATATATTATAAAGTATTGGAATAGATCTTGTCTATTATTTCACAATAAATTGGTTTTTATGCTCTATTCTGAGTTACATTTCTAACATTTCATGACCTCATTTTGGACACTTCTGTGATTATTTGTTTCTCTTATTATACAATATCAGTTTTATTCTGTTCTTCACTTAAACAATATATGGGGTTTGAGTCTTGGTCAAAGTCTTCGTCGCTTTTACATATTATTGATATTAACTATTGGACAATATTACTAAATTTTTTTTTTTTATTACTTGGGTTCGATACTGGTCATTTCACCTTCCTCTTATGATAATTTACTTTTGCAATTATTTTCTTTATGGAACGTTTTGTGACGTTACATATGCCTCCTCGTTAAAATTGATAATTTGGGAAAAACATTTCTTTAGTTTTGATGAAATTATCATTTCTATATAAACCTTTTATTCTTTTATATTATAATTAGATTCCTGAACTACTCCTTTAATATATTACTCCATCTCTTTATCCATGTCTGAATCTTTACCATATCTCCTGTTCCTTTCCTTTACCTTGTTGTTAATTATTTAATCTTTGATACATTATAACTCCCTAACAATTCCCTAAATTTCATAGCGAGTTCGGAGTCAGAGGGGCCCCATTGGCAATCCATTCTCCGCCGTTCCCTAACTATAACCACTGAAATCAGAGGAAACACATCTGTGTCCAGAAAATATATAAGACGTACTTATAAATTGCACCTTCGCAACAAATAATAATAATAATAAAATTCATATTCAAAGATCATAGGCTCCTACACATAAATTCTCTTTCTTAATCTCTTCTGATGATTTCTCAATTATATTAATATACTGTTCTCCGCAGGTAAAATTATCTTTTAAAATCATTCGATGTCAATAATAGATTAGTTGTTGTTTTCATAGCTATATTTATAAATTCATCATCACCTCCTTATGTAACACACTGTTTCCCTTTTTTTTTTATCATTTCCTTTTAGTTTCAATTATATGACAGTATTCCTCCTCCTTAGTAATATCAATTGTTATTTGGTTGTTCAATAATTTATTTAATTAATTTGAATAACATAGTAAATTATGTCTTTTCCTCCTTTCCTTCTCTCCTTCTCTAAGTACGGGTAAGTTGGTAAATTTACGTTGACTTGGCTGTTGGAAATAAATTTATATTTTACATATATATTTTTGCCTTTGGTGGAAGGTGTCCTTCTCGTATTTATATTTATTAATAATATTCTGTTCCTTTCTCTCCTTCCCTAAGTACGGGTAAGTTGGTAAATTTACGTTGACTTGTATTTTTTATTCATAACGACGCCTGATTATATGTACCCTTTATTTTATTATTGACAGTGTCTGTTACCTCGTATGTATTGTTTTCTTTATCTTTCATGTCTATTTTTTCGTCCAGTTACCCCATAATATTGGATCAGTGATGGGCTGTCCTACTTTTTCACTGCCGCGTCTAGTTTAAATGAGTTTTTGTCTCACTTGCCCGGTCTCCCGGAACATTGGGTTGCTGACTTGTCTGTGGTTCCTGTCTGACCTCTGGGTTACCACTAATAGGTCTGCTATTTGTTGTATTATTTTGATTACCGATTTGTGTTTGCTGTGGGTAATACACATAAGTTGGTAAATTATGTTGGTACGGTCGTTGGCTATTGGCCACCGCATAGTTTACCTGGGGTCTGTACTCCTGATTCTTTCTATCACCTCCGCCTTGATAGCCTCCGTTCCGATAATTATTTCCTTGATTATAATTATTCCCTCTATAATTGTTGCCCCGATAATTATTTCCTTGATAGCTATTTCTATAATAGTTATTTTCTGGGTAATTATTTTGATTTGGCCCCGGGTTGTTACGGTTATTCGGGCTCTGATTATTGTTATTGCGATTATTTACTGGGATGTTATTGTTATGGTTGTTTGGATTGAAACTACTACCATTCCGATTTGGCCCGTTGTTACTATTGTAATAGTCTACCTTACGACTGGGGGGTTGGTAGTCTTGAAACTTTCCCGCAGACTCGCAGTTCTCTAATAACTTCGCTAAGTCAGTGATTTTACTGAGTTGCTGGTATAATTGCGCGTCTTTATTACCATAGCTAAAGTGTCGAGCCAATTGTCTTACCAAGCATTCTTCTGGGATTGGCGGTATTAATTTTCGAGCTAAACATATCTTTCCCAGGAAATATGATGTTGGGGATTGTCCCTTGGATGCGTCGTATTTCCCGTAAAATATATACATTCTTACCTTGTTTTGTGCCGTTTCTGACCAATATTTTTCCTTGAATTGGCGTTTGAATTCATTCAGGTTGGTTATTTCGGGTCGTATTGCTATCCACCAATTATCCCTTGTATTCCGGAATGTTTCATCTAACATTTCCCTTATTCTATCCCATCTTGTTTCCCTATTTCTCTCTATGAACTCTTCCATCCTTTCTAAAAATTCAATAGGGTTCCGGCGATAATTTTGGAAATTAATTACCTCCCTATTTTCGCTATGACACGTATGGGTACTTAAGATCGGTGTGTCCCTTAGCACTTCTAATCTCTCCTGCAGGTATTTCTCCCATTGATCAATTTCATTTATATTATTTTTATTGGTTCTTATTTGTTCGTCTAACCTATTAGCTATGTCATACGTTCTTTGTATCCTCTCGCTAACGTCTTTCCGGACTTCTCCTACCTCCTTCATAATTTCGTCCTGGTTTTGCCTGACTTTATTATCGAGAGTTTGAACACTTTGTTTCGTCTCTACAGTTCGTTCCTCCATGGTTTCAAAACGGGTATCATTTCCTTCCTGCAATCTTTCTAATTGTTTCGCCATTGTTTCGACCCTCCTGTCACTGTCGACTTTACTATCGTCGATTTTTTGGTTTACCGTCTCATAATTTGAACTGATTTCCTCTTTCAGGGACACTATACTTTTTATTTTCCTCCTGAAATACCTCCAGCTTTTTTCCATTGTCATTGATCTTATCAGTTATATACTTCCTTAAAGATTCCATCTTTTTATCTAATTCCTCCTTATCCTCTTGTCTATCTTTCCTCAGGGATTCTATTAACGTCTCAAATTTTTTTTCCGTTTTTTCATTGGACGATTCTATACTTTCTTTATTATCTTCTCTCAGGGATTCTATATTTTTGTTATTTTCCTCCTTTAGGGATTCTATATTTTTGTTATTTTTCTCCTTTAGGGATTCTATTAACGTCTCCGTTTTCTCATTACTGTTATTAGTATTTTTGTTTATTGTTTCTTCCATTCTTTGGAACATCACCATTATTGCGTTCATGTCGACGCTCCCTGTTGCTTTTTCCGGTTCGGATTTCTCTGTTTCATCCCTTTTTTGTGTGGGTTTATCTGTTTGGTCTCCCATTTGTATGGGTCTTTCTCTCGCCTGTTCCTCTGGTTCATCTCCCGTTTGCATGGGTTTTTCAATTTCTGGTATGGGCGACTCTAATTCAATCTCCTCAACTTGGACTACCTCCCCATCTTCCACACTTAATTCGGGTTCTATGTTTTTCTTCCCCTTCTTTCCTTTTGGTAGCGGCATCTTGATTTGTTGATAGTTGCCGGGCTTGTTCCTTTCCTTTCAAGCCTCACTAGTTGGGCTGCCAATTTATAACGAATTAAAAGTGTTACGTCTCGTCGTCGTCAATTTGTAACGTTTGAGGTGTGTCTTGTCGGGTGTTATACTCCGCGCACTTATACTTACTAATTGCCTGTTTCTCTTCGAAGATGTAGTCCTGCAAACACAACTTATGCTAATATGTGTGTATGGGCGCCACTTGGATATTTAGTCCAAGAAATTATTATTATTTAAAATTGATTTCTAAATTGTTAAATTAGTTATAGAAAAAAATGTAAACAAGACAATTTGAGTTGCAAATAACGTATGTTTAATGACTTTTCTTTCATAAAAATCGTCTGAAGGACTAACAATAAAATTATGTAAAATTGCAGAGTTACAAAAATTATTGACAAGATTTTATTAAGTACCGGCTAATAAATATTTTATTGCTCAGTTGAATTGCATGAATTTAATCTTTGAAAAAACTTTATACTCACGACGTGACTCCTTTGAACTACCAAGACAAATCAGTGGGATGGTTTACAAAATTCGTGTGAACTGAAAGTGTTTGATATATGTAGTACAATTGTGTGACAAAGATACCAGGTAAAAGAATTTTAATTTTGGACAACTCACGTTCCGGTGGGTAAGTATTTCCTTCACTGGACACTGTTCTTGGGGACGACTCCAATCTTGCGCCTCTTCGTATTTACGCTTCCTCACTCACTTGTAACTATTTAAAAGTCAAATTACGATTTGAAAACTCCGCACAATTTAAATAAAAATCGTACTGTTTCTATGCTTTAAATCGTTGCCGGCGAAAAACAGCTGACTGCGTTCCGTGACCTCGCTATACTGCCGTCTCAGCGCTAGCTACGAACTCAATGTAGGCTTGCGTTAGTAATTTGTTTGGGATTTTGTCAAAGTCTGTTTATGTCGCTAATACCAGCAAAATTTGATTTTTCTCTATTAAAACCGGTCCTTTTCAGGGTCGCTGGATATTTGGCTGTGTACGTTCTATTAGAATTGGCGTGCTGTTGCCCTATTCAACATGCACGTTAGCGAATTAGCGATATCCTCCTTTTTAGGTTAAGTATGTATTTCGTCTGGTACGGGAAAAAGCCTTTTTTAAGTTTTCGGGTTGGATTCCTCTTCTTCGAGTTCGCCTTGGATTAGATGTTCGAATTCGTATGTGAAGTGTCTCTCGTGGTTTCAAAGCATAAAGTCTTCTTGTGTCGATTTTGGCCTCGCTTATATACTCTCTGTAAGGTGCATTGTTTTAATTTTTATTCATGCCTTCCGGTATTTTTTAGTAACATTTTCTTCTGGAACGTTCGAGAATATGCAAATAGAACATCATGGAACAAATTCGACTTCCGTAGAAGCTTTAGAACAAAAACTTCTTGTTCTTCATACTAAGGATATTACTGAAATTATTCTGGTATTTGTCAAACAATTTTACAGAACTACTTACAATCTGCATGTCATTATTATTTTTAGATTCTCTGCTTTCAGCTGATTAAAATGATACCATTCATGATTGGTTTTAAATAAACTAAATCTAATAAATTAACATAAAATACATATCTTTACCTTGTAGTGTTTATACAAAATTCTAGTTTTCTTATTAATAAAATGTTATTAAGTTCCTCGGCTCTTACTATAACATTAACACATAACACAATTAGCTGTACATAACAAAACAAACAAATATGAAAGCACATAACATAATTAATTTCATTTTTCTGTAGTCATAACATATGGCCTAGTTTTTTTTGTCACCTATTTATAGTAATTCGTCATTTTTGGTATTATTTCTGGGATTTTTTGGGTATTCACTTAGAGTTTATTATATTGTTTATCTTTGGGAATACCTGGTTTTTCCTAATACATTTTAATTTTATTGTAATCTCAATTAGCATCTCACTGTCTTTGTACAGATGAGCTATTTCATGTGTGTGACAAATTTCACTTTTATATTTAAAAATTCTCTATGAATTAAGCTTGTCTTTAATTGAGCAAGTATTTTTCCATTGTACATTATAGAATTGTATCTTTTTGTATACTCTTTCTAATATTAAACAATTAATCTGTCAAATATGACTAATTTTGTGACTGTTTTTATCTCAGCTTAGTATGGTCTATGTAACTAGTTTTATAACTTGACTGTTAAAGTGTTTTAGGTGGTCATATTTATAGGTATAGATACTTTATATTGTGTTTCAACTTTAAAATACAAGTTTGTTGCATTTTGATAACTTTAAAGTCATAAAGTTTACAATTTTACATGTTCACCACATGTCTTCAGTTTAACACTGTTTTTGGTTATTTTCATTAACTTCTAATTCATTTACAGATTTCTCTCTTTGAAGTATTTTGTTTGTCTTTATCTAATTGACATTTACATCTAGTTTTTTTTCTTGATTTTATAATAATTAATTTTCACATACATCTGAGTGATTGGTCTCAACTCTAAAACTTTGATTTTCTGTTACAAAATTACATATTTTTTATTTTAATTTACATCCTATTTAATGATGTGTTTAAATCATTTGATACATCTGTTTTATATATATTATAAAGTATTGGAATAGATCTTGTCTATTATTTCACAATAAATTGGTTTTTATGCTCTATTCTGAGTTACATTTCTAACATTTCATGACCTCATTTTGGACACTTCTGTGATTATTTGTTTCTCTTATTATACAATATCAGTTTTATTCTGTTCTTCACTTAAACAATATATGGGGTTTGAGTCTTGGTCAAAGTCTTCGTCGCTTTTACATATTATTGATATTAACTATTGGACAATATTACTAAATTTTTTTTTTTTATTACTTGGGTTCGATACTGGTCATTTCACCTTCCTCTTATGATAATTTACTTTTGCAATTATTTTCTTTATGGAACGTTTTGTGACGTTACATATGCCTCCTCGTTAAAATTGATAATTTGGGAAAAACATTTCTTTAGTTTTGATGAAATTATCATTTCTATATAAACCTTTTATTCTTTTATATTATAATTAGATTCCTGAACTACTCCTTTAATATATTACTCCATCTCTTTATCCATGTCTGAATCTTTACCATATCTCCTGTTCCTTTCCTTTACCTTGTTGTTAATTATTTAATCTTTGATACATTATAACTCCCTAACAATTCCCTAAATTTCATAGCGAGTTCGGAGTCAGAGGGGCCCCATTGGCAATCCATTCTCCGCCGTTCCCTAACTATAACCACTGAAATCAGAGGAAACACATCTGTGTCCAGAAAATATATAAGACGTACTTATAAATTGCACCTTCGCAACAAATAATAATAATAATAAAATTCATATTCAAAGATCATAGGCTCCTACACATAAATTCTCTTTCTTAATCTCTTCTGATGATTTCTCAATTATATTAATATACTGTTCTCCGCAGGTAAAATTATCTTTTAAAATCATTCGATGTCAATAATAGATTAGTTGTTGTTTTCATAGCTATATTTATAAATTCATCATCACCTCCTTATGTAACACACTGTTTCCCTTTTTTTTTTATCATTTCCTTTTAGTTTCAATTATATGACAGTATTCCTCCTCCTTAGTAATATCAATTGTTATTTGGTTGTTCAATAATTTATTTAATTAATTTGAATAACATAGTAAATTATGTCTTTTCCTCCTTTCCTTCTCTCCTTCTCTAAGTACGGGTAAGTTGGTAAATTTACGTTGACTTGGCTGTTGGAAATAAATTTATATTTTACATATATATTTTTGCCTTTGGTGGAAGGTGTCCTTCTCGTATTTATATTTATTAATAATATTCTGTTCCTTTCTCTCCTTCCCTAAGTACGGGTAAGTTGGTAAATTTACGTTGACTTGTATTTTTTATTCATAACGACGCCTGATTATATGTACCCTTTATTTTATTATTGACAGTGTCTGTTACCTCGTATGTATTGTTTTCTTTATCTTTCATGTCTATTTTTTCGTCCAGTTACCCCATAATATTGGATCAGTGATGGGCTGTCCTACTTTTTCACTGCCGCGTCTAGTTTAAATGAGTTTTTGTCTCACTTGCCCGGTCTCCCGGAACATTGGGTTGCTGACTTGTCTGTGGTTCCTGTCTGACCTCTGGGTTACCACTAATAGGTCTGCTATTTGTTGTATTATTTTGATTACCGATTTGTGTTTGCTGTGGGTAATACACATAAGTTGGTAAATTATGTTGGTACGGTCGTTGGCTATTGGCCACCGCATAGTTTACCTGGGGTCTGTACTCCTGATTCTTTCTATCACCTCCGCCTTGATAGCCTCCGTTCCGATAATTATTTCCTTGATTATAATTATTCCCTCTATAATTGTTGCCCCGATAATTATTTCCTTGATAGCTATTTCTATAATAGTTATTTTCTGGGTAATTATTTTGATTTGGCCCCGGGTTGTTACGGTTATTCGGGCTCTGATTATTGTTATTGCGATTATTTACTGGGATGTTATTGTTATGGTTGTTTGGATTGAAACTACTACCATTCCGATTTGGCCCGTTGTTACTATTGTAATAGTCTACCTTACGACTGGGGGGTTGGTAGTCTTGAAACTTTCCCGCAGACTCGCAGTTCTCTAATAACTTCGCTAAGTCAGTGATTTTACTGAGTTGCTGGTATAATTGCGCGTCTTTAATACCATAGCTAAAGTGTCGAGCCAATTGTCTTACCAAGCATTCTTCTGGGATTGGCGATATTAATTTTCGAGCTAAACATATCTTTCCCAGGAAATATGATGTTGGGGATTGTCCCTTGGATGCGTCGTATTTCCCGTAAAATATATACATTCTTACCTTGTTTTGTGCCGTTTCTGACCAATATTTTTCCTTGAATTGGCGTTTGAATTCATTCAGGTTCGTTATTTCGGGTCGTATTGCTATCCACCAATTATCCCTTGTATTCCGGAATGTTTCATCTAACATTTCCCTTATTCTATCCCATCTTGTTTCCCTATTTCTCTCTATGAACTCTTCCATCCTTTCTAAAAATTCAATAGGGTTCCGGCGATAATTTTGGAAATTAATTACCTCCCTATTTTCGCTATGACACGTATGGGTACTTAAGATCGGTGTGTCCCTTAGCACTTCTAATCTCTCCTGCAGGTATTTCTCCCATTGATCAATTTCCTTTATATTATTTTTATTTGTTCTTATTTCTTCGTCTAACCTATTAGCTATGTCATACGTTCTTTGTATCCTCTCGCTAACGTCTTTCCGGACTTCTCCTACCTCCTTCATAATTTCGTCCTGGTTTTGCCTGACTTTATTATCGAGAGTTTGAACACTTTGTTTCGTCTCTACAGTTCGTTCCTCCATGGTTTCAAAACGGGTATCATTTCCTTCCTGCAATCTTTCTAATTGTTTCGCCATTGTTTCGACCCTCCTGTCACTGTCGACTTTACTATCGTCGATTTTTTGGTTTACCGTCTCATAATTTGAACTGATTTCCTCTTTCAGGGACACTATACTTTTTATTTTCCTCCTGAAATACCTCCAGCTTTTTTCCATTGTCATTGATCTTATCAGTTATATACTTCCTTAAAGATTCCATCTTTTTATCTAATTCCTCCTTATCCTCTTGTCTATCTTTCCTCAGGGATTCTATTAACGCCTCAATTTTTTTTTCCGTTTTTTCATTGGACGATTCTATACTTTCTTTATTATCTTCTCTCAGGGATTCTATATTTTTGTTATTTTCCTCCTTTAGGGATTCTATATTTTTGTTATTTTTCTCCTTTAGGGATTCTATTAACGTCTCCGTTTTCTCATTACTGTTATTAGTATTTTTGTTTATTGTTTCTTCCATTCTTTGGAACATCACCATTATTGCGTTCATGTCGACGCTCCCTGTTGCTTTTTCCGGTTCGGATTTCTCTGTTTCATCCCTTTTTTGTGTGGGTTTATCTGTTTGGTCTCCCATTTGTATGGGTCTTTCTCTCGCTTGTTCCTCTGGTTCATCTCCCGTTTGCATGGGTTTTTCAATTTCTGGTATGGGCGACTCTAATTCAATCTCCTCAACTTGGACTACCTCCCCATCTTCCACACTTAATTCGGGTTCTATGTTTTTCTTCCCCTTCTTTCCTTTTGGTAGCGGCATCTTGATTTGTTGATAGTTGCCGGGCTTGTTCCTTTCCTTTCAAGCCTCACTAGTTGGGCTGCCAATTTATAACGAATTAAAAGTGTTACGTCTCGTCGTCGTCAATTTGTAACGTTTGAGGTGTGTCTTGTCGGGTGTTACACTCCGCGCACTTATACTTACTAATTGCCTGTTTCTCTTCGAAGATGTAGTCCTGCAAACACAACTTATGCTAATATGTGTGTATGGGCGCCACTTGGATATTTAGTCCAAGAAATTATTATTATTTAAAATTGATTTCTAAATTGTTAAATTAGTTATAGAAAAAAATGTAAACAAGACAATTTGAGTTGCAAATAACGTATGTTTAATGACTTTTCTTTCATAAAAATCGTCTGAAGGACTAACAATAAAATTATGTAAAATTGCAGAGTTACAAAAATTATTGACAAGATTTTATTAAGTATCGGCTAATAAATATTTTATTGCTCAGTTGAATTGCATGAATTTAATCTTTGAAAAAACTTTATACTCACGACGTGACTCCTTTGAACTACCAAGACAAATCAGTGGGATGGTTTACAAAATTCGTGTGAACTGAAAGTGTTTGATATATGTAGTACAATTGTGTGACAAAGATACCAGGTAAAAGAATTTTAATTTTGGACAACTCACGTTCCGGTGGGTAAGTATTTCCTTCACTGGACACTGTTCTTGGGGACGACTCCAATCTTGCGCCTCTTCGTATTTACGCTTCCTCACTCACTTGTAACTATTTAAAAGTCAAATTACGATTTGAAAACTCCGCACAATTTAAATAAAAATCGTACTGTTTCTATGCTTTAAATCGTTGCCGGCGAAAAACAGCTGACTGCGTTCCGTGACCTCGCTATACTGCCGTCTCAGCGCTAGCTACGAACTCAATGTAGGCTTGCGTTAGTAATTTGTTTGGGATTTTGTCAAAGTCTGTTTATGTCGCTAATACCAGCAAAATTTGATTTTTCTCTATTAAAACCGGTCCTTTTCAGGGTCGCTGGGTATTTGGCTGTGTACGTTCTATTAGAATTGGCGTGCTGTTGCCCTATTCAACATGCACGTTAGCGAATTAGCGATATCCTCCTTTTTAGGTTAAGTATGTATTTCGTCTGGTACGGGAAAAAGCCTTTTTTAAGTTTTCGGGTTGGATTCCTCTTCTTCGAGTTCGCCTTGGATTAGATGTTCGAATTCGTATGTGAAGTGTCTCTCGTGGTTTCAAAGCATAAAGTCTTCTTGTGTCGATTTTGGCCTCGCTTATATACTCTCTGTAAGGTGCATTGTTTTAATTTTTATTCATGACTTCCGGTATTTTTTAGTAACATTTTCTTCTGGAACGTTCGAGAATATGCAAATAGAACATCATGGAACAAATTCGACTTCCGTAGAAGCTTTAGAACAAAAACTTCTTGTTCTTCATACTAAGGATATTACTGAAATTATTCTGGTATTTGTCAAACAATTTTACAGAACTACTTACAATCTGCATGTCATTATTATTTTTAGATTCTCTGCTTTCAGCTGATTAAAATGATACCATTCATGATTGGTTTTAAATAAACTAAATCTAATAAATTAACATAAAATACATATCTTTACCTTGTAGTGTTTATACAAAATTCTAGTTTTCTTATTAATAAAATGTTATTAAGTTCCTCGGCTCTTACTATAACATTAACACATAACACAATTAGCTGTACATAACAAAACAAACAAATATGAAAGCACATAACATAATTAATTTCATTTTTCTGTAGTCATAACATATGGCCTAGTTTTTTTTTTGTCACTTATTTATAGTAATTTGTCATTTTTGGTATTATTTCTGGGATTTTTTGGGTATTCTCTTAGAGTTTATTATATTGTTTATCTTTGGGAATACCTGGTTTTTCCTAATACATTTTAATTTTATTGTAATCTCAATTAGCATCTCACTGTCTTTGTACAGATGAGCTATTTCATGTGTGTGACAAATTTCACTTTTATATTTAAAAATTCTCTATGAATTAAGCTTGTCTTTAATTGAGCAAGTATTTTTCCATTGTACATTATAGAATTGTATCTTTTGTATACTCTTTCTAATATTAAACAATTAATCTGTCAAATATGACTAATTTTGTGACTGTTTTTTGATCTCAGCTTAGTATGGTCTATGTAACTAGTTTTATAACTTGACTGTTAAAGTGTTTTAGGTGGTCATATTTATAGGTATAGATACTTTATATTGTGTTTCAACTTTAAAATACAAGTTTGTTGCATTTTGATAACTTTAAAGTCATAAAGTTTACAATTTTACATGTTCACCACATGTCTTCAGTTTAACACTGTTTTTGGTTATTTTCATTAACTTCTAATTCATTTACAGATTTCTCTCTTTGAAGTATTTTGTTTGTCTTTATCTAATTGACATTTACATCTAGTTTTTTTTCTTGATTTTATAATAATTAATTTTCACATACATCTGAGTGATTGGTCTCAACTCTAAAACTTTGATTTTCTGTTACAAAATTACATATTTTTTATTTTAATTTACATCCTATTTAATGATGTGTTTAAATCATTTGATACATCTATTTTATATATATTATAAAGTATTGGAATAGATCTTGTCTATTATTTCACAATAAATTGGTTTTTATGCTCTATTCAGAGTTACATTTCTAACATTTCATGACCTCATTTTGGACACTTCTGTGATTATTTGTTTCTCTTATTATACAATATCAGTTTTATTCTGTTCTTCACTTAAACAATATATGGGGTTTGAGTCTTGGTCAAAGTCTTCGTCGCTTTTACATATTATTGATATTAACTATTGGACAATATTACTAAATTTTTTTTTTTATTACTTGGGTTCGATACTGGTCATTTCACCTTCCTCTTATGATAATTTACTTTTGCAATTATTTTCTTTATGGAACGTTTTGTGACGTTACATATGCCTCCTCGTTAAAATTGATAATTTGGGAAAAACATTTCTTTAGTTTTGATGAAATTATCATTTCTATATAAACCTTTTATTCTTTTATATTATAATTAGATTCCTGAACTACTCCTTTAATATATTACTCCATCTCTTTATCCATGTCTGAATCTTTACCATATCTCCTGTTCCTTTCCTTTACCTTGTTGTTAATTATTTAATCTTTGATACATTATAACTCCCTAACAATTCCCTAAATTTTATAGCGGGTTCGGAGTCAGAGGGGCCCCATTGGCAATCCATTCTCCGCCGTTCCCTAACTATAACCACTGAAATCAGAGGAAACACATCTGTGTCCAGAAAATATATAAGACGTACTTATAAATTGCACCTTCGCAACAAATAATAATAATAATAAAATTCATATTCAAAGATCATAGGCTCCTACACATAAATTCTCTTTCTTAATCTCTTCTGATGATTTCTCAATTATATTAATATACTGTTCTCCGCAGGTAAAATTATCTTTTAAAATCATTCGATGTCAATAATAGATTAGTTGTTGTTTTCATAGCTATATTTATAAATTCATCATCACCTCCTTATGTAACACACTGTTTCCCTTTTTTTTTTATCATTTCCTTTTAGTTTCAATTATATGACAGTATTCCTCCTCCTTAGTAATATCAATTGTTATTTGGTTGTTCAATAATTTATTTAATTAATTTGAATAACATAGTAAATTATGTCTTTTCCTCCTTTCCTTCTCTCCTTCTCTAAGTACGGGTAAGTTGGTAAATTTACGTTGACTTGGCTGTTGGAAATAAATTTATATTTTACATATATATTTTTGCCTTTGGTGGAAGGTGTCCTTCTCGTATTTATATTTATTAATAATATTCTGTTCCTTTCTCTCCTTCCCTAAGTACGGGTAAGTTGGTAAATTTACGTTGACTTGTATTTTTTATTCATAACGACGCCTGATTATATGTACCCTTTATTTTATTATTGACAGTGTCTGTTACCTCGTATGTATTGTTTTCTTTATCTTTCATGTCTATTTTTTCGTCCAGTTACCCCATAATATTGGATCAGTGATGGGCTGTCCTACTTTTTCACTGCCGCGTCTAGTTTAAATGAGTATTTGTCTCACTTGCCCGGTCTCCCGGAACATTGGGTTGCTGACTTGTCTGTGGTTCCTGTCTGACCTCTGGGTTACCACTAATAGGTCTGCTATTTGTTGTATTATTTTGATTACCGATTTGTGTTTGCTGTGGGTAATACACATAAGTTGGTAAATTATGTTGGTACGGTCGTTGGCTATTGGCCACCGCATAGTTTACCTGGGGTCTGTACTCCTGATTCTTTCTATCACCTCCGCCTTGATAGCCTCCGTTCCGATAATTATTTCCTTGATTATAATTATTCCCTCTATAATTGTTGCCCCGATAATTATTTCCTTGATAGCTATTTCTATAATAGTTATTTTCTGGGTAATTATTTTGATTTGGCCCCGGGTTGTTACGGTTATTCGGGCTCTGATTATTGTTATTGCGGTTATTTACTGGGATGTTATTGTTATGGTTGTTTGGATTGAAACTACTACCATTTCCGCTTCCATTCCGATTTGGCCCGTTCTTACTATTGTAATAGTCTACCTTACGACTGGGGGGTTAGTAGTCTTGAAACTTTCCCGCAGACTCGCAGTTCTCTAATAACTTCGCTAAGTCAGTGATTTTACTGAGTTGCTGGTATAATTGCGCGTCTTTAATACCATAGCTATAGTGTCCAGCCAATTGTCTTACCAAGCATTCTTCTGGGATTGGCGGTATTAATTTTCGAGCTAAACATATCTTTCCCAGGAAATATGATGTTGGGGATTGTCCCTTGGATGCGTCGTATTTCCCGTAAAATATATACATTCTTACCTTGTTTTGTGCCGTTTCTGACCAATATTTTTCCTTGAATTGGCGTTTGAATTCATTCAGGTTCGTTATTTCGGGTCGTATTGCTATCCACCAATTATCCCTTGTATTCCGGAATGTTTCATCTAACATTTCCCTTATTCTATCCCATCTTGTTTCCCTATTTCTCTCTATGAACTCTTCCATCCTTTCTAAAAATTCAATACGGTTCCGGCGATAATTTTGGAAATTAATTACCTCCCTATTTTCGCTATGACACGTATGGGTACTTAAGATCTGTGTGTCCCTTAGCACTTCTAATCTCTCCTGCAGGTATTTCTCCCATTGATCAATTTCATTTATATTATTTTTATTGGTTCTTATTTGTTCGTATAACCTATTAGCTATGTCATACGTTCTTTGTATCCTCTCGCTAACGTCTTTCCGGACTTCTCCTACCTCCTTCATAATTTCGTCCTGGTTTTGCCTGACTTTATTATCGAGAGTTTGAACACTTTGTTTCGTCTCTACAGTTCGTTCCTCCATGGTTTCAAAACGGGTATCATTTCCTTCCTGCAATCTTTCTAATTGTTTCGCCATTGTTTCGACCCTCCTGTCACTGTTGACTTTACTATCGTCGATTTTTTGGTTTACCGTCTCATAATTTGAACTGATTTCCTCTTTCAGGGACACTATACTTTTTATTTTCCTCCTGAAATACCTCCAGCTTTTTTCCATTGTCATTGATCTTATCAGTTATATACTTCCTTAAAGATTCCATCTTTTTATCTAATTCCTCCTTATCCTCTTGTCTATCTTTCCTCAGGGATTCTATTAACGTCTCAAATTTTTTTTCCGTTTTTTCATTGGACGATTCTATACTTTCTTTATTATCTTCTCTCAGGGATTCTATACTTTCTTTATTATCTTCTCTCAGGGATTCTATATTTTTGTTATTTTCCTCCTTTAGGGATTCTATATTTTTGTTATTTTTCTCCTTTAGGGATTCTATTAACGTCTCCGTTTTCTCATTACTGTTATTAGTATTTTTGTTTATTGTTTCTTCCATTCTTTGGAACATCACCATTATTGCGTTCATGTCGACGCTCCCTGTTGCTTTTTCCGGTTCGGATTTCTCTGTTTCATCCCTTTTTTGTGTGGGTTTATCTGTTTGGTCTCCCATTTGTATGGGTCTTTCTCTCGCTTGTTCCTCTGGTTCATCTCCCGTTTGCATGGGTTTTTCAATTTCTGGTATGGGCGACTCTACTTCAATCTCCTCAACTTGGACTGCCTCCCCATCTTCCACACTTAATTCGGGTTCTATGTTTTTCTTCCCCTTCTTTCCTTTTGGTAGCGGCATCTTGATTTGTTGATAGTTGCCGGGCTTGTTCCTTTCCTTTCAAGCCTCACTAGTTGGGCTGCCAATTTATAACGAATTAAAAGTGTTACGTCTCGTCGTCGTCAATTTGTAACGTTTGAGGTGTGTCTTGTCGGGTGTTACACTCCGCGCACTTATACTTACTAATTGCCTGTTTCTCTTCGAAGATGTAGTCCTGCAAACACAACTTATGCTAATATGTGTGTATGGGCGCCACTTGGATATTTAGTCCAAGAAATTATTATTATTT
This sequence comes from Magicicada septendecula, assembly GCA_034769895.1. Lineage (NCBI taxonomy): Eukaryota > Metazoa > Arthropoda > Insecta > Hemiptera > Cicadidae > Magicicada > Magicicada septendecula. Next base: position 81,374,936 of record CM068368.1, on the reverse strand, counting down.
AAAATTGATTTCTAAATTGTTAAATTAGTTATAGAAAAAAATGTAAACAAGACAATTTGAGTTGCAAATAACGTATGTTTAATGACTTTTCTTTCATAAAAATCGTCTGAAGGACTAACAATAAAATTATGTAAAATTGCAGAGTTACAAAAATTATTGACAAGATTTTATTAAGTATCGGCTAATAAATATTTTATTGCTCAGTTGAATTGCATGAATTTAATCTTTGAAAAAACTTTATACTCAGGACGTGACTCCTTTGAACTACCAAGACAAATCAGTGGGATGGTTTACAAAATTCGTGTGAATTGAAAGTGTTTGATATATGTAGTACAATTGTGTGACAAAGATACCAGGTAAAAGAATTTTAATTTTGGACAACTCACGTTCCGGTGGGTAAGTATTTCCTTCACTGGACACTGTTCTTGGGGACGACTCCAATCTTGCGCCTCTTCGTATTTACGCTTCCTCACTCACTTGTAACTATTTAAAAGTCAAATTACGATTTGAAAACTCCGCACAATTTAAATAAAAATCGTACTGTTTCTATGCTTTAAATCGTTGCCGGCGAAAAACAGCTGACTGCGTTCCGTGACCTCGCTATACTGCCGTCTCAGCGCTAGCTACGAACTCAATGTAGGCTTGCGTTAGTAATTTGTTTGGGATTTTGTCAAAGTCTGTTTATGTCGCTAATACCAGCAAAATTTGATTTTTCTCTATTAAAACCGGTCCTTTTCAGGGTCGCTGGATATTTGGTTGTGTACGTTCTATTAGAATTGGCGTGCTGTTGCCCTATTCAACATGCACGTTAGCGAATTAGCGATATCCTCCTTTTTAGGTTAAGTATGTATTTCGTCTGGTACGGGAAAAAGCCTTTTTTAAGTTTTCGGGTTTGATTCCTCTTCTTCGAGTTCGCCTTGGATTAGATGTTCGAATTCGTATGTGAAGTGTCTCTCGTGGTTTCAAAGCATAAAGTCTTCTTGTGTCGATTTTGGCCTCGCTTATATACTCTCTGTAAGGTGCATTGTTTTAATTTTTATTCATGACTTCCGGTATTTTTTAGTAACATTTTCTTCTGGAACGTTCGAGAATATGCAAATAGAACATCATGGAACAAATTCGACTTCCGTAGAAGCTTTAGAACAAAAACTTCTTGTTCTTCATACTAAGGATATTACTGAAATTATTCTGGTATTTGTCAAACAATTTTACAGAACTACTTACAATCTGCATGTCATTATTATTTTTAGATTCTCTGCTTTCAGCTGATTAAAATGATACCATTCATGATTGGTTTTAAATAAACTAAATCTAATAAATTAACATAAAATACATATCTTTACCTTGTAGTGTTTATACAAAATTCTAGTTTTCTTATTAATAAAATGTTATTAAGTTCCTCGGCTCTTACTATAACATTAACACATAACACAATTAGCTGTACATAACAAAACAAACAAATATGAAAGCACATAACATAATTAATTTCATTTTTCTGTAGTCATAACATATGGCCTAGTTTTTTTTTTGTCACCTATTTATAGTAATTTGTCATTTTTGGTATTATTTCTGGGATTTTTTGGGTATTCACTTAGAGTTTATTATATTGTTTATCTTTGGGAATACCTGGTTTTTCCTAATACATTTTAATTTTATTGTAATCTCAATTAGCATCTCACTGTCTTTGTACAGATGAGCTATTTCATGTGTGTGACAAATTTCACTTTTATATTTAAAAATTCTCTATGAATTAAGCTTGTCTTTAATTGAGCAAGTATTTTTCCATTGTACATTATAGAATTGTATCTTTTGTATACTCTTTCTAATATTAAACAATTAATCTGTCAAATATGACTAATTTTGTGACTGTTTTTTGATCTCAGCTTAGTATGGTCTATGTAACTAGTTTTATAACTTGACTGTTAAAGTGTTTTAGGTGGTCATATTTATAGGTATAGATACTTTATATTGTGTTTCAACTTTAAAATACAAGTTTGTTGCATTTTGATAACTTTAAAGTCATAAAGTTTACAATTTTACATGTTCACCACATGTCTTCAGTTTAACACTGTTTTTGGTTATTTTCATTAACTTCTAATTCATTTACAGATTTCTCTCTTTGAAGTATTTTGTTTGTCTTTATCTAATTGACATTTACATCTAGTTTTTTTTCTTGATTTTATAATAATTAATTTTCACATACATCTGAGTGATTGGTCTCAACTCTAAAACTTTGATTTTCTGTTACAAAATTACATATTTTTTATTTTAATTTACATCCTATTTAATGATGTGTTTAAATCATTTGATACATCTATTTTATATATATTATAAAGTATTGGAATAGATCTTGTCTATTATTTCACAATAAATTGGTTTTTATGCTCTATTCAGAGTTACATTTCTAACATTTCATGACCTCATTTTGGACACTTCTGTGATTATTTGTTTCTCTTATTATACAATATCAGTTTTATTCTGTTCTTCACTTAAACAATATATGGGGTTTGAGTCTTGGTCAAAGTCTTCGTCGCTTTTACATATTATTGATATTAACTATTGGACAATATTACTAAATTTTTTTTTTTTATTACTTGGGTTCGATACTGGTCATTTCACCTTCCTCTTATGATAATTTACTTTTGCAATTATTTTCTTTATGGAACGTTTTGTGACGTTACATATGCCTCCTCGTTAAAATTGATAATTTGGGAAAAACATTTCTTTAGTTTTGATGAAATTATCATTTCTATATAAACCTTTTATTCTTTTATATTATAATTAGATTCCTGAACTACTCCTTTAATATATTACTCCATCTCTTTATCCATGTCTGAATCTTTACCATATCTCCTGTTCCTTTCCTTTACCTTGTTGTTAATTATTTAATCTTTGATACATTATAACTCCCTAACAATTCCCTAAATTTTATAGCGGGTTCGGAGTCAGAGGGGCCCCATTGGCAATCCATTCTCCGCCGTTCCCTAACTATAACCACTGAAATCAGAGGAAACACATCTGTGTCCAGAAAATATATAAGACGTACTTATAAATTGCACCTTCGCAACAAATAATAATAATAATAAAATTCATATTCAAAGATCATAGGCTCCTACACATAAATTCTCTTTCTTAATCTCTTCTGATGATTTCTCAGTTATATTAATATACTGTTCTCCGCAGGTAAAATTATCTTTTAAAATCATTCGAGGTCAATAATAGATTAGTTGTTGTTTTCATAGCTATATTTATAAATTCATCATCACCTCCTTATGTAACACACTGTTTCCCTTTTTTTTTTATCATTTCCTTTTAGTATCAATTATATGACAGTATTCCTCCTCCTTAGTAATATCAATTGTTATTTGGTTGTTCAATAATTTATTTAATTAATTTGAATAACATAGTAAATTATGTCTTTTCCTCCTTTCCTTCTCTCCTTCTCTAAGTACGGGTAAGTTGGTAAATTTACGTTGACTTGGCTGTTGGAAATAAATTTATATTTTACATATATATTTTTGCCTTTGGTGGAAGGTGTCCTTCTCGTATTTATATTTATTAATAATATTCTGTTCCTTTCTCTCCTTCCCTAAGTACGGGTAAGTTGGTAAATTTACGTTGACTTGTATTTTTTATTCATAACGACGCCTGATTATATGTACCCTTTATTTTATTATTGACAGTGTCTGTTACCTCGTATGTATTGTTTTCTTTATCTTTCATGTCTATTTTTTCGTCCAGTTACCCCATAATATTGGATCAGTGATGGGCTGTCCTACTTTTTCACTGCCGCGTCTAGTTTAAATGAGTATTTGTCTCACTTGCCCGGTCTCCCGGAACATTGGGTTGCTGACTTGTCTGTGGTTCCTGTCTGACCTCTGGGTTACCACTAATAGGTCTGCTATTTGTTGTATTATTTTGATTACCGATTTGTGTTTGCTGTGGGTAATACACATAAGTTGGTAAATTATGTTGGTACGGTCGTTGGCTATTGGCCACCGCATAGTTTACCTGGGGTCTGTACTCCTGATTCTTTCTATCACCTCCGCCTTGATAGCCTCCGTTCCGATAATTATTTCCTTGATTATAATTATTCCCTCTATAATTGTTGCCCCGATAATTATTTCCTTGATAGCTATTTCTATAATAGTTATTTTCTGGGTAATTATTTTGATTTGGCCCCGGGTTGTTACGGTTATTCGGGCTCTGATTATTGTTATTGCGGTTATTTACTGGGATGTTATTGTTATGGTTGTTTGGATTGAAACTACTACCATTTCCGCTTCCATTCCGATTTGGCCCGTTCTTACTATTGTAATAGTCTACCTTACGACTGGGGGGTTAGTAGTCTTGAAACTTTCCCGCAGACTCGCAGTTCTCTAATAACTTCGCTAAGTCAGTGATTTTACTGAGTTGCTGGTATAATTGCGCGTCTTTAATACCATAGCTATAGTGTCCAGCCAATTGTCTTACCAAGCATTCTTCTGGGATTGGCGGTATTAATTTTCGAGCTAAACATATCTTTCCCAGGAAATATGATGTTGGGGATTGTCCCTTGGATGCGTCGTATTTCCCGTAAAATATATACATTCTTACCTTGTTTTGTGCCGTTTCTGACCAATATTTTTCCTTGAATTGGCGTTTGAATTCATTCAGGTTCGTTATTTCGGGTCGTATTGCTATCCACCAATTATCCCTTGTATTCCGGAATGTTTCATCTAACATTTCCCTTATTCTATCCCATCTTGTTTCCCTATTTCTCTCTATGAACTCTTCCATCCTTTCTAAAAATTCAATACGGTTCCGGCGATAATTTTGGAAATTAATTACCTCCCTATTTTCGCTATGACACGTATGGGTACTTAAGATCGGTGTGTCCCTTAGCACTTCTAATCTCTCCTGCAGGTATTTCTCCCATTGATCAATTTCATTTATATTATTTTTATTGGTTCTTATTTGTTCGTATAACCTATTAGCTATGTCATACGTTCTTTTTATCCTCTCGCTAACGTCTTTCCGGACTTCTCCTACCTCCTTCATAATTTCGTCCTGGTTTTGCCTGACTTTATTATCGAGAGTTTGAACACTTTGTTTCGTCTCTACAGTTCGTTCCTCCATGGTTTCAAAACGGGTATCATTTCCTTCCTGCAATCTTTCTAATTGTTTCGCCATTGTTTCGACCCTCCTGTCACTGTTGACTTTACTATCGTCGATTTTTTGGTTTACCGTCTCATAATTTGAACTGATTTCCTCTTTCAGGGACACTATACTTTTTATTTTCCTCCTGAAATACCTCCAGCTTTTTTCCATTGTCATTGATCTTATCAGTTATATACTTCCTTAAAGATTCCATCTTTTTATCTAATTCCTCCTTATCCTCTTGTCTATCTTTCCTCAGGGATTCTATTAACGTCTCAAATTTTTTTTCCGTTTTTTCATTGGACGATTCTATACTTTCTTTATTATCTTCTCTCAGGGATTCTATATTTTTGTTATTTTCCTCCTTTAGGGATTCTATATTTTTGTTATTTTTCTCCTTTAGGGATTCTATTAACGTCTCCGTTTTCTCATTACTGTTATTAGTATTTTTGTTTATTGTTTCTTCCATTCTTTGGAACATCACCATTATTGCGTTCATGTCGACGCTCCCTGTTGCTTTTTCCGGTTCGGATTTCTCTGTTTCATCCCTTTTTTGTGTGGGTTTATCTGTTTGGTCTCCCATTTGTATGGGTCTTTCTCTCGCTTGTTCCTCTGGTTCATCTCCCGTTTGCATGGGTTTTTCAATTTCTGGTATGGGCGACTCTACTTCAATCTCCTCAACTTGGACTGCCTCCCCATCTTCCACACTTAATTCGGGTTCTATGTTTTTCTTCCCCTTCTTTCCTTTTGGTAGCGGCATCTTGATTTGTTGATAGTTGCCGGGCTTGTTCCTTTCCTTTCAAGCCTCACTAGTTGGGCTGCCAATTTATAACGAATTAAAAGTGTTACGTCTCGTCGTCGTCAATTTGTAACGTTTGAGGTGTGTCTTGTCGGGTGTTACACTCCGCGCACTTATACTTACTAATTGCCTGTTTCTCTTCGAAGATGTAGTCCTGCAAACACAACTTATGCTAATATGTGTGTATGGGCGCCACTTGGATATTTAGTCCAAGAAATTATTATTATTTAAAATTGATTTCTAAATTGTTAAATTAGTTATAGAAAAAAATGTAAACAAGACAATTTGAGTTGCAAATAACGTATGTTTAATGACTTTTCTTTCATAAAAATCGTCTGAAGGACTAACAATAAAATTATGTAAAATTGCAGAGTTACAAAAATTATTGACAAGATTTTATTAAGTATCGGCTAATAAATATTTTATTGCTCAGTTGAATTGCATGAATTTAATCTTTGAAAAAACTTTATACTCACGACGTGACTCCTTTGAACTACCAAGACAAATCAGTGGGATGGTTTACAAAATTCGTGTGAATTGAAAGTGTTTGATATATGTAGTACAATTGTGTGACAAAGATACCAGGTAAAAGAATTTTAATTTTGGACAACTCACGTTCCGGTGGGTAAGTATTTCCTTCACTGGACACTGTTCTTGGGGACGACTCCAATCTTGCGCCTCTTCGTATTTACGCTTCCTCACTCACTTGTAACTATTTAAAAGTCAAATTACGATTTGAAAACTCCGCACAATTTAAATAAAAATCGTACTGTTTCTATGCTTTAAATCGTTGCCGGCGAAAAACAGCTGACTGCGTTCCGTGACCTCGCTATACTGCCGTCTCAGCGCTAGCTACGAACTCAATGTAGGCTTGCGTTAGTAATTTGTTTGGGATTTTGTCAAAGTCTGTTTATGTCGCTAATACCAGCAAAATTTGATTTTTATAGAATTGTATCTTTTTGTATACTCTTTCTAATATTAAACAATTAATCTGTCAAATATGACTAATTTTGTGACTGTTTTTTGATCTCAGCTTAGTATGGTCTATGTAACTAGTTTTATAACTTGACTGTTAAAGTATTTTAGGTGGTCATATTTATAGGTATAGTTACTTTATATTGTGTTTCAACTTTAAAATACAAGTTTGTTGCATTTTGATAACTTTAAAGTCATAAAGTTTACAATTTTACATGTTCACCACATGTCTTCAGTTTAACACTGTTTTTGGTTATTTTCATTAACTTCTAATCCATTTACAGATTTCTCTCTTTGAAGTATTTTGTTTGTCTTTATTTAATTGACATTTACATCTAGTTTTTTTTCTTGATTTTATAATAATTAATTTTCACATACATCTGAGTGATTGGTCTCAACTCTAAAACTTTGATTTTCTGTTACAAAATTACATATTTTTTATTTTAATTTACATCCTATTTAATGATGTGTTTAAATCATTTGATACATCTATTTTATATATATTATAAAGTATTGGAATAGATCTTGTCTATATTTCACAATAAATTGGTTTTTATGCTCTATTCAGAGTTACATTTCTAACATTTCATGACCTCATTTTGGACATTTCTGTGATTATTTGTTTCTCTTATTATACAATATCAGTTTTATTCTGTTCTTCACTTAAACAATATATGGGGTTTGAGTCTTGGTCAAAGTCTTCGTCGCTTTTACATATTATTGATATTAACTATTGGACAATATTACTAAATTTTTTTTTTTTATTACTTGGGTTCGATACTGGTCATTTCACCTTCCTCTTATGATAATTTACTTTTGCAATTATTTTCTTTATGGAACGTTTTGTGACGTTACAATATGTATGCAAAAATCGAAACAGAACGTTTGATATTCATCCGTTTGAATCAGACCAAGCTTCGCTCTGAAGAATACGTTCATTTGCGAGATGCAGTTGTAAATGACGGTAATTCAACTAACGTTGGAAGACTAACGATTTTGCCATCTTCATATACAGGCAGTCCACGTCATATGCATGAGTACGCTCAAGATGCAATTGCGTATGTTCGTTACTACGGGCGTCCAGACCTATTCATTACATTCACATGCAATCCAGCTTGGGACGATATACAACAGCTCTTACTTCCTGGGCAATCGCCGGTGGATAGGCATGACATCACAGCACGTGTTTTCAGACAGAAGCTGAAATTTCTGATGGATTTCATGGTAAAACATGAAGTGTTTGTGTTGTGCGCTGCTGGATGTACTCAGTGGAATGGCAAAAGAGAGGATTGCCTCACGCACATATACTAATCTGGCTCTATAACAAAGTCACTTCAAACGAAATCGACGATGTAATATGCGCTGAAATACCCGATGCCGACGTCGATAAGGATTTGCATGAAGTTGTGACGAAAAATATGATACATGGACCTTGCACATGATACATGGTACACTGAATCCAAATTCACCATGCATGATAGACGGAAAATGCTCTAAGCGATATCCTCGAGCATTAGTATCCAACACGGTTACAGGAAACGATGGATATCCTTTATACAGGAGAAGATCAGCAGAAGATGGGCGGTAAATTAGCAAGCATACAAATGCGAAACGGTGACATCGAAGTAGACAACCGGTGGGTTGTTCCATATTCGCCTTTGCTATCAAAAACATACAAAGCGCACATAAACGTGGAATACTGTAACTCCGTTAAATCGGCCAAATACATTTGTAAGTACGTGAATAAAGGCAGCGACATGGCAGTTTTTGGCGTGCAACCAGAAAGAAGTGATAGGAATGCGGTCATACATATCGATGAAATCGCACAGTATCAGGCTGGAAGATACATAAGCAGCAATGAAGCTGTATGGCGAATTCTTTCATTTCCCATACATGAAGGAAGTCCAGCTGTTGTTCACTTAGCAGTACGTCTAGAAAATGGACAACGCGTTTATTTCACAGCTGGAAATGTGCAACAAATAGCCCTGAATCCACCGGCTACAACGTTAACTGCTTTCTTCACGTTATGTCAAAATGACGCGTTTGCGAAAACACTGCTGTATTCGGAAGTGCCTACGTATTACACATGGAATGCGAGTAGAAAATCATTTGAACGACGAAAACGAGGCGAGCGAGTCGACGGACAACCTGGCATATTCAAAGAAACTACGATAGGCAGACTGTACACCGTGCATCCCAATCAAGATGAATGCTTCTTTCGTCGCATGCTGTTGGTAAATGTGCCCGGTCCAACGTCTTTCCAGCAATAGAGAATTGCCACTTTCCGCACTGCATGTCAAGCTCTGAATTTATTGGAGAACGACCGACACTGGGATGAATGCATTAATGACGCGTGCAACACGTCACATCCAAATCAAATTCGTGGATTGTTTGCAATCATATTGACCGCCTGCTCTCCTTCATCTCTAACAGAGTTATGGGAGAAATATAAATTGCACATGGCTGAAGATATTTTCCGTCGTATACGCGAGGAAAATTCAAATATGAACATGGATTTCACAGCAGAAATCTACAACGAAGCGTTGATAATGATTGAAGATTTGTGCTTAGAAATCGCGAACAAAGTTCTCAATCAATTGGGAATGAATGCCATCACCGAATCGATCTGCTGCTGCTTCGTTCGATGTAGAATTGCGTCGTGAACAAAATTACAACACGGGTGATCTTTTGTCGTATGTGCAATCAAATATTCCTAAGCTAACGGTTGAGCAAAAAGGCATTTACGATCAAATAATGCAAATTGTCAATAACGGGGTTGGAGAAATCGTCTTCTTAGATGCGCCAGGAGGGACTGGTAAAACGTTCCTAATTAGATTGATTCTGGCAGCAATTCGATCCCAAAATGACATAGCCTTAGCTCTTGCGTCGTCCGGAATAGCTGCGACATTGCTACCAGGTGGAAGAACTGCTCATTCCGCTTTGAAATTGCCATTGAACATGCAATTCATTGAAACTCCCACGTGCAACATTTCCAAAGCATCCGGCACGGGAAAAGTATTGCAGAAATGCAAACTTATTGTTTGGGATGAATGCACAATGGCACACAAAAAATCGCTCAAGGCTCTTGATCGATCGTTGCAAGATTTGCGTGGAAACATCAGACAATTTGGGAACGCATTAATATTGCTTGCAGGAGATTTCAGGCAAACATTACCTGTAATTCCTCGATCGACACCAGCGGACGAAATAAATGCTTGCCTGAAATACTCTACTTTGTGGCGACACGTAAAGACGTTGAAATTAACTACAAATATGCGTGTCCAGCTGCAAAACGATCGATCAGCTGAGATATTCTCACATCAATTGCTGGAAATTTGGAACGGAAAGGTGCCGGTTGATCTGACCTCAGGACGAATTTCATTGCCTCATATCTTCTGCAATTTAGTGACGTCAAAAGAAGAATTGGTTGAAAAAGTATTTCCCAATATTCAAACCAATTATAAGAATCACGATTGGCTGAGTGAACGAGCTATTCTTGCCGCCAAGAACAAAGACGTCTACGAACTTAACAATATTATTAAGTCTAACATTCAAAGCGAGGCAGTCACATACAAGTCCGTCGACACTGTTGTGGAAGCAGATGAAGCGGTTAATTATCCAACAGAATTTTTGAATTCACTCGATCTGCCAGGGATGCCACCGCACGTACTGTAATTGAAAATCGGCGTGGCAATTATCATGTTGCGAAATATCAACCAGCCAAAGCTTTGCAACGGCACGCGGCTTGCAGCAAAAACATTAATGAGCAACGTCGTAGAAGCAACAATCTTGACAGGACCTTTCAAAGGTGAAGATGTCCTCATTCCTCGCATTCCTATGATTCCGACGGATATGCCATTTCAGTTTAAGAGATTGCAATTCCCAATTCGATTGGCGTTTGCAATCACGATAAACAAAGCTCAGGGCCAATGTTTAGAATTGTGCGGTTTAGATCTAGACACGGATTGCTTCTCACATGGACAATTATATGTTGCGTGTTCTAGAGTCGGCAAACCAGACAATCTCTATATCTGCACAGACAATGGAACAACAAACAATATTGTATACCCACAAGCATTGTGAAATTAAACATATTAGAAAGGTGTGCTTTCTCTTTTCTTTCTTTTCCATTTAACCAGACTGAGCCACAGCAACGCGTGGCCGGGTACAGCTAGTAAATATATATATATATATCTATTTTTTAGATTGATTGAAGCATTTTCAATGCCCTTCTCTGTGCATTGGATTTGTGCAATGCCTGTTTCTAATGATATACAGTAGAGCCCTTTTTAACCGAACTAAAGGGGCGGAGACATTTCGTAAAACGCATTCTTTCGGATAATCCATGGAGTCTATTTCCGTTTATTAAGGCGTAAAAACACAAATTTCCAGTTAAAACATATTTCATTATAAACACACAATACATTGTAATCTGTGTTCACTGTTACATAGTTTTACGTAAAAAAGTACGTAACTTTGTCTGAACAGTTTCTTCACAGCGTTTGCGCTCTGCAATGCACGCCATCTCTTTAAATGTAAGATGTCTGATGGTGTTACTTGCTCAGCCTGCTCCACGAAACGTAAAGCTACCTATAAGAATAAAGCTGCTGTATAATTTGACATACAATAATAAGTTAGTAAAATTAATTAAAATAAGAAAATTTTGTTACCTCTACGGATTTTAATCCGCCGTCTGCTGTCACATGTTCTGTGTTATGAACATCCTGGTCCATTATGTTTTTAAAATCTTCTTCCTGTATGGACCGCGTCAAAAATGTCTCGTATGACAACGTTTCACTCATATTACATTGAGTATCCTCAGGTCTAAGTGACAAAAACGCCACACAACTGGGGGTTGCGCGGCCCGCGCGAAGCGCGGGTCGCGAGTAGTGCAGTGTCCCGAGTCTCAGAAAGGACTCCTGCCACTGGGTCTGGTAGAGTTCATTTTATACTTTTTATCTACTTATGGGGGGGGGGTCTGAAGCGACCTGCGATTGGTGGATTATACCACCGGGACTAGCAAACGAGGTCGCTTCCAGGACTCACCTGGTCGCGGGGTGTATTTACCAAGTCCGGCAATGAGGGAATTGTGGGTCACTCTGTCGGAACGAACATAGAATCGTCGCGCCAGGCGTCTCACGGTGTCATCAAGAGAGCGGACACCGAGTCCTCTCCTCAAAAGACGAGAAGAGTACCTCCGGGGGACTTTGCACGCGAGCTTCAGTCCCCGGTCGAGTACGCGCTGGAGCGTGATTCTATGACCACGAGCCAGGTATCCCCAAACAGGACAGGCGTAGGTAATCACCGGCAACACGTACGTGTTGACTATGAGCTTACCTAGCCGGGGGGTCATTGCCGGATTAGATGGCACGGGCCAGAGTCTACTGAGTTGCGCCGAAGCGCGTTGTCTGATATAATTTGCATGGGTTCGCCAGGTGAGTCGGGAATCCACGTGGAGCCCGAGGTACTTGACGCTGTTGGTCCAGGGCACCTCGACGGGGCCTACTTTCAGCGGCCGAGGCCGCTTGCGTTTTCGCAAGAATATTACCGCGGCGCTCTTGGAAGCGTTAACGGCAACTCTCCAGTCATCGGTCCACCCGACATACTCGTCGAGTTGGCGCTGGAGCTTAACTGCCGCATAACTCGCGTTCGGCTCTGAGGCAAAAGCCGCAGTGTCGTCCGCGAACAGCGACAGTTTCACTCCAGGAACTCGGGGCGTGTCGTTGACAAACAACGAGAACAGGAGAGGCCCAAGGACACTTCCCTGAGGGACGCCGGCGGTAATACGCCTCTCCGAAGAGAGAGCGTGGTCTACTCTCACTCGGAAGCTACGGTCTCGCAGAAAGCTGCCGATCAAGTGAACGTAGCAGTCTGGGAGAAGGACTTCCGTTAGTTTGTAAAGGACACCCTCGTGCCACACGCGGTCAAAGGCTTTCTCTACGTCTAGGAAGATCGCAGCCGTCTGTTTGCCCTGGCAGCCAGCCTCGGTTATGCATTCCACGAGTCTCATCAGCTGATGAGTCGAGGAGTGCAGCTCACGAAAGCCGAACTGTTCGGGGATCAGCACGTCTAGTCTTTCTAGATGGTCGCGGATCCTACGCTGGATCAGACGCTCAAAAACCTTGGACGTCGCGGACAAGAGGCTGATGGGCCTGAGGTTCTCCACTCGAGAAGAATTCTTTCCCGGCTTGGGTATCACGATGACGGTAGCCGTTTTCCATTTCACCGGAAAATAGGCCAGTCTGAGGCATGAATTGAACAGGTCAGTGAGGAACTGGGTTCCTCGCTCCGGAAGGCGATGGAGGGCGGAATTCATGACTCCGTCCGGGCCAGGCGCCTTCCGGGGCTTGAGCTGAACAATCCTCTCAGAGACCTCCTCCGGGGAGATGGGCTCCGGCTGGACTGTGATATCGGCCGTAAGAAAGCGCTCTACCTCGCGGCAGATTTGCTCAGTGAAGGCCGGGTTCTTGGATGGGTTGGGAGCGAACTGACGCTCTAAACTATCAGCCAAGAACTCTGCCTTTTCGAGGGGGCGACCAAGGGGTTGACCGCCGGGTCCGGCCAGTGCGGGGAGAGGCGCGCGTTTGCGCTTTCCCGTTAGGGCACTGGGAATCCGCCAGACATTACGGTCCTCGGCAGGGCCATCCATCTGTGTTACAGCTAGCTCCCAGTTGCGTCTACGGAACGCCAGCATGTCGCGACGCAACTTGCCGGACGCTCTGTTGAACGCAGCCTTGTCGGCCGGGTCACGAGTCCTCTGCCAGCGTCTCCGGAGGCGATTCCTCTCGCTAGCGAGCTGAGACACCTCTTCGGGGATCCGCTGATAGTCGGGCGTGAGCCCCGGCTTCATCCGGGAGGACACGTCAACCGCCGAGACGACGGCTGTGTCGAATACAGCAACTGCCTCATCGACATGCTGGGTAGTGTCGAGCGGGATATGCTCTGGTAGGCGGCGACTGAACGCCGGGCCAAAGCGGTCCCACTCGATTACCCGCCGCTCGTCGCGGACGGTGGCGTGCTGGGTAGCTATATGCACACTGATAGGGCAGTGGTCCGAGGACAGTTCCGAAATGACGGAGACGTGGACCGGGCAATAAACGCCCCTGACCGCGTCAATGTCCAGTACATCAGGGCGGGAGTTAGCCCGAGAGGGATAGTACGTAGGCCCGGTAGGACCCATGACTGTGACCCGAGCCGCATCAGCATACCTGCGTAAGCGGGTCCCGTTTGGGTTCGCCAAGCGGCTCCCCCAATCGGGGTGCTTACAGTTCAGGTCGCCCGCCAGGACTACCCTCCTGTGTGCTCCAAAGACGGCCTCCAGATCGTTCGACAGGAGCTCCGTGTGTGGAGGCTTGTAGGCGGAAACCACGAGTAGACCGCCGAGAGCACCATGGAGCTCGACCGCGGTGCACTCGAGGTTCCGCCGCTGAGGCAGGACAACGCGGTGATGGCGAAGACTCGCCTTCACCGCGATGGCTGTGCCCCCTCCTGCGCGACCCGACCGGTCGTCCCGGTGGCACACGTAGTTGGGTAGTCGGAAACGACGATGCGGGGTCAGGTGCGTCTCGCCAAGAAGAAGCACGTCGGGCTTGTGACGGGCAACGAACTCTAAGAGCTCAGAATGCCGGGAAGCGAGGCCGTTGGCGTTCCACGCCACGAGCTCGAGGTCTCGCTTGAGGGATTGCCGTGGTTGTCCGTTCATAACAGACCTGTAACACGGCATGCTTCCACCAAGAGGAGGAACTTATCTTGGGGCGAGGCTGTTGCCAAGCGTTCCTTGATTTTAAGGAAAGTCTGGGCTACTTTCTGCAAGTCGTAGCTTGCCAGAAAGTCTGATACTACGGCGAGATCATCGGAAGATGAGGCCGGGGGAGAACGCTTGGCGGCAGCTGCATAGCTGCGGCGGGGCGAGACGGTGGAAGCCTTGGGGGCTGGTACTGGAGCGGGTGGCCGCTCTGGCTTTTGGAGGACGGGCTTGGGTCCAGTGGCAGGTGGTTTAGGCTGGCCCGTGTTCTTGGCCGGTTTCCTAACTTTCTTGCCCGATCTGGGGAATCTAGGCTTGGGTGGCGGCGGCAATGGAGGATCAATTTCCTCGTTGTCCGGCAGCGGGACTTGGGTATAATGGGGGACTTCGCGTTCCGGTTCCGGGGGCGCGATGGTTGATTTGGCCTGTCGAGCTTTGCTCGGGCTCACTGCACTGCTGGGTTTCGGAACCGGAGCAGACCTAGGGGCTGGTTTCCGGACCACAGGTTCAGCGGCTTTGGCCGGTTTTACAGGTTGTCTAACAACATGTCGAGGCTTAGGCTGGACTGGTTTCTTGAGTTTGTCCAGCTGCTCGCTATATACTGGGCAGCGCCTGTTATTTGCAGCATGGGCGCCGCCACAGTTTATACAATATCGGTGGTTGGCCGGGACAGCGCAGGCCTGCGTCAAGTGGTCATTTCCACAGCGGACGCAGGTCGGCGCGTTCCGACAACCGAAGCTGCTATGGCCGAACCGCTGGCACCTGTGGCACTGGGAAAGTCGCCCGGTCTGACGGCAGGGCTCGACGCTTACGCAGAGCCCGAAAAGCCGTTTTAAATCTAATAAGGCCTGGGAGGATTCGCCCTTCTCTGCCAGGAGTCTTATCAGCGGGAGTGGTCGACGCGAGCCATAAGTGGTGTACAGCCGTGAGGCTCCCACAACCTTATACCCCGCGTCGCACAGTTCGTCAGCGACGACCTGCGGATCCGCCTGTATGTCCAGGCCCCGAAGGACGAGGGCTACAGGCTTGGTGCGGTTTAATGTGTAAGTGTGGAACTGGAACGATTCACGTTCCAGCCACTGGACCACTCCGAAGTGCTCCGATGCGCTGCGGCAGGTAACGCGCACAGTCTCGCTCGCAAGGAGCTTGACAGATGCGTTATCTGCCAGCGCAACGGTCTTACGGAGTCGGCGAACGAAGCCGATCACGTCCCTGACGTTCGTAACGAACACCGGCGGGACCCTTCCTTCGGAGGTGCGACTAGGCGCAACCTCAGCGGAGGCTTGGAGTGCCGCCGAGTCCGTGTCCGAACTCAAGGAGGTCAGGGAAGGAGACTTTCGCGGCTTGCCACCGCGCCCTACTGCCACCCAGTCGGTGGAAGCCGAGGTCTCCATATCTGGGGAGTCAGACTCCGGCAGAGGATTTGGGCTGCTTGGCCTACTAGCGGCCGTGCAGCCGGAAGGTCCGGCCTTAGCGGGCTTGGTCGGCCCTAATAAGGACCGATTTTGCTCACGTACTTGCGCGGGTTCAGCAGGGCTTCCCGCGCAAGTCGTAGGGTTCCCGGCTGGCCCAAGTGGCCGGCCGGGGGGCTCGATGCTGCCGCACAGTGCTTTGGGGACACTAACAGCGGGGCTACTGCCGACTAACTCGGCTCTTTGTCCAGCGGGTACCCGGGGGCCGAACTGTGACACCGTCACAGTGGCGGCACAATGCGCATCTCTATTGGTGAGTCCTACTCTCGGACTCCCCGGGTTTCGCTGGACAGCGCTACCTAACACACTTACCGGCACTGCGCGGCAGGTCCCAGTTGTGTGCTGCTTGGCTTCGTCTTGCTGGCAAGGCGGTTGGTCGATATCCATTTCCATCGCTGCAGCTCTCTGATGTTGGCGCTGGCGATGAGGCGATTCTTGGTCCGGCGGTTTCTTCTTCACTGCCGCCGCAGTAGCTTGAGCGGATGGCCTCTTCATTGCAGTAGTGTAGAGGACGAGGCGTTCCTCTTCTGCGTTGTTCGAATGCTGTGTTGATGTGTGTCCACTTCGAGATCTAGCAGTCGAATGTCACTGTCCGTCACTGACAAAAACGCCACACAACTGGGGGTTGCGCGGCCCGCGCGAAGCGCGGGTCGCGAGTAGTGCAGTGTCCCGAGTCTCAGAAAGGACTCCTGCCACTGGGTCTGGTAGAGTTCATTTTATACTTTTTATCTACTTATGGGGGGGGTCTGAAGCGACCTGCGATTGGTGGATTATACCACCGGGACTAGCAAACGAGGTCGCTTCCAGGACTCACCTGGTCGCGGGGTGTATTTACCAAGTCCGGCAATGAGGGAATTGTGGGTCACTCTGTCGGAACGAACATAGAATCGTCGCGCCAGGCGTCTCACGGTGTCATCAAGAGAGCGGACACCGAGTCCTCTCCTCAAAAGACGAGAAGAGTACCTCCGGGGGACTTTGCACGCGAGCTTCAGTCCCCGGTCGAGTACGCGCTGGAGCGTGATTCTATGACCACGAGCCAGGTATCCCCAAACAGGACAGGCGTAGGTAATCACCGGCAACACGTACGTGTTGACTATGAGCTTACCTAGCCGGGGGGTCATTGCCGGATTAGATAGCACGGGCCAGAGTCTACTGAGTTGCGCCGAAGCGCGTTGTCTGATGTAATTTGCATGGGTTCGCCAGGTGAGTCGGGAATCCACGTGGAGCCCGAGGTACTTGACGCTGTTGGTCCAGGGCACCTCGACGGGGCCTACTTTCAGCGGCCGAGGCCGCTTGCGTTTTCGCAAGAATATTACCGCGGCGCTCTTGGAAGCGTTAACGGCAACTCTCCAGTCATCGGTCCACCCGACATACTCGTCGAGTTGGCGCTGGAGCTTAACTGCCGCATAACTCGCGTTCGGCTCTGAGGCAAAAGCCGGAGTGTCGTCCGCGAACAGCGACAGTTTCACTCCAGGAACTCGGGGCGTGTCGTTGACAAACAACGAGAACAGGAGAGGCCCAAGGACACTTCCCTGAGGGACGCCGGCGGTAATACGCCTCTCCGAAGAGAGAGCGTGGTCTACTCTCACTCGGAAGCTACGGTCTCGCAGAAAGCTGCCGATCAAGTGAACGTAGCAGTCTGGGAGAAGGACTTCCGTTAGTTTGTAAAGGACACCCTCGTGCCACACGCGGTCAAAGGCTTTCTCTACGTCTAGGAAGATCGCAGCCGTCTGTTTGCCCTGGCAGCCAGCCTCGGTTATGCATTCCACGAGTCTCATCAGCTGATGAGTCGAGGAGTGCAGCTCACGAAAGCCGAACTGTTCGGGGATCAGCACGTCTAGTCTTTCTAGATGGTCGCGGATCCTACGCTGGATCAGACGCTCAAAAACCTTGGACGTCGCGGACAAGAGGCTGATGGGCCTGAGGTTCTCCACTCGAGAAGAATTCTTTCCCGGCTTGGGTATCACGATGACGGTAGCCGTTTTCCATTTCACCGGAAAATAGGCCAGTCTGAGGCATGAATTGAACAGGTCAGTGAGGAACTGGGTTCCTCGCTCCGGAAGGCGATGGAGGGCGGAATTCATGACTCCGTCCGGGCCAGGCGCCTTCCGGGGCTTGAGCTGAACAATCCTCTCAGAGACCTCCTCCGGGGAGATGGGCTCCGGCTGGACTGTGATATCGGCCGTAAGAAAGCGCTCTACCTCGCGGCAGATTTGCTCAGTGAAGGCCGGGTTCTTGGATGGGTTGGGAGCGAACTGACGCTCTAAACTATCAGCCAAGAACTCTGCCTTTTCGAGGGGGCGACCAAGGGGTTGACCGCCGGGTCCGGCCAGTGCGGGGAGAGGCGCGCGTTTGCGCTTTCCCGTTAGGGCACTGGGAATCCGCCAGACATTACGGTCCTCGGCAGGGCCATCCATCTGTGTTACAGCTAGCTCCCAGTTGCGTCTACGGAACGCCAGCATGTCGCGACGCAACTTGCCGGACGCTCTGTTGAACGCAGCCTTGTCGGCCGGGTCACGAGTCCTCTGCCAGCGTCTCCGGAGGCGATTCCTCTCGCTAGCGAGCTGAGACACCTCTTCGGGGATCCGCTGATAGTCGGGCGTGAGCCCCGGCTTCATCCGGGAGGACACGTCAACCGCCGAGACGACGGCTGTGTCGAATACAGCAACTGCCTCATCGACATGCTGGGTAGTGTCGAGCGGGATATGCTCTGGTAGGCGGCGACTGAACGCCGGGCCAAAGCGGTCCCACTCGATTACCCGCCGCTCGTCGCGGACGGTGGCGTGCTGGGTAGCTATATGCACACTGATAGGGCAGTGGTCCGAGGACAGTTCCGAAATGACGGAGACGTGGACCGGGCAATAAACGCCCCTGACCGCGGCAATGTCCAGTACATCAGGGCGGGAGTTAGCCCGAGAGGGATAGTACGTAGGCCCGGTAGGACCCATGACTGTGACCCGAGCCGCATCAGCATACCTGCGTAAGCGGGTCCCGTTTGGGTTCGCCAAGCGGCTCCCCCAATCGGGGTGCTTACAGTTCAGGTCGCCCGCCAGGACTACCCTCCTGTGTGCTCCAAAGACGGCCTCCAGATCGTGCGACAGGAGCTCCGTGTGTGGAGGCTTGTAGGCGGAAACCACGAGTAGACCGCCGAGAGCACCATGGAGCTCGACCGCGGTGCACTCGAGGTTCCGCCGCTGAGGCAGGACAACGCGGTGATGGCGAAGACTCGCCTTCACCGCGATGGCTGTGCCCCCTCCTGCGCGACCCGACCGGTCGTCCCGGTGGCACACGTAGTTGGGTAGTCGGAAACGACGATGCGGGGTCAGGTGCGTCTCGCCAAGAAGAAGCACGTCGGGCTTGTGACGGGCAACGAACTCTAAGAGCTCAGAATGCCGGGAAGCGAGGCCGTTGGCGTTCCACGCCACGAGCTCGAGGTCTCGCTTGAGGGATTGCCGTGGTTGTCCGTTCATAACAGACCTGTAACACGGCATGCTTCCACCAAGAGGAGGAACTTATCTTGGGGCGAGGCTGTTGCCAAGCGTTCCTTGATTTTAAGGAAAGTCTGGGCTACTTTCTGCAAGTCGTAGCTTGCCAGAAAGTCTGATACTACGGCGAGATCATCGGAAGATGAGGCCGGGGGAGAACGCTTGGCGGCAGCTGCATAGCTGCGGCGGGGCGAGACGGTGGAAGCCTTGGGGGCTGGTACTGGAGCGGGTGGCCGCTCTGGCTTTTGGAGGACGGGCTTGGGTCCAGTGGCAGGTGGTTTAGGCTGGCCCGTGTTCTTGGCCGGGTTCCTAACTTTCTTGCCCGATCTGGGGAATCTAGGCTTGGGTGGCGGCGGCAATGGAGGATCAATTTCCTCGTTGTCCGGCAGCGGGACTTGGGTATAATGGGGGACTTCGCGTTCCGGTTCCGGGGGCGCGATGGTTGGTTTGGCCTGAGGAGCTTTGCTCGGGCTCACTGCACTGCTGGGTTTCGGAACCGGAGCAGACCTAGGGGCTGGTTTCCGGACCACAGGTTCAGCGGCTTTGGCCGGTTTGACTGGCTGTCTAACATCATGTCGAGACTTAGGCTGGACGGGTTTCTTCAACTTGTCCAGCTGCTCGCTATAGACTGGGCAGCGCCTGTTATTAGCAGCATGGGCGTCGCCGCAGTTTATACAATATCGGTGGTTGTCCGGGACAGCGCAGGCCTGCGTCAAGTGGTCATTTCCACAGCGGACGCAGGTCGGCGCGTTCCGGCAACCGAAGCTGCTGTGGCCGAACCGCTGGCACCTGTGGCACTGGGAAAGTCGCCCGGTCTGGCGGCAGGGCTCTACGCTCACGCAGAGCCCGAAAAGCCGTTTTAAATCTAATAAGGCCTGGGAGGATTCGCCCTTCTCTGCCAGGAGTCTTATTAGGGGGAGTGGGCGACGCGAGCCATAAGTGGTGTACAGCCGAGAGGCTCCCACAACCTTATAACCCGCGTCGCACAGTTCGTCAGCGACGACCTGCGGATCCGCCTGTATGTCCAGGCCCCGAAGGACGAGGGCTACAGGCTTGGTTCGGTTCATTGTGTAAGTGTGGAACTGGAACGATTCACGTTCCAGCCACTGGACCACTCCGAAGTGCTCCGATGCGCTGCGGCAGGTAACGCGCACAGTCTCGCTCGCAAGGAGCTTGACAGATGCGTTATCTGCCAGCGCAACGGTCTTACGGAGTCGGCGGACGAAGCCGATCACGTCCCTGACGTTCGTAACGAACACCGGCGGGACCCTTCCTTCGGAGGTGCGACTAGGCGCAACCTCAGCGGAGGCTTGGAGTGCCGCCGAGTCCGTGTCCGAACTCAAGGAGGTCAGGGAAGGAGACTTTCGCGGCTTGCCACCGCGCCCTACTGCCACCCAGTCGGTGGAAGCCGAGGTCTCCATATCTGGGGAGTCAGACTCCGGCAGAGGATTTGGGCTGCTTGGCCTACTAGCGGCCGTGCAGCCGGAAGGTCCGGCCTTAGCGGGCTTGGTCGGCCCTAATAAGGACCGATTTTGCTCACGTACTTGCGCGGGTTCAGCAGGGCTTCCCGCGCAAGTCGTAGGGTTCCCGGCTGGCCCAAGTGGCCGGCCGGGGGGCTCGATGCTGCCGCACAGTGCTTTGGGGACACTAACAGCGGGGCTACTGCCGACTAACTCGGCTCTTTGTCCAGCGGGTACCCGGGGGCCGAACTGTGACACCGTCACAGTGGCGGCACAATGCGCATCTCTATTGGTGAGTCCTACTCTCGGACTCCCCGGGTTTCGCTGGACAGCGCTACCTAACACACTTACCGGCACTGCGCGGCAGGTCCCAGTTGTGTGCTGCTTGGCTTCGTCTTGCTGGCAAGGCGGTTGGTCGATATCCATTTCCATCGCTGCAGCTCTCTGATGTTGGCGCTGGCGATGAGGCGATTCTTGGTCCGGCGGTTTCTTCTTCACTGCCGCCGCAGTAGCTTGAGCGGATGGCCTCTTCATTGCAGTAGTGTAGAGGACGAGGCGTTCCTCTTCTGCGTTGTTCGAATGCTGTGTTGATGTGTGTCCACTTCGAGATCTAGCAGTCGAATGTCACTGTCCGTCACTGACAAAAACGCCGGCAAGGGAACTCGGTTATATAGTGTAGAAGTGGCGGTGGGTGGTCCGTAAGTGGACCCTGGCATGTGGGCGTTACGCTTTGTGCATCGTTTGTGCGGCCAGTCAACCCGCGTGCAGTCAAACCATAAAGTAAAGAGTTACATGTTGTACTAAGCACGGCGGTTTCTCTGTTAAAGTTATTCTTGTGTTTATTAATTTCTATTGCTTCTAGGATCAATCTGTCATAATACCTATTACATGATCTTATTACAGATGCGTCTTCGAAATTTACCACGTGATTCGTTAAGGCTCAATGCTCAGCAATTGCAGACTTTTCAATTGTCGAGTTCTTCGTATGTCTGACATGTTCCTGCACTCTTGTGGAAATCAGGCCAATGAAAACGTTTCCGCAACTGCATGGAATTTTGAAGATACCTTTAGTGTTGAACGGGATTCTACCTTTGATTGGTTTTAAAAACTGTGACAGCTTCTTAAGTGGTCGAAACACTGTTTTAATGACGTATTTCCTCAACATACTGCTAATTTTGTCTGTGGTACCATTTACGTACGGTAAGAATGCTTTGTGGTTATTATCGTCTGCTGTAGGTGTTTCTGAAGGTTTTTCGGTTTTCTTAAATACTTTACATTTGGCGTTGCTGTTGTATCCGTTCCTTTCAAGAGCGTCCGTTAGGTGCTTTTTCTCATCGAGGAAATGTTCGTCATCAGATACCCTCTTCGCTCTATGAAAACCTGTGTTGAGAACGGGTTGCTTTTGTGCAGGGTGATGATGTGAAGTTGCATGAAGCTATCTATCAGTGTGGACAGGTTTCCTGTACACTCGATGACCTAGAGATCCGTCCGGTTTTCGTGATATTAGTACATCCAAGAAAGAAATTTCAGCATTCGTTTCCACTTCCATGGTAAACTGAATCGAATTGTGTAATGAGTTTAGATGATGTAAAAAAGCCTGTAGTTCTTCGTGACCGTGAGGCCAGATAACAAAAGTATCGTCCAAACATCGGTAAAAGTGTGTGGGTTTTAGTCTTGCTGAATCCAACGCTCGTCTTTCAAACTACTCCAAGTAAATGTTGGCTACGACTGGTGACAACGGCGATCCCATAGCTGCTCGCTGTAACTGTTCGTAATATTTCCCATCCCAGTAAAAATATAAAACAAATCAGGCGGCAATAGAGGTTCAATAACCTTTAAGGCATCATCTACCGGAATGTTAGTGAAAGTGAGACAATGTCGAAACTGACCAAAATGTCTTCTTGACCCAATCCTGGTCCGTGTCGTCTGCTTCAAACTCACCTTCTACAATTTCTTGGTCAGTCAATTCTAGTTCCGCATCATTTCGTCAGTTCAGTTGTGCCTCTAGTTATTCGTTAATTTTACTTTCTTCTATTTCTCAAACTTTGGAATTTTTTCAGCTATTTATACCAAGTTTTCGTAATTTTCCTCTTCTTCTTCATACACAAGTCCATCATACAATTTGTTCCATGCCGTATTTTAAAGCGAAATCTGTAATCTTCTCCCACCTCTGTTCGCATCAATAAATTACACGTTTCATGTTGATTTATTTCAACGAGTCTGACACCGTTTCGGTTAACCCTGGTTTCGGATAAGCCGAGTACGGTTAAACAGGGGTTTAGTTTGACTGTAATTTGCGAAACGAAACTTCACGTAAGTGGTAAGTGGCAGTCGCCATAAAGGTGTCGTGCACAAAAAGACATCGTCAACTGAGAGTGTTTCTACAGTTCACTGTACAGGCCTTAAATAAAAAATTAATAAATATTGTAAAAAGTTGTAAACTTTCTAAAATCCTTTCCCTTTATGAAGTAGGAAACGTACTATTTGTTAGGGTTAACGAACGTTTGTCCCAGTGTACTGATGTGACATACTGAGTGACGTGTTTTAACGAGACTTGACAAATAAAATGATAGAGCCCATAAATTAGCAAAACCTATTTGGTTTTGTGTGATAACCACACCAACACCGTAGCTGCACCTTGCAAAACGAACCTAACAACAAAAGGAAACAGGAGGGAGGGTATAAACACGTTGAAAATAATAATTAAATGCACACTTTTAGAAAGATATTTTTCAGAACATTGAAACACAAGAACGTAGAATAACTGAATCGCCGTTTGCAAAAAGAGGACATGTGAAAAAATTTTGTATTTTTATTTTTAAATGTCTATTTGTTTAGTCGTTTCCCTTTTTTAAGATTACTCCACGGTCGTCCCAAAAACCAGTCGCCATAACCTTACTAGCAGAAGAAATTGTCTTTGCCTTCATTAGAGTTAGTTCGCCTTTTGTGGTCCATTGTTTCGATTGTTGTTTGGTCTCAGACGTATTGTGAGGGATTGGATCGCGCGTATAGAGTGCCAAACAATCGGATGAAACATTCTTTCGACACTGTTTTTGGTCAAGTGTCAGCAGCACCCGTCGATGAAAAACAGTCCCTCAGCGTTGAATCCAGCTTCTTTTTCTAATCGGTTGCAATTAAGCCTTTCAAAAAAAAATTAATCACAGCTCAAATTTCCAGTCTATCCAATGATGCCCGAGCCGTTTACAGCGAAGAACTGTGCCACTAATAATAAACAATCAACTAATTGATTTAAAATCATCGAAACTAAGCTAACAAAGGATGAAATCGTACAACACTACCAAAATAATTAGCATAGTAGCCCTATCTCTGTGTCAGGCTCGAAACTTTTCACCCTACTCTCGTAAGTGTAAATTTTAAAAGACACGATTACACCATTCAGTATCAGTTTCATGTTGTTCAGTTAACCCAAAACGAAACTCGATTCGTCCATCGGGTTCAATAACATGAGTTTAGTAAAAATGAATTTACGTTTTTATGCGACTCTGTACACATTATTTGAGCTTTGCGTACATACCTGCTATTTTCTTTTCAGAACAAAAAAATGTTTATATTTTTTTGATTAAGGTTAGAAACGTTTGTTGAAGCCCTTGAAAAATTTTGGTCGAACAAGTTTATGTATATATAAAATACATACACCCTGAACTTTTCGTGGGACACACACAGTCTTCGTGAACACTATTCTGTCAACTAAAACAAAAAAATGTAAACTGTACACGCTTAATGAAGCTCGTATATTGGCAACATAGTGACGTTAATCCAGGTAAATATAAATAAATATATAAATCTATATACATATATAAAACTCAAAGTCTGAGGATTTATGGGTACTGAATACAAATCCACACCGTTACACCGATTGCCACCAAATTTTTCACAGGTAACCTTTGACACAAGGGGAAAAATACTGTCTAACTTGGAATTTGATATTTTCCCCCGTTCGACACGGTTTTAGGCCCTTTTAATTATGTCTTTTCGTTTACGCGTATAAAGATGTCAACAACACCATGGAGACCATAATTAATTGCCATAGTAACAACTAAATAAGCAAAAGCTATTTAGCGGCAACGGAACTGTACATTTATCCATTCCTGCAGTTCATTTTTGATGTTTTATATAATACGCAATTGTATCGATATATTACAATGTGGAAAAGAAGAAGTGTACTAATTTTAAATTGTCCTATTACTTAATGCAAAGCGAAACTACGTGTTGTTTTCATTTGTGAGGTTAGGTGACAACGGTTTTTGGTTTTTAGTTTACTGCTGAAATAAATAAAAGCCATGGTTGAGGAAAACAATGTGCCGTTTAATGTGTTATACAATGCTTCTAACACAGTAACATTTAAAACAAAGAATTTGGCGTTTTTGATATAAACAGGTACTTTATAAATGTCTTTAAAGGCTTTATAAATGGGTACTGTTAAATCTCCAAAGGCTGTTGCACCAACATAATAATTTAATAAAAGTTAAAATAGTACAAGTGTTGAAAACAGCTTTGGAGAGAATTTGACTAATGAGTACAAAATTGTTATACGAGCTGACAGAACCCCATATAGACATAGACAATAAAAATTATATTAAAATACTTATTAAAAGTCAAATATTCGCGTGCGAAGCCGCGGGTAACAGCTAGTAAGTATATATAAACATGCATTGTGGTATTTTTTTTTCTCGATTCGTGTAAGATCGTGTGTATCTATTATATTTTCCTGACAGTATCGATCAGTACGTTGATTACTCGAGTAAATTCAGTAGATTTGAACCGAAATATGTTTCGTTCTGAATAACGTTAAAGATCCTAACATAAACAGGACAGTGTGGATTGTGGCAGAAACTTTCAGAGCGTTAATTTTTTCCACAGAATTAGCGAGCAACGTGACTTCGGTTAGTTCGGTCTTCAGTGTACAGTCTGAACCGAAAATTCGACGGCGCGTTACTGTTAGTTAGAATCCGACTTCCATTACCGTGGAACACCGATTACGGAGGCAATGTTTTGGGATCCGGCGGTCATATTAAAGTAAACAATAAAGGCCCGGGCACACAGAACGTGGTCTCCGACGATGTTAATAATTTTTTTTTTTAAGAGGGGAAAATGCTTTATTCACCATCAGAGGGAATCGCGTGTCTCCTGGTGTGTGGGACTGTCGCCCACTAAAAAGCCCACCTTTAATTCAGGCATATACATTCATCCTGGATCCACTTATCGTATTACTTCTCAGCATGGAGCCTATTGCGCCTCTATCGGGCTCCTTCTAGTTGTCCCTTACGTGCTACTGCCCGCTGAGTGCAAATTGGGCCTGTCTTTTCTTTTCTAGTAGGCACTACTGAATAAATGCAGAAATGCGGTCCCATGCGCTTTGCCTCGAAATCTGAACCAGTAATCTCAACTACGCTCTCGGGCGTGAACTCCCCGAGCTCCACCACCAGTGGCATCCTCTCTCTTGTTAATCTGCAGCACTTGAAAAGACGATGTTAATAATAATAAAACAACAACATAACCCCACCTTATTAACTCTTTTATCTGACAAAACCTCGGTCGATCGTCGCGGCGGTCAGCGATGTAGCTATGCCACACAGGATACGACGACTCTTAAGCGGTCTAGCGCCAGTGCAGTGTGTTCTTCTCAGATCTATTCTGCCCCATTCCATGTCCTCGAACTTAAATAAGTTTTCTTAAGTTAGTAAAGTTAAGTTAAGTTTTCTTCTGTTTGCACTAAGCAGAAAGAAAGACGGTGCTGGGTTCACGATACCAACGAAAAAAGAGAACGCCTCGGCGAATACCATCGCCTTTGCCGAGAACTGGAGTCACATGAAGAGAGATTTTTTTACATATTTTCGTATGTCTCGAGAATGCTTCGAGGAAATACACGACCTACGAAAACCAATTTCTTGAATTGCTGCAGTCTTTACAAATACAGTTGTTATTGTAATTGTCATGAAAAGCAAATAACAAAAAATATTTCGAAAAATACTTACTTTCACCCCATGGCTTTGCCTTTTTTTTTACCAGGTTTTTGTAATCGTTGTGACTAGTATCATTTAAAAAACATACTCCCGCATTTTCTCAATACAAATTTCTGTGTTTTCGTCGGCCATATCGCCCTGCCCGCTCGGTAATTTTGTAAAATTGTACAGCTGTACCGCTCGTCGCCTCGGTAAAGTTTAGTCCGTCGCGACAGATCGCCTTCTACGTTACGGAGATGATGCAATATTACGCGATACAACTTTACCGCCTTACCGCCGCGATCCAATATCGCTGACCACCGCGACAGATCGCGTTCTGTGTGCCCGAGCCTTAACGCGGAATAAAAATATTGTCTAAAAGGCGATCAACAAAAATCTACTTGCAAACGAAAACGCTGTTACAGCTGAACGCATAATAAAGTAAAATGAAAACGTAATATAAGGAACATACAGAATTTCACTTTCCCAATGATGTCCCCCATTATGGAGAATGTTTCTGATAATTTTGCTCGTTACTGTAAAATCACATAGCCACCTCCATGTGAATTTTAAGTTGAGTTTTATACACCTCTTACTTTGTTTTAAGATTTTACTTTGTCCTAGGTTTAGTTTTCGCGGTATTTTGTATTTTTTTATACTCAGATTTTTTGTTATATACTTTTAATTTATAATGTTTTATCCTGTTGTTTATCACGTGAAGACGATCAATGATTACGAACTGTCGAAACGTTCAAACGATGTAAACGTTGTACTTTCGGTTATTTTGATACATGTGTACTTCAAAATAATACGATGTTTTGTTCACTGCACAATTAGTTACACTGTCAAACAGTAAATATTATCCTGTGATAAAAAATAAAAGTTGCACAGTCAAATAGTCAATACAAAATTGAAATGTTTGGGAAATGCATTTATAGATTTTTATTTTAGAAGCAAATGCCTACAGTAACTTAGACGTGATGAAAACAAGTTTCTTGTTATAAATTTCGAATGTGTTTTCTTTGCAGCTAGATGTCCCAGCCATTTTAAGAAGACGAAGTAATTGTTTTTAAATTCACCGTTGAAAACAGTAAGTTAAAAAACAGGAAGTACGTATTATGGTGACAATTTACAGCCTCCAATATTACCAAAATGTTTTGTCTTACCGTCGCCAATTATTCGCATTACCTAATAAAAAAAAAATCAATGAAGTACTCTGGCTTTTCAAAAACAAGACAATAAAATACATTCCTCGGAAATGACATTTTCAAGAGGAGTTAAAGGGTGTTCTAAACTTGACCGTGTAAGAAATGAGGCCGTAAGAGGAGAATTCAAGTTTTTACCTTGAATTAAAAATTAAAAATTTGCAAACAACGGTGGAAAGAACACTTGGAAAGAATTTCAGATTCCACACTGACCAAACAAGTCTGGAAATACAAACTAATAGGTGTGGGTAGACCTAGGAAGAGATGGCTGGAGGATTTAAAAACGCTCAATTGCATTTATTCCATATTGCCCAGTGTCCCTTAAACGTTTTTTCTATTGACCACTCTTCACTAACAAATTTGGTAAATCGTTCTTTTTTTCTTTTAGTAACAGGCCTACTATTTGTTGAGCTGTAAATAAATTACCTGAACGCACAAAAAATATAGTTCGTTTTAGAGAACGCTATTATGTTTTTCTTTGTTTTTTACAAAAAGTACAGGTATTTTCTGCAACTAACTTTACTGACGTTCCTTGGATGTGACTTGTCTTATGTTGGTGACACAGATGTGGACAAAAAAACAGAGAAGTTTAATCACATGTGTGGAACGAAAAGAAAAACACTGAATGGAAAGGTCAGAAGAATTACTCTTTTGAAATTTTATAAAGTTATGGCAGTGCCGTGCGGTTTTTATGGCACTGAGACTTTGGCACTGAACGCAAAGACCCAATGTTCAGTGAGATACAGGCTAGTGAAATCAGATTTTCACGATCAGTACTGGGAGTATCACGGAGGAACCGGCTAAAAAATGACGATATAAGGAACATCCTTGGAATATACAACCTGCAGATAAGGATAAAGAAATATAGACGAGACTGGACAGACAGACTGGACTGTTCGGTAAGAACAGGATACAGAAAAACAAATTTTGGTTTATAAACAGAAAAAAAGGGGGAGTATTGGAAGACCAAAGAAAAGATGGTCGGACCAAAGAGTGCGCAACGGATCGTAAGGTCCACAGCCTGAAGAAGAAGAAGAAGGAGAAGAAGAAGAAGAACTTTACTGACTTTTATTGAAGCTCCTGCAAAATTTCTGTCGATTAAGCTTGTAAAGGAGTAACCCGCTTCGTTGGACACACTGTACACCGTTCACGGCGTTGCCTCGTGTCAGTAAATCGAAATCTTATCACTGCCGTTTACAAACGAATACTGTAATCTAGTTGAAATTAAATTTTATTTGCCTGGTTTTTCGTGTTCAGTGCGTCGGTGATCTGGCCAGCATGTGGTGTGTTGCGCCAGTACTGTTGTACGCTGCGTACTCACTGACACACATATTCGGACAACGTTTCCAATGTTACCCGGGCTATGGAAATCAACGTGTTAGTGTATTGAATATGGTTACATGGGTGCCGGGTATGATGAAGAAAGTGAGGGCTATGAACCTAACACCTTTCCATCAGATAATACCGTTCAACCCACCACTGCCACAAATTCACTTGAACAAGAATAGAACCAATTTTCGTTTTACAATACCTGGTAATTAGAATAATTTACTTTAAAATTACTATAATTTACTTTTTCTTAAATATATATATATATATATATATATTCGGGTCCTGCGGCGTTCTCCGATGCCTAATTGCCAATATCTCCTGTCGTTGCAGTTTTCTTCGGTTAGAACTCGTACACTCATTGATCTCCTTACACCGTATATCCATGTTACTTTTGGCCTTTCCCTTTTTCGGTTTTCCTGTGGTATCCATTTCATCACTCTCTTGCATTCTCTGCACGTGCCCATACCAAATTAATTGTTTTTTCTCGATGTGTTCCAAAACAGTTTCTTTTATATTCATTTGTTGCTTAATTGTTTCGTTTCTGATCCGGTCTAATTTTGATGTTCTACATATTCTTCTTAAGGCGTCCATTTCTGTGGCTTCTATCTTTCTTTTCAGATGTTCTTTCATTCTCCATGTCTCAGACCCATATACTAATGTGCTCTTAATCATTGTGTTGTATTATTCTCATTTTCCTTTGTTTTCCTATTTCGGTGCTCCACAGTATTCCATTTAGAGACTTAATTATTGTTCTTGCTTTGTTTACTCTACACTTTATTTCTGTATCGTCTGTCCCTTCCACGTTAAAATATATTCCCAAATTGTTATAATTCTCACAATATATATATATATATATTATAATTATTATATTATTTTAATTATTAAAAAATATATACATAATTAAAAATTTTAAAATTTTTTTACAAGAATATATTTTTTTATTTTGTAAATTACAAATGTTTCGACAGTAATCTATCATCATCAGATATAATTAATAAATACAAAATTTGTAAATCAATTGTTCCAAACAGCTGTTTTATACATATGTAGACTAAATTTAATATGTTTATATGTGTATTTATATAAAATATGTTATATAATTAATTGTAAAATATAATATAAATATTTATTATTTTATTAAACTAGTAATTTTGAAAATATTATCATTGTTTGTATTAATCTGAATTTGTTCTGGTATTAATTTATTACATGTTTTATGTTTAAATATTTATAAATTTTCCCATAAGGTCATTTTTGGACCTTTGAAAGAGTGTTTTAATAAACTGATATTATTTAAATTTAGAAATGTGTTTCTTTTTTGCTTTTGTTTATCAAGCTACACACTTAATAGAGTTTGTAATTTACAAAATACAAAAATATATATACCTATTCTTGTTAAGAAATTTTTTATTAATAATAATAATAATATAAAATAACAAGAAAATGTTGAGCCTATATGAATATATATATATATACACAGGGCCGAAATTAGAGTAAATTGGCCTCTAGGCTGAAAATGTGGTGCTGGACCGGGAGATCCGGGTCCCTCCCCGGAAAATTTTGTAAAAATATCTTCCAGAACTGCTGCAAATAAAGTCGTTGTTAAGTGTACAAATTAAATTGGCATACACTGTTTCTTGTAAACTGTCAGTACCATGTTAAACAATTTAATGATTTCATGGTATAACGTTCTGGAATCTATGAAAATAATAATAAAAGATTGCACTCGTTTTTGTATTACACTCGAAATACCCTAAACAGAATAAAAATGTAGGAAAAATAAAAACAACTGATTTCCAAAGGAAAGTAAAACAATGTCATTGTAATTATTACAAATTAGTCAGATTTTTAAAAAGAACATAGTAGTATTAGGGTATATTTACTTTGTACAAAATCTGTAAGTAGGCCTAAAATCATAATTTTTCTCCATCATAAAAAGATTGTAGTATACTACTTTCATTAGGATGTGGTTTGATTTGATTTATTCGTTTACCTTTTTTTTTTGTGGTGCAGCCTAAGGCTGCAGCCTATGTGGCCTATGCTTAAATCCGGCACTGTGTATATACTGTATATTGTAACAATCCGTAGGTTACGTCTTATAAGCCCTAAATTGCTTGTCGTCATTTTGTAACGTGTCGAATATTACGTTTGTATAAATACTTACGAATGTCGAACGTCTACTCACCAATTCGGTCGTTCAATTCGAATTTCCTGCCTCGCCGTCTGGTTGACCAACACTGCTTAGTGAATCGACCTCGTCAAAATTATTTATTCTATATTTTATGTGCTCAAACTTTTATATTACGTTGAATAAAGTCAAACATACAGTTTAAAGGGTGTACGAAGTTTTATTAACAGTTATTGATATGGTTCGATAATTACAATTTCTTCAAAATATAATGCTTAAATTTGCGCCGGCATGTTTACTTTTTCGCGGTTGGCTATTCTGTCCGCTTACTGTAATGGTTGATGCTCCTGCATACAATTGACAATTTCGTTTATGTTTAATCTGAGGGTGAAGTTCTTGTGACTACAGAAAATGTGGTTATACAGACTAATAAAAGTACAAAATCCTACAATATACCTTATAAATATTATTGAACAGGTGATATACTTAAATAATAATGGTAAATTATCGATGTGGGAATTAGTGCTTTATAGGTTATTGATGCTTAGCAAACCTTCCGTTTTTTAAAACATATTCAGAAAAAATCAAATTTTGGAGCGATACGTATATTTATTCTAGTTGAGGTGTTTGTGAAACAAAATTAAGTTCAAAAGTTTACTAAAGTGATTAGTGAAGTGAAAAGTTTAGTTCAATTATTGTTGATTGTCTGGTGTTTTTTCGGTGAAGTGGTATTTAAAATATACTTAACGCTCCTTCGTATCTGCTTATCATGGGTAACAATTCTCTGGAATACTGTTGCTTGTCCTTTCTTGTGTAGTTCGGTGAATTCCAAGGTCCCTTTTTGTTAATGGTCTGGTTATGGTGCTTAAATTCCCTCAGTCCTGCTGGCTAATGTTGGTTCCAGGATTCAGTTAGGTGTTCATCTATATTCTTCCTTCTGTGGGTTGTTAATTCTTCACTAGGGCTTCTTCAGCAATTTCTCCAGATTATTTTTTATTTCTTTGGTTGAATTTATTTATTTTTTACTATTAATGTTATTATTGTTATTATGTTTATCTTCTTAATCAGTGCTTTAGATAAAATAAGCTGATTTACTTCTTTTATGTCTTTGTGGGCTTCATACATCCACCCTACTCAAACTTCAATAATGGAATGAATGTATTAACGGTTCTGTATGTAACAAGGTTTCGTTGTCATGGCAAATCTCTGTAAAAAACTAATTCCCATTGGCTGATAATTTATAACATTGTTATATCAAACTAACGTTTTTCTATACAAAATTATTAATATCTTTTAAAGTATTATAACTTCCTTACACTACTTGTAATATTAAATACAATAACACCATTATTTTGCTTTTTGTTTACAAATTATTTTGACACCATTCAAAGTTACATTTGGTCCATTTATAACAGATTACTAATTTTTCAGTTTGGTATTTCTTTAGTTAATTACATTTAAACAAATTATTATCTATCCAGTTTTGTACCCTACACTTTCACTTTGAGACCTAAACAAATTATACCCTTTATTTTATTATTGGCTATTGTTTTATCTTAAAATTCACAAAATTCTGCTCATAAGTTCTAAGCCTAATGCCTAGACTTCATAATTCACCTACCCTATACTTATAACAATTGTTTACAGTTATTTATGTTAATTTTATGTGTTACTATATATTATTACTGAAACAAACCAACTTAACTCATAATATTTGATTGTTTTTAATCATCACATAACATTATATAACTATTTAATACCTCTTTATAGGTCTATGCCTGTATCAGAATTTTTTACATGGTTTAATGGTTGTGTTTTAACATAATTTGCCATCTAACAATGCTTTGGTTATTTACCATCAAAGAAATCTATAACCAATTTGAACATTAACTATGCACTATTATTCCCTTATAAACTCATTTAAGAGAATATAGTGTCTAACTCCCCTCTGTTTTCAATCTAACATATTACTTTTTATATTTATTTTCTATGTTTTTTATATAACTTTATAACATTCCTTAACAATAACACAATATATCTTTTATCCTACTTATACTATACAAACAAATTATTATAACTGGGTTGCTATATTACTTATAGTTTGTTATTACCATTTTGTTATTTTATTGTTAACTACACTGCACTTTCTTTAACTAGTGTTTATGTAGTTTATTCTACTCTCACTGGGTCCTATACTGGTTTTTTATTGATTATCACTTTTTATTCACTTATCACCTCTTTATTAATAACTATTGTTAATCAGGTTCATTTTATTTTAGTGGGTTTTGATAGCTTATTATTTGACCTTCTATATTTTATTCATATCTTTGATTTTACATTTCCCTTTCTTTTATCTTTTCTAGAGATAACGGATTACATATAGATTAGATATTGTTTATTGCCCTATATAATTTTGTACTTTTATTTTATATACATTATTTTAGTTAATATTTGGGCTCTCATAATTGTAGTCATATTGTGGTGTATATTATTGTTTTTTGTCTCACCTTATCCAATCTATTGGGTTTAGTCCTTGTCATTGTCTTAGTCATTTTTTAGTTAGCAGTGTTGTGCTATCATTCTTCATGTTATAACCTTTTATTTTCCTTCAGTTTCAGCTTTTCTTCCATTAATTATACTGGTAAGTCTTGTGCTATATTATGTCACGTTACAATATATATATATATATTGTAACGCGACGAAGTGAAGGACTCAATACGTTACATAAAACAAACATAAAAGTAATAAAAGTACTAACTAAAAGATAGTTGTCAACTGCAACGCGACATAATGGGAGCCCTATCTTAAATAACAAAATAGTTTACTTAACCAGAGGTCAGAATGTTTAAACTCACATATTCAACCAAGTAAAATAAAATAAACCATGCTTAATAAACCATTAACCATGTCATAAAATGTAAAAATAAAAGTACAATGCAAAAGTGCAATAAATAAATACAATGTACTATAAATTATAAGACGTAAACTCATGAAAAGTGTATAAGTGTAAGAAAGTGGAAAACAGTAATGATCATTTATCATGCAGAAAAGGGCTGTAAGGATCAATTACGCCTCCAATTACCTTAAGTGCAAGAGAACAAATATATCCGTGTAGAATAAACAATTGTGTTAAGGCAATATTAGTTATTAGAGTCTCAATGGTTTTAACTCATGTGGTTTATTTTAAAGAGGAGACCACAAATAATATTAACATTAGACTAGAGTAATAGGTCCCATCTTATAATGAGATGTTAATGAAGGCCTTAACATTATTTAATTATGTTCATTTGTTATACCAAAGCCAATGTTATTTATTGTTTATAAATCAGTAGTAACAGGGGAAAATTGTACTAAGCCTATTGGCAAAATAGGAAAGGGGTGTTACCTTACCATAATATAATACCTAAAAAGGACCCATATAAACAATACATTGATAGTCAGCAAGTAATGCTTGATAGAATTGATGGAATGGGAGTATGGTACACTAAGTAGTTTGTGTTATTGTTTGTTAATCTATGAATGTAATCATGGCCATGAAGGCTAGACCTTAAATTAATATATTAAAGATTTTGTTGTAATTTATAAATATTGTTAGGCTATATTAAGGGCCAAAGATCATCTAATAAGTGGTAAACAAATGAGATCATAAAAAGGGTTCTAAACAAAAAATAGATAATAATCAATGTAAAATTAGAACATGTCACTGAAATGAAATTCATGGCCTACGCCAAAAATTCAATATAAAAGAAAGAATGTCAGAAATGAGTAATTTACCAAGTCAATGTAAGAAAAATAATGAGAAGGGACAAAATTCAAGTGATAAAACTTAATTATTATAATGGTAACAACACATATTAGATTAATTTAAGGAATTACAATATAGTATCATAAAAGTAAAAACAATGTAAGTGTCCATAATTAGAACTGTTGTAAAGGTGAAAAAACATCTATTATAAAGGCCCACTTATATCAAATTAGGTATCAAAATGCCTATCCTTTTATAAGGAATAACACCATGTAACTTAAATTTAACAAGATCAAAGGTTAAGGGAGTATTTTTTAACATAAAATGTAAGAATATTTGATTTTCGTAAAAATAGTCATGTGACCCAGAGTTCACCGGTATTAACCAATCGCAGGCCACATATTCCTGGTCAAGACCGTTGACGAGGCATAGAAAAATTATTATACCATTGTTAACTTCAAGAGAGGGCAGATGAGCTCTGTATAATTCAATACCAAGGAATCAAATTTGGATGAGTCGAACCAATTAAATAATCACAAAAGATGGAAATATAAAACCATAAGGAAAAGAAAATATAAACAAATTATCATAAATAGATGGAAGACTAACAATAAGAAGAAAAATATGATTAAAAAGAGTGGAAGTAAAAACCGAATACCTCGATCTGGGTGAGATATTATAACCTAATATTAAACGCATAACTACAACTAAACTACATCCAGAACAATTTCACAGACACTATTAAGTCAAACACCAGTGAGAACTAAAGAAGAAAAACTAAACATAAACTCAGCGAACACGCCACAAATCATTTATTTCAAAAGATGGAGCGAAGACATTTTTAGTAGGTAGCTGTTTAACTGGCGGCCATTTTGATGTAGCACGGCTTTCGAAGGTTGAGTGGTAGATGCGCCACGTACCATTTGCGCCGCAGAGACTACCTGCAGCGGGCATGACACGTTTGACAGCTGAGCCTCCTTACAGACTGAGTTGTATTTGCGCCGCGAAGGACCAGCACTAGCTCGCATGTGTGAAACGTCAATAGTTACCTGTATGATTGAACATCTATTGCATTGAAATTTTAAATTTGTCTTACCAAATTTTATTCACCCAATCAGTGTTGTTTACTCAGATTTCATTATTAAACAACTTGACAGAAACATAATGGAAAATTGTAGACACCAGACTAACCCAAAGTTCATTCCGGTTTAAAAGTTTTTTAAAACGAAGAATGATTATATAAACAAAATAAAAACAGCAGTGGAGAGCACGTTAAAAACACTTTTAATGCATAATTTAAAAATGAGTATATTCCTAATGAATTGCATACACATTACTATTTAATAACAATAACATCACTCGTGAATGTGAATACCGAAATGTGAATTTATATTTACCCACACACTTAAACAAGTACGTGTAAAAGGATATGAAGTAGGTAAATGGAGTAAAATTATTTAAAAATTCAAAACTCGTAGATATTACGAGGGTATTTTATTTGTATATTCATGTTACATTATGTTTTCAACCTACATTAAAGTATAAGAAGGTTAATATAAAAAGGAAACGGAAATTATTATCACAACCAATATATATATATAGCATCTAATAAAATCAGCAACTTTAACGTTTCAATTTCCTGGATTTGTAAAACGTGCAATAATTCTATTTCTGAGTAATAGTTTTTTAGTAACAAAGGCCAGAAAAAACGCCCACTGTATCAATTAATAAACTTCCTCGAATTAATAAAAGCTGGGAAAGAACCACGGAACCCATGGGCGTATCCAGGGGAAGATATCGGAATATAAACCCCTAGAAATGTTAGATTATAGCTCCGTTATAGATTCGCAAATATGTGTGTGTAAACACGGCGCAAGTAACACTCATCTGTTCTGTCTCGGTAATCATACCCTACAATAATTTATGGCCTCGGCACAAGTACTACTGATTCTAAGACGGCGCAAGTACCACTCGGCGCATCTAACACGACACCCTTTCGAAAGTGAAGCGAATTATTTGCCGTTACACGGTAACCAAAACTTAATCCTTTATTGTGTTATTAAATAAGATTTTTATTTCCAGATAACTGTAATGTATTGTACTTTGTTATTGCATTTCTGACTTCCCTAGCAGTTTAAAAGAGCCCAAGACCTGAGAAAACAATAATTATATAACCTAAAATATTTCCCTGTCGAGTTTAGTAAGAGAGTCGACCCGACCTTAGTGTAGTTCGACATGCAAGTCGATTAACTGACCTTGAATAAACAAATGATAATAAATACAATTGATTGAAATAAAAGGAGTTGTTATTTGTAAAATAATATCATATTAAGAAATTTTATAGGTGACAGTGAAGAGTGGGGATATATGGGGGAACTGAACTTCATTGCCAGCGAGTGAGGGAACCACAACAAGCCGATCGAGGTCAAAATCGATCGTAAACCTAAACAAACGTTACGGACGATAATTGAAGAGAAGCATGCTCTCGCCTCTCCTCTCTCTTTACTTGAGATTTCGTAATAGGCGACACATCAAATAAAACATTTTTTTTATTTCCACAAGAACAGACACATCTCTCACACTAATCTCTACGCGAATAAATACGTTACGTTTCATATTGGAGATCTCAACGCGGGGCATAACGCAATCCTCTCCTCTCCCTATAAGTTACGTTTCGGGTTTCGTATTGGCGCTCCAACGCGAGGCGTAAACAACACAACTTAAGATTAATAAAATAAATTATTTACAATAATAACTTCACAGAGGAGACGAAAACTCAGAGATAGATGATAAATCCCGAACGTTTCTATATATATATATATAATTTGTGAATATATAATTACTGCAAGAAACATCGAGTTACTTATATAGAAAATGATATATATATATATATATATATATATATATTGTTACAAATATAAATGTTTGTTATGTGTTGATGTGTCGAGGGAACGTAAATTATATATGCCGCACGTTGGAAGCGTCAATTTGTTACAAATATAAATGTTGCGACTTATTAATTTAATTTAATCCTCACACTGGAGTCGTCAATTTGTAACAGTAATAAATAACTGAGATGAGGTCTCGCGAGTAAACAATATAACAATTTGTGTTGAGATACGAGCTCTTATGCTCCGCGTAGCATGCGTCAAATTTTAACAAATTCAATATATATGTATTAAAATTATTCAACCACACCGTTGTTGTTGTCAA
Source organism: Magicicada septendecula (assembly GCA_034769895.1). Taxonomy (NCBI): domain Eukaryota; kingdom Metazoa; phylum Arthropoda; class Insecta; order Hemiptera; family Cicadidae; genus Magicicada; species Magicicada septendecula. The sequence continues at coordinate 81,336,276 of CM068368.1, read as the reverse complement.
TCTGTAACCATTAATATTATATGTTGAACGGTAGATTATTTTGTATTCTGCCGCTCGCTCCCACTATACGTGCAGTTCCAATGACGTCACCCACAGTTGCCGACCGTCGTTCCGTCCGCTGTTCTATGTTAACCTATTTTTTTAAATGAAACAGCAATAATAATGACGCAAATATAACACCAAATATATATCCTTATAGAAACCATTTATTCAGTGAAGCATTGGTTAATTATTTCTCGTTTTCTTTTTACGATAATTACAATTGTGGCAAAATTATGCGTCTTCTTTACCAGTTGGTACAGTAGTTGTAAATATTATTCAGTAGTCAGCCAGGTAAAATAATAATGACGAAGTTTATTATTTATATTAAAATAAATTATCTCAGGGCGTATCTGGTTCGGGGATTACGTTTAAACAAATAATACTATTCTTTAAATCAAAATACAAATTTCACACTACAAGGATATTACCAGGTTTTGGTGTGTAAAGTGCAACTTGGCAGTAATGTATTGGTTGTTTGTTATTAGAGGTTATGACCAGTTTATGTGCTTATTAGTTATCGTTAAAGGTTCTTATGGTGTTCAAAAAGGTGTAAAGCTCAATTTGTGTTATTTGTGAGTGTTCTTTAGTGTTGGTGTGATATAGTGTCTGTAGTTTTATTTTGTTTAATTCCTAGAAAGTCGTGTACACAAATGTTGGTTTTGACACATAAGATAATAAATTGTTCAAATTCACCAGATCCTCTTCTTTAAATGATTCTAGGACGAAGATAGGGTCCACGTCTTCTTCGGTTCTTCTCCCTGGATCTCAATTCTTCTATATTAAATGCTGTGTGTTCCTCTCTTGATTATAATATTTCGTATTATGTACATCGATTTGTTTTACTAAGTCTGGTACGTGTTTTCACAGTTTAAAGTATGATTATATCAGACGTTTTACTAACGCGTCTGTATTCAATGACCGTTGTTAAAGAAGTCCTATTTTATTTATCTGAAATTTTTGGTTGCTAAGGTAAAACTTGAAATCTGGTTGGTTGATTCAGATATACATTGTCATACAAATTCATTATTTCAATGTCTGAATTTGGTCAAAACTTTTAAATTAGTATAACTTCTCTGTATTGATTGGGAATTTAAAACTACTAGCATCATTATTTTGGTCTTTACATTTGTGACATATAGACACTAAACATGCCTACTTTTAATTAAGAAATACATATGTTACATTTTTGCCATTTGAATTTTTCTTAAATATCTTAAAACGGATTATTTTGATTCTAGATTTGTTGTGTATACCATTAACTATCAATCTATTCATCCTTCAACATTTGTTTTACAAAATTCTAACAGTATTTCCTAAAATTTACAAAGTTGGTTTTACATGGTTTCATACAGTTTGCCATCCACAAAAACATTTGCTAATTCATTTTTTGTTCAAAAAATGTGATTACCCTTATAGAACTACTGTCTGCTTTGTTAGTTTTACATTTTCTTATTAATTTATAATGGTTTGTTACTTCACTGGCTATTCTGATAATAGTTTGTTTATTTTAACATTGGCTTAAAAATGTTATATAAAATATTAAGTATTATGACTTATATACGTAATTATAATAACAAAATTGGTAATTACTCACTATATATTGTGATTTACATTATTTATAATAAGAGTATCAGGATATGCTAAAAATCATATTCGGCTTTCTAGGCCTACTCAAATCTGATTACATGACACTATACTTTTCCTTACTATACAAACATTACTTCATTACCTGATTATATAAGTAACTACTATGGTTCCTGATTATCCAGTTGAACCTTTGTGATAGTTTTACTAACAAAATTAAGAATATGTGATTACTAATAACATAATTACCTTTACTTGGCCTCACAGCCTATAGTCTTGTAGGCATTAATTCCTTTCCTACTATTTACAGTTCTTATTATTAATCACAGACAATTATTGTAAATTGTTCTTGATAGTCTACTTCAACCTTCACTAACTTACACATAACATAAATCAATGATTATTTATTATTAATAATGTAAATAAGTTTTCTTAGGCTCACCTTAACACTGGTATTAATCTCCCCAGTCCTGTCTGAGTGATTAGCACTTACTATAATTCACTTGTTTATACACTTTGTCACTGATTGTTTTGGTTTCACTGATACATAATATGCAGCTACTTCCTTATTCATTAAAATACATTTAATACTATAATACATTGTATTGTATTTCTACTTGTCACATTCATTGTTTTTGTGTTTGGTTTACATTTTTATTGTCATTAAAAGAACTAATTAATCTATACAGTCTGTTCTGTTTGATTAATTATTGCTAACTTTTCCCTCATCACTTCACTCTTGTTATAAAATATTATTTACAGTATTATAAACTATGGTACATTAGTCTTTCTTTACTTTCTGTAGTGTACTTCATGGTTTATTATTCATTATTCTCTTGACAACATTATGTCCACTATTCATTACAATTAGTTGCATGTTTCATGTATCTATAATAATGGTTTGGTTATATTATTTCATTATATCATTCAAATTAATAACTTACTAATATTTCTTTTTACATTGTATTGTATGTTTGGGCCTATTATCCCTCAATTTGCATTGTGAGTATCTTTATATTTTGATACATTTGCTGAAACCATTTGTTTCCTTATAGTATTGGTACATAAGCTGTCTGTCTTTATAATTATTATTTTGTCATTATTTGGAGTTCATGTCATAATCGGGGTACTTTGCATCACTTTGCCTAATCATTAGTTTGGGTACGGTCAGTTGTAGTACTAGTCAGTCTAAAATAGTTATTCGTTCATCTTCACTATCACTTTGAAAGATATTTTTCTTCTTGTTTAGTTTCTTATCCATAGTCTTCATTAAATATGGTACGATATCAAGTTGTTCCAAATGTAATGTTACACCTGCCACCAAATTTGATTATTTTAATAAAATAGTATTTTTGTTGAAATTATCAATTATCTTATCTTTCATATTATCACTTGTTATTCTTTTTACGATCTGATATACTTGTCTTTAATTATAAGTGTTCTATCCCTGGAACATGTTACTTCCCTAACAAATTAATCACCATATATTTTGGAATCAGTCTGGGGGGGCTCTCTTGACCTAATACCCCGCTGTCCTTATAATACATAATACATAAATAATATCGATTGCTGGAGCTATCTCATCAGTCAATCACATTTAATAATCACTAGTCTATTCACGACTAAATCAAATAAAAATAATATAATAATATATTCTTGGGATTGTTCACTCAGTTTAACTTCTCAGATCTAAATATTTCTTTCCATTGATTCTTTCAGATGTTTATTTTCTTGTGGCGATATTAATAACATTTTTTATTTTCAATTGGTACTATCTTCTTTCCTTCTTTATCAGTACTGCTTAATCTTCATTTTTCATTTACTATCTTTATTCAATTAAAACATAACAATTATCTGTATCTGTAGTTGTTGTTGATTCTCTCACAATCATGATAGGTTATTCGTAGTAAATTCGTTTCTAGTTTTGTCTTATTTTCATCGTCGATTGTCTACGTTTGTCTTTTCTTATTCATTTTATAGCACTATGGTTTCTTCTGATTCATGGATGTTTCATCTTTCTTTTATATTCCAATAATAAGTTCATAATTATATTTAATAAGAGGTACTTATTTTGTTTAGAATTTTGAAATTTATTCAAATTTGTTTATTCACTTGGTTCATAATAACATTATCAAAATGTACTGTAATTTGTCCTTACTATTTATTTGAATTTTGAGATTTATTCAATTCATTTATTGGGTTCATAATACATTTTTAAGGAAACTTGGTTATATGTTCCCTTAATCTTTTTTGTTTCCACATCACTAATGACATAAGTATTATTGTTATTGTTTTTTACAACAACATATGGTCCGTTATACAATAGTAATAGCTTTTTTGCTATTCCTTCCTTAGAACTTGGCAATTCGCGGTTTTTTAACAATACTTTGTCTCCAATCTTGTACTGTATCATTTTCTGCTGAATTATTTTGTATTTTTTCCTTCTTTTCTCCACTTGTTCATTCAGTTTGCTGTGGAATCTCACGTTGTCGAACTGGTAAGCTGGGTTGAATTGGAAAGTTGATTATTTCACTAATTTCTCGGGGTGGTAGTCTTTCATGCATTATGGTATATGGAGTGTCTTGTATTGATTCATGGTAAGCTAAGTTGATAAAGCTTTCTGTTTGCGTAATGTAGTCACTCCACTTCTGGTGTTTATCAAAACAATATGTCCTGAGGATACGGCCGACCTCCCTCAGTACTCTTTCCGCCGGGTTCCTATTTGGGTGATAGACAGATGTTTTATATGTATTGACACCCAGATCTAACAAAGTCTCCTTCCATACCCTTCCTCGAAACTGAGTTCCGTGATCAGTAATAATTGACCTTGGAGCTCCTAACTCTGGTATGTATTGTTGGATTACTATTTGCAGAATCTTTTTTGTAGTTGCCCGATTAATGGGGTATAGTTTTGTAAATTTGGAGTAATGGTCGAACATGATTATAATAAATTTATATTGTTTCCTCCCTCCACTACGAGGTAACGGTCCACACACATCTAAAAATACTCTCTCTAATTTACCAGTTGATGTAATTGGCTGCATTATTCCTTCTGTTTTTTCGTTATTGCATTTTGCCAATTGACAGATGTGGCACTGACGAATACATTCTCTAACTCTCCTGTTGATATTCTTAATGTAAGTGTGTTCCTCAAGTGCTTTCATTACTTTTAATGCACCCATATGCCCATATCGACTATGGTAGTCCAGTATTAATTCTGTTTCTAGAGCTTTAGGTATCACCACCTTCCATGATCCTTGGTTATTATTTGGTTTGTAAAATAATATGTCTTCATGTAGACAGTAATATGCAGTAATATTTTCATCCTGTTGGATCAGTCTTTGCCTAAAATTGTTGATTTTTGTATCCTCTGTTTGTTGTTGTGAAATTGATTTCATGATGTTTTCCAAATCTGATTTGTTTTTATTATAGTATATACCTTGACGATTGTTTCTTTTTCCCCTTCAAAAGTTTGCTGTTATATGTTAATCCGGGACAATATATCTGCAGCAATATTCTGTTTTCCTGGAACATACTCCCAATTTATATGGTATTCCTGTAGTGCGAGTATCCACCTTGCCAATCTTCCATGGTTAATCTTGCAATTTTTTAGGAAAGATATTGACTTATGATCGCTCCTCACAGTTATCGGGTATCCAAGAATATAGGTTCTGAATTTTCCACAAGCGAATACAACGCTTAATAACTCCTTTTCCGTTACACTATAATTCCGTTCTCATCCATTAAGTATTCTGCTTGCAAAACTCACCACCTGATGGTCTCCCTCACTATCTTCTTGGTATAACACAGATCCTAAACTTATATCACTGGCATCGCAGTTCATAAAGAAAGGTTGGTTGAAATTAGGATGTTTTAATATAACTGAACTTAGGAAATTATGCTTGATCATTTGGAGTAAGTTGTCTTGTTCCTGTCCCCATGACCATTTGTTCTTAGAGGATAATTGTGGAGAAAACTTTGCTGTCATTTCAGAATAATTTCTCTGAAACTTCCTATAGTAATTGCAAAGTCCCAGAAATGATTGAAGTTGCTTTTTATTTTTAGGACTTGGGAACTTCTGGATAGCTTCAATCTTTTCATTGGATGGTGTTATTCCTTGTCTTGTTAGGTTAAAACCCAGGAATTGGACTTCACTGGCGATAAGTTTGGATTTTTGAAGCTTTAGGGTAACGTTATTGTCTGATAATTTTTGTAATACTTGCCCTACTCTACCACAATGGTCTTCCCAATTCACTGAAGTAATCAACAAGTCATCAACATAGACTGTGGTAAATGGAATAGTATCTGGACCCAACACCTGGTCCATACATCTTACGAATACAGCTACTGAGTTTACCAGTCCAAGCGGTAGTCGCTTGAACTGGTAGTTCCTCCCTTCGAAAATAAAGGCGACGTACTTTCGACTATCTGGGTGTAACTCCACCTGCCAATACCCACAAACAGTATCCCAGTTGCTGATAAATTGTATGCCATTAAATTTTTTCAATATCTCCTCAATCTCTCCGGGAGATGTTCTGTCATTAACTATGATCTTATTGATCTCTCTAGCATCCAAACAGAGTCGTACCTTGCCATCTTTCTTGGGAACGGCTATTAACGGACTAGTATATGGGGAACAGCTATACTCAATAATATCTTCTGCTATCATTTTGTCTAGTTCAGTCCTCACTGCTTCTTTTAATGCATAAGCAACGGGATATGATTTCTTATTAAAATTTACAGGCTCCTTGAATTGTAGTGTAAATTGATAATTTTTTACTTTGCCAGGTATATCAGAGAAAACATAGCGGTATTTATTATATATTGATATTAACTTTCCTATTTGTTGTGTAGTTAAATTACATTCATTTTGTTCTCACCGAAATTGTCGGATCTCTTCTAATTTTTCCAACCATAAACTGTCTTCACTCTCAAGGTATTCCCTTCTTATATTCCATGAATCATCTTGATTATTATTGAATTTTCTTATACTATTGCATGAAGGTACATTTTTATTTTCTACTAACTTTGCTGTCCATTCTATATTATTTTTAACGACACTATGGCCTGTCTCATGTCAATTATTGCTGAGTATTTTCTCAAAATATCACAGCTTATTAGTAGATTAAATGGTAGATTACTAGCTATTAGAAAAATCATAGGTATAGCTACATTTCCGCTGGTCACTGCTAATGATACCTGTTTTCTTATTGACTTGTTTTGCCTTCCGGTGGCTCCGATTAAAATTATATTCTGGATTGGTAAAGTTGGTAAGATGATCTTACTACATTTTTGAATTTTGAGGTATTCGTTGTTATCGATTAACGACACGTTTGCGCCCTATCTATCATGAATCTTGTGTCTAGTCCATTCACTTGGGTGATAATATAGGCGATCTCATTATTCGAACTATTGTGTGTTATCGTATCTTCGTTTAGCAATTCTTTTCTCACTTTTTTAAGAAGTGATTGTGCACTATCGTTATTGTATTGTCAGTCGCTTTGTCTCGTCGTAGTAAGTACCCAAATTGTCGGTTCAGTGATGGGACCTGTTGATTTTTCACTGCCGCGGTCCGTTTAAATCAGGGCTGATCTCCTCAGTCCTGTTGTCTGATTGATTGGGTCTGTCTCTACTCTGTGACTCTTGTACCTCAATGGCGTTATTATCGAACGTCACTGAGCTTCTGTTATTCCTGTTATCGTCGCAGCTCCTACTTCGTCTATGTTCAACCCGGTAGTGCTGGTTATTCTCCTCCTGAAAACTTCTCCCACGGTTCCCATTATAATTCGTTCGTCCCTGGTACGAACGTCTTCCCACATCTCTATCGTCAATGCTCACATAATTCACATGTCTTCGATATGTTTGGTTTTGGTTGTTATAATTGCCATTATTATTCTGTCGGTATCGGTTATCGTAATTGTTGTTATAACCTCGGTTGTTCTGGTAATGGTTGTCTCTATCATTGGCACGCTGGTACCCATTATTATTATTCGTAAGGAGAGCTACGGTAATAGTGGCTGTTGTTATTGTTATTCACAGCATTATTCCGTGGGTAGTTATTATTGTTATTATTATTTTGGTAACTACGTTGATAGTGGTTACCGTTGTTGTTGTAATTACTATTTGGTCTATGCCCGTTATTTTCGTATCGGGCGTCACGGCGACCATTATTTCTATCCATCTCGTCGCTCCTTCGTCTGTATTGGAGGAAGCTCTTCTCTTGTTCCATTTCCGCTAACAATGCCGACATCTCCTCAATGGTTTGTATCCGTCCGTTTATTCGGCCTCTCGTAATTTCTCCCCCATAGTGATAAGCCAATAGCCTCACTAAACATTTGGTAGGAATGGCAGGCTCTAAATGTCTGGCTATGTTGATCTTACCCAGAAAGTATGCGGTCAGAGTTTGTTTGCCGTGTAGATCATATCGGCCCAATCCTATGTTACTTCTTATCATGTGTTGTGTGGCATCAGACCAGTACTTGGATTTAAATTGTTTTTTGAATTCTTGAAAATTTTGTATATTCGGCCGCATCGCCGTCCACCAATTGTCATAGCCTTTTCTGAATATTTCGTCCAGCATACTTCTAATTACAACCCATCTGTCTTCTCCGGTTTTGGCTATTTTTTCTTCTACCCGTTCTAGGAATAGCATGGGGTTTCTTCTATAATTCTGGAAGTCGATAACTTCTCTGTTTTCCTCACATGTGGTATGGGCACCGGTACACTGTCTGTTTTTTAGAGAGTTAATTTCATCTCTATGGGCAGTTGTTTGGTCTTGTACTCGATTAAGGCTAGTACCTATGCTTTCTAATCTTTCTCCCATCACTGCTTGGTTGGTTCGTATATTTTCTATTCGTCCATTCGTTTCTTCCCGGACGCTCAGTATCTCTTGGTTCATCCGCTCACACTTTTCCTTGGTCTCGGATTCTACCCTTTAATTTCAGTCACCGGTTCTTCCAGCTTCTTGTCCCATTCTTCCTGCAATTGCCGGTTATTAATTTCCATCTTGTTATTCCACTCTTCTTTTAATGACTCTTTGTGTTCATCCAATTTTTTCATGGTCTCTTGGTAATTTTCCTTCAATTCTTCCCTCAACGCTTTATTATTTGCGTCTATTTTCTCCTCCATTTTCTTGCTATTCTCTTTCAGTTCTCGGCTAAATTCCTCTTTTGTCTGTTTATTATCACTCTTTATTTCGTCCATTAGTTTCTTATTACTCTCCTCCATAGACTGTTTATTGTCCTTTTTTAATTCCTACATCTTTTCTTCCATTTTCTTAATACTCTCCTCCGTTTTCTTATTACTCTCCTCCGTTTTCTTAATACCTTCCTCCGTTTTCTTACTAGTTTCCTGCATTAATTCCATCACACGTTTGAACATTTCTTGCGTCTTCTCGCCTTCTGTTTGTGTGGTTTCTTCTGGTTGTTTCTCCGGATCCTTCCTTGTTATAGTTTCTACTTCCTCAACCGGTGTTGCTTCCTTGTCTTCCATGTTTAATTCGCTTACTTCCTCGGTTTCGGCTGCTCGTTTGCGCGATGTTTCTCGCTTCCTCATTTTCGTTTATTTCTGATCGTTTATTTATAAATTATAATTTAATTTATCGCCTCACACGTTGGTTCGCCAATTTGTTACAAATATAAATGTTTGTTATGTGTTGATGTGTCGAGGGAACGTAAATTATATATGCCGCACGTTGGAAGCGTCAATTTGTTACAAATATAAATGTTGCGACTTATTAATTTAATTTAATCCTCACACTGGAGTCGTCAATTTGTAACAGTAATAAATAACTGAGATGAGGTCTTGCGAGTAAACAATATAACAATTTGTGTTGATATACGAGCTCTTATGCTCCGCGTAGCATGCGTCAAATTTTAACAAATTCAATATATATGTATTAAAATTATTCAACCACACCGTTGTTGTTGTCAATCTGTAACCATTAATATTATATGTTGAACGGTAGATTATTTTGTATTCTGCCGCTCGCTCCCACTATACGTGCAGTTCCGATGACGTCACCCACAGTTGCCGACCGTCGTTCCGTCCGCTGTTCTATGTTAACCTATTTTTTTAAATGAAACAGCAATAATAATGACGCAAATATAACACCAAATATATATCCTTATAGAAACCATTTATTCAGTGAAGCATTGGTTAATTATTTCTCGTTTTCTTTTTACGATAATTACAATTGTGGCAAAATTATGCGTCTTCTTTACCAGTTGGTACAGTAGTTGTAAATATTATTCAGTAGTCAGCCAGGCCAAAATAATGACGAAGTTTATTATTTATATTAAAATAAATTATCTCAGGGCGTATCTGGTTCGGGGATTACGTTTAAACAAATAATACTATTCTTTAAATCAAAATACAAATTTCACACTACAAGGATATTACCAGGTTTTGGTGTGTAAAGTGCAACTTGGCAGTAATGTATTGGTTGTTTGTTATTAGAGGTTATGACCAGTTTATGTGCTTATTAGTTATCGTTAAAGGTTCTTATGGTGTTCAAAAAGGTGTAAAGCTCAATTCGTGTTATTTGTGAGTGTTCTTTAGTGTTGGTGTGATATAGTGTCTGTAGTTTTATTTTGTTTAATTCCTAGAAAGTCGTGTACACAAATGTTGGTTTTGACACATAAGATAATAAATTGTTCAAATTCACCAGATCCTCTTCTTTAAATGATTCTAGGACGAAGATAGGGTCCACGTCTTCTTCGGTTCTTCTCCCTGGATCTCAATTCTTCTATATTAAATGCTGTGTGTTCCTCTCTTGATTATAATATTTCGTATCATGTACATCGATTTGTTTTACTAAGTCTGGTACGTGTTTTCACAGTTTAAAGTATGATTATATCAGACGTTTTACTAACGCGTCTGTATTCAATGACCGTTGTTAAAGAAGTCCTATTTTATTTATCTGAAATTTTTGGTTGCTAAGGTAAAACTTGAAATCTGGTTGGTTGATTCAGATATACATTGTCATACAAATTCATTATTTCAATGTCTGAATTTGGTCAAAACTTTTAAATTAGTATAACTTCTCTGTATTGATTGGGAATTTAAAACTACTAGCATCATTATTTTGGTCTTTACATTTGTGACATATAGACACTAAACATGCCTACTTTTAATTAAGAAATACATATGTTACATTTTTGCCATTTGAATTTTTCTTAAATATCTTAAAACGGATTATTTTGATTCTAGATTTGTTGTGTATACCATTAACTATCAATCTATACATCCTTCAACATTTGTTTTACAAAATTCTAACAGTATTTCCTAAAATTTACAAAGTTGGTTTTACATGGTTTCATACAGTTTGCCATCCACAAAAACATTTGCTAATTCATTTTTTGTTCAAAAAATGTGATTACCCTTATAGAACTACTGTCTGCTTTGTTAGTTTTACATTTTCTTATTAATTTATAATGGTTTGTTACTTCACTGGCTATTCTGATAATAGTTTGTTTATTTTAACATTGGCTTAAAAATGTTATATAAAATATTAAGTATTATGACTTATATACGTAATTATAATAACAAAATTGGTAATTACTCACTATATATTGTGATTTACATTATTTATAATAAGAGTATCAGGATATGCTAAAAATCATATTCGGCTTTCTAGGCCTACTCAAATCTGATTACATGACACTATACTTTTCCTTACTATACAAACATTACTTCATTACCTGATTATATAAGTAACTACTATGGTTCCTGATTATCCAGTTGAACCTTTGTGATAGTTTTACTAACAAAATTAAGAATATGTGATTACTAATAACATAATTACCTTTACTTGGCCTCACAGCCTATAGTCTTGTAGGCATTAATTCCTTTCCTACTATTTACAGTTCTTATTATTAATCACAGACAATTATTGTAAATTGTTCTTGATAGTCTACTTCAACCTTCACTAACTTACACATAACATAAATCAATGATTATTTATTATTAATAATGTAAATAAGTTTTCTTAGGCTCACCTTAACACTGGTATTAATCTCCCCAGTCCTGTCTGAGTGATTAGCACTTACTATAATTCACTTGTTTATACACTTTGTCACTGATTGTTTCGGTTTCACTGATACATAATATGCAGCTACTTCCTTATTCATTAAAATACATTTAATACTATAATACATTGTATTGTATTTCTACTTGTCACATTCATTGTTTTTGTGTTTGGTTTACATTTTTATTGTCATTAAAAGAACTAATTAATCTATACAGTCTGTTCTGTTTGATTAATTATTGCTAACTTTTCCCTCATCACTTCACTCTTGTTATAAAATATTATTTACAGTATTATAAACTATGGTACATTAGTCTTTCTTTACTTTCTGTAGTGTACTTCATGGTTTATTATTCATTATTCTCTTGACAACATTATGTCCACTATTCATTACAATTAGTTGCATGTTTCATGTATCTATAATAATGGTTTGGTTATATTATTTCATTATATCATTCAAATTAATAACTTACTAATATTTCTTTTTACATTGTATTGTATGTTTGGGCCTATTATCCCTCAATTTGCATTGTGATTATCTTTATATTTTGATACATTTGCTGAAACCATTTGTTTCCTTATAGTATTGGTACATAAGCTGTCTGTCTTTATAATTATTATTTTGTCATTATTTGGAGTTCATGTCATAATCGGGGTACTTTGCATCACTTTGCCTAATCATTAGTTTGGGTACGGTCAGTTGTAGTACTAGTCAGTCTAAAATAGTTATTCGTTCATCTTCACTATCACTTTGAAAGATATTTTTCTTCTTGTTTAGTTTCTTATCCATAGTCTTCATTAAATATGGTACGATATCAAGTTGTTCCAAATGTAATGTTACTATATATATATATATATATATATATATTGTGACGGCAGCGGTATGCGAACATCTGCTCTCCGGTACCAGCGGCGGACACAGCGACCCAATCAGGGAGCAACAGCCGAGACGTGACAACTAACAAGCTCTGAGCGAGTCAATCAGCGATCCCGGTTAGTGCATAAAACCCGGGCCAGCAGAAAATTTTACGCAGCACTTGGGAGTAATCCAGTGGCTGGAACGAGAATCGTTCCAGTTCCACACTTACACCCTGAACCGCATCAAGCCTGTAGCCCTCGTCCTTCGGGGGCTAGACATACAGGCAGATCCGCAGGTCGTCCTTGACGAACTGTGCGACGCGGGCTACAAGGTTGTGGCAGCCTCTCGGTTGTATACAACCTATGGCTCGCGTCGACCACTTCCCCTGATCAGACTCCAGGTAGAGAAGGGGGAATCCACCTAGGCCCTCTTAGAGTTAAAACGGCTTTTCGGGCTCTGCGTTAGCGTAGAGTCTTGCCGTCAGACCGGGCGAATTTCCCAATGCCACAGGTGTCAGAGGTTTGGCCATAGCAGCTTCGGTTGTCGGAACGCGCCGACCTGCGTCCGCTGTGGAAATGACCACCTAACGCAGGCCTGCGCTGTTCCTGACAACCACAGGTACTGTATCAACTGTGGCGGCCCCCATGCTGCAAATAACAGGCGCTGCTCAGTTTACAAAGAGCAGCTGGACAAACTTGTAAAGCCAGTCCAGCCTAAGCCTCGACAAGTTGTTCAACCAGTAAAAACGGCCAAAGCCTCTGAACCTGTAGTCCGAAAACCAGTTCCAAGGTCTCATCCGGTTCCGAAACCACCAACAAGTGCAGTGAGCCCGAGCGTAACTAAACAGGCCACACCAACAGCCGCGCCCTCGGAACCGGAACGCGAGATACCAGCCTACGCTAAAGTCCCGTTGCCGCAGGATGACGAGGAAATTGATCCTCCACTGCCGCCGCCACCCAAGCCTCGCTACCCCAGATCAAGCAAAAAGCAAGGTAGACCTCAGGCCAAGAACACGGGCCAGAAAAAACCTGCCACTGGACCCAAGCCTGTCCGCCAAAAGCCAGAGCGACCACCCGCTCCAGAACCTGCCCCCAAGGCTTCCACCGCCTCGCCCCGCCGCAGCTATGCAGCTGCCGCCAAGCGTTCTACAGATGATCTCGCCGTCGTTTCCGACTTTCTGGCAAGCTACGACTTGGAGAAAGTAGCCCAAACTTTCCGCAAAATCAAGGAACGCTTGACATCAGCCTCGCCCCAAGATAAATTCCTCATCTTTGTGGAAGCCTGCCGTATTATTGGTCTGCTATGAACGGACAACCACGGCAATCCCTCAAGCGAGACCTGGAGCTCGTGGTGTGGAACGCCAACGGCCTCGCTTCCCGGCATTCTGAGCGCTTACAGTTCGTTGCCCGTCACAAGCCCGATGTGCTTCTTATTGGAGAGACGCACCTGACCCCGCATCGTCGATTCCGACTACCGAACTACGTGTGCTACCGGGATGACGGGTCGGATCGCCCAGGAGGGGGCACAGCCATCGCGGTGAAGGCGAGTCTTCGCCATCACCGCGTTGCCCTGCCTCAGCGGCGGAACCTCGAGTGCACCGCGGTTGAGCTCCATGGTGCTCTCGGCAGTCTACTCGTGGTTTCCGCATACAAGCCTCCACAAACGGAGCTCCTGTCGAACGATCTGGAGGCCGTATTTGTCGCACAAAGAAGGGTAGTCCTGGCGGGCGACCTGAACTGTAAGCACCCTGATTGGGGGAGCCGACTGGTGAAGCCAAACGGGGCCCGCTTACGCAGCTATGTTGATGCGGCTCGGGTCACAGTCATGGGTCCTACAGGGCCTACGTACTATCCCTCGAGGGCTAACTCCCCCCCTGATGTACTGGACATTGCAGCGGTCAGGGGCGTTTATTGCCCGGTCCACGTCTCCGTCATTTCGAAACTGTCCTCGGACCATTGCCCCATCAGTGTGCATATAGCTACCCAGCACTCTACCGTCCGCGACGAGCGGCGGGTAATCGAGTGGGAACGCTTTGGCCCGGCGTTCAGTCGCCGCCTACCTGAGCATATCCCGCTCGACACTACCCAGCATATCGACGAGGCAGTTACCTTATTCGACACAGCCGTAGTCTCGGCGGTAGACGTGTACTCCCGGATGAAGCCGGGGCTCACGCCTGACTATCACCGTAACCCCGAAGAGGTGTCTCAGCTCGCTTGCGAGAGGAATCGCCTCCGGAGACGCTGGCAGAGGACTCGTGACCCGGCTGACAAGGTTGCGTTCAACAGAGCGTCCGGCAAGTTGCGTTGCGACATGCTGGCGTTCCGTAGACGCAACTGGGAGCTAGCTGTAACACAGATGGATGGCCCTGCCGAGAACCGTAATGTCTGGTGGATTCCCAGTTCCCTAACGGGAAAGCGTAAACGCGCGCCTCTCCCCGCACTGGTCGGACCCGGCGGTCAACCCCTTGGCTGCCCCCTCGAAAAGGCAGAGTTCTTGGCTGACAGTTTAGAGCGACAGTTCGCTCCCAATCCATCCAAGAACCCGGCTTTCACTGAGCAAATCTGCCGCGAGGTAGAGCGCTTTCTATCGGCCGGTATCACTGTCCAGCCGGAGCCCATCTCCCCGGAGGAGGTCTCTAAGAGGATTGTTCAGCTCAAGCCCCGGAAGGCGCCTGGCCCGGACGGAGTCATTAATTACGCCCTCCATCGCCTTCCGGAGCGAGGAACACAGTTCCTCTCTGACCTGTTCAATTCATGCCTCAGACTGGCCTACTTTCCGGTGAAAAATGAAAAACGGCTACAGTAATAGTGATACCCAAGCCGGGCTTCTCGCGTGGAAAACCTCAGACCCATCAGCCTCTTGCCCGCGACGTCCAAGGTTTTCGAGCGACTGATCCAGCGTAGGATCCGCGACCACCTAGAAAGACTAGACGTGCTGATCCCCGAACAGTTCGGCTTTCGTGAGCTGCACTCCTCGACTCATCAGCTGATGAGACTCGTGGAATGCATTACCGAGGCTGGCTGCCAGGGCAAACAGACGACTGCGATCTTCCTAGACGTAGAGAAAGCCTTTGACCGCGTGTGGCACGAGGGTGTCCTTTACAAGCTCACGGAAGTCCTTCTTCCAGATTGCTACGTTCACTTGATCGGCAGCTTTCTGCGAGACCGTAGCTTCCGAGTGAGAATAAACTACGCTCTCTCTTCGGAGAGGCGTATTACCGCTGGCGTCCCTCAGGGAAGTGTCCTTGGGCCTCTCCTGATCTCGCTGTTTGCCAATGACACGCCCCGAGTTCCTGGAGTTAAATTGTCGCTGTTCGCGGACGACACTGCGGCTTTTGCCTCAGAGCCGAACGCAAGTTATGCGGCAATTAAGCTCAGCGTCAACTCGACGCGTATGTCGGGTGGACCGATGACTGGAGAGTTGCCGTTAACGCTTCCAAGAGCGCCGCGGTAATATTCTCGCGCAAACGCAAGCGGCCTCGGCCGCTTAAAGTAGGCCCCGTCGAGGTACCCTGGACCAACAGCGTGTCAAGTACCTCGGGCTCCACGTGGACTCCCGACTCACCTGGCGAACCCATACACAGTACATCAGACAACGCGCTTCGGCGCAACTCAGTAGACTCTGGCCCGTGCTATCTAATCCGGCAATGACCCCCCGGCTAGGTAAGCTCATAGTCAACTCGTACGTGTTGTCCGTGATTATCAACGCCTGTCCTGTTTGGGGATACCTGGCTCGTGGTCATAGAACAACGCTCCAGCGCGTACTCAACCGGGGACTGAAGCTTGCGTGTAAAGTCCCCCGGAAATACTCTTCTCGTCTTTTGAGGAGAGGACTCGGTGTCCGCTCTCTTGATGACACCGTGAGACGCCTGTCGCGTATATTCTATGATCGTTCCGACAGAGTGACCCACAATTCCCCTCATTGCCGGACTTGGTAAAATACACCCCGCGACCAGGTGAGTCCTGGAAGCGACCTCGTTTGTTAGTCCCGGTGGTATAATCCACCAATCGCAGGTCGCTTCAGACCCCCCCACAATTAGGTAAAAAGATATAAAATGAACTCCAATAGACCCAGTGGCAGGAGTCCTTTCTGAGACTCGGGACACTGCAATACTCGCGACAAGCGCTTCGCCCGGGCCGCGCAATCCCCATTATTGTAAATTTTACGCACTCTTCATCGCCACGCCATCGGACGCACTTTATCTTCTCTCCTCTCTCGGACGACATCGGCACGGAGTCAGCCGGAAGGAACGGCCGAAGAATAGAACCGTCGTTCTTGCGTCTTCGCCCTCCAGTTCCGCGCCAGCGATAGGACGTCGCTGGGCCGGCAGTCGACTCTACAACAGATGCCGAAAGAAGAGGAAGACTGCAGTACGCTACAAACAGCGGCCGCACCCGCTGAACATCTCAGCGCGACACGACCAACATCAGCTTTCTCGCCACCAGGTCCTTTTTAGGGTCACCAAAAACATTAGTGTACGATTGGCGCCATTTGTCATGCGGCAAGCCTTTTGTCCGGTGACAATATATATATATATATATATATATATAATAAAAAAACACATGAATTTTTGAAATACGAGGGCGGATTGAAAAGTTCGCGGCCTACTATAGAAACAAATGTGTGGTGTTTCTGTTTTTTACCGCATCGTGGCGCTACGTTCGCCCTACGAACAGCTGTGAAGTGTCAAGTCATTACCCCGTTGAGGAAGTCAGATTCTTCTAGGTCCTCAAAATAACCGTTTACTGCCGCTTTCAGTTCGTTATCTGAGGAAAATCGCTTCCCCCCGAAAATGTTTTAAGGTTTGGGAATAGATGAAAGTCAAATGGCGCTAAATCAGGCGAATAAGGCGGATGGTGCAACAGATCGTACTTCAACTCGGCGATTTTTGCCATAGAGACAACGCGTATGTGAGGGCGTGCATTATCCTGATGGAAAATGATCTTCACCTAAACCTAGTCTTTCTTCTCAAATTTTTACATTTAATTAGC
Source organism: Magicicada septendecula (assembly GCA_034769895.1). Taxonomy (NCBI): domain Eukaryota; kingdom Metazoa; phylum Arthropoda; class Insecta; order Hemiptera; family Cicadidae; genus Magicicada; species Magicicada septendecula. Next base: position 81,318,773 of record CM068368.1, on the reverse strand, counting down.
CTAAATGGTTAGCGTAATACTCTCAATTTATCGTTTGACCCTTTTGAAGGCAATCTAGTAACAATATTCCCTTAGCATCCCAGAAAAATGGATCCATATACTTTACAGCCGACAAAATTGTTTTACCGTTTTTGGAGGCGGCGAATCACTATGCATCCATTGTTTAAACTGTTATTTTGTTTCTGGAGTGAAGTAACGGACCCAATTTGTATTAGTTGTTACAAATCTACAAATAAAATCTTTCGGATTTTTCTTAAAACGTTCCAAACATTCCTGAGAACCTTGCATTCGCATGCGTTTTTGGTCACTTGTCAACAAACCATCTTGGAGACAGCTTTTTCATACATAATTTCTCAGTAAGAATATAATGTACCCTTTTATCTGAGATGCCCACAGTCTTAACAATTTCAGACACCTTTAAACGGCGATCTTCCAAAACAATATAGTGCACTTGATTGATAATTTCTGGTGCAGTGGCATTTTTTCAACACCCAGTATGCGGGTTATCTTCCAAACTTGCACGACCACGTTTAAATTTAGTTGCCCATTTTTTCACTCTAGTAAATGAAGGTCCAGCACATTCTTCATCTCATTAAAAATTTCTGTTGGCGTTAAACCTTTCTTAACAAAAAATTTGGTGCTCAGTTTTCTCCATTTTCAGCGTTGCTGTGAGATAACTTTATTTGTGCTGCTGTTTCTCCGCAACAATGACTTGACCCAGCTTGACGTTTCACAGATGTTCGTGGGCAAACGTGGCGCCTCGATGCGGTAAAGAACAGAAACGCCACACTTTCGTTTATATGTTAGGGGGCAAACTTTTCAATCCGCCCTCGTAAAAAAACACACACACACAGATGTACAAGATAATATGCTTAATAAAATCTATATGCGTATTTTTATGGACAAATGTGTGGTTGACGAACCCGTACGCTAGAGATTTACTTTTTTTAACATATGTTTATTATTGTTCTGAATGTGTTATTAGTTTTTTCTGAAAGTATTCTTAGTACTCCAATGAATTCAATAGATTTGAACCGAAAAATGTTCCGTTCTGAATAACATTAAGCGTTTATATTTAATACATAAACAGAACAGTGTAGGTTTTGGCAGAAAATTTCAGAGTGTTAATTTTTTTTCCCACAGAATTACCGAGCAACGTAACATCTGTATTCTGGTGGGGATTAATAAACGAGACTATGCTGAGGGAAGGGATAGTCTGTAAGAACGACCGGGGAAGTTTCGTCAAACTCCCCAACAAGACGTGGCACATGGCGCCTAAGGACGAGTACACATGGAAACCGAGACAGAATCTGTATTCCTGGTTTACGTACTACGTGAAAAACGAGTGGAACGTCATAGAAGAAGCCGACGAACTCATAGTCTACACGAGAAAGGGGAAAAAAATTCTCCAAGACGTAAGATCGAGACACGACCCGGTAATCCCGGCCGAACCCTACTGGGCGTGGAATTATAAAAAATGGATTCAGGGAAAACAGCGCTACCGGGAAATGAGAAGGCTGTACAACATAACGACAACGATCCCGACGAAACCGACTAGGAAAAAGAGACGAAAGAAAAGAAAATCAAAGGTGAGTAGCATAAACGAAACGACTGGCAGGAGAAAAAGAAGACGCCGCAGGCGTAGAACTTCCACTGATGATTACAGAAATATTTATTACACAGCGAGCGATCTTTTCGGTTCATCTTGGGTAGAGGCCTACCGTCCGAGGTGGAACGAGAAAGAAAAGTTTGGTGTGTAAGTTGTGTCTTGGTGTACTAGGCTGTTGTTTTAACCTTGTACGATGCATAGTTGAACAACTGGCATTCTATTTTGTGTAAAAAATGAGGTAAACTATTCAAATAATACAATACGAACGTCTCCACTATAAAATCAAAGGTAATGGTATTTCGAGGTAAGGCGCCAATAAGAACAAAAATAATGATTAGTCATCGAATTTCAGAACAGGTGAGTCACTTTAATTATTTGGCAAATAATATTGGCTATGATGGAAATTATGACATTGATGTTAAGTTACATAAGTTACAGACGATCTGAGGAACAATCGATCGCATTTTTAGAAAAAGGTACGACGAGATACAAAATTGAAGTTTTACAAAGTTATGGCAGTCCCTGTACGGTCCTATGGGTGTGAATGATGGACTGCAAAGAAACAAGACAGTAAAAATCAGGTCCCGGAAATGGCGTTCTTAAGAAGAGTTTAAAGCTGTTCTAAACTAGACCGTATAAGAAATGAGGCAGGCCATAAGAGAAGAGTTACAAGTTTTTAACCTGAATTAAAAATTAAAATATCACAAACAACGGTGAGAAGTACACTTAGAATGAATATGTTCTCACGTAGGCTTCCGCGGCCGGTGTCCATTATCTTTTTTACAATCTTCTTCCGGTATGGACCGCGTCAAAAATGTCTTGTATGACAACGTTTCACTCATATTACAATGAGTATCCTCAGGTCTAAGTGACAAAAACGCCGGCGAGCGAACTCAGATATATAGTGTAGAAGTGGCTGTGGGCGTTACGCTTTGTGCATTGTTTGTGCGGCCAGTCAACCCGCGTGCAGTCAAACCAGAAAGCAAAGGGTACCAAGTTTTACTAAGCGTGGCGGTTTCTCTGTTCATGTTATTCTTGTGTTTATTAATTTCTATTGCTTCTAGGATCAATCTGTCATAATACCTATATACATGATCTTATTACAGATGCGTCGTTACAAAGTTTACCATGTGATTCGTTAAGGCTGAATGCTCAGCAATTGCTGACTTTTCAACTGCCGAGTTCTTCGTATGTCTGACATGTTCTTGCACTCTTGTGGAAATCAGGAAATAATGTGGAAATAATCTTCGTATGTCTGCCCAATGTAAAATTTCCCGCAACTGCATGGAATTTTGAATATACCTTTAGTGTTGAACGGGATTCTACCTTTGATTGGTTATAAAAACTGTGACAGCTTCTTATGTGGTCGAAACACTGTTTTAAATGCCGTATTTCCTCAATATAGGCCTACTGCTCATTTTGTACGTGATGTCTTCTATACCGGAAGAAGATTTTGAAAACACTTAGAAAGAATGTCAACTTCCAGACTGGAAAAGGAAGTCTGGAAATACAAACCTATAGGACACAGGTGTGTGGGTAGACCCGGGAAGAGATAGCTGGAGGATTTTTGAAGGTGGAACAATCAGCGCCGTGTTGTGAAGATGATAATGTTGATGATGACGATGGGTGAGGTGAACTGCTGCGCCAGTGCGGTAAGAGTGTTGCAGAAGGAATTCGGCTGCTTGATGTACGTTATTCTGCAGTGCATCAGAGACAGACACAGAGACAGTAACGGTAACAGTAAGACCAAGTTTGTGCTATTGTATTACATAAATTCTAGAATTCTAGTCACTGGATGGTACAGTCAACAGCCACTTGTCTGCAGTGGCGGCTGGTGGTTGAAAAATTTGGGGGTTGCAGTTGGGTTGGATGGAATTAAATTGTTTTATTCTCTGAATAGAAAATGTCCAATTCTTCTCCAAACAATACACAAGGAAAGCAAAATACTGCAATTTTAGTGTCACACCCGCATAACCACGTATATTTATTGTATAATTTTTTTTAATTTACGATTAAATATTCTGTTACCTGATTTCACACTTTGGTTAAAATTTGCAAGGTATTGTGTAGGCCTACCTACCCTCTTAATTTCAATTTTTTTCCTCAATCGGACATAAACTGAACGGCGTTTTCGTTAAGTTTTCGACAGAATTCATTGCGCCCTACCAGTTAAATTTAATAAATATCTTACATTATAACAGCTTAATTCTTTATATGTTCTATTATTACATTTAACGATGAATTGGACTGGCACTAACAACTAACTTTACAAAAAATTCGAACTTACCAACATACAGACTGGTGGCGCCGTGGCGTACAATCGGGGTTTGCAGTCCCTAATTACACCAAGCGAAGCTATAGCGTTGTAACAGGAACACCCGAGAATACCCAGCCAGAGCACTACTCCATTGTATTTCCTCGTATACAAAGCAAGAGCGTGTACTGTTTTTAGTATTCCTCTGCGCTTTTCAATCGACAAATGATTAATTACGATGATTTAGCTTAAAAATACTATTATTAGTTATTGTTTTACTCATAATTCTATAATTTAAAATACAATTCGGGATTTAATGGGGGTTGTACAACCGTGCAACCTAAGCACGGGCCGCCACTGCTTGCCTGCCAGACTTATGGAATGGTTAGATTTTATAAAAATGTATGAATAATTTGTGCAAATTACAGCCAGATTATGCACCGGGAAGCGAAAGTCATCGTTTGATCGAGAATTTTAGGCAAAACAAAACATCATATTGATTGTAAAGGAAAATTCGATCTATTTATAATTTTAATAAATAAACTATGCTAAAAGTAGAAAGAAGGGTGTGTTTGAGAAAGCGAGGCGGCAATAATGTGAAAACAGAATTACTTGCTAAAAGCTTGATAATGCATGTACTGTATGTTAAGGCACGATTTGGGACACTACTGTCATAAACTGTATTATGTTTCAGATAGTAAGGGTGTTTACCAAACGTTGTAAAACCTAAGTGCATATAACAATAGCTATCGTGGGAAAGCGGTCTTGTTGTGCGAGAGAGATAGCGAGAGACGCTACTTTCTGTAAACACGTGTACACGGAAAAACGTTGGGCGAATCAGAAAAAGCGTCATACGTTGCGCGGGAAGTTTCAGTTAAGCAGATTGGTTGAATTCGTATTTAGCGGTAGTTTGTACCTATAGGAGCGTTTTGTTGTAGTTCGTAAGTAAGGGAAACTTGAGGCATGTATATATTGTGAACTTAGAGGGAAATAAGGGCAGTCTTCTTAATATCGGCGGAATTATACGAAGAGACTCGTGTACGTTGTTTTGCGTCAAATAATATATATATTTTAATAATTAACGGAAAGAATCAGTAAATTTCTCAGAAATAACAAAGTACGGGAACGCGATAATTATTAATATTGAAGTTATAAAGCAAGTTTCATAAATCATAATAAGTCAAAGAGTGTATAATCGAAGTTATAATAAACAATAATAAATAATAATACATAGGAAGTTCTGTTAATTCTATATGTGGCGGTAATTCGCGGAAGGAGGCGTTGGAGTTCGAAAGAAAGTTACGACGGTATCAATTAGTCGGGCCAAACGCGACGTGAAGTGAGTTAAATGCACTTAAGTTATATTCTGTCATCTTTGTGTCCAGTGTAATTATACAACATAGTTAGAGGTATAATCCATATGTTAGTGTAGTGCATTTGTGATAAAGTGAATTGTGCAGTTTTGACAAGGATCAACACGACGACGGCTAATGACGAATCACCGGTCTACAATAGCTTCAGGACCACGCACTTTGGAAGGATTTACGCAAGTAAAGAATAATGAACATTTAAATTCTATGTTTTTGATAAATAAACATATCTTATATGCAACATAGTGACTCAATCTGTCATAAAAGACTCACTGCTAGTTAATCATATTTAAATGTTTTCAATAAGTAATTCAATTCATATAAGAAGATTTTAATTTTGTAATGTATAAATACAAATTGTCATTAAAGTGATTAACATACTTTAATTTGTATTTATTATTACTGGCGCCCTGAGGTAAATCAAGAGTCGGTACACTAGAATAAGTACCATAAACTATTATAGAAATTATTATATATCATATTTGATAAAGATAGTTTATGATCTTACTTTTTACATGCTCTTAGGCCAACATTAACTTTCAAATCAATAATTTTAACTCTTTTACAAAGGCCTAGCAAGAAGTGTATTACATTCTGTCGCCCGGAACGTGGGACACGATTGAGTCACTATTAAATAAATTATAAATTAAGAACAAATAGAAATTAAGAAATAGTATAAAACATAGTTTATGATTTTATGATTACGGGAAGTAGGAGAAACAAGGACATACAAAACAACATTTCTAACCTATACAGCAATATGAGCACAAACACAAGTACCCAAAGCAACGCTATGGAGTTCCAAATAAATAATCAACTAGGCGATCCAGACACGCTCGCAGATATTTCAGAGGTGGATGAAGCGTCAGGGACGCGGGGACTAAACAGACAGAACGATGAAAACGCAGAAACACAACAATTTACACCAACAGTAGTAACAGAAGTCCAAGAACGACCGGTAAGTCAAACACGACCAGAGACAGACAAAAACACTGATATCTACACAATACTACAACAAGTACTAGAACAACAGTTGTCACAAAACACACGACGAATAGAAGAACACATACAAAAACAATCAGAAAAAACAGAAAAACGACTGACACTTCAAATACAAGAAGAATCGGGAAATACAAAAGAACAAATCTCACAACAAATTGCTGAACATGCGAAAAAAACAGACGAACGGTTAGAACAACATGAGGTGAGATTAGAACAAGCATTAATACAAATGAACGAACAAATACATAAAAAACACGTAGAAATAAGAAACGAAGTCACCATGCAAATAGAACAAGAAGGAATAAACAACAAAAAACTGTTCCAAGACTACCAAGTAGAGACGAACCACAAAATACACGACAATACCGACAAAATTACTGAACTTAGTATGAACACTAAACAGCAATTCGTAGAGTTGGAAGAACGGCATAGCAACAATATGCAAGTCGTAAGTGAAAAAATCGAAATAAATAACAAAAGATGCGAAGACGATACGGTGAGCGAAAATATCGACTGTGAGTCGGAAGAAACAGAAATAGTAGTTAAGTCAGAGGAATCAGAATCACCTGTAATGATGGATGTTGATGAAGGTAGGAATTCAAATATGGATAGAAGAGGTGATGATGAAACGTCTCCTTTACATGTTACTAATCATGATGTTGACGAAGCAATAGAACTCGAAAAAGATCCATTAACCCCTTACTGGCCAGCTATTCATGGTTGCCGGAGTGCCGAAGACTTCCAGTGTCTTAACAGTATGTCAGAAGAAGATACAGCAGATCCGTGGGAGATTAAACCATCCCAAACACATGTACGTAAATCCAGACCTCACAGCCGCAGAGAAAAACATTCATCAAGAAGTCGTCATGCATCATCCAGTCACAGAAAAAGACATCATCATTCAAAGCATCACAGAGATGAACATCGAAGACACAATAGGGATAAGTTAACTAAGAAAGAAGAAAGCTCTTTATTAAGCCGCTCAGAGTTTCGAAGTCATCGAAACAAAGAAGCGCTCAAGTCTCGTAAAGAAGAGAAACAGAAAGAGAAAGAAAGACAAGAGAGAGAGTTACGCAGAGGAGGACTTCCAGAAGCAGAACGAATAAAAGAAATATATAGAAAGGAGATAGAGGTAAGGAGGAAAGGACGACAAGATAGAGAGCGTAGCAGCAGTAGAGAGAAAAAACGAGCAGATAATGAAGGAATGGAGGAAGAAACCCAAAACACACACACACACACACAGAAACACCACACGAAAATTAAGAAAACATAATGTAATAGCACACATCCGTATATTAATGTAATAGTAATAGGTAGAAAAATAAATGTAAGGACAGTCAATGTAATAACGTATAATGAAAGTTAGTTATATAAGAAATTACAAATGTTTAGAAACTAAGTAAATAAGAATGGTCACCAGATGTTTAAAAAGGGAAATTGTTGTGTGTAACAGATGTTATTGAACGAGAAAGTAGACAACCCACATTTTAAAGAGTTGTTGACAAGTCAGGTAGAGAGGGACGAATAATTTGTTTGTAAACAAGTCCTAAAACCAGACCAACCCTTAATGTCTAGTATTCAGTAATGACGGAATAGTATTGTAATAAAATACTCACCTATGTAACTTATGTAACTTATGTTATGACTTATGTAACGGAAAATTCGATCTATTTATAATTTTAATAAATAAACTATGCTAAAAGTAGAAAGAAGGGTGTGTTTGAGAAAGCGAGGCGGCAATAATGTGAAAACAGAATTACTTGCTAAAAGCTTGATAATGCATGTACTGTATGTTAAGGCACGATTTGGGACACTACTGTCATAAACTGTATTATGTTTCAGATAGTAAGGGTGTTTACCAAACGTTGTAAAACCTAAGTGCATATAACAATAGCTATCGTGGGAAAGCGGTCTTGTTGTGCGAGAGAGATAGCGAGAGACGCTACTTTCTGTAAACACGTGTACACGAAAAAACGTTGGGCGAATCAGAAAAAGCGTCATACGTTGCGCGGGAAGTTTTAGTTAAGCAGATTGGTTGAATTCGTATTTAGCGGTAGTTTGTACCTATAGGAGCGTTTTGTTGTAGTTCGTAAGTAAGGGAAACTTGAGGCATGTATATATTGTGAACTTAGAGGGAAATAAGGGCAGTCTTCTTAATATCGGCGGAATTATACGAAGAGACTCGTGTACGTTGTTTTGCGTCAAATAATATATATATTTTAATAATTAACGGAAAGAATCAGTAAATTTCTCAGAAATAACAAAGTACGGGAACGCGATAATTATTAATATTGAAGTTATAAAGCAAGTTTCATAAATCATAATAAGTCAAAGAGTGTATAATCGAAGTTATAATAAACAATAATAAATAATAATACATAGGAAGTTCTGTTAATTCTATACGTGGCGGTAATTCGCGGAAGGAGGCGTTGGAGTTCGAAAGAAAGTTACGACGGTCTCAATTAGTCGGGCCAAACGCGACGTGAAGTGAGTTAAATGCACTTAAGTTATATTCTGTCATCTTTGTGTCCAGTGTAATTATACAACATAGTTAGAGGTATAATCCATATGTTAGTGTAGTGCATTTGTGATAAAGTGAATTGTGCAGTTTTGACAAGGATCAACACGACGACGGCTAATGACGAATCACCGGTCTACAATAGCTTCAGGACCACGCACTTTGGAAGGATTTACGCAAGTAAAGAATAATGAACATTTAAATTCTATGTTTTTGATAAATAAACATATCTTATATGCAACATAGTGACTCAATCTGTCATAAAGGACTCACTGCTAGTTAATCATATTTAAATGTTTTCAATAAGTAATTCAATTCATATAAGAAGATTTTAATTTTGTAATGTATAAATGCAAATTGTCATTAAAGTGATTAACATACTTTAATTTGTATTTATTATTACTGGCGCCCTGAGGTAAATCAAGAGTCGGTACACTAGAATAAGTACCATAAACTATTATAGAAATTATTATATATCATATTTGATAAAGATAGTTTATGATCTTATTTTTTACATGCTCTTAGGCCAACATTAACTTTCAAATCAATAATTTTAACTCTTTTACAAAGGCCTAGCAAGAAGTGTATTACATGATATTGCAACCGCCGTGTTTTTGATACGTGTTTCCATGCGATCTTTTCCTCTTCACAAGATGTACAATAGGAATTTTGTAACATGCGACTTGCATTAAATAAACATACTTAATTATTCTCATTCATTCATGTCTGAACCACAGTTAACTAACATATCGAAAAAACATAGGTACACAGAAATACTTCCCTTTGTATTTAAATCATGTTACCCCCGGCAGAACACACGCTCGTCAAACGCGCGCACACACACATACACACAGCTTAAATTGACAGGTGTTCCATAATGACAGGTGAAGAATTGTTTATCAATAGTTCATTGACGATTATACTACTCAACATTATTTTTAACAGTTTAACAGTTTACGAACAAAATATTACCCTGGGCGAACGTGCAAAGCAAATATGTATTGTTGAGCCTCCAGGTGGTCTAGTGGCTTGCGCGGGCAATTGACGCGCTCGTGGTCCCGGCTTCAATTCCCGGCGGAGGCTCCGTACGGCGTGCACTCAGCATCGTGAGGCAGAACTGAGAAGCCGATTTTGATAACAGCGGCGCCTCCTGGCTGTGAATACCGCAACTAGCGGCTGGCGACGCGTTGCACTAGCCATGCAACCGTCCACTAAACACAAAAGCAGCGCGGTATGCCTTGGTTCTTTACGGACTGTTGAGCAGAGATTTATTTATTATTATTTATTATTTAATATGTATTGGTACAACACACACACACTGACACAAAAACACTCATTACATCTATAGAACTACTAATTATTCCGGTGTTGCCCTGATACCGATCCCGATGATGACGGCGAATTCTCTCGAAACGTCAACACAAATGTTTCAAAATTGTTTCTAATATATTAAGCACTAATGACACACTCCATCCATTTCCTTATACTTCACGTTTCCTCCAACTATCCGTCATTTAAAAATTAATCACGTCGGAGGCAGGAGCTGAGTGTTGCACTAAAATAATTAAAATAGTAAATAAATGAACCCAAGTATTCTTGATGATTAACTAACAACTCTATACTCGCCACAAAGTGGTTTGCACACTTCTATCTTACCAATGTTAATTTAGTCATATTTCTGTACGTTTTTCTCAAGACCAGTAAAAGCTACAGAGCTAATATTTTGCAGGCACCTTTACTTAATCATAGTACAACTTTTAACGAAGCCAAATAAAACAATTTTGGTTAGTCCACACACAAAAATGTTTTCTGTATATACATTTTTTACATCTTTTTTTGAAACATTAAATTTTTTATTTCAGAAAGTAATCAATAAATCTTATAATCCTCTCGTTAAAAACTTGAAGTATATACTTTAGAAGCTACAGGAAAAATTTCAGTCTTCTATGTTTTATAGTTTCTGAGAAAAAGGAACATAGATTTATTAAAAAAAACAGTTTCCGGAAAAAGGCATTTAAAATTTATTATACCTTTTTAATAAGCACCAGTAGAATATGAAGGTCCTGTTTCTTGATCAGCTTCTTTCCAGTCTTCCTCCAACTTTCTTTTTGTTGTCTGCACTTTTCTATTTGCTTTTTTAACAAATTCATCTAGTTCTTTTTCTGCTTGACCGATCCTAACACGATCAAAGTTCATCATTGCTGCCACACAATTTTGTCCTGGTTTGATCCCTAAGGCTTCAAGCACACGGCATTTAACTATTGTTTCTTCATTAAAACTTGCTACAGCTTCAGCAACACCAAATTTTAACGTTTTCACCCCAACAAATACTGTTTTTAGGAGGTGAGCCCATATAACTCAACTCACAGACTCGTACGGATTTTGTGTCTTCCCATGAAGACATATTCTTAAAAGCTCTGGGTTTGTCAAACCTTTGAAAATTGTTTTTTTTTTCTGCATTACCTCAAAAGAAAGATGGAAATGTTCACTGTGGTTATAGGTTATTTTATTTTCTTTAGCTTACCTGAACTTACACCAGCTTGCCTGAACATACAATGGGGCACAGGCCATGATTGGACCTGTAACATTGGCATGTTGATCATCGTAAACACCTGCTCAGCCGTACATGCCATCACAAAACATTTTAAAAAATCCATTTCCTGTCACAGAACCCTAACTATTATATACCAAATTAAACAGGAAGAAACAAGAAATTTATTTTACCAAAATAAAAATGAAAACTTTTTTTGTATGTGCAAACTCCCATAAATGGAATACTCTTACTGCTTCAGATCAATTAAAATTTAATAGAAGGAAATTACAGTAATGAAGGTCGCGCCAAACTTTCAGTACTTTTTTTGTTGACAAATATATTTTTTTCTAGTGGCACACTAAAAATAGATGATGCAAATAAGACAATAGATGATATTTAAATCATAAAAACAGGTTAAAAAACACAAAACTAAAAAAATATATTTAATTTGCCCGCTCCTCGATTACCACAATTTCAAGGCTGTAAAAATTTTACATAAAATGATAGTTACTAGTTACAATAACCAGGACAAGTGGAGTTGGTTAAAGGTTTACTATGATTCAGACGTAAGGAAACACGCCCTGACGTCGAAGACCTGTTAAACAGTTCTTTAAATAGTGTAACATTTTCTTTGTTTCGAAAGACATTTATAAACATTTTATTGAATTGTGTTCACACATTTATGTAGGATTTCTTATATAAAGCTAATGTAACTATAAACCACACAAACGGATAAGTTTTTCTCAAATAGATATACTTGTATGCAACTTCTTCAGGTATCACGGTTGGCGTCAACATTATTATTACTAGCCGGGCTGTTACTGGGCCGTGGTCGACTGTTATACTGGACAGCCGTTTCGACCCCACCATCGGAGGTCACCTTCAGTGTCGAAAAATGTTTGGCAAGTTGTCCGCCAATTCAACGCAGTACTGAGGCAGAGACTCATAGTCATATACCTCTATATACCTCTCAACCTCATAGCTTCTACCTCAGTAGTGGGATGATTTGGCGGACACCTTACCACTGAATGTTGTCCCCGATGGAGGGGCCGAAACGTCTGTCTACAACAGCCGACCACGGCGTAGCAGCCCGGCTGGTAATAATAATTTTAACAAAATATACTATTCGTTAAATATTGTTAAATTTATTAAATTTTGTAGGATAGTTAATTGTTTAATTAACAGTAACTGAATTTATATTAAAAGTAATAAATATCTGTCTGCTTGTCAGTGGCGTGGCGTGGGTACATAACACCTGTTGCCGGTTGAGATAGGCCTAAAACTTAATCGTAAAAATTAATTCGAATTTTTTCCTGTACCAAGCGTTATTTTTAGAGCATTTTTTATCATTCTCTGGAAGAAGACGAGGGTCCCGGTTCAACGTGATCTGACTCTCATTATACTTACGCAGAATAAATCAGAACACAAATAATCGAATTAAAAATAATAAAGGCAAACAGAGAAACACATGACTAAACGAACAACACACAAATAGGTACGTAGTATCTGCTGCACGTCAGTTCCGGAAAAATAAACAGCTGCCAACTGAGCGTTTTGCCAGTTCATACAGCGGTAACACATTGGGTGGAAGAATGTGTCTCCCCCCGCACCGCAGTTTGTACAGTGACAATTACTACCAGGTCAATGACCGTACGCAGAAAAACATTGCCTATATCTGAGCCGGCAACACAAAACGGTGCAAGTGCCCAGCAGTTCGAAAGCAATGCTACGCTTTTCTCCAAGTTTTCCTACCAAAATTGTTCAGATTTCACATTGTTCAATAACAAAAGTATTATTCTGTGAAATAATTAATATTATTTTCTCTTATTTTCAGTACCGCCGACAACAGCGGTTACATGTAGTCTCTTATGTAGCCTCCGGCAATAGCGGTTACATGGACGCCACGCTACTGGTGCTTGTGCACTAAAAATAAAATAACTTACAAAAAAAAAGCATTGTAGACTTCTTACAGTGTCGGTCACTGTACGATACTGTTCAGTACAGTGACCAACTTATGTCACGGGATGTTGGAACCGGTTCCCCGCTGTCGAACGGGAAGGTGTGGAATTTGTGTTCCCCAACGATGAACTTGCGATTTCTCAACATATATTCTACGCTGCTATTATTTTCGGTCACGTTGAATATAAACAATGCGTGCAATGTATCGTATACGGTTAGCCTCTTGTACGAGTTGTACATGATCCACAGTTCCTGGTCAAAGAGGAAGAACTGTCCATAAATGTAGTAGCCGTCAGTTAGGTTCTTCGCATTTACAGACTGGTTGATTTTCGCGTAGACTTCAATTTTGATGACGCACGGCGATAACAACTCTGCGGAAAATTCGACATTATTTAAAAACAAGTACAACATCTAAAGGTATTTTTAAATATTAATTTTTATTAAATTTTAGTCTTAAATAGTGTAAAAAACTGTAATTCTAACTATTGGATATTAGTTAAACTTGTTGGAACGCACTATAATATATATATTGGCCTGATATTGTTACGACGATCACACTGATCGGCTCTTTAAACAATGGAATAAATAAATGCAGTGGCGCCCCGACACAGTGTGCAAAGCGTGCGGCGCATACGGGTACCAAATATGGAAAGAGGAAATATTTAAAAAAATTATTATTCATTAAGTTAATTGTGTTAATCTTTTCGATGCTTTTGGACAGGTATCCTCGCCAAATTTTTAGGACTCTTTGGTGCTACTGATGTGTTAAGTCGCATCTGATTTTAAATTGTTAAAGTGCTCAGAACGGTTTTGTATGCCTATGGCTGTAAATAACGGGGTTAGTAATGTGCATACAAGGTCAATTGTCTATCGTTGGTTATGAGTCAGCAGTTGAAACAAAGACAGTTTTCATTCGATGCGTCTGTGTATCAACTTGGTATACACGATATTATTTCAGAATTTTCATTAATATCTCAAAGATAAAGACTTTACTCGTCATTCATCAAATGTTGATTCAAGTGTGAATGAAGATGAAGCAGATGGCGATGTGAGACTTCAACGAATGGAAGAGAGAAAGAGCAAGAACTGCTGATGGAAGACAGAGGACTTGAGGTAGTTATAGTTATAAACTATATGTAGCTAGGAAAGTTCAGTTCACTAAATGATTTTTCTTTCTGTCTGAATATTTACATACATATTTTTTACCAAATAATTTTTTAATATGTTCCTATTTTATATACCTTGTAAGTTTATCTGTTTCTTATTTATATCATATCTCTACAAAATACAAATGCCAAAGTGATTTTCTTGCCAATTAATATATAGTAAATTCAATTATGTACCAAAAACTTTTTAATACTTTTGTTTTTATAAAACTGTAAGTTTACCAAATAATTTACGTAAAACAATATAAGGTGCAAGTGGTAAACGATTTTCTCGGCAATAACATAAATTACTTTATTTTCGTCCAACTTATTTTTGATGTTTTTGTTTTTGTACCCTTCTTGTATGTTTATTGTTTTTTACACATTTTTATGTAATTACTGGTTTTTGTTCAATAAACTTATAATTAATATATATTTCGCAATTTGTTTGTACTCACTGATACGTTTTTATAAAGTGACTGTTTTATTGTGCGGGGAGAGTATAGGGGCGCTAACTAATGTTCTGCTCACAGGTGCCGAACACTACTGGCGCGCCTCTGAAGAAATGAACACTACAAAATTGTAAATCACATCCTTAATAACAAATTTGATAAAGAAATGCACTTGTACACAATAATTCACTAAGTTTATAATCTTCCAATACTCAATATTGCCGTAATCAGCGTCCCTACCCAATAATTCACAATTAACTCTTTACACAAAATTTCTCTGTCTGTAACGCACACTGAATCGCAAAGCCACAACTACTACTAACACATGTTGTCGCCTCGTCTGACAGCACGCAACTCACAACCACAGCTGACAAAAAGCTATCAGAAAACACTTATTTATATTCCGCTACGAGATTGCTGCACGGTTTTTTCGGTAAGTCTCTAAATAATTCAGATCATCGACATCAACTGACCTTATACAGGCCCGCCAGGCCAGCCATTCCTGAACAGTCATCTGAGCCGACCCAATGAATGAATTTCTACTTTCAACTATAGCTAAGTTATCTAGAGAGAAGAGAGGGGAGACAACGATATAACGTTCACTGTCTCACTTCCATATTATTTCCCTCTCTGTCACACACATGCTTCCGTTGTTCTCGCCAGTCTTGTTACAGCCGATGTTCACACTATGAAACACAGCACAAAACTGTTCTGCGCATGTGCGAAGTGAATTAAAATTTTGTTAGCCTCGCAACAAAGGCTAGTGCGCATCGAGACCTGAGTGATCAATTTACATCGTCCTGCCTCTAAACACCGTAGCCATATAACTTGCCTACCTCGTAGGCGTAAGAATATAATTTCACTAAAACATATTCTTGTCACAAAAGTTTTATTTATTCGGCCGTTAGCTGTAACCTGTTTGCTGCACCTGCTACGTCACCTTTCCCTTACTTAAGTACCATCAGCACCACGCAACCTCCTCCACCGATCCACCTGTCAAACGCCCTCGGGCGATTCTTGATGACCCCCCATGAAGACATCCTCAATAAAAACTTTAACATCAACCGAGCCTCTGAGTTAACCTACAAAGCTTTTCTTTTTCCCTCCTTGTACGCCGACCGCGCTGCCTGCTACTGTTACACCTGTCACCGGCTCTGCCTCAGGGCGTCTGCCAGCTGAGCTTGAGACAGGCTACACCTGTCGCCTGAAGCACTTCCAGCAGCAGTGCCGTACGCTTAAGACTTCTTCCCCCGCCATCCAGCGGATGGCCGTGTTGGCGGTTGATCATTCCAGTTTTAGGAACCTGTCTACTGCATCAACACCAAGTTTATCACCTGGTAGACACTGGGCTTGACCTGCAATCATGCCCCGGGTGCAAAGACACCCCCAACTTTAATGCAATGCAAAGTTTTTTTTATTATTTAATAGAATTCTGCATTTTGTATTAACATTTTATTCAAATTTAAAGGTTCCAACATTGTCGCAGTTCCGTTATACTAACATTTTCATGAATAATAGCCCACGGTCTGTAGGCCTACATACCGGTACATCGATCGCAGAAACCCGTTAAAGCGCCGGGATACATCAGTCTTCTGCTGCTGAACGATTTCAGGGGCGTATTTACGGGGTGGGGTGCGTATTTTCTTAAAATAACTGCCAGGAATTTCTTAAAATAACAATAAATTCCTAAATTGTTAAATACCCGAATCCTACTATTATTTCCTTCATTTAATGCCATAATTACATTTAAAGTTTTATATTTGTAGGTCTTTAGTGAAACAAACTTGATTTTAAGTGTTCTTGTCCAGAGAACAAAGTTAAAACTTTCATTCACGTTTTGGGTTTTACCGTACAAACATTTTTTTAGGAATTTTACTTCTAAATCTTTAAAAGTAAGTTTTACAGCTTCAAAAAATTATATTAGTAACTAATTATGTTTACACTTTTATAATTTAAGACAAAACTTATAAAAGTAGGCGAAACAACCTTACAGCCTTCAAAAAGCAGACTTTCATTATACAGTTTACACTCAACACTAGTAAGTGAAGAAAAAAATATTGTCTATTGTTTACAATCAAATTGTATTCCTGAAAAATCTTACGTCTGTATAAAAACGCGAATCCTCTGGGTATCAGCGGTTTGAAGAACGGTAGTCGTAAACTTAATGTTGCACAATACGCGGACACAATAACGAACACGATTGCAGGAACACAGTGCACAAGTCTAGTCGAAATCATTGCGATTGTAAGGGTTTTTATAAGCTTGCACATTTAACTGACATAGCCTTTTTTTAACTCAAATTCAGCCGAATCAAGTGAAAGTGTAATTATCACGAACCCAATTCTAACCGTTAGTAATACTGTATGTTCTGTTTTGTTCACTGTAACATTATCTAACTCGAAAATTAACCAGAAATTATTGCCAATAGAACACTGAAATTATTGCTATCGTTAGTGCAGAATGCAACACATATTCCGTTGTCAAACTTTTACCAGCATTTAATTTCATGAATTCTATAATGCATAATAAAGATTACCGAGACAATTCAAACAATTCTATTTAATACCGTTTAAACATTTGCTTTAAAAACACTACGTCTACAGTTTTTTTATCTTCTTTTGTTTCGTATTCTCCTTTTCCTTCTTTTCTTTATCCTTACACCATCTTTGGCTTTCTCTCTATTATTAATTTCCCGCCCTTTCTTCCCGTAGTCTTCTGTTTACCAATGCGGCCACCGTTACTCATGTGTGTTCGTCAGGTTTGTGATAACAAACCTGATGCTCCTTGCTTTCATTTCAGTGGCGGCTCACGATCTCATCATCATCTTCACAACACGGCATAGACAAGGTGCTGCCTGTTCCGCCTTCAAAGAGATCCTCCAGCCATCCCTTCCTGGGTCTACCCACGCACCTGTGTGCTATAGGTTTCTATTTCCAGACTTGTTTGGCCAGTCTGGAATCAGACATTCTTTCTAAGTCTTCTTTCCACCGTTGTTTGTAAACTTTTAAATTTTCATTCAAGTTAAAAACTTTTAACTCTTCCTTTGTGGCCTCATTCCTTATACGGTCAGGTTTAGAACATCTTTTAACTCCACTTTAGAACGCCATTTCCAAGGTCTATATTTTACTGTCTTGTTTCATTGTTTTTGCGCATAATTCACGCCCATAGGACAGTACAGAGGCCGCCATAACTTTGTAAAACTTTAATTTTGTACCTCGACGTAGCCTACTTTGTGTCTAAAAATACGGTTGATTGTCCCGCAGATCTCTGGAACTTACCTAACTTGACATCAATATTTGAATTCCTATCATAGCTAATATCATTTCCCAAATAATTAAAATGGCTAACCTGTTCTAGAATTCGATCATTAATCATTAATTTTGTTTTTATTGGTTTCTTGCCTCGAAATGTCATTACCTTTGTTTTATAGTGGGGATTTTATATTGTGTTATTTGCAAATCTGATGAAGTTATTGATAATCTAATATTCTTCTTCTTCCGTCCATTCACTTAGTCATACCATTTTAGGGCCTCGAGTTCAGAATTTTAGATCGTCCTAACAGAATACGTTACTTCCATTCGTCTCCACATTTCGTCAATTAGTATTTCGCTTTCTAGGGTTAGTTGTAAAGGTCTTAGCATGTAATCTAATTCTACGGTTTTTCTAATCTTGATTATATTAAAACAAAACAAAAAAACAGTCATCTGTACCAGATTGTTTATAACGCTGTCATTAAAATTTGACTTTAGAAGGGAACGCGACTTTTAGCATTCTTTATATTGGAAGTCGATCGTCCTTTCAACTAAAATATCTAGAACTCGTAGATGTTTTGTAAAAATAAAACTCAGCCAATACTCGTATCACTTTATTTATCTGACGTTTGTGTTATAAACTTACCTCACCTACTTTTCCAGTACTATGTATTCGACCACAAGACTCTTTATCATCATCAAATCGCTATCAAATAGCGATAAAATTAAATAGTAGAATTGAAATGTTTTAATCCTGGAATTGCTCACATCTTATGGGATACCGGATTAAATAAGTTTGCAGACTTATTTAGAAAAACAAAATCATTAAAACTTTAACTCGACTACTTTGTGCTTACTATTTGCAGTGTTACAAATTAAAAATTAGACGTGACATTTACTTACTGCTGTGACTTCAGGGGTAGGCGTGTTAAGTACTGTTCAGTATTTGCAACTTTCACCCTTCTGATGATAGCGGTGATCAATAGCAACCGCATCAGCAGCTTTGCGGTCATTCCGCTGAATATTCTTTGGTCGTTGTTCTTATAAACACACAAGGAAGATACTGATCCCGGATCCACGCATCAAGGAGTCAACTGCATCATCGACATAAGGAATTAAACGCTTAGATATAATGTTAAACATTATAAAAGAAAACCAATTTTTAAAGACTATACTTTAAAGTTTTTATAAAACGTAATAAAAAATGGCACAATAATTATTCGTAACCTTAGTAACTATTTATACAAGAACAGATATTTGAGTCCGATTTGTAATAACAAAATTAAGTTAATTTATAAGTAACACTAAAGTCTCAAATATTGAGCACACATAGTGTAGGTTAAAACGTGCAGTATGTAAACATAACACGAACAGGCCGCTAGTTGTTGCTTCTTAAAAGGTTTAGTAAATGAGTTCATTGTTTAACAAACGAAGTTTTAATTTCGCTTCATCATTTATATTTTCTAACGTAACTCATCTCTCCTGGAAACGTATGATACTATAAAGTCAATTAATAGCCTATAAAGTCATGAAGACAATAAATAATTCAGAGAAAGAACAATTATGAATAAATGTTATAAAAGTCGACGACTGGATAGATTACTATAAAAATTTGTGGTACGACGAAGGAATAATACAAGAAGACCAACAAGAAGTAGTTGACACAAGAGGTTTTGATGATTTACAGTAACATTAGACGAATTAAATGAAGCTTTACGTACATCAAAAAACCGGAAAGCGGCAGGGATGAACAACATTAACACAGAGCTGTGGAAGTACGGAGGAATAATTTTACATTTACGCTTATTACACCATTTCAACATGTGCTGGAAACAAAGTTATATCCCCAATGATTGAAGAGCAGCCAAGGTTATATCTTTGTTTAAAAAAGGTAACAAGAATGTTTGCGAAAATTATCGCGGCATAAGTTTACTAGACACGGCATACAAAATGTATGCCAAGACTTTAAACGACCGCTTAAAAAATATAATGGAAAACATATAGGAGAAGAACAGGCGGGATTTAGAAAGGGAAGAAGCACAATAGATGCTGTGTTTACATTGCAACAATTAATCGAGTAACGCCGAGAATACAACCTAAGTACGTACATAGGTTTAGTTGATTTTGATAAAGCTTTTGACCGTGTCAGCAGAGACAAATTATGGAAGATCATGTTCTTAAGAGGATATCCACCACATCTCATCATAACAATTCAAAGCCTATATCACAAAACAAAAATTTTTTATAAGCCTAGACGGAAAAATAAGTAATTCAGTAACGACTTATATAGGAATAAGACAAGGATGCAGTTTATCACCCACGTTATTTAATATTTATATAGATGATATAATCCGAAACTGGAAAGAATTACATAAAGAGGGAATATATTTAGACAAAGACACAATATTAAATGTAATTTTATATGCTGACGACCTCACACTAATTGGGAAAAAAGAGGAAGAATAGCAAAAGGGATTATACAAACTGCAGCAAATTAGCGAAGGATACAATTTAAAAATTTCAATTCCTAAAACAAAAATAATGGCATTCGCAGGAAAAGAGCAATAAGAGCCAAAATCATCTTGAACGATAAAACACTGGATCAAATATAAAACCTTTTAAATACCTTGGTTGTGATATTTCCTTCAATTACAGAAAAGATATTGACCAAAATATTAGTACTTTTAACCGTATTTGCGGAACTATCAGTCGATGCCTGAAAAATAAAGCCAGGAAAGAGACAATGTTGAATTTTTATACAACAATGGCTGTCCCCGCACTTATATATAGCAGCAAAAATGGGTAAAGACAAAGGCACAAGAAAATCGAATTCAGGCACAGGAAATGAGATTCTTAAGACGAGTTAGGGGCTGAAGTCGAGTAGACAGAATAAGAAATGAAAAAATTAGACAAGAACTTGAGGTATACAACTTAAATGAAAAGATAAAATTTAATAGAAACAAGTGGCAAGAACATTTAGAAAGAATGCAACAATACAGGATTCCAGTAAAAGCTAGATAATATAAAGCCAGAGGAAGAAGAAATTTAGGTAGACCAAGGAAAAGGTGGGAACCGTAACAGGCAGAATACCTAAAACATGAAGTGAAGAAGAAGAACTCATCTCTCCTGGAAACGTATGGTAACGGTTTTATTGTATTGAGTTAAAATTAAACCAGTAATTAATTTTTTTAATAACCTTAAATCAATGGACAGAAACTTCTGAAGTTAGAATACAGAAGTGTTTTGCTTATATCTTGCTTCGATAATGCAGACCAGTTTTCACTGGGGAAATAAAAGTTTCGCTTGAAACATACGGTGGAGAAAAAAGGGCCATAAGCAGCATTTAGGAGCCTTTTCAACTTGAGCTTCCTTTTGCTGGTTGATATTTGTCAACATAAGAATAATTGTACGACAAAAAAAAGACTTCTGATCATATTGACAATAAAATAATTTAAAGCAAGAAATGGGGAAATGTCGTCCCAGTGGTTGGTTGGTCATACAAGGCATTAACTGATTTCGTATCAGGAAACTTCCAAGGATTAGGAGAAATGGTTTTTTTTACACGGTCGATTTACATATCACTGTACACTCTTCTATTTGCATTTGTTCTGTTTGTTATGGTCCTATGCCAACGATTTCACAGTGTACACTGTAGGTTTATTTTGTCGCTCTGATCGTCATTCTTTGAAACGCTCAGTTCCTCAGCTTCTACCCGATGGCGTCAATGTTTCAGCACCTCGCCTGTATTGTAATTCGGCCATTGTATTATAATTTCACTTGACGTGTCTGCATGGCCACCACAAGGGGAGGGTCAGCGTATGCCATGGCATAGGGGCCCGGATCTAAGGGGCCCGAACCAGTGGAAAAAAAAATTCAAAATCAACAATATTTATAGTCTGTGACTTTAAAATGTGACCAATTTAACTGAATTTGTGGCCAAAAATTGTTTTAGATATTATTATTATTATTTCTTTTATATATAAAGAACAATCTAAATAAATCACATTGATAATGATAAAGCAACAAATATAGTAAATTGGTTGGTATAAGCACAAAAAACCACGGTATTTTAAAAGTTCACTGAAAACTTGGCAGAGAAGCACTACCTCCCAAGAAAGGCTTAACAATTTCCCAAATTTAATTATTGAAAACAAATTCGCTAAGAGTATTGATTATTCAGATATTATTGACCAGTTTGCTCAAGTGAAAGCAAGGAAAAACTTTGTACTACTTAAGCCATTTTAGAAGCTAGGCCTCTCTCTTTCACTTATGACCGGTTATGATCTTAGACATACTGTTGTTTTTTTGTTTATTTTTATAACAGTTGTAGGCCTGTCGCTTATGTGTTGATAAACATAGATTGTGTTTATTTTTTGTCTCATAAAAGTTAATTTCAGTAGATGATTGAGGTAAAAATTAAGTTAATTACTTGATTTGATTAGGAACTTAAAATTTGATACGTTGTTGATTTTAAGTACTCTAAGTAGTTTGTTAATTCTGTTTTACTTTAAAGCGATACGCCTAAAATTTTCTATCTAATAAGAAAACTTTTAACCTATTTAGCATTTTGAGTTTACTAATCTAATAGAGGTGTTTTGAACGGCGTAGGGAGGCCGGAAGGTGGTCTAACATAGGGGCCCCAGGAAAGATGTGGGGGCCATACGTGTCTGTGTCTGAAATCTAAGGCCGTCTCAAAAGTACACCGGTACTGAAGTCCGGCGTCCTACTGTATCGTGCTGTTATCATTTGTTATACGCTGTACTCCTGAAAACACAGATATCGTTACGTCGGTCTCACTGATCGTCGTATGGTATAGAGGAAACAAAATACAGACACCAATGAAATCGCTAATTACTAGTTTTAATGAATCACTAATATTATTATTATTCCGGCTGTACAAGTACAATGTTTATACATTTTCAGGAACCAAATATTACAGAATTGATTAAACATCGTCCACGGCTGCTTGTCCATCCAAAGATCTTCTTCAATTTCTTTATAGCCTGAATTTCTTCTATCCAGGTGACAGGTGGTCTTCCTCTTTTCCTTCTTTCTGGTGGTATTCATTCCATTATGACTCACTAATAACAATTTGAAATCAACAAGATACACTCGTACGATAATTCAGGTTATTGTCAACACGCAATAATAATGTCAACTATCAGAGTTAAACGCTGATTATAACACAACAATCACTTCGCCACAGTACTTCGATCAGCACTAAAGAAATCCCTCACTGTAACTGACTAAGTGGCAGCTGATTCTCATATATAGCCTGCAGGTGTTCCAGAATAATGTTTCATCCCTTTCGTTGGTGTGAGCATAATTTGCGTATTTACAAATTACGCTCCAGAACAGTCCAAAATTACGCTCCACCTTATTCCAGAACAGTCTGGAAGAGACTATAGTGCGGCCTTGACTGAGACGCTACACCTGCTCGGCTAGCGCAGGAACCCGTGTAAGGACGCTCTCGACGTTCCGTAATAATCGTTACAATATATTTCAAAGGTCGTAACTTCTATTGAGTGTGTGGAGCGATAGGACAAGGAACGAATTATAACTACGTAAATATAATACTTATTTGGCTTTGCAAATCCGATACTGGGCATCACCCAGTTAATGAGTGTGCCA
The DNA here is from genome assembly GCA_034769895.1 of Magicicada septendecula. Lineage (NCBI taxonomy): Eukaryota > Metazoa > Arthropoda > Insecta > Hemiptera > Cicadidae > Magicicada > Magicicada septendecula. The sequence continues at coordinate 81,295,049 of CM068368.1, read as the reverse complement.
CGGTAGCCAGACTTTCAAATCCAAGGACACTGCTTGTCGTATTCCATCTTGTAAGATGACGTTCACATCTTTCATAAACTAAATGTGTAAGTTTATAACTTGTTTTTTTCGGTCATGAAAATGTACAAGAAGTACATGTGTGATGATTATGACGCGAATATTTGGAAATAATTGGGTATTGTTCCAATAACCGTACTCACGCTCATTTTCTATATTGAATATTTAGTGAATATCGCATATAATTTTAGTTAGTAAATAGAAATCGTGAAAATTATTTGTGTATCTTATAAAATAGTTCGTTGCCGATTGCAATCGTGTTTCAGATGTTTTACGAAAAATGTTTCTAGCAATAATATAACTCCGATGTGTGCCTGTGACGCCAAAAGATGGTGTTGTTACGTTTACATGCAAACTAGAATTACTAGAGACGTAGCTAGGGGGGGGGGCAAGGGGCAGCCGCCCCAGGCGGCATAGCCAGGAGGGCGGCAAAGTGAGCATTGACTTGAAAGAATAGTTTTCAATTTATAAAACTACAAACAACTTGTTTCTTTGATATGACTATTCCCCTTAACAACTATAGGAATATAAGATTTTCTTAATGTAAGATTAAGAACTACAACAAGTTCCAAAGAGTTTATGAAGTCTTTTATTCAAGGAAAACCAAACCCTGAGTGTCAAAATATTTCAATTAACAAGGAATCAATTTGCGATCATAAAATGGATGTTAGTAGCAACGTGCTGTTCATAAATACAGTAAAGTTAACGACGTGAATACTTCAAACTGTGAAAGTGTCAAAGTACAGTTACAAGATTCAATTGGTTCTAGTACAAGAACAAGAACAGCCATTTTCCTGAAGATGAAGCTGGACGATCCTTAGACAAGTATTGGTTTGACAAAACTTTGCAAAATGGCGAAAAGGTAATACTCGGATGTGTTTTTCTCCAACTAAAAAATCTCTATTTTGCTTTTGTTGCACTTTATTTCCACAAAAAACTACCAAAGAAGCCATTTCAATAGTAAAAATGGGTTTTCGTCGTGGCGAAAATTAAATCCCCGTATTCAAGATCAGGAAATAGTCCTCCTCTTCGCTCTGCGTTTTTTGAATGGAAGGAATTGGAACGTTCTTTAAATAAAGAGGGACTTAGTAAAGCTTTATGTCCCAATTAGTTCCTGAGTGAAGCAGTTAAGACATGGAAAGAAATCCTCGAACGGGTCACTGCCACAGTACAAACTCTTGCAGAACAAAATCTGTCACTGATAGGGCTGATAGGAGTCAGTTACTAACGATCCAAATCCTGGAAACTTTCTGGCTTTGCTAAAATACTTGGATACATTTTTAACGTATAAAAATATACTTTGTGCATAACGTGTTAAAATACTGTATCATGTTTTGGATAAATAAAGCATAAACACTTCTGGATACGCTAACGGACAAATTAAAAGTTTGGAGGAATGAGCTGTTTGACAACGTCGTTACTAAGGCAGAGCAGGTATGTAATGAATGGAGTATCAGTATAACAAAAAGGATAAGAAGGAAGCCCACGATGCCAGGGGAGTATGCAGACGATTCTGCATTAACCGTTCTGCAATAATGCGACGTTCTCTAATAGAAATTTGGACAAATTGTCAATTGAAATTTCAATCCATTTCTCTAACATAAGAGAGTTAGAAAAACGCTTTGGGTTCCTCGGTAAATTTGAGGCGTACGTAAATGATGGGGATATACATTTTAAAGAACAGCTTTCCCAGAGCAATATTAAGTGCACAGTGCCTGCAAAACTGTATCCACATGACCTAAACAGTGAAAAATTGTTCAGTGACTTGAAAGATGTCATACTTTTATTTAAAAGGGAAAAAGTTAACGGAGAACAAAAATACTTTATACCTCAGGGACTGCTACAATACATTTCTTCAATGAGTTTAGAAGCCTATAAAATACTAGCAACAGCTTTAAAAATTGTTCTACCTTACCAGTGTCTGTGTCTTCTTGTGAAAGATCGTTTAGTAAACTTAAATTGATTAAATCAACAATATCTCAAGACAGGGTATCAATTCTAGCGATACTTTCAATTGAAAACGACATTGCTTCGTCTTTAGTTTATAGTAATTTAATAACCCACTTTTTGCAGCAATTAAGACCAGGAAAGTTACATTTTAAAATGGCTCGTTTTAAATATTTATTAAATATTAAAAATAAATATTAGGTGTTTATTAATAGAAGACGGAACCATTAACCTGTAATGGTAAGTGATGTATTTTATTACTTTTAATGTAATTCTTTTTTTAACTTTATGTTGCTTTAGAATATTGTTTTGACGATACGCTACAAAGATTTTGCATGTTTATTAAAACATCTTTTTGTTATAAATGGTTTATATTACTACATTTTTTATAGTCTACATTTGCTATAATAATAAATGTATACAAACTGAATACCGGTAATATTATAATATGTAATTTTTTAATTTTGACTTAACAAATATTGTTAAGACGTTTGCTGGACGTGCTTTACACAAAAATATACACATCTGCATTTATTAATTACTTTGTTCACTGGATGACCCTTAATTTTTGCTCTTTTGTCCTCCTTTAATTGTGAATGTGAGGCGGCCGACGATCTCCTTGCCCCGGGCGCCAAAAAGCCTAGCTACGCCACTGAGAATTACACATGAAAACCAATATGCCTTTAAAATAATACTCGTTTTTTTGTAAAATCGACGTAATAAAAACCATCTCGAAGTAAAGCGGGATGCTATACATGGCTCACATTTTTTTTGTGTTTTACACAAAATTCGCTACCAGAAAAGTTTTCAACATTTTACTGAATAATGTAAAAGAATATCGACCACCTAACGAATAGCAAATCTTGTTTCATTTCATAATACGTTGTTTTTTTTAATCTTACTACTCAAAAACAATTGTATTTTTCATTTTACATTTATGTTGTTGTTTTTGTAAAAAATACGTTATGTTCTTTATTTTTAATGTTTCTCTCTTTCAAGCATTTTGTAGACGCATTAAACGTCATTTTTTTGTTAACCATAGGCTTTTATTTCTATAAACAGTAAGCTAAAAAACAAAAACCATTATTACCTAACCTCACAAATGAAAAAACACGTATTTTTGCTTTACATTAAGAAATAGAATAATTTACAATTAGTACCTACACTTCTTTTTCGTTACATCGTAGTATATCCATACAATAGCATATTCAAAACATCGAAAATATAGTGTGGGTACGGATATTAGGAGAAATAATTAGAAATACGCTTACATTTAATGCTCGTAAAACGCATTAATTTAATAATTTAATTTAATTGCTACGTTTATCTGAATTGAGAAAATACGATTCGAATAAAATTACAATTATTTAAATTACCTCTTTAACGTATCAAATAGACGTTTGACGTTCGTGTCATTGTAGGCTTATATCTACATACATGGGTTGTGAAATACAGAGTGTCGAAAGTGGTGGTGGAAAAAACTAGTAAACGGGCCAGGTTCGCTCAAATGAGCCGTAAAGAAAGTTATCAGGAAGACGTCAACCTGTAAAGAGTTTCACACTTGTTGCTGTTACCGTTGAGCTGAATCGTTTCACGACGTGCCGTGCTGAAACCCCACAGGGAAGGAGCGAATATTTTGGGTAGAAACTGATCTCCGCATAGATTATAATTAAACTGTATCGATGTGAATTCTCTGTCACCTCTTAACGTTTTGATAAGATCCCACAACTATATTTGAAAAGTGTAATTTGATTTTGAAGTTTTACATCCACTGTCTTCACAGTTGATTTTAGTCAGTGGGCTTGTAACTTCATGAGATTTCATTCTTAGTGCCGTACATATTTTAGCAGACGTAAGCAGTAGCGAATTATCCATAACGCTAGGATATGCTGCAGCACCGGGCACTGTATGGCGTCAGCTGTCAGAGGGGGCACCATACAGCTGAATTGACTAAGCGAAGCGAAGCTTATGATCACATTACGCAATTGTTTGGTTTTCTTACGCAGGTATTAACCATGGAGAGTGTCTAGTTGGAATGTTAAACGAAAGCTCTTATAGAAGTTTACTCGAAGGATTTGAATAACTGTCTTCTAATAGAATTGAAGTACTTTGTGCCACCAGTAAAATTGAAAGTAAGAGGTTTTTTTACAAATCGTCTCAATGAAGATGATAGATTCCATGATACTATAGTTTATACTATTAAACTGGATTATTGACTGTAAAATGATTGATGTATTTCCGAACGTATACATTGCTTAAAATTGTTCTAAGGCGTTCACGGCCGGTGTCAGTTGTATTAGAAGAGTTTACCGGGCTGTTTGGCCGTGGTCCATGGTTTAAAGACAAACCAAACGTTTCGACAGCACCACCGGCTGCCATCATCAGTGTAATTCAATGAATTTGAGATCTCCTGAACGTGGGTTGTTATCGTCTGGCCCACAACAGTACTGTGGTAAATGCTGAAGATAACAACCCACGTTCAGAAGGTATCGAATTCTTTGAATTCCACTGATGATGGCAGCCAGTGGTGCTGTCGAAACGTTTGGATTGCCTTTAAACCATGGGCCACGGCCAAACAGCCCGGCAAACTCTTCTAATATACATTGCATATCGTCTATTTTTAGCGATTCCAATAGCTAACTGCGAATCTAAAATATCTTTTTCTGTATTAAAACGCATTAAATATATGTTGAGTTCGACTATGGGAGATGAGGGATTATTTTCGTAAGCAAGGTTGAATATTCAAAGCGAGATACTTGAATCGCTCGATTTAGAAGAAATTATACAAGACTTCGTTGAGGCAAAATCAAGAAAAAAGGATCGATTAGTATTTTCTAAGCTTAAAAGTACTCCTATGCTCATTGTAATCACTATTTAGATACATATTTGTTGTAATTTGATAGTTTAATAAAAAATAATTGTTAACTTTTGAAATGATGTATAAAGGTTGAATTTTGAATTGAGGGGGGGACATCAGTCTGATAGCAGCATAGGGCACCACGCGCTTCTAATCCGCTCCTGGATGTGGCAAACAAAACATTACAGATCGCTCGTGAACGACTGTTCAAGTGTTTCTTCTCAACAAATCGATTACGTTAAGCAAACACTGTACGTTAAAAAGGTGGCTCGATTAAGTATTGGCCGCGGAGGTCGCGCACCGTCCACCAGTGGTCCCTGCGCGCCTTGTGCTCTCCAACCGTAATTTTGTAATGCTTGTGTTCCATTCGCAAAGCTAGTTTCTGCCCGGTCGCGTATCGTATGGCGTGCGTGAATACCAGCCACAGGTAGAGTGTGTCGTTCTTCCTCAATTGGACGTGTCTGTTTACGTAAGCCCACGACAGTCTGTGTTTGAAAAACACGCCGGCCGCACAAGCGTCGTCCAAGAAGGTGGTGTTGTTCAGCGGACTGTTCAAAGAACCGTACACGTGGATCTGGCCAATCATTTTGTCCATCTTTGGTGCTGGAACAAAAGTAAAACAGAGAGTGGAGTTCCTGTAATATTACTATATATCGCTTACAGTGAGGAACGCTGAATATTTCCTCAATATATTGTTACGTAATGAGAAAAAAAATGCTACGTAATACAGAACGTTCTACAAGTTTATCGAATGTTCCAGTGGAATCCAGCTGTAATGTGTGTGTGAGTACATAATGCTACTACTTTGCGGTGAAAGACAATTACGCGTCTATTATTGGGTCTATACCAGACCGTCCCGATCCGAGCGTGCTGCGTTCAAGGCCGCAATGAATACAAGAAATAATGAATACAAGTCCGCAATGTATTTTCTAGTAGACGCCTATCAGCGAATATTCTGGAACCTCAGCGGGGTATAAACACAAGAGCTCAGCGATGCTCAGTCAGTTATTATCGGGCGGTTACACAGTGAATTTTAGTTGCGAATTGTTGCAGTGCGGTTCGACGTATTGTGGCTGAGTGGTACGTGTTTTATAATTGTGCGGTACGATTGTAATACAATTGTGTTTTATATCGGTTGACATTTTTTTATTGCGTGTGAACAATTTTTATTTTGTTTTTTGTAAGAGGCTGTCTTGTTGATTACAAACTCTTTAGTTTTGTTAAAGCTGGTGATTAGTGGCTTAATTCGTGTCTTGTATTTTGTTTTCAACTGTACCATACGACGATCAGTTAGACCGTCGTAACAATATATTGTTATGTAACACGGAACGTTCTACAAGTATCTCGACTATTCAAGCTGTAATGTGTGTGTGGGGGGGGGGGTACATATTGCTGCTACTTTGCGATTACAGACAATTACGCGTCTACTATCTAGTCTATACCAGACCGTACCGGTCAGCGCATTGTGTTCAAGGACACTGTTCCTAGTGGATTCTCGAGAGCGCCTGCTTGTTTAACAAGTCATATTCGGCGGGGTATAAATATCCAAAGTGGAGTATCAGCGGGGCATAGCATTCAGCGACGGTCAAGTCAGCTTTTAGTGCCGATTTATTCCTGTGCGGTTCGAAGTAATGTGGCGAAGTGTTATGTGTTTTATAATTGTGCGAGACTCTATTAGTTGAAATTATTATTGTGTGTGAACAATTTTTTATTTGATCTGTTTTATAGTACGGGACATAGCTTTATAAGCTTCGAGGTAACGCAATAGTAACAGCTCTTCCCCTCCCCTCGCCCAACAGCGTTGTCGCACGTTACACTTGGTTATGCGTAGGCAAAGGCGGGGAGGGCGGGGAGTGAAGCGACATGGCAATACCGCAGTCGTCTCGAAGCTTATTTTGATACGACTCACATAATAAGAGACTATCTTGTTGATTACGAACTGTTTAATTGTGACAATTAAAACTGGTTATTAGTGATATCATTGGTGTGTCTTGTATTTTGTTTTTCCACTGTACCATACGACGATCAACGAGACCGTCGTAACATATTTATGTAATGTCTCGTTTTCGAGAAAATATGCTTTGAGTGCACATTATTCCAATTATTCCACATTGTTTCCAATATTATATTGGAAATATTTTATGTTTCTCTTTTATTGATTTTAATAAATTTATAATTTTAAATAGATCATCTGATTTTGTTTTATTTGAGTTTATTCTTTAATTAGTAAATTACTGTTATTGTGCCTGTAAATATTGAGATTTTTTCAATTATTCATTTTTTGACCTTTTTGTACCTTTTTAATTAACTTCATATTTTGTATCTCTGGAAATTTTTTATGATTTATAAAAACATATTTTAGATAAACTAAAACGATAAAAAATAAAAGCAACTATTTGCAGAAGTAACTATAATTGATAATATATAATATTAAATAAGTACAGTGTAACTGTGACAGGGGTATAAAAATTAGAATGCAAAACAATTAAATTTATAAATTAAATACAAAACAGGCGGAGCAATAAACTGGTAATCCAGTGCCAATGTGCACTAAGAAGAATTAGGACAACAGAAGAATCACTGTAACATGGCAAAATGTGAGTACCTGATAGTGGGCAACGAAGAAGTTAAGGACTTAAAATTAGATGTCGACAGGATAAAAGGGGTTGAAAAAGTAAATAATTAAGCGTTATTTTCAACAAACAGGGAAGCAGCAAATATGAAATTCAAGAACGTGTTAACAAGGGGCGAACCGTTATAAGAACGCTGAATTCGCTTTTATGGGAAAGAAGTATAACCAGAAATACAAAGAAACATATATATAATAGCATGGTGCAAAGTATAATCCTTTATGGAGCAGAAGTTTGGAACGTTTCAAACGTAAATAAGAAAAAACTGATGGCAGCGGAAATGGACTTCTTCAGAAGGAGTTGTAGAAGATCAAAATTAGACAGGGTTAGAAATGAGACTAATAGAGCCGAGATGAATATTGACAGGACAATAATAAATGAAACAGAAAGGAGACAATTGACTTGGTTTGGGCATGTGAAGAGATTGGAAGATGACAGATGGCCCCGGCAAATACTGGAATGGATACCACCGGTGAGGAGGAAAAGAGGACGTCCACGGAGGAGTTGACAAGATGACGTAGCGGAAGCAATGGTTTCAAGAAATTTAGAAGAACTTACATGCTACGATAGATTACAGTGGAAGCTGGGGACGGAGAAACGGCGACAGCTGTAAAGATCTGTTGTATATATAAGAATCACTGTCCTGTGAAAGAGAATTAATTGCAGACTACCAGTTAAGTAGAAAGATGACAATACAAAGACAGCCGCTTGTTGTCTTAATTTTGTTTAATGTTCAAAACACCAATATAAATTTTGATGACAAATTTTCGACAGATAATATAGTGTTCAATTTATACTCCAAAAATAATTGTAAAAAAGTTTGTGGGATGTGATAACTGAATCTTTAAATACACCAGGAATTTTGGTTCATTGAATTTACATCTCAGGAATTTACAAGTGACATTAAGAATGACGTTCATAGTAGAAAAATTTTGGCCTACAAAACCGCAAAGATGTTAAACACCGGAGAAATAGATGCAAGAAAAGTAAACAATATAAAACAGGAAGCACTTAGGAACAAGGCTTACAAGTAACATTAGGGCAGATAAAGAATTAGAATATCATGTGACGAAAGCAAGAAGAATCGCTGGAAGCATGAATAATCTTATATGCAATAATAAATACCTCACACAAGAAGCAAAACTTAGGGTTTACAAAAGCACAATACGTCCAGTAATATCCTATGCATCAGAGACAAGCCAGAAACAACTCGAAGAAAACGACCAACTATAGAAAGTACTATATTACGCAGGGTACTAGGAAAGACAAGGTACGATATGATGCAAAACAATAGTATAAGAGAAACGTATAATGTAACAGATATTCATTCTTTGATTGCGGAAAGAAGAAGGATATGGAATGAACACATATCAAGAATGGATGACACAAGGCTATTGAAAAAGGCAAGAGATACACCAAGATGAGCGTTTGTCGCCAAAGGAAGAGGTGAAGTGACAGTATGTGGGACCGTTGTTATAGAACAGGACAGACTCCTAACAAGGCAGTTATAGAAGAAGACGAAGAAGAAGAAGAAGAAGAAGAAGAAGAAGAAAGAAGACGAAACAGGAAGCAAGGATACAACATAATTGACATTTTAATGAAGGGTAGGAAAAGTATGATAAAACGGTCGGAGTCGAAGTTTGAGGGTCTGCAGCTTGATTTAGACCTTGTTGCAACTTGATTCAGACTACAAAAAATTGCAAGCAACTGAAAAATGTGCTTTATTTCAGGCATCTCAGACGTTGTCATCTTTATAACGTGGTCTGCAAAATAGACGTTATCCCTCCAAAATGGTACCAATTAACGACAATAACGAAATCTACAGTGAGGGTCATATTGAGTAATCAAATTAAGTGGGAACTTGGTGATTAGATCTAATGGTGATTCCTGGCCGGATGGTAAGGGCAAGCATCGACTCTAACCACAAAATGACTACAAGTACATAAAATTCGAATGCCAGAAAATCATTTGAAAATATTCAGGTACGCACTTGTTTGTGTCGCTGTGAGAAAAATATTTATAAAGTGTTTTTAGTACGAGCATTAAAAAAGTCCCGCACATCGGCATTTGCCTTGGCTTGAAACTCGCAGTCCAAAAGCTAACCTCAAACAGCGACAACCAAAACAAAGAAGAGAAAAAAGTGGTCTCACCTTTACCAAGCCGGGTCATTGCTGGTGCTTCTAGCGGCTACAAGCATTACTAAAGCGTGCTTGCTTTTTCGTCTCTGAGAGCCAGGTGCTGTGTGGTTTAACGTTCTACGTAGGTATAGATCTGACGATAGAAATTGAACACTGAGCTCGAGATGCGCGGTAGACAAAAATCTCGTTTCGAGGCTAAAAGAATTTTCAGTCTCTTTGCACATGCGCACAACAATCTTGGGAAGTGTTTTATAGTGTGAACATTGGCTAGAACAAGGTTGGCGAGAAAAATGGAAGCATGTGTGTGATAGAGAGAGAATTAATGAGTAAAGTGAGTGAACCTTTATCGCGTTATCTCCCCTCACTCCTCTCTGGACAACATAAGTGGGGGTAATTCTTTCTCTGGGTCTGCGCAGCTCAACAACCAAGAAAGGCTGTCACATTTATATCAGAAAACCACCGTATATATAGTTTAGATTTAGATTATTATAAGTTGAAGTATTTTTGACTGCAGCCTAATGAAAAAAAAGAATGCTAAAGAATGAAAGCGCAGTTATGAAATCCTAAATAAGTGCTAAGATTTTTGAACTTTTGGCTAACTCATAGTTAATGCACCGAAGCATTTTTTGAAGTGATTGCCTTGGGGGTGGAGTGGTCAGTTAGCTGTTACAACAGCGAACAGGACTGGTAGTGAAATGATATTAATGGTTTTGATCAAATCAAGCCATCATCATCATTTTCACTGGAAGATAGGTGACAAATGCGCCGCCGAATTTCAAAAGGTGAGAGATAAGGAGGCATGTGAAACAGTTTTTTGGTGACAACAGTATTGTTCGTTACTTACTTTTGCCTGATTTTCTTTTGTCAAACACTGCTTTCGTTGATTGCTTTGAGGATTCGACTCTGATTAGATCATAAAATCAGAGTTGTTTTTGTTTCTTGCCAGATTGCCTTTTTTATTGGACAGACAGACAGAAAAATCTTGATAGGTACAAGGAACATCTGCCTAAGGATGACATTAGGGATATTCAATCGAACTTTGCCTTACATTTTATCAATCATAACCACAATTATTCCAGTTTTGAAAACAGTTTCAAAACACTCCGTTTCTCCAAAAAGAGCTTCCTTTCAAATCCAACGAGCTATATGATACAGCTATACGCGTGCTAGAACAATATGATAGATAAGTGCGGGCATAGTATGATGTGGAATCGTTAGTCACTCGCGAGATCCGTAGCGATGCGCATCGTGAGATAACGCTGGTTGGGAGTCGCTTAAATAACGGGATGTGTGTGACTTTTATTAGCTGACGTACTGCATGTGAGTGAACACATTTTATCACCTGACGATGGGTCTATAATTCTCGAAACGCGTTGTATATAAAATATAAAAAAGAAATTGCAAGGAATGGAACCTGGATACACAAGGTAATTTTAACAATTTAATTGTACATGCAACTTTGAGATCACAACAACTATGTATATTGTTTCTTGACATAATAGATAACATGATTGGCTAAATAAGATCGTAATAAATCGAAAGGAGATATGTGAGCAAGGAAAAAATATAATGCAACTAAACCCTGATGAGGGGATTCGATCACGATGTCATGAGTTAAAAAAATAATAATAATAAAATAACTGGCAATAAACTAAATAAACCTCTCGCATTAAAAATATTACGTATATTCTCATGAAATTAAGCAATACGATCTTCTACGATCGGTACACTTTTTCTTCATCACTGAGTGACGTATCTGTGCTGTCGCATAGTCGAAATATAGGTAATGTAGTGCGGTTATAGTTATTGAGAAAGTGACGCACAATGTCAACTTTTGATGGCCAGGAAGACAAATTAAATATGCCAAAAGATGTAAGGTCTTCCTATAATAAACTTCCTAAATGTGAATGAAAACGTTACTCGTACAGTTTTGGTAGATATTAACGTCATTTTTGACACTATATCTCTTTAAGGCTTTAGTCGTTATCAGTTGAAAAATATGTTTAATAACGAATAAGTGACGAATAAGCTAGCCTCGCTTGCCCGAGGTATGTGTTAAATTTCTCACAATAATTTCGATAGTTATGAGTCTCTACCTGAGAAAAACAGTTCGAAACCTTTTTTTCTCGTCCATTCAAATATGAGCGGCGGAATCGGCCGTATTCGGGCCATCGGCCTCCTCATCACGTCGTTTGCTAACCTCCCCACTGCGGCGCCGATCACGCTGCATAGTAGCACTATCGAAACGAGCATGTAGCGTTAACAGTCTCTACTAAGTACAGTTGTTTTGATGCGTCCGTGCATCGACTAAATATTTATGACCTAAAGATACGTAGGCCTAAGTGATGCCATTTATTGGAACGCACACATGTTCTTCATGCCTCTTCGTTATCAAACGTGTTAAAATCAGTACTGTACGCGCGAACCACACTACTGTTGTATTAAGATTACAAAATTGTTCAAAGAGATTGCTACTCTAGACAGATTAAGTCCGCTTCTTTCTAAAACTGTCACGTGTTATCGTCACGTTTCTCCGAATATTTAAAATAACGTGCTGCTTTTTCTTTTTTTTTTTGAATTTTTGAAAGAAGATAATTAAATTATGTCTTTTTGAAGTTAATATTTTCTGTTATTTTATGTAATAATGTAAATAATTGAATAAAATAAAACGTTGATTACGTGAAAATAATGTATTTTTTAACGTTATTTCTAATAAGAATACGAGTACTGTACCTTGCACAACAGTTACACGAGGCTATTGACGAGATAGCGAAATACATCGTTCTTACGGAGAAACCGCTCGCCTATACTAGCTAACTTGAAAATTGTGTAATCAAGAAATTAACTTTAAAATAATCATAAATGTGTTATAAATAATGTCACTTTACGTGTTTTGGGTAATTTCAAAAAATTTAAATAACGTAATCCAAATATAACTATAAAAAAATAAAAATTGCTATAATAAAAAAAAACAGGAATTTTGATTAGTTTAGAAACTCAATTCGCCACTACTCGGATGCATAAATTATTTTTTCTGTGCTTGGAGGTCTATGTATAATTTAGACTACGGTAGCATTAAATTCCATTAACGTATTGACTGAAACAATCAAAAAAATATGTTGTTAAATAAAAAAATATTTCAGCTCAGTTTTGTTTTTACTTCCACGTTCCTCAAGGAACATGGAAGTATGGTGTTTCAGTACTGAGAGCAAAAAGTCGATTAGCGAGAAATTTTTTTATTATTGGGGACAGCTGCATGGTGTAAGCAAAAGATTTGCTCAGAAAACAGCAGAATTATTTCTGAAACCCATACCAACTTATTACCTGTTTGAATAATGTAAGTACGTGAAATTAGGGTGTGCTACATACAAAGTGCCAGAGAAGGGACTATATCCAGAATTGAATATGTGTTCTCAGGTATACGTGCAAATAAAAATATTGGTGATGAATTTGAACAAAGACTACGCTGAACAATATTTGAGAAAATGTTTCTTCAAACTGAAAAATATGTTTAAAACTGTTTTTATAATCCCTGAAATTTCATCATCATCGTCATCTTCACAACATGTCATAGGCAAAGTGTTGCCTGTTCCGCCTTCAAAAATCCTGCTGCCATCTCTTCCTGGGTCTACCCACATACTTGTGTCCTGTAGGTTTGTACTTCCAGACTTGTTTGGCCAGTCTAGAATCTGACATTCTTTCTGAGCGTTCTTTCCACCGTTGTTTGTAATATTTTAATTTTTCATTCAAGTTAAAAACCTGTAACTCTTCTCTTATGGCCTCATTCTTTATACGGTCAAGTTTAAAACAGCTTTTAACTCCTCTTAAGGACGCCATTTCCAAGGCCTGCATTTTACTGTCATGTTTCTTGGTTGTTGTCCATAATTCACACTCATAGCACAGTACAGGGACTGCCATAACTTTGTAAAACTTCAATTTTGTATCTCGGCGTACCTGGTTTCTAAAAATACGGCTGATTGTACCACATATCGTGTGGCACTTACCTAACTTAACATCAACAAGGACTTATAATTAAGGACTTGACATTAATTTATAATTAGGGATTTTTTGTTTTAGAAACGAATGGTGGATTGACGAAGACATTCCTACAGAAGATATTCATACAGATGTATGCTAGTGTGCCTAGAAGGCGGTGCCAAAATCCAGGAAATGATTCTACTCCTTAAACCAAAGGAAAAGATACAATAAACATACGCGAAAAAGTGCTCAGTTTTCCGTCTCTATGTCTGTATGAATTTTGAATAAAAAAGTTAATTAAGCCTACTGCCGAACGAGATTAGGTGTTGAGTTGAGTACCACTTCTTATAAATACGAAACAACCCAAAAAGTTATGTTAAAAAGTTTTTTAAGAGCGGGTCGATTGAAATTTTGGAAATTATAAAATATAGCAATAAAAAAAAAATAACTACAAAAATTCTAATACTGTGATGCCAAAATAAAATAAATAGAGGTATGTTATAGTAATCGACGGTGCAGAAAATTTAACCAAGATATCAAAAAGAATTTCGACGAAACCGAAACGTCGAAGCATGATAATGTTTTTAGGCTTTTGAAACGTATAATGTGCATAAACTGCAGACTCTTCTGTTCACCGATGTTCGTACGGATTTCTGACCGATTCACGACTACAGACCGGACACGTTGTTGGAGATCCTGTGCTGGTGCCTGAAGCGTTGCCTTCCAACAAGATATACAGAGACCTGAACGTCGGTTCTGTTAAAACGACAGAGACCGAATATTTCTAGACTGTGGGGAATCGAAAGTGTGGAAAAAATATAATGTTAACATCACCTGGAGCGTTACATTTTTCGATGCCGTTACACATTTTGCATCACGCTGTTTGTGACCCCCAGCCTAAAAACGTTATCATGTTAAAAAAGATCATCATCAACATCTTCACAACACAGCATAGGCAAGGTCCTGCCTGTTCCGCCTTCAAAGATCCTCTAGCCATCTCCTCCTGGGTCTACCCACACACCTGTTTCCTATAAGTTTGTATTTCCAGACTTCTTTCGCCAGTCTCAAATCTGACATTTTGACATGATAATGTCTTTTGGCTGGCCATCATTTGAAAATTTCTGTAACGCTGAAACTGTAACCTGTAATGCTGTATGACGTCATCATTGCGTGACGCTTCCACACTTTCGATTCCCCACAGTCTAGAAATTTGATATGTAAACGCATCAAGACAGAAATGATCGCTGCTGACATTGAATTTAAGCAAACGTTTTAGTGAGAATAAATTTGGTTTTACATGCTCTTTTGTCTGTACTGCGTCGTTTGAAACTTTCTGTAACATGTAACGCTGTATGACGTCATCACTGCGTGACGTCATCATTGCATGACGTGATTGGGATTGTTGTATTGTAAATAAAGGTTTGTTTTGATACGTCGCAATATGTAAATAAAAGTTTGTTTTGTGTTGTGGCGAAATACACTGCTGTTGATATATAGTAAACAAACGTGACGACTGACTAAAATAGCATTCGACAATGGATAGCAGCGACGAGAAGGCTCAGATCAAGAAACGACAAAATGCCGAGCGAGTAAGAAAGTGTCGGGAACGAAAGAAGCTCGAGAAGGAACAGCAACGAACTGCTGCTGTCGGCGGTGAAGCTTCGGTACCAGCGGCCCCATCGCAACAAAAACGAAAGGAAGATGACTTGATGCGCGAAGAATTGAACGAGTACTTAATAAATACACCGTTCGCGTCGATGATGACTGAGCAGGAGAAAATCGATGCATTCTACAACATGAAACTGAAAGAGAAGCGAAGGAAAACCAACGAACGAGTAAAACGTTGTAGATTGAATAAGAATATTGAGATGGCAACTAAACGCAACATTTGCGCAAAAGAAACAATCAGTCAGTTAGTAACCATAATAATGTTGCGTTTTGCTGGCGGCTGAAAGACATTATCATGCTCTTTAGCTTTTGCCACTAGGCAGACGGTACTTGAATTTTTTCAAAGTGTTCTGTCCACCGTTGTGTGTAATCTTTTAATTTATCATTCACTTCAATTACAGGGACTGTCATAATTTATCATTCACTTCAATTACAGGGACTGTCATAATTTATCATTCACTTCAATTACAGGGACTGTCATAATTTATCATTCACTTCAATTACAGGGACTGTCATAATTTATCATTCACTTCAATTACAGGGACTGTCATAATTTATCATTCACTTCAATTACAGGGACTGTCATAATTTATCATTCACTTCAATTACAGGGACTGTCATAATTTATCATTCACTTCAATTACAGGGACTGTCATAATTTATCATTCACTTCAATTACAGGGACTGTCATAAGTTATCATTCACTTCAATTACAGGGACTGTCATAAGTTATCATTCACTTCAATTACAGGGACTGTCATAATTTATCATTCACTTCAATTACAGGGACTGTCATAATTTATCATTCACTTCAATTACAGGGGCTGTCATAATTTATCATTCACTGCAATTACAGGGACTGTCATAATTTATCATTCACTTCAATTACAGGGACTGTCATAATTTATCATTCACTTCAATTACAGGGACTGTCATAATTTATCATTCACTTCAATTACAGGGACTGTCATAATTTATCATTCACTTCAATTACAGGGACTGTCATAATTTATCATTCACTTCAATTACAGGGACTGTCATAATTTTATAGAACTGTAATTTTGTGTCTCGACGTGCCTTGTTTCTAAAAGTACGGTCGATTGTCCCACAGACCGTCTACAACTTACCTTACTTAACATCAATAACATAATTCCTACCATAGCCAATATCCTATCTCAAATAATTAAAATGACTTACCAGCTCTGAAATTCGACCATTAATCAATATTTTTGTTCTTATTAGTTCCTTGCCTCATAATAATCTTGGTTTTTATAGTTGAAATTTTACTTCCATGTTTCATAAGGAAATGGAAGTATGGTGATGGCAAAAAAAATCGTGTTCGAGATAATTGCACACGGAAGTCATGTATGTTTCTCCATACCGATATTTTTTATATTGTATTGCTTGTAAATCTGATGAAATTAAAAACAGATATTTGCAAATCAGATTCTGTATTTTGAAGTACGAGCAAGTCGTCAGCCAACAACAGCGCATTCAAATATCTGTCTCGTGATAACTTAATACGAAGATTCACTAGATGTTTTCACTTCTTTACCAGATCGTCAATATAAATGTTAAAAACAGCAGGTGATGTATTGCACCTTTGTCTAACATCTCGATTGACAGATATTTGTTGAGATATCCTGCAATTATTTTTAACAGAAAAGTAATAATAATAGTTCTATTGTTATAGGATTATATTTTGCTGCTGCCTTGAATTTGGGCGTTGGGGTATTAAAGGCTAGGGGAACACAACCCTGAATAAAAATTATCGGGAGTCATGGCCCGTATGGGGGCAGCCCCATGACTTACCCATCTATAGGCTGGTACCCTGTAATGGGGAAATTAATTTAATTTAAAATTAAATTCACACCTTTAAAAAAAAATAATAATAATAATCAAGCAAAAAAGCGTGCAAGAAAAAGGGATAAGAATAAGAAAAAGGGAGCAAGAATACTTGCCTTCGTAATCAGAAGATACAAGAATATTCTCACACATTACTAAATTACGATGATAATAACACCACAAGAAAAACTATGGATTATTTGAGGGTGTATACTAGACACAGGACTTGAAAGTCTCCTCACCTCTATCCTGTTAAATCGTTGAAAAACACCCGGAAGCGACTTACATCAGAATTAATTAAAAACATGGCGGACAAACGCTGTAAAACCGAACACACAAACTCACACGCTTAGTTTGTGAACCTTACGTGTTTGAAGTTATGGTATTGTTCATCGATCCATAAAAATAGAGGCAAGAGGAAATTAACCTAAAAGTTGGTTTTGTTAACCCAAATGTAACCTAAAAGTTGTTTTGTTGCCTTTTGTATAATAGGCTGCAATTATCTTAAACGATTAGCAATGCAGATTCTGACGGACAACAGACCGTGATTTAGGGAAAATCCTAAAACGTTATAAACATGATTTATAACACGAATGGTCTGTTCATGGATTTTACGTAGACTTCTGACTAAAGTAACAGATTTAAACTCTTTTAATCTTTGGTGTTACAGTCATACGACGGACCATAGGCGAAACTTGGGGAGAGAGTCACGGTGTTACTTGCCCCTCCCCTAATATTCCCAGCTCTGTGATATTCCGTTTTCTGTTATTATAGATGAAAAATGAACAAATCGTTAAATGTGAGTCATTTCATAAGCTTGCCAATACAGCAAGAGGTATTTATCACCGTCTGATCAGTTTACGACAAAAGCTGTTGGGTAAATTTATTATTATTCATTCTTTCGAAGAAACTTTTTATAGAAATGTTTCATACACTGGAATGAAATACTTCGAAATAATCGTGATATTAAACAAAGCATTAACTCTGGTATTCGGAATGGAACATTATGCGTGCATTTTAAACCAAAATTTAAGTAAGATGTTAGAGTGGGTTCCGGCGAGGGTGGGTTTGGAAAATGCCGGAATACACGAAGGTCAGTGCCCTTATAACAGACTGCATTATTTGTCCCTACACATAATTAATCACCTACTTTAACGTTATTTTAACAATGTTATATTTACTATGATGTTATATTCCATCAATCTGTATATTTTAAATTAAAAATTCACTCATGAAAATAACGAAATACAATTATACTGTAACTTAAATGTGGTATAATAAAGGGCTTGAAACGAATAAAATCATTGAGCATACCAGTTACCTTTTATTGAAAAAAAAAGGAAATAAATACCGTATATAAGTACAATAATGTTTCTATTACAATGTTTTAATAACATTTAAAGGCCTTTTGTAAATTGTAATAACGGATTTGATTTTATAATTGTTACAATATGTTATTGTTAATTAAATTTAATTAGAATAATTCCAAGAAATCCAAAAGAACAAAAGATATTGAGTAGAAAATTATAAATTAACTAAAAAAAAAGGCAATAAAAAGTATCTTAAATAGTATTAGTTTTTTCACAAAAATGTTTATAAAAAATCGTCCAATGATGTCTGTTTCTGGAGATGCGATCTCTTCTCTGCTGCTATATCCTATTTTGTGAAGCAAATGACGTCACTTGGCGTCATTTCATCCAATGCATCTCCATTCCCTTAAACCCTTCGGTGTGAGATATTTTATTATCTGGTTCCGGCTACTCTCTTCTCATTGTTAACAAGTCCACTGGCCTCAATTGTAACCATTTCGACGACATCGTCTTCAGTAAATTCTTCTTCATCATCGTTTCCCATCCATTCTTGAACATCTACCTGGTCGGCAGGCTCACATACGTCCACTTATTTTAACAAGCAAATCAGTTTCCTGTCATAATTTGTTGTTTCGTTGTCAGTTTCTTTTGGTGACTCCTTCCGTTTATGGCTAGCTTCATATTCCAGTAATATTTATTATGACCGGGCTAACTACAATGACGAAATCTCGTTTCATCCTTCAGACAGCCATCTTATGACATCAACCAAACCTACTTTCGTAAGCCTCTCTATACGATCCTCTTCATTGTCAACTGATGTAGTCGGAGTTACAAAGATGAGGAGCCGATATTGTTTTTCAATGTTTCTAGTACGACTTGTTCCAAAGTCTGGCACAAATATGTAACATTTGCAGGAAGGAACAGAGCTTTTATGTCACCATCTTGAAGTTCTTCACTGGCCGGTTGGGAAGGGACATTATCAAGAATTGAATAGAGAATTAGAAAATCAAGGCCAAATACTAGGTCTAATGCTTGAAACAATTTGTGCAAACACTAGGTCTACTGGTTGGTCCTCTATTCGGACTGCTTCCATCGTAATATTTTTCTTGCTTGACTTTTCGATTCCTGGAATTTGGGATCGCCCTCTGAAGCTGTGAGTGGTGTGATGGTTGAAAGACCCTGTCGAAAGACAAAACAACAGCCACTCACAGCTTCAGAGGGCGATCCCAGATTTCAGGATATAAGCGTCAAGCAAGACAAATATTACGATTAGAATTAGTGCGAATCGAGAATTTAACCGTAAGAAATCGCCCATCGCTTAAACCTTTTAAAGGACTAGGTCTACTGTTTAATGCCATCTAGTAAATTGTTGACGCAAATGCCAAGTGTTTGGCTCAAAAAATGTAGTGACTTATAGCCTATTGTTGGGTCCGAATCAGGGGCGTATTTACGGGGGAGAAAAACGGGACGACCCCCTTCCAGAGGATTACAAAAATTTAACGAATTTTGTTTATCTCTTAATTTTTACACTATTTTATTATTTTTCAGCTGTGTACGCTAATACAGTAGTAACTCTTTTTTAAATATATAAACAGGTTTATTATAAAGCATTTGAGTAAACCTTTTGAAATATGAAATGTAGGAAAATCAATTCAGTCAATAAGTATCTTCTAAACAATGTTTCGATGACGTATATTTTTATTGTGTTATTACCATTTACTTGTTTTTTCTTTTGTATGAAGCCGACTCGACCGCACCCCCCCCCCCAGAACAAATTCTAGATACGCCACTGGTCCATATACTGCATGAGACTCAACTCCTTGTCTCTGATGGATGGGGTAAAGTATGAGTGACTGTGTTTGTGTTAGTGGCGTTAGTTTGTCAAGGCCAATGATTGATGGTAGCTGCCACGCCCTGTTCACAGTCAGGGTGGCATCCACTCACAAAGGCAATTAAACACTGTAATTTTACTGCAGTCTGGCATTCACCGTTGTGGTAGTAAGTACTACGTACTACGCACACAGTTCGAAAACTACGTATTATTGGTTCTGTGTTTACAACTTAGTACCTTTAAGTAGTTGTGTTATAGTAACATTAACAATACGAGTAATTAAACTGTCGTTTAGGATTAGTGTACTTTTAGTTACTTTCAGCTAGTGAGTAAATTATCCTGTTATTTTTTTACGCTCATTTGTAGCTGTCTATTCATAATGTCTCAAGGGTCATCGAAAGAAAGAAAATGAAGTTTCGTTGTTCACAGCAAAGGAAATGCAGTCCAGAAGGGAAACTCTTGCCGGAAATCTCTTCCGGAAAAAACGTAAAACATGTGAAAAAAGGAAACTTTTTCTTGATGATTCTGATAACTGTGTAGTAAGAAATATTGTTCAGGATTTTTTTAAAATCAAAATTACGTGCTCATTGTTAAAAAACCCCCTACCTATCGTGAAAGAAAGAATCCATTTCCCATGTGGCGCCAATTCATTAACGCCAGTATTTAAAAGTGTGGGATTCAAGTAGAAGAAATTTAGAAGTAAAAAAAGTGTTAGTTAAAAACGCAGACATTGTAATGATGCGTTACAAGTATCTTGTGCAAATTAAAAGTCCTCGGGAATCTGGTAGAAATATATTTTTTTAAAAGGAAAGTCAGCTTTGAGTGAGTCGTTGGTTTATTTACACCACTGAGCGTGCCTACGTGTGCGCATGTCTACGCTCTCTCTCTCTCTCTCTCTCTCTCTCTCTCTCTCTCTCTCTCTCTCTCTCTATCGCTCTCTCTGTCTGTCTCTCTCTCTCTCTCTCTCTCTCTCTCTCTCTCTCTCTCTCTCTCTCTCTCTCTCTCTCTCTCTCTGAGGCACATATTATATTAGCAGTTCACCTTTGCTACCGAACATGGAATGTGGTAACGTATGCCATTCCACTGCACTGTAATACTACACAAATTAAAATACGTTTAACACAGTTTCAGTGTGACTTGACTGTCTCTCACAAGGTATTTCTTGTAGCGAATAAAAAGAACACAGTTTAACAAAATATTCAGTAAATTACAATTACATATAATGTACGAACGTTCAAGCTAATACGCACACAAATTTACAACTAAACGTCTTCTGAAAGTCTGGACAATGTTTTCAGAACCAGTAATACCCCACCAACACAAGCACGCACTATCATTCAGTAGACCCCCCTCGCTCTTCAGGCGTCTCGGCAGCAAAACTGGTGTGCGTACAGTACCTCTCGGAGACATATCTCTTGGAGTTTAATGTAAAGCAGTACCAGTTCCAGTGTATAAAACAAGCAGCAATTTGTATTGTGCGCGTGCTTGAAGTGTCCACATTACGTGTGCAGTCGTACATAAGTGAAATGTGATCTGCTTGTTAACAGCTTTCCGTCCGTACCGTTTGGCTTATATAGAAACACAAACCAAAAGTAAACAGTATCGCCCTTGCATACGGTCAGTGGCCAAACTTTCACCTCCCAGTGAGTTTCGTTGACACGCACGCAAGGCTGATGTATGGGCGCTTTCGTGTAGTTACTGTTCAAGAGACGACTGTTGACTCCACAAAAAAAATCAATCGAAACCGAATTTAGGTCATCTGAAACAAAATCTTGATGTTAATATCCAAGGAAAAATTGTCTAAGCGACTTAAAAAAAATTTTTATTAGTCTGTGACGGTAACAAACTACAGTAGAACCTCACTGATTCGTCATCTGCGGGACCGAAGGGGAGACGAATTACTGAGGAAGTAAGAAACAAACCCATTAAAGACAATATAAAATGTTTTATTACAGCACTAGCAATGTACAGTACTAATGTCATGCTCGAACATATTTATTGCTGGAAATTTTAAACTCTAACAAGTTAACCATTGTAATTGAAAAAAAAAAATTGTTCTAAGGTTTTTACAGTTGTATTAAAAGTATGTACCCGGTTGTTTGGCCGTGGTCCATGGTTTCGACAGCACCATTGTCTGCCATCATCAGTGGAATTCGAATGCTGGTTGCTAAAGGTCAGGTCCACAGTACTTTGGTCAAGGCTGACCACCACAGTACGTTTAATACGTTTTTGGGCCTGACGTTTAACAACCCGCGTTCAGGTAGACTCGAAATCCTCGAATTCACACTGATGATGGCAGCCAGTGGTGCTGTCGAAACGTTTGGTTTGTCATGGACCACGGCCAAACAGCCCGGTACATACTTTTAATGGAAAAAAATTGTTTAATGATTGTGAACAAAATTTGTAACTTTCTTCTCTTTTTTCTGTCGACCGTACTTTTACACAGCCAAATTATGTGTTCAGTGTAGTGAAATTATTTTAGGCAGTTTTGGTTCTTCTTAGCCTTCGTACCACTTGATTGCTGTAGTCAGTCAGTGATTGAATGGCCTCCTTATGAAAGATTGCAGGTTTTATTGGCTAGTCATCTTCTTCACCGTTAGCTTCTGTAGGTTCTGTGGATACGTATGTAACTAATTTCATCGTCATTAAACATTTCGTAGCCTACATCCGGTAAGTCTATTTCACATCAATTTTTGACGTCGCCTTCATTCAAACTATTAAATGCTGGTCAGGATTGGCAGATATCTAACAATTCCGATATGGGGTTGTGTAGACGCTGGTTGTAATTCAGATGGCCGTAACTTATTTCGGGCAGATTTTAGACTGTTTTCCGAAATACTTTGCCAGGCATCAACAATCCGACTTAATTTTCGGAACAGTATTACTCTGTAACGACACAACACAAAGCTTATTGCGCCGTGTACACAAGCACGAAATACCCATTCTCGTAACCAATACCGTCCGCAATCCGTTCTCCTGGCTATTATTACAACCCTGGCTATAGTCAGTACGTTTCTGGTTTACCCCGGCTGTAATTACAGCGTATATGTTACTCACTTGTTAATAAAGAAAAAGAAAAACAGCTCGAGTGTGTGACGAATTACAGAGGGAGAGGAATTACTGAGGTTCCACTGTATAGCAGTAACTATAGTAATACCATTATATTTTTATATTTTGTTTATAGTAACTTCCGTGTTGACAGGTCAAGTAACGGGAATACTGTGTTGCCACGTTGTGGTATAACACTACATGGTGCCCCCTCGCCAGCATTGTAGGGACTTATAATATATAATTTATCGTATAGTATAATTTATCGTATAGTATAATTTATCGTATAGTATAATTTATCGTATAGTATAATTTATCGTCAGACTGTTGTTTACAACCTAAACGTCTTTAATGTTTCACAGTGATGAAACAGTAAAAATATTTGTTTTCTTTTGATTTGAACGTTTATTCACTTCGTAGTCTAACTCATAAATTCATAACGTTTAAGCTGTTAATACACTCTTATTTCAACAGACTATTTTTCAAATAAAAAATATTTTTTTAAATATAGAAATTATTTTTTTAAACAACTATGGATACCATAAGCGAACAACGGACATTACTTTATGGCTCCTGAAATGTGTACAAAACGGGCAGCTGGAGTTGTATTGAATTCATTGTCCGTTTATCAACAATTTAGAAAATAGGTTATTGGATACGACGAAATACAAAGAAGAAATAAAATTGTGGGTTAGGTATGTAGATGATGTATTTGTGATATTGGGGGGGGGGGCTATAGAAGAAGTGAATCATTTTGTAAAGGAGGTGAATAGTATGGATAGCAATATACAATTCAAAGAAGAAATATGCGGGAAGTAGTTGACTTACTTAGATTTAGCGATAAAAATAAAAAATGGAAAAGAATTGATGTTGGATATCGTATTCGAAAAGAGAATTTATTCTAATCCAATTAATTCTAACGATTCATACCATCCATATAAATATAAATTTACAGCATTAAACGCTTTTTGTTATAGGATGGATATGTGTTTGAAAGATAAGGAGTGTATACCAGGGATAAGGAGTTCAAGACAATAAAAGAGATAGCAAAAAATAAGTATTATAACATGAATGTAGTTAACAAAGTACTGGGTAAGATCCGTACAACAGAAAATGTGAGAGATAGGAAGGATAAAAATTATATGGGATCAATAACATATATAGGAATGAGGATAAAAAGTATTGTGGAATGTTTTAAGAAGTATGATATAGATGTAGCAATTAAAAAGTATATGACAGTGTTTGATAAATTTAAAAAATAGTAATACTGGATAAATTCTGATTTTACAAAAAATCGGGGTATATAAACTTAATTGTAAGGATTGTAGTAAATTGTACGTAGGCGAAACGGCCCGTAAGTTGGAGTGTAGACTGGCGGATCATAAAAGAGGGGAAGGAAATAGGACATCCAGTTCACTATATGCTAGGCATTTTGTTGAAGAAAACCGTAAGTTTGTTAATCCGTTAAAGGAATATGAAATTATAAAGGTTGAACATAATTCGGTGGAAAGAATGTTGAAAGAACAATTTAAAATATTAAAGGAAAGAAAAAAGGATTTAAATAGTTTAATTAATTCAAAGGTGAAATTTGATAACGAAGATATATTTTACCACATATTAAGGAAGAGACAAATGTAGAACATAAAGGTTGGTAGTACTCTGATACTTAGTGGTTGGAAAAGTACCAGGTCGTAATGGAAAGTTACCAGACAGCAGTGGAAAAGTACTGGGACAAGGGGTGGTGACTCGGCTGATTGTTTGCTGGCTAAGGCGTAACAAGGGTATTTACTTGCTATGTTTGTTTATGTCAAGTTGACGCTTCCGGGTTGTAGATAAGATATATAAAGGGGTGAAGGTTTCTACTGTCTGGCCACGATTCGAGCATTGTGTAAGGTGGGAAAAGCACTACGGTAGGGTAAGTGGGGGTAAATCAAACGGCTAGTACAAACGTATATTTCACCCTACCTCGCTTACAAGCGGCCGGGTGGTGGGGGAGAGCAGCTTCAATCATCCAGTCGCGGCCAGACTATAGGTAGGTTGTTGTGTTCCATCTGAAGATGACCCGAGAAGCTTGAAAGCGCTTATGGAAAGTATAATTGCGTGTTAGTGGTTGAAATACAAGTTTAGTAAAAACAATGGTAATAATTCTTCTCATACGTATAATTATTTCTTCTCCTATATTACTTAAATACTTTTGTATGAAGTTTGTTCACCCCTAGAGTGGATCCTGATGTAAACAAAACCATGTGCTTGTACTCAAACGGATTGGTTAGATGAGTGGTCGCATCACTAAATCTTCCGCTAAAATAAAGTAGTTCGCAATTGATAACTTATAATTGATTTATTATTAATTTCATTAATACAATTGGTATTAATACAATTAAACATAGGGTAAATGATTTTTATAATTCTTCGAGTCTGTTTTAAATTCTTCGAGAAAGATTTACCTTTGTACTGTACATGCCCCTGTGTTGTATCACTCCGGTTTGTTTACATCAGGATCCACTCTAAGAGTGAACAAACTTTAAGGTACTGTACCTCTACCCGTTTCAGCAGTCGTTTTCGATATTTCGATTATGCGATTGTTTGGCTTCGATCTTTAGTGAATATCGCATATAATTTTGTGCAGGTAAAAAAAGCAATTATACAAATTTTAATTTCGTATGTAACAAAATGATTGTAGCAGTAATAAATCATAGTTGCGTACCTGTGACGCAAAAAGTTGATGTTGTTAGGTTAACATGAGAACTGAAATTACACATGGAAACCGATACGTCTGTAATGTAAAACACGTTTTTTTTTTTTAGGAAACTACGAAAAAATCCCAACTCGAAAGTAGGGCGGGGTGGCCTTGTCTATACATGTCTCCTTTTTTGTGGCAGAACTCTTTTTTCAGTAGAACTCGTTTTCCCAGTAGTACTCGTTTTTTCATTAATACTGTTACTATACATGTCACTTTTTTGTGGCAGAACTCGTTTTTTCGGTAATATTCGTTTCCCAACAAGTACTCGTTTTGTGGCTAACCAAAAAGAAACGGCCATTATGTAGAGCGTATGTTGTTATTACTTAATATATTCTTTTTTTTGTGTTTTCCATTAACCATAAACATCTGTATTTTTTTAGTTTATATTTGCCGTTGTAGTTTTGTTAATTTGTCAACTCAAAAACGTTAGATTCTTTATTTCAAGCATTACTGTGTTATAAGCATTGTATATACACATTAAACGTTATGTTTCCCCCAACCATGGCTTTTATTTATTTCAGTAGTAAACTAAAAACCATGTAGAGATAAGACAAGCGATGAGAATCGACCTTGACATTATAGAAACAATAGAAGCAAGAAGACTGAGTTGGTTTGGACACCTAAAAATAATGTCGGATGAGAGATGGCCAAGGAAGGTAAGGGAATGGACTCCACCCTCTAGAAGAAAAAAAAGAAGACCTAAACATTGATGGAAAATGGACGTCGAAGACGCAGTGAATGCAAGAGGACTTACAGAACAGGACCGTTTAGACCAGCGCCAGTGGAAGCTAGGATGCGAGAGGCGGCGCCAGCCGTAATTAAATCGCCTTTAAAAAAAAACCATTGTCACCTGACCTCATAAATGAAAACAACACGTACCTCTGCTTTGCATTAAGAAATGGTCCTATTTACATTTGGTACACTTTTTCTTTTCCACACCGTAATGTATCGATACAATCGCATGTTAAAGAGATCGAAAATGTACAGCAGGAACGGATAAAGGTACAGTTCCAACTTTAATTGTACTTCATTTAAACAGTAGTGTATTGTATTGAAGTAAATCGTGTTGGTTATGTTTACACAAATTTACCTCGTACTACAACGTTAAATCCGCCCTGTTCCCGATCCTTTCCTTCTGCGAAATACGTGAGATAGCAAGCATGGTCGTGGCCTGGGTAAATCGTAGGCAGAGTTATCGCAGCCAGGGCTACCGTTATGAGCCAAACACACACCACGTACAGTCCTTCTCTTACATTTAGGCCTACCATTGTCAGCATTTCCCTCAACTTTTATTAATTTTGTTAATTACATTTATCTCCCGCCATTAAATTCTGTTTCTGTGACGAACTACATCAAAAGTTACATGAACAAATTCTTGCGTTAAAAACTTTTCTAAATTAAAACTGCTAAAACTGTTTTTCTCTTCTTCCGACAAAATTCTGATCAAAAATAACTCTACATCAAGTTACATCTTTCAATTTGATACGTATTCTAAATTATGAGATACGTTACTTGGTCTTTCAACCACACGTTTGATTCAGTCCAGACATCTGTCCAGTTTTAACAACAAGCAGTCCCTTAATTAAAATCTTTTAAATTACTTTAATTCAATTTAAATTAAATATCTTTAAATATCATTAATAAGTTATTTTTAACCGTTGACTAGTGCGTTCGTTTGCTAAAATCTATTCAAAGTTAGAAACTTTAAAGTTACAGGGTACAGGGTTGCCCTGGGTCTGAAAAATTATCTTGAATTTACTTTCACCGTAACCTAAAAACGTGTTGTTAACATTTTTTCGCTTAAATATAATTAACAACTGCAAAGAAATGTGTTTTGCTAGGTCACTATATCTTTCCCTTTCCCTGCCACAACAATTGTGAAGTCACTAGCCAACCGCGACTTAACACAAGCACTATCTTTTACAGTTTATTGTTCCTCCAAATTCTGATCACTACTCTAGAAAACGTTCCAACAACCACAACGTCAAGTTCTCATACAGTATCGGGTCTTATACAGCTACGACAATCAGTCCGTTTTGTGCTTCGGTCACGATCCCGCGCACCGACTGCGTACTCATACGCAGATTATTTTGTCACACAAGAGACTCAGCTGTTCGCCAGTTGAATACGTTATCGCTCGAATATTATTGACGCGATAATTAGACTTTTTAATATCGCTTATCAACAGTCAGCACGTTGAACGAGGAAACAAGATTGCCTCTTGTTCGCGAGCGCACAAACACGCGTACCAATAACTTTAAACGAAAACATACAAAGTACAATTATTTTAATTACTACGCAGGGAAATGAACGAAACCAAGGTGACAGCGTGAACGCGCGGTAACATTTTCGGTATATACGATAACTTGTTTTAGTTGCAAAACTGCCAGATTAAATGAACTTGAAGTCTGCAGGTAAAAAACTGAAAATTTTCATGTTTTCCAAAATGCTTGTTTTATTAAAATTTCGACTTTCCTAATAAAGTGGTATATAATTTACGATACAAATTAACTCAAATTTTATGAATAGTCTAAAGTACGTCTGGACACAGTAATTTTTTTTTTAATTCCGGCTGTATAATGCTTACAAATTTTCCGGAACCAAAGACTACAGAATTGATTGAATACTCATCTTCCACTGCTGGTTGTCCATCCGAAGATCTTCTTCAATTTCTCGTTCCCTCAATATAGTCTGAATTTCTTCTATCCAGGTGACAGGTGGTCTTCGTCTTTTCCTTTTTCCCTGGTGGGGTCCATTCCATAACTCTCCTTGGCAATCTTTCCTGTGCCACTCTTGTCGTGTGTCCATTGTCATTTTTTTGTTTGTATAAAATCAACAATTGAATTTTTTACATTCATTCTGTTCTTAATAACTTCATTTCTAATTTTCTCACGACTGGAACTCTAGCCGAATGTCTCCAAAAGTCCATCTCTAACACAATAAAATCATTACCTATAATTCTGTGCACGATTCATTTCAATAATATAAACTCAGGGAGCGGCGTAAGTTCAAATGATGTTGTTTTCACAGTGTACAAGGGAATATTTTGTATTCATGTCGGCAACTCTGAAGGTAACAGTGACTACATGTATGTTATGCGTGATAATAGCGTTTGATCGTGAAATTGACTTATTGTCAGGTCTCGTTGGTACACTTTAAACGCGTTTTTTTTTTAAACCATTTTTTTTCAACATTTAGATACATATATCTCAGATACTATGCTACGTTGAATATTTAAATTTCCAGGGATGTTGTAAGCTACTCCTATCTATCTACTGAAGCAGAATTGTAGAACTAAAATATATACTTTGAGTCCTGTAAAAATAAATCTTTGTTAATTTTTATTTAAAAGTTTATAAAATTAAAGTAAATATAATTATTGTTATGGACATGGAAATTAAGTAATTATGCTTCGGTAGACATAAAACATAGACGAATATACGTACAAAAATTTCAAGACTCTATCTTAGTTGGTTTCAGAGAACAATGTACCTAATTTTGAACACTTTTGCCAGCATAGGACCTACCGAATCCCCTTACAATAGGTAGGCCTACAGGTCATTTTTTTTGTATTTTTCAATTCTTAGCATACTCAACGAGTATGCGTACGTTAAGATATAAAAAAAAAATTGTTTTGTACTGTACGCACACCAGTTTTGCTGCCGAGACGCCTGAGGAGCGGGGGGGTCTACTGAACGATAGTGCGTGCTTGTATGGTGTGGTATTACTGGTTCTGAAAACATTGTTCAGACTTTCAGAAGACGTTTAGTTGTAATTTTGTGTGCGTATTGGATTGAACGTATAAATGTATTCATTTTATAATACTTGTAACGTTGCAATATATATTTTTATATATATATGACTAGCAATCAGTCAGGAAATTAACACAACTAACAAGAGCATTTGGAAGCCAGCGTTAAAAAAAATGTCACTTTTCATTGACATTTGTATAATCATTTCTATTATTATACGATAAACAGGGGCTGTGCTGTAATTTTTGAGAATTTGGAAGTCAGCGTTAAAAAAATGTCACTTTTCATTGACATTTGTATAACCATTTCTATTATTATGCGATAAACAGGGCGTGTGCTGTGATTTTTCTTCCACTACCGGCAAATTCTAACCTGTTATTTGAAAATTAATAAAACAATGTATAAACTGTAGACAAATGCCTTTTTTTTACAAGCAGACACTTTACGCTTTTAATTTTCGAATTGCAGGATAAAATTTCAGGCAAAATGAGAAAACAAAAAACAGCTACTTCAATATTTTAACAGTATTTAATCTACAGTAAAAATCAATTATTTTACACTACAAATAACTCAACTACGGTTAAAAATTTTTGCCTAGGTAAATGGCTCCAAATGTAATGAAATAGTAACGATTGTAACACACATATCTGTTAATTTATATCTGTGAATGTTAATACGAAACTGTCGTTATAAGTGACAAAAGTTTGTTAAACATCTACATTATAACTAAATTCCGTTTGAGCATTTTTGAGAGAATGTAAGGCCTTTTAGCGTTTAAAAAGATTACACTACTTGAAACTAATTTTCTTCACTGACTTTACACACACAAGAGTACAAACAATCCTACGACAATATATCTGAAATTAAATGTTCATACTTCGCATATTCTGGTATTCGTAATTAAATTTCTTTGGTTTTCAAATAAAATTTAGAATTAAAATTTAAAAAGAACACGTTTCAACGTCATTAAGAGCGCATAATTTTTATATTTTATATTTTTTTATTTTTTATTTAATTTTTATTTTTAATTTTTTTCATTTTTTTTTACTTTTTTCTTTTTTTTCTTTTTTTCTTTTTTTTCTTTTTTCTTTTTTATTTTATATTTTTATTTCAATTATATTCCATTGCAGGTTGGGAACTGGTCGCACGACAAGATTGGCGCCGCATCACACAAATCGGTCACCACAAGTATGCAACGACACGTTCGCGCCGATTACTAGATTACTGTTTGGAAAATGCCTAGTTATTTTAATCCTTGGACACTAACTTCTAAAATGTACAATGTAACTGAACAATGAGCATAGAGTACAATTCAACGTAAATCGCTTCAGACTGTAAAGCAATTATTGTAAAGAAATTTTTTTTGGGTAAACGGCACAGTAGCGAGTGTCGACTGTCAAAAGTGATGTATGTTGTAGCCAACCGGCCGCCGTTAGACAATAACACATGCGCAACATTAGCTACGAAACAGGCTCCGCTAAGAAAGACAATGCCTCAGCGACAGCAGATGTTTGACGTGAGTGAACGGCATGGGTGTAAGCTGCAATAACAGAGAGACAAAAGACTACGTCTTCTTGTACCAATTACTGAGAAAACGTATACGAAGGCGACGCAAGTATTTGTCAATCCACACGTGGGAGTTTAGCGACTACACATGGATGAGACAGATTCCACAAAGGCAAGATACAAACGGACGCTATAGGAACAATAGACCACGCATAGAGACACAGCGGGGAACTTGCTTACCAGCAAAAAGTACGGAGCATGCAGGAGAGCTGCAGAGCAGATGTTCATTCCTGGAAGGAAAGACCGCCATCAGCGTGTGAACGTAACGAAGGAAGTCGAGGACAATACAGCGATTCGCCACACCCGAGTTATAAGACACACATGTAGCTGGACGGAAATTACTAGGGTGGAACCCAAAGAGAATTTAAAAACAATCGGATGACAGGCAGCCGTAAAATTAGGTCCGTCGTCATACGGTGAAGGAGGAGCAAACAGCGAGATTTTAAAGAAGGGGTCTAGATTGACCTACCACGAACGAGAGTTCGGTAAAGGCGGGTTGTTGAGAAGACATCACCATGGAAACGAGGGTGAAAAACGAATGAGGAAGTAGCCAGGGTGCTAGCTCGAGAATCTAGGAGGAGTCTTCGCAGAATCTGAGACGAAAAGCCAATAAGGACAGAGATGGTAGGAAGAGTATATGAGCTGTGGAGATGGTCGAGATACTCAAGACATAAAAATAGGTGTTAGCGAAGAGCAGAGGCCAGTTTTTCAGTTTTTAAGCAGTTTTAGTTTTAGCCAGTTTTTAACAGTTTTAGCCAGTTATTAAAAGTTTTTCATTCAGAGTCTTTCAGAATCGTTCACAGTGGACAGTTTTAAAATTTTATTCGTGGAAGTAGTAAGAATCAGTTGTAGAGTTTGTAAGATCCACTCGATCAGTCGAGCAAGTATTAAGTTGATCTGTTAGTCGGAAGTTAGTCAGAAGTTGTAGAGTTATTAAGAGACAGTCAGTTAGTTATGTATTCAAAAGTGAACAGTTATTCAAGATCAGTCTCTTTACGACAACCAGCAAAGAGTTAGTGATTGGTATAAAACGATTCATACAAGCAGTTACACTGTTGGGGAGTGAGTCGGTAATTATGTAAAACTGTTAGAACGTTGAAATTGGGTAGTGAAGTGATGAGTGATGAAGTAGTGAATTAACTGTCGAACTTACTCGTGTATTGAGAGAATTAGTTAAATCGTGGGATTCGGTTATTAAGAAAATGTCGAATTGATTTCAATCAGACTTTGTAATACATCAATACTCACGAATCGAACGTGTGTGATAACATATTAATAGTATATCACCATACCGTAACGTAGGTGACACGAAATAAATATCGAAATCACGTAACGAATTAATACATCATTGTACCAAATAAACACTTAAATTCTCGTAATGAAACGAATCATAAGTGGAACGATCGTGCTAATTGAACAAAACATAAACTATTGATGTACGTGTACAAAGTGGAAGGGTAAAACCCCACGCGAAAGGGTCATGATACAGATAAGCCTAACCCGAATGACCGCAGTAAATAACTTTCGTTAAAGAACATATCCGAAACGAGTGCGGAACAAAATAGTGTCGACGACGGAGTGCAGAGTTAAGTGAAAGTGAAGAGTGCCGATTCAAACGATGAGGAGAAGATTAATCCAGCCATCAGCAATCTGGGACTCACAGGAGGATTAAAAGCTTTGCAGATAATCGCCGTTTGATTTTGATACGTACTCCAAGTAAACCATTACTATTTATGTATTATTAGATTAGGTAACCACTGTCCTGTCATTCACAAAGAACACACCACTGAGTTCATTAAACATTTATTTAATTCCTTTTGAGCAAAACCGAATGAAAATATGAATCCATAAAGTAGAGTACGTTGTAATATTTAGAGTAATTAATTAAATACTTAATCGATTAATAGATAAGGTATTAGAGATGTGATAGACGATCTACAACATAATGTATCCTATGGTATTGTGTTGTAATGCTAACTTTAATTTCAGAATTTGAAAGTGATTTCTAAGTATAATAAATAAATTATTGTTGTTCACAAAGATTTGTAGTGTCCGATTCGTATTATTATTGTTAACCTAATTAATTCAAATTTAATTGATTAACGATTAATTAAATTATGCAAATCATATCATTGTAAATGGCGCTCCAATCAAAGGGCTTGGTAAGTAAAGACATACGATAAAGGTTTGTACAAATCTCACTTACATTCGTAATTGCACAGTTAGTCAATCAATGTATCCAAGATTACTAATTATATGAATTATGAATATATGCAATTAATTTGCATAAATAATCAATAGTCGTATATGACATCCCAAACTTGGGGTTAGTTACATTTTAATTACGACCTAATTAAAAAGATAAGTAATTATTTTATGCATAAACATATTTGCATAAATATAGATTTGCATAGGGCTTCCCAATGCGGGGCTTAAGAAAAAACTAGCATCAATACTTAACACTTTATTAACAATGCAATAAACAGCAGTTAACAATAAAATTAATTAATTAAAATCTAATTAATTAACAATTAATTAAATATACAATTAAGTACAGTTGCATATGGCACACAAACGTGTGGCTCGAATCGAAATTAATTGGTTGAGTAATAAACATAATTAATTTTATTAATCGTAAAGATTATAAATACACAGTTGCATATGGTGCCCAACGCGTGGCACGATAAAGTATATCCTGGTAGATAACAGTAATAAAGTTAGTGGACCAATGTATACAAGAGTAATAATTAAAAACATAAGTAATTACTTTATGCAGATAAAAAATTTGCATAAATATAAATTTGCAAATGGCTTCCCAACGTGGGGCAACAAGCAAGCAGTTAGTGAATAAAATTAATAAATAAAATTTATTTAATTAAACATTAATTAATTTATGCAACAAAATTTGCATAAAGATAGAGTTGCACAGGGCGCCCAACGTGGGGCTCGATTAATTAATAATAATTATTGTTATTGAGTAGGTTGAGGACAGGCAGTGGTTATAAGTATTTGTTAGAAATAAGTAGATAGTAGAGAAGTAGACTTAGCTTAAGCTAACTTGAAAAATTACGCGAAGTCGCGCAAAAATGGCAACCAATCATTCAGAGAGTCTGGAGTTCGACGTGAACAACCAGTTAGGCGTCGAAGGACTTGAGGAAAATACGACGCAAAGTGATAACACCAGCGCCGACGAGACAAGCAGGGCGGGGGACAATCGTTAGCACCTCGCGAGATGAATTTTCAACTATGACTCGAGTTTATTAAACAACAGAATGAAGAATTAAGTGAAAAACTGAGTGAGAACAGAAACAACACAATGAAGAACAGGTTGAAAAATAAAAGTAGAATTGCAAGAGCACGCCAAGAAATGGGAGGAAAAATCAATGAGTTACAGAAAAAGAATGAAAGTGGAATAAAGGAGTTGAAGAATGCATTAAAAATACATACCAAAGAAAGTAAAGAATTGAGAGAGAAGGACCGACAGGAATGGCAAGAAGCGATTAATAATACACAGAAGACGGTAGATCAAATAAATAACAAAATAGACACACATATACAAGAAACTAACAACAAGAATGAAGAATTAAAAAGAGAAATCATGAACAACGTAGAACAACTACGGCGAGAACAAGGAGAAGCAGTTAACTCGTTAAAACAGAAGATCGTAGAAGTGGACGGCAGACAACGATCGGCTGAACAGAAAATCAATGAGAAAGATAAAGAAAAGGAAACACGAATACAAGAATTAAGAAGTCACAGTACCAGAGTTAGAGAAGGACAAGAAAGACTACTACGCCAATTAGCCAACGCCGAAGTCGGAACGACCGCAAGATCAGGTGGGTCGCATAACAGCCAATTAAAATACTACGGCACACACCGGTATCCCATAGAGTTCCTCAAGGAATTGACAGAACTGCAGAACACGTTCTACCCAAGTGACGATGTCAAATGGATCGGACGTCATATAGAAGCAGACGCCGCGATTTGGTGGAGGGTAATTCGAGATCAAATTCATAATTTTGAAGAATTTAAAGACCTCTTCACGCAAAAGTATTGGGGAGAAGAGAGACAGGACGCGATCAGAGACAGCCTAGAATTCGGCCGGTTTAATTGGAAAGGCAACTTAAGTGCGATACAATACATGGAACGTAAGTTACTTGAAAGCCGCCAACTGACACCAGCTATCACGGATCGCCAGTTGATTAAGAAAATAGCTCTTCATTATGGTAAAGATATCGAAATCGCAGTAGAGTGACAAGGGGAATAAATTCCATTCAAAATCTTGAGTCATTGATTTCGGAATACGCAACGATTAACCAACGCACAAACAGAGAAAGCGATTTTGTAAGAAATCACGAAAAAATGAACACCCGTGGTGCGGGAGGGGCGACAAATCCACCCCAACCGTTCCACAACAAAGGTGTCAGGTGGAGACAACAACCTTGGACAAACAAAAAGAGTGAAAACGATAACAACAAGGGGTTTGCACGGCCTAGTGACCGACAACTCGTAAATTCCATAGAATTCGTAAACAATGGTGCGTCGACCTCAGCTGTAAAAGGGGGCGACAAAGATAAAGAAAAAAAAAATTAACTCAACAAAACAAAGAGATAACGACTAGTGACCGATTTTACGAGACTAACATACTCTTACCGGATATACGACATGAGTTGATTTATGGAGACGAAATAAAAATCGAAGAACGGATCTCTAAATGTCCGGAAAAAATAATTAAATTCAATAATAATATTTCAGTTGCTGCCTTAGTAGACACGGGTAGTGGGATAAATGGGTTGTCCGAGGAGTGGTTTAACCAAAATAAACAATATTTAGAACCTTATGAAGAACTAAGCATGACGAATACACTGATTATTAGTGCAGTAGGGAGTAAATCTAAGCTAATACGGAAACAAATTTTATGTGAAATTTATATTAACGATGTCAATATGGACTGTGTGTTTTTAGTTATTCCAAATTTAATTAAAAATTGTATATTAGGCATTAGCTTTCTGAAAAATGAAAGGTGTTTAATTGACGTGGAAAAGGGGGTCGTCGAGTTTAAAGGAAGAGAGGAAGAACAAAATTTCAGCATAACCATCGTACACATGGAGATAGTGGAAGAAGAAGAAGAGGATGAAATCATGAAGAAAATAGATGAGAAAGTTGACAACATAACAGGTGTAGATGAAGAAATACTAGAGAATCTTAGGGAGATCTTAATGAAGAATAAGAGTTTATTTCGGGAGAGTCCAGGGAGAATGGAATGTTATGAACACGAATTTAGAGTAACGGACAACACGCCTGATTTCCAACACGGGTGGCCAATACCGCTTGCATGCAAGCAAAAAGTTGATGCCGAAATCAACAAAATGTTGAAACACGGAGTAATTGAAAGGGGAAATAGCCCATATATCAATCCAATGGTCACCGTAATAAAGAAAGACGGGAACGTCAGGTTGTGCTTGGACGCTCGAAAAATAAATAGTGTCACCATCCCCGATTATGAAGCTCCTATTCAAGAAATATTAGCAAGGTGTGGAAGTATGAAGTACCTGTCCACGGTGGATTTAACTAGCAGTTTTTGGCAGGTGCCACTAAAGAAATGTTGTCGCGATTACACCGCTTTCATGTATGAGGGGAAATGCTATAGATACACCGTCACGCCATTTGGATTAAGCACCAGTTCTGCCGCTCTGATGAGAGGACTAGACTTGGCACTTGAAGATAAGGTGAAAGAAAATACTATCATCTATGTTGACGAATGCCTTTGCTACTCAAACGACATCAGGACGCATCTTATACATTTAAATCTATTATTGAACAATCTACGCAGAGCAAACCTAACAATTAACCTCGAGAAATCGCAGTTCTTTCGTCAAGAAATCGCATATCTTGGGTATCGCCTAACGACGGATGGAGTGCAAGCGACGAAAGAAAAGGTAGCTGCAATCAGAAATTTCCCAGTTCCGAGAAACCAGAAACAATTAAAAGGATTCTTGGGATTGACCAACTTTTATAATAGATTTACTGCAAATACGCGGAAACTACTCAACCATTGCTGGACCTATTGAAGAAAGGTAAGAAGTTCATATGGACACCAGAACTAGACAGATGCTTTAAGGAAGTGAAGGATTTATTCATCAAGACAGTAATATTAAAATTTCCGAAAATCAACCAACGGTATTTCCTTCAATGTGACACAAGTAATTTCGCGTACGGAGGACAACTGTATCAGTTGGATGAAGAGGGGAATATGGGTGTTATTGCTTACACTAGTAAAATTTTTAAAGGTGCAGAAAAGAACTATTTCACGACGGAAAAAGAATTATTAAGCATTGTCAGATGTTTGGAGAAGTTTCGAATATACGTCTTGGGTCAACCATTAACGATAATAACTGATAACAAAGCACTCACTTTCATGCATAAATGCCATCTAAACAACTCCAGAATAACTAGGTGGACTCTTAACATACAGGAATATAACTTCAATATTCTTCATTGCAAAGGTAAAGAAAATTTAGTGGCCGACATACTCAGCCGGTATCCAGAGGACGTAACGGAAGAAGACCAAATAGATGACAACTTCGAGTATCAAATTAATTACGTAACTATAAAAATGAATAAAGATGTAAGTAGTATGATAAGAGACATGGAAAAATTCCAAAAGAAAGATACGAAGTTAGGACCTATAATAGATAATTTAAATGGTAGTAATGAAAAGGATATGTGTAAATTTTATAAGTATATTGATAACAAATTGTATAGGAAGTGTAAGAGTAAATGGAAATTATATGTGCCAGAGAATATTACGGATATAATCATCTCCGAAATACATCAGATGTATGGCCATTTAGGAAGTAAGAAATGTACCAAGCTGCTACAAGATATTTCACATTTGACAAAATGTCAAAGAAAATCAAGGAATACGTGAAAACATGTGACAAATGTCAACGTTGCAAAGATAGCCAAAATAGAAACCTGTTTGGAGGAACTAAACCTATCTTACCAACGGAGAAAGGAGAACTCGTTAGCGGTGATTATTACGGATCGTTACCAGTATCGACGGGTGGTGTGAGATACATCTTCGTCATAATAGATGACTTTACCACGTTCGTGAAATTATATACGTTGAGAAGGGCAACAACGGCCACGACTATTAGGAGAGTTCGACAATATATGGAAGAAATTGGAAAACCAAAAGCCATATTAACGGACAACGGGACGCAATTTACCTCGAAACAATGGATAAGAGGACTGAGTGAACTTCAAATAAAACCGAAGTACACCGCCATTCTTAACCCGTGCACCAACCTTGCAGAACGCATAAACCGACAATTGGGAAACATGTTCCGAATATTCGTCAGCGATCAACACACAAAGTGGTCACGATTTATTGCCACAATAGAGAGCTGCATTAACGAAACATACCACGACATTATAGAGTTAACACCATACGAAACTCAGTACGGCAGGAGACCAACACGCATTTGGGAAAAATATCTTAACCAGGAAGTACTTGAACATAGTATAACGGACAATCATCAGATCTTCGTAAAGATGAAGCTGAAGAGAGAAAAACACGCGAAAAAAGTGAACGAGGATAACAAAACTAGTAAATTTAAGATGGGAGATTTAGTATTGGTAAGAAAATCGATAAATTTTGTGAATTATATTGTGGACACTATAAGGTGAAACAGATCTTGGGGTGAAGCTACATATATCTTAGTTGAATGCAGCGATGAACAAAAGGTCCACGGCAAGTTCAACATAAGACAATTAAAGGGATATCATTCCAAGAAGGAAAAGGATTAAAGGTAGAAATCTACTTGGTAAATAATAAATAAAATTACTTAAGGATAAGGCATTAGGTATATGCTACTTAATAGACGTAAAAGACAAATTACTCATCGGCTAAGTGAGAAGAGTCTAGAGGAATACGTTATGACTCTAATGGTAACGAAACAGACCATTCAAGTTTGCTTAGCTAAGTGATGGAATTGTCTTTGTAATAAAGTCAAAATTTATGTAATCGTACTGTAGTTAGTAACTAAAATCAGAGACTAATTTGTAAAAGTAAATTGTTTTGTTTTCATGTTAAGACTTTAAATAACGTACATTATAGAATAGAAATTTGTAGAGGAATGTAAGCAAGGAAAGTTACTTAATCATACGAATTTATTAGCTATAAATTACTAGAATTTACAACGAATATTCAAAGTCATTTTGTATAAATTAAGTAATCGTAAAGATTTTATTGAAAGTTATGGAAAAAAGAGTTGTATATACATGTATTAGTTAAGTTCGAATTAAAAGGGGAATGTAAATAAGGTTTCATTAAGTTGAAATGAGATGTTGTTAAAGTAAGTTTAAAAAAAAAATTTTTTTTAATTAATACTTGAACAGATTGTATAGGAAGTACCTTATTGATGTTTAGATATGTAAGAATTAGTACAATCTTAATTGTAACATATTCCTTGGGAAAATAACCAAGAATAATTGAAATGAATAAGTGATTAAGATGTTCATACGTAGAATTATTGTTTTTTTTTTTTTGTGTCACCAAATTGGTAGAACGCTTTTCAACAAGATATACATTTATCTTGTAGATTAGTTATGGGTATACATATTAAAACTTAATCGAATAGAAAAGGATAATTAATTAGCAACAAAATTTACTCTATTTAAAAAATTTTGTAGATGTAGAACATGTAAATGAATGCTATTCTAATTGTTTAATTGGTAGGAAGTATGTAAAATGGATTCATAGTTTCAAAATTACGGGCAATAAATTCAGCAATAATGTTGAAAACATCATTGGTGATGTAACATCGGACAGTGTTAAAAAAAAAAGAGGGAAGGAAAGGGCGTGAGACAATACACTCTTTTCGATGAAGGATGATCTTTGGTGACTACACTCTTTTTGATGAAGGCTGATCATTGACGAAACTTCAGCAAGGGCATTAATATGCGATTCCTTGATTCGGGACTCATCAATGAACCCAAATTGGGGACACTGTAAAGCAATTATTGTAAAGAAATTTGTTTTGGGTAAACGGCACAGTAGCGAGTGTCGACTGTCAAAAGTGATGTATGTTGTAGCCAACCGGCCGCCGTTAGACAATAACACATGCGCAACATTAGCTACGAAACAGGCTCCGCTAAGAAAGACAATGCCTCAGCGACAGCAGATGTTTGACGTGAGTGAACGGCATGGGTGTAAGCTGCAATAACAGAGAGACAAAAGACTACGTCTTCTTGTACCAATTTCTTTTTCATTTTCATTTTACTTTTTGTACCAAGTTTTTCATTCAGAGTCTTTCAGAATCGTTCACAGTGGACAGTTTTAAAATTTTATTCGTGGAAGTAGTAAGAATCAGTTGTAGAGTTCGTAAGATCTACTCGATCAGTCGAGCAAGTATTAAGTTGATCTGTTAGTCGGAAGTTAGTCAGAAGTTGTAGAGTTATTAAGAGACAGTCAGTTAGTTATGTATTCAAAAGTGAACAGTTATTCAAGATCAGTCTCTTTACGATAAACCAGCAAAGAGTTAGTGATTGGTATAAAACGATTCATACAAGCAGTTACACTGTTGGGGAGTGAGTCGATAATTATGTAAAACTGTTAGTACGTTGAAATTTGGTAGTGAAATGATGGAGTAGTGAATTAACTGTTGAACTTACTCGTGTATTGAGAGAATTATTAAATCGTGGGATTCGGTTATTAAGACAATGTCGAATTGACTTTAATCAGACTTTGTAATACATCAATACTCACGAATCGAACGTGTGTGATAACATATTAATAGTATATCACCATACCGTAACGTAGGTGACACGAAATAAATATCGAAATCACGTAACGAATTAGTACATCATTGTACCAAATAAACACTTAAATTCTCGTAATGAAACGAATCATAAGTGGAACGATCGTGCTAATTGAACAAAACATAAACTATTGATGTACGTGTACAAAGTGGAAGGGTAAAACCCCACGCGAAAGGGTCATAATACAAATAAGCCTAACCCGAATGACCGCAGTAAATAACTTTCGTTAAAGAACATATCCGAAACGAGTGCGGAACAAAATAGTGTCGACGACGGAGTGCAGAGTTAAGTGAAAGTGAAGAGTGCCGATTCAAACGATGAGGAGAAGATTAATCCAGCCATCAGCAATCTGGGACTCGCAGGAGGATTAAAAGCTTTGCAGATAATCGCCGTTTGATTTTGATACGTACTCCAAGTAAACCATTACTATTTATGTATTATTAGATTAGGTAACCACTGTCCTGTCATTCACAAAGAACACACCACTGAGTTCATTAAACATTTATTTAATTCCTTTTGAGCAAAACCGAATGAAAATATGAATCCATAAAGTAGAGTACGTTGTAATATTTAGAGTAATTAATTAAATACTTAATCGATTAATAGATAAGGTATTAGAGCTGTGATAGACGATCTAACAACATAATGTATCCTATGGTATTGTGTTGTAATACTAACTTTAATTTCAGAATTTGAAAGTGATTTCTAAGTATAATAAATAAATTATTGTTGTTCACAAAGATTTATAGTGTCCGATTCGTATTATTATTGTTAACCTAATTAATTCAAATTTAATTGATTAACGATTAATTAAATTATGCAAATCATATCATTGTAATCAAAGGGCTTGTTGAAGTAAAGACATACGATAAAGGTTTGTACAAGTCTCACTTACATTCGTAATTGCACAGTTAGTCAATCAATGTATCCAAGATTACTAATTATATGAATTATTAATATATGCAATTAATTTGCATAAATAATCAATAGTCGTATATGACATCCCAAACTTGGGGTTAGTTACATTTTAATTACAACCTAATTACAAAGATAAGTAATTAATTGATGCATAAAAATATTAGCATAAATATAGATTTGCATTGGGCTTCCCAATGCGGGGCTTACGAAAACTAGCATCAATACTTAACACTTTATTAACAATGCAACAAACAGCAGTTAACAATAAAATTAATTAATTAAATATACAATTAAGTACAGTTGCATATGGCACACAAACGTGTGGCTCGAATCGAAATTAATTGGTTGAGTAATAAACATAATTAATTATATTAATCATAAAGATTGTAAATTTGCATAAATACAGAGTTGCATATGGTGGCCAACGCGTGGCACGAGAAAGTAGATCCTGGTAGATAACAGTAATGAAGTTAGTCGACCAATGTATACAAGAGTAATAATTAAAAATATAAGTAATTAATTTATGCAATTAATAAATTTGCATAAATATAGAGTTGCGAGACACGTTGCGTTTCTCTAAATAATATATTTAAAAATTACTTCGGAAAGCATGTAAATATAAGCTTGAGAATTGTCTGTGTGTTTTTCATTCCTTTGTACCTCTGCGCTTAACTACGCGCTTTCCTCGGCGCTGGTCGCCGAGCTCGCGTAGCAGCAAACGATGCATCCCACGGAGATGCTTTCTGTCCAACTGGACCTCTAACGCTTGCGTGGGAACGACATTGACACCTAACCTTTGGGCTAGCCGCACGTTAATCCCTGGTCCGCGCATACCTCGTCTCGGACGTCCCGTCAGTTGTACCCTCGACTGTCTGTGACTTCGAAGATAACCGAAACCTCTCCTGTAAGCGTCGGCCGCGAAGTACCTGAGAAAACGCATGGTGGTGACGTTTTCAAAGAGGAACGTGCTCTCGGTTATGCCCAGTCTATGCTTGGCTTGATCTATCTTCTGGATGAGAGCCCACCTCTTTGCGCCTCTGCTTCGGCCCCTGCGTAAGTTGGATCTCAGATTATCCAAAAACACCTGTTTCGGGGGCATGTTAGGATGATACGGGTTCGCCCATTCTTCCTCTAACATTTCCATTTTCTTTTTATTGATTCTCTCCTCCTGGTAGTCATGGTCTCTCTCTTTTTGAAAACGGGCCTCGTCCGGATCGAAATAATCCCCGATGTGATCGCTGATTTTCACCGAATAATACCTGGGGAAGTGCACTACTCGTTTTACGCCTTCTTCCCTGAACGCGTACTTGATCATGAACTTTAAATTGTCGTCCTTGGAAAAATATTGTTCGTCGTTATCGTAGACC
Source organism: Magicicada septendecula (assembly GCA_034769895.1). NCBI lineage: Eukaryota > Metazoa > Arthropoda > Insecta > Hemiptera > Cicadidae > Magicicada > Magicicada septendecula. The sequence goes on along the minus strand of CM068368.1, from coordinate 81,251,569 downwards.
CATCTCTGCACTTCGCGATCCCTCAGGAAGTACCCGCGTATAGAGGAAATTTCGTGCGACACGTCGTCCTTGTTCATGGTCCACAACAGATGAACTGGCCACGTGTATTTCAAATCTAAAAAAAAATTGCAAATTTTACAAATATCAAAAACCAACAATAACGCACAGTTAAATACGCTCCACTTTGTTAAAATTAACTGTTTAAAATTGATAACAAACTTCATTTATTAATAAATATTATTCTAAAAGTTGAATCAAAGTGGTCAAAAAGGATTTGGAAAAAATAATATAAACGCAGAAGAAGCTATTGAAAGCGACGTTTTTTGGGCAGAAGTGTTAAAAATGGAAGGATTCCAGGGTAGGAGAAAGGAAAACGCAGGTTCAAAGTGGAGTGAAGACAGGAAGAAGAGACATAGTGGAAAGGTGAAAGAATCTTGGAGAAACAGAAAAGAACAAGGAATAATTTAAATTGGCATGTGGTCCTCAGATGGCAAGATACAAATTGGAAAAAATATTGTTCTAATTATTATAAATAATAATAATTATAATTATTAAAAATATAAATACATTAATTATTATAAATTAATTATATAAATTAATAAATATAATAAATTATTTATATAATTTATATATATATATTATATAAATTTATAATTATACTAGATGACACGGCAGACTTTGTCCTGCCTCTAATTTTTTTTTTTCATTTTGCTGAGGCCAAAAAAAATGATGTAGATATTTATTTTTTTAATTTAATAATAATTAGTAGAAGTATAACTGTCGTCAAATGTTATCTAAATTGGCAGTTATTGATGAATGTTTGGCTTCGCGCAAGTTGATGGTGGCTGATGATGGACGTTTTCATGTGACAGACGAATATTATAAGCAGCATAGTGATAAATACATGGAGCATTATTATTAACAGAAACAACATTTTGTCTTTAAATTAATAAATTTATTTCATGTATTTTTATATTAATTGAGAGTAATAATATAAATGATTTGTTTTCCATGAAATTTATTTTTTGCTTATTTTGACAATAATAATTGTGTTTTGAAAAAATAAAAATAAATGAAATTATTAAAATTGAAAAAACAAATGTTTATATTTAACGTAAAGCTAAATCATGAACGATATTTGTCGTTTTGCCTTGGGGGGCGTAAACAAATAAATTTGATGGTCGACCAACACGGGAACACGCAACATATAATTGACCGTGTGAAAAACATGGGGTTTCTAAATCCAACCCGTATATATTCATTGTTTGACCCTGCGCTTTATTTATATAGTCATAGCAAAGGCCAGCCGGATAGGAAACTGTAAACGTTTAAATTGAATTGTTGAATCAGCGGGAATCATTGGTATCCTTGGCAACAAAAATGATCACCCTTGAATTTTCCGTTTAGAATTGTTGCTCTATTAAATTCCCCATTAATTTTTTGACGACTAATCTCGTTCCATTACACAGCCGTGGTGCATTGAGATTGCGCAGTAAAATGATCGGTGAACCAATTTTTACTTTTAAATTGTGTGGTGGCAAACCTGGTAAGTCCAGAGAATTAAGAAATTCCGTTGGAAAATGTACAGCTTCGTTTTCATCTACGACTGTATCAATTGACTTAAATGAAATTGCTTCGCCGTTCAACATGTCTTTTATTTTAATATTCATGTCATCAACATCAACATTTTTTGCAGTCAGTATCGCACGTTCGCTGAGCCATTGATGATCACGGATATTTTCGCGAATATTTGGGAACACGTTGTTAATTAATAATTCTTTCGTATCCATAATGTTACAGAAGCCATTCGGCAAATTAATTATTCGAGTATTTTGATCCATAACAATTGTTCCATTTCCAATATTGAGTAGTTGTTTAGAAAATGAGTCAGCCAAAGGATCATTATGAAGCATTACACGCTTGTTAGTTGTTAATTTTAATGTGTGCACGTTTCGCCATAAATTTTAAGATTTTAGGCATGCATTTATTTCGTCTGCATATGTCGAACGTGGTATAACTGGCAACGTTTGTCGGAAATCGCCTGTTAACAAAATGAGTGCACCTCCGAATAGCCTGTCATTTCCTCTTAAATCTTTGAGCGTTCTATCCAAGGCTTCCAATGAATGCTTATGGGCCATTGTGCATTCATCCCAGATGATGATACAGCATCTTTGGAGGACTTTAGCCATACTGGAATGTTTTTTAATATTGCAAACAGCGTTTTCGTTTGTTTGTATATTAATTGGCAGTTTAAGGGCAGAACGTGCTGTCCTGCCACCGTCTAATAAAGTAGCAGCAATTCCAGATGATGCAATTCCAAGGGCAATGTGACATTGTGCACGTATTTTGGCCAAAATTAGTGATATCAGAAATGTCTTACCAGTTCCTCCTGGTGCATCAAGGAAAAAGAAGCCGCATCAACACCATGCATAATTGTATCGTAAACCGTTTTTTGTTGTCGTGTCAATTTTGGTTCATTAATGTTAACATATGCAATCAATTCGTCTGTATTGTATGACTGCTCTCGTTGCATATCACGATTAAACAGATCGCTTGCTGTCCGATTCGGTGCAGGCATTCCTAAATTTGCAAGTGCTTCATTAGCAATTTGCAAACAAATGTCCTCAGTTAGAACCGATGATTCATTATAAATCTCTGGCGTGAAATTTAAATCGGTATTTTCCTGTATTGTAGCCTACACAATCGGTGCAATATGTTTTCGCTCATTCCATCTTTGTATTTATCCCATAAAGCGTCTGGTTCTGTTGGGAAGCATGTGGTTAATAAAAGTGCGAACAAATTGCGTATTTGGTGTGCTGATGAAGTAAGCGAAGCATCAGCCAATGTTAAATCCCAATGTGTATCGTTTTCAAGCAGTTGCAATCCTCGGCATGCGTCATGATTTGATGCATATAATTGGCCGTTAACGGTCCTTAAATATTCAAATGATGTTGGGCCACGGACATTAATTAACAGCAAGCGCAAATAAAAACATTCTCGTTGTTTTGGATGTACAGTGTATAATCTTCCTAATGCATTTGTTGAAAAAATACCAGGATAACCATCGACTGGCGTGCCTCTTTTCCTGGGTTCCCATTTTTTTGATGTTTTATTGAATGTGAAATATGTTGGAACTTGATCATAAAGTAACGTATGTGCAAATGCACCAAAAATGTTTTCCTGTTTGCATAATTCAAAAAACTCAGTTAATGTTGTTTATGGTGCTGTTAATGCTCTCTACAATACATTTTGTTCATTGAAGAATGCACGTTGTCCATTTTTAAGATGTATAGCCAAGTGAATAACTGCTGGATCTCGTTCATGTATGGGAAATGATAGAATACGCCAAATGGCTTCATTGCTGCTTATGTATCTGCCCATTTGATAGCGCGTAATTTTCGTCATTTTCATTAACATTTTGAACAGTAAATACGGCCATATCACTGCCTTCATTTACGTATTTACATATATACTTTATTGATTTCACTGAACTGCAGAATTCAACATTTATGTGCGCTTTGTACGTCTTAGATAATAAAGGCGAATATGGAACCACCCACCTATTGTCGATTTCAACCTCATCTGCATTATTTCTCAAGTTCAATATAACCAATTGTCCACCATTTTCTCTGGATCTTCGACGACACAAAGGATAACCATCTATACCAGTGATTGTTTCCGTGACAAAATTTTTTGGAAATTTCTTTGTACATCTACCATTATCCATACACGGAGAATTCATATTTATCGAACCACATGGACCATGAATCATATTTCCTGTTACGATATCAAATAATTCTGGATCAACATTTGCATTGGGTATTTCAGCAGAGATAATTGTATCAATTTCTTCTGGTCTAATTTTTTCAATTAACCAAATTAAAATGTGTGCATGCGGTAACCCACGTTTCTGCCACTCAACTGAATACATCCAGCAGCGTGTTTTTCCAAATACATGATGCTTTACAATAAAATCGATAAGAGATTTTAATTTTTGTTTGAACACTCTTGTAGTTACATCATGACGATCAATTGGTTTTTGTCCAGGTAGTAACAGTTTAGTAATTTCTTCCCATTTTGGATTGCAAGTGAACGTTATGAACAGATCAGGCCGACCATAAGCACGAACATAAGCCATAGCGTCTTTTATGTACTCTTGCATATGACGTGGACTACCTGTATATGAAGATGGTAGTATGTACATATTTACCAGATCATTGATATTGATATTTCCATCATTGCTATTGTTAATAGCGTCACGTAAATGTATATATTCATCCGTGCGCAATCGTATTTGATTAAAACGAATGTATCGCAAACGTTGGCTTTCTATTTTTGCGTACATGTCCACTACATACTGATGAAATAAGTGTCGACATTTGAGTATGTGGTTATCTGCCTGTTCCCGTATCATCAATCGATATGCGTAATAGTTCATGCAGCTAACTTTTTTATTTGTTTCTTCACCTGTAAATAAAAAACAATTAGTTACACAGAATTACTTACATGTTGTAAATATTGTAGATATTGTAAATGTTGTAAATAATGTAAATGTTGGTTGTACCTGTTGAAGGATTACGTTGTTGGATATTAATATGATAGCCATCCTCTCCTTCCCAGAAAATAAGTGGATATTGCAGAGCATCATATGAATAAATATCCATGTATGGTTTGTACGGTATTATCGCGACGCATAATTTTGATATCTCGCTGGGCAAATTGATCACCAACAATAACAATGGCCACTTCATTAATAGTTGGAGCATTAAACCGACCAGCGTGTTGCCCAGCTGGACTTTTGTCGGCTTTGATCACGACCATGTAATTATCACTTTGCATTCTTTCCGAAGCGTGTTTGAATAATTGAATGAGCTGATTTCTTTCATTTAACATCGTTTCTAGAGATGCAACAATGGCCCTTTCTGTAATTTCTTCAATGCGATTGTAATGACAGCGAATGTTAACTTGCTCTGCTTCGTCTCCCATGAAATAAATTTGCAAGAATTTTGGATCTTGATTTGGCATTGGAAGTAAAGAGCCGATTTAGTGATACACTTGTCCTTGAATTTTGAATGTGGTATCGAAGTGGTGACCATCGTTATTTCTAACGATTTTCTTGGCGCCAAATGATGTCATTTGGAAGCAAGAATTGAATTTTCGTATTTTTCGTAGAAACAATTTGGAATCGGCAGTATCACCTATTAGTAATGAATTTAATGGTTCAGGCGGTGGATGCAATTCTGGTAAAACAACTTTTCCGGCAGCGCAACACATTTCAGGAGTTTCATTTTTAAATTGTAATGCATGACAAAATTGACATACTTTATTCATATCTCCAATAATTATTTTTGAATGTGATGAGTACTCAATTTCTGGATCGTATTCAAATGCAAGGCGGTTAAATGATGCTGCTATTAATGCCCGTCGTACTTGAATTCGTTGTCGTTCTGCTTATAGATGAAGGCCTCTGTTTTCATTAGTTAAACGTTGACGTGCCTGTCTGTGTCGTAATCTGTCTGCTGTCTGCTTCTAAACGTTGACTGCGCTGCTCTCCACTTTCTTCCGCGCGTGAACGTACATTTAAATTCCTAATATTTTCATTCTCCTGCGAGTGTTGTTCCTCCGTTCTTCTTTGTCGTCGCGCCTGCTCGTTTTGAGCATGTTGTGATTTTCGACCTATGTTTGCCCGCCCTCTTCTTGGCATTTTTCTATCACAAATTTCACAAATGTATATATGAAAATAAAACGTTTTAATTGTGACAATTTTATAAATACATCACGTAGCATTGCGGTTATATTGAATTTCCTTTAATTGATTTGTTGTTTGCAGCACATTCCTAAACAAAATGTAAATAGAACCTACCATTGAGTTTATATTGAATTGCCGGTAATTGATTTGTTGTTTGCAGCACATTCCTAAACAAAATGTAAATAGAGTATTATATTCACCACTAAACAAAATGTAATTACAGTATTATATTTACCACTGTGTTTTTTAATCACTGTGTTTTTTACCCCACCTCCCAACGTGGACCAAAACACCTATCCTATGTTGCTTCTCCCGTTGCATAAAATATTTCTGGCAAGTTGGTTGAAATCGGTCCTGCCGTTTTTGACAACCCCTCTCAAACCGCCCATTTATTAAGCCCAAGGGCCCAAAAATTTTCAATAGTGCATATATGCATGTAAAATTGTTACTTCCATCGAAATTCCCTTTAATTCGATACCCCATATGCTGTATTTTCATTTTTCCAATTTTTCCCCCCCCCTTGTACAAACTGACACCACCAAACCGCCCAAAAATTTTCAATAGTGCATACATGCATGTAAAATTGTTACTTGCATGGAAATTCCCTTTAATTTTATACCCCATATGCGGTATTTTCATTTTTTCCAATTTTTACCCCCCCCTTCGGACCAACCTCACACTCGGCACATATAAACCTTACTCTGAACCTAACGAACATATGGTGCGAATATGAGCTCTATCGGATAAGTGGTTCAAAAGTTTTAAGAACATTTACAGACGTACACTGAATTTATATATAAAGAATAAATTAATTATTATAAATATATAATAATAATTATTATTATAATTACTGACTCGGAATACTAATTTCTTATTGGTAAAAATGTTAAACTTTTACCTTGTAGCTTGAACTAGTTTTCGCTTATTACAAGCTTATTTTCGCTCCGACGAAGCTATAGCTTATGTAGTTATAGCCTACATTTATAAATAGTTAATCAACGGACACGTCATGGACAACAGAATCCAAGTAAATATTGTTCACTGTACCAATGTTAATACACAATGATAAATCGTTACTACAAAATTAGTAACTTTAAAGTAGGAAACTTTAAAAAAAAATAAATAAATAAATTGTGATAATCTCTTTCTTAGGCTTTCACGACCGGAGTTAAAATTATTCAAATTAGACATTTCAATCAGACGTTTCGGCTTCACCTCTGGATGCCATCTTCAGTGAAAAGTTTCTGAAACGACTGACAAGGTGTGCGTCAGTAAACCACAGTATTGTGGCAAGGCGTCTGATTATAACATCAGCATCGATCAGCTAGACAATTTTAGTAGGCTGCGGCCTTACAGCCTGGATAATAATTTGAATAATTAAATTTAAAAAACTTTAAATTAATTCCGCTCTTTAAAGTTAATTCTTGTAAAATAGAACGTTAATGGGAAAAACTGTACTTTGATCATTTCGTTGGTATGTCATTGAGGCGGTCACAAACTGACAAGAAGGTCGCGTACCCAATCTTGCCCTAAAAATCCTGTCTCCTTGTACCTTTCAATTAAAATTTCAAAAACGTTTTTAAGAGTTGGAGTAAGTGGTTAGAGTAGAGTAGTTGTTAGTGGGATGAGTGTAAATTACTATTAGCATTGTCTGGAAGGTTGCTTCAAAAGGTTTAATATGTTGCCACAGGCCGCGCCATTAATGTTTTAAAAGCTGTAAATATTAATCAGCATACGTAAAGAAAGATTAAAACTGCTGTATAAACAAACTGATTAAAATCTTCTACATGACGAAAGAAAGTAATCAGGCACAAGAAGGAGATTTATCATGTTCCTAAAAAAGAGTGTCTAATTTGGGGTCCCAGTAAAATGTATCTTTCATATGAAATAATTCTTTCTCCATATTATGGTGATTATATCTGTGTGTGTGTGTGTGTGTGTGTGTGTGTGTGTGTGTGTGTGTGTGTGTGTGTGTGTGTGTGTGTGTGTGTGTGTGTGTGTGTGTGTGTGTGTGTGTGTGTGTGTGTGTGTGTGTGTGTGTGTGTGTGTGTGTGTGTGTGTGTGTGTGTGTGTGTGTGTGTGTGTGTGTGTGTGTGTGTGTGTGTGTGTGTGTGTGTGTGTGTGTGTGTGTGTGTGTGTGTGTGTGTGTGTGTGTGTGTGTGTGTGTGTGTGTGTGTGTGTGTGTGTGTGTGTGTGTGTGTGTGTGTGTGTGTGTGTGTGTGTGTGTGTGTGTGTGTGTGTGTGTGTGTGTGTGTGTTTTACATTCTACCATTGAATATCGCATTGTGTTCTGTAAAATCGCAATAGCTAATGTAATCTCCTAAATTTCCAAAGACAAAGATGGTTTCGGATTCGGAGACCATTCGTCATATACAGAGTGTCTCTGGGAGAAACGAAAATAACTTTAAAACATCTTCTGCTGATTTTGGAAAATAACGTTTGCCACATTTTCTGCACCAAAAGAGAAACGAGGCTACAGTGAAGCCCGAGGCAAACTTGGTATGATAATATGTTTTTAGGACAGGAGAAGTTATTTTAATGGATCTCAGAAGTGTACTATGTTTAATATCTCCTAAGAATACTTTGTACTTTCAAAAAGTACAAAGTGAAAAAAAAATACACAATTTTTTTACGTTTGATATAAATTTATTTCATTAACTTGCCATCGGATAAACTGGAAAAAACAAATTTAGCTCTTCAAAATTAACAAAAAAATAATAAAAATAAAAATAAGGACAGAATATCAACCTTTATTGTTACTTTTGAAAAAAAAAACAAAGTTAGAAAACTACTTCGTCACGGAAAAACAAATTATCTGAGACATTTACGGAGGTCGTTTTGAAGTAGTTGTGTAGTTATAAGTTAGTAAAATCCTTTTTCGATTATTGTAAGTAGTCAGTTTTGTTCCTACACATTTTTCTAGCTTTAAAAATATTTGTTTTGGTTAAAAATTATAACATTTTTCTATCCGGTTTTGGTCGTCTTGTTCTAGTGAAAGTTAAGTTTTTTGCAATCCAATTCGTTTTCAGTTGACTTTACTTACATAAATTTGTCTTCTAATTAAATGCTCTACAATGGTGGTTCCCAAAGTGGGGTCCAGGGACCCCTGGGGGTCCCCAACAATGTTTACGGGGGTCCGCGGACACTTTTAAGAAAAAATAGAAAATTCCGTAATTTTCTTCGATTTTTTATATTTTAAAATCTAATCGTTAGAATCATAAAACGATTAGTAGAAGATTCCAGTTCTCTTTTTTACTGAGGGATGAAGGAAAGCTTTTTTTTTATTTTTTATTCCACCTTAAAGACAGGTTCCATGACTTTAACTGGATTTTGAAGCTATCAAGCCTTACTGATATCTTCAGTCATCTGAATGGACTCACTTTAAGCCTACAGGAATCCAGGTTTTCCAGATTCAAGATAAAACCGAGGGGATGATAAAAAAATTTCAAGCTGTGGATTCAGAGATTAAACTCTAAAATCTTCGAACAATTCCCTTCCATGGCAGATTTTGTCCAGATGCCTGGAGAAAATGTTCCAAAGGAGATCCTCAACATTATTAAGTCTCATTTGGAGCAACTGCACTTGCAGCTAAGGGAATATTTTACAGTGACGGATGATAGTCACATGTGAATAAGGAATCCATTTGCTGATGGGCTATCAATTAACCTCTCTCCCACACTACAGGAAGAAGATTCATTGGCAGAACTTTCAGTTCATTAAAATTACTGTTTCCGCAATTCCAGCTAGCTGACTTCTGATTATATGTAATGACTGACCATCGTGAACTCACAAAAAAGCTTTAAAATGTTTAACTGTATTTCCCTCTACTTATCTGTGAAACCACATTTTCCCAGCTTACGTACTTAAAACGCAAAGTTAAGAAATAAACTTGATGTCGAGAGTGACTTAATATGGAAAATTAAATTACGGACTTAATATTATCAGACATTAAACCAAATACTACAGAGATAATTGTTCAAAAGCAGCTTCATTGTTCACATTAAACTATGTTTGAGGTCATTAATATTATAATTTGAAAGTTAAAAGAATTTTGATTTTAATATATTTTAATCAAAATACAAGAGTTTGTTAAAATATTTACTGTTTGTTTTATTTTAGAACTCAGACGGGGTCCGAGAAATTTTTAATTTTCTGAGGTGGTCCGCGGACTGAAAAGTTTGGGAACCACTTCTCTACAACTTTTGCTGCACTTACCTACTGTTTATTGATCATCAATTAACAAAATTAATTTATGCGAAACTTCAAAAAATTGTCATTATACTAATTTTTCCAAGATCTACTTTCACCAATTCTAACATCTTTTTTTTTTTTAATATTTGAAGTCAGAAAACGTATAAACGTGATAATTTTGCTACAATATCTGTTTCTAAGAATTTTAGAATATCCCCACGTTTCCGCTGGAGCGGAAAACAGGACGACATTGTTACCTAGTCGTAACTCAGCAACACTGTTTCAGGCCCTATGTTTATACAAAGCTTTTTCTTAACTTTTAGCAGAATCAGTTTTTGGCAGAACTTGTCCTGAAATTATTTTAGTTTCTTTGTGAGACATCCTATACTGAAAAAAATGATTCTGATGATGCATTAAAATTTATTAGCCACCTGAAATCGCGGTTGCACGCAAAAACGAGTGGCAAAATGTGCCATTAATATTAAATAATAATCTTTCAGTTTTCCATTTCAGTGGTCGTCATTTAATCACAAACAAACCTAACAGTTTGTGAACAAAAATAACCTAAAAGTTTCCAAAGTTTATTCCCCTTGACGTTTCTGATGTATTGGAAGAAATTTTTAAGCCTTTCGGAAAACAATTGTTTGTTGATATTATCATTTAAAACTGATAAATTAAACTAAGACGCAAAAAATAAAAATCAATACTGCGTATTACACAAAACATAATTGTATAATTTTTCTTAATATTGTGGAAGGCAAAATTTATTCAAGTTCTCTTTTTCGCCTATACGCTTATTCTTCTAAACATTTTTCGGTGCGTTTTGTATTTTATCAATGTAACACCATTGTTTCAAAATATAAAACGATTAAAATAAATGGAATATATTTTGTAAAAGATTTTTGTATGTTTAGAAGTGAAAGAAGATCGACCACGGCCATGCGAAAGATTCTACTGTCCACGATAAAAACTATTTTTACCGATACCATAGAATTCACGAATTATCTGAACCATTACTTGTATCTTGGCGCGGATGTTTCTCCTGCTTGACTGCTTTGACTAAAACTGAAACCCACACGACGCTGCTAATGCAACGTGTTGGCTTTGACGTTATGATGATTCAAACAACAATTACAAACATTTTAAATAACGCAAATTAAAATAAATAGTAGACTAAATTAATAATTAAATTATTTTTATTAAATTATTAAATATGACACTCAAACTGAAGGAAGAGTGTGAAAAATGGGGATTACTGATGAACATAGAAAAACGCAGTATCTGTGTGTCGCAGAAGAAACAACAGATTTAATCTTAGAAAACAACGAACGTATATAAAAACATGCAACAGCTACAAACACTTAGAAATAAATGTTAGTGAAGAAGGAATAGATGATGTTGAAATAAATTTAAGAATAAACAAAGCAAAACAAATAATTAGATCATTGAATGGGATTCTGTGGAGCACAGAAATTGGAAAAGAAAGGAAGAAAAGAATATATGATAGTGTAATGAAAAGCACGTTGATGTACGGATCCAAAACATGGAGAATAAAGGAACAGGTAAAAAGAAAGAAGCTACAGAAATGGATGCTTTGAGACGAGCTGCTAGAACTTCAAGGCTAGATGGAATACGAAATGAAACGATCAAAGAAGAAATGGGCGTACAAAAGACAATCATCGACTGCACTGAAGAAAAACAACTAATCTGGTAACACGTACAAAGAATGGGACAAGACCGACTACCAAAGACAACAATGAGATGGATACCTAGAGGGCATAGAAAGAAATGAAGACCCAAGGAAACATGGATAGAGCGGATAGAAGATCAATGAGCGATAGAGGACTAAACGATGAAAACTGCAACAACAGACAACAATGGATGTTGGGCACTGGACAACGTCGTAGGACGTTTTGACTCCGGATTATTATGTGACGTGAAAATTCCCTTCACATAAAAATAATCTAATAAAAGAAATATTGAAATACAAAACCATAAAAGACTAGGAGTTTAATTAAGAGAATCTTATTTTATGCCTGGTTACTAGGTAAAATAAGACAAATATTGTATAAAAATGGGTGTTAAACCTTGTTATATATTATAATAAATATTGTATTTTATTTGAGTATGTTAGAATCAATTATAAGTGTTTATAATTGATCATTTTATAATGTAGATAAGAATGTATTTGCTAGAGCCAAGAAAAAACGTACATCTACTTAGGAATGTGGAAAGTATTATTGCGGCATATTGAAAGTTTTTAAAACTATAAAATGTATAGTAATAGATAGTGTGATTAATTAGGTTTAATTGATAAATGTAAAATCATAAAATTAATAAGAAAATTTATGATATAAATGAATTCTAACTTGAATAACACTAGGCGTTATAAGGCCTACAGTTTAATCAAACAATTTTGTAGAAATTAATAATATTATTATGAACCATTAATAAAAAAACCATTAGTAAGAAAAGATCTATTCAATAGTACTAGTATCTTCAAACTAGTACTTAGTACAAGAAAATTAGATCAGTTATAAATAATTTTGTAAATTTTAATCTTAAAATATGATGTCATCACTAACAAAGTTTTGAGATTCCACCAATGGAAATTTTACATTTTGGTGTACATCTTGACAACCTAATATTTAAACAAAAATTATTTAGTCCTTTGTTAGATTTGATACTGTACACTTGGAAAAATGTGTGATCCTCTGAAGAAAGCAATTGAATTTGGAATCAAATCGAAGATAAAGTTATATGAAGGAAGACATAATGAAGAATAATTGAAGATAGAAGATTATATGAAAGCAGTTTAACAGAGAAGAAACATTTAAAGTGATTAAACAAGTGTATAAAACCAATTTAAAAGGAAAGTATTGTGGATAGGTATTCAATTTAGAAAACGATTAACTAACAGTTACCTACAATTCAGTATTATACTTTCTACACACTTAAACACGATTGGATACACTTTCACTGAAATAAGACACTTACATTTTATAATTATTTCATTTATGAACTCTTAAATTCTCAAATAATTTTTTTGTATTTGAGAATTATTAAAGGAAAATAATTTTATAATGCCTAAATAACCTCTAAATTAACACTGTTAACTTATTAACTATTTATAACACTATATTTTATTTACTGTTATATTTTACTATAATTTATTTATGTTTTTGAGGTTTTGTACTTCATAAGTGGTATTTTCGTTAATTGTTTGTAGTCCAAAAGAATCCACGACATTAAAAATAACACCAATTTGAATGTCAACATAAAAGCCTGATTTGAGAAGTCGCACCAACCGCTGAGTGAAAAAATATCATTAGCCTGGACAAATGTATTTATAATAAAGATTATTTAATTTGAATAAAGGAAAAATAGAAGGAATTTAAAGCGAATAAAAGAGTATTAATTAATATAATTTGTATGGATAATTATTCTTTTTAATAATTAACAATTTTGTTATATAACGAATGTTAGTTTTTCTTTAACCAGAGAAGAAAGGTTGGCAAGCCCTATTTTTTGGCACTAGACTTGAATTTGAATAAACTAACAAGGTAAGTTCAAATAAACAAGGAAAGGAAGAAAAATACTATTTAATAAATTTTAATTGTTTATTTCAAAACAATTTGGCGCTCAACACCTGAAAAATAATTTATAATAATTATTTATTTTTGAAGAAATTAAAATTATCCAAACGAACAACATTACTTAAACAAGACGAAATATCGTCCGGTTACAGAAGTGACACTTGAAAGAAATATAAATAATAATTTATTTTAAATAAAATAAATCACCATAAATAAGAAACACACAAATTATAAACGATAAATCACGTCTAGTTACAATATATATATATATATATATATATATATATATATATATATATATTGCAACTGGACTTTGTTGGTGTGTTTTACTGGTATCGCCAATTTTGGGCAACAGCGAGTATTAATACTGTTCAGTTTACACACACAAAGACCCATGCAATTTAAATTAGACTTACCTTAACTGAATTTACTTTTACTTCTCTGCTATACTTATATTCTGTAGACCTGTGTGTGAAAATGTGATGGATGGGTGTTATTTTTGAAATAATTACTTCTAACTCTTTAGTTATTATAAAAATTGTGTTAAATGTTTGTCTTTTTATTTTACTTTACTTTAACTCTTTAAATGACTCTACTTCAATTTGCTCTGATATCTTACTTTACTAATTACACAAATTTATTTTTTATAGTCTCTGAAATTGTTCTCTTTCTTGTCTACTGTCTTTTGAATTCAAACTTAAATATTTAATACTCTACTTGTTACTGTAGTTCCGGCGTCTATCTCATGGGCGTTTCTGGGTTTGAATGTTCCAATTGTTCCTCTTCTTGTTCATCCCGTCTCCGTGGTGTGGATATGTGTACAGCTTCCCTGATGTGGAGTGTTCTCAGTTTCCCTGATGTGGAATTGTACTGCCTCCCTGATGTGGAATTGTACTGCCTCCCTGATGTGGAATTTTTACCTTCAGATGCTAATTTTTTTACACTATGGTTGATTTCTATGAACGGAGTCGCTTCCACGGTAAGTTCGAGTGTTTTTACGTTTAACTTGTCGCGTGATTTTTCTCACGACGCACTGCTCGGGCTAGTAATTCACAACCGATGTTCCGTATTAGTGTTTTACTGCAAACTATTCGATCTGGTTTGTTTAACATAGACTTTCCGAACTAGTGTTTTAAAGCGGACTACTCGAACCGGTGGTTTAATGCAGACTGACTTAACTTTGAGCGCGTTAGCGACGTCGCCCTGTATTTTCCCGCTAGTTTAATGACACTCTACTCTTATTGGTTTATCACTGTCACGGGCTGTTGTTAACTCTCTGATAGGTTCTTTTTAAACTGTTTTTACATTTGAAATATTGATACACAATTACACAATTCTTATTATTATACTTTCTTAACTATATTTACTTAATCTTATACATTGTTTCTTATTATACTAAGCAGATCATTGCTTTATGCACTGTATTTTCTATTTTGCTATACGCTACGCATATGTGACGGTTGTCATATTGTGACTATTCGTCCTGTCACATACACCTACAGCCATAATAAAAAAAAAAAATTTCTTTCATAAGAAATTTTTTTTTTCTATTTTGTTTTACGTATTTGTTATGGTATACATTGTACATATTTATTTGTTATTAATACTCTTTTACATATATTGCAATATTGTTATTATAATCCTTTCCTTACTTTACTAATTATTATTTACATAAATGCTTTCCCATTCCACCCCACATTTTCTATAGGTTAGTAGGTCTGTCGGGTATGTTGTCAAGCTTAAACTGTGTTGTTGACATTTACTAATCCCTTCCTGTGTTGAAAACACTACCAGCTGGTGGGAGAATTGCTTGTTATCAAGTTCCTGCATTCCATTCCTTCATTTCCGCTGTAAACATTTTTTTGTTGCGTTTGAGGGTCACTAAGTGACGTAGCGTGTCCCCCTCCTCTCTCTCTCTCTCTCTCTCCTCGTTGTCTGCGGTCAGCTGTGTGCGCGAGTCAACCGTCTTCTCTCGTCAGCTGTTTCGTTTTGTATGCATTTACTTCGTACCATAATTCTTTGTTTAAATTTTCTTATGTTGTTTATACATACAAATCATATGACTATTTATTTACTTACTTTTATGTTTTATTAAAGTATTTTCGTAGTGACGACGCGTGGTATTTTCCTAGAGATATATTTTTTCTAGTGTCGTTCACCATAAACGTGTTCCTACCCACTCTCTCAGTTAGTGTGTAAGGTCCATCGTATAATTTAAAGAATTTGGTCGCAGTATTGTCCTCACTTTTACCAACAGGGTTCATTTTTAATAATACGGTTTCTCCTATTTGGAATTGTTGCAATTTGTGAGCTGAGTTGAATTTCTGTGTTCGCTTTGCTGCTTTGTTTTTGATGTTAACTTTTGCATCCTCGATCTTCATATGCCAAGGTTTAAGCATATTGGCAGTTGGTATTTTCTTTACATATTTAGACCACACTCTGGTCGGTCGTTCGCCTGTTTCCAACTCCTTTGGTGTATATTCAGTTGTGTAATTGTAATTTTCATTTAATGTTTTTTCAAAGAATTCTACGTATTGTGGCCAGGTGCTATGTTTGTCGTAGCAATATAACCTAAATAATTTTCCTAGCTCTTTATTTATTCTTTCGGCCAGGTTTCCCTGTGGTCTCCGTATTGCTGTGAGTATCGGCTGGATTCCATTCTGCTCTAAGGTGTTTGTCCACACTTGATTCTGGAATTGTTTACCTTGGTCTGACAGTATACGTTTTATTTGTCCATACTGTGGGATATACTTTTTGAATATTATGTTTAACACTGCCTTGGTGGTTGGTCTGGTGACAGGGTATAGTCTTACTACCTTGGTGAATGCGTCTGTGCAAACTAGTAGGTGCTAAGCCTTCGACTACATCGAGGGAGCGGTCCTAAGAAATCCACACATAACATTTCGTTCTTACCGTTGATAATAATATTCTGCATTTCCACGTACGTATGTAGGTTCGGAGATTTTGCCGTTTGACAGTTATGACACACTTTTAAAATACTTCTTACTTTTCTATACATATTATTGCAAATAAAATCTTCTCTTAACGCTAAATAACAGCGGTATGGTCCCGCATGCCCTAGACTTTCATGGCATGCCCACGTTACTTCACTTAATAGGTCGTTTGGCATTACTACTTTCCATTCACCCTCCCAGAGTTTATACAGTATCTCGTTTTCTAGCTTATACCTTGGATCTTCTTTTTGAATGTACTTTCTTCGTAGCTCCATAACTCTGTCGTCATCTTTCTGTTCTTGCTGTATGTTTTGTAGTCGTATCTTTAACTCATTTGTCATTTCATATTTCATTGCTAATATTTTCACTTTATTGGTGTGGCATTTATGTTTCACTGTATCGCTAGGTTTGTCGTCTATTCGCAATAGTTCATCCCTAATTTCTGGTGGATACACATTGTTTATTTGCACACATATTTCATTAGTCTTAATTTTATTTTTACATTTATAATTATTATTACTGGACGTCTTGTGAACGCCCCTTACTGTACGTTTTTTGAAGTTGACTGTACCACCTGACTTATCTCTTCCTGTAGCGGTGTCGTTTCCGTCCGTATTGTTGTATGCAGTCCACTCGTACATGCGTCTGTCTAGGTCGGTGTTATTGTTTGTATTTGAGCTGACTTATTCCAATCCTTATTTGTAAAACTTCGTTAATTATTATTACTATATTTATTTCGTGGACCTAAATACGGTTTCGTTGTATAGGTGTTTTGTTGTTGTCTATTTTCGTAATTGTTTTCGCGACTTGGACCTGGTCTAGGTTGCGCGTCTGACCTTGGTTGTTGTTTTAGCGAATATCTTATCTCTCCCCACTGTGCCAGCATGAGTAGGAGTTCTTCAATCGTTTTAGTTCCCCTCGTCATTACTGCAACATTGATATCGCGGTCAAAGTGATAAGACAGTTTATTTACGAGTTCACTCTCCGTCAACTTAGGTTTTAAATGTTTCGCTCTAGCTACAATATCAATTAAATATGCTTCTCTGGACTTACCTTTTGGCATGTATTCGTATTTATCAAACTCTAACTGGTTTCGAATTCTTCTTTGGATATGGTCGCTCCAGTATCTTTGTTCAAATTTATTTTTGAAATCCTCGTAGGACGTAATGTTTTCTCTTATTATCGAATACCACTTTGCAGCTGTGTGTTCTAATCGACGTGCTATCCATTCCACGCGTTCGTTATCGTTTAGGTTATTTCCTACCGTCTCCATATTTCTTTCACACTCTATTAAAAATTCTATTGGGTTTTCACTTTCCCATCGACTAAATTTCTGCATTTTCGGCATATCTTCAGCACTCCTGTAGATGTACGTGATCTGTTCTGCTTTTGTTTTCTTCATCTGTTTCTGCAGCTGTGCTATCTGTTCTCGTAGGTGTTTGTCGTTCTCCTCACCTTGTTCCTTATTTGTCATTATTGTTGTTTCGTGCCTAGCGACGACTTGGTCCAATATTTTTATATTTTCTTTCACCTCGTGTATATTTCCTTCTGTCTCCTGAGTAAATTTAGTTAGTTTCTCTTCTTGGGCCTGTACCGTTGTGGTTAACTCTTGTTGCTTCTTGTTTATAGCATTTGTCCATTTTCGCATATTTTCGCTTAGTTTCTTTAGTTCCTGCCTACTTTCTCCATGTAGTGCTCCGAATTCCTCTCGTAATTGTATCCTTGCCTCTTCCCACCATTCTGGTTTTTCTTTTCGTAGTCTTTCTTCACGCTCTTCTTTTTCTTTTCTTCGTTTTTCTTTTTCTACTTTCTCTTCTTCTCGTTGTTGTTGTAGCATTTGCTGTATTGCTGCCATTATGTCGGTAGGTGTTTGCGGTTCTGCCATTTTCGCGGTTTAATTATTGACCTAGTATTTCAAAATTACACATCTAATAGTCTATAAAATATTTTCTCAGCGTTGACAATTTCCTCCCCTTATACTAACAATGGTTATACAATATTAACAATAGGTCTTTGTTCAGACAGAAACTTTCTTAGATCTAATTCCCTGTATTGTCCTACTGATACTTAACTTGTATCCTTTAAAATTATTACTACTCCAGATGTTGTTTCCGGTTTAAACTTCACCTCTCATCCGTTCTCACACTGGTCTGACTCTTATAATTCAGTTAAGGCTTCTAACGTTTTTTATATTTTTTACTTCAAATAATTATTACAATTTATTTTAACTTTATATTTTCTTGGTTTGTTCTTTATATGGGTTTGTTATTTATCTGGGCGCCAGTCATAAACAAATATAATATTTTCATGCAACTATTTATTTTATGACAATTATTAGATTTTTAATTTTATTTATTTTATGTAATTTTAATTAATCGCGCCCCACGCTTTGGGCCGCCATTTTGCAACTGGACTTTGTTGGTGTGTTTTACTGGTATCGCCAATTTTGGGCAACAGCGAGTATTAATACTGTTCAGTTTACACACACAAAGACCCATGCAATTTAAATTAGACTTACCTTAACTGAATTTACTTTTACTTCTCTGCTATACTTATATTCTGTAGACCTGTGTGTGAAAATGTGATGGATGGGTGTTATTTTTGAAATAATTACTTCTAACTCTTTAGTTATTATAAAAATTGTGTTAAATGTTTGTCTTTTTATTTTACTTTACTTTAACTCTTTAAATGACTCTACTTCAATTTGCTCTGATATCTTACTTTACTAATTACACAAATTTATTTTTTATAGTCTCTGAAATTGTTCTCTTTCTTGTCTACTGTCTTTTGAATTCAAACTTAAATATTTAATACTCTACTTGTTACTGTAGTTCCGGCGTCTATCTCATGGGCGTTTCTGGGTTTGAATGTTCCAATTGTTCCTCTTCTTGTTCATCCCGTCTCCGTGGTGTGGATATGTGTACAGCTTCCCTGATGTGGAGTGTTCTCAGCTTCCCTGATGTGGAATTGTACTGCCTCCCTGATGTGGAATTGTACTGCCTCCCTGATGTGGAATTTTTACCTTCAGATGCTAATTTTTTTACACTATGGTTGATTTCTATGAACGGAGTCGCTTCCACGGTAAGTTCGAGTGTTTTTACGTTTAACTTGTCGCGTGATTTTTCTCACGACGCACTGCTCGGGCTAGTAATTCACAACCGATGTTCCGTATTAGTGTTTTACTGCAAACTATTCGATCTGGTTTGTTTAACATAGACTTTCCGAACTAGTGTTTTAAAGCGGACTACTCGAACCGGTGGTTTAATGCAGACTGACTTAACTTTGAGCGCGTTAGCGACGTCGCCCTGTATTTTCCCGCTAGTTTAATGACACTCTACTCTTATTGGTTTATCACTGTCACGGGCTGTTGTTAACGCTCTGATAGGTTCTTTTTAAACTGTTTTTACATTTGAAATATTGATACACAATTACATAATTCTTATTATTATACTTTCTTAACTATATTTACTTAATCTTATACATTGTTTCTTATTATACTAAGCAGATCATTGCTTTATGCACTGTATTTTCTATTTTGCTATACGCATATGTGACGGTTGTCATATTGTGACTATTCGTCCTGTCACAATATATATATATATATATATATATATATATATATTACATTTAATATTTATAACAAAATTTACCTCAAGATGTTATTTTTCCTTATTTGGAACATGTTTCGAGAGCTCCCGTGCTCCCATCCTCAGCCTTTGCGATCTTGTGTCTGGTGAAATATTTGTGTGTTGGCTGCTGGATGCTATTAAGGTTGTTTGTTGGTCTTTGGTATTTTAAAGTTGTATTATTGTGTGTGATTGTGGTATATGTATTTGTATTTTGTGTATTTTCGATGTTGAGTGCTTTGAATATTGTGTCATGTTTTGTATTGATTTGTATTTGTTCTGGTATTAGTTTGTTTTGTGTTTTATGTTTGTATATTTGTAAATTTTTCCAAATGTTCATTATGGTGCCTTTGTGTGGTATATGTTTTATTAGTGACACATTGGTTATGTCTGGAAATTCATGTCCTGTGTTTATTGCATGTGTGGCTAAATTGGATTTATATATTTCTGTTTTTTTGTATGCGTTTAGGTGTTCAAAATAACGTTTTTTCAGCTGTTTTTTTGTTTGTCCTATGTAACATTTATTGCACTCTTGGCATTCAATTTGGTATATACCGTTTGTTGTTGTATTATCTTAGGACAAACAAAAAAACAGCTGAAAAAACGTTATTTTGAACACCTAAACGCATACAAAAAACCAGAAATATATAAATCCAATTTAGCCACACATGCAATAAACACAGGACATGAATTCTCAGACATAACCAATGTATCAATAATAAAACATATACCACACAAAGGCACCATAATGAACATTTGGGAAAATTTACAAATATACAAACATGAAACACAAAACAAACTAATACCAGAACAAATACAAATCAATACAACACATGACACAATATTCAAAGCACTCAACATCGAAAATACACAAAATACAAATACATATACCACAATCACACACAATAATACAACTTTAAAATACCAAAGACCAACAAACAACCTTAATAGCATCCAGCAGCCAACACACAAATATTTCACCAGACAAGATCGCAAAGGCTGAGGATGGGAGCACGGGAGCTCTCGAAACATGTTCCAAATAAGGAAAAATAACATCTTGAGGTAAATTTAGTTATAAACATTAAATGTACTATATACATCAAGAAACGGACTGTAGCAGAAAGTGATTGAATATATATATATATATATAAACTACAAATAAGTAACTAAAAAACATCAATTAGGTGCGTTCGCGCGCGAGTGTGTGTTTGCGTCTTTCAGAGGGGAAGAGAGGTAGAGTGTGCAAGAGAGGGAATAGACCAAGTTTTGTAAGTAAGAAATAGTGTAAAAATAGGAAAGTTTTTAGACCGAGTGTGAATGACTTTTCGTTAAAAACCCAGATAATGGACGTGAGGATAAAACAAAATCTGAGAAACGCATAAGGAAGCACAAACGGTTGTGTTTCAGACAAAACAAAGAAAAAGAATAAAACTGTCAATAACCAATCAATAGATATGCAATAACCCACGATGGGAGGCTATTAGTTGCATATTCGATGTAACCAAACAGTGGCGATCAGTACGCCTACATTTGGCTAAGCGAGAATGTGGCATACGGTCAAAGGTCTAGGTCAAAGGTCAAAGTAACATGTACCCTTACGAGTATTGTGGCACACGGTGAACTGACCAGGGACTTGTTAGAAGAAGACCCACTGAAGAATGGCTGAGGAGGAGGTATACCCTGAAGTAGTGGTAGGAATATGGATTTAGACGAAAAAAGGCAGCATAAAGAACAGGAGTTATTGAAATGCATACCTCAAGTACCACATATGAACAGTCAAAGACGGACGACAGGGGGAAACGTGTGTGTATGAGAGAGAGAGAGAGAGATGTTACAATAAATCTTGAAATCATGAAAGGAACTGCACAAATTTAATATAAATTATGTAAATTTTAATACGTCTATTTGAGTACGTTTTAAGCTAATGTACGTTATAAGTGTATAACCTCTCTATTTATTTATTTATGTACAGTAGAACACAGCTTGAAGTACATATGGTTGACTTTATGAAAAAACCTATGTAGGTAATATTCAAGCAATAGGACATTTTGGGTCGACAGACGCATGTAGATGAAGAAGAACAGAAAATAATGTTTCTGTCTTGCCTAGTTCATTAAAGCTTACATAATTAAATCCTTAACCGTAGTGACCGTCAATCAATGAATTTTTCGGTGAAGGGTTTGTTAGGATAGGTCAAATTTTGACCGATCCTCACAAACCCTTACATAGAACATAATAGAACGCTCACATTTAAAAATAGAACGAAAAATATATAAAAAGAGAGAGAGGTTATAGGTAACGTTTATACAGAAGTTTGAACATTTAATTTCCACTTGTAATTTAAACAGATTTAGTGAAAAACGATTTAAAAAGCAGTAAATAATTTCCATTATGTAAAACCAATTTATCGACTGATTAAGACTACACATTGTAAGGCCTAATTTCAGTACATATCGTAATCACACTACAGGCCTAAAACAGTTTTCGCTGAACCTGAATAAAGTAAGTTAAGTGTAAAACGTGCATTCTTAAATAGTAACATGCGAGTTGGCTTATGTGTCTGCGCTGTGGAGAAAATCAGAAAGATATTGTCAGCATTATTTTATCCTTATCAAATTATCATTTATCAGCCATGTGGCCGTTACCAAGTGTTGCGTTAATAAAACATCGCTAGGCTCTCTCCCGCACGTTTACAAGTTAATAAAATCTTATTTTCTCCCTGATGAGAATGTGTTAAATGCACAAGCTATTCCTGGATTTTGTTGTCCATAATGTGTCCGTTGTTATTAGTTAACTATATAGACTCGGATCACAAATTATTATTGATAAACATAATAAATTTTTACCTTATGGAATAAACTAGCTTTCGCTGCGTTAAAGCTCCGTCAGAGGCTGCCGTTAAGAGCGCTGTCCGTCGTGCTTTTGGTGTCGGCGCCGTCGTTCAAAAGATCGTTAAGGCAGACCATCTCATTCAGGTAGACCACGTATACATAAACATAAACAGAAACATGAAAATCCTACACGCACACACAAAAGGCCGAAAACTAGACACTCTTGAACAATTAGAAAGATACGAACACTCAAAAACGCATAGAATCAAAATTCTAAATGAACAGACACAATTTAAATCACACATACAATTTGAACATATTACACAACACACACACGACAACGATCTTTTGAACGACGGCGCCGTCACCAAATGCAGGACGGATAGCGCTCCTAGCGGCAGCCTCTGACGAAGCTCTAACGGAGCGAAAGCTAGTTTAGCATAGGCCGTGTTACATTATGAACTGTGTTAAAGCAACAACATAAATAATCAGGCTTCACCAATACACGTAATAACCACATTAAGTTTCCTTAAGCGAGACAATATAAAAAAGTAAATAATTACCGAGAATCCTGAGAACAAATCCCTTCGGATTCAACAGATGGAATTCAAGATCAGGCATTTGTATGAGATCCGGTGAAAACGTGACTTTAGGTTGTCGCGTTCTGTTACCACGGTACTTGATACGAGTTACCAGTTTTTTACGTCTACGCATTCTTCTGCGGGTGGGAATTATAGTCGTCCCAAAAAATTCGGCTAAATCGAATTCATCGGCAAACGTGACCGGCATAATCGTCGTTTCGTTCCATTCTTCGCCGACTCTTACGAACTCGCTAAGCTGTTTTCTTTTCTTCTTTCTGCTTAGCCGTCTGGTGACCAGTCGTCCCAGTATGTCCGTCACGTAGCCTTCTTTGTACATAATCGTTGTCTCCTCTTCGACTTCTTGAAATTCCAATATCTCTTCCTCTTCTGGTGCTCTTGTAGGCTTCGTTTTCGGCGTTTTCGGGGCTCTTGTCGGTACGGTTTCCACGTCGTAATCGTAATACTCTCCCGTCGTGTGGGCGGGCTTTTCAGAAGCGACCGCCGCCAAGTCGTCCCCGCCAAAGTGCGACGTCTCGTAAGCCTCGATTTGTTCCGCACGATTTTCGCCGACAAATACGAAGTACTCCAAGAACACGAAGAACAATGAATTCATCCTGCGTTTCTACAGGTACTCCGCGTACAGAACATCCGGACGTGTTTTGTGACGCTTGGTCGGTCGATGAACAGCTGGCGGTGTTATTGTCTGCTGACGGACGAGTAAACACGTGACATCTTAACAGAACGTGAGACTTTGTAGGATTTCATATGCTCACCGGAGTGGCCTATAAATTTGATGCCAGCGTCAACGCTAACTTCCTCGCCGTTCATATCATTACACACTGATCTAAATAGCACAGAGACAAATATAAACTGCCAAATAATTAAACACTCTCGTTACGTTTGTATGTGGTACCCTGTTTGCTAATCTAAAAACGTTAAGTGTGTAATAACCATAGTTATTACTTTTCACATAATGTAATTAAACATGCTTCCGTCGGAATTTAAAACTACTACGCGCTGCTGGTATGTATACTAAGCCGTACTTAGTATATATTGTTTTGCTTTTTATGAGACATTTTTTATTAATTTTAGCCATTACCAGTGTTGAATATATCTCATGAGCACTGGTAACAAAACTCTTGCCTCACACCTACTAACTGGAATTAATTACTGTTTCCTTGGTTATTTATTATTTAATGAGGTAATATGCAGAGTTGAAATTAGGACACACTAGGTGAGTAAATAATATTACTTTTATAATTTTACAAAGTAATAATTATTTTTAAATAATTACATTGTAATATTAATAATAATAATAATATTAGAGAATTACAAATTTTGTAATTGGCTGAATTATATATTATCGTCTGTGAGACCCACAAATGATTCTCCTAGCTCGGAATCTATAAGACCAGACTTATTCTCTCCATACTCACCACATTCTACTACCTCGGAATCTGTAAGACCAGACTTACTCTCTCCATACTCACCGCATTGTACTACCTCGGAATCTATAAGACCAGACTTCATATTTACATGCTCACCGCATTGTACTACCTTGGAATCTATAAGACCAGACTTCATATTTACATGCTCACCGCATTGTACTACCTTGGAATCTATAAGACCAGACTTACTCTCTTCATACTCACCACATTGTACTACCTCGGAATCTATAAGACCAGACTTACTCTCTTCATACTCACCGCATTGTACTACCTCGGAATCTGTAAGACCAGACTTACTCTCTCCATACTCACCGCATTGTACTACCTCGGAATCTATAAGACCAGACTTCATATTTACATGCTCACCGCATTGTACTACCTTGGAATCTATAAGACCAGACTTACTCTCTTCATACTCACCACATTGTACTACCTCGGAATCTATGAAACCAGCCTTCATCTTTTCAGGCTCACCCCATTGTACTACCTTGGAATCTATAATACCTGACTTACTCTCTTCATATTCACCACATTGTACTTCCTCGAAATCTATAAGACCAGACTTACTCTCTTCATATTCACCGCATTGTACTAACTCGGAATCTATAAGACCAGACTTAATCTTTTCATGCTCACCACATTGTACTACCTTGGAATCTATAAGACCAGATTTATTCTCTCCATACTCACCACATTCTACTACCTCGGAATCTGTAAGACCAGACTTACTGTCTCCATACTCACCGCATTGTACTAGGCCTACATTGGAATCTATAAGACCAGACTTAATCTTTTCATGCTCACCGCATTGTACTACCTTGGAATCTATAAGACCAGACATATTCTCTTCATATTCACCACATTGTACTTCCTCGGAATCTATAAGACCAGACTTCATCTTTTCATGGTCATCGCATTGTACTACCTCCGAATCTATAAGACCAGACTTCATATTTACAGTACTGTGCGAATTAATGTGAACACATCATAATTATCACAATTTTACTTTTTTTTCACAGTTGGCAACACTTTTATGTCAAGGTAGTGGCCATTTTGTTTTACTGTTCTGACAGTCAGTGACAGACATAGCAAGCTACAGACGCGTTGCATTTTTTTTTTTTTTTAGAATTATTGTGTTTTTGCTGAAGTAAGCTGAACTAAGGCTTTATTTGCTTTTTATTTTTGAAGATGGATATTACTCCCAAAAAGTGCACTAAAATTGTTACTTTGAGTGAACACACATCAATGACTCAAAGAGATATTGCCAAGGAGTGTGGTGTGAGTTAAGGAGCTGTCAACAAGATTTTGAAGCAAAAAAGGGACACTGGGACGATTGAAGTGAACAGAAAAGGGAAATGTGGAAGGAAAAGAAAGACAACAGCAAGGGATGAAGCTTTTTTAATAAGGGAAAGTAAATTAAACCCTAGGAAAACCAGCCAAGAACTTCAGCAAGACTTAGCACATGCTGGAGTTATTGTTCATGACTCCACCGTACGAAAACGACTTATAGAAGGAGGAAGAAAACAGTCGGACCTAAAAAAAAAACAGTTATTGACTGCTGGCATGATGACAAAACGATATGATTGGGCAAAAAAATATGTGAGCTGGACTGTTGAAGATTGGAGAAAAGTGTTGTTCTCAGATGAGAGCCATTTTATGGTACAAGGACAGCGATCTCGTTTCGTTAGAAAAAGTGACAACGAAAAACTTACGACAGCTCATATTGATTAAACAGTTAAACATCCATTAAAGAATATGTTCTGGGGCTGCTTTTCTTATAAAGGTACCGGATGCCTTGTGCCGATCGAAGGCATGATGAACTCGCAAAAATACAGAGACTTGCTAGAACACAGATTGGCAGCTGAACTAAGAAAAGTTGATGCCAACGGTCAAGCAGTTTTTCAACAAGATTCGGCTCCATGTCATCATGTGTCCAAGATCATGATGAAATATTTCAAGGACAAAAAGATATCATGCCTTGAATGGCCAGGAAACTCACCGGACCTTAATCCGATTGAAAATCTGTGGGCTATTGTAAAAGCTAGACTTTGTAAAATAGATTGCACAACAAAAACAAAACTGATTGAGGCTGTAATCCACACATGGTTTCGAGACCAGCAAATATCAGAAAACTGTAAAAAACTTGTTGATTCTATGCCAAAACGTGTTGAAGAAGTTATAAAAGCCAAGGGAGGACATATTTCCTATTAAAACAATTTAAATTGTATTCTTTTCTCTTTTTTCTTCGTCTATAACTAATAAATGTTGTTTTTTTTTCAAATTATCACTTGTGTTCACATTAATTCGCACAGTACTGTACATGCTCACCGCATTGTACTACCTTGGAATCTATAAGACCAGACTTACTCTCTTCATACTCACCACATTGTACTACCTCGGAATCTATGAGACCAGCCTTCATCTTTTCAGGCTCACCGCATTGTACTACCTTGGAATCTATAATACCAGACTTACTCTCTTCATATTCACCACATTGTACTTCCTCGAAATCTATAAGACCAGACTTACTTTCTTCATACTCACCGCATTGTACTAACTCGGAATCTATAAGACCAGACTTAATCTTTTCATGCTCACCGCATTGTGCTACCTCGGAATCTATAATACCAGACTTCATCTTTTCATGCTCACCGCATTATATTAATTCAGAATCTATAAGACCAGACTTACTCTCTTCATACTCACTGCGTTGTACTAACTCGGAATCTTTAAGACCAGACTTAATCTTTTCATGCTCACCGCATTGTACTACCTCGGAATCTATAAGACCAGTCGTACTCTGTCCATACTCACCACGTCTCACCACATTATCTATCCGCTTACTCTTGTCGTCGTCTATTAATTCCATTATCGACCACGTTCCCAGGTCATTTCTCACTGTGTCTTACCTGGACAATCGTATCTCTGCTAGATGAAAATTCATCTCAGCTGTAGTTACATTTTACTTAAAGCTAAAATTAACACATTTTACGTAATTGACTGGTTGTTATAAAAATTACGTTTTATACACATATTTCCATAAATTAAACTTGAACAGATAAAAAATGTATTAATAATTTTATAAACTTCAAACAGTTTTTTTTTTTCTTACTGGCAAATACTTGGTTCGCCGAAGAAAATTTAAAATGTATTATAACTTCTTATTCTTCCTCTCCTCTTCAAGGATTAGGTTATATAAACCTGGTCCGGCACACATCTCATCCTCGGACGACCCACGTCTCTTCATAGTTCATCCCCGCTTTCGGCAATCGATCCTCTGTCATCCTTTCCAGACGATCCCACCATTGCTTCTGTAAATTAAAATAATTTCATTTATATCCTTTACTTCGAGTTCTGCTTTGATATCTTTATTCCTTATTCTAGTTTCCAATGTATAATTTAAAGTATTTTGAAAAAACTGCATTTCAGCACTCTGAATCTTGCCGCTTTCCTTTTTTGTCATGACCCACGCCTCACTCGCATAAATCAATGTGGATATTCCAATTGTCATATAAAATTTAATCCTCGTGCTGTGTCTTGTTTTATTTCTAAGATTTCTGTGAATCGTAGCACAAATATTCCTAAATTTGTTTATCTTTACTCTTACATCATATTCAGATTCATCGCTTACTGCACAGCCGATGTATTTGAACGGCTCACTTGTTCTAAAGTGCTGTTGTTTATAACTATCTTAGTCCTCACTGGATATTTAACTTTAAGGGAAAATTAACTTAAAAACTAACTTAACATTAATTAATAAATAACTTTAATTATAACTTAAAAACTAAAAAAATAGATCTACAAACACTAAAAAAGTGTAATTTTTTTAACATAAAATTCTTGGTGTAGTTTAACAAATAGCTGCGTTCTCTGGCAGCGAAGACCTTACAGTAAAGTACTTGGTAGTAAAATAAGTTTCCATATATGGTATTCGGATGTAGTCTCACGCAGTATATGATAGTGTAAGACGAAATGATAGCTACTTGTGATCCTTGTTCATTGCAAATAATTGCTATTCATAAATATGAACAATAAATATGTAACCGGTGAGCAACCGAATTTTCGGTTCCCTTAAAATAAATAATTGCTGACTGGTTAACATTTACCTATAACAGACCAGTAACTAACCAAGAGGTACGTAAAACTAAATTTAGTCGGTTCAGCTTAATAAAAATTTAACACCTAAATCGCCTTCGCAGATGCACAGTGAACACTGAACACACACACACACACACACAAATAATTTACACAATTAATTAATCTCGTTGTGTTTGATATTTTCTCTTGTATCCGTACACTCAAGACAAAATTCTATAAAGTATGGCAACACCTGTTTTAACTTATGGAAGTGAAACTTGGACGATGACGAGAAACGATGAGCAAAGAATACAAACAAGTGAAATAAAGTTCTTGAGAAAACCCAAATGTTGCACCCTTAGAGATCAAATACAAAACGAGGATATATGAAACGAATTAAATGTATATTCTATGGCCAACAGAATAAGGGAAAGACAAATAAAATGGAGACAGCATACCGAGATAATGTAAGACATGGGACTACCTAAACAAGTAATAAGATACAAATCTCAAGAAAGACGAGATATAGGTAGACCAAGGAAGAGATGTCTTCAGTGAAGGCGGAACAGGCTGTAAGTTTAGCGACGTGGAAAAGAAAAAGAAGTAGAAAGAAGATCCATAGACAAGTTTCGATGATGGCAATAAATATAAAATTTGTGTTATACTTATTGACCAATCCTCGCTAAACTTTCCACCGTTAAAATTTATTGATTGACGGTCACTACTGAATTAAGGATTATAGATTATTCATTAGTAGCAGAATTTAACTTAATTCGCATCTTTGAGTTTTAAAAGTATATTTCTTCCTCAATTAGGCCTAATTAAACATTTTTTGGCTGGTATAACATTATGTACTTCAAAGGTTTTTAAAAATATGTAAACACTTGGTACGTTTCACAGTTTTTATTTAACTCTGACAGCTGTTTCAACTTCTTAAGCCATTGTCAAAGAGATGAGTGAACATCTAAACAGAGGATGTAAGGGTGGTGAACACATCTGTTTAGGGCCTGTGTCGGAACATGTGTGGGGTGTGAAGACGGAGGGGGGACTGGAGGAGCTAAGGGAAGATCAAGTGCCTGTAAAATCTAAATATATTCTGAATGCAAAATATAAAATTAACTAAACTAAATAATGGCTTTTAATAAAGGGAATACACAGAATTCAGTTTGTTTATTTGTTAAATTTTTGTTATTTTTAATATTAAGATATGTGTGTACTTCTACTTGCAGGTAAGGTACGTATTTCGTAGTCCGCCATGTTTACAAAATGTTTTGTACTGATCACGTTAATAACGGCTGCCAGAGGAGTGTATATACGTTGTAAAAGACACAGAAAGATATTCGAGGAAATGAAAGACTTCCTTCAACCAGTGAGCTCGTCGAAGGAAGGATACATTACGTTATCAGAACGGCGTAAACTGATCCCCGCTTATTCGCCGCCCAATGTCACCGACGTGTCCCTCATACCAGGCGGATTCCAGATAACCATACCAGGTAATGTACAATTTCGCTCGTAGAATATTGTGGTCGGAACCCTTTATTAAACAGCAACACTTTTCAAAGGGCCAACCACGTTATGTTGATATTATTACGCACGCCAAACGTCCTGGCCGCGGCTTTCAGTAGTCTCCGCTGTAGCAATGAGGATGGGCGGAGATCGTAGAGCGGGCGAAAGTTTGTCGTCGTCTCATGGTAAGGATTAGTCCGTTGCCTATTTCGAATTAATTTTACTGTATTCTTTCAAAACGTTTCCTTATTATTTTCATTACCTACTTCGGAAGCCAATTCTACTTCATCCAATTTACATAATCTTTCCACTCTTCTCTAAATTCGTAAATTTTTGCCATTACTTGATTAATCCCCCTATATAGTTCCCCCATTTCTAAAACGATTGCATTTTAGGACAGGTATCCTATAAGAACTAAGATAATCGTGAATAATCAGATTTTAGATCAGGTTAGTCATTTTAATTACCTGGGTTGTAATACCTCATAACGAACTGATATTGATTGGGATAGTAAACTAACAAAATTTAGACGCATCTGTGGAACGATTCATAGCTACACGGAAGGATACCCGAATAAAATTTTATAAAACTGTGGCTGTCCCCACATTCCTGTATGCTAGTGAGACATGGACTCTTGGTAAAAGGGAAGTGCAGTAAGGTTGTTCTCTCTTGGATCGGAGAAGGAACGAAGATATTAGACGCGATATAAACATTGTTTCATTGCATCAAAAGATTAAAGACCGCAGAAGGAGATGGTGTGAACACTTGAACCGCATGCCTGATATCCGTCTACCTGTGGCTGCCTAGGGTTATCACTCTACTGAGAAGAGAGAAGTCGATGGACCGAGGAGGAGATGGGTTCCGGTACAGGTCTAAGGCCTAGTCACTGGAGTGGTGGTGGTGGTGGTGGTGGTGATGATGATGATGATGATGATGATGATGATGATGATCATCATCATCATCATGATGATGATGATGATGATGATGATCGCTCCTTAATCCTCCAATCCCCCTTACATTTATGTTTCTCATAGGCCTATGGTTTGCGTTTTATGACATCGTTTTAACGGATCTTAACGTCTTCATTTCAGCCGTTTGGATTTTGCTAACACTTTTCATTTCATTTGCCGTGTTTGCGATGCGCATATTAATTTACGAACAGCCATAATTTTATAAAACTACAGTTGATTTACTTTCTGTATTTCTTAAATAGTTCCACACACACAGCTTAATATCTACGAGATAACTTAATTTCTTCTTCTTCTTCTTCTTCTTCTTCTTCTTCTTCTTCTTCTTCTTCTTCTTCTTCTTCTTCTTCTTCTTCTCCTCCTTCTCCTCCTTCTCCTCCTCTTTAAGGATTAGGTCATATAAACCTGTTCCGGCACCCATCTCATCCTCGGGCGACCCACGTCTCTTCTACCAATGGCTTTATAGTGGAGTGCCGCTTCGGCAATCGATCCTCTGTCATCCTTTGCAGATGAACCCACCATTGTTTTCTGTACATTGAAATAATTTCATTTTGTCCTTTACTTCGAGTTCTGCTCAGATATCTTCATTCCTTCTTCTATCTTTCAATGTACAATTTAATGTATTTCGAAGAAACTGCATTTCAGCACTCTGAATCTTGCAGCTTTCTTTTTGTCATGACCCAATTTGACCCACGCCTCACTCCTATAAATCAATGTCGGTATTCCAATTGTTTTATAAAATTTAATCCTTGTGCTGTGTCTTGTTTTATTTTTAAGGTTTCTATCAATCGTACCACAAATTTCCTAAATTTATTTATCTTCTCTCTTATATGATACTCAGATTCATAGCTTACTGCACAGCCGAGATATTTGTAACGACTCACTTGTTTTAAAGTTCTGTTGTTTATAACTATCTTAGCCCTTACTAGATATTTACCTTTAAAGGCCATGGTTTTGATCTTTCTTATTGAAATTGTCAGTGAGTACTCTTCTGCCTCTTCTTGTAATTGAAACATTGCAAGAGATTGATATTTTATAGCAAAACGTAATTGGAATTGAAGCATAGAGACTTAATTTCTACGTCTGTATACTGAACTTTATATCGCATTCTAAAAGTCTATTCAATCACTATATCCAGTGGCGATATTCAATCAAGATAACACCCTGTTCTCTAATATCTAATAATCTAACATCGTAATAGGTAAATATTTTTTATAGCTGTGAGGAGAAGGAGGAAATAGGGAAATGACTGTGTGTGTGCGCGCGCGCGCGTGTATGTGTGTAAGAGAGAGAGAGAGAGAGAGAGAGAGAGAGAGAGAGAATTTCCGAAAAGTTATTTCCCTAATAACAAATTTATTATTTGAAAATGACAAAACACCTGAGAACTACACTCAGGAAGTACATTACGCATTATTCACGCCTAATGCAAGGAATAGTAAACTCGAAATTATTATTATCAGCCGGGCTGTTAGGCCATGGTCCACAGTTGTTGTTATTGGCAAACATTTCGGCCCCACCATCGGAGGCCATCATCAGTGTCTAGATTGACACGGTGTCCGCCAATTCAACTCAGAGACGAGTTAGGCTCAACCCCAACGTATTTCCGTTGTTAGTTAACGTAAACGGCTCATTTTTATTTCAATTTGTAGCTTATTGTATCCGTAAAACAAATGAATAGTTAAATTCTTGGATTTTGTTGTCCGTGACGTGTCCGTTGATTAACTAATTATAAATATAATACTATTGACTCGGAACACAAAATTTTTACTTGTAGCCTGAACCAGTTTTCGCTTATTATGAACTTTATCAGAAGCTGTCACTAGGAGCGCTGTCCGGTTTGTTCTTGGTGACGGCGCCGTTGTTTGAAAGATCAATGAAAGACCGCACACACACACACACACACACACACAACATCGATCTTTCAAACGACGGTGCCGTCACCAAGAACAAGACGGACAGAGATCCTAGTGACAGCTTCTGATAAAGTTCATAATAAGAGAAAACTGGTTCAGGCTACAAGGTAAAAATTTTATATTTTTACCAATAAAAACTTTGTGCTCCGAGTCAGTAGTATTATACTCATAAGAATAGTTTACGTTTTTCTGCATTTCTTCATATTTTTTAATGAAAAAATGGTTTGGTTACGATTTTTTTGAATTACGACTGAAAAAGCTGGCCTGTGAGAAAGTTTTTGTTATCACAAGTAGGTACCTAGTGCAAGCGAATTAAATATATCATAAAACTTCTGACTGGAGAGTAGTTAATTGTAGTTACTTTTAATATTACGGTGAGCAATTTTTAAAATTCTGAAAATTTTTCTTATAAAAACTCTGGTTTTTGAATTTTTAAATGTACAACATAGTTTATGTGAACTTACTGAAATAATTGTTGTCATTAAATTTCGTTTTTTAATACGATATGTATCCTTGAAACTTATATACAATATGTAGAATATAAAGTATTAGAATAACGCACTATTCAGACCTCTGGTTATCCGGATTCGCCCTTACAGAGATCAGGCCGGATGATCAGCGTCCTAATGTACCAACGAGCATGCCAAATGTTGTCCAAAGGAAATCGTATGTTGAGAATCAGTACGTAGGTAGTGTCCTCCGTTCATAAGAAGACAAGAAAATTCACATATAAAAACGATTGAAAGCTGCCTGCAAACTGCACAATTACATGTTAGTAACAGGATTGGCAACTAAACAACGCGACAGACACTATTACTTGCGATGAGGGTGGAACTACTAGTTTCCTTCCTTCAAAGACATGGGAAGAACATTGCGAGAGAGTAGATAACGTACGATCATGGCATAGTAAACGTTGTATTACTTTCAAGTTAAATGAATTTATTTTTCTAGTTAACAAAATAAAGTTTTTAGCGTTTCTTGTATCAGATCTAGGTATAAGTGCTGAACCTAGAAAAACTGAGGCCACTCAAGAATTCCCACAACCAAAAAGTTTAGAAAAATTACAAAGTATTTTGAGGTTGCGCAATTATTATAGAACATTACAAAACTACTACTTAGCTTTAACGCATAAATTTTATCATCTACTGAGTAAAAAGGACAAGCAGAAATGGACGAAGGATGATGAAATACGAGTGTCATCTCAAAAATAAGTTTCCCTGTTTTAGGAAAAACAAAAAACACATGTAAAAATTATTTTAAAAAATTATACTTTTATGCAAAAGCATGTTAATGTTTTAATGTTGATGTTTTATTCTCCAGCCTTGTTAATACATTTGCAGTAGCCTAAAAACAGTTTTTCGATTCCTTCTTTGAACCACTGAGTTCCCAGTTTTCGGAGCCAGGCGCCAACTGCCTGTTTCACTTCCGTATTCGTTTCGAAACGTTGTCCTCCCAAACAACAGATGGAACAGATGGAAATCACTCGGAGCCAAAACGGGTGAATACGGAGGATGGTCTAAAATCTTCCATCGAAAGGATTCAAACAAATTCTGCGTGACTCGCGAGGAATGAGGACGTGCGTTGTCGTGGAGCAGAAGAACGTTGTTGCTCAACAAACCGGGCCGTTTCCGCTTTCTCGCTGATCGCAGTTTTTTCATAGTCTCGCAATACCTCTGTTAATTTATTGCGACCGCGCTAGGCAGACACTCGACGAACAAAACACCTTCAGCGTCCCAAAAAACCGTAGCCATCACTTTCCCGGAAAAGTGTGCAACTTCGCCTTTTTTCGGCGCGCTCTCACTCGCGGTTTTCCAGACCATGATTTGTTCTTTCGTTTCAGGAGTGGGATGATGAACCCATGTTTCATCTCCTGTTACGATGCGGGTCACTAGATCATCTCTTTTTTCCCAGAACATGTCGAGCAACTTGCGCGCGGCAGTAAATCCCCTTCTCTTTGTGTTCTCGAGACAGCAAACGGGGTGCCCACCGTGCGCAAACTTTTCGAAATCCCAGCTCATCACTGACAATCCTCCCGATTGATGCTCGACTTGTCTGGAAATTGGCGGGTAATAGCGCAAGAATTTCGTCAAGGCTGGCCCGTCTGTCCTCCAATACAATCGTCTTAACGGCGTCAAACAAGAGCTGGATTCTCAGTTGATGTTGAGGGTCTCCCACTGCGCTATTCATCGTCCACATTCGTTCTCTCTTTCAAGAACGACGTATGCCACCTGAACACATTTTGAATGCTCATGCGCTCAGGCCCGTACACAGAAACTAAGTGACGATGAATTTCAGCCGCGGATTAATTCTTTGCAGCAAAGACCGAATGGCATTACGCACTTAGCAATCGGACACACTGCTAAATGGAACGTCCATGATTTTAGGATTCGTGTTGTTGTTACGTTGCTGCGCAACGGATGAGGTTTTGGCACTACTGCCACTACACACAAATGAAAGTCCCTCAACCTTCGTCAGCCTGCTTGCGCAATTTCCGTTTGAAAAAAAAAAAAGGGAACTTACTTTTGAGATGACCCTCATAACTTTACCAATATCAAAAAAGAGATTTTTATCTTGTATTATGCTCCATCACCCTGATTTTGATAACGTATTCTATTTGAAGTGTGATGCAAGTGGAGTAAGTTTGGGTTCTGTGTTGTGTCAGGAAGGTGAAACGGGTGAAAATATGGTAATAGTGTTTGCTAGTAGGAAGCTTACTAAGTCTGACCCGGATTATACTATTAGCGAAAAGGAAACACTCAGTGTTCTATTCGCAGTAAGGAAATTCATCATCGTCAACCTCAAGGATTAGGCTCATCCTGAACCTGTTCCGGGACCCACTTTGCTCTCGGC
Organism: Magicicada septendecula; assembly: GCA_034769895.1. Lineage (NCBI taxonomy): Eukaryota > Metazoa > Arthropoda > Insecta > Hemiptera > Cicadidae > Magicicada > Magicicada septendecula. The sequence continues at coordinate 81,215,279 of CM068368.1, read as the reverse complement.
CGTCCTATATCTCTCTTCCCCACAGGTCTATATTAAATTGCTAGCACTGGAATCCCGTCACCCGCCATCCTTCTTAAACGTTCACACCACCTTCCTTTGTTGATCCTTAGCCGTTCCAACAATGGGTCGACCCCCGGTTCCTTCCTTATATCCACATTCTTCTTTCTATCGAAAATGGTACAGCCCAGAGTACTCCTCCTCATAAGCTTCATCTCCGCTGCCTGAATCTTTGTCTTGTCTCTTTCCGTCATAACTCTGGCTTTATCTCCATACACCAAAACAGGTACCGCTACAGTGTTAAAAAACCTTCTCCTTATTTCCTTCTTTTTCTTATCTTTAAGGTATCTGTGAATTGTTCCACAGACATTCCTAAATTTGTTTAATTTTTTATCCTGATCAATTTCTGTCCCGTATGTAACGTAAGAAAATTCGGAACATATTTATTGAACAGTCAAGTTGTTGTGAGAACTGATCGTCAGGCTTTTACATTCTTCAGACACTTCAAAATGACACACGGAAGACTAACTCGTTGGGTGTTGCAGCTTCAAGACTGGGAATATATACAAGGAAAAAGGAACACAGCATTTGTAATTTGTTACAAAAATAACATAGTAATCGGCAATAGTAGCTCCTTAGAATGGTCAAAGACCATTCCCTTATTAACTGCGCTAGTAATTCATATATTACAGATCCAGTTGCACGTGTGTACGCTGACTGTTGTAAATTATCAGTGTCTTGCTGTCAGCTGACGATTCCAAATTAATAATTCATACTCCAACCGAGACGTCCATAGTTCCTTTCGGACCATAAGTTCACTTAAGTTGAATTGTACGTTTTTCGGATGTACAAAAATTCATCAAAAATACGTGTTTATTTTTCATGCTGATAAATGAAGAACAGACAAGTTCAAGATTATTTCTTGTCAATGTGTCAGAAAGCATACTAAACTTAAAATTTCACAGAATTAACCTTAGACATGTCTAGCATTTCCATCCTAAGAACACTGCATACAATTGACGTTAACATGACTGAATAATTTTCTGTAACATTAGAAAGACTAATCTACATTTCTTCTTCTTCTTCTTCTTCTTCTTCTTCTTCTTCTTCTTCTTCTTCTTCTTCTTCTTCTTCTTCTTCTTCTTCTTATTATTATTATTATTATTATTATTATTATTATTATTATTTTTATTATTATTATTATTATTATTATTATACTACTACTACTACTACTACTACTACTACTTCTTCTTCTTCTTCTTCTTCTTCTTCTTTTTCTTCTTCTACTACTACTACTACTACTACTACTACTACTACTACTACTACTACTACTACTACTATTACTACTACTACTACCACCACCACCACCACCACCACCATCACCACCACCACTACTACTACTACTACTACTACTACTGCTGCTGCTGCTGCTGCTGCTGCTTCTTCTTCTTCTTCTTCTTCTTCTTCTTCTTCTTCTTCTTCTTCTTCTTCTTCTTCTTCTTCTTCGTTATCCTCTTCTACCCGTCGGGTGTCGAGCTTTTCGAAAGCCTCTTCATCTCGTCGTTTCCAGTGCCAAAAACCTGGCACTGCTCCTCTGCCTTCTACACTCTTCTTGATGCTATCCTCCCATTTCGTTCTGGGCCGTCCTCTTCCTCTTCTGCCTTCTGGTCTTGCCTCCCATGCTCGTCTCGGGTACCTTTTCTCATTCATCTTACAGACGTGGCCAAATCAACGCAGTTGCTAGCTTTCGATTTTATCATTTAAAGAGAATATCTTCATATTCTTCCGAATTTTAACGTTTTTCACCCTATATTTACGAGTATTCTTCTCAGTTCTCCTCAGGAATCTCATCTCCATTGCTTGTATTCTCTTTTTATGACTGTCATTCAGAGTCCATGAATCGCAACTATGAGTCAATGTTGGAGCATATACAGAATTAAATACTGCCAGTTTGGTTTTCTGTGACACTTCGCTTTTTCCCAGAAACTTCTTGTTGATAGCACCGTAAAAGTTTGCTTGCAGCTAAGATCCTCATGTCTAACTCTGAGTCAATTCTGCCTCACTGAAAACTGCACCTAAATATTTTAATGTCGCTACTTGTTCAATTCCCTTATTGCTGATTACTATTATTGTTGTCTTGTTTGTCTACTAATTACCATTGTCTTTGTCTTGGTGGGGCTAATAATCATATTCTTCCTCCTCATCATTTCTTCCCACACATTTATGTTATTCTACAGATTCTGTTCTGTGCTGGCAATCAGAACGATGTCGCAGGCAAAAGCAAGGTCTGTGAAATATTCTGGTTGCATTCCCCAGTTGCCTACCTTAAACTTCCTACTTCTTTGTTGTCTCTCCTTGACAATAGCATCCGTCAATACAATCAAAAGTTAAGGTGAAAGAATACTCCCTTGTCTCACTCCAGCTGAGGTGGTAAACTCGCTTGATGTTCGCTTGAAGTTCTGATATAGGCCTAGTTGCGCGCCAGTTCTTATAAAAACTTTGAATAGCTTTGATAACGACATTTCTTGCACTAAAATTATTTATATTATTTATTAGTACTGTCTAGTGTACAGATTCATATAAATAATATATTCTGTTATTTTAGGTGATGGAAAATTAGCCAAAATTAAGTTCCACGGACGTATGAACAAACCGTTCGTCGGGCTGATTCCCGAAGGATTGGACGTGGAAGTGACGTTCTTTAATACGACAAAGGACAACAGCTTCGTTTATCAGAATCGTGATTTTGTGATAAGACCGAACAGAACGTTGTATTATTGGCTGGAGTATATTGTCGAACAACGCCCCGACGGTCCTATAAGTGGGCTGAAATATTTCGGGTATCGCGAAGAACGTCCGCGTAATTACACGTTTAAAGAAAGGCCGCCGCCTTTACACGCCTCTGCAAATAGTGGAAATAACAAATTAAATAGATTTATGAAACAAGCTTGTAAAAGGTTTCGTGCGCCGTGAAGAAACGTGACCGTTTCGTGGTCGCTTCAACGGCGCGCGTCTGCCGACTTACGCGGACTTATAACTACTTCCATTTGAGACTGAAAACATAGGTATGACCTACCATACATGACTTCCATATTATAAGATTTATATTTAAAATCATTTAAATATAAATTGAAAAATTTGACAAGTTTTACAAATTGAAATGAAATATTTCCGTAGAAACTATTTCTTTGTTGCCGATAACGTAGTACACATATAAAAATCTGTATGGAGAACATACATGACTTCGATGTTCTAAGTTTTATATTTAAAATCATTTACTTGAATTCGGTTCGATAATTTCTAACAAGTTAGGTGTGTTCCTTGTAAATCGAGTTTTATGTTTGACAAATAGAAATGAAATATTTCCGTAGAAACTAATTCTTTGTTACCGATAACGTAGTACACATATAAATAATATCGGTATGGGGAACCATACATGACTTCCATGTTCTAAGATTTATATTTAAAATCATTTTCGAAATAAAATATTTCCACAGAAACCACTCCTTTCTTCAGACTTAACCACAGGACTGTGGTCACTAACGTAAACCACCTCACGTTAGCGCACTCGATTTTCACAGATAATGGCAGTCGATGGCACTGCTGAAACGTCTGGTTTTGCAGAAAACATTGGACCACTGCCAAACAACCCGGTTAGGAATTTTAACATCAAACTACTTCTTTGTTCCCGATAACGTAGTACACATAAAAAATTATCACCTCTCCCGACAACTATAATTTTCATTTATAGAAAATTAACCCCACCCCGTTCAACTAGCTTCTTCATTTATAGATATTTCATCTACGTTTCTACATTGGATTATTATGAATTTCTTATCAGGATACTTTATTTATCAAAATTAAGTACAACTCTTGTTAAAACATAACACGTTGAAGGTAAACTACCTTTTCCCCATAACCGATCTTCACCAAAATCAATAGGCCTTGAGTCCTCTACAACTCAGGTACATATGCAAAAATTATTTGATTCTGTTTGACTTTACGGCAGTTATCGTTCGTCATAGTAAACATTATCCTTGTTAAAACATAAATTTTGCAGGTAAACTACCCCTTTCTCTTAACTGATCTTCACCAAAAACAATAGGCCTTGAGTACTCTCCAATTCAGAGCTGTATCCAAAAAATTATTTCATTCTGTTGGAATTTGCGGCTGTTATCATTTCTCATAGAAAAAAGTCTACACATAGACACACAGACAGATAGACAGACAAACAGATAGACAGACACACACGCGCGCGCGCGCGTTTCGAAAAATGACTTTTCTTTATGTTTTGAGGGTAGTACAATCAGAATCAGCCGTTATCTCGAACACGTTTTTTTTTCGCCATGACCATATTTCCATTTCCTTATGGAACATGGAAGTAAAAAAATTATCTGCTCACCCTTCACCTGCCATTTTCATTTATAGAAAAATTAGCTCCTCTCCATTCAACTACCCTTTTCATTTATAGATATTTCGTTAACCTTTCTACAGTGGATTATTATGACCTTCTTTTCAGGATACTTTGTTTATCAAAATTAAGCACTTCACTCTTGTTAAAACGTAAAACGTTGCAGGTAAACTGCCCCTTCCGCTTAACCCATCTTCACCAAAATCAACAGGCCTTGCGTCCTCTACAAATCAGGCAGGTATGCAAACAATTATTTGATTCTATTTGAATTTGCTGCAGTTACCGTTTGTCATAAAACAAATTCTACACAGACACTTTTCGAAAAATGACTTTTCTTCATGTTCTGAGGGTAGTACAATCAGAATCAGCCCTTATCTCGAACACGATTTTTTGCCATCACCATCTTCCATTTCCTTATGGAACATGGAAGTAAAAAAATTACACCCACCCCCTTCAACTAGCATTTCAATTTATATAAAATTACCCTCTCTCCCTTCAATCACCCTTTTACTTCCATGTTCCATAAGGAAATGGACGTATGGTCATGGTGAAAAAAATCGTGTTCGAGATAACAGCTGATTCTGATTGTACTACCCTTAAAATATGAAGAAAAGTCATTTTTCGAAATGTGTGTGTGTGTGTGTGTGTGTGTGTGTGTGTGTGTGTGTGTGTGTGTGTGTGTGTGTGTGTGTGTGTGTGTGTGTGTGTGTGTGTGTGTGTGTGTGTGTGTGTGTGTGTGTGTGTGTGTGTGTGTGTGTGTGTGTGTGTGTGTGTGTGTGTGTGTGTGTGTGTGTGTGTGTGTGGAATTTTTTCTATGACAAACGATAACAGCCGCAAATTCAAACAGAATCAAATAATTTTTTGCATACATTGCTAAATTATAAAGGACTCAAGGCCTGTTGATTTTGGTGAAGATCAGTTACGGGGAAAGGGTCGTTTACCAGAAACATTTTTTGTTTAACAAGAGTAAAGTACCTACTTAATTTTGATAATTAAAGTATCCTTATAAGAAGATCTTAATAATCAACTGTAGAAACCTAGATGAAATATCTATAAATGAAGAGGCTAGTTCAACGGGGTGGGGGTAATTTTCTATAAATGAAAATTATAGTTGAAGGGAAGGGGATAATTTTTACTTTCATGTTCCATAAGGAAATGGAAGTATGGTCATGGCGAAAAAAATCGTGTTCGAGATAACGGCTGATTCTGATTGTACTACCCTCAAAACATGAAGAAAAGTCATTTTTCGAAAAGTATATGTGTGTGTGTGTGGTCTGTATGTCTGTGTGTAGAATTTTTTCTATGGCAAACGATAACAGCCGCATATTCAAACAGAATAAAATAATGTTTTGCATACGGCTCTGAATTGTAGAGTACTCAAGCCCTGTTGTTTTTGGTGAAGATCGGTTTAAGGAAAGGGGTAGCTTACCTGCAACGTTTTATGTTTTAACAAGGGTAATTTTTTCTATGACGAACGATAACTGCCGCTCATTTAAACAGAATCAAATAATTTTGTGCATACATCCCGCAATTGTAGAGGGCTCAAGGTCTTTTGATTTTGGTGAATATCGGTTCAGGGAAAGGGGTAGTTTACCAGCAACATTTTAGGTTTTAACGAGGGTAATTTTTTCTATGACGAACGATAACTGCCGTAAATTCAAATAGAATCAAATAATGTTTTGCATACGTTCCTCAGTTGTAGAGAGCTCAAGGTCTGTTGATTTTGGAAAAGATCGGTTAAGGGAAAGGGGTAGTTACCTGTAACGTTTTATGCTTTAACAAGTGTAATTTTTTCTATGACGAACGATAACTGCCGCACATTCAAACAGAAAATTATTTTTCTTCATTTTTTAAGGGTAGTAGAATCAGAATCAGCCCTTATCTCGAACACGATTTTTTCGCCATCACCATACTTCCATTTTCTTGCGGAACGTGGAATAAAAATAAACGGGAACAAAATAATTAACATGTATGAAAAAAACACGCTGACAAATTTGGACAAAGTGATTTATTGTTTTTTTTTTCATTGCTTCACGCCTCAGATAATTTAATCTGTTACGGTGCTCGATCCTTCCTCAGGTTACGTTAAACACATTGTACTGTAGCCTTATACTTTCTTTCGTGTACTGGTCGTCTCTTGTCGCTAGTGGAATGTGAATGCCCGTAGTCTTATTGTATTCACTCTCGACTAAATTTAATTTCATTCTGATCAAGCGTTTCGTTGGAATAAAATCTATGAATTTTAAATACTCAGTTTAAATAAACACTTTGTCTCTTTCTCTCTAAGGATAGTCCAGACTTCTGTGTGGTTTAGAGTGTCAAAAGAGCGCTCGTCTATAACCTATGACTGTCACAGAGAGAGACAGAGATGGAGGGGGAGCCTGAGAGAGCGTGTGTATGTGTACCCATTACAATGTGGAAAACATTTTGCTAAATGTATACTAAAAGAGACTACTCTTTAAATTACTGAAAATTATAAATTTTAAATTACCTGTGACTTACATGCGAACGAATAAGAACTCATTGTCAGTAGGATAAGGATTAAGATAAGGATTAGGGTTACAGATAAAGGATAAGGATTTAATAGGTATATTATTAAGATATTTACAACAATGAACTACTGAAGAAGTGAATAGGCCCAAATGTGTGAGTGTGTGCGTTAAAAGCACGAGTTCATGAATAATGAACAATAAACCCATTCATGGTCACCACCCTACTTGGTTACATTAGTGTGCAAAACGGTGAAAGCATTACGGATGAGCGATTTAAGCTTTATCAGTAAAATGAAATGTAATTAATCTTAACCATGCATTATAATGGATATAATATGTATATATATATATATATTGTTACGATACAATTAAGCCAAATCTCGTACCAGTGATAAAAAAGATAATTCTTGACATAAAAATACTTCATATAAAATAAAATGTTTAAAAAAGGTATAAAATGTAAATATTATGACACGACGTACGACAATACAACCCAACCCAAGTGATTGAGCCAACAACATAAACACAAAGAAGGGAACCACGTAACATACTCAAGAAAAAATATGATAGACCAAACAATTATGAACTAACAAGAGAAGAACCAGAGGAAGAGAACAGATCCCTACCATTAAACAGAATAGACCAAACAATTATGAACTAACAAGAGAAGAACCAGAGGAAGAGAACAGATCCCTACCATTAAACAGAATTTGAACCAGAAGATAAAGACTATTGAAGATGAAGACTATTGAAGATAAAGACTATTGAAGATGAAGACTATTGAAGATGAAGAAGAGGAAGAATGAAGAGGAGACAAGTTAAACCCAAGGGGAAACTAACCCACATATAAAGGGGAAAGATAGTATACTCAAGGATAGAATACGGTCAATAAACCTCGAATAATTATGTATTGATGAAACCAATATTATTGTTATAATTAAATTAACCTATGTACCCATTTTAAAGACAATACAATTGTAAAGTAATGTAATATAGAAAAAGTACACTAACACAGTCAGAAAGGTTAGATTTAACAAAAAAACAACTAACCTCATATTATTAATAGTAAATGTCATGCTAGAAAGAAATAGTGAGAAATGGTAGGAGAAGATATAGGGATTACTCATTAAATAACACTCAATACAAAACAGTGAACCAAAGTGAAGTGCCTTAGTGAAGTGTACCCTAAAAATAGTGAAAGTGTATGTGAAGCATTAAAAATATAATGATAGGTAAGGAGACACTTTATAAAACATTGATGAACAATCAATGATTGGAGTGACATTGCAAACATTAATATAACTAGAAATAATTAGCAATAGTATTCCAAATTAATATAAAGGAAGCTTGTGATGTTATTCAGGGAGAAAGCCCAGACAAAGTAATTTGTGTTAACATGATATGGTAGAATAGAATTAAAGTTTTGTTGTTAAAATTAAGACTACAAAGAATACAACACCCCATGTTGAAAGGGGAATTAACTTTCATAATTTTATGAGAAGTGACAATGTTTATCACTCTAGATTGTAACAAAAGAAAGAAATCAATATTAGAACTACTAATAACTAATGACTTGTAAAGAATAGTTGGTTCAACGTTAAAAAAGAAGAATATGGCTGAAGGGAACCTACAGTCCATAAACCTGATTATTATATTTTAAAAGAAGAGTAATGAAAATGTATGTTGAATAGTAGTTAAAACACAAACAAATAAGTGAAGCCCATCAGGCTGAATTCAAAATGTAATTTAAAAAGAAATACACCAAAAAACAATCATGGCCAATATTGACTATGAAAACATCTAACTGCCAAAGACATTCAAATGTAATTTATATCTATTTCGCAAGAAACGTTACTAATCTAAGACCAGTGAATGGCCAATAAGTATATGTCAATCATTTTAAAACAGGAATGTTATTGTGATAGTTTAATTTAAGAAAGATATGTTAGTTATTAGATGTCAAATAATTAGACTAAAGTTGATGTATAACAGAATATGACCTTATGAGATATCGTTGTAAACTTTGAAAGGAAAGAAAGATAATAGTGATGTCATTTATTACCCCAAAGGAATTATAAAGGAATAAAACCATTAGGAAAATACTTAATAAATTTGAATAAAAATTCAAATATTTTAACAATGTCTTTAAAGGAGTAATTAACCAATCACAGAATTACGGTTACTATGACAACGAGACGTTGAGGGCTTATTTTCCGTTAAATTATATAGACTCTAAAAAAACGACGCGTGGGTAAGCGGCACGCAAAATTGGAATGATTGAAATTTTTAATTAAATAGTTACAAAAAGTTTAAAAAGTGAACCAAGATGACCAAAGACGAATAGATGTTGACCTAACAAGAATTAACGATGTCCAGGAACCAAATTAAATAAATTAATTAGAAAAAAACCCAAGACCAGATTGAAAAAGATGTTCGAAGTTTAAAACCAGCCCAAAATTGAAGAATATCCAATAACCCGATGACTACACTTCAACGTGATATGAACTGATAAGTATCGAATAAATTCCTTTATCCCAAAAACCCAAATTACTTAAAATATTTTTCAAATGATAAAATTTCTCACTATTGAACAAGTATTATTTTCTTTCAAAGGTGTAAATGCATAATTTACTTACTTAAAAAACATTTTATTAATCAAAATATAACCTTATTTGAGAGCACAATTTTTGTAACAGAAATACGACACTACCGAACAAATTGTAAAAACACATTATAATCTCTAAGTACGTATAAGGTATGGTAGTGTACTTTTTTAATGTAACCAACGTTTATGTCTTATTTCATGATCCAAAGAACTCCAGATTTTAAACATAGTAATTTATTGAATGTAACTGACGCCATCTCGGCAAACGATAATGTTTTAAAATCAATTTTGCCAACTCTGAGATATTTTTGTGTTTCAAGCTCTAAGCCGGAGCCAAATCTTATCAAATTATTTATAATTCATTTGTCATATTTATTGATGACCAAATTTGTATTAAAAACACAGTACCGAGTATTACTATCTTGTTATTTCATACGATTTTGTAGAGTATATGTGTGTTAGCAAGTTTTTTCAACAGCCAACTAGCGCTCATCACGAGTGGACGAAACGGCAACTTATATAGCGGCGGGAACCATTCGAACGATCCAGCTGTCCATGCTAATCACACGTATCATTTTAGAAGTTAAATATTTTAATTGTTTTAATAGAAACAATTTGGCGCCACCCGGGATTCGCGACCCTTATGAATAAACAGGTAGGTTGTACTGGTAACGTTGACAACGCTACGGACTACAGTAGTGACGTCGATTTATGTAACGACCGGTGTGAGGCAAACACACTAAATTCACACTAATACACAAAATAAACAAGTGTGATACATTTTAACAGGTACGACCACAGTTGATTGTTACATATTGACGAACCCAACGAGGGGCTTTAAGAATAAAGGAAGTAACCATAGATTACTCGTTACATATTGGCGACCAACAACGTGAGGCTAGGAATACTAACTAGCGGCGGTCATGAATAGACACGGTATGGTTACGAGGCGCAAAGGGATAGAAGAAGTAAACCAAGAAGGAAACCCAGAAGAAATGGAGGAAGTTGAGGAAGTAGAAGTGGAGGAAACGACTGGAGAATTGTCAGAAGAGAACCCACAGAGGACCAAATGGAAAATCCCAATCCACATGAACCGGAAATAGAAACAGAAGTCATGGTAAATAACCAACAGAAGAAACGAAACTCGATAGTTTGATGAGAATGATGATGGAACAAATGAACAGATTAGAGTCGGACAAGGAAGAGAGAAGACGGGACAAGGAAGATTTGAATAAAAAATTAGAATCATTGCAAGAGGGAAGAAAGGAAGACAAGGAAGATTTGAATAAAAAATTCGAATCATTGCAAGAGGGAAGAAAGGAAGACAAGGGAGAGCTGAATAAAAAATTGGAAAAACTGGACATAAACAGTGAAGAATTGAAGAAGCAAATGAAGGAGAGTATAGAATTCCTGAATGACAAAATAGAGAGCAACCATGAAGACTTGAAGAGAAGTCAGGAGGCATTGGAAAAGAAGAGCGAAGAGCTGAAGAAACAGATCAAAAAGGATCTAGAATTAGTAAATAAAAAGATGGAAAATAATCATGATATTCTCCAACGGAAAATCGAGGAAGAAAGTGAGAAGAACAGAGAAGAATTGAGATTCATGTTTGTAGAGTTTCGTGAAGAAGTCACACGGACGAAAACAGGGATGAATAAGAGATGGGAAGAAACAAGTTACCCAGTAGATCAACTTAAGGAAACATTAAATAGTGATTTCACACAATCGAACAAAACACTAGACACCACCTCTGAAGACAGTAAGGAGATGGAAACTGTAGAAGAAACAAATGTATTGTTTTCTGAACATACAGATAACCATGACACCAAGAAAATTAAGCGCATAAAAACCAACTGTAGAAGGGTAAAGAAGAATCGAATCATTAAGAAGATTAAGAAAACAGAGGAATTAAGAAAGGTATATAAAAGAAAATTAATCAAAACACGAGAGGAAGTGGAGATGATGAAGAACGGCCTCATCGATGTATTTAATTTGCCCCTTACCTACCAAAGCCAATTAATAAAGTACAAAGATTGTAGGAGGACTCTGAGGGAAATTATAAAAGGATTTCACAACCAACCAGTGGATGAAAATTTTAGCAAATCTATGCTTAGATGGAAGATGCCAGAAATAGAAATGACTGACAACAAAACAGATTATAACAAATCAAGAAGATCAATAAAACACTGGAGCACACCAGAAATGGAAATACCAAATAAAAAGGCAATAATAATATTAATGAGAGAGGCACAAATAACTTCTCTGATTAATCGACAAACTAATCAAATGATGGAGGTAGAAATAAATACCACGGAACATATGGTATTAAAGGAATTATGGTACAAGACGGAGGAGACCTATGTTGCAAGGAAGAAAACAGTTCTACACGCCAGAGTTATCCGAACCATAAGGGCAGAGGAACTGATGGACCATGGGTAAACTAAGTGAAGATACAACACACCAAGAAAAGGGACGGATCTTCGAATTACTGACCAAGCAACCCAATGGAATAGAAGGAGATATTAAAATTAAATAAAGCTACTAGACAATCACCAAGACAAGAGGGTACAAGAAACGACTAAGACGAATTAAATGAGAAAAAATAAACCATAATTAATAAATAAATGTAATAATATTATCCAGAACAAGTGTGACTATCAAACACTTGAAGGAGAAGAGGTGCAGAAGAACAAAGTGTCGAACAAAGGAAGAAGGCAATAATAAGGGAAAGAAAAGGAGAAGTCAACTTACAAAAATAAATAACAAGGTCCGGTATAAAGCAATATGAATAGAACAATTATGTATGTCATAAATAACCGTATATCATCACAAAAGATAATGGTAATAATACTTACCAGATCAGTAATATCAATACAAGAAAAATCAAGGGAGTTTATAACCAAACTTCAATAAAAAAGTTTTACGAAGAAGAATAAACCCATTGTGAAATGAAACATATTTCAAAATTCCAAAAAAGATAGTAAGAGCAGCTTACTAAACTTATTTAGATGATATATGCGGAACAATAAAAAGAATTAATATAAGTGGATAATAAAGAAAAAAAAACAAAGGAAACAGTTACACAAATTCCTTTCAATTTAATAAAAGATTGAGATATGAAGTATGAAGTAAAAAGTGAGATAATAAGGAATAAGTTACACACATTCCTATATAATAAAAATGTAAGAATCACAAACTTACAATTATAATTAAACCAAAAAATAACTAAAAAGGAATACGCTACAAACATTCCTTTAAGGTAAGACAATTAACTTACCAAAGAATTATCAAAAATGATGTTGAATACAGAATGAAATAAACAAAAATAAAATCAAGCTCAAATTACTGAGATAAATACTTGAAATCATACTGAATCAAAAGTATTCTAAAAAAAAAATAAATAAATAAAATGTTAACTGGTACAAGGAGAGAGAGAAATTGTATATAAAACAAATATACAAATATGGCTACAGCAGAATCTTGCTAAATGACTAAGAAAAGAATAAAAAATGTCTAAGACAAATGAAATGATCACAATGAGCATTTAAAACAAAATAATGAAAGGTGAGATATGATGAAATTAACATATGAATAAATATAAAAACAATCAAGTGTATAAGTAAATGATAGTGTATATTTAAGGTATAGCGGAAGGAAGAATGAGTAAAAAGCCAAAGTGATCTAAAAACAAACCACAAGGTGGACAATCTCAAAGTATATTATTATATTATTATTGTATTATTATTATTAAGTCACAAGTTGACAAAGAAGGTTTTTAAGATTGACTGTTGAAAAGTCCAGCAATCCAAATAAACTGAGCAGAGATGATATGCCTCTGGTCTCAGAAAAATGAGTAGTAATGGGAGAAACCAGCTACTATAAAGGTTAGGGAAAAAATTGTGTATGAGGGAAAATGCACCAATGGAAATGAATAAAAACAGATCCAAATAAAATGGAATGAATTAAGTAAGAAGAGAAATGAAGAATGGAGAAACAAACAAGGAAGAGAAAAAAAAAGGTTATCGATAAATGATAATTTCATAAAAAACTATGCTAGTGTTTTATTAAAATGATCAATTTTAGAGGAGAGGCATTATGTTACGATACAATTAAGCCAAATCACGTACCAGTGATAAAAAAGATAATTCTTGACATAAAAATACTTCATATAAAATAAAATGTTTAAAAAAGGTATAAAATGTAAATATTATGACACGACGTACGACAATACAACCCAACCCAAGTGATTGAGCCAACAACATAAACACAAAGAAGGGAACCACGTAACATACTCAAGAAAAAATGTGATAGACCAAACAATTATGAACTAACAAGAGAAGAACCAGAGGAAGAGAACAGATCCCTACCATTAAACAGAATAGACCAAACAATTATGAACTAACAAGAGAAGAACCAGAGGAAGAGAACAGATCCCTACCATTAAACAGAATTTGAACCAGAAGATAAAGACTATTGAAGATGAAGACTATTGAAGATGAAGACTATTGAAGATGAAGAAGAGGAAGAATGAAGAGGAGACAGGTTAAACCCAAGGGGAAACTAACACACATATAAAGGGGAAAGATAGTATACTCAAGGATAGAATACGGTCAATAAACCTCGAATAATTATGTATTGATGAAACCAATATTATTGTTATAATTAAATTAACCTATGTACCCATTTTAAAGACAATACAATTGTAAAGTAATGTAATATAGAAAAAGTACACTAACACAGTCAGAAAGGTTAGATTTAACAAAAAAACAACTAACCTCATATTATTAATAGTAAATGTCATGCTAGAAAGAAATAGTGAGAAATGGTAGGAGAAGATATAGGGATTACCCATTAAACAACACTCAATACAAAACAGTGAACCAAAGTGAAGTGCCTTAGTGAAGTGTAAGTACCCTAAAAATAGTGAAAGTGTATGTGAAGCATTAAAAATATAATGATAGGTAAGGAGACACTTTATAAAACATTGATGAACAATCAATGATTGGAGTGACATTGCAAACATTAATATAACTAGAAATAATTAGCAATAGTATTCCAAATTAATATAAAGGAAGCTTGTGATGTTATTCAGGGAGAAAACCCAGACAAAGTAATTTGTGTTAACATGGTATGGTAGAATAGAATTAAAGTTTTGTTGTTAAAATTAAGACTACAAAGAATACAACACCCCATGTTGAAAGGGGAATTAACTTTCATAATTTTATGAGAAGTGACAATGTTTATCACTCTAGATTGTAACAAAAGAAAGAAATCAATATTAGAACTACTAATAACTAATGACTTGTAAAGAATAGTTGGTTCAATGTTAAAAAAGAGGAATATGGCTGAAGGGAACCTACAGTCCATAAACCTAATTATTATATTTTAAAAGAAGAGTAATGAAAATGTATGTTGAATAGTAGTTAAAACACAAACAAATAAGTGAAGCCCATCAGGCTGAATTCAAAATGTAATTTAAAAAGAAATACACCAAAAAACAATCATGGCCAATATTGACTATGAAAACATCTAACTGCCAAAGACATTCAGATGTAACTTATATCTATTTCGCAAGAAACGTTACTAATCTAAGACCAGTGAATGGCCAATAAGTATATGTCAATCATTTTAAAACAGGAATGTTATTGTGATAGTTTAATTTAAGAAAGATATGTTAGTTATTAAATGTCAAATAATTAGACTAAAGTTGATGTATAACAGAATATGACCTTATGAGATATCGTTGTAAACTTTGAAAGGAAAGAAAGATAATAGTGATGTCATTTATTACCCCAAAGGAATTATAAAGGAATAAAACCATTAGGAAAATACTTAATAAATTTGAATAAAAATTCAAATATTTTAACAATGTCTTTAAAGGAGTAATTAACCAATCACAGAATTACGGTTACTATGACAACGAGACGTTGAGGGCTTATTTTCCGTCAAATTATATAGACTCTAAAAAAACGACGCGTGGGTAAGCGGCACGCAAAATTGGAATGATTGAAATTTTTAATTAAATAGTTACAAAAAGTTTAAAAAGTGAACCAAGATGACCAAAGACGAATAGATGTTGACCTAACAAGAATTAACGATGTCCAGGAACCAAATTAAATAAATTAATTAGAAAAAAACCCAAGACCAGATTGAAAAAGATGTTCGAAGTTTAAAACCAGCCCAAAATTGAAGAATATCCAATAACCCGATGACTACACTTCAACGTGATATGAACTGATAAGTATCGAATAAATTCCTTTATCCCAAAAACCCAAATTACTTAAAATATTTTTCAAATGATAAAATTTCTCACTATTGAACAAGTATTATTTTCTTTCAAAGGTGTAAATGCATAATTTACTTACTTAAAAAACATTTTATTAATCAAAATATAACCTTATTTGAGAGCACAATTTTTGTAACAGAAATACGACACTACCGAACAAATTGTAAAAACACATTATAATCTCTAAGTACGTATAAGGTATGGTAGTGTACTTTTTTAATGTAACCAACGTTTATGTCTTATTTCATGATCCAAAGAACTCCAGATTTTAAACATAGTAATTTATTGAATGTAACTGACGCCATCTCGGCAAACGATAATGTTTTAAAATCAATTTTGCCAACTCTGAGATATTTTTGTGTTTCAAGCTCTAAGCCGGAGCCAAATCTTATCAAATTATTTATAATTCATTTGTCATATTTACTGATGACCAAATTTGTATTAAAAACACAGTACCGAGTATTACTATCTTGTTATTTCATACGATTTTGTAGAGTATATGTGTGTTAGCAAGTTTTTTCAACAGCCAACTAGCGCTCATCACGAGTGGACGAAACGGCAACTTATATAGCGGCGGGAACCATTCGAACGATCCAGCTGTCCATGCTAATCACACGTATCATTTTAGAAGTTAAATATTTTAATTGTTTTAATAGAAACAATTTGGCGCCACCCGGGATTCGCGTCCCTTATGAATAAACAGGTAGGTTGTACTGGTAACGTTGACAACGCTACGGACTCCAGTAGTGACGTCGATTTATGTAACGACCGGTGTGAGGCAAACACACTACATTCACACTAATACACAAAATAAACAAGTGTGATACATTTTAACAGCTACGACCACAGTAGATTGTTACAATATATATAATAACGATTCATATAGTCGACCTATCAGATCGTTATATGAAAGTGTCAAACTGTGCTAGTCTAGCGGCGTAAGCAAGAGAGAGAGAGGGAATAATCACAGCCATCCCTGTCTAACCTCGCCACTGCTACTACAGACTCGTGCACAGACATGAAATTTTATTCAATTTATTTTATTTATTAAAATTGCAATATCTTCAAAACTAATAAATATACGGCAATTCTGAAACCTGCATAGTGTTCAGCAATTAAAGCTCTAGAAGTAGCCAAAATATCAACTAATATAATTAACATTTAAAGAAGTTATACAGAAGAAGAACGCCAAGAGATATAACTAGAGAATTAGGCTAGGTACGAATTAGGTGTTTTCACACACATACAGAGAAATACCAAAGCAATTATATTCTGTGGTCAGATCTTTGAAAACACGTTTGCAAATACCTGTAATCAAACGAGTTGCAAACAGCGGAAGTATGAAATTAGCCAGAAATTCTCTACCATCTCAAATTTGTTAAGGAGAGTTTGACCGACCTGTTCGATATTGTTTCAAATGGAAAACACATGACTTATTTGGAACAACCAATCACAACCCTGTATTAAGAGTAGACGCTAACTCAGAATGAGGGAATTGAGCACTCTTCGTTCGGGCATTAAATAAGCAAGACGTGTGTTAAATACGATCTGAATTGCACAAACAACGTAAAGTATTTATTTTAAATAAACAGTTCGCGAAGTGGTCCGCAGTAGTAGAGGAACTAGTAAAGTTCAATAAATAATCTCGCTGCGTAATAACTAATTAATTAATTAAATAATTAATAAATAAATAAATAATTAACAGTGAAGTGACCTGTGCACCAGAGTAGCTACAGCATCTGTAATTGTCCAGGATCATCAGTCAACGTTATTGGTCAACATCATTTCTTCTGAGCCGAACCATCAAAAGGAGTATCTCTACTGATTACTATCTACGGTCGACGCATCAATCAGATAAGAAATATATTCATTGATCAATGAACATAAAATAACAAAATAAATAATTAAATCAATAAACATTTTTAAAAAACACTATATAAATTCAAATTTTGTATTTAATTATTAAGATTAGATATAAAGTAATATAGGAGTGTTGAATGGAGAGTGAGGTGTAGTATTGAACGTGCAAATTATTGCAGACCCGTTCTTTAGCACTGGTTTGGGTGATATATAAATCCCTAAATCAACCAGATAAGGGCAACTGGTCGTTTGGACGTTTTAATCTTCACTTTTCAAGCACACTCATTAACCAATAAGATTTAGGTTAGCAATAAGTCATTAAATTAACTTTTAAAGAAATTAATTTAATAACAAAGCCATTAATTAAACAAATTTCAACATTATTTAAGAGTTATTTGTAACGATTCCCCTTAATTATTCCACTCACTGTGATTAGTCCCGGTCCAAGTGGACCGAAACTGTTGAATGAAATAATGTTCCACAAGCGTGGACAGGAAGTATTAATTAGTTGGGCCCAAGTGGGCTAAATGTATTCTTGATTTAAATATTCTGTTGGCTGGTCTTCCATAGTGATTGAGATAATGTTTAAATGAATTAATTCTGCATTAAGAAATAACAAGAAATGGACTGTATACGAATAAGTTGAATATTTTGAGTAACCACATTACAGATGTAAATTTGAATGAGGCTGGCTAATACTGCATGTTGCGAATTAATACGAATTTATATTAGAATGAAGTTATGGCGCTAGTCGGCCATAAGCGAGAACACAAGTTAATTATGGCGCTAGTTGGCCATAAGCGAGAATGTAAGGGCCTAAAGCCTACATTTAATGTCAACACTAATTGACAGAGAAGAATTCGGCGAACCGAACGCCGAGGCAGCTAGCTATGCACTGTGCAAGGTTCAACCACGCGAAAATTGATGCGCGATATAAATCAGATTAGCCAACCTAGAAAATAAAATCATCGCGCTACCGTCCATAAGCTGCCCGTCAAAAATCAAAAAGATTTTTTAATACATTTTATAATAAATTATAATACATTTACAATTTGATTTAAAGAGTACAGTTGTTACTAACAATGGTTAGCTTCAAGGCCAAGTTGAACCTTGAGTTGAGATTAGATAACGGCAGTCTGCCGCTAGTTTAGAGATAAGCATGCAGATAGGCGATTGTAGGCCAAGGTCGGCGAACAGCTGTTTCATATACGAATAAGTCTGGTTAACAATATTTCTACACAAGTGTGTGCAGTATGTAACATTATAAAACATGAAAGAAAAATACATAATTATACAATGTTTAATGCATGAACGGAGGTTCATCATGAACAAAATTGTTGTTGAACATGTCGTAGTTGCATGTTCTATTGTATATTCAGCAGGGCGGCATGTATTGACCTAGACATGCTATTCCTGAAGTTTCAGGAATTTACAATATGTAACAATGTATGAGCAAACCAGATGCTGAATGCAGCCCAGCTATGACATGTATGTCATAGTTTTAAATAAAGAATTGTGCATGCTTACTTAGAAAATGAATAAAATATAAAATACAATATGAATAAATTAGACGAGGCAGTTACATACGGCAGACGCTTACAATCGGTTTTACATGGACACAATTTATGTGAATACAATAACAATAATTTAAATAACATACAATACTGTGATTACAGAAACAATTGAAAATAAATTTAGAAATAACCAAAGTTGTACACAATAGTGAGGAAGACATGAGGCATGAATCAAATGTTCCACATACGAAAATACAAATAATAATAAGCCTTGCATATTAATTAAACTAATACTTGCTTGAGCAAACAAACAGTTGCTGACTCAAAAATAATTAGGCTTATGCTAAAATGAGTGCTTGTAACTTAACAAGCTGGAACATTTGACTTATGTGTCCTCAAAATAAAACAAAATAATAATTCCCTTACGTTATTGTTCACCTCCTTTACAATTTTAAAATGAGGCCACCAAACATGAAAATTAGAAGCGTGCAATGACGCACAATTGACAAGAAAATATTGTGATGATTCATCACAATTATGTTGACCAACTGGTCGTAATAAGTAATAAGTAAAAACCCAAGGCTGAATAAGGTAGCATGTGCTAAATAATCATAATGTCAAATCTCGTCTCGCGCTGGCAACAGACATAATTTATGTATTGATCTCCGTAAAACACCCGTAGGCGTGCGAATGTCTACGACGCGAACCAAGTTATCTGGGCCGGGAAATGTGGCGATGATTACGCCAAATTTCCAGGCTAATGGAGGCAAGTTATCCTCAATAATCAAAGCTAAGTCACCAATGGAAACATTATCTTTGGCAAACTTCCACTTGTGCCGCTGTTGCAGCTGGTGCAAATAATCGCGAGACCACGCCTTCCAAATGCCCTGGACAAACCTCTGAAGTAGTTGCCAACGACCAAGGCGAGAAACAGGAACGTGAGAAAGGTCTGGGTCAGGAATCGCAGTTAGGGGCGCGCAAATCAAAAAATGGCCAGGTGTAAGTGGCACCGGGTCGTTAACATCCGAAGAAATAGCAAATAAAGGTCGAGAGTTCAGACATGCCTCTATCTGAGACAAAACGGTCGTGAACTCTTCGAAGTTTAATATAGATTTGCCTACCACGCGCCGCAGATGAAATTTCAAACTCTTTATGCCGCTCTCCCAAAGGCCACCGAAGTGAGGTGAGGAGGGCGGAATAAATGACCATGATATCCCCTGAGAGGATGTGAATGACTTAATCGAGGTGATGGCACTCTTGTTGTGCCAAAAGTTGTAAATGTCATGTAAGATGGTGCGGGCCTTCCTGAAGTTCGTGCCGTTGTCGGAGTACAGCTGACTGGGTATACCCCGACGTGCCATAAAACGACGTAAAGCAGCTGTAAATGCGCTGGCAGTAAGGTCGGACACCAATTCCAGGTGAATAGCCCTAGTTGCTAAGCAAACAAACAGAGATACGTATGCCTTAGTAAAGGTTCTAGACTTCTGCCCGCCATGACGAATCATGAAGGGACCACCATAATCAACCGCGCAAAATAGAAACGGCCTTGAAGGAGTGACTCTAGGGGATGGCAAAATGCCAAGTCTCTGGACCTGCTGTGTGGCACTAAACCTGATACACTTGAGACACTTACGAATAATGGAACGGATGACTAGCCGGGCATTAACAATCCACCAACGTTGGTGCAGTGAATGATGCACGAGCTGAGCACCAGCGTGAAGTAAACGAATGTGTTCACGTTCGATGATAAGGCGTGTAATATGCGCCGATGGGGGTAATACGATAGGATGTTTCGAATCGTAGGGTAATTGGAAATGCTGCAAACGTCCGCCCACACGTATCACTCCAGAAGCGTCAAGAAACGGGTCGAGAGAAGCCAACTTGCTCCTAATGGAAACAGAAGATCCGTTCCGAAGACAACTAATTTCGGCCGCGAAGTGGATCGACTGAGATTGTTTTATGAAGAAATTGAGAAACTGATGAATTTCTACAGGGGTCAGACCGCCCGAAAGTTTGTCCGCACATGAGTGCCTAATATTTCTGATGAAACGAAAACAGTAAGCGTATACACGTGTCAGCCGGTGCAACGAGGAAAAGTCCAACGATAAGTCAACAGCCAGGGTAGACATTAGCGACCGGTTGTGTGCAGTTTTCTCTTCCGCAGTGACTTCCGAAGACGATGGAGTGGCCGGTACGAAGGATGGGACAGGATTAGAATCTGACGATTGAGACAGACAGCCAGGACCGTGCCACCAAAGCGAGCAATCGCGCAAAACGTCAGGGAAACACCCCCTAGATATAATACCAGCAGGATTGCGTTGCGAATCAATGTGATGCCAGGTATAAGCTTGCGTGCGACGCTGAATTTCAGCAACCCGATTAGCGACGTATGTCTTCCAACGCGTAGACTGCGCATGAATCCAGAAAAGAGCAACCATGGAAACAGAATACAAATGTACATCATCAACAAATGAATGAAGAGCAGGAATAACCTTAGATACAAGTCGCGATAATAACAAACAAGCGCAGAGCTCGATGCGAGGTAATGACACTTGGCGTAGGGGAGCCACGCGAGATTTGGAACACAAGAGACGACAGGAAGCAGTAGAATCCTGATAAATGACTCGGATATATATACAACAGCCGAACCCTTTCTCCGAGGCATCCGAAAACCCATGCAACTGAACCGTAACCGCCTCACGGTTGCAACGAATAGATCGCGGGACTACTATTTTACCAATCAAACTCAATTTGTTACACAAAGAATGCCAATCCGAAAGTGACTGACCGGAAATCGGTTCATCCCAACCAAGCTTACAAAGCCAAAGTCGCTGCATGAAGTGTTTATACAAAAAGACAACTGGTCCGATTAAACCCAGCGGATCATATATTCCGGCGATAATTGAAAGAATCTTTCTCTTGGATATGCTATGGTCAACCGGAGATAGTTTGACATCAAACAAAAATGAATCGGCAGTGTTGTTCCAAAGAATGCCCAGGGTACGCACATTGTCCTGTTTATTTTTACAATTTGTTATCAAATGACCTGCTCTAAGGCAGTTAATACAGCATTTATGATTTGCAACCAATTGCCCCCGCTCAGCGGCACTTAATATACAAAAATTGTTACACATGTAAAGCGGGTGGTCAGATTTACAACACACGCATAAATAATGCCTTGCCGCTGCGTGATAACTCTTAAAGGTATTGCTGCCAGCAGTATTTCTTAAGCTATATTTCTCAAATTTATTGTTTGGTTTTACGCTAGGTTTGTTGAATTGCTGTCCGGATTCAATTGGCATTGTATTTTCTAAAAGCTGTCGGCGCAAGTTTAAAAAATGCGTAAAGTCTTGAAAACTGGGCAAGTTGTCAGGGTCTATTGACTCCTTCCAAAGTTTTAAAGTAATAGGGTCAAGTTTGGTGGAGAGCCACTGTATGGTAATAAACTCAAATGAATTTACGGACAGCTTCATTGCCGCCAGTGAATTAACGGAAGACGTTATTGTATTCGTAAACTCCGCCAAGCTTTGGACTGAGTCCTTTATTGTGGACTTAACCTGAAGTAGGTTTTGTACGTAATATTTGGCTAATATAAATGGATTATTATATCTCTCAGACAGCAAGTTCAACGCTATTACATAATTTTCTTGACAAATGGGTAATGATTTAATTAAGTCTAATGGTTCACACTTCACCGAGGAATGCAAATAATGCAGTTTCTGTACTGGTGTTAAGTCGGATCTTGAATGCACTAGATCATTGAAAATTGAATAGAAGTGTTGCCACTCAAGTATGTTGCCTGAGAAGCAGGGCAAACTTATCGGCTTTAAATGCATAGGCGTCGATAGTACAGGAGGCACTGCCTGAGTATTAAAAGTGTCAAGAAGTTGTAAAATGTTTGCCTCAGTTGAGTATATCATTTCCTCAACCTCGACTCGGTCTGCCTGAGCAGCGCTCGTATCTTTACTGATAAGCTCTATCTCAGACTGTACCTCGTCGTACTTCGAGGCTAAGCTCTTAAGACTTTCTAATCTTACAGTCAGAAAATGTTTTGTGCTTAAATTAATATCAAACGAATTTACCGCGGATTGTATCCGCACTATCGCGGACTTTAATCCGCCTCTCTTTCTGGTCAGCACCTTGAGGCCTTCTTCAGACATTTTTTACGCACCTTTTTACTGTTGCTGGTGGTACCTGGTTGGCGACGTCCCACAGCGTCGGCTCCTTGGTGACGATGGTGAACAGCTGGCAGAGATGACCACTTTGAAGCACTGCAGCCGGCAGGAACTTGCTATTACGTTGTCCGAAGATGACGAGCGAAATGGCGACGCAAATCACGCCACGGTCGCATTAGCTGACGTGCTAACTCGCCCGTGATGGCCAGAAACAGATATAAAGATATTAAGTGGAAATCCAGGTCCGGAGTGACCAAAAAATGATTAGTCCCGGTCCAAGTGGACCGAAACTGTTGAATGAAATAATGTTCCACAAGCGTGGACAGGAAGTGTTAATTAGTTGGGCCCAAGTGGGCTAAATGTATTCTTCTTGATTTAAATATTCTGTTGGCTGGTCTTCCATAGTGATTGAGATAATGTTTAAATGAATTAATTCTGCATTAAGAAATAACAAGAAATGGACTGTATACGAATAAGTTTAATATTTTGAGTAACCACATTACATATGTAAATTTGAATGAGGCTGGCTAATACTGCATGTTGCGAATTAATACGAATTTATATTAGAATGAAGTTATGGCGCTAGTCGGCCATAAGCGAGAACACAAATTAATTATGGCGCTAGTTGGCCATAAGCGAGAATGTAAGGGCCTAAAGCCTACATTTAATGTCAACACTAATTGACAGAGAAGAATTCGGCGAACCGAACGCCGAGGCAGCTAGCTATGCACTGTGCAAGGTTCAACCACGCGAAAATTGATGCGCGATATAAATCAGATTAGCCAACCTAGAAAATAAAATCATCGCGCTACCGTCCACACTGAACGAATCCTGAGATAGTGTGTCTCTGTGCTCGGAGCTAAGCTGAATCCGTGTCATTTGTATCTGGGATTTGTTCTGGCGCCCAGGTAAAGTAAAAAGTCACGGGTAAGTAAGATTTGTTCTATCATTATATACAGAAAATAGATAGATAGACAAAAGGTCTTTATAATATATATTTATATATATTGCAACGTTACAACAAGTATTATACACAATTATATTACCATGTACTCAACGCAACTATAAAGTGTATTACACCGGCCAGATCGCAGGATTTTTTTTCTCGTTGCGTCAAGTATACGTAGTTGCACAATAATTACATAATTTTCAAAGAGGAGTGAGATGTTGTTGACATGAAATAATTATTTAAAACCGTTGCAAAATAATAATTCTATGATTTATTAATTAATAGAAAAATATTCAAATATTAAAATTTCAAATATTAGATAAATAAATATTCACTTTTATAAGCTTCACAAATATAATGTAACCTGCTATGCTGTTCATAACATATCAAAAAAATAAACAACCATATAATCTTACTAGCTAAACTAAAATGTTAAACAAGTTATTTAAATCCTTTTTAATTTGTGTGTCTGAAATTAACTCAAATTTTAAATAATAATAGCAACTCATTTACAAACAAAATAATATTAAGAATAAGAATAAAATTTATTGTTGCTATAAACAACATAAAATAATATAACATTTACTTCCAATATATTATTTATTTCTACTGACACACCCAAATTTTTAACATACAACAAAAGATTGATATTTCTTTTCTAAACTTCCTTGTTAAATTAAATTCTCTTATTTAACTACTATTTAACTTTCAAACTTTAATTATTTACTGTTCATAGTTAAGTTCTTTACGAGAGCTCTTTTCACAACAAAAAGTATAATTTTTTTTTATATCACCAGCATACATCTGCCGTTACCGTTGCGTGTGTGTGTGCGTCCAGAATACTGAGAATTTGATGATGATGATGATGATGATGATGATGATGATGATGATGATGATGATGATGATGATGATGATGATGATGATGATGATGTGTTCGTTGTCTCTACGGGTTGTTGTTGGTGATGCTCCAGAGTTCCTCCATACGTCTTGGTGTGTGTGGTAAAGTGTGTGTGGTCCTGATCGGTCGGTAAACCGGCAGCGTGACGTTGTGTGAAGATTTCTTAAATCTGAGACCAGCCCAAAATTGCTGGTGGTATTAATACTGTACGGCGATCTGACAGGTTCAGGACTGTTTTCGACATGTTAGATATTGTCAGTTCGTGCAAAACGTCCTTTTAATTACAAATCACTTTTTGGTTCATTTTCGCGATTTCATGAACATCCTCGTACCATGAGCGATATCACTGTTTGCGTAATTTTTTTCTGGTCACTCACATATACCACACTTACTAATTATTATTTAATTATACTAGTAATTAACATTACACTAGTTAGCGTCTTTATTATTGCAAATTTTTGCAATAATTTTATATCCCCATACTCGTTAAAAATGTAATGGTGTCTTTATAATTTGGGTAAGTCTTTGTTCACAGGTTTAAAACGTATTAATTAGTTTATTTTAATCCTGTTAAGACCTGGTTAATGACAAACCACAATTCGTACGTGTCTCCCCCTTCTCGCCGTTCAACGCAGGTCGGAACTGGCTTACACACACATACACACAAACGCTGTATTTAACGTTACCAAAGCAGGTGTCACTTTCGACAGGCCACGGCCTGTATTCTCCCGCACAAAATTGTTTAAAAATTGTTCGTCTTATTCTTTTTACACTAATTATTTACAGAACACACCGCCCTGGGCAAATATGCAAATATATGTATTGTTGCAATATATATATATATATATATATATATATGTGTGTGTCGATTCATAACGTTATCCTACGTCTTCCGATCCCTAGTCTCCATTGGTCTCGATCTAACCAAGATTCTTCTTCCAATTCCCGGCCTCTCATTGCCCGGTTGATGCCTTCTCTCCAACTCAACTTTGGTCTTCCTCTTCGCCTACGACCGTATGGTGTCCACCTCAAAATTTGCTTGGGGAATCGATTATCCGGCATTCTTTGCACATGCCCAAACCATCTTAGCTGTTTTCTTTTTATGTCGTCGACAATAGAATACTGTGCCCCCATTATGTCCCGGATCCTGAGGTTTCTTACTTTTTCCAGTTTTGACCTCCCTGCCGCTCTTCGCCAATAATCCATTTCAGTAGCTTCCAACAACTTTTCTGTTCTTTGTATTATTGGCCATACTTCACACCCGTATGACGTAATTGGTTTCATGATTGTATTGTATCTACGATGTTTATTTTGTTTTGATACTTGTTGGTCCCACAATATGTTGTTCAGCAATGCTATTGATTTTCTTGCCAGCTTATTTCTTTCTCTTATCGCTTTATCTAGAGTACCATCTTGTGTAACCGTTTCTCCTAGATATTTATAGCTACTGCAATTTATTATTTCTTGTTCGTATTCTAAAATTAAATTCTTCTGTTCCCCTCCAATACACATATACTCCGTTTTCTTTGTGTTTACTTCAAGGCCCCATAGCTTACATTCCTCTATAAGTTTTCGTGTCATGTATTCCATGTCGTGATAGTCCTGCGCTACCACGACTTGGTCGTCAGCGAAACACAGAGTGTACACTGAGTTGTCAATTACAGGTATACCCATTTGTGGCATTTCTTTTTCCAGGTTTTGAGGGCTTATTCCAGGTATATTTTAAAAAGCGTCGGTGAGAGATAACATCCCTGCTTCAGGCCCTTACTAACATTAAATCCTTTTGAGACTCTACTTCCAATTTTTAAGTGCACTTTCAATCCGTTGTATAGACTAAAGTCTTAACCGTTTAGATTAAAGTGGAGGCGATGTTTGTTCGTTGAAGTGCCAGCCAAAATTTGGTGTGCGGAATACTATCATACGCTTTTTTAAGGTCAACATATAGGCAGTGCACTTCTTGGTTTACAGCAGTTTTCTTTTCTATGATTTGCGTCAAGCAAAATAAGTGATCTATGGTTGATCTCCCCGCCCGAAAACCAGCTTGTTCCTCTGCTTCCATGTCCGAGTATTGATGTTCAATTTTTTTCTTCATAAGTTTTCCATACACTCTACTGATTGAACTCGTCACCGCAATTCCACGGTAATAATGGATATAATGTAATGAATAATTCAAGCAGCTGATTTCGAATGCACTCGAAACAAAAGCTTTACATTTTGTCACGTGGTCTACACTGTTGCGACGGTCTCACGGATCGTCGCGTTCTACAGTGGAAACAAAATACAGACACCAATGATAATTACCAGCTTTAAGAATAACAATTTGAATAAATCAGAGAGAGAGAGAGATGTGAATATAGAGGTTAAATAATTTGTTATAAATTATATGATAAGGAGTCAGTAAACAATATATCTTGACGATTACCATTTGTAAACAATTTTTACAAATTTTTGTTCGTAACTGTGAAAACGTTAACTACTGTAAATTTATTGTTATATTGGAGTGTTAGTGGTCTCAAATATTTCTAATAGCAATTTTATACAAACCACTATGTTGTCTTTGGCATTGACAAGTAAACCAATATTGTCAATACCAAAGACAACATAGTGGTTTGTATAAAATTACTAGTAGAAATACTGTAAATTTCTTTTAACATTTTTTTATATAGACAATAAAATGTCGTAGAACGTTATAGGACTCCACCACTATTCCAATTCAAATACCACACTGATATTGTATTTTTTCTGTTCTCTGGTAGAACGTTTCGTTCCAATTAAACGACGTTTTTTTATTAAATTTAAACAAAAAGCTTTTACTTTTCCACATACGTTCGCTAACACGCGGACAGCAAAATGATACAGTAATTGTTTTTCCGAAAAAGTTACTGAACCACACTGACAATATTGTGAAGAACAATCTTATGACTGTACCAATTGGTGTAAAACGGCGGAGCGCCCGGTCGGTGTTCGGGATGAAACATAAACTTGTAACTGATAACGTCTCCGTTCCCTGCGCAGACGTCATAGACGGGCCACGTGTACACACCTTCTCTCTTCTCCTGCATGACGGCCGCAATGTCCAGACACGAACCGTTGGTCGGCGGTTTGTTTACAAACGCAAACAGTTCTACCATTCTCACACGATAATCAGCTGAAAAACACAGAAAGAGTAAAATAGTAATGGTAGACCATAAATTTCCTGGTGCAATGGCATAGAAACTGTTATGAACAGCAGGGGCCTCAAAATCACAGGTTGTTAAGACAGAAAATGTTGGTGAATGTTGAGATGTGGCAGACATTGACATTTATGTGTGTTTATAAAATGAACAGTTAAAAAGGTCATTTAATGGTACAAGAGAAGTTAAAATTTGATTTGAAACATAAATCTGTAATGATATTCATTTATAAAAAGCTGAATGCTAAAGAATAACAGAAATTGTATGGGGAGGTTTGACTAACATTGTAGGAGTGCCATTTCATATGTTTTACATATGAAACAGTAGTGTGGAGTAAACACATTTGAATTTAATGGTAGTAAATATACATGATATGAGTGGAAAATAAACCATAAGTGTCATTTTTCTCAAGTTAACTCTTAAATTATGATCGATTTTCCATTTTTTTAAATTATTTATGGTAGTTATTAAGGTGTTGTATGTACTGCGTGCAGTCCAGGTTGAGTAGTCCATTTGGTGGCCACCAAGATATGGAATATTTGGACACTCAGAAACACTTGCCAACCATACAGAGTCGAAACGCAAGTTGAACTGTGGACTCTTTTTAAAAGTATAGTGACAAAGACTGACGTCCTTATTATTGCAGTAAGAAAAACCACATTTTCATACCACACTGTAAGATATGAACAGAGTTTCAGATCTACTGACTGTCAGTGAAAGTTTATCACCAAATTGTATAACCCAAAGTTTAGCTGTCCTAGGACTAAATCTGAGGCCATAGGAGTTAATGTCCTTGCATCTAAAGTTTTGTTGAGCAAAGTTAAGCAGTCCTAGGACTAAATCTGAGGCCATACCAGTTAATGTCCTTGCACCTAAATTTTTGTTGATGTCAGATCTGAACTCAATGAAACCATAAAACCAATTTTGAAACTGTCACAAATGATTTTTCTACCTGTAACAATGTCAAGTTGGTGCCAGTTATGTGTAGAATTTTCATTACGACAGAAGGTGTTAAAGTCAGAATTTTAGAGTAAAATATGGAATGAAACTTGCGTAGAAACGACGGTACGTGTAATCTAGGGTAATAATCAGTCTTCCGGTGACGTCAAGTTACCGCTTTCGATCACCGTCTTATCAGTTGACACCAGTGTGTTTAGTCGGCTACTGCGTGCAAACGATTGCTGTATTCGTTTCGTTATTTTGTTGGCATCTGAGAACATTGTAGTTCACATATCTTGGCACGTTAGTGACTGGCAACAACGAAATTCAATTGGAGGTTGGGCGCAGAATATTGGCCGCCAAAAGATGCTATTTTGCGCTTCAGAGACACACGAGAAGCAGATATCTCTCTCAAACCGTCTAAGATACGACTTTACAAGACTTTGATAAGACCTGTCCTGACATATGGTTCTGAGTGTTAGACGCTGACAAAGCATGATGAAATTTCTCTGCTGAGATTTGAGAGGCGAATCTTGAGAAGAATTTTAGAACAGAACAAGAAGGGCAAAACTGGAGGTAGCGTACCAATTATGAATTTATGGATATGTACAAGGATATGGACATGGTTCGTACTACTAAAGTGGGCCGACTCCGTTGGGCTGGCCATGTGTCAAGGATGTCAGAAGAGGAGATTCCAAGGAAGGTTCTAAGTGAGAGGATTTATGGAAGGTGTCTTTGCAGACCAAGACTGCGCTGGGCGGATGGAGTGGACTATGTTGGGAGTGCGTGACTAGCAGACGCCAGCGCTGGTTAGAGTGGGATGGCGGTCAATGTTGAAGGAAGCCATGATCGCTCGAGGGTTGTAGCGCAAGGAAGTAAGTAAGTAATCTGACGACATCGTACTTATAATTTTTGCAGCTTTCATTTGTTTTGATTTTGCGATGACGTGGTTATGTTTCTCCTCTGTTGGCCAGTGTGCTGCGAGTTACTTTTGAGACATAGTGCTTTTTAATTATACTTTAAAGTTTATTATATTTACGTCTAACACAAAATAATCAACACAACTACTTTAAAAATGTCTGAATGACACATAAATATGATAGTTTCAAAATATTTTATTCAATTATATTTTACTTAATTTCTGTGTCATTATTTCACGCCACCGTGACTAACGGGTGTAGCCTACTAACCAGGCAAAAATATCCAGAATATTGTCTTCCGTCGTACTATAAAGTTATATACAAACATATAGAAACATAAGAGAATATATGGATCTAATGAAATTGAGGAGGAGCATTGCTGAAGCATTGAATCTGATCGGAAAAGAAATAAGCTCCGCTCCCAAGAAAAGAAGGCGTCCGCGGTCAACCAGACAAGAAGAAGATGAACACGAAAACCCGAAAAAGTCAAAAAGATACAAGAAGGAAATAGTCTAGTTTCAGATACGGCGACCACTTTCACTGACCAATTTACATTGAGTGAAGGGACCACAAGTGCAAGTTGGAAGGATGCAAAGAGAGGAGTAGAATTTAGAACTACAAATGTATTATGTCACTTGTCTCAACAAAAACAATAATTGTTTTTTCAGTGTTATGTTAGGCGAGAAAATCTATTTATTTGTAATAAACTGTACATAAAGTGATTTATAATTGTTATTTCTGTAGTATGTACTTTTTATGTAACGTACCCGTGGAATCACAATGGTATCACTTGACAACATTCAAATTTTCAAAAACTATAAAGAAAATACAACATTTTTTAACTAAAGAGTGCTCATATGAATGACTGTAATAAGAAAATTATAACTTTTTTTAATAACTAAAAATATCGGTATGGAGAACCATACATGACTTCCATATTCTAAGATTTATATTTAAAATCATTTTCAGCCAAACAGCCAGGGAAGGAATTTTAACAAAAAAAATACTTCTTTGTTGCAAATAACGTAGTACACATATAAAAAAAAATTATCCCCTCCCCCTTCAACTATAATTTTGATTTATAGAAAATTACCCCCAGCCCGTTCAACTAGCCTCTTCATTTATAGATATTTCATCTACGTTTCTACAGTGGATTATTAAGATCTTATCAGAATACTTTATCAAAATTAAGTACTTTACTCATGTTACAACAAAAAATGTTTCAGGTAAACTGCCCTTTCCCCGTAACCGATCTTCACCAAAATCAACAGACATTGAGTTCTCTATAGCTCAGGCACATATGTAAAAAATTATTTGATTCTGTTTGAATTTACGGCAGTTATGGTTCGTCATATAAAAAATTACCCATGTTAAAACATAAAACATGAGATTTATAAAACATATCTAAGATTTATATTTAAAATCATTTTTGAAATAAAATATTTTCATAGAACCTACTAACGCTGGGGAAATCTGAGGAGCCAATCAGAGTAGGGCCTACCTGTCACTCTGCTGAATTTGGTGGAAAGCCCTGTCACTGTCGTCAAAGTATCAGCCTTGACAGGGTCCTCTTTTTCTGCAAAATGGGAGAGGCTTGAGATGGAGTGAGTGACATGGTCCCCACCTCAATGAAGAACCCATTGTTTTATAAAAATATGTTTAAATTTTGAAAACTGAAAATTCTTTTCTTGTTGTAAATATTTATATTTTATAATCAAAATGACTTTATTTTTGTTACCTGGCAACAAAATTATTTTATTTTCAACAATTACCATTGTTTCAAAAAGTTTAAATAAATTTTCAAGTACTTTACTCTTGTTAAAACGTAAAAGGTTGCAGGTAAACTACCCCTTCCCCTTAACCGATCTTCACCAAAATCTAAAGGCCTTGAGACCTCTACAATTCAGGGACGTATGCAAAAACTTATTTGATTCTGTTTGAATTTGCAGCTGTTATCGTTTGCCATAGAAAATACGCTTGATAAAAAAACGTTGCTGGTAAACTACCCCTTCCCCTCAACTGCTCTTCACCAAAAACAATAGGTCTTGAGTACTCTACAAATCAGGGCTGTATGCAGAAAATTATTTGATTCTGTTTGAATTTGCGGCTGTTATCGTTTGCCATAGAAAATACCCTTGTTAAAAAAACGTTGTAGGTAAACTACCCCTTTCCCTCAACCGATCTTCAACAAAAACAATAGGTCTTGAGAACTCTACAATTTAGGGCTGTATGCAAATAATCTTTTGATTCTGTTTGAATTTGCGGCTGTTATCGTTTGCCATAGGAAATACCCTTGTTAAAACATAAAACGTTACAGGTAAACTACCCCTTTCCCTTAACCGATCGTCACCAAAAACAATAGAACTTGAGAACTCAACAATTCAGGGCTGTATGCGAAACATTATTTGATTCTGTTTGAATTTGCGGCTGTTATCGTTTGCCAAAAAAAAATTTCCCTTGATAAAAAAAACCGTTGCTGGTAAACTACCCCTTTCCCTCAACCGATCTTCACCAAAAACAATAGGTCGCGAGTACTCTACAAATCAGGGCTGTATGCAAAAAATTGTTTGATTCTGTTTGAATTTGCGGCAGTTATCGTTTGCCATAGAAAAAAAATCTACAGACAGACACACAGACAGACAGACAGACACACAGACAGACACACACATAGACACTTTTCGGAAAACGACTTTTTTTCATGTTTTGAGTGTAGTAGAATCAGAATCTGCAATAATCTCGAACACGATTTTTTTTGCCATCACCATACTTCCATTCCTTAAGGAATATGGAAGTAAAATATCGGTATGGAGAACCATACATGACTTCCATATTCTAAGATTTATATTTAAAATCATTTTCAGCCAAACAGCCAGGGAAGGAATTTTAACAAAAAAATACTTCTTTCTTGCCAATAACGTAGTACACATATAAAAAATATTATCCCGTCCCCCTTCAACTATAATTTTGATTTATAGAAAATTACCCCCAGCCCGTTCAACTAGCCTCTTCATTTATAGATATTTCATCTACGTTTCTACAGTGGATTATTAAGATCTTATCAGGATACTTTATCAAAATTAAGTACTTTACTCATGTTACAACAAAAAATGTTTCTGGTAAACTGCCCTTTCCCCGTAACCGATCTTCACCAAAATCAACAGACATTGAGTTCTCTATAGCTCAGGCACATATGTAAAAAATTATTTGATTCTGTTTGAATTTACGGCAGTTATGGTTCGTCATATAAAAAATTACCCATGTTAAAACATAAAACATGAGATTTATAAAACATATCTAAGATTTATATTTAAAATCATTTTTGAAATAAAATATTTTCATAGAACCTACTAACGCTGGAGAAATCTGAGGAGCCAATCAGAGTTGGGCCTACCTGTCACTCTGCTGAATTTGGTGGAAAGCCCTGTCACTGTCGTCAAAGTATCAGCCTTGACAGGGTCCTCTTTTTCTGCAAAATGGGAGAGGAGGCTTGAGATGGAGTGAGTGACATGGTCCCCACCTCAATGAAGAACCCATTGTTTTATAAAAATATATTTAAATTTTGAAAACTGAAAATTCTTTTCTTGTTGTAAATATTTATATTTTATAATCAAAATGACTTTATCAAAAAACAAACATTATTTTTTTATAATAAGTACTTACATATGTTTCTTAATATGCTTACTTTTTCTTCAATGTTGATGATCATTTCCAAACATTCTGACAAAATTGTATCTACAGAACAGTTAACATTCCCCAGGTTTCCATTTCTGCTAATTTCTCATTACACCTTCCACTGACGTATTATTAATCATTTCATAAACTATCGTATAATCTTTTCAGATTTTGTGGTACAAAATCTGAAATTTTCAGATTGCCTGGCAACAAAATTATTTTATTTTCAACAATTACCATTGTTTGAAAAAGTTTAAATGAATTTTCAAGTACTTTACTCTTGTTAAAACGTAAAAGGTTGCAGGTAAATTAACCCTTCCCCTTAACTGATCTTCACCAAAATCTAAAGGCCTTGAGTCCTCTACAATTCACTGACGTATGCAAAAAATTATTTGATTCTGTTTGAATTTGCGGCAGTTATCGTTTGCCATAGAAAATACGCTTGATAAAAAACGTTGCAGGTAAACTACCCCTTCCCCTCAACCGATCTTCAACAAAAACAATAAGTATTGAGAACTCTACAATTCAGGGCTGTATGCGAAACATTATTTGATTCTGTTTGAATTTGCGGCTGTTATCGTTTGCCAAAAAAAAAAAAAATTTCCCTTGATAAAAAAAACCGTTGCAGGTAAACTACCCCTTTCCCTTAACCGATCTTTACCAAAACCAATAGGTCGCGAGTACTCTACCAATCAGGGCAGTATGCAAAACATTATTTGATTCTGTTTGAATTTGCGGCTGTTATCGTTTGCCATAGAAAATACCCTTGTTAAAAAAACGTTGTAGGTAAACTACCCCTTTCCCTTAACCGATCTTCACCAAAAACAATAGGTCTTGAGAACTCTACAATTTAGGGCTGTATGCAAATAATCGTTTGATTCTGTTTGAATTTGCGGCTGTTATCGTTTGCCATAGGAAATACCCTTGTTAAAACATAAAACGTTACAGGTAAACTACCCCTTTCCCTTAACCGATCCTCACCAGAAACAATAGGTCTTGAGAACTCTACAATTCAGGGCTGTATGCGAAACATTATTTGATTCTGTTTGAATTTGCGGCTGTTATCGTTTGCCAAAAAAAAAAATTCCCTTGATAAAAAAAACCGTTGCAGGTAAACTACCCCTTTCCCTCAACCGATCTTCACCAAAAACAATAGGTCGCGAGTCCTCTACAAATCAGGGCTGTATGCAAAAAATTATTTGATTCTGTTTGGATTTGCGGCAGTTATCGTTTGCCATAGAAAAAAAATCTACAAACACACACACAGACACACACACAGACAGACACACACACAGACACACACACAGACACTTTTCGGAAAACGACTTTTTTCATGTTTTGAGTGTAGTAGAATCAGAATCTGCAATAATCTCGAACACGATTTTTTTTGCCATCACCATACTTCAATTCCTTAAGGAATATGGAAGTAAAAACAATGACTGAAAGGGTACTGATGTACTACCGGTGAATTTCAGGCCACAAAATTAAAAGACAGATTTAAAAGTCATTAAACATACCTTAAACGATTAAGGGAGCATCGTGGAAAATCGTGAAAAAATTATATTTTAGTTTTTTTTTTATTATCTGCTTTCTCTAATGCTAGAAAATGTTTAAAAACTACCCGTAGAAAGGATCATGTGATCCTCTACTTATTTAGATATATTTTACAGAATTGTGTGTGTGTGTGTGTGTGTGTGTGTGTGTGTGTGTGTGTGTGTGTGTGTGTGTGTGTGTGTGTGTGTGTGTGTGTGTGTGTGTGTGTGTGTGTGTGTGTGTGTGTGTGTGTGTGTGTGTGTGTGTGTGTGTGTGTGTGTGTGTGTGTGTGTGTGTGTGTGTGTGTGTGTGTGTGTGTGTGTGTGTGTGTGTGTGTGTGTGTGTGTGTGTGTGTGTGTGTGTGTGTGTGTGTGTGTGTGTGATTTATACGCTGAACAATAACTAATTAACAATTAGAACAATAACAACATCTAACAATAATTCTGAGGAATTAACTTTAACTAGCTAATAATATGTAACTGTGAGAAAAAAATGAATGATAGTTTTAAATATTGCAGCCATTTGGTACTAAAGAGAAAATTATAGTGTGAAAATTATCTACTGTTACTAGACGTGTGTGGTTATTGTTGTAAATCATCAGGCATGTAGAACAAGGTGAATAAGATAAACGCAGTTTAATCTGTTTATGTAATCTAGAACATTCCGAAATGCCGCGTCCAGAAACTTGGAGAATAAGAGCCTATGAGTGATCTATATACGTATTGTGGCTTCAGAGGCAGTGTGCTGAGTTCAGTTCTTGTCTCAGGGCAGTACGAGTCAAGGTTCGGCCAACAGTTAATCGTGAGGAGTCTTCACTTCAACGCACGACTCGTCAGTTGGCCAGAGAGCTACGGAGTGAAAGTGTATAAGCCTTTGATGATCACTTACGGTGACGTGTTTCGGTTGTTACACCATTGTCATCAACACTGTTTTATATACGTTAGTTGTCCTCGCGCTCTATTCTAGTGAAATTTTTCATAACCTCGGTAGAAACTTCTCTTCCGACACTATACACATCACTAAACGTTACCAGGTAACTTTCTAGCACATGAATAAATATTTCTTTCATAAAAGTACTTAACAAGTGATTCATTCAGTTATGTATGGCATGACTTTTGATACCGTTGCCAGGCACGTCTTCATCAAGTGAAAAGGAATACAGTATAATTCTTTTAAGTGTAGTATTTGTAAACACTTGGTTACTCACCGTCTTGTGACTTTTTTAAACTTCCAATAACAACTCGTTTCACGGATAAATCCTCTTCATCAGGTTATAAAAACACCAATCCTTCCGGAGAAGTTGTCAAAAAATCAAAAATTATTACCGAGCATCACAAAGCACTTCACGCCACTTCGCGACCTGGTGCGGTGCGCACCAGGTCGCGACGTGGTGTAGTGGTGCACCACGTCACGATGGCGTGTAGTGGTGCACTACACGCCACCGGCTGCATCGTTAACGCCCGAAATTATTACTCCAACGCGATTGCCCGTACGTATTTCAATATCAATGGCAGTATTATATAGACGGTTGGATTTAAAAGAGAGTTTATCGTTAAGTAGCTTGTCTGCTGACAACTTTGGGGCCTTATATATCTCTCACTCTTCTATGGCGTCCATGTACGCTCCTTTTTATGTACACAATTTAAAATTAGTTGGGAAATACAATATATAGCTGTGATTGTATTGTATCAGGTGGTGAGCAAAATTAGATTTATTCTCCGAAATGTCCCTCTTCGGTAGGTGTTCTTTAAAACTTTCGACCGACCGTCTGCCGGTTTGTCCTATATAGAATCTGTCACAGTCGTCACATGTAATTTTGTAAACACCGTTTCTCTTTTCATCAGGGAAGAGAATGATGTAACATTAGTAACATCCAAATGTTACTAACTAAGGTTAAAATCATGTGTTAAGTATTACTGCAACCGGGAAATTACTTCTACGAAAGAAATAATTTGTTATGTGTTGAAAAATGATTAACATAGTATAGATTTACTGACGTGTATATTGTTAGAAAATGACGTGTGCCTGGAAGAAAAGCTATAATTTAGAGCTCAATAATTTGTATGACGAACCTGGAATCTATTAGATTCAAAAGATTAGAATGGGCTGGACACATTATACGAGCTTGTGAAAGCAGAGTTATTAAGAAGATATTTAAAGCAAAGCCAGATGGTAAAAGGAAAGTTGGAAGACAAAAACAGGAATGGAGGGACGGAGTGAGTCAGGACATCAGTACTCTTGGAATTAAAAACTAGAAGAATATGGCTATGAATAGAGAAGAATGGCAAAATCTTCTGAAGAAGGACAGGGGCCACTAAGGGCTGTCGATTCAATAATGATGGTGATGATAATGATAATGTTAGAAACTTTTGGAAACGTTATACTGAGGTTTATGCCACTAGAATAAGTGGTGCGCCGACTGTGTGCAAAGTGTGCGGCGCACACAGGCGCCAGAATAGTAAAGGCGCAACAAATTTCAGCCGAGGAGGAAATATTTGAAGACAAAATTATTATTCATTATGTTACTTGTATTAAAGTTTTCGATGCTGTGGACGGGTATTCTGCGGAACGATCCTTTAGTAAAATTAAAATTATTAAAAACTACTTGCGCTCGACAATGGTACAAGACAGACTTTCAAATCTTGCTATTATATCAACAGTCAGATATTTTGGTTGATATACACGGTATTATTAGAGAATTTTCATTAATGAAAGCTAGCAAAGTTTAATTCACTAAATGATTTTTCTTTCTGTTTAAATAATTTACTTATCAATTTCTTTACCAAATAATGTTTGCAATATGTTCCTATTTTATATACTTGTAAGTATCTGTTTCTTATTTATGTGACGTCTATACAAAGTACAAATGTCAAAGTGATTTTCTTGCCAAATAAAGTACAGTAAGATTAATTATGTAGCAAAAAAATTTAATACTTTTTGTTTTTATAAAACTGTAAATTTATCTTCTGTTAATTTACGTAAAAGTATACAAGGTGCAATTGGCAAATGATTTTCTTGACAAATAGGATACATATCATATATAAATATAAATAACATAAATTACTTTATTTTTAATGTTTATCCAAATATGTTTTTGAAACTTGTGAACCACAGTAATTAACAAAAAATTTTTGAAAATACCATCCAAATGGTTTTTGATGTTTTTGTTTTTGTACCCTTCTTGTATGATTTTGTTTGTATACATTTTTGTAAATCGTGGTTTTCGTTCAATAATTTTAATTAATATATTTTGTATTTCATTTTCGCATACTGATTTTTTTTTATTTTTGGATAATAAAGTGATTTTTTATTGTGGGGCTATAGGGGCGCTAACTAAAGTTCTGTACACAGGCGCCGGACACTACTGGCGCGCCTCTGACTAGAATAAGAGTGAGCACTTGGTGGGTAGGACTAACAGACGTATATAAAACAGTGTTTGTAAAGTTTTTTTGCTGACTTGACAATGGTGTAATGACCGAAACTCGCTATCAACAGTGAACAGTAACGTCGTAAACCAAAACCAATTATAGTGTTATTAGAAATTAAATTAATCGAAGCAAAATACCGCTTACGGATAAGAGAGTCTTACAGAAAGTAAATCTCTATTACTCTATATTAATAAATTAAAAAAATGATTAGCCTACTAATATTCGTACGTAAGAAAATTAAGAAATTAAGTAAATAAGGACAGAATGAATGTGAAAAATTCAGTAGTTGACTTTATTTAAACAAAATAATTACAATGGTATGGACACACGAAAAGAACGGGCACAGGAAAGACTGATAAGGAGAGTTATGGAATAAACCCCACCAAGAAGAAGGAAAATAGGAAGGCCACCTATCATCTGGATAGAAGAAATTCAGACTATACTGAGGGAAAGAGAAATTGAAGAAGATCTTTGGATGGACAAGCAGCAGTGGAAGATGAGAATTCAATCAATTCTGTAATCTTTGGTTCCGGAAAATGTGTGAACATCGTACAGCCGGAATAATAATAATTAGCCTACTAATACTACTACCAAGGCTTCCTGACAGTTTATCAACAATATTCCAAAGAGTTTTTTAGAGAATTTTTAGAAACAATCAAAGCGTAACAAAAAAATAAAAATATAATTCGTATTCATTGTGACCTATTTACCTATGCCTGTCTAAAACTAAAAAAAAATCTAAGAATCAACATTACCTCCGCGTATGTTATACAAAAAAACAATGCGTGCGTTGTAAATACTTAAATAAGTACAGTTCGTGCAATGCGTACAAAAGACAATAATTACACAAGTCTCAAGTGAAGATTGCTCGGTTTTTTTCTCTTAGTCTGAGAAAACCTAGTCTATTAAATTCGTAGATTTTGTTGTCCATGACGTGCCAGATGATTAACCAATTATAAATATATCACTACTGAGTCGGATCTATAATTTTTTATTTGTAAAAAATGTTAAACTTTTGCCTTATAGCATGAACCAGTTTTCGCTTATTACAAGCATCTGATGGGCAGCCTCTGATGAAGATTGTAATAAGCGAAAACTGGTTCAGGCTATAAGGCAAAAGTTTATCATTTTTAACCAATAAAAAATTAGTGATCCGAGTCAGTGGTGATATATTTGAATTAGTAAATCCATCTACTTCTCATAAAACAGAAGGAAAGCTTTTATCGAGTTCAGAAATTGTGTAAATACAAGAAACACGAAGGGACTTAACGTTTCTGTGGAATCCGTTAGGCAATTATCTGGGAAGCAGGTCGCCTTCCAAACAATTCCTAAAATGCATCACCTCCCGGATAGACTTTACATTTTAACCTCACAGACAATTGTGCCTGCCGAGTAATAGAACAGTAGCGGCTGGTGTTATGGTTATGGTTATATTGCACAACCACCAATATAGAATAACTAAACTACAAAATAATATACGAAAACATTAAGCAGCTAAAAGTATCATACATTTCAACGGAGAGCGTATTAGATTCTACCCGGTAATGTTCGCGTACAATTCAAATGTGGCGCGCAGGCTGGTGGTTGTTGGCCGTTTGCAACTTCAACAGTACAGGGCGGAGCTTACTACACAAACATATGAGAGGACGTGTTCTACTCTTCACAACTTCCCTATGTTCCCAATGCTAGCTAGGCGGTTGCAAAGCTTCTGCAGCGCTCCACTAGTAGCGCTGTAGCGCAATTTTGTGTCATGAAATCAGCACAGCCTTCTTGATTTATAAGTCATGTCAGGTTTTGTGTTTACGTTGGTTCAAGGTAAACGTTATCCGTTGTTTGAGGTTATAAAATTATAGTAATTCCCAGACATAACCAATGTAACACTAATAAAACATATACCACACAAAGGCACCATAATGAACATTTGGGAAAATTTACAGATTTACAAACATAAAACACAAAACAAATTAATACCAGAACAAATACAAATCAATACAAAACATGACACAATATTCAAAGCACTCAACATCGAAAATACACAAAATACAAAAACAGATACCACAACCACACACAATAATGCAACATTGAATAACCAAAGACCAACAAACCACCTTAATAACATCCAGAAGCCAACACACAAATACTGCACCAGAAGCAAGATGGCGAAGGCTGAAGATGGGAGAACAGGATCTCCCGAAACATGTTCCTGAAGGAAAAAATATATCTTGAGGTAAATTAGTTATAGGTATTATAGTAATAATTTTGTATAACTGTGATTATGATAGTTTATGTCTTTTAACTGATCTCCCTTCCACTCAACCAACTACTGCAGCCACCAAAATTTGTAACCACCAGCCGCCACTGTAATAGTGTATCGCTTAACCGACGTTCTACCGTATCTCCGATTGAATTTTTAAAGGAAACTTACTTCTTAAGTGGCAACAAAATCCGTTTGGATACAATTTAACTAAGTAATGTTTCAAGCGTCTTTCAATTGCAAACGGGTTGTAGCTTCTCGGAGGTTTCCTATTAGTCGTAGTAGGAGTAGTCGTAGTTTTCCATCTTCGCCCACGACCCCAACGTAACGTAGTGTACTTTACGTTATCTAACACACTGCGGTTAAAAAACAAAGGCTTCAGCTTCTGTTTTCGAAACGTGTCTGACGGACGCTGGCACACTATTGACAGTATAAATGTTGTTAACGTTGCGAAGTGTAACGAATTCATTTTTTATGAAACCTTATCAACGGAGATGTGCACATTACTCTTTAAACATTCCGATATTATAGGTTCATTTGTGCGTTTGTTTGAAACTTAATAACGTTATCGTAATCTGTGTTTAGTTAAATTGTTATTCTTTCGTGAAATACTTTAGACGGCACGCTTTACACAAAGACAGACGAGCGAGAGAGAGAGAGAGAGAAACAGATTATCTGAGGTAGACGAAGACGGAGTTTACGTAGTCACTGTAGGCGTTATTGGGGGGGGGGGATTTACTCATAGGCGTAACTACGAAGAAATGTACCTCCACCCCTTTAATATTAGACGAAGAATACATAGAATATGTGTATACTTATATACATATAATATATATATATATATATATATATTCGAATACTTTTTCCTGCAGTCTGTTTCTTGATGTATATAATATATATTTTATAATGACTTTACCTCAAGATGTTTTCTCCTTATTTGGAACATTTTTCGGGAAGCCTTGTGTTCCCATCTTCAGCCTTCCTGATTATGAGCCTTGTAAGGTATTTGTGTGTTGGCTGGTTGTTGCTGTGGTTTCCTGTTGGTCTCTGGTGCTTACATATTACATACAACATTAAACCACAGCAACAACCAGCCAACACACAAATACCTAACAAGGCTCAAAATCAGGAAGGCTGAAGATGGGAACACAAGGCTTCCCGAAACATGTTCCAAATAAGGAGAAAACATCTTGAGGTAAAGTCATTATAAAATATATAATATGTATATATTACAACAACACAAATTAATAATTTAATGTAATCTCATTTGTGGAGTGCTAAAGCTCATACAATATTACTGATAACGTGTAGACCTATTAATTACTGGGGTTTGGGTGTAATAGTAATAAGAGTAGTCACTTATTGAATTTTAACAAGTTTTCATCAATTTATTAAAAAAAAACAAAAGCATTTTTTAAAAATCTCATTTACTTCGTCATAAACCTTCATTATTGTTTGATTAACCCTCAATTGTTGCAGTACATTTATCATAAATAACTCTTATACCCTACAGTAACAAAATTATATTCTAAGTCTTTATTTGTTAATCTTAAAATTTCGACTGCTCAGTCTGATTTGTGTGCTTTACTATAGTTTTGTTTTATTTTCTTTATATAACTTTTACTACGTTACTTTATGCATTGCATCCATATTACTCATTGATTATACATTGTATACATGGTAATTATTGATAAAATTTAAATTGACTCAATTAATTATTAATCATTAAAGAAAATATTTATTATATTTAAATTTGATTCTCTGAATCTCTATATCTACATTTTACATCTCTTATTTATTTTTCTAAATTTCAAATTAGTCTTTCACATAAAATTTATAAATTGATCCAATGGTCCCTCTGGTTGCTGTAGTGTAGAGTGATATGTTGCTCTGCACCTGCTGCTGTTGTGCTAGTAGACGCCTCTATTGTTCTGCATAGCATTCCTCTGCCTGATGTAACCTTGTTGCTTGTGTTGAGTGACGGACGTTTGTGGATGTAGACATCGTAGAGTATGTTCTATAATCGTATTAGTAACCAAACCAAGAGTTACTGTTTGCTACTTA
The DNA here is from genome assembly GCA_034769895.1 of Magicicada septendecula. Taxonomy (NCBI): domain Eukaryota; kingdom Metazoa; phylum Arthropoda; class Insecta; order Hemiptera; family Cicadidae; genus Magicicada; species Magicicada septendecula. The sequence goes on along the minus strand of CM068368.1, from coordinate 81,172,109 downwards.
GATGAACATATCATCCATCCGACTTTACAGTTCAATTAACAAAATTTAAAAATCGCGTCGATAGCGGACATAGCGTCCCGCCGCTTCTGAAGACTGATTGAGAGTAATTTGGCTTCATTCTTGTCCTTATTTTTATTCGAGCATCTTACTGCACCTGTTGGGACCGAATTCAGCATGTCAGGAATTGCTTGGTGGCGTCACTTCCCCCACTATCGTCCAATTTCATACTTTCGCACATTTCTGCCAATTGCAATGTCTAATATGGATTACAAGGTGCTCTAACGGTGTCTGATTTAATTACACGTGTCCAATGTAATTACCATCGTAATCGCATAATTCGTGTAATTACTACGCTCTTAAAATCGCACTGAATTCGCACTGCACGTCCTATTCACGCCGTTTTCGCACATGTACATGTTTTTGCACTGCACATGTATTTTTATACATATTTAGAAGTCTTTGCAATTTTTCTACCATTTATGGTTTTCTTATAATTAAATAAAAACTATAATTTAACATCTATTTGGGGTGAGATTGCAAACTTTCAGGCTTGAACCGGCCTCACGCACACACATTATTTACTACTGTACACACTCTCAGCGACAATCGCGTGATCGTGCGTGTTGACTGCTGCGTATAAACTCAGCTTTCAATCTCACACCTGCCTATTTATTACATATTTCTAAATTTAATCAAAATATTTATTTTATCTAATACATGCACATTACAGCATATGCTTGTATTGTCGCAATATATTGTAACCTGTTGAGTGTTGTTTACCAGCCACACGTTGGTTGCGTCACTTTGTAACCCCTCATGTATTACTGCTAATTATCTTCGTCTTCACCTGTACTGTTTGAAACAATGAAATAAAAGGTTAAAAAAAAATCTTTTGTAATTTTTCTCTTTTTTTATAATTAATTATTTTGCCTTTATTGGGTTGATTTATATTTTAAATTTTATTTTATTTTTTATTTTTTGTTTATTTTAATTTTGATTAGGGTTCGGGTTAAAAATGTATAACCATCCACATTTAATTATTTCTTACTCTCCTCTTAATCTCAATCGTGTAGTAGAATTTAATTTGAAGAAATGTCTTGCGTTAGCTGATTCGATTTGACAATCGATTCGTAATATAAAAATTACCTACTTCTTCGTTTCGCTCAGCTGATGTTATTCTTCGCAAGTGTTCCTTCTTCTATACCTGAAATTCTTCTAACTTACTTATTTTTATAAATAAAACGCAATTAATTGATAAATAATCTCATTTAATGCAAATTGAGCAATTAATCGACTCTAGGGTCGATATTGTGATTCCTGGTTCGACTCCTCAATCTCAGGTCGATTTCAAACAAATGTAATTTAAATAAAATTAATATAAGAATGATTTGGGTTCTTTTAACTGTTACTATAAAGTCAGAAAGGAATTTTTTCTAAAAAGTACAATGCTTACAAATAAATTCTTAGTTGTTAACACATAAATATTTGATTTTTGTTAGGAGATATACAACAGTAATTAAATTTTTATGTGACCAAAGCTTAAAATATGGCGTCAGTCCGTCTTCATTGGAACGACCCGATCAGTTTGAGAAAATGGCCGCCATGTCACACCTCAAATTTTATGTTAATGGTTTTTTGTCACTTTTCCTTAAATAAATGATTCTTAAATTAAGTGTCCACAGTTATAATAGTTGTTAATCACTTTTTCTTCGTTGTATTGTAATTGAAACGGTGTTGTGAGTTTATTATAGTGTGGTGTTATTTTTAACAGTACTTAGCTTAGATAATTAGGCTCACCAAAATTAATCACCAAATGTTCACTTTCAAATCATACTTTACTTGTTCTTTTGCGTTCTTGATTTAAGGAATTATTATATCTTCAAATTAATATTATTGTTCTTTCTTATTTTTCGGCTGGTTTCTTCACAACATATATTTTTTTTCACTTAGATCTTATTTTATTACTTTGAAATCTTAGGTTTTTGCTGTACAGAGCTGACCCGCTCGTCGTTATGTCTAACAATCAACTCTCGCCGTTTCTTCATCATTCAAACGGATTTGGCCATTTTTCGTCAAATTCTGATTGGTTCATTGGGATGAACCAGTCATGTGACTGTTTGTTCAAAATAAAGTACCCCTTCACCTCCCAGTCTAATTTACTCTCTAGTTATAATATAATTTTACTTAATTTAGTCTGCTTAGTTAAATTCCTTATTTTATTCTGAACAATTTGATACTAGACATGATATCATTAGCCTCAATGTTAAGTGATTTACCACTTTTACAAAAGACTATGCTTATAGGCTTTTTTAGTCATTTGACTTATATAGAATTATTCTAAATTTCTTTAATTGTCTACTAAGTTGTAGTTATCATATAAAAAGATAACATTGAATTAACAATTCTTGCTCATTTCATTACTTAACAGTGGTTTGATCATGTATTAGGTAATTTGAACATTACTTTTAATGTTTGATCTTTTTTAGGCCATTGTTCTTTAATACAATTGAACCGGTCTAAAATTATCGTGTAAACCCCTTGATTACTTCAAAAAAATATGATTACAATTGTAATAGATAACCTATTTGTTCATTTTACAATATTGCATGGATTTACATTGTTTTATCCCCATGCTTACTATTTATTTACAATAGTTATGGGTTTTGATGTTGGCCTATGTACTGGTATTAGTTTCATGAACAAGTTTACAATCATTTCTAATTATAGTTACCCTTTCTGACTGATTTACTAAGAACCCGTTAACAGTTAAGTTGTTACATAAATAACCTTAATAACTATGAGAACCAACTTAATGTTATATAAAAATAGATTAACAGAACAAATTATATCTTATCCTATTAGTGTACTTTCAGGCCTACATGGCTCTAAGTTTGATTGAACATACAAGTAGCTAAAACACAAAACCTTACTAAAACTATACTATTAACTAACATTAAATAAGAATATTTTATTCAGTTCACATTGTTTTTATATCATTTCATTCATTATTGTTTTGTTCTCACTTATGGCATCCCCTTACCTTGTACACAGTTATTGGCCTATAGGTTTTGGGGAGTTGGAATATAAATTCCCATTGTAACACTAGTTTCTCACTTGCTTTATATTTGCATTTTACTGGTGATATTAAAGGAAAAGGAAAAACACTTAGTTTCTTGTGTTATCACTAGTTAACATTTCACTGATGTGATTTTGTTTGTCACATAATTAGATAAGTGTGTTCACTCTTTTTTTTTTTTATTCTGGCACCTTCCTGGTCACCTAATATAAGTATGATTCCCTTTTTAGTTACATAGTCTTATATCTAACACTTTGCTTAACCTAAGGTACATTGTTTCATTCTTTAATAGTATTGTACTTTTTGTTATCCTATAATGGGTTTACTCTTATTTCTATATTATTTTGTTTATTTGGTATGTATTTTCTTTATTTAATGGGAAGGAACGTCACGTTAAAATATATATATTAATTTAAAAATAATTAAAAAGCCTCGTAATAGATTTACAGTTTAAGTGAAATATTGTTACATTACAATTAAAAACGTACAGGAATTTTGGTCAGAAGTGGCGGCTCGGATGCCCGAACAGTGTTAGGGAAAAGTATCGAGATGCTTGCCAGACGCCATGTCTGGACAAAATTTCTGTTCGTTCTGAATTGGGTTAACTGATCGATAGCGACGAACCACACAAGGGGGCTGTTGCGTTTCATTGCGTCGTTGTAGAGGGGTGTCTTTGCACCGGTGGCAGGATTGCAGCACCTGGGTCGAGCCCAATGGCTGCCAGATGATAAACATAGATAGTGCTGGTACAGTGGACAGGTGCCTAATACCGGACTGGAAACCGCAAACGCGATTTTTCGCTAAATCGCGGGAGAAGAAGACTTTAACTGTATGACACTGGTGCTGGAACCGACATAACGTATGACACTGTCTCGAGCTCAGCAAGCAGACGCCGTGAGGCGTCGGTCGCACTCCGCGAGGCAGTGAGCCTCCGTCCCGGTGAGAGGGGTAATAGCATCAAACAGAGTTCGAGAAAGGAAAAAAGGACAGTTTTCAGTGGTTAGCTCTAGGGCTGGGACAAGAAGTTACAATCAAGGAAGTCTTGATGGCGGGTCATCAAGAATCGCCCAAGTGCGTTTTACCCGAATCAGGGTGGAAGCTCTGTGATGCTGATGGTTCTTAGGTAAGGAAAGGATGAGGTCGCAGTAGCATAAAAAAAAAGTGACAGCTAACGACCGGACAAAAGCAGACAGGTTAGGATCTCGAAGACCTCCTCGAATTACATTATTTCTGACCAACCAAGGAGATCCCGACAAAGAACGGAGAGTTTTCGATTCCCGTTCTTTCCAAGGGGGGGTTGTGTTGCCAGCGATAGGGAGGAGAACGACAGAGAGAGGAGAGACAGACAGACAGACAGACCTACAAACAGACAGCGACTAGGATTTCATAAGCTTCAGTTCCACTCACTTCAAATAACTCAAACACATACGACTTTGTGTGTGTGTGTGTGTGTGTGTGTGTGTGTGTGTGTGTGTGTGTGTGTGTGTGTGTGTGTGTGTGTGTGTGTGTGTGTGTGTGTGTGTGTGTGTGTGTGTGTGTGTGTGTGTGTGTGTGTGTGTGTGTGTGTGTGTGTGTGTGTGTGTGTGTGTGTGTGTGTGTGTGTGTGTGTGTGTGTGTGTGTGTGTGTGTGTGTGTGTGTGTGTGTGTGTGTGTGTGTGTGTGTGTGTGTGTGTGTGTGTGTGTGTGTGTGTGTTATAAATTTGATATGCCTTGCACTGTTTTTACAATATACAGCAGTGGATTCACTTAATCCACATTGTTATCTCATGAACTTGCAGATTAATCCACATTGTTATCTCATGAACTTGCAGATTTCAATTTCGCCTTATCGTTATCAAACATCCCATAAGATTCAAAATTGCGATCAATGGTAAAGTGCTGGAGCAAATATCCCACTTTCAATACCTAGTGTATGATATTATATATCAATATCACGAGGACATCGAGAGAAAGGTAAACAGATTTCAGGCAATTTGTGGGACTATTAAAAGAACTTTAGGGAGAAAAACAAGAGGGGAAACTCAAATGAAGTTCTATAAGGTTATGGCACTCCCCACTCTCTTATACGGTTCCGAAACATGGGTATTATCTAAAAGAGATACAAGTCGTATACAAGCTGCAGAGATGAATTTCTTGAGATGCGTAAAGGGGTGTACACGAAAAAATAGAATAAGAAACGATGTGATAAGACTTGAATTTGGTATATTCTCAGTAAATGCAAGAATCGAGGTAGGGAGATGCCCGTTTGGGGCTACTTGACCAAGACCCATAAGCGAAATCTTCAGTCCCTCCTTGTCCGAGGATTGGGGTGGGCGTGCAAAACCCACTATCTGACCATCTAATAGAACCACCCGTGAAGCCCTGCGTGTCCGTTCCCTGGACGCCACTATACGGACACTGTCCCGAAAATTCTATCGCCGCACCGCCCGATTCCAGGGCAGCCACCTCATTAGCTAGCGCCCTCGGTCGCTACCAGTCTGTGTCAGGAAAATCTTGAACCCGGCCTCGGCGTACTCTCACCCTCAGTTAACTAATCATTAATTGACACCCACGGCGGGTAGCAGGCCACACCCTAAATTCAGCCCCATCCATCGTCCCTGCGGCAGGAGCTCTACTTGCAGCTCGGGACGCAGTATAGGAGCGGGCGACGGGCATGCCCTTCGTCCCGTACAGCCCTCGAACTTGTTGCTACCTCAACAAGTTTTAAAATATGGGCCTGAAGGGAAAAGACATGTAGGAAGATCACGTAAAAGATGGATTGAAAACAGAGGCCGGAACGGTTGATGTCGCCTAATCCTGTAATGAAGCCTTCGCCCGTAGCAGCTAACATTTAGTAAGTACGCGTTTAGCGTTTACGACCACACAGTAAGTTCACGATTGTACGGTTAATAAAATTCAAGATTGTAAGAAATTTTAAATATCTTTCTAATTGCAGTCGTCTTCTTTGTGAATAGGACTGTCGTCTTCCGGGTAAATCGGCTGGTACGAGAGCTTGAACACGCTGAAGGTGATACAGATACAGCAATTGATTGCGGAGAATTTTCCATATGGTGGTGTGGCTTTGAATACCTTCCTGATGAGCGATTCTTCGGCATGGCAATTCTGGTTCCTCTTCAATTCTGACAAAAACTCGTTCCTCTAATTCAGCAGTTGAAACAGATCTCGGTCTACCGTAATCCTGAGTCGATGGTTGGAATGAACCAATCTCGCACATTCGCTTATGGATTTTCAGGAACATTTTACTGGAAGGCTGCCTACGATCTGGATAAGTTTCACGATAAAGGCGGGCTGCTTTTGTAGCAGATTCATTGGCTTTACCGTAGATAAAATGCATGTCAGCCACTTCATGATTACTATACAAATTTGCCACATCTAATGACAATTATGAAAATAACACACAATAAATAATAAAAACCAAACAACAGTATTTTTTTTCCTAATTATGTAGACTAAGGAACACGTTACCGAAATATTGGACTACCATTTGTGAACATCCTGTATAGTTTGTAATTACTTCATTCACAAAATGCGTCATTTGATTATTATATCACAAAATTTGATTATATCACAAAATGCGTCAAGATCGTTCCAGGCGTAACGAGAATCTAGTAGAACAAACTATGTTAACCTATGAATGTGTAATAGATTGATACAAAACATTGTAGTGTGTGTACAAATAGTATGCATCAGTGTATAGTACATAAGTTATACATCAATTGTGAATAACGTAAATACACGTGAGTCTCATAACCTACGTAGGCCTACTTAACCTATGTATTATTACATAGTTTTAATAATATGACAAATAATTTTAAGAATAGCAATGACTGTATCACTTTATATATATATATATATATATATATATATTTATTTAAACACTTTTTGCTACAGTCTGTGTCTTGGTGTATATGTATTTAATATTTATAATCACTTGGTACCCGAAACTTTATATTGGTACCCGAAACATGTTTCAAATAAGGAGAAAATATCTTGAGGTAAAGTGATTATAAATATTAAATATATATCCCAGGCTGAGGATGGGTATAACATGGTACCCAAAACATGTTCCTAATAAGGAAAAAAATATCTTGAGGTAAATTCATTATAAATATTAAATGTATTATATACATCAAGGAACGGACTGTAGCAGAAAGTGATTGAATTAATAAAACCATACAAGGTAAATAAGCTACAGTGAAGGAAAAAAACGAAAAGTGAAGTTATCAAACAACTTCAGGCTGAGGATGGGTACAAGATGGTACCCGAAACATGTTCCTAATAAGGAAAAAAATATCTTGAGGTAAATTCATTATAAATATTAAATGTAATATATATATATATATATGTATATATATATATATATATAAAACTCAATAAGTCTGAGGATTTATGGGTACTGAATACAAATCCACACCGTTACACCGATTGGCACCAAATTTTCCACAGGTAACCTTTGACACACGACAAAAAATACTGTCTAATATGGAATTTGATATTTTGCCCGTTCCCACGACTTAGGCCCTTTTAATTATGCTTTTTCGTTGACCAGTATAAAGATGTCAACAACACCATGGAGACCAGAATTAATTACCAGAGTAACAAGTAAATAAACAAATGATATTTAGCGGCATCGGAACTGTACCGTAATGTGCGATTGTATCGATATATTACGATGTGGAAAAGAAGAATTCTACTAATTGTAAATTGCCCTATTACTTAATGCAAAGCGAAAATAAGTGTTGTTTTCATTTGTGAGGTTAAGTGACAACAGTTTTTGGTTTTTAGTTTACTGCTAAAATAAATAAAAGCCATGGTTGAGGAAAACATAACGTTTAATGTGTTAACAATGCTTCTAACACAGTAACACTTAAAATAAAGAATTTAACGTTTTTGGTTTAACAAGTACTTTATAAATATCTCCAAAGGCTTTATAAACGGGTACTTTTAAATCTCCAAAGGCTGTTGCACCAATATAATAATTCAGTACAAGTTAAAATAGTACAAGTGTTGAAAACACCTTTGGAGAGAATTTGACTAATGAGTACAAAATTGTTATACAAGCTGACAGAACGCCATATAGACATAGACAATAAAAATTATATTAAAATACTTATTAAGAGTCAAATATTCGCGTGCGAAGCCGCGGGTAACAGCTAGTTAGGCTATACAATATTCATAATATTACTTCGAATGTGGGTTGGGGGTTCTCTAGTGTAAAACAGAACTGAAAAGACATTTTTTACGTTACGCGTCTAGATAAATCTCCGTGGAATAATACAGTCAAAGAGTGGGCGACAGAATACCTACTTCTACCGCCTACGGTCTCAAGATATCTGCTGATCCTGTCTAACGTCTGTCCAATGTTTTCCATCAAATTTGTCCATTAAGAATCTCCTCATACGGATGTTTTTGTCGATGTATATTAAGCGCCGCGATGACGTCATTCTGTCGCTTGGATGTGACTCAATTAGACATTACGAAAAACCGATTCCTTTGTACATAGTTCTAACACCACAGCTGTCATAAATAAATCACTTTCATTTTCTCGTTTTTCGTTATATTACAGCCCTTCCTATGGTATAGGGTTTATTTATTTGTTAATATTAATAGCTCCTTTCTTACCGCCTAAGCAGTCTACGAATTGACCATACACGGAAGGCAGTATGGTCTTCCAGTATAATTTACTGGAAGAAACAATAATACCGCCAGAATTACCGTTGTAAATTTTAAATATTTTACTATGAATATCTTACTAATTATTATGTGTATGCCAATTTTTTTTCGTGCGGTATAATTTAAAACCAAGTGACTCTACATTCGTTGTAACAGCGATTAGTGGAACAACAACTATTAATTATATGCAATAAAAATATATAGACTTAAATTTTTACTTTCTAAACGCTTGACTGCAATGTAGTATAACTAAACAATGAGCAACTGTTTATTTACATCCAAGAGTTTCTCTTTACGTTAAGTTAACGAACGTTATTCTTCATTGCTTTAAAAAAAATATATGATAATCTTCTATTATAGAATTTAATTTAATATATACGCTTCTTAGTCCCTAATTTTAATATTGAATTTGTAATTGAACATGTCGTTAATAACGTCTCTAAACGTTTACACTGTGAAGAAACATTTTAGCAGAATACGAGCGTCGGAGATGTGATCTGTTAGAGACTGCGCTCAAAGAGACAGGCAGCACAATGAAGACGTAAGCAAAGAGTTAACAATTTTTAATATCCGAGGTCGCAGCATTGCGTAAAACAAAGAGAAACGGATTGCTAATCTGAATAGGGTACCGGATTGTAGGTTGCCAAGAAAGTTGGGAAATTCAACCCTATGGGACACATAAGTACAGGAAGGCCTAGGAAGCTTTGACGAAGTGGATGTATTACCTCTGGGACTGGGACAAGAAGAAGAAGAAGAAGAAGAAGAAGAAGAAGATGATGATGATGATGATGATGAGGAAGTTGATATATTAAGTTAGCGGCGTTCTCGCATCCCGGCTTACATTTAGTTTGTCTCTCCCATCTTCCTCGTTTAGATTACGATTCTCTATCCCCTTAGTCACTCAGTCATTACAAGACAACCGTAGTCTTCCCTTTTTCCGTCTTTCTGCTGCCTGCCATTTACATAATTTTCGATGTAAACATTCTTCTGGCATTCGTCTCATGTGTCCTTCGATGTTTCCTGCGATGTCAGTGTATCCATCTGGTCTTGCTCTAATTTTGTCTGACCCTGTTATTCCACATGATATCGAAGTTGCCAGTAGTCCATTTCCATTGTTGTAAGCTTGTTTTTGCTAGAATTTTGGCTTGCCGGACTGTGAGGCCGTGGTCGAAAGTTTATGGTTGCAGACGGTCGGGCCGTACCTTCGACGGCCATCTTCAGTCCATCGAGTTACAGCAAAACGCTGTAACACTGACCAAGTTATCGCAGTCGGTAAACGTTAACTGTTTTTTGCGAATGTTTAGACTAACCAACAACTTTAGACCACGGCCTCACAGTCCGGCAAGCCAAAATTCTTACATCGACTTGAAAGAGACTTGAAAGCCTCAGACACCAATTTGTTTACACTGTTTTGTCTGCCATTTCCCATGCCTCTGCACCGTATGCAACAGTACGTACTCTCAACTATGAGTTTTTATAATCGTCTTTACACATGTTCGTTACGTTCCTATTACAAAGTAGTGATTACAATTGTCGAATCACCGCTTTATCTTTACCAGTCCTTTGCTTTATTCACTGTTCACGTCCTCCTTCTACAGATGCAAGAGTTCCAAGAAATGTACAGCTGTGGCCCCCGTCTTGCATTTATACTCTACGTTCAGTGTTTAGTTAACAGTTTAACATTGTTAAATAACTGTCTGTTATTTAGTCAGTTAAAAAATTGTTCTTGAGGGAACAGTTCTGGAACAAGTCTCTTATTTCAGTAACCTGGGTTACACTATCAGTATTGGGAATAATGCAGGCCGAGATATCACTATCACGAGGTTTCAGGTATGTGTGACGTCATACGTAGAACGTTGAGGAAAATGACAAGGAAAGAGACAAGGCTTCAATTTTATAAAACGATGGCAGTGTCTGTTTTACTATATGAATGTGTAATACTGGTTTCTACAAAGAAGATTAAAAACCAGATTCAAACTTCGAAAAGGAAGTTTCTGAGAAGAACAAAGTGTTACACAAGAGAGGATCGTTTGCGCAATGAAGATATGAGAGAAGATCTACAAGTATTCTCCATAATACTTGGGAGGAATTTCGAGTCAAGAATGTTTAATGAATTATGTCACCTATTCGGAATTCCAAAGACCAGAACAACGCCTCTCCATCCTCAGTCCGGCCGAACGGTTGAGAGGTACAATAAGTCTCTTGAAGAGCAACTGTCAAAGGTTGTTGTTGACAAGAACTAAACAGGCTGGGACCAGCGTATACCATTATTCCTAATTGCGTATACTCGTAGATCATATGGGTTATCAACATACGACACAAGCGTGGCATGACCAGCAAAACTGGTGTTTGAACCGGCGATTCGTCTTCCTGGACGAATTGATGTTCGAGACTCGATTCGAAGAGCCGAAGAAGTATTCTTCGCAATTAGAAAACCAACTGCGAGGAACCAGTCTCTTTATAAAATGACTACCGACGATATCCAGTGAGAAAATGAAAACGCGGTGCGGCATTCGTGGCAATAGTGTGGTGTGCCGGTTCGAAGCCGGCGGTTGCAAAATATGAATTCTAGAAGGTTTTCATGGTTGTAATATGCGTGAGTGAGGCGCGGAGCCGGCTTTTACAAAATATTTTAAAACAAGTCAGTTTACGGTAACTTAACGTGATACACTCGAAGACTTTGGTCGACGGTATGAGGGGAGCGGTGCGGTGTGCGGTTGCGCGCGCAGCTCGGCCAGTGAGGTGGAAATTGTTCTCTGCCGGATTCAGTCAACGCTCGTCCTTGCTCACAGAGTTCTTCCCCCTTCGTCTCTGCTCTTCGATTCGTTTCTGCGCAGTTTGGTATCTTCTACATGATTGAGTAGAGAATATACGACACCCCGGTAAGATTTAATTATTTTATTAGTTGTGTGGATATTTAATAACAAGATTTACGCTATCTTGTGAAGTACGTATTTATGTGTGGGTGCGACCTGACAAAATTATGTAAGACATAATTTTTTTTCTGTTGTACGCTACGCCCTTTGTATTGCCATGCCTTAGTATTTTCTGTTATAATGCGAGAAGTTTCAAGAGTCATTCTCATGGTAAAAGTGCTTTACATAAAGAAAAATTTAATTACAAAACTTGGTGTGCAGTCAAGTAGTGAACTGTGTGGTGCATGTAGCATACTGTCCCCGTCTTTGTTAATTATGTTCACAAATAGAGAATGAAGTGTGAGAGCTTCTGTGTATGAAACTTAATTGAAGGTAAAACATTCTCAAAGCTGTGAGTGACTTGCTGTTAAAATTTTTCTGACTAAATTATGATTACTGCTCTGCACGTGGCCGGTTTAACCTGCAAAAGTTTGTCGAAGCATGTTGACTGAGTACAGTTCACTTTATATGATGCCACAATGTAATAAGTTCTGTTCATAATGCAAATTCACTTATTCCATAGCTGAATGTAGACTATTTAAGCAGGTTGTAAAAAACTTTAATTAATTATTTTTGTGCCTTTGGTGAGAGTTAGCTGGCGGCCCGTTAAGAGGTTAATTACCTTAACTCGGGTGTACATTCTTATAGACTGTTCTCTAATTTACTTGATTCCTTAGGGTTCTCGCCCTAAGTCGGGTTCCTGGCTGGCTGTGAGCCGATCACCTGTTCAAGCTGTGAACCATATCAAGACCGCCTACGAAGAGGGAGATGGAGACGGGAGCACCACGTTGCACTCACCAGCACTTATGAGGTGACATTTATGCTTTTTCTTTTTTTGGGGGCCGAACCGGCAGTGTGCCTGTTTTACGAGAATAACTTAGATGCCCGGGGACCACGTGTCCAGACTCTATTTGGGAAGTGAACTGTGATCATGACTCTGAACACTTTAACTTAAAATTTCATATAACTTTTTATAACTCAGTTAAGTAACACTAAATGCTATGTCTGTAAGTGCGTGCTGCACTGCGAGAGCGCGCCATAGAGAGATTTTAATCTTGTACCATTTTTATTGTTGCATCTGTTTTACTCTTTCAAAATTTAATTATTGCCCAGTAGTTCTGTTCCGGCTGGAACAGCTGCGTATAAATTTTTAATTTGACTAGGGATTTCATATTTAAGGGCTGGGGACTTTCTGGGGGTTTTTCTTGGGGACTTTTCTGGGTTTACAATATGGGACTTAGTTTTCTGACACGCTGGTACAACTTCAGACAGGTTGATTGCCTGTCAACTTTTGTCCACTACATGTGGGCGCGCTCCCACAGATGCCAGAGCACAACCACCTTATTGTACTCTTTTTCTAATTATTTTATACAGTTATCTGAGGCTAACCGAAATGATTTATTAATGTTCTTGAAATATTTTAGCCGATTTTGCCCCTTGCACAAGGGCTAAGCTGATTGTTTTCTTAACTGGCAAGCACATATATGGGTTGACTTCACACGTAGAGAAGTTGCTGTTTAATTTTGAATATAAAACTGGTTTTCATCCTTTTCTTTTTGGGTAAATTAAATAGATATACATATTGTCCAAATCTTCTGATATTGTAAAGCCTCAATCAATTAATTTCTGTTATTAATGTACATAAGGATTTAATTCCTTTTTGAGATTTTGTGAAGTCAATACTGTCTAGAATTTTATAAACACTGTCTGGAAGTAGGTGAGGAGTTTGTTAACATTACCTGGTGCTGTGAACGGAACAAAGGTTCACACACTCATCATGGGTCATTAATAAACGGAATGCTAGACAAATGGGTGGTCCAGTTTCATTTATGCTTCATGAATTATTCGTCTTTAAAGGGGTTTAGAGTTTATGTTATCCTACTGAACGGGTGGCCGACGGGCGTATATTTTGTCACTGCCGGGACATAAGATGATAGTTGCTTTACCCAGTGGGTGGGTGCGTTACAGGGGCATGCGTGTTGAAAGTAAATGACTGTGAGTTGTGTACCTTGTGTTCTGTATGTGTGTTTTATGTGTCTAGCTAGCCACACGACGGGGAGAATTTTACATGTGTTTGTTTGTGCATTCTATATTTTATTTATGTATGTACATTTAACTTATATGCTGTTATATACACTTGTTCTGATGTAATTCTATTCAATTATATACACTTGTTCTTAGGCAAACTGGAATTATATATGCTAGTTGTGATTCAAATTTTTCTATTATATATATGTATACACATTTACTTTGTGCACACTTATGTTGATGTACACTTAATTTATACATGCTTGCCATGATGTACCTTTTGGTAGTTTTATATAGATCATATTTATCTTGTACACATGTATGAATTCCAGAGACATAATAAATCTGTTATTGTTATATTATGGCTGAGTTCATTGCAAGTCCCGTCATACTGGACCCAGCATAATTTTGCTTCTCTAGGCTCCTGCCTAGTTCTAAATAACTTGTAACCTCTCTTTGAAAGCCAGCAAGCAAGGAGATAGAAATTTAACAGGAAATAAAATAAATACCAAAAGCATAGAGAGGTTACAAATGGTAGCCGGAGCGTGGTTCATTCTAGGCTTGAACCCTTGGGTCCTGGTGTGTGACGGGGCTTGCGGACTCGGGAATATTAAGGCAGTTGTAAATTAATGATTGTTGTAAAATAGTCGATAGATGCCAGTGTAGGCTAATTGTAAGTTGTTTAAATTTGTGAGTCGGGTCGCACCACTGAGGCGGTTAATAGTGTTAAAAAATTTTGATAGCTGGTATTGCCGGGGAGTCTTAAATGTGGCCTGGAATATGGAACGTTCATTGGGGTCGGTGTTGAGCGTAGTATATTGACGGGATGCGGTGTGGCCCGATCGGAGATCGGTACCGGAACCGATTTTCGTCCGGTTGATGTTGAATGATTCTGTATTCCCGAATTAGGACTTGTACTTGATTGTTAGTGGGTTGTTGTGATTTATGTGTTGGTACGACGTGTGTGTCGGTTTGCTGTTATATGTGTTTAGTATTGTTGTTGTCTCTTGTCGCCTTTCGTGGGGGTTTGCATGGTTCAGAATAGGCCAGGTTTCCGCAGCGCTAGAGAACCCGGGGGTCTTCTTGATGGAAGAACAGTACTCAAGGTTTTCCTGGGTAGTGATTTTTCGTTTTGATGTTGTTTGTGGTTTGTTAGATAGGTGTTTAGAGCAGTGGCGGCATGAGTGTGATAAATCCCGAATTATTTCTCAAAAACGAGTTGGAGTTTGAAATTAAGTCCCGGGGTGGGAGGCCCCAAGGGGATGTTGCCTCGTTGAGGAAGCAGTTGAGAGACGCCCTCGCGTCCGGAGGCACAACGTCGCTTGTAAAGGTCACTGATGTGACGGCCGAGCTTGAGTTGTGCCAGGAGAAGTGGGGAGAGTTGCGGGAGGTAATGGAAGATTTTGAGTCGGCCCCTTCCAACCTCCGGGCAAGACAGAGAGTACGACAGCGAGCGGAACACCTGCAACATAGACTGGAGAACTTGTCCGCACAGACTACTATCGCGGAAGTCAGCGCTACGGTGAAGCTGATAGCGGAACAGGTGGCTAAAGCATTGCGGAACTTCGAGCCTGTGAAGTCCCCGCTTTCCGTGAGCTCTCCCCAGCCTCCTGAAATGAACATAGAGCAGACGTCGAACCCTGCGGCTCCATTGCCGACGCTTTTGGGAGGAGCGCGTATCTCGTATAATAACTTACCTCACCCCATGTCCTCAATTATGCAGGGGCTTCCGGTGGTGGACGGACTGGACGTGGACCAGTTAATGAGTTTTTTTCGGATTTTGTTTCAGCTGTCCGACTTCCCGGGGATGTCGGACGGCACACTTCTTGAACTCGTGTATCCCTATTGCCGGGGGTCAGTGGCTGAGCTGGTCGCGCGCACTATACGAGATGGCGGCAGTGTGGCGTCTTTCCATCGGGGGGTGTTGGACGCATGCGTGCCTGGGCTTTTGCGTAAGAAGCTGCAGGACAAATATTTTTATCGAGTACAAGCATACGGGGAGAATATTTCGAAGTTCGTGCAGAGCCTCCGTGAGGCGGTCCGGATTTTAGGGTTGGGACTACCCGAGAATGAAGTGGTACAGTGGATCTTCCAAGGGGTTACTCCCCAGGAGAGATCGCGCTTAACTTTTGCCGAGCGACCGCGGACTTATGAAGATCTGGAGAAACTGTGTGCGTTATCTCGCGCCATACAGTCCGTAGATGAATCCCGTGGGCCAGGAAGGGCCAGTCTGGGTGAACCCCGAGTGGTAGAACGACGGGTTGTTCAGTCCCAACCGCGACCAGAGAGAAATAATGGTGATCGGAGCGGACGAGTGAGGGGCGTTGTGTGCTTTCGCTGTCATAGACAGGGGCATGTTGCCCGCGATTGTCCGGAGGGTGGTATGCGTCCGGCGCTTCCCCCGAGGGTCCGGTATCCAAAAAACTAAATTATCAGGGGGGGACAAATCGGAGGTTGTCTTCCCCTCATTGCAAGACGTTTCTGAATTCTAGCGCCTCCAGGCCGAGGATAGGTCCAGACTCTTCTCAAATCAAGGTCCTTACCACCGTCCCTCAAATGGCTTCTGTATGCCCCTTCCTGTCGCTTGAGGTAAAAAAGGGTCAACTCAGAGCGTTAGTTGACTCCGGGTCAGCCCGATCTATCATCTCATCTCGAGTATGCGCGGACCTTGAGAAACAGGGCTTAATAAAAGGGTCGAGTAAGTCGTCTGTGGTATGCTGGACTGCTTCTAGGGAAATTCTGCCCATCTCCCGGGTGGTTTCCTTCAAGTTCAAAATTGATGGCTTTTCTTGGGTGTGGCCTTTTCTGGTTTCTCCGGCTCTGGGAGTTGACTGTATTGTAGGTGCCGACTTCATCGCTAAAAGTGGTCTCGTGTTGGACATCCATGGGCACCAGTGTTATTTTAAATTTAATCGGGGTGTAGTTATTCCATTTCTTGGATACCAGGGAGCTAAGGGAGGTATCCAAGAGGTTGCTTGTCCCGATTCGGCACGAGATCATCTCACTCCCGCCCAGCAGAGAGCTTTAGATCGTTTGTGTGAGGAATTTCCCTCTGTCTTAACTCCCAAGTTGGGACTCACACATTTATTAGAATATAAGATCCGTTTAACAGACACTAAGATAGTGAGGTCACACCCATATAAGTTCGCCCCTCCGAAGATGGCCGTTCTGAGGGAGAAGGTTCAAGAGCTTTTAGAGCAAGGGGTAATTGAACCTTCTAATTCCAGTTATGCCAGTCCAGCGTTCCTTGTGCCCAAGCCTGGGGGTAAGCATCGTATGGTAATCGATTACAGGAAGTTAAATGCTAATATTGAGGTGGATTCGGTTCCCCTTCCGGATCTCCACTCAGCTTTTGATTGGTTTAGTGAGGCCAAGTACTTCACCGTGATCGACCTCAACGCGGCATATCACCAGATACCCTTATCCAAGGAGAGTAGACCGTATACGGCGTTTTGTGTCCCGTGGAATTTATATCAGTATACACGGGTTCCCATGGGTCTGGCGGTGGGCGCCCAAACGCTCACGCGTCTGCTTGACCTAGTGTTCCAGGATGTGAAGTTTAAGTTTATTTTCAACTATCTAGATGACCTGCTGGTCTACAGCAAAACTTATGATGAACATCTGAGCCATCTCAGGGAGGTGATGAGTAGGTTGAGAAGAGCGGGCCTTACGGTCAATCCGGAGAAAGTGCGAATCGCCCAGGAGAGCATCTCTTTTCTGGGGCATCTGGTGTCGCACCAAGGCGTTACTGTAGACCCTGAAAGGACTCAGGGTATCCGGGATTTTCCCCCACCAAGGGATGCCAAAGGCATCGCCCGGTTTGTGGGGATGGTCAACTTTTATCGGCGGTTTATCCCCAATGCAGCGGAGATTGCCGCACCTCTAAATGAATTAAGAAAGAAAGGGGCCAAGTTTGTGTGGGGCGAAAGCCAGCAAAAGGCGTTTGAAACATTGAAAGAGGCTATTATTTCCCCGCCGGTGCTGAGGATGCCGGATTTTTCTCAACCGTTTATTTTACAGACGGACGCGAGTTCGGTGGCGCTCGGGGCGGTTCTGTCCCAAGTCGTTGATGGTGCTAGGCAGCCTGTGGCCTTTATTTCACGAACGTTGACCCAACAAGAAAGAAAGTCATCAGTATATGAGCTAGAGTGTTTGGCCGTTGTATACGCTCTAGATAAGTTCAGGCGTTTTCTGGAACACGCTGAGTTCCTGCTCGAGACCGACAATCAGGCTCTCTCTTGGCTTCTTGCTCATCCCCGGCAGCTGGGCAAGATTGGACGATGGGTGGTTAAAATCTCATCCTTTAAATTTAAGGTGCAACACATTCGGGGAACTCAAAATGTGGTTGCAGATGCTTTGTCCCGTATGTTCTCCCAGCCCAGCGAAGCCCAGCCGGAGCAACCCTGTTCTGTTCTACTCGACTTTCCGTTAGCTTTTACTGATGTGTTGCCCCATCAGTTAAATGATGAAGAGTTGGGTCCGATCATCCAAAATCTAAAAGAGGGTAACGTGCAGGTCCCCTACTTCTTGTCCAGGGGCGTCCTATGTTGCAGAGAGAAGAAAGGACGGGCCCCGAAGATAGTGCTGCCTAGCAAACTTGTGCCTATGGTCTTCAGCTACTATCATAATTCCCCGGTAGGTGGACATAAGGGAATTTCGAAGACCATTTCCAGTATTAGGAAGAACTTCATCTGGAAGGGCATGGATAGGGACATTGCGACGCGTGTGAAGGCCTGTCATCTGTGCGGCTTAAGCAAGCCTGCTCAAAACACTAAGTTGGGGTTGTTGTCATCAGAAGTGGCGAGCAGACCGATGGAGAAGCTATTCATCGACAACGTGGGACCTTTCCCGCGTAGCAAGTCAGGTAACGCTTACCTACTTGTCTGTGTGGATGCTTTTTCGAAGTTTGCCTGGCTACTGCCCTTACGGCAGGCAACAGCTCGTTTGACCATAAGCGCGCTTCAGAACCATGTTTTTCAGCATTTCGGTCTTCCGACCATCATTGTCTCCGACAATGGACCCCAGTTCATTTCGAGTGAGTTCCGGCGGATGTGTTTCGCCAGCGGTATCAAGCATGTAACCACTTCCCCGTATTACCCGCAGCCGTCTCATGCGGAGAGGTTCAATAGGAATCTGCGGTCCGCACTTATTGCCTACCACGCTGAACAACAGACTACCTGGGACCAGAACTTAAAGTGGTTACAGCTAGCTTTTAACACGGCCCTGCATGACAGTCATAAGGCCGTGCCTTTTGAGATCATGTTTGGATTCTCGCCCGCACTCCCGTTGACTAACTTGTGGAATATTGATGATCTTCTGCCACGGGAGCCCGATTATGGAACTGCGGAGAGATGGAGGGAGGCTCGGAAGAATTTGCTACGAGCGCACGAGCGGGTCCGTCGACGATATAATCAGGGGCGAATTCCGAACCCCTTTCAGACCGGGGACTGGGTCTACTGCCAGAGCCATCCGATCAGCTCAGCCGCAGACAAAAGAGCCGCTAAATTGTGCTATCGTTGGTCGGGGCCATACCGCATTCTCGGGTTTACGTCACCGGTGACGGCGCGGTTGGAAGAGCCGGGTGGTAATCCTAAAGAGATTACTACACACATTTCCAAATTAAAATTGTTTAAAAAGGGGTAAACGGGCTGGAAGGGGGGGTGACGGTGGTCTCTGTGCGCGTTGGGGATGTTTTCGGCTTTGAGAGGGTGTGCTCCGGGGGCGAGATCGAGCATATGGTAGCGGGTAGATGTTTCTCACAGTCCCAGTGGGGTTCGTCTACTTCAGGGATGCGCCCCTGCCTGCGCGAGCCTTGGTTTTCTCCAATTGTCCTTATGTCCGGAGGGAGCCATGTCCTTACCTTGGTCCCAGCCCATGACCGTAAACATCCTTGGCCATCCACCCTCCAATTTTCCTAACCTTACCCAGAGAGAAAAAAAAAAAAAAAAAAAAAAAAAAAAACTAGAAAAAGCAAAAAAAAAAGGAGTTAGAGAGAGTGGAAGGTGGGCGATGTCCGGCGCGGGGTCGATCTTGCTCCTCGTACCGAACATCGTCTACCGCATGCCCTTGGAGCACACTTGTAGAACACAATATATATATATATATATACTTTGGAAAGGTGCCATAGTCACAGTTGACATGGTTTGCCGTTAGGTCCCAGCGGGGACCACCGCATCATGGGGACTGTCGTCGCCCCTCTTTCCCCTTGGCCCGTGCAGTATGGTAGTGTGTAAAATGGGGAATAGTATTAGGGGATCTTCCCGTAATTACATGGGGCAGATGGCCCTGTTTAGGTGGCTATCGTGTTCTGGCTTGGGTGGACAAGCCTCAGGAGGTCGGAACTCAGGGAGCTCCCGAACTTTCTTTTGTCTTTCTTCTCTGTCCCTCTTTGCTGTGGGCTGGCCCTGATCAGGTCAGCGTGCAGCAACCGCACACTTACACTATACACCTCTTCTTTCGTCTCTTTCGTTTTCCCTTCTGAGCCTCTGTTCTCCTGGGAGCGGGTTTGCCTGGCCACCTTACCCACGATGTCCACCGGTTTTTCAGTTGGAAGTACACTGCAGGGTACTTTCCCGAGTTTTGTGGGGCAACCGGGTTGCCCTTTCGGGGTGGGGGTGTGCCGGTTCGAAGCCGGCGGTTGCAAAATATGAATTCTAGAAGGTTTTCATGGTTGTAATATGCGTGAGTGAGGCGCGGAGCCGGCTTTTACAAAATATTTTAAAACAAGTCAGTTTACGGTAACTTAACGTGATACACTCGAAGACTTTGGTCGACGGTATGAGGGGAGCGGTGCGGTGTGCGGTTGCGCGCGCAGCTCGGCCAGTGAGGTGGAAATTGTTCTCTGCCGGATTCAGTCAACGCTCGTCCTTGCTCACAGAGTTCTTCCCCCTTCGTCTCTGCTCTTCGATTCGTTTCTGCGCAGTTTGGTATCTTCTACATGATTGAGTAGAGAATATACGACACCCCGGTAAGATTTAATTATTTTATTAGTTGTGTGGATATTTAATAACAAGATTTACGCTATCTTGTGAAGTACGTATTTATGTGTGAGTGCGACCTGACAAAATTATGTAAGACATAATTTTTTTTCTGTTGTACGCTACGCCCTTTGTATTGCCATGCCTTAGTATTTTCTGTTATAATGCGAGAAGTTTCAAGAGTCATTCTCATGGTAAAAGTGCTTTACATAAAGAAAAATTTAATTACAAAACTTGGTGTGCAGTCAAGTAGTGAACTGTGTGGTGCATGTAGCATACTGTCCCCGTCTTTGTTAATTATGTTCACAAATAGAGAATGAAGTGTGAGAGCTTCTGTGTATGAAACTTAATTGAAGGTAAAACATTCTCAAAGCTGTGAGTGACTTGCTGTTAAAATTTTTCTGACTAAATTATGATTACTGCTCTGCACGTGGCCGGTTTAACCTGCAAAAGTTTGTCGAAGCATGTTGACTGAGTACAGTTCACTTTATATGATGCCACAATGTAATAAGTTCTGTTCATAATGCAAATTCACTTATTCCATAGCTGAATGTAGACTATTTAAGCAGGTTGTAAAAAACTTTAATTAATTATTTTTGTGCCTTTGGTGAGAGTTAGCTGGCGGCCCGTTAAGAGGTTAATTACCTTAACTCGGGTGTACATTCTTATAGACTGTTCTCTAATTTACTTGATTCCTTAGGGTTCTCGCCCTAAGTCGGGTTCCTGGCTGGCTGTGAGCCGATCACCTGTTCAAGCTGTGAACCATATCAAGACCGCCTACGAAGAGGGAGATGGAGACGGGAGCACCACGTTGCACTCACCAGCACTTATGAGGTGACATTTATGCTTTTTCTTTTTTTGGGGGCCGAACCGGCAGTGTGCCTGTTTTACGAGAATAACTTAGATGCCCGGGGACCACGTGTCCAGACTCTATTTGGGAAGTGAACTGTGATCATGACTCTGAACACTTTAACTTAAAATTTCATATAACTTTTTATAACTCAGTTAAGTAACACTAAATGCTATGTCTGTAAGTGCGTGCTGCACTGCGAGAGCGCGCCATAGAGAGATTTTAATCTTGTACCATTTTTATTGTTGCATCTGTTTTACTCTTTCAAAATTTAATTATTGCCCAGTAGTTCTGTTCCGGCTGGAACAGCTGCGTATAAATTTTTAATTTGACTAGGGATTTCATATTTAAGGGCTGGGGACTTTCTGGGGGTTTTTCTTGGGGACTTTTCTGGGTTTACAATATGGGACTTAGTTTTCTGACACGCTGGTACAACTTCAGACAGGTTGATTGCCTGTCAACTTTTGTCCACTACATGTGGGCGCGCTCCCACAGATGCCAGAGCACAACCACCTTATTGTACTTTTTTTCTAATTATTTTATACAGTTATCTGAGGCTAACCGAAATGATTTATTAATGTTCTTGAAATATTTTAGCCGATTTTGCCCCTTGCACAAGGGCTAAGCTGATTGTTTTCTTAACTGGCAAGCACATATATGGGTTGACTTCACACGTAGAGAAGTTGCTGTTTAATTTTGAATATAAAACTGGTTTTCATCCTTTTCTTTTTGGGTAAATTAAATAGATATACATATTGTCCAAATCTTCTGATATTGTAAAGCCTCAATCAATTAATTTCTGTTATTAATGTACATAGGGATTTAATTCCTTTTTGAGATTTTGTGAAGTCAATACTGTCTAGAATTTTATAAACACTGTCTGGAAGTAGGTGAGGAGTTTGTTAACATTACCTGGTGCTGTGAACGGAACAAAGGTTCACACACTCATCATGGGTCATTAATAAACGGAATGCTAGACAAATGGGTGGTCCAGTTTCATTTATGCTTCATGAATTATTCGTCTTTAAAGGGGTTTAGAGTTTATGTTATCCTACTGAACGGGTGGCCGACGGGCGTATATTTTGTCACTGCCGGGACATAAGATGATAGTTGCTTTACCCAGTGGGTGGGTGCGTTACAGGGGCATGCGTGTTGAAAGTAAATGACTGTGAGTTGTGTACCTTGTGTTCTGTATGTGTGTTTTATGTGTCTAGCTAGCCACACGACGGGGAGAATTTTACATGTGTTTGTTTGTGCATTCTATATTTTATTTATGTATGTACATTTAACTTATATGCTGTTATATACACTTGTTCTGATGTAATTCTATTCAATTATATACACTTGTTCTTAGGCAAACTGGAATTATATATGCTAGTTGTGATTCAAATTTTTCTATTATATATATGTATACACATTTACTTTGTGCACACTTATGTTGATGTACACTTAATTTATACATGCTTGCCATGATGTACCTTTTGGTAGTTTTATATAGATCATATTTATCTTGTACACATGTATGAATTCCAGAGACATAATAAATCTGTTATTGTTATATTATGGCTGAGTTCATTGCAAGTCCCGTCATACTGGACCCAGCATAATTTTGCTTCTCTAGGCTCCTGCCTAGTTCTAAATAACTTGTAACCTCTCTTTGAAAGCCAGCAAGCAAGGAGATAGAAATTTAACAGGAAATAAAATAAATACCAAAAGCATAGAGAGGTTACAAATGGTAGCCGGAGCGTGGTTCATTCTAGGCTTGAACCCTTGGGTCCTGGTGTGTGACGGGGCTTGCGGACTCGGGAATATTAAGGCAGTTGTAAATTAATGATTGTTGTAAAATAGTCGATAGATGCCAGTGTAGGCTAATTGTAAGTTGTTTAAATTTGTGAGTCGGGTCGCACCACTGAGGCGGTTAATAGTGTTAAAAAATTTTGATAGCTGGTATTGCCGGGGAGTCTTAAATGTGGCCTGGAATATGGAACGTTCATTGGGGTCGGTGTTGAGCGTAGTATATTGACGGGATGCGGTGTGGCCCGATCGGAGATCGGTACCGGAACCGATTTGCGTCCGGTTGATGTTGAATGATTCTGTATTCCCGAATTAGGACTTGTACTAAAAAACATGATCTCAGAGATGACGCCGCCACCGCTGGACCCGCAGCATCCCGATGGACCACAGCACCGCGAATTTCCGCGAATAAATTTTTTTATTTTTTTAATTTGGTTTTTTTATTTTTTTAATTAAATTGATTTGGTGGGATGAGGTTCAATGGACCACCAGCATCCGTGAATATAATTTTTATTTTTTTAAGAAAGTTGATTTGCATATCAGTGGGTGGTGTTGGGTGGGAGGTTGTTTTTTTTATTTCATATCAGTGGGTGGGGGGGTGGTTCCAACTCGAAGCATTATAGTGTATACTAAAATATATGATCAGGTGTACCAACCTTTGCATGAGTTCAAATTTGTTGTGTGTTATAATGTATATTAAATCTATATGATCAGGTGTACCAACCTCTGTAGTATTATTATAGTGTATAGATATTTTATATGAGCAGGGTTGTCAACATTTTCTGCGGTGGGGGGAGGGAAATTCAAATATGTGTTATATAGTGTATATATTAAAATATATGATCAGGGGTACCAATCTTAAATTATTGTGTGCGTGTATAGAGCAGATCTGCCAACATTTCTTTCTCTTCTGTGGTGGGAAATTCAAACTATATATGATCATAATTGTTACTCTCTCTCTCTCTCACACGGTGTGTATGTCTCTCTCTCTCTCTCTCTCTCGTTGTCAAACGTTATGCTCACCGGCATTATAGTGTATATTAAAATATATGATTAGGTGTACCAACCTTTACATGAGTTCAAATTTGTCGCGTGTTATAATGTATATTAAATCTATATGATCAGATGTACCAACCTCTGTATTATTCGTCCTCTCTCTCTCTCTCCCTCTCTCTCTCTCTCACACGTTGTGTATGTCTCTCTCGTTGTCAAACGTTATGCTCAAACTGTGGTCAGTACCGAGCGCATGTATATGAAATTAGAAAGTTTATATTTATTCGACAAATATTAACGTCCTCTCTCTCTCTCTCTCTCTCTCTCTCACTCTCACTTGTTTCTACTGTGTCAACAAATAGTAACGTCCTCTCTCTCTCTCTCTCACTCTCACACGTTTCAACTATGCAAGGTTTCATACCCTTTCTCCTGTCTCCCTCTCGTACATTGAGTAGTCGGTGTGATGAATAAATAATTTTAGCCCTCTCTCGTTGTCAAAACGTCGTCTTCATTTTCAATGTATTAAATAATTAATTAATAGTTTTATAATGCAGTCAGTGTGATTGATCCTTGTTAGAAATATATATATTTGGCGTCAATGAACTACTTACCTGTTATGTTGTTACAGACAATACTTCTGTTTTAAGGTTGCAGTTTACACACACATAGGTTCAGTAGTGTATAGCGAAATAAATTAAAATTATACACACACATGAAAACGGCGGCTGAAATTCATACAAATCTTCTGATGTAACAGTTCACAAAAAATAAATTAATTGTACACATGTTCAGAGGTGTAGAGTGAAATAAAATAAAGTCATAATTTGTTTAAATGATTAAATATATTTTAACATTCACAATATAAAATTCACAATTAAATAAATACATTAGAAATTGATATTTTTCGAAAGTTTATATATATATAATTGTGTGTCGTACTTGTAGAAGAAGCAACCTGCAACATAACAATACAACAACAACATTAAAATCATGTTAAATATCACACACACAGATGCACACGCAACGCGCGCACATACAGACGCATACGCAACGTAATCACACACACACACACACACACACACACACACACATACGCATACGCAACGCGCCCACACACAGACGCAAACGCAACGTACACACGTTTGGGTTACACCACACGTGCACGCACACACACACAGACGTACACGCACACATACGCAACGCACCCACACACAGACGCAAACACAACGTAATCATACACATACATACAACATGTACATGTAGGACCAATAAACAGATAACAGATTTAAATATGCTATAGTCATTGTAAGACGTTACAATCATTGAAGTGTTTAATAAGTAAATTGTATGTATGTATATATCACTGAATAATAATAATAATATAATCGTTCTAGTGTTATCGTTTGCTGCAACAGGTAAAGCAGTTACAAATAATTACATATAGGTTCAGAGGCGTATAGTGAAATAAATTAAAAATCCATTCATCAAAACTTTGTAAATTAGAATCTGCACTACATTCAAACATACGCACACACACACACAATGATAAAAAATTGTTTATTAAAAGTAGTTTGTTACCTTAACGAGGTACGATTTCCATATGTACTGTTTGATTCCTCATGCCTCGAAACACGAGATGTAGGTCGCTGGGGCTTATATGACGGAGCTCTTCATCTGTAAAGACGCAAGCATACCTCTTAGGTAGATATACACGATAGCGTAGCTCACCATCTTCCAACGTTACAAGCACAGACTTCCCATATCTTGTGTCCACATGCACCATGTTAACAATCGGATACTGCTTGTTCAATGTTAATTCTGCACACCGTTTGTACTCAATAGCAGAAACTGCATTGAATTTTGTGATAAACGACATTATTTATGAGAAGTGAAGACGTCTGTATCAAGCTAGGTGCAACTAAACAATGACTACAAAGAAGACTAGTGAAAGTAATGGTGGTGATGTGGTCATCAGGAAAGTTCACGTTCATCGCCCGAAGCTTTGCATGTACATACACACAGGCAGAATTAGCGCTGTTACAAAATATATATATATTAGGAAAGTCAAGCCCACAGACTACTAGAAATAGTTATCGTTTGAAAAAAAAAGAAACCACACATTACGAACTAATATCGTTACAATAATAATAATACATAAACTTACGTTTACGGTCGTCCAAACTGAAGTATGGAGTGACAATAACTATACAAATAATTACATATAGGTTCAGAGGTGTATAATGTAAAACAAAATACAGATTATATGATAAGTAAATTGTGTGTATATATCACTGAATAATAATATAATCGTTCTAGTGTTAACGTTTGCTGCAACAGGTAACGCAGTTTACAAATAATTACATATAGATTCAGAGGTGTATAGTGAAATAAATTAAAAATAGAAATTAATTCCTCATAAGTTAATGTCCTTTCAAATAGTATTCTCTGCACTACAGTCAAACATACGCACACACAGTGATAAAAATTGTGTATTAAAAGTAGTTTGTTACCTTAACAAGTACTGTTATCCTACGCCGTTGGGGGGGGGGGTCCTCATGCCACGAAACACGAGATGTAGGTCGCTGGGGTTTTATAAATTGTTTATTAAGTCTTTTAGAAATGGTCTTATACTTGAGCTTGGCCTGTTGACTATTGCTTTTAATTTTGTAATTTCTACAGGCGTTAACCGTTTCGGAGAAAAAAACCATTTATGGAGAAGATCCTCCTCCTCTTGTTTTGATGTGGTATTTATTCTATGATCCATCCTTCTTGTTCCTATAATAATAATAACAGTACCTGCTTCATTATCATATACATTATGTGCTATATATAAATATATACATAAGGCTTTCAACACACACACACACATACCATAAATCCAGAACAGGAAAGGTATTATAACAAACATTACGAAAACAAGTACGTACATAGATCAACGTTTAAACAAACAGATTATTACCTGAATAAATTTTTTTAAAAACAGGACAGCGTATTATCTATATAACGTTCTGTTTCAGATAAGAATAGTTTGAATATAAAATGAAAGGGTACGTTGTATTTTGTTATGAGAAAATGCATTTCTAAATTTCGTTACATTTGTCAAAAGAGCTTATTGATCAGACGTATGAGTAATTATATTAATCCTTATGTAGCAAATACGCACGGATTCGTAAAATACAGCACTCAGGTGTAGGGCAATTAATCCTTTTTGTATTGAACGTATTTAAGTAGGCCTACTCGTGATATCAGTAAATTCTATCTAAACGTCATCTCAACGGAATCATTAAGTTTTTCAAAAGATCTTATTGATCAGACGTATGAGTATAAAATTGGAAATCTACAAACACATCAAAAATATCTGTCAAACCCCTATCAAACAAAAACCCCCGTTCTTATCGAGAGACAACAGTAACTGACCTAAGCACATGTGCTTCATTAGGCAACAGACCAAAAAAATCAAATAGACGACTATAAGCTCAATTTAAATAAAATCTGAATATTCAATAAAATTTTTTTTTTTTTTTTTTTTTACTTAGTAACATATGCAAATCTTTTACTTACCTCTTAAATGTTGTTATACACACAATAGCCGATTGAACGATGAGTGTCTCATACAAATGAGAAATAGTGACATGTCGTCTTGTGTGTGTGTGTATGTATATATATATATATATATATATATCATACGGTGGTAGCGTACACGTTTGAAAGTTGATACACATTAAATTCTCTCTCTCTCTCTCACACACATTACAGAGATTGATATTAATTGCATGTATGTTCAGAGGTTGGGTGTCTAAATCGATGCATTTTACTTTCACTTTCTAATTTGACACATGGCTTACTTCCATACATAAATATCTATCGTCCATATCCGTCTACGAGTGTTGCTAAACGAAATTGAAAATGTTGTAATACATAACGTCCTGTGTAATAGTATGGTATGTTTTTTAGGACAGCCAAAAGCATGAAAGTATTATTTAAATCTGTATGGAAGTCATATATAAATATCGGGTCAGCGCTTGAATTATTTGCGCATGCGCATAACAGCTTTTTAGTACAGTTGCACACACACACACACACACACACACACACACACACATCGACACTCACTTGCAACAACGTCTTACTTATCACACGTTCATGCGCTACAAATTGATATATAAAACGTTTAAGATACACTATAATAACATAATACCAGCGTTATAACCGTACCTTTTGTTTTTCAGTATTCATTAATTCTCAGTAAATAAATAACACTCGTCAGGGTAATATGTCAGTTTATTACTAACCGCAAAGATGTCGGCTACTCATGATTTTAGTATTGAAAGTGAAAGAATAAAATCGTTCAAGTATTGGGAAGTGACGTTTATCAGCCCCGACGAGTTAGCGTTTGCGGGGTTCTACTTCTACCCTAGAAATTTCGATGTTTGTGGACATAGTATGTCATTCGTAGACGATAGAGTGGAAAGAAGGTGACAAACCTATGAAGGAACATTAAAAAGTTTCATCCGTCTGTGTGTGTTCGCGTGTGCGTGTTTGGTTACGTTGTGTACGTGTGCGCTCGTTGCGTGTATACGTGTGTGCGTGTTTGGTTACGTTGCGTATGTATGTGTGTGCGTGCACGTCAGATGTGTGATTACGTGTGCGTCTGTGTGTGTTCGTGTGTGCGTGCGTCGGATCATGACCGAGGTACGCCCTTTATTGCATGAGAATATACAAGTAGAGCAGAGCAGACACGTTTACGCAATATCAAGTGCACACACATACACAAATGCCAATAAACTACATGTAACTATATTACGTCTAACATGAAAATGCAAATTATATTTCCATTACCAAAATCTGACATGTTATACTTCATTATCCTACGTAACATTACAATGTTCTGTCTTTATTGTGTACTGTGACTTAAGCGTGCACTCACACACACACACACACCAGGAAGCCACAATAATAATAATAGTCAACCAACAACACATATGTACTTCACCAGACAAAAAAACCGGAAGGTTGAGGATGGGTACAAGATAGTACCCGAAACATGTTCCAAAAAAGGAAAAAAAAAAAATAACATCTTGAGGTAAATTTAATTATAAATATTAAATGTAATATATATATATATATATATATATATACAGCATTAACAGAATATTATGAGTATACGCGACAGGATTGCCTAGTATCGTCTGAATTGGTGGGAACATCTTTGCCGAATGGATGACTGCCGCATTCCCAAATAATTATGGAACTACAAGTAGAACCCCGCAAACGCTAACTCGTCGGGGCTGATAAACGTCACTTCCCAATACTTGCCCAGCTGATTATGATTACTTCCATTACCGTTTCTTCCGTCAACTCACTGACTACTACACAGAGGTTTTAGCAGAAAGGGACGTTGTTACCTCGATAGGATACTCTGGTTGCCCACTTTACAAATTTAATGTGACTGTAGAGTTAAAAAAGTCGTAACAGCTCGAAGTGTCGAGGTAACGGCGGGAATAGCCAAACTGACAAGTCCACGTCCATATGTTCACCTGTACATTCTCTCTTCCTTCAGGTATAAAATTAACGAATCATCTTCATTCATCTTAATTGTTATTTAAATAAGCAGTCTCTGTAATTCCAACTTTGTCGTGCTTACTTGCTGAACTGCTACCTGTCATGCTTCGGACGAGGCCTTTCAGTGTCTCAATCATTATCAAGTCCAAAACCACGACTAGCTAACCTTCAGCAGGAACGTGGGGAGGAGCAGACTGAACAAGGTAAAAAGTTCAATACCAATTGTCACAGTTAAGAAATTATTTTTGTAATTATGTAGCGTGCAAACTTGCTGATGCGAATTAACGTTTGAGTCATACATACTATGTCTATTGGTGCGTGTATGAAAAGTCTCACTCTTAACATCGTTTAGAAATTGTGTTGTAGATGAAACTTTTTAATGTTCCTTCATAGGTTTGTCACCTTCTTTCCACTCTATCGTCTACGAATGACATACTATGTCCACAAACATCGAAATTTCTAGGGTAGAAGTAGAACCCCGCAAACGCTAACTCGTCGGGGCTGATAAACGTCACTTCCCAATACTTGAACGATTTTATTCTTTCACTTTCAATACTAAAATCATGAGTAGCCGACATCTTTGCGGTTTGTAATAAACTGACATATTACCCTGACGAGTGTTATTTATTTACTGAGAATTAATGAATACTGAAAAACAAAAGGTACGGTTATAACGCTGGTATTATGTTATTATAGTGTATCTTAAACGTTTTATAATATCAATTTGTAGCGCATGAACGTGTGATAAGTAAGACGTTGTTGCAAGTGAGTGTCGATGTGTGTGTGTGTGTGTGTGTGTGTGTGTGTGTGTGTGCAACTGTACTAAAAAGCTGTTATGCGCATGCGCAAATAATTCAAGCGCTGACCCGATATTTATATATGACTTCCATACAGATTTAAATAATACTTTCATGCTTTTGGCTGTCCTAAAAAACATACCATACTATTACACAGGACGTTATGTATTACAACATTTTCAATTTCGTTTAGCAACACTCGTAGACGGATATGGACGATAGATATTTATGTATGGAAGTAAGCCATGTGTCAAATTAGAAAGTGAAAGTAAAATGCATCGATTTAGACACCCAACCTCTGAACATACATGCAATTAATATCAATCTCTGTAATGTGTGTGAGAGAGAGAGAGAGAATTTAATGTGTATCAACTTTCAAACGTGTACGCTACCACCGTATGATATATATATATATATATATATATATACATACACACACACACAAGACGACATGTCACTATTTCTCATTTGTATGAGACACTCATCGTTCAATCGGCTATTGTGTGTATAACAACATTTAAGAGGTAAGTAAAAGATTTGCATATGTTACTAAGTAAAAAAAAAAAAAAAAAAAAATTTTATTGAATATTCAGATTTTATTTAAATTGAGCTTATAGTCGTCTATTTGATTTTTTTGGTCTGTTGCCTAATGAAGCACATGTGCTTAGGTCAGTTACTGTTGTCTCTCGATAAGAACGGGGGTTTTTGTTTGATAGGGGTTTGACAGATATTTTTGATGTGTTTGTAGATTTCCAATTTTATACTCATACGTCTGATCAATAAGATCTTTTGAAAAACTTAATGATTCCGTTGAGATGACGTTTAGATAGAATTTACTGATATCACGAGTAGGCCTACTTAAATACGTTCAATACAAAAAGGATTAATTGCCCTACACCTGAGTGCTGTATTTTACGAATCCGTGCGTATTTGCTACATAAGGATTAATATAATTACTCATACGTCTGATCAATAAGCTCTTTTGACAAATGTAACGAAATTTAGAAATGCATTTTCTCATAACAAAATACAACGTACCCTTTCATTTTATATTCAAACTATTCTTATCTGAAACAGAACGTTATATAGATAATACGCTGTCCTGTTTTTAAAAAAAATTTATTCAGGTAATAATCTGTTTGTTTAAACGTTGATCTATGTACGTACTTGTTTTCGTAATGTTTGTTATAATACCTTTCCTGTTCTGGATTTATGGTATGTGTGTGTGTGTGTTGAAAGCCTTATGTATATATTTATATATAGCACATAATGTATATGATAATGAAGCAGGTACTGTTATTATTATTATAGGAACAAGAAGGATGGATCATAGAATAAATACCACATCAAAACAAGAGGAGGAGGATCTTCTCCATAAATGGTTTTTTTCTCCGAAACGGTTAACGCCTGTAGAAATTACAAAATTAAAAGCAATAGTCAACAGGCCAAGCTCAAGTATAAGACCATTTCTAAAAGACTTAATAAACAATTTATAAAACCCCAGCGACCTACATCTCGTGTTTCGTGGCATGAGGACCCCCCCCCCCCCAACGGCGTATGATAACAGTACTTGTTAAGGTAACAAACTACTTTTAATACACAATTTTTATCACTGTGTGTGCGTATGTTTGACTGTAGTGCAGAGAATACTATTTGAAAGGACATTAACTTATGAGGAATTAATTTCTATTTTTAATTTATTTCACTATACACCTCTGAATCTATATGTAATTATTTGTAAACTGCGTTACCTGTTGCAACAAACGTTAACACTAGAACGATTATATTATTATTCAGTGATATATACACACAATTTACTTATCATATAATCTGTATTTTGTTTTACATTATACACCTCTGAACCTATATGTAATTATTTGTATAGTTATTGTCACTCCATACTTCAGTTTGGACGACCGTAAACGTAAGTTTATGTATTATTATTATTGTAACGATATTAGTTCGTAATGTGTGGTTTCTTTTTTTTTCAAACGATAACTATTTCTAGTAGTCTGTGGGCTTGACTTTCCTAATATATATATATTTTGTAACAGCGCTAATTCTGCCTGTGTGTATGTACATGCAAAGCTTCGGGCGATGAACGTGAACTTTCCTGATGACCACATCACCACCATTACTTTCACTAGTCTTCTTTGTAGTCATTGTTTAGTTGCACCTAGCTTGATACAGACGTCTTCACTTCTCATAAATAATGTCGTTTATCACAAAATTCAATGCAGTTTCTGCTATTGAGTACAAACGGTGTGCAGAATTAACATTGAACAAGCAGTATCCGATTGTTAACATGGTGCATGTGGACACAAGATATGGGAAGTCTGTGCTTGTAACGTTGGAAGATGGTGAGCTACGCTATCGTGTATATCTACCTAAGAGGTATGCTTGCGTCTTTACAGATGAAGAGCTCCGTCATATAAGCCCCAGCGACCTACATCTCGTGTTTCGAGGCATGAGGAATCAAACAGTACATATGGAAATCGTACCTCGTTAAGGTAACAAACTACTTTTAATAAACAATTTTTTATCATTGTGTGTGTGTGTGCGTATGTTTGAATGTAGTGCAGATTCTAATTTACAAAGTTTTGATGAATGGATTTTTAATTTATTTCACTATACGCCTCTGAACCTATATGTAATTATTTGTAACTGCTTTACCTGTTGCAGCAAACGATAACACTAGAACGATTATATTATTATTATTATTCAGTGATATATACATACATACAATTTACTTATTAAACACTTCAATGATTGTAACGTCTTACAATGACTATAGCATATTTAAATCTGTTATCTGTTTATTGGTCCTACATGTACATGTTGTATGTATGTGTATGATTACGTTGTGTTTGCGTCTGTGTGTGGGTGCGTTGCGTATGTGTGCGTGTACGTCTGTGTGTGTGTGCGTGCACGTGTGGTGTAACCCAAACGTGTGTACGTTGCGTTTGCGTCTGTGTGTGGGCGCGTTGCGTGTTTGGTTACGTTGCGTATGCGTGTGTGTGTGTGTGTGTGTGTGTGTGTGTGTGTGTGTGTGTGTGTGTGTGTGTGTGTGTGTGTGTGTGTGTGTGTGTGTGTGTGTGTGTGTGATTACGTTGCGTATGCGTCTGTATGTGCGCGCGTTGCGTGTGCATCTGTGTGTGTGATATTTAACATGATTTTAATGTTGTTGTTGTATTGTTATGTTGCAGGTTGCTTCTTCTACAAGTACGACACACAATTATATATATATAAACTTTCGAAAAATATCAATTTCTAATGTATTTATTTAATTGTGAATTTTATATTGTGAATGTTAAAATATATTTAATCATTTAAACAAATTATGACTTTATTTTATTTCACTCTACACCTCTGAACATGTGTACAATTAATTTATTTTTTGTGAACTGTTACATCAGAAGATTTGTATGAATTTCAGCCGCCGTTTTCATGTGTGTGTATAATTTTTATTTATTTCGCTATACACTACTGAACCTATGTGTGTGTAAACTGCAACCTTAAAACAGAAGTATTGTCTGTAACAACATAACAGGTAAGTAGTTCATTGACGCCAAATATATATATTTCTAACAAGGATCAATCACACTGACTGCATTATAAAACTATTAATTAATTATTTAATACATTGAAAATGAAGACGACGTTTTGACAACGAGAGAGGGCTAAAATTATTTATTCATCACACCGACTACTCAATGTACGAGAGGGAGACAGGAGAAAGGGTATGAAACCTTGCATAGTTGAAACGTGTGAGAGTGAGAGAGAGAGAGAGAGAGAGAGAGAGAGAGAGAGAGAGAGAGAGAGAGAGAGAGAGAGGACGTTACTATTTGTTGACACAGTTGAAACAAGTGAGAGTGTGAGAGAGAGAGAGAGAGAGAGGACGTTAATATTTGTCGAATAAATATAAACTTTCTAATTTCATATACATGCGCTCGGTTCTGACCACAGTTTGAGCATAACGTTTGACAACGAGAGAGACATACACAACGTGTGAGAGAGAGAGAGAGGGAGAGAGAGAGAGAGGACGAATAATACAGAGGTTGGTACATCTGATCATATAGATTTAATATACATTATAACACGCGACAAATTTGAACTCATGTAAAGGTTGGTACACCTAATCATATATTTTAATATACACTATAATGCCGGTGAGCATAACGTTTGACAACGAGAGAGAGAGAGAGAGAGAGACATACACACCGTGTGAGAGAGAGAGAGAGTAACAATTATGATCATATATAGTTTGAATTTCCCACCACAGAAGAGAAAGAAATGTTGGCAGATCTGCTCTATACACGCACACAATAATTTAAGATTGGTAACCCTGATCATATATTTTAATATATACATTATATAACACATATTTGAATTTCCCTCCCCCCACCGCAGAAAATGTTGACAACCCTGCTCATATAAAATATCTATACACTATAATAATACTACAGAGGTTGGTACACCTGATCATATAGATTTAATATACATTATAACACACAACAAATTTGAACTCATGCAAAGGTTGGTACACCTGATCATATATTTTAGTATACACTATAATGCTTCGAGTTGGAACCACCCCCCCCCCACCCACTAATATGAAATAAAAAAAACAACCTCCCACCCAACACCACCCACTGATATGCAAATCAACTTTCTTAAAAAAATAAAAATTATATTCACGGATGCTGGTGGTCCATTGAACCTCATCCCACCAAATCAATTTAATTAAAAAAATAAAAAACCAAATAAAAAAAATAAAAAAATTTATTCGCGGAAATTCGCGGTGCTGTGGTCCATCGGGATGCTGCGGGTCCAGCGGTGGCGGCGTCATCTCTGAGATCATGTTTTTTAGTGTTTTTTTAGTGTTTTTTAAGAAGGCGGCATTCCTTTGTGAGTTTGAATCCTCATTTTCCCTCTACTATTGTTGTTGTCTCTTGTCGCCTTTCGTGGGGGTTTGCATGGTTCAGAATAGGCCAGGTTTCCGCAGCGCTAGAGAACCCGGGGGTCTTCTTGATGGAAGAACAGTACTCAAGGTTTTCCTGGTTAGTGATTTTTCGTTTTGATGTTGTTTGTGGTTTGTTAGATAGGTGTTTAGAGCAGTGGCGGCATGAGTGTGATAAATCCCGAATTATTTCTCAAAAACGAGTTGGAGTTTGAAATTAAGTCCCGGGGTGGGAGGCCCCAAGGGGATGTTGCCTCGTTGAGGAAGCAGTTGAGAGACGCCCTCGCGTCCGGAGGCACAACGTCGCTTGTAAAGGTCACTGATGTGACGGCCGAGCTTGAGTTGTGCCAGGAGAAGTGGGGAGAGTTGCGGGAGGTAATGGAAGATTTTGAGTCGGCCCCTTCCAACCTCCGGGCAAGACAGAGAGTACGACAGCGAGCGGAACACCTGCAACATAGACTGGAGAACTTGTCCGCACAGACTACTATCGCGGAAGTCAGCGCTACGGTGAAGCTGATAGCGGAACAGGTGGCTAAAGCATTGCGGAACTTCGAGCCTGTGAAGTCCCCGCTTTCCGTGAGCTCTCCCCAGCCTCCTGAAATGAACATAGAGCAGACGTCGAACCCTGCGGCTCCATTGCCGACGCTTTTGGGAGGAGCGCGTATCTCGTATAA
Organism: Magicicada septendecula; assembly: GCA_034769895.1. Taxonomy (NCBI): domain Eukaryota; kingdom Metazoa; phylum Arthropoda; class Insecta; order Hemiptera; family Cicadidae; genus Magicicada; species Magicicada septendecula. The sequence continues at coordinate 81,135,810 of CM068368.1, read as the reverse complement.
TAACTTACCTCACCCCATGTCCTCAATTATGCAGGGGCTTCCGGTGGTGGACGGACTGGACGTGGACCAGTTAATGAGTTTTTTTCGGATTTTGTTTCAGCTGCCCGACTTCCCGGGGATGTCGGACGGCACACTTCTTGAACTCGTGTATCCCTATTGCCGGGGGTCAGTGGCTGAGCTGGTCGCGCGCACTATACGAGATGGCGGCAGTGTGGCGTCTTTCCATCGGGGGGTGTTGGACGCATGCGTGCCTGGGCTTTTGCGTAAGAAGCTGCAGGACAAATATTTTTATCGAGTACAAGCATACGGGGAGAATATTTCGAAGTCCGTGCAGAGCCTCCGTGAGGCGGTCCGGATTTTAGGGTTGGGACTACCCGAGAATGAAGTGGTACAGTGGATCTTCCAAGGGGTTACTCCCCAGGAGAGATCGCGCTTAACTTTTGCCGAGCGACCGCGGACTTATGAAGATCTGGAGAAACTGTGTGCGTTATCTCGCGCCATACAGTCCGTAGATGAATCCCGTGGGCCAGGAAGGGCCAGTCTGGGTGAACCCCGAGTGGTAGAACGACGGGTTGTTCAGTCCCAACCGCGACCAGAGAGAAATAATGGTGATCGGAGCGGACGAGTGAGGGGCGTTGTGTGCTTTCGCTGTCATAGACAGGGGCATGTTGCCCGCGATTGTCCGGAGGGTGGTATGCGTCCGGCGCTTCCCCCGAGGGTCCGGTATCCAAAAAACTAAATTATCAGGGGGGGACAAATCGGAGGTTGTCTTCCCCTCATTGCAAGACGTTTCTGAATTCTAGCGCCTCCAGGCCGAGGATAGGTCCAGACTCTTCTCAAATCAAGGTCCTTACCACCGTCCCTCAAATGGCTTCTGTATGCCCCTTCCTGTCGCTTGAGGTAAAAAAGGGTCAACTCAGAGCGTTAGTTGACTCCGGGTCAGCCCGATCTATCATCTCATCTCGAGTATGCGCGGACCTTGAGAAACAGGGCTTAATAAAAGGGTCGAGTAAGTCGTCTGTGGTATGCTGGACTGCTTCTAGGGAAATTCTGCCCATCTCCCGGGTGGTTTCCTTCAAGTTCAAAATTGATGGCTTTTCTTGGGTGTGGCCTTTTCTGGTTTCTCCGGCTCTGGGAGTTGACTGTATTGTAGGTGCCGACTTCATCGCTAAAAGTGGTCTCGTGTTGGACATCCATGGGCACCAGTGTTATTTTAAATTTAATCGGGGTGTAGTTATTCCATTTCTTGGATACCAGGGAGCTAAGGGAGGTATCCAAGAGGTTGCTTGTCCCGATTCGGCACGAGATCATCTCACTCCCGCCCAGCAGAGAGCTTTAGATCGTTTGTGTGAGGAATTTCCCTCTGTCTTAACTCCCAAGTTGGGACTCACACATTTATTAGAATATAAGATCCGTTTAACAGACACTAAGATAGTGAGGTCACACCCATATAAGTTCACCCCTCCGAAGATGGCCGTTCTGAGGGAGAAGGTTCAAGAGCTTTTAGAGCAAGGGGTAATTGAACCTTCTAATTCCAGTTATGCCAGTCCAGCGTTCCTTGTGCCCAAGCCTGGGGGTAAGCATCGTATGGTAATCGATTACAGGAAGTTAAATGCTAATATTGAGGTGGATTCGGTTCCCCTTCCGGATCTCCACTCAGCTTTTGATTGGTTTAGTGAGGCCAAGTACTTCACCGTGATCGACCTCAACGCGGCATATCACCAGATACCCTTATCCAAGGAGAGTAGACCGTATACGGCGTTTTGTGTCCCGTGGAATTTATATCAGTATACACGGGTTCCCATGGGTCTGGCGGTGGGCGCCCAAACGCTCACGCGTCTGCTTGACCTAGTGTTCCAGGATGTGAAGTTTAAGTTTATTTTCAACTGTCTAGATGACCTGCTGGTCTACAGCAAAACTTATGATGAACATCTGAGCCATCTCAGGGAGGTGATGAGTAGGTTGAGAAGAGCGGGCCTTACGGTCAATCCGGAGAAAGTGCGAATCGCCCAGGAGAGCATCTCTTTTCTGGGGCATCTGGTGTCGCACCAAGGCGTTACTGTAGACCCTGAAAGGACTCAGGGTATCCGGGATTTTCCCCCACCAAGGGATGCCAAAGGCATCGCCCGGTTTGTGGGGATGGTCAACTTTTATCGGCGGTTTATCCCCAATGCAGCGGAGATTGCCGCACCTCTAAATGAATTAAGAAAGAAAGGGGCCAAGTTTGTGTGGGGCGAAAGCCAGCAAAAGGCGTTTGAAACATTGAAAGAGGCTATTATTTCCCCGCCGGTGCTGAGGATGCCGGATTTTTCTCAACCGTTTATTTTACAGACGGACGCGAGTTCGGTGGCGCTCGGGGCGGTTCTGTCCCAAGTCGTTGATGGTGCTAGGCAGCCTGTGGCCTTTATTTCACGAACGTTGACCCAACAAGAAAGAAAGTCATCAGTATATGAGCTAGAGTGTTTGGCCGTTGTATACGCTCTAGATAAGTTCAGGCGTTTTCTGGAACACGCTGAGTTCCTGCTCGAGACCGACAATCAGGCTCTCTCTTGGCTTCTTGCTCATCCCCGGCAGCTGGGCAAGATTGGACGATGGGTGGTTAAAATCTCATCCTTTAAATTTAAGGTGCAACACATTCGGGGAACTCAAAATGTGGTTGCAGATGCTTTGTCCCGTATGTTCTCCCAGCCCAGCGAAGCCCAGCCGGAGCAACCCTGTTCTGTTCTACTCGACTTTCCGTTAGCTTTTACTGATGTGTTGCCCCATCAGTTAAATGATGAAGAGTTGGGTCCGATCATCCAAAATCTAAAAGAGGGTAACGTGCAGGTCCCCTACTTCTTGTCCAGGGGCGTCCTATGTTGCAGAGAGAAGAAAGGACGGGCCCCGAAGATAGTGCTGCCTAGCAAACTTGTGCCTATGGTCTTCAGCTACTATCATAATTCCCCGGTAGGTGGACATAAGGGAATTTCGAAGACCATTTCCAGTATTAGGAAGAACTTCATCTGGAAGGGCATGGATAGGGACATTGCGACGCGTGTGAAGGCCTGTCATCTGTGCGGCTTAAGCAAGCCTGCTCAAAACACTAAGTTGGGGTTGTTGTCATCAGAAGTGGCGAGCAGACCGATGGAGAAGCTATTCATCGACTACGTGGGACCTTTCCCGCGTAGCAAGTCAGGTAACGCTTACCTACTTGTCTGTGTGGATGCTTTTTCGAAGTTTGCCTGGCTACTGCCCTTACGGCAGGCAACAGCTCGTTTGACCATAAGCGCGCTTCAGAACCATGTTTTTCAGCATTTCGGTCTTCCGACCATCATTGTCTCCGACAATGGACCCCAGTTCATTTCGAGTGAGTTCCGGCGGATGTGTTTCGCCAGCGGTATCAAGCATGTAACCACTTCCCCGTATTACCCGCAGCCGTCTCATGCGGAGAGGTTCAATAGGAATCTGCGGTCCGCACTTATTGCCTACCACGCTGAACAACAGACTACCTGGGACCAGAACTTAAAGTGGTTACAGCTAGCTTTTAACACGGCCCTGCATGACAGTCATAAGGCAGTGCCTTTTGAGATCATGTTTGGATTCTCGCCCGCACTCCCGTTGACTAACTTGTGGAATATTGATGATCTTCTGCCACGGGAGCCCGATTATGGAACTGCGGAGAGATGGAGGGAGGCTCGGAAGAATTTGCTACGAGCGCACGAGCGGGTCCGTCGACGATATAATCAGGGGCGAATTCCGAACCCCTTTCAGACCGGGGACTGGGTCTACTGCCAGAGCCATCCGACCAGCTCAGCCGCAGACAAAAGAGCCGCTAAATTGTGCTATCGTTGGTCGGGGCCATACCGCATTCTCGGGTTTACGTCACCGGTGACGGCGCGGTTGGAAGAGCCGGGTGGTAATCCTAAAGAGATTACTACACACATTTCCAAATTAAAATTGTTTAAAAAGGGGTAAACGGGCTGGAAGGGGGGGGTGACGGTGGTCTCTGTGCGCGTTGGGGATGTTTTCGGCTTTGAGAGGGTGTGCTCCGGGGGCGAGATCGAGCATATGGTAGCGGGTAGATGTTTCTCACAGTCCCAGTGGGGTTCGTCTACTTCAGGGATGCGCCCCTGCCTGCGCGAGCCTTGGTTTTCTCCAATTGTCCTTATGTCCGGAGGGAGCCATGTCCTTACCTTGGTCCCAGCCCATGACCGTAAACATCCTTGGCCATCCACCCTCCAATTTTCCTAACCTTACCCAGAGAAAAAAAAAAAAAAAAAGGAGTTAGAGAGAGTGGAAGGTGGGCGATGTCCGGCGCGGGGTCGATCTTGCTCCTCGTACCGAACATCGTCTACCGCATGCCCTTGGAGCACACTTGTAGAACACAATATATATATATATACTTTGGAAAGGTGCCATAGTCACAGTTGACATGGTTTGCCGTTAGGTCCCAGCGGGGACCACCGCATCATGGGGACTGTCGTCGCCCCTCTTTCCCCTTGGCCCGTGCAGTATGGTAGTGTGTAAAATGGGGAATAGTATTAGGGGATCTTCCCGTAATTACATGGGGCAATTTACCTGTTTAGGTGGCTATCGTGTTCTGGCTTGGGTGGACAAGCCTCAGGAGGTCGGAACTCAGGGAGCTCCCGAACTTTCTTTTGTCTTTCTTCTCTGTCCCTCTTTGCTGTGGGCTGGCCCTGATCAGGTCAGCGTGCAGCAACCGCACACTTACACTATACACCTCTTCTTTCGTCTCTTTCGTTTTCCCTTCTGAGCCTCTGTTCTCCTGGGAGCGGGTTTGCCTGGCCACCTTACCCACGATGTCCACCGGTTTTTCAGTTGGAAGTACACTGCAGGGTACTTTCCCGAGTTTTGTGGGGCAACCGGGTTGCCCTTTCGGGGTGGGGGTGTGCCGGTTCGAAGCCGGCGGTTGCAAAATATGAATTCTAGAAGGTTTTCATGGTTGTAATATGCGTGAGTGAGGCGCGGAGCCGGCTTTTACAAAATATTTTAAAACAAGTCAGTTTACGGTAACTTAACGTGATACACTCGAAGACTTTGGTCGACGGTATGAGGGGAGCGGTGCGGTGTGCGGTTGCGCGCGCAGCTCGGCCAGTGAGGTGGAAATTGTTCTCTGCCGGATTCAGTCAACGCTCGTCCTTGCTCACAGAGTTCTTCCCCCTTCGTCTCTGCTCTTCGATTCGTTTCTGCGCAGTTTGGTATCTTCTACATGATTGAGTAGAGAATATACGACACCCCGGTAAGATTTAATTATTTTATTAGTTGTGTGGATATTTAATAACAAGATTTACGCTATCTTGTGAAGTACGTATTTATGTGTGAGTGCGACCTGACAAAATTATGTAAGACATAATTTTTTTTCTGTTGTACGCTACGCCCTTTGTATTGCCATGCCTTAGTATTTTCTGTTATAATGCGAGAAGTTTCAAGAGTCATTCTCATGGTAAAAGTGCTTTACATAAAGAAAAATTTAATTACAAAACTTGGTGTGCAGTCAAGTAGTGAACTGTGTGGTGCATGTACTGTCCCCGTCTTTGTTAATTATGTTCACAAATAGAGAATGAAGTGTGAGAGCTTCTGTGTATGAAACTTAATTGAAGGTAAAACATTCTCAAAGCTGTGAGTGACTTGCTGTTAAAATTTTTCTGACTAAATTATGATTACTGCTCTGCACGTGGCCGGTTTAACCTGCAAAAGTTTGTCGAAGCATGTTGACTGAGTACAGTTCACTTTATATGATGCCACAATGTAATAAGTTCTGTTCATAATGCAAATTCACTTATTCCATAGCTGAATGTAGACTATTTAAGCAGGTTGTAAAAAACTTTAATTAATTATTTTTGTGCCTTTGGTGAGAGTTAGCTGGCGGCCCGTTAAGAGGTTAATTACCTTAACTCGGGTGTACATTCTTATAGACTGTTCTCTAATTTACTTGATTCCTTAGGGTTCTCGCCCTAAGTCGGGTTCCTGGCTGGCTGTGAGCCGATCACCTGTTCAAGCTGTGAACCATATCAAGACCGCCTACGAAGAGGGAGATGGAGACGGGAGCACCACGTTGCACTCACCAGCACTTATGAGGTGACATTTATGCTTTTTCTTTTTTTGGGGGCCGAACCGGCAGTGTGCCTGTTTTACGAGAATAACTTAGATGCCCGGGGACCACGTGTCCAGACTCTATTTGGGAAGTGAACTGTGATCATGACTCTGAACACTTTAACTTAAAATTTCATATAACTTTTTATAACTCAGTTAAGTAACACTAAATGCTATGTCTGTAAGTGCGTGCTGCACTGCGAGAGCGCGCCATAGAGAGATTTTAATCTTGTACCATTTTTATTGTTGCATCTGTTTTACTCTTTCAAAATTTAATTATTGCCCAGTAGTTCTGTTCCGGCTGGAACAGCTGCGTATAAATTTTTAATTTGACTAGGGATTTCATATTTAAGGGCTGGGGACTTTCTGGGGGTTTTTCTTGGGGACTTTTCTGGGTTTACAATATGGGACTTAGTTTTCTGACACGCTGATACAACTTCAGACACGTTGATTGCCTGTCAACTTTTGTCCACTACATGTGGGCGCGCTCCCACAGATGCCAGAGCACAACCACCTTATTGTACTCTTTTTCTAATTATTTTATACAGTTATCTGAGGCTAACCGAAATGATTTATTAATGTTCTTGAAATATTTTAGCCGATTTTGCCCCTTGCACAAGGGCTAAGCTGATTGTTTTCTTAACTGGCAAGCACATATATGGGTTGACTTCACACGTAGAGAAGTTGCTGTTTAATTTTGAATATAAAACTGGTTTTCATCCTTTTCTTTTTGGGTAAATTAAATAGATATACATATTGTCCAAATCTTCTGATATTGTAAAGCCTCAATCAATTAATTTCTGTTATTAATGTACATAAGGATTTAATTCCTTTTTGAGATTTTGTGAAGTCAATACTGTCTAGAATTTTATAAACACTGTCTGGAAGTAGGTGAGGAGTTTGTTAACATTACCTGGTGCTGTGAACGGAACAAAGGTTCACACACTCATCATGGGTCATTAATAAACGGAATGCTAGACAAATGGGTGGTCCAGTTTCATTTATGCTTCATGAATTATTCGTCTTTAAAGGGGTTTAGAGTTTATGTTATCCTACTGAACGGGTGGCCGACGGGCGTATATTTTGTCACTGCCGGGACATAAGATGATAGTTGCTTTACCCAGTGGGTGGGTGCGTTACAGGGGCATGCGTGTTGAAAGTAAATGACTGTGAGTTGTGTACCTTGTGTTCTGTATGTGTGTTTTATGTGTCTAGCTAGCCACACGACGGGGAGAATTTTACATGTGTTTGTTTGTGCATTCTATATTTTATTTATGTATGTACATTTAACTTATATGCTGTTATATACACTTGTTCTGATGTAATTCTATTCAATTATATACACTTGTTCTTAGGCAAACTGGAATTATATATGCTAGTTGTGATTCAAATTTTTCTATTATATATATGTATACACATTTACTTTGTGCACACTTATGTTGATGTACACTTAATTTATACATGCTTGCCATGATGTACCTTTTGGTAGTTTTATATAGATCATATTTATCTTGTACACATGTATGAATTCCAGAGACATAATAAATCTGTTATTGTTATATTATGGCTGAGTTCATTGCAAGTCCCGTCATACTGGACCCAGCATAATTTTGCTTCTCTAGGCTCCTGCCTAGTTCTAAATAACTTGTAACCTCTCTTTGAAAGCCAGCAAGCAAGGAGATAGAAATTTAACAGGAAATAAAATAAATACCAAAAGCATAGAGAGGTTACAGTGGGTTTCAACGGAGGAGACCAGGTTTGGTTGTACAACCGAAAGCGACGTCGTGGTCGCTCCCCAAAACTTCAAACTAACTGGGTAGAAGCTTATACTGTTAAAAAGAGAATCGAAGATGTTGTTTATCGGAAAGAACAGCGGAAATTCAATGTCGTCCATCTAGATCCAAATACCAAATATTGCTGCAGAGACAGTTTGCAAGTTCGGGACGAACAGGCTTAAGGAGGGTGCAGTGCTTTTTCTTGAGACGAAAGACAATTAACGAAACACTCATGAATATTCGAGATTGCCTTTCTGTAAGTTTCTCGGCTAGCCCAGTAAATACCGAGCCTGCACGGCGGTCAATATCGGGCTTCTTTGACCTAGTTTCCAGATTGTTCTAGTACCTGTAACTAAGTAATTATTCTCTGTGCGCCGCCCGGAAAGTAGTAGATATCTCTGGAACCTCTACGGGATATATATAAGCGTCAGTGTCCGGTTTAACAGGTAGATACAGCTGGCGATTTATTGAGTGTGGATCAAGTGGCTGTTGTGGATGAGTAGAAAGTAATTATTGTATTCACTTTGGAGCGAAACTGTAGAAGCTGACTTCTACTGCTGAATATTGGACGATTTAATTTGAATTATTGTATAAGAGCGCCTCTGTTGATGACTAACTTTTGTTTATGTCTAATTACAGTTTATAATTAGTGACTTCATTGGTGTCTGTTATTCTGTTTCCACTGAACCGTACGGCGACATGTGAGACAGTCGTAACGATACATACCGGCCACTAACTGTAATTTTTTGACTTTTAACGATTAATTTAAATCACTGCTTAATATTATCAGTGAATCCTAGGTTATTGTAATTTGCAAAAAAAAACGTATTTACATTCAGTGGAAGTTATAAAAAGAGCGTTTTAACCAGCTATGGTTTAGACCAGGGCCGGCCCCAGCGCTTCTGCCGCCCTGTGCATTTATGAGTGCCCCCTCCCTATTTTAACTCTGAACACATTCACGCACACTATACCTACTCTAAAGATACGACGATTGCTTTCAAATGACGACTAGGAATGTTTCCATTGTTGTGTTTATCAAATAACTAGAACTGTTTCGCGTTTACGATGCGGCGAACGGCTACAATAAAACTGTAGAGACAATGCAAGGAATCGTGAAACAATAAAAATGTATACCTATGTGATGACTTAAATTAAAAAACGAACTAAAATTTATTAAGATTGAAATATAACAAAAGTTGAAAACCTTAGTTAAAAAATATTCGTTTATCTTTTGAAGTGACAAACTCCTTTATGACTTCGTTGTAACCAACTGATTCAGCTAACTGATGTTCTATAGATACAGTCGCCAGACTACTCAGGCGAGTCTCGGACATACTCGATCTGAGATAAATTTTAATAAGTTTGAGCTTCGAAAAAGTCCTTTCTCCGCTTACCATTGTCACAGGTAATGTTAGCAAAATTCTTGTCTGCTGATGACTCATGCAAGGCAACACTCATTGTCAGGTTTACGTTCTCTCGTTCACGCGTTTTCGACTCTTCGTTAAACTCCGCTGACTGTATACATAAAGTAATTCTTACTAATGTCACATATTGAAATGAAATTAAGTGAATAATTTTATTTTTTCCATGAATTTCAAAACTTAACATCCCGGAATCTGCTGCTCTTTAAAATTTGCCGCCCTGGGCGGCGGCACGGTTTGCCCCTGCCTGGTTTAGACTTTTATTTACCTTTTGATTAACTATATGTTAAGATAATAATAATATATTTTGTTATTTAATTCTAAATCTAGTGCAATTTCTAACACTCGACCAAGGAATAATCAAATGTTATCCCAGTACAATCAATGGATATCTTGTACGCCTATACATTCACGACGATTTAGAAAGATGTAACAGTGCTGCCTACTTTTCTGCTGCTGTAATTTTCCATTTATGCAGCGCCAGACACTGAAAACAGAAATAGATAATAGGATTACGTTTTTACCACACTTTTATGTACGCGTTTAGTGCTGTATACTCATACAGTAGTATGCAATATACGTACAGTATGCCATTTAGAGTGTGCTCACCTAGTATTTAAAAATAACAGGTACGAATAAAACCGTTCCAAAAAATAACTTGTACAAATACCTGTTATTATATATGTATTCTACATATACCTGTAATACATAATTTGTTATAAGAAATAAATTAAAATTAAAGTATTAACAGTGTTACTTTACACTGTGACTTTATTAAGCTGTTACTGTTTAAAAGAAAATAAGAAACAACAAAATTCATAGCCCTATCTCCCTTTGTCAATACTAATTTAAGTTTTCACTAGGAGTAAACAAACAATGATTTAATATTAAATTATTGATTTCATTTTGGTTAGACAAATCAGTTTCGAAACTTAGGCAATGAAATTTAGGGTGCACGTAATAGCACAAAAAAGAATGTCAAAAAAATGTACGTGAGATGTGCAGTAAAGTTAAAATCATCTCCGAAATCTCATTAACAAAACGTACTATATGGCCTATCAGCCACTCTGTAAGTTATGACACAATTCGCTTTTTCAAAATTTACCAAGTTGGTGACTAGTATAATATATAATTTGTTATTATAATCTGTATTATATATCTGCATAACACGCGAGAATAAATGTAACATCAGTATGAACATTTTTCATTTATTAAAAACAGCTTTGTCACTTTGGCATAGAGATATTCTGAACCTCACTGTTTTGCTTCGTTTCGTACTTGTATGGCAATCGGCACTTGCGCAGAATGAAGTACTCAGCACCAAAAAGTGGCTTTATACTCGTGTACTCGTAATACTCGTAATACTCGTTTACTTGTTTATTCGTTAGTTGCGTAGGGGGCTCCCGTGACTCGGAACCGCGAAGCCGCGAGTAATCGGAAAGGGTATTTCGACTTTTCAGTTTTCAGTTATCGTTGAATCGGAAAAGGTATTTTAACTTTTTAGTCACTGTTACATCCGATCCACAAAAATACTGTTCCAAAATACGTGTTATAGGTATATCGGCCCACCTCTAATGCCATCGTCTTCTAAAACTTCAGTTTAGTTTCTTTTCTAGATTTATATTCTAAGGTTCTATGAATTGCTCCGCACCAGCTTTAATTAGTCACAAATAACAATTTGAAATCAACAAGGTACTCTCGTAAAATAATTCAAGTTAATTGTGTCCACACGCAATAATAAATGTCAACTACTAAAGTTCCGCACTAGTTAAAAACAATAATTACTTTTCACTGATCCGCAACAACCACTTGATCCGTACTGTACACTATCGCCAGAGCTAATTTCTAAGCCGGCCGTACACCCTTACATACACTCCGCAGAAGTTCCAAAACTGTTATGAGTACTCGAACAATCTGGAAGCTACTTTAGTTCACGGCCTTGACAGAAACACTGCACTTGTTCGTCTAGCCGAGAAATGTCTCGAACTCTTACGTAATTGCATCTGCCGATTCTTCGAGAGTGCTACGTAATTGCATCTGCCGATTCTTCGAGAGTGCTACGTAATTACATCTGCCGATTCTTCGAGACTGCTACGTAATTGCATCTGCCGATTCTTCGAGAGTGCTACGTTATTGCATCTGCCGATTCTTCGAGAGTGCTACGTTATTGCATCTGCCGATTCTTCGAGAGTGCTACGTAATTGCATCTGCCGATTCTTCGAGAGTGCTACGTAATTGCATCTGCCGATTCTTCGAGAGTGCTACGTAATTGCATCTGCCGATTCTTCGAGAGTGCTACGTAATTGCATCTGCCGATTCTACGAGAGTGCTACGTAATTGCATCTGCCGATTCTACGGGAGTGTTACGTAATTGCATCTCCCGATTCTACGGGAGTGTTACGTAATTGCATCTGCCGATTTTTCGAGAGTGCTACGTAATTGCATCTGCCGATTCTACGGGAGTGCTACGTAATTGCATCTGCCGATTCTACGGGAGTGCTACGTAATTGCACTGCCGATTCTTCGAGAGTGCTACGTAATTGCATCTGCCGATTCTTCGAGAGTGCTACGTAATTGCATCTGCCGATTCTTCGAGAGTGCTACGTAATTGCATCTGCCGATTCTTCGAGAGTGCTACGTAATTGTCGTCGCACTATATTAAGGTGTACGTTTTATACCATATTAAACATTTTGTTTCCATCTTTTAACTCCCAAATAGATATGAAAACAGTGTTGGGGAGATATAGCAGTTTTGACTAACAACTTTGTTAGTCTTGACTGGTCGTGTCAGTCGCTTACCTGTATCTATGAGAACAGAGATGTTTTGATAAAGTTTTTGTCGGTTTGACAAGATGATAATGGAAACCTCTTCTGATCAGAACTTTCCAGAGCATATCTCTTATTCAGACTATCAAACGCCTTTTGAAAATTATCCCCTTTTCTGACTTGAAGAGAGTCAGCGCGCGTTAATTTCACCAACAAGAAAATTAATTAATTACCTGTCTGAGGTTATCAACCAACAAGTGGGACCACACGAAAAGAATGCAAAGTACATAGACCTGATATTTGACGCTAAGTTACGCTGGAAGGGACACGTAAAAAAGCAAAGAACTAAAATTGACAAAAAATTCAGAAACATTTACTGGCTCCTCGAGGACATTCTGAGTTGTCTGTACATAATAAACTTCTTCTTCTTCGCGTCTCCAAAGATTACGTTATATAAACCTGTTCCGGCACCCATCTCATCCTCGCACGGCCCACGTCTCTTCTACCAATGGCTTTATAGTGGAGTGCCGCTGTCGGCAATCGATCCTCTGTCATCCTTTGCAGATGATCCCACCATTGTCTTCTGTATATTGAAATAATTTGATTTTATGCCCTTTACTTTGAGTTCTTCTCTGATATCTTCATTTCTTATTCTCTCTTGTAATGTATAGTTTGAAGTATTAACAAGAAACTGCATTTCAGCACTATGGATCTTGCCGCTTTCCTTTTTTGTCGTGACCAACGCCTCACTCGCATAAATCAATGGGGTATTGCAATTGTCTTATAAAATTCAATCCTTGTGCTGTGTCTTGTTTTATTTCTAAGATTTCTATGAATCGTACTACAAATGTTCCTAAATTTATTTATCTTCTCTCTTATATCATATTCAGGTTCATAGCATACTGCACATATTTGAAACGGCTCACTTGTTCTAAAAGCTGGTGTTTATAACTATCTTAGTGCTCACTGGATATTTACCTTGTAGGAGGGAATAGTGCAAATATAACTTTAAAAATAATTTCAGTAAGGAAGACATAATAAACTATTGATTTATAAACAAGTCCTTAAACTTGTCTGGAAATGAGGTGTACAACTCTTGGGATGCACAAAAAAAAGGAACTGAAAACGCCTCCAGATGTTTCAATACAAAGTACTGAGGTGTATTGTTAATTACCCATGGTACATACAAAATGAGGACATCCACATGGATTTGAAGATTGCTTCAATCGAAGGTGAAGTTCAGCGATTCGCCAAGAAGCATGCTGAACTTGTGCGAAAGCAAAATAGAATCAAGCCATTTGTTTTACTGTAGTGTGTCAAGTGAGAGGCATCACAAGAACAAAGGGATTAGTTTTTAAAGGAGTGCGCCATAGGATGCTCATCCTACACCTCGTAAATTACTGTAAGTTATGAGATGTAAGTTGGTAGACGGTCTTAGCCCAGTCTCAATAAAATAAATAGTAAAGAAAATCTTCTCTTCTGAATTACCTGTTTTGATACAAAAATGGCATCCACTGTGGAGCAACACCGCAATCCTATCTGTTCCTTGTTAATAATGTTGTTTGCTATAACCTTAACTCTATTATTGATTATTCTACAATATATCTTATGTACAGTATATAGCAGACTGATACGTCTGTAATCTTCACATTTACTTTTATTGCCGTTTTTAAAAGTCGGGTTGACTTTCCCGTTTAACCAATCCTCAGGAATTTTTCCTTGTTTCCAGCACACGTTAAACAAATGCATCAGCCTGAGGTGTAGACCACTTCCCGCATATTTTCAGCATTCAACATTGATTCCATCCATTCCTGTTGATTTTCTAGTTTTTAAGTTCTTGATTTCATCTACAGCTATCCAAAAGAAATGTCTTCCTTGGCATCCGATTGTCAAGCTCTCTTTCTCTGAGTTATTGTCTACCCACTACAGATTTTCATAGTATGGTCTCCAGGATTCTTTATCAATTGCGTTCAACTTTAACTGTATCTGTTTGTTCACCACAACTTTTTTCATTTACTTTACAGGTTGGTCAATTTTTAAGTTGGTTACTGGTCGGTCAGACAGTGCTGGATAATGAGACATAGGTCTATTTATTTCATTAGAGATATTTATTTAATCCCTAATATTATTTTAATCTGTTGATTAAACAGTTTCGTTTAGTTTTAATGTGTTTATCATTACCATGGTACATGTTACAAACGCAGTGGCTACTTTAGGTACCTGATATGTTTTTTTGTATCCGACGACGTTGTTTTGCAGAATCGTTAGAAATGTGCCTCTGCATAAGTTCAAGTCTCCTTCATTATATATAATAGTCGCCGAGTGGTTGGCTGAGTGGTTTTCACTTGTTATTATTACGTTGATTGTGGCAATGACCGGAGAATAGAGAAACAGACAACGCTGCTGCACACAATATCGTACTGTTAGGCGCGCCGGCGCAAATAACAGGAGAGACGTCTCGTAGGTCTAGCAACAGACCGAGATTCTATCCAGAGCTGAAGGACAATGTGCAGCTCTCCAATTGCCAAATATTCCGTTCTACACTCTGCTGTAATTAGTTACGTGTTCGAGTAAGTAACTAGGTTTAAAATTAAAGCCTTCTCCAAAAGAGCAACGCCTGCCGAGTTTGGGGGGGGGGAGTTGTTTGGAACCTTCCTTGGAATTTTGGACCACCGGACATCAGAAATAGTAATTTACAAACTTTATTAACTTTTCCTTTGTTGTAAAACTCTTTTTCACGCATTTTAACATTACGAATATAATACTAACGGTGAGAGTGATTCCAGGTATAAAGAATCATGTAAAATAGAGTCTGGAGAAATAACTAAATAGTAAAATTTGGGAACTTTTGGAACAAGCAATTTAAGTGATAAGAATTTAAACGTAAAAAAGTTTTTTCATTTCTTGATTCCGCTGCATCTTATAACAATGAAAAAACTATCCTAAATTTGTTTTTGGAATTTCAGTACAATCGCGTCTTAATTTATTTTTCTGTAAAAGACGAAAAATAGTAATACATTCCTCTTTAACTTTCTGATTAAAGTTGAAATTCACTTTTCGTATTAAATGAACAGTTTTTTCTCATAAATGCGATGTGTATATAAGTGAGGTCGCGCAGTACAGACCTGTGTAGCGATGTTAACGAATTGATCAAAACCTACTGACAGAAAAGTGATAACCGCTGACATCGCCAAGCGGTAATCTTCCAGAAGATTGCGTGAAGATCCTTTTTTCAGATTTTTACACGTGGTTTACGCCTACTTACAAATGTTTGTAATTTTACCGTAGAGTTTAGTTTGTGTAAAAATAATTTATA
Organism: Magicicada septendecula; assembly: GCA_034769895.1. Taxonomy (NCBI): domain Eukaryota; kingdom Metazoa; phylum Arthropoda; class Insecta; order Hemiptera; family Cicadidae; genus Magicicada; species Magicicada septendecula. The sequence goes on along the minus strand of CM068368.1, from coordinate 81,120,439 downwards.
TTCGGGTTTATAGAATTAGAAAATAAATTTATTAGGCCTAATGCTTGTCTATCAATATAAACTTTATTATTATTATTATTATTATTATTATTATTATTATTATTATTATCATCGTCATTGTTATTATTTAAACCGATAATAGATAGTTTGTATTACTGTACTTATAATATAAAAATTTGATAACGTGGTTTTACAAGAGACACATTCACGTTTAAATACAAAACATAGGACTAGAATCAATTGTTTATTCGATCACAGACATAAATCACAAAAAATTACGTATCCTCGTCTTCAGCGTATTCGTCGTCATCATCACTGTCGGTTTCACCATTCGTGAAGGCGTGAGTGTGGCAATAAGTATACGTTGTTGAACAACTGCAACCAGCTTTGCCGCATCCACATCTTTTTTCATAACCTAATTTGCGTCCACTAGACAGCATATTTAAAATCTCTTCTGGGGCCGGCGCTTCGGTAGTTGTGATCGGCACCAATAAGTTATTGTTGTTTTTCCATCCCCAGTGTTTCGGATCTAACGAATTGTTCCGCCACAATTGGATCTGGTAATAGACACGATAAGAATGTTGACGCGCGCTGGCCGAAGTCGGTGGTAGTCTCAGAAGCAACAGGTTGTTGGGTACTTTACCAAAAAGCTTTTCGAAGACACGGAATCTGTAACTGTTGAGACTCCGTTCGTAGATGGGAGCTTTATATAAGGCGAGAATGAATCGTTCTCCGGCCGCAGCAATTTCTTCGTGGGTCGCTTTTTTGTTGTTGAAAACAGTTACGACATCTTGCAAATCGTCTCTCGCATTCAGCAAATTAATGGTTTGGATTTTTCCTTTCCTAAAGAAGGCCGACGTCGTGTCGCAACCGCTGAAAGCGTGAGCGAACAGAATCGCTTTTCTACAGTTTCTTAAAACTTTCGACGTCCGTAAATCTCGTGCACTGTAAGTTCTTGTAGGCGACATTCCTTGTGTTCTTTTAAGAAATTTTATATCTTTGCGTAAAGGTGAAAGAGCAATGGCAAGTACCAGCAAATCGATATCCACCCCTACGATGAAAACTTTTTTGTTCAGACGAATTTTTTCAATAGAAGTATGTACAATCGATAAGTCAGCATCGTCCGTAGCAATAACCGTTCCGATTTTGTTTCTTCCAAAGATACTAGCTAATTCTGAGATTAAACACATCTTGTTCTTGGGATTATTTAAGAATTGCAGTTTTTCCGGAGCGAGCAATGTATTATGACAAATTATTTCAGGTGATTCAGGGACCCCCCCTTGGCGTCGTCGACGTTCGCTACCCTTAGTACTGTTAGCATTTCTTGAGTAGCCATCGAATACGATGGTGCATCTTTGACCGTAGTACTTTCTGATGTATGCGACGTAGGCCGCGTAGACCTTAGCGAATGTTCCTTGTGCTGGCCATTCCACGCGATGGATCAAATCGCCTCCATCGACCACGAATTCGGCGTTAGTTTTCTTAATATGCCGTTCTTTGACATTATCGAAAACCTTATATAATATTGATTTTACGGTTTTCCGCATCGACCCTTGTTCGTCGAACAAAGAAAGAGGTACCCAAGACAGCTCGTGATTAAATGAGTTTTTCAAACCGTCGATCGAGTCAACAGCGCAGATGATTCTTTGAAACAGCATAGTTGGATCGTTCTGCGTTCCTTCTTTTTCCGTTTCATTTGTACCGTTGGCGAACGAGTCTGTTTCCGCACGATTTTGCCGACTAAAATTAGAATCCTTAAAATAATCTTCCGCCTTAACGTAGTCAGCCGACGAGCTTTGTTCCCTGTCGTCTTGTGTTACAACAATACCGCTCGACAGCGAAACAAGGTGGACAATAGCGATCGAGAGATTCCGCACAGTCCTCTTCATCATCGTTCATTTTCATATCTGCCGGCCGCTGCGATAACTGCACGCTGATAAACGCTCCGAGGTTTTAATGCCCAAAAAACTATTTGCTGATCACCATACGCTGATCTGTGTGTGCACTTACTTTTTGTAAAATCTTTCCGACGGATTGTAACTTTAACGGGTTTCATGTTTATTCATTGGTGTCTCCTTGGCGTTCCGTTTGACCTTGCGCGACACCAGTACTCGCTGGGTATTGAATAATACTTTATGAATATTCTTCAGACGCAGAAAGTTGTAAAACGTTCTTCATGACTTGAAAACCCGAACTGATATAAAAAATGTCCGATTAGTTAAAATATTGAAAGCGTCTGTACGATACGGTCTAGATAAAATTTCCAAAATTCTTCGGAATCCGATTCTGCGAGATTAGTACAATAACCGCACAATGTTATTGCACAATAATCTCATGCATTGTTATTGCATAATAACACCGTAATATTGACCTATCAAAGTTACGCGCTTGTGTGCAATATCAGCAAAACCGATTCGTATGAAAACGTCACTGGTACCTTGAGAGGTTAAAAAAATGACAATTCTGCCTGGTCGGTATTCTCTGCTACGTCCAGAATCAATCAACACTCATACTGTGTCGTTACCTTGAGAATGCGATTTGACAACTGGCCTTTAGGCCTACATGTATCATAGACGAATATATTATATCGATGTTTATGGAAAGGCAATAAATGAAATTAATGTAATTAAGCGTTCAACTGATATTGTGAAACCACATTCACCTTCAAAATCGCAAGTGTTTAAGAAATTACAAAACACCATAAAAGTAATGTGCGTTATGGTCTCTACGGTGTTGTTCGAAAATCTTTCTAGTTGTACACATTTCTAGTATACATAAGTTATATATTATATAATGTTAATATTTTATAATTTAATAATATATAGTTAATTTATTATTCCAGTTAATATGTTATACTATTATATATTATCAAATTATATTAGGCCTACTTCTGCAAGTTGTTGATATTGTTTAAATTATCCTGGCGAACGATTCACTGATAGATTCAGTATCTGCAAAGGTTATAAATGGCTTAACAGTAATCGAAATGATTCGATTTCATATAAAAAACTAACGAATAATCGAATTTGTTTCGATTTTAATATAAAATGACGAACATTCGATTTAATTCGATCTCAACTGTCGTTCAATGTTTATTTACTTAATCAGCTGTTTTGTCGGTTATATTGGGCAAATTTTAGGTTTATTTAGCCTAGTTACTTTATTTTAATAAATTTATAATTTTAAATAGATCACATCCTTTCGTTTTTATTTGCGTTTGCTCTTTACTTAGTAAATTATTGTTACTGTAAATATTAATATTAATAGTTACTGTAAATATTAATAGTTATTGTTATTGTAAATATTAAGACTTTCCCAAGTATTCATTTTTTCACCTTTTTGTATGTTTTTAATTAACGTCATATCTTAAGTATCTGGAATTTGGTGATCAGGCTATTATTCAGACAGTGGGTGGTTAAATTAGATTTGTAAATATTTGGTTTAAAAAATGCATTGCGGTGCTGAAGGAATCTATCGTGTAGTTTTTTCTTTGTCTGGCCTACGTAAAATTTATTGCAATCTGGACATTCTGTTTTGTATATTACATTTTAAATTAAAATTTTGGCTACTATACTGAATTATAAAAAGTATAGATCAAATTTATCTAATACTGAATAATCTTGTATTAAATTTTTTAACAGGATTACATTTTTTTGTAACGTCTCGGCAAAGAGAAATTACATAGAAAATAAATCTCTTTTTGTGAACAATTTTTACATATTAATGTTATTTTAACCACTATTCTGCTACATATTCCTTAGGCTCTCACGGCCGACCTCGTAATTACTAAAACTATTTTCCGGACTGTAAGGCCGTGATCTTCCATTTTTACTTCCATGCTCCATAAGGAAATGGAAGTATGGTGATGGCGAAAAAAAATCTTGGTCGCGATAACGACTGATTCTGATTGTATTACCCTCAAAACATGAAGAAATGTCATTTTCCGACATTTTTTTTTTACTCATTTCTACTTCCTCAGTTTTACTTTAGAAAATCGGGTTAGTCTTGATATTTTAGGTAAACTTGTGAGGAAGATTGAGCGTGTAATAGGACGACAATTTTGCTGACGTAAGATTGTCTTTTTTGCCCGTGCGCCATCATTCACGTGTAGCTAATTTATCGTGTGGTGTTATAGGTTCTCTAATCAATGTGTTGTTTTTTGTGAGCTGAGCAGAGACAACAGCTAGTAAGCATTTGTATGCGTCTTCGTCCATTCTGAGATAATTACGAAATTCACCGGCATCCAGTTCAAAAATTATTGAACTATAGTAGTATGTGATAACACATTGCGTTTCTGCAGTAGATTTTTAGACCATTTTTAGGCCTCCTTTCTTTTTCCAAAAACACTGTCTAACACGGCGAACACACCACAAACACCAGTAAAAGCATCAGTTTCATACAAAGGCTCACACATTTTGACGAACACTACACTTCTAAAGACAAGGACAGTCCTGCCCGCCAATTTCGGAGTGACGGAACAGGGATTCTCATTAAGAAAGATCATAACCAATTTTTACCATGTAATTAGAACGTCAGCCGCTCAATTTTCCTTGAGTAAGCAAAACTGAATCAGTAAAATTGACCGTGTGTAATACCGTCTGAAGAGAAAATGGCGGTAATTCGATTGACAGTTGCGAACGGTAGTTGGTTTAATTTCGCATCAAAATTTAACCAACCGATGACTTTTATATACTCGAATCGGGTGAAAATAACAACTACTTCTGAGCTGCTGTGATTGGCAAAGTTTACAGAAAATTATGTAATTAATTCAGTCATTGGTAGGTTTTTGTACAGAGAATAGACATAATTCGCACAGAAGGAGCCGGAAAAGGAAGACGGCGCTAACCCGATTGACAGGTACCAAGGGTAGACGGTTTAATTTCGCATTAAAATTTATCCAACCAATGAATTTTTATATACTCGAATCCGGTAAAAAATTGCAATTACTTCTGAATTGCTGTGATTCTCAGAGTTTACAGGAAATATAACTAATTCAGTCAACGGTAGGTTTTATACAGGAAATAGACAATGACTGACTGCATTGAACGCTTTTGTCACAATATTTTTGTAAAAAATCAATCAGTTTAACGTGAGTAACCTTAATATAGTCGTTTCATCACGACTTAGGGCCCTTTTATGCACCCGATTTACATCGTACTATAACCAACGATAAAAATCGTTCGACATGTATAACAACATAAACAAGTGGACCGTTTTATGCACTGCCGCACGATAAATTTGATTGTTCCGAACTCAAAAATATATGTCGTGTCCTAGGAAACTCATCGGATAAAAGAATCAGACGAGTTCTCTGGACACATGGGCCATAATGGTTCCGTTTATGCGCTCGCGCGAGTTTTGTATCGTATGACTTTCAGACAACAGCGCTACCAACCTTCCTGCCTAGCGTAGGCGAGGCAGTTACGGCAAGTAATCGGTAATATTCGTGTCGTGGTGTGATTTTCTTAATTTGTTTTGTAAGTATGGAAGTTATTAATACAGGAAGACTCATAGTTAAAAGAATGAACATTCCGTCTTCTTTTCCTTCTTTTCAATATACAACACCCAGGATACGTTCTCAGTACTTAGGCAACGCTGAAAGAGTTTGTTGACATTCACTTCCGATATCTCTGACGCACGACAGAAATCGGAATTGAATCGGACGCAAAACTTATCGTACAACACAAATCGGGTGCATAAAAGGGGCCTCAGGGATTGCTAAGGGTTATTAACATTGTGCTGAAATGTATGCTGGTGGTTTCGCTCTGATCACTGTACAAAAAAATAACATCGTGCATTGTTCTCATTAGGAATGTTAGCGCGAAATTCGGACGGCGTACGCTTTCTGGATCCTCTTGTAGACCCCGGCGTCCTTGATAACGTACACCAGCCAGTAGTAGAATGTGTCGCCGTCCTGAAGAACGGTTCTGTTGTTCACGTATATCCACTGCAACTTGTGATGGTCCATCTCGGCGTACAACCGACTGCGTATGATGGTCGGGTCATCCGGTTGTTCCGTGGTGCCATAAAATTGGAGATATTCAATGGCGTCGGCACCTAAACACATTACGTTGAAAAAAGTTTACGTTATCGTTGTTAAACATAGTTAACCTTGTAAAAGTAGGCTACGTACTTAGCATATAGCACGCAGCAATTTTATTCTTTGTACACGGGATTGTGAAGAAGAAGAAGAAGAAGAAGAAGAAGAAGAAGAAGAAGAAGAAGAAGAAGAAGAAGAAGAAGAAGAAGAAGAAGAAGAAGAAGAAGAAGAAGAAGAAGAAGAAGAAGAAGAAGGACATATCTCGCAAATAAAACATATTATGGATTAGAAAAGCGCCTGACTTCTATAGCTTCATCTCAAGATGCACGAAATGAAAAATCTACAAAACACTTATCAGGCCGGTGCTGACATATGCTTCGGAAACCTGGACAATGGCAAAAAATAGCGCGAGACTTCAAGGTTGCTGTGAAAGACGGATTCTAAGAACAACATTTAGAGGAGTACAAGAAAATGGAATGTGGCGCAGGTGCTATAATTATGAATTATACCATCTTTACAAAGACCCGGACATTGTCAGGATAATGAAAATATACAGACTAAGGTGGGTTGGACACATAGAGAGAATGGAGGAAGGACAGCCTGCGAACCATATTTTCTACCAGAAACCAATAGGTAATAGAAAAAGGGGAAGACTACGAAGTAGATTCAAAGACCAGATAGAAGAGGACCTCGGAAAGCTAAACATGAGAAACTGGAAATCCAGGGCATACAATAGAGAGGAATTGAATCGACTCTTGGAGCAGGCCAATACCCATCAAGGGTTGTAGAGCCACGGCTGATGATGATGACACGTGATTGTGAGACGTATAAAGCAGCTGATTGCAATCGATTTTTATTCTGCGTAAAGTGTCGAAACTATAAATGCAAACGTTTCGGTATAGAATGAAAAGTCGTAATGACAGTCTACATAATAACTAGAACAATCTAATGACGGTAATCGTAAGACATTCCTACAGACAGATTCACAGGACGTCTCGCGCCCTGGTTGTTCGCGTTTCCAGCCTGGAGCCCGATGATGAACCCCAGGTTCAAACAGTGCAGTACGGTCGTTCGCTCGGCAGAAGGAGTTAAGGTGCGGTCCACGAATACACGATGGGCGTGTATATCGTGGGGGCATCTTGGAGTGACTTGCTCCAGCCAGTCGTCGATAGGCTCGACTGCCTGGAGGCGAGTCGTCTGAATCGATGGGTTGCCACTACAGGACGAATGGCTCCCGCGATTAAGCGTTTCATACCTCGCGGTTTTCATGGTCTGAGTTTCAGCAAAGCCGGTGTTGACTGGTTTTAAATTCTGTGCTGTCTGTAAGGCGGGCGCTGTGCAGCACCAGCACCGACAAGCCGCAGCCTATGGGCGAACATGTACGTGGATTACGTTGCTTGTCAAAAGCACTTTTACAAGTAACACATGGAAAAAAATCATAAGTATTTTCGATGTGCGTTTTCAGGCTCGTCTAATCCGCTCAGATATCCTACAGATTTGAAGCCCACATACGTATTGAATCAGAGACATGTTTAGTCACGGAGATCAAGAAGAGTATATTGATTTTAATAAACATAGAATGTATTCTGAAAACTTTACTGTTCAGCACTCTGCACACTAAATGTGGAACAAAACAAGTTTTCGTTCGGAGTAACCGGCCTGTCAAACAAATGATGACTTTGTAAACAGAGGCTTCAGGAACTCGAAAGTAACAATCATAATTTCGTGAGACGTAAAATACAATGCAATACAAATTAGTCTCGACTAATCAATTCAATGAATTTTATGCAATACTTATTTCAATGCATGTTTATCAACATGCGTTTTTAATAGTTTATTTCTGAGGCACGTAAGGCAATTTTATATTTCTTTTTCTGCAACAGACAGAAAAAATCTCTAATGAATCGGAAAGTTCTTTAAACAGTAAATATTTGTAAATCTGTGCTATAAAGCGGCAATATTGAATGGATTTGAATTGTGTTGAATACTACTGAATGTATTATCTAAGAATACGTATTTCCGTATTGCGTTTGTAGACGAACTGTGCATAATGTTTGCAGACGAAACGAACATTTCGTTCGTTAAAACAAAACTGAGTGAACCCGTTATTGCCTCATAAATATTAGACTATATGCAACCGAGATACAAAATTAAAGTTCTACAAAGTTATGGCAGTCCCTGTACTGTCCTATGGGTCTAAATTATGGACCACAACGAAGAAACAAAACAGTAAACAAGAAACAAGTTTAGGCCTCGGACCAAACTTTTTAAATTGAATGAAAAATTAAGGAGATTACAAACAACACTGGAAAGTACGCTCAGAAAGAATGTCAGATTCCAGACTGGCCAAACAAGTCTGGAAATACAAACCTATAGGACACTGGTGTGTGGGTAGACCCAGGAAGTTCTTACTTGGACTTGGTCAGAGGATTTTTGAAAGCGGAACAGGCAGCACCTTGCCTATGCCGCGTTGTGAAGACGATGTGGCCGACAAATCAATTAATTCGTAGGACCAACGGTTACACCAAATAGAAGTGACTTTACAGATCCGAGCATTAAGATTCCACTCGTACTTTTAAAAAAAAAAGAATGTTACTGTATTCAGGCTGTAATTATGTTTAAAAACCAGGCGTAAGCTGTTTAAGACTGAAACAATGTCAGGTCCGTAATCATTTAGAAAACTTTTTCTTTCCTGCCTTTGTTATTACTGCGGAGAATTCCACCTTGCAGAAAACGTTAATAGGCAAATCCTGAAAACATTTAGAAAAAAGGTTATAAATTAATAACTGTCATTAAGAAGAATTACGCATATATGAAGACCAAACGGAATGCATTTAAACTGTAACATTTTCATCTCTTCAGGTAATTTCATTTCACAAAATCGTAATTAACCTTAACTCCTACGTTAATGTTCAAGTCGTGCTCCAGTATTCTGCATTTGGTTTTTGATCTTACAAAGGAAATTTAGTAATTCATAAAGAAATATTCCTGACATTCACGTTTAGATCTTGAAACAAACTTATTTGTAGCCGTCCTTTTCATGGTGTAAGGTACAATTGCCACTTCCAGTGGGTTGATCTTTTACTTACAATCAACTACATTAGTCAACGTCTTACACTTAAACCGTTTACTAAACTACAAGAGCGTTAAACGTTCATAGCCCTTCCTTATTAACAACTGCATTATTTAAATTAGCCAACATACATATAAATAGTATTATCATTATAATTATTTGCAAAAAAATTAAGTTATTGAAATAAATTGGTAATAGTCCTAACTGTTTTATTCTCCTTCATATTTATGCATTATTTGAAAGAGACGTTCAAGTTATTGGTTTTTTTTCATTTATCTTAATGGTTTTGATGGCCATTTTTAATAGAGATAGATTAATTTTAAACTAGTAATACGATAGTTTTCTAAACGTTGGCAACGCTAAATAAAATGCAAATGCTTGATACACGATTTTACAAGTTTGATCATATTTTCGTTCTTTCAAGAGTCATCGATACCAGTTACTCCGAGTTTAGAAGACACCTTTTGTATAGTTTTTCAATGGACGTCACTGTGTATTTCACAGAGTCGTTTGCATCTGCTGTTTTATGAAGGTTATGAAATTCTGTAAAATGTGCTAGTCCTATTATCTGGTGAACAAGTGTTTCTTTCAGTAAAAAACGTTTTATACGGACTGAAATGGCCAAAAAAAAAAACCTGGGCTATTTTACAAGCATGGATTATAAAGAAAAAACTCTTTAAAGTCTTCTGTTAGTGCCTACCTTTTATACAAATGCTTGTTATACTACAATTTCTTGATACGAAAATTATTTAATATTTATTATTATTTACAATCAACATACATTGTTTCCTTACTTGGAACAAGTTTTGGGAATTAGATTTTTTTGTCATCATCCATCTTAGTTTTTGATCTTGTGAAATATTTGTATCCAAGCTGTTTGTTGCTACGGCTTCATGTTGGCTTCTGGTAGTCTAAATTGGTACTAGTGTGTGTGTGTGTGTGTGTGTGTGTGTGTGTGTGTGTGTGTGTGTGTGTGTGTGTGTGTGTGTGTGTGTGTGTGTGTGTGTGTGTGTGTGTGTGTGTGTGTGTGTGTGTGTGTGTGTGTGTGTGTGTGTGTGTGTGTGTGTGTGTGTGTGTGTGTGTGTGTGTGTGTGTGTGTGTGTGTGTGTGTGTGTGTGTGTGTGACTTTTTCGTTATATTATATGTATTATATGATTTCTAATGTTAAGTATTTTAAAAATTGTGTCGTGTTTTGTGTTCATTTGTATTTGTTCAGTTATTTGACTACCAAAAGCCAACAGGAAGTCATAGAAACACCTAACCTGGCAACAAATTTTCCACAAGATCAAAAACTAAGATGGCTGAAAATGGGAAAAATATCTCAAGTCTAGAGTGTTTCTTTATAAACCCAGCGACATTAATGAACTCAAGGCCTCTATACAGGAAAAAAATCACAGTCATACCAAACAACATGGTGCAAGCAGCGACGCAAAATCTATGGGACAGACTGCAGTAGTGCATACAAAATGATGGAGGACATTTGAGAGGGGTCTCATGTAAGTGAAAACTTACATCTGTAAATGCCATCAAGGAAACAATCTACCTTTTTATGTAGGGGGATTTCGTTGAAAGAGTAAATTTTTCGCAAGGACTGAAACAAAATTTCTTCCCATGGCAAAAAAAAAGAAAATCCATATAAAAAATGTTTGCAAAACCTTAAAAAAAATGTTTAGTGAAACGAAAAAATATTTTCGATATTCTTGATATTTTGAACTTCCTACACACTGATCTCGAAGAATATTAATATCACACCTAGTAGTGCTATATAGTTCGGTGGCTCAGTTTTGTACCACGAAGTATCTTCGAAGTTCCAGGCTGGGGCATGCTGCCGGTTCGGGCCGTGTGACCTACGCGTGGTCGACACTTCAGTCGTCCATTACCATCCCAGGATGATATCCGCAGGCTTTATCGATCTGGGACTGAAAAGTGACCTTTGATTTATGGTGCGCCAGGATATTGGAACCCGGCATTCTAGACTAATGGCCAAGAGCCATACTCACTGGTCTACTAAAGCATAAGCCTAGCGACGGTTTTAAACGTTTAAAGCAGGGTAGGAAACTTCAGTCTGACATATCTTTTAAACAATTTTAAAGTTAATTTTTGTTCTGAATCTAGGAAAAATGGGTACGTACGGACAAAATGTAAAATGAAGTTTAATTATCGTTAAATATGAATAGAATTGACTTAATTTTACTGTTATACATAATCAGCCTTGCTTTCCTGATAGACCTACAATTGCAATATTAGAAGAAATCGGCCAAGGAATATGTGGTGCTGAAATCAGATATCTTAGACCGGTTTTATATATATATATATATATATATATATATATACACATATGTCTAAGATTTGAACATTGCAAAATATATGACACCACAATAGCGGTGCGAAAAGTTCTCAGAAAACTGCATTAGGAGGAGTGTTATCCAAATTATATCTTTGTTTTCATGTAGGATATATCACGGACCGTGTCGAAATGCGAAATTTTCCATCCATTGTTTTCTACAGAGATACCGGTTTGGCTCGGCTGCGATAATCTTTCAGCAGCTATGAAAATAAAATTAGAATAAAAAATAATTGAGTCGATGAGAGACGCCTGACAACATCGTCCAGGTTGTTGGAGAAGGGCCTTAAGAATGCCGTGTACAGAAAAAGTGGCCAGAGATGAGGTTTGAAGAGGGTGGATGCAAAATGTTTCTGTGTACAACCATTGTGGAAAGGAGAAGCAGTATGTTTTGGTCATCAACTACACCATTTAAACTTGTCCATTACCATGATCGTGGTACTGATTGAGGTGTGTATTGGAAAGAGAGGGCCAAAACAGGAGTATACGGATAAAACAAAAAGAGAAAGAAAGGACGTAATGGTTAAAAGACTGTTTAAAAGGGACGAAATTGAAAGTCCACAAACCTCTGGGTTGAGGAGCATACGAAGAGATCTAAAAAAACTCTTACAAATTATTTCAAAACGCATTTTACCTTTCGTAATTAGAAATGTTTCGTAACACGATAGATAATGAAGAGTCTATAAACACAACAATACATGACAGGAAGCGAATAGGAAATAGGGCATATTATGCCAATAGCAGACTATTGAGAAGCAAATTCATTAGTCGCAACACAAAAATAAAAATATATAAAACACTTATCATTGACATGGGCATTGACAAAAAAGGAGGAACGCTAAGAATGTTTGAAAGAAAGACCGTAAGACGTGTTTATGACCTGATTAAAGAAGACGACGAAGGGAGAATAAGAAAACATCAAGATATAGATCAGTTATTGAATCATCAGGTCATTGTAAGGATTCATAGCGGCTCAACGAATACAATGGCTAGGTCACCCAGAGCGGATAGATGAGCAGCGTATGCCGAAGAAAATCTTGAGGGTGCAAGTCTATAAAAGCAGAAAGAGGGGCCGACCTAGGATAAGATTATTGGATGATGTGCTAGAAGATCTCAGAAGAATGGTTGTGATTACACTGAGATAGCAATGGACAGGAGAAGTAAGATTTTGGAAGCCAGGCCTCACGTTGGGATGTAGCGTTGAAGAAGAGAATAGAGAGTTATGTTGAGTCAAAAAATACAGCAGAGACTTCAGAAGGTGTGACGGACGGTAGCCAATTTCGTCCAGACACGTTTCCAGTGTATTTGTACATCCGTAAGCGTACATTCTTTATGAGTGTACGTACTCACATATTTCGTATCATCGTTAACGGCGTTTTGTAACCCAAGTGTCTTTTGTACGACTTTGGAGGAGATTGATGTTAGGACCCAGGGCTCAAGTTGGGCTGTAGTGTTGAAGAATAAGAATCAGCAAAGTATGCAAAGTCAAATAAAGATTGTATAGTATTTTTAAAAACAGGGGCAGTTAATTTAACAAGTCATAATATTTTATGTTATGATATTTTTAAATCTCTAATCATTCTAATAAGTTCACACTTCTTCATTGGGTAAGAGACAGAAATCGACTTACAAAGCTTAGGCCTATGTTTTATACTCACTTGGGATGGAAACGCTGAATCCAGCTGGCGTGAGGATGTCGAACACCGGCTTCTGGAACTGATGGTACAACACGGCCAGTTCACTCGTTGCTACTTTCAACACGCTGTATATCAAGAAAACTTCTTTAATCATCTCTTCGGATTCCTTTTACCTTCATACGGTTTTTGTATGTCAATATTACAGTTACTTCTAAAATAAACAAGCTTTCGATGTGCTATATTTTGGACAGCCACGTCAAAAGAAATTGCACTGTACCGCTGAAGTCAATATGCATGACTCTGTTATCCTTATCTCCTTACGATAAGTGTGAAATAACAAAAACACTTGTTATAAACATAACGCAGCCAATTAGTTGAAAATATTATTTAATGATAACATAAAACTATACACGGATTCTTTAAAATAAATGTACACGCAATAAATTTAATTACCTCATTTTGACAGGGATTTTAACGATACGAGTATAAAAAAATGATTTTGTTTTTATGTGTGGTCAAAAAGAAACATATAGTTTCTTATTTTCGCTGCATGTGATCACGTTTCTATGGTTTACGGAAGCAAAAAATATGTAAAAATTCTCCCGGAAAAACGTTTAATTTTCGCTTCCTTACTTTCGTGGTCGTATTCGTATACAGTAATCGCTAATCAAGACTTGTTTTTACACGTATCATACCACTGTCGTCTGTCAATCATATTAGATACGGAAATGTCACCAATACGTAAAAAGTAAGAGACAGTCCTGCTTCAATAGGAATGAAGCATATTATTACGTCTACACGTCGTAACGTTTAACTTATATTAATAATAACAAATTATTAAAATAATTATACACTTGACTTGTTTATAAACGACTACGTCCATTTTCATATATCTGCGTCTATCTTTGTTTGACTGGCTCTCTCTCTCTCTCTCTCTCTCTCTCTCTCTCTCTCTCTCTCTCTCTTTCTCTTTCTCTCTCGCTCTTTCCCTCTCTCGCTCGTCTGTCCACCTATTTACCACTCTCTCTTGTTTGTCTTCCTGTCTCCCACTGTTGTCTCTCTTTCCCCTCTCTCCTTTTGCTGTCTACTTTGTATGGATCTATCTATCTATCCGTGTCCCCTTACTCTCTCTCTCTCTCTCTCTCTCTCTCTCTCTCTCATCAGTCTGGCCATCTACCTTCCTCTCCCACTCACACTTTCCTATCTGCCTAATTCCCTCTGTATTACTTTGTATTTCTCACACACTCTCTCTCTCTCTCTCTCTCTCTCTACCTATCTAACTCGCTCTGTGTGTCTACTTATTTGTCTCTTCTATCTCTTTCTATCTCATTATCTCTTCCTTCTCCCTGTATCTCTACTCGTCTGTATGTCTATCTGCCTATCTATACCTCGATTCTTTTTCTGTCTCTCTCTGTCTCCCTCTGTTCCTGTCTGTTTGTCGTTCTAATGTAGTCTCCATCTTTATCACCTCTCTGCCAGGCTGCCTCGCTATCTCACTCTCGTTTCTCTCTCTCTCTCTCTCTCTCTCTCTCTCTCTCTCTCTCTCTCTCTCTCTCTCTCTCTCTGCTCAGTGTTCAACACCTCTGAGCTGGAAAGCGTAAAGGAGAAGACATCGCAAAAGATTCTTGAAAGGTCAACAAGTAAGAGGTCGGAAAACACAAAACAAGTTTATGTATATGTATGTTATATTACGGCTATAACCTTCTTTTCTGTCTGTGCCCTATAGACACGATTATTTTAAATGTTACCTAGGAGTATATGAGTTGTTTTTTTTTTACAACTTACATTCATGTGTTGTGATTTCTGCACCAGAAAGGAGAGGAAATCTATATAACCTATGCATAGAGGATAATTCATTTGATACTGTTCATAAGTTCAGATACCTGAGTAACATGATAGATATGCCTAATAAACGGTTCATAAACACGACAATACATGACAGAATACAAATAGGAAATAGAGCATAATATGCCAACAGTAGACTATTGAGAAGCAAACTCGTTAGTCGTAACACAAAAATAATAATATATAAGAGACTTACCGGTTGTTACTTATGGAGGCGAGACATGGACACCGACAAAACAGGAACAAGTAAACTAAGAAGGTTTGAAAGAAAGATCGTAAGACGTGTTTATGGTCCGGTTAAAGAAGATGACGAATAAGAAATAACCAGGAGCCTATTGAAGCATGAGGACACTGCAAAATTCATAAAGGCTCAATGCATACAACGACTTGGTCACCTAGAGCGGTTGGATGATTAGAGTATGACAAAGAAAATTCTGAGGGCACGGGTGTATAAAACCAAAAACAGGTTGTATAAGATGGTTGGATGATGTGCTAGAAGATCTCTGAAGAATGGATGTTAGGGGTCACACTGAGATGGCAATGGATAGGAGACGTTGGAAACAATTGGTGTTGGAACCAGGGTTCACATTGGGCTGTTGTGCTAAACAAGAAGAAGGTGAACCTTCATGAATGGAAATCCAAAATCACGTAAAGACGGAGATGTACGTAAAAGCATTAGTTCAATTGGCAGCAAACTAAACAAAAATTATCTCCTTATATGGACGTAGGTCCTCTATAAGGACATTCTCAATTACTTGTCTTGCTTGTAACATCGTTAGAAAGTCTCTCATTCACTTTTTCTCTCTCTCTGTCTATCTCCTCTCCCTCTATTCCTGTTTGCCTATCGTACTTACCTATTCCCATTCTTTTCCACCTCTCTCTCACTCTCTCTCTCTCTCTCTCTCTCTCTCTCTCTCTCCCCCCCGCTATCTCTAGCCGTCTGTCTATTTGTCTCCCTCTTTTTCTCTCTAACCTGCATGTCTATCCTTTCTCTCTCATTTAATTCTTTCTCCCTCTTTTGTCTCTGTTTCTCTATCTCTATCTTTCAGTCTGTCTATCTTTTTATCTTTCTGTCTATCTGACTCTCTCTCTTCCTCCTCGCCTCTCTTTCTCTCTCCCTCTCTATCAAGCTCTCTTCCTCTCTTTCTCTCTCAGAGCTCCTGCTCTTGCGAGCTTCACTGAGTCGGCTTTTGACTTTTATTTGCCACACCACAGTCTTCTCTGTTGTCCGTCTCAGAAATGTAATATTTTCTACCGCTATTATCACTTTGAGCGGTGTGTATTCATATCGCTTTTAATTTGTTGGCACTCAATATTGGTACTTGGGCTGATATGGTTGGTTGATTTAATAGGCGTTCTGTCACTGTGTATAAAGTGGTTTACATTATTAATTAAAACTGTTTAAATTAAAGGGTTTAAGAAACAAACTTAAAATTGTACAATGGGTGTTTAGTGTTCTAATTCAACGATACATTGCTTATGTAATCTGCACAAAAATTAACGAAGTTACTACATTTCTTTTCTAACGATGTCTAGAATTTGTTTTGATTTGATGTAATTTGTTTTCAATTACTCTATTGTCTTTATAAGAATCATGTATTTTTTGCGTTGTTAAAAATGTTTAAAGTCGTAATTATTTTTTCTGATTCCGAAATGCGAAATGGAATAAATTTAAATAAATATTTTACTACTTATTTACTCCTCGTTTCTAAAATATTGAGCGCGGTCCACACAACTATGTTCAAATACTAAAAATACCAGTGAGCATCCGTTTGAGACAAGAGTTGCCGTGGGGGTATGACAGAACTATTCAGTGGAATTAAAAATTGTTAAACCATAGTAAAAAGCATAAAGCAACTTCAAACAACTAATCATACCAAAATAACGTAAATGCAAATACGCGGTTTTACGAAGAAGATAGGCTAAACAGTTTGTTGTTATAGAATGTAATACTGGTCGTTTCAGTTATATTTAATTCCACACAAAATGTATCACTGAATAAAAGAGGTAATTTTTTACGTAATATAAAATTGTTTGTTATACGTACTGAGTGCTGTAAAATGTAGGATTTGAAAATTTTAATCAGCCGCCACTTAAAAATTTTTAAGATAACACCTTGATTTGTTTTGTTCTTACAGGAAATGGTAAACTTAAGCGGCCCATCCACTTACAGTTTTCCTTCCAAGTTGACTGGCAAGTCTTGAGCAATTTCCTTGTTAAGTCTCGACCAATTTCTTCGCAAGCCTCGACAATGTTAGTTTTTATAGTGGATGGGCCAGGCCCGGATTTAGGTGTCTTGCCACCCCTAGGCACTATTTTTAGCGCCTCCCCCCAACAAATAACTTCTATATGTTCAATTCTCTTTGACTGCTAAAGAAAAGTTGCTGAAAATACTCATTTCAACTATGTCTATTGCAAATATCTCATTTGATCATAAATCTAAAAGGGAAATGTGATGGATTTGTGTAAAAAACTACATTTTTTAATTTTTTTAATATTTGTTTACGTGTACACTTTAGTAGCACATAGATTAGTTTTATAACAAGTAATATACGTAGGCCTACTTTCTTTTTATAGGTTTATTTATAGACCTCCATGGTTTGGTTTTATCATCAAACATAGTAAAATCAATGAAAGTAATGTAAATCGGATAAATAGAACAAATAATTTAAAAGTGATTGAATAAGATCCCAAATTACACAAATGACTTGATTTTACATTGGCTTTCGTCTTGCATTGATCAGTGAAAATTCTTAAATAAGGTCTTCAAAGTTCATTTGTTCACTGTTTAAAAGTTCTGCCTCAACATGCAGGATTGAGAGTGAGTTGAGTTTTTCCTATTTAATTGTATATCTAACACATGATTTAATTCTTTTTAAAACAGAAAACGTACGTTCTGCCGAACAGTTAGAGACAGCTGTACACAAATACATACGGAGATCTATTGCAATATTTGGAAATGTTGGTTGAAGTTGCTCTTGTCACATGAATAACATCATATGCAGTGGGGTGTTCTTAATATCAGCATTTTTTATTAGTCCAGCAAAATGGAGACTTCATTAGCAAATGACTCTTCAAGATCATTTTTGTACAAAGATCGAAGTTTATTATCACGTTCAATGACAGTTGCAGATGGCGTGGTAGACAGTTCCTTAAAAACTACAAAATTTTCCGCTATTGAATCACAGGCATTTTTTCTTCTATGCAACTCAGATTTTAATAGGTCGAGTACTGTATAAAACGTGTCCACCTTGAACTTTTCTCTCCCATGAAGAATAACTTCAGACTCATTGTTCTCATCAGCCATCAGCCTAGTGTTTTCTTTTTCTTTGTCGTTCGTTACATGACTCATAGTCCATCTCACAACGTTTCTTTGCTCGTTTTTCATATTCATCAAACATATCCCGCAGGAAAGCAACAAACGTGATTAAAGACGCATACAGTATTACTACTTTTTCAAGTGAAGTTTGACTAACGTTCTCAAATCTTTCCAAAATGTCACATCACAGTTCCATCATCAATGTTGTTTCAAGTCTGTTCAAAGACTTCAATAACCCCGATGCTTCACTCCTTACTAACGGTTTCTCATTAGTATCATCTTCGTAATGCTCCAGAGCCAGTATCACGCTTTCTAAATTCCCGTACAGGCTCTTACTGGCCTCTTCTCTAGCGCTCCAACGGGTATCAGACAAACTCTTGAGTGTTTTACTTTTAGGTTGACTAAAACTTAGTAAAGATTCCACCTCTTGGTAGATGCAGTGAAAAAGTCATACACATTTTGAGTTAAGTTAAAAAATGCACATGCTTCCGGACAACAATTTGCAGCACAAGTGCCTACTAGATTAAGAGAGTGTGCTGAACAAGGCACGAAAAGTGCTTTCGGATTTTCACTCTTGATGCGCGCTTGCAAGCCACTATATAAGTTACTCCTGACATATTGCTGGCATTATCATACGATTGTCCTCTACAGTCAGCAATATCAATAGAGTTTTGACTCAAAACAGTCATCACGCCATTAGCTAAATTCTCTTATTTATGCCCGGGATGAGGCAAAAATAAAACTTTCAACGGGATTGCCATTTTCTTGTACATATCTTAAGACAAAGGATAATTGATGAGTGTGACTTACATAGGGTGTTGAGTCTACTATTATGAAGTAGTAAGTTACTTAGCTCGTTTTACATCGTCAATTATGATTTTTTTTACTTTACAAGCAAGCAATTCGATCACCTCATCACATATACAGTAACTGAAGAAAGATAGGAGGTTCATCCTGAGCCTGGATTACCGAATCTCTGAATGTGATCAGCTAGAAATGGATCGAATTCATATATTAGTTCTAAAGACATCATATATTCACCATTGTGCAGAGAACCAAATCTCCTCGAACGGGACATCCTCGACTTGCCAACTTTTTTACAACAGCAAATACTCTTTTCAGTAAATTTCTCCAGTACCGGTACTTTCTTTCGCTATCGACATACAATTCACAGTGCTTTTCTAGAGTTCCTAGGCCTTTTCTCCGGGTTAACAATTCAGTTCAGAATTCATATGTTCTTGAGAATTTTCATGAGCAGTTCATATTCTCCCAATAGTTTTCCACTCCGATACGCCTTCAGTGGCTAACTTAGAAGCTGTGTTTGATTTTCCAAATAACCTACACGAGGCACAAAATACTGAGTCTGTACTTTCTGAGTAAACTAAATAGTCTCTTGAAGTCGATTCGCCATTTAATAATTTTCCGTTAAAAATTCCTTTATGTATATCTGTTCTTACTGCCAAAAACTCTTTTGGAATGTTGAAAGTCACATTCTTTCTAATTAATACCTTTGAGTAAAAGTATTTACTATTTCTTTTACGAATTTGCTAACTGCTATAATTTTTTATTGTTCGACTAAGCTTTTCGTCATTACTGACATCTTCAGGTCTTAAACAACCTGGTAATGACGAAAAGCTTAGTCGAACAATAAAAAATTATAGCAGTTAGCAAATTCATGAAAGAAATAGTAAGGATGGCTGCTAATTTAAACAATACGAAGAATAAAAGTATTTAAATTGTCCTATCATCAACTGTCCACTCAATAGGATCATCACTAACAGTGTCATTAGTGTTTAAGGTATCTGAACATTTGTTTGTTACTTCACATTTAACGCCAGTTTTATTAGCCTCATTCAATTTAAAATCCACACCTTTACGCTCACTGTTTAAGTGTTCATTGTTTTCAGAATAAAAACCACTATTATCTAGATTAGATTTTTCAAAATTTTCACAACCAGATGCAATACCATGCTGTTGACACGAGTCTCCTTCCACATTATTTAGTTTGTCTACGAAAAAACCGAAAACATGAAACATGAGAAACATGAAAACATTTAACAAATAATTTTTCACCTCGTGCCACCCCCCTGAGCCTGCCGCCCCTAGGCACGTGCCTGGTGTGCCTAGTGGGAGATCCGGGCCTGGGATGGGCGGAACATGGCATGGCAAGGACAAGAAAATGCTTGCGACAAAAATCCTTGCGGCATTCAAACCGTTTGGAAGTTTTCACTGCTAGTAACGTCAGTGTTTTTCGCCGCGTACGCTGTTCACTACAGACTGTCCGTCAAGGTCACATCCCCTTGCGCTATTCACAACTCGTACAGTTTGTTTTATAGGTATTGGTTTGTCTATTGTGTGTTATTGTGTATTTATTTACTGTGAATTATTTATTTTTATTTGTGTATTATACTGAGTTTTATTGTACATCATGAGTCGAGATGTTTGGAGGGAGTTTTTAAACATATATGTCTCGATGTCGTGTTTATGAAAAGTTAAATCGGACGAGTATAGCGACAGAGATAAGCGTAACCAAGCTTTCCATAAACTCGTGGGCGTGTGTCGCAAAAGAGAACCAAATGCAAATACAATGCGGCCTAGAGACTGCGGCACAAGAAAATTTTAAGTCTTCATAACTTTTTCCTGTTGCTAAAAATCGTAGTCTATCACTTAGTTTTTCGTAAACATTTAAATCTTCTCGAAACTTAGTGTTTTGTTTTTCTAAAAGTGGCCGCACTTTCTCCAGGAGCGTTATGTAACTGGCTTCATCCGTACGAAGGTAATTTCGGCAACTATCTGCATCATTTAATCGTAGTTCATCTAATAAATTTACGTGACTGTTTAAGTTCCTTTGCAAAAAGCAACTTCGCGACCAAAGTCTTCTTTTTGCCTTCAAACACTTGCTAAAATTACAGCAAAACAGGCTATTTGATGGTTTTGAACGGGAGCCATATTGAAAACAACGACTGGATAACTGCAAAGTGCACTTATAAATGGACGGGCAGTTTCAAGGAAACTTGCAAAGAAATGTGCCGACGCTGTTTGAGACTTGTTGAGCCTTGCCAAGGCTTCACACATTTCCTTGTCATTTCTACTTGTTAATGGATGGGCCGCTTTACTGTGTATACCAAACTTCAACTTCACATCTCATTTTGTTCGGAAGCAATTAATTTAAATAATGCATACACGTACAGACATACTGAAGGAAAACGAACATTTTTCCTCATATGTTCAGTGGATACTGCCCCTTCAGTTTAATGAGTGTAATCATTTCCCGAAGTTTGACGTTATTTTTTGGGAACAGTCTGTATATTCGGAAAGAAGCATGTGGGAAATAAGGAAAAAGATTGTCAGTTTGAAAACTCTGTAAACGGAACTGAAAGTTTGCCTTATCAGTTAAGTGCTGATCAAGAAATATATATATAAGTTATAGCCTACATATTATATTTGAAATTTACCTCAAGATGTTATTTTCCCTTATTTCGAACATGTTTCGGGACCCTTAGTGTACGTGTATATATTAGTATTTTGTGTGTTTTCGATGTTGAGTGCTTTGAAAATTGTATAATGTTTTGTGTTGATTTGTATTTGCTCAGGTATTAGTTTGTTTTGTGTTTGTATATTTGTAAATTTTCCCAAATGTTCATTATGGTGCCTTTGTGTGGTATGTGTTTTACAGGACCGGCCCCATCGCTTCTGCCGTCCTGTGCAGTATTTGTGAGAGCCGCCCCTTCCTTATTTTAACTCTGAACACATTCACACACACTAGAGCTACTCTAAAGATACGGCGGTTCCCTTCAAATGACGACTAGGAATGTTTGCATTGTTGTGTTTATCAAATAACTCGAACTTTTTCGCGTTTACGATGCGGTGAACGGCTACAATAAAAATTGTAGAGACAATACAAGGAATCGTGAGACAATAAAAAGGTATGCCTATGTGATGACGTTAAATTAAAATACTATTAAACTATAATTTTATTTAGTGAATAATTTTTCCCCTCAATTTCAAAACTTAACATCCCGGAATCTACCGCCCTTTAAAGTTTTTCGCCCTGGGCGGTGGCACGGTTCGCCCCTGCCTGGAGCCGGGCCTGGTGTTTTATTAGTGTCCTGTTGGTTATGTCTAGGAACTCATGTCCAGTGTTACATATACATATCGTGGGGTTACCGGTTAAGTTACCTATCTCCATTTAGGTGAATATACGGGAAACTGAAATCAAACGTTTTCAAGCGCAATGATAATTCATTAAATTATTAAACTGATTTTCAGAGTTAATTTTTATTATTAATAGAGTTTTTGTGGATTACATAGCTTTTTGAAAATGAAAAGAAAATTTAGAAATTAACTTAAAAAATAAAAATAAAATGACACTGAAACATCACTGAAATTTGATAGTTTCACCATTAACCCCTTGACACATATAGGCTACATTTATAAGAATATGCATTGTGACTCAAAATAGCGCGGTAATCTCTTGGAAGCTGATTCTATAGCTAAATAATGTAAATATTCAAGTACCGTCTGCCTAGTGGCAAAAGCTAAAGAGCATGATAATGTCTTTCAGCCGCCAGCAAAACGCAACATTATTATGGTTACTAACTGACTGATTGTTTCTTTTGCGCAAATGTTGCGTTTAGTTGCCATCTCAATATTCTTATTCAATCTACAACGTTTTACTCGTTCGTTGGTTTCCCTTCGCTTCTCTTTCAGTTTCATGTTGTAGAATGCATCGATTTTCTCCTGCTCAGTCATCATCGACGCGAACGGTGTATTTATTAAGTACTCGTCCAATTCTTCGCGCATCAAGTCATCTTCCTTTCGTTTTTGTTGCGATGGGGCCGCTGGTACCGAAGCTTCACCGCCGACAGCAGCCGTTCGTTGCTGTTCCTTCTCGAGCTTCTTTCGTTCCCGACACTTTCTTACTCGCTCGGCATTTTGTCGTTTCTTGATCTGAGCCTTCTCGTCGCTGCTATCCATTGTCGAATGCTATTTTAGTCAGTCGTCACGTTTGTTTACTATATATCAACAGCAGTGTATTTCGCCACAACACAAAACAAACTTTTATTTACATATTGCGACGTATCAAAACAAACCTTTATTTACAATACAACAATCCCAATGACGTCATGCAATGATGACGTCACGCAGTGATGACGTCATACAGCGTTACATGTTACAGAAAGTTTCAAACGACGCAGTACAGACAAAAGAGCATGTAAAACCAAATTTATTCTCACTAAAACGTTTGCTTAAATTCAATGTCAGCAGCGATCATTTCTGTCTTGATGCGTTTACATATCAAATTTCTAGACTGTGGGGAATCGAAAGTGTGGAAGCGTCACGCAATGATGACGTCATACAGCATTACATGTTACAGTTTCAGCGTTACAGAAATTTTCAAATGATGGCCAGCCAAAAGACATTATCATGTCAAAATAAGAAACAACATGCATATAAACATAGGACCGACAACGGTTAGTTAGCGAGTTACGGCTCGCAAAATATTTCGCCCTGATTTCTGCTCCCACGGTGAAAAATTAATCCGTACTGAAATTCTTGGAGTATAAAGTAAAAGGTAAATTTGGTGGTTTCTTATGATTTTACTTCCATGTTCCATAAGAAAATGGAAGTATGGTAATGGCGAAAAAAAGAGATAAGGGCTGATTCTGATTGTACTACCCTCAAAACATAAAGAAAAGTCATTTTCCGAAAAGTCTGTGTGTATGTGTGTCTGAGTGTGTGTGTGTAGAATTTTTTCTATGGCGGATGATAACTGCCGAAAATTCATACAGAATCAAATAATGTTTTGCACGTGTGCCCGAGTTGTAGAGGACTTAAGACCTATTGATTTTTGTGAAGATCGATTAAGGGGAAGAGGTAGTTTACCAGCAACATTTTATGTTTTAACAAGAGTACTTTTTCCTATGGCAAACGATAACTGCCGCACATTCAAACAGAATCAAAAAATGTTTTGCATATGTGCTTGAATTGCAGAGTACTAAAGGTCTGTTGATTTTTGTGAAGATTTTGTGAAGGGAAGGGGTAGTTTACCTGCAATATTTTATGTTTTAACAAGAGTAAAGTACGTAATTTTGATAAATAAAGTATCCTGAAAATAATGTCATAATAATCCACTGTAGAAATATAGATGAAATATCTATAAATGAAAAAATTATTTGAAGGGGGAGGGGGTAATTTTCTATAAATGAAAATGATAGTTGAAGGCGAGGGGATAATTTTTTATATGTGTCCTACGTTATTGGTAACAAAGAAGTAGTTTGTTGTTAAAATTCCTTCCCGGGCTGTTTGGTCCAATGTTTTCTGCAAAACCAGACGTTTCGGCAGTGCCATCAACTGCCATCATCAGTGAAAGTCGAGTGCGCTAATTTGAGGTGGTATTCGTTAGTGACTACAGTCCTGAGGTTAAGGTTAAAGAAAGAAAATAGAAAGAATTAGTTTCTATCGAAATATTTCATTTCGAAAATGATGTTAAATATAAATCTTAGAACATGGAAGTCATGTATTTTAATAAATACCGATATACTCCATATCGATATTTTGATTTGATAATGGTTTGAAATAAATAAGGTCCAAGAACCCTACCTCAATTAAGTTTTAAGAAAAACTATGTAAAGCACACAAAAAACACATTGTTTTAGATTTGGAATAAAATAACTTTGCTAATTTGCTAATAAACAAATTAAAATGTCTAACTAAATTTGTAGAGAATTTAATTATAGAAAACTGATGAGTATAAAGTCTGTTAAAAATAAATAAGTTTGAAAAATTCTACTATAATTAAAAACAAACAGATCAAAATACACCAGAAAAGTTTTTAAAAAAATTTTTAACAAAACAAAGTTTTTTTGTAATGCTAAAATATTATAAAATAAATTTTAAAAATATCTTATAAAACTTATTATTATTTTTTTATAAGTTGACAATAACAGCTGATCAACAATGAAGTTTAGTGTGTAGTATTTGAAATATAAACGGTACTGTCCCAATATTCATAACCCCAGACATTTTCGATATTTTGATTATGCGATTTTTGGCTTCGATAAACAGTGAATATCGCACATAATGTTATGAAGGTAAAATTATACAAATTTTAATTTTGTATCTTGAAAAATAGTTGGCTGGCGGTTGTAATTGGTTTTGTTTGTAATTTCTTTTATGGAAAATGTTTGTAGCAGTAACATATCACCGGGGCGTGCCTGTGACGCCAAAAGTTGACGTAGTTTAACATGAAAACTGAAATTACACGTGGAAACCAATACGTCTGCAATTTAAAAACTGGTTTTTTCCGAAACCCACGAAAAACCCAACTCGAAGTAAAGCGGAGTGGCCCTTCCCTATTACTATACTTGTTTCCCTTTTTTATGCCAGAAATTAGTTTTTCAGTAGAACTCTTTTTTTTCCAGTAGTACTCGATTTTTCACTAATACTCGTTCTGTGGATAGATCACTGGGAAGAAACCAGACTCTTCCCAAGGACCACCCATTGCCTATTACTACACATGTCACTTTTTGACATGATAATGTCTTATGGCTGGCCATCATTTGGAAATTTCTGTAACGCATCACGCTGCATGACGTCATCATTTACCAGCCGGGAATCGTTAACTAAAACCGCGACCGCTAACGTGCTAACGTCCGTCGCAGATTAAAGACCTAACAAGCAAACAACACTGCATAGCTGTAGATAGGTATGTAACCAATCAGTCAGTCAGTAACCATAATAATGTTGCGTTTAGCTGGCGGCTGAAAGACATTATCATGCTCTTAAGCTTTTACCATTTGGTAAACGGTACTTTACATTTTTGTGGCAGAACTCGTTCTTTTTCGGTAATATTCGTTTTCAAACAAGTACTCGTTTTGTGGCTAACCATAAAAGAAACGTCCGTTATGTACAATATGTAGAGCGTATGTTGCCATTCCTTAATACATTAAGTTTTTTGTTTTTTTTCCATTAACCATACTTAAATGTCTGTATTTTTCAGTATATATTCGCTGTTGTAGTTTTGTTAATTTGTCAACTTAAAAACGTTAGGTTCATTATTTTAATAGCATTGTATAACATTGTAGGCTATACACAAGCATTATATACAGACATTAAACGTCATGGTTTTTTCCAACCACGGCTCTTATTTATTTTAGCAGTAAGCTAAAACATTGTTAGCTAACCTCCTAAATGAAAACAACACATATTTTCGCTTTACATTAAGAAATAGAACAATTTACAGTTAGTATACTTCTTCTTCTTCTTCTTCTCATAGTAATATTTCGATATAATCGCAGATTATAAACATCGAAAATGTACTGCGGGTACGCATAAGGGGACAGTTCCATACAAACATAATAAATTGTACATACACACACATATATTAATATAGAAGTCTGTGTATGTGAGTGTGTATGTGTATGCGCATTAATGAAAAAATAAATAAACGCAAACGTTGATTAAAACATATTGAAAAATATGTCAATGTGTATTTAAATCAAATTGTGAATGTGTAGTTACAGTCAAATAACGTTTCGTAAATGTATTTTCACTGCGTGATCAGAGTACACGTGGTCAATCTGCGGAACATTTTCAATCCACAATATCAGTTCAGTACGCGGCGAATCAGGTTTCGCGCAAAAATGTATTCACTTCGCTTATGTCTGTCACGTTCACATCCCTGCCGACGGATACGATGAACAACTTCTCGGCGCTTTTGATGGGAAACTCTCTGGCCTCTTGAAAGTACCCCACTATGTTGCAATAAAATATGTCGCCCAGCCTCACCTTATAATCGTCGTTGATGAACATCCAACATTTATTTTTCTCGTGGATCACCATTGGGCCGGAGCATCCGGACGGAGGCAGGTACGGTACATAGCGATATTTGTATTTATTGAATACGCAGAGAACTTTCATCGATGGGAAGCAGCCTGGATCTGTAAGCAAACACTTTGTTTTTGTTCGTTCACAACCCGCTTTGATTGACTTAATAATTTATAACTGTTTATTGTAAATAAATGTTTAAATATAGATTAGCCGTTAAATATACAGAGTGATTCAAAATTCCACGGAAATCTCTCGGGACCTGATTCTATAGCTAAAAATAAGAAAAAAAGTTCATATAAACATAGGTCCGAAAACGGTTCGTTAGCGAGTTACAGCGCGCGAACCAGTTCGCCCTGATTTCTGCTCCCACGGTAAAATGACGCCATACTGAAATTCGTGGGGTATAAAGTGAAGGGTAAATTTGGTGGTTTCTTATAGCTTTTAATCTGAAAATTTGAATAAAAGAGGTCCATACCTCTATCTTAATTAGTTTTTAAGAAAAACTGGGTGGCAAACGAAAACCAAAATCCGACGCAGTGAAGCTCTCAACAGCAGACAGAGAGAGAGAAAGAGATAGACAAAGACAGAGACAGACAGACAGAGACACAGAGAGATTCAGGGGGAGAGAGAGAGAGAGAGAGGTTAGGAGGAAGGGAGACACAGATAGACAGATAGAGACAGAAGAAAGAGGAAACAAGTAAAAGAGATAGAAAGGATAGACACACAGATTAGAGAAAAAAGACGTTGACAGACGGACGGACAGATAGAGATAGCGAGAATGAGAGAGAGAGATGAGAGACAGGGAACATTCCCTTTTCCGGAGACAACTTCTTCCTGCAAGCTTTAATAAGGGACAAATTATTTCTTCGATGATTGTGCTCTCCACACACACATCATCCCGCTAAGTTTTCTCTTAGGAGAACTGCTCCAAGGATGTCCACATGTTTTACCTCAAAAGATATGCACTGCATTGTCGTTGTTGCTGTTTTTTATATACAGTAGATGCGGTCATAACCGCTTATTGTCGTCCTACAATATCATTTCGCTCAGAACAAAGCCGTTTTGGAAATTGCTAAACGTTGACTTATGTCTGATTGATAAACTTGCCCCTTGTGTTTATCAAATTCCTCGAATTGTCGCTGTATGTTGTTTTTCTTCTTTCTGGCGGAAGGTTACTGTTCAGCCCTAAAATGTTTTCAAACCATGATTCACCTGTGACGTCGGCTGCATATCGCGTTATCGTCCACACCCCCCTCCAATCTATCAGTCAGCTCACGGAGCTCCAAGAGGCAAGAGCCTATTCCGCGCGTGTGTTAAGCAGATTTACTTTACAGGGCGTCAATATGTTAACGATTTAATCAATTCAATTTCAATTAGCCTAAATTAATAGATATGCAGTCGTACGGGCACGCGCGGATTCGCAGAATCGCATAAGTATAATTTAATCTGTTCTTTATAATAAACCGTTTTATACAGTCCACTTTTATCGTTTTACATTCAATTAAACCCAGCCTATGGTTTAAAGTGTGAACAGTCGTTAACCCCAAGCTACGCAAGGGGACAGCAGGTTCAACCGCAACATATGGTCCACCAGGGCCGGATTTAATTTCGATCTCAAGGTGCGTAAAAAACGTACGAGTGACGGACTTTAAGCGTCGTAAGGGAGTTAGTGCGTGCTCGTTTTCGGATATTAGTGTGGCATAGCTATATGCGTCCGAGTATTATTCAGGCATTGAAACTGTTATGCGTAAGTTCCGCAAAATCATTTAGCTTGTAAATCAAAGACGTAAAATTGCGGTTCGCAATAAGTTCGCAAGTGTCTACCGTACAATCTATTACATGCAACGCAGACAGAAATGGATATGTATGACACACCTACGCAGAGGCAGAGAGACGCATCTTTATCTCACCGCATTGCAGAAATCCGACGTCACGAGCTGCCGCTATCTCAAGAGATAACAACCCGTTCTACTCAACGGCCATTACGTCATCCTGGTTAACTCTTATCCGCCATCAGCTGATAATCTCTACAAACCGTATGTAACTTATTATCTCGAATCAGTGTAAATTCAAGTAAGACGTTTTTGCTATGGACTGTTATTCACTCATACTGTTATGTTGTATTATTTATTTCCAATTATTCTATTTAACTATTATACGTAGTTATATTGCTGAGAACTGAGTTGCCTGTTCTACTTTCGTTCCATGTCTTAATACGCTCAATATGGCCGAAAGCAAACAGCTCATAAGGCAAAGGGCCGTTATTAAGGCCTCAATAACAAGAATTAATATTTTCGCTGATGCTTTCTGCATAACAAAAAAATGACGTCCACGCGTTGCATGTCAAATTAAGGTCGCTGGCGGAGCTCCAGCGCGAATATGACACAATTCAATCCGAACTCGAGGCGTCCGAGGACGCTGTTTTTGACGCGGATAGCGATCGAATCCAGGTCGAAGATGATTTATGTACAATTGAGTGCAAAGTGCACAACCTTATAGAAAAATTCTCGACTAATCTTACTGAGAATTCTTATACTACTGCTAATGACAGTAGAGCGGAAAGATTCGCTCATGTCACGCAACTGGAGCCCATTAAAATTCCAGAGTTTAGCAGAAATGTTATGGAGTGGCAACACTACATACACATATTCAAAGACTTGGTAGATTTTCGCTTGGATCTTACCAACATACAAAAGTTGCATTACTTACACAATTCATTAAAGGATGAAGCGCTCCAAGTTATACAATCGCTGCCTATAACTGGTGAGAATTACGGCGTAGCCCTAGGGTTTCTCAAGACTAGATTTGACAGTAAACTAATTATTGCCATCCACCACGTCGAAGATATACTGAAAATCAATTCTATCGATAGGCAACGGTGGGTAGCATATCTAAATTTCTTAATAAAATAAGCGCAACCATAAACGCGCTCAAGGTTATGGCGTTACCAGTAAATATTTATGAGCTTATTGTCACTCAGCTATTAGCGTCGAAATTGGACCCGAATACTTCCAAACGTTGGAAGGAGTCACTCTCTAACATCAACTTTCCCGATTTTGAAGGGTTGATTGAGTTTTTAAACAATAGGAGATCAGTGCTGGAAACCGTGGCGGCAGATTCCGAGAGTGGTCGGGCAGGCAACTCAGCAAGGCCTAAACAACTGCTAAAATATGTAAACAATTCAAAACAAGGCAAGGTGGTCAGGTATCATGCTAATTCTAAAAACATTCAATGTGCAATGCTAACTACCACTTATATACATGTAAACAATTTGAGGGGTTAACCACTGACAAACGTAAGGAGGTTTTAATTCAAAATAAATGCTGCTTTAACTGCTTCCGGGTGGACCATTCTGTAAACGAATGTAAAAATAAGCACACTTGTAAATCTTGCTCTAAGAAGCATCACTCCTTAATACATACAGGACAGGGCAACTACTGTGCCCTCAAACTAAAAACAAATAGGAACATACTATTCTTTACTGCGTTATGCAAAACCTTAGACAATTCTGGTAAACCCCGCATTTGCAGGATTTTACTGGACTCTGGTAGCCAGGCAAATTTCATTACACAGGCCTTTGCCAAAAAACTTCAATTGAACCTTGTAAAAAATGAGTTGCCAATTAGAGGCATCAACGAAGCGTCCTGGCGGTCCCACCACAGCACCACTATCACCTTACAATCGCTGTACGAAAAATTCAATTTTAGCGTGCAATGCTCAATTCTGCCTAATCTTACTGACAATCTTCCCACGGAATCTTTTGATCCTGCGCAGCTGGGATTGCCCGAGGGTATATTCCTAGCGGACCCAAACGTCAGCACGTCCTCGAGCATTGACGTTCTGCTAGGCGCCCAATTCTTCTTAAGTTTGATTAAGCCCGGCAAATTTGTCAGGGACGGGAACTTCCCCATTCTTCAGGAAACTAGACTTGGTTACATTGTCTCCGGAAATCTTTCTTTCAAATTTAAATCTCCTTATCGTGCTTCGTCATTTATAACGAGAAATGACAATAAAGGGCTCTTTTCTATGGTTGAGAAATTCTGGCAGGTCGAGGAGTATCCTATCGATTTGCCCTCAGCTGCCGACGAGTCACGTGAGGGACACTTTGTGCTTGACACGCTGAGAAATAGTGACGGTAGATTTGTTGTTAGGTTGCCCCGTAGGGCTGGTGATGTGGCTCTGCACGATTCGCTGGCCGGTGCTAAACAGCGTTTTCAGACTCGTGAGCGTAAACTCATGAGGAAACCTGGGTTGAGGCATGACTATTCCGAGATCATCAAGGAGTACCAACTGCTGGGGCACATGTCTCCACTCAGTCCCAGCGACAATATGGTTCATCGCTCCAAGGTGTACTACTTACCCCATCACGCGGTTTTCAAGAACTCAAATCTAACTACAAAGCTCCGAGTGGTATTTAATGCGTCCGCAAAATCCGCTAATGACCGTTCACTTAATGATACGCTACTGGTGTGGCCGACAATACAGCAGGACATTTTTTCTATTATACTCAGATTTAGGACCCACGTCTATGGCTTAACGTCCGACATCGAGAAGATATATAGACAAATTTTGGTCGATTCAAGCGATTGCAACCTTCAAGAATACTTTGGCGGGATTCCCCCGACTTGGAGTTGAAACATTTCGTGCTCATGACTGTGACTTATGGCACAGCCAGCGCTTCATTTCTTGCTACCAGTTGTCTATTCCAGGTTGCGAATGACAACCTCAATCAGTTTCCCTTGGCATGCCGAGTTATTGCTAACGACTTCTACGTCGATGATTTAATTACCGGCTGCGATGATATAATTAGAGCTCGAACGGTTGAGGTCGGATGTAAGCGAATTACTTCGACAATATGGGTTTCCCTTGCACAAATGGTTTTCCAACAGCCAAGAAATCATAAATCAAGGCGGCACTGCCATACCCCTAAACAAGGGTGAAAATGTGAGCACTTTAGGGCTACTATGGAACAACGGTTCCGATATGTTTGTTTATAAGACAACGTTCAAACCATGCCATGAGGCGTTTACCAAAAGAACTGTTCTTTCAGTAATTTCGGGCATTTATGACTCGTTGGGTCTACTTGGTCCCGTAGTTTTTCTATACATACGTTTCATGCAGCAGCTTTGGCAAGCAAAAACGAATGGGATGAGGTCTTATCGATTCTCTTCTCCCCAAATGGAGGGAATTGTATAGTAAACTAAATCTATTCAATAAGATTAATGTGAACCGTTGCATAAAGTCTAACCCATACATGAGATCGTTTCAAATTCACGGGTTCGCGTACGCTTCCTGTGAGGGTTATGGTTGTTGCATATACGCAAGAATTGTATATGATAATAGGCATGTCTCATCTAATTTACTGTGTTCGAAAGCCAGGGTAGCCCCCCTAAAACAAATTACACTGCCCAGACTTGAGCTATGCGGTTCTCTTCTGCTTGTCCGTTTGCTACAAAAGGTTATTCGTCCATTGAACATACATGCTCATAAGATCCATCTGTACTCCGACTCCATGGTCGCCCTCCAGTGGATACACGGTGAGTCCTCCAGGTGGAAGACCTTCGTCGCCAATCGTGTGGCTGAAATCCAGCAGGGTTCCAAATAACGCTGACTGGCATCATGTGAAGTCCCAGGATAACCCCGCCGATGTTCTATCTCGTGGTTGTCATCCAGACAAATTGAGGAACTTCCAATTGTGGTGGCATGGTCCGGCATGGCTTTTGCAAGATCCAATTCGCCACCCCAAATTCAGCACAAATGATTCGGCCACCATACGGGAGTGCCGATCTGAACAACAACAATCGGCAATTCTTAAATGTATGGCTAGCGTCGTCGCTACTGATATAAGTGAAGAGTTTTCCACTCTTCAGAGATTGATACGCGTTATCACCTATTGCTTTAGATTTATCTATAATCTGAGATTGAATTCCCCTGGTTCGGGACATGACCTGCGACTCTCCAGGGAGGAATTAAACAACACTTTAAATTTCTTTATACGCCAATCTCAATTGACGTACTTTCACAAGGAGATCATTAAGATAAAGAATGGCAATCTATCCAAATCTAGCAAAATTATCTCATCGACGATTCGGGGTTACTTCGGGTTGGAGGTCGTCTCCAACATTGCGATTTGCATTATGATACTAAGCATCAGAGTATTCTGCACCCAAAGGCTCACCTCACGAGATTAATAATAGAGGGTGAGCATTCGAGGCTGCTTCACGCGGGCGTTCAGTTAACGCATAGTTCTGTTCGTCAGAGGTATTGGATCGTCAACGGCAATATTGTTGTCAGTTCTGTCATCCGTAAGTGCATCAAATGCTTTCACTTCAGAACCCACAAGCAAACGCAGCAACTTGATCAGTTACCTTCGTCAAGAGTGGTATTGACCCTGGTCTTTTCGTCTGGCCTTTTCTTCGTCTGCTGTAGATTATGGCGGCCCTATCGTGATCCGTCTTGGCGGGCAGCGATCCAAGACGCTACCTCAAAGCCATACATATGCTTGTTTGTCTGTCTTGCTACGAAGGCGATTCATTTGGAATTGGTGTCTGACCTGACTGCTGAGGCATTTATTCCCGCCTTTAAACGATTCATTCCCCGCCGCGGCATTCCCGGGGAAATGATGTCTGACAACGGCACTAATTTTAAGGCCGCGAGTTCCACTTTGCGAGAGTTATACAAATTATTCACCTCTGAGGAATTTAAAACCAGTATTCACTCATTCTCA
The DNA here is from genome assembly GCA_034769895.1 of Magicicada septendecula. NCBI lineage: Eukaryota > Metazoa > Arthropoda > Insecta > Hemiptera > Cicadidae > Magicicada > Magicicada septendecula. The sequence continues at coordinate 81,086,622 of CM068368.1, read as the reverse complement.
CTTCCCCAAGGTTTCAAGTGGTCGTTCATTCCACCCTCCTCACCGCACTTCGGCGGCCTTTGGGAGAGTGGTGTAAAAGCGTCAAGCATCATCTGCGCCGCACCATTGACGTCACCATTCTTAACTTTGAGGAATTATACACGATCCTTACTCAAATTGAGGCGTGTTTGAACCCCCATCCTCTTTCTGTCATCTCATGTGATGCTAGGGATCCGCAGCCCCTTACACCCGGCCGCTTCTTAATTGGCTCGGCCTTGACAGCCCTCCCCGACGCTGACCTTGCAGCCACTCCATGCAACCAACTGCGACGCTGGCAATTTCTGTAGAAATTTGTACAATCTATCTGGAGCAGGTGGTACAAGGACTACCTGCACCAGCTTCAACAACGTAATAAATGGCAGACACCCAAGGCGAACATCGCGGAGGGTGATGTGGTCATAATTATAGAGGATAACGCCCCTCCATTACACTGGAGTTTGGGTGTGGTCACTAAGATTTTCATGGGCGACGTTGGTGCGCGTCGTTGACGTCCGCACTCCCCGTGGTATATTGCGTCGACCTATTCATAAGCTGTGCGCTTTACCTGTATCCAACGAATAAGGATTGTCGTCACTCGTGTGGGTTTCACTCTATGCGAAGGGGTGTTATTGTTCTGGTCCTCAGTAATGCTGCCTTGTGCAGAGGACATTATTCAATTTGCACACTCATCCAATTCGTGTAATTTATGTATTGTATTCAATTTATGTGATTTATGCGATTCATGCATTGCAGTCAATTCATGTATTTATTCAATCTATGTATTCTATTCAATCTATGTATTCTATTCAATTTATGTATTGTATTCAATTTATGTGATTTATGCGATTCATGCATGCCATTCAATTTATGCATTGCAGTCAATTCATGTATTTTATTCAATCTATGTATTCTATTCAATTTATGTATTGTATTCAATTTATGTGATTTATGTGATTCATGTATTCTATTCAATTTATGTATTGTATTCCATTTATGTGATTTATGCGATTCATGTATTCTATTCAATTTATGTATTGTATTCAATTTATGTGATTTATGCGATTCATGTATTCCATTCAAGTTATGTGATTTGTACGATTCATGTATTCTGTTCAACTTATGTATTGCATTCAATTGTGTTACAACCAATTTATGTAGCCGCTGTTGGCGTCATGGGTGAGTAAACTGCTCACTGCATCAAGCTCGAGAAAAATGGAAATCTTCGATTTTGACGGGCAGTATGTTCAGACCTAAAATGTGTTCAAACCATGATTCGCCTGTGGCGTCGGCTGCATTTCGCGTTATCGCCCCCCCCCCCCTCGCCAATCATCAGTTACCTCACGGAGCTCCAAGAGGCAAGAGCCTATTCCGCCCGTGTGTTACGCAAATTTACTTTACGGGGCGTCAATGTGTTAACGATTTAATCAATTCAATTTCAATTAGCCTAAATTAATAGACATGCAGTCGTATGGGCACGCGCGGATTCGCAGAATCGCATAAGTATAATTTAATCTGTTCTTTATAATAAACCGCTTTATACAGTCCACATTTATCGTTTTATATTTTATTAAACCCAGCCTATGGTTTAATGTGTGAACAGCTGTTAACCCCAAGCTACGCAAGGGGACAGCAGGTTCAACCTCAACAGTTACCTTCACGGGTCCTTCTAATGTGGTCGGTCTTTAATAGCAGTGTGACGTCAGGGTACTGTGTGCCACCATCCTTCTCCAGTTTCACTTTAAAGCATTCTTCTTCTTCTTCTTCTTCTTCCTTTAAGAATTAGGCCTGCGGCCCGTTTCGTCCCTATGGTATAACTCACCTTCCACCACGGCCAGAAGAGATATCAGCAATCTGGTAACCCCGTGCCCAGATGAGTAGCAAGGTGAAGAGGGAGTTATGTACGTGTGCGTGTGTAATGTAAGTGACTTTGTTACTTATACAGCCCGGACATGCCAGAGAAGACCGCTGTATTATTCCCCAGCTATAGGCGGACAGAACCGTAAACTCGATTCCATCTCGCTGCCACAGCACGGCCGTTGAGATTGTGAGTCACAAACGTGCAGTATTTTAATAAAGTATTCCTAGAAAATTATTCTCGCATTCGTAAAGATAATTATGGACGGATCGTAGCTTAGATTGGTGTCTTAGGCTCTCACGGCCGGCGTCAAGTCCTTACCCCTTGTGGTCTAACTCCAGTGATTCGTAAATTATTTATACAGTACAAAATGCAGGAAACATGATAATTGTTACATAATCATTGTATACTAAATATTCGTTAACGATCGTTGGAATTGCTATTTGTCAGGCTGTTAGGCCGTGGTCTACTGCTTGTTCAAGACGGGCGTTTCGGTTCCACCATCGGAGGCCATCGTCAGTGTAGAAACGATTTAAAAACTGGCGGATACGACCTCCTCCTCTATGGCGCTACAGCCCAAGTCGGGCCCTGGCCTCCACCAATCTCCGCCTCCAATCTACTCTGTCCATTGCAGCCCTCCTCCAGTTTCTTATCCCCATGTCCCTCGTGTCCTCTGCAACGCCATCTTCCCACCTCTTCCTCGGTCTGCCTCTAGGTCTCGTTATCTCCCATGTACGCAGCAGAGCCCTTTTGGGGTTCCTGCCGTCCTCCATTCTCATAACATGTCCGGCCCAACGCAATCTTTTCATTCTTATAAATTTCGAGACTGGTATCTCTCTGTATATTTGATACGGTTCATTGTGTCTCAGTCTCCATGAGCCATTTTCTTGTATCGGGCCTATAATGCGTCTGAGGATTGTCCTTTCAAAGGTGTCTACTGTGTCGGCTGTTTTCTGTGTGATTGTCCATGCCTCACACCCGTAGCATAGCACCGGTCTGATGACAGTCTTATACATTTTTATTTTTGTTTCCCTGTGCACATCCCCGGACCTGAATGATGGCAGCAATGCGAAGTATGCCTTGTTAGCCATGGTGGACTGTCTTTGAATCTCCGGCTCGTTTGATCCAGTCTTTGCTAGGTTCACTTCGAGATACGTGAAATTCTCCACCACATCAAATGTGTCCTCCTCTATCTCAGGCGGACACGACACCGTACCAGATTTCTAATCCTTTCTACACTGAAGATGGCCTCCAATGATGGGGCCGAAACGTCTGTTTTGAATACAAGCCGTAGACCATGGGCTAACAGCCCGACAAGTAGCAATTCCAACGATTTTGATGCCGGCCGTGAAAACCTAAGGAATTCTATTCGTTAACGAGTTTAAAGCTTGCAAGTATAGCTATATTTATATTTGTATTTATGTTAATATTTAACATTTGGCAGAATTGGAGCCAAAGGGAATAAGAAGGAAAAGGAAACCGAGGAAAAATTGGATTGACCGTGTACAAAGGAAATGAACAATTACGGCCTTCAGTTACAAGATGCTGAAAGTAGTGATGAGTAGAGAACTACGATCAAAGGTAAATTACTAGATGTATTATGAAATTCCTTGTATGTGTTTAACGTGTTGAATATGTAGTGCATTCGATTTGCCTTTGTAGCGTATCGGTAGGAGAAACCGTCGGCTTTCAGGAAACACTCTAATAAATAAAAAGTATTTATAAACATACGACACAGACTATATGTTTAGAAAATTTAAACAGGAGTATGAGAAATGGGGTCTAAGCATAAACACTACTAAAACAGAATATCTGAAAATAGGAGACATGCAAGAAGAAGACCCAGTTCTGCGAATCCGTAGAAACGGAAAGTGTAGCGAATTCAAATATTTGGGAAGCATTATTTCAGAAGATGGAACAACAAAGAATGACATCAGAAATAGGATACAACAGGGAAAAAAGGCTGTTCGTTTGCTAAACTCGTTACTTTTGTCGAACAAAATGAAACTTCAAGATAAACTGGCAATCTACACAACTGTTGTGGAGCCCATTTTAACTTATGGCTGCGAATGCTGGCAACTTTCAGATAAAGAGAAAAAGATTATAGAAACTGTGGAAATGGAGTTCTTAAGAAGAGCGTGTAATATTTCTAGAATGCAGCATGTTAGAAACAAAGATATAAAAATAAAACAGGGCGCATATTTACAACAGCAGAAAGAATAGAATCCAGACAGCTGCTATGTTATGGTCACGTAATGAGGATGGAGGAGAGGCGATGGCCAAAGGAAGCATTGACTTATACACCACCAAACAGGAGAAGAAAAGGAAGACTGACAATACAATGGAGAACAGGAATTAGGAAAAGCATGAGAGATCGAGCTATTGAAGACGACGACTGGAAAGGTAGGGAGAAATGGCGATCGAAATGCGGGATGCGGCATGGACTGTAGGACCCCAGCTAATAATAATAATTTATAAACATTGTAAGTGTCCACTGCTATATTTAAGACGACCGTGCGCAAGCATAAAATAATCAAGACGATTCTTAGTGAAACAAATCAACAGTTAATCAAGTTCGTCAATATTAAATGTTTGTATAAACTTGAGTGGCTTTGATACCCAAGTAGCCACTTCAGAAGCGTTCAACGTTTTTGTATGTCTTCCGATGGACACGATGTACTGTTTTTGAGCGATCACTTTGTTCTCAGACTCGCTGTCTGGAACGTTGTCCGCCGCGGCTATAAACAACAGATAAAGTAAGTCACCGAACTTAACTTCTACTAAGTTTGGATCGTCCACCGTGCACATCCAAATTTTCAGCTCTGGATAAATCTCCAAACGGGCAGAAAACCCAGTGGGTTCGAAGTACGGTAGGTAATCCATCTCAGGTTTGTTTATGATTCCTTGCACTCTTATAATATAAATGCGACCGAGATCTGAAAACAAAAATTGCTTCTTAACCACATACTCGCTATGACCTAACATACAAAATATAAGGACTCTATTAGACTTGGCCACTGGTGGAGCAACAAAGTTACTCCACCAGTGGCTCAGCACATGTTGCTGCATTGAAGCAAATGAGACTTATTAGACTAGGGTAACTGGTGGCGTCACCGAAAATTGGCGACCGGCGCACCATTTCAAACGTAGCCTATTGCACAAGGCCACTAATGGCGCCGCCACAACAGCGCGCGCATCACACCTGCTTCATTTTACTTCCATGTTCCATAAGGAAATGGAAGTATGGTGATGACAAAAAAAAATCGTGTTCGAGATAATTGCAGATTCTAATTGTACTACCCTCAAAACATGAAAAAAAGTAATTTTTCGAAAAGTGTCTGTGTGTCTGTCTGTGTGTAGATTTTTTCTATGGCAAACGATAACAGCCTCAAATTCAAACAGAATCAAATTCCATTTTTCCATACCGCCCTGAATTGTAGAGTTCTCAAGACCTATTGTTTTTGGTGAAGATCGGTTAAGGAAAAGGGGTAGTTTACCAGCAACGTTGTATGTTTTAACAAGGGTAAATTTATATATGACGAACGATAACTGCCGTAAATTTAAACGGAATCAAATAATGTTTTGCATAGCTTCCTGAATTATAAACAACTCAAGGTCTGTTGATTTTGGTGAAGATCGTTTAGGAGAAAATGGTAGTTTACTAGCAACGTTTTATGTTTTAACAACGGTAATTTTTTTGACGAACGATAACTGATTCAACAGAATCAAATATTTTTTTGCATACGTTCCTGAATTGTAAAGGACTGAAGGCATATTGATTTTGGTGAATATCGGTTAAGGGAAAAAGGTAGTTTACCGGCAACGTTTTATGTTTTAATAAGGGTAATTTTTCCTATGACGAACGATAACTGCCGTAAATTAAAACATAATCAAATAATGTTTTGCGTACATCCATTAATTGCAGAGATCCCAAGGATTGTTGATTTTGGTGAAGATCGGTTAAGGGAAAGGGGTAGTTTACCTGCAACATTTTATGTTTTAACAAGGGTAATGTTTTCTATGACGAACGATAACTGCCGCATATTCAAAGAGAAACAAATAAATTTTTGCATACATTCCTAAAGTTTTAAGTACTCAAGGTCTGTTAATTTTGGTGAAGATTGGTTAAGGGAAAGAGGTAGTTTACCAGCCACCTTTAATGTTTTAATAAGAGTAATTGTTTCTATGACGAACGATAACTGCCGCATATTCAAACAGAATCAAATAATGTTTTGCATGCATCCCTGAATTGTAGAGATCCCAAGGCGTGTTGATTTTGGTGAAGATCGGTTAAGGGAAAGGGTAGTTTACCTGAAACATTTTTTGTTGTAACAAGAATAAAGTACTTAATTTTGATAAATAAAGTATCCTGATAAGAATATCTTAATAATCCACTGTAGGAACGTAGATGAAATATCTATAAATGAAGAGGCTAGTTGAACTGGGTGGAGGTAAATTTTCTATAAATGAAAATAATAGTTGAAGGGGGAGGGGATAATTTATATATATATACTACGTTATCGGCAACAAAGAAGTAGTTTGTTGTTAAAATTCCTTCCCGGCCTGTTTGGCCGTAGACCAATGTTTTCTGCAAAACCAAACGTTTCGGCAGTGCTATCGACTTCCATCAGTGAAAATCGAGTGCGATAACGTGAGGTGGTATACGTTAGTGACCACAGTACTGTGGTTAAGGCTGAAGCAGTAAGTATAAAGAAGTAGTTTCTATGGAAATATTTCATTTCGAAAATGATTTTAAATATAAATCTTAGAACATGGAAGTCATATTTGGTTCTCCATAACGATATTTAACTTCCATGTTCCATTTATCACTAAAGGCAATGCCTTGTCGCTGTAGCCACGTCACTCTATCCCTTGCGATATTCTTCATTAAGGAAGTTCCATAAGGAAGTAAAAAAATCGTGGTCATGGCGAAAAAAATCGTGTTCGAGATAACGGTTGATTCTGATTGTACTACCATGAAAAATGAAGAAAAGTAATTTTTTTGAAAAGTGTCTGTGTGTGTGTGTCTGTCTGTCTCTCTGTCTGTCTGTCTGTCTGTGTGACTGTCTGTGTGTAGAATATTTTCTATGGCAAACGATAACAGCCGCAAATTCAAAAGAATCAAATATTTGATTGCAAACGTTCCTGAATTGTTAAGTACTCAAGATCTGTTCATTTTGGTGAAGATCGGTTAAGGGAAAGGGGTAGTTTACCAGCAACACATTATGTTTTAACAACGGTAATTTTTTCTATGATGAACGATAACTGCCGCACATTCAAACAGAATCAAATATTATTTTTTGTACTTTCCTGAATTGTAGAAAACTCAAGGCCTATTGATGTTGGTGAAGATCGGTTACGGGGAAAGGGTAGTTTACCTGCAACATTTTTATGTTTTAACAAGAGTAAAATACTTAATTTTGATAAATAAAGTAACCTGATAAGAAGATCATAATAATCCACTGTAGAAACGTCGATGGAATATCTATAAATGAAGAGACTAGTTGAAGGGGGTGGGGTAATTTTCTATAAGTGAAAATGATAGTTGAAGTGGAAGGGGATAATTTTTATTTATATGTCATGTGTACTACGTTATCCACAAACCAACAAAGAAGTAGTTTGTTGTTAAAATTCCTTTCCGGGCTGTTTGGCCGTGGTCCAATGTTTTGTACAAAACCAGATGTTTCGGCAGTGGGATCGACTGCCATCATCAGTGAAAATCGAGTGCGTTAACGTGAGGTGCTATACGTTAGTGACCACAGTACTGTGGTTAAGGCTGAACAAAGAAATAGTTTCTATCGAAATATTTCATTTTGAAAATCGTTTTAAATATAAATCTTAGAACATGGAAGTCATGTATAGTTCTCCATACCGATATTACTTCCGTGTTCCATAAGGAAATGGAAGTATGGTCATGGCGAAAAAAATCGTGTTCGAGATAACGGCTGATTCTGATTGTACTACCCTCAAAACATGAAGAAAAGTCATTTTTCGAAAAGTGTGTGTGTGTGTATGTGTGTGTGTGTGTGTGTCTGTCTGTCTGTCTGTCTGTCTGTCTGTCTGTCTGTCTGTCTGTCTGTCTGTCTGTCTGTCTGTCTGCCTGCCTGTGTGTCCGTGTGTAGAATTTTTTCTGTGGCAAACGATAACAGCCGCAAATTTTAACAGAATCAAATAATGTTTTGCATACAGCCCTGAATTGTAGAGTACTCAAGGTCTATTGTGTTTGGTGAAGATCGGTTAAGGGAAAAGGGTAGTTTACCGACAACATTTTATGTTTTAACAACGGTAATTTTTTCTATGACGACCGATAACTGCCGCACATTCAAATAGAATCAAATAGTGTTTTGCATACGTCCCTGAGTTGTAGAGGACACAAGCCCTGTTGATTTTGGTAAAGATCGCTTAAGGGAAAGGGGTACTTTACCAGCAACATTTTATGTTTTAACAAGGGTAATTTTTCTGTGACGAACGATAACTGCCGTACATTCAAACAGAATGAAATAGTGTTTTGCATATGTCCCTCAGTTATAGAGAACTCAAGGTCTGCTGATTTTGGTAAAGATCGGTTAAAGGAAAGGGGTAGATTACCTGCAACATTTTATGTTTTGACAAGGGTAATTTTTCTGTGACGAACGATAACTGCCGTACATTCAAACAGAATAAAATAGTGTTTTGCATACGTCCCTCAGTTATAGAGAACTCAAGGTCTGCTGATTTTGGTAAAGATCGGTTAAAGGAAAGGGCTAGTTTACCTGCAACATTTTATGTTTTGACAAGGGTAATTTTTCTGTGACGAACGATAACTGCCGTACATTCAAACAGAATCAAAAAATTTTTTGCATATGTGCCTGAATTGTAGAGTACTAAAGGCTTGTTGATTTTTGTGAAGATCGGTTACGGGAAACGGGTAGTTTACCAGCAACGTTTTATGTTTTAACAAGAGTAAAGTACCGATACTTAATTTTGATAAATAAAGTATCCTGATAAGAAGATAATAATAATCCACTGTAGAAACGTAGATGAATTATCTATAAATGAAGAGGCTGGTTGAACGGGGTGGGGGTAATTTTCTATAAATGAAAATTATAGTTGAAGGGGGAGGGGGATAATTTTGTATACGAGTACTACGTTATCGGCAACAAAGAAGTACTGTGTAGTTAAAATTCCTTCCCGGGCTGTTTGGCCGTAGTCCAATGTTTTCTGCTAAACCATACGTTTCGGCAGTTCCATCGACTGCCATCATCAGTGAAAATCGAGTGCGCTAACGTGAGGTGGTATACGTTAGTGACCACAGTACTTCTGAAAAAGAAGTAGTTCCTATCGAAATATTTCATGTCGAAAATGATTGTTAATACAAATCTTTAAACATGGAAGTCATGTATTGTTCTCCATACCGATATTTACTTCCATGTTCCATAAGGAATTTCCATGTGTAGAATTTTTTCTATGGCAAACGATACCCGCAAATTCAAACAGAATCAAATAATGTTTTGCATACATCCCTGAATTGTAGAGGACTCAAGGTCTATTGATTTTTATGAAGATCGGTTAAGGAAAAGGGGCAGTTTACAGCAACGTTTTATGTTTTAACAAGGGTAATTTTTTCTATGACGAACGATAATTGCCGCACATTCAAACAGAATCAAATAATATTTTGCATATGTGCCTGAGTTGTAGAGCACTCAAGGTCTGTTGATTTTGGTGAAGATCGGTTACGGGGAAAGAGTAGTTTACCTGCAACTTTTAATATTTTAACAAGAGTAAAGTACTCAATTTTGAAAATAAAGTATCCTGATAAGAAGATCATAATAATCCACTGTAGAAACGTATATGAAATATCTATAAATGAAGAAAGCTAGTTGAAGGAGGTGGAGGTAATTTTCTATAAATAAAAATTATAGTTGAAAGGGGAGGGGATAATTTTTACTTCCATATTTCCTTAAGGAATGGAAGTATGGTGATGGCAAAAAAAATCGTGTTCGAGATTATTGCAGATTCTGATTCTACTACACTCAAAACATGAAAAAAAGTCGTTTTCCGAAAAGTGTCTATGTGTGTGTGTGTCTGTGTGTGTGTGTGTGTGTCTGTGTGTCTGTGTGTCTGTGTGTCTGTAGATTTTTTTTCTATGGCAAACGATAACTGCCGCAAATTCAAACAGAATCAAATAATTTTTTGCATACAGCCCTGATTTGTAAAAGGACTCGCGACCTATTGTTTTTGGTGAAGATCGGTTGAGGGAAAGGGGTAGTTTACCTGCAACGGTTTTTTTTTATCAAGGGAAATTTTTTTTTTTGGCAAACGATAACAGCCGCAAATTCAAACAGAATCAAATAATGTTTCGTATACAGCCCTGAATTGTAGAGTTCTCAAGACCTTTTGTTTTTGGTGAAGATCGGTTAAGGGAAAGGGGTAGTTTACTTGTAACGTTTTATGTTTTAACAAGGGTATTTCCTATGGCAAACGATAACAGCCGCAAATTCAAACAGAATCAAAAGATTATTTGCATACAGCCCTAAATTGTAGAGTTCTCAAGACCTATTGTTTTTGGTGAAGATCGGTTAAGGGAAAGGGGTAGTTTACCTACAACGTTTTTTTAACAAGGGTATTTTATATGGCAAACGATAACAGCCGCAAATTCAAACAGAATCAAATAATTTTCTGCATACAGCCCTGATTTGTAGAGTACTCAAGACCTATTCTTTTTGGTGAAGATCAGTTGAGAGGAAGGGGTAGTTTACCTGCAACGTTTTTTATCAAGCGTATTTTTTATGGCAAACGATAACTGCCGCAAATTCAAACAGAATCAATTAATTTTTTGCATACAGCCCTCATTTGTAGAGTACTCGCGACCTATTGTTTTTGGTAAAGATCGGTTGAGGGGAAGGGGTAGTTTACCTGCACGGTTTTTTTTATCAAGGGAAATTTGTTTTTTGGCAAACGATAACAGCCGCAAATTCAAACAGAATCAAATAATGTTTCGTATACAGCCCTGAATTGTAGAGTTCTCAAGACCTTTTGTTTTTGGTGAAGATCGGTTGAGGGAAAGGGGTAGTTTACTTGCAACGTTTTTTTAACAAGGGTATTTTCTATGGCAAACGATAACAGCCGCAAATTCGAACAGAATCAAATAATTTTTTGCATACATCCCTGAATTGTAGAGGTCTCAAGGACGTTCGATTTTGGTGAAGATCGGTTAAGGGGAAGGGGTAGTTTACCTGCAACCTTTTACGTTTTAACAAGAGTAAAGTACTTGCAAATTTATTTAAACTTTTTGAAACAATGGTAATTGTTAAAAATAAAATAATTTTGTTGCCAGGCAATAAAATTAAAATTTTTTAATTTTAATGTAATATAATATTTTTCATTTAATACGGCAATAAAAAGGCAGGTAAGACACAAACACACAATTCACGTTATTTCTGGCCTCACTCATGTTTATTTTCTTACGTTTGCACGCTTTTTAAATGGAAAGTGCCGAAACCCACACCAACATAACGCGTGCAAGCCGAAAAAATAATGGACATCAATTTGCTTACTGGCGAAGCTAGTAGTTAATGAATGGGTAGGCAAAAATCTTATCTTAAATTTTTTTTAAGGAATCACTAAAAGGACGGTGGGTCAAATCGGACGCTGAGGTAGAGTTTGCTGTAACCGAATGGTTCCACAAACAGCCGTAAGAATTTTACTAGCAGGGAATCTACAGGTTAGCGCAACAGTGGAACTCATGTCTTAATGTTATTGGAGACTTCTTTTAAAATCGTTGAATAAAAATTGCTTTACAGCTCTATACGTGTGTCTATTGAACAATCCTTGTATTAGTCATACACGATAATACAACTGATTAAACTTCAAATTTTTAAACTTGGTTAGTTTCTATATATATGTTTAATGTTACAAATAATTCAAATAACAATCTTGATCATCTGTTAGTTCAGCGGAATAACAGTGACACTTTTAATAACCGCATAAAATAAACACTTAGAAACAACACAGGCGCTTTAACTTAACTGTTTGGACCACAGAAGTGAGGCATGCCTCAACGCTCTATGTGTACAGCGCGGGACAATCCCCCCTCCCTACACTTCCCTATCACACCCCTACATTGCTTACATACGATGTATACAAAAAACGCTGAGGCAAGTTCAGGTTGCCTCATTCGCTTTAAATGAACTATGCCGAATCTCACCTGTCACCATCTAGCGGTCGCTCAATAAAGCACGTTTCGGTTTAATAAATTTGACAGTCACAGTAACAATGTATAATCTTTACGTTATGTAGTTCATACGTATTTATAATTTTTATTCTACAGAATTTGTTAGGGTAGGCATTGCCTCAATTGCCTCCATGTAACTTCGCCACTGATATATATGTGTACAACGTTATCGGCAACAAAGAAGTAGTTTTTGTTAAAATTCCTTCCCGGGATATTTGGCCGTAGTCCAATGTTTTCTACAAAATAAGACATTTCGGCAATGCCATCGACTTCCATCATCAGTGAAAATCGAGTGCGATAACGTGAGGTGGTATACGTTAGTGACCACAGTACTGTGGTTAAGGCTGAAGCAGTAAGTAGAAAGAAGTAGTTTCTATGGTAATATTTCATTTCGAAAATGATTTTAAATATAAATCTTAGAATATGGAAGTCATGTATGGTTCTCCATACCGATATTTTATATGTGTACTAAGTTATTGGCAAAAAAGAAGTAGTTTGTTGTTAAAATTACTTCCCGGGCTGTTTGGCCGTAGTCCAATGTTTTCTGCAAAACCAAACGTTTCGGCAGTGCCATCGACTGCCATCATCATGAAAATCGAGTGCGCTAACGTGAGGTGGTATACGTAGTGACCACAGTACTATGGTTAAGGCTGAAGCAGTAAGTAGAAAGAAGTAGTTTGTATGGAAATATTTCATTTCGAAAATGATTTTAAATATAATTCTTAGAACATGGAAGTCATGTATGGTCCTCCATACCGTTTTTTTTACTTCCATATTCCTTAAGGAATGGAAGTATGGTGATGGCAAAAAAAATCGTGTTCGAGATTATTGCAGATTCTGATTCTACTACACTCAAAACATGAAAAAAAGTCATTTTCCGAAAAGTGTCTGTGTGTGTGTCTGTCTGTGTGTCTGTCTGTGTCTATAGATTTTTTTTCTATGGCAAACGATAACTGCCGCAAATTCAAACAGAATCAAATAATTTTTTGCATACAGCCCTGATCTGTAGAGTACTCACGACCTATTGTTTTTGGTGAAGATCGGTTGAGGGAAAGGGGTAGTTTACCTGCAACGGTTTTTTTTTATCAAGGGAAATTTTTTTTTTGGCAAACGATAACAGCCGCAAATTCAAACAGAATCAAATAATGTTTCGCATACAGCCCTGAATTGTAGAGTTCTCAAGACCTATTGTTTTTGGTGAAGATCGGTTAAGGGAAAGGGGTAGTTTACCTGTAACCTTTTATGTTTTAACAAGGGTATTTCCTATGGCAAACGATAACAGCCGCAAATTCAAACAGAATCAAAAGATTATTTGCATACAGCCCTAAATTGTAGAGTTCTCAAGACCTATTGTTTTTGGTGAAGATCGGTTAAGGGAAAGGGGTAGTTTACCTACAACGTTTTTTTAACAAGGGTATTTTCTATGGCAAACGATAACAGCCGCAAATTCAAACAGAATCAAATAATTTTCTGCATACAGCCCTGATTTATAGAGTACTCAAGCTCTATTGTTTTTGGTGAAGATCGGTTAAGGGGAAGGGGTAGTTTACATGCAACGTTTTTTATCAAGCGTATGTTCTATGGCAAACGATAACTGCCGCAAATTCAAACAGAATCAAATAATTTTTTGCATACGTCCCTGAATTGTAGAGTACTCAAGGAACTTTGATTTTGGTGAAGATCGGTTAAGGGGAAGGGGTAGTTTACCTGCAACCTTTTACGTTTTAACAAGACTAAAGTACTTGAAAATTCATTTAAACTCTTTGAAACAATGGTAATTGTTAAAAATAAAATAATTTTGTTGCCAGGCAATAAAATTATAGTTTTTTCATTTATGTATTTTTTCTCAGTTATGTACTGTTTACGTTTCCATTTTATTATTATGACTACCGCAATGAAAAGGCAGGGAACACACACACACTCACACAATTCGCGTTATTTCTGGCCTCATTCATGTTTATTTTCTTACATTTGCACGGTTTTTAAATGGAAAGTGCCGAACCCATACCAACATAACGCATGCAAGCCGAAAAAGTGTCCAGCGTGGATAGCGATTTGCTTCCTGTGTATCGCTGGGCAGTGTAACTGCACGTGTTTACAGAGGAACGATTCATAGACAGACTTTTCGTCTTTAGGGAATGAACCCTCTGCAAGATGCTGAGGGTCCATGAGTGACTTCGGAGCGCTCCTTCTTTTCCGCGTGTTTGTTCTGTGAAACGTACACTGTAGATTCACAGCTTTATTCAAATCAACGCTCAATAGGAAATGTTGAAAATTTTTGTCCACGGTGTACCCTCATACACACTAAACCTGCTCTGATGTTTTAATTACGGACATCATAATATTAAAACTTTGGAAACTTGAGCACTACTTAATGGAGATCAATCATTAAATTATACAAGCCATTAATTTTATTTTCTATGGTAAACGAATAACAGCCGCAAATTGAAACAGAATCAAATGATGTTTTGCATACAGCCCTGTATTGTAGAGTTCTCAATACCTATTGGTGTTGGTGAAGATCGGTTAAGGGAAAGAGGTAGTTTACCAGACACATTTTTTGTTTTATCAAGGGTATTTTATATGGCAAACGATAACAGCCGCAAATTCAAACAGAATCATATATTATTTTGCATACAGCCCTGAAATGTAGAGTTCTGAAGACCTGTTGGTTTTGGTGAAGATCGGTTGAGGGAATAGTGTTGTTTACCAGCAACATTTTATGTTTTATCAAGGGTAATTTTTTTTTTGACGAACGATAACTGCCGTACATTAAAACAGAATCAACTACTCTTCTGCATACCTTTTTGAATTATACAGAACTCAAGGTCTGTTGATTTTGTTGAAGATCAGTTAAGGGAAAGGGGTAGTTTACCTGCATCGTTGTATGTTTTAACAAGGGTATTTTTTCTATGACGAACGATAACTGCCGTAAATTAAAACAGAATATACTAATGTTTTGCATACAACCCTGAATTGTAGAGTTCTCAAGACCTCTTGTTTTTGGTGAAGATCGGTTAATGGAATAGGGTAGTTTACCAGCAACGTTTTATGTTTTATCAAGGGTGTTTCATATGGCAAACGATAACAGCCGCAAATACAAACAGAATCAAATAATTGTTTGCATACAGGCCTGAATTGTAGCATACCCAAGACCTGTCGTTTTTGGTGAAGATCGGTTAAGGGGAAGGGGTAGTTTACCTGCAACGGTTTTTTATCAAGGGTAACTTTTTTCTATAGTAAACGATAACAACCGCAAATTCAAACAGAATCAAATTATGTTTTGCATACAGCCCTGTATTGTAGAGTTCTCAATACCTATTGGTGTTAGTGAAGATCGGTTAAGGGAAAGGGGTAGTTTACCAGCAACATTTTATGTTTTATTAAGGGTAATTTTTCTATATGACGAACGATAACTGCAGTAAATTCAAACAATATCAACTAGGTTTTTGCATACCTTTTTGAACTGAAGAGAACTCAAGGTCTGTTGATTTTGTTGAAGATCGGTTACGGGAAGGGGTACTTTATCAGGAACGTTTTATGTTTTAAAAAGGGTAATTTTTTTATGATGAACGATAACTGCCGAAAATTCAATGAGAATCAAATAATTTTTTGCACCCTTTCCTGAGTTGCAGAGAGCTCAAGGTATATTGATTTTGGTGAAGATCGGTAAAGGGAAAGGGGTAGTTTACCTGTAACATTTTTTTATCAAGCGTATTTTCTATGGCAAACGATAACAGCCGCAAATTCAAACAGAATCAAATAATGTTTTGCATACGTCCCTGAATTGTAGAGATCTCAAGGACTTTCGATTTTGGTGAAGATCGGTTAAGGGGAAGGGGTAGTTTACCGACAACGTTTTACGTTTTAACAACAATAAAGTAGTTGAAAATTCATTTAAACTTTTTTAAACAATGGTAATTGTTAAAAATAAAATAATTTTGTTGCCAGGGAATAAAATTATAATTTTTTCATTTTAATGTAAATTATGTATGAGTTAATATCTTTATATATATAATTCTTCTGTACGTGTGTATGTCACTGAACTCCTCCATGTATAAAATAATATATAGGGCCTACTTCGTGGCAGGTAAGCATATCTCAGTTATGTAATGTTTACGTTTCCATTTTATTATTATGCCTACAGCAATAAAAAGGCAGGTAAGACACACATACACACACACACACACAATTCATGTTATTTCTGGCCTCACTCATGTTTATTTTCTTACATTTGCACGCTTTTTAAATGGAAAGTGCCGAAACCCACACCAACATAACGCGTGCAAGCCGAAAAAATGTACATCAATTTGCTTCCTGTGGATCGCTGGGCAGTGTAACTGCACGTGTTTACAGAGGAACGATTCATAGACAGACGTTTCGTCTTTAGGGAATGAACCCTCTGCAAGATACTGAGGGTCCATGAGTGACTTCGGAGCGCTCCTTCTTTTCCGCGTTTTTGTTCTGTGAAACGTACACTGTAGATTCGCAGCTTTACTCTAAGCAACGCTCCATAGGGAATGTTGAAAATTTTTGTCCACGGTGTACCCTCATACACACTAAACCTGCTCTGATGATTACGGACATCATAATATTAAAACATTGGAAACTTGAGCACTACTTAATGGAGATCAATCATTAACTTATACAAGCCATTAATTTTATGCATATTTTTTATATATATGTGTACAACGTTATCGGCAACAAAGAAGTAGTTTTTGTTAAAATTCCTTCCCGGGATGTTTGGCCGTAGTCCAATGTTTTCTACAAAACCAGACGTTTCGGCAATGCCATCGACTTCCATCATCAGTGAAAATCGAGTGCGATAACGTGAGGTGGTATACGTTAGTGACCACAGTACTGTGGTTAAGGCTGAAGCAGTAAGTAGAAAGAAGTAGTTTCTATGGTAATATTTCATTTCGAAAATGATTTTAAATATTAATCTTAGAATATGGAAGTCATGTATGGTTCTCCATACCGATATTTTCCTATCATTTTGCTACTGAAAGTCAATTGATTGGTTTTGCCTTGTGATAATGTCGAGTGACAGCGTTAATGAAAGTGGCGAAAAATATGGAGAAAATAAAAAACAAGATGAGATTTAAAAAAATAAAATCCTCTGCTCATCCTCGTGTTAGCACCACGTATACGCGCATCTCTTTTTGTGTAGTCCAAAAGTTCGAAAATTGACGCTTTTGACACGCGAAAGTAATTTAAAAATGTATTATCATCTGCACGAACTTCATCAAATAAAGTGCAATACAGTCGTCTGTCTTCTCTTGAAGCTAGCATTGGGTGCATGTGCATTTCCTATTTCTCTGTTTCCTCTTTTATAACAGTGGTGCAAGGAGAAGCAAACTTTCGTTTGATACCATTATTTCTCGACTACATTTCTACGCTGAAAACAACAGACTTTCTTTAACGGTAGCATAATTGGTGGCTGATTGATTTTTGTCTCATAATACGTGGACCCATCAAGTTTGCCACCAGTTACGCTACCAGTAACCCAGTCTAATAGAGGCCTAATATTTTAAAAACTAATCGTAAAAATATCTTGGAAACTTTAAGCGTAGTCAAAATGATGCATACTAACGATATATGTTAAGAATTTTTCATAATTTTTATTTAGTAGCAAATTACAGAAGAAAAATCTCCAATTTTTGAAAAAAGGATGATGAACTCACACCGTTACTTGACCACAACTCCATTAATTTTACTGATATTTTGATAAAAACGGATTCACGATACATATAATTTAAACACGTTTAATCTAATTTATGATCATTCCGTTGTATGCCATAGAATAAACGCTTTTTTATGTCTGGCTTTATAATTCACACCAAAAGGAAATAATCCTGGAATATCGCTGGCGGGAATCTAGTTGGATTTAGTCGCTGTAATACTGCGCCGTTTTGTATTGGATTATATTTGAAACGGTATCAGAAAACACCAACAACAGTAAAAGGACCAATAAAAATTATAAACTTATACTATAATGCTACTACTGTAGTTGTATAAAAGGCTAAATAAACAAAGGAAGAGAACATTTGGGAAGTTTTAAAATCCGTTTGCGACGAACAATGCATACAGAAGGTAACAAACGAAGACGTATTAACAATAACAAACGACAGGATGAAATTGGTTGTAACTATTATAAACAGGAAAACAACTTGGTTTTCTTGGATATCATGAAAAAGGACTGCTTGTAAAAATTAATAATAGAAGAAAGATTACATGGAAGAGACGGTGAGAAAGAAAAAGACATGATATGCCGACGAATTTGACGATAAGGCGAAATTACGGAGACCTCGAAGACGGAACCCAGGGACGGATAGCAAGGAGACAACGGTACATCTGAGCTTTGTCATAGGACATAATCATCATGGTGATGATGACAAATAACCTTGAAAACAATCGCAAAGTTTTCTGCGGGAAAGAACAATTGTACATGTTTCATACATCAAGATACTCGATGTTTATTTTAAATGCAACAGCTTTCCTCCATTACTATTTATAGAGACGGATCCGTAAATTATTTTATTCCACTTTATTTCGCCAGCGTTTTTCGGTATCCCGATTTCCTTACTCCACAGGTAAATAAATAAGAGAAAAAATAATGAATTTTGAACTTGAATCACCAAAGTACATGGTTGCGAGAATTTTAAAAACTTTTGTGTGTTCAGGACGGTGTGTGTGAAAAAAACATCAGGTAAATTAATTATTACAGATGCAAACTAGAAATACTCGTATCCTTTTGTGTAACGTTGGAATTATATTGTTACGACATGACAGAAAATGCTACGTTGTTCTCGGCTATTCCATCGGAGCCC
Source organism: Magicicada septendecula (assembly GCA_034769895.1). Lineage (NCBI taxonomy): Eukaryota > Metazoa > Arthropoda > Insecta > Hemiptera > Cicadidae > Magicicada > Magicicada septendecula. Next base: position 81,067,706 of record CM068368.1, on the reverse strand, counting down.
CTCTATAATGTGTGTGTCCGTACATATTGCTGCTAGTTTGAGATGAAATACACTTGTCACACGTCCGTAATCGAGACTGATCCAGATTTCACCAGTCCGCGCGTGCTGTGTGCAAGGCCTTAATCAATACGTTCCGGTGTTTTCTTGTAGATCTTGACGCGTAGTATGAACTATTCTGGAATCTCAGCGGGGTATAAATACAAGTACTCAGAGACACTTAGTTCAGTTTTAGTGGCGATTTATTCCAGTGCGGTTCGAAGGATTGTGGCGAAGTGTTATATCTTTTATAATTGTGCGAGACTATATTAGTTGACATTGCTATTGTGTGTGTGAACAGTTTTTATTTGATTTGTTGTAAGAGACTATCTTGTAGATTACAAACTGTTTGTTTGTGATAATTAAGCTGGTGATTAGTGACTTAATTGGTGTGTTGTATTTAGTTTTCTACTGTACCATACGACGATCAAGTAGACCGTCGTAACAATATATTGGAATGTGTTGCTTTCCAGTGGCGGTTGGAAAGTGTGTGCTACTGTACTGTAACACCTTGATAATTCTATGGAAAGTATTAGTAATCTGTATATTTTTATTTGTTCTTACTTTTCACACTAGTAGTTGTTTAGAAACGTAAAAACTTTGACGCTGCACGTTAGTGTCTCCTCTTGCGTCTAGCTAAGTCAGGTGGTGTGCTGTTTCAGCCATACACACAGTGACGTCACACTACCGAACGATGATTGGTTGAACGGTTATACCGACGTGACCTTGAGAATGGGCTACGACAGTTGCAGCACACCGACCAAATATACAGAATGTTTACGAATGTCGTGCTAAGCTTTACTTCCGTGACATCTTTCGTTTTTCGTAATTTAACAAGTGAACGAGAGTCGTTGTGCGTTGAGGACGCATGCGTGGAAAATACATTCAATGTTTTTTGATTTTTTTTTTAAATATAAATTAAGTTGTAGCAAATTTGTTTGCTAAAAATATATGATGAAAGTTATTAGACTTTGTTATACGTTTGGGTAGAAATAGTCTACTCAAAATTTAGTCCACAGATTTTAAGTACGGAAACTACACCACCATCCGTCAAACCAAAACTTTTTACAGTTAGTAATACGCCACTGACAACATTCTACTCATTTATACTAGTACATGTTGCTGTAGATCTACTTCATTAAAACTTCCTGCTTGGTAATTTTTCTACATCCTGTAGCCATGCACAGAAAGATCGGTCTCTTTCTTCAATCAAATTTTCTAGTGATAATGTTACTACATGATGTAGAATTTAACCAAACCAATTTGGCCTTAGCCACAGTACTTTGGTTTGCTGACTGCAGAACTTCGTCAGTGTCAGTCCGTTAAGCACTCAAGATGGCCACCGACTGAGTGGCTGGAACGTTTGCTGTCAATAACATTCGACCACGGCCTCACAGCCCAGAAAATGGAAATACTAACAACTACGACGGCGCCCGCGGCGAAAGACTAATGCAACAGGTGAAACCGATTTAACGTTCTATTACGGAGGAACTATTCAGTTTGTATCACAGACGTTTTTGGAGTTATCAGCTGTCATTGTAGGTGTCATTTTAACCTGTGTCATATAATTTACGATATTTTCTGTTCTGAACTCGTTAAAAACTAAGCTGATTGAAAACTAACAGTATATTTGTCTACAAATAAAGCCGAATAAACCATACTGTTCAGTTAAACTGAAAGAGTTCTTTAATTCGTAGATAAATTTCTCATTTACATTGTCAAAGAAAGACATTTTGTTGGAAACCATATATCTTCTTGGGTACTACCCGTTATGAATGTGTTACATTGTATCGTAATGGCATAAAGTATTTTAAGTGAACCTGTGGCGTTTAAGGGAGACAAGGTTATTAGACTATGACTAGAATTATTTTAAACACGTTGGGCAAAGCTTCCCTTCGGCTTACGACCGCTCCGCCCGATCGCATTAAAGTGGATTTACACATAAGGACTGTGCTGCGACTGTGTCTCGACTGTTTTAATTGCAACATGGTCGACACCATATGAATTACATGAGTAGGCCGTTTTCAATTTATACATGTAGGGTTGTTGTGCGAGTGCCGTTCGCAGACTGTACTGTCTTCGGCTGCTCTTGAAAGAGTTTGTCAATACCATGACAGATGGCAGTCCGACACGGTACGCGCACAGTACCCTCCAATCTAGACTGACAGAGGCTGCTGTAAACTGCCATAAGACAACCTAAACCGGTCTAAACTGCTTTTCAACGAGCTGGAAGAGAGGGGCGAGTTGGTTTTCATGTCTCAAATGAAAGCTCCTAGAAAAAGACAGGCGGGGAGAAGAAGCAGTATGGTATGCGCACAGTACCACAGTCGAAGGCAGTCGAGGTACAGTACGCGCACGGTCTCTCGCTCCTATGGCACTACAGCCCTTGTTGGTCCCTGGCCTCCTTCAATTTTCCCCCCCATTCTCTTCTGTCGTAGTCATCCTCCTCCAGGAACGCACTTTCAGTATTTCTTTCGCATCCTCATCCACCGCGTCCTCCCATCTTCTCCTCGGTCTTCCCTCTGGTCTTTTTCCGTGGATTCTGGTATTCAATAGTTTTCGTGGTATTCTGTCTTCCCCCATCCTGGCTACATGACCAGCCCACCTTAGACGTTGTAGTTTTATGTATTGTGTTAGCGGTGGTTCTTTATACATTTGATAAAACTCAAAGTTATATCTTTTTCTCCAGCCGTGTACGTCATTAACTGGTCCCAGGATTCTTCGTAATATTTTTCTTTCAAAGATATCGACAGTGTTTGTTATCATCTTCATCTTCTGAAGCAGTGTTCGACAATTTCTTGTTTTTTTTTAACAGATTTATTGGATGAATTGTGTTTTTCTTAGTGGTACTCTGTTCCTCCTTGGTAGTGTCTTCTTTTATCTTCCTCTTCTTTTCTTTTGCTGTCTCTTCTTTTGTCTTATTAGGTTTCATGTTTTTGGTCTTTGAGCTGGCTTCATGCGTCTTCTTCTTTGCTTCACATTTCAATTTCTTTGCAGCAATAATTTCTGGAGACGTCAAAACTTGCGCTTCTTGTCTTCTTTTATTCACCTGACGCTTTCCAAGAGCTGGAATTGGAGACAATTTTTGTAGAACTTTGGTAGGGGTGTTGTCACTCTGGAGCCCTTGCGAAGCGGGTCCAGTTACAGGAACACTGCTGTGCGGATTACGGTGCTGTGCTGACGTTGATGGTTGTGGTGAGCGTGGTGGTGTACTAGGGTTGTCCTCAGATCCTATGAAAGCTCGATCAGGAATAGCGCAGGGATCAAATGGGAAAATCCCAGTAGCTCGAAAACAAGAGGTCCCATTCTTGGAATTAGCAGACTCCCTCCACGCTGAGTTCAACAACTCCCCTAACTGAGCCCGTCCCAGTTTCCTTGGCTTATCTGGAAAAGAGTGAGTATCCATCCATTTCTGACAAGCCTGGAACCAATGGTGTTTTAGCGATTTAAAGAAACAACGGTCCAGTGGTTGCAAGTAATGGGTTGAGTGGCTTGGTAAACACAAGAGCTCAATATCATGCTCAGCAGCCAACTCTAACAATTTATCTGCACTGGTCTGTGACGTATGGCCATCTAGAATCAACAACACTTTGCCTTGTGCTTTTCGTGGGATAAAATCTTTTTCCAGCCAATCCGTAAAAATATCAGTGTTCATATAAGCTGACTTTTTTGACATCACAATCGAAGACCCCGGTGGCATTTGGTCTTCCCATTCCACTTTCTTATTAACACCTTTGACAATGCAAACCGGTGGAAGAAAGTTACCTTCTGCATTGCAGCAGACTATTGCAGTTATAGATTCTCCCTTTTCCCCTGAAGTAAGTTTATGTACATCCTTACTTCCCTTTTCAGCAAGAACAAACCCTGGCTTGTTGTTTAGCGGCAATCCCGTCTCGTCAACATTGTAAATATTAGATGGTTTATCCATTAGGTTGTACTTTAGAAGAGTAGACTTGAGGTAAATCAAAGTAATTTTTAGCATCTTCTTTAGTTAACCCCTGGGCTCTGGCCAGTGACAGCCCTTCGGCTTTCCTGACGACAATGTCCGGATTCCTATCTAAAAATTTATAGAACCAGTCGTAGCCAGCCATTTTTTTTATCATGATTGAATTTGTGTTTTAAATTATAACGCTCAGCTATTTTATAAGCAAGAATTCTAACTTGGGTTACAGTTGGGGAAAAGGCAACAGCTTGAAGCTTCTTTATGTGGGATGCGAGCTTTTTTTCTATATCTGGACCAAGCACATCTTTTGGTCCCAAACCATGCTTTTCGTCATCATTTTTTTGTAGCCCCCTCCTTAGTGTTCGCTCTGGAATATTAAAATGTTTGCTAGCTGCATATGAAGACATTCCCTCATTTATCACCGCATTAAAGGCAGCTTTCAAGTCTTCTTCTGTCCACGCCCCTCTGATAGATTTTCTTTCGTATAAACGAGGCATATCCCTGCAATAAAACCCGTGTAATTTAGTCCCCAGAAATATTCCAGAATTAAAGAAAGAGGGACAGCCATATTAACCCAACGGAAAAAATCACGGCATCTTACACGTAATGTAGCACGGCATCTTACCCCGACTAGTTGGACAAGATGCCGGGCGCAATAACGAAGGACAATCATTGCCGCCGGGCGACTGTTTAGCTCTAACCTATACTCCGTTAACCCTATTTTGTAGAACTACTTGAATCATTTGATTACTGATAATATTAATGTCGTTAAGTTAACATGTATGAACCATATGTAAAATAAACAACACTCACCAGTTTAATGTGAATGGAAACAGTTTACAAAATTGGAGTGAAAGCTACTTCTTTCCGTACAAACTGAAACACGGTGTTCACAACAACAAGAACTCACGCCAAACTGACCAACGGCTCCCCACCTCTACCCGAACCTCATGAATCACGTGACACGGCATCTTACCCCCACTCACCCTATATACGTATTCACATACATACGTGAGTGTACGTCTATTTATTCATATATGTAAAAACATAAATCATCATGTCTCTCATCAACATGTTACAACCAAATCGTGCTAAAACGGTAGGTCCCTACTTTCCAGACTTTACGGCTATATATTGAAACAATACAAAATGTCCCATAAAAATCAACTAGCTGAGTACCAAGAAGTGATGATAACCAGTAGTAAAGTTACTATCAGCATTCAATGACTATACAACATAACCTGACGATTTGACTGATACATTGACAAAGACTAGTTCCCGAAAAGATTAGTTAAGTGAGCATAAAAAACAAGTAAACAAAATCAAACACCATAAATAAAATAAAAGGTGAAATAACTGATATTTCCAAAATGTATTAGAGTAGTGTAAACAGCACATTAGCTGAGTAATTGAAAAGTAATAACTAGCATAAGAAATAAAATGAAATATATTGTTGATAATAATAAACTATACATGAATTATGATAAATGAACAATTAAAATAAGATTAACAGTATAATCACAATGTTAAATCAACCTTGAAAGAAAGGTATGCTAAGGCATAATGAAATGATGAAAGAATTAATAATTAAAGAATAAATCGTATATGTTCTAATTATAAATGATATAAAATGTAATCAACAATGTAAAGAACTTCATGTATTTGAAAATGATATAAGATGGTTAATTTTGTAAAAAGATATACTATCAGGTAAGGTGAAAAAAACCTTATTATGAATTGTGTAGAATAAGAGAACGACATAAGATGAGTTAAAGTAACTTAATGAATAATAAATAATGTAATAAAAGCTCAAAATAATGACTAGGGCCAATATGCCAAGTAACAATTATATTGTGCAATAACTAGCACATGATTTATAAGAAAATCAAAACAAATAGTAAAATGTCTGTAATCAATGCATAAATAAATACAAAACAATTAATGACTCACAACAACCTATGTAGAGTGCACACTGAAAGAAGTATTGTAATTATAAAAAGAAACATGAGATAATAGACAAAAAAATGATGACAAATCAGATTATGAAAATAATAACAAAATATAATAGAGACCATACTATACAGAGTATAGGAAAATAGGAATAACAATAATGTAAAAGGTGTAATATCACCAAACAATGTCAAGTAAAATAAGTGTAGGAAGTACGGATAATTTTGAATAGTTAATAATGAAAGAAAGAAGCCATTAAATGATAATAATAAATTACGTTATAAGAATTATTAATGTTCAGCTGGGTACAGCAAATTTAGAGAATAATATGTTAATTTCAATAATATAATTGTGTTCAAAGTAGTAAAAAATGATTGTTTAATAAATGTTAAAAAATACAGAAATAGAATCTGCAAATTGTAGCAGAAGGCATTTGGAATAAACCAATATTTAAGATAGGCTATCATTAAGATGTAGTTTATTAATGAAAAATGTACCCAAACTGGCCGCTAATCATCTCAAAATAACCAGCAAGGAACGAGCAATACGATGCTAGTAATAGATCAAAATTTGTAATTAGAATAAGTGAGAAACAAACATAAATATGATAAATTTTGTGAATTTTGAAAGGGAACGGGGTAATACTAACAATAATAATAACCCACGCTAAAAAACAATTATGTAAGAGCTATTGTTAGAATGACCGCATCATGACGTCATTTTTAACCAATCAGAAAATTAGATGAGACATTAATTGTCGAAGCCAAGCGGAATCTGAAGCAACTATATATACAGAAGTACGAAGGAACAGACACACATTTTTTAAATTCCATTCCGGCAGATACTACAAGGACTCCATATCAAAATTTTAATCAAAATCTTATTAAACAACCGCAGAGAAGTTACCTACTTAGTAAAGTGCATCAAGACAAGCAGTTTTCCTTTAACTAGTAGTGCGAAACCATAAGAACGAGGTTAGAAGAGTTACCTAACCAAATATTTAACCACAAGAAGTTTTAATCGTTCATTCGCGGAAAAGTGAAGTGTACGATCAGTGTATTGAGATCGTAAAGTGAATAAATAATAATGCAAAGAAGTTATCAATCAGGGAGTACAGTGCCAAATATAATTACAGTGTTCAAATACTATGTCACTAGTATAAGATCTAATAAGTGTACAAATAATACACTTATGTACTGAACACCAAACTTTTATATTATAAGAATTAAACATTGTCCATACTTTTTTCAAAAGGAATTATAAAGTTCCAATACAAGAATTAAGGATTTAGGCTAATCGTAGTTAACCTCAGAATTTGTAGAGGTCAGACGAACATTTCGTTAATAAGTCTGAAGTTTTTAAAGGTGTCTAACCTACTAAACTAAACTTATGTAAATCATCGTAACTCGAGGCATAGTTATTTTATTCTGTAGTTCCAAAGGATTCACCCTTGAGGTATAAAAAAATTTTTGTAAATAAATAAATAGTTAATTAGATTAATAATTGCCAACCTTCTGGGTTAGGAGAGAATTAAGCCAGGTATATTGTGTAGCATAACAGAATTATCACCTTAAATCTTAACTTAATACAACATTAAAAAAGAAAAAAAGAAGAAACTATCAGTAGTGAGTGGAAAAATAAATGGTTGAAAGTGAATTAAATAAGCTGATCATTATAGTCAATAAAATGTTAAAAAATAAACTCAATAACAAAGAAAACTCTTGGTCCAAATAAAGGAAACCATCTATATAAAACCTCAGTACAACATCAATATACCCAGTAGGATAAGGAGCAGTAAATGAAAAAATAATCAGGTACAACTCATTGAATTGATGACATGAGGACCTAAAAATACAAAAATAAGAAAATACTCATAAAATAAGAAATAAGAAACAAACTATTTCAAGTTTCATACAAGGAATACAGAATAAAGAAAGGCTATTCCCAAGGTATTATGAAGAACATGTACCAATTAAACAGAGTTAAAACAATGACAAACGTTAAACCCAGTAACCCAAGTTACAGGATACATTACCATTGAACTAAATTGTAAAATAAATATAAGAATAATTTAAGAATAAAACATAATAAGAGTGAAAGACTACCATAGTGTAGAAACGAATAAAAACTACCATTAGTGTAGAGAATTGTAGGTGAAATACCCTAATAAAACATAATAAGAGTTAGAGACTACCTTGAGTGTAGAGAATAACAAAGTGACATACCCTAATCAAATATAATGAGATAGAAAAAGACTACCATTAATGTAGAAAATAACAGTGTTTTACAATAAGAAACCTAAAAAATAAAAGACAGGTAATGACTGAAAATATTATTAGTAATAAGAGTGTTTAAAAATAATATATAAGGAAATGATAGATATAAGATGTTTTTATTATAATTAAATTATATATAGAAAATAATATGTATAAAATGTTTTTGTTATAATTAAATAATATAGTTAAAAATGATAGGTATAAGATGTTTTTGTTATAATTAAACCATATAGTTAAAAATGATAGCTATAAGATGTTTTTATTATAATTTAATGATATGTAAAAATTATAGATAGAAGATGTTATGTTATACTTAAATAATGTTCACTAATTTCAAAGTTTTGTCAAGGCAGGGAAGGCAAGAGGATAATATTAATATATTTTGAATTGTAAACCATATAAATAATAAAATAACAAAATAGTCAAAAAACCAAATAGCAAAGCAAAACCATAGTTTAGACCAAAATCAAATATTACCATAGAGTCAAATCCAAAAGGATAAACTCAATAAAACTGTATATAATTAGCAGAAATTAGTCAATGTAAAATATAGGTATTTAAATATAATCATCACAGAAATAAATAATAGTAAATGCAATGACCAGAAGATAAAATTAACTTTATTGAAAATATATAATATAAAGCCTAACAAGGGACTCAGTACAATTCAAATGTGAATAAATCAGCATTAGAGTGTTATAACAACAAATTGTTAACAACAAAGAATAATAATGAAGGAAGTAAAATTATTTAAGGAAAATGTTAACTCAACATGAATTGTAAACAATTTAATTACTAATTGTGTAAAAAATAATAAGACCTATAAGAAATATCAAAAAATGTACATTTTAAGCATAATTGAACTTTAAATAGGTCATGTTGTATATTGAATTATGTAAAATTAGAACAAAAATATTGCTAGGTACTTAAATCTTTATAAAATTAACAAATAAATAAGTTATAGTCATAAAATAGGAAAACATTGTCATATATTTTTACAAGATGAAATCTAAGCCCAAGGCGACAGCTGATTCCAGACAATTGGAAGGAGAATAAGATATTTCGGAAATTACCATATTAAGACGACGATTTAAGTCATCAGTTAATTGTTAAACGTGAACGTGTACGGATCAGAAAGTACCGACAGAAGATCCAAAAATTATAAATGGTTTGGAAATAGTGAAGTGCAACATCAGAAAACATTAAACAGGTTATCAACTAAAAGTTAACACCTAATAACTTAACTAACAACCGAAACGAAAACGAATAACAGTAATAACACGATCCAACACAAGAGCACAAGGAACCAACCGCCATATTGAAATTTTAACTCAACACCAATTTCAATTAGAACAACGAACGCAAACAGATTTTGGAACACGGAACACTACACGAATAACCCAGCACAAAACAACATCGACGAGGAGAAGAGAACACTCCAAACAATTATCCAGAGGGACCACATCACCGCAGAGTACGAGATCCACCATTATATTTGAGGGAGAAGACATAGGAGTCAGCGTGGGTAGCAGAAAACCGAAGCGGACGGCAGCCATACTTTATTTGCATAACGAGCTGTACACAGCCTTCCGGAACCAGTGGCGACGTGACGTCATACACTATTGCTTGGTTCGAGATTTTATTTATTCAATGACATTATTTTCTGAATATATATTACTTTTATGGAATAGTATTTAAGTTGAATTAATTGTAAGTACTGTATCTTATAACTTGCCCTTCTCTGGCCATTTCGACAGTTCAAAGAACTCAATTAATTAATTTCTGTAATTTCATATATTTGTCTAGTGACACAATCGATCTGAGTCGAGTCTTAGCCGCAACTATTTGTCGATGCGCGTAAGATTGGCGCACAATTTTCAAAATAAATATCAGAATTGTTTCAAATACTCGTGTCTATTGTTATTTGAATTATAAAAATTAGTTTTTTCTTTCTTCCTAACATTATTTAGAAGGGTTACAAAAAAAAATCAAGAAGAAAAAGAAGAGGAGCTGAGATAGAAGAGAGTATACTTCGATCCAGTTGACATAATAAGATTAACACAGTGAAACAAATATTTCGTCGTAAAGACATACATAATAATTAATTCACAGTTGAAGTAATTAAAAAATATAAATAATAATAATTAATTAATTAATTAAATAAATAATTAAATTAATAAAATAAAACAAAAAATTTTAATTAAATTAATAAATAATATAACTTTTTTATTATCTATTATTATTATTTATTATTATTTTTTATTTAAATATAAATTAAATTTTTATTTGTAGTAAACCCCGTTATATTACAAATGTAATCCATAAATCATTGTTGAGTTGAATGTATAGAGATAAAATAAGCACTCAGTGAGCGATAAAACAGTAATATATTAATTAAAAAACGTTGTAAGAAATTATTGAAGCAATTTTTAGTTATTTTTCTTATTTAAAAGAGTTGAAAATTCAAGGCACTCAAACAGTTAAGTTGGCGGCTTGGACGTGTGAAGCGCCAGCCATTCAAATTTATAAACAAAACAAAAAAAATGTAATTAATTAAATTCATTTAATCATACAATCAAGGAAAAAATTTAACGACGTTAATTAAAATTTATTTAATTTATTCATCGAATAAATTATTTTATGGAATAAGAATCAGAGATTCCATATGGCGCCCAATAACACAAACTTAGCTCACTTACTTGTAAACAGTTCTGATATACTGTTTTGACGAATTAATGGCGTTATAATATTCTAAAACCAACTGAACAACCAGTACAAACAGACATAAGCTACCAGTTCTACACCAAAGGTAGTGAAAGTTATAATTACTTTATAATCTAGTCAAAACAACACTACTACTGTACAACGACAATTTAGGTCTACGGAAGTGCGACGGAACGTCAAGAGGATTCCAAAGTGAACAAAATTCAATTAAATGAGATTACAAAAATTAATTAAACCAAAGAACAAGTTTAAATGCAAATTAAATTAAATAAAATACAAAATTATTTAATAACAAAGATTAATAAATAAACTTAATAAGGGGTAGTGTCCCGATGTCTTATAATATATATAACATGTGGATGAATTAATAAAAACAGAAATTCACTAGCTTTTAGTTACATTCTTTATTTTGTTCATTTCGTCTTCGCTGACAGCGTAAGCCAAATATCTCGTCGCGTCTTGAAAGCAAGGTCCCCTGTTATAGGTGGCGCGCAGAACGCACTCGATGATATCGCCCGTTTTGAGATCAACGTCATCCACTACACAACTCCAGGTTTTGTTGTTTATGATGCCTATTTTGACACATTCCTTAAATATGGGGTACGAGATATTGTACTTCTTCCCGGCGCCCGGAGACAAGTTGATTCCCCCGGTCATGTCAACACTCACTAACCTCGCTCTCACAAAACCTAAAAAAATAGAAAATTTAAAAATTCAGCTGGAATACAGTATTACCTTATATTGTATAGAGCAAAACTATTTTATGAGTGCGATATGACATATATTGTCTCTAACTTCCCCGCCTACAAAAAATCTGTATACAGCCTACATTCAGCAGTCGTAAACGCACACACATCTACTCACAAATCTTGGAGTTCAACAGACTCCTTTCAGCATGCCAGAACGTTTGTAATGAAACGAAATAAACTTATAATAAAGGTACGAAGAAAAATCGGCCTAAAATGTGTTCTGTTCACATGTATATAATCAATTATACGTAATACTAAAATTAATGTTATGTAAATTATCCAGTCTTTAAATTCCAAACCAGTAAATTACTGGTGATTCCTAACCTGATGAGTAGGGGAAACCCGATGGACTCTAAGCGCAATATAAGCGCATATATACATAAAATTCCAATGCTACAAAATGATTAAAAAGTATTCAGGTTCCCGCTTTTTTCTGTCGCTGTGAGAAAAATATTCCTCAATTGTAAATAGTACGAGGACTAAAAAAGTCGCGTTTAGTAGGCTCTGATTCTACTTCCTAGTTTTAAAAAAATTATGATTTTAACAACCAATACGGGGACACAACGCAGGGAGCTAACCTCAAACAGCGACAACGAAAACAATCAACAAGAGAAAAAATGGCCGCACTGTCATCGAGCCGGGACATTGCTAGCGCTCCTAGAGGCTTGAAGCACTACTAAAGAGTGCTTGCTTTTTGCGTCTGTGAGAGCCAGGTACTGTGCTGTTTAGCATTCTGCGTAGGTACCAACCAATCATCATACATTGTTATAAGTTTGAGCATTTCTAACTGTAGCGTAATGTAAAAAATTAGGCAAGATAAAGAAAGCTAGTTATAAAAACTTAAATAAACGCTAAGCAATTGCTGAAATATCTGCAACCAACTCATAGTTAGTGCACCGAAGCATATTTTGAAGTGATCGCCTTGGGGGCGGACCGGTCAGTCAGCTGTTACAACAGCGCACAGAACTGAAAGCAAAGTGATATTAATGACTCTGATCAAATCAAGTCATCAATATCATTTCGACTGCAAGACGAATGGGCCGCCGATTTTCAAAAGACGAGAGACAAGAAGGCATGTGAAACAGTTTTTTGCGTCGGTTAAGTGAAACAACAGTAATGTCGGTTATGTAATCACTTATTTACTTTTGCCTGATTTCCTTTGGGCAAGCACTGCTTCGTTGCTTACTCTGAGGGCTTGCCTCTCCCAGTAATACGTGCAAAATAATTGAAACAACTGTGATAACAAAGTAGAATTTGCATGTTTGTTAAATCCCTCTAATTGACAACACGTTGTACACATGTTTTTCGCTAACGACCAAGTCGTGGTACCGCAGGACTATCTCGACATGGAATACATGGCACGAAAACTTATAGAGGAATATAAGCTACGGGGCCTTGAAGTAAACACAAAGAAAACGGAGCATATGTGCATTGGTGGGAAACAGAAGAATTTAATTTTAGAATACGAACAAGAAATAATAAATTGCATTAAATATTAGAATTACCTTGGTTTCCTTCTTTGCAACTTCTTTGTGTTCTCAATATACACTACGCGTTTCAGGACTTAAAGTCCCATCATCAGGTGGATAAACTTTTCACTCATGTAGAGCACGTCACTAGATAAAAAATACATAAAGGTCACGCACATCTCGCTACTCAGTCGATTTCCCCACTCGCGTTATCTTACGATGCGCATCGCTACCGACCCCGCGAGCGACTGACAAATCTATTCGGCCTTTACTTATTTGTTGTGCTGTTTCAGCATGCGTATAGCAGTATCATACAGTTCGTTTGACTTGAACGACAGTTTCTCGTTCAGAAGCTGATCACTGTGTGTTGTAGAGGCTCTGTAAATTTCAAACTCTTCCAGTGCGTCCATGAGTTTACCCTTTTTGCAGAAATGCAGTGGTTTGAAATTATTTCTAAAATTGGAATAGGTATGGTTGTGATCAATGATATGCATGGCAAAGTTTGATTTGACGTTCCTGATGTTGCCCCTAGGCAGGAGTCGGTAGCGATGCGCATCGTGAGATAACGTGAGTGGGGAAATCGACTGAGTAGCGAGATGTGCGTGACCTTTATATATTTTTTATCTAGTGACGTGCTCTACATGAGTGAAAAGTTTATCCACCTGATGATGGGACTTTAAGTCCTGAAACGCGTAGTGTATATTGAGAACACAAAGAAGTTGCAAAGAAGAAAACCAAGGTAATTCTAATATTTAATTATATAGGCAACTTGGAGACCACAACAATTATGTATAATAAATTCCAGTAGCTATAAATATCTAGGAACAACAGTTACACAAGATGGTAGTCTAGATAAAGCGATAAGGAAAGAAATAACCTGGGAAGAAAATCAGTAGCATTGCTGAAGAACATATTGTGGGACCAAAAAATATCAAAACAAAATAAACATCGCATATACAATACAATCATGTAACCAATTACGTCATACGGGTGTGAAATATGGCCAATAATACAAAGAACAGAAAGTTGTTGGAAGCTACTGAAATGGATTATTGGCGAAGAGCGGCAGGGAGGTCAAAAACTGGAAAAAGTAAGAAACGTCAGAATCCGGGAGATAATGGGGGTACAGTACTCTATTGTCGACGACATAAAAACAAACCCCTAAGATGGTTTGGGCATGTACAAAGAATGCCGGATAATCGACTCCCAAGCAAATTTTAAGATGGACACCATACGGACGTAGGCGAAGAGGAAGAGTTGAGTTGGTGAGAAGGCATCAACCTGGCAATGAGAGACCGGGAATTGGTAGAAGAATCTTGGTTAGATCGAGACCAATGGAGACTAGGGATCGGAAGACGTAGGATAACTTTATGAACCGATTTATATATATATTTGTTAAACTGTGAACGAGACGGAAAATAACGAGAACAAACATCGTAAAAAGTCAACTGAAAATAATAACAGGAAATAATTAAATATTGGCTGCAATAACAAAATGGAATTAAATATAATTAAATCACTACCGACTCGGAACACAAAGTTTTTTACGGATAAAAACGTAAAAGTTTACTTTATAGACTGAACCAGTTTTCGCTTATTACAAGCTTCGTCAGAGGCTGCCACTGTGGGCGCTGTCCGTCTTGTTCTTGGCGACGTGTCGACTTTTGAAGGATCGATGTTGTGTGTGTGTGTGTGTGCGGTGTGATATGTTCGAATAATGCGTGTGATTTGAATTGTGTCTGTTCGTTTAGGATGTCGTTTTTATATGTTTTCGTGTGTTTGTATATTTCTAATTCTTCAAGAGTGTCTAGTTTTCGGCCTTTTGTGTGTACGTGTAGAATATCCATGTTATTTTCGATGTTTTTGTATGTGTGGTTTGCTTCAATGAGGTGGTTTGCAAAGGTGGATTCGGTAGTGGATTGTAGTGCCTTTGTGTGTTCAATGTATCTTTGTTTGAAGCTACATCCTGTCTGGCCTATGTAGAATTTGTTCCAATTTGAGCAATTTAGTTTGTAAATCACACACACGCATTATTCGAACATATCACACCGCACACACACACAACATCGATCCTTCAAAAGTCGACACCGTCCCCAAGAACAAGACGGACAGTGCTTCCAGTGACAGCCTCTGACGAAGCTTTTAATAAGCGAAAACCGGTTCAGGCTATAAGGTAAAACTTTTACGTTTTTACCCTTAAAACACTTTGTGTTCCGATTCGGTAGTGATTTAATTATATTTAGTTAATTAACGGACACGTCATGGACAACGAAATCCAAGAAAATGGAATTATTGAAGTATACTGTGAATATAGTGACTCGATACAATGCTTCGTCGTATTAAAATAAAAGTCACGTAGTGTAGAATAATAAACGATTTATCGTTTAGCTTAAACCTTTAAAGTTTAAACGAACAGCTGTCCCTAGAATCACGGTCACCTTATTTGATTCCTTGCAGTTGCACCATATGTAGACTTCAGCTTACGTTTAATTAAGTGCAGTGAAGCAAAAATTATAAAAAACGGGCAGAGATAGATGGTACAAAAATAAAGTAAATGAAATAGGTAAAACGGACATTTTAAAGTCATTGTTATAATTTTTTAAGGGAGTTTTTAATATAGATCTGGCTGTTTTTTGGGGCTACCGTTGAGTGTAATCATTCCGTAACAGTGGCATTACCAATTAAGAATGTGATTCAGATGATCTCTTTCTTCTTCAGCTACAAATTACAACATGAGTTTTTCAACGAAATTGCCAGTTTTACAAAAATAGAAATAAATCTGCATATTTTTGTCAGCAAATGTAAATCACACACTACGAGGAGGTAGAAAATCGACCTAGCCTCACTCGATACGGGTAATATGGTAACATCACCATTAATAGTTAGGCCCTTCAAACAACAACGTTTGAGAGCAAACAAAATCTTAACGTCAATAATTCAGATCAAAATACCTGAAGACTCACTAACCAAACAATAGGAATTGGAAATGTAAGTCAAGGTTAGGATATATGTGGTAACAAAATTCCCCTTTTTTTTACACGAACAGGCCAGCCGTGGACAAAGCAAATATCATTTCCTTTTCTTCTTCTGGCAGAACCCCCTCATTCGCACACTATGCACCGCCTTCCTTTTCACTGTCCACCCCTTTTTCGTCTTCTTCTCGCCGCAGAGAACCTCAAGATTTAGAATTTTGTTTCTGTATGTATTTCTATCCACACAGTCGTTCAAACGTTCAAAAATATACCCAGTTCCATCAGTATTTTTTGGTGTATCCGTTCAGACTGTAAAGTTGCCAAATATAGTTGAAGATTTGTTTATTTAATCTGGACCGATCCATCCGAACCATATGTCCAAGGAATCTCAGTCTTTTCCTTCGGAAAGCCGTTTCCAGATCTTCCAGATCCCTGTACAGCTCTTCTTGGGTCTATGCCTGTACCCATTTTTGGTTTTCTTGGGGCCATAAATTTTCCAAACAATTCTTCGTTCAATTTTAAGAAGAGGTTCCAAATTTTGAAAGCACATAGTTTCTACTCCATA
This sequence comes from Magicicada septendecula, assembly GCA_034769895.1. Taxonomy (NCBI): domain Eukaryota; kingdom Metazoa; phylum Arthropoda; class Insecta; order Hemiptera; family Cicadidae; genus Magicicada; species Magicicada septendecula. Next base: position 81,051,022 of record CM068368.1, on the reverse strand, counting down.
CATGATCACCGGCCTGACCACAGTGATATAATGGCGGACGTTTGCACTTCTGGAAAGGTTTTTGTTTTCGTACAGTTCCCGGGTTAGAGTAAAGGCCTTTGCTAATTTGAGTTTCCTTGTCTTAAAGGATTCTTTGTCTGAGACGTTTCGGGATATGTTTTCCCCAAGATATTTAAAATTCTTAGTATATTTTATTTCTTCATACGTAGTGTCCAGGCACGTTTTCGGGAATTTAAATAGTGGTCATAATTTCCGTTTTAGGAAAGGAAAATTCCTCGTTTATAAAATAAATTTTTAAAATTTCCACGAGTGCCTTTCATGTGTACTTGACAAAACAAATTTCAAAAGAAAGGTCAATAGATTACTTCTGTTCCACTCAATTCTAGAGCTCCAAACCTTGAATGGGTTTTGTCTTCCGTTTTCCTCTCACTAGTTACACTTACAGTATCTTCAATTCCTCAGCCCCGCCACCACGTTATTCTCCACATCATCGGTTCACTTTTTCATATCCTTCCTCTCCAATTTTTCAAATGGTTTTCTTTAAAGTTCTCTTTTAAAGTAGGGTATTCTTTATTACGCATGTTTAATCCATTCCTCTCAATCACGAGAGTCTTTGTCCTTTAATTAATCGCGTGACGTATCCACTTCCTGTCGTTGAACTCGTTCATCATCAGTCTCCATCAGTCACCATCGTACTGGTCCATATGCTTTTCTTACAATTTTGCTTTGGGATATCCTCAAACTCTGTTCATCAGCATTTGTCAATCTCCAGGACGTTACTGCCATAAGCGACTGTAGACCGAATTCAATGACAAAGAAATTTCGCTAACAAGGCATTTATTACATGAAGGCGGTTCATGATGATATGATGACGATGATAATGATGATGATCACCGGTAGAGTTAGTGACTACAGGTGCAGCAGACTGCTTAATTTTCCCAAGCAACCTATAGATCTTAAAACTCTGACCGGCAACCTGCCCTAAAAATACTGAATTTCTCTCGTACGACCTGGTACCACATAATGATGCGGACGGATCACAGAGAGGAATCATATACTGCTACTTTCAAGATGACTGAACTTAACCTCAAGCTCAGAAATATCTATTGGCTGATAAACAGAAAATCGCGGTAAAGTCTTGTCAGCTAACTATAACGCAGTTCTTAAACCGGTATGGAATTCAACTTTGGGGTACTACAAGTACGAGCAACATAGAGATTATTCTGCGCTTTCAATCCAAAACTTTAAGATCGATAGTCGACGCACCAGGGTTTGTCTCCGACAAGTCTATACACCGAGACCTAGAAGTTCCTACTGTAAGAGAAGAAATTGTGCGACTCTGCAGGAAACACATATATAATTAGAATACCATCCTATACCCCTAGCAATTAAATTGTTGTATAATAGTGAAGATATTTTTCTATTTTATTTGTTTATTTTATTTTTATTTTTACTTTTATTTTTATTTTTATTTTATTTTATAAATAAAAAAATAAGTAAAATAAAGTAATAAAATAAAAAAACACAGATTTCAAATGATATGTGGTACTACGCGTAACCACAGAACACTTGAAAATAAAACAAGGAAAGACACCAAGATAAAATTCTATAAACCAATGGCAACACCTGTTTTAACTTATGGAAGTAAAACTTTGACGATGACGAGAAATTTCGAACGAAGAATACAAACAAGTGAAAGGAAGTTGTTGAGAAAAACCAAAGGTTGCACCCTTAGAGACCAATAGAAAATGAAGATACAAGAACTGAGTTAAATGTATATTCTATGGCCAGCAAAATAAAGGAAGGACAAATAAAATTGAGGCAGCATATCGAGAGAATGGAAGATACGATACTACCTAAACAAGTAATACGATACAGACCTCAAGGAAGACGTAGGTAGGAAGGAAGATGTAGGTAGACTAAGGAAGAGACGGTTTCAGTGAAGGCGGAACTGGCTGTAAGCCTATACCTTGACGTGGATAAGAAGAAGATAGTGAAGACATTTATAGACTAAAAAGACATCAATTGCTAGGTCTATCCTTCAGGTTCAACGAATAACTTGTTATATGTATTATCTGTAGTGTAATGTCTGTGTTATCTGCACTGTAATCTCTGTATCATTTGTGTTCATGTCAACATTAAGTGTTAATGTCAACTGGTATTTCTGCCTTATAGGCTCAGTGTTTAATATATTGAAATAATGTACTCAGTTCATGGCAGCAGCAGCAAGTGGTAGTGTCTTTTTGTTTAGATGTTTAGACATTTAGACTTTTAATTATAGTATTTGTGTACCTGTTTAATCTGTAGACAGTAACAAGAAGAGCTGTCAGTGGACAACTATCCAAATCATGTGTGTGTGCGTGTGTGCGTGTGCGTGTGCGTGTGCGTGTGCGTGTGTGTGTGTGTGTGTGTGTGTGTGTGTGTGTGTGTGTGTGTGTGTGTGTGTGTGTGTGTGTGTGTGTGTGTGTGTGTGTGTGTGTGTGTGTGTGTGTGTGTGTGTGTGTGTGTGTGTGTGTGTGTGTGTGTGTGTGTGTGTGTGTGTGTGTGTGTGTGTGTGTGTGTGTGTGTGTGTGTGTGTGTGTGTGTGTGTGTGTGTGTGTGTGTGTGATTAAATATAAGAAAATACGTATACAGCGTAATCTTGTTTTTTGTTATTTGACTATTAGGCGGGATGTTTATGCAAATAAAAGCGCTGTGACCAGTGACGGCTCGTCTATAGTGAACCCACCTAAATAATTTAAATATGTTGAAGGATTTGTTGAGATAATTGTTTCATATTTAAATAACAAGATTTGCGGGATTAATCTGGTTGACTGAACAGTAATGGATTCGCGTAGTAGGCGAATTGGTCGCTACTGTTGCTTGGAGGTGCAAAACATCTCTCAGCACCTACTGGACTGTGAAGACACCTTTGGAGGGGGAAATCAGTATACGCAAAATTACATTCAACAGTCGCTAAACCGGAATGTCAGCGATAGAGACGAATAGTTCCGACGAGGGCCGAACCGCACTGACCGGGAATTTTAACATTTTCATAATACCGCCATTCGCCATTATTATGATTTTTACCACATGGTTTGTCAGTTAACGTCAGTTTTGTGTCAGATTTCTCTATTTCATTTAGAATGCATTGAAAATGTGTGCAGTAAAGTCTTAAAATCAAATAAAATATAGAAGTAACTGTATTCCAAAAATAATGTGTGTTTAATGTAGTCGTTAAATAATTGTATTTAACGTTAAACTGATCGAAGCGTCTATAACCTTCAAACTGTTTGGTGGAATTTTTGTGTGTTAAAGTGTTCAGGTATTTCTTATATTTGTGTTCAGTTCATTGATTCGTTAAAATGAATAGTGTTCAATTTATTTTAAAAACTAATTTTTCTTCTTTCTCTCTATCTATTAAAGATAAATGCAAAATTAAGGAACTCGGTAGGTCGCTTCCCGTTTTAAATATTAAACAGAAATATTTAACTATCCTTTTATTTTAACTATATATTTTTAGAATAATTTACAAACAGCATAAACACTACTTAATATTAGGCCTACTAAAAGATCTTCATGTTGATACCCATCCCGTGTATTACTTGGAATGGGATAATTGCTCTTATATTAGTAGAAACATTCAGACATTGAACCCCCACTGTCAGAACCACTAGCCGCCACTGGCTGTGATATAAAGTATTATATATCCTGTTTAAAACTGAAGTACCCATAGCATGCACAGAAGCCAGCCGATGGGACGCCAGTGATAGGGTGGAAGGGAGACTAATTGCAAGATGGGGTGTAACGAAATAAAAATGAATTACCCTATCGCGGATACCTATCGCCCGTTGGAAGAGCCAAAGGGAGACTCGACTAATCATATTGGATTCAAGCAGAACATGAAGAAGTTGTCGTTTAAGGTAAACCATATTTTTATCAATTTAACAGGTAATCCTGGAAACATATTTCAGGAAATTGATGTTTAACAAATGGAAGATCAATTGTCTATTTTTAACGTCGGTTTCATAATGTAACATATAATACTAAAACATTTTTTAATGCTGGTTACTATTAAAACGTGCACAAAAAGCATGCATTTTGTTTTGTCACATATGCATATAATGCGTAGGTGATTCTTGACTGCATTTGGTACAGCTGAGTTTTAGAATTTCAATAAAGAGAATAAGTGGTTAAAACTTACTATTTTTGTAATCGTGGTAGAGTACTACGTTATAATTACGTTACGTTATAAAGCGAAAGGAATACGCTTTTATCTTTCTGTAACACACAGCTCATCCCTGCTATCGGCAAGAAATTACAATATTAGCATTATCATTTGCTCTCTTGTGTCTCCAATTGTCGACGACTACCAGGCTGTAGTCAGTCTGTCTGTCTAACTGTAGTCCGTCGGCTACGTTTCGTTGTCGTATGGTTCAATATCTCTTTCTGTCCAAGTTGTTTGAAGGTCCCTCCTTTCCTCCTCCCTGGAAGATACAATTTTAAGATTCTTCTCGGCACCTTGTACTGGACATTCTTTTAAGGTAAGCATCTGGTCTACTTTCCGAGGTATCCACAAGTTGTTGTATCCGTTACTCCTGTCTTCCCGTATTACGGAGATACAGTAGCTCCTCCTCTGCCCAACCGTTTTACCGCACACAATCTTTGTTTCTGGCGTTCTGTCAGTGACCTACTTGATCTACTTCCCCATATAATAAAATGTTTTCAACTTTCGGAACATCTGACATCTGCAGTAACACTAGTTAATTTTGTAGAGGACATAGCCAGTAGAACATGCTTAAGAATTTCTGCAGACAAACAAATTTCTTACAAACATTAAAAACGCGCCAAAAGTCCTGGTAACAGATATTGGTGTTCGAAAATTTAAGTATCTAGGAGAGATAATTCAAGACTGAATTATCTGATATTAACAAAACTGAAAGCAAAGTGATAATAATGACTCTGATCAAATCAAGTCATCAATATCATTTCGACTGCAAGACGAATGGGCCGCCGATTTTCAAAAGACGAGAGACAAGAAGGCATGTGAAACAGTTTTTTGCGTCGGTTAAGTGAAACAACAGTAATGTCGGTTATATAATCACTTATTTACTTTTGCCTGATTTCCTTTGGGCAAGCACTGCTTCGTTGCTTACTCTGAGGGCTTGCCTCTCCCAGTAATACGTGCAAAATAATTGAAACAACTGTGATAACAAAGTAGAATTTGCATGTTTGTTAAATCCCTCTAATTGACAACACGTTGTACACATGTTTTTCGCTAACGACCAAGTCGTGGTACCGCAGGACTATCTCGACATGGAATACATGGCACGAAAACTTATAGAGGAATATAAGCTACGGGGCCTTGAAGTAAACACAAAGAAAACGGAGCATATGTGCATTGGTGGGAAACAGAAGAATTTAATTTTAGAATACGAACAAGAAATAATAAATTGCATTAAATATTAGAATTACCTTGGTTTCCTTCTTTGCAACTTCTTTGTGTTCTCAATATACACTACGCGTTTCAGGACTTAAAGTCCCATCATCAGGTGGATAAACTTTTCACTCATGTAGAGCACGTCACTAGATAAAAAATACATAAAGGTCACGCACATCTCGCTACTCAGTCGATTTCCCCACTCGCGTTATCTTACGATGCGCATCGCTACCGACCCCGCGAGCGACTGACAAATCTATTCGGCCTTTACTTATTTGTTGTGCTGTTTCAGCATGCGTATAGCAGTATCATACAGTTCGTTTGACTTGAACGACAGTTTCTCGTTCAGAAGCTGATCACTGTGTGTTGTAGAGGCTCTGTAAATTTCAAACTCTTCCAGTGCGTCCATGAGTTTACCCTTTTTGCAGAAATGCAGTGGTTTGAAATTATTTCTAAAATTGGAATAGGTATGGTTGTGATCAATGATATGCATGGCAAAGTTTGATTTGACGTTCCTGATGTTGCCCCTAGGCAGGAGTCGGTAGCGATGCGCATCGTGAGATAACGTGAGTGGGGAAATCGACTGAGTAGCGAGATGTGCGTGACCTTTATATATTTTTTATCTAGTGACGTGCTCTACATGAGTGAAAAGTTTATCCACCTGATGATGGGACTTTAAGTCCTGAAACGCGTAGTGTATATTGAGAACACAAAGAAGTTGCAAAGAAGAAAACCAAGGTAATTCTAATATTTAATTATATAGGCAACTTGGAGACCACAACAATTATGTATAATAAATTCCAGTAGCTATAAATATCTAGGAACAACAATTACACAAGATGGTAGTCTAGATAAAGCGATAAGGAAAGAAATAACCTGGGAAGAAAATCAGTAGCATTGCTGAAGAACATATTGTGAGACCAAAAAATATCAAAACAAAATAAACATCGTATACACAATACAATCATGAAACCAATTACGTCATACGGGTGTGAAATATGGCCAATAATACAAAGAACAGAAAGTTGTTGGAAGCTACTGAAATGGATTATTGGCGAAGAGCGGCAGGGAGGTCAAAACTGGAAAAAGTAAGAAACGTCAGAATCCGGGAGATAATGGGGGTACAGTACTCTATTGTCGACGACATAAAAACAAACCCCTAAGATGGTTTGGGCATGTACAAAGAATGCCGGATAATCGACTCCCAAGCAAATTTTAAGATGGACACCATACGGACGTAGGCGAAGAGGAAGAGTTGAGTTGGTGAGAAGGCATCAACCTGGCAATGAGAGACCGGGAATTGGTAGAAGAATCTTGGTTAGATCGAGACCAATGGAGACTAGGGATCGGAAGACGTAGGATAACTTTATGAACCGATTTATATATATATTTGTTAAACTGTGAACGAGACGGAAAATAACGAGAACAAACATCGTAAAAAGTCAACTGAAAATAATAACAGGAAATAATTAAATATTGGCTGCAATAACAAAATGGAATTAAATATAATTAAATCACTACCGACTCGGAACACAAAGTTTTTTACGGATAAAAACGTAAAAGTTTACTTTATAGCCTGAACCAGTTTTCGCTTATTACAAGCTTCGTCAGAGGCTGCCACTGAGGGCGCTGTCCGTCTTGTTCTTGGCGACGTGTCGACTTTTGAAGGATCGATGTTGTGTGTGTGTGTGTGTGTGTGTGCGGTGTGATATGTTCGAATAATGCGTGTGATTTGAATTGTGTCTGTTCGTTTAGGATGTCGTTTTTATATGTTTTCGTGTGTTTGTATATTTCTAATTCTTCAAGAGTGTCTAGTTTTCGGCCTTTTGTGTGTACGTGTAGAATATCCATGTTATTTTCGATGTTTTTGTATGTGTGGTTTGCTTCAATGAGGTGGTTTGCAAAGGTGGATTCGGTAGTGGATTGTAGTGCCTTTGTGTGTTCAATGTATCTTTGTTTGAAGCTACATCCTGTCTGGCCTATGTAGAATTTGTTCCAATTTGAGCAATTTAGTTTGTAAATCACACACACGCATTATTCGAACATATCACACCGCACACACACACAACATCGATCCTTCAAAAGTCGACACCGTCCCCAAGAACAAGACGGACAGTGCTTCCAGTGACAGCCTCTGACGAAGCTTTTAATAAGCGAAAACCGGTTCAGGCTATAAGGTAAAACTTTTACGTTTTTACCCTTAAAACACTTTGTGTTCCGATTCGGTAGTGATTTAATTATATTTAGTTAATTAACGGACACGTCATGGACAACGAAATCCAAGAAAATGGAATTATTGAAGTATACTGTGAATATAGTGACTCGATACAATGCTTCGTCGTATTAAAATAAAAGTCACGTAGTGTAGAATAATAAACGATTTATCGTTTAGCTTAAACCTTTAAAGTTTAAACGAACAGCTGTCCCTAGAATCACGGTCACTTTATTTGATTCCTTGCAGTTGCACCATATGTAGACTTCAGCTTACGTTTAATTAAGTGCGGTGAAGCAAAAATTATAAAAAACGGGCAGAGATAGATGGTACAAAAATAAAGTAAATGAAATAGGTAAAACGGACATTTTAAAGTCATTGCTATAATATTTTAAGGGAGTTTTTAATATAGATCTGGCTGTTTTTTGGGGCTACCGTTGAGTGTAATCATTCCGTAACAGTGGCATTACCAATTAAGAATGTGATTCAGATGATCTCTTTCTTCTTCAGCTACAAATTACAACATGAGTTTTTCAACGAAATTGCCAGTTTTATAAAAATAGTAATAAATCTGCATATTTTTGTTAGCAAATGTAAATCACAAACTACGAGGAGGTAGAAAATCGACCTAGCCTCACTCGATACGGGTAATATGGTAACATCACCATTAATAGTTAGGCCCTTCAAACAACAACGTTTGAGAGCAAACAAAATCTTAACGTCAATAATTCAGATCAAAATACCTGAAGACTCACTAACCAAACAATAGGAATTGGAAATGTAAGTCAAGGTTAGGATATATGTGGTAACAAAATTCCCCTTTTCTTTACACGAACAGGCCAGCCGTGGACAAAGCGAATATCATTTCCTTTTCTTCTTCTGGCAGAACCCCCTCATTCGCACACTATGCACCGCCTTCCTTTTCACTGTCCACCCCTTTTTCGTCTTCTTCTCGCCGCAGAGACCTCAAGATTTAGAATTTTGTTTCTGTATGTATTTCTATCCACACAGTCGTTCAAACGTTCAAAAATATACCCAGTTCCATCAGTATTTTTTTGGTGTATCCGTTCAGACTGTAAAGTTGCCAAATATAGTTGAAGATTTGTTTATTTAATCTGGACCGATCCATCCGAACCATATGTCCAAGGAATCTCAGTCTTTTCCTTCGGAAAGCCGTTTCCAGATCTTCCAGATCCCTGTACAGCTCTTCTTGGGTCTATGCCTGTACCCATTTTTGGTTTTCTTGGGGCCATAAATTTTCCAAACAATTCTTCGTTCAATTTTAAGAAGAGGTTCCATATTTTGAAAGCACATTGTTTCTACTCCATACATGATCACCGGCCTGACCACAGTGATATAATGGCGGACGTTTGCACTTCTGGAAAGGTTTTTGTTTTCGTACAGTTCCCGGGTTAGAGTAAAGGCCTTTGCTAATTTGAGTTTCCTTGTCTTAAAGGATTCTTTGTCTGAGACGTTTCGGGATATGTTTTCCCCAAGATATTTAAAATTCTTAGTATATTTTATTTCTTCATACGTAGTGCCCAGGCACGTTTTCGGGAATTTAAATAGTGGTCATAATTTCCGTTTTAGGAAAGGAAAATTCCTCGTTTATAAAATAAATTTTTAAAATTTCCACGAGTGCCTTTCATGTGTACTTGACAAAACAAATTTCAAAAGAAAGGTCAATAGATTACTTCTGTTCCACTCAATTCTAGAGCTCCAAACCTTGAATGGGTTTTGTCTTCCGTTTTCCTCTCACTAGTTTCACTTACAGTATCTTCAATTCCTCAGCCCCGTCACCACGTTATTCTCCACATCATCGGTTCACTTTTTCATATCCTTCCTCTCCAATTTTTCAAATGGTTTTCTTTAAAGTTCTCTTTTAAAGTAGGGTATTCTTTATTACGCATGTTTAATCCATTCCTCTTAATCACGAGAGTCTTTGTCCTTTAATTAATCGCGTGACGTATCCACTCCCTGTGGTTGAACTCGTTCATCATCAGTCTCCATCAGTCACCATCGTACTGGTCCATATGCTTTTCTTACAATTTTGCTTTGGGATATCCTCAAACTCTGTTCATCAGCATTTGTCAATCTCCAGGACGTTACTGCTATAAGCGACTGTAGACCGAATTCAATGACAAAGAAATTTCACTAACAAGGCATTTATTACATGAAGGCGGTTCATGATGATATGATGACGATGATAATGATGATGATCACCGGTAGAGTTAGTGACTACAGGTGCAGCAGACTGCTTAATTTTCCCAAGCAACCTACAGATCTTAAAACTCTGACCGGCAACCTGCCCTAAAAAAACTGAATTTCTCTCGTACGACCTGGTACCACATAATGATGTGGACTATACTGCTACTTTCAAGATGACTGAACTTAACCTCAAGCTCAGAAATATCTATTGGCTGATAAACAGAAAATCGCGGTAAAGTCTTGTCAGCTAACTATAACGCAGTTCTTAAACCGGTATGGAATTCAACTTTGGGGTACTACAAGTACGAGCAACATAGAGATTATTCTGCGCTTTCAATCCAAAACTTTAAGATCGATAGTCGACGCACCAGGGTTTGTCTCCGACAAGTCTATACACCGAGACCTAGAAGTTCCTACTGTAAGAGAAGAAATTGTGCGACTCTGCAGGAAACACATGTATAATTAGAATACCATCCTATACCCCTAGCAATTAAATTGTTGTATAATAGTGAAGACATTTTTCTATTTTATTTGTTTATTTTATTTTTATTTTTACTTTTATTTTTATTTTTATTTTATTTTATAAATAAAAAATAAGTAAAATAAAGTAATAAAATAAAAAAACACAGATTTCAAATGATATGTGGTACTACGCGTAACCACAGAACACTTGAAAATAAAACAAGGAAAGACACCAAGATAAAATTCTATAAACCAATGGCAACACCTGTTTTAACTTATGGAAGTAAAACTTTGACGATGACGAGAAATTTCGAACGAAGAATACAAACAAGTGAAAGGAAGTTGTTGAGAAAAACCAAACGTTGCAGCCTTAGAGACCAATAGAAAATGAAGATATAAGAACTGTGTTAAATGTAAATTCTATGGCCAGCAAAATAAAGGAAGGAGAAATAAAATGGAGGCAGCATATCGAGTGAATGGAAGATACGATACTACCTAAACAATTAATACAATACAGACCTCAAGGAAGAAGAAGGTAGGAAGGAAGTGGTAGGTAGACTAAGGAAGAGACGGTTTCAGTGAAGGCGGAACAGGCTGTAAGCCTATACCTTGACGTGGATAAGAAGAAGATAGTGAAGACATTTATAGACTAAAAAGACATAAATTGTTAGGTCTATCCTTCAGGTTCAACGAATAACTTGTTATATGTATTATCTGTAGTGTAATGTCTGTGTTATCTGCACTGTAATCTCTGTATCATTTGTGTTCATGTCAACATTAAGTGTTAATGTCAACTGGTATTTCTGCCTTATAGGCTCAGTGTTTAATATATTGAAATAATGTACTCAGTTCATGGCAGCAGCAGCAAGTGGTAGTGTCTTTTTTTTTAGATGTTTAGACATTTAGACTTTTAATTATAGTATTTGTGTACCTGTTTAATCTGTAGACAGTAGTGGACAACTATCCAAATCGTGTGTGTGCGTGTGCGTGTGCGTGTGTGTGTGTGTGTGTGTGTGTGTGTGTGTGTGTGTGTGTGTGTGTGTGTGTGTGTGTGTGTGTGTGTGTGTGTGTGTGTGTGTGTGTGTGTGTGTGTGTGTGTGTGTGTGTGTGTGTGTGTGTGTGTGTGTGTGTGTGTGTGTGTGTGTGTGTGTGTGTGTGTGTGTGTGTGTGTGTGTGTGTGTGTGTGTGTGTGTGTGTGTGTGTGTGTGTGTGTGTGTGTGTGTGTGTGATTAAATATAAGAAAATACGTATACAGCGTAATCTTGTTTTTTGTTATTTGACTATTAGGCGGGATGTTTATGCAAATAAAAGCGCTGTGACCAGTGACGGCTCGTCTATAGTGAACCCACCTAAATAATTTAAATATGTTGAAGGATTTGTTGAGATAATTGTTTCATATTTAAATAACAAGATTTGCGGGATTAATCTGGTTGACTGAACAGTAATGGATTCGCGTAGTAGGCGAATTGGTCGCTACTGTTGCTTGGAGGTGCAAAACATCTCTCAGCACCTACTGGACTGTGAAGACACCTTTGGAGGGGGAAATCAGTATACGCAAAATTACATTCAACAGTCGCTAAACCGGAATGTCAGCGATAGAGACGAATAGTTCCGACGAGGGCCGAACCGCACTGACCGGGAATTTTAACATTTTCATAATACCGCCATTCGCCATTATTATGATTTTTACCACATGGTTTGTCAGTTTACCGTCAGTTTTGTGTCAGATTTCTCTATTTCATTTAGAATGCATTGAAAATGTGTGCAGTAAAGTCTTAAAATCAAATAAAATAGTGAAGTAACTGTATTCCAAAAATAAAGTGTGTTTAATGTAGTCGTTAAATAATTGTATTTAACGTTAAACTGATCGAAGCGTCTATAACCTTCAAACTGTTTGGTGGAATTTTTGTGTGTTAAAGTGTTCAGGTATTTCTTATATTTGTGTTCAGTTCATTGATTCGGTAAAATGAATAGTGTTCAATTTATTTTAAAAACTAATTTTTCTTCTTTCTCTCTCTCTATTAAAGATAAATGCAAAATTAAGGAACTCGGTAGGTCGCTTCCCGTTTTAAATATTAAACAGAAGTATTTAACTATCCTTTTATTTTAACTATATATTTTTAGAATAATTTACAAACAGCATAAACACTACTTAATATTAGGCCTACTAAAAGATCTTCATGTTGATACCCATCCCGTGTATTACTTGGAATGGGATAATTGCTCTTATATTAGTAGAAACATTCAGACATTGAACCCCCACTGTCAGAACCACTAGCCGCCACTGGCTGTGATATAAAGTATTATATATCCTGTTTAAAACTGAAGTACCCATAGCATGCACAGAAGCCAGCCGATGGGACGCCAGTGATAGGGTGGAAGGGAGACTAATTGCAAGATGGGGTGTAACGAAATAAAAATGAATTACCCTATCGCTGATACCTATCGCCCGTTGGAAGAGCCAAAGGGAGACTCGACTAATCATATTGGATTCAAGCAGAACATGAAGAAGTTGTCGTTTAAGGTAAACCATATTTTTATCAATTTAACAGGTAATCCTGGAAACATATTTCAGGAAATTGATGTTTAACAAATGGAAGATCAATTGTCTATTTTTAACGTCGGTTTCATAATGTAACATATAATACTAAAACATTTTTTAATGCTGGTTACTATTAAAACGTGCACAAAAAGCATGCATTTTGTTTTGTCACATATGCATATAATGCGTAGGTGATTCTTGACTGCATTTGGTACAGCTGAGTTTTAGAATTTCAATAAAGAGAATAAGTGGTTAAAACTTACTATTTTTGTAATCGTGGTAGAGTACTACGTTATAATTACGTTACGTTATAAAGCGAAAGGAATACGCTTTTATCTTTCTGTAACACACAGCTCATCCCTGCTATCGGCAAGAAATTACAATATTAGCATTATCATTTGCTCTCTTGTGTCTCCAATTGTCGACGACTACCAGGCTGTAGTCAGTCTGTCTGTCTAACTGTAGTCCGTCGGCTACGTTTCGTTGTCGTATGGTTCAATATCTCTTTCTGTCCAAGTTGTTTGAAGGTCCCTCCTTTCCTCCTCCCTGGAAGATACAATTTTAAGATTCTTCTCGGCACCTTGTACTGGACATTCTTTTAAGGTAAGCATCTGGTCTACTTTCCGAGGTATCCACAAGTTGTTGTATCCGTTACTCCTGTCTTCCCGTATTACAGAGATGCAGTAGCTCCTCCTCTGCCCAACCGTTTTACCGCACACAATCTTTGTTTCTGGTGTTCTGTCAGTGACCTACTTGATCTACTTCCCCATATAATAAAATGTTTTCAACTTTCGGAACATCTGACATCTGCAGTAACACTAGTTAATTTTGTAGAGGACATAGCCAGTAGAACATGCTTAAGAATTTCTGCAGAAAAAATAAATTTCTTACAAACATTAAAAACGCGCCAAAATTCCTGGTAACAGATATTGGTGTTCGAAAATTTAAGTATCTAGGAGAGATAATTCAAGAGAATGGCTTGGAAAAATCTGCTATAGAAGAAAGGATTCATAAGATGGAAAGGGCATATGGTATAACTAAAGACATTTACAATAAAAAGTGCATATCTAAAAATGTGAAAATAAGGCATTACAGTACAGTAGTGAAGCCAGAATGCCTGTATGCAAGTGAATGTCTAGCATTGAATTTTAATTTAGACAAACTAGAAATATTGAAAAGACAAATTATTAGGAAAATATTAGGCCCACGAAAAACTTCAGAAGGTTGGAAATTAAGAAGTAATGTTGAAATATATCAAAGTGTAGAAAATATAACAGAAACAATGAGAAAAAGAAGACTATTATTTTTTAGACATTTATATAAAATGGACGACAATAGATTGACAAAGCAAATCTTCAAATATCGGTGGGGGAAGAAGTCAACATCAAGTTGAATTAAAGAAGTCCAAAAGGATTTAGAAAAAAATAATATCCATGCAAAAGAAGCAACTGAAGGAGAAGTTTTTCGGGCAAAAGTGTTAAAAATGGAGGGAGTCCAGGGTAGGAGAGAGAAGAACGCAGGTTCAAAGTGGACTGAAGACAGGAAGAAGAGATACAGTGAGAAGATGAAAGAGTATTGGAAAAAAGGAGAGAACAAAGTGTAAAGAATTGAAATTGGCATGTGGTCTTTAATGGCCTATACAAAAAAACGTTTTAAATTATATTTCTTACAATCAAGTGTTATTCCTTTCAGTGGTCTCCAAGCTTTATATTAGGCTTACTCAATTCTCACGTAATATTCCGCGGCCGGTGTCCATTATGTTTTTGAAGTCTTCTTCCGGTATGGACCGCGTCCATAATGTCTTGTATGACAACGTTCCACTCGTATTAGAGTGAGTATCCTTAGGGTTGTGTGACGATGAGGCTGGCACGCATTTGGTTATATAGTGAAGAAGTGGCGGTGGGTAAGAAACAGTAACGCTCAGCACGACTTGGTACCCTTTACTTTCTGGTTTGACTGTACGTGAGTTGACCGACCGCTGAAATACTGCATCCTGCGTAACACCTCCAGGTTAGGGGCCACTTACCAGACCTACACCGCCACTTCTACACTATATGAGTTCCCTCCAAAGCCTCACCATCACATAGACCTGAGGATATTCAATGTAATATAAGTGAAATGTTGTCTATTCAAAATTCTATACTCTATTCAAAATTTGTATTTCTTCTCTTTCTTACCTGACAGGATGCCCGTGTCTCTTTAACAGTTACATATGGTATGCAACACACTTCCTTGTGATCTTTTTAATTAGTTGAATCGTAGGTCCCTCGACTTTCAAAACCATGTAGAACTCTCACGGACGGCTAACGGTACAAATTTATCTGGTTTCTCCAAATCAGTAAAAACCAAATAAAGCTTTTACTGCTTTCTAGTCATTTTCTCTAGCTTTGTGGCATTCTAATTACATTCGTGCAAATCTTTTCTCCTTTGCTGACACCACTTTATTGTTCTTATATTTTTAAGACGCTTCTGTTTTCAGGAGACACTTTCTGCCCACTTTGATTAGGAGTCTACGAGTGTATGCCATATAAGACTCCTTCTTCTTTAGCACTATAGCCCAACGTGAGCTCTGATTTCCAACACCTATCTTCTCCAAAATCTCATGTCCATTGCTATCTCAGTTTTATTACTCACATCCATTTTTCTGAGATCTTCCAGCATATCATCCAACCACCCTGTCCTAGGTCGACCCCTCTTTCTGTTTTTATAAACCAGCGCTCTTTGAATTTTCTTTGGCATAGGCTGATCATCCAACCCCTCTAGGTGACTTAGCCATTGTATTCGTTGAGCCTTTATGAATCTTACAGTGTCTTCGTGATTCAGTAGCTCATCTACCTCCTGCTATGGGCATATGTAAAATATTATTCCAGCAATGTGAAATGTTAATTTCTCGACTATATTAAGCGCACTATCAACCTATTTTAAAGTTATCAGAAGTACTCAAAACCATTATTAAAATTGTACATACCCATTTCCAGTCAAGCACTACCAACCACATTGATTGTTTTTAGACTTATACAAGGTAAGTCAGATTAAGCTTAGTTTTCTGTAAAGCAAACAAATTGGGGCAACGCCTTGTGTAGCTGGCCTACTGCATAAACCTTATGGAGACATATGGAAAAGTATATTATATAAATATGAAATCGATGTCAGTAACGAACTTTGGTTGAGTTAAATATTATAAATACTGTATAAAATTGTACTTCATTCAAAAGAGTGACAGACAGAATGAAAGTTTAGGTAACAGAACAGATCAAACTTTTCAACTTGAGTAACGATGGAAAGAACACTTACAAAACAAGTCTGGAAGTATAAGCCTATAGGACACAGGTGTGTGGGTAGACCCAGGAAGAGATGGCTGGAGGATCTTTAAAGGTGAAACAGGCAGCACCTCGCCTGTATCGTAATGTGAAGATGATGACGATGATGTGTTATATACACCGATGACGATTTCAATTACGTAATTACTTAATCCGTGTGTATAAAATATGGAAATCGCAAGCGCGCACAGAGTGGACTCGGCCTATAACTGTTTTCCGTCAGCGCTTTATAATACTTACGGAAACCAATAATAGCCCATACATGTATATTGTGAGTTATATCAATAACGTTTTCCAAAACCAGCATGGTACTTGGGAACCACAATCCGTCTAACGCATCCCCCATTCCTTATGTCTCTACGCGCCTTGTTTTTCGTATCTTATTTTCCTGATAGCTCTTCCTGCCGGAGACCTCAGATAATTCTTATATTATTATCGGCACCTCAAAATAGTTGAATGGGCCTTAATTCGAACAAGTTCCTCAAGTTTCTAACCCAAGAGATCCGTTGTCTTTCTACGCTACTCGCGTCTTTCAATTTTTCCTCCTCTTATTCTTCTTCTTCATTGCACTACAGCTCAACGTGAGCCCTGGCTTCCAACACCAGTCTTCTTCTTCTTCTTCTTCTTCTTCTTCTTCTTCTTCTTCTTCTTCTTCTTCTTCCTTAGCAATACAGCCCAACGTTAGCCTTGGCTTCCAACACCAGTCTTCTCCAACGTTTCCTATCCGTTGCCATCTTACCTTAACCCCTTACATTCATTTTCCTGAGATCTTCTAGCACATCATCCAACCATCTTATCCTTAGTGGATCGACTACTCTTCTGCTCAGGATTTTCTTTGCCGTACGCTGATCGTCCATCTGCCCTATGTGGCCTAGCCATTGTATTCGTTGAGCCTTTACGAAACTTACAATGTCCTCATGCTTCAATAGCTCATCTAGCTCCTGGTTATTTCTTGGTTCCCATTTATCATCTTTAATAACCGGGTCATAAACACCCATAAATACGTCGTACAATCTTTCTTTAAAACCTTTTCTTTTTCTTTATGGCGTTTCTTGCTTATTTTTTGCTAAAGTCTATGTCTCACCTCCATAAGAAACGCGGGTCTGATAACCGTCTCATATTGTTTCACTTTTGTGTTGTGACTAACGAGTCTGCTTCTCAACAGTCTACTGTAAGCACAGTATATTGTATTTTCTATTTGTATCCTGTCATGTATCATCACCCCGTCATCTTGTCATGTTATGCTACCCCGGTATCTCAACTTTTAACCGCGTCAAATGAAATATGTTTTTATTTCATGCACATTTTTATTCTCCATACGTTTTCCTCAATTGAAATTTTTCTTCTTCTTCTCTTCACGGATTAGGTTATATACGCTTGTTCCGGTACCCATCTCATCCTCGGACGACCGACGTCTCCACATATGGCTTTATAGTTCAGTGACGTTTTCGGCAATCGATCTTCTGTCATCCTTTGCAGATGATCCCACCATTGTCTTCTGTAAATTTAAATAATTCCATTTATGTCCTTTACTTCGAGTTCTGCTCTGATATCCTTATTTCTTATTCTACCTTACAATGCATAACTTAAAGTATTTCGAAGAAACTCCGTTTCAGCACTGTGAATCTTGCCGCATTCCTTTTTTGTCATGACCCACGCCTCACTCGCATTTGTCAATGTGGGCACTGCAATTGCCTTACAAAATTTAATCCTTGTGCTGTGTCTTGTTTTACGTCTAAGATTTCTATGAATCGTATCACAAATTGCTCAGTTGATATTAACAAATAATATTCTCTCGTCAAGTTGGCTTAGTACGTAATTGCGTAATTATCTACATTTAACGATTAACACTATTTGTTGAGCATACTGTACGTTTCAATGTGTGTTCTTCAGTCTAACGCAGGCAACATCATTCACTAGTGTTACTACTCAAACGGCTTTAGTTCCATCACATGAGACTTTCTTAACGTATTCGGCGTCATACAGCAATGCAGAGGAAGTACATTGACTTTACGCTGATCTTTAGGACTTTATTACACTACGCAACTGATTGCAAAAGAAGTTATGGGGCATTGGTTTCTTGATGTATATATTATATTTAATTTTTTTTTTTTGTAAAGAATTTACCTCAATATATTTCTTTCCTTATTTGGAACATGTTTCGGCCAAACATGCAATAAATACTGGACATGAATTCCCAAACATAACCAACATGACACTAATAAAACACATACCACACAAAGACACCATAATGAACATTTGGGAAAATTTATAAATATACAAACTTAAACACAAAATAAAAATCTCCCTCCCTCTCCCTCTCTCCTTTTCTCCCTCTCTCCCTCTCTCCCTCTTTCTATTTTATGCACCTTGTAACGTGACAGATGTGTGCATAATATTGAATGGCAATTGATCATTAGAATAATAAAGTTATAATATTTAAATTTGGAAGAAAGCATTAAGTTTAATATAAATAGATTAATTCATAGCAACTGTGGAAAGAAATCATTATTATTTAAAAAATACAAGTTCAAATAAAAGGAGTTACTAGTGATGAGTCATCCAAAACCAGTCTCATAACCAAAGGTTTTCAAGGTATAACCCAGGAAGGAAAGAAAGTGAATAACCAAGCAGTACAGAATATGACCAAACCCACAACGAGGAAGAATAAATAGAATAGAAACCCTAAAATAAGCCAAGATCAACCAATACAGGTGGTGTATTTCTAAAAATCAAGAAGAAGATGGAGAAGATCCCAAGAAACCTGATGGCATCAAGAAGAAGATGGAGAAGATACCAGTCCCAGAAGGCAGGAGAAAAGAAGACTGATGAAAGAAGAAGAAGGAAGCATCCTGAAGAAGATGTCATGCTCTTATAAAAGACACCCAAATCCCCAAACCCCCAAAATAAATCATTAACCAATAAAAGTATAACGAAATGAAAACCACATGTATATAAATTTAAGAGAGAGAAGTGTATAAAGTAAAAGTTGCCTGTGAACTAAGATGAAACAATAATATAGTACCCATGGAACAAATCTCCATTGTAAAACACTAACCAATTTATTATGTTAATAAGACTATACGACCATTTAGCGATAACATAATATAAAAGTGCAAAGTGAACCAGTGATAGTTTTGGGTATTATAGAAAATAAACCTTGTGTTTCATTCTTGGCAATCACAAACATTGAATACCATGAAATATGCAATTTTCAATGACTTGAAATGTGTACTGTGAGAAAATGTTACTTATAAGACATAAATCTGTTTAAAATAACATTTTTGTTTTATATGCAAAAAGAAAAACAGATTTCATAATACTTTTTGAACAATTTATACTATTTATTTATTAATAACAGGGTACAATTTCCCAAAGACAATGTGTAAAAGACGGTATAAAAACTGTAGAATCCCACTTATAATAATAGTTAGCAACAAGAATATAGATATAAGGTTTTTATGTATATAGTATAAGAATGTTTAAAAATGTGTTAGATATAAGGCCATTTGTTTGGGTCTGATACAACTAACATCAGAACTATAAAAATAATTACTACTTGTAAATAGTAGGAAGTAATTAAGACTTGAGTTAGTAAAAAAAACCTTTTTTTTGTGAACCGTATTTCCATGTTAGAAATAAGGATTTTGTTGTAAAATGTCTGAAGGTTGAAGACAACCATTTATTTAAAAAATATTCTTTATTTGTTTAACTGTTATTTGTATTGTAACCAATACTCATTGTTATTGTGTAATTTGGAAAAATGTTTAGTTTATAAGACTATATTTAAAAGTCAGAGAGGGTATCACACATCATATATTGTTTGTAAAATATTTTGTAAGAAAAAATTGTTAAAAAATCATAGGCAAGAGAAAGAAAACCAAACTTCATTAAAACAGAGAAATTACTCATTTAAATGCAAATAAACAAAAGGGATTTAGACAAAATAAACTTGAGATCAAGCCATATAATTGCACATACCATTTAGAAAGATTTTAATAAATTATATTCAGAATTATAAATAAAAATGAAAATGACTAAACTCAGAAATTTAGACATGGGAGTCATATATTCCAGAATAATGTTTCAGAATACAACTAATTCAGTTAATTACAAGAAAATAAGGGAATATAAACCTTTTAATACAGTATAAGATTATTAATATTAAATATAACTGATAAAATGGCTGAATTTTTATAATGACAGGAAGTATGTTTTGACTTTTCAGAGAATACCGAAATGAAAGTAAAATTACTAATTTTGGACAGAAAACACTATAAAACGGCATTATTTAATCTGAAAATAAGCCGAATGAACTGAAAGATTAACTTAAATAACATCTAGTGAATAAAATTGATAAATAACCAAAGTTTAGGCAATCATATAGTGAATTATTATATATGCACAGGATATGAAAATATATTTGAACAATGTTAAGAATAATATTATATTGGCTAAGAGTTTAATTGAAACTGAAGGAAATAAGTAGTTGATTATTGGTATTTGAACGGTTAACATGACGAGCGTTTCGTGTCGAATCTAACCTAACTTACAACGGTAATGTCAAACGAGTGAATAGTACGTTTTTTGAAATCGCGAGTGACTTATAAAATACTTCTAGAACTCTCACATTATGACAGAAACAATCAAGAAACACTAAATAACACTGAACAATACATATCTACTCCGGAAAACACCACAAAACACCAGAAAACTGAATAATACAATAACCATATTAGTGTCGGAATAGGGAAAAGTGTTTGAACTTATATTTACACGGATACACAAAATATAACCCAGAAACATTACACCAGGCACTACACAACATTTAACAAGAGATTTGCAGACACCAGAACAGGAATACTGCCAGAAAATACATTAATCGGAACGTAGCAGAATCGAGCAATATTTGGACCAGCTTGACGGCAGCCATCTTACTTTGACAATTTCTATGCCTCCAGTGTTCACATCAGCTGTTGGTGAAAACAATTATATTATGTTCTATTCAATATCTGTATTTAGTAATAATTATTAATTTGTTGTAACGTTATACTTTTTAAATATTAGCCCGATTTCTCTGACTTTGATAATAATTGGCTGTTTAAAGAACCCTGTATGAATTTTATATAATATACTTTGTAACTTTTTCGATATCCTGAGAATCGATATTATAATCGATAAGAGTCAATATTGCTATTAACTAATAAAACATTAATACTTTTCAACACTAAATAGTTCTTTATTTCATAAATATTTCTAATTACCACTAATATAATTCTAATTAATAATCTACCAGGACTTTACCACCTATAAGTGAAGATAACCTAAAAAATATAAAGGTAAACAAGTGTCGATTGGTTTGAAGACAATCTTATGAGTGGTGATAGTTTATTTAAAATATACCAAAACTTCAATAAAATTTTTCAGAAAAGCATTACACTTTTTAAAACTTCACAGCCCTATATTAATTAATTGATTATAATTAATTAATTAATAAAATTATAATTTTTTTTTAAATTATAATTTTTTTTAAACACATTTTTTTTTTTTTTCTTCAAAACAACAATTTTTGTTTTGAAACTTTTAGTGGAGTTGAACGTATATTTCTTCATCAACATTACGCTACTCGACCGGTCTTGCTACCATTGGGACTCGACCAGCTGGGAAACTTAAGGAAGTGTTTCAGGCCAGTAAGCCGTCGAGAGCCACACCAATTAACAATAACACACCTATTATTATTTTATTACAAATCGACTAGCCCAAACAATGGGGCTTGATTACTTCAGAGAATCTCATCACCACTTTTACTATAATATTATTATTTTATTACAAATTGGCGCACAACTTTAGGGGCTTTAATTAGCGATTGGAAGGCCAATACTTTCTGCCCAATCACTAGTTGGAGCTAGGCAACAGTTACAAAGCCAGAGAATTTGAAGGGAAAATGCAACGACGTGCAACTTCTAAGAAACGGGCGGCGGAGGCCGAAAAACAGTAGAAATGGACATGGAGAATAAAGAGGCGACACCAGTAGAGGGGGAAAGTTCATTGCCACCAGTGTTGTCCAAACAACCTGAACAACCAGGGGAACAACCGGAGATGCCTAATCAGACAGGGGAAGTAATTGTCTGGAAGGAACAATTGGAAAAACCCTCACAAGCAGAAGACACAACAATGCAAGAGATGTTTAGAGTGATAATGGAAATGAATAAAAAAATGGAAGGTTTGAAGGGAGACATTGGAGGAACCAATAAAACGATGGAAGGAATGGACAAGAAAATGGACGAAAATAATAAGAAATTGGACTCCATGAAGGAAGACTTGAGTAAGAAAATGGATGAGTGCCACGAATCGATGATGAAAAGTATGAAGGAGTGCCACGAGTCGATAATGGAGAAACTGGATGGGATAGGTAATAATAGCAAACTGTTTAGGGAAGAATTAGGAAATGAGAGGACCAAAGAAATAAAAAGTGATGGCCAACCAGAAACAGAAGAAGTACCAAATGATAAAACGCAGGAACAAGTAATGGTGGTACCTGAAATTGAAACTAACCGAAACCAGGAAAATGTTAAACCAAGGAAAAGGAGAATGTATCCAAGAAATGTAATAAAAACGAAGGAAGAGTTGGAGATGATGAAACATGGGTTAATTGATGGCAATAATATCCCAATTACCTATGACAAAGACATCATGAATTCTATAAATTATAGAAGGAGAATCGAAGTAATTTCAGAAATAATTTACCAAAAGACAGTAGTTTACCACTGGGAAAGGACCAGAGGTAAACAGAATACCACATGTGGAACAGACCAATTTCAGCGCAAGACTGGACAATGTTTTTCAGAAAGATGGAGATGTGATATCGTACCAGACTGTAATGATGACACAGATGAATCACCAGAATGTATTCCATTAGCGTACCATCTAGGACAATTCCAGGGTACGGTTAGACTAAAATATATTCCTTCAGAGTGGATATGTGATGGTAAACCAGCTTATGGTGTTTCAGATAAACAAATAATAAGTGATAACCCAGATGAAGATCCTCACATATATTTGTCAGGTAACACAAAACATGGACCAGAGAAGTATTGGTGTATACAATATGATGATAGAGGGAACCAACCCAGTAATTACGACGGCCCTAACAACCCGCTGCGTAATAACCAGTTTAACGGTAATTTTAACGGCGTGAGAAATAACAACCCTTATCCAAATAATAGAAACAATTTTTACCAACATAATAATGTCCCATACAGGCAGAGAAATCCATATCCCAACAATAATGGTGACAGACCTTACCCACCTAACCGTAATTACTATCATAATAATTTTAGTAATAACAATAATAGCAATAATAATAACCGAGTGTCGCGCCCTAGGGTAAATTTTATAAGAGCAACTGAGATGATGGACCCTGGTTGACACAGATACCACACACCATCAAGAAAAGGGACGGAGATCATGATAACCGACTACGGCGAAAAACAATGGTGAAGGAGACGAAATAAATATCATTGAAAGGAAATGATACGAAGAATAAACATAGAAACAAAACTGGGTTTTATGAGTGAAGACTATGTAAGAAAATGAACATGACCAATAAAAATATGAGCAATGCAGTGACATAAAGAAAATCGTCCATCTTCCTGGGTATATAAAAGAAAAGAAAATTTATAAGAAAAGAAAAAGTGAAAATCAACTTATTAAAGTATAAATAATATGGTCCAGTGTAAAGTACAATAGATAACCATATGTTGTGGTAAATGATAAGCATAACAATACATATGAGTTGAAGGAAATCGTTTCAGGAAAAATCAAAGGAGTGTACAATCAAGCTTCTATGAAGAAATATTATGAAGAATGAGTTGGGAGTTTTGAATTTTGAACTTAATTTAATAAATTAAAAAATTCTAAAATATGTAAGAACAACTTACAACCTGATAATTTTGGAACAAACTTTATAGAAGAAAGAGAAAGAGAGAGTATTTTAAATTTTGAATTTAATATTTAAAAAAATTCTAAAATATGTAAGAACAACTTACAACCTAATAATTTTGAACAAACTTTAGGGAAGACAAAGAAAGAGAGAGAAAAAATGGAGTAAGTACATCTTACTACAACCTAATAATTTTGGAGAAAAACTTTATGGAAGAAAGAAAGAGAACGAGAGAGAATTTTTAATTTAATTATTAAAAAATTCTAAAATATGTAAGAACAACTTACAAAATAATAATTTGAACAAACTTTTTGGAAGAAAGGGAAAGAAAAAGAATTTTTAATTTAATTTTTAAAAAATTCTAAAATATGTAAGAACAACTTACAACATAATAATTTGAGGAAAAACTTTATGGAAGAAAGAAGAAGAAAGACTTTTGAATTGAAATATATTTATAAAAATTTAAAATTGAGTAAGTACATCTTACTACAACCTGATAATTTGGGACAAAACTTTATGGAAGAAAGAGAAAGAGAGAGAATTTTGAATTTTGAACTTAATATTAAAAATTTAAAATTAAGTAAGCACAGCTTACTACCACTGAATTATGAGAAAAACATTTTGGAAGAATTAAGAAGAAAGGAATTTTGAATTTAATATACGAAAAATTTAAAAATGAAGTAAGACCAACTTACTATAACTAAGTTTATGAGAAAACTTTATGGTAAATAGTCAAGAAGAATTTGAATTTGGAGAAATACCAAAACATTCAGAGATAATGGTAAGATCGCAGTACTATAAACAATTCTGAATGAAACAATTCTGGGAATAAATGAATTAAACAGAATTTGTATGTTGATAGAACGTCAGAACTTTGAAACAAGATAAGATCAACATATTACAAGGATTTATGAGAAATATTTTTCAATTAAATAAAAAGAATAGTTTGAATTTTACATTAAAACTAACCAAGTTCCAAAAAATAATTATGTGTCAATTATAATTGAATTGAGAAGAAAATAAAGTGATTAATTCAGAAAAGAGAATTTACTTTAATCCAGAATAAATGCTAGATATTCACAATAGCATTTGAAGGAGTAGAGAAGAATAACAAAAAAGAGTGAAATATGCAAGAGAAGAAAAAATTTGGAAGCAAAGAGACTAATTACCTTTGAAACGATAATGAAAACAGTTAATTAAGAGCAAAGAAGAACAACTCATACCAAGCAGATGGAGAAGATGATTTTGAACAAATGATAATAATAAGACCTATATGAAATGCAAAGAGAAGAAATACCACATGAAATATAATATAAGTGAATTAATGTTAATGAATGCGAAGGCGGATTAATAACTTTCTAAGAGAAAGGAAAGAACCAAAATGTTTAAATAAAATGATCAATATAACAACCTGTATATCTAAAGTAAAGATACAATGTTAAAAAATTAAATATAATATATTAAGACCATTCAAATAATGAATAAGAAAGACTATATATAAAGACCATGCTAATACTATGAGTAACCAGAAGAAAGTATAAAGAGAATTCAGATGGAGAAGAAAGAGAGTTACACTGTAAACAGTAACCAGAATTATTAAAAGAAAGGTTTTCAACCATAATTAAATTAAATATATCAGACAAGTTAAGAGTTTTGAAAAAATATATATATAATTAGTATAATAATAATTATGAAGATTTATTAAGATAGAAAATGTGAGATAATCTGAGAGACTACGAAGTGAAGAATCCAAAGATATTTTTATTAGTCGAAAATGAGACTACTTTTATTTATTTATTCGATGACTGACTGAAGATAATTCCAGCAGCATTATGTTTTTTTTTTTTTTGAGCAGGGATGGATATGCCTCTGTACTCAATTTATAGAAGTGGTGTATGGCCAGAAGAGAAGTAGCGTACAGTGCCCCTCTGATCTGCCCCAGCCCACGTGATAGGGAATGTTAGGGAATTAATATCCCAAGGATGCAACACGAAGTTGATAAAGAAAGAAAATGTATTACAATAATAATATATCTCAGAAGACACTAACTATCCGAAAAGGATCAGTAGTAAAACAAGTAACTATATATATAAAATTAATTAAACTCTAATATAAAAAAAGTCGATATAAAAATGGAGAAGAAAATGAATTATAAGAAATTATTTCATCCATAAACATGTCTGAAATAATTACTTCTGGAGGAGAGCAATCTGTAACGTGACAGATGTATGCATAATATTGAATGGCAATTGATCATTAGAATAATGAAGTTATAATATTTAAATTTGGAAGAAAGCATTAAGTTTAATATAAATAGATTAATTCATAGCAACTGTGGAAAGAAATCATTATTATTTAAAAAATACAAGTTCAAATAAAAGGAGTTACTAGTGATGAGTCATCCAAAACCAGTCTCATAACCAAAGGTTTTCAAGGTATAACCCAGGAAGGAAAGAAAGTGAATAACCAAGCAGTACAGAATATGACCAAACCCACAACGAGGAAGAATAAATAGAATAGAAACCCTAAAATAAGCCAAGATCAACCAATACAGGTGGTGTATTTCTAAAAATCAAGAAGAAGATGGAGAAGATCCCAAGAAACCTGATGGCATCAAGAAGAAGATGGAGAAGATACCAGTCCCAGAAGGCAGGAGAAAAGAAGACTGATGAAAGAAGAAGAAGGCAGCATCCTGAAGAAGATGTCATGCTCTTATAAAAGACACCCAAATCCCCAAACCCCCAAAATAAATCATTAACCAATAAAAGTATAACGAAATGAAAACCACATGTATATAAATTTAAGAGAGAGAAGTGTATAAAGTAAAAGTTGCCTGTGAACTAAGATGAAACAATAATATAGTACCCATGGAACAAATCTCCATTGTAAAACACTAACCAATTTATTATGTTAATAAGACTATACGACCATTTAGCGATAACATAATATAAAAGTGCAAAGTGAACCAGTGATAGTTTTGGGTATTATAGAAAATAAACCTTGTGTTTCATTCTTGGCAATCACAAACATTGAATACCATGAAATATGCAATTTTCAATGACTTGAAATGTGTACTGTGAGAATATGTTACTTATAAGACATAAATCTGTTTAAAATAACATTTTTGTTTTATATGCAAAAAGAAAAACAGATTTCATAATACTTTTTGAACAATTTATACTATTTATTTATTAATAACAGGGTACAATTTCCCAAAGACAATGTGTAAAAGACGGTATAAAAACTGTAGAATCCCACTTATAATAATAGTTAGCAACAAGAATATAGATATAAGGTTTTTATGTATATAGTATAAGAATGTTTAAAAATGTGTTAGATATAAGGCCATTTGTTTGGGTCTGATACAACTAACATCAGAACTATAAAAATAATTACTACTTGTAAATAGTAGGAAGTAATTAAGACTTGAGTTAGTAAAAAAACCTTTTTTTTGTGAACCGTATTTCCATGTTAGAAATAAGGATTTTGTTGTAAAATGTCTGAAGGTTGAAGACAACCATTTATTTAAAAAATATTCTTTATTTGTTTAACTGTTATTTGTATTGTAACCAATACTCATTGTTATTGTGTAATTTGGAAAAATGTTTAGTTTATAAGACTATATTTAAAAGTCAGAGAGGGTATCACACATCATATATTGTTTGTAAAATATTTTGTAAGAAAAAATTGTTAAAAAATCATAGGCAAGAGAAAGAAAACCAAACTTCATTAAAACAGAGAAATTACTCATTTAAATGCAAATAAACAAAAGGGATTTAGACAAAATAAACTTGAGATCAAGCCATATAATTGCACATTCCATTTAGAAAGATTTTAATAAATTATATTCAGAATTATAAATAAAAATGAAAATGACTAAACTCAGAAATTTAGACATGGGAGTCATATATTCCAGAATAATGTTTCAGAATACAACTAATTCAGTTAATTACAAGAAAATAAGGGAATATAAACCTTTTAATACAGTATAAGATTATTAATATTAAATATAACTGATAAAATGGGTGAATTTTTATAATGACAGGAAGTATGTTTTGACTTTTCAGAGAATACCGAAATGAAAGTAAAATTACTAATTTTGGACAGAAAACACTATAAAACGGCATTATTTAATCTGAAAATAAGCCGAATGAACTGAAAGATTAATTTAAATAACATCTAGTAAATAAAATTGATAATTAACCAAAGTTTAGGCAATCATATAGTGAATTATTATATATGCACAGGATATGAAAATATATTTGAACAATGTTAAGAATAATATTATATTGGCTAAGAGTTTCATTGAAACTGAAGGAAATAAGTAGTTGATTATTGGTATTTGAACGGTTAACATGACGAGCGTTTCGTGTCGAATCTAACCTAACTTACATCGGTAATGTCAAACGAGTGAATAGTACGTTTTTTGAAATCGCGAGTGACTTATAAAATACTTCTAGAACTCTCACATTATGACAGAAACAATCAAGAAACACTAAATAACACTGAACAATACATATCTACTCCGGAAAACACCACAAAACACCAGAAAACTGAATAATACAATAACCATATTAGTGTCGGAATAGGTAAAAGTGTTTGAACTTATATTTACACGGATACACAAAATATAACCCAGAAACATTACACCAGGCACTACACAACATTTAACAAGAGATTTGCAGACACCAGAACAGGAATACTGCCAGAAAATACATTAATCGGAACGTAGCAGAATCGAGCAATATTTGGACCAGCTTGACGGCAGCCATCTTACTTTGACAATTTCTATGCCTTCAGTGTTCACATCAGCTGTTGGTGAAAACAATTATATTATGTTCTATTCAATATCTGTATTTAGTAATAATTATTAATTTGTTGTAACGTTATACTTTTTAAATATTAGCCCGATTTCTCTAACTTTGATAATAATTGGCTGTTTAAAGAACCCTGTATGAATTTTATATAATATACTTTGTAACTTTTTCGATATCCTGAGAATCGATATTATAATCGATAAGAGTCAATATTGCTATTAACTAATAAAACATTAATACTTTTCAACACTAAATAGTTCTTTATTTCATAAATATTTCTAATTACCACTAATATAATTCTAATTAATAATCTACCAGGACTTTACCACCTATAAGTGAAGATAACCTAAAAAATATAAAGGTAAACAAGTGTCGATTGGTTTGAAGACAATCTTATGAGTGGTGATAGTTTATTTAAAATATACCAAAACTTCAATAAAATTTTTCAGAAGAGCATTACACTTTTTAAAACTTCACAGCCCTATATTAATTAATTGATTATAATTAATTAATTAATAAAATTATAATTTTTTTTTTAAATTATAATTTTTTTTTAACACATATTTTTTTTTATTTTCTTCAAAACAACAATTTTTGTTTTGAAACTTTTAGTGGAGTTGAACATATATTTCTTCATCAACATTACGCTACTCGACCGGTCTTGCTACCATTGGGACTCGACCAGCTGGGAAACTTAAGGAAGTGTTTCAGGCCAGTAAGCCGTCGAGAGCCACACCAATTAACAATACACACACCTATTATTATTTTATTACAAATCGACTAGCCCAAACAGTGGGGCTTGATTACTTCAGAGAATCTCATCACCACTTTTACTATAATATTATTATTTTATTACAAATTGGCGCACAACTTTAGGGGCTTTAATTAGCGATTGGAAGGCCAATACTTTCTGCCCAATCACTAGTTGGAGCTAGGCAACAGTTACAAAGCCAGAGAATTTGAAGGGAAAATGCAACGACGTGCAACTTCTAAGAAACGGGCGGCGGAGGCCGAAAAACAGTAGAAATGGACATGGAGAATAAAGAGGCGACACCAGTAGAGGGGGAAAGTTCATTTCCACCAGTGTTGTCCAAACAACCTGAACAACCAGGGGAACAACCGGAGATGCCTAATCAGACAGGGGAAGTAAATGTCTGGAAGGAACAATTGGAAAAACCCTCACAAGCAGAAGACACAACAATGCAAGAGATGTTTAGAGTGATAATGGAAATGAATAAAAAAATGGAAGATTTGAAGGGAGACATTGGAGGAACCAATAAAAAGATGGAAGGAATGGACAAGAAAATGGACGAAAATAATAAGAAATTGGACTCCATGAAGGAAGACTTGAGTAAGAAAATGGATGAGTGCCACGAATCGATGATGAAAAGTATGAAGGAGTGCCACGAGTCGATAATGGAGAAACTGGATGGGATAGGTAATAATAGCAAACTGCTTAGGGAAGAATTAGGAAATGAGAGGACCAAAGAAATAAAAAGTGATGGCCAACCAGAAACAGAAGAAGTACCAAATGATAAAACGCAGGAACAAGTAATGGTGGTACCTGAAATTGAAACTAACCGAAACCAGGAAAATGTTAAACCAAGGAAAAGGAGAATGTATCCAAGAAATGTAATAAAAACGAAGGAAGAGTTGGAGATGATGAAACATGGGTTAATTGATGGCAATAATATCCCAATTACCTATGACAAAGACATCATGAATTCTATAAATTATAGAAGGAGAATCGAAGTAATTTCAGAAATAATTTACCAAAAGACAGTAGTTTACCACTGGGAAAGGACCAGAGGTAAACAGAATACCACATGTGGAACAGACCAATTTCAGCGCAAGACTGGACAATGTTTTTCAGAAAGATGGAGATGTGATATCGTACCAGACTGTAATGATGACACAGATGAATCACCAGAATGTATTCCATTAGCGTACCATCTAGGACAATTCCAGGGTACGGTTAGACTAAAATATATTCCTTCAGAGTGGATATGTGATGGTAAACCAGCTTATGGTGTTTCAGATAAACAAATAATAAGTGATAACCCAGATGAAGATCCTCACATATATTTGTCAGGTAACACAAAACATGGACCAGAGAAGTATTGGTGTATACAATATGATGATAGAGGGAACCAACCCAGTAATTACGACGGCCCTAACAACCCGCTGCGTAATAACCAGTTTAACGGTAATTTTAACGGCGTGAGAAATAACTACCCTTATCCAAATAATAGAAACAATTTTTACCAACATAATAATGTCCCATACAGTCAGAGAAATCCATATCCCAACAATAATGGTGACAGACCTTACCCACCTAACCGTAATTACTATCATAATAATTTTAGTAATAACAATAATAGCAATAATAATAACCGAGTGTCGCGCCCTAGGGTAAATTTTATAAGAGCAACTGAGATGATGGACCCTGGTTGACACAGATACCACACACCATCAAGAAAAGGGACGGAGATCATGATAACCGACTACGGCGAAAAACAATGGTGAAGGAGACGAAATAAATATCATTGAAAGGAAATGATACGAAGAATAAACATAGAAACAAAACTGGGTTTTATGAGTGAAGACTATGTAAGAAAATGAACATGACCAATAAAAATATGAGCAATGCAGTGACATAAAGAAAATCGTCCATCTTCCTGGGTATATAAAAGAAAAGAAAATTTATAAGAAAAGAAAAAGTGAAAATCAACTTATTAAAGTATAAATAATATGGTCCAGTGTAAAGTACAATAGATAACCATATGTTGTGGTAAATGATAAGCATAACAATACATATGAGTTGAAGGAAATCGTTTCAGGAAAAATCAAAGGAGTGTACAATCAAGCTTCTATGAAGAAATATTATGAAGAATGAGTTGGGAGTTTTGAATTTTGAACTTAATTTAATAAATTAAAAAATTCTAAAATATGTAAGAACAACTTACAACCTGATAATTTTGGAACAAACTTTATAGAAGAAAGAGAAAGAGAGAGTATTTTAAATTTTGAATTTAATATTTAAAAAAATTCTAAAATATGTAAGAACAACTTACAACCTAATAATTTTGAACAAACTTTAGGGAAGACAAAGAAAGAGAGAGAAAAAATGGAGTAAGTACATCTTACTACAACCTAATAATTTTGGAGAAAAACTTTATGGAAGAAAGAAAGAGAACGAGAGAGAATTTTTAATTTAATTATTAAAAAATTCTAAAATATGTAAGAACAACTTACAAAATAATAATTTGAACAAACTTTTTGGAAGAAAGGGAAAGAAAAAGAATTTTTAATTTAATTTTTAAAAAATTCTAAAATATGTAAGAACAACTTACAACATAATAATTTGAGGAAAAACTTTATGGAAGAAAGAAGAAGAAAGACTTTTGAATTGAAATATATTTATAAAAATTTAAAATTGAGTAAGTACATCTTACTACAACCTGATAATTTGGGACAAAACTTTATGGAAGAAAGAGAAAGAGAGAGAATTTTGAATTTTGAACTTAATATTAAAAATTTAAAATTAAGTAAGCACAGCTTACTACCACTGAATTATGAGAAAAACATTTTGGAAGAATTAAGAAGAAAGGAATTTTGAATTTAATATACGAAAAATTTAAAAATGAAGTAAGACCAACTTACTATAACTAAGTTTATGAGAAAACTTTATGGTAAATAGTCAAGAAGAATTTGAATTTGGAGAAATACCAAAACATTCAGAGATAATGGTAAGATCGCAGTACTATAAACAATTCTGAATGAAACAATTCTGGGAATAAATGAATTAAACAGAATTTGTATGTTGATAGAACGTCAGAACTTTGAAACAAGATAAGATCAACATATTACAAGGATTTATGAGAAATATTTTTCAATTAAATAAAAAGAATAGTTTGAATTTTACATTAAAACTAACCAAGTTCCAAAAAATAATTATGTGTCAATTATAATTGAATTGAGAAGAAAATAAAGTGATTAATTCAGAAAAGAGAATTAACTTTAATCCAGAATAAATGCTAGATATTCACAATAGCATTTGAAGGAGTAGAGAAGAATAACAAAAAAGAGTGAAATATGCAAGAGAAGAAAAAATTTGGAAGCAAAGAGACTAATTACCTTTGAAACAATAATGAAAACAGTTAATTAAGAGCAAAGAAGAACAACTCATACCAAGCAGATGGAGAAGATGATTTTGAACAAATGATAATAATAAGACCTATATGAAATGCAAAGAGAAGAAATACCACATGAAATATAATATAAGTGAATTAATGTTAATGAATGCGAAGGCGGATTAATAACTTTCTAAGAGAAAGGAAAGAACCAAAATGTTTAAATAAAATGATCAATATAACAACCTGTATATCTAAAGTAAAGATACAATGTTAAAAAATTAAATATAATATATTAAGACCATTCAAATAATGAATAAGAAAGACTATATATAAAGACCATGCTAATACTATGAGTAACCAGAAGAAAGTATAAAGAGAATTCAGATGGAGAAGAAAGAGAGTTACACTGTAAACAGTAACCAGAATTATTAAAAGAAAGGTTTTCAACCATAATTAAATTAAATATATCAGACAAGTTAAGAGTTTTGAAAAAATATATATATAATTAGTATAATAATAATTATGAAGATTTATTAAGATAGAAAATGTGAGATAATCTGAGAGACTACGAAGTGAAGAATCCAAAGATATTTTTATTAGTCGAAAATGAGACTACTTTTATTTATTTATTCGATGACTGACTGAAGATAATTCCAGCAGCATTATGTTTTTTTTTTTTTTGAGCAGGGATGGATATGCCTCTGTACTCAATTTATAGAAGTGGTGTATGGCCAGAAGAGAAGTAGCGTACAGTGCCCCTCTGATCTGCCCCAGCCCACGTGATAGGGAATGTTAGGGAATTAATATCCCAAGGATGCAACACGAAGTTGATAAAGAAAGAAAATGTATTACAATAATAATATATCTCAGAAGACACTAACTATCCGAAAAGGATCAGTAGTAAAACAAGTAACTATATATATAAAATTAATTAAACTCTAATATAAAAAAAGTCGATATAAAAATGGAGAAGAAAATGAATTATAAGAAATTATTTCATCCATAAACATGTCTGAAATAATTACTTCTGGAGGAGAGCAATCTGTAACGTGACAGATGTATGCATAATATTGAATGGCAATTGATCATTAGAATAATGAAGTTATAATATTTAAATTTGGAAGAAAGCATTAAGTTTAATATAAATAGATTAATTCATAGCAACTGTGGAAAGAAATCATTATTATTTAAAAAATACAAGTTCAAATAAAAGGAGTTACTAGTGATGAGTCATCCAAAACCAGTCTCATAACCAAAGGTTTTCAAGGTATAACCCAGGAAGGAAAGAAAGTGAATAACCAAGCAGTACAGAATATGACCAAACCCACAACGAGGAAGAATAAATAGAATAGAAACCCTAAAATAAGCCAAGATCAACCAATACAGGTGGTGTATTTCTAAAAATCAAGAAGAAGATGGAGAAGATCCCAAGAAACCTGATGGCATCAAGAAGAAGATGGAGAAGATACCAGTCCCAGAAGGCAGGAGAAAAGAAGACTGATGAAAGAAGAAGAAGGCAGCATCCTAAAGAAGATGTCATGCTCTTATAAAAGACACCCAAATCCCCAAACCCCTAAAATAAATCATTAACCAATAAAAGTATAACGAAATGAAAACCACATGTATATAAATTTAAGAGAGAGAAGTGTATAAAGTAAAAGTTGCCTGTGAACTAAGATGAAACAATAATATAGTACCCATGGAACAAATCTCCATTGTAAAACACTAACCAATTTATTATGTTAATAAGACTATACGACCATTTAGCGATAACATAATATAAAAGTGCAAAGTGAACCAGTGATAGTTTTGGGTATTATAGAAAATAAACCTTGTGTTTCATTCTTGGCAATCACAAACATTGAATACCATGAAATATGCAATTTTCAATGACTTGAAATGTGTACTGTGAGAATATGTTACTTATAAGACATAAATCTGTTTAAAATAACATTTTTGTTTTATATGCAAAAAGAAAAACAGATTTCATAATACTTTTTGAACAATTTATACTATTTATTTATTAATAACAGGGTACAATTTCCCAAAGACAATGTGTAAAAGACGGTATAAAAACTGTAGAATCCCACTTATAATAATAGTTAGCAACAAGAATATAGATATAAGGTTTTTATGTATATAGTATAAGAATGTTTAAAAATGTGTTAGATATAAGGCCATTTGTTTGGGTCTGATACAACTAACATCAGAACTATAAAAATAATTACTACTTGTAAATAGTAGGAAGTAATTAAGACTTGAGTTAGTAAAAAAACCTTTTTTTTGTGAACCGTATTTCCATGTTAGAAATAAGGATTTTGTTGTAAAATGTCTGAAGGTTGAAGACAACCATTTATTTAAAAAATATTCTTTATTTGTTTAACTGTTATTGGTATTGTAACCAATACTCATTGTTATTGTGTAATTTGGAAAAATGTTTAGTTTATAAGACTATATTTAAAAGTCAGAGAGGGTATCACACATCATATATTGTTTGTAAAATATTTTGTAAGAAAAAATTGTTAAAAAATCATAGGCAAGAGAAAGAAAACCAAACTTCATTAAAACAGAGAAATTACTCATTTAAATGCAAATAAACAAAAGGGATTTAGACAAAATAAACTTGAGATCAAGCCATATAATTGCACATACCATTTAGAAAGATTTTAATAAATTATATTCAGAATTATAAATAAAAATGAAAATGACTAAACTCAGAAATTTAGACATGGGAGTCATATATCCAGAATAATGTTTCAGAATACAACTAATTCAGTTAATTACAAGAAAATAAGGGAATATAAACCTTTTAATACAGTATAAGAATATTAATATTAAATATAACTGATAAAATGGCTGAATTTTTATAATGACAGGAAGTATGTTTTGACTTTTCAGAGAATACCGAAATGAAAGTAAAATTACTAATTTTGGACAGAAAACACTATAAAACGGCATTATTTAATCTGAAAATAAGCCGAATGAACTGAAAGATTAATTTAAATAACATCTAGTGAATAAAATTGATAATTAACCAAAGTTTAGGCAATCATATAGTGAATTATTATATATGCACAGGATATGAAAATATATTTGAACAATGTTAAGAATAATATTATATTGGCTAAGAGTTTAATTGAAACTGAAGGAAATAAGTAGTTGATTATTGGTATTTGAACGGTTAACATGACGAGCGTTTCGTGTCGAATCTAACCTAACTTACAACGGTAATGTCAAACGAGTGAATAGTACGTTTTTTGAAATCGCGAGTGACTTATAAAATACTTCTAGAACTCTCACATTATGACAGAAACAATCAAGAAACACTAAATAACACTGAACAATACATATCTACTCCGGAAAACACCACAAAACACCAGAAAACTGAATAATACAATAACCATATTAGTGTCGGAATAGGGAAAAGTGTTTGAACTTATATTTACACGGATACACAAAATATAACCCAGAAACATTACACCAGGCACTACACAACATTTAACAAGAGATTTGCAGACACCAGAACAGGAATACTGCCAGAAAATACATTAATCGGAACGTAGCAGAATCGAGCAATATTTGGACCAGCTTGACGGCAGCCATCTTACTTTGACAATTTCTATGCCTTCAGTGTTCACATCAGCTGTTGGTGAAAACAATTATATTATGTTCTATTCAATATCTGTATTTAGTAATAATTATTAATTTGTTGTAACGTTATACTTTTTAAATATTAGCCCGATTTCTCTGACTTTGATAATAATTGGCTGTTTAAAGAACCCTGTATGAATTTTATATAATATACTTTGTAACTTTTTCGATATCCTGAGAATCGATATTATAATCGATAAGAGTCAATATTGCTATTAACTAATAAAACATTAATACTTTTCAACACTAAATAGTTCTTTATTTCATAAATATTTCTAATTACCACTAATATAATTCTAATTAATAATCTACCAGGACTTTACCACCTATAAGTGAAGATAACCTAAAAAATATAAAGGTAAACAAGTGTCGATTGGTTTGAAGACAATCTTATGAGTGGTGATAGTTTATTTAAAATATACCAAAACTTCAATAAAATTTTTCAGAAGAGCATTACACTTTTTAAAACTTCACAGCCCTATATTAATTAATTGATTATAATTAATTAATTAATAAAATTATAATTTTTTTTAAACACATTTTTTTTTTTTTCTTCAAAACAACAATTTTTGTTTTGAAACTTTTAGTGGAGTTGAACATATATTTCTTCATCAACATTACGCTACTCGACCGGTCTTGCTACCATTGGGACTCGACCAGCTGGGAAACTTAAGGAAGTGTTTCAGGCCAGTAAGACGTCGAGAGCCACACCAATTAAACACATAACAACTTACAGATTCAACACACCATATAAATTTATTACAACCTAAGCATTCAAACAATTTCGACGAAACCGAAACATCGAAGCATGATAATGTTTTTAGGCTTTTGAAACGTATAATGTGGATTACGTTTGGTGGATTATGTAAATCATTTCCAAACCACAGACGATCACAAACAGAGCATGTAAAACCAAATTTATCCTCACTAAAACTTTTTCTAAACTCAATGTCAGCAGCGATTATTTCTGTCTTGATGCGTTTATATATCAAATTTCTAGACTGTGGGGAATCGAAAGTGTGGAAGCGTTACGTTTTTCGATGACGATTTTTGTGGAATGAGCCCCAGCCTAAAAACATTATCATGTTAACAAACTAATACCTGAACAAATACAAATCAATACAAAACATGACACAATTTTCAAAGCATTCAACATCGAAAACACCAAATACTAATACATACACCACAATCACACACAATAATACCAATTTAAAGTACCAGAAGCCATCAGGAAGCCACAATAACAACCAGTCAACACACATGTACTACACCAGACACAAAATCCGGAAGGCTGAGGATGGGTACACATGGTACCCGAAACATGTTCCTAATAAGGAAAGCAATATCTTGAGGTAAATTCAATATAAAAATTAAATATAATATATACAACAAGAAACTGACTGTAGCAAAAAGTGTTTGAATATATATATATATATTGCGACAATACAAGCATATACTGTAATGCGCATATATGAAATAAAAGAAATATTTAAATTAATTTTAGTAATATGTAATAGACGAGCAGGTGTAAAATTGGAAGCTGGCTTATAGACAGAAATCAACAGGAAACACCACGCGATGATTACCGCTGAGAGCGTGTACGCAAGTAAATAGAGTGTGTGCGTGAAGCCTGTTTGAGCCTGAAAGTTTGCAATCTCACCCCAAATAAATGCTTGATTAAGATTTTATTTAATTTTAAGCAAACCATAAATATTAGAAAGAGTGTAAAGACTTCTAAAAATGCGTAAAAATCAGACACATGTGCAGTGCGAATTCTATGTAATTCTGACGATCAGTGCGAATTCTGTGCGATTTTTAAAGCATAGTAATTACAATAATGATGCGATCATTATGATAATTACATATCATATGTGTAATTAAATTAGACAATA
Organism: Magicicada septendecula; assembly: GCA_034769895.1. Classification (NCBI taxonomy): domain Eukaryota; kingdom Metazoa; phylum Arthropoda; class Insecta; order Hemiptera; family Cicadidae; genus Magicicada; species Magicicada septendecula. The sequence continues at coordinate 81,012,421 of CM068368.1, read as the reverse complement.
TCAGATCACCTTGAAATCCGCATTAAACATTGCGATTGGCGAAAAAGTGCAAATATGTGATATGAGACGAGAGTGGGGGCACAGACGCTGCGGACAGTTTTTGACTTGCATATTCCTGAGCCAACAGGTGTGGTTTTCTTGGTGAATATAAATACGAGCCCAGGTGAGCCAAATTTTCTCTTCAAACAGTCTTCAGTCGTGGCGGTACGCTATGTCCGTCAGAGACGCGAATTTTTAATTACTTCAGACAGAGTTAGACGCTATGTCTAACATCGACAAGATTTTTCTATTATAAACTGTAGAGTATTACGGAAAATGTTTTTTTCAAGTAGTAATAAAAAATAGAACCGTAACTAAAATTATCGGACGTCTACAAACAGTCTACAACTACGGACATCAACTCTAGACAGATGGCGAGAGAACATCAAGCAGAGGAACGATACGCAGAGCAATAGAGACGGTTTAAGTAGCAACAGCAGCCGATCCAGAGCAACACGTCATTCCATTCTACAGCCAGCCGATGGGACCATAAAGAACGAGAGACGGCAGGACGACCAGTGGAACCGGAGAACGCAAGAGGACATCCAGAAGGAGAAGACAGACGGACCACTGGAGGACATGGGACAATCTGCAGAATTGAGGTGACGAAAAACCAATTTGTGATAATAAAAGAATAAAGACATTGAAAGACATTAATAAAAACATTTTTTTTAATTAAAGAATAACTGTGTAAATAGAGATAAGAGAATGTAATTTACTTGTAATCAGAATTTTCTTTAATGATCTTTTCTTTAATGATGAACAGTCAATTTAAAAATAATTTAAATCCTTGCTTGGACAAGTAACAATTGATTTAATAAATTAAATTTTACTATAGAATAGTAAGGTAAATATTGCCAATTATAAAGCACACATTCAGACTGAGTAGTCGAGAATTTATAATATGACTAAGAAATGTTTTACGTAGAATTGATAATATAAGATATAAGATATAAAATATATTTTTATGATGAATGTACGGCAACCAAAGAACCATCGAAACAATCGATAATGAAGTTCTTATGGCGAAGTAATATTATTATTATCTTATAATTTGTATTTTTATTATGTTTGTTTGAATCAATAAATGAAAACATATTACGATTCCTAAAAGGACTACTCTTATTATAATTACACCTGAACTCCAATTATACATATACGGTCTCAGTAAGGTTGTATGAATGTAAACACATCACAAATTAATTAAATATGCAAGTTGTACTGTTGTAATATATACAGGGTGTCCCAGGAGGAGAGGGAAATAATTTGAGAAATGGTTCTATAGTGTAAAAGAAGAAAAAAATTCATAATAAACATATGTCCGGAAACGCTTTGTAAGCGAGTTACGGCTAGCGAAAGATTTCGCCCGGGTTTCGGTAAATGAAGACTTTCTGAAATTCTGGGAAGGTAAAATAAGGGGCGAATTCTGTTGTTTCTTATGGTTTTTGAACTGAAAAATCGAATAAAACAGGTTCCAGAACTGTATCTCCCATAACTTTCATGATATCTGACGTAAAACATAAAAATCTTTGCCTAAAAACGTATTGTATTGTTTTTAACCAAACTTGGAATTTGTTTTGATTTTTATTGACTTTATTTACACCATTTTTCTCAGAATTAAATTCTTTACAAGTTTTGTTTTTAACTTTTATGCATTTATTAATCATTTAACAAAGTTATTGTACTTCTAACCTAAAAAAACGTGTTCGCCCCTTAATTTACCTTCCCAGAATTTCAGAAAGTCTTAATTTACCGAATCCCGGGCGAAATCTTTCGCTAGCCGTAACTCGCTTACGAAGGTTTCCGGACATATGTTTATATGAACTTTTTTTCTTCTTTTACACTATAGAACCATTTCTCAAATTATTTCCCTCTCCTCCCGGGACACCCTGTGTATATATATATATTGCAAGTGACAATTTGGCAAATTTAATTTAATTTAAATTTGTGGAGTCCTTCGATCTTGGAGCACCAAATTTAAACAACGTTACATATACATAAATAGGTGTGAACGGTCTCACGTTCAAGATTGACAAATTCTTTAAACATATAACATTTAAATAGGGGGTCAGGTGTATCTGCAATAAGAACTCTACGGAACTTGAAACAGTAATTAAAATTTATTTGATACTATAAAAAAAAAATGTGCACATGGCACTGACTTCGATTTAAAAAACATTAGTTATTATTTGTTATAATGCCGTAAGGCTTAAGATATATACATCCTTACTAACTAAACATGCTATGCTACTAAATAGTATATAAAAGAAAAATCTCATTTTTAGACTACTCAGTCTATTAATATGTTTCAAAATCAATTTTTAAATCTTTTTTCTATATATGGTACGTACTCAAAAGATTAATAGTTATTACTTCTCAGTACTGTTTTCTCAAATACTAATTGTTTTTATTTATATTCTTTGTAGTCATTTTTATCATATTAATTTGATACTTGTTACGCTAATCGTATTTCTAAACATCTATGATTTTTAACTCTACTATACAAGAAATATGACTCTTATTTTAAAATAAAATATTAATGTCTTTAACTGTCTTTGTATACTGTGTATGATTAAGATATCAATAAGTTGTCTATCACCTTATTGTCGTCAATCATACTCGATCATTTTTGTTCCATCGGTGTTCATCTTCGTCTCGCCTCCAGCGTCGGCTGTCTCTCTTCTCCTCTTGTCCAGCGTCGGCTGTCTCTCACTCTCTCGTCCTCTCCTCTTGTCCAGCGTCGTATCGCTATGGAACTGCTTCTCTTGTCCAGCGTCGTATCGCTATAGAACTTCTTCTCTTGTCCAGCGTCGTATCGCTATGGAACTTCTTCAGTAATGCTGTTATTAATTACAATGTTTGTCTTATAGCTTGGTTACGTATTTGTACATAACTGGCAATTTAAACTGTTTATAAAAATATTAATAAATATGCCGTGCTGATGGGCATAAGCTCCCGCTGCATCGTGGATGATTCAAGAAAGAGAACCACTGAAGCTTGCGTGTCCTATTTATACCCATGTCTTGGTCGACACCCTTCAGTGATACAAAATCGACATGTTAGAAACTGTCTTTGGCGTCAGTTCCCCCACTCTTTGTCAAATTCACTATTTTTTATATTTCTGCGAATTGCAGAGTCCTGTAAGTATTTTTTTATACTTATCTTATAACTAATTTTACAACACATGTTCATTGTAATTTTGGACATTGCAACTTAACCCTTTTGATTTGTACACAGTTATTTCACTATTGCACTTGTACGGCGTGTCACTTTCGCGTGGTTTTCGCACACAGTATTTATTAAATTTATTTACATTTTATGGTGCTTTTGGATTTTAATTCTTAATTCTAGTTTATGAATAATTACGGAAAAACAGTCATTGTGCAATTATTCATACTGGGGTGGCAAACTTGCCTGCAGAGACCTGCGTTCACACACACTAGAAAAATACTGGTGTACACACTTTCAGTTACATTTGTGTGTGTGTGCACGTTGATTCAGGTCGAAACACCTGTTCATATTTTTGTCTGAGTCAAGCTTGCAATCCATAACATGCTTATTTCTAATATATTATTAATTATTTACAGTTTATTAAGTAAATTTAAATTTTTATATTTCATGCTCAGTACATCACTTATTTGTACTGTCGCATTATTCCTCTGCTTGGTAACAAAAAAAAATTTAATAAATTTATTTATTATAATTTTTTTTTTTATCTATTTATTTATTATTATTATTTGCAAAAAAAATATAACAAATAATAAAGAATAATATTCGTCATTTCACCCTTAATAGGAGTGTATACAAATGTCTTACCTCCCCTCTTTCGTACGCTCACTGCTCGCGACCTTGAATTAGGGTGGCTTTACAAACAGCTGATTTGACTGGTTTCAATGACCTCTGATTTATGTGTAGAACTTCTTAAATGACGTTGCGTGGAATTTACCAATTTCTTTCTTCTGTATCTCATCATATACACTGAAAGTGTTCTGTCCCACACGCTGTCTTAACGTATACGGTCCATTATAAAGTCTGAAGAATTTCTTCGCCGTATTATCACTCCTTTTTCCCACTGGATTTGCTTTGAGTAGTATACTTTCTCCCACGTTGAATTGTTGTAACTTGTGAGTTAGATTAAATCTCTCTATTCTCTTGTTACCTCTCTCTCTTATTCGTTGTTTTGCGTATTCAATTTTCACACTTATTGGTACAGGTACATTTTGGTTATTAGGTTTGTTTAGATATTTAGTCCAAAATCTGGTTGGCTTCTTATCTTCTTCTAATTCCATTGGAGTGTATCCTGTTGCTTCACTATAATTTTCGTTAATGGCTTTTTCAATAAATGGTAAATATTCTGCCCATTTATTGTGTTGATTATGGCAATATATTCGTAAATATTTACCTAATTCTTTGTTAACTCTCTCAGCAAGGTTTCCTTGAGGATGTCTTATGGATGTGAGTACTGGTTGTATTCCATTTTCCCTTAACGTCCTCTCCCATTTTTCACTTTGGAATTGCACACCTTGATCACTGAGTATCTTCTTCATTTTTCCATATAACGGAATATATTTTTGCAGTAGTATCTTTAGAACAACTTTGGTTGTGGGTCGCATAATTGGGTACAGTCGGACTGCCTTGGAAAACACATCGATACATACCAATATGTGCTTCACACCTCGACTTGATCGTGGTAATGGTCCCAGAAAATCCACTGCAATTAGCTCTCCTTTGTTTTCCTTCTGTATACTCTGCATTCCTACATATGTGTGTAAATTCGGTCCTTAATTTTACATTAACTTACTCATACATTCTTACCTTCGCTTCTAAACTTCCTTAGCTCTTTTCTTAACATGACATTACTTTATCTAATACATTACTTATACACTACATTAACATTCATTACCTTTTATTACATTTCTTTAACATTACCTTTCTGATCGCTACTACTTTCTTGAAATACACTTCCGTAACAGAATACTTTTTTTAGCTCGTAGTGTGTCGCATGGTCGGTTACAGAGGAACTGTCTTGGAAAACAACGATATTTTTCTCGAAGTCCTTAATCCTAAGTAGTCTCTGCCCTTATGACTTTTCACTCTCGCTTTCTTCTGTGTCCTTGTATCTTCGAAAAGTGTTCGCTTGATCAGCCGTTCTAATAATTATGGCAATTATTGCCGTTCCTAACCCTTTCTTCATATTAATAACAACAATAATAACATTCCTTACTTTCTTAAATATTTCTCTACAAAAGCATTCCTTACCTTCAATAATACATTTCTTAATTAACCCTTTCAAATAATATTCCTTATAACATTTCTTAATTATACTCTCTTATATTATTACACATATTATTTCTCATTTAAAAATAATTAATAGTTATATTATTTTTCTCATTTAAAAAATAATTATTTAAGTTCGGTTCGGTGTGTCGTTTGAACTGACACCCCTCATTATAACAATTGCATTGTCCATAGTCTACCGGACGTCTATTGTTCCTTTGTAGCGTAGTCGCCGCGTTTACTATTGTTCTCACCCTCGTATAAACGACGTCTGCGTTCCATTGTATTATCCTCTCGTTACCTTTCCGTTGCATAGCTGCGACGTTTGTTTGGATCGTAGAAGTCACCTGTTCATTGAGCAATGTTTTCATCTTGCCTCTCGGCCACACAAAATCTACCCTCTTTCTCTCGTTACAAATGCTTCGCTCTTTCTCACTTCTCTCGTCCCTAGTTTGGTTGAGTGAACTTACCTGACCAGTTGTCGACGGTTTTTTCATACGTCGTTTACGATAACCTCTGTAGTTTTCATACTTACAGTTATAATTATCATTATTATAATTATCGTGCGTATATCTAACATCATACTTACCACAATTTTGCGTAGTGTTTCGTCTAGATAACTTACTACGTTTCTTGTTAGGTCTACAGTGATATTTATCTCCGTAAGTGTGGTGTTTTATGTGTTTCAAATGTGTCATCTTGTGTGATTTACTATTGTGTGTGTGCCTCACACTTGGAATATCGCTATTAATAAAGTATGTTTTATTAACCTTTATTTGCTTCTCCTCCTTAATGTTAATTACTTTTTTATAATTATCATTAGTAATTACACATGTATTTTTAACTACTCTGGTTTGTTCACCTTCTACTGACGCTATGTGCGTATTTGTGTCTCTAATTTTCTCTTTTGCTATCCTTTCTTCTCTTAATTCTTCGGTCAGTTTCGTAAAAAATTCTGTTAACTCTTCTATTTGAGTTCTAATATTATTTTCTTTTACTTTTTCTGTTTGTTTGTTGTCTACTTCACCAAATACAGCTTGCATCATGGCTTCAAGTGCTTCTCCCATCCTCGAACTTCCCGATATTGCCATGGTGAATAATTATTAAAATATTTATTTAATAGTAATTCTTTAAAAATTATTATTGATAACCGTTCCCTACCTATTTATTTATTTCTGTATTTTTATTAATAGTTATTATTAATACTCATTACACTTACACCTGTTACATAGACAACAATATTATTTGTGGTGGGCGCCAGCTGTGTGATTACACAACAATTAACATTACATTCAGTTACTGTTTACTACAAATAATAATTACATATTATACATTTTTCATTTAACACTCTTTATATATTTTAGAGCAACCACTTAGCTACATAAAAAACTTTTAATAGTCAAATGATGGGTACCGGGTCATAGATTCATGATCTACAATTTATGTCACAATTTTTTTTTTTTTTTTTTTACATAAATTTAGTCATGTTATGCCCCACGTGCAGGGCGACATTAATGCAACGTGACAATTTGGCAAATTTAATTTAATTTAAATTTGTGGAGTCCTTCGATCTTGGAGCACCAAATTTAAACAACGTTACATATACATAAATAGGTGTGAACGGTCTCACGTTCAAGATTGACAAATTCTTTAAACATATAACATTTAAATAGGGGGTCAGGTGTATCTGCAATAAGAACTCTACGGAACTTGAAACAGTAATTAAAATTTATTTGATACTATAAAAAAAAAATGTGCACATGGCACTGACTTCGATTTAAAAAACATTAGTTATTATTTGTTATAATGCCGTAAGGCTTAAGATATATACATCCTTACTAACTAAACATTCTATGCTACTAAATAGTATATAAAAGAAAAATCTCATTTTTAGACTACTCAGTCTATTAATATGTTTCAAAATCAATTTTTAAATCTTTTTTCTATATATGGTACGTACTCAAAAGATTAATAGTTATTACTTCTCAGTACTGTTTTCTCAAATACTAATTGTTTTTATTTATATTCTTTGTAGTCATTTTTATCATATTAATTTGATACTTGTTACGTTAATCGTATTTCTAAACATCTATGATTTTTAACTCTACTATACAAGAAATATGACTCTTATTTTAAAATAAAATATTAATGTCTTTAACTGTCTTTGTATACTGTGTATGATTAAGATATCAATAAGTTGTCTATCACCTTATTGTCGTCAATCATACTCGATCATTTTTGTTCCATCGGTGTTCATCTTCGTCTCGCCTCCAGCGTCGGCTGTCTCTCTTCTCCTCTTGTCCAGCGTCGGCTGTCTCTCACTCTCTCGTCCTCTCCTCTTGTCCAGCGTCGTATCGCTATGGAACTGCTTCTCTTGTCCAGCGTCGTATCGCTATAGAACTTCTTCTCTTGTCCAGCGTCGTATCGCTATGGAACTTCTTCAGTAATGCTGTTATTAATTACAATGTTTGTCTTATAGCTTGGTTACGTATTTGTACATAACTGGCAATTTAAACTGTTTATAAAAATATTAATAAATATGCCGTGCTGACGGGCATAAGCTCCCGCTGCATCGTGGATGATTCAAGAAAGAGAACCACTGAAGCTTGCGTGTCCTATTTATACCCATGTCTTGGTCGACACCCTTCAGTGATACAAAATCGACATGTTAGAAACTGTCTTTGGCGTCAGTTCCCCCACTCTTTGTCAAATTCACTATTTTTTATATTTCTGCGAATTGCAGAGTCCTGTAAGTATTTTTTTATACTTATCTTATAACTAATTTTACAACACATGTTCATTGTAATTTTGGACATTGCAACTTAACCCTTTTGATTTGTACACAGTTATTTCACTATTGCACTTGTACGGCGTGTCACTTTCGCGTGGTTTTCGCACACAGTATTTATTAAATTTATTTACATTTTATGGTGCTTTTGCATTTTAATTCTTAATTCTAGTTTATGAATAATTACGGAAAAACCGTCATTGTGCAATTATTCATACTGGGGTGGCAAACTTGCCTGCAGAGACCTGCGTTCACACACACTAGAAAAATACTGGTGTACACACTTTCAGTTACATTTGTGTGTGTGTGCACGTTGATTCAGGTCGAAACACCTGTTCATATTTTTGTCTGAGTCAAGCTTGCAATCCATAACATGCTTATTTCTAATATATTATTAATTATTTACAGTTTATTAAGTAAATTTAAATTTTCATATTTCATGCTCAGTACATCACTTATTTGTACTGTCGCAACATATATATATATATATATATATATTGTAAGAAGGCCCTGTATGCCGGTCCTTACAAAAATAAAATAGTAGAGAAAAATTTTATAAAAAAAAAAAATTTTCAATAAAAAAAAATAATTTTGTTTATATTAATTAATGTGTGTAAATAAGAAATAATGCTGTTTTAAAGGTTTCGTAAAAATTTTAATAATTAGGCAGGTATTTATTAACTATCGAGCACTTCTGGAAGATTTGAACCAAGTCTGGAGTTAAATAGATTAACTCCAGTCAGCAATCGATCGATGATTTTTCTTGCTGGACCAATATCTCACTCAAATAAAATATTTTCTTCTTCTTGAAGTCCCTTAGCCTTAATAAATAACGTTAAATTAGCCTGTGAAATAATAACAGATAAAAAACAATTGAAATATATGGATTTATTGAACAATTTAATAAATAATCGATTTTTTATCGATTGAGAACAATTATCGACTCCGTCTCAGGGAATTATCGATTGTGCATACAGTATAAAAATTATTATAGGTATTATATAAAGGACAGGTTCTTTGAGCGATTAAATTATAGTCAGAGAAGGATGACGAGAAAGTATAACATTAACAATTAAAATAATTTAATAATTATTATTTAACAGTATTCAAATAATTCGTATATATAATGTTTAAGAAAATTGTTTTGTCAGACCAGATGTAGCTTCTATGACGTCACTCGAGGTGGAATGCAGATTGGTAAATTCAAAGATGGCCGCTACTAGTTCTGGCGAAGTCACTGCAAAAGTCGTCTTGTTAAAAACTCAACAAAATTATCTTCACGAATGTTTGAAATGTTCCCGCACTGGTGTAATCTGTCTATTAGGTAGTTTGGTGTGTTCTGAAGAAGTGTTCCGTGTATATTGGTGTTAATTAAGTTATTTGGTATGTGTTCACTTCTTTTGGTTAGGTTGTCTGTAAAAGTGATTATGCGTTGTAGCGTGAATTATGTCAAATATATTGTTTTACTGTTTTATATCACTCGTATCATGAAGTTAGGTGTTATTTCTCACTATTGTCGTTAAAGTTTTGGTAAATTTAGCTAAGAAAGTGTTCAATTCATCTAACTCTCGATGCACTAACATTAATGGCAATTTGTCGTACCATTTTCTACTCGGTTTTAAGGAACGTTTTTTCACACAACTATTCAGCTTGATATTCAACAAAAGACTAATTAACTTGGTCAAAATCTGGCCCAGTTAATCTTTGAAAAAGTATTGTTAACATATTTCGATTACCCATATACATGATACAATATTACATTATATATGGAATTTATTTATTTTATTCATCACTTTCATGAATTATGAATCTTATTATTGGTTTAATCATCTCATTCCTTTGAAATTGATATATTATAGTCCATATCTGTAGACATTTTGTGGAAATTAACAAATTTCTTTCCTTTTTGGAAATATAGGCTCAAAATTGGATTTCCGCCTTTATACAAATTTTCCTCCATTTTAATTATCATTAATACTATTATAATAAATTTTAATTAGTCATATTTCTCTTCCTTTCCTTAAATACATATAAATTACACCTTTGAACTGGTTTTTTGTGTTAATCTCTGAATTTGACATTGCTCTTTAAAATTAATTAATTCATATATTTTGAAAATTTACAACATTTTAAGGTATATTTCCTTATTATCATTTTAACTCATAGGATCATTCCCAGTAGTGGTTAACGGATTTACCTTATCTAAATCTTGCTAGTTTACAGGATTTATAAGTGAATTATACTGGTTTATATGGTTTCTGTGAATTCACCAAATGGCCTAGAGTTTAGAATTTTACATTTCTGTCTTTCTCAAATAAATTTAATCTTACTTCCTCCTCTGACTTTACATAGTTACTATTACATGAAAATAAAATGGTTTATAACTTATTGTGAGGTGTAGTATTTAATTAACACTACTGTTATTAAAAAAAAAAATAATTATGAACATTATTTAGCAAACTCCACAATTGAACATATTGCTGACATGGTTTGAACATATACTTTTAACTCTTTTTGAGTTAACATAGCATACATACTGAAACATTATTAATGGTATGTATGTTGTTATTTAGCAAACATAATTCATTTTAAACATATAATATAAATCTTATTTTCTAATAACTCTTACAAATACATTGATTTTATGGCTGTGAACACACAGTCTATTTAAACATTTTAAACCTATGAATACTAAATTAATGCCAGTCCTTTCTGGTCTAAACCATTATTATTTATGATTCCCTTCATCAGTAAACATGACCACCCATACTCTAGTTATTAGCATTTTTTACAAATGTCTTGTAAATAAAGAGTTACATTAAAATAATAAAATACTGGAAATCTTCCATTTTATTATTTTATTATGCTGTTTATTATTGGATATTAAAGTTGTTATATAGCATATTGATAAGTCATAGTATCACTAACTTTAAGTTTATTGCATTTCCAAAAAACACTTACACAAATTCACTTTCACTGTTGGTTCTGATATTTTGAGTCTTATTATCTCAGACCAGACCTTTAGTAATCATGGACTGTTAAGACTTGTTTATTTTCTTATCACACAATATCTTTAGTCGGTTCACTTCTTATAATACTATACAGCACTTTAGTTTTCTAAATAATTACATTCTTATAGGATTTTGGTATGTTATACTTTCTTTTTAATCGTTTTTGTGGGTTTGGGGTTGATGGTAGTTAATAATAATAATAGGTTTTACAACGGTGTTTCTTTCATACTATTTCTTCCTCTCCTCCTGCCTTCTTTCTTGTCCTTCTTCTTATCTTCTTTCTTGTCTTCATTCTTGTCCTTCTTCTGGTCTTCATTCTTGTCCTTCTTCTAGTCTTCATTCTTCTGGTCTTCTTGTCTTCCTTCTTCATTCTTGGGTAAACCAAGGTACTTTGTGTTATCTCGACTGATGTTTAGTTTGGAGCATCTAATTTATTTACTGATACGGACCTTGTTCTTCTCTAAAGGTTTCAGGGTATTGTTTTCTTCCTGATCACACACTTTATTCTTCCTTCTTCTTGTTTTTGGGGTATTTTGGTATTCACCACTCTTAAACTGATTCTCTCTCTTCTTGATATGGTGTTATTTAATTTGTTTACTGCTCCTAGCTTCCTGGGTAAATTACTGATCTTATAATATGAGTTGCTTTCAATACTTTCTTTGATATTTAAACAGTGGTTTTTGTATAATGTAATGAGGATTTTTATTTTATCGCGGTTCATTCCTTTGATTTCCTTAAATCTCATTCAATATTATTTTAACATATGTGGTGTAATTAAACTTTATGATTTATATGACTTAATAATTAGTGGATTTTCTGTCACGCTACAGAATGCCCTTCTCCAGAAGTAATTTTTTCAGACTATACTTGCTTTGTTTGAAACAATTGCTTATGATAATTATTCTAGGTTTGTTATTATTCTGGACTTCCTTCCATTTTAAAAATTTTCTTATTTATATTTGAGTTTATATCTTTCTCATTCTCACTGGATCTTCCTTGATAGTAATAGTCATCTGAGTTTTATATTTATTATTTCATTTTCATATTTCTTCTTAGTATTTTCTCCTTGGGATATTTCCTCCCTATCGTTCCCTACTTTGTGAGCTGGTTCAGTTCAGAGAGGCACTGTACGCTACTCCCTCTGCTGTCCAATACTTCACACATATTTGAGTACAGAGGCAAATCATCTCTGCTCAAAAAACATATTAATACTGCTGGAATTATCTACAGACAGATTAAAAAAATTATTCAGAATAGTACACATTTTTTACTATTTAAAAAAAATATCTTTGGGATACTTCACTTATTACTTATTATATTTCTCAGAGATTTTAATATTCCTATCTCAGTTGTTCTTCTGACTCGTTAACTGGATGTTTCTTTCATTTGATATTATGGTAGGAAGCTCTTCTATTATTACATTTTTCAACTTTTCTTATCATATAAAGCTTTTGGTGATAAATTCTTTATTACCTTCTGGTTTTTTTATTATAATCTGCATTGTTTATAGTAGCATATTTTTATGACATTTTTAGACTATAAAATAGGTTAATTACCTTCTGTCAACGTTTCTTAAAATCCTTTTAGGATGACTCGAGTTTCGACACCATTTGGTGTCATCATCAGATCGGAATAGGAATCAGGTTAAAACATTTAGATGCATATACATCGCGTCAGATATTAAAAAATTAAAAACAACACATAACATTATATAAATAATAAATAAACTATATCACACAAAATAACTTTACAACAATAAAATATAAAAACAACGCGGCCGCAAACGAACCTGTACAGGAACGCCCCCACGGTAAGACTAATCAATGCCGGTTTGACCTTGGTTCAATTTTATCGATCTGATATAGCCAATTTCTCGCTCTATAAGATCGATTCTATTAAATAAAACATTATTGGTATGTATTGCTTTCTCATTTAGGATAAGATTGTGATCCTTCTTTATGGCTTTATATATCTCGAACCTTTCAAGGGTGTCCAGCTTTAGTGACTTTTTACATTTATGTAGGATATCCAAATTATCATTAATACTCTTTATATTATGGTTATATGAGCTCAAATGTTCTGCAAATGTAGATCTTATTACATTTGACTTGGAGCTTGGGATATGTTCTTTATAGCGTAATTTGAAAGAACGAACTGTTTGTCCTATATAGAACTGTGTGCAATCAGAACAATTAAGTCTATATACACCAGTACCATCAAATATATCGGAGGGTATATTTTTTTTTTTTTTTTTATATACCCTCCGATATATTTGATGGTACTGGTGTATATAGACTTAATTGTTCTGATTGCACACAGTTCTATATAGGACAAACAGTTCGTTCTTTCAAATTACGCTATAAAGAACATATCCCAAGCTCCAAGTCAAATGTAATAAGATCTACATTTGCAGAACATTTGAGCTCATATAACCATAATATAAAGAGTATTAATGATAATTTGGATATCCTACATAAATGTAAAAAGTCACTAAAGCTGGACACCCTTGAAAGGTTCGAGATATATAAAGCCATAAAGAAGGATCACAATCTTATCCTAAATGAGAAAGCAATACATACCAATAATGTTTTATTTAATAGAATCGATCTTATAGAGCGAGAAATTGGCTATATCAGATCGATAAAATTGAACCAAGGTCAAACCGGCATTGATTAGTCTTACCGTGGGGGCGTTCCTGTACAGGTTCGTTTGCGGCCGCGTTGTTTTTATATTTTATTGTTGTAAAGTTATTTTGTGTGATATAGTTTATTTATTATTTATATAATGTTATGTGTTGTTTTTAATTTTTTAATATCTGACGCGATGTATATGCATCTAAATGTTTTAACCTGATTCATATTCCGATCTGATGATGACACCAAATGGTGTCGAAACTCGAGTCATCCTAAAAGGATTTTAAGAAACGTTGACAGAAGGTAATTAACCTATTTTATAGTCTGAATCGTTTCTGGAGGCAAGAAAAATGTTTAAATTTTTAGACTGTTTCTTTGTTCTTCTTATTTCCACTTGTTCTATTTTCTAGAACTTTTTATAACTGTCATTATCATAATTGACATTTAATTCATAAATCATTTTATATTAATTCGTTTAATTACATAAATCTTTGATATTATTCTCACATTATTCCTATCATGGTTATTATACTTTCGAATGAATGTTTTTTTTTTATTAATTTCATAATGAGGTCATAATTTCTCCTCATACCACTTCAAAGTTTTATTATCTCATAATTCCAAATAAGTGTTTGTACTTTATTATATTCAATCACTCAAATCGTATCAACTCAAATCGTATTATTAAAAAAAAATTTTTTTTTTTTATTTCCTTTGGCATCTTTTATATATTGAAATTAGACATGATCATATTTTCCAGAATTATCTGTTTTAATTCTAATGTCTGTTTCCTTTATTCATCCCATTATGATCCTTTATTAACATGGTAATTATATTTTATGCTTACCATAAATATGGTATTAAATCTCTTCTGTTTATCTCACCAAAGTGTTTTATTAATAATTGGTTGGTAAGTTGTACTTATTCTTGGTTTAGAAACTTGATTTATACACAATTCAAAATTCACTCTTGTTATATTATTCCATAAAGTTTTCTCAAATAATTTGTATGTAAGGTGGGCTTGCTTTTCTTTTTAGAACTTATATTATTTCAATCTAAATTCTGTTTATATATTTATCCCTTCAAAATGTTTTTTCTCAAATTCTTGGTTAGTAAAGTGAACTTACAATCTTTTTAAATTTAGATGATTTCTCATTCTAAATTCTTTTTTATATTCTTGCCATAAAGTTTTCTTCAGATAGTTGTTATGTAAAGTATTACATTGTTTTTGGAATTTTGAGTTTTTTGAATTATGAATACTAAATTAATGCCAGTCCTTTCTGGTCTAAACCATTATTATTTATGATTCCCTTCATCAGTAAACATGACCACCCATACTCTAGTTATTAGCATTTTTTACAAATGTCTTGTAAATAAAGAGTTACATTAAAATAATAAAATACTGGAAATCTTCCATTTTATTATTTTATTATGCTGTTTATTATTGGATATTAAAGTTGTTATATAGCATATTGATAAGTCATAGTATCACTAACTTTAAGTTTATTGCATTTCCAAAAAACACTTACACAAATTCACTTTCACTGTTGGTTCTGATATTTTGAGTCTTATTATCTCAGACCAGACCTTTAGTATTCATGGACTGTTAAGACTTGTTTATTTTCTTATCACACAATATCTTTAGTCGGTTCACTTCTTATAATACTATACAGCACTTTAGTTTTCTAAATAATTACATTCTTATAGGATTTTGGTATGTTATACTTTCTTTTTAATCGTTTTTGTGGGTTTGGGGTTGATGGTAGTTAATAATAATAATAGGTTTTACAACGGTGTTTCTTTCATACTATTTCTTCCTCTCCTCCTGTCTTCTTTCTTGTCCTTCTTCTTATTTTCTTTCTTGTCTTCATTCTTGTCCTTCTTCTGGTCTTCATTCTTGTCCTTCTTCTAGTCTTCATTCTTCTGGTCTTCTTGTCTTCCTTCTTCATTCTTGGGTAAACCAAGGTACTTTGTGTTATCTCGACTGATGTTTAGTTTGGAGCATCTAATTTATTTACTGATACGGACCTTGTTCTTCTCTAAAGGTTTCAGGGTATTGTTTTCTTCCTGATCACACACTTTATTCTTCCTTCTTCTTGTTTTTGGGGTATTTTGGTATTCACCACTCTTAAACTGATTCTCTCTCTTCTTGATATGGTGTTATTTAATTTGTTTACTGCTCCTAGCTTCCTGGGTAAATTACTGATCTTATAATATGAGTTGCTTTCAATACTTTCTTTGATATTTAAACAGTGGTTTTTGTATAATGTAATGAGGATTTTTATTTTATCGTGGTTCATTCCTTTGATTTCCTTAAATCTCATTCAATATTATTTTAACATATGTGGTGTAATTAAACTTTATGATTTTATATGACTTAATAAGTAGTGGATTTTCTGTCACGCTACAGAATGCCCTTCTCCAGAAGTAATTTTTTCAGACTATACTTGCTTTGTTTGAAACAATTGCTTATGATAATTATTCTAGGTTTGTTATTATTCTGGACTTCCTTCCATTTTAAAAATTTTCTTATTTATATTTGAGTTTATATCTTTCTCATTCTCACTGGATCTTCCTTGATAGTAATAGTCATCTGAGTTTTATATTTATTATTTCATTTTCATATTTCTTCTTAGTATTTTCTCCTTGGGATATTTCCTCCCTATCGTTCCCTACTTTGTGAGCTGGTTCAGTTCAGAGAGGCACTGTACGCTACTTCCTCTGCTGTCCAATACTTCACACATATTTGAGTACAGAGGCAAATCATCTCTGCTCAAAAAACATATTAATACTGCTGGAATTATCTACAGACAGATTAAAAAAATTATTCAGAATAGTACACATTTTTTACTATTTAAAAAAAATATCTTTGGGATACTTCACTTATTACTTCTTATATTTCTCAGAGATTTTAATATTCCTATCTCAGTTGTTCTTCTGACTCGTTAACTGGATGTTTCTTTCATTTGATATTATGGTAGGAAGCTCTTCTATTATTACATTATTCAACTTTTCTTATCATATAAAGCTTTTGGTGATAAATTCTTTATTACCTTCTGTTTTTTTTTATTATAATCTGCATTGTTTATAGTAGCATATTTTTATGACATTTTTAGACTGTTTCTTTGTTCTTATTATTTCCACTTGTTCTATTTTCTAGAACTTTTTATAACTGTCATTATCATAATTGACATTTAATTCATAAATCATTTTATATTAATTCGTTTAATTACATAAATCTTTGATATTATTCTCACATTATTCCTATCATGGTTATTATACTTTCGAATGAATGTTTTTTTTTATTAATTTCATAATAAGGTCATAATTTCTCCTCATACCACTTCAAAGTTTTATTATCTCATAATTCCAAATAAGTTTTTGTACTTTATTATATTCAATCACTCAAATCGTATCAACTCAAATCGTATTATTAAAAAAAAATTTTTTTTTTTATTTCCTTTGGCATCTTTTATATATTGAAATTAGACATGATCATATTTTCCAGAATTATCTGTTTTAATTCTAATGTCTGTTTCCTTTATTCATCCCATTATGATCCTTTATTAACATGGTAATTATATTTTATGCTTACCATAAATATGGTATTAAATCTCTTCTGTTTATCTCACCAAAGTGTGTTTTATTAATAATTGGTTGGTAAGTTGTACTTATTCTTGGTTTGGAAACTTGATTTATACACAATTCAAAATTCACTCTTGTTATATTATTCCATAAAGTTTTCTCAAATAATTTGTATGTAAGGTGGGCTTGCTTTTCTTTTTAGAACTTATATTATTTCAATCTAAATTCTGTTTTATATTTATCCCTTCAAAATGTTTTTTCTCAAATTCTTGGTTAGTAAAGTGAACTTACAATCTTTTTAAATTTAGATGATTTCTCATTCTAAATTCTTTTTTATATTCTTGCCATAAAGTTTTCTTCAAATAGTTGTTATGTAAAGTATTACATTGTTTTTGGAATTTTGAGTTTTTTATTCCTAAATTCTTGTTTTCTATTCTCTTTCAAAATGTTTATTTCAAATTCCTGGTTAGTAAGATGGTCTTACATTGTTTTAAAATTTGGATGATTTTATTCTAATTCCTGTTTTATATTCTCTTCCAAAATGTTTATTTCAAATTCCTGGTTAGTAAAATGGTCTTACCTTGCTTTAAAATTTGGATGATTTATTCATAAAATTTCTTCATGGATGCCTGGTTAAAGACACCCTTAATTTTATTTGAATTCATTTCCTTTATTTCGTACGTGTTGTTGTTATTGTCCTTAGAGGCAATATAGGGACCAGTGTACGGAAGCAATAATTTTTTTGTTATCCCCTCTAAAGAACTGGGTAATTCCCTATTCTTCAACAACTCCTTTTCTCCGACGGTATAATTAATAACCTTACCCATGCCTTTATCGTACTTATTCCGCCGTTTCTCCTGATCTTCGGCCACCTTATTATGAAATTGAATTCTATTCTATTCTATTTAATTCTATTAAATATATATTTATGCTCTCTGGGGAACTCCAAGATATCTTCGATCTCCCTAGGGGGTTGTCTCTCGTACATTGCGGAGTATGGGGTTATTCCTATGGCTGGATGGTATGCCAGGTTGAGGAATTCTTCAGTGGCCTCCAAGTATTCTTGCCACCTCCTCTGCTGATCGTGGCAATACGTTCTTAATAGGCGCCCCACCTCTCGCAAGACTCTTTCGGCCGGGTTACTGCTCGGGTGGTATACTGATGTCTTGTAGGTATGAACCCCCATTGACAGCAGTGTATCCCGCCATTTCCTCCCCTTGAATTGTGTTCCGTGGTCGGTTATGATCGATACCGGTTTTCCGACGGTTGGGAAGTACTGGTTGATCAGGATTTCAAGAACTTAATTCGTAGTCGCCCGATTCGCTGGGTATAGCTTCACGAACTTGGTATAATGGTCCATTATGATGACGAGATATTTGTATCGGTGGCGGCCTCCACTGCGGGGAAATGGCCCACAGATATCCAGGAATACCTTCTCAAGTTTCGACTGAGAGGTTATCGGAATCATCTGCCCCTCTCTTTTCTCGTTGTTTGTTTTTACGAGTTGGCAAATGCGACAGTTTCTAATGTACCTCCGTACCTTCCGATTTATGTCTTTGATATGGCAACTCTCTTCCAAGGCCTTTACCACCTTTAAGGCGCCCATATGCCCATATCGAACATGATAATTGAACACTATCTCCTTCTCGATATGGGTCGGAGTTATAACCTTCCATTCCTCCTTATATAAAGATGGTCTTGAAAACAGGATTCCATTATGTATTTTATAATATTGGGAGATTGTCTCATCCCCTGCTTCAAATCTTGTGATAATAGAGATTAACTTCGGGTCAGCTTGTTGGTGTGTGCTCAGGTGTTTTAAAATTGATTGTAGACCGGCGCTGCTGCTTAGAATATGGTATACTTTAAGAATACTCTCCTTCTCTCCCTCGAACGTCTGTTTGTCAATGTCTACTCTAGACAATACGTCCGCGACGACATTCTTCCTTCCGGGGATATACTCCCACTTAAGGTCGTATTCTTGCAGCAATAGTATCCACCGCGTTAACCTTCCATGGCTTAACTTACATCTCTTAAGGAACGAGATAGACTTATGGTCTGTTCGGACGGTAACGGAATAACCAAGGATATAAGTGCGGAACTTTCCGCACGCGAACACGACACTCAATAATTCCTTTTCTGTAACGTGGTAGTTTTTCTCACATTGATTCAGTGCTCTGCTGGCAAAGCAGATCACAAGATGTTCGCCCTCCTCATCCTATTGATATAAGGTAGTGCCGAGGCTGATGTCACTGGCATCACAATTAATAAAGAAAGGCTTATTAAAATCTGGATGGCGAAGTATAATGGGTTCAAGGAATTTTTGTTTTATTAGAGATAATATATTTTGTTGTTCATTACCCCAGATCCATTTATTTTTGGATGACAGTTGCGGCTGAAATCTGGCAGTCAGTTCGGAGTACTTTTCCTGGAACTTGCGGTAGTAATTAGAGTCCCAGGAACGACTGTAACTGCCTTCGATTCTTAGGTGTAGGAAAGTTCTGAATCGCTTCGACTTTTTCAGCCGACGGTGAGATTCCCTGATCATTCAAGATGAAGCCTAAGAATTGTATTTCCTTAGCAATGAAATGAGATTTTGCTAATTTCAGCGTAATATTATTTGTCGCTAGCTTCTGTAATACGTGTTCCACACGGTAGCAGTGTTCCTCCCAAGTTTCTGAGGACACTAGCAAGTCATCGACATATACGGTGGTGAATTGTAATGCTTCTTGGCCAAGTATCTGGTCCATGCAGTGCACAAAGACTGCGACTGAGTTTACCAGTCCGAAGGGCAATCTCTTAAACTGGTAGTTCCGCCCTTCGAATATAAAGGCCAGATACTGGCGACTCTGTGGATGTAATTCCACTTGCCAGTACCCGCACACCGTATCCCAGGTACTGAAGTATTTGGTACCGTGGAACCGTTTTAAAATCTCCTCAATCTCACCGGGCGAAGTCCTGTCATTAATGATCATTTTATTTATTTCGCGCGCATCTGAACACAAACGGACTTGTCCGTTTTTCTTAGGAATAGCCACGATAGGACTTGTATATGGGGAATGGCTACTCTCTATAATGTCATGGTTAATCATTTGCTCTATTTCAGCTCTTACTGCTTACTTTCGTGATTGCGCAATGGGGTAAGACTTCCGGTTAAAGTCCACTGTGTCTCGGAACTGTAGAGTACACTGGAAGTTTTTCACTTTACCGGGCTCATCAGAAAAGACTGATTTATATTTGTTATATATGTTTATTAATTTGTTCGCTTGGTTTATTGTTAAACCTTCGCCAGTTATACCGCTCCGGAAATCCCTGATCTCCTGGATTTTTTGTGACCATAAATCTTCATTGGAGGTGTCGTCTATCCTTTGTTCAATTATAGATGTTGGATGGATGTAATTAATTTTGCGGATTTGCTGGTGGATACTATCGGGAACGACTTGGACACTACCAACCAAGTTCGCCGTCCAAGTATGCCCGTTAGAAAACAGCGATAATGTTTCAGTTCTCAGATCAATGATGGCGGAATTCCTCCTAAGCACATCACACCCGACCAGTATATTAAATGGCAGACCGCTCGCCACCAAGAATTCCATATCAATTGCTATACCACAGCTCATCACACTGGCGGAGACTTGCCTACGTATTGTTTTATTTTGTCGGCCGGTTGCACCCAACAAAACAATATTATTCAACGGCAAAGTTGGTAAAGTTCTCTCGCACTCTTGCTGTATCCTCTCCAACTCCGTCGTACTTATGATTGACACGTTCGAACCAGTATCGATCATTAACTTGGCTGTGATGCCTTCTACCTCGGCGTCGACATGTATTATTTCATTATTGAAGTTATTGGTGGGATTCCTGTTATCCTCTTCCAATAACTCATGTCTGATGTCCTTTAGGTAGTTGCACCCTATGACTGTGATACGATTGTTACTATACTCATGATTGCACTCATTATTATGATTATACCCAGTATTTAGGAGCAGTAACGGGTTCTGGCGATTTATTACTGCCTGTGCCCGTTTAAAGGCTCGGCATCACTATTCCTTTGAGCCATACTAGTTGATGCCTCAGTTGGGATGCTTAGAGTGGTTCCCTGTCGATCTGTCCTATGGTCTTCCGGTCGTTCGTGGTTAGACCTCCGTTCAGCGTCATCTAAACTATTACTCCTCCTTGCCGGATAGTACCTTGGTTGGTCCCGTTCTAGGCTCCTCCGCCTTTCTTCATATCCGCGGTAGCTGTTTCTTCGATTGTGGTCGAATCTTCGCTGTCGTCCATCGGTGGCTCGTATGAAGTTCACTCTAGGGCGAGGAAACCTATTATTAACGGAATTACCATTATTGGGACCCGCACGATTATTATTATTATGGTAACGACTATTACCATAATTGGGGCTTCTCTGACTATTTGTGTTATTAGGGTAGGGATTGCGGTTACCCTGATAACCATTAGAGGGTCGACTCGGGTTTGGATGGTTTGAACCCGTATTATTATTATTATTATTGAAACTAGAGTTGTTAATATTATTATTATTACTAAAATTGTTATTTTGCGGGTATGCCCGGCCTCCTTGGTACCCAGTGTTTATGTTGTTCGTACCCTGGTTGTGGTTCTGATACGTCCTTGGTTCGGGCCCATCACTTCTTCTACGACTCTGTCGGTAGTAGTCTTCATTTTCATAGTTTTCGAGGAGTTCTGTCATTGCCTGGATGGTTTTTATTTGGCTGCCCCTCCTCGCACGAATTACCTCTTCATCGTAATGATAGGACAACTTATTTATTAGGCACTCCTCAGGTATGGCCGGTTCTAAGTGCTTGGCCATACATACCTTGCCGAGGAAATAAGCTGTCATCGAACTACCGACTTGTGGTTTGTAGTGGCCGTGGCATATATTGTCTCTTATTAAATTTTGAGTGGTCTCTGACCAGTACTTGGCCTTGAATAGGCTCTTAAATTGCTCATAATTGTTGATGTCGCTCCGGTTGGCCATCCACCAATGGTCATTCACTTCCCGAAACGACTCGTCAAGGATTTCCCTGTTCTGGACCCATCGGTTACCTCTGTGTTTCTCTAAGTATTCCTCTATCCGTGCCAAGAATTCCATGGGCTTCCGTTTATATTGCCGGAAATTGAGCCATTCTCTGTTTTCTGACATGGGGAAATTATGATATCCAGATGGTCTGTTCCTTATCAACTCTATCTCCTCCTGGCTCTGTCGCACCTGTCCGGTTATGTTCGACATAGCGGCTTCCAAGCCGTCGCATCTTTCGGTTACCTGTGTCCGCACTTTATTCACTTCTTCCAAGGCAAATTTCTTGGTCTCCTCCATTTTCGTTTTCTGTTGTTCTTGGACCTGAGTAATCTCCTTAGTTATTACTTCCCGGACTTCCAGCACTTCGTTTTTTGTTTGACGACATCTTTCGTCTACTTCTCTGATCTGCTGGTTAACCACCACGATTTCCTGTTCTAATTTCTTTACGATGGATTTCTTCGTTTCTGTTATCTTTTTATTTATCTCCTCCTTGGCTAACTCAATCCTCTCGTCTAACTTATTCATGTTCTCTTGGTTAACTTCCCTTAATTCTTCTCTCAGCAGTTGATTGTCCTCTCTCAATTCTTCCCTTAATTGTTGGTTGTCATTTTCTATTTTCCTACTGGTTTCTTCCATTTTCTCCTCTAAATTCTTATTATTTTCTTCCATTTTCCTTTCCATCTTCTTACTCAAGGATTGGTTGTCCTTTTTCAGGTCTTCCATTTTCTTATTCATAGATTGGTTATTTTCCTCCATTTTCTCTTCTAAATTCTTACTCAAACTCTTACTGGTTTCCTCAATCCTTTTATTAGTATTTTCTATCTTCCGGCCCAATTCTTCCTTTGTGGATCGGTTGTCTTCCTTCAGATCTTCTTTCAATTCCTGATTCATTTTCTTACTACTTTCTTCCATGTCCTTACTCATTTTTAGGAACATTTCCATTAATTTGTCCATCTTACTATTTTCTGTGGCCTTAGTTTTTTCTATTTCCTTGTCTTGGACATGGACTTCCCCTGTTTGAGTGGGTACTTCTGGTTGTTCCTCTGGTGGTGCTGGTTGTTTCGGTTCCACCGGGTTTAGTACAACTTCCGGATCCTCCACGGGTGTTGCCTCCTTATCCCCCATGTCAACCTCTTTTTCGGCCTCTGCCGCCCTCTTTCTCGAAGTAGCTCGTCTTTGCATTTTTCTCTCTTCTATTAATTAACCGCTGCCAAGCTTATCTTATCAAGCCCCACGTTGGGCGCCACTTTGTAAGAAGACCCTGTATGCCGGTCCTTACAAAAATAAAATAGTAGAGAAAAATTTTATAAAAAATAAAATTTTCAATAAAAAAAAATAATTTTGTTTATATTAATTAATGTGTGTAAATAAGAAATAATGCTGTTTTAAAGGTTTCGTAAAAATTTTAATAATTAGGCAGGTATTTATTAACTATCGAGCACTTCTGGAAGATTTGAACCAAGTCTGGAGTTAAATAGATTAACTCCAGTCAGCAATCGATCGATGATTTTTCTTGCTGGACCAATATCTCACTCAAATAAAATATTTTCTTCTTCTTGAAGTCCCTTAGCCTTAATAAATAACGTTAAATTAGCCTGTGAAATAATAACAGATAAAAAACAATTGAAATATATGGATTTATTGAACAATTTAATAAATAATCGATTTTTTATCGATTGAGAACAATTATCGACTCCGTCTCAGGGAATTATCGATTGTGCATACAGTATAAAAATTATTATAGGTATTATATAAAGGACAGGTTCTTTGAGCGATTAAATTAATAGTCAGAGAAGGATGACGAGAAAGTATAACATTAACAATTAAAATAATTTAATAATTATTATTTAACAGTATTCAAATAATTCGTATATATAATGTTTAAGAAAATTGTTTTGTCAGACCAGATGTAGCTTCTATGACGTCACTCGAGGTGGAATGCAGATTGGTAAATTCAAAGATGGCCGCTACTAGTTCTGGCGAAGTCACTGCAAAAGTCGTCTTGTTAAAAACTCAACAAAATTATCTTCACGAATGTTTGAAATGTTCCCGCACTGGTGTAATCTGTCTATTAGGTAGTTTGGTGTGTTCTGAAGAAGTGTTCCGTGTATATTGGTGTTAATTAAGTTATTTGGTATGTGTTCACTTCTTTTGGTTAGGTTGTCTGTAAAAGTGATTATGCGTTGTAGCGTGAATTATGTCAAATATATTGTTTTACTGTTTTATATCACTCGTATCATGAAGTTAGGTGTTATTTCTCACTATTGTCGTTAAAGTTTTGGTAAATTTAGCTAAGAAAGTGTTCAATTCATCTAACTCTCGATGCACTAACATTAATGGCAATTTGTCGTACCATTTTCTACTCGGTTTTAAGGAACGTTTTTTCACACAACTATTCAGCTTGATATTCAACAAAAGACTAATTAACTTGGTCAAAATCTGGCCCAGTTAATCTTTGAAAAAGTATTGTTAACATATTTCGATTACCCATATACATGATACAATATTACATTATATATGGAATTTATTTATTTTATTCATCACTTTCATGAATTATGAATCTTATTATTGGTTTAATCATCTCATTCCTTTGAAATTGATATATTATAGTCCATATCTGTAGACATTTTGTGGAAATTAACAAATTTCTTTCCTTTTTGGAAATATAGGCTCAAAATTGGATTTCCGCCTTTATACAAATTTTCCTCCATTTTAATTATCATTAATACTATTATAATAAATTTTAATTAGTCATATTTCTCTTCCTTTCCTTAAATACATATAAATTACACCTTTGAACTGGTTTTTTGTGTTAATCTCTGAATTTGACATTGCTCTTTAAAATTAATTAATTCATATATTTTGAAAATTTACAACATTTTAAGGTATATTTCCTTATTATCATTTTAACTCATAGGATCATTCCCAGTAGTGGTTAACGGATTTACCTTATCTAAATCTTGCTAGTTTACAGGATTTATAAGTGAATTATACTGGTTTATATGGTTTCTGTGAATTCACCAAATGGCCTAGAGTTTAGAATTTTACATTTCTGTCTTTCTCAAATAAATTTAATCTTACTTCCTCCTCTGACTTTACATAGTTACTATTACATGAAAATAAAATGGTTTATAACTTATTGTGAGGTGTAGTATTTAATTAACACTACTGTTATTAAAAAAAAAAATAATTATGAACATTATTTAGCAAACTCCACAATTGAACATATTGCTGACATGGTTTGAACATATACTTTTAACTCTTTTTGAGTTAACATAGCATACATACTGAAACATTATTAATGGTATGTATGTTGTTATTTAGCAAACATAATTCATTTTAAACATATAATATAAATCTTATTTTCTAATAACTCTTACAAATACATTGATTTTATGGCTGTGAACACACAGTCTATTTAAACATTTTAAACCTATGAATACTAAATTAATGCCAGTCCTTTCTGGTCTAAACCATTATTATTTATGATTCCCTTCATCAGTAAACATGACCACCCATACTCTAGTTATTAGCATTTTTTACAAATGTCTTGTAAATAAAGAGTTACATTAAAATAATAAAATACTGGAAATCTTCCATTTTATTATTTTATTATGCTGTTTATTATTGGATATTAAAGTTGTTATATAGCATATTGATAAGTCATAGTATCACTAACTTTAAGTTTATTGCATTTCCAAAAAACACTTACACAAATTCACTTTCACTGTTGGTTCTGATATTTTGAGTCTTATTATCTCAGACCAGACCTTTAGTAATCATGGACTGTTAAGACTTGTTTATTTTCTTATCACACAATATCTTTAGTCGGTTCACTTCTTATAATACTATACAGCACTTTAGTTTTCTAAATAATTACATTCTTATAGGATTTTGGTATGTTATACTTTCTTTTTAATCGTTTTTGTGGGTTTGGGGTTGATGGTAGTTAATAATAATAATAGGTTTTACAACGGTGTTTCTTTCATACTATTTCTTCCTCTCCTCCTGTCTTCTTTCTGGTCCTTCTTCTTATCTTCTTTCTTGTCTTCATTCTTGTCCTTCTTCTGGTCTTCATTCTTGTCCTTCTTCTAGTCTTCATTCTTCTGGTCTTCTTGTCTTCCTTCTTCATTCTTGGGTAAACCAAGGTACTTTGTGTTATCTCGACTGATGTTTAGTTTGGAGCATCTAATTTATTTACTGATACGGACCTTGTTCTTCTCTAAAGGTTTCAGGGTATTGTTTTCTTCCTGATCACAAACTTTATTCTTCCTTCTTCTTGTTTTTGGGGTATTTTGGTATTCACCACTCTTAAACTGATTCTCTCTCTTCTTGATATGGTGTTATTTAATTTGTTTACTGCTCCTAGCTTCCTGGGTAAATTACTGATCTCATAATATGAGTTGCTTTCAATACTTTCTTTGATATTTAAACAGTGGTTTTTGTATAATGTAATGAGGATTTTTATTTTATCGTGGTTCATTCCTTTGATTTCCTTAAATCTCATTCAATATTATTTTAACATATGTGGTGTAATTAAACTTTATGATTTTATATGACTTAATAAGTAGTGGATTTTCTGTCACGCTACAATATATATTCGGGTTAAAACGTCCTGCGACGTTGTCCGATGCCTAATTGCCAATATGTCCTGTCGATGCAGTTTTCTTCGGTTAGACCTGGTACACTCATTGATCTCCTTACACCCTGTATCCATGTTACTTTTGGCCTTCCTGTGGTATATATTTCATCTGTCTCTTTGGCAACCTCTCCTCCCCCATTCTCTGCACGTGCCCATACCAAAATTAATTGTTTTTTTCTTGATGTATTCTAAAACAGTTTCTTTTATATTCATTTGTTGCTTAATTGTTTCGTTTCTGACCCGGTCTAATTTTGATGTTCTACATATTCTTCTTAAGGCGTCAATTTCTGTGGCTTCTATCTTTGTTTTCAGATGTCCTATTCATTCTCCATGTCTCAGACCCATATACTAATGTGCTCTTAATCACCGTGTTGTATATTCTCATTTTCCTTTGTTTTCTTATTTCAGTGCTCCATAGTATTCCATTTAGAGATTTAATTATTGTTCTTGCTTTGTTTAGTTTACACTTCATTTCTGTATCGTATGTCCCTTCCTTGTTAAAATTTATTCCCAGATATTTGTAATTCTCACATTTTGCTACAATTTTAGTCCTTTCCAACACTATGTCGCTCTGTCCTGTCATATACACAAATATTGTGTTTTTTCCACATTCATCTGCAGTCATCATTTTCAATTATTTACTTCACTGGTTAAATACGACAATATAACAATCTTTGTAACGCTGTCAAATATTGCCACTCTGTAAATATCAAATAATAGACACGACGGTACGCAATCGTGGCCATCCGACGAAGTGTTCGTATTTTGTGTGAGATAATCCAACCAACGATCTTTTATTGTTTGGCTACTTTTTTTTAATATTTATATCAGCCATCTAAGGACCACATGCCAATTTCAATTCTTTATTCCTTGTTCTTTTCTTTTCCTCTAGTATTCTTTCATCTTTCACTATGTCTCTTCTTCCTGTCTTCAGTCCACTTTGAACCTGCGTTTTTCTCTCCTACCCTGGACTCCTTCCATTTTTAACACTTTTGCCCGAAAAACTTCTCTTTCAATTGCTTTTTCTGCGTTTATATTCTAACACCTTTTAGACTTCTTTAATCCAACTTGATGTTGACTTCTTCCCTCACAGATATTTGAAGATCTGCTTTGTTCACCTATTCTCGTCCATTCTATATAAATTTCAAAAAAATAATAGTCTTCTTTTTCTTATTGTTTCTGTTATATTTTCTATACTTTGATATATTTCACCATTACTTCTTAATTTCCAACCTTCTGAAGTGAAATCCGGTCAACGGTCTCAAAGGCGGATGAGGCATCTCAGTTCCCAACGGCAGAGAGAGCGGAAGAACCTAGCGGAGTATACCACGAAAAACAATCATTTCGGACCAACAATCCTATCTTATCTCGGAATTTAATTCCTACTTTTGCACTCTATACTTTATTTTATTTATTCGTAGTCTTGAATCTGATGAATAAAATAATTTAAATATTCAAACCGTTAACGTTTAAATTGTTAATTTCCAACTAAAAACAATCAGAAACTTCATATTGCGACACTGAAAATTTAGTTAACTCGTTCAGACTGTTTACTGAAAAAACCACACGTTTGCCAACGCCCAAACGTCATTAAAGGGAACACATTGAAGGGAAAAAACGTAACGCCAATGCCTGGAGAGAGAATGTTCAGTGTTGTTCTTTATCTGACGAAGCCTTAGCGGTTGTACAAGTTTGTCATTGTAATTTTTGTGGACCTAATTTCGTCCGTTTAACTCTCACTTTGTTAACATCATATCCTGACAATCGGGATTTAAAATCTGATATTAGACTAATCAGTCAAAGGGATATGGAAAATGCGTCACAATAAGGAGTTGTACAAGCTGTATAAAGACAATGATCTGGCCACCACCATCCGACTGCATAGATTGAAATGGGCAGGACACATCATTAGGATGGAAGGCAACACAACCGAATACCTAGGAAGATACTGTTTAGTCAAATCGAGGGTAGAAAGCCTGTCAAAAGACCCAAGACACCCTCGATTGACGCAGTGACGAGGGATGCTGATAATTTACTTAAAATAAAACAATGGACATCGATCGCCAAGGACAAGGAAAAATGAAGGCGGATGATTATGGAGGCTAAGGTTCGACTTCGAACTGTGACGTCATAGAGGAAGGTTAGACTAACCAAACAGGTACTTTAAAATAGTAAAATAGTCGCTAATTATGAGTAAAAACTGAGACCATAACCCTAGTTTACGACAGGGTTTCTACTTAACTGTCAAAATATAGTAGTTACCAAGCACAACATTGTTTACCTGGAATAGAAACAGTGAAACCTCTTGGTTTTAGTAAAGTAACTGTAGGCTCAGGAATTTTCGCTCGCAACTGGTCTTCATTAAGCGTGTGATTTAAAAATTCATGTAAAATGTTTTCGGACCTCGGTCCAACAAACAAAATACTTAAAACAATACTGAGCGGAACAATACTCATTTTCACTGTACTCATTTAATTAGTGAAATGCAACTCAAGACATTAGAGACAAGCTAAACAGTACTAAACAAACTGTTTCTACATTCTCTATTATCTTATCTCACATATTTTTTCCATTCTGTGTAATGACGAAACATAATTGTTAATTACATTATAGAGAAATCGATTAATAGTAAAAAAATGTGTTATGAACATTATGAACGTCTAATGAAACTGATACGCACTGTTATTATCAGACATGTTATGGTGTCGTCTTAATGATTGTGACAGCCGGCCATTTTAGGTGCGTATTGTCACCGTGCTTTCTAATTTTCCAAACTTAAAGAGCAGATATTTTGTGATTCTGTTATCTGTTGTTCGCATGTGTGTAGGTGAGATGCGCGCGCACTGTGAACAAGACTGGTATTCCGGTTATCGAGGACGAAAAAGTAAGATATTCCGTAGTTAAACATTAAATAGCAACATAAACCAGTAATAAATTCATGCCATCACATTCATCACCGTCACTATCATTAATTTTCCTATTGTTTTCCAGATTTTCAGTGGGGAGGCTTTGTTACCTGTCTGCGCTCGAGGAAACGGAAAGTTATGGTTTACAAAAGTTTATGTGTCGAGTGCTCTCGGAGAACACACAGCTGGGCCGATTTTTAATAAACCAGGTAGCAAACGACTTATTTTCATCATGCCAATGGCTATGATTCTAGATTTCTTTTTGCTCAACTTTTCTCAAGCCAATAAGATAATTTTTTTTTTTTTTGCATTAAGATCTTTGTTCCAGCCTCTATATCTTCGGAACCACTCAATTAATTTTAACGAAACAAGCGTCAAAATATACTATATAGAATATTGAAACTTTCAACTTGTGAAACTTACTTGTCTTTTCTTCTCGTACGCGTTTCGGCGTGGTGTTCGCCTTCGGTCTGTCTCAAAGCTGACGAAGGCGAACACCACGCCGAAACGCGTACGAGAAGAAAAGACAAGTAGGTTTCACAAGTTGAAAGTTTCAATATTCTATATAGTGTAGTGTTGTGAAAAAAGATGATGAACAATCAAAACAAGCGTCAAAATGTTTACTTCTATTTACAAAATATTACTCTATGCATAAAGTGTTTAATAATAGTATAAAATACGAGCCCATGTTGCCATTTGTAAGTTTTATTTTATGCAGTATAACAAAACACTTTTAATTCTTGGTTCGCCATTTTTAATTTTTTCAAATTTATTTTACTTAATTGAAAAAAAACATGTGTAGTTTGTTAATCTGAATCGGTTCAGTCATTGTGATTCTCTAAGTTCACAAAAAAATTAAATGATTAATTTTTTAAAACCATTTAGAAACGCTTAATGTTAACTAAACAATAAAAATAATAAATAATCTCTAGTGTTTAATTCTTGAATAATTAGAAATATTGAAATTTAATGACATTTAATATTATATGGCGTAATAGTTGATTGCTTCAAAATTTCATTTGCATACGTTTATTTTTTCTGTGGTAGTATAATTTTGGTTGGTCTACGTTAGATGCACTCTCTCTCTCTCCCCCCTCTCTATTCTCTCTCTCTCTCTCTCTCTCTCTCTCTCTCTCTCTCTCTCTCTCTCTCTCTCTCTCTCTCTCTCTCTCTCTGTTCAGTGAGCAACACCTCTAAGCTGGAAAGCGTACAGGAGAAGACGTCGCAAAAGTAAAAGGTCGGAAAAGGCAATTCACGTGTATGTATGTGTATGTTATGTCTATAACCTTCTTTGCTGTCTGTGCTCTGTAGACACAGTTACTGTAAATGTTACCTGGGCGGATATGAGTTGATTTTTTTTTACAATTAATAGTCATTTGTTGTTATTTCTGCACCAGAAAGGAGAATAAATCTATATAATTTATGCATAGAGGATAATTCATTTGATACTGTTAATAAGTTCAGATACCTGAGTAACATGATAGATAACGAAAGGTCCATAAACACGACAATACATGACAGGATACAAATAGGAAATAGAGAATATTATTCCAACAGTAGATTATTGAAAAGCAAGCTCAGAAAAGCAAAGATATTCAAATCTTTAACGTTTAAATTGTCAATTTCCAACTAAAAACAAACAAAAACTTCGAATTGCGACGCTGAAAATTGAGTTAACTCGTTTAGACTGTTCACTGTAAAAATCACGTGTTTGCCAACGCCCAAACGTCATTGAAAGGATGTCATTAAACTGAACAGAACTCATTGAAGGGGAATAATTGTAACGCCAATGCCTGGAGAGAGGATGTTCAGTTTTGTTCTTTATCTGGCGTAACATTAGCGGTTGTACGCTACTACTATTACTACTAATACTACTAGTCGTAACACAAAAATAAAAATATATAAGACACTTATCAGACCGGTTGTTACTTATGGAGGCGAGACATGGACAGTGGCAAAAAAAAGGAACAAGAAACACTAACAAGGTTTGAAAGAAAGATCGTAAGACCATTTTATGGTCCGGTTAAAGAAGGTGACGAATGGAGAATAAGAAATAACCAGGAGCTACGGAAGCATGAGGACATTGCAAGATTCATAAAGGCTCAACGAATACAATGGCTAGGTCACCAAAGGCGGATGGATGATCAGCGTATGCCAAAGAAAATTCTGAGGGCACAGGTGTATAATAACAGAAAGAGGGGCAGACCTAAAATACAGTGGTTGGGTGATGTGATAGAAGATCTCAGAAGAATGGATGTGAGGGGTCACACTCAGATGGCAATGGAGGAGACACTGGATAAGATTGGTGTTGGAAGCCAGTGTTCACATTGGGCTGTAGTGGCAAAGAAGAAGCAGTTGAATGGAAGTCCAAAATCACGTAAGGACGAAGGTTTATGGACAAGCATTAGTTCAACTGGCAGCAAACTCAACGAAAATGATCTCCTTATATGAACGTAGGTCCTCTATAAGGACATTCTCAATTATTGACTTGGTCATAACATTGTTGACAAAGAAAATGGCTAAGTGAAGACAGTAATAATTATTAATCCAATAAAATTAAAAATTCACTGCACATTTCATCTCATTCGATTAAGTTTTTGCAGTTACGCGTTAGAGTTTAAATATTGTTGAGCGTTAATACATGAGCTAGAGCGCGCGCGTACATACGTTCTCTATCCAGCAGTAATTTTATTTTCAGTTTTATCACAATAGTAGAAGCGAAGCATTACTGAGACACTTTGCAGCATGTAACGATGAAATAGTCGGGAAACACCCTATTACTATACAATAATATAGGACACGAGTATATACGCCTTAAAGAAACAACATGTGCACGCGCAAACAGACGCGCGCGCGTAAAATACATAAAACTGTTTTTATACATTATAAATTTAATAGAAACAGGTCGAGTGTGAAGACCTCTCGTGTAACGTGATTATACTACAAGAAATTATTTCCTTTTGAATATGCAAGCAAAAATTTATTCTGTTAGGTGATTATATGTCTTTCGTGTACTCAGAATGCTGACACTTTTAATGAAATTTTACGGTAGAATGCTGGTACTACTAATCCTGCTAATACTACTACTACTACTACTACGACTACTACTACTGCTACTATTACTACTACTGCAGGTGCTGCTGCTGGTGCTGCTGCCACTACTACTATAATTCCTTCGTCTTTTTTTGTTCTAATAAAATTTTTATTATTATTGTTTAAATTATAATCTTTACTAAACTTGTATTGCAATCACTAACACGCAATTATACTTTCCATAAGCGCTTTCAAGCCTATCAAGGTAGGTTGTTGTTGTGTTCCATCTGAAGATAAGCCGAGAGGCTTAAAAGTATAATTGCGTGTGTTTACACTTTACCGCTAAATTGTGTTTATCTTTTAATTGTTTAAATTCTAGTCATTGTTAATACTCCAGTAATACTTTTTAATTCTGTGTAGATCAGTTTTATACTTTATGCGGGGAGTGAGCGTGTCTATGAACCTAGTCTAAGAAGTCTGGCTGTTATTGACTCCGTCCGATTGCACAGAATACTACAGAATACCAATCAGATGTTGGTGAGTATACTAAGTGTGTGTTCCTATAGCAACCTGTGATCTGTTGTGCTGAGAGACCGTCAGGGAATCGTAATCAAAAACGGTATAACCTGAATTTTGCTTCAAGTCGGCGTACAGCGCACCATCGATTGTCGAATGTTCGCTGGCTCCATAGTTTCTTGGCGTAGTCTTCACAGTATTTTGTGTGTAGTGCAAAACCTTTACGCCCCTGTTGCACTACGCAACTGATTGCATGCAATTGATTTCATGCTACATGAAACTAGTTGCACGGATAGTAAAAACAGGCTGCAACTGTCCTGCAATCAGTTGCAGAGTGAGCCTGTCGTCTATACTACTGTTATAAAGAGGTAAAATTTGTTTGTAACGTTGTATGGGCTGACCTTAGAAACTACTGATCCGATTTTTAAAAATTCTTTCACCACCGTGTTCCTTGAATTTTGAGAATCGTTTTAAACATAAATTTAAACCAATAACTTTAATTATTTTCAAGAACAGATATTTAAAACAGTGCGTGTCATGAAATTTTTGTTAATTTGCATGTAGTGAAATTTTTGGCATGCGATAAACTTTCGTTTTATGAGAGATAGCTATGTGGTGTCAGCAAGTGAAATTTAGAAAAAATTTTATTTTGGTTTTTGTTTTAATGAAACTCTTTTTCGTTTTTGAGATATTGGCGCTTTTCCGTTGTTTCGGTCTCATGTCGTTAAATTTCTCCATTGTCTACAGAATGCGCGCGCAGCAGAGTTGCATGCAATCGGTTGCATAGTGTAATAGGCTACATTTGAATTAATGTCCCACAACGAGTGCGTGAAACTAAAAGTTGCAGGAGCAGTTACAAGGCTTGCAACTGTCTTGCAATCGATTGCAGACCGTGCAACCAATTGCAGTAAGTGCAATACGCTACATTTAAACTAATGCCCCACAACGTTTTTTGCAATAAGTTGCGTAGTGTAACAAAGGCCTTAGTGTGTGCGCACAGTCGAAATCGTACAACGTTTTCCTACCCAGTTTCACTGGGACATCAACTTATGAATTTCAGTGTTTTGTACTATTAACGTTCACGGAAATTTCTTGGCTCCTCGTAATAATCACTGTCAGTTACCTTTCTTCTTTCCAAATGAATAGTCTTATGATGTTTATCAATCTGTGGTGAAATTATCAACCGTTAAGTGTGTAAGGTGTTTTCTTCCGTCAATCTCATAAAGTGTGAAAATGTATACTGCAGTGTACGCACTCTACAACCAAGCCGTCACATTCGTAGTGGAAAACATCACATCATGAACTACGAAGTCTTGTCAACGGACTGTTTCTCTCTAGATTCTATTACACTTTTAAAAGCAGCAGCTACGTCTTTTCCAGTGTGATATTTTGTACTCGAGTTATAATTATAACTTCAATTTAATTATTGTTTTGCTTCTGTAAACAAATCTGCAGTGTCCCATTTTTAGACTCTAATAAACACGTTTATTTGGTTTAACGCTAAGTAAGTTAGTTATCAAAATCGTTGTGATTCTCTAAGTTAATTGACGGGTTCCGTACAGCATCTCGCCCCAAAGTGATACCTACTCTGTCAAGGGCATCGTCGATTACCAGTCCGCGAGCTTCCCCGCCATCTTGCGAGCATTCTATCTTGCATCTCCCCGTCCCCATGCACTGTTACCATCATTTCACGATCTCCGCGGTCTTCCCGTCAATACATCTGACCACGCCTTCGTCCACTATCAGTCCCCGAGCGTCCACGCCACCTACGAGCATTCTACCTTGTGTCTCCCTGTCCCCAAGCACTACCTACATCTCTAAAAGGCATCTTCCACTACCAATCCGCGAGCTTCCGCGCCATCTTGCGAGCATTCTATCTTGCGTGTTCCCGTCCCCAAGCACTACCTACATCTCTACAAGGCATCTTCAACTACCAATCCGCGAGCTTCCACACCATCTTGCGCACCGTCATTTCACGATACGCCACTTTGACGTTTGTATTGTTTGCACTAAACTTTGAAACCAGTTTTTTACTACAACTACATTTGAAAACAGAACTGTTTTAAAGAAGTAGAGATTTTTTCTTGTTTCATTAATATGAGGTCTCTAAACGCTGTGACAAACGCTATGTTTGTAACCAATTTATATACAAAACTTCAAACTATTCTTGGAAGTTGTCTTTGACTTCTAGACAAGATTATTGCTGTTTCACAGGGTTCTGTAAGTTCTTCCTTGACACGTATAAACAGTATTTACTGCTTCTAACCGATTTTTGTAAAGTTCACGGCCGGTAACAGGCCACACTTAGTTCAAAATAAGCCTTGTTCCTTTTCCCCTGGCAGCAGTCCCACCAACCTGAGGGTCTGAGTACTATCTAGGTACTATCTCAGACGCGTCGGGTTTGCCTCTCGCCTCCCAATCACCTCTCAAGCCGTCAGCAAAGTAAAATGCACTTTTTACTTAAACTTTTCAATCTGGATTTCGAAATAAAGTAATTATATATTATGGTTCAGTCACTTACCATTATACTAAACTACGTTTAAATGTTACACACAAAATGCACTCACATACGCCACCACCACACCCCCAAACACATACACATTCTAACTTACACATATTTGTAACAATATTTTTAACCCAAATTATCTTACGAGTTATGTGCGATCTCTTCGTATTTCACCGATTTAAGCATATCTAGCGTCCAGCGCTCTGCCGAGGATTGACCCTTTCTCCCGAGACTGACTTTTGTCTACACCTCATTTCATTTTAGAGGGCTCCTTTATTACGCCCTTTGTGTTTAGTTTTCTTCGTTAAAATTTACGTTACCTGTTTCTAAGCTGCTTCTTAGTTCCAGCTAATCGCTTTGTAATTTGTCTGCCAGGTTTGTGACTGACTGGTACTCTTATTCACGTGATACTAGTAAACCTGTAGCAAGCGACGCACTAATTGGAATCTCTAATTAATGAAAACAATACTGCAGAGTAATAATATTTTACTCATGTATTATTGTAGATAATACAGTCATAACTGTTTAATTGGCATTTAATAGTGATTACAAATACATACGACTGAACAAAAAACCTTCCACAAAATGTAATTCACAATGTCCCTTAAAAATTTATACACTCATTGAGTGATCACAGACATTAATGTTTATTCCAATATTTGTTTTCATTTATTGTTATTATTTATTTTATTTTTTTTAATTGTTGTTGTTGTTGTTGTTGTTGTTGTTGTTGTTGTTCTAGTTTATTGTTTATATTTGTATAATTATTTGTGTATGTTTATGTTTATTAAATGTTTAACCAAAACGTTAAAATTAAATTGAAGAAGGTGATTGTAGAAGTTTTGAGATTCTACACATTTGTATTGTATCCTACAGCATCACAGGTGTTGATGACCTTTCAAGTCCAGGCACAATTGGTAACGTAAAAAAAAAGATGAATAAAATAGCAAATCATTTCCTTCGGTATTCGGGTGAATTTTCTTCCGACCGTTGCTTTCGGCAGTTGATTTTTACAGGACGTATGTTCTACGTGTTCCCATTGAAAAATGAGTGTGAAGTCTGTACGTACGCTCTGCGAGCGCGCAGTGTGTTCTCGCAGACACTCGTTTGGCGTATCCTGTACTTTCAACAAAGCTTTCAAAATTTGACGTGCCCCCACAATCCCGAATCTTAAACGGAATTTACCTCATAGTCTCTACCTCATCGCTGAGGTGAACTGGCGAACACCGTGCCAATTGTTACCGACACTGATGATGGCCCCCGGTGGTGAGGCCGAAATGTCTGCCAACGACGTCTGTTTCCAGCTCTATGTATGACGGCTGTGAAAGGCTTAGGAACTCTACCGAAACGGAATGTTAAATACAGCTGTTAACCGTTTCATACTTACCTAACCAAATATCGATTCATGTTCGTATTACACCTTTGCTGTCTCCACCACGCCAGTAGCTTGACTGGCTGTTGGATTTAACTGAAGATACGCCGGCTAAGGCGGTAATTTCTAAAACTTTGACGGTACTAGTGAAATGAAGGTTACTCCTGTTGGACGTACAGATTCCACAGCTGATCCGAGTCCGAAAACAGCGTCCACACGTTCGTAAAAACTGACACGTTTTAACAATCCACCAGCGTAATACGCAGCTTACAAAATTATCAGTCCTACAAGTGCCTCCCTGGACGGCTGTTTTGTTGAAATTATTCTTCCACAGTTTCAGACAGAAAACCTTTATTAGAGAAACCATCGGCTTATCGTACGCTTGTATGTCTGGACACGAGGGTTACGTAAATAAATATCGCATCTGCTTAACGGTAAAAAACAAAACAAGGCTTTAATTTTATTTTTTCATATTTTTTTATGACGTTCGGAACGAAATCTAACTACACGTTATAAACATTAACATCGTGCTGTTATATTGTTGTAATATAAGTCAGTATCATTATATTATATTTTAAAATATGTTTAACTAGATTAATTATATGTTTTGTTTTTGCAACGTAACAAAACGGAGGTCTAATTACAAAGAGTAACGATGTTATTTCGAAAGTAATAACTAAATTCGTAAATAAAAAATTGTCATAACAATACATAATAAACAGCAAGTAGCATGTTTTCTGTATTATAATAATAATATAATACAATTTGTGTTGCTTTTGTGTGAAAATAGGTCTGTAGCCTACACCAGCTACGAGAATGTAAATTTACCTCTTTAAAACTGCTGCAACAATTCTTAAGGTTTCTCACGTAAATATTCCAAGATACATGACTTTCGAGAAATGTATTCATTTATTTCAGTGGCGGCTGGTGTTATGGTTGCAGCGTTGCGCAACCACCAATATAGAATAACTAAACTATAAAGTAATATACGAAAACTTTAAGCAGATAAAAGTGTTATAAACTTTAACGGAGAGCCTCAGATTCTACGCGGCAATGTTCGCCTACAATTCAAATGTGGCGCGCAGGCTGGTGGTTGTAGGCCGCTTGCAACTTCAACAGTAAATGGCAGAGCTTACTCACAAGCATATGGGAGGACATGCGCTACTCTTCATAATTGCTCTATGTTCCCAATGTAAGCTTGATGGTTGCAAAGTTCTGCAACGTTCCGCTAGTAGCGTTGTAGCGCAACTTAGTTGTGTCATGGAACCAGTACAACCTTCTTGATTATTGCGCCCAATAATGTTTAATCCAACATATATATATCCTGATATATTGTTGTATCAGGTTTAGTGTTTACGTTGGTTCAAGGTAAACGTTATCCGTTGTTTGAGCTTGTAAAATTATAGTAATAATTTTGTATAACCGTGATTATGATAGTTTAATGTCTTTTAATCCCATCCACTCAACCAACAACTGCAACCACCAAAATCTGGAACCCCCAGCCGCCACTGATTTATATGTTACACAAACACAAACAGCATTTCTCTCTAATATTGCTCAGAGACATTTCTACTAATACTGCAAAAAACAGATCACAAATATCAATTAACACAAAAAGTCATTTATATCTGATATCATAGTGTGTTAGAACGTCGGTTTGTTTTTTGTGATAGTCCAGGTGTGTGTCCACAAGCGGTCTTGTTCTAATCAAAACACTAAAGTTGTCGCTTTACCG
Organism: Magicicada septendecula; assembly: GCA_034769895.1. Classification (NCBI taxonomy): domain Eukaryota; kingdom Metazoa; phylum Arthropoda; class Insecta; order Hemiptera; family Cicadidae; genus Magicicada; species Magicicada septendecula. The sequence continues at coordinate 80,973,343 of CM068368.1, read as the reverse complement.
TGATTTTTTACTCTTTTTGACTTTTTTATAATTTTTAGCACCAGGTTTTTTAGTAGTCTTCTTCTTCTTCTTCTTCTTCTTGTCAATAATCTTCGGCTTCTTCGAGTAGCCGACTGGCCACTTGCGCGCCTTTAAATCTTGCTCGGTGATGAGTCTCTTGTAAGTGAAATTCCGTAAAAAATAATACCGACCGTTGAACAGATTGAATACGGGCCTGTAGTAAAGCATGGTGCCCACTCTCAGTTTCTTCCTCGTGTGTTTGAACTCCCAGTAGTTGCCTTCGTAAGAGGCAAAGCCGAATATTTTGCCTGTGATATCGCGTGGCCTTTGCTTGATCGTTTTGTTCGGGTTTTTGGCGACACTGCAGTAAACCTGCACGTCTCTAATCAGTTTTGAATCTAAAAAAAAAAAAGAAAAACAAGAGGAAAACAATTTAATTCAAAAATATCGTAATTTTTGGAATTGTCCCTTTATGCGTACCCGCAGTACATTTTTGATGTTTTAATATGCGTTTGAATCGATATATTACGGTGTGAAGGAAAAGAAGTGTACTAAATTTAAATCGTTCTATTTCTTAATATATAGCGAAAATACGTGTTATTTTCATTTGAGATGTTAGGTAACAATGTTTTGGGTTTTTTTTTTAGTTTACTGCTGAAATAAATAAAAGCCATGGTTGGGAAAAAACATGACGTTTAATGTGTATATACAATGCTTATAACAGAGTAACACTTAAAATATAGAACCTAATGTTTTTAAGTTGACAAATTAACAAAACTACAACAGCAAATGTAAACCGAAAAATACAGATATTTATGGTTAATGGAAAAAAAACAAAAAACACGATGTATTAAGGAATTACAACATACGCTCTACACATTGTACATAATGGACGTTTCTTTTTTGTTAGCCACTTAACGAGTACTTGTTGGAAAACAAATATTACCGAGAAAACGAGCTCTGCTACAAAAAAGTGACATGTATAGTAATAGGCAAGGGATGGCCTTTGAGCCTCGCCTCCACGCCTTACTTTCTAGTTTGGTGGCTTTTTGGTGATCTGTTCACAGAACGAGTATTAGTGAACAAACGAGTTCTACTGAAATACCGAGTTCCGTCACAAAAAGGGAGACATGTGTAGACGTAGGCGCTTGGCCACCTCGCCTTACTTCAAGTTGGTTTTTTCGTGTTTTCGCAAAAACAAACGAGTTTTACATTACAGACATATTGGTTTCTATTACAATTTCAGTTTTTCACGTTAACCTAACAACATCAACTCTTGGCGTCACAGGCACGCGGCGGTGATATGTTACTGCTACAAACACTTTCCATTAAAAAAAAATGATAAAACCAGTCGCAATTGCCATCCAACTATTTTGCAACATACGAAATTAAAATTTGTATAATTATTTTACCTACACAAAATTATGTGCGATATTCACTACATATCGAAACCAAAAATCGCATAATTGAAATATATAAAATGACTGCGGGTACGCATATTGGGACAGTACCTAACTTTTTATATGCTATTCAGTAATGTCGTGGATTCTAAGCTGCTGTAAATACATTTAATTAATAACAATCGACTCGTCTTTTAACGCTCTCTCTCTCCACACAGAGTTCAAACAAATTTAGAAAAAATACAGCGTCCCGTTGTTCCAAACGTCTTTGTAGAGGAGAGTTTTTTTTAATATTCCACCACCTCTGCCAAAGGCGCTTGTGTATTAAGAATCGACTAATTTTTTTATCAGTACATGTGAAATAGGTACTAGCAGACAGGGGCGTATTTAGGGAGGGACGAACGGGACCAGACCCCCCCCAGGGTCGAAAAAGGTTAACTTTTTGTTAACTTTTTAAATTTTGTTAATTTCTTAATTTTTAGATTTTTTGTTATTTTTTCAGCTTGTACCCTACTATAGCAGTAACTCTTTTTCAAATACAAAAACAGGTTTATTACACTGCACTAGCGTATACGTTTGAAATATGAAATATAGAAAAATCAATTCAGTCACTATGTATCTTGTAAACAATATTTCTAAAACGCGTATTTTTATTGTTTATTACTGCTTTCGTTAAAGGGACTGATTTCAGGATGTTATCACAAGTTTTTCAGCCACTTTAAAGATAGTAATGTTGATTAGTCTTAACTAGGTTTTTCTTTTGTATGAAGCCGACTCGACCCCGACCGAACCCCTCCCCCCGGTTCTAGATACGCCACTGTTAGCGAAATAGATTTCACATGAATCTTCTTGGGCTTCTTCTTTTTGATCACAGACGTTCCATTCCAAAAAACGTTCCGACAATTTTTACGTTTTCAAATTCTCTGAATGTTTTCCAAATTGACAAGCCCATCTACTAAAAACATTAAAAAATTAAACTATTACAAATCGATGTATATGTAAGAATTCTCAGCCTAATATAGGTTACCACAACACCGTTAGGCTTACACAACAAAATTTCTTCAACAGCAGGCCTATTTATTAAAAGTACTGAGCAGGGGTCTTTTGTGGCGGAGATATTACGATCCATTAGTGTTGCAGCCAGGATTTTCATCAAGGGGTGAGGAGTTGAGGGGTTATGTTGGGAGTCTTAGATTTTTTTTAATAAAACTACAAAATTAATATAAAAATAACTTATTATTTACAATTTGTTGCATTGTAATCAAGAAGGTAAGTGTGAACAAATAAGGATGTCTACTATTGCAATATAAATAAAATAAAGGATACCAGTAAACTTTGTATAAATTTTTCCCATCTTCTTCAGACGCTGCTAGTGTTAAGTTTTTTGTAAGAATTTCTTTAGTGAGTACGTGTCTGTAAATGTTTGATGGAAATGGAACTAAATCAATCTACACATTTTGCCACATATGAATCAAAGATTTTGATAAAATGGAAACTACAGGTTTTCAAAATCAAACATTTCAAAATTGTGCTACACAATGTGGAAATATGTGGTCGGCTACAAAGGCTTAGGTATGCGTGAAATGATGGACAGGTTTAAAGGATTAGGTTACATTTAAGTTTCCATATATCAGAAGAGTAACCGGTACGAATTTTTCATGAAATACAATCACAAAAATCAAAGCATGCATTAGTTGGTGTATTTCATGTTTCTTCCATTAATGTTGCATCGTCTCTTTTCTCTTCGCGACAAGCAGTTTCAACACGCGGTCACAGCTGACACGGATGTACACTGAAAACTCGTTTATCCGAATTTGATGGGACCATGCCCGTTTCGCATAAACCGAAACTTCTATTTAAATAATAATACTTATATAAGTACACTAACTTTATTTAATAATAATAATTTAAAATTTACTTACAGTGAATATGACACAATAAACTATAAAAAGGCACCGCACTGTAATAGGTTGTACAGTTCTGGAACAGTCCTATTGCTTGTTCGTACAGTAATCAATCATAGTTTTTTGCCTAAGCTTTGAAGCTCGTTTGCTGGCTGCCCGATCTCGAAGTCGTTTCATTGTTAGAAGTTCTTTAGGGGAAGTTTCGTCTTGTCGCTCCAAATACGACAAGCTCTTCAAACATTGATGTTGCCTCTGTATGGTTGACTGCCATTTTCTCTTCCACATCATCATCAGAGCTTTTCTCGTCACCGGGCTGTTGTGAACATTGAGCAACAATTTCGTCATCGGAAAACAGTTGATATCCAGGATTGTCTTTTTCCTAATCCATCCACTCAGATACGTCTTCTTCTTGTAACTGTGTGCACCCTTCAATGTCTTTTAATATTTCTACAAATGTTGTTTCGGATAAACCGGATTTTCGGATAAACGCGATTCGGATAAACGAGTTTTTAGTGTACCTGGATTTATTGACAACTGCTTCTACAGTACTCTAAACACACGCACAGCAGATTACTTCGCACTCTGTTCTGGTAATATTGTTTTTTCCGTTCCCTGCTTAATTCTGCGTCTTTTATTTATCAAACTGCTTGCAGTGAGTATTTCAACTTTTTCTCGAGTTTTAGCGCCAACGTTTATGCGCATTTTTCACTTCAACAGGTACCCAACTTCATTTGTTCCAGCAGTTGTGTTGATTACAGACCAAAAGCCGGATTGTTGAAGTAATCCATCGACAAAGTTTAGATCGCCGTGGTCGTCTTCAGTTCATGGCATACGCTAACGTTCCGACTTCGCGGCAACCACTTCTGCCTTGGACCTTTCCACAGATCTTCTCCCAATAGGTTTGTAGTCGGCCTGACTATACTCCGTAAATGTAGTCCATCCACTGTTGTGTTCTTTCCTCTGTTCTGTTACTCAGAGAAAGTACATTAAATTCGGTCATTATATCTTCTTCCAATTTGAATCATACAGCTTACGACCTTTTACTCTCCTAACGTACAAAGTTTAGGTAGGCCTACTTTCACAATTTCGCGCGAAATGGAACCGGATCGTTCCATATAACTAGTACCCGTGTTGTCGTTACAACACTGAACTGTCTACGATCGAATTATACCCCGGACACAGAAATAATGTAAGTGCCACAGCAGTGCGGATAATCTCATATCTAACGTAGCGAAGAGTTTCGTTAAGTATAACCAAACCATACGTTGTTCACAGTTATGAGGTGTAGAACCAATCATTCATTTACTGAACATCGTTGCATCATTGCTTGCATTGTATCGGCAGTTAGATAATAATAATGATAGATACAATTAATTTTCTCAAACAGAATTAACACTGTTGCACACCACTATAGAAAATTATTCCGATTAGCGGTTTCAAGCTTCATAGCTCATCATCAGATCGGAAATTTCTATAGTGGAGTATTCTGTTTGTGATTATAACCACTAACGCAACTTTATTAATTAAATTAGTTTTCTGAATACTAGGTAGATAGATAATAACACCTTAGAAAATTTATAGTTAGGTTGGGTTAGGTTAGGTTAGTTTCTTTTTAGCTTATAGTTTCTAATAATTACATATATCGATATAATTATTGTGCAAAATGTACAATAGTAGGGTACAACGATCGACTTCCAACCTCCTCAGAACTATGCCTAAAAGTAAGGCAGGCTTTGTAGAACGCTACTTATAGTAACTAAAAAAAATCGTAACACATTCTATTTTATCGACTGTTACGTAGATTTCTGTATAATTTAAAACTATCAAACTCAGTATCTTCTTAAACTTTTCTTCAAACTGGACTATTTTACACAATTTAAATACGTTTCTTAAGAACTTATTGAAATGTAAAAAAAAATCCTGAAGCGTGTTGAGTACAAATTACAATTCTAGAATATCAAGACTATTTAAAATTCATTCCCGGGCTGATTGGGCATAGTCCACTGTTTTCAACTAAAACAGAAGTTTCAACAGTACCATCGACTGCCATCATCAGTATAAAATTCAATCTGTGGCCAGCCTTAACCACAGTACGGGTCTCTAACATGTATCATCCTACATTAGCAAAGCTCGTATTTTACACTGATGATGGCAGTCGATAGTACTGTCGAAACGTCTGTTATAATTGAAAACAACGGACCACTGCTAAACAGCCCGGGAATGAATCTTAATAACACTGACTCCGGCCGTGTAAGCCTACGAGTTAAGAATATTTAGTTATCAACAAACGCTTTCTACCAAAAAAGAGGGGGTGTTTTATTGATTTTGAATACTCGCAAGTCTTTGGTTTTGCCTAAGAAATCCATTGTCGTATTAGTTAACTGTTTTAGTTAATTAGATTTCGTAGTCTTACGGACGAGACAAGGAAAAGAGAACACACGAACATCTCAAACAAGTAGGCCTACATACGGTTTACTGCTTTCATAGAGAAAAGTGATTGGCGTTAAGGAACTGTCAGACAGGAACATCACGCAGAGATTTCCGACCAATCAAGAGACCTTAGAGTTTTGGGCTCAAGTAAAATACACGTTACGCCTGAACAGACAGAGAGCGGTTAAATTGTTAAGTGTACTTGTTACACAAATGATCCCATGGAATGTTGGATTCCAAATAACAAGAAATTTCTTACTATCTTGAGGCTTTGTTTGAGAAAACGGAGACAAGAGGCAAGTAGATAAAGACATGGCGCTGGAGAATAGTGCAGTCGACTTCATGGAAGGATGGGGAAAGTAGTGGTGCAACTTCTAGATAATACTTAAGCAAAAATAAATGCTGGAGTGTTTCAAAGAGTGAAGGAATAAGCAATTCCGAAACGTTTGCTAGAATACACGAGCAAGAAGTTTGTAGAAAAGTTTAATGAAAATTAAATATCGGTGGCTGGAGCCCTAATGTAAGGCGAAATTGTTATACAGCAACTTTGGTTTTACGAAAAACACGGTACAGATTTTAACTGATACCTAAATTTTGAATAGAACATAATTAATACTCTATTTGTATTGGCGTATACAGAAAGCGAGGCTTATTATTGAACAGTAAGAAATAAAGTCAATACGAAAGCAGGAAAGAAAATTAAGGTGGCTTGAAGAGACGTACAAGGAAATAGAATCTAGTACAAATAGAGAAAATATGTAGAAAGCGTATGGAGATGAAGCCAGAGTTATGACACAAAGCAAAGCTGCAGGGCAGTGGAGATGAAGTTTATGAGGAGTACTCTGGGCTGTACCATGTTCGATAGAAAGAAGAATGTGGATATAAGGACGGAAGTGGAGGTCGACCCGTTGTTGGAACAGCTAAGGAGCAACGTTTAGGCAGAATGGTAGGTGACTGGATTCCAGTGTTGGCAATTGAATATAGACCGGTGGGAAACAGAGACGTAGAACGGCCGAGAGCGAAATGGGTCCCGGAACTAGTTCAAGATAAGCCTAATCCCTAAAGTTGATGATGATGAATACAGAGACGTAGCTAGGGGGGGCCAAGGGGGCAGCCGCCTCGGGCGGCAGAGCTAGGAGGGCGGCAAAGTGAGCATTGACTTAAAAAAAATTGTTATCAGTTTATAAAACTACAAAAACAACTTGTTTCTTTGATATGACTATTCCATAAGAACTACAGGCATATAAGATTTTCTTAATATAAGATTAAGAACCACAACAAGTTCCAAAGAGTTTATGAAGTCTTTTATTAAAGGAAAATCGAATCCTGAGTGTTAAAATATTACAATTAACAAGGAATCAACTTGCGATCATAAAATGGATGTTATTAGCGACGAGGCTGTTGATAAATACAGTAAAGTCAACGACATGAATACTTCAAACTGTGAAAGTATCTATCAAAGTACACTTACAAGATGCAGTTGGTTTTAGTACCATAGATGATGTTGCATCTGCAGTATTGAAGTTACAGGCGATGAAGGACAGAACATTACTAGCAACAATGTAGATCGTGTTCCCGGTGCTGCTCTATAAGATATGGGAGCTTGGAAAAGCGAGAAATCTCAATCTTTCCGAGATATAATTGTGAATAGAGGAACAAGTCAGTTGCAGAACAAGGACAGCCATTTTCCTGAAGATGAAGCTGGACGATCCTTAAACAAGTATTGGTTTGGTAAAATCTTGCAAAATGGCGAAAAGGTAAATCGCACTTGGATGTGTTTTTCTCCAACTATAAAATCTCTATTTTGCTTTTGTTGCACTTTATTTTCACAAAAAAAAACTATCAAAGAGACCATTTAAATAGTAAAAATGGGTTTTCGTCGTGGCGAAAGTTATATCCACGTATTCTGGATAATGAAAGTAATCCCCCTCATCGCTCTGCGTTTTTTGAATGGAAGGAATTGGAACATTCTTTAAATAAAAAAGGACTTATTGATGATCTACTTCAGGAACAAATGAGTAAAGCAGTTAAGACATGGAAAGAAATCCTCGAACGGGTCGTTGCCACAGTACGCTCTTGTACAACAAAATCTGGCACTGATAGAACATCGAGAGTCAATTACTGACGATCCAGATACTGGAAACTTTCTGGCTTTTTTAAAATACTTGGAAAAATTTTTAACGTATAAAAATATACTTTGTGCATAACGTGTTAAAATACTTTGTTATGATTTGGGTAAATAAAGCATTGACACTTCTGGAGACGCTAACGGACAAATTAAAAGTTTGGAGGAATGAGCTGTGTGACAATGTCATTACTAAGACAGAGCAGGTATGTAGTGAATGTAGTGTCAGTATAACAAAAAGGATAAGAAGGAAGCGCACGATGCCAGGGGAGTCGCAGACGATTCTGCATTAACCGTTCTGCAATAATGCGACGTTCTCTAATAGAAATTTGGACAAACTGTCAGTTGAAATTTCAAGCCGTTTCTCTAACATGAAGGAGTTAGAAAAACGCATTGGGTTCCTTTGTAAATTTGAGACGCACGTAAATAATGGGGATATACATTTTAAGGAACAGCTTTTCCAAATCAATATTAAGTGCACAGTGCTTGCAAAACTGTATCCACATGACCTAAACAGTGAAGACTTGTTCAGTGATTTGAAAGACGTCATACTTTTATTTAAAAGGGAAAAAGATAACGGTAAACAAAAAGACTTTTCACCTCAGGGACTGCTACAATACATGGGCTTCAACGAGATTAGAAGCCCACAAAACACTAGCAACAGCTTTAACAATGTTTCTTACTTTAGCAGTGTCTGTCCCTTCTTGTGAAAGATCGTTTAGTAAGCTTAAATTAATTAAATCGTACCTATGGTCAACAATATCTCAAGACAGGGTATCAAATCTAGCGATACTTTAATTCAAAACGACATTGCTTCGTCTTTAGATTACAGTGATTTTATAACCCACTTTTCAGCAATTAAGACCAGGAAAGTTACATTTTAAAATGTCTCGTTTTAAATATTTATTAAATATTAAGTGTTTATTAACAGAAGACATAACCTGTAATGGTAAGTGATTTATTTTATTACTTTTAATGTAAATTTTTTGTTTAACTTTATGTTGCTTTAGGATATTGTTTTGACGATGCGCTTTAGACCTACAAGGAATTTTCATGTTTATTAGAACATTTTTACATTATAAATTTTTGATATTACTACAGTTTTTATAGTCTACATTTGTCAATAATAAATATATACAAACTGAATACCGGTAATATTATAATAGGTTATTTCTTAATTTTGACTTAACAAATATTGTTAAGACGTTTTCTGGACGTGCTTTCATACAAAAATCTACACATTTGTATTTATTAAGTACTTTGTTCAGTGGATGAGCCTTCATTTTTGCTCTTTTGTCCCCCTTTAATTATGAAGGTGAGGCGGCCGACGATCTCTTTGCCCCGGGCGCCAAAAAGCCTAGCTACGCCATTGGATGAATATATAGAAAGCGTATATCCTTCTATACGCTTCTATTCCAGTGAAGACAGTTTTGAGAACACTGACAAAGCAGCGTGTTGAAACTTGAAATTAGCTGATAAAAAAATACGGAGAACAAAGACGGAAGAAGTATGAGAAAGCTGTATAAGGAAGACGAATTACTTCCAGGATTATTAAGAATGAAGAAACTATAAAAAGAAGGGATTAGGGATTAGACTTTAAAAACTACTCTGAATTCGGTAAGACTCTTTTTAAAAGTTATGTCTAAGATCATTTATAAATGACTGGATATACACCAAATTGGAAGGCAACCTGGATAAAATACAGTTTGTGTTTCGACATATTTGTAGAATCAGAGAAGCTGTTTTGAGTCTGCAGAGTATCGCTGAAAAAACGAATAGGCTAGAAAGACCACTGTTTATGGGCATTAATGGATGTTGAAAAAGGCATTCGATAAGGTTGTTTGAGAAAACTGTTGAAAACGTTAGAGCATAGAAATATTGATTATACCGATAGGAGAAACATTTTGAGTTACATAATCAACAATCTGTCGATAGTAGACTAAATTAAGGATTGTTACGAGATGCAGAGGTAAGGAAAGGACAAAGAAGGTGTAATACTCCCTCTCGCCACTGCTGTCAACTAACATCCTGAACAAGTAGTGAATGGATAATACAGAGGGGATTAGAAATAAGAAGATAGTCAGCATGTTAGCATGCCGTAGTACTGTCAGAAAAAGAAGAATATTTACTGGGGTACCTATAAATGATTGAATAAACAAATACGGTATGAGGTTGAACAAAAGAAAAACTGAATCAAGCACACTGCATAAAGTTGTGGAGTTAAAGGAAGTGCAACCTTATGTACTCGGGAAGTAAACGTACATCAAATGGAAAATACACATTGGATATTACACATAGTATAAGGCGAGGGAATAGTGGTTAATGGAAAGTAAACGCTTTGTACACCACGTGTTATGTGTGAAATAATACGATAGAAAGAACGTGATCATGTGCGGAGTTCAGCATTGTACTTGGGCTCTTAACGAAAGAGACAAAAAGCGTGTATAGAAGCGTTTGAGATGTGGCGTTACAGGAAGATGGGTAAAGATATCTTGCCTGGATAAATTGGAAAGTAAGGAACCAAATGGGTTTTAGAAAGAGTAGGTCGACTGTGGATTAAATTACGACATTGTTTGTATTACGACAGATAATAGAGAAAAGACGGGAGTATAACCAGGAAACGCACTTCATTTTTTTTTTTATTTGAGCATTTGATAATGTAGACAGTCAAAAGTTATGAAACATTACGGATAGATGAAAACATCCACAGCATTTAATAAATTCAGTTAAGATCTTTTACAAAAGTACATCTGTAGTCCTGGATCTGAATAGTAGGCTCTCAAGTGACATTCCAATAAATATGGGAGTTAGTCAGGGATGCTGTGTATCCCCAACCTTGTTCAATATATATACATGTTGAGAGCATGGAAATCCAGAGTGGCTTCGGGAATACAACTAAACAAATCAATTTTTATGGGTTCCCTGCTATATCTGGATAACACAGTTCTTATTCAAGAAAATTAGGGTGATTTACAAAGAGCTGTATATCAATTACAAGAAGTGGCAAGAGAGTACTCGGTGACAATTTTAGTAAGAAAGCACCAAAATGATGGCCTTTAATGGTAAATATCCAGTGAGCACTAAGGTAGTTATAAACAACAGCACCTTAGAACAAGCGACCCGTTTCAAATATCTCGGCTGTGCAGTGAGCTATGAATCTGTATATGATATAAGAGATAAGATAAATTAATTTAGGCATATTTAATTTGTGGTACGATTTATAGAAATCTTAGAAATAAAACAAGATATAGCCAAGGATTAAACTTTATAAGGCAATTCCAATACTCACATTGATTTATGCGAGTGGAACGTGGGGCATGACAAAAAAGGAAAGCGCCAAGATTCATAGTGCTGAAATGCAGTTTCTTCGAAATACTTTAAATTATACATTGCAAGATAGAATAAGGAATGAAGATATCAGAGCAGAACTCGAAGTAAAGGACACAAATGAAATTATTTCAATTTACAGAAAACAATGGTGGGATTATCTGCAAAGGATGACAGAGGATTGATTGCCGAAATCGACACTGAACTATAAAAAGCCAATGATAGAAGAGATGTGGGTCGTCCGAGGATGAGATGGGTGCCGGAACAGGTTTATATAACCTAATTTTTGAAGAGAAGAAGAAGAAGAAGAAGGAGAAGTAAGGACGTTCTTAAAAGTGTGAAAGAAAAAACAGAACTTGCAAGGCCATATTCAGGAAAACGAGTAAGTGGATATTGCATATAATTGGGCGTAATGTATACATGGTTCTGTTAATAGAGAAACGAATGAAAGTATGCTAGGGTCTGACAAGAAACCAGTTTATACAAGGAAATGGGAGCTGCGAGTCGACAGAAATTGAAGAAGTTAAAGCAATGAGTAGGGAACTCTGAGGACACCAAAGTAGGTTTTCACCAGTTCCTTAGGAAAAGAAGAAGCTAAGCGTATAAGCTACTACCAGTCTCAGCACTCATATTACAAGAAAACTATAGTTTGTTCAATCTTAGAGTGGAACCTGATGAAAACAAAACCATGTGCTTGTACTTGAACCGGATTGGTTAGATGAGTGGCCGCTTCACTAAATACCCCGCTAGAAATGAAGTAGTTCCCAACTTACTATAATTAATTCATTAAAAATATATCAACAAACTTTTTTTGAATACAATTTAGATTGATACGACTGAAAATAAGCTAAATGATTTTATAATTCTTTGGGTCTATTAAGAAAGGTTCAACTTTGTACTGTACATGCCTCTGTGTTGTATCACTCCGCTTTGTTGTTTACATCAGACTCCATTCTAAGAGCGAACAAACTTTAAAGACTGTTTCCTCCATGCAGTCGCTTTGACTCGATCTAGTTACTGTAGACACTACTTGCTTTTAAAGATACAACGTCATTTATGAAAACATTATTTATCTGAAAGGAAAATAACATTGTAAAATAACTTTGCCTTCACTTATTTATTACCAGCAGGAAATTTATTCTGTTAAATAATTCAAAGGAATGTTTTTATTTTTTTTACTGTCTTTAGCTTTCTAAATTTTTTGGTTTTGTGTTGTATAAGAAGAGAAATCACCACAGCGACACTTTAAACGCTATGCAGAGTATAAAAAGTTAACACTCCGCTAACGCTTTATTTATTCAGCACACAAATGTTTTAACAAAGTGTAATGTTAATAAAACTGTTAAATTAAAAATATATTGATCAGCACTTGGTTCACTTGCAGAAGAACGTGAGACTTACATTCTTTTCTCCGCTTGTTTTTAAAAATCATCATCTCGTTTGGAAAAAAAAATTTCACTTAATTTTTAAAAGCAAGCGACTGTTTTGCAGGACACTGAGTTCGGAGCGGCGCTTAAGCGATGACTTCAATGGTGTGCGACGCGTTAAGGACCGTGTATTCGCGGCCGTCGAACGCCGTCACGAACACCCTGACAAAGAACCACTCCTTGTCGCGCACCGTCATGTTCCTGTTCACTATTTCCCAGAACAGTTTCGGGATGTAGCTCAGCCTATGCCACACAGGACCCTGAATGGACTGCGTGTCACGCTCGGCGACTACAAATCTATCTTTTGTCTTATCGACATCGCAGAACACTTGCATGTCTAGCAACCAACGTTCTCCTACGCACAGATTACACACACATATAAACACCACAATTATCGACATGTAAGCATTAACAACAAACAACACCAGTGTATCGTAAAAATTACATTTTCATCGTTTGTTATTTTGGTTTGTGCAAAACTAAAAACGACTTTGTTTAGTAAACTAATTACAAAATTAATTTTGTATTTCGCTGCGTGTTCTTAATAGTACATTGCACAGTCTCATGATGCTCTATATTATCTTGCTGTATGATACCTTCAGGCCCGGATTTAGGTGTCCTGCCGCCCCTAGGCATTATTGTTAGCGCCGCCCCCTCCCCCCCCAACAAGTAACTTCTATATATTCAATTCTCCTTGACTGCTGAAAAAAAGTTGCTGAAAATAGTCATTTCAACTATCTGTATTCCAAATATCTCATTTGATCTTAAATCTAAAAGGGAAATGTGATGGAATTGTGAAAAAGACTCAAATTATATAAAACTAAATTAAATTTATCAAGTTCTTCCCTTCATTCAAACAACATTCTCTATTATGCTTTGAATATATGATCATGCGCAGTAGGGATTGACTTCTAGATCGAGGCGCCCCAAGCGATATCGAAACAAACTATTTTAGTCGGCAAAAAGCGGACAAGAATTTCAACGGAGTGTCCAGACCTGTATATACCTACGACCGTGCTCCGCTCCGACCACCGCTATTGATAGGCCCAGTGTCAATACCGTGTTATTTAATGATATAATTAAAGGTTATTTCAAAACCATTTTCTTCAATTTGGCTATAATGCAAGTGCCCAATACAAATACTGTAATTAAAAAACCGAAAACATGAAATTTTAACAAACAATTTTTCACCTCGTGCCGCCCCCCTGAGCCTGCCGCCCCTAGGCACGTGCCTAGTGGGAAATCCGGGCCTGGATACCTTACACTACATGTATAGATGTATATGTACACGTTACATGGACGATACAGATTACCTTATGCTTCAATGTTCAGAGAATGTTTATGAGTATACGCGTACATATCCAAACACACTGTTTGACACAATATCGACACAAGTTTGCTGCATATACAGCACGCCGGATTACATATAACATATTCGTATGTGTGTGAGTCTGTGTGTATGTATGGGGGGTGTTTTATATTACATTTTTTGTACGTCTGAGCATACTATAATATAAAATACTTATCTATAAACTATTATTTATATGCTACGCTGAGGAAGTAAATAGTATCGTATCGCTGAGTGATGACGTGGCTTCTGGCACACCGCATCGCCCTAGGCTGTTCCAGATGTTTATAGATCGTTCTACGCTGCAGAATTACGTATGCCCCTTCTAGACGTTACTCGGCTGCCCTCTCGGCATTGAGGTCCGCTATCTCACTACAACGCAAGGCGGCGGAGGAATAAATACAGGATTTCGAAGCGGCCCTATTCAGTTGCACCTGACGATTTTACAAGTGCGGATCCAAGTGATTGTTGCGGTTTATTGGGAGAAGATTACAGTGTTAGTTAGTGCAAAACTATAATAAGGTGACATTTATTGTAGTCGTTGGAGTTTTTGTATAATTTAACTTCAGTTATTGTATAAGAGTGCGTCTGTTGAATTCTAACCGTTGTTTGTGACTATTAAAGTTTGTAATTAGCGACTTCATTGGTGTCAGTCATTCTATTTCCGATGCACGACATGACGATCTGTGTGACCGTCGTAACGTCATGTATGTAGAAAATATGTTTTTAATACCATACGCTTGTGAATATAGTTTTTTCTGTGTCTTTTCTTTTGTATTAACAATATCGGCAACTTAATATTACTGTTAATATTCATATTAATAATATCAAAATAGTAATAGTAATAATAATACTATTTCTTGAAGTCAAACAGGATTTAGAACAGATAATATAAACGTAATTGAAAGAGACGTTTTTCGGGCAAAAGTGTTAAAAAATTGAAGGAGTCCAGGGTAGGAGAGAGAAAAACGCAAGTTCAAAGTGTACTGAAGATAGGAAGGAGAGACATAGTGAAAAGATGAAAGAATAGTGGAGAAAAAAGAACAAAGAATAAAGAATTGAAATTGGCATGTGGCCCTCAGATGGCCGATACAAATAGAAAAAAATAATAATAATACTTCTCGAAATAACGTCAACAAATCCAGAACAATTCCAGAAAAATTCCAGAAAAATTTAGTCTCACCTGCAATTATCAGTTGTTGAGATACAATAACTATATATGTTGTTCACTCTGAGAGTGGAGCCTGATGTACACAAAACCATGAGCTTGTACTTGAATCGGATTGGTTAGTTGAGGCCACATCACTAAACCCACCGCTAGATATAAAGTAGTTCCCAATCGTACTGTACATGCCTCTGTGTTGAATCATTCCGCTTTGTTTACATCAGGTTCCCTCTACATCAGGAAGAGTGAACAACATTATAGACGCACATTTTTAAACACGTATAAACAGACCACCACGAGAGGTCATAAGTCTACTGGCAGCTTGAATAGAACAGGTGGTCCTTGATCACCTAACAAACTGATTTTTACATATGTTTCCAACAGATTTTGTTGACCACGAGTTTTTATAAAAAGTGTCGGCAAAATTGAACGCACAAAAATTAAAATATTCAAGTCAGTGTAAAATTACATTATTTACGGTTCATTCTATGCGCTTCTGTCGTGCCCAGTGATAAAACACGCCTTATTTATTTGACCAGCACAGACATGCTCCTTTATATTTTCATTTAGCAGTAGGCCTATCTAGTAGTTTCACCTCGTTCAGGAGTTTCTAAAATTCAAATTTCTTTCTTGTCGTTCTTTCTTTTTCATTATATCCTTTTTCTGCAGCCTGGATTTTCATGCCACCAATTTGTTTTCGTTGCTGTACATTCACTGAATCGTTATAACCATTACGGCTGTAATTGTCACTACTGTCGTTATTATAGCATAATCATTATTGTTAAATCGTTGAGTCACTGTCTTTCATATCGGTTACATTAAAATAATAACGCAATAATTATACGTAAATAATGTCGTTGACAACGTAAATTACTGTGTGCTTTTCACTTATGAAAAGTGTATTAAATACTGAAAGCAGTAACACAACACGTCGTTGCAAATACTGAACGCTTAATAACTCTAAACAAACTGTAACAGCAGTCTTAATCATTACTTCTAAACCCAGTAACATATTTATCAGTGATTTAGTAAATTATTCTGTGATTAAAGCATTTTTTCCGTAAACCCTTACGACTGTAAAATCTTTAAGTATTTAATTTTAGAGAAAAATCATGAATATCTTTACAGTTTTCAAAGAAAGGATTTGAAAATGAAGAAGGAAATATCTGCCAGCTTCAGTGACACGGTGCGTTGGGATTCGGAGCTGCGTAGAAGCGCGGATTTTACACACACACTCACACATACATACACACACACACATGTTTATATATATTATTATCAAATATAATTTCTTCTGCAAGTAGTTTGTAAACGAATTCTAAATTGAATTATAAATTCAATTCATTTACAAACCTCTGAGGATAATAGGCCTATATACTGTACGTCAGGTGAATTGAAACAATAAAAATACATTACAACTACTTGCAGAAGAAATTATGTTAGATAATATATATAATATTATACAATACTGTAAGAAACAGATCGAGTTACTTATATATAAACAACTACACACACACATAAGATATATAGCCTACCCTCAAGAAAACATCTTAATTTTATTAAGATAATACAATTTTGAGCATAAACTACGCTTCATAATTTTACGCGTGATTAATCCGCTAGTAATCAATTTACTGTATCCTTAGCAACTCTCACAAAACCAACCATTGAAGAATAACACTCTTATCTAAAGAATGCAACGAGATATTAGCGCATATACATAGTAGTGAGTGGTCAAGTATAAGTTCTCTTTTCTTATCGACATAATTCAGATGACCAAATATAATTGTTTTAGATGAACTTCCCAATATTTTAAAAAAGTGCAATCACGGTTTAAATTATTCTGTAACCAGTGTGTTTGTTAACAGACTATTATTTTAAAGATCTGAAAACCTATTTATGTAATTCTTGAGTTGCATGTAAGTGCTAATAAACTTTTTCAGATTTCCCATCATAGAATTTTTCGTAATGATTGTTTATCAAAACGTATTACAATATATAGTTATTTTACTAGGTTTGGTTTAATTTTATAAAAAATATTTTGTTTGTATTATATGTTATTTTTAAGTCACTATGCCTACTTTTAAATTTACTTCTTTTATTAACCTTTTTAAGATCGCTTATTCAGTGAATTTTCTATATATGTTTGTTTGCGTTGTACGTAAGTATACGCATGCGTTATACGTTTACTAAATTAAATTATTAAAGATAATTTTAAAATATCGGACTATCATACTGGAACTAATTTAAACCGAATTTTATTGTTTTTTTATTTAGCTGAAAATTTTGTCTCCCCTTTCACTGGACCGTGAATATGAAACATTACATGTTTATTTGACCCATGAGCAGCAGGACATTTGCAGAATTGATTAAGGAAATTGTGAGACTATGAAGTTTCATAACTGTCTTATTAAACAGTAATCTAATAAGTAGAAAGTAAATCTGAATAGTAAGACTAAAAATTAAATAAAAAGCATTTAGATCGAAAGGCGTTTTTACGGGGAGAAGGACGAACGGGACCCGACCTCCTCAGGAGGGTCGCACAAAGTTGATGAATTTTGTTAATCTCTTAATTTTAGACTATTTTATTATCTTTGAGCTGTGTATGCGCCAATATAGTAGTAACTCTTTCTTAAATATACAAACAGGTTTAGTACACAGAATTTGCGTCAACGTTTGAAATATGAAATATATAAAAACATATAGGCTATGAAATCAATTCAGTCGATAAGTACCTTCTAAACAATGTTTCAATAACGCAAATTTTTATTGTGTTATTACCGTTTATTTTAATGGAATTGATTTTAGGACATTATCACACGGTTTTCAACCACTTTAAAGGCAGTAATGTTGATTAGGCTTTACTTGTTTTTTCTTTTGTATGAAACCGACTCTACCGGACCCCCCCCCATACCAAATTCTAGATACGCCACTGTTAAGAGTAAACCTAATTACCAGGATATTAGCTCGTTGTTTGTGACATTATCTAATGTACCGTCTATTAATGAATGTTGTTAACGTATTAAGCACAAAAAACCGTGTATTTTTCAAAAATCGTACATTGTTTCTGTTTAGGACAATGTACGTAATAATACGTAGAGATCTGCAATATTACTATGCAGTCATAAAATGAAAATGCGTTTTTGCATCAGAGCGTGTAGATCTAAGTCGAAAGGAAAAATTAAATAATTTGAAAAAAGAGAGGAAGGTAATAAGAAAGCTTTTTAGCTCGAAGAAAAATTAAAACTAATGGAGAAAAATATTAAAGAATTTTATGTTAAAGCTAAAGAACTTTCTGATGTTGACCGGAAACGAACGCTTCAGTCGCAGTGTACAATAAATAATGCGGGGAGATTAAATAAAGAAATAATTGATCGTTTTGATAAAAACTCGAGACGAAGTTTTTTGTCTCATTAAGAAGAATCTATCAGGACTGTGCATTCCGGAAGAAGAAATTTTAAATTGAAATACTTTTTAAAAAAGGAAGAAGAAATGAAACAAAGGTTGTCTGGACAGAAAATGGGAAGAAATTGCATATTAAAAGGATGAATACTTAGTGGAAGAACGCCAAAAGGAGAAAAGAGGGAAAATCATGAAAACTTATTTCAAAGCTGGAAACAATCGAAAAAGTGTGAAAAGACATGCCAATACTCTTGACCACAAGAGGTTCAGTAGAACAAGTTACAATGTAAATAATAAACAGCGTATATCTGGCGGTTTATTTAGCTATTAAAAATTCAGGTGAAGTCAGCCATTATCGTACTTGACCAAACTCGCTGCGGACGATAGTCAGGATTGTTTTTCGAAACAGTAGTTATGTAGAATCAAAGGAACGAGAAACACTGAGAAGGTTTGAAAGAAAGATCATAAGAAGTGTTTATGGCCCGGTCAAAGAAGGTGATGAATGGAGAATAAGCAGTAGGCCTAAATTGGAGATAGATGAGCTATAGTATCATGAGGACAAAGTAAAATTTATAAAGGTTCAACGAATACAATGGCTAGGTCACCTAGGCCGGATGGACGATCAGCGTATGCCATGCCAAAGAAAATCCTCAGGGCGCAAGTCTATAAAGGTAGAAAGAGGGGCTGACCGAGGATAAGATGGTTGGAAGATGTGCTAGAAGATCTCAGAAGAATGGTTGTAAGGGATTACACTGAGGTAGCAATAGACAGGAGAAGACAGTTATTGGAAGCCAGGGCTACTTTGGGATGTAGTGCTGAAGAAGAGAGTAGAGAGTTATGTAGAGTCCAAAATGCAGAGACTTCAGAAGGTGTGACGGACTGTAGCCAATTTCGTTTAGACACGTTCCCAGTATATTTCTACATCCGCAACCATATATTTTTTATGGGTGTACGTACACAAAATAGTAACGCTATTACAAATAATGTGAATCAAATTTTCTTTTCCCCAGCCGTAGGAATTATTCAGAACCATCCTATAAAATATTTCAGGGAAACAAATAATTTTGTCATTTATTATTATTGTTCCGGCTGTACAATTTTTACTCATTTTCCGTAACCAACGTTTACAGAAATGATTGAATTTTCATCTTCCATTGCTGCTTGTCCGTCCATAATTTTACTGCTTGTCCCCCACCCTGGTCCTCCATTAATGCAATGAAACAAATTCCCATTCATTGGAAAAAAGAAGTGTTAAAAACTCAAATAGATTGCAGTCGGATGGATTCAATAATTTTGTCATTTTTTGGAAAAAACAACTACCAACAAACTTATCGGAAATTACCGGGTACACTGTTATCGAACATAACGCAGTCATCAAACACTAGTCGGGTAAGTATAAAATAAATTGTCTTGATTCATTTTCAACGTTTTGTATTTATTGTTTTTTGGCTCTGATCACATTCGAAGTGTTTATTACAGAATAGTACGTTCCATCGAACACTGTACCGGTAATCCGATAGTAAAACATATCGCCCTCCTTCAGGGACGTATTTCTGTTCATTATCTCCCAGAATTGTATCTTTTCACCTGCGTATTCCGCCACAAAACTCAGTCTGTGCCAAACTACACCGTGTACGTACTGCGGGTTTTCATCAAAGCACTGGCTATCGTTTCTACTGTAACTGGCGAAAAGCTGCACCTCGTGAAACCAAGGCGCGTCTAAAAAATTCCCATAAAAAGGTAATTAAATAAATATTTTTTAAAAGTTTTCTTTTCAGGTAGATTGTAAATTTCTTTTGTGTCACTTAATTTTCAATGTTAATTAGTAATACTAATGTCACATAAATTATGATATTGTAACGAGAACCCTGTCGAAAAACTCAGAACATTATCCACCCCCCCCCCCCCGGCCAGTGTGCCTCAGTCAAAGCGGTGCACGAGTAGGTGTTCTATTTGAGGTACGCATTAAGCCGGCGTGCAGTAAGGAGGGACCTCTGCGTGTCTATAAAAAGCCATAGCAGTCGGCTTATGAGTTGAGCGATTTTGCTTAGCGTGGATCGAGTGTTCGTGGAACTATTGTGTGAAGTGTTATCGTGTTATAATTAGTGCGGAATTCTTTATAATTGACATTATTATTGGGTGTGGACAGTGACTTCGTCGGGCTCTTGTATTTTGTTTTCCACTGTACCATACGACGATCGGTGAGACCGTCGCAACTGTGCGTCAGGAGTGGAACAGAACCATTAACAGTAGAAACAGTGACACTTTGTACAAGACTAGTGTAATTTGTAATTAATCGGTAAACAATGGATGCCAGTCAGATGATGGAAAATTTTCCAGGCGCTGCTGTTGCAGACAGAGGAACGACGACGACAGGATGCAGAAGAAGCAGAAAGACGACAAAAAGAAGAACAAAGACAGTAAAAGGAGGAAACAGAAGAACGACAGAAAGTACCAGTGATGGAATCTGAAGGACGACAAGCAGATAAAACGGAAGATCTTTTTGAAGCTATGCGGAAACAGATGGAAAAACATACCACCGCAGAATTGGGTCTCCTACGTGGTGACTTTGGTGAATTACAAGGTGAGGTCAATAACCAAATTACTAGAACATCTTAAGTAGAAGAATCGATGTCTAATAAAATAGTTGAAGTAGAAAAATCTGTCGCGTGTGTGGAAAAAGCTATGTCAACAAAAATAAAAGACTCGATTTCAAGCAAATATGAAAGAGCAGATTAAGTGTGACGTAGAGCAGTTAATAAAAAGACAGCCATGCGTAAAGACAGAAAAAGGCGTGGAAAATAAGACAACAGAGAAAGTCACTTCGCCTGCAGCTGGAGCAGTATATGTTAAAGCTCCAACCTTTGACGGAAGCACTAGCTGGGCGATGTATCTTCGCCAATTTAAAGCAGCTGCGTGTGCAAATAATTGGACAGATAAAGAAAAGACAGTTTCACTTGTTCTCGCTTTGAAATGACCTGCCGCTGAGCTAGTACAGTAGGGTAAGTGGTACGGGTAAGTTAGGTGTCTGGTACAGTTTGTTACCGGTCATCAGACAGTTCCGCTGAAGGACATGGTACGGGAAAGCTTGGTGTCTGCTACACTTTGTTACCGGTCATTAGACAGTTCCACTGAAGGACACGGTACGAGGAAGCTTGGAGTCTTCTACACTTTGTTACCGGTCAGTAGACAGTTCCACTGAAGGACACGGTACGGGAAACCTTGGAGTCTGCTACACACTCTTACCGGTCATTAGACAGTTCCGCTGAAGGACACGGTACAGGAAAGCTTGGTGTCTGCTACACTTTGTTACCGATCAGTAGACAGTTCCACTGAAGGACATGGTACGGGAAAGCTTGGTGTCTGCTACACTTTGTTACCGGTCAGTAGACAGTTCCGCTGAAGGACTCGGTACGGGAAAGCTTGGTGTCTGCTACACTTTGTTACCGATCAGTACAGTTCCACTGAAGGACACGGTACGGGAAAGCTTGGTGTCTGCTACACTTTGTTACCGGTCAGTAGACAGTTCCACTGAAGGACAAGGTGCAGTTTTACTACAGTTACAAAGTACTAGATCAATAGTAAAATAGTTATGCCAATCTTCAATCCTAATGTTAGAGACCTTTTTGTAGTATCGTACACAATTCATGCTAACTCTGTAGTCCCACACGTGCTTTACGCAGTGCATACTAATGTATTCTCGAGCTTAATATCAATATGTAACGTTGAAAACAATCCCGCCTGATCATTAAGTGTATTCATCAAACTTGTTTGAGCTGCAGTGATATAGTTTTATCAATTAAATTCCATTACAGGGTTCCTGTGTAGTAAGCACTTACGAAAACTAACAGTACAGGAAGTCATTTTTGACCTCGAGTTATGAAATTCCCGAGTCACAAAGCGCATAACCTTTTCATTTCACCGTTACTCTGGATTTTATTTCGTAAATCCTCGCTGATCATAATCGAAAAGGAGTGAAACAGAGTTGCTGCTTATGCTAATTAACACATGCTTAGATCGTATGATGGAGAAAACCGAGAACCGATAAAAACGGCATAGAATCGACTTATGTTTAAAAAGGAAACTATCGAGCCAATAGTTTTAGTTTTTTTGTTGATAAATTTGGTTAATACGCAGCAAACATATATATGTAAAATATATAATTAATAGAGGAAGCAACTAAAGTACACAAATAAATAAATGTTAGGACAACAGGAGTTTGTTGCAAGGGAAAATATTCATACTGCATAAAGAAATACCAACTTTATTGGCTACTGTCACTTGAGCAACGTGATAAATGTAAAAAATTGTAATAGCAGAGAATATGCTTTCTACGTTATCGACTGGATAAAGACACTATTTAATGTCTACTGATTTATGGAAATCTTCACATATAACTAAAACTTAAAACTAAGGAATGAGTAGAACTGCCGTAGAAACAGTAGAACCCGACTTAAAACACGGCAAGTATATTTCACATAAATTGAAGGTGAATACAAGCGTTTTCAACATGCGTTTTAAAAAGATTATAAAAATGTTCCGCCGAAACGTAATAACAAATGCTGAACTAAGGAAACGAACAAACCAACTAAACATTATGCACAACAGACGGTAAGAAAAATCCGTTGCTAAATTGGTCACACCTTGACGATACCGGAAGGATATATCGCAAAAGACGCTTTGAATTAGTGATACGCATGGGACAGAAAAGCAAAAGATGAATAATAATTCAAAGAGAATTGAGAAAGTTTATAATAACTTGAAGAGACTAAATCAAAACTGTCCAAAGAGAAGGAAGAACGGAAATACTTAGTGGAGGCGATGTGCTACCAAGTGGGAGGAAGTGAAGTACCCGCTAAAATTTTTACTTTTTGTAGAATCAATATTATGAGATAATTTTAGATAAACTATGTTTAAGTTACTTGATTGTTAAAACATAAATTCATGAATGTTTTAATTTAGCAGTCACATTTAAAAATTAAATTACGTCCAAAGTAAAGTAAAGCAAACTAAATAAAGCGAATTATGGACGAAAACCAAGAAACAATATAGTAAAATACAGGCTTCGAAAATGTTCTTAAGAGGATTTAAAAGATGTTATAAACCTCACCGTATAAAGAATGAAGTCACAAGAGAAGAGTTACGGGTTTTTAACTTAAATTAAAAATTACAAGGATTACGAACAACGGTGGAAAGAACGCTTAGAAAGAATGTCGGATTCCAGACTGGCCAAACAAGTCTGAAAATACAACCTATAGGACACAGGTGTGTGGGTAGACCCAGGAAGAGATGGCTGGAGGACCTTTGAAGGCGCGACAGACAGCACCTTGTCTATGCCGTGTTGTGAAGATGATCTTTCAATATAGATTTATAATGTTAGTACTAGAAAGCTGTGTACTACAAAGTACAGAAGACGCTAAATATAGATCATTATAAGCATGCATGATTTAGTTGTGTTGTTAAATGCCGCTCAGTTCGATTATACTATTAGGACGTTATAATCAAATTATATTAAGTACAGGCTGCTTATGATACAAGTTAATGGTTTTTTTTAAGTTCTCGTTTTCTTTATATAAGAAACCAGGAAACGTAATCAGAACGAATGAAATATTAAGTATACCTTACTGTAACTCTTTCAATTGAAACAGCTTTTAATATTATTAATTGTTCGATTTAATAAAATGTACGTTCTCTTTTAATCTTCGACTGCAGAGGTGTTCAGAAAAATAATAAATTAAATAACAATTAAATAAAAACAGATAAATACCATCAAATAACAAATAAACATTAAATAATTGAATTTCCAAGCATCTGAGAGAAAAAAAGAAGAGTGTCTTAAAAATTGAATTTATAAGATTTTTCCAGTAAAATTTTTTTCTTCAAGTCTAATAATTCGAAATACTGTGTACCGCTTTCCAGAGTGAATTGATAAATATTATTACGACGCGTCAAAAACTATATTCGATTATTAATTATATTCATTAAAACCAGACGAGAGCGTTAAGAATTTTTTACGAACTTTCTTATTCCAAACATTTTCCAAAACCAAAAATTCTACGGGACCGTAAATAAATATTACTAATTGTTACAAGTAAACTGCACGTTATAAGAATAATGATTTCAACACTAGTTTAACTGCTGACAGACAATAATGTTTCTCTTCAGTACAGCGAACGTCTTCATCCGTTGAACAAAGTGTATTAAGGCCGAAGAAAGAGAGGGAGGGAGAGAGAGAGACAGACAGACAGACAGACAGGGCGTGTGGCTCAAGTAATAAATTGAATACTAAGCTCGAGTTGCGCAGTGGACAAAAACCTTGTTTGAGGCTATCCAAATTTTCAGTCATTTCGCACATGTGAACAACAGTCTTAAACAGTTTCATAGTGTGAACGTCGGCTGCAACAAGGTTGGCAAGAACAATGGAAGCATGTGTATGACAGAGAGAGAATTAATGAGTAAAGTGAGACAGTGAACTGTTAACGCATTATATGCCCTCACTCCTCTCTAGACATCTATCCATTCGCTAGGTCTGCGCAGCTCAGCAAGCAAGAAAGGCTGTCACGTATCTACCATACGTTGAAAGAGAAACGACCGCTTCTATTGGGTACGATAACGATTTTAAATAAGGTCACTACACGAAGCGTTTGGTGATGAGGCAAAAATACGTAATATGTCAAGTCTTCAGGCATCGAATTCTAATACCTACGCTAAGGACAATGGAAACACGAACCGTAGTATCACTCCACCAGACAATAATTGGTGTAAACTTTTTTACATGCCGGGTATGTTAATCCATATTTAAAGCAATCACATTCTTCATTCCAATAATTTTAATTAATCTAAATTATACGATTGTGTTCAATATGCTTTCAGATAAGACGTACGATAAGTCAGCCAATTGATTTGAAATAAAATTATTTAGTATTTGTCTATTGGAATAGCAAATACCTTATGATTTTGTTTACTTTTCCTTGAGGGGTAATAAGAACGACTACAAACGATAATAACTTATTATCTCTACGACTACAACCCGCCAAAATTCAAAATATAATTTGGGAAGGATCTTTAACCTTTTAGTAACCAGAACATTTCAAAAAACAGATTTTTCGGCAACATATTAAGTTGTGTCATTCGAAAACTCCACTCAATGGTAACACAGTTTCCTACAAAAATAACAATAAAGTTTCGTTGAAATTATTATCAGTTGGGCCGTGTTCCACAGTTCTCGTTATTGACAAACGTTTCGGCTCCACCATCGGAGGCCATTATCAGTGTCTAGATCGGCACGGTCTCCGCCACGGTTCACCTCGTCGTAGTTTCTACCTCATCTCTGAGGTGAATTGGTGGACACCGTGCCAGTCTAGTCACTGATGATGGCCTCCGGTGGTGGGGCCGAAACTTTTGTCAATAACGACGACTGTGGAAAAGCCCGGCTGATAATAATAATTTCAACAATGTTCGAAGCCGCCGACCGTGAAAGTTTAAGAACTTGCAAACAATGCAGTAATTTTTAAGAATACCTTTTTCTTTGTAATTCTTCCAACATCGCGTACAGATGAGTGCGTTTTTATTTAATATAAAAAGCATTTTCCTTTTTTTCTGGAAAATACAACTTATAGCCTACGCGCATTTGTTAGCCCACTGACGCTTCACGTTATTTTGGGTCACAAAAAAATTAAAAAACTAATTTTTTTCTTTACATCCTTCTGATTTAACCTAATACTAGAAAGGTTTCGGTCCAACGGTCTACCACCAGTTTTTTGGTAGACGAGAAAGAGAGAGCCAGAGATCCTGTGTTTGTGTAAACATTTAAGTAGATTAATTATTTTTTATTACCAGAGATAATTAATACGTGCCTCCGTTCACCTCTATATTAGCTCTTTTGACATAACTCAAAACTAGATACTCTTAAAAATCGTGAAGAATTTTTCAAAAAAAAAAAGGCAGGAAAAGGTATACATTTCTCAATCGCCATTTTACTGTAAAATAAAATTCAGATTTACTGATCCCATTGTGTACAGTACATTTTGAACTGAGTAACTGTTTTTGTAAAACAACACGTAAATATGAACTCAAAACGTAGACAGAGTTAAATTAAACAATATTTACCTAAGCGTCTTCAACCACGAACTTCAAACCAGTAAGACTTGTTATAGACTCTGTAGTATTGTCCATCAAACACAGTTACAATCATTATAAATACAAAGCTCTCGCCGTGACTCAGTTCTTCCTTATGATTTTCAAACTCAAAGAATCTGTTTCTGTACAATAATTTCAAATTGGCAAAATAATCTCCTCCGATATGGTAAAGCTCGGTATAAATCAAACCAGGGAATGTCTCCTTCACGCCACCGAAAGCCTGAACTGACTCCATCTCTCGTTTCGCTAAAAATAATTTACACGATTTTAGTTGTTTGACCGATTGACTGTATATTTTTTTTTATTTTAGTGGCACAAAATTTTCAGAGTTAAATTTACCTTAAACTAAATATTATATATATATATATATATAAATCGGTTGATAACGTTATCCTACGTCTTCAGATCCCTTTACATTTTTTTTACCCTTTTTAAAAATCTCAGCTCTGCTGATTGTATGTTCCTTTTATCTCTTTGTTTCGTAATCCAGGTTTCGCTAGCATATAATAGCACTGGAACAACCATTGTTTTGTAGAATTTTGATTTTGTCTCGCGTAATTTTAATTTTAATTTTGTCTCGATGTTAACTTTTTGTTTTTTTATGCACAAGAAGGGATCATAAAACATATGGAGAAATGAAGATATACGGGAAATATTAAATATATATAATCTAAATGAGAAAACTGAAGAATACAGGGGAAAATGGAGACAGCACTTAAGCCGCATATGGATGAAGATAGAATACCAGTAAATGTGAACAAGTACAAGCCTTCTGGAAGATGGGATGTAGGAAGACCAAGAAAGGAATGGATCTGATAATGTGAAGTCGGAACAGGGATATTGCCTAATCCCTGAAGTGTAGAAGAAAAAGAAGAAGAAGACTAAACATTTTTGGATTTTGTTTTCGATAATCGCATACGATGATCTGGCATACGTTTGCAAAACAGCGCTACGTACATGGAATACTGCTAGAAACGTTTCTGAAAACATCTTATAAAAGGAACATAAATTTTTCTATAATACTCATCACGTTCAATGTTCGCGTATTAACAACACGGACAATTTTCGCAACTTACGATCTTGAACGTCGCATCTACTAAAATAGTAAAGAAAAATAAAAAGTGAAAATTGAAATCAAACAATAAACGAGAGATGCGAATAACGTGAAAAATTAACTAATTTCTAACAAAACCAGATAAATTACGAATATTGTACGATAACGTTTTATTAGGAAAAAATGTAAATATTAACAGTTTTAGAAGATACTGGATTTGTCCGAATAACGTGACCACGTATCACGATGAGAAGGGAAATATTAAGCTAAAAACATAATCCCAGAAAAATAAATCTATTTTAAAGTAAAAGTATTATTATTGCTAATAAAACTTTTACAATAATATATTTCATTTTGTACATTACATATGTTTCGAAAGTAATGCAACTATAATCATAAGATATAAATTAATAAATTCAAAAATGTTTAAATCAATTGTTCAAAACAGCTGTTTTTATGAAGACTAAATTTAATGTTTTTATATGTGTATATAAAATATGTTATATAATTAACTGTAAAATATAATATAAATATTAACTTAATATAAATATAATGTATACAAATAAATAGATACAAATATTATAATATAAATATAAATAATTTATTAAAACACATTTCCAAAGGTCGAAAAGTGACCTTATGGGAAAATTTAGAAATATTTAAACATAAAACAAGTAATAAATTAATACCAGAACAAATTCAGATTAATACAAAAAAATGATAATATTTCAGAATTACTAATTTAATAAAATAATAAATATTTATATTATATTTACAATAAAATATATAATGTATTTAATATACACATACAAAAAAATTATATTTAGTCTACATATATAACAGCTGTTTTGAACAATCGATTTAAAAAAATTTTGAATTTATTAATTTATATCTGATGATAGTTGGATTACTACCGAAACATATGTAATTTATAAAATAAAATATATTCTTGTAAAACGTTTTATTATTATTAATAATATAAAATAAAAAAGTAGACTCCCTCTCGTCCGGCCGTCGGTTGGATCGGCCGTCGGATGGTTCGGCCAGCCATTCGGTGAGTCACACAGACTAGACGATCCTCCAGTGACAGGCGCCAACTTGTTAAACGGAAAATATATGTACAGTAGCTCAGTTGACACGGTTTTGTTCATGTGCGGATGTATGTCTTACGTTGTGAGTTCTGTGTATATAGTCTGTGTAAATATATCTCTATATATAGTAATACTGTGTGTATCTGTGTAAATAAAAACGTTTTTAGATATGAGTGCGAAACGAAAACACACGTTCGTGACTATGGACCAAAAAATTACAAGTCCTTCAGCGTCTCGATAAGGGTGAATCGGTCTAGCGTATTTGCCAAGAGTTTAATGTAGGCAAGAATATTGTTAATGACTGGCGCCGAAACAGAAAATCGATTGAGACTTTCTGCATTCAAATTGAAACTGAAAAAGTGCTTTCGACGCCATGCACTTTAAAAAAACCAAATAACGAATTAGTATATTTATGGAATATTTCCGATTATAGTACCAAGCCATGTATTTGATAATCATATAAAAACATATAAATACATCTCAACGCCATACACAGCCTTTATGCCTAGAATTCTAACTTCAATTTTAAATAAGACTAATAATATTATTATCACTTATAAAACTACAAACAACATTTTAAATAATCTTCGTATTAGTGAACCAACAGCCCTTGAAACTAAAACAGGGATTTATAAATTGGTATGTGATGATTGTGATGGCTTCTATGTGGGCCAAACGGGCCGAAATTTTCTAAAAAGATTCGCTGAACATAAGCCACCTACATACTTTTACAACTTAGAAAACATCAGATCTAAATTTGCTAAGCATTTTATCGCGGAGAATCACAACCATACTGGCTTTAATACTAACCTAAAACCCCTTCACATTTGCAATAAAGGGCGTTATATGAAAGCCCTCCAAGAATTCAAAATATATAAAGCATACAATAATGCCGATACCAAGCCACATGTTTTGAATGATCAGCTACATTTTAAATCAAACATCCTGTACGTAACTGCTTTGCGGTATCTGCTATGATACGAGTTTGATATGAACCAGTGCGCGGTCTGTCGCCGTACGGTGTACACGTTGAAACCGTTGTGCGCGCTATTTGTATGTGTATTCTTATTATTTTGTTTTATTTATAATGGTGATTCATATTTTTGGAAATATTCGACAATTATGCCATCGCACGATGGGATAAGAAGAAGATTTTAAATTCTGATGATGGGACAAGGTCCCGAAACATGTAAATTTTAACATCAAAATACATTTTGCTGTAAGTCACAGACGGTAAGATATACATTACTAATTTGATTAACGAATTAGTAGACGATGCTTTGTGGTTATGGTTTATGCAGGAACGCCGAAGAGGCACTCCGATAAGTGGACCAATTTTAAAAGAAAAACCAGTTATCCTACACTCAAAACTTCAAGATGCCAGTACATTCTTGGCAAGTGAAGGATGGCTAATACGCTGGAAAAAGCGGCATGGAGTTCATTTAATTGGAGTTTGTGGTGAAAAATTGTCGGCGAACCCATCAGCAGCTAGCGATTTTTTAAAACAACTGTCTGACATTATTGCTAGTGAAAATCTTAGTCCAGAACAAGTCTATAATATTGACGAGACGGGGTTGAATTTTATACTCTTGCCCAAGAAAACGTTTGCTACGGTTAAGGAAACTTCAGCCCCAGGATTTAAACCCAGTAAAAAGAGAATCACAGTGGCTTTGTGTTCAAATGCCTCAGGGTCCCACAAGCTGCCTTTGTTTGTAATCGGAAAATCAGCAAACCCAGAGCTTTTAAGAATTTAAACATGTCATCCCTTCCAGTGTACTACAGAGCACAAACATCAGCCTGGATGGATTCGTATCTGTTTAAGGAGTGGTTCGAAAGCGAATTTGTTCCTAAAGTGAAACATCATTTGACGAGTTTGAAGTTACCAGTTAAATTTTAGTGCTAGACAATGCACCTACCCATCCGCAAGAACTTGAATGTGAAGGTTACAGTGATATAAAATTATTATTCCTGCCACCTAACGTCACAAGTCTTACACAACCAATGGACCAAGGGGTCGACGAGTCTTTTAAGAGAAGGTACCGCAGAAAGCTTCTTTCGAAAATTCTAGGTAAACTGGACAATGAAGGCAGCACAAGTCTCATTCCGGCCTTAAAGACAATCAACATGAAAGACGTGGTCTATATGGTAGCTAAGCCATACGATGAAATGCCATCATCTACATTTACAAAGTCTTGAAGAAAAGCATGGCCAAATTGTTTTCTTCTCATTAAAAAGAATAAAGAGGACAACCCTAAAGCAGATGAATCAAATCTTCAGGGTTTTGAACCAGATGACAACGAATCTCTGTTAAAAGATCTACAACGATTGCCTCACTCTGATGATCTTGTACAACAAGACGTTGCAGAATGGATTGCTGGTCAAGATGAGGAGCTTCAAAATGAGATCTTAAACGATGATGAAATTGTGCAAGCTGTCATTTGCCAAGAAGACGAAGAAGAAGAAGTCAATGACGAAGAGAGAAATGTCGAGGAGAAAATGAGCCACGCTGCGGGAAGAGCAGCCCTGGAATTAGCAAGGACGCACATCGAGCAACAAACAGACGCAACTGCAGTTGATGTTACGTTCATCAAGAAATGGCGTGACTTCGCATTCAACAAAACAGTTGAACAAAAAAGCAGAAGAAGATAACTGATTTCTTTTAATTTTTATTTCTAAGTTTTACGTTCTGTAGTAACACTTTTAATCTTCATGTGTTTTTCATATTCTATAGAGTTGTGTTATTTTTGGCAAATACGTACAGTAATATCTGTGTGAGTTGTAGTAATTTTCCTTGTTTGTTTTTTTACTTGCTACCATGGAGTAAGGGTGATTAATTATAATTATTAGTAATTTATATATACTGTATTGGGTCGTTTATTGTATGGATCATTCTTTAAAGAGCGTTATTTCATCATTATAGCGTATTTTCGGTTCGTCCGGCCATTTTGAAATCCGGCCTAGGGTCTGGTCCCGAGGTGGCCGGACGAGAGGGAGTCTACTGTAACAAGAAAAAATTCGAGCATTTATGAATATAAAGTAAAATTATTATAAGACTAAAAGTTAGTTTTCAGTTACTTTTATGTTAAACTAAAATAATTAAAATGTAGATTTTTTTGCGTAGAAGTATCTGAATTAATTTGAAGAATGTGTTTCTATTACAGACTGGTGAGGAGAAAGCCGTATCAAGCGTAAAATATCTGATTAGAACAAGAGATCGCAAGACGTCCGGGAGGCAGCGCAGTGGTCAGAACACTGTACTCCGAAGCGGATCGCCGTGGATTCGAAACTCGGGGGTCAGGGGCACTTATCAATCCACACAAACCGAGCTTAACGTTATCGGCTGTACGGGACTGGAAGGCAAACTAGTTCGCTAATTGTGTGGCCTACCAACGCACGCTGACCCTCCTGTCGTGAAGTAAATGAACGGATAACGTTCTTGGAAAAATACGTTTCGAACAATCGGAAAAGTGTTTAAATTTTATTAGTTACTGTGAAATGACAATATTAATGTCAGATTGTTGAATTATATCAGTCTTCTGAACCCAAATAGAAGACTTGATCGGAAATTTCTCTTCCTGAAAAGTGCGCGAAACTTGGACCTTCATAATTTCAGGCTTCGTAAGACCCATATGTAACAAGACATTATTGAAAGCCTTTCCGTTATTTGAAAAAATTTGCAACATTTTTACAAGGTAGGAAGCCTTTGAAAACCTGTAGAAAACTAGTAGATTGTTTTTTTAGGATCCTGGAAACCAATAATATAGTTTTAGTTGTTATGTGTTTACACCTTGTGTGGTCTCTGCTTAGTAAGGGTAATCGAAAGACTCTTATCGTCTTTTACTTAGTTAAACTAATCAGAATCATAGAATTTCGGCCGCCTATTATAAGGACTGTATTTAAGTAATCAAGTAAGACAAAGACATGATAATAAACCAAAGAGTATAGTTACTTTTGTTTGAATAACTTAACTTCAAAAATAATTTTCAAGTTTCCAAAAACAACACTGTTGTTGAGATTTAAACATGTTTAATTCCTATACCTAAAGCTTTCACGACCAGCGTCAAATGTGTTAGAATGAAACTGACTTGTCTGCGGCCTGTCAGGCCGTGGTCCACTCCTGCCGCTATGAACAGACTTTTCGGCCTCTCCGCTGTGGAGGCCGTCTGCAGTGTCTTCAGTAAAAATATTTCTTATCACGGTACTATGGTTAACTGGTTAACTGTCGAAGACCGCGTCAGTTACCAAGTCGTCCTTACACTGAAGATGGCCCCCACAGGAGAGGCCGAAACGTCTGTCCTTAGCGGCAGGAGTGAACCACGGTCTAATAGCTCGGAAACAAGTCGATTTCGTTCTATCGCATGTTTTATTTCGTTAACGGCAAACGTTTTGTCCGTTTTAACGTTTCGATGAGGTATCGTCAGTGGTTGAGGCTCTCACACCATTCCTCTTTATACTGTGGTTTTATTCCAGACAAACAATTGCAAACAACGCTACGGATTCACAAAACACTACTAGTTACTGTCCACAACAGTCTAAAGCCGGCTATGCACTAACCATCCCCGCTGGACGTCAAGACGGACAGCAAGTCAAAAACGACAGTGCGTAGCTTTGACATCCATCCCCACGTCGTGTATTTTTTGAAGGATGTGCACGACAAAAAATGTGTCCAGCAAGACCATCAGCTCAAGCCGCACGACGTGCGGATGGATCGTGTGTAGTGTTGACGGATGTCAAGGAATCGTGCATAGTGCATGTTTGATCATGCGTACACTTGCTGTCTATCAAATCTTCATTTTCGAGCAAGTACAGTACATCTTTTTAGAGCACATTCGTTTAATAAATGTTTACTTTTTTAATTTACGTTACATTCATTCTTTAGTTTATATTTAATAAGTAACGATTCAGATAAAATTTCAGTTTAACAAGCCTATTTAGTTTAGTTTATTCTTCGTTTACATAAGTAACGATTCAGATAAAATTTCAGTTTAACAAGCCTATTTAGTTTAGTTTATTCTTCGTTTACATAATGCATTCAAATATCATTAGCAGTATTCTTCGTTTACATAATACATTCAAATATCATTAGCAGTTATTATTTTAAATATTGTTATTATTTATTTGTTTTAATTACAATTCATAATGGACCGTGAAATAACATAAAAATTCATCGAAAAATATAAATTAAATAGATGTCTGTGGGACCTATCCTAACAACGAGAACTAAAGAACGTCTGGCACACTGGACGAGTTGCACGACGGTGTGGTGCGCACATCCATCGCCAACGTCGGGCATGCTGGACAGCGCCAATGGATAGTGCATAGCCGGCTTAAGAATTTACAGAATAGTTAGCGCAAAATAAGTACATACATAAGTACTACATTAAATATACGTGTATATTATAACGTGTAATTATTATTTATGTTTTTTTTTTATTATAAAGCGTGTAGGTGGGAGCACTGTTTAAGTACTAGTGAAGTCAGACATACGGCTTAAGTCTCGGTCAAACCAATGACAGGCGACTCGTACTCTCGGTCGAGGTATAGGCGAAACGTTTGCTATTAAGATAAAAAAGTTAGCGATGTTCTTCAGTAACGATGCTCGAGATAGTTCTAGACTAGCTGTCGCCACGTTTCCTTCAATACGGCTACAAAACGCCAGTTTATAACGCAAATCTCTTTCCAACAATTTCAACACAGATTCTCTACACACTGTCCGTAAGGAAACTTCGTAAAAAAAGGAATTAGTGTGCTTGAAATGTTTATTGAGTACAGACGTTGTTTAGTAAAAATGACAGACCCAATACGGTCGGTCAATCTTCGTAGAAGTCTGACTCTCTGAACGAGTCGATGACTATGCGTTTCGCGATCCTGTACATTCCCCCAGTCTCTGTGGTCACCACAGCGATACAGTGTATCCAAAAAAACGGATCCTCCAAGTGCCTAGACGTCTGCTCTCTGCCTATCCACATTAAATTCCTTCTTTCCATATTGTGAAATATGAGAGTTTGAATGTCTTCAGTGTTATTGCAAAAATTGCCGTTGGTTGTGTGGATATTGCAGAACATTTGCCCGCCTGCGATCCCTCGAACGGCTACAACGAAACAGTCAAATCTCACTTTCTGAATAAATCTGAATTTGTGTGTAAGTCTTAAATAACAAAACAGATACAATACCGAGTTCAGTTTTAAACCCAGAATTTTGTTTCACAGATTATTTTCTAAACTTCTTCTAAACACAAATTAGGCCTATTCTAACGATCTTTCGATCTTTATAGTTCATCTTCAACTATACATTATCACCGAATAAAGCATTGAATCTTACATGAATCTTACATTATCTATACTCATATTTTTAAAAATAAAACACTTTCATCACTACTTGTCTGTTATGTTACCCCCCCCCCCAATATTAATCTACTCTCTATTATAAAGTAAATAATTGCATATGTTCGATGAGGGAACGGTGCCTGATATAAGTAAAAAGTAAAACAAGAGCCTAATATGTTCGTAAATACATAAACAACCCGTCAGATTAAAATCTAAACGCCCAAAACTGAGAATTAACATATTAAAATAACATTAAAAAAGAAATTTCACATTTTCACTTAGCCCGTGCATTCTGCTAAACAGAATCAGTAAGTAGTACCACTTCCTAACAGATATCCTCAATTACAGAACCAGATCTTCGAACCAAATACCATTGGAAAACAAACCGAGCGACAGGGGTTAGCAAAACAAAATTAAAATAACAGAATAAAAAAAATTATTAAAATATTCAAACCATTCACACTATCCTTGGTAATCCGCCGATCATCAACAACTTCGATTACTTTTTCATTTGTTTTAATTTCGTTTTAATACGCCTATCTTTTAATTCGCAGAGTTTTTACGTTGAACTTTCAATTTACTTTTATCGTCATTCCTGAACATTTTATGAACTTAATTGTAAACAGAGTTTAGGTTAATTTTTGTCTGACTTCTGAAAACGATCACACGTTGGCAGCGATCTTAACGTTACGTTTTTTTTTTTTAATTTAACGATGGTTAATGCCCATTCAGTACTTTACAAAAAATTATTTTTTTTTAGTATTCAGTTTACACGTTGTAAACCATAAACTATAGTTGTCAGAGCAGACTCGACTGGTTGTGAAACGTCCTAACGAACCATTTCTAATCTGCAGAAAATGTTTTGAATGACGTACATAATACTTGTACGCAAGTTCGTACTAGTAGGCCTACTGAAAGTAATTTCGAACAATGTCTGACCCTGAAGTCCGTCGATTCATTTTTATTTGACATTATAAACCAAGTAGACCTCAGTTGCCACATATATAGGCCTACAATCTACAGATCTATATATATATATATATATATATATATATATATATAATATGTAGTCGTTCTCCCGATTATCCGAGATCAGATTATGCGGATTACGAATAACCGTGCACGTGAGAACAAAGTAGAAAATACAAAGAATTAAAAGTCCGGGAGGATTTATAGAAAGATAAACTTGCTGCAGATTTGCACAGAATGTGGATCATATTACAAAACAGTGGTGTACCAACAAGGATCATTCAGTTACATTATTTCTTAATTTTCTTTTTATCGCTCAACATTTTTTACGAATACGCAGGTGTCCATTTCGAAGTGACAGACTGCCCATCTTCTTGTGCCTATCCGAAGGCTGCGATGCACGTTTCTGCTTATCATAACATACTTTGTGCGTGGAAATTTATACCGTGTCTGTTCAAATCTTTGCGTGCGTAAGAATTGATTTAAGAGAAAATACTTATATAAACTTCGCAACACTTTTTTATTGATTTTGTTTAATATATGTACGAACAGACTAAACAAGTAACAAGTTTTGTTATCAACTTCAATAATTCCCTGGCCTCGATGAGTCGCCGTCTCCTCGCACGCACAATTTGTTTCTGACGGACAAAAACAATTACTTTTATAATGATTCTGTTAGTTCTTTCACGCGTGTTGGGTTTTCTTTGTAATTTTAACAAAATCAATTTCAGGCTTTAAGAGGCACGAATCAGTCTCTTGTCGAGTCGGGGTCAGTTATTCGACAGACAGTAAGTTCACGTCGTCGGCCGTATTCTAGTAGAGGAATTCGCCGAATTCCGCTACAAACGAACTGGCGTCTATTATTCTTCTGGTGCGATCGTGCAGTTCCTTACGGTTGGCCAGCATTCCTTTCGCCTGCAGCATCTCGTTTGTAGGGTACACCGGCCACGTCGGGTATATGAACGACCTGTTCACCACGTAGTAGATGTCTCCGATCTTGGCGGTGCAGAACATGCGTATGTGCAACCAGTACTTGGTGTTGGGCACCTCCGTCAAGTTTTGGAACTGCCAACTGACACGTTTTGCGTATTCCATGTTGGAGAACATTGTGCCAAAAATCTCCTGCGTGTTGTTAAGAAAATGTGGACTCTTTATTTTCTGGAAAACTAGAAATAGCTGAATCGATCTGTAGCACTCTTCGTCTAAACATCATATCACACCACTGTTAGTTACGCACTGCGAGCCATTATCATGATTTTACTTACGTCTAGTTATTGTTATTACCACCACCACCACTGCTACTACTGCTACTACTGCTGCTACTACTACTACTACTACTACTACTACTACTACTACTACTACTGCTGCTGCTGCTGCTGCTGCTGCTGCTGCTGCTGCTGCTGCTGCTGCTGCTGCTGCTGCTGCTGCTGCTACTACTACTACTACTACTACTACTACTACTACTACTACTACTACTACTACTACTACTATTACTACTACTATTATTACTGTATTATTATTATTATTATTATTATTATTATTATTATTATTATTATTATTATTATTATTATTATTATTAATGTAATAGACGTTTTTATTATTATTGACAAATAGACATTTTAACGTCGCGTAGTATAAATAAGCACACCCAACGGACTCTAAAATGTTACATAGATTTGACTAAACACCCTGTGTTTTCCTATCTGTTTCCGGCATTGTTATTCTGAAGGCTAATATAAAATCCAAGAAGCATGAGAGACAGCGAGTGAAATTTACAGCGATTACTCCTAGAAGAACAAATGTTTGTTTATTAGGAGTTTGCTTGTTACAGTCGAAGTTTAGTATATTTATTTACATAATGAGATTAATACTATTTTTCCGTAAGCATATCGGTTACTTACATTGTAATAAATCTCTTTGTGTGTGGGGTATTTAGATTTGTAAATGATCCCCGTAATATTCGTCTTTATATCAGCAACGAAAATGTGTAACGAGCGTTTTTATTTCTCTCGTTGCGTTCGTAGTATAAGTGTGTAATTGTGGGTAATAATCTGTCAAATACTCTGTGAAGAGTTAATCGTATGTAACGAGTCGGAATATACTTTTTCTTAATACTTACAGGCAAACCGTATCTCTCGTGGTTCGATTCGAATCTTGCCGCCTCGTTACCTGATTGGCCCACGCTGTCTTGTAGTGTCGATTTCGCTAACTGCCGTATATAGGCGTTTTCAGTTTAGTATTTGTTTATATTACTTTATTTTCTATGAATCAAACATACAGCGTTGAGGAACATTAAAATTTATTAACCCTTCTTTCTATTATCCCTTCAATTACATTTAATGAATATTACAGATTTTTATATTAATCCCGGCTTTTACAATTTTCTCAGTTGGTATCGCTCAGTCATATATCGAGACGCCACCATGGCTTATAATGTTTGTTTACAATTATTATTTCGTCTCAAGGTGTTAAGTCTTTTTGACTACAGAAGTTTGGATTATCGGCTAAAATGCACAAAATTATAATATTTCTTAAAACTAGGTACACAATGTTTAATATACTAATACATACAAGTAAGTTATCGGCAATGAGAATTAGAATAGTGTTTGATTAGAATTTTGTCAGCAAGTTATGTTCATTAATAATTTATTATAAATCAATTCCAAAGGTTGTTAATTGATTAAGTTTTATTAATAGTGATATTTTAATTACTTCAGTTCTTGTTTCAAAATTGTGATCAGTGAAGTGAAAATTTTACCTCGTTATTATGGATAAAGGGGAATTTATTTTTTAAGTGAAATTATTAGTTTATACTCATCGGGTTCTCGTCTTAGCTTCTTCGATGTTCGTCTACTTCTTCCGGATAGGTCTAGTCGTCTTCTCTTCCTCGGATGGTTCTCAATTCCCGTTCAGATGGTTTCAATTAAAGTTCGGCTTCCCTCTTGTTCCGTAGTCGTTCGTATCCTCAGGTTGAAGTAGGTCGATCCCCTTCTTCCTTCGGGATGAGTCGTCCATTACGTTCCTTCGGAGTATTCTTCTTTTACAGTTATTTTTATTTTTTAAATATTTTATTACTGGTTATTCCATCAGGTGTCGTATGGAATGCTTCTCCAATACTTCTTCCTTCTTGGTTTATAAAATTTTAAGTTTTTATAGTTAATTTCGGATTGAGAGCTGCATACATCCGCCCTCCGCGTCAGTCAATAATGAAGTCATTAGAATTCCAACGGTTTTTTGGTAATAAATCTCAGTTGCTATGGTTACCTATTAAATTATGCTAATTCTCATTGGTCGTTATTTTATGTCATTGTTATATTCTAACGTTTTATTTTGGTTTAAATCTATAAAATATCTTCAAATTAAGATTTCTATTTCTATTTGAATACCATTGTTCTTCTTTTTTGTTAAGGATTATTTTGATATCCCTCATGGTTACTTTTGAATAGTTAATAACATTTTCCTTATTTTCTTATTTATATTTCTTATATATTTAATCTAAAACTGGATATTATTTATACATTTTTGTATTAGGCATACTTACTTAACTGTTTAAACATTTGGTATACTCTGATTGATATTGGGCTATTGTTTTGCTTTTAAATTTACAAAGTTCCTTCACTAAATGTTAGGCCTAGAGCCTAGACTTCCCCATACTACTATTTAACATTCTTTGTAACTTATTAACTTTATATATGGTACACTAAAACAATTTTTATATAAACAGATAATAAAACATTGGTGATTCTAACTACACCTCCTATTATAAAAATATTCCTTGCCAGGTTCAAGCCTGAAATTAAACTTTTAACTAGTTTTCTGTTTTTTACTATTATCTTGCTTATCTTATAATTTACTACATTCTATGGTTTTTTGAACAATAACAAAACTCTTATAATTCTACTGTTAAACTGTACCTTACACAATATGTCTTACTTACTAATCCCTTCACTTAAATACAGTGTCTGTCCTTCTTATTTTACTATTCATTCTAATAACTTAATTTTTACCTTATTTTATAATTCTTACTTCCTATTACCTAAATTCATAATAGCACAATCAGTTTAATCTTACTTGCTAACATAAAGTTTATCAAAGATTGTTTAGCTATTTTATTATAGTCTGCTTGTAAAATACTTTATTCTGCACACCCACTGCACTTTTCCCTTCATAGAAGGTTTCTTTATCTATTATCACTATCACTTTTTTATTACATGCTATACATAGCATTTCACCATTTGTTTATTTTTATACACCTTTTTATTTCACTCACTTATTTATTATTCACACGGTTTGTCTGATTATTTTGATATCACTGTGTGATTATGGGTCATGAATAATTAGTTTACTTTCAGATCACCTTGATCACTTTTGGTTATTATTTAATTATTCCCTTTGTTTGGCTCAAAGCATCTTTTATTGGCTTTGACTATTATTATCACTATTAATTTGGGTATGGTTAGTTTTTAACTCCCTACCTTACATTTATAAGTACATTTTTCTTCTTCTTTCATATAATATACGTATAACATCACTATCTTACTTGTTATTGTTAATATGGTTATCTTTTATTTATGCCCTAACTATTTTAGTGCATTGGTTTACATAAATATTATAGTCATAATTCGGAGATTACAATGTTCATTATTACATTCTTGGTTACATTTAGTTTCTTATTCCTTCTTCCTTGTTACATTATATTTTCCTTGTTGGTTTTCCAATCTATTGGGTCAAGTCATTGTCAGTTTTTCAGTCATTTGTTATCGTAATTTGGTCATTAATCTTTGATTTATAAGTTTTTTACCTTTCTTCTCATTTTCAGCTTTTTTGTTTATTATTAATCATCAGTGTATTTTCACCATCTTATGTCATGTTACAACATTTACATTTACATAAGAAAATTGTAACATTGTAAGCTTTTTCAAAAAAAATAAATAAATAAAAGGGTTTAATAAAATTGAGAATGTTGATTATCCAGGTATTTTACCTTATAATAATTTGACTTTGTTAAGATCAATAGCCATGTAACGGTACCCTTATAACGGTAATTACATTTCATCATTACATAAATACATACTCACACACACACGATTGTGTGGCTGCAGAATCTGTTATGGGAAACTGGCATCATGGGCGTAACTTGGGGCCTAACTTTGGGGGGGGGGCAGGTTAAAGCTTCATAAATTCGAGGGTGTAGTGAGACCATCTGTATAATAAAATTAATAAAATATATTATATATAAAATTAGAAAGTTTAGTAATAATTCTTGGTTAGTAAACGAGGGACAATTTCATTTTTTAATGATCAACAAACCTTCCTTCACAAGTTGTACTTCCAGTTATGTTTACCTAGAACAAATATACTGTAGGCCTATAAACATAAACAATTTCAGTTCTTCCAATTCTTATACCCAGTTTTTGTAAACGCATCCTCTCCCTTAGACACACTGTCACAAAATGCTCGGCAGTAGTTGTAGTAAGCCGAATCAGTCACAACACAAAGAAATTTTCAAATTGCCAGTCACACAACTGGGGGTTGCGCGGCCCGCGCGAAGCGCGGGTCGCGAGTAGTACAGTGTCCCGAGTCTCAGAAAGGACTCCTGCCACTGGGTCTGTTGGAGTTCAATATATACTTTTATCTACTTATGGGGGGGGTCTGAAACGACCTGCGATTGGTGGATTATACCACCGGGACTAGCAAACGAGGTCGCTTCCAGGACTCACCTGGTCGCGGGGTGTATTTACCAAGTCCGGCAATGAGGGAATTGTGGGTCACTCTGTCGGAACGAACATAGAATCGTCGCGCCAGGCGTCTCACGGTGTCATCAA
The DNA here is from genome assembly GCA_034769895.1 of Magicicada septendecula. Classification (NCBI taxonomy): domain Eukaryota; kingdom Metazoa; phylum Arthropoda; class Insecta; order Hemiptera; family Cicadidae; genus Magicicada; species Magicicada septendecula. Next base: position 80,931,411 of record CM068368.1, on the reverse strand, counting down.
GAGAGCGGACACCGAGTCCTCTCCTCAAAAGACGAGAAGAGTACCTCCGGGGGACTTTGCACGCGAGCTTCAGTCCCCGGTCGAGTACGCGCTGGAGCGTGATTCTATGACCACGAGCCAGGTATCCCCAAACAGGACAGGCGTAGGTAATCACCGGCAACACGTACGTGTTGACTATGAGCTTACCTAGCCGGGGGGTCATTGCCGGATTAGATAGCACGGGCCAGAGTCTACTGAGTTGCGCCGAAGCGCGTTGTCGGATGTAATTTGCATGGGTTCGCCAGGTGAGTCGGGAATCCACGTGGAGCCCGAGGTACTTGACGCTGTTGGTCCAGGGCACCTCGACGGGGCCTACTTTAAGCGGCCGAGGCCGCTTGCGTTGTCGCGAGAATATTACCGCGGCGCTCTTGGAAGCGTTAACGGCAACTCTCCAGTCATCGGTCCACCCGACATACGCGTCGAGTTGGCGCTGGAGCTTAACGGCCGCATAACTCGCGTTCGGCTCTGAGGCAAAAGCCGCAGTGTCGTCCGCGAACAGCGACAGTTTCACTCCAGGAACTCGGGGCGTGTCGTTGACAAACAACGAGAACAGAAGAGGCCCAAGGACACTTCCCTGAGGGACACCAGCGGTAATACGCCTCTCCGAAGAGAGAGCGTGGTCTACTCTCACTCGGAAGCTACGGTCTCGCAGAAAGCTGCCGATCAAATGAACGTAGCAGTCTGGGAGAAGGACCTCCGTGAGTTTGTAGAGGACACCCTCGTGCCACACGCGGTCAAAGGCTTTCTCTACGTCTAGGAAGATCGCAGCCGTCTGTTTGCCCTGGCAGCCAGCCTCGGTTATGCATTCCACGAGTCTCATCAGCTGATGAGTCGAGGAGTGCAGCTCACGAAAGCCGAACTGTTCGGGGATCAGCACGTCTAGTCTTTCTAGATGGTCGCGGATCCTACTCTGGATCAGACGCTCAAAAACCTTGGACGTCGCGGACAAGAGGCTGATGGGCCTGAGGTTCTCCACTCGAGAAGAATTCTTTCCCGGCTTCGGTATCACAATGACGGTAGCCGTTTTCCATTTCACCGGAAAATAGGCCAGTCTGAGGCATGAATTGAACAGGTCAGTGAGGAACTGGGTTCCTCGCTCCGGAAGGCGATGGAGGGCGGAATTCATGACTCCGTCCGGGCCAGGCGCCTTCCGGGGCTTGAGCTGAACAATCCTCTCAGAGACCTCCTCCGGGGAGATGGGCTCCGGTTGGACTGTGATACCGGCCGATAGAAAGCGCTCTACCTCGCGGCAGATGTGCTCAGTGAAGGCCGGGTTCTTGGATGGGTTGGGAGCGAACTGACGCTCTAAACTGTCAGCCAAGAACTCGGCCTTTTCGAGGGGGCGGCCAAGGGGTTGACCGCCAGGTCCGGCCAGTGCGGGGAGAGGCGCGCGTTTGCGCTTTCCCGTTAGGGCACTGGGAATCCGCCAGACATTACGGTCCTCAGCAGGGCCATCCATCTGTGTTACAGCTAGCTCCCAGTTGCGTCTACGGAACGCCAGCATGTCACGACGCAACTTGCCGGACGCTCTGTTGAACGCAGCCTTGTCCGCCGGGTCACGAGTCCTCTGCCAGCGTCTCCGGAGGCGATTCCTCTCGCAAGCGAGCTGAGACACCTCTTCGGGGATCCGCTGATAGTCGGGCGTGAGCCCCGGCTTCATCCGGGAGGACACGTCAACCGCCGAGACTACGGCTGTGTCGAATAAGCCAACTGCCTCTTCGACATGCTGGGTAGTGTCGAGCGGGATATGCTCTGGTAGGCGGCGACTGAACGCCGGGCCAAAGCGGTCCCACTCGATTACCCGCCGCTCGTCGCGGACGGTGGCGTGCTGGGTAGCTATATGCACACTGATAGGGCAATGGTCCGAGGACAGTTCCGAAATGACGGAGACGTGGACCGGGCAATAAACGCCCCTGACCGCGGCAATGTCCAATACGTCAGGGCGGGAGTTAGCCCTCGAGGGATAGTATGTAGGCCCGGTAGGACCCATGACTGTGACCCGAGCCGCATCAGCATACCTGCGTAAGCGGGTCCCGTTTGGGTTCGCCAAGCGGCTCCCCCAATCGGGGTGCTTACAGTTCAGGTCGCCCGCCAGGACTACCCTCCTGTGTGCTCCAAAGACGGCCTCCAGATCGTTCGACAGGAGCTCCGTGTGTGGAGGCTTGTAGGCGGAAACCACGAGTAGACCGCCGAGAGCACCATGGAGCTCGACCGCGGTGCACTCGAGGTTCCGCCGCTGAGGCAGGACAACGCGGTGATGGCGAAGACTCGCCTTCACCGCGATGGCTGTGCCCCCTCCTGCGCGACCCGACCGGTCATCCCGGTGGCACACGTAGTTGGGTAGTCGGAAACGACGATGCGGGGTCAGGTGCGTCTCGCCAAGAAGAAGCACATCGGGCTTGTGACGGGCAACGAACTCTAAGAGCTCAGAATGCCGGGAAGCGAGGCCGTTGGCGTTCCACGCCACGAGCTCGAGGTCTCGCTTGAGGGATTGCCGTGGTTGTCCGTTCATAACAGACCTGTTACACGGCAGGCTTCCACCAAGAGGAGGAACTTGTCCTGGGGCGAGGCTGTTGCCAAGCGTTCCTTGATTTTAAGGAAAGTCTGGGCCACTTTCTGCAAGTCGTAGCTTGCCAGAAAGTCTGAAACGACGGCGAGATCATCGGAAGATGAGGCCGGGGGAGAACGCTTGGCGGCAGCTGCATAGCTGCGGCGGGGCGAGACGGTGGAAGCCTTGGGGGCTGGTACTGGAGCGGGTGGCCGCTCTGGCTTTTGGAGGACGGGCTTGGGTCCAGTGGCAGGTGGTTTAGGCTGGCCCGTGTTCTTGGCCTGGTTCCTAACTTTCTTGCCCGATCTGGGGAATCTAGGCTTGGGTGGCGGCGGCAATGGAGGATCAATTTCCTCGTTGTCCGGCAGCGGGACTTGTGTGTAGTGGGGTATTTCGCGTTCCGGTTCCGGGGGCGCGATGATGGGTTTGGCCTTTGGAGCTTCGCTCGGGCTCACTGTACTGCTGGGTTTCGGAACCGGAGCAGACCTAGGGGCTGGTTTCCGGACCACAGGTTCAGCGGCTTTGGCCGGTTTGACTGGCTGTCTAACATCATGTCGAGGCTTAGGCTGGACTGGTTTCTTCAACTTGTCCAGCTGCTCGCTATAGACTGGGCAGCGCCTGTTATTAGCAGCATGGGCGCCGCCGCAGTTTATACAATATCGGTGGTTGTCCGGGACAGTGCAGGCCTGCGTCAAGTGGTCATTTCCACAGCGGACGCAGGTCGGCGCGTTCCGGCAACCGAAGCTGCTATGGCCGAACCGCTGGCACCTGTGGCACTGGGAAAGTCGCCCGGTCTGACGGCAGGGCTCGACGCTTACGCAGAGCCCGAAAAGCCGCTTTAAGTCTAATAAGGCCTGGGAGGATTCGCCCTTCTCTGCCAGGAGTCTTATCAGCGGGAGTGGTCGACGCGAGCCATAAGTAGTGTACAGCCGTGAGGCTCCCACAACCTTATAACCCGCGTCGCACAGTTCGTCAGCGACGACCTGCGGATCCGCCTGTATGTCCAGGCCCCGAAGGACGAGGGCTACAGGCTTGGTTCGGTTCAGAGTGTAAGTGTGGAACTGGAACGATTCACGTTCCAGCCACTGGACCACTCCGAAGTGCTCCGATGCGCTGCGGCAGGTAACGCGCACAGTCTCGCTCGCAAGGAGCTTGACAGATGCGTTATCTGCCAGCGCAACGGTCTTACGGAGTCGGCGAACGAAGCCGATCACGTCCCTGACGTTCGTAACGAACACCGGCGGGACCCTTCCTTCGGAGGTGCGACTAGGCGCAACCTCAGCGGAGGCTTGGAGTGCCGCCGAGTCCGTGGCCGAACTCAAGGAGGTCAGGGAAGGAGACTTTCGCGGCTTGCCACCGCGCCCTACTGCCACCCAGTCGGTGGAAGCCGAGGTCTCCATATCTGGGGAGTCAGACTCCGGCAGAGGATTTGGGCTGCTTGGCCTACTAGCGGCCGTGCAGCCGGAAGGTCCGGCCTTAGCGGGCTTGGTCGGCCCTAATAAGGACCGATTTTGCTCACGTACTTGCGCGGGTTCAGCAGGGCTTCCCGCGCAAGTCGTAGGGTTCCCGGCTGGCCCAAGTGGCCGGCCGGGGGGCTCGATGCTGCCGCACAGTGCTTTGGGGACACTAACAGCGGGGCTACTGCCGACTAACTCGGCTCTTTGTCCAGCGGGTACCCGGGGGCCGAACTGTGACACCGTCACAGTGGCGGCACAATGCGCATCTCTATTGGTGAGTCCTACTCTCGGACTCCCCGGGTTCCGCTGGACAGCGCTACCTAGCACACTTACCGGCACTGCGCGGCAGGTCCCAGTTGTGTGCTGTTTGGCTTCGTCTTGCTGGCAAGGCGGCTGGTCCACTTCCATCTCCTGGTGTTGTCGCTGGCGATGTGGCGAGCGTTTTTCTTTCCCCGGCGGCTTCTTCTTAACCGCCTCCGTTGGCTGTTGAGAAAGCCTCTTCATGGCAGTAGAATAGAGGACGAGGCGTTCCTCTTCTGCGTTGTTCTAATGCTGTCACTGATGCGTGTGTCCACTTCGAGAGCTAGCAGTAGAATGCTCGTCGTCACCCTCACTCCAAATTGCCAGTCAGGGAATTTCCAAAGAAATTAAGCAGTGTTACTCCTTTGCGTTTCTTATCTCCCATTTCTCAGAACTTAAGAACACAAAAAACTAAAACAATCACAACAATAACGAATTAAGAAAGAGACAAGGGATGTGTAGGCCTATTTTAACGGACTACGTACACAACCGAGTAACCGACCGCACTTAAATAAACAAATAACAGTTCCAAACGACCGACGTTTCAAAGATTCGTGAACAAAGCCATCGACGTCTTGTACAGTAATCCAAAGCAGTTCATACTGCCGAGTCTGTTATCCCTACCATACCGCTCTCTTTTACACTGGTCTGTAGTATTTGCGAAATTCTGCTGAACTGAAAACAGCGATAATCTCGAATCAAACAGTAAACAATCCGAGCACAGAGTTGATGACTCAGAAGAATATGTGTGACAAAGAGAGGAAAGTAAAGAGAGCAAATTCTTAGAAGTGCCCCCCTTGCCCCTCCCAAGTTACGCCTTTTGCCACGTTATCAGTGAAACCGTTTTATGGGCGTATCCACATTTATATCGGGAATACCATTCATTCACCCACCAAGAACGAAATCGATTTATGTTTAAGGTAGCGAATTCTGTCATAAGCTAAACCTTTGTAGCAATTGTTGAACATAGAACCGCTATTACAAAGTAAATTTTCTCAATTTTTACAACTCTCGCACCTGACACCTGTATCGCCTAAAGACTTTAATGTCCTTGGGTATAAACTCAACGTACGAAAAATTGCTATGCTGTTACCTTGACACCATATCATTGACCATCCCCCTACCAACATTCCTGACTGCAGAAATCAAGTCTAAATTCGTAGCAAAAATTGCTCAAAATTGCAAAGATTACTCTAGATTATTTTTTTAAGTACAATGATGTCCTTTTATATATTTAATGTAAAATTTTGTATTATTATTAATAATAACAAAACTTTTTACAAGAATATATTTTTATTATTTTGTACAATGTTTGATAGTACACTAAAAACTCGTTCATCCGAATCCCATTTATCCGAAAATCCGGTTTATCCGAAACAACTTTTAGTCAATTTTAAAAATACACAAAAGCATTTTCCTGCCCTTTCGTATCTGGGGAGCGACAAGACGAAACTTCCCCTGCAGAACTTCTAACAATGAAACGACTTCGAGATCGGGCAGCCAGCAAACGAGCTTCAAAGCTTAGGAAAAAAACTATGATTGATTACTGTACGAACAAGCAATAGGACTGTTCCAGTATTGTAGAAACTATAAATTACAGTGTGGTGCCGTTTTATAGTTTATTCTGTCATATTCACTGTAAGTAACTTTTAAATTATTATTATTATTATTATTATTATTATTATTATTATTATTAAATAAAGTTTCTGTAATTACATATTTATTATTATTTAAATAGAAGTTTCGGTTTATCCGAAATTTCGTTTATCCGAAACGGGCGGGGTCCCATAAAATTCGGATAAACGAGTTTTGAGTGTATTCAACTATAATCATTAGATATTTAAACATATCCTTCCTCTCAGCTACTTTGTAGGGCTACTATAATTGTGCACTTTAATATACTTTAAATTACCCCCCACTGTTACCTGAGCAACGTGTCGTTCAATGTCAGCTGTTTTCCGATGTCCGATAACTGCCGCAAATTGAAACAGAATCAAATATATTTTTGCATGCATCCCTGCATTGTAGAGGACTGAAGGTCTATTGATTTTCTGAAGGTCTATTGATTTTGGTGAAGATCGGCTTAGAGAAAGGGGTAGTTTACCTGCAACGTTTTATGTTTTAACAAGAGTAAAGTACTTAATTTTTATAAATAAAGTATCTTGATAAGAAGCTCATAATAATCCACTGTAGAAACGTAGATGAAATATCTATAAATGAAGAGGCTAGTTGATCGGGGTGGGGGTAATTTTCTATACATGAAAATTATAGTTGAAGGGGGAGGGGATAATTTTTTATATATGTACTACGTTATCGGCAACAAAGAAGTAGTTTTTGTTAAAATTCCTTCCCGTCCTGTTTGGGCGTAGACCAAAGTTTTCTGCAAAACCAGACTTTTCGGCAGTGCCATCGACTTCCATCATCAGTGAAAATCGAGTGCGATAACGTGAGGTGGTATACGTTAGTGACCACAGTACTGTGGTTAAGGCTGAAGCAGTAAGTAGAAAGAAGTATTTTCTATGAAATATTTCATTTCCAAAATGATTTTAAATATAAATCTTAGACCATGGAAGTCATGTATGGTTCTCCATACCGATATTTTAGATTTGGGATAAAATAACTTTGGTAATTTGCCAATAAACAAATACAAATTTCTAACCAACTTTTTCTAGAGAATTTAATTATGAGAAAATTGGTGTGTATAATGTCTATTAAAAATAAGTACAAATTTGAGAAAACTTATTATATACTTATTACACTATACCAGTATTACATAATTTGTTATAAGAAATAAATTGAAAGTAAAATTATTAACAGTGTTACTTTACACTGTGACTTTATTAAACTGTTACTGTTTAAAAGAAAATAAGAATCAAGAGAATTTATATGCCTATCTCCCTTTGCGAATACAAATTTACGTTTTCAATAGGAGTAAACAAACTGACATAGATTTAGTATTAAATTATTGATTCCATTTTGGTTAGATAAATCAGTTGCGAAACTCAGTCAATGAAATTTAGAGTGCACATAATAGCAAAAGAAAGAATGTCAACAAAACTTACTTGAGATGTGCGGTGAAGTTGAAATCATCTCCGAAATCACATTAACAAAAAGTAATATATCACCCACTCTGTAGGTTATAACACAATATAATTCGATTTTTCAAAATTTACCAAGTTGGTGACTAGTATAATATATAACTTGTTATTATAATCTGTATTCTATATCTGCATAACACACGAGAATAAATGTAACATCAGTATGATTTTTTTTCATTTATTAAAACCAGCTTCGCCTCTTTGTCATAGAGATATTCTGAACTATTCTGAACCTCGCTGTTTTGCTTAGTTTCGTACTTGTATGTCAATTGGCACATGCGCAGAAACGAAATTCAGCACCAGAAAGTGGCTTCGTACTCGTGTACTCGTAACACTCGTAATACACTTAATACTTGTTGTACTCGTTTACTTATTGTTACTTGTGTACCAGTAATACTCCTAATACTTTGTAGTACTCGTTTACCTGTTGTTACTTGTGTACTTGTTTACTCGTTAGTTGCGTAGGGGGTTGAATCGGAACAGGTATTTCAACTTTTCAGTCACTGTTATATCCGTTCCATAAAAATATCGTTCCAAAATACCTGTTATAGATATATCGGCCCACCTCTAATTACCAGTAATGCCTTAATAATAATATTAATAATGTTAGTACAAAGCCTAATAATAATGGCTTTGTACTACTCTTGTGACTTGAGCCGTTCGACATTCAAGGAAGGTAATGGTGCAGCGATACGGTTAGGCCGCTTATTTTTACCCCCCAGGAAATTATCCCGGGTATTTGTTTCGGCAGGCGTTGTTGGGGGTTGGAAAACGTATCTTGACTCCCACGAACCGAACCCCCATAACCTCTAAACTGGAAGCCGAGCGCCATACCCACTAGTCTACTGAGCCTCCAAAAGTCAACAATTTCAAAAATTTTTTTTACACAGTAGAAAGTGAGAGGTTACAGGATATCATAAATGGGGACTAAAGGTAAATACGAATAAAACAAAATACACGATAATAGGTGACCTTCATCAAGACTTGATATTGGAGGAATACATGGGGAAGATTTCATATACAGAAGAATACAAGTATTTAGGGGTGAAAATTACGGCCAGTGGGAAGCAAGACGAAGAAATACAATCCAGAATTAATTTGGGAAAGACGGCTATATCTACATTAAATGGAATCTTGTGGGATAAGCAAATTACAGCAGAAACTGAAACCAAAATATTTAAAACCATTGTTAAATATGACTTACGGCTCAGAAGTTTGGACTACTAACAAACACACAAGAACAAAATTAATGACAGCAGAGATCGACTTTTGGAGACGTTCGGCAAAAGTGTCCAGACGTGAGAAAATTAGAAATGACAGAATGAATGTGAAACATCCAATTGTTGATTTTATCCAAACAAAAAAATTACAATTTCTTTTATGAAATTGCTAAACTGCTAAAAAAATTTTTTATTGTTCAGACCAAGCTTTTCGTCATCACTGACATCATCAGGTCTTAAACAACCCTGATGATGTCAGTGATGACGAAAAGCTTTGTCTGAACAAAAAAAAAAAAAATTAGCAGTTTAGGAATTTTATAAAAGAAATAGTAAGGATGGCTGCTAATTCAAATAATACGAAGAAAAAAAATTACAGTGGTATGGACACACGAAAAGAATTGCACAGGAAAGATTGCCATGGAGAGTTATGGAATGGACCCCACCAGGAAGAAGGAAAAGAGGAAGACCGTCTATCACCTGGATAGAAGAAATTCAGACTATATTGAGGGAACGAGAAATTGAAGAATCCCTTTGGACGGACAAGCAGCAGTGGAAGATGAAAATTCAATCACTTCTGTAGTCTTTGGTTCCGGGAAATGTGTAAACATTGTACAACCGGAATAATAATAATAAAAGTGAGAGGTGAAATTCGTCCTAACGGTCGCGTGTCGAGTTTAAAGTGGTTTTCTGCACGTTAACTGAGGGGCAGGGACAGTGGCGGATTATCCATAACGCTTGGGTATGCTGCAGCACAGGGTACCAGGGCCTCAGCTGTCAGAGTGGGCACCAACCGGGTGAATTGACTAAGAGAAGCAAAGCTTATGATCGCGATACGCAATTGTCTGGTTTTCTTACGAGCTATTAATCGTGGAGAGTGTCGAGTTGGAAAATCAAACAAAAGCTCTTATAGAAGCTTACTCGAACGATTTGAATAACTATCGTCTAACAGAATTGAAGCACTTTGTGCCAAATGAAGATGATAGAGTCCATGATAGGCTACTACAGTTTGTCCGTTCAAAGTATTAAACTGGATTATTGACTGTAAAATGATTGATGTATTTCCGAATATACAGATTGCTTATCGTCTACTTTTGACGATTCCAATAGTTAACTGCGAATCTAAAAGATCATTTTCTGAATTAAAACGCATCAAAGATATGTTGAGTAAGAGATGAGAGGATTGTTAATTTTCGGAATTGTGTATGCCGTTCATCAGTGCAAATAATAGACGAAAGGTTAAATTTTGAATCGGGGGGGGGGTTAAATCTATGCTCCCATCAGATTTTAAGTCTGATGGTAGCATAGGGAACCACGCGCTTCTAATCCGCCCCTGGGCAGGGGGAGACAAATAGGGAGGGTGCTATGTAAAGCGTCTAATCAAGACTGAAGTCTTTCGATTAACGAGGCCTGTGTGTCACTGGGTAATCCTCGTAATATAATGGATAGCTATATCAATTCCGATTGCTTATAAACATCATTTTTTTTATAAAAAAAAAACATCATTTCCCCTGAGGAAAATGGGGAGTCCAACATTCAAGCTAGGCTCTTCCCCTCCCCCCAGAAGCTAATCTCACCCCACCCCCCCCCCAGTTACGCCACTGCTGCCATTCATCGAAAAAAAAAAAACTTTCGAAAACAGAAACCATGTTTTACGTCTCACAAAATATTTTAATCTGACTAACAGGTTTAGAATTTGCTTGTTACAGTCGAAGTTCAGTATATAAACTAGCCTGAGTTAAAACGCGGTGTCGGCGAAAGTCGCCGCCTTAGCCGCTGATGATGTCACCAAGCAGTGTGGCTGAAACATCTGGTTGTAAATAAAAAAAGACGTCACGCAATTATACGTTTATATGTTACAGCACCCAATCAACCACACTTTTTTACTTTATGTTACAACAGTTCTGAAGAGATATTTCGATTAATCGAATTGTAGAAATAAATTAAGCGAATCGGTTTTGTACAAGCGTAGAAATTCCGAGGAATCTTAAAATGCTATTCGGCGTTGCGTGCACAACTGTCAAGAATTTCAAAATGTTTATACTTTTTAAAATTTAATTAAAAATTAACAGTACAAAATAAATGTTTTATTATAAATTAAAGAAATCTCTTCGTGTAGAATATGACAGAAGTTAATACGAAATACAAATATTTATGAAATGAATAACCTCTGTAGTCAAACAGCAAGTACTAATAGCAGTATGTACAGTTCTCTGTGATATTAGTAGAGACCGATAATTAAAATGCAAAATAAAGTTACCATCGACATGGTAATATACAGCAGAAAAGTGTGTCTACTTTCTTGGAGGTTAAAACATTCGTTTGTTTCTGTACTACAGTCGTTTTCAGTAGCCCACATAACTCTGCGGACCCTTTTAAGTCCCAACAATATATGCCAGAATTGTTTAAATTCCTTTCTGCCTGGCTATTAGGCCGTGGTCTAATACTGCTATTGTTAACCGACGTTTCGGCCCCACCATCGGAGACCATCTTCGGTGTAAAAAAAAGATCGAGAAATTGATGAACATAGTGCTAATTGCTCGATCGTTTTTTGCACTGAAGATGGCCTCCGATGGTGGTGTCGAAACCTCTGTTAACAATACCAGCACTATACCACGGCCAAAGAGCCCGGCAGAAAGCAATTCCAACATTGTTGATGCCGGTCGTAAAAGCCTCAGGAACATATGCCGAAATCCGCGGTACCCTTGGCACAAAAAATTCGATTTTAAATAATCTTCTTTTCAATATAAAATGTTGACTATTCAATAAACGAGTAAAGTAACACTTACTGTTTGAAATTATTTACATTTTGTTGTCACCAGAAGCTCTGATTATATAACACAGGGCCCTGAAAATTGATCTGATGATTTTGTAGCAGTTCAAATGTTGACCCTATTGTTAGTGAATAAGTGTCAGTGTTGCCTCGTCGTACTCAAACCATTTCAGTTGCCGAAATGGCGAGGACAGGCGAACACCGTGTTTTCGTGATTGGAGCATATTTCAAAAATAATAATTATGTTACAGCTACCCACCCTTCATTATGTAGGCATTTTAAGTTAAATCGAAACGCGGCAAGCACAGTATTGCTGTAGGAACACTGACTCCGCTGTAAAGAAAGAAATCGACTAGACGAAAACGTAGTGAGAGGAAACATTGAGAAAACATTGAAGCTCTCAGGTTCAGGCTCCTGCATAACGCGATCTTCGTGTCGTTCGGCACCAAAAACTTGGTCTTGTTTCAAGCGTTTCACATCGGATTGTAAGAAAACTTCTGCGTGCAGATAGTAAGTTCCACTCGTGTTAAATAATGTTAGTATTTGAGTTAAGTTTAAGTGACTGGGCACCTCGAAGAGCACCGTGTGAGGTCATTCGTGAAATGTCAAAAAGGATGACATTATTCTTTTGAGTGATGAAGCTCGCTTTTACATATCAGGATGAGAAAATAAACAAAATTTTGATACTGGTCAATTGAAAACCCTCGGGCACTTCACCAACTACCGCTTCACAGTGGTCGTGTTACTGCGTGACGTGCAGTTCCAAACTTATAAACCATGTGCTGGTATTTTTTGGAGAAGATAATCGTATGGTTTCAGTAAATTCTACCCGATACACGAATTTGTTGCACGATTTTTACAACCGAATGTCAATGAATTTGGACATCAGAAAGATTGGATCCAACAAGATGGCGCCGCAGTCAATACGGCAAGAGCTTCTGTGGATGTTCTGCTACAATTCTTTCCTGGCCGTCTGATTTCATGACATGACTACATTTAGAACTATATCCAAAATAAAGTTTTCATTAGTTGGCCACACATTCAATTGCTGAACTCGACGATGCCATCCACCGAGAAATTGCAGCAGTTACACAACAGATAATCCAGTGAACGATGAAGAATTTCAGAGTGACGTTAAATGAGCGCGTGAAAAAAGAGGGGAAACATTTATATGATTTAATTTTCAAGACAGCAAAATGTATAAGTCGTCGTCATCGTCGTCGTCCTTTACGGCTTAGGCTAGTACCCTGTTCCAGTCTCAATGGAAGTCATCCAACCATCGCTTACGGTGTCTTCCCACACTTCTCTTCCCCCTTGGATGATAGTCAAGGGCTTTCTTGAAAATCTAGTTGGATCCATTCTCTCTACATGTAACCTCCACTACGTTTTGTACCGAGAGATCGTCTCATTTAAGCTTTCAGCTATGCCTAGCGCCATTCTAATATGATCATTTCTGATGAGATCTCTCCTGGTACACAATCCTTTACAGCCCTCAAGAACAACATTTCCGCTCCTTGTATTCTAGATATATCTTTGGCCTTTGTAATCCAAGGCTCACTACTATACAATAGATGAGGTATGACCATTACATTATAATACATCAATTACGTCTCTTTTCCTGTTTTCTTCTTTAAGTTTTTAATGATAGAGCCACAAAGCGACTAAACGAGACTAATTTTGCTTTCAACCTTCTTATCATCTTGGTATGTGATGCTACACCCTAGATACTTGAAATCTAGCACTTGTTCTATTGGCGAGTCCTGTATGACAATCTTTTTCATAATATGATTTGCCCCAGGAAAAGCCATAAATTTTATTTTGGATAAGGTACTGGTTTGACTGTAATCTGCTAAAATGTCAGTAAGATAAAACAATGACCTTATGTATAATAAGTAAAACTGTAAAAATTGCTCTTTAATTTGATACAATAAAATTTTTGTTGCGACGACTTTATGATCTATTTTCCTCCCTCAACCTTCAAACCTGTCAGATCATTCTGCTGGACCCAACAAGCAGCTTTTGCGTAACCCACTTTTGGACAAAACAAACCTACTGACTAGCGCCGCGGAGTCCGCCATTTGAGGTTCGCAAAGTCACCCAAGATCTATGCGACCACTTGAGGAAGGCGTTTTGACTTCTAACTGACCGAAGTCAACAAAGCAACTTAGTTGGTCTCGTAAATTAATACTATTTATTGTAAAACAATAGTTTTTTGCTTAGTATTATTGCCCTTCCTTGTGTTAATTTTTAATTACAAAAAAAAATCCGTAAGTTCCATGACAGTTACCGCCGTTATAATATAGGCTATAAAAGCTAATGCAGACCAAAATTCTGTATGCTTGAGTGTTTGTTTAACCCTTGGTTTCTAAGCATTAAAATTCTTGGCTTTGCGACGAAATGTGCTGACAAGACGTCGACGTTTTCCGTTGAAATCCACTCAATGTATTGCGACGAGGTGGTTTTCTAACCATCCGTGATCGTAATATCGCGTCATATCGCGACGGAACCGCGTTGTATCGCGACGCGATTTTTGCGTTACAACAAAATTGCGTAAACGTATTCTGTTAATCCAAAACGGAATGTCTATATTATTCCATGTTAACATTACGTAATATCCTCAATAATCAATAACGTCTTGGCCAATTGTTTTAAACTTTTTAACAGGTAGACCTATACTGTATATAGTACTGCCAGAAATACTTTAACACAGCGATTTCTTGTTAAACTGGAAAACCACAGAAAAGAGGTTTTCGAATTCGAGTCTGCAATGAATAACTAATTTTTAGCTTATCAAGCTACAGAAACAATTTTTTTAAGCGCCTTGTTAAAATAGATTACTGTTAAGGCTCGTATTAAAATAAGACTGTGAAGTTAAGGTACTGGTCAAGTAAGACCCAGTGGTTTTGGAGAAAAAAATGTAGAAAATATTAAAAACCTGTTGTTTGTCTGAAGATGCTAAAGTCGATATAGGCTACAGTAATCTCCCATTATAACGAACCCCGTTAAAACGGACCCAGCTTATAACGGATAACTCCAAGAAACGTTGAAAAGTTAAAGACAATCGGTCTCATAAATGGTGCTTAGCAACGCTGGACAATGCGACCACTTGCCAAGTAAAAGTGGTCACATTGTGTGGACTTTTTACCACTGTAGCGAAGTAAAAGACCACTTGAACGTTGGTCAGCGAGTATGTTCAGAAATAATAGTGAGCACGAGAAATAATTTTTAATTTATACAATTTATGAGAGAAGAAGCGGTTGTAGGAATAAAAATTCCAATCAAAGGTGTTTTCAAACGTTACTGCAGAAGGAACTGAGTCAAACATTCGCACGTTATCGCTTATCGCATAAAGGGCAGAAAAATTATTAACGTTTAGGAGCCCAAAAAAGACGAAATGTTAAGTTAGTCTAAGGACAAATGCGGACGATTTTGGTATCCACGTTATTCGTCGGACTGTTAACCATTTTTACGTTACTCACAAAAGGCGATTCAACCTTAAGCTCATTGCTACCCACAATTAAAGAAAAAGTAAACTTTAACACCCAAATTAGTCCCCGTTGAATTTTTGTATAAAAAAAATTAATGGACACGGTAGTTAAGTTCGTAGTCCTTCAGTCTTTCGACTGGTTTGTACCCTCCCCGCATATACCCGTGGTGCGTGTGATACTGAGTCTCTCATAGGTATATGGGACCTACAGTTTAACGCCGGATCCGAACGGAAATTTTTTTTTTGGGGGGGAGGGTTTCTACTAGGCAGGATACCTCTCGCTGGGTTTCCATTACCTTGCGAGGGGGAGCGGACGGGGATACGGTAAGCGTAATGTAATGTAAAGTGTCGTAGTAAAAACAAATTTAATTAGAATTAGCTTAAGCAAAAACCAGCAATGTTATTAATGCTAGACGTTCGTATATTCTTCAACGTGTTTTAGAATTTTTAATTTTGTCCCGCGTGTATCTTTAGGCTAACGAGTATTACTAAAGATTAAAAAGAGATTGTAACCACATGTAAAAGACGCAACTACATGTATGGTAATATTTATGGTATATAAATATATGGTAGAAATTAGTTATATTGTGATGAAAAATCACACTCGCGCACGCACGTGTTAACGTTAGATTTCTGTTGTCTAGCGTTAAACGATTTCCACCAGTAAACTAACAAGAACCACTGATGCGAAACAATTATTTGCTTATGTGTAACAAAAAACATACGAATATGAACAATCATTTGAAACAGTTATTTCCTACATAGTGAAATAAAAAATCGGTATGGAGAACCATACATGACTTCCATTTGTAAGATTTATGTTTAAAATAATTTACTTGAATTCGGTTCGGTAATTTCTAAAAAAATATTGTTCACCCTTAAACTAATTTCACTATTTATAGATATTTTTGTAACTATGGGGTAGTCGTTTAATATAATGTTATTTTCAGTCACTTTATCCATAAAAATTAGGTAGGCTTACTTTATTCTTATAAAGAAACCGAACTACGCATATAACCATCCCTCCTCCGAAGCGCTCCGAAGTCACTCATGGACCCTGAGCATCTTGCAGAGGTTCATTCCCTAAAGACGAAAAGTCTGTGTATGAACCGTTCCTCTGTAAACACGTGCAGTTACACTGGCCAGCGATCCACAGGAAGCAAATCGATAACAAAAGCGTGCAAATGTAAGAAAATAAACATGAGTGAGGCCAGAAATAACGCGAATTGTGTGTGTGTGTGTGTGTGTGTGTGTGTGTGTGTGTGTGTGTGTGTGTGTGTGTGTGTGTGTGTGTGTGTGTGTGTGTGTGTGTGTGTGTGTGTGTGTGTGTGTGTGTGTGTGTGTGTGTGTGTGTGTGTGTGTGTGTGTGTGTGTGTGTGTGTGTGTGTGTGTGTGTGTGTGTGTGTGTGTGTGTGTGTGTGTGTGTGTGTGTGTGTGTGTGTGTGTGTGTGTGTGTGTGTGTGTGTGTGTGTTGCCTGCCTTTTTATTGCGGTAATCATAATAATAAAATGGAAACGTAAACATTACATAATTGAGATATGCTTGCCTGCCACGAACGATATATTTTCTCTAATACATAATTTAAATTAAAATGAAAAAATAAAATTTTGTTAAAGTGAAATGAAATGTTTCCATAGAAACTACTTCTTTGTTGTCAATAACGTATTACACATATAATACTTATAACATTTACTTTCTCCATCATCAACTACCATTTTAATTTATAGAAAATTACCCCCTTCCCCTTCAACTACCCATTTCATTTATAGATATTTCATCTACCTTTCTACAGTGGATTATTATGACCTTCTTTTAAGGATACTTTATTTAACAAAAATTAAGCACTTTACTCTTGTTAAAACGTAAAAGGTTGCAGGTAAACTACCCCTTCCCCTTAACCGATCTTCACCAAAATCAATAGGCCTCGAGTCCTCTACAATTCAGAACTGTATGCAAAACATTAATTGATTTTAATTGATTCTGTTTGAATTTGCGGCAGTTATCGTTTGACATAGAATAATTCTACACACACACAGACACTTTTCGAAAAATGACTTTTTTTCATGTTTTGAGGGTAGTACAATCAGAATCTGCCATTATGTCGAACACGATTTTTTCGCCATGACCATACTTCCATTTCCTTATGGAACATGGAAGTAAAAATAAGTGTAGCCAGCCATTCAGGAATTGCACAGTCCGCACATTCCATTGCGATAAGAGCTGGGTGTACTGAGGCTGTAGTTTTAACGTCTCAACAGCAGATGGTGGAAAGAAAAAGAGAGAGAGAGACAGAGAGAGAGTGAGGGAGTGACGTGTCTATAAAACATTCTGATATGTAGCAGCAGTAAATTCGAACGCGTGTATCATTTTAATTATGCCTACATTTACTGATATATTTATCTTTCGCTTATTTAATTAATAAATTTGTGTTAGTGGTTATAATTACAAACGGAAATTACACTGTTTCAAACCACTATATACAAAATTTCCGATTAGCGCTTTCAAGCTTCACAGCTTATCATCAAATCGGAAATACCTGTTTATCTATTGCTTGTTCATAAAAGTAAACAAATAAGTGTCCTGTGTTTATATATATAAAGTAATGTTTACAATTAAATAATCATACTTAATATTATTTTCTTACATCTTTATGCTTTAGTGGGACTATTGTTGTCTTATGACACCATACTCATATATCATTTGTATTTAATCTTATGATTTTAATCATTATTATTTTAATTATTAATCAATTTAATTAATATTTTAAATTTTATAATACTTCTTATTACTTATTTCGTCTGAAATAATAAACGTGACACTCGTTCAGCTCACTGTGCCAGTACTCGTAGAGATGAGAGAGCGAGGGAGAGCGTAAGTAAGTGATGGAGGCGAGAGGTTTTACAACAAACCTCAACAATACGCAAGTTTTTTTTTAGTATTAGACATTTTACTCTTAGGTTGGCTGTACTGAACATTCGAGAAGTTCACGTCTCACAACCCCGCGACAGATTATGGTTATTTTATTTGAGTTTATTACAATAAATGACTGCAGATACCAAAATAAAAACTATACGAAGCGTGCTGATAGCGTAATTAATAGATAAAGGGTAAATGAACGCTTCAGATAAAGATCTGAAGAATGCTCGATGTACAGTATTAAAGGAGTGAAACGACGTCTAATAGATGTATGAGAATAAATTCACTCCAGTAGGCCTATTTGAAATCTCTAGTTCTGAAAAAATAATAACAACAAAATATATTAGACATGACTGTATAAATACGAGCGATTTAACAGAAACGCCAAGCCGAGGTCTTAAAATTGCTAATGTAACAAAATATAGTAACAAACGTTTGTTAAGAAACCATTTTTTGTTAAGAAATTCAGTTCTTTTCGCGTTTCTACATACTACTATTTGTATGCTCCTTGTGCATATAACGTCTGATACTATACTGCTGAATTTTACTTAATTATTAATGACAGTATTGGAGGAAATAAAAATAGAATGTTTTGCAGAGTCACGAGTAGTGCGATGTTCCCTCAGTAAGTAAACGGGGCGAGCGTAAAACACAGCACGCTATGAAAATTCGTTCAAACTATAGCTGACACGTCGCGTTGAATTTTATGTATAAGCTATGGAAATTAATTGTTAATAATGTATTAGAAACTTTCTCTCATTAAGATACGGTACAAAAAGCAGTAAAAAAATACAGTAAACTCAAGTTAACCAGCGAAAATATCTTACATTACCACTATGTTACAAAATCATAACTAGTGTAAGGTTTTAAAATACTCGTAAGGTTTTAGCATGTTTTTTACCTTCAAATTGCGTTATTGTTCTTTCACTCCAGTTTTGTCACTGATTTTAGAATTTTCAACAGTTTAAAGTGCAAAAAAATAATTTTAATTGTGATTTTAATGGACGCCTCGTTGACAACAATAAAGTAAATATTTAATTTAAAAAATACATTGTAATATTCTTTACATTAAGTACTTACTACAGTGTAGTATTTTTTCGGATTTATTTACGAAAGTGAAACTGTTGCTTAGTGGCAATGCTGTAAGTAAGCAGTGTCACCTTGACGGGACTATTTTCATGACGGCAACTCTCGTCATGGAGCGCTTAAATATAAAAAAACCACATACAATGTGAATGATGCTGATTATACGAAATGTTCTTCGATGTTAATTAGAAAAATCGGTTTTAATAAAGAGGCGAGCGTTTTGAGAGTGAAAGAGACGTTTGCAAAACATTAAATACTGGTACTGGTCAGGAAATAATATGGATTGAACGAAATGTGGACTGAATACTGTGTAATGGACTCGACAACATAACAGATACGTGCGCGAGCAGTTTTAATTTTTATGTTGAGAACAGACTGCGGATGAAATAAAGCAACACAATTTTTCGAACTGTCGAAGTTTGTAAACTTTAAGCTTTAAAATTTGAATAAGTTCAAATTTACAATAACTGTTTAGTCAACTTACAACCCGTGGTTGTTACTGGTTACGGGTAAGTCCCTGATGGTTATTTGTTAAGAAATACTATTAATTTTAAGTGTATTTGAAGAAAAGCGTGTAATAAAAACGTCTTAATAAAGCGTTTTATCTTAAGTTAAACCCAACATATTAAACATAAGTTCAGTAGCATATACCTATTAAACTTCTATTATTAAGTAACCGTCGAAACAGGAGCAGAGAATAGATTTGCGAGAAACTATACGATAATTTTTCTAGAATTATTCATAATTATGAAAGTGTCTTCTGTAAGTATAAATATTACGAATTTAGGCTACAGAATGAAATTTTTTACGTTCATAGCTGGGTACACAAAATTAGATATGAAAAGAAACAATCAGATAAGAGAGGAACTGAAAGTTGAAGAAGAAACGGAATCATCATTAAGTACAGAGATAGCTGGAAACAACACATTGCACAATAAGGCAGTTAAGACAGTTAAGATTCCCCAAGGTACCCTTATTGTATCAGGCGAAAGGGAAGAGAAGCCTGGGAAGACCCGAAAAGAGATGGTCCGACCGGTTTGGAACCGGAACAGACTAAACAGTCTAAGCCGTGACGAAGAAGAAGTCTTCTATAAGTAGGCTATGATTATTATTTAAAAAATTTATATATTATAAAAAATATTATCCATCTATAGGCTAGTACCATATAATGAGGAAATTAATTCACTCTCAGAACTTTCAAAGAATTAAACAATGTACTGCGAGATCGCAAAGCTTTAAAGTTCTACAAAGTTATGGAAGTCCCTGGTACTGTCCTATGGGTGTGAACATGTACAGCAACCAATAAACAATACAGTAGAATACAGGCCTCGGAAATGGCGTTCTTAAGAAGAGTTAAAAGGCGTTTTAAACTTGGCCGTATAAAGAATGAGGCCATAAGAAGAAGAGTCACAAGTTTTTAACTTGAATGGAACAATAAAAGATTACAAACGAGGATGGAAAGAACACTTAGAAGGAATGTCAGATTTCAGACTGGTCAAACAAATCTGGAAGTACACACCTATAAGACACATCCAGTGAGAGATGGTTGGAGGACCCTTGAAGGCGGAACAGGCACCACCTTGTCTATGCCGTGTTGTGAAGATCCTATATTAAATTATATCACATTGAACATATATTACATTATATATGTATTATACATAATGTTATATTATAATTATTATATATTGTGTTATAAATTTTAAATATTTTATAAACTGTGAATTTATATTGTATTTAAAAATTTTCGTTTATCCCTATATTTTTCTACGATTATTATCTGTGCTAAGGCAGTGTTAACGATGGCACAGAAAACGTGACAGAACAATTAGTTATGTCCAGCATCTTGTTGATCGAATAAGGTGATCGCGTATCAAACAGCAATGCGATACGTAAAGAACTGTAACGCACGAAACAAAATCCGATACCGACGAGACCCGTGCGACACCTACATAAAGTCAGACGGCGCGGCGGCAAGTTAGCCGCTGTATAGCCGTATAGTTGTGCTCCATAGCCAGGAAGGAATGTATTAAGCGTTAAGCATTATTTTTTTAAACAGTTCTACAACCTAATAACTGTTATAATTATCCAATGTATGTAACTTTTTTTTGTTTCGGCCACCTAAGGACCACATGCCAATTTCAATTCTTTATTCTTTGTTCTTTTCTTTCTCCAATATTCTTTCGTCTTTTCACTGTGTCTCTTCTTCCTGTCTTCAGTCCACTTTGAACCTGCGTTTCTGTCTCTCCTACCCTGGACTCCTTCCATTTTTAACACTTTTGCTCGAAAAACTTCTCAATCAGTTGCTTCTTCTGCGTGTATATTATTTTTTTCTAAATCCTTTTGGACATCTTCAATCCAACTTGATGTTGACTTCTTCCCCCACAGTTATTTAAAGATCTGCTTTGTTAGCCTATTGTCGTCCATTCTATATAAATGTCGAAAAAATAATAGTCTTCTTTTTCTTATTGTTACTGTTATATTCTCTATACTTCGATACATTTCATCATTACTTCTTAATTTCCAACCTTCTGAAGTTTTTCGTGGGCCTAATATTTTCCTAATAATTCGTCTTTCCAATATTTCCAGTTTGTCTAAATTATAACTCAATGCTAGACATTCACTTGCATATAGGCATTCTGGCTTCACTATTGTACTGTAATGCCTTATTTTCGCATTTTTAGATATGCACTTTGTATTACAAATATCTTTAGTATACACATGGCTTTTCCACCTTATGAATCCTTTCTTGTATAGCAGAGTTTTCCAAGCCATTCTCTTGAATTATCTCTCCTAGTTACTAAAATTTTCGAACCCTCTCTATTCGACCGATATCTTTTAGCAGGAATTTTAGCACATTTTTAATGTTCGTGAGAAATTTGTTTTTTTTTCTGCAGAAATTCTCAAGCTTGTTCTACTGGCTATGTCCTCTAAAAATTAACTTGTGTTACTGCAGGTGTAAGATGTTCAGAAAGTACAGAAAACTCATCTGATGTCAGACTGTAAACCAGACGAGTAGATATTTTGTATTTAAAAAAAAAATAATTTTTTCACTAATTTTCCCAGGGTATGGTAAAGATTTCACATTGTTTCACAAGAAGGGTGATTGTTAAGGATGAAATAATCATAAACTGTAGTTTATGTGCTACCAAGAGTAACTCAAGTCTCTTATATGAACAGGCATCTGTGAAGAGATCAAAAGCCAATCTATTAGGATAACAGAAGACACATTTATGAAAAGCATTGGTAGTCTTACCAGACACGAAATATGATCTAGACAGAACACATAAATCTCGCTATAAAGTTGATATCATTTAGGGGTAGGTCACAAATGTGAAAGCAGATGTTGTACTCCGTGAGAACTTTGATCTAAAATTTTAAAAGCTCACCAAAATCGTGACGTAGGGTCACATGATGCAGTCTTTGACGAATAAGTTAGTAAGAAATCTTACTAAAATTGTTAGGAAATTACCCTCGCTCAACTAGTTTTAGCCTATCAGAATTAAGGTTTTAGAATTAAGATGAGGGAACAATCCCACCACTGTAGAATAAGGGTTACAACCACATTTTTTAGCATAAAAAGTTAAGCAAATACCAGGGAAAGCAGATCTGGCTGTGGGTGTTCTTAGAGAGCTCATATATGTCTCACTTGACTTGTTCTTTGATCCGAATTAGAAGGTGTTATAAGAGATCCTCTCTAGCCAGTGATGGTCAGTCACAGTTTTTGTCCTTTGTCAGTTTCTTTAAAGTGTAACTATAGTAGTTTCAGTATTTTGTTGAAAATAAGTACTAATCATTGAAGGTACTTATAGTTGAGTAAAAGTAATTGAATTAAGTAAATTTCAAGAATTATTATAAAACAAGAAGACTGTAAAAAGTGTTGTATTAGCTAAATGATCAATAAATTGTCTTCAGAGAAGAACGGTACATTTCAATGATTTAACTTCACCTCCGATGCCACAACAACGAATAGTTGTAACCTAGCAGCCACTCGATAGGCTACAACATAACAACACCGTTTTATAGTTAAACACACGTTGCTTAAAATAATGTTGTCATTAACGGAAACCACGAAAGTTTACGAGCGAGTTCAACAGGCTTAATATCTTGCGACAGTGACTGTTATTGCTTGTTTAAATATCACTTAAATTCTTATATGGTCAAACATAGGTACAGCGTTTATGGTCTAACTGCGTTTCACTTAGCTAAATACATTTTTGATTGTTAATGCGTATTTGAATACTACGTACTGAAGTACTGTATACAGTCAGACATCAGTAACTCCAAGTTCGTTATTTTGGGAACATCGATTATTCAAAAATGTTCAATTTCTCTTCCCCTTCATACAGTAAAACCTCGTTAAACAGAGAAAGTAATAAATATGTTACTAGAATATTTTGGCCGTAATTTAAGACGATTCCATCTAAATATTACTAGTAGGCCTATTGGCAAATATTCGATATTCTAGCATGAAATATTTTGCAAGTTCTGAAATAACGATTGCATGTTACGTTCTGCGAACTCTTGTAACAATATATAGGCATTGCACAAATGCAATGCACAGAGAAGGGCATTGAAAATGCTTCAATAAATCTAAAATATATATATATATGTTCATTCACCAATCAATGAATTCATTCTTCATTCACCAATCAATGAATTCATTCTTCATTCACCAATCAATGAATTCACACTTCATTTACCAATGTACAGATTATAAGTTAAATGTAGTCGCATTCATAAGCGAAGTTTTATATGTGTACTACGTTATTGACAACAAAGAAGTAGTTTCTATGGAAACTCACCGGTTCCCATTTTCGATAACGCACCAGAGATCGGCCGTAAATGTGCGACACGTCCTTATAAACATTTTCAATGTTATAAAATTTTTTTAAAATATTTTCTTAATAAAGTTGTGTTACTGGTTATAATCACAAACAGAAATAACAATGTTGCACACCACTATAAATAAAATTTCCTGATTACCGCTTTCAAGATTCACAGCTAATCGTCACAATGGAAATATGATGTTTCCGATCTGATGTTGAGCTCTGAAGCTTGAAAGCGGTAATGGGGAATTTTTATTTATAGTGGTGTGCAACAGTGTTATTTCAGTTCATTTTTAAAAAGTTCACAATAGAGTAATTTAATATGTATAGTAAATAATCAGTTAACACGTTATAGTAAAAACATGTAAACAGTACAGACGTATACAGATGGTATACAGAATTTCATTCCGAGGGTGGGTTGCAATAAAAATGGAGGGATAAATATTATGGCAATCCATTTCCTAACACCCATTCTGTGTACAAATAGAATTAATTATTATTGATTATTTATTATAAATGATATCATACCTACCATAGAAGGACAATGAAAAAACAATGCTGTTAGCTGAGAGAGACATTTTGGACTGGTTTCACACCCCAAAAACCCCGTTTGCTTACGCCCGTAAATATTGCCCCATACTCTTGCCGAAACCCAGAGGGTAACTATTCTACGTACGGTTATATAATTTTTTTTATAAATTTAACTTAAGGTAACATTGTAAATTCTAAGAAATTATGAACATAGTATAATGCTATATAAATATTTTGAATCGTAACATGTGTTCTGACAATACTAACTGTGTCAAGGAACAGTATAATGTCAGAAGCATTGTAAAAGAAGGGAGGATTAAGGCAAGGTGAGCCCATCTTTATTGATAATACTTATGAGCGAGATCCTGAGAATACGTTCAGCTAGAAGTATTAAATTAAAAGTTGGTGATTGGAATTTATACCTGTTCAAATTAATTCACTACTTTGAATTAATGAGGTGGTGCTGACAGCCGGAAGTGAAAGAGAAATGCAAGAGAACTTGAATGTTTGGAAATCTGTTCAGAAAGGTTAGACAATTGTACAAGAGAACAAATTGTACAAATGGTAGGGAATGGCTACAGCATCTGGACAGAATGGAGGATGGACGACTACCTAAGGTTGCTTTTTGATATAGACCCTTTGGTACAAGAGATATAGGAAGACCGAAAACGAGATGGAGAGATATTCTGTAAAGACGGAACAGGCAAAGTGCCTACTCCGTGAGGTGCAGAAGAAGAAGAAGAAGAAAACAAATGGTGATAGCGACACAAAAGAAGATACAAAAATTACCTTCTTTTTTTGTCGCATAACTTTTTAACGTCGGAAACTATCTACATTCCCGGATAATATATCCCCGCGATGCTTCGAGAGGAGGACATCTAGAATTGTGCGACACGCTTCGCAGAGATTCTTCGGGCGAAGAGGATAGATTTGGCCAATACAATATAGAAGTATAACAAAGTAGATGTGAGCCCTAGGGCTGAAGAACAATAGGCCTAGCCCGAAGTAATGTGTCAAACAGTTCGAGGTTAGTCTCCTAGAAGAGGATAGGAAGGTGGTTTTTTAGTGTTCCGGGTATAATACCCAAACCCACAGATCCCGGAAGTATGCAGAATGGTAGAAAGTCTCTTGAGGTGGAAATTTTACAACTCTAAAAAATCTTAAGCACTACAAGAGGTAGGGATAAATGAGATACCATCTGAGTTAATACAGTCTATATGGTTAATCGGTGAGCAAAGAGTATTTCATTCAACTGATGTGCAAGATATACTGATAAGAGATATAAATTCAGACTTTCAGAAGAGTCTAATTTACATAATACCAAAGAAAGAGCACCCAGACAGATGTACTTCCGCAAAATCACCATAATGTCTCATTTAAAGAGGTCATAATAAAAATCATAGATAGAAGAATATAGCACTGTCACGGGCACCATGCTATATAAGTGCGAAAGGTGGACCATATGGGAGAAAGCTGACAAATGAATAATAGAAACATTTGATACACGGCACCAAAAGAAGAATGTTAACAAGAAAATGGAAGGAAAAAATGATAATTGAGCGGATTTTTATAGAAATATATTGAAGAAATTACGTAAACCCTCAAAATTAAAGTTTTATTAAGTTATGACGGTCCCTGTACTGTCTTATGAGGGTGAATTATGGACAACAACCAAGAAACATGATGTAGACAAGTCTGTTGAAACAGAAACTGAGGAATAAGGAGACTAAATAAAAAAACGATCTGAAAAGATATGCGAATATAATAAATATGAGTCTACAAGTCTCCAAAAATACCATGAAAGTATGTTTTTCTTCTCCACGTGTTGGCTCATCTCACTAAAAATTAGTTCTTAAGGGAACACCTGAGTAATACTAGTCGTCTATGTAAGCCGTAGTACCGACTATGATGTCTCTCCTACACTCCTACACCATTTCGCGTACCAAAAAGGGCTTGTTATTCTTGAATGAAACAAAGGAAGACATATTACGATGGTTGGGCATGTGGAGTGTTCGACAGGGACCAAAATGATCAAGACAGTTTTTACAGGACAACAAATATCATCAAACAGGCGAGATAGCGCTGGCAAGATAGATTTCAGGGGGATGTTAGTGTAGGAATTACGGGAAGCTTAGGAAGGCTAGACATAGACATGAATGAGACTCATTGAGTAACGTCAAGATTCTAAAAGCACCCATGTTGTCAACTCAGTAACCTACTGGAAACAGCAACCAACCTTAAGACTAGACATTCAAAATGATCTTAAGTAATTCAACTAAAACCACAGGATATATCATCAGCGGCAGTTATTGAGCTCAGATAGAATACTATAAGGGCACGGTTACACGAGCTTTTTCCCGGTCGTTTGACTGCGATTGGGAAACGCACTGAATTTAACACACAGGCAGCAATGAAACTGGTCACACGGACGTTGAAAAAACGCACGGGTCGTCAACTCTGCTGCGTTTTCAAGGTCGAAACGCAACCTGCTGGGTTTTTAGTTTCGTTTTAACACGCATGAGGTTGGTCGTCACACGGATTGTTCAAGACGCCGCTAAATAGAATTTGTTTATTTGTTTGTTACTATGGTAATTAGTTTTAGTCTCCATAGTGTTGTTGCCATCTTTATAAAAAAAATATGTAATGAAAAAATTGTCTTAATAAATAGATGTTTTTCATTTAATAACAATAATTTATTTAATAAAAATAACAACTTTATCTACAAAAGCCATGACCTACTACGGGTCACACATCGACTGTGAATAAACAACAACGCTGCCGTCCGATTATAAACCGCCTGTGTGACAGAAAAAACAGCACGTGTGACCACTGTGCGTTTTTCCAAACTCCACGCGCGTGCGCGGCCGGAAAAAACGCTCGTGTAATCGTACCCTAAACGTTTACCAGCGTTACGATACCACTAACAGACATAATACACTTTCACAGTAGCTTTAAGGATATACCTACTCTGTCTAAGTTTATTCCTTGCCTCTGTATATACTTTCGGTTTTCGAACAACATTTAAAGTCGTTTATCGCATCCTAGCTTCCAAACTTTACGGCCTTTCCAATCATCATACTTCAGATTTCTCTGTGCCATTGCATTCCTTATGCCTTCTGTCCAAGTCTTTAGCGGCCTCCCTCTTTTTCTTCTCTCAGAAGGGGTCCATTCTAGTAATTCCTTTGGCCGTCCATCATTGCCCACATGATACACGCGCCCATGTCATCTTAATCTTTTTGCATCAATTGTGTCATTTATACTGGCATATATATGTAAGCCTAAAGCACATTCTCCAGTATCCCATTTCCATGGCTCGTAATCTTTTCCTCACATCTTTTGTAGTTTCCAACACTTTATCCCTATATGTTACAATACTTTCCACTATTGTCTTATATATTCTGATTTTTCTTTCGGACCTTAGTTGACTGCTCCATAAAGTGGAATGTAACTGTCTCGCCTTTTGTTTTCCTTTTTCTATACTACTTTTTTATTTCTGTTACAGTTGTGCCGACTTTTGTAACCATGACACCAAAGGATTTGTATGGGTCTATCCCTTCACAACTCCCCCGTACCAACAATATATCTCTTCATGTATTTCTAACGACAATATATTCAGTCTTATTTCTATTTATCACGTGCCATTCCTGGTATTCTTTTAAGCTAACTTCGTAAGTATATAACATATTTCATCCTCATATTCAGCTATAATTACTTGATTATCCGCGAAGTGCAAAGTGAAGTGCTTCCCGTCATTGATAGCTAGCCCCATGCTGTGACAGAGCCGTCTCCAACGATCTAAAGCTGAATTCAAATATTCCTTGCCTCTAGATTCGCTAAAAACTCTACGTTTTGTTTTACAATACAAACAAAATTTACACACACACTGAATTGATGAATGTAACTGTCAAGAAAAGTTTCTTACCGGATATGGTTAACGAGAATCCTTTCGGATACAATAAAAAGAAAATAGGATCTGGAATTACGAATGATTCATTGTAATACGGAAGAGTAGAGGATTCTTGCGCTTTCGTCTTCAGATTTGCGAACAGGAGCGCTGCCGTAACGCACACGGACACCGTAGTTACCTCTCGCCACATCACAGTCTGTTAGCTTTTTGTTTTTGTTATCTATCAAACACTGAACTGTCTTCTTTAAAGAAACTGGAACATCAGATATTTATACCAGTTTAAATTCTTACGCTATTGTACATTCTTACACTTTATAAACTAAATTTAAATGCATACAGATACCTACTTCGTTTTTGTTTGACGTCATCGAAACGTATATTGTAGCAAAATGTGAGAATTACAAATATCTGAGAATAAATTTTAACAAGGAAGGGACAGACGATACAGAAATAAGGTGTAGAGTAAACAAAGCGAGAACAATAATTAAGTCTCTTAATGGAATACTGTGGAGCACCGAAATAGGAAAACAAAGGAAAATGAGAATATACAACACAGTGATTAAGAGCACATTAGTATATGGGTCCGAGACATGGTGAATGAAAGAACATCTGAAAAGAAAGATAGAAGCCACAGAAATGGACGCCTTAAAAAGAATATGTAGAACATCAAAATTAGACCGGGTCAGAAACGAAACAATTAAGCAACAAATGAATATAAAAAAAGAAACTGTTTTAGAACACATCGAGAAAAAAAAAAACAATTAATTTGGTATGGGCACGTGCGGAGAATGGGGGAGGAGAGGTTGCCAAAGAGAGTGATGAAATGGATACCACAGGAAAACAGAGAAAGGGGAAGGCCAAAATTAACATGGATACAGGTTGTAAGGAGATCAATGAGTGTACGAGGTCTAACCAAAGGAAACTGCATCGACAGGAGATATTGGCAATTAGGCATCGGACAACGTCGCAGGACGTTTTAACCCGAATAAATTCTTACGCTATTGTATATTCTAACACTTTATAAACTAAATTTAAATGCATACGGAGAGCTAATTCGTTTTTGTTTGACGTCGTCGAAACGTATAAAAAAAATACATTTGTCTTTCAGTGTCGTAAAACCTTAACTATGTGAAAACCACTGGTCTGGTTCCATGTTTTCACAGCCCTCTTAAATTTTCTTTTTTTTTCTTTTTGTTAGAAATACTGAAATCATATGTTACCAACAATATGTAAGAATTTTTGTCTTAAGCTTACACAGCAGGTGTTAATATTTCCAAAATTATTATTAAATAATTTATTTAATAATTATTGCTAAATATTATTATTATTAAAGTAACCCTGGGTGCTTTTACCCGAAATA
Source organism: Magicicada septendecula (assembly GCA_034769895.1). Taxonomy (NCBI): domain Eukaryota; kingdom Metazoa; phylum Arthropoda; class Insecta; order Hemiptera; family Cicadidae; genus Magicicada; species Magicicada septendecula. Next base: position 80,901,866 of record CM068368.1, on the reverse strand, counting down.
AGTGTCGGATATCGTTCAGCCAAAGATCTGACGTGACTGTTTTTGAACACTGTGTCGCTTTTTGCGGCCTAAAGAAGATCCCCGAGGGGGGGATACAAAACGTTGCTGACGATGCCGAGAAACCGTCCACGGGCAAACAACCCGGTATTTAATAATAATTTTGGAAATGTGTAAGAAGTTTTAACACCTTTAGTTTCTTTTTTGTACCAACATGTTACGGTTTTATTTTTTTTATATATATATAAAATTGGTACATAAATACATGAAGCCTATTTACAATTACTGCAGATTATTATTTATTTTTAAAGCCGGATTTTTTTTGGGGGGGGAGTAAGATATTCATTTCATCTATCTTGGACGTGACATTACTTATGATCAAGATAGAGATGTAGAAAATAAAGTGATGAATTTCACAAGAATGTGTGGAACGATTTGGAGAAGGTTGGAAAATAAATGTAGAATAAAAAAATAAAACTTTATAAAACAATGGCAATACCTACACTACTGTATGGTTCTGAAACTTAGGTCGTAAAGAAAAAAGATGAACAGAAGATAAAAACAGCAGAAATGAAATTACTGCGATCAATTAAAAGGTGTAATAGACGAGATCATATAAGAAATGAAGAGATAAGAAGTGATTTAGATATTTTTGCAGTTAATGAAAGGATTAAAGAATACAGAAGAAAATGGATTCAACACATAAATAGAATGGAAGAAAGTAGAATACCGAAGATGGGGTAAGATTACAACCCTAGAGGGAGAAGAAAAGTTGGTAGACCTACCAAAAGGTGGACCGTGGAATAGGAACAGGCCGCTACAGCCTAAAACCGTTAAGAAGATGATGATGTTTTGGGGGAAAATTTTCACAGTTACAGGACTTCGCGGCGCTCACAATGGCAAATATTAAATTGTTACTATAAGGATTTTTAAACTCCGACTGAGCCAAGCGAATAAGAAAGTATCGTGCAGATTAACAATATTATAGTTTGTGGGTCGTTAGTAAGGTACGATACCGTTTCAGGAGGAAAATATCGGTATGGAGAACCATACATGACTTCCATATTCTAAGATTTATATTTAAAATCATTTTCAGCCAAACAGCCAGGGAAGGAATTTTAGCAAAAAAATACTTCTTTCTTCCCAATAACGTAGTACACATATAAAAAATATTATCCCCTCCCCCTTCAACTATAATTTTGATTTATAGAAAATTACCCCCAGCCAGTTCAACTAGCCTCTTCATTTATAGATATTTCATCTACGTTTCTACAGTGGATTATTAAGATCTTATCAGGATACTTTATCAAAATTAAGTACTTTACTCATGTTACAACAAAAAATGTTTCAGGTAAACTGCCCTTTCCCCGTAACCGATCTTCACCAAAATCAACAGACATTGAGTTCTCTATAGCTCAGGCACATATGTAAAAAATTATTTGATTCTGTTTGAATTTACGGCAGTTATGGTTCGTCATATAAAAAATTACCCATGTTAAAATATAAAACATGAGATTTATAAAACATATCTAAGATTTATATTTAAAATCATTTTTGAAATAAAATATTTTCATAGAACCTACTAACGCTGGGGAAATCTGAGGAGCCAATCAGAGTTGGGCCTACCTGTCACTCTGCTGAATTTGGTGGAAAGTCCTGTCACTGTCGTCAAAGTATCAGCCTTGACAGGGTCCTCTTTTTCTGCAAAATGGGAGAGGAGGCTTGAGATGGAGTGAGTGACATGGTCCCCACCTCAATGAAGAACCCATTGTTTTATAAAAATATATTTAAATTTTGAAAACTGAAAATTCTTTTCTTGTTGTAAATATTTATATTTTATAATCAAAATGACTTTATCAAAAAACAAACATTATTTTTTTATAATAAGTACTTACATATGTTTCTTAATATGCTTACTTTTTCTTCAATGTTGATGATCATTTCCAAACATTCTGACAAAATTGTATCTACAGAACAGTTAACATTCCCCAGGTTTCCATTTATGCTAATTTCTCATTACACCTTCCACTGACGTATTATTAACCATTTCATAAACTATCGTATAATCTTTTCAGATTTTGTGGTACAAAATCTGAAATTTTCAGATTGCCTGGCAACAAAATTATTTTATTTTCAACAATTACCATTGTTTGAAAAAGTTTAAATGAATTTTCAAGTACTTTACTCTTGTTAAAACGTAAAAGGTTGCAGGTAAACTACCCCTTCCCCTTAACTGATCTTCACCAAAATCTAAAGGCCTTGAGTCCTCTACAATTCACTGACGTATGCAAAAAATTATTTGATTCTGTTTGAATTTGCGGCAGTTATCGTTTGCCATAGAAAATACGCTTGATAAAAAACGTTGCAGGTAAACTACCCCTTCCCCTCAACCGATCTTCACCAAAAACAATAGGTCTTGAGTACTCTACAAATCAGGGCTGTATGCAGAAAATTATTTGATTCTGTTTGTATTTGCGGCTGTTATCGTTTGCCATAGAAAATACCCTTGTTAAAAAAACGTTGTAGGTAAACTACCCCTTTCGCTTAACCGATCTTCACCAAAAACAATAGGTCTTGAGAACTCTACAATTCAGGGCTGTATGCGAAACATTATTTGATTCTGTTTGAATTTGCGGCTGTTATCGTTTGCAAAAAAAAAAAAATTTCCCTTGATAAAAAAAACCGTTGCAGGTAAACTACCCCTTCCCCTTAACCGATCTTCACCAAAAACAATAGGTAGCGAGTACTCTACAAATCAGGGCTGTATACAAAAAATTATTTGATTCTGTTTGGATTTGCGGCAGTTATCGTTTGCCATAGAAAATACGCTTGATAAAAAACGTTGCAGGTAAACTACCCCTTCCCCTCAACCGATCGTCACCAAAAACAATAAGTCTTGAGTACTCTACAAATCAGGGCTGTATGCAGAAAATTAGTTGATTCTGTTTGAATTTGCGGCTGTTATCGTTTGCCATAGAAAATACCCTTGTTAAAAAAACGTTGTAGGTAAACTACCCCTTTCCCTTAACCGATCTTCACCAAAAACAACAGGTCTTGAGAACTCTACAATTTAGGGCTGTATGCAAATAATCTTTTGATTCTGTTTGAATTTGCGACTGTTATCGTTTGCCATAGGAAATACCCTTGTTAAAACATAAAACGTTACAGGTAAACTACCCCTTTCCCTTAACCGATCTTCACAAAAAACAAAAGGTCTTGAGAACTCTACAATTCAGGGCTGTATACGAAACATTATTTGATTCTGTTTGAATTTGCGGCTGTTATCGTTTGCCAAAAAAAAAAATTTCCCTTGAAAAAAAAAACCGTTGCAGGTAAACTACCCCTTCCCCTCAACCGATCTTCACCAAAAACAATAGGTCGCGAGTCCTCTACAAATCAGGGCTGTATGCAAAACATTATTTGATACTGTTTGAATTTGCGGCAGTTATCGTTTGCCAAAAAAAAAAATCATGACAGATAGACACACAGACAGACACACACACAGACAGACACACACACAGACACTTTTCGGAAAACGACTTTTTTTCATGTTTTGAGTGTAGTAGAATCAGAATCTGCAATAATCTCGAACACGATTTTTTTTGCCATCACCATACTTCCATTCCTTAAGGAATATGGAAGTAAAAGTGAGTAATTCTTTAATGTGTTAATGTTTTTGTAAGGGAGGATCGCCCTTCAAAATGCGTATCTCAGATAGGTTCTGAATATTTTTGTAGCTGACAATCGTATCATCCATAATTAGACCAAATGGACCAAGAGCTCAGGATTCAAAGAGTAGACTGCTTAGGTATGTGATTGCATGTGCTGTCAAAGGAAAGACATGATGGAAGACCAAGTCGCAAGTAAGAGAACACATTTTATTTTTTAATATTTAGGTGACGTAACTACTAGAATGATACGAACAGCTGCAGTAGTTCAAATGCCAAAAAATATTTCTACGAGTCTCCAAAAAAATTGGAAATGAAAAATAATAACTTAGTTATAGGCTATGGATGTGGCGAAAAAGATGAGTAGAAATAGCTTTTCTCAATTGCGCCTCAATAATAGATCTAACGGCTATATAAATATGAAAAAGCTGTAGATAGTGCAAAGCGTCGTGATATTAAGTGATTATTGTTACCAAACGCAACTTGAGAGATTATTTTATTCACAGGTCACGCAGACTCCAGCCTGCAACGATCATCGATCCCTATCTCTCTGACTGATGTCCGACCTGAAGCTTGGGACATGACTCGTCAAGGACGAGAAGCTTACCTGTCTCTCGCGGAATCTCTGATGTGGGACAATTTTTACTTCCATATTCCTTAAGGAATGGAAGTATGGTGATGGCAAAAAAAATCGTGTTCGAGATTATTGCAGATTCTGATTCTACTACACTCAAAACATGAAAAAAAGTCGTTTTCCGAAAAGTGTCTGTGTGTGTGTGTGTCTGTCTGTCTGTCTGTCTGTCTGTCTGTCTGTGTGTCTGTCTGTGTGTCTGTGTGTCTGTAGATTTTTTTTCTATGGCAAACGATAACTGCCGCAAATTCAAACAGAATCAAATAATTTTTTTCATACAGCCCTGATTTGCAGAGTACTCGCGACCTATTGTTTTTGGTGAAGCTCGGTTTAGGGAAAGGGGTAGTTTACCTGCAACGGTTTTTTTTTAGCAAGGGTAATTTTGTTTGTTTGGCAAACGATAACAGCCGCAAATTCAAACAGAATCAAATAATGTTTCGCATACAGCCCTGAATTGTAGAGTTCTCAAGATCTGTTGATTTTGGTGAAGATCGGTTAAGGGAATGGGGTAGTTTACCTGTAACGTTTTATGTTTTAACAAGGGTATTTTCTATAGCAAACGATAACAGCCGCAAATTCAAACAGAATCAAAAGATTATTTGCATACAGCCCTAAATTGTAGAGTTCTCAAGACCTATTGTTTTTGGTGAAAATCGGTTGAGGGAAAGGGGTAGTTTACCTGCAACGGTTTTTTTTTATCAAGGGAAATTTTTTTTTTGCCAAACGATAACAGCCGCAAATTCAAACAGAATCAAATAATGTTTCGCATACAGCCCTGAATTGTAGATTTCTCAAGATCTGTTGCTTTTGGTGAAGATCGGTTAAGGGAAAGGGGTAGTTTACCTGTAACGTTTTCTGTTTTAACAAGGGTATTTCCTATGGCAAACGATAACAGCCGTAAATTCAAACAGAATCAAAAGATTATTTGCATACAGCCCTAAATTGTAGATTTCTCAAGACCTATTGTTTTTGGTGAAGATCGGTTAAGGGAAAGGGGTAGTTTACCTACAACATTTTTTTAACAAGGTTATTTTCTATGGCAAACGATAACAGCCGCAAATTCAAACATAATCAAATAATTTTCTGCATACAACCCTGGTTTGTAGAGTACTCAAGACCTTTTGTTTTTGGTGAAGATCGGTTGAGGGGAAGGGGTAGTTTACCTGCAACGTTTGTTATAAAGCGCATTTTATATGGTAAACGATAACTGCCGCAAATTCAAACAGAATCAAATAATTTTTTGCATACGCAAGTGAATTGTAGAGGACTCAAGGCCATTAGATTTTGGTGAAGATCGGTTAAGGGGAAGGAGTAGTTTACCTGCAACCTTTTACGTTTTAACAAGAGTAAAGTACTTGAAAATTCATTTAAACTTTTTCAAACAATGGTAATTGTTAAAAATAAAATAATTTTGTTGCCAGGCAATAAAATTATAATTTTTTCATTTTAATGTAAATTATGTATATATTAGAAAATATATCGTGCTTGGCAGGCAAGGATATTTCAGATTATAAGTCTTAGAATATGGAAGTCATGTATGGTTCTCCATACCGATATTTTTCTATGGTAAACGATAACAGCCACAAATTCAAACATAATCAAATGATGTTTTGCATACAGCCCTGTATTGTAGAGTTCTCAATACCTAATGGTGTTGGTGAAGATCGTTTAAGTGAAAGGGGTAGTTTACCAGCAACGTTTTATGTTTTATAAGGGTATTTTTTATGGCAAACGATAAGAGCCGCAAATTCAAACAGAATCAAATATGTTTTTGCATACAGCCCTGTTTTGTTGAGTACTAAAGACCTATTGTTTTTGGTGAAGATCGGTTAAGGGAAAGGGGTAGTTTACCTGCCACGTTTTTTGTTTTATCAAGGGTATTTTATATGGCAAATGATAACAGCCGCAAATTCTAACAGAATCATATAATAATTTGCATACAGCCCTGAAATGTACAGTTCTCAAGACCTGTTGGTTTTGGTGAAGATCGGTTAAGGGAATAGGGTTGTTTACCAGCAACATTTTATGTTTTATCAAGGGTAAATTTTTTTTGACGAACGATAACTGCCGTACATTAAAACAGAATCAACTACTCTTCTGCATACCTTTTTGAATTATACAGAACTCAAGGTCTGTTGATTTTGTTGAAGATCGGTTAAGGGAAAGGGGTAGTTTACCTGCAACGTTTTATGTTTTAACAAGGGTATTTTTTCTATGATGAACGATAACTGCCGTAAATTCAAAAAGAATCAACTAATGTTTTGCATACAGCCCTGAATTGTAGAGTTCTCAAGACCTATTGTTTTTGGTGAAGATCGGTTAATGGAATAGGGTAGTTTACCAGCAACGTTTTATGTTTTATCAAGGGTGTTTTCTATGGCAAACGATAACAGCCGCAAATTCAAACTAAATCAAATAATTCTTTGCATACAGGCCTGAATTGTAGAGTATCTAAGACATGTCGTTTTTGGTGAAGATCGGTTAAGGGAAAGGGGTAGTTTACCTGAACCGGTTTTTTATCAAGGGTAATTTTTTTCTATAGTAAACGATAACAACCGCAAATTCAAACGGAATCAAATAAGTTTTTGCATACAGCCCTGATTTCTTGAGTACTAAAGACCTATTGTTTTTGGTGAAGATCGTTTAAGGGAAAGGGGTAGTTTACCAGCCATGTTTTTTGTTTTATCAAGGGTATTTTCTATGGCAAACGATAACAGCCGTAAATTCAAACAGAATCAAATAATTTTCTGCATACAGCCCTGATCTGTAGAGTACCCTTCCCGGAATATTTGGCCGTAGTCCAATGTTTTCTACAAAACCAGACGTTTCGGCAATGCCATCGACTTCCATCATCAGTGAAAATCGAGTGCGATAACGTGAGGTGGTATACGTTAGTGACCACAGTACTGTGGTTAAGGCTGAAGCAGTAAGTAGAAAGAAGTAGTTTCTATGGTAATATTTCATTTCGAAAATGATTTTAAATATAAATCTTAGAATATGGAAGTCATGTATGGTTCTCCATACCGATATTTACTTCCATATTCCTTAAGGAATGGAAGTATGGTGATGGCAAAAAAAATCGTGTTCGAGATTATTGCAGATTATGATTCTACTACGCTCAAAACATGAAAAAAAGTCGTTTTCCGAAAAGTGTCTGTGTGTGTGTGTGTCTGTCTGTGTGTGTGTGTCTGTAGATTTTTTTTCTATGGCAAACGATAACTGCCGCAAATTCAAACAGAATCAAATAATTTTTTGCATACAGCCCTGATTTGTAGAGGACTCGCGACCTATTGTTTTTGGTGAAGATCGGTTGAGGGAAAGGGGTAGTTTACCAGCAACGGTTTTTTTTTATCAAGGGAAATTTTTTTTTTGGCAAACGATAACAGCCGCAAATTCAAACAGAATCAAATAATGTTTCTTATACAGCCCTGAATTGTAGAGTTCTCAAGACCTTTTGTTTTTGGTGAAGATCGGTTAAGGGAAAGGGGTAGTTTACCTGTAACGTTTTATGTTTTAACAAGGGTATTTCCTATGGCAAACGATAACAGCCGCAAATTCAAACAGAATCAAAAGATTATTTGCATACAGCCCTAAATTGTAGAGTTCTCAAGACTTATTGTTTTTGGTGAAGATCGGTTAAGGGAAAGGGGTAGTTTACCTACAACGTTTTTTTAACAAGGGTGTTTTCTATGGCAAACGATAACAGCCGCAAATTCAAACAGAATCAAATAATTTTTTGCATACAGCCCTGATTTGTAGAGTACTCAAGACTTATTGTTTTTGGTGATGATCGGTTGAGGGGAAGGGGTAGTTTACCTGCAACGTTTTTTATCAACCGTATTTTCTATGGCAAACGAGAACTGCCGCAAATTCAAACAGAATCAAATAATTTTTTGCATACGTCAGTGAATTGTAGAGGACTCAAGGCCTTTAGATTTTGGTGAAGATCAGTTAAGGGGAAGGGGTAGTTTACCTGCAACCTTTTACGTTTTAACAAGAGTAAAGTACTTGAAAATTCATTTAAACTTTTTCAAACAATGGTAATTGTTGAAAATAAAATAATTTTGTTGCCAGGCAATCTGAAAATTTCAGATTTTGTACCACAAAATCTGAAAAGATTATACGATAGTTTATGAAATGGTTAATAATACGTCAGTGGAAGGTGTAATGAGAAATTAGCAGAAATGGAAACCTGGGGAATGTTAACTGTTCTGTAGATACAATTTTGTCAGAATGTTTGGAAATGATCATCAACATTGAAGAAAAAGTAAGCATATTAAGAAACATATGTAAGTACTTATTATAAAAAAATAATGTTTGTTTTTTGATAAAGTCATTTTGATTATAAAATATAAATATTTACAACAAGAAAAGAATTTTCAGTTTTCAAAATTTAAATATATTTTTATAAAACAATGGGTTCTTCATTGAGGTGGGGACCATGTCACTCACTCCATCTCAAGCCTCCTCTCTCATTTTGCAGAAAAAGAGGACCCTGTCAAGGCTGATACTTTGACGACAGTGACAGGGCTTTCCACCAAATTCAGCAGAGTGACAGGTAGGCCCAACTCTGATTGGCTCCTCAGATTTCCCCAGCGTTAGTAGGTTCTATGAAAATATTTTATTTCAAAAATGATTTTAAATATAAATCTTAGATATGTTTTATAAATCTCATGTTTTATGTTTTAACATGGGTAATTTTTTATATGACGAACCATAACTGCCGTAAATTCAAACAGAATCAAATAATTTTTTACATATGTGCCTGAGCTATAGAGAACTCAATGTCTGTTGATTTTGGTGAAGATCGGTTACGGGGAAAGGGCAGTTTACCTGAAACATTTTTTGTTGTAACATGAGTAAAGTACTTAATTTTGATAAAGTATCCTGATAAGATCTTAATAATCCACTGTAGAAACGTAGATGAAATATCTATAAATGAAGAGGCTAGTTGAACGGGCTGGGGGTAATTTTCTATAAATCAAAATTATAGTTGAAGGGGGAGGGGATAATATTTTTTATATGTGTACTACGTTATTGGCAAGAAAGAAGTTTTTTTTTGTTAAAATTCCTTCCCTGGCTGTTTGGGTGAAAATGATTTTAAATATAAATCTTAGAATATGGAAGTCATGTATGGTTCTCCATACCGATATTTTATTTTTTGTTGAGTGCGAATAGTAGACACTAGATTGTTATGCTTGTGAAGAATTTTTGAGTTAAGCGCAAATTGAATATTGTTTGTTTTTACTATTTTTTCAGCTGCGTTACTGATTTACTGTTTAGTCTCTTGATGAACGGGCAAAGCAAGAACAGAGACTCTCGACGCTATTACAATCTCTTGTAGCCTATAGTCGGCTTGTAGTCTCCGTATATAATTTGGTACAAAATCATTGAGAAAAGGATAAAATTGTAAAGAGATGCAACGCGTACCTTTGTAGATCGTGAAATTTTGCAACTTTCAGAACGGAGGAAAAATAATTTCGGGGTAATGGGAACGGATTTCTCAAGACGGGCAGTGGAAATATCCAAATGGGAAGAGAGTGAAAAACAAACAGAAAGTTTATTGAAATTGTGAATGTTGTTTAGATCTCAACTGAGGAAATAGAAAAAAAAGGAAATTCGTACGGTACGGACAGGCCTAAGAACGGAAGGTAGACTTCTAGACTTCCGGCTTCCACAAAATGAATTGGCAGCCTTGGGAAAATGGGTAAAAGAAAATCCGAGACCCGGATGGAATCACATGGTTGAAAAAACATTAACACAGTGGAGATTGCTTCCGAAGGGACGGAACGACAAGGAAGACTTCAAAAGATTATTAGGAAACAGAAGACCAAAATAATGGGCAGAAAACGAAGGAGAGAGGCGAGGCAACTCTTTCTTGAGACTTTATTCTAAAAAGTCTCAGGTTTTATGCTGAAAATGTAATCACGTAAAGATGTTATCGAAGAAGTACACAGTTGGTATTAGTATCAGAAAAGTTACAATACTGAATAACCCGTCTTCATTGTGCGTGCTAAACTATGTGTTAGCAGTACTAAGGCTATTCGTATTTTAAGGTAATAATAACGTACCTAAGATAGAACCAACGCTTCTTCAAGGACTGATCAAAAATTGTACAAACCGAACCAGTGTATTCGAATACGAGTGAAACATTTTCCTTCTTAAATACAGTTTACAATGCAAACTTACCGCTATGGCATTTTACAGACAATTTCTCCTCTCAAAAATGTCAGTATTCATGACATTAACACAGTGTGTAGCTGTTATCATAAAACATAAAGTAAACTCTTAAAATATTCGTTTTACAAGAAAAATCAGATCGTTTGCATCATTGCATCATTCTATTTGCTATTATCTAAACACTAAATTATAATTGTCGACAATAGTAAGGGAAATACCCCCATTAAGTGTCAGAAACGTGATAATTCAACTGTAATCGATTGCCATTTTCTCGACGTTTAAATAATCTTTTCGTCGGCGCAGGAAACGCGTGTTGTCCTGAAATTCTGCGCGTGTGTGCTGCGTGTCGACTGCGTTCTTTAGAAATGTTACAAGATTGTTAATTATACATTACTTACAAATCATTCTATTGTATGACCCATAACTATTTTGATAGCGGTTGCATAACGATGAAATTAATGATACAAAGCCGAAAAAAGCCGACTGATCTTTCCACTAACATACACTTATTGCAACGGTGATTACCGTGTTTCATTAATTTATTATATTCAGAGGCGAACCTTCAGAGCAAGCAATGCAATCAGTGTCTGCTCAAAGAAAATCAAGAAAAAGTAAATAAATGATTACGTAATCGACATTGTTGTTGTCACCAAAAACGTACCGCGGTCAATTGCGACCCAATCGTATAAAAACCCGATCTGTTCCAACCAAGGGGGGAATTTGAACCCGGTCAATTGCGACCCGTTCAATTGCGATCGAAAATGACGTCCTGTAAGCTACAAACATAGACTACATCTACCGAAAGGCGTGTGAAGAGATGAAGACTCAGACTTGGAACGGTAATGCGCTACGACAGTTTCCGATGTCTATATACTGTTACGACCAGTCAACTTTCTCTGTCCTATCGTAGAGTAAACTTTATGCTGTCGTAACGTGGTGCCAATCGTTACTAACATTTTCCTGTTGTTATTATTATTATACACAAATTCCGTTATAATTCTATTCATTCCTAGCCCAACTTAACGTAACCCAACCCAACTTAAACTAACCTAACCTAACCTAACCTAACGTAAAAAAATATTGGAAGAAAGAGGTTACTCGTACAAATTAAAATATTACAGAATTGAAATCTCATCGAAGTTTAGAATAGGAACTATTCTACTAGTTGCAACAGATTTGGTACGGGGCGCAATTGACCAGGTAAGAACAGGTGAAAACGTCGATTCGTCGCAACTGACCAAAACTGTTTCACACGCCTTCTTGTCTCTCATCTTTTGAAAATCGACGGCGCATTTATCACCTGTCTTCCAGTCAAAATGATATTGATGACTGGATTTGATCAGAGTCATTAATATCACTTCGCTTCCAGTTCTGTGCGCCGTTTTAACAGCTGACTGATCGCTCCGTCCCCAAGGCAATCACTTCAAAAAACTCTTCGGTGCATTAAGTATGAGTTGGCCATCATTTCAGAAATCTAGGATTTATTTAGCATTCCATAACAACGCTTTCATTATCTACCCGTATTTTTTGCATTAGACTACAGTTATAAATACTTAGACCTATAACAATCTAACCTACGAGTACGATGGTTTGCTGGTATCTATGTAGAATGCTAAACCGCACAGCACCTGGCTCTCATAGACGCAAAAAGCAAGCACTCTTTTAGTAGTGTTTTAAGCCGATAGGAGCGCTAGCAGTATCCCGGCTCGGTAAAAATGCGGACACTTTTTATCTTGTTTATTGTTTTGGTTATCGCTGTTTGAGATGAGCTCCCCGCGGTGTATCTAGGCATAGGCTGTTGAAATCATTTTTTTTTTTTTAACTAGAAAGTAGAATCTCAGCTTGCTAAACGCCATTTTTTTAATCCTCATACTAATTACACTTGATGAATATTTTTCTCACAGCGGCGATACAAATAAATCTGTACCTGAATAATTTTTAATGATTTTATAGAATTGGAATTTTATGTAGGCCTATGTGTGCTTATAGCCGAATGCTTGCCGTACCCATCAGGGCAGGAATCGCTACTGGTTACATTGCATAGTAGCAAATCTTTCCATATGCTGTACCGGTAATAGCAATAATTATGTTTCTTTTTGTGTTCTGAAGTTGGTGATAATGCCAATAATAACAAATGTACACCACGAAAAGATGAAATTTTATTAGTATCTCTACGATAAAACGAGTACATTAGGATCAAAGATGGACTACCGCCATCATCATCATCATCATCAGCCGTGGCTCTTCAACCCTTGGTGGGTCTTGGTCTGCTCCAAGAGTCGATTCCATTCTTCCTTATTGCGTGCACTGGCTTTCCAGTTTCTTATGTTCAGCTTTCTGAGGTCCTCCTCTATCTGGTCTTTGAATCTACTTTGGGGTCTTCCCCTTGTTCTACTACCCACTGGTTTCTGGTAGAAAATATGTTTCATAGGCTGTCCTTCCTCCATTCCCTCTATGTGTCCAACCCACCTCAGCCTGTATATTTTGATTATCCTGACAATATCCGGCTCTTTGTAAAGATGGTATAGTTCATAATTATAGTGCCTGCAGCACATTCCATTTTCTTGTACTCCTCTAAATATCATTCTTAGAATCTGCCTTTCACAGGAACCTAGAAGTTTCGCACTATTTTTTGTCATTGTCCAAGTTTCTGAATCATATGTCAGCACTGGCCTGATAAGTATTTTGTAAATTTTTTATTTCATGCTTCTTGAGATGAAGCTTCTCATGTCAGGTGCTTTTTAATCCATATGTTTTATTTGCGAGATATATTCTTCTTCGTATTTCAGTGTTGGTGACGTTAATGCTGGTTTATCAGTGAGCCAAGATATATGAACTCTTGTACTGCCTCTATATTTTTTCTATATTTTTTGTGCCTATTTAAAGGTTTTGGACTACTGTCAGTTTCATAATTTTACAGTAGAGTTACTTTTATGTTTCAAGTATTGTTACTTTAAAAATCTCTATGTAATTTTTCAAAAATCAAAACTGACAGTTATAAGAACTCAAAAATTAAGTTTCCATGTTAATTTTATGTTTTGAACAGATAAAATTGTAATTTAAAAATACAGTTATCCACTTCTGAAGGTAAAACTACTTGTTGCCCATTTTTGCAGCTCACAGTGTGACACTTGACCATTTTTGCTAGCAAGTTTTTTTTCAGGGGATTGCTTTCAAGAGTAAAACATAATTAGTTTTGTATTTACACTTTCTTAGTACTACAGTAATTTTTATACACAATTAAAAAGTTAAATAATAAAATCACACAGTGGAAAATTGTAAAAACTTTATTTACAAAATTAAAGAACACAAGAAAATAAAATATTTAATAAAAGTAACCACAATTGGTAAGTAAAATGACAGTGTTAAAAACAACTGAAATACTTCGTTACATTATAATCAGTTGCAAACAAGATTGAAAACCAAACAAAATTAAATACAAACAAGTTTTATTTTAAATAATATAAACTTCACGTGAGGATGTCAGTGATTATGTTTATCAGATTTCAAGATTCTCTTGACAGTTCACTAAGATTGTGGCCACTGAAGATTGTGGGTTGATAACCACAAGAACAACATTCTCATCATCTAAAGTTTTACCTAATAGAATACATTCACACTGGTCCTCATCTTGTTGATTACTCATATGATCTTCAAGACTGAAGGGTATCTGGTCGGCCTTCAAAATGCGCACCCATACGGACATATGAAAGTACAAAGTAATGTGATTTTTAACATTTAATGACCTCAACTGAGTGAATTAATCTGAAGATGGAACATATATGTTCTGAAACGCATCATTTTAAATAAAAAACGAAGTCACATGATGGGTCTAAGGTAATTTATTATAAATTATTTTCTACTCATGGCCAAAGTGTTTAGTCCGTAATTTTTCTATATCCTTTACTTTCTCAGCTTTCACTTTTACACAATAGACAATAAGGATAGGCTTTGGATGCACTTTATCAAACATTTTACCACTTTTGCATATTATACGTTCTCTACCAGTATTGATGTTGTAACTGAGCTCTCCTTTTACTAAAATTTTACCACTTCTGCTTTTCCTTAGCAATATTCTTCTACATTGTGAGATTTTAAAATGCAATTGAGTAGCAGTTTTTAAAGACTTTCTGGCCTCCTATTTCCAATCATAAGGTACCAAGTCTTTTTCAATAAGTTTTACATTTCCATACAAATGAAATTCATTATGATATTCAACCTTATTAATGACAGTATTTCATCGTTTTAATGCCCTCTTCATTAACCCATAAACTTTATCAGAAGGTAAAAAAGAGTGTCCAATTATAGGGTAAATCAGCTCTACTTTAGTGACATTTTTTGGTGCATAAGATGAAAGCCATACGCCACACATGCATAAAATATTAATTTTTTTTATTTTAGCCAGCACAACCATCAGCTACAAGCCAGACAGAAGAGTAACCAAGTAATATCAATATATAATTCAATCTATAACATATTATAGATCTACAATATTCAATATACAATAATACAACCTATATAAAATAAATATTTAAATTTATCAGATGTCACATAAGTTTTAACTTCATGTCAGTTAAATAAAAGTTATATTTTTGATATTTTCTTTCATTCTTTCTCTCTAGCTCTCAAATTTTTATGTCAAGTATTACTTGAAGTATTTAATTTTTAGTTTGAATTTACACAATTTCATACAATTTCAATCATCTGTGCTGGCATGATGGATAATTTAGGTAATCCTTTTGCTGAATATCTGAAAAGGAAGAACAAATTGCTTATATTAAAAAACAAATTCACTCATGTGCATATGAACACTCGCTCACCCACACATATTCCCAAAATTATATCATAATGTATTGCTATTTTATGTGTGAAGTTCGCAGCTAAAATAATAATAAATCACTTATGTTAAATCTTAGCCTAACATCCAGAGATGACGTGAAGTGTTGAAAATAACAGAAAGGTTTTTAACCTTAGCTGTTTTGTTTCGAATTTTTTCTTATAATCCCAGACTCTCCATACATACCGTCGTATATTATTCATTTTTGTAAATTCAGTATCTTTAAAGTTAGCGTTCATGTTACATGCTAAAGCCTGATTTGTTCAAGTATTGCTATAGAACAAAATGATCAGACATCATGACACATTGCTATTTTCAAACATTCATCATCATCATCTTCTTCATGGATTAAACTATGGATGGTTTGTTCTGGTCTCAAATAGGCAAAGATTAGAGCTGGTCACTCCAGCGCTTCCTCGGACATCCCATACCTCTCCGTCCCCTCAGCTTATAATTCCAGAGTTGTTTGGGGATGCGGCAGTCAGCCATTCGGCAAAGATATTCCCACCAATTCAGCCGATATTGGGCAATCCTGTTGAGTATACTCATAATATTCAGTTCCTGCTGTATATCTGTGTTTCTTCTATGATCATGGATAGTATACCCTGCCACATGCCTGAGAAATCTCATTTCAGCCGCTTGGATGCAAATGCCCTGACCTTTCATTAAAGTCCAATACTCAGTCACAGACCCATAAAGAAGTGTGGGAAGAGCCATCACCTTGTAGAATTTTAGGTGTGTTCCTTTACTTGCTGACTTAAGAGGTCGCCTAATGGTCCTGCACATAAGGTTGAACTTATGCAACTTATTCACAATGCCGTTGCATACGTTATAAGACACACTGTAGCCCAGGTATTTGAAATTGGTAACTTGTTCCAGGACAGTATCGACTATGTTTTTTTCAAACGTTAATAACTAAAAAAAAATTCATATTGAGATGTCATTAATGTGATATTACATGAATCTGTGTTTTTCAAAGGTTCATTCCTGACATAAAAATTCAGTCCACAAACAACTTATCTTATTTACTTACTTCTTACTTCTTGCTACGTGCATCCAATTCATCCGCAATCGATGGCACGATGCACCTCGTACACTTGAGCAGCCAGAACCAGTAGTTTTTTATCTCTCAAAATTGTTTTCATTTTTGTGTCTTGGTCCAATTTACTAAGTTGCTCCTTCACCCTTATTTTCTTGCACATCTGGTGATGCGTACATTCCAGGAGTATGTGTTGCAGTGTCTCAATCCCAGTGCCACACCTCCTGCACAAGGGGGACTCAGTCAGGTTGAATCAGTGAAGGTAGTGTTCTGTGATTATGTGCCCTGTTCTGGCTCTAGAAATGAAAGTCTGGATTTGTCTGTTGGTATTTTTATACATCTTGAGATCACTGGGTGTTTGTTGAATCTCGTAAAGTTTTTGTGCCACTGACGATGTTTTCCATTCATGTGTCCACACGTCCTTATATGTTTGCTTGATGTAGTTTATGCTGGATGTAAGAATTTCCACCTTTTGTGGTTTAGGTTCCATACTAGCCGCCAACTTTGCGAGTTCATCTGCTCTCTCATTCCCCATTATGTCTATATGACCCGGAATCTACTGGAAGCATATTTCTTTCTTTAAGCCTTGAAGTAAGTGTTGAATGCTGTGTATATAGTAAAAATAATGTGTTGGTCTGTAAAATGCAATCGCCTGCAATGATGACTTGGAATCAGTAAAAATGCAAACCTGCATGGCCTCTATTCAGTGCAGAACTGTAGAGCTGTGTAGATGGCCAGTAATTCTGTTTCCAGGCTCGATGATGCCAACAGTGGAATGGGATATTCAATTTTTAAATCCGGTATGAACACACTAGAGCCTGAATGATGATTACTTGTATTCAATGAGCCATCTGTATAAATATGAAGGTAGTTCTCGTATCTGGATTTGATCACTTCCATGATAGCTTGCTTCAGTTTTTTTCTACGTGCTTGCTTTGTTAACCCATAAGGCAGTTTGGTCTCCATAGTCGGCACTGACCAGGACCAATAAATCAAAACAGTCATTTTTTATAATAATTGCCTCTTGGTCTTTTTTATGTTTCTTTTCCACATCTCGGGGGGTTGAAACCTTTATCTTGTTTTGTCTTGAGTTATCACTGATATTTGTTGTTCAGTTTCTTTGTGTGGAAATAATACAACACACTTTTATTTTTAATATCACAATAAATAATCGCAAAACTAAGTTGCAACAATAACACAACTCTGTGACAGTTACATAGTCACGTGACCCAAACCTAGCAATTCGATTGGTACAGAATGCAACAGTCGGTTTTTGAAGCCAACTTCAATATAGTTGTCCTTTTTTTGAAATGCCATCCACTCAGTTGCAGGAAAAGAGGTATGTCTCGAAGAACTTGGAGACATGATATGGAGGAGCATATGAGGAAGAGAAATGTATAGAGACTACAGACTACAAAGATAGAAGCAGAGATTACTGGTAGTTGAAATGCAGGTTGCAATTAATGCCATAGGCTCCCTACGATTATACACACACAAGGAAAAGGAAAAGAGATAATATGGAGAGAGAAATGCAATACTGAATATGGATCTAGAAAGTGCCAGATGTGTGGCTGTACACATCTAAACTAAATTAATTTATATAATTAGTCTTCCTTATTTCCCAGAAGTAGTGTTTTTTTATAATTGTTCCTAAATTTCCACTTGTATTAGAGTTGCAATGCTCTGCACTGTAGTACTTTTATAAATATCGGTATGGAGAACCATACATGACTTCCATATTCTAAGATTTATATTTAAAATCATTTTCAGCCAAACAGCCAGGCTGTGTCTTACCTGCCTTTTTATTGCTGTATTAAATGAAAAATATTATATTACATTAAAATGAAAAAATTATAATTTTATTGCCTGGCAACAAAATTATTTTATTTTTAACAATTACCATTGTTTCAAAAAGTATAAATAAATTTTCAAGTACTTTACTCTTGTTAAAACGTAAAAGGTTGCAGGTAAACTACCCCTTCCCCTTAACCGATCTTCACCAAAATCGAAAGTCATTGAGGCCTCTATAATTCAGGGACGTATGCAAAAGATTATTTGATTCTGTTTGAATTTGCGGCTGTTACCGTTCGTCATAGAAAATACGCTTGATAAAAAAACGTTGCAGGTAAACTACCCCTTCCCCTTAACCGATCTTCACCAAAAACAATAGGTCTTGAGTACTCTACAAATCAGGGCTGTATGCAAAACATTGTTTGATTATGTTTGAATTTGCGGCTGTTATCGTTTGCCATAGAAAATACCCTTGATAAAAAAACGCTGCAGGTAAACTACCCCTTTCCCTTAACCGATCTTCACCAGAAACAATAGGTCTTGAGAACTCTGCAATTTAGGGCTGTATACAAATAATCTTTTGATTCTGTTTGAATTTGCGGCTGTTATCCTTTGCCATAGGAAATACCCTTGTTAAAACATAAAACGTTACAGGTAAACTACCCCTTTCCCTTAACCGATCTTCACCAAAAACCGTAGGTCTTGAGAACTCTACAATTCAGGGACGTATACGAAACATTATTTGATTCTGTTTGAATTTGCGGCAATTTTCCCTTGATAAAAAAAAACCGTTGCAGGTAAACTACCCCTTTCCCTCAACCGATCTTCACCAAAAACAATAGGTCGTGAGTACTCTACAAATCAGGGCTGTATGCAAAAAATTATTTGATTCTGTTTGAATTTGCGGCAGTTATCGTTTGCCATAGAAAAAAATCTACAGACAGACACACAGATAGACAGACAAACAGACACACACACACACAGACACTTTTCGGAAAACGACTTTTTTTCATGTTTTGAGTGTAGTAGAATCAGAATCTGCAATAATCTCGAACACGATTTTTTTTGCCATCACCATACTTAAGGAATATGGAAGTAAAAATGTCTTTCATACAGTTAAAAACAAACAAAAAAGTCAGTAACAAGAAATGTTATATAATTTATTGATTGTTTTCTTATTTTTAGTGCTGTTATTCTTTTTTTGTTTTTTTTTTTCTATTTTTAATACAGTAACTTCGCCATATGTTTCAGAATGCACAGCAAACATTTGGTTAACTTTGCATTGTTAGTTTTTTCTAGATCAAGGTACACACAGTTGCTAAAAAATGCTAAGTTGCCTTTGCAACTTTCTCACCTTAACATTGTTGGAATTACTATTTGCTGGGTTGTTAGGCTGTAGTCTACTGCTTCTATTTAAAACAAACATATAGTCTCAGTACTAGGGTGAAGTGGTGAACACCGTGCCAATTTATTACTCACTTTTATACTGAAGATGGCCTCCGATGGTGAGGCCAAAACATCTGTTTTCATAGAAACAGTAGACCACTGCCTACAGCCAAACAGATAGCAATTCCAACAATGTTGATGCTGGCCGTCAAAGTCTAGGGAATTCCATACTTCTCACCTTAAGTTAACGTGGTGTGTTTCAGTTCTGTTTAAAATGCATTTTCAATTTATCCAATAATGTTCAGTGGTGGCAGCACTGTTAGTGTTAGTACACTAACAATAGTTACTAAACATATCGGATTTATCTAACTGAGCTTTAAAAAAAAAAGCAACTTGTTTACAAAAAAAAAAGTCTTTTCAGGGAAGGAACTCTTCAGCCAGCGGTGGCTCATCAGGGGAGGCAAGGAAGGCTAAGCCTCCCCAGTAAAATTTAGAAATTATTAAAGAATAAACAACTAGTAATAGGCTCTGATTTTTATTGTAACTGAACTTGTAATCACAATTTGGATTTTAAGTTATTTGATTACTTACAAAAAAAACTTTGTAATTACGCATTATCGATTATAGCGCTGAATACCAGCAGACAGAGGCAAGGATCTGAGTAGCTGCTGTAGTACCCATACAGCTGTGTGAATTATGCCCAGCAAGTGGTGGGGGTACGCTACTGAATCTGTAACCACGCCACGGTGAGTGAATTAGCCTCTCGCCAGGAGCGAACCTAGGGGGGTGTGGGGGATGTATGCCCCCTGAAATTTGAAAAAATTAAAAAATGGAGCAAAAATTTTAAACGGGTTGTGTGTTTTTGAAAATTAATTAATTGACTTCCAAGATTTGTCAATTTTAAAAAAGTGCTATTTAGGTCAATGACAAGTTTAAGTAATCTACAATAATAGGCCTTATACTCAGTAATAAATATAAAAGATGTTGAAAAGTGAAAAGAAGTCGACTTGAAAGAGAGTAGGAGGACACGATTTTCCGCTGGTTACAAGCAACTTGAAACATACGATTTATGCGATGATGTGCTTTACACTATGCTTGAGCCATGTCGGCTGATTTATTTAATTCCACAATGAATGAACTGTTTGCTTTTACTCGCTAGTTGGCCATAAACCAGTTCTTAAGATGCACGTCAGTTCTTAGTTGCGACGTAGCACAGCCGCAGCGGTAGTACTGCTTTGTTTATGCATGGTCTGAAGTTAACCTCACTCTGGTGAATATCGCTTTGTGTTTTGTATTCTTTTTTCCTTTATGACTGTGTAGTTATTCGTTAAAGTGAATAGCATTTTTATACATGATATCGGCATTTATTTGTTGTGTTCAACATGTCAAAAAGGAAGTCTACGATTGAAGACTTTTTTAAACGCAAAACACCCGTGGTTACTTCCGTTTCCTTGACTTTTGCTTCAGCTACTGAAAACCAAGATGGTGTGGCACAAATATAAATTATCCTCTTTCAAAAATTATTACATCAGGTATGTCTACACATCTAGAGGTATATCATAATGAACGTTATGAATGTGATAGACTTGATACAGGCCTTTATGTTGGAAGGGACTTGTCAATTAAAGTTAAACATTCTTTGTTAAAAATGTGTGGACTCCCTCTGAACTCTACAGATTTCCCCCTGGGCAAAGAAACCTAAAGTTTCAAAAAAAATGGTTGCCAGAATTTCCTTGGCTTGGCTATTCTGAATTTAAAGGAGGAGCTTACTATAAATTTTGCTCAATTTTCTCAAGTGAACACAGTGAGGGTAGGAAGGGGGCTCATGTGAAACTTGGATTATTAGTTAGACAATCATATTCTCGTTGGAAAAAGCTAAAGAAGATTTCAGACTTCATGAAGATACTGAATACCACAAAAAGTTTTCAGTTATGGCTCAGAATTTCATTTCTGTTCTAAAAAATAAATCTGCCGATGTGTCCTCTCAGATTGATTCTGCAAGAAAAATGCAGTTGTGAAAAATCACAAAAAGCTCCTGCCCACCTATTGAGAATGATGGTAATTTCTGGGCCCTTCTGTGGTATAGAATAGATGGGGGAGATGAAGTTCTGAGGCAGCATGCAACTACCTGTAGTTTGAATGCTTCATATTTAAGCTACAAAATTCAAAATGATATCATTGAGACATGTCGAGACATAATCCAAACTCAGCTTGTTGATAAAATAAATGAAGCTGAATGTTTTAGTATATTAGCTGATGAAACCTCTGATATCTCTGGATCACAACAGTTTTCTAAGACCATAAGATATACTACAAATGATAAAAATGGTAAATTAACACTCTGTGAAGACTTCTTAAAGTTCATGCCTGTATGTGACCTAAAAGGAAAAGCCCTAGCTAATACTGTTTTGGACAGTTTACAGGAACTACGGGTTAACATAAAATACATACGAGGACAAGGATATGATGGTGCAACCTCAATGAGTGGCCCATTTCAAGGTTGTGCTGCGATAATCCGTGAAAAGTTCCCACAAGCTGTATATGTACACTGCACTTAATTTGGCCCTCTGCCACTCTTGCAATATATGAACAGAAATTAGTGTATATATATGCATTATATATATATATATATATATATATATATAATTTGTGATGTTTTCAATTTGTTTCTTCTGCAAGTAGATAATATTGTATGTTTTTGTATGTTTTTAATTAATTTTATATTTTCAATGTTTGGAAACTGGTGGTTATTATTTAGACAATGTGTGGCTAAATTAGATTTATTTAAATCTAACAAGACGATCTATTTAAAATTATAAATTTACTAAAAAATAAAAATAAATGTGAATAAAATACTATATAAACAAAATTTCAAATATAACCGAGAAAACAGCTGCTGAAGAAATAAACATTAAAACAATCGTTAACTAATCGACCTAAATCGATTATCAGTTATTTTATTTTACGTTAAAATCGATACAACTTCGATTATTCGTTACTTTTATATTAATAGAATTATTACGATTGTTATTAATTCACTTAGAAACCTCTGTTGATACTGATATTTTTCAGTGAAACGTGCATCAGGTGTTAAAAAGAATATACAATATTATCTACTTGCAGAAGAAACAAATTGAAAACATCACAAATTATATAATTACTGCAAGAAGCATCGAGTTACTTATATAGAAAATGATATATGTATATGTATGTATATATATATATATATATATATGCATTATATGGTGTCATCAGAAATTGTTTGGGAACAATGAAAGAAATAATAACATTTTTCAGAGTTTCTCCCTCTGTGTTTAAATATATTGTTCATTAAACTATAAAGTTTTACCTTAATCCGTCAATGTGATCGCTTAACTTTTCTTCTTTTCTTCTAACGCGTTTCGGATTGTTAATCCATCATCAGAGGTTAAAATAATTCGTCAGTTAAGACTTCGTTAAACATTAAAAGTTACGTAAAAGACATTTAAAAATTACACTAAAAGAACATTTAAAAATATAGTCCACAAACACAGCGACGTAGCGGATGCGAGTGCGCACTCAATACCGGTCAGCGACGTACTGCACAGTTTATTGGAGTTTTCATGTTATCTATTGATGTGTTGGGGTATGTATTCTATGGCTATGTTATCTATAATCTTATCGTATAGTGTATGCGATTTAAATGCCAATTGTTCGTTTAATATATTATTGGGATTATTTCTGAAGGCTCGGTAAATTTCGAACTCTTCTACCGCATCCATATATCGTCCTTTTCTGCAAATGTGTAAGGGTTTGCAATTTGTCTCAAAATTTGTATAATTATGATTTAATGTGACGAGATGTTTAGCGTAGTTTGATTTATTTATATTTGAAATGCTCGTGGGTAAGTGTTCTTTATATCTTTCGAAAAAGGTCCTGCCAGTCTGACCAATGTCAGAACACTTACCCACGAGCATTTCAAATATAAATAAATCAAACTACGCTAAACATCTCGTCACATTAAATCATAATTATACAAATTTTGAGACAAATTGCAAACCCTTACACATTTGCAGAAAAGGACGATATATGGATGCGGTAGAAGAGTTCGAAATTTACCGAGCCTTAAGAAATAATCCCAATAATATATTAAACGAACAATTGGCATTTAAATCGCATACACTATACGATAAGATTATAGATAACATAGCCATAGAATACATACCCAAACACATCAATAGATAACATGAAAACTCCAATAAACTGTGCAGTACGTCGCTGACCGGTATTGAGTGCGCACTCGCATCCGCTACGTCGCTGTGTTTGTGGACTATATTTTTAAATGTTCTTTTAGTGTAATTTTTAAATGTCTTTTACGCAACTTTTAATGTTTAACGAAGTCTTAACCGACGAATTATTTTAACCTCTGATGATGGATTAACAATCCGAAACGCGTTAGAAGAAAAGAAGAAAAGTTAAGCGATCACATTGACGGATTAAGGTAAAACTTTATAGTTTAATTATAATAATTGTGACGCGGATACCAATACAATGACTTTATATTGTTCAAGAAAACAGTTCAATTAATTCTTCAAAATGAACAAGATTACTTAAATTTTGTGAAACTAGGTGGGTTGAACACTTAGACACAATTATACTGTTTAAGGACATGTTTGATGTTATCTGTATGGCTCTGATGGAAATTCAAGAGGATAATAATTCAGATCCTGAGTCATCAAGCAAAGCATATACTCTATTATCAATAGTTGAGAAGTGCAGTTTTGTGACAGCCATGACCACTGTAAGTAAAATCTTTAGTATGTCACACCACCTTCCGACTTCTCTGCAGGCAGAGACAATTGACCTTGTTTATTTCCTAAAACATGCGGACAACCTCAAGAAAGAAATTCAGGAAATTAAGAATAATTGTGAATCAAATTTCACCTTGTTTTTATGGATGTGATGCATGTTTGCAGTTCCGCTGAAGTGAGCATTGAGATTCCTAGGAGAGCTTCAAAGCAAACAAAAAGAGACAATTATGGCACAGGAGACCCAGAAGCTTACTACCGTCTTGCCATAGACAACCCATTTCTGGATTACTTCCTGCAACAACTTGATGAGCGCTTCCTTAATCACGGAAAACTGCTAGAATCTCTTCAGTATCTTCTTTCTCAGCACTGTTGCTCAAGATGTGAAGGAAAGTGTACCTACTTTATCATAGTTTTGGCCTGAAGATGTGGCATTCTCTAGTGAGACTTTTGAATCAGAGATAGTTATGTGGAAGAAGAAATAGTTGGAACGTGATACTACAAAACCTGAAAGTACTTTATCACCTGCCTAAATGAATGTGAAAAAAGTATTTTCCCTTCTGTTCATATATTTTTAAAAATTGGTGCCACTATTCCAGTATCTACAGCAACATGTGAGCGATCCTTTCAGAAGAGTAAGGAGTTTTACAAGAAGTGCAACAGGTCAAGATCGTCTGAATGGTTTGGCTTTGCTATCAATTCATAGAGACATTTTTGTTGACCCAGAAGAATACAAATTAGCACAAAACAGATCACAAAGACTTGAATTTGTCCTGTAAAAACTGTTGTCAGGAATAACTTTCTAAGAATTTTTATATTTTTAACTGATGTTAAATAAGGACATGTTTATATATTTTAGCTTAATTTTACATGTTGATAACTTTAATCACAAAGCACATAATGTGAATGAGTTTTAATTTTTTAATATTATTTTTCATAATGCGACATGGTTTGTAGTAATACCTAGCTCTAAGAAACAAAATATTGTAAAATTAAACACATGTCCATTTAAAATTTTACGTGTTCTTGTACGTGGTAACCCTCACTTTCTTAATTTTAGCGTTCTCTTTTAAGTATTTATATTCCACAGAAAAGTATTAATAAACTTCTAAGACAAACTGGAAGCCTATATGATGTACGTTTTTAATTGATTTTAATTAAATTAGTGAATTACAACTATTATTTGCCCATTATTTTTAATTTATTGGTACGATTTTCATTATAATATGAGAAAAATTACACTCTAAGAAAATGGTATGTGGTTGAAAAAATCCCCCCCCCAAAATGAAATCCTAGGTTCGTCCCTGCCTCTTGCCACGGTTTAATGTGGTTTGTGTTAGTTTTACACAATCTTTACGTTCTTGTGTTCCTTGTGCATGTGTATTATTATTATTTTTCTCTTCATGGTGTGTGTTTGTGATCTCTACTATGATGATAAAATGGATTTAGCAGAAAAAAGTAAAAGTGATATTGCAGTATCGAACATTACTGGGAAAATCACTTTCCTGGTTGAGTGATTTTGAGTGAAGTGAAATACTGAAACGTGGTCGTCGTACCCCAAAATTTTTTTTTCCTAAAAGGCCAATCTCGAACTTTCCAGTCGTCATTGTCTGATCAACATAATGGCTATGAAGTAGTGGAGTAAAGTAGAAGTTATTCTGATGGCCCTGCTTACTGTAAAGCAATATAATAATAATAATAATATTATTATTATTATTATTATTATTATTATTATTATTATATAATATTCCTGGATTCAAGATCGTCTTAGCACCATTCCTTTAGTTTCCATTCAAAAAGGAATCCTCTGCAAATTGAAAAATTAACCAACATGGCATGGTGATATTACTGACAATTCTGAGATAAGAAGGGCCATTGAGTGAATTTTCTGGAGGCTTACAAGTAAATTCATCATAGCTTACCAAATATATTTCTACTCAGAAGTTAACTTCTTTGCTAGGGCAAAAGTAAATTAATCTTCGGTAATCTTGTTAAAGATACGCATATATTTCTAATAAGACGTGTATGCTGTAAAAATCAGACAGCTCTACCGTAATTAATAGAGGGGGGGGTGCTACGACTGAGCACAGCTCAGGTGACTGCTCAAAGCCTCCTCATCCTCACCACTCACCGGCCGCCACTGTCTTCAGCATTTTTACTATAAAATGCCCTGCACATCCTGCAAACCAATGTTCAAAGACAAAACATAAAAATAAGTTTATAAGTTTAGAATGGCAACTCCACAAAGAAAATTGAGACAGCCGGGTTTAGAGTGAGAGATACATATAAATTAGTGGTAGCAGATAGTATATTCAAGATTTTAATCTACAACTGCAAAAACAGGCTTGTAGAAACTGAAACTTATAACAGACATGTTATAAAAACACAAAACATCAATATTAATGTAAAATAAACTAAAGGTTTTTTCTTATTTATCACCAAGTTAGCAATGCACGTGTGAATAGATTTCTGAAAAATTATTACACCATATGTGCATGTATACAAAATAGTATAACAACTTTGTGACACTATCAGAACACATCTAAAAATGGCCTTAGATATCTTTGGTGACAAGAATTCTCATTTTAAACATACATATTTATCAACGTTTATTAATAGATATGAACAAATAATGTATACAAATTGTCATATTTGAAGACTACAACAATTAACCTACCAGTAACTGATGTCAGTAATCCTGTATATGTAATAAACGTATCTTATCAGTTTAAAGTACATTTATGTTTTCAAAGCACAAAGTAGACCCATTGTCCAAATCAATGTCAAATATATATATTTATTATTACTCCTTATCCTTTACTCCTCAGTCTCTTTCATACTCACACACACACACACACACACAACAGCTTGGTATCTTTGAATAGGTCAGAAATAAAAACCATCTTAGTTAAATTAGTTACTCTGAATGTGAAAGACTGGAAAGTAGTAGGCCTAACATTAATTAACTATATAGTATACTGTAGTGTTATATGATATCCTACATTTATATATCTGAAAAATAAGGTAAGCTGATATGACATACATATTTATGTTTAATTAACAGTATGTAGAGTTCAACCCCATTAATCCAAAACCAAGAAATGTTCAACTGACCATTCTGTTTTTGCGGATTTTTTTAAATTTATAAAATAAATCTAACAACTCCACATTATTTATCACAAATTAAATCAGTGTTCTCTACAATAAACGTTAAATAATAATGAGTGTAACAAATAAAAATTAAAATCTTCTATCGCACACATACTGACACCCTATAACAGGCTCTGTAACACACCATATACAAATTCTTATATAAAATATTTTCTTGTAAGTAACTCTTGATGTTACGAGTTTTTTAAAGTAACTGTATGTTATATATTATATTAGCAAATAAGATATTACATCTGCAAGTATATTTTTTATTTTTATCTCTAGATATTCACCTAATGTACATATCACAGATTCGAGGGTACAGTATGTATGTTAATTTTCAGTTGTTAGAGTATAAATTAAAAATCAATTTTTAATTAGTTGAAATAAATTTATTTAGAAGGGAAAAATAAAACTTGATTATTCATATATTTATATTGACACCCCTGAAGATACATTATGTGAAATGTACCTCAGAAATATGCATTAGTCAGAAATGTGACTATGGTTTATAGTCATAAAAAATGAAAAATACACTTTCAGAGGTCATTTATTATTTTCTAGTAGAATATATAAACTAATATATTGTATTGAATTATATTGTGTGTGTGTGGGGGGGGGGGGTTCGATGCTGAGAAATAATTACAGAACCTGGGCTCAGTTTGTGCCACTTTTTGTATATTTCCTGTGAATTTAAAAAATAATTTACAGGCATTGCCCAAATGCAATGCACAGGAGAAGGACATTGAAAATGCTTCAATAAATCTAAAAAATATATTGTAACAAATTAAAAATCTTCTTGTATACTGTTAATAAAAATAAGTCTTGTTGTTTGGTAAAAAAAAAATTTTTTTTATTTATTTATTATATTTTTTTCTTGTTTTATTTTTAATTAATTTAGTATAAAATATTTTAAACTGTTTCCTTGTATTTTGCACTTCTTATTAATTGGTTTTGTCGAATTATATCCTTTGGTGTATTTAGAATTCTTTGATTATGTTAATAGGATTGTCTCCAGGAACAATCGATTGGTGATCTTTCCTTAATTTCTTGTTTTCTAATTAATTGGTTATCTTTTTAAATATTATTCATTAATTTGTGACTCCCCACTTTGAATTTTTAGTTATTACATTTGCATTTTTTCCAATAATTCTTACTATCTTTTTACAATATCTTTCTTAATTATAGTTCCAGTTATATGACTCTGTGACTGATTTACCTTACATAAATTTCCTCAGTTTAACTATTTTACTGTACTTAATTCATCAATTATAATGTTGTTTAGATTTACCATTTGGCCTAGATTTTATCTGCTTTTACATACAAAGTTTTTTGAATAATACATCTTGTTTATACCCCTTCTGACTTTCTATTCTACTATAATATTAATTAACATTCCTTACTTGAACAAAACAACATTTAGTATATAATTCATACTATTTATCCATAACAAATATTTGAAATTAACAATGGTATTTAAACTCAGACATTTTAATCTTGATTACTACTATTAACACATAATAAATATTTTATAATAACAGAATGGTATTTAACTCAGACATTTCAGTCTTGAGTTATCTGAACTTATTATAAACAAAACATATCTGTCCTTCCATCATTTACACTATTTCTTATAACTAATTTTATTTTCAGTCTTAGCTGTTTTTGTTTGGTTTTGGGTATTTATTTATTTGGTCACTTCACTTTTTTATTGGCCTGCTCTAGTTTTATTACTGTCATTCTAATGAATGTTGTATATAAAGAGTGGCAGTTATTTAGAAACACTTGTATCTTATTTGTGATTATAGTACTCTATTCAATATTATTTCTTGACACAATATAAAAACTTTAAAGTTGTATAAATGCACAATACTTAGTTTATGAACTCCAACATTGACACGTTAAGTTTATTTAATATAATATAAAAACTTGCACTGGTCCCCTTTTATTCTTTGATTTTATTTCTAATTAGTTTTATAGTCTTATTAAAATCCAGAAATTTATTTATAGAGGATAATGAAGGTTTGTTTTTTCCATTATATAATTAATTCACATTGGTTCACTTTTAATTCTACTTTATACACTTTTGTTTATATCTATTTTACATGGTTTTCTAAATTTGGGTTTTTGTTATACTTTCACTGGTTATTTTTATTTTCTTTTGGGGTTTCGTTTTTGTTTCTTATAAGAGCATTCCTTCTTATTGTGGATGTTGTCTTGTTCTGGTTTCTTCCTTAATTACTTCTATCCTACTTGTTTCTTATAAAAGCATTCCTTCTTATTGTGGATGTTGTCTTGTTCTGGTTTCTTCCTTACTTACTCCTATCCTACCTGGGTATCTCCTTACTTTATTTTTAGCCTTTTGGTTTATTTTGATTACTCATCATTCATTGTAGATCTGTTTTAATGAAATTCTTACTTCAAACTCTGATTGTGCTTTACAGTGGTTCTTAATTAATTTTTAATGTTGCTTTCTTGGATTTAAATTTGTTTTTATTTTATTTTATGATCTTTCTTTCCATTCAGAACTATGGGCATTATCTGTCATGCTACAGATTGCTCTCCTCCAGAAGTGATTATTTCAGACTTGAGTATGGATGAAATAATTGCTTATGATAGCTTTTCATTTATTATTCTTCGTCTTCCTCCCCATTTCTATATCGGCTTCTTCATACTTGAGCTTAATAAACTTTATAGTCTCTTATTTGACTTTGATTCTTCCTGGATAGTTAGTGTTCTCTGAGATTTATTATTATTATTATATTTTTCCTTTTCTTAACTTTGTGTTTTATCCATGGGATATTGATTCCCTAACACGTGAGCTGGAACAGTTCAGAGAGGCACTGTTGGCTACCTACTCTGCTGGCCATACTACACTTCTCATTGAGATCAGAGGCAATTCATCTCTGCTCAAAACATAATGCTGCTGGAATTATCTACAGACAGTCATCAAATAAAAATTATATATAGAATAGTCTAATTTTCGACTAATAAAAATATCCTTGGATACTTCACTTCGTTGTTTCTAAGATTTTCTCACATTTTCTATCTCAGTTATTTTTCTTAGTATTTATTATTCTCTTTATTTATTCTTCTAACTTTTTAGTTCGGCTGATATATTCATTTTTATCATGGTTGGAAACTTTGTTAACATGTTTATTACTAGTTATGGTGTAACTTTTTCCTTTTTCATCTGAATTCTCTTTAATTCTTCTTCTGGTTATTTATATTAATAGCATAGATTTTATTTTTTTTTTTCTTAGATCTTATTAATTGTTCGAATGGTATTATTTTATGACAGTTCGTATTTCAATGGGTTTTATTATAATTGACATCCAAGTTGTTATTATGATCATATTATATAAACATATTTTTCTTTCTTTTCTTTCTCAGAAAGTTATTATTCCACTTTTGTCTTCATTAAAATTAATTTATTAATATTAGATTTTTCATGTGGTCCTTATTTCTCTTTGCCTTTTATAAATGTTTTATTATTTTCTTGCCAAGACTATCTTCTTCATATAATTGGTATGAGTTGTTCTTCTTTGTTTTTTAGAACTGAGTAATATCATAATCATCCTTCTTGACTATTCGTTTCCATAATCGTTTCATAAATAATTAGTCATAGGTTGATCTTATTATTTTTTTTCTTTTTAAATTTTGATGATTTTATTATAATAACAAATTCTTCTCTTTTTCTTTCATTATTATTGCCTTCTCTTGTATATCACATTCTTTTTTGTTTTTCTTCTCTACTCCTTCAAATGTTTGATATTCACATTTATTCTGGATTCTTTCTAATTTTCCTTCTTAATTAATCACATTATTTTCTTCAAATCATTTATAAGTTGATCTCATTATTTTTTAGAATTTAGACAATTTTTTATAATAATAAAATCTTCTTCTTTTAATTCCAAATTATTTTCTTTTAAATTATTTGTGTAAGTTGGTCTTACTTATTTTTTAGAATTTTGATATTTTTTATAATAACAAATTCTTCATTTTATAATTCCAAATTATTTTCTTTCAAATCACTGGTAAGTTGATCTTACTATTTTTTAGATTTTGATAATTTTTTATAATAATAAATTCTTCTTTTTATAATTCCAAATTATTTTCTTTTAAATTATTTGTAAGTGGATCTTATCATTTTTTAGAATTTAGACAATTTTTTATAATAATAAATTCTTTTTCTTTTAATTCCAAATTATTTTCTTTTAAATTATTTGTGTAAGTTGGTCTTACTTATTTTTTAGATTTTGATAATTTTATTAAATTCTAATTCTTTTCTTTTTCTAATTCCAAATTATTTTCTTTCAAATCACTGGTAAGTTGATCTTACTATTTTTTAAATTTTGACGTTCTACCACATTCTTTCTGGATTCTTTCCAATTCAATTATATTAATTATTGATATATTCGCACCGGTATCAATCATGATCTTGGCAGGGATTCCTTCTACTTCCCCTTTTATATATATTATTTCATTATTCTGACTATTGAGGCTAGTGTCGTTCTCCTCCAATAGTTCAGTTCTTATGTTTTATAGATAGTTATTTCTAATGATGGTAATGTTATTTGATTTAGTTGCACCTTGCAACACTTGTTTATACCCAGGAGATAGGAGCAGTGAAGGGTTGTGATAATTCATCACTGCCTCCTCCCGTTTAAATTATCGTGTTCGCTGTTGTTATTAGGGCTGACCGAGGTGTCGGTCTGGAAACCTTGCATCGGTTCCTGCCGCTCTGTACTATGTTCAAATGTTTGTTCTCGGTTTGGTTGCCGGCCAGGATCATCTAGACTGGCACTTCGTCTATGTTGTTCGTACCTCGGACCATCACATTCTTCGCTCCTCCGCCGATGATCTCCATCATGGAAACTGTTCCTTCGCTGACGGTTATACCTTCTTGGCCCATTATCTTCAGCTCTTATGAAGTTTACCCATGGTCGAGAAATCCTGTTGTTATTATTGTAGTTGGTGGAATTGTAATTCCTATTATTTTGGTAGTAACGTTCAGTATTACCTGGGTGGGGGTTTCTCTGACTATAGGGATTATTAGGGTGCTGATAATAGTTATTTCGGTTATTTGGGTAGTGGTTGTTATTCCTATTATTATTCAGATTATTGTTGAAGTTATTATTATTGTTATTTGGAGGGTTATTATTACCATTATAATTATTTTGATGGTTACGGTTCCCTTGGTAGTCGTTACCATAGTGGTTGTTATTGTTACTGGGGTACTGATTACTTCTTTATTTTATGATCTTTCTTTCCATTCAGAACTATGGGCATTATCTGTCATGCTACAATATATATTTATGTTCATTCACCAATCAATGAATTCATTCTTCATTTACCAATCAATTAATTCATTCTTCATTTACCAATGTACAGATTATAAGTTAAATGTAGTCACATTCATAATCAAAGGTTTATATGTGTACTACGTTATTGACAACAAAGAAGTACATTTTTATATTTATCTGCTTGCAATTCGTATGTTTTATTCTTCGTATTGTTTAAATTAGCAGCCATCCTTACTATTTCTTTTATGAAATTGCTAAACTGCTACGTTTTTATTATTTAGACAAAGCTTTTCGTCATCACTGACATCATCAGGTTGTTTAAGACCTGATGATGTCAGTGATGACGAAAAGCTTTGTCTAAATAATAAAAACGTAGCAGTTTAGCAATTTCATAAAAGAAATAACAAAGAAGTAGTTTCTATGCATGTATATGCGACACGTCCTTATACACATTTTCAATGTTAAAAACTAAATTTTTGTATTGTTAACTACACTTATAAAAAATATACAACTGTCAGCTTTTACTTCTTATAAAATAACTGTAAACATTGCAATCAGAGAGCTACAATTGTGGAGAATTTGCAGTACAATCTGACTAGATAAGGCAGGACAAGTTTGTACTGTACATAATTCAAGTGGTTTTTAGTAGCAGAATAAGTCATAATGTGTCATTTTGTGTTGAACGGTAAGCAGGCTCTACATGAATGAAAATATTTACCTAGAAGCAAAGTCTACAGTAAATAAATGTTTTTAACCCAAAGTATTTGTAACAGATCTTTATTGAGTCTTACATATAATGAGTTATTACACAACATATTGTGAGCATCAAAATAAAATAATGAACTTGGGTCATTTGTCAGTTTGATAAATGACATAAAAATACTGCCAACTGACACAGACATCAAAACTATGAAAAATAAAACAATAAGTATATCACGATGAAAAAGAGAACTTCGATTCTTATATAAATAAGTAGGTAATACATGGGTACAACATGCATGAGTGCATAAAAACAAACTGACTTTCTAAACTGTAAAAAATAACTGACATGGAAATAATACCTACTACCAGTACTGATTTCATAAAATTGAAACTTCCTCAAGGAAATCTGTCTTCTGTCCAAGTCTGCTAGAGTTCAACAGCCTTTAATGTAGTTATTATATAACGAGCAATTCCTTCTGTATTGCCACATACCATTAAGGATGTGCGTTCCATTGAGAATTTTTTCAGATATTTTGCCCCTCTTTTTACTAAACCTGTTTTCAACTCCAGGTCTTCTACTTAATTGGTTCTGTCAATGTTTGAAATACTTGCTGTAGCTTCTTTTAACTCTTTTCTGATGTTTTCTATGATGACACGCTTTTAGTGATATTAGATCCAACATGAATTACATCTATTGCAAACTGAACACTTAAAACATCTTTATGTTATTTAGTAAATGAATTTACCCAATCAGGCTCTCTAGTATTACCTTTAAATTTTACAACAGTCCTACCACACATCTCAAGATAATATTTCACAATCTTGGACCAAATGGAATCGATGAAAATCTGAATGTTGTCACAATTTCTGCATTCTGCAAATGATTTTACTTCCATGTTCCTTAAGGAAATGGAAGTATGGTGATGGCAAAAAAAATCGTGTTCGAGATTATTGCAGATTCTGATTGTACTACACTCAAAACATGAAAAAAGTCATTTTTCGAAAAGTGTCTGTCTGTATGTCTATCTGTCTGTGTGTCTATCTGTAGATTATTTTTCTATGGCTAACGATAACAGACGCAAATTCAAACAGAATCAAATAATTTTTTGCATACCTTTTTGAATTAAAGAGAATTCAAGGTCTGTTGATTTTGTTGATGATCGGTTAAGGGAAAGGGGTAGTTTACCAGCAACATTTTATGTTTTAACAAGGGTAATTTTTTATATGACGAACGATAAATGCCATAAATTCAAACAGAATCAACTACGTTTTTTGCATACCTTTTTGAATTAAAGAGAACTCAAGGTTTGTTGATTTTGTTGAAGATCGGTTAAGGGAAAGGGGTAGTTTACCAGCAAAATTTTATGTTTTAAGAAGGGTAATTTTTTTTACGAAAGATAACTGCCGTAAATTCAAAGAGAATCAAATAATTTTTTGCATACTTTCCTGAATTGTAGAGAACTCAAGGCCTACTGATTTTGGTGAAGATCGGTTAAGGGAAAGGAGTAGTTTACCAGCAACATTTTATGTTGTAACAAGAGAAATGTTTCCATGACAAACGATAACTGCCGCACATTCAAACAGAATCAAATATTTTTTTGCATACATCCCTGCATTGTAGAGGACTGAAGGTCTATTGATTTTGGTGAAGATTGGTTAAGAGACAGGGGTACTTTACCTGCAATGTTTTATGTTTTAACCAGAGTAAAGTACTTAATTTAAGGATAAATAAAGTATCCTGATAAGAAGCTCATAATAATCCACTGTAGAAACGTAGATGAAATATCTATAAATGAAGAGGTTAGGTGAACGGGGTGGGGTTAATTTTCTATAAATGAAAATTATAGTTGAAGGGAGAGGGGAGAATTTTGTATATGTGTACTACGTTATCAGCAACAAAGAAGTAGTTCTTTGTTAAAATTCCTTCCCGGGCTGTTTAGCTTTAGTCCAATATTTTCTGAAAAACCAGACTTTTCGGCAGTGCCATCGACTGCCATCATCAGTGAAAATCGAGTGCGAAAACGTGAGGTGGTATACGTTAGTGACCACAGT
This sequence comes from Magicicada septendecula, assembly GCA_034769895.1. NCBI lineage: Eukaryota > Metazoa > Arthropoda > Insecta > Hemiptera > Cicadidae > Magicicada > Magicicada septendecula. Next base: position 80,866,340 of record CM068368.1, on the reverse strand, counting down.
ACTGTGGTTAAGGCTGAAGCAATAAGTAGAAAGAAGTAGTTTCTATGGAAATATTTCATTTTGAATATGATTGTAAATATAAATCTTAGAACATGGAAGTCATGTATGGTTCTCCATACCGATATTTTCTTTAGTAATTTGTAAATACAGTTTGCCATTCTTTTGGATTTAAATATTAATGTTTTCTGAAGAAAGCTTATTTCTGTACCTTGCCTAAAGAAAGAATGGTACCTTACCTCTCAGTACATTTTTAGAGTTACTTTATAAGTAGCTTACTTATATTTAAATATTTAAATTTAAAAATACTCATTTTTAGAGTTACTTTATAGTGCACAAAACCATCCTGTGAAGTGTGATAATTGCAATAAAATATATTACAAATTATAAGTTCAACAAAAATTATCTATGAATTTATGACTAAAATGACAATGAAATGTACTATCAATCACAACTATCTGCATTTTTTTTAAGTCCAATGAATTTTGTGACCCAAAAGAAAGTTGTCAGTAAAACCAAATCACAATGTCACAGCCAAGCCCACGTTTGACGTCAACAGTACACTGGGCACACTGTCAGAAAGCCCCCTCCCCGACCTTGACCTTTCAGCTCTTACAAGAACAGGAATAACAACAATGGTGTTCCAGTTTTTGAAAGCTTCTTTCTGCTGTGCAGTTTTCCATGGGCAGAGTCAAATAAATTCTCATTGTGACCTCTAAATTTGGGAAGGTACTTTCCAAATTATTTTTCTTGATGTAAGAATAGATGTCTCTTATGTGTGTTATGTTTTCCATATTTCCATGTATATTTCAAAGTGCTGACATTCACGTTCAAAACTCGCTTCGTCAATAACTTCTGGATGGCTTTCAGCCAGCCTTTTAGCCTAACACATACTGTGATTCCTTCACATGAAAATTTCTAAAAATTTTAAATCTGGTACTGAGTGACTCACAGCAATCACTTCTTTTATTCACTTGAACATCATCAGTTGTCATATTATCATATTTTTCATAAGTTTAGTTATTTTTTAACTGTTATTTTTAGGTTAAGAATTTTTTCTCACTTTCCCTCATTTTTTCCTTGCATGGACATTGCGCCCCCAACCTTTTTCACCCCCTGGGCATGTGCCCAGTGTGCCCGTTTGTTGAACTAGGACTGGTCACAGTGAAAATATCAAACAACTCTTCCAGCATTGTTGTTGGCAAAGTTGCAAAGAGTAGTCAATGCAATGCAATACTTGATGGATCCTTCATTTATTATGCAGAATCCACAGATGCTAAATAGTAATAGAGGGACAGTAAAAAATGATGTTGGTCACAATTTCACTCCTATGTGCACAAAGCAGCTCCATTGACTATATAATTTATTATACAGTACAAAATCTTAGAAATCGTAGGGGAGATACATTCAAATGAAAATTCTCTTTATTTTTTCTGACATTATGCTGAAACAGTGTCATGTGTTTCACTCACGTGAACTACAGTAAGTAAATACAACTATTTCACTAACGACTCGGAACACAAAGTTTTTTATGAGTTTGTGTTCCGAGTCGTTAGTGAAATAGTTGTATTTAGTTAAGTAACGGACACGTCATGGACAACGAAATCCAAGAACTACAGTAAGTATTAGTATTCTATAAACATGTATTTCTTGTATAATTAATAATTATATTTATATTGAACACTGATAGTGTATTAGTTCACATTGACGTTCACATTAATTCTGTATAATAGTTGCATTTTATTTTGAAAACTTTTATTGCAAGTAAACTAATATTTTGGGGTCTTTCTAAACCAAATAATACTGAATTAACTTACAGTGAGATAAAAAGATAAACCTTTAATTCTATTTGAAAGAAATAGATCGAATTGTTTTGATGAGATACACTACTGTGAATTTTTAAAAACCCTATTGGGATGCAAAGTGTCAAGCACCAAAACTGCACTTAACTGATGTTTCAAGCTCTATGAGACGGAGTTTCCATTCCCTTATACTAACGTTAGGATTTCCTCAATAATTTACATAACCAGTTTCCTGCACTTAGTTGCACATAGTCAGACCAAAACCCACCAAAATGTTAAACAAAAAAAATTAAAATCCATAATATCTACAAGGAAACAACACAACATGGTTTTTGTTTCACACATGTCATTCATTTATTTTCCTTTAAACCAAATGTTTCATGCATACTAAGATAAAGTAGTCTGACTCAGAAGTACCCCTCAGTGGCTCACTTATGCTTTATTGTAGAATGGGTGGAATATTTAATTTAAAGAAAAACTAATTATAAATATATCACTACTGACTCGGAATGCAAAATTTTTATTGATAAAAATTTTTGCTTTGTAGCCTGAACTAGTTTTCGCTTATTCCTTTTACTGACATTTTTACCAATAAAAAAAAATTTGTTTCAAGTCAGTAGTGACATATTTATAACTAGTTAATCAACGGATACGTCATGGGCAACAAAATCCAGGAGATTAAAGAAAAACAAAATTACTTGTGTTTGGTGCGGCAGCAGTGCACACACATGACATAATTTAATATCTAAGTACACCAAAATGCTTAAGACACTTTTTCTGTGTTGTGACTTACCTCTCAAGTATTTCTATAATTAATATAATTCTGTAAAGGGAGGAGGTGTAAGTAAAGGAAATTGTTGAATGCGTCAATCTGTGAGCAGAGTCGGTTGCGACCCGTTTATTTAAAAAACATTACGAGCCTCAAAATTTATCTAATTATGTGCCAGTCAGCAACGGTACTGAGCTAATTTTCTTTTGAAAAACTGAATATAAAAAATGTTAAATGCTAAATATGTGGGTGTCGCATAAATCAATGCTAGTTTACAAGATGTGTTCAGCGTACACGCTGTGATCTACTTAAAATTTCTGACACTGTTATCTATCGAAAAGGTTTATAAAATTGTTTCAGACACTTGTAAGTAACTAGTTTGTCTCGTTTTTTGCTTCGTGATTATGCAACACTTGCCACCGTAAGTTGTTAAAGGTAAAAATGTTACTTGGCAATCCAGATAAGTCGTTTTGCAACCTGCTGTATCTGGTCGCTACGGCTGCGTGTTCCTCAGTACCTGGTTTGAACCACTGCTATGTTTGTGCTGGAAGATCGTGCAAAACTGTACGAATTTCGTGTTCTCGTGTCTTCGGTCCGGAACATTGAACCAAGTTTTAAACTGAAAGTTTTCACATGTTTTAGTACACTTTTATACCCACATCGTTCGATTAACACGCACGCATGCATTCATACAGTGCGTGTTACAATTTACAATATTACAGAATAGCATTACAAGGTTATGACTTTAAATTACATATATAACGAGTACTGACACTCAACCTTACATATCTTAGGTCTTTTCATCAAGTTGACTGACTGAAATTTAAATTTAGGCGAGGCTGACCTTTACAGACAAGATACATCTTGGTTGGTTACGGATAACAATCTTTTTACATCTATTACAAGTTTTCTTTTTGTTACAAACGTAATACACAAAATTATTAGCCACTAGCATTGATTTACGATAGCTCAAAAACAATCATAGTTACCTTGGTTATTGAGGCTCCCATACTTGACGAAAGTCCGGCGACGGGCCGCTCAGCTCACAGCGTTTGATGGGAGACTGACTAGATTTTACAAAGCAAGCGATAGGGTTGGTAAAGGGGAGGGCGTGACATCAGTGCGTCGGGCAAGGTACAATTCGCAGATTGTTGCATTCGGCAGGAGACGAATGATTGCAACATGTTAAACCTAAAAATTGTTGTTATGAGCAATGAAAACCATAAAAGTTAATGAATGAGCTTAGAAAACTACAGAGTTTGTACTGTATAGCTTGTCTTTTTGCTTGTGTGTCTCATCTAGAGATACAATAGAGTCTGTTTACCAATAACTAGTCCACTAATACCAATAATGTACGTACATTATAGCTGTATTATGAGTTAATTTTACTTATCAAAATAAAGTGAGTCAGTGAGGAGTGAAGTGTGAGGTTACTCAGTGCTCACGTGACAGGAAACATAAGCAGCTATATGCGATCAGAGACAATTCCAGTAAATGTCTGTGGAAATGTCTACAGACAGGCTATCATCAACATTGCCTGTCAATCGTACACAAATTTCCTTTGAAAACTGAAAGGTATTACCAACCTGTTATTGTCATATCTGGACGAAAACCCTGATGAATAATTTTAGTATAAACAAAATAATTAGCTGTTGAAATAATAATCTTAAATTACCATTGTAATCAGTTTTTAATAAGCTATACAAATAATGCCTGTGTACTCTTCAATGTTCATGTGTCAGTACATAAACTCGTTATTTATTGTATGTGTAGACACTTCTCTTTACTTCAGTAACAAATTGTAAATGTAAGTTACCTGTTTTTTTTTTTTATTCAAATTTTGAAATATTTAAAATAACTATTAACAGATTTAAAAAAAGGAATTCCGTATATTGATGTTTTCCTTAATTATTTTTGAAATATCTAGTTATGTATACATTTTACTTTTTAAAATTACTTCTTAAAGATTGAATATTTGTGTGTGTGTGTGTGTGTGTGTGTGTGTGTGCGCGCGCGCGCGCGTGCGTGCGTGTGTGACAGAGAGAGACAGAGACAGACAGGCAGACAGAGAGTGCATGTGTAAGTGCATTGTGCACATATGTTGAAAGAAGGATATGAATATTGTGACTTACATTCTACGATAGTTAAATCTAGATGACAATAGACTTTTAACATGTGCTGTTTAATTAATTTTCATCTTATTTAGTTAATTCATGTCAAAATTTGCTACTTGTAATAACAGACACCTCATACTTAGTAGGTCTCTACACTAACTTATATACTAAAATCTTTATGTCATTTAGTAAATGAATTTACCCAAGCAGGCCCTCTAGTATTATCTTTAAATTTTACAACAGTCCTACCACACATCTAAAGATAATGTTTCCCAGTCATTCTTATACTGATCTTATATAAATTGGAGTCAATAGAAATCTGAATGTCGTTATAGAAATTAGGTTTTCTGCAAATGATTTTTCTTCATCATTTGTAAATACAGTTTGCCATTCTTTCGGACTTAAATATTCTTAAACTTTAAATATAGGAAGATCATGAAAACGGTGGTCTTAAGTTTGTGAGGATGGAACAGGCAAATGCCTAATCCTTGTAGTGCAGAAGAAGAAGATATTCTTAAACTTTCTCAGAAAACTGTCATTTTGAGTGTTTATTATTAGACATACCTAAGTTTTCAAATATAAAAATTGGTATGGGGAACCATACATGACTTCCATGTTCTCAGATTATATATAAAATCATTTAGTACTGCCTTTATGCGTACCTGCAGTTATTTCGATAATGCAATTTTTGGGCTTCGACATGTAGTGAATATCGCACATAATTTTATGTAGTGAAAGAATTATAAAAATTTTATTTTGTATGTTGCAAAATAGTTGGCTGGTGATTGCAATTGATTTCGTTTGTCATTTTTTAATGGAAAATGACTGTAGTAGTAATTTATCACCGGGTCATGGCTGTGACACCAAAAATTGATTATGTTAGGTTAACATGAAAACTGAAATTATACATGGAAACCAATACGTGTGTAATTTAAAATTATTTTTTTTCTAAAACCATGAAAAACCCAACTCGAAGTAAGGCGGGAGTGGCCCAAGGGTCAACCCCTTGCCTATTATTATTGGCCTATATGTCACTTTTTTGTGGCAGAAATCGTTCTTTTTTGGTAAAATTTGTTTTCCGACAAGTACTCGTTTTGTGTCTAACAAAAAACAAACATCCATTATGTACAATTTGTAGAGCATATGTTGTCATTCCTTAATACAGTGTTTTTTGTTTTTCATTAACCAAAAATATTTTTATTTTTCATTTTGTATTTGCTGTTGTTTTTTCCAATTTGTAAACTTTAAAACGTTAGGTTCTTTAAGTGTTACTCTGTTATACGCACTGTATTACACATTTAATGTTATGTTTTCTCAACCACAGCTTTTATTTATTTTAGCAGTAAACTAAAAACCCAAAACCATTATTACCTAACTACCAAATGAAAACAACACGTATTTTTGCTTTACATTAAGAAATAGGGCAATTTACAATTAGTACACTTCTTCTTTTCCACACCGTAATACATCGATACAATCGCATATTAAAAACATTGAAATGTATTGCGGGTACTCATACAGTTGCAATCATTTACTTGAATTTGGTTCGATAATTCCTAAAAAAATATAGAATTTTGTCAAAGTGAAATAAAATGTTTCCATAGAAACTACTTCTTTGTTGTCAATAACGTAGTACACATATAAAACTTATAAAATATCGGTAAGAGAACCATACATGACTTCCATGTTCTAAGATTTATATTTAAAATACTTTTCGATATGAACTATTTCCATAGAAACTACTTCTTTCTTCAGCCTTAACCACAGTACTGTGATCACTAACGTATACCACCTCACAATAGTGCACTCAATTTTTACTGATGATGGCAGTCGATAGCACTGCGGAAACGTCTGGTTTTGTAGAAAACAGTGGATCAAGCCCAAACAGCCCAGGAAGGAATTTTAACAACAAACTACTTCTTTCTTGCCGATAACGTAGTACACGACATATAAATAAAAATTATCCCCACCCTTCAACTATCATTTTCATTTATAGAAAATTACCCCCACCCCGTCCAACTAGCCTCTTCATTTATAGATATTTCATCTACGTTTCTACAGTGGATTATTATGATCTTCTTATCAGGATACTTTATTTATCAAAATTAAGTACTTTACTCTTGTTAAAACATAAAACGTTGCAGATAAACTACCCTTTCCCCGTAACCGATCTTCACCAAAATCAATAGGCCTTGAGTCCTCTACAACTCAGGCAAATATGTAAAAAATTATTTGATTCTGTTTGAATTTACGGCAGTTATCGTTATTCATGAAAAAATTTCTCTTGTTACAACATAAAATGTTCCAGGTAAACTACCCCTTTCCCTTAACCGATCTTCACCAAAATCAATAGGCCTTGAGTTCTCTACAATTTAGGTACGTACGCAAAAAATATTTGTTTATGTTTGAATTTACGGCAGGTATCGTTCGTCATAGAAAAAATTACCCTTGTTATCACATAAAATGTTGCAGGTAAACTACCCCTTTCTCTTAACTGATATTCACCAAAATCAATAGACCTTGAGTCCTCTACAACTCAGGTATATATGTAAAAAGTTATTTGATAATGTTTGAATTTACGGCAGTTATCGTTCATCATAGAAAAAATTACCCTTGTTAAAATATAAAACGTTGCAGGCAACCTACCCCTTTCCTGGATTTCTTTGTTCATGACGTCTCCGTTACTTAACTAAATACAACTATTTTACTAACGACTTGGAACACAAAGTTTTTTATGAGTAAAAACATACGTATGTTTTGCTGAATGTTATGTGTTAACGATCTTTCTATGTTTTACTCATAAAAAACTTTGTGTTCCGAGTCGTTAGTAAAATAGTTGTATTTAGTTAAGTAACGGATACGTCATGGAAAATGAAATCCAAGAATTTAACTCAGCAAGACGGGCTCTAGTCCAAACATACAAATTCACAATATTGAAGGTTAGAAAGATCGTTACCCCTTTCCCTTAACCGATCTTCACCAAAAACAATAGGTCTTGAGTACTCTACAATTCAGGGCTGTATGCAAAAAATTATTTGATTCTGTTTGAATTTGCGGCTCTTATCGTTTGCCATAGAAAAAAATCTACACATAGAAAGACAGACAGACAGACACACACACACAGACACTTTTCGAAAAATTACTTTTTTCATGTTTTGAGAGTAGTACAATCAGAATCTGCAATTATCTCAAACACGGTTTTTTTGCCATCACCATACTTCCATTTCCTTATGGAATATGGAAGTAAAAATTATCTCCTCCCTCATCAACTACCATTTTAATTTATGGAAAATTACCCCCTTCCCCTGCAACTACCCTTTTCATTTATATATATTTCATCTACCTTTCTACAGTGGATTATTATGACCTTCTTTTAAGGATACTTTATTTATCAAAATTAAGCACTTTACTCTTGTTAAAACGTAAAACATTGCAGGTAAACTACCCCTTCCCCTTAACTGATCTTCACCAAAAGCAATATGCCTCGAGTCCTCTACACTTCAGGACTCTATGCAAAAAATTATTTGATTCTGTTTGAATTTGCAGCAGTTATCGTTTGCCATACAAAAATTCTACAGACAGACACACACACAGACACTTTTCGAAAAATATGACTTTTTTCATGTTTTGAGGGTAGTACAATCAGAATCTACCATTATCTCGAACACGATTTTTTTGCCATGACCATACTTCCATTTCCTTATGGAACATGGAAGTAAAAATGACTTTTTAAAGCATTACAAACCTTAATAAATTATGCTACTGGTAATTACAGAAACAAAATTTACATTTAACACATTAATACCTTTAATTTACTCAAAGTATCTCCTGGTAAAACTCATATACAATTGCTGTCAGTAAAGAAACATAAGTTTGAAAGATAAACCAAAAAAATCGGTATGGAGAACCATACATGACTTCCATGTCCTAAAATATATATTTAAAATCATTTAAATATTATTTAAATAAGTGGATGCTTGAATTCTGAAGAAATGACGTATCAGCTAAAATGGTACCCTCATGTCAGGTGGGTGAAGACTATCCTCAACCTTTGTGAGGAAGGACTGTATTTTTGGACAAAATGTTTGTAGGTCAAACAAAGAGCTGGCCAAAGGGAGCTGCGATCTGATTACTGTGATGAAATTGGGCTCTCGCTGCAAGTTATCGGCCGAGGGTGAATGATATCTATAGTGTTATCAAAGTCTTTCCTGTCAATACTATACTGATCATTTTTATTTTTTAAAATCGAGTCTTTGTTTCTTTCTTTCTATTCGTCTTCTTATTTCCTCAACAACAATTCTGTTCACCTCTATAAGTACAAATTTCTCAGCAAAACATTTCTTCCTTAATACGTTTGCGTCTTCTGTTTAACACCCACCATTCTGTTCCATATCATAATGCTATATTCCCCACAGGCTAGTAAATAACTAGCCATCAGAGAGGTCAAAATTTTTTCCAGGAGGTGCAAACAATTTTCCAGAGGAGAAAAATATTTATATATTTTTCATACATACACACATGCACATATTAGTTTGTAATTCTTATATTATAATATAAATAAATACAAAGATTGTATTAATTTATTAAAACATTTAATGCTTCAAAACATGCATAAAATTAATGGCTTGTAAAAGTTAATGTTTGATCTCCATTAAGTAGTGCTCATTTCCAAAGTTTTAAAATTATGATGTCCGTAATCGAAACATCAGGGCAGGTTTTAGTGTGTATGGGAGTACACCATGGACAAAAATTTTCTACATTCCCTATGGAGCGTTGCTCAGAGTAAAGCTGCAAATCTACATTGTACGTTTAGAAAAATATCGGTATGGAGAAACTACTTCTTTGTTGTCAATAACGTAGTACACATATAAAACTTATAAAATATCGGTAAGAGATACATGACTTCCATGTTCTAAGATTTATATTTAAAATACTTTTTGAAATGAACTATTTCCATAGAAACTACTTCTTTCTTCAGCCTTAACCACAGTACTGTGATCACTAACGTATACCACCTCACAATAGTGCACTCAATTTTACTGATGATGGCAGTCGATAGCACTGCCAAAACGTCTGGTTTTGTAGAAAACAGTGGATCAAGCCCAAACAGCCCAGGAAGGAATTTTAACAACAAACTACTTCTTTGTTGCCGATAACGTAGTACACATGACATATAAATCCCCTCCCCCATCAACTATAATTTTCATTTATAGAAAATTACCCCCACCCCGTTCAACTAGCCTCTTCATTTATAGATATTTCATCTACGTTTTTACAGTGGATTATTAAGATCTTCTTATCAGGATACTTTATTTATCAAAATTAAGTACTTTACTCTGTTACAACAAAAAATGTTTCAGGTAAACTACCCTTTCCCCGTAACCGATCTTCACCAAAATCAATAGGCCTTGAGTCCTCTACAACTCAGACAAATATGTAAAAAATTATTTGATTCTGTTTGAATTTACGGAAGTTATCGTTCTTCATGAAAAAATTTCTCTTGTTACAACATAAAATGTTGCAGGTAAACTACCCCTTTCCCTTAACCGATCTTCACCAAAATCAATAGGCCTTGAGTTGTCTACAATTTAGGGTCACACGCAAAAAGATATTTGATTATGTTTGAATTTACGGCAGGTATCGTTCGTCATAGAAAAAATTACCCTTGTTATCACATAAAATGTTGCAGGTAAACTACCCCTTTCCCTTAATCGATCTTCACCAAAATCATTAGGCTTTCAGTCATTTATAATTGAGGAATATATGCAAAAAAATATTTGATTCTGTTTGAATTTGCGGCTGTTATCGTTTGCCATAGAAAAAAATTACCCTTGTTAAAACATAAAATGTTGCAGGTAAACTACCCCTTTCCCTTAACTGATCTTCACCAAAAACAGTAGATCTTGAGAACTCTACAATTCAGGGCTGATGCGAAACATTATTTGATTCTGTATGAATTTGCGGCTGTTATCATTTGCCATAGAAAAAAATTACCCTTGTTAAAACATAAAACGTTGCAGGTAAACTATCCCTTTCCCTTAACCGATCTTCACCAAAAACAATAGATCTTGGGAACTCTACAGTTCATTGCTGTATGCTATACATTATTTGATTCTGTTTGAATTTGCGGCTGTTATCGTTTGCCATAGAAAAAAATTACCCTTATTAAAACATAAAATGTTGCAAGTAAACTACCCCTTTCCCTTAACCGATCTTCACCAAAATCAACAGACCTTGAGTACTTAAACATTCAGGAATGTATGCAAAAAATTATTTGATTCTCTTTGAATACGCGGCAGTTATCGTTCGTCATAGAAAAAATTACCCTTGTTAAAACATAAAACATTGCTGGTTAACTACCCCTTTCCCTTTACCGATCATCACCAAAAACAATAGGTCTTGAGAAATCTACAATTCAGGACTGTATGCGAAACATTATTTGATTCTGTCTGAATTTGCAGCTCTTATCGTTTGCCATAGAAAAAATATCGGTATGGAGAACCATACATGACTTCCATATTCTAAGATTTATATTTAAAATCATTTTTGAAATGAAATATTACCATAGAAACTACTTCTTTCTACTTACTGCTTCAGCAGTACTGTGGTCACTAACGTATACCACCTCACGTTATCGCACTCGATTTTCACTGATGATGGAAGTCGATGGCATTGCCGAAACGTCTGGTTTTATAGAAAACATTGGACTATGGGCCAAATATCCCGGAAAGGAATTTTAACAAAAACTACTTCTTTGTTGCCGATAACGTTGTACACATATATATAAAAAATATGCATAAAATTAATGGCTTGTATAAGTTAATGATTGATCTCCATTAAGTAGTGCTCAAGTTTCCAAAGTTTTAATATTATGATGTCCGTAATTAAAACATCAGAGCAGGTTTAGTGTGAATGAGGGTACACCGTGGACAAAAATTTTCAACATTTCCTATTGAGCGCTGTTAAGAGTAAAGCTGCGAATCTACAGTGTATGTTTCACAGAACAAACACGCGAAAAAGAAGGAGCGCTCCGAACTCACTCATGGACCCTCAGCATCTTGCAGAGGGTTCACTCCCTAAAGACGAAAAGTCTGTCTGTGAATCGTTCCTCTGTAAACACGTGCAGTTACACTGCCCAGCGATCCACAGGAAGCAAATTGATGTCCATTTTTTCGGCTTGCACGCGTTATGTTGGTGTGGGTTTCGGCACTTTCCATTTAAAAAGCATGCAAATGTAAGAAAATAAACATGAGTGAGGCCAGAAATAACACGAATTGTGTGTGTGTGTGTGTGTGTGTGTGTGTGTGTGTGTGTGTGTGTGTGTGTGTGTGTGTGTGTGTGTGTGTGTGTGTGTGTGTGTGTGTGTGTGTGTGTGTGTGTGTGTGTGTGTGTGTGTGTGTGTGTGTGCTGTCTGCCTTTTTATTGCGGTAATCACAATAATAAAACTTTGGAAACTTAAACATTACATAATTGAGATATGGTTGCCTGCTAGGAACGATATGTTTTCACTCATACATGATTTAAATTAAAATGAAAAAATATAATTTTATTGCCTGGGAACAAAATTATTTTATTTTTAACAATTACCATTGTTTGAAAAAGTTTAAATAAGTTTGTCAAGTACTTTACTCTTGTTGAAACATAAAACGTTGGTGGTAAACTACCCCTTCCCCTTAATCGATCTTCACCAAACCCGACAGGCCTTGAGTCCTCTACAATTCGGGGACGTGTGCAAAAATTATTTGATTCTGATAGAATGTGCGGAAGTTGTCATTCGTCATAAAAAAATTACCCTTGTTAAAACATAAAACTCTGCAGGTAAACTACAGCTTTCCCTTAACCGATCTTCACCAAAAACAATAGGCCTTGAGTCCTCTACAATTTAGTGCTGTATGCAAAAAATTATTTTATTCTGTTTGAATTTGCGGCTTTTATCGTTTGCCATAGAAAAACTTCTATAGACAGACAGACACTTTTCAAAAAATGACTTTTCTTCATGTTTTGAGGGTAGTACAATCAGAATCAGCCGTTATCTCGAACACAATTTTTTTCGCCATGACCATACTTCCATTTCCTTATGGAACATGGAAGTAAAATTGTGTATACCAATTAAAATAAAATGTGCATTAAAATTTCACAATTGAATATTATGAGGGCTATTCAAACACTGAGCTCCAATTGACTGGTAAAGAAAAACAAAACAATAGAAAAATATTTTATTACATACAAAAATTTCACAACACACACATATTACATTTCCACATAATCACACACCATTTATAGGCACTTATTATACCGTTACATTGGCTTTTGCAGTCCCTCCTCGACAAATCCTACCACCATGGTACTCAGCCAAGAGTGTTGTTGTTGTTGTTTTCCAATGGCTTCCCCTTGGTACATTTAACCCATTTGGTACCGAGCTTCCCAATAAAGACCACTGTAATTTCTGAGTTCTTGCATTTTCTGGTTCAGCTTCACACACTCCAATAGATGATTTTTGTTCATTTTGAGTCTTCTCTCCTGCACAATACATATTCTTCTGTGGTGGAAATTTTTAATTTGTAGAGATGCGCTGAGAGACAGTTTTGGCCAGTTTCCAATCTAAAGTTGGCGACTGCTTCCTTCCTGGGTTTTCTACAGTTTTTATTCCATAACTGATCAATCCCTGACCATGTTGTTCCTTTTTATATGTTTCTTGCTTCTTCCAGGAAGCGAGAGTTTGTTTTCCTTGTCATCAGTCTTCTTAGGGTGCTGAAGTCGTGGGTATTTTCCTGGTGGTATATCTTTGTCCCTCACTTTCTCACTCCCTTGATGTCCCCTGTCCCATTTCTCTAGATGCCTATGTGAGATGGGATCCACTGGATAACTATCTCCTTGTTAATTGGTTAAGTGCTGTAAGCTGCCTGGTGAGTCGCCTTGCTTCCAGTGTGCTCCTGGATGTTGCTCCTGTATTAGAGAATGTTGCCCTGGATGGCAGACTTAGAGTCCACTAAAAGGACAGCTTTTGAAAAGGAATTTGGCCTCCAAATAAGGTTTTACAATGCCACTTTGATAGCCTCTACTTCAGCGTCGTAACTTGATTTATTTTGTCCCACTGCAATATAGTGGGAAAACAATAAGGAGAACACTCCTGCTCCAGCACAACCCACTTCATCCAGTAAGGATCCATCTCAGCTAAGAGTTGATGCCATCAATGAGACCATCATTGGTTTCAAAGCACTGAATATTTGGTCATATGTCCTTGCCTAGACTTGGTCTGGGAGTGTCCCAGTCTCAATTCAGCTGCCGACAGGGCTTGAGCATAATTTTTCACTAGTCCCGGTTGTGAATTTCCATGAAGTGGGAGCATTTTGAGTATGCAGTTTCCCCTCTTCTTCAGCAAACACCAACATCAATATTCTCCAAAGTCTCCTATCCATTGCCATTTCAGTCCATTCTCACATCAATTCTTCTGATATCTTCTAGCACATCATCCATTCATCTTATCCTATGTTGGCCCCTCTTCCTGCTTTTATGGACTTGTGCCCTCAAGATTTTCTTTGGCATACGCTTAGGTGACCTAGCCATTGTGTTCATTGACCCTTTATGAATCTTACAATGTCGTCATGATTTAAAACTCATCTATCTCCTAGTTACCCTACGCAACACTTATGGCAGTAGAGAACAATGTCATGCACCTAATAAAGTCCCATCAAGGACTCAGCACTTCACACTATCTCTGATACAACAGAGATCAATCAGGATAGTGATGTGAACCATCATCCACATCAGGCCATTCAAGTTCACGGCCTAGCAACGTTCAGCGGACGGTTTTGCAGCTTCATTTTCATTGACTAAGAGCCATGGAACATTGCTGTCCCACAATTTGGGGCACAGTCTCAAATGTACCCAGAAAATAATGGGACATTTCACTAAATACTGCCATGTACCTTAAAACTGGTGGGAACGGCATTAACACACTCCACGTTCTCTTGGCCACCACTCAAATTTAAATAAACAATATGGGCCATAAATTTGCATGTAACAAAATAAAAGGATATTGTTTGCTTTGTCCGTGCAAAGAATAAATGTATTGTTTATTTATACAGATTTGTTTATGGCAACAGATATAAACTGGCAACATTTTTCTGTTCCTTAAGGAGGGACATCATAAACAGATAATTCAGCTGTGAACAGATAATTCAAAGAATTCCCATTCCTTCATGGTCCCCAAATCTTAAAACAAAAGATACATTAAACAGATTATAGTTGGATTATAGTTGATGCATTGGTGTGCTGCTGTCCTCTGTGCGATACCTTTCTTTCACAGTTTGCATTTGTATTATATAGTAAAAAAATGTACATAAACATTTCTATTCCTAAAATTTAAACTTTCCTGGCTGAAGTCACTTAATAATTGAAATTGTCCTGTAAAAGGTGACTGACATTATAACCTCTTCTCTTGAGTTATAACAGAGGGAACCCAAAGTAATTGGTTCGGCCAATTACTTCAGGCTGCCTTATTCGGGACGAGCTGAAATTTAAACAGAACAACACACAGTAAATATAAAAGGAATCATGGAAGGGAAAACTGTTGATTTATGTACTCAGTATATGTGTGCAACAAGAAGATTTCCCTTTATTAAACATTTAAAATAAAACAAATGACATTTACTCAAAAACAGATCCCATTACATTATTAATTAAATTATTAACTTGTTTAAATTGCTTTATATAGACTGTGGGATCACAACAAATTATATTTAGCTTTTCCCCGGATCCGGGTAACCATTTGGTATTTCGTCTTTAAACTTTAAAAATTAATTATATTCAATTCAAGATATTAGCTTGCAACACTGTTACTTTTACTTTTACTTTTAAGTTTCATTATTATTCCATTTGAAGAATGGTATTAATTATACTACGATACGTTTAAAATCTAAACTGTTACAATTGCAAGAAGCCTGAATAGTTACAATTAAATTCTTAGATTTAAATTTTTATATTCTTATAAAGTCAATCGTCTCTGAAAGTCTCTTTAAGAGAGTATTGTGTTACAATTACTATTATTATTATTCCTCGATAGACGTGCTATCGAGTCACCTTTAATTTGGGATGTAGAAGTCTCCTCCATATGGTTACATCTCGGGAATCCTAAGAGCGTCGTCCTCGTCTAGGTCTGGTCTCAGTTGTTCACGGCTTAAACATCTGCAGGATAGAGTGGGCCTTCTACACAGGTACTCGTTGATTCTCAGAAGTCTCGAACTGCATTATCGGTCGGGTCTACTAGAGTTGTAATTCTGATGATTCATGTCTCCAGACAGGATGTTGTGGAGAGTCGTCAATCGGAGAAGATAGCTGTTATAGTTATTAACACTCGTACTATTGATTGTCACATATTTCTTCTTGTTACAAAGTTTTTTTAATTTTTCTTTCTCTTAACATTACATATTACACTCTTTTGTAGCAGTTAGTAAAATACATAAGAATTAATCCAAACTAATAACCAATCACATAACATTTTAACAGAGCATTTCGCTCGTGCGTGTGCACTGCTTGGAGTCGTCATAGCGAGAGAGAGATTTTTCGTACGCTACCACTGGTACAGGACAATAGATAGTGGGGTGTTTATTCCGCGAGAATATAGTCCCGGTCTCTCTCTAAATAAAACTTTTTTATTTATACAAACTATCGCTAGATAAAAATACATCATTTAAATTAGTTGTTTTCGTGACTATCTGTGTCTTCAGATTCTTTAATTATTAACATTATTTTTCTATATTATTTTAATTACAGAAGACTCAGTAAACATGTCGAGTCCGGTATCAACAGGTAGGCGCCTGATAACAAGCAAAGGGTTAAATGCGACAATAATAATTATTTACAATATGTCTTTTCTTTACAGTTTCTTTGCCCTTATTAATTACTACTTCCATTCACACTTAGTACCTACATGTTTTTTATTATCATTGTGAGATTTAAATGGTTAATTGTTCGCAACTTAAAATTTTTTTTATTTCTTTATTTTTTTTTTTAATTGTCACAATTTAAATCGTCACATACTCCGCCTCTTAACCAACACCGACTCCGGAAAATTTGGTTAGATACGTACCGAGAGTATGCTTGGGGAGTACAGTGTGAAATTTATATTATTATTATTATTTATTCTTATTCTCTTTTATTATTATTACTGCACAGTTCGTTTGTTTTAAATTCTCTTTAAATGATCTAGTTCTCGTTTAAATGTTCCTCCTCCATGAAATTCCCTTTTTCTCACTTCTTACAGTACTAACTTATAATACTAATTTCCCTAATTTCAGCAACTCACAATATCGTGGCCCGACTGACATCAGCTTACTCTAACACTACAGGTTAGCTTTCAGCATTCATAAATGATCTCTTGGCTCTCTTGGCTCATCATTATCTTTTTCAGCCGGCGCCGTTGTGACTCGTTACTTAACATGTATATACTTCTATCTTGATTATACACCGGTATATAATTCTATCTTGATTATATACCATAGACTTACTTTTAAATAATCCAAAGAGGGTCTCATACTACACTCTTGATTATAGTTACTTGGAGAGAAGCGGAATTTCACGAGGATACTTCTCTTTTAACTCTTTAACAATAACTAGACAAACTATGCGGAAGGGGACACTTTACACACTGCATTTTATTTCACACGCGGTGGCATTCATTGTTTAGGGAGTGCTACCGTTTATACAATAGAGAGGGTGGCTGCTTAGTACAATCCTGAACACGCATTATTTCTTCTAACTGGCCACCACAACTGGGGTGCTTACTAATCTACGTTACTTGTATTATTATTATTCTTTTCTCTTACTTCTACGCTACACTTCACACAATTAGTTTAAATCAAGAATTAATTAGCCTTATTATTTAAACAATTATTATTCTCTTTATTCTGATTTACTTTCTTTATAATTTATTAATTACTTTGGAGCATTTACGAAACGCACCTAGAATTATTTACTATCTACTACCATATTATTTAGAATACTCTTTATTTACTTTGTTTTGGGACTTGGGGTATAATACTTTATCTAACAAGGGAGGGTTAACTAAGTCATTTATTCATTTGAAATTTAAGTCACAATATTATTCGCTTTACTATACTACACAATTATTTCCTACACACTTTAGTACATGGTAAACGTTTATTAACAGATGTAATTAAACATAACATTAGTTTTTTATTTAAGCGATCAGCTGTTTCGCTGGAAAGTAGGTTAGACTAGTTTTAAACAATGGCATAGTTTTGCTTACAAAGGGGAAAAGTCAACTCGAGGGAGAATATCTCTATTGTTTCATTTAACAATAGCTAACGGACACCTTATTAACTTGCACTGGCTTGCTTCAAAAGGGGTGGCGTGTGCGATGCGTACGCAATGTTACGGCCTGTTACCAAGCTGAATTTAGTTACACTTTTATAATTATAATTATACTAACGTGTTATAATAATTTACGATATTATTAAACCTTTTATTTTAAATGACTAATCATTTATTTCTTATTATTTACTTTACTCAGATTTAAGAAACTTCGTTTTTCATTTGTTTAGGACTCGGTTGTTTACTTCGGGAAGCATCATTCCATAAAATTAATTAGTACACTTGTTTTGTTTAGTCAGTAGTTCACATAACTCATCGTGTCAATAGAAACACGAATTACACATTTATGCAGGCTTGTACAGGAAAACTACAGGTCTTAAATCGTCGCAAAATTGACGTGTTAGAGACTGAATACTTTGACACGTACATCCATGAATTGGTATAATACAATCTAATCTTTTCACGTATAATTATATACGAGTATGTGCGTAATCTCACACAAAATATACACTTATATTTATACACTTATAAATATCGTCAATATTATTCATATATGCTACTTAGCCTCTTTCTTTTTACATACAATTTCCTAACTGAGTGCATCGATATACAGAATGGAGTATTTTATAATTGACACTAAGTACACTAAGCATTTACACAAAATGAAACCAAAAAACAGTGGCGCATTTTAATAATAAAATTATTTACTTGTTTTTTTGTTTTAATTTTCAACATATGTCTGAAATCTTTTGTTACTGGGCAAGGGGTCACACACTTTTATACAATAGAGGGAGGTGATGCATTGTCTAACGCAACTTTGCACTAGGGTGACAAGGACACTCTCACACAGGCTTGGACAAGAATTAAACTGGTTTGATTTTGTTTACAAACAGACGTGTTGTTGAATGAATTCTTGACAAGCACATACCTGGTGTTATATCGAATACACATAATTGTCTTTAGTCAATATTATGTTCATTGCTATATCTAAATAATAATTAAAATTACCTATTTACAAAACTATTATAATAACTATTATCGTTTAATTTTATTTAAGATTTTAGACACATTTAAAGTACATGAGTAAATAAATCAACAGATTATGGTCTGGGTTAATAGGCACAATTACTGCTTAATAACACAAGTCACAAAATTTCTTTTTTTTTGTGATTTTTTAATTAGCAGCAAAATTTTAACTAATTAGCAGAGTTGCGCAATTTATAACCTCTTCTCTTGAGTTATAACAGAGGGAACCCAAAGTAATTGGTTCGGCCAATTACTTCAGGCTGCCTTATTCGGGACGAGCTGAAATTTAAACAGAACAACACACAGTAAATATAAAAGGAATCATGGAAGGGAAAACTGTTGATTTATGTACTCAGTATATGTGTGCAACAAGAAGATTTCCCTTTATTAAACATTTAAAATAAAACAAATGACATTTACTCAAAAACAGATCCCATTACATTATTAATTAAATTATTAACTTGTTTAAATTGCTTTATATAGACTGTGGGATCACAACAAATTATATTTAGCTTTTCCCCGGATCCGGGTAACCATTTGGTATTTCGTCTTTAAACTTTAAAAATTAATTATATTCAATTCAAGATATTAGCTTGCAAGACTGTTACTTTTACTTTTACTTTTAAGTTTCATTATTATTCCATTTGAAGAATGGTATTAATTATACTACGATACGTTTAAAATCTAAACTGTTACAATTGCAAGAAGCCTGAATAGTTACAATTAAATTCTTAGATTTAAATTTTTATATTCTTATAAAGTCAATCGTCTCTGAAAGTCTCTTTAAGAGAGTATTGTGTTACAATTACTATTATTATTATTCCTCGATAGACGTGCTATCGAGTCACCTTTAATTTGGGATGTAGAAGTCTCCTCCATATGGTTACATCTCGGGAATCCTAAGAGCGTCGTCCTCGTCTAGGTCTGGTCTCAGTTGTTCACGGCTTAAACATCTGCAGGATAGAGTGGGCCTTCTACACAGGTACTCGTTGATTCTCAGAAGTCTCGAACTGCATTATCGGTCGGGTCTACTAGAGTTGTAATTCTGATGATTCATGTCTCCAGACAGGATGTTGTGGAGAGTCGTCAATCGGAGAAGATAGCTGTTATAGTTATTAACACTCGTACTATTGGTTGTCACATATTTCTTCTTGTTACAAAGTTTTTTTAATTTTTCTTTCTCTTAACGTTACATATTACACTCTTTTGTAGCAGTTAGTAAAATACATAAGAATTAATCCAAACTAATAACCAATCACATAACATTTTAACAGAGCATTTCGCTCGTGCGTGTGCACTGCTTGGAGTCGTCATAGCGAGAGAGAGATTTTTTGTACGCTACCACTGGTACAGGACAATAGATAGTGGAGTGTTTATTCCGCGAGAATATAGTCCCGGTCTCTCTCTAAATAAAACTTTTTTATTTATACAAACTATCGCTAGATAAAAATACATCATTTAAATTAGTTGTTTTCGTGACTATCTGTGTCTTCAGATTCTTTAATTATTAACATTATTTTTCTATATTATTTTAATTACAGAAGACTCGGTAAACATGTCGAGTCCGGTATCAACAGGTAGGCGCCTGATGACAAGCAAAGGGTTAAATGCGACAATAATAATTATTTACAATATGTCTTTTCTTTACCGTTTCTTTGCCCTTATTAATTACTACTTCCATTCACACTTAGTACCTACATGTTTTTTATTATCATTGTGAGATTTAAATGGTTAATTGTTCGCAACTTAAAATTTTTTTTATTTCTTTATTTTTTTTTAATTGTCACAATTTAAATCGTCACAACATATCTAAAACCCAGATTATATTTTTGAAATTCTCTAGCTCAAATTAAAAATAGCATTAACATCGTGGGTTTTTGAATAAAGATGTTCCTCATGCAGCTCTTAAATTATCTCAAATAACACAATACACAAGTTACTTTCTTCATTGGCAACTTCTTCCCCTGTCCTGCCCGTAATGCTAACTTCCATCTAGTTACTTCTTCAAGTGACTAGTAATCTCTTTGATCCTCTTAAAACCATTCTCTGCAATCAGAAATATGAACAATTACAAAATGTTTAAAGAAACAGTTCAAATGTTAGTTAGAGGTGAATCAGAATAAACACTAAATCAACAAAAACAAACTACTGCTTGGTATTTTGCAATAACAAAATATATTTCAAAATTACATATAAATATGACCTAGCTTAAAACTTAATAATAGTTAAAACAATCGTTACTCCACATCGGTGGTTACTGTATCACAACGGTTTAGTAGGTGTGCCACAAAATGTGCGTGGCTCTGTGATATCACTGGTAAAAATAAGTAAAATAATTACACTCAATATTAATTTTGGAAAGTGAACAAGAAAAAAATATTCAAAACAGCACTAACCTGTTTTATTTTAAAGCAAATTTATTGGCTACCAATAGAAAACATGAGAAACTCAAATTTGTTGTTTCTCACTTTAGCATACCATGGGGATTCACTACAAAAGACAGTATTCCATAGACAAAAAAAAAAGGTTGAGAACCACCGTTCTACATTTACAAGGTTTTAACATTTTAACATTCCTGTTTTGTCTTCTTTTGTAGCTACTCAGTTTTTTGACTTCTTTTTACCCATTTCTTTTGGTGGTCACTCTACTTTTTCATTTTCCTTCCTCAATACTACAAGCCTGCATATACCTGCTATTTCCTTCCTTATACCTGCATATTTTCTTGCTTTCAGTGCCATCTTCATTATCTTGTATTATTCTTTCACACCATTATTCTGATGTTTTCCATATCTTTAATTACTTGTACTTCCCTTTATACCTTTAGTTTACACCTTGATGTGTCTATAAATTGTTCCTACTTTGTCACTTTGTCGTTCTTTTCAGAATTGATGCATATTCCTTCCTCTTCATGTGACCATACCATGAGATTCTTTGCATCCTTTACATCTCATATTTTTAGGGTTCCGTATATTTCCTGATTTGTGATCCTTCACCATTCCCCTTTTTCTGCCTTCTTTGGGCCAGTAATTTCTCTTTATAATCTTTCTCTAAAATATTTAGAATTTTTTGTCAATATATTATTAATTTTATAACAATATTATTACAGATGAGTGCTCCAGGTCTTCAGTTTGACCTGCTAGAATATGCAGTGTTTGGTTTTATGTTGGGCATTTCAATGCTCGTTGGTATCTACTATGGATGCTACAAGAAAAACCAAAACTCTATCAGTGAATATTTACTTGGTGGGAAATCTATGACCGTCATTCCTGTCACATTGTCTCTGTTTGCAAGGTAATTGAATAGTTCGATTAAATAAGTTATTCTGTTTCTAATGTTGTAAACAGTAGTGTTTACGTCTTATACACTTAGCTTTCATTCAGTGTATATTCATTAAAATTTTTATATAAATATAAAAATAATAATAATAACAACAATAATGTATAAAAGTGATGTAACATAGTGACAAGGTAACGTCTTGATTGTTAACAAGCACATGGTACAATTGTAAATCATGCTGTTGAAGATCTGAGTAATTGATAAGAATTGTTTTATAATGTTTTATTGAGTTATATCACAATTAATCATGTCATAGCAATGTGTTAATGCGGGAAAGGGAAAGTCTTCAACTCGTGAAATGTTTCTATGACTGATGACAGCAATATTTTCCCCTGCTAGGGAAAACGAAAACTGTTTTAGTATATCAGTGTGTAAAGTATATTGGTTAACAGTCCTCCTCCTTCAACAAGAAGCTTAATTTTCACCTGTACTAAAGGAATTTTGATTTGTTTTAGCGTGAAACTCTGTGTTTATTAGCTTATTAAGTCACATATTAGCACCACAATCCTAGTATAGGAATAGATAAATTTCTAATTATAAGTATAATACTCTGACTCAGAATACTAAGTTTTTTATCAGTAAAAATGTAAAATTTTTACCTTGTAGACTCAACCAGTTTTCGGTATTACAAACTTCGTCAGAGGCTGCCATAATAATATCCGAAGCTTTTCCGACGAAGCTTGTAATAGGCGAAACTTGTTCAGGCTACAAGGTAAAAATTGTACATATTTACCAATAAAAAACTTAGTGTTCCAAGTATTATTTCCTGTATTAGTTTAGTTACTGATGCAACAGATGATTAGAACATGACTGGAATTTTTTGTCATGTTCTTCTTTGGTTAGTTATTTTGATTCTACATGTCTGATTGCTTCACATAACATAGACAAGATACTATGTATTTTTAGTAGATGTTTTGCACTTTCTTCTGAAATTCCCTAACAGAATCACAAAAGAAAGAATAAGAAGTATGCAATGCAAGAAATATCTTCTTTGTTTCACATTCTACACCCTTTTTATGCTTTGTGTTTTTACAATTCTACATTTTAAGACATTTATTTAAAGAACTTATAAAATATACTGTTTTCAAGTATATATATTATAACCTACTGATTGTATATGTTGTTTGTGTTGTTATGTCGGGTGTCACACTCCGCGCACTTTCAATACTTACTGATGGCTGGTTCCTCTGCGACGATGTTGTCCTACAAGCACAACTTAATCTACTATATGTATGTGGGCGCCACTTGGATATTTTGTTCCAAGAAATTATTATTATTATTGAAATTAAATTTTGATTTCTTAAATTAATTATATTAAAAAAAATGTGGACAAGACAGTTTGAATTGAAAATAACGTATGTTTAATGAACTTTAAAAAATCGTCTGAAGGACTAACACTCGAATTAACAAAATTGCAGAGTTACAAAAAATATTTCTCTTATTGACAAGTTTTTTAATTAAGTATCGGCTAATATATTTATTTACTCAGTTGAATAGCATGAGTTTAGTGTATGAAAAATCTTTATACTCAGGACGTGACTCCTTTGAACTACCAAGACAAATCAATAGGATGCTTTACAAAAATTGTGTGATTTGAAGGTGTGTGACATGTGTAGTACAACTGTGTGACAAATGATACCAGGTAAAAATGACTTTAACTTTTGAACAACTCACGTTCCAGTGGGTAATTATCTTCGTCACTTGACACTTCTCTTGGGGACATTTTCAATCTTCCCTCTTTGTGTTAACGTTCCTCGTGCACTGGTAATTATTTATAAGTCAAAATACGGTTTTTAAAACTCCGCACGATTGAAATAAGTTTCGCACTGAATCTATGCTTTGAATTCCGGCGGCGGCGATCAGCTGTCTGCGTGGTTTCTCGATTCGGCCGTCACAGCGCTAGTTCCAGATTCAACGTTGAAAGGCTTGTGTCAGTAATTGTTTTGGGAATTTTGTCAAAGTCAGTTTGTCTTAGCAGATACCAGCAGAATTGATTCTCTCTATTAAAATTTGGTCCTTTTCAGGGCCGCTAGTATTCTGGCTGCGTGCGTTCTATTAAATATGGCGTGTTGCTGCTCTATTCAACAACATGTTGGCGTATACTCCTTGTAGAGGTTAAGTCAGTATTTTGTCATGTATGGGAAAAGCCTTTCTGTGTTCTCGTGTCGACTTCTCGTTCTTCGATTTCGCCTCGGATGTGATGATCAGTTTCGTGGGTGATGTGTCTCTTCTGGATTCAAAGCATAAAGTGTTTTTTGGTCAAATTTCGTCTTACTTGTATACTCTGTAAGGGGCATTGTTTTAATTTTTTGACATGAACTTACGGTATTTTCGAGTAAAATTTTCTTCTGGAACGTTCGAGAATATGCAAATGGAACATCATGGAACAAATTTGACTTCCGTAGAAGCTTTAGAACAAAAACTTCTTATTCTTCACACTAAAAGATATTACTGAAATTATTCTGGTATTTGTCAAACAAATTTACATAACTACTTATAATCTGCATGCCATTACTATTTTTGGATTCTCTGCTTTCAACTGAATCTAATGATACTAATTACGATTGGTTTTGAACAAATTAACTCTAATAAAATAACATAAAATACAACTCTTACCTTGAATGTTTTCACAAAATTCCAATTTTCTACTTATAAAAATGTTGTGAAGTTGCTTGGTTCTTGCTACAACATTAATGCATAACATAATTATCTTTTTATAACAAAATAAACAAATATTAACACATATAACATATAAATAAGTTCAGTTTCGTATAGGCATTACATATGGCCTAGGTTTTTTTGTCACTGGTTCTTTACAATAATTTGTCTTTTCCGGTATCATATATGGGATTTTTTTGGGTATTCACTGAGAGTTTGTTATATTGTTTATCCTTGGTAATACTGGTTTATCCTGATACATATTATTTTTACTGTAAGATTACTTAGCATCATATTGGTTTGCATAAGTGATTCATTTTCTTGGTGTGACAAATTTCACTCTCATATTTCAAATCCTTTAAGAATTAAGCTTGTTTTCAACTGAGTAAGTTTTGTTTCTATAGTACACTATAGGATTGTACCTTTTTCCTTTATTTTTGCTAATATTCTGCAATTATTCTGTCAAATATGACTGTTTTTTGTGATTGTTTTTTGGCCTCAGCCTGGTATGGTATAGGTAAATAGTTTCCTAACTCGACTGTTAAAGTGTTTTAGTTGGTCAAATATATAAGTATAGTCACATTATATTGTATTTCAACTTTATAATACAATTTGGTTGCATTTTGTCAACATTAAATTCATAAATATTACAATATTATAGGTCCATCACATGTTTTCAGGTAATACTGTTTTTGGCTATTTTAATTGATTTCTAATCACTTTACAGCTTTCTCTATTTAAGATAATTTGTTTGTCTTTGTCTAATTGACATTTACATATAGTTTTTACATTAATTCTATAATAATTAATTTTCACATAAAATCTGAGTGATTGGACTCAGCTCCTAAACATAGATTTTTTGTCATAACATTTATATATTTTTTTTATTTTAACTTACATCCTTTTTAATAATGTATTCAAATCATTTAATACATTTATTTTATTTATATTACAAAGTATAATAATGGATCTCGTCCATTAATTCACAATAAATAGTTTTTTATTCCCTATTCAGAGTTACATTTCTTAATAAGTAATGACCTCATTTTGGTTATTTCTGATATTATCTGTCTCTCTTATAGTATATTATTAGTTTTACACTGTTCTTCACTTAAATAATATATATGGGGTTTGAGTCTTAGTCATAGTCTTGTCGTTTTTTCATGTTAATGATATTAATTATCAGACAATATTACAAAATTTTTCGGATTATTTGGGTTCGATACTGTTCACCTCACTTTCCTCTTATGATAAATTACTATGCAAATAAATTCCTTTATGGAATGTTCTGTGACGTTACAATATATATATATATATATATATATATATATATATTTAGTCACTTTCTGCTACAGTCCGTTTCTTGATGTATATAATACATTTAATATTTATAATTAAATTTACCTCAAGATGTTATTTTTTTCCTTTTTAGGTTTTTTTTACATGTTTTGGGTACTATCTTGTACCCATCCTCAGCCTTCCGGTTTTTTTGTCTGGTGAAGTACATATGTGTTGTTGGTTGACTATAAAAAGGAAAAAAATAACATCTTGAGGTAAATTTAATTATAAATATTAAATGTAATATATATATATATATATATATATATATAATTTGTGACGTTTTCAATTTGTTTCTTCTATAAAATTATTTTCAATACAACAACAAATTGTACTATCAAACAGATGGCCTTGCTATGGGAGCCCCAACCTCCGCTATCATATCAGAAATCTTCCTACAAAAACTCGACGAACAAATAATAAATATAATAAAATTAAACGACCCATTAGGATGTTATTTTAGATACATTGATGACACTCTGTACATTTCCCAAAACAATGGTATAAAAATAAATAAAATATTCAACTCCATAAATAATTTACATTCTAAAATAAAATTCACGTTAGAAGAAGAATCTAATAATAAATTAAATTATTTAGACTTAACAATAAAGAAAAATGAAACAAATTTTGAATACGCAATATACAGGAAACCTTCTTAAACTGACTTAGTAATACCAAATACTTCTAATCATCCTCCCCAACACAAAATGGCAGTATTTAATTCCATGATTTACCGAATGCTTAGGATCCCATTAAATAACACAGAAAGAAACAAAGAAAGAAAAATTATCCAACAAATAGCAGATAAACATGGATATAAATTAAAAACTATTAATAAATTAGAAAATAAAATTAAACATAAAATCACTAATAAAATTCCTAAAAACACTACATTTAAAAATGCATCTATTAATAATAATATACAATATACAACCTTCACTTATTACGGAAATATAACTCAAAAACTAAATAAAATATTTAAAGATACTAATTTAAAAACATCTTATAATACAGATAATATAATTTTTAATAAAACAAAACCTAAAACTAAATCCAATACTCACAATAAAAATGGAATATATAAAATAGAACGTCCAGATTGCAATAAATTTTACGTGGGCCAGACGAAGAAAAAACTACGAGATAGATTCGTTCAACACCGCAATGCATATTTAAAACCAAATATTTATAAATCTAATTTAGCCACACAGTGTCTAAATAATAACCACCAGTTTCCAAATATTGAAAATATAAAATTAATTAAAAACATAAAAAAAGGTCAAAAAATGAATATTTGGGAAAATCTTAACATTTACAAACACAATAACAATAATTTAATAATTAAAGAACAAACCCAAATAAAAACAAAACAAGACGATCTATTTAAAATTATAAATTTACTAAAAAATAAAAATTAAAATAAATAAAATATAAACAAAATTTCAAATATAACCGAGAAAACAGCTGCTGAAGAAAATACACATTAAAACAATCGTTAACTAATCGACCTAAATCGATTATCAGTTATTTTATTTTACATTAAAATCGATACAAATTCGATTATTCGTTAATTTTATATTAATAGAATTATTTCGATTGTTATTAATTCACTTAGAAACCTCTGATGATACTGATATTTTTCAGTGAAACGTGCTTGTTAAAAGAATATACAATATTATCTACTTGCAGAAGAAACAAATTGAAAACATCACAAATTATATAATTACTGCACGTAACATCGAGTTACTTATATACAAAATGATATATATTGTAACTAGACCTGTTAACTGGTTACAAATAATTATAATTTCTTTGTGTACGGTTCAAAGAAAAGAAAAAAAAAAAAATTTTTTTAATTTTTTGTAAAAAAAAATTTTATGTTTGGTTGTTATGGTTAAAATTTAGAATTAATCCTGGTTTTGTGTTTTTGTTTAAAAATTCAAAATTCTGTGAGGTTATTTTGGTTTAATTTACACTTCTGGTAGATCTTAACAAAATCTGGAGTTAATCAGATTATCTCCTTTCAGCAATCGATTAATGATTTTCAGCGCTGCTCCAGTATCTCACTTTTAGTTAATATTTCTCGTCTTCCAGGAAGTCTTGTAGTTGGAAGTCTTGTAGTTAATTAAACCCTTAAATTAAAATGTGAAATAATTTTACAATCCAAATAGTTGAAATAAATTGATTTATTAACAATAATTTATAAAAATTGATGTTAAATCGATGTAGAGCAATTGTTCGACTCTGTCACAGGGATATATCGATTTGTGATTACAGGTTAATTTTTTTATATAAGTATTAAAAAAGGTTCTTTCAACGATTATTTTATATAGTCAGAGAAGGGCAGGTCTAGAAAGTATAACATATACAAAAAATAATCTTAATAATTAATAATTAACAAATTGTGAATAATATATAATGTTTAGTATATTTGATTTTTCAAACCAATCTGCAGGCTATGAGATCAGTCTAGAAGGTTGTAGTGCATCACGGGACCATCATGGCGGCTGGCTGAATTGATGAGGTTAACGTATATATGGTAGCTGGAAAATCTCACAATAAATTCACCTTTAAAATTGTTTTATGGATCTCCGTAATCGTGTATACTGTCTATTATGTTGTTTGAGGTATCCTGGATGAGTGTTCAGTGTTCACTGGTGTTAATTGTTTTCTGTTAGAGGTGTTCACTTTATGTCTGTTCGTGGCTAAGAATCGTTAATATGTTGTATAGTGAAATATTAATATTAGGTAGTTTTAATGGTTTAAATCACTTGTATTATGTGCTGTATTGTTCATTTTCACCGTTGTCGTAGAGTATTTCATAGTTTTTAAATCGAAAAGTGTTAATTTATGTAACTCCCGTTTTTCACTGATTTTAGGCTTTACCCATTACATTCCGTTATATGGTTTTAGAACGCGATTCAGCATCGACCATTCCGTTTGAATGTTAACAAAGAACTAACTTACTTCCTTCATCTTAGGAAATATCTTGCCAAGTTAATATTGGAAAAGTATTGTTAAAATAATTTTCACTTCCCATGTACATAATTCCAAGGTACATTATATATGGAATATTTTTAGTTTATTGTTCGCTTTCATGAACTAGTAACCATATAATTGGTTTATTTATCTCAATCTGTTTAATTTGATATGTCATAGTCCATATTTGTTGAGATTTTTGTTAAAATTAACATATTTCTGTCTTTTTGGAAATCTAGGCCCAAAAAACCTGTTTCCGTTCTTGTACACAATTACTGCCATTTTAAGTGTTATTAATATAATTATAATAAATTTCAAATGGTAACAAATCCTTCCCTTTCCTTAATACCTTATAAATTTAACATTTGAACTGTCTTTTAGTGATAAATTATTAATTTACTGAATATTTAATTATTACATTTCAAAAATTTTCAATAATTTTAGATATTTTTCTATATTACTCTTTTAAATCATAGGATCATTTACAGTAGTTGTTAATTGACCTACCTTACATAAATCTTGTTAGTTTACATGGTTCATTGGTGAATTAACTGGTTTATATTAATTTTTGTGAATTCATTATTTGGCCTAGAGTTTAGTATTTTACCTATATGGTTTTTTCAAATAAATTTAATTCTACTCCTCCTCTGACTCTTAAAAGTTAACACAACATGAAATAAAATTGTTTACATAATTATTGAGATGTGTAGCATCTAATTCATGCTACTGTTACAAAAAATAATATTTAACATTAATCAGCAGTCTTTAAAGTTAGACATGTTTGCTTAAACTGTTTTGAACATACATTTAACACATTTTATAAATTAATACAGCATCCATACTTAAACATTTTAATTTGTATGTATGCTGTTATATGACTAAAACATCTTACTCTAAACATATAGGTACCTTATTCTATTGGAACTCTTTTAAAAAATGGAGTTCATGGCTTTGAATAATATCAGCCATTTAAACTTCTTAACTCTATTAAAACATAAGTTATTTTCAGTCCTTTCTGATTTTACTATTATTATCTAAAATCCCCTTGTACAGTAAACATTTCCACCCATACTTTCTTTGTTATTGGCATTTCTATGAA
The DNA here is from genome assembly GCA_034769895.1 of Magicicada septendecula. Classification (NCBI taxonomy): domain Eukaryota; kingdom Metazoa; phylum Arthropoda; class Insecta; order Hemiptera; family Cicadidae; genus Magicicada; species Magicicada septendecula. Next base: position 80,835,884 of record CM068368.1, on the reverse strand, counting down.
TGTCTTGAGATAACAAAGTGACCTTATTTAATGAAATATTGGAAATATTTTCCATTTTAATATTTCATTACTTGTTAATTATAAAATATAAAAGTTATTTTATAGCACATTGTTTAAGTTATAGATACACTACAACTTGAAGTTTATTACATTTAAAAACACTTCCACTAGTACACATTCACTGTTGGTTCTGACTTATATTTGAGTTTTATTATTCTCAGACTAGACCTTTAGTCATCATGGACTGTGAAGATTTGTTTATTTTTTATCATATAATAACTTTAGTTGGTGCACTTCTTATCATACTACACAATACTTTTGTTTAAAAATAATTACAATTTCATAAGGTTTTGGGGTGTTATACTTTCTTTAATGGTATCATTTGGTTTGGGGTTAATGGTAGTTAATAATAGGTTTTTATTGTGGTTCTTCCATCCTATTTCTTCCTTTCTTCTCGTCTTCCTTCTTGTGTTCATTCTTGGGTAAACCAAGGTACTCGGTGTTATTTTGTCCGATGGTTGGTTCGGAGTATCTTCTTTATTATCTGCTTTTAAATTTCTTCTTCCTTCTTGGGTTTGGAGTATCTTCTTTATCATCTGATACTAACTTTACTCTTCTTTCTTGATTTCGTGATCTCTTGTTTATCACCTGATACTAAACTTCCTCTTCTTGTTTCTTCTTATGTTTGGGGTATTTTCTTTATCACCTGCTCCTAACCTCCTGGGTAATCTCCTGATTTTTTAATATGAGTTTCCTTTAATTTATTTTCTTTGACTTTTATGGTTGCATTTTTATTATTTAATTATTGTTTTTCTTTCATAGTGGTGTTTTCCTTTGAAGTGTAATTGAATTTAATTTGACATTCTTTGAGTATATGTAATTTAATTATTTTTATGATCTTAAATGAATTAATTATTGGTGGAATATCTGTCATGCTACTATATATATATATATATAATACATTTAATATTTATAATTAAATTTACCTCAAGATGTTATTTTTATCCTTTATTGGAACATGTTTCGGGCACTATCTTGCACCCATCCTCAGCCTTCCGGTTTTTCTGTCTGGTGAAGTTTTCTAAAAACCGGAAGGCTGAGGATGGGTGCAAGATAGTGCCCGAAACATGTTCCAAAAAAGGATAAAAATAACATCTTGAGGTAAATTTAATTATAAATATTAAATGTATTATATATATCAAGAAACGGACTGTAGCAAAAAGTGACTAAACATATATATATATATATACAGTATATATAATATATATATTATATTGCCCAACAATATAAGCAAAGGCTGTAATGCGCGTACATAATATATTATAAATATTTAAGTTAGTTTCAATAATATATGATAGATGAGCAGGTGTGAGATTAGAAGCTGGCTTTCAAGCAGGAACCAACAGGTAAACATCACGCGATTACCACTGCATGTGTGTATACAAGTAAATAATGTGTGTGTGTGTGTGAAGCCTGTCTGATCCCAAAAGTTGCAATCTCACCCCTCAAGTCAATGCTAAATTAAGAAAATAATTATTTTTAAGGAAACCATAAATGTTAGTGAGAAGGTAAAAACTTCTAAAAATGTGTAAAAATCGGACACGAGTGCAGTGCAAATTTTACGTAATTCAGACAATCAGTGCGAGTCCAGTGCGATTTTTAATGGATCATAATTATACTAGTAGTGTGAGCATCATGATAATTGCACATCTCATAAGTCATTAAATGAGACACTATTTTATCACCGTGAAATCTGCGTTAAACAGTGCGATTGGCGAAAAAGTGCAATTATATGAAATGAGACGAGAGTGGGGGCTATCATGTGATGTTTCAAATGTCGACAGGCTGATTCCTGAATCGACATGTGCAGTTTTCTGGGTGGATATAAATAGAAGCCCAGGAGAGACGAACCTTCTTCTCTAACAAACCACAGTCGCGGCGGTATGCTATGCCGGTCCGAGACGCGAATTTTTTAAACTATTTTGGACGAAGTTAGACGAGAAATCTAACATCAGTACGATTTTTGTAGCGGAACTTATAAAGTATTACCGTAATGAAGAAATCGTTGGACGTCTACAAGCAGTCGCCAGCTAAGAACATCAACTCTTGACAGAGTACAAGAGCACGACTAGCAGAGGAAGGAGATTCAGAAGACTAGTGATGTTTCTATAATAACGGCTACAGATCCAGATCAACATGTCATCTTAGTCTACAGCAGCCAATGTACCATGGAGGACGAGAGACGAGAGGACGAGCAGTGAGGACAAGAGGACATCCAGGAGGAAAACCGAAGGAATCACTGGAGGACATGGGACAACTCTGCGGAATTTAAGGTGACGAAAAACCATTACATAATTTTGCAAAGAGAAATACATTAAAAGACTCTAATAAAAAAAAAGAGAAAACAAAGACAAAACATTTTTGTAAGCGTAAATAATAAGTATGTCGATAGAGATAAAATTCAATGTAATTCATATGTAATCAGGAAATTATTTAATTATTTATCGTAATGAACATAATGTAGAGTCATTGAAATTAGTAATTAAATTATTTAACTTTTCTTAATAAAAGCACATAACGTAGAGTCATTGAAATTAGAAATTAAATTATGTAAATTTTTCTTAATAAAAGCACATAATGTAGAGTCATTGAAATTAATAAATTAAATGTGTTAAAATGATTTTAAAGCCATAGAAAGGTATGAAGAAAATATAGAATAAGAATGTAGTAACAATTTTTAAAGAACCGCACATTTAGACTGAGCAAGCAAGAAATCTTAATATAATAAAGAAAAGTTTAAATACAATTAATAATATAATATCTAGAATTTAAGATATGTTTGTAATGTTAGCACGACTAGTAAAGACACTTTGAAACCATAGATAATGGATATCATATGGCGTATTGATCATGATTTTTATATTATTATTTTTTATGTTTGTTTCAAGTAATAAATGAAGCATATTACGATTCATAAAAAGAGTTACTCTTATTATAATTACACCTGAACCCCAATTACACATACACGTTATTTATATTGTTATAATTTTATCACCCGTCAACGTATGGCACGACACGCATATATCTAATAACATTGTATCGTTCTAAGTAATGGCGCTCCAAGATCGTGGGGCTCCACAAATTTAAATTATATTAAATTTGCAACAACGTAATATCGTTGTAATATATATATATATATATATATATATATATATATATTGTAATAAGACCGCTGTATGCTGGTCGTTACAAAAGATAAAAAGTTTATGGAAAATTTTATAAAAAATAAAATTTTCAAATAATTAAAAATTTTGTTATTGTTTAATAATGTAGGTAAATAAGAAATAAATCTGTTTTAAAAGGTTCTTGTAAAAATTTTGATAACAGGCAGGTATTTATTGACCGTCGAGCACTTCTTGAAGATTTGAACCAAGTCTGGAGTTAAATAGAATTGCTAACTCCAGTTAGCAATCGATTGGTGATTTTTCTTGCTGGTCCAATATCTCGCTCAAATAAAATATTTGAGTCTTCCTTAAATATTTCAGCCTTAATAAATACTCTTAAATTAACCTGTGAAATAAATAACAAATCAGAAATAATGGAAATATAAAGATTTATTGAACAATTTGATAAGTAATCGATTTTTTATCGATGGAGAGCAATTATCGACTCTGTCTCGGGAATTATCGATTGTGCATACAGAACAAAATTTATGATATTTACTATATTAAAAGACAGGTTCTTTGAGCGATTAAAATTAATAGTCAGAGAAGGGTGACGAGAAAGTATAACATTAACAATTAACACAAATACAATAATTATTATTCAATAGAATTTAAATAATTCCAATATGTAATGTGTATGAATGTTGTCGAACCATACGCAGACGATGACGTCACTGCTGCATAAAGAAGGCCGGCTCTGTAGAATTAAAAGATGGCCGCTACTAGTTCTGGCGTAGTTACTGCGAAATCGGCATGTCCCAAAAATCACGACAAAATTACCTTCGTGAATGTCTGAAATCTTCCCGCACTGGTGTAATATGTCTGTTAAGTTATTTGGTGTATTCTGACGAAGTGTTCCGTGTAAACTTGTGTTAGTTAGTTTATTTTGTGTGTGTTCACTTCCGTGGGTTAAAGTTCTCAAGATATGGTTAGGATTTGTAGAGTGAATTAGTTTAAATATAATGTTTTACTGGTTTCTATCACTCGTACTATGAAGTTAGGTGTTTGTTTTCACTATTGTCGTGAACGTTTTGATAGCTTTAGTTTTAAAAAGTGTCTAATTCGTTTAACTCTCGTTTCACTGATTTTAATGGCTAACTGCTAGTACCATTTTCGATTCGGTTTTAAAGGAACGTTCTTCACACAACTATTCAGCTTGATATTCAACAAAAGACTAATTAACTTGGTCAAAAATCTGGCCCAGTTAATCCTTGAAAAAGTATTGTTAACATATTTCGATTACCCATAAACATGATAAAATATTACATTATATATGGAATTTATTTATTTTATTCATCACTTTTATGAATTATGAACCTTATCATTGGTTTAATCATCTCATTCCCTTTAAATTGATGTATTATAGTCCATATCTGTAGACATTTTGTGGAAATTAACAAATTTCTTTACTTTTTGGAAATATAGGCTCAAAATTGGATTTCCGTCTTTATACAGATTTCCTCCATTTTAAATATCATTAATACTATTATAATAAATTTTAATTAGTCATATTCCTCTTCCTTTCCTTAAATACATATAAATTAAACCTTTAAACTGGTTTTTTGTGTTAATCTGTAAATTTGACATTGCTCTTTAAAATTAATTAATTTATATATTTTGAAAATTTACAATATTTTAAGGTATATTTCCTTATTATCATTTTAACTCATAGGATCATTCCCAGTAATGTTTAACTGTGTTACCTTATCTAAATCTGAGTAGTTTACAGGATTTATAAGTGAATTATACTAGTTTATATTGGTTCTGTGAATTCACCAAATGGCCTAGATTTTAGAATTTTATATCTCTGTTTTTCTCAAATAAATTTAATACTAACTCCTCCTCTGACTTTACATAGTACTATTACATGAAAATACAATGGTTTATAACTTATTGTGAGGTGTAGTATTTAATTAACACTACTGTTATTAAAATAAATAATTATGAACATTATTTAGCAATCTGCACAATTGAACATATTGCTGATATGGTTTGAACATAAACTTTTAACTATTTTTGAGTTAACATAGAATACCTATTGAAACATTATTAATGGTATGTAAGCTATTATTTAGCAAACGTAATTCATTTTAAAACACATAATATAAATCTTATTTTCTAATAACTCTTACAAATATATTTTACTAACACATTGATTTTATGGCTGTGAATAAACAGTCTATTTAAACATTTTAAACTTACGAATACTAAATTAATGCCAGTCCTTTCTGGTCTAAACCATTATTATTTATGATACCCTCATCAGTAAACATGAACTCCCATACTTTATTTATTATCATTTTTTACAAATGTCTTGTAAATAAAGAGTTACATTAAAATAATAAAATACTGGAAACCTTCCATTTTATTATTTTATTATGCTGTTTATTATTGGATATTAAAGTTATTATATAGCATACTGATAAGTTATAGTTTCACCAACTTTAAGTTTATTGCATTTCTAAAAAACACTTACACAAATTCACTTTCACTGTTGGTTCTGATATTCTGAGTCTTATTATCTCAGACCAGACCTTTAGTAATCATGGACTGTTAAGACTTGTTTATTTTCTTATTACACAATAGCTTTAGTCGGTTCACTTCTTATAATACTATACAGCACTTTAGTTTTCTAAATAATTACATTTTTATAGGATTTTGGGTATGTTATACTTTCTTTTTAATCGTTTTTGTGGGTTTGGGGTTGATGGCATTTAATTATAATAATAGGTTTTACAACGGTGTTTCTTTCATACTATTTCTTCCTCTCCTCCTGTCTTCTTTCTTGTCCTTCTTCTTATCTTCTTTCTTGTCTTCATTCTTGTCCTTCTTCTGGTCTTCATTCTTGTTCTTCTTCTAGTCTTCATTCTTGTAGTCTTCTTGTCTTCCTTCTTCATTCTTGGGTAAACCAAGGTACTTGGTGTATCTCGATTGATGTTTAGTCTGGAGCATTTAATTTATTCACTGATACGGACCTTGTTCTTCTCTAAAGGTTTCAGGGTATTGTTTTCTTCCTGACCACAAACTTTATTCTTCCCTCTTCTTGTTTTTGGGGTATTTTGGTATTCACCACTCTTAAACTGAGTCTCTTTCTTCTTGATCTGGTGTTATTTATTTTGTTTACTGCTCCTAGCTTCCTGGGTAAATTACAGATATTATAATATGAGTTGCTTTTGATACTTTCTTTGATATTTAAACAGTGGTTTTTATATATAATGTAATGAGGATTTTTATTTTATCGTGGTTCATTCCTTTGATTTCCTTAAATCTCATTCAATATTATTATAACATATGTTATGTAATTAAACTTTATGATTTTATATGACTTAATATGTAGTGGATTTTCTGTCACGCTACAGAATGCCCTTCTCCAGAAGTAATTTTTTCAGACTATACTTGCTTTGTTTGAAACAATTGCTTATGATAATTATTCTATGTTTGTTATTATTCTGGACTTCCTTCCATTTTAAAAATTTTCTTATTTATATTTAAGTTTATATCATTCTCACTTGATCTCCCTTGATAGTAATAGTCATCTGAGTTCATATTTATTATTTCATTTTCATATTTCTTCTTAGTATTTTCTTCTTGGGATATTTCCTCCCTATCGTTCCCTACTTTGTGAGCTGGTTCAGTTCAGAGAGGCACTGTACGCTACTTTCCTCTGCTGTCCAATACTTCACACATATTTGAGTACAGAGGCAAATCATCTCTGCTCAAAAAACATATTAATCCTGCTGGAATTATCTACAGACAGATTAAAAATTATTCAGAATAGTACACATTTGTTACTATTTAAAAAAATATCTTTGGGATACTTTACTTATTACTTATTATATTTCTCAGAGATTTTAATATTCCTATCTCAGTTGTTCTTCCGACTCATTAACTGGATGTTTCTTTCATTTGATATTATGGTAGGAAGCTCTTCTATTATTACATTTTTCAACTTTTCTTATCATATAAATCCTTTGGTTATAAATTCTTTATTACCTTCTGGTTTTTTTTTTTTTATTATAATCTGCATTGTTTATAGTAGCATATCTTTATGACATTTTTAGACTGTTTCTTTGTTCTTATTATTTCCACTTGTTCTATTTTCTAGAACTTTTTATAATTGTCATCATCATAATTGACATTTAATTCATAAATCATTTTATATTAATTCGTTTAATTACATAAATCTTTGATATTATTCTCACATTATTCCTGTCATGGTTATTATACTTTCAAATGAATGTTTTTTATTAATTTCATAATGAGGTCATAATTTCTCCTCATACCACTTCAAAGTTTCATTATCTCATTATTCCAAATACGTTTTTGTACTTTATTATATTCAATCACTCAAATCGTATTAACTCAAATCGTATCTCATTTTTCTTTTAATTTCCTTTGGCATCATTTTATGGAAAGGCTTTTACTCTCTATATTGAAATTAGACATGATCATACTGTCCAGAATTATTTGTTTTAATTCTAAAGTCTGGTTCCTTTATTCATCCTATTATGATCCTTTATTAACATGGTAATTATATTTTATGCTTACCATAAATATGGTATTAAATCTCTTCGGTTTATCTCACCAAAGTGTTTTATTAATAATTGGTTGGTAAGTTGTATTTACTCTTGGTTTGGAAACTTGATTTATACACAATTCAAAATTCACTCTTCTTATATTATAGCCATAAAGTTTTCTAATAATTGTATGTAATATGTGCTTACATTTCTTTTTAGAACCTATATTATTTCAATCTAAATTCTGTTTTATATTCTTCTCTTCAAAATGTTTCTTTCAAATTCCGGTTTAGTAAGATGGTCTTACATTGTTTTAAAATTTTGATGATTTTATTCTAACTTCTTCTTATATTATTGCCACATAGATTTTTCATAAGTAACTGGTATGTAAGGTGGGCTTACATTTGTTTTGGAATTTGGTTGTTTTTAAATTCTAACTTCTTATATACATATCTTCTAAATGGTTTCATTAATAATGGTGTAGTAAGATGTACTTACTTTGTCTTTGGAATTCTGATGATTTATTTTTCTAAATTCTCTTCTTCTTATATTATTATATTATTGCCACATAGATTTTCTCATAAATAATTGGTATGTAAGGTGGGCTTACATTTGTTTTAGAATTTTGAGGATTTTAATTCTAATTTCTTCTTGTACATATTTTCTAAATGGTTTCATTGATAATAGTGTAGTAAGATGTACTTACTTTGTCTTTGGAATTTTGATAATTTTTTCTAACTTCTTCTTCTATTATTGTCGTAAAGTTTTTCAAATTTTTTGTTAGTAAGGTGATCTTACCCTTGTTTGGAATTTTGATAGTTTTATTCATAAAATTTCTTCATGGATGCCTGGTTAAAGACACCCTTGACTTTATTTGAATCCATCTCCTTGATTTCGTATGTGTTGTTGTTATTGTCCTTTGAGACAATATAGGGACCAGTGTACAGAAGCAATAATTTTTTTGTTATCACCTCTAAGGAACTGGGTAATTCCCTATTCTTCAACAACACCTTCTCTCCAACGGTATAATGAATAACCTTACCCATACTTTTATTGTATTTATTCCGCCGTTTCTCCTGATCTTCGGCCACCTTATTGTGAAATTGAATTTTATCAAATATATATTTATGCTCTCTGGGGAACTCCAAGATATCTTCAATCTCTCTAGGGGGTTGTCTCTCGTACATTGCGGAGTAAGGGGTTATTCCTATGGCTGGATGGTATGCTAGGTTGAGGAATTCTTCAGTAGCCTCCAAGTATTCTTGCCACCTCCTCTGCTGCTCATGGCAATACGTTCTTAATAGGCGCCCCACCTCTCGCAAGACTCTTTCGGCCGGGTTACTGCTTGGGTGGTATACTGATGTCTTGTATGTATGAACCCCCATTGACAGCAGTGTATCCCGCCATTTCCTCCCCTTGAATTGTGTTCCATGGTCGGTTATGATCGATACCGGTTTTCCGACGGTTGGGAAGTACTGGTTGATCAGGATATCAAGAACTTTATTCGTAGTCGCCCGATTCGCTGGGTATAGCTACACGAACTTGGTATAATGGTCCATAATGATGACGAGATATTTGTATCGGTGGCGGCCTCCACTGCGGGGAAATGGCCCACAGATATCCAGGAATACCTTCTCAAGTTTCGACTGTGAGGTTAATGGAATCATCTGCCCCTCTCTTTTCTCGTTGTTAGTTTTTACGAGTTGGCAAATGCGACAGTTTCTAATGTACCTCCGTACCTTCCGATTTATATCTTTGATATGGCAGCTCTCTTCCAGGGCCTTTACCACCTTTAAGGCGCCCATATGCCCATATCGAACATGATAACCGAACACTATCTCCTTCTCGATATGGGTCGGAATTATTACCTTCCATTCCTCCTTATATAATGATGGTTTGGAAAACAGGATTCCATTATGTATGGTATAATATTGGGAGATTGTCTCATCCCCTGCTTCCAGTCTTGAGATAATAGTGATTAATTTCGGGTCAGCTTGTTGGTGTGTGCTTAGGTGTTCCAAAATTGATTGTAGACCGGCGCTGCTGCTAAGAATATGGTATACCTTCAGAATACTCTCCTTCTCCCCCTCGAACGTCTGTTTGTCAATGTCTACTCTAGACAATACGTCCGCGACGACATTCTTCCTTCCGGGGATATACTCCCACTTAAGGTCATATTCTTGCAGCAATAGTATCCACCGCGTTAACCTTCCATGGCTCAACTTACATCTCTTAAGGAACGAGATAGATTTATGGTCTGTCCGGACGGTAACGGAATAACCAAGAATATAAGTGCGGAACTTTCCGCACGCGAACACGACACTCAATAATTCCTTTTCTGTAACGTGATAGTTTTTCTCAATCTGGTTTAATGCTCTGCTGGCAAAGCAGATTACAAGATGTTCGCCCTCCTCATCCTCTTGATATAAAGTAGTGCCGAGGCTGATGTCACTGGCATCACAATTAAGAAAGAAAGGCTTGTTAAAATCTGGATGGCGGAGTATAATGGGTTCAAGGAATTTTTGTTTTATAAGAGTCAATATATTTTGTTGTTCATTACCCCAGATCCATTTATTTTTAGATGACAGTTGCGGCTGAAATCTGGCAGTCAGTTCGGAGTACTTTTCCTGGAACTTGCGGTAATAATTACAGAGTCCCAGGAACGACTGTAACTGCCTTCGATTCTTAGGTGTAGGAAAGTTCTGAATTGCTTCGACTTTTTCAGCCGACGGTGAGATTCCCTTGTCATTTAATATGAAGCCTAAGAATTGTATTTCTTTAGCAATAAAATGAGATATTGCTAATTTCAGCGTAATATTGTTTGCTGCTAGCTTCTGTAAGACGTGTTCCACACAGTAGCAGTGTTCCCCCCAAGTTTCTGAGGACACTAGCAAATCATCGACGTATACGGTGGTGAATTGTAGTGCTTCTTGGCCAAGTATCTGATCCATGCAGTGCACAAAGACTGCGACTGAGTTTACCAGTCCGAAGGGCAACCTCTTAAACTGGTAGTTCCGCCCTTCGAATATAAAGGCCAGATACTGGCGACTCTGTGGATGTAATTCCACCTGCCAGTACCCGCACACCGTATCCCAGGTAGTGAAGTATTTGGTACCGTGGAACCGTTTTAAGATCTCCTCAATCTCACCGGGCGAAGTCCTGTCATTAATGATCATCTTATTTATTTCGCGCGCATCTAAACACAAACGGACTTGTCCGTTTTTCTTAGGAATAGCCACGATAGGACTTGTATATGGGGAATGGCTACTCTCTATAATGTCACGGTTAATCATTTGCTCTATTTCAGCTCTTACTGCTTGCTTTCGTGATTGCGCAATGGGGTAAGACTTCCGGCTAAAGTCCACTGTGTCTCGGAACTGTAGAGTACACTGGAAGTTCTTCACTTTACCGGGCTCATCAGAAAAGACTGATTTATATTTGTTGTATATGTTTATTAATTTGTTCGCTTGGTTTGTTGTTAAACCTTCGCCAGTGATACCGCTCCGGAAATCCCTGATCTCCTGGATTTTTTGTGACCATAAATCTTCATTGGAGGTGTCGTCTATCCTTTGTTCAATTATGGATGTTGGATGGATGTAATTAATTTTTCGGATTTGCTGGTGGATACTATCGGGAACAACTTGGTCACTACCCACCAAGTTCGCCGTCCAAGTATGTCCGTTAGAAAACAGCGATAATGTTTCAGTTCTCAGATCAATGATGGCGGAATTCCTCCTAAGCACATCACACCCGACCAGTATATTAAATGGCAGACCGCTCGCCACCAAGAATTCCATGTCAATCGCTATACCACAGCTCATCACACTGGCGGAGACTTGCCTACGTATTGTTTTGTCGGCCGGTTGCACCCAACAAAACAATATTATTCAACGGCAATGTTGGTAAAGTTCTCCCGCACTCTTGCTGTATCCTCTCCAATTCCGTCGTACTTATTATTGACACGTTCGACCCAGTATCGATCATTAACTTGGCTGGGATGCCTTCTACCTTGGCGTCGACATGTATTATATCATTATTGAACTTATTGGTGGGATTCCTGTTATCCTCTTCCAATAACTCCTGTCTGATGTCCTTTAGGTAGTTGCACCCTATGATGGTGATACGATTGTTATTATTCTCGTGATTGCACTCATTATTATTTTTATACCCAGTATTTAGGAGCAGTAACGGGTTCTGGCGATTTATTACTGCCTGTGCCCGTTTAAAGGCTCGGCATCATTGTTCCTTTGAGCCATACTAGTCGATGCCTCATTTGGGATGCTCAGAGTGGTTACCTGTCGATCTGTCCTATGGTCTTCCGGTCGGTCGTGGTTCGACCTCCATTCAGCGTTGTCTAAACTATTGCTCCTACGTGTCGGATAGTACCTTGGTTGGTCCCGTTCTAGGCTCCTCCGCCTTTCTTCATATCCGCGGTAGCTATTTCGTCAATTGTGATCGAATCTCCGCTGTCGTCCATCTGTGGCTCGTATGAAGTTCACTCTAGGGCGAGGAAACCTATTATTATTAAAATTACCATTATTGGGACCCGTACGGTTGGTATTATTAGGGTAATGACTATTACCATAATTGGGGCTTCTCTGACTATTTGCGTTATTAGGGTAGGGATTGCGGTTACCCTGATAACCATTAGAGGGCCGATTCGGGTTTTGATGGTTTGGACCCGTATTATTATTATCATTGTAACTAGGATTGTTCACATTATTACCATTATTAGAACCGTTATTTCGCGGGTATGCCTGGCCTCCTTGGTACCCATTATTTATGTGGTTCGTACCCTGGTTATTGTTCTGATACGTCCTTGGTTCGGGCCCATCACTTCTTCTACGACTCTGTCGGTAGTAGTCTTCATTTTCATAATTCTCGAGGAGTTCTGTCATTGCCTGGATGGTTATTTGGCTGCCTCTCCTCGCACGAATTACCTCTTCATCATAATGATAGGACAGCTTATTTATTAGGCATTCCTCCGGTATGGCTGGTTCTAAGTGCTTGGCCATACACACCTTGCCGAGGAAATAAGCTGTCATTGAACTACCGACTTGTGGTTTGTAGCGGCCGTGGCATATATTATCTCTTATTAGATTTTGCGTGGTCTCTGACCAGTATTTGGCCTTGAACAGGCTCTTGAATTGTTCATAATTGTCGATGTCGCTCCGGTTGGCCATCCACCAATGGTCATTCACCTCCCGAAACGACTCGTCAAGGATTTCTCTGTTCTGGACCCATCGGTTCCCTCGGTGTTTCTCTAAGTATTCCTCTATACGTGCCAAGAACTCCATAGGCTTCCGTTTATATTGTCGGAAATTGAGCCATTCTCTGTTCTCTGACATGGGGAAACTATGATATCCAGATGGTCTGTTCCGTATCAACTCTATCTCCTCCTGGCTCTGACGCACCTGTCCGGTTATGTTCGACATAGCGGCTTCCACGCCGTCGCATCTTTCGATTACCTGTGTCCGCACTTTATTCACTTCCTCCAACGTAAATTTCTTAGTCTCCTCCATTTTTGTTTTCTGTTGTTCTTGGACCTGAGTAATTTTCTTAGTTATTACTTCCCGGACTTCCAGCACTTCGTTTTCTGTTTGACGACATCTTTCGTCTACTTCTCTGATCTACTGGTTGACAACCACGACTTCCTGTTCTAACTTCTTGACGATGGACTTCTTCGTCTCAGTTATCTTTTTATTCAACTCCTCTTTAGCTAGCTCAATCCTCTCGTCTAACTTATTCATGTTCTCTTGGTTAACTTCCCTTAATTCTTCTCTCAGCAGTTGATTGTCCTCTCTCAATTCTTCCCTTAATTGTTGGTTGTCATTTTCTATTTTCCTACTGGTTTCTTCCATTTTCTCCTCTAAATTCTTATTATTTTCTTCCATTTTCCTTTCCATCTTCTTACTCAAGGATTGGTTTTCCTTTTTCAGGTCTTCCATTTTCTTATTCAAGGATTGGTTGTTTTTCTCCATCTTCTCTTCCAAATTCTTACTGGTTTCTTCAATCTTACTACCCAATTCTTCCTTTGTGGATCGGTTATCTTCCTTCAGGTCCTCTAGTTTTTCATTTAACGAATGGTTATCTTCCTTCCTTTCCTTACTACTTTCGTCCATCTTCTTGTCCATTCCTTCCATCCTTTGCAAGAACATCTCCATGAATCTGTCCAATTTACTCTCTTCTGTACTCTTGGCTTTCTCTACTTTCTTTTCCTGGAGATTGACTTCCCCTGGTTGCGTTGTTACTTCGGGTTGTTCCTCTAGTGGTGCGGGTTGTTTTGATTCCACCTGGGTTAGTAATACTTCCGGATCCTCCACGGGTGTTGCCTCTTTATCCCCCATGTCAACCTCTTTTTCGGCCTCTGCCGCCCTCTTTTTCGAAGTAGCTCGTCTTTGCATTTTTCTCTGTCTCTATTTATTAATCGCTGCTAGGCTTATCTTATCAAGCCCTCTAAGTTGGACGCCACTTTGTAATAAGACCGCTGTATGCCGGTCGTTACAAAAGATAAAAAGTTGATGGAAAATTTTATAAAAAATAAAATTTTCAAATAATAAAAAATGTTGTTATTGTTTAATAATGTAGGTAAATAAGAAATAAATCTGTTTTAAAAGGTTCTTGTAAAAATTTTGATAACAGGCAGGTATTTATTGACCGTCGAGCACTTCTTGAAGATTTGAACCAAGTCTGGAGTTAAATAGATTAACTCCAGTTAGCAATCGATTGGTGATTTTTCTTGATGGTCCAATATCTCGCTCAAATAAAATATTTGAGTCTTCCTTAAATATTTCAGCCTTAATAAATACTCTTAAATTAACCTGTGAAATAAATAACAAATCAGAAATAATGGAAATATAAAGATTTATTGAACAATTTGATAAGTAATCGATTTTTTATCGATGGAGAGCAATTATCGACTCTGTCTCGGGAATTATCGATTGTGCATACAGAACAAAATTTATGATATTTACTATATTAAAAGACAGGTTCTTTGAGCGATTAAAATTAATAGTCAGAGAAGGGTGACGAGAAAGTATAACATTAACAATTAACACAAATACAATAATTATTATTCAATAGAATTTAAATAATTCCAATATGTAATGTGTATGAATGTTGTCGAACCATACGCAGATGATGACGTCACTGCTGCATAAAGAAGTCCGGCTCTGTAGAATTAAAAGATGGCCGCTACTAGTTCTGGCGTAGTTACTGCGAAATCGGCATGTCCCAAAAATAACGACAAAATTACCTTCGTGAATGTCTGAAATCTTCCCGCACTGGTGTAATATGTCTGTTAAGTTATTTGGTGTATTCTGACGAAGTGTTCCGTGTAAACTTGTGTTAGTTAGTTTATTTTGTATGTGTTCACTTCCGTGGGTTAAAGTTCTCAAGATATGGTTAGGATTTGTAGAGTGAATTAGTTTAAATATAATGTTTTACTGGTTTCTATCACTCGTACTATGAAGTTAGGTGTTTGTTTTCACTATTGTCGTGAACGTTTTGATAGCTTTAGTTTTAAAAAGTGTCTAATTCGTTTAACTCTCGTTTCACTGATTTTAATGGCTAACTGCTAGTACCATTTTCGATTCGGTTTTAAAGGAACGTTCTTCACACAACTATTCAGCTTGATATTCAACAAAAGACTAATTAACTTGGTCAAAAATCTGGCCCAGTTAATCCTTGAAAAAGTATTGTTAACATATTTCGATTACCCATAAACATGATAAAATATTACATTATATATGGAATTTATTTATTTTATTCATCACTTTTATGAATTATGAACCTTATCATTGGTTTAATCATCTCATTCCCTTTAAATTGATGTATTATAGTCCATATCTGTAGACATTTTGTGGAAATTAACAAATTTCTTTACTTTTTGGAAATATAGGCTCAAAATTGGATTTCCGTCTTTATACAGATTTCCTCCATTTTAAATATCATTAATACTATTATAATAAATTTTAATTAGTCATATTCCTCTTCCTTTCCTTAAATACATATAAATTAAACCTTTAAACTGGTTTTTTGTGTTAATCTGTAAATTTGACATTGCTCTTTAAAATTAATTAATTTATATATTTTGAAAATTTACAATATTTTAAGGTATATTTCCTTATTATCATTTTAACTCATAGGATCATTCCCAGTAATGTTTAACTGTGTTACCTTATCTAAATCTGAGTAGTTTACAGGATTTATAAGTGAATTATACTAGTTTATATTGGTTCTGTGAATTCACCAAATGGCCTAGATTTTAGAATTTTATATCTCTGTTTTTCTCAAATAAATTTAATACTAACTCCTCCTCTGACTTTACATAGTACTATTACATGAAAATACAATGGTTTATAACTTATTGTGAGGTGTAGTATTTAATTAACACTACTGTTATTAAAATAAATAATTATGAACATTATTTAGCAATCTGCACAATTGAACATATTGCTGATATGGTTTGAACATAAACTTTTAACTATTTTTGAGTTAACATAGAATACCTATTGAAACATTATTAATGGTATGTAAGCTATTATTTAGCAAACATAATTCATTTTAAAACACATAATATAAATCTTATTTTCTAATAACTCTTACAAATATATTTTACTAACACATTGATTTTATGGCTGTGAATAAACAGTCTATTTAAACATTTTAAACTTACGAATACTAAATTAATGCCAGTCCTTTCTGGTCTAAACCATTATTATTTATGATACCCTCATCAGTAAACATGAACTCCCATACTTTATTTATTATCATTTTTTACAAATGTCTTGTAAATAAAGAGTTACATTAAAATAATAAAATACTGGAAACCTTCCATTTTATTATTTTATTATGCTGTTTATTATTGGATATTAAAGTTATTATATAGCATACTGATAAGTTATAGTTTCACCAACTTTAAGTTTATTGCATTTCTAAAAAACACTTACACAAATTCACTTTCACTGTTGGTTCTGATATTTTGAGTCTTATTATCTCAGACCAGACCTTTAGTAATCATGGACTGTTAAGACTTGTTTATTTTCTTATTACACAATAGCTTTAGTCGGTTCACTTCTTATAATACTATACAGCACTTTAGTTTTCTAAATAATTACATTTTTATAGGATTTTGGGTATGTTATACTTTCTTTTTAATCGTTTTTGTGGGTTTGGGGTTGATGGCATTTAATTATAATAATAGGTTTTACAACGGTGTTTCTTTCATACTATTTCTTCCTCTCCTCCTGTCTTCTTTCTTGTCCTTCTTCTTATCTTCTTTCTTGTCTTCATTCTTGTCCTTCTTCTGGTCTTCATTCTTGTCCTTCTTCTAGTCTTCATTCTTGTAGTCTTCTTGTCTTCCTTCTTCATTCTTGGGTAAACCAAGGTACTTGGTGTATCTCGATTGATGTTTAGTCTGGAGCATTTAATTTATTCACTGATACGGACCTTGTTCTTCTCTAAAGGTTTCAGGGTATTGTTTTCTTCCTGACCACAAACTTTATTCTTCCCTCTTCTTGTTTTTGGGGTATTTTGGTATTCACCACTCTTAAACTGAGTCTCTTTCTTCTTGATCTGGTGTTATTTATTTTGTTTACTGCTCCTAGCTTCCTGGGTAAATTACAGATATT
The DNA here is from genome assembly GCA_034769895.1 of Magicicada septendecula. NCBI lineage: Eukaryota > Metazoa > Arthropoda > Insecta > Hemiptera > Cicadidae > Magicicada > Magicicada septendecula. The sequence goes on along the minus strand of CM068368.1, from coordinate 80,818,511 downwards.
ATAATATGAGTTGCTTTTGATACTTTCTTTGATATTTAAACAGTGGTTTTTATATATAATGTAATGAGGATTTTTATTTTATCGTGGTTCATTCCTTTGATTTCCTTAAATCTCATTCAATATTATTATAACATATGTTATGTAATTAAACTTTATGATTTTATATGACTTAATATGTAGTGGATTTTCTGTCACGCTACAATATATATAGTGTAATATTACCCTTTAAGCTAAAATAAATACTCAAACTCCTTTTCTTTCTATAGTTTTTGATTCAATTATTTTTATTAATCTTTTTGCAACTCAGTTCTGTTGTAGAGCATGTAAAATCTCAATCTCAGGGTTCATGTATAAGTCATGTCAAAGTATAGTACATAAGTCGTAAACATATCATATAACATAATATTTAAAAATTAATGTTTGGTAATTAGGTGTTGTTGATGTATGTTGTGTATCAGTGGGTTCTTTGGATCATACAAAAGTGCAAATGAACAATTGAAAAAGAAACTCTTACTACTAATAATTATTGGTGTACAATTAGAATTCACTGTTCTAAAGTGTTTATTGTTTTTTTTTTTTTACTATAGTATGTCGCTGTGATTCGAACTTTAAATGTTATCTAATATCTGGGTTGACTATTGGATAGATCTCACCCATCTGGTAGTTTTATTTACAATCTTCTTTCTTGATCCTTTGCGTCTGGACTTCTAGTTTTCTGCACCGTCGATTATAATATCCTTCTTCTATTTATTTTCATAGTCTTTCAGTATCGTTTCGTCTCGTATTCTCCTTTAATTTGTATAAAAACCAGCATTAAAATTCAACACGTTTCAATATTTTTTCCAGCAATAATCCTTTCCTATTAAAACACTAATTTATCCAGATAAGGTCTTGGCAATGATATATTTATGGGTCACAGGTTCAGTCTCCCAATTTATAATTAATATTATTCCGTAGAATCTTATTCTATCTTCGTCACTATTACATTATAAGTTTGTATGGGAGATTCTTTATTTTTTAATTATTTCCACTTGGTTTTATTGCACTATATGAGGTACCTTGTGGTTTCATATAAATTATGTGTTTCATGTGATGTTCATATTGTAAATATGTTTATTCACTTACACTATATACTGTTTTTACTTCTTAAAGTCTATCACCGTTGTTCTCACCTTCTTACACTGTTACACTCCCTAACTTTTATAATTATTGTTCAATATTCTTATATTTGTAATTTTATATTAATTACAGTCTGGAGTTCACTTATACACAATAGCTGTTTGAGGTTCACAGACCTCCTCATAGTTTTAATCTAAGGCTATATTCAATGTCTTATTTCTTACATGCTAAGTTTAATATTTTTACATTATAATTGTTCACTAATAACTATTTACAATTTTTGTCATTTGATCGTCTCTTCTGGGTATTTGTCATCGTCAGTTATTGTTTTCTCATTTTAATTGCATTATTTAATTCCTAAATTTGCATTCTCTATTTCCCTATTTCCAAATTATTCATTTATGATAATATTTCCCTTTTTGTTTTGATTTCTTTTTATTCCTTGAAAATATTAATCATCTTTAAGTAATATATTATCTCTTCATTACTGTATTTATTAAGTTTATTTTATTCTTCTATTTCTTTTAATATTAATAAGATTGTGTTTCTACATATTTCACTACAAATTTTGATGGTACAGTATACTTGTCTTTCTTTGGAGGTGGAATCTTGTTACCTTATAATATATATATATATAAAAGCACTATATCATAGTTAAATTTGTAGAAACCAGTATGCTTTTAATTTAAAACTAATTGTATAATATTACACTGCAACATGTCATAGGGCTAATAAAAATTGAACAAAATTCTTGAATATTCTGTAAAAATTGAATCTCTTTTTTAATTTTTAAAAATGTATTGTATTCCCGGGCCCACACCATAAAATCAAGGTGCGTTTTTCAGCCCCAGGTCGACTCAGCCTGTTGAAAATGAGTACCTAGGATAACATCCTGGGGATAATAATGGGCAGCTGAAGCATAGTGCTGCTGGCCACACTGCCTTCCTTGTATGCTGTACGGCTCACATTACCCTGCCTACTCCTAAGCTACTTTGGTGGTATACATGGGGGCCATTATTATTATTAAAAATGTATTGTTCATTTCAGCCTAATGAAAACAAGATACTGGTATTTAGTTTAAATTATTTTGAACTCTAATTAAATGTTTTGATTTAATGTTAATTTATTTATTGGTACACATTTTTTGTAATTAACCCTGGTAACAGAAGTGCTGAGTCAATTTGACTTCTCTCACCAATCACACAGCAGTACCATCCTTACGGGAAGAGTTTCATTCTCGTGACTATTCCTACTCCAGTGTTTAGTGTACACTACCACAGTCATTAGTGTACAAGATAGGGAAACTAATTCATGCATCTTCTCCTTCTTAGCAGATAATATTCCAAATCCACTGCAAAACAAAATTATCCATTATTTGCAATATAGTAGTAGGTTAAGCAAAGTCAACATGACTCAACAAATCCAATCACTGGTTCCAGAGAGGAACCTAATTGACTCCTTACATCCATTCAGTGTTCTAGAAGTGAAGATGTTATGAACGATAGTAATTTGAACTGTTCAGTGGCCAGTGGTGTGATGTGGACACATTACCATTAGGAGATGTAATAAGTCAATGATATTTTTAGACCTTTAGACATTATTTACGATATCTTCAATCATTTTTTACATTCTCAAACGTTCATAGATATTGTAATGTTTATCTAGTTTATTCTTGTTTTCTAACCCCCAAGATTACTGGGTTCTTGTTGTTGTCAAGATTACTGCAATAATAAAAATATTAGTTCAGTATAATAATTTTATTTCAAAATCTGACAAAAAATTGAGTGACTTTCCAGCTCTTTTGAGCTGATAAGTTCATGTTGAGTTTTTAAGATTATGGTTTATTTTCTTTAACTCTGAGACATCATTTTTCCTTTCCATTTCATTTGTTTCTTTCATTATATTCTATTTTAAGCTATGTTTTACTCTAATACTTTTACATTATTTTTTCAACTGTGTCCTACTCTTTTCATTTTTAAGGATAAAAAATTTTGCTCAAACATTTTGCTTTGTAAATAAAGACATACAAGTGTTTGTTCAATTTTTGGGTCTTTCATTGCCTTATGATTCTCAGACATTTATAAAAGGGGGGATTTTAGTGATGGATTATATATTCACATTTCATTCTTGGGTTAACTCTTGTAACGTAATGTGAACTCTTGTGTTTATAACACATTCTCAATCAAGAACATAATGTATCCAACGCAGTCAAATCCCAAGACAAATGTGTCAAACCCCAACAATTACAGTGAGAAAATGAATGTATCACATGTTTCATATCAGCTTGAAGTTACATCAAAACTTCAATTTTACAGAATCTTACTGAATCTTATTTTACTGAGTTTTATATCAGTATCTTAATAACATTCTAGAATTAATGACTGTTTGTATAAAACGTTTGTTTATAGTCACATATCTGGCATCGCAATAGTTGGAGTACCAGCTGAAGTGTATGTATATGGAACTCAGTTTATCGCTGTCTGCTTCTCTGCCATATGTGTTATCATTTTTGTAATACTCTTCTACATACCTGTTTTCCATCCACTTCAACTTAACTCATTTTTCAAGGTATATGTTTTAAAATTAAAAGTAAATATTATTTATAATGTTGTTTTATAATTTAGTAGATACGTAAATATCTTTTCCTGTGTCCAGTTTTGTATCTTCAAAGTTATGCAAAAGATATATGGTAACAGAATAACTAACAAATAAAATAGCGTGCTTTACACTTGGAAGCAAGTCCAGAACCTTAAATTGCCAACAGTTGACAAGATCAACTATGTAACGTAATGAAAATTCCTCTCCTTAAAGCCACACTGTTGGGCTAGCCAATTTGTAACGAGCGTAATTACGGGATTGTTTAAATTTGATTTAATTACGTGAAAAATACTATTTAGGAATATATTAAAGTTTGTAGTGGTTGATAATTGAAGGTTACTAATTTTGTAAAACGATTTAAAATGTAACATTCGAGGTTACTCAAAGTGTGTTTACAATTGTAGAATTATAATTGTCTGAAAAGAATTCCCTTAGATAAAACAAATAAAATAGTGGTGTTAATATTACTTAAATACTAACTTTGCTTAAGTTTAAAAGTAAAGTATAATAGTTGGTCACTTGATGATGATGATCGTCTTGTTGATACTAGCTGTGAAACTTCTCCTCCAGGTCGATAATAGTCTAAGTACGTTACGTCTAGTAATGTCTGGACAATTGAAATAATATATTCTACTTTCACGTACCTGGTCGTGTTTTCTAGAAGTTCAATAAGCTGTCAACACAGTTTACAAAAACCAACTCACTTTAGCTACAAGGTTAAGTTACCTTGTTTGATAGTGGGCGCCACACGGATTTATTTTGGGAAAATCCCGTGTAAAACCCATATATACAATCAATTAATGATTCTATTGAAATTAAAATAATTGTTTATTACCTTTATGGCAATGCTATTCCAAGTACTCAATCACAACTGAAGGTTGTTTGAGTTTCCTGAATAAAATAGTTAGTCACTTTTTTGAAATAAATTAAGTCGAGTTATTCTGTTAATAATGGGTTTTTATTCATACCCTTTATAGAGAATTCAAACAAATATAATTAAAAACATACAATGAGGTACAATTGTAAATAAGTTATTATATACCCTGTAAGGCTTGCTCAGAAGATAAGCAGTAAATCTGGCTAAGTCCAGATATTTCTTTTTACTTTAAACATCAATTTTAATTAAATCTCAGGTGTAAGTTCTTTGAGACACAAAAAAGAAAGTTTATGCCTACACAATAGCTAATGATTTTCTGATATAATATTGACTAGTACTGTTTTTGACGTTACTATTATAAAGTAAACAAATAAAAATAACCTATTTGATAGGTTGTGCGTTCGTCACGCCTGATTTATGGTTTACACAGGTTATATTTTGGAGAACACTTATAACTAACATTCAGCTTAACTAATATTGACAAATTCATAAAATAAATTTAGACATGGTGTAACATAAAAAATGTTTCAGTGTTTTTGCGTCAGTACAGATCAGTGTATTAAAACGTACAGGTTATAGCGCTCGTAGAAAAAATGAAAAAATGATTACACTGTTACCTGGGATTTTAATCTTAAGATTAAAATTTCAATTAACACTTCGATAATCGGATTATAATGATTATCGTTATTCACTACACTCGCACTTGAACAGAGAATTTCGATCCGCTTCTAACTTACAGGATCATAAATAATACTATTTAATTCTTTCTGCTGTTCATTATTCTTTCCCGCACTAAAATGAAATAATACTGCACATAATCACAATGGTTCATTGTAGAATAATTTGAAGTAGTTGTTGGTTGTTGTCGAACGGTTTCCTTTGATGTGTTCTGGCGATGACGCTATCAGTTATTAAAAATGTTGAGATGAGATCGGCGTACCTGTCACACCGAATGCAATTAAGAAGTGTCTGCTGAAAATTCGTTCCGGCTCTTTTTATAGTCGATACCTTGATCGGCTCTAGGCAATATTGTTAATTACTAAGAAATTTTGTCATTGGCTTAGACAGGTGTGATGAATGTGACGTATGTTTTTTCCAACCGTCAAAACGGTTTTTATAACCGCCAAAAGCTAAAGTGATTGACAGCTACCGATATTGTTGGTATTTACGACCAAATTTCTTAAACATATTTTGTAAATGATGCTAACGCCTTTCACGCACTTAATACAGTTGCGATTGGGGCTGTATCGCCATCAAATTAAAGAATATTTTGTCCTCTTTAATTTGATATAGTTTGATACCGAGTTAGTTTCACTTTTACTGACATTGCTACATAAACAATGTTCAGGTACACTATTTCGCACTGTCGTCTGTTTACCAAAATCGGCAATTATACACTTTGACTAATATTGTTTGTGTCCTACATCGCGTTTTATCACTCGAACGTTTATGTGAGAACACTATTAATTCTGTACTGATGTTTAATTACTGTACATTATGAATAAATCTTAACTTTAGACACTGTAATGAACTGTTCCTACATACTATGATATTTCGTTTCACATTAATTTGCTCTATTCTACTAACTAACAATCGAATTATAAATCACATCATTTTAATAATGCTTATTGCTATGTTTCAGCATAACAATTGTTTTGTGTAGGTGACCTACATTTCTATTACTTCCGAATAATCATCTCATTGATGATTGTTTGGTCTAGGCCTTGTTAAGGCATACCGTTTATACTGGAATTCTGCCTTAAAAGCTTTTATTAGTTCACAATTCGGTAATTTTGCTGAGGTAGCTTATTGGTATAAGATTCCCTCTTACAAACGTGTTTATTTGTCATAGGCATATTTGAGATTGAAATATAGCTTCATTTTCATTTTTTGGTCATTGCTAATTTTAGTTCTTGGCCTCAATAATTACTAGTCATAATTAATTTATTATCAGCCAAATGCTGATTCTGATCTCACATTATTCAGATTCTTATTTAATCATTCTTTAGTAACATATCATATTCTGTTTACATTATTCACTGACTCGTTTGACAGCTTAAAGTGAATTTAAACTTGTCCCTCAGTTTGTGTCAGTTATAGTCTGGTTGTAGTGTCAAACAGTATTTGGGTTTGCTGTTTCTTGTGGCACTTCTGCTTCTTTCTTCCTCCATGATTCCTCTCTTCTTGGTTATTCTTATCATTACCTTATTTATTTATATTATCATCATTCATTTATTAAACCTTATAGAATATGTTTAATAAAATTATACCTTATAGAATATGTTTAATAATGTAACAAAATGTTACATATACTCCCTCCTCAAAATTGATAATTTGAGAAAAATTTGATCTTTTGATAAAATTATCATTTCATGTCAGTTTTTTCATATTACTACTGTTTTTTGTCTTGTACTCTTTACATTGATCTTTAACATACTATTAGTGTGTTACACTAGCTTGATTGCTGGCCTAGTGATATAATTCTTAGTTTACTAGTATTCTTTTCAAGTTGCTTACATTTTAAGTCATCTAATTACAATAGGTCTTATCTCTTAAATTAACAATTTCCTGTCTTATCATATTACATTTTTCTTTCTTATTACATATCTTTACCTTTGTGATTATTTCAATGGTTCTTATATTTTATACCTCATAGATTTTTTTCTTTCATAATAGCCCTTGATACATTACAATGTAACTCCCTAACTTTTGTAGTGGGTTCGGAATCAGAGTGGCTCACTGTGGCTTACATTCTCTGCCGTTCCTCAATACACATACTCAGATTCAGAGGCATACTCTTCTCTGTCTGAGAAAAAAATAAACATTGCACCTGGCAATAGTTGCACTATCACAACACATAAAATATAATACATATCATTCATTTTCAATAATATAATATCTTCAATATAATATTCAAGGTATCAGAGGTTTTCATTTATATCACATTTCCTTCTTTTATACTTTATAACACACTTTTTTTTCACAGGTAATTATTTCTTTTCAGACTTGACATTCTCGACTATGCTTTTTCATTAGCCGTATCGTTACTTTTTATACTAGTTGACAATTGTTTTAGTTTACTTGAGTATTCTTAAAATTACACACTTACATTGATGCTCATATGATTATGCGGTTGTCTTTCACATATAGAGTCTATAATATTTTATTTTCACAATAGTTTACAAGTTTTTCTTTCTCGTTAGTAATTTATACTTATCCTGAATTATCAGGGCTTACAATATTCATATATAAAATGTTCTTGGTTAGATGTTCTCTGACATATTTTGCTACATACAATATTTGATAATTACAACACAATGTGATAATATAATAACAATATATTGATATCTAATTTTATAGACATTCTTGGGGTTACTTGGTTCATTTAATAAACAATTTTTTTTTTTCTCTCTCCTTTCCATAATAATATCCTTCTTTCATATTACACTCTTTGTTATTCTTCTTCTCTACTCCTTCAAGTGATGGTGGTTTTCACTTATTCTGGATGATTTTATATAATATTTTAGTTTTATGAGAGGTACACAATAATCATTTGATAAGCATATTTTTTCTTTCCCCTTTTTTTTCTCTAAGTATAGCATAGCAATTTTAGTTATAAAAGAGTAGTAGCTCCTCTCTCAATTAATCTAACATAGGAGTATTTAAAGTATGTGTATGTCATTATCCTAGGTATATTTTAGTTATATGCCACTTTTGGCTCTCTATGATATAATAGATGTCCCTTTTTTTTTCTCATTAAATTATTTAGTTTACAATACATATTTTTCTATCCTTCAGTGTGATAGATCTGGTTCCTTTTTAACAAGTAACAAATAGTTTGGCCTATATCTTAATCCTACACACTTTTTGTAACACAGTATGGTAAGTATATTTGTTATAGACAATTAGTTACCTTCAATAAGTGGGGCATAATACGTGATCCTTCTAATCACTAAATGAATTCGTTTATAGTAATCATTTTTAACATATATTTTTTCTTTTTATACTCTAAATATTCTGGTGATAAGGTTGCCTACCACTATACTTTATCTGCTCTGAATAGTAATCACTTCTATGGTTTACATACATGGGGTTATTTCGTGCTTTTCCACTCTATTGGGTGCATTATTGGGGACAATTACGTTACACAGGTGTCCTTTCCCATATCAGTTTCTAGTATTACATGTTTGGGATATTTGGCACTCGGTAATTACTTATCCTAACCAATTTCTTTAATTATAGTATTTTTTCAATGACGTTTGATTGTAGACACCTTTGACCTTTTTGTTTATCATGTCAGTGATTTCATAGGTATTGTTTTCATGGTCTTTTGTGATAGTATATGGGCCGATATATAGTACCAGTAGTTTCTTTGTGATGCCTTCCTATCAGTCGGTTCTTCCACTTCGCTGCTACCAGATAGTCCTCGGCTTCCCGTTTTCTTGCCTTCTTCTCCTCCTCCTCTTTGGTATCCAGGTGTCCAGTGTACTCCTGGTCTTTGTTATTATTGGCGTCCAGTACCTCATCTAATTCGGGTTGACCGTCATTAGTTTCCTGGTTGGATTTTTCCATTGACTGGTTTCTCTCCTTCTCAATTCTTTTATTTCTTGGGCATACCCTTCAATGATCCGGTCCAGTTGTTCTTGATACCCTTTCCTTTTCTTGGAATGCCTTATTCTCCCTTTGGAAATATTTCCTTTAAGTATGTTATTGGTTATAGTTTTCCTCATGGTAGTACATTTCTTCTCTTCGTTCATTCCCATGAAACTCCTTCGATACTCCTTCCTATAGGTCCCTTCTTTACGGTTGATGACTGGGAAATAAATCATATTAACTAGACCGCTTCGAGTCATTTCGATTAATTCTTTTGTTACTCTAGTCTTCTTTGGGCGTATTATTCTTCTTATCTTCACCTCCTTTTCTTCCGTTTTCTTAATTATTTCGTTCCTTTCTTCATGAATTTTAATTTTTAAATTCACTTGTTCGGTGTTTTTACTTCTGGGTAATTCTTGTGTTTCCACTTGATCATTACACATGGGCAGATTATTTTGTCCTAAGTTTTCATTCTCGGCTAATAACTCTTCCGCTTCCTTGATTACCTGAGTGTTCTCTATACTTTCGGTATCGATCTCCTCGTCGTGAATATCTTCCTGGTTTCTGTCAAGCTCATTTTCAGATAATAATGTATTTGATTCCCCTTCCTTCTCAGCTTGTTCGACCTCATCTTCAGATTGCAATTCTTCTGTGGTTTCATCATTTGGTACTTCTTCTATCGCTGGTTTGTCATCGTCCTTTCTTTCTTCATTATCCTCAGGCTCTGGACTCATTTGTTCCATGTTTTTGTCTTCGGATACCTTCTGTTCTTCTCTCCACTTCCGGTTATTCATTTCATCCATTTTCTGGCTAATCTTATTTAATGTGGTGTTCAATTCTTCTCTGATGGCTCTACTGTTGTCATCTATTTTACTGTTTAGCATGTCCATGGATTTATGGGTACTGTCAATCTTTTTATTCAAGTCTTCTTTCAGTGACTCCATATTTTTACTAATAGACTCCATATTTTTATTTAATAACTCGATATTCTTCTGATTCTCTTCCCGGGATTTCCTACCATCTTCTTTTAATGACTCATTACTCTTATTCACGGTTTCTTCCATCATTGTTCTCATCATCTCGAAAAAATTCATATCGCCTGGTTGTGGGAGTCCTTCAGGTCGTCTGGGTCGGTTATCCACCCTCATGTCTGCTTCCAGTTCTACCTGGAGCGTTTCTTCAGGTTGAGTTTCTATATTATTAATGGTAATGATTTCCATTTCGTGTATGGGTTGTGCTTCATATGTCTCAGTACCTAGCTGTACTTCTCCTACCCGACTGTCCTTATACCTCGTATCATATTGATGGGTGTGTGGCATGTTTATCTTTTGTGTCTACCGGGCTGTTTATCAATATATAAAATATTTTTATTTAATATTTTTAAGCCACACTAGTTGGTGCGCCAATTTGTAACGTAATGAAAATTCCTCTCCTTAAAGCCACACTGTTGGGCTAGCCAATTTGTAACGAGCGTAATTACGGGATTGTTTAAATTTGATTTAATTACGTGAAAAATACTATTTAGGAATATATTAAAGTTTGTAGTGGTTGATAATTGAAGGTTACTAATTTTGTAAAACGATTTAAAATGTAACATTCGAGGTTACTCAAAGTGTGTTTACAATTGTAGAATTATAATTGTCTGAAAAGAATTCCCTTAGATAAAACAAATAAAATAGTGGTGTTAATATTACTTAAATACTAACTTTGCTTAAGTTTAAAAGTAAAGTATAATAGTTGGTCACTTGATGATGATGATCGTCTTGTTGATACTAGCTGTGAAACTTCTCCTCCAGGTCGATAATAGTCTAAGTACGTTACGTCTAGTAATGTCTGGACAATTGAAATAATATATTCTACTTTCACGTACCTGGTCGTGTTTTCTAGAAGTTCAATAAGCTGTCAACACAGTTTACAAAAACCAACTCACTTTAGCTACAAGGTTAAGTTACCTTGTTTGATAGTGGGCGCCACACGGATTTATTTTGGGAAAATCCCGTGTAAAACCCATATATACAATCAATTAATGATTCTATTGAAATTAAAATAATTGTTTATTACCTTTATGGCAATGCTATTCCAAGTACTCAATCACAACTGAAGGTTGTTTGAGTTTCCTGAATAAAATAGTTAGTCACTTTTTTGAAATAAATTAAGTCGAGTTATTCTGTTAATAATGGGTTTTTATTCATACCCTTTATAGAGAATTCAAACAAATATAATTAAAAACATACAATGAGGTACAATTGTAAATAAGTTATTATATACCCTGTAAGGCTTGCTCAGAAGATAAGCAGTAAATCTGGCTAAGTCCAGATATTTCTTTTTACTTTAAACATCAATTTTAATTAAATCTCAGGTGTAAGTTCTTTGAGACACAAAAAAGAAAGTTTATGCCTACACAATAGCTAATGATTTTCTGATATAATATTGACTAGTACTGTTTTTGACGTTACTATTATAAAGTAAACAAATAAAAATAACCTATTTGATAGGTTGTGCGTTCGTCACGCCTGATTTATGGTTTACACAGGTTATATTTTGGAGAACACTTATAACTAACATTCAGCTTAACTAATATTGACAAATTCATAAAATAAATTTAGACATGGTGTAACATAAAAAATGTTTCAGTGTTTTTGCGTCAGTACAGATCAGTGTATTAAAACGTACAGGTTATAGCGCTCGTAGAAAAAATGAAAAAATGATTACACTGTTACCTGGGATTTTAATCTTAAGATTAAAATTTCAATTAACACTTCGATAATCGGATTATAATGATTATCGTTATTCACTACACTCGCACTTGAACAGAGAATTTCGATCCGCTTCTAACTTACAGGATCATAAATAATACTATTTAATTCTTTCTGCTGTTCATTATTCTTTCCCGCACTAAAATGAAATAATACTGCACATAATCACAATGGTTCATTGTAGAATAATTTGAAGTAGTTGTTGGTTGTTGTCGAACGGTTTCCTTTGATGTGTTCTGGCGATGACGCTATCAGTTATTAAAAATGTTGAGATGAGATCGGCGTACCTGTCACACCGAATGCAATTAAGAAGTGTCTGCTGAAAATTCGTTCCGGCTCTTTTTATAGTCGATACCTTGATCGGCTCTAGGCAATATTGTTAATTACTAAGAAATTTTGTCATTGGCTTAGACAGGTGTGATGAATGTGACGTATGTTTTTTCCAACCGTCAAAACGGTTTTTATAACCGCCAAAAGCTAAAGTGATTGACAGCTACCGATATTGTTGGTATTTACGACCAAATTTCTTAAACATATTTTGTAAATGATGCTAACGCCTTTCACGCACTTAATACAGTTGCGATTGGGGCTGTATCGCCATCAAATTAAAGAATATTTTGTCCTCTTTAATTTGATATAGTTTGATACCGAGTTAGTTTCACTTTTACTGACATTGCTACATAAACAATGTTCAGGTACACTATTTCGCACTGTCGTCTGTTTACCAAAATCGGCAATTATACACTTTGACTAATATTGTTTGTGTCCTACATCGCGTTTTATCACTCGAACGTTTATGTGAGAACACTATTAATTCTGTACTGATGTTTAATTACTGTACATTATGAATAAATCTTAACTTTAGACATTGTAATGAACTGTTCCTACATACTATGATATTTCGTTTCACATTAATTTGCTCTATTCTACTAACTAACAATCGAATTATAAATCACATCATTTTAATAATGCTTATTGCTATGTTTCAGCATAACAATTGTTTTGTGTAGGTGACCTACATTTCTATTACTTCCGAATAATCATCTCATTGATGATTGTTTGGTCTAGGCCTTGTTAAGGCATACCGTTTATACTGGAATTCTGCCTTAAAAGCTTTTATTAGTTCACAATTCGGTAATTTTGCTGAGGTAGCTTATTTGTATAAGATTCCCTCTTACAAACGTGTTTATTTGTCATAGGCATATTTGAGATTGAAATATAGCTTCATTTTCATTTTTTGGTCATTGCTAATTTTAGTTCTTGGCCTCAATAATTACTAGTCATAATTAATTTATTATCAGCCAAATGCTGATTCTGATCTCACATTATTCAGATTCTTATTTAATCATTCTTTAGTAACATATCATATTCTGTTTACATTATTCACTGACTCGTTTGACAGCTTAAAGTGAATTTAAACTTGTCCCTCAGTTTGTGTCAGTTATAGTCTGGTTGTAGTGTCAAACAGTATTTGGGTTTGCTGTTTCTTGTGGCACTTCTGCTCCTTTCTTCCTCCATGATTCCTCTCTTCTTGGTTATTCTTATCATTACCTTATTTATTTATATTATCATCATTCATTTATTAAACCTTATAGAATATGTTTAGGTTATGTAACATTTTGTTATGTTACAACTAACAATGAATATGATGTAATAAAATTTTTTGTTTCAGTATTTACAACTCAGATTTAACAACAACGTTCGTATTTTGGCTTCTCTAATATTTTCTGTTGGCTTGGTATGTATTGCATTTACATAAATATACAATACTGTATCAGTTATATCAATTGATGTTAACGTGAATAATATTACATATAAATATCCTAGTTACCAACTCTGAATACATAACATCTGTAGCAACTGAAGATAAAGATTTGTTTGTAATGGTTTCGTTTTAGCACTCCTATTTGTTTTATTTACATTTCCATAACACTGGCTTTTGTTTCTCTTTTTTTCAAGATAACTTGTTTCTTAGCTTTTCTTATTCTCTCTTATCTTTAAACTTCTGCCAATCCTAATGTAACTGCATATTTTTAACTAAATATAATTAAATCACTACCGAATCAGAACACAAAGTTTTTTATGGGTAAAAACGTAAAAGTTTTACCTTATAGCCTGAACCAGTTTTTGCTTATTATAACCTTCATCAGAAGCTGCCACTGGGAGCACTGTCCATCTTGTTCTTGATGACAGTGTTGACTTTTGAAGGATCGATGTTGTGTGTGTGGGGTGTGATATGTTCGAATAATGCGTGTGATTTGAATTGTGTCTGTTCATTTAGGATGTCGCTTTTATGTTTTTGTGTGTTTGTAACAGCATAAAAACGGCATCCTAAAATGAACAGCCACCAGTGGCGAAGCGTGCACTTCCATGATATGTAAGCGGCCGGAAAGCACCTGGTCCCCCCCCACCCCACCACGACAATTCAACATTGACTCAACTTTAGCCACGATGTATTGTAGCTCCTGTACATCTATTTTTAGACAATACATTTGAACCTAAACCTTCTTATCCTATTGGCTGTGCCGGTTTCCATTCCATTATATTTGAAATCATGCAATTGTAAATTAACAAACACAATTTTTATTTAAAAAAATAATCTGGTTTTAAAATATTAAACATAGTAGCCAGTGTACGTAAAATCTTTTATGACCATAAGGAAAATACAAAATTATAATATACAATTTTAATAAGAATCAATTGTAACAACTCGGCCGCATCTCCTTTTTAATGTTTGAATGTGAGTTCTAGACGTCTCGATTTCTTAGCAAATAAGTTGATCACGTTGTCGTGAAAGTTCGGCTGCTGTTTCATTACCGATAGAAGGTTCTTTTCAATGGAAATCACTGAAAGTGCAGAGAGTCTGTTTTCACTATGGGAGTTTCGGAGGTATGTTTTGATTCTCTTTAATGATGAGAACGACCTTTCCGATGACGCACTTGTGACGAGAATCGTAACTATTACCTTTGCGAGTTTAAGCACTTGAGGTAGGGTATCGCTAAGATCTGATATGTATAAATATTTAAGGAAGTCTGACACACTTTTGTGGGAGAAATCTTTGTCTGAATAAATAATACAAAGCTCACTTCGCAGCCGCGGCAATTCAAAAAACTGTCCAAATGACTTTTTCAGACAGGTAAAGTGTTGTTCAGGGAATGTCGAACAAAACTGAGGAAACCTTATAGTTTCAAGCAGAGCAATGAAATCAAGCTCATGGACATCTGAAAACCTTTCCTTCATTTTTGATTTGACTGTGTCGATGACTTCATAATAAGAGTCTCTTGTAGGAGTCTTTCTTGTCATATGAGATATTATCAATTCGCATTCTTTTACTGCGATGGTCAGATTCTTGACAACTGTCCGTCAGGATTCTCGACCAAAAGTTATCAAAATTATTTCTCATTTGGTCCAAATGTTTTTGGAATTCTTCAATCTTTTTTAGACGGTAGGCTATGTCTGAGGTTTTCTTTTGTAAGACATCAAAAATTATGTCGGCTTGAGAAAGAATAGAAGTGAAAATAATGAGCAAAAAGTTGAAGTCAAAGTCCTTAAGAGTGGTGAGAAAGCCTCTCGCTCCATGGTATGTCTCACTGTCCCATTCATGTCCGTTTTCAATTATGGATTCAAAGAGACGGATAACATCCTTTTTTTTCGAAAACAGTTAGGACGAGCCTGCTGTTGTAATTCCATCTTGTGGGTGCGACTGAGGGAAATCTTTTTTTAACTTCTTGGTCAAGAGCAAATGATCTTTTTGGCGACTTTTTAAAATATGACGCAAGCCCTGATAGTGCTAAGAAAAATAATTTACATTCTTTTATATTATCAACTGAATGTCTCAAAACCAGGTTCATTTTGTGCGCATAACAATGCACAAATAAGGCATGTTTGTGTGTAACTTTAACAATAGCTTGTAACCCACCCTTATCTCCCGACATAACTGTAGCACCGTCATAGGTTTGGGCCACCAATTTTTCCTCACACTGGTATGCATCTAAAGTTTTGAAAACATGTTCAGCTAATGCCTTTGCCCGGCGATCATTGCTCAAATCAGCAAACCAAGAAACCGTTCATGTATATCACCCAGCTTATTAATGTATCTTAACACCGTGGAAACTTGACACTTATTAGTTATGTCCGTAGTTTCGTCCATTATGAGGGCCACAAACGATGCTTCCTTAATTTCTAATTTTATTTCTGATAAAACAGTCTCTGAAACGCAATCAATTAAATCATTTTGAATGTCGCTGGATAATCCACAAAATACTGTTGAACGTTCAAGATGGGAATTTAGTTTATCATCATATCCTCTAAGTAAATTTATCAGTCCTATGTAGTTTCCACGGTTACTGCAATCTTCAGATTCATTGTGTCCTCGAAACGGAATTTCATGTTCAGCTAAAAAGCAAGTAACATCAATTAAATGACCTACAATATGCCTGTTAATTTTAACTTGCTCATTGTGTTTCTCTATGTTAAATCTGTGCTGTTCGCTTAACGAAAACTCAATTCTAGTTGTTTTTCCAAACTTTTTTAGAGCTACTTGGGAAGCAATATGGCTTTGTGACAATTCATGCCTTTTTCCTACATTGTGCAGGTTACTTAAGTCGGTAAATCCAGACTTAGTCCAAATGGTAGATCTTTCTGTCGAGAAAAGAAGACATGGCCAACACTAAAATTTTGTCAGTTTTTTACAACCGCACAGCCACATGAACGAAACGTAATTCTGTTGTTTCAAATGCCGAGTGAAATTTTTGGCTTTGGATTTTAAATTAGGCATCAAGGGCATAGGTCTACATTTCGACACTATGGTCAGTTTGTCTGTAAAAGATCTAGCACTGAATGGCTTTACTAATAATTCTTCAATAATACAATTACACTCACTCACGCATGAGAAAGAAGTTCCTGCAACTGAATCACAAGGAGCGGTAGAAGCAGACATCGCAGAAACAAACACTACAACAGTTTTAACACAACTAACAAATGCTAACAGCGAACACGCGACTACTATTGTAGTGTATTAGCGAGTGTGTGGAAGCAAGTTTCCCCCTCCACCAGTATCACTTGGCTGTCTATGCAGGGCAGTGGCCATGAGCAATGACCGCTGTAGCAGCCAACACGCGACAGAGTCAGCAGCATATATGGACAACAAATATACACACTCGAATCGCCGCTTACGTAAAACGCGCTTCGCATCCGCTATATTTACCTCATTTTGTTCATACAGGAAGCTCTCGGATTTAACATTTATTATAGAGAAGTCCGTGGTTTTAGCAAAAAAAGTTTATTTTTATCAACTATTTTCAAATTGTAAGCGCCGCTGACATAGCATATATGGACGCTTCGCCACTGACAGACACAATTCAAATCACATGCACTATTCGAACATATCACACCCCACACACACAACATCGGTCCTCCAAAAGTCGATCCTTGAGTAAAGGATCAATCTAGTGTATACAAGCTTTCTTAGTTGCAACCTTTCTTAGCTACAAACTAGTGTATGTATTCAACCTTTCTTTGCTACAACCTTTCTTAGTTGTAACCTACTGTATACAACCTTTCTTAGCTACAATCTAATGTAGACCATGTTAATGCATGTACCTATATTTGTTCTAAACTAACGTAACAAGTCTCAATTCAGCTAAAAAAATGCATGTATATTTCTACTTGATTATTTCACTATTTATATTCACCTGATATTCATATGCTTGTAGGTGCTACACATATCTGTGATAAGTTACATTTCTGCAATGGCTTTTACTCAAGGTAACTACTTCATTTTGAATTTACTGCTGATAAAACCTAACAGTCAAATTTTGCTATTTTCAAAACAATGTTGTATCCAAATATGCATTTTAGCATTTCATAATTTATTTTCAACCATTAAGTTGTTTTATCTAATAATAGTCTTCATATATCTACAATTCTATTATGTGTTACAGTATCTGGAGTTTCAGTTCATATTGCAGCTTCAGTTGTATCCTTAATTTGCATTTTCTATACAACACTGGTAAGTTAGAAAAGTTTTATTTTTTTAATGTTTTAATGCCTTATTTTATACTGATTTGATGTATTAATTTTGTATTAATTTTTGAGACTGTATGCATCCCTTCAGTCTTCTCCTTTAGTTTAACTTTATATACATTTGCACTTTATTCATTTCGTTTGCACCAGAAAACATTTTCTTTATAAAATAGATACCTTTACAGAGATATGTACAAAGAGAGTACTACTTCATTCTGTACAGGATTACATTTGGTAAATTGATTATATTGTCCCAGAATGTCTGCTTACTGTTTGTCCTAGAATGTCTAATTCTAAACAGCAATACATAACTCACTAAAGTAAGTAGTTAATTAAAACTGGCACGTGTTGAGTGAAACCATACACCGGGGCACTGAATCCTCCATGTAGTTCTCGTTTTTCAGTAATTTTGTGCTAGCGCCCCTTATTGTCTCCAGTGTCTGTGATTTTTCCTTGACCTTGATTGTGCTTAATGGTGTGTTTACTTCACATGCACAACATCACATTGTAAAATTCAGGTAGATAGTTCATATTAACAACGATTAGCACCTGCTTTGTCAACTTGGCTGGGCTGAAGCCCAGGGCATGTGAAACTATAAGGTGTGCAATTGCCTAATTGGAGGATCCATTTGCCCTGGCATGGCAATCAACTGTTATGGCAGACTCGCCTGCAGGCAGTCAAGCCTATCGACCATACCAGCACCTTCTCTAAGCTCCTGTGGGGTGTGGGGGCTCCTGTGCAGCCACGGATTCGCATCTCACGAGTAGCTATCAGTTGAAGCAATTCAGAACTCACCCCATACACTCCAATCATGTACTGGTGCACCTCATCCTAAGGCCTTGTACCAAGTGAACAACTGTGCTACACCGTATGAAACTGGTGTTCATTGAGGTTTGGCATGGACGACACACACAAACCAGGGCACAAGACGCCCTGTGCATCTTGCATCTTTTGTCTGTCTGTCATGTTGTATGCGAAACAGTGATAGTGGGGTAAAAATACCCCAGTATACAGTAGTGTTATTCTTTTAATATGTAAGTAGTTTCACTTTTTGTTTTTTCTTTCATAAGTAACTTTGAATATATAGTTCTGTGTGTAAAATGTTTTGTGTTTTTACTGTTTTGTGTTTATTATAGTTAGAAAGATTCTACTCTGGTATTTCTGATTCTCTCCAGTGGTAGTGTGGCATGAGCTGTGACTGAGGCTAAAGCTTACAACAGGCATGCGACTAATCTTAAGGGACATGGATGACTTTCCTGTATTTTTTTTTAAATATCACATATCAAAAATAAATTAAGTCCATAACCAACTAAAACTGCAGCCCTTAGCAATATTCCCAGGTCTGAGAAAGTTGTTATAAACCTGATGATAGTTTTGAACAGTTCCTTAGGGATGCACAGTGGACAAACACCTTTCTGTGAGACTAACAGAATTTCCATTCATTTCGTACATGTGCACAAAATCTTGTACAGTGTTTCGTAGTGTGAATATCAGCTGCAACAAGGTTGGTGAGAACATTAGAAGCATGCTTACATTGCTGTAAAGTGATAGTACATGGCAGAGAAGTATGCAAGTATGATGGTGTGTGAGTGAGACACCAAACTGTTATTATGCTGTCTCCCCCCTCTCCCTCTCTAGTCACCCCATATCATACTTGTAAGTTTGTAAGTGAAGTAAGTTCTTATGTTGACTCCATGCTTTTCATTGCCCACGAATGGTTAGAAGGTTTCTTCCTCCTAAGTAAGGGTTAGTTTTGATTACTTTTCATCAATACTAACCCTCTCTTCAACAACTGTGTTATATGCGAGTCTTGTTAAAGGAGTTTCACAAATTCAGAACCTTGGTTTGCTAATGACAGAAATATTATGAGCATGTTAACTTTATTTTGTGTTGTATATATCCAAATTATAATGTATATATTTTGCTATTCAGGGAGGCTTGAAAGCAGTCGTCTGGACAGATGCAATCCAAAGTTTCTTCATATTTTTGTCAACACTTGTCATTGCTATTTTTGGCTGTTTAGATGTTGGTGGATTACTCCAGGTCTTTAAAACTGCTTCTGATGGACACAGGCTGGAACTTTTCAAGTATGGAAACAATATTTAATGCTAAACTATATTTATATTATTATTATTATTAAGAAAGGGCTTCGTAAACTATTTAACCTAGAGGTCCCAGAGTCAGCAGTTCTCAGGGCAACCGAAAATTAAGGTCCATTTTTCAGACCCAGATTAACTCAGTCTGTGGAAATGAGTACTTGAGAACATCCTAGACCAGCTGAAGTACAATGCTGGTCAGACTTCTTCCTTGTTGCTGAATGAGTCACATAAGTCAGCCTAACCTGAGTAACTCCTGAATTTCTTTGGTTGTACAGAAATTGGTTATTATTATTATTATTCATAGTAGTAGTAGTAGTAGTAGTAGCAGTAGTATTATGGGAGGGAACGAGACCTAGAGGCAGACCGAGGAAGAGGTGGGAAGTTGGCGTTGCAGAGGACGCGAGGGATATGAGGATAAGAAACTGGAGGAGGGCTGCAATGGATAGAGTAGATTGGAGGCGGAGATTGGTGGAGGTCAAGGCCCGAATTGGGCTGTTGCGCCATAGTAGTAGTAGTAGTAGTAATAGTAGTAGTAGTAGTAGTAGTACTAGTAATAGTAGTAGTAGTAGTAGTAGTAGTAGTAGTAGTAGTAGTAGTAGTAGCAGCAGCAGCAGCAGGGCTGGCAATAGAAACTGCGAGGCTCAGTGCACTTGGAATTTTGAGGCTCCTCTCAATGCCCTCACCATAATCTGACAACCCTCCCTTATAAGGATTACTAAACTAGAGGAATTTCTAAAATATTTATTACACTAAAATATCACATTATTCATTACAAGCAATCCGACATGTGGTATGTTGATTTTTGTGTAAAAAATTAAAATAATTGGACTTTAAAATAAATATTGATAGATTACGATGAGGGCTATCATACTACAAGAGTTTTCCTATTTTTACTGCAGCAAAGTCTTTTATTATACATTACTAAAATCAATTTTTTGTTAAATTAAACATTCTATGGAGAGAAGAAATAAAATAGAGGTCTTCTGGTATTGTATCTCACACGAAGTTATGCTAAATGCTTGCTCTCCTTCAACAATAGACATTGGAATTGTGCAAAAAATTCTGAGTACTATGAATACCTCCAGAAAAATGCCTTCTAGCATAAGTCTGTAGATTGGATTCAAAAGAGACATTCAGAGCAGTGTCAATGTTTGCAAATATGGGTTGTATATAATTTTAACCAAATAATTTTGTCATCAAAAGATGTCAGATCATTAGGATATGTTTGCCTGAGTAACCCTAAAATGACCCATTTAAGACCTGAAAATGGTGGAGACACTGAAAGCCCTCGTCAAGAACGAAGTATTTAATATTGTGGGAATAAGCAGTGACAAAGTTGGGTTAATTTTTTTGTTGCTGGAATTCTCATAAACACTATACGAGGTGTGGCTAGAAAAAACCCGGATTGGTGTTTTAAAACTTTTTATTTATCATCTTTTAAAATTCTGATTTTATCACCTTCAATGTACTCCCCTTTTTGATCCCTACACCGTTCCATACGAATTTTCCACTGTTCAAACCAGTGCTTCAGGTCATCTTCTGAAAGCCCTTTCATGACCTCCACCGCCTTTGTTTTTACTGCATCTACAGTTTCAAATCTGGTTCCTTTTAGAGCTGACTTGACTTTAGGAAATAAAAAGAAGTCACACGGGGTGAGATAAGTGAATAGTGTGGGTGTTCCAAGACAGTGATTCCGTGCTTGGCCAAAAACATCTTGACAGACACTGCATTATGGGCTGGAGCATTATCCTGGTGAAGAAGCCATGTCTGGTTTTTCCACAAATCAGGTTGTTTCTTCCGTACGCGCTCATGTAGAGTAGTCAGGACACTTTTGTAGTATTGTTGGTTGACTGTCTGACCTTCGAGTACCCAATCAACATGCACAATCCCTCTGATGTCAAAAAGAAACAATCATCATTGCTTTAAATTTCGATTTGCTCATCCGTGCTTTCAAGTTTGCCACGAAAACTCGTGTACGCGACAAACACTCATCACCATACACTTGTTGCAACATTAAATAAGTTTCTGTTGCGGATTTCCCAAGTTTGAAAATGAATTTCACATTAACACGCTGCTCCTTGTGAACACTTAGCATTTTTTCGGCAAAGCGTAACTGCACGAACCACTTCTAATGAAGGCTACGGCCGAACTACGCGATGCACTGCGTTGAAACTCGAGTAGACGGTGGAGGGGGTAACATGTGACATTGCCACACAGTAGTCGTCTGTGACGCGCTTGCCATTCCGCCGTAAAAAAAAAACAGTCCGTTTTTTTTCTAGCCACACCTCGTATACCGTAATCGTTGGTTACTTGAGCCACTTTTAAGGTTCAAACATCTGCCTTTCAAAAACTATTAACGCTAGAGTTTAATTAATTCCTATAAAACTTGGGTCTACTGTCCTAGTTTATATATGCATATAATAAATGTTCAACAAGATTTTATATACAATGATATACAAAAAAAGAGGGTGGCTCCAGTTACCCCGTAGGTGGGGTAACTTGAACCACTAATGTAAAATCAATGTGTGGTTCAATTTGTTTTGTTATGGGGTAACAAAAATCATACACAGGGTTAGGATAAAAATTAACAATTGCTCAAGTCACATAATATTTATTATCCAAGTGTTAAAAAATGAAAAATTGTAATTTTTACAATATCGCTATTACTAAATTTATATAAACAATAAAATGCAGACGTTCATCTTTAAATTAAACAGAAAGATTACTAGTGTTTTTATTAATACTAAGTTTAAATAACACAATACTTTAATTATTACAGTACCTAACAATAATATATGTAATTACGATACTAAGTTTAAATAAAACAATAAAATGCAGATGTTCATCTTTAAACTGAAAGATTACTAGTTTTTAATATAAAAAAGAGATGTATAGTGACCTCTACGAACTTAACAGGTTGTACAATAGCAAAAAACATTTTCAAGATCCACTTCCATCTCATCATCTACAATGGGGAAGACATAATCATTTTGTAATGATTTTGAGCTTTTTCAAAAACATTTCACTTTCACTTTTTCTTCATCGGGTATATTTCCAAGTACAACAGCACAGAACTGTTTATCTCTTCTTTTTTAGTGTTTTCTTTGAAGACAAGGTCAACAATGACATATACATATGTCTGGTTTAAGCTCCTCCATTTGCACTGTATGTTTCTTTGGCACATTAAGGATTTCTTCTGTATTAAGGTCTATATTAGAATCAATGTCAGTACCAGTAAAGTCACTTAAAATAAGTTCAGAATCTGAGTCTCACAGTGAAAACTCATTACTACCATCATCACTAAAATCGATATGGGTACCGCTATTATTTTTCCTGGCCTTTCTGGAACTGGAAGTGGTTGGTTATGATCACCATTACCAGTAGTACAGTCTTCTACTTTCATATCTTCAACTCCTTCAATTCCTCCTTCAACCAGAACATTTAATTTCCTTTTCTTCTGTTTTCTTGTAGATTGGGTCTCTTTTTTCCTACTTTCCTCAAGATAATTTTCAGATGTTTGAACCCAGTTGTTACTAGAATCAAGATCTTTGTCACTATTATCTTTTTTGGTAGTACCACTAGGAAACCTCTTCAATATTAGCTGCCACTCCAAGGATACAATTCCCCCTGCTCTAAAACCACTCTTCAAGTTTTTCTTGATATTTTCATTCAGGTCATCAATACATTTTTTTAGGAGACGAGGAAATCTGTCTTTGCGTATACTATCATGATTTTTCTGTTTCTAATCATCTAAAGTCTTATGCCATTTTATTTTTAGGGGCAGAAAAAAGCAATATCTAGTGGTTGTGTATAGTGTGTACTATTTTCAGGGAGAATCACAAACTTGATGTGGTTTTTACACTCTTCAATGATCCATGGTAAGATGTGGCTAGAAAGATTGTTGTCAGTCATAACCTTTGTAGTTTTGTCAAATTTTTTGAAATAGGGTACTGCGATCTTCAGAGATCTCTAGGGTAAACCACTTTTGGATCTATCGCACCCTTAGGGCCATTCTCTGTCCAGGAATCATAGAGATTTCTTGCCTTATAAGTGACATAAGGCAGAAGGAGGGTTCCATCAGCTGTTCCGAACATCACCGATGTGCTCCACTTTAATCTTTAAAATAGGTTAGATACCTGTTATTCCTTCAAGCAACTTACTTTGACGAATCAATGATCCGTTCCAGATGACGAGTGCCTCATTTCACCACCTCTTTCTTCCGGCCAGGATTGTCAGTGATGTTAGTTTCATCGTAATTGAGGATTATGGCTGGATCGACATCTTTAAGTGTCACTTGAAGTTCATCAAAGTAACTGTTTACAGTTTCTTCACTTACAGCTGCTCTGCTTCTCATAACACTTTGACACAACTTATTAGAGAGAATGTATTTACGTCTCTGTATAAAATACAAAACAAAATCTACTCCTGGCATGTTGTTTTTGAACCATGGTTCAGTCCTTCCACTTAGATCAAGAAATCTCTTGACAATGAGTCTTATGTCACAGATCTTTAACGGAAACCCCACTCTTCAGCCGTGCTTATACGTTCAGCTAAATTTTGTTGCTCTTCAACTGGTAAAACATATGGCTTACCTGGTTTGTTTATAGGTCCATTCACAGCTCTATTAAGTGTAGCTCATGCAATACCAAACTCTATTGCAACCTTCCGACAAGAAAGCCCTTTCCTCACTGCTTCCACTACTTTTTCCGGTAAACCTTCGGAATAATCTTTGTATTTTTGAGCACCAGAATGCCTCTGATGGTTACAGACTATATTTTATCCTAAAAAAGAGAAAATATGGTAATTAGTATATGTTTTTCACTTAATATTATAGCATTTGAAGTGTAGGGTAACTTGAGCCACTTTTTCTTGGGTGGCTCAGCTTACCCAATCATTGATAGAGCTAATCATTGAGCAAAATTAAAAAAAACACACAATGGAAACATAACCTTTAAAGTGAATTGGGGGGAGAAGTGATGTTTGAGGTTAGTAAGAACATGGACGTTATTGTTTTTCATTGAATATTACTTTCATGATAGATAAAGTTATAAAAAGTAAAAAATTATTATAAAATTAACCTCGACATAATTATATGAACTTACCTTTGGTATAACGTTTGGAGAACGTAATGCACACAAGGACGTTGTTACACAAATCCAAAGAGGAGAAAATAGTCCCAATATCAGCATTCAAAATATTCCTTACAAACCAGCTCAAGTTGCAGCCCCCCTCTCAAATAACATCCCGATTATGATACTACCGAATTGTTACAATTTTACTTTTCTATAATCTTTGTTATTATATTTGTCACAAAATTCATTAATAATCTCATAAAAACTAAAAAGCTCATTTTAACCACAAGCTAGACTTGATATTGAGTGTAATAGTACAATTTTAACAAATTAATTCAATCCAGAAAAATGTAATTCAAAATTTGTTTAATCCATACCCTTGAATTTATTTTTCCAGTTAATTTCTTCATTGTCCCAGTAAAATTATACATAACCACATACCTCTGTGTATACATATGACATGTGTGTGTATGTTTACATAATGTAAATTATTTTCCTATAGCTCCGTATTTGCTGTTTCCGATGTATATGTAACAAAAAAGCTCCATGGATATAGTATTGAAAAAGTGTTCCTTGTATTTGATTTCATTATCTTGTATATAATTCAAATATACAGTATACTGATAATAACACTTACTTTATTATTGTAGCTTTTACTTAGTAAATAATAAATCAAAACTTTTACAAGAATATATTTTAATATATTTACACAATAAATTTGTACATATATAATATGTATTTCAGTAGTTTAAATTACCATCATCAGACATTTTTTGAAG
Organism: Magicicada septendecula; assembly: GCA_034769895.1. Classification (NCBI taxonomy): domain Eukaryota; kingdom Metazoa; phylum Arthropoda; class Insecta; order Hemiptera; family Cicadidae; genus Magicicada; species Magicicada septendecula. Next base: position 80,792,593 of record CM068368.1, on the reverse strand, counting down.
GAAATTATTACCAATCAAATTGTGAATTTCTCAAAACAAACTTCCATTTCAAATAATTGATTACTGTAGTTTTAACTACCATTCTGAAAACACATATCACATTGCCAATAAAAAATATATTCTTATGTGAAAATATTGATTTACTAATTATAAATATTATATATATGCATTTTGTATATATTATACACTACTTACAGTATGGATCCAAATCCATTTGCTAGACACACATTCTGGACAATGATGTTTGGTTGCACAATTACACTTCTCTCGTACCAAGCTGTAAGTCCTGGTACAATACAAAGATTCATTGCAGTACCTACACAGTCTGATGCAAAGAAGTGAGTATGAACATGCAGTATCTCTTCAGTTTTAACTTTGTATAAAAGCTCAAATAATAAACAACTTTATTACTAACTTTTTTTAGCAACTTTATTTATTTTTTTCTTGTCTATTGGATTTATGATAATTTTCAAATTTATGATACAACTGTTTTAAACAATAGAGCATTTAGTTTGATGTCAGTGTCTGTGCCTTTGAGAGTTTTCTTTGAGAGTGTCTAGGCATTAGTATGCGTTTCTTTTACATTTTCTGAATATATGGCATTTCCATTAAACCTATAAGTTTGGCTATGTTGTCTTTAGTGAATATCTTGTTCTGAATTTGTTTATTTAAAATATTTCAATATTATAACTTGTAACTTTGACGCTATTTGCTCACTTTACTGTTGCAGCAGCAGCTTTGCTACAGAGCAAGGAATGTAGTGACACATGTCATTCCAATGCACGCATCACTAATATACTACATACCTAAAATACTACTACATATCTAACTAGCTGAAGTACCCGTTCTACGCCCGGGTGGCGAGCATTTTTATTAGCACATATTTAATTATTTATTGGCATATATTAAATACATTTAATTACATATACATTTAATTACATATTGGCTATGAAATTTAATTATTGGGCGAAAACTTCTTTGTAGACCACATTTTTTGTGTAAACTCTGTGGTCTTTCTTTAAGTTGCCTTGTTGGTCAGTTCCTAAGACTTTTACCTTGACTTGCTGAAAGGACTTTGTTCTTGAAAATGCAACATAAAGTTGTCCATGACTGAATACTGGAGATGGCAAATAAATACCAACTGAATCCAGTGTTTGCCCTTGGCTTTTGTTGATGGTCATAGCAAAAGCAAGTCTAAATGGAAACTGTTTTCATCTTAATGTAAAGGGAAGGTCAGGGTCACTGGGTGCAAGAATAACTCTTGGAATAAATACCCTGGTACCTTTAAAAGATCCGGTCAGAATTTCACAGTCAATGACTTTTGACATCATTTGCTTGACGACCATTCTGGTGCCATTGCAAAGACCTCTTGTTGAGTCAAGGTTTCGTAGCAACATTACTACTGCACCAACTTTCAAGTTAAGTCTATGAGGAGGCATACCTCCAGGTGTTAAGCTGTTCAAAAACTCCATTGGATAGTTTGCTGCCTCCTCGGCATTTGCTGAATAGAATCTATGCTGGTATAGCATTCCAATTCAGATTGAATTCATCTAAGGACATTTTCATTAAGTTCAAGTGACTCGTGGTTTTTTGGAGTCAGGATTGCACGGTTAGCAATGCTGTCATCTCCTGATTGGATGACCTCAGGAAAGACAGCAGCAACAATACATCCATTTTCAATGCAGACTGGAGGAATTTCGAAGATGCCTTCCTCTAATCCAGGCTCTTGGAGTTTTCCATTCCCAAGTTTTAAAAGCCAATCGGAAAAGCCTCGGTGTTCTGATGGGACATTGTCCTCATTGGCATGCATGTTTTGGTCTAACTTTAGGACCTGAATATTTTTCCAACACTTACTATTCTTCATGCATGAAGAAAGTATTTCGGTTCTGCTGCCATGTGGAACAACAGGGAGAATTTGTCTAAAATCTCCACCGAAAAGAAAGACCGCACCTCCAAATGGTTTTTTAGAAGGAACTTTTGGATCTTCAGCTAAGAGTTCTTTATACAGTGTGTCAACTGCATTTACTCCATGTGCTGGGGCCATTGAAGCTTCATCCCAGATTATCACTTTGGCCTTTTCCAGTTCATTTGCCGTATTAGTCCCATGTCGAACATTACAGGTTGATGTTTCATTTATTGGAATAGGCAGCTTGAAACGACTGTGGGAAGTTCTGCCTCCCTCAAGCAAAGTTGCTGCTATGCCTGTAAATGCACATGGCAAGACTAATTCATTTTTGCTACGCACATAGTGCATGATTGTGTTGTAAAGGAAGGTTTTACCACTTCCGCCAGGTCCATCAATAAAGAATAGACGTTTGGGTAAGTTAGGGTTTTCAATTGCTTCCCTGATTTTGTCGAAAGCCCTTCTTTGCCTTGGGTTGAGCATTTGAAACTTTTCTTTGAACATGGTTTTTTCGGCAATTGGATCGTAATATTTTCCAGAATGGATTGGCTCGTCATAGCTGCCGACTGGAAGTTCTAGGCCAAAATCTACCAATGACTTTCCATGTGTTCGAAGGACAGATTCAATTTCTTTAAGCGTCAAATAGACAGCTTTTTCTCCATCAGGAAAGCATCTCTTATAGTCTTGCATAAGATTGTCCTTATGTCTGTTGAATAATGCTGCTGCATCCGACGGCTCACACATGATACAAATAAATGCAAACAACTGCCTAAGTTGTACTGGCATTTGATGGGTTGCAGCTTCTGTTAGGCAAGTATCCCATTCTGAGTCATCATCAGTTAATCCCCTTGCAATGCATGCTTCTTGGAAAGTTGCAAAGGGTATAGGATTTCCTTCGACCGTTCTTAGGTCCTCGAAAGATGTTGCTCCTCTAACATTGAGAAGGAGAATTCGGAGGAACCATTTTTCTCTATCCGTGGGACTTACGGCAAACATTCTGCCAATTGTAGTTTCATGTCGTCTAAGACGTGGTTTTCATTTAGAATTTTTGTCATCCCAGGTATAGTGTTCGGGAATTTCAATATATAAATACTCTCGGGCATTAGGGTCTTCCTGGTATTAAGTTTAAACCAAGCCAGAAGTTTGGACTTGGTGGCTTTTTGCTGTACAGCTTCAGCTTCCTTGCCTGGTATAAAACATATTGTATGCTTGTCCTCAAGGTGGACATTTAATCTTTCCACATGATCAGTTTGGTGGTGCATTTTGTATTCCCTGAGCCTCCAGCATGCTTCAAGTGCACTTACATATCGGGTCTCCAAGTAATTTTTTACTTCGTCCCATTCAATAGTAGCTTCCTGTTCTGTGGGAACAGTAACGAATTGAATATTTGCACAGTCATGCCCCTTGTAAACGTATTTGAAGAGGTATTTAACGCTTTGAATTGAGCTACAAATCTCTACATTAATGTGGGCGTTGTATTTCAGAGACAGGTATGGGTTGTATGGCACCACCCATCTGTTATCCACTTTGTTTCCCCAAGTTCAACAAAGTTACCATCATCTCGGCGTTGATATTTTGGGTAACCATTGACATTGCTGTTGGTCTCGGTACAGAAATCTTTTGGGAATTCTTTTGTGCATTTGCCGTTTTCCATACACGGTGCGTTTGGATTTAATGGACCACATGGGCCGTGTATCATACAGGATTTTACAATTTCATGTAGCCTCGGGCGGGCATCTTTTATCAGGGAGTTCTGCACAGACAATTTTGTCAATTCTTTCATTCTCCCAGACTTTGTCTTCCGGGGCCATGAATAGCAGTATGTGCCCATGTGGTAGACCACGTTTTTGGAACTCGATCACGTGGAGCATAGCCCTAACACATCCAAATCTATGGTGTTTGGTTAAGTCTTCAAGTAGCAATTTCAGTTTCAACTCAAACACTCTTGCTACTAAATCAGGCCGGTCGCATGGTTGCTGACCGGGAAGTAAGTTTTCCCTGATTTCCCTCCATTTAAGATTGCACGTGAATGTTACAAATAAGTCAGGTTTGCCATATTTCCTGACCATGGCCATAGCATCTTGGTAATTTTGAGCCATATTTCTTGGACTCCCTTGGAAGGTTGAAGGCAATATAACTTTCTTTCCAGGCAATATGTTAACGTCCTCAAAATTGTGGTTGTTCACAAATCGGTGAAGAACATCATAGTCTTCAGCTCTTACTGTGTTTTGATTTTTTCGAAACCAATTCAAACGGTTTGCCTCGGTCTTGCAATAGGCATCAACCATGAATTGGTGAGTCAGCTTTCCTGCGTTGAGGAACTCATTAAAGTTTCCATCACGAATGGCAAAATGGTATAAATACCATTGAAGCTGGGACACATTTCCTTGACCAACAGCTTTCTTCAGATCTGTGGTCCACCCTGAATCCCCATATGGGAAAAGCAAAGGGTAGCACATTGGGTCACAGAGTCTACTCAGGATGGATATATTTTGTAAAATTCCGCTTTTCGGATAAATTGTAATATCCCGATTTTCTGAGGGTGCACCATCTGCACTGTGAAAAACGGCAGCAATTTCTCCTCTGGCAGTGGGAGCGTTGGTTCTGCCGGGGAGCACATTATTTACTCTTTCTCTCAAGAAAGTCATGCTATATTCAATTGGCGTTCGGTTTTCCCGATTTGCCTTTAGCATTTCGTCTTGTTCAAATTTGAGCATGTTCTTGTATTCTCTAGAGAACGGATTGATATCTCCAAGACGTTTTTGGAGGTTCTCCATTACAACACGAATGCATCCATTGTTTGCTTGATTGTTCATTCTTTCTGTCAAGGCTTGGGCCGAATCCAAAATGTACAGTTGGGCATACTTTGGTAATTCACCTTGATTTGGGTGTAATGCAGATGTAGTGTGATAAATTTGCCCATGGATTCTGTAACAAAAAGGACCTGAACGTCTGGTCACTGATTGGTCAACTTGTGCTCCCATTGAGGCAAAGGCCATTGTACTGTTGTAGGATCTTATGTTTTCCATGAAATTTTTGGAATTTGGATCAGATCCATTCATGTAATTTGTAATGAAGGGATGCATTCGTATTTCATCTAATGCAATGGTCCCTTTATGGCAGCAATTTGACATTAATTCATTTTTGAAATGCGTAGCATTGCAAAATGGACATTTAGCGTCCATTGGGCCAAGATAACTTTCTTCAATTTCGTCTTCATTGAAGTTTTCGGGAAGCAAAGCAGTGTTGCGGGATCGGACATATCTACTCAGACGTCCTCTTTGATGTTGGCGTGCAACCCTTTGTCTTTCAGCGTTTGCCTCGCGCTCTTGTTGACGTTGATTTTGTGGCATGTTTTCTCTGTGTTGCCGGTGACTTACAGCATTAGCTTCACATTCTGCTTGAAGCTGCTCTTCTGACATGGCCGCTCTACGGCGTCTTTAAGCTTCAGCATTACATGCTTTTTTTGCTGCAATTTCTTCAGCAGTTGGTGGTTGCTGGCGTTTAGGAGGCATATTTGATCGTATTTCATTACTTATTCATTGGATCATCAGAAATATGTATAAACATAAATATCACAATTAAAACATACAGAAATATAGGACAATTACAAAATATATAGACGTACCTGTATACAAAATTACAAAACATATCAACACAATCGCATAGTAAAAACTTTAAAAACTATAGGAACGGATAAATGTATACATTCAAAGCCGGTAAATATCATTTGTTTGTTTACTTGTTACTATGGTAACATACCGATGACTGACACACTACCTACCACGTTATATTATACAGAAATATAGGACAATTACAAAATATATAGACGTACCTGTATACAAAATTACAAAACATATCAACACAATCGCATAGTAAAAACATTAAAAACTATAGGAACGGATTCGATGCCGGTAAATATCATTTGTTTATTTACTTGTTACTATGGTAACATACCGATGACGGACACACTACCTAGCGCGTTATATTATAGATATACTACATATATAAAATACGTTTAACACAGTTTCGGTGTGACTTGACTCTCTCAAATAGTATTTCTTGTACGAACAAGAAAACACACCTTATAAAAATATTAAATAAGTTACACTGACATATAATGTATGAACGCTCAATCCAGTGGCGGGCCGTGCTTAGGTTGCACAACCTCCATTAAATCCCAAATTGTATTTTAAATTATAGAATTATGAATAAGACAATAAGTAATAATAGTGTTTTCAAGCTAAATCATCGTAATTAATCATTTGCCGATTGAAAATCGCAGAGAAATTACTAAAAACCTTACACGCTCTTGCCGCGGTGTACATGGCATGTGTGCACCAACTGTGACGTGTTTTGTATATGGGGAAATACAATGGAGCAGTGCTCTGGCTGGCTACACTCGGTTGTTTCTATTGCAGCAGTATAGGCTCGCTTGGTGTGATTTACCACCAGTCTGTTTGTTGGTAAATAACACGTGGTGCGCCGGGTTGGAAGTTCGTTGTTAGTGTCAGTCCAGTTCATTGTTAAATATAAATAATAGTGCATATAGATAATTAAGGTGTCATAGTGTATAGATATTTATTATATTTAACTGGTAGGATGCAATTAATTCTGTTGTAAACTTAACAAAAAAGCTGTTCAGTTTACGTCCAATTAAAGAAAAAATTGAAATTAAAGAGAGTAGGTAGGCTTACACTAGACCTTTCAAATTTTAATCAAAGTGTAAAATCAGGTAACAGAATATTTCATCGTAAATTTAAAAAAGATTCATACAATAAATATTCGTGGTTACGTGGGTATGACACTAAAATTGCATTATTTTGCTTTCCTTGTGCATTGTTTGGAGGTGAGGAGACTTTGACATTTTCTATTCAGAGAATAAAACAATTTAATACCATCCAACCCAACTGCAACCCCCAAATTTTTCAACCACCAGCCGCCACTGGCTCTATGTAATATGCACTCAAAATCACAACTAAATACATCTTCTGAACAACTGAACAATGCTTGCCCACCGACAGAAGCATGCACTATCATTCAGAAATTCTTCCCCTGCTCCTCAGGCATCTAGGTAGCAAAGCTGATGCGCATGCTGTACCTATGTCACATAAAAATACTTTTGCCAGTGCTGTCACACATACTGTTGTGTATACATATTAGCAGCTTTTGACATATCCATAAATGACTAAGAGTCTCAAGTTTAGAAGGATCTTGGGCTCATACAGGGGGTTTGGGGTGTTCAATCAAAAGATATTTTCTGTTTTTTTTTTAGCAAATTCAAAATAAACGAAAAATATAACAATATTGTAAACAAACTATAAGTAATGACTAATTTGAATAAAATACTGTTCATTTGCCAAGAGTAGAAAATCTGTAGTTTGCAAAATAAAATTAATAGAGAAAAACAAAATATATGAACATATACAGAAACTCGTTTCTGTGTTTGAAGAACTTTTTTCAGTATTTGTTGTGCAAATTATTTTTCACTGAGCCAGAAGTTGAACATGAAAATTTCCATACCAAAAACCAAAGTGATGACATTTGGTAGCCGTTATCCAATGTGGACAAAAATAGGTGTGGGTTTTTCAATATTTTGGGTATAATAGTTAATGAGGTGTGGACAGAGATGTGGAGAATAAGTTGAACTCCATCTGTGGGGCGATTCAAAGAACATTAAAAAATAAAGTTAGGCCTGAAATCAAAATTAAATTTTATAATTAACTTAAATTTTTTTTTTTTACCTTGTATAATCCACTAGGTGATCTCAGTTTTTACATACAACATGTTTCGGGGACTAAATCCCCATCTTCAGGTACAGTAAAAAATTCCCCTAATACATAGGGGTCGTCGAAATGATTAAAATGTTTATACATAAAAACACACGCACAAAAATCGCTGAATAAATTAACATATAACATAAACACATGAACACGTTAAAAGCGACTCGGTGCACCGGTCGACCTCCGATCGTCGACTCAGTGATTTTTGTGCGTGTTTTTATGTATAAACATTTTAATCATTTCGACGACCCCTATGTATTAGGGGAATAATAATTTTTTACTGTACCTGAAGATGGGGATTTAGTCCCCGAAACATGTTGTATGTAAAAACTGAGATCGCCTAGTGGATTATACAAGGTAAAAAAAAAAAAATTTTTTTTAATAATCATAATAGCGATCTGGAGACTGCAAAAAATGTAAATTTTATAAGTTTATGGCAACACCTACTCTGCAAAAGGCAGATGTAAATAAACTTGCCATGGTAGAAATTGTTTTTAAGAATGGTCAGAGGATGCTCATGATTTATGCTTCTCAATGAGATTACACGGAGTAAGCTGTGGTGTCGGTATTGTTTGAAAAAGTTGATGAATACAATATAGATGGAGTGAACATGTTCTCTATAACTCTATAACAAAGGCTGCCTATTTTGTTGCTCCACAGGGTAGCCATAATGTAGCAAGGCTAGAAAATGTAGTCTCAATTTTAATTCAACTTAATATATTTGTAAACAATCTTCTTCTACTCCACATCAATGTATAGGCTTATAGCCTGTTCCGCCTTCACTGAAGCCATCTCTTCCTTGGCTCTAATACCAAACCGTTTATCCTTATTGTGCAAGATTCATTTCCATTGAGTTCTGTCCGGCTTTTCATGAAGATATCGAATATGTTTTAGTTTCCTTAGTAGAGGTTACCAACCTCTGGCTAAATAGTTACGTGGTGGGGCTGCTACCTTCAGGTATCCTAACAGGCCTGTCTCCCCTAGCCTAAGGTTCCAGTTTTAAGGCGCTGGAAGCTCGCCTTTCAGCTTCTCCTGACAGTTACATAACGCACATCCATTGTACACCATGCTTCCAGGGGCCACATGGCTTTTGCCTTCAAGGACATGGAAGTAGGCTTTGTTGGCAGAGCTGACTTGATTTCTCAAGTTAAGACTTTTGTCAAGAACAGTGGGCATTAACTGAAATTTATTGGTCCATTTCTTATTTGTAAATTATAACAATTTAAATTCACAATATATTTTACTTTATATAAGGAAGCCACAGGACGGACTAAGAAGGTAATACTTATTCATTTAGTTTAAAATATTTACTTCAACAGTGTTTATAAATTCACATATTTTTTGTATATGCTTTTATGATTAAGAATATAATATTTAATAATCCATGTAAATGTTTCTGGATGGGCCATGTAGGACACACTGTTCACATACATATAATTTCACCTGCTGCCAATAATTTTTTCCAGAGTCATGTTTTGGTCAGGAGTCGGTTTCATTGTTATACATTTGCTTACTGTGTTCATTGGACTCGTGCTTTATGTTAAGTACCAGGGCTGCGATCCACTTACTACAAAAGTAGGTAATAATCCATTAATTAAAATAACTTTTTGTTACTATTATACTGTGTTATACGAGGGTTAGTTGAAAAGATCGCGGAGCGACATCTATAGCTTAGCGGAAGAACTAAAATTTGTCGTGTGTTGCAAGATTCATATTTCTTATAAACACGTGCTAATTTTCAAATCTATCTACCAGTTTATTCATTGCTTATCAGATGTTCAAAATTTATGTGTACACGTTTTAAAAAATGGGCAAAATCAAACGTCGTGCTGTGATTGAATCTTGGCTAAAAACTGTCTAGCGCCAATGAATATTGTAACGATGTGATCTGGTCGTACCTGTAAAATGTACACCAATTTTGTATGTGTAATAATGATTAGTGCGTTCGTCTCACACCGGGGTCGTTACATTAATGTTCGCGGCTAACGATGTCCGTAGCGTTGCGGTAATCACCTGTATAACACGGCAGTAACCTTACCTGTTGTTTATAGGGGTATGTTAATCCCGGGTGGCGCCAAGTCGTTATTTAAAACAACTAAAATTATTGTATGATGAGATATCAGCGGTGACGGTCGGGGCATTCAAATAATTCCCGCTCGCACAGCCGTCTGAATGGTCGATGCTGCTGCGCAAATGACAACTTGTTCGTGTCTCGTCAAATCTATTCTTAACTAAACACTAGTAATATATAAAGCACTCCCTATGAAATAATAACGACGGTTACTCCCTGTAATAGTGATTTTTAATAGGTGAGAATTAAAATATTCAAATTGACAATTACATAACGATAAAATTTGCACCGACTGATTATATGAAACTCTTGTCCTCTGGGCTTGACGAATCGATCAAGGAAACATTCAGCTTTTGCATTGCTGTGTACATTAAAGTATTACAATTATTTTCTGTTTCCAAAATCGTGGATTCTTGTGACTATGAGCTAAGGAATTCCTATGGTTACAATAAAAATATATTACCTTATTCTACGTGTACATAAATAATATGTGATGTTACAATCTGTTCTGTGGTGTCGTAAATGTGTTTTGTAAGTTCGTGTTTAACTAATAGGTTATATTTAACGTTAACAAGTTTTTATCCAGTTTTATTTTACTTAAATAATCTGTGAAAGAGAAATATTTGTTTATAGTGAGATAAATTTACCTTTAGTAAAATTTAGAGTGATTAGGGTTTTGGAAAATAAGTAATTTAATTGTACTTAACACCTCAGCATTACTTGGTGTCTTCGTTTGTTTGATCGGGTAGGATTTGGCTGCAATAAGTTCTGTTTTCATTAATTTTGGGGCTTCAATGGGTTGGGCATCTTTTTCATAACGTATCTGGATGTTCTTTTCGGGTAATTTTCCATTTAATTCCCTTGGATTTCGAGTTGGCTGCTATAAATGGTCGTCTGCTTCTTATGCTGTCATGGTTAGGAACTTTAATTACTTTTTTACATTATTTTAACAGAAAATAGTTCTTCCCAACATTGGCTTCTGTATTCTCTTACTGACGCTTCACTTCTTTCTAACGGTATTCAGTCTTCAACTGCCATTCCCATGGCAACTGCATGATTTTGATTGGTTGATTTTGAGATGATGTATTGTTATCAAAATTCGAATTCTTCGTATATCTTCTGATTGCTGTTATTCCTCTATCTTCCTTCCTGGTTATTAAATATTGTCACTATAGAATTTATTTCCTTTCATAGATTATTTTGATACCCCACAAGTTTGGGTAATTTTAGATTTATGTTTTTACAATTATGTTAATGCTTGTTAATTACATTTCTTTTTGTATACAAATGCTTATTATAATATTTTGTTTTACAAATGATTTACAATTTATTCTTGGTGAATCCTTCACCTCAGATTTGCTAAATTCTTTGTTAATTTGTTATAATTTTTAGTTGTTTGGTTCTGACAGTTATGCCCTTTCATAGGCCTGAGTAGCCATTATGTTATTTGACTTATTTCATTTAAATCACATTTCGTTTCAGCCTAATGGGCTTTACTTTGTTATTATTATTGGTTGTGTTGTATTTTGAGTCTGTTGGTGTTTTGATTACATGTCAATATTGCTTTCTCTATCTTAATATTTAAAACATAACAATTAGGCTTATGGACTGCAAGTTTCTTTCGGCCATATCCTATTCATAACATTAAAACGAACAATTCTTTATAAGTTATTAGAGTTATTATTTTGAGTGAGAAATATCATCACTTCCTTCCAACTTATTATTTGCTAATTTTTTGTTTACAATACATATTATTTTTATTGTGATAAACAACATCACTTTTATGAAATTTATAACTATCCCTTATAACATGGGTGTCTTTGATTTGTCTCTTATTTCTTAATTTTTAAATAATCTTTACATTCTCTCCATGTCAACACCTTTAATTTATTCTTTCCTGGGATCCTCCTTTTTAATTACTATCGGTTATAATTAAACTTAAATCTCTTAAACATCTTTTCTTAAATAATAATGTCATCATCACTTTCCATTGTTCAGTATATCTTATTCTATAATTCATACTTAATACTATTTTTCACCATATATTTATTCACTGTTATTTTTCCACTTTTAAACCTTTAGTGTTTTTTACAGATTTATTAAGTGTCTATTTTCTTTATTATTCACTATTTCTTATAATAGTTACATTCTATATCTTACACTATTCCCATTTCTACCTCACCTTCACTTTTAAATTATCTATAGTTAATTATAATTTATTATATTTGGTCTCCAGTCGCAGTGAAATCGAAATTAATAAATACCTTTTTCTTTATCCGTGCTGCGACTACGTCTTTGATGTCTTACGACATGTTTCAGGAACACGTTCCCATCATCAGGTAAAATTTTGTCTTCTAGTTCATAACGAACGTGTCAAGAATATAATAATTAAAACACATAAACACAACACAATGAGTATGATAGAACTCAGTCCACGTAACAGTGCGCACTGCCATACTCTAACTGACCGCGTAATCAAACTATATATTCGGCTGGTGTACACAAGCGTTATCACTCTTCAATACAGTATCATATAAACAGTGAGATTTAAATGTTAATTGATCATTAAGCAGTAGGTTTGGTTGAAATAAAGACGCTTTATATATTTCATATTCTTCCATGGCATCCATGTATCGGCTCTTACTGCATATATGTATGGGCGTAAAGTTATCTGTGAAACCACTATAACTGTGATTGCTGTTTACCAGATGTAAAGCAAAGTTGGATTTGATTGACTTGATGTTCTTTTTTGGCATATGTTCTTTATATCTGTCTTTAAATTTCCTGCCCGTTTGTCCTATGTAGAATTTATCACATTCACTACACTGGATTCTATATATACCAGAACTGTTTTCGGTTGTTTTTTGTGTTCGAGGTTTTAATATGTTCAATATGTTATTGGTAGTTTTGAAGGACACGATGATGTCTAATTTTCTTAATTCATTTTTCATTATATTAGGAATCACATTAGTATATTCAACTGAAATATAATGGTTCTTTTTACCATCTAATTTTAATTTTCTTTCCATTTTATTCCTACGTTTGCGTATTAAGTTATCTATTATATCACTTTTATATCCATTATTGACAGCTATATGTTTAATAATATTTACTTCATCTTGAAAATCTTCCTGGTTCATAGGTATAGTTAAAAGTCTATTTACGAAAACATTAAAAGGGGCCATTTTCTGTGTATATGGGTGGAATGAATCAGCATGGACAGTTATATCTGTGGTAGTGGGTTTCCTGTATATTTTATATGTGATACAATCAGCGTTTCTTCGAACAGAAAGGTCTAAAAAGTTTAGGCAATTTTCATTTTCTACTTCCATGGTGAATTTTAAATTGTTATTTATGTTGTTCATGTATTTGAGTAACATGTCCATTTGTCTACAAGTGCCATTAAAAACCATCAACGTATCGTCAACATATCGCCAGTCATGAATCTTGAAGCCAGTCAGGCAAACCTGGTCTATAAATATAAGAACGTTAAGATGAAAATAATTAAGACTAGTCTCAACATTAAATTCATTAAGAAATGTTTACACAACAACATAACACCAAATTTTTCCAAAATTAATATTCAAAATAAGTCATTAGCAGCGGTTAAAACTAAATCAATAGCACAGAAGATATGGCAAAAAGAAGAAATTAAGCAATTGTATGTGAAAAAGGACAGATTGAACCGTATTTTGTATATTGCACATTTGAAAGTATTAGACAGTTTGCATCCTGCTATCATTAGCAATGTTATGGAATTGATAGAAGCACAGATAAGAGAAGTAGTTAAAGTCATTATATTGAAACACATTAAGAAGTTTGATAACCTATACAAGAAACAACACATGTATGATAACAATGATAACATAAATTGTAAACATAACTTTTATAAACGTATAGTAAATTATACCAATATCGAATTATCTAATGACGAGACAGAATTAATATCTAAAGGTTTAAAATATAACTTACCTAAACTTAGCAAAAACAGCCTATTACGTGGAGTTATAAATGCTGAAGCTGCTATAAAATGCATTAAAAACCAAGAAACCCAACAAGTAACACGATCGGTAATCAACAATAAATTGGATCGCATATTGAAAATGGATGGCTTAAGTAAAAATAAAAACCAGTTTATAAAATACAAGAAGAAGCTCAAACTTATGAAAACAATAAAACAAAAGATTGACATAAATAAGGCAATAGTTACCAAAGCCGATAAAGGCAATACTGTAGTTATATTGAGTCAAGCAGATTACACGCAGAAATGTTATGAATTTATTAACAATAACATTATTAAGACACTTGAGCATGACCCCACCAGCAAGTACACAAAGGAACTAAATTCCGCTGTGAACAAATGCATAAATTTGTTTGATGCAAATGTTAGACACCATATTAAACAAATAAATGCACAGGCACCCGCATTCACAGGTTTGCCAAAAATACATAAGGACAACATGCCTATACGTCCCTTAGTTAACTACACGTCGGCACCTGGGTACAAAATCGCAAAAAAACTTCAACATATAATAAAAAACAGAATAAAGCTAGAGAATAATCATAGTATCAAGAACAATAAAGATTTCATAAACAAAATTAATTCCATCGACTTATTACCGAGTTATAAGCTGGTTTCTTTTGATATTGTCAATTTGTACACAAATGTACCTATACAAGAAACAATAGAGATTCTCCAAAAAATTTACTTAATACGGCAATATTAAATCAACAGGAAATTAACGAATTAATCTTGATATTACGAATAGTGTTGAAACAAAATTATTTTACATTTGAAGGCAAGTTTTTTAAAAAGGAGAAGGGTTAGCCATGGGGTCTCCTTTAAGTGGATTACTGACAGATATATACCTTAATTTTTATGAAAATAATTATCTACTGTCTAACTGTAACAGTTACCACGATAAAATTATATCATACATGCGATATGTTGATGGTTTTTAATGACACTTGTAGACAAATGGACATGTTACTCAAATACATGAACAACATAACAACATAAAATTCACCATGGAAGTACAAAATGAAAATTGCCTAAACTTTTTAGACCTTTCTGTTCGAAGAAACGCTGATTGTATCACACATACAATATACAGGAAACCCACTACCACGGATATAACTGTCCATGCTGATTCATTCCACCCATATACACAGAAAATGGCCCCTTTTAATGCTTTCGTAAATAGACTTTTAACTATACCTATGAACCAGGAAGATTTTCAAGATGAAGTAAATATTATTAAACATATAGCTGTCAATAATGGATATAAAAGTGATATAATAGATAACTTAATACGCAAACGTAGGAATAAAATGGAAAGAAAATTAAAATTAGATGGTAAAAAGAACCATTATATTTCAGTTGAATATACTAATGTGATTCCTAATATAATGAAAAATGAATTAAGAAAATTAGACATCATCGTGTCCTTCAAAACTACCAATAACATATTGAACATATTAAAACCTCGAACACAAAAAACAACCGAAAACAGTTCTGGTATATATAGAATCCAGTGTAGTGAATGTGATAAATTCTACATAGGACAAACGGGCAGGAAATTTAAAGACAGATATAAAGAACATATGCCAAAAAAGAACATCAAGTCAATCAAATCCAACTTTGCTTTACATCTGGTAAACAGCAATCACAGTTATAGTGGTTTCACAGATAACTTTACGCCCATACATATATGCAGTAAGAGCCGATACATGGATGCCATGGAAGAATATGAAATATATAAAGCGTCTTTATTTCAACCAAACCTACTGCTTAATGATCAATTAACATTTAAATCTCACTGTTTATATGATACTGTATTGAAGAGTGATAACGCTTGTGTACACCAGCCGAATATATAGTTTGATTACGCGGTCAGTTAGAGTATGGCAGTGCGCACTGTTACGTGGACTGAGTTCTATCATACTCATTGTGTTGTGTTTATGTGTTTTAATTATTATATTCTTGACACGTTCGTTATGAACTAGAAGACAAAATTTTACCTGATGATGGGAACGTGTTCCCGAAACATGTCGTAAGACATCAAAGATGTAGTCGCAGCATGGATAAAGAAAAAGGTATTTATTAATTTCAATTATAATTTAATTAGCGTACCTTCCTCATCACTTCACTTTGGGGTTTTTACACATACACTATTGCACTGTATCACTGTTTATACTATGTGTTTTTTAGTGGGTAATCCCTATACTTATTTCTCTTTCATTACAATATATCCTTAATACTATTAACAATTTTATATTCTTGCAATACTATTTTTACATCTAGTTCTCAATTGGGGTTTAGTTTGCTTTTTTATCATTTTAATCTTTAATCTTGTTTAATAGGGTTTCTTCCCTAAATAAGTTTTGTCCATTAATGGGTAACAACAGTTACTTTTTCCTTTTTCATAGGGTAATTATTGGTTTGGTTCCCATATTATTCTTGAGTGCATTATTTCTCCTTCTCCTCTGCTTTATTACTTGTTTGTGTATCATTATTGGTTTTCATTTCTATCTATTTCCCTCCTTCTTCACTTTCATCGTATTTGGTTAATACTTTGGTCTTTCCATCCTCTCCTTTGGATACATTTCAACGTGTTATATTGGGTCGTTTAATTCCATGAACTTGTTTCATTTTTGTTTGGGTTTTGGATTTTTTCCTTTCTTCTTTTGGTTTGGTTACATTTTTGTTTATTCTTCGTGGATCCCTTCTTCATTTGTTTCCTTTTGTTGGGTCAATCACTTGGGTTAGGTCAAAGTCGTCGTTTGTAGAGTCATAGTTTTTATATTTTATTTAAATTAATCATTTTTATTTAACATGAAGTATTATTTTAGATTTAATATTGTTTTGTTCATCCCTGGTATTGGGTTGGCTTATTTGTGTTGTAACAATATTAACAACCAAGAAGACAAATGTGTTAGGAGATGCTGCATCTTCAAAAACAATATTTGTAAGTGGGTTCTCGAGTTTAAACATGGTCATACGAGCACTAAAGATAATCCCCAAGGTGGACAACCAAGAAATGCATCAACTCCAGTTATCGTTAAAAAAATGCCACATGCCTACACGGTATTGGAAGATGGCAATTGGGAGTAGATAACATTGCTGGCGTCACAAGCATTTCACATTAGCGTGTGTATCATACTGTAAGTCAAGAACTTGGTATGAAAAACCTTGTGCATTTGGAGTTGTTGCATTTTTGGGGTGTCCGCGCGGGGATCATCTTTTGTATGACCATGTTTAAACTCGAAAACCCACATACGAACTATTATTGTTTCTGAAGGTGCAGCATTTCCT
Source organism: Magicicada septendecula (assembly GCA_034769895.1). Lineage (NCBI taxonomy): Eukaryota > Metazoa > Arthropoda > Insecta > Hemiptera > Cicadidae > Magicicada > Magicicada septendecula. Next base: position 80,775,521 of record CM068368.1, on the reverse strand, counting down.
AACACATCTGTCATTTCGTTGTGAATTTCCATTGGTACTAGACCGTTTTTATCAAAGAATTTGTGGTTTTGTTCGTTTTGCAAAACACGCATGACACGTAAATTTTAAACAGCCAGTAAACAATGAATAAGTTGACAAATAAATCTGGCAGTTAACAGGTATTCAAATGAAATATGAATCTTACAATACACAACAATTTTAGTCCTACCGCTAAGTTATAGATGTCACTCCATGAACTTCTCAACTGACCCTCGTACAAATATACTACTCATACTTTATTCATGCATACTGATTACCGAAAAAAATATTCATATTATCTATTTATTTATTAGATTAAAGAAGATCATTTCTTATAGTTAAAATTAATGTTTGCTGGAAAATGCGACATCATCTCAGTTACAACCTACAGCCACTACAAACTGTTATAGGTAGCTAAAAAGTCTGTACAGCTACTGCCAATGTATGTTATGGAAATTGGTAAACGTATTCCAGGGTTTTCTGGACTTTTCATTGCTGGAGTTTTTAGCGCTGGGCTGAGGTAAATATGTGTTTTAATTACTTCACTTTACCTGCACACACATTGCTCAACATAAATGTACAGAGCTTTTTCTGCATTATAAGAATAGTGGTAGTGTTTTTAAGAAAATTTAAACTTGTTGCTAATAAGGCAAAAGAAAAGAATACCAAAGCCAGAAAATATTTTAGTGTAGAGTTCCTAAGGCCGTGGTTTATAGTTTGTGTTGACAGATATTTCGGCCTCACCATCGGAGGCCATCATCAGCGTTGGAAACAGTTGGCATGGCGTCCACCAATTCATCCCAGTGATGAGGTAGACCTTTAGTGTGTTTCTGATGAAGTGTTACAAAAGTTAATCATGTTCAGAAGCAGTGGTGGCTTTATAATGAATACTGCAAAACTGATCAACCACCAGTCATATGACAAAAAATTAATAATTACATTTATATATTTACTATTCATCCATTTCTCATTCCTTTGCTTTTGAGTCAGTGCATTACTTTCTTTTATTTTAATCATAGCAGACTAAATGTTTGTTAACTGAACAAGACTGCCACGGTCTACAGAATCCAACATGTTAACAGTGGTGCCCATCCTTACCTGTGAACGAGCCTTGCTCTTTCACACTTCACACACAGTAAAATCTCTACTACACACCGTTGATAACAGATATTTCACTATCCCGTAAAGCAGCACTGGAGCTGCAGTGTGTGCGACTCTTAACTATCTCCCTTCCAGTCTTAACCTGCTACAGGCAAATGGTGAGGAATGGGAAAGGGACAAGCAGCATTTACCAACTTTATTTCCTAGTAATCATAATGTCATCCTGTGTGACTATGCATTATAAATTTGCTATAAAATTATTTAAAGCTAAAATTTACAATTATTTTTTTACATAATACATTTTACAACACAGTGGATGAGTTTAATAAAACAACAAATTTGAATGAAGCCCATTCAAATCTTTTTTTTTTTTTAATTATCTATGAGTCACCACTGTTCAGAATCTCTCTGATCACAAGAAACTGAAGAAATTAGAATGTCTGCCATGACAAGCTCCACAACTGGCATGGCAAGAATCTAAATAAATTCAATAAGTATACTGCTTACAGGCACATAACGGGAAATTTAATGCTTTGACAATTTTTTACATAAGTGAATCGGTTAATGAAAATGGAGTATAAAGGTTGATGTAGTCATTAAATCATGTACACACACACATGCATCAAAATCATGTTGATTAAAAACTGTTTGGAAACTGCTTAACATGAAATTATGAATTTTCAAAACTACTGTTACAAATATCCTATTAGTTGACCAAGAAATCTTGAAATTATAGGAATGCAAAAACCAGAAAATATAAATGCTTGTTAATTACCATTTACAGGGGTTAGCTAGACACAGGGAATAGATTTCTATATACATTTTGGTCTAAAAACATATCAGTTGCTATCAACATCTCTAGCAAAGAACAAAATAAAAAAAGAATACACACACAATGAACTAGAGAAGATTCTGGATATGGTAAAAAGTGAAGAAATACGGGAAAGATTAAACGTATGTACGAATATAAATGACACAATTGATGCTAAAAGATTAAGATGGTATGGGGCATGTGTGCCATATAGGTAATGATAGATGGACAAAGAAATTACTAGAATGGACTCCTCCTGAAAGAAGAAAAAGAGGGCAGCTGAGACAGACTTGGATGGAAGGCATAAGGTATGCAATGGCACAGAGAAATGTGAAGCATGATGATTGGAAAGATCATAAAGTTTGCAAGCTGAGGAAAAATGACATTAAATGTTGTTCGTACATCGCAAATATTGCGATATTATTCAATATAGTTTCTTCTGCAAGTAGTGTATTGCGTTTTTGTCGTTTCAACAACTGATGCACATTTCACTGAAAAATATCAGCATCATCAGAGGTTTGTAAGTAAATCACTTATAAACAATATTATATAATAAATAAATATAATATAATATTATCTATGTATATAAAAGAGAAATACCACTGACTCATCACGAAATCTCCGAAACTATAACACCTAGAAACTTGAAATTTGGCATGTAGGTTCTTTATGTGATGTAGGTATCCGCTAAGAAGGGATTTTTGGAAATTCGACCTTTAAAGGGGGAAAAAGGGGGGGAGTTTGCCTGACTGACTGACATAGAATCAACGTAGAGCAAAACTACTGAATGGATATCAATGAAACTTTGAACATAGCTTCATCATAGGTCTTAGGTGCTCACTAAGAAACGGTTTTAAAAATTTTCACTCCTAAGGGGCAACCCCCCCCCCCCATTGTATCTATGTATGTATGTTCCACATCTCCTCCTAAACCACTAGACCGATTTCAACCAAACTTGGCACAAATATTTCACGCGACGGGAGAATTAACATAGGATAGGTGTTTTTTCGATGGGGTCCTTTGGGGGGTTCTTTGGGGTTTTTCACATCTCCTCCTAAACCACTGGACCGATTTGAACCAAACTTGGGACAAATATTTTACGCAGCGGGAGAATCAACATAGGATATGTGTTTTCTTCGATGGGGTCCTTTGGGGGTTCTTTGGGGTCTTCCACATCTCCTCCTAAACCACTGGACCGACTTCAACCAAACTTGGCATAAATATTTTACGCAACGGAAGAACCAACATAAGATAGGTGTTTTTTCAATACGATCCTTTGGGGGGTCCTTTGGGGTCTTCCACATCTCCTCCTAAACCACTGGACCTATTTCAACCAAACTTGGCACAAATATTTTACGCAATGGGAGAACCAACATAGGACAAGTGTTTTTTTTAATACGATCCTTTGGGGGGTCCTTTGGGGTCTTCCACATCTCCTCCTAAACCAGTGGACCGATTTCAACCAAACTTGGCACAAATATTTTACGCAACGGGAGAACCAACATAGGTCAGGTGTTTTTTTTTTCGATACGATCCTCTGGGGGGTCCTTTGGGTCTTAAACAACTATTAGATCTGGTTACTATGGCAACCCAATAGAATAGATTCTTGTTACCATAGCATCGGTGGAAGTCTCCCGCGTAGGAAATAGCGCAGGAGTCGTCCGACGGGCCTTCCCTGGAGTTCATCCACGGAACCCGGGGAGTCTTAGGTCGGATCCCGCGAAAGACGGCGGGGCCAGAGTCCACGGTTCTTATAAATAAAGATATAGGTTATGATATCAAAGGTGGTGTATGCATCTTAAGAAACGTCTTAATAGTGTGTGAATTCAGAGTTGTTTCAGTTTGAATTTAAAAGTGTTAAAAAGTGTGTAAAGTGTTTAAGAGTTAAGATCGAAGTAAGTTATAACCGAGTACAAAAAACAAAGTTTTGATAGCGAATGTACTCAGACCATAGAGCTCAGACAATATAAATGCACTTGCTTCAGTTTGAATTTAAAAATTGATAAGCTGAAATCTATACAGGTATTGTATTGTTAGAATAAGTTTAGGAGACACTAATTTAACAAATGCCTTATTTCAACATTAACACAATGAATTATAAAACGACAGTTAAATACGCAGCGCGTGCAAGTATTGTAGACATTTTATTGAAAACTAATTTAGCTGTTCGCCCTCTCCCAGAGTTAGAAATCGAGCAGGAGCATCACGCGCAACAGAATTCTTCTCCAGATATAAGAATACAGTTTATGACATGGTCTTAAACAGGTGCGCTACAGAGTATTCCTCCAGTGAGAATGCGAACGTAACAATATAAGGAAGATTATACAGTATACAAGTAATATAACGTTAGAACAAGAATAGGTGCCTATGAGCCTATGAATAAATTATGAACCCGAGCAATGCTGGGTAAATCGGCTAGATACAGATATCTATATAAGCCAAATACCACTGACTGACTCACTGATCACGATATCTCTGAAACCACTAAATGGATATCAATGAAACTTTGAACGTAGCTTCATCATAGGTCTTAGGTGCTCACTAAGAAACGGTTTTAAAAACTTTCACTCCTAAGGGGAAAAACCAAATAATGAAATTTATCGCGGGAATTGCATACTTTGTAAATGAAGTGGTTGACATCTCAGTTTATTGGAAACCCTGAATACAATTAGTTCTGAGTTTTTAATCATTGTTTTAAATTGAAAAACTTCGTTGTTTGCAGGTTCTTATAGTCGAGAAAATGTCGAAGTTCAATTAATTAATAAATGTACGTCCTTTTTTTTCTCGGAAACGGCTCTAACGATTTTCTCGAAATAAATAATAAATAGCTCTTGCTATGAATGTAAATAAACAAACTAAGAGTTGAGAATTTGTACAATCTATCTAATCCTATACTATTAAGCGAGCAATAATTGTACAATTACGTACAACGTGAAACTCCGTAGCGAAGCACGGGTATTTTGCTAGTGATATAATAAATCACAATATTATAAAATTACTGCAAGAAACTTTGTGTTACGAATATAGAAAATCTATATAAGAACAGGTGTTGATCATTTTGAAGTTCTAAAGAAAAGCCGAAATACATAAAAAAAGTAGTATTTGCGTGTATATTTCTTTTCCCTTAATGCAAAATAAATCATATTGAACTGAACCTGATTTTACTGAAATAATGATATTACAAATATTTATCCACTTATGCTGTAAAGATTTCAAAGGCATAAGTAAAACATCAAGCAATTAAAGCTCCAAGAAAATCATGTTGCTTGAACAATGCAGAATGGTCAAACTGAAGTCAAAATGCACTTTTACAAAACAATGTGCGCTCAATATTGATCTATACTGCTGAAATGAGAACTGACATTGTGAAAACAATGCACGTATTGAAGCAATCAAGATAAAGGTATTAAGAAGGATACTGGGCCCAGACACTCCTTGATAGGGTGAGAAGTTATGACATAAGTGAAAGATGAGTGATTGACTTAAGAGAAGAGAAGAAGAGTGGTATACAAATGAAGTGAATGACCAAGGACTGACCCATCAAAATGTTATGCATACCCGCTGAAAAGAGAAGTAGAGGTTGGATGTTTTGGGTCTGCATGAAAGTAGAAGTAGAGGTAGAAAAAAAAATTTTATTGGTTTCAGTTAAAATATTGTGTGAAACATTATCATATTTTAATTACTTTAAATGTTATGTTCAGATCATTATAAAAAGACACTACAATTAATGAAATTTTCTAATTTTTGGAAACAAATATTTTTTTTCAGTACAATGTCAACAGGACTGAATATTGTTTCTGGTACCATATACGAAGACTTCGTGCTCCTGTTCTACAAACACCCACATTCTGAAGCCACTGCTTCTTTTATTATGAAATTAATTGTCATAATTTTTGGAATTGTCTCTGTACTTCTGATTTTTGTTGTTGATCAGCTGGGCGGAGTACTGCAGGTAAATACTGATTTATTTTTCGGATAATAAGAATCACTTCATCCTTTGCTGTCGTATCCCTACCACTTCCCTGTATGTTTTATGTAAATTTCAGATTCCTATGAATCTACAAATGTTCCTACAAATACACATAGTTATTTGTTACTTGAGTTGAAGCTGCTACAATAGGCAAACCACGTTTTTAGGATTAAATATATTTTTGAAATAAAATCAAACCTCAGTTTTATTAAATGTAACTACATCTATTTAAAACATTACAGGCCTAATATCATAGCAACAAATGTAAGTCAGAAACAGTAGTACAGTAAATTTATTTAAGAATAACTCTGATAGTCATGAAGATTAGAGGCCACTTAGCAAAGATGAAAGGATGATGTGGTTAAGTATTGTGGTTCGCTTAAATGGACCAGAAATTCTCAGGAACTATCAGTAACTATATGATTGTATAATTTATTTTTCAGATGGCATTGAGTCTTCTTGGAATAACACATGGAACCCTGCTTGCCTTATTTACCCTCGGTATGTTCTTCCCATGGGCTAACACAAAGGTACTGTATTAACAACATAATCTCAAAATTGTCTCCACTTTTCTATCTATGCTTACAATAATTGTATAAAATAAAATATTAGCTAAAATTTATTAAATTTTATGAAGTCATTATAATAATTATATAATTTAATATGGCTAGAATCTGTACAAGTATACTTTAATTATATTTCATACACATGCACATATTTAACTTTTTAGCATGAATGTTCAATTATATATGTTTCTGCATTTCAGGGTGCAATAACAGGAACTATCATTAGTCTTATCGTTATGTCTTGGATAGTGGTTGGAGCTCAAACATCAATTGCACAGGGTAGACTGAAATTTCCTGGAAAAGTTGTTTCAATAGACACTTGTCCATATTTCAGTCATGTGGACAAAAAGTATGAAAACATTTAATTATAATGAATGCATTACATAAAAACTATACAATTTTTCAGCTTTAGGTTATTTACACAGAGAATTACATAATAGAAAACCCTTTTCAAAGTACGTGTTTGAACACAATCGAATATCAAACCTGAATCTGTTAAATGTTGTAAGCTAATTTTATAATGTTATAAGCTAAATTTAATTTTATTACTGCAAAATACCTTACACAATAATGATTGTATCTTCATAATCTATATTGTGTAATCCTCATAAAATCACCAACTTCTAAAAAAATGAAGTTGCATTAATTATATTAAAAGCCATGCGTGCACATGTGAGTCTTGTTTCAGAAATCCCAAAATTATAAAAAATGTACTTCCTCTCAAGGTAGCAATATTTTTAGAATAGACTGACAATTACAATTGAATACTGTCAGTACATTTTCACAATTCGTATGATAATTAGTACACAAATTTCAGTTTAATGCTTATATATTGTACTTTACATAAAATTTTTACATATCTTCTTGATTTCATAATAATGTTTGCACTTCTTTCATTACAGTGTGGTATACTGATTATTTACTTGAGACTTTAGCAATTCGGATAAAATTTACTACAACATTGCTGCTCCTCATGAAGATATGAAATTACAGTGGAACCTCGATATAACACCCCTGTGATAAAACGCAACCCTTGATGTAACACTCATTTTTCATGGTCCCGGCAAATTAAATAGTTAAAACTTGGGACCTTTATATAAAGTGACCCTCGATATAAACCGCTTTTTGGCCGGTCCACAGAAGAGCGTTATATCAAGGTTTCTCTGTATTTTGTATGAAAAACAAAACCAAATATATAAACATTGAAAATACATCATTTCCAAATATCGAAAACAAGATATTAGGCACAATACAGAAATTTTACGTCTTTTATTTTGGGGGGGGGGAGAATAGCACATATATAAATGTAAATTCAATTATCTAACTTATCAAATTACTGATATTAATGTAGTTGAAATCATTTTGAAAACTGAACAGTGACTATATTACTCCTATAAGAGTTAACTGTTTCAGTGAATGAAAGGTTACAACTTACGGATTAATAAGGTATAAGGCTTTTCTGAGTTTTTTATTATGAGTGTTACAAAACCATAATTAATAATAATTTGTAAACACTCATATCCTGTTTCATAGAGTGTGTCCTCGGGCATTCCAATAATTAAAAATGTAAAGGTGTAATAAAAAATGTTCAATGAGTAACTAACTACACTGTGTAGACAGATCTTATCAAAGTACAAAGTAGTTTTGCAGAAAACAAAATGCCAAGAAACATTTGGAAACCTCAGGTAGTTTGACGCTCTCCTCCTTTATTAACCCTCTAATCTTGCTGTCAGCCTTCCAGACCCCACCCCATCAGTCCTTCAGAGCTTTTTGTGAACAGGACCAACCCATCTTAGCTTTGCCCCTTCATGTATTTCACGCAAATTAGCGTCAGAAAACACTGGGTCCACATTGTACCCACAGTAGTGGCCTCTGTTTACTCTCACATCCTTTATTTCCTTATATGAATGTTCAAGTAAAGAACATTTCTTCCTGAAGAAAAATTTTAAGGAAATATTTTGTTATTCTGTATCCTGTCCTCAAGAATTCAATCTAACCAATCTAACCTTCCTGGGTCAGTGACGTATCTTGATTTTGACCTTTGGAGGGGGTCCCCAGTCAAGTCAACCTTACACAAAAGAAAAAAACAATTTAAGACTAATTAATATTACTATCTTTAAAATGATTGAAAAATGTGTGATAACACCCTGAAATCAATCCCATTAAAGTTAAGGGTAATAACACAATAAAAATATGCATTCTTGAAACATTGTTTATAAGATACTTATTGACTGAATTGAATTTCCTATATTTCATATTTAAAACATATATGCAAATGCTGTTAATAAACCAGTTTTATATTTTAAAAAAGAGTTACTACTATATTAGCGTACTGAAAAAATAATAAAAACAGCCTAAAAAGTAAGAGTTTTACAAAATACATTTACTTCTTTCAATTCTCTGGAAGGGGGGTTCAGTCCCGTTCGTCTCCCACCCCCGTAAATATGCCCCTTCTTGGGTCCCACAAATTTTGTTTTTTTGACAGTTTGCAAACAACTTTTGCAATTATTTCATTTAATGGGCCAAAATTCATCTACTGGGCCTACTCTTGCCTGCTTTCAATAATCTTTCCAATGAAGCTAAAAAAAAAACTACCATATACTTTCATTCCACTTACGATCACAAAGCATGTAACCAACAGTCTTCTTAAAAATTTGATGTTGGTCATTTCAATTCACTTAGCTTGGTTTTGTGAAGTATACTTTCTTTCAGCACTGTACGAAAAGATGGCCACTAGAATGTAACTAAGTTTTTGATTGGCAGTAACATTAATACCGTTATACGATATTACATTAGTTATGCTATAAACAAAGTACTTACACTTACCTGTTACTACTTATCTGTTAAGTAACTACATTATATTGGTAACACAAATTCTGTGTGATCTGTGATTGGAATAGCATTGCAAAATTTTAAAATTATTATTAATCAATGGCGCAATATACTCATTACAAATTATAATGTTTCGGACATTAGCCATCGTAAGTTAAAATTAAGAAACATGACGTTTCGACCTCTTAAAATCAGAGGTCGTCTTCAGGCGAACAAAAAATTAACACTAAAATTAATTAATCAGTAACAAATAGATATCGTCAAAACTCCAAATCTTAGTTAAACAAATATACAGTTTATATTAGCACTATAATTGTTTGACTAAGATTTGGAGTTTTTACGATACCTATTTGTTAGTGATAGATTTATCTTTGTATTAATTTTTTGTTCACCTGAAGACAACCTCTGCTTCTATAGAGGTTGAAACATCATGTTTCTTAGTTTTAACTTACGATGGCTAATGTTCGAAACCTTATAATTTGTAATTGCAAATTTTGTAAACTGTGAAGGGTCACGTTTGAGATTGTCTTATACAAATTTTCACATGTACTGTAATTTAATATCAAGCTTATTGTTTACAGATAATTTGTTGAAATCGATTTTTCATTATAAATCAGTTCATATTTATTTATTATTATGATTAGTCATTTAAACAAACAAAACTATAACCACTTAAAAATAAAGATATTTCAATGCTCTCAACGTTTTGTTTCAGTGTTACCGTACCTTCCTACACAGGCATTGGAAGTCCAGTTGTGGCTGATGCTTCAGTGCCACATATTTACCAGCTGTCATATTTATATTATAATCTTCTTGGAACTATAATAGGACTTGCTACAGGGATTATTGTCAGCTTTCTGACCGGTGCTCAGAAACCATCCGACGTTAATCCTGATTTGATTGTGCCACAAGTGCGAAAATTTCTTCCCAAACACACAAAAGACGTGCAGATGAGTGCTGCTTAACACTATTCATAATGTTAACATAAACAACTCATAGAAACAGGGCATATAATTTTCAATATGCATGATGCAGACACTGAAAATCAAAGATAAACATAAAGCTAATTTAAAACTTGCTCTAAAAAACACTTAGAAGTGTGTACTTATAACTTATACTTATTAGTTATAGTGTTTCTTATAAAAGAAAGTGAATAATTTATGATGATTGGAATATTAGTTGAAAATTTTATTTCTAAGTATGCTGATGCATTTTGTAAACAAATCTGTAGAATAAACATGTTTATTATTATACATAATCACACAGTTAATATTTTTTATGTCCATAGTTGGATATATTTTAATGTAAAAAATAACATAATTACATGAAATTGTTTACATTTATAGTTACATTAGATTTTATATAAAATACATATTTTTATACATATTTTCTTTTTAATAATCCTTACAAAATAAATTACTATTAAGAGTCTGTTTACTTGACCAATTTATTTTCAACCACTATATAAGACATCATCCTTTACAGCATAGGCTAGTAGCCTGTTCCAGTCTCAATGGAATTCATCCAACTATTGTTTACAGGGTCTTCCCTCTCATCTCTTCCCCCTTGGATGATAGTCAAGGGCTCTTCTTGAAAATCTAGTTGGATCCATCCTCTCTGCGTGTAACCGCCACTCTATTTTGTACCAGATTTTCTCATTTAAGCTTTCACCTATGCCTAGCTCCATTCTAATATGATCATTTCTGATAAGCTCTCTCCTAGTACAACCCTTTACAGACTATTATAAAAGTGAATTTCATATATACATAAACTATATAACACCTTATGGTGTTGTCCCAGTTGCGAACAGTGGCACTTGCAAACACTTAGACACGGCACATAATTTATTTTTGGTATGTGAAAGTATGTCCCACTTCCAAACACACAGATATGAGGAATTATCTGTTTATACTTGAAGTTACCAAAGTTATCACTTCTTTAATGAAAGAAGCTTGATAAACTTTCCATGACATTTCCTTCTGTCTGCATTCCATGGGCAAAGAAGGATACCGATGAATATTGTCTTGTTCATTATTTGGCACTATAAACTAAATTCACAGTGGACAATACACTTCAGATTTAAAAAATCTCTAACCAACTTGACCTTCTCTTATTCAAATGAAATTTCTTGGTCCAAGGAGATGATTTCCATTCCCACTCCAACAACTAGTTTGTCTGTGGTTCAAAAAAGCAGCATTTTTATTTTTATAGTTAACAGATTGTTAATTGTCGAAACATTATTCATTATGGTTGTTGAAATGAATATAATAAGTAGGAGTTTATTAGTTAGGTTAAATTACAGAGAACCTGACATAATTTATTTAATTATAAATATATCACTACTGACTGGGATCACTAAGTTTTTTTATTGGTAAAAACGTTGAACTTATACCTTGAACTAGTTTTTGCTTATTACAACTTCATCAGAGGCTGCCGCTAGGAGTGCTGTGCATCTTGTTTTTGGTACCGGCCCCATCGTTTGAAAGACTGATTGTGTGTGTGTGTGTGTGTGTGTGTGTGTGTGTGTGTGTGTGTGTGTGTGATACATTCAAACAGTATGTGTGATTTAAATTGTGTCAGTTCGTTTAGGATGTTGTTTTTATGTGTTTGTATATTTCCAGTTGTTCAAAGAGTGTCTAGTTTTCATTATGTATTTCCTATTTTTCTTAATTCTTTATGGGTTACAGAAATTTATATATTGTGCTAGAAAGGAAAACATTATATTATTGTATACACAGCACTGTATCAAGTAATTAAATGCGTTAACAACAATACTGTCAGTGGATTCCGTTGACTTAATGCAGATTCATATTTTTTTCTACAACAAGGGTTAATACACGTTTTCCAATTATTTTGCTTAAGCATTTTAACAGATGTTAGTATTCTGATCAGATTACAATAAACATCAGAATCGTATATAATTGATAGGATGCTATTCTCCATTCAAACTGTATGAGAGTGAGAGTAAGAGAGAGATAGAGGCGGAGAGTTGTGATGTACGGTTTTGGGAATGAATTTTTTCTTTATGGCTGACAAAAATTCTGGAAAACTGACAGGTACAATGTAACAACTACAACGAACAATTATATCTACTTATATTTATAAAAATGTATGTACATGATTAGATGAATCACAGAATATTAATTACAATGTAATACATTAGATTATTTTCACCTTCAATCGATTTCTAAAAAAAGTCTAATAAAAAATTCAGGGAAGTCAGTATATTAAAATATCTCATTGCTGCACGTTTATAGAAAAACAGTGGAGATAATAGTACAATACTTTTATAATAAACAAATCTATAAATCAACACACTTGGATAAATCCAGTATATAATGAACACACATTTTACACTTCCGAAGGTCAGTTCGCATTGAGGCGTTATGAAATAAGTTGTGACACTTACTCATATCAATGTTTAAAAAAAAAACTCGCATTACACTTCCTCTGAATTTGCATACACTAGTCTTCACAAACATCATACAAACTATGAAGTCTCAATTCAAGTTATCATTAAATGCCCACTATGGCTTTTAATACCAGTAACCTTACAGGCACAACACACTAATCTCAAAGGAATTCCATTTCTCGTTCAATCCCAACAAACTTGAGTTGTTCTGTTGGTCCATATCTACACACACACACAAAAAATACACAAATAGAATTTTGTGATAAAATCTGTAATGTTATTAAAGACTTGTGACATAGAAATGTGTTATTCAAATCTATTAATACTTTTGTCTTCTGTACTTATAATTTCTGAGATCGGAATTTACTTCTACTCGTTTTACACACTTCATATTAAAATCACAGAGAGCAAAGATAAGTTACCAAGTGTGAACAGTGAAGAATAACGTGCCACGGACAAATACAACACTGAGTTTGCTACAAACCATATAAATCAATTCAGCCTGTGTGTTGAAGAAAAACATGTGGTCAGTGATTGGAATATCACATATTACGTGAATTATGGTCACATAAGTCAATATCATCAAAGCACTAATCTTAAATTAAGTCTTATTATTTAAAACTGTTGTCTGTTTAATCAAGATGTTTCCTAGCAAGAAATAGTACAAAATATTTTAAAAACATACAAGTTAAAAACTATGAACATCTACAACTCAAAAAACTTTAACTTTTATCTCATTACTTTCAAACTCAAAATAATTTTGAAATTTAATGTGAATATACAGAAAATAGGAAAACAACTGCTGTTAACAACAAAACTACAAACCTGTAATCAAAAAATAATTCTTCTCCAGGCTGTATAGCTCTTTTAGCAAAAATTCCAATCCGGTGGTCCCCATTAACCATCATAACTTTTGCATAACAATTAGGGTTAATGGAATGATTAGCAAATCTAATTTTATTACCCTTTCGAGTGGCATCAACAACAAAATCTGCAAACAAAAAACACTTATGCATAATAGGTTGAAAACATATGTGAAAGCCCTTCAAAACACCTCTCAAAGAATTAACAACAGAGCACTGTAAACAGTATACCATTATATGAGACAAAGTATTCGAAAATATTTGAGGAGAAATTGTTTTTACCTTCTTCATCAAATTTATTCCAGCTAATACAAAAATTACATATTTGACATTTATAAAAAAAATGTTAATATAGTTTTCTATAGTTATTTTTTAAAAATCAAAACAAAACTGTTACAAATGTCACTTCCATGTTGCTATGCTGAGGAAATAAGTAGTACCAGATCGCTGGATCCCTATGTGACTCATGGTATGCCACAACGCGCGAGTCTGTTCCAGATGTTAAAGGTATCAATCTACACGGCAGAATTATGTAATACCCCTTCCAGACTTCCCTACCACATCGAGGCTTGCTATCTCATTACAATGCAAGGCGGTGGAGGTATAAATATTGAATTCCGAAGCAGACCAGTTCAGTTACACCTGGCAATTTTAGAAGTGCAGATCGAAGTGATTGTTGCTGTTTAATGAAAAGTGATTATTGTGTTAATTAGTGCAGAACTGAATAATATAGAACAAGAATGGTTACACATACAAGTAGTTAAACAGGTAGCATCGGAATGTCTTGGTACAAAAAGAAAATTTAGAAAAAGGAAAGGTTTGAGAATATCGTCTGAAGAAATAGAAGACACCATAAAGTCCAAACAGAAGGAATATAAAAAATACATTAATGATCCCACTGAAGAAAACAAAGATAGATACAAAGGTAAAAGAAATATAGCAAAGCAATTAGTAAGAGAAGAACATAAAGACTCATGGGAACGTTTTATCGCTAGCATTGAAAATGACATACACGAATGACAACTAATAGCCTATAAAGTCATGAAGACAATAAATAATTCAGAGAAAGGACAATTAAGAATAAATGTTATAAAAGTCGATGACTGGATAGATTATTATAAAAATTTGTGGTACGACGAAGGAATAATACAAGAAGACCAACAAGTAGTTGACACAAGAGGTTTAAATGATTTAACATTAGACGAATTAAATGAAGCTTTATGTACATCAAAACCGGCAGGGATGAACAATATTAACACACAGCTGTGGAAGTACGGAGGAATAATTTTACATTTACGCAGATTACACCTTTTGCTAGAAATAAAGTTATATTCCCAATGATTGGAGAGCAGCCAAGGTTATATCTTTGTTTAAAAAATGTAACAAGAATGTTTGCGAAAATTACGCGGCATAAGTTTACTAGACACGGCATACAAAATTTATGCCAAGATTTTAAACGACCACTTTTTTAAAAAATATAATTGAAAACATAATAGGAGAAGAACAGATGGGATTTAGAAAGGGAAGAAGCACAATAGATGCTGTGTTAACATTGCAACAACTAATCGAGAAACGCAGAGAATACAACCTAAGTATGTTGATAAAGCTTTTGACTGTCAGCAGAGAAAAATTATGGGAGATCATGTTCTTAAGAGGATACCCACCACACCTCATCAGAACAATTCAAAGTCTATATCACAAAACAAAAATGTTTATAAGCCTAGATGGAAAGATACCTCTACACAATAGGTATACAATAGGTTTACACAATAGCTATTGATAGTCAGTGTCCGACTCGAGTCGTAGTGTGTTACTCATGTAATGCAGATATGTGTGGAATTTTTTTCCAATATTTGCAATTTTAATATTTAACGACCTCGCTAAGAGTGAATTTTTATTTCTGAAGACGAAACATATGTTTCGAAACGCGTAAATCAATCGAACGCAACACGAAGTCACACGACGGAAGAAATACGGTAAATATTATACAGATTTTGTCAATACATGACTTGGATACCAATTCAAACATGTCTTTCAAGTTGAATATTTTACCGTATTATAATTGGCAGACTGAAATAACGCACAGGTTTGATTTTATAAACCGTTTTCTTTTCTTGTTTTTTTTTTTGGGGGGGGGACTAGGCTTACACTGAATCTCAACCACTGACTGAAAAAAATATTTGAAAGAACTGAAGGTTTCAAATTTATACTCCCTAGTCCCTAAACTTCCTTTATTACTTGTTTATATATTATCTCCAATAAGTATTAGTACATTAAAAACTTTTATTGTACTTCTATAAAAATGTCACTTCTGCCTCCGTAACACATGTTCAAAATTACCCAAGGAAACATGGTGATCGAAACTGTTATCCCGGCTATTCTCATTTCATCCTCATTGTTATCCATGGTCCAATATTCTCATTTGACAAAACACCAGACATATCGGCATGACAGCCATCTTCAGTGGAGCAGGAACTAGGTCTTAATGCCTGGTAAAGAATAAATTAGGGTCCTTAGTTCCCCCGCTCCACTCAAGACAGCTATCATGCCGATATGTCTGGTGTTTTGTCAAATAAAAATATTAGACCACAGCCTAATAGCCCAAACAACAATTTCACCATGACAACTCCCCTACTGTGACAGTTTGTGTTCTCTTATCACCTGAGGAAAGTTAAAGTACTCACCATTATTAAGATTGAATAAAAAGCTACACATATATTTATCATACACCTTCCCTCTTCGATCAGCTTCGTCCTGTGAAATTATTTCACCACAATATTCTGAAATGAACTCATTTTTCTGAGCAGAATCTTTCAAGAAAATTCCCCAGCCTGCTACATCAGATGGAGCCATTAGAAGATGCTTATCTGAAAAGCAATAGATTTTATTAGAATACATATTAAAATAGTAAACAGGCAACTTCTTGTGTGATTAAAAAATTCTTATCACTACGTACACTTACGCAAGCCACGTTGCACGCTAACATTTTTGCAAGTTATTTTGTTAACATCAAAGTGATCAGCTCCACATGTCTGGCACAAGTCTGGATCACACTCCCTAACAGCAAGATAGCATGGACACTGCTTTGTATTGCATTGTGCCTTACAGCGACATCCAGGAAACCGATTGTGACCTAAATAATGGACATTTTAATTACACAACTTGAATTGAGAAACTGTTGTATTTAATTATAATCAAATTTTAATTTGTTTAATTAATTATTAATTAAATGCTTTAGCATAACATATATTTAGTTTTAAAATATTTTACATCTTTGATACAGCTATATATAAAAGTGTATATTGTTACAGTAGAACTCCATTTATCCAAACTAATGAATTCCAGACGTAATTCGGACAATTGGGACAAACATAAGAAAAAGGTTATGTTATGAAAGAAAACGCGAAAAGGCTGAAAAATCACTTTTGTTTATTTATCTTGTTGGTACATCCTCTTCATTCATTTTTTTAAATATTATGTATATATTAAACTTTCACTGTGAACACTTACTTTTTGGTTTTTGTTTCCCAGACGTTTTGACGTGGTGTTCGTCTTCCTCAGTGGGATTTAAAATACTCATTTTAATTACACAACTTGAATT
The DNA here is from genome assembly GCA_034769895.1 of Magicicada septendecula. Classification (NCBI taxonomy): domain Eukaryota; kingdom Metazoa; phylum Arthropoda; class Insecta; order Hemiptera; family Cicadidae; genus Magicicada; species Magicicada septendecula. Next base: position 80,758,347 of record CM068368.1, on the reverse strand, counting down.
GAAAAATTGTTGTATTTAATTATAATCAAATTTTAATTTGTTTATTTAATTATTAATTAAATGCTTTAGCATAACATATATTTAGTTTTAAAATATTTTACACCTTTGATACAGCTATATATAAAAGTGTATATTGTTACAGTAGAACCCCATTTATCCGAACTAATGAGTTCCAGACGTAATTCGGATACTTGGGACAAACATAAGAAAAAGGTTATGTTATGAAAGGAAACGCGAAAAGTGCATTTAAAAATATTTTAAATCCCACTGAGGAAGACGAACACCACGTCGAAACGTCTGAGAAACAAAAACCAAAAAGTAAGTGTTCACAGTGAAAGTTTTATATATATATATATATATTTTTTTTTTTTTTTTTTTATTACATGAGTACAGTATCTTAATAAAAACCAGGTCACATGGGTTTTGCAAAAAATTCACTTTTACTAAAAAAAATTAAAAATAATACTCGCACATTTTCAGTTGAACATACCAAACAAAGTTAACTGTTGTAACGGTACAGAATTGTTTGTTAAATAATATTAATAAAATGTTGTCAATTCATAGTGTACAACCTTTTGGGAACCCCTGGTTTCACAAAGCTGGATACAATGTTATTACAACACACGTCTATGTTTATGCCTGAAGCCTGCCCGGCTAGACGTATTACGTAACCACTTGCAACTCAGTCTCTCTGTGAATTACAGAAAGAATGAGTAATTGACACAAGCTAATATCATCAGTTGCAGAGCAGTTCATCACCACTAGTTAAACAGTACAGTTGGTAGTGAGTAACCGTCTCAGTAAAAAACGCCGGGAGGCCGGTGCGTGTGAGTACGCGCGGCCTACCCCAACTTTAACAGAAAGGTAGTAAAGCAGTGGTAATGAGGGGTTAAAACAATGTCAATCAAATGAACGTGAAGGATTAGAACAGTGTTAGTGCCAGCGAAAGTGTAAGTGAGTCGTGAGTAAGGTCGGCACTCTGTGGATAAAACATACAGGTACAATAGTAAAAATAACTACCCTGGATTGAAGGGAAGAGAAAATATTTAGATTAATGAGCTCAGTAAATAAATGGGAGTAATCAGAAATAAATAGTAAGAGAGTGTGAGTGTGAGAAAACTTGTGTGAAAAGTACTGGTTTCGCCACATAATTGTATGTTTAGAATGGTTAAGAGTATTTCATAAAAGTAAGAAAAAATAACAGAAGGAAGTTAAATTCAATTATATAATAAATCAGAGTTGTTTAAAAAAAGAAAAAGAAACGTGTTAGGCTTAGTCATTTCGCCTGTTACCATTTCCTATTCTGTGCTGAAAACCTCGTCTAACATTCTGGGAATTTTCTGAAGTAAGGGGAAGTCAGATAGCGGGATTAATTTAATTTTTTATAAGGGCAAGAGTGTTTAAGTTTACACATTCATCTAAAAAATATGTTGGCGATCTGGGCAGTTTAAAAGGTAAGTTTAACGGGATTATGATGGTAAGTAATATTCTGGCAGCAGTGAGTTTTAGTATTATTTTGTATTAATGGTAAAAAGATCAATACTGTTACAGTGGCGCTGCTGCCAGGATTTTCGTATAAATATTATACGAATTAGACCTGTTTTGAGCCACAGAAAGTAGGATTTGGTAATGGTGTATTTGTAAAATTTTGAATTATTGTTTAGATTTACGTTGAGTATGTGTGATAAGGTTATGTTGTGGCAGCGTTATTGTATGGTTACATATATATATTAGTGACGATTTTATGTAGTGGGTATTTGTAGTTAATGTGAATAATTATTGTAGTTTTTATATAAAGGGTATTACAATAAAAAAGTGTGTTTAACATGGCCGGGGCACAATCCGTAATAATGAACGATGTTGTGAGTCAATCGACGCCGGTCCAGGCTAAAAAAGATGATAGTTATAAAATGTTTGAAAGATTAATGAATTCTGCAAAAAGTCAATTTGATCAGATAAATAAACGTTTTGACGAGAGTGACGAAAATGGGATAAGTTGATAAATTCAACAAAACAAATGAACAATGGTTATAATACTGAGAGTGTAGTGGTGACAGAAAATGGTAATTATGATGATGGTAAGTTAAGCGCTAATGAGAATATAAACAACAAGGCAACAGTTAACAAGGTAAGTGAAAATAATGGAAATATAAATGATAATGAGGTTAGTTTAAATGTAAATCAGGTGAAAGTGTACAAGGTAAGTAATAGTGAAAATAACAGTGATAACTGTAATAATGATAGTGAAATAATGTTGAATAATAATAATAAAGAGGTATTTGAAAATGGGGTATCAAAAAGTGATACAGTAAGTAATAGTAGAAATGATGAGAGTATAAAGTCAGTTGAGGTTCGTAATGGGGTGGTAATGAGCATTGATGAGCTTGAGAGAGGGTACGAAGAGAGTTTAAGGGGATATGGGGGGCAGAGGGCAAATTTCTCTTGTGGTATATGTGAAGGAAAGGCTTCACAAGTGTTGTTGGAGGACAAAGGTTCCTCGAGAGTTTTTGTGGGAGGCAAATGGTCTCCAAAATGTCCCTTGATTTTTTGTGGTTTCCCTGGTAAAGCCAGGATGGGTTTAAATAATGTAGTATTGCCCTCTGTGTGGAGTGAAAATGTGAAACTGGGTTGGGAAAGTGATTATAAAGAGAGAAACAGAACGATAGAGGTATTTAATGTACAGAAAGGTTATAGAGAATTTGGAGAGAGCATAAATAACATTAAATATTTATCTTATGAAGGAAATAGTGCAGTAGTAAACGATAATTATATCGATAATGATGATAAACGCTTACCTGTTGTAAGAATTAGTGCATTAGTAGCAATTGATGACTATAGTAAAGAAAATATAAACCATTTAATTGTGACAAACGATACCGAAGGAGACTTGACCATACCCGATGTATTATCTTAACCATTCTAAACATACAATTATGTGGCGAAACCAGTACTTTTCACACAAGTTTTCTCACACTCACACTCTCTTACTATTTATTTCTGATTACCCCCCATTTATTTACTGTGCTCATTAATCTAAATATTTTCTCTTCCCTTCAATCCAGGGTAGTTATTTTTACTATTGTACCTGTGTTTTTATCCACAGGATGCCGTCCTTACTCACGACTCACTTACACTTTCGCTGGCACTAACACTGTTCTAATCCTTCACGTTCATTTGATTGACATTGTTTTAACCCCTCATTACCACTGCTTTATTACCTTTCTGTTAAAGTTGGGGTAGGCCGCACGTACTCACACGCACCGGCCTCCCGGCGTTTTTTACTGAGACGGTTACTCACTACCAACTGTACTGTTTAACTAGTGGTGATGAACTTCTCTCCAACTGATGATATTAGCTTGTGTCAATTACTCATTCTTTCTGTAATTCACAGAGAGACTGAGTTGCAAGTGGTTACGTAATACGTCTAGCCGGGCAGGCTCCAGGCATAAACATAGACGTGTGTTGTAATAACATTGTATCCAGCTTTGTGAAAGCAGGGGTTCCCAAAAGGTTGTTCACTATGAATTGACAACATTTTATTAATATTATTTAACACACAATTTTCCATTTAAAAAGCGTGCAAACATAATAAAATAAACATGAGTGAGGCCAGAAATAATGTGAATTGTGTGTGTGTGTGTGTGTGTGTGTGTGTGTGTGTGTGTGTGTGTGTGTGTGTGTGTGTGTGTGTGTGTGTGTGTGTGTGTGTGTGTGTGTGTGTGTGTGTGTGTGTGTGTGTGTGTGTGTGTGTGTGTGTGTGTGTGTGTGTGTGTGTGTGTGTGTGTGTGTGTGTGTGTGTGTCCTCCCGGTCTTTTTATTGCAGTAATCACAATAATAAAACTTTGGAAAAGTAAACATTACATAATTGAGATATGCTTGCCTGCCAGGAACGATATATTTTCACTCATACGTGATTTAAATTAAAATGAAAAATATAGAATTTTGTTAAAGTGAAATGAAATGTTTCCATAGAAACTACTTCCTTGTTGTTAATAACGTAGTACACATATAAAACTTATAAAAATTTACGTCCTCCATCATCAACTACCATTTTTATTTATAAAAAAAATTACCCCCTCCCCCCTTCAACTACTCTTTTCATTTATAGATATTACATCTACCTTTCTACAGTGGATTATTATGACCTTCTTTTCAGGATACTTTATTTATCAAAATTAAGCACTTTACTCTTGTTAAAACGTAAAACGTTGCAGTCCCCTTTCCCTTAACCGATCGTCACCAAAAACAATAGGCCTTGAGTCCTCTACAATTCAGGGCTGTATGCAAAAAATTATTTGATTCTGTTTGAATTTGCGGCTGTTATCGTTTCCCATAGAAAAAATTCTACACACTTTTTGAAAAATGACCTTTTTTCATGTTTTGATGGTAGTACAATCAGAAGCTGCCATTATCTCGAACACGATTTTTTTCGCCATGACCATACTTCCATTTCCTTATGGAACATGGAAGTAATAATTAATTCCACACGTTCTCAATTCACAGTACCAATCACTATAATTTTTATGGTAAAATTAATCACTTTTTAAATTATCACTAGTTCAAAATTAAAAACAAACACTTCATACTTCTTACAACACTAATATATCATTACAAAAAAAAAACTGCCAACTGAATGACCTCTTGTTGCTGGCTCTATTTATATAGCGTTTTCATGGAATAACAAAAGTCCTTTCATGATACATTCTACACGGGAAAATAAAAAAGTTCGAACAAAGATAGCTGAGGAAAAACTTTGTGTTCAGGTTACAGCCTGTAAAAGATATAACTGACTTCTGGAGTAAAACCATAACTTGGAATTCAATCTTAATTTAAAATGAGAGTAAGATTCTTGAATCAAATAAAAAAAGGCCTTAAACAGGCTCAGTTTAATGTTTAGCATTAAATACATGTAAAAATTACAAAAAAAGTAGAATTCTCTACTTTAATTTTACTCTATAAAATGTATTATAGAATTCTCTACTTTTATACAAAAAAAATTTTCGATTTAGTTTATATAAACAAATTCAACAAAACAAGTACAGTAAAACCTCTCTAATTCGGATTATATGGTTCGAAGCCTAGTCCAAATTAGAGAAAAATCCGAATTATAGAATATTTTATAAAAATTCATACTGCAGTATAGGTAAAGTGCCATAAAAATAAATATTAAAACTACGTAAATATTAATGGAAATTTAAATTTATTGTACTTACAAAATGGATAACTAAATTCACATAAACAACGATCTTTCACCATCAATGTTTTCAAGTTAAGTTCGCACGCAAAAAGTTTATAAGTAATGCACACCTGCAATTATTAATGTACGTAAATATTAATAGAAATTTAATTTTATTGTATTTTACAAAACAGAAGAATAAATAATTTCACGATACCAACAAAAAAACTTCACTGACAGTGTTTTCACTTTAGCACACAAAGAGTTATGTAATATTAATGGCTGGTCCCTGAAGTTGACGGTTTTGATTCTTCCCGAACTGAAGCTACAGGCTTAAAAAAGGTTGAAATTGTAGACTGTTTTGCCCTGTTGTATTGTTTTTTAATATTTTCTTGACACATTTCTTTGATGATTAAATAGTATTTTTAAAATTCTGGGTCAGTGTCAATAAAGTTAATAACTGCATCGAGATTTTCCCGCACCTTGGAAAGTGTAGGCTTAGGAACATTATCGTCGTCCTCTTCATCGTCACTATCATCTCCAACTTCTTCTTTCTGACCTTGCATTTGATAGACGATTTCTTCCTCTGTTAAATCTGGTAGCCTACGTCATCTTCATCGGCACCCAACCATTCTCTTATGTCTTCAATGTTGGTAGCTCCAAAAGCACCTGCATAATCTTCATCTTCCAAACCTTGCAGGTCGATCTCTGGCTCTTTATCGTACAAAATCTTATTCCATGCATTGCATAATGTAGATATTTTGATCTCATTCCAGCTGTTTGCCCAATTATAAATAGCACTTTTAATACTGTATTCCTTTATTTTTTTAAGAGTTTGTTCACCCCTATTGTCCATTTCTTCATCGTCCATAAAAAATACCATGCATTCGTCGAGTTGTTTACGTCTGTAAAGGAGTTTGCAACTGAGGATTACTCCCTGATCCATTGGTTGGATAAGCGAAGTCGTATTGGGAGGCAAGTACATAGTTTTGATTTTTTCATCACTGCTAGTCAATAAATTACCGGAGGGATGAGCAGGATTGTCTAATATCAACAAAGCTTTAACATCCTCTTCTTTTATTTTTAAAACATCTAGCTGGAATTTTCTAACCTCTGGCACAAAATTATGAAAAAACCAATCGCTGTAAAATTTCTGAGTAAACCATGCAGTCTTGTTTGCTTTGTAAATAACTGGTACGCTTTCCATAATGTTTTTAATTGCTCTAGGCTTAGCTGATTTTCCAACAACGATGGATGTTAGACGGTGAGACCCATCTGCGTTTGCACATAAGAGAGCAGATAGTCTTTGTTTATTTACCTTTCGGCCTGGTGTGGAATTGTCCACTCTATAGGCCTGAGTATTCTGAGGAATGGATCTCCAAAACAACCCTGTTTCGTCACCATTATAAATTTTGGAAAGAAGTTTTTCATCAGTAATTACTACTTTAAGTTTTTGGCGAAACGGTTCGACACTAGAAACATCGGAACTTAAACTTTCCCCAAATATTTTCCGGTTTACAATGGAATGTCGCTGCCGAAATTTAAAAAGCCATCCTGTACTAGCTTTAAAATCAGTTTCTCCCAATTTTTGAGCGAATCTTTCTGCCGCTGCCTGTAATTCTACACCTCTAACTGGAACACCAACTGAACGTTGCTGCTTGTACCAAGTGTATACAGCATCGTCAACATTACTGAACTTTGCTGCAGTCGTTCGTTTTCTTTTAACAATACTCACATTTGGCGTATCTTGCTTTAAAACAATTGGAAATTTTTTTCTGTCTTTTTTATATCATAAAACGTAGACTTACTAATTCCAAAATCGTTTAAAATATTCTGCACAGAATAACCAGCATCTATTTTACTCAACACTTTCATTTTGTCTTCTAAAGTTAAAGTCTTGTATAATTTACCTCTAGCACTCAGATTGTAATACAGTACTGTAAATTAATACTAAACAGTGTTTGAAGAAAATGTGGTTTGAAAAGCTGTACCCAACTACGAAATAACTTCAGTACAATAGAACGCACACGAATACAATAACAATGACCCACACACTACCAAAGCAGCAGTTGAAACTGGACTAAACCCAGTCGGGGTGGGGGTACGTATCACACATTTTGCCAACATAACACTTTAAGAATTCCCTAAAGGCAAATTTTTTCACAAAGAATTCACAAAATTAATTTTTTTTGTGAATTATAATTTTTTTTTAGGGAGTCCGAATTATCGTAAATTCCGAATTAGAGAGGATTCACTGTATAACTGATTTACAAATTGTGTAGCGGATAGATACAATTTTCAATCTTTATTTGTTTCACATGAAAACTAAATATTTACTTCTTGGATTTCGTTGTTCATGACATGCCCATTAATTAACTAAATATAATTAAATCACTACCGACTCGGAACACAAAGTTTTTTATGGATAAAAACGTAAAAGTTTTTCCTTATAGCCTGAACCAGTTTCCACTTTTAAAAAGCTTCTTCAGAGGCTGCCGCTGGGAGCACTGTCTGTCTTGTTCTTGGCGACGGTATCGACTTTTGAAGGATCAATGTTGCGTGTGTGGGGTGTAATATGTTTGAATAATGCGTGTGATTTGAATTGTGTCTGTTCGTTTAGGATGTCGTTTTTATGTGTTTTCGTGTGTTCGTATACTGTTCAAGAGTGTCTAGTTTTCAGCCTTTTGTGTGTACGTGTAGAATATCCATGTTAATGTCAATGTTTTTGTATAGTGGTTTGCTTCAATGATGTGGTTTGCAAAGGTGGATTCGGTAGTGGAGTGTAGTGCCTTTCTGTGTTCAATGAATCTTTGTTTGAAGCTACATCCTGTCTGGCCTATGTAGAATTTGTTGCAATCTGAGCAGTGTAGTTTGTAAAGACCAGGTAGATTGAATTTGTTTTGTGCTTTGTGTGTGTGTTTTGATAGTATGTGTTCTGTTTTGTTTATAGTTTTGTATGCGATTCTGTATCCTGCTTTTTTGAATTTGTGGGCTATTTTTTCAGTATGGTTATTGATGTATGTTAGTGTTATGAATTTGTTGTTTCCTGTTTTTGTGTGTTGTTTGTTTTGTGTAGGAGTTTATTGACTATTGTTTTGTTGTATCCACTGGATTCTGCTAGATGTTTTATTGTGTTTAGTTCATTTTTATCAAAACACACACACAAAGCACAAAACAAATTCGATCTACCTGGTGTTTACAAACTAAACTGCTCAGATTGCAACAAATTTTACATAGGCCAGACAGGACATAACTTCAAACAAAGATACATTGAACACACAAAGGCACTACACTCCACTACCAAATCCACCTTTGCAAACCACCTCATTGAAGCAAACCACTATACAAAAACATCGGCATTAACATGGATATTCTACACGTACACACAAAAGGCTGAAAACTAGACACTCTTGAACAATATACACACACACGAAAACACATAAAAACGACATCCTAAATGAACAGACACAATTCAAATCACACGCATTATTCAAACATATTACACCCCACACACGCAACATTGATCCTTCAAAAGTCGATACCGTCGCCAAGAACAAGACAGACAGTGCTCCCAGAGGCAGCCTCTGAAGAAGCTTTTTAAAAGCGGAAACTGGTTCAGGCTATTTTACATTCTATGCAATTTTTACGTTTTTACTCACAAAAATATTTGTGTTCCAAGTCAGTAGTGATTTAATTATATTTAGTAAATATTTACGTTTACATATATTGTAAAGAATATGTGAAATTAATTTTTTCATTATTTCAATATTTAAAGAAGCAATTTTTACAGTTATTAAATATAACCAGTAGACGCAATAGAAATTGTATCAGGCATTTCTATATCAGAAACAATATTATTTTTTAGAAATTATTCCACTGAGAAATTAATACATTTGAGACCTTCTGACCTCTGGAGATGTTCTTTTTGACAACACAAAATTAAACTGCACTTCCAGACAAAGTGGTTCACGAGAATGTGCCCCTCTTGTAACATCTGACTTCTGCAGTGAAGGCAACAAGAGGACCAGAGATGCTCCATTCTAAAGTGGTACATGTTACTTGTCTTTCACATGCCTTACGAGTGTTTTAAAAGGCTGAAGGTACATCTTGAAATAGACAAACTCATTGCAAATGGGTAGAAGACTTTCTTTCGAACTTCACTTTCACTGCTGAAGCTTAAAGAAGCCTCATCAACTATACTACTTACTCAACACCTGATTACAGCACAATGAAGACTTGGCTTGATCTAACACGCTATAATTTATAAAATATTGTGAAACAGTTAAGGTTTTTAGGAGATTCAATGGGGGTGATTCAACTGCAATAAAAACTGTTCAACAGCTGTTTTAGCCTCACTGTCAGTAAATTTACCCTTCTTTACTCTCACTTTTGTGTTTTTTATCAAAGTGTATTATCTGGCTTCAAATTAGGGGCGTACAACTGTACGATGTTTAGAAAAATCTGAAAGATAATAAAAATGGATTATCACACACAGAGCGTGAAGTAACTGAACAAGACACATTTAATAATACAAAGTTTATGTGTACAAAACCCATGAACAATGTCAAACTTCCCCAATGATTCAACATTTTTCAAGTTTACCCCCATTATGTCATGTGATGTAGAAAGTAGTTTCTTGAATTACTGGTAGATAATAGGAGAAACTTTAAATTTGAGAAACTGAAATGATGCACTTAGTGTAGCTCTAATACGATAAGAAAAAGTTATGATAAACTAGATCAGGCTTAAGGCCCCTACACACCTTCCAATCCAATCCGATCTGATCTCCAATTTAGGAAAGGAGATCGCTATCCATACTGTCCAATTTCTTTCTCCGATCTCGTCATTTTAGTCAGTACCATTGAGATTGCCGACCTGGTCACACCCTCGTATTGGCAGTTTTTGTCGAAAAATCAAAAAATTGGGGTTGCTCTTATAACACTGTTGATCCTCCAAAAGCCCCCACCATAAAGGAAAATTTGGACTTAGAAGTGGTTAAAGGAAACAAAGAAAACCCATTCGATATTGTTGAAGCAATTGAACTCAGACGATTTCCGATTTTTTTTACGAATGAATGAACAATGTTTTATGGAATTGCTGAGAATGGTAAAGCCGTCCATAGAAAAATGTAATACCATTTTGCGAGTTCAATAAAATATTTCTACATTCGTCTTCAGCCATATTACTCACTATATACTCAAAACAAAATGAAAAACAAGTTCAACAACTTGCAGTCCGCTGAAAAGAAAAGAAACGACTAATCGGAACAGATCTCCGACTGCGCTACACACTATACGACCTAGGATGGAAGGTGGAAGGGATCTGTCCTAAGTCGGCTAGTCGGATGGGGAGGACCGCCCGACCTTCCTAAATCGGATTCCAACTTTTTTGTGAGGACGATCGTCCTACACACTATACAATTTGCTATTTTCATCCTACATTTAGGACATCAGATCGGATTGGATTGGATTGGAAGGTGTGTAGGGGCCTTTATGAGTGTACTTACAATCTGAACTGCACTGGCAGAACTTCTCGCAGAAGTTTTGAGCAGCAACACATGGACACATATGATCACAAGGCTGAGTTGGGGGATGATCACATGGAGTGAAATTGTGCACATGGTTAGAGCTTGTGTCTTTCTTCAATTGAATTTTTCTACAGTGCATTGACCACATGCGGTGCTTCTTCTTCTTCTTGCGTGGTGGGGTGAAATCTTTCATAGATTCTACCATTTCAATGTCTGCAGCTTCTTTTTGAGCAAACTGATAAACCTGCAACATTTATTCACATACAACAGTTGATAATTAAAAAAATAAATAAATAAATTCACCACCACAATACCTACTAATACTCCATCGCTCAGTATAATTTGATATCAGACAGAACCACAAACGAGTATTATAGTCACAATAAATTTTATACCTTGTACATATCCAATAGGTTTTTCAAATTTTGGAAATCATATTCAGAACAAAAAACATGCACTCACTACTCAACTAACTGAAAAATGTAACTACATATATAGTTATATGTACCTAGAAACACAAATCCTGTATTTTTGCAAATGCATTTCTCAATTAATTTTGTAAAAAGACTGAATAGTTGTTTTGGTTAGGGAATTACAATCCATATTTAATGATGTTTTTTCTTTTTACTTTCACGAAATTCACTGAAATGTTGCGAATATCATTACGTTATATTCTATGATATTTTAAGTTTTTATAACCTTTGCACAATATTTCACATGAAATAACATTATTATTTTGTATTTTCCTATAACTTCCATAATGCTCCAAAGGGACAAATTAAAACTAATTGTATAAGCCATTCAAATCAATACATCGAATTTCCACTATATTAATATACATCGGTATGAATACTACTTGCGATTAAAATGCCAATATTCTTTTTTAAAGTTCTGTTATGGAGTTTTGTAAATGAGGTTAGGATCTGTATGATTATGAGATGCTGAGGTACATGTTTCCTGTCATTGCCAATTTCCTGACAGACACAGAACTTGCAAATTTTGGGTTTCTACAAATATTTCACGACTTTTGTTAGGTGCAGACACTTCAAATCTGCAAAAAAGAGAAATTAGGAAAACAAATTTTATAATAACAAACATAAAAAAAATTACATTATTTGTATTTATCCTGTAAGCCTAACTTGGGCGCAAAAAAGGAATTTACAAAAACAAATTTTACAAAACTGATGAACATAAAAAATTGTATTTTTTATTTTACGAACAACGCAGAATTTATTTACACGGATATGAGTAAAATCCATAACAAATTTTTCTTTTGCAAGAAATTTGAAAAAATTAATCTTACAGTACCAAACTTGTACAAAATGCATTTTTTGCATTACTTTTTACTTTAAACAAATTTTTTTAATCACACATTTACGCCTGTGAAAAACCAAGTAGAACTGTTCAGTTTGTGACCTAGTGTGAGTGTGTTAGGAAAAATGAACTGTGTTAAAAAATGAGTTCTGCTATTCCATTATACAAGGGAGTCCTAAATTCTTCCCCTTACTTTGAGTTGCATATTGCTTGGGCTTTGTACAATAGAATTTCCCTTTTGAATATACTGTTTTATTTATAGACCAAAAGAAATTACAACTTTTTTGTTATATAATTATGTTTTAAAAACCTTCAAGCATATTACTGCTTAACATTAGAGAAACGTTTTTCGATGTTTAGCTGTGAATTTTTTACAATTTGTTTTGTATTTTTTGTGTTCACCTACTTTTGGTCCATAATATACAGAGAAGTGCAAAAACATGTTGCATGTTTCAGAAACTATGAAATGACAGTAATTAAAACAAAACAAAAAAATACTATTAGCAAATTCATTAACAGACTTCGATTAGAGCAAAAAAATTTCTATATCAATCATGTGTAGGACAGTGGCAAACAACAACATAATACATAAATCACAGGAAAATGTGAACAATCAACAATAGCTGTCCATATTTCATACCATTAATTTTATGTCAACTGTAGCGTTAGTTTATACAGTTTTTTTATTTATCACTACCAACTGGAAAGAATGATTTTTAACCCACTATAAGATATTTGTACTGTTTTTAAAGTCTTTTTCTGGTATGGACCGCGTCAAAACCGTTCTCGGACTCTTGTGGAAATCAGGCAGCCCGTCTAGCCAATGTAAACCTTTTCGCAACTGCACGGAATTTTGTAGATACCTTAAATGTTCCAAAACATGTCAGACATACAAAGAACTGAGCAGCTGAAAAGTCTTCAATTACTGAGCATTCAGCCTTAACTAAATCATACGGTAAACTTTGAAGACGCATCTGTAATAAGGTCATGTAATACGTATTATGACAAATTGGTCCTAGAAGCAACAGAAATTAATAAACAAAAGAATACCATCAACAGAGGAACCGCCACGCTTAGTACGACTTGGTACCCTTTACTTTCTGGTTTGACTGTACGCACGTTGACTGACCACATAAATAATGCATACAATGTAACACCTACAGGGCAGGGTCGTTTTACCGGACCACCCACTGCCACATCTACACTACATACCTGAGTTCGCTTGCCGGCGTTTTTGTCACTTAGACCTGAGGATACTCATAGTAATATGAGTGGAATGTTGTCATACAAGACATTTTAGGCACGGTCCATGGAAGAAGAAGACTTCAAAAACATAATGGACACCGGCCACGGAAGCCTACGTGAGAATATTTATACTGCTTTCCCAAGAATTTATTTACCACTTTTTAGAGTTCTTACCTATAAAGAATTCTCTCTCACATACTACAGAAAGTTTTACACCAAGAATCAGGTCTATGGATGCACAGTGAGCACTGATTTCAGCGCACATACATAAACACGGAGACCAGTCACTGACAGTTCTTGATTTCTGGTCCCCCACCCTTCACGCTATTCTGACTATGGAAGAAATTCATGCCTAACAAATCCAGCAATATTAACTGGTTCAAATCAACCCTACCTGTTGACAGGTTTTAGTGAGCATTATTTGTCCGATAGCACAGTAATTGTTAAGGAACACCCTGTGAAGACCTCTGAATAGTGACTGATCACTTCCAGTCCACTCCCTGTTATCTTCGGCTCCCATCAGACCCAAGAGAGAAAATGCCGTTGTTGTAGACATAGGCTCTCCATTACTGTTTGTCCCGTCTCCATTTTCTTCACGTCTAAACTCTATAATTCAATGTAAATATTATGTATTACACCCATAATCACAATACTAAACTACAAAACTAAAAAGTAAACACAAAATTTTGTCTGCAATTATTTTTTACAAAATTTGTAACTATAACTTCTAAATGATGTTCATAATTGTGTACCTCCTATTAGTCTAAGAGATAGGGCCCTTTTATTTTTTTTACTAGGTCGATGGGATAATTTTGTCACAAAATGTTCTATGACCTATATCGATTGTAAATAACTGACGGTGGAAAGCACTTCAGAAGATGAAACTGGGGGCAAGCGGTGAAAGTCAGAAAATTTACAAGTAAGCACCAAATGTCGTTCTTATGCCCCATGCAAAGTGGCGGAAACAGGAGTGGAGTATAAATGGCCAGCGGAAAGCATCAAAGTTAGGAAAATTTTAAGAAAACTTAAAGCACAAGGTATATGTCCGCCAATTTGTGTGCGCAAAGTTTATAAATGTATAAGTTGTGTGCAAAAGGGCAGAAAAAAATTCGGTAGTTTTCCCTCTGAAAATCTCATCGAAAGTGCCTCAAGCGCTGCACGTTTTTTCAACGATCGCGATTCCGTCTTATTAGTTTGTCAGTAAAAATGTCCAGGATATGTCCACCACTGAACAAATAATATACAAACAATTTTATGAAATTGTAATGCGATACTAATACAACCTTTTCATATCATAGTGAATTTTCATTAAAAAGTATTGATGTCTTATAAATTATTTATATAAAGCTAATGCTGGCATTATTAATTTTTATAATATTTTATTAGAATTATTATTTATTTTTTAAACATTTTTCTTCCATTCTGGTGTCCGCCTTTTAGCAAATAGACTAAGAGTTGTGCAATAACCACGTATCATCAGTGGCGGACATATCCTGGACATTTTTACTGGCAAACTAATAAAACGGAATTGCAATCGTTGAAAAAACGCGCAGCGCTCAAGGCACTTTCGATCGAGCTTTTCAGAGGGAAAACTACCGAATTTTTTTCTGCCCTTTTGCACACAAACTTATACATTTATAAACATTGCATACACAATTGGTGGACATATACCTTGTGCTTTAAGTTTTCTCAAAATTTTCCTAACTTTGACGCATTCCGCCGGCCATTAATACTCCACTCCTGTTTCTGCCACTTTGCATGGGGCATAAGAACGACATTTGGTGATTACTTGTAAATTTTCAGCCATATACCAAGTGATTTAAAAACCTTAAAAATTTTCCGACTTTCACCGCTTGCCCCCATTTTCATCTTCCAAAACGCTTTCAGCCATCAGTTATTTACGATCGATATAGGTCATAGAACATTTTGCAACAAAATTATCCCATAGACCTAGTAAAAAAAATAAAAGGGCTCTATCTCTCCGTCTATATGAAGGTTTTTCAGAAAGTAAGTTTCGTTTTTAAATATTGCCGCGGTATCAATGCCGTCACGATGTTGCATATGAGCGGCCAGTTTGTTGATCCATTGGCAAGAACAATGACATTTGTAAACAACTGTGCACTGAGTTAGTTTTGTTGGACATGCTTATAATATCGAAGAAATACGAGACGCCCGCCGCGTGTGAAAGTAGGTATGTGATTCAGTTTTTGAATGCAAAAGGGATTAAAACAATTGAAATTCACAGTCAGATTTTCTATAATTATGAAGAAGAAGCAGTGAGCGATTCAATGGTACCAAGATGGATACGACTATTTTGCTTAGTCCGATCCAGAGTAAGTGACATAGGATGCTTACCCGGGACATTGTGATAAATCATGGCAGTACACACGCACTGCACTAACATTGCCGCTGCAAAGCATAATCTCCTCACAAAGTTTAGTTGGCAACAATTTGATCATCCGCCTTACAAACCAGACTTTACACCAAGCGAAGTACTTTCAAGCATGAGAAATCCTTCCTTGGTGGCCAATGATGTCAAACAAGCTGTTAATAGATTGTTCAAAACACAGACACGAAATTTCTATGATGAATGTATACAATGCCTGGTGCCTAGCTATGAAAAGTGCTTCAAAAATAACGAAAATTATATAGAAAAGTAGTTTAAGGTGTGTACTTCAAATAGCAATAAAAATTGTTTGTAAATATATTCTTAGTTACCTTTAATACCCTATCGGAACTTACTTTCTGAATAGCCCTCGTATATTATAAAAATGTTCTATTCCTTTACAATAAAAGTAATATAACTATTCATTTACACATTGTATTCATTGTATTCTGTTACTTTCAGTAACAGCCAGGACAACTCTGCTACACATGTGTGTGATGATGGATAAAAAGCTGTCATTATGAAAAAAAACGTAAGAATAGTTTCTTAGTAATTAAAGTTAACTGAAATGTAGATACAGTACAAGGGCAAAGACAATGGAACTGGGAACAAAAACAGTTCATACTATAAACACAAATATATATGATCGTGTGTGTGTGTGTGTGTGTGTGTGTGTGTGTGTGTGTGTGTGTGTGTGTGTGTGTGTGTGTGTGTGTGTGTGTGTGTGACCAATATTTGGGGACCATCTGTCCTAAAGACCAATAAAACTGCACATTACGCATTAATAAAGTGACTAATGGTTATCATACAACATACTATACTTCCCCACTTTGCTTGTGTCCATCACGATTTTTCACAGTTCACTACATTCTAAAAATGCATTCAACAGTAGTAATGTCACTATACACCCAACCTGTGAATAGGTTATGCAAACTGATGGGGCAAAATCTACATGTCAAAATACTAAAATACAGTAAACTCCTGATTATTTGTGAGCGGTTTATCCATGTTGCGGATTATCCACAGCAACACACAATTTTTTTTTTTATAAGTGGAAATAAATTTCAACCGAATAATAAACCTTCTGTTCCACTAATCTTAATACACTATTTTATTAACTACCGTAAAAACAATATTGTCTTAAAATTATGTAAGTTATGTAAAGGTATGTTCAAGGGATGGATTTTGTCACCGCTCATTGTCAAGTACAGTACTGTTTCTTGCTCATCGGCTGAGTCATCTGACCATATGTACTTAACTGCGCCTGTGGGAAAATTTAATTTTCTCTGTAAGTTATGTTTGGCTGTATGTTTACACGATATAATTGAAAGCCACTGTACTCTACTGGCTTAGTTAACTGATGTGAAAAATTAGATATTGATGTTGAACGCCGCCTGTTATGTTTACCAACAGATCAGCAGTGATTTTACAGACATGAATTTTTCTGACATTTTTTAATTTACACATTTGCGGTAACTCATTCTTGAACCTAATCCCTGCTGCATATGAAAATGTGGGAGACTTTCACTTGGATTTTGTATAGGCCTTTGTATGTATATAGGTAGTAACTTCAGAAACATTCAATGTAAATGATACACCAATGATACACATAAGGCAATTTGTCAGTAAAACTTCTTCTGACAAAATGTCAGTTCGTGTGAATTAGTACTTTAGCTGTATAGAAAATGAGATTATTAGTTACACACTTTCAGTATGTATATATTGCTACTTGGTAATATCCCACTTAATATGCAGTTTTCACCAGGTTCCTTGAAGAGTGTCTTAACGGGGTTTTACTGTATCGCTTTACTTTAAATAAATAGCTAATATTAATAAAGTATTTTCATTGCTTTCTGCCCTCTTTTAGTACACACTCTGGATTATCCCCCAGAATTCGATTATCTGCGGCTATCGTGCCACCCAATTCAAAGGATAGTTGGGAGTTCACTATATTATAGACTAAATTAAAAAATACCCGAAACAATTTACCTAAAATGTACATAAATAATTATGAATGAAATGACTTGCCTTTACTATCATTACTGTCTTCTGAACTGGCTTCATTTCCAGAGTCTACTGAAGTCTGTTTCCTAACTTTCCTTGGAACGCCGCTACCGTTTCCACTTTCTGAGCCATCCTCTTTTTTTACATCAGTTTTGTTACTTCCTCCTCCACCCGAACCACTAGTAGAACTCTGATTGGTTGAATCTTCTTGAGCATTTTCTGGTTCTTCTTTTATCTGTACTAGTTCTGCACTTTTGGCAGCAGCCAGCTTTTCTCGCATTCCCTCCTGCAAATTCAATTTTCTATTTATATGCCAGCATAAGAAAGTAACAAAGCTTCATTATTCCATTTTATGCCAATAGGTATTGCTACACAGAAAATCAAGGGCCACTTTATTTTGAAAAGATGATTATTTTTGCAACTTTATTTTTAAAATAAAGGACTCCTATCCTTTTAGTTGGTAATGATTTTTTTTTTAATTAATAATCTAACTTTTTAAAAGATAGGAGAATTCACACTACTGAATAAGTGACAGATAACACTGACATTGACACTGTTTAATCTAAACTCTGTTTTCTTTATTAATTCAGGCAGTCTTCCCGACATTTCAACATCATCTAGAATAAAAAGCTGTAATAATGTTTAACGAACAATAATAAAACAGTAAAGTAATAACAGTTTCTACTAGTTAAAAATCCATCACACAATTTGACAATTAGTTTACACGGATAGTTCATAAATCCAGCATGACCTGAATATTTGTGAAATTTGCAAAACCATATTTGCAAATTTTTCTAAATAAATGGCCCAAACAACTCCAAAATACGGAATCTCAATGCAGTGCAAAGAATTTGTTAGATCTACAGTATTTCAAATATCACTGAGCACAATTATCACAGTTTCTGTAATCTTACAAAGTTACCTACACTGTCATAACAGGTCACACAGTGGAGAAGCGAGCAGGGGCAAAAGCCCATGTATTGATGCTCGAAACGCAAGAAATAAAATGAAACCCCAATAACACTTTTTTTCTACAGGCATAAAAGCCAACACTCAATCAGAAAACAAAACGTTTGTTTGGTTAACAATCAGTCAGATGACCTTCCCCACTTAATGCCAAAACCAAATTGAAAATCTGTTCCTGTCTCTGTGCACACAGTTTGGTGTCTGATATACTGTAACCTACCTGTCTTTAACAATCTGCCTTGGCCACAGTTGAACGTAAGGTACCAGCATCCCTGAGCACTTTTAGTGTAACAAAAAGATTACAAATCTGTTTTACTCGTTCTAATACTATATTTAATTATGTATGCTATATACATATACCAATGTATGCTATATACCAGTGGTTCGTAAACTTCTCAGTCCGCGGACCTGCCAAAAAATATAATATTTCATGCACCCCGTCTGAGTTATGAAATAAAACTAACAGTAAATATGATACACTCTTATCATATTTTAATTAAAATTTATTAAAATTAAAATTCTCTTAACTTGCAAAATTATAATATTAATTATATCAAACAGTTTAATGTGAACAATAAAGCTGCTTTTGAACAATTAGCTTTGCAATATTAGGTTTAGTGTCTGATAATTTCAATATTGAGTCACTCTCGACATCAAGTTTATTTCTTAACTTTGCCAACCTAAGCTCTATCTTTCCAGCCACATGTGACGAAATCCAGCTACTTAGGCGTAAAACCAGCTACACGGAAAAACGTTTTGCTTAGATACAGTGCTTATACGTGGACTAAAACAGAGCGATTGGTTCTGCATTGATGTGGTACTCTAGTCAGTTCGGCTAAGAAACAGATCTGCTACACGACTATTACTAAAGCCATTAGTTTGAAATTACTTTCACAATTACAATTAGTTTGAACAAACACAAAAGTACTGGAATCTTCTATTAATTGTTTTAAGATTCTAAAAGTTACATTTTAGAGCATAAAAAATCTGAGAAAATTACGGTATATTCTATTTTTTTCTTAAAAGTGTCCGCGGACCCCACTTTGGGATCACTACTATATACTATATGCTATATAGTATATTTAACGATTTATACTACATTTTCTAATCACATGTAGAACACATATTTAAGGCAAACGAAGTACATTATGTATTAGAAACAAATTTTTTGGACATTTTAAAAAGGTAACACTTTATTTCTACACTGACTATGAACTAGGTTTTGCTAATTCTACTTCAAAACACAGTGAAACCACCTATTTTACAATTTTATAATAATTACAGAAAGTTGCACATATATTTCATTATTGTGAGTCCTATTCTAACAATATCTTGCCACTGTATTATGTAACCTACAAAACTTGGAACAATTACACACGTTGTCAAACATCATCTCAGTCTTTACTTCATAAATTATGTGACAGGTTGCACCACACTGTGGTAAGAATTTCAAAGCATTGTACTAGATACACTATGCTCAAATATTCCTAGCAGATGCTTGTATACGCTTTTCGTTATTAGTATAATACTGATGTAAACAAACCCACGTGGCAAATCTGAAATGCTGTTGGTCAGGGGCATTGACACTGTTCACACAGTCGTGTATTACGCGCATGTGCAGAATGTCTGTATAGTCATGTGAGAGTTATCTTGCCACTTAAATCGGCCATGATGGGCAGACTTCCTCCTTATCATTGTATTCTGAATCATACTGAAATAATGTGGAGTCAGTTGAAAGGAAATATGTTTCCCGTCACAACACAACATTAGCTGCTTGATATAAAACACTTTATTGAGAAGGCAATAAATGAAACAACAGAGGACAAGTGGAGTTGTTGTATGCAGCATATAATCAAGGAAGATGGTAAGCTATGGCAAGCCTCAAGTGGCCCACATTACCGACGTCATTGTGGACAATGAACAATCTTACCAATAAAGCTGACTCAAGTGATGATATAAGTTCAGACACAGATATGGAAGGCACTGAATTACTGTTTGACAGCAACTGATAGTATTCAGTCCACTGGTAATTATCACTGCTTCTATTTTCGTTTTACATAAACTTTACTTTTTTGTTTGTTACGATATTTAAATGGTTAATTAAAAAAGTCATTAGCTGGTGTTATAAAATGTTTAACTGTCGGTCTGACTCTGTCACACAAATTTTACTTTGGACAGGACAAATTATTACAATTTACGTGTGTTTATACAGTATCAATATTATATGTACCCTGTTTGTACTCTTTCTGTCAGAGTAACACGCCTCTAATTCAAGTAGCAAATAGCGTTTCAGATGTGCCACGCCTGTTTGTTTATATCAGGATTAAGCTACGAACGGAAAGAGTATAGATAATAAAATATACAGTCTCTGGTTTAGGATGTATAACCAAACTGTCACAAACAAACTGAACTTGCGTTTATATGACTCAACATGTTAATCATTCAAAGCAAAATGCATTGAATAAGAAATGCATGCACACGCATAACATACACAACATTATCAAACATAAAAAATAAAAACACAATTAATACAACCTCATAAAAATTGTAATAAGCTACTGAAATTCAAACTTTGCATACAACTACTTACAAGCAACATATAACAGTCAGGTCCACATGGGTCTGAAAATGGTTTCAAATCTGGACCCTTTCTCTTCAATAAATTTGGACCCGGATGATGCACCTTCAGTCCTAAGCATAAAATATAAAGAAATAATAATAACACAGCTTCTAGGAACCATAACAACCCACATACAGTTAAATCTTGTTTAGTGGACACCCCAATAAGCAGATAACTCTCTATAAAGAACAGTTTTGAAATTTCTATTTGGTTGAAAAATCTTTGTGTATTTTAACGGACACAACTTTCCAAGAAGCGGTTTTTCTTAAAAACAGATGCGCTCAGCACATGTAGCAAAATTTATGATCTTATTTTCTCTACAGCAGATAGATCAGAGATCGATAAAATCCTCCAACCCGGAATTTCTGTAATGCTTACCACGACAGCAAACACGACGGGGCATCAAAGAACTATTAGACTGTGTTATGTCTCCTTTCATTGAACCGCAATAAATATATTTTCTGATATCTTTTTTTTACTGTACAGTACTAGTACATTACAGAAAGCTTACTTTGGTACAGTATGAAGTTCATCACTTGTTATTATCAGCAAATGGTTCAGACGTTGTGACTTACCGATCAATCACATTTATTATTATAATTAAATCTCAAATTAAATTGTTACTTACCGTTACGAAATCTTACAGGGTCCCAGAATTCGTTCACATGTACCTAGATACAAACATGGTCTATGGGTTATGCTAAGTACTGACACAACTCATTTTAGAAGAGAATTTATATTTATTATTATTCAATCTTGATTGCTTTTAAACTCATTAAAATTCATTGAGGTACATTGCTGCAAAGTGGTGCAATACCAACATAACACTTAAAGACTACAGCTTACCTTCTTATTTCATAAAACACAAATACACACAAAAAATAGCCCAGCTTGCTCACTCTCTCATCCATTCGAATTTATAACACCCTTTATCATTTCATATTAAGCCCCTAGACCCCCAAACGCTTACCACGCGGTCGCCGCACACACGCATCTTCTCACGAAAAATTGCTTGTTCTATATTCTTCAAAAGTTGTAACTGATACAGTTTCTTTTTAAAACCGACCGCGGTCACATGGATTTATACTGTTTTACACCCTTTACTGAAAAAATTAAAATATTTGTGACGAGCCTACTTGGGCCAGCCGTACCGGGGACTGCTGCTTGTAGACTGGGCCGGTATCGTAACAGGTACTTTTTACTTTTTGCCGGAATCAGTGTTTCACTGCCACTACGCTTTCGTCGCTCCGGCTGCATTTGTTGGGAAGTAACCACTTTATATATGGATTAAAGCTGGTATGTGTGTGTGTCCAGAGGCCGATATTGGGCTTGGTTCCGCTGATGTCACCAACAGTAGGCGGAGTCTAATGCGCCTTCCGGGAGGTTTTAGAGAAGACGACTAATATTTTTTACGCTCTGGCCATCTTGAGTTTTCCAATCTCGCTTGGGTATGCGCCCATGCGCGCGTAGTGACGTGTGTGCACTGCCACACCAGTACAGATTTCTACGAATTTTGTGGAGATGCAAATTCCTCTGCCGTGTTGCACCACTGAAATTGCGCATCGCCTTGGTTCCAAACTCTGTTTCTCAACATCGTGCTGTTGCTTGTTAAATAACGTTGCACAATAACACAGTTATTTCATCATTTTTTATAAGGCTCCCGACCCAAAATGAAATGAATAAAAATATAATTATCCCATACTGTTAAAAATAAAAACACCCAAAATTTGACCCGCTACAATACCCCCTCGATGAGAATTCTGCTGTTCATAACAGAAGAAATCTCATCGACAACCCCGAAGAGGACCGGTGAGGAACTGGTGCCAACAACCCCCTGGTTCTTACTCTCATGGGTACACGACCCCCCTGGCTCAGCGACCATGGACTCATCTGAACGAGATCACTGGACTTCTCCGTAAGAGATCCCAACACCGAGAAATCGATCAGACTCGCACCACGGCGCGCCTCGCCTTCTAACATGCTAACCCCCAAAATCCTCAATCCCTGGCTAAAATTATCCCAGATCCTCCGCCGATATGTTTCCCCTTTTTGCAAGCTGGGCTGCCTTTAGCAAATACTGGGCTCACACACTAACATTACATATTACCCTAACACATTAAAAGTAGAAAAATTGCTTTTAAAATTTATCAAAAATTTAAAAAAATCAAAATTCAAAAAATAATCGTTTATCAAAAAATTCTCTTCCTCTTTTTCTCTTTTTTTTTTCTTTAACATGACTTAACCTAGACATTTCTACGAATATAAACACATCCTTATTCTAATAGGAGAATCACTTATAGTCTACCAATACAATACAATACAATAAAATAAACATGGTTAATGCACGTATAATAAAAGAATCATTATCTAAAAATTTGCGTTCGCTGGCAGGTAAAAATCATTTTTTTTTTTCAAAAAAATTTAAAATTTTCAAAATTTTAAAATTCAAACAAAATTTAAATTTATTCATAAAAAAAATTTTATTAAATTTATTTATTAAACAACATTTATTAAAATTATTCAAATATTGGTTTGAATTAATCCAACAAACAAATTAAAATTGGATTCCTACTATACTAGCTTAGTAGGTGTATGACCTCATCAGCTGATCGTAACTAGGTCAAGTCCAAAACCCTTGACCTACATATGTTATGTATGATTTCTGAAAACACTTTGAACATCTGTAATATCCTACCTTGAAATACAAAACATAATAAAACAAAATATTTAAAACAAACAAAATATTATTACAAATAATAATCTGGCATTTAAATTATTTAAATTAAACAATTCTTGACTTTACATTATTTTCACATTTCATCAAAATTCTGTCACTGGTTGAAAAAAAATAAACAATTTTATATTCTTTATCATGAATCTCTCTTTCTTTTCAACAATCTTACTTTAATCTACTGTGGGTGATGTAAATTATTTATTCTCGTTTTTCTGTATTAGATCTCTATACTTATATAAACTTCCTCCCTCTGACTCTAATATTCATCAACTACAACTCCCATGACACCCGACTCTATCAAAAATGTCTACTAATCAGAACACTCTAAACCCCGACTTACCATTTAACACAAAACGCCACCTTCTCCCATATAAAATACTCTCTAACCCTTTGTATATAGGATACGTGTTTCCCCTACCCAAAAAACTCAATTCCCTTATTTGGCCCCTGGATTTTACCTAAGGCGGCCCCTTCCCCCCAAAAATCTATTCCTATCCCGTCCCAACCCTTGTTGCGGACTCCTACATTACACTACCCTCTAATACAAAATTGCCATCCCCAAAAAATCTCATTACATTACTACAAATACAACAAAATAATCTCATTAATTATAAACATAAATATATATCATTCAAAACTCTACATAAATTCTCCATTACTACTGTGTCAGCATCTATATTTCACAAAATTCTGTTATATCACATCAACTCAAAAACAACATTACATTATATTCATCTCCATCATTTCAAATTCAACTTTTAATTCAATTTGGACAGGTCTACGTGTCCCATAAAACATTTATCACCCATCAATTATCTTTTATTAATTGGCATAAATTATTGTTATTTCATTTCTCATATTCTTTTTATCTTTACTTCAAAATATCTGTAGTACACTAAACATTAATTACTTGTAACATTTACAAATCAATATACCAGTGACGTTATTGCTGATCAGCTGATATCCTAACATAATAAAAACACATCTCAAAATTGAACAAATTACATGGAATATACACATTTATTTTTATTTATTCTCACTTCTCACCTCATTGTTTCCCATTTCTCTGATTCTGATGCTTATGTTAACCTGCCAGACGATTTACTTATTGGCTTAAACACATACACACATAATAAAATTACATATTCTTATCTAATAGACAACAATAAAATAATACACTTAAAATTATAGCATGAACACCTTAATTTACGAGTCTGAGCATATAATTATGTGGACAGAGCACAAGCATTTTTGATTGGATTAAACCTTGAATAAGCAAAACTTTTACGTCATAAAATTTTAAATTCGTGACTCCTTTACGTCACCTCCCAGCCACACACACTATTTCAGATTATGGAGGACTGTCTCGCCCTTTCGCTTCCACAGAGACTGTATATTTTGGAGCAGGGTTTTACCTCTCCGTGTCTCTGCTTCCGCTATTAAGTTTTAAATTAGTGAACATCATAATGTTCTTGTTTTATAATCATGCACCCTTAAAACGGTTCTGCCACCGGTCTTGCTGTTCCTCCTCGAACAGAGTGGCAGCCGATGTTCCCTAGTTCCGGAGATTTCCTCTAATTGTCCCCCCATTGAATTTCAAATTTATACCAATTTCAAGTCAGCTATGGTCAAGGGACTTGATATGACCATAGCTGGCCGCTAGCCAAAACCACGGTTAGTGTTGGTAAGACAGTAACCGCCCGAAAAGTCGAGGAAATCT
The DNA here is from genome assembly GCA_034769895.1 of Magicicada septendecula. Classification (NCBI taxonomy): domain Eukaryota; kingdom Metazoa; phylum Arthropoda; class Insecta; order Hemiptera; family Cicadidae; genus Magicicada; species Magicicada septendecula. The sequence continues at coordinate 80,732,655 of CM068368.1, read as the reverse complement.
AACTTTAATTTAATTGCCTGTTACACATCACTACTATGTGCGACACGGTAGTTGGCAGTGTGTACACTTTAATTTACACTGATAAGGTGTGCCGCACATTTATCGCCAGTTTGGCCTCCGATGGAGGTAACACTCACTGCTACCCCCAACCTATTTCGCTACTTGTGAGAGCACAGGCAACCCCCACAATAGCCACATAATAACTAATTACAATTGACAACTAATTAAAATTTTTATATACATTATCATATAATATTTACATCAATAATCGTCTAACCCATTCATAACCTTTTACCGTTTAACTTTCTTGAAATTTTCAAAATTTATTATTAATAATCATTATATATCATTTTTCATTTAGTATAAAAATTTTTTAATTATCTTTATTTCTTGAACCAACTTATTTCCAAATAACATCTTATTACTGAATTAGAATCTCAATTACACCTGTAAATATTTTTATTACACATGATTATAAAATTTTCTACTTACAATCCATTTAACATGATATGCCCACAAAACATAATCACCACCATCTCTGAAACATTTCACAAAATTTATTAATTTAAATTAAATAATTTATCATTCATTACCAAATTTCCATCTCGTAAAACAACTGAGTTTACAAAAAAAATTAATTATACAACATTTACATAATCAATTAAAATATTTAAAATATATCAAATTGTTTCAATTAAATTAATTGTTAACAATATAGAATTCATTACCATCCAAACAATTATAATTCTCTGATTACTTGTTTTCCAAAATTAATTTGGTTTATTTATTTAAATTGCCAGTATTTCAATATTATTATCGCAACAATCATCTTACATACACACATATAAATTCGCTATATTTTATTTACAACTCTTGTTAATTATTATTCCATTTTTTCCACACTTCTGTCCAAATCTGCCATGTCAAAAAACCATAAAACATAATGTTTAATTGTCTTTTATTGTTTTACAGTCTACCCTCCATCGTCAAAGATTAATCTTGGTTTTGTATAGCACCGTTCAATTATATTGACATACATATTGTTTTCTTGTGTGTCATAACCAAACAATTTCAATTTATCCGTTATACCATAATAATCATTCACCAAGTCTACGTTAAGTATTTCTGTTAAATCTCCGTCAGTAAATATTTCCAATATCGGGTTAGTTACTTTTGTATTATCAATTACATCATTCTTGTTTAAATACACTTCTAATATTTCTTTCAACTCACCATAATCTCTCTTTAATTCATATAATTCTATCTCTCTCTCAACATAACACCATCTCATACTTATAAAATCATTCCACACAGAGGGTATAAACTTATACAAATAAAATAAACTCAAATCTTCTACTAACACGGGACTCTTGCCCTTCAAAAACTCTTGTGACCACATTAAATCATCATAAATAATAAAAGGAAAATTTCCCCTCTGTCCCCACTCTACTACAACATTATTTTTCCTCTCTCTCTCCAACTCACTGACACACATTAACATCTCATAATCACTATATTCTGCAATTTCATCAGTACTCTCATTATTTATTTTTTCCGTATCACTTTCTGATACCAATTTCTCAAACACATTATTATTCTCAATATTACGTACATTATTTGTTAACTCTTTATCTGGCATTACGTTTTTGCACTTGTCATTACAATTTTCATTTGTATTATCTTTCTCTCTCCTCATCACATGTACTCCCATTCGCTCAACACTCTGTTCTAACTTATTCAAACTAGTCATTATTGTCTCATGGGTACTTTCTAAACATTTATTTAGTTCTTGAATCTCGTTCTTTAATTCGTGAAACTTGACATTGGAATCAATTTGTTGCTCTTCAAATTTTGCATTTAAGTTGCTATTTATGTTTTCGGACATTGTTTTCATTAAATTAAACAGATCGTCCATCGACAACCCTTTAGTTTGTGTTGTCGACGGAGTAGATTGTGCTGCTATGTTTTCGTCAGTGAAGCCGACTTCTTTACTATCAATTCTACTTTCCCTATCTAATTTCGGGGTTATTTGAATCCCTGAATCTTCATTTATTTTACCTTGATCTGTTATACTTATTTCTGCTTCACTCTGACTCACACTTGGAGTCGAGTGTGTTTCATAGTTACTACCGTTTGAGTCGTCGAAAACTTCGACACTCATTTTATTTACGTCATTTTCGTTATTTGACATTTTATATTATTGATATAAATTAAATTATATAAATTGCTTAAATAGAATAATTAATTAAACTAAATAAAATAAATACAGTAATTATTTAAATTTTGTAATCTACTGTTAGGTTACTAAGCTAACCTAGAACATGCTTGTATCCATGTCGATGCGGAATTCAATTAATTAATTATAATTAATTCAATTCGTGCCTGTTTCGTGGCCCCAACTGTGACTTACCGATCAATCACATTTATTATTATAATTAAATCTCAAATTAAATTGTTACTTACCGTTACGAAATCTTACAGGGTCCCAGAATTCGTTCACATGTACCTAGATACAAACATGGTCTATGGGTTATGCTAAGTACTGACACAACTCATTTTAGAAGAGAATTTATATTTATTATTATTCAATCTTGATTGCTTTTAAACTCATTAAAATTCATTGAGGTACATTGCTGCAAAGTGGTGCAATACCAACATAACACTTAAAGACTACAGCTTACCTTCTTATTTCATAAAACACAAATACACACAAAAAATAGCCCAGCTTGCTCACTCTCTCATCCATTCGAATTTATAACACCCTTTATCATTTCATATTAAGCCCCTAGACCCCCAAACGCTTACCACGCGGTCGCCACACACACGCATCTTCTCACGAAAAATTGCTTGTTCTATATTCTTCAAAAGTTGTAACTGATACAGTTTCTTTTTAAAACCGACCGCGGTCACATGGATTTATACTGTTTTACACCCTTTACTGAAAAAATTAAAATATTTGTGACGAGCCTACTTGGGCCAGCCGTACCGGGGACTGCTGCTTGTAGACTGGGCCGGTATCGTAACAGGTACTTTTTACTTTTTGCCGGGAATCAGTGTTTCACTGCCACTACGCTTTCGTCGCTCCGGCTGCATTTGTTGGGAAGTAACCACTTTATATATGGATTAAAGCTGGTATGTGTGTGTGTCCAGAGGCCGATATTGGGCTTGGTTCCGCTGATGTCACCAACAGTAGGCGGAGTCTAATGCGCCTTCCGGGAGGTTTTAGAGAAGACGACTAATATTTTTTACGCTCTGGCCATCTTGAGTTTTCCAATCTCGCTTGGGTATGCGCCCATGCGCGCGTAGTGACGTGTGTGCACTGCCACACCAGTACAGATTTCTACGAATTTTGTGGAGATGCAAATTCCTCTGCCGTGTTGCACCACTGAAATTGCGCATCGCCTTGGTTCCAAACTCTGTTTCTCAACATCGTGCTGTTGCTTGTTAAATAACGTTGCACAATAACACAGTTATTTCGTCATTTTTTATAAGGCTCCCGACCCAAAATGAAATGAATAAAAATATAATTATCCCATACTGTTAAAAATAAAAAACACCCAAAATTTGACCCGCTGCAACGTATCCTGTTATAGTATGGTAGTTTCAAAAACGTGTCAGCAGAGCAAGCATTTAACATTTAAAAGAAAACTTCTCATTATTAAAGAGTGTGAAAAACAACTTATAGTGTTCGAGCAAACAAGTTTGATGTTGGTAAAACACAAATAAGCAAAACTTTAATTTCCAAAAACAACTGTTGAACAGTTGGTTGAAAAATGAAAACTGAGAAAGAAAACAGAAGTTTCAAAAGCAGAGGGACTGGTAATCTATGAAATTATATATGAATAGCTATGCAGAGCAAGAGCTAATAAAATACCAATTTCAGGACCCTAACTCAAGAAAAAGCATATGAAATTGCTAAGTAAATGGGTTTTGTAAACTTCAAGGCTTCTTATGGATGGCTTGAGAATTTTTGGAACAGCACAAAATTTCCTACAAAAATGCATCAGGGGAGGGTGGATTGGTAACATTACTACTGACTGCAATAAGGAAGATACATGACCTCGATGAAACCACATTCTTTTATAAAGCTTTGCCAATTGAAACAATGATGGTATCAGGTGAATATGTGATGGTTACTAAGTGTCAACCAGGCCCGTCAGGTGATGGTATCAAGCAATCAAAAAATCATTTAACTATAATGTTGTGTGTGAATATGGCTGGACAATGTTGCATCCTGACAACTCAGAGTGTGCCAACAACAAAGCTCATATTTCTGCCTCCAAATACTAAGCGTCTGCCAGCCTTTAGATCAAGTAATCATAAAAAATCCCCAAGTTCACTATGTACAGGAGATGTTGAAACATTGGGGATAAACATTTGCTCAAAGCTGATGTAGAACTTACTCATTTTTTAAATGTGTTTGGAGTAAGCAGTAGTGATTTTTTGGATCCAGACAGCTGAGTTGAAATACACATTAAATATAGAGGAGACTGTGACCGCCTCAAATAAAGTGGATGAAAACAGGAATAACATCATGTTGGAAGATGAGAATTCAATCACTTCTGTAATATTTGGTTCCGGAAAATGTGTAAACATTGTACAGCTGGAAATAATAAAAATAAACATCTTCTTCTGATAAAACAGAAAATAATAAAGAGACTTTGAATAAGCAAAAGATGCGCTGCAATATTCTGCAAGCATTAAGGCATATTTTTACCGTGTTGGTTATCCTGAAGGACCTGATATAATGTGTAAAGTGGAAATGAAATTGACAGACAACAATGTTAATACTGTGAAAAAAACAAATTACAATAACTGATTTTTTTTTAATTAATGCCAGTGAAGTTTTTGAAGCTTAATGTAGTATTGTTAAGTACTGTACATGTATAAAATATGAGAATTCCTTAACTGTGGAATTATTCTTAGTACAAGTTTGTACACATTTAATTACAGTATATATAGTTTAATGAAGTTTTTAAATTTTACAATTATTACATACATTAGTAAGTCCAATAATAATAAACATATAAATATTAATAATAATAATGTAATAATGTACATTTTTAATGTTTTACAATTTAATATGTAAATTTTTAGAAAACTTCATTTTACTTGTATTGTGGACCTTCCTCACCCATTGACACAGCTTTCTGAAAAGCAGGCACATCTGAATAGCGGACAATTTTACCTTTCCCAATGCTGTCCGTTATAGAAAGATTATATTGTATTATACTGTCTTCACATTTAGAAGTTGCAATACTTAGATAGTTATTACAGTAAAATGAATATCATTAACTTGTAAGAAGGCCACCATGTGCAGTACCTTCATATGCGTGCCCAAATCTTAATTATTTCATAACTGAATGTCTAGAGTACACAAAAATTCACACACACACACACACACACACACACACATTTTCTATGAAACAAAGATTTTTAAACATTTAATTGTGCCATTAGTAGCATACTTACTATGTAGAAAACAGTCGTACTTAAAGCAGCGTCTACAAAACAAAGTATGGAAGGAGTGCATCGTTTGTTCTCTATGCACTGATTCAGCATTGGGCCCATCAATATTCGGTGTGCATTCAGGAGGTAAAGCGTTTGGATCCATACGTACAGTCAGCTCAATATACCTACCAACAATTAAGAAAACTAACTTTTGGTTGAAGCATGTTGGCCAGATAACACAATGAGTACATCCTGAAACAAGGAAGTTACTGTGGTAACATACTATGGTTATTTCTACTGTGCTCATAGAAATAACTCTGCTGTTAGCAATAATTTTTTCAATTATTTATTCTGCTGTCCTACATTTATATAATTACTTATAACTTAATAACATCGTATAAAACATTAAAACAAAAAAGCAATTTCAAATGCTTATCTCCTCACAGCAGACTTTCATTTACTATAAAAATGTCTGAATTACTATACTAGTGTCATATAAAAACATGTGTTGTTAGTTTAGTTAATCTCTCATTTACGCACCAATTTACATGAAGTTAAATAAGGGAACCTCTTTAAAAGCTTATTTACAAACTTCAGTTAACAAGAATTATACTAAAAACGAAAAAGGGGTGCTTTCTTCCTTCATTCAGAAGTTTTTTTTTTTCGGTTATCTTTACTCATTTTTCTTTTCTTTTTTCCAATATTCTTTCATCTTCTCACTGTGTCTCTTCTTCCTGTCTTCAGACCACTTTGAACCTGCGTTTTTATCTCTCCTACCCTGGACTCCCTCCATTTTCAATACTTTTACCTGAAAAAATTCTCTTTCAATTGCTTCTTCTGCATATATATTATTTTTTCTAAATCCTTTTGGACTTTTTTAATCCAACTTGATGTTGACTTCTTCCTCCACAGATATCTGAAGATTTGCTTTGTCAACCTATTGTCGTCCATTCTATATAAATGTCCAACAAATAATAGTCTTCTTTTGCTCATTGTTTCAAGTTTATTATTATTTTTTTTTTTTTAACTACTGAGTGAATTGAAATCCTCAAAGAATGCATTAGTATTTAATTTCATTTAGTGCTTGAACTCTGTAATACAATACTGACATTTTACAATGATCAGTACAAGTTGTGGGTAAAAATTATAAACAACGCCCAAAATCCTCTGTAGTAAATAACGCACCCATTAGTAACAATTAAAAACAAATCCTTAAAATTTTATAAAAGTGTTAAGACATTCACAAAGTGTCAATTCACCTTACACTTCAGGGGCAAAAGTTATGTATTGTGCTTAACATGAAACTAGTAACCATTACATACTTCTCCCTAAGTTCCTCAGGCCGACCTTTGTCTGGGAACATGGCAGAAATTGCCTGAAAGATGACTGGAGCCGGGAACGGTTTGTCAGTCTGCTTGTTACCATTGCCACGTACAAGCACTACAGCTCCAATGCCCTTTTCACCATTTGCGGCGGCAGCTACGTCAGCTTCCTCCTTTAAACACAAGTAATAATTGAATCTGCATTATTTAACAAATTTATTTAGAGCTTATCAAGCACTATAAAGTTATTCTAGCTTTGGTAAGACAATTACCAAATTGTCTTAAAGCCATTCTATAAACTTTCTTATATAGGTGATCAGTTTTAGTTAATTTTTAAAATTTAGACTGAGGTTAAATTTTGTAGCGACAATTTTGAAGAAATTTTTTTTTAAGTAAGTGAACGTAGTAACTAGGGTCTGCGGACAACCTGACAATGACATACGCGGGCGCTGTACCATGTGTCGCTCAAGCAACGGGGAGGCAGGGGAGTAGAAGGACAATACCTCTGTAGTAGCAGCTGTTCGCTTAAGAGAATCCTTAAGGTGGTGGGTGGTGGAAGGTGGTGAGCTGGACTATCAGAAAAAAACAATGGAGTAATGTCTCACAGATAAATGACAAAGAAAGGCTGACAGGAAGAGATAACGAAGCTACACGAGAAATAATAAGCCACGTGTGTGGAGCTTAACACCAAACGCGGCGTTACATTGTTCACAATGGGCAGGAAGGGCTCGGACTGAATAGCGACAATACGGGTGAGCAATTAACAAACTGTGGGACCCACAGTTTTACCAGGATGGTTCACAGCTAAGGAAAGCCTGCAGAGCAGATGTGGCAGCTGTAAGGAATACCTAGAAACGACGACACTGGCGTGGGAATAGCAAGAGGAAACTGGTAGACAATGTGAGGATTGGTCACGGGTAAGCAGTGATACACATGTTGAACTAAAAGGCAGATGAGAGGCCATGCAGCAATTAAGAGAACTTTGTCTGAAAGGACCGGACGTAAAGACAAAAAGGTGATGGACAGGCATTAAATTTGGTTATCCGCCACAGACTATGGGTGGAGCCGACCAGGAACTAGGAGGGTAGGAAATCAAGAAGCCTATCAGAATACAGAGTTGAGGAAGACGTTTCTCCAAGAAGAGGTTGCCAAGGAGACGAGATGGAAGAACGAATGACAACCAGGTCAGAAGACAAACCATGGTGTTAAGGAGGAGTTTTTGTCAGAAATTAATTGAGAACCAATAGAAGCAAAGAAGGTGGGAAGAAGAGTTTTGAGTAGAGAAGATAGTGGGAATCGGAGTATAAACTTGGGTGTTTACCACGATCGGGGTATTATGTTTGATGTCTTATGTTTTAGGTCTTATGTATCGGAATTGTCTTGACTGCGTAAGTCTTAGTGAGAGCGGAGTAAAGTTTTAACCTTAGAAGAGTCGGCATGGAATTATAAGTGCGAACAGTCAAGAATCGGGAGACGGAAATGGAAGTAATTAACAGACATGTCGGAGTACTACTTGAAATCGACTTAGTTTTGTTGGCTAGAATTAATATACTAACCAAAGACGTAAATAACGGTCGGAAGTTTCGATGGAGTGTAAATGATAGACATAATGTTGTAATCGAGATAGTTAAAGAGAACCCGAAAGATGAACTAATTACGATAATTGAGTGAAAGACGAATATAACTGCTAATGCCAGTAAGCATAATCGAATGGCGTGTTAATAAAGTTAGTCCGCAAAAGAACAGTGCGAACTAAATAGAGCATCCAACACTCTGTATAAATTAAATAAACTGGTAACATATTAAGAATATGTAAATGATACGTAAATATAAACAATTCAGAGAAAGTGGCGTTATCAAATAACATGTGTTGAAATCAGATATTCCAATACCGAGAATTAACAAAAGATTTATACAGTGGAACTTGGTTATTACGGCCTCGGCTGTTACGTCAACTTGGGTGTAGCATTATTTTGTCATAAGTCCGGTCAAACTGATATCTTTAACATTATAAAAATTCCCGGTTTTAACGTCACTAAATATTGTACTACTCTGTTATAGCATCAAAAATTTCTCAGATATTTTACTCTAAACTTCATATAAACGTATATATGTGCGCGTGCTACGCCCATGGCTACAGACATACATTGTATGCAAGCGATAAGCACTGTAACAGGACCGCCGGCACCAGCCGGTGTCTGGCGACTGACATGTCTCCCCACCACTCTCACCGGGTCAGCAGCACTGCGCGTCTCGAGGCTATTGTTCACGCCACGCTGTTACAATATTTACTGTACAGTATTGTTTACACGTAGTCTCGTCTCTGTTTTTGGTTGTTATTGTTTCTGTATCTGCTCGTACTGTGACAGTTTCTTTTGTGTGTTTTATAACTTAAGTTTTGGTAGCCACTGTTTATAGAATTTTATACGTATGTCTACATTTTTATATAGTAATCATGGCAAGTTCTAGTACAAAAAGAAAGGTTCCAGAGAAAATACGTGTAATTAGATCATATGAAAGCGGACATAAAATAGCTGATATATGCCGTGAGTTTGGTTTAGTGAATTCTACTGTAAGTTCAATTTTAAAAAACAAGGACAAAATTTTAAAAAATTTGAGGAAGATGGAGAAAAAATTAAAAAAATTAGGAAATGCGAACATGGTGATGTGGATGCAGCATTATTGAAATGGTTCAAAGTGTCGATGTTCAGATATTCCTGTGAGTGGACCAATTCTGAAAGAGAAAGCTACAGAATTCGGAAAATTGTTTGGTATTGATTTTACGTGCTCCAACGGATGGCTAGATCGATTTAAGGCCCAACACTCGATTTCCTTTGCAAAAATTTGTGGTGAGGCAAAATGCGTAGATCTGAACGTTACAGGCGATTGGGTGCGTAACACTTGGCCAGAAATTAGACGATCATATAAAGATGAAGACATCTTTAATGGAGATGAAGCCAGAATTTTTTATAAATTAACTCCAGATAAGACTTTCAAATTTAAAAATGAAAAGTGCATTGGTGGGAAGCTCTCTAAACAAAGAGTTACAGTTTTTGTTTGTGCGAACATGACGGGAATCGAAAAAAGGAAACTTTTAGTTATCGGGAAAAGTTTGCATCCTAGATGTTTTAAAAACATCAAAAAACTTCCTGTAAGTTACACTGCCAACAAAAAAGCATGGATGACTTCTAGTATTTTTGAAGATGAACTAAGAAAGTGGGATAAAGAACTGTCATCGAAAAACAGAAAAATTCTACTTCTAGTTGACAACTGTGCAGCCCATCCAAAGTTAAATTTGACAAACATTAATCTGGTCTTCTTACCGGCCAACTGTACGAGTGTCCTGCAACCTATGGACCAAGGTGTCATTAGAAGCCTAAAGTGTCACTACCGCAAGCAACTTTAAAAAAAAATTATTTTCTGTATGGACACGGCGCAACCTGCCACAATTTCACTCTTAGATGCAATACAATTCCTAGACGACTCTTGGAAGAGTGTAACACAGAAGACGATAGCAAAATGCTTTAGTAAAGCACAACTCGTACATGAAAATTTACGAAGACGATGACGATGATGACGAAGACGACGACTTGCCACTCTCGGAGTGGATTAAGAAATTCGACGTAAATGAATTTGGAAATGAACTTGATTCCTATGCATCAGTGGATGACCAAGTAGAAACATTCCAAGTGCTGAGTGACGCAGAAATTATCGCGGAAGTAAAAAACATAGAAGCAGAAGATAGTGTTGAAGAAGATGCTGAGCAAAAGGAGGATGCCGACACCGTTTGTCCGACAGTACAGGAAGCAATGAGAGCCGCCAAAACTCTTTCACGATTTTACTGCTTTAGAGAGACGTCTGACGACACGTTCAATGCAGCGCAGCATCTCCACAGCACAACAGAAAGAATTTATTTTTCAGAAAGGAGCGTTCAAAAGAAAATTACGGATTACTTTCGACAGTAAGCCTACTTTTAAAATATTCTTCATGCTGTTTGTATAAATGAAATGCAGTTTGTAAACTTTAGAATAAATATCACGAATAATGTTAATAATGCAAAGATCTTTTTTTTTATTTCTCCTTCCTTACTAGTGATTAAAAACGGTCTTTTATAACGTCACTCGGACATAACGCCATTATTTTTTTGGTCCCTTCAATGACGTTATAACCAAGTTCCACTGTATATGTTTCGGAGTGCGAGATAATAAGTGATTTGTAAAAGTGTCTTCCACGAGATGATAGTGTCATCAACAAGGACATCAGCGAGCCTGGAGAGAGAGACAGGAATAGCATCGCAGATTGATCTCCGCAGAAATAATGGAATAACTTACCAACAGTAAAAAAATTCATTCATTACTAATGTTAATTAAAACACTGACTGTCCCTCTAAAAGAACTCACGAATGATATTTCAAGAAAATAATATCTAGTAGCTATTCATGTTAAATTGGCATGAACAACTTTTAAAAGATAATTTTAGCTATATCCATGCCATTATGAATCCATTTGTTAAGAATACTTTAGTGTAGCATAAAAGGTACAATTATGATTACTGATGTTTAAGTAACTCTAAGAAAGAGATCGTAAGAGAGTGAGTAAATTCTAAAGTAAATAATAAATGATATAATAATGTGCTATTTCATATTGCAACATAAATGTTGTGTTTCTTTTCAGATATCATGAAAGTGATGTCATTGGTAACAGATATAAATAAATTAAGTTAATGTCGTAAAGTTTGGTGTACGTTGTTACTTATTTGAAAGCATCTAAGATGGAATACCGATGCTATTAATTATGAAAGATTAAGTTAGTATATAGTGTCAAAGAAATTAAAACAACGTCATTCAAATCATACATATTCAATTAACACCATATAAATAATTGAAGTAACACACACAGTAAAATGGTTATAATTGGCACCACAAGAAAGGTGGGGCAGTTTTATTTATATTTGGAGTACCTAACGAGTGGCAATAATATGGTATGTCACACTTATACACAAACAATCAGCATAATATACTATATCATAGTTAATTAACTCAATTAATTAATTAACCATTAATTAATAACAATCACAAAAGTAAATTATTATTATATTTGACGCCCATAAAGCCAGGCAACCTAAGTAAAAGTTATATTTGGCATCCCAAAACACGGGAAAAAAAATAACAACCACTATTATAAAAGTAATAGTTATATTTGATGCCCACACTAGGGGGCAAACACAGTAATTGTAATATTTGGTGTCCCATCACGGGGCATTATAAGTTAAAAGTTATATTTGGCGCTCCAGAACGCGGGACGTAAACACTTAACTGTCAAACATTATACTTGACAACATCATTATGTAATTAAAGTAATTGTTATAATTTATTAACAAGTTTGATAATATTTTAATGCTTAATATAAAAACAACAAATTTTATAATTATTTATTATCAATGATAAGAATTTTTTTCCTTTTTAGTGCATTTTTTCCAACCATTGTTAAATAAAAGCGTATTTAAAAATTTTTAATTTTATTTCTTATTATTTTACACTTTTCAACCGTCTTTCCATTTTATAGATAATTCTAGAATTTCAAATATGGTGAGTCTTTATATAATACTTATTAATGATAACATTTTTATTAACTCAATATTATTAATCATATAATACTTATTATCGATAATATTTTTATTAACTCAATATATACTTGAATAATAAATTGAAACATTCATTAAAATTTATCAAAAATTTATTAACAACATCATTACTTGATACTTAAATGATACAAAAGCTATTATTATATGTTCTGTGTCTGTTATTTATTATATTACACCCAAGTTACACATAACATTTCATATTAAGATTTCATCTTGAAAACATATTAATCAAGAGTCATTTTAGCAGGAAATCTTGAATGGAGTGCATAAATGCACCAAACACCCACTTTATAAATATTCAAAACACTCCAGGGATAATTTTTTTTCCTCTGCTCAACAATCCATTGAAGACCAAGGCGTACTGCGTGGCTTTTGTGTTAGTGTGACGGTGTATGGCTAGTACTACGCGCCACCAGCCGCTAGTTGCGGTATTCACAGCCAGGAGGCGGCGCTGTTATCTCAGCACCTACTCATTTCTGCCTCATGACGCTGAGTGCATGCCGTACGGAGCCTCCACCAGGAATTGAACCCAGGACCACGAGCGCATCAATCGCCTGCGTTAGCCCATTACACCACCTGGAGGCTCCCAGGGATATTTAGAAAAAGTAAAATTTAAAGAACCAGATTACAGATAAGAGTAAAATTGGTTGTAAATACAGATGGCACTTACTGTGTCATACAAATATTTTTTCAAATGCGTGTTTCATATAATCAAAATCAGAAGTGATAAAATACTAGACTTTATTTTAGACCAAATTATTTTATATTACCTTTTTCTGTCATATCACTCCTTTTCTGGCAGCATAGTAAATGATACATTATTCTGCACACAGCTCAGTTATAACATCCTTAATACAAGTGGAAATAATGTAGACAATGAACTCCAGAGGAAGGAGTCCTACATGAACTTCTAGCATATAGATATGGAAGTAAAGGAGTAGAAGATGGAGTGGATGTTTAATCAAAACCAAAAATAATGAAACAAAATGCTATTCTAAAATGTTCTATTTTTAAATGTTACAAAAATATATATGTGTGCCCCAGAGGCATAAGACACCATTAGTCAATGGGGATTTTTCTAGGGAATTGTAGAAAATCTCCATGGATTATCGTAATTTTTTTTATTGCCTTCCTTAAAGCTTATAGAAAAAAGTTAAAAAAGAATTCTTTGCCGCTTTGAATTTAAGGGTGGTTTCCACCCCTTCTTTGAGGGTAAAAAGAAAAAATTAAACTGACCCCAGGAAGCGATAGAAAATCAAATTCTAAGTAGATAATATAGAATAAAGTTTTTTGAAAAAATGCGGTGTTTTTGAGTTAATCGGACTTGAAAATTGCATTTTTTTTTGCGAAAAATTCGATGTTTTTGGAGCGTTTTTCGTACTTTCTTGAAAACTATCAACTTGGGAAAAAACTTATAACAATCAAAATAAAAGCTAATTCAATAAAGAACAATTTGCACTTTGTTTCGTCCCCATATATTGAATCGTTATCGAGATATGGTATAAACAAAATGTCAACTCTTAATTTTTTAACTGAAGAAGCGAACTTAAACTTGATATTTATCAATGAGAAATAACGCAACTTGCAACGATATTATTACTAAATGAAAGCTCTTGAAATTTCCTATAAAATGGTAAGTCAATATTTTGCATATCTTGAAAAAACAACGAAGTTACAGAGCAAAATAGTAAAAATTCTTAAAAATTTTTTTTTAAATCAAAAATAAAATGGTTGCCATTTTGACAGTTTTCCATATTGGTGTGAGATATTGTAGATTTAGATTGTCTATTATATTAGGAATGTCCTCAATTTTTTTTTTTAATGTATTATAGATTAGAAATGCGTACCATTTCGTAAATTTTAATTTTTCTGATTTCAGATAAAATTTGTCGTATTCAAAAAATATCTTGAAAACAAAGCGTTTAATCAAAAAATTGATATTGACCAAAAATGTAGCTCATAAAAAGGCGAATATTTTCATTCTTATTTCATGTTTTTTTAAGTATTTTTCAACAAGTTACAACTGTTACAAGGTGTGTTTATAAGATTTTATGATAAAATTTGTTTGTTTCTAAGTACAATAGCTTAGAAGCAGTAGGTTTTTTGACTATGGTCCATCCCAAAAAAGTTGTAGCCCTTTTAATTTTCTACAAAATGGATTTTCTTTTTATTTTCTATCTTTAAAATTAACCGAGTTATGGTCAAAAATGTAAGCACTCAACGATGATAAAATTCAGTAACTTCTTATTTTATCAACGGCTATTAAGTGGAAGTTGAAAATAAATAATAAATATGAAGTATTTTGTATATTATAGTTTTTAAGATAAACATTTTTTTATTATTTGTTATTTTTTCGCGGAATTTGAATTTTAACCTATACATACCCATGTCGAAAGCTTTGAGCGAAATATTATATTATCAACCCCTAAATTTTGGCTATTTTCGCCCTTAAACCCACCCCTTTGCACCACACGTGCAGTTTGACCTCGGAATCGTGATAAGCGACCCAAAAAACCTATATATACCCATGTCGAGGGCTTTAAACAGTGTCCTAACGTTTTTTACATTTTTAACCCTTTAGGGGCGTTTTCAACCCTTTAAGGGAGAGGGCGGTCAAAATTTTTTTTTAACTTTACTATATAATTTATTCAATGTGTGTTTTGGATTTTGATATTTTATAATGTTTGACGATTCATCCTCTATTGAGGTTGAAGAGTATGTGTTTTACTCCTGAAGATGGGACAAGCTGTCCCGAAACATGTTGAGACTAATATAACATCACAAGTCTAAGAATTAAGCCTCTGACGGTGAGTAACGTTGTTTATTTGATTGTCATACAAGTGGCTTGGTACTGTAAATAAAACTTAAAATTTTACTGTATAAGCTTGTAGGAAGACAATAAAAAAAAAATTACAAAAATCCATGGAGACTTTCTACAATTCCCTAATTTTGCCGATTTTTACAACTCACTGAATAGACTACATGTCATATACACAGTACTTTACAGGACAGCGTTTTTTTTTTTTTTTTTTTTTTTTTTTTTTTTTTTTTTTTTTTTTTTTTTCCCAAGACGCAATCTGAGATAGTCTTATTTTAAACATGCGTATTAGCTGCATAAAAATAACTAGGAGATATACTAGTAGTGCAATATACTACTAGAAAGAGGACAGTCTGTAGACTAACACTATATAAAAAGCTCTATTTTATAAAAAAATGGAGATGGTGTCTAATGCCTCTGTGGCACAGATATGTTTAGTTGCTATACTATTTACAAATCCAACAATTCTGCACCCCACAGCATATTATTATGCTATATATAATATCGTACTTCACACTGCAAACCTGTGATTGTTTTAAGAAGACAATGAACGTTCAAGAGTAGACAGTTCTAATAGACATGCTAGAAATGATAGTCTTATTAAGCATGTACCAGCTTTCGGTATGATGGACAAGTGCAGAACTGAGACATTTGGAACTCTTTTTATCTTACAAATCAGCCTGATTTTTCTTCGTAACAAGTCACATGACAGCTAACAACACACCTGGTCACACTAAGTATAAATATTACCTGATCCCTGATTTGGTACTGAACTAAGGCATTGACAAGTTGAACAAATATTGTGTCATCAATAAATCCAGCTTCTCTGTCCCCATGAACTTTACCGTCATAATTTTTTATCAGTTCTTCTATGAATGTTCCATCCTGATCTAAAATCTCATCACCCATGTAGGGTATATTATGAAGAACCGTTTCATCCTCAACCTAAAAAAAAAAATTTTCAAATTTATGCAAAATCATAATACTAGACCATCAATGTTATTGTTAAGTGTAAAATTTTTAGGTGTCTAAGCAAGTAAATTGTAACATGCGCTCAGCAAACTATGTAACATTGGCATACAAATATTGCAGTAGAACTTAAGCTCAGCAAACAGAATAGAACTACTCTCAGTTTATACTACTGATATATTTCACAAGTTTATATTTCACAAATATACAATTCTCCCAATTAAATTTGTTCTGCTTAATTGAGGAATGTTTTCGTGATAGGACTAGCATGTTTTTATCTAGTAATGTAACTGTAAATCACGATTTAGATAAGCAACTGATGATTTAAATCGTGCAACATTATTCTTACAAAATTGGTAGTTTTTTGCTTGTCACAATAATGGTTTAAACTAGTGTCTGAGTGATAAATGCATTTATAGCAGAACCTCTATTAACCAAAACACTTTTAACCGAATACCATTTAACCAAAACGACCGAACAAAAAAAATTATGTATTCCTGATTTTTACACTGAAAATTTGTGTTAATTTTGTTAATTAACATAATAAATCATTGTGACATGTTTAATAACATAATCTCTCTATAGTTTTCACAAACCTGCTTATCTCCTTTTTTGTGTTACGGTGTACAAGGCCCTATTTCCACTCTTCAAGCATAGTTTCTTTATGGCAAATTAGTTCTAAAAGTTTGTGAGTTCGCGATTCTGTCCTGCTTTAAATGTTCTGCAGTGATTGTGTTGCATCCAAATGCTTTATTATTTTTTAATAATTTTAAAAATTATATCTACGACTTCCTCTAGTGATGGTCCTTCTAGCAGTGGTTCTACAGTATATACTTTTCATCACCATGCTCTTCATTACTTTCATTATTCAGTAACTCATAAAAGTAGCATGTATGCAATTATATGTATGTATATGTGACTATAATGTATTTTAACTATGCTGAATCCAACTGTATGCATCACAGTGTTAAATTATATCAATAATGACACTATTATATTAATTTTAATACAAAATAAAATTTCTAAATACCGTTAGTAGTTATGCCTACAAACAAATATTAGTATAAACAAAATACCATGAAATTCTGTTGTATCGGCGCCCAAGTATACATAGTAGGGATTGGTGTAACTGCATTGATAACTTTGATAACACAGCTCAACACCACACCATCACTGCGCACTACTTCAGCTCGCTTCATACAACTTGAATGAACCGGTGCTTCTTTCTGGCAAGTCCACACAGCTTTACTTTCTAACCATCTCTGATGTTCTTCTGCCAACAAGTCTGTAAAACATATTTCATTTCATATCACTCCCATTCAATGTATTATACCACACACACACGCATGCCCGGTGCAAAAATATATTTTTACATAAAACTATAAAACATAAAAAATAAATTGACAACAAATTTGTATGCACCCACATACAGCTTTGATTTGTTCATCTGGTGCTTCACAAAACATATATATGCAGTCTTCATGAAAGATAGTTTTCATTAATCTTACAGTAGATGAGAACATTCTCTTTCAAGGTGTGATGATAAGCTCAATGTTAACCTGTCAAGAGCATACTACATACGCAGAGTGGTAACAAGGAAGCAACCAGATTGTCCTAATTGATTAACGCCAATTTTTGAGTATACGACTACAAAAACAGACTCTTAATAACTTCAGGTGTTACAACCTTAGGAGCAATTACTTGACTTATTCCATTCTGGAGCCTGAGCATGTTGTATACATAATACCACCCAAGGTGTCAACTGAATTCATGGTAACACATTTCCTGACATTATGAGTAAGCATACCGTGATAAAGCATAAAAAATGAGCAAAGAGTATGTGATAATGAGCACAGTGGCGTATTTAGAATTTGGCCTTGGGGGGGGGGGGGGGTCTGCTCGAGTTGGCTTCATACAAAAAAAAAGTCAAGAACAAGTCAAGATGGTAATCAACATTATCATCTTTAAAGTGGCTGAAAAACATGAGATAACATCCTGAAATCAATCCCGTTACAGTAAATGGTAATAACACAATAAAAAAATACGCGTTACTGAAACATTGTTTAGAAGATTAGAAGATGTTTACTGATTGAATTGATCTCCTTTATTTCATATTTCAAACATATACATAAATGCTGTGTAATAAACCTTTTGGTATATTAAAAAAAGAATTACTAGCTAAAAAATAATAACAGAGCCTAACAATTAAGAGAGTAACAAAATTCGTCAACTTTTTTTAGCACCGGGAGGGGGGTCTGGTCCCATTTGCCCCTCCTCCCCCATAAATATGCCCCTGAAATGAGTTGGAAGTTTTGTTAAGTGGCGATGAATGGGACTACGCAATCTGAGATTAATACACTCTTTTAGTATAGAAAACTATGTGTTCTCCAGAAACATGAAAACTCTAATTACTATTTAACATAGCTACTGTCAACAAATTTAACTTACAATATTATTATTGGAAGTTTTGTAAACAGGACAGGAAAAGAGGCAAGCCCAAATTTTTAAAAAGCGAAGGTGGTTCTGAATTAGTATACACCTATGAGATAGCCTTTCATCAAAAACAGACAAATGTATAGGTCAAAAAGAGACCCTTTTAGTGTAAAAAGCTGCTGCCCACCTGATTACATGAAAGTAAAAAGATATTTTAAAATAAATAAACACATATTTGGTATGTTTTTACAAATTTATGAGCCTCCAGGTGGTCTAGTGGCTAACGCGGGCGATTGATGCGCTCATGGTCCCGGGTTCAAATCCCGGCGGAGGTTATGTACGGCGTGCACTCAGCATCGTGAGGCAAACTGAGTAGGCGCTGAGATAACAGCGCCGCCTCCTGGCTGTGAATACCGCAACTAGCGGCTGGTGGCGCGTAGTACTAGCCATACACCGTCACACTAACACAAAAGCCGCGCGGTACGCCTTGGTCCTTAACGGACTGTTGAGCGGAGGTTTATTTATTTATTTTTATTATTTTACAAATTTATACCATTTTTGTAGAGTACACGTATGCCCTTATGATGATGAGCTAATGACAACTGAAGGACATGCTACATTCATTTACACTCTTCTTTGATTTGTATGAAACGCACATTTTGTACTTATCTACTTCAAATTGACTTTAAAATTTTCTCATTTGTAAGTCTAATATTATAAACATTTCATTAAATACATCACTATAAATTACTATCAAAAATTAGTTTTATTAAAAACCAAATTATTTTAGCCTAGACTATTTTATTGTGTTATTATACACAAAATAATGATAAATACTATTATCAAACTTTGATATAAGTATGACAACAGAATTTTATTTAACTAAGTCATAAGTAATAATTTTATTTTGGTAAGTTAGTTTTATTTTTTATGTAATAATTATTAACATGTCTTCTTCATTTCCACATCACAACAAACAGTAAATTATCCGTTTGTTCATTATTAGGAAACAACAAAGACAATCTTTCAGAGACTATCCTACTGTGATTTTTACACACACTCTATAGTATTGACTACAAAATAAAATAAAACTGTACAAAATAAAATTTAATACAGTCACAAACTTTTCAGTCCAAAATTACAAAAAATATAATTTGATCAGTTACTTTTTTAGTTGCAACCAATTAAATAAACATATAGTTGGTTTTGTGTTTATTTAAATATTGGTGTGATTATTCATTACGTATGTGAAAAAAAGGCTTTTAAAAATAAGCATGAAAATTTATAACATTATGCAATAATGCTGTACATGTGAACTGATTCAAAGAAACAAGTTTTCAAACATAAATCACCTTCCATAACCTTCCTATTTGCATTCCACGCAACTTTAACTTCATCTGCTCGTTTGTACCGCTTCACCTGACGTAGTCGCATATATTCTGACTTCACCCTTTTCTTCCATTCTGCTGACACTTTAATTTTGTTTCCTGCCATTTTGTTTAATCTATATCTATATAACACAAACAGTTAATTGTACTGAATGTTCGCACAAGTAATATAACAAACAATTAGAAAAACAATGTTTTATCATATTACTTAACTCTGTTCTATAATTAAATAGGCTAATTCTAAAAACAAACTATAAATTGGCAGTGTGTGTGTGTGTGTGTGTGTGTGTGTGTGTGTGTGTGTGTGTGTGTGTGTGTGTGTGTGTGTGTGTGTGTGTGTGTGTGTGATTTACAGGAATAATTTCTGTGTAAATGAGCACTATTTATTTTTAATACAATAAACACAAACAGGTTAAGTTTGTATAGTGTAGGCCTACACATCAATTCAGCTAAAACTAATCCACATGCATAAGTCATGGCAGAAATTATACGTTTACATCCATCTTTGTTACGAGTTCAGGTCTGATTTTTTACTCATTACTTATTTCAGCTATATCAAACAATTTTATAGTAAGATTTGCAGCATACAATGCTGGTTCCATTTTATTGCACTACATATTAATTTAATGTCCACACATGCTACAAATACAAATTACCTTACAATTTTATCATTATATAAATTTTAAGGGATTTATATAATCCCTTATATAATCATTATATATTAAATAAGGGGGTATATAGGAGTGTTCAGGAGTACCGGTATTTCAAAACATTTTCATGCAATTTTAAAAAGAATCATTGAACAAATTTGTCTGGTATTTATTGGTATTTGCATCTACCTTATATAAAAAATATACACAAACTCTAAGTAGTAAAATATTGCAAATTGTCTTAATTTCCACACAATACACAACATATTATGTAGCATTTTATGTACATTACCTATTAACCTATGAATAATGGTCTTCGTTTCTTAAACTTTGAAGCTGTCTGCAGAATACCAATACCTACTATTTAGCTAACAAGACTAACTGAAAAAGTTGCATCTTAACTGAAAATAAACACACTCAACTGGGGTAAATGACAGACCACATACAACGCTCCTAACCTAAACGTTAGGTACAAGTTTTAATTACATTAAGTAGCCACAATAGCGTAACGTTTACTTGTCTCCCACTGTCAACTGTAAACTTGTATGCTTATAAAATCCATAAATCGTTAGTTGAAAAATTTAATGTTCATATCAAAACTGATTCCTAACAAAATATCAGAAGTATAAAACTGACAATAAGAAAACACAATAGTATTCACAATACAAAACGGGAATAGGCCCTAATCTATAAAGAGAAAAACATTCACAATTACATACCGTCCAAACCTAATAATAGTTTTCGGTTATTGTACAAACATCATCGCTTCCAAGCCATAACAAATCACTCAACACTCAACACCATCAAAGACGCGAAAGCTCTATCATTTACAGTTGGGATGAGCATCCATGGCCGATGTTCCAAAAACACTTGTTTCCAAAAACATCGATGGTTAACGTTCGATGTTCGATGTTTTTACCATCGATGGTTCAGTTGCGATGTTTTCATACTATCGATGGTTTCGTTTCGATGTTTTCTTTTGAACACTTTTTTAATTTGTAATGAAGACTTTTTTTAAGTTGATTGTTAAATTTAGTTTATTTTAATTCAACATATTTTTATTTTAGATATTAATGGCTACGTAGTTTGCTCCCTAACCTAGGTAAACGATAAGTACCATGTAGGCTATATGAGCTACGTAGTAGCGTAGTGACGTAATAATATGTTAAAACTAAACAAAACTATTTTATAGTAGACCGTTAACTTATATTATTCTAGTTACATTGGACCGTTACATAGTTTTCAACAACAGTTTCAAGTTGTCTTGATTGTTCATCTCTTCTTTCACAGCACTATCCTTTACTAAAAATGAACTTTATCTTGTGAAAAAGATAAACACTTTTTGACACAATTTTACAAAAAACAAACATCAAGTTGAATCCCTGCGCCAATCCCCTTCCTCCACACACCACCCCCACTACACCTTCCACACAAAAACCGTTACGAAATGATGGCAGTCTGACTAAAAGCTGAAGAAGGCGGATACTAAGCCGAAACGCGTCCGACGAAAAAAGTAAGTTTTTCACAAGATAAAGTTCATTTTTAGTAAAGTAACAGTTTCAAAGTTAGCTTTAGCTTACATACGTACGAAATAACGGTTTAGATTTTTTAGTTATTTTTCATACTGGGTATAGCGTTTTTCTCTTTTAATTGTGATAGTGTTAGAACATATTTAAATAGTTTACATTTGAATATCATCGGCATCGTTCATAATTATCTACTCGTTAATTATGCCACCCAAAAGATATATTGTAACGTTACAGGCATGGCCCCCACAAGGGGGGGCTGACGGGGCTCTATCCTGGGGGCCCGGGATTAGGGGGGGGCCGGCGTGGTGGGTCGGATAGCTATGTGAGATGAACAGAAGACAAAAAGCGACTTCTTTATAAAATACTAGCTTTTTCCCGCGGCTTCACCCGCGTGGACATGAATACGCTTTAATTTCATTATTGTCAGTGGAAGAATTAATTAACCCTTTCGCCGCGTAATTCGACTGTAGTCGAATAAATTTGTCTCCGTTCGCTGAGCAATTTGCCTATAGTCCACATCGTTTAAAAAACGTCTCCGTTTGCTGCGGTATTCGACAACATTGTCCGTATGGTATGACATCGTTAGAAATGCTTTGTGATTAGTGCTGCCCTCTCTGGAAGCCTTGAAAAGTAACAAAAACAGCTGATGTTTGCCTATACAATGCGTGTTTACTTACGAATGTTTACGGTACGTGAATATCTGTGGGATAAGCTCTGCTGAATGTTTATGTTCAGTTTGAAAGTGATCTGCCACGTGGTTAGTGTATTACTTCGTTGTTTTGTTCGCCGGCGCGCCAAAAGTTTTTACAGGTATGTTTACTTCGTTTTTTTTTCTTGAAGCCGCGTACATTTTTTTCGTCCATCCTAAAATCGGGTAACCGGAAGTGCCACTTTACTCTTGCGATTTTTAATTTTTCACGATTTTCTAAAAAACGTCCCTAACGATTTTGTTTAAAATTGCTCTATTTATAGAATTTTAGGTATTTTTTAATATGTACTAGTTGCTTTTTTCGCGAAATTTGCTTGACGTTTTATAGGTTTTTATGGGAAGTTCGTATCTAACGATGTAATTTACTTAATAATTTGCCTATTATACACGTACAATTTTTAAAAACGTTGATATTTAATGTTCAGTCTTCTTATAATAATAACTTATACGCGTTTTGTCTGAAAAAAATACGAGAAAAGTTATCTTAATGGGTGAGAAAAATACGGGTATCTGACCCATGTTTCTTCCTAATCACCACGACAACAAAATCTTATACTATTAAGCGAGCAACTAACGTATGTATCTATCTATGTAACGGAATTTTTTCTCGGAAACGGCTATAACGATTTTCTCGAAATTTGGTACTTTAGGGTATTTGGGCACTACAAATCGATTGGGCTAGGTCTCATCTTCCGCAAATATCGCCTAAGGCCTAAACCTTACGTAATGTGAGTGTGTGGAGTGTAGTGGTGAGTAAGCAAGCGATAACATATCAAACACACGATAATGAGCGGACAAACACAACAATATTAACGCAAATTCCTAGAACTCCATTGTAACGCATAACTTCTTATCAGTTACCGTTTTAATCAGTGGCGGCTCGTCGTTATGAACATGGGAGGGGCTCTTGCATAAGGTCATAACTATATCTACACAAAAACACACGCACGCGCACGCACAGATACACACACTCATTCAGTTTCTTGTATGTATTTTTATAAACAAGGAGTGCCAATACGATACACTGCTGGCCGCTGGCGCTGGCTGAGATGATTTGCGATTGACGCAACTCCGGACTTTAAACGTTAAATGTTTTCCGATTGTATTATTGTTTTGATGCGTATAGGAACTTTTTTAATTGATCTGGTGAAAAATTAATAATTAAATATTACTTTTTATTTTATCGGGAGGGTTGCGCCCGAGAGCCCTTATGAGCAAGCCGCCACTGGTTTTAATTACACCGTAACCTACAAAACTGCTCATTCACGTACTACTCCTTTAACACATTAAATATCAGGGTGACCGAGCTTTGCTCGGTTTTGACATTTTTATTTATAAATGTACAGATTTAAAAAAACATTATTTATTATTAATTATTTATTTTTTTATTTTGATTTTCATATATAAACATATCGATACTACGCCGTTTGCGTTTATCGACGGTTTCTGTTATTGGAATCAGAATTATTTAATACTTCTTTCCTAAAATCGCACATCCTTTTATCCATGCACAAAAATCGCCTAAACCGTAGGGTCTTTATAGGTCTTTAACCTGAGGTTACACAGGGCGCGCGCGCGCGCGTGTGTAATATATATGTATATTTATAAATAAATATACAGATTTATATGTAGGCCTAAACACTACAATATATCATGCATAATATTGTGAATATTATGTATTATATTATGAATATAATATAATCAGTTCAGCAGCGCTTTATTATTATTTATACCGTTGTGTTTGTTGTTTTTTGCGTATACGGTACAACGTCATATGCAATAATAATGATTTAATAACGTAACAATCTGTTTTATATACTTTTCGTGCACTATATGATGGAAGTCATGTGGCCGCGTTAGAGGTATGACCCGTATGACGTGTAGCAGACGCGACTGTATTGGGTTATTGGTTTTAAACGTAGTGCGTGTTTTTAATTGGAGTTATATCTATTTGAAACGATAGGAGCATTTGGTGTGAGAGCCGAATCGAGCTGGAACCACCGCAGTTCCCGATTGAAGTGTTGTGACTCTTTACGACGTCATCAGTTCCATTCAGTCCCCCCTTTACCGAGCGAAGCTCGGTCTTCCCGATATTTATTTATTTCACGTCAGTTATTACTAAAGGGATGACGGAAATAAAATTATTACCGTGGGCGTTTTTTTCTCTGTACAAACTTAATTATGATTTTTTCTTTCAGATTATGAAATAAATAAAACGCCTATGTCTGATTCAAATTACAAACATAAGTCTGGCGCTAAGAAGAGGAGACTTAAATCTGAGAGAGAGTTGAAAGCATCGCGAGGTCGTCAATCCATAACCAAATTTTTCAGAACCGAAAACGAAAAGAACGTAGCTCCCGGTACTGATCGTAGTGAAGGTGGTGATGATGATAGTTGTGACATTGAAGGCCAAACAGAAAATCAGTATCAAATGGATTCACGAGCTCAAAAACCAGTCGAAGGAGAAGCGACTGTTACATGTGAACCTGTTGCAACTGAAGAAAAAATCGCAAGTGAAAAACCTAAGGAGGGAGCGACTGTGAAAGATCATGATACAGTCGATGTTTCAGTTGCAGACCCTATCGAAAACTCTGATGTAAAATACAATGACCCTGGTACTTGGCCCCGAGTAATCTCAAATAACCTGCGACAAGTGATAGTACAAACTATCAGCTTTCAAGAATTCCAAAAGATTTATAAGGAATTGCCAAGAGATGTTAATGGTAGAGAATTTCAAGATTCTTTGCTCTATACGAAAACGAAAGATAAGAGAACATTTTCCACGAGAATGGTTAACATGGAGTGCATCAAAAGAAACTCTTTAATGTCTACCATGTCGTATTTTTTGCGACCCAAGTAACAAAAACTTAAGCAGTTTAGCCCAAGATGGATTTTCGCCTAGAAATAAACCTTGGAAAAAGTTGTATGATATTTTGCCTCCTCACGATAATAGTGCTGAACATAGGAAACAATATTTGGCTTGGAAATTCCTTTTTCAGTCATTAAAAGGACATGGAATCGATAAAAACTTACAACTGCAAATGCAATGTGAGACAGCTAAGTGGAGAGCACTTCTGCAACGGATTGTAGACGTAACGTTATTTTTATCATCTAGAGGTTTAGCTTTTCAAGGAGAGAACACAAAGATTGGAGATGTTCATAATGGGAATTTTTTAGGAATTTTAGAGTTGATTGGAAAGTACGATGAAGTGACACGACAACATCTCGCCAAAGTTCAACAAAATCAGGTGGAAGGTAAAAGTATGAAAGGACATGCACATTATTTGTCGTGGTATTCTCAAAATGAGTTTATTGGCCTTTGTGCAGACAAAGTTCTCCAAACCATTCTTGACCAAAGAAGAGACGCAATTTTCTACGGAATAATAGTAGATGCAACACCAGGTATTTCTCACAGTTACAAAGCGTCCTAATTCTCAGATACATATCCCAAAACCAAGACTCAAACGAATTCGAAGTGAATGAACGTTTCATTGAGTTCATGAATTTTACTGGAAAAACTGGAGAAAAAATAACTGAAGAAATACTTGCAACTCTGGAAAAAAACAATATACCTCTCCATGATTGCCGTTCGCAAGGCTACGATAATGGCGCAAATATGCGTGGCGAAATAAACGGCGTTAAGTCCCGCATCTTAGAAAAGAACAAATGTGCCTTGTTCACTCCCTGCGGAGCACATTCATTGAATCGCGTAGGAGTCAACGCTGCAAAGCTCAAACCCAGATGTTATAACGTTTTTCGGGAATATAGAAAACTTCTACTCTTTGTTCGCTCACAGTCCTGCACGCTGGGAAGTATTGAAAAAACACGTAACATTATCTCTTCAAAGTCTTTCAGAAACAAGGTGGAGTGAAAGAATTCAAGCTGTGCGCCCAATTGTTAAACATTATCCCGGCATACTTGCTGTGTTAGATGTCATTCTTGGAGAGATGGCTACAGGATTAACTCCTTCAGCACTGAACACAACTAAAGACCTAAAAAAATATTTCAGATCTTATAAAGGTCTGCTAATGACAGTGTTTTGGCACAAAATATTAACAAGTATTGACAACAAGAACGTTGTCATACAAAGTAAAGGAATATCTCTTGATGTCGAGACCGCACTTATAAGAGACTTAGTGCAAGAGATGCAGCACTTACGTGACTCGTGGGAAAGTGTTGTTC
Source organism: Magicicada septendecula (assembly GCA_034769895.1). NCBI lineage: Eukaryota > Metazoa > Arthropoda > Insecta > Hemiptera > Cicadidae > Magicicada > Magicicada septendecula. The sequence goes on along the minus strand of CM068368.1, from coordinate 80,705,561 downwards.
AAGAAGCAAAATAGTTGCTGAAGCAGTAGGAGTGCAACCTCAATTTCCCGAAAACCGAAAAATTTCTATAGAACCTGAACAAGATTTCAGAATTTCCGTAGTTTACCCAGTATTGGATTTTATTATCAATGATTTAATGACACGATTTGAAGGAGCAGATACCATATGTGAATTATTCTCACCCATTTTGAGCTTCCAGAACTTAAGACGATGGTCAACTTACCGCAAAAGCAGCAAAACTTGTAAATACATATGAGAAAGATTTGTCAGAAGACTTTCTGCACGAAATCCTTCACCTTAAAAGTATTCACAAGACAGTTTTCGGTACTGAAAGAACCCCAATTAGACTTCTGAACGCAATTTACGACAAAAAACTGCAAGGTATATTTGCCAATGTCTGTCTCGCCATTAAACTGTTTTGTACAGTACCAGTTACTGTTTCTTCAGCTGAAAGATCGTTCAGCAGACTGGCAAATTCATTGAAAACATGGCAAAGAAGCACAACTAGTCAAGAGCGACTTAATCATCTAGCAATATTGTGCATCGAAAATGATTTAGCTAAGCAAGTTGATTTTACTGAATTTATTGAAAAATTTGCGTCGACAAAAGCTAGAAAATATACTTTGAGATAATTTTTTATATTATTGTAAGTTTTTATTATGTAAATCCATATAGTTTTTTAAATAAATATAAATATTACTTTTGTGTCATCATTTAAACTGACTTATTTTATCCTAAATCCTGTAGAACATTACTCTGCCCTTAAACTTAGCGGTAGGTAGGGGGGCCCGCCAAAGATCCTGGCCTGGGGGCCCGCTTCAGGATGTGGGGCCCATGGTTACAGGTATTATTAAAATGAATTACACTTCTTTCCATGTACCCTATTTTTATCTCATATTCTGTTCTTTATAGAGGTGGTGGGCTAAACTAGTATTCGAAAGTTACAGGTACCAACGTAACCGTTCCAAAAATATAACAGGTACGAATTACGAATACCTGTTATTATATACTTATTATACATATCTGTATAATTTGTTAAAACGCAATATTTTCTTTAACTTTGATCGTTTCGAAAATATATTAATATATAAACGAAAAACACCTTTATTAATAGATAAAAACAAACAAAAAATACATACTTAAGAAATGTATAACAAAAATACATACTTAAGAAATGCTTTTTTTAAATAACTTTAAACAAATACTATATACAATACAATGTTGTTTTTCTTATGTACAAACTTATAAGTAAAATTTTTACAAAATTAAAAACCCCATCTTAACAAAAGTGGGTCATAAACGAAATAGTTTTCGTGGTTTTATTTACAGATAGCCCATATTTATGGATAAACAAAAAAAACCTTTAGTAATAGATAAAAAACAATTATAACAAAAATACATACTAAATAAAAACTTTTTTTAATAACTTCACACGAATACTGTATGCAATATAATGATTTTTTTATTTACAAACTTAAAATAAAATTTTTACAAAACTAAACAAAATTCTATCCTACAAAAATAAGAAACGTGGACTACATGTAAATCATAAGAGTAAACTTCTCCATATTGAATAATTAGTTGAAACCATAAAATTCTAATAACAAAGTTTTGGTCCACCGTATTAAAAAACTCTAATATATAATTATATTACATATAATTAAGAACACAATGTACTCTGAAATGCTCCCTTAGGCAAGGAGAAAAGATTTATAATTTGCCATGCTGGAGGCCAGAAAGGATGGATCGAAGCTCCACCACTCGTGTTTGAGTCAACACCAGGTTGTTTTGAAAACTGGTTGTTTAATACACTAATCCCCGCAATACCCCCTGCAAGTACGATAATCAAGAAGACGCCGACGATGGCCTTAGTGCCGAAATCGGTCAGTCATGAGTTAAAATAAAATTAATTTCAGGGTAGATTATTTTCTTAATTATATGTTATATAACAGTAGCCCTATCCTGTGAACACATAACTTTAAATATATTAATAAGTCCGCAAATCGTACCTGGAAAATCTTACATCAGTGGGTAGCACCCGATGAGTAGGGGGAAAATGGGGTTCCTGACCCACAAAGGAATGCCGCCTTTCTTAAAAAACATAAAAAACGATAAAAAAACAAGATCAAAGAGATGCCGCCGTTCCCGCGGTCCAAGATTTTTTCCCACGCGCTCCCCACCACCGCTGGACCCGCAGTATCCGCGAATTTTCGCGAATATAATTTTTTATATGCAGCCTTTCGCGAGCCTAAATCACTTTCACTTTCTAATTTCCGCGAATATAATTTTTTATATGCAGCCTTTCGCGAGCCTAGATCACTTTCACTTTCTACTGGACCACAGCATCCGCGACTTTTTCGCTGATCTGTGTCAAGATCCGCGACTTTTTCGCGTATCTGGACCACAGCATCCGCGAATATAATTTTTTATTTTTTTATATGCCGCCTTTCGCGAGCTTAGATCACTTTCACTTTCTATCACTTGATGCATTATAGTGTATATATTAAATATATGATCGGGGAGTACCAACCTTGCATGAGTTCAAATTTGTTATAATGTATATTAAATCTATATGATCAGGTTTACCAACCTATGGTGGGGGGGGGGTTCCGACTTGATGCATTATAGTGTATATATTAAATATATGATCAGGGTTACCAACCTTGCATGAGTTCAAATTTGTTGTGTGTTATAATGTATATTAAATCTATATGATCAGGTTTACCAACCTATGTATGGGTTCAAACTTGATATGTGTGTGTATTATAGTGTATATTAAAATATATGATCAGGGTTACCAATCCTGCATTATTGTGTGTGTATAGAACAGATCTGCCAACATTTTTCTTCGGTGGGAAATTCAAACTATATTATAGTAAATTGTTGACGACGACTTCGATATCAACTCACTCTCCCCTCCTCCCTCTTTGTCTCTAGACACAGTTGTCGATCACGATATAAACACTCTCTTTATGTCATCAGTTTTACATAAGCGTCGTGCTACTTATGGATTATTGTAAGTTGCGATACTAAAATGTAATCACCAGGAAATATATATTTATCACCTACCACGTTGTGTCCTACTTCTAATTTTTTTTGACACATGACAGTCATTGACTACGATTTAGAAATTAATATACTGCCAAGTCTGTGTGTGTGTGGTAAAGTGTTACGCATAAAAAAAAAATCTCCTTGAAATAAGGTATTTTCAAAAGTTTTGTGTACACACACACATTATATAATAATTTTCGTAATTGTAAGATACAACCTGCAAATTATTAAAATGTCTCTCTCACACATTTCTGATTACTATACAAATAATTGCATGCATATTCGAAGGTTTATAACGAAATAAATTAAAATAAACCATAATTTGTTTTAAATAATTAAATATATATATTTACAACACTGTACACAAACATAAAATATATAGTTTACAAACCGCTATAATACAATTATTGATTAAATATATATATCACAAACATTGTTATATATAAAATATTAATAATAATATTGTTTTAAATGATTAAATATATATTTACAGCACTGTACACAAACTTAAAATATAGTTTACAAACCGTTATAATACAATTATTCAAAATACATTTTACATTGATTAAATATACATATATCACAAACAAACATTGTTATATAAAATAAATATTAATAATAATTTTTTTTGACATTGTAAGATTTTAAAATAATAATTTCACGACTGTAGATACAGTTCACAAGGAAGTTTATCTGTAACATAACAATACAGTCGATATTAGAATCACTGATACGATAATATTCAATTATCACATGCACACACACACAGTTAGTGGAAAGAATCAAATGCGTTAAGTAAGTAAACTTTTTCAAGTATATGTCATTTTTCATAAGTTAATGTACTTTCAAATAATTTCTAATCAAACCAAACCAAATATTATTCACTGGAAATTTGTAAATACTACTTAGAATCAATGATAAATTTATCGCATAAGTTAATGTACTTTCAAATAATTTCTAATCGAACCAACTATTATTCAACGAAACTTGTAGAATCAATGATACATTTATCATGTACATACAAATTCAATTATTAAAGTGTTAAGTACAGAGAGTTGAAACTACACACACGCACACACACACACACACACACACACACACACATCAATAAATTGTTTGTTAACACGATTGCTACTTACGACGTTAGGACTCAATCTCTACTTGTGTTGTTTGATTTCTCGTCCCTCGATACACTAAATGTAGTTCTTTAGGTTTGATATGTCTGAGCTCCTCATTCGTGAAGACACCTGCATACCTCTTGGGAAGATAGACACGATACTGACGGTCGCCATCCTCCAACGTAGCAAGCACAGAGCTCCCATATTTTGTGTCCACATTTGTTAAGACCATGATGGGATATTTTTTATTCACTGTCAATTCTGAACATCGTTTGTACTCGATAGCACTTACAGCATTAAACTTTACAAGAAACGACATTATTAGAAGACACTAGTGAACACGTCTGTATCAAGCGAGAGAGAACCAAACAATGACAGAATATTCGACACAAAAGGACAGTACAATGTGATAGTGGTGGTGGTAACGTCGGTGTCCCACTTTCATTTGCATGTATGAACATGTCCCACAGACGAAATTAGAGACACCAAAAATATAACAATGTCATTAGGAAAGTCCATTTTCATAAGAAAATAGTCACTGCTTACAGCTATGCATGTATGTACATGTCCACAACAGAATGAGAGAGAGATATAAATGTCATCATTCGCAGTGACCTACTTTCTAAATTTGTTACATTAAAAATGTTTGTTTAAAGCAAAAATCATGAATCATCCATTCCCGAATAGCGTGCACCTTATAGTTGGCACAACGGTCAGAAGAATTGAAATGTCTAAGACATTCTGTTCCATGAATTATATACGGTATGTTTTTAGGACAACCAAAGTCATCGAGATTGATGATATTATTGTGTATTATCTTTGATTGCAAAAAACGTTTTTTCTCAAAACCCTTCACAAACACATATTTATATATACGTGTATGTGATGTTAACAATGAAACAAGATTGTCGTATGGTGTCTCTCCTTCGCTCCATCTAAGTCTATGGTAATTTGACGTTAACCAGCGGTTTGTCCTAACGTATTTGGGATTCGTAACGGATGTAGCAGGCGGTGTCAAAATCCAATGTCTACCAGCAAATCTCAGAACGTCCATGATTGACAGTTCCTTCACAATATATTTTCCGTTGTCGTCGAAAAAGCACTGGAAGTCGATTATAACCGCAGTGTTATCCATAATACTGTAAGACAAAGAAACCACACACATTACAAACTCTATATATGTATATATTATGTTTAAACATACAAATATCGTTGAGATATTAATATGTGAACTTACGTTTACACACGTCTGGACTGAAGCACCGAGAGACATCAACTGACGAAAGAAACAAGTGTTGAGGAGGGTTACTATACATGGAGACGAATTTTTTTAGTAGGTGGGGAGGTGTCGTCGTCGTCGTTCTCCATGTTGATGCGTTGTCGTATCCGATAATGACCGTATGCAAGCGTATCATGACCATTGTCTAATATATAACGCTTATCATCATACGGTGACAACGCTTGAATGTGAGTGGTTGCGACATGGCTGCACCGTATAAATTATTACAGTCTGTATACAAATAAATAGATAGTACACGTTAGTAATACGTTAGTTTATTGCAAACTGTGAAGATGGCAGCTACTCATGATTTTAGCATTGAAAGTGAAAGAAGAAAATCGTTCAAGTATTGGGAAGTGACGTTTGTCAGTCCCGACGAGTTAGCGTTTGCTGGGTTTTACTACTATCCGCTAAATTATGATGTTTGTGGACATAGTATGTCATTCATAGACGATAGAGTTAAATGCTTTTGTTGCGGAATTGAATTAGTTCATTGGAGAGAAGGTGACATACCTATGGTGGAACATGAAAAATTTTCTCCGTCATGTCAATTTCTAAACGATGTCAAGAGACAATACATTGGGGAGAAGATGACAAACCTATGTCAGAACATAAAAAATTTTCTCCGTCATATCAATTTCTAAACAACGTCAAGAGACTATCTTGTACAGGTTAGACAGAGTTAATTCATATCAAACAAATTTGGTTTGCTACATAATTATAGAGAGACAATTGGTATTTTAAAAAATTTTTACCTTGTTGAGGATGTTCCTGTTCCTGCTGATGTTCTGGATTCTGTTGAAGGTCGGACATGATGATATTCAGATGTGAGAATGAATACTGAAAAACAAAGAAACTGTTATAGATATATATAGTATTTTTAACACCGGTATTATGTTAGTGTATCTTAAACCATGAACAACGCACGCAAGACTATAGCTCTAGAGCTACACAGAGCAGCGAGAAGGAATTTCGTTAGGCGCGCGGTTGAATTGAAGGGTCTACACGACTTGTACCAGGCGGATCTTGTGGAGATGATACCATACGCTCGAGTGAACAAAGGGTACAAGTACATGATGACAGTGATCAATGCGTTTAGCAAGTACGCGTACGCTGTACCATTGAAAACAAAGACAGGAAAAGAAGTAAAGCATGCACTAGAGCCTATACTAACTGCTAATCGAATGAAATATTTACAGACAGACAACGGGAAGGAGTATTACAACAGCACAGTACAAGCGTTACTAAAAAAGTATAATGTGAAACATTACTCAACCTACAGTGAGAAAAAAGCTTCCATAGTGGAACGTTTTAATCGCACACTGAAGACACACATGTATCGAGCTTTCAGTGAACAAGGACACTACCGCTGGTTGGATCTACTACCTACATTACTGAAATCGTACAACAATACAACACACAGAACCATTGGTATGAAACCGAGTGAAGTGAATGACGCCAACGAACATATAGTGTTGGAACGAATAAGGAAGAACACAGCGCCTAAAATCAGTCCAACGAAACCACCCAAATTTAAAGTCGGTGACCGTGTTCGTATAAGTAAGCACAAAATGACGTTCGCCAAAGGTTATACGCCGAATTGGACTAACGAAATATTCACTGTGGATAAAGTACAATCCACTACTATCCCCGTCACTTATCTGCTAAAAGATCATCTAAACAAAGTGTTGAAAGGTGGTTTTTACGAGCACGAGATTAGTAAGTCCAAAGTCGGCGACGTATACCTAGTGGAAAAGGTGTTACAACGCAAAGGTGACAGAGTGCGTGTTCGTTGGCTCGGTTTCGATGGTAAACACGATGCGTGGATACATAAGAAAGATGTAATATAAAAAAGGTGACAGCACGTGATGAAAACAGTATGCTTTCGGTATTCACAAAGATGAAGATTGTACAGCAAGCAAACAAATTACCAATAAAGGATATGGACTTTTTGGCTGGTGACGAAGGTAGTGCTAAGCGTAAACATGGCCCGCTATTACCGAACAGTATTCGCTGTATCGTTACAGGCCCAAGTTCCTGTGGGAAATCAAATGTGCTATTCAACCTACTGTTTGATGCCAACGGACTACGTTTCCGCAACGTATACGTGTTTTCAAAATCATTATTTCAACCAAAATACAGAATGCTAGAAACAGTGATGAAATCACTCGCTGATGAAGGTTTAGGTTATCATGCATACAGCGAGAACGAAGAAGTCCCGCTACCGAGTGAAATCACTGGTCTCGACTCTGTTATCGTATTCGATGATGTATCGTGTGAAAGACAAAACAATATTCGAAAGTATTTTGCTATGGGGAGACATAGCGGTGTGGACACTTTCTATCTATGCCAGACATATAGCCAGATACCGAAACAATTGGTACGTGACAACGCTAACTTGTTGATATTGTTCAAACAAGACGATCTAAATTTACGACATGCATACAATGATCACGTTAACATAGATATGAAATATGATGCTTTCAAAGACGTCTGCATGGAAGCGTGGAAGGATCGTTATGGATTTCTAGTCATAGACAAAGACTCGCCAATAAATGAAGGTAGATATAGAATCGGCTTTGATCGATTCATAATTGTTTCCGACGAAGTATAAAAGTGGTTGCACTGTAGTAATGTAATCAGTCCTCTTGCTAACACACGATGGCAATGAATAAGGAGGAACGACTCGCGTATGATATAGACACGATAAGCGACAACATAAGGAAAAAATATCATGCATTACAACACGGTATCAGAGAAAGCGACGAGACGTTTAGAAAAAATTACAGACCGATTCTGGAACCGTTAGAAGCTATTTCACGAAAGTTAAGTGGTGATATGATGGAGGAGGAGGAGGAGGAGGAGGAGGAGCAGATAAAACAAGAAGAGCCTACACAACACGTAATAACAGAAAACGAAAGTGGTATGCAAAGTCATAACGCTTCTCATTTCGGTGAAGAGGACGGCTGGAACCCTAACGCTTCACATTTCAGCGAGGATTCATTAGCAAACAAATATATGCGTTTGTGTGAATCGGCGGACTGTAAACGGATTATAGATCGCATGTATGGTGTTCGATACGAAGGTGGTAAATTTATGATAGGTGATTCAAATGTAAAAATCGATGATAACGACAACTTTCATGTCAAAGGAAAAATTTACGAGGGTACACCTGGTCTGTATGAACTTTTGTTTATGAAACTACCGAAAAAATACAATAAGGATGATATGAGGAAATATAAGTCTATACTACTAGCAACCAATGGACACAAACAAAAATATAAACACAATACGCGAATAAACAGTCAGTTGTTAATCTAGACAGTGCAGAAGGACCTGGTACGCACTGGGTTTGCTACAAGAAGCGAAACAAACAAGTTTACTACTATGATGCGTATGGTAATATGCACCCACCTCTTGAGCTGACACAGTATTTTGGAACCGACACTGACATTTACTACAATTACGAACGTGAACAGCCACCACACACAGTCATCTGCGGGCATTTATGTTTGGACTTCTTAACGCGCGAGTGATCAGTAAGCGACAAGATGTCTTCGCTGTCGGTCACCTTAACAGGTACGAATGCTGCTGCTCTTGTATGTGACTTTTTCCCGCCTCTCGAACTTTCAAACGGCGAATGGTATGTAGGTCTATTGGACTTTACTACATACAACAGTATACCGAACGTGATTGAAGGAAAAAACAACGTGTTTCCAGTACTACGAGACGGAACAACGTGGGACTTGATAACTTTACCTACAGGTGATTATGAAATCGGTGACATAGAAGCCTTCCTCAAAAAGCAGTTAGGAGACTCAAAGATTAGTCTACGTCCTAACAACAATACAGTGAAATGTGAGCTGACTTGTGCACTGGATATTGACTTTCAACAAACAGTGTACGGTATCGGTGATATGTTGTGTTTCAAGGGAAAGCGTCTGCTTGAAGCGAATAAAACTCACACGTCTGACGCCACAGTTAACATTATAAAAGTGAACAGTATACTGATAAGGTGTAATATAGCGCAAGGATCATACAAGAACGGTAAAACCGAGCACACACTGCACTCGTTCTATCCGTCAGTCGAACCAGGATTCAAAATAATTGAATCGCCTACAAACGTCATATACCTACCTGTGAATGTGAGTCGTTTGGACAACATAACATTATCTTTACACGATAAGGACGGTGACGTAATAGATTTTCGCGGAGAAGTCATCACTGTGCGTTTACATCTAAAACGACTATAGACATGGGCTTGTACTTTGTTTCTTCGCCACCGCTGCTACCACAGTCGTCGTCAGTAATAAAAGAAGAAGAAAGATCAGTTAGGAAACGCATCAGTACTCGTTCGAAACTGAAACGATTAACATCAGTTAACCGCCGTTTCCTGATTTCACTGGGTTTTGTTGTTGTAAACAAGTAACATGGCGAGTGGAATATTATCAGTGGAGCAGCAACCGTTCTTTGAAGACAGTATCACACACTTTTCATTTCACTCACACGCACCGTACGCAACAACAAGATATGGAAACAATGATGAAATATGTGTGCCAATACAACAACAGGACGTCTTTACACTGCCGTCAGAAAGTTTCCTCTACATCGAAGGCAAGTTGGTTAAAAACTCTAGTGCGGCTGCAGATACTGCACTGAATGTGGAACTGGTGAACAATGCTATAGCATTTCTCTTTGAAGAGATTCGTTACGAGTTGGCCGGAGTGGTAGTGGACCATACCAGAAACGTCGGTGTTACGTCAACTATTAAAACTTTTCTATCACTCAACAACAACACACGTAACGCAATGGAAAACGCAGGTTGGGTGGCACCGACCACGAACATATTAAAAGTGAATGATGACGGCGAATTCAATTTTTGTATACCACTGAAAATGCTAATGGGATTCGCAGAAGACTATACACGCATCGTGCTGAACGTGAAACAAGAACTTATACTCCTACGTGCTTCTACCGACATAAATGCTATGGTTTTAGTAAGCGGACAAACGACTGCTAATTGTGTTCTTGAACTAGATAAAGTTTACTGGAAAATGCCTTATGTACATGTAGCTAATGCGTACAGATTACCACTGTTACGACTCATAGAGAAAGACCACCCGATAACTATGCCTTTTAGGACCTGGGAGTTGCACGAGTATCCTGCCTTACCACAGACTAAAAGGCAGAATTGGATTGTCAAGACCTCGAGTCAGCTAGAAAAACCACGCTTTGTTGTGTTAGCGTTTCAGACAGCAAGAAAAAATGTACTGACAGCACACGCTGATGAATTCGATCACTGTAACGTGATCAATGCGAGACTGTTTCTAAACGACAAGTATTATCCTTACGATAATTTAAACTTGGATATTGGGAAAGACCGTTTTGCATTATTGTACAATATGTACGCCAGTTTTCAAAGTTCGTATTACCACCGTTTAGACGGCAGCCCAGTACTGACACCGGAATTATTCAAATCAAAAGCCCCGCTGTTTGTTTTCGATTGTAGCAGACAAGACGAAGCACTTAAGTCTTCAGCAGTTGATGTACGTTTAGAATTTGAATCGTCAACGAATTTTCCTACACAGACGACCGCCTACTGTATGATACTACATGATTCGCTTGTAGAATATACGCCATTGACCAACACAGTACATAGACGTGTTTAAGTCTTATTTTATACATATTTTGTAAATACTAGTTTTAAATATATATATATTTTCATCATATTTGTAACATTATAATATTGGAGCTATGTGTGTGTATGTATTTTTAATTGTAAAACTAGTTTAGATATATTTTAATACTTGTAACAATATAATCTTGGAACTGTGTATGTTTTTTTTTTTTAAATTGTAAATATTAGTTTAGATATATTTTCATACTTGTAACAATATAATCTTGGAGCTGTGTATGTATTTTTAATTGTAAAACTGTTTAATATAATCTTGGAGCTGTGTGTATGTATTTTAATAAATGTATATATATATATTACACACACTTTATTATTATTTGTATAACCCACTCCATAATAATTTGATCATACACATACGCGCGCGCGCACACACACATGCATTAAATTCAATAATGCGTTTGATAATGTTTTAATGCAAATAATTTTAGGAAAGTCTACATTCCGCATTCATAAGGAGATAGTCACTGCTTACAGCTATGTATGTCCACAACAGAATTAGAGAGAGATATAAATGTCATCATACGCTGTGACCTACTTTCTAAATTTGTTACATTAAAAACGTTTGTTTAAAGCAATTTTTCAGAAAATTTGTAACACACATAATAATTTGATCATACACACACATGTATTAAATTCAATAACACGCTTGATAATGCAAATAATTTTTACGTTTAATTAAAATCTGCACATACATTAAAATTAAAATTAAATAAAATCTGTACAACTTACCAAAACTAGTATGTGCGTTGTCTACACTGAAGGCGTACAAACAGTCTTTCAACTATTAAAAAAGATGCAGAGATTTCACGATGTATCAGCGATCAATGAGAAATTGCCACTATAAAAATACGGTAAGAATATATTTTCAGAAATTGTAATTTGATCACACACACACACACACACACACACACACACACACACACACACACACACACACACACACACACACACACACACACACACACACACACATGTATTAAATTCAATAAATAATGCACTTGATAATTTTTACGTTTAAATAAAATCTATACACTTACCAAAAGAAGATGTGTATACTGGAAGACACGTAAGGCGTACAGTATCAGCCAAACTAGTATGTGCGTTGTCTACACTGAAGGCGTACAAACAGTCTTTCAACTATTAAAAAAGATGCAGAGATAGATTTCACGATGTATCAGCACATACACAAGCAGTCAAAATGAGAAATTTTCGCTAATTTTCTGTGCGTATATATATTGTACACTGGTAGTGGGAGAAAGCTTGCATGTCCGTTTTTAGAGTAATTACTGTCAGCGGTGTTAATGCTTGACAGGTATCAAATTAGAAAGTAGAGTTGTCCGTTTTTAGAGTAAATACTTTATAATCCTAATTACTGTCAGCGCTGCTAATGACTAGCAGGTGTGAAATTAGAATGTAGGACGTCGTACACAAGGTTAATGACCTCTGGTTTAATTTAGCGAATAATAACTATATCTAATTCAGTATCGGATCAATGCTGTCAACGTACCCGAATATGCATGCAATTATTTGTATAGTAATCAGAAATGTGTGTGAGAGAGACATTTTAATAATTTGTAGGTTGTATCTTACAATCATGAAAATTATTATTTAAACTGATAATTGTTTTATTAAAATCTTACAATGACGAAATATTATTATTTCATTGTTTACGACATGCGCGTTCTCTCTCTCTCTTAACATAACGCTTCGTGTGAAGCGTTTTGTAGAGCAGGTTTCAAGTGTTACGCATAAAAAAAAATCTCCTTGAAATAAGGTATTTTCAAAAGTTTTGTGTACACGTGTAAAACTGATGACATAAAGAGAGAGAGTTTATATCGTGATCGACAACTGTGTCTAGAGACAAAGAGAGAGGAGGGGAGAGAGAGAGTTGATATCGAAGTCGTCAACAATTTACTATAATATAGTTTGAATTTCTCACCGAAGAAAAAAAAATGTTGGCAGATCTGTTCTATACACACAATAATGTAGGATTGGTAACCCTGATCATATATATTTTAATATACACTATAATACACGCACCTATCAAGTTTGAACCAAGATGTGAAACGTAAAACGTAAGACGTAAGACGTAAAACGTAAACGTAAGACGTAAGACGTAAGACGTAAGATGTGAAACGTAAAACGTAAAACGTAAGACGTAAGACGTAAAACGTAAGACGTAGTGTGAGATGTGTACTGGAAGTAGCGAACTTTAAATACGGATGACGCGAGCGACGGCATACCAAGAAATCGGGCGTCCGCTAGTAACAGTCACGGTGAATCTGCAAATACGCGTCTGCAACTCGGCTGTATGTGTTTTGTTTTGCCTCACCCATTATATATTTTTGCATATTTTATGCGTAACACTTTACCACACACAGACTTGACAGTATATTAATTTCTAAATCGCAGTCAATGACTGTCATGTACCAAAATTAGAAGTAGAACACAATGAGGTAGGCGATAAATATATTTTCTGGTGATTACATTTTAGTATCGCTAATTACAATAATCCATAAGTAGCACGACGCTTATGTAAAACTGATGACAACTGTGTCTAGACACAAAGAGAGAGGAGGGGAGAGAGAGTTGATATCGAAGTCGTCGTCAACAATTTACTATAATATAGTTTGAATTTCCCACCGAAGAAAAATGTTGGCAGATCTGTTCTATACACACACAATAATGCAGGATTGGTAACCCTGATCATATATTTTAATATACACTATAATACACACACATATCAAGTTTGAACCCATACATAGGTTGGTAAACCTGATCATATAGATTTAATATACATTATAACACACAACAAATTTGAACTCATGCAAGGTTGGTAACCCTGATCATATATTTAATATATACACTATAATGCATCAAGTCGGAACCCCCCCACCATAGGTTGGTAAACCTAATCATATAGATTTAATATACATTATAACAAATTTGAACTCATGCAAGGTTGGTAACCCTGATCATATATTTAATATATACACTATAATGCATCAAGTGATAGAAAGTGAAAGTGATCTAAGCTCGCGAAAGGCGGCATATAAAAAAATAAAAAATTATATTCGCGGATGCTGTGGTCCAGATACGCGAAAAAGTCGCGGATCTTGACACAGATCAGCGAAAAAGTCGCGGATGCTGTGGTCCAGTAGAAAGTGAAAGTGATCTAGGCTCGCGAAAGGCTGCATATAAAAAATTATATTCGCGGAAATTAGAAAGTGAAAGTGATTTAGGCTCGCGAAAGGCTGCATATAAAAAATTATATTCGCGAAAATTCGCGGATACTGCGGGTCCAGGGTGGTGGGGAGAGCGTGGGAAAAAATCTTGGACCGCGGGAACGGCGGCATCTCTTTGATCTTGTTTTTTATCGTTTTTTATGTTTTTTAAGAAAGGCGGCATTCCTTTGTGGGTCAGGAACCCCATTTTCCCCCTACTCCGATGTCGTCGTCTGAGTCATCGTCGGAATCACATTCACTGCTATCATCATCGCCTGGGCACAAATTGATTATTAACTCCTGAACACTTTGGTCGTGCAATCCTTCACTCTCCCAGTCTGCGTCCATGGCTTTCTTGACATGTTGAACATACCTTGACCACAATTCCGGTGTGACTTGGGCGACCGCCTCCATAAAAAGTTCCTTCACATCCTTCAGCTTGAAAGTTTTATTTCTTTCCTTCACGTACGCCTTCAAGTAAGACCAGACCATTTCTATAGCATTATAATGGCAATGGTAAGGTGGAAGCCTGATAACTTTGAACCCTAATTCGGTGGCTTTAGTGACAATGGCATATTTTGGAATTGGAGGCTTGTGTAATTTTACCAATTCGTATTTTCTGGCTTCCGGAAGTCAGGGGGAAATGGAATTTTCTTCTCTTTCAGCCAGTGGATCATTGCGGCTTTTGTTGAGCTTGAAGTTGGTGCTTTGTCTATTTTTCTGGAATGGTACGGAGCGTTGTCCATGATTATCGTACTCGCAGGGGGTATTGCGGGGATTGGTGTATTAAAAAACCAGTTTTCAAAAACTTTATGGTCCATTTCTTCGTGATAATCTCCCGTCTTCTTTGACTCAAACACGAGTGGGGGAGCTTCGATCCATCCTTTCTGGCTTCCAGCATGGCAAATTATCAATCTTTTCCCCTTGCCTAAGGGAGCATTCAATGTCCCCTTAACTGTATCGTCGGTCCATCCTTTGTCATTATGTACATTTTCATTTAACCATGTTTCATCTAGGAACACAACATTTTCAATATTTACATTTCGGACTTTACGTAAAAACTGGCATCTTAATAAAGCGATTGTAGGCTTTTCCATCAAAACCCTTCGGTTATTATACTTCTTGTAAACGAACCCCAAATCTCGTACAATACGATGCAATGCCGTCTTCCCGCCGTCGAACAGACTCGCATTCTTCAACGAACTCACAAGTTTCTCGAGGGATGGTATCTCTCGCCGCTCGTAGTACTGCAGGATGTGCCGCCTTATGGCCGATTTCGCAAACTCGTCGAAGCCCGTCACTTTTCTATTTCGTTGTGGTCCTCCTGGTGTTTTCCTAGGCGTTGTTATTTTTATCTTCTTACAGGCTGAAACTTCATTAACTACGTTGTCTTCTCTGTCGCTCGCATCATCTTCCACGGTCTCAGTTTCCTCCCGTAGCGCTGATTTCAATTGAGCATTTATCCGGGCCGACGGTTCGTTTGGGAACATTACACGCTGATGAAACTCTTTCCAAAACTTTTCTTACATCCAATAGAGGCCCCATATTATTTTTTTTCATATAAAAATACTGTATCACCGAAGCAACTATCGTTCTTGCTTGCGAATGTAACACTTGCTTAGACTTAGAGGACATAACTGTAACACTTAAACCTCCACGCACAGCACAACACCGACCACATTACTAAGGAAAGCCACCGACAATAATGATGCTTTCGACACCCCCGACAGTGGCGCTTACTTACTACACAGGAAGTGAGTCATATTCATTGTCGTCGAAAGCGGATGCCCTATACACAGGAAGTGAGTCATAGGGTTGTTTCGGCTAATATCTTTCATAACGACGCTTAGTCAAAACTAAACTCCGGACAGACTTCAAAATGTCGCTGATCAGCGGTTCATTGTAACTTCGAGGTAGTTGGTAGAATTAATAATAATTAAGATAAAAAATAATTCAACCAGTTACCCGCACTTACATGAAGAAACTGTGAGGTTAAAAAGTAAGCTTATTTTAATTCTGCACTTACAAGTTTACATTTTAATTGATACATGCTGTGTATAAACACACTAAAAATAAATGTAAAAATAAATCAACAATATATAACACACTTTGATGTCGAAATGTAACAAAAAAAAAATAATGGTACCCGGTATATTAAATATAAAATACTACTATGCATGTTGAACATCATATATTATCATAATCATACCGTGTTTGGTGTCATTTTTCTTGGAATTGCACGAAGTTTACAAATAAACTGATGTCAGTAGTTAAATTTTATATTTTAAAGAAGTAGCAATTACTCAATTAGGGCCCCAGTTATGAGTCATCTACCTGCCGGCCGGAGCGGACGCGAGCAGCTGCATTTGTGTGCGTGTGTGTGTAAGGGTCTCCTAATCCCTTAGGTGCCACGCGAAAGCGAATGGCATATAGGCTACTACTGATGACCACAGTCGGTCGCGCCGCCGGACAATAGTTCGCAGTGTTGCCAGGTCTTCCGAAATTTCGGAAGATCTCCCCATTTTTTTAATATTCCAGAAAATACGAAATTTGGTGTAAGTCTTCTGAATTTTTTCCGACGCGAGTTTCAGTGAGAGTGCGTAGGGGCGCACGAAGTTGTGCAACATGCGCACGACGCTGCGGTTGGCGCGATACGTACTTGACGTTAGCTGCATGCAACGCGGGTCTTTTTTCCGCGGCGGGTCATTTTCCTACTCTCGTTTCAGTGATATGTCGCATTTCTAGAGTTTTGTTTTTGAGTACGATATGACGTCAAATCTGCTGTTTCATTGCAACCGTAATTATAATTGATTTCAATAAACGTTTATAGAGGTCTTGTTCAAAATTATAGTTCCTTCCTCCTGTCACAAACAATTATGACCACCCATAGGCCTACACAATGATGTAATACGCATTTTCCAATATCCACTTATTTTACCATACTGCTTATTCAACTAAGAGTGACTAATCGTTATTGTTTAGCCTAGTCTCAAGCTGACAGAATCGCACTACATGACTGCACCTGAATAAACAGATAGGTACTGTAATTGTTAGCCTACACCAGATTATAATAATTTCAAGTCGCCGTGATACACATGAAAATAAAAGCACTACATCAGGTGGTTAAAATAATCTGTGTTGGGTACGAAGATTGTTGAGGTGTTATTTCTACACCTCTGCGGTCATAAAGTTCGAGCCAATCGAAAACATCAAGCTAACACTGTTCAATACATCAAATTCGTGGAACTCCATATCTAGAATTGCGGGCGCTCTCGCAATAGATAAGAGCCAATTCATTTCGACTTTTTTTTTCAGTGTAAGCACGCAGTTGACTTGAGTGAGTTCGTAGGCGTATACTGTGTAGCGTTCTTTGTGCATAGAAATATGAGTCAAGTTCGGATTCTGAATATGTTTTGGTGTCAGAACCAAAAAACAAAAAAAGTAAATATATTTCTAAATACAATTGCGAGTGGGAAAAAGAAGTAACATTCCGTAGGTGGCTCCGAAAAAAGCAATAAAGGTCCGATTGTTGTGAGTGTGATTGTGATTTAAAAATTACACCTGATAAAAGATGCCAGTGGAAAGAAACGCGTAAGCAACTGTGCTGCTGCTAAAAAGCAAATGAAACTTAGTGATATGCCTACAGTTAGTAGCAAATCAAAATTAAATGAAACAGTTATGACTAGTGAAATTCGCCTTGCAAGTTTTGTAGCAGAACATGATTTACCAATTAGGGTGATAGAACATTTACCAAACCTTATTAAATCTGTACGGTATGTCCTGATTCAGAGGTTGCAAAACATATCCAGTGTGGTAGAACAAAATTGACGGGAATTATAAATCACGTTACAGAGAACGCAAGCTTAAAACGATTAATCGATGCGATTAAAATAAATAAATTCAGTCTTTTGTTGACGAGTCTACAAAGGGTGCATAAAACATTTGTGTATGGTAGTTCGTTTTCTGGGGGAGAGTGACGTCATAACTGATGATTTTCTTGGATTAATACCACTCACTGACGCAAGTAGTAACACATTATATCAAAGTGTTGTCAAGCTCTTTACTGAAAATAATATTCCTTATAAGCAGAATATGATTGGTTTCGCAGCAGATGGAGCAGTTTCAATGTTGGGGGCACACCATTCACTGTCCGCTTTGTTTAAGCAAGATAGGCTATACCGGAACTTTTTCTGATGAAATGCATTTGTCATTCGTTCGCGTAGTGCGCATCTTATGCTTACTTAAAATTACCTAGGGGCATATAAGATCTAGCAAGAGATGTGTATAGTTATTTTCAGTGTTGCCTTAATCGCATATGTGAACTAAAAGAATTTCAAAATTTTGTGAAAGTAAAACCCCACAATTATTACTTCATCCCAGCCGGACACGCTGGCTTTCCTTACATATGGTTGTATCTAGGCTTCTAGAACACTACGATGCCCTAAGACTTTTTTTTATTGATGCCACGGGTAATGATAGACTTTTGGAAAGCAACACAATTTTTCAGAAATTAAATGATGGTGAAACCAAATTTTTTCTCCAGTTTCTTGATTTTGTCTTGCCAATCTTTAACTTCTTAAATCTAAAGATGCAATCAGAAACCCCTCAGATCCACACCATTAACCGTAATGTTGAGGGGACGCTGAAAACAATATTAGACTGCTACATGAAGTAGAAAAAACCCCCTTGAAGGATGTTCAATATCGAAATCCTTCTCATTTTAAGCCTCTTGATGAACTGTAGACCTACTTAGGTGGGAAAGTTTTGCTGACTATTGAAACGAATTTAACTAGTGAACAGATGAAACAATTTAAACTTCGACATTTATTGAAAGTACCTAACAGATTTTTAAAAGGTTTCCTTTCGCAGATACTGTAATGAAAGATTCGGGGGCTCTTGACCCTAGTTGTGTTAGAAGCAACAAAATTTCATCTATTGCCACTCTGGCGTCAAAATTTCCGAACATAGTGAAAGATATTCAGGAACTTGACACTGATTGGAGGATACTGGGAAACAGAGGTAGACATAAACAGTGAGAATCCAACAGAATTTTGGAATGCCGTGCGTAATGTGAAAAAGGGGATGGGTTCACCTATGTTTCCGAAGCTGTCTACCTTTATGCGGTCACTTCTGTGCTGACCCCATTCATCCGCCAGTGTTGAGAGAGTATTTTGTACTGTAAACCGTACGAAAACTAAAATCAGAAATAGGCTGAGCACCCAAACGATCTCCGGACTTCTGCATACCAAAAGAAATACAAAATCTTCATCCTGCTATGATTTCAAAGTTGGCGCGGAGTTTACAAGTTTGATGAACAACAGTATCTACATGACTGGCGGGAAGAAGAAGAAATGGAGGAGGAGGAGGTTTAGAATATAAGACAACCTTGGTGAGTGAAAATTATTTTGTGATAATTATACTGTATATATTTTTTGCATTTAACCTTACTACATTTTCTTGAGATTTGTCAAAACAACTTCCGAAATTTTCGGCTATCTTCCGAAATTTTCACGTCAAATCTTCCGAAAAAAATTTTTTAGACCTGGCAACACTAATAAGTTCGTTCGTAGTTCGCGTTACCACGCCTCTAAAACTGAACACCCTTAGTTCCTTCTTAGTTCGATCGTTCTCTCTTCTCTCTCAGGCTTTCAGTAGGTCGTTCGCGAAGAGTGTTAGAACTGAGTACTTCCACCCGTTGTCGGTCCATTGTTTAATTCGTTTACTGTTCTTGATTACATTTTTTTTTTTTCATTTTTTTTTTTTTTTTTTTTTTTATTGGTGCCCCATTAATGGGCAAACTCCATATTATTACGGGATGTAGCTGATATAAGGCGAAAGATCGACACTGATATTTTGGGCGAAAGTCAAATCAATGGTGGTATAATCAGAGTCGTTGGCGATCGCAGCACATAAATCCTTCATAAAAAGCATGTAAGTTAGTCTGTGCGTCGGCATTGAAATCTCCCATGATCACCATCGGCACTTCAGTGTCAACAATCACATCGTCAGATACAGTTTTCGTATTCGCAGAGTACCTAATCATCGTCTCGAAGAGGAACATCTTGAGATCGAAGATGGCGACGTATCGGGTAGATGTAGACACACGTGAGTACAAATCTCATTTAGCGTGATGTCCACCAGACACATGTCTCCAACGGAGTTTTCGATCACTCCTTTCTTAACGTTCGAGTCGATCCAACATCACACACGTGTCCAAATTAATTATTAAAAAACATGTTGTGGAAGTGCTTTGTAGCTAGCCCCACGTTTTACCAAAATCAATCGGCCGACAAACTCGCGGCGCCTGGCGCTACTCCTCCTCGTCCAACTCGACCTTGGTTATCGACTTCCATCGCATCCTTCTCAACGTTCTTTAGTTTGTTTCCGTTGTCCATTACCATACAGACGTCGGCAGCGTGAGACGTACTAGTTGCAGCGCACAGCGTTTGGCCACTGTAATCGCGCGCGCGTGTGTGTGTGTGTGAGAGAGAGAGAGAGAGTTGCATTGCATTGCATTATGTGTGCGAGGCGTCTTTGCATCCGTGGCTTGACTGCAGCATCTGGGTCGTGCCCAATGGGTGCCAGAAGATAGACTAAGTCTGGTTCAGTCGACAGGTAGCCTAAAACTGGTAAAAGAAACCGCCAACGCGTTAACGAAGAAGGTGTGGGAGAAAGAAAACTTTATGTACTTTTGCAACACTGCCGCTGGAACCGAATCAGGCAACTGATGTTGCCTGTCTCAAGCCCATCTAGCGGACGCCTTGAGGCGGTCGCTCCCTGCGAGGCTCCCCGGGCGGTGACCGAGATAACAGCAACAAGTAGCTGGCTCAGCATGCTAGGAACTGGGCAAGGAAGGAATGAAGGACTGTTTTCAAATGTGAACTCTAGGGCTGGGGGCTGATGTTATTGCGAGTATGGGTTTATGGCGGGTCGTCAAGAAGTGCCCGAGGTGGCTTGACCCGAATCAGCGGTGGTGGTTCTGAGGCGCTGACAGTTGGCAGGTAAGGGAAAGAGGAGGTCGAGGCTGCAGCAAAAAGATTTACAGCCAACGACCGGGCAAAAGCTGACAAGGAAGGAACTCGGAGACCCCTTCGAATCACGTCATTCCTCACAAACCAAGGGGACCCCGACAAGGAACCGAGGGTTTTGGCTTGGCAACACCTGTTGATGGTGGACAAAAGAGACCAGCATGTGGGAGTCGCATAGGTCAGTACAGACCTGAGAAACAAAAGATATTTCGTGACTTTCGTGCGCATGGCCAGGCGGCTGCGACACGAGAGAAAAGGAGATAATTTGGTTCGGACGCTGTGAGCCTTGGGGAGGGTTTCCGTCACGTGGGCGTTGAAGCAAAGGCGCCGGCCGAGCCGAACGCCTAGATACATCACCGACTCTTTATAGGCGATGGGCCTCCCTACTAGGGAAAGGAAATGGACTTACGCGTGAAACAGATCGCCTCGGATTTCTCCATGTTGATCGTCACTCGCCATTTCCGTAGCCAGTCCGGAAGCAGGTTCAACTGACGCTGGAGCTTTGTCCTCGCAAAACGCGGGGACAGGGAGCAGCAGCAGTGATATATTGCGTCGTCAGCGAACAAAGATAACGTGACTCCGGGCAAAAGAGGCAGGTCGTTCATGTACACAAGGTACAGAACGGGGTCGAGGACAGATCCCTGCGGTATGCCGGCGGCGACAGGTTGAACTGTAGAACAGGACCCATCGACGCTCATCCTGAAGGTACGGTTGCTGAGATACGACCGAAGAAAAAATACTAAGGACAATGGTAAAGGGGAATGGGCAAGTTTGAAGAGAAGACCGTCGTGCCAGACTTTGCCGAAGGCCTTGCTCACATCCAACAGAACGGCGGCCGTAGCCTCTCGCCTGTTGGTGGCGTCCGACAAGTGCATAATAACGCGGACCAATTGAAGAGTGGTCGAGTGCTCTCTGTGGAACCCGAACTGTTCGTTACGGATGAAATTATCCAACAGCGGCGAGATGTGGGCTAGCAGGAGGCGCTCGAACACCTTCGAGATGACTGGCAAGAGAGAGATTGCCCGATAGCTTGCTGGAAGCATGCGCAGCTTCCGGGGCTTAGGAATCATTACGATGGTGGTTGTTTTCCATAGGCGGGAAAAGTACTGTAGCCGGGAGACAGGAGTTAAACAGCTCAAGAACGAGGTCAACGCCTTAGGCCGGGAGATGTAGGAGTGCAGCGTGGCACGACGGCGATTAAGTCGACACATAGGTAAAACAAGTTCATCCCTGTCGAACAGGGGGGGGAATTGGGAGGGCGAGAAAATTGTCCAGATAGGAAGTCTCGAATTTCTGCCGAGTGGACAGGGTCCGATACGCCATGGTGAACAGAAAATTGTGAACTGGAACTACTTTTTTTATTTTTTCTCTCAGTCCTTCCCAACTATGTATTTACAAATAGTTTCCCACAAGGTACAAGTTTCTTATGATTCAAGTTTAAACTTGGCTTTGTTTTTGCTTTCTGGGTGTTAGGCCATAGAATAATTTTAAATTTTCTTCTTCTTCACTTCAAGGATTAGGTTATATAAACCTGTTCTGGCACCCATCTCATTCTCAGACGACCCACATCTCTTCTACCAATGGCTTTATAGTTCAGTCCTGCTTTTGGCAATCTGTCATCCTTTGCAGATGATCCCACCATTGCCTTCTGTAAGCTGAAATAATTTCATTTATGTCCTCTACTCATGGGTGGATTTGCTGTACTGCCGCCCCCAGGCTGCTCCCCCCCTCCGCCCTCTCCTGTCTCTCTCCCTCATTCCCCCTCACGGGTCTTTTGCGTTATACGACCACAAAGCATTGGCATTGGCATGTTGTTCATCTTTCATTAAACTGAGTATAGTTCTCAGAATTTGCTATCTCTGTTTACTGATTAGTTAAAATGATATTCTCTCATTTACAGACTGTCGTACACTATACAAGAATAATTATAAGTTATATTATCGCTCCACCGTCTGTAGTCGTAGGTCATTCCTGTCTTGTCGGTGCATTCAGCAACATGTCTTTATTTCATTTAGTGCGGGAAATAAGTAGTAATGAGAAGCGAGTGCAGTTTTTGAAGGACAAAGGTGTTTTACACAAAAGACGATACTGTGCGAATGGTCATGAAATGACTCTTCAGCTGTCTGAAAAAATTTGTCTTGTGACACCGTTGTATTGTTTATTTTTTCGTGGACTAAGGAATACACCACATCGAAGCGACATGCAGGCACTGACTATTTGAACAAATTATACAGGACATCAAGGCCTTTTGGCCTCCTGAATTATAAACAATAACTTTCCAGTTCGTGAAATTAGGTTAGGTTAGGTGTTTTTGGTGTATAAAATTTGTGTTTTTGATGAATAAAATATAAAACTACTGCAAAGTCTTCTATGCAGATCTACATCATTATTTTGGTAAGTTTCACTATTATGATATTGTTACAAAACAGAAAAGACCCGCTGACTGCCTTTACCATTACTTGCTTTTGTTTCTATAATCAACTCATATAAATGACACACACACACACACACATGCACGCACGCACACACACACACACACACACACAGAGGCAAGGCTGGACACACCTTTTAACTAATCAGTAAACAGAGATAGCAAATTCTGAGAACTATACTCAGTTTAATGAAAGATGAACAAAATGCCAATGCCAATGCTTTGTGGTCGTTTAACGCAAAAGACCCCCCTCCCTTCCCCTCATCGATTTCACATCCTCTTTCCCCCCAGTTTGATTGTCTGCCTCGTTTCCTTTGACTGTCAGGTGAATTATTTTTCATGTAAAAATAAATAAACATTGATAATATAAATATTTACTTGTCAGAAGAAAATAATTAATTTTAGTTAGAAATTAAGGGAAACATAAATAAAATCACATAAAATATGGGTACAAACATTATTTATTAAATGACAAACAGAAAATACTGGAATACTGGTACAGTTATATATGCAACTCACCTAAGTTTTATCGTATTCAAAGATTATGGCACAGAAATAATAATAATGCAACAAATACTGAATAATGTTAGTTTGATATGAAACAAACGAAATTGAGATCATATTACTTGGAAAAATCTAGTTATAACAAAACTATATATGCAACTCAACTAATTTTATCGTATACAAAGATTACAGCACAGAAATAATAATAATGCAACTAATACTGAATAATGTTTGATATGAAAATAATGAAACTGAAAACATAATACTTGGAAAAATCTAGTTATAACAAAAGTATTTACAGTTTTCTTCAAGATTTTGTTTGGGCAAAGACATCAATAACTTTAGAAAAATCCATTGACGTTAACATGTCACCTTCGATTGACAGTACCGCCAGCGAGTTTAAGCAATCCTCTCCCATGTTTGTGTGGAGATATGTTTTTACTCTTCTAAGCCATGAAAAGGCTCTTTCCACTGAACAATTGGAGACAGCCGTACTCACAAACATTCTCAGAGCAATATCTAAGTTCGGATAGACCATCTGAAGATTCATCTTTACGAATGAGGTGGGAAAGACTCAGAGGTGTTAACCGCTTATCCTCCTTTGTTGGCTGTAGCTCAACCTGCTCATCTGGCATTGGAGTGCCGCTTGTTTTGTCCATTTGCCTTTTCCTTTTTTTTCTCTTCTTCACTTTACTAAAACCCTCTAGTGGAGCTTCTTCCAGAAAACATTTAAAATGAATAATTTCATCCAAGAAGGCGTTTTCTAAATAATTTGGATATTCTCTAACAAGGTTCTCACCTGCCCTCCTTAGGTCTTCATTGCTCAAGTCTTTAATTTGAGTTAACGCTTGGAATTTTCGGTTTACTTCTGCGTATGCATTCCTTCTTTATTCAAATTGCATTTTCAGGTTATCAATGATAACAATGAAAACATTCACCCTCACGTTTTCACGAGGAGTGAACACTGCACCTTTGCTTCCACAGAGTTCGTCCTGTTCATCATGTTGTCTTTTTCTCTTAGTCATGCGTTTATTCTCGTCATACACCTTCAAATGGGACAGTTCTTTGGCTTTTTCTTCAAAGTAATCAAAATTATCTCTTGTTGATTCCATGAGCTTAATTAATGAGTCATACAAGTGGATTACTGATTTAAGGTCAATGTCCATGCATTGCAGTTTCTTATTCGTGTCATTCAGCCTTTGGAGTATGAAACCCCAAAAAGTATTCAGCCATAAAAGCAGTCTCTAGCGAGTCCATTTTTATAGCTAAACCTCTTTCTTCAGCACGAGTAACTGCCTTTTGTGTTGGATCTTCGAAAATGTTCAGCAAAGTTTGATAAATTTGTTGCCAGTTATTTCTCAGAGCTTTGCAGGCGTCATCTCGTGCAAATCATCTAGTAGAACTGAGGCCTTTTAGAGTAATAGGATGGTCGTGATTGTCAGCAACTGATCTTTGAAGTAAATCCCACCTACTAGTTGATGAACTAAAAAAGTTGTACAGTTCTTCCAAAAACAGAAAAAAGTAGCAACCTGTATTGCAACATTCAGCTGCATTAGTTCCGACGAGGTTCAAAGAGTGAGCAGAACATGGAATAAAATCAGCATGACCATTCAGTTCTTTGTTTCAAGCTTGGAGACCTGAATACACCCCAGACATGTTGCTTACGTTGTCGTAGGATTGTCCCCGACAATTACTAATGTCCAAACCACTGCACTCAAAGACTTTGATAATAGCATTAAACATGTCTTCAGCTTTGTGGCCAGTATTGGGAAGGAATGTCAAAAACCGTTCAATGGGAGAATCATCTTCTTTAACATACCTTATCACAATAGCCAGTTGGTCTACATGTGTGGCGAACACATACAGACAAAAAAACCACAGCTACACCAACATAAAAAACAATCTTGAGATCCTACACTACTTACCTAAAAGTCAAAAACTTAACACCGCAGAACAATACGAAATATACAAACACTAA
This sequence comes from Magicicada septendecula, assembly GCA_034769895.1. Taxonomy (NCBI): domain Eukaryota; kingdom Metazoa; phylum Arthropoda; class Insecta; order Hemiptera; family Cicadidae; genus Magicicada; species Magicicada septendecula. Next base: position 80,679,253 of record CM068368.1, on the reverse strand, counting down.
ACAATACAACCAAACAACATACTTAATGACCAATTACACTTTAAATCACATGCACTCTTTGACACAATAATATACAACATACAATACTTCCGAATCCCGTGCCAACCCCCTTCCACCTTCACACCCCCACACAACATACCAACTAGAAAAAACCATTACAAACTCCGGACATTCAGTATCATACCTCGCTGAGGAAGGCGAACATCACGCTGAAACATCGTATGAGGAAAATAAACAAAGTAAGTTCCACATATGAAAGTGTAGTAATTAATATTCATTAGAATAAGAATAACTTCACTAATCGCGATAGCTGAGTGACAAAATTACGACAAGCGAACACTCCGAGTTCAGTGAATCATTAAAACATAATTTTACAACATGGAACATATAAGCATAAACTGCCCACCTTGTCGACAAGAGAACAACTGAGATAAAAATAAGCACAGTACAGAAGGTTTATTGACAGACGGATGACTCACGCGTTCCGCAGAAGTACAGTCAACGCCAAATATTTCAACGGTTGAAAATATAAACATTCGCCCGTATTACTTTTGGGTGAAAAACGATAACTGCGTTATAGTTAAAAATTAAGTGGAGATAATTTTTATATTTGTGTGTGCGTAATTGAACTGGCTTTTATACTTATAAATTTGTTTGAATCTAAAAATATCATTTCTTAACTCAAATTTTGCTGCTCCCCAAAATTTGCTGCCCCAGGCAAGTGCCTAAACTGCCTGTGCGTAAATCCGCCCCTGCCTCTACTTCAAGTTCTGCTCTGATATCATTATTCCTTATTCTGTCTTGCAATGTATAGTTTAATGTGCTTTGAAGAAACTACATTACAGCACTCTGAATTGGTGGCTTAGGATCTTAGAGTGCTCACTGATGCCAATAGGTGAGCACTGGAAATACTAAGAAACATTCAGTATCAGAATAACTGAAACAAAACCACCAAATCCTATCTCAGAGAGGATGAGGGTGAATCTGCTGCACCCCAAAACAGGGGCCTTCAGGTAAGTTATGGTAACTCTGACAGAAGAGTCTCTGGACCTCCTGGTAAGGGGGTTGTGCAACTAGCCAGAAACCTGTTCGTGTAAAACTTTATAATACTTGTAGTACTCAAAGCAGCCTTTGAGTAAGGTTTTAAATTTCCATTTATTTATAATTTTGAATAAAATGGCAAGCTATGGCCTAACATCCCAGAAAACAAAAATGAAGCCAAGATTAAACAGCAGCCATGAAAAAACTGAAATAATATTTTATTACTACACTAGTAAGCAAAACCAACAGTTTGTATGCTGATTACAAAAAAAAGTCAACTACTACAAGTATAGTAAAAAAATTGTAATGTTTATGATAACTAAATAATTCTTCATGTATAAACCTTTGTAGGTATCAATTATACATGTAATAAGCCATTATTTATTCAGTTGTACTTGTAATGGATGGAACCTATAGTTACACCTATAATTATAACCTGTATATTTGAATTATGGATGTGTTTATATCAAATACAAACCAAGGTTGTACACAACATATATTTAGTAAATCACACACACACACACACACACACACACACACACACACACACACACACACACACACACACACACACACACACACACACACACACACACACACACACACACACACACACACACACACACACACACACACACACACACACAACTAGCAGATGAAGTAATCTTGCTTGTAAACTTTAATGGTTTACCATTAAACTTCTTTATAATAAACTTCTGAACTTTATTACAAATTTAAATAGTTTATTTAAAGTTTTGAAAAATGTAAGAAATTGGTTGCTGTCTTTGGATAATGTCAAGGTGTTTTTTAGGTAGACTTTTTGAAATGTTTGTATCAGTTGTTTTTAGTTAAGTGATTATTATGATTTATTAACATAAATTTGACAACAATGCTTAAAATTATTTTTGTAAATACAATTTAATTTTGTTGAAGTTTTATATGGAAATGGTAAATAACTGTAGTAGTGTAGTTTATTTTATTGTATTAAGGACTTTTAATTTAGTGAAAATATACTGGTATTATTATTGTTAAATTATATGTACGAGGCGTGTTTTTTAAGTAATTACCGTTTTGATACTAAAAATAACAAGTAATATTTTTTTGAACAATTTTATGTTTACATGAACGCCAGTACATTAAACTATTTTTCAACATAGTTTCCACCTATATTGAGTCACTTGTCGTATTGTGTGATCAGCTTCTGTATTCTGTCTTCATAGAAATCAGCCACCTGAGAAGATAACCATTGCTGCACGGTTTTTTTGACATCGTTATCGTCGTCGTAGCACTGGCCGCCAAGGTGCCGGTTTAAATGGAGGAACAAGTGATAGACACTGAGCGCGATGACTGGACTGTAGGAGGGATGATCCAGTTTTTCCCAGCCAAATGACAATCAGATCTTGGGTGCGTTGAGCATCGTGTGGCCGATCATTGTCATGAAGCAGAATGATTCCCCTACTGAGCATGCCACATCTTTTGTTTTGGATTGCACGACGCAGTTTATTCAGGGTCTCACAGTATATCACAGCATTTATCGTTTCACCCCGAGCAAAAAATCAACAAGCAACACCCCCTGCCTGCCCCAAAACACAGTGCACATGATTTTCCGGGCTGAAATGGTTTGCTTGAACTTCACCTTTTTGGGAGATGTTGAGTGCCTCCATTCCATGGACTGCTGTTTTGATTCTGGTATAACATGAGACACCCATGTCTCATCACCAGTGACAATTTGGCTTAAAAACAGATCACCTTCCTCACTGTACTTTGTGAGAATAGTCAGAGCACTGGCTAAACGTTTTGTTTTGTGCAACTCAGTCAGCATTTTTGGGACCCAGCGTGAGCACAACTTCCGATAATTTAAGCGGTCTGTCATATTTCATAGAGAACACTTCTTGAAACTTGAGGAAATTAATTAGACAGTGATGAAATCGTAAACCGCCTATTCTCACGAACTTTTTCATCAACTTTCTGCACCAGGTCGTCATTAATGAAAGACGGTCGCCCACTCCATGCCTCATCGTACACGTTTGTACGGCCTTCTTTAAATGCTCTTACCCACTTTCTCACCATGCATCGCTCATAGCATTTTCCCCGTACACTTCACTTATCTGTCGATGAATATTTCACTTTCACGTCTCTTGCATTTAGGAAACAAATTACAGCCCGTATTTCACAATCGGCGGGACTTTCAATGGTATGAGGCATTTTAAACATGCACAGGAAAATGTAAACAAAGACTTCTGCTCATGTAATGGCGTCTGTAGCAAGCCAATAGATGCAGACACTAAGTGCACATACGCATGCGCAGAACGGCGATCGCTGCGCTGTAGCGGCTATATAGCGAAACGATACTTACTTAAAAAACACGCCTCGTACATATAGATTTTTGACCAGCTATCACATCTGCTAAATGAAGGTAACCTCCACACAGCTTGCTAAGGAGGTATCTATTTGTAGAATATGTACTGTATTAGTTTATTTGAATGTAAAAAAGTCTATAGTAGTGTATTGTTTATACTGTGTGAATTCATTGGAAATGATTGTTACTGTTGTTTGTATATACTACAGAAATAAAAAATTCTATTCTATTCTTTTCTATACATAATACAGATAATTAATACGTTTATGTTTATACAGTAATTATCAGAAAAAGAATAACATATGAGAAATATTTCATTCACCCTCTTCTAGTCAAATGGTAGACCTTCTTTCACAAGTTGTATTCTGTCATTACAGATAAGGCTGTGGTACTGTGGTAAGGAGTCCTCCTTTAGCAGATGATAAATTTATCACATCCTCCTCAATGTGATAAAAGCATGTAGAAGATTAAGGTTTCTTCTTTACCTTGAGATGGGAATTTAAAAGTAGGATGCACCTGTCACTTAGTCACTGGTCAAAGACCATTACAGAAGTAGCAGCAGCAGTTGAAATAGGTGCATTTACTACAGGGGTGTTACAGAACACTAGGAGTAAATGTTGCATTAAAGGTCCTTTTGCAGGAATACTGAATACATAATAAATACATTATTTCAATTTTTAAATTATGTAAATTTATATTTAATTAAGATATTATTATATTGTTAATAATAACAATGGTAGTTATTATGTTTATCACCATCGTTATCATCTACAAGCATTAGTTATCGATCCGCTCCAACTAGTAAAACTTTTGTATCCTTAAATTTTTCATTACTTATCATATAATAATAATAATAATTATTATTATTAAATATTATTATTATAAATAATTATAATTTTTATTATTATTATTATTATTATTAATTTTGCCTGCTATTGTACAATTACAATGGTATCCAAATATTTTGAGCAATAAAATGGCTTGCAGTTTAGAAAAATTCCAATTATTTTTTAATAAATTAATTTTTGCAGTCTTCTTTCTTTATTTTATTTCCCTCAAAAAAAGTTTCTCATGTGTATACATGTGGATATGTTTAGGTGCATGTATATGTATGTGTGCATGCATCATGCATACACACACAAACACTTGTATACAAATAATGTTGAAATATGTTTTTCCGTATTCATGTATATATAACCCACCCATATTCAGAAATACAAAATCAGATAAAAAATTCCTAAGTAAGTAGTCTCCCCTTTACTAAATGGCTCGGGATATGGAAAAAAATGTACAAGATACTAAGAGTTAAAAAAAAAGGATTGATATATATTAAAATACTCTATTGCTTTTGTATACAAAATATTTTTATATTTGATAAAAAATGAATTAAAAATAATCACATAAGCTATCATTTTTTAACTTTACTTTTACTTGTACATGGTACCTTTTGACATTCCTTTTCTCTTAATAGTTGCCTTCTATTGAAAACATTTTTCACATTCATAATATTTATTGTCACACACATTCATAATATTTTTAAAATTCAGCAAAAAAAGATCCTAAAAACAATTTAAGAAAATGACACAATGTTAAACATAAAAAGAAAAATTCATTTACTTTGCATTAATAATTAAACTTAACAATATCAGTGGGTTAACACAATACATCACCAACTCCATCCCATCAAAATAAAAAAGGGAGTGTGTTTCTCTAGCCAGTGATCAAACATCCCTCACCCCCTTATAATGAATTACTTAAACATCTTCAGAATCTGCTTTCTTTACTGTCGACACAGGCCTGTATTATTTGTCCACTATGTATAAACAGAAAATTATGTGTCAAGTTTAAGACACCCATGTACTCAAAGTTATGGTTTAACTCATACCATTTTATGGTTTATGCAGTTCTGTAGCAATGGTGAAAGTGATTAAGGATGAGGAGGGAGAAAGTCAAAGTTAAAGTCTATTAACTTTAACTATTATGACTATTAGTTAAAGTCATGACAAAATTATTAGAAGTTTACACTAGTGAAAACTCACAAAAAATGCTTTGAGTACTGAACTCAATCACAGTTGAAGCTAAGTTGATGTAAGATAAACTGCTTCAAAGTTTGTATCATTATGTATTATTAAGATATTAGGTCAGAAATAATTATTTACAAGCAAAGATCTTATACATCTGAATGAGGAGATAGCCACATCAGTACAAGAAAAATATACTTAGATGATCAAACATACTGGTTTTGTGAGTAAGGTTAGTTCGTTTCTGTTTTAGGACAGAATTATTTATTTATTTATTTTTAAGTTACATTCATGGAATTCATGAGAAACAGAATCATGTCTGTGAATCAATGAAGCATAAAAACAATTTAAAAAAGACACTGTGGACATTAGTATGAGGTTATTTTGCCAAACATTATGCCACCGACTTGTTATAATATTATTATATACACACCACCAAAATCAGTAAAATCAAATCAGTTCTCGTTGATAGGATACGTCCCACAGGCATCTATTTAATTTATATTTTTTGATAAATTTTGATGTTATTTCATGGCCCATTATGAATTGTAATTAAAACAAATTAATAATAAGAATATTAAAAATAATAACTGATAATGATATTTGAATGCATTATGTAAACAAAGAATAAACTAAACAAAATATTAAACTGAAATTTTATCTGAATCATTACTTATTAAATATAAACTAAAGAATGAATGTAAGTAAAATTAAACAGTAAACATTTATTAAATGAATTTGCTCTAAAAACTGTACTGTACTTGCTCAAAAATGATGATTTGATAGACAGCAAGCATATGCTTGATCAAACATGCACGATGCACGATTCCTTGACATCCGTCAACACTACACACGATCCATCCACACGTTGTGCGGCTTGAGCTGATGGTCTTGCTGGACTCATTTTTCGTCATGCACATCCTTCAAAAAATACATGACGTGCGGATGCATGTCAAAGCTACGCACTGTCTTTTTGACTTGCTGTCCGTCATGACGTCCAGTGGGGATGGTTAGTTCATAGCCGGCTATATGAATCACAAGTTTTGGTAAGTAGAAGATAAGATCTATTTAGATAAAGCTTTTTCTCTTTCTAAAATCGCCTTTTAAAAGTACATTACCATCTGAAAGTGAGAGGTACCGATACTAAGTGTGACGTGTACAGTTAGAATTACAATTATTCCTTATCTGTGATAAAATCTGAGAGTACAGACATAAATGGTAAGTCTTTCAAGGGAGTTTTCAAAGGATTTCAACACAATGAATTGTGGAATTTGTGCTATCAGTTAGATGAACCTTTGGAAAGCTATACAAAAGAAGGCAGTATCAAGTTAAGTAATTGATAATATTATATTCTTGCAGATAGATGATGACGGAAAATAATCACAGATCTGTAGTCATAAAAATTGTATACTTGTTCTACAAACAAACATCAAGTTGTACAAGGGTCTGGTTTTTCACTAGTATTTGTCCTTTGTATATGAGGCATGTCTATGTCTTTGTTACCATTGGATGTTGTAACTGGGCATGGCTTTTCATTAGAATTTGTCTTTTCCAAATTAGACATGTCTATATCTTTGTTATCATTAGACGGTGTAGGTAAGTATTTTCGTATCTGTGGAATAAAAAGGTTTGGATTTATTTTTGAAATATCTTCTGGTCCTGTAATGTAACTGACTATTAATCCAACTATTAGACCCACTAATAGACCACAAGTATTGTAATACATATAAGAAAGTTGATACATTAGTGGAACACTCTCTTCTGCAGCCACAGGTGTGCCTTCGCCAACATAATGTTGAAGATGTTCAATCACTCTGCAAAATGAAACTGCATTACTGTTCAGAAATTACACCATATTTTGTACAGAGTTAACTTTCATATTTTAATGTTAAACTATTAATATAAACTAACAAACAAATTCGCAATGACTTCATTTAACTAAATTATTTTTTGTTTTTATAAGGATGGCCCCATACAGAATGTAAGAAGACACAACACACCGAGACTTAAGATGGTTACATACACAAATATGCCCTCTTCTGTTCTGAAAAGCATACAGTTTCTGACTGCTTAAAAAGCCATCTATGGCTGCTGCTGCTGTTGCTGATGATGATGATCATTATCATGGGTGTAACTTGGGGCCCAACTGGGGGGGGGGGGGTAAAGCTTCATTATTCAAGGGTGTAGTGAGACCATCTATATAATAAAATTAATAAAATATATTACTGTATATACAAAATTAGAAAGTTTAGTAATAATTCTTAGTTAGTAAATGAGGGACAATTTCATTTTTTAATGATCAACAAAACTTTCTACATAAGTTGTACTTCCAGTTATGTTTACCTAGAACAAATATACTGTAGGCCTATAAACATAAACAATTTTCAGTTCTTTCAATTCTTATACCCAGTTTTTGTAAACGCATCCTCTCCCTTAGGCACACTGTCACAAAATACTTGGCAGTAGTAGCAGTAAGCCGAATCAGTCACAACACAAAGAAATTTTCAAATTGCTGGTCAGGCAATTTTCAAAGAAATTAAGCCATTGTTACGACAGTCTACTTGATCATCGTAGGTACAGTGGAAAACAAAATAAGTACAAGACACCAATTAAGTCACTAATCACCAGCTTTAATTTTGACAGTTAAACAGTTTGTAATTAACAACACAGTTTACTACAACAAATCAAATAAAAATTGTTCACACGCAACTAATATTAAACACAATTGTATTACAATTATACCGCCTGATTATAAAACACAACATTTCACTTAACTTAAGTGTACACAGTAATAACTTGAACCACTCTATAAATAACTCGCACTAATACTGAAAAACTAAGGCCGCTGCCGTCGTGTATTTATATCCCCGCTCACAAACCAGAAGCTTCCAACCTGCGTCTTATCTCTAAACTACGGTGTAATTAATTTCGGCCTTGACACAGTCCACGTGGCTGGCGACTTCGAGAAAACTCTCATGGATGCGTTGACAGTCACGTATGCCACATACATTAGAGCGAGATTCTTCTGGCACATTCGACAAACACGTAGACTGTTCTATGATGTCATAACACCGTGTTACTCCTTTGCGTTTCTTATCTCCCATTTCCCAGCACTTATCAACACAAAAAACCAAAACAATCACAACAATAACGAATTAAGAAAGAGACAAGTGATGTGTATTTTAGCAGACTACGTACACGACCGAGTAACCAACCGCACTTGTATCAGTAATCATTAACAAATAACAGTTCCAAACGACCATCTTTTAAAATTCATGAACATAGCCATCGACATCTTGCGGTGTTCCAAAACACGTCTTTGTTTGTGTAAAAGGCACGCATTGTATTCTAGTTAATTAGGTCTCTAGCGTTTGTTTTTTTTCTAACAGAAATATTATTTTGATGTATATCATTCAAATCTGTCAAACATTCCCCTTACAAGTTTCTTCGGAAGAAATAAGAGTACTAAATTTATGGCAACTAGTCGTCTGATAACAGTACAGACATTGATAAATAGTGCTTACTGTGCTTGCAGGCATAGAAACTGTCTCCTGTTTGAATATTTGTTAGTTTTTATTTATAAACAACTGGAAACAAAATTTTATAATGCTTGGAACAAGGGGGTGGGGCGAGTGCCCCCCTTGCTCCTCCCAAGTTATGCCTATGATCATCATCATCATCATGGTGTACTTTATGGTTATTTTAGGTATTTTGGAAGAAAATGATAAATACAGGGATCTTTATCATTGTGTGTGTGCGCGCGCGCACGCGCGCAGTGTTTTTGTGTATATGTAAATAAGAACATCAAGAAACAGATAACATGTAAAGTCTGTAAGAGATACAGAAGTTTGAAAACTGGTACTACTTAAGTTTTAAATGAGTTGTATGGTTCGAGTATTCATCAAGAAGTAAAATATCCAAGACAGAATGAAATCTTTCATTAATAATTTTCCATATAACTTGTAAGTTGTATTTATCAAGCTTATTCCTCTGTAATTTGATGTGCCAGTTCTATCACCTTTCTCAAAAACAGAAATAACCTTGGGTACTCTCGTTCACCCAGGATCCTGCATCATCCTATCCAAACCAGCTGCTTTCCGATTCTTCCTGGATCAAAGTGATCGTTTTACTTCCTCAAATGTTACTGAATCTACATCTATGTCCTCTCTTATGCCTTCAGCAGCTTCCAGGGGAATGTTAGAGTCATACCACAGTTCCCTGTAATGATCAATCCATTTGTCCTTTGCAGTCAGATTCAGATGCACTGTCGCCCCTCTCTTCTTGGTTAAGCCACTTAAGTATTTGTACATACTAACATTGTTTCTGATACATACTAACATTTATGTACTAATATCTGTACATTCTTCATTGAGTTTATACTGTCATACAAAATGTAGTAACAAAAACAATGTTACATAAAAGAAATGAAACTGGCTTTTTTCTGCATCAAGAGTCTACATTGTGTTTCATCCACATTATGATAGATTGGTCTTAAAACAGTTGTGAGTAGATTGCCATCATCCAGCTCAGAAGACAAAAATATTTAAGAGAAATCGCTAAAGACATGCTGATATAAAGCCATTTTGTCATACCGTATTCTGTGTAAGACCATCCTCATTCTATAGATTTATCGGGAACATTTACCTAGATATACAAATGTTATATTACAACGAAGCTCAGCAGACTTATGGCTAACGTAGAAGGTCCCACTGCAAACAAGAGGCGATTGTTGATGGCAGTCACAGAATCCATCATTCTGTATGGTTGCGAGATCTGGGCCGATGCACTAAAGATGGAAAAGTACAGAAAACATATGGGATCGGAGCAGAGAAGAGGAGCCTTCAGAGTAGCATCCTCTTACTGGACAATGCCAGAACCAGTAGTTCTGGTGACAGCGGGAGTGATTCCCATAGACCTGTTGGCTCTAGAACGGAAGTATTTATTCAAAAGAAATGAGGAAATTGGAAGATATGCTGCAAAGCATGAAGCCAGGGAACTCACTCTCTGGCGCTGGCAAGATCTTGGGATAGAGAGGAAGATGGACCGCAAGGCTCATACCAAACTTGAAGGTATGGATCTACCGCCAACACGGTGAGATCAACTATCATCTGACCCAGTTGCTCAGTGGCCACGGCAACTCTAATGCCTACCCCCATAGAATGGGAAAAGTGTAAACCCCAGCATGCCAATACAGAGACTCTCCTCACGATGATGCATCGCACACGTTTTTCAAGTGCTGGAGATTCGAAAGACAGAGGATGACACTAGAAATGGAGCTCAGGGAGTTCATGCCCGAGAGCGTAGTTGCACTTATGCTTCATGGTAAGGCGCAGTGGAACCGCATCAATGCATTTGTTCAGTGGGTCCTACTACTGGAAAAAAAAAGGCAGGCCCAACTTGCACCCAATGGGCAGTAGTAGACGAGAGGAACATCTAGAAGGAGCCCAATAATGGCACAATAGGCTCCACCTGAAGTAATGTGCTAAGTAGTTCCAGGATGGATATGAATGCCTGAATTAGAGGTGGGTTTTTAGTGGGTGAGAGTCCCACACACCAGAGGAAGCACAAGCCTCTTCTGATGGTGCATAAAGCATTTTTCCCCCTCTAAAAAAAAACTATTATTATAATGGGAAATGAATCATATTATTAAAAACCAGGAAACTCAAAGTATAATTCCTCAGGCTTTCATGGCCGATGTCAGATGTATGGTTCATGTTATCCGGGCTGTTTGGCCGTGGTCCATGGTTTATTACCAAACCAAACGTTTCAGCAGCTCCAATGGCTGCCATCATCAGTAGAATAAAAATCCTGAACGTCCGGTGTTCACGTACAGGCCCACAGTACTGTGGTATAGGCTGAAGCTGTCCTGTACGGCTATTTTTGTTTTTGCCACCGTACTGAAAATAGGTAGTTTTTAAAACATGCTGGAAAAGCGCTGTAATGTCTGCCAGAAAAAGGTTAGCTAAGTGGCCAAGGACATCATCCATGGTCACCATGGTGAACAATAAAACCACGTCAAAGCTGACCATTATGTCTCCAGGCCGCAACGATAACCCACCGAGCTTTTCAAGAAAGTGGGTCGATGCTGTTCAAGAATAGCCGTTACTGTAGATTGGGACAGCCGGAGAAGTCTTCCGTAGCTGAGCACGCGCTCGCCAATCCCGACCATCGGATCCGCTTCGATGAGACGAGGCTCTTGTCGGCGGTGAGTGATTACTTCCCTAGTCTTCATATGGCGTCTGTCTTGATTCACAAGCATGTTGCGATCGCTATGAATCGGCGGGGCGAAAGCATTGCACTAAGTACTTTATGGCATGGCGCGATGTGAGCCTCTCACACACCTTCTTGTTTCTGATTGGCCGATGATGATGTTCTTACCTGTGCGGGGGTTAAAATTAGCAAAAAATTAGCACAGGTGACATTGTGGGAAATCATTAGCCTTCCCCACAGTACTCCGCAGAAAATTTTTGAGTACCTAACGGCATACCGTAGTGCGAGCCAATCATACACCATCTTTATTGTGATTGGCTGATGGTGTCATTTTTACCTGTACGTGGGACTTTGCTGAATTTATAAGTACAGGTAGCATGGCAGGACAGCTTCAGCCTATACCACAGTACTGTGGGCCTGTACGTGAACACCCGACGTTCAGGATTTTTATTCCACTGATGATGGCAGCCATTGGAGCTGCCGAAACGTTTGGTTTGGTAATAAACCATGGACCAAACAGCCCGGATAACATAAACCATACATCAAAGTATAATTATTTTCAAGTAATAAATATTGTTTACAAAAAGGTCACAAATAAATTTAAAATCAAATTCAGGACATTTCTTTGAACATAATTAATTGATTAATTGGTTAATCAGATTATATTTGATTATACTTACAACTGAACATTTATACTTACAGATGTCTTGGAGGCATTGTAAAGTTTGCAGGACAGTTTTCGATTGTGGTAATTTTCCCTGGAAACTTGAGTTTTCCACTAGCTATTGCAGACTGTGCTCCAAAAATGAGCCATGTCATGACAGCAAGACTGGCTGTAGCACCAGCCAATGCACCCTAAAAGATAATACAAGCTTATAATTTTTTTTTACAGTTTATTGATTGATCTCCGACTCACATCTCTGGGTAAGAGAACACCTAGAGAAATAAAACAGATAGATACCTGCAATGTTAGACTATGATGAAGTGTGAAGAATTAGTATCTGAAATAAGAAAAAGATAGATATGGTACTTAAAAGTTTAGACCATTATGAAGGGTGAAAAATTAGAATCTGAAATAAGAAAAAAACAGTACCTAGTTGTTCGTATTGTTTCTAAAAAAATGTAAGAATGAGTAAAGTGAGGGGCCTCACCATGAAACTGTTGGAGAAACATGTACAGAGACATTATTCAGGTGACAGATATTAAGAGAATTAAGCGTTGAATTTCTTTTTAGAAATAGAATAGCGATATGGAGTCAAAGGTATATATTACATCTACTACAATAATTCAGTGAGCTAAGTCTCCTGACATTATTATACAAAGTCATTAACATCATTCATAGAAAACAAACAAACGCAATAAAACTATCATTATCATAAGTGATTAATCCTTATTTAAAAAATAAAAAATTTAATAAACTGAAATTTTGACTATAGCAAAAAAACAGCCAAATGAAAACAATGGTGAGCTTTAACAGTCTGCTTCCTAAGTTACTACATTATTTTTAAATACAGTGTTAAAAAATATATACTTTTGGAAACTACAAGTAAGAGTTCTTAAACTCCATAAAATACTAAAAGTAGAAATACTTAGGTTTATGTACGTTGCTGGTCAGTTTTCATTGGAGCTATTGGTAGACCAATTAGAAAGTTGGTATATAATATTGTAACATAACAAAATTATCACACTAAACATTTGAATTAATGTTACATGAATAAAAGAGAAAGTTCCATAGTGAGTGAGAAGAATAAATTGTTTAAGGATTACACTAGAAACTGTATAATTAAGTCTATAAAATGTTAATAAAAATGGAAAATAATAAAGAAAACCATTAATTAAAATAACCTACTATGAAAAAACCAGTTAAACCAGCAGTATACCCAGTAGATTGGGGAAGCAGTACAAAAAGGGAAGGACCATAAAAAAGGAAATAATCTGTCATGAAACCATTTTAATAAGGAAACTACTAATGTGATATTTGAAGAAGGGACGAAACATATCAAGATTCCAACAAAGAGACCAGAAACAGGAAGAGATATGCCAAAACAAAATGTTAATCATATAATAAATACCATGAGACAAAATTGAAACCGATATAGGTAAACCCCAAACAAGTTACAAGATACAATACTATAAAAACAAATTGTATATTAGTTGTAAGTGTAACATGTCAAAAAATATGTCAAAAGAGACTACCATAGAGTAGAACTCACTAAAAAGACTACCAGAGTGTAAAATACAATAAAGTGAAGTGAGATAACAAAATTAAGGAACTACAGAGTGTACAGTGAGAAACATAGTTAAAAAATCTATGAAAAAATCTTCAATGAGGTTTAAGTATTATAAAAAGACTACCATGAGTGTAGAATAATAATAATAAAACCATTGAAATGAAAGACGGTCTAAGGACTGACAACATTACTAGTAATAAGAGTTTTAAATTAGATATAAGAAGGACTATTACATATAAAATGTTTTCTTTAATTATAACTAAATAAATGGTGAGGACAAAAATACCAAAGGACAGTTCATAACTGAAGGTATGCCTAATATTAAGATGTTTATTATTTATTATTAATTAAATAATATTTTAGATGTAAGGTGTAAATAGATACACGAGGTTTTTTATCACAGTTAAAGTGTTTTCATAAGAATAAAACATACACAAGACAGTTAGTGACTGACAGTGTTACTAGTAATAGGAGTTTTTTATGTTTTCTAATTAAATTATGTCTAGGATAAGCTATGTTGTTATCATTTGATGATACAGGAAAAAATAATAGGAATAAGATGTTTTTGTTAAAATTAGGTGATATATGGAAAATAGTTGATAATAAGATGTTTTTGTTAAAATTAGGCATAAGATGTTCATGTTATGGTTCAATGATGTTATTAGTATAAAGAAAGTTTAGTAGATACAAGATATTCTATTGTAATTAAAATCATGTCATTTAATTTTCCATTGTGTAAGTCAGAGAGGCAAGTAGGGCATAAAAATGTAATAGTTTTATTCAAATCAGTAAACCATGTATAATGTACAAACAGACCCACCAAGACACTATGTTTGTAAACACAGAATGGCCTATAAACCAAAAAAAAAAAAACTATCTATCAAAGAATTAATCTATGTAATAGGAATAGAATTCAATACATACAATACAGAAATTGAAAATATAATTAATACAGATGCAGTTAATAGCAAATAGAATGACAAAAGAAAGAAAATTAACTTCTTTTGGAAACAGTCAAAAATAGGCTTATGATAGTAATCAAATCAGACTAAACAGCAAATTAATCAATATTGAAATGTTTTAATAACCAAATTATTAACAACAAAGTAATTACGGAGTTATTAGGTGTATTCCAGAGAAATATTATACCGAAAAAACAAATAAAAACCTTTAAAACACTGAATTTGTACAAAATATGAGACATACAATTATTATGCAAAATTGTAATTTTTGGGCTTAAATGAGTTTGAAACAAACCCAGCTATATATCAAAAGATGTAAAATTAAATAATCAATATTACTGAATAGTTAGATTCATGTAAAATTAAGAAATATTTGAAATACAGTAAAAAATAAGAAAACTTGTTATGTATAGTTAGATAGTGAAACAAGTCTTAGACAGATATTTTATAATTAAACAATATGAAGAGGAAAAAGACATACCACAAATTGCCCTAAAACGACAACGTTGCGTCGATTAGTCTATTGTTAATCGCAAAGCTGAACAGTTGAAAAATGTATTAGTGGAGTTTTGAAAACCAAATAATTTATATTAAAACCAAGTGTGGTTATGTGGCGTGTAACGGAGATGAACTAACAAGTGAATAATATTATCTATCTATGTCTAACACTTCACAAGTTTCCAAAAACACAGAATAACACCATAAAACTTAACGCCAGAAGTCGACAGCCATTTGAACAAATTTTGGAACGAATTCACAAAGAACCAACACACATATTTGAACATCACACTACACAAGAGATCCATCCAGAATTCGACATCGCAGACGACGAGGGGACATTCAACACTATATTTTGGAACAACACCACTTCGCAGGAAAAGGGAACATCGTTTTATTTCTGTGGGAGAAGATCTTCAATTCCAACGGCGTCATAGCAGTTAAAACGAGCAGACGGCGGCCATTGCTGAATTTCTATACAGACGATCGACCAGTGCTGCCTGGAGCAGAGTGACGTCATTTCTTCGACTTGGTTCGAATTTTAAATAATTTCTTTCTAATTGACAATTGTAATAATAATTCTGTTCTATTTCAGATATTAACATTTAGTTTAAGAATACCTGTTAAATGTATCTTGTTCCTTGCCCTCTGACCATTTCGACTCGTTAAAAGAACCATAAATTTAAACTTGTAAAAAATATATCTGTTGATTTTTCTCATTGCCGACTGTGGCGAATATTAGCCAGTGCCTGGGACATGCGCAGTTTGACTGGCGCACAATTTTGAATGAATAAACGCAAATCAGTATTCAGTTACCAGCATTGTTTTTATTTCTACCATTAATGTTATTATTATTTTTTATTAAGCAAAAACATAATTCACATTGAGAGAATAGATATAGGAGGAAATTACAAATTCAACTAATTAATTAATTGTTAATTAATTAAATTAAATCATTCAGTCAAATTCGATACAAGCACAAGAAAAAATATTTGCAAAATTTTTAAAGTTTGATGTATTTATTATTTATCAATCAAACACACCTAGTTATAACATATTCTTATCATCAATATCTTTATATTTTGTTTACTATTACACTTGTAATTATATTACAATTTGACTAGCCTAACAGTGAGACTTAAAGGAGTCAGACTGACCCAGTGATAAACAAAATATCAATACGTATCAACAAATACACACACATATTTCAATTTAATTATATTTTATTTTATTTTTATATTTAAAATTATATTACAAATTGGCTTGCCCAACTAGTGGGGCTAAAGGAAGAGCACAATACCTTTGTTATCACCAAAGATACACACACAATATATCTCTCTATATATATCAATTATTTAATTTTTATTATATTAGTAATTTGTAAAAATTTATATGCTACAAATTGGCGTCCAACTTAAGGGGCTTTAAATAGGAGATAATAGTGTTATAAAATAAGGACGATTGTCCAATTTCCTATTTTTAGCTTGGCAACGGTCAACAGGTCGGAAGAGGGAGCGAGATGCACAGGAGAGCTACATCAAGAAAAAGGGCTATGGAGGCCGAGCAGGAGATAAACATGGAGGATAAAGAAGCGACACCAGTGGAAGATGTGGAGTTAATGTTACCGCCAGCAGAACCAAATAAGCCTACACCACCGGAGAAATCCACCGCAAAGGAAGATACAAAATTTGATCAAATGATGGAGATGTTACTCCGAGAATTTAAAACAACGAAGGAAGAATTAAAGGAAGAGTTGAGTAATAAAATCGGAGATACCAACAAGAAAATCGAAGAAAATAGTAAGGAAATGAAGAGTGATAACCTACGATTGAAGGAGGAATTAAGAGAAAGCAGTAAGAAGATGGAGGAGAAGATGGAGGAGAATAGTAAGAAGATGGAGGAGAAGATGGAGGAGAATAGTAAGAAGATGGAGGAGAGTAGTAAGAAGATGAAGGAGGAAATGAAGAATGATAATCAACGATTGAAGGAAGAGTTGGGCAATAAAATTGGAGATACTAGCAAGAAGATGGAGGAGAAGATGGAAGCAAACAGTAAGAAGATAGAAGAGAAGATGGAAGAAAATATTCAGAAAATCGAGGAGAAGATGGAGGAAAATATCCAGAAGATGGAGGAGAAAATGGAGGAAATAAAAACTGACAATAAACAATCGAAGGAGGAATTGACCCAGATAAGCCAGAAACTGGAAGAAACCAATAAAAAGATGGAGAATAATAGTCAGCAATTGAGAGAAGAATTGAAGGAGACAAACCAAGAGAACATGAACCGGTTGGACGGAAGAATGGAAATATTGAAGGAAGAATTGAGCCAGAAGATAGCTGAAAACAATGAGACAATCAGCAAGAAAGTAGAAGAGGAAATAACGGTAATCGAACAAAGGGTTATCAGAGCTGACGAAAAATGGAGTCAAACCGAACAAGAAGTACGGAGTATCAGGACAGAAATAAATACGAAGGTTAACACCATTGAAGAAACGACTAGGAAGACATTGGAGGAAAAACTAAAGGAAACACGGGAAGACTGGGAGCGAGTGCAGGACCGATTCACAGAGAAATGTGACGGCATAGAAGCTGCTGTGACCAGTATCAACAGTCAGGTACGACAGAACCAGACAGATATAGACCTATTCCATAGTCGACCGACAACCATTACCAGTTGTCCCAACAGTGAAAATCGTGAAGGGATTAACTTCAGGTTTTATAAAAATAAACCCATGGAATTCCTAGCAAGAATCGAGGAATACTTTGCCAAACACAGAGGTAATCGCTGGAGGGAGAACAAGGAGGTGCTGGACGAATCGTTCAAAGAAATAGCAGACAATTGGTGGATGGCGATAAGAGACGAGGTGACCGACTATCAACAATTCAGAAGGCTATTCAAAGCCAAATATTGGTCTGAATCAACGCAAAATATCGCCAGAGACGGGATATGCCATGGGAAGTACCACCCATATGGAAACCAAACTTTAACGGCGTACTTTTTGGGAAAGGTGTGCGTGGCCAAACATCTAGAGCCCCGAATACCGGAAGAATGCCTGGTCAGCAAACTCTCATACCACTACGAGGAGGATATTATCAGAGCCAGACGAAACAGTCAAATAAAGATGGTGCAAGCCATGACCGAGCTTTTAGAAACGTACGAGCACGAAGACTATTACCGTCAAAGTCGCAGGAGATATGAAAAGCAGGAACCAAGGAATAACAACAATAATTTGAATAATAATAATAATCGGCAGAACGTGGGTAATAATAATAATTATAACTCCGCCAATCGGAATAATGCCGAGTACAATTATAACCCTAGAAATAACAATAATTTGCCGAGGCTTAACCATAATAATAATAATAGTAATATTCCTCGTATGAATAATAATAATAACAACAACCACAACAATAATAATAATAATAATAATAGCCGTCCCCAAAATAACAACGGTTATTATAATCATAATAGTAACTATGTTCCAAATGGTCAGAGGAACCCCAACCTTTCTAATAATAATAATTATCATGGTAATTATAACCGAAATTACCCAAGTGGAGGTAACCACAATTACAGGGCATATCGACCTAATGTCAACTACATCCGAGCAGAAGGCAGTGGACACAGGAGGTACCAGCCTCAACGAAGGAGCCGATACTACGAGTACGAGACTTTCCAAGGGAGCCAGGGAAGTAATCGGTACAGAGAGTACGAGCCCAGACGTAGTTCCAGCCTGGATAATCAGCGAAGACTACCTGTAACAGAAGCCCAACCAGACGATCGAGCAGAACCAAACGAAACAGCCTCAGGACTTCCAGCTGACGCTTCCAACGGCCTGACCCGTAATGAAGCGGAACATTTAAACGAACGGAGGCAGTAATAAAATCCAATAACCCTTTACTGCTCCAATCTGCTGGGTTTAATCAAGTAGGTATGAATGTGAAGAAAAACAGAAAAAATTTTACCATAATATACAGCAATTATTTAAAGGATATCCGTAAGGACCTATTAGAAGAAAGTGAGCTTAATATTAAAAATAATGATAATGAAATAATATACATAATCGCAGAAATTGAAGGTATTTCTGTTCCTATAATGATAGACACTGGAGCCAATGTCTCCATAATAAATCGAAATGAATTGGACCGGATACAGCAGGAATGCCATAAAAACTTACCGGTACTACCTATTAATAACATTGTACTTGTAGGAGCTACCGGCCGACAGAACAAGACCATAAGAAAGCAGGTATCCCTCAATGTCAAAAGTCAGGGCATTAGTGTGGATATGATATTTCTTGTTGCAGCCGGATTACCTTTCAACATAATGATAGGATGCGACATATTGCGCCGAAACTCAGCAATTATCGACTTGTGCCGAGGAAAGGTATCACTCTTTGCTGAAGGTTCAACCTGGATAGCCAATTTAACTGATAACAAGACTTTAGACTCCAAACGACTTCTCGACCACCAAAATAAGGTGAATTACTTATCCAACCACTCAACAAACAACAAGCCAGTACATCAAGATTCGGAGGAAGACCTATGGAAACAAAAGATCCAAGAGATACGTAACTTCCAGTGCCACAATACTAACGAGCAACTAACGGAAGACCAGCGGAATCAATTGGTAGAAATATATGAGAAATATCGAGCTGTATTTTCTGACGAACCTGGAAAGATCCGGAACTACCAATGCTCAATACGATTCAGAGAACCGGTAGAATTCAACCGAAAGTCATACCCAATAGCACAATCTTTGAAAGAAGCCGTACGATCAGAGATCCAGAATATGATCCGTAGAGATATCATCGAGAGCAGTCAATCGCCATACACTAGCCCAATTGTGGCCATACAAAAGAAAAATGGGAAGGTAAGACTTTGCCTTGACGCTCGGGAGATAAATAAGATGATAATAAACGATCGTACCTCACCTGGCGAAATTGATGAAATTTTGAAGAGGTTCCACGGAACACGATTCATTACCACCTGGGATACGGTATGCGGCTCTTGGCAAGTGGAGTTGCACCCAGCAAGCCGGCAATACATTGCGTTCATCTTCGAAGGGCGCAATTATCAGTTTAAGAGGTTGCCCTTCGGGTTGGTGAATTCAGTAGCTGTTTTTGTCGCCTGTATGGATCATATACTAGGACCAGAAGCGCTCCAATTCACAACTGTCTATGTTGATGATCTCCTAATAACATCAACCAGCTGGGAGGAACACTGTTATCGTGTGGAGTATGTTTTGAAGAAGCTTGCGGAAAATAATGTCACCCTTAAACTGGACAAGTCCAAGCTTATAGCTAAAGAAGTTCAATTCCTGGGTTTCCAGCTAAACAGTCAAGGAATAACACCATCAACAGAAAAGGTAGATGCCATACAACGATTCCCTACACCAAAAAACAGAAGGCAACTACAATCATTTTTGGGCCTATGTAACTATTATAGGAAGTTCCAGAATAATTATTCCGAACTAACAGCCCAGTTTCAGTACCAGTTATCGTCCAAGAATAAATGGCGATGGGGTCAAGAACAAGACGAGACCTTCAAATCAATTAAAGAGAAATTCTTAGATGCAGTAATGCTCAACCATCCAGATTTTAACCAACCCTTCTTTCTAAACTGTGACGCTAGTAATATTAGCTTGGGTTCAACACTGTACCAAGAAGATGAAAGTGGAAACCATCTAGTAGTGAGCTTTGCTAGCAGAACCCTTAACCAGTGTGAGAAGAGCTATAATGTGACGGAGAAAGAACTGCTAAGTGTAGTCTTTGCCTGCGGGAAGTTTTGGACGTATATCCTCGGATATCCAGTGACCGTCCGAACAGATCACAAGTCAATATCATTTCTAAGAAGGTGCAAATTAAGCCATGGTAGATTGACCAGATGGGTACTCGCCCTACAGGAATACGATATACAGTGGGAGTATGTTCCTGGGAGTAAAAATGTAGTAGCCGACGTATTGTCAAGAGTGAATCTGGAAGAACAAACATTCGAAGGCGAAAAGGAGAGCATTTTGAAAATCTATAACATTATTAAGGACAGATCTGATTTAGAGAAGATAGTGCAGGACATCAGCAAACACCAGCAGTCCGATCCGAAGTTAAACTCTATTAAACTTCGTCTCTCCAACCAAGATGACACAATAAACAAATTTTATTGTATACATAATGGGATTTTATTCATCAAGACATCCCTTGACGAAGACGTTTGGAAGATCATGATCCCTACTACAATCGAAAAGGATATCATCCTGGACTATCACCTACGATACGGTCACATGGGAGCCATGAAGGTGATCAAGGCAATAGAAGAGAATTGTCACATAAAAAGTATCAATAGAAAAACTAGAACTTACCTTAAAACCTGTATGATATGTCAATTGGTGAAAACCAACAATGAAAGAAAGGAAGGTATGATGATACCAATTACCTCACAAACCAAACTGGAAAAGGTCTTTCTGGACATATGTGGTCCATTTCCCCGCAGTGGCGGACGCCATCGATACAAGTATATTGTTATTATGATGGATCATTTTACAAAATTTACAAAACTATACCCTGTGAACAGAGCCACCACTCTGAAGACTCTAGGAATAATAACAAATCATTACATTCCAGAGGTAGGAAGCCCGACATCCATAATCACCGACCATGGAACGCAATTTAAGGGTTGGCGGTGGAGAAACACTCTGAATACATTGGGCATTAAGACATACAAGACGTCTGTCTACCACCCCAGCAGCAATCCAGCGGAGAGGGTACTGCGAGAGGTCGGAAGAATATTACGGACTTATTGCTATAATCAACAAAAGAAGTGGCAAGAATATTTATTAGCGACTGAAGAATTCCTTAATTTGTCATATCACACCGCTATCGGTACCACTCCATACACGGCAATGTATGAAAGACCACCTCCGAGAGAAATACAAGACATAATAGAGTTCCCCAGGAGTCAAGAATACAAATTCAATCGAATTAGATTCTACAATAAATTGGCCGAAGACCAGGAAAGGCGCAAGAACAAATATCAAAAGGCTGTTAAGAAGATAATAAGCTATGAAGTCGGAGAAAAGGTACTGCTAAAAAACAGGGAATTACCCAGTACTTTGGAAGGCATTACCAAAAAGTTATTACTGCTGTATACCGGCCCATACCTGATAATTAAAAACAATAATAACAATACGTATGTACTAAAGGATATCATTTCGAATAAAGTAAAAGGAACTTATAATCAGTTGTCTATTAAAAAATATTTGGAGGACTCATAGTTGTGAGATAAAACTATTATGAAGAAATTGTGAATTTTGGTAAGAATAAAAAATAACAAAATTCAAAAATTAGTAAGTACAACTTACACCAAATATCTGAAAGAATATTGTGAACGAAATAAGAATTTTGATGGAATAATAATAATTACCAAATTCAAAATATCGTAAGTACAACTTACACCAAATATTTGAAGGATTATTGTGAATAAATAAAAAGAATTTTGAACATAATAAGTTTCAAAATTCAAAAGCAATAGTAGGTACAAGCTACACAAATATTCAAAGACTATTATGCAAGTAAAAAGAATTTGGAGGGAGATAATAATTATCCAAATTCAAAATAATTAGTAAGTACCACTTACTCAAACATTCAAAGACTATTATGAATGAAAAAAGAATTTTGAGAAATAATAATTTCAAAATTCAAAACAATAATAAGTACAACTTATACCAAAATATTTGAAAAACAACTATGAATAAGAAAGAATGTAGTTGAATAAAAATATCTAAAATTAAAAGACAGTAAACTCACATCATTACTCATACAAATGATGAGAAATAACTCTGAAATATGAAAAAAGATTTTGTAAGAAAGAGATACAAAATTCTAAGGGAGAAAGGAAACCAGAATGTCATATGACTTAATCGAACAAATTAACCAAACTCACAAAGAAAATAATTTAATAAAAATGGAACAATGAAGAAGGACCAGCTCACTAAAGACCAAATAGTGAGACCAGAAACCAAAAAACAAAAACCTGATACTAAGAATGATAATGCTGTTACAACAACCACTGTTATAGTGAAAGTGATAAAGAATTAATTCATGTTATACCATGAGCAATAAAAGTAACTCAATGGATACCAGATGGTAGAAAGAGTAAATATAAATACTACTTACTATGTAAACATGATGAAATGTATATGATACCACATGCCTAAACCACCTAATATGGAATAAGCTTTAAGAGAGAAGAAGAGTCAAGTGTATAAAAGTATTAATTAATATAACGTATTATGAAGTGAAGAATCTAAAGATGTTTATTTTAGTCAAAAATGACTACGTTTACTGTTTATTTATTTTTATGACTGGATGTAGAAAATGCCATCAGTCTTATGTGTTGAGCAGAGATGGTAATACCTCTGGACTCAATTGAAGTATTGGACAGCAGGGATTGAAGCCAAAAGTGCCACTCTGAACTGTTCCAATTAATTTGTTAGGGAGTAAACATACTGGTGAGGAAGCACCAAATAAGAAGGAATATAAAATGATAATGTTATACACAAGATTGAAGATCACTTATCAATGAAAAAAGAAACTAATGAAGGAGATACACATCAGCTGAGAGGAAGCAATGGTGGAAAAGGAAGGTATATAAAGTGAAAACATGTAATCACGGAGAAAATGTAAATACAAAAGAATTAGTAGTAATTATTTCATCCATACAGAGTATGATCTGAACTAATCACTTTTACAGGAGAGCATATGTAACATAACAAAATTATCACACTAAACATTTGAATTAATGTTACATGAATAAAAGAGAAAGTTCCATAGTGAGTGAGAAGAATAAATTGTTTAAGGATTACACTAGAAACTTTATAATTAAGTCTATAAAATGTTAATAAAAATGGAAAATAATAAAGAAAACCATTAATTAAAATAACCTACTATGAAAAAACCAGTTAAACCAGCAGTATACCCAGTAGATTGGGGAAGCAGTACAAAAAGGGAAGGACCATAAAAAAGGAAATAATCTGTCATGAAACCATTTTAATAAGGAAACTACTAATGTGATATTTGAAGAAGGGACGAAACATATCAAGATTCCAACAAAGAGACCAGAAACAGGAAGAGATATGCCAAAACAAAATGTTAATCATATAATAAATACCATGAGACAAAATTGAAACCGATATAGGTAAACCCCAAACAAGTTACAAGATACAATACTATAAAAACAAATTGTATATTAGTTGTAAGTGTAACATGTCAAAAAATATGTCAAAAGAGACTACCATAGAGTAGAACTCACTAAAAAGACTACCAGAGTGTAAAATACAATAAAGTGAAGTGAGATAACAAAATTAAGGAACTACAGAGTGTACAGTGAGAAACATAGTTAAAAAATCTATGAAAAAATCTTCAATGAGGTTTAAGTATTATAAAAAGACTACCATGAGTGTAGAATAATAATAATAAAACCATTGAAATGAAAGACGGTCTAAGGACTGACAACATTACTAGTAATAAGAGTTTTAAATTAGATATAAGAAGGACTATTACATATAAAATGTTTTCTTTAATTATAACTAAATAAATGGTGAGGACAAAAATACCAAAGGACAGTTCATAAC
The DNA here is from genome assembly GCA_034769895.1 of Magicicada septendecula. Taxonomy (NCBI): domain Eukaryota; kingdom Metazoa; phylum Arthropoda; class Insecta; order Hemiptera; family Cicadidae; genus Magicicada; species Magicicada septendecula. The sequence continues at coordinate 80,654,304 of CM068368.1, read as the reverse complement.
TGAAGGTATGCCTAATATTAAGATGTTTATTATTTATTATTAATTAAATAATATTTTAGATGTAAGGTGTAAATAGATACACGAGGTTTTTTATCACAGTTAAAGTGTTTTCATAAGAATAAAACATACACAAGACAGTTAGTGACTGACAGTGTTACTAGTAATAGGAGTTTTTTATGTTTTCTAATTAAATTATGTCTAGGATAAGCTATGTTGTTATCATTTGATGATACAGGAAAAAATAATAGGAATAAGATGTTTTTGTTAAAATTAGGTGATATATGGAAAATAGTTGATAATAAGATGTTTTTGTTAAAATTAGGCATAAGATGTTCATGTTATGGTTCAATGATGTTATTAGTATAAAGAAAGTTTAGTAGATACAAGATATTCTATTGTAATTAAAATCATGTCATTTAATTTTCCATTGTGTAAGTCAGAGAGGCAAGTAGGGCATAAAAATGTAATAGTTTTATTCAAATCAGTAAACCATGTATAATGTACAAACAGACCCACCAAGACACTATGTTTGTAAACACAGAATGGCCTATAAACCAAAAAAAAAAAAACTATCTATCAAAGAATTAATCTATGTAATAGGAATAGAATTCAATACATACAATACAGAAATTGAAAATATAATTAATACAGATGCAGTTAATAGCAAATAGAATGACAAAAGAAAGAAAATTAACTTCTTTTGGAAACAGTCAAAAATAGGCTTATGATAGTAATCAAATCAGACTAAACAGCAAATTAATCAATATTGAAATGTTTTAATAACCAAATTATTAACAACAAAGTAATTACGGAGTTATTAGGTGTATTCCAGAGAAATATTATACCGAAAAAACAAATAAAAACCTTTAAAACACTGAATTTGTACAAAATATGAGACATACAATTATTATGCAAAATTGTAATTTTTGGGCTTAAATGAGTTTGAAACAAACCCAACTATATATCAAAAGATGTAAAATTAAATAATCAATATTACTGAATAGTTAGATTCATGTAAAATTAAGAAATATTTGAAATACAGTAAAAAATAAGAAAACTTGTTATGTATAGTTAGATAGTGAAACAAGTCTTAGACAGATATTTTATAATTAAACAATATGAAGAGGAAAAAGACATACCACAAATTGCCCTAAAACGACAACGTTGCGTCGATTAGTCTATTGTTAATCGCAAAGCTGAACAGTTGAAAAATGTATTAGTGGAGTTTTGAAAACCAAATAATTTATATTAAAACCAAGTGTGGTTATGTGGCGTGTAACGGAGATGAACTAACAAGTGAATAATATTATCTATCTATGTCTAACACTTCACAAGTTTCCAAAAACACAGAATAACACCATAAAACTTAACGCCAGAAGTCGACAGCCATTTGAACAAATTTTGGAACGAATTCACAAAGAACCAACACACATATTTGAACATCACACTACACAAGAGATCCATCCAGAATTCGACATCGCAGACGACGAGGGGACATTCAACACTATATTTTGGAACAACACCACTTCGCAGGAAAAGGGAACATCGTTTTATTTCTGTGGGAGAAGATCTTCAATTCCAACGGCGTCATAGCAGTTAAAACGAGCAGACGGTGGCCATTGCTGAATTTCTATACAGACGATCGACCAGTGCTGCCTGGAGCAGAGTGACGTCATTTCTTCGACTTGGTTCGAATTTTAAATAATTTCTTTCTAATTGACAATTGTAATAATAATTCTGTTCTATTTCAGATATTAACATTTAGTTTAAGAATACCTGTTAAATGTATCTTGTTCCTTGCCCTCTGACCATTTCGACTCGTTAAAAGAACCATAAATTTAAACTTGTAAAAAATATATCTGTTGATTTTTCTCATTGCCGACTGTGGCGAATATTAGCCAGTGCCTGGGACATGCGCAGTTTGACTGGCGCACAATTTTGAATGAATAAACGCAAATCAGTATTCAGTTACCAGCATTGTTTTTATTTCTACCATTAATGTTATTATTATTTTTTATTAAGCAAAAACATAATTCACATTGAGAGAATAGATATAGGAGGAAATTACAAATTCAACTAATTAATTAATTGTTAATTAATTAAATTAAATCATTCAGTCAAATTCGATACAAGCACAAGAAAAAATATTTGCAAAATTTTTAAAGTTTGATGTATTTATTATTTATCAATCAAACACACCTAGTTATAACATATTCTTATCATCAATATCTTTATATTTTGTTTACTATTACACTTGTAATTATATTACAATTTGACTAGCCTAACAGTGAGACTTAAAGGAGTCAGACTGACCCAGTGATAAACAAAATATCAATACGTATCAACAAATACACACACATATTTCAATTTAATTATATTTTATTTTATTTTTATATTTAAAATTATATTACAAATTGGCTTGCCCAACTAGTGGGGCTAAAGGAAGAGCACAATACCTTTGTTATCACCAAAGATACACACACAATATATCTCTCTATATATATCAATTATTTAATTTTTATTATATTAGTAATTTGTAAAAATTTATATGCTACAATATGCATACACAGAATGGATAAAATATTATTACTACTGTAGAAGATTACATAAAGCATATGTATGGAGTGTAACCTTATATAGTCACGGAATATGGACTCTGAGGACTGAGGAATAGAGGAAGCTGAAATCATTTGAGATATGGTGCTACACAGGGTGAATCCTAATCGCAAAAGTCAATCATGCTCTTGACAGGGTACTGACAGGAGGGGGGAAGCTGTAAAACTAATACATAACTATCAGAATAATCAAATCACAAAAACTCTTATACAAATAATCACTAATATGCATGACATGTGGAATTGTTCATTTTCTAATAATTTTATGTGATCTTGCCTAAACTATTTGAAAACAAATTCTGCTCTTTGATTTTTTTCTAAACAGTTTTCAATTACTTGGTCATAAAAATTTGGCTCTAACTTTACTTTTAACAGCATTGATTTCTCAATGGATGTAAGAGCAAGTGATGGCCTCCTTTCTTGGCCTTTGTTGACCTGCAGTATGTCTCTATCCCCTTGAATGCAGGAAATGAACACTCTGCTGAAGATGTTACAGCAGGAATGGTTACTATCAGTCTTATAAGTAGAAAACTTCGGGCAGACACTAACTGCATCAATTCAGTAATATTCTTAGCTCTAGACTCGGATGATTTACAAAAATCACGTTCAGTTCAGTCTTCAGTTGGATTATGTTAAAAAATGGCCCACAGTTTTTTTCTATACTTTTTAAGTCACTATCTGGGAAATATTTGCCGTGAATTTCAAATAGATGACAGTTTAGAAGGGGGGGACCAAACGTTTTTAATAAACTCAAAGTGGTCACTTATTTGAATGAGGATGTTGTTTAAAATTTCACTAACCATATGTTTGAAACACAGCTTATCTGAATCACTGGCACAAATTCGAAGTTAGCAGCTTGTCCCTCAGCACAGGGCTGCAGAAAATGCTTAGACCCCTAAAATTTCCCCTGAACACAATATTCTCGGTAGGAAATTTCCCAAAAACTAACACGAGGGTTTATTATGTTTTACCAACCAATTTATTCTATGTGATGAATGTTAAAAAGAGAAGTAATAAAAATACAGGTTGCAGGCACTTAATTTACTCAACAAATTATCTTATGAACAAGAAATACATTAATAATGTATCTTTTGCTTTCCCCTTGCATGTCACTACCTGATTCTATGAGTCATTACTCATGAAGAATGATGTTGCTATCTTTGTTCTCATTAGGATGAATATTTCTTTTCTTTTCAAAACTTATTTTAAAGAGTAATTCTACTTAATAATTATAAAAATGATGTGAATACAATGTCAGTTGATATTTTCATCGTGATTTCTATTTTTCATCACTGATAAAAATTTCCCCAGGCAGCCCGAACCACGTTACTGCACCCCTCCCTCAGCATAAACACTTACTTCTCGTTCACTTTACATATATGTTTGTAATGTCCTCGTCCCTTATTCTCTTAATATTTTTAGAGAATTTTTAGCACAGTAATTTACATCTGACCCTTCTGTTTGCAAAATGCTGAAGATAACATCAGTAAATGAGAAAATTTTATAAAACACTATAAATAGAAATCGACTGTTAAACTTTTCAAAAAGAAGGGCAAAAGACCCTGTGCTTTTAAAACTGTCACTTCCCCAGTCATCTAAGATATCTAGAATATCATAGTAGAAAACTTTTAATATTTTATGGTATTCCTTCATGCTGGTCAGCCGTGACGTAAAATTCCATCTTGTCAGTTTCCTAAAGGAAACATTTTCTGAACAAAACCCTGAAAAAAGCTGTTTTCCTCTTTACAAACTTGGAAAAAAGCTTTAATACCTGGCATATTTTGGAAGAACACTCAACATTCCTTTGCGTCGGAGAAAGATTGTTGAAGTGTTAAATTCAGTAAGTGGTTGTAACAGTGAACAAACAGTCCAATGGATAGATTTCTTACACCTGTTAGTTCAACCCATTTACTTCCCCGCCCATGACAGTTGCACCATCATATGTCTGTACCACAAGCTTTTTCTCACCGTTGTATTCTTTAAGACTTTTGTTAACATGTTCAAACAGGGCTGAAGTAGTAGGTCTCGACTCACATCAGTAAAACTAAGAAATATTTCTTGATCTTCATTATTCTTGTCAACTTGTATCCTAAGCTCAAACAGCTGGTGACAATATTATTAAATTGATTATAAACCGGCCTGTTAGGCCATAGTTGGTTGCAATTTAGTAGTGACACCATCAGTAGTAAATAGCAACTGACCACAGACCAACAGCCCGGTATATAATCAATGTAATAATTCTTGTCAACGCCAGTCGAAAGTTGTGACTTGTTTATAATATCAGATGTTTTGTTTGTAATAAGAGCTACAAAGTTTGTTTCTTCAGTCTCATTTTTTATTGCCTCCATAAGTACTGAACTGGCTGCAGCAATCAAGTAATTGCTGAATCACTCAAAACGGAAAACTGTGGGCTTCTCTGATTGGGTTGCCAAATGACCATCAATCTTACTGATATAATAAGTAAAGAAATTTTATATAATTCTCTCATTTAACAGAAGTCTGAGACTCATATATTTGAAATGGTAGCTCTTGATTTGCCAAATACCACACATCATCTGGAAGGCGTTTAGAAATTTCAAGATTTTTTCCACTATAATACATTTTATTGTTTTGTCTCCAAGTCACGCTCTAATACAAAGGTACAATCTTACCTATTTTTTATTTTCCGTCGTGCGACTTCGTATCAATATGGAGTCGATCATCATCAATAATATCAATATCGATACGAAGTCGCACAATGGAAAATAAAAAATAGGTAAGATTGTACCTTTGTATTTTTTCCACCTTTTAAATTGTGGAGTGAATTACTGATTTGTTTATGCTCATCTAGTTGGTGGTCGGTCTATGTTGTTCTGAATTTTTGCAACTGAAGAAAAGATCATATGCTTTTTTCAATGTCTGATTTTGGTGCTAACTGTAGTAAGGCTATGTAACAGTGAATAAGCACTTAACATTGCAAGGTGCTCATCAGCAGACTCATGTTCTATAAAAAATTGTAATATGTGTTGTGTTATGATATTTTTGCAACAACTTCCCATAGAGTAAGATGTTTCTTGGAGGACACATAAATTGAAACACATTAAAATGAAAACAAAGGTTTAGGACAGAAAATGTGTGATTTTTTTATTTTAACCATTGTAAATTCAAAGTGATATGGATATTGACAAACAATTGTCATTAATGCAGTTATATTATGTATTTCTGAAAAAAAAATTACATACCTTAGTATTAGCCCAAGGAAAAACCATCCCAAAAAGAAACAAAAATAGTAAGGCTCCATGAGTTACACCACCAAGACTTATAGCCATCTGAAAAATAAAATTATTTTTCGTTATTAACACACTGTGATTCATATTATCTTATATATTTGTATTTACTATTATTATTATTATTCTGGCTGTACAATCTTTATCAATTTTCTGGAACCAAAGATTATAGAATGGATTGAATTCTCATCTTCCACTGCTGCTTGTCTAGCCAAAGATCTTCAATTTCTCTGTCTCTCAATATAGTCTGAATTTCTTCTATTCAGGTGATAGGTGGCCTTCCTCTTTTCCTTCTTCCTGGTGGGGTCCAATCCATAACTCTCCTTGGCAATCTTTCCTGTGTCATTCTTTTTGTGCGTCCATACCAATGTAATTTTTTGTTTGAATAAAATCAACAATTGAATTTTTCACATTCATTCTGTCCTTAATAACCTCATTTCTAATTTTCTCATGTCTGGGTACTCTTGCAGAACATCTCCAAAAGTCCATCTCTTGGATAAATATTTGTATTTGTTATAATACAAAAAATTACCTTACTGACATTCTTGAAACTAACTCTAGAAATTGTAACGGACTGCTTATTAGTATCATAACTGCTTACTATCGTCTCATTTTACACTTATTGGTACTTTACTCTGCAGCTTTCAAGACTTATGTTAAATAATTCAGTCTAATAATGTTGTTTAAGTAGTAATAACTCTAACAAATTAGATAAAATTGAATTATTAAGTAATATATGTGGATATTAATTTAACACCTCTCTCTCTCTCTCTCTCTCTCTCTCTCTCTCTCTCTCTCTCTCTCTCTCTCTCTCTCTCTCTCTCTCTCTCTCTCTCTCAATACATCTATCTGTCTATCTCTCCCTTTCCCAAGCTTTCTACCTCCTGCTCTAAAAAGAAAAAGAATTAAAGTATTATTTACCTGTAAAATTCCACCAAGTTTCTCAACTACAAGTACCATTAGAACACAAATGATGCCAATAGCAAGAACAATCAGCTTCATAATAAATGAAGCTTGAGTATCTGAGTATTTTCCAGGCTTGCAAAGTATTACAAAGTCTTCATAGATTGTACCAGCAACTGTATTCAGACTAGCGGACATTGTACTGTGAAAAGAGTATAAAAGCTACCTTTATCAAAATAACAGGTGAGAGTATTAATTCTAAAGATTAAGAATTAAAAGTTTTTTTATAACATTTTTTTTCTTCTCTGTTATCAGGAATATATCTGTACCTCGGAGGGATACAACACTATGTCCATTTTTTTCCATATTGACTTTATTACAGAGTTAAAATCAGCTTTTCTCATATTTCTTAGAGGAATAGAGCACTATGTCCAAAACCAGTTAGAACTGGATATAGCATGTTTTAAAACAACACCAAGTCCACTTTCATTTAGAGGGATAGAACACCATGTGGACTTGGTGTTTTATCCTTCTGAAGCATGTGAATTACTACTGGACATAGTGGTGTATACCTCTACACAGCCTGGCGGATTGTTAGTGAACTAAGAGTACTTTTGACAGTTCTGATGAGTTTACATAGTTGGATGTATTTTAAGTCATAATATTTGCTCTTTTTTAGTAATAGTAAGAATAATGAACCATAATTCTCGTGGGAGAAAGATTCTGGAACTATTGAAAAGTTCTAAAAAAGATTCTACTACAGGTAAGCTACTGTTTAGCTCATTATTTTTAATGTGATATACATAACCACAAATAGTTAATGTAATGTTTTGTTATGAACCTAAACTTCAAAATATTATTTTTTACATGTAATATTATAAGACTTGTTTTATTTCAGAACCAAATCATACAAACAGCAAGGATGTTGAAAATGAAGAGGATAATGGAGATGACTTGAGTTTCGACGAAGATGATGATGACTCTGATCGGGACAAAAATTATGAACCGCCAAGCTCTGAAACGGATTCCAGTGATGATGTCCCTGTATTTAATGAAATACAAAATGAGGTCAGTAGAAATAAAACTAGTGCTAAAACAAACTCAAATGGACATGAGCTACGTTTACTTGAGGAAGACTTATTTTTAAGCAGCGACAATGACAATATTGCAGGAAATCAAGTAGGCCTAGATTTGCAAGGAACAGTAGGCGTAAGGAGAAAACTGAAAAATAAATCTATTTCTACTCAGATAGGTAAAAAACGTGTCGTTCATACCAGTGAATGGGCATGTAATATTCAGAAACGTAAATATTCTGCAGGTGAAGAATATATTAGTAAAAAGGGTAAAGTTGTCCCTGCCAGAATTATTAAACCTCCTTGTTCTTGCAGACTGAAATGTTCTGAAAAATTATTACAAAGTGACAGACAGGAGATCTTTAATGCATACTGGAGTCAGGAGAAGGGAAATGACACAAAACGGCAATTCATTGTTTCATGTGTAGAGAAGCATAGTACTGTCCGTTCAAGAAAACGAGACCTTGCCTCCAATAAGTCAAAACAAAATACTCTACAATATTATTTTACAGTAAAAGGCATACGAACTAGAGTATGTAAACTTATGTTTTTAAATACACTATCTATATCAAACACCGTGGTAGTTAATGTTTTGAAAAATATTGAACCAGGTGGAATTGTAAAAACCGATCAAAGGGGTAAGCAAACTCCCGTCAATAAAACACATGATGACACTGTTGAAAGTGTAGTAAGACACATCTCTTCCTTCCCAAATTATAGCAGTCATTACACTAGGGAAAAGAGTGATATGAAGTATTTGGGTCCGCACCTGAACATAGAGAAAATGTATGAACTGTATGTAGAGGATTGTAATGAAAATGATTTCAACCCTTTGTTAATAGCTAAAAAATGGCTCTACTACGATGTGTTCAACAAAAAATTCAAGTTGAATTTCAAACCACCAGAAATAGACACGTGTGATACATGTGATTATTTTCAAGCAAAATTAAAAAATAATTTGACTCTAGATGAAAAAAATTCTATTGAGGAAGACCATAATGCACATCTGGATGAATCTAAATTAAGGTATGATTTAAAAAGCGAGGACACCAAAAGGGCTAACAATACCCTTAAGGTATTAACGGGTGATCTTCAAAAATGTTTGCCGTCACCCCTTATAACAAATTGCATAAGCTTTTACAAGAGAAAACTTTGGACGTTGAATTACACCCTTTTTGATTCTTCTGATTCGTCAGTCCATTGTATTATGTGGGACGAATCCAAAGGAGCTCGTGGCGGAAATGAAATCGGATCTGCATTACTGAAATGGGCAGATACCGTCATTCCTGGCAGTGACATTGAAGAAATCATTCTGTGGTCGGATAATTGTTACGGCCAGAATAAGAATATTAGTCTTATTATGTGTTTCTTTTGGATACTCAATAAGTATCCTCAAGTAAAAATCATCACTCAAAAGTTTCTACTAAAGGGCCACACGCATATGGAGGCGGATACTGTCCATGCGCTGATAGAGCGGAAGAGAAAAAAACTTAACAACATGACAATTCTAACGCCCTGGGATTGGCAGCAGTTAGTCAGACAAACCTCAATGAAATATACTCTGCATAATATGGAACTGGAAGATTTTAAAAATTTTAGGTCTTTGTACGATGTCAAAATATGTGAAAATCCGCCCTTTATTAACAGAAAAAAAGATGTCAACAAAGAACAAGTTCTTTTGTCAACCTGTGTTCAACTGCAAGTAAAACAGAACAGCATGGGAACTCTGTTTTTGAAAAGTAATTTTGCAAATGAAAACCAGGAGATTGACCTTGTTAGGTTTCGAAGGCGACACCTTACATTGCCAAATGATTTGCAACTGGTAACACAAAGTCCAATACCAATATCACAACAAAAGTATAATGATCTATTGGCATTACTACCATATGTTCCTACAGTTTGCCATGATTTTTATAAAAACTTAAAGCATACTAGTAATACCACTAGTGAGTACCCTGAAGGAGACTTACCTGATGATGACTGAGTTTTTTGCATCTAAAATACCATTTTGGTTGAATACATAGATGTATTATTTGTATTTGTAAAGAGAATTATAAATAAAATAGTTAAATACATTTTGTAAGTCAAATAGTATTGTGGTTGTTATTGAATATCCCACATTAGGTCTTATAGTACAATAACTTTATTAGAGGGATACAACACCATGTCCATTAAAAAGTAAAAAAAAACCGTAAAAAAGGTTTTTTTTTTATTTTATAACAACTGCATGATGTAAATAACAATAAGTAGAATGTTCTGGTAAAATATTGTTTCAACATCTCAATAAATAGCTGTGCCAATAACACTTTTTGTTGAAAAAAAGTTTAAAACTCCTCTCCTGTAAAGTTATGAAAATGGATATAGTGTTGTATCCCTCCGAGGTACAGATATACTTTCAAAGCACAAACTTGGGCTGCAAGTTATAAGCATTCTTATTGTTCCCAGAATAACATTTGACTTAATTTCTAAATTAAATGTTTCTTATTTAATATAAAAATATAAATGTGATCCTAACCTTAGAGCAGCACTGACAACACCAGAAATAAAAAGTCCAGTTAAACCTGGAAAACGTCCAGCAACATCCATAACAAAATATGGTAATATTTGACCAGATCGCTGAATCACCTGCAAAAAAGTAAATGGTAAACATAATTCTAATTATATTTAATATAAAACCATAATTAAAAAAATAGAGTATATGTTCAAATAAATTTAGTTAATATGACAAACTGATATTGAAACCAGTAGGTAAATAAAAATGTTATTGGCATTGAAGAAGCCACATCAGCATGTCTTCATCCATAATGTAATATGCTGGTATTTGTTTTAAAACGCATTAAAATAGCTTGTGCCTTTAGTTGCTCAGTTTAGTCATTGTGCTGATTGATAACCAGTATAAAAACAATGTTTTTAGTTTTCAAAATTTATTTATCAAACTCCAAAAATGTATGTTGGCACAGATTTTGCCAAGTTTACTCAATTGAAAATGGAACAGAAATAAAACAAAACATCGGTAATGTAACTGTAGTCTTATAAAGTAGATAAGTGTGGATAATTTATTTCTATTATTTACATTATTTATCATTTACATTTTTTATTTAATACAAATATAACAGAAATATAACTTCTATCTTGAAAATACATTTAGGCCTACAAAAGAAAAACATTCCGAGTTACATCTGATGTGTTTTTATCAAAAGCAGAGTGGTCTGTTGACGAAGAAAGTAAGTTTAACGAAGTTATTGTTTTTAATTTGATTCATACCTACTAATAATATAATGACTATCATAAAATGCTATATTAGTTTTTTATTACTGCACAAAAAATAATAACTAAATGATTCAATAACAATCTGTTAAATACATTTTAAATATAAAATTCATACATATATGCAATAACTTATCAAAGCAACATAACGAAGGTTTTGTTTAAATTGTGACATTATCATTTTTATGAATCAAATTTTATGATGTAAAATGCTATCACTGACTGAATGCTTTTGACTTTTTACTATATCAGAAAGAATTATTAAAGTTACTTACAGGTTAATTGGCAAAGATATTTCACTTAAATACGCTTAGTAATGGTTTAAGTGTTAGTAAATAATAAATAATGAATGCACATATAATAATAATAATAATAAATTAACTAACTCATGTTAGTATATGATTGAAATTTTAAATTAGTTCTTAAATACTGAAATACTGAATTTAATACTTATATACAGTAAAGAATATAACTTATTTGTCAAAAGAATATCGTAAACAAGACAAAATTTTATAGTATTTTGTTCATGCAGAAGTTAGTTAAATTTTGTTAGTGAATCAACAATGTCACAGAATGCAAACAAATTTTGTATAAATAATTTAGCATGAAATTCCATACCCTTGTAGCAATAGGATCACAGCCATGATACTTAGCGTAGATGATTAGCCCGACAAATACTGTTAGACTTTTAACTATAATGATTCCAATGCCAAACCAAATCATAACTCTAAAAAAAGTATTTCAAAAGTGTTAAATAGAACAAAGTGGTAACTGTCATTCTTAATGAATACTTTTAAAAGTGAAGTGAACACAACAATAATTATTTTGTTAACTGTAATGACTGACATTTGCAAACTTAGTTAAATTAAAACACTTTGTTTTGTTTGTCCTAATCAAGATTTATTTGTTAGTTAAATCTCCCAACGAGTATCTACAATGGTTCAGTATGAAGTCATGAGATAGTCAGGAACACAAGAGAACAAACTGTTCTGCATAACCTACTTACTTGTGTTCACAAAACTGACAAATTCTGCAACTGTCCTTTCTGAAGGACATAATGTTAATTTACTTATTCATGTACTTTTTGTTGGCTACCAAACTTTCCACACGACTTTCGACATGTTTTAACTGCTACAAAAGAAACATTTAGTAGTTTTAGTATCTAATGAGATACACAGAAATATTGCTGTATCTAGACACTACTAAGAAGTGCATAAGTAAGTTCAATTATTCATCTTGTTATTTGAATTACCAGTCTCTGTAATTCAAACTTTTTCATGTTTACTTGCAGAACTGCTACTCTTCATGCTCTGGACGAGGCCTTTCAGTGTCTTCGACCCATGGTTTAGGACTTGAAAGTCCTAATGGTGGAGAGACTGAAAGGCCTCATCCAGAACATGACAAATAGCAGTTCAGCACGACAAAGTTGGAATTAAGTTCAATGAATTAAATATCACATGACCAGTATGGTAGGTAGGTAATAATTGTTTATAAAATTCTTTTATTACTAAACTTGTTATTTCAAACTTTACTTGTGGTTTATTGGATAATGTTTCACATCTAGTGTAAGAGATAATGCAAGTTTGAACATAATGTAAAGTCTGTATTGTATCAACAGAGCAGAGAGAAAACAAATTAAAAAGTTGTATATACTGCTGATTACCGTTATTATGGTGGAGACTAGGCAGTAAGCTTGCCATCCACATCCCTCCCACAAAATAAAAAAAATCTGTCAAACCAAGGTTAATGTCTGAGATTTGGTTTAAAAAGATAAAATATTATTCAACTCTTGGGGCTTAGTAGACCAATGGTTATGGTGGCTGGCTACTAATCTAGACATCCTGGGTTCAATTCCTGGGCATGCCATAAAATCAAAGTGAGTTTTTTAGCTCCCATGTCGAGTCAGTATATGGAAATGAGTACCTAGAATAACATCCAGGTGTAATAATGGTCGGCTGAAGAGTAGTGCTGGCCACACAATCTTTCTTGTATGGTGAACAGCTGTAGTACCCTACCTAACTCCTAGAGGAGCCGTTATTTTTTTTATCGGCCATCTAAGGACCACATGCCAATTTCAATTCTTTATTCTTTTATTTTTCTCCAATATTCTTTCATCTTTTCACTGTGCCTCTTCTTCCTGTCTTCAGTCCACTTTGAACCTGCATTTTTCTCTCTCCTACCCTGGACTCCTTCCATTTTTAACACTTTTGCCTGAAAAACTTCTCTTTCAATCGCTTCTTCTGCTTGTATATATTTTTTTTTCTAAATCCTTTTGGACTTCTTTAATCCAACTTGATGTTGACTTCTTCCTCCACAGATATTAGAAGATCCGCTTTGTTAACCTATTGTCGTCCATTCTATATAAATGTCCAAAGAATAATAGTCTTCTTTTTCTCATTGTTTCTGTTATATTTTCTGTACTTTGATATATTTCACCATTACTTCTTAATTTCCAACCTTCTGAAGTTTTTCATGGGGCTAATATTTTTCTAATAATTTGTCTTTCCAATATTTCTAGTTTGTCTAAATTATAATTCAATGCTAGACATTCACTTGCCCTTTCCATCTTATGAATCGTTTCTTCCAGGGGCCGATACAGATATGGGCAAACTGGGCAATTTCCCAGGGCGGCAGATTGTTAGGGGCGGCATATTTGACCAAAAAAAAAAAATATATATATATATATAAATTAAATGACTTCAGATAATCGTACTTTATTTTAACCCCGCTTTCTCCTACTTATTGATAATAGTCAAATATTCAATTTCCAAATTCCTTCTTCCCTCAAAACTAAGACAATTTTTAAATCTTCGCAAGAAATAACTAAACTGATTTATTCCTTTAAATAACTCTCCATCCAGTCGCGTACAAACACATGTACTGTAACGTTCTTGTTACTACTATATACCGTATTGTACTTTACGACACCGGAACACAAATATTTTAGGTAATAATCGTAAAAACTATTTACACGAGCCTAAGCTAGCTTTCCCCTGTATCAGGCTTCATCAGAACACGTCATGGACAAAATACAAGAGTTCTTGTTACATAGCGACATGTAGCTCAGTAAGATTACTTACATTCTTCTCAAAATCTTTACTTGATCGCGGAGTAAACCTCTCACGTGCACTCCTATAGTATAGGAAATGTCACGGAGTTCATTACTGGAGTAACTCGAAATGAAATTGCAGATTGTCCCAAAGTGGGTCAATCAACTGGGACAATTATTAGGTTTAAAATACCCAAATACGTCAGTCGACTTGTAATAAGCTGACAATGACGATTCGAGTACTTATTATATTTATTGTCGTAAAAGAAATTAAATATATGAATGTATATATTTCTCTCAATTTTATTAAACAAAATATTAAGTACAATTATCAGTGACAGGCTCGCATTAATCTGAAGACTGTCTTTCCTGGTCCTCTATTTATAGGATGACCAGGGCTATAAAACTGTCACCGTTGCCGCTAGAACATTTCCAAAAATTATTATCAGTATGGTTCTTTACTTGCATACCTTCACAGTTTATATACACTAATGTTTTCCTATCTTAAATATTACATGCTATTTTATACTTTAATTAACTCTATTTTATTTATAAATTAGCGTATTATGCAATTACGTAAATCTTTTGAAATTTCTAGAAATATTTGAATTTTGATTACACGAGCTTTATCTCAAATATTTATATTTATCTTATGTACAATTTCAAATCAACATACGCCCAATTACAAAATATCAATATTGCGTTCGTTAGATTTAAAACTAAATTTGCTGAGACACTATACTAAGTATACAATAAACACTTATCTAAAAATGAAACTTTTTCTTGTGAACTTACTGTCACTATAGTATACAATAAACTTTGAATTAACTAACGCTATAGTCCTTGCAATGCTAACTTGAGGCAGACAAAAGACATTAAATTTCTCTAATCAATTTGCTTCCGAGAAAACTGACCGGCCTTATCATCTCCCGCGTCCGACCCTTGTCTTTCTTAATTAGTGACACTCGGCGAGCGCCCGAAAAACAACACTCCAGGTAACTGATTGTATTGAGCTGAATCATCACTAATACCATATCACAACCTTCTGTTTAAGTTACAATAAAAGAAATTATTTAAAGAAAGTTATAATAAATTAAATATGTATAAACAGTTTTACGCTTTGTGATACCTAGACAAAACAAAGAAATTGTCGGAGTTGAATGATAAGCGATAACAAAAGATTAAGTTTTAGACACTGAGCTCACATACATCATTGCAGTTTACAAGGAAAAATGTGTCGTCAGACATCATGTGTCGGACAGGAATCAACAAGAATTTTTCCGAGCTTATAAAACTGGAAAGGGAGAAAACAGAACTTCATTTAATTAGTCGTGCGTCGTGCGTGTTGAATGAACAATAAAAAGGAAGTATTAAATTTGGTGTTTTTTGGTGGTGTCTTTATAACAAAGTAAGTAACTACCGGTATGCGATTAGTTGCCTTAGTTATTAGATTAGATGCCTTAGTAACCTTAGCGATTTAGGTATACCGCGATTTATAATACAATATTAGCTAATAAGTTATTTAACTTTCAATAGTAATTAGTATAGTTTTAATTACTTCGGTTATTATTTGTGTTAGTAATTTTTAGGGTATAAATTTGTTACCGTTAACTGTCTATGTGTGGTATAATACAGTACTTTTACGATTTTCGTAGGCCTACAGTAGATAACTTAGAAAACGTATGAATAATGATTTCTTTTCTGAAAAAGACATTTTAGATTTAATTTATGCATCAGACGAATTTTTGAGTCATTAAACATAGTTTAGGAAGTCTAGTTTCAAATTATGTATAAATGAAAAATTCGCCCAGCACTGGGGGGGAGTAGGGTAGGCCATACATGTCAGTAGCAGTAAAAGGGTTAAAAAAAATCGAAGACTTCCGAAATTTCGGAAGACTTGGCAACACTGTGTATAAAATGCTCTATAATTCCCGTTTCATAATTCTGATGCCATCTATGAATTTTTTCGTGAACTACGAGAGTTGTATGGTCGTATTAAGCTGGCCACACACGCTGCAATTTGCTGCGGCACATGTTGCACTGTAGCTTGTGCCAGCACAAGTGATAGTGTGTGTGGGCTGGTTGCACTGCAGCGGTTGCAGTTTCACCTGGTTGCACGATGTGTTGCAGTGCCTCGTCTCGGACGGGTAACCGTGCAACAGCGCAACGTATACAGCTGCATGTTGCAACGTGAATGGTGTGGTGGCGCAACGGCTTCATTGTTTTTCAGTACAATCCAGGCAGCATCAGCTAAACTTACGAAAATAATTTAATAAAAAGTGTTATATTTATTTACTGTATTTTTTAATATCGTGAATACGTTAAAAATGAATCCTGATAAAAAATTTACTGAAGAGTTCATTAACATGTATCAGTTGTATCCCTGTTTGTGGAACTCCAAATGCAAGGAATACTCAGATAAACATTTGAGAAGTGACGCATATAACGATTTGATAGAAAAATGTCGTGAAAGGTACCCGACGCTAACAAAGATATTGTTGTTAAAAAAATTCATGCATTAAGAAGTAGTTTTAGACGGGAACATAAGAAAGTTGTTGATTCTAAGAAAACGGGAAGCTCAGCCGAAGAATCATATGTGCCAAACCTATGGTACTATGACACTTTAAGTTTTGTAATAGATTCTGAAACACCAAGAAGAGGAAAATCGAATTAGTCCACTTTCTTATTTTGAGGTTTCTATGTTTTTTACCGAGCAAATATAAAGACACGCCTAAAGAAGTGAGAACTTCCGGAGGTACATCCATCATCGCTACTCGTACTGAACTGCTGTTTTTGAAACGGTATCAACGTGTGTGGTGGAGTCACTGCAACTGGGACTTGTGAGCGCATGTTGCACTGCAACATGTGCCGCTACAAATTCCAGCGTGTGTGGCCAGCTTTACAGCTGTTGCTGTTGATCTGAAAGTAAAGCGGGTGATATTTAGTTATACAGGAAATAGTTCTTTTAAACGTTTTCAAAAGACAAACTATTTTTGAGAGAAACTTTTCTAAATTTGTAAATGACCCAAGAACTAAAAAGTAGAACAAAAGTTTATAGTAAAACACATATTTAACGAAAAATAGGCCATATATTTTATGCATTGTTAAAACTATATTATCTTCCATATTCACATTTCACTTTCGTGAATGTTCTATAATTACAGAGATATTTTTGTTGTTTTTTCACTTATATATTAATATTATATATTTTCATTAACACACTTTTGCTGAATGTCTGATGGAAGGAAGCGACTGTCGGGATACCAGTATAGAAAAAGAAAGTTAGAAAAAGATGCAGAGATTCAAAAACAGGCTGGCGCATTGGATTCCTTTCTTAAAAAAAGCTGTCATTCAAACAAGCATGATGAAACTTCTAAAAATACCGATATACAAAAACAAACATTTGAATCAGCTGATTCTGAAAATATTGCCCCATCTCATCCCATCGTGAGTCCGGGATCATCCAAAATAAACTCAAACAATTCAAATTTCTATGTTCAATCATAATTTTTACGAGATTTTAAACAGAATTAATCCTGTCAGTAAACTTATGCAACGTAAATACTTTGACTTATCTTTGGTAATGGATTTGCTGAAGACTACTAAAGATTTTTTTCAGAATTGTCGGTCTGATGAGTTTTTTAATCAATTACTTGTAGATGCTAGAGAATTAGCTGATGAGATTGACACTGAAGCAAGTTTTAAAAACAATTAGACATCGGGCAAGATCTAAAAAAAAAAAATTTGATTATGAAAGCCCTGTGGAGCCCATAATGGATGCAAAAGAAAAGTATAAAATTGAATTTTTTTTCACACTTTCGACTGCGCTATCAATTCCCTTGATTTACGTTTTTCGCAAATCAGTGAACATCATACATATTTTTCATTTCTGTACGACATTCACGGGTTAAAAAAAATGCCTAAAGATGCATTGATAGCTCACTGCAAGTACCTTGCATTGATTCTAACAGATCAAATTTCATCAGATATTGATGGAGTGGACCTTGCAGATGAGCTATCTGTTCTCTCTACACTCCTACATAAAAAACTTGCGCCCAAAGAGGTTTTAGAGTTCATAATAAAATTAAACTTTGGACCCAACATAGCCATTGCGCTTAGAATTCTTTTAACGTTGCCAATAACTGTAGCCAGTGGCGAGAGATCGTTCTCGAAATTAAAAATAATAAAGAATTATTTAAGGTCAACCATGACATAAGAGCGACTTAGTGGTCTGGCCACTCTCGCAATAGAATACGATGTATGTCATAAAATTGATTTCAAGCAAATACTGAAAGAGTTTGCTGAAATAAAGGTTAGGAAAAAGGTATTTTAAGTTTGTGTTTAATATTTTGAAAACTTTTTTTATATTCAATTGTTATTTTTTGTATCTTAGGATGCAAAACCAATAAATGAATACCTAAAATGTGTTTTTATTTTGTGGAATAATTTGATAATCTCTTCACCTAGTATGGGGTGGCAAACAACCGTTCTGCCCAGGGCGGCAAAATTGCTAGGTCGGCCCCTGCTTTCTTCCATAGCAGATTTTTCTAAACCATTCTCTTGCATTATTTCTCCGAGATACTTAAATTTTCAAACCCTCTCTATTCTACCAATCTCTGTTACCAGGAATTTTGGCGCATTTTAAATGTTCGTGAGAAATTTGTTTTTTTTCTGCAGAAATTCTTAAGCCTGTTCTAATGGCTATGCCATTATTTTGTATTATTAAGTTCTTCAATCTCAGTCCTTTCATTGTAGTTAATACATGTGGACGGCACTTACCATATTGCCTTATAAACACGAAACATTAGTGTTTACAAATTAATAAGTTGATACATTTATAAGAAAATTTTTGAAAAATTGGTTTAAATATGTTGTTGCTAAAACATTCAAAATTTGGAAAACAAGTGTACAGGACAATGTGACTTTGTGTAACGGGGCAATTGAAGGGGAATAGCTATTTGTCAATTTAATTTTGAAGGATCTATTTTTTATTTAATTTAATAATTATTTGGGCACTCTTTATGGTCACTGAAACTTGATTTGTGTAACACCCTGTAGTCAACTTCGTGCCAGGAGGCACTAGGTACAGAAGAGATAAAAACATTGGAATGCGGGGGGGGGGGTGCGCGCTCGTATGCCGCTGTTTATAATCTCGGCACCAAAGTCGCTAATGGAAATGAACAAAACGGAGCTAATTAACCTGCCACGTGAGTGAATCAATGAATCAGAGCGCAAGCTGGCGGATGTGACATTACCGACGCTTAGCGTAGCGTCACGGAGTCGACTTATAGTTCAGGCCGCGCGCGGTCATGTAAGAAATTGCAGTCGGCCGAATTAGGGTCGGCCGACCAACCAAGTGTGTATCAGAGATATGTAAAGCAGTGTAAAAGTTTAAATTAATATGGAACACAGTGAAAACAAGTGAATTTTTTATCAAAAGTAAACCAACAACCTTTTGGACATAGAGTGAGAGAACATTGCAGGACACGCCACGTGGTCGGCAGAGATGACGCTGCAGAATGTAACCGTATTCCATCAAACCTATTCTTATTTTACATAAATGGGGTAATCAGAATGAGTGAAAGAGTGAGCAAGCTGGTTTGCTTTATAATTTAAGTATTAGATTGTTAGCATTATAAGTAATTCACCATGTGGTTTTTATTTCATGTGCCTGTATAATTATAACAGATCAATAATAGTGTTTTTTTTAATGAAAAGGGAAAATAACAAGTAATTAAATTTGGGGAGAATATTAAACAGAATGTGAAATAAATTTGAGTTAGTTCACAAGAAATGAGAGTCGAGTACGTTACTGATATAACCTAAGTCATGCTTGTATTTCACAGTTCGTGTGACGTAACCCTGGGCTAAATTAAGGTAAGTGGGAGATATATATATTAATTTATAAATATGCTAAAGTAGGACATCACAATTGATGCCCGAGAACAGGGACAAATTTAAATATTGTAATTCTTATTAATAGAACATCACAATTGGCGCCTGGAACAGAGACTATTTATAATTTATAAATCACACCTACAGGTGAATATAAGCATGATTTGGAGGTTGGGTGGTATACGTACTAATCACGTATAAAAGATAATAAGTTAGAATTAAATGATACTTATGTTATAATATACTGAATACAGGTAAGATTGATTTTGTGTAGAGGAAAACCTCATAAATAAACTAAAAAATGGATAATAATGAAAGTAAAGCCAGTATGAGTGATGTAACTGTCACTGGGGAGATAGAAATTCAGTCAGATCCGAATATGATCAAAGAAAATGTTTTATGCGAAGTAGATGATGTAAACGATTCAGGAATGGAGACAACTCCAAGCCTGATAGACGAATCTGTAATAATGAGTAAAGCAAAGCAGAATCTACTCCAATGACAACTAGAGTAAAAGAGTTGTCATTGGACGATATATATAATTTCATGAGAACAAGAATAGTAATATTAACGTAAAATTTGACGTTCAGAATAGCAAATTCGATGAACAGAAAAGCGAAATCAATGAAATAAAACATAATTTCAATGTTAAACTTGATGAAGTGAACATTAAAATGAATGATAAACTAAATGAACAGAATGATAAAATTAAAAATAATTTTACTGAAAATTGAATGAGATCAGAGATGAAATTAAACAACAGAATTTTAATTAAA
This sequence comes from Magicicada septendecula, assembly GCA_034769895.1. Classification (NCBI taxonomy): domain Eukaryota; kingdom Metazoa; phylum Arthropoda; class Insecta; order Hemiptera; family Cicadidae; genus Magicicada; species Magicicada septendecula. The sequence continues at coordinate 80,633,460 of CM068368.1, read as the reverse complement.
TTACGAGATTAAAATGGGGGTAGAGACTAGTGAAAAGTCCGATAAATTCAGTGAAAATAAAGACGATCAGATGACATAATGAGGTAAGTAGGGGTGAGAATTACAATGATGTAATTAAACATGTGGTGTTAGAGAGTAAGGTTGTGAATATTGATAGTACTGATGAAATTTTAGAGAGAGTAAGATATAATAATGGAATGTTAGTGTGTGGTGATGAGTCAGAGAGAAAGTGGAGAGATAGTATAGAGGTAGAGGGGTTCAGAGGGTAAATTTTCCCCAGGTTTATTGTGAACCAAGGTGTTTACAAATGTTGTTGTTGAAGGGCAAGAGTCCCTTATTATTAGAAGACATGAGGTCTTTGAGTTGTTCCCTGCATTTTTATGAGTTAGTGCCCTCTGTATGGGATGGTAGAGAAAGTGTGATATGGTGTTATGGTAAGAGATATTTAGAGAGAGAGTTGTGTGTAGATAGAGGGATACAATTATTTAAGGTGAATAGAAATTATGAAGAATTTGTAGAAAGGTTAGATGTAGAGAGAGCTGGGAATTATATCGAGTACTTACCTTGTAGTGAGACTGAGGTAGTAGCAGAAGTAGATGATAAAGTTGACGAATTATTAACTTACCTTACTTTGACAGAAAATAATAAAGGAGAAATTACCCTACCCAATGTCGACAGGAATTTTGAAATAATGGTATGCAATAATATTTGTATTATCAATAGTATTGATACAATGGAACAAAGTAATAATGATAACTATTATAATTATAATAGCAATAGGTATGTAACTGTAAATGAATGGTGTAGTCATAAGATCAGATTATTATATGATGATGGGGGTTAAATAAAAATTCAGTGAATGGACATTTTAAATATTTAGTTTATGGTAATGATCTAGCTAACTTAGGAAATGAGGTGTGGTAAACAGAAAAGTAATGACATAAAATTGTAAATAAATTTTAGTGAAATTAAGTGTGTTTGTGTTGTAAAATGTATGTTATGTAAACCATGTGTGTAGTAGAAATTGATCTTAATAATAATAATATTTTAGTAGACTAAATAAATAATGAGAGTTGGTAATAAATGAAATGTAATTGTTTTGGAGTAAAGTAATTAAAATAATTTGTGTTTTTAATAATTGATGGAATTAAAATAATTTGAGATGAAGTAATTGATTAATTTAAAATGTTGTATAAAGAGATTTTGATAATGAATTTAAATTATTTTAGGAGATTGGAACTTGATAATAAATAGTAAATGAATAAATGTAAAATGTATTTAGTTGTGGAATCATATGATTGTTATAATGTTTCAGAAGATACATGGAGTTGTGTACATGATTTGGTGGTGATAAATGTTTATATTTTTTGTGTCTATGACAGTAATCATGTTGTATTCGAGTATATGAGTGATGTAATGTATGAATTTTATAATGCAATTTAAATAAAATAAAATGTTTAAATGGACGAATAATAAATGGTAAATGAGTTTCAGAGGTGATAAATAATAATATAACCAAACATATAAGAGTTTACTGTCCGAGAATTGTAGTAACGGTGTCAGTGTGAGCCTTATATGTCTTTTAGTAGTTCCCCTACATTTCAGGCAGTCACGGCTGCACCGAACCCTGACCGTGGATTTATAATGTAAATATATAAATAAATTATATATATGTTTATATATATATAAATTGGTGAACTTAGAAATTAACCAGGGGGTAACTCAGGGGAACCTACATAACTATGGAACAGCGGCTATCATCGAAGGTGGTGATAGTGTCGTTTTAAGGGTGTGTGAATCATATTTAGTAGGATTACTGGTGTCCTCGGACATCAGTAATGCCGAATTTTTCATAACGCTGAACCAAGAACGGTATAGGCAGCGTCTATACCCTATATAAACTTCAGTTCTTGGGGATGCAAATGGGCGCTACAGTACACCAGCAGGAAACAATAGTGTGTGTGGAAAAGGAGCTGGCCGTTACAAGCCAGGGGCACAGATAACGCATCTGTGCATAAGGCAAACGCTCGATCCGGTTTATCCGGCAGGTGGTTACCAAATTGTAACTGGGTAAAGGGGGGAATTAAGAAAACGATGTAGTAGTAGTGGTAACTGAGCAATCAGTGAGAGGGTGACGACATCTGTAAACAGAGGGACATTCAAGTTCAGTTACTCTAAAGAGAGAGTTGGTGGTTGGTGACCCAGTTCCTGTTCAGTAACCGTTGCTATAACTATGATTCGATGATTAGTGATGTATTTCACTTATGAGAACAAATGATTTTAAGTGTTAGGGTCAGTTATAATGATGTTAAGCTAGGAGAACATTTATGATGATAACTATATAATTTTGTGTATTTGTGTTAATTGTATGCAGTGTGTCTGGAGAAAAAATTCACCTGATTAGGAGACACCAGCTGACTACTAATGTTACAGATGTAGTATGTCACTTATAATTGATTTGCAGATTTTTTTTTAGCAATATAATTAAATGTGTGAATAATAATTTTTCAATGTGTTTAAGACGTTTTGAATTAAATGATGAAATTAATTTGAGATAGTTATGAATTTTCAATGGGTAATAAAAGTTAGAATTTAGGTGATAAATATTTAAATAAGGCATTTGAATTAGTCAGAGTTAATTTTAAAGGGGTGTTAAACAGAATAAGATTCTTGGGAATAAAAGTAGTACAGAAACTGAGTATTAGTAGGGACACAGTAGCGATAGTGAGTATATGTAGAGTAATGAGAGTGATGTAATTGGAGAGTAATTAGATGGTGGAATTTTGTAAAGGGGGTGGTGTGATAAGGAGTCCTCAACGAAAGGCGTTGTGGCGGGAGGTGAACTGTATGTGCGTTGGCGGGGTTACCTGGGGGGGGACCAGGAACCAATAAGGGAATGAGCATAGGGAGGGAACACACACCCTAAGTACAAAGAGGGTAGAGGGTATTTTGTTATAAGGGTAGAATGATGCAAGGTGAGTTAGAGTAGTAAGTTAGTGGAGATAAATGTTTTGAGAGATTGGTGTCATCCTATGTAAATCTGTTAGTGAGTGTTAGAGTCAGAAGGGGGTAAGATTATATTTTAATGCCTTTTCATTAAAGTAGATCATTGTGGATAATTGAGAATCACCCAAACCAATTAATGAGGAAAATGTTAAATAAAAGAAAATCATAGTAAAAAAGTAATAATAAATGAAACAAGTAAGAGATTTAATAGAATTTGAAAATAAAATAAAGCTGTAAAGTGTGTAATTTTGGTCAAACTTAAATGTGAATCGTTTATTTTAAGGTAATAACAACAATGTTCATTATGAATGTACTATGCTATATTATGTTGTACTGTGTTAGGGTGTAAGCATTATAACCGTGTGTCAGGTATTTTACATTGTATAATTTTGTGTAGTGTATCTAGGGTAAGGTCATTCACCTGACCCAGAGAGATCAGCTGATGACTGATGTCAGACATGTAGTAGATGCCTTATAATTGATTGGGAGATTTTTTTTACCAAACTGAGTAAATGATAGAATGTGAAATTTTGTTAACCAAATAATTCTTTTTGGGAATTGATTTTTTTGGAAAAAAAAAATTTTTGGTTTTGCTTGAAGTACAGATTGTGTTTTGATATTCAGGATATGTTATTGATTAGGTGTATTGATAATATATTAACTGATTTATATTGTTCATAGTATATGTGTGGTAAACAAATGTAATGATAAGGGAATTTATGATTTAATAAGGTGTTCTGTTTATTTTGTTTTTTATGATTGATAGCAGCTAGTTAAGAAGAGTTGTAAATTTATTTAAAGGATTTGGAAATTTTAAGAGTAAAGGAAAGGAGATGATCAAATGAATGGGAATATGAAATTTTGATATTGAACTTAGATTTATTTCTCTAGGTGAACAAAGTTAAATGATTTAATGTGTAATGGTACAATTATGGTACAATTTTTAATCAACCTAAATATGGTATAAAAAACCATAAATATTGTATTCCTTCATTTGTAGTAATTTGGTCAAAATTAAATAAACATTTAATAATCTTTATAAATATACCATGAGTGGACTATATAAATATTTGCCAGGATTCTGACTGTTTCATAGCAAAAAACATGAAAACCAGCAAAAAACCGTATGTCAAATAATGCGATAAAGTGCCAATCCTTGATGACGCCAGCGGCGAGGAACGTGTCGTTGAAACTGTAAACAACCAAACAATAGCCGGGTGACGTAGTTTCACCCCACCTAAGAAATTTGTGACAAAGGATCTGTGTCATTTCATCAGGGAACGTGATCGCAGCCGGCCGGCAACCCATTCACGAAGAGTGAATTTTAACTTTTATACCACTAAAAGTGGTTTAATTAACGGTATAAAATATCGGAAATGTTGTGACAATAACAGACTTGTACAGGTGTCATCGGCCGATGGATCGTCCGTGAAATCTTGCGTATAGAATCGGTCCGAGGCGTTTTCGTGGGCCGACACGACGGTGTGGCCGTAAAGCGATGTAAAACTTTACCGATTGTGCAGATAGCGACGACCCTAGAAGTGCGATGAGACTTATACAATAATTTGGTGAGAACGTTCCAACATCCTATTTTCTTCTAATTTCAAATAAAACATAATTTCACAATAATGACCAAAATAAAATTCAATTCACTCAATATTAAGATTTTAAAAGAATGAGCTCATTAACCCGTAAATGGTAATATCCGTCTGTAGGACGGGTTAGCTTAACAGTTTTTACGCTAGACAGCGTAATTGTCAGTTTGAAACCTCCATCTTCCAGCTATGCTTCAGTTGATCCTTTACCTTGGTTGTGTTTGTTTACCTTTGATGATAGTTTCCTGTTTTACTATAAATTTACCATTTGAAAATAAGTCACCTCGCTTTAGAGACGGATATTATTCTAAAGGTACGAAGTTACTCCGTCTGTTAGACTAATATTACTGTAAATGTCTGTAATTATATCCGCCCATTAGACGGATATTACTTTGAATGTTTGTATTTTTATCCGCCTGTCAGTCGGCCATTACTATAAACGTTTGTATTTATGTTCGCATATCAGATCGAATAATACTCTAGCAGTATAATTTTTTTTACGCAACTAGATTATTTCTTCCCTGTCGTGATTGTTTTTTTTTTTTTTTTTTTACAATTCCGTTTTTCTTTACAGATAAAAATGTCAGGAAAACGTCAAAATATACCTTCAAATGTGTCTGAAAGGACAAAACGAATTATGCAGCTGGTTTGCATGGAGGATGTAGCAGAAAGTGACGCTGAAGTTGCTTCTGATGATTCATACTTAGGCAGTGACCACTGTTTTTCTTCAGATCATGACAGCGATCCTGAAATTGATATTGAGGACCTCACCAGCAGTAGTAGCAGTGATGATGAAACGCCACAACTACCTGCAGCTGTTAATCAACCATCAATTTACTACGGTAAAAAAAATTGCTTTTCTTGGAATTCGGAAGCTCCCTGTAAGAGTTCAAAAACTCCAGAAAGGAATGTTATAAAAATAAAATTGGCTGCTATTAAAGGCCCTGCTTTAAAATTGAATAATCCGACTGCTGAAGATGTATGACGATTATTTTTCACAAGCGACATTTTACAAGAAATCGTGGTCAACACCAATAAAAAATTAGAAGACGTAAGACAAAATTTGAAAACACCAGATTCTTCTTCTTATAGAAATACGAACAAGGAAGAAATTTAAGCTTTGATAGGACTTTTGATTTTATGTTCCATCTTCAAATCTGGTCGTGAAAGGCTGTCATCACTTTTTTCAACAGATAGTACTGGTCATCCTATATTTCGTGGAATCATGTCCCTGAAACGATGCGAAACATTATTATTAGCTCTGTGGTTTGATGACTCATCAACTAGGAGTGAAAGGAAAGAAAAAGACCCTGCAGCAGCCATTTCAAATATATTTAATATATTTATTTCGAACTGCCAGGCGGTCTATTCCATAGGAGCACATGCATGTGTTGATGAAACCCTGATACCATTTCGGGGTAGATGCCCATTCCGTATGTATATGCCGAACAAACCTGCAAGATATGGTATCAAATTGATATGTTTGACGGATGCCCACAACTCATACCTATTAAATGCCAATATTTATGTAGGTAAAGACAGTGATGGGAAATGCCTCACAAAAGAGGAACAAAAGCTCTTGAAACCGACTCAGGCTGTGATTCATGTTGCTCAGCCAATCATCAACACGAACAGGAACGTAACAGCTGATAATAGGTTTTCATCAATCGAACTTGTTCAGGAGTTGCACAAGAGAAAACTCACATACGTCGGCACGCTAAAAAAGAATAAGAAGGACATACCCCCTGAGTTTTTTCCAAACAGAAAAAAAGAGGCTGGATCCTGTATGTATGGGTATACAAAGAATATGACTCTCCTTTCATTTATCCCTAAAAAGTATAAAGCAGTGATACTAATCTCTTCCATGCATGACTCAGAGTTTAGAGATAAAGGAAACGACAAACCTGAAATTGTGTCCTTTTACAATGCCACCAAATCCGGTGTTGACACGCTAGATTACAAATGCAGTATTTACTCGACAAACCGGCGTACCAGAAGGTGGCCACTAGCAATTTTCTATCACCTCATTTCTTTGAGCTGTTCCAACAGCCATGTTGTACTTTCGAATATACAACCAGCAAAAATGGAAAGATTTAATTTCATGAAAGAACTTGGATTTAGTCTCATAAAAAAAACACATGGAGACTCGATTAAAGATACCCAATTTGCCTGAGGAATTAAAAAAAATAATAAAGGAAACTATTCGTCCAGAAGGTGATAAGGAACCATGTCAAAGCAAGAAATTGGATAAAAGTGACAGGTTGGAAAAAAGAAAAAACTGTCGTTATTGTCCTTATACGAAAAATAGAATGACTAATTACAAATGTGTTAAGTGCGATACACCTAATTGCTTGGAGTGTTCCAAGAAAATCTGTAATGTGTGTGTACAAAATTTGTAACTTTGTTTGATCTTTTACTTGAGTTTGAATCATGTATATACCACTAAATCTTTAAATTTTATTTTAATCCATTTTTAAATGTTAAAAACATTTTAACTATCATTTTTATTTGTGTTATTAATATTTCATCCTTTACTAAATAAAATTTTAGAAAAATAAAATTTAAACATTTTATACTGATCAATAATGCCCTTAAAAAAAAAAAAAAAAAAAAAAAAAACCAGTCTCATAGACAGATGTTACTGGGAGTATGAGTTGGAGAGATGTTACCACATACAGGTTAAAAGAAAGTAAGAAATTGTACCAGAGTGAGAGAGAGAGAGAGAGTGTGAGAGAGAGAGTGACTTATAAGTTCTAAGTGCTTGGTTGTGCGAAAGTGTTTTATGTTTAATCAACTATGATATAATCAACTAATATTTACATATTTTGTATTACATGTTTTTGGAGGGTTATAATTGTTTTGCTGGGAAATATTCGAGTCAATAATATGTATGGAGAGTAAAGCTTAAAATAAAAATAACTTATATATGTTATCTAGTGTTCATTTATTTCAGGTAATTTATTTCACACACATGGTTCGTGTTGCACGAATCCTGGCCCGAATTGTAAATTTGTATACAGTTGCTCAACTTGACAACATGGCGTCCAGTTTACAAAGTGAACGTAATCTTTGAATATACACAATATTATTGTAACAATTAAACAAAACAAAAACGAATAGTTACAGATGGCGCGTGCCGAACATGGACTCGACATAAAACATAATTTTATGTGGAGTATACCTACCGGTGTGTGAAATAACTACCTGGGGTAATAGTGTTAAAGTACGTAACACGTGCACAAGGTAGGGTTAAAATTTTAGGTTATAAACATATATGTTTTAGTAACATACAATTGTAAACATGAGTAATAAGGATAATATTGAAATAGAAATCAGTACAGCTGATGTAAATTTAACTAGTGAAATGGATGTTCAGCCAACTCAAATTAGTCAGATTGACGAAGCAGATACACCTGTATCTGTTGTATATGTAGAAACCGAGAAGGTCTCTACATCCATGTCAGTTAGTCCAGAAAATAAAACAGATGAAAGTAGTGCCATGATGCAATTACTATTAAAATTAGACAAAAAATTAGATGAGCAAAAAAGCGATTCTAATATCAAATTTACAAAATTGAATGACAAGTTTGATAGTTTTGATATCAAGTTCAATGAACTAAAGAATGAAATTAAAAACGGTCACGATAATCTCATTAAGAAATGTGACAAGGTAATCAAAAAATTAGACGAGAATTTAATTCAATTAGAAACACAGAAATCAATTAGTAATGAAAACAGTACGAAAAACGAAGTACTGACCAATAAAGTAAACAACAATGATAATGTGAATAATGAATTTACAGATAGTACGAATATTACCGGTAGTAAGAATGTGGTGTTAGAAAATGATAATGAAAGTATTATGAGTGATAATGAAGTGTTTGAGTGTATTGAGTCAGAAAGAGAGTTTGGAGAAAGTATTTTTGTCAAGGGATGCAGGGGGTAGAATTTTCTTTTGATGTTGTGTTAGGGGGTGAAGAAAAGTCTTCACGTATTTTTACAAGGACAAGAGTTCCTTCAATTTATATTTGGGAGATGATAGGTCTACAAATAAAGTTTCTTGGTGTTTTTGTGTACCTAATAAGTGGTGCAATAATTTTATGTTAGGGACCCCTGCATATTTGGAGAGAGAGTGTAATTTGGTGTTATGGAGAGAGATGTATTAAGAGAGAAAGTGTAGAGAGATATGATGAGAGAAAGAAAGTAATAAAATTTTTTAAAGTAAATAGAAAGTATAGAGAATTGGTAGAAAGGTTAGGTATAGATAAGGTTGAGGTAAATTATGAATACTTACCTTACAGTAACAATGATATGGAAATAATAATAGGTGATGAGAATAATGGTATTAAATACTTACCTGTGGTAGAAAATTATGATGATAATTACAAGATGAATAACAAAATTATAACATATGATATTACTGAGATAGACTGAACCCTACTCGATCGTGACTTGATATATTTGTTTGATAATTGTTTGAAATATGAATATAATGTTTCTAATCATAAAATTTTTTCATTAGAAAATAAATGAAATAGACCTAAGATTCGGTTGTTATTAAACGATGGAGGATAGACTGTTGTATTGTGTAATGAACATTAAATATATGTGTAAAGTGGTATTGAATTGGACTGCTATGGACTGAGTTTGATATATAACAAAATAATGTGTTTGAAGTGTATATTTTTCATTGTATTAAATGTTTTATATCTCAATGTATTTATGTATTTTTATGTTGTATTACAGGTATATTTTGTGTACACCAGTTATTGTGTATTTTAAGGATTAACACGTTTAATAATAAACAAGTAAATTTTTTAAATAGTTGAATAACAATTAAAGAGTAATCATTCTTTATTATTGAATTAAAATGGTACAAAAGAAAGTTGTACTAATTTGTAACAGAAGTAAATTATTAATTGTCATAGAAGGTAAATTATTAATTACTTTGTAATGATAGTAATTCCTAATGAATAATTAAATAAATGATTACGTAATAATACAAATATTTGGATTTTAAAATGTATTGTTATGAGTAGGTGAGAGATGAATTTATAAGACAATTGTCAATGATTACAGTAAGTGTTTAAACAGGGATAGAGCCTGGGTATAGTTAGAGGCAGGTGAGTTATTTAATTAATGTAAATGGAGTTAGATAGTTAAGAATTTTAAAGACAATAATACAAAGAAAGTATTAGATATTTAGGGACACAGTAGTTAGTGATTATTTGTAGAGGTGAGTAAAGAAATTGGTGTAAACATATATTTGTTGTTGATGATATTTTGTAGTGGGAGTGAGGTGATAAGGAGTAGCCAACTTATAGCGTTGTGGCAGGTAATAGCAGTTTAAGAGAGTGTTTGCCGAATTTTTTGGAAGGACAAAATATTATGAATGTATATAGCCAGTTAGGGAACACCCATCTCTGTGCAAAGATGCGCGGTGCCATAGGATTTAAATGAAATTAGTAAAGATATTTATAATTGAGATATTGTTGTCATGATAGGTAAATTTGGTTGTTAGTTAGAAGAAGGTGAGTAAGATTATAATAAGTAAAAGCATAGTGAATACAGGAGTCATCCAGACTAAACAATGATTAGAAGGTGAAAGGTTAGGTAGTTAGTGAGGTAGAAAATTCAGAGTAGAGAGGTAATGAAAAATGAATAATGAAATAATAATAATAATAATGTATGAATATTAATAATAAATGTGAAATAAATATTTATAATTATAATAAATAAATTGATGTCTAATTAATGAATTAATTGCAATTGTAAATTTTATAATTTTAAATTCAACTTTAAATAAATTATGCAAATGTTAGTGCATATCTTATAGTGCAAATCTTAATCAAGATTAAATATGAATTTAAAATGTATTACTGTATTAATATAATGATCATGTGTATAAATGTATCAATGTATTATGTAATATGTTATGAAATTTTAACATGTATGGAAATAATGTGTATGAAGGAATAAATACAATTGGTGCTGTTAATACCAATTATTACCTGTTAATAATAATAATAATAATAATAATTTTAAACAATAATAATAATTTTAATTTAACAATTCAATAAGATTTATGAATAGATAATACCATAAAGATTTATTAATTATTTTGTCTATAATTTGTTTTTCTCCATGTTTGGGAGATTTATATGGGAATTTCCATATTTTCAATTATAATTTAATTCTTTTTATATCAATGTGTTTCTTTTATAATTATACTAATTATAAAATTGAAAGAGTTAAATATTATCGATGGGAATCGAAACAATTTATTAATTCAGGGTAGTCCATATTGAGAAGGGAAATTCTATATAATTCTTGTGAGTTACATTTTGTAATTATATTTTAGTAGCATTTCAAGCAAACCCAGTGCTTATCATCACAAACCAGCACCTAGCTAAGGGGAACCAGATCAGTTAAGGATAGAGTAATTTACCAAGCCACTATTTTAATATTTTTCATTTATTGTTTCAGTGTTTGGTGATGTGACAGTGGTCCTGAGCTGGCCAGCGCGTCAGAGCAGGGGCGTTACGCGCCTAAGTGGCCTTATGGTGTTGGGATCTCGAAGGAGAAGTCCAGTAAGGTCATGTAGGTACTGTCATCATCATCAGACCACGGGTGAGTTATTGTTTTCTTTTATATAAATTGTAAGGGGGTTGTGGCGACCTATCCTGGCTGATCCCTTTAGGAAGTATGAAAGGGTCAATGAAAGTTTTTATGCTTCGGCACAAAATCTTTCATTGAGGGGGTTTTGTAATGGTACAATTGTGGTACAATTTTTAATCAACCTAAATATGGTATAAAAAACCATAAATATTGTATTCCTTCATTTGTAGTAATTTGGTCAAAATTAAATAAACATTCAATAATCTTTATAAATATACCATGATTTGCCAGGATTCTGACTGTTTCATAGCAAAAAAAATGAAAACCAGCAAAAAACCGTATGTCAAATAATGCGATAAAGTGCCAATCCTTGATGACGCCAGCGGCGAGGAATGTGTCGTTGAAACTGTAAACAACCAAACAATAGCCAGGTGACGTAGTTTCACCCCACCTAAGAAATTTGTGACAAAGGATCTGTGTCATTTCATCAGGGAACGTGATCGCAGCCGGCCGGCAACCCGTTCACGAAGAGAGAATTTTAACTTTTATACCACTAAAAGTGGTTAATTAACTATCTGAATACAGTGCTGTAAATCTGCTACTATAAAAATGTGACGGTAGCGTAATCGGTAAACTCGCGGTGCGCGAAGTTTTACCGTACAGACAGAGAACAAACAACCGCAACAATTTGGTGAGAACGTTCCAAACATTATTGTAAAATCAACAAAATTCATAATGACCAATTTAAAACAAGATCTTTTACTTAAAAACAATGAGCTCATTAAAATAATAAATTGTACCAGCGTGAGAGATAGAGAGTGAGAGAGAGAGAGAGCGATATAAATTATGCTGGGTTGTGCGAGAAAAATATGTATATCTATTTAATAACCTATGATATCTATATTTAATAACCTGTTAGTTAATGTTACATAATTACACATTTTTATATCACATATCTCATGATTTTGGAGGGTTTGAAGTTCGCTGAATGCAGCGTTATGTACGATGTACTTCTGATATAATAAACAGGGTATATCATTGGTAACAATTTTAATCCAGTCTTATTATTTCAAATAATTTCCGCTTCTCAAAAGTTCGCGTAACGGATTCCTGCCCTATAGTGTTTAGCAATGGTAAGTAAAATGACAAACATATGTAATCAAGATGGCGCCCGACTTTTGAAAACAGTGGCTATACGTTTAACCTATATCGTATATCGTATATTTATTGTCAGCAATAAACGTATAGTTACAAATGTTGGTTAATTTGAATTATTTTGTAACGTGTCAAAATTGGGTAATTCTATTTATTGCATTTCTGGAGTATTTGTATTTTATTTTATTTCAATTTTCGGGGTTTCATAAAAATATTGTGGAAACTTTAATTCCATTGTAACAGACCACGTGTAGAAAACAGTGTTGAAACAAAGCAGCAACGTAATATTCAGTTGCGAAACCAGGCTAAGAATTTGTACCACCCTCGGTTTCTCAGAACTATGCGTGAATGTGACGGTGCACGCACGCGCGACACAGGTATGCGCGCTAGAGTGACGCTCCTTCAGAAAACTCAAAATGGCCTAGCGCGGAATTGTTGCAGTTTCTTTTACCATGAGGCCGGATATGAAGACCTAAGGACCGCCTCCTATTTGTGACGTCAGTCTAGCAGTGCCTAATATCGTCGACACTCACTACAGAAACAATCACTTTATGGCATGTGCTTAGCCAATAAGCCACGGCAAATCAACTTTGAACGACAACGAGATCCGTTGGCAGTGGACCACTGTTTCCTCCCGCTCGCCAAGAACGTTGCGCAGTTTAGTCCCAAGAACACCGGCCGGTGCACTCAGAAGAGGTAGCTCTTCTCAAAATTTAAACATGTGGCAGTAAAAGTGGATTAATCATTATTTGAATCAGTGGCAGTGATGCGGGAATAACTTCCGAATACTAACATACAAGTTTGTTATTTTTTGTTTTGTTTTTTCGGGACGATTACAACTCACCACGGGGCGACCACGAGGTCACGGATAAACGCGTGGCCGGCGGGGATTTAATATGATGTATTAGCTTGATCAAGCAGGGTAACGGGGGTTTTATATTTTAGAATGTGAGAGTGCGTGACGCAGGCTGGGCTATCTGCATAGATATAAGTAATATTATGTAAGTTGATAAAATAAGATGTATAAGCAAGAATTGCACAACATTTGAAAACATGTAAGCAATGTATTTGGTAAACAAAAATTTAAAATTGCAATAGTTGATCATTAAAAAGCTAATCATTTCTCTTCATAAAGATGTGTAGAGTTAGTTATTTCGATAACCCATGAAACACATGTTTGTATCTAGCGTTTGTACGAAAGAATCCTGGCCCCAGAGAAACGAAACATTGAAGGTAGGTGGAAGATGTATTTATGTATTTTATATATTTAAAAGTGTATTTGAACATCACAATGGCTTCCGTAACAGGGACAGTTTTTATTAATTAAAAAAAAATTAAGTAAAAACCGTACCTACAGAAAAGATACAAACAGGTATTGTTAGGTTAGCGGAATAAAATAAAAAGTGCGTTACTCACATGAAATTGGCTATACAATATCTTATATATTGAATATATTATATGTAGGCACAAGTATTAATTATAAAAAGCAAGAATGTCAGATAACGAAAATAAAATAAATGAAACTAGTGTCGAAAGTTTTGACGACTCAAACATGAGTAATTTTGAGACACATTCGACTCCAAGTGCGAGTCAGAATAAAACAGAAATAAATGTAACAGACCAAAGCAATGTAACTGAAGATTCGGGGATTCAAATAACCCCGAAATTAGATAGGGAAATAAAATAATAATGAAGAAGTCAGCTTCACTGACGAAAATGTAGCAGCACAATCTACTCCATCGACAACACGAACTAGAGAGTTGTCGATGGACGATCTGTTTAATCTAATAAAAACCATGTCTGAAAATATAAATAGCAACGTAAATACAAAATATAAAGAACAACAAATTGATTCCAATGTCAAATACAATAAAATGAATGACAAATTTGATAGACAAAGTAGGGATATTAATGAGTTGAAATATGAGATTCAAGAAATTAATAGACATTGTGAAAATACCAAAGTAGAATTTACTGATAAAATTAACCAAGTAGAAACCAAGTTAGGGAATTCAATACAGAAAATAGATGTTAAATTTAATGCAATAGACAGTCAGATAGATAGAGTTGAGAAGCAGATAAATGAGAATAATGAAATATTAATAAATTCAATGAATGAGCATAACCATGAAATAGAATATAAAATAAATAAGTGTAATACTGAAGCTGAATGTAAGTTGAGTAGCGTAGTAATGTCAATCGAAAAAATGAGTCAAAATATTGATGAGCACAAAAATATTGTAGACTTTAGGGTCAATGAAATTGAAAATACCTGTAAGACAGAAATACAAGCACTAAATGAATCAATTAGTGTAATATCAAAAAATAGCATACAGTCTGAGTGTAATAATGACAAAAAATTGTATTCACTTGAACAAAACATAGATAGTGTGAGAGACGAATTAAGTTTAGTAAGAAACCAAAATTTACACAATGTTACTGAACGTATATTAATTGCCAGAGATGCTAATAATGAGGTTGAACTCGAGACCTTTTGTAGTGAAAATCGTAGAGTGCATCCAATGCAATTTTTGAATCGAGTACGGGAATTTGACAGATTTAATGGTAGTAGTTGGGAAGTTAAACTTATAAAAATTTTGAAATGTTTTAAGGGCAATTCGGAGACATGGGCGGAGACACATCGAAACGAGTGGGAGAGGTATGAAAATTTTGAAAAAGCCTTTCGGAATAAATACTGGTCGGAGGAGGAGCAGGAGATACTACGAAGTCAAATAATGGGAACCGGGAGCTTTGGGAGAAACAACCGTAATATTGCCGTATATACGATGAAGCTATACAATGAAGGTAAGTACTTAGAACCACCGTTGCCATTCCAGTCGTTTGTACGCCACATCAGCAAACATCTACCGAGGGAAGTACAAATCACATTAATGACCAGAGAGGTAAGTGATATCAATGAATTAGAAAAAATATTGGATGTTTTTCAGAATATTAAGGACCAGGAAGACAGCAGACGCATACAACAACCTAATATGCAAAATGGAGGGAACTATACACCAAGAGGAGGACCAAACGGGGGAACCACACAATGGTCGAGAACGGGACAGACGATATCCAATGTGGAAATGTGACGGGTGTCTGGTGGAAAATTATGCTGACCGTAATTTTTGTTATAGATGTAGAAGGGCGAGGCCCGGACAGCAGCCGAGGACACAACAGAGATTCAACAACCCACAGCAGAGGAACGGGGACCGACGAGCAGAGAATACGAGAAACGAAGGAGGAAATCAGCATACGGGTAGAGTGTATACGCCCCGAAACGCAGACGAGAGGACGGGAAACTAAGGAGGAGAATGGATGAGGAGGCCCGGCCATTGTTGAGGCATAACCACGGGGTCCACGACAATAAATACAGGAATAACACTATTCACACGGACCTGGCTACGGAATTGATGGAAGAAGAGGAGGCGGAAACGAGGAGACAAGAGGCGTGGTTGACTGAGGTAAAACTGGAAATAGAAGGTAAGTCAGTCTTGACACTTATAGACACAGGTAGTGAAATATCCGTAATAGCAGAACATGTACTAAATAAATTGAAAGAGACTAACAAAATTATTCCGTCTTTGCCAGTGGCGGGAGTAACAATTGTAGGCATTACGGGTGTTAGAAGTAAACGGGTTACAACACAAGTCCAGTTGAACATGTTAATAAATGGGGAAAGCTATGAGAATACATTTTTAGTTGTAAGAGGTTTAAATTTAGAAGTAATTTTGGGTAATGACTTTCTAATCAGGAATAATGCGGTCATCAATTTTAGAAAAAGAATTTTAGAATTGAACAATGAAAATAAACAAATAACGGTTAATTTTGAACGGGTTTTAGACACAGTAAAGATTTCGGGTATAAGGGTTATACCAGATAAGACCATAAATAGGGATATGGAATTTAGTATAAATGTGTGTAGAGAGAGATTGAGTGAAGAGAGTGGGGAGAGAATATGGGCGGATAGAGAGGTTAAATTTTGCGGGGAGGGTGGCGTAATAAGGAGTTCTCAGCGTAAAGCGCTGTGGCGGGTAGTCGAGGATTATAGGGGAGTGTTTGCCGGGGAACCAGGAAGGGCAAAAGGTTATGAATGCGAGTTAAAGGTGAGGGAGCATGCGCCATATGTCCAACGTAGTTATCCAGTACCATATTCGAAAAGGGAGGCCGTACAGTTAGAATTGGATAGGATGTTAGTGGGGGATATTATAGAAAGATCGGTATCAACTTATTCCAACCCTTTAGTAGTAGTGATAAAAAAAGATGGGAGAGTGAGGTTATGTCTAGATGCCCGCAAAATCAATCAAATAATTATTCCAGACCGGGAGTCACCCGAAGCTATCGAAGAGATTTTTCAGAAATTCAGCGGTGTTAAATATATGACCTCTTTAGACCTGACTGCCGGGTATTGGCAAGTCCCTTTGGCAGTAAATAGCAGGAAGTATACCGCGTTCTTGTTCAACGGGAAAAATTATCAATTCAAGCGTTTACCGTTTGGTTTGAACACCAGTGTAGCCAGCTTTATCAAGTGTCTTGATGAGATTTTGCAACCGCATAACTTAGATTTTTTAACCATATATGTGGATGACATACTGATAGCTTCTAGAACATTTGAGGAGCATGTCGAACATTTAGAGTATGTATTGGAGAAGTTATACCAGGGAGGTTTGACGGTGAATTGGGACAAATCAAAATTTTTGCAAACTGAGATACATTTTTTAGGTTTCATCATAACACCTACAGGAATACGTGCTAATCCGGATAAAGTAGAATCCACCCTGACGTTCCCGGAGCCTAAAAATATAAAACAATTGCAAAGTTTTCTTGGTCTCTGTAATTTTTACAGGAAGTTCCAGCGAAACTACGCACAGACGACGGCCCGACTCAGCGCAGTGCTGCAAAAGAACAAACAATGGAGGTGGGGCGAGAACGAAAGAGCAGCGTTTAACGAAATCAAGAATAAATTCGCTGATATGATTTTAATGAATCATCCCAATTTTAATGATAATTTCTACTTACAGACGGACGCCAGCAATATAGCACTTGGAGCGGAACTGTACCCAGAGGACGAGGCGAAAGAACACAAAACCATCGCCTTCGCCAGCCGGACCTTGCTAGCTGCAGAGCGTAACTATACTACCACCGAGAAGGAGCTCCTCAGTATAGTGTTCGCCGTGAAGAAGTTCCGTACGTATCTGCTGGGTAATAAAACCATCATCAGGACGGACCATAAAGCGCTGTCGTTCCTGAATACTTGTAAACTCACACACAGCCGGATAACCAGGTGGGTGTTAGCTCTTCAAGAGTATAATTTTTCTTGGGAATACATTAAGGGAATAGAGAACAGGGTGCCAGACACACTATCACGAGTAGACACAGACAGAAATAGAACGGGTAGAGATATCAAAGAAATAGAGATTTATAGATTGTCCAGGGAAGATAAACTTTTTGGGGAAGAATTGAAGGATATAAATGTAATGCAAAGAGCTGATAGTAAATAAAATAAAATAATTACTAGCATAGAATCGGATGTAGATGAATTTGGATATAAACAATATTTTCAAGTATTTCAGGGGAGTCTGTTTAAAAAAGTAGAGGGGAGAGAGAGAGGCTGGAGGTTAGTTATACCTGAAGGGCTAGTAGAGAAAATAGTGTGGGACTGTCACCTTAGATACGGGCATTTTGGGGCACGGAAGTGTGTGAATGTATTAAAGGAATCTTGTCTATTTAAAAATATGGAAAAACGCGTCCAAAAAATACTTAGAGTTTGCGAACTATGTCAGAAATCTAAAGTTGTGAATTATAGGTTAGAAGGAGAACTAAATTACATTAAAGTAGGAAAACCATTTGATTTAGTAGCTGTAGATTTGTACTGCCCATTACCAAAGGGTAGGGGTGGAGTGATGCATATTTTTGTTGTACTTGATACTTTTTCCAAATATGTAAGGTTATATAGTGTGAAGCGAGCAACAAGTAAGGTGCTGAGTGAGAAGATCACACGCGACTACATGATCAACGTGGGAAAGCCGAAGGTGATATTATCCGACCATGGACCGCACACTCCAGTGTATCATCCGCAGTCCAATCAGGCGGAGCGAGTCATGAGGGAGTTGGGCAGAATTTTCCGGACATACTGCCACGCCAAACACAGCGAGTGGCCACTCTATCTGCAGAAAATTGAAAATTGGCTTAACTGCACCACCCACGAGTCGACGGGGTTCACACCTTATGAGTTAATAAGAGGAAAGCGTCCGCAAAGAATTTTGGAACAATTAATTGAGTATCCACCGGAAACCAACACTATTGGTCACGATGTTAAACTTAGGCTAGCGAATGAAAGTTTGTTGACGAAGGGGGAGAAGAGAAAACAGAGACATGACATGAAAGGTAAGTGGACGCAGTACGAGGTTGGACAGCTGGTATTGGTACGACGACATGATTTATCAAGTGCTCAGGATAAGGAGATCAAGAAATTTTTCTTATTGTACGAGGGGCCGTACGAGGTAATAGAGGTAAAAATGAAGAATTCATATGTGTTACAGAATAGAGAAACGAGGGAGATAGTTGGAACGCACAACGCTACAAATTTGAAATTATATTGGTCAACATAAGGATTTTATCCATGATTAATTGTATGAATGAAGTTTAATTGTTTTTTATATATGTTTTCAGAAGGGATCCTCCCCCATTTTCGGGCGGTCACGATCTTACCAGTCCTGGCCGTGGAATTCGGAACTTGGAGGCGGGCCATGGTTGGCGGATCTTCCTTCGGGTGGTGAAAACAACGATGGTCCGGCTCCACCAAAATTGGTATAAAGTAGAAAATTAACTACATATTTGAACGGGGAGGGGGACCCCAAAAAGGTACGTGACACGCATTAATTTTTTAATACACTCCAGGTGCAGTGGTCTTGGTGTACCTGTCACGTGCCTGCACTGCCTTAGAGTGTTGTACATAATGGAGGCTGCACCTAAATAAAAGGCAGTGCGTGCAAATTTAACAAATTTTTCAGTGTCAGTGGCAAAAATTCAAGTTGAGCCATTGACAGTAGTTTTGCTTAACTCGAAACGAAGAGTTTTGCGGAGAAGTATAGTAAATTCCAGATCAGATGACGGGTTGGGAGAAATGAGAGAGATAAGGTAGCACAGTTGCATAGAAGGGGAAGTAACTGCACAAAGTAGATCTGCTCTGGAATTTTTATATACTTCATCTCAAAACACCCCCGTTTCAGGCGGCCACGATCTTACTATTCATGGTTAAGGATAGATAGAGTCAGCCTCCAATATAAATAGAATTTTGAAAAAAAAAATGCCAAAATATTTTGGATGTTTATAATTTTAAATTTAAATAAATTTTAGAATTAAGTGACCAAATATAATTGTCAAGTTTTAGTATCAGTGAGCATGGGAACGTTTTAAAAGATGTGAAATAAAGTAAAGACTTGTTATCAATACAAGATGTGGGGATAATTTTGGGGGGTAGATTGATGCTCAAAGAAGTGACATAACAGTGTAGTGTGGAACTGCAATGGTAGGAGGTTGTAAATTTTGTATTTAACATTTTATGTTAATGAAGGTTAAGCGTGCATATAAAGGAGGTTAAAACACCATCCAAACTAATAATGTCATTTAAGTATAAATTACTAGGTTTAGTGTTACAAAAGGTATTTTACTTGTGATTCCCCAACTTTTCGGGCGGTCACGGCCTCACCGAACCCTGACCGTGGAATTGGTTTAGCTTTAACAGCTATGGTTGGGGCTCATTGCGTCACGTTCTGCCCTTAACTGGCCATAGCTGTTATCGTTGTCAAGGTGAATTTTGAAATTGACAGGGGGGAATTAAGGGGAATCACCAAACTAGGGAACAGCGGCTACCACTCTGCCCGCATGGGGGCAGCAAAGCCAGGTGGTAGACCCGTTTAAGGGCGTTTAATTATAAACAAGATATGCTGGTATTCATAATGTTAAAGTATAACTGCCAAAGCAAAGACACGGAGATGTCAAACTACTCCAAAATATGTAGTGGAAGCGAAAAGGCGCCACAGCCTTACATAACTTGCAATAGAGTGTGTGGATGGGAGGTGTCTCAGATGAGCCACGAATTTAAAGTTTATAACATAAAAAACTGCTAATTCAAATTTTGACCCAATAAAATGCTTGTGTTCTGTTTAAATAACTAGATGCTCATACAGTCACTATAAGGTGTTCATTCCATAATTTTAAATGTATTATTTTAATGTCGTAGGTTAGATATAAGCATTGATAAAAAATATGTGTTTTCATTATGTGTGTATTTTTGAACCTAAGTAAATAATTAAACTGACTGGCAGGCGGTTAACATAAATTATCAGAATCAGAGAAAGGGGAAACAAGGAGGTTAGAAATAAGTATTGATAAATATGTATATTCCATGTAATTTGCTAAATTTTGAGATGTGTTTTCATTTTGTTAAGAAGGTCAGATGATCAGCAATAAAATGTCACTGTTATATTGGTTGTAAATGTTCCAGGTAATTAATGTTTAATGTATTACAGATGCTATTTAAAGTAATGGGAAAAGTAACTCGATAAAGTGAGAAATAAAGTAATAATTTGTGAAAGCTAATAAAAGATAGTTTGTGGGTGATGAATATTTTATGGGACATGTAGATCAGTCCAAGTTGAAGTTAAAGTTGCAGTAGTAAAGATCAAAATATTGTTTTGAAAATAATGTAATGTTGTTGTAAGATAATGTGATAGAGTTTTGAGAAGTATTGATGTTGACACAGTAGTCATGGGAAATATATGTAGAGCTTTGAGTGATATATTGATGTTTATAATTGATGATGTTATTTTGTTGTAGTTGGAGTGAGGTAATAAGATTGAGATTTTTTGGGGATGGCAATTTTGTAGTAGGGGGTAGTGTAATGTAGGAGTCCGCAACAAGGTTGGGACGGGATGGGACCGATTTAGTGGGGAAGGGGTCGCCTCAGGTAGAATCCAGGAACCAAATAATGGGAAATGAGTTTTTGGGAGGGGGAAACACGTATCCTAGGTACAAAGGGTTGGAGAGTATTTTTTTTATATATATAGAGAGAAGGTGGCGATTTGAGTTTACTGATAAGTTGGGGTTGGAGAGTGTTTTGATAGATATTTTGATAGAGATGGGTGTCATGTTAGTTAAGGTTGATGAGTATTAGAGTCAGAGAGAGGTAAAGATGAGATATTTATAAATGTCAAGTGGTAAATTAAATGAGATAAATACTTAAATCACCCACAGTAATGTAGGATGAGACTGTCAAATAAAGAAAGAGATTTATAATAAGAATATAAAATTTTTGATTAAAACCAGTGACAAATTTTTGATGGAATTTGGAAATGTAAAGTTAGAAAGTGTTTATTTTGAATAATTTAAATGTCAATTCGATTGTGAATTATAATAATATTTTGTTATTTTAAATGTTTTATGTTATTATGTTTTGTGTTTCAAGCCAGAAGGTTACAGATGTCAAATGTATTTTCAGATAAAAATTGTACATAACGTATGTGGTCAAGGTATTGGACTTGACCTAGTTTTGATCAGCTGTCAGTGAGGTCATATACATACTAAGCTTGTTGAGGAAGGAAGTCAATTCAATTTGTTTTTTTTAATCAATTTAAACAAGTTTTAAATAATTTCTATAGGTAAAGGAAACATTTTAATAAATTTAAATTTTTCTTTGAATTTTAAAATTTTTTGGAAAATATTTTTTTGAAAAAAAAAAAAAATCTTGATTTTGCGCCTGCCAGCTAATGAATATTTTTAAGCTTTGATTATTTTATTGTTTGTGTACTAACCATGTTTATTTTTATTGATTTATTGTATTGACTTGTATTGTTAGACTCAAATATTCACATGTTAGGTTAAGGATGTTCTTAATTATAAGAAATGTTTAAACCAATTTATTTTAAATAAATAACAGAAAAACCTAATGAAGAGAATAATTTAAAATATATACAAAATTTATGATTTGATTTTAAATGGAAACAACCAGTGAGTGGTATTTTAACAAATTTTTAAAGAAGTTTTCAATGTATAACATGTAATGTGAGTGTGTGTGAGCCCAGTACCTGCTAAAGGCAGCCCAGCTTGCATACAAGGGGAAACATATCGGTGGAGGATCTGGCATAATCTAAGCCAGGGATTGAGGATTTTTGGGGGTAGCATGTTAGAAGGTGAGGTGTGCTGTGGTACGGGTCTGTTCGGTTTTTCGGTGTTGGGATCTCTTACGGAGAAGTCCAGTGATCTCGATCAGATGCGTCCATAGTCACCGAACCAGGGGGGTCATGTACCAATGTAGAGTAAGAACAAAGGGGGGTTGTTGGCACCAGTTCCTCACCGGTCCTCTTAAGGGTTTTATCAATGAGATTTCTTCTGTTCTGGACAGAAGAATTCTCATTGGGGGGGTATTGTAACGTGTCAAAATTGGGTAATTCTATTTATTGCATTTCTGGGGTATTTGTATTTTATTTTATTTCAATTTTCGGGGTTTCATAAAAATATTGTGCAAACTTTAATTCCATTGTAACAGACCACGTGTAGAAAACAGTGTTGAAACAAAGCAGCAATGTAATATTCAGTTGCGAAACCAGGCTAAGAATTTGTACCACCCTCGGTTTCTCAGAACTGTGCGTGAATGTGACGGTGCACGCACGCGCGACACAGGTATGCGCGCTGGAGTGACGCTCCTTCAGAAAACTCAAAATGGCCTAGCGCGGAATTGTTGCAGTTTCTTTTACCATGAGGCCGGATACGAAGACCTAAGGACTGCCTCCTATTCGTGACGTCAGTCTAGCAGTGCCTAATATCGTCGACACTCACTACAGAAACAATCACTTTATGGCATGTGCTTAGCCAATAAGCCACGGCAAATCAACTTTGAACGACAACGAGATCCGTTGGCAGTGGACCACTGTTTCCTCCCGCTCGCCAAGAATGTTGCGCAGTTTAGTCCCAAGAACACCGGCCGGTGCACTCAGAAGAGGTAGCTCTTCTCAAAATTTAAACATGTGGCAGTAAAAGTGGATTAATCATTATTTGAATCAGTGGCAGTGATGCGGGAATAACTTCCAAATACTAACATACAAGTTTGTTATTATTTTTTTGTTTTTTCGGGACGATTACAACTCACCACGGGGCGACCACGAGGTCACGGATAAACGCGTGGCCGGCGGGGATTTAATATGATGTATTAGCTTGATCAAGCAGGGTAACGGGGGTTTTATATTTTAGAATGCGAGAGTGCGTGACGCAGGCTGGGCTATCTGCATAGATGTAAGTAATATTATGTAAGTCGATAAAATAAGATGTATAAGCAAGAATTGCACAACATTTGAAAAACATGTAAGACAATGTATTTGGTAAACAAAAATTTTAAATTGCAATAGTTGATCATTAAAAAGCTAATCATTTCTCTTCATAAAGATGTGTAGAGTTAGTTATTTCGATAACCCATGAAACACATGTTTGTATCTAGCGTTCGTACGAAAGAATCCTGGCCCCAGAGAAACGAAACATTGAAGGTAGGTGGAAGATGTATTTATGTATTTTGTATATTTAAAAGTGTATTTGAACATCACAATTTTGATTTGAAACAGTAATGTCCAGCCAAGTAAATTGAGAAACGAAATTGAAAATAAAACAGAAAATATTTTTGGAATTTGATGTCAGAATGTAAATGTGTGTTTAATGTAATAATGAGTATGTGTATGCACCCAGTATTTGCTAAAGGCAACCCAGTATGCATGTAAGGGGGAACATATCGGTTGAGGATCTGGTATGGTATAAGGGCAGTTTCTGATTTTTTTTGGTGAAATGTTAAAGGGTTAGGGGTACTATGGTGAGTACCGTACCTGCCCGATTTTATGGTGTTGGGATCTCACACAGAGAAGTCCAGTAATCTCGTTCAGATGCAGCCATAGTCGCCGAGCTAGGGGGGTAGTTTACCCATGACGTGTTAAGAAATTAAAGTTCTAATGGCTATGCCATTATTTTGTATTATTAAGTTCTTCAATTTCAATCCTTTCATTGTAGTTAATACATGTGGACAGCACTTACCATATTGCCTTATAAACATGAAACATTAGTGTTTACAAATTAATAAGTTGATACATTTATAAGAAAATTTTTGAAAAATTGGTTTAAATATGTTGTTGCTAAAACATTCAAAATTTGGAAAACAAGTGTACAGGACAATGTGACTTTGTGTAACGGGGCAATTGAAGGGGAATAGCTATTTGTCAATTTAATTTTGAAGGATCTATTTTTTATTTAATTTAATAATTATTTGGACACCCTTTATGGTCACTAAAACTTGATTTGTGTAACACCCTGTAGTCAACTTCGTGCCAGGAGGCACTAGGTACGGAAGAGATAAAAACATTGGAATGCGGGGGTGTGCGCGCTCGTGTGCCGCTGTTTATAATCTCGGCACCAAAGTCACTAACGGAAATGAACAAAACGGAGCTAATTAACCTGCCACGTGAGTGAATCAACGAATCAGAGCGCAAGCTGGTGGATGTGACATTACCGACGCTTAGCGTAGCGTCACAGAGTCGACTTATAGTTCAAGCCGCGCGCGGTCATGTAAGAAATTGCGGTCGGCCGACCAACCAAGTGTGTATCAGAGATATGTAAAGCAGTGTAAAAGTTTAAATTAATATGGAACACAGTGAAAACAAGTGAATTTTTTATCAAAAGTAAACCAACAACCTTTTGGACATAGAGTGAGAGAACATTGCAGGATGCGCCACGTGGTCGGCAGAGACGATACTGCAGAATGTAACCGTATTCCATCAAACCTATTCTTATTTTACATAAATGGGGTAATCAGAATGAGTGAGAGAGTTAGCAAGCTGGTTTGCTTTATAATTTAAGTATTAGATTGTTAGCATTATAAGTAATTCACCATGTGGTTTTTATTTCATGTGCCTGTATAATTATAACAGATCAATAATAGTGTTTTCTTAAATGAAAAGGGAAAATAACAAGTAATTAAATTTGAGGAGAATATTAAACAGAATGTGAAGTAAATTTGAGTTAGTTCACAAGAAATGAGAGTCGAGTACGTTACTGATATAACCTAAGTCATGCTTGTATTTCACAGTTCGTGTGACGTAACCCTGGGCTAAATTAAGGTAAGTGGGAGATATATATATATTAATTTATAAATATGCTAAAGTAGGACATCACAATTGATGCCCGAGAACAGGGACAAATTTAAATATTGTAATTCTTATTAATAGAACATCACATCTGAATACCATGGAAGTCTGAGGTCTTCATGGTATCAGTTCTGCACTTGTATAAAATGAAGCAGAAACACTGATATTTCAATCACTTATACAATACAATACCAAAAGACTGATAGTAGAAATCAGATAATGCATAAAACCATTAAAAAGCCAATCATTATCATAGTCATAGTCATAGTTTAATCGTTATTTTTGTATTTAATAGTTTTAGTGTAATAGAATTGTTCCTCTAGTTTGGAATGATTTATGACAAAGGTAAGTATATGTTTACAAAAAAAGTATTTGAGTAACTGAATAACTGCCTATCTTAATTACATAAATGTATTGACAAGCGTACTTTATATACATTCCAGATATTCTCTGAAGACACAAATATAAATACTCATTTTAGTCAACAGTGGCGGCTGGTGGTTGAAAAATTTGGGGGTTGCAGTTGGGTTGGATGGTATTAAATTGTTTTATTCTCTGAACAGAAAATGTCCAAGTCTCCTCCCCTCCAAACAATACACAAGGAAAACAAAATAATGCAATTTTAATGTCACACCCACGTAACCAAAAATATTTATTGTATGAATCTTTTTTAAATTTACGATTAAATATTCTGTTACCTGGTTTTACACTTTGATTAAAATTTGAAAGGTCTGGTGTAGGCCTACCTACTCTCTTTAATTTCAATTTTTTCTTTAATATGACGTAAACTGAATAGAGTTTTTGTTAAGTTTACAACAGAATTAATTGCATCCTACCAGTTAAATATAATAAATATCTTACATTATGACACCTTAGTTCTTTATATGTACTATTATTTACATTTAACGATAAACTGGACTGACACTTAACTGACACTAACAACGAACTTCCAACCCGGCGCACCACGCGTGTTATTTACCAACAAACAGATTGGTGGTGCCGTGAGGTACAAGCGGGGTTTGCAGTCCCTAATCACACCAAGCAAGCCTATACCGCTGCAATAGGAACAACCGAGTCTAGCCTGCCAGAGCACTACTCCATTGTATTTCCCCATATACAAAGCGCGTCACAGTTGGTGCCACGTACACCACGGCAAGAGCGTGTACGGTTTTTAGTAATTGCTCTGTACTTTTCAATTGGCAAATGATTAATTATGATGTTTTAGCTTGAAAACACTATTATTACTTATTGTCTTATTCATAATTCTATAATTTAAAATACAATTCGGGATTTTATGGGGGTTGTGCAACCTAAGCATGGGCCGCCACTGTTAGTCAATACAACACAGTTATAGTCCTACTTTACACAACATTGATTGATTGATACTTAATTACATCGGAACATATCTGTAATACACAAACCATATTACTAACTTCTTTGCTGCTGTCTGACTTGGTAAGGATATGAATCTCTGTATTGCACCTGGATGTATACCTAAGTATGACAACCACGATATTGTTGAGCCAACGGTTACTGTCCAAAAAGTGTTTCGAGCGAAAGGATCAGGATCCATGCTAACAAACATAAACATGTAAAATGTGTAACAGTTACACTGATTTGTTGTAAAGTAAGTGAACCACATATTGATATTTGACTTAGCACTAAAGCAGTGTTTATACTGGTAGGACATTTATACACACATATTACAATGGCTACTTTAGTTTTAGCATATCAGCTTATATTTAAATGATATTTCTAGTAATGCATATGTTGTAATAGGGTCCTGGTATCAGAGGGCTTAACAGGGAGAGCCTTTGCTGGAGGGGAGTTAGGATGTAATAATTTTAAAGAGGTAGAGGTCTATGACTATCCTCCTCCACGATTTTCTTTCTAGACGAGAAGTTAAAGTAAGGCCTAATATTGTTGTTTATCTAATTACAGTTACAGATTCACAAACTAATTGTTTTTATTAAAATGAGCCCCTAATTGAAGGACTGTGGTAATATTCACTCTCTTAAGATTAAAAAATAGTACATAAATTAAAACTTATTTAACATCAACTTCATTTTCTGGCTGTGGAATAACTCCATATAATCCAAGGTAAGTTTTAAAAAGTGCACACAAAATGTCACCAACAATGTGACAATCACTGTGATACTTTTACTGATGTTCCCGCTAATGTTTATTCATTATTAAATTGAATGAAACCCCTGTAAGATCAATACCAGTCTTTACTCATAGAACTTTAGAGTATAAAATAACGCATCTTATTTTTGTACAAGAACAACAAGAGTCATTCAAATTTCATCAGAGTGTATGAATATTGCACTGGAAATGAGAATGGTTTCATTTTTCCTTAATACATTAAACTTCACACAATTAAATTATCCAGACACTAAACAAAGTTATATAATAACGTATATGCTGAAGTATGATAAATGCTCAAGACAGAAATGTTTAAATACAGTACAATACTTATTATGCATGAAATGCAAAATCTACAAAACACTTATCAGGCCAGTGCTGACATATGCTTCAGAAACCTGGACAGTGACAAAAAATAGCGAGAGACTTCTAGGTTGCTGTGAAAGACAGATTCTAAGAACAATATTTTGAGGAGTACAAGAAAATGGAATGTGGCGCAGGCGCTATAATTATGAACTATACCATCTTTACAAAGAGCTGGACATTGTCAGGCTAATCAAAATACACAGGCTAAGGTGGGTTGGACACAAAGAGAGAATGGAGGAAGGACAGCCTATGAAACATTTTCTACCAGAAACCAATGGGTAGTAGAAAAAGGGGAAGACCCCGAAGTAGATTGAACGACCAGATAGAGGAGGACCTTGGAAAGCTGAACATAAGAAACTGGAAAGCCAAGGCATGCAATAGGGAGGAATGGAATCGACTCTTGGAGCAGGCCAAGGCCCACCAAGGGTTGTATAGCCACGGTTGATGATGATGACAATACTTATCATACAGAATAATGACAAGAAATTATAAAACATAATCAATATAGAAACCACCTGTAACCAAGTATGTTGTATTTAACACCTATCCTAAAAACAACATATAGAAAGACTGTGAGATAGGAATATGAGAAAGTTTATAAAAAAATAAAAGAATCCTTTCCTTTTCAGATTGTAACATTTATCTTTAGTTTGATTATATTCAGTTCTTATTTCTTTAACTAATTAAATAACACGACTGCACTAGTGGTCTGTATTGAAAGAATCTGCATAATCTACAAATGTAAAAAATATTATACTCTTGCTACAATTTTTAATATACTTTTTCATTCAATAAGTTGACTTAATTAAATACAATTAGTCTTATTTCTTATAGCAGTATCTGAAATGTTTATATCAATATTGTAACCACGTCTGCTTTAACTAATATATGGAAAGAATTAGTTTAACAATGTTTACTGAAGAATATTTGTATAAGACCATTGAATAGAATAATATAATTTACAAACTTTAATGTAGTCCCCAGCTTTAATTGCTAGTATTTAATATATTATAATAATTTTTGGAATGGTGCATGTAAAAGATGTTGCAGATAATTTCTTTGTGGGTCATATTTGCTGGTTTTTAAAGTTGCCTTGGACAAAGCTAACGCTTTCAATATTTCATGATTATGAAATAATTTTACCAAAATATAAATATATTTTTCGTTTTCATAATATATTAAATATTTTGTATTAAAATATAAAATTCTATCGTTTCTATAAAATATTAAGTTCACAATGCTAGCAAACATTTATTGCT
The DNA here is from genome assembly GCA_034769895.1 of Magicicada septendecula. Lineage (NCBI taxonomy): Eukaryota > Metazoa > Arthropoda > Insecta > Hemiptera > Cicadidae > Magicicada > Magicicada septendecula. The sequence goes on along the minus strand of CM068368.1, from coordinate 80,604,135 downwards.
TTTGAATTAGTGCATAACGTACTTGAAAAATTCTAGTCTACCACCTTCATCTGCTGCTTTGAACACTTGTGTAAATCCACCAACACTTATACACCCCAGCACGATAATAAAAACAACAGATCCAAAAGTGAACAGACTTTGAAGTGCATCTGTCCATACCACAGCTCTCAGACCACCCTGTTACAAAACACAATTTATCACTTACAATAATGATAATTAAAGTATTATATATATTAAAAAAAATAACAAAACATTTTTGAACATAAACAATATTCACATTATGAGAATACAAGTGTTGTTATTAATAGCACCAAAAAAAAAACTCAGAGAAGTCTGTGAGATGGTTAGGAGATGTTGTGAATAAACCAAACGATTTGATTTAAACTAGTACATCAAAAATGTTTGTTGTTAACATACTTAACGATTTAGTGTAGACAAGTCTGGAATAATTATTTATTTTAATAACAGTTATTTATATGTGAGTCTTATTATTTATAGAACTAGTCACCCTTCCACTAAACAGATAAAATGTGAAGTCAGTAGTAATGGAAAACACAGTAACATACGTGATTAAAAGAAAGTTTTTAATATCTGATGTTGTCTTTTGAAAATTGTTACTTTAAAATAAAATAATACTGACACAGAACATAATTATTTTTGATCTCATTATCAGCTTCATCAGAGGCTATAAGTCAGTTATTAACCATCATCAAAGCTAGTTAAGGCAGTAAGGTAAACAATTTAATAATTTGTGTCGGAAATAAACTATCTTCCACATCAGTATTATTTTATATAGTTAGTAATAATATCAGACACATCATGGACAACAAAATCCAAGAATTTAAAATAAATTACAGTTCTGGTTCTCTAAAATGTGTGCAATATATTATGTAAGATAGTAAAGTTTTTTACATATGAAATAATATATTATTTTCATGAAATGTGTTTAATAATTGATCAGAATCACTTATACAAGAAACAGACACACTGCTGAATTAAATTTTTGTTCAATCTAATTAGGAGCTTATTAACGTTCTACATTTTATGAAAATATTCCCCATTCAAGCCTGTGAAGAACTCTGTGTTACCGGTATATAAAATAAGGAAAGATGTAAATTTAAGTGGTCCAAGTGTCATTGTGCAAAATGAATGCTGAAAGATTTTTTGTATGTATTAACTCCTTATACAACCGAATCTTCTTGCTTGACATTCTGTATTCCCGATGAATGTTGCTTCAGCATAATTATTTTAACAAAAATGGTAGTTCTGTAAGGAGGTTAGGGTCTAATAAAGGACTGTCATTTTACAGAAAGAAGAAGAAGAAGAAGATAGTACTGTAGTACATACCAATACAGTGTAGAAAATGCAAACTGCACAGACTAGTGGGGTCATGGTGTGAACACCTAAGCCAGTTACTGAAAGCAAAGAACAATAGAATGATGTTAATAACAGTTTTATTACACATTTTTAATGTCTATAAATTTTATGACAATAATCTGTAAATCATAACTATAAAATAGTATATAATAAATTACCTACATCAACATTTTACATGTTTTATATGGCTAAACATTTCCCTTAGCTTATGTCATATACAGCAACAATGAAATAAAATTTGCTGAAGCTTTTGTCAGTAAAAATATATTCTGACACATAATTTGTTTTTGACAAATAAGAAACAACTTCTATAATATGACAAATTTTGTCATGTATCATACAGTGTGGAACTTACCTTGGTTGAATGCCAAAGCAGGAACATATATTACAACTGGTATGTATAAAATCTGGAAAAGTAGAGATAAATAGTTTTAATAAAAGTGGAACAGCAGATACGCATTATTATCATTATTAATTTTCATGGGAATAGGCATAAGGGGTTTTGGCAGTTTGAAACGCCAAAAATTTCTGACTCGGCTACAAACTATAATATTGTGTACTTTTATGAGTCCAGATGTAAATAGAATGTCATTTGGGAACAGACATTTACCTTTTAAGGCAGGTAAAAATTGTTTAAAGGTTCTATTAAACAATAATAATTAATTAATTACATAGATATTCAGAAATATTGTTAGAAAATGGTACTATACTATTTACCCTCCACTTTTTGTTGAGCCCTCCTGAAATTCTGATATACCCACATTATCCCATATCATTGTTGTTATTACTACTACTACTACTACTACTACTACTACTACTACTACTATGAATATAGTTTGTAAACAGTGAAGATGTTGACATTTTCAATCAGAATATTAATGTTTTAGAAAGAAGATCATGAAGATTTTGGGGTGAATGAACAGTAAGTTTTGACTAATAAATCTGTGTGTGTAATATATTCATGTGTATACTTGTTATGTTGTTTTATATACGTGTAGTATTTCTTCTTTACTTAAACGCCATGTTAATGTTTCCCCTGAAGTACATCCAGGTTAGTTGGAGTGTGTACCCCAAGGTACTCATACTGTTCTTTGCGCTCTGTTCATATCAGTTAGACAGGTATCTTCAGTGAGGATGGAATGGCTATGAGGGGATATGTGGAGGCTATCACAAAAAGTTGTTATTAAAACAAACAAAAATAGAGCGTAATAACAAATTTTGTAGATCTTGCTTTGTGAGTTCACTTTGTGTTAATAATAATAATAATAATAGTAACTAATATTTTATTTAGAAAGTTTTCAGATACAAGAATGTTTGTTTCCTTGGTAATGTGCATATTTCATTGAATCCTGTTCTGTTCAGTGTCAGAGACTTTACTGTTTTAAGTTTTTGTTTGTTTATGCAGTTGCTCAAAAAATAAACATCAATTGTATAATAAAAAAAATTAAGTTGAAATATACATATTAGAAAGAAATAAAAAAAGTAATTATAAGCATACTACTGACTTTGAACACTTAAGTTTTTTATTGGTAAAAATGTAAAATTTTTACCAATAAAAAACTTAGTGTTCTGAGTTAGTAGTATTATACTTATAATTAGTTAATCAACAAACACGTCATGGACAACAAAATCCAAGAAATAAAAAAGCTTGAATTTAAAACTTTTCAAACAAAATTAAAAAGTATACAGCACTAGAAACAATCATACAAGCCTACTTATTAAAAACACACACACACACACACACACACAACATGACCTTCATCAACTCAGAGTCCTGAGTAGTGACAATGGATAACATATTTTTGTGATTAGTTATAGGCATTATATACTGCAACTGAAATAAGGAATGTGATGATAACAATAGTGAAGTTAATTATCTGCACTGTCTTTAAATAGAGTTATGTTAATTATTTCTTAAGTTTGTAACTACTTAATGCATACCGGTATATATGTTCTCAGAGAATTTGTCTTATAAAACTGAACTTACCAGTGACAGAGCAAATATGAGAGATGCAAAAACTCTTACGCTGTGTCCAAATCTCATTTCCAAGTACTGAAATATAAAGAGGTTTCTACTTTTATTAAAGTAAAAGTGGACACTGAATGTTAACATACATGATTATGTTATAAAAATCGTACAACTGCTCATTCAGAGAAGTTGAAAAAATGTATAACTGATTAAATGCAGTCTTGCTATGGTATAGACTTTACCCACAGGGGAAAAATAATGACTATATATTACAACGTAACAAGTTGCATATTTAATATAATTTAAATTTGTGGAGCCCCACGATCTTGGAGCGCCATTCTTATACAACGATACGTATTACATATATTGAGCCTCACATTGGAAGCGACATTCTATACAACGATACATATACATAATGTATAATGATAGTAACTATAATAAGAGTATTTTATTTATCAGTATTTAAAACTCATATTTATTATTTACTCAATATTATAAATATTCGTAAACATCATTAATAATTGTCGGTCATGATATTGCTCATTATTAAATGTTTATATCTTATTATATGCAACATTACACATATTTAAACAAATCTCTTATATCTAGACATGTTAATAAATTGGTTTATTAATTAAATATAAAATTAAAATGTTTTTATGAAATAAATTTTCTTAACTCAGATCTGACCTCTACTCGCTCAGTCTATACCAATGTTTAAAATTCAATTTAAAATTTTTATATTAATTTCTTGTAGACTGGCATTTGTTTTAATATTCAACTTTAAATTAATCTTTTCTATGATTCAAATATCAAATCAATTTACTATTTATTCTGATAATAACTCTACTCTCTCTACTTTAAATTCTCTTTCATTTATTAATTCTTTTTATATGCTATCGCTCATTCTTACGACTAAACATTTATCTACATTTTAAAATATTATTACTAAGTATAAATTTTTCTTTGTTTTAATTTACTGTCTTTTGATATCGCCTTTATGAGTTCTTTTCTTTTTAAAAAATCATTTAAAATGCATTACGCATGTCACCTCGAGTTCTGATGATATTACGACTTGTTGTCCGGGGTCCAGCGTTGTCCAGAGTTAGTTTTCCATTCCTCCTGTCCTGGCGTGGTCCTGGATACGTCTAGAGTCCAGCGTCGCTCTCCAGCAGTGTGTATACTCTTGGTAGACTTATGATTTCAGTATTTACTTTTTCCGGAATATTGTCGTGAATTTAATGAACGTTATTTCTTTTGTTACTGCGACTTGTAATAGAATTAAAAATAAACTGTTTTGCCGACGGACAGCATGTCCGGCTGCAACTGTGTCTTGAAATGAAGAGAAGGGTTTTTGGTCGAACCCTTAATTTATACCCTCTCGAGATTCCGCGCCAGTTGGCTCCAAAATCGTCCTGTCGATACCTGCATATCTCGTGACAGCCCCCACTCCCGAACCTTTTCATCTATTTGCAATTATTAGCAAATAGCACTGTTTTGCATGGAATCGAGATAGCACAAATCGTAGCTATTTCGATTAAGCACTCACTATGTTAATTTGAGCGTCTTAGGGTAATTTGCATATTTTTTAGCACGTTTATTTTGCACTGACTTCGCATAACGTGTTCTATTAACGTCATCTTTTCACTGGGGATAACTATAAATTTAACACACACTTTGGTGCTTTTGGTTTGATCATACACTAATTAGTTTTCGCACAGTGAATTAAAATAGTTATTTTATTAATTACTTGGGGCGGGTTGCTGAGATTCCTGTCTTTGCATGCATCACAAACACACACAATATACACATGTAACACACATACAATTGAGCAGGTGTTCACTGCGTGTCGGAACAGGTTAATTGCTCCCCTAATCTAACAATGAAATATTTTTACAATTTCAGGCGTGTCCATTTACCCATAACTTATACAAATTCTACACATTTTATATTTATTTAAATTAATGCCTAATACAGCGTATGGCTGTATCGTTGCATTATTCCTCTGCCTGAGAAAAAAATTTAATAAATATTTATTTATTAAATTTTTGTCTATTTGTTCTAGACAAATACAATCATGTTATATTATCGTAACTTACGTTTACAACGGTTAAACAACACATAATAATGAGTAAGTCAGTCTAACACAATCGCCGTGGTGGTATGCAATATTCACCCCCCATTATAACAGCTGATCGGTGCGTTGACCTTGTACTCATTCAGTGGCATTGTTCCACTCTTACTCTCTTCTCTCATTATTCATACGTAGAACTTCTTTTTCATTGTTCTCCTGTAATGTGGTCCCATCGACCTATTTATATTTTTTTTTACGTGTAGCACTTCCTACACGAGTTTGCATTCTTGCACTGGTAAACATTTTGCATCTTAATATATTATGCCATTCTTCAATCTGAAATTTTACCATATGCAGGATTATATTTCTGCTACAACTTTAGTTGTGGATCGCCTAATTGTATACAGATGGACGGCTTTGGAAAATACATCTATACAAACAAGTATGTGTTTCACTCCCCGACTTGATCTCGGACGTGGTCCAAGGAAATCCACTGCAATTAGCTTTCCTTTCTGGTCCTTTCGGATACTCTGCATTTCCACATAGGTATGTAGATTCGCTCTGTACTTTTACATTTCCTTACTCATACATTCTTACCTTCGCTGCTTAACTCTTTTCTTAATATGACATTACTTCATCTTTCTTAACTTTTCTTATATTACTTATACAATACAGTAACATTTCTTACCTTCAATTATTACATTGATCTTATACGATACATTAACCTTCATTACCTTTTATTATTACATTTCTTTACTATTACCTTACTGATCGCTAATAATTTTCTTCATCCTTACCATTACTTTCTGAAATACACCTTTTTCGTTAGCTTCGTAGTGAGTCATTATTGGCTACAGATGACTACCTTAGAAACACGTCTATATCCAGACTTTATGTGCTTAACTCTACTCGATGGTTTAATCGTAGTATTTGGAGCTCTAAATAATCTCTGTCCTTGACTTTCCACTAAGGTATGAAGATTTTGCTTGATCAGCCATTCTGACAATTAACATTGATTTCTCATCTCTAATCCTTTCTTTATACTTTTAACAACATCGATAATAACATTCCTTTACAATCATGTCTTAAATATTTCTTTACACATATTATTTCGTGCCATTCTTTACTTTGAATACTAACATTCCTTACCATTTCTTACAACATAACATTCTTTCTATTATTAATTGTTTAATCTTTTACACATATTATTTCTTATTAATTAACCCCTTTTCTTATTAATAATAATTAACCGTAACATTTTTCTTTTAAAAATACTTATTTGTTCACATTCGGGTGTTGAGTGTGATTCAATTTACACTCTCCCTAGTTTAAGTTAACAATTGCATTGTGTCAACAGGAAATCTATTGTACCTCGAAGTGTAGTCGCCGTTGTCGTATATCAGCCGACATGTACAGTTATTTCCGTCTCGTATTCCTTCCTTGCTATTGTGCATATTCACTGCGTGACCTACCTGTCTATAGGGCGAGAATTTTTTCTCTAGTCGACAGCCACAAATAACCTCTCTCTCTCTTTCTACATTCTTCTCTCTCATTCACACTGCTGCGCCCCTCTTGTCGAACGCATTCCTCAGTAGTTTGTCTGCGTTTTACATATACCGTGAAACATTCTTCTGTGCGTCATTTATGATAATCTTTATAGTTTTTATAATTATAATTATCATTACTATAATTATCTCTCGTTCGGTATTTACCGTTTTATAATTAATATTATAATTATCACAAGTTTGCATAGTGTTTCGTATAGATGGTTTCCTACCACAGTTATAGATACAGTGACACTTAGTGTGTGTGTTATCGTCGTAAATATTGCGTTTTAATTGTTTCACATGTATTGTTTTACTGTGAGTTTGCACAGCGAGTTGGATATTTCTATCAATAAGGTTGATATCCTACGTTATATTCTTCCCTAGTGTTAAGTATTTCACTAGAATTATAATTATTAAATATTAACATTCCTTCAAGTTCTTTTTTGATTTTAATAGCTTGTTTATCAAGTGCTATCTTAACATTACTTTTGCGTGCGTTTATACGCATATTATTGTCGATATCCGTAGGTACTAAGTGCGCAGTATTAATTACGATATCTTGTCCTACTTTTGCTCCTACTCTTAGTATCGTATTATATTCTTTTTATGTTTTACCTAATTGTGCTTTATTTGGTGTTAACTCTTCTGCTTGTTTATCTAATCTAGCACATACATTCTGTCTTATTCCATATTCGTCCACAAGGTTTCCCATCACCTTAATGATTGCCTCTATACTAATACTTCCTGATACTGCCATGTCACATTATTTTGTATTTAAATATTTATTTATAAATTATTATTATTAGTAAACTGTAAGCAAGCTTTTATTTGTTTATGGTTTATTTATTATTTATTTATTTATTTTTATCTACTGATATTACAATTACACCTGTTTATTTTGGGTGGGCGCCAGTTGTGTTATTACAATACAATACACACAACAATTTTAAAATACTAACATACAAAATTAATTAAAATATATTATTAGTTATATCATATAACTCATCAACATTGGTAATCATAGAGCATACATTAATTATTAAATGTAGGCGTGTCGTGCCCCACGTTAAGGGCGACATTCTATATAACGAATTTATATGTAATTTCGATATACTGGAAATTATGCAGGTTGTATAATAATACCAGGTGTAACTATAATAAGAGTATTTTATTTATCAGTATTTAAAACTAATATTTATTATTTACTCAATATTATAAATATTCGTAAACATCATTAATAATTGTCGGTCATGATATTGCTCATTATTAAATGTTTATATCTTATTATATGCAACATTACACATATTTAAACAAATCTCTTATATCTAAACATGTTAATAATCTTATATCTAGACATGTTAATAAATTGGTTTATTAATTAAATATAAAATTAAAATGTTTTTATGAAATAAATTTTCTTAACTCAGATCTGACCTCTACTCGCTCAGTCTATACCAATGTTTAAAATTCAATTTAAAATTTTTATATTAATTTCTTGTAGACTGGCATTTGTTTTAATATTCAACTTTAAATTAATCTTTTCTATGATTCAAATATCAAATCAGTTTACTATTTATTCTGATAATAACTCTACTCTCTCTACTTTAAATTCTCTTTCATTTATTAATTCTTTTTATATGCTATCGCTCATTCTTACGACTTAACATTTATCTACATTTTAAAATATTATTACTAAGTATAAATTTTTCTTTGTTTTAATTTACTGTCTTTTGATATCGTCTTTATGAGCTCTTTTCTTTTTTAAAAATCATTTAAAATGCATTACGCATGTCACCTCGAGTTCTGATGATCTTACGACTTGTAGTCCGGGGTCCAGCATTGTCCATAGTTAGTTTTCCATTCCTCCTGTCCTGGCGTGGTCCTGGATACGTCTAGAGTCCAGCGTCGCTCTCCAGCAGTGTGTTCCTGGATACGTCTAGAGTCCAGCGTCGCTCTCCAGCAGTGTATTCCTGGATACGTCTAGAGTCCAGTGTTGCTCTCCAGCAGTGTGTTCCTGGATACGTCTAGAGTCCAGCGTCGCTCTCCAGCAGTGTGTATACTCTTGGTAGACTTATGATTTCAGTATTTACTTTTTCCGGAATATTGTCGTGAATTTAATGAACGTTATTTCTTTTGTTACTGCGACTTGTAATAGAATTAAAAATAAACCGTTTTGCCGACGGACAGCATGTCCGGCTGCAACTGTGTCTTGAAATGAAGAGAAGGGTTTTTGGTCGAACCCTTAATTTATACCCTATCGAGATTCCGCACCAGTTGGCTCCAAAATCGTCCTGTCGATACCTGCATATCTCGTGACAGCCCCCACTCCCGAACCTTTTCATCTATTTGCAATTATTAGCAAATAGCACTGTTTTGCATGGAATCGAGATAGCACAAATCATAGCTATTTTGATTAAGCACTCACTATATTAATTTGAGCGTCTTAGGGTAATTTGCATATTTTTTAGCACGTTTATTTTGCACTGACTTCGCATAACGTGTTCTATTAACGTCATCTTTTCACTGGGGATAACTATAAATTTAACACACACTTTGGTGCATTTGGTTTGATCATACACTAATTAGTTTTCGCACAGTGAATTAAAATAGTTATTTTATTAATTACTTGGGGCGGGTTGCTGAGATTCCTGTCTTTGCATGCATCACTAACACACACAAGATACACGTGTAACACACATACAATTGAGCAGGTGTTCACTGTGTGTCGGAACAGGTTAATTGCTCCTCTAATCTAACAATGAAATATTTTTACAATCTCAGGCGTGTCCATTTACCTGTAACTTATACAAATTTTACACATTTTATATTTATTTAAATTAATGCCTAATACAGCGTATGACTGTATTGTTGCAATATGTATAAAAAAGATCTTTAAGTATAGAGAATGTCTTCATAAAAAATTATTTAACAGTTTCATAAACATTAAAGCTAAGCTAAATTATAGATAGTATATATATTAAAGATAGTAAATTATTATTATTAATTTTGAGTTTTTCTTAATTACTCTCATGACCAATCTGAAATTTAGTGTACCAATACTTCATTTAGTTAATTATAAAACTGTTCTATAAGGCACAAAAAAACTGTGACTATTGACAACCATTATAGTCTTTCAATTGTCTGTGTAACCTTGATATGATACACGTGTTATATTATCCTTGGAATAGATAGTTTTTATACTAGTAAACCACTGCTGATCATGTAATGCAATTTTTATTATTTTTTTGTTTTGTAGAATTATTAGTCGATTTAATAAAAATAAAAATGAACTTCCTTTCTTCATGGAAGTGCTTATTATATGTTGTGTGTGCTGTTTCTCTTAGATCAACAAATCTTACTAAAAAACTTAGCAATTTGGACACTTTGGGGGAAGCGAAACCATTCTAAATTAATGGTACGTCAACTTAGCTGAACAAATTGAGTCTTAACAGTAAATAAATGCTTACTTTTGCTATAACTACAAAGCACACATAAAGTGGCTCCCTTTCTGTACAATTAAATACAGAAATGCCTTTTCTATTTCACATTATATCTTTATTTTTTCTTATTATTGATGAGTCTAAGTAATTATATATTTATTATACTAATGACAAATAATAAAATAAGTAAACCTTCTCACTAGTATAAAACAGACACATTTAATTTTTTAAATCAAATTGTGGTTAAAACAATATTACGTAATTGTCTTAAAAATTGAACACAAACGTCAGTTCAGCTACAAACATAAAATTACTTATCATAAACATAAACACTACATACGCTTACACTACTGAATCAGCATGAAGAAAAGAAAAGAAAAGTCACTTAATTTAAAAAACAAATTAAATATTATTTAAGTCAGTCCATTTTTGGAAATTATGTTGTTTCTTTATTATACCCTCTTTCATAATACCCTCTTTTATTTATTATACCCTCTTTTCACTCATTTGGACAACAGCCTGAATTAATTATGTGATCTTTTAGTACAAAAAAATACAAGAATTCTAGATTAATGGTGTCAGAATTAGTGAGGTTCTGCAGTACATTGATTTTATAGAAACAAGTTTCTTTAGAGGTATCAAGTTACTATTGCTCTGATTGTACACTCCCGTGTTCCAGTTGTTTTAGTGGAAATAATTTATAAATAGAGTAACTGAAACATTTGTTGTTAACATTAGTACAAAATATTCTATATTTCCTGAGAGATAATAACAGTTACTAATAAAGTACAAATTAAAATATCGGTATGGAGAACCATACATGACTTCCATTTTCTAAGATTTATATTTAAAATCATTTACGAAATGAAATGTTTCCATAGAAACTACTTTACACTTATTGCTTCAGCCTTAACCACAGTACTGCGGTCACTAACGTATACCACCACACGTTATCGCACTCGATTTTCACTGATGATGGCAGTCGACAGCGCTGCTGAAACATCTGGTTTTGCAGAAAACATTGGACTATGGCCAAACAGCCCGGGAAGGAATTTTAACAACAAACTACTACTTTGTTGCCGATAACGTAGTACACATATAATATCGGTATGGAGAACCATACATGACTTCCATGTTCTAAGATTTATATTTAAAATCATTTACAAAATGAAATGTTTCCATAGAAACTACTTCTTTCCACTTATTGCTTCAGCCTTAACCACAGTACTGTGGTCACTAACGTATACCGCCTCACGTTATCGCACTCGATTTTCACTGATGATGGAAGTTGGTGGCACTGCCGAAACATCTGGTTTTGCAGAACACTTTGGTCTACGGCCAAACAGGACGGGAAGGAATTTTAACAACAAACTACTTCTTTGTTGCCGATAACATAGTACAAATATATACAAAATTATCCCCTCCCACTTCAACTATAATTTTCATTTATAGAAAATTAACCCCACCCCGTTCAACTAGCCTCTTCATTTATAGATATTTCATCTACGTTTCTACAGTGGATTATTAAGATCTTCTTATCAGGATACTTTATTTATCATAATTAAGTACTTTACTCTTGTTACAACAAAAAATGTTTCAGGTAAACTACCCTTTCCCCCTAACCGATCTTCACCAAAATCAATAGGCCTTGAGTCCTCTACAACTCAGGCACATATGTAAATAATTATTTGATTATGTTTGAATTTACGGCAGTTATCGTTCGTCATGGAAAAATTTCTCTTGTTACAACATAAAATGTTGCAGGTAAACTATCCCTTTCCCTTAACCGATCTTCACCAAAATCAACAGGCCTTGAGTTCTCTACAATGTAAGGAAGTATGCAAAACATTATTTGATTCTGTTTGAATGTGCGGCAGTTATCGTTTGTCATAGAAAAAATTACCCTTGTTAAAACAAAAAACGTTGCAGGTAAACTACCCCTTTCCCATAACCGATCTTCACCAAAAACAATAAGTCTTGAGAACTCTAAAATTCAGAGTTGCATGCAAAAAATTATTTGATTATGTTTGAATTTGCGGCTGTTATCATTTGCCATAGAAAATACCCTTGTTAAAACATAAAACGGTGCAGGTAAACTACCCCTTTCCCTTAACCGATCTTCACCAAAAACAATAGATCTTGAGAACTGTATAATTCAGGGCTGTATGCAAAACGTTATTTGATTCTGTTTGAATTTGTGGCTGTTATCATTTTCCATAGAAAAAAATTACCCTTGATTAAAAAAAAACGTTGCCGGTAAACTACCCCTTCCCCTTAACCAATCTTCACCAAAAAACAATAGGTCTTGAGAACTGTACAATTCAGGGCTGTATGCAAAACATTATTTGATTCTGTTTGAATTTGCGGCTGTTATCGTTTTCCATAGAAAAAAATTACCCTTGATTAAAAAAAAAACATTGCCGGTAAACTACCCCTTTCCCTTAACCGATCTTCACCAAAAACAATAAGTCTTGAGAACTCTAAAATTCAGAGTTGCATGCAAAAAATTATTTGATTATGTTTGAATTTGCGGCTGTTATCATTTGCCATAGAAAATACCCTTGTTAAAACATAAAACGGTGCAGGTAAACTACCCCTTTCCCTTAACCGATCTTCACCAAAAACAATAGATCTTGAGAACTGTATAATTCAGGGCTGTATGCAAAACGTTATTTGATTCTGTTTGAATTTGTGGCTGTTATCGTTTTCCATAGAAAAAAATTACCCTTGATTAAAAAAAAACGTTGCCGGTAAACTACCCCTTCCCCTTAACCAATCTTCACCAAAAAACAATAGGTCTTGAGAACTGTACAATTCAGGGCTGTATGCAAAACATTATTTGATTCTGTTTGAATTTGCGGCTGTTATCGTTTTCCATAGAAAAAAATTACCCTTGATTAAAAAAAAAACATTGCCGGTAAACTACCCCTTTCCCTTAACCGATCTTCACCAAAAAACAATAGGTCTTGAGTACTCTACAAATCAGGGCTGTATGGAAAAAATTATTTGATTCTGTTTGAATTTGCGGCTGTTATCGTTTGCCATAGAAAAAAAATCCACACACACACACACACACACACATTTCGAAAAATGACTTTTTTCATGTTTTGAGGGTAGTACAATCAGAATCTGCAATAATCTCGACCACGATTTTTTTTGCCATCACCATACCATACTTCCATTTCCTTATGGAACATGGAAGTAAAAAGAAACACTAGTTACACTAATTATTTGGGTAGTTGGTTACTGATATTCGTTTGATCATAGCGTAGCCAAAGCATGCACCCATCCTTGGCCTGTCACCATGGGACAAAATGGATGTCCATGACCATGAGAGTGTTAATATTGATTACATTATTATTATATCATGACCTTGAGCTACGATTATGTCTTAATAATGATAATCATATTGAACAACTTTATTGTACAACTTACTATAGTCTATAATTAAATATATAGAATAATAAAAAATTTTAATTTAATTAAACATTTTAAATGTAACATTTTTAGAAGGTGTAATTTATTGTTAAAAATAATAAACTTTGTAATAAATTACAGTTTATTAAAGTAAAGTTGTTACAAACTATAGAGAACTGTTTTGTAGTATACCTCATAAATGGAATTCAGCTGAAGAGGAAAGAACACAGGAATGAAGAAGTATATAATCAGAACTGTGACAATAATATTGGCCAGGCAAATGACATAATACTGTGTGCCATACACGTAGATTTCTGCAGGAACACCAAGAAGAGTAATACCAGACACATGGCTGCAACAAAATTTCTGTTAGTCATACTATTAGTACAGTTCAGAAATTAATTTGTAACAAACCATACAGTACACTAAGCAGCTACAGTACATTGTTTTCACAGCTTTACGGTGTATTGAGTTTTTTTTAAACACATGTTACAACCTTGAAACTGTTTATGTTGTCAGACATAATTTGTATTCAGAACATCAATCACTTTTGGTAAAAAATGCATTTTACTAGCATTTTCTGAAGATGTAAAGTGATATCCTGAATGGTTACCCTAAGACTGTAAGGTTTCTTGTGTGTGATGTAGAGGAATGTTTTGCAAAAAAAATGGAACATGTTATTTTTTTAGTGGAATAATTTATGAGTGCACAGAAGGAGCTACTTTAGAATTATCTTACAGCAAATTAATGTAGGAGGGTGGTTTTGACATACTGCATAACAATACTTGCCTGAAGCTGTTGTATAGAAAGTGTGAGGCCTTGTAGAACATAATTTTTGTTTTTGTTTTTAGCTCATTTGAGTGATTTAATGAAAGTTTTACTTGCATTATGGAGACGGAGAAGGCAGATGAAACATTTGATCATCTAGTGCAGAGGTCTCCAAAATACGGCCCATGGGCCGGATCCAGCCCGCGAAGGGTTATTGTCCGGCCCGCGGCAACTCAGATTTTAAATAGATCATCAAAATACTTCCAAATATAACATTTTACTAAACAACTAAACAAGAAATAAGTTCAGTAAAATGTTACAATATTTTGTACAAGTTTAAAACTTTTACATGGTTAATGTGCTCGTTCATCTGTCTGGCTTGAATGAATCATGCTTTTCACTCGCATCTCATTGAGTGATGATTTCAAGGAAATAAAAAACTTTGCAAGAGCAATGCTTTAAATGTTTAGATAAACCTATATCTGCAAACAAACGTTTCAAAAATGAACTATGTAAAATCGAAGTACAGGGCTAACTTGTCAGTCAAACACTTGAAATCCATTCTAGTCAAGTGGACCCAAAATGGACAGACATATCTCAGAAGCAACTCGACACATCCCATATGTACATAAGAAAGCCAAAAAACAATACATAAGAAATATCTTTGAATGTTATTTTTTCCTTACTTTTATTTACATTATTCTGAACAAAAGAATTTGTTTTCTTTGGATCAGTCTGGTTAATTTTTATTTAAATACCTATTTTATTTTTTATTATTTCGTAAACTTAAACAAAAATTTACAATTTTATATATATCTATATATATAAGCGGAGAAGTCCTGACTGACTGACATAGAATCTACTGACGAGCAAAAACTACTGACGATAATGATCTCAAAATTTGAAGGTATATTCTTATAGGGTCGTAGATGCTCACTAAGAAACGGTTTTAAAAACTTTCACTCCTAAGGGGCAAACCCCCCCCCCATTTGATGTATGTATAAATGTATGTATGTTCCACATCTCCTCCTAAACCTGGACCGATTTCAACCAAACTTGGCACAAATATTTTACGCGACGGGAGAACCAACATAGGATAGGTGTTTTTTTCGATGGGGTCCTTTGGGGGTTCTTTGGGGTCTTCCACATCTCCTCTTAAACCACTGGACCGATTTCAACCAAACTTGGCACAAATATTTTATGCAACAGGAGAACCAACATAGGATAGGTGTTTTCTTCGATGGGGTCCTTTGGGGTCTTCCACATCTCCTCCTAAACCACTGGACCGATTTCAACCAAACTTGCACAAATATTTTACGCAACGGGAGAACCAACATAGGATAGGTTTTTCGATACGATCCTTCGGGGGGTCCTTTGGGTCTTAAAAAACTATTAGATCTGGTTACTATGGCAACCCAATAGAATAGATTCTGGTTACCATAGCATCGGTGGAAGTCTCCCGCGTAGGAAATAGCGCGGGAGTCGTCTGACGGGCCTTCCAAGGAGTTCATCCACGGAACCCGGGGAGTCTTAGGTCGGATCCCGCGAAAGACGGCGGGGCCAGAGTCCACGGTTTTTATAAATAAAGATATAGGTTATGATATCAAAGGTGGTGTATGCATCTTAAGAAACTTCTTAATAGTGTGTGAATTCAGAGTTGTTTCAGTTTGAATTTAAAAGTGGATAAGTTAAGATCGAAGTAAGTTATAAGCGAGTATAAAAAACAAAGTTTTGATAGCGAATGTATTCAGATCATAGTGTTCAGACAATATAAATGCACTTGCTTCAGTTTGAATTTAAAAATTGATAAGCTGAAATCTATAGAGGTATTGTATTGTTAGAATAAGTTTAGGAGACACTAATTTAACAAATGCCTTATTTCAACATTAACACAATGAATTATAAAACGACAGTTAAATACGCAGCACGTGCAAGTACTGTAGACATTTTATTGAAAACTAATTTAGCTGTTCGCCCTCTCCCAGAGTTAGAAATCAAGCAGGAGCATCACGCGCAACAGAATTCTTCTCCAGATATAAGAATACAGTTTATGACATGTTCTTAAACAGGTGCGCTACAGAGTATTCCTCCAGTGAGAATGCGAACGTAACAATATAAGGAAGATTATACAATATACAAGTAATATAATGTTAGAACAAGAATAGGTGCCTATGAGCCTATGAATAAATTATGAACCCGAGGAACGCTGGGTAAATCGGCTAGATGTAGATATCTATATAACCCAAATACCACTGACTGACTCACTGATCACGATATCTCTGATATACTGAAATATCTCTGATTTCACGATACTGAAACCACAATGGATATCAATGAAACTTTGAACATAGCTTCATCATAGGTCTTAGGTGCTCACTAAGAAACTGAGCACCTAAGGGCTTTAAAAACTTTCACTCCTAAGGGGCAAAAAACAAAATACTGAAATTTATCGCGGGAATTGCATACTGTGTAAATGAAGTGGTTGACATCTCAGTTTACTGGAAACCCCGAATACATTTAGTCCTGAGTTTTTAATCATTGTTTTAAATTGAAAAAAACTTTGTTGTTTGCAGGTTCTTATAGTCGAGAAAATTTTGAAGTTCAATTAATTAATAAATGTATGTCCTTTTTTTCTCGGAAACGGCTCTAACGATTTTCTCGAAATAAATAATAAATAGCTATTGCTATGAATGTAAATAAACAAACTAAGAGTTGAGAATTTGTACAATCTATCTAATCCTATACTATTAAGCGAGCAATAATTGTACAATTACGTACAACGTGAAACTCCGTAGCGAAGCACGGGTATTTTGCTAGTATATATATATATATATACATGTGTGTGTGTGTGTGTGTGTGTGTGTGTGTGTGTGTGTGTGTGTGTGTGTGTGTGTGTGTGTGTGTGTGTGTGTGTGTGTGTGTGTGTGTGTGTGTGTGTGTGTGTGTGTGTGTTGGCCCGTCTGACTTCCAAGATTTTTCAATTTGGCCGTCAAGTGAAAAAGTTTGGAGACCCCTGATCTAGTGTATAGAGACGGACTCACACAAACAGATATTTGAATCACTAAATTATAGCACTCTCTAGTACAGAGATAGGATATTCACTAGGTTATTAATATTATCATAGATAAATCAAAACATAGACAGCTATTGTACAAGAAACGTATTGAAAACTCTACAGACAGTGGATATACAGAAGCATAGGCAAGAATAGATTAGTTCATGAAATATCAATTCATAATAAGAAAACCAATAACAATTAAAAAAATAATATATAATATAACCACTAAATAAAATGTGTATAATCATTAATATATTCTATACTATTCTAATTACTTCACAAATTGATAGTACTGAATATAAAAGTCTGTTTTTATACTATGTCGAAGTTCCATCGCATGACTTATCAGTCACAATGGCCGTTAGAAAAACTCGTGAAAATAACATCTATCTAATAAATTTGTATTCTAGTCGATTTACAAATTATTAAACACGGTCTTGAAATTACTTCTACTCATGTAACAATAAAATTAATTTTGACTAATCAATTTAACTATAATTCACTCATTGTTTCAGCCAGGTTCAATATGATTGTTAATGATATTTTAAACTGATGAATAGTAATGTCTCTAGAATTTGGTCGTGGGTGAGGGGGGGAGTCCAGTTGAGTCAGCTTCATACAAAAAGAAGAAACAAGTTAATACAAATCAATATAACTATCTTTATAGTGGCTGAAACTGTGTAATAACATACTGAAATAATGTAAACAGTAATAACACAGAAAAAATACGTGTTATTGAAAAAATTGTTTACAATATATTTATTGACTAAACTGATTTTCCTACATTTTATATATCAAACGTATATGAAAATGCTCTGTAATAAACCTGTTTGTATATCGAGGGGTTAGTGGAAAAACTACCCCAGTCCAAGTTTTAATAATGTTTCAAGAATAACATTTTTTAGCATTTCTCTTTTTCTTTTTATTTTTTAACAGCTATGTAATCAATAACGAATAGCTCTATTAATAATACAAATTAATATGGAAAATCAGTTTTATGATTTATCATTGCACTTAAAAACCTTTAATTTCAGTTTTCCATAAATTCATATGAGTGGACTTGGGTATATTGTACACTAGCAAAATACCCATGCTTCGCTACGGAGTTTCACATTGTACATAATGAAAATGTTAGTTTAATTAATAAAGTTCAATTAAAGTAGGTTTCTTAAAAATAAATAGCTGTTGCCCACGACTTCGTTCACGTGGTCTTCAATTTAATGCGATAATATATTTAGAACAGAATCTATTCTATTGGGTTGCCATAGTAACCAAATCTTATAGTTTTTTAAGACCCCAAAGGACCCCCAGAGGATCGTATCGAAAAAAATGTCCTATGTTGGTTCTCCCGTTGCGTAAAATATTTGTGCCAAGTTTGGTTGAAATCGGTCCAGTGGTTTAGGAGGAGATGTGGAAGACCCCAAAGAACCCCCAAAAGGACCCCATCAAAAAAACACCTACCCTATGTTGGTTCTCCCGTTCCATAAAATATTTGTGCCAAGTTTGGTTGAAATCGGTCCAGTGGTTTAGGAGGAGATGTGGAAGACCCCAAAGAACCCCCAAAGGACCCCATCGAAAAAAATTCAGAAACCTTCGCGGGCGTGCGCACAACAACTCACCGAAGTTTCATCATAATCGGATGAATGGTATAGGAACGCATACGGGACAAAGAAACAAAGAAACATTAATTTTTATAGATATAGATAGATAACAGATTATCCACATTGTTATAATTTAAAAAATAATCATATATAAAATAAAAATAAAATGACATCAATGAAAACTACTATAAAAATTAGTCAAGGACCACAGTGTAGTGAGATAATAGTTCGAAGAGATAAAATAAATTAAAACCAACCATGCAATATATAAGAAATTATAGAAAAATAATGATAGGCCAATGTATAAAGTAATTATACCCAGGTAGTATAGGAACAGGTCAGGAAATGCCCAGGATAGACAAACATCCATAATAAAAGAACAACTGTTAGAAAAACAAACACATGTAATAAAATTAGAAACCCCCCAAAAAGATGAAAATAAATAAGAAAAGTACAATGCAATAAAATAAGAGTAAATGTAAAATATGTTTAAGTAAAGGTTCTAGATATAAATGTAAAAATGTACCAGTGCAATTTAATTTTATAATGAAAAGCGAATCCTAATGATCTCATATAAGTGGTATTCCTTATCATACAATACCAGACAAAATGACAAAAAATAATATAAAAGTATCCAATAAATAGTGGAGTGATCAAGGGTACATCCCTAAAATAAAACAAAAACAGCAAGGACTGCATGAAAATTAATTTTAAGGAATAATTTAAATGATGAAAAACAGATGTGTTTTGTTTATATTAACAGTTCATTGAACTCAAGGCTTGAATGTCTGAGATTGAGTATAATTTTTTGTTATAAAATATTTGTTATGTTTTAATAGTATTAATCAATAATAAACGTTAATGTAATTAAGTAAGGGAATTTTAATTAAGATTTTATAAGAATAATATGTCAGAAAGGGTATTAGCAAGCTGTAATAATAATAAACATTGTATGTGAACACGCAAAATCTAGGCCAAATGGTAAATCTCAACAACCTTATAATTAATGAATAAGGTAAGGAAATTAATTAAGTTGATGAAAATTATATAAAGTAAATCAATTACTGTGTATTATAACTGTAACAATACTTTGTAAAGGTATTGAAGAAATGTATAAATTATTATTAGAAAAGATGCAAGTGTAATAACACTGGAATCTAAAGGAAAAGCCTAAATTAAGGATAATATTTAAAATAGTTAACCAAATCATAAAACTACTGAGAATTAAAGAAATCAACATATAATAAGACAATCAATGATCTTGTTCAGTGTTAATTAGATACTAACAGAAATTGTAAACCATTTAATGTTACAGGAAGTACAGTTAAAGCCTACATCCAAATATACTGTAAATATGACTTTTTGAGGTAAAAAATACTATAAAGTATATCATGTTTGATATTAAATAATGCATAATTAAATAAGGAAATTGGATATGTAATTAGTATTTAATAAAATTAAATAATAGTAAAAATGTAATTAATCATATAATGTAAAAGTCAATTATTTAGGCGGAAATGCCATCTGGTTAAAACGATGTAGATTTAATATTAAATCGGCCAGGACGTATTGTATGGAGAAGAAAGTGGGTTAGTTGATTGTTACACGTTGAGACGTACATTTCGAAATGATATCAGACAAATGAATTCATTAAAAAAGAGAGAAGATAATTTTCGGATATAACTAAACCTATAAAAAATAACCCCGAGAAATTGAAAAATACGATTAATCAACACTGAGTTAACCTGGAATCAACCAAATTAATCTATTTATGAAGATTTGAAGTTGTCATCCAAATAACAGAACTATATAAACGTGAATTCAAAATTTTATCGACACAAAATTGGACATTGTAAAATCTCACAACCATTGGAACAAGAACACATTGAACACTGATTGCCATGCCGAACAACTGACCACTACTCCCGAATAATTACACTGTGATGAAGAGGAATTAACCACTACTGCTTGGAAGAGGAATACACCAATAACCAATATTTATTTGAAAGAATTCTGCAGTGAAGACGCCTCGTATACATTCAGCACGGGGGCGGCCATTTTGGACTACTCCCAGAATCCTTTGCGGTGACGGCAGAACAGCATCATGAGTCTGGTTCGAGAAATCTAATTTATTAACATTTATATTTAAAATAATATTTCTATTTTTTATAATTAAGAAGTTTTTTCTGTAAGTGTTGTACTTTTCAGCTTTGCCCTTTCTCTGACTATTATAATAACACCTCAAAGAACCTGTAATTTAACATTAATAATTTATATACTGAAATCAATCGCCCTGAGATATGAGTTTATGATTTGTCGATTAACTAATCGATTCAAAATCGATTAGTCACTATAACGTTAATAAATTCCTTGAATATTATAATTTTGCGTTTCATTTATTGGTAAAAATATAGATAGAAGAATTTTAGATAATATTTGGCACCTGGACTCCAAGAAAAGAAGAAAATAACATCATTAAGGGAGTACACTCAGTAAATAATGGAAGACTGTTAATCGATTATTACATGATATAATCTAATTAACACAGAAAAACAATTCTTGTTATTCTAAGATATTAAATTGATTAAATTAATAATGAAAAGAATTAAAAATAAATAAATACATAAGAAATAATTAATAAATAAATTTAAAAAAATTTTTATTTTTTTTTTTCAAACAAAATTTTTTTATCATAATTTTTTGTAACTCAGAAAACCACACAAACTTTTTATTTTGTTACAAAATTGGCGAGCCCAACAATGGGGCTGAAGATTAATACTGAGGAGGAAAATTTTGACTTAATTAAATAAATAATCCACATTAATTGGAATAAGGCAATTTTGTATTTTGTTACAATATTTACCAATAACCCCATGATATGTAAAAAAAAATTCACTACTATATTAGCTGAAAAAACAACCTAAGAGATTAACAAAATTCCTTGTCAAATTTTTTTGAGTCTCGGGGGGGGGGGTCCCATTCGTCCACCCTTGTAAATACTCCACTGCTGATGCATACAAAATATAATGGTACACATGTAATGGTACAAAATATAATGATAAAATTACATAAACATTTTACCTGGCGATTAGGGACATTGATATTGGGAAAATGCTCATAACTTTGCCACCCAGCATATATTCTGTCTTAGTGTTTTGATTGCCTTTATACCAGCCATAGTATATTCCAATCAGAGCCGACAGGCCAAGCATTGTTCCAAATACAATGTATTCAACGACATTGAACATAAGTAGTGTGGACGAGAGATCATGTGATGTTCCATTCATTGGTTCCATCTGAACAGGAAATTACACTATGTATAATAAATGCTAAATAATCACTTAGTATGGGTTCTACAGCATACATAATATTTGATGTTCATATGTTTCATAATTAATTTTATTCAAAACTGTGTGATTTAATAAAATTTTATAAAAATATGATTGAGTCAACTAAAGCTAGACAGCTCTGTTAAAGGAGCAGCAGACTTTCTTACTGGGAGTAAGTGATGATAATGCTATTTCAAAAACGAATGTTGTGGATTTTGATATCCAATATATTTAACAATACTTTCCTGTACATATGAATATTCTTGTTTTAAGTAAGAAGTAAATATTTTGTAATTCCTATTGAAATATATTTCTTATTTCAGGTTTCAAGAAGTATAATTCTTTGTCTTCTCATGCTAAAGAAACTAGAAGAACATCTATTCTGATTTTAGGTAATTGAATCAACACCCTCACCAGCTATAGTTTCATGTACATTTTCTTCTAACTATACAACAGCCCTTATAATTCTGGTGTGTGCATCACAAAAGGTGGTTGACAATATACCATTCCTCATTTTCAAATTCTTCTACAGTCATTTTAATTAACTACCTTTTATTTTTAATATATGAAAAAAATATTTGTAACAGATTTGTCTGAGTGGATCAAAAAATCCAGTCATTAATATATCTTGTAGCATGGGTGTATTATATTTGTACAGTCTTCAGCACCACAGTAGATGGAAGGTCAATTGTCAGATGGTGAGCAAAGGCTGGACAACATACTGCATGGCTAAAGTCACCTTTTGGTGAGGCTTCAGTGACAGTGAGGAAGCTTCAGTTTCCTCACCTGTCTGATTACATTTCTTGAATAAAAAAATTTTAATAATTTCTGTGCAAGCAATTTTTATCCTATACGCTTTACATTTTATATGTTTAATAGAAAAACAAATTGTAAAATAAAAATGAGATTTTAAGAAAACAGTGAAAATTAAAAAAATGTTAAAAATAAGGAATGCACAGTTAAAAAGTAAATGTGAAGGCAGTATATAGTTAAAATGGAAGTTGGCAAATTGAGATGATATGGATATGTAAATAGTATGGAGGTATCTGAAAAGAGAAACCATGAAAGTATAGAAAGAGCATCCACAAAGATGGTTACAAAACAGAGAAAAAAAAGATTGTAAAAGTGGATCAAAGAATATGAGCTGAGTGAAATGAGAAAAATGGTAAGAGCATGGGAAAACTGGAAGAAGTACAGAGACATATGTGGAATAGATCAACTAACTACAAAACGCCACGGCTGGTAGCAGGCCACATTTAGGAATCCAGAGTATCATGGTCCCCGCGGCAGGTGCTAGTAGATTGGGACATGGCACAACAGTGGGCAATGGGCATACTCTTTGTCCCAAACAGTCCCTGGTCAACAATAGTGTGAAGGTAGAATATAAGTAAATAGTAAGCATTATTTTTGTTAGAATGCTTTCACCGCCAGTGTCAGTTGAAATTAAACTATCTGCCGGGCTGTTTGGCCGTGGTCCTAGGTTTTCATTCAAACCAAACATTTCAGCAGCACCACTGGCTGCCAGCCATCTTCAGTGCATGTATCGATTCAACCTAACGCAGGGTGTCGCGGTATGTCCCTTCACCACAGTACTGTAGGCCTAATGTACAACACCCCGCGTTAGGTTGAATCGATACATCCACTGAAGATGGCAGCCAGTGGTGCTGCTGAAACATTAGGTTTTAATGAAAACCTAGGACCATGACCAAACAGCCCGGTAGCTAGTTTAATTTCAAATAGTAAGTATTATTTACAACTTCCATACCTATGACTTATAGTTGGGTCTAAACAGCCAAGTAACACAAATTTGCCATATTGGCTATTGCCTTGACTCTGATAGTAAATCTCCATTTTGTCACAGATTCGCTTGTCATCTTTTTATTAATACTGTACCAAAGAACACAAGGTCACACAACAGTAAGTCTGATAACATTTGCCAACAAATCTTATACCAGCCAGCCTTCCACTTATATTTTATAAACAAGGTAACCCTTTCTGTTTTGATAATGATCAGATGAGGCCAAACATTATGTTAGAATTTTTAGTAATTTTAAACCAGGTAAAAACCAGTTGAAAGAAAAGAAAGGTAATTATTGTTAAGCAAACACAAAGTTTAAAATGTTTAAGGCAAACATCTATAAACTGACAAATACAGTGGAACCTCAATATAACATCCCTGTGATAAAATGTGACCCTTGATGTAACGCTCATTTTTCACGGTCCCAGGAAATTAAATAGTTAAACTTGAGACCTTTAAATAAAGCGACCCTCGATATAAAGCGCGTTTGGCCGGTCCACAGAAGAGCGTTATATCAAGGTTTCATTGTAGTTGTATACATGTAAATCATTCAGAACAATAGGTATTCACTGTTTTTGAAAAAAGAGTTGCAAAATTTTATTAATAAAATTTAACTACTGGTACCTATTAATTATTACAGATCATGTTCATAATATGATTAAGAAAACATGAATATAGTGAATTTTTATAACGACTATTTTAGGTTTAAATTTTCTTAAAAGTATAGTTACTAACAATTTCAACATTTATTTAATTTCAATTTTAACTTAAGATTTAAAAATATTCTTATTTAAGGTTTGTCTCACCTTAACCCATTCATCATCTGATGAATTTTCATGAAGTAGTGTTATATGAATTGTCATATTGAATGGAGTTTAAAGCTGAAAAATATATTAGACAATCTAGTGATAATTTGCAGACAATTAAAATTTAAATACTGTCTATAACAATTGAGTACTTATTTTAGGATGTATTTACTTTATGAGCAAATAGTATTTAAGAATAAAATATATGATTTTTCAAACATTGTGTATTTTAAATGGAATATTTATTGTGTTGACATTCGAGTTTTCCCATTTCAGTGTTTGAACAAATAAAAATTCATAATTTGTTATCAGTTATGTTCTCACAGGTGTACTGTATACATTATTTAATGGCTGCAATATACTTTAAAGTAAGAGAACTTTGTTACAGCAGTTAAAATCAGATTTTAAGTTAATAGAAATGGATGACTTGTATATTTCTTTTTCTTTCATTACAATATTACGTATAATAAGAATAAGTGAATACAAATATAAGTTTCAGTAACACTTGTTGTTAGTAATAAGTGAAATTTTGTCTATAAGAAACAAGAACAAGAAAGATATAGTAGAACTGTTTGCTGAAAAACCGTCATATAATTAAAAAGTAGTATGTAAAGAATAATATTCAAATAATTTAACAAAAAATATTTTGTTATTTTGCAGTTACAACAAAACACTCATTACATAATATTAACAAAGTATACAGACTTGATATATTAATAAAATTTATAAATTTATGTAAAAAAATCTCCAAAATATATTTTATTAAGATCTGATGTATTTACTTGATTAAATTCAATTAGTGATGCCCACTTGATTATGTAACTCAAAACAGAAATTTAAAAAACTCATTAACAACATTAAACATTAAAAACATAAAAAAACATTTTGTTATTTTATTAAGAAATTAATTTAGTCATAAATTTTTGAAGTTGGAACATATTAATCAACATATAAATATTATATTTTTATTAAATTATTATACTTTAGTATTAATAATAAAAAACTTTTAACAAGAATGCATTTTTTATTTTGTAAATTACAAATGTTTTGATAGTAATGTAACTATCATTATCAGATCTAAAAATTATCATTATCAGAAACACTTGTAATTTACAAAATAGAAAATATATTCTTGTTAAAAGTTTTTTATTTTAATAAAAATATAAATACAAGAAAACTTTGAGCATATATCAATATATTACATTTTAATGAATATATTATTCATTACATTTTTAAATGAGTTAAGAATGCAAACTGGAGAATTACTGCAATATAATAACTTTTTTTTTCAATTGCAAACTGTTTAGTTTTTATTTATTAAAACGTAAAAATAAGTATAACTTAATTGACAGATTTAAAACAAATTACAGAAAAATAAAAATATACTGGGTTTATTTTATTATGTTAGTAACAAAAATATAATTCTAAGAGTTTAAACAAACAGTAATAATTAAACATCATATATGTTATTGTTATAAAATGACAAAGTATCACATTGAAGTGGAACAATGCTGTTAAACTGCCTGCACGAATATTTTCAACATGTGGCACCAACTTTGTACTGAACAGTATCACATACACACCATGACAGAAGCACTCAACTGAATCACTGAATGGTGTTATGACAAATAAGTCTAACGCAGCCAGTGCCACTTCTTTAAATACTGTACACTGCAAAGGTGGCACAAAGCAAAAGTTGAAGGTAAAACCAATTGTGTTGAAAGTGTGTTTTGGACCATCTTGTCAACCATGAAGGTTTTTATATCTTCTTGTTACTGTTGTACATTTGGCATACTGAATTATAAATTGACTGAATTTTGTACTGTTAAAATGCAGTCAATATACATAATTATTTAATTTAAAAAGTATTGGCAAAAGTAGATTTGAAGTCAATAGAAGTTCGGAATTTTGACAGTAAAAAGTAACCATTCAACCTATATTGGTCTGATGCTTAAGATCTGAAACAAATAATTGTTAAATTTTTAAAATTAAGTGTATTGTTTTGATTAAAAATAAAAAACCACTGTCTTCATTTTACATAACAATTTGCAAACTAAAGGTGTGCAAGAATTATAGTTATATTATTCAATACAAACAGTCATTGTACTTTGTAAATAACAGCATGAAATTGTGACATAACAGAACTAATAGGATAGTGAACTGTGACTTATTCATACACTGATAACAGTCTGTGCCTACATACATGCACCTTGGATTGTATACATAGATTTCACTGCAGTTATGTGTGTGCTTATTTCTTAATTTGATTATTATAGTTTTGTTACTTATTTATATAACAATTTCTGTTTTTACAGGTGGCACAGCCTTTTGCATTTTTGCCTGTCCAACCAATCCTGATATACCTTCTACCTCACATTACTCTTTCTGTGGTCTCATTTCATGAATACTTCCATTCCGGTTTTATACCTTCTATTCTAAGGTGCTCTTATAATTATTTTCTTGAATAATCTTTTATTGAACATCCTCGGCACATGACTTGTCATCTTGTCATTTATACTTTTTATTGTTTTCGATATGCTTACAACAAAACACAACCAAACAACATACTCAATGATCATTTACAATTTAAATCAAACACACTATTCGACACAATAATACACAACGCATACAACAATTCAGAATCCCGCGCCAACTCCCTTCCATCTCCACACCCCCACACACAACCAGTCACCTAAAAAAAAAAAAAACCATTACAAATTACAGACTACTTGACACATTCCGTATTCAAACCTCACTGAAGAAGGAGAATACAACTCCGAAACGGCATTTGAGGGAATATCAACAAGTAAGTTTTACAAGTGAAAGTACCATTAAATAATAATTATTAAACTAATGTTTGATTATTTTAAAATTTAGGAACAATTTTAACAAAAAGGCCAATATAGTGTGACATTTTAAGAATAAACAAAGTAACATTTTAAACATAAAATTTGTTTTAGTTAATTAATGCTTTCTTGTTTTTAATTATGAATTTTAAATAGTGTAATCCGTCTAAAAAATGGACTAATCAAAAACACATGTAGAAATAAAAAAATATGCAAAAAATATTTAAAATGCAAAAACAATATCTACAGTACACCAATTATCTTAAATACTAAAACATAAGTAGATAAACGCTTAACCATAATTTGTTTACAAAGTTTTTGAGGCAAAGAAAAATAATTTTACATATTTTGTTCTTTGATATTTCATATTTTTGAAGTATGTTATGTGATTTTATATTATAACTGAAATGTTATAATTCAAATGATAATATTTTGTAATAGTCATTATTATTTTCAGTATGTCCCAATACTTTTAATTTTATGTTTTTTACTTAAAATTTGTTAACAATAATAATTTCTCCTTAGGAAAACAAAACTAGATTGTTTGTGGATTATAAATAGTTACTCATCCATGCCATTACATGGTTCAGTAACTCTTATAACAAAGTTTCTTTCAGTTACGACATAAATTATTATGATGATAACTGACATGTTTTGCAAGTGTATTTTATTTTTACTTACACATGTTTAACGCAGTGAACCTACATAATCAGAGATTTAAAGAATTTGTACGATATATTTTACAAAACCTGATAGTACAGTTTTGCTGTATTTTTTTTTTACTTCAGAACACTATAATTTTAGGTAAAGTTTTAATTGAAGTAAAAATATGTTAATTTAAGTTAAACTTTAACCTGTGAGATTAATTGATAGATTTAATCTATGAAATGTATAAGACAAAAAAAATTACATTTGCAGAGAAAATTAATTGTTATTCTGAAATAAAAATTTAGCATAGCAAAGAGCATTGACTGTTCATGTTTTAAAGAATAAGAATTAATTTTACAATTAGTTTCAGACAATAAAATCCTTACACAATATTAAATGAATATTTATCTAGAAAATGTATTAATGTCTTTAGAGGAGTATAGGTTTTACATTGTGTTTGTTAATTGTATTTTACTTACTTCGTTCGGGACAGGTTTGATACAAAAAAACTACATTGTTTTGTAAATTGACAACACCAGCCTCTCACAAGCCAATTAAATTATATAGAAATACTAATAGAATTTGTAACTTTTATTGCTATTAATTTTACATGGAAAGATGGGTATATCATAGAATTTAAAAAAATAATAATTTAAAACAATGAATGATTTAAAACAAATGCTGTAAGTAAAAAAAATAGAAAGATAACCACTTCCTTAGTTCTTTAATAGTAACTATAAATGAATGTTTAATCTCAATACATTTATTCCACTAATACATTATCTGATTATACCATACACTATTATATGTGTGGTGATGTAGGCCTATTCATATTACTATAGTGATTCATATAACATGCAGTAATACTTTTTGTTACCTGAAATCCATTTTTTTTTACATTAAATGAATGATTTTTTAAAGATGTTCTACTCGCACAGATTTTAACAACGAAATATTTAAATTAAACTAACAAAACGATAAGTTATGCAGATAGACAAAACTGCACAGACTGGTTGGAGTATATGTAGATGTTTTACGCTGCAGAGTAAAACAGTTTGTGAGAATTATTTAAAAATCGGTAGGAAGCTTTTGTTATCAGACTTGACATTAAATAAAAGCCATCTTTCATTTTTGTGTGCTGCTATTATAAATAAAATACAATCAAAAGTTATTTATATAATATTAATGGGCGAATGATTTACAATGACTGAGTGAATAACAAATTTCATGACTTGACTGATATTTAAAATTATAGATTATTAACAAAGTACTGAGCTAATCATGCGTAGCCAGAAAGCAGGAATTAATACTTTACTTATATAGAAATGTGATCTTTTATAACATTTAGTGCTTTTCAAAACAATGCACAAAAGTATTCCCTCGGAAATATTTAATTAATTATGACAGTTTTATCAAAACCTAAGACCGGATCCAAGGCTGTCAGCAAAAAACTGTTTCCACATAGTTGGTTGCTTTTTTCAGGTTGTTCAAATATTATTTTATGCTGTAGTGTTCCACTAAATTGTTCTAAGAGAACAAAAGCTTTGCAGCAAGTCACCTTGAACACCTTGAAAAGTGGTATAAATCCAAGCAGTAAAAGTGCAAAATGATAAAATGTGATGTTTATTTTATTTAATTACAGAGAACAATTTCAGTGCCAAACGTCATATAAAAAAGGGAAAGTAAATGTCTTATTTGATAGACAGCTGTTGGATAATATGTTATTAAGACATTACTCTAACTGCTACAGAGTATCATATAATTAAATAAACAAACCATAGTTATAATTTATTTTAATTCATTTACAATTTATGTATACAAACAGGTTTTGTGTGCTGGGCACAGTCAACACATACATCAATTACAAAAGTAAGCACATAATTATTATTACTTTGACTAATAAAATTCACACGAATTTTTATTAAATAACAATTTTATTAAGAACAACAGTGCATAAGCATTTAATGCTTGGTTTGGCATTGTTAATACTGAATATGAATGTCCTTTAGTGAAAGATGATTGTTAAAAAGTTTTGGAACATCGTAAATAGTGCGCCAATGCAAGTGGTGCTGTCTAGTGTTGTCTTTCTTAATTAGCTTCCAGCTGGTTGTATTGTCCTGTCACTAATAATTACACTATAGCTACCGTATTTGTTAATGTGCATATAGATTGTGTTTGAAGTATTTGAGACAGCTGATTTTAACGAACAGTGGAGGCAATCATAATTAAACTTGAGTAATCTTTACAGAAACTCAAGAATATTGAAACAAGTTTATTGTAATTAGTGCATGCACTGTTATTATTAACAAAATAGGTGTGTATGGATCTAATGTAGGAATGAAAATGGAATCTTCACAATAGGTTGATAGGTTGAAAAAAATTCTCAAAGCCGAAAAGAGCACAGCAGGTAAAGTCAAACGTGAAAGTCATGTTGACAGTTATTTTTTATTTCAATAGTGTTATTCATCATGAAGTCTTATATCAGAGACAAACAGATGAATTGTTCATATTATCTAGGAATGTCTGAGACAAATGTCAGGAGAAAAATACAGGTTTTGATGAAACAAGAAACATGTGTCAGCTCATGCACTGCTAATGATAGTCATGAGTTTTTGGTCGAAACTAACATAACTGTGCATCTTCAGCCTTCCTCGCTCGACTGGTCCCAATAAATTTTTTCTTATTTCTGAAAGTGAAATTCACTTCAAAAGGAAACATTTTCAGATGATTAAAATGTTAAGGAAATATCAAACATGGCCCTAGGCACTATCCTAAAAGAAGCCTACCAGGACTGTTTCCAGAAGTGCCAATGATGTTGAGAGCACTGCACCAATGCAGGAGGGGAGTACTTTGAAAGTTTGCAAATACTCCAAATACTCAACAGATTTGATGCAGATATGCCCAATACATGCAATACTCAACAGACACATCCAAACAATTTATTGTTCAGCAACTTCTTTAAATTAAAAATCTTCTGTACTTTGGAGTATTGATGGAAGAAAATACTATATAATATTTACACAGTAACAAAAATACAACACTCAAATTACTCGCATTTCTTGATTTATTTAGAAATTTTTAAGTATTAAAGGATTAGGTTTGTGAAGCCCATGTAGCTAATAAACAGGGCCGGTCCGAGGCCCAAGTGACACAAGCTTGGGGCGCCAAGCTGTGAGGGGTGCCGGAGTTGCCCAAGTGTAAAATTAAAAAAAAAAATTTGTTTGCAAACTTACAATAACAAAATTTTAATGATAATGTTTATGACATAAGTGAAAAGCTTCTGATTGAATATTATTAACCTCAGTGCGTTTTGACCAATAAATTACAATCACTCCTCACAGCAAAATACCGGGCGCTTCGCGGATGAGCGGAAGCTCAGCAATGAAGAATAAACTATTTCTGAACACAGAATTATGCGCCCTCGCCAGCTGGTGCCCCGCCCATCACACCTCCGACACTGCCACCAAAACAATGTGGTGACTCATCGATGTCAAAACAACACCTGATTCCAGAGCTCAGTGTTTCAGTTGGTGTCTTTAGAGTGCTCTTGTTTCGTGCTACTACATTATTCTGTGTACGTTTATCAGGCACGTTTGTGAAGTTAAAGTTTTTTTACTGTCTTTATTATGACCAATCAACTGACGAAAATATGTGATATGTCTGAAAAAAAGAAACCGTCTGGTGTGCTTTATCGAAAAAGAAAACTGTAGAAACTGTACATGACTTTGTTAATAGCCTAATTGTCTTTCGTAATCACACAAAAATTTAATCATATTTATATTATAATATCATTTTAAATTTGTGTTTTCCTTTTTAGTTTTATACTTAAATATTTTGAGCTAGTTTCTCAATTTTCAACTACTTTCATGTCATGGTAAATTTTCTAAAATCTAACTACTTATAGGTGAGTTTTCTTCACATCTAACATACAAATTCAGCAGTCAAACAATGTCATATATTTAACATGTTAATATAAAACTAGATGATGTTTTTTGTATTTCTTTCCCACTTTTGACGATGGAAAGTAAAATAATTTGTAAGTTATAGAATTAAGCAGTTTCATTTTTTATTATTAAACTAGAAAAAAAATAAATTTGATCTTTTTATTCTTTCTTGTTTCCACTCAATTTACTAATTTACTAATTAGCACATTTTGATTGTAGCCAAACAATACAGTAGTTCTTTGTCCTTTTACTAAAACCTTTTAAAGATCTCACGATCTACCTTAAGTGGAAATGGATTGTTTCTTCTTTTAATATTTAGTACTACAATGACATTCTGAAGTTTGTTTCTATTACAGAGGAATGTCTTTGCAGTACTTACTTTAAAGAAAACAATCCATTTCCACGATCAGTAGATTTAGGTTTATTTTTAAAGGTCTTACCAAGAGTGCAAAGAACAACAACTGTTGTTTGTGGGGGGGGGGTGCCAAACGACATGTCGCTTGTGTGGAAAGATGTTCTCAGACCGGCCCTGGTTTTAAGAGAAATGACACGTGTCAAACCAAAAAAACAGTGTTGCTATTAATGAAACCCACAAAAGTTTATGAGCTAAATATTAAACATATGGCATGCATAATAATATGAGAGACATCCAGAAGGTAAGTTCTGTTTTTTAAATATTGCCGCTGTATAGATGTTGTCATTCTGTTAGCCATGCGTGGCAAGTTTGTTGGTTCTTTGGCAAGGGAACAACAACATTTTTGAACAACTCTGTACTGAAAAGTTTGTTGGACGTGTTTATAATGCCAAGAAAATAGAGACACCTGCCACGCATGAACGTAAGTGTGTGATTTGTTTCTTGAATTTGAATGTCATTAAACCAGTTGAAATTCATTGTTAACTTTGCGATATTTAAGGAGACGTAGCAAAAAATGACACTATGGTCCATACCATACGACAGGGGTGGGTACGACTTTTTAATGATAGACGAGAAAACATTCATGATGATGCACAGAGCAGCCAACTATCTTAGTCAATGACAATATGATGAGGGACGTTGGAGAGAAGATTACAGAGAATAATTGATACTTATTCGGTAGACAAATAGAGATACAACGTTGCTCTCCCTAAATATTCCACAAAATTGACATTCACTTTTTCTTCATCTAGTGTCTGCAAAACTAAACTATTGAAAATTTTGTGCATACCGGTTTCCAAAATGCTCATGGAGCAACAGAAAATAAACCGGTGAGACACTGCATTGGCTTTTCTGGCACGATTCAGACAGCAAGGGGATGACATTTTGAGCCATATTCTCATAGAAAAGGAATATTGTTTATAGACTTCTTGGCACAAGTTTCCACAATCAACTCGGATATCCATTGCAAACACCTTACAAAATTCCATCCAGAATAATTAACATTGGATGCTTATCCGGGCCATTGTGTCGATTCATGACAATGCCCAGACACACATGAAACTGCAGTGGACTCACAACCTTCGAATGGGAACAATTTGATCATCTGCTGAGCAGCCCAATACCTTCTCAAGCATCTGAAATTCTTCTTCAGTGCTCAGTGAGTCCATAGGGACGACAATTTCTAACAAGCTGTTAATACCTGGTTTAAATCATAGGCAGAAAATTTCTACAACTAAGGTATATAATGCCCCGTTCCCTGCTGTGAATAATCGCTCAACGATGTAAAATAAATAGAAAAGTAGGTTAAGGTGAGTACTAGAAACAGTAATAATATTGCTTCTAAATATATTCCTTGTTTCGTTTAATAAGCTATCGGAACTTACTTTCTGGATATCCCTTGCACTTCAAAACTCTGTAAACATCCTCTAAATACTCACACTTAGTTTCATAAATGGGGTCTAAGACTGCCCTACACCTGATAAAGCATCCTTGGTGATGTGGTACTGTCATAGAAATATTAGATACTTAAAGGATTTGTATACCAAATGTATACAAAAGTTTACAATTAAAAAATTCACTTTCATTGAATGAATGCTAAGGTTATCAAAACAAGTTTTTATAATTCTGTGAATATCTTCTATACAAAAAGCAACCACAAGAGAAAAATAAAAACTGGTTGGTTTAGTGTTTTGAAATGTCTTTAAATTTTGTCTGCTCATAATAGTAAAGAATTGTGTTCATTTGTTTTTTACTAGTCAAATAATAAATTATTTAAAACAAATTATTCTATGATAATTTTAATTATATAGTTTTATAATTATTGATTAAGACAGACTTTTTATATAATTATCAGTCAAGCCATCAAAAACCACTGGCACTTATAAAACTTAAATCTACAATTACTCACACAAGCTCATGCTCACACTCGTTTAATATTAAATTACATCTATATAAAGACATATATTGTATTATATTTTGATATATAATACACGTTTTTATGAAGTATAATCAGATTTGCAATACTTAAACAATAAATTAGAGCTCACTTTACCTACTAAGTGAAGTAAGTAAGTAATCAGACCAAAAAGCATGTGTCAAATCCAAATGTGTCAAATCACTTAAATGACAGCTGGTTTAACATTAATTAGTACCATTTAATAAACAACTGTGCAATCATCATGTCCTTGTAAATACTGTCTTGTTTGAACCGATACAAAAAATTCTCATTTCATATAAAATTTGTTTATTTGAATTTTTGTATACCTAAACTTATATTTAAAAGTTTTTGAAAGTAAAAAAAATCGTATATTGTATTTTTAATCTAAATTTTAGACAAAGAATTTCATTGTATATGTTTCAGGAGGAATAAATTTTACTAAACACACACACACACACACACACACACACACACACACACACACACACATATGCATGCTCGCGTGCATTTTATATGTATGTACAAGATAGGCAGAGTGTTGACTATAGATTACCTGTAGTTAAATGTACAAGAGTATGACATATGAAGAAAACAAATTAAGAAATAAAATTGAAAATAAATTTAAGGTTACTGAATTAAAATGATTATTTTTACTACATATGTATGCATTAGTCCAGTCAACGAAGGGCAAAAAAGGACCTTAGCTAAAAATAATTCCAACAGTTTTGAAACTTGGCACGCTTACTTAGAGGTACCTAGTGATGAATGACACAAAAGTCCTGATGAATCGGAAGTGAGCTCTAGCGGCAGTGACGTGAAACATGTCACTTTTTTCGGTTTTTCCTTTTTATCTCGGAAAGTGTTGGTCCTGGCAAAAATATAGTCGTATATAAAAATAACACTTATGAAATTTGCTACAAAATCGATCTTATAAATTTTTGTTGTATCTGTAATAGTTTTCTCGTAAAATCGTGTCGAATTTCAGGCAAATGTTTCGCCCGCAGCGGGCCATCGCCACGCTAAAATAGTTCAAGCGCATCGTTCACAAATTATTCAATCTCCAATAGCTTTTGTTGTAACGCAAATATTTCCATGGAACAAGTCTCAAATTAAAGAGCAAAGCCTACAGTTTTTGATTTAGTATATTAATGTTCATATAATTTGTTATTGTTAATTATAATAATAATATTACTATAATACTTATAACTATTTTACCTCAAGATGTATTTTTTCCTTTAGGGACATGTTTCGGGAGATCCTGTTCTCCCATTTTCAACCTTCGCCATCTTGCTTCTGGTGCAGTATACTAATATATATGGCTAAAGGAAAATATCGGTATGGAGAACCATACATGACTTCCATATTCTAAGATTTATATTTAAAATCATTTTCACCCAAACAGCCAGGCTGTGTCTTACCTGCCTTTTTATTGCTGTATTAAATGAAAAATATTATATTACATTAAAATGAAAAAATTATAATTTTATTGCCTGGCAACAAAATTATTTTATTTTTAACAATTACCATTGTTTCAAAAAGTTTAAATAAATTTTCAAGTACTTTAGTCTTGTTAAAACGTAAAAGGTTGCAGGTAAACTACCCCTTCCCCTTAACCGATCTTCACCAAAATCGAAAGTCATTGAGAGCTCTACAATTCAGGGAAGTATGCAAAAAATTATTTGATTCTGTTTGAATTTGCGGCTGTTATCGTTTGCCATAGAAAATACGCTTGATAAAAAAACGTTGCAGGTAAACTACCCCTTTCCCTTAACCCTTAACCGATCTTCACCAAAAACAATAGGTCTTGAGTACTCTACAAATCAGGGCTGTATGCAAAACATTATTTGATTCTGTTTGAATTTGCGGCTGTTATCGTTTGCCATAGAAAATACCCTTGTTAAAAAAATTTGCCGGTAAACTACCCCTTTCCCTCAACCGATCTTCACCAAAAACCATAGGTCTTGAGAACTCTACAATTCAGGGCTGTATGCGAAACATTATTTGATTCTGTTTGAATTTGCGGCTATCTTTGCCAAAAAAAAAAAATTTCCCTTGATAAAAAAAACCGTTGCAGGTAAACTACCCCTTCCCCTCAACCGATCTTCACCAAAAACAATAGGTCGCGAGTACTCTACAAATCAGAGCTGTATCCAAAAAATTATTTGATTCTGTTTGAATTTGCGGCAATTGTCGTTTGCCATAGAAAATACGCTTGATAAAAAACGTTGCAGGTAAACTACCCCTTCCCCTCAACCGATCTTCACCAAAAACAATAGGTCTTGAGTACTCTACAAATCAGGGCTGTATGCAGAAAATTATTTGATTCTGTTTGAATTTGCGGCTGTTATCGTTTGCCATAGAAAATACCCTTGTTAAAAAAACGTTGTTGGTAAACTACCCCTTTCCCTTAACCGATCTTCACCAAAAACAACAGGTCTTGAGAACTCTACAATTTAGGGCTGTATGCAAATAATCTTTTGATTCTGTTTGAATTTGCGGCTGTTATCGTTTGCCATAGGAAATACCCTTGTTAAAACATAAAACGTTACAGGTAAACTACCCCTTTCCCTTAACCGATCTTCACCAAAAACAATAGGTCTTGAGAACTCTACAATTCAGGGCTGTATGCGAAACATTATTTGATTCTGTTTGAATTTGCGGCTGTTATCGTTTGCCAAAAAAAAAAATTTCCCTTGATAAAAAAAAACCGTTGCAGGTAAACTACCCCTTTCCCTCAACCGATCTTCACCAAAAACAATACGTCGCGAGTCCTCTACAAATCAGGGCTGTATGCAAAAAATTATTTGATTTTGTTTTAATTTGCGGCAGTTATCGTTTGCCATAGAAAAAAAATCTACAGACAGACAGACACACAGACAGACAGACAGACAGACACACACACAGACACTTTTCGGAAAACGACTTTTTTTCATGTTTTGAGTGTAGTAGAATCAGAATCTGCAATAATCTCGAACACGATTTTTTTTGCCATCACCATACTTCCATTCCTTAAGGAATATGGAAGTAAAAAAAGTTTAAATAAATTTTCAAGTACTTTACTCTTGTTAAAACGTAAAAGGTTGCAGGTAAACTACCCCTTCCCCTTAACCGATCTTCACCAAAATCGAAAGTCATTGAGACCTCTACAATTCAGGGACGTATGCAAACAATTATTTGATTCTGTTTGAATTTGCGGCTGTTATCGTTTGCCATAGAAAATACGCTTGATAAAAAAACGTTGCAGGTAAACTACCCCTTCCCCAAAAACAATAGGTCTTGAGTACTCTACAAATCAGGGCTGTATGCAAAACATTATTTGATTCTGTTTGAATTTGCGGCTGTTATCGTTTGCCATAGAAAATACCCTTGTTAAAAAAACGTTGCAGGTAAACTACCCCTTTCCATCAACCGAACTTCACCAAAAACAACAGGTCTTGAGAACTCTACAATTTAGGGCTGTATGCAAATAATCTTTTGATTCTGTTTGAATTTGCGGCTGTTATCGTTTGCCATAGGAAATACCCTTGAAAAAACATAAAACGTTACCGGTAAACTACTCCTTTCCCTTAACCGATCTTCACCAAAATCAACAGATCTTGAGAACTCTACAATTCAGGGCTGTATGCGAAACATTATTTGATTCTGTTTGAATTTGCGGCTGTTATCGTTTGCCAAACAAACAAAATTACCCTTGCTAAAAAAAACTGTTGCAGGTAAACTACCCCTTTCCCTCAACCGATCTTCACCAAAAACAATAGGTCGCGAGTACTCTGCAAATCAGAGCTGCATGCAAAAAATTATTTGATTCTGTTTGAATTTGCGGCAGTTATCGTTTGCCATAGAAAAAAAATCTACAGACAGACAGACAGACAGACACACAGACACTTTTCAGAAAACGACTTTTTTTAATGTTTTGAGTGTAGTAGAATCAGAATCTGCAATAATCTCGAACACGATTTTTTTTGCCATCACCATACTTCCATTCCTTAAGGAATATGGAAGTAAAATATCGGTATGGAGAACCATACATGACTTCCATATTCTAAGATTTATATTTAAAATCATTTTCACCCAAACAGCCAGGCTGTGTCTTACCTGCCTTTTTATTGCTGTATTAAATGAAAAATATTATATTACATTAAAATGAAAAAATTATAATTTTATTGCCTGGCAACAAAATTATTTTATTTTTAACAATTACCATTGTTTCAAAAAGTTTAAATAAATTTTCAAGTACTTTACTCTTGTTAAAACGTAAAAGGTTGCAGGTAAACTACCCCTTCCCCTTAACCGATCTTCACCAAAAACAATAGGTCTTGAGTACTCTACAAATCAGGGCTGTATGCAAAACATTATTTGATTCTGTTTGAATTTGCGGCTGTTATCGTTTGCCATAGAAAATACCCTTGTTAAAAAAACGTTGCAGGTAAACTACCCCTTTCCCTCAACCGATCTTCACCAAAAACGATAGGTCTTGAGAACTCTACAATTTAGGGCTGTATGCAAATAATCTTTTGATTCTGTTTGAATTTGCGGCTGTTATCGTTTGCCATAGGAAATACCCTTGTTAAAACATAAAACGTTACAGGTAAACTACCCCTTTCCCTTAACCGATCTTCACCAAAATCAACAGATCTTGAGAACTCTACAATTCAGGGCTGTATGCGAAACATTATTTGATTCTGTTTGAATTTGCGGCTGTTATCGTTTGCCAAACAAACAAAATTACCCTTGCTAAAAAAAAACCGTTGCAGGTAAACTACCCCTTTCCCTCAACCGATCTTCACCAAAAACAATAGATCGCGAGTACTCTGCAAATCAGGGCTGCATGCAAAAAATTGTTTGATTCTGTTTGAATTTGCGGCAGTTATCGTTTGCCATAGAAAAAAAATCTACAGACAGACAGACACACAGACACACAGACAGACACACACACAGACACTTTTCGGAAAACGACTTTTTTTCATGTTTTGAGTGTAGTACAATCAGAATCTGCAATAATCTCGAACACGATTTTTTTTGCCATCACCATACTTCCATTCCTTAAGGAATATGGAAGTAAAATATCGGTATGGAGAACCATACATGACTTCCATATTCTAAGATTTATATTTAAAATCATTTTCAGCCAAACAGCCAGGCTGTGTCTTACCTGCCTTTTTATTGCTGTATTAAATGAAAAATATTATATTACATTAAAATGAAAAAATTATAATTTTATTGCCTGGCAACAAAATTATTTTATTTTTAACAATTACCATTGTTTCAAAAAGTTTAAATAAATTTTCAAGTACTTTACTCTTGTTAAAACGTAAAAGGTTGCAGGTAAACTACCCCTTCCCCTTAACCGATCTTCACCAAAATCGAAAGTCATTGAGACCTCTACAATTCAGGGACGTATGCAAAAAATTATTTGATTCTGTTTGAATTTGCGGCTGTTATCGTTTGCCATAGAAAATACGCTTGATAAAAAAACGTTGCAGGTAAACTACCCCTTCCCCTTAACCAATCTTCACCAAAAACAATAGGTCTTGAGTACTCTACAAATCAGGGCTGTATGCAAAACATTATTTGATTCTGTTTGAATTTGCGGCTGTTATCGTTTGCCATAGAAAATAAAACGTAAAAGGTTGCAGGTAAACTACCCCTTCCCCTTAACCGATCTTCACGAAAAACAATAGGTCTTGAGTACTCTACAAATCAGGACTGTATGCAAAACATTATTTGATTCTGTTTGAATTTGCGGCTGTTATCGTTTGCCATATAAAATACCCTTGTTAAAAAAACGTTGCAGGTAAACTACCCCTTTCCCTCAACCGATCTTCACCAAAAACAATAGATCTTGAGAAATCTACAATTCAGGGCTGTATGCGAAACATTATTTGATTCTGTTTGAATTTGCGGCTGTTATCGTTTGCCAAAAAAAAAAAATTTCCCTTGATAAAAAAAACCGTTGCAGGTAAACTACCCCTTCCCCTCAACCGATCTTCACCAAAAACAATAGGTCGCGAGTACTCTACAAATCAGGGCTGTATGCAAAAAATTATTTGATTCTGTTTGAATTTGCGGCAGTTGTCGTTTGCCATAGAAAATACGCATGATAAAAAACGTTGCTGGTAAACTACCCCTTCCCCTCAACCGATCTTCACCAAAAACAATAGGTCTTGAGTACTCTACAAATCAGGGCTGTATGCAGAAAATTATTTGATTCTGTTTGAATTTGCGGCTGTTATCGTTTGCCATAGAAAATACCCTTGTTAAAAAAACGTTGTAGGTAAACTACCCCTTTCCCTTAACCGATCTTCACCAAAAACAAAAGGTATTGAGAACTCTACAATTTAGGGCTGTATGCAAATAATCTTTTCATTCTGTTTGAATTTGCGGCTGTTATCGTTTGCCATAGGAAATACCCTTGTTAAAACATAAAACGTTACAGGTAAACTACCCCTTTCCCTTAACCGATCTTCACCAAAAACAATAGGTCTTGAGAACTCTACAATTCAGGGCTGTATGCGAAACATTATTTGATTCTGTTTGAATTTGCGGCTGTTATCGTTTGCCAAACAAACAAAATTTCCCTTGCTAAAAAAAAACCGTTGCAGGTAAACTACCCCTTTCCCTCAACCGATCTTCACCAAAAACAATAGGTCGCGAGAACTCTGCAAAACCGGGCTGTATGCAAAAAATTATTTGATTCTGTTTGAATTTGCGGCAGTTATCGTTTGCCATAGAAAAAAAATCTACAGACAGACAGATAGACACACAGACAGACAGACACAAGACAGACAGACACACAGACAGACAGACACACAGACAGACAGACACACAGACAGACACACAGACAGACACACAGACACTTTTCGGAAAACGACTTTTTTTCATGTTTTGAGTGTAGTAGAATCAGAATCTGCAATAATCTCGAACACGATTTTTTTTGCCATCACCATACTTCCATTCCTTAAGGAATATGGAAGTAAAAAGTTTAAATAAATTTTCAAGTACTTTACTCTTGTTAAAACGTAAAAGGTTGCAGGTAAACTACCCCTTCCCCTTAACCGATCTTCACCAAAATCGAAAGTCATTGAGACCTCTACAATTCAGGGACGTATGCAAAACATTATTATTTGATTCTGTTTGAATTTGCGGCTGTTATCGTTTGCCATAGAAAATACGCTTGATAAAAAAACGTTGCAGGTAAACTACCCCTTCCCCTTAACCGATCTTCACCAAAAACAATAGGTCTTGAGTACTCTACAAATCAGGGCTGAATGCAAAACATTATTTGATTCTGTTTGAATTTGCGGCTGTTATCGTTTGCCATAGGAAATACCCTTGTTAAAACATAAAACGTTACAGGTAAACTACCCCTTTCCCTTAACCGATCTTCACCAAAAACAATAGGTCTTGAGTACTCTACAAATCAGGGCTGTATGCAAAACATTATTTGATTCTGTTTGAATTTGCGGCTGTTATCGTTTGCCATAGAAAATACCCTTGTTAAAAAAACGTTGCAGGTAAACTACCCCTTTCCCTCAACCGAACTTCACCAAAAACAATAGGTCTTGAGAACTCTACAATTTAGGGCTGTATGCAAATAATCTTTTGATTCTGTTTGAATTTGCGGCTGTTATCGTTTGCCATAGGAAATACCCTTGTTAAAACATAAAACGTTACAGGTAAACTACCCCTTTCCCTTAACCGATCTTCACCAAAATCAACAGATCTTGAGAACTCTACAACTCAGGGCTGTATGCGAAACATTATTTGATTCTGTTTGAATTTGCGGCTGTTATCGTTTGCCGAACAAACAAAATTACCCTTGCTAAAAAAAACCGTTGCAGGTAAACTACCCCTTTCCCTCAACCGATCTTCACCAAAAACAATAGGTCGCGAGTACTCTGCAAATCAGGGCTGCATGCAAAAAATTATTTGATTCTGTTTGAATTTGCGGCAGTTATCGTTTGCCATAGAAAAAAAATCTACAGACAGACACACAGACACACAGACAGACAGACAGACACACAGACACTTTTCGGAAAACGACTTTTTTTCATGTTTTGAGTGTAGTAGAATCAGAATCTGCAATAATCTCGAACACGATTTTTTTTGCCATCACCATACTTCCATTCCTTAAGGAATATGGAAGTAAAATACATCTTGAGGTAAAATAGTTATAAGTATTATAGTATTATATACATCAAGAAACGGACTGTAGCAGAAAGTAATGAAATAATACATATATATATATATATATATATATATATATATAAATTTACTAAAATGAACAAAAAACCTTAAATGCAAATATTTATAATAATACTTAATAAAATATTGTTATATTGTAATAATTTGATAAGAACACCTTGTAGTATAAGATCATATGTTTTAACAAATTTTCAAAGCAACCATTAAAAAAAAATGTTACTTTAATTATCCAGAAATTTATGCACTTATAAAATTTTTTAAAAGTTCAAACTTAAAACGCGTGTATCTCGGCTAATTTTCAAGATATCAGTATTACAGAAAAATCGATTTAAAGCTTATTTAATGTACTTTAAGAATGTAAAAATTATTGTTTATTAATACATCATAGTTTTATTACACTTATTTATTTGTAAAGCGGGCCCCAAAAGTTGCCTTTTTTACATATTTTATTAATAACTTTTTCATGCATTAGTTTTATAAGTTTAAATTTTAGGATTAACTATTATAGACTTTATAGGCTACTATCGAGGTATAGCAATACATTTATACCTGGGCGTATACATTTTGTATACAATGGATTTGAAATGTAAGTATAACGCTGCTTGACCTCGAACATCTGCCGGCTGCGGCCGAGTCGCGCAACTAAATGGGTGGCAGCGCGCATGCGTCGAGTCTCCAGCGGTAGTCGAGCATTCGTGCTATGCAAACGAAAATAGAGTAAAACACGTGGTGAATAAGTTTTTCGAGTGCAGTACTAAGAGAGCTGAACAAAGCCGAAGATACAACCTGAAGAAGTCGGTGGACACACATTTTGATGAGGGAAAAGTGATCACCGTCAAACAGGTGGATTTTCTTTCCAACGAAAAGAATAAGTCAAGGCTTATTTCCTTTCTTTCAGTGGCACTTAGAAACCAGGGAATAGAACTTAGAGAAGCATCTGATGATGCTGATATAATAATTATTAAAACTGCTATAGAAAAATCTGAGGAAAATGCCAACGTTGCAATAATCGGTGAAGATGTTGATCTCATGGTTCTACTTATGGCTTTAACCCTGCCCGAACGACAAATACTGATAAAATCAAGCCAAGCCATGGCAACGTTGAAAGAAAAGTTTATTCAAGCAACGATTTGCAAAGTGAGGGGCTGACAAATAGCATTCTCTTCTTGCATGCATTTAGTGGAGGTGACACCACTTCGGCATCATACAGGAAAGGTAAAATCAAGTCTGTCTATTTGTTCAGAAAACATCCTGCAGAGTTGCAAGGTATTGCTGATGTTTTCAACAGTCCAAGCTCTTCTCATGAGGCTGTAGCAGAGGCAGGGAACAGAATGTTTCTAAAATTGTACGGAGCACCTGCTAAACGGACATCCCTCAACTTGTATCAGTATCACTTGTTCACGCAAGCAGTGTCTAATGTCAAACCGGACAT
The DNA here is from genome assembly GCA_034769895.1 of Magicicada septendecula. NCBI lineage: Eukaryota > Metazoa > Arthropoda > Insecta > Hemiptera > Cicadidae > Magicicada > Magicicada septendecula. The sequence continues at coordinate 80,559,522 of CM068368.1, read as the reverse complement.
TGCTGCACTACCGCCAACGGAAGGAGCAGCAAAACAACATTCCTATCGAGTATACCACCAAGTACAATTTTGGATGGGAAACCAATTATCACCTGAAAGCTGGGGGTGGAAGCAGGAAAATAATCGGCTCATTCCCGTCACAACCGAAGACCTGTTCGCACCTGACGAGATCTTAAATCTCATTTTTTGTAAATGCAAAACTGGATGTGGACCCAGGTGTGGGTGTAGAAAAGCTGCACTACGGTGTACGAACATCTGCCATTCTTGCCATGGCGAATGCTTGAATGCCACACAGATCATAATTGATGAGGAAGAAGACCAAGAAGATTTGGATTTACTGCTTCCAGATGAAGCCTACCCTGCGACACCTGATGTTACTATATCTTGATAGTATACAGTCTATAATAGTTAATCCTAAAATTTAAACTTATAAAACTAATGCATGAAAAAGTTATTAATGAAATATTTAAAAAAGGCAACTTTTGGGGCCCGCTTTACAAATAAATAAGTGTAATAAAACTATGATGTATTAATAAAAAATAATTTTTACATCCTTGAAGTACATTAAATAAGCTTTAAATCAATTTTTCTGTAATACTGATATCTTGAAAATTAGCCGAGATACACGCATTTTAAGTTTGAACTTTTAAAAAATTTTATAAGTGCATAAATTTCTGGATAATTAAAGTAACTTTTTTTTTTTAATGGTTGCTTTGAAAAATTTTTAAAACATATGATCTTGTACTACAAGGTGTTCTTATCAATTATTACAATATAACAATATTTTATTAAGTATTATTATAAATATTTGCATTTAAGGTTTTTTGTTCATTTTAGTAAATTTATATATATATATATATATGTTTTATTATAATTAACAATAACAAATTATATGAACATTAATATACTAAATCAAAAACTGTAGGCTTTGCTCTTTAATTTGAGACTTGTTCCATGTAAATATTTGCGATTGGAGATTGAATAATTTGTGAACGATGCGCTTGAACTATTTTAGCGTGGCGATGGCCCGTCGGGGGCGAAACATTTGCCTGAAATTCGACGCGCTTTTACAAGAAAACTATTACAGATAGGAAAAAAAATTTGTAAGATCAATTTTGTAGCAAACTTCATAAGTGTTATTTTTGTACACGACTATATTTTTGCCAGGACCAACACTTTCTGAGATAAAAAGGAAAAACCGAAAAAAGTGACATGTTTCACGTCACTGCTGCTAGAGCTCACTTCCGATTTATCAGGACTTTTGTGTCATTCATCACTAGACACCTCTAAGTAAGTGTGCCAAGTTTCAAAACTGTTAAAATTATTTTTAGCTAAAAACCTATTTTGACTGAGCTACATTGGTCTGATGTGTTTTGTAAACAGAATTAATTAAGATACATAATAACCTTAACGATATTAATTGATGACTTGTTGGGCACTTGGTGAAACATATTAATACAAAGGTTTTTTAAAAATATATTTAAAAAAATAACACTACTCCACAACAAACAATAAGGTAAAAAAATGGATTTGTTAGAAATTCTAGAAATTAGAAAAGCAATAAAAATAACAAAAATGAACAAATGAACAAACTGAATTCTGTGTAACCCCTTTATTAAAAGCTGTTATTTAGTTTATTTTATTTTATATTTTGCATTCAGATTATATTTAGTTCAGTTAATTTTATATTTTACATTCAAAGTATATTTAGTTTAGTTAATTTTATATTTTGCATCCAGATTATATTTAGTTTAGTTAATTTTATATTTTGCATTCAGATTGTATTTAGTTTTTACAGACACCTGACCTTCCCTTAGCTCCTGCACCCCTCTCCATCTTAACACCCCCACAGATGTTCCAATACACGCCCTAAACAGATGGCCACCACCACCTTTACTTACATCCTGTGTTTAGGTTTTTAATTCATTCACCTCTTTGACAATAGCTTGAGAAGTTGAAACAGCTGTCAGAGTTAAATAACATCTATGAAACGTACCAAGTGTTTATATATTTTTAAAAAACCTTTATAATAAATTTAGCCTATTTTAAACAAATGGCCATAACATAAAAAAACAACATGAACAAATCTGCTCTGAAGCAAAGAGTAGGCTCTAATAAACGAAACTGTAATTATTAAGTCACCCTGTGGCTAAGATTTAAACACAATCTTATCTTTTTTATGAAAAAGTATGAACTACTTTCACTATAGTTTATACGATAATTGTAGAGTTAATGGTGAATATGCCAGTGAACCTAATAAAACAGTAAGATGTTGACATGAAAATGTAAATAACAAGAAGAAAATATTTCACCTTTACAGGCTATATCTTAATTTGTAGCTAAAGTAAACTAGTCTGATTCACACAGATACATTTTAATCATTGGTAAACACCATGATATGATAATGATGTTACAGTACTCTTACATATCAATAGTTTGGTGTCGCTAAAGTGTAGCCTACTTTAGAATGAATGAATTATAGTAGTGAATAATGGATTAATATTTTATTGTAAATTGTTTTAACATATTTTTTCAACACTTTACATTAGAGACTTAAAGCAATTGTAAAAGACAGTAAAGCATACAGAAATTGTTAATTATTGGAAGGGCACATCACCCAGTTTTTCAGAAATCAAGTTTTAGTGTTGAATGGGTTCATTTCACATTATCGCATATACTAAAGAAAGGGCACAAGTGTCACTAATATGAATTATAGTACGGGACTTAGCATAATAAGCTTCGAGGTTACGCAATAGTAACAGCTCTTCCCCGTCCCACGCCCATAAGCCTTGTCGCACGTTACACTTGGTGATGCGTAGGCAACGGCAGGGAGGATGGGGAGTGAAGCGACATGGCAATACTGCAGTCGCCTCGAAGCTTATTTTGATATGTCTCACATAATAGTATTTACACGAATTCATTTTCTACTGGAGATATTCCCTTTCAATAACAGACTGTTTCAAATCAGCTGTTCACATTGTCAGGTGCTGGGAATTTTGCTCGCTAGCCTAAACATTCATTTTTTCATTGCTGTTAGAATTTACTGTCCGATTGCTTATAAAGTTATATTTTAGTAAAACATGCGTAATTCAGAACAAGAATTAAATATAGTTAATAAAAGAACTCACCACTCCCTCACATACCAGTTCAAGAAATATTTATTATATGTAAATCTATGTTAACTCATTTGTATTATGCAACTTAAAACTTGGTGAGAGTGAGATGTTTATGTATCATGAGGGAGATGGAAAAAATGGCCTAATAAAGTATGCAGTTTTGTGAAAGATTATACTGACAGAGATACTCAGTAGAACAACTCCATATATTTAGCGATGGATGCTTGTGCCAAAATCGCAATTGTACTGTAATAAGGTTTCTTTTAACATTACCCATTACAGGAAGATTCGAAAGAAGTTCCAGTATTTTCCTGTTTGGAGTCATAGTTTTCTACCTTATGACCAAAATTTTGAAATTGTTAAACAATTCTTGCATCATTTATGTCATACAGATCATGTGTACACTCTGTACACTTCTGAAGAGTACACAAAATATGTTGCACAGTGAATTCACTGTCAGGGGAATAGATAGCTAGTTTTTTATAAATTTTAATGATTGGTGGCAAAATTCTATTAAAAGAATGTATTGTAATGTAACATAATATATGATGTGGGGAGAACCATACCAGATCAGAAAGTACAGTTTTCAATTTATCAGTTTTTCATGTTTGAATACAATAACTAATTTCGAGGATCTGTAGTTTCCACAAGTTACATATATGTTTAGTGAAACATTCATTTAAATTTCTTAAGGTCCTGTGAATTCAGTTACTTTTCCAAATTCTCTGGTGTCCTGTAAAAGCAAAAGTCCAGTAAATATTAAAACATTTCAAGATGTCCAGAAACTTTACAATATATTCCACACCAATATAAGGAATTTTACAATATGATGTTGCAGTGGACATCAACTAATGCTGATGAAGCTGACCAATAGTGGATATAATCTAAATAAAAAATTTATTAATTAGAAGTATAACACTACCAACTCGGAACACAAAGTTTCATATTGGTAAAAATGTAAAATTCTTACCTTATAGCCTTACATTTTTACCAATATAAAACTTTGTGTTCTGAGTCGGCAGTGTAATACTTAAAATTAGTTAATCAACAGACATGTCATGGACAACAAAAGCCAAGAAAAATTTTTTGTCATGTATCTTACTTTATGCTTTTTTTTTTTTTTAAGAATTATTATCACATAAAATTGAACTTTTTCATGAATGAAAATGTCTGATTTCCAACCTTTTTTTCTTTTATTTTGACATTATCTGGTACAGAAATGATTATTTATTAATGAAATGGGACATATCCTAAATTTATTAATTTTTGTAATCTGTATTGAAATAGCAAGCAGCTGTTACTTTTATGTTATCAAATGTAAAATTTCAGTAGTTAATGAAAAAAATTAATATTATTTTCAGAGATTAAATTTTTTGGAATGATGCATTTTTTCTTGCTCCTGAAAAACTGCACTTATTGGAGATGTGCCCTTACAAAAATAATCGATTCAAATGTGTAAATTGATATTGGTTACCATAAGTACCTTGCGACTAAGTTTTGGTTTTGATATAAGGACTCTCCCTCACACACACACACACACAATCATAGCAATGTAGAAAGCAAATTGAGTCAACAGAATATACTAGAAAGGAATCAAATTTCCAGAACTAAGTAAACATTTGCTGCCAACTATGACATAACTGACTGAATGTTTTTGTATAAAAGGTACATACTTCATTATTAGAAGTACTAAGGAGTATGGCTACAAATATCTAAATCTAATGAATAGTTGTGTGTAGAACCAAAGTTATTCATGAGGAAGCTGATAGAAGAATGTGGAACTGAGATGCACAGTTTTAGAGAATTAACAGACACTGAATGAGTGGAACAGGGTATTTCGTTGATAGTATATGCTAGCATGTGGATATGTGTGTATGTAGCATGTGTCATATGTGTCTGGAGGACTTTGCTGTAGCACACTGATATCAAATTATGATATTAAATTATTATTTATAGCTCTAACATCACTGATTTAAGCTCTTAAATATTACACTGCAATAGGTTAATACAGATTTAATATAAACTGTTTAGAATCTAATTTAAAGAATGCAGATGTTTATAGTGGAAAGACATGAAACGAGAGATAATATCTGAGCACAGGTGAGAACAATTCTTGATTCATCAAGGATAAAGAAGAGTCGATAGTCGAAGAAGACAAATGACAAAGACTTTTTAATGTAGTATGTAGTTTGAGTTTGTTTTACTTTTAATAACAATACAGAAAAATTGTGAGAAAGTGTTTATTTTGGCATTTCCACAATGTGGTATGAATGGTTTATAATACAGAAAAACACTATTACAAGAAATTAGACTAGACCTCCAAATTCCGCAGGAGTGTAGGCCTACTATTATTTATGATAATAAATTATTTACCTTAAATTATACGCCGTGTGATTTCTTATAACTTCGTCTATTACGCGTTTCAGAGCTTACGCTCCATCATCAGATATTAAAAAAGATAAAACTATCACTCTTGGGAGATCGTTAAGTAGTAAAAATGTCAAAATTTGCATGTGAACCGTACGCGGATTTGGGTGCACACCTGTTCAAGTTTATTCTGCCACTGAGCGGTTGCTACCTTATCGTAGCCCCAGCGAGCAGACTCAAGGCGGTATCGCGCAATCGGTTGGATACAAAGTTCAGGTGGTCATTTAACACAATATCGCGACTCCTTGGGTTTGCATATGCACTGTAAATTTCAAATTCCTCCAAGGCATTCATGAAATGGCCCTTCTTACACACATGTAACGGTATTAAATTGGAACTAAAATCTGTGTAATTATGATTGTGTGAAGTCAGGTGTCGGGCGTAATTTGATTTGATGTTGTCAATGTTTCTTATTTTCTTAGGTAAATGTTCTCGAAATCGTTTAAGGAAACCTCTCCCAGTCTGTCCAATGTAGAAGCACTCGCAATCGTTGCATGTTAACTTATATATGCCAGTTTTTTCTTCTGGAGGCGTGTGTTTTTTCGGTTTGAGAATATCCAGTGTTTGAGTTTGTGTTTGTGTTTGAGTTTTTTCTGTGTTTTTATCTCATCACGTTCAGATCATAAATTGCAATAATTAAAATCAACAACATATATTCATTTCTGTTGTCCCTAGCAACAAATTTATTTTTATTCTTTTTCAATGTTTTGTATATAGTGATTATTTCATATATTTTTCTTCCATTCCTTATTAGACTTCCATTATATCGGAATATAACTTTATTTATAGTTTGTTTACTAATTTCTACATATATTCTGCTGGTTTTTTTATCTTAGTCTGTTTCTTTTTATATTTATTATTTTTCCGATATCAAACGTTATCAATCGATATCATTGCACTATGGCATTATCATAATTTGTTTATATTGAGTTGGTTTATTATATATTATTAATTATCAAATGTTTTTTCTAACTCCTTGAACTGTATTCATTAAGTATTATTAACTTCCGTACCTAACCTTCATGTTATGAGTTGTTATATAGTGTTATTGGCTGTTAGGCCTTTTATTGTATATGGACCTACCTTTGATTATAACTGGTGAACAACTATAGCCTTTTTACATAAGTTTATACACATAAACAAACCTTAACTATTTACATTTACACAAATAATTATTCTTTTTATAACTAATAACAACTTTATCTTGATCTATGGATCACATATAAGAAAATTGAGATCCTTTAACACTAATTAACTGCTTTCCTACACCCTTCTATAACAGTAATCAAATAATACATTTTGCTTCATTACTTTCTAATACTTCAACAAGTAATTTGCATAATCTAACACAAACTTTAACATAACATTCATGGTAACAAAATAACATCATTCAATTCAGAATCCTTACTTTCTATTACTGTAATATAAATTATTGACTCGCTTTTATCTAATTTCACTGTCATTTACCTTGACATTTTCTGTATTGGTTTCTTTTTTTACAATTCTTATCAGTATATTAAATTTATTTACGTTTCACTGAACATGGGTTTCTTACTATTGTCTATTTTACAGTTTTGTTTTTTTATTGTTATCACTACCTTGCATCCTTATTCATTTTTACATAATTATAAATGTATTTATTAGACCTTTGTATTATCATGGGAGTTAAATATTTATTTACTTATTATATTGCTAATATTCTATTTATGTAACGTGGAGGACCGCATTTCTGTTGTGTTACATATGCTCCCCCTCCTAAAAAAGTTTAATTTACCTGAATGAAGTTTAGGTCAAGTAAACTTGTATTTTTCACATGCCTTTTATTCATATCAACGTTAATGGTTATTGATGGCATTCTCAATGTAACTTTGTTAGACTAGTATTCATAATTCTTTACTTAATAACATTTCATTATTCCTATTAACTTTTTTTAGTCATATGCAATTTTCCTTAAACAGTATTTGTTGATAGTTGGCTACAATATTCCTTGATACTTTAGGCTCACATCTCTTCTACTTCTAGTTACTACAATCACTGTATTTCTCAATTATTCTTGTGTCAGTTATTTTCCTTCTGTTTTCTTAATCATTCTTGCAACGATTCTAATATTCCTTAAATATTTAATTTCCCTAACAATCCCTAATATGTGCGTTGGTACAGTTCAGAGAGGCACTGTTTGGCTTCATACTCTTCTGTCCACACTACACCTTAATATAGTACTGCTGAAATTCATCTACAGTCAGCTATAAAAATATAATAATCTCATAATAATCTTCTTAATTAATTAATAATAAACATTTGGGGAATTCTTTACCTTGTTGCTTTTATATTTAATTATTCCTATCTCTTGTACTTTGTGATTCCATTTTATCTTCTTTAAACATTTTCTGATAATAATTCTGACAATCATCATTTGTAATTAGGTTTGTTCTTATTTCTTGTTGTGATAATAACGCTAAGTATCCTCTTCATTTGTTCTTCTAATCCCAATATTTTCTAACTTTTAATTGTTTTGATTATTACTATTACTGAATTTCAGTGTAGTTACAGTCATTAGCTCAACTATTATTTCTCTTATCTTATTTCATTACTTTGGCTGGTTATATTTCAATGAATTATGTTGATAAATATTTTTTCTCATTCTCTTTAACATTACATTGGTCACAATCAATCGTTTATTGAGGTTGTTCTTTTCACTTGGCAATGCAGTAGGTATTTTAGGTCATATTATTCTTCCTTTGTTATTCTGCATAGGTATCTTTGATATAAAAACTTTTTATCTTGGGGTTTCATTATTCCTTATTCATAATATTTCTTCATAGACATGTAGTAATAATTCTGGTTTTCTTCTGTAATCTTGGGGTTGGTTATTAACTCTTCTTAATACCTTCTTCATAACTATATTTTAATTCAGACTTACTTCCTTTTGAACGCTATGTTTTCTATTTATATAATATTGTTCAAAAAATTCTTTTTATTTACAAGTGTTTTCTCTTCAAAATTGGTAATAAGTTGTTCTTATTTTAATTTAGAATTTATTGGATTTTCTCAAAATTCAAATTCTTTTTAATTCCAAGTGTTTTCTTTTCAAAATTGGTAATAAGTTGTTCTTATTTTAATTTAGAATTTATTGGATTTTCTTCATAATATTTTTTTATGGACTCCTGATTGTATGTTCCCTTAATCTTTTTCGTGGTAGGGTTCATTATTTCATAGGTATTATTATTATTATTTTTTGTTATCACATATGGACCAGTATATAATAATAATAATTTTTTCGTTATTCCTTCTAGTGTGCTGGGTAACTCCCTGTTTCTTATTAATATTTTCTCGCCAATTTGGTACTTAATTGGTTTTGGATTATTCTTTTCATATTTCTTTTTCTTCATTTCCGCCTTTTCCATTATCCAGTTATAAAATTTAACGTTTTCAAACTGATATTCTGGGTTTGTTGGAAAATTTATGATATCCTGGATTTCCCTAGGTGGAAGCCTTTCAAACATATGGGGTATTTTCGATGGATTGATGGTAAGACATATTGAGAACCTCTTCGGTTAGTGACAAGTATTCGTACCACCTTCTCTGTTGGTCATGACAGTAAGTTCGGAGTATTCTGCCAACTTCCCTCAATACACGTTCTGCTGGATTGCTGCTGGGGTGGTATACTGAAGTCTTATATGTTCTAATGTTGTGTTTTAGAAGATTATTTCTCCATTTGCTTCCCTTGAATTGCGTACCATGATCGGTGATAATAGATGACGGTTTACCAATCTCTGTTATGTAATGTCCAATGACTATTTCCAGAATTTTCTTGGTCGTGGCTCTGCTAATAGCATAGAGTTTAGTATATTTAGAAAAGTGATCAAAAATAATAATTATGAATTTATATCTATGGTTCCCTCCACTGCGTGGGAATGGTCCACATATATCTAGGAATACTTTCTCCAGCTTATATTTGGATGTGATAGGGATCATGATTCCCTCCTTCTTCTCATTGTTATGTTTAACCATCTGGCAGATGTGACATGCTTGGATGGATTTTTGCACCTTTCTGTTTATATTTTTTATGTACACTTGTTCTTCCAGGGCTTTGACGATTTTTATGGCTCCCATGTGTCCATATCTTTCATGGTAATCCAAGATTAATTTGTTTTCCACAGCTGTGGGAATTACTAATTTCCAGTTTATCTGATTAGGGGTAACTTTAATAAATAATCTATCATCATGTATACAGTAATATTTTGTAATAGTTTCATCAGCATTATGCACCTTTTGGCGTATGTTTATTATTATAAATAAATCACCTTATATCCGTCGTGTGACTTCGTTATGTCGATTAAAATGACGCGTTTCGGAACATCTGTTCCATCATCAGATAAAATCGCTCTATTGAGGTCGTTAAACGTTAAAAACACATGTTACACATAATTGTCCACTACGTAATTCACTTGCTTCCTAAATGGTGCGCACCACGACGAAGCCGATCGGACACTGAACTATTATCTGAGTGATTACGCCTAAGCAGGTTCAAAGCTGTATCGTATAGCGGGTTGGATTTAAAATGTAAGTGGTCATTCAATATGAAGTCTCGGCTGTTTATGTTATTATATGCTTTGTATATTTCGAACTCCTCTATTGCGTCCATGTAACGGCCTTTGTTGCACACATGTAGGGGTATTAAATTAGATTTAAAATCAGTATAATTATGATTGTGTAAGATTAAGTGGCGGGCAAAGTTGGACTTGATATTATTTAACAAAGTGAGATTATTTAGGTGACGTTTTGGTGTGTGTTCCTTAAATCGTTTGAGGAAACCTCTCCCCGTTTGACCAATGTAAAAACTGTTGCAGTCGTTACATGATAATTTATGTATGCCGGATTTCTTTTCTAAAGGTATGGGTTTTCTATGACGTAGTATTTTTAATAGACTATTGTTTGTTTTGAAGGTAGCAGTAATATTCAATTTATTAAATGTGGAGGTTAGAATCTTTGGCATTATATTTGTGTATGCGGTAGAAATAAAAGTTATTTTTGCATCCTTATCTATTGGGGGCTTGGATTTTCGAATTTTATGTTTCTTGATGAGATTATCAATCAACGTGTTTTGGTAACCATTAGCTAAAGCTATATGTTTAATGGTATTCACCTCCTCACGGTAATCATCATCACTGAGAGGTACTGCCAACAATCTGCGGATAAAGTAATTATAAGCTGCCAACTTTTGCGAAAATGGATGATAATAGTCAGCATGTATTGTCACATCAGTGATAGTCGGTTTTCTATAAATATTAAATTTCAATTTATTTACGTGTTTAGTGACAGACAAATCTAAAAAATTCAATTTATTATCCACTTCAGTTTCCAACGTGAATTGAATGTTTTTATTAATATTATTCATATAATGTTTTAGGTTTTCGATCTGTCGTACAGTACCATTGAAAATTAGAAAGGTATCGTCTACATAACGTGCATAAAATATTATATCATTTTTGTATTTGTTATGTGAGAGCAAATGAGAGTTTTCATAAAAATTCAAGTAAACGTCAGCCAATAGACCAGAGAGAGGTGAACCCATGGCCAATCCATCGTCCTGAATGAAAAATTGGTTATTGAAAGCAAAGTAATTTTGTTCTAAGATAGTTTCAAGTAAACCAATTAACTCGTTTATCGTCTGTATATTTAATTTATTATTCTCTAATAAATTTTCTTTTAAGATATTTAGTGTTTCCTTTACTGGTATGTTGGTATACAAATTTACTATATCAAACGATGCTAACTTATAATTTGGTAGTATATCAACATTTTTACATTTATTAATAAAATCCGTGTTGTTTGTGACACTATGATTGTTCTTTAAATTTATGTTTTCTTTGATTACTTTGACGAGTTTTTTAGCTGTTTTGTATGCGGGCGCTGTGGTAAAATTAACGAGTGGTCTGACCGGTATGTCATGTTTATGAATTTTGGGTAGGCCAGTGAGTTCGGGAGCTTTAGCATTAATAGGCTTCAGGAAGCGACGTGTGCATTCGCTAAACAAATTTACGCAATTATTGATTTTGTTATTCAATGTCTTGACATACATATCAGTAGGATCAGATTTCAAGGTTCTAATATTATTGTTTGAAATAAAGTCGTTTACTTTCGTTTTATACACGTCAAAGTCCATGACAACAAGAGTATTCCCCTTATCCGCCTTAGTAATTAGAGCATTATTATCAACTAATTTAGCTTTTATTTGTTTCAATAACTTAAACTCGTTGGAAAATCTTATATGTTTCTGTAAACCATGAGGTGAATGGTTGTCAAAATTATGGTGTTTTATGGTATTATTAAATTTATTATTTATTAAAATACGTGCTTCAGTTTGTAGTTTTGGATCGGCAATTGTTTTTACTGCAGTTTCTGCATTGATAATTTCTTGTACGATTTGATGTTTATTATTAAGAGGCAAGTTATACTTGATGCCTTTATTAAGGATGTTCATTTCGTCATCATTAAAAGCTATCGTAGTTAAATTAGACACACGAGGATAAAATGTGTGTTTACAAGTGATGTCGGTTTCATGGCGATGTTTACTAATCATGGTATGTTTATTAATTTGGGATCCGATTTTTGGTGTTGATTAATTTCATTTGTTATGATTTCTAAGTCCTTCCTACTCTTAATGATATTGTACACCTTTGCAATTTGTTCCTTTTCTCCCTCGAACGATTGGTCTTGTACGTTTATTCGGGACAGGATATCGGCTGCTATGTTCTTTCTTCCAGGTATATATTCCCAATCGATGCGATATTCTTGCAATGCAAGGACCCATCTAGTTAGCCGGCCATGACTAAGCTTACATCGTTTTAGAAATGAAATTGATTTGTGGTCACTTCTTACGGTCACTGGGTATCCGAGTATGTAAGTTCTAAACTTATTGCATGCGTACACTACATTTAGTAGCTCCTTCTCGGTAACATTATAGTTGCGTTCGCAGTTGTTTAGCACTCTGCTGGCGAAGCTAATTACCATGTGATGTCCTTCTTCATCTTCTTGATATAGAGTAGCTCCTAAACTAACATTGCTTGCATCACAATTTAAATAAAAGCGTTTGTTAAAATCAGGGTGGTACAACATAACCGTCTCTAGAAATTTTTCCTTGATTAATTGCAGAATTTTATCTTGTTCTGGTCCCCATGCCCATTTGTCCTTGGATGATAGTTGTTTTTGGAATTTGGCAGTTATTTCCGAATAATTATCTTGGAATTTGCGGTAATAGTTACAAATTCCAAGGAAGGATTGTAGCTGTTTTCTATTTTTTGGAGTAGGGAACAGTTGAATTGCTTCTACTTTCTCTGTCGAAGGTGTGATACCCTCCTCAGACAAATTAAAACCTAAGAACTTTACTTGGTTGGCGATAAATTTAGATTTATTTAGCTTGAGTGTTATATTATTTTCGGACAACTTTCTCAGTACCTGTTCCACCCTCTCGCAATGTTCATCCCAATGTGAAGAAGTTATAAGTAAGTCATCTACATAGACTGTAGTGAATTGCAGTGTTTCTTGTCCCAATACTTGGTCCATGCATTTTACAAATATAGCAGCAGAATTAATTAATCCGAAAGGTAGCCTTTTAATTGATAGTTCCTTCCGTCAAAAAGGAACGCCATGTATTTTCTACTATCTGGGTGTAACTCAACCTGCCAGTATCCGCATACCGTATCCCAAGTACTGATGTATTTACTGCCATGGAATTTCTTTAAGATTTCTTCGATTTCGCCCGGGGAAGTCCTATCGTTGATGATCATTTTATTTATTTCCCTAGCGTCCAGGCAAATTCTCACCTTTCCGTTCTTTTTCGGGATTGCCACTATGGGACTGGTATAGGGTGATTGACTGTATTCTATTATGTCATCCTGAATCATACGATGAATTTCTGCCCGAACTTCGTTTTTTATTGAATAAGCTATTGGATAGGATTTTCTACGAAAGTCCACTGGTTCTTTAAAATTTATCACACACTGATAGCCTTTTACTTTACCTGGAGCATTGGAGAATATGTGTTTGTATTTATTATATATTTTAATTAAATTTTCAGCCTGTACCTTACTTACTTGTCGACAAGCTTTTCCCTTTGGAATTCTCGGATCTCTTCCAACTTACTCTGCCACAGTTCGGGATCGTCGTCCTCATATTGAATGACTTCTCGTATTTTATTTTTCTTACAAAAATAGCTTTTATGGCCTGACATCTATTGTTAACTGGAACGGTTCTATTAGCATCTACCAATTCGGCTGTCCATAATCCTTCTTCGGATATTAAAGATATTATGCCTTTATGTAAGTCAATTACTGCAGAATGCTGTCGCAATATATCGCATCCAATCAATACATTGAACGGTAATCCCGTCGCGACCAAGAATCCTATTGGTATGGTTATATTATTATTGGTAAGATCGGGCAATACTTGTTTTTTAACTGTTTTATTTTGCCGTCCAGTGGCTCCGATAATTATCACATTATTAACAGGTAAGGTCTGTATAGGCAACTGGCCTTCTCGCTGTATTTTTTCCAGTTCAGTACTATCTATCAATGAGATGTTGGATCCAGTATCTATCATTATGGTAGATTCTATTCCATTTAATTTGGCTGTTACATATATAATTTCATTATTACTATTACTGTGTACATGATTATTATCCTCTTCCAATAAATCTTCTTTAATGTTTTTTAAATAGTGGTTATTGATTATAGTTATGGTATTATTATTCGTAGTTTTATTTACAAGTCGTTGTTCCCCAAGATTACGGTTCAGTGAAGGGTATTCGTCATTTTTCACTGCCTCTATTAGTTTAAATGAGGGCTTCCCCCATCTTCTCTATTTTCATTTGAGTTATTAGGTTGATTTTGTACAGGTTCGGTGCGGTCCTCTGCATTAGGTTCCGCTATCCTATAATTTCTGTCAGGTTGATAGTTGTCTTCACGCCGGGATTGATTATAATGACTGTCATATTGGTGATTCCCTGGGTAATACAGTCGCTGATTGTTTTGAGGTCTGGAATAAATATAATTAACATTGTGTCTATAATTATTGGGTCGTCTGTCCCCATCTCCTCTATTATTGCGACTGTCGCGGTAATTATAAGGATTATTGCCACGATAATTATAATTCCTGGTATTATTATTCGAGTGATCGTTCTGTGTCCTATTTGCGTTAACGTTCTGAGCGGGTCGATTGTGATCATTATTATGGGAATTGGTTTGTGGCTCGTTATTATTATACTTCTGGTATTTATAATTTAACATTCTGTTTCTTTGATATTGATTTTCGTGCTCATAATTCTCAAGGAATTTGGCCATGGCTGAAATCGTTTTGATTTGGCTACACATATGTGCATTCTTTATCCCTTCCTCATAATGGTAGGATAGCTGTATCACCAAACATTCTTCGGGAATTCTGGGCTCTAAATTCCGTGCCATGCATACTTTTCTGAGGAAGTATGAAGTAGGAGACTGTCCTATGTTCGTTTCGTATCGGCCGTTGCTCAAATTATTTCTAATCATGTTCTGGGTCGACTCCGACCAATATTTCTCTTTAAATTGTTTTTTGAATTCGGTTATGTCCGGTATATCCGGGCGCACCGCTGTCCACCAATTATCATAGGTATCCTTAAATGTCTCATCAATCATACCGCGTATAATACTCCAGCGATTTTCCCTATTTCTTGCGATCATCTCTTCCAACCTCTTTAAAAATTCCATCGGATTACGCTTGTAATTACGAAAATTAATCGACTCCCGGTTATCGTGGTTATTTGTATGACTATGCTGGCATGTCCTATCCCGCCATGAATCTACTTCTTCTTGTAACTGTAGTTCGCGTCTACTAATTTCCTCTATTTTATTTTTACTGGTATTAATTTGACCTTCCATATTGTTTAAATTGCCATATACTCTTTCGAGTCGTTCACCCATGTCTGTCTGTATTTGCATAATCCCTTCCTTATTCTCCCCCCGTACCTGATGTACTTCGTTTTTAATTTGTTCATATTTTCCGACAGTTTCCTGTTGGATTTCTTCAACCATTGTTTTACTCTCGATTTTTATGTCATTAATTTTATTTTGTAATTCTTCACGAACCTGTACTACTGTTTCGTTAGTTTTTTCTAACGCTTCATTTGTTTTGGCTATTTCTAATTTTCTTTCCTCACTATTTTGGTCCACCTTCTGGTTAATTGTCACATGAATATTCTCAATTTTTGCATTAATCTGCCTTAAATTTTCTTCATGTATTCGTAGGATGTCTTCCTTCATTTGTTTTAAACCCACATCATTCCTATCTAACCTTTTGTGAATTTGGTTTAATCTTTCGTTGTTCCTATCGAACTTTTCGTTCATTAGTTTTGAGGTTTCTTTAATTTCCTCATTTGTTTTATCGAATTTTTCCTCCAGTCTCTTTGAGTTTTCCTTATTTTCCTCATTTATTTTATCGAATTTTTCCTCCTGCTTCTTAAATTTCTCATCTATTTTCTCATTAGTGAGTCTGCTATCTTCCTTAATACTACTCATTAACTCCATTAATTTTTCCCAATTTAGTCCTCCTCTGGCTCCCGCTTTATCTATTTGGTCCCCTTGGGCATCTTCTTC
The DNA here is from genome assembly GCA_034769895.1 of Magicicada septendecula. Taxonomy (NCBI): domain Eukaryota; kingdom Metazoa; phylum Arthropoda; class Insecta; order Hemiptera; family Cicadidae; genus Magicicada; species Magicicada septendecula. The sequence continues at coordinate 80,543,351 of CM068368.1, read as the reverse complement.
CATTACTCCCTTTTCCTTGTCCGTAATTATTTCAGTTTCCGTTATTTTGTCTGTCTGTTGTTCCATTTCACTATCTGTTATTATTTCTATTTCCTGTTCTTGTTCACCTTCTTCCTTCTCCGTATCTTCTGCCCTCATCTTTGATCTACCTCTGGTATTAGGCATTTTTATTCTCCCACAGTTGCCTGCTCTGGTTAAGTAATATTAATATAATTATAGTTACTTAACTTAAGCCCTACACTAGTTGAGCGCCAATTTGTATTGAGACGAGTACGTGCGTCTCGTTCGAGTCACGCAATGTTAGCCAATTTGTGAATAAGAACGGGTATGTCTCTCCTTCTCTCCTCTCTTTGATTGTGTTCATATAATTCAGTTTCTGAGGTATCTGGAGTTGTGGGATATAGTAATCTCGTTAATTAAGATTAACTTATCTCTCTAATTAAAATACCAGTGTTAGTGTGACTGTAACTTAAATAATTAGTGTTTTATTCTAAAATCTCGCTCAGCCCTAGTATACCTTGCAGAGAATTATTGAAATTTCGTATTTAATGCTATTCTCTTTGGTGTCGGAGAATTTCGCAACAAGCGCTGCAGTTCCGGAACAACGAAACTTATAGGTTAATTCACCGTTTACGGCAACCAATTATTATACACTTAGTCTGTTACTTTTTATTCCCAACTCATTAAATAATACCCCAAATAATAAGATCCTGAAATTATACAAGTTTTCTTTATTTTATCAATCTGTTAACATTAAATAAGATTGGTTCTAACTGGCATACGAACGAAAGGCTATATGTTGCGTGAATCGATTATTGTTCGGTCCAATATTTTATTTTAGATTCAGCTATATATTTTGTTTTTTATAATTAATTTAATTCAGGGTGTGAAGGTTCTTGTAACTGTGGGGAAGATTAAAAATACATAGATAAGAATGCAAGATATTACAAATTTGAAGTGTTGTGTTGTTTAATATGATTTATACAATTGTATATTACCAGACTTAGAACGAAGCAACTCGGGCAGGCAGTTGGTTTTTAACCCCGTGTCGCTCAGAATGGATATGATTTTCTTTATTCTTTTCTTCAGTTCAATAAAGTGTAATCCTTGTCCTGGTTAACTCGGAAATACAGCTCCCTTGGTTTATTTACGGCCAGACTGGTGGTTGTTCTTCTGCAAATTCTGGATCTAAATACGTTTCTTCTATCGTATGAAGTAACTAGTGATATTCCATGTATTTAAAAGGTTAGGATTTTCAATGTGGTGTGCAGTATTCGTTCGTTACACAGTTGATTCTTTATATTGCATTAATATTTAATTAATTCTTTTTCTGATATTGGACAATCCAAGTCCTTACTTGTGGAACTCAATTATTTATTATTTTGAGACCATACCATTATATAATTTGGTTAAATTTTGTTAGCATAATTCAGACAATTATTAATATATTGTGATTAGTAACTGGATTGACATAAATTAGAATATTTTATAGTTATATTAACCAATTTTTCTGTGTTTTTATCTCATCATGTTCAGATCATAAATTGCAATAATTAAAATCAACAACATATATTCATTTCTGTTGTCCCTAGCAACAAATTTATTTTTATTCTTTTTCAATGTTTTGTATATAGTGATTATTTCATATATTTTTCTTCCATTCCTTATTAGACTTCCATTATATCGGAATATAACTTTATTTATAGTTTGTTTACTAATTTCTACATATATTCTGCTGGTTTTTTTTATCTTAGTCTGTTTCTTTTTATATTTATTATTTTTCCGATATCAAACGTTATCAATCGATATCATTGCACTATGGCATTATCATAATTTGTTTATATTGAGTTGGTTTATTATATATTATTAATTATCAAATGTTTTTTCTAACTCCTTGAACTGTATTCATTAAGTATTATTAACTTCCGTACCTAACCTTTATGTTATGAGTTGTTATATAGTGTTATTGGCTGTTAGGCCTTTTATTGTATATGGACCTACCTTTGATTATAACTGGTGAACAACTATAGCCTTTTTACATAAGTTTATACACATAAACAAACCTTAACTATTTACATTTACACAAATAATTATTCTTTTTATAACTAATAACAACTTTATCTTGATCTATGGATCACATATAAGAAAATTGAGATCCTTTAACACTAATTAACTGCTTTCCTACACCCTTCTATAACAGTAATCAAATAATACATTTTGCTTCATTACTTTCTAATACTTCAACAAGTAATTTGCATAATCTAACACAAACTTTAACATAACATTCATGGTAACAAAATAACATCATTCAATTCAGAATCCTTACTTTCTATTACTGTAATATAAATTATTGACTCACTTTTATCTAATTTCACTGTCATTTACCTTGACATTTTCTGTATTGGTTTCTTTTTTTACAATTCTTATCAGTATATTAAATTTATTTACGTTTCACCGAACATGGATTTCTTACTATTGTCTATTTTACAGTTTTGTTTTTTTATTGTTATCACTACCTTGCATCCTCATTCATTTTTACATAATTATAAATGTATTTATTAGACCTTTGTATTATCATGGGAGTTAAATATTTATTTACTTATTATATTGCTAATATTCTATTTATGTAACGTGGAGGACCGCATTTCTGTTGCGTTACAATATATATATTATAATATCTTGGCTCTTTCGGTTGCGGGATTATCGTTATTTCAGCCCCAACGTTGCCGGCGTCAATTTATAATAACACTTGTACGTACCTCTCTTTAATTATTTAATATGTCAATTTCTTCAGTATCTTACTTTAGTAAGTGTCATGGGATAGATAATTATGACTACCTTATCTCTCTATATAATCTAAAAGTGTTGGTGTGAATGAAACTTATGTATGTTAGGTATTATTCAAAATTTCCGCTCAAGCCTATTCTGCTTTGCAGAGAATAAGAGAAATTTCGTATGTAATTCTCCTCTCTTTAATACCGGAGAAGTCCACCACTAGCGCTGCAGTTCCAAGACAAAGGAAATTTAGAGGTTAACCCACCGCGTACGGTGATTAGTTGTTAAACTCTCTATTGGTTTGTTTCTTATTCACACTTCATTAAAAAATACATAAATGATAAGATCTTGAAATTATGCAATGATTCTTTATTAGTTCAATTATATAACATCCAATAATATTGTTTTTACTTGAGATACGAAAAGGCTGTAAGTTTGAGTTAATCGATTATCGATCGGTACAATGTTTTATATTAAATTCAGTTATGATTGTTTTTATAATTATTTTTTACATACAGGGCGTGAAGGTTCTTTCAACTGCTGGGAAGATTAAAAATACATAAATAGGAATGCAAGATATTACAAGATTAAAGTTTATTTAATTTAATATTATTTAAATAATTGAAGTTACCGTTCGCTGGATCAGACGACTCGGGAAGGCTGTTCGCATCTAAACTTGTTAGTTGACGTTCAGTATCAAACGCAGATGAGATGATTTTCTTCAATCTTGTCTTCAAAGGTGTAATAAAGTGGCATCCTTGGTCCTGGGTTGATGCAGTAATACCACTCCTTTTGTTCACCAACGGCCAAACTTGTGATTATGTGCTTCGACAAACTCTGGATCCAAATAAGTTTTTCTATTGTACGATGTAAACTGCGATGTCCAATGTGATTTGATGGTTATTCTATTTTCTTTTGGTTTATACGATTAAATCCTTACACAGGTAGTTCTTTATCTGGTTTTATTACTTCATTAAATTAACATTCGTTTTATGATCTGATATTGGGCAATCCAAGTCATTCATTTGAATTCAATTACTAATTATCGTTTTGTATTATACAATTATACAATTTGGTTAATGTTTATTTGGCCCAAATTATGGTAATTAGCCCTTCATTTATTGTGAATATTGACGTATTTTATAATTTATATTAATTTAGTATTTTATAGACTATCTCTCGTGGTTAATCTCTTCTCGTTCATGTCATACATTTCACACAAGATTGAGGATCACTTATTAATGAAGAAAGAAACTAATGAAGGAGATACACATCATCTGAGAGGAAGCAACGGTGGAAAAAGAAGGTATATAAAGTGAAAACATGTAATCACGAAGAAAATATGGTAAATAAAAAGAATTAGTAGTAATTATTTCATCCATACTAAGAGTATGATCTGAACTAATCACTTTTACAGGAGAGCATATGTAGCATAACAAAATTATCACATTAAAATTTTAACTTAATGCAACATAAATAAAGAAGAAAAGGTCCATAGTGAGTGAGAAGAATGAATTGGTTAAAAATTAAACTAAAGAAACTGTACATTAAGTCAATAAATTGTTAATAAGAATAAACAATAACAAAGAAAACTATTGGTCAAAATAACTTACTATGTAAAAACCAATAAACCAGCAGTATACCCAGTAGATTGGGGAAGCAGTAAAAAGGAAAGAAAGGAAAAAGGAGATAAAAAGGTGAAAACAATATTAATAAGGGAAATTTATAAGGTCAAGAAGCAGAGAAACCACAAGACAAGAAATTTACTAATATAATAATGAAGAAAGGACAAAATATGTCAAGATTCCTACAAAGAGCCTAGAAATAAGAAGAGCTATTCCAAAAATGTTAATAAAGGAATACATACCTTTGAACTAAATTTAAAACCAACATATTTAGACCCTGTAACTCAAGTTACAAGATACAATCCAATGAAAACCGAGTTGTAAACTAGATATAAGTATTATATGTAACAACCAAAAGACTACCAATAGTGTAGAAACAAACCAAAAACTACCATAGTGTAAAAACAAAAGACTACCATTAGTGTAAGAAATATAAGGTGAAATACCATAATAAATACAATAAAAGTTAGAGACTACAGTGAGTGTAGAGAATAACCAGTGACACACTATAATAAAAAATAGTGTAGGAAATAAAAATTATTTTAAAGGGCTGACAACATTATTAGTGATAAGGGTTTTTTTTTTAAATTAGATATAAGAAATAATATTACCCATAAAATGTTTTTTTTAATTACAGTTAAGTAAACTGTGAGAAGGACAATAAATACCAGAGGACAGTTCACAACTGAGGGTATAACCAATAATAAAATGTTTGTTATTTATTGTTAATCAAATAATATGTTAGATATAAGGTGATAATAGATATAAGATATTTTTAATCACAGTTAAGTTAATACCAAAAGAGACATAAATACAAAAGACAGTTAATGACTGAAGGTATTATTATTAGTAATAAGATGTTTTAGTATAATTAAATTTGTTACAAAAAGAACATACAAATAAAGGACAGTTAATGACTGAAGGTATTGTTAGTAATAAGATGTTTCTATTATGTTAAATGATATATAAAAAATAATAGGCATAAGATATTTTGTTATCATTGAATGATACAGTCAAAAATAATAGATATAAGATGTTTTTGTTAAAATTAGGTGATATATGAAAAATAGTAGATAATAAGATGTTTTGTTGTATTTAAAATCATGTTAACTAATTTTCAAGTTTGTAAGGCAGAGAGGCAAGTAGGAAATAGGAATGTTATAATTTTATTTAAAACTGTAAACCATATGAAAGGTACAAAGCAGATTAGCTAATACACCACTCTAGAAAAAACAGACCAGTAATGTAAACTAAAACTATCTATCAGAGAATCAAACTACATAATATAGGGAATAGAATTCAGTCCATACAACACAGAAATTTGAAAATGTAATTAGTACAGATACAAATAATAATGAATGGAATGTCAAAGGAAAAAAATTAACTTTTTTTGGAAATAAATAATACTAGGCCTATAATGGTAATCAACTCAGACTAAAAAGTAAATTAATCAATATTGAAGTGTTATAACAACAAAATTATGAACAACAAAAATAATCACGGAGTGATTAATATTATTCCATGGAAATATTATCAGAAAAACACTTATAAACCATTTAAACACTAAATTTGTACAAAATATGAGGCCTACAATAATTATCAAAAATTGTAAATTTTAGGCTTATATGAACTTAAAACAGACCCAGCTATATATCCAATTATGTAAAATTAATTTAAGAATATTGCTGAATAGTTAGATTTTTGTAAAATTAAGAAATAATTGAAATACAGCAATAAATAGGAAAACTTGTTAGGTATATTTAGAGGATGAACCAAATCTGAGACATGTACTTTTATAAATAAACAATGGAAAGAGGAAAAAGACATTTCATAAATTACCCCAAAACGACGACGTTCAGAGTTTAGTCTATTGTTAATCGTTAATATGACCAGTTGAGAAATTACTAACAGAAGACCGAAAAAGTATAATTTTGTGCAAAACCGTGAGTATAGCCTCGAAAAGTGTAACAGAGGTTAACTAAATAAAAATAACACTAACAGATAATAATTAACACCTAACTAATTCAGAACAACAGCAATAACACTATCTAACACGAGCACAAGAAATCAATGGCCATTTTGAGAATATTTTAAACCGTATTAGCAGAACACGAATACAACACTTTTGAACACCGGACACTTCACCAGTAAACCATGATGAAACGACATCGCAGGAGAAGAGAGAACACTCTACACTATATTCCAGGACAACTACAACCTCGCAGAGAAGGGAATACTCATTTATTTCTGTGGGAGAAGCTCAACCAGTATCCGCAGTGCATAGCAGAGAAAATCGAGGTTACGGCGGCCATACTTTATTTCCGAACCAGCACAAGACACAGCCTGCTTGAAGCCAGTGACGTCATTTCGACGAATGGTTCGATATTACTTTTCATAATTGACAATTTACATAATAATATTGTTTTTTCAGCCATAATAATTTATTTTAAAAATATCTGTAAGAATTGTATCTTGTTCCTTGCCCTCTGACCATTTCGACTCGCTAAAAGAATCCTAATTAATTAATCTTGTAAAAAATATATTTTGTCAATCTTGTTCGCTACTGACTTGAGCAGATATCAACCAATGCCTGGGTCATGCGCAGCCTGAATGGCGCATAATTTTAAATGTCAATAAATGAACATCATTATTCAGTTATAAGAGTTTGTATTTATTTGTATAGTGAATGTTAGCTATTCTTTCTTCTAAAAAATAATTTACAGTGATAAAATAAATATTTGAGAGGAAGAAGAAGAGCAAAGTCATCAGAGAGAATCAACAGATCTAACTACACAATTAAATTATTAATAGAAACAAATAGTTTCGAACTACAAATTCATACCTATTTAATTGGAAGTAATTAAAGCACACACACAATTAATTAATTATTTATTTATTAATTGAATTAATTAATTAAACAAAAAAAACATATATAAGTAAAATTTTATAACTTACAAAAATTTTTCTTATCAACAAATCACACTTTATTATCATACATTATTTATATTTAATTTATTCTTTGTAATTGGGAATAATTACCAATTGGCGAGATCACTAGTGGGATTTCAGTTATTATAAAATCAACTTAATAATTATAAAATCTATCTACTAAACCATTAATTATATTTGTAATTAAATTATATTACAATATATATATTTTATAACGATTCATAATAGCATCCTATCTGAGCGTTATATGAAAGTGTAAGACTGTACGAGTATAGCAGCGTAAGCAAGAGAAAGAGCGTACAATCGCAGCCATCTCACTCTAACCTCATCACAGCGACGTCCTCTACCGGTACGAACATGAAACTTTACTCAATTAAAATTATCAGTTCAACCTGCAATAACTTCAAAACTAATAAATATACGGCAATTCTGAAAACAGCATTGTGTTCAGCAAGTAAAGCTTTATAAGTAACCGCAATCTCAGTTAATATAATTAACAATTGAAGAAGTTATACGGAAGACGAACGTCAAAAGGAATAACAAGAGAATTATGCTACGTAGGAATTAGGTGTTTTCACACGCACACAGATAAAGACCTAAGCAACAATATTCTGTGGTCAGATCTTTGAAAACACGTTTGCAAATACCTGTAATCAATCAATTTGCAAACACAGGAAGTATGATTTTAACTAGAAATTCTCTGCCGTTTCAAACCTGTCATGGGGTGTTTGCTCGACCTGTTCGAGATTGTCGAGACTGGAAAAACGTATGATTTATTTGAACAACCAATCAGAAGCCCATATTTAAAACAGACGCCAACTCAAACCGAGGGGTAGCGTTACTCTTCGTTCGAATCTTCAATGTGCTAGTCATGTATAAATTACGTGCAGAAATTTTACAATCACGCAAAGTGGTATTTAAGTATAAAATTCGAGAAGTAGTCCGCAGTGAAGATGAACTAGTACCGTTCAACAACTCTCGCTGTGTAAAACAACTTTAATTAATTAAATTATTAATTAATTAAATTATTAATTAATTAATTAATAATCAGCCGTGAAGTGACCTGAGCTACAGCAGCTGTAATTGCCAGAGCATCTTTCTACAGGATTGATCAACATCATTTCTTCTGTGCTAAACCATCAAAAGGAGGACCTCTACGGATTCCTATCTTCGGTCGATGCATCAAACAGTAAGAAATAGATTCATTGATCAATGAAATAAGTACTAAACAAATAATAAAAAGCAATAAACAATTTTTAAAAGGACACTAAGAATCACACACTTTGTATTTAATGTGTAAGATTAGTCATAACATAGTATAGGAGTGTAGAATGGAAAGTGAGGTGTAGTACTGGACGTGCAAATTATTGCAGACCTGTTCTTTAGCACTGGTTTGGGAGATATCAATCTCTTAATTAAACCAGATAAGAGCAATAGGTCTTTTGAATGTCTTAATCTTTACTTTTCACACACACTCGTTAATTATAAATGTTAGGGTAGCAATAAGTCCTACAATTAACATTTTCAAGAAGTTTAAAAATAATTAAAACGTTAATTAAACATACTCAAGCAAATTTTAAAGCGTTATTTGTAACGATTCCCCTTGAATCCACAATCACTGAACGAATCCTGAGAAATTTGTGTCTCTATGCTCTGAGCTAAGCTGGAACCGTGTCATTAGTATCTGGGATTTGTTCTGGCGCCCAGGTAAAGTAATCTCACGGGTAAGTAATGTTTTATCTATCATTCAAAATATTAGATAAGAGTGTTAGATGAAAAGTAGCGTTGTAATATATATATATATATATATATATATATATATATATATATATGAGTATATAATGGAAAGAAACAAAACTGTTTATACTGACAAATGTTTTTAAAATACCATTATTTGAATCATTTGCTTAAAATGATGTTGAATACAGCTAACTGAAAATTGAGTGGGATACGACCAGAGGGCTGAGACTTCTAAATTAATATAATTTATTAGTAGTAGTCTTTTGCTAGTGTTCAATTGTATTTAGAATATGTGAAATATGAGAAATGTGTAAAACATCCCATATGTACCAAGACTCTAAAGCTAAAATACTCAAAGCATACACTATCATGTAAGCATGGGCCCCACATCTTTCCTGGGGCTCCTATACCAGACCACCTTCCGGGCCCCCCTCCTTTACCATTCAAAACCCCTCTTGTTTTAAAGTCTTTTTCTTATTAGACAAACATATTACTTGTGTCTAAAAGCATTTTTCTGTAAACTTGATAATAATAAAAATGCTAAATAGGTTAAAAGTCTTTTTATTAGATAGAAAATTTTAGATGTATTGCTTTAAAGTAAAACAGAATTATTAACAAACTACTTAGAGTACTTAAAATTTACACTGTTTCAAATTATAAGTTCCTAAACAAATCAAATAATTACTTTTTACTTTTTACCTCACCCATTAACTAAAATTAACTTTTATAAGACAAAAAATAAACAGTTAATAAAGTAGAAGATTTCTATAAATATTTGTAAACAAAAATTAAGTTAAAGATAACTTTGTCTAAAATTTTGTTTAATAAGCGGTGTTTACTTCATAATATAATACCAAAGTATGCAAAAATTGAAATAAAAGGAAGTAGTGAAATACGGAAAGAAGTTAAGTGAACAGTTATGGGTAAAACAGGAAATAAAATATTTGTATCAGCAACTGAATACGTATAATAAAAAATTACTAAACTGCACTTAGAACTACATCAAAAGTATAATTACATAGAAATAGAAGAAAGTTTGTACGATTTTGGTGAGTGGTATATGAAGACGAAATTGGAAGAAAGAAATAAGAAGTTGAAAACTAAATTAGAATGTTTAAAAGAAATGAATGATATGAGAATGAAAAAACAGATCAAGCAGATTTGAAGTTATCTGAGAGAATAGTTAATTTAACAGAGGTGGTATTCAATAATGAAGAAAAGAAATTATTAGAAAAAAAGCCTAAAATATGCACTGCCAAAAAATTTGAATAAAGAAGGTTTATTAATAGAATGTGAAAGTATAACAAGCAAAGAAAAAGAGGAGAAAATAAAAAAACAATTGAGATTTGAAATTAGTAACATTGTGGGAACATTAGAAGAAAAGAACAGAAAACAAGAAGGAAGTAGTATGGCTGTTAAGAGAAACATAAAACAGTTAAAAAGTAAAATAAAACAAAATAATATGATGGTAACAAAAGCGGATAAAGGCAACTCCATAGTGATAATAGATAAAGAAGAGTATATAAAGAAAGGGAATGAATTTATAAAAAGTAATAATTATGAAGAGATTAAATATGAGTATACTCATAAATTTCAAAGTAGGGTGAAGAAATTATTAAAAAATTCTACTATGTTTAAGAATAAAATAAAACTAACAGAATCAAATCCGGAAATGCCTAAATTTAAATGTCAGATAAAATTGCACAAAGAAAACCACCCAGTTAGGCCAATAAAATCGTTTATTGGAGCACCAGCATATAAGTTATCAAAAGAATGTAGTAAGATACTAAAATTATATTATGACTTCGAGAAAAAACATAGTATAGAAAATAAAAAAAGTTGATAGAAACACTGAAAGAAGAAGTACAAGTAAAAGAAAGTTCAAGGTTAATATCGCTTGATGTAGTAGATATGTTTACAAACATCCCGGTTGAAAAAACATTAAAACTAATTGAAAAGAACAAATTGAAAGGATACGAAAAGAAAGAAGAATTAACAAAAGTAATACAAGAGTGTTTGAAGCAAAATTACTTTAGGTTTAATAATAAGTTTTATATTCAGAAGAAGGGACTTACAATGGGTTCATCAAAGTCACCGATAATGGCAGAAATTTACATGAATTACTTTGAAAATAAAATAATGTCAACAGTGAAAAATAAAGACAAAATTAAGAAATGGATGAGGTATGTAGACGATATCTTGTTAATATGGGAGGGCGATGATGAAGAATTAAAGGTATTTTTTGAAGAGGTTAACACATTAGAAGAGAGTATAACATTTTAAAATGGAAGTAGGAAACAAGGAAATAAATTTCCTAGATTTAAACATAAGAATAACAAAAGAAAAGAAAAGAAAATTTGACATTTATAGGAAAAACACATATACGGATGTTATAATACCAAATGATTCATACCATCCAATACAGTAAAAAATAGCAGCGATAAATAATTTCTGTCATAGAATAAACAGTTGTATAGAAGATGAGGAAAACAGAAAGAAATAGAAAGAATAAAAATAATTGTAAAAAACAACTAGTATAATACGAATGTAGTAGATAAAATATTTAATAACATAAAACGAAGAGAAGAAACAAAAAAATGAGAATAGTAAAGAAAAGAAGGAGTATAAGGGATCCATATCTTATACAGGCTATAACACAAGAAAGATACAAAAAGTTTTTAGAAAATATAATATAGAGGTAGTTGTTAAAAAATCGAAAACCATGTTTGATATAATAAAAACTATGAATTTTGAAGAAGAAGACATATTGAAGAAAAGTGGAGTATATATGGTCAGTTGTGGGGAATGTGAAAAAGTGTATCTGGGCAAAACGGGTCGTCAATTTTGCCAGAGATTTAAAGAACATAGGAGGGATGAAGGAGAGTTAACGATGAATTCATTATACGCTAGGCATTTTATAGAAGAAGGACATAAATTCATAGACCCAGTCGTAAATTATAAGATAATAAAAGTGATGAGAAAGAAAGAGAAAGGAAATTAAAGGAAGAAGTTGAAATATTAAAAATAAGAAATAAAGATGAAAAACGACTAATGAATATAAAAACCACATTTGAAAATGAAGAAATATTTAGCAGCTTATTAGACAACACAAAAAAGAGTAAGTTAACGTAAATTGTAACGGCTACAAAATTGGTAATGTAAGACAACCCACTATGGGTGGAGCTAAGTAAGACGTTACTTCGTCAGGGGGCGGGGCTAGATAGGTCCGGTAAAACGATATATAAGAAGTGAACGGTTTCATATTTCTCTGTTGGTAAATGACCTGAAGATGGCTTGACTGCCGAAAGCGCTCGTCAATACCAAAGACAACATAGTGGTTTGTATAAAATTACTAGTAAAAATAAACACAATTTATGTTTATCAATACATAAATGGTAGGCCTACATTTTTATAAAAATAAACAAAAAACAATAATATGTCTAAGATCATAACCAATCATAAGTGAAAGAGAGGCCTAGCTTCTAAAATGACTTAAGTGCAAAGTTTTTTCTTGCTTTCATTTATGCAAACTGGTCAATAACATCTGAAAAATCAATACTCTTAGGCAATTCATTTAAATAGCTAAAACTGCCAAATTATTAAGCCTTTCTTGGGAGGTAGTACGTCTCTGCCAAGTTTTCAGTTAATTCACTAACCTGCTTGCTGAAAGATCTTTCAGCGGACGAAACTGTAACTGGAATAGTACAGAAAAGCCTAAGGGCAAGACAGAAGTTCATAAATATAGCTTGAAGGTTTTTGTCATAAATAGATTAGAGTAGGTTTAGTGGTTTCTTTTAAGATTCAAACACTGTTTTATAAATGCTTTCATGAGAATAATGTGATGTGATGGATGAGGGCCTGTCCTTTTATCACATTTACCATAAAATTAAAATAAGATCACAATAAACAAAGATTGGGTTATGCCATCTATCTACACCACAAAAAAAAAAAAACAAACACTGCTGTCTGTCATATTTTTTCCACTGTCCCGTGCCCCTATGCCACAGCATACACTGGACCCCCTTGTGGGGGCCATACGTGTAAGAGGAAGAAAAGAGAAATTTGGAAGAAAATAGATAGACAAACAGACATATATATTGTAGCGTGACAGAAAATCCACTACATTTTAAGTCATATGAAATCATAAAGTTTAATTACACCAACAAATGTTATAATAATATTGAATGACATTTAAATAAATCAGAGGAATGAACCATAATAAAATAAAAATCCTCACTACAATATATATAAAAACCACTGTTTTAAAAACCAAAGAAGGTATCGAAGCAACTCATCAACTCATAGTATAATACCAGTAAGTTACCCAGGAAGCTCAGAGCAGTAAACCAGTTATATAAGACCATATCAATAAAAAGAGACTCAATTAAAGAGTGGTGAATACCAAAATACCCTAAAAACAAGAAGAGGGAAGAATAAAGTTTGTTGATCAGGAAGAAAACAATACCCTGAAACCTGTATAGAAGAATAAAGTCAGTTCAGTGAATAAATTAAATACTCCAAACTAAACCTCAGTCGTGATACCACCAAGTACCTTGGTTTACCCAAGAATGAGGAGGGAAGACCAGAAGAGTGAAGACTAGACGAGGGACAAGAATGAAGACTAGAAGAGGGACAAGAATGAAGACCAGAAGGAAGATACGAAGAAGGACAAGAAAGAAGACAGGAGGAGAGGAAGAAATAGTATGAAAGAAACACCGTAGTAAAACCTATTATTATATAAACTACTATCAACCCCAAACCCACAAAAACTATGCAAAAGAAAGTATAACATACCCTAAATCCTATAAAATGTAATTATTGAGAAAACTAAAGTGCTGTATAGCGTTATAAGAAGTGCACCGACGAAAGCTATTGTGTAATAAAGAAAATAAACTAGTCTTGACGGTCCATGATTACTAAAGGTCTGGTCTGAGATAATAAGACTCAAAATATCAGAACCAACAGTGAAAGTGAATTTGTGTAAGTGTTTTTTAAAAAAATGCAATAAACTTAAAGTTGGTGATACTATAACTTATCAGTAGGCTATATCACAACTTTAATATCTGATAATAAACTGCACAATAAAATAATAAAATGGAAGATTTCCAGTATTTTATTATTTTAGTGTAAATCTTTATTTACAAGACATTTGTAAAAAATGATAATAAATAGAGTATGGGAGTTAATGTTTACTGATGTAGGGGATCACAATAATAATGGTTTGAACCAGAAAGGACTGGTATTAATATAGTATTAATAAGTGTAAAATGTTTAAATAGACTGTTATTTCACAGTCCTAAAATCAATGTGTTAATAAATGTATTTGTAAGGTTTTTAGAAAATAAGATTTATATTATATGTTTTAAAAAGAATTATGTTTGATAAATAATAGCCAACATACCATTAATAATGTTCTAATAGGTATGCTATGTTAGCTCAAGAATAGTTAAAAGATATATGTTCAAACCATATCTGCAATATGTTAAATTGTGCAGATTGCTAAATAATGTTCATAATTAATTATTTTAATAACTGTAGTGTTAATTAACTACTACACCACACAATAAGTTATAAACAGTGGCGGCGATAAGGCCCCCGCAGACCCCGCGGCGCGGGGGGGCCCCGACCCTCTGAGGGGCCCCGCCACTCTGGCCCTTAGAAAAAAATATGAAACGAGCTATAATAGGAAAAAAAGTTTTAATGGGGTCCGACTACCGGCAAATTTGTATTTAAAATACGAAATATACGTTTTATTTAAGTGTATAGACATGCAAAAAAAACTATGTTTTCCGAAATGACATTACTGTTTGTAGTTTGTAAGCGAAGCTTATCTTATCTCTTGTGGTGCCCGTACGTCCGTGCGATGAGTCACTCGGCACTGAGGAGACGTAAACAAACACAACACAATGTAGTTCAGTACTCAGTAGTGCGTCGCATCTCCTGCGCGATAGTACTGTATTGCATTCATTTCGTAATTTAGTGCCGTTTAAGTTTAATGACTTAACATTTGATTTTAGTTTTTGTATTTTGTGTAGAGTTAGAGTGTTAGAGACAGAGTTTATAAAATGGAAAGTAAGCGTGAATATTTAAGTGGTGCTACGAAAAGGAAACTGCAAAAACAACGAGAAGAATCTAAAAGTAAACTTTCAAAACTCGACCAGTTTTTAAAAAAATCATCAAAATGTGAAGTTGAACAACCCAAACCCGGGTCAAGTGCAAGTAATGAAAAAGAAACAAAAATCGGACTTGAAGTTGATTGTGACAGTGACAATAAACCTGATTTAAACATTAGTCCGTCGGATACAAGTGATACAACTACGGAAACAAATAAGCAACTGCAACATGAACAAGAAGAACAACTGCTAGGCATTGAATGTGTTCGCCAGTCCGAAGACATACCTGGACCAGAAAATCAGTTTGAACCAACTGAAGTTATAAGTAATCACGCAAATAAAACTAGTTTAGCAGGCCCTTCCGATCCAAAATGCCAAAGTTTTGAGACAGATATTGCATTCTATAAAAATCAAGCTACAATGACAGACGAGGTGAAAAAGTTAATAACGTTAAGTGAACTTTGTCAAACAAAGGGTCCTTTCCCGAAGGATTCCGTTTCTAAGCGGTCTTTCAGTACAGCATATTATTCTTTCAAAACTGCAGCAGGCCAAATTGTTCACAGGTTTTGGCTTTGTTACTCTCGTAATCTAGATGGAGTCTATTGTTTACCATGTTGGCTTTTCAGCCAAAGTGCTGATGTCCAAAGCTGGCATGAAGGCGATATTAGAGATTGGAAAGGTCTCAGTAAAAAAATTAAAGTTCATGCAAGTAGCAATGCTCATTTACAATCTCGTCTCACGTATGCCACTTGGAAAAAGAGTAAAACGGTAGCTGATCAAATTTCCGATGAGCGGAAAAAATGGAAAGATATTTTCATACAGATTGTGGATGTCATTCGAACCATGGCACTGTGTTCATTGCCGTTTCTTGGCCATAGAGAATCATTACATGAAATAAATCCTGAAAGTGGAAATTTTTTGAACATATTATCTTTAATTTCTCGCTACGATTCTCTCCTTAGTGCACACTTAGAAAATGGAAAAACCAGATCAAAATACCTCCACTATGACATTTAAAATGAAATCATTAACTTGCTAGGAAAATCAGTATTGACTCCCTTACTAAAACAGATTCACTCGTCTCCTTTTTTTTCTATAATTGTTGATAGCACACAAGACATTTCTAAGATTGACCAAATGAGTGTTGTAATCAGATACATTAACATAGTAGAAGAATCTCCTGGCAATTATAAAACTGTGATTAGTGAGTCCGTTTTGGGATTTCAAGAAATAAAGGATCCCAACAGTGAGGGGTTTCAAAGTAAGATTTTAGACTTTTTGAAAACAAATGAAATTGACATTAGTAAGTGTAGAGGTCAAGGTTATGACGCTGCAGCAACAATGAGCGGGAAATACTCTGGGTTACAGAAAAGAATTATGGATATAGTCCCAAACGCGGATTACGTACACTGTGCTGCACATAACCTGAACTTGGTGATCAATGATTCAGTATCAAATATTTCTGAAATAAGACAATTTTATGACATAGTACAGAAAACTTATGTGTTTTTCAGTGAAAGCTTACATAGATGGCAAGAACTTAACACTGCCGTTAAAGAAGACAGCTCTGCCAAAAATCTAACTTTAAAAAAGCTATATCCAACAAGGTGGTCTTCTAGACACGACTGTCTGTTAGCTTTAAGAAATGATTTCAAAATTGTGATTAAGTGTTTGACAGAAATTATTCTATACAGCTCAAAAAACCCCGAGGCAGAAGAAGCATTAGCAATTAGAAACCACCTGGAAAACTTTGAATTTATTCTTGTGCTCTGCCTTGAAACTAAGATTTTAGAGAATGTAAATATAACTTCAAAAGCACTACAGAGGCCAACTGTTGACATAGGCAGAGCGTGGCAGTTTCTAAGCCGCGCTTGTGATGAGTTAAAAGTTTTAAGAAAGGACTTTGCCGGCTTTCTTGCTGGTGCTAAACAGTTGGCCCAGTCATGGGACATAACTTGTAACATGAAAATAAGCGTAAGCGAGTTGTAAAACGCTTCTTTGTTGAATTATCAGTTGACCATAGAATTGACGACCCAGTGAAGTCATTTGAAGTAAAAGTTTTCAATGCAACACTAGATATTGTAATAGCTCAGCTACAAATGAGATTCGAAGGATTGCGTTGCATTGATGATAGGTTTTCATTCCTGACGCCTCAGAATTTAGTAAACTTCTCACAAGAGACAATAGTGGAGAAAAGTAAGGCTCTGGTGAATGTGTATCCTGGTGACCTTTCCACATCACTGCCTGACCAAGTAATATCCTTCAAAGCTCTGATGGCCAAAGAAATTGTACACAAGAAAAGCATTCGAGAAATGATGAATTTACTGGTTGAAGAAAACAGCTCCCTTATGAGCTGCCTCCCAGACTTAACTACAGCTTTGCAGCTTTATTTAACCATACCTGTCACAACAGCTACAGCGGAAAGAAGCTTTTCAAAACTTAAATTAATTAAGTCATACTTAAGAAGTGCCATGGCCCAAACTCGGTTGAGTGACTTGGCACTGTTAAGCATTGAGCATGAAGAGACACAGAAAACTAATATCAACGAAGTGGTTGAAAAGTTCTTAGCTATTAAAAAAAGAAGACTAGGCTTAGGAAAACAGTGAACTTTGGTTGATCCTCATCTGTAAATATTGTACATTACTTGAGTTCGAGTGTTATTGAATTGGATTAGACTTAAGGAGAACGTGTATAGAGTATATTCAAGAATTTCACAAATTCAGTTACAAACTAATATAAATGTTTGAAAAAAGCTAGAATGTTACTTTGATATTCGTTTTTAAATAATAAATTTTTAACACTCTGTGTGCGGTACTGTTTCATAGTCTGAATTTAGATCTTTGACGTAAAAATAAATAATTCTTTTTATTTTGGTTTTTTATAGTTTGTATAGAACTTTGTCTATTTAGCAACAATGAATTTTAAGAGTTTGTATACGTGTAAAACATCCTTTGCAAATTGCAAACGCTTTGTGATAGACGAGAAAGTATTCACAGACCATTGTTGTGAAACACACGTAAATAGAAACTCATTTGAGTGTTTTCCCCTATTACGTATACAAAATTTAACCATTTTTATAGGGCCCCCTAATAACTTTCGCGGGGGGCCCCCGTTTTGTTAGCGCCGCCACTGGTTATAAACCATGTTATTTTCATATAATTGTAATTACGTAAAGTCAGAGGAGGAATTAAGTTTAAATTATTTGAGAAAGAAAGAAATATAAAATTCTAAAATCTAGGCCATTTGGTGAAATCACAGAACCAATATAAAATAGTATAATTCACTTATAAATCCTGTAAACTACCAAGATTTATATAAGATAATTCAATTAACCACTACTAGGAATGATCCTATGAATTAAAATGATAATACCTTAACATTTTGTAAATTTTCAAAATATATAAATTAATTAATTTTAAAGAGCAATGTCAAATTTACAGATTAACAAAAAAAAACCAGTTCAAAGGTGTAATTTATATGTATTTAAGGAAAGGAAGAGGAATATGACTAATTAAAATTTATTATAATAGTATTAATAATATTTAAAATGGAGGAATTTTATATAAAGACGGAAATCCAATTTCGAGCCTATATTTCCAAAATGTGAACAAAATTTGTTAATTTCCACAAAATGTCCACAGATATGGACTATAATACATCAATTTAAAGGGAATGAGATGATTAAACCAATAATAAGGTTAATAATTCATAAAAGTAAGGAATAAAATAAATAAATTCCGTACATAATGTAATATTTTATCATATGTATGGGAAGTCGAAATATGTTAACAATACTTTTTCAAGGATTAACTGGGCCAGATTTATGACCAAGTTAATTAGTCTTTTGTTGAATATCAAGCTGGACAGTTGTGTAAAGAACGTTTCTTTAAATCGAGAAAAATGGTACTAACGTTTAGCCATTGAAATAAGTGAACGAGAGTTAGACGGTTTAGACACTTTTTAAAGCTAAAGCTGTTAATACATTCACGACAATAGTGAAAACAAACACTTAACTCCATAATACGAGTGATAGAAACAAGTAAAACACTATATCTCAACTGATTTATTCTGCAATTCCTAACCAATAACTTGAAAACTTAACCGCAGAAGTTGAACACATAGAAAATAAACTAACTAACACAAGTTTACACAGAACACTTCACCAGAATACACCAAATAGATTAACAGACATATTACACCAGTGCGGGGACATTTTAAACCTTAATAAAGGGAATTTTATTGTGATTTTCTGACACGACGCATATGCTGTAACTTAGTCCAACTCGAGTAGCGGCCATCTTGAAAATGGAGTCTGCTAACCATATCGCAGTGACGTCAGTCTTCATTGGTTTGACAAAACATTTATATTCAAATATTATATACTGAAATTATTTAAATACTATTGAATAGTAATTATTGTATTTTATTTTAATTGTTAATGTTATACTTTCTCGTCACCCTTCTCTGACTATTAATTCTAATCGCTCAAAGAACCTGTCTTTTAATATAATATAACATAAAATTTTGTTCTGTATGACACAATCGATAATTCCCGAGACAGAGTCGATAATTGCTCTCCATCGATAAAATATCGATTATTTATTTAAAATTGTCAATAAATCTTTATATTTCCATTATTTTGTATCTGTTACTTATTTCACAGGGTAATTTAAGGGTATTTATAAGGCTGAAGGACTTAAGTAAGAAGAATATATTCTATCTGAACAAGATATTGGACCAGTTAGAAAAGTCACCAATCGATTATTACCTGGAGTTAATCTATTTAACTCCAGACTTGGTTCAAATCTTCAAGAAGTAATCGACGGTCAATAAATACCTACCTGTTATTAAAATTTTACAGAACCTTTTTAAACAGATGTATTTCTCATTTAAACACATTGATTAACATAACAAAATTATTTTATTATTTGAAAATTCTATTTTTTATTGAATTTTCCATATACATTTTATTCTTTTGTAACGACCGGCATACAGCGGTCTGGTGACCAAGTGGCTAGCCCAAACTGTGGGATTTGATTACAGCCACATAGGGTCTTGTTGCAAAGTGGCGTCCAACTTAGAGGGCTTGAATAGATAAGCCTGGCAGCGGTTATCCAGTCAGGAAGAAGGGCAACAATAATAAACCAAAATGGAAGAAATTACACAAGAAGGGATGGATAAGATAACGGAGATATTTCGGCAAATAATGGGACAAATGAAATCCATGTGCAAGAAACTGGATGGTATAAGCAATGATAATAAACTGTTTAGGGAAGGATTAAGAAAGGAGAAGACCGAGGAAATAAAAAATGATAGTAAACCCGAAACAGAAGAGATACCGAACGAAGAAACAATTGAACCAGCTATAGTATTACCCGAAAAGAAAACTAAAGGGAATACAGAAAATACTAAAGATATGGAAGTGGAACCAAAGGAAAGGAGGAAAACGCTTTCAAAGAAATTAAGGAAAACAAAGGAAGAAATAGACATGATGAACCATGGTTTAATGAACGTCAATAATATTCCAATTACCGACCATGAAGAAATCATGAATTCCAGAAATTATGGAAGGAGATTAAAAGTAATATTACAAATAATGTACCACCAAACAGTAGTTTACCAATGGGGAAGGACCAGAGGTAAACGGAATACAACATGTGGACCAGATCAGTTCCAGTGCGGAACTAAACAGTGTGTTTCAGAAAGATGGAAATATAACATCTTATCAGACTGTGACGATGGCACTGGTGAATCACCAGAGTGTGTTCCATTAGTGCGCCATCCAGGACTATTCCAGTATACAATTACACAAAAATGTATACCTTCAGGATGGGTATGTGATGGTGAACCAGATTATGGGCTTCAGAGAAGCAAATAATTGATAAACCAGATGAAGACCCTCACAGATATTTTTCAGGTCATACAGCATATGGACCAGAGACATATTGGAATATAAGACAATATGATAATGGGAACAATACTAATTACCATGATAATAATAATACGGGTCCAAATTATCAAAACCCGAATCGACCCTCTAATGGTTATCAGGGTAACCGCAATCCCTACCCTAATAACGTAAATAGTCAGAGAAGCCCCAATTATGGTAATAGTCCTTACCATAATAATACCAATCGTGCGGGTCCCAATAATGGTAATTTTAATAATAATAGGTTTCCTCGCCCTAGAGTGAACTTTATACGAGCTGAAGACAATCGTCAACGAAGAAACTACTATCAGCGGCGTAACAGTTTCCATGAGGAGGAGGATCGTTGGAGAAGCCTAGAACGGGACCAACCAAGGTACTATCCGGCATGAAGGAGTAACAGCTTAGATGAACCTGAACGGAACATGAACCGAAATCAACCATCTAACCCTTATACGGAGCGGACAGCAACCACTCAAGGTTTACCGACCAACACTCCGGTCGGACCTAACCGAGATAACAGTGAGAATGAAAACTGGGTAGTAGTCGGGGAATATCCTAGTCACAAAATACTGCACAACAAACCAAAAAACGACGGAGGACCCCGAATAGCTCAAGTCAACCATATCAAAGCAGAAGGTAGTCAAAAACCGACAACGGCAAAACCACCACAAAGAAGATGAAAATAATTACCACTGAGGAAAAATGAGAAGAAGAAGGGACAAAGAACCAAAATGGGAATTTAAGAAATAAATTAATTAAGAAACTACACCTTATAAAGGAACTATGAGCAACAATGCACTATAATAAAAAGCATCCACCTGGGTATAAAGAAAAAATAATAATAAGAAATATGTTTGAATAAAGACAAGAAAAGAGTCATACAATATTTATGAAACTAATATGATATGTTTACCATATAATTATGAAAACTATTACAATCATTTATGAAAAGTCTATGTGGCAGTAATATAAGAGAAGTTAGAATAAATTCCTCAAAATTCAAAAATAAGGTAATACCACATTACAAACAAAAAATTTGAAAAACTTTATGGCAAGAATGTAACAAGAAGAATTTAAAAACCTCTAAATTCTAAAAACAATATAAGCCAATTATATACAATTTATTTGAAGGAAATTATTTGAAAAGAAGAATAATATAAGAAGAGTTTGGACTTAACCAGCCAAATTCTAAAACATACGTAAGATCACCTTACATAACAATTATTAGAAAATTTTATGGCAAGAATATAAGAAGAAGATAGAATTTAAAACCTCTAAATTCTAAACACAATATAAGCCAATTATATACAATTTATTTGAAGGAAATTATTTGAAAAGAAGAATAATATAAGAAGAGTTTGGACTTAATCAGCCAAATTCTAAAAAGAAATATAAGCACATATTATCTACAATTATTAGAAAATGTTATGGCAATGATAGAAGAAGAATTAGAATTTAAAATCCTCTAAATTCTAATAACAATGTAAGCCATTTACATACAATTTATTTGAGAAGAAACAATTTTGAAAGAAGATATGCATAAGAAGAAGTTAGAATAAATCAGCCAAATTCTAAAAAGAAATATAAGCACATATTATCTACAATTATTAGAAAATTTTATGGCAAGAATATAAGAAGAAGATAGAATTTAAAAAACCTCTAAATTCTAAACACAATATAAGCCAATTATATACAATTTATTTGAAGGAAATTATTTGAAAAGAAGAATAATATAAGAAGAGTTTGGACTTAAACAACCAAATTCTAAAACAAAGGTAAGCCCATCTTACATAAAATAAAAAAAAAATATTTGAAGGAAATTTTATGGCAATGATAGAAGAAGAAGAATTTTGAATGAAAAAATCCTCAAAATTCTAAAACACTTGTAAGCCAAGCTTACATAAAAATTATTTGAAGAAAAACTTTATGGCTATAATATAATAATAAAGAAGGAGAGAATTTAGAAATAAAACCATCTAAAGTCAAAAACAAGTAAGGACAGCTTACTAAATATTTATTTGAAGAGAAACATTTTGACAATAATACCAAGAGAATTTAGAAAAATAAAACCAACCTAAACACATGTAAGCCAATCTTACATAAAGATTATTTAAAGGAAAACCATTTAGAAGATATGCATAAGAAGAAGTTAGAATAAATAAACCTCTAAATTCTGAACACAATGTAAGCCAATTACATAACAAATATTTGAAGAAAAACTTTATGGCTATAATATAATAATAAAGAAGGAGAGAATTTAGAAATAAAACCATCTAAAGTCAAAAACAAGTAAGGACAGCTTACTAAATATTTATTTGAAGAGAAACATTTTGACAATAATACCAAGAGAGTTTAGAGAAATAAAACCAGCCAAAACACATGTAAGCCCACCTTACATACTAATTATTTAAGAAAACTTTATGAAATAATATAAGAAGAGTGAATTTTGAATTATGAATAAACCAAGTTTCCCAAACCAAGTATAAGTACAACTTACCAACCAATTATAAATAAAACACTTTGGTGAGATAAACTGAAGAGATTTCATACTATATTTATGGTAAGCATAGAAGATAATTACCATGGTAACAAAGGATCGTAATGGGATGAAGAAAGGAAACAGATTTAGAATTAAAACAAATAATTCTGGACAATATAATCATGTCTAAGTTCAATATGAAGAGTAAAAACCTTTCCATAAAATGATGTTAAAGGAAATAAAAAAGAAAAAATTCTTTAATACGATTTGAGTGATTGAATAATAATGTACAAAAACTTCTTTGAAATTATGTGAGAGTGAAACTTTGAAGTGGTATGAGGAGAAATTATGACCTCATTATGAAATTAATAAAAAAACCATCATTCGCAAGTATAATAACAATGACAGGAATAATGTGAAAATAATGTCAAAGATTTATGTAATTAAACGAATTAATATAAAATGATTTATGAATTAAATGACAGTTATGATAATGACAGTTATAAAAATTCTAGAAAATAGAACAAGTGGAATTTTAAGAACAAAGAAACAGTCTAAAAAATGTCATAAAGATATGCTACTATAAATAATGCAGATTATAATGAAAAACCAGAAGGTAATAAAGAATTTATAACCAAAGGATTTATATGATAAGAAAAGTTGAAAAATGTAATAATAGAAGAGCTTCCTACCATAATATCAAATGAAAGAAACATCCAGGTAATGAGTTAGAAGAACAACTGAGATAGGAATATTAAAATCTCTGAGAAGTATAATAAGTAATAAGTGAAGTATCCCAAAGATATTTTTTTAAATAGTAACAAATGTGTACTATTCTGAATAATTTTTTTAATCTGTCTGAAGATAATTCCAGCAGGATTAATATGTTTTTTGAGCAGAGATGATTTGCCTCTGTACTCAAATATGTGTGAAGTATTGGACAGCAGAGGAAAGTAGCGTACAGTGCCTCTCTGAACTGAACCAGCTCACAAAGTAGGGAACGATAGGGAGGAAATATCCCAAGGAGAAAATACTAAGAAGAAATATGAAAATGAAATAATAAATATGAAACTCAGATGACTATTACTATCAAGGAAGATCAAGTGAGAGTGATATAAACTCAAATATAAATAAGAAAATTTTAAAATGGAAGGAAGTCCAAAATAATAACAAACCTTGAATAATTATCATAAGCAATTGTTTCAGACAAAGCAAGTATAGTCTGAAAAAATTACTTCTGGAGAAGGGCATTCTGTAGCGTGACAGAAAATCCACTACATTTTAAGTCATATGAAATCATAAAGTTTAATTACACCAACAAATGTTATAATAATATTGAATGACATTTAAATAAATCAGAGGAATGAACCACAATAAAATAAAAATCCTCACTACATTATATATAAAAACCACTGTTTTAAAAACCAAAGAAGGTATCGAAGCAACTCATCAACTCATAGTATAATACCAGTAAGTTACCCAGGAAGCTCAGAGCAGTAAACCAGTTATATAAGACCATATCAATAAAAAGAGACTCAATTAAAGAGTGGTGAATACCAAAATACCCTAAAAACAAGAAGAGGGAAGAATAAAGTTTGTTGATCAGGAAGAAAACAATACCCTGAAACCTGTATAGAAGAATAAAGTCAGTTCAGTGAATAAATTAAATACTCCAAACTAAACCTCAGTCGTGATACCACCAAGTACCTTGGTTTACCCAAGAATGAGGAGGGAAGACAAGAAGAGTGAAGACTAGACGAGGGACAAGAATGAAGACTAGAAGAGGGACAAGAATGAAGACCAGAAGGAAGATACGAAGAAGGACAAGAAAGAAGACAGGAGGAGAGGAAGAAATAGTATGAAAGAAACACCGTAGTAAAACCTATTATTATATAAACTACTATCAACCCCAAACCCACAAAAACTATGCAAAAGAAAGTATAACATACCCTAAATCCTATAAAATGTAATTATTGAGAAAACTAAAGTGCTGTATAGCGTTATAAGAAGTGCACCGACGAAAGCTATTGTGTAATAAAGAAAATAAACTAGTCTTGACGGTCCATGATTACTAAAGGTCTGGTCTGAGATAATAAGACTCAAAATATCAGAACCAACAGTGAAAGTGAATTTGTGTAAGTGTTTTTTAAAAAAATGCAATAAACTTAAAGTTGGTGATACTATAACTTATCAGTAGGCTATATCACAACTTTAATATCTGATAATAAACTGCACAATAAAATAATAAAATGGAAGATTTCCAGTATTTTATTATTTTAGTGTAAATCTTTATTTACAAGACATTTGTAAAAAATGATAATAAATAGAGTATGGGAGTTAATGTTTACTGATGTAGGGGATCACAATAATAATGGTTTGAACCAGAAAGGACTGGTATTAATATAGTATTAATAAGTGTAAAATGTTTAAATAGACTGTTATTTCACAGTCCTAAAATCAATGTGTTAATAAATGTATTTGTAAGGTTTTTAGAAAATAAGATTTATGTTATATGTTTTAAAAAGAATTATGTTTGATAAATAATAGCCAACATACCATTAATAATGTTCTAATAGGTATGCTATGTTAGCTCAAGAATAGTTAAAAGATATATGTTCAAACCATATCTGCAATATGTTAAATTGTGCAGATTGCTAAATAATGTTCATAATTAATTATTTTAATAACTGTAGTGTTAATTAACTACTACACCCACAATAAGTTATAAACCATGTTATTTTCATATAATTGTAATTATGTAAAGTCAGAGGAGGAATTAAGTTTAAATTATTTGAGAAAGAAAGAAATATAAAATTCTAAAATCTAGGCCATTTGGTGAAATCACAGAACCAATATAAAATAGTATAATTCACTTATAAATCCTGTAAACTACCAAGATTTATATAAGATAATTCAATTAACCACTACTAGGAATGATCCTATGAATTAAAATGATAATAAGGTTAATATACCTTAACATTTTGTAAATTTTCAAAATATATAAATTAATTAATTTTAAAGAGCAATGTCAAATTTACAGATTAACACAAAAAACCAGTTCAAAGGTGTAATTTATATGTATTTAAGGAAAGGAAGAGGAATATGACTAATTAAAATTTATTATAATAGTATTAATAATATTTAAAATGGAGGAATTTTATATAAAGACGGAAATCCAATTTTGAGCCTATATTTCCAAAATGTGAACAAAATTTGTTAATTTCCACAAAATGTCCACAGATATGGACTATAATACATCAATTTAAAGGGAATGAGATGATTAAACCAATAATAAGGTTAATAATTTATAAAAGTAAGGAATAAAATAAATAAATTCCATACATAATGTAATATTTTATCATATGTATGGGAAGTCGAAATATGTTAACAATACTTTTTCAAGGATTAACTGGGCCAGATTTATGACCAAGTTAATTAGTCTTTTGTTGAATATCAAGCTGGACAGTTGTGTAAAGAACGTTTCTTTAAATCGAGAAAAATGGTACTAACGTTTAGCCATTGAAATAAGTGAACGAGAGTTAGACGGTTTAGACACTTTTTAAAGCTAAAGCTGTTAATACATTCACGACAATAGTGAAAACAAACACTTAACTCCATAATACGAGTGATAGAAACAAGTAAAACACTATATCTCAACTGATTTATTCTGCAATTCCTAACCAATAACTTGAAAACTTAACCGCAGAAGTTGAACACATAGAAAATAAACTAACTAACACAAGTTTACACAGAACACTTCACCAGAATACACCAAATAGATTAACAGACATATTACACCAGTGCGGGGACATTTTAAACCTTAATAAAGGGAATTTTATTGTGATTTTCTGACACGACGCATATGCTGTAACTTAGTCCAACTCGAGTAGCGGCCATCTTGAAAACGGAGTCTGCTAACCATATCGCAGTGACGTCAGTCTTCATTGGTTTGACAAAACATTTATATTCAAATATTATATACTGAAATTATTTAAATACTATTGAATAGTAATTATTGTATTTATTTTTAATTGTTAATGTTATACTTTCTCGTCACCCTTCTCTGACTATTAATTCTAATCGCTCAAAGAACCTGTCTTTTAATATAATATAACATAAAATTTTGTTCTGCATGACACAATCGATAATTCCCGAGACAGAGTCGATAATTGCTCTCCATCGATAAAATATCGATTATTTATTTAAAATTGTCAATAAATCTTTATATTTATTTAACGACCGGCATACAGGGTCTTCTTACAATATATATATATATATATATAGAGAGAGAGAGAGAGAGAGAGAGAGAGAGGTGGAGTGAATAGTCACATGTTTTGAATACATTGAGTATGTTAATTTACATTCAGATAGCTTTATGATAAATGTATTATTAATGGCTTGGCTACATGTCTGTTACTTGTGGTACCACCTTTAATTGCAAGATAGGTTTAATAAAGAGAGAAGTTAAGAGATAAAAGTACAATAAGTAATTATTTAACCTTCAAAATACAAATTAAAATACATCTGTCATAGACATACATTTTTAAGACAAATAATTTGATAACAAAATAAAAAAGCATTACATACGCAAATATATATAGGTTATATAATTAAATATTACTACTTCACGAATCTTATGTATACACATGAAGAAGAAATAAATATTACTTTTCTACAATATTATTTACTTAGATAAATGTTATATTTAACTATTCCATAATGGTAAATCATAAAAGAAAATAATTCTTTCTTCTTGAATCTTATGTATATACATGAAGAAGAAATAAATATTACTTTTCCACAATATTGTTTATTTAAATAAATGTTATATTTAACTATTCCATAATGGTAAATCATAAAAGAAAATAATTCTTTCTTCTTCAGTCTTATGTACATACAAGAAGAAGCAATAAATATTACTCTTCCACAATATTATTTATTTAAATAAGTGTTATAATTAACTATTTCATAATAATAAATCATAAAAGTAAATAATTCTTTCACAAAAAATTTTGGTCTGTTTACTTGAATAATAAAAAATAACATACTTCCTTACACAGTTTCTTGAACTTATATATATATATATATAAAGTAATTTTAAAATTTATGTTTATATTACCTCAAGATATTATATTTTTCCTATTCGGAACATGTTTCGAGAGCTCCCATGCTCTCATCTTCAGCCTTCGCGATCTTGTGTCTAGATCGCAAGATCGCGAAGGCTGAAGATGAGAGCACGGGAGCTCTCAAAACATGTTCCGAATAGGTAAAACATAACATCTTGTGGTAATATAAACATAAATTTTAAAATTACTTTATATATATCAAGAAGCAAACTGTAGCAGAAAGTGATTGAATATATATATATATATATATGTGTTTTTTAGTAAATTAGTCTCTTATTAATGATTACAGAATATAATAACACCTGTAATGAAGAGTAGATACGATCAAAGTTCAATGTGTTATTTGCCAACTGTCATTAATTACGTCTTCTGTAGAGTGTTCTGACAAGACCTGATGACTTGTGAGAAACAATACTGGATAACTCGACAACACAATGCGACCCACTAGTTTGAAGACCTAACAAATATCTGACCTTTGGTATATAAATCTTATCACTTATTTTCACTTTTTGTAACAATGTTTCCAAGTTTTCTGATTATTTAACTTTTTATACATGTGTTTATGTGCGTGTTCACATACATACACAAATATTTTTTAACATAGATATGAATAAAGTTGACTGTACTACAACTGATATAACTATTTTTAGTCTATATTTACAAGGATTTATTTTGCAAAAAAATTAATTCAATCTGCGGAAACATATATATAGTTACAGAATCAATAATTATCTGTAGGTTCTGAGTAATTAAATTAAACTGATGGTTAAATTCAACCGTTTAATTTAATACTTTGGCAACATTTCTGTGATACTGTATTGGTAATGCATATAAACACTTCCAACTGATGGTATTTTTAAGCACCTTGTTTTCTCTTTCATTTTAATTAATTTATGGGTTATGGGTAATTATTTATGGGTAATTTATGGGTCACACACACACACACACACACACACACACACACACACACACACACACACACACGCGCGCGCGAATGTAACTGTGACCAATGTTTCTTGGTAATGTTTTATGCTGTTAAATCATACAAAATGAATATGTTCCTTAAACTAGACAATTATGAATTCTCATTACTAACCATAGATTAGTAATTCTCATCTTTAACTACATATATTGAACTATTCTACTTTATTATGTATTAGTTTTCATTCTAACAAAACAAAAAAATACATTACAAAGATATACAAACCACATCATTACAACCACACAAGTCATTATGATAAGAGCCAAATTATATCTTACAGTCTAGTTAAGGTATGTACAAATGATGTACTTACCAAATACACATTCTGATAAACAATATGAAAGAAAAAACAACACATACAAGGATAAATGAAACCACCCTATCACTGTGACAACATATCAGTATGAGATAAAGCCTCAATGAAATTAAAAACTCATTAAGAAATATACAGGAAAAAATATAAGTGAAGAAAGCAGGAGAACTCACCATATACAGGAAGTGTCAGTTGTTGTGCACAAAAGAAAGCTCACCAATATCCGGTCACACACAGGAGGTGATACAGCTGACACACATCTTTATATATATACACGCACACGTAGGCCAGGCCCATCGTGAATGGTAAAAGTAAAAATTGCAAATATGTCTTTTGACAACTGGAAGTCAGATTTTCAGGAAACGTTTGGTTGCTTGACTAACTGACCATGATATAGTAAGATTACTTGAAGACATGTTTTAATCCTTCATGTCCTTTCATTACAGTTTCCATTTTATCTCATAAAACTGTTATGTGACATGCATTTATTTTCGAGTTTTCAGAATTTCCTTTTTTATATTATTTTTGTGTCCTTTAATGCAGATACATTGGTTTGGAGTTTATCAGATATATTAACTTTAATGTATAATGTTACAGTGAATACTTTATATGGAGGGCTCAAAACCAAGTAGTGTGACAACTGGTTTAGACATCCCCAGTTAGGAGGTCCCTGGATACACTATAGTAAAATGATGTTTTCATTTTAGTCCCTAGGTCAACTCATCCTGTAAAAATGAGTACCTATGGAAGCAGACACACATAAAACCATAAACATAAACCATATCAAGTCCTCTACCCTCTGCACCTAGGATAATAATGGATACTGGGGCACACACTGCCCTTCTGTGCTGTAGATCTCATAGGACAGTCTGACCCTGCCTCTCCTATGCCATTTAAATGGTATAAAAAGGAGTCTATTATTTTATATTACATGGCACTTTTGAATACTATGGAATCAATCCCCAAAGATTCAGAAGATACCTACATCTCGAGATGTGAAAAGAGCAACATACATTATTTACTCTCTACGTAGAAGCAATTCTTTGCTTCCACTGCTGTTACTTTACCTCTCACAGTTGTCACTCCAACCTTTGTCTCTTGAACAGTACTTTTCAAGTGGGTTGTTAACGTGTTTATCTATACATTTTCTTTTATCTATACATTTATCAAACTAAACATGATAAAATATCTAGCAGAATCCAATGGATACAACAGAACAATAGTCAATAAACTACTACACAAAACAGACAAAGACAGAAAATAACAAATTCATAACACTAACATACATCAACAACCAAACTGAAAAAGTAGCCCACAAATTCAAAAAATCAGTATACAGAATCACATACAAAACTACAAACAAAACAGAACACACACTATCAAAACACACACACACACACACACACACACACACACACACACACACACACACACACACACACACACACACACAAAACATGAAACAAATTCGATCTACCTGGTGTTTACAAACTAAGCTGCTCAGATTGGAACAAATTCTACATAGGCCAGGCAGGACGTAGCTTCAAAAAAGATGCATTGAACACACAAAGGCACTACACTCCACTACAGAATCCACCTTTGCAAACCACCTCATTGAAGCAAACCATACATACAAAGACATTGACAATAACATGGAAATTCTACACATAGACACAAAAGGCCAAAAACTAGACACTCTAGAACAATTGGAAATATACAAACACACGAAAACACATAAAAATGACATTCTAAACGAACAGACACAATTCAAATCACATGCATTATTCGAACATATCACACCCCACACACACAACATCGATCCTTCAAAAGTCGATACCATCGCCAAGAACAAGACGGACAGTGCTCCCAGCGGCAGCCTGTGAAGAAGCTTTTAAAAGTGAAAACTGGTTCAGGCTATAAGGTAAAACTTTTACGTTTTTACCCATAAAAAACTTTGTGTTCTGAGTCGGTAGTGATTTAATTATATTTATTTATTTTTTTTTACTTTACCTATTCACTTTCAACATATGCCTACAGTATTGTCATGGATCTCTGAATGTGATGCTGGTTTAGGCGAACAGAAACCAAAACTCATGCTGTAAAGATTATGACACCTCTCTTTACATGTTACCATTATTACATCTTTGCTGATAGTTTTCTGCATATGTATGTGTTCTGTGTTAAGTTAATAATGTGTTGTATACATTAAAGTTGGTCATTAAACAATAATTATAAAATAATCTATGTGTTGTAAATTAATATGAGTATAGTAAAAATGTGCAAGGATAAATTGATAAATGTACAACATGAACCATTAAGAGATATGAAACATTCCAATTTACTTAAGATATATTACATAATTATATTTATTTAATAGCCAGAAGGATGTTTAACTTAAAACTTGTTTACAAGATTGGGTACGCGCTGTAGGACAAGTGGGGGTATAAAGATGCTGTCTACTTCCATTATTGTGATTTCCGATGTGATGATAAGCTGTGAAGCTTGAAAGTGCTAATTGGAATAATTTTTCTATAGTGGTGTGCAACAGTGTTACTTCTGTTTGTGATTATAACCACTAATACAACTTTATTCATTATTAATTAATTAAGTTATATTTAATGTTAAATATTCTTGCAATCTCTGCCATACAGTTTTCAATTGTTCTGCCTTTCAGCTGCTACACGAGTTGATTTATAAGGGGTCAATGAACACTGTATAATCAGTCTTTGAGACTGATTAGTGTCCAACCATATTAGTATAGTGGACTGTTGAGTAATACATAAATTGATACTAAATGTTTTCTTCATACATTTAAAAAGTTACATAACTTAAAAATTTGTTGTACTCAGCTAATATTAACTAGGTCAAAGAGAAGCTGTTAACGTGGTGATCATGCTTACAATATAAGTTGCTATAAACTTTTAGAAATTTATAACAAATAACAAAGAAAAATTATGAATGAATTTTCAGTAACATACGAGACCTACGAATTTGGCATTAAAAAAACTTGATAACAATAACAACAACAACAATAACAATACTTTACTACTACTACTACTGCTACTGCTACTACTACTACTACTACTACCGCTGTTTTTCCCGAGGAGAGGGAAAAGGCTATGCACCATTTGGAAATGTTAGGCTTCCCAGTGTGTGGGGCTTGCATCCACAAAACTCTACCTTTGTCCTATCAAGAATCACCGTGGTACTACACTGCCACCTTGCTTCATGGTGGTGCTATTTCCTAGCCTATTTTGGCTTCACATTTCTTGAGTATCATTACTACTGAAGCACTTTGGTGATCTTAATTTATTTCTCCTTTCGTAGGACCTTCTCATTGTAAAGTGCCAGCTCAGTCCAGTTTTCCTGCTTACTTAGCATCTTTTCAGCTACCGGTACATTGTCTGGGGGTAATGTGTCCCACCACTATGCCTTCCAGGTGATGTCTGTCATCTGGCCATTTGTTAAACACAAAAATACATTATGCGTCTTCTTTCTCAGGCCCATGTGTGGACAATTTGGTATAGCATCCCTACCCACCTTGTGAATACTTTAATAAAGTGTGAATAACCCAACTACTTTAATACTAACAGTAATAATAATAAGTCATAGTAGTAGTAGTAGTAATATTAGTAAGTAGTAGTAGTAGCAGTAACATCAGTTAAAAGGTGATGTTGGTGATAAGTTTAAATAGAATATTGAATAACATGGAGTACAGTATTTTGACATGCATTAAAGATATGTCTGACTTAGACACAGGTCACCAAAGGTGACGAGCACACACAAGCGTTGCATGAGTCTGACCTCTTTACTAAACTGATGTGTATACAGACAAACAAGAGACTATCAGACTAGTCTGTAGATTAGATAAACAAGAGACAAAGATAAAGAAATTATTCTTTTATAGAAGAGGTGAAAGCTGACGAAGATTAATTAATTGTCCTACATTTTGCAATAAACATCTATTGTGTAAATTACTTTGTGAAACATGTTCTGAATATGAATGTGCAATTAATTTACTATTGTCATAATTAAAATAATTTTTTAAACCAAGCACACACACACACACACACACAAATTGTTTCCACTGGAAGATGTGAATTGGCTGGGCAGTGTGCTAAGTTAGAAAGAAGTCATGACAAATTAAATGCTTTTTATGTTACACTTTTGGTGATGTGGTGAGAGTTAGCACCTGTATGCCTCTGACTTTCACAAGTACTTATTGTGACTTCAGTTAAGTGAGATGTAGAGTTAGTCTCGATTCTGAAAGTTAGTGAGTTAAGTTACAGAATTAGTATGTGTATTTGATACCACATTTGTACATCCAATTGATATCACAGATATGAATTGAAATTGTATTTTCTGTGTTAAGTTTTTATTTGTGAAAAATTATTTGTGATACGATAAATAAACACTGTGTTGACAATGATACTTCGATTGCTGCCTACAAGACGACAGGGATTTACAGAACTTGTGTGAGGCAAAGTTAAGATATGTGCAATATCTTGAGTCTTAGCATGAAGTCCTGTGACTACATCTACTATCATATACTGACTAGTAATAACTTAATTTTTATTGGGAAAGGGCTTCAAGACCAGTGATTACTTCATTGGGGCAAGCAAACAAGGACACTTCTTTGAGTACCTGATCTTGGAGAATTAAGTCACCTAGTCTGGTAATAGTAGCATTCACAGAGATCTAGGCCTCCTGTGAATGCAAGTTGGTGCTCTAAACATGATAAGATGACATCTGGGAGATGAATACCAAATGCCCTTCTTAAGAGCTCAGAAGAGAAGTGGTAGGGGATTTAACTGGTAACCTAAGCATTCAGTGAACTATGATTTGTAATGCTTTCCTATACAAGATACTACATGAAATCACCACAAAGGAGTGTCACAGGTAATTATAGATAACATTAAGTATTAAACAATGTTCAAAGAAAGGGCAGTCCTAACTTTAGAACTGTACAATTTTCATAATAGCTGAGATAAATTTTAAGTACACCATTAAAAATCCTTAAGCCGACTAGAGGGATGGTCTTCTTCAATCACTGCCTTTTTTTATGCAAAGTGACATTTTAGCTACGCAACAAATCTGTAGCCGTCTTCAGGCCAAAACAAACACTAAAACATCACAAATAAAAATTAAAAATACTCTGTCTCACAACTGACAGGGAGTCAAAACATACTAAACTATATACATAAAAATAAATAAATAAAACTTACCAACTATGGAATCTATAAAACATGACACACACGCACGCGCGTGCGCGCGTGCACACACACACACACACACACACACACACAAAACTCACTTGAACACGCACGCTTCAAGGTCAACTGGTTGCAGTTTGCAGTCAATAACCTATCACTGATGTCTTTTTAAAGAAACTAAAAAATGCCTTGCTTATTTCTCTACTCGAATGTGTATTTTCATATTTTTTGCTTCTTCTATTTATGAATTTACAGTTGAGCAAAATGTGTCAGAAGCCCCTGTTTTTTGCTCTTTTACTGCAAGCAATAACTTTGCCTAACTGTTGTGAGAAAGTAGAGTCAGAAAGGAGTTTTAGAAAGTAGTTTTCTGTAAGGAGTTTGGCATTTTATTCTATGCAGCATGTCAAATTTGTACTTTTATGTATTTAATCTGTTTGAAGTTATTAATTTTTTTGTTAACATCTCCTAATTCCATAATAACTACATTTGAAAAAGTATTTTTTGCACTTGTACTTTTGGCAGAAATTTTACTAGTGTCTACTAATCCATAAAAAATGTAGTAAGCATATCTACATAAGTTACCGTGTATAAATTAATATTTACATTGTTTTTTAGTAGAATTTTAAAGTGTGTTTGAGTCCATTTGCAGAGTCAGTTGCTTAGTGGGACCACTTTTCCCTAGCATCAAACGGGTTACACAACATCAACTGCAGGCAGAATATCCACTCCCCACATTTAACTTTACTTTGCTGCTGTGTAACACATAAACTTAATCCTATGTGCACTGGTAACAGGCACACACATGCACAATGTTTAGATTCAGTTTATAACAGTTTTATAATAATTATAAAAGCCTGGTTGGCATTTAAAAATATCATGCTGAGTGTTTACTCATAGACTTAAGTATGTACGTATTGAGCTGAATTTAAACTCATGAAGATTTTTTAAATAAATTAATATGTAGACTTAGTTCTTACAGAAAATTATTTATGTATACATGAGTTGCTACTCAATGGGCACAATATCTTGAAAGAATAATATATGGGCACAAATAAAAATAGAAACATTAACACAAGCTTGCTCATTCCCCCCTCCCCACACACAATATATTTATTTAAATACTAATAAATGATAGGAAATTGTTGTACATCAACAACAATTTATTAAAAAATAATTCATTCACATTAAAAAAAATGTTGAGTTAAAAGTAGACAAGTAGTACAAATCATGTGGATCTTCTGAGAAGACACATTTTTCTTAAAGACTCCACAGTTAAGAATCATGGGAGAGAAGTGATAATGACTGCTTAAAAACATTAATTATATGTATAACACTACTGACTCGGATCACAAATTATTATAGGTAAAAATGATAAATTTGTACCTGATGGCCTAAACTAGTTATTGCTCCGTTAGAGCTTTGACAGAGGCTGCTGCTAGGAGTGCTGTCCATCCTGCTTTTGGTGACGGCACTGTCATTCAAAAGATCATAGTTGTGTGTTTTTTACCTATAACAATTTGTTACCCTATCCGAGTCGGTAGTGTTATACATATAATTAATTAATAACAACAGACATGTCATGGACAACAAAATCCAGGAACTTAAAAGTATTTTGAAGGTGAGAATGAAAATATTAGAACAGCTGATAGCCTCTTATACCTTACAGTAAAGCAGTACAGTGCATAGTGCAAACTTCATGAATAAGCAAATCAACAGTAAAGCGAGTTTGTATATCCTTGTATACAGTATTTAATGTAGTACTTGAGTTCATAAGTTTTTAAGTAATGCGCTTATTTACTATTTAATCTCAATATGAATTTTTGTTTGTCCTTTTTAATTGCTGTTGTTGTTACCATAGTATCCATCCTATTTCCAAGGCTAATTGGGGAACTGGGAGTAAATAGTAGATTACTCTGTACAGGTTACCAATCTCGTAGCAGAGTAGACAAATGGTGGGGCTGCCACCTTCCGGCCTTTTGTCCTGCCGGTTTTTCTGTTGGGGTTGTCTCTCTTAGACGATAGGTTCCGGTTATTTATGGGCACCGGAAACTCGCCCCTCACCCTCTTCTTTCTGCTACATAACATACATCTATTGCACGCCATGCATTGCCCAGGGGTCACGTGACTCATATCTTCGTGGACGTAGAAGTAGGATTTGCTGGCAGAGCTTTTAAATTCAAAAAAAGAAAAAAAGATGAAGAATTGCAAAAGGGATTATACAAACTGCAGAAAATTAGTGAAGGATACAATTTAAAAATTTCAATTCCTAAAACAAAAATAATGGCATTTGCAGGAGAAGAGCCAATAAGAGCCAAAATCATCTTAAACGATAAAACACTGGATCAAATAAAACATTTTAAATACCTAGGTTGTGATATTTCCTTCGATTACAGTAAAGATATTGACCAAAAAATAAGTACTTTTAATTGTATTTGCAGACCTATCAGTCGATGCCTGAAAAATAAAGCCAGGAAAGAGACAATGTTGAAATTTCATACAAAATTGGCTGTCCCCACACTTATATATGGCAGCAAAACATGGGTAACGACAAAAGTACAAGAAAATCGAATTTAGGCACAGGAAATGAGATTCTTAAGACGAGTTAAGGGCTGCAGTCGAATAGACAGAATAAGAAATTAAATGATTAGACAAGAACTTCAGGTATTCAACTTAAATGAAAAGATAAAATTTAATAGAAACAAGTGGCAAGAACATTTAGGAAGAATGCAACAATACAGGATTTCAGTAAAAGCTAGAAAATACAAAGCCAGAGGAAGAAGAAATTTAGGTAGACCAAGGAAAAGGTGGGAACCGTAACAGGCAGAATGCCTAAAACATGAAGTGAAGAAGAAGAAGAAGAAGATCTCAATATGCATGCATCAGCATTATTTAAAGCTCTGTTATACATAAGTATGAAAGATTCCTTCTTCCCAGCATACCGGAGTGTACTTTTCCTCCTGTGGCATATTAATTTGTGTATTTCAGATATCTATTGATTAAAAAATTCCAATAGTTATATATTACTGACATTATTTTAATTACTTGTAATAAATATTTTGCTTAAAACGTATTCAAATTTAGACCTGTAGAATTTTCAGATAATGACAGGACAATGCAAGAAATATTAAACAATGTTAATAAATAATGTCTAATATATTATAGGTGCACAAATAAAATTTTCAGATATAACAGAGAACACATGTACAAACCGCACTCTAAGAGAAAATATTTTTTTTCTGACACTTGGTTAATTCATAGTAGTTTAACAAATCTGACACTCGAGTCAGAAGGTAGATAAAAACATGACTCTTTTCGGATTTCAGTGCAGTATAATAATGCAATCCCTCTCTCCCTCCCAAATTTAAAACTATATAGCCCAGTTGAAAACAAATAAGGATTTAAATGGTGCATTGATTTATTTTGTTTATCTTTGATATTGTAAATGTTATTACGTCAGCCCTCTCCTATGTTTGAACAGAGTATAGTGGTAATCTCCTGCAACTAGGGAGTTGGTGTTGGTCTGAAATGGATGGGCCATAATCTAACGTTATGTTGTAGTGCTTAATCAATGTTAGTGTTACTATGCCAGGAACTGAGATAAAACCATATCATTTGATTGCACCATGGCAGTTCAATGTTGCTTACACTAAGCAGACAAGAACATTATCTTGTTCACAGCTTCCAATTAATGTTCTGCAAGATACACGTCCAGTTGGTGGTGGAATTTAAGGTCTGTCAAATTTTTATTGGATTCTGTAATGATGGCCACTATATTAGCTACAAATACAATAAAATAAATAAAATTCGATGAAACCAAAACATCAAAGCATGATAATGTTTTTAGGCTTTAAAAATAAGATTTCTAGACTGTAGGTAATCGGAAGTGTGGAAAAATAGTGTTAACATCACCTAGAGTGTTACATTTTTCAATGACGTTACACATTTTGCATCACGCATTTTGTGGAATGACCCCAGCCTAAAAACATTATCATGTTAAAAAAAATGTTTAATGTCAAAGACAGTATTGCAGAAAGAAGGAAGAATTTCGACAAAACCGAAACATCGAAGCTTGATAATGTTTTTAGGCTTTTGAAACATATAATGTGCATAACCTGCAGACTCTCCTATTCAGCAATGTTCTATGTTGCTATTTACTATATAACAAACATTATCATGTTAAAACGACAGAGACTGAAGATTTCTAGACTGTGGGGAATCGAAAGTGTGGAAAAATATAGTGTTAACATCACCTGGAGCGTTACATTTTTCGATGGCGTTATACATTTTGCATCACGCATTTTGTGGAATGACCCCCAGCCTAAAAACATTATCATGTTAATAATCCTGTACCATATCCTACCTATTTAGTATTTATTTAAGAACACTGAGATCAAGAAAATGCCTTGGAGAATGACAGTTGTGATTTGCCATACAGCAAGATTGTAATTAATTATGACTTTGAATACACGTGACATCATTGTAATATTCTTTTGTATCTCATAAGGTGAAGAAGAAGAAGAAGAAGAAGAAGAAGAAGAAGAAGAGGAGGAGGAGGAGGAGGAGGAGGAGGAGGAGGAGGAGGAGGAGGAGGAGGAGGAGGAGGAGGAAGAAGAAGAAGAAGAAGAAGAAGAAGAAGAAGAAGAAGAAGAAGAAGAAGAAGAAGAAGAAGAAGAAGAAGAAGAAGAAGAAGAAGAATGAAAGAACACCAAAAAGAACAGGTGGCCTGAATTTAGAATCTTTCTTGCTGTTTTAGTTTCAACCTCAGTCAGCAGAATTTCAAAGTTTCAACTTGTCATGTCATGAAATTTTCAAAATTGAGCACCAGAACATCTGTACTTGGACTCTATTGTCTGCATATTGTACAGTCAGGTCTTTGATTAAATCAGACGAGTTATATTTATTTTGACTTTTCATAATGGACAAATAAAAAATCTTCTGTTGAAGTCAGCAACACATCACTGGCTGATGCCACAGGTGCATCATCCTCACCGTACAATTACAGAATATTTCATATATGTTCTATCGACTAGATGCTGAATCCGAATGAAAGTGCACTTTCCCCTATGGGGACATTAATCAGTTTCACAGTCCTGACCATTTTTAGCCTATTTCAATTTATATATTACTTGCACACAATTTATAAAGTCTACAGCAAAAATTTGTCAGCAACCTGTAACAATAAAACATTATGAACATCAGTACAGATACTTGTCTGTTTGTTTTATTTATTTATCACAGTTAACATCAGTTCAGGAGCAATTGAGGTCATATAATAACATTTCACTGGGGCTTGACACTTCACAAAATACATGCT
The DNA here is from genome assembly GCA_034769895.1 of Magicicada septendecula. NCBI lineage: Eukaryota > Metazoa > Arthropoda > Insecta > Hemiptera > Cicadidae > Magicicada > Magicicada septendecula. Next base: position 80,502,793 of record CM068368.1, on the reverse strand, counting down.
CGAAATAAATAACATTAGATATTTAACCTTATGTATGCAAAAATCTATAGCATAAAACTTCAGCAAATAAGTTTGAAGTTTGTAATATTGTAACATAGACACAACATGCACATGCATGCGTGCACACACACACACACACACACACACACACACACACACCTGTTGGATTTAAAATGTGTGATGACACTTAACAAACCAGTGGCGTGGTGTGGATATATAATACCTGTTGCCGGTTGTGATAGGCCTAAAACTTAGCCTAAAAATTAATTCGGATTTTTCCTAGTACAAAGTGTTCTTTTTAGAGCCAAAATATTCTTTTTAGAGTATTTTCTATCTTTCGCTGGCAGAAGAAGAGAGGGTCCTGGTTCAATGGGATCTGACTCCATTATATTACACAGAATGAATGAGGACACAAATAATGGAATTAATAATAATAAAGACTAACAGAAGAACACATAACTAAATGAACAAAACACAAATAGGTAGGCAGTAACTGCTGCACGTTGGTTCCGGAACGAACATAGCTACTAACTGAGTGTTTTGCTGGTTTATACAGTGGCAACACAGTGGGTGAACAAATGTGGGCCCCTCCTGTTTGTACAGTGACAACTACTACGAGGTCAATGACCACACCCAATAAAACTTTACCGATGTCTGAGCCGGCAACACAAGATATTCAAAGTGCCCAGCAGTTCGAAAGTAATGCTATGCTTTTCTTCAAGTTTCCCTACTAATATTGTTTGGATTTCAAATTATTCAATAACTGAACTATTTATTCTGCAATATAATTAATTAATTAATTTTCTTTCATTTCCAGGACTGTTGCCGCCGGCAACAGCGGTTACATGGATGCCACGGTACTGTAACATACACACCAATCTGTCATCCCACTGGTCTTACCTCAGGACTCTTAAGCTCCATTACCTTTGTGACACCTTCTCTGCAGTCTTTTTACTTCCAGTGTTTCTAGCAGTTTAGAATGATCAATTGCATTGTCTTCAGCAGTCCTCTATTCTCTGGATGTGTCCACTGTACCACCCATTTTCTTTCAATGTCAGTCATTAGAGAACCATCCACTCCTATCTGTTGTCTCATATCTTCATTCTTCGCACTGTCTCTTTGAGATATTCCAAATATTCTTCTAAACATATCCATTTACATTACTTCCATCTACTAATTTCTTCTATTTCTTTCTGCAATTTTCCAGGTCTTCACTCCATATAACAACTATTTTTGATATGAGATTAAAAAGTGTTAAATTTCTTGCACTTTCATTTTCTGGCTCCAAAGAATTCCATTGACTGTTGTTATTAATTTTTTCTTAATCTCCGTCAGCCTTTCCTAAGTACATGTAGTCACTAACGGATTCAACATTATTGTTATTTAATGTTTGATTGATTAAAAATAAAAAAGTTTGTCATTTATATTTTTATGTTAAAAATTTTCACATGTAAATTTATACAATTTAAAATCACCACAGAGATTCAGTATTATCTTATTAAGAAGGCCCCTAGAATGATGAAGTCATCATTTCAGTTTACAATATGACATTTAATTATTTTTGTATACACTGTTGTCTTTTTTTATTTAAATTTATCTTTGTTAGTTAAAACACTTTTTTAACAGTAAAAAGTGAAAATGTTATGGAAAAAATTCCTAGTTTTTGAACCATTTCAAATATTTCACATGAATTGTTTGAAAAAGAATGCCATTCGTTTTAAAAACGTTTGAAATATTTGTACATGAATCTTTTGAACAAATATTTAATACATGTGGTAATTGGTTCACTGGAATAATTTGTTCATGAAGTGTCCAAATATAAACTAAAAATAACCTGTCACAAATGATGATATTGACATTTTTGGTACAGCTTTATTTTCCTGGCTTCACATCACTGTTCTGAATCGAGTCAGAAGTTTGTAAAAATGGCAGTGTAGTGTTTCTTCAATACAGCGAAATGTACTTATATAATCACAGCAATATTAAAAACAAAGTACCCAACATTACATATGAGTACTCGTGTACCCACTTGTGTAGAGAAAACAACTGGCACCAAACCAGAAACATATGACACCAGAATATGAATCAATGTCAAAAAAAAGAAGAAGTTGGTCATAGGAAAGCACCATAGTTTATAGCATAGGTAGCTTTATGTAGCTTTATAGCATAGGAAAGCATAGGTAGTTTTATGATTATGTTTTGGTAACTTCCTTGTCTATGATAATTTTCATAAACCAAATTTTCTCATTTTTATTATTATCAGATTTTTTTGAACTCATTACATAATGTAATGATATTGTTATTTTTCTTGAAAGAGGGTAATAATAATGCATCTTTTTTTACTGTGTAATCAGTGTAGGAGTGCTGGGTAGGTTGCCTTTTGTGAGCCATTCGGCATTCATGGAAGGTAGTGTGGCCAAAACTGGACTGCAGCTCCCACTATTATGAAGTATATCATCCCAGGTGCTCATTTCCATAGGCTGAGTCGATCTGAGGTCTTAAAAATGCACTTTGATTTTAAGGTGTATCTGGGAATTGAATCTGAACCTCTACATTAGTAGCCAGGTACCATACTGCTGGCTAAACCCTGTTCATGAAAGGAGAATATCAGCATATGAGAACATAGTAGGAGACCATTTGATAGATCCACTACTATATGTTCCTGAAGAAGAGCCAGAGCTGTTGGGTTGCGCGTCGTGAGATGACCCAATGGGTTCCTAGTACCGAGCCTCCGGTAGGGACTCCTGCCTAGTGATATTGTCCAGACGGAATATTGATTATTTATTTGTGGCTGCTACAACGGCATGCTCGTACTAGGTCATCCTAGTACAGTATTTGCCGAGGCCGTTTCCAAGTATCACCTGGACGTGTTCGGTACTTGCCAAGGCCAGCTATGAGTGGGTTTGTCTGGGACCTCCCAGCTCGGACGTAAAATTTACGTGCAAGTCGCCTTGCGGTGTCTTTCAAGGAGCGGACACCGAGTCCTCTTCTCAAAAGTCGAGAAGGGAACCGATAAGGGGCTTTGGCCGCTAGCCGAAGACCCCTATCGAGAACGCTTTGCAACTTTCTTTTATGAATGGTTGCGAGATAGCCCCAGACGGGAATAGCGTAGGTAATGATCGGCAGCAGATACGCGCTGACGATCAACTTACCCAGCTTGCGGGTCATAGCCTTGTTGACAAGTATCGGAAACAGTTGCGCGAGATGAGCGGACGCTCTCTTTCGCATCGTCTCAGCGTGGGCACGCCAGGTGAGCCGACGATCAAGGTGGACACCGAGGTATTTAACCTCTCTCGACCAGGGCAAATACGTTCTACCGAGTCTCACTCGTCCTCGTGGTTCTTTCCGGCGCTTTGAGAATAGCACCGCGGAGCTCTTGGTTTCGTTGACGGCAACTTTCCAGCTTTCCGTCCACGTCGAATACGCATCGAGTGCGCGCTGGAGTCGGGGATAGCCCTGTCAGCATTCCGATCGGCGGTATAGACCGCCGTGTCGTCGGCAAACAGTGCCATCTGGACTCCAGGCTCTCTGGGTGCGTCGTTGACGTACACGGAGAACAGAAGAGGGCCTAGCACGCTACCTTGAGGTACCCCGGCTGTAATGCGTCTCTCGGAAGAGACATGGTCATCTAATCTCACGCAGAAAGTCCTCTCCGTCAGAAAGCTAGCAATCAAGCGAAGGTAGCACTCTGGGAGCTGGATTTCCCGGAGCTTGAACAAGAGCCCGTCGTGCCAGACACTATCAAAGGCCTTCTCCACATCTAGGAAACAGGCGACAGTCTGCTCTTTCCGACAGCCGGCGCCCGTGATGTATTCCACCAGTCTCATTAGCTGATGAGTGGTGGAATGCCCCACACGGAAACCGAATTGTTCGGGGACCAGTACATTGAAGTTTCTTAGATGGTCTAGGGCTCTCCGTTGTACAAGACGTTCGAGGACCTTTGACATGGCTGACAGGTAGACTAATGGGCCGGAGGTTGCCGGGACGGGAAGCGTCCTTTCCCTGCTTCGGGATCACTATGACCGTCGCCTTACGCCATTTCTGGGGAAAATAGGCCAGTCTTAGACACGCGTCGAACAGCGCAACCAAGAAAAGTACTCCTTGCTCCGGGAGTCGAGTTAGATCGGCGTTCGAGACGCCGTCCGGGCCAGGAGCTTTTCTCGGTACGAGTTCAACGAGCCGATCTGTGACCTCTTCCCTTGTAGTGGATTCGGGCTCCGCAGTGATCGGAAGAGACAGAAAGTCTTTCACTTCGTTCTCGACATCTTCATCGAAGTCCCAGTCCATGGCCGGGTTAGGAGCGAACTGTCGCTCAAAACACGCGCCCAAGTACTCGGCCTTCGCCTCCGGGCGAGCCAGGATTTGACCGAAAGGTCCAGCAATGGCTGGGATACGAGGTCGACGCTTCTTCCCTACCAACGCCGAAGGTATCCGGTAAGAGCTACTTTCGTCCGATCCGTCCCCTGCTTGGGCCACGGCGAGTTCCCAACAGCGTCTCCGGTAGGCCTGCATTTCACGACGTAAAATGACGGTCGCCCGGTTGTACGCTGCCTTGTTGGCCGGATCACGGGTCCGCTGCCAGCGTCTCCGGAGGCGATTTCTTTCCCAAGCGAGAGCACTCGTCTCCTCTGGGATCCGTTGCCAGTGGGGCGTGAAGCCAGGCTTCATCCTGGAAGACGCGTCGATCGCAGATACGACAGCCTCGTCAAACGCGGCAACTGCCTCGTCGACTTGGCGGACGGTTTCGAGTGGTCCCGCCTCTGGCAATCGGTGACTTAACGCCGGGCCATAGCGGTCCCATTATACCACCTTCCTGACATCTCTGCGTACGGCGTGCTGGGTAGCGACGTGTAACAAGATGAGGAGATGATCGGACGATAGTTCCGTTAGCGCGGACACATGGACCGGACAGTCAATTCCTTGGATCACCGCTATGTCCAAGACATCGGGAGCCGCGCGGAGTTGTGAGAGGTAGAACGTAGGTTGGGCGGGCCCAATCACTGTTACCCTGCGTGAATCAGGAAACCTGCGTAAGCGCTTCCCGTTTGGGGCAGTCAAACAACTGTTCCAATCGTGATGCTTACAATTCAGGTCGCCGGCCATGATGACCCTCCTGTGTGCATCGAACGCGACCGCAAGATCGGGGTGAAGGAGCTCTTTTTGCGGCGGTTTGTACGCCGCTACCAAGAGTACACCGCTAGAGTGTTCAACGTCTCCACAGCGGTAACTTTCAGGTGAGTCGTTGCAGGCAAGACAACTCGGTGATGCTCAAGACTGAGCCTCACCGCGACGGCAGAACCGCCACCAGCAGTGCCCGGCCTGTCGTTTCGATAGCACACATAGTTGGCCAGTCGTAACCAATTCGCAGGGGTCAAGTGGGTCTCATTGAGAAGTATTACATCGGGTTTGAGTCGGGCCAGTAATTCTTGGAGTTCCTGGGTCTTGTTAGACAACCCGTTGGCGTTCCAAGAAAGAATGGAGAAGTCACGTTTGAGGACCCGGCTCATAGAAGTCCTACACAAGTTGCGGCTTCCACCAAGAGCATGAACCTCTCGGTTACATCGGCAGTCTCCAAGCGGGAGCGGATTGACCTGAAGGTCTGGGCAACTTTGCGGAGGTCAAATTCCGCAAGAAAGTCTTTGACGACCTGATAGTCGTCGGGTACGGCTTTTGAGGCAAAGTGCCCGGAGACTGTTTGCGCGTAAGAGCGCCGAGACTTATCAATCGGGGGATTGGTGGAAGCCAAGGGTGTTTTAGGGCCAGGTGTAGCGCCTATAGCGGAGGTGCTAGGAAGAGGGACAGATGCGATTTCGTCGGTCTTAACGCGATGCGCAGGCTGTCTGGACTGTGCGACTGGGTTGACAGGCGCCCGGGAACGAGCGCCACCTGGCTTGCGATGCCGCTTCTTTTTGCCTGCATTAGGAAACCGCGGGGGCGGAAGGTCAGGCGGGGCTCCTTCTAAATCAGGGTCGGGTCGGGATTCTCCGGTGTTGGGGAGGGTTGAATTGTAGTCTCAGGCTCCACAACCGAGATGTTTACTATAGGCTGGTCGGTGTCACTTTTGGATGTCGCGAGGTTGCGGCGCTTTTTCGCCTGTGGTGGGGCAGGGGCCTGGGATGGAGCCTGAGTTGGGGTTGCCTGTACCACAGGTGGCTGCTTCGGGCCTTTACTGCGCTTTTGTTGTTTATTAACAACTGTGCCGAAAGACACGGCAGCCGTAGCAGGAGGCGAAGGGCCTGGCTGCTCGGTTGCAGGTCTAGAACCAGCTTCCGGATGCCTCGGTGGTGGGAGGCGCCCTTTCGGCTTTCGCCGCTCGAGCTCCCGCTGAAACACCTGGCAGGCCCGGTAGTTGGCGGGGTGACTTCCGCCGCAGTTAATGCACCTTTTGAAAGCAGGTGCGTCGCATTGTTTACTGGCGTGAGGCAAAGAGCACCTCACGCACGCAGGAGCATTAGAACAAGTCTCTGAGTGGTGCCCGAAGCGTTGGCACCTGTAGCATTGAGGCAGAGCCCCGGGAGCGCGGCTTCTTTCAACTTTAACGCGGAATCCAAAAATCCGCGTTAGAGAGAGTAGGCTTGCGCCTGCCTCGCTGTTCTCCGCCATGATACGGACCAGGGGAATTGGACGCTTTGGTCCGGCTGGAGCAAATACTCGATGCACCGAGCGAACCGGATGCACCAGCTCGCGCAGCTCATCGAGGATTTCCTCGAGAGGGGAGTCCACGTCCAAGCCTCTGAGCACAAAGGACAGAGGCTTCACGTGCTTGGGAGAGGTGTGGAACTGCATGTTGGCGGATTCGACGAACGCCATGACACTGCGGTACACGTCCAGACCTCGGACAACGATCTGGACTGTATCGCCCCCAAGGAACTTCAAGTCAACGTTGGCCGGGGAAAGTCCGGGAGCCGCCGGTAAAAACCGGTGACGTTGTTCACGCCGTGAACGAACACGGGCGGGATGCGACCAGTGGCTGGCGGTGCTTGGGCATCGCCGGGCACAGTCGGCCCCGTGCCGGATTCGCCATCGGCGGGGACAACTTCCATGGCGGACGCCGAGGAAGAGGTAGAGGAGGACCGGTTCCGCCTCGGTTTCTTAACCGGGCGCCCCCGTGGCCCAACCGCCACGAAAGCGTCGGTCTCGTCACCGGGCAGCGGGACCGTCCGGGGATCAACTTGGTCCGCAGCAGGCATGAGCGGAGAACTCGGCGAGTCGCTGGAGTGGAGCAAGGCAGTGAGTGGCGAGCGACTGCGTGCTCGTTGACTCGCCCGTACCGGGCATGTCCGTCAACGAGCGGGGAGTTCGCCGACCAGAGGCAGCCAGGCTGCCTCCGGCGGTAACCAGGGACCTAGGGTCCGGCCCGAGTCGGACCTCGAGTAGGGGAACTGGAAAGCTCAGGCTGTCTAACAAGCTGGGATAATGACCGGCTTCGTTGAATACCTCTCCTTACCAAGAGAGATGTCCACCGGCCTCTTTACCCCGGCGATATCCAAGCTCGCTTACCACTGGTGGGAGCTCGCAAGGATCGTCCGGGGCAGCGCTACCTAAGAGCCTGAGCGTCAAATAGAGCTATGGCAGGCTATGCTTCCTCCACTTCTACAGGCGAGATGTTGGTCCTGAGAAGGGTCGGCTTGGCTGGTGGCCCTTAGAAGGTCCGACGAGACTCAGCTGTTCTTGTGCTGGCTACTCAGTTCACCAGCCAGCTGAGTTGTCTTCTTCCTTCTTGAAGCCTGTAGTGTAGAACACGGCAAGCAGGGCAGTAGATGTAGTGTTGTTGTCCTCTTCAAACGAAGGCAGCAGGGCAGCAGCTGTACAACAGCCAAATCACTTCCGAATGAGTCCAGTGAAGAGCTGGTCCAAAGAGGAGGTCCTTCCTGTTCCAGAAGCAGAGTGTCTGTCAATATATATGTTCCTGTCATTGCATTGCATTATGGACGGGGTGTCTTTGCACCCGTGGCTTATTTGTAGCATCTGGAGCGTGTCCAATGGCTGCCAGAAATAAACAGAGTGCTGGTACATTTTCGACTGGTAACCTAAAACTGGAAAGGGAAACCGCCAACCAGTTAACTGTGAAGGCGGGGGAGTATAAATTTATTTTGATTTGTGCACTGCCGCTGGTACCGATTCGAGCAACAGATGTTGCCCGTTTCAATTCCAGTCAGCGTACGCCCTGAGGGCGTCGGTCGCTCCCCGCGAGGCGGAGAGCCTCCGTACCAATGATTGATGACAGCGACAAGCAGCCGACTCAGCGTGCTAGGAGGTGGTCAGGAAGGAGAGAAGGTCAGTTTAAGTGAAAAACTCTGGTCAAGGACTGATGATTACATTTTTAGTTTAATTTAAAGAGGATGGCGTTACGGCGGGTCATCAAGAAGCCCCCGAGGGCGCTTGACCTGAATGGGTGGTAGTGGTTCTGATTCACTGATGGTTCGTAAGTATGGGAAGGTGGAGGTCAAGGCTTTAGCAAAGAGAGTTAGAGCCAGCGACCGGACAAAGGCAGTCAAGGTAGGAACACGGAGACCCTTTCGAATCACGTCGTTCCTTACAAACCAAGGGGACCCCGTCAAGGATCGGAGGGTTCGGGACTGGAAAGCTTTCAGCCTACATCTGTTGGTGGTGGATAAAAGAGACCACCAAGCGGGAGCCGCATAGGATAGTACAGACCTGAGAAAAAGCAGATAGATTGTAAATTTCGTGCGCATGGCCAGGCGGCTGCGACACGAGAGGAAAGGAGATAATTTGGCTCGGACGCCGCGAGCCTGAGCAAGGGTTTCCGTCATGTGGGCGTTGAAGCAAAGGCGCCTGTCCAGTCCGGGGGGTCCGAGAGTAGGACGGTGTCACAGTTCGGCCCCCGGATACCCGCTGGGCAAAGAGCTGAGTTAGTCAGCACTGGACCAGCTGATAGTGTCTCTGTTGCACTGTGCGGCAGCGACGAGCCCCCCGGCCGGCCACTTGGGCCAGTCGGGAACCCTATGGCTTGCGCGGGAAGCCCTGCTCAACCCGCGCAAGTTCGTGACAACGATCGGACCTTATTAAGGCCACCAGAGCCCGTAAAGGCCGGACCTTCCGGTTGCACGGCCGCTAGTAGGCCAGGCAGCCCAATCCCTCTACCGGAGTCTGACTCCCCCGACATGGAAACCTCGGCTTCCACCGACTGGGCGGTAGTAGGGCACGGTGGCAAGCCGAGGAAGTCTCCGTCCCTGGCTTCCTTGAGTTCGGATACGGACTCGGCGGAATTCCAAGCCTCCGCTGAGTTTGCGCCCAGCCGCACCTCCGAAGGAAGGATCCCGCCGGTGTTCGTCACGAACGTCAGGGATATTATCGGCTTTAGTCGCCTACTCCGCAAGGTCGTTGCGCTGGCAGATAACGCTTCTGTCAAACTCCTAGCGAGTGAGACTGTACGCGTTACCTGGCGCAGCGCATCTGAACACTTCGGAGTGATCCAGTGGCTGGAAAAAGAATCGTTCCAGTTCCACACATATTCCCTAAACCGCATGAAGCCTGTAGCCCTCGTTCTTCGGGGGCTAGACATACAGGCCGATCCGCAGGTCGTCCTTGACGAACTGCGCGACGCGGGTTACAAGGTTGTGGCAGCCTCTCGATTGTATACAACCTATGGCTCGCGTCGACTCCTGCCACTAATCAGGTGGAGAAGGGCGAACCCACCCAGGCCCTATTAGAGCTAAAACAGCTGTTCGGGCTCTGCGTTAGCGTAGAGCCCTGCCGCCAGACCGGGAAGATATCCCAATGCCACAGGTGTCAGAGGTACGGCCACAGCAGCTTTGCTTGTCGGAACGCGCCGACCTGCGTCCGATGCGGAATCGATCACCTAACGCAGGCCTGCGCTGTTCCTGACAATCACAGATACTGCACTAACTGTGGAGGCGCCCCTGCTGCAAATAACAGGCGCTGTCCTATATACAAAGAGCCTAAGCCTAGACATGCTGTGCAGCCAGTAACATCTGCCAAAGCCTCTGAGCCTGTGGTACGGAAACCAGCCCCAAGGTCTGCTCCGGTTCCGGAACCACCTAGTGCAGTGAGCCTGAGCAAAACTAAACAGGCCACACCTGAAGTCGCGCCCTCGGAACCGGAACGCGAGATACCCGCGTATGCAAAGGTCCCGTTGCCGCAGGATGATGAGGAACTTGATCCTCCACTGCCGCCGCCACCCAAGCCTGCTACCCCAGATCAGGCAAGAAGAAAGGTAGACCTTAGGCCAAGAACACGGGCCAGCCAATACCTGCCACTGGACCCAAGCCTGTCCGCCAAAAGCCAGAGCGACCACGCGCTCCAGACCCTGCCACCAAGGCTTCCACCGCCTCGCCCCGCCGCAGCTATGCAGCTGCCGCCAAGCGTTCTCCCCAATCATCTACCGATGATCTCGCCGTCGTCTCTGACTTTCTGGCAAGCTACGACTTGCAGAAAGTAACCCAAACTTTCCGTAATATCAACGGACGCTTGGCAACAGCCTCGCCCCAAGACAAATTCCTCCTCTTGGTGGAAGCCTGCCGTGTTATTGGTCTGTTATGAACAACGGACAACCACGGCAATCCCTCAAGCGAGACCTCGAGCTCGTGGCGTGGAACGCCAACGGTCTCGTTTCCCGGCATTCTGAGCTCTTAGAGTTCGTTGCCCGTCACAAGCCCGATATGCTTCTTCTTGGTGAGACGCACCTGACGCCGCATCGTCGATTCCGACTACCCAACTACGTGTGCTACCGGGACGACCTGTCGGATCGCGGTGAAGGCGAGGCTTCGCCATCACCGCGTTGTCCTGCCTCAGCGGCGGAACCTCGAGTGCACCGCGGTTGAGCTCCGTGGTGCTCTCGGCGGTCTACTCGTGGTTTCCGCATACAAGCCTCCACAAACGAAGCTCCTGTCGAACGATCTGGAGGCCGTCTTTGGGGCACACAGAAGGGTAGTCCTGGCGGGCGACATGAACTGTAAGCACCCTGATTGGGGGAGCCGCTTGGTGAACCAAAACGGGGCCCGCTTACGCAGGTATGCTGATGCGGCTCGGGCCACAGGCATGGGTCCTACCGGGCCTATATACTATCCCTCGAGGGCTAACTCCCGCCCTGATGTACTGGACATTGCCGCGGTCAGGGGCGTTTATTGCCCGGTCTACGGCCCCGTCATTTCAGAACTGTCCTCGGACCGTTGCATAGCTACGGATCAGTGTGCATATAGCTACGAGCGGGCGGGTAATCGAGTGGGAACGCTTTGGCCTGGCGTTCAGTCGCCGCCTTCCTGAGCATATACCACCTCCCGGATGAAGCTGGGGCTCACGCCCGACTATCAGCGGATCCCCGAAGAGGTGTCTCAACTCGCTTGCGAGAGGAATCGCCTCCGGAGACGCTGGCAGAGGACTTGTGACTCGGCTGACAAGGCTGCGTTTAACAGAGCGTCCGGCAAGTTGCGTCGTGACATGCTGGCGTTCCGTAGGCGTAACTGGGAGCTAGCTGTAACACAGATGGATGGCCCTGCCGAGAACCGTAATGTCTGGCGGATTCCCAGTGCCCTAACGGGAAAGCGTAAACGCGCGCCTCTCCCCGCACTGGTCGGACCCGGCGATCAACCCCTTGGACGCCCCTCGAGAAGGCAGAGTTCTTGGCTGACAGTTTAGAGCGACAGTTCGCTCCCAACCCATCCAAGAACCCGGCCTTCACTGAGCGAATCTGCTGCGAGGTAGAGTGCTATCTATCGGCCGGTATCACAGTCCAGCCGGAGCCCATCTCGCCGGAGGACGTCTCTGAGAGGATTGTTCAGCTCAAGCCCCGGAAGGCGCCTGGCCCAGACGGAGTCATGAATTCCGCACTCCATCGCCTTCCGGAGCGAGGAATACAGTTCCTCTCTGATCTGTTCAATATATGTCTCAGACTGGCCTACTTTCCGGTGAAATGGAAAACGGCTACAGTTATAGTGATACCCAAGCCGGGAAAGAATTCTTCTCGCGTGGAAAACCTCAGACCCATCAGCCTCTTGTCCGCGACGTCCAAGGTTTTCGAGCGATTGATCCAGCGTAGGATCCGCGACCACCTAGAAAGACTGGACGTGCTGATCCCCGAACAGTTCGGCTTTCCTGAGCTGCACTCCTCGACTCATCACCTGATGAGACTCGTGGAATGCATTACCGAGGCTGGCTGCCAGGGCAAACAGACGACTGCGATCTTCCTAGACGTAGAGTAAGCATTTGACCGCGTGTGGCACGAGGATGCCCTTTACAAATTAACGGAAGTCCTTCTCCCAGATTGCTACATTCACTTGATCGGCAGCTTTCTGCGAGACCGTAGCTTCCGAGTGAGAGTAGACCACGCTCTCTCTTCGGAGACGCGTATTACCGCTGGTGTCCCTCAGGGAAGTGTACTTGGGCCTCTCCAGTTCTCGCTGTTTGTTAACGACACGCCCCGAGTTCCTGGAGTAAAATTGTCGCTGTTCGTGGACGACACTGCGGCATTTGCCTCAGAGCCGAACGCAAGTTATGCGGCAATCAAGCTCCAGCGCCAACTCGACGCGTATGTCGGGTGGACCGATGACTGGAGAGTTGCCGTTAACGCTTCCAAGAGTGCCGCGGTAATATTCTCGCGTAAACGCAATGGATGGATGGATGATGCGCGGGCGTCTTGCGCCCTAATTTGTGTGCGTTGTCCAGGCCTAGGCCTGATGAACGCCAGGTGCCAACAGGTCAGCGCGGTCGTTTGCTCTGCACAAGGGAGTTATGGTGCAGTCCGCGGGTCCATGATAATTACATGGTCACCACGGAGGCAAGCTTGAGCTTTTGCTTCAGCCAATTGTCCCGCCGAGGCGCGACACCATGGTCCCCTCAGGCTAGCCTTTGGGAACGTAGTGACGCACTGGCGAGGACAAGAGGCTCGAGCGCCCTAGGGCGTCGGCCGAAACGGTAAGGAATGACTACGAGACAGCCAGCTTCCGCAAGGAAGGCACTTGCACAACCTCGCGGGAGCCGTGTCTCAGGTCATTACCCTGCCGAATCAGCAAAGCAGGTGCTGACGGGGATCTCGGATGTCATGGCTTCAGCCAATTGCCATGCCTGGGCGCGGCTCCGTGGTCCCCGAGGGCATAGCCCACGAAAACTTAGAGGCGCGCTGGCGAGGACAAGAGGCTCGACCGCCCGAAGGTGGCGGCCGAGTCGAAGGGACTTGTCACCGGGGCAGTCGGCTCTCGCAAGTTCGTGTGATGAACTTAGGGGGGTCTAACAGCGCCCTAGGGCGCCTGACGCGGCGAGGGGGCGGTGTATTCTCCATGCTGTTCAGCCTTTGGAGGTGCGGATAAGGGGACTCGCCGGCCTTGGGGAACAAATTCGTTGCCCAGGACCAGACGAAGGCCTCTAAGGTGGGAACACGGTGGATGGCGGAATTTCGCACAAACCACGGGGACCCCGTGAGGGAGCGTAGGGTCCAGTTCTGGAATGTCGTCAACCTATGCCTGTTGGTGGCCGACAGGAGAGGCCACCAAGCGGGCGCCGCATAAGTGAGTACTGTCCGGAGGAACAGTAGATACAATGTAAGTTTTGTACGGACAGCCAGGCGGCTGTTCCGCGAAAGCATAGGCTCTGACGCCACGAGCCTTGTTGAGGGTTGCGGTCACGTGGGCGTTGAAGTTTAGGTGCCGATCAAGCCGAACACCTAGGTACTTCACCGTCGCAGTCCAGTTGATGGGTCTCCCCTCTAAGGAGAGGGATTGGCATCGGGAAATGGACTTATGAGTAAAGCAGCTCGCCTCGGATTTCTCCGTATTGATCGCTACCCGCCATTTCCTTAGACAGTCCGGAAGCATAGCCAACTGGCGTTGTAACATTACGCTCGTCCGCCAAGGCGAAAGCGAGCTAAAATGAAACATCGCGTCGTCGGCAAATAGAGATAACGTGACCCCGGGATAAACAGCCAGATCGTTCGTGTACAGTACGTACAGAACGGGGCCGAGGACAGATCCTTGTGGGACGCCGGCGGCGACAGGGCGAACCCGAGAGAACGCCCCATCTACGCTGATCCTGAAGGTGCGATCCGTCAGATAGGATCGGAGCAAGTGGACGATAGATGCCGGGAGTGGCGAATGCGCCAGTTTGTAGAGCAGGCCTTCGTGCCAGACTTTATCGAAGGCTTTGCTCACATCCAACAGGACGGCGCCTGTTGCCTGATGATTGTTGGCGGCGTCGGCTAGACAGGTGACAACCCGTACTAGCTGAAGAGTAGTCGAGTGCCTCGGCCTAAACCCAAACTGCTCCTCGCGGATGAAACCATCCACCAAGGGCCGAATACGGGCCAGGAGAAGACGCTCGAATACCTTCGAGATTACTGGCAATAGTGATATCGGGCGGTAGCTTCCAGGTAGCGTGGGCGGCTTTTTGGATTTCTGGATCATGATGACATTAGCGGTTTTCCACAGGCGTGGGAAGTACCTTAGCCGGAGACAGGAGTTGAACAGCTCAAGAAGAACGTCAACTGCCGAAGGCGGGAGATTCTGCAACGCAGCGGCGCCGATGCGATCGGGGCCAGGGGACTTTCTCTTCTTCAGTCGGCTAAGAACAGACGCAAGGTCTTCCTCGTCGACCGAATTAGGAGGGTCATTGGGGGGAGCAGAAAAGTATCCATAAAGGAAATCCCTGACGACGGCCCGGCCGTATGAGCCGGGTCAGAGATGCCTCTATGGACGGTGAACTGTTCCTCAATACAGTCGGCGAAGACTTCCGCCTTCCCTTCGCAGAGTATACAGTGCCGTCCATTCAAGGGATGGCGAGTCCTCTTTTCGCCTTTTAGTCTACCAGCGGCTCTCCATACGGAGACGTGGTCGACTTCCAAGGACTCCAAATAGGAGTCCCATCGATCCGCGTTTACGTCAAGAAGAAGCTGCGAGACGTGTTCCGACTGGGCTCGAAAACGCCGACTAGCGGCAGGGTCACGGGTATGCTGCCATCTGCGGTGGAGTTGGCGCCGTAATCGGATGGCCTGGAGAACTGCCGCAGGAAGGTCGGAGCGTTTATTACTCACCGGAACAGTATAGGTGTGCTTGTCCATTTCAGACTGGACGATGTCCTGGAGCTGATGTACCCGGAGATCCACGTCGTCACAAGAGACGAGTGGGTCCGGAGGAACAGATGGCAACTGCCTGGCCAGATCATCGTGATAGGATCGCCAATTGACTCTCCTAACAGGACGATCGGGAAGTCGGGGTGAGACCGACGGCAGCAACACAGTTACAAGCAGGGGGTCGTGATCGGATGAGAGGTCCGACACCGCGCTGACTTGTAGATGAAAGGGAATCGCCTTGACAATTACAATATTGTTACGACGGTCTATTCGATCGTCGTAGGTACAGTGGAAACAAAATAAGTACAAGACACCAATTAAGTCACTAATCACACCTTTAATTGTTACAGTAAAACAGTTCGTAATTAACAACACAGTCTCTACAATAAATCAAATGAAAATTGTACACACGCAATAAAATGTCCACAAATATTAAAACTCAATTGTATTACAATTATACCGTCTGATTATAAAACGCAACACTTCAGTAATAACTACTTGAACGTACACAGTAATAACTCGAACCGCTCTGTAAATACTGTATATCGCACTAATACTCTCGAACCGCACTATTAAATATCTCGCATTGAACTGAAAACTAAGGCCGCTACCCGATGTATTTATAGTCACGCTCACACACCAGAAGCTTCCAAAGTGCGTCTTATCTCTCGTGAACTACGTAATTACTACGGCCTTGACACAGTCCGAGCAAAGCCCGGCACAGTCGAGAAGATTCTCGCAAAATGCGTCTAGTAGCACGTACACCACACGCTTACATCGAGATCTTTCTGGCACATTCGATAAACGCGTAGATTGTTCTGTGCTGTCGTAGCAATATCAAGGACATCCGGCGGATAACCCGCACGGGAAAAGTATGTCGGTTCGGACGGGCCGATGATGAGGACACTGGGATCATCTTCGACAGCCCTACGGAGAGAATTGCCGTAGGGGTTTGACGTTTTCTGCTGTTCCAAGAGGGATGCTTGGCGTTAAGGTCTCCGGCTACGATGGTTGGGAGATCGCTGTCTAGGAAGGCGTCCCACTCCTCGTGCGGCGGAGCTCGATGGCCGGGCGGGTGGTACGCAGAAACACAGCGCACCTCCAGGCCGGCAACATCGAGCGCCACAGCACATGCTTCGATGAGGGTCGTTGCAGGGGCAGGGAGTTCTCTATGAGAGTTACGCCTGTGGACTAAGGACCCGCGCGGTGGCGATCGGGACCATTCCTGTCTTTCCTGTAGCAAGCATAGGCTGGCAGGGAGAATCGACGATTAGGGGCAAGATGTGTTTCAGAGAGGAGTACGACATCTGCATCGTACTCCACAAAGAAAGCTACCAGTTCGGCCCGACGCGCCGGAACACCATCGGCATTCCACGCGACGAACCGAAACCGTCTAGCCATGGTTAGATGTAGGGACAATCACGGCGATCAGAGATGTTAGGATCACCATGAGTATAGACGGGACATCCCGAGCAGCAAGAATTTGCGGGACAATGCCGCTGACCCAGGCCATCAGCTGAGTTTCAGTGACCAGTGGTGAACCACTGGCCGCAGGGGCCTGACTAGCCGGCGCTGGGGCCTCGGAAGGTGCAGATGCCGCCTCCAGGGGAGGTTGGACAGTTGGAGCTGGCTCCTCGGGGGCTGGGGAGACTTCCGTGGAAGTCGCAGGGGACTGGGCAACAGAAGCAGGCTCCTGGCCGGGTAGATGCTGGGCAGCCGGAGGCGCGTTGTTAGCCTCCGGGTATAGTTGTTTTGCCACTAGTGGCTGTCTAGCCTTGCGCTTAGAGCGCCGTTTCTTAGGCGACTGGGTCTGTGAGGGGGTTACTGCGGGCGTTGCCGCTTGAGATGGCACTCCGGCAGGTGCTAAGGTTCTGGGAGCCACAGTGGGCGCCGTAGCGACCGCTGTAGCGTAAGTTATGGTTCCTCCAGCGGCAGGTGCCGCAGAAAGAGCCGTGGATGCCGAGGCGGGTGGTTGGGCTGCCGCCCGCTTCGAGGGTCTAGGAGCAGGGCGAGGAGGTACAACCTGACGGTTTTGCTCACGCTACTGCTTCTTTAGGGCCTTCTTAAAGTGATTGCAACCCCTAAAGTTAGCCGGGTGACTGCCTCCGCAGTTGCAGCACGTCGCGGGTTGAGGATTCACAACGGGACAATTCTCGTTGTGGGCCTCTCCGCAGCGTACACAACGCGGCGGCATCTTACAAAAGGCCGATGAGTGGCCGAATCGCTGACATTGGAAGCACTGGGAAGGCCCAGGCTTACTATTAAAAGCCCTAACCTATACCCGGAGGCACAGAATGGTTTCAAGATGATAGACGTCGGCGAAGGAACCAACCTTCTGAATCCTGATGTAGAAGGAATTGATTTTCCTTTTCCGATCACCGGATAGGAGAGGGACGACGGAGGTAGGGAAGAAACCCTTCTCCGCCAGATCCTCCCAGATCCACAAGATCGGTGTGTCATGGGGAATCCCGGACACCACAATCTTGAGTTCCCTCTCCTCAGGGAGGGGGAAGGTACGAAAGGCGCGACCGGAGTCGGCCAGGAATTTCTGGCACGCCCGAAAGTCCTTGACCTGGATTTCTGGCAGCAGACGAATTGACGAACCTTGGCTTTTGGCCTCGATTCGTCCAGACGGCACAACTTGTTTCAGCTCCCGAAGGAGGGTATGCCAGTCGCTGCACTGTGGCACGACGATTGGCGGTATCTTTGGTTGTTTTGGTGTTGTTTCTGGTTCTGTGATCTCTGGGGAAGGTGATATGCGGCCTGCCGACTCTGCAGCCACGGCTCGTGTCGCCGGGACAGTCCGTTTTGGGGACGTCGGCATGCTTCCACCGCTACCTCGTCATTTCCGGCTAGGCACGGGCTGGAAGCCGTCCTCCGTCACCATCTCGGAGTCCGACGACAACGTAGCGCCGAGGGCTGCGGCATAAGCGATGGATAGAGGGTCCTGAGAAGGACCAGCAGAAGGCTGGTTCCTCGCAGGAGGGTCAGATGTTTGGTGGCCCTTAGCAGGACCAGCAAAAGGCTGGACCTGCAAAAGAGCAGGAGACGATTGGTGGCCCTGAAAAGGACCAGCAGAAGGCTGGTCCCCCACGGGAGGGTCAGATGCGTGGTGGCTCTCAGCAGGACCGGCAGAATGCCGGACCTGCAAAGTAGCTGTAGACGGTTGGTGGTCCTTAGCAGGACCAACTGAAAGCTGGTCCCGCGAAGAATCGCCAAATGCTCGGCGGGCCTTCGCCGCGGTCTGGGACAGTATCAGGTTTAGCAGCAGGACCAGCGGAAGGCTGGGCCCGCGAAATATCGCCAGATGCTGGGTGGGCCTTAAAAGGACCATCGCCGCGGACTGCGGCAATTTCAGATTTTGGGGGAGTTGTGGCAGGGATTCTTACTGTTGGTCCATCTGTGGAGCTTAGCTTAACGCCTCGCAGCACAGATGGCTTCAGCAAGGGGGCTACCCTGCCATCGGATCTATTATGGCCCTTATTAGGGCCACAACTTTCCTCGGGCAGGGGGGCCCCTTGGGCTCGTCCCGACATCGCCGTCGTCAACGGGTGTCGGGTACGCTCTTGGGGCAGAGGAGAGAGTAAACTCCCGTACTGGCACTCACCACACTTCGGCACAAGAACACCGCGCACAAAGTAGAAAGCAATAGCCCGCACACGACTGATCGCGAACTGGCCGAATTCTGGCCCACTCGGACTGCACCGAACTTTTAGCCAACTGGCTGGTCTGGAGAGGATTTTTGAGGTTAGAATTCTTGTTGTTACTCCTTTCAATCGCTGGAGTAGAATTGCTAAAAAAAGCGTAAACGCAAGCGGCCTCAGCCGAGGTACCCTGGACCAATAGCGTCAAGTACCTCGGGCTCCACGTGGACTCCCGACTCACCTGGCGAACCCATACACAGTATATCCGACAATGCGCTTCGGCACAACTCAGTAGACTCTGGCCCGTGCTATCTAATCCGGCAATGACCCCCCCCCCCGGCTAGGTAAGCTCATAGTCAACTCGTACGTGTTGCCAGTGATTATCTACGCCTGTCCTGTTTGGGGATACCTGGCTCGTGGTCATAGGTCAGCGCGTTCTCGACCGGGGACTGAAGCTTGCGTGTAAAGTCCCCCGGAGGTACTCTTCTCGTCTTTTGAGGAGAGGACTCGGTGTCCGGTCTTTTGATGACACCGTGAGACGCCTGGCGCGTAGATTCTGTGTTCGTTCCGACAGAGTAACCCACAATTCCCTCATTGCCGGACTTAGTAAATACACCCCGCGACCAGGTGAGTCCTGGAAGCGACCTCGTTTATTAGCCCCGGTGGTATACTCCACCAATCGCAGGTCGCTTCAGACCCTCCCATAAGTAGGTAGGAGTCCTTTCTGAGACTCGGGACACTGCACTACTCGCAAGCCCCAGTCGTGTAATTTTCGGGCACTCTTCATCGCCACGCCATCGGACGCACTTCGTCTCCTCTCCTCTCCTCTCTCGGAGGACATCGAGGGGGAGTCGGCCGGAAGGAACAGCCGAAGAATAGAACCGCCGCCGTTCTTGCGTCTTCGCACTCCCGTTCCGCGCCAGCGATGGACGTCGCTGGGCCGGCAGCCGACTCTACAACCGATGCCGAAAGAAGAGGAGGACTGCAGTACGCCACGATCAGCGGGCGCAGCCGCCGAACATCTTAGCGCGGCACGACCAACATCAGCCTTCTCGCCAAGGTCCTATTTAGGGCCACCAAAAACACTAGTGTACGATTGGCGCCATTTGTCATGCGGCAAGCCTTTTGTCCGGTGACAGTATATACACAAATATATGTGTGTGAGTATGTGTGTGTGTGTGTGTATAGGTATATGTATTCCCTAATTTTATGTGCGTGGCCTTGAACAGAAATTTTGTCTTTATGATAGAATGGGAACTCCGAAACTTTAGAAAAAAAACATCTGCTTGTTTTTTTGCTGGTCGGAGGGCTTGGTCTAAGCATCAGTTGATTCTGTTCAGAAATGAATGAACATCGTTTTATTTGAGTGTGATTTCTTATAATATTGTTATAAAACTATGTACATTCTATAATTTTATTGTGTTCAGTTGTAAAAAAATGTAAGTATATTAATTTGTATTTAAGGAAAACATTTAGTATAAAATTTTACATATAAACCAGTAACATAATTTTATAAAATAAAATATTTGTATATTGAAGTATTTTACAAAATAAATTGTTACTCTATCAATCAATGTATAAAGAAAAAATTGTATTGGATAATTTTTTTTAATTTACTCAAATTATTTCTAATTTAAAATATATTACTTGGTCTGGAAATAATGTATCCCTAGTATTAGACAGAAATGTTTCTGAAATGTAGCTACTAAAATCATTTAAAATTCTAAAATTTAAAATTTAAAATCTACTAAAATTCCTGCCCACACCGCATCGAAAAACGTTCCCTTTGGTTTTTTCTAAACGTTTGAGAAACGTTTCTGTTTACTAGGAATTCTTTCTATTATATAAAATCATAATATTTTTTGCAGATTTTCATTCAAAAATTTTCAAAATGGCTGAAGATATTGTTTTATTTGTGAAAAAGTGTGTGCATCAGAGGACAAAGTAAATCCCAGTACAAGCGCACTTGAAACTATACAAAATTGCAGTCGGATTCGAGGTGATTTACACCAGAAATTAGGAGATAATGGAAGGATTGCTGTACATAGAGACTGCAGAAAGAAATATGTTAATATTAAAACTTGTGAAATTGAAGGGGAAAAAAGGAAGGCTGAATCTTCGTTACCCAAACCTTCACCAAAGAGGCTTCGATCGTCTGGTTCTTTTGATTTTGAAAAATGCTGCTTGTTTTGTACAAAAGAATTTCCTGATAAAATAAAAGTTAAAGATTTAGTGCGCACTATTGAATCACTTGATACTCAACAAAAAAATTGAAACTCAGGCTAAAAAAAAGAAAAGATAGGTTGGGTCCTCAAGTTAAAAGTCGCCTTGCAAATATAAATTTAATCAAAGTTGGGGCAAGATATCACAAGTCATTGTTACATAGATTTTTTCCGAAATAGAAGCTCATCATCAGGTACTCCTGGAAGACCGAAAACTGATTATGTTGAAAATGCAATGACAAGCATATATAATTATTTAGAAAATAGCGACGAATGTCAATTTAGTTTAAATGAATTATTGGATATTGTAACGGTACAAACAAATGAGGGTTTGCAATATAAAGCTTTTTCATTTTATTTAACAAGAGTATATTTTTGGTCACGGACTGTAGCTCCGTGTAAGGCACAGCTTGTTACAAAGAATGCAAGTTATCAGCAAGGGTGCTTATTCCCGTGTATGCGCGCACGTGTCGGCCAACATTCACACGGAAATGTCACGTCTCAAAAATTCCTTCGCACCCGGTACTAGATGACATAGATTCCTCGAGAGGTGCTCGTCCAATGAAAACGCAAGTTGCCACGGGCAGTACGACTTTTGGCCATCTTGAAAAGGTCTGTCGTCATATAACTTCGGAACCGGCCGGTTCAGCAAAAAGGCTCTCGAGCCGAAGTTTTATTAAAAGTACGGAAAATGTGATCTAAACTATAAAATTAACATGATATAAAATAATATAAACAGTGAAATCTTAAACTAGTGAGAACGTGACCAAAATTCAACGAGTGAGAACATCTTTCGGACTAAAACAGTGAACAAACAAAACGGACTAATTACAGCACTTGGTATTCATGGCGGCAAAAGGGAAGTAACTGCTTTAAACTCATTTTAAATAAATATAAACATTTTATAAAAAGAGCTCTAAACAAATAAAACGAAAATGGGATAAAAGTATGAGAGGCAAGTATGAATGTGAGCAGATGCTGGGTTGCCTTTAATTAATTTAGTTAATCAGTTATTTTAATTATAAGGATTAAGAATGTTGAAATTGTGTTTGTTTTGATTAAATGGGGTCTTTACCTCAATGTTGAAATTTGTTTGATTTAAATGTTGGAGAATGTAAAAGGAGAAGTCATAATTTTATTTGGTTCACCAAAAAAGAGAATAATAAAAAAGAATAATAAATGAAGTTGAAATAGTTAACAGCAAATGAGAGTAATTATTATGACATAAAACCCTAAATCACTTATAGGTCACGAGTTCACGTGAAGACTCTGGGACCCAAGACAAGGTAAGAAATGTAGAAATGTGTTTTTATTAAATATTATTTTGTTACAATTAATCTGTAGCTTCTCAATATGTGTGAGAAACCTGCAGCGCATATCGCAACTGTGAAAACAAAGTTGCTTGAACATTATAAAGATGACATTATTATTACAACTAATAAAAATAGAATTACTACTGTTTGTTTTAAAAACGTTGGTCATGCTACACTAAGTAATTCTTGGTATGAGCAAAAGAATGCTGATGAAAGTAAAGAAAAGTTGAGAATTATCAGCAAAGCTGCTGATATTTTAAGAGAAGATATTGCTTGTATGGTTTACGAAAATTCTTACTATCCGAAGAGCATTGGCTTTTTAAACGATGTTGAAGTTGTGGTAGCCCAAACGTTACAAACTTTACTTCATGGTATTATTATGAAAAATGAAAAAACTAATACTGATGTATTAAGAAAAAAGTGCACATCAGATTATTTCTTGCATTAAGCCACGCTCATTTATCTCGTCATTAAAACTAAGCATTGCTTCCTTCATTTTTAAAAAGATTGGTTCTAAACATTTAATTGAATTAAATTAAGAGGAATTTGTTCCTCTTATAGTGATGTTAAAACTTTAGAAACATCTCTTGTAATGGCAACACCAGATGAAATCAATCCTATTGCATTTATGCAATTTGTTTTTGATAATTGCGACTTTAACATTAACACTATCGATGGCTTTAACACATTTCATCATATGACAGGTATTAAATGCATAACTCCAGAACAATGTGTCCTCGATACATTAAAAACTGTCAAAAAAAATGAATCGTATGAAGCAATCAGCACTTGTTGAAAAAAAGGGTGTTGTCCAAGTAAAACCATTTGAATTTGTTGGTGAATCAAGTTTAGGCAATTACGTTTTTAAAAATTTGTATGAATTATACAATTCAAAAAAGTATAATGGTCTCCCATCAAGTGATTTCGTTTGGATGGTGGGCAAGTTTTTAGATCAACACAAAGTTCCTGGGTGGCAGGGATATATGGAAAAAATTTTTAATCATGAAGATTTTGCTGTGACAAAAATCTTAGCCACACCATTTATTATGGCACCTCCATAATAAACTTATTGTTCCATATTGAAACAATATATACTTGTCTAAACATGGCAATTGAAGAAGCTGATAAAATAAATGTACACACTGTCTTTGTAACTTTTGACCTTCCATTATTATGAAAGCTACTAAATTAGTTTTGTCTGATGGA
Source organism: Magicicada septendecula (assembly GCA_034769895.1). Taxonomy (NCBI): domain Eukaryota; kingdom Metazoa; phylum Arthropoda; class Insecta; order Hemiptera; family Cicadidae; genus Magicicada; species Magicicada septendecula. Next base: position 80,479,368 of record CM068368.1, on the reverse strand, counting down.
CCAGGTGGAGAACTTCACAGAATTGTTGTAAGACTTGGAGGTTTTCATCTTTTGATGTCATTTTTGGGATGTTTCGGATTTATAATGTCAGATAGCGGTCTTAAAGAATTATTATGCACAATATATGCACCTAATTCAGTGGATCACATTTTAAAGGGAGATGCTTTTGCTAGAGCTGTTTGGGTATATCTTTTAGTTCAATTAGCTCTCTCGAAAGTTATTTAAAAAAAATGTAGATCTCACTGATGATGAAATATATGCTGTTAATCAGATATTTGAGAATTTTACTGATAAAAAAAAACAAAGTGCGAAAAAATCCGATATCAAAGAAAATGTTTATTTCAAAAATATTGCAAGTAAATTAGAAAAGGAATTAAAAAAACAAAGAAGAAAATGGCCCAACAGCTAAGTTGTGGTTGCAATACTTCCACTTGGTCACTTTAATGAAAACCCTCATTGAAGCCGAAAGAAGTGGCAACTGGGAAATGCACTTATATACTATTAAATCAATGATTTTCATGCTAGTGGTCATCATCATTATGCAAAAGCATGCCAAATTTATCTACAAGAAATGTCTCAACTAAAGAGCAAAATGAAACCTTCCGAATATAATGAAAAATTTGTGCAAGGATATTTTACAATTAGAAGGAATGAAAATTTTTTTCTGGGACCTGGAGTGACATGTCTATCGAACAATCTACCAACAGAGAGTTTAAAGTTATTGGTGGGCCAGTTTACCGAGGTTGTACTGATGATGTATTAACTTCATTTGTTGTTACTAGGCCATTTCTTTCGAATATCTGCATATCATTGGAAGATTACAGCGGTTTACATTTTCAAACTATACTCCGGGCCACCTTTTGAGCAGACTAAAGTGGAAGTGAGGGAGTAGGCCAGGGGAAGGTGCGGGTGAAAAGGGCAGCACCTACGGTGTTGTCAGATGGTAGGGGAGGGGAGGGGGGTGCAAGCCTGTCAGCACGAGTTATGGCAATGCTGTCGCCAAGGCAGAGCTGCCGCACTTACTTACTCTGTGAATATCTTGACCACGTGGGTGAGCATGTTGACAGCTGTGCTGTATTGTAGTGCTAGAGCACAACTTTGAATAGCGCGCCGGTTCATTTGGCAACCAAGGCGAGTGTGACGAGGCGACGACATCACTTCCGCTTTAGTCTGTTCAAAAGGTGGCCCGGAGTATAGTGAACAGCATATATTGATTTAAGAGAATCTTGAATTTTGAGAAATGATGCAGATCTTATAAAACTATCTGAATGGTTCTCAGTACATGATCCTTGCCCCACAACTAAGGAAATAATGTCAATTGGTACTGGAATTTTTGGCAGTGCTGCGATCAACTGTTATGCAGCGAAAACTGTAGGAGAGGCGAGTATCATGAGAATGGTTGGTAAAATGTTTAAAGATGTGAAACTCAAGAGATCTGATAGAGTATGCTCACTTAGTACAGTGTACTCTTCTGTAAAAATAGATGATAAAATTGTACCGATTGATCCTTTTTTGATGTATCAACGAATGTTGTTATTAAAAAAATCAGATACTGATCTCAAAGAGTACTTTAATTTCGAACTTGCCCTATATCCACTATCTCTTTTCAAACAATGTGAAATGAGAAAAAATAGTAAAATCTGCATTATATGAAGAATTTGAAAATTGCAGGTTAGAAGTCAATGTGATTAAAAATACTGATTTATTCGTAACTGATGGAGGCTTTTTATTACATAGAGTAAAATGGACTAAGCAGTGCAAAACTTACCAAGAAATCTGTAACTTGTATGTTAAATATGTTAAAAAATATTATTCTTCAGCTTGCATAGTCTTTGACAATTATGGTAATACCGAAAGTACAAAAATTAGTGAACAGAAAAGACGTTATAGGGCTAACAAATGTTTGGAATTCACCATAAAAGAAGATACTCCTGTAACAATAAATCAAGAAAAATTTCTATCAAATGAAAGTAACAAAAAACAACTAATAAAAATGCTCTCTGATGTGAGCATCAAACAAAATATCGAAGTAAAGCAATCTGATGCAGATGCTGATACGCTCATTGTTAACACTGCAATTCAAAAATCGAGGAGTAACATTCAAGTAGCTATTGTTGGTGAATATACTGATCTTCTTGTCATCTTAACTGCTTTCGCACCCGAAAATCGTAATACAGTATATACTTTTTAAAACCCAGAGCATGTAAAGTTCCTGATAAAAAATTTTCCTCTAACAAAATGCAAAAAAAATCTAAAAACAAAAGATTGTATATTATTAGCACATGCGTTCAGTGGCTGTGATACAACTAGTTGCATTTTTGGTAAAGGAAAAAAACAAATTTTAAAATTGTTAGAAACTGAAGTTTTATTAGAAAATGTTATTGAAACTTTTAATAATTCTGAAGCAGATGCAGAAGAAATAAGACGTTGTGGTGAAATTTAATTTTTATTCTTATATGGTGAAAAAACGACCAACAAATCATTAAATCGTTTAAGATGTGATTTATTTAAGAAATCTTTGAAAAAACAATCACCAAAGTTGGAGTCTTTGCCACCGACAGAAGATGCGGCTAAGCAACATTCATTTCGAACTTATCACCAAATTCAACTTTGGCTTGGAAATGTTAAAGAACCTCAAAAGTGGGGGTGGCAAAAAGTTAACGGGTTTTACGAGCCAGTGCGAACATTCCAAGGTCCTGCACCTGATACTATTTTGAAGCTTATATCTTGCGGATACACTGGAGATGCAGCTGTAAAACAGCAGGATTAAAGTGTACTTCAATATGCAAAAATTGTCAAGGAACCGAATGCCTCAATCATTCTTATGAAGAACAATTTATTCCTGAATTAGATGTGCTTCAAGATTTTGAGTCAGAAGGTATTGAAGATGAAAATATTGAAAATGAAAATGAAGGTAATAATTTTGTAAATGAAGATGATTTCCTGGAAGTGAGTATCTAAACTATTATGAATAAAAAATAGTACAGTTGTATATTTAGCATTTTTTTCAGGAGGAGATGGAATCAACTTAATATATCATCTTCACATGCAAACTGTTATTTAAAAAAAAAAAAAAACAATAAAAAAATAATAATAATTATTATTATAATGTATATTTTTTGTATAATGTTACAAATTTTTGTAAAATAAATCAATTTGTTGATTTGTAAAGTTTTTTTGGTGTATTTCTAATATATTCCTGCATGAATGTACTACATTTTGACAAATTAAAAAAATATATAAAATTAAAAAAAATTTCTAGGTCGCTTAGTATTGATCGGAGATAAAAATTGTAAAGAGCAAAAATACAGAAAATTACTTAAGCTACAACTTTCGTTTGAAAATTTTTTTCATCCGACTAATAGTTTTCAAAAAAATAGCGAAAACCCGTTTCACCCCACCTTCACCCCCTCCCACCAGTGCCCTACCTAGTTCGTCAGACTCTTTTGATTTTTTAAGTACATTTGTTTAACTACCTGTCTGCAAAATTTCGTTGCCTTACAAATAATCTTTTAATACATCCACTATTTTTACTGTACTATGATTCATGTAACCTGACAGCAAGTAGACAATATAGTTGTACCTAGTAATGCCTGCCTATTCTTCGTAAGTACTGGCTGTGAACAGTATTACCAACAGACCATATAATTACTAATTTTATTATGTCTGTATATATTGTGATTTTATCTACAATTTTTAATTTGATTTTGTATCGGCCATCAAAGGACCACATGCCAATTTCAATTCTTTATTCCTTGTTCTTTTATTTTTCTCTAATATTCTTTCATCTTTTCACTATGTCTCTTCTTCCTGTCTTCAGTTCACTTTGAACCTGCATTTTTCTCTCTCCTACCCTGTACTCCTTCCATTTTTAACACTTTTGCCCAAAAAACTTCTATTTCAATTGCTTCTTTTGGGTTAATATTATTTTTTTCTAAATCCTTTTTGACTTCTTTAATCTAACTTGATGTTGACTTCTTTCCCCACAGATATTTGAAGAGCTGCTTCGTTAACCTATTGTCCTCCAATCTATATAAATGTCCAAAACATAATAGTCTTCATTTTCTCATTGTTTCTATTATATTTTCTATACTTTGATATATTTCATCATTACTTCTAAATTTCCAACCTTCTGAAGTTTTTCGTGGGCCTAATATTTTCCTAATAATTCGTCTTTCCAATATTTCTAGTTAGTCTAAATTATAATTCAGTACTACACGTTCACTTGCATATAGACATTCTGGCTTCACTATATAACTCTTTGAAAACTACTTGTTTGTTGGAACAACTGCACCACGTTTGGATGGCGACAAATATAAAGATTTTTGCGAACTATAAAGATTTATTGAGAACTGCACCACTCAAATTTATATTATTAATTATTACCTGGGCGCCAGAGCAGGAGATCTCAGGTTTGTTTATGAAATAACAACAAACTGTTCAGATACTAATAATTGTATTGTTAGATTCTTGTTACTGAATACATCTTAGACTTAATCATTACTATCATCTTTATAGTTAATAACAACAAAAGAATTTATTAATATTTCTAGTTCACAGCTTCTTCGAACTCAGATTAATCAAGTATATTCAAAGGAGTACTTAGTAGATTCAATTTACTCCATTAACAAACTTAAATCATCGCTATCAATTAAACAAACATATATGTGTATATATAAGTATATCTATCATCAATTCTTAACTGCTACGACTTCTATACTATTCAATCTATATTTAATTATTTAATTCATTTATCGTTTCAATAATTATTAGTATTGGTTTCTTACTTTGCTATATCATAAGTCACCCAAACATGTCGTCTAGCATAAATTGAATGTTTAGTATCTGAACATCGTGGGTCTTTTTAAAATGAGATGAGTGTATTGAGATATGAAATTTATGTTAATCAATTATATTGTAATTTATAAATGAGACATTGTTACTTGTTGCAGGATTCCTGATAGGCGAATGACGACTTGTAGTCTTGCGTTAACTATCACACGACACTTTCACTGATCACGCTTTATTAACTTTCTTTAACCACATCACACGCTCGCGTTATTACTATACGTCACGCACAAATAAATAATATACTTCTTGCTGCAATCTACGCGCACAAGTTAAACATCTTCTGGTCCGTACGTACTATCACGCACATATATAAAATAAACTTCTTGATGACTGTAATTCTTTCTCAACTATTGAACTGAATTGATCTATTGATTTGTACTTAGAGTAATATTATTAAAATTGCTCACATCGAGTGACGCAGGTTTCGCGTGTTTTGCGTGAAAATTAAACTTAGACTCCCCCGTTGTGGGCTCCGCGTGTTATTTTTATAGTTTCTTCAATTCTACCCTCACTACATCTTCTGTTGATCGTTCCTTATTGGTCTTACATTCAAAATTTTGCTGGTATTTTTGAATGTATCCAGTCTGGTGTCGTATCTCTTTCGCGCTCACTACTGACGCTATTGGTGATTGGTTCCCAAAGTGCGGGCAATATTTTTACGCGGGTGTTCGTTATACTCCCTAAAAAGTGACGCGACTTTCTAAAATCGTCATATTTACTGGCGTGGCCTCTTTTGTCTGTTGAAGGACACCGTACCGTTAACCTAACGGTATATAGGCGTTTTTTGCTAGTTTTACACTACAAAACAATTTATGTGTTTACGACATGTCTTATAGTATTATAATATTATATTATATTACTATAAGACATAAGGTGTCTTAGGTCTATTATACATATTTTTGCCGGCGCCGGTCTGTCGCACAGCCGAGCCTCTTTAGATTCACTATTCAATTATAACTTTACTTAAAACTACGTACATTTCAATACTTTAATTTATCATTAATGTTTATATTTATCATTAAATTTTGCTTACTTATTATAGGTATCTATATACATATTAAATTATGATACTGTTATACAGTATCGTTTCAACTACTGTACTGTAATGCCTTAGTTTCGCATTTTTAGATACGCACTTTTTATTGTAAATATCCTTAGTTATACCATATGCCCTTTCCATCTTATGAAGCCTTTCTTCTATAGCAGATTTTTCCAAGTCATTCTCTTGAATTGTCTCTCCTAGATACTTAAATTTTCGAACCCTCTCTATTCGACCAATATCTGTTACCAAGAATTTTGGTGCGTTTTTAATGTTTGTGAGAATTTGTTTTTTTCTGAAGAAATTCTTAAGCCTGTTCTACTGGCTATGTCCTCTAAAAAATTTACTTGTGTTACTGCAGATGTCAGATGTTCAGAAAGTATAGCAAAGTCATCTGTGAATGCCAAACAGTTTATTTCAATATGTTTGTTCCTTCTTCCCATCATGATTGGTGACATTTTGCATTCATTTAATTTTTCATTCCAAATTCTCACTACTTTCTCCAGGACACAGTTGAAAAGAATTAGGGATAAACCATCACCCTGTCTTACACCTGTATTTATTTTGAACGGTTGAGATATATCTCCCATGAATTTTATTTTTGAGACTGTGTCCGTAAGGGTTTCACGGATTAGATTTGTATCTTTTTTATTTAATATAATTTTTATCTTTATTAATTTTTATCTAAATTTGAATTTAGTCAAAAAGGCAACAGTAGGCCACAATGTAATATAACATAAATCAAGAGCAGAAAACTCAATGGTTGGCTGAATTTTGAACATAGAGAATTAATATAGCAAGTTGTCGCATTCTAAGATGGGACAGACATCCCATTTACATTCTAAGATCCCAAAACTGGAGGTACCTTTTGATTCACCATAAACATCTATGAGCACCATGAAAAACTCTGAATGCTAATATTTGAAGCTCAGCATATCTGACATCTTTTTTACATCTGCACTCTACGTTGACCATAAGTGGTATAGCAAAATTGAAAGTTAACGGCATGGAAATGCGCGAAACTCTTACAGTCAGAGGGGAAAGGCGATGTGGTGGGAGTCACTGTGAGATGTGAGAAGAGAATTGTTGTTATCAGAGACGGTGCTGCCAACCTATGAACATTATTTCTAATAATAACAAAAACTCGCGCCTGTTAAGGTTTGTTTGTAAATGTCGCGAGTTTGTCTAAACCTTTGTCTAAACAAAGAATTTTATATTCAAAGTCGATTATGCTGAAATAACGTAAATAAAAGAGTAAAGTCTTTCAGAGCGTAACAGGTATACTATAAGTCTGCACCGTGATACATAAATGGAAAAAAAGAGCAGAGATTGCAGTTATTTTTATTCGTAAGGACATAATAAGATTTTAAAATAGGTCCAATCGACATGATAATAAGTTTGTTTGTTTGTCACCACGAATCTCTATCTGTGTGTGTGTGTGTGTGCATACAGTCACACAGCTGGGTTTAAAAAAAGAATTATACGTTTATTGTTTCCAACGTAAATCAAATAATAATAATACTGTAATTGTATTACTATACAAATCAAGCAAATGATATGTACTGTTCACACGTATCGGAATTTGTTGCTGTTACATATCAGAATGTTTTATAAACATATCTGAGTGTTATCTGGTTCTGTCATTGTGTACTGCTGATACGTAAAAACCTACAGCCTTTCTGACAGTTCTTATCTCAATGGAATTTGCAAACTGTATACTTCCACTCCTTAACTACACAAGACTATCTCTGCAGTTTATCATCACATAAAGGAACATGTTCCTCGTATTATTTAATTGCAAGAATCTTTTTAATCTTGGACAACACAAAACTGTTTATTATTATTTCCCGTGCTTGACTAACTTTCCTGCCTTTGCTAGTTGAAGGAGAAGTATTCATTTTAACAAATCTTATTACTGGGTGATAACACAAATAATTACGATAATACGTAATTACAGAATAAAAACTACCAATAACTAAACTAAAAAGTTAAATAACTAATAAAAACGAGTGACTGTAAAACGATACAATTAATAATAAATTCAAATAATAATAACAATTGCAAGATTGAGATAATACATCACACAGTAACTAACAATGTACAGGTAACTAAAACATCACACGCAAAGTTGGCAACACCTTCACTTGTATACCAGCTGATCCTCCGTTACCCTACTGCCATTCACAATTTCAAAGTGGACTCGTCCATCCATAAATTGGTTTCTGCGCATATGCCCTTAACTTTCAATTTTACTATACCAGTGTGGTTCCTGTTTAAATCTAATTTCAACTCTATATCCTAATAGCTTCACATGCAATTTATCGGTAGAAAGTAGGACGTCTTTAACTGGAAATCTGTGCATCAGTGTTAGGGTGCAATGATCACATGTAGAGTAATATTTTACTTGTAATGCTGACCATGAGTGATATACTGTATAGTCCCAGTTTAAATCTAATTTCAACTCCATATCCTAATAGCTTCACATGCAGTGGCGTAGCTAGGCTTTTTGGCGCCTGGGGCAAGGAGATCGTCAGCCGCCTCGCCTTTACAATTAAAAAGGGACAACAGAGCAAAAATGAAGGTCCATCTAATAAACAAAGTAATTAGTAAATCCAAAATGTAGATTTTTGTATGAAAGGACGTCCAGCAAACGTCTTAAGAATAATTGTTACATCAAAATTAAGAAATTACATGGTATTATAATATTACCGGTAGTTAGTTTGTATACATTTATTAGTAACAAATGTAGACTATAAAAAATGTAGCAACATAAAAAACCTTTTACATAAAAATATTGTAATAAATATGCAAATTCCTTGTAGGTCTAAAGCGCATCGTCAAAACAATATCCTAAAGCAACATGCAAAACCTACACTAAACTAAAAAAGCAATATCCTAAACTACACTAAAAATAATAATAACTTACCATTACTTTAATGGTTAATGGTTCTGTCTTCTATCAATAAACGCTTAATATTTGTTTTTAATATTTAACAAATATTTAAAACGAGACATTTTAAAATGTAACTTTCTTTGCCTTAATTGCTGCAAAGTCGGATATTAAATCACTATAATCTAAAGACAAAGCAATGTCGTTTTCAGTTGAAAGTATCCCTAGATTTGATACCCTGTCATGAGATATTTTTGATCGTAAGCATGATTTAATCAATTTAAGTTTACTAAACGGTCTTTCGCAAGAAGCCACAGACACTGGTACAGTAAGAACATTTTTTAAAGCTGTTTTGTAGGCTTCTTTGAAGAAATGTCTTGTAGCAGGCCCTGAGTTGTAAAGTCCATTTGTTCTCCGTCAACTTTTGCCCTTTTTAATAAAAGTATGACGTCTTTTAAGTCACTGATCAATTCTACACTGTTTAGGTCATGTGGATAAAGTTTTGCAAGGACTTTGTACTTAACATTGGGAAAGCTGTTCCTTAAAATGTATATCCCCATAATTTACGTACACCTCAAATTTACAGAGGAACCCAAAGCATTTCCTTAACTCTTTTATGTTAGAGAAACGGCTTGAAATTTCGGCTTACAATTTCTATTAGAAAACATTGCATTTCTTGCCAAACGGTTAATGCAGGATCGTCTGCATACTCCCCTGCCCAGAAAAAGAGCAATGTCACAAAATTAAAGTAATGTCACAAATTAAAGTTTTCTATCACATTAATTATTAATGCTGCATCTTCCCTCGTATCAATTGTTTCAGTCGGTGTATCCCTCAGTTTCTCCAGTGCAGCGATCACTTCATCCAGCTGAGTGGATATTGCTTTCATCGCATCTGCTTTTGAACTCCACCTGGTATCACAGTGTCCTTTTAGAGTAATATTTATGAATACAAAGTCTTTAAAAACACTCCATTTATGAGTGGAACAGAAAAAGAAGGTGAATGTACGTTCTACTGTCCCAAAAAATGTCACTGTTTGAACATTTGCATTAGCTGTGTGAACTCCATCCAAGTCAAGTGAATGGTTGTCACAAGGAACAAACAAAACTAGTGAATTAAAGTCTAATATTCTCTTCTGAACTACTGAATGGATACCAGCTATTGTTGATTGATTGTCATACGACTGACCTCTGCAATCGCTAAGATTCAATCCATGTCCCTCAAGCTTACTTGTACTAGATTCTGTGATCCCCTCACTGTTTTGACTTCTAAAGGAATAAAATCTATGAAGGCTTCCTTGATATCAACAGAATTGCATTTAATTTCGACAAATCTGATAATCTGACACATTTGTTCTACATCTGCAGTATCTGGTGTTGTATAAAATATAATACTAAAGTACTTCGCCTTCTTATATGCAGTAATAATATATTTGCACACTCCTTCTTCTAACAGGCTTATTATTTCATTTTTAATGGCTGGCGAAAGGTACAATATATACCCAGATTTACGAGAGACTGAATCCAAATGAGATCTCATGACAAGGTCAAATTTAGCCAAGTATTTTAGCAAAGCCAGAAAGTTTCCGGGATTTGGATCATTAGTAATTTACTCTCGATATCCTCTCAGTGCCAGATTTTGTTATGCAAGAATTTGTACTGTGGCAATGACCTGTTCGAGGACTTCTTTCCATGACATAGCTGATTTACTCATTTGTTCCTAAAGTAGATCATCAATAAGTTTTCCTTTGTTTAAAGAACATTCCGATTCCTTCCAATCCAAAAACGCAGAGCAATGAGCAGGACTATTTTCATAATCCTGAATACGGTGATTTAACTTTCACCACGATGAAAACCCATTTTTGCTATTAAAATGGCTTCTTTGATAGTTTTATTTTGTGGAAATAAAGTGCAACAAAATCAAAATAGTTTTTTAGTTGGAGAAAAACACATTTAAGTGCGATTTACCTTATCATAATGAACAGTATTTACGATGCTTAAGTATAAATAGACTAATACAGTTTATCACGCGAAGTTTATGACAGACAAGCTGGCTGGTCGTGCTTCTTTTATGAAAGGAATAGTCATATTAAAGAAACAAGTTGTTTGTAGTTTTATAAACTGATAACAATTTTTTCTAGTCTATGCTCACTTTGCCGCCCTCTATGCTGCTCGGGGCAGTTGCCGCCTTGCCCCCCCCCCAGCTACGCCTCTGTTCACATGCAATCTCTGTGCATCAGTGTTAGGATGCTATGATCACATGTAGAGTAATATTTGACTTGTAATGCTGACCATGAGTGATATACTGTATAGTCCCAGTTTAAATCTAATTTCAACTCTATATCCTAATAGCTTCATGTGCAATTTATTGGTAGAAAGTGGGACGTCTGTAACTGGAAATCTCTGTGCATCAGTATTATGGTGCAATGATCACACATAGAGTAATATTTTACTTGCAATAATATAAAAAAAAAAGTTTTATGATTCAAAATTAAATACCTTTTATAACATAATGAACATGGAATGTACATGGAAACACATGATTTACTAGAGAAGATTTAATTTACAATAAATTAAATTACACTGTAATAAAAATGTCAAGACAAGTGTTCTTTGTATACAGTTATATATATTACATTAATAACTACATTATACCACATAAAACAATTCTTTGTTTTGTCTTTTCTTAAACACAGTAATGGTAAAACTGCCAGACATAGAAAAAAAAATGCAAAAATATTTTAAAGGGAAGACAGACATTAACAATTTTATAATTTACTACGAAAAAATTTAAAATAATTGGGACGGGTCTTAAATCATGTTTTAATGATCAGCTTACAATTTATTTAAGTAAAAACTGAAGATAGAGGTATATTTGCAAAACATATTTTCTTATAATTTTTGACAAATATATATTTTCATATTGTTTATACTTTTAATAAATTATAAAATAATATAAATCATATTAAAACATTAACACAGAATACTGAAAGATAAAAGCTAATATTTGTTCTGGGGAAAAGTCCAAATCCAGGTTGAGCTGTTTGAAAATAGCAACCTGTTTGAAAATAATCTAAAATTTTATAAGAACAGTCAAGTTTCAGAACAGTCCATTCTATGTTACAATGTCTTTATATTACAATGTTAACAAAATGTATAGACATTAGGTGTTGCGGGAAAACATGATACAATTAACTATAAACATGGTTGGGTCTTCAGGTACACTAAAAGTAACATTACGAGCAGATTTCAGAGATTCTGGAAGACCATGTATATATGTCTGGCAGTAATATTCAGTAAACTGAATATTCAGTAATTTTATTATAAACGAAACAGTTGACAATGTTTATAATCACTGAAGCAAAAATAAAATAATTTTACTTATATACAGTAGGAACCAAAACAGTTAATTTTTTTATATACATATACATAACTATATATAAATATATACTTATGTACATAACTATATGTATGTATATATACAAACATATACATCCATACATATTCAGCACAAGAGTTGATTACATACAATCATCACCATAGTCAACAAGACTATTCTGAGCAAAATGTCATGTCTGGAGGGAATACATATCATTTTTTTAAACATTTTAAATGATCTAGTATATATATAAACATCTACATATTTATTTAGGTGTATTTTGTGTGTGTATATTTATATATACATATATGTAGTGTATAATAATCACACTCTGAAAAAATTCTTTTCTTATTTCATTTGTATACTATGTTAGGACAAATATCCACTGGATCATCGATGAGAATGCACAGTGTTCTTCAGACTTGAAGTAAATCATGCTTTTGATTTGTTCTGAGTAAAATTTATACTAGTATTCCAATAAGATTCACATAATATTACTGTTAACCAATAACAACACGAAATGTATAAACTGCGATTAAACAATTGTTCAAATCTGGTTTTCTATACTCTCATTTTTGATTTCATTTGTCAGATTTAGTTAATCCCACAATAAGTCAACTAACTTTACACACACTACACAATCTTCAGAAAGTCAAGTTACAGACATTTTGAAGAGGGCAATACTTGTATGAACGTATGCAAATACATGGTTTCAGATGGAGAAGAAAAATTATTTGAAATCCATTGGGTGTCAAAACAGATTGTGAAGTACACGGTTTTGAGAGGCATCGGTAAAAAAGATAAAACAATTCTTTTAAAGTAAAAAGGAGCAATTCTTTTATATTCAAACAAAAATATAAAACTTATATTACTGTACGTGTAATCATGGCTTTACAGTTACCTTAAATGTGAATTATTGTAAAACAGTAGATTTTGTGTAACAGAATGTGAAAGCGCGTGAAAGCGCATACACACACACACACGCACACAACTTTTTGCTTCCAAAACAAATATTTATTAGAACACAGCAAATGCTGCCAGAACGTTTGATAGAAGTAACCAATATTATATTGCCCTGCATGATTTGACAGCATGTCTTACTCCTTAAAAATTTATGTGTTAAGTTTTGTATCAGTTTTTAACAAATAACCTCATAGTAAGCCAAGTCACAGGACTGTGGCCAAGTCGTTGTCATCAGTAATATGGTTAAGGTTTCTCAAACTGTATGATACCCATAAGGATAAAAAAATAAATTTGTGGCTTACAGAATAATATAACACAAAAATTTCAATGACATCTAAACCTCTACGAATCCATGAACATGTAACTGGTCTTTCACCAGGTTACTTTATAGGATATTTTTAAGTTATCATTGTGTTTGTTTACAAACATTAATAAAAATCTCACTATTATTCTGAATTACACTAACATTATCAGTGTGACATGACAAACACACGTTAATATACAATGTTAATTCTAACAAAGAATCATTCAAAGTTCATCAGATTATCACAATATCTCCATTCATTCACAAAAAATAATTGAATTGCTCCGTCCAACAACGTTGCAAACGCCAACATTTCCAAAACGCAGGTTTTGTTGAAACAACGTTGCAAACGACATTCTGAATCGTGTGGGGTATTTTTTGTTTGAGAAAGTTTACGTTGGGTGCCCTGAAAGAAGCCTACAATCTCCCGCATGTTTAGTTCCGCGGCAGCAACAACGTTGTAAGCGCCTAACGTTGCCTTCCCAGTCAGGCATCATGCTGGCACTTGGCGACGAAAAACGTATAAACAGTGGAAGAAAAAGGAAGACTTGTGTGTCATCATGGAAGAATAAGATTAGAAAAGTTTCAAGGGACTCTGGAAATCCATACATATTATCACGGAAGAAGCCAGTACTAGGAAAATTGCCCCCAACTGACATAAGCTCAACAACGTTGTAACCGCCACCTGTTGCAATGCACTAGCTGATACACAGAAAAAAGTTTTGTCAGCTTGCAGTTGCTCCACACTCATATTTTTGAGCGGCTATTCTGAGAATCAAGTTTGCGTGTGTAGGATGGTATGTATAAGAGAGCTCGTGCTATGCGAAAGCGGTTGCCGCATGCGATATTTGCAAATGAACACTCACGTGAATACGTTCCTCAGTCGCTAAAACAGATTGCCGTTCCACCGCTTTCTTCATTTCTTAAGGAACTGATTTTAGCTGACAAAACTTTTTTCCGTGAGAATACATGCGTTTCTTTAGGGATTTGAATACTAGCTGTACATGTATGAATATAAAATGAAGTTGATCTTTTTTTTATTTTGAAGCTAATATAAAGTAGTAAAAATCTGGGCATAGCCATCCATGTATCTATTAGCAATAAGTTTTTATGGGTATCAATATTTAAAAAATTTTAAATTTAAATTTTTAAAATATATTACATAAAAATTTGAATACTTTCAAATTTTTATTTTTTATTAAGATTTATATAAAAGGCTGTATAAATCATAGGAAGATGGTTATGAAAAAAAAAGCAGAGGCGTCATCATGCATCCTCAAGTACGTAGAAATACACTTCACTGAAGCCAGGTGAGGCACATGTTTTGATTTTCTGGTCTGATCGATGTATTGGTCAGAATAATAACTGGTGGTTGATTGCCCTAATGCAGCATCTAGAGGTGGTAAAGTACTTTTCATCAGTAGAACAAAAGTTTATGACCACTGGTCATAGCTTCCTCCCATGTGACCGCAATTTCGCTGTCTACGAGAGAGCAAAAAAAGGGACCATGTGTATCCCTATGCACTGGGTAGAGGTAATTGCCAATGCCAGTCCCAGCAGGTTTGAAGTGTGTGTTATGGGAACAAACAACTTCAAAGATTTGAGTGTTGTTAAAAATTCTCTGCGTAAAGGGAGTTATATAAGATTACTGAACAGGTATGGTATCAAATAGCTTCTGATGAGCCTACAACATTATGCGGCAGAACTTCACACAATGTCCTTCAGCTGTGGGAAACACATAGAATTGCTAAGAAAGCTCAGGGAAAGGGGCGGAAGAAAGTTTCCACCAGTTAAAGTAGCGCGATTTTGCAACTTGTAAGGCGAGTGCCTTCCAATTAAACGGGCCAAGAAAACTGACTTGGAAGATACGTGCCAATATATTCGTGAGGAATTTGTTGAATTGTATAACAACCTTTGAGGTGAATAAACATTGTTTTGGACTTACTTATTTACATACTTGAATGTCTTAATAGCTATTTTGAAAGTTTTTATTTGTAATGACCAAGTTAAAATGTTTACTCATTTTCTCAAAAAATTATTTTAAGTTGACAATTTGTGTGTGTGTGTGTTTCATTCAAGAAATATGTACTTAAGAAAATTGTATTCATTTTATCCCTAGTTTCAAATAATATAATCGATAGGTACAATGTGCAACAACGTTGTAACCGTCAGGCGCCTACAACGTTGTTGCTCTATAAGGAGGTTAGTTTTTTATATATTTCTTAAAATAAGTGAACCACATTCATGTGGGACTATAAAATACTCTTTTCAAAATTGTTACAATATATTACGGCTAAAAAACTAGCCAAAAGGTATATACAACATATGACAAACACTTTTTACCGTTTTTTGAAAAATTGTACTTTTGGCACTTGCAACGTTGTTGGGTGGAGCAATTCAATTATAAAATGAATTGTTAGCATTACAGGTAAAAGTTTCAAAAAGGGCAACCACACACCAGGACATTTTGTGGACAACACACAGTAAATTACAATATGAAATTTAATTGAAAAAATAAAAGCGATTGAGTATTATTATTATTATTTTCCTTTTGTAATCATGGCTATAATTAATTAAAAAAGAATTATTTTATCTACACAATTACAAAACATCAGTGAAAATCAAAATGAAACCCATTGTTAAATTTAGTCTACAATTGTATAAATACAGGGCTATTAATTTTTAAATATTTTACAGGCATATTTTTACTATTACAAGTTACTTTTATACCTCAGTTGTCTATGACAAGGCTGGACAATGTGTGATCCCCAGTGCATTTTTGTATGATTGTTGTTTAAGCTGAAATGCAAATTACGTTTAACATCTAATTTTAAAAATTTTAAATCTATGTTTCCATTTGAGTTGCCTATTCTCTACTATGCCTGATTGAATCAACTAATTTTTCTTATAAAACATATTTGTTTCTCAATTCAGTGTGAATTGTTTAATTTTAACCAATATTCTGCGCATTTATGCAACATTTGAATGAACGAAAGTAGTTGAATTTACATACAATTAAAAATATGTGTGGACGAGTGTATGCAATATCCATGCCAATGTAGACATGCATGTGATATGTTTACAGGAATATGAGACAGGAAGTATACATGAATGGGGCAAATAAAGTGTGTTGTTGCCCCCAGAATGAATGTTTACAATACAAGTAATCTGGGACTACAAAGTCAGACAGCCGTAATCTGTCTGACATGAATATTATCAAAGAAATTCATGTGAATTATATTTAACAATGTGAACTAAAAAATATGTTGTGATGTTTAAAAAAAACATTAATAATATAGATGAATCATGTGTACTCTCTCTCTTCCCCCCTCACCCCCCCACACACGCACATCTGTACACATGCGTATAAGTGAATTTGAATGAAATATAAACTTTTAGTCTTTAGTCATATGTATACAAAGTGAAAAAAGGAAATACAGTTATAAAAAAAGTATATATATATATATTTTTTTTTTTTTATGAACAGTTCTTCAAATATTAACTATTTCTGCAAGTCAAATTACATTCTTGGATTTCGTTGTCCATGACGTGTCGGTTGATTAACTAAATATAATTATAGCACTACCGACTAAATCTGACAAAGCTTCTATAAGGTAATACTTTTACATTTTTACAAATAAAAAACTTTATGTTCTGAGTCGGTAGTGCTATAATTATATTTAGTAAAATTATATTTAATTACCATCTTATATTGAATTATATTGATTAAATCAGGATCATCAGAGGGTTATATATGACCAGAAATAGTTAATATTTGAAGAACTGTTCATAATATAAAAACCTGCAAGAAACACTTAAGAGTCACTTACAATATAACAAAGGATCTTGGGTTATATCTTTCATCCAATAGATATTTGTTCACACAGCTGTCATTTTGTACACTCACAAAACAATAGAAACAGTCAGATATATCAAGATTATATATCTCTGCTGATGAGCACTAGAAATTGACTTTGTTCTTCTTGTGTTTCCTTAATGTTTGTTTCATGTTCACAGCTTATTACATATAATACGCTTGTACTATGTCTGATAAAATATTAGTACTCTTACAGATGGATATGTAAATAGTATGAATACTCTCAGATCTTACTGTGTGAAAATAAATATACATGATCTGTTACAACCTTTACATCCTGACCACTGATTCTGTTGTAACTACATGATCAGCTTGAAGCACTATGATAGTGAATTAGTAGATAAATTTTTTCGTGTTCTGACCTATTTTATGTATTATTTTTATAGACTGTATATTTATATAATTCTTTACCGTAATTTATTACTTATACAAAGTTTGCTCCTTCTGAAAACTGACTGTTTTCTCTCCTCTCTGCTATGCATTCTAACATATTTAACGATAAAAGAAACAATTTATAAATTTACTCTTTATACACTACTTTTTTGCCGATTTTACTATACTTTCTTCTATGTTAGTGAAGTTATACAGATTCCAGGAAATAGACTTTATTATATCTGGATTAACTACAGTTCTAATTCAAATTGCAAACACTATCAGATAAGAAAATTCAGACTTTTAATCAGGCACGTGTTATTACATACTCTCTCATCACTATGTTTTAGCACACACACGCATGCGCAAGCGTGCACACACACACATATGTCTGTAGTGAAGACACTTACACACAGAGCCCTACACCTACCGGATGAGGAACACAGGAAACAGAAGCTGAACACTTTGAAGGAGACGCTGTTTTTCAATGGATTACATCCCATCTGATTTAAACAACGCCATCAAACAAAAGAAGATGCAACCGGAGAAAGAAACACAAGAGTACATCAGCACCTTAACATTACCACATACAAAGGGCACAACAGACATAATACGGAGAATACTCAAGTAATAATACATCAGGACAACATTCAACACGCACATAAAAGTCAATGCCTTTCTACAAAATCCGAAGGGCCGCATACACTTAGAGGGACAAGGTGTATATCAAATACCATGCAAAAACTGCGACCGATCTTATATCGGCCACTCTAGGAGAAATATCCGTCAACGTGTCCGCAAACACGAATTGGCAGTGGTAAAACAAGAAGACAACACATCCCTAATGAAACACGTCAAAGAAACAGGACACACTTTCGACTTCAAAAACACAAAAATCTTGGCAAGAAGTAACTATAAGAAAATCAGAGAGTACAGAGAGGGCATTGAGATTTACTGGATGAGGGAGGGAGTGGTCAACGACAGAAATGAATATACTAAACTAGCGACCACGTGCAAATTCCTAACTGAACAGTTCACAAACTACACAAGCAACATATGGCCACATCTCATTCACCCACCCCCACGCTCTAATCCTCCCACGGCAAAAATCACAAGGGAAGCAAGATTTAAATCGTGCGCCGTAGTTAAACCAACATCAGTATGCCTTGAAAATGTTCTGGGATTATGGAACGAAAGATCAATATTATAAACATCACATACACGGATGTACCCAAAAACCTACTACAAAACACACACACACGTGTATGTATGAAATGTTTATTTTAGGAGACATGCTAATAGAAGATCTGTGTTTTAAGCTACAGTCTTTGAATACAAACAAACTGTATGGTGAAAAGAATATCATACATATTTTACTTGATAAAATTTGTTCTTAACATGTTGAATTACTTATGTTATCATTACTGGCTGCAAATAAAGATACATTCATACTTGCTTGTGAGACACATTACGCATGTTAATGCGTGGGCCCATCACAGCCATGCTTATCTCAATCAGACACCTGACTGCCGCAAAGTAGGTAGATGAGGTTGGATCAACTTGACCCTGAAGAACTGAAACCACAGCACAGCATGATAAATAAACACATATTTATTTATCATAGCAAAGTGAGTGCTTTTATATTGGCTATCTGGTATCATACATCAAAATGTGGAAAACTGTATATCATAAAAATTCAATAAACAAAATAATAGTAATGTAAAGATGGGTACGGAGATGTGAAAGTACTGTTACATTATCAGTGGAGTTCAGAATTCAATTCATGTCATCACAAAAAATGAAAATAAAATAGAAGACTATATGGCTAAAATGGAAGTTGCCTATATGTTGGAAAAGGCAAAAGAAAGTGAACTGCGTTCAAACTCAACTTGAAATGTTTTTCTGATTTTCACAGCAACAATGGATACTCTTCTCCGTTAGCAGGACCCAACTCTATTTCAGGAAAGCTCTTCAGATGAAGTCAGAATTAAAATGTGAAGTTTTAAAGCTATTTAAGGCTGGTAGACATCTCCAAAGCACACCATGGAATCTGTCAAGTTGATATAACATGACTTTAAGAGCAGACAATGATGGGTACGTACCTTGCTCTAACATACTTGATGTGTGTATTTTTTTACTTCCATGTTCCTTAAGGAAATGGAAGTATGGTGATGGGAAAAAAAAATCGTGTTCGAGATTATTGCAGATTCTGATTGTACTACACTCAAAACATGAAAAAAAGTCATTTTTCGAAAAGTGCGTGTGTGTGTGTGTGTGTGTGTGTGTCTGTCTGTCTTCTGTCTGTGTGAGTGTCTGTCTGTCTATCTATAGATTTTTTTCTATGGCAAACGATAACAGCCGCAAATTCAAACACAATCAAATAATATTTTACATACAGCCCTGAATTGTAGAGTTCTCAATACCTATTGATTTTGGTAAAGATCGGTTACGGGAATAGGGTAGTTTACCTGCAACGTTTTATGTTTTAACAAGGGTATTTTCTATGGCAAACGATAACAGCCGCAAATTTAAACAGAATCAAATAATTTTTTGTATACTGCCCTGAATTATAGAGTTCTCAAGACCTATTGTTTTTGTTGAAGATCGGTTAAGGGAAAGGGGTAGTTTACCTGACATATTTTTTGTTTTAACAAGGGTATTTTCTGTGGCAAACGATAACAGCCGCAAATTCAAACATAATCAAATAATTTTTGTATACAGCCCTGAATTGTAGAGTTCTCAAGATCTGTTGGTTTTGGTGAAGATCGGTTAAGGGAATAGGGTAGTTTACCTGCAACATTTTATGTTTTAACAAGGATAATTTTTTGTATGACGAACAATAACTGCCGTACATTAAAACAGAATCAACTACTCTTCTGCATACCTTTTTGAATTATACAGAACTCAAGGTCTGTTGATTTTGTTGAAGATCGGTTAAGGGAAAGGGGTAGTTTACCTGACACATTTTTTGTTTTAACAAGGGCATTTTCTATGTCAAACGATAACAGCCGCAAATTCAAACATAATCAAATAATTTTTGCATACAGCCCTGAATTGTAGAGTTCTCAAGATCTGTTGGTTTTGGTGAAGATCGGTTAAGGGAATAGGGTAGTTTACCTGCAACATTTTATGTTTTAACAAGGATAATTTTTTTTATGACGAACAATAACTGCCGTACATTAAAACAGAATCAACTACTCTTCTGCATACCTTTTTGAATTATACAGAACTCAAGGTCTGTTGATTTTGTTGAAGATCGGTTAAGGGAAAGGGGTAGTTTACCTGCAACATTTTATGTTTTAACAAGGGTATTTTCTATGGCAAACGATAACAGTCGCAAATTCAAACAGAATCAAATGATGTTTTGCACACAGCCCTGTATTGTAGAGTTCTCAATACCTATTGGTGTTGGTGAAGATCGGTTAAGGGAAAGGGGTAGTTTACCTGCAACATTTTATGTTTTAACAAGGGTAATTTTTTATATGACGAACGATAACTGCCGTAAATTCAAACAGAATCAACTACGTTTTTGCATACCTTTTTGAACTAAAGAGAACTCAAGGTCTGTTGATTTTGTTGAAGATCAGTTAAGGGAAAGGGGTAGTTTATCAGCAACGTTTTATGTTTTAAAAAGGGTAATTTTTTTATGACGAACGATAACTACCGAAAATTCAAAGAGAATCTAATAATTTTTTGCACACTTTCCTGAGTTGTAGAGAGCTCAAGGTTTTGATTTTGGTGAAGATCAGTTAAGGGAAAGGGGTAGTTTACCTGCAACATTTTATGTTGTAACAAGAGAAATGTTTCCATGATGAACGATAACTGCCGCACATTTAAACAGAATCAAATATTTTTTTGCATGCATCATGAATTGTAGATGACTGAAGGTCTATTGATTTTGGAGAAGATCGGTTAAGAGAAAGGGGTAGTTTACCTGAAACATTTTATGATTTAACAAGAGTAAAGTACTTAATTTTTATAAATAAAGTATCCTGATAAGAAGCTCATAATAATCCATTGTAGAAACGTAGATGAAATATCTATAAATGAAGAGGTTAGGTGAACGGGGTGGGGGTAATTTTCTATTATTAAAATTTATAGTTGAAGGTGGAGGGGAGAATTTTTTATATGCGTACTACGTTATCGGCAACAAAGAAGTAGTTTTTTAGTTAAAATTGCTTCCCAGGCTGTTTAGCCATAGTCCAATGTTTTCTGCAAAACCAGACTTTTCGGCAGTGGCATCGACTGCCATCATAGTAAAAATCGAGTGCGTAAACGTGAGGTGGTATACGTTAGTGACCACAATACTGTGGTTAATGCTGAAGCAATAAGTAGAAAGACGTAGTTTCTATGGAAATATTTCATTTCGAATATGATTTTAAATATAAATCTTAGAACATGGAAGTCATGTATGGTTCTCCATACCGATATTTTCTTACTATAATATAACTTATAGTTCTATTCTTGATATTTATAATTCATCATTATCTCCAATTTGTCATACTTATCTACGGTCCTGAAGGTGATGAATTATGCAAGTTCTACTGCACTGTATTTACAAAATATATAATAAAGGAACATTTTTAAAAATCTATGGAAACCTACATATACTATCATCCACAAAACACAACACAATTTTTAAAATGCTAGACTACAGTAAAAACACGCATAATACAAAAATATCTGTCAATTCAATTCACAATTAACACACAGTATGTAAGCTCATAGTTATCGACGAACAGTAAATCCCAACCCTTACACAAGTGCTCCACCAGGTGAAAAGGAAAAGAGGAACATACAAAGTAGCGCCCAAGCATGTCACACAAGAATGTGTGACTACATCTTGACTTGAACTTATGAAGTAACCGCATTAAAAATTGTAATAATTATAATACAATAATAAAAATGTGTGTGTATTTGCATGCACATGGGTGAGCATATGGGCACGTATATTACAATTTACAGCTATTACTTTCTAATAACATAAATATACTTGTAAATGATTAGATTTGTTCAAAAAAAGTCAACTGAAAAAGTACAATTTATCTGTGAACATAAAACAATTACATATAAAATGTCAAACTTTTTTGTTATAACAATAAAACACCAACAATTGTTTATTATATATATTTTTGAATGGAAAAACTACATTCAAGTTATGAATTTTTTTTATCGAGTTACCTATTTTATCAATCAAAATACAGAAATTAATTTTCTACAAGATTCAGCGTTAAAAATAAAGTGAAGAATTTCTTCATAGTACACTTTGTATACTACCAATATGGTGTTCAATTACGTTTAAAATAATTCTTCCCTTTATTTACAGTGTTGTATTTATTATTATTCCTATATAATATGTATTTAACAAGAATATGATCTTATATAATTATATGGTTATGTTAACTAACTACACTCACATTTATGCTATATAATCTGTAATATAATTAGGGAATTTTTTGTTTGTTCGGCAATGGGAAACCGGTCAAATTATTTACAGTTATGTATATTTTTGTGAAACAATTCTTTTCTCCACTGAACTGCATTGTGTTTTTTCCAAACGAGTATTAGGGTTATTTCAAACTCATCTACTTATTTCTGTGTTTTTGTGTGTGTTGTATATATCTGTTTTTCTTCATGTGTGTATGTTACTCGAAAATGTTTATGAAATAGATCAATCAAAGTCATGTAAAATAATGACATATATATAATGTGCTTTGTACCTTCTAGTTTTTCTTTATGTTCAAACCTGAGTTGACAAAATGGGCTCTTGCTTGCCAGTCTATTTAACCACAATTTGCCTATTTTTATTTGTGCGAGTGAGTGAGTGAGTGAGTGTGTATATGTGTGTGTTGGGGGGGGGACTTTAGAGCTACATTGTTTATTTTATTATTAAATTATCTATAATAATAATAATAATAAAATAATAATTATTATTATTATTCGCATGAGTTGTACTTTTTATACATATTTCTGGACATAAATTTTTTATTAAATGTAAAGCTATGTTACAATTATTAAATTATTGTTTAATATAACTGTTTGCTTTGTATTTATTCTGAAAGTACAGTAACAGACAGTGTATAATTCAGTGGCAGACCCACATCTGAATTTGTTTGAGGTAGAGATTTCAAGGGAAGAACTATAAATTATGAAAACAGAATGCAGCTCTTAAAGGAAGAAGAAATTTTTTCTAATTTATTCTTTAATAATTGTGAAACTTTTCTTATTATTCTTAAACAGAGTTTCTAATATTTCAAACCTAAAATTATGTTTCAATAGAAAATTAATTTTCTCTCATTAAAGACGCAGAAAATGTTTTTATAAAGATTATTTTGGACAGATTATTTTCTTTATTTCACCCCAGATAAATTACAGGGGCACAATATTTCTGTGGTAACACAGAAAAATGAAAGAATATGATATAATAGAAATCAACATAAACAATTGAATGTATAGGCTGAAAGACTTTTACAGAAACATCTGAAGCCTCCAGTGTGTACAAATGTTTGCTGTGACCAGTGGCGGCTCATGGTTCTGACAGTTGAGGGTTCAATGTCTGAATGTTTATATTAAGATAAGAACAATTGTCCCATTCCAAATAACACACGGGGTGGGTCACAACATGAAGACATAACTATTGATAAGTTTTAGTAGGCCTAATATTAAGTTCTGTTTATGCTATTTGCAAATTAATCTAAAAATATATAGTTAAAATAAAAGGTACTTAAATATTTCTGTTTAATATTTAAAACGGGAAGCGGCCTACTGAGTTCCTTAATTTTGCATTTATCTTTAATAGAGACAGAAGAAAAATGTGTTTTTAAAATAGACTGAACACTATTCATTTTACCAAATCAATGAACTGAACACAAGAATACCAGCAAACACTTTGAAGGTTATACACGCTTCGATCAGCTTAATGGTAATATAATTATTTAATGACTACATTAAACATACTTTATTTTCAGAATACAACTACTTCACTATTTTATTTGATTTTAAGACTTTACTGCACACATTTTCATTGCATTCTAAATGAAATAGAGAAATCTGACACAAAACTGAAGTTAAACGGACAAATCATGTGGTAAAAATCATAATAATGACGAATGGTGGTATTATAAAAATGTTAAAATTCCCGGTCGGTGCGGTTCAGTCCTCGTCGGAACTATTTGTCTCTGTCGCTAACACTCGGGATTAGCGACTGTTGAATATAATTTTGCGTATACTGATTTCTCCCTCCAAAGCTGTCTACACAGTCTAGGAGGTGCTGAGAGCTGTTTTGCACCTCAAGCAATAGTAGCGAACAATTCACCTATTACACGAATCCATTACTGTTCAGTCAATAAGATTAATCTCGCAAATCTTGTTATTTAAATATGAAACCATTATCTCAACAAATCCTTAAACATATTTAAATTATTTAGGGGGGTTCAATGAGCCATTGAATGGATGAGCCGGCACTGGCTGTGACACATATTTAAGAATACTCTAAAGGTGCTGTCTGTGAGACACAGGATATTAAGTGATCATTTGTTAGTAACCATGAACCAGTGAATTACTGATAATGTTTAGTTTATACAGAAATGTTATCAACTGTTTATATAAGATTATGGTACTGTGAAGAAGAACTGTTATGAAAATGATTCACACAGGACTGCTTTTAGATAGCTGACATATGAAATTATGTATAATTCAAATTTTTTATATACACACCTCTGAAAACACCATGAAATAATCTACAGATGACTTAAAAATAATGCTAATACTGGTTTGGAAGTTCAATAACAGTTTCAATTTTGTGTGTGTGTGTTTGTGTAAACATTAATCACATATTTCAATTTCCAACAAAAATAATAATTAAATTTATATTAGCGAGTAAAAACTCTTTATATTTGGTATTTACATTTTTGTACACGTTAACTTAAAGAAAATCATACAACAGTGAAAAGCCTCACAATACTTTCTTACACGCTCACAAATTAACAAGCTAAATGGTAACTGTACTCGTTTAATTAAAATATACCGTTGCAGCGGGTTGTGTACTTTAGAATGGCACAGTTTGTCAAGAATTTTGACTCGATTGTCAGTAACAACAAAGCAGGTTTAGTTTGGTACAATGAAATGCAATACATGTCAAATAGACCACATACTCTTACAGTATCCAGCAAAAAACATGAGAATAAGAAAAACTACTCGAATACAAGATAAAATATTTAGTTTATTGTATAAATTGAAGTTTTATTCATTTAAAAATCATCTGAGTGTAATTGTTGCTTATGATTCAGTTTTGGGGCATTAGGACAGTGGTAAATTGTTACATTTTCTGTTATACCTCTAGTAGCCTCTCCTCAATAGCTGTCTTGATAATCCCAGCGATAATGGTAACTTTCTGATTGGCAGGTTTCTTGGTCAACCATATTCTATGATTGTATTTGCTACTGTATTTATTACAGTGAACTCCACAGTTGTGTGGATGGGCCAGACAACTGCCAATCAGAAAACACTGCAAGCCAGTATAATAAGTGTAGCCAGAGCTTCCAGCAAAATCACTACATCTTCGGAACGGTCAAGACAGCTACTGAAGAAGTACTGTTTGGTAGAAAAATCATGGACTACGACCCTTGAATCAGAAAACCAGAAAAATATAATTATTTTTCATATTTTAATATAGTATTTAAGATGTTTAACTACATACAAAAATGAAATTTTTGAGATTGTTCATTCTTTTATAGCAACCGCATCATCCCTACACAATTGTTTTCCCAACGCATCTGATAAAGATGGACTCATGAACGTGACTTCATGAAACCTCTGTGCATGACAGTAACATGTTAAATGGTTTACTAATAAAAATAGTATGACATCTGACAGTAAGAAATACACAAAATAACAATGTGCCACCAACATCATGGAAACCTGGACATGTAATTGGTTTTTTCAGCAGCTGACTGTTCATATTATTCACATGAAAGTGTAACAGGATAATATTACGTCTTACAATATAATTGACTCGTCTCTGGGCTATTAGGCCGTGGTCCACTCCTGCCGCTACGAACAGACATTTTGACCTCTCTTTTGCCACAGTTCTATGGTTAACTGGCAAAGACCGTGTCAGTTACTGATCGTTCTTATACTGGAGATGGCCTCCAAAGGAGAGGCTGAAACATCTGTTCATAGCAGCAAGAGTGGATCACGGCCTAACAGCCCGGAGATGAGTCAATTATATTCCAACACAGTTGATGCTGGCCGTGAAAGCCTTAGGTATAAAATATTACATCTTATTCACAAAGTTTTGTGAATTAGTTACCCCCAACAGTTTCTTTGCTCGCAATAATTAATACAATTTTCTATTTTACTCAATTAAATTTTACTACAATAATGAGTAATGTGCCTGGAATCATCAAGATAATTGTATACTATATTACTGGCTTATTCGATAACACAATTTAATTGCAACCATTACCCACTACACTACCAGCCTTCATCGTCAGGTGGTCAAGCCATCACAGGTACCACAATCTTTTTCATATTTATTTAAAACTGTTTATGTACTAAATGACATAAAACTATGAAAATGTTAAAAACTGAAAAAGAGACACAAACTAACTGATCTCAAACCAACCCATGTAACTATGAACAATCCTGGTATATACGAGTGTTACTTTCCTTCGTTTATGATGTTGGAAGACTTTGGTTTTTGTTTTCTTTAGTAGGTACTGTTACTCCCCTCCTTAACCCTTCCTTTATTACCATTTTCATTAGCCTCAAAGTTGGAGCCCCTACAGAAGTTAAATCCTCTCCCCCCACCCACACACACACATATATCTGAATGTTTTCCAATTCAAAAATTGTCTGTGGTTAATAGTATAATACAAATTTAATGTAATTTAATAAAAATGTTATGTTTCTCTGTTTTGAAAACTCAGTTATTCAAGAAATAAGACAAGTTAATGAATATTAAGGACTAAATAATTATGGAAAACATATTTTCTCATAATTATACAGTTCTATTGAGTCAAAAATAAAGCATGTAGAAACTATCACCAAATGCTACGACTTCCACCATCTTTCTTACGACCTTAAAAAATTAAATCCAAAACAACTCATAAAATACAGTACAGACTTTATCAACGGTTGTCTTTAACAATGAACAAAAAGATAACTACACTAACAAATTCTGGTGACCAGGTGATATCTGTGAACAAGAATGGAATAAGAGTATCTGTGAATATCTAAGACTCCGCCTGAGTGAATCTTGGTAGACATGGCCATAACCTGAGTTAAGAAATTTAGTTCAGTCTCTAGATCAGTCTAGCAAAGATTACTTTTTGCTGGAAATTTGTATAATACTATACCTCCAGCATTATTGGTTTGAGGAATATTTGAATAATACACATGTTTTATTTTATAAAGTTACAGTTACTGTAAAAAAAAAACTTTAAAAGAATAGTAAATTAACAAAATTGATGGTTTGTTTTTAATTCAACTCAATAATTATTAAATATGATGAATAACTAACATGTTCATAAATATTATTAGTTTGTATAAATAAATACGACATTTTGTTTATTAACAACGATTTTTAATTGAAAAGTAATAATTAAATTAATGTAGCCTTGTATATAGCTACATAATCTAACATATATTGAAGATAACTATAACTATGAAATTTTTTTAGTATTATGGAAAACTCACAGTACTTTTTTTAATACTATGGATATACAAACCAATTACAAGTTCAGGAAACTCATGATAAATAAATATTTTCATTTACACTTTTATGGATAGTAGAGTATGAGATCTATTGTATATGCTGGTCTGTTCAAATTTGATATGACTTTGTTTTTTTAAAAATATAACATCATTAAATAAATACAATTTCAGTTGGATTATTTACTAAACATCCTCATTACAACTGAAGTATTCTGAAATTTTCACATTTTTATGTAAGTATTCAGTAGTCTGCCATTCACAAATAAAGCTAATTAATTGATTAACTGACCTCTCATCAAGTTCATTAAGTGATATAGACGTAATTTGTGTATTATACATACATGTGATAATTATAGAAAGTTTTTGGACCTCTATTTATGAAGAAAGTTAAAATAGCCTGTATGATATCCAATATCCGAAACGGATAGGAACTATCAGAAGATTTTATGAACCTCTGAATGAAACAGTGAAAACGTATGTCCAACAGTGAAACATATGTCTTGCAAAACAAATGTAATGTGGTGACAATAGAAACACAACTCTATCGTCAGTTTGTGACATTATCACATTGTTTATGAAGTTTAGTCAAACTCACATAATAAACTCGCCTTGAATTGGTGTCGTTTTCAGTTCTGATCAGTTTAAGTTAGTACTTTTTAAAAAGCATCGCTTTTCAGCATTCAAGTCACTTTATATGGATAGAATATGATTACCAAATTTTCTATCCTGTGTTTTCAATTTTGTGTGGTTGTACGTACACGTTATGGAACATACATTTTATTATTAAAATCTTATAATTCCTTTGTAAAATGTTTTCACTCTTAGTAAGTGTGTAATGTTGCCAATATCACATCATATGTATTTTGGTAATTTGTGTATTATACATACATGTGATAATTATATACTGTTTCTGTTCTTAACTTAATCCTGATGTAAACAAACAGGCGTGGCACATCTGAAACGCTATTTTGCTACTTGAATTAGTGGTGTGTCACTCTGACAGAAGGAGTACAGATAGGGTACAATTAATATTGATACTGTATAAACACACATAAATTATAATAATTTGTCCTGACCAAAGTAAAATTTTGTTCAGTGTCAGACCGACAGTGAAATATTTTATAACACTACTTAGTTTTTTTTTAATTAACTGTTTAAATACCACAACAAACAAAAAAGTAGAGTTTATTTAAAACGAAAATAGAAGCTGTGATAATTACCAGTGTACTGAATACTATCAGTTACTGTCAGAGAGTTATTCAATGCCTTCCACATCTGTGTCTGAACTTGTATCATCACTTGATATAAGCATATCATCATTTGTGTCAGAGTTATTGATAAGACTGTCCATTGTCCACAACGACATCTCCACTTGTCTGCCGTTGTTTCATTTATCGCCTTCTCAATAAATTGTTTTATATCAAGCAGCTAATGTTGTGCTGTGACGGGCAACATATCCTTTCAACTGGCTCCACATTAATTCAGTACGATTCAGAATACATTGATAAGGAGGAAGTCTTAAAACAACGTGCTCCAATTTAAGTGGTAAGATAACACTCAGACCACACAGACAGACAGAGATTCTGCACATGTGCGTAATATATTACTGTGTGAACAGTGTCAACGCCCCTGACCAACAGTGTTTCAGATTTGCCACGAGGGTTTGTTTACATCAGGATTGAACTAAGAACGGAAAGAATACACAAAGTTTTTGGACCTCCATATTATGAACCACTGAAAACATACGTCTGACAGTGAAACATACGACTTGCAAAACAAATGTAATGTGCTGACAATAGAAGCACAATTCTATCGTCAGTTGTGACATTATCACATTGTTAATGAAGTTTAGTCCACAGAATTACATAATGTTACAGTTGTACAATTTAAATATAACAAAATATGCTGGTGAAAGAATAGTTTGGTAACTTATCTTTCTTTGTCAGGAAAACTTGAAATGTTCTAAGAATACTCATTTATGGACAAACGATGGAACTCCCTATTGTTTCACAAGATAGTGCCAACAATTTGTAAAATTTGTAGAGGCTGGGGTTCAACAAAATTATGTTTCTTTACTTTGGCTCAGTAAAAGACAAAGTGAACAGAAGGTTAAAAGAGTCTACATTTATATAAGAAAAAAGTAAGTGATCCTATGAGATTGTTAATGACCAGGTTCTTCTATTTACACTAGCAGTTATGAAAATCCATCATGAAGTAACAGAATCGTGCAATACTAGTATGTTCAGTCACTGAAAACAGTCACAAAAGTAGATAATGTGATTTTTGATGAGACTAGAAACGTAACTAATCCGACAATATGTGTTCCTGACAACTATGATGGAAATTTTTAATAAAGAAGGAAGTTCAAATTTGTCTAAGGTTTGGAAACCTGTTTTGGACAGATTTCATAAGTGATTTAATTAAAAGAATTAACATCTACTTAAAACGATTTTAACGTGTCAATTTTCTATTGTATCTACTTCAATTACTATTGTATCTTTATACAATAAATATTTATAATATAAATTTGTACCTTTTCCAGTTTTATCAGATTTGTTATTTTTCAAATTTTTTACAGTGACCTTACTCATTGGATAATTATATTCATATTAAAATTTGATAACTCCATTGAAATTTATTTTATTACATGCCTGTCAATATTTTATTACTGCCTATCAAATGATTGTTTTATAACAATGTGATTTATATTAAATTTTGGATTATTTGAAATTATGCTGCTGATAATATGTCACCAAAGTAAGTTTGAAGTAATCAGATATAATAGTAAATTAAGTTAATGAAATAAAAAGTCTGGATATTTGATGATTTATAACAGGCATTCATCGGCCGGAAGTAAAAATAATGGTGATGAAAGGCATGTTTTTTTTTTTAACTTCCAGGAGGTACTGTTTTATGGTTTTATCAATGACAGACCTTTGGTAACAAAAAACAAGCTTTTTTGAGAGACATATAATTCTGAACCATCATTATCATCATTTTAAAATATATGAATTTACCACAGAAAGCCAAACCACCTCAATGTTTGACACAATTAACAATTAAAATCATGTTAAATATAAAAAACAAAGTCTTAGTCAAATCTGAACATTCTTAATTGCTCAGCTTTATCAAATGTTATAATGGTTTAAAATGGTCTGTAAAGGATTACATAACTACATTGTATAATGGATTTTCTGTTTCAAATACTGTATATACTGATTCAATTATCATTTTTTTGTCATGAAGAAATAATAAATATTGTATATTTAACAGAAGAAAAATGCACATCACTTGAACTGACTACACGCAAGTAAAACAGGACCTTCCGATGTCTTGAATCACATTAATACTGGTTGGGAAAGGAAAAATAAAACGTTACATTAAAAATTTGTATTTTGAACACAAAATCACCTTTGAAAGGTTCTATCTGAAATATTTCAGTCCAGTCACAACGAGAAATTTTTCAATAAAAAGTTCGGAATCCAACACTGCGATATGAGCTGCTCGACCAATCAGAGAATTCGCCGTGTTTGGCAACGCATGGTGAACATCATACCGTACAAGTGTTATCTCTGGTTTACTGATGATTGGATACAGAATGTTTTGGACCATTTCACGATATGCTGCACCTAGAAATCAGAAACATCAGGAATTCTTACACATACAGTAAAAAGAATAAAACTACACAATAAAGAACTTGTTTTAAAATTTTAAAATTTCATGTTAGATTTTTACAATGGTAATCCTTCTGAATGCCTACTTAAATATATGCGTGTGTGCACATACATCCATGTTTGGCAGTTTTAATGAGTAATTACCATATTTAAGCAGTTTTATTTACCATAGGAAAGTTATAGAGCAGGTTATGGACTTTCATTATTTAGGGACAGACATCTCTAATAATCGAAATACCTACAAGGGAGCAAGAAAGCAGGCAATGAAAGGAGCTCATATTTCTGGATATTTAAGGGGTGTAACTTGGAAAAATAAATACAATGTATCCAGAAAGTCACTGTGCACTAAACTTGATAAGTTGGCAGTAGTATTTGTGTTGGTAACATTGCCTGTGTTTCACGTGGGTCAAGAGGTTACAAAAATGGCAGAACCTAACCTCTATTGGTAGACCCATGTAAAACACAGACAGTGTTACCAGACCAAATAGTTCTGCCAACTCATCAAGTCTAGTGCATAGTGACTTTCCAAATGCACTGTACATCAGAAGTGAAGGTAAAGTGAAGATATACAGATGGTGGTATGACCAGTGCTGACTTATGGAGCTGGTTGGCACTAGTAGAACAAAACGACTATTAAGGACACTGGAAGTGAGTACACTCAGTACAATTGTTGGCAAAAATGAGATGTGTAGAATACGAAATAGTGACATAAGACAAAACAGAGGATGCAGTCAAATTTGTCAGAAGGTAAAAAAAGAGAATGGAATGACCATGTTGACAAGGTCAAGTAATGACAGATTAATAACATATAGCGAACCCCCTTGATGCAAGAAGAAAAACAGGTGATTAGGCCTATATAAAAGAAGAAGAAGAAGAAGAAAGTTTTTCTCACCTGAATAATAACTACTTAATTAATACAAATTTTTATTATGTTTTGAAAATATTCCATAACTGCAGCACTTTTAAACACTACTCATTACTATTTTTTTATTAGTAGTATCGGTTTCTTCAAAACGATGAACAGTTACAGAAACCCAGACTTTTTGGGGAATAATTTTGGTACTACAGACATCTCATCTCCTTTTTGTTTTCTATACTGACAAGAATTCTGACTACAAAGACCATCATTTCATGAAGACATTTCATTAAAATAGTAACTGTTAATAATAATTGTAATAATTAGTGAATAAATTCATTACTTTATTAAAGTAACTATTTTTAAAAATTCTTAAACAACATTAAATATTAATGTAAATTATTGACTCAAAGTGTTTTCAATGTATTTTCATTACAATTTTGTGACTTGCAGGTCAATGTGAATTATGTTCGGCTATGTGTCCATCCACAGGCAAAACTCTTGTAATTTTGCTTAAAATGTTTAAATATAATGTGGAAATAATACTTTATTAAATTGTTTTTGACGTAGTTATGGGCACAATACACAGTGAAAG
Source organism: Magicicada septendecula (assembly GCA_034769895.1). NCBI lineage: Eukaryota > Metazoa > Arthropoda > Insecta > Hemiptera > Cicadidae > Magicicada > Magicicada septendecula. The sequence continues at coordinate 80,445,853 of CM068368.1, read as the reverse complement.
AAATTATTTTGTAAAGTTTGATAACATAGGCAAAGTAATTATATATATCAATCACTTTCTGCTACAGTCCGTTCCTTGATGTATATAATACATTTAATATTTATTATTTATTATAAATTTACCTCAAGATGTTATTTTTTCTATTTGGAACATGTTTCGGGTACTATCTTGTTCCCATCCTCAGCCTTCCCTATATACAAGGAAGGCTGAGGAATGGGAATAAGATAGTACCCTAAACATGTTCCAAATAGAAAAAATAACATCTTGAGGTAAATTTATAATAAATAATAAATATTAAATGTAATATATATATATATATATATATATATATATATATATTGTAGCGTGACAGATAATCCACACAAATGCATTACTCAATGATCATTAATAAAGCTCTAATATATGGAATATCCAGATGAGAATTAATTAAAATGCACTGTTTAATAATATATTCACAAGAAAGGTTGAATAAAGAAAATTTCTGCAAACAATATAATATAATACAAATTTAAAAACCCAGAAGACTAAAAATAATAATAACAAAATTACCCAGGTAAGATAGAAGCAGGCAATTAATATACCCCGTCAAAGAAACCAGACCAGAAGAAACGAAGGCATACACGGCGAAAAACTACAGAAGAAGGAAGAATAGTCAAAACTACCACTACTGAAAACAGAAGAAAGAAGAATAATTAGAACTAAAGAAGAAAGAAGACTAATTAAAACTACTACTACTGAAGAATGAAGAAAGAAGAACAATCAAAGATACAGAAGACAGAAGAAAGAAGAATAATTAAAACTACTATTACTGAAGAAAGAAGAACAATCAAAGATACAGAAGACAGAAGAAGGAAGAATAATTAAAACTACTACTACTGAAGACAGAAGAAAGAAGAATAATTAGAACTAAAGAAGAAAGAAGACTAATTAAAACTACTACTACTGAAGAATGAAGAAAGAAGAACAATCAAAGATACAGAAGACAGAAGAAAGAAGAATAATTAAAACTACTATTACTGAAGAAAGAAGAACAATCAAAGATACAGAAGACAGAAGAAAGAAGAATAATTAAAACTACTATTACTGAAGAAAGAAGAACAATCAAAGATACAGAAGACAGAAGAAGGAAGAATAATTAAAACTACTACTACTGAAGACAGAAGAAAGAAGAATAATTAGAACTAAAGAAGAAAGAAGACTAATTAAAACTACTACTACTGAAGAATGAAGAAAGAAGAACTAATTAAAACTACTACTACTGAAGAAGGAAGAAAGAAGAACAATCAAAGCTAAAGAAGAAAGAAGAACGATTAAAACTCAAAGAAGAAAGAAGAATAATAAAAATAAGAACTACAGAAGAAGGAAGAAGGAAGGATAATCCAAAACTACAGAAGAAGGAAGAATAACCAAACTCAAGAAGAAAGAAGAATAATTAAGACGACCCATATAAAACAAAAACCCCATAGGGAAAGAACCCCCAAAAAACCCCAAAATCAATGAATGCCCAAAAAAGAAAGTATAACACATTAAAAAACCATATCACTGTAAAACTGACAAAAAACTAAAAGTGTTAGCTGTAGTAAATATTAGTGCATTCAAAAAGTTATTGTGTAATGTGCATAAACAAATCTTCACAGTTCCCCCATGGTTGAATATTTCATATTAAAAACTAGAAAAAGACTAGTAAATATAGTAATAATTTACCATGGAAAGGTGTAAGTGATCAAATTATAACTAATAAACTTTAAGAAAGGTGCATGAGTAGCAGTACAAAGTAACAAACTTTAAGTTTTGTGAACAGTGCCTACTTTGATAATGAAGTAGTAATTTTACTAATAAAAAGCTACTAAAACTGTATGAACATTCCATAGAATGGAATATAACTTAGATAGCCAGGGTTATACTTTAAGAGGGGGCATAAATCTTATAAAATGGGGAATTACAGAACTAACTGTTTATGATGGAGTAGTAGAAGGTATTAACAATTATATATGGATCCAAATGTGGGGTTCTAATTAAATATAGCATTTAGATAAGTAAGGGTTAGTCATAAGAGATATTAGTATTATAATTGTTATTTTATTGTTCATGTTAATTTAGGAATGCATTATCTAAAATTAGATATCATTCCAATGTTGTAGAAATACTTTTTTATTATGTTATTAGGTGATATACCAAAACAATGTTATTAAGAACACCAGTTTTATATATCTGGGTGTTATATTTTAATTGTATAATCTATAATTACTGTTATGCCAGATCAGAGAACTAATTTTTAATCAAATATATCAGAGTCAGAAGTCAGAGAAGGAAATAAAATAATTACATTAGTAAAACATTCTGCAAATAGCCACAATTCAAATCTAGGCAATATAATAAAGTTAAAATGCAGAATAATTAATAAACCTAATCTTATAAACCAGTCAAACTGACAATATTTAGGCAAGATACACCCAACATATTAAATACTATGTAAATAAGGCTTTCTAAAGATATGGTCATTCTATGAGTAAAATTATTTATTTGTATAATGAAATACCATTTGAAACTGAAATAGGTTCACTAACTTTATCAGAAGGGGAATCATATACAACTGAATTATATGAAAAAACCATCATTAATATACTAAATTGCAATAAAATAAGTGAGAATTGATAATTATACAAATTTCAGATTTCATAGAATAATAATTATATTAGTTAAAATGGCTATTATTTACATAGAAGACAGGGAAGTATAATTTTAGGCCTACCTCCCAAAAAATTATAAGAAATAATTTTCAGATAAAACTTTGTAATACTAACTTAATTACTATCAAAATAAGTAGAATAGAATAGTGAAAACGAATATGTATTTTATATTTCAAACAGTTAAGTAATAACGAATTTACTTTGTAAGCATAGTGCACGAAATTAAAGTGTGTCGGAAGTTATGGCAATTTTAAACAATGTCTTTTTAATATTAAATTGGCTAAGACGTTTCGGATGACGAAGGAAATCCACGCAGTTCATTATTATACATTGAAGAGCACACTTGACGTGAATATTTTATAAAACCCAACCTTAATGGCGATTACGTATAACTAAAGTTCGGAATCAGTTTTTGTGTAAAAATTAAATTTTAAACTATTCTAATCATTGTGAAGTGGTGAAGTTGCCCTATGAACTACATAACACCTATAAACAGCATCACATATCACTATTTAAACGAAATAACACTGGAATCACACCAAATACCAAGTGAATATTCGAGGTTAAACGGACACACAAACACCAATTGATCTACTTATTTAACAACATTTTTACACCCAGTGACTTTTCCATCTTACTCCAGTGACATTAAACTATACCCAAGAAGAGATTAAACGAGTACGAAGAGGATTTAATCGCAGAAGGAACATATTTATTCCACAAGTACTTTGTCAATGTTAGAAGGTGAAATCCACGCATGCGCCAGACGGCCACTTTGACTGATCTCATCAACACAACCAGTCGACTGTTTGCTGAACTGTGGTGAATAAAAATTATATATAAACTTTTATTATTACTAATTACCATTCTATTGTTTAATTTTAATACATTTTCAGCATTGTAAGTGTTATACTTTCTGACCCTGACCTTCTCTGGCTTTTTTATAAATAACCGTTAAAAGAACCTATATGTGTATAATACCAATATAAAAGTCATAGATCGACCGGACCTGAGTGAGTCGATACGGCATTATAACATTGTTTTCAATTAAGCAAATTCATTATTTTGTTGAATAAACGCTTGTTATCTAGTGAATTGAATTTGATTTCTTTAATAAAGGAATATAACCATTAATTAATAAAGAAAACTCGACAACCTTTAAAGGCAATATATGCGAATTACAACCTTTCAAGAGGAAGAAGAAGAGAGCTGTTCGCGCCTAATTCAAAGTGGATTGTCTTTTTAATAAATTTAACGAAGGGAAGATCATTACTAGAAGACACACCATACCATACTATTTATAATTACAATCAATAATCTCAATTTATTACTAAATTTTAAGAATATAAACACCTCGAAAACAATTATTTCAGAATTATAAAATTATATCACATTTCAAATTGCTACAACAACAACATACACCAAGAACATTTGATAACAGCATTATTTAGGAACATTACCAAATCGACGTCTCCCGGAGCGGAACGTCATTACTACACCTACGCACCATAAAAGTCAATCTGGGTAATATTATACCAGAACACCATTACAATTACAATTATATATTACCAAAGTGAAGACCAGCAGAGAGAGCCGAATGAAGACTAGAAGACATCATCTATATTACTACACACAATAGTGAGAGTACAATTCTCATACAACTACACATATTTTTATATTTGTATATTTTGTAATTTACATTTATATTACAAAATTGGCTTCCATCGCGGGGCTAGAAGAAACCAGGACTTCAACGTTATATAGTACAAAATTTGGCTAGCCCAACCAGTGGGGCTTACAGGTGAGCACAATCTACATACATCAACCTTTTATTTATTTTATTATACCCCTGTAATTTACACATTTATATTACAAAATTGGCGTCCAACTAAAGGGCTGTAATTAGGGGTTGAAATTACTGTAATTACTTACCCAATTCCTAATTCAGCTTGGCAGCGGTTACCCAGCCAGGGAATCAGGGAAAATAATGCGTCGTGCCACATCAAAGAAGAGAGCGGCGGAGGCCGAGAAAGAACTCGATATGGAGGATAAGGAGGCGACCCCAGTGGAGGACGTGGAAAGAATATTAGGACGGGTGGAACATAAACAACCAACACCACCAGAGAAACAACCAGAAGTACCCACTCAAACAGGGGACGTACATGTCCAAGACAAGGAAGTGGATAAGTCTAGGACTACAGAAGAAGGTACAACGAACAAAATGATGGAAATGATCCTCCGGGAATTCAAATCAACCAGTGAGAAGTTGAGTCAAGATTTAAATAAGAAGATGGAAGAAAACAGCAAGAAGATGGAAGAAAACTTGAAGAAGGACAACCAAGCAACAAAAGAAGAGTTGAAGAATGATAACCAATCGTTAAAAGAAGAATTGAAGAAGGACAACCAAGCAACCAAGGAAGAATTAAGTAAGAAAATGGATTCTACTACAGAAGAAAATAATAAAAGATTAGAAGATTTGAAGAATGATAACCAATCTTTAAGGGAAGAATTGAAGAAGGACAACCAAGAAACAAAGGAAGAATTGGGCCGTAAAATTGAAAGGACCAATAAGAGAATTGAGGAAACCAGTAAAAAGGTGGAAAAGAAAATGGAAGAAAATAAGAAGAATTTGGAAGAAAAGATGGAAGAAACCAATAAGAAAATCGAAAGTGATCATCAACAGTTAAGGAAAGAGTTAAGAGAGGACTACCAACGGTTAAGAGAAGAAATAAGGGAGGATAACCGACGATGGCATAAGGAAATGAAAGAAGACAGGGAAGAGGAAAGAAGGGATAGAAAAGAATACAGACAAATCTTGAAGGAAGGTTTGAGTGAAATAGATAAAAACGTCACATCCTTGGATGAAGAATTGGATAAGACACTGGACAACAGCAAACCAGAACGAAAGGAAATACCAAACAATAAAACAATGGAGCCAGTGATAGTGTTACCTGAAAAGAAAACGAACAGGAAGAAAGAAAATACTAAGGATATGGAAGTGAAACAAAAGCGAATGAAAAGAAGGCATCCAAAGAAATTAATGAAAACAAGGGAAGAAATGGAAATGATGAACCATGGTTTATTTGATAATGATAATATCCCTATTACCAACAATGAAGAAATCGTGAGTTCCAGAAATTATGGAAATAGATTGATGGTAATCTCAGAAATGGTTTACCAGCAGACAGTAGTTTACCACGGGGAAGTGATCAGAGGTAAATGGAATACAACAGGGATGGAGATATATGGTAGATTGTCAATGGTATCATTGATCATTGATGGACCAGAGACGTACTGGTATATAAAACACTATGATAGAGGGAGCCGAATAAGCTTAGCAGCCAACAAAGGAATAGCAGCTAGAAAAAAGAAATACAAGACAAAGGCTAGAGATGTCACTAGTACCGGAACGATGATGAAGACTATGGTCATCCGGACAATGAGAGCAAATGAAGTGACAGACTACGGTTAAGTCTAATACCATACACCTCCACAAAAAGGGACTGATGTTATGATAACCGGCAATGGCAAAAAACTATGTCAAAGAAAAAGAAATTATGAGCAATTGTCCAACCTAATAAAAATCTTCAACCTGGGTATTTAAAAGAAAAATAATTATAAGAAGTACATTTGAAATAAAGAAAAGAAGAGAGCTAATACCATATTTAGGGTAATAATATGATATGTTAACCATATTTATGAAAAAATATTATGAGTAAGGAAAGGTATAGAAGAAGTAAGCAAATCTCAAAATTCAAAAATGAAGTAATGACTACTTACTACCTATTATTTAGAAAACAATTTATGAATCAAAGAGAAAATGAATTTTGAATTAAATCATCAAAATTCAAAAACCCAAGTAAAAACAATTTACTACCTTATTTTAAAAACAACTTTTAGAAATGAACAAGGAGAAAAAGAATTTGGATAACACATTACAAACAATTATATATGGGACCAATTCTGAAAAACTTTCCAGAATAAAGAAATGGCAATACAAACCACTGATACCATTTAAATGAATAAACTTATTATGAAGTGAAATTAATGAGAATTTTATGTCAAATAAACAGAGATATTAAACATATGACATTAATAATAAAGAGTGCATTTGGATAAAAAGCAAGAGCAAAATAAAATTTGGAAAAAGAAAGGAAAAACTATATATAAATAAATCCATATGAAAAAGATGATCATACAATAAATGTCAGTTATTAGAAAGACAATTAAGAGAGTAATTGAAAAAACATAATACTAGTGGAACGATTCACAAGAATTAAGAAAGGAACAAAAATATAATACAAAATATATGCTACCAATGACCAGAAGGAGATTGTGATAACAGTCAAAAAATGACAGAGAATTAAAAACTTTACACTGAATAATAAGTGATGATTATATTATACCAGCTTCCAATCACAAGGAGAAATATAGTGCCAGCAGAGCTAACCATTGAGAAAAATAACCGAGATAGAGATTCACTAAGATAGATATATAAATAGATCTGTTCGTATACGAAGTGAAATATCCAAAGATATTTAATTTTTTTTTATATAGTCATAAGGTGGACTATTCTTATATAATTTTATTAATGACTGTCTGAGATAAGTCCAGCAGTATTATTATGTATTGGTCAGAGATGATTTACCTCTGTAATCAATAAATGACGTAGTATGGCCAGCAGAGTGAGATGCCTACAGAGCCCCTCTGGACACTGCCCCAGCTAACGTATTAGGGAATTTTAGGGAATAAATATCCCAAGGATAAAGAAACGAGTTAAGAAGAAAATGGAAAAATAAAAAATAACGAACCTCAGATGACTATTACTATCAGTAAGAATCCAGTTAATAATGAAATATAGATAAGCTCAAAAATATGGGAGAAAAAATTTTTAGAAATGTGAAGGAAGTAAAGAAATATAATTTATAATATAATGTCATAAGCAATTACTTCAGACAAACTAAGTATGATCTGAACTAATCACTTCTGGAAGAGAGCAATCTGTAGCGTGACAGATAATCCACACAAATGCATTACTCAATGATCATTAATAAAGCTCTAATATATGGAATATCCAGATGAGAATTAATTAAAATGCACTGTTTAATAATATATTCACAAGAAAGGTTGAATAAAGAAAATTTCTGCAAACAATATAATATAATACAAATTTAAAAACCCAGAAGACTAAAAATAATAATAACAAAATTACCCAGGTAAGATAGAAGCAGGCAATTAATATACCCCGTCAAAGAAACCAGACCAGAAGAAACGAAGGCATACACGGCGAAAAACTACAGAAGAAGGAAGAATAGTCAAAACTACCACTACTGAAAACAGAAGAAAGAAGAATAATTAGAACTAAAGAAGAAAGAAGGCTAATTAAAACTACTACTACTGAAGAATGAAGAAAGAAGAACAATCAAAGATACAGAAGACAGAAGAAAGAAGAATAATTAAAACTACTATTACTGAAGAAAGAAGAACAATCAAAGATACAGAAGACAGAAGAAGGAAGAATAATTAAAACTACTACTACTGAAGACAGAAGAAAGAAGAATAATTAGAACTAAAGAAGAAAGAAGACTAATTAAAACTACTACTACTGAAGAATGAAGAAAGAAGAACAATCAAAGATACAGAAGACAGAAGAAAGAAGAATAATTAAAACTACTATTACTGAAGAAAGAAGAACAATCAAAGATACAGAAGACAGAAGAAGGAAGAATAATTAAAACTACTACTACTGAAGACAGAAGAAAGAAGAATAATTAGAACTAAAGAAGAAAGAAGACTAATTAAAACTACTACTACTGAAGAATGAAGAAAGAAGAACTAATTAAAACTACTACTACTGAAGAAGGAAGAAAGAAGAACAATCAAAGCTAAAGAAGAAAGAAGAACGATTAAAACTCAAAGAAGAAAGAAGAATAATAAAAATAAGAACTACAGAAGAAGGAAGAAGGAAGGATAATCCAAAACTACAGAAGAAGGAAGAATAACCAAACTCAAGAAGAAAGAAGAATAATTAAGACGACCCATATAAAACAAAACCCCCATAGGGAAAGAACCCCCAAAAAACCCCAAAATCAATGAATGCCCAAAAAAGAAAGTATAACACATTAAAAAACCATATCACTGTAAAACTGACAAAAAACTAAAAGTGTTAGCTGTAGTAAATATTAGTGCATTCAAAAAGTTATTGTGTAATGTGCATAAACAAATCTTCACAGTTCCCCCATGGTTGAATATTTCATATTAAAAACTAGAAAAAGACTAGTAAATATAGTAATAATTTACCATGGAAAGGTGTAAGTGATCAAATTATAACTAATAAACTTTAAGAAAGGTGCATGAGTAGCAGTACAAAGTAACAAACTTTAAGTTTTGTGAACAGTGCCTACTTTGATAATGAAGTAGTAATTTTACTAATAAAAAGCTACTAAAACTGTATGAACATTCCATAGAATGGAATATAACTTAGATAGCCAGGGTTATACTTTAAGAGGGGGCATAAATCTTATAAAATGGGGAATTACAGAACTAACTGTTTATGATGGAGTAGTAGAAGGTATTAACAATTATATATGGATCCAAATGTGGGGTTCTAATTAAATATAGCATTTAGATAAGTAAGGGTTAGTCATAAGAGATATTAGTATTATAATTGTTATTTTATTGTTCATGTTAATTTAGGAATGCATTATCTAAAATTAGATATCATTCCAATGTTGTAGAAATACTTTTTTATTATGTTATTAGGTGATATACCAAAACAATGTTATTAAGAACACCAGTTTTATATATCTGGGTGTTATATTTTAATTGTATAATCTATAATTACTGTTATGCCAGATCAGAGAACTAATTTTTAATCAAATATATCAGAGTCAGAAGTCAGAGAAGGAAATAAAATAATTACATTAGTAAAACATTCTGCAAATAGCCACAATTCAAATCTAGGCAATATAATAAAGTTAAAATGCAGAATAATTAATAAACCTAATCTTATAAACCAGTCAAACTGACAATATTTAGGCAAGATACACCCAACATATTAAATACTATGTAAATAAGGCTTTCTAAAGATATGGTCATTCTATGAGTAAAATTATTTATTTGTATAATGAAATACCATTTGAAACTGAAATAGGTTCACTAACTTTATCAGAAGGGGAATCATATACAACTGAATTATATGAAAAAACCATCATTAATATACTAAATTGCAATAAAATAAGTGAGAATTGATAATTATACAAATTTCAGATTTCATAGAATAATAATTATATTAGTTAAAATGGCTATTATTTACATAGAAGACAGGGAAGTATAATTTTAGGCCTACCTCCCAAAAAATTATAAGAAATAATTTTCAGATAAAACTTTGTAATACTAACTTAATTACTATCAAAATAAGTAGAATAGAATAGTGAAAACGAATATGTATTTTATATTTCAAACAGTTAAGTAATAACGAATTTACTTTGTAAGCATAGTGCACGAAATTAAAGTGTGTCGGAAGTTATGGCAATTTTAAACAATGTCTTTTTAATATTAAATTGGCTAAGACGTTTCGGATGACGAAGGAAATCCACGCAGTTCATTATTATACATTGAAGAGCACACTTGACGTGAATATTTTATAAAACCCAACCTTAATGGCGATTACGTATAACTAAAGTTCAGAATCAGTTTTTGTGTAAAAATTAAATTTTAAACTATTCTAATCATTGTGAAGTGGTGAAGTTGCCCTATGAACTACATAACACCTATAAACAGCATCACATATCACTATTTAAACGAAATAACACTGGAATCACACCAAATACCAAGTGAATATTCGAGGTTAAACGGACACACAAACACCAATTGATCTACTTATTTAACAACATTTTTACACCCAGTGACTTTTCCATCTTACTCCAGTGACATTAAACTATACCCAAGAAGAGATTAAACGAGTACGAAGAGGATTTAATCGCAGAAGGAACATATTTATTCCACAAGTACTTTGTCAATGTTAGAAGGTGAAATCCACGCATGCGCCAGACGGCCACTTTGACTGATCTCATCAACACAACCAGTCGACTGTTTGCTGAACTGTGGTGAATAAAAATTATATATAAACTTTTATTATTACTAATTACCATTCTATTGTTTAATTTTAATACATTTTCAGCATTGTAAGTGTTATACTTTCTGACCCTGACCTTCTCTGGCTTTTTTATAAATAACCGTTAAAAGAACCTATATGTGTATAATACCAATATAAAAGTCATAGATCGACCGGACCTGAGTGAGTCGATACGGCATTATAACATTGTTTTCAATTAAGCAAATTCATTATTTTGTTGAATAAACGCTTGTTATCTAGTGAATTGAATTTGATTTCTTTAATAAAGGAATATAACCATTAATTAATAAAGAAAACTCGACAACCTTTAAAGGCAATATATGCGAATTACAACCTTTCAAGAGGAAGAAGAAGAGAGCTGTTCGCGCCTAATTCAAAGTGGATTGTCTTTTTAATAAATTTAACGAAGGGAAGATCATTACTAGAAGACACACCATACCATACTATTTATAATTACAATCAATAATCTCAATTTATTACTAAATTTTAAGAATATAAACACCTCGAAAACAATTATTTCAGAATTATAAAATTATATCACATTTCAAATTGCTACAACAACAACATACACCAAGAACATTTGATAACAGCATTATTTAGGAACATTACCAAATCGACGTCTCCCGGAGCGGAACGTCATTACTACACCTACGCACCATAAAAGTCAATCTGGGTAATATTATACCAGAACACCATTACAATTACAATTATATATTACCAAAGTGAAGACCAGCAGAGAGAGCCGAATGAAGACTAGAAGACATCATCTATATTACTACACACAATAGTGAGAGTACAATTCTCATACAACTACACATATTTTTATATTTGTATATTTTGTAATTTACATTTATATTACAAAATTGGCTTCCATCGCGGGGCTAGAAGAAACCAGGACTTCAACGTTATATAGTACAAAATTTGGCTAGCCCAACCAGTGGGGCTTACAGGTGAGCACAATCTACATACATTAACCTTTTATTTATTTTATTATACCCCTGTAATTTACACATTTATATTACAATATATATAATTTGTGATCTTTTCAATATAGAAAATGATACAATATATATATATAAACTGTTGGTTGTTTCATATAAAAAATTAATTAATTTAATAACAACATACTACTCATTGTGGTAGGTCAACCCCGTATCATTTTATTACTACAATTTTATCAAGGATTTTAAGAAACCTAATTTGTCAAAGAAATAAACTAATATACAGTATAAAGGTTTTGTGGCTAGAATTCAATGGTAACTAGAATATTATAAATTTGTTGTTATTTGCTGTTAACACATTCGGTGCCAGGCCCGAGTCTAGCTCGGGCTTGGTGTTTTAGTCAGCTGTGCCGCGCCCGAGTCTGGCTCGGGCTGTCATATGTGATCTTGTGCAAAATCCACTGGTGGTTATATACGGGCAAAAAGCATTTTGAACAATTCTTTTGAATGTTAACTGTAATGGTGTGCACTCTATCGGCTAATAGAAGAAGTTTTTATTTCGATACAATCGATATAGACAATCGGTGTCATTCTGCGTTGTTTTGTGTTTGTACCTATAGGTTATATATTTTGGCATACGGTTTGTTCATTATATTTTTATAATATTACTAAAAATGAGTGATAGGTATCTCAATAACGATGAAATAATAGAGATAGTCAACGAAATGTACGACGACTCTGGTTCAGAAGGTGAAATAAAATATTTTGGGGACGATTCGGATGAAGATCCGGACTTTGTACCCAGTAGCTGTGGTTAGTATCGTTTGTTTCTTCATATACAGTAATGAATATTATGATTATTAGTATGGATTATTATCATTATAATTACGTAAATAGCTTATGTATTTACCACGTTATAAGGTGGTGCAATTTACTCCCAAAAAATAATAGAATTGTATAAAACAGTCTTATTACAACGTGAACAATACACACGTAATATTTTCTATTTGCGTTATCTGATAACGTGAAAAATGTACAAAATAATTGTAACTGTACTGTATTTTTATTTCTGCTGATAAATGTGCGTTTAGAATAATGAAATTATTTATTTTCCACTTACTATTTGTATGATAAAAAAAAAAAACAGATTACTATTTTTGGTTGACCTCACCCTTTTGTTTACTGTGTATTTTTTGAACAATAACACTACCCATTACAGGCCTGTCATTTTCTTTATTTTTGTTTCTCTGTTAGCACAAATTACTCTGCAAACATTTTCCCCTTCTCCTTCATGCTATTCAGTAGTACGAAGTATTTGTGTACAGCAGTGGTTGTGCCCTGACTGTGATGTTGGACTATGTTTACCTGACTGCTTCAAAGTGTATCACACAGTGGCAAAATATTATTAGAATAAACATAAACATTTGTTTATAATAATTATAAACATTGATGCATTTTTCTCCCTTTTTTGATAGTAAATTATATGTAAATTAATTATTTTGCTACACCTTGACAAAAGTGCTTTATATTTATAAAACATTTTCATAATTGTAATAAAACATATGTTAGACAGACTTTTTTCAACAATGCAAAACATGGTTTTGTTATAGTGACAGTAATTAATTATTTCTTATAGCTATATGTACATGTTTCATACAGTTTTAAAACAAACTCAGTTTGTTATTATGATGTTTAGACCATTAACATTGACCAAAGATTAATTTAATTATTAATTTCTATAAAACCTTAAAAATGCCCGGTTTTCTGGTATTAACAGTCTTCTAATAGGCCGGCACTGAAAGTGTTAATCACTTACCAATAGGACATGTATCCTTGACAGCAGCTTTGCACAGTTCAATACGTGCTGAATGGAGAGGTACATATCTGTCCTGAGATGAACCACATAATAACAAATGTTTGAAATGGCTTAAATGGCAGTGCTGAGACAATCTGTAGAGAAATGTCTGTCTGACGTCCGGTGCGTCTCTCAGTGCTAACTGCAATAATGAACCTGATTTTTTCCATTTCTGCATAAACCACATACCTGAAAATATTAATTACTATATTAGCAATTTATGATAATTCATAATTACTTAAAAAATATAAGAAAATAATTATTAACTTTAAATAATATTATTGAAAAAATGAAAGATTGTATCAAATGCAATTGGTCAATATCACCTGAACTTATTTCCTAATAGGCCTCGTCTTCTACTACTTCTTTTTCTTCTCCTCTGTTTCAGGACTATAAGAATTTAATAAAAACACGCTTTTTTGGTCAATATTTTATTGATATTATTAATAAAATAATAATAAATTGTTTGATGTTTCAAGAGTCACCTTTATTACTGCTGATTCTACTAAAACGTATGGTGTTAACAATAATATAATTAAAACACAACTGTAAACTAGAAACCTGTGTTGGTATTAAAAATAATATTATAATGGCAGATACCATTTACTCATATGAAGTTTCTGACCTACACAAAAGTTGGTATAAAATATGAGGTTACTCAGAACGTAAGTTCCGTTTTTAAATATTGCCACTGTATCAATGCCGTCAAACTGTTGCGCATGCGCGCCGAGTTTATTGATTCGTTGGCGAGCCAACAACTCCATTTGTAAACAATTGTGCACTGAGTAAACTTCATTGGACGTGTTTATAATATCGAAGAAATCTGAGACACCCACCGTGTGTGAAAGTAGGTATGTGATTCGATTCTTGAATGCGAAAGGTATTAAAACAATTGAAATTCACCATCAGATTTTCAATATTTATGGAGAAGAAACAGTGAGTGGTTCAATGGTACCAAGATGGATACGACTTTTTTGCTTAGTCCTATCCAGAGTACGCGATGTAGGATGCTTACCTGGGACACTGCGGTGAATCATGACACACACACACACACACACACACACACACACACACACACACACACACACACACACACACACACACACACACACACACACACACACTGCTGCTGCTGCTGCAGAAGCACATCTCCTCACAAAGTTTGGCTGGCAGCAATTTGATCATCTGCCTTACAACCCAGCCACCACATCAAGTGAATAGCACCTTTTCAAAAATGATAAGTCCTTCCTTTGTGGCCAACGATGTCAAACAAACTGTTAATACATGGCTCAAATCACAGGCGGGAAATTTCTATGACGAAGGTGTATAACGCTTGGTGCCTTGCTATGAAAAGTGTTTCAAAAATGAGGGAAACTATATAGAAAAGTAGTTTAAAGTGTGTACTTCAAATAGCAAATAAAAATTGTTTGTAAATATATTCTTAGTTTCCTTTAATACCCTATCAGAACTTACTGTCTGGATAGGCCTCATATCAACATCACTACATATATTTTACTACTTTCATCCAAGACTATGAAAATTTAACAATATTTTTTTAATTTTTTTTTTTAAATACAAACAGTTCACTTGAAACAATGAATAACACACACCTTTTTCATAATTTTAGGCTAAGCTGGAAGGTTTCATAATTATATGAGCCAATATATATATAGAAAGTGATTGAAATATATATATGTTTAGTAAATACAGTTCAAAAGTTGTAGAAACATTACTTACCCATATTAACAAGGCCACTGTTGTTATAAAGTGTGCCAAGATGGGGGCCAGAGAGCGAGAGGAATGTATGAAGTCGTGGTAATAAATGCTTCATCTGTGGTCGAGCGATTGCCGCCCTTATAATAATATTTCCAAGCGAATGTCCAACAAAACTAATTTTAGTTGGATTCAATCCACAAGCCTCTACGTGATACAGTATTTCACCTACTAAGCGATCAGTCATTGTATCAAAGTCTGAGAAAGTATCACCCTAAAAAAAGTTTAAAGTTTACTTTCCAATAGTCAACAGTTCTCTGAAAGACATGAAAATTACTTTACATTCTCTTTAAATGCTAATGAATTTCATGAGAATTTTAGTAACAATACATTTTCATTGACTGTAAAAAGTTAACAGAATAAATAATAAATAATTGTAATCATAAATTTGATGACATTAGGCTGTACAATTTTATGATTGTAGTCATTTATAACAACTGAAACTTGGTTATAATTCCATTTATAGACAACAGGCTAAAACTGATGACTTCCCATTTACCAACAGTACTTCTACTCTTGCTTATCACTAGTGACCCTCCCGCAAGTCACTTGCCTTGCATTTGACAAATTCAAACGGCTATTTTGTATACAAAAGTGTCTCAAATCTGTAACAGTGTAATGTGTATGTGTGTCAGTGTGTAGATGTCGCACACTGTATTAAGATGTATTAGGTAGATGTTGAGCTAGTGCCAATTAGCAGATGCTCTAATACAGGGGCAGCTAGTGCATGCTGATAATTTTTTATGGAAGTAACTGTGTATTATCAGTTCACTCTTGTCATTATTTAGATGTAGTAAAAGAAGTTGATAACACTAATATCTTACTCCATCTGGCTGACTGAGAAACCCAATGTGATGTTTAAGAAACAGCCTAGAATAGAAAAGAGTGAAATCAAATGGACACAAGATGATTTGTGAATGGTATTCCTTACTACCTCCTAACCATTTGTTTGGAGTGTTTTTATATTATCAACTTCTAAGAATATCACATGCCTAGT
Source organism: Magicicada septendecula (assembly GCA_034769895.1). Lineage (NCBI taxonomy): Eukaryota > Metazoa > Arthropoda > Insecta > Hemiptera > Cicadidae > Magicicada > Magicicada septendecula. Next base: position 80,429,460 of record CM068368.1, on the reverse strand, counting down.
TTAACTGAATACAAATGTTTCCCAAATGTTGTTGTGTAGTGTGGTATGTCATTAAAGCTTTCGTTTATGACAAATTTAAATTATGTTTGTTGCATGTCATAGTTATGTGTGGCAAACCATTTTGTTGGTTGAAGGCTGCGACCTTCCTCTTCTGCTGTCAAGATCGGTCCAATGTCTTCATCAGTCATCTGTTCTTGTCGACAGTCTTGTGTTGTCCAGCCGTCTGCCAGTAAGTCTACAGTGATGGCTTGAACATGTTCGCTTGAGTTTTGTTCTTCCTTTCTATGGCAATGTCGGCAGTCTTCCGGGCACGGTCTTCGTCATAAGCCATCTGCATTACCATGCAGGCGCCCCCATCGATGTTGTACCTTGAAGTTGTACTCTTGCAGACGCTCAAGCCACCTTGCCAACTGACCTTCCGAATTTTTAAATCTTAAAGAGTCATGCAACCATGGCATGGTCAGTACGTAGTGAAAACTCTCTTCCATAGAAGTATTTGTGCTCCAACGCTCGGACGACTGCCAGCAACTCTCTCCTTGTGACGCAATAATTTCTCTTTGGTTTAGAAAGTGTCTTGCTGTAATACGCTATTACTTGTTCTTCACTGTTTTGAACTTGAGAGAAAACTGCTCCTAGACCAGTATTGCTTGCTATGTGTCCACAATGTACTTCCCTTCGGAATCTGGGAAAGTGAGAACTGGCTGCGAACATAATGCAATTTTCAAAGTCCTAAATGCTTGATCACACTCCCTCGACCACTGGAAGTTTCGTTTATTTTCCGTTAGCTCATGTAGTGGTTTAGCAATAGTAGCAAAGCCTTTCACAAAACGTCTGTAATATGAGCATAACCCCAGAAAATTCCGAACTTCATGTTTACTCTTCGGCACTGGCCAGTCTCTTACGGTGTCTACTTTATTAGGATCCATGCTAACACCTGCTGCTGAAACCAGATGGCCCAGATACTGTACTTCCTTCTGGAACAGAGAACACTTCTTCGGGCTCAGCTTCAGTTGGGCACCGTGAATTCTAGTTAGAACCTCCTTAAGATTTTCCAAATGGTCTTTGAAAGTCTTCCTGATGACTATGATATCGTCTAAATAAACAAGGCAAGTTTTCCATGTCAGCCCTCGGAGTACCAGGTCCATCAATCTTTCAAATGTTGCTGGTGCATTACAGAGTCCAAATGGCATGACGTTAAATTGGAATAAGCCACTTGGGGTCGAGAAAGCGGTCTTTTCCTTGTCTTCTTGATGAAGACCCACTTGCCAATATCCACTCTTCAGGTCCAATGTGGAAAACCACTGTGCTCCGGACAACATATCGCGAGGTAATGGATAGCAGTCTTTCTTTGTAATGTCATTTAACCTCCGGTAGTCTAAGCAGAAACACAATCCACCATCCTTCTTTGCTACCAGCACTGCAGGAGACAATTTGCCTAGAAGCATATTGCTTTGTAAAGTGATACCTTTATTCAAAATATTCGCCACTCTAATACGCACATTTCCGGTTTCGTCAGGTTTTACTAAACTTCTGGCAATTAGTATGCCCGGTGTGCTGACTACCTGGGGTTCGAATATAGAGCACTGGTTCCCCCTAGTATCTATTTCGGTTCTAACCATGATAATCTTTGGGAGGGAGGGAGGGAGGGAGGGAGGGAGGGAGGGAGGGAGGGAGGGAGGGAGGGAGGGGAGAGAGAGAGAGAGAGAGAGAGAGAGAGAGAGAGAGAGAGAGAGAGAGAGAGAGAGAGAGAGAGAGAGAGTTTTTTCTGTCTTTATCATTGGTACAGTCTGTTCACAAAGTTGTTTTGGTTGTATTTTCAGGCACTGCTCAACTTCAATTTTAATTTGCTCTCTTATGTTTGACATTGAGTTTTCTACTGCAGATATTTTATTTGACAAGGTTTCTTCTATGTCAGATATTTTTGTGGACATCGATTCTTCAACACTCGAAACAGGTTTCTCTACTTCAGCTATTTTTAATGGCACTGATTCTTGTACCTCTGATATTTTAGTAACTTGTTTATTAAGCTCACCTCTTAGGAGACCCAACTCTGCAGCGGTTTGTTCTTGAGTCTGCTTTTGCTCCTGTATTAACTCCTTATGTCTTCTGTTTCATGCTTCCGTTCTTCTTTTTGTCTTTCTTCTGTTTCTAGAATTAATGCTTTCTGATGTTCCTCAGCCTCTTCTCTTTCCTGTCTGCATTTTTCATCCTGCCGTTTCCTCGTTTTTCTGCTTCTTCCGCCTCCTGTCTGCGTTTCTCATCCTGTAGTTTTTCTGCTTCTCCTCTTTCTTGTCTTCGTTCTTCTTTTTGTTGTCTTCTGCTTCTTCCGCCTCCTGTCTGCGTCTTTCCTCTGCTTCCAGCAGGAGGGGTTTCTGTCTCTCTTCTGCTTTCTCTGCATCCTGTCATCGTCATTCCTCTGTCTGCAACAACGGTGCCTGGAAATTTTCCATCATCTGACTGGCATCCATTGTTTTCCGATTAATTACGAATTACACTCGTCTTGTACAAAGTGTCCACAGTTTCCACTCTTAACCGTTCTATCCCAGTTCTGACACCATTGTTTCGATGGTCTACTTGATCGTCGTAGGTACAGTGGAAACAAAATACAAGACACCAATTTCACTAATCACACCTTTAATTTTCACAGTTAAACAGTTCATAATTAACAACACAGTCTCTACAACAAATCAAATGAAAATTGTTCACACACAATAAAATGTCCACTAAAATTAAACACAATTGTATTACAATTATACCGTCCGATTATAAAACATAACACTTAACTAATAACCACTTGAATGCACACAGTAATATATCGCAACTATAACTCGAACCGCTCTGTAAATATCTCGCCACTATACTGAAAAATAAGGCCGCTGCTGCTTGTATTTATAGCCCTGCTCACAAACCAGAATGTTCCTAATTGCATCTTAGCACTCGTGTGAACTACGTAATTAACTGCGCCCTTGTCACAGTCCACGCGGCTGGCGCCTTCGAGAAACCTCTCGAAAATGCATCGACAAGCATGTATGCCACACACGTTACATCGAGATTCTTTTGGCACATTCGACAAACACATAGATTGTTCTGTGATGTTGTAACAGTATGAAATTGGCTGAGATGCTATGCATGTTCAGTTTTCCTGTTAAAATTTCATAGCATATACCCACTCTGATACCCATTTCCTTGGCAATCTCACATACAGTTAAACGACGATCTTCACGTATCATAGTGTGAACTTCATAGATTTTATCGTCACTTTTTGACGTTGAAGGGCGACCAGGTCTTGGATTTTCATTGGTCGATGTTCCTCCTGCTTTGAAATGAGTAAACCAGTCGTAGCACTGCGTTCGGCTCATACAATCATCCCCACATGCTTGCTCGAGCATCTCGAACATTTCTGTGAAAATTTTTCCGAGTTTGAAGCAAAATTTTATGCAAAAACGTTGTCCCTCAAGCTATTTCATTTTACGTACGGGAAAAATTTGCCAAGAGGTTAGAGCACATATTAATTTCAGCTGCTGTACCGAGAATCACAACAACAGTAGAAAGAAGCGGAATATTGGATGATGTTTCTGAAAGTTGCCGCTAGTCAGCACCACTTGTCGGAGGACACTCTTTGCATATACCACCATGATATTGTGAAAGTTCGGTCTTTTTTTGAACACACCTCGTATTTGTAAGTCTCACAGTAGTGACTGGTAGTTGGTATTAAAAAGCAGCGCTTAGTGTGGTATACTATGAAGCATGCATACATATTCTATATTAGAACCATTTGGTAACTGTTACCTTAATTATTCGTATTAAGCTAAGATTTAGTTGAAAAGTTTTAAAGATAAATTGCTGGTTTATTGAATATGACCAGTTGTACAACAGCATCATACATGTTAAAAAAAAACTTCTGGTATCAAGTTAGCACACTCAACAATCATATCACTTATTTCACACAAACGACAAAAGACTACAAATCATAAAACCTTAGTACAATTTGTGTGGTGAATAGTGAACCATTATTCTAAGCTACTGCCCATGAACACATTCACTGTTTTACTGATGAGATCAGGAGAACTGACTGTTTTTAGTATGAACTCTTGAAAACCCAAACAACACAAAATGGAAAATGGAGTCGGTAATTACATGACTCAATAAGAATAAAAGTAACTTGCTAACACCCACAGTGTATAATTAATATTTACAGTCATAAAGTACTTGTAGCATTAGTACACAATCAATACCTGATTCCTTTCAGACATAAGGAACTCGAGGTTGGCCCCAGGTAAACCTAATTCTAAATAAGTCTTAACTAAACGTAGGTCCGCAGAATTTCCATCAAGTCCATGTACACAGACGACAAGATGTAGTCCTTCAGGCGAAAATATTCTATATTCATCACTAATATGAAAATAGGGTAGTGTTGAAGCTAATGTCGGAAAGTCACTGTAAATAAATAGATCAAAATTACAATCAATCACACTGTTATATTAATTACATACTATAAATTGTTACATTTTAAAATTATGTCTAGTTTGCCAACTTTACATTAAATGTAAATTTTACAAGTTTAATAAACAAAATTCTATTCTTCAATTTGTGTACTCCTCATTATATCATTGCAAAAGGCAAAAAAAAATCAGCTAAACATGTTTCAATATGATTATACCATGCTTAAGGAAAAACTAAAGTTATTGAATGTGTTCAATCACTGCACGCATACCATATTTGCCCAACTGTAAGACGACCTTTATTTTTAATTTATGATATGTCAAAATACAAAGTTATCTTAGATTCGTTATCAATTTGTATACAGCAATATGCATGTGCTATCAAAAGGACAATAGTTGATGCTCATTTTACTCTAGGGCCTTAAGTGTGTTTCTATTAGATTACGGCAGTTCTATGTTACCGTACACACATAACTTTCTCTTTTAGGTTACACATCCTCATTAAGTAATGTGAATACTTCCCATTTTACTTTTGAAAACCCCACAGTGTTAAAATGTCTCAACTCAGATTGACAGGAGATGAAACAAAAAAGACTGCTATGCTGTAACAATGAAAATACAAATTAATGGGGAACCATAAACCACACAGTGAAATCGATGCTCACAATATATGAACTACAACATGAAAATGGGTTTGTAGTCTCCAAAACTGATGTACAGGCAACACTGATCCTACTGAAAACTCATATTATTGATTCATTTCATGCTGGTTCCCACGAAATGTGTATGCTGTTTGTCACAGTTATATCTGTTTGTTGGTGACTGTACATATGTCTAACATTGTATTACTGAGATGTCATGTAATGATAAATTATAGGAACAACATTAATGAGTCATCTGCCAACAGGACTGAGACATAGCTATGATGCAAATCTGTTATGTCATGGTGATAAAACAACACAAGGAGGCACAACAAGTATGGTGCTAGTCGTGTTGTTGTATACCAGTAGCTAATGTTTGTTGCTGGATTCTTAAGAAATACAAACTGAAACATGTGAAAAACAACAAGAAAATCATTTAGGAGACCCAAAAAAAGTTTTACATGTATCAGCAGATATATCATTCAAAAAGAATTAGAAGAGTATATATTATGGCTGATTACATAGAGATGACTATAGTTTTATTCCTAAAGGCAATATCATGAAGCTTGAAGTTGCACAGTAATATGAATCGATTATGACATCTGAGCATGTCATAAAACCTGAAATTATAGTATAAGGACTTTAAAAATGTTGTTTGTTCAATGCTGTGGATGGATCTGAAGAATTCATTCTCAGGTTAGTGATGAGACATGGAGAGTGGGACAGTGTTGAGAGAGGCAATGCATTAACAGTACAGTTTTATTGTTTTTATATTTTTAAAAATAGTGGTATGAACTCTATACAAGTGCGTGGATATTTAATACTATGCAAGTTTAAACTATTATTTCTAGTTATTCATCAAGTGTGTGACGCTAAGAACAGAATGTAAATCTTTGACAAAGTAATTTCATGATATTTTTTTACAAATTGACTATTTCTACTTTAAACACCTTCCATATTGGGAGTTGTCCTATATTCAGAGTCAACTCACAACTGGGTAAATACAGTAACGACAGATTGATGAGCCATGTGTTATGACACCACTCGCACTAGCTGCCGATCAACAATAGACTCGCCCAAGAATGCTAGAAAAAAACGCATTCCAAAAAATATCCCATACACAGTACTATAACTTAGTGCTGACTTACTTTCCATCTCAAACTTGCTTTAAAAAACTAATTTGGATACTTTCTGCAACATAACTAAAATCAAGTCACTTTATCTAAAAGATCGATCCTCCATAATAAACAAACAAGTAAGCACAATTGTACCTGTATATCATGCCAGAAAAATTCATCTGTCTTTTAAATTCTTCTTTAGACTTTTGAAAACTTGCGGAATCGTCTGCCGCTGGGGTTACAAGCCTCTGTCTAAATTTATCTTCATTGTAGCATTCACATGAAATTTCTTCTGGAGTTGAAACAGTAGGAGGTCCGCACACAAATCTAATAAATTTTTAACGTATGTTAAATATATAATGATAAACAAATACTTGCAGTATGAAACCAAATTTTAACGAGATATATGATTTAACTATTTAAAAAGGTCAGGCAAATTATACATTTTAATTCTCAAACCAAACATTAAAAAAAAAAAGAGTTCTGTACATTGTCCATATAAACTTACAGTACATTGTACATTATCCATTTAATTAAAGTGGAAATAAACTACAATACTCATTAATTGTTTGAAACTCTATAAGTTACTTCAGACTCAAGATTTCAATATGTTTTTCAAGTAAATACACTCTTACCTTTGGTTGTATTTTCCCGGGTCTTACAGACGAAACGGCTGCAGAAAGGTTACTTGGGTTTGAGTTATGAATAATTACGCTAACACATGTTATGTAATAAATGGCGCTTATTTATTTTTCTTTAATTAATTTCCCTCTTTACTCTCTGTAGGACAACGGTTTACACAAAAATCGCTTAATTACTTATTACATGAAAGTGGTATTAAAAAGTTACTACAATTGTCTTTGCGTCATCCCCTTACAACATCAAGATTATACAAAAAATTTTACAATTAATTAATTTACTCAATCTATGAACCAGTATTTTACTTTGTTGGTACGTACCCCAAACTTACACTCTCACTCACTCTCTCTCTCACCCTCACACTTCTATTTCATTTAGTTAATTTGGTATACCGTTAATTTTGTTAGTATTCTCACCATTATATCTGTGAAATTTAAAAGTTTTGGCCAATTAGTTACTGATGGTACTTAACCGTTCCATGTGTCTCTCTGAGTTGTACAATTGCTTGTTTGTTCAACCTTACGGTTCACTCCGCGTTTAGTTGTTTTTCCTTTGGTACACTGGTTAATTCACGTCAATGTTATGACCGTCAGTCACCACTGTTCAAATTATACGTGTATTATTTAATTAGTCGGCCGACGTAACTTTTCGCACTTAGAAAGTCACTTGAAGTTTTTAGGCTGGCCGCGCGGCCATGAGTTGCAATGGAACTGGCGTTAGTTCGCAAAAGTTGAGCATACAGAGTTTTCTGGTCACGTGATCTTGAGTCTGCGCTCCCATTGGTGTTGTTAAAAGAGCGCTATAACTTAGGCGTAAGATTTAGCAATATTTTGCCACCTGGCGCAATATGAAGTTACGTTACTTTCTTCCGTGATTCATGGCTGATGCGAAGTTAGGTGTTATTTCACAATCGGTCTACGCTGCTTGAATGCGGAGACAAAACATAGACGTTTTGTTCTGTAATAAACACAGCCGATTTGGTTGACTAACTCGGGGTTCTACAAGGGTGAACAATGACTGCACGGAGAATATAATTTTAAAATGTTATCTTGGCCCTACAATTTCGTACCGTTACAATACCCCCCCCAATAAGAGATTGAAGGCCGAAGCGTTCAAACTCTTATTGCCTGCAACCTAAGAGGGTCAGTGAGGATATGGCGCCGCAACCCCCCTGAACACTCTACTAAATCATGGGTTCTTACCCCCCCCCTAGTCTGGCGACTGTGGCAACACCCATCCGATCTTACTGGACTTCTCTGTTCGAGATCCCAACACCGTAAGCTCGGGCAGATACCCGCCCCAGTATCGTCTGGCTTTGAAACATTCAATTAAAAAATCGACAAACGGCCTTCCATCACTCCATATCCCACAACTGATTTGTTTCCTCTTAGCCGTACTGGTTCATTGACAACGTACTGGCTCATTTTATATTATAGAATATCTCTTAACCCTAGAAAATATTGTTAATAAAACAATATAGGTTTACAGTGATACACATAAATTCCAGTCAAATTGAATAATATTCCCCGTACAATATTTCCCAGCCAAAATGACACATTAATTATACAGGATTACATTAACTCACAGTAATCGTACCTAAAATACAAATTATGTCCTTACTTGCCTACTCATATTTATATAGAATAAACAAAAATTTTTTTTTTCTCTACTACCCCCCCTCTTAATCCCTTAACCCCTGATACCCGTTACATATTACTGTGTTCTGCGCTAGGCTTCTTGGCCTTTGCCAGTCTCATCCTAGCCGTAAACCACATCTCCCTCGTGACCTGTAACTGGGTCACCGCCCATCCACACTCACTATTTCCCCCCCTGGACTGTGGCGTCCAGTTGCTTTCACAAGGACTGATGCGGAAGGAGTGGACATTTTTTTCTTTTATTCCAGCCCCATCCTTGCTTCGGCATTACAATAAAATTCAGTATTACACCTACTATTCTTGATTTATACACCCCTAATGGACTACCACCCCTATCTGGGTGAAAATAGGCCTGTTCCAAAATTTGGTAGATTCCCCAAAAATAACCCCCCTACTAAATCTAACAAACCACTGGGTTAACAAAATAAACAAACCACAAGCCGGTTATATCAAGTAAAATTTATGATTTGCCACAATTAATTACTTTCACGGTCATGATCCGGTGAGGTCATGGCCGGACTTAGGTGGGGAATCTACAGTTAAACATAAAACATAAGTTGACATTAATAAAAATTTATATGAACAGTAATATACACCTCTAAGTTTCCCAAACATTTTTGATAGCATTCACACAAAATTTCCTTCAGGTTCCAATTTAAGTAAAGTACATCTTTCATTTATTTAACAATTACATTTGAAATTTGAATCAGAATATATTTAAATTTATTATTAAAATCATCTTTCCAATTAATTTAATTACCAAATTAATTTAATTATATTTAATAAATTAATTACCTTAATTATCCGCCGTGTGATTACCTATGCTTCGTCTATGACGCGTTTCGGAGCATATACTCCATCATCAGACATTAAAAGTTAAAACAGTCACTCATACGAGATCGTTAAAAAGTTAAAATATCAAAATATGCATATGAACCGTACGCGGATTTGGGTGCGCACCCGTTCAAGTTCATTCTGCTACTGAGCGGTTGCTACCTTATCGTAGCCCCAGCGAGCAGATTCAAGGCAGTATCGTACAATCGGTTGGATACAAAGTTCAGGTGGTCATTTAGCACGATATCACGACTCATTGGGTTTGCATATGCACTGTAAATTTCAAACTCCTCCAAGGCATTCATGAAACGGCCCTTATTACACACATGTAACGGTATTAAATTGGAATTAAAATCTGTGTAATTATGATTGTGTGAAGTCAGGTGTCGGGCGTAATTTGATTTGATGTTGTCAATATTTCTTATTTTCTTAGGTAAATGTTCTCGAAATCGTTTAAGGAAACCTCTCCCAGTCTGTCCAATGTAGAAGCGCTCGCAATCGTTACATGTTAACTTATATATGCCAGTTTTTTCTTCTGGAGGCGTGTGTTTTTTCGGTTTGAGAATATCCAGTAACTTATTATTAGTCCTGAATGAAATAGTGAAACTATTATTATTCAATATAGAACACAAAACCTTAGGCATAAAGCTAGTGTAATTAGTAGATATAAAAATTTTTTGCGTGTTGCTGTTTATTCGGGGTTTAAGCATTCTTTTTTCATGTTTTCTCAACAATTTGTCAATGGTTAAACTACTGTAACCATTGGCAACCGCGATATATTTTATGACATTTAGCTCATCATGGAAGTCATTATCATCCAAAGGAATCGTTAATAATCTATGAATGAAACTATTGTACGCTGCCATTTTATGTGAAAGAGGATGATGAGAGTCTGCGTGTATTGTGGTGTCAGTGGTAGTCGGTTTCCTATAAATGTTGAACTTTAGTTTATTCATCTGTCGAGTGATGGTTAAATCTAGAAAGTTTATCTTGTTATTAACCTCTGTTTCAAGAGTAAACTGGATGTTTCTATTTATTTTATTTAGACAGTTTTTAAATAATTCGATTTGTCTTATAGTACCTATAATCTTTAAATTAATCTTTGATGGTACTATAAGACAAATCGAATTATTTAAAAACTGTCTAAATAAAATAAATAGAAACATCCAGTTTACTCTTGAAACAGAGGTTGATAACAAGATAAACTTTCTAGATTTAACCATCACTCGACAGATGAATAAACTAAAGTTCAACATTTATAGGAAACCGACTACCACTGACACCACAATACACGCAGACTCTCATCATCCTCTTTCACATAAAATGGCAGCGTACAATAGTTTCATTCATAGATTATTAACGATTCCTTTGGATGATAATGACTTCCATGATGAGCTAAATGTCATAAAATATATCGCGGTTGCCAATGGTTACAGTAGTTTAACCATTGACAAATTGTTGAGAAAACATGAAAAAAGAATGCTTAAACCCCGAATAAACAGCAACACGCAAAAAATTTTTATATCTACTAATTACACTAGCTTTATGCCTAAGGTTTTGTGTTCTATATTGAATAATAATAGTTTCACTATTTCATTCAGGACTAATAATAAGTTACTGGATATTCTCAAACCGAAAAAACACACGCCTCCAGAAGAAAAAACTGGCATATATAAGTTAACATGTAACGATTGCGAGCGCTTCTACATTGGACAGACTGGGAGAGGTTTCCTTAAACGATTTCGAGAACATTTACCTAAGAAAATAAGAAATATTGACAACATCAAATCAAATTACGCCCGACACCTGACTTCACACAATCATAATTACACAGATTTTAATTCCAATTTAATACCGTTACATGTGTGTAATAAGGGCCGTTTCATGAATGCCTTGGAGGAGTTTGAAATTTACAGTGCATATGCAAACCCAATGAGTCGTGATATCGTGCTAAATGACCACCTGAACTTTGTATCCAACCGATTGTACGATACTGCCTTGAATCTGCTCGCTGGGGCTACGATAAGGTAGCAACCGCTCAGTAGCAGAATGAACTTGAACGGGTGCGCACCCAAATCCGCGTACGGTTCATATGCATATTTTGATATTTTAACTTTTTAACGATCTCGTATGAGTGACTGTTTTAACTTTTAATGTCTGATGATGGAGTATATGCTCCGAAACGCGTCATAGACGAAGCATAGGAAATCACACGGCGGATAATTAAGGTAATTAATTTATTAATTCGTACAAGTGATTTGGTTACCATATTAAACATGAATATTTAATTATATTTATTTCTCAAACTCTGAGTTGCAGTAATTACCTCATTATTATTTTGTCTGAAAAAAAATTAACTTCAATTCTTTTATGTCACAATAAGATTTTGCTCAAGATACTGATTCATCAAGCTACAGCAGTTATCAGCTTCCACACCTGGCTATTCACATTAGTCAAAACATTCAACACACCTATTTACATCAACAGTTGTCTGCCAGACTGGTGTTATAAACACTCTCAATTTCAACATTCATGGTTGCGTCATATACTGACATATCTGCTTACTTCAGCTGTTAATTTCTCTGAGTCTTGTAGTTAACATATTTATCAATTTCTATTTATTACAATTCAAACCAAAATTACTTTTGCTTCATTAATAAAATTAACCTTTTTAAATTATTTGTTTAACTTGACAATTATTTAATAACCTCCACTCAAAACAATTTAGCTGTACTTATATTATTTAAAACATTTTTAATATACACACATCATACAAAATAGACTTAAATATTATTATGCCATTTGTTCATATTACAAACATACGTTACCTATAAGCTATACTGTACATTGCAGCAAAATAATATTAACACAATACATTTATTTACAAATTTTCGTCATATCTAATTATTATTTGTCACACTTCAATACCTGATTCAGCCAAGTCGTTACCATATACTAAAATATTTAAAATGTCCATACACTGCTTTTTTAATTCAACCTCCATCGTCAAAAATTAGTCTTTTCGGTATATGACACATTTCAATTTTATTGATACACAACATATGGCTAGCTTGTGTGTTATGGCCATAAAATTGTATTTTTCCCATTACACCAAAATAATAATCTATAGGGTTACCCCCCAAAATTATCTTATCATAAATCAAGTTGACATCAGTATTTTTTATAAAGTCTCCGTCAGTGTTTTTTGTTATTACCATTACATCATTATTATCATATTCTGCTACTATAGATTCATTGACAGGCAAATATTTGTCATCAATATACACATTGTTTATCACACAAGGTATGTTTTTAATTCTACCAGTTCTCTCACTATTTAAACTCTGTATTAACTCTTCATAATTTCTCTTTACCTTAAATATTTCTACCATTCTCTCGCTTTCATAACCACTTTCATTACAATACTTCTCACAACATTTTACATTCTCATTCCACACAGAGGGCAACACAACAGTATTACAACGTCTGGCTTTACCAGATAAACACAAATAATTTCTTTGACATTTAAAAGACCTTTTGTCTTCTACAAAAACTAACGAGGAACCTTTGTCCTCCAACAATACTGGTGAAGCATTTTCTTCACCCACAACCACATCACAGGAAAATTCTACCCTCTGTACACTCTCTTCATTTAAACTGTCTTCACACTCTCTCTCATTCTCATTGGCATTTGCTAGCAACACTTCATTACTAAACTCTACTTCAACAAAATCTTCATCACTCTCAACATTAATCTCCTTGTTCTCAACTACCACGTTTTTACACATATCATTATGATTCTCATTTGTTTTACATTCAAAATTTTCAATTACCTTTTGTATTTGTTTCTCAATTTTTTCTAACACTTGTTCTTTAATAGTGTTAAAACATTCATCCATCTCATTTAAACGTTTATTCATACTGATTTCGAACTTAACATTTTGTGTATTCATTTCACATAAACGCTTATCAAATTTTTTGTCAATATTATTTGTCACCCTTTAACTCATGGAATTTAACATCAGAATCACTCTTTTGTTCTTTATTTTGTTCTTTTAATTCATTTAGATTACTACTTATATTTTCGGACATTGCTTTCATTAAGTTAAATATATCGTCCATCGACAACTCTTTGACTCTTGTTGTTGTCGGAGTATATTGTACTGGTACATTTTTGTCAGTGAAGCTGACTTCTTCATTATTAATTTTACTTTCCCTATTCAATTTTGGGGTTATTTGAATCCCCGAATCGTCTGTATTATTTATTTCATTTGTAATATCTAGTTTTATTTTATTGTCCTGACTCCCATTTGGAGTCGAGTGGACCTCAATATTATGCACAACAGCCGACTCATCAAAATTGTCAACGTTAACTATTTCATTGATATCGTCACTATTCCCTGCCATTTTTTATAAATTTATAAAATGTTACATAAGAATTTCAATCTTATCCAATATTGACTTAACCCTTTTAATATATCACTATGTTTATATAATTTACCAAAACGTCCTCCCTCTCAAATAACCCGTTCTGCAGCTTGGTTAGGTCTGGCGAATATAACCACAAATTATACTCGCCGTCCCTGGTCGGGGCCAGTGAAACTCTATAAGTTACTTCAGACTCAAGATTTCAATATGTTTTTTAAGTAAATACACTCTTACCTTTGGTTGTATTTTCCCGGGTCTTACAGACGAAACGGCTGCAGAAAGGTTACTTGGGTTTGAGTTACGAATAATTACGCTAACACATGTTATGTAATAAATGGCGCTTATTTATTTTTCTTTAATTAATTTCCCTCTTTACTCTCTGTAGGACAACGGTTTACACAAAAATCGCTTAATTACTTATTACATGAAAGTGGTATTAAAAAGTTACTACAATTGTCTTTGCGTCATCCCCTTACAACATCAAGATTATACAAAAAATTTTACAATTAATTAATTTACTCAATCTATGAACCAGTATTTTACTTTGTAGGTACGTACCCCAAACTTACACTCTCACTCACTCTCTCTCTCACCCTCACACTTCTATTTCATTTAGTTAATTTGGTATACCGTTAATTTTGTTAGTATTCTCCCCATTATATCTGTGAAATTTAAAAGTTTTGGCCAATTAGTTACTGATGGTACTTAACCGTTCCATGTGTCTCTCTGAGTTGTACAATTGCTTGTTTGTTCAACCTTACGGTTCACTCCGCGTTTAGTTGTTTTTCCTTTGGTACACTGGTTAATTCACGTCAATGTTATGACCGTCAGTCACCACTGTTCAAATTATACGTGTATTATTTAATTAGTCGGCCGACGTAACTTTTCGCACTTAGAAAGTCACTTGAAGTTATTAGGCTGGCCGCGCGGCCATGAGTTGCAATGGAACTGGCGTTAGTTCGCAAAAGTTGAGCATACAGAGTTTTTTGGTCACGTGATCTTGAGTCTGCGCTCCCATTGGTGTTGTTAAAAGAGCGCTATAACTTAGGCATAAGATTTAGCAATATTTTGCCACCTGGCGCAATATGAAGTTACGTTACTTTCTTCCGTGATTCACGGCTGATGCGAAGTTAGGTGTTATTTCACAATCGGTCTACGCTGCTTGAATGCGGAGACAAAACATAGACGTTTTGTTCTGTAATAAACACAGCCGATTTGGTTGACTAACTCGGGGTTCTACAAGGGTGAACAATGACTGCATGGAGAATATAATTTTAAAATGTTATCTTGGCCCTACAATTTCGTACCGTTACATGTTAAGAATATTTTATTTGTTTTTATAGTAAATATTAAAGCTTTTATGATCAACTTGAATGAAACTTTGTGTATACACTCCATAACTACTGCAATGTATTCACCCAAGTGCTTTCATTTACCTAGGTATGAATTAATTAAAAAGTACTTGACCAAACAATGATTTGATGGAAAACTCATCAAAATGTATTGAGGAATTTTAATGTGCACGCTACACATTTTTACACAATTTTATTTCCTTTATAATAATACTGACAACTTTAGGCTAAACTCGTACCAAAGTGAATGAAGTGACACACTTATTCTTCATATTTCCTAAAGGTATATATTTAGCAAATGTTTACATGTTTAGCAATCCCGACACACCTGATGAATAATGAAACAAATTCTCAGGACAGAATATAAATTGAAGGTAAACATCAGGAAAGAAAACAAATGACCTGTAAATAAAGAAGTAAACCTGTAAATAAGGAAAAGATGCTAACAGAGAAACATATGGACATAACAGTTTACGGCTACAGGATTTGGGTACTCTAAGAGCAGAAATTAGATGAGACTTGAAGCACTCAAAACGTGGTGCTATATGAAATTATTGAAAATACAGTAGACTGACACTGTCAACTATGAAAAAGATCATGATAAAGCAAATAATGAAAGAATAACTTGGGGAACTGCTTGGCTAGCCCCAAGTATTCTCTATACTCTATATGACAATTATCAAAACAATAAATAGTGCAGGAAACACAAGGCTCTAGTATATTAACTACAAAATGATATAAATTGTAATTCCTATGTAGAAATGAAGTGGATGGCACATGGAGTAGAGCTGCCAACCAGACTACGGACTGAAGTGTCTAAAGAATGAAACACCTGATGAAGACAGGCAAGAAATTCATCCCAGGTGTCTGATATGTTTCAAATGATTTATGTTTAATTAGATAAGTCGAGAGATTTTATATCACAAAAGTGGACAATTTGATAACAGCATATAAAACCTATACAAAGTAAATTTCCGTGTACAACAGGCAATTCAAAATAAATACTGTGGTGAATAGCATGATTCATACTTAAGTGATTGACAAGAAAGTCAATCGAACTGAAGATCACTTGCTCGGAAAAAAATAATAACAATAGCCTGTTTTTACATAAATAATTTTAGTAGTGTAGCCTGGTAAGAATATTTACATTTAGATAATATTAAGTGAATTTGACAGCCTCTATTTGTATTACTTTATATTTTGATTATAAAGAGAATTCCACAAACTGTACATTATAAAGTTATGTGTTGCCTGTACCTATTTAGAGTCATAATTTTTCAGACCAGTTTATTGCCAAATCTTATAAAAATAGTAAATAATATACTTTATTTGCTACCAAGAAAAAATGTAATTTAAAAGAAATGTTAACTTACGGCTGTTTTGATTCACCATTTGTGTGCACATCTCTTCTCTGCCTCCTCCAACCTCTTTCTCTTTCCACTTCTCCTTTCACACTTTCATACATATGATACAAGATGTTGTCAATAGGTGCAGGTGCTGGTAAGGGATCTCTAAAAGGTTCAGGCGGAGGAGGAACATCTCTAAACTGCCTTGGAGGTGGTAATCGTAATTCTTCATATGGATGTTCTTGTTGAGGTGGAGGGGGCGGGGGCTGTGGCTGTGGCTGTAGCTGTGGTTGTGGCTGAGGTTGTGGTTGTGGTTGGGGCTGTGGTTGTGGCTGAGGAGGAGACTGTGGAGGACCCGATGAAACCAGTGCTTCCAGTTTTGCACGAAGTTGAGAACTGTTTAGAGATCTGTGTTTCATTACTTCACTGCCTGTAAAAAAAAGTTGAATTGCAACTACATATAAACACTTTAAATGTACCTGAACCTGTGTATATGATACAAAATGCATCACTTAACAGATCTATAATATTACTCTTAGTGGATCAAGTAGAAAAAATCTAAATAAAATGGATGGGCCATCCTATATACTAGGAAGATGTGTTCTCTTTCAATACTGTTTGGTAATATGGCATAATAATGATAGTGATAAAAAGAAATGTCAAAGACTAACTATAGTTTTCAAAAAACTAGCGTGGTTTATTTATTATGGTAAATTGATTTTCCAATTTATGTTAAGCAATTGTCAAGTAAGCCACAGAACTATTAAAGTAATGGAAGTTTTGCAAGAAATATGAGAAAACTGAATGTTCAGAAGTGGACAACAGTTTCCTTATTGTAGCAAGTTGTGCCTGTAAATACTGAAAGAGGGTGGAAAGAAAGGAAACTGAAGGGAGAATATGAGTTTTATCTATCTGGTAACAGAATCAACACAATTGTGTAAATAGTTTTAATGCTTTATAGATAGGTTCAGGGATATGTAGACAGAGTAAGTTAAAAAATAATAAAATCTAAATATATAACAAAAAGTTACATAGGCTTCATAAAATCAGAAATCAGGAAAATTTTGTTCAAAAGATTAATGAACATGACTAAAAGATAAATGGTGAGAAAAACAATAACTGAAAACTTAAGTGGATAATGGCAAACGTCTTAGATGAAATAAAAGGTATAGAACCAAGGATATATACAGTAGAGCTGCTATCTTAGACCAAGAAATGGAAAACGAATGTTATAAGATAAATTTAAGCTGTGGAATTTAAGAAGAAATTATGAAACTGAATCACAAAGCTCAGTACTGTAATGAGAGTCCACATTGAAGTGAAGTGAAAGCCAATTATGCTGTTAATCTTTCTGAGTGATGCAGCCATCTCTTGTTGACTGAATCGGTAATTGTCTTCATTATAAATAGGAAAGATAAAAATTATTCTTATTATAAAGTACAAAAATACTAACTTCTCATATTTGTTAGTATTTAAATTTATATACACAGAAAAAAATTGAAATGAACAAATGAGGTTCACATGATTGAAGATGAAAGATTTTCTGAAAAAAGGATCCATGACAACATCTTAATACTCGGTGATATGAAGGTTAATTAACTAAAGACAGTGTAAAATGTTTTTGGTGTATGTTTATTACTGTGGTGATGTGACTGATATTGTGCTGTACATTTTTCAGTAATATAATGACATTGTATACTCCATACACTGGTAACACCAGTATGTATGGTTTAAAGATTGTGTGCATACAGACAAATGAAATGAACAGTTACTTAAACATATTAGAAGAAGATAAAAATAAAAAATTATATGGGACGAATCAATCCAAAAAGATACAGAAAATGAAGACTCTAGAAGAATAAATGGTTCAACTGGAGCATATGGAAGATCAAGATATAAAAGTGTCAGACGTAATTACCTAAAAATCTTACTATAGCTGTACTCTCAACACAGCTCATGATGACTTAATCCAATCATGCTCTGGCCCTCTACCATCATTGTGATTAAGAAATAAGTTACCTGTCTGTACCTGCACCAGTTTCTCCTGTCCTCTCTGCTCCAAAAGCTATTTTTAAACTTACAAATTAGGCTGGTATGATACAAGAAGAAGCAAACACCATACTTGAAAAATATCTAATTGTTTAAACAAGTAAATATTTTTATAATGCACATTGAATAATATTTAAGTTTCAACTTAAAATACAATGAAACACATTATTATTAGAAATGATGACATGGTTTAATACCAAAGATAATCTCTAAGAAATAGTTTATTTGTGGTCAAAGAAAACCATTCCAATCTTGGGTAAACACTTCCTCAAGAAAGCTAAAGGGAGACCTGCAATTCCCTATCACTTGT
This sequence comes from Magicicada septendecula, assembly GCA_034769895.1. NCBI lineage: Eukaryota > Metazoa > Arthropoda > Insecta > Hemiptera > Cicadidae > Magicicada > Magicicada septendecula. Next base: position 80,410,646 of record CM068368.1, on the reverse strand, counting down.
AATTCTTGATCTGATAACCATATCATACTACTAATTAACACTCAGAATTTAAAATCATAGTAGCCGCATGCAAAATAAATTGTATAGTGTAATTATTTACTGAATAATTATTTTAAAACAATTGTTTATACCTACATCTGCTTATAATATCAATGAAATTTCAAGCATATTAAATACTTTATTGAATAGATGGTTGTACCTGTAGGACTCATTTGTCCACTAGATGTGTCTATGGAGGATCTGTGACTTGACACCCATCCACTCTGTTCTGATGTAATATCACTTTCTGATAATGATGATGATAAAAGAGGCGACCTATGCACTGGTGGAATGCTGTCAACATTCAGCATCGCTGGTTTTGTACACACTAAATTAGGCATAGATTCACTACTGTTGGCTGCAGTCATTATCAATGTATGCACTCCCGCAACACTCGGCATCGATGCAGTACTTAACGAATGAGGTATTGTTAAAACACCGTTATTAGATGCTTCACTCAAATTATAAGGTACACTAGCACTTGTTTCTAACTTTCTATAATTTCCCGGTATTGATGAATCATTTGAGTCAGTCGAAGGCGAGCCATTACCATTCATTATATGTGGTATTCTGTCCTGATAATTAGACTGCGTTAACACATTTAAACTGCTATCAACAGTCATTCTACTTTTCATGCCTATCCTTTGTTGTGTAACAGTAATGTTATTATGGTCTTTATATTTTGAATTTTGCCCATTTATCGTTTCTTTAATAATCTGATGTTTGAACTGTTCTTTAAAAGTATCGGTTGCAAACTCCAGGTTAATGTCTCTACTCGATATGGTGGCTGAATTTTCGTGAATGTCACTGATTCTACTGTTACTTCGACGTTTATTCAGTTGATGCAAAGGCAGTGTGAATGGAAGTGTCGACATGTTGTTTGGTATCCTAATTAATTTTTCATTTAACAGTTCTTTCCTAGTCTGTATTGGTGTCATGTTTCTTAATAATCCGTTGTTATCCTGAGGAATGCGATGTTTTGTAGCATGAGAAGGTGGCAGTGGAAGTGTAAAGAAATTGTCATGGTTGTTTCCTTGACGAACGTTGTTTGACAATCTTTTCCCTCCTCTCGTTGGAAGAGTTGCAGAATCGACAGGTCCGCGAGTTTTGTCCCTGTAACACAGACAAAAGAAAAAAAGTTAATTCTGTCTATCAGGCTGTGTATCTTTTGAGAAAGATTGAATGTTTTTAATCAGTGGTTGATTTCTAAAATTATAGGTGCCGGAACGCATCAATCAAAAGTTGTACAGACACAAATATACTTATATTTTATATTAGTGTATGAGTTTACATCAGGGTATTACAAAGGACACCTACACTTTTAAACCCTTATAAAATATGCAACATACGTATAAACTTGTATCTAAAAAGGTAATAAAGTTTACTGAGATTTCTAAAGAGCTTCGTTGTCAGGTTAGCTGCGCGACAATCGAAAATATGTAATTCATGATGGAATCATCCCGTAGCCTCAATCAAACTCTAAGTGGTGGTTTTGGTGGTTCGGACATTTTAAAAAAGTTTCAATAGTTTCATCATTGTGTCGTCATATTGTTTGTTTCTTGACCTTTCCTTACTCTTTGTCTCCAATGCTGTACGATGGCTAGAAATCAGCCCTCTCACATTCACTTGAAGTTATTGCTATTGATTCAATAGCATATTTCAAGGTAGAATGACTCCGGAAAAATTCTGGAATGCACGGATTCTCGGAAGCTCCCAATCAGTTGCCTTTCATGTAGTTTTAATTTTAAAGCTTTTACTTCATTTTCTCCATAGGTTATTGGGACATTTTTTGAACCATATTAGTCAAGATAAAGATTAGTGCTCGTGTTTGATTTTGACAAACGTTTAGTTTTTTAGTGGGGCTGATGAGGGGCACAATTTAAAAAGTAGTAGTAAATATTTGTAATAATTAGGTTTTTCTTTTCATATATTTTTTCGGTAATTTATTTTTAGATATAAAAGGTTCCGGAACGCCGTTCCGGTTCGTTCCCCTAAAATCAAGCCCTGTTTTTAATTAATGATAATACTGAATGTTGCTTTATAGTACATCCTGTCAACATTTTTTGTTTTTGGTTTTATAATTAGAATCCTATATGATGACGATGATGAAATGTTGAGAACAACTGTACTAAAATAGGCTGTACATTATGCTCAATTCCCTTATGACAAGACGACAAGACATATCTTAAGCATTTGGGGTTTCAAACATTTTAACTATTTTAATATTACGAAGTGAGAGAGATTAAGTTACTCAATAAAAAAGTATAATACTAGTACACTCACTGAGTTGCTAGTGCTCACTATTATGAATGAAATACGTTTATTATTAGATAAATTTCAATACCGGGAACTTATTCAATTATCAGATAAGTTATGAAAACCCAAGTTACTGTACTACGTTTATTACACGACTGTAGAGCAGTCATATAATTAACACTAAAAATTCCAAACTATGGCATTGTTTTTTTCTTATTATAACCTTAATGCATAAATAGAATAACTCTTGGAAATAATGTTCTCCAGGCAGTTAAAGAATATAACTATCTAGGAAGTAAAATCACAAGTGATGGACGTAGCAGTAAGGAAATTATAAGCAGAATTAACCAGGATAAAATTGCTTTCAACAAACAAAAAAACCTCTTCAGTTCAAACACTATTAGCCTAAAAATAAAGAAGAATCTAGTAAAGACATATATGTAGTGTTGCCCTATACGGGAGTGAATCTTGGACAATTGGAGAAAGTGACAAGAAAAGACTCCAAGCATTTGAGACCTGGTGCTACAGAAGAATATTCAAGATAAGCTGGAGGGAGAAGATAATGAATGAGGAAGTCTTTAGAAGAGCTCAGGAGGAGAAGAGCTTTCAGCGAAATTTAAAAGGCAGAAGAGCTAAGTTTATAGGGCATATACTACGACACAATGGGTTGGTTAAGAGAATAATAGAAGGAACAACTGAAGGGAAGAATCACAGAGGTCAACCCCATTTAGACTACGTCAAACAGCTTATGGTCGATATACACTGCACATCATACTGTGAGTTGAAAAGAAAAGCAGAGAAGCATGAAGAATGGCGAGCTGCTGCCAACCAGCCTATGGGCTGTTAACCTAGAAAAAGAATGCATAAATGACAAATAATTTAGTTCTAGCTTTCACAGATATTTATTATATTTCCGTACATGTCTATAGCACTATAACTAATACTTTTCACAAATGACCATAACCAATAATAACATGTAAAGTTGTTTTGCAAACATAGCTTACACATGTTTTGAGGGCGGGTCCAGTATTTACAAAGTATATTAACAGATGCTAATTCTGTCAAATAATTAAAGACACCATGTTTATATTTTTTGTTAGATCGTACTACAGCACTGTTTTTAGTTACTGTTAGTCCGAGTAGTGTGCACTCCAGTATTATGTGGCCCACCATGTACGAGGTGCTATCAGAAAGTTCCCGGACTAGGTCTAATAAATTCTTTTTGCTTACCTAGGCCATTAATGGCTCCCATCTCCTTTAAAGTAGTCTCCCTGCGAATTGATACAACGAATCCAGCGTTGTTTCCATGCCTGGAAAGTGTCAAAAAAAGTCTTTTGCTGAAGGCTGTCAAGCACCTCCTGCGTTTTTTTCTTAATGTCTTCTACAGTGTCAAAACGGTGACCTTTCATGTGAATTTTTATTTTCGGGAACAGAGAAAAATCACAGGGGGCTAAATCTGGTGAATATGGAGGGTGTGGGACGGTGGCCATATTGTTTTTGGTCAAAAACTCTGTTGTTTTCAGTGAAACGTGAGCAGGTGCATTGTCATGATGCAACAGGCAGTTTTGGTCTACCCACAATTTGGGCCTTTTTCGTCACACATTTTGTCTCAGCCGCCTCAAAACGTCACAATAAAAATCTGAGTTCACTGTAACACCAGCTGGCACGAACTCACGATGGACAATGCCTTTGATGTCGAAAAACTCAATGAGCATGGTTTTTGTTGCACTCCTGACCTGCCGTGCTGTTTTTGGTCTCGGTGATTGTGGACTTTTCCACTGTGACGACTGCTGTTTTGTTTCTGGATCATAACCATAAAACCAGCTTTCATCACTGGTTATGACCCTGGAGATGAAGGTAGGGTCATTTTCAGACGTTTCTCTGCACACATCAACACAGCGCTGTTTCTGATCCACAGACAAAAGCCGAGGGACGAATTTCGCAGCAACACGACGCATGCCTAAATTTTCAGTTAGAATTTCTTGACAGCTTCCATAGCTTATTCCGGCACTTGTACACAACTCATGGATTGTTTGACGATGGTCTTCGTGAATGAGTTGTCAAATTTTTTCAACATTTTCATCCGTTTTGCTCGTGGAAGGTCATCCTGAACGGTGATCATCTTCAAGTGACATTCTGCCGGCCTTGAAACGAGCGTACCACTCAAAAACCTGTGTTCTGTGTAGGGAATGTTCTTCAAAAGCTTCTCGAAGCATTGCAAAAGTTTCAGTAGGCGATTTACCAAGTTTAAAACAAAACTTAATGCACGCGCGTTGCTCGAATTTATCAGCCATCATAAAATTAGCAAATGAACGTTAACACACGATTACAAAACACAACGCGTAGACCGAACACAACCTCATAATGCAACGAAACTCAGCAGACTGACTCATTACGTATTACGGAATCGGACACTGGGACGCCAGGTTGTACAGTCACGGCCAACAGCCGTGCCAAGTACAGTCCGGTAACTTTCTGATAGCACCTCGTAAAAATTACATTTTGCACTAATGAGAGAAAGGTACTTTGATCAGTCTCCATTCCAGTGGAAAATCAAACAGGGTTTATGAAATTCATCGAATTGCATGTGATGATTTTGATAGCTTTTAAAACTGATAATCTAGAGAGCAATTATCAAATGAATAATAGACCTTCATTAAACCTAGTGGACCTTAATTTCATTATAGACCTTTAGTAGACCTTCAGTGTTATTTATACTTACAAAAAAAAGCTACTGAAAAAGTATAATCGAATTATTCATCTAACTTAATGTATAAAATAAATTAAACTGATATTTACACAAATTTCAAGGCTCTACACACATGCAAAATGCGAGATATATGAATGTGTGGAATTTGATGCTTAAAAACTTTTTACAATTAAAAACATTGATGATGATGGACTGTTTGAGAATAATCAGTTGAATTTCTAATTAAATTTTTTACATGGTATGGCTGTAAAAATGTAAGGTAAGGGACAAGGTGAATATAATATACTCAGCTGATAAATTACATTACCATGGTGCGCACCTACAATCTTTGAACATTCTAAGAGAATTTATGTTATTTGTACATTTTGTGTGACATTTATGTGTTTGTTCTTTTGGATCTTAATGTTTGAACAATCTCTGTAGGAGCAATAATAATCTGATGATGACGGACATGTCTTGAAACTGAAATATGAAATAAATGGTTAGAAGAATTCGTAATTTTATTTTATATTATTATTATATAATTTAATTTTATTATTACAACTTTTCCATGTGTCCTAGTATGTGTGGATCAGGATGTGTTTACACATACAATCAAAATTTCAATTCAAATTGTATACTTAAGAATAATAAGCAACTCAGTGCAGAAATGAGATTTCAGGTAATTGGGTGAAGGTTACTATGTTTAACAGGCAACATAAGCATATTACTGTACTCATTGATATTAAAACATGGAGACAAGTAACCACTTTTGTAACGATATATTCCTTCACATGTTCTTACTACTTGTGCATTATTTTACTGTTCAGAACATCTGAATTATGTAAGTCTACAACAACCTGTAATTATTGTTATGCTCGAGAGGTTTAGACAGTGGCTGCGAATGTCTTAGAGGCAGTGTTAGCTGTGCAGGTTCTTTGATAGGTGTCCTCAACAGCTGGTCCAAAGATTTACTGTGTCTGGCCTGAGGCGCAAGTGTTAAGCTCGCTTCCACAACACCTCTTCCCATTTGAATAAGACGCTCTTCTCCGATGCCTTAACAAAAATAAATAAATTACAATTTATGTTTATCGTGTTAATTTGAATTAAACACTCGGTTATGTTAAGTGAGTCATTTAGTTTCAAAGCCAGATACATCCAAAAAAAGAAAATTTTCAGGAGAGCTAAAAAAACTTTATTGCAGGAGAGCTGGTTTTGCAACTAACGAGGAATTTCAACTCCAATTTTAATAAGGATGTATATGTTTTAGAAACTTCTGAAGTAGATAGGGACATGTAGAAGGTAATAAAGTACCGGTATAGGAAAATGCAAAACAAATATGAATGTGAAAAAAGTGGATGTATCTTGTTTTGAAACTAGACGACTCAAGTATAAATCACAAGAAATCATATAAATTACAATGCAGGGTTGGTATGCATAATTAAAGAGGAAACGACCGTGTGTCCAAAAATATAGTTGGTAACATTATCTAAAAAAATTATATGACAATATAACTAAAGATAGTACTAGAGTTGTTGCTTATTATACAGAATACAATTCTATTTACACTGTTTGGGATTTGCATGTTACCTAGTTCAAAAACTGGTTCATATTTATGACTAGAGACTTCAACAAATATTTTCAATTGAATTGTACATACGATACTGTAAAATAACGAAGACAATTTAATACAAGCAATGGGGAAGCGGTTATGAAGCAACATGAGATTTCATTCAATCAGACTTCCATTTTGCTGCATGACTGTTATTTTCTTTTTAATCTTACAAGAGTTGAACGTGGCAATTAAGCCTTACTAAAATCAGTAAAGTGCTAGAACTAAATGAACTTCACCATTTTTTAACTTGTGAATTACAACAAATATTCTTCATACGTCCATTAAGGCAACTTTTAAAACATAATTAATACAAACTTTAACAAATAAATGTAGTCAAATTTTTATTCAAAATTGACAGAGGTGGTATAGTATGACAAACAATCTATGTTATATTTACCAAGAGATATTAATAAGAAATAAACATGTTAGCCAGATTATCCTAATAAAATTATTTGCATAATTACAAATAAAATAAATATTCATGTGTGATAAACAAGACTGTTTAATAATTATTTATGGGTCATTCCATATCAAATCAACCAGGGGTCTGAACCTCAGTGTCTCAAATATTGGTAATTTTTTGTATATTTGTTGTACTTATAAAGTACTTCAAAAATACAAAGTTTCAAATTTTTTTGTTGGGTAGTTTTTTTTTAAGATTTTTTAAAAACTGCACAAAACGCCATTTTTCACATTGTTTTGAAACAGAAAACTATGTATAATTAAGGAACCGTTAGACCTAGAAAGCTCGTTTATAGCTCATTTTAAAGGTCTTTGTAAGGGCTTTAATTTGATATGTAACACAACCTACTTTGAACAAAAACCTTTTTTTGGCATGTTTTCAAAAAACGTTTTTTTGAAAATTTCAAAAAACACCATCATCGAATTTTTTCAAAAAAATATATGTTATTTGTAAAGACATTGACTAGAAATATGCAAAGTTTGAAAGTGGAGAAATGGTGGGTTTTTTTAAACAAAAATTTAAAGGCATCAGTGTGGAGGTCGTATTCACGTAAATTTGCATTACAATACCAACAGTTACATTTTATGTCATTTTTAGTTTGCCTTAGTACCATAATGATAAATTACAAACAATTACTAAGACTCACCTACAAATTCTCTTGAATAAAGTGTCCCATATTGATCTTGCAGTGAAATGATTTTAAGCAACAAAAAAACTCATTTATTAGTTGTATATTTTACGAATTAAAACATATCTGTAGAAGATTCTAGTCTATATATACACTACACAGTGCAGTCTTATAAGAACAAATCATGTTTGTAAATTAAAATAGTGCTTTTGAATATTAATCATTTAGAGTTCACACATAAGTTAATAATAAGTTGTTCACATTTTCTTCAACTGTTGTTCAAGTAAGTGAGATGAGTCTGCCATTTCTTCTGTGGTCAAAGTATACGTTCTTCCTGTAGCAGTTCTAGGTTCAACCTTTTTCAGAAGGGTGTCTGTTGACACATCCCAAATATCCAACCGTGGTTGAGGATAGAAAAATGATGCTGCAGGTCCTCGGGGATGTAAAAAGCTCACTTTAACTTCATTTGTCTCGTTGTTTTTCCCTAGGATGCATGCAAGCCACCAGAAGTTATCATACATGACAGTTACAAAACCTGATTCAATTTCTTCTAATTCAGCTATTACAATATCTGTTATAACTGGTGCTTGTAGCTTTCTTTCAGTACTTGAAGAAAACAATTTTGTTGCCATTTGTGTGTCAGAAATAGGGATAACTGCATGTAAATTATGGGTCCCTTTTATAGTTTTTGTTTTATCAAAACGTGTTGCTAACCTTTCTTCATTTTCATTGTGTTCTTCTATTGTACAGTATTTAAACTTGATGCCTGGTATGTTGGTTGCTGCAAATTCATATAATTGATGTGGTGTCATTATTTGCTGGTCATACGGTCGCTGTAAACTTGCTTTCATAGCTAATCTTTTAACAGTCCCCCCTAGACCATCACAGGCACTTTTACCATGTGATGTGGCAAAGAAATGCCACTCAGCATCAATGCCAAAGTCTTTTTTGTGCAAATAAATGTTCTGGAAATTCTTACGGTTTTTATATTGTCCTGCACAACCATCTGAGAAGTAATAAATTATTTTAATCCCTGGGATGTCTTCTTTTAGGGCATTAATCAGGTGCGTCTGAAAGAGATTGAATGCAACAGTGTTGTGGGTAAGGCACTCTGATATAAAAACGTAATTTAAGTGCTGTATTTTACTGTCTTCTCCTCTATAGTAGACAACAAAGGGATGGAGTGTTGCCTGGCTATTGGTCCAATGGTAAGATTGAACCTCATCTTGGAGGACAAATGAATAATTTTCTGAAAAATCACAGGTTACAACCACTTCACCTTCCTCTAAGTTAGTTTTTGTTTCTCGGCGCGCTCGAGAACATGGCGTTCTAGCGTGCGTGGCATAGAAAAATAAATCAATTGGTGTCATAAACTTTTAAAACTGTGATTAATTTCATCAAAATTTTTTTAGGCAAGTCTTAGTAATTGTTTGTAATTTATCATTATGGTACTAAGTCAAACTAAAAATGACATAAAATGTAACTGTTGGTATTGTAATGCAAATTTACGTGAATACGACCTCCACACTGATGCCTTTAAATTTTTGTTAAAAAAAACCCATCATTTCTCCACTTTCAAACTTTGCATATTTCTAGTCAATGTCTTTACAAATAACATATATTTTTTTGAAAAAATTCGATGATGGTGTTTTTGAAATTTTCAAAAAAACGTTTTTTGAAAACATGCCAAAAAAAGGTTTTTGTTCAAAGTAGGTTGTGTTACATATCAAATTAAAGCCCTTACAAAGACCTTTAAAATGAGCTATAAACGAGCTTTCTAGGTCTAACGGTTCCTTAATTATACACAGTTTTCTGTTTCAAAACAATGTGAAAAATGGCGTTTTGTGCAGTTTTTAAAAAATCATTAAAAAAAACTACCCAACAAAAAAATTTTAAACTTTGTATTTTTGAAGTACTTTATAAGTACAACAAATATACAAAAAATTACCAATATCTGAGAAATGAAGTTTCAAATTAAATTCTTCATTGGTTGATTTGATATGGAATGACCCTAATCGTACAAAATATACTTATATAAAGCCTAGGTTGGTAGAGGTATGGTGCACAATAATTACCTAATGAAACAGAAACTGCGGTATTTGACCTATTGTTATGCGTAGTTGAAGTCTTTTGTGATCGTGATTCGAGAATAGCTGCTATTCCACAACTACAGTCTTCCTGTACAGTCTTATTTGAAGATACCGTCCCACTAACTGATCCTAATGCACTGCCCAGTTTTCTTTCTTCAAGTTTGTTATCACTTATGCCACACGTGTTCAGGAATGGATCTGAAAACGGTAAATAATTGTGACTCATGTTCATGGATTGTCACACTTGGTGGTGCAGAGTACTACTTGTACTATATAAGCATAACTCCAGGAAGGGTCATGGGTAGATAATGTTGTCTATATAGAGACATTAGAGTTTGATTGTACAGACACCACATAACTCTATAACATACAAATAATGTTGTGTTACCCTAGCAGTGACAGTAGCTAAGGTCAATCTAACTGAAACTGCTGTCCTTAGCTACCCATGACAATACATAATAACACACTATTAACTGGCTAACCCAGTTACGTAGCATTGCAGTCTTATGTAAAATACTAATAAATGAAGTTTATTAATTCACTAAATGGTCACGTAAAATAACGTTAACACAGCAGAGCTACTGACATGCAAAGTGTGTCACATGATTCTGAATCTGAACTGTGAATGACATAAATTCTTTTTTTTAGGATACTTAAGTAAGCGAGAGGTGTCACCGCATTCTTAGAAAATCTTATTAATTTATTTTTCTTAACTACTGTAGTTTACACCCCAGGGGACATGAAGTGAATTATTATTAACTTCAACTACACTTTTACTTACTTGGTTTTACACCAAACATGCCAAATAATTTACTCCAAGATGGTAGTTACTAAACTCTGTAGTGGTGCAGGTTGGTACAAGAGCAGCTTCGTAGGTCAGTTAGTCTTGCCAGGCCAGGATACGAGTAACACCCAATCTTCTTATCTGGCATTACAGCCTTTAGTGTGCTTTAGCATCAACAATACTCCTCCATGCTTCCCTGTTCTCTGTCCTTCCTCTCCACCCTCTGATAATCCAAGATCTTCCGTTATGCCATCCAACCATCTCATCATTGGTCTGCCTCTATGTCTAGTAGTGTATAATCTTCCCATCATCATTCTTTTAGTAATTCTTTCCACATGTCCCAGTCAATGCAACCTCTATGATTTGATGAATGTCACTGTCTTTTCTATGTATGAGAGCCTGTATAGTTCATTGTTACTGCGTATTCTCCAACTGCCTTCTTCTCTTACTGGCCCATAAATTTTATGTAATATTTTGTGCTCAAATAATTTTATAGCAGTTTTGTCATTCCCTGTTAAAGTTCACACCTTACATCTATATATAATAACTGGTCACACAAGAGAATAATATACTTTAAGTTGTATACCTCTTGTAACAAGACTGTTTTTAAAAATGTTAATATCTGCAAAGCAGGCTCTATTTCCTGCTTGTATCCTTTCTCTTATGCTCATCCTAATGTTATTATCATTTGATACCAAGGCACCGAGATAACTAAAGCAGGACAATCATTTGAAACACTTACTATTCATATTGAAATCTCTATGAGCCCTTCTGGGCTCTGAGTTGGACATTGTCATGTATTTTGTCTTGTTTTCATTTACCACACGACCAATTTTCATTGCTTCTGCTTCCATTAATGCTTGCATGTCTTTGAGGCTATTTGCTACTACAGTAACGCCCAATAGGACAAGGAATATTGAGACAAGAGTTGTTACAAAGTATAATGGATTCAGGAATCCACTGGCAATATGAGTAATCTCAGTCAATAAGACACCCGAGAACAGAGAGATGGATCTTGATAGCCATAGTGATGGCTGTTCCCAGGGATGGGGACCCCAAACTCTAAATACTTAGCTCTATCAGTGAAGGTTAGACCCCCAAAATATAAAAAAATTAGTTATCAATGAAGAAAATTTAATTATTACTGTGCTTATAGTGATGCATGTGCATACTGTATGAAACAATAGATGGCACTGATTTTAGAAGAGAGGATAATGGAGTGGTTTCAAAGATTTTTTTAAATAGGTATCAATTTAGAACTGTCTTATATTGTCTGATATTCTTCTTGTACCAAATAGCTTAAAATTAAAAGTTCAGGAAGTCACTTCCATAAGGAAGCAGTAGAATGAGGACTGTCTGCAAGTTTTTATGTAAATTCAAATGAGTTTTAAGTTTCAGATACATTCTAACAATGTTTCTACACAACTCACAACATAATAATCACAGATTGTCTTCTCTATGATTTTCAGACTGCTTCATCACCTTAACAAATTCGAATTTTTGCTTACTAAGAAAAACAGTGAACAATTCATTCTAATAAACTTACTTCCAGTTAATCAACAATTGTACACAAAGGTTACCATAAAAAAGATCAATCAATAACTTATGACAAATTTCTTATGTTTACAACTACCTTTTATGTAGGTTATTTTTACAAGCATATGACTTATTGAATAGTGACAATAAAACCATTAATGCAATTTATACTCACCACTTCCAGCCTTCCGTCCAGCTACAGATCTTCTCCTAGCAAATTCAGAAACTTCTTGATATTGGTCCTCAAATATAATAGGCAGTGTGGTAATGTCTCCGTCAAGTTCAGGGCAATGAACAGGTAATGCAGGCAATGCTGACAAGTAGCGTGACCTTCGTGCCATCTCAGAAACAGCTAAGTAATTTTGATAATTCTGATCATAACATCCTGCAGCACTCTGTCGAGGGTTATCCAATACAAAAAACCCTTCAGCAAATCTCTTTACCTATAAATAATTTAAAACTTACATTTTTACATGCAAGTAATAAGCAAATCTTATGAGTATACCATGACAATGTGAAATTTAAAGGCTGCAAAATTTAATAATGTCTATTACATGGGTCATAAAATTTCCTAATTTCACATTCAAGATCTGGCTTTCCTGGATTGCCCCCCTATCTCATACACTGGTGAACAGACAAGCTAATTTATACTTCTGCTTGTCTGCTATACATAACATAACAAATGTTGTATAATAAGGTGATTAATGTAACTCATTATTACCAACAATAAAATTAATAACAATACTCTCTGATTTTGTGAATGCTTGTCTGGCAAAAGTGAAAGAAAAACAGGTATTTGACTTGCTGGCTAACTAATATGGTTAAACAGTGAAACCACCAGTTTGGAGTAATGACTGAATTTTAAAATGGATAAAAAAGTTTTTGTATATAGTGATATCAACTATTACATCAGTTGATTGTTGGTATACTGATTAGATTCCACAAATTAGCTCTTTCACTGTGTAGCAGACCCAGGTAGCATAATTCTGAAGTTATATTACTGCTCATCTTGTACTTACAGCTTGGCAACTCTTTCTGAAGCCCTGGCTGGCAGTGCTAGCTCCGCGTCTGTGGGGAGGGAGTAACCCTACTTTGGAGTGAGAGAGAAGGCAATACGATGTGCTGGAAACACATCAGCACGTCATACCCAGCGCCTGGCCTGCAGTGTTGTCAGACTGCCGTAAATCAACACCAGAGCGTGATGTTGCCACAATGCTCGCCTTATGGACCTTTACCGTGGGATGACTTGGAATGGAATGAACATATTGTAGTATCTGACAGCGCTGCATGAACAGCACACGAAACGAGCTCCTATTGGCTCGCGCGACAACAAATAGAGTGGCTCGAGTAACATGTGGACTGGAAGGGCGAAGGGAGGCTCTTCAGCTTCGAATTTCATCCGGGGACTCAGATAAAGTTGCCAGACTTTACTGGATATACTGGCTTATTTCGATCAAGTAATTCTGAGAAACAGACTTTTATTGTGATGGTATATATCATTCAGCTCTATATGGCTACAGAACATCTAAACTGTCTACCTGATTAACTGCCACATTAAAGCAGAGCGTCTGGTGCTTTTGTACTAGAATCATTTCAGTAATTTATCAGTCCAACCAGTTGGGTTTATATAATTCTTTTGTAAACTCTTGATATCTGTCAAAATATTCTGTCAGTTGACACAATTACTATTTAGTTTGAAGCTACCCATTTTTTAAGACAGTTTTTTTATAATATAGACTTTTAGTTTATGAAATTTACATTTAATGGTGATTTAGAGTTACTTACTCTGAGATGATGGTGGTGCCTTGCTAGGTGTTGGTGTACAGGATCTTTACAAGAGAATGCCTCTAGGAACTGCTGCCACAACAAAATATTCTCTGCACACAACTGAGCAATATCACTGTTAGCTAATGTTATAAACTCTTCTTCGACTTCTACTAGCTGTAAGAATACAATCATGCTGTCATTACACAACAAAAAATCCTGTTTTATTTTAAAAATAATGTTTAAAATCTATGAAATATCGTGTTAACTAAACTAATAAGTATGAGCATTAATAGCACTGAATAAAATTCCTATAATTTTGTTTGAAACGTGGAATAAACCAAGTGTGTGTGTGTGTGTGTGTGTGTGTGTGTGACTTATATGAAATGATAGAATAATTTATACCTTTTTGTTACACATCTTAATAATAAACATAATTATTATTTCAGTCTTCACGATCTCTATGACACAATGCAAGAAAAGGAAAACATGATATGACATGTTTTTAGTGTTCTTATTTACAGGTAAGTTACATAAAAATAAACAAAACTGATTAATATTTTTAGGACTTAATGACGGGATAAAATCTACAAACAATAATCATGAGTGTTTTGTTGTTACGTTGTATTTCTACTCAATTTATAAAACTGAGTTCACTGTGTGATATCTGACCAACTACAAATTTCCACCCTATATAAATAGCTACAACAGTAGACGAGTGGTTTTGTTTCTAACATTAAATGCACAGAATCTCTTTAAAAAACTGAAACATTGAATAGCTTGGGTAAAAAAAAAGAATTGAAAAATATGATATACAAAAAATCATCTGCATATTGTATATAACTCAAACATATAACAAAATTATGAATTTGAGTACAGCAGAGTGCTTCTAATCCAGATCACTCCAATCCAGAATTCCAAATAATTAGGACCAACATTCTAAAACTTTTCTTGTTAAAACAAAAAACATTATGGGCTATGTTAAGCGATTTAAAGCTTTGTTTTGTGTGCTGTGAAACATATCTACAGGTTTGCATTCTTAAATTGTTTTTAATATATTAAGAAATGTTTGGTATCATACTGTCACAGATATGTCAAGTTAGTATGTACTGTAAATTTCTTGTTTATTTAGTGTAACACTATACTAGTTGATTCTTGTTTAAAGTACATTTTAACTTCTATTTTAATAAAAGACATTTTGAATACATGTGTTTTAAAAGACATTTTAAAACATGTTTTATTTTCATTTTATTCACTTGTTGAACTACTCCTGACACCTGAAAATAGTCACAGATTGCTACATTTTTGTATGTGGGTTAATAGAGATATTTGTCAATCTGGTCTGGAATTCAAATGTATACAATATAAATAGATATTATATCCAACTACTTATGTATTACATGTGTTTTAAACATGTTAATAAATATAAAAAACACATTTGTATACCTACAAAATATAATTTACCTCAAAAAAATATTAACTTTTGATTTAAGTATTTTTGACAATCACTTTACTTTGAAATACTTTCATGCAGAGTGTTTACAGCATTTTAATTATAGGAAATTATTCTGCCACTTGATTAAAAGCTCCTTTTCTTCTCTTTGACATGTAGATGAAAATGAGTAAATCAAAGAAATCATTTTTGAAATAATAAACCACGGGTACCTTTGAGTTAATTATTCTTTATATACAAAACTAATTTTAAAATCATCATCAGTTATGTTTTCTTAGTAAACTAACACTGATTGAAACAGACTAATTCTACTTTATAATTTGATATATATGCACACTGAAGTAAGCTTTAGAAAGATACAATGATGTCATTAGGAAAATCCAACATTCTGACATTTTGAAAGGTGTATCTGTTTTGAATGAAGCATCTGTTAGTACTTTAATATGAACATAAAAGCTAAAACTGGATGTCTCTAAGTAATGAATATCTGCTAATTCCAGTGGAAAGTTTAGACTTTCATTTTATTTTGTTTAAAATAGCCTGTAAGAGTTTCTGTAGTTAGTGTGAGCTTATAGTGTAAGGTTATAGGTATGGATAATTTTTTTCACAGTTTGTAATCACAATATGTTGTTAATAAGATGTCACAAAGTATACGTTATATTTCTTGTATTATTTGCTTATCACAAATCAGGTCTTACAATTTGTATGTTTAATTTGTAGCTGCATTGTCTCTTTTCCTTAATTAATATGAAAGCACGCAAATGACCAAAAATATCTATTCTAAATAACTATGCATGGGTATTATAATCATAATGAGCAGAAACTATCCGTTTTTGAGAGGAGGGTACTAAGGAGAATCTATGGCCCTGTGAGGGAAAACGACATTTGGAGGCGACTGCATAATCGAGAGTTGTACGAAAGGTTTAAAGATCTTCAGATCGTGCAACTCATACAAATTAACAGATTGCGTTGGGCTGGTCATGTGCAGAGAATGGCGGAGGATAGAATCCCAAAAATAGTGATGAATTATTTGCCGATGGGAAGGAGAAGGATGGGAAGACCGCGTACAAGATGGCTGGACCAGGTTGGTAAGGAGGCAGTGAGGCTGGGTGCAGCAAACTTGTATTTTTTTTTTTTTTTAAAGAGGGGCCACAAGATAATTAAAACTAGGCCAAAGCCTAGAGAAGCCAAATATGCGCTGGATCCAGTGAGACGGGACTTGCAATTAAAACTCACAAAATTAACAACCAATAATCTTTTTATTATAACTAAACTCATTATCTCCTTCGAAATTGTTACTTACAAAAATCAATGAATATAACATTTAGATTCTCTGCTTAAAAAAAAAATATTATTTGAAATCAATAAATATAAAATCTATATTTTCTGCTTTTAAAATGTTATTTGAAAATAAATTTATATAAAATATATGTTTTATATTCTCTTTTTAGAAATGGTATGTGAAAATAAATTTATATAAAACCTATGTTTTATATTCTCTTTTTATCCCTATATCTAACCCCCCCCCAAAATACACACGAATATACAATACATATATAACCCCCAAAATACACACGAATATACAATACATACACACGTTCCACAACACAGGACAATTATAACGTCTATCATTAAATCTTGCCACACCCTTTTCCACGCCATGAGGTACATAATTAACAATCTATAATTATCCATATTAGGTTTTAATACCTAATATGTGTATAACATATTATATGTGTATAACTGATTATGTATGTAACACCAGTGGCCCCAGGACATTCTAAATTCAAGAGTTGGCATAGTGCCTGATACTATTATAAAGTGCTGCACCATTGAGCACTTAGACTTGGAGTAATTATAATTAGAATACAGTGAACACCCCAGTGATCATAATTAATTAAAAGAATTTAAATATTGATAAATTTTTGTTAAGTCTTGAAAACAGTAACGTGTCATAAAACCTTATAACCCTTTTAAAAGTAATTTGGCCCAAAGGCCGACATGTTCCTAGGCAAGATAGTGCATAACTCAACCTGTCCCAAGAGCATGTTCAACTCTGCATGAAAATGCACCTATACAGGATTAAACTGGTGACCCGACTTAACTACCAAAGAAACTTCTATCCCTATATGACCCAAACGGAATTTAAAAATGAGAAATTAAAACATAAAATGAAAACTAAATTTAACCAGTGAAATTACATGTTGATTGAATGAATTAGTAGCACTAAGGAAACCCTTATACTGAAAATAAGAAGGAAATTTACACGTCTGAATGGTAAGCAGCCACAGATACATGTCAACCTCTGGGCTCACAATTTATACAACAGATTTACAAAATGTACAAAAGATTCCCCCCCCCCCAAGTCCACGCACTATTCTGTCCCGTTAACCGGGGACCCAATTAAAATGTTTAAAGCTTAAAGTCATTGTTGTAGAGTGACTCTATGTCCACTGGTTCTAGTGGGTTACATCACACTGTGTAAAAAATAATATGGATTGATGTCACCTTATATATTGCATGGTGTGAAGCGGTGATCTCCTGGTCTACATGATAGGGTGTTTGTGGTTCGTCCTCGCTATTCTCCTCCGGCAGATGAAGTTGAGAGAGAGAGAGTCTAGATGTTAATGGTTCAGGATGGAGCTGTTTCCTCGGCTTGCAGCGAGGGTCCCTAGTCATACAACATATTATCAGCGATAAGTTCTCAAAACTAATTCCCCCAGAAACCTCACACGCACCAAAATCCATATATAATATTAACACAGCTTTAGGGCTACTTAAAATGATAGTTTTACACACTTTGCAACGGTTATATGGCCACCTGGCCCTATCTTGAAAACATTTAGTTTTGTTAAATTTCATATTATAAACTTTACCCCTGTGGGTTAACATAATTCAATTACGGTTATATAATTATTCCGTTTGTTATACAATTATAAAATTTACACATAGGCTTATTTGCCACGTGGTGTGAGAGGTTACCTGATTACATCTATTTCTGTACTTATTAAACAAATACCTTTTTGCATTTACATTATTCTCAATTCTGGTGCCTTAGTTAAGACTTCTGAAATTAATATAGTATTACTATAATTACCAATAAAAGTTACATTTAAATTACGCATTTCACAACTCACCACGTGGCGTAATAGGTTATCTGAATTCATTCATATGTGGACTTATTAAACAATTTTTTCTTTCGTATTACTTTAAATTGAAGTATATAATCATATTGCCATAACTTACCGCAGATCTGTATTGGTTTAGCCTGCCATAGGTAGAAGATGGTGCAACAAAAGCTCCTTTCTGTTGGAGGAAGAATGCAGGCGAAGCGAACAGATGGGCGACCAGCGATAGACAATTTTTAGAACGCAAATCCGACTATAGTTTGCCCGCAATCAGTATCGGGCACCAGAGTGCAGCACCGATCAAGCGCAGCTTCATTATCACAGCTGCAGATTGTACGCGTATAACTATCGCTAAATACAGTACCGTATTTTACGTCCTTTGGCGTTAAATGCCGAATACGCGCCAAATCTATCTTAGACTCGGCACACCCCCACCCCAAAAGGGCAACATAGTTGCCCCACACTTAGACAGAGGACCAGAACAAAAAACTCCTCACAACTGCTACCATCCCCATGCGACCCTCTCCGCCATGCCAACCCCATGGGACCGCCCCAACAAGTCACCCTCTCTGGTGACCACCACCTACTTCTACTGGTCCCACTCACATACTCGTCCGAAGACCTAACAAGGTATCACCCACCTTGGTATGTGAGTGACTGTACTACCTCTCTCGTCCACCTCTCGGACTGACCAGCCACATGCACCAACAAGGCATCTCCATCCTTGCCATATGGCTGGCCCACATCCCTACACTAGGGCGGACGGCCCCGCTTAGCCGGACAGAGAAAACCGCATAGAGGGTACGCGAACATTATCCCTTCTCTTACTCTTTAAATACTGCGTAACTAGCAAGGGGGGTTACTTCAGCACGGCATCGTCTAACAAACCACTCTCAACCCAAATAACATACCAGGGAAATCAACCGGGGAATGCGGCATGGCCCCGACCCTACAATAATCAACAACAAACTACAACAAAGAAAAATGAAAACAACACCACCCTATCACACTCCATCAAAAAACGACAAACCACAATCTAACACTAACATCCCTACACCAACCTAGTCACAACTCTTCCAACTAACTTCTTTTCTAACTCCTTTCTGATATTTTTCTTTTTTCCTTTTTCTAATTTTTTTTTCTTTTTCCTTTCTAATTTTTATTTTATTTTATTTTCTAAGGGGAGGGGTAGGAAAATTGGGAAGATGAAAAGGGCAAGGATCCTTGAAAGGTCAATAGCTAGGACTAAGGGTAAGGACATGGTTCCCTCCGAGAATAAGGATGGGTGGAGAAAACCAAGGCTCGCGGAGGCAGGGGCACAACCCTGAAGTAGACGACCACCACTGGGACTGTGGGGAACATCTACCCACTACCCGTTAACCGCTTCTTCTCACCTTTTTATGACGAACTTTAGGTACTCGTTCTTTTTGGACACCACTCTCTGAGAACCTATCTCGTGTTGAGCTGTACTGATTTGTTTCTTCTGAATTAGAATCAAGGTAACTTACCTGACTACTTTTACCCCGATTTGGATTATGCTCAACCTCTAACTCCTCTGCTCTACCTTCTTCTCTTCTACAATTTCCCCTTCTTCGTCCCCATAATCCAAATCTACCTCATGACACTGCACATCTTCATCCTCTAGTTGCTCACCTGGTCCGCATGAAACTTCTTTCCATTCCTCGGAATCCTCAACACTACTTACAGAAAGCGTCTGCACATCTTCACACACTACATCATTCTCACTCCCACACTCCACAACGCTGCCACCCAGTTTCTCCTCAACTTCTACCTCATCTACTTCTACCACACTTGCAGCATGGACATCCCCTTGTCCATCCGCAACCTCAGAAACACTTGGAGCCTCCCTAACACTTACACTTATACTCCCCTGCGCAGCATGTGCAGACCGCTCTTCTGCCTCTTCCTTCGATTCCACTTCTTCACCACTCTCAGCATCTACAACTTCCTCTACCTTTCCCAACCTGGAATCCAGCTGTCCAGGTCCATGTGCAATGTCTAAATTAAATTCTACTGACGATGGTAAAGCTCCACCATCAAGTGACTTCTCATCTCCCGGCGTAGGCGATGATGATGTTACCGGCTCTGGATCCGCCATGAACTGAGATGGAGATACCGGAACAAATTCTACGGCATCTGGATTCAACCGTGACGTCCTCTCAGAGTCCTGTAATTCAATATCAACAGACGTGTTCTTGTCGTCTTGTATTGATCCACAGAAGTTACTTCGCTTTTCTTCTTTCTCCTCCCCTTCTTCCTCCACTACTCTATTAGGCACTGGTAATTCCTCTGGAAGCTTCAAAGTTTCTTTTTTCTCCCAATAGGAATAACACCTTCCTACAGGCTCCCTACTTGCCGATGTTGGTTTACTAATATAACTTCTTCTTTCCCTGTTAATTTCATACTTATGTCTTTTCTCTGCTGTAACCATAGCTACCGTCTTCTCACTTGTCACCCCCTTGTAGCCTCCATTACTTCCGGAATATTCAGTTTTTCTGACAGTCTCTTGTGTTCTTCTCCAACCGCCATGTTTGTCCTTTTTAGCTCTTCCTAACAGACCACTGGAGTATTGGATATCCGTAGCAGCTCTTCCCCGGGACTCGTCCCCTGCCTGGACAGTCTTAGAAACCACACACAACCGCTACAAATCCGCGAAACAACGTGGACGTTCTGCGAATATCAAACACGATCTCTCTTGGGGACTCAGTCCTTCCAGAATTGCTTGTATTACTTCCGTCTCGGGCAACCCTAATCTTAATACCCGGGCAGCTTTCCGTATGTCCTGCACGAAGTCCCCCAACGCCTCCCCGTTGGCCTGTAGGCGATAGAATAAATCTAACTTAAGCTGGGAACGTCGTCGATGGGGTATGAAGAAATCCAACACTTCCCCATGAAAAGCGTCGACACTGCCGCCCTGACGCAGAGTGTTGGTGACCATCCCTGCCAATGAACCCCGGCAATACGGGTATATAAGGGACAAGACCTCCCCATCGGACACACCCGGGAAATCTGCCAACTGCAGGACAAGGTCCAAGAAAACCAGCAACCCGTCCTCATCTATTCCATCTACCACCGAAAGTTTCTGGAGAACTCCTGAAAGGGGGTGGGGCAATTTCTGAAAGCATACCGCCGCCAGAATTGCTGCACAATTCACAATACACAATCAACAAAACATAATTCCCACAAAACACCTAACACCCTACAAAATAATGACAATAATAACACAGGAATCAGAAAAAACTCGAGTACTATACTCTTCCTTCGAGCAGACTGTGGGTCCCCCTACCGTTGCGAGGACCCAGCCCACTTACCTGAACTCACTCTCAACAACACTACACATTAAGGAACGCGACACACACACTAACACACAACATGACAAAATTTACCGACCAACGACAATTTCTCAAAAAAATTTGTAATTACTTCGGCTCCCGTATCTCGGAGGAGACCGACTGCCGATCGGGCCATACCGCATAAATGAAACACCTCCCCTATTATGGGCAAGGTAATACGCGAACCATATCTCCACCTAGGCACAGATCTGCGATAATTCGCGTTTCCAAAGGAATTTCCCCCTTTAAAATTTCACACCGCGTGGCAACCTACCGTTCAACGATACCAACAGGCGGACAAGTATATACACATATTATACACAAAACCTTAAACCTAACAAGACATAGTCACTTTTATATATAGGGACTTTTAGAGATTCTTCTAAGTTCTATTCGAACCCCAAAATGTTTCCTGAGTTTGCAAGCCCCGTCACACCCAAAGGACCCAAGGGTTGACCCTAATCTCAACCACGCCCTGCTACCAAATGTAACCCCTCTTTAACTTTGACCTGTAATTTTTTTTTTCTTTCTTTTATTTTTATTTATTTTTTTTAAGAGGGGCCACAAGATAATTAAAACTAGGCCAAAGCCTAGAGAAGCCAAAAATGCGCTGGATCCAGTGAGACGGGACTTGCAATTAAAACTCACAAAATTAACAACCAATAATCTTTTTATTATAACTAAACTCATTATCTCCTTTGAAATTGTTACTTACAAAAATCAATGAATATAACATTTAGATTCTCTGCTTAAAAAAAATATTATTTGAAATTAATAAATATAAAATCTATATTTTCTGCTTTTAAAATGTTATTTGAAAATAAATTTATATAAAATCTATGTTTTATATTCTCTTTTTAGAAATGGTATGTGAAAATAAATTTATATAAAACCTAGGTTTATATTCTCTTTTTATCCCTATATCTACCCCCCCCAAAAAAAAAATACACACGAATATACAATACATACACACGTTCCACAACACAGGACAATTATAACATCTATCATTAAATCTTGCCACACCCTTTTCCATGCCATGAGGTACATAATTAACAATCTATAATTATCCATATTAGGTTTTAATACCTAATATGTGTATAACATATTATATGTGTATAACTGATTATGTATGTAACACCAGTGGCCCCAGGACATACTAAATTCAAGACTAAATATCACTATAATATTACTAGTTAAGTAACGGACATGTCATGGACAACGAAATCCAAGAAATAAATTCAAGAGTTGGCATAGTGCCTGATACTATTATAAAGTGCTGCACCATTGAGCACTTAGACTTGGAGTAATTATAATTAGAATACAGTGAACACCCCAGTGATCATAATTAATTAAAAGAATTTAAATATTGATAAATTTTTGTTAAGTCTTGAAAACAGTAACGTGTCATAAAACCTTATAACCCTTTTAAAAGTAATTTGGCCCAAAGGCCGACATGTTCCTAGGCAAGATAGTGCATAACTCAACCTGTCCCAAGAGCATGTTCAACTCTGCATGAAAATGCACCTATACAGGATTAAACTGGTGACCCGACTTAACTACCAAAGAAACTTCTATCCCTATATGACCCAAACGGAATTTAAAAATGAGAAATTAAAACATAAAATGAAAACTAAATTTAACCAGTGAAATTACATGTTGATTGAATGAATTAGTAGCACTAAGGAAACCCTTATACTGAAAATAAGAAGGAAATTTACACGTCTGAATGGTAAGCAGCCACAGATACATGTCAACCTCTGGGCTCACAATTTATACAACAGATTTACAAAATGTACAAAAGATTCCCCCCCCCAAGTCCACGCACTATTCTGTCCCGTTAACCGGGGACCCAATTAAAATGTTTAAAGCTTAAAGTCATTGTTGTAGAGTGACTCTATGTCCACTGGTTCTAGTGGGTTACATCACACTGTGTAAAAAATAATATGGATTGATGTCACCTTATATATTGCATGGTGTGAAGCGGTGATCTCCTGGTCTACATGATAGGGTGTTTGTGGTTCGTCCTCGCTATTCTCCTCCGGCAGATGAAGTTGAGAGAGAGAGAGTCTAGATGTTAATGGTTCAGGATGGAGCTGTTTCCTCGGCTTGCAGCGAGGGTCCCTAGTCATACAACATATTATCAGCGATAAGTTCTCAAAACTAATTCCCCCAGAAACCTCACACGCACCAAAATCCATATATAATATTAACACAGCTTTAGGGCTACTTAAAATGATAGTTTTACACACTTTGCAACGGTTATATGGCCACCTGGCCCTATCTTGAAAACATTTAGTTTTGTTAAATTTCATATTATAAACTTTACCCCTGTGGGTTAACATAATTCAATTACGGTTATATAATTATTCCGTTTGTTATACAATTATAAAATTTACACATAGGCTTATTTGCCACGTGGTGTGAGAGGTTACCTGATTACATCTATTTCTGTACTTATTAAACAAATACCTTTTTGCATTTACATTATTCTCAATTCTGGTGCCTTAGTTAAGACTTCTGAAATTAATATAGTATTACTATAATTACCAATAAAAGTTACATTTAAATTACGCATTTCACAACTCACCACGTGGCGTAATAGGTTATCTGAATTCATTCATATGTGGACTTATTAAACAATTTTTTCTTTCGTATTACTTTAAATTGAAGTATATAATCATATTGCCATAACTTACCGCAGATCTGTATTGGTTTAGCCTGCCATAGGTAGAAGATGGTGCAACAAAAGCTCCTTTCTGTCGGAGGAAGAATGCAGGCGAAGCGAACAGATGGGCGACCAGCGATAGACAATTTTTAGAACGAAAATCCGACTATAGTTTGCCCGCAATCAGTATCGAGCACCAGAGTGCAGCACCGATCAAGCGCAGCTTCATTATCACAGCTGCAGATTGTACGCGTATAACTATCGCTAAATACAGTACCGTATTTTACGTCCTTTGGCGTTAAATGCCGAATACGCGCCGAATCTATCTTAGACTCAGCACAAAAAGGTGGACATTGGCCGGGAGTAGAGACCAGTGGGGAAGATTTCTTTTGGAGGCCAGGGCCCGGACTGGGCTGTAGCGCCGAGGATGTATGTATGTATGTATTATAATCACACTCATAAATTATTTTCTATAAGGTAACTTGAAGTTTCTTGCAGCAATTATCTAATATTGTGATATTGTTCAATATGATTTCTTCTGATAGTAGAGTATTGTGTTTTTGTTGTTCAATACCTTACGCACGTTTCACTAAAAAAAATCAGCATCATCAGAGGCTTTTAAGTCAATAACAATCGAAATAATCCTATGTTAATATAGACACTAACGAATAATCGAGTTTGTTTTGATTTTAATGTAAAATAATGGATAATTGATTTAAGTTGATTAGTTAACGATTGCTTTAATCTTTATTTACTTAAGCAGCTGTTTTGTTGATTATACTGGGATATTTAATGTTTATATTTTGCTTTTTTATTAATTTTAATTAATTTATAATTTTAAATAGATCATCTTCTTTTGTTTTTATTTGAGTTTGTTCTTTAATTAATAAATTATTATTATTGTGTGTAAATATTAAGATTTTCCCAAATATTCATTTTTTGAGTTTTTTGTATGTTTATAATTAATTTTATATTTTCAATGCCTGGAAATTGGTGGTTATTATTTAGATAATAATAACAACAAAAACGCAATACTTTACTTGCACAAGAAAGCATATTAAACAGTATCATAATACTTATAAATTAATAAAAAACAATAAAAAAATTAAAACAACAATATAGAAAATTAAGTAGGTACTTTGAAATGCACTGTACAGTCTAAAATCTTCATGTGGTTATACTCTATGCTCAAGACAAATTTTAAGTGAAACATTGCAGTTTACAAGTAAGTACTAAGCTGTACATAATACATGACACATTCTCTATAATATACTTAGAGAACAAAATCTTGTTTTTTCATCTAGAATTAGACGGTTTGTTCTTGTACTACGGTTTTACATTTCTGATCTGATAAATTTTTCAGAATCTATTACTGGAAACTGGAAATGTATATGGAATGCATTTCCAGGTATGTGTTTGACAACACAACAGGGTGTTCACCTTACGGGTTAATTAATTTGTTAAGATTACATCTTAAACAAAAATGTGTATATCATTTAAACATACTTTCTATTCTATGTTCTGTGAAATTAAATTATATTTGTTCATTTATATATTTAAAATTAAATTTAATCATTATTAGAGTTAATATTATCAGAAATTATTTATGAATGTATTTAACATATTTAATTTACACACACACACACACACACACACACACACACACACACACGCACGCACGCACGCACGCACGCACGCACGCACGCACGCACGCACGCACGCACGCACGCACGCACGCACGCACGCACGCACGCACGCACACACACTTAACAGTTGAAGAGTTCAAAAAATTAGTGTTCTTCAAAAAGTTATTGATAAACCTTAGGTATAAATAATGATATTAAACTATTATTAATGTACACAAGTTTAAACATATAAATAAATAAATAATTGTTAAAAAAAATTATTTTTCCTACATCTATTTCAATACTAAAAAACTGATGTTAGTTAAAAATGAATATATTAATTTAAGAAAAATAATAATACAGCCTGCAAATTATTTTTTTCTGGTGCAACAAACCATTTCTTGTTTTATAGGATGAAACGAACATGATCATGGAGAAAAATAAACATAGAGAGACTACAAGAAGAAATGTGCATTACACCTCTCTCTCTCTCTCTCTCTCTCTCTCTCTCTCTCTCTCACACACACACACACACACACACACACACACACACACACACACACACACACACACACACACACACACACACACACACACACACACACACACACACACACACACACACACACACACACACACAATTGGAAGAGTTTAAAAAATTAATGCTAATAAAAAAAATTGTATCTCATTCAAAAACTTCGAATAATGATTAAGAATTATTAAATTATTTCTACATCTGTTTAATAGTACAATATATATGTTAATTAAAAATGAATGTAATTTAGTTTAAAGCAAATAATAAAGGTTGTCAATGAATTAATTTTAAGGTGTTTATAGGTTGGAACATTTATGATGAGACTTAACATGAAGATACTACAGGAAGAAACTTTTAATTACAAATATTTTACTAGGTTACAAGTCAGAAATAATTCCTTGGTACAATAGTACACATGCAAAATATAATAAAATTATGCTGATTGCATTCTGTCAATAATGAACTACAGGCCAAACATTATGCAATTAAAAATGTTAAAATAAATCTAAATGTGCAATCTTCATACTGAATGATTTCATACTACATCAATTATGTTGCTACAGCACTACAAACATTATGCTCAGATGTGCCCAATACATTAGCTTTATTTTGTTTCAAGCTGGAGTTATGTTGATACACCTTTTATATAACTGGAATTTTAGTTTTCTTAAAAATTTTACAACAACATGCAAGTACCTGTAATTAATCTGAACACAATTAAATTAAAATTTACGTAATATTGTAAGTTATTTACAGAAATCTTCATTCTATTAAATTTGTGAATATTTAGAACTTCCCAAGTCTTCCTTTATGTTCCTAATTGTTCAAAAGCGCAATTTGGTACAGTTTTTACAAAAGTACTAAATTTTTCAAAAAATATTTTCATAAATATCCTCTATCTATACTACTGATAGAAAAAGGCCAGTTTTCAGCAGTTGAGACCAATGGCCTACATATCTGTAATAGGAGTTTTATTCACACAGTTACTGATAAGCCATTGCCATTGAAGTATTCAAATGTTGTGTTCTTGAAAAATTTCTGTCACTTTTTTGTATTATGGCAAGTTGCTAGCTCTTGTTGAATCACTCTATTACTCCCTAAGAATAGATTTTGTAACTGAATAACTACAAAACATTACATTTTCCCATCCCAGTCCAGTTTGGCCCAGAATGTAGAAATAAAAAAGAAAAATTCCCTGTGCTCAAATTGCTTCTGTTAACATTTTTATGAACTTGTAGAATTATAATATTAAAACAGAAGCCTTTAATAAAAACTATTTTAATTCAAATATATATCTCTTAAGTAAAACATTTAAGAGTCCAATATAATAATTAAGAGGGGTGGTATAGCAGAGAAGATGCATCTAACTAATATATGATTCCCAACTTTTAAAACTGGCCTATCAATTAATAAGAATAGTTTGAAAATAATTACTACTGTTTTATTATTCAGTAGATTGGATAGTGTCTTGCAGTCTACCCTACAATACATATATTTATTCAGAATTACCAGTCTTGCAATAGAGATTTATCTTGTGTACACTATGACAATGCTAACTTATTCATAATTATACCTCAGAAACTTAATAATAATTATACCTCAGAAACTTAATAGAACCATGAACACTTCTCACATTTTTAACCCAGTTATGAAATAACTGAATTATCAGACTGAAACCTAAACTGAAAATTACATGAAAATACAAATAATCAATGTTCCACCTGTTACTCTTTAGTAAATTAACATTCTGATGAGCAAATTTTGTAGAATTACATTATTACCCAGTTTAATTTCATGCTAATAATATGTTATAAGGAAACAGACACTGTAACGAGGTTGGCGGTATCATTAATGGTTAAGAGTTTGTAAACCAAAATCATGGTACAAGCTATTTACATCATTTATTGTTTTTACTTTGGTGCTTGGATAACCATGAATATCATACAGTTAATGGTACCAATGTAAGTAAACAAAAAATAGAAAAAAGTAACAGATATTAAACATGGGGAAATATTTAGTATTAACGATATCAATAAAAGTATAACGATGTGGAATAAAGTATAACGTCTAGTTGAAATTTATAACCTATAATTAAAGTTAACTTGCACTCTACATATTGCAGTTATTTTTTTGAGGATTTTCATTACAGTCTCAAAATGAATTTGAACACTTAATATAACAAGTAACAAATTATTGAAACATTTAAATGTTTATTGTTGTATTTAGACGCCATTACAGTCTTTTAAAATGTGTATTTGTGTACTTTAATTGTTTTATATTTTTTATTCATTCTCATTAGAGAAAACATTTCCATGAGTTTTTTATATTGACAGTGCTTGGGCACACCTGTGTTTGACACTACGCACTGCTATCAGCTGGTGATTGGTGCTTTACTGAAGTGTGCACATTATATTTTTGTTGCACAGCATTACAGTCATAGAAATTTTTTTAACAATATCTGATTTAATTGAAACATGCATATTACTTGGTTAAATATAACTGTGATAATTTTATTCTTCAGTAAATTCAAGATTAGAGAAATGATTCTAAGGGATATAATGGCAAGTGAACATGTGTGAGAACACACACACACACACACACCATAGAAAATAATTACTATGTTACAATCACACATTTAGGTGATTCTCTTCGGAAAACAGAAACTGAAAAGCTCTCTCAAGAGAGGCTACAGTTCATTTAATGAATGTAAAGTGTAAATATTGATAATCACAAATATGCTGTTTGATTAAAGGAAACTCCTGATTTTAGGAGCTTACGACTGTCCAACTAAGAGATGCGTAAGTGCAGACTGTCTCTTAAAACATTTGTGAAACAGAATAGGTTCAATGACCTAAACTAGAAAAGGGTATGGTGACAACAATTGTCATCCTGCTTGAGACAAAAAAATAAATAAGTGCATAACAAATAATGAAAATAAAAGTAAGTAAAGCATGTGAAGGTGACTGTGTGGTAGTAATTTACTTCTTTATTGTGTCATAGAATTCTTTTACTGGAATTATTAAATCCCATGACTCTCAAGGCTTACCGGTAACAATAGTTCTGTTGTTCAATATGAAATGCTGAAAAAATAATGTATTTTCTTTTCAGACATAATAAAAAATAATGGAACTTATTTTCCAGATCTCCTCGTACATAATTAAAATATAAAACTCCTCCTATTTAAAATTTAATTACTACAATGTTTAACAAATAAGTCTAAAAATGATGCACAGTTCCGTAAACACCATATCACAGAATAATATCTACTTCTGTCTTATGATCTCTTACAGCATTCAAAATTTTAAAGCCATACACAATGCATAAGTTTATTATTGATTTACATCTCATATAAATATAAATATTAGTAAATATTTAAGAAAGCAAATTGTTACATTAAGTTACATTAATTGTTCTGATAAGATTATTAAAGTTATGTAAATTTGAAAGTTAAACATTTAGTATATTATTTATATATTCAGTTTTTAGGTTTTATATTCAGTTATATATAATTTTATGTTTAGGAAAAATACCCTGTTCATACCGAAATTCAAACCCACCCACACAAACGTATGCACGCACACGCACACATGTGCACATGCACACACACACATTAAAATATATAAATGAGATTGTGTCTGATGTTTTGCAGGCGCATAAAGCATTGTTGGTTTCTCAAGTAATACCCTGCAACTAAATTGATCAGTGGTTCTGATAAAGGCTGTCTGTATTGCAATGTTTTGGCACGCTGCCATCTTCTGGCTGTGTTTTGGACAAGACTATTCGAGTAGACTCAAGCAGGACTCAGCCAGAAGACGGTACATAGGATTATGCTCAAACATTGCAATCCTTTTCAGATTTCTTTCAGTACCAATTAAAAAGCAAGGTTAATGAACAATTGGACATTTCTGAAACTATCAACACCTATATAAATATGTAGTTGTAATAAATATTATATATCATAAAAATAATTTTAAGTACTATATCATATACTTAACAAATATATCATGAAAATACTTAAACACATTTTTAAGTATTGTATACTGTGATGAATTTGTGTTTGATTTTATCATTGTATATATTTAACAATAAAAATATTTCCTTTTCAAAGAAAAGTTTATATATTACTTAGTTAACCTATATAGGCAGCTGAAGTGTATTGAAATATTTAGAATTATAATTTTTCATTACATATCCAGACAAGCTATTATGTATAATAAAGAGGTGAAAATATAAACAGACTCTATTAAAAACAGTGAAAACTGAAAAGTTATACATAATATAAAAATTAATTGCAGATGCAAAGCAAGTTAAAAAAAGTTATAAATTTTATTAAATCTAATTACCCGGAGCCTGTCCCAGTGAACCTGTGATCGATGTCTTACTGTAGCTAGTAGGTTGCGATGACATTCCTTGCAAATACAGGACAACTAGTGTCAATCAATTTAAACAGGTTTTCATTTTTAAATTTTATGATTTACAAAACATTTTAAAAGTATATTTTTAAAATTTAATATTCAGTTAAATTAGTTAGATTTTTTTAATATCTCATACACAGAACTGTAAAATATATCAAATTTATATTTACCCTCCTTTAATTGAGTGCACTGATTAAAATGTTCAGCACATACAATAATTGTTACTATGTAAGAAGAATTATTAAAGCTTTGTGTAATCATTTTCTTAAAAAAATGTGTGTGTGCATCTGTGTGTTGTATACAAGTCTGTACTTTAACATCAAAAGTTCTTTTACACAAAGTACTCTGTTGCTCATATTTATTCTTGCCTTATGTTACTAAGCTTTATTAATTATATCTAGTAAAACTAACGCAAAGTCTGAGAATAACGTAAGTTATGAAAATATACAAATTTTGCACATTATATGACAGCAGCAATTATACACTGCATTTACTTCAGGTTTGGTCTGTATTAATAAATGTTTCATTTTATTCAGTTTATTCTAAATTAGGTATTTCAAGAAACTATCTTTCTATTAAATTCTTTCTTTTTATATTATGTGCACCCATGAAATGGTCTGTGCAACAGAAGATATCCAGGTCTGACGTAAAGATCTTAACAGATAAATTAAAATTCTTATGATCATCTTAAGTCTGGTCAGATCCTTATTGACGGTATCGTGTTCATAAATGTATATGAACATAGCACTTAACTGAGTTGTGACCAATTATTTTCCTATACGTATTCAACACTACTGCCCAATGACAAATCAATGCCCTTACACAACTGTTCTCGAGTATTACTCTTGTCCTTGTTATCAAACTTATTCTTGGAATCTCTGGTAAACCATACACAGTTCTTTTATCATTATCATGAGTTATCTTTACAGATACCTGTTCATTAGTCTAGTTTGGATTATCCCACATAACAGCTATGAGGACCTATTTAATACCAACTCAACAAAATTCTGAACGGTACCACTTTCTGTTTGAGTCTTTCTATGTCCATTTGTTACACACTTGAATATTAGTGTTTTTAGCAGTATTTTGGCGACAACTGTTTATTTTACAAGTCAACAGTGAAAAATTGCATTTTATTTGCAGACATTAAAAAAAAGATTTCCTGTCACACTGTGTACAAATCGCTGCTAATGACACAACTTTTATTCACAATTATCTGGCCTCATTATTTTGCCAGATAAAAAAGTTTTTGGATTTTATAATAATGCTGAGAATAATCATAAAAAGCATTATTAGACAGTATATTCAAACTGCAGATGAGTTCGTTTTTACTATACTTCATATAGTAATAATATATTAAATCATAAAAATTTGATTTTTAACTATATATATTTACATATTAATTCCTTTTAAACTAGTTATATGTAACATTTATAATCTGTGTATTATCACAATACAATATTTAATATTTTAAGTAAAATTTTTATGTTAATGTGATGTTCCTTTAACCATAATAATTGATTACAATAACCCCAATCACATGTTTTTAATTTGTTCATTATGTATGTACGTACATACATAATTATAAGTTCATTATAATAACTTGTACAGTTATTATAAAATACAACAAAAAATCATTGTCTTGCTAGAAGTATTTAATACTCAAAATGTCTACAAACTATGGTGGCACCATTATCAATAAACGTTTTAATACGACTTCATCCCTTATTTTGACACCTACATCCTTCATTAGTCAGTGGCTGTAATGATTTTAAAGTAATTATTAACAAAAAAAAATGTATAATGGAAGATGGGTCTCTGTTCTCACACGCGATACAAGTTTAGAGGATTAAAAGCTACTCAGAAAGACGGTACAAGTTTTACATGATTGCCCATTACACTCCTGCTTATGTGTTAAAATTATTTTCATAACTGTCTTTAATTAACTTAACAATTGTATGACTAAAAAAGTGCACAGATTTTGAATAATGGAACACAGCAGACCGAGTTACTAAATTATATTGATAAATTTTTACTTAATAATATACAGATTGCCAGAGTATCTAATATAATAAGGATTATATACGATACAATCAATACAAGCTTATACAATCTATTGCTTATACAAGCAATAGATTAGTTACTGTGGCACACAATTATATACATGTATTATAAAGCATATTATATGCTAATAATGATATACCTGCATGTGTGTAATCTTTACAGATGAGTACTTGTGAGCTGTGTGTGTGTGTGTGTGTGTGTGTGTGTGTGTGTGTGTGTGTGTGCGTGTGTGTGTGCGTGCGCGTGTGTGTCCACAAACTTGTTGGAGTATGCATTTATCATATTATTATTGTGTCATATAATTAAATACATCACATACACACTGCAGGACCCTTACTTTTAATAGACCCTTTTTTATTAAAAGTAATCTAATTACATAAAATTGGAGAGGGATGACATTACAACTACAAGTACTTGATGTTGTGGTCAATAAGTTGTTTAAAGATTAATTAAAGCAATTATACTTAATGACTGGATGTGTTCAACTGTTCACACATTTTATTCCGATGAGAAAATAAAAAAGCTTGGTATTTCAGTGCTGCATGATTAGATGCTGGGGGCTCGTGAAACAGAACATCAAATGAAAAACCATTGTATAGATAGTATTATGATCTTAGCATTTCTAACAAAGCGAATGAAACAGAAGATGACATATTGTAGAATCACACTTTTGAAGAAAGTGAAAACAGCGACTCTAATGACAGAAAAGAGAGAAGAAACACACTAAACTGTGACTTGTTTTTAAATCTATTTGCTATATTAACTTACCAGCAAAAGCATTAAGAATAAAAAGTATTAGTTTTACTTTTAAAATGTTCTGGGTTAGATTAACCATTTTGAAATGAACCTAATGTTGTTTTTAGTCTCTGTATAATTTTCTATTAAAAAAAATGTTTTTCTTAAAATCTAGTCTTACAAAATGGGGGTTGCCTTACATTTGTTGCATTACAGTATTTTTGTCACTTTAGACTGCTCTGTAAAACCAGTGAACTGTAAAATGTCTTTGCATATTATTTGAGCGGCTTTATTTTATTTATTTTTTAATGAAGTAATTTAGAATGCTACACACACCAAGTAGTATTTAGAAATGTTTTTGTAAGATTGGCATGTGACACTGTAATTCTTTATTTCATACGTTCAGTAAGACAGGTAGGTTAGGATACTGACATGATGTTCCTCTTTACTACTACTCCAATTGTTGTATATATGCACATAAAATTAATCTGCTGACATATTCTTTTAGGGTACATAATTTAATGTCACTCAAACCTACTCTTGTTGGAATCATAACGATATGTCACAATAATATTAACAACTTGGCCATCTACTACTGTAATTCCACTTAATTATTTTACAGGAGATATAAAACATACAGACATGATTCTATGGTTTAACATAATTCTCCAACAACATCAAAGCGTATAGTTTATGGCTGGACTTGTGAATTGTGTGTGTGTGTGTGTGTGTGTTTAGAATGATATTATAATTGGTGGCAATAACAGTAATTCACCTTAGCTAAGTCACTGAGATTTGTCAGCCTCTGGAAACAGTCCGGCGTCGATTCCATTTTCAGTTGTTGCCACTGCGGTAACAACTGAGTGTATTCTACAAGCGTTGTCTGTAACGTTTCATAAGCAGCTAAAAGTATACTACACACTTCTCTGTGAACGTGCCTTGCATGCGCTAACCGGCTGCCTCCTGACCCTACACATTTTGTACCACCACCTCCACTCTGAACAGAACATGAACATTCAACCTGTATTATGTTCAACATACAATAAGGAAACTGTGAATAAAGTTTGGTAACAATCAAATATGATATTCATTTGGTTATCTGAGAGTTAGGATGTGGTTCATCATTGTAGGTTTCTTCAACAAGATGGCTTAGCTAAACCTGTACTAGACCTTTGTCATTAGAAAAATTCCAAAACAGATGTCTTTCTTCACCATTACCAAGATATTCACAATAACAATGGTGAAGATATTCACTGAGAAAGAACTAATGTAAATGCAGTCAAAACTTCTAGCTAAAGAAGAGATCCACATCTGACCACAACAGAAAATCAAAACAATAGAACCAATCAAACTGTGGTACAGAAACCAGTCCAAAAGAACCAATCAAACATATGAGAAATTTAAAATAAAACAATAAATCAGTGTAAACAGTGCTTAACGCTCCTAACACTAATCTTTTTTATGTTAACCAGTAATAAATGAATTTGAGCAGACTTCCAGGAGATCCAGTTCACAAAAAAACATACGAATCAGATTAAACATTTAACTAGTTACTGTAAATAAACATGTTTATTATATTTAGCACTGAGATATGTGAGTGATTCTACTTACTGAAGTATGTAAAGGAATTGTCAAATGTATTCTGTGTTACGGATTAGGAGTATGTGCTCTGAAAGCAGCATAACAAGAAGAACTAACTGATAGGCAACTGAAATGGTTATCTGAGAAGGAACTCAAGAACATCAAGGCTAGAGCAAAAAACTAATAAGAAAGTAAGAAATCAAGAAGACACAGATCAACAGAATCAAGAAAAGACCATTAAAATAGTTTGAACATCTATTGTGGATGCTGAGAGAATGATGGCCAAAGAAAAATTTTCAGTGAAAATAAATGGTTAAAACAAAACGTAGTAGTCCTTGTGGATCGTCCTGGAGTGGGAATGTAAGAAGAGTCTACAGAAGACTAAAATCTACAGGATGCTTTGGATATCACACACACACACACACACACACACACACACACACACACACACACACACACACACACACACACACACACACACACACACACACACACACACACACACACACACACACACACACACACACACACACACACACACACACACACACACACACACACACACACACACATATTTTAATGAAGATTTCAGTTCAATTTTTTATTTTTCATATCAATAAATTGTTTATAACACTTTATTACTCTACTGTATTATATCTTGAGTAAGAAAGCATTCTACACTCTTCTCAGAAAGTCAGTTGAAGTTTAAAGAATGCATTACCATAGTGAGAATATTATCTTATGATGTTACAGGTGGTATATATAACAGCATGAATTCTTAGAGTAAATGAAAAGCAAGAGAGGTATGTTATACACGTGGCTATTTGTCATAACGTTTTAAACCTTGAAAGTTCTTACAATTGTTACAGTACAGAATGCAGCATAAATACCGGACAGCTTTAAAATGAAGTGACATAGTAATTACAAAGAGTTAAATTTTATTCATATTCTCAGCATAAACATATAAGTTTGCCATTATTTCTGCAACAAGAAGTAACTGAACTAAAAAAAAATCAAGTACGGAAAATAACATCATGCAATGTTGCCCGTTTTCATCAACACACTGCTGGAGACAGTCTACGAAACTTCTTGGTGTGAGCATGCTTTTCGGTATGACAATTATCTTGTGTTGAATTATTCCCCTTAGTACTGGTAATGAGCATGGTTTGTCTATGTGAACTTTGACATGGTTGTCTCCATGGAGGAATATGACACATCTTGGAAACATCGTCCACAGCACTCACATTGAAGTCCTTGATGTTTCGGCAGTTGCCCAGTCTTGTTGGAACCACAATTTGGTTCGGTTTATGTGGCTTCTGCAAAGTTCTGGGACAGGGAATGTTATTCATTTTGTGTTACACGGACGCTTGTGAAGCTGTCTTGGACTGGTTACATACCAATAATGTCAGTTCTAGTATTTCAGACCATCTACCTTCCAACATTGTCTCTATGAAATCTCACCATTTTTCCAGTCATGAGGGATCAATTCATGGATGACCATCGTTTTGTAGGGATTGAAGTGTAAGTCCAAATGCAGAATACTTCTGACAGTTCGTTTAGAGATGTTTAAAGCAGATAACAGGTACACACCGAACAGTGAGGACTGGCCTCAATGGTGTGTTTCAGGCCTTCAACGTGTTCAGAGATTTGAATGGATTGCGGCCTTCTTGTTATTTTTTGTTTTGTTGCTACTGCTATCTTTCTGAAATTCTTCACCCGCAACAATATCTGTTCCGAGAGTAGGCACTCAACTATGATGGCCAATGTTGGAATGTTGACAAAATCTTCTCTGAGTAACCACAGCAGATTCAGCACAGTGCGTCATGTCCCACGGCCTCCATGGCAACTAAAATGGCAACGAGTAAAGAGTGACATGCCTACCACCTCATCATGCCATGACCTCTCCACACGACACAATAATAAAATTAAAACCATCAGATATTTCTGCTGCACCCTATACAACATAATATTCTTACTAATCTCTTGTTCAGCAGATCAAAGTAAACGTTTTTGACAGAAAAATATAAGAAAAATTAAGCTTTACATAAGTCATCTGGGTAAGATCAATGAAGGTGAGTTAGAGCCTTACCAGGTTTCCAAAGAAAACTGTTTCCATAGTAGATTGTGGTTGCCTAAAATTGAACCTCTGAGATGTTCCTAACCAAGGTTTCCCGCTACGTGGAGTACTAAAAGAGAACAAGAATAACATAGATTGATAATACAATATATTTTACTCCTATTAAATAATATACATTGCTATACTGAGAAGCTAGCAGACAAAGAGATAAAGTGACTTTTGTTAACAATCCAACAGTCAGAGAAACTGTATAAAAATATTTGTGTCTGAGAGAGACACAATAAAGTACCTGTTGTATATATTAAACCAGTTGTAACTAATTTACACAAGTCTTAACTAATTCACAAAGAAAGAAAATGTCATTAGCAAAAGGATTAACAATTCAAAATGATAAGACTGTTTTGTATTTTGTTAACAAACTCAGCAATATCTTACTATATATTGTCTTACTATATATACCCTAAAATATTATATAATTTATTTACCATCAGTAACACATATTCTGTTTTATCCTTACTTAAATTACTACAGATACTTATCTAAAAAATTCGTACATTGGCTCAGTCTGATTTTTTTCTAAGATACACAGGTGTATTTCACACACACACACACACACACACACACACACACACACACACACACACACACACACACACACACACACACACACACACACACACACACACACACACACACACACACACACACACACACACACACACACACACGATAATTCTTGAATTTTAGCAGATGAGATATGTCCTTTTCTGGGTTGTCCTGCATTCCTATGATGGAATGTCCTGAGATACTGTGAAGGAATCTGCCTGATGATGGCAGATAGATTTGCTGAACTGTTGCAGAAAACTGTAAAACAACATGGAACACAATCCAGAAAAGGATAGATAGTGAGGCACAATCCAGCATATAGTGTGCTGTTCTCAATAAATATAGTTAATAAATAAATACATAAGCACAGATACTTATGTCTACTTTATTGTAAATGATCATTTACTATTACACTAAGTTTCTTAGTACTTGTCACACTTCAGAGTTCTTAGTATGGGCAATGACTTTACCTCTCAGGACGAGAAGTGAGATTTTGTTTTTTTATACGATAAAAATCTTTTACAATTTACCATTAAAATTTAAACACATATGAACAAATCTAAACTCT
The DNA here is from genome assembly GCA_034769895.1 of Magicicada septendecula. Classification (NCBI taxonomy): domain Eukaryota; kingdom Metazoa; phylum Arthropoda; class Insecta; order Hemiptera; family Cicadidae; genus Magicicada; species Magicicada septendecula. The sequence goes on along the minus strand of CM068368.1, from coordinate 80,371,977 downwards.
ACTAACTAATTAAAACAACAAAGCAATTATTAATGTTTAAAACTTTGAAATTCCTATGCATGGACTGTTTTTTGTAGGTGCTATTCATGCAATGTAGTGTTTGAAAATTATCCACAGGATGTACTAGCAAATGTCTTTGCCACTTTTAATGTGGCTGAGTTTTGTTAATAAATAAGGTTATCTGTAGTTTATTTGTTTGTTGTGTTCACTTGTTACATATTACAAATCATTTCCTATTGTTGGAATGATGTATTAGTGTGTATATGGCTGTTGTTCAATCTGTGATATAATTTATTTTTGTATTTGCAACAGACCATAATTTCTTGATTTCCACATAGGTTGGTTTTAGTTAACATTGTGGTTACTTTTCATATTAGTAACATATTTTAGTTTTCAAGTTAGTAAAATATATGCTTAACTTCTCGTTCATATATACTACATTTATTGTCAGTATATTATTATTACTTCAGTTTATACTTTTCATAGTTATTAATTATTTTATAATATTTATTTACATTACTTGTGTTAATATTGATACCTATTATCGAGTAATATAAAATAACGAGGTTTCAGATGATGTGTGGCATCATACATAGAACGTTGAGGAAAAAGACATGGAAAGAGACAAGGCTTAAATTTTATGAAACAATGGCAGTGCCTGTTTTGCTATATGGGTGTGAAACATGGGTTCCTACAAAGAAGATTAAAAAACAGATTCAAACTTCGGAAATGAAGTTTCTGAGCAGAACAAATGGTTGCACGAGACAGGATCGTTTGCGCAATGAGGATATTAGAGATGAGCTACAATTATTTTCCATAAATGATAAAATCCAGACATATTGCAGTGAATGGTTACAGCATCTGGACAGAATGGGGGATCGACAACTACCTTAGGTTGCGTGTTCCGATATAGACCCTTTGGTATAAGAGACATAGGAAGACCGAGAGCGAGATGGAGAGATACTCTGTGAAGATGAAACAGGCAAAGTGCCTACTCAATGAGGTGCAGAAGAAGACTTGTGTTAATACACTTTTTGGTCAAGTCATTACGATGTCTTGTTATTAAACTTTATGTGACTTATTTTCAAATTATTCCATAATTAAGGAATTGTTTCAGTCAGTGCTCAGAATACAATGGATTTTAGAAAATAAGGCCAATTAAATTTTTGTTATAAAAAATAAAAATTTGAGAAAAACCAAAGTATAAACAAATTTCATAAAATTGTGTTGTCTTATTAATATTATCTGCACATATTAAAACACTAATTAAAAGAAAGAGTAATGCCACTAATGTACTGCTGAGTAATTCTCAAGTAGGCTTCAGTGGTGTAGAGAGTATGTGTGTCATCTTCAGTACAATGCATCATTAGAATCAGCATCATTCTGAAAGAGATTTCTACGAATAGAGATGTCTGTATAATCTACTTTTCCCTTCTTCTGAATAATAACAGAGGAGAGAGCACTTATGGTATAACGGATAGTGTGTCACTTGACTAAAATATCAATTCCCATTTTCATGATTATATTAACAGTACTCATCACGGTTTGAAACCAAAACATCAAAAAGTGTAGTGAAACAGTGCTAGTTTGTGTATTGTAAAAAATAAACCTTATGTTTCATCCTTGGCATCCACAAACTGTGTATATAATGAAATATACAACTTTGAGTGACTTATAATTTGTACCAGGTGAATGTGATACATGTAATAATACCAAGATGTCAATCTGTTGGAAATGACATTTCTTTAAGGAATGAATAAAAACAGATTTAAACAAAGTGACAGAGTACAATTACCCTATACCATTTAAAAACAGTTTGCAAAATGCATGATTCAATTTAAGATAAGAAATATAGAATAAGAGTATAGAAATAAGGTTTTGTGTATATAGAATAAGGATTTTAAAAATGTATTAGGGCTATGTATGTCTAGTAAACAAAAAATTTTTGAAAAAACAAAAACAAACAAAGAATATATAATCTAATTAAAAAAAATATTGGTATACCTACAGTGGACACTCTGTAATCCAAACAAGATATCAGCACCACTGACTTTATATAACATATAATGAATCTGTAATATAGGACATTGTGATCTGTCACATACTAGTTAGGTCCCATGAAATGTTAGCAAAGTTTCAAACACGTTTGGGAATAGACAGTCTGCCTGTTGATTTATTAATTCATGTTTCTTAGGAACAGAATTAATCTATATGACTACATGTTAAGCTAATATACAACTGAACTTGTGTATTTGTAACCATAAGTCACAAATAACTGACAGTGTACCAGCACTCTTTTATGATTGCTTTCAAAAGAGGATATATCTAATTCCACTGCATTTTAAACACTTGTAATTACTGGAAAAAAAAAACTTATACAGGAAAATGTTAAAAGAGCATGTGTAAAGTATATTAACCAAGTAAAAACTAAAATTCATTAACTGGATCCTTCACAGAGTTGAAGTCCTCTTTGAGGTTTATTTCAACTGGTTAAGTTTATGTCAATTACAAGCACACAATGACATCAGAGAAGAAAAATCATGTTATTTATATAAATTGGAGATAGCAGATCCAGATCCACAAAAGATGCAGTGTTTCAAAGTCCTACTGGTAGGTTTTTCTCAAAGTTTCTTCTGGGTTAGATAAAACCAAGACAGTTCTTACGTTAATTCAATTTGTGGAAATGAGTTTCTCAGGGCAACACCTAAAGTAATACAAATAGTGCTCGTAAGTGGCTGAAATGTAATGTTGGCCACAAGCCTTCCTTGTATGCTATGTGGGTCAAACCGATAATCTACCACCCTGTCTCTCCTATGTAATTCTGACAATAGCAAAAAAGATTCTATTTTTTATAAATGCAAATTTATATAAACGAAAATGAACATTCTATGATGCTCTTAAACAAACACAATCTACATTCTATGATATCTTAAAGGCAATCGAGGGTAGAAAGAATGAAAAAGTGTCAAATGATCCCATAAAGATGTGACAATTCTACAACTGCTTCAAAAGAGGCAGTTAATTTGATACTAGCACTAAAATATTATCGACACAAACAAAATAAAGAGAAGAATAATTTACTAAATACCCCTTTGATAAAACTCTAGATGACATCTGAGTAATATGTGGGGAAAAGGAATTATGAAGGTAATGTTGCACAACTACCTCAGAGTTAGCCTGTCCTGATTAATAAACGTGGTGACTAGAAACTGAAATGTAAGTTAAATGATATAGAAATCTTTTTATTTTACCCAATGCACTTTCATGTCCTGACTTTTAAAGAATATTCTTCCAGAAAGAATCGCTGTACATTTCTGACAGAACCTTATAATGTGCATTTGCACACCAAAATTGTGATGGTCACTGTAACCAATTAGAAGTATCTATGTTCTTCCCACAGCCTTAGATGTATAATTTCAACAATGAAAAGTTATGGTTGGTTTAACACATGCAAGTGCAGTTGCACAGAATATAATATAACAAGGTTATTTCACACAGACCAGCAATAATGTCAACACAACACTATTTATCATGAAAATACTGAACAATGCAGTCTGAAGAAAGACAGACACTACTCTGAACTGTTAGTATATAAAAGATAAATATATCAAACATTTACAATTGCTTTTGTTCTACAATTCATTCAATTGTTTTAGTCACAAAATTAGTTGCACTTGCAAAAAAAAAAACGTGGAAATATTTGTCAAGTATTTCATTTATCTGAAATTACAACTGAAGAACACAGTTCTACAAGTTTATATTTAAATATTAATCGTAGTGCAACATGAGTTTCTTAATGCCCTTGCTAAAAATTCTCATCCAACATCCGATCGACCATTCCTGTGCTGCATTTTGGACTTCTGCATCAGTGTGATGTTGCCCCTTTGCAAGGTCTTTCTTACAGGATGGACACATAGAAATCACATGGTGCAAGGTCAGTGCTCTAATAAGGAGGGTATTCTCACTCCTCCCACTCAAATTTTTCAAGGAATTCCTTGTGACATGTGCCAAATGATGTGCACAAATTTCCGATTGCAGATGCTCAGAGACGATGTAGTGCACAATTACATGCGAAATACCCAATTCAGCCACAATTTCGTACACTGTGCTTTGCCTATTTACAAGCTAAAATTGGTGAATGCGTCAACATCATCATCTGTTGTCAAAGTCGATGGCTCTCCGTGCTGCTAATCAGCCTCAAAATCAATAGGAGCATTTTAAAGCAACCTGCACCATTTTGCGATTGCCTGGCATGAAAATGCTATGGCACGATACACTCCACTCAACTGGCAATGAATTTCATTAGGGTTACACCTGCTTCCCTACAGAAAACAAGTTACTGCAGGGATTTCTACTTTGGATGCTACTTACAAATGACGTGATATGTTTCGCAGCTAAGAATGAACTAACTGTTACAAGAGAAATGTTACTACAGTTGACAGAAATGGAATTTTACTAGGGTTGGTAACAACTTTCATCAAAATATATCTTTTTGAAAAAGAAATATAAGTAAGTGTAACTAATGTTTGGACTGCCCCTCGTCAGTGCCAGATTTACCACTATGCCCACTAGGCCACAAGCTACAGATTTTTTTTTTTAACAGACGTAATTTTATAAAAGTAGGAGGCACTTTGGTTTATTTAAGTATGATTTTCTGAAATTAAATGATCAATTTTTGTTAATAATACAAATGGAAGACAGTTCTTATTTAAATATTGCGCGCTTATTTTTAAGACGACATCCTTGAAAACTAATCTGCGCATGCAAATTTTAAATGTCCACTAATTTTAATTAATTTGGTAAATTCTTTTGCATGGTTCTTAATATTTTGAAAAAGTTTGCTAAATGAAAGCACACATTTTTATAGTAGCCTACTGGTTATAAATTTGATAGTATTAATCTGACATCAAATTACTTCTGCAGTACATATATTACTTCAAAGTCACAGCCAGGGTGGGGAGCCACTCAGAAAACTTGGCCTAGGGCCTCAAAAATCTTAGATCCGGCACTTTCATGATTCATGATTTTATCCTCCACTTGTTTTGTCAACTGATTCAGTAACATTATATTATTGTTATATAAATATAAAAATTGTGTACATTTAATATTCAATATGAATATTTAATTGTAATAGTCATACATGAGGGAAAATCAAAACGTAAATCGAAATTTTCTTTTCTCTTCTGATCAGGTAGAGGGCGGAACTGAATTGTTTGTTACAACCATAACATCACAGCATCTATTTGTTGTATCATTTCATTATTAGCAAATTTGCTAATGTGTTTAAAAAAAGTCAATTTAAAATTAGCACTACATTGTCCTAAACACCAAGGAAAAATACGAGCAGTGAAATATTTTATAAACTCAAATAAAGCCTTTATCTGTACAAATTAATTAGTTTTACCTGTACCAATCAATAGTAGAATGCAGAAGCAACATAAAAAGTATTGTTTGAATAGTAGCAAGAGCTTGAGCACACTACGGTAGCTTTAAAAATAGCCAGATTTCTTTTGTAATTGTCAACGGAAAGGATACCCTTCAACTTCAATTGACAATGGCAATATCACACAGGAATACACAATTTACACCTTAATCTGAAACAGTAACAGCTGACAACTTCTATAACATACTGTGATTACTCAAGCCAAAAATCAAGTACAAAAAATGCGGTAACATATTAAAAGTGTGGTTTGTGCATCGGGAAAATGCTTGACCTCATATGGCAAAAAATAGAACGCCCAACAAGATCTTCAGGACTTTGGTTCTGATCTGCTGAGCCATCAATAATTACAGTCCTGACCTAGCTCAAAGTGGTTTTCATTTTTCTGGTACACTGAAAGAAGCACTGCGAGGACCAAGTTCATAGAAGTTGGAAGTGATTATGTAGAAATATAAGAGAAGTATAATTTATGTAAGTTGTACTTGCCCTTGAATATTTTGGAAAAGCAATTAATAGGATGCTGGAAGTGGTTTCTAGAATTCATAATTAAAAAAAAAAGAAAATGTAAAGAAAATCATGGCATTAGTTGTAAGAGGAAACTGGGAAGAAATAATATAAATATCAGGTTAGACAATAAAAAGCAAACAGTACAGGACAGCTTTTCAAAACTAAACATTCGTGACAGACAAGATTTGTTAATACAAAAGCACATCAACAAAGAGGTAAAAGGAAAGCTTTCAAACAATCGCTGGTATGAAGAATAGTACTTTATGGAAGTGGATACTGGAAAAAGACAAAGGAAGACCACATAAAATAAATAGAAATGTTAATATGGTTAAAAATGATAAGAACAAGTTCGACTGAAAGGAAAACAAATTTAAAGGTATTAAGGGAAGTGATTGGAAAAGGAAGTTACTGTAAGAAATGGGGATCTAGAATGATGAAATTTGAAAGGACATAGGATAATGCCATACAACATCTTTATTATGGAAAGCAAGAATTCAGGAAGGAAAGGATAAGGAAGATCTACATATAAATGTGTTTGGAGGATATCAAGATCATAATGGGTATGAGAGTTATCTTCGAATGAAAAGAGCAGCAGAAGAAGTAAGAAGAAAGTGGTTGAAGTAATAAGGTGCAGCCTCTTATGAACGATGATGATTTCATTATAAACTTTGTTACACATTTATATGTTAATGAACACATATATGAATGTTGCTAATTTACAAAATGTGAATTACATCGTAACTGAAGAACATAAATTAATTAAAACTGTGTTTAATATGTTTTAACTTTTATGTAAAAAAAACATACTAATTAGTACAAAAATACCATTAAACTCTACAACCTTTGAATAGTCAACTGTTTTAGTGAAATGAATAGTGAAATGTATTTCAATAAACTGCTTGCAGGCATTCAGAAAAGGTCAACAAGCATGCACGAAATAATTTACTCCTTAAAGCACACTATTTTTACAATTTTTAAATGTTGTTAAACTCACCAACTTTGAACTAGATGTAAGATACTTTTCCTATAAATGCATGAAAAAAGAACATTTTGAGGATAAATACGTGACTTACAAATTTCAGTTTGCACCAAAGTTTCTAATGTAATACCGTTAGAAAAAAAGGTGCCATTAGTACCATTTGTGACAAAAGGTAATTTAAGAACAGTATATAACTTACTTAAACTAAGTGAATAAACTTAATGTGCGCTTGAAAATGTCAAAAATTAGTACATGCGTTTATGATGGTTTTGTATCTTTAATATTTGTTTGCTCGCACAGTTGACTGAATTTTACTGTTTGTTTAAACACAATTAGGATCCCAGAAACTATTCTCACTCACTCACTCACTCACTCACTCACACACACACACACACACACACACACACACACACACACACACACACACACACACACACACACACACACACACACACACACACACACACACACACATTTTCCATGAAAACATCACTCCGTCAACACAAATTTGTAAAACTATCAGTGCTATGGCATGCTCACTCATTTTATTTCAATATTTTCTCCTATGAGTCTACTGATGATGGATTACCCAAGGAACCTTCATTATAAACATGAAGAGGTGCTTTGACAAAAACAGTGACCAACTACTGGCAGAAGCAGTTTAATATTATCAATAACAAAGTGCCACAAGGCTTGAACTGGTTTGTCAATATACGACAACAAGCTACACAAACTTCAAACACTGATATTGATTTTGTATTGCCATTATTTGTATAATACTGTAGCCTTTGTCAGTCGATGGATGAAAACGATAACTAAACTGATGCAACGAGCACCCAGCCATAGTTTGATGAAGTAACAGTACAATGTCAACGAACCAGAAGTCGACCAAAATGTCAGCTATCTGGCACAATTTTTTGGAGGCATTAAAAAAATGTTTGAGAAATTAAACAACCTGTATACGAATTACGTAAAAGGCCTAGTTCTCAGAAAATTATTTTATTAGTCATAGAAAAATGTAGTGTTTATGGGTTGGAATGCTCTATGCAATTTAGAGTTCTGATGTGTCTCTGTGAGCCTCCAGGCGTGGTCCCGAGTTCCCGGCGGAGGCTTAGTACGGTATGCATTCAGTGTTGTGAGGCAAAACTCAGTAGAGTAGCTGACTAGGATGACAGTGGCGCCTCCTGGCTGTGAATACTACAACTAGCGGCTGACGGCACATTGTACTAGCCATGCAACCATCCCACTAAATACAAAACCGCGTGGTATACCTTGGTCCTTTATGGACTGTTGAGCAGAGGTTTATTTTTTTTTAAGTGTCTCTGTAAAAATGTGGAAATGGTTTTCACTGTACTGTTCTCTCCTTCACCCTTATTAAAATTTACGAGACTGGCTGGAAAAAAGATTAAATAATCTAAAGCGATTCCACTTTGATACTTTTTTTATCCAACTCTCTTTTAATGTGGACATTTTTTTAATACAATTATGAATATTTAAATATCACTATTGTATTGACGACTCGGAACACTAAGTTTTTTATAAGTAAAATCGTAAAGTTTTACCTTACAGCCTAAACCGGCTTTCACCTTTAAAAGGCTTCTTCAGAGGCTGCCGTAGGTAGCGCTGTCCGTCTTGTTGTTGGCGATGGGATAGATTTTCGAAAGATCGATGCTGTGTGTGTGGTGAGATGTGTTCGAATAATGCGTGCGATTTGAATTGTGTCTGTTCGTTTAGGATGTCGTTTTTATTTGTTTTTGTGTGTTTGTATATTTCTAATTGTTCTAGAGTGTCTAGTTTTCGGCCTTTTGTGTGTACGTGTAGAATGTTCATGTTATTGTCGATGTTTTTATATGTGTGGTTTGCTTCAATGAGGTGGTTTGCAAAGGTGGATTCTGTAGTGGTGTGGATTCTAAGTGCCTTTGTGTGTTCAATGTATCTCTGTTTGAACCTACGTCCTGTCTGGCCTATGTAGAATTTATTGCAATTTGAGCAATTTAGCTTGTATACACCGGGTAGATCGAATTTGTTTTGTGCTTTGTGCGTGCGTTTTGATAGTGTGTGTTCTGTTTTGTTAGTAGTTTTGTAAGCGATTCTGTATCCTGCTTTTTTGAATTTGTGGGCAATTTTTTCAGTTTGTTTGTTGATGTATGTTAGTGTTATGAATTTGTTGTTATCTGTCTTTGTCTGTTGTTTGTTTTGTGTTTTGTGTAGGAGTTTACTGACTATTGTACTGTCGTATCCGTTAGATTCTGCTAGATATTTTATCGTGTTTAGTTCGTCTTTGTAGTCTTTTTCATCTAAGGGGATGTTGTTAAGTCTATGTATCATGGTTCTAAAACCAGCTAGTTTGTGTTGTATTGGGTATTTGGAGGTGTTGTGTATTAGTATGTCAGTTGTAGTTGGTTTTCTGTATATACTGAATTTGTGCCTGTGTTCTAGTTTTGTGATGGAGAGGTCTAAGAAGTTTATGGTATTGTTGTGTTTGTATTCGGCAGTGAAGGTTATGTTTTTATGTATTTTGTTTATGTGCATTAACAATAGTGATATTTAGTTAAGTAACGGACACGTCATGGACAACGAAATTCCAAGAATATGCATATTTGTAATACTTTTTTTTGTTAAATCAATGTGTGATATATTTTCTATTTTCCTTTGTGCATGGATAATTTTATAAAATTCACAGACACAATACATTAATGTAACTGTTAAATTATCCTGAAAATTTAATTTGTCCAGAAAAGCTGATATTCAAGAATATCTATTTTCCACACTATTTAAAAATATAACAACTATTGTGTGCGTTAAATTTCAGGCCAGTTAATAGTTTGTTTACTAACACTAATTACAACTTAATAGTAAAAGTTAAGGAACTTGGAAACTGGCAGTTTACTTACTTGATATAAGGCTGATGAAGGGCTACTAGACTAGCATGTATAGTGATTGTGACTGCCGCTAGATGGAAATAATCGAATAGGACGGGTAAATGATAGTGAAGACCTCTGGTGGCAGAAAAACGTAATTGTAAAGTACGGCTAGATACACATGTTATAGCGCTGTGTTGTTCAGGACCAAACGTTTGATCTGTGAACCACAGTTCCACAGCAAGCGTAAAGTCTGCTCGCTCCAATGTCTCCTCAATCTACAAACATTAGACAAAAAAAGAAATAAATTAAAAGCTATTACTAAAAGCTCTTGAATTTATGTCAATATTTATGATTAAAAAGTCCTGCAAAAGTATTGAAAAATTTATTACAGAAGTAATAATGTATTAATATTTTAAAACATGAAAATTATTTTAGTATTTATAATATTACAGACATCTGGTGTGAAATGTCTTCAAAGATATCAAATATACCGAAACATCTTGATTAGAGCATATTTTAAGCAATAAACAATGAAATTATTAGTGCCGCCTAGTGGCAGGTATTAGTGCCGGTGCCGAAAAGTGAGAAAACAGGGGAGAAATCAGTAAATCACGAAGGCGTGTTTGCATTTGCATATATTAGCTGTCATCATTGTCTGTATAGTGTGCGAATTGTGGCAATGTGCTTACAAGCTAAAGAACGGAGGCGAAGACTTCCTGATGAAGAACTATACAAACAACATGATTACATCAAGAAGCTTTTTTCAAAAGACTCTATTTCTTAAGTTTGTAACTTTAATGTGAATTAAGGAAATATTTTGTTACTAGCATACTTTTTCCTTTTTCTTTCTTAACTAACTTATTTAGTTGTAAATCAATTTAATATGAAATGTTTATGCATTTTTCATTTTACAAAAATTACTTAAAATTAAACAAACTTATAGTGTTTAAGCTTTTGCCAACCTTAGTCTGCACGCGCGCGCGCGCGCGCACACACACACACACACACACACACACAGTACAGTACAGTACCCTATATATTTTTAAGTAGACCAGTGATAAAGGTTTTGAATTTGTAACAGGCTTCCATGTAGTAGTAATGTGGACATAACACTGTGATGTACTTATTGACTGTTACATAATTAATTATAATGAATCCATTTGAGTGTTTGTGGTGTTTTTTAAAAAATTTCCTAATATCTACAGCATTTGTGTCTATTTTTACAGTTAATTTCACGAGTAAAAAATGAACATGATCATGGTCAAGTTAAATTCAAATTACTTAATTTTCAATATTATATAAAAATCGTGAGCGCGCGCACACACACACACTCACACACACACATATTGGTTGGTTTAGTGCTGCCTAGTGCAAATTCCTTAAAATATGCTCTGATCTTGATTATAATTATTTTAGGCAAACTGGGAAAAACTATACTAATGGTGGTAATTTTTTAATGGTTAACCTAATTTCCACCTTTGTGTGTCCAAGGAATCCTGATCTTATGTTTTGCAAGTGTACAACGTTTCCAACAGCTTGAATTTGGACCCACTTTTTATAATAATTGAGTCGTTCTTCTGCACTGTATGTTTCAACACTTTATGCTGGGCAGGGCTCAGGTTTGGTTGGTTACAAGTTGGTGGATAGAAAAAGGTTGGGCCTGGTAGATATGACAGACAGCTGTAAATAAGGCTACATCAAATTAAGCACTCCTGAAGTGACATGATGGCATCAATGTGGACTGAGGTTTACCTGAGGTAAAATTATTCTTAAAATATAGTATACAGCCCTATGGCAATGCTGTAGTATGGTGAGTGTCAACAGTAAATAAGTACTGCCCCTTAGTGTCAACGCCAACAGAAAATCTTGAAACCCCGTGACAGTGTGTCCAAGTCATAGCATCAGCTGCCCTTTACTGCTAAGAACAAGAAAATGCTAAAAATCATAGTAGTCACACAAATAGATTCAAAGAAAAAAATTGTTACTTATATTTTAGTTGTTTTTCATGGACTATGAATATATAGTCTCCAACCATGACAGAAGCTGATGGTAATTAAAGAATTAAAAAAAAATTTCAGTTTATTTGAAACAAGAAACTCATTACCATACTACTAAAGATACACTGAGATACACTGTCCACATTTCATTAGATTTTGGAAACAATAACAGATAATATATATTTTAAATAATCAATTTATGGTACTTGTTATTACCTGTCCATGGCTATCTTACATATTCTTCACATATTGTCACAAAAATTTCTCTTTCTCATAGCTTTACTTATTCTTTGGTTCCAACTGTATCTCAGTACTCTCGTTTTTTTATTTGCCCATGGTTCATTCTAATATTTCTTTTGGTACACATGTCACCCATTTTATGTACATATTCGTATCATATTGGTTTTTTTCTTAGAATTGTCAATAATGGTGGTGATTTCATAATTGGTCTTTTAATAGATATTCTTGCTGACCTTCGTAGAGAAGTAAAGGACAACGATGTTTTTTATAGAACTACATCAAGTTAAATTCATAATAATTTAATAGATAGACAAATTTCTTGAGGCCTCATTCAGAAGTAATGCCCCCCCATCCCCACTACATCTACATCTGCTACATTAAAAGCCTTAAACATGTAACCCTCTTTTTATTTTTTTAAAGGGTTACTTAATATTTAAGACTAGGCTGAAGGCCTAGAAGGAAGCATATGTGCTGGGTCCAATGAGACGGGATTGCAATTAATACTCTCTAGTAACAGCAAGATAACAACCTTTATTATTTCATAAATTTATATTATTATTTCTTGAATATTTATAATTTATTTATTTCATAATATATTTATAATTTATTTCATAAATTTATGGAATATTCATTATATCAAGATAACAACCTTTATTAGACGATTACACATAATTTAACATACACCCTACATGTAAATCACAGACACAATTATATATCTTACAGGGCCTATGGGCAACCTGTACAGTTTCATCAAAATACAAGAACCCCCAAAATTACTTAAAAGGCAATTGGCCATAATAATAAGGAAATACAATTTATACATTTAAAATGCCTGTAAACAGCCTGTATAGTTTTATGAAAATATAATAAGCACCAAAATTACTTGAAAGGCACTTGGCCATAATAATAAGAAAATACCATTTATAAATTTAAAGAAAATAACCTGGATTGGCCCGGCCGCTGACATGTTCCACACGGCATCCGAAAAGGCAATTAACCAATACAAAATTTAGGAAAAACTTCCCCTAAAACCAGACCGGGTAGAAGAAGGCTGAACAAGAGCCAGACCCGACATGTCTGGGAGCTTGCATAGATTTGCACAAACAGGTGACTACCTCTGATTTTAAAATGTAACCAGACCTAATTGCAGATTAAGGAAAACTCCCAACCCTTTTATGAAGTACGAAAATGATTATGTGCAAAAAGACCCAAGATTATAAACGCTACTAGACCAGCCGGTCCAGATCTGCATGTTACTTACTGCCCCTACCTACTTAACTAACATACCAGCCCCCCCCCCCAAACTTCTACAAACCCATACAGTACCAAGGTAAAAAAATAAAGTATAGTGTAAAAAAAATTAATGAGCGCTGGACACATGCCAGCGAACGGGCCTACAATTGCTCTTGAGACTAATTACATTATCAAAGCAAGGTTACATGAAAGTTTGCATTCAAATTTATGTCCAGCAGGGCACGCACACAATTAAAATGGTTTTATGCTGTAGTCAGTCAATTAAGTAGAACTTGAGTTTTTGTAGATGGTTAACGCACGATATCTGTTGTTTTATACAGAGGCCAAATATGTATGCAAATATTGGATTAATATCACCTCGTTTTATGCAGATGATTCCCAGGTGGACTTCTGCCTTGCTGTACTGTCAGTCATTCATGATGAGGGTGGCTATAGTTGCATTCTTACGGTTTTTTCTCCTCCGGCAGGCGAGAAACGAGAGTCTGTGTCATCCGTTCAGGACAGGGTAGATGATGGAATTTCTACCATGCTAGGTCAAATCTCCGTCGGTCCGGGAGCCCGGAGATCTGTAAAAGTCTACCTATGCATGATAGGATAGAAAATATACGAATTAACCAAACTCTGTCTGCCAGAGGAATAGGCTGTTTACGCTTTTGCCGATGACGGCCAACTGAACAATCTTGCAATCGGCAGAGCCGGCTTAGAGAACACAATTGTCTGCTTCCGCTAACAGATGGCGCGGGCGTGCAGTAACGCCAAAACACGGCGCAGCTGAACATCGCGAAATTAATAAATTCGCAATTCACATTTATAAATAAGATTTTTATACTGTCGCCCAGTTTCTTTGAGAAACCGCGGCACAAACATTTGCATATGACACCTCACCAGTTTCAATACATACGCACGCATCAAACAGTAATTCGATAGCAAGTCACCCTATACATATACAAATTTTGTACAGCCAGTTACTTTATGTTAATATATTTTGAGAGCACCGTGTGATAAATCTGTTTTCATTTTAAACTTCAGTTTCATTTCACATGTTAGTGAAGAAAACAACAACAAAAGACTGAAATGTTATAATTAAAATATAATATCAAAACCATAATGTCGTCCTTCAAAATCATCAATATCCATGTTTAAATGTTTCTCCCCTGCTATCTTTCCTTGGACATCAACCTCCCTCCCCCTTCGCTATCTATCAGGTATCCACATGATATGACTGCCCAGACTATTAAGTCTTTTTAGTCAAGTAAACCAGATCCAGACCAATAGCCATGACCTAAATATTGTAACAAATATAATTATGTTGAACGATAAATTATTGTGCTACTGTTGTATTCTACCGCTCGCTCCCACTATGCATCCAGTCCCAATGACGTCACTCGGAGTTGCCAACAATCGCTCCGTCCGCTGTACTATGTTATCGTAATTCTTAATTGAAACAGTATAATAATGCAAAGATAACACCAAACAGATATATTCCTTTTATCAATCTTTATTCAAATGAAGTATTGATTAATTACTTCTCGTTTTTCTTTACTGTAATTACAAATTATGACAAAATTATGCGTCTTTATTCATAAGTTGGTAGTAGCTAAAAAATATTATGCTGGAATCGACGATCAAAAGAATGATGCACTTTGTTTTTATTTCAATTAAATAAATAATCTCAGGGCGTATTTGGTTCGGAAATTATGGTTAAACAAATAATACAACTCTTAAAATCAAAATACAAACTTCACAATATAAGGATATTACAAGGTTTTGATGTGTATAGTGCAAACTTGGTAGTCGTGTATGTGTTACTCACTATTATAAGTTATGAACAGTTTAGATGCTTATTACTTATCATTAAAGTTTTTATGGTGTTCAAAAAAGGTGTAATACTCAATTGGTGTTATTTTCAAGTGTTCTTTAGTGTTGGTGTAGAATAGTGTCTGTAGTTTTATTTATTGTTTAATTCCTAAATAGTTGTGTATACAAGTGTAGGTGTTGTCACATAAGATGATAAATTGTTCAAATTCACCCAGATCCTCTTCTTTATTCTTCCAGGACGAAGATAGGGTCCAAGTCTTCTTTGCTTCTTCTCCCAGGATCTAAATTCTTCTGAATTAAATTCTTGATGTTCTTTTGTTATTATAATATTTTGTATTGACTATACCAATTCGTTTTACTAAGTCCGGTATGTGTTTTCACTAATTAAAATGTAATTATCTGAGACGTTTTTATAACGCATCTGGATTCAATGACGGTTGTTAAAGAAGTTCCTATTTTATTTATCTGAATTTTCGGTTGCTAAGGTAAAACTTGAAATCTGGTTGGTTGATTCAGATATACATTGTCATACAAATTCATTATTTCAATGTCTGAATTTGGTCAAAAACTTTTAAATTAGTATAACCTTTTTGTACTGATTGGGAATTTAAAACTAATAGCCTCATTATTTTGGTCTTAACATTTGTGACATATAGACACCAAACATGCCTATTTTTGCTTAAGAAATACTGATGTTACATTTTTTGCTATCTGAATGTTTCTTAAATAACTTAAAACTGATTATTTCAATTCCATATTTGTTGTGTATAGTATTAATTATAAACCTATCCATATTACAACATTTGTTTTATAAAATTCTAACTGTATTTCCTAAAATTTACAAAATTCCAAAGTTTTTATAGGCCTAGGTCTTGACATGTTAAATTTCTATTTTCTGTTATTGTAACACCTATTAACTATGCAACTGCCATCAAAACTACTCCCTATAACTCTATTAGTATTATTATTTAAAAATATAACAATAATTATTACTGTAACATTATAAAAAAACATAATTCACATTTTGTGATTAAACAATTTGTATATATATGTCTGGTTACATACATCCTGCATAAGGGATATCATACACTCATTACTTAATAAAACTATAAATAACATCAAGGCAACTTAATCTTATTTTTAAAACATAAAAAAGGAAAGTTTAATCATTTAATAATGATTTATAAATTCTATTCTTTTCTCATGCAGTTCAGCCATTGCTGTGCTAGGTACATTTACCATTTTTTTTTTATACATTTGAGAATTATTATGTGATTATACATTATTTATTTGATAACATTATGTCCACTATTATTCACACTATTAGTTGTATGTTTACATGATTGTTTTCTTGTATTATTCCACTATATCATTTAGTTAACAATTTACTAATATATTATTTTACATTATATTGTATATTTGGGCCTATTATCCCTCAATTTGTATTTTGATTATTTTTATATTTTGATACATTTAATAAAACAATTTGTTTACTTATAGTAATGGTACATAATGCTGTCTGTCTTTATAAGTATTATTATTGTCATCTGGGTATTTTACATCACTTTACCTAAACATTAATTTGGGTACGGTCAGTTATAGTCTAAGTCAGTTTAAATTTGTCATTTGTTCATCTTCACTATCATTTTTAAAAGATATTTTTCTTCTTGTTAATTTTCTTATCCATGATCTTCATTAAATCTGGTACGATATCAAGCTATGCCAAATGTAATGTTACATAACACCCTGCCACCAAATTTGATTATTTTAATAAAATAGTATATTTTGTTGAAATTATCAATTATCTTATCTTTCATATTATCACTTGTTATCCTTTTTATGATCTGGTATACTTGTCTTTAATTATAAGTGTTCTATCCCTGGAACATGTTACCTCCCTAACAAATTAATCATTATCACATATATCTTGGAATCAGTCGGGGGGCTTTCTTGACCTAATACCCCGCTGTCCTTATAATACATAAATAATATCGATTGCTGGAGCTATCTCATCAGTCAATCACATTTAATAATCACTAGTCTATTCACGACTAAATCAAATAAAAATAATATAATAATATATTCTTGGGATGGTTCACTCAGTTTAAATTCTCAGATCTAAATATTTCTTTCCATTGATTCTTTCAGATGTTCATTTTCTTGCGGCGATATATATAACATTTTTATTTTTAAGTGGTACTATCTTCTTTCCTTCTTTATCAGTACTGCTTAATCTTCATTTTTCATTCACTATCTTTATTCAATTAACGCGTAACAAGTATTTGTATCTATAGTTGTTGCTGATTCTCTCACAATCATGATAGGTTATTCGTAGTAAATTCATTTCTAGTCTTGTCTTATTTTCATCGTCGTTCGTCTACATTTGTCTTTTCTTATTCATTTTATAGCACTATGGTTTCTCCTGATTCATGGATGTTGCATCTTTCTTTTATATTCCAATAATAAGTTCATAATTATATTTAATAAAATGTGCTTATTTCGTTTAGAATTTTGAAATTTATTCAAATTTGTTTATTCATTTGATCCAAAATAACATTATCAAAATGTACTGTAAGTTGTCCTTACTATTTGTTTGAACTTTGAGATTTATTCAATTCATTTATTCACTTGATCCAAAATAACATTATCAAAATGTACTGTAAGTTGTCCTTACTATTTGTTTGAATTTTGAGATTTATTCAAATTCGTTTATTGGTTTCATAATACATTTTTAAGGAAACTTGGTTGTATGTTCCCTTAATCTTTTTCGTCTCCACATCACTGATTACATAAGTATTGTTGTTATTGTTTTTTACAACAACATATGGTCCGTTATAAAGTAATAATAGCTTTTTTGCTATTCCTTCCTTACAACTTGGTAATTCGCGGTTTTTTAACAATACTTTATCTCCAATCTTGTAACTATTTTGTATTTTTTCTTTCTTTTCTCCACTTGCTCATTCAGTTTGCTGTGGAATCTCAAGTTGTCGAACTGGTAAGCTGGGTTGTTTGGGAAGTTGATTATTTCAATAATTTCTCGGGGTGGTAGTCTTTCATGCATTATAGTATATGGAGTATCTTGTATTGATTCACGGTAAGCTAAGTTGATAAAGCTTTCTGTTTGTGTAATGTAGTCACTCCACTTCTGGTGTTTATCGAAACAATAGGTCCTGAGGATTCTGCCGACCTCCCTCAGTACTCTTTCCGCCGGATTGCTATTTGGGTAATAGACAGATGTTTTATGTCTTGACACCTTAGTCTAACAAAGTCTCCTTCCATACCCTTCCTCGGAACTGAGTCCCATGATCTGTAATAATTGACCTTGGAGTTCCTAACTCTGGTATGTATTGTTGGATTACTATTTGCAAAATCTTTTTTGTAGTTGCCCGATTAATGGGGTATAGTTTTGTAAATTTGGAGTAATGGTCGAACATGATTATAATGAATTTATATTGTTTTCTCCCTCCACTGCAAGGTAATGGTCCACACACATCTAAAAATACTCTCTCTAATTTACCAGTTGATGTAATTGGTTGCATTATTCCTTCTGTTTTCTCGTTATTGCATTTTGCCAACTGACAGATGTGGCACTGCCGAATACATTCTCTAACTCTCCGGTTGATATTCTTAATGTAAGTGTGTTCCTCAAGTGCTTTCATTACTTTTAATGCACCCATATGCCCATATCGACTATGGTAGTCCAGTATCAATTCTTTTTCTAATGCTTTAGGTATCACTACCTTCCATGATCCTTGGTTATTATTTGGTTTGTAAAATAATATGTCTTCATGTAGACAGTAATATGCAGTAATTTTTTCCTCCTGTTGGATCAGTCTTTGCCTAAAATTGTTGATTTTTGTATCCTCTGTTTGTTGTTGCGAAATTGATTTCATGATGTTTTCCAAATCTGATTTTGTTTTTTATGATAGTGTATACCTTGACGATTGTTTCCTTTTCCCCTTCAAAAGCTTGCTGTTCTATGTTAATCTGGGACAATACATCTGCAGCAATATTCTGTTTTCCTGGAACATACTCCCAATTTATATGGTATTCCTGTAGTGCAAGTATCCACCTTGTCAATCTTCCATGGTTAAGCTTGCAATTTTTTAAGAAAGATATTGACTTATGGTCACTTCTCATAGTTATCGGGTATCCAAGAATATAGGTCCTGAATTTTCCACACGCGAATACAACGCTTAACAACTCCTTTTCCGTTACACTATAATTGCGTTCACATCCATTAAGTATTCTGCTTGCAAAACTCACCACCTGATGGTTTCCCTCACTATCTTCTTGATATAATACAGATCCTAAACTTATATCACTGGCATCGTAGTTCATGAAGAACGGTTGGTCGAAATTAGGATGTTTTAATATAACTGAATTTAAGAAATTATGCTTGATCATTTGGAGTAATTTGTCTTGTTCCTGTCCCCATGACCATTTGTTCTTAGAGGATAATTGTGGAGAAAACTTCGCTGTCATTTCAGAATAATTTCTCTGAAACTTCCTATAGTAATTGCAAAGTCCCAGAAATTATTGAAGTTGCTTTTTATTTTTAGGACTTGGGAACTTCTGGATAGCTTCTATCTTTTCATTGGATGGTGTTATTCCTTGTCTTGAAAAGTTAAAACCCAGGAACTGGACTTCACTGGCGATAAGTTTGGACTTTTGAAGCTTTAGGGTGACGTTATTGTCTGATACTTTTTGTAATACTTGCCCTACTCTGTCACAATGGTCTTCCCAATTCACTGAAGTAATCAACAAGTCATCAACATAGACTGTGGTAAATGGAATAGTATTTGGACCCAACACCTGGTCCATACATCTTACGAATACAGCTACTGAGTTTACCAGTCCAAACGGTAGTCGCTTGAACTGGTAGTTCCTCCCTTCGAAAATAAAGGCGACGTACTTTCGACTATCTGGGTGTAACTCCACCTGCCAATACCCACAAATAGTATCCCAGGTGTTGATAAATTGTATGCCATTAATTTTTTTCAGTATCTCCTCAATCTCTCCGGGAGATGTTCTGTCATTAACTATGATCTTATTGATCTCTCTAGCATCCAAACAGAGTCGTACTTTGCCATCTTTCTTGGCAACGGCTATTAACGGACTAGTACATGGGGAACAGCTATACTCAATAATATCTTCTGCTATCATTTTGTCTAGTTCCGTCCTCACTGCTTCTTTTAATGCATAAGCAACGGGATATGATTTCTTATTAAAATTTACAGGCTCCTTGAATTGTAGTGTAAATTGATAATTTTTTACTTTGCCAGGTATATCAGAGAAAACATAGCGGTATTTATTATATATTGATATTAACTTTTCTATTTGTTGTGTAGTTAAATTACATTCATTTTGTTCTGACCGAAATTGTTGGATCTCTTCTAATTTTTCCAACCATAAACTGTCTTCACTCCCAAAGTATTCCCTTCTTATATTCCATGAATCATCTTGATCATTATTGAATTTTCTTATACTATTAATACTATTGCATGAAGGTATATTTTTATTTTCTACTAATTTTGCTGTCCATTCTATATTATCCATTTTTAATGACACTATGGCCTGTCTCATGTCAATTATTGCTGAGTATTTTCTCAAAATATCACAGCCTATTAGTAGATTAAATGGTAGGTTACTAGCTATTAGAAAAATCATAGGTATAGCTACATTTCCGCTGGTCACTGCTAGTGATACCTGTTTTCTTATTGACTTGTTTTGCCTTCCGGTGGCTCCAATTAAAATTATATTCTGGATTGGTAGAGTCAGTAACATGATCTTACTTAATTTTTGAATTTTGTGTTATTCGTTGTTATCGATTAACGACATGTTTGCGCCCGTATCTATCATGAATCTGGTGTCTAGTCCGTTCACTTGGGCGATAATATAGGCAATCTCATTATTCAAATTATTGTTCGTATTTGTTTCTTCGTTTAGCAATTCTTCTCTCACATTTTTTAAAAAATGATTATGCACTATTGTTATTGTATTGTCAGTCGTTTTTTCTCGTCCTAGTAAGTACCCAAATTGTCGGTTCAGTGATGGGACCTGTTGGTTTCTCACTGCCACAGTCCGTTTAAATCAGGGCTGATCTCCTCGGTCCTGTTGTCTGTCTCTATTCTGTAGTTCTTGTATCTCAATGGCATTGTTATTGAACGTCACTGAGTTTCTGTTATTCCTGTCATCGTCGCAGCTCCTACTTCGTCTATGTTCATCCCGGTAGCGTTGGTTATTCTCCTCCTGAAAATTTCTCTCCTGGTTCCCATTATAATTCATTCGTCCCTGGTACGAACGTCTTCCCATATCTCTATCGTCGGTGCTCACATAATTCACATGTCTTCGATATGTTTGGTTTTGGTTGTTATAATTGCCATTATTATTCTGTCTGTAACGGTTATCGTAATTGTTTTGATTACCTCGGTTGTTCTGGTAGTGGTTGTCTCTATCATTGGCACGCTGGTATCCGTTATTATGATTCGTAGGAGAGCTACGGTAATAGTGGCTGTTGCTATTGTTATTGTTATTCACCGCATTATTCCGTGGGTAGTTATTATTGTTATTATTATTTTGGTAACTACGTTGATAGTGGTTACCGTTGTTGTTGTAATTACTATTTGGTCTATGCCTGTTATTTTCGTATCGGGCGTCACGGCGACCATTATTTCTATCCATCTCGTCGCTCCTTCGTCTGTATTGGAGGAAGTTCTCTTGTTCCATTTCCGCTAACAATGCCGACATCTCCTCAATGGTTTGTATCCGTCTGTTTATTCGGCCTCTCGTAATTTCTCCCCCATAGTGATAAGCCAATAGCCTCACTAAACATTTGGTAGGAATGGCAGGCTCTAAATGTCTGGCTATGTTGATCTTACCCAGAAAGTATGCGGTCGGAGTTTGTTTGCCGTGTAGGTCATATCGGCCCAATCCTATGTCACTTCTTATCATGTGTTGTGTGGCATCAGACCAGTACTTGGATTTAAATTGTTTTTGAATTCTTGAAAATTTTGTATATTCGGCCGCATCGCCGTCCACCAATTGTCATAGACTTTTCTGAATATTTCGTCCAGCATACTTCTAATTACAACCCATCTGTCTTCTCCGGTTTTGGCTATTTTTTCTTCTACCCGTTCTAGGAATAGCATGGGGTTTCTTCTATAATTCTGGAAGTCGATAACTTCTCGGTTTTCCTCACATGTGGTATGGGTACCGGTACATTGTCTGTTTCTTAGAGAGTTGATCTCATCTCTATGGGCAGTTGTTTGGTCTTGTACCCGATTAAGACTAGTACCTATGCTTTCTAATCTTTCTCCCATCACTGCTTGGTTGGTTTGCATATTTTCTATTCGTCCATTCGTTTCTTCCCGGACGCTCAGTATCTCTTGGTTCATCCGCTCACACTTTTCCTTTGTCTCGGGTTCTACCCTTTTAATTTCGTTCACTGGTTCTTCTAGCTTCTTGTCACATTCTTCCTGCAATTGCCGGTTATTAATTTCCATCTTGTTATTCCACTCTTCTTTTAATGACTCTTTGTGTTCATCCAATTTTTTCATGGTTTCCTGGTAATTTCCCTTCAATTCTTCCCTCAATGCTCTATTATTTTCGTCTATTTTCTCCTCCATTTTCCTGCTATTCTCTTTCAAATTTTCCCATTTTTTCTTCAATTTTCTTATTAGTCTCTTCCAATTTTCGGCTCAATTCCTCCTTTGTCTGTTTATTATCACTCTTTATTTCCTCCATCTTCTTACTCAAGTCTTCCTTCAATATTACTAAGTTCTTATAACTATTCTCACTTAATTCTTCCTTCAATTTTTCTAAATTCTTATTACTATTCTCACTTAATTCTTCCATAGACTGTTTATTGTCCTTCATTTCGTCATTAGTTTCTTATTACTCTCCTCCGTTTTTTTACCAGTTTCCTGCATAAATTCCATCATACGTTTAATCATTTCTTGCGTCTTCTCGCTTTCTGTTTGTGTGGGTTCTTCTGGTTGTTTCTCTTGAGCCTTTCTTATTATAGTTTCTACTTCCTCAACCGGTGTTGCTTCCTTGTCTTGCATGCTTAATTCACTTTCCTTCTCGGTTTCAGCCGCCTGTTTGCGCGATGTTTCTCGCTTCCTCATTTTCGTTTATTTTATGCTGTTTAATTATAAATTGTATTTTAATTTATCGCCTCACACGTTGGTTCGCCAATTTGTAACAAATATAATTATGTTGAACGATAAATTATTGTGCTACTGTTGTATTCTACCGCTCGCTCCCACTATGCAACCAGTCCCAATGACGTCACTCGGAGTTGCCAACAATCGCTCCGTCCGCTGTACTATGTTATCGTAATTCTTAATTGAAACAGTACAATAATGCAAAGATAACACCAAACAGATATATTCCTTTTATCAATCTTTATTCAAATGAAGTATTGATTAATTACTTCTCGTTTTTCTTTACTGTAATTACAAATTATGACAAAATTATGTGTCTTTATTCATAAGTTGGTAGTAGCTAAAAAATATTATGCTGGAATCGACGATCAAAAGAATGATGCACTTTGTTTTTATTTCAATTAAATAAATAATCTCAGGGTGTATTTGGTTCGGAAATTATGGTTAAACAAATAATACAACTCTTAAAATCAAAATACAAACTTCACAATATAAGGATATTACAAGGTTTTGATGTGTATAGTGCAAACTGGTAGTCGTGTATGTGTTACTCACTATTATAAGTTATGAACAGTTTAGATGCTTATTACTTATCATTAAAGTTTTTATGGTGTTCAAAAAAGGTGTAATACTCAATTGGTGTTATTTTCAAGTGTTCTTTAGTGTTGGTGTAGAATAGTGTCTGTAGTTTTATTTATTGTTTAATTCCTAAATAGTTGTGTATACAAGTGTAGGTGTTGTCACATAAGATGATAAATTGTTCAAATTCACCCAGATCCTCTTCTTTATTCTTCCAGGACGAAGATAGGGTCCAGTCTTCTTTGCTTCTTCTCCCAGGATCTAAATTCTTCTGAATTAAATTCTTGATGTTCTTTTGTTATTATAATATTTTGTATTGACTATACCAATTCGTTTTACTAAGTCCGGTATGTGTTTTCACTAATTAAAATGTAATTATCTGAGACGTTTTTATAACGCATCTGGATTCAATGACGGTTGTTAAAGAAGTTCCTATTTTATTTATCTGAATTTTCGGTTGCTAAGGTAAAACATGAAATCTGGTTGGTTGATTCAGATATACATTGTCATACAAATTCATTATTTCAATGTCTGAATTTGGTCAAAAACTTTTAAATTAGTATAACCTTTTTGTACTGATTGGGAATTTAAAACTAATAGCATCATTATTTTGGTCTTAACATTTGTGACATATAGACATCAAACATGCCTATTTTTGCTTAAGAAATACTGATGTTACATTTTTTGCTATCTGAATGTTTCTTAAATAACTTAAAACTGATTATTTCAATTCCATATTTGTTGTGTATACTATTAATTATAAACCCATCCATATTACAACATTTGTTTTATAAAATTCTAACTGTATTTCCTAAAATTTACAAAATTCCAAAGTTTTTATAGGCCTAGGTCTTGACATGTTAAATTTCTATTTTCTGTTATTGTAACACCTATTAACTATGCAACTACCATCAAAACTACTCCCTATAACTCTACTAGTATTATTATTTAAAAATATAACAATAATTATTACTGTAACATTATAAAAAAACATAGTTCACATTTTGTGATTAAACAATTTGTATATGTCTGGTTACATACATCCTGCATAAGGCATATCATACACTCATTACTTAATAAAACTATAAATAACATCAAGACAACTTAATCATATTCTTAAAACATAAAAAAGGAAAGTTTAATCATTTAAATGATTTATAAATTCTATTCTTTTCTCATGCAGTTCAGCCATTGCTGTGCTAGGTACATTTACCATTTTTTTTTTATACATTTGAGAATTATTATGTGATTATACATTATTTATTTGATAACATTATGTCCACTATTATTCACACTATTAGTTGTATGTTTACATGATTGTTTTCTTGTATTATTCCACTATATCATTTAGTTAACAATTTACTAATATATTATTTTACATTATATTGTATATTTGGGCCTATTATCCCTCAATTTGTATTTTGATTATTTTTATATTTTGATACATTTAATAAAACAATTTGTTTACTTATAGTAATGGTACATAATGCTGTCTGTCTTTATAAGTATTATTATTGTCATCTGGGTATTTTACATCACTTTACCTAAACATTAATTTGGGTACGGTCAGTTATAGTCTAAGTCAGTTTAAATTTGTCATTTGTTCATCTTCACTATCATTTTTAAAAGATATTTTTCTTCTTGTTAATTTTCTTATCCATGATCTTCATTAAATCTGGTACGATATCAAGCTATGCCAAATGTAACGTTACAATATGTGTCAGATTTGGAACCATGGAATATACCAAACATAAAACTAGCTCTGTCTGTGTATGGTTTAACAAACATATTTTTATTAACATCAAATGTTTCATCCATTCTCAAATGAATCATTTTCAGTGGGTAGTGTCAGTTTTATAAAATTCTTAATACTGTAATTAGTTTACAAGTAACTCTTTGAGTTTCTTGTAGGATTCTGATCTTATTAAATTGTAATTATTTCTGCAAGTAGATTGTATTATTTTAATTAACCTGATGCACGTTTCACTGACTGTATCAATATTTGCAGAGGTTTCATATGAATTAACGAATCCAATTCCTTAAGCTTGGCTGGTGTCAACATTGTTAAAATTATTGTTATTATAAACCAGACTGTTAGGCCGTGGTTGACTGTTATTATAGATAGAAGTTTCCACCAAACCAGCGGAGACAATCTTCAGTGTTGGAAAAACGTTTGCCAAGGTGTCCGTTAATCCACCCCAGTACCTCAGTACCAATCTGGTGGTGGGGCCGAAACAGCTGTCTATAATAACAGTGTGTTAATAACCATGGCCTAACAGCCCAGCTAATAATAACAATAAGGTTAACAATGAATTAACAAATAATAGGTTTAGCATTTTGTATTAATAATTCTTATTAAGTAAAATTTTACTGATGTTTATTTTAGTACAGTTGAACACAAAACAAACAGAAATAACACTGGTGCACACCACTATAGTAAAAATTCCTGATTAGCGCTTTCAAGCTCATCATCAGATCGGAAATATCTGAATATCGGAATTTTTACTATAGTGGTGTGCAACAGTGTTATTTCTCTTTGTGATTACAACCACTAACACAACTTTATTAATTAAACAGTAACACAGTTGTATGAAACCAAACATATTTACCTTATGACTGTCAACCAAAATGTGAGCACGAAACATAATAGCATCATCTAAGGCCACTTCTTCATTGCGATACAGTATTTGAAAAGTTTTGCTAACACCAGTACCGTTTACTACGCAAGCAGGGAAGACAAGTTCGCTTCCTATACAGAGGAAAGAAAATGCAAATAATTACCTTAGCTAGAATTAAGTCCACTTAATACTAGATGACATCCCTTTCAGAAACAACTGTTTCATTACCTAGTTAACACCATTGAACTATACAATCTAGTACCCAGTGAAATTCATTGAGTAAAGTACATCCAGTGAAAGTTCTTAGCACAGTCTTATAAGTCCAGTGAAGAATATGTCTAATACATCATGAAAATATGAAAGACATTTTAAAATAAATAAAAATAAATAATAAATATCATCAACAATAACTGAAAAACGCTAAAAAGAATTTAAATTAACAGATCTGAGTCAAAATGACCAAGTGGTTCATACAACAGCTGATAAGTTTCCGATTTATGTACATAAACAAAACATCCATGTGATTAACAAAAAACACAGTACCGGTAACAGAATATAAAATGGAAAGTGTCACCTCAACCTTTAATTTTAACACATACATTCAAAAAAAAAAGGAAAGAAACTAACAACTCAATGCACCAGAGAAATGTTAATAAAAAAAATGAACAATTTAGAATAAGAAAAAATATTTTATTTACAACATTCCACAAACCACGATACAAGAGAAA
This sequence comes from Magicicada septendecula, assembly GCA_034769895.1. Classification (NCBI taxonomy): domain Eukaryota; kingdom Metazoa; phylum Arthropoda; class Insecta; order Hemiptera; family Cicadidae; genus Magicicada; species Magicicada septendecula. Next base: position 80,344,785 of record CM068368.1, on the reverse strand, counting down.
ACACTTACAGACTTATTAAGATTACCTTTGTGAGCATTATGCTTTTTGTTGTTGGCATGCAGCTGATCTGCATTACCTGTGCACAAACATTACACAGTAATTACCATAACCGTGTGTTGTCTATATTTAGTGACTTGTAATTATTCTTTAAATCATTATTATAAACATTATGTGGTATTTGCCTCACTACAATATTCCATGGACTCATAATATAATGTGCATGCAATTAATATTTCTCCAGGGGACTCTGTAACCACCTTGTATGAATCTGTGTTAAAAATCTCCTTAACCTCCTCCTTACATATGAAATCTTTTGTTTTACAAGGTGTGATAAAAAAGCATCAGGACTGATTTCATTTACAAAAATATACAAGAGTTACAGATTTGTTAATTTGTCTCCTTCAAAACAGTCCCCTTCCGCTGTGCCGGGTGTTATCATAACCCGGCAATCGAAGGTATAATAAATTTTTTTTAATAATAAACTCGAGTATTAATGTCGGTTAGCCCGACGATATTGGCAAGGCGCTGTTAGACAGCGCGCGCTATCTCGCATCGAAGTTTGCTGTTTGTTGCGTTGTGGCTGTACCAGTTAGTTCGACGCAGATTTTGACTGAATCAACAAGCTCTCTACCTTGGACAGTCTACTTGGGTAATTTTCTTCTCGTCTTGATGGCAGGCTAATTTTTCGAGACTTCCCGGTGAGTGATTTACAGTATGCTATAAAATGATTGAATAGTAAGGGAATAATTAATCTCAAATATATTCAGCCGAATGCGAGAGTAGAATGCACGTGTTGCGATCAGACGTGTGTGTGTATGGTAAGAAAATTAATTGATGTTTCAGTACATACAGCCACTAATTCTTTTAATTATTGTACAATAATCACTGTTAATCATTTGTTCAATTGTTGTATAAAATTATAACTAAAGCAAGTACGTATAGACAGAGTTGAATCGTGTTGGTTATGCAGGAACACGCACTGGACCGGAAGACTGTCTTTTTCTTTAATTATTGCAGTTGAAAGTAAATTGTGAGACCACCCTTAGATGAAATACTATAACTCTTTTAATTGTGCGTAACTGTAAGGGCCTTTAGTGTGGTAATTTTCTGACAAATTACGATATTTGTGTCGCCACGTGGTGAAGCGGGTCCAACCTGTTTGATTATGTCGGCACTTGTTAAATCTGGTGCGAGTGTTGCTTTACTATGCACATTTTATTATTTTTTTTTTATGAGTTCATAATTACCTTGAAGACTTAATTACTCCTCAGACAATTTTCAAAAAAAAAAAAACAAAAACTTTTATGCATTTATCTTGAGTTGGTCGGGAGCCCCGTTCTGATGTTCAATACCTTTGACTAGGGTGCAAATATTAGTGAACAGTATTTCTAATTCTTTGTGAATCCTTAGGGTTCTCGCACCTAGACGGAGATGTGGCCTGAGCTGGTGTACTGCCGCCTTCACCAGTCATGAACCACCCGACACTCGTCTGTTCTGAGGAGGGAGCTTGATAACCAACTCTAAAGATGTAACTCTACTGCTGCAATTGAGGTAATATAAACTCTATTATTATTTTTCGTTGGCCTGGCCCGCAGTACATCCGTGTTACAAATTGTTTTTTTTTAAACTATGTGCTTACACTGCTAGACAGTCCGATCAAGGGTGTGTCAATAGGACATTCACTATGAACATTATTATAACTATCATAAAATCATAAAATTATTCTATAACTATAACGTACTATTATTGTAATTGTGTGCTGCACTGGGGGAGCGTGCCAGAGCTTTTATGCAAGGGCCGTTAGAGTTTTATTGCAAGTCCCGTCTCACTGGACCCAGCGCATTTTTGGCTTCTCTAGGCCTTCCGCCTAGTTCTAAATAACTAGTGGCCTCTCTTTCCAAAAAAAAAAAAAAAAAAAAAGATTTATATATTTTTTTGATATAAAGCCTAAAGTGGAAAGAGGGGTTTCACCGCAGCCACACACTTCTTCCATCGCTCTTCTAGCTACTCGAAGATGTCTGAAAGTCATCTTCTGTACGTTCTCTTGTCGCATTTTGTTTTATCTCTTCTATGTCTTAAAATGATCTCCCTTTCAATTGATTTTTTTAATCTTCGGAAAGAGAAAAAAGTCACAGTGAGTCATATCTGGCGAATATGGAGGATGATGAAGCTTTGGAATATTTTGTTTAGAAAGAAAATGCTGAACAGTAAATGATGTGTGGGCAGACACGTTGTCATATTAAAGCCACCGTTGAACATTCTGATGCAACTGTGGCTTTTTTCATCGAACTGCTTCTTTCAACCGCCTTAAATCAGAAATGTAGTAATCTTGGTTTACTGTTTGGTTTGCTGGAGGATGTTCATGATGAACAATCCCCTTGTCATAAAAGAAAACTAAGAGCATGGTCTTAACTTTGCTTCGGCCCTTCTTTACCTTTTTTGGTCTTGGAGAATTTGGCATCCCTCATGCTGAAGATTAAGCCTTAACATTCTAGGTCGTGTCCATAAACCCATGATTCATAACCCGTTACAATAGTTTTAATGAAGTTTGGCCAATTGTGAGCACTTTTGGTACAAACTTTGGAGAAACACGTCTCATTCCCAACTCATCAGTAAGATCAGTAAGAATGGACTGAACTGATAAAAAACTAATATTTAAATCATTTGGTAACTCACAAATGATGATTCGGCAGTTTCCTTACACAGCCGCATGTAAAACCTCTACATTACGGCCAGTCTGTACAGACAGTTTAGTTATGTTACTATATTAAAACATTTTGAGAAACTATATTTTGAGAAACATATTATAAAACTATATTTCATTTTAAACTTCAGTTTTATTTCACATGTCAGTGAAGAAAACATAAACAAAATGACTGAAATTTTATAATTAAAATATAATATCAAAAACATAATGTTATCCTTCAATCAATATCCACATGTTTAAATAAATGTTTCTCCCCCGCTATCTTTTCTTGGACAAACCTATATCAACATTCTGGGCTTGGATAAGCCTTAACATTCTGGATCATGTCCATAAACCCATGATTCATAACCCGTTACAATAGTTTTAATGAAGTTCGGCCAATTGTGAGCACTTTTGGTACAAACTTTGCAGAAACACGTCTCATTCCCAACTCATCAGTAAGATAACAAACTGATGAGTTGTTACAAAACTGATACAAAACTAATATTTAAATAATTTGCTAACTCACAAATGATGATTCGGCAGTTTCCTTACACAGTAGCATGTACAAGCTCCACATTGTGGTCAGTCTTGCTGGTTAAAGGCCTTCCTGAATGCTCATCACTCTCAGCACTTTCACGCCCATCTTTAAAACGTTTGGACCATTCATAAACCTGTGTACGACTCATACAATCTTCCCCATAAACTTGTTTAACTTTTCAAATGCATCTTTACATGTTTCACAAATTTTTTGACAAAATCTGATACAGATTCTCTGAGAATACAGATTCACTTTTTCTGAAATGGTAAATGCGTCAAATGAGATTAACAGTGGGACCACGTCAGATGACTTGGCATTGAAATAACAATCCGGATACTTTCTGATCACACCTCATAAATATTAAAAAAAATCACAGATTATAATCGTACACACATACATATAGTGCAACACATTCATGACACAAGGTTACATAAAAACTTCTTATATATCTACCAAAGTTTAAGCCTTCAGAGTTTTTTTTTGGTTACACAGAAGTGGTTAACTCGTATCTGCAGACTGCCTGACTTACTGTTGACATTTAGGTAATATACACTTAAAGGCAATCTTTGGTATCTTACGAGGTGTGTTCAAAAAAAGACGGAACTGTGTGTATACCACATCAACCTGCGGATAGAGTGAGCTGTGCAATTAATTAAGTGTTGCTAGCGACAGTCTTTGATAACAAACTGGCATTTATTCTGTTCCGCTATAAACATTAGCTTTTGAGCTTCACACGATGTAATGGGCACGTGCACACACCGTCTGTTGGATTTATAACAAAGTGAGAATAAAGATCTTAACACAATGTGTGTGTATAAACTTTTTCTGCTAAATTCGTAAAATCTTTACAGAGAAATTTCCATTACATTCCAAAATTGTCATTATCATTTGCATTGGTACATAGTTTCCAAAATGGGTCTCTATCTGAGATAATCATTCAACAAACACAGCACGAATTTTTCAGTGATACTTTATATTTAATATTTTTCTATCAAAATTTAATTTTACAATCTTATATTCATGCCCACTCCCTCAAGAAGTTTCGGCAGTTAAACGATGATTTACACATTGGAAGCTCCCTTGCCATGATCTTTGACATCACTTTGATCCGGACTGATCAATATTTTTGTCTTCTTAAAATGTTTAAAATGTTCGGTTCAAGTAGGTTTCCCCATATGCTTAGTTGAACAACCAGAATATTTCTGTAAACTTTTAACCTAGCTTGGCGCAAAGTTTCATATGCATACGTTGTTCTTCGAGGTCTTTCTTAGTCACTTTGTCACTAACCTGATGGACAGCGTGCACACGTCCCCATTCAATCTGATATAGCTCAAATACTAATGCTTATACCGGAACAGAATAAACGGCAGTTTTTTTAAAACTGTTGGTAGGCGTGCTTAAAGTGCGGGTTGGCGTATTGTTCAAAAAGTTTGGTCTCTTTTTAACACACCTCGTACAATAAACATGGATACATATCTTACAGTCTCCTTAATATATTTATGAAGTACGATGGCCATATTGTATACCAAAATCATGTCTAGTCTATCTAAAAGGAGTCTAACAACAGGCTTCTGTCTGGAGTAAAGAGAATTGCCAATTCCTGAAAGAACCTCATTTATGTGCCTCAATTCTAGAACCAGCGAGGATCAAGAATTGTTTCAAAATGGCAAGGCTGATTGTACTCTTAAATGATTACCTTGACTATTCAATTTACATAATTTAAACGTGTAACTTTCCTTAGATTAACCCTTAAGTACTTTTTATTGAAAAGATAAGTATGTAAGTAACACTCAAGACCTACTCTACCAACACTTAACACTACTTTAAGACAACAAGACACTAGTTTACACCACAATATGTTGTTTGCATAACCAGTTTTCAAGTTTTCTGAAATAAGTTTCCATATCACAGAACTTTAGAGTATCATTTAAACTCTTTACTCATGCATCTTTACTTGCATTTGCAGGCCATCTTCTCTGCTGTGACGACTAGATCATATTAAACCCTGACACTTAAAAAGATTACACCCATCATCTATTACATCACACACTTTTATGCCCACAGATTTGTTAATTTTTAAGAACCAATTATTTTAATAACAAATTAAAAAAAAAACCACTTGGCACATGAGTAAATCCAGATTCAGACATCCTAAACCTCTAATTATTTGTATTTCACTTTGTTTTCTATTACTACCCAAAACTACTTTGATGGCAGTACTGACATCCAGGCATTAGATAACAGTTCTCACATTTTATGGTACATTATATCACTCAAAATTTCCCAAATTTCCCCAGTGTGCATTTTATCACATGCATTTAAAATGTAAATCAGAAGGTAAATTAGTCACATACTCTTGCCTTTCCTGAAAACACTACACAGTATTCCTCACCAGTCTCAGAGTACAATCTCATTCAACTTACTCTTATTATCTTTCTTCTGTATGCTGTTGACAAAAGTTGTGGAACTTTAGTAACTCAGGAGAGCCATGTCCCCCTTTTTAAATTCTGACCAGTCCAAACACTCTTCTAGCCAATTTATAGAAAACATACTTTTTATATACATATACTCTTCCTTGGGGCTCAAATGGGGGAGTGATGCGTAATATATGGCCTGCATGCAAGAGCTGGTCACTAGCCTCTCCTCTCCAACTCCAATTCTCACCTACAAGCAGTGGGCCCTGTTAAGTCGAGCAACCCATGCTAAGGTTGTGGTAACCAATCCCTTTGGCAGCTTGGGCCGGCGAGCCAACGACAGATGGGGGTCTGGGCAAGGCGGCCCTGAGGTAATCAGGGGCCCGGCTCACCAAGATGTAGTGTGTCGGCAGCAGGATGCATGGCGGGGTTGGCGGCAGAAGAACATAAAAATGTCAACGGCGGCGCCCATAGATCTAGTGAGTATGGTCTACTGCGGATGGGTGGATAAGACTCGTTAGCTCAGTGAAGGCAACTCATCTAAGAGACGGGAACTCTAAACATAAAAACCCTGGTCCTCCAGGTTGGGGGTTGGGCGTAGGGTTAACAACCCACCCCATAAAAAAATATTGTTATGAAACCAAGAGAAAAAGGAAAAGCCGGACGGATTAATGGAATTGGGACTGGATCGTGGAAAAGGGACAATGATTTTAAACTTGCGATGTGGAACTTGCGTTCCTTATACAGACCTGGAACCTTGAAGATATTAACAGGAGAGGTTCTCAAATATAAGATAGATGTTTTGGCTATGCAGGAGATGAGGTAGACTGGCGCTGGAATCATGGATCGAAGGGGCTACTCGGTGTATTACAGCTGTCAGAACCGGGACCATGTGCTAGGAACTGGCTTCTTGGTAAGCCGTAGAATGAAAGAAAACATCATTGATTGTAAACCCCTTATACCTAGAATGTGTAAAATAAGACTTAGGGGAATCTTCTTTAATTATACTACAACAAACGTGCATGCTACAACTGATGATAAGCCTGAGGAGGAGAAAGATGATTTTTATGACTTGCTGGAGAATGCGTATGCCAGCAGCCCTAGACATGATATAAAAATAATCATAGGTGACTTAAATGCCAAAGTGGGAAGCAGCCATGCTTGTAGTAATATAGGAAAGTATAGTTTACACTCTCAACACTCAGACAATGGTTTCAGACTGTTGAACTTCGCAGTTGGTCAAAATATGATCATAGGAGGGACTTTCTTCGATCACAAAGACATACATAAGGGCACATGGATCAGACGGGAGAACGGTCAATCAAATAGATCATGTCCTATTGGATGGCCGCCATAAGCCAGGCTTACAAGATGTTAAGAGTTTACAGAAGTGCCAACATGGATAGCGATCACTATCTCGTAGTTGCAAAACTAAGAGCTACAATGTTCAATAAATAATAGAAATGAAAAAGGTATAAAGACTGTTAGATACAACACAGAAATACTAAAGGAAGAAGAAATAAAATGGAGGTTCGATGAAGTTGCTAATGAGAAAATTAGACAGTGGAGAATTAAATGCCGTGAGGAACAAGATATAGAAAACCACTGGCTTAATCTAAAAAACATATTAGTGACCACGGGAAATGAAATCGTTGGTTTGAAGAAGAGACACGGGCGAGATGAGTGGTTTGATAAGGAGTGTGAAGAGGGAACTGAATTCAAAAACAAGACATACAAATTAATGATCCAAAGAAAATGCACTAGGGCTGTTCAAGAGGAATACAGGAAGGCCAGGCTATAACGTAAAAATTGAATGCTACCCAATTTTACGCTGGTTTTATATAGAATCATGATTATTAAATTTGTATTAGAATAAGAAATGCAAGTAATGTGAGTTGATGTACGGTTATAAACCGGCTTAGCGGTGTTTTTTCAAAGCACACACACACCCTTGGCGAGGCGACAGTCTGGCGGTGCGAAAGCTATACAGCAAGTCACGTACAGGGTGTAAAATCATAAAATGTATTGTATTAAAAAAAAGCCATAAAGTTAAGTGAAATCGAGGGTAAATTGAGTGCTCAGACAATACAGTACCGTTAGAATTTAGAAAGAGAGGGTGAGAGAGAGAACTCGAAGTAGCGTCATGTTCACTTTCGCGGTATAAGTTTGCTACGCGCTGTTATTTGACGAATGGGAGAAAGCGTCACTTTTAAGCGGGTGAATTTAGCTAGTTGGGTTGGAGGAAATCAAATATCGCGGTACTTGAAACCAATGGGAACGCGATTTGTAAATATTGAGTATGGGTAACATTTGAGGGAGTATAAAAAACGTAGTTGGGAAAATTGTCAAGCAGTCTACGGCGAACACTACAACTATCAGATTCGTTATCGCGCATTGCGATTTCATAACTAAAACTTGCGATAAGTAATAAGTACAGTATTCGTGTCGTGCGTTTAATAATATTAAACCCTGTATTACAGAAAACGAAGTATACCAAATCAAAGTAATTGTTAGAATGAATATAATATAACTTGGTGATAATTACCGAACTTCATAGTAGGCTATCGATAATCGAACACGTGCATTCGGAAGTTACGGAACGTGGGAGTGTATTCGGGAGGAATTATTTATATTGCGAGCACTCAGTTTAATAACATAGTTACTAAGGTGTCAAAATTAATTAGTAGTATACACTAGTTACATGCTGAATCAGTGAGTAGGTGTGAACAGTGGTAATTAAAGTGAAACCGAAGTAATCAAGTGTTAGTGTCATCGAGTGTCAACAACAGCATCATCCGAATCGCCGACAACGCAATCTCCAAGACCGCAGACTCCGACGTAAGGATTCTCCAATAAAAAGAATTCAACTAACAAGTAAACATAATTGAACATTAAACTCAGATTAATTCATGTATCTTTTGTAACTCTATTACTATTGGCAATTCAATTGGTCTATGAACCTACTTTCAATGATAATTGATGAGAAGTATAATTTCAATAATTGTTAATCATTAAGATTGTATGCAACTTGTAATATGTTAATGAAGATGTTCATTAAAATTAGCAAGCATTCAAGTTAATTGTGTTAATAATCATTTCTTGGATACCCTGAGATAATTTTAAGAGTCGCCATCAAGCAGAGTTAAGAGTTTAGTATTAGTAAATTACACATATCTTTTCTAGCTCTAAACTGCGAGGGTGGTAAGGCGGATGGAAAAGAAGATTCATAGAGGAAAAAAGAGGGAGTATATGATGAGACAGATGAAAAAGAGAGGAATATAAGAGTAAAAGGCTGAGCCGAGATATGTACAGGAAGGTGAATGATATGAGACAGGAATTTCAGCCTAGAACAAATGGCTGTAGGGATAATAATGGTGGCCTTGTGAGTGATACTGCTGGTGTAATCAGGAGATGGACAGAACACTTCGAAGAGTTGCTAGGCTCAGTTGGGTAGGCTTCGATGGAGGCATCTGAGAATGAAGAGGAAGCAGGAGAATTCGAGGATGATAGAGAGGAGTTGGTGCCATCCTATGACGAGGTGTATGAAGCTCTAGAAAAGCTTAAAAATAACAAGGCAGTAGGTTCCGATGGTTTACCAGGGGAACTATTAAAGAGCCCAGGAGGAGATTTCATAAAGGAATTTGCCCATCTCATAGAGCGAATATGGCTGGAGGAGGGGTGGCCTGATGAGTGGAACAATGGGGTGGTGTGTTTAATACATAAAAAGGGTGATCCGCTCATATGTAAAAATTATAGGGGCATCTCTCTACTTAATACAGCATATAAGGTATTGTCCAACATCATATTTTCTAGGCTGCTTCCCTACGTTGAGGAAAACATAAAAGAATATCAATGTGGATTCACTAGGAATAGGTCAACAACAGACCAAATGTTTACACTAAGGCAAATCCTGGAAAAAACGTTGGAATATGGAGTGGCCACTCACCATCTCTTTATGGATTTCCAGTCGGCAGATGATTCAATCAACCGGAAAATGCTATATAGAGCTATGAAGGAGTTGAATATACCATCTAAGTTGGTGCGTTATGGTTGGAGTAGTTATGTCCAATTCTAAGTGCCAAATCAGAATACAATCAAATCTATCTAACTCCTTAAAAACATTGAATGGGCTGAAACAAGGAGATGCCTTAGCATGTCTGTTGTTCAACATAGCTCTAGAAAAGGTCATCAGGGATTCAGGAATTCAAACTAGCAGACACATATTTCACAAGGAGGTACAGCATCTGGCCTATGCCGATGACATTGACGTCATAAGTAGGTCTGAGTGTGGCTTAAAGGAAGCCTTTCAGGAACTGGAGTTGTCCACTAAGGCTATGGGCTTGGTTATAAACCAAAGCAAAACCAAATATATGGTTGTAGGTGCCAACACTCGTGCCCTGTCCCTGCACATTAATGATTATGAATTTGAAAAGGTTCAGGGTTTTCCATATCTCGGGTCATATGTGGACTCTGAAAATGACTCCTCTAGAGACATTGAAAAATGGATATTATCTGCTAATAGGTGTTACTACGGACTGGTGAAACATTTTAAGTAAAAATTAATAAGTAAAGATACAAAAGCCACCCTATACAAGACCTTGATCAGACCAGTCCTGATGTATGGCTCGGAATGCTGGGTGCTAAAAAAACTAGATGAGCAGAAACTATCCGTGTTTGAGAGGAGGGTACTGAGGAGAATCTATGGCCCTGTGAAGGAAAACGACATTTGGAGGCGACTGCATAATCGAGAGTTTTACGAAAGGTTTAAAGATCTTCCGATTGTGCAACTCATACAAATTAACAGATTGCGTTGGGCTGGTCATGTGCAGTGAATGGCGGAGGATAGAATCCCGAAAAGAGTTATGAATTATTTGTCGATGGGAAGGAGAAGGAAAGGAAGGCTGCGTACAAAATGGTTGGACCAGGTTGGTAAGGAGGCAGTGAGGCTGGGTGCAGCAAACTGGTGGACATTGGCCGGGAGTAGAGACCAGTGGGGAAGATTTCTTTTGGAGGCCAGGGCCCGGACTGGGCTGTAGCGCTGAGGATGTATGTATGTATCTATACACTTCCTTAATTACACGGACTATAATCCCCTTTGCCTTTCCCACTTACTTCTTCTCAAGCTGTACTGCTGTACTTATCACTGCAGCTCTACTGCCATATCTTACAGTGATATTCTATTCTTGCAAGAACTTCTGTTGCTAGGCCCAAAGGTAATCTAGTATACATTTCTCTCTATTCACTTAATTTTGAGGAAATACCGAAACAAAGAAACAAACATTCTATTTAAATTTACTACTTGAAATGTTAAATTAAGTAAAATCTGTAAGCAATAATTTTTAAGATAAATAAGCAATTAATTAATCTATTAATTAATGTATTTAATAAATGAAAACACAATTTGCCTGACAGTAATATACAATAATGCTACTTACGTTGATTACGAGGTAGGTTGACCTCTACTTTAACAGGTAACTTTGGTGATACCTTCAGGGCTGTTCGCACTTGGTAAAACCTAAAAACAAAAAAATAATAGTGAATTAACACAATAATTGTGTTACATATACATAATTTAATATATAATACACCTATATATTAATACGTGAAGAGAAAACTTTGTACCCCTTTTTAAGCATATTGCGCGCACGGAGGAGTGTGAGATTTCGCATAGTGGAGATTTAAAGTTTATATGGAGAAGGAGTGCAGAAAGCTAAAATTTATATATAATATGTGTTACAAATACATTAAATTAAATTAAATAAAGCATTCATTTGCACTTGAAAATTCATTTAAACTTTTTCAAACAATGGTAATTGTTAAAAATAAAATAATTTTGTTGCCAGGCAACAATAGTCTGTGGAGTGTATGTCAAGGCAAAAAAGCGTTTATTTTATATTTTGTATATTAGATATCTGTGTTTTATATATTAATGTGCAGTTGAAAGTGAAATACAGCTTGCTTAATACTGACAGATTGACTGAATGAGCTGTGAATTTTGTGTGATTTCAAATGTTCCTTTTTCAATAGTCTGTGGAGTGTATGTCAAGGCAAAAAAGCGTTTATTTTATATTTTATATATTAGATATCTGTGTTTTATATATTAATGTGCAGTTGAAAGTGAAATACAGCTTGCTTAATATACACCTGTTGCAAAAGGAAAATTTTGTAGCAGAAATTTGAATTGACTTACTCTCGCCTAATTATTATTGGTGGTTTCAAAAAAGTGAGTACATTTTATTATTTTTAAATTAAACCCTGTCTAATCTTAGTTTCAGTAATTCCATTACATGTTTTTTTTTTACATTCAGATATTCGCACCTACTTCCATTATGCCTCGACATAGAACACTGACGGGTCGGAGTGAGAGACAAAGAAGAAGGAATATATATTCGCGTGAAAGTCAAAATGATAATAGACCAAATGCAAATTTAAATAGTGTAAATAGTATACAAAATGATGAAATTATTTTGAGGGATACATTTAAATGCGCACTGAATGTCATTCCAAGAAATTTTAATACTTTTGATTGTGGATTAATGCATTTACAATGCAGGTTTTGCAATGCAAAACATTTCGAATCTGAGGTCACTTTAGGTGAAAGGACTGCATTCACTTCATGTTGTCATAAGGGTAAAGCAATATTACCGGCCTTAAGTCAAAATGAATACTTTAAATCATTGTATGATGGACTTACTTCAAATGAACCTTCAATAAAAAGAAAGTCGAAAAATTATTTTGAAAACATTCGTAAATACAATTCATCATTTGCTATGGTTAGCTCGTTAGCTCAGAAGCTAAAATTTCGGATACAGTTACGTGTGGAGTGTATCACTTTAAAATACATGATGTTTTTTATCACAGATCAGGTCCAATGACTGCTGGATATGGTCGCTCAACATGTTATGCGCAATTATATTTTTATGATGTTGACACTGCTGTCAATTATAGATTACGTGAACACTATAATCAAACATGCAATAACAATATAATGCGCGAAATCTCTCTTGAATTGGAATGCATTAATCCTTTCGTTCGATCATTCATTGCAATGAAAGATCATTGTCAGAGAGTTGAAAATCAAAATAAAGAAATTTGTATGCTCATTAAAGTAAATCGTGATTTAGATCTACGCCGTTATAATGATGCAGTTCAAACTGATGTAGCAGTAATATTTAGTACAGTTGATGGTGAGCCACCCTTTGAACGAAATATGGTTTCGTTTTCAAAAGTTAATGGTAACATTAAAAATATCTCTGTTTTGGATTCATCATTGGACCCTTTAGCGTATCCATTACTTTTCCAAATGGTGATACTGGGTGGCATATCAATATTTCTCATAATGTACCAACTACATCTAATTCAAGAGCGCCCAGAAATAAATTAACCATGCTTCAGTATGCAGCCTATCGACTTGCAATTAGAGAAGATTTTAGCATGTTGCACCATTCACAAAAATTATTTCTGCAGTGGATAGTTGATATGTATGTGAGAATAGAGGGCACAAGGTTACATTTCATTCGACAAAATCAAACAAATCTTAGGTCTGAAGTTTACAACAATTTAACAGATTATTTAGAATTGAACCCCAATGCCAATAATGTTGGCCGTAGAGTAATTTTACCATCTTCATTCAATGGATCTCCAAGAAATATGTATCAGAATTATTTAGATGCAATGTCAATTGTACAACATTTCGGAAAGCCTTCTTTGTTTATTACAATGACTTGCAATCCAAGTTGGCCTGAAATAGTTAGCAATATTGGTGTAGGTGAGTCAGCTAATTTTCGACCTGATTTTGTTGTGCGTGTATTCAAGTCCAAACTGAAAGCATTAATTGAGGGCCTTACACTAAAAAAAATCTTCGGTAAAGTTGAAGCACTCATTTATACACTTGAGTTTCAAAGGAAAGGATTGCCTCATGCTCACATTTTACTCTCTTTAAATGAGCAAGATAAAATTGTTAACGCTACCGATATTGATAAAGTTGTATCTGCGGAGATTCCTAACATTCAAACACATCCTACATTACATGAATATGTTGTAAAACACATGATGCATGGTCATTGCGGTGTACTTAATCCAAATTCTGTATGTATGAGAGATGGAAAATGCACAAAAGATTATCCAAAACAATTTAATGAATTTACATGTGAATCATTAAATGGATATCCATTATACAGAAGGCGTGATAATGGTATTAATGCTGAAGTTCGCGGTAGTTGCCTCAACAATCGTTATGTTGTACCATACAATTCGTATTTACTTGCCAAATTTAATTGCCATATAAATGTTGAAGTATGCACTACAGTTAAAAGTGTTAAATACATTTATAAATACGTGTATAAAGGCTATGACAGTGCATCTGTTGAATTAGGTTCAGAGAGAAATGAACCACGTCAAGAAATACAAATTGATGAAGTTAAAAATTTTTTAAATGGCCGTTATGTCGGATCAACTGAAGCTGTATGGCGCATCTATGAATTACCAATGCATTTTCAATCACATATCATCGTTAGACTTGACATTCATTTACCGCGTAGACAGAATGTTTACTTTCGAGAAGGGCAAGAACGTCAAGCAATTGAAAATGCAAGACAAACAAAATTATTAGCATTTTTTGAATTGAATCGATCAGATCCATCAGCGCATGAATATAAGTATATTGAAATTACTTTGCATTATGTGTGGGAAGATTCCCGAAAAAAATGGAAGAAGAGAAGGCGTGGAGGTGATAAAATCATTACATGCATATATGTAGTATCACCAAAAGACATCGAACTTTTCCATTTACGATTGCTTTTATTACATGTCTGTGGTCCAAAATCATTTGAGGATGTTAGAACATACAATGGAATTATACACACTTCTTTTGTTGAAGCGTGCCATGCTCGCGGCATTGCTTCAAATGATAATGAATGGCGCGAATGTTTAAATGAAGCAAAAGAATTACATTCACCAAAACAAATGCGAAATTTATTTGGTTACATTTGTGCATTAAATGTGCCAGCCAATGCATTGGCGTTATGGAATGAATTTAAAGTATATCTTAGTGAAGATTTTTTGAGAGATTACAACGAAGAAGTATCCTTTAATACAGCTCTATTAGAAATTGAAGATATTTTGAATGTTCATAATTTGTCATGTCAAGAACTTGGTTTACCAGTTCCCACGTATTCGCAGAGAACAGACGAAGCAAATGCTATTGATCCAATAGAACAAGAGTTTCTGTTTTTTGAGCATTATGAAACTGCAAATATTGAACAGCGTAATCTAATTGATCATGTGATTCGTGAAGTTTTGCATCATGATACTGGATCTAATGTTTTTTTTTTAACCGCTCATGCAGGTTGTGGAAAAACATTCACACAAACAGCAATCATTCAGAAATTAAATTCGCTTAATCTTAGTTGCATTGCAACAGCGTTCAGTGGCATAGCTTCAACTCTATTACTTGGAGGTAGAACTTTACACAATGTGTTTAAATTGCCTATACCCATTTTGGAAAATTCTGTACCGAATATTACCGCAAATAATAGCTATGGACATTACATAAATTCATCACCATTGATAATTATTGATGAAATTTCTATGTGCCCACTCCAAGTGTTGAAAATCATAGATAGATTATTGCAGGATCTATGCGATGAAAATGATAAACATAAACCATTTGGAGGGAAAACGATACTTCTGTGCGGTGATTTTCGGCAAATCTTACCAGTTGTCCCACATGGATCACGTGCAACTTTAATTGAAAATTGTGTCACGAGTTGGCATAAATTTGTTTATTTTCATAAAGTAACGTTTACTCAAAATATGAGAGCCTTACCAAGTGAAATAGAATTTGTCGAATTCTTGAAAAAAATTGGTAATGATGAAGCCCCACAATTCCCTCAGTTTGGTAAAAATATTATTGAAATACTATTTCTTTTATGAATTTGCTAACTGCTATAATTTTTATTGTTCGACTAAGCTTTTCGTCATCACTGACATCTTCAGGTCTTAAACAACGGTTGTTTAAGACCTGAAGATGTCAGTGATGACGAAAAGCTTAGTCGAACAATAAAAATTATAGCAGTTAGCAAATTCATAAAAGAAATAGTAAGGATGGCTGCTAATTTAAACAATACGAAGAATTATTGAAATACCTCAGCAATTAATAGGAGATGAAAATAATATTATTAATGAGGTGTATGGAAATATTTCCGAAAACATACTCTCAGATAACATATTGAAGTCAGTTATTTTAGCACCTAAAATGATGATTGTACTTTTATTAATACTGATATACTTAATCGAATACCAGGTGAACAGAAAACATATCATAGCTACGATAAAATGATTTGTGATGATGACAATGAAATTAATAACTATCCAGTGGAGTTTTTGAATTCTTTTGACTATTAGTGGTTTGCCACCACATAAGTTAGTATTGAAAGTTAATTGCATCGTTTTACTGATCAGAAACTTAAATACAAAGGAAGCATTAGTCAATGGAACAAGAATGCGCATCAAGTGTATGCATCGTAATGCTATTGATTGCGAAGTTTTAACTGGAACCGCACGCAATAAGAGAATTTTGATTCCACGTATAAATTTAACATATTCCGGTACTGTTTTACCATTTAACTTTCAAAGAACTCAATTTCCAATTATACCTGCATTTGCGATGACAATAAATAAGTCTCAACGACAAACATTCGAAAAAATTGGAATTTTATTGAGGCAGCCAGTTTTTACACATGGTCAATTGTACGTCGCAGCAAGTAGAGTTCGATCATTCGATGGTTTGAGATTTTATATTTCCGAATATAATGGCCAAGGGCATTTAGCAAATGATGACAGAGTTTTTACAAAAAACATCGTTTACACAGAAGTTCTGAATCATTAAATTCACTTTCAAACTATTTTAAGTTCAATGGACAACATTTATTTTTTTAACCGCCCGGTTTTTTTGATTTAATGAAAAATATATGAAAAAATACGAGGCACGTATTTTTTATTTTATTTTTTATTAATTTTTTATTTAAATTTTATATAATTCGAAAAAGATAGGCAAAATAACTGTGTAGCCTTGGCGAAACCTCGTCAGTCTGGGAATAAAAAAAACTCAAGGAAATGTCAAAAAACGCGTTATTGCTTTTTAAATATGGCTTAGCCAAGCTAAACCTCATTTTTCTTATCTTTCATATTTTTCAAATAACTCGAAAATTAATGCATAGAAAAAAAAATTAAAAAATTATATAAGCTTTGTAGCAGATAATCTTCAAACTGTTTTCGAATTTTGTACCTTACCAAAAATGAAATGTATCCACTGGAATTGAAAACAATGTATCTTATACTTCTATGAATGTCAAGTCTCATTTTTATTAGCGTTTATTTGATTCAATAATAACATGAAACAATTAAAACTGACAATGAATTATATCAAAAAATAAACACGAATACAAGCTGTAATTGTGTTTTTTTCAACTGTTACTAACATTACATTTTAAATTTCATAGGTATTGCAGGGAATTAAGGCAAACAACACACGCTAATGACGTATTTGTACACGCTCGCAGCTGACGTAATAGACCAAATTCAAAAAAATTATATGCAATGATTATAGAGGTATACTCTTTGACAAAAGAACCTCAATAACGTTCAAACTTAAAAATTTAATGAATTACGGTCGAATTTCGACCACTGGTTTTAATATATTATACTTAATGATTTATAAAAGTTAAGTAACTGAATTTACTTATAACATTTTTTTTTACTTATAAACTATACTTTTTACTTATAAACTGAATTTTTTTATAGAAAAAATAATGTAATCAGAAGCTGAAACCAGAATCAAATCAACTAAAACCTAAAACTCAAATGGAAATTAAAAAAATAAGAGCACTACTGAATGCAAACCCAACCAGAATAATTTTTCCGACTATTGCATCGTTTTTTCAAAACTCTGATATGAAGATAATTTTCGTCAGTTGACGGTTTTCAAACAATAACATCATTTCAATAAGAAACCCAAGAAAAACAGTGATATGAAATATTCGGATTTTTTAAAAATTTGAATTTGGCGCCAAAAAATAAAATATCGGTATGGAGAACCATACATGACTTCCATATTCTAAGATTTATATTTGAATCTTAATATCGCCTGCCAAGCGCGATATATTTTCTCTTATACATGATTTACATTAAAATGACAAAATTTTAATTTTATTGCCTGGCAACAAAATTATTTTATTTTTAACAATTACCATTGTTTGAAAAAGTTTAAATAAATTTTCAAGTACTTTACTCTTGTTAAAACGTAAAAGGTTGCAGGTAAACTACCCCTTCCCCTTAACCGATCTTCACCAAAATCGAAAGTCCTTGAGACCTCTACAATTCAGGGACGTATGCAAAAAATTATTTGATTCTGTTTGAATTTGCGGCAGTTGTCGTTTGGCATAGAAAATACGCTTGATAAAAAAACGTTGCAGGTAAACTACCCCTTCCCCTTAACCGATCTTCACCAAAAACAATAGGTCTTGAGTACTCTACAAATCAGGGCTGTATGCAAAACATTATTTGATTCTGTTTGAATTTGCGGCTGTTATCGTTTGCCATAGAAAATACCCTCGTTAAAAAAACGTTGCAGGTAAACTACCCCTTTCCCTTAACCGATCTTCACCAAAAACAATAGGTCTTGAGAACTCTACAATTTAGGGCTGTATGCAAATAATCTTTTGATTCTGTTTGAATTTGCGGCTGTTATCGTTTGCCATAGGAAATACCCTTTTTAAAACATAAAACGTTACAGGTAAACTACCCCTTTCCCTTAACCGATCTTCACCAAAAACAATAGGTCTTGAGAACTCTACAATTCAGGGCTGTATATGAAACATTATTTAATTCTGTTTGAATTTGCGGCTGTTATCGTTTGCCAAAAAAAAAAAATTCCCTTGATAAAAAAAAACCGTTGCAGGTAAACTACCCCTTTCCCTCAACCGATCTTCACCAAAAACAATAGGTCGCGAGTACTCTACAAATTAGGGCTGTATGCAAAAAATTATTTGATTCTGTTTGAATTTGCGGCAGTTATCGTTTGCCATAGAAAAAAAATCTACAGACACACAGACAGACACACACACAGACACTTTTCGGAAAACGACTTCTTTTCATGTTTTGAGCGTAGTAGAATCAGAATCTGCAATAATCTCGAACACGATTTTTTTTGCCATCACCATACTTCCATTCCTTAAGGAATATGGAAGTAAAAATTATTGTCATGTAGCTACAAATTCTTCTTTTCAAAGAGAAAACTTTGAATTTATTAATATAACATAAAAACATTTATGGTTTTACGATAATTATTTACAACTTTATGTTAATTTCAAGTATGTAGTATTTCATGCGATTTTTCATAAATTTTTAAAACTAAAAATTTCAGTTTCTACAGTTTCTCACATGTTTCCCGGGGTCAAAATATGTGAGATTCTTCCCCAGTTACGATGTTATTTCGGAATTTCCTAGCCCCATCAATCAACTTTTCCTTTGTCAGTCTCACTACGTTTTAGACAAACATCGATTTAATTTTTAGTAGGGATTTTACAGTTACTAGAGGCATTCTAATTCAACTGCTTGTCGGAATAACGGTTGACTTCAACACTCCACCCAAACATGCTGCCAGTGCCTCGTGTCTAATCTATCTTCCTTTATTTCGAGTTTTCTTATTTGTGAAATTTCAGAAATTCCGAGTTAACTGTTGTTTTTCCAACACTTTAGAAAAAACCTACCAGCCGGTACAATGATAAACAATGTCAGCTAAACCTAGCGGGTTTATATTCTTACTGGAGAGATTAAGTCATGGGTGGAGGTGAAACAATGGACGTCTTAAGAAGACTTCCAACAATATATCATACTTTTAAAATCCTGAAAGGCAAAACAAAAAACATAACATTGATTAATTTTGTTTAGCTATTCAATTTGTTTACTCTTTAAACTGTAAAAACAACACAAAGAAAAGAAATGTATGAATGTTTTTATAGATATTCACATTTTGATGAAGCTCATATACCACACCGAACGATGTTTGTTGTCTATTTCGATGTTACTTTAAAACGAACAAAGTAAAAAGAAAATGTAATATATGTGTGTTTTTCGTAGGTATTAGCATTCTGGTGAAGTTCGAATACCACATCACGTTGAGTAGTCAAAAATCCCTAGGATGCGAAGCGAAAATAATCGTTTTACTTAAGGGGAGTTGAAAGGTCAGTAGGGTAAATATTTTACAATTTTTATTATTAGCTTATATTAAAATACTGTCTTTTCTACACAGTTTGGTACCAAAACCATGGGGTTTTGAATGTTAAAAATATTTTTACTTTAAGTCAGAAAATTATGCTGCACGCAGTTTTTGTAGCAGTTATTTTAACATTTTTGAAATTAGGCGAAAACTTGTATTTATTATCATACCTAGCTAATTTTATACAACATATTGTTACATCTATTATAGTATATATTATAATGGAGGCCATAAAACCAGTATTTAGAAAATTGGCCAATCCAGACCTACTGAAAAGGTGCCTTCACGGCAAAACGCAAAACGTGAACGTGAACAGTTCAACAATGTCCTGTGGACCAGGGTGCCAAAAAATGTATTTGTTGGGAGAAAGATATTGGAGGTTGGGGCTTATGACGCTTTAATTACATTTAATGATGGAAATATTGGACGGTTGGAAGTGTGAAAGCAGCTGGGCTTTACGGACTATGGTGTAAACACACTCAAAGCACTCAAGAAGGCTGACCAGGAGCTGTTAAGGAAAGCGGGGTTATCAGCAAAGGAAATGACCAAGGAATAACAAGAGAAGGGGAATACTTAAAACTAAGGAAGACAGAGACAGCCACTACAATCCAGGTGCACTTTAAAGGCATGTTAGATTAACGGGAGATTCTTAAAACAATTTGACGGACGTTAGAAAAATGCCTAACGGAAAAAGGTAGACAAAGTTCCCGTGAAGAGCGGTAGCAGCTAGAACCAATAGGAGGGGCGATGACATAAGGGGAGGGGCCTAAAGTATAAAAGCCTACAACGTACAGTTGATAGACGTTGTTTAAGACCTGAAGATGTCAGTAATGACGAAAAGCTTAGTCGAACAATAAAAAATTATAGCAGTTAGCAAATTCATAAAAGAAATAGTATACTATTTTGTTTTTCTTGATTTTCG
The DNA here is from genome assembly GCA_034769895.1 of Magicicada septendecula. Lineage (NCBI taxonomy): Eukaryota > Metazoa > Arthropoda > Insecta > Hemiptera > Cicadidae > Magicicada > Magicicada septendecula. The sequence continues at coordinate 80,323,944 of CM068368.1, read as the reverse complement.
GAAAACCTTGTTTTTATAACACTATGGTACATTTACCTCATGAACCAATACAGATATCATGTTGAAATTTTTACTCCATATTATACTTAATCTTATCAAGCTACTGTAGTAAAATAATTTTATTAGGTGAAGAAATGTTTGTTAAAAAAAATACACACACATACTTCTCCAGACGCAAGATCACGAAGGCTGAGGATGAGAACACATGAGTTCTCGAAACATGTTCCAAATAAAGGAAAAATAACATCTTGAGGTAAAATAAATATAAATTTTAAATAAAAAAATATATGTCAGAAATTTAATAATAAAAAAAGATTTGAAAAATAAAATTTTATAACGTTTTTATTGTTTTAGATATCAGTATAATTTTACTACAGCAAATACAAATAATATGAGTAAATAAGCATACAAAATTTCAATCTTCTAACTTAAAACGTTTGTGAGGAAAATGTACCTAAAACCTGCCAATTTACATGGGGAGTATAGGACTCTTCAGCTCTCCTTAATCGAATCTAAACGCCTCTCAGAGTACATTTTGGCCGGTTGGTAAGTTATTCATAATTCGATTTGGGTAGAAACTCAGTCCGACGATCATGTAACTCCGGAAGACGACAGAATTAGAGCAGCCAGCCAAATGCCGTTGTGACAGCTGCATTCGAATTGCATATCCAATTCGTTTGTGCAACGTCACTTGGTTTGTGCGGTCAGTTGCTCGTTCTCTTAATAAATACAAATTCACTTTTTGGTCAGGTTTCTAACTCTTCAACGAAAAACATTTGCTTCAAAAGCTCATGTTGATGTAAACCTTTTCGAATTAACTTATCTGAACTCACCTAGTTATGTTTATTTCTAAACAAAAGAAATAAATTAACTTCTCATCCCTCTTCCTTCTATTAATAGCCTCCAGACTGATTAGCAGCAGCTCCTTCACTCTTCTCTATTCTTTGCATTCCTTTTAATGAGTAGTTAGAATCACAGTTCATGTATTCTGTTATCAACACAGATAAAACAAAAATATTAGTGCAAACTAGAAGACAAAGAAACTACGGAACAATCGACAATATCGAAAAGGTGGACAACTTTAAATACTTGGGAACCATATTAGGAAAAAAAAACGGCACAGGAGCCGAAATCCGGAACAGGATAGTGCAAGCCAATAAACCAATAAAGCGTATTTCGCCACAATTATCTTCAGATACAAAGACATCCACAGAAACACGAAACTAAGGATATACAAATAAATAATAAGACCCATCCTAATCTATGGCTCCGAAACGTGTATCCTTAACTCCAAAGCAGCAAACACTCTCGATATCTTTGAAAGATAAATATTACGAAGAATCCTGGGACCAGTTAATGATGTTCACGGCTGGAGAAATAGATACAACTTTGAATTGTATAAAATGTATAAAGAACCACCGCTAACACAATACATAAAACTACAGCGTCTAAGGTGGGCTGGTCACGTAGCCAGGATGGGGGAAGACAGAATACCAAAAACTATTGAATACCAGAATCCACGGAAAAAGACCAGTGGGAAGACCGAGGAGAAGATGGGAGGACGCGGTGGATGAGGATGCGAAAGAAATACTGAAAGTGCGTTCCTGGAGGAGAATGGCTACCGACAGAAGAGAATGGGGGGAGAAATTGAAAGAGGCCAGGGCCCAACAAGGGCTGTAGTGCCATAGGAGAGAGAGTTTTCTGTGATTTGAGTCAAGAGTTCGTAAAGTGACTTTTCACCATGACTTCTATCATCTATTTTCCCTTCTCTGACTATTCTAGTCAGCATATCGTATCTTAATATGTATCAAATTAGTTGAGCTCTTCTTCTTTTCAATAGCTTTAGAAAACGTCTATCTTCTTCAGGCCTACGAAACACTTCTCCTTTCGTAGGTTTCTCTATCAAGTTTGTCTTGAGTATCTTTCTATAGTATCACGCCTCGAAAGCTACAAGTTTCTTCTTTTCTCTCTCCCCTATTGTTCGTGACAACGTGATCCATACAACGCGACACTCCACACATAGGTTTGCAAGATTTCTTCTCCTTCTTCAAGCTGATCTTTGAAGTGAGTAGGTCCTTCTTATTGAATGCCATTTTTGCCTGATTTATTCTACTCACGATCTCCCTACAGCTTCTACCATCACTTGAGGTTTTACTCCCCAAGTAATTAAATTCTTCCACTTCTTGGATGATCTCATTTTACAATTGAATACCTGTCCTGAAACCTCTATTTCTGCTGGAGGCTAGCATTTTTGTCTTATGTTTATTGATTTTCATATTTAAATCCTTTTCCATTGTCCTGTATAGTATTATAAGAATTGTTTGTAGACCTTGTTCACTTTCGGTCATTATCGTCCGCGTTCACTACGGTTTTTGAATAAATTTATACAATTTGTGAAAAATCATTCACTGTGATTCACAGTAAGATGCGTTTAATGAATACTTAATGCCTTTTCGCAGTATAAAATCGCCACTGTCTCAAATTCAGGAAGCACAACGAACCGGTCCTGTCAATGTTAGCGACACTAGGATTGGAAAGGTACGTTCAAGACGAAAACAATAAACGCCTCAATAGAAAATGCGAACGACGTAAAAGTTGTGTGCCGTCAAAGGATCAAGCAGTAGTTGAGAACAGACCGACAGAGCAGCTGATAAGACTTTAATTATCTAGTAGTAGAGTTGTCCAATCGACGCAAGGTAAAGCAAGAAACACAAAAAACGAGAATTTCTGGAAGTAATTTGGAGGAACAAATGTTTACACACGAGCGGCAAAGTTAAAACCTACAAAACAACCGTCGGGCCTAGTCTTGGCAAAAACTAAACAGGTAACTGTAGCCTTCCAAGGCCGGCATTGACGTTATTAAGAAGAGCATTAGCCAGGCTGTTAGGCCGTGGCGTCATGTTGGAAATTCCAGACGATTCGCCCTCATCATCGGAGGCCATCTTCAGTGGTAAAAACCGTTTGGCAGTTGTTCGTAAAATATCCCAGCACCATGATAGTTCGTGCCTCAGTACTGGGGCACAACTGCTAAACGTTTTTACCACTGAAGATGGGCGCCGACGGCGAGGGCGAAACGTCTGATTTTCCAACACGAGACTACGGCCTAACAGCCCGGCTAATGCTCATTTTAACAACAACTAAACGTCTTCTAAAGGCAACCAAAACTAACCACTTCCGAGTACAACTGTAAAACAAACACATCTGTAACACAAACTGTAAACGACTGGAGAGATCGAGAGATTGGATAGGTTTGCAAACTGACAGATACTGTAAGGTTTTTAACGCAGAAAACGAAATATTGAGACGAACGTATTGGTAGAATAAGCAATGGAATATTGATTAAAAATAACCAGAGTCTGGAAACCCTCAGGCTGATTTTTGGTCCAGTGGAAGAGGGGGGAGTCTGGAGGAAGAGATATAATTCAGAGATTTATAAATTGTATGATGAACCTGACGTGATCGCCTTTATTAAATTAAAAAGACTGGAATGGGCTGGAGTCTTTGTACGTGCTTGTGAAAGCAGAGTTGTTGGGAAGGTGTTTGATGCAAAGCCAGAGGGTAAAAGGAAAGTTGGAAGGCAAAAACTAAGATGGATGGGCGGGGTAAGTCAGGGGACATCAGGACTCTTGAAACTAGAAACTGGAGGAGTGTGGCTAAGTTTAGAGAAGAATGGCGAAATCTTCTGAAGAAGGCCAGGGCCCACAAAGGGCTGTCGAGCCAATGATGATGATGATGAGAGTCTGGAAACCACAAGGTATAAAATTGGGGTGTCCGAAAGGGGGGCTCGAAAACTCTAAACGTTGAGATCTTATAACTCAATCAACTGCAATGACCTTTTACAAGCTTCAAAAATTAAAATTTGCTAAAAAATATTTATTTAACAAGTTATTCGTGAAATTTGTAATTATATCAATTTCCATACCTTTGAAAACCAAATTGCACTAATCTAAGCAATATATAAATGAAATTTATGCTGAATTTTATTGATTTGATACATTTTATACCACGACAATTCCCTCGTTTTATTATTATATATTTCTGAGCTGATGATGTGCTGTGAGAGCGCTGATCGAGAATTTTTTTCTATAGTGGTGTGCAACAGAGTAATTTCTGTTTGTGATTATAAGCACTAACACAACTTAATTAATTAATTAAATACACACCATTTTCATTTTTCAAGCGTCCCAATGTATGTAAAAGTTTATGTGCTGCAAGTCTGTGAACATGAAGAAAGGCCGATTCCCATTTAAAAACGGGGGAATATAAAGAAGGAAGAACCCGAATCCGAAAAAGAACTCGACGCGTGATTAAAAAAAAAAGCAGTGATGCTTGCTGCGGGTGGAGAGACGAAATCAAGATAAAACCCGTTATCAGAGCACAGTAATACGTAGTCGAGTACATACAAAAGGGCGTTGTTGACGAAGCGTAAGCTCGGATTAAGATTGCGTTTCTGACAGGCGATATTAAAAAAAGGCAATATTTAAAAAAAATACATCGTCGGACGAAGCTACAGTTCTGTTGGGAGAGACCACAGTTCTCGCATTCGAAAATTACTTACGGTGTTTACTTGACAATGACAGCTGTAATAAAAGTTGTACGAAATTGTGATAAAACTGTGATAGAAAAGAGAATACATTTTTAATTAAAAGAAGTAGTTCGCCTTAGTCGTGTACATCTATAGTAAGCCAGGAGTTGGAAAAGTATTACAAAAAAACATAGGACGATAAGGTGTAATACGTTTTGTTTACTTATGCAGACATCTGCGTTCTTCTAAGCTATCAAGTGCTTGAATATACTAAAAGGTCTACAATTTTGTTCCTTTATTTTTCTTACTTTATTGTAATATTAGCAGACGTTTGGTGCATAGTTTAGATCATAATAATGCCGACGTCCTAAAAAAACATTGTCGTGTTCTGTCTGTCATAAATGAATGAAATTCACGTATCTAATATTTTCACTGTGTCTAAAATCACAGTATGTTTTTTACTTCCATGTTCCTTAAGGAAATGGAAGTATGGTGATGGTGAAAAAAATCGTGTTCGAGATAAGGGCTGATTCTGATAGTACTACCCTAAAAACATAAGGAAAAGTTATTTTCTGATAAGTGTCTGTGTGTAGAATTTTTTCAATGGCGAACTATAACTGCGCCAAAATCAAACAGAATCAAATAATTTTTTGCACATGTGCCCGAGTTGCAGAGGACTCAAGGCCTATTGTTGTGGTGAAGATCGGTTAAGGGGAAGGGGTAGTTTACCTGCAACGTTTTACATTTTAACAAGAGTAACGTACTTAACTTTGATAAATAAAGTATCCTGAAAAGAAGGTCATAATAATCCACTGTAGAAAGGTAGATGAACTATCTATAAGTGAAATGGGTAGTTGAAGAGGAAGGGTGTAATTTTATATAAATGAAAATGATAGTTGAAGGGGGAGGGTGTAATTTTTTATATGTGTACTACGTTGTCGGCAACAAAGAAGTAGTTTCCATGGAAATATTTCATTGCAATTTGTCAAACTTGTCAAATTTTTTAATTTATATTTAAATGATTTTAAATATAAATCTTAGAACATGGAAGTCATGTATGGTTCTCCATTCCGATTTTCACTTTGTGTTATCTTATGCCGCTGCAATAAACTCAGTTATAAAACAATTGGGTACTGTCCCAATATGCGTAACCGCACTACATTTTCGACTTTTTGAATACGCGATTGTATCGAGATACTCCGTTGTGAAGAAGAAGTGTTATAACGTTGTTATAACTGTAGGTTATTCTATTTCTTAACGTAAAGTGAAAATACGTGTTGTTTTCATTTGGTGAGGTTAGGTAATAATGGTTTTTGTTTTTTAGCTTACTGTTTAAAGAAATTAAAAGTATGGTTAGGAAAAATATGACGTTTAATCTGTATACACAATGGCTGAAAGTGAGAAACACTAAAAACAAAGAACATAACCTATTTTTAACAAAATCAACAACAGAAAAAAATGAAAAATACAATTATTTCTGAATAGTAAGAGTAAAAAAAAGTATTAACAAATGAAAACAAGATTCGTTAGGTGATCAATATTCTTTTATGTAATTCAGTAAAATCTCGAAAACTTCACTCACTGGAAGCAAACTTTGTGCGAGACACAAAATATTTGGAGACAAGTATAGCACCCCGCCTTCCTTCGAGTTGGTTGTTGTTGCAGTGATCTGCACAAAAACCGAGTATTATTGAAAAAAATCGGTATGGAGAACCAGACATGACTTCCATATTGTAAGATTTATGTTTAAAATAATTTACTTGAATTCGGTTAGGTAATTTCTAAAAAAATATCGCCCACCCTCAAACTAATTTCACTATTTATAGATATTTTTGTTATTATGGGGTAGTCGTTTAATATAATGTTATTTTCAGTCACTTTATCCATAAAAATTAGGTAGGCTTACTTTATTCTTCTAAAGAAACCGAACTACGCAGATAATCATCCCTCCTCCGAAGTCACTCATGGATCCTGAGCATTTTGCACAGCGTTCATTCTCTAAAGACGAAAAGTCTGTCTATGAACCGTTCCTCTGTAAACACGTGCAGTTACACTGCCCAGCGATCCACAGGAAGCAAATTGCTATCCACGCTGGACACTTTTTCGGCTTGCACGCGTTGTGTTGGTGTGGGTTTCGGCACTTTCCATTTAAAAAGCATGCAAATGTAAGAAAATAAACATGAGTGAGGCCAGAAATAACGCGAATTGTGTGTGTGTGTGTGTTGCCTGCCTTTTTATTGTGGTAATAATAATAAAATGGAAACGTAAACATTACATGAATTGAGATATGCTTGCCTGCCACGAACGATATATTTTCTCTCATACATGATTTAAATTAAAATGAAAAAATATAGAATTTTGTTAAAGTGAAATGAAATGTTTCCGCAGAAACTACTTCTTTGTTGTCAGTAACGTATTACACATATAAAACTTATAAAATTTACTTCCTCCATCATCAAGTACCATTTTAATTTATACAAAAAATTATCCCCTCCCCCCCTCAACTACCCTTTTCATTTTTAGATATTTCATCTACCTTTCTACAGTGGATTATTATGACCTTCTTTTCAGGATACTTTATTTGTCAAAATTAAGCACTTTACTCTTGTTAAAACGTAAAACGTTGCAGGTAAACTACCCCTTTCCCTTAACCGATCTTCACCAAAAATAATAGGCCTTGAGTCCTCTAAGTCCTCTACAATTCAGGGCTGTATGCAAAAAATTATTTGATTCTGTCTGAATTTGCGGCGTATCGTTTGCCATAGAAAAAATTCTACATACAGACAGACACACACAGATAATTTTCGAAAAATGACTTTTTTCCATGCTTTGATGATAGTACAATCAGAATCTGCCGTTATCTGGAACACGACTTTTTCGCCATGACCACACTTCCATTTCCTTATGGAACATGGCAGGAAAAACGAGTAATAGTGGAAAACGAGTTCTGCCAGACTTATTTCTGCAGTGTAATTTTACTAAAAAGTATGACCTATTATAAAATTCACTAACTGAAGACTGGTAACTGTCTCAGTCTTCCAAAGAAGGTGAACGACAGCGATGTAAAAACTTTACAACTGCCGTTAATTGAAAACGACACTGTAGGCTACGTTGTTATTATTATTTCGTCGATAAAGTGAATTCAGCGAAGGCTTTCACGGCCGGAGCCAATAGATGTAAAACGTTCCAAGATCATGGGCCACGGTCGGTCGTTTTCAAATCCTCTGCCGAGTTGTTGAAATCAATTTCTGCCGGGCTATTAGGCCGTGGTCTACTGCTTTCGTTGTAAACAGACGTTTCGGCCCCACCATCGTAGGCCATGTTCAGTGTAAGAACGATTGAGCAAATGGCACGGTGTTCGCCAGTTCACCCCAGTACTACGATAGTAGACAGTCTGTACCTCAGTACTGGGGGTAATTCTCGAACAACGTGCCAATTGCTCGATCGTGTTTACGCTGAAGATGGCCTCCGACGGTGGGGTCGGAACGTCTGTTTACAACGACAGCAGTAGACCACGGCCTAATAGCGCGGCAGAAATTGACTTCAACATGTTGACGCCGGCCGTGGAAGGCTTAGGAATTCCTCTGCCGAGTGTTTAGCTACGCCCACGGGGTAGCCACCCGTAACACCGCCGAAGACGACTACCATGAGCGTAGCTGGAAGGTTCCGGCAGAGGATCCGAAGCGACCTAGAAGCCTAAAATGTTTTGCGTCTACAGTAAATTCAGTTCCACATATAATGGAGCCACTCAGAGTACTAGAGAGGATGAGTAATGCCTTATGGTCTCATTCCTTGATGAAGGGAAATATCCAGCCGCACCTCAAAGTGGTAGGGGATGGGCAACACCTACAGGTGGCTAACGCGGCTCTGAAGACCGAGTGACAGCCGGTATAAGCTGTCCCTCCTCTACTTGTCATTGTCAAGTAGAGATTAGGGCGTCCTCTTGCCCTTGGGGCGGGAAATTGCCCCGAAAGACGGATGACCTTCCATTGGTCACCGACGTAGGATATAGGAGGCAAGGAGAAACTACCACATTAAAGATCCTTATGGACATCTCAACAGGGAAAACAGGGATGTCTCTTTAGTTTATGGGACAGCCAGTTTATGGGAGAACACCCAGACAGAAAATCGGGCTGGACGTTAAGCCTGAAGGTCGCAGTCCACCATACGTCTTACCCTGCGATAGTAACATATCCAGGGGGCATATTCACTACTAAATTGACTCAAATAAGGACTAGCCGGACGAATATATGGAACTATAAGCCGAGGGAACGGAGAGGTGTGGGACGTCCGAGGAAGCGCTGGAGTGACCTGCTCTAATCTTTGTCTAGTTGAGACCGGAACAAACTATCCTTGGTTTAATCCTTGACGATGATGATGACATATAATGGAAATATTTACGCCGATATCACCGTACGTAAATAACGTTCAATTTGTCTCCTTAGAACGACCCGGTATGTCTGTTTTTGGAAGTTGTACAGAAAGCTAGTAAGCGTTAAAGTGAAATCAACCGAATGCACGAACACGGGCACAGGTGAAAAGGAAAAAAAGAAACACCGTATGTGAACTTTGTAAACACGGTAGATCGTCGACGATTCGACGTGACCGGAGTCCCACTTTCACTAGAACCATACGTTTGTACAGAAATTTATATGGCGGTTTCGTATGTCCGTCATTTTTAAACAGGCGAATAAAATAACCGAACTGCGGAGAATTTTTTACACCTTTAATTCCAGTTTCAATAAACAAAGACACTCGTTCTTTAAAACCTCTAAGAGATGGGTGATTTTTTACGGGTAAATCCTCTATTCGGACTGCTTCCATCATAATATTTTTCTTGCTTAACGTTTCGGTACCTGGAATCTGGGACCGTCACCAGAAGCTAAACAACTTAAAACAACTTATGGTTAACATAAAACGTGACAACCTTTCATGGTCGCTGAACTGCGCAGATCCAGCGAATGAATTACTCCCACTTAAAAGTACAGCAAAGTTGTCTAGAGAGGAGAGAAGGGAGACAACGCGATAACAGTTCACCGTCTCACTCATGTACTACCTCTGTCTGTCACACACACGCTTGTAACGTTCTCACCAGAGCCTTGTTGCAGCCGACGTTCACATTATGAAACACTGTACAAGACTGTTGTGCGCATGTGTGAAATGAATTAAAATTTTCTTAGCCTCGCAACGAAGTATTTGTCCACTGCGCATCTCGACTTCAGAGTTCAATTTCTATCGTCAGGTCTCTACAAATATTAGGCACAACTATAAGAATAGAAAGAGCCTCCAGGTGGTCTAGTGGCTAACGCAGGCGATTGATGCGCTCGTGGTTCCGGGTTCAATTCCCGGCGGAGGTTCCGTACGGCGTGCACTCAGCGTCGTGAGGCAAACTGAGTAGGCGTGAGATAGCGCCGCCTCCTGGCTGTGAATACCGCAACTAGTGACTGGTGGCGCGTAGTACTTAGCCATACACCGTCACACTAACACAAAAGCCGCGCGGTACGCCTTGGTCCTTAACGGACTGTTGAGCGGAGGTTTATTTTTTTATTTTTATAAGAATAGAAATATAAGAGTAAACTACAAAATAATGTAAAATAAAATCTTTGTTACGTGTGAGTGGCCCCCTCCACTAGTTCTGACTCCTGAAAAGAAAAAGTAGAGGAAAGGGCATGGTGTTTAGCAAGTAGGCGGGGGTACAAATACGAAAGAATACATCTGTCCAGCCGTTGTTAGGTCTTTCAACCACCATTCGCAGGTTAAGAAATATTTATTTTATTTTAAATTATTTTGTTATTTAGTTTTATATTTCTTTTCTTATATATTGTGGCTAATGTTTGTACGATTTATATTGTTATGAAAAGATTTTCATCGTAGTTATGTATATTTTACATTATGTATAATGTTTTAATGTAAATTGTTTTATGTTGTTTAGCTTCTGAGGACGATTCCAGGGATCGAAACGTCAAACAAGAAACATATTATGACGGAAGCAGTTCTGATAAAGGATTTATCCGTAAAAGCCACTCGTATACTACAGTTGTTTAAGTTTACGATTGGCCAGCGCACACTAATGTAACAAACAAGAAATATCACATAATTAACATTGTCACAATAAATAATACAAGTCATCAAGTACAGATGTCAGCACACAATAATTCACAACGCTTTACACAATATTACAGTTGTCAAAGACGCGCACTGAATAACATGTCCACTTGAATTCGCGGTACGTACACCTCAGTGCTACAATTCGCTCCCCGCTGCAGAAATAACGCTTTTTATACCCGGCCTGAGTGGCAAAGTACATTACCAGATTGTCGTATACGTCGCTACAATAATCGATCAGCCTTCAGAAAGCCTAGAAACGTCGAGAGCCTGCAATAACGTTGCAGCATTCTGCTGCTCACACAAAGTGTTAGGTTACCTACCTCCTCAGCGTACCAATACCCTAAATAGATAGTGAATAAGCAGTTTGACCTTTCGTCTCTTTGGAATTGCAATTTAAACACACTTTCCTCCCTATTATTTTTTCTTCTCCGCTGTCCTTTTACTCTAGTGAGAATTGGACGGTCCTGTTAGCGTCAAGCGACTACTTGTCCTGCACTGCTTCACATATGAATGTCCCGCCCCTTGGCATAATGTAGTCTATCTGCTAATCTCATTGGACGCCAGGTAGGTCTTTTACCCCCTCTTCTTCTTCTTCTTTAGCACTACAGCCCAACGTAAGCTCTGGTTTCCAACATCAATCGTTTTCAAAGTCTCCTATCCATTGCCATCTCAGTGTAACCCTTCACATCCATTCTTCTGAGACCTTATAGTACATCCAACCATCTTATCCCAAGTCGGCCCCTCTTTCTGCTTTTGGAGACTTTACCCCCTAGTTTACCATTTACTACGCGATTTCTCAGTTCGCTCGTCCTTCTGGATACTTGTTCACAGTAGGTCAGAAATAACTTATTAATCTGTTTTAATGACCTTTTTTTATCTATAGTTCACCATCCTTTTCTTTCACTTTTCCCATTTGCTTCACTTTCTGATATATTCCGTATTCCGAGTAGGCCTTTCAATTTTTTCGTTTATTTTCAATTCAAAGATTTTTTTCATTACATTAGTGGTTCATTAGCACTAAGTGTCCTTATAATTGTAGCAGTTTCCTTTTTTATTGCATTACCTGTTCGTATAACATGAAACACTCGATCCGGGTTCCTTCCTACATGGATAACATAGCTTCCGCGAGCTAGAACAACAAGAATTACAATGACATGATTTACGATTGGCGGACGATTAACTCAGCAAGCGCTACGCGCAAACGTTCTTTACTTTCCAGACGACCTTCGTACGATCTGCCACATGACTGACACTGACTGAATTATTGCTGAGAATATCGATTACCATTTCTTTGGTCTTAGATCGATTAATGTTCAAACCGAACACCGTCTACATGCTACTGAGTATGAGGTAACTGTTAATTCCGTAACAGATACATCTCCATTCTAATTACAAGGTATATTCTGTGAAGTCTATGTTACAGAGTTTCGGATATCTAGAATTGGGATTATAAATAAATGGCGATTTTTGGTATCAGGAGACGTACAATAAAATGATCCACGCAGTAATTTGCATTTAAAAGGTTCTTGGAATACAGTTTTTAATCGAAATAAAATCGCTCTTTAATTATAGTGTTTACTATTGGCCTCATCACGGGGGTTGTTAGGTTTGTGGTGTTCTAAAATTTGTTTTAATAAAAACCGCTAACCATTACTCACTTGCACTCCTTGTTCTCAGTTTTATTATCTGTGTTTATATTTTTTTATTTCGAGAATAGGCTCGAACATAAAATTCTCCAAAATTTTAGAGCAAAAATCTAGCAAACAAGGGGTTTTAGTGTGGAGTAAATGCTGTATAAGTACTAATTTATAAAAACGAAACAAAATCAACGCTGTACGCACACAAACCAGTATTCTCAAGTACTGTACTAACTTCGTTTTATGACAAAATAAAGTGGGATTTTTTCCTTTTTACAGTTTTCTTGCGGGAATAGCTTGCCATTAGGACATCTAAAGACTGAGCTTCGTCAATTTTTCAACAAAGCACAAAGCTATCTGCTAAAATAAGAACTACTGTTGTAGAAAATTACACAATTCTAATTGTTGTAGCAACGACACATTCTAATCGCAGTAAGAAGAAAAACGTTTACATCTAGGCATAAGCATTAAAACCATCGTAGCAGTTGTGTGGGTTTTACTTCCATGCATGCATGGAAGTATGGTGATGGTGAAAAAAATCGTGTTCGAGATAAGGGCTGATTCTGATTGTACTACCCTCAAAACATGAAAAAAATTCATTTTCCAAAATCTGTCTGTGTCTGTGTGTAGAATTTTTCTGTGGCGAACGATAACTGCCCACAAATTCAAACAGAATCAAATAATTTTTGCATATGTGGCCGAGTTGTAGAGGACTCAAGCCCTATTGATTTTGGTGAAGATCGGTTAAGGGGGAGGGGTAGTTTACCTGCAACATTTTACGTTTTAACAAGAGTAAAGTACTTAAAAATTCATTTAAACTTTTTAAAACAATGGTAAATAATTTTTAAAAATCGGTATGGAGAACCACACATGACTTCCATGTTGTAAGATTTATGTTTAAAATAATTCACTTGAATTCGGTTCAATAATTTCTAAAATATATTCCCCACCTTATAAATCTAGTTTTATGTTGACAAATTGAATGAAATATTTCCATAGAAACAACTTCTTTGTTGCCTATAAAGTAGTACACATATTAGTAAAGAATTTACAGGCATTGCACAAATGCAATGCACAGAGAAGGGCATTGAAAATGCTTCAATAAATCTAGAAAATATATATATTTATAATTATAAATATAATATATATGTATACTCGCTTCCTCCTGATCCATCGCTCCGTAATAAATTCTTGTCTGATGTACTACCTTACGATAAATTTAAGGGGATATGGCACTGAAACTCATCAAAAAATTCAAAATTTTCTACGTTATTGACAACAAAGTAGTTTCTATGGAAACTCACCGGTTCCCATTTTCGATCACGCACCAGCGATCGGCCGCAAATGTGCGACACGTCCTTATAAGGATTTTCAATATTAAAATTATCTTCTCCCTCTTCAACTATCATTTTAATTTATAGAAAATTACCCCCTCCCCCTTCAACTAAGCTATTCATTTATAGATATTTCGTCTAACTTTCTACAGCGGATTATTATGATCTTCTTTTCAGGATACTTTATTTATCAAAATGAAGTACTTTACTATTGTTAAAACGTTAAACGTTGCAGGTAAACTGCCCCTTTCCTTTAACCGATCTTCACCAAAATCAATACGCCTTGAGTCCACTACAATTCAGGGATGTATGCAAACATTTATTTGATTCTGTTTGAATTTGCGGCAGTTATCGTTTTGATATAGAAAAAATTCTACACACTGACACTTTTAGAAAAATGACTTTTCTTCACGTTTTGAGGGCAGTACAATCAGAATCACCTCTTATCTCGAACACGATTTTTTTCGCCATCACCATACTTCCATTTCCTTATAGAACATGGAAGTAAAAATAAAATCATTTTGTTGCCAGGCAACCAGGTTTTCGATTAGGAGGGAGGGGTAGTTTACATGTATTGTTTTGTGTTTTAACAAGAGTAAAATACTTATTTTAATAAACAAGTGCCCCGAAAATAAAGTCATATTAATCCACTGTAAAATGGTAAATGAGATAATTATAAATGGAGTGGGTAGTTGAAGGGGAGGGGGCGATTTTTGAAAATCGCTGTGCTCAAGTAAAGTACGAATATTTAATTTTGAAGGATAAGATACCTTAGACATTACATATGATAAAACTATTACTTTACGAAAGTGTAAATGTCATTAATGGTGGGGATCGGTTGAGGACGAGGGATGATTATCTGCGTAGTTCAGTTTCTTTATAAGAAGAAAGTACCTAATTTTTATAGATAAAGTGACTCGAAAATAACATTATATTAAACGACTACCCCTTAATAACAAACATATCTATAAATAGCAAAAATAGTTTGAGGGTGGGCGATAATGTTTTAGAAATTATTGAACCGAATTCAAGTAAATGATTTTAAATATAAATCTTAGAACATGGAAGTCATGTATGGTTCTCCATACCGATATGTATTTTTGAAAAACAATTTATATTATATCCTGATAATTGAACACACTGAACATACTGATACGACAATCACGGAACGCTCTCGAAGCGTAGAGAGCGTCCATCTACACGATTCTCGGCTAGCCGAGCAGGTGCAGTGTCTGCGTCAAGGCTGCGTAGTCAAGTACCCTCTAGACCAGTCATAGGCAACCTTTGAATTTATAGGGGCGCATATATAATAACTGAGGACCAGTTCGATGGGTGCACCCTTCCCCACCACGTCAATGGAAAATGGAAAGGTGCGGACCTGGACGTTGGACATCAATGGTCAATAGCTGGACGTTACAAACACTAACTGTCGTGGAAAATTACAAGAATTAGCGACGTGGAACACCGAATAAAAAAAAAAAAACACTTTCCAGTATTTTTCATATAAGTTTGTGAACATTTTTCACAACTAGGAGTAGGCCATCAACGATCTGTCATCATGCACACGCACGTTAAAACTAACAAAACTCTAAACGAAAAAAATGGTTAAACAGGAACACATTTTAAGAAAAATAAATTTAAGGGATTTACCACAATAACCCTATTTATTTTTGTAAAGTGCACAGAAATATAAAACTTGAAAAAATCGCATTTAAAACATAAATGAAGGTTTCATTTCCTTTTCTTGAAAAAACTAACTTACAGTAATTATTGTATTAGAAAAAAGTAAAATTTGAAACGGCGTGTACTATTTTATAATACAGTACTTCGAAGCAGGTACACTGCAGGTGCGTTCCTTCGTTATAAAAAGAAAAGAAAATTACAATTGGTTCGCGAGCGCGTCAAACCTTATCGACGGGCGCAGGGTTGCCGACTGCTGCTCTAGACTATTCGAGTGCTTGTTAACTATATTAACATACAAATTATCCTGGCACGCAGCCAAAAGGATGGAAAGTTAGTCCGGAACCTATATAAGCAACAGGGTCTGACTCTGTCAGATAGTCACATGTTGGCGATTCATTCAGTGCGGATCAAGTGGTTGTGGCTGATTATTAGTGGAAAGTGAGTATTGTGTTATAATTAGTGCGGAACTCTATTAGTTGAAATTCGTATTGCGCGTGGAAAATTTAACTTGAGATATTGTATGGGAGTACCTTGTTGATTACAAATTGTTGTTTGTGACTAATTAAAGTTGAAAATTAGTGACTTTATGGGTGTCTGTATTTTCTTTCCACTGTACCATACGACGATCAGTGAGACCGTCGTAACTAAAATTTTCATGTAAACATATACAAACAAATATACACACTTATTATATATAATGTTTTACGCAAGTAATTTGATATCCACCTTTATTATTCAGCTTTGTATTACAACAAATGTTTTCTTCCAAAAATAGACAAATACAGTGGAACTTCAAGACAAATACTATACAGTGGAGATTCAAGGGACCGGAGAATTGTGCCCGTTAAAACCGGGTACTCGCTACATCGGAGTTGTCGGCTCGCAAGCCTAAATTTTTATATCGTGATTATCGAACACACAACAAAAAAAGTCTACTATAGAAGATGCTTTGTACAATAAAATTTTGACATGTTTTAGATTCTACGCTTAAAAGTGAAATTTGGAATTTAAACGTTTTTTTAATGCTAACATTCTTTGCTGAATTTTGGCGTATAGTGAATTCGTGAAATATAGTAAAAGTACTACATTTCGCACACAAACTTAATTAACCTTAAAAAAGTCATATATTTTGTTTATTTAATAATTTTGTATCTTTAGATATCATAACAGTTTTATATTTTATTTAAATATTCCACGAATTCATCACTTATATTATTAGTCTCACACTAAATTGCGTTAATGATATTAAACGAGTGTTTAAGATGCTGTATTGTAACGAACCTTTTTTTAGGCCTTAACCCATGAACAAAATGCTCGTTATAACCAAGTCTCTAATGCGTTCCTACTCGTTAAAAGCGAGTTTAATAAAATTATCATTACTAAGATACAAAAACCAAGCAAATCTCGTACTTTTGCTCGTTACATCCGAGTTTTCGTTATAAGCGAGTTCCACTGTATTATACCCGTTGAAAGTAAAATAATACCTTTACAGTAAACGGTATACTGGTTAATGGGTTTGAAATTAACAGATGTTTTACTGTACTCTCGATGTTGACATAAAGGCCTACTTTGTAATTTGGCAAATTAACTTCGCTGCACTGTCAGTGATGGCGGACAACAAAAGTGGAAGATACGTGAGACTTATCCGCGTACGTAGTTGGCGTTTTTCGTGTCACACACCTGATCCGCACCGTTCCGGTTTCCGCGCGGTTAAACGTTTGTTGTAATTCCCCGCCGTAAGTGGAAGCAAGACGTCAAACGTTAGAGAGTAACAACATCGCTCTCCGTTGAAAGGGAGGTTAATCGATAAAGGCAGGCTGCAAGTTCTTGACCTTAAACCGGGCGCGCGCTCGCGTGTGTTAACAACCTTACACGCGAGCGTTCCCACAGAATCGGGAATTCGGAACAATCACACTAATTGGCAAACGAGGACGATACCGTTATCGCACGGCCGTAACGTGATTATTGGAATGATGACCCAAAAGATACAGTTCTTCAAATATTCTGCAAGTAAAATTTATTATTGTATTTTCACCCGACGTACGTTTCACTGGTTATATCAGTGTCATCAGAGGTTTATAAATGAATTACAAATAATCGAATGGTTCGATTTCAATATAAAAATAACGAATAATCGAATTTAATATAAAAAAAATGATCGATTTAATTTGATTTAACTTACCGATTGTTTTAATGTTTATTTACTTAATCAGCTGTTTTGACAGTTATATTGGAAATGTTTTATGTTTATATTTAATTTATTTTAATAAATTTATAATTTTAAACATACCATCTTGTTTTGTTTTGTATAAATAATAAACACCAATTTCAAGGTGGATGAGGCATCTCAGTTCCCAAGAACCTAGTGGAGTAAACCATGAAAAACAATTATTCCGGACTAACAATCCGATCTTATCTCGGAATTTAATTCCTACTTTTGCATTCTATACAATTTCAATTGCAGTAAGGAAAGTCCGCTAAATGAAAGTGCATATTTTAATATGCGAAAGTACAGTAGTGAGGCCAGAATGCCTATATGCAAGTGAATGTCTAGCACTGAATTATAATTCAGACAAACTAGAAATATTGGAAAGACGAATTATTAGGAAAATATTAGGCTCACGAAAAACTTTAGAAGGTTGGAAATTAAGAAGTAATAATGAAAGATATCAAAGAGTAGAAAATATAACAGAAACACTGAGAAAAGAAGACTATTATTTTTTGGACAATGGAAGACGAATTATTAGGAAAATATTAGGCCCACGAAAAACTTTAGAAGGTTGGAAATTAAGAAGTAATAATGAAAGATATCAAAGAGTAGAAAATATAACAGAAACACTGAGAAAAGAAGACTATTATTTTTTGGACAATGGAAGACAATAGGTTAACAAAACAGATCTTCAAATATCTGTGGGGAAATAAGTAAACATCAAGTTGGATTAAAGAAGTAAAAAATAATTTAGAAAAAAAATAATATAAACGTAGAACCAATTGAAAGAGAAGTTTTTGAGAAGTTTTTCGGGCAAAAGTGTTAAAAATGGAAGGAGTCCAGGGTAGGAGAGAGGAAAACGCAGGTTCAAAGTGGACTCAAGACAGGAAGAAGAGACTTAGTGAAAAGATGAAAGAATATTAGAGGAAAAGAAAAGAACAAGGAATAAAGAACTGACATTTGCATGTGGTCCTCAGACGGCCGATACAAAAAAAAAAAAAAACAAATTTCCTGACATTCAAAATATGACGTTAATTAAAAACATACAAAAACGTCAAAAAATGAATATTTGGGAAACCAAATCTAAATATTTACAAACAGAATAACAATAATTTACTAATTAAAGAACAGACTCAAGTAAAAACGAAACAATATGATCTACTGTAAACCGAGTTGCAGTTTACATTTGACCTTGAGGCGTGCGGGTTCATGTGAATTTTGTTACCTACATATTATGTAAATACTTAGCGTGTTTTGCCTCTCTGTCGGTTGTGGGACAGAGTATCGTTTGTCTTTTATTTGCGCTGTTTCAGTGTTTGTTTTTGCCTGAAGACGGCTACAGATTTGTTGCGTAGCCGAAACGTCGCTTTATAAAAAAAAAAAAAAAGCAGTGATGGAAGAAGTCCGTCCCTCTAGTAGGCCTAATGTCAAAAAACCTATCACTGACGTCTTTTAAAGAGATCAATTCAGTTACCCTTGGACAACATGTTAGGGTAATGTTGGGCGGTTGAGCGTAGTACTGGCCACACTGCCTTCTTTGTACGCTGAAAGGCTCAAATGAGGCAGCCTGACCAGCCTAACTCCTAGATTGCTTAGGGGGTAAAAAAGGAGCAATTACTTTATTGTTCAATTTATTTTATTTTAACACATATGGATAATCATTTCCTGTTGTTTATTTTTTTCAAATCAACGATCTCCTTCTGCGGTGGCAAAATATACGCATTTTTATTCTCAAATTATTAAATACCGTGCTGTTAGGCCGCGGTCGGTTGCTGAAAATTCTCAACATCGTCGGACACGCTTCGTATCCCACCCTCGGGGATCTTCTTCGGGCCGCAAAAAACGACAGAGTGTTATGAAAAGAGTTACGGCGGTTCTTAGGCCGAGGCGTTGCTTAATATCGACTTCGGCCGTGCAAGCTTAACACAAAAATATTAATTTTTAGGTTTAACAGATGTTTTTTATAGGTATAATTTTTTATAACACAGAAGAAGAGCTCAGATTTTTAGCGACCGAAACGTTGACACCCGTCTCAGTACTGTACACTACCGTAACCTGTCACCGAAACGTTGGCATCCGTCTCAGTACTGTACACTACCGTAACATGTCACCGAAACGTTGGCATCCGTCTCAGTACTGTACACTACCGTAACCTGTCACCGAAACGTTGGCATCCGTCTCAGCGCTGTACACTACCGTAACCTGTCACCGAAACGTTGGCATCCGTCTCAGCACTGTACACTACCGTAACCTGTCACCGAAACGTTGGCATCCGTCTCAGCACTGTACACTACCGTAACCTGTCACCGAAACGTTGGCATCCGTGTCAGCACTGTACACTACCGTAACCTGTCACCGAAACGTTGGCATCCGTGTCAGCACTGTACACTACCGTACCCTGTCACCGAAACGTTGGCATCCGTGTCAGCACTGTACACTACCGTACTCTGTCACCGAAACGTTGGCATCCGTCTCAGTACTGTACACTACCGTAACCTGTCACCGAAACGTTGGCATCCGTCTCAGTACTGTTCACTACCGTAACCTGTCACCGAAACGTTGGCATCCGTCTCAATACTGTTCACTACCGTAACCTGTCACCGAAACGTTGGCATGCGTCTCAGCACTGTACACTACCGTAACCTGTCACCGAAACGTTGGCATGCGTCTCAGCACTGTACACTACCGTAACCTGTCACCGAAACGTTGGCATCCGTCTCAGCGCTGTACACTACCGTAACCTGTCACCGAAACGTTGGCATCCGTCTCAGCACTGTACACTACCGTAACCTGTCACCGAAACGTTGGCATCCGTCTCAGCACTGTACACTACCGTAACCTGTCACCGAAACGTTGGCATCCGTCTCAGCACTGTACACTACCGTAACCTGTCACCGAAACGTTGGCATCCGTCTCAGCACTGTACACTACCGTAACCTGTCACCGAAACGTTGGCATCCGTCTCAGCACTGTACACTACCGTAACCTGTCACCGAAACGTTGGCATCCGTCTCAGTACTGTACACTACCGTAACCTGTCACCGAAACGTTGGCATCCGTCTCAGTACTGTACACTACCGTAACCTGTCACCGAAACGTTGACATCCGTCTCAGTACTGTACACTACCGTAACCTGTCATCGAAAATTAGTTTTAATGATCGCACAAGAAGGTAGCAGCAAAAGTAAAACTTTTATTAATAATAAAACTAGGCTTAATGTAACGAGTCTGGTTCGAGCGAATTTCAAAGATTCGAATTAAAAAATTTGTTGTCCGTTGAAAATATTTGTAACTTTTCGATCTACTCCACACCGAAACGCCTCATCTTACATGAAACAATATACAGTAGCGTATATTGTTTCGCTGCTTTTACCCGAAAAAAGAGTCGGATATCGTTCGGTCTAAGATCTGCCGTAATTGTTTTCGTAACACTCTGTCCCTTTTTGCGGCCTGAAGAAGATCCCCGAGGGTGGGATACGAAAAGCTGCCGACGATGTCGAGAATTTACAGCAACCGACCACGGCCTAACAGCCCGGTATTTAATAATTCTGAGAATGTTTTACACCGGCCGTGTAAGCACAAGGCAAAATATACGTATATATTCCTTTGTAAGTAACTCGTTGAGTTTCCTGCAGGTCTCCCATGTAATATCTTCAAATAAATATATTACAAGTAGGTTAAAAAAACCTACTTGCAGTGTATTTATTTGAACACGCGCGCGCACACACACAGAGGCCTACACTAAAAACTCGTTTATCCGAAACAATTTTTAGTAAATTTTGAAAATACAGAAAAGCATTTTCCTGTCGCTATAATCTATATTTAATAGCGGAGACAAGCGATTCCACGTGGTATAAAGTACAAAGTCAATAATCAGAACTAACTGGGATAAGGGGTACTCCGAATATCGATTTGTTCGGATTGTCGAACATAAAGTATTATATTCGTTCATCACATAAAGTGACATAAACATAAATGTAAACATTGAAACTTCCCCTGCAGAACGAGACAATGAAACGACTTCGAGATCGGGCAGCCAGCAAACGAGCTTCAAAGCTTAGGCAAAAAACTATGATTGATACGAATAAGCAATAGGACTGTTCCAGTAGGCTATTGTAGAAACTATAATTTACAGTGCGGTGCCGTTTTATAGTATATTGTGTCATATTCACTGTAACTTTTCAATTATTATTATTAAATAAATGTAACGAGCAGAAAATTTTAAAAAATTTTAAATTTTCACCTCGGCAGAGTACGTTCACACGAGGCAAGTGTCAACGACTTATGGTGGAGCAATAAATAAGGAGTAATGAGAAGGTGTCAGTGAAGCGTTGCTGACTTGACAATAGAAACACATTAAGTTCAATCCAACTATAGAATTTGGTGGCGTAAGATGACAGGGAAAGTTTCGTCCAGAATTATTGCTCTCCGCAGCTGTAACAAAGTAAGTAAGGACATTCACACCCGTACCGAGAATTGTAGCAGATGTTGACCATATTACGTCAGTAGACGATAAGCGACAAAAACGAGTGAGACTCCATACTACAATGAAACGGATGCGCTGCACCTTAAGAAACAATACTGGAAGATAGGCTGACAAAGACTAAAGTCATGTTACGCAGCTGGAGGTATCGTCTAATTGACAGACAAGAATTTACGAAGGGAAAGTTGGGGTGACTTCAACGACCAGCAGATGTTCGAAATTAGTAATAGCCAGAAAAAAGGGGTTAGAGCATAGAACAATACGCCAGGGAGACTGTAAGTACAGATAATGGGAATCTATAGAAACGCAGAGTTTACTCAGACAATAGGCTGATAGACAAGTGTTTAATAGCCGTTGTTTCTTCGAAGCGGGTCAACGATCGTCAGGGCAGAAATCAGGGAGACCTAAGGACCTATCAGAGGCCTTCAGCCAGCGAGAAATTTGATGGTGAGGGGAGTTTCCATAGCAACTGAAACGAAGAACCTATCGGAAGAACTATGACGTAGAATCTTGACATGGTGGTACAGTATTTTCCAAGAAAATCAAAAACTGACCAATCTCGAAATGAAGTAGGCGTGAAGCGCGCCAGAGACAAAATTTTGAGTAGGGACGAATTAATAAAAACTATCTGCCCAAGACAGAGACAGTCAGTGATACTCAATTTTTAGACAGTCTACACTCAAATTTTGAAACAGTTATACTAAAGCTTTACAGTCAGAGTTTTCAGACAGTTTACATCCAAAATATCAAGTAGTTTAACTTCAAGTGCGAGAGACGGTATATCATAAACTTTCAATCGTTTACTCAAATCATTCGGAGTTAGTAATTATTCAAAGTCCAGAAGAGTACATTAAACGGCGGAATGCTAACTCGAGTTCGGAAGTTAGATCGGTAACAAGTAACTTAAAAGACTTAATAATACATTCAGATCGCGGTAGTGATACTTACCGGTGTGCGAAGCAACGGACTTAGTGAAAATTACACCAAGTGAACAATCAGACCGTTACACTAACAGACAGCATCACTTAACGATATACAAATTATTTGAACTTAATATTGTGTACGACACATTATCAACAAACATAATGAACACGAAACAATAAACAAACTAATAAATTATATGAACGTTTGATGAAGCAGCGACAAATGGAACTAGACAGGTATATTGACTTTAAAACGAACTCACAGCATACACAGTAAGATGAAACATTGATTGAACACTGAACTTCAATTACTCACACATATACAAACGCCTACGCGAGTGATCGGAAGAATAAAGTGTTAAGTGGTTGTGATAAAGCAGCATCCGACGGAATGTGTCTACGAGCCATCTTCATCACCAGAACGAGACTTCGTCAACAACTAATGGATATTCAATAACCAAGTAACCATTATTATAATTATTTCTAATTAGTAACTTCTACTGACCTGGTTTCTTTCAAAGAATTCACACCTGAGAAAATTATTAAGAAAAGTAATGAATAAATCTGAATAAAGTAGTTAATGAACGTACAAACAAAAGCTTATTTGGGATTTAATGAACGCATTAAATAAGTAGAATATTGAATTGTAATATTATTTGATTTATATATGTATGTATGTTTTCTTTGTTTTTCAGCATATATTGAGATATGTCTTTGTTTATTATAAAATATGTATGTATTTCAGGTACAGCGACGTAACCTATGTACTATTATAATATGTTATGAGTGATAATTAAACTAGTAGTTTAGTTGATCAGAAATATGCGTTCATTATTACCAATGCAACCCAAATATTAACCTAAAGTTTGAAGGAATGCAAATAGATTTTAAGAGTTTCTTGTGTTCAATTAAATAAATGAATCAATGACTACCATCTATTAAATGATATCACTTATGTGTTGATGAGCATAGATAGAGTCATCAATAAGATTCAATTATACACACATACATCGTGAGAGATAGGTAAATTTATATATTTAATAATTAATCTATTGTGCAATCAATACGCATATAAAATGACTTTTATAAATGGCGTCCAACTTAAGGGCTAGATACATTTGAGAAATTATTAAATTTACATATATAATAATTAACCCATTTATTTATTTAATTTATAAATTTATAGCATTTATATAAAGTTACTGTACATACACATGTATTATTATTTAAATAGAAGTTTCAGTTTATCCTAAACGGGCGCGGTCCCATTAAATTCGGATAAACGAGTTTTTAGTGTATATATACAATTTATTTTATATTTATAATTTCTTTATCTCAAAATGTTTTCCCCTTATTTGGTACATGTTTCGGGAAAGCTATTGGTGTAAACTGGTATATAACACTGATAACAACTGAATCTAAAAATGTAGGGGCCTGTTTTTACTGATTTCGAGTAAACATGTGGACGAACAGTGAAAGAATATAATATTGTTTGTAATATCATATCTCACAAAATTTATCGATTTCTTCACCGGTTTTTAGCCGTGTTTTCATACTCGAATGGTGTTATGTTAAATGCATCTGATATACGGAATAACTATAATATTTAAATCACGTGAAACGTTGTAATTTGAGAAATTCACGGCGCGTAAAGCATTCTGATTTGACACCAAGCGTAATGGACGTCACAGAAAAAAAAGAATACAAAAATCGCGACTATAAACACTAAAACGGTGCATTATGGCTTTCTTGTTCTAAGAATTACATAATGAAACCCGTTTTCTAGTAGTAAACTTGTTTACAAGATTACCTTGGAAAATCCGAACGCATAATCGGATGTCAGAGAAGCTCGGGGCGGCTTGGAAAGCGCGCGCTGGGGACCTCGTAATACACGAAGTTCACAGGAAGAAGCAGCTGGCTTACGTCGCTTTATGTCTAATATATTGAACGCGCGCTCCTGTTTGCGTACACGATCAATAAGTTCAATTGCATTGTCCTCAAGCCTTTGTCATGCAGGACATTCACTGTTTGCTCTGCTTTTACAGCTGAAATATAGACAGCCCTGGCGTCTACTATAACTAAGTTTACCTTTTTCAGTACACAACGAACGGACATTTCAAAGCGATTGTTAGCACTCAGTACGTGTTTGGTAAACACGAGGCTCAGTTGAAAAGTTCGCGGAGCAACGTCTTTAGCTTAGCGGTTGAACTAAAATTTTTAGTGTATCGTACGATTCGTATTTCGCGTAAACACTTGTTAATTTCCAAATCTATTTATCAGTTTATTCATTGTTTACTGGCTGTTTGAATTTCACGTGTCACGCGTCTTTTGAAAAACGGACAAAATCACAAATTCTCTGTTAAAAATGGTCAAGCGCCAAACGAAATGACAATTTGTGTTAGGGAACGCTGCACCTTCAAAAACAATAATAGTTCATATGTGGGCACTCCAGTTTAAACATGGTCATACAAGCTCTTAAGATAATCTCCGCGTGGTCGCCCCAAGAGTGCAACAATTCCAAATGCGTTACCCTGGTTGCACAAAGTTTTCCACACCGAGTTCTTGACTTAAAATATGCTACACAAGCTAATGTGAAACACCTGTGATGTCAGCATGGCATCCTCTCTCAATCGCCGGTCCCCCAACACTGTGTACGAGATTTTTTAAAATGACATCTGGGGTTGCTTCACTGCTAGATGATCACCTTCGACGCTCGTACGATCATGTTTAAGCCGAGAACCCACTTACAAACTATCGTTTTTGAAGGTACAGCACCTCCTTACCTTCTTGTGAATTTCAATTGACGCTAGACCGTTTTTAACAAAGACTTCAATCACAGCACGATGTTTGATTTTGTCTACTTTTGAAACACGCGTGACATGTAAATTTCGAACATTTGATAGACTATTTCGAAATTGGTAGAAAGATTTGGAAATTAATACGTGTCTATAAGAATGTGAATCTTGCGAAACACGAAAAATTTTAGTTGTATCGCTAAACTATAGATATCGCTCCGCGAACTGACCTTCGTATCCGGGAAGATAATGTAAATTCCGTAACGTAAATTAGGCGTTCAAATACCGGAACTACGTTTTCCGTCTTATGAAATACGCGAGGCGCTAATTGCTACAAGGTAATCTTAGACGCGGCGCATGTCAACGGCCCATTGTATGTAGCTGGCACAATGTCCACTGGCTACCAGACATCTGGCAAAGCTTCGCTTGTGAGTCTACAGCCGACCGACAGTTTTCACTTTCATGTGTGGGAGCGTGACAAAATGAAATGCGTCATTTGTCATCTCTCACAACACGATGTAAAGAACCAAAGCACTTTTTGCTTGTAATGTCTCGTTCAAAGACAAACACGATTTGTGCGCCTCAAGGTTAATTTATTTAAAACTACACTTACTTAAAGTAAACGTGTACGCTGGCCGTGAGCTAAAGCCAAATTTAGTCTAAGATTATATACTACGATTAAGATAAGATTAAAGTCTTTATTTATTTCTTTTCCACGAAATATGTACTTAACCGCTACGTTCGTGTATAAATCGTTTTTTTCTCAATTACGTTTTATATATACGAATAATTCGATTATTTTATTTACTATGAAATTATGATTTTAACATTATAAATTATTAATTAAAAGCATTTTAACAATTAATAATTAAAAGATATTTTAATTGAAAGTAAAGTACTTACATTCAAAATTATTTCCAGTAATCGGGCTGTCAGGCATACGATTGGTTAACCGTTTTTAACCGTGATCGGTTACTGTGGATCGACATATTGTCGCCAACGTTTCGATTCTCCCTTCGGCGATCTTCTTCAGGCCGTCACCTGAAGAATACCCGACAGGAATACCCGATACCTGTCTCAGGTAGAAGCAACCGTGATATTGTTGGACATAAAAGTAGAAGGAACCGTGTATACAAAAGGACAGTTATCGGGTATTGTCCGGCGAACATCTGCCGCTACTGTTTTCGCGTACTCTGTCGTTTTTTGGCGGCCCGAAGATCCCCGAGGTGAGAATCGAAACGTTGCCGATAAGATGTCGATTCACACCAACCGACCACGACATAACACCCCGGTTTTTGGAAACATTTTTGAATATATTGACACCGGCCGCGCAAGCTTTAGACAAAAGTTAAAGTACTTACATATTTCAAGTACCCGGAAAGCAAAACAAAATTTTTTTTCACATTCTTATTTTTTAATTAAATATTAAAATGCAAGATTTTCTCTTTACAGCAATATATAATACATAGGGGTTTAAAGTCTTGTTTCATATTTAAATAAATTTTTGAAATATACCTTACACACAGTAACGAGTGACGTTGAACCAGCACATGGATTGTGCCCATGGTGCAAGTACAACAGGTCGATGCATGACAATACAGAATATAGTCACAAACACAGTACGTCACCTGCAATTATTATGTCTCAAATCAACCCTATTTTTACAGATTTATCTAGTGAAAATCTTCTAAATAAATGCCTTCATGGGAAAACTCAAAACATGAATGAGAGCGTGAATCACATAATTTGGACACGGATTCCAAAATCAACATTTGTGGGCCTTGAGAGCGTGAATCACATAATTTGGACACGGATTCCAAAATCAACATTTGTGGGCCTAGAGACACTTCAATTTGGTGTTTCAGATGCACTGGCATACTACAATGACGGCAATGCTATTAAATGCTTAGCTTTTGAGAAACTGGGAATTAATCCTGGTATTCGGATGGTTAACGCATTGAAAA
Source organism: Magicicada septendecula (assembly GCA_034769895.1). Taxonomy (NCBI): domain Eukaryota; kingdom Metazoa; phylum Arthropoda; class Insecta; order Hemiptera; family Cicadidae; genus Magicicada; species Magicicada septendecula. The sequence continues at coordinate 80,296,284 of CM068368.1, read as the reverse complement.
TGCTTGATGAAGAAAGGATACGCACTTTGGACAAAGCTATATCAGAGTATGAAAAAAAAGTCTAGACAGCAAAGAACATTAAAAAGAAACAAGAAGAAGAACTTAGTGATTCCCCAGACAATAACCTAGGAATGTTCTATAAGTCAACTGAAATATAAAGTTATTATAAAGTACGTTTTTTGTTTTTCTTGTTTTTCACAGATTCAATTTTTTCAGGAAAAGGAACATTTTCTCAAAAACTATTTAATCAATCTTGTTGAAACTTTAACAGGATATTTACTGTACAAAGACACGTATTTTAACATGTTGTTTTTAAAAAATAAGATGTAGAACTAATTTTATTTTATTTATAGTCAATTTTTTTCTTACATTAACGTAGATGAGAAAATAATTTTTTTGGGCGAAATAAAACTTCAATTTAAAAACAATGCCGTTAAAATATGTAAAAAGGATCCATCAGATAGTACAACAAATTTGATAGAGTTAGCGCAAGTAGTTCCTGAGAAAATGTTCCTTATGTTACCATTAACTGGTTTAAGGATTCCGGGCACCCTTAAATTAGGCAACTGAATCATATTATTTACTGTTTTATTTATCATGCTTAACCCTATTACCGTTCAATGGTGTCGGGTACATTACATTACAGTTCATTACTTTTAGTCAATATCATATAACATATATTATAACTCAATCAATACCTCACACATATATACGCCTGCATTATAATACAGTCAATAGATTACATTAAATTTCAAACTTTTACGAACTTTGTTAAAGTCATGCCTCATTAGACCGTGTTAAAGCCGGGCTATTAGGCCGTGGTATAACGCTGTTAATCTGAACAGACTTTTCGGCCCACAATTCGCAGGCCACCTTCAGTGTAACGATTAAAAGGTTACTGGTACTTTGTTCGCCAGTTTCACAGACCATGGCTTAAACGACTGTTCAAATCAACAGCATTAGACCAAGGCCTAACAGCCCGGCACGAGTCATAACTTTAGGCCAAAATGTCAGTTCAAATCAACAGCGTTATTAGACCACGTCCTAATATCCGGTAAAGAGTCACAAATTTAACAGAATTGACGCCAGCCTTGAGAGTCTAAGGACATCTTTTACAACCTTCTCCCTCTCTTTTTATCTTTCACTAACTTCTTCGCTTCTCTTCATGCTATCCTTTCTTTTCTAAAATTTTAGAAATTATTTGGAGTTTTTGTTATTGGAGCATTTAACTGAATTAATTATGCGTATTTTATTAATGCATCGTGTTCTCCTATTTTTTAAACTGACTTTCCATTTCAAAATACCGGTGTCGATCTGTAGGTATACATTATCAAAACGCACAATATACAAATAAACAAACTTACAAATCTTCCAAAAATACCACTACGCCGATATCAGTGTAGGCCTATCGTGTCTCCACACCGATCTGTTTTCAGCCGTTCAGGCCGCACATCTCCATCCTAAGTTTCTTTCCTTTTGAATTTCTCGTTACGCGATCATTCAGGTCTGCCATGCACTCTTTTCATTGCTAATTACGTTTTCAGACTGAGTCTAGGAGTCCACGCGAGGTCATTCATTGTTAGGTGATGATCGAACTATCTCAGTTGTCTCCCTTCAATTATGTCTCTAATATAAAACAATTTCCAGTTTCCGTATATGTAGGTCTAATTCTTGTTTGACTTTTTTTTTTTTACCCAATTAATCAACAGAAAATACGTGACATTAGGTGTTTAAATTGTTTTTATCTGAGATTAAGTAAATTTAGTGACTAGTTTATTATTATTATTATAGAAGACATAATATTATGCGATACGTGAACAGTGCAGATTTCGATTACCGTTTTTGCAGACAAGGTTTGTTGAATCAAACGCAAGATTTGTTTACGTGATAAAATACAATTTGTAATTTCTTATTGACTCTGATTGGATTTTATTTAATCGACTCTCGGAATCATCAGCACCCATATGCCAACATATTATTATTACGATATTACAATACTATATTTTCACGCACAAAAATTAAGCCTCAAAACACTAAAATAAAACACAAATTTTCTTGAAAAAATGCATAAAAAAGGTTGAAACAAATTAAATCCTCAGTTTAGGATACACCGTAGAAAACCATGTAACCGTGCGAAACCACTCTCTCTCTTTCTCTCTCTCTCTCTCTCTGTACGCTACATCTAGCATACAGAATATGCAGGGAACGCAGTGAAGAGAAGTTTAATATAGGTGAAATCAACGAATACGTTACATATTCAGTACTATACTAGATACAAATATTTCTGTACTATTTATAGACCAAAGTTTTTAAACAATTTTTTTTTAGTTAGAGCATTGTAATGCACATGTAACTCTATTCAGACTGTTCTCATTAGGTTGCAAAGTAAATAAAACAAAAACAATTTTTCACCGTTCTTTCGCTGAAGCGAAATTTTAATAATTTTCGAGCAGAAAGTCAACAAACCAAAAGCTACTGAACAGGAAACATTTTAATTTTTGTACAACTTTGAAAAATTGAAGCGTCCTGAGCTTTGGAAAAATTTAGAAGCATATTGTGTTAACAGGCTTCATGGAATGCTCAGTTACTATTATTTTATTTAAACAAAATACATAATAATTATAAACTTCTCCTCTTCTTTAACTTCCCTGTTAGGACTCTGTCCTGTTCTGTAACATCGGTCCTACATGCTGTCACTCCACCTCTTCCTTGGCTGACCAATGCTCCTCTTGGTGTTTGGTTGGCTATCTCTTGCCTTTTTCACTAGCCTTGTGTCATCCATTCTCGATATGTGTTCATTCCATAACCTTCTTCTTTCGGCAATCCAATAATTAATTAATATCTGTTATCTTACACGTTTCTCTTATACTATTGTTTGGCAACCTATAGTACATTGCCTTTCCTAGTACTCTCCGTAATACAGTCATTTCTATAGTTTGTCGTTTTCTTTGAGTTGCTGCTGTATCAGGCTTGGTCTCTGATGCATAGGATATTGCTGGATGCATTGTGTTTTTGTAAATCCTAGTTTTTGCTTCTTGTGTGAGGTATTTATTATTCCATATAAGGTTATTCATGCATCCAGCAATTCTTCTTGCTTTCACCAATTGATATTCCATTTCTTCATCTGCCCTATTGTTACTTGTAAGTCTAGTTCCTAAGTAGTCTATCTGCAAATTATTAACTGAAAGTCTATTTTTTGTGGATTGTTTGATAAAATCAGATGTTGTTTTTCAACTCAACTATGATTGTAGGTATCTGAGAAAACATTCCGGTTTAAAAATAATAGACGGCTTTAGCGTAGCAGATACTTCCTTCCTTGAATGCAAACGGCACTTCTCTAAACGGCAGTATCTGACTTTTACAATTTACTTCGGTGGTACATAAAGGCTATTCGTATACACCTGCCGCCACTTCTCGGATCGTACTATGGCACCTTTACCTGTCGAAAGTCCTTCAGTCGACAATCCTCTGGCTGCCACGGCGTCTTTAACATCCAACGTTCCGCCTCGCCCACGGCTGCAACTGCTTGATGAGTCTGCTAGTCAGGAGCCGACTAAGGGCCATCATACCCTTCGCCGCTTTGTCCACTGTACGCATAATCTGCTCAAAAAAGCTCAATTTGGAGTCGATCATCACTCCAAGATACTTCACCGCTCGTTTTAACTCGACCACTTCGTCTCCGACTAAAGTAATAATAATAACGATAATAACAACGATAACAATTATAATAATAGTTATTTACTGGCACTTAATATTTTCGTAATGAATAAAAAAAATCAGTAAAAGCTAGTCACAACAACTAGTTTATCTCAACTGAGGAATTAGCAAGTTGTTAAAAAATTTATTTTTAATTATTTTTTATTAGGCTATTTGTTGGTTAAATTGATGTTGGCGGCTTTTCCCTTTATAACTGTAGTTTATAATGATATTAACTGTAAAGAATGTTTATACCATAATATCAATTTAGATAAACGTGTACTTGAGCAAGGACTCATTAACAACATTAAGATTATTAACATTTATTCACTAGCGGATGTGCGCTGAAAATACAGTATTTTTTATGGAAGATGAGCAACAACAAATTTTTTTTTGCAACAAGCGATATGAGAGAGTAGCCTAAATTAAATTTAAGAAAATATTGCATTGCATAAAAAGCAGATACAGTAGTAAAGTATAAAAGCAGTATTTATATACCTATACTGACGGGGATCCCACAGCTACTGCCGCATCCCGCATGTCAGTTTCCATATCAACTTATTCTGTGTATCTTCATTCTTCAGATTCGTTTCTTCCATACTCCTTTCGATCCCTTCTATCGATTTAAATCTAGATCTGCCTCTTTTTCTTCTGTTGCTAGGTCTGTATTTGAACACACTCACAGGTAGTCTTTCTTCACTCATACTCATTAGGTGTCCATACCAGGAAAGCTGTTTACGTTTTATATCTTCTATCACAGTTTCTTTTCTATTTGTTCTTTCCCTTTTAATACACTTTTATAAAAGTAGTAAGTGTATTTAAACTTCCTTCATATTCAGTATTCTGATATTTGTATCTATAAACAAATTGACGTAAATAATGAACCTGCTAAAACGATAAAAGGTAAAGATATTTTTCTTTGATAATCTAAGATTCAAGGTTAGGAGTAGACCACGGAAACGTATGCCTAATAAAGAAAAGGAGAGAGCATATATGATTTATTTAAGGACGAAGAAGAAGGAACAGAAAAATATCAACAGCTACTACTCGAGAACGATTAATGCGAAGCCTGGGATCAGAAAATACTGGTGGCAGGGCGGAGTCTAAGTAGTTTAAATATGCTCAATGACAAACTTTAAATAACTGGTGGACGACGAGGAAATTCACGAAATCAATGAGATTTATGTGTTTACTGAGATTTTGAGAAATCTTGCTCGAGCAGGAGCAGTGGCGTATCTAGAATGTGGCCTTGAGGGATGTCGGGTCCGGTCGAATCGGCTTCATACAAAAGAAAGAACAAGTTAAGACTAATCAACATTACTATATCTCTAAAGTGGTCGAAAAGCATGTGATAACGTCCTGAAATCAATCCCATTACAGTAAACGGTAATAACACAATAAAAATACGCGTTACTGAAACATTGTTTCTCCTCCTGATAGTTCCTATCCGTTTCGGTTGTTGGATATCGTACAGGCTGTTTTAACTTTCTGCACTGCTGTACGGAATAAGTCAGTTGTATTCATGCCAAACCAGGTCCTCACATTTCTCAGCCATGATACTCTCGGTTGCCCAACTCCTCTGTTTCTAAGTACTTTTCCCTGTAGTGTGGACTACAATACGTAAAATCTCTGTTCATTTCTCATGAGATGTCCCAGATACTGAAGCTTTCTTATCTTCACTGTGTTAATAACTTCCCTTTCTTTCTTCATCTTTATAAGAACTTCAACATTAGTTATATGTGCTGTCCACGAAATGCTGAGTAAACATTGTTTACAAGATACTTATTGACTGAATTGATTTTCCTGTATTTTATATTTCAAACGTATACGCAAATGCTGTGTAATAAACTTATTTTTAGACTTAAAAAAGAGTTACTATCTTAAAAACACCTGGAAAAATAATAAAAAAGCCTAAAAATTAAGAGATTAAACAAATTCGTCAACTTTTTTCGACCCGTTGGGGCGAGGGGTCCGGTCCCGTTCGTTCCCCCCCCCCCAGTAAATAGGCCCCAGGAGGGGCTACATAAGACGTAAAGTTATGAACTAATGTCAGCGTCCGGATTCAAATATAACATACTAACACACACTCAGGCATGAAAGAACTCTACTGCAAAATTATGCAGAAACAATCGATAAATGTCGTCCGCAGAAGAAACCACTGCAAAATAAGACAACATTGTAAATGAAAGAAGTGTCAATCAATATTCAAGTTGATAAGGATTGCTGATTTCTGTTAAAAATATTTAAGGATTTCTTAAAGACTTAATGTAAGGAAAAATAAAAAAATACACTATTTTCGTTAAAAAATTGGGAAATATATTCTACTCATGTATACGTTAGTTGAAGAACTACGTAAAGAATGCACCATACAGTTGAACTGACAACGATAAAATCATTAAAAAAAAAGAACGTAAAACACACTGCATTTTTAGCAGATTAAATTTCGTAATTATATTTAAAAAAATAACTTGATGTTATTTTTCTACAAGATAAACTAAATAAATATTTTTTTCTAACACGCTGATTTTAAATTATATGAAAACTTTTAATTTACTCTATATATTCTAATTGCTCAACATCGAAAATTAGGTTTTTAATTCGTGTTTTAAAAACGTCTTAATGGATATCGATTAATTATATATACCGTACATTATTTACCGATACCACATTCTCGTTATGTCAGGGGTGCCCACAGCATGGTGCAATGGTGCAAGTCGCACCAGTGGAATTTTTAGGGGGGGGGGATTTATATATATGCAAAATTAAATTGTGTTTAAAAATTTAGTCGGTTTTTTAATTTTATTATTAAGCCTTCCCTGCCATTAATAATAATCTTTTTCCTTTCATAACCTCTTGTTGGAAATAGAAGTTACGTGAATTTAAGCCAGTTGCATAACCAGGGGCTCAATTACTCCTTTACTAGCGTCGTAAATCAAACGAATCAGTGAAGAAAAAGACTGCAATTACAAAATCAAGTTAGATTATCTTCATAAGGCCTAATGTACTACTAATTATGTTAGGCCAGGTTTGACCAGGCTTTTACATTTCTCATAATTTAGTTACTGATTAGGCATACTAGAAAACGTATTGGTATTGACAAAAAGAATAACAATAGTTTTTTTATTCCAATAATTGCTTAAATGGCTTTAGTGTTTCAAAAATGTCATGATAAAGCCCCAAGATCCACCTTTAACTGGGGGTATTATAACCGATCATACAACCGTATTATGATCGGGGGGGATCATAATACGAAATCAAATTTGGGGGGGATTGCACCATGGCCTTTGGGGGGGACGGGCACCTCTGCTCGTTATAAATATGTTTAGGATTTAGGTTAACATTAATACAACGAAGGTATTTAGTAAACATCTCATTATGTGGAATACAAACGAATTTAATTGGTAGTTAAATGGCTAATTTATTTTGTTAAACTGCCACATTACCTGAAGCACGAACGAGGAAGACGCGTACCAGGAGAACGTTATTGCCGCGGTGTATACAATGATATTTACGTATAGGACAGATATGAGGTACGGTATTTTATCCGCTCGGAGCAAGCAATATTGGAAGGATGCCTGCTGGCAACGTAACGAAATACAGTGCGTCCTGTCCTGGCCTTTACACAAACACACGTTTTCTGTTGTTTTATATGTTATACGTATTTACAACGGGTAAAAAATAATTTCCGAAACGCGAGATGGCAGTCCTTTGATATTCTATATCACTTAGTCAAGTGCGATAGAGTAATTTAACCAATTTTACTTTCGAAGCAATTGTCATTTTACACTTTTCTCTGTAGGCTACAAGCAATATCGGTCTTGTCATTGCCACAATTCTACGTACAGTGGAACTCGCGAATAACGAGCTCGCTTATAACGAGAACTCGGATGTAACGAGAAAAAGTACGAGATTTGTTTGGTTTTGTATCTTAGTAATGCTAACACTGTTCAACAACAAAAACGTTTCCTGCTTGAAAGTAGCAATTTTATATTCTATTTGAGTTATAAAAAACTAATTTAATCTTTAAAATTGTTAGTTATCTTTTATTTTCAAGATTCAACAGTTTAAGTATAACTGTTGAAGTATAGTCCAAGTTTAAGTATAGTTATGGGAATTTTTGTTTTAAATTGGGAAATTTAATTTTTTGCGGTTGGCAAATCTGTCTGAGATCACTGTTCTTGTCATTTAAGGTTAGTTTTCGTCTGACTGCATTGTAAGGTTAATGAGTGTTGTAGCATAACAGAATTTTCACCTTAAAACTAACTTAATACAACATTAAAAAAGGAAAAAAGAAGAAACTATCAGTAGTGAGTGATAACTAAATGGTTAAAAATGAATTAAATAAGCTGATCATTATAGTCAATAAAATGTTAAAAATAAACTCTATAACAAAGAAAACTCTTGGTCCAAATAAAAGAAACCATCTATATAAAACCCCAGTACATCATCAGTATACCCAGTAGGATAGGGAGCAGTAAATGAAAAAATAATCAAGGACAACTCATTAAATTAATGACATCAGAGGACCTAAAATACAAAAAATAATAAAATACTCATAGAATAAGAAATAAGGAACAGACTATTTCAAGCTTCATGCAAAGAATGCAGAATGAGGAAAGACTATTCCCAAAATCCCATGAAGGACATGTACCAGTTAGGTAAATTTAGAACAATGACAAAACTTAAACCCAGTAACCCAAGTTACAGGATACATTACAAAAAAAGTAAAGATTGTAAAGTAAATATAAAAATAACTTAAGAATAAAGAATAGCATGTTAGCTAGAAGGAGTAAAAGACTACCATAGTGTAAACTCAGAATAAAGACTACCATTAGAGTAGGTAATAAAAGTGTTTAGATAGAAGGAGTCAAAGACTACTATTAAGAGTAGAGAAAAGTGAAATAATATAATAAAACATAATGAGCATTAAAGACTACCATTAGTGTAGAAAATAAAAAGTGTTTTACAATAATAAACATAAGAGTAAAAGGCAGCAAATAACTGCAATCTATTAATTATAAGAGTGTTTAAATATAATATATAACGATTGTAATAAAAGACAGCAAATGACTGCAAATATATTAATTATAAGAGTGTTTAAACATAATATATAAGGATTGTAGTAAAAGACAGAAAGGGACTGCAAATATTATTAAGTATAAGAGTGTTTAAACATAATATATAACGATTGTTGAATAGTAACATAGATAGGAAACCATGAACTTACCATAGATGTAATGGAATATGTTAAATATAGAATGTTTTGTTATGATTAAATACTATAGTTAAAAAGGATAGACATAAGAGGTTTTTATTATAAATAAATAATGTAGTGGAAGATGCTACATATAGAATGTTTGTTATGATTAAATAAGGTAGTTAAAAATAATAAATATAAGATGTTTTATTATAATTAAATAATATAAATGAAAATGATAGATTACAAGATGTTATGTTATAATTAAATGATATTAATTAATGTTAAAATTTTGTTAAGGTAGAGAAGGCAAGAAGGTAATATTGATATATTTTTGAATTGTAAACCATAGACATAATAAGGAAACAAAATAGTTAAAAAACCAATAGCAAAGCAAAACCGTATTTTAGGCCAAAATCAACTTTTATCATATAATCCAATCCAAGAGGATATAATAAATAAAACTGTATAAATTTAACAGAGATTAGTCAATTTAAAATAAAGATATTTAAATATAATCATCACAGAAATACAAAATAGTAAATGTAATGATCAGAAGATAAAATTAACTTTATTGGAAATGTGTAATATAATGCCTAACCAGGGACTCACTACAAATAAAATGTGAATTAATCAGTATTAGAGTGTTATAACAACAAATTGTTAAAAACAAAGTATAATGATGAAAGAAGTAAAATTATTTAAGGAAAATGTTAACTCAAAATGAATTGTAAACCATTTAATTTATAATTAGGTGAAAAATATTAAGGCCTATAAGAAATGTCAATTTTAAGCTTATTTGAAACCAAATTAGGTCATGTTGTATATTGAATTATGTAAAATTGGAACGGGAATATTGCTAGGTATTTAAATTTTCATAAAATTAACAAATAATTAAGCTATAGCAATAAAATAGGAAAAAATGTCATATATTTTTATAAGATCAGATCTAAGCCAAGGCGAACAGCTGATTCCAGACAATGGGGAAGGAGAATAAGATATTTCGGAAATTACTACATGAAACGACGATTTAAGGCATCAGTTGATTGTTAAACGTGAACCTGAACGGATGAGACGTACAGAAGGAAGATCCAAGAAGTATAAATTATTTGAAGAAAAATGAAAGTGTAACACAAAATTTTACTACAGAGGTTATAAACCGAAACTTAATATAAAACGAACTTAAACAATAACAAAGTGAAAACGAGTTGCAGATATAATACGGTCTAACACCAATGCACTAAGAATCATCCGGCATATTGAAATTATTCATTTAACACCGATTTCAATGGAATGACGAACTCAACCAGATTTGAACACGGAACACGACACAAATAATCCTGCACCAAACTACATCGCCGAGTAGAATAGAACACTACAACCAATTATCCAGAGGGACTACATCATCGCAGATGAAAATATCCGACATTATATTTGAGGGAGAAGAAAGAACTAGGAATCGGCGTGGTTGGCGAAATCCGAAGTTGATGGCCGCCATATTTCTAGTTTGCATAGGGAGACGTACACGGCCACTTGGAATCATCGACGACGTGACGTCATACACTGCTGTCTGGTTCGAAAAATTTCTTTATTAAATGACATTATTTTCTGAGATATGTTACTTTTACGTAATAGTATTTAAATTTTGTATTAATTTAAGTACTGTATCTTGTGACTTGCCCTTCTCTGACCATTTCGACAGTTCAAAGAACTCTATTAATTAATTTTTGTAATTTCATGTATTTGTCTAGTGACACAATCGACCTGTGAGTTGAGTCTTAGCCGCAGCATAATCGATGTGCGTAAGATTGTCGCACCGCTTTTAAAAAATAAACATCAGAATTGTTCTAAATACTCGTTTTCCTGATTATTTGAGTTAATTAAATTAATACATTTCATTCCTAACTTCATTTAGGAGTATTAACGAAGGAATCAAGAAGAAGAAGAAAAAGAGCTGAGCTAGAAGAGATACACTTCGACCCAGCTGGACATAATCCGATTAACACTGTGAAACAAATATTTCGTCACGAAGTATTACACAAATATTAATTCATAGTTTAATTAGTCGAACGATAATAATAATCAATATAATATAAAACAATTAAATAATTAAAAAATTAAATAAATAAATAAATAAAATTTTATAAGAAATTTTTTTTTATAAATTAATAAACTATAAAATTTTTTTTTATCAACATAAAATTATATTATTTGTAATTTGGTTTTATTACAGTGTTAGTAATATTTTATTTTTTTCATTATATTGTGTCTAGAAACTGTGAAAATATCTCGGAAATGCTGACAACTTTTGCTATGTAGGCCCATGTGGTGAAGTGACATTTTCTGCTAGAAACGGCCTACAACACAGCTAGTAAAAACAGCATACTTTAATTACTTTGGAGTCAAGGTAGGGGATCAAGACAAGTTATGGGCGCCTTACGTTTGTTGCAATACATGTTCAGTCAATCTTCGTAGTTGGTTGACTGGAAAGAGACGTTCAATGAACTTTGGTGTAACGATGATATGGCAAGAACCAACAAATCATGTAAATGACTGTTATTTCTGCATGACACTGCTTTTGCATGATGGTATTTCAGAGAAAAAAATTGAACTGTAGAATATTCGAACATTCCATCAGCTATTCGTCCCGTCCCACATAGTGATGGTCTTCCGGTGCCTAACCCTCCACAAGACTATCAAATGCTGCCAGATAATGACGAAGACAGATCAAGAGATGTTGTAAGTGAGCCTACTACGTCACAAGATAGCGACTCTGATCCACAAAATGATCTGAGTGAGCCAAACAGACTTACATAGGGTGAGTTAAACAATCTGGTTTGAGACTTAAGCCTCCCTAAAGACAAAGCCGAGCTATTAGGATCTAGGGTTGAGCAATGGAATCTTTTGTCACCTGATGTTACAGAGATAGACAAAAGGATTTCATGCCATATTTTAAAAAGAAAAACAATCTTGTTGCATGCTGTGATGTTAATGGTTTCATGAATATAGAGTATAAAAAACCTTTGAATATTGAGTGTAACTCTGAAGAATGGAGACTATTCATAGATTCATCAAAATTGAGCTTAAAAGCTGTTTTGCTTTATAATGGCAACACTCTACCCTCTATTCCTGTGGATATGAAGAAATCATATGACAATATGAAATTACTTTTGGATGGTATCAAGTACGAGGTACATAAATGGCAGATCTGTGGGGATTTGAAAGTTGTAGCTTTACTTCTCGGCATGCAGTTGGGGTATAACAGAACAGCTGTTATTTTATGTGAATGGGACAGCTGTGCTAGGAAGTCTCACTACAAAATAAAACAGAAGACTATGCTCTGGAGAAAAAAATGTTACAAACAATCCTCTAGTTGACAGAAGCAATATTATACTGCCTCCTTTAACTATCAAATTAGGTTTGATAAAGAATTTTGTAACATGGTGAAAGATTTCACGAAGAGGCATGGAGAAGAGGTATTAGGGCAAATGGACGTGCAGATTACTGCTGGACATTAGCAAGGGATGTTCCAGACCAAGACAACAAGCTGCAAGCTAAAAAGAAGCGTTCGGAAACGTAAAAGCAATAAATAAGAACAGTAATAATGAACAATTTTAAAAACAATATTATCTTTTAAAGAATTAATTTTCTTTTCTTTAACAATTTAAAAATTTTATAAACATTTTTATGTAAATTCATTTTTTTATATTGTATAAACTAAAATGTTCAAATTTTATTTCTTGTTCTGGAGATTGTAACTTCGTATATACTAAGAACAGTATATCAATAAAACAGGAGGTAAAAAAGTTTTTGTCGCTTATATTATTTTTTCTTACCCAATAAACAATCAAAATCAGCTAATTTCAGTCAGGAAAGAAAATAATGATTTTTTGTTGTTGTTGGCTAGTGTAATTAAACTCGCTTTTAACGAGTAAGAACGCATTAGAGACTTGGTTATAACGAGCATTTTGTCGCAGGATTGTTCAAGGTCTAAAAAAGATCGTTACAATACACCATTTTAAACATTTGTTTAAAATCATTAACACAATTTAGTGAAAATAATAATGTGAGTGATGAATTCGTGGAATATTTAAATAAATTACAAAACTGTTTTGATATCTACAGATAGAAAATTAGTAAACAAACAAAAATAGATTACTTTTTTAAGGTTAATTAAGTTCTGTGTGCGAAATATAATTTTGACGATTCCATTTAGAGTGAAGAACAAAAGGACAAACAAATTAGAGTGAATTTTCTTTTAATTTAAAAATAAATATTGTACATGTGGCATGGAAAGTTTCGCGTTTTGTCAGATAAAAGGCTGATTTTTGGTAATTTTTACTACACAGTTACTTTTTACTATATTTTGCGAATGAACTATACGCCAGTATTCAGCAAAGAATGTTAGCGTCTAAAAAATGTTTAACGTCTAAATTTCACTGTTAAGCGTAGAATGTAAAACATGTTAAAATTTTATTGTTTAAAGCCTCTTCTATAGTAGACTTTTTTATTGTGTGTTCGATAATAACGGTATAAAAATGTAGGTTTGCCAGTCGACAACTCGGATGTAGCGAAGACCCGGTTTTAACGAACACATTTGTACATTTGTCCAGTCCCTTCAATCTCCTTATAAGCAAGTTCCACTGTATTTATATTCTGTATTATAAAAGTATCAACACGACTGTCATTATGCAACCGATTAAGAAATTAAACAAACATTTAGTTATTTATTTTTTTTTAGATGATACCCAATAAAATATCAGCTGTACAATATTTACTGTACATTCTTCATTTTATGAATAGTTCTTCAAATATTAAATATTTCTGCACGTAAAATTTATCATTGTATTTTCAGCTTATATTTGGAATATTTTTTAAAACTAAATATTTACAAATATAATTTAGCCACGCATTGTACATATAATAAACATCGATTTCCCGACATTCAAAATATGAAGTTAATTAAAAACATACAAAAAGGTCATAAAATGAATATTCGGTAGAATATTAATATTTACAAATACAGAAACAATAATTTACTAATTAAAGAACAAGGTCAAGTAAAAACAAAACAAGACGATCCATTTAAAATTATAAATACATTAAAATAAATTAAATATAACATAAAATATTTCTAATATAACCGTCAAACGCCCGATTAAGTAAATAAACATTAAAACATTCGATAAGTTAAAGCAAATTAAATCTATAATTTGTTTATATTAAATTCGATTATTCGTTACTTTGTTGTATTGAAATCGAATAATTCGATTATTTGTTAATTCATTTACAAATCCCTGATGATACTGATATTATCAGTGATATAAAGGTACGTTAGGTGAACATACGATAATAAATTTTACTTGCAGACATATTTAATATCTGAAGAATTATTCATAATATAGAAAACCTGAAAGAAATATTGGAAAGTTATGTACAAAATATTAAACAATAACTTATATTTTATCATCATTATCATCATCATCATCTTCTGCAAGGATTAAACCAAGGACGTTTTGTTCCGGTCTCAAACAGGTAAAGATTAGAGCTGGTCACTCTAGCGCTTCCTCGGGCGTCCCACACCTCTCCGTCCCCTCGGCCTATAGTTCCATAGTTGTTTGGGGATGCTGCAGTCGTCCACTCAGTAAAGATGTTTCCACCAAATCAGCCGGTACTGGGCAATTCTGTCGCGTATACTCATAATATCCAGTTCCTGCCGTAGGCCTATATCTGTGTTTCTCCTATGATCACGGAGAGTATACCCTGCCACGTGCCTGAGGAATCTCATTTCAGCCGCTTGGATGCGACTGGCCTGGCCTTTCGTTGAAGTCCAATTCTCAGACCCAGAAAGAAGTGTGGGAAGGGCCATCACCTTGTAGAATTTTAGGCGTGTTTCTTTACTTGCTGACATAAGAGTTCGTCTGATGGTCCCGCACATAAGGTTGAACATATGCCATTTATTTCAGCTCTTTGATATTAAGACGCACCATAAACCGTAGGTAACGTATTCCAACATAATGACGTGTTTCGACTTAATCAATTGTTTCTGTATTTTAATCATTATTTGGCCAACTTTTGTGGTACAAGGACGTGACAGGTCTCAATTTGAAAACAAAGTAATCTTTCTTTGACATACGAATTAGTTTTTTCTGAACAACGTTTGAGTTTTTGAGTAAATCAACGTTAAACTAATGACTGAAATATCGGTATGGAGAACCATACATGACTTCCATGTTCTAAGATTTATATTTAAAATCATATTCGAAATGAAATATTTCCATAGAAACTACGTCTTTCTACTTATTGCTTCAGCATTAACCACAGTGCTGTTTAAGTATATCATTATTAGAACTATATAAAACTATATTTGTTGAGTCTGGCATGTGACAGTGTTGGCTGCACCCGAACTATGTAGTTTTATATATGTGACCATCGTATAAGTGTATACGTGTTTTAATATTATACATATGTTTTCAATGCAAAAAATTTTAATATTAACGTGACGAAGTATAGCAACGGATTTTCTGAGGATGGAGCATTGAAGAGCTCCGAAACGCGTCAAGTAACAAACAACAAGGAAAATAAGTCACAAGACGGAAATAAGGTAAATTTATAATCACAGTACTGTGGTCACTAACGTATACCACCTCACGGATTCGCACTCGATTTTCACCGATGATGGCAGTCGATGGCACTGCCGAAAAGTCTGGTTTTGCAGAAAACATTGGACTACGGCTAAAGAGCCCGGGAAGCAATTTTAACAAAAAAACTACTTCTTTGTTGCCGATAACGTAGTACACATATAAAAAATTCTCCCCTCCACCTTCAACTATAATTTTTAATAATAGAAAATTACCCCCACCCCGTTCACCTAAACTCTTCATTTATAGATATTTCATCTACGTTTCTACAGTGGATTACTATGAGCTTCTTATCAGGATACTTTATTTATAAAAATTAAGTACTTTACTCTTGTTAAATCATAAAATGTTTCAGGTAAACTACCCCTTTCTCTTAACCGATCTTCTCCAAAATCAATATACCTTCCGTCCTCTACAATTCAGGGATGCATGCAAAAAAATATTTGATTCTGTTTGAATGTGCGGCAGTTATCGTTCGTCATGGAAACATTTCTCTTGTTACAACATAAAATGTTGCAGGTAAACTACCCCTTTCCCTTAATCGATCTTCACCAAAATCAACAGACCTTGAGCTCTCTGCAACTCAGGAAAGGGTGCAAAAAATGATTTGATTCTCTTTGAATTTTCGGCAGTTATCGTTCGTCATAAAAAAATTACCCTTTTTACTTCCATATTCCTTAAGGAATGGAAGTATGGTGATGGCAAAAAAAATCGTGTTCGAGATTATTGCAGATTCTGATTCTACTACACTCAAAACATGAAAAAAAGTCGTTTTCCGAAAAGTGTCTGTGTGTCTGTCTGTCTGTCTGTCTGTGTGTCTGTAGATTTTTTTTCTATGGCAAACGATAACTGCCGCAAATTCAAACAGAATCAAATAATTTTTTGCATACAGCCCGGTTTTGCAGAGTTCTCGCGACCTATTGTTTTTGGTGAAGATCGGTTGAGGGAAAGGGGTAGTTTACCTGCAACGGTTTTTTTTTAGCAAGGGAAATTTTGTTTGTTTGGCAAACGATAACAGCCGCAAATTCAAACAGAATGAAAAGATTATTTGCATACAGCCCTAAATTGTAGAGTTCTCAAGACCTTTTGTTTTTGGTGAAGATCGGTTAAGGGAAAGGGGTAGTTTACCTACAACGTTTTTTTAACAAGGGTATTTTCTATGGCAAACGATAACAGCCGCAAATTCAAACAGAATCAAATAATTTTCTGCATACAGCCCTGATTTGTAGAGTTCTCAAGACCTATTGTTTTTGGTGAAGATCGGTTGAGGGGAAGGGGTAGTTTACCAGCAACGTTTTTTATCATGCGTATTTTCTATGGCAAACGACAACTGCCGCAAATTCAAACAGAATCAAATAATTTTTTGCATACAGCCCTGATTTGTAGAGTACTCGCGACCTATTATTTTTGGTGAAGATCGGTTGAGGGGAAGGGGTAGTTTACCTGCAACGGTTTTTTTTATCAAGGGAAATTTTTTTTTTTTGGCAAACGATAACAGCCGCAAATTCAAACAGAATCAAATAATGTTTCGCATACAGCCCTGAATTGTAGATTTCTCAAGACCTATTGTTTTTGGTGAAGATCGGTTGAGGGAAAGGGGTAGTTTACCTGCAACGTTTTTTTAACAAGGGTATTTTCTATGGCAAACGATAACAGCCGCAAATTCAAACAGAATCAAATAATGTTTTGCATACAGCCCTGATTTGTAGAGTACTCAAGACCTATTGTTTTTGGTGAATATCGGTTAAGGGGAAGGGGTAGTTTACCTGCAACGTTTTTTTATCAAGCGTATTTTCTATGGCAAACGATAACAGCCGCAAATTCAAACAGAATGAAATAATTTTTTGCATACGTCCCTGAATTGTAGAGGTCTCAATGACTTTCGATTTTGGTGAAGATCGGTTAAGGGGAAGGGGTAGTTTACCTGCAACCTTTTACGTTTTAACAAGAGTAAAGTACTTGAAAATTTATTTAAACTTTTTGAAACAATGGTAATTGTTAAAAATAAAATAATTTTGTTGCCAGGCAATAAAATTATAATTTTTTCATTTTAATGTAATATAATATTTTTCATTTAATACAGCAATAAAAAGGCAGGTAAGACACAGCCTGGTTGTTTGGCTGAAAATGATTTTAAATATAAATCTTAGAATATGGAAGTCATGTATGGTTCTCCATACCGATATTTAAAACATAAAACGTTGCTGATAAGGTGAGGTATGCTGACAGGTATTGAGAACTCTACAATACAGGGCTGTATGCAAAACATCATTTGATTCTGTTTGAATTTGCGGCTGTTATCGTTTACAATAGAAAAAAATTACCCTTGATAAAAAACCGTTGCAGGTAAACTACCCCTTTCCCTTAACCGATCTTCACCAAAAACGACAGGTCTTGATTACTCTACAATTCAGGCCTGTATGCAAACAATTATTTGATTCTGTTTGAATTTGCGGCTCTTATCGTTTGCCACAGAAAACACCCTTGATAAAACAAAACGTTGCTGGTAAACTACCCTATTCCATTAACCGATCTTCACCAAAAACAATAGGTCTTGAGAACTCTACAATTCAGGGCTGTATGCAAAACATTATTTGATTCTCTTTGAATTTACGGCAGTTGTCGTTCGTCATAGAAAAAATACCCTTGTTAAAACATAAAACGTTGCAGGTAAACTACCCCTTTCCCTTAACCCATCTTCAACAAAATCAACAGACCTTGAGTTCTGTATAATTCAAAAAGCTATGCAGAAGAGTAGTTGATTCTGTTTTAATGTACGGCAGTTATCGTTCGTCATAAAAAAAATTACCCTTGATAAAACATAAAATGTTGCAGGTAAACTACCCTATTCCCTTAACCGATCTTCACCAAAACCAACAGGTCTTGAGAACTCTACATTTCAGGGCTGTATGCAAAATATTATATGATTCTGTTTGAATTTGCGGCTGTTATCGTTTGCCATATAAAATACCCTTGATAAAACAAAAAACGTGGCAGGTAAACTACCCCTTTCCCTTAACCGATCTTTACCAAAATCAACAGATCTTGAGAACTCTATAATTCAGGGCTGTATGCAAAACATTATTTGGTTCTGTTTAAATTTGCGGCTGTTATCGTTTGCCAAACAAACAAAATTACCCTTGATAAAAAAAGACCGTTCCAGGTAAACTACCCCTTTCCCTCAACCGATCTTCACCAAAAACAATAGGTCTTTAGTACTCAACGAATCAGGGCTGTATGCAAAAACCTATTTGATTCTGTTTGAATTTGCGGCTCTTATCGTTTGCCATAGAAAATACCCTTTTAAAACATAAAACGTTGCCGGTAAACTACACCTTTCCCTTAACCGATCTTCACCAACACCAATAGGTATTGAGAACTCTACAATACAGGGCTGTATGCAAAACATCATTTGATTCTGTTTGAATTTGCGGCTGTTATAGTTTACCATAGAAAAAATATCGGTATGGAGAACCATACATGACTTCCATATTCTAAGATTTATATTTAAAATCATTTTCAGCCAAACAGCCAGGCTGTGTCTTACCTGCCTTTTTATTGCTGTATTAAATGAAAAATATTATATTACATTAAAATGAAAAAATTATAATTTTATTGCCTGGCAACAAAATTATTTTATTTTTAACAATTACCATTGTTTGAAAAAGTTTAAATAAATTTTCAAGTACTTTACTCTTGTTAAAACGTAAAAGGTTGCAGGTAAACTACCCCTTCCCCTTAACCGATCTTCACCAAAATCGAAAGTCATTGAGACCTCTACAATTCAGGGACGTATGCAAAAAATTATTTGATTCTGTTTGAATTTGCGGCTGTTACCGTTTGCCATAGAAAATACGCTTGATAAAAAAACGTTGCAGGTAAACTACCCCTTCCCCTTAACCGATCTTCACCAAAAACAATAGGTCTTGAGTACTCTACAAATCAGGGCTGTATGCAAAACATTATTTGATTCTGTTTCAATTTGCGGCTGTTATCGTTTGCCATAGAAAATACCCTTGTTAAAAAAACGTTGCAGGTAAACTACCCCTCTCCCTCAACCGATCTTCACCAAAAACAATAGGTCTTGAGAACTCTACAATTTAGGGCTGTATGCAAATAATCTTTTGATTCTGTTTGAATTTGCGGCTGTTATCGTTTGCCATAGGAAATACCCTTGTTAAAACATAAAACGTTACAGGTAAACTACCCCTTTCCCTTAACCGATCTTCACCAAAATCAACAGATCTTGAGAACTCTACAATTCAGGGCTGTATGCGAAACATTATTTGATTCTGTTTGAATTTGCGGCTGTTATCGTTTGCCAAACAAACAAAATTACCCTTGCTAAAAAAAAACCGTTGCAGGTAAACTACCCCTTTCCCTCAACCGATCTTCACCAAAAACAATAGGTCGCGAGTACTCTGCAAATCAGGGCTGCATGCAAAAAATTATTTGATTCTGTTTGAATTTGCGGCAGTTATCGTTTGCCATAGAAAAAAAATCTACAGACACACAGACAGACAGACAGACAGACACACACACAGACACTTTTCGGGAAACGACTTTTTTTCATGTTTTGAGTGTAGTAGAATCAGAATCTGCAATAATCTCGAACACGATTTTTTTTGCCATCACCATACTTCCATTCCTTAAGGAATATGGAAGTAATATCGGTATGGAGAACCATACATGACTTCCATATTCTAAGATTTATATTTAAAATCATTTTCAGCCAAACAGCCAGGCTGTGTCTTACCTGCCTTTTTATTGCTGTATTAAATGAAAAATATTATATTACATTAAAATGAAAAAATTATAATTTTATTGCCTGGCAACAAAATTATTTTATTTTTAACAATTACCATTGTTTCAAAAAGTTTAAATAAATTTTCAAGTACTTTACTCTTGTTAAAACGTATAAGGTTGCAGGTAAACTACCCCTTCCCCTTAACCGATCTTCACCAAAATCGAAAGTCATTGAGACCTCTACAATTCAGGGACGTATGCAAAAAATTATTTGATTCTGTTTGAATTTGCGGCTGTTATCGTTTGCCATAGAAAATACGCTTGATAAAAAAACGTTGCAGGTAAACTACCCCTTCCCCTTAACCGATCTTCACCAAAAACAATAGGTCTTGAGTACTCTACAAATCAGGACTGCATGCAAAACATTATTTGATTCTGTTTGAATTTGCGGCTGTTATCGTTTGCCATATAAAATACCCTTGTTAAAAAAACGTTGCAGGTAAACTACCCCTTTCCCTCAACCGATCTTCACCAAAAACAATAGGTCTTGAGAAATCTACAATTCAGGGCTGTATGCGAAACATTATTTGATTCTGTTTGAATTTGCGGCTGTTATCGTTTGCCAAAAAAAAAAAATTTCCCTTGATAAAAAAAACCGTTGCAGGTAAACTACCCCTTCCCCTCAACCGATCTTCACCAAAAACAATAGGTCGCGAGTACTCTACAAATCAGGGCTGTATGCAAAAAATTATTTGAGTCTGTTTGAATTTGCGGCAGTTGTCGTTTGCCATAGAAAATACGCATGATAAAAAACGTTGCTGGTAAACTACCCCTTCCCCTCAACCGATCTTCACCAAAAACAATAGGTCTTGAGTACTCTACAAATCAGGGCTGTATGCAGAAAATTATTTGATTCTGTTTGAATTTGCGGCTGTTATCGTTTGCCATAGAAAATACCCTTGTTAAAAAAACGTTGTAGGTAAACAACCCCTTTCCCTTAACCGATCTTCACCAAAAACAAAAGGTATTGAGAACTCTACAATTTAGGGCTGTATGCAAATAATCTTTTCATTCTGTTTGAATTTGCGGCTGTTATCGTTTCCCATAGGAAATACCCTTGTTAAAACATAAAACGTTACAGGTAAACTACCCCTTTCCCTTAACCGATCTTCACCAAAAACAATAGGTCTTGAGAACTCTACAATTCAGGGCTGTATGCGAAACATTATTTGATTCTGTTTGAATTTGCGGCTGTTATCGTTTGCCAAACAAACAAAATTTCCCTTGCTAAAAAAAAACCGTTGCAGGTAAACTACCCCTTTCCCTCAACCGATCTTCACCAAAAACAATAGGTCGCGAGAACTCTGCAAAACCGGGCTGCATGCAAAAAATTATTTGATTCTGTTTGAATTTGCGGCAGTTATCGTTTGCCATAGAAAAAAAATCTACAGACAGACAGACAGACAGACAGACAGACACACAGACACACAGACACTTTTCGGAAAACGACTTTTTTTCATGTTTTGAGTGTAGTAGAATCAGAATCTGCAATAATCTCGAACACGATTTTTTTTGCCATCACCATACTTCCATTCCTTAAGGAATATGGAAGTAAAAATTACCCTTGATAAAAAACCGTTACTGGTAAACTACCCCTTTCCCTTAACCGATCTTCACCGAAAACGATAGGTCTTGAGAACTCTACAATGCAGGGCTGTATGCAAAATATTATATGATTCTGTTTGAATTTGCGGCTGTTATCGTTTGCCATACAAAATACCCTTGATAAAACAAAAACGTGGCAGGTAAACTACCCCTTTCCCTTAAACGATCTTCACCGAAAACAATAGGTGTTTAGTACTCAAGAAATCAGGGCTGTATGCAAAAACTTATTTGATTCTGTTTGAATTTGCGGCTCTTATCGTTTGCCATAGAAAATACCCTTTTAAAACATAAAACGTTGCAGGTAAACTACCCCTTTCCCTTAACCGATCTTCACCAAAAACAAAAGGTCTTGAGAACGCTAGTAAAATTCTTACGGCTGTTTGTGGAACCATTCGGTTACAGCAAACTCTACCTCAGCGTCCGATTTGACCCACCGTCCTTTTAGTGATTCCTTAAAAAAAATTTAAGATAAGATTTTTGCCTACCCATTCATTAACTACTAGCTTCGCCAGTAAGCAAATTGATGTCCATTTTTTCGGCTTGCACGCGTTATGTTGGTGTGGGTTTCGGCACTTTCCATTTAAAAAGCGTGCAAACGTAAGAAAATAAACATGAGTGAGGCCAGAAATAACGTGAATTGTGTGTGTGTGTGTGTGTGTGTGTGTGTGTGTGTCTTACCTGCCTTTTTATTGCCGTATTAAATGAAAAATATTATATTACATTAAAATGAAAAAATTTTAATTTTATTGCCTGGCAACAAAATTATTTTATTTTTAACAATTACCATTGTTTGAAAAAGTTTAAATAAATTTTCAAGTACTTTACTCTTGTTAAAAAGTAAAAGGTTGCAGGTAAACTACCCCTTCCCCTTAACCGATCTTCACCAAAATCGAAAGTCCTTGAGACCTCTACAATTCAGGGACGTATGCAAAAAATTATTTGATTCTGTTTGAATTTGCGGCTGTTATCGTTTGCCATAGAAAATACGCTTGATAAAAAAACGTTGCAGGTAAACTACCCCTTCCCCTTAACCGATCTTCACCAAAAACAATAGGTCTTGAGTACTCTACAAATCAGGGCTGTATGCAAAATATTATTTGATTCTGTTTGAATTTGCGGCTGTTATCGTTTGCCATAGAAAATACCCTTGTTAAAAAAACGTTGCAGGTAAACTACCCCTTTCCCTCAACCGATCTTCACCAAAAACAATAGGTCTTGAGAACTCTACAACTTAGGGCTGTATGCAAATAATCGTTTGATTCTGTTTGAATTTGCGGCTGTTATCGTTTGCCATAGGAAATACCCTTGTTAAAACATAAAACGTTACAGGTAAACTACCCCTTTCCCTGAACCGATCTTCACCAAAAACAATAGGTCTTGAAAACTCTACAATTGAGGGCTGTATACGAAACATTATTTAATTCTGTTTGAATTTGCGGCTGTTATCGTTTGCCAAAAAAAAAAAATTTCCCTTGATAAAAAAAAACCGTTGCAGGTAAACTACCCCTTTCCCTCAACCGATCTTCACCAAAAACAATAGGTCGTGAGTACTCTACAAATCAGGGCTGTATGCAAAAAATTATTTGATTCTGTTTGAATTTGCGGCAGTAATCGTTTGCCATAGAAAAAAAATCTACAGACACACAGACAGACAGACAGACACACACACAGACACTTTTCAAAAAACGACTTTTTTTCATGTTTTGAGTGTAGTAGAATCAGAATCTGCAATAATCTCGAACACGATTTTTTTTGCCATCACCATACTTCCATTCCTTAAGGAATATGGAAGTAAAAAGAGGGTCATTTTCAAAATATTCCGTCTTGGTCAGTCATTATCTAAACTGAAGGTAATAAATATTAAACTGTCAGGAATTTTTTCTTTAGCTTAAAAATTTGCTGTGTCGGTAAATACTGTGGAAACTGATATGTGTGTGAAGATATTAAAAAAAAACAGTTTTTTACCCTTTTAAACCTTAATTTGAACATGTTGACCTACGAAAATTGTGCCGAAATTTTGGCAAAAGTTATTGACAATATATTCCATGTATAAAATCCAAAATCGGCGAATTCAGCTGGGCTATACATACAATTGATCATTACGATATACAGACACTGTATATCATAACTTAAAATACATCTCAAGGTGAACCGGGTTTAGTCGTTGAGAAACTCAATAGATTAATTAATGACACGTAACTGGCGGTGAGACTGAAAACGTGACCAAACAAAATCAAAACACGTAAAAAGATTGCACCGAGAATCCCCCCCCCCCAGGGCAATAATTTTCAATAATGCGAATCAATACTGATCTAGGCTTTAGTCTATGTAAACTTAACTAGAAAACAGATGGGAATTATGAAACTAAATAAGCTAAACCTCTAGCCCCGTGAAATGGACCACTTACTAGCAAAGCAATCACTATAAGCAGACTAAAAACGGTTTGATTTCATAAAAAATGAAACCTGTTTACGTTTCGTGAAGCATTTAGAAACCTGAGAGGAGCATATCTTCAGCTGGTCAGTTGCGAATGGTTTTGAGTGAAGATACCAAAAATTGTTTCAAAACAGCAATACACTCAAACGAATCGTTTAGTCGATGACACGAAAGACGGGTTGCATTTACCACATCGAATCAATGGTTGCGTGACTGAGCAACGAAGTGAATCTCATAATTGGCACAGCTAACGTTTTTATTGCCTTCCTTCGGATAAATCCGTAGTTAAAGGTTTTGAAACGGTTTTAACGCTCTATTACGAGAATTACGTAACCAATACAACAAAGCTTAGGTCATACGATACTCTCAATAGACACCTGAAGACATACCGTCGTGCAAGGGGAGAGAAGTTGTGAAAAAACTGTTACTGAAACGGCGTGCACAGCTACTAGATTATGAATAATTCTTCAAATTATAAATACTTCTGCAAGAAAATTTTTATTGAAATATATTGTAACGACTGTCACGGAACGCTCTCAAAAAGGGGAGAGTGTCGTCCTACACGCTTCTCGACTAGCCCAGCGTGCCTCGTCCACTCACGTAACACTAAAGTACCTTTCAGAATGTTCAAGAGCACTTGAAATACCCATTATGCTGACACGCTGTGGTAAAGATGGAAAGTTATACTCGAACACCTGCGTTATTCTCGAACACAGCAGCTGGCTTTGTCAGTCAGTTACGTTGAACGGTTTCCTTACTGCGGATCGAGTGGTAGTGGAAAGAGTTTACTGTGTTACAATTAGCGTGGAACTCCATTACTTGACATTTTTATTGTGTTTGGACAAATTCAACTGGAATTATTGTACGAGTTGATTACACATTGTTATTTGTGATTAATTAAAGCCGGTAATTAGTGATTGTATTGGTATCTGTATCTTGTTTTCCACTCTACCATATGACGATCAGTGAGACCGACGTAACGGTATTATTGTGTTTTCACCAGACGCACGTTTCACAGAATTATTCTATACCTTCGCAGCTGTTTACATGAATAATTACAATTATTACAAGTTTTTGCAATTCATATAGAAACATCTGAAGACGCAGAATAATTCTGCGAACGTGCGCCTGGTGAAAACACAATAATATATTCATACAAAATTTTGCTCGCAGAAGTATTTATAATTTGAAGAAATATTCATGATACACAAAGCCTGCAAGCAATGTTGAAGAGTTACGTGCAAAATAAAAACAGTTACTAGAATATTCATAAATTATTCCATAGTATAGTTAAACGTCTTTAGAGCCTACAGAACAATTCAAAACATCCTCGGTTTGAGTTACGGAAAAATTTGACACCGCAAATTAACGTTAACAATGTTGATTTAACGTTCTGACTGAACTAAAAGTTTCAAGATGTGGTTTCGACTGAATTAAATGCATTTTCTCTTTTCACTTTCATTTTAGAAGTTAAACTCCCCAATAAATCAGTCTGCTTAATCCCCTTCTTATTAAAACCTCGTCGTCGTTCGGGCAATGTCTGCCCATGATATAAGAGTTGTTTTCCTCCTTTAGTTCTTGGAGCCCACTTTTTTTAAAAATGTTTTTCGCAGTTTTATTATAGTCCATTATTTCAACTAACCGTACCACTGTAAAGTCCGGCCTGTTATTGATCGTGTTCACACAAAATCTTGGTAGCAAGTTTCTCGCACAATCGAATTCCCCGATTCGGATCATACATCTTTTTTTGTAAAATGTCATTTTGTGAACGTAGTCGTTATGTTTCCAATTATATGTGGACTTTTTTATTTTACATTTATCCATGCACTGACTCAGTCACTGTTTCCCATTTCTATTCTAGTCTTAATACCGTCGTGCTGAGAGCTGCCGTTTGTCATTCTGTCAGTAAAACGTTATCTGGCAACACCACTTCTGACAAGAAAAAATAATTCAGTCGATACGTGCGGACTCTCAAAGACGAGCCTTTATTTAACTTAAGTATATTGTTTAATTAAGGATGAGTATTAGAGAAAGGATACAAGCAGGAAATAGAGCCTACTTTGCAAATATTAACACCTTTAAAAACAATTTTGTTACAAGAGGTATAAAATTTAAAGTATATTATTCTCTTGTGCGACCAGTTGTTACATGTGGATCTGAGGTGTGGACTTTGACAGAGAATGACAAAACTGCTTTAAAATCATTTGAGCGCAAAACATTGCGTAAAAGTTATGGCCCAGTAAGAGAAGAAGACAGTTCGAGAATACGCAATAACAATGAATTACACGCTCTCACGCATGGAAAAGACAATGAAATTCATCAAATCACAGAGGTTGCGTTGGCTGGGACATGTGGAAAGAATGTCTGAGGAAAGACTGCCTAAAAGGGAATTTTATATAGGTACTACTATACGTAGAGGCAGGCCAAGGATGAGATGTTTGGATGGTGTAATATAAGATCTTGCTAGCACGGGAATCAGAGGGTGGAGAGGAAGGGCGGAGCATGGAGGAGTATTGTTGAGGAGGATAAACCCCGCCAAAAGCTGTAACGCCATATAAGAAGAAGAAGAAGATACTGTTCAATTAAAACAAAATTTATTGGTGAATGGCATAGTAATCAGCACACTTGGTTCCAAAGTGAATGCAGTGGGATTCCATCTACACCTGAAGATGGAAACAATATAATATATTACCTTTTGGTTTCACGAAGTGGGTTATCGACTAACGAAATTAAAGAGTATCTGGGCGTGGTGCTAGCCACATTGATTTACAAGTAACCGTTATAGCTACAACGGGTTTTCTCCGTGTCCGCTTGCGCGATCCTCACGGGGGCGCGACACATCCGAGAGGAGGGCGCAGGAAACGTTTTGAGAGTTAAGTTATTATTAATTTCTGAGAAACAAATGTCAGTGAAATGTGACTTCAGAGAAAAAACATTTCTGTTGATCTTACAGGAGCAATGAGTTTGGAATAAAACGATTTTTGTTAGAACTATACTTCTAAATTATAATTACATTTACGAGGTAACTCGTATTTCGAATGTATTTCTAGAAATGTTTGATCTCACGGGTCACAAAGTTGACCTCAAGCGAAACAGTTTTTGAAGAACGTGAAGCTATGCGTCTGTATACATCACCATCATGTAAAGACGATGCCTTGTCGAGTTAACCACTATAAATCGGAGTAGGACCGGACAATTTTGTATTGGACGTAGGCATATTTAAACTTGGGGTCCTGCCTAGGATATCCCCTTGCCTTCTGCATCCTCATGCCGTTGACCACGGATGTGGCTCATCCGCTTTTAGGGACGAATTCTCATCCCTAGGACAAGGGGTGCCCCTATCCCTTACCCTCTCAACCGCCCTTCGAAAAGGCCCTTGGTAGTCGGTAAGGACTTGGGGGGACTCCTTATACCGGGAGTCACTCGGGCGTCATGGCCTCGTTGGCGGAAACAGGGTGCACCGAGCAGCCTCACCTGCTACTAGTGAAGGTGAGTTAACCGTTGAGTGGGAGAGGCTTTAAGAGAACAAACAACTATATCAAACTATAGCAAGGGGGCTTGACTTTCTCATGTGGCAGCAAAGGGGGGTCAGAAGGACAAAACGTTCGATGACTTCTAATGTATTCTGGTGTAGAGAACGGAAGTTAACGCTGAGGCCTCTCGTCTGATGGAAGCGGAAACGTGTGAACTGCGATTCTGACGAATTCATGCGAAGGCAGTTCGTCCTAAATTACGTGAACGCTCCACACTGCACTGCCACAAGCATCCAGCCGAATTCAGTAATTCCAGCCACGGCACTCGTGGATAATATTTGTGATCTGTAAGCTTTAGATTACGAAGAATAAGGTACAAGGAAAGAAAGGCAAAGTGGAAGAGTGACATTTTGTTAAAACGAAAAATATTTAATAAAACTGTGTTAGTGGTTATAATCACAATCAGATATTACACTGCCACACACCACTATAGAAACAATTCCCGATTAACGCTTTCAAGCTTCACAACTCATCATCAGATCGGAAATATCTCCGGATGTATCCGATCTGGATTCCCATCAGATCGGGAATTTTTTCTACAGTGGTGTGCGACAGTGTAATTACTGTTTGAAACGACAATAATTTGACGAATTTTTACAATTGTGAAGGGATTTACAAAACGATGGGAACCAGCGTTTGGGGTACTTTCTCTTAAAACATGAATCATTCCCACACATGATGGACATAATTAACGATCAGTTGGGGGAAACACGGTAAGTTCCGAAAGACGATTTCTCCTCAAAAACGACTATCAGACAATGATTAGAAAAATAATAAATACAACTAATCACATTAATGTTGTAAATGTCGTGCCAACAAAATGTTCATGTCTTTCGACACGTCTTCCCACAACTTCTTTTGAATATTCCATATGTGGT
Organism: Magicicada septendecula; assembly: GCA_034769895.1. Taxonomy (NCBI): domain Eukaryota; kingdom Metazoa; phylum Arthropoda; class Insecta; order Hemiptera; family Cicadidae; genus Magicicada; species Magicicada septendecula. Next base: position 80,267,492 of record CM068368.1, on the reverse strand, counting down.
AGTTAGGTTATCTTTGGTCTCGTTAACATAGCCTGTCCTGGACAAGAAGACTGAACTGTCACTATTCATAATGTGTTTCGTAGGCTTACATGGCAGGAGTCAATTTGGTTAAGATTGCTTCCCGGGCTGTTTGGCCGTGGTCCAAAGTTTACTTCAAAACCAGACGTTTCGGCAGTGCCATAGGCTGCCATCTTCAGTGAAAATCTAGTTAGCGTACTCGATTTTCACTGAAGATGGCAATATCGATGGCACTGCCGAAACGCCTGGTTTTGTAGTAAACTTTGGACCATGGCCAAACAACCCGGGAAGTAATTCTAACCAAATTTCACTATTCATGTTAATTGTTCACAACGCAATTCGATGAGTTCAACGTTCGTAAGCATCCGCACAGAGCGTATCGGTACTAGTGTTCGAGGCCCAAATGTATGGATCGTATGTCCTTTTTCGTGCGTGTTCATCTGAACTCACATTCGCAACTTTTCGCAGGTGTCCGTATCCAGTGAATACGTATTATTATCATCATCATCTAAAGTCCACGTCTTGTCGAGTTAGCCACGTCTCTCTCTCCATCGTTGTCCTCTTTAAATCGCAGTACGATAGGAAGCTCATCTCCTTTTCCATGTCTTTGAAGAACGCTGCTCGTGGTCGTCCTCTTGGTTTTCCCCCAACACCTTTCCTTCAGAAATGTTACTTAAGAACTGACTGTGTCGTAATACGTGCCCGATAAATTTTTGCCTTCTTCTTCCAATCATTTTTAAAAGTGATCTATCTACGTTCACTTCTGCGATGACTAGCTCATTATTTTTCTTATCCATCCAGTGAATAAGAGGTCTACTGAATCCTGTTACGGGTTCAAAAGGTGTTAACATTTTAAAATTTATTTTATTTTGTTGCTAAGGACTTTCATATGCTGTACGCTAATATTGTCAAGTACTTCTTACCCAGTGTGGACACACTAGAGGTTTTACGGTTAATGAAATAAATTGACACAGCGCGCGCGCGCGCGCACACACACACACACACACGCACACGTACAAAATTAAATTTATATGATGAGTATTTTACGAACTGCGCAAATAAGCTGTAAATGACCCATAAAACCAAGTATTATTAACGTGAATTCGTGTATAAAAGTAAATTATCACCATAAATAAAGTATCAATTTCTACCTTCAGTTAGTAGTTGACTACTTTTATTTTTGCCTGCAATACAGTATTATATAACGAGAATACATTATTATTATTATAACTGCATAATAATTAATAATACTGTACTTATATTATAATTAATAATAATAATTTATATATATTACAACGGTACACGTTGCTGTATTTAATGTATTTTGAATTAGTGATGTGTTTATACTCATATAACATTTATATATAATATTACTAACAACGTGTGTGTATAATTGGGGTTCAGGTGTAATTATAATAAGAGTAACTCTTTTTATGAATCGTAATATGCTTCATTTATTACTTGAAACAAACATAAAAAAATAATAATATAAAAAATCATGATCAATACGCCATATGATATCCATTACCTATGGTTTCAAAGTGTCTTTACTACTCGTGTTAACATTACAAACATATCTTAAATTCTAGATATTATATTATTAATTGTATTTAAACTTTTCTTCATTATATTAAGATTTCTTGCTTGCTCAGTCTAAATGTGTGCTTCTTTAAAAATTGTTACTACATTCTTATTCTATATTTTCTTCATACCTTTCTATGGATTTAAAATAATTTTAACACAATTTATTAATTTCAAAGACTCTACGTTATGTGCTTTTATTAAGAAAAGTTAAATAATTTAATTACTAATTTCAATGACTCTACGTTATGTTCATTACGAAAAATAATTAAATAATTTTCTGATTACATATGAATTACATTGAATTTTATCTCTATCTACATACTTATTATTTACGCTTACAAACATGTTTTGTCTTTGTTTTCTCTTTTTTTTATTAGTCTTTTAATGTCTTTCTCTTTGAAAATTATGTATTGGTTTTTCGTCACCTTAAATTCCGCAGAGTTGTCCCATGTCCTCCAGTGATTCCTTCGGTTCGATCCTCCTGGATGTCCTCTTGTCCTCACTGCTCGTCCTCTCGTCTCTCGTCCTCCATGGTACATTGGCTGCTGTAGACTATGATGACATGTTGCTCTGGATCTGTAGTCGTTATTATAGAAACGTCTCTAGTCCTCTGCATCTCCTTCCTCTGCTAGTCGTGCAGTACTCTGTCAGGAGCTGATGTTCTTAGCTGGCGACTGCTTGTAGACGTCCGACGATTTCTTCGTTACGGTACTTTTTTTATTATTGTTTTTATTACTTTAAATTAAAACATTACCGTAATACTTTATAAGTTCAGCTACAAAAATCGTACTGATTTTAGATTTCTCGTCTAACTTCGTCCAAATAGTTTAAAAAATTCGCGTCTCGGACCGGCATAGCGTACCGCCGCGACTGTGGTTTGTTAGAGAAGAAAGTTCGTCTCTCCTGGGTTTCTATTTATATCCACCCAGAAAACTGCACATGTCGATTCAGGAATCAGCCTGTCGACATTTGAAACATCGCATGATAGCCCCCACTCTCGTCTCATTTCACATACTTGCACTTTTTCGCCAATCGCACTGTTTAACACGGATTTCACGGCGATAAAATAGTGTCTCATTTAATGACTTATGAGATGTCCAATTATCATGATGCTCACACTACTAGTATAATTATGATGCATTAAAAATCGCACTGATTGTCCGAATTACGTAAAATTTGCACTGCACTCGTGTCCGATTTTTACACATTTTTAGAAGTTTTTACCTTCTCACTAACATTTATGGTTTTCTTAAAAATAATTATTTTCTTAATTTAGCATTGACTTGGAGGGTGAGATTGCAACTTTCAGGATCAGACAGGCTTCACGCACACACATTATTATTCACACATGCAGTGGTAATCGCGTGATGTTTACCTGTTGGTTCCTGCTTGAAAGCCAGCTTCCAATGCTCGTCTATTATACATTAATGAAACTAACTTAAACATTTATAATATATAATGTATGCGCATTACAGTCTTTGCTTGTATTGTCGCAATATATATATATATATATATATATATATATATATATTATATATAATATCATACTATTTATAAGAACTTTATTGCCTTCTCAAAATTAGATAACATTTCACGCCCATAAAAATCAGATTCAAAAGAAAGATCAACTGGTTTGCTACACACAGTAATAAACCACGAAAAAACAGAATAAGCTGACGAATACATTTAGGAGGATCGATGAACAGAAAGGGGAACATGGAAGGTGAAGTGAATGAGAAGACAGCTGGTGTCTCACTGTTGTGCCACGGTCTTAACAGAACGTTGGTAAAAAAAAACACAGGCGAAAATAAGCAGTACGACAGTACACAAAGTTCTTAGTCCAATCTTAATTTACGAAGTGAGAATTGGAAAAATTACGACGGAAACTAATTTACAAGAAAATTACGAGGCGTCAGAATTATAAAATTATTATTATTATTATTCCGGTTGTACAATGTTTACACATTTTCCGGAGTCAAAGATTACAGAAGTGATTGAATTCTCATCTTCCACTGATGCTTGTCCATCCATAGACCTTCTTCAATCTCTCGTTCCCTCAATAAAGTCTGAATTTCTTCTATCCAGGTGATAGGTGGTCTACCTCTTTTCCTTCTTTCTGGTGGGGTCCATTCCGTGACTCTCCTTGGCAATCTTTCCTGTGCCATTCTTTTCGTGTGTCTATACCATTGTAGGCCTAATTTCTTTGTTTGGATAAAATCAACAATTGAATTTTTCGCATTCATTCTGCCCTTAATGACTTCATTTCTAATTTTCTCACGTCTGGATACTCTTGCCGAACGTCTCGAAAAGTCCATCTCTGTTGTCATTAATTTTGTTCTTGTGTGTTTATTAGTAGGCCAAACTTCTGAGCCGTAAGCAATGATACTTCTAGCAATGGTTTTAAATATTTTGGTTTTAGTTTCTGCTGTAATTTGCTTATCCCACAGGATTCCATTTAATGTAGATATAGCCATCTTTCCCAAATAAATTCTGGATTGTATTTCTTAGTCTTGCCACTGGCCGTAATTTTCACCCCTAAATACTTGTATTCCTCTATATATGAAATCTTCTCCATGTCTTCCTCCAATATCAAGTCTTGATGAAGGTCACCTATTGCCATGTATTTTGTTTTATTCATATTTACCTTTAGTCTCCATTTATGATAATAGTGTATCAATTTTCTAGTCATGTACTCTATGTATTCAAAATCTTGAGCCAAAAGTAATTGGTCATTAGCAAACTGTAATGAATAAACTGTATCACTATTAAAAGAGGAATTCCCATGTTTCTGCACATTTTTTCCAAGTTTCTATTGCTCTTTCCGTATAAATTTTGAAAAGCGTGGGTGATAGACAACATCCCTGGCATAAACCTTGGAACACTTGAAACTCTGGTGACAAATTCTTTCCTATGTTTATTCTCGTTATTGAATTGCTATAGAAATTCTGTATAGCTTTTATGATAGTGGGGTTGATACCAGTTGATCTTAAAGCTATCCACAGATTGGCTAACGGTACAATGCCATAGGTTTTTTCAATGTCAATAAAAACTAAATGAAGAGGTTGTGATTGAACTGTTTTCTTTTAAATTATTTGCTGTAAGGAGAAAATATGATCTATAGTTGATCTACCAACTCTGAAACCTGCCTGTTCTTCAGCCTCCATTTCCTTATACTCAGCTTCTAAAAAATGTTTAAGTACTCTTCCATAAAGCCTACTTAGTGTGCTAGCAACTATTATGCCTCTATAATTTTTGCAATCATCTTTGCTTCCCTTCTTGTGTATTGTAATTATAAAATTATGAGAGACAAAATAAAAGTGGCATAAGAAGAAGAGATCCAGTAGTCGAATCAACGCATATAACAATAGAAAAACAGCGACAAAATCGTATTACGGTAGGCTATCACGACCGGAGTCATTGATAAAAGAATTTATATCCGAGCTGTTTGACTGTGGTCGATTGCTTTGTTCTGGCATTGTCTAAATTTTTCGGCCACCCACCGGAGGCCTTCTTCGGTAGAAAGCTTAAAGTGTTCGACAAAAGGTGGAGAGCCGAGCCTACCCCTATGTATGTATATATTGGCGGGGATCCCACAGCTACTGCCGCATCCCGCATCTCAGTTTCCCTATCAAATTATTCCGTGTACCTTCATTCTTCAGATTCTTTTCTTCCATACTCCTTTCGATCCCTTCTATCCATTTTAATATAGGTCTGCCTCTTTTTCTTCTGTTGCTAGGTCTGTATTTGAACACACTCACAGGTATTCTTTCTTCACTCATTCTCATTAAGGTGTCCATACCAGGAAAGCTGTTTACGTATTATATCTTCTATTACAGTTTCTTTTCTATTTGTTCTTTCCCTTATTACGTCATTCCTTACACGTTCCAGACGAGAAACTCTCGAAGCTCCTCTAAGATAGTCCATTTCTACAGCTTCAATCTTCCTGCGGTTCTTTTCGTTGTTTGTCCAACATTCTGACCCATAGGTGGTAATTGGTTCAATAATGGCTTTATAAATATTGATTTTTGTCGGTAGCCCGATTTTGGTGGACCATAAAAGTGGGTTTAATTGGCGTATAGTCGTTTTTTCTAAAACTAATCGATGTCTTATATCTTCATCACATATTTCATCATCGCTAATTATAGGCCTACTTCCTAAATATTTATACTTTTCACATTTCTTGATGGAAGTATTATCTGATAACTGAAGATCTGATGTTCGACTTCCTGTGGCTAAGTACTCTGTTTTTTTTAAGTTTATGTTTAATCCCCATCGATCGTATTCTTCTACTAGTTTTCTCATCATATAAGTGATAGCTTCTTCATCATTGGCTATCACCACTTGATCGTTTGCGAATAAAAGAGTGTATAAACACTTCTCTTCTAATTCTATTCCATTCTACTGCACTTGTTTTTCCTTGTCTCCAGTGCTCCTTGTATAGGCCTATATACTTTACATACATACAGCCTACCCCTAACCGAAATAAAAGTTCCCCAACACTTTAAAGTTTTTTCTACTGAAGAAGGCCTACGGTGGGTGACCGAAACGTCTAGAAAATGAGAGGACAAAGCAAACTACCACGGCCAAACAGCCCGGATATAAATTCTTTTATCAGAAACTAAAGCAGTCTGGTAATCTAGTCAGGTATTAAGAGGCAGGTGAATCGCAACTAATACTCAACGCTAAAAAAAAAAGATGTAAAATGATCGAATAATACGCTGAACGAAGAGCTTTCACTGATTCCACGGAAGCCAGATGACTGGCAAAAATAAAGAGTGTGAAGTAATATGTTTCTTAAGCTTTCACGGGCGGAGTCACAATTATTTAAATTATTATCCGGGTTGTAAGGCCGTGGTCTTACGAAATTTTATGTTGATTGATGTTGGTAATGTAATGAGACGTTTCGACCTCACCTCTGGAAGCCATCTTCCGTGAAAGGTATAACAAAATTGAAAGTTAAAGGCATGGAAATGCGCGAAACGCTTACGGTCAGAGGGGAAAGGCGATGTGGAGGGAGTCGCTGTGAGATGTGAGAAGAGAATTGTTTTTATCAGCGACGGTGTTGCCAACCTACGAATATAATTTCTAATAGTAACAAAATCTCGCGACTGTTAAGGTTTGTTTGTAAATGTGTCACCACGATCTCTATCTGTGTGTGTGTGTGTGTACCTACAGTCACGCAGCTGGCTTTACAAAAAAGAATTACACGTTTACTGTTTCCGACGTAAATCAAATAATAATAATAATATTATAATTGTATTACTATACAAATCAACCAAATGGTATGTACTGTTCACACGTATCGGAATTTGTTGCTGTTACATACCAGAATGTTTTATAAACACATCTGAGTGTTGTTTGGTTTTGTCATCGTGTACTGCTAAGACGTAAAAGACTACAGCCTCTCTGACCGTTCTTATCGCAATGGAATTTGCAAACTGTACACTTCCACTCCTTAATTACACTCGACTATCTCTACAGTTTATCATTACATAAAGGACGCGTTCTTCCTATTAATTTAACTGCAAGGATCTTTTTAATCCTGGACAACAAAAACCTGTGTATTATTACTTCCCGTGCTTGACTATGAATAACTTTCCTGCCTTTGCTAGTTGAAGAAGAAATATCCGTTTTAACAAATCTCGTTACTGGGTGATAACACAAATAATTACGATAATACGTAATTACAGAATAAAAACTACCAATAGAAATTAACTAAAAAATTAAATAACTAATAAAAATGAGTGACATTAAAACAACGATACAATTAACAATAAATTGAAATACTAATAACAAATGCAAGACTGAGATAGTACGCCACACAGTAACTAACAATGTACGGGTAACTAAAACATCACACGGAAAGTTGGCGACACCTTCACTTGCATGTCACCTAATTCTCCGTTACCCTCCCGCTATTCACAATTTCAAAGTGGACTCGTCCATCCATAAATTGGTTTCTGCGCATATGCCCTTAACTTTCAATTTTACTGTATTCGAAACTACTGACAAGATGTGCGTCAGTACACCACAGTGGCCTTTGCCTTTGCCACAGCAGTGTGGTGTACTGATGACGCACATCTTCTCAGTAGTTTCGAATACCTTTCACTGAAGATGGCCTCCAGAGTGAGGCCGAAACGTCTCATTAGATTACCGACATCAATCAGGATGAAAATTTCATAATAGCCTACCACGGTCTTACAGCCCGGATAATAATTTAAATAAGTGTGAAGTAAATTTGCAAATGAACCTACATTACCTACGTCACACACACACACGCGCGCGCGCGCACACACGCACACAAAGTTATTCCGAATTGATGCTGAAAATACAATTCGCAGGTATACGCGCTCAGCTAAATAATTAAGTCACTTTTAACACAGCCTTTGTTAAAAACACTAATTTATAAATAGACCTACTGTACACATTCTATCAACGGAAAATGAAACGGTAATTTAAAAAAAAAATACTATAATTGAATTATTTAAGAGTAAATCGTAACTAGTTAATGATTTCTATATTAACACTTTGTCACGAAAACCGACTTTCAGATCAAAGGAAACACGACGACAACAACAAAATATAAACTACTAGGTCGACGCCCACAACAAACGAACGGTTGTCGACTCATTTCACGCTGGTTAAAAATGAAAGACAAAAACAAAAAAAGTCTGTTTAAAGTTTCAACCGGGCTGAGGCTAAAGCGTCGTTGAATGTTAAAACGAATCACTTCTGGGAAGCGTAGTTAGACGTTAATCAATAAACGGCAGGTCGCAAGTTCTTGACCTTAAATCTTGCTCGAATCCGTTGCCAGACACGTCGGCGGGCACGCAAAACACGAGGCACGTGTGCAGATGTCACCCACGCCGGCGGAATCGCAGCGACCGCACGCGCCAACTACTGCGCCACGCTTTCAACTCCAGCCAACACACACACACACACACACACACACCGGCAGTGTATAATTAAAAAGTACAATCTGTCTCGCAGTCTGTACGACGTTACGCGAATAACAAGCAGTGAGGTACAGACTGAAATTCACAACCAGAGGTAGTAAAACAAGCACTAATTTTATTAAACATTTTTCTCCAAATCACTCTTAAAACAACTATCAATTGCGAAATATACATAACAGCAGTGGCGGCTGGTGGTTCCAAATTTTGGTGGTTACAGTAGTTGGTTGAGCGGATGGGAAATCGGTTAAAAGATATTAAACTATCATAATCACAGTTATACAAAATTATTACTATAATTTTATAAGCTCAAACAACGGATAACGTTTACCTTGAACCAACGTAAAAACTAAACCTGACATAACTTATAAGTCAAGAAGACTGTGCTGATTTCATGACACAAAGTTGCTCTACAGCGCTACTAGTGGAGCGTTGCAGAACGTTTTGCAACCGCCTAGCTAACATTGGGAACATCAGTTGTGAAGAGTAGCGCACGTCCTCCCATATGTTTGTGTAGTAAGCTCTGCCATATACTGTTCAAGTTGCAAACGGCCTACAACCACCAGCCGCCACATTTGCCACAAATTGTACCACAATTGAATTGTACGCGAACATAACACGCTCTCCGTTGAAATTTATGATACTTTTAGCTGCTTAATGTTTTGTATATTATTTTATAGTTTAGTTATACTATATTGGTGGTTGTGCAACGCAGCAACCATAGCACCAGCCGCCACTGGGTTAAGAAATACGATACGGGGACTGCCCAAGGTTTACCAGATCAGTTTACCACTGCCCAAGTAATCATTGGAATATTATTAATTAGATAATTATGTGATATGATAATGATATTAACTATGCATCTACTAAAGAACATTACCGAAAGTTTACTTTCATGGGTTTTGTTGTCCATGACGTGTCCGATGTTATCACTACCAATATAAAATAACACCAACGCGGAACACAATTTTTTTGGCAGAGACTAGTACCAGTTCATAGCCTCATAGCAGTTCACCAGTTAATAGTTTCGACTTCGGTACCGGGGTGAATTGGCGGACACCTTGCCAATCGTTTAACAGTTTTTTCCGACACTGAAGATAGCATCCGCTGGTGGGGTCGAAACGTTTGTCTTGAACAGAAGCAGCAGACCTAGACCGCGGCCTAACGATGTTAACGCCGGCCGCGAGAGCCTAAGGAATTGTATAAGTTACTAACAACTGAAACTTCTGAAATCTTTCAATTTGCAAAAAGCGTTTAGAAACAAATGTGTAGTTTCTTAAAAGAGACAAACCTCGGATAAATCGAATCTCGTTAACTCGAAACTTCGTATTATCCGATTCGTTAAAACGTTTTTCCCTTCGTTACGCACAACCTCTTTAAATAATAAACAGCTAATTAGTATTTTTTGAAGCACAATTTAAGAATTATAATCCGTTCATATATAATTAGGATAGCCGAATTATCGACAACCTAACAAGAAACGCTTCGAAACTACACAAATAGCTAAAATTATCGACACAGTGCACAATCAAAAAAGTTACTCGGTAAGTAATCGATCATCAGTAAACATAACATAATGAAGGTATCGCTACGTTGAGGAAATAGATTGTAGTTGAATGACTACGTGACACCTTGCACGTGTAACTGAGCGGCCGAATTACCTATCTGGATTATTCTAGGTCATGGAAGATGCCCCTTCCAGACGTTAACTCGACTACCCTACCGGCATCGAGGCTCGCTACATAACTACAATGCAAGGCGGCGCGCAGTGGGCCAAAAACCTAAAAGCTGGCCAAAAGTCGAAAAATAAAGTTACTATTTAGGTCGTTTGAATTATAAGGATGGTTAGAGTAACAGTCCAAGATTCTGCGTGTACAGGTGAATGGTCGAAAAAACTCTCACCAACCCTGAGAAAAAAACAATTTTAAAAATACCTCGCAAGGAACACGTTCAGCGCGCAGTGGTGAGTCGACATTGCGTCTCTGTTAAAAGTCCTAGAAACTCGAAAAATCGTCCGATTTTAATTCTGAAAAATAGCATTATTAGCTAAAAGTAAGTAGACATCGCATACGTTTGATGAAAGTTAACTAAAAAATAAGGAAAGCGGTATTCGCAAACGTTTGGCGCGAAAAAAGAATTACATTATTTATGCAGAAGACACGTTTTTAATAATAAGAAAGCAATATAATCAAGCAGAGTTGCACGGAGAAACCTATTTACATTATCTTTCAACAACGCCCACAGAACTTAGAAAATTAAATTTATATTTTGCAATCTTCACGAAAAAGTAAACCGTGGTGAAGCATATCGTTTACCGTATGTAAGTGCAAAAGAGATAGTACGTCTCGACTGGCATAAAACGTTGCGATTTGCTTACGTAGGTAGGACCCGCCTCTAGTTTTAGGCGCTCACAAATCGTAGCAGGTGCATGGGAATTTTCTTGAGGCAAGTGTAGTCGAACGTGCGCAATGCGTTGTGGAGCTCTATAGCCCGCGTCTGTTGGAGGCTTATTAGACAAAGCGCAACATTTATTTTGCAAAACCGCCTTTCATTTGTTAAAGAAACGCTTTCTTCGGAAAACCCCAAACGTACAAAATGTGTAAGAGTAAAAAAATTAACAATTTTTTTTAAAAAACGCATCCTTTTTGAATTAGTTGATGAAAGAACGAAAATTGTGATTAAGGATTTTGCAAAAATCAGTAAGATATTTTGGTAAAAAAACTCTATGTTGCAAAATATTGTGTGGAATATCTAATTTCATTTGAAATTGAAAAATTCTGAAACGATAAAAATAATTTTTTGCAACATTTATATTCCTTGGACGTAATACAATATATATTTCTCAAGTAATATTTTAATACTTTTTAAAATAAATGTTCAATAAGAATTAATGCTGAATAAATCATTTAATTATAGTATTTTATATAAATATTTCAATAGTTAGCAGCATTTTTGTGTTGCAGTGGTTTTCTTAATTAACTTAGAATATTTTGAGCAATCATTTTTTCTAAAATACACCATCGTATTCTTTCATACAATGGTGTATGAAATAATACTTTTTCTTGTTCTTCATTACTACATTTACTTTTGAATAGCCTACGTATCTAACTCGCGTAACTCTGTCTTCAATTACAATATTAATTATTAAACAATAATTATATATTCTCCCTTATAAATTATCTTAGTTTTTAATTTTAAATATTTAATAATTAATTTTAAATATATTAGCATTATTAATCAATATCTGTATATATTCTGTGCCTCAAAGGGTAAATTTTTAAAATAACAGTGACATTACAGTATATTTTTAATTAATCACCTTAAAAATATTTGACCAACATTTATTTCTTGACTGTGCTTTTCTAAAACAAATTTTTAATCATATCATTTCTTCATTTGCGAATTTAAGTCGTAATCAGCGATAATCAGAAATAACAAAATTTGATTTTATTAATATTAATTTTGTTTTAATTTTCCGGGCGCCAGAATAGCCAAATACATAATTTGGAAGACGTACTTTCGCGTATGTTAGTACATTCAGACCCATTTGTTTCGAGTCTGCGGAATATTCCTAAAAAAAAAAATGAAATGCCTATCAGCCGAAGCAGTGGGCTTACTGCTTCCACCCGAAATTCCAGGTGTTATTGATCTTGGTTCATCATCTGTATCCTCAACGGACAATGATTCCGACGATTCTACTAACACCAAAAAAATGAAATGCCCATCAACCGATGCAGTGGGCTTACTACTTCCACCCGAAATTCCAGGTGTTATTGGTCTCGGTTCGTCATCTGTATCCTCAACGGACAATGATTCCGACGATTCTACTAACACCAAAAAAATGAAATGCCTATCAACCGAAGCAGTGGGCTTACTACTTCCCCCCGAAATTCCAGGTGTTATTGATCTTGGTTCGTCATCTGTATCCTCAACGGACAATGATTCCGACGATTCTACTGGCGAAGAACAGTAGCGTAAAATTATAAATATTTTTAAAATGACATTTTATATTTGTAATTGTTAATCATTCAAAATGAATATTTTTTACATTGCTTTGAATTTTTTGAATATTTAGTATTTATTGACCTCAAAAACCAATAAACAATTCATTTTTTCCAATTTTGCCCGCCACGTTGGAACCGCCATTTTGTTTTTTGAAATTTGGACTTCATATTCGTAATCAGCGACCTTAAAAACCTATAAGCAATCCTTTTTGGGGGAGAAATATGATATTTTACTATTTTTGTCCGCCATATTGGATCCGCCATTTTGTTTTTGAAATTTGGATTGCAGATTCGGAATCAGCGACCCCAGAAACCTATAAGTACCAAATTCTAGATCGATTTATAAATGCCTTCTTATTTAGGCCAGCTTTTTGGCATTCGGCCCGGCCCCACTGGGCGGCGGAGGTATAAATACTTGATTTTGAAGCAGCCCGGTTCAGTTCAGACCTGGCGATATTAAAGTGCGGAGTGTTAGTTATTGTGGTGTTCGTTGTGTTAATTCGCGCAAAACTGTAATATAGTGACACTTATTGTGTGTGTTGGACAAAATTAACTTGAACTATTGTATTAGAGTGCCTTGTTAATTTTTAATTGTCGTTTGTGACCAATTAAAGTTGGTAATTAGTGACTTCATTGAGGTCAGTTATCCTGTACCCACGAGGATCTGCGTGGCCGTCGTAACATTATGCATGCAATAGTTTCTATATCGCAATACGCGTATACAACACACCCGACTTACCAGTTATTCTAGTTCCTTTTAAACATCGCCGTGACAATAAAATATATAAGACGGCACGAAAATTACATGGTTTATCTAAAAAGTAATCAGACTGAGTATGTAAAATTAAATTAATTGACACATTAACAATCAAACAATTCTGTCCCCTTCTAGGTTGTTCCTTTGAGAAGCCATACACTTAGAGAACCATTGGGCCCACTGATTGAAACAATACTGGAAATCTTCAACTGTCAATTCCTTTACCTGGTCCCTAGCAAACTTTTGGATATTATCCACACTTTCAAAATAGCAACTCCGGAATTAGATTTTGATTTTTTAACAGTAGAAACTAATCATACGGACTAAAATCAACGGAGTAGTGGGGCCGGGTCCTTTTTGGCCAAGAAGTCATTGACAGAAAGTGTGACGTGACACTGAGTGTTTTTGTGATGAAGCGTTCGGCAGTCAACAATCTCTGGCCCGATTCACGTCGTGCACGAAAACTTCATGAACAGTCTGGCGATTTAAACGTATTTCATAACCAGTCGTAGTTAGCATCAACCGGCGACGATCAGGCTTGAATCGATCTCTCGTTTGCATCAGTTCGTACTGTGCTTGGTCGTCGTCTAAAATGAGGTTGATTCAACACATTTTCGTGGCCATCCAAAAGCGGTCTGAACCGCGTAAATCCTGAACAAAATGTACGAGTTCATCTCCGTAAACGTGTTTAAACTTGTTAACTGTTTCTACTGCACTGTCTTGATGTTTGACGCAAAATCTAATTGCATAAAACAGCTCAACATTACTGCTTTCTATTTCTTTCTGACGTGAGACAACACATACACAGAAACACGGCACAGTCAAATCTTGTAAAGCTAGGAAGCTGAATTTTATTAAGAATGTAAACATACGTTATAGATATCAGCTGTTAAATTTCTAATCGCTCAGCGATACCATTCCACGAAAAAAATTCAGTCTCGTTGACATTTAGACAGAGCCCGCCTATGGCATGACACTGCTGGTTATTTTTTCTACTTAACCCGAAACCTACTAAAACTAGGATTACATATGGTAAAACTTATGTTTGTTTCAGTATCCTCTTCAGTGTACACTAAAAACTCGTTTATCCGAAAATCCTGTTTATCCGAAACAATTTTTAGTAAATTTTAAAAATGTACAAAAGCATTTTCATGTCGCTATAATCTATATTTAATAGCGTAGACAAGCGATTCCACGTGATATAAAGTAGAAAGTCAATAATCAGAACTAATTGGGGTAAGTACAGTAATAATATAATACGGTACTGACATATGTATTATTATTTAAATAGAAGTTTCGGTATATCCGAAATTTCGTTTATCCGAAACGGGCGCGGTCCCATCAAATTCGGATAATAAACGAGTTTTTAGTGTATTTAAAAAGTTAAAATTTTACCTATCTTCCTTTTCCATTATACAGAGTGAGCCACAAGTCGCTTGACATTACCTAATTACCAAAATTATTAAAAGTCTCATTTTTGTTAAGCGATTTATGGCCTACGGTCGTTGTTATTTCAAGTGCATACTTATCATGTAATTCTGCAAGACTGTTTATGATAATTTTCAATAACTTTTTATAAATTTCACTAGAATTGCTGTTATTATATTCATCATCTTCTTCTTCTTTTTATTATTATTATAATTAATGATTGTTTATTACTACATTCATATAATCATTATGTGAGCGCGCGCTTGTTTGTACGTATTAATAATTTTACAGTTTAAGAAGGTAATTTTAACTTATTACATTCAATTTAAATATGATGGAAACTGAATATATACGCTTAAAAATACACAGAGAAAATTGAAATTAGATTGGTTAATGCATCAGTTGTCTGGCAAAACAAACCGTGAACCGTGATTCTACTTTTAAAAATAGAGAGATATTCAAGAAAAGGTCAGTAGGAGTGAGGTGGACGCAGGCAGACAGGGATGTTTTATTTGTAACCGGCGAATAAAATTGGAAGGTCGTCTCTTGGTAACAAATCGCACGCTCCGACTGGCTCGCTACAAACCGATAACACTGAGAATAAAAGAAATACTTGCTCTCGAAGAAATATTTTTTCCTCATTTTTCTTTTTTCTTTTTCTTTAATCACCAGGATAACGTTTCAGATAACCGTCGTCCTAGTAACACGTGGCAATTTGTATGCATTATGAAAAGACATACGCTGAGCAGATTCTTACTTTTAAAACACATTTTTTTAAAGCGCGGAACTTTTAACATTGAAAATGTTAATAAGGACGTGTCGCACATTTGCGGCCGATCGCTGGTGCGTGATCGAAAATGGGAACCGGTGAGTTTCCATAGAAACTACTTCTTTGTTGTCAATAACGTAGTACACATATAAAACTTCGCTTATGAATGCGACTACATTT
The DNA here is from genome assembly GCA_034769895.1 of Magicicada septendecula. Taxonomy (NCBI): domain Eukaryota; kingdom Metazoa; phylum Arthropoda; class Insecta; order Hemiptera; family Cicadidae; genus Magicicada; species Magicicada septendecula. The sequence continues at coordinate 80,251,799 of CM068368.1, read as the reverse complement.
AACTTATGACCTGTACATTGGTAAATGAAGAATGAATTCATTGACTGGTGAATGAACATAAATATATACAGTATATATTTTTTAGATTTATTGAAGCATTTTCAATACCCTTCTCTGTGCATTGCATTTGTGGAATGCCTGTAAATTTTTTAATATGGTAATGCGTTTTCCAAATCTTATGTACTCGATAATTATTAAAACTTTCGACTTCACAACGGCTGATGTACAATACAAAAAAAAAAAAAAAAAAATTGTCTAAAGAATGGAGAAACATTTTCCTACTTTTAGTTCGAAAAATTACGCGGGCTGTTAGGCTGTGGTCTAGAATTTATGCTGACAGACGTTTCGGCCTCCCCATCGAAGGCCATCATCAGTATCGGTAACAATTGGCACGATGTCCGCCAATTCACCCCAGTGATGAGGTAGAGCCTATGTACTATTGTACAACAACATAATATTGGTACAAGTACAAGAACAACCTGAAATCAATCCCATAAAAGTAAACGGTAATCTATACATATAAAAGTCAAAGTCTGAGGATTTATGGGCACTGAATACAAATCCACACCGTTACACCGACTGCCACCAAATTTTGCACAGGTAACCTTTGACACAAGGCGAAAAATACCGTCTAACTTGGAATTCGATATTTTGCCCCGTTCGCAGGGTTTAGGCCCTTTTAATTATGCCTTTTTGTTGACGAGTATAAAGATGTCAACAACACCATGGAGACCAGAATTAATTACCATAGTAACAAGTAAATAAACATATGATATTTAGCGGCATCGGAACTGTACCTTTATCCGTTCCTGCAGTTTTTAATGTTTTTAATATGCGATTGTATCGATATATTTTGTAATTTTGTATACAGATACGTCTATACATTTTGTAATTGTCTTCAACGATTATGAAATTTATGTTTATACGTATAAGATGTATGTATGTATGTTGATAGATGTTGTTTGTATGTATATGATGCAATGAATAAGTAATGATATATATTAAATACTACTACTAAAGATGTCAACAACACTATGGAGACCAGAATTAATTACCATAGTAACAAATAAGCGAACAAAAGCTATTCAGCGGCATCGGAACTGTAGATTTATCCATTCCTGCAGTACACTGTCGATGTTTTATATACGCTACTATGCGATTGTATCGATATATTACGATGTGGAAAAGAAGAAGTGTAGTGATTGTAAATTGTCCTATTACTTAATGCAAAGCGAAAATACGTGTTGTTTTCATTTGTGACAACGGTTTTTGGTTTTTACTTTACTGCTGAAATAAATAAAAGCCATGGTTGAGGAAAACATAACGTTTCATGTGTTATACAATGCTTCTAACAAAGTAACACTTTGATTTAACAGGTACTTTATAAATATCTCCAAAGGCTTTATAAACGGGTACTTTTAAATCTCCAAAGCCTGTTGCACCAACATAATAATTTAGTACAAGTGTTGAAAACAGCTTTGGAGAGAATTTGACTAATGAGTACAAAATTGTTATACGAGCTGACAGAACGCCATATAGACATAGACAATAAAAACTATATTAAAATACTTATTAAAAATCAAATATTCGCGTGCGAAGCCGCGGGTAACAGCTAGTAACACAATAAAATACGAGTTAATGAAACATCGTTTAGAAGATACTTACTGACTGAACTGAATTTCATATATTTCATGTTTCAAACGTAGGCCTATACGCAAATAATGCTGCCTCATAAACCTATTTTATAACTTATTTAAACAAGAGTTACTACTATATTAGCATACTGAAAAAATAATAAAACAGCCTAAAAAGTAAGAGATTAACAAAATTGGTTTACTTTTTCTATCCTCTTGGGGGCCCGTTTTCCCCCCTCCCCAAGTTAGAGAATATTCTCTAAATACGCCCCCGCTTGCAGTTAGAGAATGTGGTTCACGCACGATGGCGCTCCACTTCATTTCTATCGTAATGTACGCAATTATTTAAATTAAATAACACACAGGCCTACTGTTACCTAGGAATCGATCAAAACGTACCGGGACAATGGTCACCATGATCACTCGACCTCACGCCATTAGACTGTTTCCTTTGGGCTTCGGTGAAGTCGTTATTTCAGTCTACGTAATCATACTGCGGCACAGAAAACTACAAATCGCAGCAGGATTATGAAGAACAGTCTTGTCACTAGAAGACGTGCTTCAGAAGCGTGAACTTTTCGTACTAAATGCTGCATTTTCAACAAAATGGTCTCCACATTAAACAAGTACTTTTGAACGAGTTGCATCTTATAATTAAGCATAAATGACTCGGTAACGAATCATTTTCAGGCGTACGTTAATAAACGTTTGTTTCTTATTTTGACTTTTATAAGGCGTTCCTAGAATAACGGCGTACAACTTATAATCGCCTGTGAAAACGAAGTGGAAGTTTAAAAAATAGGTGCGGTATAACAGTTGGTCATCTTCCTTTCAGCGGCGACGCTTCAATATATATATATAAAACGGATCTTTATAGCTGTCGCCGTTTATCAGTCCCCAACTTCCATTGTAACCTATCGTAGCATGTAAGTTCTTCTAAATTTCTCGCCACCATTGCTTCCGCTACGTCATCTCGCGAATTCCTCCATGGACGTTCTCTTTTACTCCTCACCGGTGGTATCCATTCCAGTATTTTGCGGGGCCATCTGTCATCTTCCACTCTTTTCACATGCCCAAACCAAGTCAATTGTCTTCTTTCTATTTCATCTATTATTGTCCTGTCAATATTCATCGCGTCTCCAATAGTCTCATTTCTAACCCTGTCTAATTTTATCTTCTACAACTCCTCCTGAAGAAGTCCATTTCCGCTGCCATCAGTTTTTTTCATATTTACGTTCGAAACGTTCCAGACTTCTGCTCCATAACGGATTACACTTTGCACCATGCTCTTATATATATATATATGTTTCTTTGCATTTCTTGTTACACTTCTTTCCCGTAGAAGAGAATTCAGCGTTCTTATAAAGGTTCGCCCCTTGTTAACACGTTCTTGAATTTCATCTTTGCTGCTTCCCTGTTTATTGAAAATAACGCCCAAGTATTTACTTTTTTCAACACCTCTTATCCTGTCCACATACAATTTTAAGTCCTTAACTTCTTCGTTGCCCACTATCACGTACTCACATCTTGCCATGTTCATCGTCAAACCAGCTGCGTCATATTCTTCTTTTAACTTTCTGACCATATACTCGAGGTCTTCGTCATCCTCCGCTACCACAATCTGGTCATCGACAAAATATAGAGTGAACAGATTGTCATCTCCTACTCTCAGCCCCATTCTTTTACACTTCTTTGTCCATCTTACTAGAGATCTGATAAACTAATATTTGCCTTATTTATGTTTGTAAATACTGTTTCCAACTATGTTGCCGGCGACCGTGGAAGCCTTGGGAACTCTACAGTAACCATGTTTACCAATTGGATTGATTGCTTACTCACAGAATACAAGGTAAAAGCATGGAAGTATGGAAATGGGCTATGACTGTTCATAGTTGCAAGAGGTCAACTTGCAACATTGTCTTAAGACAACTATTATAAGACACTTAAAGACAGTTAAATAATGCAGGAAGTATACTTAAAAGTTTGGCAACTCCAAACTTTTATAATAGGCATATGGTTCATTAATTCCATATTGTTTCTATTAAAACGTATTACCAAAGAAAATATTTGTTAACGTATTTACAGTATATGCTTAGTTTTAGATGTTATTGCATTATTTAATTTCAAATACAAAGAAAACATGTATTACAGAAACACACACACACACACACACATCACAGGCTCAATGATGATAATACACTGTTGAAAATTATTGGCAGCTCTCTTTCCCAAACCACCCTATCCTAGGTAAGAAAATTTTATTAGTTTCCCGTAGCCTCTCTATGACATCGTTTCAAAATCCCCGCGTGAGATCTACCTTCCTTCTCCTGGCAAATCCGTTTCTCAAATCAACTGTCTTCTGGACTAGTCAAGAGGTGTCCAAGCCACCGCCATCTCTCCATCCAGTCGAGAACTGTCGTCTCCCTAATTTTCATCCGAATTCTAACGTTTCATATTTACTTTCTAGTACGGACACGCATGGCACTTTTCCTTCAGAAAAACCGACTCCAGTATCCGTTCAGTGCCCTTATCTCTTGACCATAAGAGAGCACTGCTTCTTCCATTGTTTGACCTATCCTCCTTCTGTTCTTGTTAGATATATTTAGATCTCTTCTACTTCTTCTCCTCAACCCAGAGGTTGATGGACTTGCAAGTTTTTCCCTTCCGACGGCAGTGTCAAAATCACTACGTACCCCTTCTACCTCTCATCCATGTACTCCCGCGTCTGACCCTTCCCCTCCCACTACGTTCCTCGATCAGGTGGTGAACCAGTTTGAATAGCGTAACAGGCGATCAGCCGTACAGCTCCTCCTTTACGCAATGGTTTCAATCAGAATCCTTTTCTCATCCACTCTCTCCAAAACCTACATTTATTTGGATACCACCATAAAATTTAACCAGGCTATTTTTTCCGGTTTTATAAATTCGTTTTTGTATAGCTGCCTCAATTTTTAGATTAGTTTTTACTTCCCGACTAATGTTTTCAAATACATTAAACTGTTCAATTGTTTTTTACTTGTACGTACATTATGTAACTATTTTATTTGTAACTTTCCGTGAATTTAGTATAATTTACTTAGGGTGTGTTGAAGTAATCGGGCGATCGGAGTCCACGTCTCAAGCTGTCAGGGTTTCACTAGACAAGACAAACGCACGATCATAAACATTTGACAAAACCTACACAATTACAACGGCAGGATACCGAGCAAATGAGAATAACAGAACAAATTTAAGTGAGCGACAGAACAAATATTAGAAGCGACTGAATTTTTAGGACAGTAGAATAATGAACGCCAATCATCGTACAAAAATATCCGCCAGACGATTTTATAGAAACGTGAACGTGATACGCTTGTCCTCCGTGTATTTACACGAGGGCACGTACTGAGAATCCCTGTTTTCCCTGTTTTGTGTAAGAGTGAAAATAGACACTACTTTCAGTTCGGAAATCAATATCACTGTGTACAATTGAATGGCAGCAGTAGTTATTCCTGACTTTTTCTCACCACCCTTGTCGTTGTGCATTACCTGAAGCCAAATACAGTCAACAGCTTAGGCATACAGGCACAGACACACACGACTATAAAAGAAGTCTGAACAAAGTTCAACTCGTCTCTGTTGTTGGCAAAGCGCTGGTTTCGAATAGTTGGCAGCGCTGTTACACGTGTTCGTACAATGATCTCCGCGAGACTTTATTTCACCTGATACCGTATTCTGTTTCTGCCAGGTTACGTTTTATTGACTTTAAAAAAAGGCCTTCGACAGAGACATTAATATACCAGGGATTAAGAAGACAAACCGAAGACTGGCGGAAGAGGTCTACAGAAATCAAAAGGCAATTTTTCACGAAACTATATCTCGTGTGCAAAATTCGCAGAGTTGAAATACTAAAATGGAAATAAAATAAACATGTTTGCAGTAAAGTCGTTTTAATTAACGAGTAAGGTGAAGGCTGAATTTAACTACTATATCCTACAATTTATATTTATAAGTATTTAGAATCAGAGGGTGTTACGAAGAAACGAAAAGACTGGCATGCGATAGGACAGCTTGGAGAGCTCCTACCATTTGAAGACCTGCCTTAGGGCAGAACACCAAATAATAATAATAGAACTAATACTTCTAATTTAAAAGAAACATCGTTTAACACTAGTATGATTCTAGTGTCATAGGTACCGTAAAGTGTCAAGCGATTTTGAAAGGGTGCCGGAAAGACGGAACATTTGGGATTACCGTTCTAAAATATCGGTATGGAGAACCATGCATGACTTCCATGTTCTAAGATTTATATTTAAAATCATTTTCAAAATGAAATATTTCCATAGAAACTACTTCTTTCTTCAGCCTTAACCATAGTACTGCGGTCACTAACGTATACCACTTCACGATAGCGCACTCGATTTTCACTTATGATGGCAGTCGATAGCACTGCCGAAACGTCTGGTTTTGTAGAAAACATTGGACCACGCCAAAACAGCCCGGGAAGGAATTTTAACAACAAAGTACTTCTTTGTTGTCAATAACGTAGTACACATGACACGCAAATAAAAATAATCCCCTCCCCCTTCAACTATCATTTTCATTTATAGAAAAATTACCCCCACCCCTTTCAACTAGCCTTCTTATTTATAGATATTGCATCTACGTTGTTTCTACAGTGGATTATTATACTGTTCTTTTCAGGACACTTTATTTATCAAAATTAAGTACTTTACTCTTGAGTCAATAGGCCTTGAGTCCTCTACAACTCAGGGACATATGCAAAAAATTATTTGATTCTGTTTGAATTTACGACAGTAAAAACTTTGCAGGTGAACTACCCCTTTCTCTTAACCGATCTTCACCAAAATCAATTGGCCTTGAATCCTCTACAATTCAGCGACGTATGCAAAAAATTATTTGATTCTGTTTGAATGTGCGGCAGTTATCGTTCGTCATAGAAAAAATTACCCTTGTTAAAACATAAAACGTTGCAGGTAAACTACCCCTTTATCTTAACATATCTTCATCAAAATCAATAGGCCTTGAGTCCTCTACAATTAAGGGACGTATGCAAAAAATTAATTTGATTCTGTTTGTATTTGCGGCTGTTATCGTTTGCCACAGAAAAATTCTACACACAGACACTTTTCGAAAAATGACTTTTCTTCATGTTTTGAGGGTAGTGCAATCAGAATCAGCCCTTATCTCGAACACGATTTTTTCGCCATCACCATACTTCCATTTGCTTATGGAACATGGCAGTACCAGTAACCTCTGCAACTAATAAAACAGCGATTAGGGATAAACATCACGATTGTATACTACAAAGACAAAAAATATTTGTCACTTCACTTCGCTTACTCGTCAAAGAATGAAATCAAAATTAAAATCTGGGTAGCTCTCTCCCGACACCATATATGTCCTAACCTAAACTTTTTTTTGTTATTAACAAAAAACTCAACGTTTGATAGCACGTTTAAATCACTGCCTCTCACATCTCCTAACCGTCTGAATCCGCTCAAACATCGTTAGTTGTGAGACGGGAGCCCCTTCAACGCCAAATCACGTTTATCGAATTTATATATTTTTAAACAGCCAAGCCGATAATGCCTACTACTAGCACGTCAGTCTATAACGTTTAAGGTGTCAGTCCAGCTCGAACCATACGTATTTTAACTTCCCCCACCGACCATACAGAGATTAAGTCTACTTGATAAAAAGGCACTTCATCTACATGAAAACGTACCTAAAAGAACAAAATAAATAAGTATCGGCATTGGAACTGTTATGGAAACAAACCAAGCCAAAATCAGATACTAAAGGGAACCAAAATTATCTGCTACAGAAGGGAGATTACATTTTTGACGAAGCAGTATCGGATTCAAAGACTGAAATACAATCATTAAGTTCACTCTAGTTAATTACCGTCTACCAGACTACACTGTAACATCTTAAGATACGTTAAAGTAGTGGTTCCCAACCTTTTCGGACCTGCGAACCACTTTGGTCTTCCGCGTTCATTTCGAGTACCACCGGAGCTTAAAGACAGGTTAATGGGGGTTTCTCAATTAAAAACCTTGATACAACATGAATCATATCTTATTATTCCTAATTATGTATAACTATTTAAATCTAACACATAGAATTAACAAAACGGGAACTGACTTTTAAAATTAATTTCAGGTTCGTTCTATGCTAAAATAAACTACAAAGTTTTTTCAAAAGACAGTTGATTACTTTCATTACAGATTTTAATAAGATAAGAGCATACATCTAATGAAATATTACCGCAAAGTGTTTAGGCTGTGATTTTATAAGAGTAATCGTTTTAAATCATGTCCAATAAAAATTTATTGTTGTGTTGAACACAAACTTCTTGTTGTTGTTGTGTCGGCCATCTAAGGACCACATGCCAATTTCATTTCTTTATTCTTTTCTTTTTTTTAATATTCTTTCATTTTTTTCAATGTGTCTCTTCTTCCTGTCTTCAGTCCACTTTGAACCTGCGTTTTCTCTCTCCTAACCATGGACTCCTTCCATTTTTAACACTTTTTCCTGAAAAACTTCTCTTTCAATTGCTTCTTCTACGTTTATATTAATTTTTTCTAAATCCTTTGGACTTCTTTAATCCAGCTTGATGTTGACTTCTTCCCCCACAGATATTTGAAGAGTTTTATTTATTTATTTATTTTTTTTTTAAATAAATACTTTTTCCCATCCAGGTCTTCTTGCGTACCACTTTGGAAGACATAAGAAGGAAAACAGGGCGCATATTGTAACGTGACGTTTCCCTCAACATAAAGATTGTCATATAAAAATACTGAAGTACAAAACAATAATAAAGTAATAAACCTATGTCATGAGAGACAGGTATTAACAAGTAAATTTAAGACCATTGTAAGGTAGAGTAAGAAAACTAAAATATCAAACATGTCTATATTGAACTTAATAACAACGATTCCAGTAGACTGCATAAGAAATAATGTACAGAATAGGTAAAAACCCTATAATGCAGAGCCTAGCTGGATAACCAGTAACTGAGAAAATGATAACATAAACTAAATAAAATTTAAGATAAAACTATAAAACTAGATTAAGTAGTTATATCTGATTGTGACTGATAGGCACATAGACAATTCAGATAGAGATTATTAGGATATAAATGGGTGATAAAAGTTTTATTTTTGTATAAAAATGTTATAATGTGTGATAGGAAAGAAGGACTACTATTGTATGTTAAAAGAATGCTAAAGATGTAAAGAAGAATGTGATGTAAATAATGTAGTAATAGAAAGTGTAACAGATAAGCTGACTAGTAAATTATGAAATTAGAAATAACTATTGTTTGTTATGGACAAGATAATAATGTAGTTAGTAAAGAGATTAATGTTACACAAAACCTGCATCTACTTGGTAGGTAAAAGGAGACAATTTTGCGTATAAAAATTGTGCTAGACCATGCCATATATAATAAGAAATAGTGTATTTTATTAGATTAAGGTATAAGTAATCACAAGTGTTTGTAATGGACAAGTAATAATGTAATTAACAAGATGTTAACTTGGGCAAAACACCTACATCTACTTTAGAAGGTAGACAGGGACATTACAATGTATAAATGCTAATTAGATCATGATATGTCTAGGAATAGATCATGTAGTTTATAATGAATGAAGAATAAATGTTAACTTATTTATTAATTAACTTAAATAACTTATTAATTAACTAACTAACTTATTAATTAGAATTAAGCAATTTTACAGTAAGAAACAAATAATAGTCCAAAGTACACAAGACATTATTATGCCTATTGTACAAGCCAATGTTTTTATAAAAAGTTAATGTTCATAGTTGTAATCACTAGTATTAAAATACATGTTATTAACATAAAATCATACGTACAGCCAAGAAAACTAGTTATGTAACAAAAAAAGATAACTTTTAAACATAATTTTTTAGAATAGGTCAAACTATAAACATGTTATTTTTGGAATTACTGTACAGAAACATATGTTGTGAGATCTTAAAATGATCTGGCGAAAAAATCATTTCAGTGGTAATAATATCTTTACAATATTGTACAATAAGGGAAAAATTTTAAATTTAAGAATTTTGGTAATTTTGATCTCAGAAAAACGACGCCATCCATAACAATGCTTGAGATTTCAATCAATGGGAATTTTTCACATTTTGCGTTTAGCGACCCAAAAAGTGAAGCCAAGCGAGTTAGTATATTGTTGGAATTCGTACAGTAAAGAACAGATCCTCTGCGATACCTATAGCCACGAAAGTACCATCAGAATCGAACCTCGACTAGGTTAGGTGAAGAGTGATTACCATAACATAACCAAAAAGTTAAGAAAAATGTTGTGAATTGTTTACTTAATCAGAAAGGAGTTATAGTGAATTAATAATATTAACAGTGAATAAGAAAGTGTGTGCAAAGTAAAGGAAAGTATAGTGTTAATACTTAAAATTTTAAACGGTTTATAACTAATTATAATAATACAAACTGCAACACTTTATGTACACCTGTGAACTATTTATTCCACTACCACTGAACAAAAACACTAACACTATTGTAATTTTTTCACGTTTAAACTATTATTTCTTTGTGTTTAATGTTTAAAGCAGTATAACCTATTAAGATCTGGTTAACTCAAAATAGACACTGTTCGGTACATACGAACTATTTGTTATTTTAGATACAAGATATTGTTTTGTTATATTATAGTCTACTTTGTATTGTGATGTTTTGTACTTCACAAAGGACATTTTCGTAATTAATTATTGTAGTCACAAGAACCCGAGGTTATATTTAAATAACGTAACCATTAAACTAGGTCTGAGTTTTAAGAAGATCATCGTACCAACTGCTGAGCTATAAATTTAACAAGCCTGGACAATTAAATTTAAGAAAAATGTTGTTCATTTTAATTTAAGAAGAAAAGAACAGAAGTTAAAAAGAAAAGAAAAGAATATTGAAGGGAGTTAATTGTGTATGAATAATTATTTTGAATACTTAACATTTTGGTCAGTTTACGAATATTAGCGTTTTCATAAACATTAGAAAAATAAGTTGGTAGTACCTATTTTTTGTGTACCACGTGCGATTTGAATTATTTAAATAGGCAAGTGAATTCAAACGGAATAAAGGAATGAATTAAAAGAAGTTAAATAATTTTAATTAATCAAGACGTTAATTATTTTAAGTCATAAAAAATAAAAAAATTATATATATATTTATACAGTGGAACTTGGTTATTACGGCCTCGGCTGTTACGTCAACTCGGTTGTAGCGTTATTTTGTCATAAGTCCGGTCAAACTGATATCTTTAACATTATAAAATATCGGTATGGAGAACCATACATGACTTCCATGTTCTAAGATTTACATTTAAAAGCATATTCGAAATGAAATATTTCCATAGAAACTACTTCTTTCTATTGCTTCAGCCTTAACCACAGTACTTTGGTCACTAACGTATACCACCTCACTTTTTTGCACTCGATTTTCACTGATGATGGAAGTCGATGGCACTGCCGAAACGTCTGGTTTTGCAGAAAACATTGGACTACGGCTAAACAGCCCGGGAAGGAATTTTAACAAAAACTACTTCTTTGTTGCCGATAACGTAGTACACATACAAAATTTTCACCCCTCCCTCTTCAACTATAATTTTCATTAATAGAAAATTACCTCCACCCCGTTCAACTAGCCTCTTCATTTATAGATATTTCATCTACGTTTCTGCAATGGATTATTATGAGCTTCTTATCAGGATACTTTGTTTCTCAAAATTATGTATTTTACTCTTGTTAAAACATAAAACGTTGCAGGTAAAATACCCCTTTATCTCCACCGATCTTCACCAAAATCAACAGGCCTTCAGTCCTCTACAATTCAGGGATGTATGCAAAAAAATATTTGATTCTGTTTGAATGTACGGCAGTTATCGTTCGTCATGTAAACATTTCTCTTGGTTCAACATAAAATGTTGCAGGTAAACTACCCCTTTCCCTTAACCAATCTTCACCAAAATCAACAGTCTTTGAGCACTCCACAACTCAGGAAAGTGTGCAAAAAATTATTAGATTCTCTTTGAATTTTCGGCAGTTATCATTCGTCATAAAAAATTACCTTTTTTAAAACATAAAACGTTGCAGGTAAACTACCCCTTTCCCTTAACCGATCTTCAACAAAATCAACAAACCTTGAGTTCTCTTTAGTTCAAAAAAGTATGCAAAAACGTAGTTGATTCTGTTTGAATTTGCGGCTGTTATCGTTTGCCATATAAAATAATTACCCTTGATAAAAAAAAAAACGTTGCTGGTAAACTACCCCTTCCCCTTAACCGATCTTCACCCAAAACAATAGGTCTTGAGTACTCTACAAATCAGGACTGCATGCAAAAAATTATTTCATTTTGTTTGAATTTGCGGCTGTTATCGTTTGCCATATAAAATAATTACCCTTGATAAAAAAAAACGTTGCTGGTAAACTACCCCTTCCCCTTAACCGATCTTCACCAAAACCAACAGGTCTTGAGAACTCTATAATTCAGGGCTGTGTGCGAAAGAGTAGTTGATTCTGTTTGAATTTGAGGCTGTTATCGTTTGCCATAGAAAAATATCGGTATGGAGAACCATACATGACTTCCATATTCTAAGATTTATATTTAAAATCATTTTCAGCCAAACAGCCAGGCTGTGTCTTACCTGCCTTTTTATTGCCGTATTAAATGAAAAATATTATATTACATTAAAATGAAAAAATTATAATTTTATTGCCTGGCAACAAAATTATTTTATTTTTAACAATTACCATTGTTTCAAAAAGTTTAAATAAATTTCCAAGTACTTTACTCTTGTTAAAACGTAAAAGGTTGCAGGTAAACTACCCCTTCCCCTTTACCGATCTTCACCAAAATCGAAAGTCGTTGAGACCTCTACAATTCAGGGACGTATGCAAAAAATTATTTGATTCTGTTTGAATTTGCGGTTGTTATCGTTTGCCATAGAAAATACGCTTGATAAAAAAACGTTGCAGGTAAACTACCCCTTCCCCTTAACCGATCTTCACCAAAAACAATAGGTCTTGAGTACTCTACAAATCAGGGCTGTATGCAAAACATTATTTGATTCTGTTTGAATTTGCGGCTGTTATCGTTTGCCATAGAAAATACCCTTGTTAAAAAAACGTTGCAGGTAAACTACCCCTTTCCCTCAACCGACCTTCACCAAAAACAACAGGTCTTGAGTACTCTACAAATCAGGGCTGTATGCAAAACATTATTTGATTCTGTTTGAATTTGCGGCTGTTATCGTTTGCCATAGAAAATACCCTTGTTAAAACATAAAACGTTACAGGTAAACTACCCCTTTCCCTTAACCGATCTTCACCAAAAACAATAGGTCTTGAGTACTCTACAAATCAGGGCTGTATGCAAAACATTATTTGATTCTGTTTGAATTTGCGGCTGTTATCGTTTGCCATAGAAAATACCCTTGTTAAAAAAACGTTGCAGGTAAACTACCCCTTTCCCTCAACCGAACTTCACCAAAAACAATAGGTCTTGAGAACTCTACAATTTAGGGCTGTATGCAAATAATCTTTTGATTCTGTTTGAATTTGCGGCTGTTATCGTTTGCCATAGGAAATACCCTTGTTAAAACATAAAACGTTACAGGTAAACTACCCCTTTCCCTTAACCCATCTTCACCAAAATCAGCAGATCTTGAGAACTCTACAATTCAGGGCTGTATGCGAAACATTATTTGATTCTGTTTGAATTTGCGGCTGTTATCGTTTGCCATAGAAAATACCCTTGTTAAAAAAACGTTGCAGGTAAACTACCCCTTTCCCTCAACCGATCTTCACCAAAAACAACAGGTCTTGAGAACTCTACAATTTAGGGCTGTATGCAAATAATCTTTTGATTCTGTTTGAATTTGCGGCTGCTATCGTTTGCCATAGGAAATACCCTTGTTAAAACATAAAACGTTACAGGTAAACTACCCCTTTCCCTTAACCGATCTTCACCAAAAACAATAGGTCTTGAGTACTCTACAAATCAGGGCTGTATGCAAAACATTATTTGATTCTGTTTGAATTTGCGGCTGTTATCGTTTGCCATAGAAAATACCCTTGTTAAAAAAACGTTGCAGGTAAACTACCCCTTTCCCTCAACCGAACTTCACCAAAAACAATAGGTCTTGAGAACTCTACAATTTAGGGCTGTATGCAAATAATCTTTTGATTCTGTTTGAATTTGCGGCTGTTATCGTTTGCCATAGGAAATACCCTTGTTAAAACATAAAACGTTACAGGTAAACTACCCCTTTCCCTTAACCCATCTTCACCAAAATCAGCAGATCTTGAGAACTCTACAATTCAGGGCTGTATGCGAAACATTATTTGATTCTGTTTGAATTTGCGGCTGTTATCGTTTGCCAAACAAACAAAATTACCCTTGCTAAAAAAAAACCGTTGCAGGTAAACTACCCCTTTCCCTCAACCGATCTTCACCAAAAACAATAGGTCGCGAGTACTCTGCAAATCAGGGCTGTATGCAAAAAATTATTTGATTCTGTTTGAATTTGCGGCAGTTATCGTTTGCCATAGAAAAAAAATCTACAGACAGACAGACAGACACACAGACAGACAGACACACAGACAGACACACAGACACTTTTCGGAAAACGACTTTTTTTCATGTTTTGAGTGTAGTAGAATCAGAATCTGCAATAATCTCGAACACGATTTTTTTTGCCATCACCATACTTCCATTCCTTAAGGAATATGGAAGTAAATATCGGTATGGAGAACCATACATGACTTCCATATTCTAAGATTTATATTTAAAATCATTTTCAGCCAAACAGCCAGGCTGTGTCTTACCTGCCTTTTTATTGCTGTATTAAATGAAAAATATTATATTACATTAAAATGAAAAAATTATAATTTTATTGCCTGGCAACAAAATTATTTTATTTTTAACAATTACCATTGTTTCAAAAAGTTTAAATAAATTTCCAAGTACTTTACTCTTGTTAAAACGTAAAAGGTTGCAGGTAAACTACCCCTTCCCCTTTACCGATCTTCACCAAAATCGAAAGTCGTTGAGACCTCTACAATTAAGGGACGTATGCAAAAAATTATTTGATTCTGTTTGAATTTGCGGTTGTTATCGTTTGCCATAGAAAATACGCTTGATAAAAAAACGTTGCAGGTAAACTACCCCTTCCCCTTAACCGATCTTCACCAAAAACAATAGGTCTTGAGTACTCTACAAATCAGGGCTGTATGCAAAACATTATTTGATTCTGTTTGAATTTGCGGCTGTTATCGTTTGCCATAGAAAATACCCTTGTTAAAAAAACGTTGCAGGTAAACTACCCCTTTCCCTCAACCGATCTTCACCAAAAACAACAGGTCTTGAGAACTCTACAATTTAGGGCTGTATGCAAATAATCTTTTGATTCTGTTTGAATTTGCGGCTGCTATCGTTTGCCATAGGAAATACCCTTGTTAAAACATAAAACGTTACAGGTAAACTACCCCTTTCCCTTAACCGATCTTCACCAAAAACAATAGGTCTTGAGTACTCTACAAATCAGGGCTGTATGCAAAACATTATTTGATTCTGTTTGAATTTGCGGCTGTTATCGTTTGCCATAGAAAATACCCTTGTTAAAAAAACGTTGCCGGTAAACTACCCCTTTCCCTCAACCGAACTTCACCAAAAACAATAGGTCTTGAGAACTCTACAATTTAGGGCTGTATGCAAATAATCTTTTGATTCTGTTTGAATTTGCGGCTGTTATCGTTTGCCATAGGAAATACCCTTGTTAAAACATAAAACGTTACAGGTAAACTACCCCTTTCCCTTAACCCATCTTCACCAAAATCAGCAGATCTTGAGAACTCTACAATTCAGGGCTGTATGCGAAACATTATTTGATTCTGTTTGAATTTGCGGCTGTTATCGTTTGCCAAACAAACAAAATTACCCTTGCTAAAAAAAAACCGTTGCAGGTAAACTACCCCTTTCCCTCAACCGATCTTCACCAAAAACAATAGGTCGCGAGTACTCTGCAAATCAGGGCTGTATGCAAAAAATTATTTGATTCTGTTTGAATTTGCGGCAGTTATCGTTTGCCATAGAAAAAAAATCTACAGACAGACAGACAGACACACAGACAGACAGACAGACACACAGACACTTTTCGGAAAACGACTTTTTTTCATGTTTTGAGTGTAGTAGAATCAGAATCTGCAATAATCTCGAACACGATTTTTTTTGCCATCACCATACTTCCATTCCTTAAGGAATATGGAAGTAAATATCGGTATGGAGAACCATACATGACTTCCATATTCTAAGATTTATATTTAAAATCATTTTCAGCCAAACAGCCAGGCTGTGTCTTACCTGCCTTTTTATTGCTGTATTAAATGAAAAATATTATATTACATTAAAATGAAAAAATTATAATTTTATTGCCTGGCAACAAAATTATTTTATTTTTAACAATTACCATTGTTTCAAAAAGTTTAAATAAATTTTCAAGTACTTTACTCTTGTTAAAACGTAAAAGGTTGCAGGTAAACTACCCCTTCCCCTTAACCGATCTTCACCAAATTCGAAAGTCATTGAGACCTCTACAATTCAGGGACGTATGCAAAAAATTATTTGATTCTGTTTGAATTTGCGGCTGTTATCGTTTGCCATAGAAAATACGCTTGATAAAAAAACGTTGCAGGTAAACTACCCCTTCCCCTTAACCGATCTTCACCAAAAACAATAGGTCTTGAGTACTCTACAAATCAGGGCTGTATGCAAAACATTATTTGATTCTGTTTGAATTTGCGGCTGTTATCGTTTGCCATAGAAAATACCATTGTTAAAAAAACGTTGCAGGTAAACTACCCCTTTCCCTCAACCGATCTTCACCAAAAACAATATGTCTTGAGAACTCTACAATTTAGGGCTGTATGCAAATTATGTTTTGATTCTGTTTGAATTTGCGGCTGTTATCGTTTGCCATAAGAAATACCCTTGTTAAAACATAAAACGTTACAGGTAAACTACCCCTTTCCCTTAACCGATCTTCACCAAAAACAATAGGTCTTGAGTACTCTACAAATCAGGGCTGTATGCAAAACATTATTTGATTCTGTTTGAATTTGCGGCTGTTATCGTTTGCCATAGAAAATACCCTTGTTAAAAAAACGTTGCAGGTAAACTACCCCTTTCCCTCAACCGAACTTCACCAAAAACAATAGGTCTTGAGAACTCTACAATTTAGGGCTGTATGCAAATAATCTTTTGATTCTGTTTGAATTTGGGGCTGTTATAGTTTGCCATAGGAAATACCCTTGTTAAAACATAAAACGTTACAGGTAAACTACCCCTTTCCCTTAACCGATCTTCACCAAAATCAACAGATCTTGAGAACTCTACAATTCAGGGCTGTATGCGAAACATTATTTGATTCTGTTTGAATTTGCGGCTGTTATCGTTTGCCAAACAAACAAAATTACCCTTGCTAAAAAAAAACCGTTGCAGGTAAACTACCCCTTTCCCTCAACCGATCTTCACCAAAAACAATAGGTCGCGAGTACTCTGCAAATCAGGGCTGCATGCAAAAAATTATTTGATTCTGTTTGAATTTGCGGCAGTTATCGTTTGCCATAGAAAAAAAATCTACAGACAGACACAAGACAGACAGACACACACACAGACACTTTTCGGAAAACGACTTTTTTTCATGTTTTGAGTGTAGTAGAATCAGAATCTGCAATAATCTCGAACACGATTTTTTTTGCCATCACCATACTTCCATTCCTTAAGGAATATGGAAGTAAAAATTACACTTTAAAAAAAAAAACCGTTGCAGGTAAACTACCCCTTTCCCTTAACCGATCTTCACCAAAATCAATAGGTCTTGAGTACTCTATAAATCAGGGCTACATGCAAAAACTTATTTGATTCTGTTTGAATTTGCGACTCTTATCGTTTGCCATATAAAATACCCTTTTAAAACATAAAACGTAGCAGGTAAACTACCCCTTTCCCTTAACCTATCTTCACCAAAATCAATAGGTCTTGAGAACTCCACAATTTAGGGCTGTATGCAAATAATCATTTGATTCTGTTTGAATTTGCGGCTGTTATCGTTTGCCATATAAAATACCCTTGTTAAAACATAAAACGTTGCAGGTAAACTACCCCTTTCCCTTAAAAGATCTTCACCAAAAACAATAGGTCTTGAGAACTGTACAATTCAGGCTGTATGCAAAAGAGTAGTTGATTCTGTTTGAATCTGCGGCTGTTATCGTTTGCCATAGAAAACAATTACCCTTGATTAAAAAAAACCGTTGCAGGTAAACTACCCCTTTCCCTCAACCGATCTTCACCAAAAACAATAGGTCGTGAGTACTCTACAAATCAGGGCTGTATGCAAAAAATGATTTGATTCAGTTTGAATTTGCGGCTGTTATCGTTTGCCATAGAAAAAAATCTACAGACAGACACACAGACAGACACTTTTCGAAAAACGACTTTTTTTCATGTTTTGAGTGTAGTACAATAAGAATCTGCAATAATCTCGAACACGATTTTTTTTGCCATCACCATACTTCCATTTCCTTAAGGAACATGGAAGTAAAATTGCCGGTTTTAACGTCACTAAATATTGTACTACTCTGTTATAGCGTCAAAAAGTTCTCAGATATTTTACTCTAAATTTCATATAAACGTATATATGTGCGCGCGCTATGCCCATGGCTACAGACATACATTGTATGCAAGCGATAAGCACTGCAACAGGACCGCCGGCGCCAGCGCCAGATGGAGAAAAATTAAAAAAATTAGGAAATGCGAACATGGTGATGTGGATGCAGCATTACTGAAATGGTTCAAACAGTGTCGATGTTCAGATATTCCTGTGAGTGGACCAATTCTGAAAGAGAAAGCTACAGAGTTCGGAAAATTGTTTGGTATTGATTTTACGTGCTCCAACGGATGGCTAGATCGATTTAAGGCCCGACACTCGATTTCCTTTGCAAAAATTTGTGGTGAGGCAAAATGCGTAGATCTGAACGTTACAGGCGATTGGGTGTGTAACACTTGGCCACAAATTAGACGATCATATAAAGATGAAGACATCTTTAATGGAGATGAAGCCGGAATTTTTATAAATTAACTCCAGATAAGACTTTCAAATTTAAAAATGAAAAGTGCGTTGGTGGGAAGCTCTCTAAACAAAGATTACAGTTTTTGTTTGTGCGAACATGACGGGAACCGAAAAAAGGAAACTTTTAGTTATCGGGAAAAGTTTGCATCCTAGATGTTTTAAAAACATCAAAAAACTTCCTGTAAGTTACACTGCCAACAAAAAAGCGTGGATGACTTCTAGTATTTTTGGAGATGAACTAAGAAAGTGGGATAAAGAACTGCAATCGAAAAACAGAAAAATTCTACTTCTAGTTGACAACTGTGCAGCCCATCCAAAGTTAAATTTGACAAACATTAATCTGGTCTTCTTACCGGCCAACTGTACGAGTGTCCTGCAACCTATGGACCAAGGCGTCATTAGAAGCCTAAAGTGTCACTACCGCAAGCAACTTTTAAAAAAAAATTATTTTCTGTATGGACACGGCGCAACATGCTACAATTTCACTCTTAGATGCAATACAATTCCTAGACGACTCTTCGAAGAGTGTAACACAGAAGACGATAGCAAAATGCTTTAGTAAAGCACAACTCGTACATGAAAATTTACCCAATGATGACGAAGACGACGACTTGCCGCTCTCGGAGTGGATTAAGAAATTCGGCGTAAATGAATTTGGAAATGAACTTGATTCTTATGCATCAGGGGATGACCAAGTAGAAACATTCCAAGTGTTGAGTGACGCAGAAATTATCGCGGAAGTAAAAAACATAGAAGCAGAAGATAGTGTTGAAGAAGATGCTGAACAAGACGAGGATGCCGACATCGTTTGTCCGACAGTACAGGAAGCAATGAGAGCCGCCGAAACTCTTTCACGTTTTTACTGCTTTAGAGAGACGTCTGACGACACGTTCAATGCAGCGCAGCATCTCCACAGCACAACAGAAAGAATTTATTTTTCATAAAGGAGCGTTCAAAAGAAAATTACGGATTACTTTCGACAGTAAGCCTAAATGTAAGTTACATGTACTTTCTTTTTGATTTTTTAAAATATTCTTCATGCTGTTTGTATAAATGAAATGCAGTTTGTAGACTGTAGAATAAATATCACGAATAATGTTAATAATGCAAAGATCTTTTTTTTTATTTCTCCTTCCTTACTAGTGATTAAAAAGGGTCTTTTATAACGACTCTTTTATAACGTCACTCGGACATAACGTCATTATTTTTTTGGTCCCTTCAATGACGTTATAACCAAGTTCCACTGTATATTCCTACAGTACAGGTACAAATTTAAGCATATTCCAATTTACGATTATAGAATAATTTGTATTTCATAAATTGGCGCAAGCAACGTAAGGCCTAACTAAGAAAATTTTATTTGAAAATTATTATTAGAAAAACAAAATATACACACAAAGACAAATATCATTACATATTTGGCGCACCAACTCTGGGGCATAAAAGAATTACGATTATAAAATGTATTTGTATTACAATATTTACAACAGCAGAAAGAATAGAATCCAGACAGTTGCTATGGTATGGTCACGTAATGAGGATGGAGGAGAAGCGATGGCCAAAGAAAGCATTGACTTACACACCACAAAACAGGAGAATAAAAGGAAGGCTTACAACACAGTGGAGAAAGGAATTAGGAAAAGCATGAGAGATCAAGCTATTAAAGACGATGACTGGAAAGATAGGGAGAAATTGCGATCGAAATGCGGGATGCGGCATAGACTGTAGGACCCCCGCTAATAATAATAATAATGTACAGTCTTCTAAATTGCTGTAAATTGGTGTTTGTATGGGAGGCACACTAACCGTATGAACTACAGTTGAATGAAAACATACCAGACAAATCCAAGAGGAGTGCAATTGTAGTGCTTCACTGCACCTTTCACTGAATTATCATCTCCTTATTGAAGCCTCTGTGGGCAACAGGAAGAGATGGGCGCACGTCACATAAGCATTTGCACAGAATTTTGCAGCGATGGAGGTGATTGGAACAGTCGCAGTTGGACAGAATTCGATCACAAAAGGATGAATGGAATATTGACGTAAAAACAATGCACTTACACACTGGAAGAAAACTATCTGCCACTCTGAGCAATAAAACCTTATGTTTTTGAAACACATAACAGAAATGAAGTTTTCAAAAAATAAATAAATAAATAAATATACACTAACTAGACAACCTAGAAATATTGGAAAGACGAATTATTAAGAAAATATTAGGCCCATGAAAAACTTCAGAAGGTTGGAAATTAAGAAGTAATGATGAACTATATCAAAGTATAGAAAACATAGCAGAAACAATGAGAAAAAGAATACTATTATTTTTTGGACATTTATATAGAATGGACGACAATAGGCTAACAAAGCAGATCTTCAGATATCTGTGGGGAAAGAAGTCAACATCAAGTTGGATTAAAGAAGTCCAAAAGGATTTAGAAAAAATAATATAAACGCAGAAGAAGCAATTGAAAGAGAAGTTTTTCGGGCAAAAGTGTTAAAAATGGTAGGAGTCTAGGGTAGGAGAGAGAAAAATGCAGGTTCAAAGTGGACTGAAGACAGGAAGAAGAGACACAGTGAAAAGACGAAAGCATATTGGAGAAAAAGAACAAGGAATAAAGAATTAGGAATACAGAATTGAAATTGGCATGTGGTCCTCAGACGGCCGATAAAAAAAAACACAAAACAGAACACTAAAATTTGATACACTACAATATAATAGGCGTAAGCAAAATCTTTTACAACTTCATGAATCGTATTTTGCTTCTTCTTCTTCTTCCCCAACAAGGATTAGGCCTTGGTGACCTGTTCCGGCTTCATAAGATTTATTCCTATATTTTCTTTGGTCTCCCTACGCTTCTTCTTCCAGCTGGTTTGTGCCTACTTGCCGCTTTTGATAGTCCTCGATCGTCAATACGCTCCAGACGGTCCTTCCGATTTCTTCTATGCAACTCTATTTTCTCATTTAAGTTGTATATTTCCAACTCTTCTCTAATTTCTTCATTTCTTTGCCCATTTTTCAATCCCATGTAGGGAACTCTGTAGTAAAACGGTTGCTTCCATCGGACTTTTGTTTACAGCAAGGATTGCAGTATCATTAGCGTACGTAGCAGTAATCACATCATTGCTAGTTGGCAGATCTGCCGTATAAATTAGATACAGAATTAGATACGTTTGCAATCTTATTTGGAGTTATTCTTGATGCAGAAAGCTGTTGATGAATACGGATAAATGTTAACATGCAAAGTTGTGTTTAATGAGACATTTCCTCCCTATTCACTCGCCTTTCATGCAGTTAACAGCGCAACGCGCGAACCGTTAGGGCTTTACGAATAATTAACTACGCTGCCTCATGAAAAGAACCTAATACCTGCAAATCGAATATATTCTAGGAAAACACTTCATATCAGACCTCATTAAAATCTGCACACTCTCTTTCAAGTACTTATTTCTCTTTTTACCTTTCCTAGTAAATCTTTCCTTCAACAATCGTACATCTAGGTGTGCCCACTCGCTTATTATTAAATCCTTTTCGTCCGATGTCGGAATAATGTGCCCGCATAAGCTGCACACTAAGGATTGTATACTGGTTTTCCTTGGGAGTCGCTGCATCTCTTTCGCTATCATTTCAATAAACCAATGTAACTCTCGGTCCCTTAAACTGTTTGTTAGTGAACGTATCACACGCGCCCCCTCACTATATTTCCGTCTTATTTTACCATCAGGGATAAACACGAAGATATCTATTTACACGGTCTGGATTTTATCTTTTTCGTAAGTGGTCGAATTTCTTGTTCACATATCACGATGTTTTCAGTAATTTATGCACCAAGTATGACAAACAGCGTTCTTCTATATTTAAGGAGTAATCTTCTCTATACTTTGGCGCACCTATAGGCCTACTTCCACATCTCTCAGTTAAAAGTTTTATTATTGTCACCAATACAAGCTTTAACCTGGGACAACACCCGATATTGCTTAACTATCGGGTTGAAATGATAATGATAGGGTGGAAGACGAAACACTTTATGTCCACGCTGTTTAGCAAACGTGTCAATTTCACAGGGGATAAACCTTGATTAATTTTGTTTCACTATTTCCAGGAATTCAGCTTTCTTTTGCTGAATGTTCTGAAGGTATTCTTTTCTAACCAGTCCAGCAGTGGCGGCCCGTGCTTAGGTTCCACGGTTGCACAACCTCTATTAACTCCCCAAATGTATTTTAAATTATAGAATTATAAATAAAACGATAACTAATAATAGTGTTTTCACGCTAAATAATCGTAATTAATCATTTGGCGATTGAAAAGCGCAGAGCAATACTAATATCGGTATGGAGAACCATACATGACTTCCATATTCTAAGATTTATATTTAAAATCATTTTCAGCCAAACAGCCAGGCTGTGTCTTACCTGCCTTTTTATTGCTGTATTAAATGAAAAATATTATATTACATTAAAATGAAAAAATTATAATTTTATTGCCTGGCAACAAAATTATTTTATTTTTAACAATTACCATTGTTTCAAAAAGTTTAAATAAATTTTCAAGTACTTTACTCTTGTTAAAACGTAAAAGGTTGCTGGTAAACTACCCCTTCCCCTTAACCGATCTTCACCAAAATCGAAAGTCCTTGAGACCTCTACAAATCAGGGCTGTATGCAAAACATTATTTGATTCTGTTTGAATTTGCGGCTGTTATCGTTTGCCATAGAAAATACGCTTGATAAAAAAACGTTGCAGGTAAACTACCCCTTCCCCTTAACCGATCTTCACCAAAAATAATAGGTCTTGAGTACTCTACAAATCAGGGTTGTATGCAAAACATCATTTGATTCTGTTTGAATTTGCGGCTGTTATGGTTTGCCATAGAAAATACCCTTGTTAAAAAAACGCTACAGGTAAACTACCCCTTTCCCTTAACCGATCTTCACCAAAAACAATAGGTCTTGAGAACTCTACAATTTAGGGCTGTATGCAAATAATCTTTTGATTCTGTTTGAATTTGCGGCTGTTATCGTTTGCCATAGGAAATACCCTTGTTAAAACATAAAACGTTACAGGTAAACTACCCCTTTCCCTTAACCGATCTTCACCAAAATCAACAGATCTTGAACACTCTACAATTCAGGGGTGTATGCGAAACATTATTTGATTCTGTTTGAATTTGTGGCTGTTATCGTTTGCCAAACAAACAAAATTACCCTTGCTAAAAAAAACCGTTTCAGGTAAACTACCCCTTTCCCTCAACCGATCTTCACCAAAAACAATAGGTCGCGAGTACTCTACAAATCAGGGCTGTATGCAAAAAATTATTTGATTCTGTTTGAATTTTCGGCAGTTATCGTTTGCCATAGAAAAAAAATCTACAGACACACAGACAGACAGACAGACAGACACACAGACACTTTTCGGAAAACGACTTTTTTTCATGTTTTGAGTGTAGTAGAATCAGAATCTGCAATAATCTCGAACACGATTTTTTTTGCCATCACCATACTTCCATTCCTTAAGGAATATGGAAGTAAAAACCGTACACGCTCTTGCCGCGGTGTACATGGCAAGTATGCACCAACTGTGACGCGCTTTGTATACGGGGAAATACACTGGAGTAGTGCTGTGGCTGGCTAGACTCGGGTGCTCCTATTACATACGATATACGCTCGCTTGGTGTGATTAGGGACTACACCCTGCTTGCACGTTACGGCGCCACCAGTCTGTTTGTTGGTAAATAACACGTGGTGCGCCAGGTAGGAATTAGTAAGTTTATGTTATTATGCTACTTGAGTTAGTTAGTGTCGGCCAAATTTTTTGTGAATTTCGTTGTTAGTGTCAAATAAGTGTCAGTCCAAATTCATCGTTAAATGTAAATAGTAGTACATATAAAGGATTAAGGTGTCATAGTGTAAGATATTTATTATATTTAACTGGTAGGACGCAACGAATTCTGTCGTAAACTTAACGAAAACGCTGTTCAGTTTACGTCATATTGAGAAATAAAATTAAATTACGAGAGTAGGTAGGCTACAACAGATCATTCAAATTTAATCAAAATGTAAAATTAGGTAACAGAATATTTAATCGTAAATTTAAAAAAATATTTACACATTAAATATTCATGGTTATGTGAGTGACACTAAAATTGCATTATTTTGTTTTCCTTACGTGTTGTTTGGAAAGGAGGAGACTTGGACATTTTCTGTTCAGATAATAAAACAATTTAATACCATCCAACCCAACTGCAACCGACAAATTTTTCAACCACCAGGCGCCACTGCAGTCCAGTATATCACTTTTCTTGCTGCCACACGTACGGGCTCTGTTAATTTGTACCGAGTGATATGATGCACTGTCAAACACAATAATCGAGTTCTCTTTGGCGTTCGAAACTAAGGACTGCACAAACCACTGTAATTCTGTTTAGATCAACTAAAGTCTCTAGGTTTTCAATTCAGTAACTTTTTTACTCATCACCGTTTCTCGTCCTGCCAAATATTCTATCTACCTCGGGATTCTTTTTTGAAATCTCTAAATGATATCGGCTGTTCTTGTTTGATTGTATACTAGCATACAATTTTCCCCGTTTCCCTGTGCTGTGCATAGCGTTTGCTCCATTCTTGTGTTCACTTTCGTAAGCCATTTTCACTTGTGTTCCATTAGCTATTGTAGAGACCACGTACTGATTAAAACTCTTTCATTTTTAAACAGTTAGGCCTATAGTCTTATTCGTAATATTGCTTTCAAAAGATAATCACCCTTATCTTACTTGAGCGATAATTTTCAAAATTTCATACCCATCATTTACAACTCCATTCACTCTATTATGAATAGTTTTACGAATAAAACTCAGCTGATAGAGTCTTATTATTACACTTTTCTATTTTTTATATTCATTTTCAGGCCAATCTTACACTTTCCTGGTTGAGTTCGTTAATCATCTCTTCCATGTTAAGAGCGTCTTTCCTAAACAAACTATAACTTATGCACATTTCATATTCGAAAGTTATATTTCTTCTATTTAAAGTTTCCTCATCCGACTGCTTCGATACTGTGTAATCCTTTTTTGTTTATAAGGACTCCTCTAGATTGTATCTAATCTGTGGCACTTTCTCCGTGGCTTCAATTCCTCTGCGCCCACTATACAGCATTATCTATGTAAGGAGAGTATCGATAGTTCCAAGTTCCGTATAGTTCGAGATACCCCGCTAGAAAAACAATATGCACTGTACACCAATTTAACACATTAACGCGTTAATGTGTTAATAAAGTGGTTTGCTATTTGAGCTAGTTCTGTTGAAGGTCACGCGAACTGTTCCCCCACGGTCACAGCGAATCATACGCTCTGGCCCTTTAGCTTGTCTGTGTGTGTACGTACTGTTGTGGATAGAACAAATTTTGTGCGTAAACCAAACTGAAGTAAAATGAGTGAAACCAAGAATAAGAAGTAATGTGTCTACATTTGAAGAGGTTACATCAGGGAGACAC
Organism: Magicicada septendecula; assembly: GCA_034769895.1. Lineage (NCBI taxonomy): Eukaryota > Metazoa > Arthropoda > Insecta > Hemiptera > Cicadidae > Magicicada > Magicicada septendecula. The sequence goes on along the minus strand of CM068368.1, from coordinate 80,225,498 downwards.
TGTACGAAATGTGGCACTTAATCTCGGCGTAGGTAAAGTGACAGTCGGTGACTGGCGTCGTGACCGGGCAAAAACTGAAGAATGGAATTTGAAAAATGTGAAACGAATAATAATTCGCAAAAAACAATGAAACATTCGGACTATGAAAAGACGAGCCTATGAAAGACCCTGTTTCTGTGGTTTCACAACAAAGAGCTAAAAGTACAATCGTGTTACTTTACGGTGGCCGCTTCATAGCTGCGCGAAAAGTGAGGGTAGTGGGGAGACTATGTGTGCTCAGTTGTAACACTACATTTCAAAAACGTCCGTCTTTTTATTGTTGCTACAGCCGGCTTTATGATTGCCCTTAACTATTTAATTATTACAACTCGGGTTTTACAGATCGTTGATATTTCCGGATTTCATTCAACTAACTATTATTTTCTTCCGAGTAACTACTATTTTGTAATTTTACTCAGTATTATCTTACTCAAAATTCTATCAAATATGTATTTGTAATACGAGAACAATGTTATTTGTTAGGTACATAATGTAAGTAATAAATAATTACTAGTATTGGCCGCTTTTCTGCCCTGAATTATTTTACTTTCCTGAGATATTCAATTATTTTCGCCCTTACCTCTTGACGTTCATTTAATACACTTCTATTATTTCTAATCTTCTTCCATTTAAACCCTAAGTTTACAATCATTTTTATTAAACATGATAAGCTACCTTGAAGGTTTACACTAGACTTAAGAAGTTGAAGTTTTCGTAGCGTAGGATATGTTTTTTGTGTTGAAAATAATAATTAAATGAAATACAGGCCTACACGATAAATGTTCCACGATAAATGTTTTCGAAAACGCATCAACACTTACGCACTCAGTGAGATGTGCCGTTAGACTGACAAAAAACAGGGTTCTGCGCATATCACTTTCACCAAGGTTGCCGGCCACCTTAAAATGCACAAGTAGTAGTCCTCTGAGTGGCCCAACTGTGGCTTAGCGGCACAGCGCTGCAGATAATACCGGCATTTTGCGTAGTTCAAGTTGTCGGTAGTTCGAGGTTGGTTTGGTCCCAATTACCTCGAACTATCGAGACTCTACTGTACTGTTGAAGAGCAAGACGATCCTCCTTGCCACTGATGGACAGTGAGATCTTAATACCGTCTGCAAACATTTGGACATCACAATTTATGACGGATGTTATTTCATTAATAAAAATAAGAAAAAAGACAGGCTGTAGACTTGAGTGCCCTGTCTAACATCCGAAGCGGCTATAAAACTATCAGATAATATATTCCCACAAAATCTTAATTAAAGCCCCGCTGGTGAAAGCACGATCCGATCCACAGAATTAGTTTGGGCCAAACACCAAAACTTTTTACTCGGAAAAACAAGGTGTAGCAATTTACCAAACGCTTACGTACAGCCCAAAGCAACAACAACAAAAACAATAACAATAATAATAATAATGTTATCACGAGACAGATATTTGAATGTGGTTGTTTATTGATGACTTGCTTGTACTTCAAAATGCAGAATCTGATTTGCAAAAATCTGTTTTTATCTTCATCAGCTTTGCAAACAAGACAATATGAAAATCTCCACTATGAAAACAAAGGTAATGGCATTTCTAGGTAAGGAGCCAATAAAAACAAAAACAATGGTTAGTGATCGAATTCTAGGACAGGTGAGCCACTTAAATTATTTGGGAAATGATATTGGCTATGATAGGTATTGTGATATTTCTGTTAAGTTAGGTAAGTTCCAGATGATCTATGGAACGATCAACGGTATTTTTAGGAAAAAATTGCATTGAGATGCAAAATTAAAGTTCTACAATGTTATGGCAGTCCCTGTACTGTCCTATGGGTGTGAATTATGGACAACGACCAAGAAACAAAACAATAAAGTACAGGCCTCGTAAATGGCGTTCTTAAGAGGAGTTAAAAGGTGTTCTAAACTTGACTGTATAAAGAATGGGGCCATACGAGAAGCGTTACAAGTTTTTTACTTGAATGAGAAATTAAAAGATTACACACAACAGTGGAAATAACACTTAGGAAGAATGTCAGATTCCAGACTGGCCAAATTTATCTGAAAATACAAACCTAAGGACACGTGTGTGTGTGTGTGTGTGTGTGTGTGTGTGTGTGTGTGTGTGCTCAGGAAGAGACGGCTGGAGGATTTTTTGAAGGCGGAACAGGCAGCACCTTGCCTATGCCGTGTTGTGAAGATGTTTAATAATAATAATCATCATCATCATTGGCTCGAGAGCCCTTTGTGGCCCTGGCCTTCTTCAGAAGATTCTCATAGCCACATTCTTCTAGTTTCTAATTCCAAGAGGACTGATGTCCTGACCCACCCCGTCCCTCAATCTCAGTTTTGTCTTCCAACTTTTCTTTTACCTTCTGGTTTTGCATTAAATATCTTAATGACTCTGCTTTCATAACCATGTATAATGCGTCAGCCTGAATAATAATAATAATATAATAGTATTAGTAGTAAATAGTAATAATACGGACGACAACAACAACAACAATAATACAATTCACACTCCTGAAGACAACAATGAAGAAGGATGTCCAAATATAGAGAGTGCGATAAAAATGATGCAGTCAAACCGGAAGAACACGAATCGTGTACAATGAACTGTACGCGCGCGCGACCATACGTGTGTGTTACGTGTGAGGCGGGAGTGTTATTGGTACTGTCCCAATAACCGTACCTGCACTCATTTTCGATATTTTTATTATGCGATTTTTGGCATCAATACGTAGTTAATACAACATATATGGGATAACATATTTGGATAATAGAAATCGTGAAAATTAATTTGCGTATGTTATGAAATAGTTTGTTGACGATTGCAATCATCATTTGATTGTCACATTTTGTACGAAAAATGTTTCTAGCAATAATGTAACACCGAAGGTGTGCCTGTGACGCCAAAAGTTGGCACTGTCAGGTTAACATGCAAAATTACACATGGCAGCGAAAATGCCTTTAAAATAATATTCGCTTTTTGTGAAATCCACGTAAAAAAACAACTCGAAGTAAGGCGGGTTGCCTATTACTATACATGTCTCCCTTTTTATGGCAGGACTCGTTTTCCACTAATACTCGTTTGTTCAATAATACTCGGTTTTTGTGCAGATCACTAGAAAATCAACCAACTCCAAGGAAGGCGGGATGCTATATATGTCTCCACCTGTTTTGTGTTTGGCACAAAATTTGCTTCCAATTAAGTTTTAGAGATTTTACTGAATAACAAAATAATATTGACTACCTAAGGAATAACAAATTTTGGGTAGTCTAATAGTTCCGAGCGACTACCTGTGCTATGGCAGCCACAAAACTGGCAAAAACCGCGTTTTTTGTGTTTCTACGTAAAGTAGAGGTCAAAACTAGGTGCGCACGCAAAAAATTCGCAAAAAACATTTTTTGTAAAAAATTTTCAAAAAAATCTGTTACAAGATCCAAAAAATGTAAAACGCGGTTTCTTCATTTTCTAAGTGGAATCCACGTCTAATTTAGCTACGTACGCGGTAAAATAAGGTAGTTTTTTTTACGCAAGTAAAGTAAAGCTGACGTTACGTTAACATGCAAACTAACCTAACTACTAACCTTTCTAGCTTTTTGTGAAATCCACGTTAAAAAACCAACTCGAAGTAAGGCGGGGTTGGTCCTTAATGCAGTCTCACTTTCTGTGGCAGAACTCGTTTTCCACTAATGCTATTTTTTGTGTGCAGATCACTGGAAAAGCAACCAACTCGAAACACCATCGTATGGTTATAATGCTGATTGTTATAAGTAATTATGGAATTTTTTTCGCCGCTTGCATATAAAAAGTGAGAATTTTTCGCGTCCGCACCTAATTTTGTCCTGTACTTTACGTGAAAACACAAAAAATGTGTTTTTTTCAAGTTCTTTGGCTGCCAGAGGAAGTTTTCATTAGTTAATACGTAGTCTTTTTGTTTGTTTTAATCTTCAGAAATAATTGTATTTTTCACTTTTTTCTGTTGTTGTTTTTGTTAAAAATACGTTGTGTTCTTTATTTTTAACTTTTCTCTCTTTCAAGCATTGTATGGACAGATTAAATGTCATGTTTTCCCCAACCATGCCTTTTATTTCTTTGAAGAGTAAGCTAAAAACCAAAAACCATTATTACCTAACCTGACACATGAAAACAACGCGCGTTTTCGCTTTCCATTATGGAAATGAATAAATTGCGATTAGTACACTTCTTCGTCTTCACATCGTAGTATATCGATACAATCGCACATTCAGAACATTGAAAATGTACTGCGGGTACGGATAGGCCTATTGGGGGATAGTTCCGTGTTATTTTCTATAGGCTCCGTACAGGTATGTGTTACATTTTAGGCGTACTAAAGACTACAAGATAACCGAATTACGGAACGTAACGCCATGATAACGTAATTCATCCTTTTACTAGGATTGCACAGTACAACATTATCAGTCAAGTGTGTGAGATAACAGGTGTGTCCGCCGCAAAAAGGCCGGCTATCATGGCTCCTTACGTCAAAGAAACGTTGAATACAGCGCTGAAACTGCTACACGAGTGCTGTATTCATACGCTGTACTCTGACCACGCATCAATGGAATTCAATTTGCACCAAGTGAGACGACGTCAGTGCATAAACACTTTCACTTTCACACGATGCAAATTCTTTTGAGAACCACTCTCATTTACAAACAAAAATGACATAAACGAAAATGATACATACAACTCAGCTAAAGATAAGCTAACTTACGACTGAATTATCGATTAGTACTTAACTTTATAAAATAGTCTCTACTCCTTGAAAATTTTGTTACAACCACTCTCCTTTAAAAAACAATGACAAAAACGAAAATGATACATACAACTCAGCTAAAGATAAGCTAACTTACGACTGAATTATCGATTATTACTTAAACTTTATAAAACAGTAAATACTCCTTGCAATTTTTCTGTTAGAACTACTCTCATTTACAAACAAAAGTAATACAAATACAACTCAGCTAAAGATAAGCTAACTTAAGACTGAATTATCGATTAGTACTTAACTTTATAAAACAGTCTATATTCAATGCAAATGTTTTTAGAACCACTATCAATTACACAACAAAAACATATAAATACAACTCAGCTAAAGACACGCTAACGTACGACTGAATTATCGATTAGTACTTAACTTTATAAATCCTTGCAAATGTTTATTACAGCCACTCTCATTTACAAAACAACAATGATATAAATACAACCCAGCTAAACATAAGCTAACTTACGAGTTAATTATCGATTTGTATTTAACTTTATAAAACAGTCTATGCTCCTTGCAAATTTTTTTAGAATCACTCTCGTTTAAAAAACAAAAATGACATATACGAAAATGATATATATAAAACTCAGTTAAAGATAAGCTAACTTACGACCGAATGATCGATTAGTACTTAATTTCATAAAACAGTCTATATGCTCCTACGCTTGCACAATTGGTCATTTGGAAAAAAAAAAATTATTTGTAGTAATATTTTATTTAGAGAAATCATCTGGTTATTCCATACAAGTAGCTTATTATGTTATGACTACGTTCCTTTATGAGGCACGACGTGATGCACTGCGTAAGACGCGAAACATATCCGAAACGCAGAAATCGCAAACACATACATAATTTTTGAATTATCACGATAATGGCTGAACCGTAAACGTCTATATTATACTGTGTTCGAAGAAAGGAAACCACACTTTTAAGCTCATCATCATTTGTGAAACTTAGTTAAGTCGGAATTTTTTACTGATTAAATGGATAAAAAAAAATCTAGGAGGCAAATATGGGCTATAAGGAGGACATCAAAAAGTCTTCTTTGATTCTTTTATTTCACTGACTTTTCCAGTAACATGTTGCATGAGTTTGTGAGCGACAGTTAAGAGATAACCTGCTAGGGTTGTCATCATGAGTGTTTGTAGGGCCACTTCTAAACTCTTAACATTATTTCAATACTTTGCTGTTTCTAGACTACATCTTAGTACTTTGCATGCATTTCTATTTTACTTTCCAATTACTTCTTCTCTTCTTTTTTTTCTTTTTCTTCTATCAGGGACTAGTGAATCACATGTTCTGGTCCCAAAGCAATATAACCACTTTACCAATGCTTCCTGGGTCTTCCTATACAGATCAGCACCTCTTTGTTTTCTGCAATACGATCTTGGATATTAAAAATGTTCATAATGGACCTTTATGTTTTTAATAATATCTGGGACAGAAATTATATAAATACACCATTGAAATCCTCGCTTATTTCTCTACTTGACTATACCTTTCAAATTATTTGGGTTTTTTATTAATTTAAAGTCGAGCGAAAGGTGTCACAAGAAACCGTTTTCTTTTTTCACTCTTCTACCACAAGCTCTTCGCTCTTCTATCAAAATAAAGACTGGCTACGACGAAGTAAGTGTTAACTTGTAAAAAAGTAATTAATCGTTGTAGTATGCACGCCTAAGGACGGATGATATACGCCTACTACGATCCAAAAGCGGGCACAAGAGGGTGAGAAATGAAAACAATAAAACCACTACCCTATAAGTCGTACAGGAATCATTATCATGAGCATTTACAGTGTCCTTGTTTTAAAACAAATTATCAAGAATTATTGGTATCTTAGATTGGAATCTTTTGCCACAGTACTGTGGCACTGTGGTTACTCAAGTCATTACACTGAAGATGGCCTCCAACGGTGGGGCCGAAAAAAAGGTCTGTTTTATGCGGCAGCAGTGGCCGACGGCCTAAAAGCCCGGACAGTTGTGAACGATACCTAGAATTATGGTTCGAGTACGGATGGGGACACATTATTTAGCTCAAAGACGCTGAATCCCTTGTATCGTTAACACTCGCAGATTGTAGACTTCCGAGAAAACAACAACAAATAATCGGCTCCATCTTCGCGCGAATCACCATCTGAAACAGTTACAAGTTGCGGCAGTGCTTGTAACTTAACTTTCCCTTTCACTTCTTCCATCAATCCTTTACTTGCCGCTTTTTATCTACGCTCCAAGTTGCTTTCTGGTTTTTAGATCTTCTATTGGACAAATGTATGATTATTCTCCGTGACAATTTTTTTTCACTTATCCCCCCACGATTGTTTCTACCACAATTACTGCCTTTATTGTATCCACACTTATCTTTTAACTAACTTTTGTTTCTTTTTATCTTATTATTCGTACAAGAACTACGGAGGAAATTTTCTTAAGCAACAGATTTTTACTGCATCTCTTTCGCACTTTTTTCTGTTTTGAAATACAACAATATTTCAAGCAGCGTTAGGAATAATAATTATTGACTTCTCAAAAAAAAAAAAAAAAAAAAAAAAATATATATATATATATATATATATATATATATATATATATATATATATATAGACTCAAAGTCTGAGGATTTATGGGTACTGAATACAAATCCACACCGTTAAACCAACCGCCACCAAATTTTGCACAGGTAACCTTTGACACAAGACGAAAAATACTGTCTAACTTGGAATATGATATTTACCCCCGTTCGCACGATTTAGGCCCTTTTAATTATGGCTTTCCGTTGACGCGTATAAAGATGTCATCAACACCATGGAGACCAGAATTAATTACCATGGTAACAAGTAAATAAACAAATGATATTTAGCGGCATCGGAACTGTAACTTTATCCGTCCCTGCAGTTTTTAATGTTTGTACTATACGATTGTATCGATATGTTTTGTAATTTTCTATGCAGATATGTCTATATATTTAGTAATTGTCTTAAACGATAATAAAATTTATGTTTATACGTATTTTTGATAATGCAATGAATAAGTAATGAAATATATTAAATGCTACTACTAAAGATGTCAGCAACACCATGGAAACCAGAATTAATTACCACAGTAACAAGTAAATAAACAAAACCTATTTAGCGGCATCGGAACTGTACATTTATCCATTTCTGCAGTATATTTTTGATGTTTTATATAATATGCGATTGTATCGATATATTACGATATGGAAAAGAGGAAGTGTACTAATTGTAAATTGTCCTATACTTAATGCGAAGCGAAAATACGTGTTCTTTTCATTTGTAAGGTTAGGTGACAACGGTTTTTTGGTTTTTAGTTTACTCCTGAAATAAGTAAAAGCCATGGTTTTTTTAGGAAAACATAACGTTTAATGTGTTATACAATGCTTCTAACACAGTAACACTTAAAATAAATAATTTAGCGTTGTCGATTTAACAGGTACTTTATAGATATCTCCAAAGGCTTTATAAACGGGTACTTTTAAATCTCCAAAGGCGGTTGCACCAACATAATAATTTCGTACAAGTTAAAATAGTACAAGTGTTGAAAACAGCTTTGGAGAGAATCTGACTAATGAGTACAAAATTGTTATACGAGCTGACAGAACACGCCATATAGACATAGATTATAAAAATTATATTAAAATACTTATTAAAACTCCGATATTCGCGTGCGAAGCCGCGGGTAGCAGCTAGTATTATTATATAAAACGCTTGTCTGTACCAGTGGTTTGTTTCATTAGTTGACAATTGACTGCAGTCAATAATTGAATGAATAATAAATGTATATTGACAGTAACAAATTAACACAATAAATGAACAATTAAAAAAACAATTACGCTGTCACGGCGATAAAAAAAAAAAAAAAAAAAAAAAAAAAAAAAAAAAAAACGTCGACCGCGTTGCTAATGCATCACTGCAACGGATAATGAGGTATAAATGGCTCCGAACATTTCCGAAGATTTTTCATGAATCGAATGAACGCTTCACATGCGCCGTGCATCTTCGATACGCCACTGACCTACATAAACGGAAAACAGGTCTTGGCACTATTCAGGGTATTATTACCCGGGCTGTTAGATCCTGCTGTTAAGTGCAGACGTTTCGGTCCCGGCATCGGAGGCCATCTTCAGTGCACAATTAGTTACGCTGAAGATAATTAGTGCAAATAATTTTTTTACCGAAGATGGCTTCCAATGGCGAGGCCGAAAGTCTGCAGTTAATATCCATAGACCACGGGCTAACAATGATCAGCTGAACTTTGGATCCAACCGCTTGTACGATACCGCCTTGAGCCTGCTCCCTAAGACTACGATAAAGTCTAACAGCCGTTCAGTAGCAGATTGAACTCGAACGGGTGCGCACCAAACATCGCGTACAGTTCTTATGCACATTGACATTTTATTAATTTACCGATCTCGTAAGAGCGACATAGTTTCATTTGATTTTACTATCTGAAGATGGAGCGTAGTCTCCGAAACGCGTTACAGATGAGTTCTATAAGAAGTCACACGGCGGATATTGAAAGGTAGATTCAACATGAATATTACAAAAGTAAAACTTGTGATCGTTGCACTGTCTCTGGTGCTGTATTCTGTTTACACTCCAAAGATCGGTGGCCACGTAACGATGTATTATTAAATATCACTATTGTTTGACGACTCGGAACACTAAGTTTTTTATAAGTAAAATCGTAAAGATTTACCTTACAGCCTAAACCGGCTTTCACCTTTAGAAGGCTTCATCAGAGGCTGCCGTAGGTAGCGCTGTCCGTCTTGTTGTTGGCGACGGGATAGTTTTTCGAAAGATCGGTGCTGTGTGTGTGTGGTGAGACACGTCATGGACAACGAAATCCAAGAATTTAACTCAGCAAGACGAGCCACAGTCCAAGCGTACAAATACACAACTTTGAAGGTTAGAAAGATCGTAACTCACATAACATTCAACCACAGCACCGATCTTTCGAAAAACTATCCCGTCGCCAACAACAAGACGGACAGCGCTACCTACGGCAGCCTCTGATGAAACCTTCTAAGGGTGAAAGCCGGTTTAGGCTGTAAGGTAAATCTTTACGATTTTACTTATAAAAAACTTAGTGTTCCGAGTCGTCAAACAATAGTGATATTTAGTTAAGTAACGGACACGTCATGGACAACGAAATCCAAGGATATATTATTCTTATCGGAAATAATAAATAATCCAAACTCGACATGCACGTTTTACATAAGGGAAAACTTCGTGTACATTTCGCAACGGGAAACACGCACTCACTCACAGTAAATGAAAACATACGACCTAGAAACAGAGTTATACAAGCGTCGTTGGTAGTCTCTGACTACCTGGTACGAAGCAATAACCAAACAATACTGCTCTCTGTCACGTTGCAATGTTAGACAGCTGTAACCCATAAATACAGAAAGCCATGGCCGTATAAACGACGTTGGAAAAGTTCGCTGAAGCATTAATTTAAACGTTACACACATAATTTAATACTATTCGACCTAACTGTCCGACGCTATCTGCATTTAAGTGTCCGATAAGAGTAGGAAAGTGTATGCTGTATTTACTGACTTGGAAAAAGTATTTGATACAGCGAGATGGGACAAGTATATTACGAAGAAACGGAACACACGAGAGATAGAGGAAACTAATAAAACGCTTTCTTTAAAACCTTTAAACGATGGATGATTTGTTAAGGGTAAATCCTGTATTCTCAGATGGCAATGAAAATTCAAGATAAACTGGCCATGGGAAATAGGTGCTAATTTTCTTTGCTGCCTATCCTAAAGTCCAAAAACATTTCTAGAACCTCCAAGGTCCAGATTTATAAAACTGTATTGCGGCCAGTAGTATTATATGCTTCAGAAGCCTGGACCATGACCTCACCCAAGAAGGTATGATCAAAAGATGGGAAAGAAAGATTCTGAGGAGGATATATGGAGGTGTACTAGATCCTGGAATGTGGCGTATGAGAACAAACGCCGAATTGTACGGTCTATACAAGGAACCGGGAAACGTCACAGCAACAAAACAAGGGAGAATTAGGTGGGCAGGTCACGTACAAAGAATGACAGAGGAAAGAGCAGTAAAAAAAGTATTCATTGGAGGACCAGGAGGAAGAAGAGCAAGAGGGAGGCCAAGAAGATGGGTGGACGATATGAGAAGACTGGGGGCTCAGAAGGTGGCGAAGAGTCGCACAGGACAAAGAGGAGTGGAGGCAACGCCATTTTGGGGACCAGGGCTCTTCATGAGCTGTAGCGCCGTGGAATAGCAGTAGTAGTAAATTATCTATTCGGACTGCTGCCATCGTAATATATTCGACTCAACAACAGGGTCTATCAAACGCCACTAACAGTTTTTGTGGACGATTCCAGATTCCAGGGATCGAAATGTCAAGCGAGAAAAATATTACGATGGAAACAGTTCGAATAAAGAATTTACCGAGGATAAAAGTAACAACAACAGACGAACAACTGAATGAAGGCGTTGGTCTGGGATGAGTGTGAAGCAAGATGCTGCTTATCACCTACTTTACTTTTTGCAGCAAATGATTAGGTAATGCTTTGATGTCACAAGGGGAGTGAATATAGGCGGAATGAATACAGCGGAGTGTATTACATTTGCTGATGACACTGTTGTGGTGGAAGGAGTAGCCTATATTGTTGATAAGTAAGTAGGAAGTGGTTCAGATGCTTCAAGATGTGAACGAGAAATGTGAAGATCATGAAATTATTAAAATAAATAAGAAGGGTACCAAGAGTACGATGATAAGCAGCAACAGAGGCATGTTAATTAAATACTGCATTGAACTGTGAGCAGACAGCAAGTGTGCGGGAACCACTGTGACTTACGATATACGTTGCTTGGCAGAATATAATATTAGAGTAACAATGGCGAAGAAAGGCCTAAATAGGAACCCGAGGTTGCTCTGCGCACCACTGGATAAGAAGTTACGGAAGAGACTACCAGAACGTTTTATAGGCAGTAAACCTATATACGATAGTGAAACGAAGACGCTGAGGAGGGAGATATGCGAAGACTGAAGTCACTAGAGATGTGGACATGGCGGATAATGCAGGGGGTTAAGGGGGGAGGACTAGTAAGGAATGAGAAAGCCTTGTAAATAATTGATGAGGAAGACAGACGCTCAAGAGCGTAAGAACAAGAGACATGAACTGAATGGAGCAGTGGATGAGGCAAGACTGTCTGCTGAAGCAGGCACCAACTGAGGAAGTTGGGATTTGAGTGAGGAACAGCGGAGGGGGGAAGTGCAAGATTCAGTTAAGATTGAAGGAGGCTATGAAGATACTAAGAGTCTAGCCCAGAACAGGAAGGCATGGAGGACTGTCACGTGTGACCCTGCCAAGGAAGGGCGAAACACGACTGACAGATCCTACAAAAGAACGAGGGCCACGGACATTTGAAATGATGTTCCCGAAAAAATTCACTTTGTTTGTTTAGACCTCTTTGTAAAAAATGCATTGTTTTCTTCAAAGTATATAACAGTACAACACCATTACAAACAGACTTTTGTTTCGACAGTACAACGTTATCTTTGCGTCTACACAAATCGTGTGAATATTGTCATGAGGATCGCAAGATCGTTGTATTAAACAGCTAGCAGAAGCAGCAGCAGCAGCTGTAGCAGTGGTAGTAGTAGTAGTAGTAGTAGTAGTAATCAGTGGCGTACCTAGGTGCTGCTCCTAAGGAGGGACCATGGCACTAGCTTGAAGGTTGGATTCTCCTTTATTTCATTAATTTACAAATATTTTAATGCCTTATTTCTATAATCTATATATAACTCAAAGTCTGAGAATTTATGTGTATTGAATACAAATCCACACCGTTACACCGACTGCCACCAAAGTTTGCACAGGTAACCTTTGACACAAGGCGAAAAACACTGTCTAACTTGGAATTTGATATTTTGGAATCTTGTCCCGTTCGCACGATTTAGGCCCTTTTAATTATACCTTTTCGTTGACGTGTGTAAAGGAGTCAAAAGGAAAGGTTTTCGTCAACAACACCATGGAGACCAGAATTAATTACCGTAATAACAAGTAAATAAACAAATGATATTTAGCGGCATCGGAACTGTACCTTCATCCGTGCAGTTTTAACGTTTTTAATATGCGATTGTATCGATATATTTTGTAATTTTGTATACAGATACGTCTATATATTTTGTAATTGTCTTAAACGATTATAAAATTTATGTTCATACGTATTTCTGATGATGCAATGAATAAGTAATGAAATATATTAAATACTACTACTAAAGATGTCAGCAACACCATAGAGACCAGAATTAATTACCATAGTAACAAGTAAATAAACAAAAGCTATTTAGCGGCACCAGAACTGTACATTTATCCATTCCTGCAGTACGTTTTCGATGTTTTATATAATATGCGATTGTACCGATATATTACGATGTGGAAAAGAAGAAGTGTACTAATTGTAAATTGTCCTACTACTTAATGCAAAGCGAAAGTACGAGTTGCTTTCATTTGTGAGGTTAGGTGACAACGGTTTTTTGTTTTTAGTTTACTCCTGAAATAAATAAAAGCCATGGTTTTTTTAGGAAAACATAACGTTTAATGGGTTATACAATGCTTCTAACACAGCAACACTTAAAATAAAGAATTTAGCGTTTTCAATTTAACAGGTAGGCTACTTTATAGATATCTCCAAAGGCTTTACAAACGGATACTTTTAAATCTGCAAAGGCTGTTGCACCAACATAATAATTTAGTACAAGTGTTGAAAACAGCTTTGGAGAGAATCTGACTAATGAGTACAAAATTGTTATACGAGCTGATAGAACGCCATATAGACATAGACAATAAAAATTACATTAAAATACTTACTAAAAGACAAAAAATATTCGCGTGCAAAGCCGCGGGTAACAGCTAGATATTTATAAGCCTTATTTTAATTCGCACAACTGGTTTATAAATTGGCTTACGTTAAGTTATGACTGAACTTTGCTGAAATTTCTAAGAGTAGCTCGGGGGAGCGATTGATCTCACCTGATCCACCCATACGTAGTTACGCCACTGGTGGTGGTAGTAGTAGTAGTAGTAGTAGTAGTAGTAGGAGGAGGAAGAGGAGGAGAGGAGGAGTACAAAGGCGAGAAGGAAGGAGAAGAAGAACATGACAATGATACGCGTTGTAAAGAATAAGCGAATTTATTTCGTGAAAACTGGTACAAAAAGGAAAACCACTTTATTCAGCGGTGTAAACTAACTAGTTTCAGTAGAATTCGAACGTCTCTGTAAAGCCCGGATTAGAGACAATGAGACGGGAACAATTAATTCGTAACATTCAATTCGGCAGCACAATCACACAATCAATTAAAGTAAACTGCGGATTACGCTCTACGCGTAGGATACAACGTGATTACGTACACTCCGTCAGATTCTATTGGAGCACGTGTTGTTTTTGGCGTGCCCAATGTAGTATACGGGACGCGAGTGTTGTCTTTTGTGATCAACATACATCAAAACAGAATTCCAGCTTTGTTCTCCACGGCTCGTTACCGTAACCGATGGATATAAATAAGCCGTCAAGACCGGTTTGGCGTGAGAATAAACATTATTGAGCCATCACACAGCGTAAACAAAATTTATAAACTTTCACACAAAGTTCCTTAATTTACTCGGCTCACATTCCACTCCACACAGTGTAAACAGTATATAACGTAAACGCAGGAATATGTAAATATTCTATTTCTACGTCGTTAAATACAATATGTGCCAGTCTCGCTGAGTTATGTTTATGTTTATTTACTTAATATATTGCGAATTAAAAGGAAAAATCATTTATTTACAGTTTCTTGCGTTCTGTTCTTCTGTTGGTAATTTATAAGTTTTCTTTTTCGTCTGTGTCTGTTTCTAATAAAAACATCATCATCATCATCATCATCATCATCATCATCTTCACAACACGGTATTGGCAAGGTGCTGCCTCTTCCGCAGGCCCGGCTCCAGGCAGGGGCTAACCGTGCCACCGCCCAGGGTGGCAAATTTTAAAGGGCGGCACATTCAGGGATGTTAAGTTTTGAAATTGAGGGAAAAAATAAAATTATTCACTTAATTTCATCACAATATGTAAGATCGTTAAGAATTACTTTATGTATAAAGTCAGCGGAGTTTAACGAAGAGTCGAAATCTCATGAACGAGAGAACGTACACCTGACTTTTTCGAAGCTCAAACTTATTAAAACTTAGCTCAGATCGAGTATATCCGAGACTCGCCTGAGTGGTCTGGGGTCTACAGAACATCAGTTAGCTGAATCACTTGATTACAACGAAGTCATAAAGGAGTTTGGCAGTGCAAAACCTAGATGAGTATTTTTTAACTAAGGTATATGATACATTACTTTTGTTATATTTCAATCATAATGAATTTTACGTAGTATTTTAATTTTAAATCATCACATAGGCATTTAGTCTCATTTTGTCACATAGACATCTCACATTTTTATTGTCTCACGATTCCTTGTATTGTCTCTACAATTTTTATTGTAGCCGTTCGCCGCAACGTAAACGCGAAAAAGTTCTAGTTATTTGATACACACAAAAATGCAAACATTCCTAGTCGTCATTTGAAGGCAATCGCCGTATCTTTAGAGTAGGTCTAGCGTGCGTGAATGTGTTAAGAGTTAAAAAAGAGAGGGGTGCGGCACTCATAAATACTGCACAGGGCGGCAGAAGCGCTGGGGCCGGCCCTGCTCTTTCGCCTTCAAAGATCCTCCAGCCATCTCTTACTGCCTCTATCCACACACCTGTGTCCTGTAGGTTTGTATTTCTAGATTTGCTTGGCCAGGCTGGAATATGACGTTCTTTTAAGTGTGCTTTCCACCGTTTTTTGTAGTTTTTTAATTTTTCACTAAAGTTGAAAACTTGCGTAACTCTTCTCTTATGGCCTCATTTCTTATACGGTCAAGTTTAGAAGATCTTTTAACTCCTCTTAAGAATGCCACTTCCGAGGCCCGTATTTTACTGTCTTGTTTTTTGGTTGTTGTCCATAATTCATATCCATAGAACAGTACAGTGGCTGCCATAACTTTATAGAACTTTAATTTTGTATCTCGACGTATTCTGTTTCTAAAAATACAGTTGATTGTCCCACAGATCGTCTGGAACTTACCTAAATAACATCAATGTCATAATTCCTATTGTTACGACATCACAGAATAATCTACGTGTTTCTCGAACGATCCATTGGAAGCCGGCTGAATGTTGTGGCGTACGAGATTCTAACATGCGCTCGCGAGACTTTTCTGGAAGCCGCCAGCCGCGCGGACTGTGTCAAGGCCGCAATTAATTACGTCGTAGTGTTGAGCTAACGCGCAGTATGGAGTAATCTAGTATTTTTGGGGGGGGGTATAAATACCAGTACTCAACGACGTTCAGTTTCAGTTATAGTTGCGATATATTACAGTGCGGTTCGAGTTTATTGTCGGGCGATTACAAGTGATTACTCTGTGCGTTCAAGTGGTTATTGTGGCGAGTGTTGTGTTTTATAATCGGGCGGTATAATTGTAATACAACTGTGTTTTATATTAGTTGACATTTTATTGCGTTTAAACAAGTTTTATTTGATTTGTTGCAAGAGACTCTCTTGTTAATTACGAACTGTTTAATTGTGATAATTAAAGCTGGTGATTAATGACTTCATTGGTGTCGTGTAATTTGTTTCCCACTGTACCATACGACGAGCAGTAGACAGTTGTAACACTATCATAGCCAATATCATTTCCCAAATAATTGAATGTGGCGCACCTGTTCTGTCATTTCAACATTAATCAGTATTTTCAATGACGTGTGTACACGCTTCTACTTTCACGCACAAAATTTTGACATGATAATGTCTTTTGGCTGGCCATCATTTGAAAATTTCTGTAACGCTGTAAACTGTAACGCATCACGCTGCATGACGTCATTCTTGCGTGACGTCATTGGGATTGTTGTAAATAAACGTTTGTTTTGATACGTCGCAATATATATAATGTGTTAAAAATAATATCACTGCAAACAATTAAACCAGATTTATAAAGCGTCCTGAAAGTTTAAAATCAAGTGTTAGCACAATTTACCAGCCGGGAATCGTTAACTAAAACCGCGACCGCTAACATGCTAACGTCGTCGCAGATTAAAGACCTAACAAGCGAACAACACTGCATAGCTGTAGATAGGTTATTGGGGTTTTTGAGATGATAATGTCTTTTAGCTGGACATCGTATGAAACTTTCTGTAACATTTTATTTACCGTCACGCTGTAATACGTCATCATTGCATGACGTCATTGGGATTGTTGTAAATAAAGGTTTGTTTAGATACGTCGCAATTTATATACTGTATATATAAAATGTGTTAAAAATAATATCACTGCAAACAATTAAACCAGATTTATAAAGCGTCCTGAAAGTTTAAAATCAAGTGTTAGTACAATTTACCAGCCGGGAATCGTTAACTAAAACCGCGACCGCTAACAAGCTAAAGTCGCAGATTAAAGACCTAATAACCAAAAGAAACATTTGCGCAAAAGAAACAATCAGTCACTCAGTAACCATATTAATGTTGCGTTTAGCTGGCGGCTGAAAGACATTATCATGCTCTTAAGCTTTTACCATTTGGTAAACGGTACTGTTTTTAAAGTATGCGTCATACCCTCTTAACACTAATTATTTACAAAATACTGCCACGGGTAAATATGCAAATAACTGTATTGTTGCACTATATATTATATAAAAGTTTCCACAGCTAATTTTGTAGCGTTCATTGAGAAATGCAGACGTATTTTACAAAGCATCTGTAATATTTTCGTAATGACATCCCGATCGGATTAACTGCACGGTAAACGTTTACAAGATCTATGTAAACGTTCAAGAAAATGTTATTTCTACGCAGCGCAGAAAAGCGTCCGTAATATATAATTTTAATCTTCTCTCAAAAAAACAAATCATATCTCATCATTAAACTTGTTTCGTGTAAAGGCGAATTCGTTTACTGTAACACGTGTTTTTTTTTTCAAACTATAAGAAGAATTTTAAAATGCGAAAAAATTTTTATAAGAAATTAAAATTAAAGTTTCCAAAAGGATATAACGAGAAATCGTTAGTTAAAAGCCCGAGATAAGCTGCCAAATGAAGAAGACAATGTACTTGGTTTGAAACAAAAGTTTCAAAACACACGCCGCACATACTGAGGCTTGTTGTTTTTTGTTTAAAGAATGTTTATCAAAATCTAAACCTTAGAAAATGCATATTTCCTTTATCTTTGTTACAATTCTCATTTATTAACCACAAAATGGCAAAAATAAACTGCGAGAAATAAAATTTATTTGTTTTAACTGATCGACAGAAACGGACGTAAAACGTAGACGGTTTTTAAAGCGGAACGCTTAAAATTACTTAACAATATTGTTCTAAGAGTTTCACGGCCGGTGTCAGTTGTATTAAAAGTGTTTATCGGGCTGTTTGGCCGCGGTCTACGGTTTTCAGACAAACCAAACGTTTCGACAGCACCACTGGCTGCCATCATCAGTGGAATTCAAAGAATTCGAGACCACCTGAACGCGGGTTGTTAACGTCAGGCCCACAGTACTGTGGTAAAGGCTGAAGATGTCCCGCGATGCCACCTGTACTTATAAATTCACCAAGTCCCACGTACAGGTAAACATTACACCTGTAAAAGTTACACCTGTCGTCGCCGATGAGACGAAGCTCTTGTCGACGGTGAGTGCGTACTTCCCTCGTCTTCATATGGAGTCTAATCATCATCATCATCATCTAATCATCTCCCTCTAGATACTTCGTAAAAACCTCAACCTCAGCGCTGTTTCGTGAGAGATTCTCTAATACAATAAACTTCACTTCTATTTATCGGTGCTGTTCTAACAGCCTATGTAAAGAACGATTTTGCACTTTCTTTACTTTATTGTTATTTGTTTTAGGGTTTATTCTTTTCAAGGTAATTAAAACGCATTACTTGATATTTTTACCGCGTTTCGATACTCCGCAACTCATATGAAACCCGGAAAATCCGCTTCCGGATAACCGAGAGCTGATTGTCAGCAATTAATTATTTTGTAAGAATCAAATGATTCAAACCGCACTCTATCCTGAAGAATTGCAAAAACGTTTTCCTGGCCCGGGTAGACTCTGCCTGCGGAAACGAGTACGTGGTATAACATCATGCTGTTGTAATAATGGGCGTCTGAAGCATAGTACTGGCCACTAAACCGTCCTTGTATGCTGAACGCAGCCTACTTTGTCTCTCATAAACTACGTTGGTGATACAAAAAAAAAGGGCCGTTATCAACAGTACGGTTTAAATCGACATAGGTTGGCACCCCTGGCATGCAAGTGGGACTCGGAGTGACTGTGGCCTTCCATACCTAATGGCATTTGAGTTACAATGGAACAGTGGATTGCTGCACACTGTGCGTTTGCAGTGAAAACTTATTTTAAAAATGGTGATCCAAGTGTGATTACGCAGCGATTATTCCGCCATCACTTTAATGTTCCACGTCATGATACTGTTCCATGTCGCAATACGATAAAGTTGTGAGACTTAGACAGACTATACGTAGGCGATACTCTGTTGCCCTGGTCTCGAGAGGTCGGGTACCTCGGGGTCCACCTTGATCGTCATCTTACCTGGCGGACACACTCTGCACAAGTACCCCGAAAGACCGCCTATCGTCTATATCAACTCCGTCCCGTGCTATGCAGCAACGCCATGACCCGCCGCCTAGGGAAACTTATCGTCTCCACCTATGTGGTGCCGATGGTTACCTATGCGATCCCCGTTTGGGACTACTTGGCCAAGACCCATAAGCGAAAGCTTCAGTCTCTCCTTGACCGAGGATTGCGCTGGGCGTGTAAAGCCCACTACCTGACATCAAATAGAACCATCCGTGAAGCCCTGCTTGTCCGTTCCCTGGACGCCATTATACGGACACTGTCCCGCAAATTCTATCGCCGCTCCGCCCGATTCCACAGCAACCACCTCATTAGCGCCCTCGGTCGCTACCAATCTGTGCCAGGAGAATCTTGGACCCGGCCTCGGCGTACTCTCACCCTCAATTAACTGATACTTAATTGACACCCACGGCCGGTAGCAGGCCACACCCTAAATTCAGCCCCATCTATCGTCCCTGCAGCAGGACCTCTATTTGAAGCTCGGGACACAGTATACGAGCGGGCGACGGGCATGCCCTTCGTCCCGCACAGCCCTCGACCTTGTTGCCATCACTTTAATGTACCACGTCATGATACTGTTCCTTGTCGCAATACGATAAAGTTGTGGACAATAAGCACTGTCTCTGGTGTGCTGTGGCAAATTTTGGATCGTAGGCCCTATTCTTTGAAGAGGAAGCACAAACGGTGACAGCCACTTCTGCTCGATTCACAGCGACGTTACAGGAATTCCTTGCTCCTGAACTGGATCGTCGTGGGATCGACATGAACGCTGGGTGGTTCCAGCAGGATGGAGCAACAGGAGCCCACACTGCCAGAGAATCCACGGCGGTAGTTCGAGAGATGTTTCCAGCCCATGTGACTTCTGGAGGAGGAGATGCTACATGGCCGGTACGATCTCCGGATCTGTCAGTATCTGACTACTTTCTTTAGGAATATTTCCTCAAGTCTAGAGTGTTTCTTAATAAACGTAACGACATTAATGAACAAGGCCTCCATACAGGAAGAAATCACAGCCATATCACACAACACGGTGCAAGCAGTAACGCGAAATCTACGGTAAGACTACGGCAGTGCATACAACATGATGGAGGACATTTTAGAGAAGTCTTATTTAAAAAATGAACTTACACCTGTAAATGGCATCAAATTTGCTCTAATTATATAATAAAACAAAAGTACGGTAAATAAAAAATATTTTTTATTAGCCTACTTATTTAATTTTTAAAATCGTCAGATTCACGTGGATCACTCTGTATAAAAAGTAGAAACATACAGGCGTAAATAAATAATGCAAGGAGACAATGAGTTATTACTTGGAAGAAGTTCCGTATATTATTATGAATTGTGCACACGTGTTCCCCCCTACCGTGACGAACAGTAATTAATTATACTTCTGTAGTATTAAAGAATGAGAAATGATCACTGGATGAAGGCGGATTAACGTGAATTCTCTGCAAGAGTCGGGAGAACAATAATTTCGGGTTGGGAAGCGACGGTGGGGGTAGGGGGGAGAGTGAGGCGCACGACTGTTAGGAGATCCGCTGCTGATCGTTAAGTAAGTACTTCGGATTAAATTTCTTTTAGTGCTTCGAGCTGTTTTTGTAGCGTATCAGTAGTTAGCAGCAGACTTTACTGTTGTCGACAGTAAAATCTTTCTTATATAAAGGAACATTATACTCACGAACACCGACGGCCTAACCGTTATCCCGTTCTGTATAATCGCTATATAATATAAAACCACTAAACTGGACTACATCTAAAAAAAAATTACACGTTAATTCAATACAAAACTTATCGGTAGCAATCGTTTACAATCAGTTATTATATCGAGGGGTTAGAGGTAAAACTACCCAAGTACAACCATGTTTCAAAAGACATTTTTTAAATTGATTTCTATATAACTTTTCATTTTCCAAAAGCTATGTAATCAATAAAAAATTCTATTTTTTAATAAAAATTAACCTTGAAAATAGGTTTAATAATTGTACGTTGTTTTAAATCTTCTTCTTCTTCTCTTCAAGGATTAGGTTAGATAAACCTGTTCCGGCAACCATCTCATTCTCAGACGACCCACATCTCTTTTACCACTGGCTTTATAGTTCAGTGCCGCTTTCGGCAATCGATCCTCTGTCATCCTTTGCAGATGATCCCATCATTGTCTTCTGTAAATTGAAATAATTTTAATTTATGTCTTTTACTTCGAATTCTGCTCCGATATCCTCATTCCGTATTCTATCTTGCAATGTATAATTTAAAGTATTTCGAAGAAATTGCAGTCCATCACTCTGAATCTTGCCGCATTCCTTTTTTGTCATGACCCACGCCTCACTCGCATAAATCAATGTGGGTATTGCAATTGTCTTATAAAATTTAATCCTTGTGCTGTGTCTTGTTTTATTTCTAAGATTTCTATGAATCGTACCACAAATTATCCTAAATTTATTTACCTTCTCTCTTATGTCATATTCAGATTCATAGCTTACTGCACAGCCAAAACGGCTCACTGTTCTAAAGTGGTGTTGTTTATAACTATCTTAGTCCTCACTGGATATTTACCTTTAAAGGCGATGGTTTTGGTCTTTCTTACTGAAATTGTCCGTGAGTACTCTCTTACTTTAAATCTAATACCTTTAATTTCAGTATTCCGTAAATTCGCGTAAGTGGACTTGGGTAACTTTACCAATAACCCCACGATATACAGTCGGCAGTGTCCTCAACCTATCTGTATTTACCCGTTCCTCGTCAGCCCTTTTCTGTAACCAGTAACGTCTGTTCTGAAAATATTTTTGACGAATTCGCACTTAGAAGTTCATAGTTTAAAAAAAAATAAAATAAACTGTAGAGACTGAAACAAGTTAATAAAACATTGCAATATACGCGTAAGTAAGAAAACTCATTTATTTTGTATTAACTATAACTTTCGGGTTTGTCGTTACGTACCTACGTTTCGACAGCTCGAGCGGTCGTCATCATCAGAGTACGGTGATGATGACAACCGCTAAAGGCGTCTAAACGAAATACGCAACGAAGAGGCTGGTTTTAACAATCGACTACGGCCGAAAGTTTTAGTAAATACTATGGATGACTTGAGCCGTGAAAGCTACGGAATTACGTGGCTCACTCACTTTACTTTAAAAATAGAATAAATTGTTAACAACAGTATTAAAAATAACAAAAAACAATACAAATTGTATTATTGAAAACTGTACCGGTAACTTGAAAAATCGATCATTTTTCAAACACCACGTGTTCACACGCGCGCGCGAGATTAGGTGAGATCTTAGAGCTTGTTTTGACGCACACAATTTTTCAAATCAGGATCAAAGGTGAAAGGTAGAATCTCAAAATCCGTATTTCCATTGAGTTTATTGCAACATTTACACTACTCTAATATGCTCCCTGCGCTGCAGAACTCGTTCACTGTTTTGAACGAAACACATAAATATTATTACATAAATTTCGATATTAGATAGTTTCCAAATATTGGAAAAATTACAAAAATCCCGATTTCCCTACTATTTCTGTAGTGATATCCCAACTGTAGAGCACACATTCATACAATAGACACAAAAAAATTCGAAACACTCGGATTGGGTTTCAGTTCCTTTTAACCTGACATCCTGCAAGATTTCACAATTTTTTCAAAATTTGGACTCTTTATCGGACCCTGGGTTCAAAAATTTTGCTTTTTTTAAAACTTAGCACTCCATTCAGATGTTAGTTAGAACAGTCTTTAATTTGATGATGCCCCATATGAATTTTGTTTTGACGCTACGAACACGATTATTGGGGGGGGGGGGATAATACGGGAAAATATATCCACGTTATGTGAATTAATTAAAACAATAATTGAAAGGCAATTCTAACAATTTCAAGAGACCAATAATATCCTCTCTTACTTTCTGAAAGAAAATAGCAGCTTACTCACAAACTAGAAACTGCCTTCTTAACGATTCACCCAAACGCCTCCTGAATTTGTTTTCTCTATACTATTGAGACGGTGCTACAGGCGCATACTGTAAACTGAATGGACCGACGATATTATAAACGAGGAAGTTCTTAGACGTATGGGCGAGAAGGAAAGCCTTTGGAAATTCACCGTAAGCTGCATAGTGCAGTTTAATGGGCATTTAACGAGACACGAGGGACTGCTAAAAACAATAACAAAGGGACGTGTGAACGAGAAGATCTAGGGGAAGACCATGACTGCGATATACGAGAAAGATTATGAAAGACGAAAGGTGCACGAGGTACGAAGAAATAAAAACGGAGGCGGGAAAACGTGAAGAGTGGAAAGGAGTCCCGATTTTATAGGCCTAAACGAGCACACTGGGCGCGTGCCCAGGAGCGCAACACCCATTCAAGAAAAAAATGAGGGAAATGAGATACGTCCTTAACCTAAAAAATAACAGAAAAGAACTAAACTTAAAAAAAAAATATAATAAAAACGAAAGATGCCAGTGAATCGTACTTCAAACTTTGTCGTGTTTACTTGCTAAACTGCTACTTGTCATGTAGCATGTAGCATTGTAGTAGCGGGGCGTCTTTGCACCCGGTGCATGACTGCAGCATCTGAGTCGAGCTCAATGGCTGCCTGTGGATATACATAGGTCTGGTTCTTCGACTGGTGCCTAATATCAGGAATGGACAACCGCCAACCAGTTAACTGAGAAGGCGGGGGAGAAAGGTTTTCAATTTTTATTTATTTTAAATATTACAGCAATCAGTGGGCACTGCCGCAAGGACGGGTTCAGGCGACAGATGTCGCGCGTTCCCAGTCCTGCGTGCAGACGCCGTGAGGCGTCGGTCGCTCCCCGCGAGGCAGAGAGCCTCCGTGCCAGTGATAGCGCGTAGCAGCGGCATTCAGCGCGGTCGGCATACTAGGAAGGGAGGAAGGAAACAGCTTTGCAGGTAAATTCTGGGGCAAGGGCAGATGGTGAGTATACAAAGTGAGGTTTAAGCAGTTTACTTAAACTTATGGCGGGTCATCGAGAATCGCCCGAGGGCGTTTGACCCGGACAGGGGGAGGTGGTTGCGTGGTGCTGATGGTTCTGAGGTAAGGGAAGGAAGAGGTCTCAGCTGCGGCAAAGAGAGTCGCAGCTAATGACCAGACAAAGGCTGAGAGAGCAGGAACTCGTAGACCTCCTCGAATTACACTGTTTCGAACAAACCAAGGAGATCCCGACAAGGAACGGAGGGTTCTGGATTGGAAACTTTCCAGCCTACGCCTGTTGGTGGCGGAGGCAAGTGACCACCATACAGGTGCCGCATAGGTCAATACAGACCGGAGAAACAACAGATAGAGGGTAACTTTCGTGCGCAGCGCCAGGGGGCTGCGGCACGCGAGGTATGGGTAAAGTTTGGCTCGGACGCCGCGAGCCTTGGCAAGGGTGTCCGTCACGTGGGCGTTGAAGCATAGGCGACGATCTAGCCGAACGCCTAGATACTTCACCGACTCTTTGTAGGCGATAGGCCTCCCTTCAAGGGAGAGGGGCTGGCATCGGGAGATGGACTTACGAGTGAAACAGATCGCCTCGGATTTCTCCGTGTTGATCGTCACCCGCCATTTCCGTAGCCAGTCCGGAAGCTGGTCCAACTGACGCTGCAACTGTGTACTCGCAAAACGCGGGGACACAGAGCTGTAATGATACATTGCATCGTCAGCGAACAAAGACAACGTGACTCCGGGCAAAACAGGCAGGTCGTTCGTGTACACGAGGTACAGAACGGGGCCGAGGACAGATCCCTGGGGTACGCCAGCGGCGACAGGACGAACTGCAGAGCAGGTTCCGTCGACGCTAACCCTGAAGGTTCGGTCGCTGAGATACGACCGGAGGAAAAACACTATGGACGATGGTAAGGGGGAGTTAGCAAGTTTGAAGAGAAGACCTTCGTGCCAGACTTTGTCGAAGGCCTTGCTCACGTCCAGCAGTGCGGCGGCCGTAGCCGCTCGCCTGTTGGTGGCGTCAGAGAGTTGCGTTACCACGCGGACTAGTTGAAGCGTGGTCGAGTGCTCTCTGCGAAACCCGAACTGTTCGTTGCGGATAAAATTATCCAACAACGGCGAGATGCGGGCCAGCAGGAGCCGCTCGAACACCTTCGAGATAACTGGCAAGAGAGATATTGGCCGATAGCTTTCAGGAAGCATGCGCGGCTTGCGGGGTTTAGGAATCATAACGATGTTGGCATTTTTCCACAGGCGGGGAAAGTACTGTAGCCGGAGACAAGAGTTGAACAGCTCGAGAACGAGGTCAACGCCTGAGGCCGGGAGATATTGTAATGCAGCGGCCCCGATCCGGTCAGGACCGGGGGCGCGACGGCGGTTTAGTCGACAGACAGACGAAACGAGTTCGTCCCTGTCGAACGGGAGGTCTGGGCCAGCGGGAGGGCGAGAAAAATAACCAGATAGGAAGTCCCGGACGTCTGCCGAGTGGGCAGGGTCCGAAACGCCTCGATGAACGGTAAATTGCGACTCCATGCAGTCGGCGAAGACCTCAGCCCTGCCTTCCGATGAAGACACAACCCCGTTCGGGGTTTCCAGCGGGTTGCGAGTTCTCTTCTCGCGGGTCAGTCTACTCACCGCTCTCCAGACGGAGGCGTGGTCGACTTCAAGAGACTCAAGGTATGAGTCCCATCGATCAGAGTTTACGTCCCGCAGTAGCTGCTGAACGTAAAGAGACTGGGCCTGAAAGCTACTTGCTACTTGTCATGTTCCGGACGAGGCTTTTCAATGTTTCTACTATTTTCGTGTCCTAAACGACGACAAAAAATATCCCGCTTGAACCCAAAGGAGGGACAAAAAATATCCCGTTCGTAGGGTTAAAGGAGAAATCCATCCCGAACCAAAACTGGCGTGCCATTGTTGTTGTAAGGGCCTACAATAGAAGACAAGACTACGACTAAAAACACAGAATGGAACGACTACTACGCAACGCAATACCTGTCCGGACACGGCAACTTAAGAGAGAAACTAAAGACGAGCGTATGAACCTATGAAGTGCAGCGTCAAGACCTGCTCAACCTATGGCCCGACGTACCTCCAGCTGCACGGAAACGAAATGCGGTCATGACTGAAGATAACTTTAGAATCTTCAACATTACAGCCCGAGCCGTTGGAAAGAATAAAAACGGGCTAGGAATAGAGACCAAGTTGCCGAGGCGTAGGAATTCGCTGATCCTAAATCGGGTGAAGCGGGACAAATAAGTTGGTTACAGCCTGGTGACGACATACTGATGGTCCATCTCCGAGGGAAAGCCTGGTGACAGAAGCCTTGTGTAATAATAAGTCTTCGCAATTTGCGAACCCGAGGGATGGTAGTGGGTTCTGTGGGCTTCGGCCCTTACCAACTGTTGTTATAAGGGCTGAAAGGTCCAAGTTTGGGGGGGGGGAGGGCTAGCTCACCACCAGGGGCCAGGGCACTGTTGATGTCAAACGCGGACCTGGTGGATAACTGCTGCCAACTGAACCTGCAGCCAACCACCTTCGGATTGATCATCAAACAAAACATCGTTGACACAGGCTTATGTATTTATCCGCCATTACTAATTTTACTTCCATGTTCCGTAAAGAAATGGAAGTATGGTTATCGCGAAAAAAATCGTGTTCGAGATAAAGCCAGATTCTGACTGTACTACCCTCAGAACACGAAGAAAAATCATTTTCCGAAAAGTGTCTGTGTGTAGAATTTTTTCTATGGCGAACGATAACTGCCGCAAATTCAAACAGAATCAAATAATTTTTTGGATATGTGCCCTAGTTGTAGAGGACTCAAGGTCTATTGATTTTGGTGAAGATCGGTTAAGGGGAAGGGGTAGTTTACCAGCAAGGTTTTACGTTTTAACAAGAGGAAAGCACTTAGTTTTGATAAATAAAGTATCCTGACAAGAAGGTCATAATAATCCACTGTAGAAAGGTAGATGAAATACCTATAAATGAAAAGGGTAAATGAAGGGCAAGGGCGTTTTCAGAAATTCACAGATTACAAACACTGGGCGGTGTTAGCTTTGTTTCGCGATAAAAGATAGTTTAATCAAATTAATTATTTATTTTTAAAATATTAACAACTATGTACCATTCGTATTTTGATCATCTTTTCAGCCATTTTACCAAAAGCATGCTGATATATTTAGTTTCGTTTTGAGTGTACATATTAAAAATAATTTTATAATTAAATTAGAACATGGAAGTCATGTATGGTTCTCCATATTGATTTTTACCTTGCGTACACTGAACGGTCAACCATGTGCCCCCAACGTACGGGTAGCGTTATGTTATACTTGATGTACTACGTATAACTAGAGTGACCACTGGTCGTCACCTATAAGGTATTTAACATGAAGAACAAAACATTTCCACAACACGAATCAATTATATATCTTCATAGAGTCCAGTACACACAAATAACATGCAATACAATTCATAATAAACTGATATCATTGGGACAACGCTTGATACTATGATACTGAGTCTAGTCTATGTCAACAGATTACGGGTTCATAATGAAAAAGCAATTACAGGACGTGCGTAGGTTAATAAACAATTAACCTCTGACCTAAATAAAATTTATCCATACGCTCTTTGAACCATTTTGAAACTAAGACGTGTTTTATACACGAAACGAATTCAATCAATTCGAAATGACAAACGTTAAAGAAAACATTTAAAACGTCAAAAACAAACACCACTAATACTTCCCACATTAAATTCACATTTGATCGCGCGCGTGCGCGTATGTGTTTATACGACAAGGTGTATTTACATCAGAAATCAGAAATGTAAATATGAATTTAATAAATTCAGCGTTTAACGTTGATTTTAATTAAATCTAAGGTTAGAGTTCGAGCTTCGCGCGCTTAAAAACAAAACGAACCTGCCTACTGGAAATATTTGTAAAACAGAGTGTTCCTGACAACTGATTAAGACCACTCGTGTTTGAACACTACCCCTTTCTCGTTTCGTTTCCATCACTCTGTTTGCGCGCTCTCGGTAACTCGACGTTTCCGCAAAGCAAAACTCATTAGCGATTTACCCCCGCCCCACCGTCCGACAACTATTCTATCGTCCCTTCCAAAAGTGATTACAAAATTAATGTTATTTAACGGATTGATTCTGCGCTGCGTTTTGCTCTTCGTTGACTTTTTGTACGAAACAAGTCAAAATTAATACCCCGTCCGTGGGAGCAGAGTCAGTTTGCTAAACGAACTGATCTTTAAACAGAACTGATCCACGTATTACAGTACTGTACAAACATATTCAAATACAGCTCAATGAATCCAACTAAATTTCCATTCAACTTACGTCTACTCGTACCGTTTTCACAGCGTGATCAAAGTTTCGTCTACGATACAAGTTTTTCACGGCCAGAGTTCAACCTTTAAATTTGTTTTAATTTTTTCCGAGTGTTATAGACCTGACGATAGAAACTGAACACTGGCAAACTGACGCGCAGTGGACAAACACCTCGTTGCGAGGCTAATAAGATTTCCATTCACTTCGCACATGCGCACAACAACAGTCTTATACAGTGTTTCGTCGTGTGAGCATCGGCTGCAACAAGACTGGCGAGAACAATGGAAACGTGTATGTGACAGAGAGGGAATTAGTATGTAAAGTGAGACAGTGAACTGTTATCTGCACCTCATTCCTTTCTGGACACCTAAGTTACACTTTTAAGTGAGGGTAATTCATTCGTTGAGTCGGCGCAGCTCAGACCAAGAAAGGCCGTCACGTTTCTAGACTAATCCATTGGTGGAAGCTCTACTACAACTTTCCATCCGAAAAAACTATTTCCCAATGGCAATACAATGTGCCGTACTATCGATCGGCCAGCATTACAACCATTCAGAAAAACAGTGAAAACTGATATAATGGTACAAAATGCCAACTACAGGTGTGCTAAACTAGTATTTAAAAATAACAGGTACGAATGATACCGTTCCAAAAATGTAACACATACAAATGCCTATTATTATATACTTATTATATATAACCTATATTATATATTTTATAATTACTTTACCTCAAGATGTTTTCTCCCTATTTGGAACATGTTTCGGGAAGCCTTGTGTTCCCATCCTCAGCCTTCCTAATTTTGAGGCTTGTGAGGTATTTATGTGTTGGCTGGTTGTTGCTTTGGTTTCCTGTTGGTCTCTGGTGCTTTAAATTGAAACATGTTCCAAATAGGGAGAAAACATCTTGAGGTAAAGTAATTACAAAATATATATTATATAAATCAAGAAACGGACTGTAGCAGAAAGTGTTTGAATTAATAACCTATATTATATAATTTGTTGTAAGACATAAATTGAAACTAAAAGTATTAACAGTGTTACTTTACACTGTGTCGTTTATTACACTATTACTGTTTAAAAGAAAATAAGAAACAAGAGAATTTATAGGCCTATCTCACTTTGGGAATACTAATTTAAGTTTTCACTAGGAGTAAACAAACTAACATTGGTTGGACCATTTACATCTAATTGTGTTATCTGTTATGGAGTTTGTTATTTTTATTTGTTTACTAAGTGGAAACTACTATTAGTCAAATGATAAGTAAAGCGATAGAAACAAAAATTAAAAATCAGCAGTTTAGATAAAATAAACAAATTTACGAAAACGCCTTTTTAGGGTAGCGTTATCAGACCAGTAAAGATTTAATGAACAGGACTAGATAAAGTGCAAAAATGTCAGTCATAAAGTTGATATCCTATCTTTGAGCAAGCTATAGATCTCACTAAAAAAAAAAACTACTTTGTAGTGTTTTACAACAGGAACGTTAGAACAATCTCATTATTTATGTGAGATGTGCAGTGAAGTTAAAATCATCTCCGAAATCACATTAACAAAAAGTATAATATGGCCTATCAACTATCAGCCACTCTGTAGGTTATAACACAATATAATTCGCTTTTTCAAAATTTACCAACTTGACTAGTATAATACATAATTTATTATAATCTGTATTATATCTCTGAATAACACACGAGAATAAATGTAACATCAGTATGAATTTTTTCATTTATTAAAAACACCTTCGTCTCTTTGGCATAGAGATATTCTGAACCTCGCTGGTTTGCTTCATTTCGTACTTGTATGGCAATCGGCATATGCCCAGAATGAAGTATTCAGCACCAAAAAGTGGCTTCGTATTCGTGTACTCGTAATACTCCTAATACTTTGTAGTACTCGTTTACTTGTTGTTACTTGTGTATCCATAATACTCCTAATACTGGTAATACTCGTTTACTTGTTGTTACTTGTGTACCCGTGATACCCCTAATACTTGTAGTACTCGTTTACTTGTTACTTGTGTAATCGTTAGTTGCGTAGGAGGGTCCCGCGACTCGGAACTGCGAGGCCGCGAATAACAGGTATTTCAACTTTTCAGTCACTGTTATATCCATCCGTTCCACAAAGAATATCGTTCCCAAATACCTGTTATAGGTATATCGCCCCACCTCTATCGGCACTACCAACTAAAGCCAGTGAATTATACTCTTACTACTGGAAATTCAACAGAACCCCTGAGGAAGAACTAACGGAGTTGTAAGCGAAGAGAACATATCCAACAATGAACGACGGCAACTCTGTTAAACCATTACTTCGAGTTTTTGCACAGTTCCGTTCGGTGTTTATTAAAACACAAATTTACAGAGCTACATCAATACGGCCCGTGACCAAGTGAGGACAACGACTAAAAACATCCAACAATCTTAGGAATGTCGTCATCATCATCATCCTCCTCCTCAAGGTTTAAACCAAGAATGGTTTGTTCCGGTCTCAAATAGGCAAATATTACAGCTGGTCACTCCAGCGCTTCCTCGGACGTCTCACTCCTCTCCGTCCCCTCGGCTTATAGTTCCATAGTTGTTTGGGGATGCGGCAGTCATCCATTCGGCAAAGATGTTCCCACCAATTCCAGCCGATACTGGGCGATCCTGTCGAGTATACTCATAATATTCAGTTCCTGCCGTATACCTGTGTTTATTCTATGTTCATGGAGAGTATACCCTGCCACCTGCCTGAGAAATCTCATTTCAGCCCCTTGGATGCGACTGGCCTGGCCTTTCGTTAAAGTCCAATTCTCAGACCCATAAAGAAGTGTGGAATTCAGACCCATCATCACCTTGTAGAATTTTAGGCGTGTTCCTTTACTTGCTGACTTAAGGGTTCGCACATATGGTTGAACTTATGCAACTTGTTCACCACGTCGTTGCTTGCATTATAGGACAAACTGTAGCCCAGGCATTCAAAACTGCTAACTTGTTCAAGGACAGTACCGTCTATAACAATTTTTGCCCGTACAGGATCAGTTCCACAAAAAGCCATCACCTTGGTTTTAATTGTGGACATCTGCAATCCAGAGTCTTTGCGGATTCCATTTAACAAATGTATACCCATCTGCAATTTGTTTTCAGAGTCCGACAGAATAGCCTGATCGTCCGCAAACAAGAAAGTGTCAATTGTAGGGTGAGACCAATCATAAAATGGTCTGGAAGACACATCTGCCAGTTTTGTATGACATCGTCAATATATAAATTAAAAAGGGAAGGTGATAATGTACACCCTTGTCGTATTCCACAATTGATCAGGCTAAATCTAGGAGCTGTTCTCGGTCTCCCTGCTTCTATTAAGATTTTAGTCTCCATATACAGACTCTGTATTGCTATAATTAGATGTTGTGGGATCCCTTTCGAAACCTTGCACTTGTAAATAGTGCAACTATTTTCGTAATAGTGCAAACCTTGGGATTCGTAAATAATGCACTCTTGATTTTCCATTCAAGGAAGACTGGAGATTACCATGAAGAAATGGATCAACATGTGTTTCGAAAGTCACAAACAGAAACTGCACTGTCGGATACCACTATAGAAAAAATTCCCGATTAGTGAAAATATCTAATGATAATCTCTGAAGCTTGAAAGCGACGACAGGGAATTTTTTCTATAGTGGTGTACAACAGAGTAATTTCTGTTTGTGATCATAACAACTAACACAACTTTACTAATTAAATGTTTCGAAAAGGTTCGATAATGTCCTTGTCATTACTGCCCATAGTTTGCTCCGATTCACTCTGTCAAAAGCCTTCTCGAAGCCGATGAAAGCTATGTATGTGGGCAGCTGATACTCTCTACGCTTTTCAGTGAGCTGGGCTATTGTAAATATATAATCTAAACATGATCTGCCCTTCCTGAAACCGTCTGGGCCTCTAAAAGTATGGTCTCCGTTATCGCATTCAGCCGTGTTCGTAATATAGATTCATATAATTTTTGATACCCCTTCACTTTTGTAATAAAGGACGTTACATGAACGCCCTTGAGGAGTTTGAGATATATAGAGCGTATAATAATCCTGTTACCAGGCCACATGTTTTAAATGATCAGCTGAACTTTAAATCTAATGTCCTGTACGATACTGCGTTGCGATATTGTCGCGACACGAGTCAATGAACCAGTGCGCTGTCGGTTACCGTGTGGTGTACACCGAAAATTGTTGTGTGCGTACTTTGTGTTGTGTAATTGTGTTTTGTGTTATGTGGATTTTAATATTTTTAATATATTGACGACTGTGCCATCGTATGATGGTATGAAGAGACTTTTTTAAATATTCTGAGGATGGGACAAGTGTCCCGAAACATGTCAATTGTATAAAGACATTTACTTAAGCCACAGACGGTGAGTTACATAGCGTTTAGTTGATCATATAATTTATATGAAGTATTAAGAAGGCTGACTCCTCTGTAGTTTCCATTGATCAACGACGTAGGATGTGGGAGGCAAGGAGAAACCAACACATTAAAGATCCTTATGGATATCTCAACAGGGAAAACTGGTCTCTTTAGTCTGGTAAAACAGCCAGTTTATGTGAGAACACCCAGACAGAAAATCGGACTGGACGTTAAGCTGAAGGTGGCAGCCCCACCATACGTCTTACCCTGCGATGTGCTGGTAACATATCCAGGGAACATATTCACTACTAAATTGCCTCAAACAAGGAATAGCCGGACAGATCAAAAGTTGCTGACCACACCTGTGAATAAAAGATAATTTGTATTTTTCTGACAATTAGGCCTATTTCACCAGTTACGGAAGCTTCAGAGGTTGGATTTGAACTGATTGATGTCAGGAAAATAAAAATTATCTTTAGAACTATAACAAGTGTTTATTTATTCAATTCAGGTATTAACAAAATGTTCTGCCCAAGTGCCGAACGACCATTCGATCAGCGTAACTGATACTTTTATGCTTAAGAGTATTATGAAAGTCTAAGTTTTTCCATCACGAAGAAGGGAAGACCGAGATTACGATAGATGGGATGTATACTGGAGGACATTTGAAGACAATGAAAGTAAAGGGATGGGGAAACATGATTAAGGATAGGAATTCATGGACAAATATGACTTGAAAAGAGGCCAAGGCTGCAGGACAAGTGTAGGTAGTTTAGTTTATATTTAACTTTTGTAATCAAATTTTTCATCAGTATGCTTTTTACGTTTTAAACACACTTCTGTATACTACTTTAAGGAAAGTGAGTGTAGATCGCTCAGGAGTTGCTACTATTTGTACAACTTATAAGTTAGTAGCCTACAAATAGTAGCATACGCTGACGATATAGCCATCATAACCCGATCAAGTGCGGCTGCAAAGGGGGACATACTTAAACCTGAACATAAGTGCAAAAGAGGTAGGGCTATCAATAAATGTGGATAAAGCCAAAATGATAAGTCAGACAAGGTCTACCCGACCCAGGCAAGATTGGATCATAGAAGAAGACTGTACAGAAGCAGTCAGAGGTTTCACATACCTAGGAGCGACGATATCTGAAGATGGGAATGAAGAGGCAGAGATAAGGAGAAGGATAACTCTAGCCAACAAGGCCCACTTCGCGCTTATCACCATCTTTAAGTGGAGAGTTATTCATAGGCAGACAAAAATACGCAAGTACAAAACTATCATACGACCCATCCTGTACTATGGCAGTGGAACCTGGATATTACCACAAAGAGCAATTGAACGCCTGAAGATATTTCAAAGGAAGTTCCTGAGATATATATGGGAAATGGAGAAGTTCATATATAGAAATGGGGAATGGAGGATACGACATAATGACGAGATATATTGTCACTTCAACGGACCAACGGTAGAAGGGTACATAAAACTGAAGAGGCTGCAATGGGCTGGCCGTGTTGTAAGAATGGATGACAGATGAACGCCTAAAAGAGGATGGCAAAGGACCAAAAGGCAGTCCAAGGAAAAGATGGGAAGATGTTGTCGCTGTGGATACAAGAGAGATGTTGGGAGTGCGAGGATGCAAGTCCTACTGATAGAGAGAGGTGGAGGTTCAGGACAGAGGAGCCCAGTGGCGGCTGGTGGTTGAAAAATTTGGGGGTTCCAGTTGGGTTGGATGGTATTAAATTGTTTATTCTCTGAATAGAAAATGTCCAAGTCTCCTCGCCTCCAAACAATACACAAGGAAAGCAAAATAATGCGATTTTAGTGCCACACCCACGTAATCATGAATATTTATTGTATGAATCTTTTTTGAATTTACGATTAAATATTCTGTTACCTGATTTTACACTTTGATTAAAATTTGAAAGGTCTGGTGTAGGCCTACCTACTCTCTTTAATTTCAATTTTCTCTTTAATAGGACGTAAACTGAACAACTTTTTTGTTAAGTTTACAACAGAATTAATTGCGTCCTACCAGTTAAATATAATAAATATCTTACACTATGACACCTTAATTCTTTATATGTACTATTATTTACATTTAACGATGAAGTGGACTGACACTAACAACGAATTTCCAACCCGGCGCATCACGTGTTATTTACCAACAAACAGACTAGTGGCGCCGTGAGGTACAAGCGGGGTTTGCAGTCCTTAATCACACCAAGCGAGCCTATACAGCAGCAATAGGAACAACCGAGTCTAGCCAGCCAGAGCACTACTCCATTGTATTTCCCCACACACAAAGCGTGTCGCTGTTGGTGCACGCTTGCCATGTACACCGCGGCAAGAGCGTGTACCGTTTTTAGTAATTGCTCTGCGCTTTTCAATCGGCAAATGATTAATTACGATGATTTAGCTTGAAAACACTATTATTACTTATTGCCTTATTCATAATTCTATAATTTAAAATACAATTCAGGATTTAATGGGGGTTATGCAACAGTGCAACCTAAGCACGGGCCGCCACTGGAGGAGGCTAAGCCTCGACTTCGGGCTGTAGCGACATAGGAGGAGGATGTATATTACTTATTTAATATTTCATGCTAAATGATCAATTTTGTAAGCCAATCAGTTCTTCTAAGGAGATTATAAATTGTGGTTTAATTAATAGTTCGTTGTAATATAGTAAGGTAGTTGCGGAACGATCACGAATCACCACTATGTATTTATGAAGTGTCGCGAACACGCCTTGTTGCTGCTGGTAAATGACCTAACGTTTGTTAGCGGTACATCGCAAGGATATCATTTTACCCCCAACTCTCCGTCACACATGGTTTTGTTTTTATTAAGAAACCAAAATTAATTTAAAAACAACTTATTGTGAAAACAGCATTTTAAGCAATTATACTTTTTTTATTACCTTTATTCCCATTATTAAAGTTTACAACGTTCATTACGTCCACAGCACTAGGAATTACCTGCTCTCCACGTACTGTGAGCAGTGACAAGTTAAGATTTCTTAGTGTCCTTGTTATACGAGGTTTGTTCAAATAAAGACAGGACTTTTGAAATAGCGCTCCGATCAGTGTACGGAGCGTGTTCCGACATGTGGTGCCGCCTAGCGGCCACCTTCGGCAACTTAACCCCGATTGTTGCGTCGTTCTACTCGTATTAGTTGGCGGCATAAAACTTTCGAAGTAAACACGTGCATTCACCGTTCTGCGAAGTAAAGATGAAAGATTTTATGGAGCAGCGCGTTTGTGTGAAATTTTGCTGCAAGACCGACAAAACTTTTACTGAAACGTGGGCTTTGCTTCAGCAAAGCTATAAGGAAGACTGTATGAGCCGTTCGCAGTGTCACGAGTGGTTTAAACGTTTTAAATCGGGCAGAACATCGATTGAGAAAGAGTCAAGATCGGGACGACCTTCGACGTCAACAAACGATGAAAACATCGATGCTGTTCGTTCCGTGATTCGTGCAAATCGTCGTTTGACTGTGCGAGAGGTTGCTGAGGAAGTCGGCATCAGCATAGGCTCGTGCCACGAAATTTTGACCGTAAAACTTGGCACGCGTCGTGTCTCTGCAAAACTCGTGCCACGTCTGTTGACCGACGACCAGAAGGAGAACCATGTCAAGATCAGCCAAGAGCTGCTTGATCGTGCCAGTACCGAGAAAAACTTCATAAAAACCATCATAACAGGAGACGAAACATGGGTTTATGGCTACGACATCGAAACCAAGGCGCAATCATCACAGTGGATTGGAAAAATGTCGCCCCGACCGAAAAAAGCACGCATGAGTCGGCCAAACTTGAAGTTGATGTTGATTATTTTTTTTGATTATCGAGGAGTAGTCCACCACGAATTCGTGCCACAGGGTCAGACTGTTAACAAGGAGTTCTACGTACAAGTTTTAAGGCGTTTGAGGGAAGATGTGCGCTGGAAGAGGCCTGAGCTGTGGAAAAACAAGAGCTGAGTGTTGCATCACGACAACGCGCCGAGCCACTCGTCTCTGCTAGTCAGCCAATTTTTGGCCGGTAACGAAATAGCCGTCCTTCCTCACACTCCGTACTCTCCAGACTTGGCCCCCGCGGACTTTTTCCTGTTTCCAAAATTGAAAACCACCCTGAAAGGACGTCGTTTTCAAAGTGTTGACGAGATTCAACAGAATTCGCAGAGACAACTACGCACCATCTCACAAAACGAGTTCCAGGGAGCATTCCAACAGTGGCAGAAACGATCGGAGCGGTGTGTTGCAAGCAGGGGGGAGTACTTTGAAGGGGACAAACATTTGTAATGTTGTAATTACCGTAATAAAGTTTGTATGACAAAAGTCCGGTCTTTTTTTGATCAAACCTCGTATATGTAATTCAACCAAAAACAATCTTTCATAGCTCCGATTAGCTCTTATCGCCAACAATTTGGTCAGTGCAGTCACTGAAACCTTATACAGACTACACTAAGTACTAATATATACTAGAAAATAGACCCTTAAGATTTCAAAAGTAACCTCAACTAAAACAATCCAGTTTAGCCTTAATTCACATCAATGATTAATATATAATATTAACAATTATTGTAACCTATTACAATTAATAATAACCTAATATTTGGCAGTTATGACAATTTTCAACATAAAAACTTTCACTTTCACATTCAACTAAATCTGATACACCTTTGGAAATGCAACGAAATTATTATGATAATTGTTAACAATTTTCAGTAATAAACAAATCATGAATACTTTTACATCACAACTAAATCTAGCTATACTCTTTACAAATAAAATGATTTCTCTTTACTTATGTTCATACTCTACAAGACGAGCTTGTGAATTACTCTTACTGCACGGCCTAGACGCTGATAGGTTTATCTGACTACAAAAATCGGGAAGGATTATGCGTACAATAGTCTAAGTCAGTTCAACTTTGTCTATTATACACCCTCAACCGTTGAATTCGTTCATGAAACGGGTACCAAACGACCCGTATTATAGTACTAATCTATAGTATTATCAACTAGGGAGTGCGGCTGGGCGAGGGTCAGGCCCACTCACAAACACACCCAAGCGCAGGGGATTAGGAGCGGCCGGATTCTCGCCGCATTAGTCACCTAGTGGACTTCGGTTGATCAAACTTTGATTTATTTATTTGACATTTTATCTTAAAATGTTTAATATATACTGTACGTACACCAGCTTTGCTGACGAGACGTCTGAGGTGCGGGGGGTCTATTGAATGATAGTGCGTGC
The DNA here is from genome assembly GCA_034769895.1 of Magicicada septendecula. Classification (NCBI taxonomy): domain Eukaryota; kingdom Metazoa; phylum Arthropoda; class Insecta; order Hemiptera; family Cicadidae; genus Magicicada; species Magicicada septendecula. The sequence goes on along the minus strand of CM068368.1, from coordinate 80,187,040 downwards.
TTGTGTTGGTGCGGCGGTATTACCGTTTCTGAACACATTGCTCACACGTACAGTATTTAGTTGTAATGTTGTGTGCGTATTAGATTGAACGTTCGTACATTGTATGTAAGTGTAATTTACTGAATATTTTAAAATTTTTTAAAGTGTTTTTTTTTATTCGCTACAAGAAATACCTTGTGAGAGACAGTCAAGTAATACCGAAACTGTGTTAAACGTATTTTAAATGTGTAGTATTACAGTGATGCGTGCAGTGGAATGGCATACGTCACCACGTTCCTTGTTGAGCTGCAAAGGTGAACTGTTGATAGTATCAATTCTACACACCATTACAAGAAAAATGATACCAAACAATCTATAATTTACTGAAATGGAGCCCAAAATATCAGCTATGTTTGGTACAAAATTATTGACTGTAAGATGATTCATAGGTGTGAATCATAAAGACAGTGACCTTATCCATTTTGTACAAACTATGAGTTATTCAGTAACATTTTACTCGCCCAGCCGCACTCCCTATTTGATAATAGTATAAGCAAGTTACGAGCGTATTACATATGTTATAAAAAAAGTTAACGCACTGTTGATTTTATGTAAACAAATAAAAAACAGAAACCGTTGGAAACTCATGAACGAGTTTTCAAATGAAAGGGAACTGAGGAAAGGTTTTCAAAATATGTGTCTAAGGGGTACTACCCATCATTAGCAGTTATCTGCTCACTGCTGATCGAATGTTTCCTCATTCGTTCTCAGTTAGAGGTGTGCTAAACTAGTATTTGAAAATAACAGGTACGAAAGAAATCGTTCCAAAAAATATCACGTACAAATACCTGTTATTATATACCTATTATACATATACCTGTATTATATAATTTGTTATAAGAAATAAATTGAAACTAAACGTATTAACAGTGTTACTTCTGTGACTTACTGTTACTGTTTAAAAGAAAACAAGAAACAAGAAAATTTATAGGCGTATCTCCCTTTGTGAATACTAATTTAAGTTTTCATTAGGAGTACACAAACTGACATAGATTTAATATTAAATTATTGATTCCATTTTTGTTGATGACTAGTACAATATATAATTTATATATATAAACTCGGGACGCCGAGTAATCAGAACGGGTACTCCGACTTGTCAGTTATCGTTGAATCGGAACAGGTATTTCAACTTTTCAGTCACTGTTATATCCGTTCCACAAAAATAATCGTTCCAAAATACCTGTTATAGGCATATCGGTCCACCTCTATTCTCAGTCGTTCTTGTTTCGTTCTCCGTACCACAGTGCGTACCCAATAATGCCTCAATCATACAAAAGTTCATCGTCGAGGCCTCTTCATGTCCCTTGGCCTCAAATCTAGCAACCTTCATGACCACCTTCCATCTTCTCACTTTCACTTTTATTTTTCTTAATTATATACAAGAGCCACCTAAATCTAGTCTACGTTTTCCTTTTTAATGCCATTAATGACAGCGCGACGCTATCCATTATTTTCTGGGCAGTCCGTATTTTTTTTTGCCAACCAATTTTTTTTTTCTCTCGAAATTTATAATTAAGCTGTTTCGATTTTAAGGCACGCCATCTTATAAGAGCATGGTAAAGTTTATAAGAACTCCGCCTTCAACAGCTAGAAATACAAAGTACTACAGACATGCAACATTGGGTATGGAGAAGTAGCTGAGTGTCTTCACCAAACAAGTCGGCCTACTGTTTTTCTGCAACGACCGATTTAATTCTGTTTCCGAAGTACGACATTCCTATCAGAAATTTGTGCATCTGTTTTGTGTAAAACAACAAGTCGAATACGAAAACAGATATACAGTAAGATTCACTAGACATGAATCAACCGTTTTCGTGCTAACGGCGCATTTTACGTTATACGCATGCGTCAGGAGAAAAACAAAAGTCAGTTCCCTCAGAGACGCTGTGGAGATTGTGTGCGTACTTATCAAAAAACATCAATATTCATCAAAAGTGTAGCGTTTAGTTTCATTTATAAAAAAAATAAATTTATAACATGCGCCGGTTGTTATAACATTTATAGATTGTTGTTATATTTGCCGGTTTGTGGAGTGAAATGGATCAGTCTGGTCTGGTTCACCGTCGACTTCTGTGCAAAGGAAAGTCATACATAGTCAGAGTCGGAAAAAATTTATAACGTGTACAAGTTTATGAAATCTGAAGGCAAAGAAACACCAGAAAGAAAATTACAGGAACGGGTAGCTCAGGCGTGTGGTGTGTCGCTAAGTAGTGTTTTTAGAATTATTAATGAAGCATCCGCGTAACATGTACACAAAGTGTTACACATTCCAAAATATACGATTGTTGATGTCTAGGCTCGACTTTGGAGAAAGATTGCAACGGACACAACAAGCCAAGTCACTGTTTACAAAATAATGGCAGTATTAAACATTTTATAACTCTGTGAAATCTATATTGTCTCTTTCTGTTGTGTCTGACACTTGATTCGTCTTACAAACTGTCCATGTTTACCGTCTGGTCGTGTCGTAATCGAAAATAAAACTTACCTACAAACAAATTTTTAGTATTTAGTAACTTAGTAAAAAAAGTAGTAAATTACACATAAAACGTAATAAAATGTAAAAAAAAAACTTGAAAAAGATTAAAAAAATAAAACGATTGTAAAATTATTAGTAATAATTTAAATCGTAAAACAATTTAAAATAATTGGTTAATAAAAAGTTAGGTAAGTTTTTTAAATACATAATAAACGTTAAAAATTTATAAAATAGAACAATAGAAAACATTATAAAGAATGCATAGACAATAAAAAATTAAGTAAATATAGTTATAAAAATAATAAAAAGAAAATAATTGTGAATCGACAAGGCAGTATAATTGCTTTATTTCAGCTGTCATTACAAGCGATATGAGTTTTTAAATTTGTTTGACTACTTGTACAGGGAAAAACGTAAATTTTACTATTTTCTTTCATCTTTAATTAAAGATGCGTAACTTCGGCACAGTAGGTGTAAAAATTTAATCCGTCTCAAAATAGATTACTTATACGCGCGTCTTATTTTCAACTGCGTTAGTAGAGATTTTCTCTCTCGTGGCTTCCACTGCTCCCGACTCCTCCCCACTATAACCTGTGCACTGCTTCATGTCTGTTTATTTTTACAGTAACTCAACATAGATGATAAAAGTCGGACAAGTGTTGTTTCGTCAGTAAATGGTGCAATCATTTTGATATCTAACGAGCACACGGGACATTTCAATACTCTTATATTTGCGGATAATCTTCTATTCATAGGGCACCTGAATTCTGTGTTTTAACGTGGGAAAATAACAGACAAACCAAAGGAATGATTTACTCTGACACGTTAGAATGTATACTCTCATCTATAGCTCTGAAATTTGGGAAATAAGTTCTTAAAAGCTTTCACGGCAGGATTCAACAGTGTTGAAATTGCTACTATTAGCGCGGCGTAGTGTATATCGAAGAGGTGGGCCGATATACCTGTAACAGGTATTTTGGAACGATATTTTTGTGGAACGGATGTAACAGTGACTGAAAAGTGAAATACCTGTTATTCGCGGCGACGCTGTTCCGAGTTGAGGCACGCCCCCTACGCTCAACACACACACACACAAAGTATGCAAGTATCACGTAAACGAATACGCCAAGGCCAAAAATACTAGGCGTACAAAAATATCGCTGGTACGCAAGGAACAACCAGTATTTCAAATACTAGGGGTATCACCGATACACAAAATACTAAGCGTATCAGAGGAACAGTAGTATTTTAGGAACACCTAGTATTTTAGTAACAGGTAGTATCAAGGGTATTTCGAGTAGGAACTAGTACGCAGCCACATTTTCGTCCTGAATACTTCATTCTGCGCAAAGAGACGAAGCTGTTTTTAATAAAAGAAAAAATTCATCCTGATGCTACATTTATTCTCGTGTGATATGCAGATATATAATACAGATTATATGCTAATAAATTATATATTATACTAGTCACCAACTTGTAACTAAAACCGGTTCAGTTTGTAAGGTAAAACTTTATGTTTTTACTTATAAAAAACGTTGTGTTCCGAGTCGTTAATACATGTATAATAGTGGTACAGTATTTAGTTAAGTAACGGACACGTCATGGACAACGAAATCCAAGTGTTTAATTTTATTTATAATGTGTTAAGTGAAGCAGATTGTAATGTAAATAGGTGTGACATTTCATAACTTGTATATTCTGTGTACATTAGTGAATGAATCTGAAGATTGTCCAAGTATGTAATGCATTTAATTTACTTTTGTTGTTGCTTATTATTTATAAGTTTTTATTTATTTATGTATATTTATTTTATTACAGTTGTTTTTATTATTTATATTTGTAAAATTTTGTTTATTCTCATTCACTCTTGTGGCTTACTGTTATGTTTTTATTATATGTGTCTGATGTTTTTATCACATTATTTGTTGTGGTATTACGTGTACTCTAAATTATTTCATTGCCCCGAGTTTCGCAACTGATTTGTCTAAAGTCTAACCAATGTTAGTTTTACTCCTAGTGAAAACTTAAATTGGTATTCCCAAAGGGAGATAGGCCTATAAATTCTCTTGTTTCTTATTTTCTTTTAAATAGTAATAGCTTAATAAAGTCACAGTGTGAAGTAACACTGTTAATACTTTTGGTTTCAATTTATTTCTTATAACAAATTATATAGTATAGGTTATATAATATCTTCAAATAAATACACTGCACGTAGGTTTATTAATATATTAATAGGTTTATCTAGGTGAAAACAAACCTACTTGCAATGTATTTATTTGAAGATATTACATAGGAGACCTGCAGGAAACTCAAAACGAGTTACTTACAAAGGATATATAGGTTATGAATATATATAGTATATAATAACAGGTATTGGTACCTGTTATTTTTTTGGAACGGTATTTTAATACCTAGTATTTTAAAATAACAGTTTAGCCCACCTCTAGTACATCGGCACCACGAACGCTGCGTTCGCACCCGCGTTGGCGAACACAACCGCTGTTGTCGCTTGAGGCAGCCGGAGAAGTCTGCGGTGGCCGAGCACGTACTCTCCAACGCTTATCATCACGTTGCCTTTGAGGAGACCAAGATCTTGTCCTTTTGGAGTGCCTGTTACCCTCGGCTGCACATGGAGTCCGTGTAAATCTTCAAACATGGTTCCGTCGCTACGAAGGGGAGTGAAAGCCTCCTATTAAATAGGATTTGGTATGCTGTGCTCCCAAGCCAATCAGATAGCACTTGATGCTATCTGCTACTTGACAGTTTGGTTGAGGCTGATTTCAAACTTAGATCGTGCTGGTACAAAAGTTTATATAAGTGGGCAAAATACATAGTCTCTATCTCTCTACTGTCTAGGGTGAATTGACGGACATCGTAGCAATCTGAGACGCTGACGATGACCTCCGATGGTGGTGCCGAAATGTTTGTCAACAACGACTGTGGACCACGGCCCAACAGACCGGCTAACAATAGCAATTTCAACAATCTTGGGAAATAAATCAAACTCCAGAAGTCTTCAAGCAATGAAAATGGACTTCTGGAGAAGGTCTTGTAGAGTGTCCGGGCTTCAGTGCATTAGAAATGGAGTTATCAGGAGGCAACTTCGCGATGACAAAACGATTTTAGACATCATAAATACAAAGCGCCTCGTATGGTACGGCCACTTGGAACGTATAACTGAGAATTATTGTCCCAAAAAGTTCTTAAACTGGATTCCGCCCAAACGACGGAAACGAGTTACTAGTATCTGTATACACGGTAGCGAGACATGCGTCCTAACAACTTCGCGTTCAGCCAAGACCCAATCGGCGGAAACGAAACGTTCAAGATCAATTAAAATGTGCACAAGAGCAGATTTTATTAGCAACAATCTGATTAGGGAAGAGTTACGCGTCTTCTCAATAAACGAAAACATCGAGAAGAACAGAAGAACATCGAGATCATATAGACACGATAAAAAATTGTAGAACAAAGAAAAGGCTTATAAATACTGTACACACTAGCACGGAATCGAAGCTTCGAAGCCAACAGAGATGGTGAGGTAATTTTAAAACCGGAACAGGTCAACGGGCCCAGTACGGTAGTCAGGATTTTCCATGGAGAGTTATTGGCCAAAATGTTTCCCCGGAATGGGGTTATACGGCAGAATTTTTCGTGGTGGTGGGCGGGAAGTCCACGCGTACGACACATCACGGTCGCTAGCGATGTAACTGCCTAACTGCCTGTCTCCAGTTTTAAAGTTTATGAACCTCATTGACGACGAATCCAAGGTGGGGTTGTAATCCGCAGTAAGCCACTCTTGGCTACGCTACTGAAAGAGCTAATGTTGTGATAGGGAAGGAAGAAAAAGAGACTTATCTTACTCTTGGCTTGTCTTTTACTTTTTAGCGTGAGATAAAAATGTTACCCTTGACAGTTTATCGGGGTGTACCGATAACAAATTTCAGGCACTCTACGAGGTAAGGGCTCACATGTTCGTGACAGACGCATCTTGATGGTCAACTACATCACACGGAAACAAGTAGATAAATCAGAAGATCTATTCTCCTTAGAACTGACTGAATGGAGAGATTGTCAGTACTTGCAGTACTTGGTATAAGGTACAAAAGATAGAATTAAAAATACAGTATATTTAAGACATGAAAAACGTACTGAAAAAAATTAGTAATAAAAATTTAATAAAAACCAAAACTAAACGTTGGAAAAGCGTGAAATAAAAATTAATCAGAAACAAGTTCAGTAAGTAGACACGAGAAAGGACAAACATGCTTACATACGAAGTGACAGTGAGTCATAACGAAACTAAAATTAATGTGACACACGTTTTCGATAAAATTTCAGAAAACAGTTCGCTTATTGGACATTTGCAAAATATCTAGTCATAGGTTTCAGCGTGAATAAGTATAAATATTCAACGACCAATCACCCGGCCAGAAGCCAATTAACTTGTGTCCACTACAAACATACCGTTGACTCCCAGTACTTAGACGCCGTATCTACTTATTGCAATTACAGAATGAGATCGTTGAATATTTATACTTATTTGGCTTTACAATTATGGCAAGGTAATGTTTTGCGCCTAACGAGCGAGTTATTTTCTATGAATTTCCCTGGTTTCATTGAACAGCTGGTTTCCAGCTGACTTTCCGTTTCTTATCCGTGTAATCTATCGTTCTTTTCAACTAGTTTTTATTAATCTATTTTGTTCTTTTCGTTTCGTATTCATTTTTGTTCATTTCGTCGTCATTTATCAAAACGTTCTGGTAATCTACTGATTTTATATTTGAGACTTCACTACGTATATAACAGTGGTGCGTTGCCCAGTCATCGTCACTGGAAATAGGCCAAGTCTGCCAAAAACCAGTGCCTCCCTCCAATCCGTAGCAGCTCCCTTCCATCAATAGAGCCATCAGGAACTAAGGATGTCAGTATAAAAAAAAAAACGGTTATCAGTTAAACCAGTTATACAGTATTACCTTCCAGTTAAACTGGATAGTTATAACCGATAGAAATAACTGGTTATTCAAATAACCGCCAGAACGGTTTTTTTTTTTTTTTTAAGTTCAAGTTGCAAAAATAATATAACTGTTTAATATTTACACAATAAACTAGCAAAAACATTTTACAAAAAAAAGGTAATGACATTAATCAATTGTACTTCTCAGTAAAATTGTCGCAGCCCGGAAAATGGTAAATAAATAAAAAAACAAAATTTATATTTACAACCTCTATTAACTTTGTTTACAAACAAACAAACTGGAATGACTGTTATTATCAGAAAATTACAAACAAATTAAAAACGTTGCAAAAAAATTACTCGACCCAAACAGTTTTATTGACCCGGTTCATGAATACCCGTTCGGTGACGTGGTCATCGGTCAAACGACATCTCTCATCCGAGACAACATCGTTAATTGTCGAGACCAGTCTTTCTGATGGGAGCAGCGCTATCTCTGTGCCCCCCAATTCGTTTGGCATTCAAGACTTGACTATCAATGACTGTACACTGTAGACGTCACTCGTCATCGTCATTAGCCAAATACCCATCCAACTAGTGATTCCTGTAATTTCGTTAACTAGTGATTTCGTTCATTTTCGGTCCTTTTTTTGACCGGTTATTGGCGTTTTGAAAAATAACCGGTTGTAATCGAAGAGAAAAAAACGAAAATTACCGGTTAACCGAAAAAAACCGGTTACGGTTATTGACATCCCTACCAGAAACACGCAAAGACCTCCCTTCCTTATTAACCATCTACTATCCCACAAAAGAACCACCCGTTAGAAACAGATAAGCAACTAAGTACTACTAACAACATACAACCAACCTGCACCGATCACTCTGCCTTAATACCCTATAACCACACACCGAATCCCACGCCCCCCTAAATGTGTCCCCGGCCTATCCCTTGACGCCATTATGACGATACCCTCCGTAGGCCAACGCTGCTCGCCCTGACTATTTCAGTTTTCTAGTTTAACACACACTCAAACTCATCATCCCACACTCATAACGACTGTCCACACTACAATCACACATTCAACAACTCATACTCTCCACTACTTCTACTTGGTGCCTGCACCTTCTCAACGACCGGCCCGCACTGGCGTGCGTCCCCCCCCAAACCTGATTTCCGAACAGGTCGAAGGGGGGTTGCCCACAAGGACAAGTCTCAAACAACTCAAGAAAAAAAAACAGTCATCGCGGAACGTGGCGATGAACAGACAAGTAAGTGGATGAGTAAATTAATGTTATTACCCCTGAGAACAAACTGTACTGAAAATCTGAATTTAGAGAAATAAGAATACACAATAAAAACAAAAAAAAAACTGAGTTAAAAGAGTAAACGATTCGCTGAAATCGGAGCTACCACGCTAGGGTGTTTCATTTTGTAAGGCAAAAAATAAAATGTAAAAATTTTTGCAGACTTTGCTTACGCCCCGAGTCTCAGTGATGTAAAAGATATATATGCCAAATTTCAAGAAGATTGGATAATATTTAGAGGTTGCACACTTTGATCAGTTTTGTAAAAGTAGGCAAAAAATACGATTTTTCAATGTTAATTACTTTTATTGGAAAAACTAGAAATCACAAACTTAAAATAATATTAAAACTAGACACTAAGATTAATAGGTAGTATCATAGGCAAAACATGTGTTATATTAATCAACTTTGAACGATGCAATCCCTTCTTTTGTTCGCTTGGTGACGACTTTTCTGTGATGCTCGACTACGCTCAACAAGAATTGTTTTTGTTGTTCGTCCCTGACCGATTCGTTAAACTTTTTTATCAAAGCAATTCCTCTTTCTGCGGTATCATTGACCACCTTAAGAGCGTTCACATGGCTTCTTAGAGAATCACTGCAGTATTCTGTCACGTCGTGGATCCCAAACAATTCAAAGAACGTCTTTGTTTTATTAGTAACGAAATGGCTCAGGTCTTTTCCTTCAAAAACAAGGTTTTTACCCTCTAATCGTTTCATTTCCTTTTTCTTTGCAGGTTTGGTTTCTAAATTTTTAGTCATATTTTCCTTAACAGCCTGAGTAATACGTTCGTCCAAAAAAGCCAATCCTACGTTTGTTTCTGACAGATACCAAAGGTGTCTCTTTGCAACTGTGAGAGCACTTTTTTTTACGTCTGCCTCTGGGTAAGTGCTCAGAAGCTGTAGCATATCCAAATCATTCTTTGGAGCCCATCGACTTACAATTGCCTCGTGCCAAAAGCGAACATATATGAGGCTGACAAAATGTGCAACCCGTTTCATTCCTTTCAATTCTCGTTGAGGAATATTCAACTGTTTAGTGAAGAGGACAATTTTAAGTGCATATATTGCCTTTGCCATCCACCTTGCTTGATGCAGAGCCCCTGGGATCCTGAAATTAAGTCGTTTTTAGACCAACCTCCTAGGTACAGGAGTGAGAGTTGTAATAACTCTTTGTAGTCTTCTCTTGGATGACTTCCGTCTTTTAGGACACTTTGGATGTAGTTAACCATTTTCACTCGTTGTTCTTCTAGAAAGCCTTGAACGGGAATTTCTTCATCCAGCATTGTCGTATATGACTTCTTATCAAGTGAAGCCCACAGACTTTGGAACTTCAGAAAAATCTGGATGTCAGGACCACTTGATGGTATGCCACAACACTCCTCAAACACTCCTTTCAATATTAGTTCATGGGTGTGATGACGGCAAGCCAACCACAACAATGTTCGTCCGAATTCCCTTTCAATTCTGGTACATGCCCCCTGGATCAGTCCTGTATTAGATGCTGTAGTATCAAAAGATATACCGGTGATATTGTCACGTAGCCCACATCGGTCCACTTCCCGAATAACTACTTCAGCCATCTGCTCACCAGTGCCTTTCAGGGCAACAGGTACGCCAAGCAAATGCTCAAAATCTTTGCCAGTCACTAGAACTGCAACTCTATCTTCCAAAGTTCCAAAGGTCAGGGACGAACAACAAAAACAATTCTTGTTGAGGGTAGTCGAGCATCACAGAAAAGTCGTCACCAAGCGAACAAAAGAAGGGATTGCATCGTTCAAAGTTGATTAATATAACACATGTTTTCCCTATGATACTACTTATTAACCTTAGTGTCTAGTTTTAATATTATTTTAAGTTTGTGATTTCTAGTTTTTCCAATAAAAGTAATTAACATTGAAAAATCGTATTTTTTGCCTACTTTTACAAAACTGATCAAAGTGTGCAACCTCTAAATATTATCCAATCTTCTTGAAATTTGGCATAGATATCTTTTACATCACTGAGACTCGGGGCGTAAGCAAAGTCATATGAAAATCGCATCTTTGGAAAAATGAAACACCCTATACCACGCGGATACCGTTCACCTACCCCAGGCTCCCTTAACACCAGAAGTCTTACACCGACTACATACAGCCTACAAGGGGTAGTCATCGGTGAGTTGAGCGATCCTTTCTGAGTTCGATCGGTCTCGTTGAGTGTGTAAGTTTGCGAAACAATTTATTGTTTACGTGTTACGGTCAAACCGAGTATAATGTATGTTCCCTATACTATGTATTAAATTTAATAATTTAATTTCTTTAATCGTTACCTTATTTGTGACGTCACTTACGATGTAGATTACGGTGTTGGTCGCCAGTTGGCTAAATTGCAGTCTATATGTGGCACAATTCATTGAGTGCTGTCAACGAAACTAAGGAAAGAGATTCAACTAAATTTTATAACGCAGTACCAGTGCCAGTGTTCATAGGCGTGTGCAGGACTTCAGTAGTGGTGGTGCCAAGAATGGCTTCGGGGGGGGGGGGTCTGGTGTCCTCTCCCGGAAGATTTTTGAAAATGTATTGCTTAAAAACGTGTTTTAATGCTATCTGGAGGCCATAAAAAACATTTTGAAAAGCGAGGTTTTTTGAGGGCCTTCAAATAAATTTTTACTTTTTTAAGGGACTCAACTCTGTGCACTTACCGGACCGATCAAAAGTTGACAAGACACACATGTTTAACAAAGTAGCTTTAGAAATATCAATTTAGACGAATTTTGTCTTTTAATGAATGATCCAGTTAGCCTATCTGGTTAATTTGTATAACAAAACGGAAACAACTTTGATTTTTAGAAATTTATTTATATCCAATGTACAATATTAGTGAAAAAAAAACACAGAATTGAAATATCGGTATGGAGAACCATACATGACTTCCATATTCTAAGATTTATATTTAAAATCATTTTCGAAATGAAATATTACCATAGAAACTACTTCTTTCTACTTACTGCTTCAGCCTTAACCACAGTACTGTGGTCACTAACGTATACCACCTCACGTTATCGCACTCGATTTTCACTGATGATGGAAGTCGATGGCATTGCCGAAATGTCTGGTTTTGTAGAAAACATTGGACTACGGCCAAATATCCCGGGAAGGAATTTTAACAAAAACTACTTCTTTGTTGCCGATAACGTTGTACACATATATATCAGTGGAGAAGTTACATGGAGGCAATTGAGGCAATGCCTACCCTAAAAAATTCTGTAGAATAAAAATTATAAATACGTATGAACTACATAACGTAAAGATTATACATTGTTACTGCGACTGTCAAATTTATTAAACCGAAACGTGCTTTATTGAGCGACCGCTAGATGGTCACAGGTGAGATTCGGCATAGTTCGTTTAAAGCGAATGAGGCAACCTGAACTTGCCTCAGCGTTTTTCGTATACATCGTATGTAAGCAATGTAGTGGTGTGATAGGGAAGTGTAGGGAGAGGGGATTGTCCCGCGCTGTACACATAGAGCGTTGAGGCATGCCTCACTTCTGTGGTCCAAACAGTTAAGTTAAAGAGCCTGTGTTGTTTCTAAGTGTTTATTTTATGCGGTTATTAAAAGTGTCACTGTTATTCCGCTGAACTAACAGATGATCAAGATTGTTATTTGAATTATTTGTAACATTAAACATATATATAGAAACTAATCAAGTTTAAAAATTTGAAGTTCAATCAGTTGTATTATTGTGTATGACTAATACAAGGATTGTTCAATAGAAACACGTATAGAGCTGTAAAGCATTTTTTATTCAACGATTTTAAAAGAAGTCTCCAATAACATTAAGACATGAGTTCCACTGTTGCGCTAACCTGTAGATTCCCTGCTAGTAAAATTCTTACGGCTGTTTGTGGAACCATTCGGTTACAGCAAACTCTACCTCAGCGTCCGATTTGAACCACCGTCCTTTTAGTGATTCCTTAAAAAAAAATTTAAGATAAGATTTTTGCCTACCCATTCATTAACTACTAGCTTCGCCAGTAAGCAAATTGATGTCCATTTTTTCGGCTTGCACGCGTTATGTTGGTGTGGGTTTCGGCACTTTCCATTTAAAAAGCGTGCAAACGTAAGAAAATAAACATGAGTGAGGCCAGAAATAACGTGAATTGTGTGTGTGTGTGTGTGTGTGTGTGTGTGTGTGTGTGTGTGTGTGTGTGTGTGTGTGTGTGTGTCTTACCTGCCTTTTTATTGCTGTATTAAATGAAAAATATTATATTACATTAAAATGAAAAAATTATAATTTTATTGCCTGGCAACAAAATTATTTTATTTTTAACAATTACCATTGTTTCAAAAAGTTTAAATAAATTTTCAAGTACTTTACTCTTGTTAAAACGTAAAAGGTTGCAGGTAAACTACCCCTTCCCCTCTTAACCGATCTTCACCAAAATCGAAAGTCCTTGAGATCTCTACAATTCAGGGACGTATGCAAAAAAATTATTTGATTCTGTTTGAATTTGCGGCTGTTATCGTTTGCCATAGAAAATACGCTTGATAAAAAAACCTTGCAGGTAAACTACCCCTTCCCCTCAACCGATCTTCACCAAAAACAATAGGTCTTGAGAACTCTACAATTTAGGGCTGTATACAAATAATCTTTTGATTCTGTTTGAATTTGCGGCTGTTATCGTTTGCCATAGGAAATACCCTTGTTAAAACATAAAACGTTACAGGTAAACTACCCCTTTCCCTTAACCGATCTTCACCAAAAACAATAGGTCTTGAGAACTCTACAATTCAGGGCTGCATACGGAACATTATTTAATTCTGTTTGAATTTGCGGCTGTTATCGTTTGCCAAAAAAAAAAAAATTCCCTTGATAAAAAAACCGTTGCAGGTAAACTACCCCTTTCCCTCAACCGATCTTCACCAAAAACAATAGGTCGTGAGTACTCTACAAATCAGGGCTGTATGCAAAAAATTATTTGATTCTGTTTGAATTTGCGGCAGTTATCGTTTGCCATAGAAAAAAAATCTACACACAGACACACACACACACACACACACACACACACACACAGACAGACACTTTTCGGAAAACGACTTTTACTTCCATATTCCTTAAGGAATGGAAGTATGGTGATGGCAAAAAAAATCATGTTCGAGATTATTGCAGATTCTGATTCTACTACACTCAAAACATGAAAAAAGTCGTTTTCCGAAAAGTGTCTGTGTGTGTGTCTGTCTGTCTGTGTGTCTGTCTGTCTATGTCTGTAGATTTTTTTTCTATGGCAAACTATAACTGCCGCAAATTCAAACAGAATCAAATAATTTTTTGCATGCAGCCCTGATTTGCAGAGTACTCGCGACCTATTGTTTTTGGTGAAGATCGGTTGAGGGAAAGGGGTAGTTTACCTGCAACGGTTTTTTTTTAGCAAGGGTAATTTTGTTTGTTTGGCAAACGATAACAGCCGCAAATTCAAACAGAATCAAATAATGTTTCGCATACAGCCCTGAATTGTAGAGTTCTCAATATCTGTTGATTTTGGTGAAGATCGGTTAAGGGAAAGGGGTAGTTTACCTGTAACGTTTTATGTTTTAACAAGGGTATTTCCTATGGCAAACGATAACAGCCGCAAATTCAAACAGAATCAAAAGATTATTTGCATACAGCCCTAAATTGTAGAGTTCTCAAGACCTATTGTTTTTGGTGAAGTTCGGTTGAGGGAAAGGGGCAGTTTACCTGCAACGTTTTTTTAACAAGGGTATTTTCTATGGCAAACGATAACAGCCGCAAATTCAAACAGAATCAAATAATGTTTTGCATACAGCCCTGATTTGTAGAGTACTCAAGACCTATTGTTTTTGGTGAAGATCGGTTAAGGGAAAGGGGTAGTTTACCTGTAACGTTTTATGTTTTAACAAGGGTATTTCCTATGGCAAACGATAACAGCCGCAAATTCAAACAGAATCAAAAGATTATTTGCATACAGCCCTAAATTGTAGAGTTCTCAAGACCTATTGTTTTTGGTGAAGATCGGTTGAGGGAAAGGGGTAGTTTACCTGCAACGTTTTTTTAACAAGGGTATTTTCTATGGCAAACGATAACAGCCGCAAATTCAAACAGAATCAAATAATGTTTTGCATACGTCCCTGAATTGTAGAGGTCTCAATGACTTTCGATTTTGGTGAAGATCGGTTAAGGGGAAGGGGTAGTTTACCTGCAACCTTTTACGTTTTAACAAGAGTAAAGTACTTGAAAATTTATTTAAACTTTTTGAAACAATGGTAATTGTTAAAAATAAAATAATTTTGTTGCCAGGCAATAAAATTATAATTTTTTCATTTTAATGTAATATAATATTTTTCATTTAATACAGCAATAAAAAGGCAGGTAAGACACAGCCTGGCTGTTTGGCTGAAAATGATTTTAAATATAAATCTTAGAATATGGAAGTCATGTATGGTTCTCCATACCGATATTTTTTCATGTTTTGAGTCTTCATGTTTCATGTTTTACAATCAGAATCTGCAATAATCTCGAACACGATTTTTTTTGCCATCACCATACTTCCATTCCTTAAGGAATATGGAAGTAAAAATTGATTAATTTGTACTGTAGACAAATAAAGCTGCAACAGGTTCAAGTTTAGTATTTAATAGTTAGTAGTGTCCAGGACAAAATATAAAAGTAAGGAAATATTTTACATTACATTACAGGGTCATCCGACGGTCGAATACAACACTGTTTTTGAAGTTGTCAATTACATCACATGTTCTTGCGTTAGCAGCCAGTTCTTGTTCCACAAACGGAATCATCAAGTTTTCCAAACGATCTTGACACATCGTAGATCTGAGCTTGGATTTTATGATACTCAGCTTTGAGAAGGTTCTTTCACTTGTACAGCTAGTTACAGGCATCGTGGAAAATTTACTAATAACAGCACTAAAGTTTTCAAAGGTTGAACTTCGCTGGAACTTCGATAAACAGTTAATCCAGTCCGGAACACTTTTAGGCGGAAAGTTTGAATCAGTTTCTCCACGCTTCTTTGATTTCAACAGCTTAAATTCTGCCTCTAGTTCTCCAGCATTGACATTGAATTGTTTTGCGAGAATTTCGAAGTCCTTATTTTCACACTTGTAACAATCATTAAGATTCAATCCCATCAGTTTCCCTGTGGCAGAGATAACGTTTTTTGTTTCTTGAGAAAATCGAGAATTTAGATTTTCCACAAGGCGGTCCAAAACAGGATTGTAAGTGAACAGTTTCAATTCCTCTTTTTTGTGTCTGCGTAGAAAGCAGAACAAGGGCAACTAGTGTCTTCTAAGAGGACCGATACTTTCCTTTTCCGAACATTAGGGATTTGAACATGTAATGTACTACACATTTCCTTTGTTTTGATAAAAATATCCTCAAACTCTTCTTCACTATTTCTCATTTCTACCAAAGCAAGAGCTAGCCTTTCAACATCTTCAACTGCTTGGCAAAGGTCTATTTTAGGACTTTGCAGTGCTTTGCTCACTTTCACCACAAGCTGAAGTACGGGATGCATAATTTGCAAAGACGCAATAAAATTAAAAGATTTTACTTGTAGCAAAATACCTACCTTGGCCCGAACGTTTGAATCGGAAGTAGATTCCGTACACTCTTCAATGGCTTTTACAATTTCGTTTAATTGAACATAAATAACATACACCACTTCTGAACGGCAGGCCCATCTAGTGTCTGAAAGGGATTTTAGAGTCTTTAGTTTCATTGTAGTTTGTTTGACAATATCCTCAAAGACTGCGTGCCTCTTTGGACTACCTTCGATTACGTTAAAAACTAGCTGGACTATTCCAAAGAAGTCGAAAATAATTGGATTTTCCTTGTGACTTGTGCAGGCACTTACCAAGGCAAGGTTCAATGTGCATAACAGTGCACGTACATTATGGATGGATTGACTTCTTTACATCTGGGCTGTATTCCGGTAAATTCACCGGCCATTGCCGAAGCTCCGTCAAAACACACACAAACTACATCTCTCCACAGCAGACCTACTTCAGACAGCACACAGTTTATTGCCTTAAATATGCTTTCCGCATCAGTAGACTTCAATCGCTGTAAGGACACCAATCTCTCGACAGGATATGCATTTCCTTTCGGTATGTAGCGAAACACGAGTGCTAATTGCTCGTGATGGCTCACGTCAGATGTTTCATCGCCAATAACTGCAAAGGGCTGTCCCTTGATTTCATCACTTATAGTTTTCAGTATCACTGCTCTAAGTGACGACAAGATGTCATTTTGAATGAGGTTGCTAAGATAAGTACAGTTCTTAGGAGCATTTTTTAAGTAGTTTTGAAAAAAAGGGTCATATTTTTGCACGATAGCAACAATTTCCAGGAAAAGACCTTTCTCTGTACTATCCTCGCTCTCGTCATGTCCCCTAAGAGGTTTTCCACCTTTAGCCAACAAACGGACAATATCGAAAAGCCGCGACATGTACTCACGATTTTCTATGCGTTTTTTCTCCTTCTCTTTTAGTTCAGCTTCCTTAGCATCATCCAACATTACATCAACTGGTTTGCTAGTAATATAATTTTCCCAGCCAACCATACTCGATACATGGCATCTACTTTTTTCATGGGCTCTGAACATTTCATTAGCTTTATGCCAAAAACTAAACCCTGTTGTTGTAAACGCATTTTCAACTAACCCAGGAAGTGAACTGTCATTTAAAGAAAAACAACGACAGACAAAACAATAAGCAGCATCTTTTGCCACGCTGTACTCCAGCCATTTGTAATTTTCGAACCATTTGGGTTTAAACGATCTTTTCCTAGAATTTTTCCCCTTACCAACTTCTTTTGTAGGGTAGTTTGAAATTCGTGGTTGGTATGGTCCACGAGAAATCCTAGCTGACGTTTCTTGCCTGTTCTTTGGGAAGTCTTGACAAGGATCATCGAGCTCAGCTGCTCTCTTCACTGGCTCACCGACATCATCCTTTTTTTCATCATCATCATTATAAATAATTTCCGAACTGGGACCAGCAACAGCATCTGAAAAGGGAACATACACTTAGGCTTAGGCCTATTTTTATCGCTTTAAATTATACTACGCTGTACAATTTACTATAGACTACAAATCTTTTTCCCTCTTGACGCTTCGTAATATGTGGATGGCCATTTATTGTAAATATAAACAAAATTGCATGTTAGGGGCACGTGAGTAATAGTGTGCAATATATTGTACACTATTATTCACTCACATACAAAAAAGTTAGTAAATTTAATTTTAATGTTGGATTAATTTAGCAAAAACAAAATTAATAATCGAAATATTTAAGCAAGAAGAAAAACACATTACAAGACAGACATGGCTGTAAGAAGTATATTACAAAATTTAGAGAAAATAACTTACCGGTTTGTGGTTGAGTGTCCAAATCCTTGGTGGGTTCGGGTTTTTTAATCAGCCATTTATACATCATAAAAATAAGCTTATTCAACAATTAAATAACATAATGAACAGTACTGTCTTGTATCCAAACTGAACGCCACTGGCCGACTGAGTCTCTCGTCTCAGTCTGACTGGCGCCAGCTATCACGGTGCTGGCACCAGCACCGCGATAGCTGGCGCCGCCATCCTGGCGCTGAGTAAGGCCTAAAAACACGGCAACTACACTATTCATGCAGCCGCTTCCCGACGCGACGGCCGACGCCAGATTATGTGACAAAAGCTATACGAAATTAAAGTTGATTAGATTCTTATATTTATCGGTTTAATAGGAGTGCTGTCACGGAAATTATGCAGTTTCTACGTAAAAACAAATTCTGCACGTAAAAAAAAACAAAAACAAAAAATTCTCAATCTAGTGGTGGTGCCACGGCACCACCGGTGGCACCTTCGTTGGACACGCCTATGCCAGTGTTATTGTATGCTTCTAAAACTTGAGTTCCGGGGAAAACATCCGAGTAGAATACAGGTATCGGAGACGAGATTCTTGCGATCTGTTGAAGGCTGAACAAGAAGGGATGGGACGCGACATTCGTAAAGAGTTGGACATTTTTAATGTGCAAGATTGTACTGCAGAAAACACAGAGAGATAGATTGCTCATCAGAACAGGATACCAGATGGCACGTTGTCTAAGAAAGTTGGTAACACAAGCCTGTTCCACAACGAAGTATACGAATACCTAGGAAGTGTTGGTGAAGTGTGTGTGTGTGTGTGTGTGTATGTATTTTCTATATAAAACTCGACGTTTCTTGCAGTAATTATATAAATTTGTGATGTTATTCAATTTGTTTCTTCTGCAAGTAGTATAATTCGTATATTCGAATATATACGAATTATACTACTTGCAGAAGAAACAAATTGAATAACATCACAAATATATATATATATATATTCCTTTGGTGCCGGAAGAGGTGATTCGCCTAGTCGTTGATAGATGAAGAAGAAGAAGGAGGAGGAGGAGGAGGAGGAAGAAGACGATGAAAAAGAAGACGAATAATAATAATAATAATAAGATGAAGAAGAAAAGGAGGAGAAGAAGAAGAAGAAGAAGAAGAAGAAGAAGAAGAAGAAGAAGGAGGAGGAGGATGAGGAGGAGGAGGAGGAGAAGAATCATAAAATTATCTGGTTAGCGATGAAAATGCTAAAATAAACATAATACTTTTGTTTTTACAGAACTAAACTGTCTTTTTTTATATACGTGCCGGAAGCATTACAAAATTTGTGACTGCTGGCGAGAAAAGAGGTATATGTTTAAGCAATTTCGGTAAAACTAGCGATAGGCGTTAAGTACAGGAAAAAGTAACGTCTCGTCACTGGTTTATAAACAATGCATGCTGTGCTACTGAACGCAAAAAAAAAATCATAGCCAGCTAGGGGTAGTTCTAACGTTAACCGCTTCATAACATGCAACTAGTTGTACGTCACATAAATCTGTTTGTTTGGGGTAAAGAGTGGAGACCAAAAGTCAACTATCGGCTACTGGCGTTCCGAGAAAATGTCAAGGTTGCGCATACGCAGTTAGTCAGTGTTCACTATCCTTCTATGCAGCCCGTTCAAGTCTAAAGCTTTCAGTTGTATTATTTTATCCAGTGGCTTCTGTGACAGCACAGAGATTCGGCGGCCAGACACTGTCCGTACCAATCCAGCGCTGAGACCCATAACTTTCGAAATTCGGTTTTCGATGTCGCCTGGTAGCTATACTAAAATAATTTCGGTGACCCAGTTTGTGCTTTAGATCTCCATTCACATTCTGACTGTGCAAAACAGAGTAGGGTATGCACCTGTTTAAACTTTCGAAAGGTTTGATTCTATCGGGCGATGAAGAATATGGCTGCATATACAGTCGTCATTTTAAGACCAACAGCTAAATCCGATTATAATAATTTTACTTCAATATGTATTTTCAAATTAGTATAATGTTGCACAATTTTGATTATCGGGCGATGAAGAATATAGCTGCATATACAGTCGTCATTTTAAGACCAACAGCTAAATCCGATTATAATAATTTTACTTCAATATGTATTTTCAAATTAGTATAATGTTGCACAATTTTTAAAGTGCTGAATCTCGTTTTGATTAGATAATATAGGTTTCCGGAACACGGTTACTGACATAAGGTCCAACAATCCTGGCACGAGCCTCTGTTAACGATTATATAACAGATGAGAATCGGCCAACTATTTCAGCAGGTTTCGTACGGTTAATTATGAGAAACGACAACAGTTCACACTAACAAGTTTTGCAAAACACAAAAAGAAAATACGCAGAGCGAGAATTCAGTGGTTTCAAAATGTTCCGTTGAAACAAATGTGGACGACTGGATCAGATTTGAATAAGACTACAACTCACGTTCCAGATCATGTTTTAATGTAATGTTTCTTCGTTACACACAGACACATGGAAAGAAAGCTGCGAATGTTCGAAATAAGTACCAATGTAATGTTGCAAACACTTTAACTACAACTTTTTTTGGTACCGGCCATCCAAGGACCATATGCCAATTTCAATTCTTTACTCTTTGTTCTTTTCTTTTTTTCCAATATTCTTTCATCTTCTCACTGTGTCTCTTCAGTCCACTTTGAACCTGCGTTTTTCTCTCTCCTACCCTGGACTCCCTCCATTTTCAACAATTTTGCCCGAAAAACTTCTCTTTAAATTGCTTCTTCTGCGTGTATATTATTTTTTTCTAAATCCTTTTGGACTGCTTTAATACAACTTGATGTTGACTTCTCCCCCCACAGATATCTGAAGATTTGCTTTGACAACCTATGGTCGTCCATTCTACATAAATGTCCAAAAAATAATAGTCTTCTTTTTCTCATTGTTTCTGTTACATTTTCTATACTTTGATATATTTCATCATTACTTCTTAATTTCCAACCTTCTGAAGTTTTTCGTGGGCCTAGTATTTTCCTAATAATTCGTCTTTCCAATATTTCTAGTTTGTCTAAATTATAATTCAATGCTAGACATTCACTTTCATATAGGCATTCCGGCTTCACTACTGTACTGTAATGCCTTATTTCGCATTTTTAGATATGCACTTTTTATTGTAAATATCTTTAGTTATACCATATGCCCTTTCCATCTTATGAATCCTTTCTTCTATAGCAGATTTTTCCAAGCCATTCTCTTGAATTATCTCTCCTAGACACTTAAATCTTCGAACCCTCTATATTCGACCAATATCTGTTACCAGGAATTTTGGTGCGTTTTTAATGTTTGTGAGAAATTTGTTTTTTTCTGCAGAAATTCTTAACCCTGTTCTACTGGCTATGTCCTCTAAAAAATTAACTTGTGTTACTGCAGATGTAAGATGTTCAGAAAGCATTGCAAAGTCATCTGCGAATGCCAAACAGTTTATTTCAATACATTTGTTCCTTCTTCCCAACATAATTGGTGATATTCTGCATTCCTTCAATATTTCATTCAAAATTCTCACTACTTTGTCCAGGACACAGTTAAAAAGAATTGGGGATAAACGATTACCATGTCTTAAATACAACTTTCATTATTATTATTAATATTCTTTTTTACTTTTTCTCTATTATTTCTTTTAAAGTGGCTTTAATTTAGGACTACTTTGCGGGCTCCTTCGAAAGCTAGGGTAGTCATAAGTTCAAGACCGTCCGTTGTTCTATTACCAGCGGGTTACACATAGTTTAATTTATATTTTAAAAACCGACTCAAAACTACATTTTTAGTAGAAAACAAATATAATACGTCTTCTTGTTTTTGTTTTCTGCTTCGACAATTGCAAGCCACGTTAGCCGGTCATCCCGTCATTCCTAAGTTTCGTTAAGTCCGTGATTTTTAAGTTTTCTAAGATACAATTATACACGACTGGGGTCGAGGGAATTTGGAGAGGTAGTCCCTTTGTACTGACAAACAAATCGGTCCAATTAGCAGCCTACGCGGACGACATCAACATAATGTGTCGGACAAAAAATGCAGCAGAGGAAACGTATTCTGAACTCAAAGAAAATGCTAGCAATATAGACCTCAAAATCAACATACATAAAACAAAAATATTAGTGCAGACTAGAAGACAAAGAAACTATGGAACAATCGACAATATCGAAAAGGTGGACAACTTTAAATACTTGGGAACCATATTAGACAAAAAACGGCACTGAAGAAGCCGAAATCCGAAACCGGATAGTCCACGCCAATAAAGCGTATTTCGCCACATCAAGTATCTTCAGATCCAAAGACATCCACAGAAACACGAAACTAAGGATATACAAATCAATAATAAGACCCATCCTAACCTATAGTTGCGAAACGTGTATCCTGAACTCCAAAGCAGCAAACACTCTCGATACCTTTGAAAGAAAATATTACGAAGAATCCTGGGACCAGTTAATGACGTACATGGCTGGAGAATAAGATATAACTATGAATTGTATCAAATGTATAAAGAACCACCGCTAACACGGTGCATAAAACTACAGCGTCTAAGGTGGGCTGGTCATGTAGCCAGGATGGGAGAAGAAAGGATCCCACAAAAACTATTGTACACCAGAATCCATGGAAAAAGACCAGTGGGAAGACCAAGGAGAAGATTGCGGTGGATGAGGGATGCAAGAGAGATATTGAAAGTGCGTTCCTGGAGGAGGATGCCTGCTGACAGAGGAGAAAGGGGGGAAAAACTGAAGGAGGCCAGGGCCCAACAAGGGCAAGGGCAAGGGCAAGGGCTGTAGTGCCATAGGAGAGAGAGAGAGAGAGAGAGAGAGAGAGAGAGAGAGAGAGAGAGGAGGGGGAGGGAGGGAGGGAGGGAGGGGGAGAGAGAGAGAGAGAGAGAGAGAGAGAGAGAGAGAGAGAGAGAGAGAGAGAGAGAGAGAGAGAGAGAGAGAGAGAGAGAGAGAGAGAGAGAGAGAGAGAGAGAGAGAGAGAGAGAGAGAGTCCCTTTGTACCGGGTTGACTGGGCACTTGTCCACACACGTTCCCAGGGTTGGATGAAGTGATGTTAGGTCCAAAAGGAGCCGTTAGCCTCTCTCCAGCCAAGACCGTGCTGCGTGGTGAAGTACCACATCACACAAGAGGTGAACCTGTTGATGGAGAACAGTACGGATCTAGACCGGAAGGTTGATAAATATTCCTGGTGGAGGGCAGCAGTAGCTACCAGTGCCAAGTAGGCGTAAGGGTAGGGGCGTGGGGGAAATGATCCTGGACCGGCATATCTTTGGAATATTAGAGGCGGGAATCTAGTTGGATTTAGTCGGCTGTAATACTGCGTCCTATTCTTATAGGATTATATTTAGCTGCTGTCTTGTAGTTGGGTGTTGGTGCATCAAAAGCTAGGAGAAGACAACCCTGAGTAAATATTACCGGTAGTCATGGCCCGTCAGGGGGCAGCCTCTCCACATGACTTACCCATCTATAGGCTGGTAATGGGGAATTAATTTAATTTACTCACAACCTTTCAAAGAACATTACCGGACGGAGATCATTAAAATACTACAAACAACGGTGGAAAGAACACTTAGAAAGAATGTCATATTACAGACTGGCCAAACAAGTCTGGAAACAAACCTACAGGACACGGGTGTGTGAGTAAACCCAGGAACAGATGGCTGGCAGATCTTTGAAGGCGGAACAGGCAGCGCCTTGCCTATGGCGTGTTGTGAAGATAATTTAAAAAAACGATTCAATACGACCTTTCTAGTAGAAAACAGAGATAATACATCTTCTTGTTTTTGTTATCCGGCCACCATACCTTGCTATTCCTAAGTCATTCGTTAGGCCTAAGTCTGTGACTTTTAAGTTTTCTACGATACACTTTCCGAACCGTTCAGGATACAAGACCACGACGTCATTTCAATACTTCTGCTACCTGCACACTTGTCAGATCTTACCGTAGATTTAATTACTATCTTCAATCTTGGACTATCCTTTTAATGTTCGCGTCGTATTCTATTCCATTATATTAAAAAAAATCCATCAGACTTATTGAACTGACGACCAGTGACTAATACTTTTGTCCCACCACATAACGTAGCGTATTCCATTGAGTAACTAGATAATTCTAATAAGCATCCAAAATGAATCTTAGTTCTGTCAAAGCTTAACCGAAGTCCACAACCTTCCCACCGCTGACTACTTGATAGTAAACACTTTCATCATAGCATCAAAGGTTTCCCGGCTGGAGTTATCTGACGCTGGAGCTCTTTGTACTCGCAAAACGCGGGGACAGTGAGCTGCAGTGGTACATAGAATCGTTATCGAACAAAGACAACGTGACTCCGGGCAAAACAGGCAGGTCGTTCGTGTACACAAGGTACAGAACGGGGCCGAGGACAGATCCATGAGGTTCGCCGGCGGCGACAGGTCGAACTGTAGAACAGGACCCATCGACGGTCACCCTGAAGGTGCGGTCGCTGAGATACGACCGGAGGAAAAACACTATGGACGATGGTAGAGGGAAATGGGCGAGTTTGAAGAGAAGACCTTCGTGCCAGACTTTGTCGAAAGCCTTGCTCACGTCCAACAGTACGGCGGCCGTAGCCGCTCGCCTTTTGGTGGCGTCTGACAAGACCGTAATAACGCAGACCAACTGAAGAGTGGTCGAGTGCTCTCTGCGGAACCCGAACTGTTCGCAGCGGATTAAATCACCCAACAGCTGACTAAATACATACAACTGGGGGTAGCGAGTAGTGCAGTGTCCCGAGTCTCAGAAAGGACTCCTGCCACTGGGTCTACTGGAGTTCATTTTATATCTTTTTACCTAATTGTGGGGGGGGTCTGAAGCGACCTGCGATTGGTGGATTATACCACCGGGACTAGCAAACGAGGTCGCTTCCAGGACTCACCTGGTCGCGGGGTGTATTTACCAAGTCCGGCAATGAGGGAATTGTGGGTCACTCTGTCGGAACGAACATAGAATCTACGCGCCAGGCGTCTCACGGTGTCATCAAGAGAGCGGACACCGAGTCCTCTCCTCAAAAGACGAGAAGAGTACCTCCGGGGGACTTTGCACGCAAGCTTCAGTCCCCGGTCGAGTACGCGCTGGAGCGTTGTTCTATGACCACAAGCCAGGTATCCCCAAACAGGACAGGCGTAGGTAATCACAGGCAACACGTACGAGTTGACTATGAGCTTACCTAGCCGGGGGGTCATTGCCGGATTAGATAGCACGGGCCAGAGTCTACTGAGTTGCGCCGAAGCGCATTGTCTGATATACTGTGTATAGGTTCGCCAGGTGAGTCGGGAGTCCACGTGGAGCCCGAGGTACTTGACGCTGTTGGTCCAGGGTACCTCGACGGGGCCTACTTTAAGCGGCCGAGGCCGCTTGCGTTTGCGCGAGAATATTACCGCGGCGCTCTTGGAAGCGTTAACGGCAACTCTCCAGTCATCGGTCCACCCGACATACGCGTCGAGTTGACGCTGGGGCTTAATCGGCGGCCGCATAACTTGCGTTCGGCTCTGAGGCAAAAGCCGCAGTGTCGTCCGCGAACAGCGACAATTTAACTCCTGGAACTCGGGGCGTGTCGTTGACAAACAGCGAGAACAGGAGAGGCCCAAGGACACTTCCTTGAGGGACACCAGCGGTAATACGCCTCTCCGAAGAGAGAGCGTGGTTTATTCTCACTCGGAAGCTACGGTCTCGCAGAAAGCTGCCGATCAAGTGAACGTAGCAATCTGGAAGAAGGACTTCCGTGAGCTTGTAAAGGACACCCTCGTGCCACACGCGGTCAAAGGATTTCTCTACGTCTAGGAAGATCGCAGTCGTCTGTTTGCCCTGGCAGCCAGCCTCGGTAATGCATTCCACGAGTCTCATCAGCTGATGAGTCGAGGAGTGCAGCTCACGAAAGCCGAACTGTTCGGGGATCAGCACGTCTAGTCTTTCTAGATGGTCGCGGATTCTACGCTGGACCAACCGCTCGAAAACCTTGGACGTCGCGGACAGCTGACTAAATACCTCAAACCGTCGCAATTATATAGCCGTCCGGATGCGGGTTGCTATCTGATTGGCCAAGAGCTTGGCTAATCCCGTTGCTCGCCTGTGTCAACAACGGAGTTGGACATATTCGTGGTAGCGATCCGAGAACCTCTGACTGCCGGAAGAGAAGACCGGAACCAGGCCTTATTCAGCCTCAAACACTCTTCCTTCCTCTTGACACTTTGTCCCTTCATGAGCGTGTGTGTGGAGAATCCACTGTGTTCGTTATCCTGCAACGCGACAGGGTCCACTTCGCCACAGAAGGCGAACACGCTATTTCATAAAGGGTTGTTTACAAAATGCAGACAGTTTGAGAAATCGGCGTCATCCAGACAAAATGAGCATTTCTGAAACGACGCGACGAAAATAAATGTATTTAGGCCTATACGAGAGGCAATTATTTCAAAACATGGAAAACAAATCAAACAGGACATTATCGAATTAAAGAATTAAGTTAAATAATAATGAATTATTTAAGACAACACAGTACACAATACATTGACGAAAAATAAATACGTAACCGCATAAAGGCATCACAATATTTCTTGCAATAAGGTTATACAGTAAATAAAAAAACCTATGTTAATACTTCACGATGCTTTTACGAATCACCTTCAATGACAACGACGTTCAATACCAACTGAACGAGTTCCAATATTTGTTGTCTTTTTTTTTCGAAGGCAAAACGTTTCACAAGGGTGAAATAATCAATCAAAGAATACACTCTGCTTACTGGTACGAATTCTGCACATATCGGATCGTATTACGCCGTACAGCCAGAGGACATTTTCGTTTCGCCAACAGACTACTCAATACACGCTGCACACTGATGTACGCATTCTGAACACACTTCGGATACTTTTAATAATGTCATCATACAAAATGTAAAAGTATGATATGTATCATATTGGTGTCTAACATTGTATCATATAACACGTGCACAAAATTGGTCCAATATATATCATGTATAAAACTATACAACAAACGTATGATAATGTATACATTTTGTAGAAATTTGTTTTAATCGCTTTTATTTAGCTAATACAAAATAATATCTTCAAAGACGTTGCATTAAACAGAGCTATCGTAATTTACTACCGTTCGACTAGTACGGAATCTAGGATAAAGGAATATATGGGCTTAAAGTGAGCGCGTGCATCCATACACACGCGCCCGCGTACGCATAATTGCGTCATTGTAGCGAGGTGTCTTACGACCATTCGCTAGACGGCGAGGGAAGAAGACTTTAGTACTGCTTTAGACTGAACCCCATGTCTCTGAGAGGTATGCGGCTTAGAAAGAGAGCGTAGACATGAGCACGCGTAGGCACGCTAAGCGGTGTAAACAAACCAACGACTACTGAGAAACACCGATTCACATTACGTTATCAAAACTCACTCAACGCTGGATTTTCTCTCATCTAAAAAAAAAAAAATATATTCATCCCAGATTCCCAAGAACTTTTAATTTGCACAAGCTACTTGTAACGCATTATTATTTTTTTTAATTAACACTTTTCTTTTACTTCTACATCTCTTCCACTTGAATCCCACACTTTCAAACACTCGCATTAATGATGTTGCGCCCCATGAAAAATGGATTCTTAGTTTCACGATAGGTAGGCGTTTTTTAACAGTGAGCACAGCATTTTGATTTTTATAAAAATCCTGAACGATAATTGTTACTATACACTTATCAGAATCATCAAGAAAAAGTTTCCTTTCCTCACGTTTTACGTTTTTCCCTGAAGAGATTTCCGGCAAGAGTTTTCCTTCTGGACTGCATTTCTTTTGCTGTGAACAACGAAACTTCATTTTCTTTCTTTCGATGACCCTTAAAGAGACACTGTGAATAGACAGCTACAAATAAACAAATAACAGGATAATTCGCTCACTAACTGAAACCATACTAATCCTAAACGATAGTTCACGAATTGGCATTGTTAATGTTACTATAACACAACTACTTGAAAAGTGGTAAGTTGTAAACACAGAACCAATAATACGTAGTCTTTGAACGCACTTACTACTGTCCTACAACGGTGAATACCAGACTGCAGTAAAATTACAAAGTGTTGAATAGCCTTTGCGAGTCTGCAGCCAGTCTGACTGTGAACAGGGCGTGGCAGCTATCATAAATCATTGGCCTTGACAAGCTAACGCTACTAATACAAACACACTCACTCATACTTTATCACCTCCATCAGAGACATAGAGTTCAGTCTCATGCAGTACATGGCACTTCCGGTATATGACAGGTGTCGCCTGTCTCAAGCCCGGCTAGCAGATGCCTTATCTGCTACGAAAGCAGAGACTCTAAACGCCTGTCGGTGACAGAGGTAAGAGCAACAAGCAGCGTGCGAGGAAGGAAGAAAGGACAGCTTTCAATGGTCAACTCTAGGGCTGGGACAAGAAGTTACAGTCGAGGACTTCTTTATAACGGTTATCATACAGAAGTCCTCCATAACGAGCAGTACGCCCAAAACAGGGGTCATATAATATGGTAAACTTGGGTAAACCCGTATTAAAGTATATAAAATATCAATTGTGCCAAACAAAAATTTTTAATTATTTTCTTCTATTTTAATCTTTAGAAAGAATGGTTTCTAAGGACTTAATCGCACTAAATTTTTTCTGGATAAACAACATATTATACTTATTTTAATTAAATATCGAAACAATGTTCTTGCTTGGTAATCTCGTGATATTCCAGGTAATCTTGTGACAACACGCCGTTACACTCGTGTCACGACTTTACCTGGATTGAGCCAATCTCGTGATACGTCAGACATACTCGTGGCATCTAAAATCATAATAAAATAAAGCTAAAATCATACGTTCAAAAAACATGAAAATTAAAAACGCCATTAATATTAAAATCGTACGGAGAAAGAAATCCAATCCAGGAAGTAAAAACTAGAGAAAATGTTAGTTAGAAAACCATTTACAAGATTTATATTTAATGGAAGTCTTTTTCAGAAGTAAATGTCAAAAATTAAATAAATTTGTACATTACTAGGAAGCGTCTTTACTTGGAAAACAACACAAAACATTTAAGAAACTACGATCCGGAGATAAGGTCCTACAACGTATACGCCGTCCATAACCTATCAAAATATGTACCATCGTATTCAGTATGTATTAACCGACAATTTAAGACTAAATTTGATGCTTAACATAGTGAATTACAATTATGGTGGATCCAAAATGGACGTCCTACATACAGACATGTAAGAAATATTCCTTACCTTTCGCTTCAACCCGTTGCAAAACAATAAACACGTGTCGCACTGGCGCCTACAATATCTCAAACTGAACATTAGAATGCGCTGCGCTCAACTGGAGAAGCTAGGCATTTGTGGGAGCATTGGTTAACCAGTGACAAGTTTCACAAAAAGTATCACGAGATTACCTCTATCACGAGTATACCCGAGTTCCCCATACTCTCCACGCAGTAGGCACGAGAAGTTTTATAGAAGGCTATTGACAAAACGAAGATTTAAGGAGAGAAAGAACGACTAACGTCAGAGGGGAAAATCAAAGAAGAACAGGAAGGGATGTGGCTATAACTTACAGGACATCGAAACTTAACTTTTCTGCATCATTAACAAATTGCTGTTCGTCCTGGTATTGTTAATAACACTGTACGTTATATAACGCGTGGTTATCGAGTGCTTCCCACCGTATCATGTGACTGAAACAATATAGGCCTACTGTAGTATCACTCTTCATTGTCCAACGTTACGCAACAATTTCCTTATGAATATGTATGTAACGCGGATTGTTGTTTCTAACGGTTACGTAACAG
This sequence comes from Magicicada septendecula, assembly GCA_034769895.1. Lineage (NCBI taxonomy): Eukaryota > Metazoa > Arthropoda > Insecta > Hemiptera > Cicadidae > Magicicada > Magicicada septendecula. Next base: position 80,157,030 of record CM068368.1, on the reverse strand, counting down.
ATTTCTTTTCGTTTTCAATTCTGCCCAACATATTTTATTTCCATGTTCCGTAACGGTGATCATGAAAAAAATCGTGTTCGAGATAAGGGCTGATTTTAATTGTACTACCCTCAAAACGCGAAGAAAAGTCATCTTCCGTAAAGTGTCTGTGCATAGAATATTTTTATATGGCGAACGATAACTGCCAAATTCAAACAGAATCAAATAGTTTTTGCACGTGTGTCCGAGTTGTAGAAAACTCGAGCTTATTGATTTTGGTGGAGATCGGTTAAGGAAGAGGAGTAGTTTACCTGCAACGTTTTACGTTTTAACAAGAGTAAAGTAGTTAATTTTGATAAATAAAGTATCCTGAAAAGAAGGTCATATGTAGATGAAATATCTATAAATGAAAAGGGCAGTTAAAAGTGGAGGGGGTAATTTTTTCACGTTTGGTATTGATTTAACGAGTTTGACGAAATTAAATAAAAATGCATTTAATCTTTTTCAAACAATGGTAATCGTTAAACAAAAATAATTTTGTTGCCAGGCAATAAAATTATAATTTTTTTATTTTAATTTTAATCATCCTTGCGTGAAGATCCACAACCACGGCCCAGCAGGCCACAAAATAATTTGTCGCCACATTATTACATAATTATATAAATATATGATTAATGCGTGATTATCTGGGTAGTTCAGTTTCCTTATAATAATAAAGTACAATTTTTGTACATAAAGTGACTCGAAAATAACATTATATTAAACGACTACCCCATAATAACAAAAATATCTATAAATAGTGAAAATAGTTTGAGGATGGGGATATTTTTTATAGAAACCATGGAAGTCATTTTTGGTTCTCCATACCGATTTTTTTTAAAGTGACGTGACTTATTATAGTCTATGTGTTGTTCTAAAGAAAAAATATCGTAACCACGGATACGTAAACAAAATAATTTTTCGTTTTTAAGAAATTCACAGATTACAAACGCTGGGCGATATTCGCTTTCTTTCGCGTTGTTAAAATAAAAGATAATTTAATCAAATTAATTCCTTATTTTTAAAATATTAACGACTATGTACAATTCGTATTTTGATTATCTTTCTCAGCGTTTTTACCAAAAGCATGGTGATATATTTAGTTTCGTTCTGAGTGTACATATTATAAATAATTTTAAAATTAATTAGAATATTGAAGTCAAGTATGATTCTCCATACCGATTAATAGCTCACTCTCTCTCTCTCTCTCTCTCTCTCTCTCTCTCTCTCTAAAGTGACTAAAGTAAAATGAAACCCCAAAAGGGCTCCCTAATACTGTAGGCCTACGTGTTAATAGTAGCCCATCCATTCTTGTAACAGAACCACACGTACAGCACTGCAAAGAGTGGTTCTGAAAATTATTCCGTGGGAACCAACAGCAAGATCACGCTGTTGCACTAGGCTGGGCTTCCGTCAGGCTCCAGTTTTCCTTTCGAAAACCGTCAGACAACACACATCTCAATGAACGATTGCCAAAAGGCGTGACCTGTTACACGCTCTAAGGACCCTGGTAAAAAGAAGTGATAATCACGGAGCCGTATCCTCTCAGACACGCGGGAAGGCAACGGCGCACTTATTCATTCCCTACCTACGCTCATCAACACATATTTATTAACGTCTGTACAACTGTCTGATATTATTCAGAATTAACTAAATTGTTTTAACGTAGTGAATTTTTATTGTACAATCTATATAATATAAAACTCAAAGTCTGAGGATTTATGGGTACTGAATACAAATCCACGCCGTTATACCGATTGCCACCAATTGTTGCACAGACGTTTGACACAAGGCGAAAAATACTGTCTAACTTAGAATATGATATTTTGCCCCGTTTACACTTTTTAGGCCCTTTTAATTGTGCCTTTTCGTTGACGCGTGTAAAGATGTCAGCAACACCACGAAAACCAGAATTAATTACCATGGTAACAAGTAAATAAACTAATAATATTTAGCGGCTTCGGAACTGTACCTTTATCCGTTCCTGCAGTTTTTAATGTTTTTACTATGCGATTGTATCGATACGTTTTGTTATTTTCTATACAGATACGTCTATATATTTTGTAATTATCTTAAAGGATTATAAAATTTATCTTTATACGTACTTTTGATGATGCAATAAATAAGTAATGAAATATATTAAATACTACTACTAAAGATGTCAACAACACCATGGAGACCAGAATTAATTACCACAGTAACAAGTAAATAAACAAAACCTATTTAGCGGCATCGGAACTGTACAGTTATCCATTCCTGCAGTATATTTTTGATGTTTTATATAATATGCGATTGTATCGATATATTACGATGTGGAATAGAAGAAGTGTACTAATTGTAAATTGTCCTATACTTAATGTAAAACAAAATTACGTGTTGTTTTCATTTCTGAGGTTAGGTGACAACGGTTTTTGGTTTTTAGTTTACTGCTGAAATAAATAAAAGCCATGGTTGAGGAAAACATAACGTTTAATGTGTTATACAATGCTTCTAACACAGTAACACTTAAAATAAAGAATTTAGCGTTTTTTATTTAACAGGTACTTTATAAATATCTCCAAAGGGTGTTGCACCAACATAATAATTTAGTACACGTGTTGAAAACAGCTGTGGAGAGAATTTTACTAATGAGTACAAAATTGTTATACGAGCTGACAGAACGCCATATAGACATAGACAATAAAAATTATATATTAAAATACTTATTAAAAGTCCAATATTCGCTTGCGAAGCCGCGGGTAACAGGTAGTATTGTTATAAATTGTTTACATTATTCAGTTGTTTCTGCACTGTAAATGGGGTCTATTATGTTTCCACACAACACACATACACTAAATAATGAAATTTTTAATTTTATACAAAACGAATGTTACGTTTTGAATTGATTTGAATTTGTTCATATCCTAATAAATTGTTTTTTATATTTAAAAGTATGAATATTTTTAATATTACGTTTTTGTACTGTATTGAAATAGTTAAACATTACAGTACCAAAATATACGTGATTTACATAAAACATCGCAGCAGTATGTGGCGTCAGAATGAGCGCACGATTGATTTAAAATGAAAGGAAGCCAATAATACATCTTGATTTGACATTTATATAGAATGGACGACAACAGATTAACAAGTCAGATCTTCAAATATCTGTGGGGGAAGAAGAAGTCAACATCAAGTTAGATTAAAGAAGTCCTAAAGGATTTAGAAAAAAATTATATGAACGCAGAAGCAATTGAAAGTGAAGTTTTTCGGGCAAAACTGTTAAAAATGGAAGGAGTCCAGGGTAGGAGAGACAAAAACGCAGGTTCAAAGTGGAGAAGAGACACAGTGAAAAGATGAAAGAATATTGGAGAGAAAGGAAAGAACAAAGAATAAAGAATTGAAATTGGCATGTGGTCCTTAGACGGCCGATACAAAAAAAATCTTGATATGACACAGTAATTACAGATTTTAATTTCATAAAAACTGGATGAATATTCATCTTTTTTTCTTTTTCTTCAGGCTATGGACCTTACGATCCGTTGTGCACTCGTTGGTCCGACAATCTTTTCTTTGATCTCCCAATATTCCGCCGTCCTTCCAGACTATAAACCAAACTTTGTTTTGGTATCCTGTTCTTATGCATCCTTTCAACATGGTCTGTCCAATGTTGTCTGTATTGCTTTATCCTTTCGTTTAGGTTGTATATTCCAAGGATGTACCTTATATGATCATTTCATCTTTTTTTTAGTGTCAAAAAGAAGTTAACAATTAGAATTAAAAGGAAATCAAAATATGAGTGTTAAATTGAAAGGACTGTAGATTTATAAAACATATACCGTATTTTAAAACGGTTGTCAGCGAAGATTGGAAAACAATCTCACACTGTCACCTTTAACGAAATCATGATTTAAGCCCCAAAAATAAAGGACGATTTTGAGGGTGTTTTTTTTTTTAAATTTATCTACGGTCAATAGTTTTTGATGGAGAAGACTATATAATGAAAGGAATGAATGGATAAAAATTGTTGAAGAGGCTAAAACCCATAATGGGTTGTAATGAAGAAGAAGACGGGTCAATAGTTTAGAAAGCACGAAAGTTTAAAGATGGGGTCACAACACATATGAGACCAAAAAATAACAAATATATCAGCGAATGAGACGTCAAGTAAGCTAAGGATCAAAATTAAAGCTTTAAGGCCGATCTAAAGCTAAAGGATCCTAACTGAGCTTTAAGACGGATTATTTTTTTATTATATGGACAATTCCTGCAATCTTTCCATTCCTCCGTTTAAGATGCTCTGCGGTTCCTTGTCTCGATCCATTCTCTTCACATGCCTCAACCAACCGATTCTCGTAGTTTTATTAAGTCTCATTATATTGTTACGACGGTCTACTTGATCGTCGTATGGTACAGTGGAAAACAAAATACAAGACACCAATTAAGTCACTAATCACCAGCTTTAATTTTCACAGTTAAACAGTTCGTAATTAACAACACAGTCTCTTACAACAAATCAAATAGAAATTGTTCACACGCAATAAAATGTCAACTAATATTAAAACACAATTGTATTACAATATACCGCCCGATTATAAATCACACTTTGCTAATAACCACTTGAACGTACACGGTAATATCGCCCGATAATAACTCGAACCGCACTGTAATGTATCGCAACTATAACTGAAAACTAAGGCCGCTGCCGCCTAGTATTTATACAACGCTCACAGACCAGAAGATTCCAAATTACGCATTAGCGCCAGTGTACGACGTAATTAATTGCGGCCTTGACACAGTCAGCGAGCGGCCCCCCGAATTCTGTCACAGTCTAGCAAATGCGTCGAGAGTCACGTACGTCACACGCATTACATTCCGGATCCCTCTGGAACGTTCGATAAAATCGTAGATTGTTCTGTGATGTCGTAACAATATATTTTTCCTTGAATATGGCGACTATTCACTTTTATTTTTCTTTCATGAACATAAATTTTATTTATTACTTTCCGCTCAATGGCAAGTGCGTTAGGAGCAACCAGGAAAAGGCTAACACCTTCGCTAACTAACTCGAGTATTTCAACCACATCCAACAGAGGAAGACTCTTTCTAGAATTGCCTTTTCAAATGAATCTACCCATTAAGAAAATGATCTTGTCCAACGTAAAAACTACTATTCCGAAAAATATCACACGCAAATAAAATCTTCCGGATTCAACCTAATAACGTGTAAAATATTTAAACGCGTAAAATTAAGACCTGTGTCTTAATCGCAGCAGTCATAATTCTGGAACTTCGAAAACTTCAGTATTATGTAATGCAGAGATTAATATTTGATGTAAATAAAATTATTGCAGAACGAAACGTCTGTTCAAGACATGTAATTTGAAATAAATATTTATTTTAAATTCGTTGCTGAGTAACGAAATTCTAACAATCGAGATTGTTGTAAATATTTAAAATCGGTGAAAAAAATGTACACAGATAACTCTTAAATTACAGATATATTACAGTTTATAAATGAAAAGACATGACTGGCACAAAATACAAAAACATATATGTACCAAAATGATGTAGGAGGCTACACAATAATATGGGGAAGGGTCCATAAAATTTACAGGCATTGCACAAATGCAATGCACAGAGAAGGGCATTGAAAATGCTTCAATAAATATAAAATATATATATATTTATGTTTATTCACCAATCAATGAATTCATTCTTCATTTACCAATGTCAGATTATAAGTTAAATGTAGTCGCATTCATAAGCGAAGTTTTATATGCGTACTACGTTATTGACAACAAAGAAGTAGTTTCTATGGAAACTCACCGGTTCCCATTTTCGATCACGCACCAGCGATCGGCCGCAAATGTGCGACACGTCCTTATAAACATTTTCAATGTTATATATAATATATTCAATTATATATATAATATATATATATATATATAACGGATTTCTACGTCCTAGGCCGCTTCTCCGTCCCTAGTTTCCATTCTCTTCTATTATAGCACATGCCTTCTTCCAGGCCTCTAAGTTTCATAGCTTCATCTACACCCTCTCGCCAACTTCTTCGTTGCCTTCCTCTTTTCTTCCTCTTATATGTTATCCACTCTAAAATTCTCTTGGGCCACCTAGTTTCGTCCATTCTTTTTGTGTGTCCAAACCATACTAGTTGTTTTTTTTCAATCTCTTCCACTATGTTCTTCGTCATGTTCATACTCTGTCTAATTGTTTCATTTCCGACTCTTTCCAGTTTCGATTTTCGACAACTGCGTCTTAAATAATCCATTTCGGTAGCTAAGATTTTTTTCGGGTTTTCCTTGCCATATCCCATATTTCGGCTCCATATGTGACTATATTTAGAAAGATGCTCTTATACAGTCTCTTTTTTGTGTCTCTTATGATTGATTTATCCCATAAAACAAAGTTCAACGATCCTATTACTTTTTTCCATTTGCTTAATCGTTCTTTTATTTCATCGCTGCTATTTCCTTGTTTATTAAGTGTAACTCCCAAATATTTACACCTGCTAACTCCTTTTATGGTTATATTTCCTAAACCGAGATTATCTTGAGCATCATTACCGACTATTATGTACTCAGACTTATTCAAGTTTATCACGAGACCTGCGAGCTGGTATTCTTCTTGTAATTCCGGATCCTCTGCTACGACAACTTGTCCATAACAAGTTGTCGTAGTTGTCCATAATAATAATTATTATTATATTATTCTTAAACGAGCGAAATCAGTTTACAGTTTCAACTCGATCGTTTTACATTGTCTGTTCATCTGTTTGTTGCATGTCTTACGATAACTTTTGAATGCATCAACCGATTTTAGTGTCCATACTTTTCCTTTACAAACCCCTACTGCTTTTTAGATTCTCAAAAACTGGAGGCGGAAGACTGTCAAAAATTGTAAAAAATTCTCAAAAATCCACGTGGTGGGGATAACAAATTAAAGATAATTTATCCGAAATACGAGTATAATGTTCATTTTGAAAATTTTTAAAATTTTCGTAAAATAGCAAAATGTCATATGACGTATCAAATTATAGAAAATTTTACCTGAATATAGTGTACAGTTTTGGAAATTTCAAATTTTTGGACGCCAGGGTTCAAACAAGTAATCAATAATTTGGAAAAATTGTAAAATGCCAGTAGGAAAATTGTAAACCAAAACCGAATGTAGCGTTTACTATGAAAAATTGTCAGCTTTGGGGACCAAACGCCAGAAATGGAACTCAAAATTTAAAGAAAACATTGTAAAAGTCTATGCGGGCATCAAGTTACGAGGAATTTTATTCACAACACAAACACAGTATTTTTGATAAACTTGACAGAATTAATATTTCTTTTTAATTTTTATTTCTTTCAAAATAGTGAGCGATTTATGCAGCTCAGAGAGCTTAATTATTAAAATTTATACCTAGAAAAATATAGATAGAGTAGTATGACTATTCAGACGATCGGAGGTTTACTTCTATAAACATTTATGTACTAGCTGATACCCGCGGCTTCGCACGCGAATATTTCACTTTTAATAAGAATTTTAATATAATTTTTATTGTCTATGTCTATATGGCGTTCTGTCAGGTCGTACAACAATTTTGTACTAATTAGTCAAATTCTCTCCAAAGCTGTTTTCAACACTTGTACTATTTTAACATGTACTAAATTATTATGTTGGTGCAACAGCCTTTGGAGATTTAAAAGTACCCGTTTATAAAGCCTTTGGAGAAATTTATATAAAGTACCTGTTAAATAAAAAATGCTAAATTCTTTATTTTAAGTGTTACTGTGTTAGTAGCATTGTATAACACTTTAAAGGTTGTTTTCTTCAACCATAGCTTTTATTTATTTCAGCAGTAAACTAAAAACCGAAAACCGTAGTCACCTTACCTCAGAAATGAAAACAACAGTATTTTCGCTTTGCATTAAGTTAGGACAATTTACAATTAGTACACTCTTCTTTTCCACATCGTAATATATCGATACAATCGCATATTATATAAAACATCGTAAATGTACTGCAGGAATGGATAAATATACAGTTCCGATGCCGCTAAATAGCTTTTGTTTTATTTCTTGTTATTATGGTAATTAATTCTGGTCTCCATGGTATTGTTGCATCTTTAGTAGTAGTATTTAATATATTTCATTACTTATTCATTGCATCATCCGAAATACGTATAAACATAAATTTAATAATCGTTTAAGACAATTACAAAATATATAGACGTATCTGTATACAAAATTACAAAATATATTGATACAATCGCATATTAAAAACATTAAAAAACTGCTGGAACGGATAAAGATACAGTTCCGATGCCCCTAAATATCACTAGTTTATTTACTTGTTACTGTGGTAATTAATTCTGGTTTCCATGGTGTTGTTGACATCTTTATACGGGTCAATGAAAAGGCATAATTAAAAGGGCCTAAATCGTGTGAACGGGGCAAAATATCAGATTCCAAGTTAGACAGTATTTTTCGCCTTGTGTCAAAGGTTACCTGTACAAAATTTGGTGGCAATCGGTGTAACGGTGTGGATTTGTATTCAGTACCCATAAATCCTCAGACTGAGTTTTATATATATCATTTTCTATATAAGTACCTCGATGTTTCTTGCAGTAATTATATAATTTGTGATGTTTTCAATTTGTTTCTTCTGCAAGTAGTCTAATTTCGTATATTCTTTTTTTTTTTTGCAGAAGAAACAAATTGAAAACATCACAAATTACACACACACACACACACACACACACACACACACACACACACACACACACACACACACACACACACACACACACACACACACACACACACACACACACACACACACACACACACACACACACACACACACACAGATATGACAGATATTGCCGCCAGCGTACTCTTTGTTTAGAAACCTGAACAACGCTCTTGGCCGCTACACGAATTCAGTATTGACCCCAAGCCGCACATCGAAGGCAAAAATTGGTTTGACACGCGGTAACGTAATGCGTACGGACCGTCCACAACATCACAAAGGCACAAAACAGATGATAAAACATGCAAAACAGAAACGTTCACTCTGGATTCGTCATAAAACCCTATTGCACCACGACGGTACTCTGACAAAGTAGGCTGCGCACGAGTGGCAGTGCGTAGAAAACAACCCTTTACAGCAGAGCGAACGTGCTAATTCACCTCTACCGAAGCTCGGAATGTCATTTAGTCGCGGCTACAAACAGGGGCGTATTTTCGGGGGGGGGGGACGAAGGACCTCCCTCCCCCCAGAGTCGAAAAAGCTGACGAATATTGTAAATCTCTTAATTACTTCCACATTCCATAAGGAAATGGAAGTATGGTGATGGCGAAGAAAATCGTGTTCGAGATAAGGGCTGATTCTGTTTGTACTACCCTCAAAACATAAAGAAATGTTACTTTTCGAAAAGTGTGTGTGTGTAGAATTTTTTCTATAGCGAACGATACATGCCGCAAATTCAAACAGAATCAAATATTTTTCCATACATTCCTGAATTTTAGAGGACTCAAGGCCTATTGATTTTGGTGAAGATCGGTTAAGGCGAAGGGGTAGTTTACCTGCAACGTTTTGTGTTTTAACAAGGGTAATTTTTTCTATGACGAACGATAACTGCCGCACATTCAAACAGAATCAAATAATTTTTTGCATACGTCCCTGAATTGTAGAGGACTCAAGGCCTATTGATTTTGTTGAAGATCTGTTAAGAGAAAGGGGTTGTTTACCTGCAACATTTATGTTTTAACAAGAGTAAAGTACTTAATTTTTATAAATAAAGTAACCTGAAAAGAAGATCTTAATAATCCACTGTAGAAACGTAGATGAAATATCTATAAATGAAGAGGTTAGTTGAAGGGGGTGGGGGTAATTTCCTATAAATGAAACTGATAATTGAAGGGGGAGGAGATAACTTTTATTTATATGTCATGTGTACTACGTTATCGGCATCGAAGAATTAGTTTGTTGTTAAAATTCCTTCACCGGCTGTTTGGCGTGATCCAATGTTTTCTACAAAACCAGACGTTTCGGCAGTGCTATCGAATGCCATCATCAGTGAAAATCGAGTGCGCTAACGTGAGGTACGTTATACATGCGCTAACGTGGTATACGTTAGTGACCACAGTACTGTGGTTAAGGCTGAAGAAAGAAGTAGTTTCTATGGAAATATTTCATTTCGAAAATGATTTTAAATATAAATCTTAGAACATGGAAGTCATGTATGGTTCTCCATACCGATATTTAAATATGCAAACAGGAGTATTATACAGCTTTAGGGATTTCGTTTGAAATATGAAATATAGGAAAATCAATTCAGTCAATAAGTGTCTTGTAAACGATGTTTCAGAATAACACGTATTTTTATTGTTATTACCGTTTACTTTAATGGGACTCGTTTCATAATGTTATCATACGTTTTTCAGCACTTTAAAGATAGTAACGTTGATTAGTTTTGACTTGTTTTCTTCTTTTGTATGAAGCCGACCCGACCGCGGACCCCCCCCAACCAAATTCTAGATACGCCACTGCCTACAAAATGATTAGTGTCCAAAATCGGAACTTCCATTCTGCAGCGGACTCCGTCAACTTGTTCCCTACTGAAAAAAAAAAGTCACAAGAATTATGCTGATAACAGAATCTGAGAAACCATACCAGTACTAAGGGAACTGGTGAACACCTTACCACTGAAACTTTCAATCGTATAACACTGAAGATGGCCTCCAATGGAGAGGCCGAAACGTCTGTTGTAATTAGAAGCATTAGACCGCGGCCTAACACCCCGGCAAGAAAGAAGAACTTTACAGACTCCTTCAAATACTTTGGATATCAGATGACGTCAGATTTAGAATTTATACAATCAGGTTATATTTAATTTCCTAAAAATATAACTACCTAAAATAACCAAAACAAACAATTTCTTTAGAACAGTTATTTTATATACAGAAACTATTAATAAATATTAGTTTTCTGTAACACTTATGTAAGTTCTTGGTAAAAATGCTCGTATTCGTATTACAAGGCGTTCTGGCTTGTATTCATAATTATTTCGTTAAACGAGTCCCAACCAAATTTCGTATACACAAACGTCGAAATAGGAAAAAAAAAAAACAGAAAACAATATGATGCAAGAAAGGTCACAGTTCTGTTGTACTCGAAATGTCACACAGCGTAAATGTCAATAACCCCTCGGTAATGCATGGGATAAGTGAACCGCTGCCAAGACTATAGAAAGCGAGCGAAGAAGCGCGGTGTTAAGGGGTGAGAAACAACGACCCAAAAATAAAACAAGGGGGAATAAACTAGCGATAAATTTGAACTTCTGATGAAAATTAATTTGAGTTTAGCACTACCAAACAGAATCTACTGAAGGTCGATGAGTTTATAAAATGACCAAGTTTTTTTTATATCAGTAAAAACTGTCTCCAATTCCTCCCCTCCCCATCAAATGATGTCTATCCACGTGTGATGATGTTCATTTAATTTTCAGACTGAACGTACACGAAATCTCAGTTTTTACGCTCTTCCAAAAACTGAAACGATTATTTACTTCGTAAAAGCAAATTAAAGTTAGCCCTTTTATATTCTTGATAGGATTTAGGATCACTATTGTAACGTAACAGAATTGAGGTCCCCAACGTTACATAAAAAAATGAATTAACTATGGTCAAGGACCATACCCTGATATTAAGGTTGCTCAGTAATTAGTACATCTGAGATGTACCTCAAGTTGAAAGATGTAATAAATAACGTTGAGTATAAAATACTATACCAATTAATGGTTAATATAATAAATTGTACTTGTTCTTTATACTGTAGCATGTTAGTGTTCACAGAATATTTGTTTTATGTTTTGAGTATAGTAAGAGTGAACTGTTGTTTTATAGGAATACTTAATCAGTGGTAATATTTTTATTTATGTTAAAATTGTCTTTAGACAATTGAGTATAATTACCTGTATTAGGCACTATACTATGTTATATGTAGTGACTAAAATTGGATAATGAAGTTGTTTGAATTAATGTTTATAAACTTGGCCAGGATGGCAATAAGTGTTTAAAAGTTGACAAGTAGTTCTGATAATTATGTTGTAAACTAATGAAAGGTTCCAGGACGAATTAATTAATGTAATAAAGTAAAACCAGGAAATTAAAATTAATGTAAATAACCATGAACCAGTACCTAATTGTACAGTAGGTCAGGTAAAGAAAATTAAGTTAAAAAACCAAACAATATTATAACAGTTGTAAGAAAACCTATAGGCCTAAATTTAATACTTGTAAAAGGAAATTAATACCTTTTTAATGGGTCCAGTCCAATGAAACTGTAGTAAATTATATATGGTATAATAAGGTAGGTTGGGTGAAAGTTTTAAGTAATTCGGTATGATTCCAAGCATGGAGTATTTTAATAAAAAAGCGTAATAATATTTTATAATTCTGGCTCTAGGATATCAAATTTCATCCAATGACAGAAAATAATGGTTGTTAGGGCAACTAAAAGGTACAATGTTGTTGATTTTCGTTTCATTCGTTTCGATTGTTATATGCTATTAAGTTGAGATGAGGAGCCACATTTAAAAAAAAAATGATAAAATTTGAAAAAATATGAATCTAAATTAATAAGTCCTATTTGAAACCTAATTCTATAATACTACCGATGAATAATAAAACCAATTAGACTTCAAAATTATAACCGAATACCTCTAAAAGAGTCAAGAATTCCTCACTTCATTCACCAGGATAATTCCGCTGGATTCGGTATTAAACCGATTTCCCATGTAATCAGAAGACTAATTGAGGGAAGTAAAGGCCGAAACTAACGCAATTATTGAGAAGATATATGAAGACCTCGTTTTTGCAGACTTAACCTTCACCTTCAAGAAGAAGCTAGAATACGATTTCCATTCCACCGTGACTGACAACTATCAAGATCGCAAGAGAAGAACGGCAGTCAGAAGAGTTCCTGGGAGGTTCCCTGTATACTACACCATCAATTTTATTAAGGACCAGAACACTTTTTCCTGGATGAACGTAATCTAAGCAGATCATCTTCAACTGTTTACAGACGTCCAATGCCAGTTTGAGTTCCGCCAATCCGGTAAAAACAACTTATTTTTAAATTCCATATATTTAGAGTTAATAACCTTCTGTAGTACTTGAGTAACCTTAATTTTACATTACCTGGCCTTACTAATGGTTAAAAGAATTTTACGAACCCTGGGATAAGAAATATTTATTGTTATATTTAATTTGTATAAGTCAGAAGGAACTTGGTCAATTGACGATCGATATACTGTGGTACAATCGATTTAATGATATTATTATTTTGAAGAGAACTGTTAATGTGAAATAACGTACAAAATTAATAAAGAATCTTTCTTGTATAAGATAATGTTTTATGTTATTGCAGAATAGGTATTATATGTTGTGGTCGGAGTAAGTTACAGAAAAAAAAGGGTGAATAAAATCCGTTGAAAGGTTAACCTAGACGCAAGTCTATTACAAATAGCAGCGCTAATTGTCAACAGCTGGTGGAACGGGAGACTGCCGAACTAGTGTGTTTTCTGTACCAAATGTGAATGAAATTATCTAATTAGAGGGACTAGGGTTGACAAGAATCCTTAATACATTCAGTCAATACATGACGTATATCGTTAATATTGCGTAACTATTGAATACTTAGTTAAACCTGTATTATAGTACAATTAAAAGTTAAAATAACATAATCACAAATATATTTGCCTATTAAATTTGAATTATAGGAAGTCACCTGTAAGACTACATACTTAATAACATAATAATATTTATAAATAACAAATTGATTAAACACAATAAACCCGTTTTCTTTCGAATTGACGACTTCAACGGGGGGCTTGACGTTGATACACGGGAGTCTCATATAAGTAATTAAAACAACATATAACTGGTTTATTTCAATATGCTCAACGGATTTCTTCTTTTTAGTAAAAGAGTCTACGACAACCTTCAGCTGTAAGCTCTCCAATTTTTCCGATCCTTCTTTTTAGTAAAAGAGTCTACGACAACCTTCAGCTGTAAGCTCTCCATTTTTCTCGGCCCTGTGGATCTGTCTTCAAGCTATAGCTCTTTTCATTTTTAATGACATCGAACATTCCAATCTTCCTTCTTCCGAGCCTTCTCTTTCCTTCCACCGTCGGGAAGATCCTTAGCTGCAAACAGTTTCCACGGAACATACGCCCCGGACAAGATGTTTTTTCTCTTTCTTATTACTTTCAACAGTTTATTTCCTCTACTATTACCGTCAGTACTTCATTCTTTCTCAATCTATCAGCCCACTTCACCTTAACCATTCCATAGGATTTACGCTACATTAATTCGCCGAAGAGCAGACAAGGAGGATTAGCACAGTGTCGGTCCTACCGGATGAGGCCAGACAGGCCCAGGATTCGGGTGGATGTCACGGGAACATGAAAACTAATCCACCCTGAGAACACGTAATCGGCGCCTTACTTTCGAAAGCCATGCGCTGACCATCGCGTAACCAGGACGCCTAAAGGCAAATTCATCAAATCATCATCTTCACAACACGGCCTAGGCAAGGTGCCGCCTGTTTCGCCCTCAAAGATCCTCCAACCATCTCTTCATAGGTCTACCCACACACCTGTGTCCTATAGGTTTTTAATTCCACACATGTTTGCCCAGTCTGGAATCTGACATTCATTCTGTCATTTCCACCGTTGTTTGTAATCTTTTGATTTTTCAATTCACGTTAAAAACTTGTAACTCTATTCTTATGGCCTCATTCCTTGTATGGTCAAGTTTAGAGCACCCTTTAACTCCTCTTGAGAACGCAATTTCCGAGGCCTGTATTTTACTGTCTTGTTTCTGGGTTCTTGTCCAAATTTCACACCCAATAGGACAGCAATACAGGGACTGCCATAACTTTGTAAAGCTTTAATTTTGTATCTCGACGTACCTTGTTTCTAAAAGTACGGTTGATTGTCCCACAGATCGACTGGAACTTAACATCAATATCATAATTCCTATCATAGCCAATATCATTTTCCAAATAATTAAAGTGGCTCACCTGTTCTAGAATTCGATCATTAATCATTGTTTTTGTTCTTATTGGCACCTAGCCTCGAAATGGCATTACCTTTGTTTTATAGTCGAGACTAGCTGTTACCCGCGGCTTCGCACGCGAATATTTGACTTTTAATAAGTATTTTAATATAATTTTTGTTGTCTATGTCTATATGGCGTTCTGTCAGCTCGTATAACAATTTTGTACTCATTAGTCAAATTCTCTCCAAAGCTGTTTTCAACACTTGTACTACTTTAACCTGTACTAAATTATTATGTTGGTGCAACAGCCTTTGGAGATTTAAAAGTACCCGTTTATAAAGCCTTTGGAGATAGGCCTATCTATAAAGTACCTGTTAAATCGACAACGCTAAATTATTTATTTTCAGTGTTACTGTGTTAGAAGCATTGTATAACACATTAAACGTTATGTTTTTCTCAACCATGGCTTTTATTTATTTCAGAAGTAAACTAAAAACCAAAAACCGTTGTCACCTAACCTCGCAAATGAAAACAACACGTATTTTTCGCTTTGCATTAAGTAATAGGACAATTTACAATTAGTACACTTCTTCTTTTCCACATCGTAATATACCGATACAATCGCATATAAAACATCGAAAATGTACTGCAGGAATGGATAAATGTACAGCTCCGATGCCGCTAAATATCATTTGTTTATTTACTTGTTACATTCGAATTACTATAGCGCATACACTGAAGTAGATATGAATGTAATTAAATATGAATATTTAATGTTATACTAAGCCACTGTAATTAAATAACCATTTTCTATGGTAATTAATTCTGGTCACCACGGTGTTGTTGACACCTTTATACGCGTCAACGAAAAGGCATAATTAAAAGGCATAATCGCGCGAACGGGGCAAAATATCAAATTCTAAATTAGACAGTATTTTTCGCCTTGTGTCAAACGTTACCTGCGCAAAATTTGCTGGCTATCGGTGTAGCGGTGTGGTTTTGTATTCAGTACCCATAAATCCTCAGACTTTGAGTTTTATGTATACAGATTTTCATATTGTATTGTTTCCAAATCTGATGAAGCTTAAAGACACATTTTTGCAAAGCGGATTCTGTGTTTTGAATGACAATAATGTCGTCAGCGAGCGACAGCACATTCAAATATCTGTCTCGTGACATCTTACTAAAGGCAAGTTAAAGTTAATATTTACGAGGTGATAATTCGCTCGGTTTTAAAAATCAACAATTCTTAACAAATAATTGCCGCTGTTTTGGGGATGACCCGATGAACACGAACGCCGTGTTGCCGCGTTTGAAACCGAGAAAACAAAGCGATATAAACAGAAAGAAAACATTGCTCACCGGTGTGCAATGCGGTTTGTTCTTACTTGGTCGGAATACGCTGTAAACGCGATGCTGCTTTCTCCTTTTATGAGGAGTCGCTTGACCGGATGAGAGACTGTGGTAGCGACGTGCGCAGAGATCGTGACATCAGCCGCGGTGTGACAGCTGAGACGACACTTCCATCTTTGTAAGACTTAGATTACTTTCATCACAACGGACACTTTCCTTCACTTTCTACTTCCATGTTCCATAAGGAAATGAAAGTATGGTGATGGCGAAAAAAATCGTGTTCGAGATAAGGGCTGATTCTGACTGTACTACCCTCAAACATAAAGAAAAGTCACTTTTCGATAAGTCTGTGTGTGTGTGTGTGTGTGTGTGTGTGTGTGTGTGTGTGTGTGTGTGTGTGTGTGTGTGTGTGTGTGTGTGTGTGCAGAATTTGTTTTTATAGGGAAATTTAACTGCCGCAAATTGAAATATAATCAAATAATTTTTTGCATGCATGCCTGAATTGTAGATGACCCAAGGCCTATTGATTTTCGTGAAGATCGGTTAAGGGGAAGGGGAAGTTTACCTGCAACGTTTTATGTTTCAACAAGAGTAAAGTACTTAATTTTGATAAATAAAGTATCCTGAAAAGGTCATAATAATCCACTGTAGATGAAATATCTATAAATGAAAAGGGTAGTTGAAGGGGAGGGGGTAACTGTCTATAAATTAAAATGATAGCTGAAGGGGGGGAGTAATTTTTATTTATATGTGTACTACGTTATCGGTAAGAAAGAAGTAGTTTGTTGTTAAAATTCCTTCCCGGGCTGTTTGGCCGTGGTCCAATGTTTTCTGCAAAACCAGACGTTTCGGCAGTGCCATCGACTGCCGTCATCAGTGAAATCGAGTGCGCTAACGTGAGGTGGTATACGTACTAACGTCTGGTTTTGCAGAAAACATTGGACCACGGCCAAACAGCCCGGGAAGGAATTTTAACAACTGTGGTTAAGGCCGAACCAAGAAGTAGAAAGAAGTAGTTTTTATGGAAATATTTAATTTCGAAAATGATTTTAAATATACATCTTAGAACATGGAAGTCATGTATGGTTCTCCATACCGATATTTTTTATGAACGTTCTCTTTTACAATATCAAGTACGATATACATGTACGACGTCTGATCAATAAATACGCGGAATATTCGTTTTTCTCAAAAAACCTTTATTTATTCGTCAATACTAAATTTGTTCCCTTCAAAGTAGTCCCTATCGGATATAATACCCTTGTGCCAGCGCGTTTTGTAATCTTCGAAGCACTTCTGGAACGCAATTTTCGGTATGGCGTTTAGCTCCTTCAGTGATTCTGTCTTTACCTCTTCAATGTTGCCAAAACGTCATCCTATCGTGGAGTTTTTCATCTTCGGGAATACGAAGAAGTCGCAGGTGACCATGTCCGGCGAATACGGGAGGCTGAGGCATCATAACTGTGTTGTTTTTGGACAAAAATTCACTAACAAGCAGTGAGCAGGTGCATTATCGTGGTGCAAACGCCACGAGTTGTTTCGCCACAAATCCGGGGGTTTTCTTCGGATTGCTTCACGCAAACGGCGTAAAACTTCCAGGGTGTACTCCTTATTGACTGTGCGACCTCTGCCATGATCAGCAACCTCTCTGATAGTGATTCGGCGACTGTCCATAATTACTGTCTTCACTTTTTCGACGTTCTCATCGATTGTAGAGTAAAATCACTTAGAAAAAACAGCAGCCGCTAAACCTGTTCATTCTACTAATTGTCTTCATTCGCACATTTCGTTTTGTTGTTGTTTGAAAACTTCTTTGATGTGTGCGGCGTCGGTTTCATGTAGAATTTTTTCGTAATCTGTGTTCGCTTCCATAATCTACGAATCTGATGAACGGTCGTAAGAAATCTACGTATTATCCCCTGCAATGCAGCCCAGAGTACCGTACTTAAACTGTAGTAACGGAAGGATAGCGTAAACACGTAAAAAAATCTTCACTCTGACCATCCTGGACTTGTGTCTAATCTCTTATCACGGTAAAACGGCAACCGTATCTTCTGGTTAGTCTTGAAACCTTCTTTCCACTCTTCTCTGACAAGTGGTCAGTTCCCGCTCGACAGAACGTTTATCGACTATGAGACTTTTGTTCAAAAAATGCTGTAGGCCTACATAATTAACCGTACTTTTTTTTTGTCAGTACCACTTTTTCCCCAAAATAACATTTGTTTCATGTGAACCTGTAATATTCTAATATCTCAATTGTACAGTACGTTTCTTTTTTGTGAAATGAAATTAACAGCGTTTACACGAATAAGCACAGTCAAATTTGCGTACCCAGAAGTCTTAGTACGCAGAACTCTCTGATGTACATAAATAAACTTGCAGGTAAGTAAGTACCGAGCTGCATTAACGAGCAAGTGAAAATTACTCCGTGAACGTCTGAAAGGGACATCTGTATGCACAACGTACTAGGGTTACGTCAACGGGTAAGGCTGAGATTATAAGCCTACTTTGGGTGACAGTCCGTACACAGTGGTACAGTTCCGTTGGCTTATCCTTTATATACGTATAATTTGTCTACGGGCTCGTGGCCTCTCAATTAGAGACCCCTCCCTCCGGTCAGCAACAAACCAGTCCACTAATGACGTGTATACACATACAGTACTGCGTTATGGCATACATTTGTACGTTTTTCTTTCCGTTATGATTGAGCTATTTTACGTACGAATTAAAACTTACAGTAAAACTACATATTATTTTAATACATAATACGTTATATTACAATAATAATAATAACACCAACATTTTAATAAACGTACTAATAACGAACGAATTAAAAAAAAATTAAGCAGAATCAAATAAATTTGTAAATCGGGTGAAAAGCGCATGGTATACAAGAGACATTGGTGGAAAACTTGTGTTAAAAGAATGGGCCCGAAGCTGGTTACAAAATATCAACTAAAAAGAGAACGAAATAAAGATCGATGATGGAGACTATGAAGCTGGAACAGGCCATAAGGCCTAAGCTGGAAGGACCGAAGAAAATGTGCACGAACGATTAAAAGTGATTCAGGTTTTTCCAGGCTCATTTTATTTTAATCTAATCTATTCTATCGTATTCTAATGAGACGTGGACTCTTGGTAAAAGCGACGTGGAGAGGATTCAGGCAGCCGAAATGAAATTTATAAGAAGGACGAAAAAGGTTGTTCTCTCTTGGATCGGAGAAGGAACGAGGATATTAGACGCGATTTAAACACTGTATCATTGGACCAAAAGATTGAAGACCACAGAAGGAGATGGTGCGAACACTTGAACCGCATGCCTGATATCCGTCTACCTATGGCTGCCTTGGGTTATCACCCCACTGGGAAAAGAAATGTCGGTAGACCGAGGAGAAGGTGAGTTCCGAAACAGGTCTAAGGCCTAGTCCTTGGAGTGGTGATGCTGATGATCTATTCTATTCTATTATGCTTCCGTATTTTTCTATTCGTTACTATCTGTACAAATTAAAACGACTACTTCTTCTTCTTTATCTGGTCCTTCTGCGTCTCAGCGTCACCCTTCCGGCCATCTGTACAGCAAATTTTTCCAACTGCCCTTGAAAACAAAACAACCTACTTAGGTGGCCCCACACATTACCAAGCTCTCAAACTGCTACTGGCATCTTACGTATATTCTGCATTTTCACTTATCATACACAAGTGCACGCTTAGGTTTCTGACAAAGTGCTAAATATGAAACTGTTGTTATTACTAAAAAAGAATTACTTTCAGAATAACTAATTAAAGGGCAATAAATTGTTTGATGTATATATATAATATTAATTTACAACTGAACACTGAATGCTCCACTCACGATTACGGCAGAAACAAGTAGCTGTAGAAAGAATGCACAAATCTTATTTGAGGAGCAGTAATAAGAGTAAATTGATATGGCCGCATGTTAGGCAGATCGTTTTATGTTTTAACAATGGTAATTTTTTCCATGACGAACGATAACTGCCGCACATTCAAACAGAATCAAATAATTTTTTGCATACCTTCCTGATTTGTAGACGACACAAGGTCTATTGATTTTGGTGAATATCGGGTAAGAGAAAGGGGTAGTTTACCTGCAACGTTTTATATTTGAACAAGGGTAATTTTCTCTATAACGAACGATACCTGCCGCAGATTCAAACGAATCAAATCATTTTTTGCATACCTTCCTGATTTGTAGAGGACACAACGTCTACTGATTTTGGTAAATACCGGTTAAGGGAAAGGGGTAGTTTACCTGCAACGTTTTATGTTTTAACAAGGGTAATTTTTTTCTATGACGAACGATAACTGCCGTAAATTCAAACAGAATCAAATAATTTTTTGCATATGTCCCCGAGTTGTAGAGGACTCGAAGCTTTTTGATTTTGGTAAAGATCGGTTAAGTGGAAGGGGTAGTTTACCTGTAACGTTTTATGTTTTAACAAGAGTAAAGTACTTAATTTTGGTAAATAAAGTGTCCTGAAAAGAAGGTCATAATAATAAACTGTAGAAAGGTAGATGAAATATCTATAAATTATAAGGGTAGTTGAAGGGGAGTGGATAATTTTTTTATATGTGTACTACGTTATCGGCAACAAAGAAGTAGTTTGTTGTTAAAATTCCTTCTCGGGCTGTTTGGCCATGGTCCAATGTTTTCTGCAAAACCAGACGTTTCGCCAGCGCCATCAACTGCTATCGTCAGTGAAAATGAGTGCGCTAATGTGAGGTGGTAGACGTTAGTGACCATAGTACTGTGGTTAAGGCTGAAGAAAGAAGTAAAAAGAAGTAGTTTTATGTAAATATTTCATTCGAAAATGATTTTAAATATAAATCTTAGAACATGGAAGTAATGCATGGTTCTCCATACTGATATTTTGAAAAGTGCCTGAGTGTGTGTCTGTGTCTCTGTGTGTAGAAATTTTTCTATGGAGAACGATAACTGCCGCAAATTTTACCAGAATCAAATAATTTTCTGTATACAGCCCTGAATTGTAGAGGACTCAAAAGGCCTATTGATTTTGGTAAAGATCGGTTAAGGGGAAGGGGTAGTTTACCACCAACGTTTTATGTTTTAACAAAAGTAATTTTTACTTCCGTGTTTCATAAGGAAATGGAAGTATGGTCATGGCGAAAAAAATCGTGTTCGAGATAACGGGTGATTCTGATTCTACTACCATCAAAACATGAAAAAAAGTCATTTTACTTCCATGTTCCATAAGGAAATGGAAGTATGGTCATGGCGAAAAAAAATCGTGTTCGAGATAACGGCAGATTCTGATTGTACTACCATCAAAACATGAAAAAAAGTCATTTTTCGAAAAGTGCGTGTGTAGAATTTTTTCTATGGCAAACGATAACAGCCACAAATTCAAACAGAATCAAATAATTTTTTGCATACAGCTCTGAATTGTAGAGGACTCAGACCTATTGATTTTGGTGAAGATCGGTTAAGGGAAAGGAGTAGTTTACCTGCAACGTTTTACGTTTTAACAATAGTAAAGTGCTTAATTTTGATAAATACAGTATCATGAAAAGAAGGTCATAATAATCCACTGTAGAAAGAAATATCTATAAATGAAAAGAGTAGTTGAAGGGGTGAGGGAGTAATTTTTTCATAAATTAAAATGGTAGTTGATGATGGAGGAAGTAAATTTTATAAGTTTTATATGTGTAATACGTTATTGACAACAAAGAAGTAGTTTCTATGGAAACATTTCATTTCACTTTTAAAAAATTCTATATTTTTTCATTTTAATTTAAATCATGTATGAGAGAAAATATATCGTTCGTGGCAGGCAAGCATAGCTGAATTATGTAATGTTTACGTTTCCATTTTATTATTATTACCACAATAAAAGAAGCAGGCAAGACACACACACAATTCGCGCTATTTCTGGCCTCACTCATGTTTATTTTCTTACATTTGCACGCTTTTTAAATGGAAAGCGCCGAAACCCACACCAACACAACGCGTGCAAGCCGAAAAAGTGTCCAGCGTGGATAGCGATTTGCTTCCTGTGGATCGCTGGGCAGTGTAACTGCACGTGTTTACAGAGGAACGGTTCACAGACAGACTGTTCGTCTTTAGGGAATGAACCCTCTGCAAGATCCTCAGGGTCCATGAGTGACTTCGGAGCGCTTCGGGGGAGGGATGATTATCTGCGTAGTTCGGTTTCTTTATAAGAATAAAGTAAGCCTACCTAATTTTTATGGATAAAGTGACTGAAAATAACATTATATTAAACGACTACCCCATAATAACAAAAATATCTATAAATAGTGAAATTAGTTTGAGGGTGGGCGATATTTTTTTAGAAATTACAGAACCGAATTAAAGTAAATTATTTGAAACTTAAATCTTACAACATGGAAGTATGTATGGTTCTCCATACCGATTTTTTCGAAAAGTGTCTGTGTGTGTGTCTGTGTGTAGAATTTTTTCTACGGCAAACGATAACAGCCGCAAATTCAAACAGAATCAAATAATTTTTTGCATACAGCTCTGAATTGTAGAGGACTCAAGGCCTATTGATTTTGGCGAAGATCGGTTAAGGGAAAGGGGTTGTTTACCTGCAACGTTTTACGTTTTAACAAGAGTAAAGTGCTTAATTTTGATAAATAAAGTATCCTGAAACGAAGGTCATAATAATCCACTTTAGAAAGGTAGATGAAGGGAGGAGGGGGTAATTTTTTTAATAATTTAAAATGGTATTTGATGATGGAGGAAGTAAATTTTATAAGTTTTATATGTGTAATGCGTTAATGACAACACAGAAGTAGTTTCTATGGAAACATTTCATTTCACTTTAACAATATTATATTTTTTCATTTTAATTTAAATCTTATATGAGTGAAAACATATCGTTCCTGGCAGGCAAGCATATCTCAATTATGTAATGTTGACGTTCCCAAAGTTTTATTATTGTGATTACTGCAATAAAAAGGCAGGCAGGACACACACACACGCACACACAATTCGCGTTATTTATGGCCTCACTCCTTTTTATTTTCTTACGTTTGCACGCTTTTTAAATGGAAAGTGTCGAAACCCACATCAACACAACGTGTGCAAGCTGAAAAGGTGTCCAGCATGGACAGCGATTAGCTTCCTGTGGATCGCTCACCAGGTAACTGCACGTGTTTACAGAGGAACGGTTCATAGACAGACTTTTCGTCTTTCGGGAGTGAACCCTCTGCAAAATGCTCAGGGCCCATGAGAGACTTCGGAACGATCCTTCTTTTCCGCGTGTTTGTTCTGTGAAACGTACACTGTAGATTCGCAGCTTTACTCTGAGCAACGCTCCATAGGGAATGTTGAATTTTTTTTCCACGGTGTACCCTCATACACACTAAAACCTGCTCTGATGTTTTGATTACGGACATAATAAATAATATTAAAACTTTGGAAACTTGAGCACTACTTAATAGAGATCAAACATAAACTTTTACAAGCCATTAATTTTATGCATATTTTGAAGCAATAAATGTTTTAATAAATTAATACAATCTGTGTACTTATTTCTGTTATAATATAAGAATTACAAACTAATATGCGCATGTGTGTATGTATGAAAAATATATAAATATTTTTCTCCTCCGGAAAATTGTTTGCCCCTCCTGGAAAATATTTTGACCTCACTGATGACTAGTTATTTACTAGCCTGTGTGGAATATAGCGTTATGACATGGATCAGAATGGTGGGTGTTAAACAGGAGACACAAACGTATTAAGGAAGAAATGTTTTGCTGAGAAATTTATAATTATACGGGTAAACAGAATCGTCGTTCTGGAATTCAGAAGACGAATGGAAAGAAAGAAAGAAAGACTCGATTTTAAAAAAGAAAAATGACTAGTTTGTATTAACAGGAAAGACTCTGATAACACTATAGTCATCATTTACCCTCGGCCGATAACTCGCAGTGAGAGCCTAAGTTCATTACAGGAATCAGATCGCAGCTCCCTTTGGCCATCTCTTCGTTCGACCTACAAACATTTTATTCAAAAGTACAGTCCTTCCTCACGATGGTTGAGGATAGTCTTCACCCACCTGACATGGGGGTACCATTTTAGCTGATACGTAATTTCTTCAGAACTCAAGCATCCACTTAGTTAATATTTAAATGAATTTAAATATAAATTTTAGGACATGGAAGTCATGTATGGTTCTCCATACCGATTTTTTTCGATACTGCCGTAAATTCAAACAGAATCAAATAATTTTTTGTATACAGCCTTGAATTGTAGAGAACTCAAGGCCTTTTGATTCTGGTAAAGATCGGGTAAGAGAAAGAGGTAGTTTACCTGCAACGTTTTATGTTTTAACAAGGGTAATTTTTTATATGACGAACGATAACTGCCGCACATTCAAACAGAATCACACAATTTTTTGCATATATCCCAGAATTGTAGAAAATTCAAGGCCTTTTGATTTTGGTGAAGATCGGTTAAGAGAAAGGGGTAGTTTACCTGGAACGTTTTATGTTTTAACAAGGGTGATTTTTTCTATAACGAACGATAACTGCCGTAAAGTCAAACAAAATCAAATAATTTTTTGGATCCCCAAATTTTAGAGGACTCAAGGTCTTTTGATTTTGGTGAAGATCGGTTAAGAGAAAGGGGTAGTTTACGTGCAACGTTTTATGTTTTAATAAGAGTAATTGTTTCATGACGAATGGTAACTGCCGTAAATTCAAACAGAATAAAATAATTTTTTGCATATGTCCCGAAATTGTAGAGGGCTCAAGGCCTACTGATTTTGGTAAATATCGGTTAAGGGGGAGGGGTAGTTTACCTGCAATGTTTTACATTTTAACAAGAGTAAAGTACTTAAAAATTCATTTAAACTTTTTTAAACAATGACAATTGTTAAAAATAAAATAATTTGTTGCTAGGCAACCAGGCTGATTGGTTAGGAGGGAGGGGTAGTTTACCTGCATTGTTTTGTGTTTTAACAAGAGTAAAGTACTTAATTTTAATAAAGAAGTGGCCCGAAACTAAAGTCATATTAATCCACCATAAAATGGAAAATGAGATAATTATAAATGGAGTGGGTAGTTGAATGGGGATGGGGTGATTTTTTGAAAATTGCTGTGCTGAAATCAAGTAAAGTACGAATATTTTATTTTGAAGGATAAGATACCTTAGAAAATACATGTGATAAAACTATTACTCTATGAAAGTGTAAGTATCACTAATGGTGGGGATCAGTTGAGGAGGAGGGATGATTATCTGCGTAGTTCAGTTTCTTTTCTTTATAAGAATAAAGTAACCTACCTAATTTTTATAGATAAAGTGACTGGAAAATAACATTATATTAAACGACTACCTCATAATAACAAAAATATCTATAAATAATGAAATTAATTTGAGGATGGGCAATATTTTTTTAGAATTTATCGAACCTAATTCAAATCAATTATTTTAAACATAAATCTTACAACATGGAAGTCACGTATGGTACTCCATACCGATATTTTCTTTTACTATCATGGCATTTACTGCTGTTTGTGCAGTTCACAGAAAATTCTCTTAATTTGGCTTTCTACGGACATCGTCAGATCTGCACTGCACAATTATAACAAAATAGGCGATACTTCTACTGGGCTGCCCTGTTGTCTTCTGGAATGTAGCTTATTATTATGCATATAGTGTAACTTCTTAGGATGACCTTAGATTTCTATCTCTGAAATTACAAGAACAGTTATGACCAAAAATTACCATGACCGTGACAGTAATCATGTTTATAAAAAATCATTGGATTAACCAACTACTCACAGAATGCAAGCAAAAAAGCATTGAAGTATGGAAATGGGCTACGACTGTTCATATTTACTAAAGGTCGACTTACAACACTATAACTAACTCATTTACAGACTACTGTAGGTGATGATAAACAAGTGCCTGTGCAAAGTAATACATCGCCGATAGACCTATATTTAAATTAATACATAATAAAGAGACTTACCCCCTCTGGAAGAGGTCTACATTGTAGAATTTATAGAGCTCGACAGAGAACTCCACCGTGGCTTGCAGCTCACTCATGGCAGAGCAATGTTAACCTCCTGGTCCATCCTGAACAAACAATAATTCTAACTGAAAAAACTGATATATTCAATACTAGCAAATTCAATTTTGCTACTCAAAAATGTCAATTAACTTTACTTATTAGGAAAAATTTTCATTTAAATTTCATATAACAGTAAAACACAATTTCTAGAAGTTTCTGTGTTTCCATTTCCATAATACAATTTTCTGCATCATGGAAGTAATCAACTGTAAGCATATCATGCTCATGTGTTCAGAATCCTCCTACTCCTACATTGTTTAAATTTACTTCAGCCTATCTCGAATTATGTATAATAAATACTCTTTCTATAACTTACGACATCTTATTGGTGAACTATTGTCACTGGTTTCTTGCATAAATCTAATGGAAAAAAAAAATAATATATTTTTAACAAGTTTTTACATCATCAATATAATTAATCTCATTTTACTGTACTTTACTGGTTGCAAAGTAAATGAAATAAAACTGTAAATTATAGTAATATATGTATAATTAGAAAAAATATCAGTATGGAGAACCATACACATGACTTCCATGTTTAAGATTTATATTTAAAATTGTTTACTTGAATTCCGTTCGATAATTAAAAAAAAAAAAAAAAAATCGCCCACCCTCAAACTATTTTCACTATTTATAGATATTGGGGTAGTCATTTAATATAATGTTATTTTCGAATCACTTTATCTATAAAAATTAGGTAGGTACTTCGTTCTTATAAAGAAACTGAACTACACAGATTATCACCATCCTCCTCAACCTATCCCCACCATTAATGATATTTAGACTTTCATAGAGTAATAGTTTAATCATATGTAATTTCTAAAGTATCTTATCCTTCAAAATTAAATATTCGTACTTTACTTGATTTCAGCACAGCAATTTTCAAAAAATCACTCCCCCCCCCTCTTCAACTACCCACACCATTTATAATTATCTCATTTACCATTTTACAGTGGATTAACATGACTTTATTTTCGGGGCACTTATTTATTAAAGGTAAGTACTTTACTCTTGTTAAAACACAAAATAATGCAGGTAAACTACCCCCTCCCTCCTAACCGAACAACCTGGTTGCCTAGCAACAAATTATTTTATTTTTAACAATTGTCATTGTTTAAAATAGTTTAAATGAATTTTTAAGTACTTTACTCTTGTTAAAATGTAAAACACTACAGGTAAACTACCCCTCCCCCTTAACCGATATTCACCTAAATAAATATGCCTTGAGTCCTCTACAACTCGGACGCAAATGCAAAAAAATATTTAATTCTGTTTGAATTTTAAGCAGTTGTCGTTCGCCATAGATACAATTCTACAAACAGACACTTTTTTAAAACGACTTTTCTTCATGTTTTGAGGGTAGTACAATCAGAATCAGCCCTTATATTGAGCATGGAAGTAATAAAGCTGATTTTAGAAAAAAATATCTATATTTTGTGATCTAATTAGTTTAAACGTATATTTATCAGATTTAGTGTGATTATAGAACTCATGATAGTTTATAATATTGCGTAGGTTTATTATATGCAATGCAATCCTTTTTGCCCATTGGTAAAACAGCTCTGACTTTTCCTAGTCATCTTATAGCAATGTAATTTCTCTATAATGAAAATATACCTTGAATTTTGTTATACAGAGCTTTCAAGTCTATTACGTTTTACTTCCATATTCCTTAAGGAATGGAAGTATGGTGATGGCAAAAAAAATCGTGTTGGAGATTATTGCAGATTCTGATTCTACTACACTCAAAACATGAAAAAAAGTCGTTTTCCGAAAAGTGTCTGTGTGTGTGTGTGTCTGTCTGTCTATAGATTTTTTTTCTATGGCAAACGATAACTGCCGCAAATTCAAACAGAATCAAATAATTTTTTGCATACAGCCCTGATTTGCAGAGTACTCGCGACCTATTGTTTTTGGTGAAGATCGGTTGAGGGAAAGGGGTAGTTTACCTGCAACGGTTTTTTTTTAGCAAGGGTAATTTTGTTTGTTTGGCAAACGATAACAGCCGCAAATTCAAACAGAATCAAATAATGTTTCGCATACAGCCCTGAATTGTAGAGTTCTCAAGATCTCTTTATTTTTGTGAAGATCGGTTAAGGGAAAGGGGTAGTTTACCTGTAACGTTTTATGTTTTAACAAGGGTATTTCCTATGGCAAACGATAACAGCCGCAAATTCAAACAGAATCAAAAGATTATTTGCATACAGCCCTAAATTGTAGAGTTCTCAAGACCTATTGTTTTTGGTGAAGATCGGTTAAGGGAAAGGGGTAGTTTACCTGCAACGTTTTTTTAACAAGGGTATTTTCTATGGCAAACGATAACAGCCGCAAATTCAAACAGAATCAAATAATGTTTTGCATACAGCCCTGATTTGTAGAGTACTCAAGACCTATTGTTTTTGGTGAAGATCGGTTAAGGGGAAGGGGTAGTTTACCTGCAACGTTTTTTTATCAAGCGTATTTTCTATGGCAAACAATAACAACCGCAAATTCAAACAGAATCAAATAATTTTTTGCATACGTCCCTGAATTGTAGAGGTCTCAATGACTTTCGATTTTGGTGAAGATCGGTTAAGGGGAAGGGGTAGTTTACCTGCAACCTTTTACGTTTTAACAAGAGTAAAGTACTTGAAAATTTATTTAAACGTTTTGAAACAATGGTAATTGTTAAAAATAAAATAATTTTGTTGCCAGGCAATAAAATTATAATTTTTTCATTTTAATGTAATATAATATTTTTCATTTAATGCAGCAATAAAAAGGCAGGTAAGACACAGCCTGGCTGTTTGGCTGAAAATGATTTTAAATATAAATCTTAGAATATGGAAGTCATGTATGGTTCTCCATACCGATATTTTGTCTTGTGAAGGATTACAAAAAATAAACTATACAACATACATAAAAAATTCTGACACTGTGAATACGAAACAAAAAGAATACAATCGATTATAAGATATAAATATAAAAATACGTAAACAAATCAGTATAATATAATATAAATATCATTAGTAAATGTGCTTCATGTATTATAAAAATATAAGGAAACAAACATGCCTGATTTTAATAATAAGTGTACGGTCACTTTTAATAACTTTAAAAGGCATAATAAGATTAAATAATTTTTCATCACCTTTTAAAAATAAACGCTTTCAATTAATCTAACATAATCGTATATAGGTAAAACCAAGCAGGTTACGTGGCCGTGCTACGTAATGAACTTTTGCATTTAAAATAATGTGTATAGGGCTTCGGTAAATGGAAGGAGAGAAAACTTTCATTACAACACAGTCAATTATTCAAAACAAATTACTGGAACAGCTTGTTACTAACAAAACAATCACCGTTGTAATGACAATATGACACTACAATCTTCACTGTGCTCCGATACTTCAATTTATCAGCTTATATACATTCATAAACACACAACAATCTAGACAGCCATGATTCCCAAATAGTGAGCCACGGTACCTGGGGATGCTATTAATCTTTAAAGTATTAAAATCATTTTATGATTGGTCACTCTACAAACTGACACTTTGTTGTTTGCGGACGATCAGGGTATTCTGTCGGACTCAGAAAACAGATTGCAGATGGCGATACATTAGTTAAATCGAATCTGCAAAGACTCTGGATTTCAGATATCCGTACACGTAAGAACAAGGTAATGGCTTTTCATGGAACTGATCCCGTATGGGCAAAAATTTTTACAGATGGTACTGTCCTGAACAAGTTAGCAGTTTTGAATACCTGGGATGCAGTGTGTCTTATAATGAATCCAACGATGTTGTGAATAAGTTGCATAAGTTCAACCTTATGTGCAGGACCATTAGGCAAACCCATAAGTCAGCAAGTAAAGGAACACACCTAAAATTCTACAAGGTGATGGCTCTTCCCACACTTCTGTATGGTTCTGAGAATTTGACTTTAACGAAAGGCCAGGCCAGTTGCATCCAAGCAGCTGAAATGAGATTTCTCAGGCACGTGGCAGGGTATACTCTCCATCAACACAGAAGAAACACAGATATACGACAGGAACTGAATATTATGAGTATACTCGACAGGGTCGCCCAGTATCGGCTGAATTGGTGGTAACATCTTTGCCGAATGGATGACTGCCACATCCCCAAACAACTATGG
Source organism: Magicicada septendecula (assembly GCA_034769895.1). Taxonomy (NCBI): domain Eukaryota; kingdom Metazoa; phylum Arthropoda; class Insecta; order Hemiptera; family Cicadidae; genus Magicicada; species Magicicada septendecula. The sequence goes on along the minus strand of CM068368.1, from coordinate 80,126,378 downwards.
AACTATAAGCCGAGGGGATGGAGAGGTGTGGGATGTCTGAGGAAGCGCGCTGGAGTGACCAGCTCTAATCTTTGCCTATTTGAGACCGGAACAAACCACCCTTGGTTTAATCCGTGAAGATGATGATGATGATGAAGTATTAAAATGGAAGTCTAGTAAGTAAAAATGTTCACAGTAAGACAAAACATTTTTTTCAACATATAAAGTTCTGTTTCTATTTAATTTGTATAAACCATAAGTATATGTTGTAAGTCATTGTTGTAGTGTTTTATATAAAATACATAGGCTTATCTAAAATATAAAGTTCTGGTTAGCTAGGAGAATTTTAGTATTATGGGTGTCGTTGTATTTCATGTAATGTTTGAAAGACTGCTGAGAAGCTAAACAGATCAAACTGCTGAGTCTCACCTATCGTCTTCAACTAGTCATGGCCGAAAGCTAGACACTCTTGAACAACTGGAAATATACAAACACACGAAAATACATAAAAACGACATCCTAAACGAACAGACACAGTTCAAATCACACCCCACACACACAACATCGATCCTTCAAAAGTCGATACCGTAACCAAGAACAAGATGGTCAGTGCTCCCAGCGGCAGCCTCTGAAGAAGCTTTTTAAAAGCGAAAACTGGTTCAGGCTATAAGGTAAAACTTTTACGTATTTACCCATAATAAACTTTGTGCTCCAAGTCGGTAGTGATTTAATTATATTTAGTTAATTAATGGACACGTCATGGACAACGAAATCCAAAAATTGAACAGATGGATAAAATAGTTCCACCAGATCAACGAGTACCAAATGGATGATGGAATAAGGAAAAGAGCGAGGAGGAAGAAGAAATGGAACAAGAAATCCAACCCATTACTTCAAAAGAGGCTCTGTAAGCAATGAGGCTGGTACCTTTTTTTTTTTTTTTTTTTTTTTTTTTTTTTTTTTTTTTAAATAGTATCCAAGTCACTTTTTCACAATAATTTATTACCTTTTTTATCCGTCAGTGACTTCGTCGTTTTTTATCTAGACGCGTTTCGTGACATGTGTCACATCTTCAGTAGTCCTCGTCAAAAGTTAAAATTCACGTAAAACACATAAAAACACATTTGCACATATTTACAAAATTACAATGACGACACACACATAACACGATGTAACTACGGCTTCGCTGGACCGGTCCGACCGCGCGTGCAGTTGCCGAGCCACAAATTGAACTGAGTCAATCCTTATCACCAGTCATTACTGTCATGCGCGATTATATTTAGGGCTGTATCATATAGTGAATGAGATTGAAACCTTAATTGTTCGTTTAGTATACTGTTATTGTTGATATTCTTGTCTTTAAATGATTTATAAATCTCAAACTCCTCGAGAGCGTCCATTAACCTACCCTTACCGCATACATGGATTGCTTTGAAATTGGTATTGAAATCTGTGCAATTATGGTTATGCATCATTAGATGGCGCGCATAATTAGATTTGGTCTTGTCTAAATCATTCCTTGGTAGATGTTCTTTGTATCTTTTCAAGAAAGACCTGCCAGTTTGACCCAGATAGAAACAATCACAATCATCACATGACATCCTGTAAACACCTGTTTTCTCTTCTAACGGGAATGGTTGTTTTATGCGTAATAAATTAGATATATTATTATTTGTTTTAAACGCGACTTTTATATTGAATTTAGAGAACACATTGGATATAATGTTAGGTAATAGGCCACCGTACACTGTCGTTATATACTTTTTATTATTATTTTTATTATTGTTAACTTTATTATCATCGATGGTATTATGGTGGGATCTAGTTTTATATAGGTGTCGCTTAAGAAGTCTATCTATCATCGAACTCTTGTACCCATTCGCTACTGCTATGTGCCTTATTATATCCAATTCATCCTGAAAGTCCTTTTGGTTAAGTGGAATCGTTACCAACCTATGAACAAAACTGTTGTAAGCCGCCATTTTCTGACTATATGGGTGATGAGAATCGGCGTGTATTGTAATATCTGTAGTGGTGGGTTTCCTATATATTTTATATTGAAATTTATTAAGATACTTTGTAACAGTCAGGTCCAAAAAATTGAGTTTATTGTCAACCTCTGTTTCGAGGGTAAATTGTATGTTCTTGCTAAGGCTGTTCAAATAATGTTTCAATTTCTCTATCTGCCGTAGCGTGCCGTTAAAAATTATAAAGGTGTCGTCTACATATCGCGCATAGAATTTAATATTATTACAAAATTTGTTATTCTCTGAGAACATGTAAGTATTTTCGAAATGATGCAAGTATAAATCCGCCAGCAGTCCTGAAAGTGGCGAACCCATTGCGAGACCAAACTCTCCAAACTCTTGTAGGTAAAAATTATTATTAAAAGTGAAGTAATTCTGCTTCAACAGGACATTCAACAATAAAATTAACTCATCTATTTGTTTGTGATTCAGCTTCTCACTTTCAATGAGAAGATCTTTTACAATTGAAATTGTGTCATGAACCGGCACGTTTGTATATAAGTTAACTCTGTCAAATGAAGCGACTTTGTACGTAGGTAAGAGTTCGATATCCTGGACCCTTTTAATAAAGTCAATATTATTTTTTATGCTGTGATTGTTTTTTAAAACGATACTATTTTTAATAATATGATATAATTTCTTTGCCGTCTTATAGCCAGGTGCAGATGTGTAATTTATGAGGGGTCTGACAGGAATATTTGCCTTATGTATCTTCGGTAGTCCCGTGAGCTGCGGGGCGCGTGCATTCATTGGTTTTATATAACGGCGAACATTATCATCAAACAGACTACCGCAACGATTAATAATGCCATTTAGCTGTTTGACGTATTCATTGGTGGGGTCACTGTTCAATGTCCGAATGTTATTGTTATCTATAAATTCAAGTACTTTGTTATTATAGACCTGTATATCCAATATGACAATCGTGTTCCCCTTATCGGCTTTAGTGATCACGGCATTATTAGAAGTAAGTTTGTCTTTAATTTGTCCTAATATTTTGGTTTCTGTGGCATGTTTACGGTATGTTGTCAGTGGTTTATTATTAAGCTTAATACGTTTATTTAGTTTGACATTCATTAACGCACGTAATTCGTTTTGTATTTGATGGTCGGATACAGTTTTAATGGCTGCTTTCATATTGGCAATCTCATTGATAAAGCGGTTATTATTACGTAAGTTGGGTGGAATGTTATATTTTAAACCCTTGTTGAGTACGTCCAATTCTTCCTTATCAAAGACGATCGAAGTTTGATTAGATATGCGTGTGTAAAACTTATGTTTGTGCTCAATATTGATCTTACTATGTCCTTTGTTCGCTAAGTTTGAAAACTTCTTATTCTGGGTTATATATGTACTGTAAGTTATATCTGATGTATATTTATTCACATAATCTAAAATATTTTCGATTATAGCAGGATGGACGCTATCAAGTAATTGTAAATGTAATTTGTACAAGCGGTTATTCAGCATTAATTTCTTCCTATACAAGTATTTAATTTCCGATTTTACCCAGAAAAGTTCTGCATGTTCTTTAGTTTTTCTTGCAGTTGGTGAGGTATTATTAATGTATATCCTGGCGTACTTCGGAATCAGGTTATTTTCTAAGCATTTCTTATTGAATTTAATGTGCAAGTTAGTTTTAATAGTTTAATTTTAACGTTTTGGTATTTAAATACTATCGATGCCTGACTGGCTTCCATTTTATTTTGTTTTTATATAGTATCCAAGTCACTTTTTCACAATAATTTATTACCTTTTTTATCCGTCAGTGACTTCGTCGTTTTTTATCTAGACGCGTTTCGTGACATGTGTCACATCTTCAGTAGTCCTCGTCAAAAGTTAAAATTCACGTAAAACACATATGCACATATTTACAAAATTACAATGACGACACACACATAACACGATGTAACTACGGCTTCGCTTCGGTCGGACCGGTCTTGTATAGGAAGAAATTAATGCTGAATAACCGGTTGTACAAATTACATTTACAATTACTTGATAGCGTCCATCCTGCTATAATCGAAAATATTTTAGATTATGTGAATAAATATACATCAGATATAACTTACAGTACATATATAACCCAGAATAAGAAGTTTTCAAACTTAGCGAACAAAGGACATAGTAAGATCAATATTGAGCACAAACATAAGTTTTACACACGCATATCTAATCAAACTTCGATCGTCTTTGATAAGGAAGAATTGGACGTACTCAACAAGGGTTTAAAATATAACATTCCACCCAACTTACGTAATAATAACCGCTTTATCAATGAGATTGCCAACATGAAAGCAGCCATTAAAACTGTATCCGACCATCAAATACAAAACGAATTACGTGCGTTAATGAATGTCAAACTAAATAAACGTATTAAGCTTAATAAACCAATGACAACATACCGTAAACATGCCACAGAAACCAAAATATTAGGACAAATTAAAGACAAACTTACTTCTAATAATGCCGTGATCACTAAAGCCGATAAGGGGAACACGATTGTCATATTGGATATACAGGTCTATAATAACAAAGTACTTGAATTTATAGATAACAATAACATTCGGACATTGAACAGTGACCCCACCAATGAATACGTCAAACAGCTAAATGGCATTATTAATCGTTGCGGTAGTCTGTTTGATGATAATGTTCGCCGTTATATAAAACCAATGAATGCACGCGCCCCGCAGCTCACGGGACTACCGAAGATACATAAGGCAAATATTCCTGTCAGACCCCTCATAAATTACACATCTGCACCTGGCTATAAGACGGCAAAGAAATTATATCATATTATTAAAAATAGTATCGTTTTAAAAAACAATCACAGCATAAAAAATAATATTGACTTTATTAAAAGGGTCCAGGATATCGAACTCTTACCTACGTACAAAGTCGCTTCATTTGACATAGTTAACTTATATACAAACGTGCCGGTTCATGACACAATTTCAATTGTAAAAGATCTTCTCATTGAAAGTGAGAAGCTGAATCACAAACAAATAGATGAGTTAATTTTATTGTTGAATGTCCTGTTGAAGCAGAATCACTTCACTTTTAATAATAATTTTTACCTACAAGAGTTTGGTCTCGCAATGGGTTCGCCACTTTCAGGACTGCTGGCGGATTTATACTTGCATCATTTCGAAAATACTTACATGTTCTCAGAGAATAACAAATTTTGTAATAACATTAAATTCTATGCACGATATGTAGACGACACCTTTATAATTTTTAACGGCACGCTACGGCAGATAGAGAAATTGAAACATTATTTGAACAGCCTTAGCAAGAACATACAATTTACCCTCGAAACAGAGGTTGACAATAAACTCAATTTTTTGGACCTGACTGTTACAAAGTATCTTAATAAATTTCAATATAAAATATATAGGAAACCCACCACTACAGATATTACAATACACGCCGATTCTCATCACCCATATAGTCAGAAAATGGCGGCTTACAACAGTTTTGTTCATAGGTTGGTAACGATTCCACTTAACCAAAAGGACTTTCAGGATGAATTGGATATAATAAGGCACATAGCAGTAGCGAATGGGTACAAGAGTTCGATGTGTAACGAGCAAAAAATTTAAAATTTTTTAAATTTTCACCTCGACGGAGTGCGTTCACACGAGGCGGTGTCAACGACTTATAGTTGACGCAATAAATAAAGCGTAATGAGAAGATGTCAGAGCAGCGTCGCTAACTTGACAATAGAAAGACGTTAAGCTCAAACCAACTATAGAAATTGGTTGCACAAGATGACAGGGAAAGTTTAGTTCAGAATTATTGCTCTCTACCGCTGTAACAATGTGGGCGAGGACGTTCACACTCGTACTGAGAAACGTGGCAGATGTTCGACTAGGTTACGTCAGTATACGATAAACGACAAAAGAGTGAAACTATATGTTACAATGGAACGGATGCACTGCTCCTTAAGAAACAATACGAAGGCTGAGATCAGACAAAAACTCAAGTCATGTTACGCAGCTGGAGTTATCGTCTAAGTGACAGACAGAATTTACGAGTGGAAAGTTGGGGTGACTTCACCACTCAGCAGATGTCCAAAATTATTAATAGCTACAAAAAAGGGGTATAACATAGAACAATACGCCGGTAGAACCGAAAGTACAGATAATGGCAATCTAGAGGAACACTGAGTTTACTTCAGACAATAGGTTGATGGACAAGCGTCTAATAGCCGTAGTTTCTACGAAAAGGGTCAACGTTCGTCAGAGAAAAATCGGGGGATGCTAAGAACCTATCAGAAGCCAAAAGCCAGGGAGAAAACTGGTAGATAGGAGTGTTTCCATAGCAACAGAAACGAAGAACCTATCGGAAGAACTATGACGTAGGATCTTGACATAGTGGGACAAAATATTCCAAGAAAACTCAAAACTGACCAATCACGAAATGGAGTAGGCGTGAACAGCGCCAGGGACAAAATTTTGAGTAGGGACGAGTTAATAAAACTATCTGTCCAAGACGGAGGAGGCAGTCTTATCTCAAATTTTTCAAGTAGTACACTTTAAGTACGAGAAAGTTTTTTCTCAAATTTTTAAACAGTTCATTACAATTATTCGGAGCCAGTATATCTTAAATTTTCAAACAGTATACTCTAATTGTTCGGAGTTAGTTTTACTCTAAGTTCACAAGAGTACATTAATCGTGCGGAGAGTTACTCGAGTTCGGGAGTTAGTACGTTAACTCGTAACTTAAAAGACTTAGTAATATCTTCATGTCACGATAGTCAGACTTAGTAAACTTTTAAGAGTGAATTTCGAAGTGCGATGTAACGGACTTAGATAAGAATTATTCAAAGTGAACAATCAGATCGTTACACGAACAGATATCACCACATAAATAATATACTAAACAGTTGAACTTAATTCAGTGTTACTACACCTTATTAACACCATAATGAACATGAAACATTAAACTAAGTATTAAATCACATGAATATTTGATAAAGCAGCGATATAAGTGGAACTAGACATGTACATTAACGTTAAAAGGAACACACAACATACATCGTAAGATGAAGTATTTAATTGTACACTAAACATCAATTATTCCCATAAACCAACGCCAACGCGAGTGACCGGAAGAGTGTGTGTAAGTGACTGTGATAACAACAGCATTCAACGAAATGTGTCTCCATGCCATCTTCATCACCGGAACTAGACTTCACCAACGACTAATGGATATTTCATAAATCAAGTAACCATTATTTTAATCATTACTACTTAGTTACTTCTACTGACCTGATTCTTTCAAAGAATTCATCCCTGAGAAATTATTAATAAACGCAATGAATAAATCAGAAATTAAAACGTAATTAATAAATATATTAACAAAAGCTTATCTGGGATTAATAAACGCATTAATAAGTAGAATATGAATTGTTATATTATTTGATTTATATATGTATGTATGTTTTTCTTTGTTTCAGCATATATTAAAACATGAATTTCTTATAAAATATGTATGTATTTCAGGTACAGCGACGTATCATATGTACGATTATAATTTATTGTGAATGATAAATAAACTAGTACTTTAAGTTGATCCTATATATGCGTTTATTATTACCAAATACAACCCAGATATTAACTTAAAATTTGAAGGAAATATAAAGTAGAATTTTAAGAGTTTCTTTTGCTCAAATAAAGTAAATGAATTGACAACACTAATTTATTAAATGATATCAAGTATGTGTTTATGAATAATCAGAATAGTTATACATTGTATTAAATGGCTGCATAACGCGCGGCATGAAAGTAATCAATTAATGCAAGTAACTACATATTATCTATTGCAAATAAATGTAATAAAATATCATTATATTAATGACGCCCAAAGTACATAGGACGTTACAAATCAATTATATCGATTTGATATCATTATTAATATATAATATTCACATTGTACAAATGGCGCCCATCCGCACGGCATGATGCGTAGTAACAAAGATAGTTAAAACGTACAGCTTTGGCAAAGATCAGGCAGTAGAAGAAGTAGATAAAGTAGCGTTATAGAATTAGAAGTAAGATAAGTATTAGTGTTATAAGTCAGTTTGAATTATTACGCGTAGGAAGGCAAAAATGGCGAGCAATTCCGATAGCGTAGAATTCGACGTTAATAACCAGTTAGGTACGGTAAATACGGAAGATAATACTACACCTAGCGAACCAAGTAGCGCTGTAGAGAGTCCAGAAGATAGGGCGCGAGGACAGACATCAAAACCAGAAGATGTAAGTCTACAAATGTTGATGGAGTTCATCCGTCAACAGAGCGAAAAACAAGAAGAGAATATTAACAAATTAATTAGTGAGAAATTAGATAAGCAGAAAGAAGAACACAGTAGATTAATTAGCAAGAAACAAGAAGAAAGAAACAAATTAATTAGTGAAAAATTAGAAAAACAAAATGAAAAGCTCGACCAGCATAAGGAAGAGATTAAACGTCAGACAGCGGAACAAATTATGCAAATAAGGTCCGAGATACGTGAAGGTACGAATGCCTTGAAAGCGGATAAAAGCGAAGTCCAGAAGAAGCAGGAAGAAGTGGTGAATGAGAATTACGAAGATGTACGGAAAGTACGAGATACTGATAACGCTGTTGAGTTCACAGACGTGTCAGCTAATAAGAAAGTATCAACTGTGGGATCTAATGCGAATGTCATTAGCAAACCAAGGAAGAAGTGGATTAAGAAGAAAAATGACTTTGTTCCTTTGTATATGAGGAAGTGGGAAGAGGATGATCCAGACATGGATAGACTGTAAAAATTTACTACTACCAAGTAGAATGCATAAAAAGTACAAATTAATCAACACGGGAAGAGGTACTGCATCAGTGAATCCTATGATGAAGTATCCAGCTTGTGAAATAAGCGTAGATCGGCGAAGTAGTCGAGCCGCATCAATGAGAAGCATGAAGGGAAAGTTTAAAGTTGAAACAAATACCGCATGTTATAAAGCTGAAAACAAATTTACGCAAGCCATGGATGATGTGAAGCGGAAGGACATACAAGATCCGTATGCATATTCATAATGGACAAGAAACGTTATGAGAAAAAGGAGAAGAAAGAATTCTGCTAGACGACTTAAAAATGTTGTAAAGGGTTGTGAAAGTACTGAAAGGAGAGTCCGAGCACTCGAGGTAAGATTTCTTAGGAACTTAAGAAACAAAACTTTATTATGTAAGCACACGAGTGGTGAGCTGATTGTCGAACAACGGTGTTGTATACAGGCCTGGAAACGACGACAAAAGCAGAGCGGCGCGTGTTTACTTAGAGAAAGTTATTGGAAAAAACGGCAAAAACTACTCAATGTGTACGTAAACAATGGTAGTACTGCTGCGGAGGGTTGTCTAAGGCGAGGCAAGCGGTTTAACGCGTATATACCCGAGAAGGGTCGACAAAAGGGAAGGTGTGACACATTTCTCACTCACTCGCATAGAAAGAGACAGAGAATGGTCGTAAATCTTAGAAGCACAAGTGCGGCACATTGTACCAGAGTAACGGGAACAGCTGACCGGCTATTGGGAAAATATGTGACGCAGCCCCAAGGTCAAACACCTTACTGTTTATAAACAAAAATGCGTGCGTTAGTAACAGCACTATATTGACAGGACATACAAATATGTCATCACAAATATAATTTAAGAATGAATAAATGAAAACGTATTAAGAAGACGAACTTAAGAATGTTTGAAAATGTAATGATAAAATTAGATAATATTGAATAAAATACATTAAATACATTGGTTATATGAAAATGCATAAACCAAAGATGATAATTAGAGATGAATGTTGATGAATGAAGAGCAGGAGATTAATGAATAAAATTAACGATGACGAAAGCAAAATCCGCGGGAAATTTAATGCCAGACAGATGAAAAAATATCATGAGCCAGAAAATTGAAGATGAAGGAAGAGGAGGAAATTGAAGAATATATCATAATAAGTTAGCTGATGGTGATGAGTCATCTGCGTTAGGGTAATTGACGCGCTTATCTCATTCAAGCTGGCTTAACCAAGAAAATTGTGTACTCTAAATGTCAAACGTAACATAAGAGTTTACTTAGTTAATTAAGCACTAATTAAATGTTAGATAATAAGGGTGAATTAACGTTTTGAGTGACATTTTATGAAATATTGTAGTGAATACAAGGGACATTTTAGTTGCTATTACTTGATTCACATAGTAATAAATTATTGGGACAAAGTGAAAAAAAAAATAGGACACTTAAAATCAAATGAGTGATATTATTCAAAGAACTATATCGTAAATGAACTCTGTTAAAGTGAATGTATATAATTAATAGACTAGGATTGTAAATGATGCTAGAATGATGTAGATAACTCATTAGCAAAATGTATTACGTGTATGTATAAATTATCAAATAATATGAATATAATTACAACTAACGTAGCGAATATGTTAATTACCAATCTAATTTTAAATAACATTTCAAGAACAAAATTATTGGTAGGACTATTAGTACTGCACAAAATGTATACGTATAGGAGATTTCTCTGATGTCATGTAAAGCGTTACGTTAAACCGATTGATTGTTTGATAATATATTGCGAGAATAATATTTTAGAAAGTAAAAGGATTATTCAATTAATTAAATTAATTAATTGCTCATTGAATTTATGATTTGTCTTGTAATTAGAGAGATAAGGTATTTATATGTAAATACGATAATGTGAAATGCGTTCAGCCATCCCAAATAGCTAGCAATAAATTCAGAGATCCAATTAAAACTAAAAGGGGGTGCACCAATTGTAATATAAGTCTTTAAAAGTAGGTTATCATGTAATATCCTCCCCTGAGGAAGATGAACATGGCGAGGCGACGTACAGGGCGCAGAATTTGGATTTGAGTTGTTCCCTGAGGTCACATCGTCAAATCAAAATTGAGGACACTGTAACGAGCAAAAAATTTAAATTTTTTAAATTTTCACCTCGACGGAGTGCGTTCACACGAGGCGGTGTCAACGACTTATAGTTGACGCAATAAATAAAGCGTAATGAGAAGATGTCAGAGCAGCGTCGCTAACTTGACAATAGAAAGACGTTAAGCTCAAACCAACTATAGAAATTGGTTGCACAAGATGACAGGGAAAGTTTAGTTCAGAATTATTGCTCTCTACCGCTGTAACAATGTGGGCGAGGACGTTCACACTCGTACTGAGAAACGTGGCAGATGTTCGACTAGGTTACGTCAGTATACGATAAACGACAAAAGAGTGAAACTATATGTTACAATGGAACGGATGCACTGCTCCTTAAGAAACAATACGAAGGCTGAGATCAGACAAAAACTCAAGTCATGTTACGCAGCTGGAGTTATCGTCTAAGTGACAGACAGAATTTACGAGTGGAAAGTTGGGGTGACTTCACCACTCAGCAGATGTCCAAAATTATTAATAGCTACAAAAAAGGGGTATAACATAGAACAATACGCCGGTAGAACCGAAAGTACAGATAATGGCAATCTAGAGGAACACTGAGTTTACTTCAGACAATAGGTTGATGGACAAGCGTCTAATAGCCGTAGTTTCTACGAAAAGGGTCAACGTTCGTCAGAGAAAAATCGGGGGATGCTAAGAACCTATCAGAAGCCAAAAGCCAGGGAGAAAACTGGTAGATAGGAGTGTTTCCATAGCAACAGAAACGAAGAACCTATCGGAAGAACTATGACGTAGGATCTTGACATAGTGGGACAAAATATTCCAAGAAAACTCAAAACTGACCAATCACGAAATGGAGTAGGCGTGAACAGCGCCAGGGACAAAATTTTGAGTAGGGACGAGTTAATAAAACTATCTGTCCAAGACGGAGGAGGCAGTCTTATCTCAAATTTTTCAAGTAGTACACTTTAAGTACGAGAAAGTTTTTTCTCAAATTTTTAAACAGTTCATTACAATTATTCGGAGCCAGTATATCTTAAATTTTCAAACAGTATACTCTAATTGTTCGGAGTTAGTTTTACTCTAAGTTCACAAGAGTACATTAATCGTGCGGAGAGTTAACTCGAGTTCGGGAGTTAGTACGTTAACTCGTAACTTAAAAGACTTAGTAATATCTTCATGTCACGATAGTCAGACTTAGTAAACTTTTAAGAGTGAATTTCGAAGTGCGATGTAACGGACTTAGATAAGAATTATTCAAAGTGAACAATCAGATCGTTACACGAACAGATATCACCACATAAATAATATACTAAACAGTTGAACTTAATTCAGTGTTACTACACCTTATTAACACCATAATGAACATGAAACATTAAACTAAGTATTAAATCACATGAATATTTGATAAAGCAGCGATATAAGTGGAACTAGACATGTACATTAACGTTAAAAGGAACACACAACATACATCGTAAGATGAAGTATTTAATTGTACACTAAACATCAATTATTCCCATAAACCAACGCCAACGCGAGTGACCGGAAGAGTGTGTGTAAGTGATTGTGATAACAACAGCATTCAACGAAATGTGTCTCCATGCCATCTTCATCACCGGAACTAGACTTCACCAACGACTAATGGATATTTCATAAATCAAGTAACCATTATTTTAATCATTACTACTTAGTTACTTCTACTGACCTGATTCTTTCAAAGAATTCATCCCTGAGAAATTATTAATAAACGCAATGATAAATCAGAAATTAAAACGTAATTAATAAATATATTAACAAAAGCTTATCTGGGATTAATGAACGCATTAATAAGTAGAATATGAATTGTTATATTATTTGATTTATATATGTATGTATGTTTTTCTTTGTTTCAGCATATATTAAAACATGAATTTGTTCTTATAAAATATGTATGTATTTCAGGTACAGCGACGTATCATATGTACGATTATAATTTATTGTGAATGATAAATAAACTAGTACTTTAAGTTGATCCTATATATGCGTTTATTATTACCAAATACAACCCAGATATTAACTTAAAATTTGAAGGAAATATAAAGTAGAATTTTAAGAGTTTCTTTTGCTCAAATAAAGTAAATGAATTGACAACACTAATTTATTAAATGATATCAAGTATGTGTTTATGAATAATCAGAATAGTTATACATTGTATTAAATGGCTGCATAACGCGCGGCATGAAAGTAATCAATTAATGCAAGTAACTACATATTATCTATTGCAAATAAATGTAATAAAATATCATTATATTAATGACGCCCAAAGTACATAGGACGTTATAAATCAATTATATCGATTTGATATCATTATTAATATATAATATTCACATTGTAGATGATAGATAGACTTCTTAAGCGACACCTATATAAAACTAGATCCCACCATAATACCATCGATGATAATAAAGTTAACAATAATAAAAATAATAATAAAAAGTATATAACGACAGTGTACGGTGGCCTATTACCTAACATTATATCCAATGTGTTCTCTAAATTCAATATAAAAGTCGCATTTAAAACAAATAATAATATATCTAATTTATTACGCATAAAACAACCATTCCCGTTAGAAGAGAAAACAGGTGTTTACAGGATGTCATGTGATGATTGTGATTGTTTCTATCTGGGTCAAACTGGCAGGTCTTTCTTGAAAAGATACAAAGAACATCTACCAAGGAATGATTTAGACAAGACCAAATCTAATTATGCGCGCCATCTAATGATGCATAACCATAATTGCACAGATTTCAATACCAATTTCAAAGCAATCCATGTATGCGGTAAGGGTAGGTTAATGGACGCTCTCGAGGAGTTTGAGATTTATAAATCATTTAAAGACAAGAATATCAACAATAACAGTATACTAAACGAACAATTAAGGTTTCAATCTCATTCACTATATGATACAGCCCTAAATATAATCGCGCATGACGGTAATGACTGGTGATAAGGATTGACTCAGTTCAATTTGTGGCTCGGCAACTGCACGCGCGGTCGGACCGGTCCAGCGAAGCCGTAGTTACATCGTGTTATGTGTGTGTCGTCATTGTAATTTTGTAAATATGTGCAAATGTGTTTTTATGTGTTTTACGTAAATTTTAACTTTTGACGAGGACTACTGAAGATGTGACACATGTCACGAAACGCGTCTAGATAAAAAACGACGAAGTCACTGACGGATAAAAAAGGTAATAAATTACTATTTTAGATGCCACGATATCAACACTTCATTGCAGCAAAAAGTAATAAGTATTGAAAATGAGACTTAAGATGATTATTACAAAACAAGATAAACAAACACAAATCACAAATTATTTTAGAAGTGAGTAAAAATTTTAAACAATGAATAGTGTGAAATCTAACTGACAATTTTTATGAAAAATAACTGCTCGTAAATAAATTGATTATTATTGGAAGTTTTTTTAGTGCAATATAAGGAAGAAGTGTTTTTAAATTTATTCTTAATAAAGTGAGAGGGCTTACGTAGTAGTGTGCTTAATTCGTGTTTGTTCTCTCCAAAAGACTTTCTGGACAGAAATTGTTAAGTTTATTTACTTTTCTTTGATTGATTATTACCACCATTTCTGTTATATAAAAAATAGAAAACAGTTTTAAATATGTTTGAATTTGGCTTTTTTATTTTAATTGTTTCTGCAGTATAGTTTTACACCAGATAGGAAAAACAATTAAAATAAATTTATGCTACACTCACTTGTTGCACACACCACTAGTCACTGTGACACCAATTAGCGCTTTCGAACGTACCCGTTCATCATCAGATCGTAACTGCCACCCACGGGGTCTGCCACCCATTCAGAACTGATGATGAACGGGTACGTTCGAAAGCGCTAATCGGTGTCACAGTGACTAGTGGTGTGTGCAACAAGTGAGTGTAGCATAAATTATTTAACCACTAATAAAATTTGTAGTTTAATTAAAATAAAAAAGCCAAATTCAAACCAAGTCAAGCCAAGTCAATTTACTAACTTGCCCAGCAATATAATTTCTCTATAATGAAAATATACCTTGAATTTTGTTATACAGAGCTTTTACCGTGCTTAAATAATACAAAATTTTAAATTTTAAAGACTGAAAATATCATCCAAGTGTAGGAGGGAGCATGTAAGTGTAGAGACAGCAGATGTAGATTAGAGTGGTGTAGCTATAGGAGATATTAATATGTGATCATCTGTAGTAATGGTGATATAATGAATTCAGCATATATATCTCTTATTAATTGTGAAAAGTGGATACACTGTATCTCAGGAATTACTTTGGAATTATAGTACACGCATAGTCTGGTCAATAAATAAAAAGTCTGGAGTTGCTTCGTTGGAACTGAATACGTTATTATAACTGTAATCTGAGTTTGTCCTGAGATTGTTACAAACCATTACTCAATAATATAAAATCCGAACTCAAAACATAAACTTTAAAGAGTTGGTTTACACGCTTACTTAACTTAACTTAATTAAACTCATAAATAGACGACATGTTTTAGTTTATCTGCAGAAAGATTTTTGCAATAATTTTTAACTGTTAATGTACACTTACACAATACATCTGCAGACAGCCAGAGTCATGGAATGTCTTGCTGCTACAATATAATCCGCAGGTACTCATGGTTCTGTGCAATCATATACCTCAGGATTGCTCATATGGATGTTCAAGGAGCAATACTGACTGCACACTTAAGCTTTTTTCATAGTGTTAATTAACCCTCACACCTCACCCTTATATTTTATACTTTTGCACCTCACGCTGGGGTTCTCTGGACCCCAAAAAAAAAATATATAATTTTGCATTAAAAAATGTTAATTAACTATTTTTTATAATTGGAGATTAATTTTAATCTAGTTTTCAATAAGTAAATCAACCTTCTCAGGTTGAGGAAAACCTGACCTTCGGCAACCACTTAAAAATTAACACAAATTTTTGTAAAAAAAGTTAGCTGTTTTTATTTTGAAATAAATGACACAACATATCTAACTGTGATAAAAAATTCTTTTTTTGTTTAAGTATACACTAGAAAAAATATTAAAATATCTCAGTACTGTAAACAAACACATTACTTTATTTAACGCACTCACTACACATCAGTACTCACATAGGAGTGAACTTGATAAAAACTCGAATCATCTTTGTGTCATACTAGATCTATACAATGACCTTTCAAATTTTATTGACCATAGTTTTCCTAGGCTAACATAAACATCCTATTTGACACTGGACAAATAAAGAAGTGCCAAAAAGGCTCTTATTTCAGAAGAATCATTACTGTTAAGGTACCTCTGTCAGTGAATTACTGTTGAAATCTTACTCTGTACTTCTTAAATTTTTTTTACGGCTGGCGTCGCCTCTCGCATCCTAGCTTCCACAAGTGCCGGTCTAAACTGTCCTGTTCTCTAAGTCCTCTTGCATTCATTGCATCTTCGATGTTCATTTTCCATGAATGTTTAGGTCTTTCTTTTTTCTTCTAGAGGGTAGAGTCCATTCATATACCTTCCTTGGCCAACTCACATCAGACATTCTTTTTAGGTGTCCAAACCAATTCAGTCTTCTTGCTTCTATTGTTTCTATAATGTCAAGGTCAATTCCCACTGCTTGTCTTATCTCTACATTTCTCACTCTATCTAGTCTTGTTAGGCTAAAGCACCTCTGCCAGTAATCCATCTCCATAGCTCTTATTATGGATTTATTTCTGTTATTAATTTCCCACAGTTCTGCTCCATATAGGCCTATACTTTCGATTATAGTTTTATGAACCTGCCACCAGACAATCTTTAGGTAAAGTGGGTGTAATGTCTCCTTCACTGCATTCAGGTTCTTCTGTACCTAAAGGCCCTTGTGATCAATGAAACCAGGATCATCATCAGAGCTGTCACTACCAAAATTATCTTCTGATTCGCCTTTCAACATTTCTATGCGTATCTGATCTTCAGTTAAATAACGCAAAGCCATATCAAAACAGATTATTTCTAAATAAATTTTCTAGACAAAATACTAACAAAAAGTTTGTAAATGTCTATAAAAACAACTCTCAGAACAGATATTGCACTGCACAAAAAGAATACGCGAACCTCACAGTGGGGTTCAGAGAACCCCAAACGAATTTTAAACACTCACTACTCAATTGCTCAAGGTTAAGTGGCTGAAAATTGGTTGCAGCTGAGATGAGAATAATAATACTAGAATGGAATACAAAAAATTCCTACTCCATGTTACAGTTAATAAGAGAGAATTTCAAAAACAAAAATCTGCTGGGGTCTACTAGACCCCACGGTGAGCTGCTAGGGTTAAGTTGAAGTTTTACACAAAGATTATATAGATTTAGAAAAAACTGTACACTCTTCATGACATATCTGAACAGTTCATAGTTCTGATGCTAACAAATGCTTATGACTCATAAAGCATTGTCACAAATCTTTGAATTTTCAAACTGTTAAGCGCATCTCAGAGAATTTCTTACAGAAAAGGAGAACATTATTGTTTTAGGCTAGATGTACACCTACATATTGACTTGTATTACTTTGATGATAACAATCAATTATGAACATAGAATACAGAATTATTATCATTTATTGTACATAGATAATACAGGAAATTTAATCTTATTATTTTTACTACACTACTCTGTTCCCACAGTGGTCAGTCCTGATAGTGACTCTTTGAAATCCTCTTTTAAGAGTCAGCACTTCTGCTTATAGATGCTATATGAATCTCATGCCTACATTGTCAATTAAATCCTTGAATTAGTAGTGATCATCAATCAGTAAATGTTTAGCTATAAAAGGTTTAGCGAGGATCAGTCAATCAGTATCAACATAATTTGTACATTATCAGTGTCGATGTTTCAACAAAAATAATATAAAAATTGTGTCTGTACTTACTGACTGATCCTCGCCAAACTTTCCATCGCTAAACATTTATTATCAATTAATTTAATTGACTAACATGCCTAAGACAAGACCTTCTTATGCAGTGTATCCTCTCAAAGTTCCCTTAGTGTTACAGGAAGCCTTTAAAACATAAGCGATAAATTCTATCCTTCTATTAAATCTACCCTTATGTGGAATGCTTTTATATCTTTCTTTATTACAAACTGCTATGTTTACTGCTACTGTTTTATGTTAACCATAACTGATTCCTCTGAGACAGAATTATACAGGGTGCGTCAGCTAAATCCGAACAAAACAAACAGTTTATTAAAACGCTTGTTTATTCATTAAAAAGTTACACTTACAAAAAACTTTTTTTTGTACATTGTTTAAGAGATCCTTCCTGAGTTCTATTATTCAATGTAACCCCCGTTTGCTGCGATAACTACCTCGACTCTCTTCAACTGCTCCTTGTCCAAATCCGAGAGTGCTGCCTCAATACTGGGCCTGAAGGGTTGTCACGTTGGGGAGCCTGGACTTGTTGGACACCCTTTCAATAACGCCCCAAACTTAATAATTACGGAGGTTTAAATCAGGACTATTGGGAGGCCAGAATGCCTTACAACAGAATGCATCCACGTTACTGGAAAGCCAGTTTTGCACTAAATGGTTTCTGTGAGCCGATGCACCATCCTGTTCAAAGATGTATGGTGTCCCGGAGGCCACAGTTTACATCCATAGCTTCACTACAGTTCCCAGAATCTGGAGGTAAACCTCCATCGTGATGATTTATCCCTTTTTAAAGAAATGTGGCGGCATGACATCACCTTCACTGGAGACGACGCTTAAGACGTGGACACCTGTCGGCCGGAAACTTTCATCCTGGCTAATATAGGGACATCCTTGGGGTCATGCGCAAGCCAACGGTCACTCCTCTGGTTCATATTTGTATCAATAGTCAAAATCTTCTCATCAGAAAAATAACTGAGGCCACCCCAAGCTTCATGCCTCAATAAATAAAGAAGCAAACTGCAGCAGGCAACTCTCTTGGCCTTGGCAGCCTCAGACATCATTTGTTGTACCTTGAGCACATAAGACATGTATCTCAGGTCCTTTTCTGCAATTCAATGCATGGTGGCCTCACTCACCCCAAGTGTACTGAACAATTTACGAAGTGGCACCCCTGCGTCTTCTGAAATGAGCTCTTGATCCCTTTGGATGACACTTGGAGTCCCTAGTCTTCTCTCTCGAATGACTTTGCCTTGCTGGGCTAGCAGAACCTACTATGGACCTCTCCGCATCTGCATACTTTTGTGCGATATCATGAATGGTCGATCTCGGGTACCCAAAGATGCGAATAATTTCAGGCCGTAAACACCCGGCACAAAGCGCTTCAGTTACTGCTGCTCGTTGATTATATTCCACACTCGATCTCACAAACTCACCCATTTTGAAGTTATACACGTCTTACACATCAGCTGGCTTACGTAAACGCCAATAATTAACTACTGCTGAAATCAAATTTAACAGGAAATTGAAACTGAATTTTGTCCGGATTTAGCTGACGCACCCTATATACGTCTTTAATACAGAAGTATTAACATGTTTAATACCGGTATTATAAAATGTTAACGTTTATTATGATAATTAAGATTTTTAAACATTATGACGTCACAAAGAAATGCCATGTGATCAGTTGTGTTGGCATTTTTAAACTGCATGTTTGTAAAATATAAATGGTTGTAAACACAGAAAGTTTATATTTACATTAACAAGGCTGAAAACAATTTTAAGGACAATACAAAGTTATAGATAAAGAGGAATTTATTCAGTATTCCGATAACAGTGCCACATTACAATAGTATGGTCTACTGATTACTACTGGATCGTGTTTCATAATGATTCATTCATACAGTCTCACCATTTATCATTTTTAAGAATGTTACGCAGACATCTAGCTACTCATAATACTAGATGCATAGACTATTATCTTCACCTGCATAGAAAGAATTTTATCTTCCATTTTGCTATCAGAGTGTCAATTTAAATCAATTCAGTTCGTTATTAAAAGAAAAAAGAAAATACTAAACCAGTTTGTCATTTTATTTATTACTAATACGTATTTGAAAAGTGGTATGCTAAAAACATAATTTTTGTTGATACTTAATATTATGCCACTTTATTGTTCAGACCATATGTAAACACACACACACACACACACACACACACACACACACACACACACACACACACACACACACACACACACACACACACACACACACACACACACACACACACACACACACACACACACACACACACACACACACACACACACACACACACACACACACACACACACACACACAAGATTATTATTATACAAGATTACATTTTATTGTTTTTAATTTACATTTATGTTCCATAGTATCATACAAGACTATGGGCTACAGATGTCTGCTACAAAATCTAAAACGGTGGCAGGTATCCTATAAGAACTAAGATAGCCTAGTCGTGAATTATCAAATTTTGGATAAGGTTAGTCATTTTAATTATCTGGGTTGTGATATCTCCCATTGAACCAATATTTATTGGGATATTGGGATAATAAGCTAATGAAATTTAGACGCATCTGTGGAATGATTCATAGGTACTTGAAAAATAAAACACGGAATGATACCTGAATAACATTTTACAAAACCGTGGCTGTTCCCACACTCCTGTATGATGCTAGTATGCTAGTGAGACGTCCACTCTTTGTAAAAGGGACGTACAGAGGATTCAGGCAGATGAAATGAAATTGTTAAGAGGGACACAAGGTTGTTCTCTCCTAAAGCGTAAAAGAAATGAGGATATGAGACGTGAATTAAACATTGTATCGTTGCAACAGAAGACTGAAGACCACAGAAGGAGATGGTGTGAACACTTGAACCGCATGGCTGATATCCATCTACCCATGGTTGGATTGGGTTATCACCCTACTGGGAACAGAGATGTTGGTAGACTGAGAAGGAGATGGGTTCTGAAACAGGTCTAGGACCTAATCCTTGGAGTGGTCATAAAGATGATGACGATGATGATGTTTTTTATTTACACTGTTTCAACAATTTTATAATGTACTGTTGTACTGTCATCATCAGAATTATTTAATTTTAATATAAAATATCGGTATGGAGAACCATACATGACTTCCATATTCTAAGATTTATAATCTGAAATATGCTTGCCTGCCAAGCACGATATATTTTCTAATATATACATAATTTACATTAAAATGAAAAAATTATAATTTTATTGCCTGGCAACAAAATTATTTTATTTTCAACAATTACCATTGTTTGAAAAAGTTTAAATGAATTTTCAAGTACTTTACTCTTGTTAAAACGTAAAAGGTTGCAGGTAAACTACCCCTTCCCCTTAACCGATCTTCACCAAAATCTAATTGCCTTGAGTCCTCTACAATTCACTGATGTATGCAAAAAATTATTTGATTCTGTTTGAATTTGCGGCAGTTATCGTTTGCCATAGAAAATACGCTTGATAAAAAACGTTGCAGGTAAACTACCCCTTCCCCTCAACCGATCTTCACCAAAAACAATAGGTCTTGAGTACTCTACAAATCAGGGCTGTATGCAGAAAATTATTTGATTCTGTTTGAATTTGCGGCTGTTATCGTTTGCCATAGAAAATAACCTTGTTAAAAAAACGTTGTAGGTAAACTACCCCTTTCCCTTAACCGATCTTCACCAAAAACAATAGGTCTTGAGAACTCTACAATTTAGGGCTGTATGCAAATAATCTTTTGATTCTGTTTGAATTTGCGGCTGTTATCGTTTGCCATAGGAAATACCCTTGTTAAAACATAAAACGTTACAGGTAAACTACCCCTTTCCCTTAACCGATCTTCACCAAAAACAATAGGTCTTGAGAACTCTACAATTCAGGGCTGTATGCGAAACATTATTTGATTCTGTTTGAATTTGCGGCTGTTATCGTTTGCCAAAAAAAAAAAAATCTACAGACACACAGACACACACACACACACACACACAGACACTTTTCGGAAAACGACTTTTTTTCATGTTTTGAGTGTAGTAGAATCAGAATCTGCAATAATCTCGAACACGATTTTTTTTGCCATCACCATACTTCCATTCCTTAAGGAATATGGAAGTAAAAACAATAAAAATTTTTAAAAATCTTGTATACAAAAAATATAAAGTGAGCCTATTATTATTTATACAAAGTAGAAGAACAATAATAATTTTATGTTATGTATATGTATAGGTCTTTATATTTTCTGAATATAATGATATGTTCACACTTTTCCTACTGTTTCCTATATGTAGCAGTAACACTTTGCCTTTGCTCATTCGATACCAAAATTCTACTTAACAGTAAATAGCAAACATACGGAGGTTTTCTGAGAAATATTTCTGAAAGCAGAGGCCCCTCATGAATTGTCTCAAACACTAACTAAGAATCAGATAATACATAGTAACAAATTATAAGAATCAGTTGCTAAGTAACAACTGTTTATTAAACAACAAGAGGGTTCCAATCAATGGCCAGTTGTTAGGGACTAACTGTTATGGAACAACTGACTGATAGGTAACAGTATATTCTTGGAGTAAAGTTCCTGGGAGATGGCAATGGCACAGAAGTCTACAGGATGGAAGAAGTGGCGGCTGATGCTATAGCTGCAGCATTGCACAACCATCAATATAGAATAACTAAACTACAAAATAATATACGAAAACATTAAGCAGCTAAAAGTATCATAAATTTCAACGGAGAGCGTATTAGATCCTACGTGGTAATATTCACGTACAATTCAAATGTGGCGCGCAGGCTGGTGGTTGTATGCCGTTTGCAACCTGAACAGTATATGGCAGAGCTTACTACACACACATATGGGGGACGTCATGTGCTACTCTTCACAACTGCCCTATGTTCCCAATGTTGGCTAGGCGGTTGCAAAGCGTTTTGCAATGCTCCACTAGTAGCCCTGTAGAGCAACTTTGTGTCATGAAATCTGCACAGCCTTCTTGATTTATAAGTTATGTCAGGTTTAGTGTTTACGTTGGTTCAATGTAAACATTATCCATTGTTCGAGGTTATAAAATTATACTAATAATTTTGTATAACTGTGATTATGATACTTTAATGTCTTTTAACCGATCTCCCATCCAATCAACCAGCTACTGCACCACCAAAAGTTTGAACCACCAGCTGCCACTGGATGGAAGAAAGCTCCCAAGTATTGGAAGGTGTGTCAGGGAGGAGGATCTCCAGGAAAAATAGCCTACTACAGGATAGCCCATACGAATATATGGGAATAATTTCTATCCCAAAGAAAGTCTCCCTGACATTAGCTTTAAGAGATTTATTTTCTAGCAGGTCGCGTCGGAAGTGTTCAAAATTCTAAGGGGATTCTCCAGTCTAAAGAGTTATATACAGAGTGTTTCTTAAGAAGAACAAAAGTCCTCAGGGAAAAGAGGGTTTCCACAGCTGCTTCCTAACAACTTAATTCTCCTAGCTCCCTCCTATTCTGTATTCAGTATCATGAACAATGCTGTACTGGTCCAGGCAATATGTAGTTAAATTCTGAGAATACAATAAAATGTGCAACAAGCAAAACAGAAATGTAGTAGCTTTTAAGTATTGCTTTGTTTAAAAACTAAACCTGTTTTCTTTACTGAATTAGGTTCCTCTATGAATATACAATTCATTAATTCCAAATTAATTTACTTTTATGATAAGATTATGTGTTTGGAAATATCTCTAAAAGAAATAAAAAAATTATTAACATTTAGCCTATGTCGAAAGTTAAACAGGCAAATAATCTATCTTATGTATAATTACATGATACAATATCAGAAAACAATTAATGCCATAGCACAAGTTAATTTTTTAAATTGAATTCTACAGATGTTTGAGATATTCTGTGTTTGAATGAATACAATATTCATTCTCAAGCATATAAAATTGTAATCAGACACATATGAATGAACATAATATTACAAACAAAATTATTTACTGGTGTATGTGATTTTGTTGAGATTATGGAGATGTTCATTATTATTAATGGAAGATTAAACATAGCACGTGTTAATTTGGTTCACTGTTTTTGTCCACGATCTGAACACAATGTATTTATAAAATACAGTAATTAACATACCCCAAACCAGCTTTGTAGTTTTGTAGTCTGATTGGGACTACATCACTACTGATAACTTCCATAATATTTTACATTACTATTAAACTTTTATAATTGATATTTACAATCATATCTATATATATAAAAATGGATGTTGGTATATATATATATATGTATGTATGTATGTTTGAGATTTATAGACTCCGACACCGTTTGACCGATCACCATGAAAGTTGGCACATATAAGTATTTTTTCATGGAGAAGGTTTTTATACTATCCACTTTGTTGTAACTCGCCAAAGGGGGGTGAAGTGGGGTGAAAAGGGTTAAAAGCGAAATCACGAAATCTCAGGGACTATAAAGCCTACAAACTTGAAATTTGGCATGTAGGTTCCTTATAGGGTATAGCCAGCCGCTAAGAAAGTATTCTTGGAAATTCCACCCCTAAGGGGGTGAAACGGGGGACGAAAGTTTGTCTGAAAGTTCGTGATTATTGAAGTTAAAATGTGAAATTGGTATTTAGGCGTTCGTTTAAAAATAAAAGTTTTCTGTTTCAACCCTTTTGGAAATTCATCCCCTAAGGGGGTACCCTAAGGTGAAATGGGGGGTGAAATGGGATGAAAAAAGTTAAAAGCGAAATTACGAAAATTCAGGGACTATAAAGCCTACAAACTTGAAATTTGGCGTGTAGGTTCCTTATAGGGTGTAGGCAGCCCCTAAGACAGTATTTTTGGAAATTCCACCCCTAAGGGGGTAAAACGAGGGACGAAAGTTTGGAAGAAATTTCGTGATTTTTGAAGTTAGAAATGTTAAACTGGTATTTAGGCATTCGGTTAAAAATAAAAGTTTTCTGTTTCAGCCTTTTTGGAAATTCATCCCCTAAGGGGGTTAAATACGGGGGACGAAAGTTTGTATGAAAGTTCGTGATATAGACTCCGACACCGCTTGACCGATCACCATGAAAGTTGGCACATATAAGTATTTTTTCATGGAGAAGGTTTTTATGCTGTCCACTTTGTTGTAACTCGCCACTAGATGGCGCTGCAGCGCATCAACTTCTGCACCGTTCAACCAACCGAACGCCATGAAAATTGGTATACACAGGTATTTCAGCACAGAGAATATTTTCGCGCTAACCTTTATATTGTCATCAATCCTCAATAATATTGTCCTCAATCCTCAATAATAACAAATAGTGATTGTGACTGTGATTATTAATTGGTGAGTGAGTTTCAAATGGAATACCATTTCCATTCGAATTGTGTTGAGTGTTGGACGTCGATATGCATAACCATTGTTCATCTGGAGTGGCAACTGTATTGAAAACATGCCAACTCATTATTTGGGATGAATGTACCATGGCCCATAAAAAAGGACTTGAGGCACTTTATCGTATTCTGCGAGATTTTCGAAGCGATCAACGTCCAATGGGCGGAGCTCTGATACTGCTCGCCGGTGATTTCCATCAAACTTTGCCCGTCATTCCAAGATCAACACCAGCAGACGAGCTGAACGCATGCCTGAAGAATTCGGCTCTCTGGAGACATGTGAAGAAAATTACACTGTCGACCAATATGCGTGTGCTTTTACTTGGACATGTTTCTGCACAAACATTTGCCAAGCAACTTTTGGATATGGGCGACGGCAAACTTCTGGTTGATCCTGCAACACAGGAGATATCGTTCCCACCGAACTTCTGTCATCAGTTGAAGATCTTGAAAAGAAGGTTTTCCCGAACATCGCCAACAACTTCAGGAATCACGATTGGCTTTGCGAGCGAGCTATCTTAGCTCCAAAAAATGATGACGTCAATCGAATCAATAATAAGATTCAATTGAAAATTCCTGGTGCGGTTACGGAATACAAATCCATTGACACAGTTACAGAAGAGGATCAAGCTGTTAATTATCCAGTCGAATTTCTCAATTCATTGGAGCCTCCTGGAATGCCACCGCACATATTGACCTTGAAAGTTGGCTCACCAATACTGCTCCTTTGGAATCTGAACACGCCAAAGTTGTGCAACGGAACCAGACTTTCCGTGAAAAAACTGATGCCTAATGTGATTGAAGCAACAATAATTAACGGCAAATGTAAAGGAGAAGATGTGCTGATTCCGCGCATTCCAATAATTCCCACTGATTTGCCCTTCACATTCAAACGACTACACTTTCCTGTGCGTCTTGCTTTCGCAATGACAATCAACAAAGCTCAAGGGCAGTCGCTGTGCGTTGCCGGATTAAATTTAGAAAATCCATGTTTTTCTCATGGTCAACTATATGTTCCTTGCTCCAGAGTAGGAAATCCAGAAACTCTGTACATCTATACACCAAATCAGAAAACCAAAAATATTGTTTATCCACTTGCGTTACGCTAGATGTTAGTATTAGTTTCAATTATTTTAAGTTAGTTCAATTATATAGCGAATTGAATAGTCAAAAATATTGTTCATTCACGTGAATTATTCATAAAGATTTATATAGTTCATCATCTATTTATACCAATAAAAATAATGGAATTTCATCAGTATGAGTCATCTTTCATTTTTCCACAATGCATTATAGATTCTAGATTACATACAGACCATCCATTATTATATATATATAAATATACACAGGCAGGAAAACGTCAGCCGGGTTCTGCTAGTAACTTATAATTTAATTTTTTGTAATAAGTTACTATTGTAATATGACAAATGAAAATGCCACACACTTTTTGTAGTCTTCTAAATGTAATATAAAATAACTTGGAACAAAGAAGACTAGGATAAGAATTTAAAAGTAACTTCAAATGTCAGTAAATGATGGATTATACCCTGATATTTCTACTTCTGTCTGTACATACTGGGTATATATTTACCAAGAATGAATAATCTAGAGGCTTAGCAGAGTAGTGGCTACTACCCACAGGTCATGGGTTTGATTCCTGGACGCACTATAAAATCGAGGTAGATTTTTGTGTCCCCACATGTAGTATGAAGTGAGTACCTACCTAGGATAACCAATTCTGAGGTAATAATCAGTGGCTAAAGCGTAGTGCTGGCCACACTACCATCCCTATATATCAAACACATATCTAACAGGCAGCATACCATGTCAACTCCTTAAGGGGACCAGGTCGTAAAGACTTGTTCCATGTTAATTAAATGGAAGTGTCGCTTATCAGTTAGGTACACATATTTCAAAGACCGTTCAAGATATTTTTATGAACCTTTTTTCGGCTGAAAGATAAATATATAGAACATATCGTAGACCTAATTAAATACATGTACTGATAAAAGAACACTTTGGGTGATTTTTCAACTATAGTGCTTAAAAAAAAAATGTTTACTTCTTTTTAAAAACATACTAAATATTTACACAAGGCATCGTACACAATTGTTGGTCTATTATAATAAGTGTTATGAAACAATCATATTAAAAAAAATTCAAGTCTCTAGCACATTCCAGTACAAAGTAAACATGAAAAAATGGAGTTACGTAAAAACCGCATTGAAAGTTTTGTAATATTTTATTCAAATGCACCTGCACTACATCATTACTCTTATCTCTCTTTCTTTTTAGCTGCCTTTCATTTACTCTGTTTTCCATACTCCTTTCCAGAACACTCTTATTTGCTTCCTCAATTCTCATTTTTATAGCTAATAATATTATTATAAAATATTGAAATGTTTATTTGAAGTAGGTCAATGACATCGTGCTGGGTGACTTCACATGAAATAAACATATAAGATGATATAAAAAAATGTTTGGTATAACAATACATATATCATTTTAAACAGGAAGAAAACGAGAATTTTTTAATGCTAAAAACTAAAAATCGATTTTTTTGAACTTTTTCATGACTTGGTCCCCTTAACTACTTTAGTGGTTCAAAAAGGAGCCATTATTATTTGTGAATTATCTGAGAACTAGCATTACCTCCTCTTGGTTGCTTTGTTCCAAACAATAAAATGCGAATTCACAATTTACACAGTTCTATGACAGAACTGAGATTACAATATAATGATTCCTTCTATAGTATTTTAAAAAGAATCAGCTCAGGAGCGTATTTACTGGGGGGGGGACGGCACTGGACCATCCCCCCAGGGGGTCGAAAGTTGACAAGAATTTTTTTAATCTCTTAATTTGTAAGCTGTTTTCTTAATTTCTCAGCCGTGTGCGCTAATACAGTAGTAAACCTTTTTCAAATATAGGTTCACAAACACGTTTATTACACAGTATTTGTGTGTACATTGAAATATGAAATATAGTAAAATCAAGTAAGTCAATTAAGTATAATCTTATAAACAATGTGTCAGTTGAGCATTTTTTTTTTAGGCCTACTATGTTATTTCTTTAATGCGATTGATTTCAGTACGTTATTACAAGTTTTCCTGCCACTTTAAAGATTGTAATATTGATTAGTCTTAACTTGTTTTTCTTTTTGTATGAAACCAACTCGACTGGACCCCCCAGACCAAATTCTAGATTCACTACTGAAACAGCTATAAATTTTTGCTTGTTTCATGGCCACATACTTGATACTAATTAATGTAAATTAGCACATTAATGCAAATGCCTAATAAAGTACAATAAATATTTACCAAAACACAGTGTGATCAACCTGTAAAATCATACCTCAAAGTTCATGTGTCAGTTAGTGTACCATACTACACTAACATACTTCAAAACATGTAGTGAAAAAAGATCTTTAAACTGGTCTGTTATGCTTCATTTACAAAACTTTACAAATATACAATTTGGAATCTAGATAATAAAACAAGTGTATTTCCATGGCAGCTGTTGTGCTTCACACCATCTCTATGCTCATCACATACGTTCATTAATATTCATTGAAGACTAAACACAACATACTTCACTGAGGCACATGATCACACTTTCCACTGCACATTTACCTTGTTGTTTCTCGAAGATTGGAAAGACGTAAGCCCTTGAAGAGCTTCACGTTGTTATCCACTTGCATTTATCATTCCCTACTAGATTATTGTTCTTTTTGTAGCAACTTGAAAATGAGGCAGTATCTGATGGCCTGGTTGCTGAATTAAACAATCTTTCACAAGTTTATTATAAGCAATAAAGTACTGCAACAGTACAAATGTATAGGGTACCGTGCATTGCACAATTAGTTAAGATAATTAATATAATTTAAATAAATAATCCATATTGTTAGTAATAATAATTCAGCTTTCAATCTGAACTGTAAAGTGAACAACAAATTTGCATGCTTGGACAGGTGGGTCACGCCACTCAGCTGTGTCTGTGTGTACACGTGTATTGTGTGTGTGTGTGTGTGTGTGTGTGTGTGTGTGTGTGTGTGTGTGTGTGTGTGTGTGTGTGTGTGAGAGAGAGAGAGAGAGAGAGAGAGAGAGAGAGAGAGAGAGAGAGAGAGAGAGAGAGAGAGAGAGAGAGAGAGAGAGAGAGAGAGGCCAGTTGATTCCTGTCAAGTGTCACCCCTAAATAAACGCTATTAATTATATGAATTATTTAAATGGTGATAAGTGTAGATGAAATATCACAAAACCAAATACGCCACAGTGTGTATAATATAAAGATGCACGTGTGTATGAAAGATGGTGCGAAAATAATAAAAAGTGCGAATACAGTGGAAATAAACATAAATAAAACCCATAATAATTAAGATAACGAGAAACGGTTTAAACACAGTTGTATACATAAAAATTACCGATCAGATGAATATTGGGTAATTTGCAAAAGACTTCGCATGTTGCGAAGACAAGTGAAAAAAGTGTATGAATAATCGTGTTTGTAAAAGGATGCCACGACAATCCTACTCCTGCAGAGAATTGTCGAAACATGAATTTTGCGCCCTAGACTATAAATACGCGAGGCACATCAGCCTTGTTCTCTTTCTCGTTCAACCACGGACGCAGCCGGAGGCTCTGCCCAATGACTTCAACTCTTTTTGACTACAGCGATAGCCGGAGGCAATGCTTGACAACATCATCACTTTCAGTACACCACCGTTGCAGCCAGAGACGATTACAGAGGACGAGGGAGCAGCACACTACATGGCATAAATTCCAGACGTAGAGGACGAGTCATCAGACTTCCAAGAGGACCCGGAGGATGAGGAAAGGATCCAGGACTTCACAACTATGCAGGATTCACCAACAAATGACTCAGGACCAGGAGAGGATACGCTGAGGAACCACTACAATTAAGGTGAAAGAGAGCCATGTATTCCTCATAACAAAAAACTTAATCAGAGATAGATAAACATTGTCAAAAGAAAGACAATAATTTCTAAAAGTGTAATTTGTAACTTGTAAATATAAATGTCTTGTATAGTAATTATAGCATAATGTTTGAATTAATAATTTAGGGGAAACATTTAAAATTAAATTGTTGAATTATGAAAGCATAATTCTTGGATTAAATAATTTATTGAAAATATTTAGAAAGAATAGAAAGTTACTAAAGTAATGCATATGCAATAACAATAAGATTTATTTTTAAAAAGAAAGATTTCAGAGTATAATAAATTACTCATAATAATACTGAGCAAGTCGAGAGCCTTATTGTTAATAATCCAATGTATTTATAATTATAAGAGTATTTTATGTTTGTATGGAATATGCGATATTACGTGTATGTAATCAATAAGTATGGGTACTACAATTACCTATACACATGCGATAATAATGAAATTTTAATTCGAAATTTATTTTGAAATTTTAATTAATAAATGTTTTAATTATTTTGAATAATTTTATGTTGTTATTATTACAATTACAACCATTGAAAATTTGTAACATTATAAATATTTGTGCTACTCAACAGGGGGCTCATCAACGAGATATTAATGTTATAAATATTTGGCTCCCAAGAACGTGGAACACACAGAGGTAAATAACGTTATAGTATATTTTATTAAAAAAAGAATCTCCTAAATACTAGATGAGCCAACTACGCTCTCATGCATAGTCATTTCACACTTCTCCTAACCACACATTAAGGCTATTGCTTTTTGTTTTTACTGGTAGTCTTTCCACCTCTTTCTCCACTGTATCATTTCTAATGTTGTTGTTCCTTTTATAGACTTTTAATCTGGTGAATTTCAACTTTTATGCTTATGATCTGCTTTTTAGTCTCTCTCTCTCTCTCTCTCTCTCTCTCTCTCTCTCTCTCTCTCTCTCTCTCTCTCTCTCTGATGATCCACTATCAGGCCAGGTGGCCACCAGAAGCGGAGGAGTTGAGCAGAGTGGACTGAGCTTGTAAAATCGAAACAATGTTGTTCAAAGAAAGGGCGGCCACCGAAAGCGGAGCTGAGTGGAGTGGAATGAAGCAACGTCGCTCGGGTCAACTCCGCTCTGCTTTATCTTGGCCGAGGTCCATTTGGAAGCTGACTCCGCTTCCCACACCTCACCACCTTCCCACTGACAACCATAGGACAATGATTCTTGTTCAATAATTTTTGTAACTTAATAATTGATTTCTGTAAATTTCAATTGTTGTAATTAATATATAAATAAAAATTACCTTAAACAAATTGTTAACTTCTCTTTTGGTCCTATCGCCTTCCGATAATTAGTGTCACATGCTGTTATATCATTATGAATAATATCAAGAAGTTCGTTAAACTAGTCGTGTGACATTCTGAAATAATTTTTAAATTGATAAGCGGTCAAATCATCAAAAAGAGTATGAAATTCACCGCAATTTGAAATGCAGCATGTCTGACATCGCCGAGGTTATAAATGCAACTCAACTACACTCCGCTTTCTATTGCCATCCCCTAAGTGACTCAGCTCGACTCCACTGTGCTCAACTATGCTCCGCTCTGCATCTGGTGGCCACCTAGCCTCATTCACTCCCACATAGTTCTGTATGGACAGCATATTCTATTCTTTCTTATTCTTTAAATGTCTGCTAAATGATCTGTACATGCAATTAAATTAGTTTAGCTTTTCCTCAACACCACTATCACAATCATATGTTTTATTTTACACCCTATATAGTTGAAACTATTGGTGAGTCTGTACATCTAGCCTGGTGACCATCTCTTGTAAAACACTTGCCCACATACTTTCAGTAGTAGCCAGCCAACTCAGCAAAGACAGTGTACAATATATTTTTGTTCCATGGGTTAAACAAAATCTATTTTGATGTAAGTATCAGTGCTAGGCCTTACCAGTACCTATTAGAAGTATTGACTTAATACTATTAACTTTAACATTACTATGATCTTAATTCAATGCTTTTCTGTTGTCATACTGGATAAACTAGACGTGGAAGAAGTTGTTTACTATAGTAGGTACTTGTGGATGTTCATATTTTTGAATTCTGGAAACTGTACTTTCTAACTAAAGATGGATATATAAATCATACATATTTGAAGTGTCTACTGGGCTGTTTAGCCATGGGCCTGATGTATGACACCCCACGTTAGGTAGACTCGAGAATTCCACTGAAGATGGCAGCCAGTGGTGCTGCTGAAACGTTTGGTTTGATTATAAACCTTGGACCACGGCCAAACAGCCAAGTAGATACTTCAAGTATATAAATCATCCCTCATTTTGTGACAACAGATATAAATTTGTTGAGATATATGAATTTATATGAATATCATCATCATTAGGCAGGTTGCCTGTTCCGGCTTCACCATCTCCGTTTGGTCTGCCAACATTTCTTCTACCGGTTAGCTTAGGCTATAATTCAGGATTTTTCTTGGAATTCTTTCTGGAGACATGCGCAAACATGCTGTTTCCACCGTTTTTTTTTTAGTTTTTCGCTTGTTCCGTTACTGGTTGTACTTTTAATTCCTGTCTTATATCCTCATTCTTTATGTGATCTAATCTTATACAACCTTTCAAAGATCTAAGATATTTCATTTCAGATGTTTCCATCTGTCTATAATCTTTCTTTCTTGGTGCCCATGATTCGGACCCATATAATAGCATGGGGACTGCCATCACCTTATAGAATTTTATTTGTGTTTCTTTCGTGGTCTTTCCTTTGATTGTTCTCCGTAATGTCCCACATATTATTTGAAAGTTGTTTGTTTTATTAAGAATATCTTTGTCTTCTTCATATGTAATATCACATCCTAGGTAATTGAAATGTGATACTTGTTCTAAAATTTTATTTTCAATTACAATTTTTGTCCGAATCGAATCTTTTTTTCTAGGAATGACATGGTCTTAGTTTTTTCTATTGAAATGTTCAAATTATAACCTTTTGATAAAAGATTTAGTTTGTAGATACCCAGTTGTAATTTATCCTCACTATCTTGCATTACAAATTGATCAACGGCAAACAGCATAGTGTTTAGGAACTCGTGTCGGCTAATCTGTATACCTAGAGGAGCACTTTATTATTTATATGAATATAATGTGATATATTAATATATGATACACGAAAATGATATAAATTGTAGGGTATATGAAGCCACATTTCTCTGCCTGCATCCACTAAGTAATCAAATGGGTTACACTTAACCCGTTACAGTTAACATTACTGCCTGGTTACACTGTAAGCAGAGACTTTTTTCACTTATTTACAAAGAACGTGATGGTTGAGTGTGTTTTGAAGCTAAAGAGGTCCGTTTCTTTAGCATACATAATTCTAGAAAACATTTATAACAGCATGTCTTACATAAACACTTTTTGTTAACCATAATGCTTCCTTATTAGTTTTAATGACTGAAGATATTGATCAATGGATTCAATTTCCAATTGTTTGCTCCTTGCTAATGTGTGGTTACACTTTTTTAATTAATACACATATAATTTGAATCTTCCATAAAGGACGATCATGTACTGACGATGTTTTCAGTTTAAGGCAGATAATACAATAGCGTAGGGAATTCAATTTAGAGACGCACATAGCCTTCATAGATTACCCAAGGGAATTTGATCGTATCCACTGAGACAAATTCTGGCACATAATGGAGAAACGACGATATCCAATGCATTTGATTAGAACGGTACAAGCCCTTTATAAAAACACTAAAATTATAATTGACACTGGAACCGGTAAAGAGCTAACATCAGAAATTATGACCAACCAAGGTGTCAGAGAGGGATACACTTTATCGCCTACACTGTTCAATATATATATATATATGACCTCGTGGGAGAATGGAAACAAAGTGCTCCTCTCTCTAAGTATACAGATTAGCCGACACGAGTTCCTAAACACTATGCTGTTTGCCAATGATCAATTTGTAATCCAAGATAGTGAGGATAAATTACAACTGGCTATCCACAAACTAAATCTGTTACCAAAGGTTATAATTTTAACATTTCAATAGGAAAAACTAAGACCATGACATTCCTAGGAGGAAAAGATTCGATTCAGACAAAAATTTTAATTGAAAATAAAATTTTAGAACAAGTATCACATTTCAATTACCTAGGATGTGATATTACATATGAAGAAGACAAAGATATTATCATACAACTTCCAATAAGATATTATCATACAAAGATAATAAAACAAACAACTTCCAAAGAATATGTGGGACATTACGGAGAACAATCAAAGGAAAGACCACGAAAGAAACACAAATAAAATTCTATAAGGTGATGGCAGTCCCCATGCTATTATAAGGGTCCGAATCATGGGCACCAAGAAAGAAAGATTATAGACAGATGGAAACGTCTGAAATGAAATAGCTTAAATCTATGAAAGGTTGTATACGATTAGACCACATAAAGAACGAAGATATAAGACAGGAATTAAAAGTACAACCAGTAACAGAACTACCGAAAAACTATAAAAAAAATGGAAAGAGCATGTTATGCGCATGTCTCCAGAAAGAATTCCAAGAAAAATCCTGAATTATAAGCCAACCGGAAGAAGAAATGTTGGCAGACCAAGACGGAGATGGTGAAGTCAGAACAGGCAACCTGCCTAATCCTGGACAGATAGATGATGATAATTTGAATCTTTTACCTTCATATATTGTTCACTTGTTTATAAATCTGTTACATAAAGAAAATGATGGATACTTTGAATTATTTACAACATCAAACTAATTTGAACAAAATTCTTGAATACATTCAAGAATCCAGTGAATCTATTCTGAATACGTTGGGGATTAGGTCCAAATGAAATCTATCATATATCTTAGTATTTTTATCCACTGTTTCAGTGTGAATCATTCTCACAGAAAACATGAATCTTTAAGACTAAAGAAGACTATTTCTAGTTAACAACAGAATAGTTTGCAGTATCTGATGATAAGAGTTGGTTATTTGATGCACTTATTTCGAAAACTACTGTTCACAGAGATGAACGTTGGAGTAAAGCAGAATCATGCTTAGCTTTGGTTTATCTATTATGTTCATCAATTAGAGGCTGCTGAAATTATATGTGATCATGGCACTACTGGCAGTAGGATTTTATCTGTAGAGGAACTAAGTATAATCATGAAAGCTTAAAATCAAAGGGTGTAATGCCCTTAATATGATTAACAAATTAAATTCAGAATTATAAAAATATGACGGAATACCTACTCTATTTATGATTATAGCATATGTTGAAACAAAAATAACTCAAATGTCCAAAGAAATTGTAGGAATAATATGCAGTTACAGGAAGTCAGAAGCTTTAACAACAAAAAGTGGATTAACTTAACAACAAAAGCAGGATAAACTTTTTGTATATTAAATTATTAGAATATTTATAATTATACTTTCTGTAAGAAGTTAAAAAAAAGTGTGTGTGCATGCGACATATCTAAATATGAAAAGGTAAACATTTCAGAAGTATTTTTTGGAGGTAATGTTCTGCCAACTAAAGTAAAGAGCAGTAGAAGAGAATATAGATGTGTACAACACAGTACTAGGAATGGAAGGATTGAGAATTGACGAGGATAAAACCAAAGTGATGGTAAATGGTGAGGCAAGGGGAGATATAAAAACAGAAATTGAGGGGACAATATAGAACAAGTGAGAACTTTCCGATACCTTGTAATTGTAATAGATGAGAAAGGATTAAAGAAAGTGAAAAACAAAAAAAGACCAGACAAATGCTAAAACCGCACTACGCTAAACAAGAATTCATTTAAAAAAAAATACACAAAATTGTCAGAGAAACAAGGAGAAGGTTATAAAATAGTTTATAGACCTCTTCTGACTTTGGATCTGTCATGCATGGATGTTTAACAGACAAATCATAAAGCATAATACAGGCTCTGAAGATGAAGTAGGTACTTGAGAAGAGCATAACAGTTACAAAGGACAGAATGAAAAGCGTGAATATTAGAAGAAACTGAGAGATACAAACTATATTGTAATTTATAGATGGAAGACAACTGAGTAAATGAGCAATCATTTACAACATGTGGAAGAGAAATTTACAACCACTGTGTAAAATGTTCAACCAGAACTTGAGGAAAAGGGGAACCTAGAGAAATGTGGGATCAAGTAATTGTAAAAATGGAAAGGAAATGGATACTATGGAAAGTAGAAGTAATAATGCCTTCTTCTTCTTCTTCTCTCCAACCCAGAGGTTGGTGGGTTCCAATTTTCCCCCTTCGGAAGACAGTCTCTTAATCTCTACAAACCTTCTTTTCCTACTTTTATTCATCCGTATACACGTGTCTGGACCTTCCCCTCCCACCATATCCCTCTATAATTCCTTTGATCAGGGAGATGAACCAGTCTAAATGGCAGCTGTCTTACTTACTATAAGTAAGTAATTTATTTAAATAACAAATAGTAGAGGATTCACAATTTCTGCCTCCCCCGCCCCATTAAAAGTATCCTAGAGTTTCTTGCTCTATATACACCAATCTATGTGGTAAAGTCCCTTTTATACGCGGAGTGTTTCAAAAATCAGATTAAAAAAAGAAGCTTACATTATCATATTGTACATTTGTTTAAATAAATAATATAAACGTTTCAGCTATAGGACTGTTCAGTAGTCTACACTACATCATCATATAATGTACCTGTAACGTTCCTGAGTCTCACCTCATGCATACTGTGAAGTTTCACATCTATACACACAAAACTTTTAACTTGGTATTTATTAGTACAGTTTTGTACTTATTATATTTTTAACTTATTTTTGTTAGCATATCAAATGTTTATGTTATTTGTATCATAGGCTTATACCATACAAGTCAAGATGCGCTCGACTTACTTAAGACACATTTAAATCGTTGTAGTGCATCCCCACTGTCTGGATCATTGATTTGTTGTCTATACCCACAAGTTAACATTTTTGACAATGAATGTACAGTTTTTAGCCACATGTCTCAGGTAAGTTAAATTTTGATTTATACAACAATAACACTAGTAACATATGTATTAAACTACATAGACTGTGTGTGTGTGTGTGTGTGTGTGTGTGTGTGATTCTGTTTTATATGTGTATATATGAGGGATGCAAAAACTCCCATATGAAATTTATTTAAATTTTAAAAAATGGCCCTCAATGTTGTTAACCATCACAAACATCCTGATCCACCCCTAAATAGATGGTGCATAATTATTTAAAGACTACATTATAAAGCTAAAATTATCTTCAAAGGTCATTTTTATCCCTAACTTCACATGAAGAAATGTGTAATAATGTTTAAAACAGTTACAGTCTAATTCTTCTGGTCTAAAAAGTTGTTTAACTTGCAGTTTTCTATGAACCGGTATTTAAACACATATTATGGTTATATATGTGTGTGTGTGTGTGTGTGTGTGTGTGTGTGTGTGTGTCTGTACAGATTTCACAGAAAATTGTTAGGCTATAACTTGTACTAAACCTTTATAATTATAGTCTAGCTTACAGACCGATATGATATATATATTCGGAAAATGTCCAATTAACAAAGCGAATTTAAATGTAATTATGACAAATTCAGTTGTAAAAAATCATGATTCTGTCTTATACCCTACTTGTTTACTTTATGTATTAGTTTTTTGCAATTAAATGTCAAATTATGAGAAAATAAATAAAAACATAATTCACTATTATATAATAGTTTTTAATCTTACCTAATTACCGGTGCAAAACATCTTGAAGATATACTTCTACTGGAACTATCTGTAATAACAACTTTAAACACTATCACTTTCACAGATAAATAAGCTCGTTGCTTTCATTTAAACCTTAAATGCACTAATTTATTTTGTAAGCCTTAAGGTTTGACATTTGTATATCTGACCTCATGACATACTCAATAGTATTGATTTTCATGCATTTAAATTTTAAAATTGTGTCACAATAATATTACACTGGAAAGTTACTATCTGAAATACACACGCAATCATTAAAAACAGTTTACTGATAAAGGGTACTCTTCTACTGTAAACACAAAAAACTGACACGATTATGTATAACTTACAACTACAACCGCTTCTAGCAGAAGACAAAAGCTAACTGGCTTGGTTTCTCTATTTCTGAGCCGTACAGGTTTCCAGGGTCTATCACAGTTTTCGTTGATAGAATATATCAGTATTATTGTTATAATAACAACTGTAGAGTAGATAAAACAACAATCAAAAATCCTACACTAGTGTCTATTAGTTTCTTGCTTTTCAATAATTTAATTATTTTCTTCGTAAATAATAATTGTTTATTATACCGATTTATATTATGAAGACGATAAATTTAACACTTGAATATTTGCAACACTGTCACGAAGGCGCTAACCTCAAAATTGAAACATAATCCATTACCGTTACCGTTATGTGACTAGGAGAAACAACATTTGTTAACATTAAACAAATTGAAGTTAGACACATCGGGATAGAAATTACGTAAGTTTGGAAATATTTCCGAGTGACCTGTGTTCTGGCCGCCACAAAACTTTATTATTTCATGAAAATATTACTCAAATTATCATCTTACACAAAAGTCCTAATATTCAGGCGATAGTAAAACTAAGCAAGAAAAATAAACCAATCTTGCAAATTTTACTAATTTTTGTACGTTTAAATAAAATTCGTGAAGATATTGTCGTAACAAGCAACTGTATATTTAAATATCACTATTGTTTGACGACTCGGAACACTAAGTTTTTTATAAGTAAAATCGTAAAGATTTACCTTTATTTAAAAGAAGAACATTATGGTCTAGTGTATGTTCCACATTTATACCTATGGGAAGTATTAAATGCATCTATTCTGACAATAGCAAAATAAATAATAGCAAATTAAACAATAACAAATTTATCCTGGGTCCAATATTTGTGCATATAAACAATGATTAGTTTGAACTTATAAGAAATAAAGAAAATTACGTTTTTATTATTTGTCTAATAATTGCTTCAGAGTGAGAAGCATATCATAGCATTTATTAATGTCAAAAACTTTAATATTTTTTTTAATCTGAGAATAGTCCTCAATCGTGAGGTTTCTCTCCAGGCAAATATTGTATCAATGATCTACAATACACAAATATACAAAATTTTAACAGTACATAAATATGTACACAACTTTAACAGTACTAAAACTTAAACAGTGTATATTTGTTGTGACGAATTTTTTTTTAACTAAGGAAGGATACCCATATGCTCATAAAGACGCTTACACACAGATCAGGTTTTTATCATTTTAGACTAAAAAATAGCATACAGTTCTGTCAGAATAGATGCATTTAATACTTCTCATAGGTATAAATGTGGAACATTTTAAAGGAACATACACTAGACCATAATGTTCTTCTTTTAAATAATACACGCTTTTGTGTAAGGTTAGGTGTAGTGCAAACAGGCTTTGTTTAATTCTGTTCAGTTGCTGTAAACATGTGTACATTAGGCAATTTGCAATAGTTATAACAAATAAGACCCTGCTAACTTTATGAAATGGGTGAGAGGAAGTCCATTATTTTACAGACACACAGACTGAAAACATACTGTCAGGTAATCACCATTTGGCTTTTGAATGTTCTACAAGTAGAACATCAATTGTCTGGATTAACTGGGGAACTGGCTTTTTAATTTTCATGTATAGCTATGTCAGTTACTATTATAGTCGTACTTATGTCAGTTATATGGTTTCAAATCAATAAAACACCATTACCATACTCAAAAATTAAAACTTTATTTCTATTTATAAATATATTATGTGCACATTTACATACTAAATTTTAATCTTATAATTATGTTTGTAATATTCATATCCACTCAAATTAATCTTGTTATTCAAATTAATAATAAATAATACTTTATATTTTTAAAACAAGAATATATTTTTTACTGTTTCTTACACTGTTTCGAAGTTTTAAATTACTGTCATCATCTTGATGTTGACGCTCAATTCATTATCAATTCAAGATGATGACAGTAATTTAAAACTGTCAAAACATTATAAATATCTTGTTGATTCATCCTCTTTGTTCACTTTTTTTTCTTTTACTTTGTTCACTTTTCTTTGTATTTACTCACACTGAGGAAGAGGCACAACACCTTGAAACGTTTGTGAAAGTGAGAACAAAAGTAAGTTCATTTGTGAATGTCAAAACATTGTAAAAACAATAAAAATATATTCTTGTTTTACAAATATAAAGTATTATGTAAGCTAATTGGTAGGATTCACTTTGTTCAGGATTAACTTTTTCTGTCCAAGTCCAGTAATGATTTTTCCAGGACAGTCACTTCATATCAGTCATTGCGTCGACTCCTCTGGGCTCTGAAGCTACTTCATTGCTGCCTCAATACTGTGAAATGCATCATCACTGCTTGGTCCATTCGTTTCACTATATTTATTTTATTCTTCATCTTCCTTCTACATGGAAGCAACATTTTGGACCTGCTGTAATAATTCCTCATCCTTAAGAATCTGATAGACTGGTTTAACCACATCCCAGTTAAGACAGCCTTCAATGTTCTATTGACACATACTTCAAAACTTCTTTGATTAGCTCCAACTAGTTTAAAAACTAATTGGTTGTCAGACACTACTTCATTGTTGGAGATTGTTGGTGGAATATCTTGTGTGTCATTTTTTGATGGAGAAAGATTCCACCAGGTTTTTGAAAGAATGACCTCCGTTGTCACACATAGTTCTGGGTAACTGATGTTCCAGACGGTTGATGTGTAGATAATTTATCCTCTATTGTACTAGGATGTTTAGCTAATAACTGAAAAAATTTAATATTGATGTCACATCATCCACTATAAAGATGGAATGCATAGAGATAACAGTGACATGCATGCAGCAAGACATAAAATCAATTACACTATTATTAAAAAAAGATAATACGCAAATTAAACAATAACAAATTTATCCTGGGTCCAATATTTGTGCATATAAACAATGATTAGTTTGAACTTACAAGAAATAAAGAAAATTACGTTTTTCTTATTTGTCTAATAATTGCTTCAGAGTGAGAAGCATATCATAGTATGTATTAACGTCAAAAACTTTAATATTTTTTTTAATCTGAGAATAGTCCTCAATCGTGAGGTTTCTCTCCAGGCAAATATTGTATCAATGATCTACAATACACAAATATACAAAATTTTAACAGTACATAAATATTTACACAACTTTAACAGTACTAAAACTTAAACACAGATAGCCCCCGCTTTACATGAATCGTCTGATGTGAGGTCATCCTCTGTCTCTGTCCACCACATCCTCATCTGTTAGTCCAGATTTCTCCATCACCTGGGATCTACATCATGGTTCCATGTAATCAATTCTACTCCTTCCTGCAATCTCCCAGTTCTGAGCTGCCTTAGTCAATCTTTCATCCTGCATTCTTCTTATGTGGCCTTACCATCTTAGTCTCCTTTGTTCAATCTTGCACATTATAGTTTTTTCAGCCCCCATTAGTCTTATTATCTTCATATTTCTATTTCTCATCTGCTCTTTTCCAAAAACTCATTTCCATCGCAGTTAATCTGTTCCTGTATTGCCTGTTCCTTATCCACACCTCTGTCCCATACAGCACTATACTTTCTATACATATATATTCGGTTCATAACGTTATCCTACGTCTTCCAATCCCTAGTCTCCATTGGTCTCTATCTAACCAAGATTCTTCTTCCAAATCCCGGTCTCTCATTGCCCGGTTGATGCCTTCTCTCCAACTCAACCTAGGTCTTCCTCTTCGCTTACGACCATATGTTGTCCATCTCAAAATTTGCTTGGGGAGTCGATTATCCGGCATTCTTTGCACATGGCCATTCATCCTAGCTGTTTTGTTTTTATGTCGTCAACAATAGAGTACTGTACCCCCATTATCTCCTGGATTCTGACGTTTTTACTTTTTCCAGTTTTGACGTCCCTGCCGCTCTTCGCCAATAATCCATTTCAGTAGCTTCCAGCAGCTTTTCTGTTCTTTGTATTATTGGCCATATTTCACACCCGTATGACGTAATTGGTTTCACAATTGTTTTGAATATACGATGTTTATTTTGTTTTGATATTTGTTGGTCCCACAATATGTTGTTCAGCAATGCTATTGATTTTCTTCCCAGGTTATTTCTTTCTCTTATCGCTTTATCTAGACTACCATATTGTGTAACTGTTGTTCCTAGATATTTATAGCTACTGCAATTTATTATTTCTTGTTCATCTTCTAAAATTAAATTCTTCTGTTCCCCACCAATGCACATATACTCCGTTTTCTTTGTGTTTACTTCCAGGCCCCATAGCTTATATTCCTCTATAAGTTTTTGTGTCATGTATTTCATGTCGTGATAGTCCTGCGCTACCACGACTTGGTCATCAGTGAAACACAGTGTGTACACTGTGTCGTCAATTAGAGGTGCCCCATTTTGTGGCATTTCTTTTTCCAGGTTTTGAGGGCTTGTTCCAGGTATATTTTAAAAAGTGTCGGTGAGAGACAACATCCCTGCTTCAGGCCCTTGCTAACATTAAATCCTTTTGAGAATTTACTTCAAATTTTTACGTGCACTTTCAATCCATTGTATAAAGTCTTAACCGCTTCGATTAAAGTGGAGGCGATGTTTGTTCGTTGAAGTGCCAACCAAAGTTTGGTGTGTGGAATACCATACACTTTCTTAAGGTCAACATATAGGCAGTGCACTTCTTGGTTTATACCAGTTTTCTTTTCTATGATTTGTGTCAAGCAAAATAACTGATCTATGATTGATCTCCCCGCCTGGAAACCAGCTTGTTCCTCTGCTTCCATGTCCGAGTATTGATGTTCAATTTTTTTCTTCAGAAGTTTTCCATACACTCTACTGATTGAACTCGTCACCGCAATTCCACGGTAATTGCCGCATTCAGTTGTTTTACCTTTTTTGTGAATGGTTGATACAAAAGATGCTTTCCATTCTTGCAGTATTTGTTTATCATTTATGCATCTATGGAATAGTTTCGTAAGATGTTCATATAATTTTGTTGTGCCATATTTGAGCAGTTCCGCTGGGATGTTGCCAGGTCCGGAGGCTTTACCATTTTTCAGATGTCGACATATTTCCTTTATCTCTTCCGTGGTTAACCTTACAGGTGAGGAAGTCGTTCTAATGTTGTAGAATTCATAACCAGTGTTATTTTGAAATTCTGGTCTGCTTTCTCTTAGGAGGTTACTAAAATGTTTGTCCCATTTTTGTAGAGATATTGGTGATATTAAATCTTTTTTTTTCCTGTCTTATCGACTTTAGGAATTTCCAACTTTCAGTGCATTGCCTGCCTCCTATATAAGTATTCAGTCGGGCGCAATTCTTATCCCATGTTTCATTTTTCCTTTGTGTTATCATTCTTCACACCACTGCTTGTGCCTCCTTGTATGTTATTTTGTCCTCAACTGTTTTGGTTGTTAGAAATTTTTCATATTTCTCTTTCTTGTTTTTGATTACTAATTCTACTTCTTTATTCCACCAGTATGGCATTGTCTTTCTTTCTTGTTCATAACATCCCAATGCTTCCTTTGCGGCTTCGTGTATGCAATTACTATACTTTCTACAGATATTAATAATGTGTCTGCTCCTAACACTGAGTTCAGTATGCTTAGGCCTATTACCTGCCATTGCGTATCTTCCTTGTGATTTCTTCATTTGGTATCCACAGTGTGATTTGTGAACAGTTTGATTTCTATCAACATATGTTTCCAATTTCTATGTGTTTCCATCAACATAGGGATAACCACAGATTTACATGACAGCAAAATACGAGAGACCTCCAGTCTGTCATTGATTACATCATAATCAGACAAGATAGCAGTATTAAGACAAGGGATAGTAAAACCTACAGAGAAGGACATTGTGCATCAGGTCATTATTTAGTGAAGATGAAAAAAGCTTTTGGCCATGAAAAATAACAGATAAGAAGCATATAGCTGGGACTCTACAAAACTCAGCAGAGAAAACTCCAGGAGGGGAAAATTAATTTACCACTCTTAGTAATTACTTTCTGGGTTATTTACCCAGAGAGTAGAGATAGAAATGGATGGGTCCCTAGAGGCGAAAGAAAAGAATTTTATAGCTACATAAAATGAACTTCAAAGAAAGTAGCCAACAAATCTCTTGGAAGTAACAATACTTTAAACCATAAGCAAAATTGGTGGTCTGATGACATAGAAAAAGCTGTACAGGAAAATCATTGGCATTCCAGAAGTGGCTGAACTCTAAGACAGGTGAAGATCATAGAGAGTACTTAAATAATAATCG
Source organism: Magicicada septendecula (assembly GCA_034769895.1). Taxonomy (NCBI): domain Eukaryota; kingdom Metazoa; phylum Arthropoda; class Insecta; order Hemiptera; family Cicadidae; genus Magicicada; species Magicicada septendecula. The sequence continues at coordinate 80,081,802 of CM068368.1, read as the reverse complement.
TAATCAAAATAATAAAACTAATGATAAATATAATAATGTTATTGTTGTTGTTATAACAAAATTTTACAGTTAATTTTGTCGGGTTCTAAAATAAATTATTTATATTTGGGAACAAACATTTTAATCATATTGTACATAATATGCTTATTAAGAAAGAAAACTTCAGTGAAATTAAAGCAATTTATTGACAATAAAAAATTGATTAGTAGTACCAGTAAAATGATTTTGATAATTTAATATTAGAAATTTAAAAATATACGTTCTTGGATTTCATTGTCCATGACGTGTCCGTTACTTAACTAAATATAATTATTTCACTACCGACTCAGAACACAAAGTTATTATGGGTAAAAACGTAAACAGAACACACACAAAGCACAAAACAAATTCGATCTACCTGGTGTTTACAAACTAAATTGCTCAGACTGCAACAAAATTCTACATAGGCCAGACAGGACGTAGCTTCAAACAAAGATACATCGAACACACAAAGCCACTACACTCCACTACAGAATCCACCTTTTCAAACCACCTCATTGAAGCAAATCACACATACAAAAACATCGACAATAACATGGACATTCTACACGTACACACAAAAGGCCGAAAACTAGACACTCTAGAACAACTGGAAATATACAAACATACGAAAACACAAAAAAACAACATCCTAAACGTACAGACACAATTCAAATCACACACATTATTTGAACATATCACACCCCACACACACAATATCGATCTTTCAAAAATCGATACCGTCGCCAACAACAAGACGGACAGTGCTCCCGGCGGCAGCCTCTGAAGAAGCTTTTTAAAAGTGAAAACCGGTTCAGGCTAGAAGGTAAAAGTTTTACGTTTTTACCCATAATAACTTTGTGTTCCGAGTCGGTAGTGAAAAATTATATTTAGTAAAAATATACAGTTTCAGAAATTTTGTTTACCATCTCTAACTTCATACAACTGAAAATTGAAATGTAGTAACCATAGCAGATAATACTAAAAGTGGTACTGACTTCTTTTGTTAAATGTGCCACTTACAACTACGAGACTAGAGGTATGGACATCGTTAAATCTTGGTTGTAATGTTGGTCGATTGGATTTCCACTGGTCACCACTTTCCAAACTGTCACTTACCACCTCATGTAAGTAGCTGAGAGTCAGTAACGGTCTTTTTGTGTGGCATAAAGGGGACAGTCTACCTGTATTTACCTCTTCAGCAAACCTCTCCCTGCCTAGCCCAAAAGTTTTTCTTAAAAAATGTTCAGAATGAATCCATTATGACATATTCTAGTAATTTTAGCTTTCTCTGTCCCATACTATTATACATTTTCTTTTTTTCAACTTCTTAAAAATTTCTATTACCGGTATGTTTTCCTCTCTGATTAGTTTGTCTATAACATCCTTCTCCAATTCACATCTCCTCTGACTCTGGCTGGCCCTTCTCCACCTTTTCCAAGGTCAAAGCCACTTCCATAAACCATGGTACTCTTAACAAAGAGTTTTTTAAAAGCCTTGCTAACTTCTCAATAGAAATAATTATTTGTAAATAGATCTTGATAAGTGAGATGTATCTGTTGTAGGCGAATTGGAAATTCTGGCTTATTGCAAGGGGTGCCATCATTTTGCTATGAGCCAGATTAAGTGGAAACGTATCTATTATTTTCTAATCAGCCTGATGATGTTTAGGCTTACTGTAATGAGCCCATACAGCTTTAGGCTAATTAGAAAATGAACAATTGTTTTCACAATCAGCCTGGTTCCGTCCAAGCTTATTGCAATAAGCCCAAGATAGTGAAGGCTGATTAAAAAGTATACAGATAAGAAGAGATTTTTCTTTCAAAAATTAATTCAGTGAACTTCTAAATTAGTAATTTGTTATCAGTTGTTAGTTAATTATTTATGGATTGAAAAGAGGTAACTTAAAATTGCATAACAAAGTAATTATTATTATTTATTGGTTTAAGTAATTATTATTATTATTAAACAATGGTGATACAGTATAATAATTGTTATTTCTGATGTAAAACAATTTTTAATAAAAAATAGTAATAATAAAATAATAAGTAAAATCTAAATTGGTGTTAAATATAAATTGGCAAATCTAATCCGTTAAACCCTTACGGACACAATCTCAAAAATAAAATTCATGGGAGAAATATCTCAGCCATTCAAAATAAATACAGGTGTAAGACAGGGTGATGGTTTATCCCCAATTCTTTGTAACTGTGTTCTGGAGAAAGTAGTGAGAATTTGGAATGAAAAATTAAAGGAATGCAAAATATCACCAATCATGTTGGGATTAAATTGAACAAATTTTCAAAATTGTTCAAATGTTCAACCATGGTAGGCTTACCTAATCATAGGGAAATAAAGACACTTCAAGATTTCTTGGAAGGTGTACGACTAATGCAACGCCTTTAAATAATACCCATATTTACCCTGAGATTGATAAAATTTAACGTATCAATTAATAATAAACTGTTCGAGTAAAACAATAATCATTGTGAGTTTAACAATTTGTGAAGAGTCTAATTGATGTTAACAGTTAGACTGTAATGTGTCAAAATGGGGGCTTTTATTTTCACATAATCATCAACGAGACTGATCGAAATATCGCCGCTGGAGCAACCTGCCATAGAAGAGGACGACCAGATGAAGAGGACACCAGGAAGGAGTGTGACACTGAAGAAGAGGACGCCAGGAAGGAGTGTGACGCTGAAGAAGAGGACGCCAAGATGGGAGTGACGATAGGAAGAAGAGGATCGCACGTACAGAGGACGTATCATCAACCAAGTAAAATCGATATATTATCGAACAATATAAACTTATTATTCTAAATATAAATGCATGACAATTTGTAATACAATATACATCGTAAAACACTATATTCTTGTGTATAATAAATAATTTTTCTTCTCCTCCATAATAGACGTGTTTTTAATTTTTACACTCACAATATCCTTATTAGATATAATTAAAATTGAACCATTGCAATATATATATATATAAGAATTATACTTTTTCTTTTTTTCTTTAGTAATTAATGTTGTATCTGATCTTAAGACAACTTTAAAAATAGCAATATATTTCTGGTTAACGATTTTTTAAATTGCTAATCAGTGTGATCATAATATCCATTCATGGATATCTCTCAGTTAATTCTGGCTATTTTACTTTGCTCTTTTACTGTATTGGCACATTCACTGATGCATATTATACTCACTCACTGATGGTGAAACAGATTTAAAATTGATTGAGTAGTTTCTTCCTCTTATGACTTCTTATTACTTCACTACAATTGAGAGATAAGATTGCTTCAATGTTCGAGTAGTCTTGCAATCATACTTTATGTTTTTGAGCACTGATTTTTGTTACTTTATTTTAGAACTTTTTTACGATTTCAGTGTTTCTTGTTTGGACCAGCCTAAGCTACACATCATACTTATACTTATGTATAATGCGTTTTTATATTGGTGTTTATACTTATGTTTGTAATCTGTTGGTAGCTGAGATTTTTTACCAGTGATGGTTTTTTAATATTAAAAAAAGATAAAAAACGGCTACTCCTTTTTTTACCGTTCGTTTCCATTTTAGTTCATCATTCAGGTTCATACTGGATTATTCAAAAAAGGAGCCCATCATCAGCAAATATGGCAATAATAATACTTTTGGATTTTGTTATATTGTAGGTATACAAAAAAAAAATACACAATATGCTAGCCAGTGGTACATTTGCATTTTTTACTTCTTAATATTATTTTTCTTATATGTTATGCTATGATTTCACTATAGTGTGTTGAGCATTTTGTTTAATTTTCATTTCAGGCCTTCATACCATACCTTATCAGAGGCCTAAGCAACATGTAGAATTCCTGCTATATAAATTTAACTTTTTAAAGAATTTGCTCGATTTCTTTCATCATGCACTTGATGAACTGTTAGGGCTTATTTTTGAAAATGAACCAAGTTTTTCTTAAGATTTTTTTTATTAATGATAATTTCTTGAACTGTTTGAAATAAATTGATATAATAATGTTGGACAACACAAAAACTTTACTAGTGTCGTCTGTGGTTAGGAGAGCTTGTGTATGCATGATGTCAGTAACTGTTGGTAGATTCGTGTTTGTAGACTCTTATAATATATTGGTCCATTCATATTCACTGTTCATGTCTTTTAAAAAACATTAAAACCTTATCAATTTTTACTTCCATATTCCTTAAGGAAAAGGAAGTATGGTCATGGTGAAAAAAATCGTGTTCGAGATAACGGCTGATTCTGATTGTACTACCCTCAAAACATGAAGAAAAAGTCATTTTTTGTAAAGTGTGTGTTTGTGTGTGTGTGTCTGTCTGTCTGTCTGTCTGTATGTGTGTAGAATTTTTTCTATGGCAAACGGTAACAGCTCCAAATTCAAACAGAATCAACTAATTTTTTGCATATAGCCCTGAATTGTAGAGTACACAAGGCCTATTGTTTTTTGTGAAGATCGGTTAAGGTAAAGGGGTAGTTTACCTGCAGCGTTGTACGTTTTAACAAGGGTAATTTTTCCTATGACGAACGATAACTGCCGTAAATTCAAACACAATCAAATAACGTTTTCCATACATCCCTGAATTGTAGAGGACTCAAGGCCTATTGATTTTGTGAAGCTCGGATAAGAGAAAGGGGTAGTTTACCTGGAATGTTTTATGTTTTAACAAAGGTAATTTTTCCATGATGAACGATAACTGCCGCACATTCAAACAGAATCAAATAATTTTTTGCATACCTTTCTGAATTGTAGAGGACTCGAGGCTTGTTGATTTTGGTGAAGATCTGGTAAGAGAAAGGGGTAGTTCACCTGCACCATTTTATGTTTTAACAAGGGTAATTTTTTCTATGACGAACGATAACTGCTGCACATTCAAACAGAATCAAATAATTTTTTACATGTGTGCCTGAGTTGTAGAGGACTCAAGGCCTGTTGATTTTGGTGAAGATCGGTTACGGGGAAACGGGTAGTTTACCTGTAACGTTTTATGTTTTAACAAGAGTAAAGTACTTAATTTTGATAAAAGTATCCTGATAAGAAGATCATAATAATCCACTGTAGAAACGTAGATGAAATATATATAAATGAAGAGGCTAGTTTAACGGGGGTAATTTTCTATAAATGAAAATTATAGTTGAAGGGGGAGGGGATAATTTTTACTTCCATGTTCCATAAGGAAATGGAAGTATGGTGATGGCAAATAAAATTGTGTTCGAGATAATTGCAGATTCTGATTGTACTACCCTCAAAACATGAAAAAAAGTCATTTTTCGAAAAGTGTGTGTGTGTGTGTGTGTGTAGATTTTTTTATGGCAAACGATAACAGCCGCAAATTCAAACGGAATCAAATAATTTTTTGCATACAGCCCTGAACTGTTAAGTACTCAAGGTCTGTTTATTTTGGTGAAGATCGTTTAAGGGAAAGGGGTAGTTTACCCGCAACACTTTGTTTTAACAAGGGTAATTTTTTCTGTGACGAACGATAACTGCTGCACATTCAAACAGAATCAAATAATTTTTTATATACGTGCCTGAGTTGTAGAGGACTCAAGGCCTGTTGATTTTGGTGAAGATCGGTTGCGGGGAAACGGGTAGTTTACCTGCAACATTTTATGTTTTAACAACGGTAATGTTTTCTATGACGAACAATAACTGCCGCACATTCAAACAAAATAAAATATTTTTTGTGCACGTTCCTGAATTATAAAGGAATGAAGGCCTATTGATTTTGGTGAAGATCGGTTAAGGGAATGGGGTAGTTTACCTGCCACGTTTTATGTTTTAACAAGTGTAATTGTTTATGTGACGAACGATAACTGCCGTAAATTCAAACATAATCAAATAATGTTTTGCATACATCCCTAAATTGTGGAGTGCTGTATGTACTACGTTATTGGCAACATAGAAATAGTTTGTTGTTAAAATTCCATCCTGGCCTGTTTGGCCGTAGACCAATGTTTTCTGCAAAACCAGACTTTTGGCAGTGCCATCGACTTCCATCATCAGTGAAAATCGAGTGCGATAACGTGAGGTGGTATACATTAGTCACCACAGTACTGTGGTTAAGGCTGAAGCATTAAGTAGAAAGAAGTAGTTTCTATGGAAATATTTAATTTCGAATATGATATTAAATATAAATCTTTGAACATGGAAGTCATGTATGGTTCTCCATACCGATATTTATATGTGTACTATGTTATCGGCAACAAAGACGTAGTTTGTTGTTAAATTCCTTCCTTCCTTTGGCCACAGTCCAATGTTTTCTGCAAAACCAGATGTTTCGGGAGTGCCATCAACTCCCATCATCAGTGAAAATCGAGTGCGATAAAGTGAGGTGGTATAGGTTAGTGACCACAGTACTGTGGTTAAGGCTGAAGCAGTAAGTAGAAAGAAGTAGTTTCTATGGAAATATTTCATTTCAAAAATGATTTTAAATACAAATCTTAGAACATGGAAGTCATGTACGGTTCTCCATACGTTATTTTTCTATGACGAACGATAACTGCCACACATTCAAACAGAATCAAATAATTTTTTGCATACGTCCCTGAATTGTAGAGGGCTTAAGCCCTATTGATTTTGGTGAAGATCGGTTAAGGTGAAGGGGTAGTTTACCTGCCACGTTTTATGTTTTAACAAGTTAATTGTTTATGTGACGAACGATAACTGCCGCACATTCAAACAGAATCAAATAATGTTTTGCATACATCCCTAAATTATAGAGTACTCAAGGCCTGTTGATTTTGGTGAAGATCAGTTAAGAGAAACGGGTAGTTTACCTGCAACATTTTATGTGATAACAAGGGTAATTTTTTCTATGACGAACAATAACTGCCGTAAATTCAAACATAATCAAATAATGTTTTGCATACATCCCTAAATTGTGGAGTGCTGTATGTACTACGTTATCGGCAACAAAGACGTAGTTTGTTGTTAAATTCCTTCCTTCCTTTGGCCACAGTCCAATGTTTTCTGCAAAACCAGATGTTTCGGGAGTGCCATCAACTCCCATCATCAGTGAAAATCGAGTGCGATTAAGTGAGGTGGTATAGGTTAGTGACCACAGTACTGTGGTTAAGGCTGAAGCAGTAAGTAGAAAGAAGTAGTTTCTATGGAAATATTTCATTTCGAAAATGATTGTAAATACAAATCTTAGAACATGGAAGTCACGTACGGTTCTCCATACGTTATTTTTCTATGACGAACGATAACTGCCACACATTCAAACAGAATCAAATAATTTTTTTGCATAAATCCCTGAATTGTAGAGGGCTTAAGCCCTATTGATTTTGGTGAAGATCGGTTAAGGTGAAGGGGTAGTTTACCTGCAACGTTTTAAATTTTAACAAGAGTAATGTACTTAATTTTGATAAATAAAGTATCGTGAAAAGAAGGTCATAATAATCCACTGTAGAAAGGTAGGTGGTAACTTTTCCCATTTATACTACCACGTATACCCATTCTCATGATGATTTTTTTCTTAATTCTTATTTTTTTTAAACATCCTGTGTCAATTCTTCTATTTGTATTTATTCTTTTACATTTCTGTTGTCACTCCTTCTTGTTGTGTATTTTATTCTATGTTTCACTCTTCACACAACAGTTCTTGGCCACATTCTTTTTTTCATTGTCTCCTTTTTTCATTTAACATGTATTAATTCCTGTTTTTAATATGGTTAACATTTGCGGTATTAATTGAAGACTCATTATGCACATGGTGAAACATATTACTTGAAAAGATTTAAATAAACACAAACTCTTGGTAGTTTCACAATTTATTCTTAAACTCTGACAATTGTTTCAGCTGATTTGGCAATTTTCAAAGATCTGGTAAGAACAAATAAATACAAAGAATGTGTTAGAGGTGAGTTTTGAAGATGTATGGGGTATGGGGTGGAGGAGCAGTGAAGGTCAAGTGACTGTAAAATCCGAGCATAATAGGAATGCGAATTCTAAAATTAACAAAAATAAACAGATTCGTTTAACAAATAAGAACAAAAATTTTGTCTGTTCATTTGTTACATTTTTGTTATTTTTAATTGCTTTTTAATTCTAATATTTCCAAACATATGCAAATATTTCCTATGTTTTGGAGTAATATTACATTTTTTATGTCTCAAATGTGGTTGATTTAAGCAGAGATCCGTGGAACGTGTATTTGCTGTATATTTAAATCACTTGCTTATGTGGGATGCTATTTAGTTTGTATATTATGGATCTGAAAGCTGATAATGTTGCATGGGGTGATTGGAAGTGACAAGTTCGAGGGCTGTGCGGAACGAAGGGCATACCAGTCAGTCGCCCGCTTGTATACTGTGTCCCGAGCTTCAAATAGAGCTCCTGCCACAGGGATGGTAGATAGGGCTGGATTAAGGGTGTGGCCTGCTACCGGCTGTGGGTGTCAATTAAGTATCAGTTAATTGAGGGTGAGAGTATGCCGAGGCCGGGTCCAAGATTCTCCTGGCACAGATTGGTAGCGACCGAGGGCGCTAATGAGGTGGTGGTTGTCCTGGAATCGGATGAAGCAGTGATAGAATTTGCGGGACAGTGTCCATATAGTGGCGTCCAGGGAACGGACACGCAGGGCTTTACGGATGGTTCTATTTGATGTCAGATAGTGGGCTTTGCAATCCTTGGTCAAGGAGAGACTGAAGCTTTCGCTTATGGATCTTGGTCAAGTAGCTCCAAACGGGGATCGTGTAGGTACCAGTAACCATTGGCACCACATAGGTGGAGACGATAAGTTTCCCTAGGGGGCAGGTCATGGCGTTGCTGCATAGCATGGGACGGAGTTTATATAGGCGGTTGGCGGTCTTGCGGGTTACTTGTGTGGAGTGTGTCCGCCAGGTAAGATGACGGTCAAGGTGGATCCCGAGGTACTTGACCTCTCGAGACCAGGGCAAGATTGGAGGTGTTATGTATCAGTGTGTGAGTTGTGGTGGGTTTTTTGTATATACTGAATTTGTGTCTGTGTTCTGTTTTTGTAATGGTAAGGTCTAGGTTGGTATGGTATAATGCTATTGTTTGCTATCATATTCAGTAGTAAAGGTTATGTTTTTGTGGATTTTCTTTAAGTGGGTTAGTCACTGTTCATATTGTCTTGTGTTTCCTTTGTATAGTAGTATGGCATCATCAACGTATCTATGCAAATATAATATTTTGTGTGAGTTTCAATGTTTGCAAAGGTTCTTGTTTTTTTTTCTAAGTATTGCAGAAAGATTTCAGCTAGAATGGGCTAACGTGGTTGCTAGACATGGGCAGTCCATCATTCTGTTTATATAATTTTTTGTTATAGGTGAAGTCATCTGCTGTGTTCCTCTGTTTGAACATGTTATGTAGGATATTTATAGTTTTTGAGAGAGGAATGTTGGTGTATAGGGTTTTTCATAATGTCAACACAGACCTTGTAACAAAAATAAAAGGCATACATATCCCCCACAATGACATCCTCTTACCTCTTTTGACATCTATTTTTTCTGCAGTTCATCCACAAAATTCTTCACAACCACAGGCTGCTGCAAGCCTAATTTTGAAAATCCCATTTACAAGAAAATGGTCAGAACCTACATCAGTTCTTCCCCATTCATCTAACTAACATCTATACCTTGTCCAATAGTCACATGAGACTATAGGCGAGATACGAAAATACATTGTTCTTATGGAGAAACTGCTCACATATACTTGCTAACTTGAAAATTTTTGTAATTGAGAAGTTAACTTGCAAAATAATCATAAATTACTGCTGTTCATTATAAATAACGTTATTTTATGTCTTTTGGATTAAAAAAAATATATACAAATACAAATATAACTATAAAAAAATGATATTTTTATGACGGTCTACTTGGTCGTCGTATGGTACGGTAGAAAACAAAATACAAGACACCAACTAAATCACTAATCACCAGCTTTAATTATCACAATTAAAAGTTTATAATTGACTCGTACAAAATTTCTAGTTAGATTTGTCCACACGCAATAACAATGTCTAGTAATAGAGTGTTACACAATTACTAAAACAGTACTACTTCACTTCAACAAACACTCAATCTGCACTAGCGAAAATCACTCACTTAACTGAACTGACATAACCCGGCTGCTATGGCTTTATATAGGCCGCGCTGAGGTCCAGTACAGCTTTCCCTTCTACTGCACACCGGCGGCTTAATGCGTATCTCTAGTGTTCCTGGAACTCACTAGAACCACCTACTTGAATGACGCAACACCTGCCACACTGGACAGGGGAGTGGAGCATGTTCTCAGCTGTTCTACGCAGTTCGATACCATACTCGTGACACTACCCTCTCCTTAAGCCTGTTCATCCCGAACTGGCAAACTGTCTCTGAAGTAATACTTGGCCAGGCGATCTAGGTGGATGACCTTGTGGAGGATAATTCTCTGGTTCTTCGAATTCAGTCTCGTGTGATCCTAACATAAAGTTCCCAGGAATAAAGTCTTCCACTGAACCGCTAGTGGAATCACTCCCGTTGCACCATGTACTGATGACCTAAACACCACTAGATGGCCTAAGTCTGTTTGGTTCTTGTCAACAACCTCTTGCATAACTTCATCTTCAGCAACTTTTTCCCTGGGTGCTTCTATTAACTCAGGAACAAACAAGGGTTTTCCCTTGACACCCATAGTTGGCTTTCCAATCACTTCTTTTGCTGTTACACCTATTTGTACCTCCTCTGCTAGTTCTTCTTCCATTTCCACCTGCAATAGGAAAGATTCCTTTTGACCAGACTTGTTGACTTCTTCTTCAGCCAATGCCACTTGCTTAATCGAATGGTTCGCAGACCCTGTCGTTTTAGCCGTGCAAAGCTTTATCTTCTCTTGGCCAAACTTCAGGACGTTCTCTCTTAAGTCCACAACGAATCTGTAGGCATTCGTAATGTCTGTGCCAAGAATCAGTTTATCAACAATGTCTGCAACAAGCATTTGGTGGTTAAACTCGAGAAGACACAGGCATACACGTACGTCTATCTTTCCTAACACATTGACGGGGCTTCCAGTCACAGTCTGTATTGTACAAGAGCTAATTTGAGGCCGTCAGTTACTGATTACGTCAGGGCACAGAATAGACACTGTAGTGCCTGTGTCAACTGTAAATGATGTTTGTTTACCTTCCGCAAATCCATTAATGATCAGGTTTCCACTAGTCTTATGTAGCGTGTAAATTGTGTGCTGTTCTGGTGCTTTACTTCTCCAATTAGTGCGATCACTCTCTTCTCTCGGTATTTTCTTCTCCCAACAGTCTACCTGTAGGTGACCACATTTGCCACAGTTATAAGACTTCGGTCTTCTGTCTTTTTCCCATCGTTCAAATCGTTGTGGTGCTGCTGATGTCTTAAACTGTTGTTCTTGAATTGTCTCTTTATTCTGTCCATTATGATGACACTGTGATATTGGATCTGTTTGGCTACAATGTGATGGCATACTTTGATTAATGTCACTGACTTGGCAGCTTCAAAATGGAAAGCATGAACAAGAGCGTCGAAATTATTATCATGCCGTCCCATTAACACTTGTAATTGACTGTCTCTGATACCGTCAATAAACATAATGAGAGAAATCCACTTCCGGAAGTCCTCCGATTCTTCGGGATAAGCCAATCTCATCAGTCGGTCGACATTCGCATCAAACTCTTGAAGGCTCTCCCCTGAACGCTGTCCCCTTGCTTTAAGTTGAACACTGTATACTTCGCACAAGTGCTGGTCACTGTACTGTAATTCCAGAGCTTTTGTTAATTCAGCATAGATGTTCTGACATTCTGATGTCACTTTCTGTATTAGCTCTACGGCAGGCCCTTTTAAAGCAAGAATTAGTGAAAGTCCTTTCTCTTTTTCCTTCCATTTATTTAAGCGAGCGGCAGCTTCAAATTGGCGAATATAAGTTGCCCAATGCAACTTCCATCAAACGTTGGGGCCTTTGCGTTCACTGGCCCTACTACAGTTTGATTTATCTGATATTTTGAATCTTCATCAGCATTTATTGATCTTATTTCTTTATCAATGGCAAACCAGCGAGAGGTATCCTGCTTAGTATAAACCTTCCCCAACTAGGCCGTTTGGATCCGGCGTTAAACTGTAGGTCCCATATACCTGTGAGAGACTCAGTACCACACGCACCACGGGTATATGTGGGGAGGGTACAAACCAGTCGTAAGACTGAAGGAATACGATTTCTTTATCAACTATTTCTTTTACTAAATGTTCGGCTTCCTTTTTAATATGTTTTATTGAATTTGTAATAGACTCTTCTAAACTTGACATACTTGTTTTCATAGTTGACACAGATTTTTCTATTTCAGATATTCTGTCAACTTGTTTGTTCAGCTTACCTTGTAACAGGACGAATTTTGCAGTGGTATCCTCTTGTACGAATGTTTTAATATTGTCTGCTTGACGACTAAATTCTTCTTTTTGCCATCCCCCTGGTGTTTCATTTTCACGCTTATGTTAGTCGTCATGTCGTCTTACTGCTTCTTCTGCTTCCCATCGGCACCTTTTCTCTGTTTCTTCACTTTCCTGTCTTCGTTCTTCTTTTTGTTGTTCCTGTGTTTGCCGCACTCAATCCGCACTAACGAAAAAACTCACTCGCTCATGTAACTGAACTGACAACCCGGCTGGTATGGCTTTATATAGGCTGCTGAGGTCCAGTACAGCTTTCCCTCCTTACTGAATGCCGGCGGCTTAATACGTATCTCAAGTGTTCCTGGAACTCACTAGAACCACCTACTTGAATGACACAACACCTGCCACACTGAACGGGGGAGTGGAGCATGTTCTCAGCTGTTCTACACGGTTCGATACCATATTCGTGACAATATACAGAGTACTCGGATGTTATACACTTAAATGAGATTAATTTTATGTGGTTGCACATTGGTGTATCCTTGAGATTATAAACAGAATTATCACTGTTGCATACCACTATAGAAAAAATTATTCCGATTAGCACTTTCAAGCTTCACAGCTCATCATCAGATCGGAAATAATCTGAAAGCGCTAATCAGAATAATTTTTCTATAGTGATGTGCAATAGTGATAATTCTGTTTGTGATTACAACCACTAACACAACTTTCTAAATTAAAATTCCTTGAGATTATGGTGCTATTTAACTGCATTAATTTATTAACTGAAGGAACAAAAAATTTTTGTTGTACATTTGACTCAGGTTTTTTTTTAGTACTGAGGGCAAAAAGTCAGTCAGCAAGGAACTTTTTTGTTGTTGGTGATAGCTGCATGGTATTGCTCACCACTAGCATCAGGACTGCAGGAGACATCAGACATCATGAAATGCTTCCATACCGGTACTTAAAACATTTTACTTGTCAGAATATTATAATAGTGATAGTAAAAAAAGTACAATTCTGATGTGATGAATATAAAATTACATATCAATTATGAGGGTAATGTTGATGACCTATGGAAAGATACAGATAAGTTCATAATTAAACAGTCACAAACATAGTAGGTAAAAGCACCTACTAAGACTTGATAAGAGATGAAAGGGTATAAGAAAAATTGAGGAAAGGAATTACATTAAAGGAAAATACTCGCTGCACTCTCGTTAGAACAAAACAGGCATTACAGGAAGAAAATAAATGGAGATGAAAGAAGTAAAGAGAAGTGCAAAGTTGGGCAAAGACAAAGTATAGAGCAAGTGATAGAGACTGCTGAAGATAGTGCTAGAAACAATGACATTTAAGGACTTTATTGAGTCAAAAATAAGCGGAAAATATAAGTGATGCAACAGCAATGCAATGTAAGTATATGCCACATGTAATTCAAGTAAGAGTTAGTCATTACATTGTCATGTAATAATGCACAATATGTTACACAATAAGGAAAACAGTGAAAAGGCATATGGAAAACTTTAGCGGAATACAGTGTAACAGGGCGAATAATGAAGAAAGAAGAGGAAGACATTTTGGTGCTAAGACCACCAAATTTTGGTGCATGCAGAGTTAAGTAAGGAAGAGATTGTAGACAAGACACCACATACATCAAAAGAATGGAAAGGCAGCAGGAAATGTTGATGTAACATAGGAGATTTTGAAGTATAGCCTAGAAACATCAACAGACATGTTATATAGACTAATAAATTTGGCAAACTGTCGTCTATACAATTGGAGAGAAGGTGTTAAATTATGACACCTAAGGAAGGTAACAAAACAAAATAGTACAATTGGAGAGGTAAACATTGCAGATTGCAGCTAGTAAAATTCTAGCAAGAGGGAAATTATAGTAATCTAGTAAAATTATAGTAATATTAGAAAGGCTGAGGCAGCCAACTGATAGAAAGCATCAGCTTGGTATCATACTAAACCAAGCAGGCTTTTGAGCATGCAGGTCATGTACAAACTATATCGCCACACAAAGAACAATATCGTGAGTGGTATCTCAAGAGTATTGATTTTTAATGTGAGTTTGACAGTTTTAACAGGAAAAATGAGGATTATCTTGAAGGCAACATGTCCAGAATGTATCTGACTGGAGAATGAAGCACTGAAAAATATAGAAAAGTTCGGTTATCTGGGAATTATTGTTGATAAAAAAAAGAGGGTAGATGAGGACATGGTAACAATGATAAGAGAAGCACAAACCTATTTCATGCACTAAAAAAAGTTGTTATTCACAGATTGTCTCTGTAAGAACAAAAGTTATAATTAACTGCATCATACTGTTCATTCTATTGTATGGAACAGAAAGTTGGAGGGCAACAAGAAGTGTAGAATACGAACTACGGGTATATGTCAGGTCTGTGTGTGGTCAGGTATATGTAAACTACAGATTTGTTCCAACAAACATTTAAGAACAATTTTTTAAATTAATGGGTAGAGTATCAAAATGAAGAACTATGGAGGAGAACATATCGTAAAGGAATCCATAAAATAATAATAAGAAGAAAATGGAATGTAGTTGGTCATATACTCCAAAAACCTCAAGAAGACATAACAAGACAAGCACTTGATTGGAATACAGATGGAAAAGAAAGAAAGAGGGGAAGACCAAAGCAGATGTGGTACCAGTGGTATATCTTGGAGGAAGTAAAGCAAATTGGAAGCACGTGGTGGCAGGTCAAGGCTGAGGCTGAAAATCAAGTCAGTATTCAGGTGTCACCCAAAGTTGAGCTTAAAGGAGGGTTTCATTCAACATTAGGGAGTTTTGGACATTAAAAAAGTGTTAAGTTACTATCTGTATCATATAACACATATTATTCATTTTAAAGTGTTCTGTCTCACTTATGCCATATTTGGTATGAGTGGGGCTAACTCTAATCTATTTGTAAACACTATGACTATAGCTGGTATCCATAAAAATTAGGATAGGGTGAATGGATCAGTTGTGAATTGGGATTATAATCAGGACATTACCATTTGTTAATGGGTTAGTGAAGAGATTAAAGATAGTAGCCAAACAGTAAAAAAACGGAAACAAAGTATACTGTATTTAATAAAAACTGTACAATTTTATATTAAAAAGATAATTACATAATCAGGGCTTTATATTATAAACTAAAATGTGTAGATTTTGTTTTAATAAAAAACACCTATTCCCAGATGGTCCAACGAGGCACAGTTTTTTCTTTTTGTAATTGACTATTGCAGTAACATTAAATTTCAGTAATGAGAAATTTCTTTTTTATATTCTTTATGATGTCTCTACAATAAAGAACTATGACAACTTCTAGAGTGTACCTTTATACAAAACTTTTAAGGTTACAAATACTGAGGCAATTAAAATATTCTCATATACAGGATGTTCACAAATGGTCATCCAATATTTCGGTAGTGTGTTCCTTACATAATTACAAGAAAAAAAGTTCCTGTAAACATAGGCCCAAAAACGTATAGTTTTTCATCTGTCCGCCATTTTGTATTTTTTAAGGAATATTTTATTTTTCGAGAATGGAGTAGATATTCGAATGAAATCTGGTTCATGTTACCCCAGTAACATAATCTACAAAATGAAATTTTTTGAAAATTTTACATGTACAAATTTTAAAATGGCGGCTGTTTTAATTTTTAAATCATTCATATGTCACAAACTATTAGTTTTATGGAATAATGTTCCATCAGATAAAATCTTAAGCATTATTTCATGAACAAAATGATACCTTATTTGTTACAATGCAATCTCAAACAACCTAGTTATGATGAGCTCTGAAGAGCTTGGTGTATAGCACTCGAATAAACACAGCAGATGAATTGAGAGACAAAATAATTATTTGCTGTTAACAAATTAAAGTAATACTGGTAATTTTTGAACGTATTCGAGCTTTGATGGTCAAACGGGCTGAAATGTGAATTGAAGTAAATGGGGGACACATTGAACACCTACTTTAATTATTTTGTGCTGTCGTTATGGTAATTTTTCATTTTAGTTAATACTAAAATCTGCAGATAAATAAAATAGTTTAAAATCTTTTGTATTCATTTTGTATTTTACGTTTTCATTTACTCCTTTCAAATAAATTCTAATTTTTTTACTATTTTTTTGCTTGTATTTACAAATAAAACTATTTGCCAATAATTATTTTGCAGTTTGATGGTAGACTCACACTGACATTTTCCATCATAACTCGGTTGTTTGAGATCGCATTGTAACAAATAAGGTATCATTTTGTTCGTGACATAATGCTTAAGATTTTATCCAATTGAACATTAGTCCATAGAACTAACAGTTTGTGAGATATGAATGATTTAAAAATTAAAACCGGCACCTTTTTGAAATTTGTGAATGTAAAATTTTAAAAAAATTTCGTTTTGTAGATTATGTTACTGGGGTAATAAGTACCAGATTTCATTAGAATATCTTACTCCATTCTCGAGAAATAAAATTTTCCTTAAAAAATGCAAAATGGCGGACAGATGGAAAACTATACGTTTTTGGACCTATGTTTACAGGAACTTTTTTTCTTGAAATTAAGTAAGGAACACGTTACCAAAATACTGGACGACCATTTGTGAACACTCTGTATATGTTTTTTATGTATGCAAAATCTGCTTCATAACACTAACACTATGTGTTGCCAATTGCATGGCAAGGTCTGATTTTTAAATTAAAGAAAAACTAGTAAGAACAAAAATAAAGAAATTTAAATTAATATTTACAAAATTGAGTTGAAACATATTTCACCCATTTTTCTTAATTCAGACCAGAAAATTTGGTAGTAAATGGGAAAGAATATTGGTGAAAGTTTTGTGTAAAGGCATTGTTTTCCCTGAAACGGTAGAAAATTGTACAACACTGTTACTGAATAATTATTATTAAGTGTTCTTTCAATGTCACATTGGACTACACTTATTATTGGAAAGTTGTAGAATATGAGAAGAAAAATTAAATAATGTAGGTATAATTTATTATTACATTTAAGATTTAAATGTAAGTTTAAAGCAGAGGTTTCCAACTGGTAGTTCGTGGACCAAAGGTGGTCTGCAAGAAGCTGAAACGTGTTCGCAGAACTAAAAATTGTAACGTGACAAATACAGGGGATTTTATTTTATTAAAGTTTTGGGATGTAGAGAAAATATTTGTAAATTTTATTTCCAACTGTAACCAGGCCACGTGTTGTATGGTAATACCAGTGTTGTAACAAAGGCGAAATACGCCTCGACAGTTGTGCAATCGCGAACCAGGAATGCACCCAGCCTCAGTTTCTGAGAACTTTGCAAGTGTGTGGCAGTGCGCCCGTATGCATCACACGAGCAGGTGCGCGGACTGACGCCGGTGTGAAACACAAAAGATGGCTAAGAGTAACAATTTCTGTTCACTTAGTTTACCATGCTGCCGGATGTAAAGCCTAAGTCCCGCCTATCTTGTGACGTCAGCCAGTGCCGAGCGAATATCTTATACGAACAGCACACAAACAACTGCATGGGTGGAATAGGACATGCAAGCGACATAGAACCATGAGGCCTTGTCTTCCATCAAAAAAGACGTAATCCAGTTAGCCGTGAACACATATAGCGGCTCTGCGCAGTTCACCTACAGACGCTGACAGAGTTGTGCGGGCCCGGTCGGATGAACTTTATAAAATGTGAACAATCAGTATAATACCGTTTTAACACCGACCGGGACCCAAGGAATTAATAGATAATAGACTTACTATATTTGTTAACGGATGAAACGAAGTTGGAAATAGACAAGTTAATAACGGGCCGCGAAATCGGGTGAACAAAAACCACGTGTTTGGCCGGAATCGCGACAGTGAACTATTCGATACAAAAATGAATTTATAAAAATAAAATAAGGGTTTTTTTTAAAATATAATGTGTGTGGGTGTGTGTAAAAAATGCAGGCTGGGCTATTTATGTGTGACTTAGAATAAGGTAAGCCATAGTATATAAGTCAACATGGTATAATAACATATTTCAAGGAAGCTGTATTCTATTTAAAAGTCAAATAAAAATAATAGATGGTTTGTAAACATACAAAGAAAAAAATGAATAACGAATAATTGGAGACAGAGCATAGTGAATGAAAAAATAAAGATCAAGTGAGTTCTCTTCATAAAAATGTGTAGCGTAAGTCATTCACACAACCTAAAATTACGTTTGTATCCTAACGTTCGTATGACGACCCTGGACCCGAAAACAAATTCTGAAGGTAAGTGGAAGTTGAAAGATTTATGAATTGGTAATTGTAATTAGATAGTAAATTAACAATTTGTGCCCGAAAGAACAGGGACCGTAACTTAACAATTGGCGCCCGAACAGGGACCGTAACTTAACAATTGGCGCCTCGACAGGAACGAATTTGATCAATTAAAAGTAAAATTCCATACCTACAAATAAGATACAAGCGTGGTTTTAGGGTTAGCGTAATAAAATAAAAGTGCGTCATTTACGCAAAATTGACATGAAATAGAAAGTGTATTACAAAAAATCAAATTAATTAAAGTATTCTAAATATCAAGTATACAATAAGAAATGGCAGATAATAATGAAGTCAGCTTCTCTGACAGTCAGACCGAGAGTCAAATAAATACCGACTCCGGTATTCAAATAGAGTTACTATCAATAGATGACCATAATGTAGAAGAAGCTGTAATTAGTACGCCGGGAGCGATTTCCACTCCTGTAACAATTAAAACAAGAGAAAAAGAGTTGTCATTAAATGACTTATTTGATCTAATTAACAAGAGATTTGATATGAACAATAGTGATTTCAATACAAAATTCAATGAACAGAAAAGTGATTCTGACGCTAAATTCAAAGAAAGTTCAGACAAGCAACAGGCGATGTTAGAGTTAAAATTTAACGAAATAAAGAGTGATTCTGACGCTAAATTCAATATTCAGAATAACAAATTTGAGGAATTAAAAAATGATATTAAAGAAATTAATAGACGTTGTAAAAATACCAATGAAATAATAAAAAATAGTTTGAATAAATTAGAACAGAGTATTGAGAGAATGGGAGTGAGTGTGACGACTACAAACAAGAGTAATACAAATGAAAATTATAACGATATGTATAAAAATGTGATATTAAATAAAGAGTTAACAAATGATGATGATGATGTCGAAAATGATAAAAATAATATTGAGAATAGTAATGTATGTGAAAAGGTAGTATCAGAGAGTGATATGTTGAAAATAAATGATGAGAGTACTGATGAAGTTGTGGAATATAATAATGAAATGTTAATGAGTGTTTGTGAGTTAGAGAGAAAGTGGAAAGATAATATAGTGGTAGAATGGGGGCAGAGGGTAAATTTTCCCCTTATTTATGATGATTCAATGTGTTCACAAGTGTTGTTTTTGAAGGGCAAGAGTCCCGTGTTAGTAGAAGATTTGAGTTGTGTATTTTATTTGTATAAGTTTATACCCTCTGTCTGGAGTAATATTGAAGGTATGAGATGGTGTTATGATGAGAGAGAGTTAGATAGAGAATGGTGTGTGGATAAAGAGATAGAAGTATATAATTTAAAGAGAGATTATGATGAGTGGAAAGAAATGTTGGAAGTGTATTTAAATAAGAATAATTTAATTGATGAGAAAGTAACTGACCCGATAATGAATATAATTACTACTGGAGACTTAACGGAAATAATTAATGTTGACCTGGTTCATGATTATTATGATATAACGGATGAATTTGAATTTTATGGTTATGACACACGAAATAGCAATATGTGTGTCAATAAAATTGAAGAGTGTTATTTGAAACAGAGATTAATTTTTGACGATGGAGGGTAGACTATAAAACAATTAATGGACAATCATAAATATTTTGTTTTATGGTTTTTGACCTCGCAACCTTGGACATTGAAGTGTGGTATAGCTGAGTAATCAATGATGAAGAATTGTAAATAAGTGTAGTGAATTTAATGGTGTGTATGGTAGGATATCAGGTAAACAATGTGTATATGTAGTAGCAATGGTTGTGATAATAATAATATTAATATTTGGCAATAGAAATAAATAACAAAATTAGTTTTGAAGACAGTAGTTAGCGAATGGTAATTGTTCTGATAGCAATGGAACTTGTAATTTCAATAATTTTAATTAAAATAATTTGAAATGTTTTAAATATTTTGATTAATTCAAAGATTATATAATTGAATTTCCGAATGGGTTTAAATGATTTTACGAGATGTGAATTTGGTAATTAATTGTTAAAATTGTTTGATTTGAAATAACATTTTTGTTAAATGTTTCAGAGGTTACTTGGAGTTATTGATGTGTATGGTGTATATATTTTGTGTATGTCAGTATGTGAATAATGGACTGTAAGTATAAAAATTTTATAATAACACAAGTCAGACATAGTAAAATGTTTACAGATGTTTAACTTAAATGAAAGAATTTTAACTTCAATAATGAAAGTAACTTGAGATAATGATTTAAAAAGTAATAATAACTGAAAGATAATATAAAAGAAATGTTAACAATAAATTTGAAAATTTTAAGAAATTTAATTGTAGAAAGTGATGAATGATTTAAATGATGATGGATAAAATGATTAATGAAAATTTCATATTATAATGTTTTATATATATTTTATTATTTAGTTAGTAAGGCGCTATTGCTGGGGTGGCCTGTGCCCCAGTAGATAGTGGAATGGGTTGGGGGTAACAGTGAGTGTTACCTCCATCGGAGGCCAACATGGCGAAAATGTACGGCACACCTTTTCGTACAAATTTAATTTGTACCTTGATAGACTTCCGTGCCGTACATAATAATGATGAATAGAACAGGCATTAAAGTAAAGTTTGATTTCCCTGACTTTTCGGGCGATTACTGCCTTACCAGCACTAATCGTGGTTTTGGCTAGTGGTCAGCTATGGCCATAATCAAGTCCCTTGACCATAGCTGGCTTGAAATTGGTTGATATTAGAAATTAATAGGGGGGTGAAACTAGGGGAAATCCCGGAACTATGGAACAGCGGCTGCCACTCTGTCCGCGTAGGGACAGCAGAGCCAGGTGGTAGACCCGTTTTAAAGGCTTGTAAGTATAAACGAAGGTATGTCGATACCTAGAAACTTTAAAATGTAAAGCCGAAGCAAGGACACGGAGATGTTCCATTCCTCCAACTATGCAGTCTTTGTGAAAGCAAATGGGCGTCACAGTCCAACATAAAATACAATAGTGCGTGTGGATTGGGAGGTTGCTCAGATGAGCAACGAATTTAAATTTTGTAAATTAAAAATGATAACTAAATTTTGCTCTAATAAACTGCTTGTATTATGCTTTGATAAATAGGTGTTCATACGTTCAGTATAATGTGTTCATTCTGTATTTTAGAAATGTATTATTTTATTGTGTTAGAGGTAAGAATTGATAAAAAATATGTGTTTTATATAATGTGTGAAATTTTGAAATGAGTTTGCAATGAGGTTATTTACCTTACTAAGAAGGTCAGCTGATCAGTAGTAAAATGTCTATGTTAAATTGTTTATTGACGTTCAAGGTAATTAATGTTAAATATAATGTTTTAATGTGTTAAAGATGCTATTTCAAATGATGAGAAAAGTAATTTAATAAAGTTAAGATTTTAAATAAAGTGTCAGAGATAATAAAAGATAGATTTTGGGTGATGAATATTTTGTGGGACATATAGATCAGTCCAAGTCCAAGTTAAAGTTAAAGTTAAAGTGTTACTAGAGATGAAAATATTGTTTTGAATTAATGTAATGTTGTTGTGAGTTAATGTAATAGAAAATGAGAAGTATTGATGTTGACACAGTAGTTATGGGGAATACATGTAGAGTATTGATTGATATATTGATGTTTATAAATGATGATGTTATTTTGTAGTTGAAGTTGGGTAATAAGATTGAGATTTGGGGATGGTAATTTTGTAAGAGGGGATAGTGTAATGGTGGAGTCTGCAACAAAAGGGTTGGGATGGGAAGGGACCGTGTGGCGCCGGAAAGGGTTACCTTAGGTAGAATCCAGGAACCAACATAAGGGAATGAGCTTTTTGGGGGGGGGGGAACACTTATCCTAAGTACAAAGGGTTAGAGAAATTTTTTTTTTATATATCGAGAGAATGTGGCGATTTGAGTTTAATAGTAAGTTGGGTGTAGAGATTGTTTGATAGATATTTTGATAGAGATGGGTGTCATGTTAGTTAAAGCCGTTGATAAGTATTAGAGTCAGAGGTAAAGATTATATGGATGCAGATCAAGTGGATACAATCGAGTTAGTATAAATAATTGAATCACCCAAACTAATGGAGAATGAGAATAGTAAAGAAAAGAAGGTTCATAGTAAAAATATAAAATTTTGATTGCAACCAGTGACAATTTTTGATAGAATTTGAAAATGTAAAGCTATAAAATGTTTATGTTCTGAGTAATTTAAATATCAATTAGATTGTTAATTATAATAATATTTCGTTATCTTAAATGTTTTATTTTATTGTGTTTTGTGTTTAAAGATGGAATTTTACAGGTGTTCAATGTATTTTCAGATGTAACTTGTGTATAACGTATGTAGGTCAAGGGTTTTGACTTGACCCAGTTTTGATCAGCTGATAGGTGATGTCATATGCTAGACATGTTTAGCAAGGAAGTAAAGCCAATTTTGTGTTTAATTAATTGGAATAATTTTAAATAATTTCAGTATTGAAAAAAGGAATATATTTTAATAAATTTAAATTTTTTGAATTTAAAATTTGAAAAAAAAGAAATAATAAAATATTTCTTGATTTTGCGCCTGCCATCTAATTGATATTTTGGAACGTTGATGACGTTATTGTTTGTGTACTAATCGTGTTTATTTTATTGAATTGTATTGTTAAAATATAGGTGTAATCACATGTTAGGTTAAGGATGTTCCTATTTTAAGAAATGTTCAATTTGTGTATTTTCTAATAATAAAAAACCCAATGAAGAGAATTAGTCAATGTGGGTAAAGAATTTGTGTTCTGATTTAAAGTAAATAGCCGTTGATTTTGACTTAAACAAAATTCTAAAACTAAAGATGTTTCAATGTTTATATGATGTAGTATAAGTGTGTGTGTGAGCCCAGTAACTGCTAAAGGCAGCCCAGTTTGCATATAAGGGGGAACATATCGGTTGAGGATCTGGCATGATATAAGCCAGGGATTTGGATTTTTTGGGGAAACATGTTAGAAGGTGAGGTGCGCTGTGGTGCGTATCTGTTCAATTTTTCGGTGTTGGGATCTCGCACAGAGAAGTCCAGTGATCTCGTTCAGGTGCGTCCATAGTCGCCAAGCCAGGGGGGTCGTTTACCCATGAAGTGTAAGAACAAAAGGGGGTTGTTGGCACCAGTTCCTCACCGGTCCTCTTAGGGGTTTTTAGCAATGAGATTTCTTCTGTTTCGGCAGAAGATCTCTCATTGGGGGGGTATTGTAACGTGACAAATACAGGGGATTTTATTTTATTAAATTTTTGGGATGTAGAGAAAATATTTGTAAATTTTATTTCCAACTATAACCAGGCCACGTGTTGTATGGTAATACCAGTGTTGTAACAAAGGCGAAATACGCCTCGACAGTTGTGCAATCGCGAACCAGGAATGCACCCAGCCTCAGTTTCTGAGAACTTTGCAAGTGTGTGGCAGTGCGCCCGTATGCATCACATGAGCAGGTGCGTGGACTGACGCCGGTGTCAAACACAAAAGATGGCTAAGAGTAACAATTTCTGTTCACTTAGTTTACCATGCTGCCGGATGTAAAGCCTAAGTCCCGCCTATCTTGTGACGTCAGCCAGTGCCGAGCGAATATCTTATACGAACAGCACACAAACAACTGCATGGGTGGAATAGGACATGCAAGCGATAAAGA
This sequence comes from Magicicada septendecula, assembly GCA_034769895.1. Lineage (NCBI taxonomy): Eukaryota > Metazoa > Arthropoda > Insecta > Hemiptera > Cicadidae > Magicicada > Magicicada septendecula. Next base: position 80,057,496 of record CM068368.1, on the reverse strand, counting down.
ACCATGAGGCCTTGTCTTCCATCAAAAAAGACGTAATCCAGTTGGCCGTGAACACATATAGCGGCTCTGCGCAGTTCACCTACAGACGCTGACAGAGTTGTGCGGGCCCGGTCGGACGAACTTTATAAAATGTGAACAATCAGTATAATACCGTTTTAACACAGACCGGGACCCAAGGAATTAATAGATAATAGACTTACTATATTTGTTAACGGATGAAACGAAGTTGGAAATAGACAAGTTAATAACGGGCCGCGAAATCGGGTGAACAAAAACCACGTGTTTGGCCGGAATCGCGACAGTGAACTATTCGATACAAAAATGAATTTATAAAAATAAAATAAGGGTTTTTTTAAATATAATGTGTGTGGGTGTGTGTAAAAAATGCAGGCTGGGCTATTTATGTGTGACTTAGAATAAGGTAAGCCATAGTATATAAGTCAACATGGTATAATAACATATTTCAAGGAAGCTGTATTCTATTTAAAAGTCAAATAAAAATAATAGATGGTTTGTAAACATACAAAGAAAAAAATGAATAACGAATAATTGGAGACAGAGCATAGTGAATGAAAAAATAAAGATCAAGTAATTTCTCTTCATAAAAATGTATAGCGTAAGTCATTCACACAACCTAAAATCAAGTTTGTATCCTAACATTCGTATGACGACCCTGGACCCGAAAACAAATTCTGAAGGTAAGTGGAAGTTGAAAGATTTATGAATTGGTAATTGTAATTTGATAGTAAATTAACAATTTGTGCCCGAAAGAACAGGGACCATAACTTAACAAAATATTTAAGTATTAAAAAAATATTCATTTAGTCTACCTTATAAATTTCAGTATGAGCAAACTACAAAGGGATCATCTGATAAAAAACAACAAAAGAAATGCACTGAAGACGAGAGATGACAAAGACTTAACTTTGAAGCAGTATTAGCCCAAACTTCAGCAGTGGGTGAAATGAATGCAAGCGCATAAATCATATAGATTAATATCAAGTAAAATAGTGACAGATTCATTTTGTATTAATTATGTCAAATATAATTTCTGTTAATTAAAATTAGTTAAACTATTAGATGAAATTGACTTTACTTAATAAATAATTGTACAATATAAATTTAACTTTTCCATAGTTTCTTGAAGATTTTTGTAGCACAGGAGGTCTGTGTTTTGTAGGAGCCACTAGTCTAGAAGATAAATGATGAATAGATAGGTAAATTAAATACCATAAAACTTATTACATTTATTTCATTTTACAATAATGTTAATGTGACTTAATTATAAGTTGTCTGTAATATTTTTTATGAATTCTATTTAGTATAAATATTTTTAACTTGTTGAAAGTATTAAACTGCAAGGGAAATACATAAAATTAGTATGTATCTTTGTTCCTTTATGCACAGTTCAAAAGAAAATAAGACTATGTGTGAAAAATAATGTCTACTTTGACATCAGACTTTGATATCAAAAATAGTTATAGTTTTTAGTACCTTCATAATGGAAATAATAATGATGTAATTGTGTGTGTGTGTGCATGTGATAATTGTACAGACACGTTTATGTTTGTTTACAAAAATATCAAAACTTTACCCACAGTAACTTCTCATAGTAAACTGTGAGACAAACCTTATGAGGAGAACAACAGGTCAAGGGAGGTTGTTGATTTTACTGCTGATTGGCTATAATTGGGTTGTAAGTTGCATCTCAGTTGTAACAAATCTCGTGCGTTTGTGTTTAAAAGTCAATCACAATGATGAAGGAGGAGGAGATGATGATGATGATGATGACAATAAAAGTGATGAAAATGACACCAGTTGTGATGATTGCAATATTGTTTTAATAATGACTATAGCGATGATGACGACGACTTGCAAGAAAGTCTGATCAAGTAGAGTGAAGAAATGCTCTTAACAGATCTATATAAAGGTACAGAGATATATTATCCTTATCCAAATTTTTGTATGGGAAAATGGTAACTATCATATAACATACACTAGAAGAGGGAAGAAGTACAGAGGACGACCAAGGAAACAGTTCATGGAACAAGTAACCGAGTGTGGTAGCAGGAATTCGTAGTAAAAGACCAGTGCGTAGTCACTTACATTCTGAGGATTGAGGGTTGAAGAAGAGGTAAGAAAACATGAAACTTCATTTCATGAAATTATAAATTAGTGATGGAGCTTGAGGATAGAATTTGAAGACCTTGCAGCAAGAAGGGGGCAGCTCCAAATTTTGCTGAAATTGAGTTATAGTTAGCATCGTATGTAAAAAAAAATCTGAAAAGATTGGTGCAAGAAAGAGGCAGATCCTGTAACGCAGTCCCACATTATAAGGATATTAGTACTTGCCTCCTGTCTATGTTTGGTGAAAGAAGGGTGCTGCTCCGGAGCTGCCTCCATTTTACACCAATCAAAGTGGGAATTTTCATTTCCATAAGTTGGCAGTACAAACAGCTGGTAACGAGTAACGATCACCAGGAAATTGGCAAATGAAGTAGTTTCCTTCCTGAATCACTATATAAGAATGTAGTTCCAAAAACTGTAAAAGTATTATATCTTTTTACTGATAATGCCGCTGCTCAAAATAAGAATATAACAATAATACAGTTTTTGTATCTTCTTACAAAACATACTTCCTTATAGAAGATTGTACATCGGTTTCCTGAACCCGGACATTCCTTCTTGCCATGTGATCGCGGTTTTGGAGTAATAGAAAAGTTCATAAAGAAAAAAGACTATGTGTTTTCTCCTAACCAATATGTGCATTACGTTTTTCAAGTGTCCAGAAACTTTAGACCTATTCTTGCACAGCTAAATACAATTTTCAATTTCACACAACACTATGAGGGACATTTTAAAAAGTTATTGTGAATGAATGTAAAAAATGATTCAAGAGCTCTCAAAATAGGATCTTTGAATACAGCATGGACCATGTTGATACTATTAGTCAGTGTATCAACTTCCCTACCTGTTTATGACAGTTTCTCTATCCAAAGAGATATTGGTGCGGAACTTTCGGTTGGGCCACAGTCTGTTGTGTACCCCTCTCCACTACCAGTAAAAAAATACAAGGACATCATGCATCTAGCGACTAACTTTGTCCCTCCTAACAAAATTGGATTTTATAAAGCTTTAAAGTGTGAGCTAAGTGATGGTGAGAATCATTCTGTAGATTCTGGTACTGATGACGATAATCAAGCAGATGAACTTTGAGGCTATTTCATCATTTAGTAAGCATAATTCACTGTATTTTATTTTTAATTGTGTAGATTGATGTTTTTTTATATGATTTCAAGTGTCAATATATAGTTTTATACCATAATCTAGTAATGAATTTAATTGATTCCCCAAGATAGGGGGGTTTTTTAACTATTTGGTGCAAGAAGGGGACAGCTCCAAAATTTGAAAATTCATCCTCCCATTAAAAAAACATATTATTCTTAGTAGTAGTGCCAAATGATGTGTAATTATGTGTATTTTGAATTGATAAAATTCTGTGAACCTGTGTTTAGTAGCATTTTTTGACGTTTTTTTAGTTTTCCAAAAGTTAACAAATTTCGAGCTCCCCCCTTCTTGCTGCAAGGTTTTCATTTTAAGACATTATTGAATGAAAATAAGCAAATATGAGTGTGCACTGATATTTATTCTGTTTGTAATATGTTCGTTTACTACAAAAATTATATGAGTAAATTTAAATCATTTGAACTATAACTCTAATGGTAAAAAAATTAGGTTGGAAAATAGATTTGCGTTCAGTTTTAAAACATGCTATATTTTAAGTGTGTCTGGTACATTTAAAATTAAATTAATAGTCTTCACTGTTTTTAAATGACTATAATGATTTATTATTTTATCAATAATTCATTTTTTAAAACTAATGTGTTTATTATCGATAATGTAATTATAATTTGGGTTTGGCTAATAAACCATATATGTTTTGGTCAAACAGATTAGGTATAATAATAATATTTATTATTATATATAAATAGGATTACTGAACATTGCATATGGTAATTAAAATTATACTTAGATATAAACACTCTTCAACATGTCACTGTCTAAATATTTACAGAAAGCTACATCGTCTTAAAAGTCTAGTGTCTAATATAATCTTAATACAAATATACACATTTTTTTATTTTTGTTACATTTAATCTATAGTAATATATTAAAAAAAAAAACTACCAGGAATATTACACTATAAAGTTGTTTACATACAAATAATACAATAGTTTGTTAAACATATTCTGAATTACTTATATTTACAACAAAATAAATTTTAAAGTGGTTAAAGCTTAAAAACAAACTATAATATAAATTATACATGAAACATTAAATATTATAAGTTGTATTCTAATGTATACTACCTATAGACTATATTAAATACTTAACAATAATATATCAACAGACAAAAATATACAAGAAACGAGTATGTAATATCAAAGTTTTCATAACGTAACACAACTTATAAGACTTGCAAATGACAGAAGTTTGAGAAATAGCTGAATAATAAACTATATTGAATTTGAAAATTTCTTATGCAGTTTACTTCTAATAATATGAAACATTGTGTTTCTATATGTAATTATTATAATTAATATAACAATATCAACCAAATATATTCATTTATTGTAAAATGTATTTTAAATGTATCTGGTGTACTCAACTTATTTTTATATGGCGATATAATGGATCTCAGGAGGATTTTTAATTTATTTACCGTAAAAAAATAAATAAATTGTATAATAAAATATATGCTGAAAATGAAAAGGAAATGCCAACATCTTATGTATTACAATTCACACGCTTGAATATAATATTTTTAAATTCTGCTGCTCAATTTTATACAGAGTTTGTATGCCTTCTTTAATAAATGTGTAGTATAAAATAAGCACATGCTTTTCTAAAACACAAATTGAAAATTACACATCATACACAGTCTTCATTAGGTATATTATCAAATTACATTTATGACTTTTTCAATGCCCATAATTTTGTTGTGTGTACATTAAGCTTCGAGTCTGAACTCTCTAATACTATTTATTTACACATACGTAAACATGTACAACATCACATCAAATGGTTGAATCTGACTTGTGTCTATTTGGAAACTTCAAGTTTTGTTTCCTGTATTTTGAACTTATAGAAAAGAGGAAATTTAAAAATGAATAATATTGAAATGAAGTACTAATGAGAAAGTTTTTTGTATGCACTTTTTTAATTGCAATAAATTTTAGCTACATGTGATACATCACAAAACTACCTGTACACAGTCGTTGTCTTCACTTAATTTTTTAAGAAAATTTTATTGCCAGATATCATTTGAAAATATACTTAACCAATGTATCTTAGATTAACTAAGGAGGCATTGTTTTGTCAAAAAAAGGCTCTTAGTTTTGAGAAAAACAACTTTCAAATATTTTATATTGTTATCATTAGTCATTAACAATAATATTATCAGTAACGTTGTAGTTACTATAAATGACTTTATGTGTTGACTACCAATATCTTGAGAGAGTTTGTCTTGATGTGCTTAACCTACATGATATCTAAGTATAATTCTGCAAAAAATGTAAACATTTTCTTTAAATAATACAAACTAATTTAATGCCATGACTGGCATTGTAAAGTGGCAGGGTTTAGTACAAAAATTATGGAATTACAATATAAGTGAAGTGGACTAAGTTAAAGAATAAGGATCATACTTCATTAATGGGCATCAGTGTGTAATAACAGTGACCCACTGTACATTATACAAAATAAGAATTAAAAATCTAATATCAGACAGATCTTAAAACATTGTTTTGAATACTTCAGTGTTGTTGGTAGCGATAGTCAATAACATGAAATTTTTTTTTTTGTTAGTAACTGTATGTTTACTTATGTAAATTTTGAACTAGGAATGTCTGGAATAGATGCAAGAAAGTAGGTTGCCATTATTGATAAGTAGTTGAACAATACACACCAAGGCAGACCGAGGAGATGATGGGAACCATAACAGGCAAGGTGTGCTATACACGATGTGGAGAAAAGACAAGATGTGTAATGCGGAGTGTATAAGCTTAGCTGACCCATCATATACGAGGATGGATGAAAAGTTCCGGACCTAACACAGAGATAGCGCTACTGTGCTCATTATTTTGACCATGCTGTATGATTTCATCCTTTGTAGGCTTAGTTACGATGTTAAGTCAATTAATTGTTTATTATTAATGTCACAGTCTCCTGTTGTTAACACCTCAGGGATCATTGGATAGACTGGAATTTTATGCTATGGTTAATTTTTGTTTTGTTTTGAAAGTTTTAACTTGAGCCATATTCCAGCAGAGTTGCTTAAGACGAGAGGAGAGAAACTAAAAACAGAACTGTTTGATCTGCAAAATCTATGAGACAGGAGAATTGCCACAAGACGTTTCTATGTGTATTATAGTGCCAATACCTAAAAGATTCAATGCTCGATCATGCAAGGACTACAGAACGTTAAGCCTGGTGTCCCATACATAGGAAATAATGACCCAATTCATCCTTCAAAGAATAGAAAGTAACATAGAGAGCTGTTTGACAGAAGATCAGTTTGGTTTTAAGAAAAATATGGGAACAAGGGAGGCAATTTTGGCATTAAGACAGATAATAGGAAAACAACTGAGGAAAGACAAAGCGACATTTATAGCTTTTGTTGACTTAGAAAAGGCCTTTGATAATGTTAAGTGGAACACGCTGTTCAGTATTCTGTACACAAAATAGGAGTTCCTACAAAGAACGAAGATTGATCCAGAATCTTTACAAGCACGAGACAGGCACAGTTTGATGTGGAAACCATCAAGAGGAGGCGAACATTGAGAAAGGAATAAGACAGGGATGTTCTCTGTCTCTATGTTTGTTTAACTTGTGTGTCCAAGAAGCGATCGATAGAGTAAGAGAAGACACCCATCTCAGACTAAACATACACGGGAAAAAGTGGACATGCTTAGGTTCGCAGATGACATAGCAGTGATTGTAGAGAGCAACGAAGATCTACAAAAGATTCTTGACACAATGGATGAAGTAATGAAGAATGAATTCAATATGAAAATAAATGAACAAAAGGCCAAAGTCGTAGTCTGTAGTTGGAAGGAAGAAGATCCAGTTGGAATAACTCTTGGAAATAATGTTCTCTAGGTAGTTAAAGAATATAACTACTGTATCTAGGAAGTAAAATCACAAGTGATGGATGTAGCAGTAAGGAAATTATTAGCAGAATTAACCAGGCTAAAATTGCTTTCAACAAACAGAAAAACCTCTTCACTTCAAACACTATCAGCATAAAAGTAAGGAAGAATCTAGTAAAGACATACATGTGGAGTGTTGCCCTATAAGGGAATGAATCTTGGACAATTGGAGAAAGTGACAAGAAAAGACTCCAAGCATTTGAGACCTGGTGCTACAGAAGAATATTCAAGATAAGCTGGAGGAAGAAGATAATGATTGAGGAAGTCTTTAGAAGAGCTCAGAGGAGAAGAGCTTTCTACAAACTTTAAAAGGCAGAAGAGCTAATTTTGTAGGGTATATACTATGACACAATGGGTTGGTTAAGAGAATAATAGAAGGAACAATTGAAGGGAAGAATCACAGAGGACAACCCCATTTAGACTACATGAAACAGTTTATGTCGATATTAACTGCACATCATATTGTGAGTTGAAAAGAAAAGAGAGAAGTGTGAAGAATGGCAAGCTACTGCCAAGAAGAAGAACTTGAACCGATATAAAAAAGGAGCTGGATTCAATGTTGGGGGACCCTTATCCATTGACTACAATGATTAAGCTATGGCTTGCTGAATTAAAAATGGGTAGAACAAGCACAACTGATAACCTATGTGTTTGACATCCCATTGAAGTGACTATGCCAGAAAAAATAAAAATAAATCCAAAAATCATTTTTATAGACTGTAGAATGAAAGCGAGTGAGATAGCTGAGACTGTTGGTATATCAATGGAATGTTTTCACAATATCTTACATTAATATTTGTGTATGACAAAGCTGTGTGCTAGATGGGTGCCACGTTTGCTGACACTTGACCAAAAACAGTGTTGAAAGAATGTTTCAACTAATTTGTTGGCACTCTATATGTGCAATCAACCACATTTTTGCATTGATTCATAATTGTTGATGACATGTGGGTCCAACATAACACTCCTGATACCAAACAACAGTCAAAACAATGGACCACAAAAGCCAAACCAACTCCAAAGAAGGCAAAGACAATTCACACTACTGGTAAGGTTATGACAACTGTTTTTTGAGATGACCGCAGAATAATCTTCATTTACTACCTTAAAAATTGGGAAACAATTAATGGCGAGTATTATAAAAACCTACTGCACCTTGTAAATGACAAAATCAAGAAAAAGTGGCCACAATTTAGCAAAAAAGAAAGTGCTGTTTGACCAAGACAATGTAGCATCTTGGACACCAATTGTTGAAATGGCTAAAATCAAAGAACTGAAGTTTGAATAGCTTCCTCACCCACCATACTCACTCCGAGTGACTCCTACCTCTTTCTTAAGGTAAAAAAATTGCTTGCTAGAAAAAGATTTTTTGATGACAATCAAGTCAGAGGTGCTGTAAAAAATGGCTAACTTGAGTACCTCAAGGTACTTTAAAATCGGCTTATCAGTCTGGCATAACTGCTTTAGAACATCGTTTGAAAAAGTGTATAGAGTTAAATAAAGATTGTATAGAGAAGTAAATGCAAATTAGTCCAAAAAATGTCCCCAGAAAGTGTCCAAAAACATTAGTCTTATTCACGCCCTGGAACTTTTCACCCTACCCTTGTATACAACCTATACACATTAAAGAAATGTGATAGAATTTCTTTTTCTTTTATCTCTTTTATATTTCTTGCTGTTCCAGGCATTCCTAGTTCAATTTAATTTGTCTGCTAGATCAAGTATTTGACACTCTTCTCTAATTGCTTTTTATCCTGTTTTGTTGATTGTATCCAGTAACTAAACATAGAAACCTCACCTTTTATGGGTCTTGGAATTTATATAGATAGCCAGTGTTTGTTACATTGATAGACATTATTCTTCAGTGTAAGATTCCTTACTATCAATTCCTTAACTTAATTTTTAATGCTGTCTTTAGCCTTGCGAGTCATTTTATAGACAAAAACAGTGTTACATAATCTTTTTGTGACGTTTGTCCTACACCATTAACATATAATTTATATGTGAATTTGAAAAGGCAGAACCTTAAGGCTAAAATTCAGTGGTAAAAATGTAACGTATCTTGAAAAAACAATAATATACATTACTTATACTTTGGGGAACTATAAAATATTTAGACTACTGGTACTATTACAGTCAGTGCCGCATTTACCAATAGGCAGACTAGGCACGTGCCTAGAGCACAAAATTTTCAGGGACCCAAAATTTTGAAAGAGGAAAAATATTGAGAGAACTCAAGTTTTGAGAACTGTATAAAAAATCAGAAAATTAATCGAAAAAATTAAATCACAATGTTAAAGACAAATACGGTAGGTATTTAAAATGCTGTTTTATAAAGTTTCTATTTGCATGAAACGAAAACCCAGAGACGCTGTCTTTCTTTCAGCAAAAGCGCCTGCTCTGCAAACCGACGCAACGCCACTACGCGCCTCCGTAATAGCACTTGCAATGCACCTCCATAATAGCACTTACGACTTGCCCTCCCCACATTATGACCAATATGGACTCGCCCAGTCTCCTGATGAGTGACGTCAAGACTAGAGCAAGACGTAAACAGTAAGATAACCTATTAGTTACAGTTGGCGCAACACAAGATGCTGTTATTGTTGAACGAGTAGTTATTTGTCTGTGCAAGTGAAAGTGAAATAGAGTATCGTAAATATATTTTACTTCATTCGTGCCCCAAAACGCCATCAGAGTTTCTCATCTCTCGCCTACAGCTGCGCCTACCACGAAATGTTCGCTTTCCCGGCCTTGTAACGTAAATAACTATAGTGAAATAAATTTTATTTTATGTTTAGTGAAGTACGCTCAAGAGGTAATAATTATCATGTTTAAACAACCAAGTGGAGCTGAATTCAAGAAAAGGGCAAAAGACAAAGATGAGAAAAGGAAGAAAAGGTTTTAGCAAAAGTCCTAAAATAAGTAACTTTTTTCAACCCAGCACAAGTGGAATTAAAGGGAATGTTAGTGAAGTGAAGAGCGTGGACCAATGTGTAAACAAAGACTATGATAGGCCTACAGATATTTCTGATGTTTCAGTTCATGTCGCAAATGAACCCTCAGCGACCTCTGAACTTGAAAATTCACCAAGGAAAGAAGACCAGCAAAGTGTCTCAAACGATCCAGCCTTTGTTGAAAAGATGAGTGTTCACACGTGAGTACATTGCACAAAATGGTTTTAAACAAAACACTGAAAGTGGCTTTTCTGGATCTGAGCGTGACTACAGGTACGGGGGTGTTAAAAGATATTGTAATGAAGGGTTTTTCAAAAAACGCCTTTAAAATGGAGAACTGAGGAATCGTGAATATCTCGTTTATTCACCTTCAAAAGGTTTTGTAATTTGTGCTTATTGTAAACTGTATTCAAACACATCATCCAACTTCACTGAATAGGATTCCAGTGTTCTTCTTCCAGGATTTAACGACTGGAAGAATGCCAGTAGCTTACTCCAATCCCATGAAAATTCTGCTATACCCAGAAAGGCCATATTAGATTATATTAGTCGAACTAATTCAGAGACCCGCATTGACAACAAAGTAATTGAAGCTCGCCAGACTGAAGATCAGTACTGGAAAGAAGTTTTCAAGCGTGTAATTGCCACAGTAAAATATCTGTCAACAAGAGGGTACCCTTTTCGTGGGACGGATCACCTTTTTGGTTCTTCACAAAATGGAGCTTATCTAGGAGCCTTGGAATTGATAGCTCAGTTTGACCCTTTTTTCTCTCAACACATAGCTAGATTTAGGAACAAAGGGCAAGGAAGTATGTCATACCTTTCACATGTAATGAGTTTATCGTGATTATGGGAGACACTGTTTTACAAAAAGTTATTGAGGAGACTAAAGAATCCAAGTACTATTCTCTAGTTATTGATTCAACCCCTGACATAGCGCATGTTGATCAGCTGACTCTAATCGTACGCTATGTAAAAAAAACGGTGAACATGTGGAGAGATTTTTTAAATTCCTACCAAATACAGGACATAAATCAGAAGAGTTGACAACAGCTGTCTTGAAAACGCTGGAAACTTTTGGCGTTGACATTAAAGACTGTAGAGGTCAAAGCTATGACAATGCTGCCAACATGTCTAGAGTATATTCTGGTCTTCAGGCAAAAATCAAGGAACACAATGAACTGGCAGAATATATTCCCTGTTCCGCCCACTCACTAAACCTAGTTGGGGTAACAGCAGCCGAAGTCTATGACAATGCTTTAGCATTTTTTGACCTTGTTCAGGCCGTGTACAACTTTTTTTCTGCCTCCACCCATGATTGGTCTGTTTTGAAGGAAATTCTTAAAGATGGTGTAGCGGGTCAAATTTTGGGTATTTTCATTTTAACCGTTTGGGGCTTACATATATATTTTACTTATTTCGTTTTCGGGCGGACTGGTATAATAAACTTGTAAAACTGTAATTGTATTGTGCAATGTTATTTTCCAAGCAACAGCACGAGATTGAGAAACAGCGTTTGGAACAAAGGCAATGCGCAATTTCAGTGGTGTAACATGGCAGAGGAATGCGCACCTCCACAAAAATTCTAAGAACTTTGCAAGTGTGTCGACGCACAGGCGCGAATACCCACGCAAGCACGCTCAAAAGGACGCTCTCGACAAAAAACAAGATGGCTAGAGCGAAAAAATTATTCATCGTTCCTTTGGCATCACTCAAACGTCCGGCCCACTTAAATGACGTCAGCCAATGCCTACAGAAGATCATATGCGGCATTGACTCAAAAAAACAACATGCAGAGCATGGGCCGGAGCTTCGGCGATGACGCCCAAGGCAGTGAGTTCCAGTGTTGAAAACTGTGGAGAGGGGACAGAGAACTAACTTCTGCCCAGTGCCTCTTACCAACCGACCGCATGCGGTTCATCTAAATTTCAGTAACAGTTTTTTTCTTTAGGTCGGCCGACCTCACCGCTAACAGTTGTAATGTATCAACAATAGAATTTCATGGGACCGCGGTCCATCCATCAAGTGGAACCGAGTAAAGTATTTTTCGGACACTGAGAAGTAAAACATTTACTAAAACGATGAGTGCGCGTGCGAACATGTGGCCGTGGGTTCAAGAAGGGTTGGGAATTTTATTCTAAAGGTTAATGGGTTAAATAAATTTTGTGTGTGTTTGTATGGGTGAAATATTGCAGGCTGGGCAGTCTGAATGAAATAGATTAAGGTAAGATAGTAGAATAAGATAGAATAGTAATGGCACTAATGTAACGAATCACAAGATGAAGAAATTATTACAAAGTTATTTTATATACAGAAGTACGGTATGTAAATGAAATTTAAATGAGTTAAAAAATAAAAGTAAAATGTAAATTCTCTTCAGTCAAAATGTTTCAGAATAATTATTTCATAACCTCACACTGTTTCTGATCTCGCTTATAGAACTCTGGGGGGACCCTTAGGAATAACGGTGAGTACAACAAGTGAATTAAATTATATAAATAAGAGAGTTTTTGTACCTTGTTCAGGCCGTGTACAACTTTTTTTCTGCCTCCACCCATGATTGGTCTGTTTTGAAGGAAATTCTTAAAGATGGTGTAGCGGGTCAAATTTTGGGTATTTTCATTTTAACCGTTTGGGGCTTACATATATATTTTACTTATTTCGTTTTCGGGCGGACTGGTATAATAAACTTGTAAAACTGTAATTGTATTGTGCAATGTTATTTTCCAAGCAACAGCACGAGATTGAGAAACAGCGTTTGGAACAAAGGCGATGCGCAATTTCAGTGGTGTAACACGGCAGAGGAATGCGCACCTCCACAAAAATTCTAAGAACTTTGCAAGTGTGTCGACGCACAGGCGCGAATACCCACGCAAGCACGCTCAAAAGGACGCTCTCGACAAAAAACAAGATGGCTAGAGCGAAAAAATTATTCATCGTTCCTTTGGCATCACTCAAACGTCCGGCCCACTTAAATGACGTCAGCCAATGCCTACAGAAGATCATATGCGGCATTGACTCAAAAAAACAACATGCAGAGCATGGGCCGGAGCTTCGGCGACGACGCCCAAGGCAGTGAGTTCCAGTGTTGAAAACTGTGGAGAGGGGACAGAGAACTAACTTCTGCCCAGTGCCTCTTACCAACCGACCGCATGCGGTTCATCTAAATTTCAGTAACAGTTTTTTTCTTTAGGTCGGCCGACCTCACCGCTAACAGTTGTAATGTATCAACAATAGAATTTCATGGGACCGCGGTCCATCCATCAAGTGGAACCGAGTAAAGTATTTTTCGGACACTGAGAAGTAAAACATTTACTAAAACGATGAGTGCGCGCGCGAACATGTGGCCGTGGGTTCAAGAAGGGTTGGGAATTTTATTCTAAAGGTTAATGGGTTAAATAAATTTTGTGTGTGTTTGTATGGGTGAAATATTGCAGGCTGGGCAGTCTGAATGAAATAGATTAAGGTAAGATAGTAGAATAAGATAGAATAGTAATGGCACTAATGTAACGAATCACAAGATGAAGAAATTATTACAAAGTTATTTTATATACAGAAGTACGGTATGTAAATGAAATTTAAATGAGTTAAAAAATAAAAGTAAAATGTAAATTCTCTTCAGTCAAAATGTTTCAGAATAATTATTTCGTAACCTCACACTGTTTCTGATCTCGCTTATAGAACTCTGGGGGGACCCTTAGGAATAACGGTGAGTACAACAAGTGAATTAAATTATATAAATAAGAGAGTTTTTGTACAATGGTTGTCCTGTGGTAAAATCACTGTCAGTTACAAGATGGTCGGCCCGAGCTGATGCTTTGAAGGCTTTGCTTAAATCTCTGCCCGAAATAACGGAATCTTTGAAGAAAATATCTGATGATGTTGATGAAAAGCCTGCCTGTCGCCAAGAGTCAAAAGGCTTAGCATGAAAACTGCAGAAACCAGAAAATATGTTTTTGCTGGTATTCTGGGAAGAAGCTATGAATAAATTTCACAAAGTTAGTAAAGCTTTACAAAACGAAAATGTTGACATTGGGAATGTTGTTGCTCTGTTCACATCATTGGAAAATTACATGGTTTTATGTAGAGACAGGTTTTCTCTATACTTACAGAAGACTGATATTATAACAAAATCCAATGAATGGAGTTGTGAAGCTCGAAAACGAAAACCCAAACTGTTCTTTGACGAAAAACAAGAATCATCTGATTCTGACTCTAATCTTGATGCTAAAGAGTATTTCAGGACAGAAACTTATCTTGTAATAATTGACAGGTTAATTGCAGAGCTGAAAAGAAGAGCAGTAGCATATGAAACGATCTTCAAGAGATTTGGTTTTATTTTAAACCTGCTAACACATATATAGCAAAGATTTGCAGCATACGTTTCCTGATGAATGTGTACAGTTTAAATACTTCCTGAAGAACACACCTCATGCGACATTTTTTGAGCCAAGTTCAGGAACTGACGACAAAGAAGAAAAAGAGAAGAAAGAAAAGAAAAAAGATCATTCTCATATCTTCTGCGTACAGTTAGGGAAGGAAACTTACAAAACTTTTTCCCGAACTTAGAAATTATACTTAGAATTATTCTAAGTATGGCCGTGACAAATTGCGCTGGTGAACGTTCATTTTCTACAATGAAATGTGTTAAGAACTATTTGCAAAACTCAATGGGAGAAATTAAACTGAATGCTCTAGCCGTCATGGCGATCGAAAGTGACATGACTGAAGCGCTGGATTTCCAAGAAGTTATAGAGAAATTTGTTAAAATCAAGCAGCGGAGAAAAGTGATCACAGTATAAAAATTGAAAAAGTAAAGACTTTTTACTGTGCATTAGACACCAATGGACTTGTTGAACGTAAACGTTAAAAAGTAACGTAGATATTCGTGGACTTTCTACTCGATAAGATTGCAATGCTGTGACTAAAAAATTTTGATAATGAATTAATAGACTTAGTAGTTTTTTTATAGATTTTTAAACAATTAATTACTATGTATTGTAGTTTGTAATAGATCACTGTTCAAAATGTAATTAAAAACGATTATTACTCAAAGACAATTCTATTACTTACTTATAGCCCTAATCCTAATGACAAGCCTCATTTAATAATCTAAAAAACGCGTGTAATGTGAGAATAGGCAATAAATATCGACAACGACAATTAATTGGGAATGGGGGGCGCCGGCCCTTGAAGTGCCTAGGGGCGCCTAAATCATAAATGCAGCTCTGATTACAGTAGCATATTACTATATTATTTAGTAGTTTTAATAAAACAATATCTTTAGTCAGTATATATTGAGCTTCCCTGTGATAGTTTCTTGTGTGTGTGTGTTTTTTTTTGTGAAGCAGTCAGCAATCTCTAATGTGAACCACCAATCATCCTAGCAGTACAATTTCTAGCATATGTCACTTCTAATTCATTTTGGTTTTGTAATTACCTTCTAATGTAAAAAAATACTTAATTTGCAAAATACTTGTTTTACGAATAAATCTGAGCATTAGGCCTAAGTAAAGCTAATTTGAGCCACGTTGGACTTGACTAGTGGTTCACTGGTGATGTAGTATACAATTGAAAAATAAAAGAGTTAATGTCTAGATGTATTATTTGAACTTATCTAATTGGTGTTATACAATACAAGAAATTTCCGTGATTATGTTTATTATTTTAGTTGAAATTACTCAGAGAATTTACAGTTTACTTAAAATTATTGTTATGTATTTGAAGTTTTCATAATTTTCTTTCTAGACATCAGTAAACACTTTACCATTCTTCAATGGAAGCTATTACATATAGTCCACATACATTGTTCTCTTAATATACACAACACACATTTTTATTAACAACAGACTGTACAGTCAACAAATCACAAGTATTTTTCCTAGCACTTTGGTACAATAAAAACCCCACTAAATATCACTTCTCAATTTGTGTTACACTTCCTCAACTCCATTAAGTTGAGTGAAATATCTAAGCACTTATCTAATACCTGAGGCATGTTACAGTCATTGTCCAACTTCACACACAAAGAACGTCTCAAAGGAGCAAGGGGAATCGTTCCATTTCAGTCCTTTGCCATCCCGGTTCCACAGCTCGAGGCAGTGTTCTTCTTCACCATTCTCATACCTGAAGTTGTTTGGTTCACCCGTGTTCCAATTTGTAAAAGTTACGGGTCGTCCAGTTGACATCCAGAAGAACGTTCCTTCCTCGGCTTGATCAGTCCCCGACGTCCAGAAGTGCTCATGCCCCAAACCTAAGAAAAGAAATAGAAAAATAATTCTAATCCAACAAATACTATAGTTATACTAGTCAGCATATCTGTTTAGATATACACAGTGTAGCCACAGTTTTTGTATAATGTTCAACATTATTCAGTGAGCCATCTTAGTTTTAATGGCTTGTTTCTATAATAGTGAGAATTAAAGTTTATTACTTTAATTTACACAAGACAATTTCTGTAAGATATTCAGATTAAAAGTTTTATGTTATTTCATTCTGTTCATATACAACAAATTTTAGTGCATATTTTGGCCCTGAATCATATTGATAACATTAGAATTGTGTTTTGAAAGACACTATTTTAATTTAAAACCTTTAGGATTAGAAAGATTATCGTGAGGATTCCACATCTCTATTATCCTGACCACCATTTATGTAAATAACAGTGGCATTTTAACAGGGAGCTGAATGGGCACCAGCCCTCAGAAATTTTGATTGCATAAAATAATCAGGGTATAAATACATACCTTGAAAAATTACACAATTAAACGTTTTGTAAGATGCAATTTCAAAATGAATTCAGATAATGATTAACTGAAATTTATGTTTCTGCTGAAAATGTGGCAAACTGCTGACATTATTTACGAGGGAGCTTTAATTTATTGTAAATAAAAATTCTAAATTTGAGTAAAAATAAAATTTATAAGAATTAAGAGGTATTATTCATTTATGGGGTGCAGCGAAGCACACAGGTGCAGATAGTAATTCATAAAGGAAGGGCCACAGACCCCCTCTTGAAAATTTCTAGTTATGATAGAGGCAATGTGCTCTTAAATATGTAATCAAACCTGCCTACCACTTTCTCTTCTATCACCCCCCCCCCCAACACACACACACTTCACATCACATATACACTCGGAGTTCTTCATTATAGTACTCACTATTGGTCACTGTTGACATTTGCAGAAATTCAGAGATAATAATTTCTTTTGTAATTCCTCAAAGTAGGACACACACGTGTGTGTGTGTGTGTGCGCATGCGCGTGCGTGTGTGTGTGCATAGGCGTAACTTGAGAGGGGTAAGGGGGGGACTCGCTCCCCCAATGTTCCGAGCATTATAAAATTTTGTTTCCAGTTATTATAAATAAAAACTAACAAATAGTCAAACAGGAGACAGTTTCTATGCTTGCGAGGGCAGTAAGCACTATTTATCAACGTCTATACTGTTATCAGACGACTAGTTGCCATAAATTTATTATTCTTATTTCTTTCAAAGAAACTTGTAAGGGGGAATGTTTGTCAGATTTGAATGATATACGTTAAAATAATATTTCTGTTCGAAAAAACAAACGCTAGAGCAGTGGTTCCCAAAGTGGGGGCATACAGTATACAGAATATAGAATACCGTAATTTTCTCAAATTTTTTGTAGTCTAAAATCTAAATTTGAGAAGCTACTCACTTTTATCACATTAAATAATTATTATGTAAACCAAACTTACCTTGACTTAGCACAGGATTCGGCACACGAACTGTGAATTACAAGCGTGACTTAGGGTTACGTACTTCAATGACTACGCACATTTATGGTTAACTCCTTCAAATTTTTATCAAAACATTCTTTAATACTTTTGAATTTACTTGCCTTCCAACTTGTGGCTCAAATTATTTATATTTCTTTTAATTACTTTTCTCTTTTAAAATACACAAAAACAGGAACTTTACTATAACATTGTTGTACTTATTCTAATCATTAGTTTAAGTAAGACAACCCAGCTTGCTCACTCACACAGTCATACATTATTTAAATTCCCCTTTTCTTTAGATTTAACGCTTTGTAAAAATTTGACATAATTATGGTAAAAAAAAAATTTAAGAAGAAAGTTGCACTGTTACTTCTCTGTACATTCTGGTCGACCACGTTGTACTCGGTGGATTTATTCACTCAAATGTCCGAAATTAGTTCTCACAATTTAATCTTGACGTCACTGAATGGTAATTCGTTCTCACATTATTTTTTTTTATGCCACTTTACTACATTATAAATTAAACCACATTTTAAGATTTTAATAGATTTTCGGCCCACGAGCCTTTGTGTTCATCCGGCCGGATGGAGGTTTTGTAGTCGACTGTCTTGTTCTCTGCGCACACAGCGCTGAGGAATGTATTCGAACGTGACCAACGCCTGAGAACGCTGGCCGCCTGTGCGTGCACTTGTGGGCGAATTCGCACCCTTGCTGGCAATTTTACATTCCTGTAACGAGCTGTACCAGTCTCAATGCTATACTCTATTCACCATATATTCTTTGTTGAATAAAAATTGAAAATATTAAATGTGCAAAATCTCATGGGTTTGTACCGTTACAATACCCCCCCCCCCCCAATGAGAGGTTTTCTCTAAACCCTAAGAGGATCAGTGAGGATATAGCACCAACAACCCCCCTTCAATTCTTAACACATCATGGGTAAACTACCCTCCTAGCTCGGCGACTATGGCTGCATCTGGATGACATCACTGGACTTCTCTGTTCGAGATCCCAACACTGTAAAGTCGGACAGTTACTCACCACAGTACCACCTAACCTTGCATCATTTCACCAAAAAGTCAATAACTAGCCTTATACCATACCAGATCCTCAACCGATATATCTCCCCTTACAGACATACTGGGTTGCCTTTAGCAAGTACTGGGTGCGTACACATACTCATTATTATATTAAACACAACATCTACATCCTACTTCTTAATATAAAATTCACAGAAATATTTTATATTTTAAATCCAATTCCATTTTTCAACTTTTAATCGTTTACCTTACGTTATTATTCCAATCAAATTAAAGTGTTTAAATTTTGTTCAGTTAATGCAATAAACCCAAGTCCCTTATCAAAAATTCCCTCTTATGATAATTCATATTATGTACCTCAATTAATTAATTTAATCATAATTCTTAAAATTCCAAAACCCTTCAAATGAATTTATTTTATATCTCCTCTTATCTAGATACTAACAATCATAATAAACAAAATAAAAACAAACAACTTCTTACTATTATAAATGCCCCTATCACTACATCTGTGTACAAACATATAATATGAATACTACGAATCACTTAACACATTATTACTACCCACAATTAGCAATATATCTTGAACATGAAACAACAAATTGTACCTCAACACAAATCAAAAAAAAATTTTTTTTAATGCAATAAAATGTAATAATATTTTATTAAACGTATATTCTGATAATTAATAGAAAGAAAAGTTACAGAATAAAATTACATTGATTATTAACAGAACATTATACAGTTTACACCAGTCATCAGCTGATGTCTTACTAACAGGTGAATGACCTTTCTATAGGCACACTACATACAAATAATACAATGTAAAATACATAACACAGGTTTATAATTCCTACACCCTAACATAATAAAACATAAACGTTCATAAATAATACAAAACTCATTTCATTACAAAAAACATCCCATTAGCATCTGAATACAATTTACAACATTTCAAATTTAAGTTTAGTTTCAACTTCTATTAACGCTTTACCCTGTTACATTTTATTATTACATTTCAATTATGACTTCTATTAAACATTTTCATCATCAATTTGGGTGATTCTCAGTTATCAACTATGATCTAATTTATTGAATGGGCACTAAAATATAACCTTATCCCCCTTCTTCCTTCTAACAATCACTAACAGATTTACATAGGGTGACACCAATCTCTCAAAAATATTTAACTCCGCTAAATTCTCTAATTCCCTTTAAATCATTCTCCTTTTAGAACCAAATACCCTCTTTGTACTTAGGATGTGTGTTCCCTCCCTTATACTCATTCCCTTATTAGTCCCTGGCCCTTTCCAGGTAACTCCGCCAACGCTCATTTACGGTTCACCTCCCGCCACAACGCCTTGCGTTGAGGACTGCTTACCACACCACCCTCACTATAAAATCTCCCCACCATCTATTTACTCTCCAATTACATTACTCACTTTCTCTACATATATGCACTCTCACTACTGTGTCCCTACTAATACTCCGTTTCTGTATTACTTTTTTTCCAAAATTCTTATTTTGTCTAACACCCATTAAAGTTAACTCTGCCTGATTCAGATGCCTTATTGACATAATTATCACCCAAACTCTATCTTTTACAACATTTTACATTAAGTTAACCATGAAAACTACACTAGAAAACTCATAACTACCTCAAATTAATTTCATCATTTAATTTAAACCTTTGAAACTCATTTAAAATTTATTATTCAAACATTAAACATTTTACTTTATTTAAATTGCATCATAAAATTCATACTTACATTACATCACTCAATTGAATAAACACGATTCCTGTCATAGACACAAAATTATAAACATTCGTTACCACAAATATCACGTACAACCATATGTACCTTCTGAAACATAACAACCACATGACTCCACAACTAAACACATTTTACATTTATTCATTTACTATTTATTATACAGTTCAAATCTCAGAAACTTGATTTGAATTCATTATCAAAATTTATTTATATAACATTAGTTAATTAATTAATCTCAAATTCTTTAATGCAATCAATTATTTAAAACACATTACTTTAATTACCTTATTCCAAAACAATTACAGTTCATTTATCACAAACTCTCATTATTTATTTAATCTGATAAAATATTATTATTATTATTATTAAATCACTTTCTACTACGTACATACACACATTGTTTACATAAAATACATTTTACAACACAAACACCATTAATTTCACTATAAATTTATTTACAATTTTTTTTTCATTATTTTTCTGTTTACCACACCTCATTTCATAAGTTAGCTAGGTCATCACCATAAACTAAAATAATTAAAATGTTCATGAATTACCCTCCATCATCATAAATCAGTCTGACTTTTACATAACAATTATCATCTTTAATTACACTCCTTACGTTATAATTATTATTGTAAAGACCATTATCAATAATTATATCAGCATATTCTTTGACACTATTATTGCCTATTAATTCATAAAACCCGTCTACCTATGTAATTTTTGTTCTGTCTCCGTCAGTATTTTCGGTTAACATAAGGTAAGTTATTTTACCATATTCTTCTACTATATCCATAACATCATAAGGTAAGTGTTTATCATCTACAATGGTATCATCAAAATAATCATCTATATCTATTTCACAAGGTAAGCATTTCATATCGTCTATTTTTTCCAATTCTAACCTCTGTTTCAACTCTTTATAACTCCTACTTAATGTGAATATCTCTATCTCCCTATCTATAAACAACTCTCTCTCTAAATATCTCTCATCATCATAACACCTGTCACAACCCCGCTGACCTATTTCATACCACGCAAAGGGCACCACAAACTTACTATATTTCTTGGCACTTCCAAGAACACCACAAAAAATTAATGGACTATTTGAAGACACCTCGTCTTCCACATAACTTCTGGAGGAAACTCTGCCTCATAAAACACCTGTGAAAACTCTGTTTCACCATATACTTGAGGAAAATCTGCCTTTTGCCCACCTAACCTCTCTTCACACTCTCTCTCACTTTTATTAACACTTGCTAACAACTCTTCATTATCACTCTCAACACTAACCACCTTACTCTCTAGCACCACATTTTCAATTATATCATTGTTATTAGACTCACTACCGTAATTACCACTTACCTTGTTAATTATTTCTTCACTAATTTTCGTCATATTACTACCACTGTTACTTATCTTTTTATTCATTATCTGATTTAATTTACTCTCTAACCTTTTATTTATTTCGTTAATCTTCACCTTGCACTTGTCACTTATTGATTCTAATATCTCCTCTTTAATACCATCACAACGTGTATTAATTTCCTTAATATGCTGATTACAATCAAAACTCTGTTGTTTAATTTCGTTTCTAATCTCATTCAATTTTTCAGTAAAATTATTCTTAATCTTATCATTCTGTTCATCAAATCTAGCGTCAAAACTACTCTTCTGTTCATCAAATTTGCTATTTATTTTATCGAATTTATTGTTTACTTCTTTAAATCTACTTTCGCTTTTAACATCTTGAGCTTTCATCAAATTAAATATGTCATCTAATGACAATTCTTTTTCTTTTACATTTGTTACCTCGGGAGTCGATTTTGCTCCCGTCTCACTATTTATATTTTCATTTGGTTTCTTATTTTTACTATCTAATTTCGGGGTTAATTGAATTCCTGAATCATTCGTGACATTTATTTCATTTGTAATATTACATTCTTTTATCTTATTGTCTTGACCCACATTTGGAGTCGAATAGACTTCAAGGCCGCTCATGACAGCTGATTCATTAAAATTAATTATTTCCTCTATATCATTTTCGTTATTTCCTGCCATTTTTTAAATTATGAAATTATCATCTATTTTAACAATCCTTATTTTACATTCATTAAGTATTATTCACTAGTATAGATATTACTTACGTATAACCTACTCTAACATGACATCGTTTTACGTAATTTTTTTTACGCACTCCTAAATCACGCTTATATTCACTCGTAGGTGTGGTTTATAAATTATTTTATAAACAGTCACTGTTTGAGGCGCCAATGAGAAGCTACTCACTTTTATCACATTAAATAATTATTATGTAAACCAAACTTACCTTGACTTAGCCCAGGATTCGGCACATGAACTGTGAATTACAAGCGTAACTTAGGGTTACGTACTTCAACGACTACGCACGTTTATGGTTAACTCCTTCAAATTTTTATCGAAACATTCTTTAATACTTTTGAATTTACTTGCCTTCCAACTTATGGCTCAAATTATTTGTATTTCTTTTAATTACTTTTCTCTTTTAAAATACACAAAAACAGGAACTTTACTATAACATTGTTGTACTTATTCTAATCATTAGTTTAAGTAAGACAACCCAGTTTGCTCACTCACACAGTCATACATTATTTAAATTCCCCTTTTCTTTAGATTTAGCGCTTTGTAAAAATTTGACATAATTATGGTAAAAAAAATTTAAGAAGAAAGTTGCACTGTTACTTCTCAGTACATTCTGGTCAACCATGTTATACTCGGTGGATTTATTCACTCAAATGTCCGAAATTAGTTCTCACAATTTAATCTTGACGTCACTGAATGGTAATTCGTTCTCACATTATTTTTTTTTATACCACTTTACATTATAAATTAAACCACATTTTAAGATTTTAATAGATTTTCGGCCCTCGAGCCTTTGTGTTCATCCGGCCGGATGGAGGTTTTGTAGTCGACTGTCTTGTTCTCTGCGCACACAGCTCTGATGAATGTATTCGAACATGACCAACGCCTGAGAACGTTGGCCGCCTGTGCGTGCACTTGTGGGCGAATTCGCACCCTTGCTGACAATTTTACATTCCTGTAACGAGCCGTACCAGTCTCAATGCTATACTCCATTCACCATATATTCTTTGTTGAATAAAAATTGAAAATATTAAAAGTGCAAAATCTCATGGGTTTGTACCGTTACAAATTTTAGAATCTTAAAACAATCAGTAGACGATTCCAGTATTTTTTTGGTGCAAACTAATTGTAATTGTAAAGTAATTTCAGACTAATAGCTTTAATGTCTTTAAATCATGTCGTGTAGCAGATCTGTTTGTCAGCCGAACTGACTAGAGCGCCACATCAACTCAGAACTGATCACGCTGTTTTAGTCCATGTATAACCACTCTATCTCGTGTATAAGCACTGTATCTAAGCAAAACGTTTTTCTGTGTAGCTGATTTTATGCCTAAGTAGCTGGATTTCGGCACGTGTGGCTGGAAAGATAGAGCCGAGGTTGGCAAAGTTAAGAAATAAACTTGATGTCGAAAGTGACTTAATATTGAAATTATCAGACATTGAACCTAATATTGCAGAGCTAATTGTTCAAAAGCACCTTCATTGTTCACATTGAACTATGTTTGATATCATTAATATTATAATTTTGCAAGTTAAGAGAATTTTGATTTTAATACATTTTAATTAAAATATGAGAGTTTGTATCATATTTACTGTTCATTTTATTTCATAACTCAGACGGGGTCCATGAAATTTTTAATTTTTTTAGGGGGGGCGGGTCCGCGGACTGAAAAGTTTGGGAACCGCTGGCCTACAGTGTATTTGTTTTAGGTAAACATAACTGGAAGTACAACTTATGAAGAAAGGTTTGTCGATCATTAAAAAATGAAATTGTCCCTTATTTTACTAATTTTATTATATAGATGGTCTCACTACACACTTGAATTTATGAAGCTTTACCCTGCCCGCCCCAAAATTAGGCCCCAAGTTACACCCATGTGTGTGTGTATAAAATATTTACTCAATAGGTGACATACTAATATTTACTTACCAAAGTCACGTATGTGCTTCTCCAATTTATCGTTCTCTTCTTGACTGTTAATTGAAGCGAGATGCATCCCATGGTATCTGCAGTATTGAGCAGCACGGTACCAGTTGGCCTAGACAAGAGCCAATACATGTTAATAAGTAACATGTAACATGTATACAGAATTTGTCTTGTCTTGGTGTAAGTGGATATAATTAATTAGTATATTTACTTTTTGGTTTTGTTTCCCAAACGTTTCAACGTGGTGTTTGTCTTCCTCAGTGGGATTTGAAATACTGAATGTCTGTACAAAGTAACGGTTATGGGTTGTAGGTGTGTGTGGTGGGGGTTCCTGGTGGGAGGGAATTGGCGCTGGGATTCAAAGTGTGCGTTTGAATCAGTGTATCGAAAAGTATGTGTGATCTATAATGTAATTGTTCATTTAATATGTTGTTTGGTTGTAGTGCGTGATATCTGTATATTTCAAATTGTTCTGCTGTGTTTAGTTTTCTACTTTTAGGTAAGTAGTGTAGTATTTCCATGTTGTGCTCTATGTTTGTGTAACTATGGTTTTCATTTTGTAAATGTGTGGCAAATGTGGAATGTATGTAGTTAAAAAAAAAATGTAAAACTACATACATTCCACATTTGCCACACATTTACAAAATGAAAACCATAGTTACACAAACATAGAGCACAACATGGAAATACTACACTACTTACCTAAAAGTAGAAAACTAAACACAGCAGAACAATTTGAAATATACAGATATCACGCACTACAACCAAACAGCATATTAAATGAACAATTATATTATAGATCACACATACTTTTCGATACACTGATT
Source organism: Magicicada septendecula (assembly GCA_034769895.1). Taxonomy (NCBI): domain Eukaryota; kingdom Metazoa; phylum Arthropoda; class Insecta; order Hemiptera; family Cicadidae; genus Magicicada; species Magicicada septendecula. The sequence goes on along the minus strand of CM068368.1, from coordinate 80,031,892 downwards.
CAAACGCACACTTTGAATCCCAGCACCAATTCCCTCCCACCAGCAACCCCCACCACACACACCTACAACCCATAACCGTTACTTTGTACAGACATTCAGTATTTCAAATCCCACTGAGGAAGACGAACACCACGTTGAAACGTTTGGGAAACAAAACCAAAAAGTAAGTGTTCACAGTGAAAGTTTATATATACATATATATATATATAATATTTAAAAAAGTGAATGAAGAGGATAATTAATTATCCAACAAGATAATTAATTAGTGTTACCAAATTGTAACTACTTCTGCAAAGTAGATTGTACTAATTTTTATCGTTTTAATATTTTTTAATGTTTTCCTATTTGATATATACAATTATTTTGCTAATTGCACAATTTGATAATATAAAATCCTGCTAATGACTCAAAGAATTACTTATAAAGAAATTATTTAGTGACAGTTAAAAAAACCAGGAATTCATTTATGTACATTTTTTATAAAGCCACTTTTACCTTGTGAAAAAATACTGTAGTTAGTGGGAAGTTGGGCTCTTACAATTATTTTTCATTAAGACAATTATTTATATCAAGATCAAGTAACTCATTTTCTACTAATTAAAAACCATCATAGACTAATAAGAAATTTACATTCTGCAATATATAGCACCAAAACATAATTTAGATTTATGAACAAAATTATAATAATTTCTGCATCATCACATAAGGGAAATTAAGAATAGAACTAAACCTTCACTAACAACATATGATACGAGGTAACACTAACAAGATGGATCACAAAAGATCAAATGTTTAATCAAAATATAAAAGATTTACACTTTCATTATTTAATGCAGTCATTTATTGTTTACAAGATGGAGTTAAAATAATTAAACATATAGAATGGCATTTTCAGGAAGTAATAAAAATACTATTGATTGCACAAATTTATTTTAATTATTATGGAGGGCTTAGTAAATGTCATATAATGATATACAAACAAACAAATACAATAGATTATGCTGAAGTCAACATATAAACAACACCAACAAAAGTAAACACAGCTAAAATATATGTGGTCCTGAAAAATGTATAAATTTTTAGATAGGCCTATATTTATAAAATAACTTGTTGGAAGTTTATATTTAGAAGAAGAAGACTCCTTGGTCTTCATCATTCTTCACTGTTCTGGAAGGTCGTCTTCTGTTTTCTATCTGAAGAAAAGAAGTTAATATTTGAATGGTTCTTCCTGGTGGTAGCAATTGTAGTCATATTGCTGCACATAATGGGACATGACCACAAAGTACATAATCCATTCTGCAAAGTGCATCAGTCAGCTCTATAATGGAACTCAATATGGGACTAAGAGAATCATCAGCTCATGTTGATGGCTCGCTTGTGTTTCATGCAATACTCAATGCAAGATAGGATGTACATTGTATAGTTAAAATCTACCAATCATCTGTTAAAATGATCTTGTCTAGAAATTGTAATGATTATTGTACTCTTAGGCCACTTGATTTTTGTTGTGAATGGCATAGATTTTTTGTAAGTGTTAATTTTAGTACTAATTTTAAAAATAAGATTTGTGATTTAACAATTCTCGATGGAAACTAATGGAACTGTAAAGAGAATAAATAACTGTAAAGATCACCCTATTACTGAAACAATCTCTGATAGCATTGAATGTTTGATAGACATTTTTACATTTGATTGGAGATATATTTTAAGCTGCAATAATTGTTATGGAACCACTCTGTTAAATACAAAGCCTTCTTTTACTTTATCTTTGTCTTCTCTCAATTACATTCTACTTTTGTACTCAATACGATCTCTCCATTTCATTCTTAGTTCTCCAATTCCTTTCTGGATGATTATCTTGGGCCTTCTTGAGTAACCTATCATTGTCCATTCTATCAACATGGTCATTCCAGAGTTGTCACTTTTCCTTATCCACAGTACCTGTTATTTTTTATGCTGAATCTATCTTAGTCCAAAACATTTTGTTGGTTCTTTGTGGAATAAGTATTTTTATGTGGACAGTCTGCTCCAACCCTTCTTCTTCGCACAGGCTGATAAGTGGCAATAACTCTGATGAGATACTCAGTCTACCCACCAGAAGTTGCAGGTGGAGTACAGAGTGTTTTCCAATATTGTATGGTATGCAAATACCTGGTGTCTTATGTAGAGTAGATAGCCCTTTCCAGAGCTTATGTTAACTTGAAAATCCACAATAAGACAGATACTGAAATAAATAAATGAATATCGACTACATCATAGAATGAACCTTCTTCATAGACTACAAGGCCGCTTATGATAGCATCAACAGGCACCAGTTCCATATGGCAAAGAAAGAACTAAGCTTGGTGAAAATGATGACAGGGACAAATAGCTTAGTCAGGTTTGCTGGAACCGTCTCAACAAAAATGACCATTAAAAGTGGTCTTCACCAAGAGATACTGTTGCATGCCTTCCGTTTATTGACGAGAAGAAGTCAGTAGGAATCAGGAATGCGAACACAAGGTACAATGTTCTATAAATCAGAATAAATATTATATTATGCTGATTATCTAGACATTACAGAAAGAGGCAGTGTAACCATGGAGTAATTCTTCCTTGCAGTAGATGAAGTCTTAAGAGAATGGGGGTTTACATAACCCATCTAAAACTAGGTATATGGCAGCAGGAAAAGCCTAAAGACAAAATCAAAATGTGCTACTGTTATGAACATTGGCAACTCTTGTTGTGACAGGGTAGAAAATTTTACATATTTTGGATCCTTAATAACATGGGATAATGATGTATTGGAGAAGATTGGAGCAAAATTCATAGAAGCAAGTGTGGTTTACTATAGTATTTTAAACCACTTTAAAAGTAGGGTGTTAACTAAAAATACAAAACCAATTATCTACAAAACTTTGATAAGACATTCCTCCAAGACGTGGGCAATGGCAAAAAAGGTGAGAAGTAAATAAATATGTTTGTAAGGAAGATCTTGAGCAACATTTTGGAAGCTGCACTTGAGCACTCTGTGAAATACATACTTTATTGACTGTGAAATACATACATATAAACTACATGAAATATATAGAGAACCATTGGCAACCCAGTTAATAAAATTTATAGGGCTTAAATGGGCTGGACATATTACTCGTAAACAAGAGAGTGAAACAGGAATGCAAAACGTGATGGGCAAAAGGAAAAGAAGCAGACTATAATGTGGATAAATGGGATGCTGGGCATCCAAAATTGGATGGATAATGTTGGCTGAGAATCATGACCAAAGGCAGCCTGTTATAGAGGACAAAGCCTGTTATTGACTGGAGCACCGGGTGAGAAAAAGAAGGGGAAAATGAGTGAGGACCAGCCACTGGGGCTAAAATTTTTGAGTTGCCCAAAACTCACAAATTGGATGTCCTGTTATGACTAGTAGTGAGCACCATTGGATCTCTCACATATGCTTTGGCTAAATATTTGGCTGACTTCTTGCAACTGTTCACTGGTGAGACCACTGTCTTCATTTGGGATTCAGGGCATTTCATTGAGAAATAATAATTAATGATTACTGCAGGGCTGAACTGTGAGTACGTATTGGCCAGTTTTGATGAAGTACCCAGGCCTGGCTCAAGGCAGGGGCGAAACGTGCCACCGTCCAGGGTGGCAGATTCCCGGATGTTAAGTTTTGAAATTGAGAGAAAAAATAAAATTATTCAGTTAATTTCATCACAATATGTAAGATCAGTAAGAATTACATTATGTATAAAGTCAACGAAGAGTCGAAAACTCGTGAAGAAGAAAATGTAATAGCCTGTCGAGACTTTAATATTTATTCAAGAGTGGCAAATATTGGTGTCACTAAGAATTTTGCTAACCTAACCTGTGACAGTGGCAAGCGGAGAAAGGACTTTTTCAAAGCTCAAACTTATTAAAACTTATCTCAGATCGAGTATGTCCGAGACTTGCCTGAATGGTCTGGTGACTATATCTATAGAACATCAGTTAGCTGAATCACTTGATTACAACGAACTCATAAGGAGTTTGCCAGTGCAAAAGCTAGATGAGTATTTTTTAACTAAGGTATATGTGACATTACTTTTGTTATATTTCAATCATAATGAGTTTTAGTTAGTACAGTATTTTAATTTTAAATCATCACATAGGAACACATTTTTATTGTCTCGCACACATTTTTTGTGATTCCTTGTATTGTCTCTACAATTTTTATTGTAGCCGTTTGCCGCATCGTAAACGCGAAACAGTTCTAGCTATTTGATAAACAAAACAATGCAAACATTCCTAGTCGTCATTTGAAGGCAATCGTCGTATCTTTAGAGTAGGTCTAGTGTGCGTGAATGTGTTCAGAGTTAAAATAGGGAGGGGGTGGCATTCATAATTACTGCACAGGGCGGCAGAAGCGCTGGGGCCGGCCCTGGAACTACCTCACTGTTTACCATTAAAAATCAGTTTGGAAAGCGTTCAATATTTATTTCTAGGCAAGGTGACATCTCTCTTCTACCATGCAATGAACAACATATGGGACATACTGCCATAAGTACAAACAAATCAACAAACCAAACAAATCCAGTTCCACAAACAAATCAGCTATGCTGCTACAGGGAGCCCTCTGAGCTCGGTAGTTGCTAACTTTTGTACTTAAAGTTCAAGTAGCATGTGTTACAATCAGCTCCATGAAGGCTGACGTATTGTTTCCATTATATAGATGGCACGTTTGTCATCTGGAGTCATGTAGATGAGGATCTCTTGGACTGTCTGATTCACCGCAATAGCATGCATCTCAAGATACAATTCACAGTGGAGAAGGAGGTAGGTGGGCATCTACATCCTGCACTTTGAAGTGATCACAAAAACAATATGAGCTTGGGTCAAGGTGTACTGTCAGCATGCACACAAGGACTGCTATCTGACACAGAACCAAACCAGTCCGGAAAAACATCATTGCTGGGTCTCATAGATTAGCAAAGTACAATATCCTCAGGCTCTACAGAGGAATGTGTACAAGTAGGTCTTGCCAGTCTAATAGTAGCAAGAGTGAAGCAGAGCAGGGAATAGTTTTTTATTTTTTATCCTCTACATTAAAGAAATGATAAACAGGATAAGGAAGCTGGTTCAAAGACAAAATTGAGGTGAATTACCTAAAATCAGGTGAGGATGGTAGGGAGAGTCTTGCATTCGGTGGATTCCATACTCTTACAGTCAGATTTACATAGGAACTACAAAAATCATTATAAACACCTGCCACCCTGAGCACAGGCAGAACTTTTAGGTTGGCCTGGCAAAGGAGTTGGAAGTTGCTGAACATATTTTGAAATATGAGAATCATACAGTGCAGTTTGAACTGATAAAGATCTTGTCCTCGATGCTGTATTACATACATGGCTGCATCCAGTGGGTTAGACATGGATACAGCCTGGAAGAAAGAAGTTCTGAGGTTAAAAAGACATGCTATCCAGCACTGAGACTTTCCCTACGTCTGGACTGCAGTACCGGTATAGAATACTTGCTCAAAGGTGAATTCTGTCACCACCACCAGGAATTTGCTCCATGGAGAGGGGCCTAACATTCTGGTTGTAAAAATAACTTGATTCTTAACTGACTTCAAGATAAGTTGACCGTAGATATTTTCCAAGTAGTTTAAGTATTGAGCAGGAGCGCCTCGTTCTTAGGGCACTAAGGTGCACACCCCCCAGTTTAAATCATATCACTAAACAATTCATTATCACTATTCGTGGAAATTCATTATATCTTTCTTTAATACTTCGGACAAGAAAATGTTTTCATGTTAAGTAAAAGCAGAAATGTTTTCGGAACAGCATGCATCACGGCAATAAGGCAGTTGCGCCCATTTCTCCATCCCCACTCTGTCAAACATTGAATGAAACTGTAAACTTATAGGCGGTATTTCCACTGGCAATTGGTGCGTCTCCTATCGTGCCTCTTTGACCAGAAAGTGACGTGATTCACTCCGTACGACTAATCGCAGACTATTGATAATGTGAGATTTGGTCTTTTAAGTGTTTAGACTTACTCTGGTGTGATTAATTCAGTATAGCCACTTGTTTAGGGTTTAGGTTTTGAGTGTTTTTTTTTTAATAGCTTCACGAATAATTTAGGCAAATATTGTAGTGTCGAATTATTAGGTTTTGTTTTATCATTTGACCCAAGTGTCTGCAGGGAAGAGATATCAAAGGAGATACAAGCTTCTGAATTTGTGGCAATCGAATGTGATTAGACAACCGATGTGACAAACATTTCTCAGTCCTGAAGGTAAATGTGCAGAAACCTTAGCAAAGTGCATAATGGACAACACCAATCTTCTTCTGCACACATCAAAGGAAAAGTTAATAGCTCCAACTTATGATGGTGCTAATGTTATGTCTGGTTCTGTTCAAGGTGTGCAGCCAAAAATTAGAGAAGTGTATCCGCTCGCGTATATTGTATATACACTGTTACACTCATCAACTTAATTTGCTATTACAAAAAGCAACAAGTGTGAACAACAAAGTTAAAGTTATTTCTCAAATCTGTCCACTATTCCAGGACTTTGTTCACACTCATCTCTATGAATGGACGTTTTGGAGGAAGTAATGTAAGCTAGGTTACCCAGAGTTTCTACAACAACACGCAATTACAACATTCGTACAGTCAACGTTGTGTACGAAAACCGATATAAGTTGGAAGAATGTTTTGAAGTTCCTGAAGACAAGTGTACAAACAAACTCGCAGTTAATGAAGCAAGTGGTCACAGAAGGGTTCTTTAGAACCAAAATTTTCTGTTCTAGCTAACTTTTTTCAGTAGAATTTTATCCCACATGACCATACTGTATCAACAACCACAGAGCAGGAACAAAGACAGTGTAATGTGGCAGAGTGACATACGAAATTTTGAAAATAAAATGCAGAAAGAGAGGGAGAAAAAATGAAATAGAAACACAAATAAATCACGATTCCCTGAGCAACCAAGAAGAAGGAACAATAATGATATGTCTATGTCTAAAGAGACAGTGAAGAGACTAAGAATGTGTGTGGTTATGTTTATTCATAAAACTGCTAATTACCTACGACAGCTTACAATATTTGAGGTGGGTTCAAACTTTTATAAATAAGAAGACTAAAGACCGTGCCCTCCAGCCTCTTAAGTCACGAGCCACCACTGGTATTGAAAACAATTTATTAAGAGAATTTGACTTCATTGATAAAATGTAGAAGGAGGTACATTTAAATATATTTTTTAACTACCATATGTAAATAAACTACTAAATGTTTCAATAAACAAAATGGATATTAAATATCTTTGATATATTAATTCTTTCATTGTTTTGTATTACAAGAGTGCTGCACCTGTATCTTTAAGATTTTCATTGTTTGGAAATAGATAAAATAGAAGGGGTCTGATCAAAAAGTTGAATGCAATTTTTGTGTACTTGAAAAGTTAGCACTTGTTCATATAGGCCTATATATTCAAACACTTTCTGCTACAGTCCGTTTCTTGATGTGTATAATATATATTTTATAATGACTTTACCTCAAGATGTTTTCTCCCTATTTGGAACATGTTTCAGGAAGCCTTGTGTTCCCATCTTCAGCCTTCCTAATTTTGAACTTTGTGAGGTATTTGTGTGTTGGCTGGTTGTTGCTTTGGTTTCCTGTTGGTCTTTGGTGCTTTAAATTGGTATTATTGTGTGTGATTGTGGTGTATTTTGTGTATTTTCTATGTTGAGTGCTTTGAAAATTGTGTCATGTTTTGTATTTGTTCAGGTAATTAGTTTGTTTTGTGTTTTATATTTGTAAATTTTCCCAAATGTTCATTATGGTCCCTTTGTGTGGTATGTGTTTTATTAGTCTCATATTGGTTATGTCTGGGAATTCATCTCCAGTGTTTATTGCATATGTGGCCAAATTAGATTTATATATTTCTAGTTTTTTGTATGCATTTAGGTGTTCAAAATAACGTTTTTCAGCTGTTTTTTTGTTTGTCCTATATAACATTTATTGCAATATTGGCATTCAAAGCTAACAAAACTATTTAAAAACACAGATATCAAAGTAGCATACAAAACTAATAAAAATAATTTACAAAAACTAAATAACCCACACAACAAAGATAATACAACAACCAATGGTATATACAAAATTGAATGCCATTTTTATTTAATTTTTAATAATGTACCCACTGTGAATATTTCTAAACAAAAATGGATAACAAAAAGCTTAATGAATTTGTTAGGACTTATTCTTTCATACTGGTTATTCAGGATAAAATAAAAGGCAAAATGAAAGCAGGTGGCATATACTTTTTATAGATTTAGTATATTATTCACTCATCACTGATGGCACACTGAACTAACTGTATGGTTCTGTGTGCTTAGGTGTCACTTATACTCATGTCACTGATACTGAATGGTGATCGAACTGACATGTTATGGATGACTGAATCGGTCTTTTTAAAATGTGTACAAAGATTTAGGTGCCAACACTCGCGCCCTGTCCCTGCGCATTAATGATTACAAATTCGAAAAAGTTCAAGCTTCTCCATATCTCGTGTTATATGTGGACTCTGGAAATGACTCCTCTAGAGACATTGAAAAACGAATATTATCTGCTAATAGGTGTTGCTATGGACTAATGAAACATTTTAAATCAAAATTAATAAGTAAAGAGACAAAAGCCATGCCCTACAAGACCTTGATCAGACCAGTTCTGATGTATGGCTCGGACTGCTGGATGCTAAAAAAACTATATGAACAGAAACTAGCAGTGTTTGAGAGGAAGGTACTGAGGAGAATCTATGGCCCTGTGAAGGAAAATGAGATTTGGAGGCGACTGCATAATCGAGAGTTGTACGAAAGGTTTAAAGATCTTCCGATCATGCAATTCATACAAATTAATAGATTGCATTGGGCCGGACATGTGCAGAGAATGGTAGAGGATAGAATCCCAAAAAATGTCATGAATTATTTGCTGATGGGAAGGAGAAGGAGGGGAAGACCGTGTACAAGATGGCTGGACCAGGTTGGTAAGGTGGCAGTGAGGCTGGGTGCAGCAAACTGATGGACATCGGCCGGGAGTAGAGACCAGTGGGGACGATTTCTTTTGGAGGCCAGGGTCCGGAGACTGGGCTGTAGCGCCGAGGATGTATGTATATACAAAGATTTATGGGACCGTTGCTTTCAGTACAAGTAGTACCACCCATCCTCACACATTTTATTTAATAGCATTATTTTTTTCTTTTTTTTCTGCATCGAGACATCTACATTGGGTTGACAAACTCAAGTTGTGGTCTCAGTGTGACCACTGAGATATCTCATCATAAAATGGGGGCAAAAAATTTAGTCAATGTAAAAATAGTAAGAGTCGTTACTCTTTAAAAGCGTATGGTGATATATAAGTAACAACTTAACTACTTTCACTGTCTAGGTGCATATGTTTAAAACTTTAAAAACAGATTTAGGTACATATTTTATAATGTTTCATAAAACTGTTTGATTTTAGCATGACAATTATTTACGTGTTTCTTGTAAGCAAATTATATGCATATTTGATACAGACGTAATAATGAGTAATTGAAGATTTTCTTACTTGTTACATCTGCCTTATATTCCACTACAGAATTGATTGGTTTATTAGTTATCAGTGTTGGGTTGCAATTGGATGAGTTATTTACTATCTAGTGGCATAATGAGGGAGATTTTGGGGTAAATAAGAATGTATATGTATCCTATAAATAATAATATCAGAAATTAAAAAATGTGTCTTTAAAAATGTAATAATATAATTGATATAATAATAATTATGCTAATTAATTATGTGAATACAAAATTGGTTCCTATAGACATTGTTGGTAGTTATCTGGTGCAGTAGCGATTCTAGAATATGGTCTTGGTGGTCGGGGGGGGGGGGGGGGGTCTGGTCAAGTCAGCTCAAAAAAAAAAAAAAAAAAAAAAAAGTTAAGGCTAATCAATATTACAATATTATAAAGTGGCTGAAAAACGTGTGATAACATACTGAAATCAATTTCATTAAAATATTAACACAATAAAAATAAGTGCTATTGAAACATTGTTTATAAGATACTTATTGACTTAATTGATTTTCCTTTTTTTTCATATTTCAAACATATATGCAAATTCTGTGCAATAAACGTGTTAAAAACCTATACAGTATTTAAAAAAGGGTTGCTACTGCATTAGGATACACAGGTGAGAAATTAATAAAACAGCTTAAAAGTTAAGAGATTAACAAAATTTCTTGTCAATTTTTAACCCTCTGGGGTGGGGTCTGGTCCCGTTCACCCCCCTATAAATACGCCCATGCTTTGCTGGTGTGGTCAAGGTATGGTTCATATTATTAGCCAATTAACTGATTCGTATATCATAAATGTGGACTAAAGGTAAATATGAATAAAACAAAATACATGGCAATAAGTGACCTTCATCAAGACTTGATATTGGAAGAAGACATGGGGAAGATTTCATATACAGAAGAATACAAGTATTTAGGGGTGAAAATTACGGCCAGTGGGAAGCAAGGCTTAGAAATGCAATCCAGAATTAATCTGGGAAAGATGGCTACATCTACATTAAACGGAATCCTGTGGGATGAGCAAATTACAGCAGAGATTAAAAGCAAAATATTTAAAAACATAGAAGTATCATGACTTATAGCTCAAAAGTTTGGACTACACAAGAACAAAATTAATGACATCAAAGACAGACTTTTGGAGACGTTCGGCAAGAGTATCCAGACATGAGAAAATTAGAAATTAAGTCATTAAGGATAGAATGAATGTGAAAAATTCAATGTTGATTTTATCAAAAAAAAACAAAAAAAATACAATGGTATGGACACAAAAAGAATTGCAAGGAATGACTGCCAAGGAGAGTTCTGGAATTATGGAATGGACCCCACCAGGAAGAAGGAATAAAGAGGAAGATCACCTACCACTTGGAAAGAAGAAATTCACACTATAATGAGGGAACAAGAAATTGAAGATCTTTGGATGGACAAGCAGCGGTGGAAGATGAGAATTCAGTCACTTCTGTAATCTTTGGTTCTGGATAATGTGTAAACACTGTACAGCCGGAAAAAAAAATTCATATTTTTAAATACTTTTACCTTAGTTTTTGACATTTTGTCTTCTTAGTGAGCTGTGAAGAGTAGCCTTTGGATTTGTTCAGCCTGCAGTGTATATTCCAACTTGGTTTACAATATTTATAGTGCAGTAATTTATTCCACAGCGACTTAAAAAAATTTCTATTTTAAACACTTTTGGCTTGCAATTCTTTAGAGGTATATATCTATATGTTTTTATTATTAAGTAACCAATGTACTTAATAATGTTTTTGTTCTTTTTAATTTAATACTTTATTATTATTTTGAAAACAAATCGACAATTAAAATCATGGGAAAACAAGTGGACCGATGTTGCAAATGTTACAGGCACCTTCTTGTTGGGGTGAAGTTTAAAAAAAATTAATACATTTTAACATTATGGTTGTCTGGTGAAGACGGGAGAACATTTTTACTGGTTTCATGGTAGCGCTTATTTTATTTGTATTATAATGTAAGGAGTCATCTTTATTGTTCATGACTTTGTTAAATTTAAGTCTCTATTAATGTTCCCGTATGTTTCCACACTTGCCATCTTGATTAAAACAAACTAAATTGCAAGTAACTTCCCTCCACAACCCTCTCTCCCATATGAAATCCTGGTTGCATCCCTGTTATCCCCTAAAATTGACATTATTATTACAACTATGTTGATAACTATTACATGTTAAAAATGTAGAAAAACTTTACCTTAAAGAATATTCCTAGATAATATCTCTTCTCTCCTAATTTTAGTAAGGGCATAGTCCACCTGTTGAGACTGGGACCTTCTTCAACACAGTTTGTGCATTCTCCTAGAACCAGACAAATATAATAGTCAGTGTTTGTTAATCAATCAACTGTATAAATGTTCCAACCTCTTACATTGTTTTAATTAAACCATAATTAATGCCTTACAGTTTTAGTCCAAATAAAGAGTACTGACTTGCCGTATAAACTTTTTATAATTATAATATTAATACATAAATTGAAATTGAACTACCTACTTAAAATTGATTGAATTCTTGTAATATTTTAACCTTAAAAAAAGTTTTAATGACTTTACGCTGTGTAAGAGCATTTACAGTCCTTGTGAGCAAAATAGAAGTACAACCTAGTCTGTGCTTGTGGTTTGTTCAGTAATCATGATTGCGTTATAAAATAAACAACACATTGTAATTTAAGATAAGCTGTACATTTGAGTATAAACCACAACACGACATGTATACGAATGACAGCTGATAAGAAAATACAATAAGACCTATATCAAAATCCGTTTGTAAACAAAGTTTAACGGCCTCAAACATTATGACTAAATTAGAAATTTTGTTAACAGGAAACGACTGTAATTGGTTAAACCAGAAAATAAACTCTTTATGAAAGTGGTTTTAGATTAAGAAAGTGACACATTGTTTGTGTGCTTTTCAACTGACTAAAACACTACTAATTAAGTATTTGTAAACATATCTGCTTAATTGTTTTTTGATTGAATGTTTCTTAAAATCACCTTTCCACGTACCACTACAGCTTTGATGAAGTATTAATACATATGTGCTTTGCTTATTGTATTTGAGTTTTCACATTAAACACTTACAGAACTGCCCTGCTTTTTGTTACTATATGCATTGTTATTTGCCCAGTCGGCTTTTGAAATGATTCTTACATATATGTATGTTTATTGTATAGATTACTATTTAGAATTAATATTAGGCGATTACCTGTATTAACTTCCGTCTTGTGACTTATTTGGTTTTTTTCTTAAAACGACGCGTTTCGAGAATAAATTCTCATCATCAAGTTTCAATACTATAAAAACATCAAATTCACCCAAAAGGGGTCGTCAACTAGTTAAAACACAAAAACACCACACATAATTTAACACCGACACAGTCCCGGCACAGTCCGATGCGCATTATTATGTGTGGTGTTTTTGTGTTTTGTGAGTTTTAACTATACGCTGTCCAGGCAGTGAAGGTGGCTAGAGGATTAGGAGACCCTCACTCACACACACACACACACACACACACACACACACTGACAGGCCTCCTAACAATAGACAGGGACAGGCCTTTGGCCTGCGCTGCTGTCTTTTTAGTTACAGTCTACTACAATAAATTCAATTTTATTGTCGTGCTTAAACTTTTAAATTTGATTGTTCCATTGAATTCAGACTGTAATTTGATTTAAAGTAAGTCCAAACACGAAGTTTTTATGGCGATATTCAAATGTTTTACATTTATTTGTTTATTATGAACTATTGTTATTGTTAAACTTTAGAACACCATCTAAGCGACTATTATTAAAAATGATGATTATTAAAAACTAAGTTACTGATCATCTTATTTATTTTTCAACTATTTTTCTGTGACACTCCCTTTAATGTGTAATATTTTTACAAATTGATTTTTGATTTTACAACTTGACCTCGAAATTACGAGAATCTTAAAATTCCTGGCGTTGGCCTTGGCCATTTCTTTTTTTTTTTTAACTGTTCCCATTCACCGATTGTGATACTCGATAAAGAGCAGATTGACGACCCACCTCTTTATTGTTATAATACTGACAAAATTAATCAACATATTTAACAGATTTTAATATATAGATACAAAGATTATTTTCAAACCTCATACAGAATTTTTATTTCAAATAAACAATATATGAAATAATAGTTGTTATACGTAATCGAAATAATTGTTTGTCTTTTTACTAGCACGAACTTTTAAAAATGTTGTTTATTATAAAAATATTATATATTATTGTTTTACAGACACATAAAATGAAATGTGATATGTATCTATGTAAATATATTAAAAATTTACTGTCCATGTTATTAAACTTTAACTATAACTTGAGAGGACGAGGTAGCGCGTCAGGAATTAAATGTGTATTATTGTATCACGTAATTTGGAAAATAATTACCGGTATTACAGATTTCAGTAACATGCAAGAGAGACGTCCCTTCCTTACTTGGTTTACACTTGGTCGCTATAGTCATTTTTCAAGATAGAGAGGGTGATTCACCCTCAAACCAACAAACAGTAGAGGTCATTGCTCGTGTACCGGGTACCCCGAGTGAGTACCCGCTGATTAGTCGTTAAATAGCTTGCACGGGGTAGTGAGGCCACCCAGTCTTGTCAGAGAGCAGATCTGTCGCGTATATTGTGAGTGAATCAGTTCATTTGTGGTTAGTGTATAGTTGATTTGTGATTATGAGTTCTTGTAAAAAACGCCAAGTTTTACATACTCAATGCAGAACAATGATTGCTTCTGTTCTGTTCTATTTTGAGAAAGAGAAGAATAACGGAGGTCCTTTACTTGATACTAAGAAAGTAATGCAGAGAACAGCAGATGCTTGTGGCATTTCGTTGAGAACAATACAACGTATCAACGCAGAGATTAAAAAAAGTTTGGAAAATCAAGAAGATCCCTGTGTAGTTGAAGATATTGATTTAATCACAGCTGAGGACGATCAACAAGATAACACCTTAAACAGCACCAAAAGGGAAAATATTATTATTCATACTCCTCGGAAGAAAAGTTTAAAGAGAAAGCGGCCAGTAACAGACATGGATGACTTCGACAAAGGAGCTATTCGACGTCACATATTGAGCTACTATGCTCGAAAAAAAGCGCCTACCCTCAGACAACTTTGTGTGTCACTTCAAGAAGCTGGACTGTATATGAGAGGAAAATTTTCACTGAGCTCGCTATTATCAGACATGGGATTTCAGTACAAGAAATTTAGCAGCAGAAAATCCTCATGGAAAAGTCGTTAAGTGGCCCTGTTAAGGTGTCGTTTCTTAAGAAAGATGCGTGAAGTAAATATTAAAAACACTATATTTTTGGACGAGACCTGCATCAATGAAAACACGAGGAAGGACGCTAGTTGGACTGATGGCACTATCCAAGGAACTCTCGGCGGCCCTCTGGGTAAAGGCAAACGATTGATCATCTGTCATGCTGGTCGCTACGATGAATATACAAAAAGCCAGCGAGTTCGGCCGCTGGCAGTTCTCAGTGTCATTTGACGGGCCGATTTAATCGGCCGCTAGCAGTTCCAACAATGAACCATAGGGCCATTTAACCGGCTTCTGGCATCCAAAGGGAGTGTCTCAGAAAAATAGTTGAAAAGTAAATTAAATGATCAGAATCTTAGTTTTTAATAATAACATTTTTTTAATAAGAGTCGCGTAAATAATTCTCAGAAGTTTAGCAATCACAATATTTCAAAATAAACAAATAAGAGTAAAACATTTGAAAATCGTCGTATAAACTTCGTGTTTGGACTTATTTTAAATGAAATCACAGTCTGAAATAAATGGAACGACCAAAACTATAAGATTAAGCAGAATAACAAAATTTAATTTATTATAGTAAACTGTATTTAAAAAGACGGCAGCGCAGGTCAAATGCCGGCCCCAGTCTATTGTTAGGCGGGCTGCCAGTGTGCGTGCGTGAGCCAAGGGTCTCTTAATCCTCTAGCCGCCTTCACTGCCTGGACAGCGTATAGTTGACGACCCCTTTTGGGTGAATTTGATGTTTTTATAGTATTGAAACCTGATGATGAGAATTTATTCTCGAAACGCGTCGTTTTAAGAAAAAAACCAAATAAGTCACAAGACGGAAGTTAATACAGGTAATCGCCTAATATTAATTCTAAATAGTTAATAACGTGACTTGGAGACAATTAAAACAAAATGAATGTATAGATTAGTTCTAAATAAACCATCTCTTATAAATGTCTCGGTATTCTTTTGACATGGAATCCATAGGTATGTAATGTCTTACTCGCACGTTTCGCGAAAATCGACCGTTATGTTTCAAATGTACTTTCGGCATACCACTATCTCACGAACCGCTCAACCAATCCCAGCAAACCAGGTGTCAGGTGATCGAGTCACTCGGCCCCCTTCCACCAATAGTACTGAGAATTTTGACAACTGACTTCAGTCTCCTCTAGGCTTTGTCTGCGTGAGGGTGTTTTTGCGCCGAAAATTTCTAAATTCCTCCACTAAAACTTAAATATCTCGGGAACTACAAGTCCGATCGCGAAAATACAAAGTGCGTTGTGATCCTCAGAACTAAATCTCTCCAATAACACCAATTCCGAGTACCAGAAGCACTCACAGAAAATAATAACAACATTTGAACTCAAAAATTTGAAATGCCTCGACCTAAAAATCGCGATAAAACTCGAACCAAAAATTTCAAACCGAAAACCGGCAAATCCTATGCAGAGCGTCAACAGGCCTATCGTTTGAGACTAAAATCAAAGAAATCGGCCGAGAACTTAGACAATGGCAACCATTTGAAGATTGACGAAACCCCGTCAGCGCCCAAGCGGCCCGCATCTCCGATACCTGGGTCATCCGGCGTGCCCCCAAAGCGACTCAGATCGAGCGTACGGCTAGCTAGCAAGAAAACAGACGATGAGAACATTAATAACTTGTGCTTCGACAATATTGGACCCTCGATGCTCTGCGCAGAACAGCCCGGCAAGAGTCAACTAGCGTTAGGTGACTGTAAATTCTGTAATTCTGAAAATGCTGAATAAATAAAATACATTGAAACTTATGTAGCTGTTTATTTAACCAACCCTTCATTCCTTCCCAAAGCACAAGTCTGCCCATGATTCCATGTCTACCGGTAGTCCCACGACTACCAGGTTTAAATTTTTTTAATTCCTGGGTTTTGTTGTCCATGACATGCCCATTGATTAACTAATTATAAATATATCACTACTGATTCGAAACACTAATTTTTATTGGTAAAAATGTTAAACTTTTACCTTGTAGCCTGAACTAGTTTTCTCTTATTACAAGCTTCGTCAGACGGTTGTAATAAGCGAAAACTAGTTCAGACTACAAGTTAAAAGTTTAACATTTTTACCAATAAAAATTAGTGATCCAAGTCAGTAGTGATATATTTATAATTCTTTTTAATTCTGTCAATTCACTCTTCTTTAGCTTGTATAGGGGAATTGACTGATGTGAGTAGGAAATCAAATATGTGTAGTGTTAATAAGATATTTCAACTTATTCTTTACGAGTGTCTGCTTGAAAGACTTTACTCAGAGATATTTACCCCTTTACAGTTTCATCTGAAATGTTTAAAAAAATTTTTCTCTCTCATCTTTTCTGAATCGTTTACATAATTTGTTTAGTTGTCAGCATCAAGTTTTTCTTTTATATTATTTGCTAATTTTTTTTCGTATCGGCCATCTAAGGACCACATGCCAATTTCAATTCTTTACTTTTTTTCTTTTCTTTTTTCTAATATTCTTTCATCTTCTCACTGTGTCTCTTCTTCCTGTCTTCGGTCCACTTTGAACCTACGTTTTTATCTCTCCTACCCTGGACTCCCTCCATTTTCAACACTTTTGCCCAAAAAACGTCTCTGTCAATTGCTTCTTCTGCGTGTATATTATTTTTTTCTAAATCCTTTTGGACTTCTTTAATCCAACTTGATGTTGACTTCTTCCCCCACAGATATCTGAAGATTTGCTTTGTCAACCTATTGTCGTCCATTCTACATAAATGTCCAAAAAATAATAGTCTTCTTTTTCTCATTGTTTTTCTGTTATATTTTCTATACTTTGATATATTTCATCATTACTTCTTAATTTCCAACCTTCTGAAGTTTTTCATGGGCCTAATATTTTTCTAATAATTCGTCATTCCAATATTTCTAGTTTGTCTAAATTATAATTCAATGGTAGACATTCACTTGCATATAGGCATTCTGGCTTCACTATTGTACTGTAATGCCTTATTTTCGCATTTTTAGATATGCACTTTTTATTGTAAATATCTTTAGTTATACCATTTGCCCTTTCCATCTTATGAATCCTTTCTTCTATAGCAGATTTTGCCAAGCCATTCTCTTGAATTATCACTCCTAGATACTTAAATTTTCGAACGCTCTCTATTCGACCAATATCTGTTACCAGGAATTTTGGCGCGTTTTTAATGTTTGTGAGAAATTTTGTTTTTTCTGCAGAAATTCTTATTCTTAAATTATTAAATTCTTATTTGCTAATTTATTAATTTCATTCTTCACTTACGCCTATTATCATATCACTATCACGTATAAATAACAAAACTGTAAATAAGCAGTAAATAACATTTCCCAGTTAATAAACGAATAATATTACTATATCATTTAGTCCATTTTTTAAAGTAAACCAAATTTTTATTGCACCATTAATGGCATGTGGCTTAACTGAATCTATTATTTAATCCTTTGTTAATGTTTAGAAATGTTTGTATTTTTAAATGTCTAACTAGTTTAATTGGTAATACTCTTCTTGTCAGCAGTGAATCTAAAATTTGGTTTAAAATCCATGATACTCGTATCCAAGTCACACTTTGAATAAATTAATATTTTACCTTATTATCCGTCTTGTGACGTCCCTTTTTTTTTAAACAACACTACGCGTTTCAGAACGTATGTTCCATCATCAGGTGTAATTACTCTTGCGAGGTCGTCGAAACATTAAGAAATATCATAAACACATAAAACACTAAACTTACGTAAACATAATGAATAAATAAAACATACGTACTTATGTTTAGTGTTTTATGTGTTTATGATATTTCTTAATGTTTCGACGACCTCGCAAGAGTAATTACACCTGATGATGGAACGTACGTTCTGAAACGCGTAGTGTTGTTTAAAAAAAAAAAGAGAAGTCACAAGACGGATAATAAGGTAAAATATTAAAATATTAATTTTAAAATTTGGTCTTGGGGGGGGGGGGGGAGTCTGGTCGAGTCGGCTCCATACAACAGAAAAAAAAAGTTAAGACTAATCAATATTACAGTCTTCAAAGTGGTTGAAAAACATATAATAACATACTAAAATCAATCCCATTAAAGTAATAACACAATAAAAATAACCGCTATTGAAACATTGTTTACAAGATACTTATTGACTGAACTCATTTTTCTATACAGTATTTCATATTTGAAGCGTACAGCAAATGCTGTGTAATAGACTTGTTTGTAGACCTGTATTTAAAAATGGATTAATATTGTGTTAGCATACACAGCTAAGAAATTAATAAAACAGCTTAAGAATTAAAAGATTAACAAATTTCTTGTCACGATATTAACTGATGACTCGGGCACTTGGTGAAACATATTAATACAAAGGGTTTTAAAAATATATTGCAATGTTACAACAATTATACAAATATATTACCATGTACTCAACGCAACTATAAAGTTGTAACGAGCAGAAATTTTAAATTTTCTCCTCGACGGAGTGTGTTCACACGGAGTTGTGTCAACGACTTCTAGTTGACGCAATAAATAAAACGTAATGTGAAGATGTCAGAGCAGCGTCGCTAACAAGACAATAGGAAGACGTTAAGTTCTACTCAACTATAGAAATTGGATGTACGAGATGACAGGGAAAGATTAGCTAAGAATTATTACCCACAACAGCCGAGACAAAGCAGGAGAGGACACTGACACGTGTACTGGGAATTAAGGCAGATGTTTAGTCAGTTTACGTCAGAATACGAGGTACTGCAAAAAGGGGCAACAAGATATTTACAAAGGAGCGGGCGTACAGCACTTTAAGAAACAATAAGTGAAGCAGAGAATGGACAGGACTCCAATCATGCTACGCAGCTGGAGATAACGTCTAAGTGTCAGACGCAATTTACGAGTAGAAAGTTAGGGAGACTTCACCAGCTCACAGATGTCCAAAATTATTAATAGTTACAAAAAAAGGGGTGTAAGAGAGAACAATACTTCGGAAGGACCCGAGAACAGATGAAGGCAACTCAGAAAAACACTGCGTCTACCTCAAACAAAAGAGTGATCGACAAGTGTGTAATAGCTAGAGATTCTACGAAATAGGTCAACGTTCGACAGAACAAAATCTGGGGGATGTCTGGCAACCTATCAGAAGACAAGACCTGCGAAGAACACTGGTGGAGAGGACAGTTTCCATAGTAACCAAAAGCAAAGACGTATCAGAGGAAAGATAACGTAGTGGGACAAACTATTCCGAGAAAACTAAAAACTGACCTATCACGAGTAAGGAAAAGCGTGAACAGCGCGGGAGACAAAATTTTGAGTAGGGACGGATTGATAAAACTATATGTCCAACACAGGGACGAAGCCAGTCTATTTTAAATTTTCCAGCCAGTTTTATTTTAATTTTCAAGCCAGTATATTCTAATTTTCGGAGAGTATATCTCAAGTGTCGGAAGTTAGTACATCAAAATCGTAAATTAACAGACTTAGTAAAATCGTCATGTCATAATAGTCAGACTGTGTGATCTTCTAATAGTGAATTTCAAAGTGCGATGTAACGGACTCAGGTAGTAATCATTTAAAGCGAACAATACAATCGCGACAGGTAAAAATATCATTACTTGTGTATTGTACAAATAGACGAACTTAAAATTAGTCAGTGCTACTACATCTCATTAAACATTATAGAACATGAACATTTGAACGAACTAATCTAATCACACATACATTGATAGAAGGTGAAATAAGTGGCGAACAGACATAAACATTAATGTTAAAATGAACACAACACTCATTTTTAAAATGAATTACTCAAACGAACACTAAATCCATTACTTATTTACACAACTATACTTCGACGCGAGTGATCGTGGGTGTGTACAAGTGTTTGTGATATCGACGGCAGTCAACGAGATGTGTCTTTATGTCATCATCACCGCAAAGACCGGACATCACTGGACTCTAAACGGATATTCCATAAAAACTCAAGTAACCATTATTTAATTATTACTTTAAGTTGCTGCTACTGACCTGATTCTTTCAAAGAATTCCTACCCTGGGAAGTTTAAATAAACGTAATGAATATAAATTAGAATTAAAAGTATAATTAACGAATATGTTAACAAAACTATCTGGGATTAATGAACGCATCAATAATTAGAATTTGAACTGTTATATCATGTGATTTATGTATGTATGTCTTTTTTATTTCAGCGAATATTTAACTACAACTTGTTTTCTTGAAAATATGTGTGTATTTACAGGTGCAACGACGTTTTTTTTATATGTATGATTATAATTTTACTATGAATGAATAATAAATTAGTTATTTAAGTTGATTCTACATATGCGTTTATTATTACAGATAACCCAGATGTTAACTTAATCTTTAAAAAATCACAAAGTAATTTTCTAAGAGTTTCTTTTGCTCAGTAATGTAAATTGAATTTACAAGATTAATTATTAACTGATATCATTTGTTGAGCTATAAATAATTAGAATAATAAACATATGATTAATTATATTAATCATAAAGTAATCTATTTATGCAAGTAATTTTCATAATAATCATTGTAAAGTGTATTACACTGGCCAGGTCGCAGGATTTTTTTTCTCATTGCGTCAAGTATATGTACTGTAGTTGCATAATAATTAAATAATTTTTAAAGAGCAGTGAGATGTTGTTGACATGAAATAATCATTTAAAACCGTTTCAGAATAATCATTCTGTGATTTATTAATTAATAGAAAAATATTCAAATATGAAAGTTTCAACTATTAGACAAAAAATATTCATTTTATAAGCTTTACAAATATACTGTAACCAGCTATGCTATTCATAATATACAACAAAAATAAACACCCATATAATCTTACTAGCTAAACAAACATGTTAAACAACTTATTTAAATTCTTTTTAATTTTGTGTGTCTGAAATTAACTCAAATTTTAAATAATAATAGCAACTCACAAAGAAAATACTATTAAAACTCAAGAATGAATTTATTGTTGCTATAAACAAAATGAAAATAATCTACCATTTACTTCCAATCTATTATTTATTTCTACTGACACACCCAAAAATACAACAAAAGATTGGTATTTCTTTTCTAAATTTTGTTGTTAAATTAAATTCTCTCATTTATAATATTTAACTTACTAACTTTAATTATTTAATGTTTATAGTCCAGTTCTTTTTAAGAGCTCTTTTCACAATAAAAATAATATAATTGTTTGTTATCACCTGCGTATATCTGCCGTTACGGTTGTGTGTGTGTCCAGAATCCTGAGAGTATGATGATGATGATGATTATTCTGATGTTGTGTTTGTTGTCTCTAAGGGTTGTTGTTGGTGATGCTCCAGAATTCCTCCTTACATCTTGGTGTGAGGGTGGTACAGTGTGTGTGTCCAGGTCGATCTGCAAACGGGCAGCGTGACGTCGTGTGTAGATTTCTTGAGTCTGAGTGTGTCTGATCGCCCAAAGTTGCCAGCGGTATTTATACTGGAGGCGATTTGACAGATTCAGGACTGTTTTCGACATGTCAGATATTGTCAATTCGTGCAAAGCGTCCTTTTACTTACAATCACTTTTTGGTTAATTATCACGAACTCATGAACATACTCGTCACATGAGCGATATCATTGTTTGCGTAATTTTTTTTTCTGGTCACTCACATATTAATTACTATTCAATTACCCTAGTAATTAATATTAATTAGTTAGCATCTTTAATATTGCACATTTGGCAATAATTTTTATATTTTTTTATTTTTAATTTTTATATTGCACATTCATTAAAAATTCCTTTATGTAATGGTGTCTTTATAATTGGGGGTAAGTCTTTGTTTACAAGTTTAAAACGTACAATTAGTTTATTTTAATCCTGTTAAAACCTGATTAATTGACAACCAACAATTCTTACGCATCTCAATGCAGGACGGAACTGGCTTAACACACGCATAGACACAAACGCTGTATTTTACGCTAACAAAGCAGGTGTCACTTTTGACAGGCTCCAGCCGGTCCGTTCCCGCACAAAACTGTCTAAAACTATTCGTCTTATTCTTTTTACACTAATTACAATACAAAACATACCGCCCTGGGCAAATATGCAAATATAAGTATTGTTGCAATATACACACTTGGTACGTTTCACGGTTTTTATTTAACTCTGACAGCCGTTTCAGATTCTCAAGCTATTGTCAATGTCTTGTCAACTTTCGTCCCCTCCCCTATAAATACACTCCTGCTTCTTGTTAATTTACAATTTCTTGACAAAATCACTCCGCACACTTTGGCTGCTAAGACTTTTGAATGATACAGGTCCAAGTTTCGGTTATGCATTCTGCAAGGATTTTGTTGTCTGTGACTGTGGATAGGCAACTGTTTATTTGAAAGACTGTATAAATTAATGCTCCACACTAATTATGTTTTACCAACCATGTGCCTTCTCCGCAACATTCATTACAAAAACCTTCACACAGCACTGTGCCTGTTGCAGTACCCATGGGCGTAACTTGGGGGGGGGGACAGGGTAAAGCTTCACAAATTCAAGTGTGTAGTGAGACCATCTATATAATAAAAGTAATAAAATATATTATATACAAAATTAGAAAGTTTAGTAATAATTCTTAGTAAACAAGGGACAATTTCATTTTTTAATGATCAACTAACCTTTCTTCGTAAGTAGTACTTCCAGTTATGTTTACCTAGTACAAATATACTGTAGGCCTATAAACATAAACAATTTCAGTTCTTCCAATTCTTATACCCAGTTTTCGTAAACGTATCCTCTCCCTTAGGCACACTGTAACAAAGTGCTCGGCAGTAGTAGCAGTAAGCCGAATCAGTCACAACAAAGACATTTTCAAATTGCCAGTCAGGCGATTTTCAAAGAAATTAACCAGTGTTACTCTTTTGGGTTTCTTATCTCCCATTTCTCAGAACTTAGGAACACAAAAAAACCAAAACAATCACAACAATAACGAATTAAGAAAGAGGCAAGCGACGTGTACTTTAACGGACTATGTAGGCCTACACAACCGAGTAACCGACCGCACTTGTATCAGTAGCTGTTAACAAATAACAGTTCCAAACTACCGTCTTTTAAGATTCGTGAACAAAGCCATCGACGTCTTGCACAGTAACCCAGCTTTGTTTATACTCCCAAGTCTGTTACCCCTACCATGCCGCTTTCTTTTACACTGGCCCGTAGTGTAGCGAAATTCTGCTGAACTGAAAACAGCGATAATCTCGAATCAAACAGTAAACAATCCGAGCACAGAGATGATGACCCAGAAGAATATGTGTGACAAAGAGAGGAAAGTAAAGAGAGCAAAGTCTTAGAAGTACAGCTGCGCTTATTATTTAATTACGGTGTTCCAAAACAAGTCTTTGTTTGTGTAAACGGCACGCATTGTATTCCAGTTAATTAGGTCTCTAGTGTTTGTTTTTTTTTCTAACAGAAATATTACTTTGACATATATCATTCAAATCTGTCAAACATTTCCCTTACAAGTTTCTTGGAAAGAAATAAGAATAATAAATTTATGGCAACTAGTCGTCTGATAACAGTACAGACGTTGATAAATAGTGCTTACTGTGCTTTGCAAGCATGGAAACTATCTCTTGTTTGACTATTTATTAGTTTTTATTTATAACAACTGGAAACAAAATTTTATAATGCTCGGAACATGGGGGGAGTGCCCCCCTTGCCCCTACCAAGTTACACCTATGGCAGTACCCTTGCTTTTTTGTTGACCACAAGATGCTGTGATCCTTTAGTTCTCTTCTTCTTCTTCTAGGTTAGCAGCCCATAGGCTGGTTGGCAGCAGCTCGCCATTCTTCATGCTTCTCTGCTTTTCTTTTCAACTCACAATATGATGTGCAGTTAATATCGACCATAAGCTGTTTCGTGTAGTCTAAACGGGGTCGTCGTCCTCTGTGATTCTTCCCTTCAATTATTCCTTTTATTATTCTCTTAACCAACCCATTGTGTCGTAGCATATGCCCTGTAAACTTAGCTCTTCTGCCTTTTAAATTTCGTAGAAAGCTCTTCTCCTCCTGAGCTCTTTTCTAAAGACTTCCTCATTCGTTATCTTCTCTCTCCAGCTTATCTTGAATATTCTTATGTAGCACCAGGTCTCAAATGCTTGGAGTCTTTTCTTGTCACTTTCTCCAATTGTCCAAGATTCACTCCCGTATAGGGCAACACTCCACACGCATGTCTTTACCAGATTCTTCCATATTTTTATGCTGATAGTATCCTTTAGTTAATATGCTTGAATTCTCTGTTACAGTTTATCACTACTTATGTAGATCACAGATTTAATTTAATTTAATTGTCTTCAAAAATTATATTTTAAATTTAAAGTGGACAATTTCTTTAATAATAATATGAAAATATTCAAAGTGGATACACATTTAGAAAACAAGTAACACCGATTGCTGAAAATAAGACACAGGTCTATATCCTCTCTTACCCATATGCACACACAGACATGCAATAATGCGTGCTTTGTGCTTAGTACAATATATTACGTGAATTGATATCTATACACTATAACAAATTTTCATACTTTCGAGTGAATAAATTAGTTTGTAAACCTGTTTGATTTGTTTACAAAAGTTAAAATTCCAGTTCTTTATGTTGCCAGTAACTAACAAGAAGTAAGTAGGCTTATAACATTGTGTTGATCTATCAATTTGGTAATTAAAAAATGGTGTAAGGGTAGTTTTAAAATACGGAAGAATACGGAAAATACTCTAACATTCCACTGCAGATGAATGTGGAAAAAACACAATATTTGTGTATAGGAGGGGACACGACCGACATAGTATTGGAAAGCGGTGAAATTGTAGCACAATGTGAGAATTACAGATATCTGGGAATAAATTTTAACAAGGAAGGGACAGATGATACAGAAATAAAGTGTAGAGTAAACAAAGCAAGAACAATAATTAAGTCTCGAAATGGAATACTGTGGAGCACCGAAATAGGAAAACAAAGGAAAATGAGAATATACAACACAATGATTAAGAGCACATTAGTATATGGGTCTGAGACATGGATAGTGAAAGACCATCTGAAAAGGAAGATAGAAGCCACAGAAATGGACGCCTTAAGAAGAATATGTAGAGCAATAAAATTAGACCAGCTCAGAAACGAAACAATTAAGCAACAAATGAATATAAAAGAAACTGTTTTAGAACACATCGAGAAAAAACAATTAATTTGGTATGGGCACGTGCAGAAAATGGGGGAGGAGAGGTTGCCAAAGAGAGTGCCATATGAATAACACAGGAAAACAGAAAAAGGGGAAGGCCAAAAGTAACATGGATACAGGGTGTAACGAGATCAATGAGTGTACGAGGTCTAACCAAAGAAAACTGCAACCACAGGAGATATTGGCAATTAGGCATCGGACAACGTCGCAGGACGTTTTAACCCTGCTATATATATATATATATATATATATATATATATATATATATATATATACTATATATATATATATATAGTTGCAAAATTAGTACTTTAATAATGAGTTTTGGAGATCAGACAGAAACAGCGTGGAGTATATTACACTGTGAATGTTGGTTTCTTAAAAGTATTGTAAAGTTCTCAGAAATAATCAAGACTAAGAGTATAGAAAGCTGGTTTGCAAAGTGAACTTTCTGGATTTGCTGATCTAGTTTCATTACAGCCAATACACTTTTTATTAGTTGTTTCCCACTTTCAGTTTTACCAACACTATACTTTCATTTACATGTTTGTAATCTACACGAGGTTCCGTTGCCTTCTACAAAGACATTAATGGCACTAAAATTTTAGGTAATTAATAGAGGTATTTATGTGAAGTAATGAATATGTGCATTGGTGGGGAACAGAAGAATTTAATTTTAGAAGACGAACAAGAAATAATAAATTGCAGTAGCTATAAATATCTAGGAACAACAGTTACACAAGATGGTAGTCAAGATAAAGCGATAAGAGAAAGAAATAACCTGGGAAGAAAATCAATAGCATTGCTGAACAACATATTGTGGGACCAACAAATATCAAAACAAAATAAACATCGTATATACAATACAATCGTGAAACCAATTACGTCATATGGGTGTGAAATATGGCCAATAATACAAAGAACAGAAAAGTTGTTGGAAGCTACTGAAATGGATTATTGGCGAAGAGCGGCAGGGAGGTCAAAACTGGAAAAAGTAAGAAACGTCAGAATCCGGGAGATAATGGGGGTACAATACTCTATTGTCGACGACATAAAAACAAAACAGCTAAGATGGTTTGGGCGTGTGCAAAGAATGCCGGATAATCGACTCCCCAAGCAAATTTTGAGATAGACACCATACGGTCGTAGGCGAAGAAGAAGACCTAGGTTGAGTTGGAGAGAAGGCATTAACCGGGTAATGAGAGACTGGGAATTGGAAGAAGAATCTTGGTTAGATAGAGACCAATGGAGACTAGGGATCGGAAGACGTAGGATAACGTTATGAACTGATTTATATATATGAATATATTTTTTCTTTTTGGGAGGTGTTTTCACTTTAAAATAGTTTCTACTAGTTATATCTTATGTAATCTTAAATCAAGTGTGTCTGTATTAGACAAAAATATATATTTCGTGAGAGAGCGTAGGTAAGAGAGGGAGTAAGCAGTGGACATGCTCTTGTCCCCCCCCCCAACCAATACTGAGCTGTTTTACTAGATAAGGCTTATCTGTTTTGCTATTAGCAAATAAATTTGTTTTACTTAGAAGATACACAGTTTTTAGTTTTTATGATGTTTATTCATATTATCGACATTACATTTGCCTTAAGGGGACCAGGTCGTGAAAAAGTTTAAAAAAAATCGATTTTTAGTTTTTACCATTACAAACTTTTCCTGTTCTTACTGTTTAAAATTATATACATATTGTTATACCAAACTTTTTTTTGTATCATCTTATATGTTTATTTCATGTGAAGTCGCCCAGTGCGAAGACATTGTCCTCCTTCAAACAAACATTTCAATATTTTATAATAATATTATTAGCTATAAAAATGAGGAGTCTGG
Organism: Magicicada septendecula; assembly: GCA_034769895.1. NCBI lineage: Eukaryota > Metazoa > Arthropoda > Insecta > Hemiptera > Cicadidae > Magicicada > Magicicada septendecula. Next base: position 80,003,970 of record CM068368.1, on the reverse strand, counting down.
AAGCAAATAAGAGTGTTCTGGAAAGGAGTAAGGAAAACAGAGCAAAGAAATGGCAGCTAAAAAGGAAGAGAGATGAGACAAATGAAGAAGTGTATAGTGCAGATGCATTTTAATATAACATTAGAAAACTTTAAACGCGATTTTCCGTAACTCCATATTTTTCATGTTTAGGTACACATAACTTTGTACTGGAATGTGCTAGAGACTTGAATTTGTTTTATTATGTTTGCTTTATAACACTTATTATAACAGACCAACATTTTTGTATGATACCTTGTGTAAATAATTAGTATGTTTTCAAAAAGAAGTAAAAAGTTTTTTTTTAAAGTACTGTATTTGAAAAATCACCCTAAGTGTTATTTTATGAGTACATGTATTTAATTAGGTCTACAGTATGCTCTATGTATTTGTCTTTCAGTCAAAAAAAGTTTCATAAAAATATCTTGAAATGGTATTTGAAATATGTGTACCTAACTGACAAGCGACACTTCCATTTAATTAACATGGGACAGACCTTCACGACCTGGTCTCCTTAACAATCACTCATAATCTGGTCATTGTTAGTACCGTAAGTTAAACTATCATGTGGATTTGGATGTGGTTGAAAGAATAAGACTGGTGGTAAGCAATGAAGAGGTGATCAGGTATCAGGAGGATTAGATTTACTTCTGTAGGACGAAAGGAAAATTGGACTGGGCGCTTACCGAGCGCAAACTGACTACTGACTATGGCTTTTATCTACTCTAGCCTGAAGTAGATATGGATATATACGGTGTCTAGGGCCTGCTACATTGCAGAATTCCATATGATGATGATGATGATGATGATGATGATGATGTTGATGCTTTTTGACTGTTGTCACGTTTATTAGTACTACTGTTACTGTACTAGCGCTGTTACTAATAGGCGTACTACTACTACTACTACTACCACTACTATTACTACTTCCACTATTAATACTGCCTCAGCCAAAAGGATGACAGCGGAAGCCTTTGCTGTAATAATAAGTGTTCTCAAAAGTTCGGCACTTCCCGACAGTGTCTCTGTGCAGCAATCAGATTCTACCGTCAATACAAGATCACAGTTTTGAGATTACGTTGTTGCTGCGTTGCCACAATTAGAATCATCAACCGCAACTTGTCACCTTCAACGGAGGCGACCCGTCCTGTCGCCGTCGTTCTTCTGTCGGCATAGCCATTTTTTTGGTGATATGCAGAGGGATGTCAACAACGTAACTATACTGATGTGAGATAAAAAATTAATTACCACTGATAACAGTTGCTTTGATGCCGACTGTCATACTTTTGGCCGAGGCAGTATTACTACTGCTGCTGCTGTTACTACTACTACTACTACTACTACTACTACTACTTCTATTACTACTACTACTTCTACTACTACTACTTCCATTATTAGTAGACCTACTATTAATACTGCCTCGGCCGAAAGGATGACAACCTGCCTCGGCCTTTGATATAACAATGTCTTCTTAATTGCGCGGCACTTCCCGACACTGCCTTTGTTTAGCGATCAGATTGTGCCGTTGGTACGACGAGATTACAGTCTCGAGTCCACGTTGCTGCTGCGTTGCCACAACTAGAATTCATCAACCGCAACTTATCACCTTCAATGGAGGCGACTCGTACGGTCGTCGTCATTCTCCTGTCGGTATAGCCGTTCTTTAGTGATATGAAGAGGGATGTCAACAACGTAACTACATCGATGCGAGATAAAAATTGATAACCAGTGGTGATTCCTGACGTGATGAGTGGGACAAGCATCGACTGTAAGCACAATATAAGCACATGTGCATAGAATTCCAATGCTAGAAAAATTATTAATGCGTTTCAGCATGCGTTGTTGTACTATTCCGGGCTGAGACGTACGGTAGGTCGAGCCGGAGGCAGACGTAACGTCGTAACGAGAAAGGGGGGAAGCAGAAAAACAAGTTGTGGCGGAAAGAGAGAGCGCTTATGTGTATATCTTCACTTTCAACTTTCTTTACACCGCGCAGCTAACTTTCTTCCACAATCAGTCTTATCTTATTCGTCAAAACGAACGAGCGGACTTTTTTTCATTCTAAAATTATCTAATACGAAACTGGAAAATCTAAGATATTAAATTTATTCATATAATGTCTTGTAAAAAGAAAAAAAAACTTTTAATAGATTCTTGAACTATTCGGTTTTAATATTCATATCGAGCATACGTTACTTTTTCTAATTCTACTTCGAAAGTACGAATAGGCTGTAGAGTGAAAGTTCAATAGTAATCATCATTGGATATTTAATTAAAAAGTTGTGTTAGTGGTTATAATCACAAACAGAAATAACACTGTTGCACACCACTATCGAGAGAGCTTTCAAGCTTCACAGCTCATCAGATCGAAAATATGAGCTGTGAAGTTTGAAATCGCTAATCGGAAAAATCTTTCCATGGTGGTGTGCAACAATGTTATTTCTGTTGTTAAAATTCATTCCCGGGCTCTTTGGCCGTGGTCCATTGTTTTCTACGTGCAAAAAACAGACGTTTCGGCAGTGTTATCGTCTGCTATCGTCAGTGTAAAATCGAGTTACGCTAACGTAAGGTGGTAGACGTTTGCAACCACAGTACTGTGGGAATGAATTTTAACAACATTGACTCACTGGCACAGCAAATGAAACTGGCAACGGTTTACGCAAGTCCACAAGACGAGTGAGATGTGTTGACATTTCGTGAAGAAGGCAGTTTCTCTGTGCGTGTTAAATAACTATAATGGCTGCGAGTGAAGAATAAAGGTCAGTGAAGATTATTTCCGCGTGAATAAGACAAAATTTAATTTACAGTTCCACAACCGAGGATCTAAATCGATCTGCTCTCGCTGCGTTTCGTGGTATCGTGTATGATTGATGCTAATCTCTTTTTGCTTGTGTCAGAATTATCTTGTACCGTGTTGCGAAAACTTGTTCACACGCGTTCTCTCTAATGCTTCCCTGCACACGATTCGCTGACTGGGATCTCGGCATTAAACACCATAGAAAAACTTAAAATATTGTCACGTTGAAGTCACTAACTAGTAGAGTCATTTAATGAGAACGTCTTTAAAGTTTGCAGGGATTTACAGGGGCGTATTTATGGGGCGACGAACAGTACCTGACCCCCCCCCCCAAGAGAGTCGAAAAAGTTGATGGATTTCGTTAATCTCTTAATTTTTAGGCTATTTTATTATTATTTTCAGCTGTGTACGCTAATATAGTAGTAACTCTTTTTTAAATTTAGTACAAACAGGATTATTACGCAGCATTTACAGATACGTTTAAAATGTGAAATATAGAAAAATCGATTCACTCATTAAGTATCTTGTGAAAAATGTTTCAATAACGCGTATTTTTATTGTGTTATTACCGTTTACTTCAATGGGACTGTTCTGACCCACTTCAAAGATACTAATGTTGATCAGTCTTAACTTATTTTTTATTTTGTATGACGCCGACCCGACCCCGGACTCCCTCTCCAAGGTCAAATTCTAGATACGCCACTGGCGATGTACCGTTTACGCGTCTTTAAAATATGAGAAAATAGATTTTAACCGTAACACTAAAGCGTCGTATCCTTCAAGCCGTTTTCAATCAATTTTAATATATTAAAGCTTGACGAACAAAGGTAATATCATAAACAATAGTCACTCTGCCATTCCAGATACAAGACTAAACAAGTCACATTAAGCAGTGGCGGATCCAAGGAGAAATATTGGGGGAATTTCCGCCTAGGTAATTATGCAAAGGTGTTAGACAGTGGAGGCACTAGGATTTTATTTGGATTAGCCACTTCCTCCACACACACACACACACACACGCGCGCGCGCGCGCGCGCGCATGCACGCACGCACACACATTTTAAACACATACGCTACAGTCTTTTCAGGTTTACTTGACGTGTAAATTACTTTACTTAATACCGTACTAGTTTACAATCTAGATGTTTTTCCTTACTGAGAACATAGTTCGAGCCTTCAGTAGTATGCTTATCATCGGCCATGTCGGTTTTTAGTCGACGTAACTGTGTACATGACAAATAGGAAATAGGGCATATTATGTTGAGAAGCAAACTCATTAGTCGTAACACAAAAATAATATATATAAATAAAACTCTTATCAAACCGGTCGTTACTTATGGAGGCGAGACATGGACACTGGATAAAAAAAAGAACTAAAAATACTAAGAAGGTTTGAAAGAAATATCAAAAGACGTTTTATGGCCCGGTTAAAGAAGATGATGAATAGAGAATAAGAAATAACCTTGGAGATAGATGAGCTATTGAATCACGAAGACATTGTAGGATTCATAAAGGATCAACCAATGGTTAGGTCACCTATAGCGGATGGATGATCAGCGTTTGCCAAAGGAAATTCTGAGGGCGCAAGTATATAAAAGCATAAAGAGGGGCTGACCTAGGATAAGATGGTTGGATGATGTGCTAGATCTGAGAATAATGGATGTGAGGGGTTACACTGAGATGACAATGGACAGGAGACTTTGGAGAAGATTGGTGTTGGAAGCCAGGGCTCACGTTGGGCCGTAGTGGTGAAGAAGAAGAAGAAGAAGAAGAAGAAGAAGAAGAAGAAGAAGAAGAAGAAGAAGAAGAAGAAGAAGAAGAAGAAGAAAACGTAACTGTTTGCTGGTTGGCTACTGCTGTTGGATACAGTTTAATTTTTTTTTATTGGGGCGTTATTAATTTGATTAGATGTGGTGTATAAATTTGTTCTACGAGAATTTCCAATGTTTAGTGTTTTGAAAATTTTATCATGTTTTATATTGATTGCATTTGTACGGTATTAATTTGTTTTGTGCTTTATATTTATACATGTGTAGATTTTTCGAAATAATTATGGTGTTTTTTTAGTGTCACGTTGCTGATGTCTGGGCTACATAAACTTATTTAATGTGTTTATTACTGCTGTGCAAAGGAGAAATTCAATGCATCGCGTGAACAGCGTTACTTTATCTGTAGATGTACTGCTTAAACAATTAGACATGAAACGGGTGCCTGAATGCGCAGTGCCATAAGATATCATTGCGCATGCATAGATTTGACGCGTTGTTTTCCATCCAATCATTTTGTGTTCAGAACAGCTGCATGATTGGTGCGTCACATGGTTGTGTGTCACGGTTGGTCACCTCGCACCCCACTTCCTGCACTGCCTTCCCTGTTCCCATTAAAATATGCGCGAACCGTTTTATGTCTTTCTATTGCATATGTACCGTCGCTATTTATATAAGAGAAGTACAAGGTACACAAGCTACTTCGTTAAAATATCAATAAAACTGACTAACACATGAGAATAAGAATTTTATTCTCATTAAGCACTATATTATTGTATTAAGATGTATTAAGTACTGTATTAAGATGTGTGTCTATATTAAGTTAAAATATACCATAATTAGTTTATTTAGTTACAATAAATGTAAATTAGTTTCAACGTAGTAAAAGTCTTTAATGTGATTTCTAATCTAAATATTTTTAGTTACCTTTCAAAATGTTTGGGTGGGCCCCCGGTCATTCGCTAGAGCCGCTTCTGGCATCAAATTTCTTCTTAAAAATTTTTAAATGCATTTTTGACTGTTTTTCATTTTTCGAATACTAAAAAATTAAAACTTCGTGTGTTACAAGAAAAAATATAATTTTCTCACGATAGGCCTACCGTTGGCAAAATGTATTTTTTTGACCATTTTGGAGAAGTAATTCCTTTCCCAAGAATCCGCCCCTGAATATTGGACGCGTATAATGTATTAATTACTTCGCGTAACTATAAACAAAGGAGTTAACTACTTATTGGTTAAACGTTTGTGTAAACCAAAGGATGAGTTGTTTCGCTCTAATTGTGCTTTCCACTTTGTATGTTAGTTTGCGTCACTTTTATTTAGGCGCTTTTTGTCAGAGAATGATAGGGTATTGCTTATATATTTCTATTTTTTGTACTTTCGTATTTTATTATTAGTTTAACTTGAGAGGTCTAAGGGCTACCGGTTTGTTTTTTAAATTTACGGGTAACTGTTTTTAAATTTTAATTCAGTTAATAAAGAAAATCGAATTAAAAATCTAATAATACTTTCACAATAAGTATCTAAGAAGTTGATCGTTATCATCGGTTGATTCATAAATAACGATGCAATGCGTCTTTTTGTGCATGTTTTGTCCGTAAAAATCTCATCACCGTCGAATGTTGAGACTAAAGAGTCATGTAGAAACACTAAGAAGGTTTGAAAGAAAGATTGTACGACGTGTTTATGGTCCGGTTAAAGAATAGATGAATGGAGAATAAGAAATAACCGGGAGATGGATGAGCTGCTGAAGCATGATGACATTGTAAGATTCGTAAAGGCTCAACGAATACAATGGCCAGGTAACCTAGCTGCTGGTGGATGATCAGCGTATGCCAAAGAAAATCCTGAAGGCGCAGGTGTATAAAAGCAGGAAGAGGGGCTGACCTAGGATAAGATGGTTGAATGATGTGGTGGAAGATCTAAGAAGAATGGACGTGAGGGGTTATTCTGAGAGGGCAATGGATAGGAGACATTGGAGACGATAGATGTTGGAAGCCAAGACTCACGTTTAGCTGTAGAGTTAAACAAGAAAAAGAAGAAGAAGAAAGAGTCATCTCGTTATCACAATATAAATAGTGTTATTACAATATAATTAGTATCTAGCGAGTGGCAAGTGGTTTAAAATATTTTCTCACGTAGTTCTAAAGAAAAATATTAAAACATTTTTTTCTATCGTGTCATTTTCTAAAACACGTACGAAAAAGAGAAACCGATTTCTACTGCACTGACTACTGCACTGCTGACTCGAGGCGAATAATGTTTAAGACGATGGGAGAGCTACAGATCTTACAGCAAGCCAATGCTTCGTCGCTAACGAACCAATTTGTAGTTGTAACAGCCTTGGACGACAGGATTCTGCTACAATAATTATTGCTGTTCCAACTGGAATTAAAGTTTTTAGATGATTAGCAACCTTGAGAGGAGTTAAAATTAAGATAAGACCTTAAATTTTATGAGCAGTAGTCGGCCTGAAATATTTTAATTTGTACTTTCGTGGGGCAACGATGTCCCGAGGGTATATTAAACTCCATTAACCTTGAATCGGTCGTTTAGTCATGTAGACAAACGTATTGGTTTCACTTTTTCAAACCAATTAAACCGATTGAAAAGTGACTGAATTAGAAACAGTGTGTGTTTCAGTATTTTCCTTTACATGCGTACAATTTATTTTGCAACGACTAACGGTAACATGTGCGAACCAGTTAAATGACAATGCTAATAACGCAAATCTCTACTCTGTCAAGTCCTGACAGCGATTTTATTGGTTTATGCACGCGCGCGAACACACACACACACACACACTATCGCTTGTTTATGAGAGTAATGGGCGTTGATGCGTTATGTAGATAATTTAAGTCACCAAATGTAGCCATAGGCTCGCCACTTAGAAACTCATTTCTCCAAAGACGTTATGTGTTTCAATGCTGTGTAGCTATGCGCTCGACGCGTAAAGTTATAATTTAATCTCTTAATTAAGCACAAGTTAGGAACTTAAATGTAAAATAAAACTCTAAGCATACATAGTATTCGTTCATTAACTTATCGAATGAAAACACGTTTTGTTTCCACGAATTTGTATTTTTTTTTTTTTTATTGTATCGGCCATCTAAGGACCACATGGCAGTTTCAATTCTTTACTGTCTGTTCTTTTCTTTTTCTCCAATATTCATTCATCTTTTCACTGTGTCTCTTCTTCCAGTCTTCAGTCCACTTTGAACCTGCGTTTCTCTCTCTCCTACCCTGGACTCCTTCCATTTTTAACACTTTTGCCCGAAAAACTTTTCATTCAATTGCTTCTTCTGCGTGTATATTATTTTTTTTCTAAATCCTTTTGGACTTATTTAATCCAACACGATGTTGACTTCTTCTCCCACAGATATTTGAAGATTTGCTTTGTCAACCTATTGTCCATTCTATATAAATGTTCAAAAAATAATAGTAAATTTGTATTTTATTTTATTACACGTTTTATTAGGGTATTATACCATCCACCTATCGGACTTTTATACTATATCCAACACTTCACCAGTTGGATGAGTGTTGTTTGAACCTAAGTGGCCTCGGTGGCTCTGTTGAGGGGTCGCTAAGACGGAGGATCCTGGGCGCCTACGAAGGGCTCCCGGAGCCTTCTCGAAGTCCAGCGAAGTACGACGTACGGGAGTTCAGTTAAGTCCTTAAATTCCTAGATGGAACATAGGGCCTCGACGAAATTTCTCCAGCGTGTTCTGTCCATTGCCAGGGCCTTCACCTCGCTCCATGTCTTGTTGACGCTATCCAGCTTCCTTTCTACAGTCCTCTTCCAGGTGTTCCCCGGTCTTCCACGTCTGTGGCTACCTTGCGGATTCCGATTCAGTGCCTGTCTAGCGATATTTTCTGGTGGTCGTCTCAGGGGTGTGTCCGATCCGCCTCCATTTTCTTCTCTTTATCTGTAGTTAGATGGGACTCTGACTTGTGGCCTCCCGTAGATCTCTGTTCGAGATGGTCTTGTGCCACAAAATTCTCATTATGTACCTTAGACGACGGTTTGTGAAAGTCTGTAGCCTTTTGCTAATTTCCTTTGTCACTTTCCAGGTCTCACATCCGTACAGAACACTGATTTGACATTTGAGTCAAATATTCTGAGTTTTGTCTTCCTGCGTATATGGTGTGATCTCCATACTGGTCGTAATTGTGCAAATGCTCCTTTTGCTTTATTTATACGACATCACATCCCCAAGAGCACCTCCATTCCGACTAACCAGACGTACGGGAGAGGATTACATAATCGGACTTGGCATTACTACTATCACTGGAAATGGACTTCATATAATACTAGTAAGTTGGGGAAAATGTTAGTTTTTTATCCAGTCTTTCGTGAAAATGTTTGTTGTATTTTGATAGTAGAGGTTAGTATGCACATGCACGTGTAATATCGTGATCCACATTTATCACATGCCAAATATATGGGATTTATCACATATGTATATGGGATACTCGTTTTATAAAATGCACATATTGTATGAACTGTTTTAACGATTACAAGGTGACCTATATATGTATGTACTGTTCCAAGTAAACAAAAAAGTTGTATAAGACGAGTTTTCCGTGCTGTGCTTTACTGTGGTAAAGGCTGAAGATGTCCCGCGATGTCAGTACTGTGGGCCTGACGATAACAACCTACGTTCAGGAGGTCTTGGATTTCTTCGAATTCCACTGATGATGGCAGCCAGTGGTGGTGTTGAAAAGTTTGGTTTCTCATTAAACCGTAGACCACGGCCAAACAGCCCGGAAAACTCTTCTTATACAACTGACACCGGCCGCGAAAGCCTTAGGACAATTAAACAGAAAAGTGTCTGATTAAATTAAGTAGTATTATCAAGATAGTCATTTTCGAAAGTGTCAAGAATTACTGCTTGGAATAATTAAACTGAATATATTATAGTTTTGTTTATTTTTTGTTGTTTTATTATTAATTTGTTGTAGTCTTGTTGTGTTTTAGCCTTTCACACTTCTTGCGCCACCAAAACTGATAAAACGCTCGAACCAACAAGAATCGTGGATAAACTTCGTGGACGAACTACAACCTATTTATGGGAGAAGTCATTCTGGCAGACAGACCAGCAAAAGCAGCAGCACGGAATAATGATTTTGCAATCTCTTTTGACAAAATACCCAAAAGTGCAGTGACTTAAAAATTAACCGAAGAAACTACACATAAGTGGGACGGAAACAACGAAAGGTACAGTAACTAAAACGTTCTTCCCTAATATCAAAGACAGATTACAAACAAAACTCAAAATGACTCCCAACTTCACGGGAACAGCGACTGGCCACGGAAAAAGGAAATCTTACCTTCACCGCTTCAAGATAATAAACGACCCAATGTGCCAGAAGAGAACAAACACTGGATCACATCATATATGAGTGTGAGATGTTAAAAAATCAGAGAAAAAATTCAATCAATAGTGTAAGAAAATCAGGAACTTGGCCACCTACAAAAGAAAATATTATAAAGAAACATCTGAAAGAATTCGAAACATTTGTTAGTGCAATTGAAATCTAATAAGTTATTTTGTTGTATATAATCAAATATTCACACAAAAGCATTGTAAAATATGTAATACGGACTTGTTATTACTTGATGTGAGTATATAAAAACATTGTTACTCAATTAAGGAAAATCTTAGCATGTAGTATTACACGATTGTAACGGAGCATGCTGTAAAATAGAATTTTTAAAAAATAAACGAACGCACACAAACACAAACGCATGCATCTGTAAGTACACAGTACACCACGCACACAAATACAAATGCATGTATTTCGACGCATAAATCGAATTTAATTTACGCTTTTCATATGACGAATGTCTAAGCGATTTGAATTTCCACAGTCCGGAATGTCATAATGAGGATTTAATTATCCAGTTCGGAAAGAAAACGGAGAGGTGATGTAATCCGTTAGGCGTGGTCAGTCAGGAATTGAATTAAATCATATGTACATAATCTTCCTGTGGCAACGATTATAAAAAATGTTTGTCACAAGTCCAAGCCGTTGTTGACAGGTATGTTAATTTTCTGTTCGTTTAGAAATATGACTACCGACCGTAAGGTATGAACCACTTCACACACACACACATAACCGCAATATTTTAAACGTAGTCGTCTTATCGAGTTGACTTTTTGTTATTGTCTCACATGCAACTTTGGTCTTGAGAACAAATTGTAACCACATGGTCTTGAGAAGAAATTGTATCCGCTTAAAGAAGCAAACTTCTCGTAAGGACGAAACAAAATTTAAAATTAATGCAGCTTAACTAAGGACGAGGTTCTTCATTTCCGATATTACATTTGTACGTAACGTCTTTTACTAAAACCTATGCACTATCTATACACATCCTATTCACTATCTTTTAGCATTATCTATGCGTCGGAATACACAGGAAGACTGCATAAGCAACGAGAGAAATGGGGACGTGTAAGAAAAAGTGCACCGTAAAGAATACTTTTGAATACAACAGTGTGTATTGGTATGGATGAGCTCAACGTTGTGCCGGAAAATAAGTGAACCAAGACATGTTTTAAAAGAAAAATACTCAGTCAAAGAAGAGAGAAAGGCAGTTAAGAAATACAATGAAAAGGGAGGTGTTTGTAGCGTGTCTAGAATTTGCCCTTGGGAGGCCCCCCGTAAGAATGAAGAAATGTACGGAATTGAAAATATCGGTATGGAGAACCATACATAACTTCCATATTCTAAGATTTATATTTAGAATCATTTTCAGCCAAGCAGCCAGGCTGTGTCTTACCTGCCTTTTTATTGCTGTATTAAATGAAAAATATTATATTACATTAAAATGAAAAAATTATAATTTTATTGCCTGGCAACAAAATTATTTTATTTTTAACAATTACCATTGTTTCAAAAAGTTTAAATAAATTTTCAAGTACTTTACTCTTGTTAAAACGTAAAAGGTTGCAGGTAAACTACCCCTTCCCATTAACCGATCTTCACCAAAATCGAAAGTCATTGAGACCTCTACAATTCAGGGACGTATGCAAAAAATTATTTGATTCTGTTTGAATTTGCGGCTGTTACCGTTCGTCATAGAAAATACGCTTGATAAAAAAACGTTGCAGGTAAACTACCCCTTCCCCTTAACCGATCTTCACCAAAAACAATAGATCTTGAGTACTCTACAAATCAGGGCTGTATGCAAAACCTTGTTTGATTCTGTTTGAATTTGCGGCTGTTATCGTTTGCCATAGAAAATACCCTTGATAAAAAAACGCTGCAGGTAAACTACCCCTTTCCCTTAACCGATCTTCACCAAAAACAAAAGGTCTTGAGAACTCTACAATTTAGGGCAGTATGCAAAACATTATTTGATTATGTTTGAATTTGCGGCTGTTATCGTTTGCCATAGTAAATACCATTGTTAAAACATAAAACGGTACAGGTAAACTACCCCTTTCCCTTAACCGATCTTTACCAAAATCAACAGATCGTGAGAACTCTACAATTCAGGGCTGTATGCGAAACATTATTTGATTCTGTTTGAATTTGCGGCTGTTATCGTTTGCCAAACAAACAAAATTACCCTTGATAAAAAAAAACCGTTGCAGGTAAACTACCCCTTCCCCTCAACCGATCTTCACCAAAAACAATAGGTCGCGAGTACTCTACAAATCAGGGCTGTATGCAAAAAATTATTTGATTCTGTTTGAATTTGCGGCTGTTATCGTTTGCCATAGAAAAAAATCCACACACACACACACACACACACACACACACACACACACACACACACACACACACACACACACACACACACACACACACACACACACACACACACACACACACACACACACACACACACACACACACACACACACACACACACACACACACACACACACACACACACACACACACACACACACACACACACACACACACACACACACACACACACACACACACACACACAGATAGACAGACAGACAGACACACACACAGACACTTTTCGGAAAACGACTTTTTTTCATGTTTTGAGTGTAGCAGAATCAGAATCTGCAATAATCTCGAACACGATTTTTTTTGCCATCACCATACTTCCATTCCTTAAGGAATATGGAAGTAAAAATACGCCCCTGTGTTAGAATGGAAAATATCGGTATGGAGAACCATACATGACTTCCATATTCTAAGATTTATATTTAAAATCATTTTCAGCCAAACAGCCAGGGAAGGAATTTTAACAAAAAAATACTTCTTTGTTGCCAATAACGTAGTACACATATAAAAAAAAATTATCCCCTCCCCCTTCAACTATAATTTTGATTTATAGAAAATTACCCCCAGCCCGTTCAACTAGCCTCTACATTTATAGATATTTCATCTATGTTTCTACAGTGGATTATTAAGATCTTATCAGGATACTTTATCAAAATTAAGTACTTTACTCATGTTACAACAAAAAATGTTTCAGGTAAACTGCCCTTTCCCCGTAACCGATCTTCACCAAAATCAACAGACATTGAGTTCTCTATAGCTCAGGCACATATGTAAAAAATTATTTGATTCTGTTTGAATTTACGGCAGTTATGGTTCGTCATATAAAAAATTACCCATGTTAAAACATACAACACGAGATTTATAAAACATATCTAAGATTTATATTTAAAATCATTTTTGAAATAAAATATTTTCATAGAACCTACTAACGCTGGGGAAATCTGAGGAGCCAATCAGAGTTGGGCCTACCTGTCACTCTGCTGAATTTGGTGGAAAGCCCTGTCACTGTCGTCAAAGTATCAGCCTTGACAGGGTCCTCTTTTTCTGCAAAATGGGAGAGGCTTGAGATGGAGTGAGTGACATGGTCCCCACCTCAATGAAGAACCCATTGTTTTATAAAAATATATTTAAATTTTTAAAACTGAAAATTCTTTTCTTGTTGTAAATATTTATATTTTATAATCAAAATGACTTTATTTTTGTTACCTGGCAACAAAATTATTTTATTTTAAACAATTACCATTGTTTCAAAAAGTTTAAATAAATTTTCAAGTACTTTACTCTTGTTAAAACGTAAAAGGTTGCTGGTAAACTACCCCTTTTCCTTAACCGATCTTCACCAAAATCGAAAGTCCTTGAGATCTCTACAATTCAGGGACGTATGCAAAACATTATTTGATTCTGTTTGAATTTGCGGCAGTTATCGTTTGCCATAGAAAAAAAACGTTGCAGGTAAACTACCCCTTCCCTTCAACCGATCTTCACCAAAAACAATAGATCTTGAGTACTCTGCAAATCAGGGCTGTATGCAGAAAATTATTTGATTCTGTTTGAACTTGCGGCTGTTATCGTTTGCCATAGAAAATACACTTGTTAAAAAAACGTTGTAGGTAAACTACCCCTTTCCCTTAACCGATCTTCACCAAAAACAATAGGTCTTGAGAACTCTACAATTTAGGGCTGTATGCAAATAATCTTTTGATTCTGTTTGAATTTGCGGCTGTTATCGTTTGCCATAGGAAATACCCTTGTTAAAACATAAAATGTTACAGGTAAACTACCCCTTTCCCTTAACCGATCTTAACCAAAAACAATAGGTCTTGAGAACTCTACAATTCAGGGCTGTATGCGAAACATTATTTGATTCTGTTTGAATTTGCGGCTGTTATCGTTTGCCAAAAAAAAAAATTTCCCTTGATAAAAAAAACCGTTGCAGGTAAACTACCCCTTTCCCTCAACCGATCTTCACCAAAAACAATAGATCTTGAGTACTCTACAAATCAGGGCTGTATGCAAAAAATTATTTGATTCTGTTTGAATTTGCGGCAGTTATCGTTTGCCATAGAAAAAAAATCTACAGATAGACACATAGACAGACAGACAGACACACAGACAGACACACACACAGACACTTTTCGGAAAACGACTTTTTTTCATGTTTTGAGTGTAGTAGAATCAGAATCTGCAATAATCTCGAACACGATTTTTTTTGCCATCACCATACTTCCATTCCTTAAGGAATATGGAAGTAAAAACATACGGAATCATCAACACGTTTCAAAAACGTTTATCGAGTGATTTAAGTTTGATTGTCTACACATGTTATCCTATTATTAGGTGTTATTTGATGGCGCCATAAGAATGGGAAGTAGCGTTGATGTCTACAAGTATTAAGTCTGTTTAATCTTAGAGTGGGTCCTGATGTAAACCAAGCAGTAGAACAGACAGCCATGTATAGCATAAAGTTAAAATTTCTTATCAGATCCAAAGAATTATAGAGTCAATTACCGTATAATTAGTTGTATTAATCCCAGTCGTATTAAAAAAGTTTGTTGATATACTTTTAGTCAATTAACAACAACAACAATAATAATAATAATAAGTTACGAACTATTTTATTTCTAGCGGAGGATTTAGTAATGCCACCACTCTTCAGACCGATCCAGTTCAAGTACAAGGGCCATGGTTTTGTTATCTGTAATCTGTAAAATATAATCTGATAATTGAGACCGGAGGTGGTTTGGATTGACAGACCTTTCGTATTTCTGTTTGCTGAATAATGGAAAATAAATATTGAAATACTAATTACTCTGCTAATATACTAGTTACTATTATATATAAGTACTAAATTAAATTATACTGTGTCTAATATTATACTATTTTTTCTACTAATTAAGGTTAAAGGGATTCCTGACAGTACAATAAAAAAATATTGTTATGTGCTTTGGTAGC
This sequence comes from Magicicada septendecula, assembly GCA_034769895.1. NCBI lineage: Eukaryota > Metazoa > Arthropoda > Insecta > Hemiptera > Cicadidae > Magicicada > Magicicada septendecula. Next base: position 79,988,658 of record CM068368.1, on the reverse strand, counting down.
TTTAGTCTAGCCTCTGTCAAAAAGTACTTCACGTATGTATTAGTGTATTTTATATGATTACTGAATTGCATTCTGAAACTTAAAAAAAAACAATCTCAGTTTAGGATATTTCTTTTTTTAGTAATTAATTCCTTTATAGCTATTAGATTAACCTTTCTTTACCTATTTATGTTCCCTCTGTGTTCCCAGTGTTGTTTGTAATTCACGGTAAAACTGACATTTTTTGAAATTTGACATAAATTTAAAACTGATTGTCGGATGTTCGATTTACACGGCATGGATTATCAAGGTCCCACTGTATCAGCTACTGACAATTCGGAGAGAATGTCATCGTTGAGCATGCGCATTTCAGTCACTGTGTTTTTCGTAACTGCGAGCCGATTCAGGTCTCAAGTTTTCAGTTATGCGTGTTTTCGGAGGTCTGGGATTGAGAAAATATATCGATATCATTAAAACCTGTTTCTGAACGTCTTTAGTTGACAAAACGTTTCGATTGCTGTTGATAGTTTTGTCCGTTAAGAATGATTGTTATCGCAGCGTTAAATCGACAGAGTATCTGAAAATGTCATAACAGTAATCAATTTTAGTAACGTTTACAAAATATCGGAAGCCTTTTTGTCCACTGCGACGTTACATAAAACAGTTTTGATTTACACAATCCGAGGAACAGGTAATAATGTTAAACCACTTATTACAAGACGATGTTTTGCAAGGATTCGAATGATTATACAGAGAAACGTGGAAGTAGATGGTTACAGCGTTATATTTACAATTTCAGTTAAGTGTGATGATATTAAACAAACAATAACTCTGTAATTATGACAACGGCGAGCATAAGCAATAATACTCTATTGTTTCTCAAACTCTGCTGTCTTTTCCGTCTACGGAGTCGTAACAGTGCACACCGGTAGACGTGTAACTTTCTAGAATGTTTCCTTTGTTTTGTTTTTCTATTCCTAACGTCGATTGCCACTGTAGATAGTGGAAAAATCTAGTCGAAATTCATCAGCTGACTGCCAAGGGTTTGAACGCTATTAAAGCGCTCAGGAACAGGGGCGTATTTACGGGGGGGGGGCCGGACCCATATCCCAGAGGGACGAAAAAGTTGACAAATTTTGTTAATCTCTTAATGTTTAGGTTGTTTTTATTATTTTTCCAGCTGCGTACTCTAATATAATAGTCAGTCTTTTTTAAATATACAAACAGGTTTATTATACAGCATTAGCGTATAGGCCTACATCTGAAATATGTAATATATGAAAATCAATTCAATCAATAAGTATCCTGCAAAAACAATGTTCCGATAACGCGTATTTTTATTGTTATTACCGTTTGCTTTAATGGGACCAGTTTCAGCCACTTTAAAGACAGTGATGTAGTTCAGTCTTAAATCGTTTCAATTTCGTGTGAAGCCGACTTGACCCCGGACCCCACCCACAAGGCCAAATTCTAGATACACCACTGCTCAGAACTCGTTTGTTATAAAGTCATTTTACGGCAATTTTTCTAATGACAAACGTGTCCCTAAAAGTGTAAAAAAATTAAGGAAATGTAGATACTGAAAAGAATTTAAAAATACTGAACGTGTTTTTGAAAGGTTAATCATAAACGGAAGTGCCAACAGTAATTAAGAAGAAACAAGAGATCGTAAATAAAAACAATGAAGGTAATAAACGCTTCCTGTGATTATCCTTCGGATAGAGATTACAATAAAACTAATTTAATTTTCTTCAACGTAACTTTCAAGGAACAAAAAAATAGCCTACATAACGATGCAACTTGAAAATATGATCTTTTCCATGGTCACACGAAAATATAAAATACTCTCGGAATCGTTAACTGCAGTCATTAACACGTCATCACCCCCTCCCTCTTTCCGTCGCCCGTCATATCCTTCCCCCTGTCGAAATGGTGAAAAAAGGAATGTCGCAAAGTAGGCCCTATCGTTAACTTTACTGCATCTTTTAAATTTGAAGCGCCTCATGCAGAAATGTTTCAAAAAACGGTGTGCAGACACGCTATGAGAAGTGAGACAACACCGTACGACATACGAGAACGTAGATTGTAGGAAGCCACTCTCGCCTAAAAATGACAACCTGAAAATATATATCAGAAGACTTGGTGTCTACTCCAATGTGGGAAAGTATTCTATACTTAATAATTATTTTCCATTATCAAGATGACGAGACGATGTTTCTGTAGAGGCAGCATAAAGCGTTCACCAGTTTTCTTAAGAAATACGATTTTTTTTTACGTAGTTAGCTACATACATTTTAATTAAACCGACGATAATAATAATTGTTATCTCACGGAAATCCACAGTCAACATTTTTTTATCTTGGCTTGCTTTCGCTTTTCCAGTTTTTTAAGTTAATTAGTGGAAGCGTTTTTTTTTTTGACTCGCTGTTTACATTTAGTCTCAATACGGTTGGTACTCGTCAGTCTTTGAACTACATTTTGAGCTTCAAGCAGCAGGATCATCTTGATATTCTCGTGCTGGTGAAATCTATTCTCGCGTTGTTAGAATTTTTATTAGCCCGTTCGCCCGCAGTCTACTGTTGTTCAAGACATACGTTTCGGGCCCACAATCGGAGGCCATCTTCAGTATCGGAAAAAACAATTGAAACGATCGGCAAGGTGTCCGCCAATTCACCCCAGTACCTCAGTAACTCGGTACCAATTCACCGCCAAGGTGAATTGGCGGACACCTTGCCGATCGTTTTTCTGACACTGAAGATGGGCTCCGATGGTGGGGCCGACACGTCTGTCTCGACCAACAGTAGACCGCGACCTAACAGTCCGGCTAATAATAATTCTAACAATGTGAAAGCCTAAGGATGTGTATCTATTCTCGCGATTCATGGAAAATGTTCCGATTTTTCTGCCTACCAGCCTTCGTCTTCGGCTTACGAAGAATGCCAGTATTCCGTATGTACCACGGAGCATCTAATATGTCCGCAACATTTTATTTTGAAAACATTGAATAATTTAAACAGTACATGGTTTTGACACGTGCAGCTGCACAGTTAGATAGTATCAGATTAACTTTACTGTCAGAACAACCGTTTTCTTACGGTTTTTTCTTGTTACACTGGTCCACAGAGACTTAAGGATTTGCTCTTTATAAGGCATTTTTTTTTAATTATACGTTGATGAAGCTGACTTACGACATATAAGCCAGTACAGTACAGTTTATTATATTTTAAGTCAAGTATATAAATTAAGGTATTTTTTCCAAAACATAAGTAGGTACGCCTCTATCTATTTAATTCAGCGTAACGTTGAAAAGCGTTACTTTCTGGTAATCTGTTAGGTTAAGCGTTAATTTCTGGTCTCATGAGTACTTATGACACAAACACGCTGAAACGTAGGCTACCGTGAAAATTAATAATAAATGATATCGCAGGCTGAAGTAACGCGTTTCGTAGTTTGTGAATAACATAAAAGTTGTAGGTAATAATAGCGGACACTCTTCAATATAGAAAGCACTGTTTTTGCCAACAATAATTATCAAAACATCCGGAAAAAATTTTGAAACGCTTCTTTGAAGAAATAACAGCAAATTAAAACGGAAAGCACTTGCAATAACATTTCCCATAGTACTATTTACATAACTCCAATGTTGTTTCGGGCGATTAACCTTTTCTCAAGGACACTGCTGCCAATTTCAGCTTGTAATTAGCCAGATATTGTAAACACGAAAGAGGAAGTCTGGTCGTTGTAACTGTTTTTATTTTATCGTAAAAACGCAATTACAATACATTGTTTTGTTACCGGTAGTGTTATAGTACAATCGTGTCGGTGAAAATTTGTGAAGGGACTGCGTGCAGAAATCAATTACGGCGTTTAAGGAAAATGGAAGGGAAATAGGGTAGAGAAGAAGAACGAAATGATGTTGTAATGGAGGGAAAGTGAAGGTGGAAACTAGGGCCGTGACAAGAAAATTTTGCGTCCATAACAGAGCCTGAATAGGCGCTTCATTAAAACGTTATATTAGCCTATATGACTGTTTTACTGGATACTGTCACTAAAAGTAATACTCTTCAGTGAACGGTATGTCGGTATGTGCGAGGGCAATTCAATAATTAAAGAGACAAACAGCTGCAGAGGAAAACAATTTCTTTAATCAGTATGACAATCTTTTTACTATTTAATATAATCCCCAGCAACATTAATACACTAGTCTCTGAATCAGCTTTTTTATGCCTGATGCAAACAATTTTTATATCGATGTCGGAGCCATTATAGGATAAATGCTTCCTCTCTGTGCTTTTGGATTCTTGGATTATTGGATCTATGCTCAAAATGATGAAGCCATGTTTCATCACATCACACGTTAGAATTCCAATATCCAAAAAAGTATCACCTTCCTGTGTATAGCGTTGTTTCAGCTCTATAGACATTCGAAGGCTAATCTCTTTGTGATGTTTGGTCAACTCTCTTGGAACCTATCTTACGAACTTGAATTTTTGGCTGATTAAGTTCAACTTAATTGTAGTTCTTCAGCTATAAGTTCGACTGTAATCCGTCGGTCTCCTTGGAGGAGGGTGTCTATGCGAGTTTCAAGCGCTGGAGCTGAAACCTCAGCTGGACGTCCAGAACGGTGTTCGTCAGTCACTGAAGTTCGACCAGTTTTAAACTGTTACACCTACTTATAAAAATTTCCGCGGTTCATACATAGTTTAGTCATACGAGAGTAAATGTTAGCCATTTTTTCACCTTCAGAAGGCAAAAAAAAACGGATCACTGCACGTTGTTCAACTAATTTAGAAACTTCAAGAGAACTCGCCATAGTTAAATGACAATTTAACTATAAATAAAACAATTCTAATCAAACTGCTGATCAGAACTCGTCGCATGAATACCAACGTACAGTTCTGAAACTGTCGTACTCCGAAGTTGCACAAGTTTAACCATACGTGTGGGAAAATCAGAAGTAAAGAAACACGCCTGAAGTTGTACAAGGAGATGGCCCTCCCCGCACTTCTCTATTGGTCTGGGAATTGGACTTTAACGAAATCGTTTTCTTTATTCGTCCCGGGCCAGTCATATTCAAGCGACCGAAACGAGATTTATCAGGCACGTGGCAGGATATACTCTTCAAGATTGCAAAAGAAATGACGATGTACGGCACGAACTGAATATTATGAATATACTTGATAGGATTGCCCGGTATCGGCTAAAATGGTTGGAACATCTTAACTGAATGGATGACTGCCGCGTCCCCAAACATCTGTGGAATTATAAGCCGAAAGGACGGATAGATGTGGGTCGTCCGAAGAAGAGTTGGAGTGACCAGCTTCTAGTCTATCGGCTTGGGACCGGAACAAACCATTTTTGGTATAATCCTTGATGAAGATGATGACGACGGCATGATTAAAATTTAAAACAAGAAAATATAAGTGACCAGTAATAATATGTAAATTAATATTAATATGTAAATTTTTATCTATTTTAAAGTAACATTTTTGCTTTTAGGGATCAAAATCATGTATAATCGTTTCTAAAACCTGATGAATCTGTTTTATAAGGCTCAGTTGAAAGCAGACATAAATTGGACGAGTATTTTCTGTTTTCCTGGTGAGCTTAAATAGTTTTAATCAATTTAAGTTTACTGAAAAACTATACTGCATATTTCTGGTTGTGGAGTTCTTACAGGCAGCTTATGCTGAGATCAACCCTACAGGCTAAATATCCATGCTATCGTAATCTGCTGTCTAGTCAACACGATTAATTAATTGTAGAATATCCCTTCAATATTGTTCAATCCCTTGAATATTATTTATCCCTAGACTATATGTATTATTAAATATCTTTGAATGACCCTTTTAATAAAATGGGAAATTTTTTTCTCATTTACCGGTTTATTTAAAAATTTTGATGTATTTCTCTACGGATCTGGGTGTTCATATTTTGGTTAGCATAACTCATGTGACAGTGCGGCGTTCCGCCCCAATATGAAAGGCGTGTGGCGTTGTCGTGTACAGTGTAATTTCCTATTAAGCTATTTTAGAGCATATTCTACTAAAATCGTGTGTTTTGTTTCTGATTTCAGCGTCTTCCAATAGCGACGCACGGGACTACTGCCCTCGTTCGCCCGGCGTTGCTAGGAACTGAAGAGATCTGACCAGATAGCACTGTGGAGGACACTGTTCAGCTGAAGCTTTTCTTTATTTACACGAACAGGCCAGCCGTGGACCACGCGAATATCATTTCTTTTTCTTCTCCTGCCAGAAGGTCCTCATTCGCACACTACGCGCCGCCTTTCTTTCCACTGTCCACCCCTTTCTCGTCTTCTTCTCACCGCAGAGAACCTCAAGATTTTGAATTTTGTTTCTATATGTATTTCTGTCCACGCAGTCGTTCATAGAGACACCCAGTTTCATCATTTCCTCCTTGAGTTTTTTTATGTATCCATTCAGTCTGGAAAGTTGCCAAATATAGTTGAAAATTTGTTTATTTAATCTGGACCGATCGATTCGAACCATATGTCCAAGGAATCTCAGTCTTTACCTTCGGAAAACCGTGTCCAGATCTTCTAGATCCCTGTACAGCTCTTCTTTGGGTCTGTGCCTGTACCCATCTTTGGTTTTCTTGAGGCCATGAATTTTCCAAAGATTCTTTTTAAATTTTAAGAAGAGGTTCCAAATTTTGAAAGCACATTGTTTCCGCTCCACACATGATCACCGGCCTGATCACAGTGCTATAATGGCAGACTTTCGCACTTCTGGAGAGGTTTCTCTTTCCGTACAGTTCCCGGGTTCCAGTAAAGGCCTTTGCTAATTAGAGTTTCGTTATCTTAAAGGATTCTTTGTCTGAGGCATTTCGGGATATGTTTCCCCAAGACATTTAAAATTATTAGTATAAACCTTATCTTTCATATCTGTATTTATACTTATTACTAGAAGGCTGCAGAAATAAAACTGTGCGTTGTTCTGGAATATCGTTAAATAAGATATTTACGATACCATTCTCATCCTCCCCCAAAGTTTTTTTCAGCATTATATCTTTCTCTTTCATTGCTTCATTTGAAGTTTGGTTGACTGCCCTTTGTATTATTTAATAATATTATTATTAATAATAAATAAAACGTTTCTTACAAAAAAATATATTTTGTATTTTTTTTAATATTTACAGTGTTTCGCTAGTTTAAACTAGTTATTTAGACTGTAAGTATTAAACGAAAATACAAAATATATTTTCTTCTAAGAAACGTTTTATGTATTATTATTAATAATAAAAATATATACAAGAATAATGTGAGCAAATACGAATGTATTTAATAATAATATATTTATATTTCTGATGAGTAACATTATATTTCTAATACTTCAGTAACAATTTGTCCCGTCACTTTATATACTCGGAAGATTAGTTAACATAAAGACGTTATCATCTTGTCTTCCCCTTTAGGTCAGACGTTATCCGTCTGAATTATTTTTAGAATTATTTTTCTTTGATTTCATTAATTATCACGTTTGTTCTGGTCTATATTAATCGAGGATCTCGCTTTCCCTATTTATTGTCTAGCAAGCGAAAGGATAACTGATATTTCAGTAAAAGAATTAAATTTATATAACTAAGCCTGGAGAACTCCAATACAACATGGCTATACGTAAATAAGCTGATTCACTCTGAAATTACAACTTATTCTGTTTTTTCAACCCGTACGTCATAGGAATCGTTATAATCAATCAAATTTTAAGAAATAAGAAAATCGTTGTCGATAATTTCCCTACCTTTTTCTTCTATTACCATGGCCGGAGCATCAGGGTCTGTCGTTTCTGTTCTGACTGCTGATTAAGTATCTACATATTACAAGATATTACTATAATAACAAAAACAATAGGGTACATTCGGAGAGACGGGAATGTTACTCCTACGTTTCTCAGGAGACAATGGTGTAGATAAAATCACATTCGATAAAATTAGAATTTGTAATGTACGACTACCTGGCTAAGGACATTCAACGTAAACAAATTAAATTTACAAAATATTTTATGTATATTGTAACGTGACAGTTTGCGCCTTCCGTAAACAAACTATGATTTAACACCCAATGATCACCAAAAAACCCTTTATATTAAACCTAACTATTAACAAACCATTTTAAATAGACTGAATATAGAAAAATTGAATAATAAAGCTTAATTATTAACATTTAACTATTTTGCACCATGACTACAAGAAAATACAAAATCAATAAGAAAGTACAAAATAAACAGAGCCTAGACCACTTACGTTAGGTATAATGTCAATAAAATAATTTATGTTCATTAATTATTATATAGTTAGAGGTGTTGTGTTAAGTTATTAATTATGTTTGTATTAATAACATATAAGAGATGTTTAATAATAAGTAATCTGCCCAGCTAACTAATGAAGGACTAAGAAAACAAAATAAAGTGAAATTGACACTCAAATGTTAAAAAAAAGTCTGTGTGTAAAAGTGACATACTAAATATAGTGAGTGAGAAGGACACTAAGTACAAATAAAGTGCTTTATGTCAGTTTAAAGAGAATCAATAGACTCTAAACAAGGTTATAAGTGAAAAACTGACATAAATGTAAGATCTACAAGGGACATGGTTAATGTGCTGTTATATTGTAGACTGCATCTAACGTTAACAAACTTTGAATACAAGTTAACACTTAATACTTAGAGCAAAAGATGGATTGAATATATTCTTTTTTTTTGTTTGTATGATGTTATTATAATTTATATGTGTTATGTGCTGTCATTAATGAAAATAGTCATAGTATGTACACACAGCAGGTTTTAATATTCAGGGATTTGTACCGAGTCTTGGCTTAATATAATGTAAATGAATTTTGTATTTAATGATGGAGTGAATGTTTTCTCTGAAAGTTATTATTGAATTGTATAAAATAAATGTCAGTCTTTAAACAGAAAGTCATCAAATATTTTAACATTAATCTATTACACTAACTTTTAAATGTTAATTCTATACTATTGTTTATGCTTTTCAATTTTCATAATGTTAGCTTTAAAGTTACAGTTAATGAGATTTTATGTTAATAACTAAAAGATGTTGTAATATGTATTTGGTTTAGTAACTTAAGTAAATTAATGTTCACACCATTGTAAACTGAGATTAGGGGTGAAATTGGCAAGCAACTCACATTATATTTTATGGTTTATGTTAAAGGTTTGTAAATTCAGATAGGATTTAGTATGTGGGTTTGGATAGTGTATTTTAGTAATTTAATATTGCAACCAAAATATGGCTTGTGAGATATCAAAATTGTCAGCATCAAACAGAGATTTTAGATATACCAATGTATTTTAAATTAAATTTTGCATAAGTTCAGGGTTTGTGAACGAAAAATCAACTCGTTATTTTAGCCAGGCCAAGCCAGGCTAGTCAGTTAACAATGCCAGTCTAATCCAGCCAATCAGAAATTTTTACATTTTGGACAGGGACGCCAGCGAAATTGAGAAAAAAACGTCATTCGTTTGTTGAACGTGGTTGTGTATAGATATAGTCTCCGTAGTAATTTATATAAAAAAGTTAATAATCGAACCCAAGACAGGTTAGGTTGAACCAAACAGTGTTTAGAAGAAACAGTGTATTTCGTTGAATTATATTATTGAGGAGTTAATTAAAGTGAAATAGTAAAAAACAGAAAATCAGTCACAAATATTATTAATTGGTGAGATAAAAACAATTTTATATTAATATAACCCGAAACTCACTAACCATCACGATACTTATTTCTGATGAACTTTATTGATCACTGTACACTAGAACGTACAATCACACTATTTTATGTAAATTTTGACAATGGTAATCATTTATTGGAGAGAATTAAGCAATTCATTATATTTTCAACTCGTTCACTTCGAATCGAAAAACGTCAGAACTGGAATAAACCTAGGTCCGCCATCTTTACGAAATTTGTGTTGCCAACTGTTAAGCTGACTAACCACATTTAGTAATAGAATAAGATCCACAAATATTGTAATTATTTTGTACTTTCTTTTGGTATTTTCGTAACATTAATATTTGTAGTCAAAAGAATCCACTAATATTGATAAAAATAAAATAAAAGTAATATTTTTTTAATCCTTGGGATGAGTCTTGCCAACTTTCACACAACTCATCTAGTATAGCCAATGGTAATAGTATTTGTTGAATGTTATAGTTACAAATTAAGGTAAATACTAAGGAAATAAAATACTTAAATTTTTCTATTTTGAAGAGAGTGGTTTATTTATTGTTAGTAAAATTTAAAACTTCACAAAAAAAACTACTTTCAAAATTCTTATTTTTATTTATACAGATCAAATCATAATAACTAAGTCGTTTCAACATTGACCCCCCCCCCCCCGAAATTAAGACCAACCCAGATTAATTCAAAAGTACAATAATAAATAATATACATTCACGATAAATAAAATAATTAATAAAATATCATGTTATATAGTTTGGCTCCAACAACGTGGGGCGGTACATAAATTAAAATAATAAAAAATTAAACGTTATAATATGTATCGAAGAAAATAATAAAAATAATGATATAATTATATTAAATAATTACAGGAATAATAATTATTCCAATGATAGGAATACTTTTTAAATCGTTTAGTATAGAGTGTAGACAATGGCTAGGCCTATTGATTAAAATGTGTAAACTTATTATTATAAATTTTCTACGACCACAGTTTAATCTAAGCTTCGATTTTTCTCTGCTTATTATGTGTTAGTGGACATTATTAGAAAACTTAATGACAAACATCTCATAGTAGGGAGGGGGTAAGGAGACGAAGAGGCATCTACATCTAGTCAGATGCAACGGAGATGAAAGGAGCTGTCCAACATGTGCTAGAAACATTTAGTTAAAAAAATCTGTTTTGCCTGTGGGAATAAAATTGTATCTCGGGTACATTCGGACCCGTACCATAGAGTGAGCATCGGCCAGCATTTCGTAATATTCTATCTGTGTTCATCTGATAGATATCTCGTAGTGCCATTCTTATGGTGCTAACATTCGTTAATTGGTTGTTAACATCAAAGTATTTTGCCTGTGGGAATGAATTAGAAATGAACTGGACGAGAAACAATTGTCAAAATTTCAACAAGATACAAGGGGTTTATGTTGAAAGACTGGTCCCAGGAAAAATTCCATTGCTGGTTATGAACCGTTGTCAGAAGCGAAAAGAAATGTCGGAGACTGAGAACGAGATAGTGAAGTTGGAACATACGTGGAAGATGTAAGCTGGTCAATGGGTTAAGTCTGGAAGGACAGAAGAAGTAGAAAAACAAGATTGTGGTAACACGTCTATCACACGATTGGCCAAGACCTCCGCCAATCAGAAACACCTTTTTCCGGCATATTACACTGACTTTTGTAGTCAGTGAATTCACTATGGCACCTGACAGGGTCAAAAAAAGTCACTGAAGACGGATAGCCGCAGTTGTAACCGAAATATCAGGCTGATCATTACACAGCAGAGGACGTTGTAAACTCAGCAGACCAAAACGAACCGAAATGTCTATTACTGTTTTTGTAATTAAAAAGGAACATTCAGGAGGATTAAAGAATGTTTCCAAAGTCGCTCAAAAATGAAAAATTATCATTATCTGCACGGATTAAACCAAGGATGCTTTGTTCCGATCTCAAACAGGTAACGTCTACAACTGGTTACAACGCTTCCTCGGACGTCCCACACATCTCCGTCCCTTCGGCTTATAGTTCCATAGCTCCTCCATTCGGCAAAGATGTTCCCACCAATTCAGCTGATACTAGGAAATTCTGTCGAGTATACTCATAATATTCAATTCCTGCCGTATAATGAAAAAACAACCTTAAGCCTTAAGCTTAAGGCTGAAGATGGCAGCCTCACCATAGGGATTACCCTGCGATATGCTAGTAACATGTCCAGGGGACATATTCACTACTAAATTTTCTCAAATAAGGACTAGCCGGACGGATCAAAAGTTGCTGACCACAGCTGTGGATAAAAGGAAAAACCGACTTGACATTGCGGAATGAGAAAAATATAAACTCAATTAACAATATGCAGATTAATAGAATTTAAAGTAGCGAGGTAGTCCTTATGTCGCGTACAGAAGGGCAGTTTTTGTTTATTTATAACACTTGTTTTCGCGCTTGTTCGTGTTATGTTAGTGATGCGCTTACAGTATCTGTGCTAAGCTTTCAGTCAGACGACGCGACATCGGTTTGAAAGGCTCGTGGGAACAAAGCATTATTTGCATGTAGAGTTAATGGTTGCGCTGATACACGATTCGATAATAACACGCGACATACACCTGCAACGTCTATGCGCTATGTATAGCCTATCTAGTCTTCGAGAGTTTTGTTGCTCTTCCACACGTTTGTGTCGGCACCGTGTTAATATTTTGTGATTGACAACACACGAGTGGCATAGAAGTTAGGTCACTCGTTCTCGAAGCCGGGCGTCGTAGATTCGATTCAGTGGCGTGTCTAGAATTTGGCCTTGGGGGAGGGGGCGGTCGAGTCGGCTTCATACAAAATAAAAAAAACTAGTTAAGACTAATCAACATTACTACCTTTAAAGTGGTTGAAAAACGTCTCATAATATCCTGAAAACAATCCCATTAAAGTAAACGGTAATAACACAAAAATACGAGTTATTGATACATTGTCTAGAAGATACTTATTGACATAGATATTGTTATTGGTATCCAAGTTACTTTGTTATTTATAAAAAACAAAGCTTGTTCCAGAACGCAACAAGCGATTTAAATATAAAACGAAGTCACACGACGAATCTAAGGTAATTTATAAATACTTATTGACTGAATTGATTTTCTATATGTCATATTTTACACGTATACGCAAATGATGTGTAATAAACCTGTTGTATATTTAAAAAAGAATTACTTCTATATTGGTGTAGGACTACAACGCTGAAAAAATCATAAAATAGCCTAAAAATTAAGAGATTAACAAAATTTGTCAAATTTTTTCGACCACCTGGGGGGGGGGTCCGGGCCCGTTCGAATGCGCCCCTGATTCGAATCCTCTGAGAGTGGATGTTTAATCACAACGTTAATCCGGACTCTGGCTGACAGCTAAGGAAGTTAATGATGTCTAGGCCTAAGTCTAACTAAGCATAGCGTCTAGGAGAACGGACGAAGCTTGAAAGTATGAGGATTCGCATGGTGCGTTGTTGCGTGTTTTCGGTCTTAATGCAGAGCGCAGAGACTTGAACGCTTAAGAAACACACCACGAGTAGGACTGAGGTTTTTAATTTTTTTGATACATCAAAGACCGAACATATTTCGATGTTAGAAACGCATAAAAGTCAACAAACGTGGATGGTGTGAGTGAAGAATAGTGAAGTCTCAAGGATAATTAGCAAAGAAAAGAATTGTGTAATTGTGCACTGGAGAAACAAGCGTCTAGGCCTACTTCAGATGGGCACTCCGGAAAAGGAATCTGAAGTACTGTGGGCGTGTTTGCGAGGACCCAAGTGTTAATGGTAAAGTCGAAGACAGAAAATCGTTAGGACGGAAAACATTTTCGTGGATGAGAAACCTGCAAAGGTTGTTCCTTTGCACAGGGCGGCTTATCGAAGCTCTGGTAGTCATGATAATTGCCGGCCTCTACCGGCAAAGACGGCGTCGTAATGAGAGGGCGTAGTGGCGGCTACACTGCCTGACCGTGGATACTATAATGTAGAAACACCTGCAGTTGAACAGGTGAAGCCACTTTGCTATCTGGGTCGTATAATTACAGTTGCGGTAGGCGTATGTCGGAAGTGAGAAGGAAAAGAAGAGTGACATTTACTAAGCAAGCTCTTCAGAATGAAAGGAATTTACTTAAAAATAATTCGTACGGGTTTAGAAATTATTGTTTATTAGAAATTATCGCACGGTGACATTTATTGTTTATTGCGTTAGCGTGTGTTGAACAATCGTAAACTTGACGAAATGTTAAATACGACAGTTTATTGTTTATTTAAACTGTAATTACAGTTTTTAGTAACGTTTTCTTCGGTGTTCGGTTATTTGATTTCTACTGTTCCAAGACGACAAGTGCTCCGTATAAGGAGCACGATAAGCCTCCAAGACGAGAAGGCTTCGTAACAACTAGGCCTGGTGACAGATACAAACGTCGGCGTAGACAAGAAATTAACTACATAGTGTCAGAATTATACCGGGAAACAAAAGTTTTTTGCAGCCGTATGCCATTTCTTCTCGTCAGAAATTCTGTTGACAAATGCCCAAATTAAAGTTTATAATATCCTAGTAAAGCCGTTAGGGCTATATGGGAGAGAGACATAGACGAAGGCACTTAGACAGCAACAGAAGCTAAAAATATATGAGAACAAAGTATAAAAGAAAGTCATGAGAGCGGTGTGCGACACAGAATGGAACAGAAGGCGAGTAAGAAAAATCGAAGAAGTTAGAAAATTAGGAGAGCAGGTCCTCATAAGAAGAGAAAATAGAGTGGACTTGTCACGTTGAATTCCCCCATGAGTTAAATTAGGACGGAGAATTGATGTAGTAATCAATGTAGCTGACGAACTTACCAAAGTAACATTACGTTGGAAGTTTCACATAATAGTAAAGTAATTAAAAAATATATATATTCGTAACAGTGAAGTAAACAAAAAAACTAAAATAAAACTTTCATTTAAAAATAGCTTTGTGCTAAATAGGCAGCCGAAATGCAATAATATCCTGAATTTCAATTAATTCAAGACTGAACTGTGGTCCTCCGATTTTAGTAAGATGTTTAAAAGAAATCCATAAACAATTAATGTTTATCATCATCATGTTCAGCTGATGTAGGTAACAATTCTGTGAAATGTAATAAGAAAATACAATTTTCATACTGAAAAAAACTAATTATTTTTGCGAACAGGGTACATTACGTACGCGTAGATAGAAGAAATATGGGAGAAAGCATTTAACAAAACGCAAGGATTCGCGTATTCCGATATTACTTAATTTAGTTTACTTGTGCATATTAAGGCATTGTCTAACACAAATTTAAAAATTTATGTGTATTATTGCTATGTATAATACTTATCAGCAGTTTTGTATGATGATTTAAATTTATTATGTGAAATTAGTTTATTTACATATAAATAATACATTTGAATTATTTACAATTTGGTTTAACATATTAATGTACTTACCACATTTTCAACTAATTTATATGTGTTGGTCTATTAAAAATTGTTATTTTTATTTTTAAATTATATAAAACTTTTAAAAACATTGTTTTCACTTTCGTATTTACGTTTATATGATTTTCGTTATTTAAGTAAAGAAAATACGTGAATTATTTATCGAATGACAAAGTTAGTTTGATTTATCGATATTAGGTTTAATGTATACGTTTTTGTGCTGTTTTTTGTTTTACACACACACGCACGCGCGCGCGTGTATATATACATACATACACATATATGGTCGACGTTGGAACAATCAGAACGTTAAGTTTATATACAGATAAAATAGTTAGGCATGAAATGGACCGCGCAGATGGTAGTGAGAGCAGGGAAGGCAGTGCGCGGTGTGGGTGTGAGGTGATCGATCATGACACACAACTATGTGATACACCATCCAAATCGCTGTTCTGAACACAAAATAATCGGTCCGAAAACAACGCGTCAAAGCTACGCATGCGCTATGAGATCTTTTGTCACAGCGCAACCAGACACCCGTTTCACGTCTTAATTATTTTGGCCGTACATTTTTCAGTCTCTGGTGATGTAGGTGACACACACACACACACACACACACACACACACACACACACACACACACACACACACACACACTCACACACACACACACACACACAAATATGAGAGGGTGTGTGTGACGGTGCATACATTCTTGTAGCACACGGACAGGCGCGCAGCAACCTTGATACCGATCGAATCAACAGGTTCGCAGTTACATAAACCGTTCATTCTGTGTAAGACGCTGAATTCCGTTAGTGGTACGCACTTCGATTCGATGCGCGATGCTAACTCAAGGCTACTTACTTAGTATAAAATTATTACTAAAACAGAAATGATTACAGTGTGTAAACAAATAATGTGAGTACGTGTTTATCTGGGTTACACAACTATAATCCGCGCATACTTTCTTGCGCTGCAACAGTTTTCCATTGTCCGTGGCCTATTATCCGATTATTATATGTCTGCTGCAGGCGAGGAATTTCTTAAATAATATCAACTTCCAGGCGAGAAATTTCTAACAGCTTAACTGCAGGGTCTTCAACCAACGATTTACTATAAATATAATAGTAGTGTTATTAACTTCTAACATCAACAAATAGACCTGTTCGTGAATGTTTTGTTAACGTAGGCCTACGTACTGTATGACGGCCGGAGTTATAATAGATAAAATAATTGACATCCGGGCTGTTTTCGTGGTCGATGCTTTGTTCCGTCATTGTCTAAACGTTTCGCCCACCAACAGTGGCTGATTATCCATAACACCGGATACCAGGTCGTCAGCTGTTAGAGGGGACGCCGTCCAGGTGAATTGACTAAGCGAAGCAAAGTTTATGATCACATTACGCAATTGCTTGGCTTCCCTACGTAGTTATTAACCATGGACAATGTCGAGTTGGAAAATCAAGCGAAAGCTCTTGTAGAAGTTTACTCGAATGATTTGAATATCGGTCTTCCAATCGAATTGAAGCACTTTGTGCCACTAGTAAAATTTCAAGAAAGAGGTTTTTTAGTACAAATCGTTCGAATGAAAATGATAGATTCCATGATACTACTGCTTGTTCGCTCAAAGTATTAAACTGGATTATTGACTGTAAAATTATTGATGTATTTCCGTATATATATATATATATATATATATATATATATAAATATCAATCACTTTCATCAATCACTTTCACAAACATCAATCACTTTCTGCTACAGTCCGTTTCTTGATGTACATAATACATTTAATATTTATAATGAATTTACCTCAAGATATACCTTTTTTTTCCTTATTAGGAACATGTTTCGGGTACCATCTTGTACCCATCCTCAGCCTTCCGTTTTTGTGTCTGGTGAAGTACATATGTGTTGGTTGACTATTATTATTGTGGCTTCCTGTTGGCTTCTGGTACTTCAAATTGGTTTTATTGTGTGTGATTGTGGTGTATGTGTTAGATTTTTGTGTATTTTCGATGCTGAGTGCTTTGAATATTGTGTCATGTCAGGAAAAAAAGGTATATCTTGAGGTAAATTCATTATAAATATTAAATGTAATACACACATATATATATATATCATCTGCTTTTTACGATTCCAATAGCTAACTGCGAATCTGAAAGAGCATTTTCTGCATTAAAACGCATTAAAGTTAAATTGAGTTGAACTATGGGAGATGAGATTACCTTCGTTAGCAAGGTTGAATTTTGAAAGCGAGATACTTGAATAGCTCGATTTAGAAGAAATTATACAAGACTTCGTTAAGGCAAAATCGAGAAAAAAATGGATGGATTAGTATTATCTAAGCGTAAGTACTACTGTGGTAATTGTAATCACTGTTTAGCTAAATATTTGTTGTAATTTGAGAGTTTAATAGAATAATTGTTAACTTTCGAAACTGTGTGTGCCATTTATCAGTGTAAATAATGGACAAAAAGTTGAATTTTGAATCGGAGGGGGGCACCAGTCTGATGGCAGATTAGGGCACCACGCGCTTCTAATCCGACCCTGCACCCAAAGGAGGCCTTCGTCAGTAGAAAAAAGTTAAAAGCGTTCGAGAAAAGGGTGGAGAACCGAACGCACCCCTAACCTGAGGTAAACGGACGCTTAGAAGTACGTTCGGCTCTCCACCCTCTTATCGAACACTTTTAACTTTTTCGTACTGAAGAAGATTTCCGGCGAGTGGCCGAAACGTTTAGAAAATGACGGAACAAACCAATCGACTACGGCCAAACAGTCCGGGTATAAATTATTTTTTAGTTAACGTAGTTTCCGTAATCGGAAAATCCTTTTTGTTCAATTAAATTCTTTAAGAGATAAAGAGAGAAAGGTAGAGAGAGAGAGGGAGAGCGAGAGAGAGAGAGAGAGAGAGAGAGAGAGAGAGAGAGAGAGAGAGAGAGAGAGAGAGAGAGAGAGAGAGAGAGAGAGCATTCGTAAATTAACGTGTGTTGATTAATAATGATTCAAGTTATGAAAATCTCCCTGACATGAAACAATATCATGTTCGTACTAAATTCTTAGTTGATGTGACATGTAACGAAAGTAAGTAACGAAGGAGTGTGTAAGAGGGTAAACAAGAGAAATGCGAAAAGCTTCGTCAGAATGAAACACCTACACTAGAAGAACTTAATTAGAGAGAGACACGTTGTTGGCAGATGCTGTGGGAGGACAAAAAAGAAGTTCTTGGGTCAAGAACGTGAAGAAATGAGTTTGAAAATTAGGCGTACCGGAAGACGATGAAGATGATCGTTTCTAACGACTGCTATTGTTCACTATAAAATGATTATTGTATTTCAGAAGAAGGCTTGTTGAATTGGGTGTGATTCATATGAAGTGACTGATAATTTATTTTTTTCACGGTCGATGTTTAACCACGATTTAATTTCAGTTTTCCAGGCGTTAACGTCGTGGACTTTTCAGCTTAAAGTGTCCGTCTTCAGAGACTATCTGGTCCGCTGGTCGCTGACCGGGTCAAATTAATCACTGTAGGTGGACTATCGCGGTTGTAACCATAATGTCTGGGCGAACATCATACACAAAGGCTACGCCACGGCCTTAACACCCGGGAAACTGAAACAAAACAATGATTCAGATTTCTGATTGAAATGCGTTTTAAGCAATTAAATTCGTCAGCCAGGTAGCAGTTACAGTTATAATTCTGAAGGTTGAACAAGAAAAGAGTCATCATCATCATCTTCACAGCATAGAATAGGCAACGTGCTGCATGTTCCGCCTTCAAAAATACTCCAGCCATCTCTTCCTGGGTCTACCCACACACCTGTGTCCTATAGGTTTGGATTTCTCGACTTGTTTGGCCAGTCTGGAATCTGACATTCTTTATAAGTGTTCTTTCCACCGTTGCTTGTAATCTGTTAATTTTTTTAATCAAGTTAAAAACTTGCAACTCTTCTCTTATGGCCTTTCATTCCTTATACGGCAAAGTTTAGATCGCCTTTTAAATCCTCTTCAAGAACTCCATTTTCGAGCCTTGTTTCTCGGTTGTTGTCACAATTCACACCCAATAGGACAGTACAGAGACTGCCATAACTCTGTAAAACTTAAAACTTGTATCTCGACGTACCTTGTTTCTAAACATACGGTTGATTGTCTCACAGATAATAAAAGAATTAATGAATAATTAACGATTAAGAATAAATTTGGCTTTCTTTCTTTCGAAATGTGGTTTTACCGTAGAATACTGAGCATTTCATGGACAGCACATAGAACTAATGTTGAAGTTCTTAGAAAGACGAAGAAAGAAAGGGAAGTTATTAACACAGTGAAGAAAAGAAAGCTTCAGTATCTGGGACACGTCATGAGAAATGAACAGAGCTTTTACTTATTGCAGTTCATACTACAGGCAAAAGTACTTGGAAAGAGACTAGTTGGGCGACCGAGAATCTCATAACTGAGAAATTTAAGGACCTGGTTAGGCATGAATACAACTGTTTTATTCAGCGCAGCAGTACAGAAAGTTAAAATAGTCTATATGATACCCAACATCCGAAACTGATAGGAACTATCAGATGAAGAATAATAAATTAATTAAACTTGTTAAACTAAATACGATGTATAATTTTAAAGTAACGGGATTGTCCAAACACGTGGATAAATTTGAAAGCCCGATTTTGGTGAGCGAATAAATATTCGTAAAAAATCATATTAGCGTCACAAAACGGCAGGACCGGCCCCAGCGCTTCTGCCGCCCTGTGCAGTATTTATGAGTGCCACTGTGCCACCCCCTCCCTAGTTTAACTCTGAACACATTCACGCACGCTAGACCTACTCTAAAGATACGGTGATTTACTTCACATAGCGACTAGAATGTTTGCATTGTTGTGTTTATCAAATAAGTAAAACTTTTTCGCGTTTACGATGCGGCAGACAGCTACAATAAAAATTGTAGAGACAATACAACGAATCGTGAGACAATAAAAATGTGAGCCTATGTGATGACTTAAAATTAAAATACTAACTAAAATTTATTATGATTGAAATATAACAAAATTAATGTATCATATACCTTAGTTTATTTATTTTACTAATATCATATACATTAATTTTATTTTTTTCTCAATTTCAAAACTTAATATCCCGGAATCTGCCGCCCTTTAAAATTTGCCGCCCTGGGAGGTGGCACGGTTCGCCCCTGCCTGGAGCCGGGCCTGCAAAACGGTCATAATTTTCACAGACTAAAGCATTTTCTCTTCGGCCTCGTAAACTGTACCTTTTCTAATACTGTGAACGTGAGAGGAAAAATACGAGTGCCAATAGTTAATGCCTTTATGATTACGTAACGTGTTTGCGGACGGTATAGGTATTAACAGGTCTAACTGGTAATGACTACAACAAGAAGTAGACGATGACACGATGTGCAAGCTGTACGCTGCCAGGATATTTGCATGCTGGTTGTTGTTGCTTGCGATGGGAAAGTATTCAGCACGTCACTATCACTTCCTCAGCTCGCAGCAGGTGCCGCCACACACCGCTTCGCTTACTGTAGCTGCCAGGATATTTGCATGCTGGTTGTTGTTGCTTGCGATGGGAAAGTATTCAGCACCTCACTATCACTTCCTCAGCTCGCAGCAGGTGCCGCCACACACCGCTTCGCTTACTGTAGCTGCCAGGATATTTGCATGCTGGTTGTTGTTGCTTGCGATGGGAAAGTATTCAGCACCTCACTATCACTTCCTCAGCTCGCAGCAGGTGCCGCCACACACCGCTTCGCTTACTGTAGCTGCCAGGATATTTGCATGCTGGTTGTTGTTGCTTGCGATGGGAAAGTATTCAGCACCTCACTATCACTTCCTCAGCTCGCAGCAGGTGCCGCCACACACCGCTTCGCTTACTGTAGCTGCCAGGATATTTGCATGCTGGTTGTTGTTGCTTGCGATGGGAAAGTATTCAGCACCTCACTATCACTTCCTCAGCTCGCAGCAGGTGCCGCCACACACCGCTTCGCTTACTGTAGCTGCCAGGATATTTGCATGCTGGTTGTTGTTGCTTGCGATGGGAAAGTATTCAGCACCTCACTATCACTTCCTCAGCTCGCAGCAGGTGCCGCCACACACCGCTTCGCTTACTGTAGCTGCCAGGATATTTGCATGCTGGTTGTTGTTGCTTGCGATGGGAAAGTATTCAGCACCTCACTATCACTTCCTCAGCTCGCAGCAGGTGCCGCCACACACCGCTTCGCTTACTGTAGCTGCCAGGATATTTGCATGCTGGTTGTTGTTGCTTGCGATGGGAAAGTATTCAGCACCTCACTATCACTTCCTCAGCTCGCAGCAGGTGCCGCCACACACCGCTTCGCTTACTGTAGCTGCCAGGATATTTGCATGCTGGTTGTTGTTGCTTGCGATGGGAAAGTATTCAGCACCTCACTATCACTTCCTCAGCTCGCAGCAGGTGCCGCCACACACCGCTTCGCTTACTGTAGCTGCCAGGATATTTGCATGCTGGTTGTTGTTGCTTGCGATGGGAAAGTATTCAGCACCTCACTATCACTTCCTCAGCTCGCAGCAGGTGCCGCCACACACCGCTTCGCTTACTGTAGCTGCCAGGATATTTGCATGCTGGTTGTTGTTGCTTGCGATGGGAAAGTATTCAGCACCTCACTATCACTTCCTCAGCTCGCAGCAGGTGCCGCCACACACCGCTTCGCTTACTGTAGCTGCCAGGATATTTGCATGCTGGTTGTTGTTGCTTGCGATGGGAAAGTATTCAGCACCTCACTATCACTTCCTCAGCTCGCAGCAGGTGCCGCCACACACCGCTTCGCTTACTGTAGCTGCCAGGATATTTGCATGCTGGTTGTTGTTGCTTGCGATGGGAAAGTATTCAGCACCTCACTATCACTTCCTCAGCTCGCAGCAGGTGCCGCCACACACCGCTTCGCTTACTGTAGCTGCCAGGATATTTGCATGCTGGTTGTTGTTGCTTGCGATGGGAAAGTATTCAGCACCTCACTATCACTTCCTCAGCTCGCAGCAGGTGCCGCCACACACCGCTTCGCTTACTGTAGCTGCCAGGATATTTGCATGCTGGTTGTTGTTGCTTGCGATGGGAAAGTATTCAGCACCTCACTATCACTTCCTCAGCTCGCAGCAGGTGCCGCCACACACCGCTTCGCTTACTGTAGCTGCCAGGATATTTGCATGCTGGTTGTTGTTGCTTGCGATGGGAAAGTATTCAGCACCTCACTATCACTTCCTCAGCTCGCAGCAGGTGCCGCCACACACCGCTTCGCTTACTGTAGCTGCCAGGATATTTGCATGCTGGTTGTTGTTGCTTGCGATGGGAAAGTATTCAGCACCTCACTATCACTTCCTCAGCTCGCAGCAGGTGCCGCCACACACCGCTTCGCTTACTGTAGCTGCCAGGATATTTGCATGCTGGTTGTTGTTGCTTGCGATGGGAAAGTATTCAGCACCTCACTATCACTTCCTCAGCTCGCAGCAGGTGCCGCCACACACCGCTTCGCTTACTGTAGCTGCCAGGATATTTGCATGCTGGTTGTTGTTGCTTGCGATGGGAAAGTATTCAGCACCTCACTATCACTTCCTCAGCTCGCAGCAGGTGCCGCCACACACCGCTTCGCTTACTGTAGCTGCCAGGATATTTGCATGCTGGTTGTTGTTGCTTGCGATGGGAAAGTATTCAGCACCTCACTATCACTTCCTCAGCTCGCAGCAGGTGCCGCCACACACCGCTTCGCTTACTGTAGCTGCCAGGATATTTGCATGCTGGTTGTTGTTGCTTGCGATGGGAAAGTATTCAGCACCTCACTATCACTTCCTCAGCTCGCAGCAGGTGCCGCCACACACCGCTTCGCTTACTGTAGCTGCCAGGATATTTGCATGCTGGTTGTTGTTGCTTGCGATGGGAAAGTATTCAGCACCTCACTATCACTTCCTCAGCTCGCAGCAGGTGCCGCCACACACCGCTTCGCTTACTGTAGCTGCCAGGATATTTGCATGCTGGTTGTTGTTGCTTGCGATGGGAAAGTATTCAGCACCTCACTATCACTTCCTCAGCTCGCAGCAGGTGCCGCCACACACCGCTTCGCTTACTGTAGCTGCCAGGATATTTGCATGCTGGTTGTTGTTGCTTGCGATGGGAAAGTATTCAGCACCTCACTATCACTTCCTCAGCTCGCAGCAGGTGCCGCCACACACCGCTTCGCTTACTGTAGCTGCCAGGATATTTGCATGCTGGTTGTTGTTGCTTGCGATGGGAAAGTATTCAGCACCTCACTATCACTTCCTCAGCTCGCAGCAGGTGCCGCCACACACCGCTTCGCTTACTGTAGCTGCCAGGATATTTGCATGCTGGTTGTTGTTGCTTGCGATGGGAAAGTATTCAGCACCTCACTATCACTTCCTCAGCTCGCAGCAGGTGCCGCCACACACCGCTTCGCTTACTGTAGCTGCCAGGATATTTGCATGCTGGTTGTTGTTGCTTGCGATGGGAAAGTATTCAGCACCTCACTATCACTTCCTCAGCTCGCAGCAGGTGCCGCCACACACCGCTTCGCTTACTGTAGCTGCCAGGATATTTGCATGCTGGTTGTTGTTGCTTGCGATGGGAAAGTATTCAGCACCTCACTATCACTTCCTCAGCTCGCAGCAGGTGCCGCCACACACCGCTTCGCTTACTGTAGCTGCCAGGATATTTGCATGCTGGTTGTTGTTGCTTGCGATGGGAAAGTATTCAGCACCTCACTATCACTTCCTCAGCTCGCAGCAGGTGCCGCCACACACCGCTTCGCTTACTGTAGCTGCCAGGATATTTGCATGCTGGTTGTTGTTGCTTGCGATGGGAAAGTATTCAGCACCTCACTATCACTTCCTCAGCTCGCAGCAGGTGCCGCCACACACCGCTTCGCTTACTGTAGCTGCCAGGATATTTGCATGCTGGTTGTTGTTGCTTGCGATGGGAAAGTATTCAGCACCTCACTATCACTTCCTCAGCTCGCAGCAGGTGCCGCCACACACCGCTTCGCTTACTGTAGCTGCCAGGATATTTGCATGCTGGTTGTTGTTGCTTGCGATGGGAAAGTATTCAGCACCTCACTATCACTTCCTCAGCTCGCAGCAGGTGCCGCCACACACCGCTTCGCTTACTGTAGCTGCCAGGATATTTGCATGCTGGTTGTTGTTGCTTGCGATGGGAAAGTATTCAGCACCTCACTATCACTTCCTCAGCTCGCAGCAGGTGCCGCCACACACCGCTTCGCCTACTGTGTGTCAGTAAAATTGAAGCTAGAAGTGAACAATTCACTAACTGCTGTTCGCTTACGCTCGGTCTACTGTGCAAGTATTTTGAACAATATTAATTGATGACTCGTTGGGCACTTGGTGAAACATATTAATACAAAGGTTTTTAAAAATATATAAACAATTGGTACGTTTCACAGATTTTATTTAACTCTGACAGCTGTTTCGACTTCTTAAGCCGTTGTCAAAGAGATGAATGAAATCCTAAACAGAGGATGTAGTAAGGATGGTGGTGGCCATCTGTTTAGGGTGTGTAATTGGAACATGTGTGAGGTGTGAAGATGGAGAGGGGGGCTGCAGGAGCTAAGGGAAGGTCAAGTGTCTGTAAAAACTAAATACAGTCTAAATTCAAATTATAAAATTAACTAAACTAAATATAATATGAATTTATCCCCCTTTATTAAAAGCTGTTATTTAGTTTAGTTTATTTTGTGTTTTGCATTCAGATGAAACGGCTGTCAGTGTTAAATAAAATCTGTGAAACGTACCAAGTGTTTATATATTTTTAAAAACTTTTGTATTTTGAACAATGTTTTGCAATCGTTGACACATGCATATATCGTAACCTGTAATTACAAATATTGAGTTTTTTTTTAATTTAAATTATTATCCGGGCTGTAAGGTCGAGGTCTTCTGAAATTTCAATGCCGATTGACGTTGGTAATGTAATCAGACGTTTCGCCCTAACGTCTGGAGGTCATCTTCAGTAAAAGGTTTTCGAAACTACTGACAAGATGTGCGTCAGTACACCACAGCAAAGGCTGAAAACCTTCAGTAGTTTCGAAAACCTTTAACTGAAGATGGCTTTCGGAGGTGAGGCCGAAACGTCTGATTATATTATCAACATCAATCGGCATGAAAATTTCCACGGCCTTACTGTCCGCATAATAATTTAAATACTTATGACACCGGCCGTGAAAGCCTAAGAAACAGCTTGAAATTTGTTGTTGTATTTATCGATTCCTTGTTTCAGATATTTTCGGAATCTATTTATTCTTCGTATATTTACGGGACATAATCTAATATCTTGTCTGGTCATCGTTCATTGTTCGTTTGTCTGATTTAGCCACACCAGTGCGATTTTTGTCACCGTATTTAATCGACTGACGGTGTTTTGGCACACCGTTTTAGCGTCCACGAAAATTATCTGATTTGCCACACCTTCGAGCGGGTACGAAAAGGCTCAGATCGTGAAGGATGAACGTGAGCAAACTGCCACGCCACGACTGCGAGGGGAGGTATATGACCTTGAGAACTGGTACGTCTTAGCGCTCCTCCCAAAAAGATTTTTTTGTTTGAAAACGACCATGAAACCAAAATAGTAATTTATGACGTCAAGCTGATATTGATGCTGTAGAGAAAAGTAATACAGTCCTGTTGGATAGCACTTCTGAGTAGTATTTGCTGTAACTTCTTCAAACAGCTGTTCCCGATTTTCATAGTGCGAAACACTCATTACGTCCCCCTTCTGTTTTGTCTACTTCCGGACAACAAAGAGCAAACTTACAAGCTAACGTTTGAGAAGATAAAAGTTATAATGGGCTATGGAATGTTGCAGGAAATGTTACGTAGTCGGTTTTATGGCCGACATTCGTAATTCTGTGAGGATAGTTGTTTGGGCAACGGCAAACATGTTTGGGTGCAGATTCCATCTTACACATAACTAGTGAGGTTTTGTGCTTTTACAAATTAAACGAAATTATATTTTGCATCCAAAAACTATGGATAAATAAAATGGTCAAATAATCTAGCTAAAACATTTCCTCGTATACAGGTTATAAACTAAATATAAACTAAAAAAAAAATGGTAGTAAAATAAATTGTCCTTTTCAACGTTTCTCTGTAAAACAGTCATACTCAAAAGCATTGCACCAGTGTGTTGCTCTAAACTAATCCGTTTATAAAACCGATCCGTTTCTAATGTGCAAAGTTTAGGAAATTTTATAACTTTTGGACTAAAAAAAAAAAAAAAAACTGAAAATTCATCGGGGTATAAGACTGAAAGAAACTGTAAACCAAATCTGAATTATACTAATTTTTAATATTTATTGGTTTTATGATCGTGCGCTCCACAGTTGTTATATTACTAAAGAAATACTAATCGGGATTTTTGTAATTTTTCCGTAATTGAAAAATTATCTAACATCGAAATTTATGTAATAATAAATGCATTTCGTTCAAAGTAGTGAACTAATTCTGCTGCTCAGGGAGCATGCTAGTATTTGCAAATGTTAAGTATATTTAATAAACTAAGAATTCCCTTTTTCGAACAGTAATTTTGAAAAATAATTTAATTTTTTCAACAAAATATTAGTTAATTATGACTGACGTGCTAACGGCACCACACTGTGTATCGGATTTTTATTTCATGACCGGAATCGTTTACTTTTGTACCCGATGACATACGAGTTCATTTGAGCAGATGGCAATCCTAGGTGATGTGACTAACATTACGCCAAGACAGCGATGCAACCACATACAGCCATTGAAATGAAAACGATCCACTGTCCAACAGGCAGGGCGTATTTACGGGGGGGGGGGGGACTGAACTGGACCCCCTCCCCAGAGGGTCGAAAAAAGTTCATGAATTTTGTTAATGTCTTAATTTTGAGGCTAATTTAATAATTTTTCATCTGTGTAGGCTAATATAATAGTAGCTCCTTTTAAATATACAGGGTTATTACACAGCATTTGCACATATATGTTTGAAATATGAAATATAGGAAAATAAGTTCTGTTAATAAGTATCTTCTAAAAAAAACAATGTTTCAATAATGTTTTTATTTGTTATTACAGTTTACTTTAATGGGATTGATTTCGGGATGTTATTATACGTGTTTCAACCATTTAAAAAATATAGTGTTGATTAGTCTTAACTTGTTTTTTTCTTTTGTATGAAGCCGACTCCTCCGGCCCCTCCCTCAAAAGGCCAAATTCTAGATACGCCACTGCCTACAAGACGTCGTGATTCGCTCTGAGACGGACTCGAATACCCCTTGCTTTGGAAACTGCAACCTTGACTACGACTCCGCCGCTATGCATTTACGTGTCTCCTTCTGAATTGTTAACTACCTTTTTCGTATCTGTCAGCAAATGTTGTTTTAAGTCAAGTGTGAATTCTCGGTCGTCATATAAAAGTTTCAAAGTCTCGGAAGTCTTGGTATATAAAGTTTCAAAATGAACCATTTCACTGACAAAGTGAAGTATAACAATAAATGTATAAATATAAAGTCTATACATTACTGTGACGGCATAACCAAGGGAATACCTTGTAACATTTGCAAGGCTCAATCACGTTTGCACCGTAATGTTTCTTACGCCAAGTTTATCCACAAAAATATAATTTGACTATAATTCGGTGTATTCCCCACGTCTTCTTATTCTCGTTCATTACCTTCACCCACATACTTTCAGCCTACTGTGTGTAAGCAAGTGTATGTGAACTTCAATATATGATTTATTGTTTCGTGCACGAAATGAGGTAAGCTTTCCACTATGTTCCGGTAAGCTTTCTACTCATCGCTTATTAGAATCCTATCATGAACAACATGTTGCTTCAGGATCAAGGCCATCAGTGTAGCGGCCGACCAAAAAGTATTGGAGCCAAAATTCGATTTGGAGCACACTCACCTGCTCGTGAAGTCGTGTAGAGTTTCATTTCGTGGCCATCGTACGTATGCTCGGGTCGTGTAAAATAATTTTCCTTTGCAGAAACAAACTAACACGCTTTTTTGTGTCGATTTCAGTTGCCTATTTCACGCCAACTGACACAAAGCACTGTACACCATACCAGTGGTGAACCAATGAACTGTACAATGGACCGATACGACAAGTAAGGAACTGCACGACTGATGAAAACGCACTAACGGAAACATTTATCGACGGAAGATAAGACAGTAGTCAATTCGAATAACAATTAGTCTACTCCAGGGGCGGATTAAGCGGCTGGCGGACCTGGCGGCCGCCAGGGGCCCCCGAATCTCCAAGGGGCCCCGAGATCGATAGATTCCTAGTTAAAAATTGCCACAACGGAAAAGCGAAAGATGCAATATTTAATATTATTCACGTATTCTAAATGTAAACGCAAAAGCCAAAAGCGAAAGACTCGTAACTAAAACTGTTAATTTATTATCTACTTCAAGTATACTATAATGTCAAATATACATCTTAGTAATAAGAAGTGATTGATTTTTACAAATCTCTTAGCAGTATGAAAAGTTGCATAATTTCCGCATCAGAAATTTATCGAGCTGCAAGAGAAATGTCTTCAACTTTTCCTAACGTAGAGATTATTTTGAAAATATTTTTAACAATACCGATATTAAATGCATCAGGTGAAAGATCTTTTTCAGTTTTGAAACGCGTTAAAAACTATTTAAGGAGTACAATGGGAGAAGACAGATTGAACAACATGGCCATATTATACATAGAACAAGAAATTTTGGACGAAATAGATACATGCAAAAATAATTGATGAATTTGCCAAAGAGAAAACAAGACTCAAATTCATATAGAAAACCTTTTTTAAGCACTCAGGTAACATAGTTACTGTTAAATGTTTTGAATAAAGTTCTGATTTTTCTTGAAACATTGAGTTTTATTATTAGGTACATATTGCTGGTTTAAGCAAGTCATTAAAAGTGTAATACTGAAATCTTTCCGAAAAAGCCATCACTTCCTTACACTATTTTTTTGTTTTGGGGCTTGGGTCTAAGGGCCTCGAAATTTTTACCGCCAGGGGCCTCCAATCGGCTTAATCCGCCTCTGGTCTACTCAGTGACAAACAGTATTATCTGCGAGCAAATTCGATTGGTGACAGATAATGGAGAATATCTCTATCTTAAATGCTAATTGTTAAACATCAGTGAAATAAATAAAGTCCATGATTAGGTAAAATATATCTAATAAAGTCCATTTACAATTATTTAAACTCCGTAAGTTTATAGAACTGTGTTTTTTTGTGTGTAAAAATCCAAAATGAATGATACAGTGTGTATAGCGCAAAATTGTATAAATGCATAATGTGTGTGCGTGTGTGTGTGTGTTTTTGTGCGAGTGTGATAGAGAAGTGCGTATTCTATATAAGCGTAAAACTGAAGAAGAGAATGGTGTAATCATCATCATCATCATCTTCACAACGACACTGCACGGTGCTGTCTGTTCCGCCTTTAATGAACCTCCAGCGATCTTCACACACCTGGGTTCCTGGGTCTATACACACACCTGTGTTCTACAGGTTTGTATTTCCAGACTTTTTGGCCAGTCTGGAATCTGACATTCTTTCTAAGCGTTCTTTCCACCGTTGTTTGTAATCCTTTAATTTTTCATTCAAGTTAAAAACATCTAATTCTTCTCTTATAGCCACACTCTTTTTACAGTCAAGTTTACCTTTTAATTCCTCTTAAGACGTCATTTCCGATGCCTATATTTTACTTTCTTGTTTCTTGGTTGTTGTCCATAATTCACACCCATAGGACAGTACAGGGACCGGCATAACTTTGTAAAACTTTAATTTTGTATCTGGACGTACCTTGTTTCAAAAAATACGATTATGATTTGACTATACGATTTGACCCACAGACCGTCTGGAACTTACCTAACTTAACATCACTATCATAATTCCTGTCATAGTCATTATCATTTCTAAAACAGTTTAAATGGCTCATATGTTTTACCATTTTATAATTAATATGTATTTTTGTTCATATTGATTCCTTGCCTCGAAATTTAACAGTTTTTCTTTTTTTACCAATGTTGTAATCAGAACTTAATATTCTTAGAAACTAAGTAACATAAATTGTTCGTTATTAATATGTGGGATATTCGTTAGGTGCGCACGCTGTATCGTGATCCGAGTATCCGTCAGTGTTGCCAGGTCGGTCTAACGTCTTTTCCCTACATAGCTACTTTGGCATACCCTTTTCTCTACCCTAATTTTCCAACTTTGGCATAAAAATCCCCACTGTCACAAATATGTGTGCTTCATGCTAAGGGTGCAATAATGCTTAATGCTAAGTTCTGAACGTTTAAATACCAATACAAGAATATTAAGCTCTGTTAATAGTATAATATAGTATATTATGTATAGCATATACTAATAAACTATAACTATAATAGTATAGTATGTAACAATCAAGAATATAAGATATCAGTTAATAAAGAATACTGTTATCAGTTACGTATATTTCTGAAAAGTGTTAAAGTCCTATAGATATCTACGGAATGGTACAGAAACTAAAAAAAAATAGGACTAAATTATTTATCATTTACCCATTATGGTAAAAAAAAAAACGCAGTAGGTCGGAATTTTAGTATCTGTTTTATGATTGTCTGATTTACATTTGTCATTTTACTAGAAAAAAAAAATAGTAGAGTAATTCGGAGTTTTGTAATCTTTCTGTTGATTCTAATAATACATGTATTTTCTAGTTCTAATGCATTTTCCTAATAAGAAATGCACTTGTTTAAAATTGTGGGCGAGTTCTGTATCTTAGGGAGTTTACTGGTTTAACACAGAAAAATCACCAATTTTCTCGACAACTTTTCTCCAGCTTGGACTTAATTCAACAAACTCAAACTAAACTAATTAGTAAGATAATTAACAAACAAATTAATAAACTAATTCGAATTAGCCATTATCCCGAAAACCGAAATTATTTTAGGTGAACTCGCTGCTAATTATTAATTACCTACCCAACAAACCCACACCCACACCCACAAATATTAATTAATTAATACGTGCACAACGTCTAGAAATAAACATTTGGAACACGCATACAATTTAACTGACCGCATAGGTTTGGGATGTTTATTTATACAGCTGATCTAGACATGATTACACGTGTAACAATATCGGAGTTGTTAAAACGTGATCACCGATGGCCGAGCGTTCTGTGATTTTCTGATTTGTGCCTTGACGTCCTTAGGTTCTATCTCGTTTTATTCCCTTACTCCTTAGGAACTGTACTGCGCCTTCATACCTGCCTTCTGTTGCATCACAGACAGCAGAAATACGGGTTCTGGTTATCTTCAGTAAAATTATTTTCCGGGCTGTTGGGCCGCGGTCCTCTTCTTGTAGACCCAAACGTTTCGACTGCAGCAGCGGCAGTATCCTCTGTGGTCTTCTGTTCTGCTCCTCTGGCGACTAAATGGCGACGCGACCCCAAACGAGAGGAGCAAACCAAAATACCACTCAGGATAACCGCAGCAGCTGCGGTCGAAAAGTTTGGGTCTACAAGAAGAGGACCGCGGCCCAACAGCCCGGAAAATAATTCTACTGAAGATAACTCCGGCCGTGAAAGCTTTACTGTTATGAGGTACTGGTTAGTTCGAGAAAATTCTTTCCGTTCCATTAGAGACTACTTTCCACTTCTTTATGTCTTTTCCTGCATGGGATTGACAATATGTCCATTATCCGCAGCTCAAACCGTAGTAACCAACTACTATTTCGTAGAGTAAGTTATGTTACGTTCTGTACTCCCAGCCTGAACGTAAGATATCACGTTAGTAGGGGGAAAATGAGGATTCAAACCCAGAAAGGAATTCCCCCCAGGCCATATCTGGACCACAGCATCCGCGACTTGGACCACAGCATCCGCGACTTTTTCGTTGATCTGCGTCAAGATCCGCGAACCGCTGGACCCGCAGCATCCCAATGGACCACAGCATCCGCGAAGTTCCGCGAATAAATTTTTTTTAATTTTTTTTATTTTTTTAATTAAATTGATTTGGTGGGATGAGGTTCAATGGACCACCAGCATCCGTGAATATAATTTTTTATTTTTTTAAGAAAGCTGATTTGCATATCAGTGGGTGGCGTTGGGTGGGTGGTTTTTTTATTTCATATCAGTGGGTGGGGGGTGGTTCCAACTCGATGTATTATAGTGTATATTAAAATATATGATCAGGTGTACCAACCTTTGCAGGAGTTCAAATTTGTCGTGTGTTATAATGTATATTAAATCTATATGATCAGGTGTACCAACCTCTGTAGTATTATTATAGTGTATAGATATTTTATATGAGCAGGGTTGTCAACATTTTCTGCGGTGGGGGGAAGGAAATTCAAATATGTGTTATATAGTGTATATATTAAAATATATGATCAGGGTTACCAATCTTAAATTATTGTGTGCGTGTATAGAGCAGATCTGCCAACATTTCTTTCTCTTCTGTGGTGGGAAATTCAAACTATATATGATCATAATTGTTACTCTCTCTCTCTCTCACACGGTGTGTATGTCTCTCTCTCTCTCTCGTTGTCAAACGTTATACTCACCGGCATTATAGTGTATATTAAAATATATGATTAGGTGTACCAACCTTTACATGAGTTCAAATTTGTCGTGTGTTATAATGTATATTAAATCTATATGATCAGATGTACCAACCTCTGTATTATTCGTCCTCTCACTCCCTCTCTCTCTCACACGTTGTGTATGTCTCTCTCTCTCTCTCTCTCTCTCTCTCTCTCTCGTTGTCAAACGTTATGCTCAAACTGTTCTCCTCTCTCTGTGGTCAGTACCGCACGCATGTATATGAAATTAGAAAGTTTATTCGACAAATATTAACGTCCTCTCTCTCTCTCTCACACTCTCACTTGTTTCAACTGTGTCAACAAATAGTAACGTTCTCTCTCTCTCTCTCTCTCTCTCTCTCTCTCTCTCTCTCTCTCTCTCTCTCTCTCTCTCTCACTTTCACACGTTTCAACTATGCAAGGTTCCATACCCTTTCTCCTGTCTCCCTCTCGTACATTGAGTAGTCGGTGTGATGAATAAATAATTTTAGCACTATCTCTCTTTCGTTGTCAAAACGTCGTCTTCATTTTTCAATGTATTAAATAATTAATTAATAGTTTATAATGCAGTCAGTGTGATTGATCCTTGTTAGAAATATATATATTTGGCGTCAATGAACTACTTACCTGTTATGTTGTTACAGATGACAAATCCATACGTTAACGGCTTAGCAATCTGGTACAAAACTTCTGTTTTAAGGTTGCAGTTTACACACACACACATAGGTTCAGTAGTGTATAGCGAAATAAATTAAAATTATACACACACATGAAAACGGCGGCTGAAATTCATACAAATCTTCTGATGTAACAGTTCACAAAATAAATTAATTGTACACATGTTCAGAGGTGTAGAGTGAAATAAAATAAAGTCATAATTTGTTAATGATTAAATATATTTTAACATTCACAATATAAAATTCACAATTAAATAAATACATTAGAAATTGATATTTTTCGAAAGTTTATATATAATTGTGTGTCGTACTTGTAGAAGAAGCAACCTGCAACATAACAATACAACAACAACATTAAAATCATGTTAAATATCACACACACACACACACACACACACACACACACACACACACACACACACACACACACACACACGCACGCACGCACGCACACACACACGCACACACACATACGCACACGCATACGTAACGTAATCACACACATACATACATACAACGTACACACGTTTGGGTTACACCACACGCGCACGCACACACACACACAGACGCAAACGCAACGTAATCATACACATACATACAACGTGTACACGTTTGGTTTGAATCATGTACATGTAGGGCCAATAAACAGATAACAGATTTAAATATGCTATAGTCATTGTAAGACGTTACAATCATTGAAGTGTTTAATAAGTAAATTGTATGTATGTATATATCACTGAATAATAATAATATAATCGTTCTAGTGTTATCGTTTGCTGCAACAGGTAAAGCAGTTACAAATAATTACATATAGGTTCAGAGGCGTATAGTGAAATAAATTAAAAATCCATTCATCAAAACTTTGTAAATTAGAATCTGCACTACATTCAAACATACGCACACACACAATGATAAAAAATTGTTTATTAAAAGTAGTTTGTTACCTTAACGAGGTACGATTTCCATATGTACTGTTTGATTCCTCATGCCTCGAAACACGAGATGTAGGTCGCTGGGGCTTATATGACGGAGCTCTTCATCTGTAAAGACGCAAGCATACCTCTTAGGTAGATATACACGATAGCGTAGCTCACCATCTTCCAACGTTACAAGCACAGACTTCCCATATCTTGTGTCCACATGCACCATGTTAACAATCGGATACTGCTTGTTCAATGTTAATTCTGCACACCGTTGTACTCAATAACAGAAACTGCATTGAATTTTGTGATAAACGACATTATTTATGAGAAGTGAAGACGTCTGTATCAAACTAGGTGGAACTAAACAATGACTACAAAGAAGACTAGTGAAAGTAATGGTGGTGGTGGTGATGTGGTCATCAGGAAAGTTCACGTTCATCGCCCGAAGCTTTGCATGTACATACACACAGGCAGAATTAGCGCTGTTACAAAATATATATATTAGGAAAGTCAAGCCCACAGACTACTAGAAATAGTTATCGTTGAAAAAAAAGAAACCACACATTACGAACTAATATCGTTACAATAATAATAATACATAAACTTACGTTCACGGTCGTCCAAACTGAAGTATGGAGTGACAATAACTATAGATATCACAGTAAGAATTTTTGTTGTTGTTGTTTTTAACAGGTGATGTTTTTCATCCCCTGAAGCTTTGTATGCAGAATTATGACTGTTACATAATATATATTAGGAAAGTCGACAGAAATAGTTATCGCCTGCAGCAAGAATTTTTGTTGTTGTTTTTAACAGATGGTGTTTTTTATCCCCTGAAGCTTTGCCAACAGGTAACACAGTTTACAAATAATTACATATAGGTTCAGAGGTGTATAGTGAAATAAATTAAAAATAGAAATGAATTCCTTATAAGTTAATGTCCTTTCATCAAAACTTTGTAAATTAGAATCTGCACTACAGTCAAACATACACACACACACAGTGATAAAAATTGTTTATTAAAAGTAGTTTGTTACCTTAACAAGTACTGTTATCCTACACCGTTGGAGTCCCCAAACCATACGTGGACGAAATTACATGTAGGCATTGATGCCTTATGGACTTGAGTGGGATTGTCGCCCACCTCCCAATCCATAATTCTTATTTTGCAGACACAACATCTTACAGCATCACCGTCGCCTTCGTAAAAGAACCCGGCTTTAGCCAGATCGGACAATTTCACGTTCTCATGCGGGTATATAGGAACGTAAATTTTAATATGCCTACGACGTTTGATGTTGTAATAGCTATTCAGACGGTTTGTAAAAGAATGTACGTATTCGTCCATATCTACCTATAATAAAAACAGTACCTGCTTCATTATCATATACATTATGTGCTATATATAAATATATACATAAGGCTTTCAACACACACATCATAAATCCAGAACAGGAAAGGTATTATAACAAATATTACGAAAACAAGTACGTATGGTCACGTACATAGATCAACGTTTAAACAAACAGATTAATACCTGAATACATTTTTTTTTTTAAAACAGGACAGCGTATTATCTATATAACGTTCTGTTTCAGATAAGAATAGTTTGAATATAAAATGAAAGGGTACGTTGTATTTTGTTATGAGAAAATGCATTTCTAAATTTCGTTACATTTGACAAAAGATCTTATTGATCAGACGTATGAGTAATTATATTAATCCTTATGTAGAAAATACGCACGCATTCGTAAAATATAGCACTCAGGTGTAGGGCAATTAATCCTTTTTTGTATTGAACGTATTTAAGTAGGTCTACTCGTGATATCAGTAAATTCTGTCTAAATGTATAGTACATAAACGTACCCAGTAATCGCTTCTTGAGTTACTCGATTGATGTTCATGTTAAACGATTGATGACTCATGTAATAATACAGATTAACCTCGTATAATAATAATGACAGGACAGTGTATTTAGAACACTTAAAATTGGAAATCTACAAACACATCAAAAATATCTGTCAAACAAAAACACCGTTCTTGACAACAGTAACTGACCTAAGCACATGTGCTTCATTAGGCAACAGACCAAAAAATCAAATAGACGACTATAAGCACAATTTAAATAAAATCTGAATATTCAATAAAATTATGTTTTTTTTTTTTACTTAGTAACATATGCAAATCTTTTACTTACCTCTTAAATGTTGTTGTTGTTATACACAATAGTCGATTGTACGATGAGTGTCTCATACAAATGAGAAATAGTGACATGTCGTCTTGTGTGTATATATATATATACGGCGGTAGCGTACACGTTTGAAAGTTGATACACATTAAATTCTCTCTCTCTCTCACACACATTACAGAGATTGATATTAATTGCATGTATGTTCAGAGGTTTGGTGTCTAAATCGATGCATTTTACTTTCACTTTCTAATTTGACACATGGCTTACTTCCATACATAAATAGCTATCGTCTACGAGTGTTGCTAAACGAAATTAAAAAATGTTGTAATACATAACGTCCTATGAAATAAATATGGTATGTTTTTAGGACAGCCAAAAGCATGAAAGTATTATTTAAATCTGTATGGAAGTCATATATAAATATCGAGTCAGCGCGACACAACGTAACATGATTCATGTCAACGTCGTATGTATGTGTTCGTGTGTGTACGTGTTTGGTTACGTTGCGTATGCGTCTGTGTGCGTGCACGTCGGATGTGTGATTACGTATGAGTCTGCATTATCGTTATTTTGACTGAGCTATGTTAACTTCACACATGGAAATGTAAAAGCGTCTGAGGGCAAAGTTATGCAAGAGGTTGTTGACGAGAACCAAACACACTTGGATCAGCCAGTAGTGTTTAGGTCATCAGTACATGACGCAACGGTAGTGATAGGTCCAACAAGAATCAGATGTTTTGTATACGTTCTAGGTGAAAAACTACTGGGGATGTCTCTGACTTTAGTTGGAAATAAATAACATTACAGATATTGATATGGTACTATGAGGAGCCTATACGTGAATACTATACATCAGACTGATTGTATCCGTCATTAGCAATCTAACGTTACGACGGCAGTGTGTACGTATGCGTCTGTGTGTGTTCGCGTGTGCGTGTTTGGTTACGTTGTGTACGTGTGCGCTCGTTGCGTGTGTACGTGTGTGCGTGTTTGGTTACGTTGCGTATGTATGTGTGTGTGTGTGATTACGTTACGTATGCGTGTGCGTCTTAATGTGAACAATTTTACGTTTAAATAAAATCTGTACATACAATAAAATTATGTTTCAGTATTAATGATATAAATATTACTGTTTTATTAATTTAAAATACTGTATATATATATAACCTAGGAACTTCGCAGGTGAAGAAATTAATTTCTATTTTTCATCTGTAACGACATGCGTGTATAATTTTAATTTATTTCACTATACACCTTCGCCACCGCTGCTACCACAGTCGTCAGTAATAAAAAAAGAAGAAGAAGAAAGATCAGTTAGGAAACGCATCAGTACTCGTTCGAAACGATTAACATTAGTCCCAATGGACCACAGCATCCGTGAATTTCCGCGAATAAAAAAAAAAAAAAACGTAAAACGTTCTACTTACGTTTCATGTTAGGTTAAAAAATACAGTCCACGTACGTTTCACGTTTACGTTAGGCTAAGATGCAGTCTACTTACGTTTCACTGTTAGGTTAAAAATGCAGTCCACGTACGTTTCACGTTTACGTTAGGTTAAGATGCAGTCTACTTACGTTTCACGTTAGGTTAAAAAATGCAGTCCACGTACGTTTTTCGTTTACGTTAGGTTAAAATACAGTCTACTTACGTTTCACGTTAGGTTAAAATGCAAACACACGCACACACACACACACACACACACACACACACACGTGTTAGGTTGCAACCTAACGCGTGTGTATGTTATTTAAATAATAATTTAAATAATATACACGTGTGTGTGTGTGTGTGTGCGTGTGTTTGCATTTTAACCTAACGTGAAACGTAAGTAGACTGTATTTTAACCTAACGTAAACGAAAAACGTACGTGGACTGCATTTTTTAACCTAACGTGAAACGTAAGTAGACTGCATCTTAACCTAACGTAAACGTGAAACGTACGTGGACTGCATTTTTAACCTAACAGTGAAACGTAAGTAGACTGCATCTTAACCTAACGTAAACGTGAAACGTACGTGGACTGTATTTTTTAACCTAACATGAAACGTAAGTAGAACGTTTTACTTTTTTTTTTTTTTTTTTATTCGCGGAAATTCACGGATGCTGTGGTCCATTGGGACTGATGTTAATCGTTTCGAACGAGTACTGATGCGTTTCCTAACTGATCTTTCTTCTTCTTCTTTTTTTATTACTGACGACTGTGGTAGCAGCGGTGGCGAAGGAGTATAGTGAAATAAATTAAATTTATGCACGCATGTCGTTACAGATGAAAAATAGAAATTAATTTCTTCACCTGCGAAGTTCCTAGGTTATATATATATACAGTATTTTAAATTAATAAAACAGT
Organism: Magicicada septendecula; assembly: GCA_034769895.1. NCBI lineage: Eukaryota > Metazoa > Arthropoda > Insecta > Hemiptera > Cicadidae > Magicicada > Magicicada septendecula. The sequence continues at coordinate 79,949,752 of CM068368.1, read as the reverse complement.
AATATTTATATCATTAATACTGAAACATAATTTTATTGTATGTACAGATTTTATTTAAACGTAAAATTGTTCACATTAAGACGCACACGCATACGTAACGTAATCTCACACACACACACATACATACGCAACGTAACCAAACACGCACACACGTACACACGCAACGAGCGCACACGTACACAACGTAACCAAACACGCACACGCGAACACACACAGACGCATACGTACACACTGCCGTCGTAACGTTAGATTGCTAATGACGGATACAATCAGTCTGATGTATAGTATTCACGTATAGGCTCCTCATAGTACCATATCAATATCTGTAATGTTATTTATTTCCAACTAAAGTCAGAGACATCCCCAGTAGTTTTTCACCTAGAACGTATACAAAACATCTGATTCTTGTTGGACCTATCACTACCGTTGCGTCATGTACTGATGACCTAAACACTACTGGCTGATCCAAGTGTGTTTGGTTCTCGTCAACAACCTCTTGCATAACTTTGCCCTCAGACGCTTTTACATTTCCATGTGTGAAGTTAACATAGCTCAGTCAAAATAACGATAATGCAGACGCATACGTAATCACACATCCGACGTGCACGCACACAGACGCATACGCAACGTAACCAAACACGTACACACACGAACACATACATACGACGTTGACATGAATCATGTTACGTTGTGTCGCGCTGACTCGATATTTATATATGACTTCCATACAGATTTAAATAATACTTTCATGCTTTTGGCTGTCCTAAAAACATACCATATTTATTTCATAGGACGTTATGTATTACAACATTTTTTAATTTCGTTTAGCAACACTCGTAGACGATAGCTATTTATGTATGGAAGTAAGCCATGTGTCAAATTAGAAAGTGAAAGTAAAATGCATCGATTTAGACACCAAACCTCTGAACATACATGCAATTAATATCAATCTCTGTAATGTGTGTGAGAGAGAGAGAGAATTTAATGTGTATCAACTTTCAAACGTGTACGCTACCGCCGTATATATATATACACACAAGACGACATGTCACTATTTCTCATTTGTATGAGACACTCATCGTACAATCGACTATTGTGTATAACAACAACAACATTTAAGAGGTAAGTAAAAGATTTGCATATGTTACTAAGTAAAAAAAAAAAAAACATAATTTTATTGAATATTCAGATTTTATTTAAATTGTGCTTATAGTCGTCTATTTGATTTTTTGGTCTGTTGCCTAATGAAGCACATGTGCTTAGGTCAGTTACTGTTGTCAAGAACGGTGTTTTTGTTTGACAGATATTTTTGATGTGTTTGTAGATTTCCAATTTTAAGTGTTCTAAATACACTGTCCTGTCATTATTATTATACGAGGTTAATCTGTATTATTACATGAGTCATCAATCGTTTAACATGAACATCAATGGAGTAACTCAAGAAGCGATTACTGGGTACGTTTATGTACTATACATTTAGACAGAATTTACTGATATCACGAGTAGACCTACTTAAATACGTTCAATACAAAAAAGGATTAATTGCCCTACACCTGAGTGCTATATTTTACGAATGCGTGCGTATTTTCTACATAAGGATTAATATAATTACTCATACGTCTGATCAATAAGATCTTTTGTCAAATGTAACGAAATTTAGAAATGCATTTTCTCATAACAAAATACAACGTACCCTTTCATTTTATATTCAAACTATTCTTATCTGAAACAGAACGTTATATAGATAATACGCTGTCCTGTTTTTAAAAAAAAAAATGTATTCAGGTATTAATCTGTTTGTTTAAACGTTGATCTATGTACGTGACCATACGTACTTGTTTTCGTAATATTTGTTATAATACCTTTCCTGTTCTGGATTTATGATGTGTGTGTTGAAAGCCTTATGTATATATTTATATATAGCACATAATGTATATGATAATGAAGCAGGTACTGTTATTATTATAGGTAGATATGGACGAATACGTACATTCTTTTACAAACCGTCTGAATAGCTATTACAACATCAAACGTCGTGGGCATATTAAAATTTACGTTCCTATATACCCGCATGAGAACGTGAAATTGTCCGATCTGGCTAAAGCCGGGTTCTTTTACGAAGGCGACGGTGATGCTGTAAGATGTTGTGTCTGCAAAATAAGAATTATGGATTGGGAGGTGGGCGACAATCCCACTCAAGTCCATAAGGCATCAATGCCTACATGTAATTTCGTCCACGTATGGTTTGGGGACTCCAACGGTGTAGGATAACAGTACTTGTTAAGGTAACAAACTACTTTTAATAAACAATTTTTATCACTGTGTGTGTGTGTATGTTTGACTGTAGTGCAGATTCTAATTTACAAAGTTTTGATGAAAGGACATTAACTTATAAGGAATTCATTTCTATTTTTAATTTATTTCACTATACACCTCTGAACCTATATGTAATTATTTGTAAACTGTGTTACCTGTTGGCAAAGCTTCAGGGGATGAAAAACACCATCTGTTAAAAACAACAACAAAAATTCTTGCTGCAGGCGATAACTATTTCTGTCGACTTTCCTAATATATATTATGTAACAGTCATAATTCTGCATACAAAGCTTCAGGGGATGAAAAACATCACCTGTTAAAAACAACAACAACAAAAATTCTTACTGTGATATCTATAGTTATTGTCACTCCATACTTCAGTTTGGACGACCGTAAACGTAAGTTTATGTGTTATTATTATTGTAACGATATTAGTTCGTAATGTGTGGTTTCTTTTTTTTCAACGATAACTATTTCTAGTAGTCTGTGGGCTTGACTTTCCTAATATATATATTTTGTAACAGCGCTAATTCTGCCTGTGTGTATGTACATGCAAAGCTTCGGGCGATGAACGTGAACTTTCCTGATGACCACATCACCACCACCACCATTACTTTCACTAGTCTTCTTTGTAGTCATTGTTTAGTTCCACCTAGTTTGATACAGACGTCTTCACTTCTCATAAATAATGTCGTTTATCACAAAATTCAATGCAGTTTCTGCTATTGAGTACAACGGTGTGCAGAATTAACATTGAACAAGCAGTATCCGATTGTTAACATGGTGCATGTGGACACAAGATATGGGAAGTCTGTGCTTGTAACGTTGGAAGATGGTGAGCTACGCTATCGTGTATATCTACCTAAGAGGTATGCTTGCGTCTTTACAGATGAAGAGCTCCGTCATATAAGCCCCAGCGACCTACATCTCGTGTTTCGAGGCATGAGGAATCAAACAGTACATATGGAAATCGTACCTCGTTAAGGTAACAAACTACTTTTAATAAACAATTTTTTATCATTGTGTGTGTGCGTATGTTTGAATGTAGTGCAGATTCTAATTTACAAAGTTTTGATGAATGGATTTTTAATTTATTTCACTATACGCCTCTGAACCTATATGTAATTATTTGTAACTGCTTTACCTGTTGCAGCAAACGATAACACTAGAACGATTATATTATTATTATTCAGTGATATATACATACATACAATTTACTTATTAAACACTTCAATGATTGTAACGTCTTACAATGACTATAGCATATTTAAATCTGTTATCTGTTTATTGGCCCTACATGTACATGATTCAAACCAAACGTGTACACGTTGTATGTATGTGTATGATTACGTTGCGTTTGCGTCTGTGTGTGTGTGTGCGTGCGCGTGTGGTGTAACCCAAACGTGTGTACGTTGTATGTATGTATGTGTGTGATTACGTTACGTATGCGTGTGCGTATGTGTGTGTGCGTGTGTGTGTGCGTGCGTGCGTGCGTGTGTGTGTGTGTGTGTGTGTGTGTGTGTGTGTGTGTGTGATATTTAACATGATTTTAATGTTGTTGTTGTATTGTTATGTTGCAGGTTGCTTCTTCTACAAGTACGACACACAATTATATATAAACTTTCGAAAAATATCAATTTCTAATGTATTTATTTAATTGTGAATTTTATATTGTGAATGTTAAAATATATTTAATCATTAACAAATTATGACTTTATTTTATTTCACTCTACACCTCTGAACATGTGTACAATTAATTTATTTTGTGAACTGTTACATCAGAAGATTTGTATGAATTTCAGCCGCCGTTTTCATGTGTGTGTATAATTTTAATTTATTTCGCTATACACTACTGAACCTATGTGTGTGTGTGTAAACTGCAACCTTAAAACAGAAGTTTTGTACCAGATTGCTAAGCCGTTAACGTATGGATTTGTCATCTGTAACAACATAACAGGTAAGTAGTTCATTGACGCCAAATATATATATTTCTAACAAGGATCAATCACACTGACTGCATTATAAACTATTAATTAATTATTTAATACATTGAAAAATGAAGACGACGTTTTGACAACGAAAGAGAGATAGTGCTAAAATTATTTATTCATCACACCGACTACTCAATGTACGAGAGGGAGACAGGAGAAAGGGTATGGAACCTTGCATAGTTGAAACGTGTGAAAGTGAGAGAGAGAGAGAGAGAGAGAGAGAGAGAGAGAGAGAGAGAGAGAGAGAGAGAGAGAGAGAGAGAGAGAGAGAGAGAGAGAGAGAGAGAGAGAGGACGTTACTATTTGTTGACACAGTTGAAACAAGTGAGAGTGTGAGAGAGAGAGAGAGGACGTTAATATTTGTCGAATAAACTTTCTAATTTCATATACATGCGTGCGGTACTGACCACAGAGAGAGGAGAACAGTTTGAGCATAACGTTTGACAACGAGAGAGAGAGAGAGAGAGAGAGAGAGAGAGAGAGAGAGAGACATACACAACGTGTGAGAGAGAGAGGGAGTGAGAGGACGAATAATACAGAGGTTGGTACATCTGATCATATAGATTTAATATACATTATAACACACGACAAATTTGAACTCATGTAAAGGTTGGTACACCTAATCATATATTTTAATATACACTATAATGCCGGTGAGTATAACGTTTGACAACGAGAGAGAGAGAGAGACATACACACCGTGTGAGAGAGAGAGAGAGTAACAATTATGATCATATATAGTTTGAATTTCCCACCACAGAAGAGAAAGAAATGTTGGCAGATCTGCTCTATACACGCACACAATAATTTAAGATTGGTAACCCTGATCATATATTTTAATATATACACTATATAACACATATTTGAATTTCCTTCCCCCCACCGCAGAAAATGTTGACAACCCTGCTCATATAAAATATCTATACACTATAATAATACTACAGAGGTTGGTACACCTGATCATATAGATTTAATATACATTATAACACACGACAAATTTGAACTCCTGCAAAGGTTGGTACACCTGATCATATATTTTAATATACACTATAATACATCGAGTTGGAACCACCCCCCACCCACTGATATGAAATAAAAAAACCACCCACCCAACGCCACCCACTGATATGCAAATCAGCTTTCTTAAAAAAATAAAAAATTATATTCACGGATGCTGGTGGTCCATTGAACCTCATCCCACCAAATCAATTTAATTAAAAAAATAAAAAAAATTAAAAAAAATTTATTCGCGGAAATTCGCGGATGCTGTGGTCCATTGGGATGCTGCGGGTCCAGCGGTTCGCGGATCTTGACGCAGATCAACGAAAAAGTCGCGGATGCTGTGGTCCAAGTCGCGGATGCTGTGGTCCAGATATGGCCTGGGGGGAATTCCTTTCTGGGTTTGAATCCTCATTTTCCCCCTACTCACGTTCAGAGTTGTTGTAACTTACCGTTATGGAACATTGTTGTATCGAAACATTAGTTACCATAGTTATTCAAATTATTATCCGCGATGTAAGGATGTGGTCTACTACACGATTCTCTTGCTGATCGATGTTATAAACAGACGTTTCGGTCTCACCTCTGGAGGCCATCTTCAGTTAACGGTTTGTGGAACTACCGACGCACACATTGTCGGTCGTTTCAAAAACCGTTCACTGAAGATGGCCTTCAGGAGTGAGGCCGAACGCCTGGTTATAACATCGATCAGCAAGAGAATTGTAGTAGACCACATCCTTACATCGCGGATAATAATTTGTATATTTATGACGTCGGCCGTGAAAGCCTAAAGCCTTATCACATTCTTCAACCGTTTCACTTTTATAAAATATTTGCTATTTCATTTTCTTTATGCATTATTCCTAATGACATTCCAGGTGGCCACTCTTATTTGGTTTGTTATCCGTTTTCGTTTGTCCTTTTTCATTTCCGTTGTCGTTACCATAGTATCCATCCTATTTCCGAGGCTAATTGTGGAACTGGGAGTAAATAGTAGATTCCTCTGTACATGTTACCAATCTCGTAGTAGAGTAGAAAAATGGTGGGGCTGCCACCTTACGGCCTTTTGTCCTACCGGTTTTTCTGTTGGGGTTGTCTCCCTTAGCCGATAGGTTCCGGCTATTTGTGGGCGCCGGAAACTCGCCCCTCACCCTGTTCTTTCTGCTACATAACGTACATCCATTGCACGTCCACATCCATTGCACATAACGTACATCCAAGCACAGGAAACGAGATTCTTAAGACGAGTTAAGGGCTGTAGTCGAATAGACAGAATAAGAAATGAAACGATTAGACAAGAACTTCAGGTATTCAACTTAAGTGAAAGATAAAATTTAATAGAAACAAGTGGCAAGAACATTTAGAAAGAATGCAACAATACAGGATTCCAGTAAAAGCTAGAAAATACAAAGTCAGAGGAAGAAGAAATTTAGGTAGACCAAGGAAAAGGTGGGAACCGTAACAGGCAGAATGCCTAAAACATGAAGTTAAGAAGAAGAAGAAGAAGAAGAAGAAGAAGAAGAAGAAGAAGAAGAAGAAGAAGAAGAAGAAGAAGAAGATTGTCACTTAGATGAAAATCGACACATTTGCTGGCAGTAAGGAACAATAAATCGAAGTGAATCGCATGAGGCTTATAGACAGTAAGGTAATGTGGACCGCGACCTGCTCTTACTGATTATCGAATAGTAGTGAATCAGCATCTGTACGGTTACACCGTAATGTTTGTGACACCAAAGTGAAATGCGATGTAATTGGCAAATATCGTGACGAAATTGTAAACAATATTATTTCATAACAATAAATAACAGTACTTTCATAACAAGTACGCAGGAATTATTCCCGAATTGGAAACAATTCTGTCTAACCGATCATATCTTCAGGGAATGAGACTGACTTCACTGTAAAACAATTTCAGAGAGACAATATTTTGGTCGGTATTTCGAATTATGATGAAATAATATCAACCGAAATATTGAACACTGATTTCGACCGTAGTAAATTAAAGAAACAATTGTATTTCTGAAGACCTTTAAAAAAAATTACACGTTTTTGTGTACAAGTGGCATCACGAAAGCGATCATTGTAGCAGAAATACTGACTGCATTGTTTTTAAAACCTGTGTTATGTTATGTAATATCAGTGTTATACAGACTTGAAGAATCGTGATGAAAAACAATTACATACCTGTAAAAGCGTACGTGTAAACGAAAGTGAGACAGAGTGGAAGGGGGAGAGAGAGAGAGAGAGAGAGAGTAACAAAGCACCGATTATGTTTTCGCCAGATACTTCATTGTCGAATACAGTGTTTCTAAATAACGTAACAACGTACTGATGTAAGGACATTAGAGAGGAGCGGTATGAAAGAAATAGCGAAAACATTTCACTTCTGTGAAGCCAGGAATTCTTTGTATTGGCGGGACAGCGCTTGTAGTGAATGTAACAGATTCAACTTAGAAATTGTTACTGATTGTAACCTTAAATTATATACCGGTACTCGTTTGGTGTTTATGATTTCATACCCATTATTATTATTATTATTATATTGTTGTTGTTATCATGCTTCTTCTTCTTCTTCTTCTTCTTCTTCTTCCCACTTTCTTCTTCTTTTTCTCATTTCCTTCTTCTTCTTTCGTTCTAGAATTACGCAGTATAACTTGTTCCGGTTTGCTTCTACTTCTTCCTAATATTCTTCTTAAAATGAATCATTTTTATTATTATTAATATTGTTACGATAAGCGTAGCGAACAACCCAGAACATTCTCCACTCTTCCCCCCGTCGATTGTGGCAGGTGTTGCTCAGTCAAGGCTGCTCTCAAGTGGGTTCTAGTGTATTCAAGAACACTTGAGATACGCATTAAGCCAGCATGGAGTAAGGAGGGAAAGCTGTACTGGATCTCTGCGCGGCCTATATAAAGCCATAGCAGCCGGCTTGTAAGTTCAGTTACGTGAGCAATTTTTTTTAGCGCGGATCGAGTGTTTGTCGAAGTGAAGAATTATTGTGTTAATAATTGTTTGGAACTCTATCGGTGGACATTATTGTTGCGTGTGAACAATTTTTATTTGATTTGTTGTAAGAGACTATCTTATTGATTACAAACTGTTTAATTGTGATAATTAAAGCTGATGATTAGTGACTTAATTGGTGTCTTGTTTTTGTTTTCCACTGTACCATACGACGATCAGTTAGACCGTCGTAACACATATTTCCAATAAGACAAGGATAAAGATAAAACAGACATTAAAATATTTGTGAAACAGGTTTATGTGTTTCACAATTGCCTCTGCAAGTCTATTATGTAAACCTTTATATTTTCAGACTTTCCTTCTTCTTCTTCTTCTTCCTCTGGCGTTACAACTCTGCGTGGGCTTTGAGCTCCTGTACTATAGGCAACCGCTTACAAGCTATTCTGGACAATTATTTCTTCTCCAGAATGCCTATCATCCTCAAGTCTTCCTCGACATCCACCAGTCTCCTGTTTCTTGGACTTCCTTTCTGATTTCAAAATGTTAACACACGGTTATCGTTTCGGCGATTATAACCATGAACGTGATCTGGCCTTCTTATTATTTGGGATTTTATGAATCTAACTATACCTTCATTATTCGTTAAGGCACTTAACTTGAAGTTCATCCTAACCGACGAAGACCGTTCCTGTTCTTGGAGTGGCCAAATATTTTGCTCAGCATTTTCCGTCAGAAGATTATTAAATCTTCTTCGTCTCATTCACTTGGTGCCCACCATGTTCCACTGTCGTAAGTTACGACTGGTATTATGAAAGTTCATTACGATTTTAATTAAAAATTAAATGACTTAATCTTTCAGATGTTAAAAGTGGCTATTTAGTAAAGAAACAGCTAGTCCTTCCGAACCCGTTTACAATTTCAGACACTGGGCCAAGGTATTTTCTACCTCAGTTGAATTTTTGTTATAAATTACATTTTAGTACAAATTATTGTCTTTAAGTTATCGTTTTGTGTAAGTTATAATTTTTGTATCCGTTATTGTTTTTGGAAGTCATTATGTTGTATAAGTTAGTATTGTAATTTTTGTTGGAAGTTTACTGTAAACTATTGTCTTCTACAAGTTATTACTGATTGTAAGCTATTATTCTGTTTTATATTCATGGTGATTGGTGTCCAAGTCGTGTGTATGAATAAAATTAAATTTTAAATTCATTAATTTTATCCATCCTGTGACTTCGTCTTGTGTTAATTACAACGCATTTTGAGGTTTATGTCTCATCATCAGGTGTAATTGCTCCATAGAGTTCGTAAAAAAAGAAAACAATATGAAACGCAGATCGATGTTGCATACATAAAACACACAATATAGTTCTTGGATTTTGTTGTACATGACATGTCCGATGTTTTCAGTGACTATATAACATAATTCTGACGCGGAATATAATTATATTAGACAAAAATTATTAAATTTTTACCTTGCTGCCTGAACTAGCTTTCGCTGGTTATGAGCTTATCAGAGGCTGCAATTAGGAACGCTATCCATCCTGCTTTTGGTGACGGCGTCGTCGTTTGAAAGATCGTTGTGTGTGTTGTGTAATATGGTCAAACAGTATGTGTGATTCAAATTGTGTCTGTTCGTTTAGGATGTTGTTTCTGTGTGTTTTTATATGGATGTATATTTCTAGTTGAGGTTTATGTCTCATCATCAGGTGTAATTGCTCCATTGCTCCATAGAGTTCGTAAAAAACGTAAAAAAAGAAAATATGAAACGCAGATCGATGTTGCATACATAAAACACACAATATAGTTCTTGGATTTTGTTGTACATGACATGTCCGATGTTTTCAGTGACTATATAACATAATTCTGACGCGGATAACTTCAAGAGCGTCTAGTTTTTGGCCTTTTGTGCGTACGTGTAGGATTTTCATGATGTTTTTAATGCTTGTATATGCGAGGTCTGTCTCAATGAGATGGTTTGGAAAGATGGGTTCAGTGCTAGAGTGTAATGCTTTTGAACTAGACACTCTTTAAAGCTGAAGTCTGATAAAGCTAGAAACGAGCGAAAGGTGGTTTAGACAATGAGATAACAATTTAATAATTTTTATCGAAAATAATTAATTGTGTTGCGCGTCAGAATTATTTTATATAGTTAGTAATACAGTTCTATATGTACATTATATGTCACACACTCACCGACGATTCTATACGCATTCCGCGTGTGTGTTTTATGTATGGGACATTGAACTGTGATAATACCTGATGGTAAAGCGATTACACCTGATAATAGAGTATATTTTTCGAAACTCGTAATTAATAAAAACCGAAGACACAGGATGGATATAATAGGTAAATTTAATTTTAATTTTTTAATTAAATTCATTTTTTTATTTTAAATTTAATTTTGTTTCATTATTTTGTGTCAATTATTATTTAGTGCACAATTTTGTTTACGTTAACTGTCTCGTGTAAATATTAATTTTTTAAATTATTGTTTTGTGCAAGTTGTTATTATAGTTATTGTTGTCGTTATTTCATTGTTTAGTTACGGTTTTTGTCTATGTTATTATTTTTACTTCCATATTCCTTAAGGAATGGAAGTATGGTGATGGCAAAAAAAATCGTGTTCGAGATTATTGCAGATTCTGATTCTACTACACTCAAAACATGAAAAAAAGTCGTTTTCCGAAAAGTGTCTGTGTGTGTGTCTGTCTGTCTGTCTGTCTGTGTGTCTGTCTGTCTGTCTGTCTATAGATTTTTTTTCTATGGCAAACGATAACTGCCGCAAATTCAAACAGAATCAAATAATTTTTTGCATGCAGCCCGGATTTGCAGAGTACTCGCGACCTATTGTTTTTGGTGAAGATCGGTTGAGGGAAAGGGGTAGTTTACCTGCAACGGTTTTTTTTTAGCAAGGGTAATTTTGTTTGTTTGGCAAACGATAACAGCCGCAAATTCAAACAGAATCAAATAATGTTTCGCATACAGCCCTGAATTGTAGAGTTCTCAAGATCTGTTGATTTTGGTGAAGATCGGTTAAGGGAAAGGGGTAGTTTACCTGTAACGTTTTATGTTTTAACAAGGGTATTTCCTATGGCAAACGATAACAGCCGCAAATTCAAACAGAATCAAAAGATTATTTGCATACAGCCCTAAATTGTAGAGTTCTCAAGACCTATTGTTTTTGGTGAAGTTCGGTTGAGGGAAAGGGGTAGTTTACCTGCAACGTTTTTTTAACAAGGGTATTTTCTATGGCAAACGATAACAGCCGCAAATTCAAACAGAATCAAATAATGTTTTGCATACAGCCCTGATTTGTAGAGTACTCAAGACCTATTGTTTTTGGTGAAGATCGGTTAAGGGGAAGGGGTAGTTTACCTGCAACGTTTTTTTATCAAGCGTATTTTCTATGGCAAACGATAACAGCCGCAAATTCAAACAGAAACAAATAATTGTTTGCATACGTCCCTGAATTGTAGAGGTCTCAATGACTTTCGATTTTGGTGAAGATCGGTTAAGGGGAAGGGGTAGTTTACCTGCAACCTTTTACGTTTTAACAAGAGTAAAGTACTTGAAAATTTATTTAAACTTTTTGAAACAATGGTAATTGTTAAAAATAAAATAATTGTTGTTGCCAGGCAATAAAATTATAATTTTTTCATTTTAATGTAATATAATATTTTTCATTTAATACAGCAATAAAAAGGCAGGTAAGACACAGCCTGGCTGTTTGGCTGAAAATGATTTTAAATATAAATCTTAGAATATGGAAGTCATGTATGGTTCTCCATACCGATATTTTCTATGACGAACGATAACTGCCGCATATTCAAACAGAATCAAATAATTTTTTGCATACGTCCCTGAATTGTAGAGAACTCAAGGCCTTTTGATTTTGGTGAAGATCGGTTAAGGGGAAGGGGTAGTTTACCTGCAACCTTTTACGTTTTAACACAGTAAAGTACTTGAAAATTCATTTAAACTTTTTCAAACAATGGTAATTGTTAAAAATAAAATAATTTTGTTGCCAGAAAATAAAATTATAATTTTTTCATTTTAATGTAAATCATGTATGAGAAAATTTATCGTTCGTGGCAGGCAAGCATATCTCAGTTATGTAATGTTTACGTTTCAATTTTATTATTATGACTACCGCAATAAAAAGGCAGGGAACACACACACACACACACACACACACACACACACACACACACACACACACACACACACAATTCGCGTTATTTCTGGCCTCATTCATGTTTATTTTCTTACATTTGCACGCTTTTTAAATGGAAAGTGCCGAACCCATACCAACATAACGCGTGCAAGCCGAAAAAGTGTCCAGCGTGGATAGCGATTTGCTTCCTGTGGATCGCTGGGCAGTGTAACTGCACGTATTTACAGAGGAACGATTCATAGACAGACTTTTCGTCTTTAGGGAATGAACCCTCTGCAAGATGCTGAGGGTCCATGAGTGACTTCGGGGCGCTCCTTCTTATCCGCGTGTTTATTCTGTGAAACGTACACTGTAGATTCGCAGCTTTACTCTAAGCAACGCTCAATAGGAAATGTTGAAAATTTTTGTCCACGGTGTACCCTCATACACACTAAACCTGCTCTGATGTTTTAATTACGGACATCATAATATTAAAACTTTGGAAACTTGAGCACCACTTAATGGAGATCAATCATTAACTTATACAAGCCATTAATTTTATGCATATTTTTTATATATATGTGTACAACGTTATCGGCAACAAAGAAGTAGTTTTTGTTAAAATTCCTTCCCGGGATATTTGGCCGTAGTCCAATGTTTTCTACAAAACCAGACGTTTCGGCAATGCCATCGACTTCCATCATCAGTGAAAATCGAGTGCGATAACGTGAGGTGGTATACGTTAGTGACCACAGTACTGTGGTTAAGGCTGAAGCAGTAAGTAGAAAGAAGTAGTTTCTATGGTAATATTTCATTTCGAAAATGATTTTAAATATAAATCTTAGAATATGGAAGTCATGTATGCTTCTCCATACCGATTTTTAACATTGAAAATGTTTATAAGGACGTGTCGCACATTTGCGGCCGATCGCTGGTGCGTTATCGAAAATGGGAACCGGTGAGTTTCCATAGAAACTACTTCTTTGTTGTCAATAACGTAGTACACATATAAAACTTCGTTTATGAATGCGACTACATTTAACTTATAATCTGTACATTGGTAAATGAAGAATTAATTCATTGATTGGTGAATGAACATAAATATATATATATTTTTTAGATTTACTGAAGCATTTTCAATGCCCTTCTCTGTGCATTGCATTTGTGCAATGCCTGTAAATTTTTTGTCTACATGGCTTTAGTATAATGACACACTTCCAATAAATAATCTTTAGAAAACTGTCTAAATTTTACTACTGATAACCACTAACTAAAACCAGCAGGTAAAGTCACAAGTGAAACGAGCAAATATTACCGCGCACGAAAATCGTAGCGGAACTTCATGTGTTCCAAGCAGTGGCGTACGCAGGGGGCTCAGGGGGCTCAAGCCCCCCCCCCAACCGCAAAAATTTAATATGCACTTCCTTAATTTACTTAGGCCTCGTTTAAAATTACAAAATTGCATATTTCGGCCGATTTGGACGGGGATATAGGCCTAAATACTAACAAAATAAGTACAGTAGTTTATAATAACAATTATTACTTCAGTTATAATTTATAGTTCACTGAGCGGTGTATTACGCTGAGTGTAACGTTCAGTAAGCTACCTGTTTTCTCTCTCTCACTTTCTCGCTCTCATTTGACGGCGCGGCCACACGCACGCCACACCGGCCACCGGCAACTACTACCAGTGAACCCTAAGAATTTTTACTTAAGTATTAAATAATGTTTTTATGAAACTTCAATAAGTACATAAACCTTTTTTATAAAAGTATTATTTAATACGTAAGTTAAATTCAGCACTTTTTTATATCAGCCGATAAATAAAACGAAAATGTTAATAATGTTCCTAATTTCATATCTTGAATAATGGTGCTGTAATAATGAAAAAAAATTACTTTAAAAAATTTTTACATTTGTACGAAATTTTTGGATAATTTTTTTACTTAAAAAGAAAAATAGACTCGTTATATATATTATTATAAAATAATTAATTTCTAGATATAATAATATATTATTTAAAATGTATCGTATTTTCCGAACGTATAAACATAACTAACCTGCTTACCAAATCCTGCACGCCTGCCTGCGGCGTGCAGGCCCTTCGAAGCATGCACGCACTCCACAGCATGCGTGCAAAATTTCGAGTTTTCATGCCTGTGGCGTGCGAACAGAAATTCCCTGCACGAGCGCCACGGGTGAGAGGTGGTCTCTACAAGCTTTCATATATTCGTCTATTTTCCGCAGCGAACGGAAGTAGTCGTTCAGGTGATAGTTACACACTACTCTTACACACGTTGCTGTCATTGTCCGCCATTGTCGCGTTTGTGTTTGTTTAGCAGTACGGTGTTTATTAAATCCGCCGTTTTTGTAGTTTTATTAGTGATTATTTGATTGTTTGTTGCGTCAAAGATGAAGACTAATAAGTCCAAACTTGATGACAAGACAAAAGTACCAAAAAGGAAAGTCAGCACTTTGGATTTCTTTGTAACAAAAACTAAATTAGCGAAGTGTGGTAGTGTAGCAGAAAGGCCTAAATGTTCTTTGTCAACTTCTACATCGTCTCAGCAAGATACTTGTGTTAGTGAGGCTTGTGGCAATGACAACAATGTTTCCGGGCTTGTTTCTGAATTCTCTGACAATAGTGAAACTATAAATTCTGGCTGTTCTGACACAAATGTTCTTTCACAGAAAGAGTCTTCATTATTACTGTACAATAGCAGACATTAGTAATTTATTATTACAATATAAATCTCAAATTGATGGTAACCTGAATATGGCGTCCTTTGTAAAAATTACACTGAAAGTATGGCTGACCACAAATTTCCTGCAAAATAATGTAAAGTACCGTTTACCAAATGGTAAAAGCTTAAGAGCATGATAATGTCTTTCAGCCGCCAGCTAAACGCAACATTATTATGGTTACTGACTGACTGATTGGTTACATACCTATCTACAGCTATGCAGTGTTGTTTGCTTGTTAGGTCTTTAATCTGCGACGGACGTTAGCACGTTAGCGGTCGCGGTTTTAGTTAACGATTCCCGGCTGGTAAATGATGACGTCATGCAGCGTGATGCGTTACAGAAATTTTCAAATGACCCCCAGCCATAAGACATTATCATGTCAAAAGAAGGTGCAATTATGTGATCATTCCAGTATTCTTGTTATCACATATCAATCACATAGAGCAAATGCTGGCCAGGAATTGGACGTGAAACAACACTACAAGCTAAATTTATATATTCCTTTTTGTTGATCACTGGGTTTTTGAGTTAGAAACCCGTTTCGGACCTGAGTTTGATAAAATTTGTCATCTTCAAGTATTTATACCTCCTTTCATCATTAAGGCTACTACTCAAGAGATCAAGAAGTCTGTTGCCTCTATCATTTACCCTGACATTTACAAGATGGAAGTTAAACTTGAGGCAGAAATATAGAAGCAAAAGTGGGTAGATGAAGCAGATATAAATGTTCCAACGCAGCTTTGTGTTCTCTGCAAGCTTGCAATCCTGATATATTTCCCAACGTCCGAAAATTTTTAGAAGTACTGTGTGTACTACCAGTGACGTTAGCTAATCCAGAACGCTCCTGCTCTATTCTGAGGTGGTTGAAGACGTGGCTGAGGTCTACAACATCGGAGACAAGGCTTAATGGGCTAGCTTCGGTCAATATTCACAGGGAAATCGACATCTCTCCTGAAGATGTTGCTGAGCTGTTTGCCAATAAAAGAAATAGGAGAATGGACTTGGCTTTTTAAATTACAAATTGCTTGGTTTGGACACAAATATTGTAAATTAATAGTTGATTCTTATTTACTGTATATTGTTTCTTTTTCATTTTTCAAATACTGCTGTTAATTTTGTAAGAATTCAGCTAATATGCACTTGTGTAATTTTTCATTAATAAAGTATTAGTAAAATAGTAGTATAACAGTAAGAAATATAACAGTTTAATGAAAAAATGTTTTTTGTATTGACACAATTAGTTATTAGCAAGTCATTTTGAAATACATAGTTGTTAAGATACCAACGTTGCAAAACTTTACTCCCAGTAGGTACTACTGACATTAATGTACAATATTATAGTATAATTGAAGTAAAATGAATCTGTTGATAAATATTACAATAAACATAAGAATCTATTAAAAATATTTAGTTTTTGAAAGGAAAAAGTATTGTTTTTAAAATTACTGATTAAAAAATAGAATGAGACATAAGTCCCCCAATCACGAATAATACATTTTTAATAAAGAAAATGTGAACCCTACTAAAATAATATGCCTACTAATAAATTTTAACCATTAACTGGGATGTGTACTCTATCTTATACTCAGGGCCGGCCTAAGGCGTGTGCGACGTGTGCGGTCGCACACATGCGATTTTGGGAGGGGCGCCGAAATGAGAAAAAATATAAAAAAATAATATGGTAAAAATTTAAATTTTTATGTAATTTTGAATGCAAATTAGAAGAATTAGTACTAGAAGAAGTCATTTAAAAAAATAAAAATAATGAAAAGGTACTAAATACTTTACTTTAATATTTACTATTTATTACTATTTATTAGTTTTAGTTTTTGGTTTTTAATCCCTTTAAAATGCCAACTTCAGTTATTAAGTTCCGACAAATTTCAGTTATAGACCACCCATACCATTTTTTGGAGGGTTTTCTATACCCATTTTCATTGTAAGGGGCGCCAAAACTCATTTTTGCACACACAGCATTTTGCTCTTAGGCCGGCCCTGCTTATACTATAGGTTGTAGAAGAGGCTAATATATGGACTGCTATGGTTCAAGCCCACCCCAGACCGATTTCTGCGTACGCCACTGGTTCCAGGCAATGGTGAAGAAAACCGGCAACGGACGGCGATTTCCACGGCGCTGATTGGACGAATCCATGCGAGCTTCACGCGCTTACGTCACGGAAAATCCCATTCCATTTTAAAACAAACTGTAGCGAGCAATGCAACGAAAGAGCAAGCCGTGGTGGTAATGTAAGAGCGCTTGGTAAAGTTTCGCAGTAACGGTTCCGAATTATTCTGGCGACTTTCATGCTTTCGATTTAATGCTAAGTTAATCCCGACTATCACTCTGTTTTATCTTACATCAATGTAATATTACATAAATCAAACGTGGCCATTGAAAGCACATACAAAGCGCAAGAAAAAATTGATACCAGCTTAATGGAGGAAGGCAAACTAAACTTCAATGTTCAGCAGACTACGCGACTTCGGCTAACACGCCACTTCACCGTATGCATAATTAAAAAAACCGAGTAGGTTTCCCTATTTGGAATAAGAATTCGTCATGGAATTCCGCTGGCAACTAACCAGTTATCTTCTCTTTGACCATTCAGCATTTTCCGTCTCTTTTTGTGTACCGTAATACTTCTTTACGTAATCTATCGTTACCCGTCCTTTCTACGGTGTTCTTAATGTTGCATTTGGTCCTCTATCTTTTATACATATTTAAAAGCATGCATTTTTTTAATTCGGTGTCAAACCGTACCACGACGTTGTACGATGCCTAACCTCCATTGTTGTCCGTCATTGCAGTTTTCATCGTTTAGTCCTCTATCGCTCATTGATCTTCTTATGCCCTCTATCCACATTTTCTTGGGTCTTCCTTTCTTTCTGTGCTCTCTAGGTATCCGTCTCATTGTTTTCTCTGGTAGTAGGTCTTGTCCCATTCTCTGTACGTGACCGTACCAGATTAGTTGTTTTTCTTCAACTCAGTGGATGATTGTCTTTTGTACGGCCATTTCTTCTTTGATCGTTTCATTTCGTATTCGCTCTAGCCTTGAAGTTCTAGCAGCTCGTCTCAAAGCATCCGTTTCTGTAGCTTCTAACTTTCTTTTTACCTGTTCCTTTATTCTCCATGTTTCGGATCCGTACATCAACGTGCTTTTAATCGTACTATCGTATATTCTTTTCTTCCTTTTTTCCAATTTCTATGCTCCATAGAATCACATTAAATGATCTAATTATTTGTTTTGCTTTGTTTATTCGTGATTTTATTTGAACATCATCTGTTCCCTGTAACGGAAAATTTGATCTATTTAAAATTTTAATAAATAAGCTATGCTGAAAATAGAAAGAAGGGTGTGTCTGAGAAAGCAGGGAGGCATTTAGACGCTATAAAGCGAGGCGGCAATAAGTGAAACGAGAGTTACTTGCTAAAAGCTTGATAATGCATGTACTGTATGCTAAGGCACGATTTGGGACACTACTGTCATAAAATGTATTATGTTTCAGATAGTAAGGGTGTTTACCAAACGTTGTAAAACCTAAGTGCATATAACAATAGCTGTCGTGGGAAAGCGATTTTGTGGTGTGAGAGAGATAGCGATAGACGCTAGTTTCTGTAAACACGTGTACACGGAAAAACGTTGGGCGAATAAGAAAAAGCGTCATACGTTGCGCGGGAAGTTTTAGTTAAGCAGATTGGTTGAATTCGTATTTAGCGGTAGTTTGTACCTATAGGAGCGTTTTGTTGTAGTTCGTAAGTAAGGGAAACTTGAGGCATGTATATATTGTGAACTTAGAGGAAATAAGGGCAGTCTTCTTAATATCGGCGGAATTATACGAAGAGACTCGTGTACGTTGTTTTATATATATATTTAATAATTAACAGAAAGAGTCAGTAAATTTCTCAGAAATAACAAAGTACGGGAACGCGATAATTATTAATATTAAAGTTATAAAGCAAGTTTCATAAATCATAATAATTCAAAGAGTGTATAAGCGAAGTTATAATAAACAATAATAAATAATAAATACATACGAAGTTCTGTTAATTCTATACGTGGCGGTAAATCGCGGAAGGAGGCGTAGGAGTTCGAAGGAAAGTTACGACGGTATCAATTAGTCGGGCCAAACGCGACGTGAAGTGAGTTAAATGCACTTAAGTTATATTCTGTCATCTTTGTGTCCAGTATGTAATTATACAACATAGTTATAGGTATAATCCAAATGTTAGTGTAGTGCACTTGTGATAAAGTGAATTGTGCAAGTTTAACCAGAATCAACACGACGACGGCTGCTGACGAATCACCGATCTACAATAGCTTCAGGACCACGCACTTTGGAAGGATTTATGCAAGTAAAGAATAATGAACATTTAAATTCTATGTTTTTGATAAATAACATATGTTGTAGTCAACATAGTGGCTCAATCTGTCATAAAGGACTCACTGCTAGTTAATCATATTAAATTTGTTCTATAAGTAATTCAATTCAAATAAGAAATTTTTAATTTTGTAATGTATAAATACAAATTGTCATTAAAGTGATTAACATACTTTAATTTGTGTTTATTATTACTGGCGCCCTGAGGTAAATCAAGAGTCGGTACACTGGAATAAGTACCATAAACTATTATATAAATTATTATATATCATATTTGATCAAGATAGTTTGTGATCTTATTTTTCACATGCTCATAGGCCAACATAATTTTCAAATTAATAATTTTAACTCTTTTACAAAGGCCTAGCAAGAAGTGTATTACATCCCTCTTCATTCAAGTTTATTCCTAAGTATTTGTATCTGTTGCATTTTTTTGTACGTTCGTTGTTTTCTAAGATTAAATCTGTTGTTTCTTCTAAAAGCATGGATGCAGCTTTTAAATGTTATTATTTTTAAATATATCAGTACTTGTGAATTCTCTAACCTCCTTAGAAGTTTTATGTTGACAGCTGTACATTTTATTGTGGACAAGATTTACATTCCACTACCGTATACGGGGACAATTGTTTTATAAAACTTAATCTTTATAGTTAGTTTCGTCTGTTTGTATTAGCGTTCTATAAACGATTCCACAAGTCATCCGATATCTTACCGAATCATCTTACTTTCATTCTTCTCTCTTATTATCCATCGTTCTTTCTTTCTAACCTGACTACATTCCCGACTAATTAATGCGTTCTACTTGCTCCGGTGTGTCATTAATTATTTATAACTATCTTGGATCTGACAGTCCCGTACCTGTAAATGCCTTAACATTAGTCTTAACGCAGGTCATCTTAATGTTATACTTGTTACTTTGTACAGTTTGTAGATCGATCGTTGTAATTCATCTTCGTCTGTTCTGACTGGAATTCACGTAAACACTTTCACAGTAAATCGAACGCGATACAGAATCGCCACCGCAGAGTCGGTGAAAATGTAAACAAAATGGCGATTCGGTAACTCTCGTTTTAAACGTTGTGCAGGCTGAGTTTTCCTTAACACTAAACGTTTTTCTCAATCTGTGATACGGCAGCCTTAGTGGCTTCCCCGAGACCAGTGTTCCCAGGTCAATCGAAAACGTCTTTTCCCCACATAGCTACTGCAAATTTCCCACTTTGGCATAAAAATCCCCTCTGTCACAAAAATGTGCGCTCCATACAAATAGAAAATCGTAATATTTTAAACGTTATACTATACGAGATTAAGATAAATACTAAAAGACTTAATATTAATATTTAATAAATATTAAAAGGAACACGCCTCAAATTCTACAAGGTGATGGCTCTTCCCACACTTTTTTATGGGTCTGAGAATTGTACTTTAACTAAAGGCAGGGTATGATCATAGGAGAAACACAGACATACGGCAAGAACGGAATATTATGAGTATAATCTACAGGATCGCCCAGTGTCGGCTGAATTGGTGGGAACATCTTTGCCGAATGGATGACTGCCCCATCTCCAAACAAATATGGAACTATAGGCCGAGTGGACGGAGAGGTGTGGGACGTCCGAGTAAGCGCTGGAGTGACCAGCTCTAATGTTTGCCTGTTTGAGACCGGAACAAACCATTATTGGTTTAAACCGTGAAGATGATGATGATGAAAAGACTTTCTTAAGTATGATAAAAAAAGTATTAACGTGCTGGGACAACCTGAGTAATTTTCTTACATTTACTTCATTATACGCGTATTATAACGTACTATATTTACACAATTTTCCGGTTATTTAATTCAGGAAAATAATTGACAGTCCATTACATTTATTATACGTTTATATACATACAGTGTTTGTCCATCATTGTACCATTTACAGAGAAATCAAAATAATGTTTATTTTGTTTGCCAAGGACATTTTTTGTATGTAATAGGCCGTAAAGTGTTTCATCAGCCCTAATTTATTTGATTTTGCTTGTGTTGAGGTTAAAAACACTAAACCTCCCTCCACATAATCACATAATCACTACTATGTGGTAAATATATATCATACCGATATCTGATATATCGGCTTCAAAGCATATGAAGTAAGAAAAGCTCAAGTACCGTCCCCTTTTTTTGCGTTTTTCACTTCTCTCCAATAACTTAACAAACTTTCATCAGCAAATATTTGTATCCCTAAGGAATCTCCAATCCCTCGTTACGTCTACAATGTCTATTTAAATGCTTTTTTTTCCAGAGCCCGCTGCTGTTGAAGCCAATGACTGAATGTCTTTAATTTGTTCCGTCAAAAAATTTCAAATGTTCAAGACCTTGGACACAGTCACTATTGAAAGGAAATCCCTACCAACTTCCCACATCGTATTTTTTGCCTTCAAATTTCGCTACTAAGAGGAAAAATTCCCACACCTGGCATCCCTGACTGGGACACTCAGAGCGACCAAAGTCAGGAAACTGGATATGACTCGTTAAAGGATGGGTGAAATATTTAGTGTTAAACAAAGTTACAAGCTGTTAAATCGAGAAACAGTGTTGGTCGTATTAATAAACCGCAGAATTTTGAGAGGAGCTGAAGGCTGTGTTACGTCAAAGTGTCTGTGGACCTCTAACTTCCTATTAACAAAAACAAAGAGGAAATAAAAACAAAGGTTTAAAAAAAAAACACAAGCACTTGGTAGTTTTACAATTTGTTCTTAACCTCTGAAAATTGTTTCAGCCTGTTAGGCTGAAAATTGTCTAAGAGATGCTAAGAACAACTTAATACAAAGAATGTGTAAGGTGGTGAACATGTTTAAATTTATGTTTTAAAAAAGTTTCAAATTTATAACAATATGTCGATGAAATATAGTAAAAAAAAGTTACAAGAGGAAGAAAGAGACCTATTTTATTTGTTAATCTGTTCCAGAAGTTAATCTATTACATAATTCTATTGTTTAGAATGAAAGGTTACGTGTGTGAATATATTTAAGAAATGTAATATATTCATATAATACATCGGAGACACAAAATAGAGGAGATTTTTAATAAAATAAGATGTAGTTGGATTGCTTTCAGAAAAATTATAATTTTTATGAACAAACCGCCTTGGTGTTTAAAAACGAAGTTTTGAATACACGTGTGCTTTTGGATAACTTTTGGGTTTTAAAAGTCCGCAGCATGGAAAACCCCATGTAAAACTTATTCCTATTATACTTAGTTTTACAATCCTTGACCTTCCCTATACTAGCTCCTCCATCCCTCCACCATATATATATACCCCATATACGTGTCAATATAAACACCCTTAACTCATGTTCACCCTCCCACATATTCTTTGTATTTAGTTGTTTTTAGCAGCGCTTTGAGAATAGCCTAATAGGCTGAAACAATTGTCAGATGTTATGAATAAATTGTGAAACTACAAAAGTGTTTGTGTATTTAAAACCTTTGTAGTAATCTGTTTCACCAAGTGCCCAATATTGCGATCAATATTGCGAAAAGAGGAAATAGAAGAAGTTATTCGAAGTTTGTAGACGATAACTGACGTTACAAAAACATTGGTGCAATAACGGATCGAGATTAGTCTCATCACACCTTTGACTTGTGAACGAACAAAATATTCATGGGTACTTCACGCAAATTAAATTACGGTCGAATGCGTTGAATGAGACACGAACGAATGTAATTATTTACGTTTAAACACAAACGCAAACCATTTAAGACATTTTAAAAACTTTATTTATGTATTAAAAATTGTAAAAATTTTTTAATGCGTAATTTCAAGCAATGCTGATTAAAAAGTTAGAAAATTAAAGGAAAGCCGTGGCGCAATTATTTTTAAATTCTTTAAAGCTGTTGCGTACTTTTTTCTGTTTTTCCATTTCGTCAATATAAAATCTTGTTAACTAATCAAATCAAAGATAAAAAACAGATAATCAATGATAACATTTCTTTTGAATTTTTACGAGTATATTGAGTGGTAGGTATATGAAAAGGCTCTAAGAAATCAAAGGCCAAATGTTAAAAAAGTCAAACTGTTAGAAGTGAAATAAACCAGCATGTAACTGAAATGAGATATGAATGGGATTGAGTCTTCAGCCTTACGAGTAGGCCTGCAGATGTTCTCTTCTAACATAACCCTTATGTGATCATCCATCTAGATTTTGTATTCATACTTATGATGCTCAGAGGCGTATTTATGGGGGGACGACGGGACACGAACCCTTACAGGGTCAAAACAGTAGACGAATTTCGTTAATCTTTTACTTTTTACGCTGTTTTATTATTTTTCCAGTACGCCAATGTAGTAGTAATTCTTTTTAAACATGAAATTGGTTTATTACACAGCATTTTTGTATTCATTTGAAATAAGAAATACAATTTAAAAAATTAAAGAAAACTAAAAACTTGTTTTCGTGATTTTCACTCGTCAATTTATTTAATAAATAATACACCACTATGACGAGTGAAAATCACGAAAACAAGTTTTTAGTTTTCTTTAATTTTTTAAATTATAATGGATTTTCATCAAGTAAAGGCCTCCAGTATTAATTATAATAAGAAATACAGGGAATTCAATTCAGTCAATTAGAATCTTCTAAACAATGTTTCAATAACGTGTATTTTTATATTGTTATTATCGTTTACTTTAATGGGATGGACGCCAGGATGTTATTACACGTTTTTCAACCACTTTAAAGATAGTAATGTTGATTAGTATTAACTTACTTTTTCTTTTGTATGAAGGCGACTCGACCGGACCCCCCACCCCAAGACCAAATTCTGGATACACCACTGATGAGCTTATCTTTAAAATAGAATCCACGATACTTCGTAGGCTTACACGGCCGGAGTCGATGTTGTTAAAATTCATTCCCGGACTGTTTGGCCGTGGTCCATTGTTTTCAACAAAAACAGACATTTCAACAGTACCATCGACTGCCATCATCATTGTAAATTCGAGCTTTGCTAACATACTAACTTCTACCTTAGCTACAGTACTAACTTGTAGCATTAACCACAGTACTGTGATCACTAACGTCTACAGCCCTACGTTAGCAAAGCTCGAATTTACACTGATGATAGCGGTCGATGGTACTGTCGAAACGTTTGTTTTTGTTGAAACAAATGGGCCACGACCAAACAGCCCGGTGATGAATTTTAACAACAGAATCCACGATGTTTTAATCGCATGATCGTACCTTCGAAAAGGATGTGAAAGAGAATTAAAGAAAATGATGACGCTCTTTCTTCAGGAGTACTTTTAAAACATATCTGTTAAATTGTCTATAGGTTGTGGTAGAAAAAAATATGTGTGTGTACCAGAGTACACAGGTAAGAAGTGAAACTTCTTTATGACATATCATTTTTCTACTATTTACAACTTCACAGAAATTGGGTAGATAAAGCTTAAGAAAAAAAATTTTTTCCGTATTAAATTAAAGCTATTTTATTATTATAGACATGCATACAAATAATATGAGTAATTCATTTTATCATTGCTCTTATTATAATTATTGTATTTCATCAATTATGATCGCATCATTATTACCATTGTTGTCATTATTAAATATTTTTGTAATTAATGGCTTATGGTAGCTAAAATATGAAATATATGTTTTACATTCTACGGATTCTAGTAGCCTTGTAAAAACTGCGTCAATTGTAGTACCAGATCTTGTTGTTGATGTTTGTGGACTGTTTTGTAGACATAAATTTAAATTGTCTCTTAAAAATTCAACTAATTGACGCAGATTTTATAATGTAATTTTCAAAAGCAATTATTAATTGTTTTTGGATATCCCCGTTAGACTGAATAAAGATCACTCGCTGCTTGAGTTTCATTATTTTTCTTATCTCTGTACTGTCTCGATCGCTCAGCTGATGTACTGATTTGTGAACAATTACGATGATGAACATCTACTTGTACAACTATTGCATTTGGATACTCAATAGAGTTTTCGGACTCTGCCATTATTTAATCAGTTTACAAAAATTATATAACGAACTTTAATATTCATATTTCATGTCATAACTTAATAAAAATAATTCAAAGCAGATATTTAATAACTTACTCAATTACACAAGTTATGAGTAAATAATTGGAATTATCTATTCAAAGTAATACAATTATATGATGACAGTTAATCTTGTAGACATGCAATGATTTTATAGAATTCAAAATGAATAAATAAATCATTAAAAACGAATAATTAATAATAATGTTTACTAGATTTACAGTCATATTTATTAATACTTGCTAATTTTAATAGATTTATATACATTTACTGATACTTACAATCAAAAAGTGAGGTTAACCTCAAATAAATATTAAAATCACGCTCACGTGTTGGATTTTTAATACTTGCTAATTTTAATAGATTTATATACATTTACTGATACTTACAATCAAAAAGTGAGGTTAACCTCAAATAAATATTAAAATCACGCTCACGTGTTGGATTTATCAAACGAAATATATAATCACTCTCACTTTTACTATAAATTCACTTGAATTTGAATTACTTTGCTTTCAATAACCAATTTTTCATTGAGGATGATGGATTGGCCATGGGTTCACCTCTCTCTCGTCTATTGGCCGACGTTTACTTGAATTTTTATGAAAAATCTCATTTACTCTCACATAACAAATAATAAGTCTTTTTATTTTATCACTTTCAAACTAATATATTATTCTTTACGTCACTATACTGAACTTTGATAAAAAAAAACAACATGGCGCGTAACCGAGAATCGTGACGATTTTTTTTACATTGCTATAAAATTTCTCTCATACGTCGATAAAGAAGTTTCACTTCAAAAACTTGTAACACGAAGTGAGTCAGCTATTTACGTTTTCGTGGGGGTAAGGTCAATGTTGTTTACAGTAAGTAAAGAATACAATGTCATATATCGCGGTGCCAGACACGCGCGTTTTTCGCCCATCAAGGCCGCGCTCCAGATGGGTTTGGCAAAGCCGGAGTCCGTGTCCGTCCGCCACCGGTTTGTACTAACGCAACTATGTGACCACGCCCTATTAATTTTCACTACACACAGTTTGCAATAAGCAAAGACAACAACAGCAGAGTGGAGTGGTCACCTTCAGCCGGCTGAGTTATTGATTTTAATTTATTTACTGGACCTGTCGTGCCGAGCCTGTCACGAATTACAGCAGCGTGCGTATGATACCTGCAGCAACAGATGAAACCGCATGGCACCGTAACCTACTTACGCGCTAGCTCTAGGCGACTATCATGTGTCCAAGCAGCCATGCGCCCTGAAGGATTAAGCGACCCTCGCACCACCACTCACACACACACACACACACACACACACACACACACACACACACACACACACACACACACACACACACACACGTGTGTGAAGCCCCGGCCTACCTGCCGCTAGGGGCCGGGCTGCGCGCGTGTGTGTGTGAGTGCGCGTGGGGGTGCGAGGGTCGCCTAATCCTTCAGGGCGCATGGCTGCTTGGACATAATAGGCCCGGATTTAGGTGTCCTGCCCCCATCCCCCAAACAAGTAACTTCTATATATTCAATTCTCCTTGACTGCTGAAAAAAAGTTGCTGAAAATAGTCATTTCAACTATCTCTATTGCAAATATCTCATTTGATCTTAAATCTAAAAGGGAAATGTGATAGAATTGTGAAATATAAAACTAAATTAAATGTATCAAGTTCTTCCCTTCATTTAAACAACATTCTCTATTATGCTTTGAATATATGATCATGTGCACTTCTAGAGCGAGGCATCCCAAGCGATAGCGAAACAAACTATTTTAGTCGGCAAAAAAGCGGACAAGAATTTCAACGGAGCGTCCAGAGCTGTACATACGACCGCGCTCCGCTCCGACCCAGTGTCAATAGCGCTCCGCTATTGATAGGCCCAGTGTCAATACCGTGTTATTCAATGATATAATTAAAGGTTATTTCAAAACTATTTTCTTCAATTTGGCCATAATGCAAGTGCCCAATGCAAATACTGTAATTAAAAAACCGAAAACATGAAATTTTAACAAACAATTTTTTACCTAGTGCCGCCCCCCTGAGCCTGCCGCCCCTAGGCATGTGCCTAGTGTGCCTAGTGGGAAATCCGGGCCTGTAGACGACGGCGAAGGATACGCAGTCAGCGACAGTGCCTAACAACGTTTACCGCCTTCGTGGCTTTTTTACTTTTATTTTCAAATCATGCTTCTACGTGATGCATAAATAATTCATTTATTTGACATGGAAAATCTTTAAAAATTATCTTCACGTACTGATACAATGAAAAACGTCTTCTTCTTCTTCTTCTTCTTCTTCTTCACCGCTTCAAGGATTAGGTTACATAAACCTGTTCCGGCACCCATCTCATCCTCGGACGATCCACGTCTCTTCTACCAATGGCTTTATAGTTCAGTGCCGCTTTCGGCAATCTATGAAACCATCATCCTTTGCAGATTATCCCACCATTGTCTTCTGTAAGTTGCAATAATTTCATTTATGTCCTTTACTTCGAGTTCTGCTCTGATATCTTCATTCCTTACTCTATCTTAGAATGTATAATTTAAAGTATTTCGAAGAAACTACAGTTCAGCACTCTGAATCTTGCCGCTTTTCTTTTTAGCCATGACCCACGGCTTACTTGAATAAATAAACGCGTGTATTGCAACTGTCTTATAAAATATAATCCTTCCGCTGTGTCTTGTTTTATTTCTAAGATTTCTATAAATTGTACCACAAATATTCCTTAATTTATTTGTCTTCTCTCTTATATCATATTCTGATTCTGCACAGCCGAGATATTTCAAACTGCTCACTTGTTCTAAATTGCTATTGTTTATAACTATCTTAGTCTTCATTGGATATTTACCTTTAAAGGCCATGGTTTTGGTCTTTCTTACTGAAACTGTCAGTGAGTACTCTCTTGCCACTTCTTCTAATTGAAACATAGCTCTTTGCAAATCATCCTCATTTTCTTGAATAAGAACTATGAGTGGAAAACGTTTAACACGAAATATCGGTTAACACGAAGTCTGGCTCGGGTCCCGATCGTTGCTTCTATTTACAATTACATTTCGAACGATAAATACAATTTAGTGGTTAAGTCTAACTTTTGCTAAACTTGTGTTGCTACCACTAATACTCACTTACACTTCCATGAGCGCTTTCAAGCATCTCGGCTCATCTTCAGATGGAAACTAGGAAACACCATCTGAAGTTGAGCCGAGAGGCTTGAAAGCGCTCATGGAAGTGTAAATGAGTGTTAGTGGTAGCAACACAAGTTTAGCAAAAATTACATTTTGTGCGGTTAAAACGAAAGTTTTACTTACAATATATCGCTTAACACGTGAAATTCTTTTATAATAATTTTGATGCAGGTTTTTAATAGCTGCACAATAAAAAAATCCATACACGCAAGGCCCATATTTTCCACCAGTATTAACAAGAAATTATTCAGGATTATAAATAAAACGTATGAATGTTCAGAAGGCCTAAGTACCTTCTGAATATTCTTTATTGTTTTTTTTATTACACAATACAATAAGTAACCTACAGTATACAGTATTTGTTCTGGTCATCCAAAACAGGTTTCTTGTCATCGAAAGACAGAAAAGGACCAGGTAAGACAAGGAAAAGGTGGAGAGATGGCATGGAAAGGAACAAGAAGGACGGAACCTTGGCGACGGCTTATGGAACGACCGAGAGAAAGAGATTAAGATTGGAAATCTCAAAACTTCCGAGGAGTAGTTATAAACCGATGTGTGATGATGCCAAAGGCTGTCATCTGCGGAGAAAACAAACGTTATCTTTAGAAGACAGTGTACGAAAAGTTTTGACATGCTTTATCTAGAGCAGTGGTTCCGAAACTTTTCTGTCCACGGACACCCTAAAATAATTTTAAAATTCACGGACCCCGTCTGAGTTCTGAAATAAAACAAACAGTAAATATGACAGAAACTCTTATATATTAATTAAAATGTATTAAAATAAAAATGCTCTTAACTTGCAAAATAATAATATTAATGATATCAAACATAGTTTAATGTGGACAATGAAGCTGCATTTGAACAATTAGCTCTGCAATGTTGGGTTTAATGTCTGATAATTTCAATATTAAGTCACTCTCGACATCAAGTTTATTTCTTAACTTTGTCTTCAAGTACGTGAGCAGGGAGTATGCGGTTTCACACAAATAAGTAGAGGGAAACACAGTTAAACGCTTCAAACCTTTTTTTTTGCGAGTTCAGGACAGTTAGTCATTACATATAACCAGAAGTCAGCTATCTGTAATTCCGAAAACTGTAATTTTAATGAACTGTCAGTTAAACATTCTGCCAACAAATCTTCTTTTTGTAGTGTAAGAGAGAGGTCTAGTTAGTTCTGTTGACAAACAGATCTGCTACACGACATGATTTAAAGACATTATTAAAGCTATTAGTTTGAAATTACTTTTATAATTACAATTACTTTGAACCCCCCAAAAATACTGGAACCTCCTACTAATTGTTTTAAGATTCTAAAATTTAGATTTTAGAGCATAACAAATCGGAGAAAATTACGGTATATTCTAAATTTTCTTAAAAGTGTCTGCGAACCTTCTGAAACATTGTCGCGGACCCCACTTTGGGAACCGCTGATCTAGAGTGTTGTTGTCACGTGGTGGCTCAGAATAACGGACACTGCAGAAGAAAGGCGAGAGATATTTGTAAAATTTTTAAATGTGGCTGTGAATAAAATTGAAGCAATTAAATGGATAGATAGACTGACAAACATGGAGGTACTACAAGGAGTTAAAAGAAGTCTCCGAAGCTACATTCGAAAAATAAAGTTAAATAGATCGCGCACATTTCGTGAAGGAACTGTGTACAGAAGTTAATCAATGAAAAACGGAAGTGGCGGTAGAAATAAAAAGAGACGAAGGTGTGGAATGCTGACGAATTGAGATTAAGAGAAAGTGCTGCCGAGATGTGAAGAAAGGCGCACAAGGTACGTCAACATGGAGGACACAGTTCAATTGAAATCTTTCTTTGAACAGACTTATATTTAATGGTGATGAATTATTGATGAGCATTGTCTTGCAATCTTGCGTAATAATAAAAGAGATACATGCTCAACTAAAATACGACTGTCCACGGCATGTAGCTAAGCGTGGTAAGCAATTATAACATTTTGATACTAGACGTCGAGTTAAGGAATTGATCAACTCGAATGTATCAAATATTTTAGACTAGCTGTTACCCGCGGCTTCGCACACGAATATTTTACTTTTAATATGTATTTTAATATAATTTTTATTGTGTATGTCTATATGGCGTTCTGTCAGCTCGTATAACAATTTTGTACTCATTAGTCAAATTCTCTCCAAAGCTGTTTTCAACACTTGTACTAGTTTAACTGGTACTAAATTATTATGTTGGTGCAACCGCCTTTGGAGATTTAAAAGTACCCATTTATAAAGCCTTTGGAGATATCTGTAAAGTACCTGTTAAATCAAAAACGCTAAATTCTTTATTTTAAGTGTTACTGTGTTAGAAGCATTGTTATAATACATTAAACGTTATGTTTTCCTCAACCATGGCTTTTATTTATTTCAGCAGTAAGCTAAAAACAAAAAAACCGTTGTCACCTAACCTCAAAAATGAAAACAACACGTATTTTCGCTTTGCATTAAGTAATAGGACAATTTACAAATAGTACACTTCTTCTTTTCTACATCGTAATATATCGATACAATCGGATATAAAACATCGAAAATGTACTGCAGGAATGGATAAATGTACAGTGTTTTTTATGTTTATTTACTTGTTACTATGGTAATTAACAAGGTTACTCTAGTCTCCATGGCGTAGTTGACATCTACACGCGTAGTAGTAGTATTTAATATATTTCATTACTTATTCATTGCATCATCAGAAATACGTACAAACATAAATTTTATAATCGTTTAAGACAATTAAAAATATATAGACGTATCTGTATACAAAATTACAAAACATATCGATACAATCGCATATTAAAAACATTAAAAACTGCAGGAACGAATAAAGGTACAGTTCCGATGCCGCTAAATATCATTTGTTTATTTACTTGTTACCATGGTAATTAATTCTTGTCTCCATGGTGTTGCTGACATCTTTACACGCGTCAACGAAAAGGCACAATTAAAAGGGCCTAACTCGTGCGAACGGGGCAAAATATCAAATTCCAAGTTAGACAGTGTTTTTCGCCTTGTGTCAAAGGTTACCTGTGCAAAATTTGGTTGCAATCGGTGTAACGGCGTGGATTTTTATTTAGTACACATTAATCCTTAGACTTTGAGTTATATGTATAGATGATTCATTACGTTCACTGCTTCAATTTAGAACGCACGAATTAAAACATGAATCGTCTCGCCCTCTGTTCATTCAACAAAGTAAAGTGAGATTTTTCTTTTCTTAAAACAGTTATGCGCATTTGTTGTAGGTGCCGTAGCATTGAGACTGGTCGTGTTCGAGGTCTGACGTTTCTTTTTTGACTGTAATAAAATAAAGTGCAATAACAGTACATGCAAGTGACGCATCGGTTACTGCTAACGCCCGCAATGTAAAGCCTACGTACTTCTTGATGCCAGCAGCTCACGGAAGTTCTCACAGTTACATCAAATTGGCGAGCACAAGTCAGAAAAGAATTTATGTCTACAAGTTTATATGATTAAATAAACAGTTTATCTGATTAAATTTAATCTTAGAAAACAACGAACGTATAAAAAACGCAACAGCTACAAATATTGTTTACATTTTCACCGACTCTGCGGTGGCGGCTCTGTATGGCGTTCGATTTACTGTGAAATTGTTTACGTGAATTCCAGTTAGAAGAGACGAAGATGAATTACAACGATCAATCTATAAATTGCACAAAATAACAAGTATAACATTAATATGACCTCCGTTAAGACTAAGGTGCGAGGCTGCACATTTACAGGTGCGAGGCTGTCATATCCAAGATAGTTATAAATAATGACACACCGGAGCAAGTAGAACGCATTAATTAGTTGGGAACGTAGTCAGCTTGGAAAGAAAAAACGATGTATAATAATAGAGAAGAATGAAAGTAAGATGATTCGGTAAGATATCGGATGACTTGTGGAATCGTTTATAGAACGCTAATACAAACAGACGAAACCAACTATAGAGATTAAGTTCTATAAAACAATTGCCCCCGTATACGGTAGTGAAATGTAGATCTTGTCCACAATAAAAAGTACAGCTGTCAACATAAAACTCCTGAGGAGGGTTAGAGGATGCATAAGGCCTGATATATAACAAAATAATAACATTTGAAAGCTGTATGTATTAAAAGAAACAACAGATTTAATCTTAGAAAACAACGAACGCTATTTATAACATTCGTATAACCACTCATACTCTTTTCTTGCACGTCATTTTACGTACATAAAGAATTTAATCTCTAAGACTTACATATGGTTGAAAGCTTTTCGACTAGATCCATGTTTTGAATCCATATTGAAAAGAATTATATTGAGAGACAAATTGTATGATATACTGCTAGGATTTGGAATTCCAACAAAACTGGCCAATATAACAAAAATTATCATGACAGAAACATTAGCACATGAGAGAATACAAAATGAACTCACCAAACCATTTGTGCTCACCGAGGGTCTAAAACTAGGCGAAGGGGTGGCCCCTCTGTTCTTTAACCTGTTTCTAGAATATGCCATCTGAAAAATGAGTGTAGATCGCTCAGGAGTACCTTATTATAAGCCAGCATATGATACAAATAATCATATGATACATAAGCTGCTACAAATAGCAGCATATGCTGACGATATAGACATCATAACTAGATCAAGTGCGGCTGCAAGGGAGACATACTCAAACCTGAACATAAGTACCAAAGAGGTAGGACTATCAATAAATGTGGATAAAACCAAAATTATGTCAGACAAGGTTTACCCGACCCAGGCAAAATTGAATTATAGAAGAATACTGTATAGAAGCCATCAAAGGTTTTACATACCTAGGAGCGACGATATGTGAAGATGGGAACGGAAAGGCAGAGATACAGAGAAGGATAACTCTAGACAACAGCCCTACTTTGCGCTTACCACCAACTTTAAGTCAAGAGTGCGCAAGTTAACAGGCAGAAAAAAATGCGCATATACAACACTATCATACGGCCCATCCTGTACTACGGCAGTGAAACCTGGATATTAACACAAACAGTAATTGAACGCCTGAACATATTTGAAAGAAAGCTCCTAAGACAGATCCTGGGCCCCATATATAGAAATGGGGAATGGAGGATACGTTATAATGATGAAATATAGGCTACTGTCACTTGAACGAACCAACGGTAGAAGTGTAGCCTACGTAAAACTGAGAACGCTGCAATGGGCAGGCCATGTCGTAAGAATGGATCACAAATGAACACCAAAAAGAGTTTTTATGGAGGAAGTATGGATGGCAAAAGACCAAAAGCCCGTCCAAGGAAAAGATGGGAAGATGCTGTCGCTGTGGATGCAAGAGAGGTGTTGGTAGTGGAAGGATGGAAATCGTTTGCTACTGATAGACAGATGTGAAGAGTCAGGATAGAGGAGGCCAAGGCTCGACTTCGGGCTGTAGCGTTATGGGAGGATTGAAAAGATTTGGGGAAACTAAGAATTTATAAAATTTAATTTATTTCCATTTTCGTTTTCTAAAGCGTTTTAACCGTTCTACAAATTGCCTGCAATCTTTTTCTCTTTCACTCTACGTCCTCGTCGAATCGACACGTAATGTAATGTACTGGGTACTTAAAGCGAAACGTTAGCTTTACAAAAGTGTCTGACAGTCTTTTCGATGGACGAGTTACTTTAAACAAGCTGTTACCGAGTTACTGCACTTTCACATCGGTTCCGTTATGTTTACGTAATATTTAGATTATGTTATTCAGCGCACGTTTAATACCACATAATGAATTAAATGCTAACATCAAACTGTGTTTTAAAATATAGTGAAATAGGTTGCAGGTTATCGTCAGGCAATCTCTCTGTTGCTGCAATACAACGGTCCTGTTTTTGTAACAGAATACGGTACGTAGGCGAACGGACAAAGCATCTGTGCAAACACGGACTAGTGGTTACGGTGATAACAACCTATAAACCTTTATCCCGTTATTAACTTCTAAAGGCAATGCCTTGTCGCTGTAGCCACGTCACTCTATCCCTTGCGATATTCTTCATTTCTTCATAGGACCCACTATTCACGACACTCATTGTGCTGCGGAAGTATGCAGTTCTTGGTCTTCCTTTGGGCTTCTTCCCCACTACTTTGCCCTCAAAGATGTTAGTTAAAAAAACACTATGTCTGATCACATGCCCTATCAATTTAATCTTCCTCACCTCTATACTCCTAAGCAATGATCTATTCTCATTTATTTCCTTTAAGATCTGTTCATTCGTCTTCCTATCTGTCCAACTAGTTTTTGTCATTCTCCGCCGAATCAACACCTCCATTGCCTGAAGTCTGTCACTCTCCCGTATTGTACAAATAAAAAGTACGAATTTCCTTAGCTAACTAATTCACTTCTGTTTGCTGAAGAGCAAATAATTACTTAATAAACTAAAGATGTTTTACCGGATTACATTCATACAATGAACACGGAATACAATTTAAAAGGTTTCAAAGCTAAAACAAAACACCGATTTTCTTGGGGAAAACATTTAACATACGAACGAAAAACACAACAGACGGTCAAATTCTGGGACAAAAGTAAAATATTAATAACTTGGGTTTGATATCACGTAGAAGAAGATTGAGCACGTATATTTACTGGACAAAACGTAAATATACTCAATTATATCCAGATTATAAGATAAACCTAGACTTATATATAAATTAAAGGAATACTGAAGAATAAGAAACAATTAAGGGCATTCTTGTAGAGTCTCCACATTAATAGACGTGAGGGGAGTTTTGTAGAGTCCATGGAGAAGATTAATGCATGGAGACATAAATATAAGATGAGTTCCAGAAAAAAAAAAATAGTTCAAAAAATAAAGGCCACCGAAACGGAATTGTTAAGATCCGTGATGGAAAGTAGCTTGAGATGTTTATTTCAGGGAAGCATTTGAGATGCTTTTAGTTATAGAAGAGATAAAAATATACAAAATTATCAAGTCCCATATTTAACAAATAATGAACTCATGTATTCCAAAACAGGTTCTGAGCTACAAAGTAGATGGTTAGAGGAATCGTCCTAGGCCATAGCGCCTGTGCTCCAATACTTTGATACCGTATGAAGCTGGAACCAATCCACAAGCTAAAGAAAAAGAAAAAGAAAAAGAAGAAGAAGAAGAAGAAGAAGAAGAAGAAGAAGAAGAAGAAGAAGAAGAAAAGAATAAGAGGAGGGATGAATAAGAAGAACACAAAGAAGAAGAAGAATATAAAAGTAGGAGGAGATTATCTTGTATTGTCAATTATGAACACATGAAAAATAAAGTTGGTAATTAAACTTGATCTTGAGCTATCACGGCCGACGTCAACCTTATTCAAAATATCTTTGGACTGTTGGGCCCGTGGTCTATAGATGTTAAGTGAAGACGTTTCGGGCTCTCCATCGGAGGCCATCTTCCTGTGTAAAATTTGTTTTGGCACTTGTTCGCCACACAACCGCAGTACTAAGGTAGTCTATGTAGGTTGTGTGGTGAACAACTGCCAAAACAAATTTTGCACTGAAGATGGTCTCCGATGACGAGGCCGATGAAACAAACGTCTGCACTTAACACTCATAGACCACGGGCCCAACAGTCCAAAGATATTTTGAATAAAGCTGATAAGTATTTTTTAATCTAAACTGATGACTCGTTACATTAATTAACTTATAACTTCAATCTTGATTAGAAGATATCAGATACAAAAGGCCTACATACGTCAATCGTACTTATTTACTACTTATAGATAGTGACTTATTAAAATCCACCTTTAATATTACTCGTAAATGACGTCAGACAAATTCTGGATTGTGTACGAAAGGCAGAATAAAAGAGAGCTATTCAGCCGATTTTTTTCGAATATTGTGTTTACTAATATAAAAATCTGTTTCACAATAATAACAGACGACGATAAAAACAGATGTTAACAGTTTCTCAAAAAAAACCTGTCTGCCAGTTAATCCATTTAAACTAATCGCTTTGTGGCTGTTCTGTAAATAAAGCAAGAAATAAACACGAGTTCATATTTCTTGCATATCGTCATTTCAGATTATACAGTGGTGGGAAGTGTTGTTTTGTAAAATACGCGATATTAGCGGAAAATTGTCTATTACAGGTTCGACTAAAAATAAACAACGATATTGCATAATAAATAGATCGAGAGGTGTGTGACCACAGGAAACAAAGACAACCCGAAGGCCGCCAGCTTCTGATCTTCGTGTTGCATACCTGGTACAGATTCAAGGCCGAACTTGTGAGAAGAGTCTGTTGTCCGCTTCCAACGGAACCGTGTCTCTAACGAGTGGGTGGGAAAATTGTGTTTCAACAACGTGACCGCCCCCTCGGGGTACACACCCAGAACTGGTATCTGAAGTCATCCGTGGAATTAGCGCGGTGCGGGCGATATAATTTATTAGTTGTATATTTTGGTTTCGATTGCAGTAGTAACCAATGTGCTCACGAACTGTGCTTATAATCTTATTATGAAATGTCTAAACAAAGAGCTAACACTCCTTATCAAATCGTAGGCGATTACCGGTTCAATACACGACCTTCAGTGAATTTATTTTTTATTTTGAAAGGCGTAACAATAGATTTGTTCAATGCAAACTACTCAGCTTTGTAGCCTTATCAGTGAATCAAACGTGGTACTAAAATAGAAAACGGTTCACTTAAAAATTGACAAGTCGTACTCTGAATTAAACGTTTTTAATTTTAACGAAACACTACAAACACAAATAAACAAATTATTTTTATCAATTTGCACGCATCAGTTTAGACTAAATCGCGTCTTCCCGCCTTACTATAAGGTCGCCAGAAAGAGTGTGTATCGGACACCGTTTTGGTTTGCACCGAGTTATTTACTTCTATTTTTTGTATTTAGTTGTGATCATCGATCAATATCGGTCATATGTTTTAAATGCGGGAAAAAACACCTCGCTTATAAACTGATATTATACTAAACTGAAACACCTCGTTCTTACATGCTGATATTGTTTCTCCACTCAGGAAACCGACAGAAATTTGTAATTCTAACCACTTGTTCAGTGTCCAGTATCGTTCACTAATACAATGACAGTAAATACGTTTTATTTGAGTTCACTGTACGAAACTCTTCCATAATTGTATGTATGTGAAAAAGTGTTCTAGAGAATCATTTTATGGTATATACAAGGTTTCAAAATTTTAAAAATATAATATGTTTTGTTTGTTTCAGAGATTTACCAAACAACGAACATATCAAAGACTAATCAACAAAATAGCAACTAAAACCTTTTCTTCTCTTCAGACAATTGGAAAGTTGTAAACACAATTTTCCTGATATTTAAGCAATATGGGAGTCAGTTAAAAAATTAAACTTAATAGCAATAAATGTTGAATCAATATGAACAAAAAATAATAATTAATGATCAAACAATAGAACAGTTGAGCCATTTTAATTATTTGAGAAATGATATTGACTATGATAGGAATTATGATATTGATGTTAAGTTAGCTAACTTCCAGACGATCTGTAGGACAATAAACCGTATTTCTAGAATCAAGGTACGTCGAGATACAAAATTAAAGTTCTACAAAGTTATGGCAGTCACCGCACTGTCCTATGAATGTGAATTATGATAAACAATCAAGAAACAAGACAGTAAATACAAACCTCGAGAATGGTTTTCTTAAGAGGTGTTCCAAACTTTAGGGAAAATATCTAAACCGTAAGGTGTTCTACTCTTGACTTTATAAAGAATGAGGCCATACGAGAAGAGTTACAAGATTTTAACTATAATGAAAAATTAAAAAATTACAACAACGGTGGAAATAAGATAATTTCTGTCAATTATTTAACATTACGTTAGTGGCATTATATTGGTACTTTATGCAAGTATTAAAGCCGAAACGTTTTCTGTGCGTAAGAAAGATTAAACATAATTTTTGTGGATATGTTACATATAATGTCGATAAATATTTTACTAAAATATGTTAATTTATTGAAAACTAAATAAGTTCTCTACAGAATAAACGTTTGATTCATAGGCTAGTAAAACGCTAGATTTTTTTTAGAACAGTGCTATGGAAATCTGATGCGAAGACTTTTCACAATATTAATCGTTCATCACGTCGATTAAATTTATCTTTACTTTCATTGAAATTAAAGACTAAGCATTTTAATAAAAAGATGGCTGCCATATCGGCGCAGCGTTGAACGTGGGCTGCAGGTGAAGTCACCAGTAAAGTATAGGCTATAAGGTTGATCCAGTTTCAGAGACGAGCTTATTTTCGCGTTACTCATTCTCAGAGTTGATGCAACACACGGAATGTCTCGCGATCGCGTCTGCGATTCACCTTTCCCCGTGATCTTACATGCTGATACTGTTTCTCCACTCAGGAAACCGACAGAAATTTGTAATTCTAACCACTTGTTCAGTGTTCAGTGAGTACAATGACAGTAAATACGTTTTATTTGAGATCACTGTACGAAACTCTTCCATAATTGTCTCATCTTTGAGCCGGTTATCATTTCATCTCAATCTTCGTGATAATTTAGGTTTTCTGTCATTACCTAATGTTTAGGTATTGTTATTCACCTTACCTTATGTTTACTATTGTTATTGCATTATATTATTGTTATTGTTTACTGTTGTTATTACCTTGTATTATTGTTACGGTTATTGTTTATTATTGTTATTGCCTTATGTTATTGTTTACTGTTGTTATTACCTTGTATTATTGTTACTGCTATTATTTACTATTGTTATTATCTTATATTATTGTTATAGCTATTGTTTACTATTGTTATTGCCATTTACTTTGTTAGCTATTATTGTTTTTATAAATAGATTCTTCTTATAAATAGATTCACAATCTCAGTTTGACATTAGCGTAGCGGCCACATTTCCAGTGCATCATTTTTTAAGGTACCTACTCACGATTACAATACAAAACTCTGATTTTGTAATCAAAAACTTGTTTCTTGAAATTTGTCAAACTTGTAACAATATGTCGATGAAATATAGTTACAAAAAGTTACAAGAGAAAGAAAGAGACCTATTTTATTTGTTAACTTGTTGCAGAAATCTACTTGTTACATAATTTCTCTAGCATGCACGCAGAAAAATCCCAATCCCCAAGTGCAAAATAGGGATGCATAAACAACCTTTGTATCAACCCCATTCACAGATTTCATGCGTAAGGTTCTGTCTTCTGTACTAAATAATGATGAATTTTCCATAACATTCAGAACTAATAATAGTATATTAAAGACACTTAGGCGGAATAAACATAGGCCTTTCGAATAGAAAACGATTCTCTAAAGACTATAATTTAATGACTGTAATTGTTTTTATGTTGGCCAAACGGGGAAGAGCATTCTTAAACGTTTCATTGAACATACACATGAAAAACTAAAAAATCATAAGTCCATGAACATAAAGTCTAACTATGCTCGCTATCCGGTCTCACACGACTACAATTGAACGGATTTCAAACCTACCTTGAAACCACTACAGATTTGTGAAAAGGCCCGATGTGTGAACGCCTTGGAGGAGTTTGAAATTTATGAAGCATACACATTCCTAAGCAGTTACGATTTTGTATCTACTGACCAGCTGAATGTTCAATCCAATCCGCTACACGATACCACCTTGAACCTGTTTTATCTGATAAAGACTAACAACGCCCAGTTGTCGACCAAACGTAAATATGTGCGCACCTACTAAATTGGTATTTTTTGAAACGGGTTACTAATTGTAAACAAAAAGTCACAAGGCGGATTGGAAAGCTTAGTTAATCTACAATTTTGTCATTGAAAGTGAAATGTTGGTATGTACATGTATTTAAGATAATGTAATGTATTTATAAAAACAACGGAGACAATAGCTGGAGGAAATTGTTAACAGAATAATATATAGTTGGATTTATTTTAGAAAAATAAGAAATGTTATTAACAAACTGCCTTGCTATTAAAAAAAAAATATTTAAAGCATGTGGTGTTGAAAGAGTCCGCGTCCTAGAAAAAAATCCTGCGGCTTCACACGAAAAAATGCAAACTCCACAGAGAAGCATGGAAAGGACTGTGGTGGGATTAAAAAATAAATGAGAACTATCCATGTAGTTAAATGGATATGCAAGAAATTGATGGCATCGTTTATAAATTAAGAAAACAAACTTAAAAAATCTACAGGACATTTGCCTAGTACAAATTTGCTGGTGATCACGAAAATTATTAGAACGGAGGCTAAGGACGTTAAATCCACGATGACGGCTTTCTGTAAGATGGAAGGTTATTATGTAATGTAGATCAGTGAACTAGATAAGATTTTTACTGGAAAATGTCTGGCATGTGCCCAGCAGTAGACAGGAAATTACAAAGTATCAACGGACGACGACGACAACATACATACAAACATACATACACACGCACATAGGCCTACATATAAGTATACATACAAATACATATTCATATTTATTTTATTAAGCGAGAGAAGCGAGTTCTCTGTTTTAATTCGACAGTTTAGCATTTGTCAGACTCTCTATCTAACTGTCTGTTTGGATAGCTTCTGAATGCGTCAACCAATTTTCGTAAAACACTTATGCCTGTCCATTCTTTTACTTCACAGGCCCCTATTGTTTTTGAGATTGACGCCCCACCTACCACATAGCGAATAAGAGGTAAAAATGAGAGGTAACATTTTTTTTAAATTGCCGAAACCATGTGGGGTGTAAAATTAAAGACAACTTCAACCAAAATATATAGTGTTGAGGGTTTTGAGATTTTGGATCACCAAAATCCATAAAGTGGATAAAATGATCATAAAAGTCTATGTGGCGCAGGGCCGTATTTAGGATCTGTAGACCCCTAGGCTGAACCTGTGGTGCGGGCCCTAATGGGCGTCTGGCAGGTATGGAATACCCCCAGTAAAACGGGGGTCCGGAAATTTTTTGAAAATTAACCTGCAAAAATCGCATTTTAGAGCAATTTTCTAACTAAAAACCTAAACAGAAACATTTAAAGTTTACAGAAAATGTAGAAAATGTTACTGTACAGTGTTTAGAAGTTAATGAATTGATGACATAAAAATGAAAAGAATTGAAAATCATTAAGATATTCAACACGATTTATTAACATTGGTATGAACAACTATATTAAAAAAAGAACACAAAGTTTGGGTGTGAAATGAATTTATTAGCAGTGTGTTAAAAGGCGATACTATACTACAGTAAGTTACATTACTACAGTAGTGAATAGAGTAATATTACAGTACTATACAATACTATGTCACTAATATGTATGAAAATACTGTGTGTACAATTTACTACTAAATTGTAGTTACTACATATAACTTAACTTGGAAATGGCTTAGTGGCTAATTGGTTTGCGCCTACACTTCATACTAATGAAGCTACTTATATTATCTTCATAACTTAGTTGTCTTAAAATATCACTTTCAATGCTGAGCAAAGCCAAAACGTTGAGCCTGTCTTCTGACATGGAGGTTCGAAGCCTGTTTTTGATCAACTTCAATTTTTAAAATGACGTTTCTCCACTGCAGTTAGTGACCATAAGTGACAGGTACATTCTTAGAGCGACCTCGATATTAGGAAAACAATCTTTGACGTTTCTTTCTAGGAGGAGTTTATACATCTACCTCTCCTGACTAATGACTTTTTCATTTTTCCTCATCATCTTTTTGAAACTCGTGGTAAAAAGCCTTAAACTGAATCAGTTCATTTCCCAATTGATCGTCTAAGTCATTGTTATATGTTTCTACTAAGTTTTGAGCTGCTGCAATTATCTCTTCATTAGTAAGTGTATCCAACTTGTTGAGAAACCCAAAACGGGTATCAACTAATTTGTATGCCTCAAGCCTCTGGCGCAATGAAGATTCAAATTGATCTATGACAGGAAGGAAACTCTGGGTTCGAAATTTTTCTGATGGGGTCAGTCAGCTTAACTTCTGGTGCTTGGACTGGGGCACAGTCAAGAGGTGCCAAACTCAGTGCAATCAGCTAACTCAGCAGCTTTCATCTCATACTCTTCAAAGCTATCCCGTTTTGTTCCTATGAAGCTTGTTAGCGATGTCAGTGCTGAGGCGGCTGTGTTCACGTCCAATCTAGGGTTCTGCAGAGTTTTGTTTACTTGTCCCAAGATATCATCCCAAAATACTGTGTAGAGCCCCGTTTCCATCTTTGACATTTTGTTATGCAAACTTAGAGCAGTAACACGTGATTTTCCTGAATCTTCTTTGTCCTCTGAAATTTCAAAAAGTGCACTTTTTATTTCTTTATAGCCTCGCAAAAGGGCTTTTGTAGCATCTGCTCGGCATGATCAACGTGTTGTTGTTGCCCTTTTTGGCACGAGAATGGGTTTGTCAGTTTCTGCTTTTTTCAAGCAATTGGTCGGAAATGCATATCTGTCAGTTGAGGCCGTAAAATATACATAAAGTTCTTCCAAAAAGTCAAAAAAGCTTGCAGCACTCAGACAGCACTCGGCAGCAGCCTGCACTACAAGACTGAGTGAGTGCCCAGCGCAAGGTACCCATACTGCAAAATTATTTTCTTGTCATTCTCTTTCAAAAACTTCGCTGTCAGTCAGTCTTTGAGCGCTGAGGTCAGTGAAAATAGTTAATTACTAGTCTATAGTGATATTAACTCGTGAAAAGTAAATGACGAATTATTCTCTTTATGAAATAAGCGAAGTTACTAAACATTTTTAAATGTTTCTTATTATAATGGGATGAATTAGGGTGACACTTGGAACTAGGGTTGTGTAAAATCGGAGGGCAAAGTTGAAAACTAGTCGGCGCATGCAAATTTGGAACGTCCGCCATTTTGCCCTCCGAATTGACGCAACCAATTGCTCGGAACAAGTCTTTGCAATAAAAACAACATAATGGCCTGGGTGGTCGTTGAATTTCAGCATTGCAATTACCTACTTTGCCTATGCGTAAATCCGCCACTGCCTAGGCGCTCGACAACTTTTATAATTATTTTTATTGAACTTACCACTTCGCCGTCTTCAAAGTTTTGAGGCTGACTCGGGCTGGTAGGTGAACGTGTATAATCATGCCTATAATCGGTCATACGACGTGACTTAGCTATAACTTCTTCATTCTTCTTTTCTTTCTCTTTTGCAATCTTTCGTTTGGCACTTCCGCTTTTAAATTCCTCTTTCTTTTTATGGCGATTAGTTTGTATTTTATGGCGGTCCATAATAC
Organism: Magicicada septendecula; assembly: GCA_034769895.1. Lineage (NCBI taxonomy): Eukaryota > Metazoa > Arthropoda > Insecta > Hemiptera > Cicadidae > Magicicada > Magicicada septendecula. The sequence continues at coordinate 79,905,782 of CM068368.1, read as the reverse complement.
TAGATTACACGAATAAATAAAAAAAACGACTTATTACAGTAATAGCTTTACTTTGTTGTTATGAAAACGTTTTAATAACAATATGAAACAGTAGGCCTACATATTAAGATAAAACAAATAATAAATGATGATTACGATCACCAAAACATGCAATAGAGAAAGGTTAAAAGCACAATACAAATTATTCATGTACTCATGTAAACAGGAAGACAGCGACTGATCTATTTTTAGACAGCGCGCGACTTATCACAGCCTTCTCTTATCTTGCTCCGCTCCTCCTCCAGTTCCCACGCCACGCCAAGCGACCGAGATTCCTGAATGCTGACTCAACTCATATCAGTTGACCACTGAAGAGTTCAGCCGAATTAGTCCACACGAAGTAACTGCGTCGACGTCTTTTATAATTATAAGAGGGCCCCGCACCACAGTATTAAAACAAAGACATTTTTTATTTTAGTCTATTCAAAATTAAAATTTTTAAACATTTTTTGTTGTGGTGCGGGCCCATAGGCTGCAGCCTAGATAGCCTGCGCGTAAATGCGGCCCTGATGTGGCGTATCAAATTAAAGTTGGCGTGTCATATTAACCAGAATCTGAATATAGTGCTCAGTTTAGGAAACTCAAAATTTTAGTATACCAAAGTCTAAAAATGGGCTCAATCATTCGAATAAATTGTAGAATTACATGCAGGGTATCAGGATAAAGAGGATTTCAACCGAATGCAGTGTTAATTGTATTTTTTTTTTAAATTTAAAGACACCACGGGCTAAAAGTGGAATTCAAAATTATAAGAAAATAGTAAAAGTCTATGTGGTCCATTAGGTTATGAGGAATTCTATCCAAAATATAACCTCGGTGTTTTTAATAATTGGACAAAATTAACATCTCTCAATATCCCTTGCAAATTCTGGACAAGATTCAAAACCTTTGTAAACAACTTTACATGTTGTTATCAATTACGTATATTTGTGATGAAAAGTATTAAATATACGCCTATAGTTATATAAGAAAATATACATGAGCTTAGAAGCTACAAATAAATTACGAGTATTTTACTATCACATTTAACATCGTATTTGTCATTTAGACATTACTGTAATAAATTTATTAAAAAAAAACAATGTAGTCGAAGTTTTAGTTTTCACACAGGCTTCCGCGGCCGGTGTCCATTATGTTTATGAAGTCTTCTTCCGGTGTGGAGCGCGCCAAAAATGCCTTGTATAACAACGTTTCACTCATATTACAATTATTATCTTCAGATCTATGTGATCCTCAGGATATTCGTTGTAATATGAGTGGAACGTTGAAACAGGCGTACAAGACATTTTAGACGCAGTCCGACCGAAAGAAGACTTCAAAAATACAATGGGGTTTTTTAGTATTTATTGTTTGACTGTCTGCTTTACAATTGTTATTTTACTATAAACGAAGTAGAGTTATCGGGGTTTTCGAAATTTTTCTAATAATTGAAAAAATTGTCCAATATAGAAATTCATCAGATAGTAAGTGAATTTAGTTCAAAATGGTGAGCGAGCTATGCAGCTCGGCGAGCTTATTAGTATGTGTGCATGCGTGTGAGCGACATCAGCTGAGAATGCAGTAGAGTTGCCTTGGTACGGTGCACGGCCAGACAGCGAGAGATGGCATGCCGGCTGCGCTGTGTGAGCTCAGCTCAGAATGTCGTACGGTTGACGTAAGCCGAGCCGGCTGCGGTGTATCACGACGACGAACCATGCGAATTATTCGACTTAATTAAACTCTTCTGTTACGTAACTAACGCGCATTGTCGACTGCCCGGTTACCGTCTCGAAAGTTACACTTATTGTCACACACGAATTAAATATAGACTACTCGCAGATTTTTGTTTATTTTGTAAGATAAATTGGAATTTATACGAAGAAATGGAGTGGAAGGAGCGAAAGTGATCCTTATGGAACAGCTGACTAATACGTCTACAGACTGGGTACCAAATAAAAGAAGAAATTACATTGTTATAGAATAACTTCTAGCTAATTTTTGCCGCCGTCTTCGCTTAGATAGGTCACTGTTAAGGCATTGACTGAATAATATTATTAATTTGATATAAAACCGGGCTGTTAGGCCATGATCGGTTGCTGAAAAATTGCCGGCTTACGTTTCCATCCCAGCCACCGGGAATCTACTTCAGATCCGCAAAGCGACAACGAGAACACGTACGGCAGATGTTAGCCGAACAACACCCATGTTGACACGAGTACTTCGGCTTAACGGGGGCTGTAAGGCTGTGGGCCCATGGTTGTTTTGTGCAAACGCTTCGGCCGTGACTTCGACGGCCATCTTCAGTGCAGAAAGCTGCAAAACACTGACAAAGCTTTCGTAGTCAGTGACCACTGAACTGTGGTTAAGGCTAGTGGCCGTGAGTAGGGCACCCATATTCACAAACTTTTGGTGTCCGCACGAAGTTGTTATCTGACACCACCAGCCAATCAGAAGAAAGGTAAATTCTTGTTGATTCGCCACAACTCGCGTCCAAAGAGCACTCAATGAGAGCGACTCACTCCGCCGATTCATTGCAATAGATGCATGTTTCTGAATCTGGACAGACTCCATATGCAGGCAACGGAAATACGCACTCATCGACGATAGAAGCCTCGTCTCTTCAAAGAGTATAAGATGGTCGGCATTGGCGAGTACGTACTCCGCTATAACAGACTTTCCGGCTGCCTCAAACGACAGTAGCGGCTGCGTTCATCAACGCGTTGATATCATTGAAGCCGGTCGTGAAAACCTCAGACAGAATTTAATACCCAAGTTGTTTATACCCGGGAAAGACTCGGGTATTGTTCGGCTACAAACATACAATCCAAAGGGTATTGTTTAATCGATACAGATCTTGTTTTTGAAGGTGATAAGTGTTTCCTTAAACACCCCTTTCCTATAACACGTGTTGTAGCGGGTTTATTGTGTTTGAAAGTTACGTTAAATAATATCAGTTATTTATTGATATGGCACTGTCACCTAGTAAAGAAAATTTTCTCGTATGTCCTACACACGACATCAGAAAAAATGTCCTACATTCAAATAGGAAAATTTGAATGAACTGCTAACTCGATGGTTATTTCAGAACTTCAAGACTTAGCGATCCTTCTCTATTAATACTCTTACTTGCAGCAAGAATTGTGTTACCGTACTGCAATATGGAAATGTGATAAAAATAGACAAGCTTCCTCTACTGAAGTGTGTTGCTGAAAGATGTTCAAGGCTTAATGTGTTAATAGTTACGCGTAGTAAAACATCTTCACAGGTGAAAGTCTCACGTGTTTGAACACGGGGTACACTGAGAAGCTGTACACACTTGGAGAATCCACTGCGCAGTTTCAAAAAAATTTAACATGCTACAGAATGGGATTAGGAAATGAGTTTCCGGGTCTAGATTCCAAGAAAATGTGTTGGTACCTCATGACTTCTAGAAACGAGTAGTTATTAATATATATTTACTGATAAAAAGTAGGAATATAACTTGTACATGCGCACGTGTGTGTGAATGCAAGCGCTACCGCTTGGAGGTAACTTTCGTTAGAGGTTTTTAAGTGTATTTTATTACATTTAATGACATTTTTGTGAAAGGACTTGTTTTTGAATTGATTCTGAACCGCTTGTGTTTCATTCTTATCGTCTTTCGAGCCATCGACTTCATTGTGAAGAATTAACAAATTTTAAGCTTCTGTGATTCTGCTACACTTCTGACTGATCCGTCGAAATGAAAGATGCCCAACCTAACCTGTCCGCATAGCATAATCATCATCTTTATCCTTCAACATCATCATCATCACCACTCCAAGGATTAGCCTCTAGATCTGTTCCGAAACTCATCTCCTCCTCGGTCTACCGACATCTCTCTTCCCAGAAGGGTGATAACACAAGCCAGCCACGGGTAGATGAATATCAACCATGCGGTTCTAGTGTTCACACCATCTCCTTCTGTGGTCTTCAATCTTCTGGTTCGACGATACAACGTTTAATTCGCGTCTAATATCCTCGTTCCTTTTCCGATCCAGGAGAGAACAACCTTGCGTCCCTCGTAGAAATTTCATTTCAGCTGCCTGAATCGTCTGTACGTCCCTTTTACCAAGACTCCATGTCTCACTAGCGTACAGGAATGTGGGAACAGCCACAGTTTTGTAAAATTTAATTCGGGTATCCTTCCGTGTTTTATTTTTCAGGTACCTATGAAACGTTCCACAGATGCGTGTAAATTTCATTAGCTTATTATACCAATCATTATCGGTGCCATAGGAGATATCACAACCCAGGTAATTAAAATGACCAACCTGATCCAAAATATGATTAATCACGACTATCTTAGTTCTTATAGGATACCTGCCCTTAAATGCTATTGTTTTAGATTTTGTAGCATAGACCTGTAGCCCATAGTACTTGTATGATGCTATTGAACGTAAATATCGCCCTTTGTAACTGGTATTCTGTTTTCTGTATCATTGTGCCTTGTTATCTGCATAAAACAATGAATTCACATGAATATTTCGCTTAAGTGGTATTCCCGAGTCAACTTTAGCTGTCCATCGTCGAAATAGTCGTCCATGTAGATATTAAAAAGTGTCGGTGAAACAGGATACCCTTGTCTTACACCTTTTTATATATTTTGAAAATTAGGAATGTCTTCTAATAATTTGGCATTCAAATCCACGACAACCGCTCCCTTGTAATATAAGCTCCTAAGAACTTTAATTACTTGCAAAGAGAAACCCCTTCGTTCCATTATACTCCAGAGTAGCAAACGTTTCACTTTATCAAAAGCTTTCGACACATCGATGAATGCTAGATGCGTCAATAAGTTAAATTCCCTTCTGTTTTCTATTATTAACTTAAGTGTAATGATACACTTGAAATAAACCTATCCCATGACTGCCTGTGTAACTGTCTGACAATCAGTTTTTCCATGTTCCTGGCAGCCTTATACACTTCTTCATTAGCAGGAGTTGGGGAGTTTAGGTACGCCCCTCAGTTTTTGGGCCACTGCTTCTTTCACTTACTCTGTCCATATTTTCAGACCTCTTCTTCTTCTTCTTCTAAATCCTCCTATTGCTTCTTTGGCTGCTTGTATTATTATGTGCTTGATACTATCCCATTCCTGTTCTAAATCATCACTGACAGGTACCCCACACAAATTCCTACTCATTCTGTCATGATAGAATCGTCGAATAATTTCTTGTTCTAATAAGTAGGCCTACGCCTCCACCTTAAATATTTATTTATTTTCCTGTCTATTAAATGATCTAAACTTCTTCCATCTAGTATAAAGCCTTATCTTTGACACTACTAAATAATGATCAGAACCAACATCAGAGCCTCTACATACTCTCGTGTCAATAGTTTGAATTGCTAATTTCTTACTTGTAATCAATGAGAGACCTAAGTCCTCTTGCTGGCCAGCTATATTTGTGAATATCTTTCTTACGGAAAAAGGTATTGGTTATTTTTAGCTCGTTGAATGTCGCGAATTCTCTCAGAACTTCTCCATTGACATTCATCCTTCAAGATTAAAACTATATGTTGTACGTCACAATTTTCAATTCGTATATTATTCAAAATACTATATAATATTATTTAAACTCGTATGAGAGCCATTCACTCGTTTTAATTATTTCTCACATAAGGGACATCCGTTTGTGTGAGGGGAAATATTGCCGATGTATATTCGACGTATAGTTGATTGCGTAATAGTCTGTGACGACTCATCAGTAACAGTACAAATAGCACATAACATCTAGAACGTCGAACAATAAAAAACCTTTCTTAGGGCGTTATACTATTAAGTCAATATTGTATACTGTAGGTTTAAACGGCCGGTGTCAACATTATTAAGTGGATGTCAAACCGGGTTGTTAGCGTCCGGGAACCGACAAATTGCGTCATAGTCGGCTTACGTTTCAATTACACGTTCCTGTTAATAAATGTATATAGGCCTACTGTATATAGTTCGTTAATAGTGATAAAAACTCACAAAGTCTAAATACTGCCATATCATTTTCTCTTATACTGGCTATAGAGGAATTACAGTTTCTCATACGGGCTGATTTCATTTATTATTTAGAGGTCAATCGAAAATTTTGAATTTTGTCGTGCTACCTCAGATTTTTGATCCTGCGGTGTAAATGTAAAATTTCAACCTTAGTTACAGGTTTACAGATGCGTAAGGCCTATTGATATTTCTTCGCGAATGATGGGATGCGTATTTCACGTCTTTAAAGAGGTTCTTCTGTGTTCAATATATAGGCTGTTCATCAAGTTTACCGTTGGGAGGAATCGTGGTATAGTCCATACGGTATGCGGCCACTTCGAAATGGAAAAGTAGAGACGACTGGAGGCTGGTTGAGAGGGAGAAGGCAGTGGGGCAGGTGTAAAAGTCCTATGTGTGTGTGTGTGTGTGTGTGTGTGTGTGTGTGTGTGTGTGTGTGTGTGTGATTAGGAGGAATATTAAAACTGTTGTTGAATAGTTTTCTTGTATAATTAATATGCATGATAAATACGATTTTAAGTCGGAAATGATTTGAAAAGAGAAGGCAAGGAAAATGTCGCTGATGATGTAGAGGATGGCTAGAGAGCGAGGGGGTGAGGAATTGGAATGGAGAGAACAAAGTAGAAAACTGTAATGGAACCTGCCCAGCTGCTACATTCACTTTGTAATGGTCAAGGTATTTGCGTCACTCAGTCCTTTTTGACACAGTTTAAATGTAACTGGCCTGTTAGTGGAGCCACATAAACGACCCCATCCAGTATGAAGTGGTGAGCACTTGGATAGGGTCTAAGCAGCACATTTTCCGCTAATAATATTTATAAAAACGGGCTGCATCGTAGAGTCGTTGGCATCTTTCAACTATTATGAATGCGTAATATACAATAGTTTGTGTTTACGTAAGTACAACGTTCAAAGCGTTTGTAATATACTTAACAGAAGGTCTTGCTTACTTTACTGTTGTAAGCGCTTGTTTGTTCACCTGTTTTCATAGCTTGTTTTGACATTTTTTCTATAACAACAATTTATGTAACGCGTTTTTGTTTTCAAGTAGTTAGTTGAATGTGTTGTTGTTTGCCAACGACTTGCCTGTAATTCAAAATACAGAATCTGTTTTACAAAAATCTGTTTTTAAGCTTCATGAGATTTACAAAGAATACAATATTAAAATCTCCACTAAAAAACAATAGTAATAACATTTCGGGGCAAGGAACCAATAGAAACAAAAATAATGATTAATGATCAAATTATAGAACATGTGAGCCATTTTAGCTATTTGATAAATGATATTGGCTATGATAGGAATTATGATATTGACGTTAAGTTAGATAAGTTCCAGACGATCTGTGGGACAATCAACCGTATTTTTAGAAACAAGGTACGTCGCGATACAAAATTAAAGTTTTACAAAGTTATGACGGTCCTTGTACTGTCATACGGTTGCGAATTATGGACTCTTCTTCTAGGTTAGCAGCCCGTAGGCTGGTTGGCAGCAGATTCGCCATTCTTCATGCTTCTGTGCTTTATGGACAACAACCAAGAAACAAGAAAGTAAAATACAGGCCTCGGAAATGGCATTCTTAAGAGGAGTTAATAGGTGTTCTAAACTTGACCGTATAAAGAGTTACCATAATCGTGGCCATAACAAAAGAATGACAAGTTTTTAACTTGACTAAAATATTGAAAGATTACAAACAACGTCAGACTCCATAATGAACAAACAAGTCTGGAAATATAAGCCCTATAGGACACAGGTGTGTGGGTAGACCAAGGAAGAGATGGTTGAAGGATCTTTGAAGGCGGAACATGTAGCACCTTGTTGTTAAGATGATAATGATGAAGTAGTTAGTATGTGGTATTACAAATTTGACGTTTCCCCTATCCGCATTCGAAAATCTGCTGTAACGCAGACGTAAGAAATTAATAAATCTGGTGTTCCCTCATTTCTCATTTCAACTACAGTTTGCGCTAACATACAAATCATGAATATCTATTACATAAACACAAGAACAATAATTAACATGGCACACGAGAAGCTAATATTCTCTGTCACCTGTGTAAGCGAACAGGTGGGTACTTTCGCTATCCACAGATGGTCAGATTTATCGCATTTGATTTACCAATTACCGTTATTTAAAGAAAGTAGGCCTTTATTAGCAGAGGCGATTAATTTGTATAATAATATTCTGTATCGCGGACCGAGTGTAAATCGCGGGCTCTCCAATCTCTGATATCTACCACGTGAGAGTGACCTCTGATACCGGAGAAAGTTCTCTCCGCAGTCGACACGCCTTCGCGTACACATTTTCATTTTCTTGTATTGGCCGCCGCGTGCCGCACGCTTGGGTAAATGTTATTGCTTGACCGAAGACAACAAATATTTCCTTTTTTACGTCATTTTTGCAAGCGTTACGCACGATAAGTACGCTGTCTGCAGAAAAATATTTTATGATGTTGTAGGAACATATGTACCCTTCCACGTGAAAAATGCATCGTAGTTTGAATTTTGTGCACAGTTGCATGCTCCTGTTTAACTGTTTATATTTGATGTATAATATAGTTTGTATTAAAAAAAAAAATTTATAATATAATAATGTTTTATTAAGATTAAGAGTGTGTTATATTCATGCTACAAAGAAATAAAGCTATTTGCATTGAGTATATATTGTTGTTGTGTATTTCTAAAAGAAAATAATAAGAAGCAGCACAATAGGTATATAATAGACTTCTGATATGAAATGGAAAGTGAATAAATTGAACTTATAAAAATTTGGTCATAGCAGAATACTGTACAAAAGTGTGTAGCAAACCTTATACACGGACCGAGAGCAAGGTGGAGAGACATATGGTGAAGACGGGTCAGACAATGTAACTACTCCGTGAAGCTAAGGAGAAGATCCTTAAGATATTTGGTGAGTCATGCGTAGCTTGACACTATAAGTCACCCTTAGTTCCCCTTACCCCTAGTCACCCTTAATTAACGTAATAAGCGTGAATTAATAAATGAAAGTTTTCTGTTAGGGTCGGTCATAAAATGAACACAATTAAAAAATAAATATGTGTTGACGTTCTGACAAGATTCATTATCAACACCAGGGCCTATATAAAGGGCAACAATTAATTACATTCACAAATGACATAGACAAATAATTAATTGGCCTTATAAATTCGTGTACAATTTACTTAAAGGCTAATAATAACTACGCTCTACGTATTTATGAATATAATATACTAAAAAGATATAATTATAGCATATTATTAGCGGTATTCATTACACGTGGATTTACTATTTCTGTATAAAACGAATACAGGTCCTGGACATAGCAATATATTTTTTTAATAGTCAACACAAATGCCAGTGATCAAATACCACAAAATCTTTTGTCGCTAGACGTCAACGAAAATTGTATTTTTGTCAAGCGACTTAAGGCCCGCCTTGTACAGTTGTGTACTTGATCGTAGAGTATTTATACGTAAACAATAACACGTATAAAGTTTAGTGAACCGGTTTGAGCGAATACACCTGCATACGAAAACGAAATTGAAAAGGTGTATTATACACCACTTATTTGTTTCTAAAAGTAAAGTTTAGAAGTAGCGAAACACTATATAATCTTAATAGATTTCTAAGGCTCTCACGGACGCGGGCGCGTCAACTCTGTTAATATTGTTCTCTGTCGGGCTATTAGCCCGCGGTCTGATACTGTTTTCAACAGACGTTTCGGCCCCACCATCTTTAGTGTTTCATCTCCCAAACATCAATTGGCGTACATGTTGGCAGTTACTTTCAATCACTGAAACACTGAAGATGGCCTCCAGTGGTGGGGCCAAAACATAAAACTAATAACCCGGCAAAGAACAATATACTATATAGTCTGCTGTGTAATAAGTGTATTCGATGAGAAATAAATAATACAAAATATAGTAGGGAATATAACATTATACGGAACGAAACACATTGCAGCTACAGTATAAAATTATAGCTTTTTACTATAAGGAGTGAGCAAAATTGCAATTTTAGAAATCGACATGCTGAATACTGTTCTGTTAAGCAAAATTACAGTATAATCTGAAGCTGAAAAAAATACGGTTCTTTTGGGATCCGATAGGGCAAATTTTTTACATCTCTATCTTTACATCTAATATTTGCAGATACAACATTGCTATTACCTTATTGCTTTCTTAGTCTATTAGAAAGGATATAAAATTCAAAATTTGAATTTTTGCTGATACTCTTCTTTTTATTAGTCGGGACTGAAAAAGCGTCTTCAGATTTTACGAAACAATTTATCGTAAGTGCAAACAAGTATAGAAATGCGCGGAAATAATGTAATCCACAAAACAGACCTTTAGAGAACAGAGAACAGAGTGGCATGGAGATGTTCAACATGAGCCAAAACACAGCTAACGGAAAGGAGAAAAGCTTTGAAGACAAGTTGAGACTGGAGAGCGTACAAAAAATGGCCGCAGCACGTAGAGAACTGAAATACGGCGATTGGAAAATCCGAGAAGTATGGAAATAAGAAAATTAAAAGCGGGTAACTCCTGAAAGGGAAAAGATGAAGAAGAAGGCTAGAAGAAGAAGAAGAAGAAGAAGAAGAAGAAGAAGGAGGAGGAGGAAAAAAGAAGAAGTAGAATAGGGAAGAAAGAAACAAGTGAATGAGAGAGAGCTGAGTATTGATTCAATAGCTCTCAATGCTGCCTAAACGTGTAAGCCTACTATTTAAGTGAGCAAATTAATTGATATATAACACTACCTCTCACTATAGTGCTGCTGTGACGAATCTGTCGTCAATGCGGTGTTTAGGTTATTAGACTAAAAATGTCAGATACTTTTCTGTTTTCCGTGAATTTCCCGTTTTCAGTAGACATATTCGTTAAGTCTGTTGAAATCCTGACATTTACTTAGTCATGTCACGCTTGTTAAAGTAATGTTCATGCGTGTAATTTTCAACCATTATTCTCTTTAAACCCTTCTAATGAATTGTTAAACGGTGGACACGCTTGTTTGAGGCTTTCCGGACTGCATAATGATACACTAACAAAGACCAGATACTTCCTCTCTCAAAGGGTTTTTAACATACAAATATATTAATTCGCCTGAGGAATATTTTCATAAAATAGCTACACTAAACATTTGATGATTATACTAGTAAATTACAATTTGGAAAGTTGTGATACCGTTTATTCATTACAGTTTGGTGATGACCAATTACTTTTGGTTCAAGATTTTGAAGACATAGATTACATGGCTAGAAAATCGATACAGGAATATCACAAATGGGGACTAAAGGTGAATACGAATAAAATAAAATACATGGCAATAGGTGACCTTCATCAAGACTTTGTATTGGAGGAAGACATGGGGAAGATTTCATACACAGAGGGATACAAGTATTTAGGGGTGAAAATTACGGCCAGTGGGAAGCAAGACAAAGAAATACAATCCAGAATTAATTTGGGAAAGATGGCTATATCTACTATTCTGTGGAACTACTATACTGTATCTACTATACTATCTACAATGGAACCCTGTGGGATAAGCAAATTACAGCAGAAACTAAAACCAAAATATTTAAAACCATTGTTAGAAGTATCATGACTTATGCCTCAGAAGTTTGACTACTAATAAACACACAAGAACAAAATTAATGACAGCAGAGATGGACTTTTGGAGACGTTCGGCAAGAGTATCCAGACGTGAGAATATTAGAAATGAAGTAATTAAGGACAGACATTTTACAAACATTTTATCAAAACAAAAAAATTCCAATGGTATGGACACACGAAAAGAATGGTACAGGAAGGTACCAAGGAGAGTTTTGGAATGGACCCCACCAGGAAAAAGGAAAAGAGGAAGACCACCTATTACCTGGCTAGGAGAAATTCAGACTATATTGAGGGAACGAGAAGTTGAAGAAGATCTTTGGATGAACAAGCAGCAGTGGAAGATGAGAATTCAAACACTTCTGTAATCTTTGGTTCCGGAAATTGTGTAAACATTGTACAGGCAGAATAATAATATAATTTGAAAAGTATTAAATAAATCTGATGTTACAATGACAGGTGACGTTTAACAGCGCCAATGTAACTTAATATTGTAATCATTAAACAATCACGTGTTTCTGTGATAATAATTAGAAAACCGATTAAAATACAATTTAACAGATTCGTCTGTAGAATCATATTTATTTATTTGTAGAGTTATTCGCATTAAACACACACACACACACACCCACACACCCACACACACACACACACACACACACACACACACACACACACACACACACACACACACACACACACACACACACACACACACACACACACATTCAAACACTTTCTGCTACAGTCTATTTCTTAATGCATATATTATTTGTTTAATATTTATAACTTTTTACCTCAAGATACATTATTTCCTTATTTGAAACATGTTTTTCGGGAATCCTATTTTCCCATCCTCAGCCACCTTAATTTTGGATCTTGCTGAGTACCTGTGTTCCGGCTGGTTGTTGCTATGGTTTCCTGTTGGCTGTGGTATTTTAAATTGGTATTATTGTGTTTGATTGTTGTGTATATATTTGTCTTTTGAGTGTTTTCAAAGTTGAGTATTTTGAAAATTGTGTCGTGTTCTGTGTTGATTCGTGTTTGTTCAGGCGTTAGTTTGTTTTATGTTTGTATATTTGTAAATTTTCTCGTATGTTCATTATGGTGCCTTTGAGTGGTATGTGTTTTATTAGTGTCATATTGGTTATGTCTGGGAATTCATGTCCTGTGTTTATTGCACGTGTGGCCAAATTGGATTTATATATTTCCGGTTTTTGTATGCTTTTATATGTTCAAATAAACGCTTTCCAGTTGTTTTTAGTTTGTCCTATGTATCATCTATTGCAATAGGCCTATTTGTTAATGTTTAGTTATAAATAAGTACATATATATATATAGTTATAATATATTTAATAACTTTATTTCAAGATGTTTTTTCCTTATTTGGAACATGTTTCGTGACACTTAGTGTTCCCATCCTCAGCCTTCCTAATTTTGAATCTTGTGAAGTACTTCTGTGTTGGTTGGTTGTTTTTATGGTTTCCTGTTGGCCTTTGGCATGTGCATGAAACCATAACAACAACCAACCAACACACAAGTACTTCACAAGATTCGAAATTAGGTAGACTGAGGATGGGACCACTAAGTGTCCCGAAACATGATCCAAATAAGAAATAAACATCTTGAGGTAAAATTATTATAAATATTAAATATATTATATACATCAAGAAATAGACTGTAGCAAAAAGTTTTTGAATATGTATTTATAAACGTCTTTTATATTTATTAGATTATATTATCGGATAATAATTGTATAAATAGGATAAACGTACTTTTTATCTTAGGATTTTGTTTCATGAAATGAATGTTAGCTTCGACAGCAGAGGTACCGAGTACACTTGAAATGGTAACACTATATCAAGGAAGAAAAAACCGGCCACCGTCCTTGGGCGAACATTACCGTGTTTTAACTGCAAGTAGGCCTACTACTCCGTTACAATTGTTTGACGGCCTGCCAGCACTGCACCCGTAGGCGGCAATATCGGACCACTCGTACTGAACGTTATTGGTTAGAAAACTTCCTGACTATTGCGGTACTAGCCCTATGTAAATGTCACGCAGAAGCACTCGTATTAATAACTTAAAAAAACTTGGGTGTGTCAAATGAAAACACGAAATACAAAATCAAACTTCCGAACGGATTCAAAGCAAAACGAAAACAAGAATTTTAATTAAGTAGATATGGGACGGAACTAATTGGTCGTAACACAAAAATAAAAATATATAAGACACTTGTCAGACCGGTTGTCACTTATGGTGACAAACTAAGAAGGTTTGAAAGAAAGATCGTAAGACGTGTTTATGGCCCGGTTAAAGAAGAAGACGGATGGTGAATGGGAAATAAGCAGGAGATAGATGAGGTATTGAATCACGAGAACGTTGTTAAGATTCATAAAGGCCCAACGAATACAATGGCTGGGTCACCCAGAGCGGATGGATGATCAGCGTGTGCCAAAAAAAAACGTGAGGGCATAAGTGTATAAAAGCAGCAGAAAGAGGGGCCGACCTAGGACAAGATGATTGGATGATGTGATAGAAGACCTCAGTGAAAGTGTGTGAGGGGTTACACTGAGATGGCAATGGACATGAGACTTTGGAGAAGATTGGTGTTGGAAGATGGTTCACGTTGCGCTGTAGTGCTGAGGAAGATATAGGGCAGATTTCATATCAAAAACATCCGCTAAACCAATTTACATCACACAACCCACATATAGTACTCAACCCCTCTGTTAGTAATAGCAAAATTCCAATCCCTAAGTAATTACTCCTCCGGGTGAAAATAGAATGTGGCCTACAGTGGCTTCACAAATTAGCGACCCAAATGAGTCTTGCAAGTAAGTGAGATTGTATTTCGCAACGTAGAGCAATAACAACATTGTATATGTATTTACATATATGGCCCTTCCTCAGCCATCTTTGTTTCTGATGGAGGGTGCATTTACATCAAAATATCTAATTCCTGAAACATGTTTCAAGTAAGATAACAGTACATGTTGACTGAAAACTAGTAGTAAATATTAAATAATCTACGTATCAAGAAAATAACTGTAGCAAGAAACGTGTGTGTGTGTGTGTGTGTGTGTGTGTGTGTGTGTGTGTGGTGGATAATAAGAATATTACTTATCGACCGTGTTAATTATGGTTTCCAGTTAATACCGTGTTTCGATCGTAATAATAATGCATTTTTTATGCGACGTTTCGAGATTTAATCATTCTATTAGTTATTGTATACAACACAACACCATTGTTAATATCACACGACTGATATAGGCTTACTACAATTAGAACTATTATAAGAATTATATTACTTTATATTTTAAGTTGTAGGCATGAATATGAGATGAAAAAAATTTTGAAACGTCGCATAAAAACTGAATTTTTTTACGACAGAAACTCGATATCAACTAGAAACTATATATACATATATAATTATATATTCAATCATTTTCTGCTACAGTTCGTTTCTTGATATATATAAAGTATTTAAAATTTATATTTATATTACCTCAGATGTTATTTTTCCTTATCTGGAACATGTTTCGAGAGCTCCCGTGCTCTCACACACAATAATACAACTTTAAAATACCAGAGACCAACAAGAAACCTTAATAGCATCCACACAACACACAAATACTTCACCAGACGCAAGATCGCGAAGGCTGAGGATGAGAGCACGGGAGCTCTCGAAACATGTTCCAAATAAGGAAAAATAACATGTGAGGTAATATAAATATACATTTTAAATACATAATTATATATATATATACATATATACTAGAAACTATATGCAATGTGTATATATATATACACATTGTAACATCACACACACACACACACACACACACACACACACACACACACACACACACACACACACACACACACACACACACACACACACACACACACACACACACACACACACACACACACACACACACACACACACACACACACACACACACACACACACACATTGTAATGGTTAATACTATTTTACGATCAAGATGTATTTTTCCTTACTCGGAACATGTTTAGGGCATCAAATAGTTTGCCCATCCTCAGCCGTCTTAAATTTTTGTCTTGTTGGAACATTAAAAAAAAAAATTATTTATTGTAACACCAACGTAAACAACCAAAACGTTACAGGAACCCATAGCAACAACCGACCTGGACTCAAGTATTCGGGAAGGCAAAAAACTAAGACGGCTGAGGACGTGAAAACTATTTGACGCTAGAAACGTGTTCGAAGTAAGGAAGAATACATCTTGCACTTAAAGTAATATTAAATATTAAAATGTTTACGTTTTAAAAAGAGAACTGTAGCAACAAGTATTTGAATATATATATTCAAACACTTTTAGCTACAGTCTATTTCTTGAATGCATATATAATTTATTTAATATTTATAATTTCTTTACCTCAAGACGTTTTTCCCTTATTTGGAACATGTTTCGGGAATCTAATTGTTTCCATCCTCAGCCATGTTAGTGCTTTGAAAATTCTGTCATGTTTTGTATTGATTTGTATTACCTGAACAAATACAAATCAATACAAAACATGACACAATTTTCAAATCACTCAACATCAAAAATACTCAAAAAACTAATATATACACCACAATCACATACAATAATACTAATTTAAAATACCAAAAATCAACAGGAAACCATAACAACAACCAACCAAAACACAAGTACTCAACAAGATACAAAATTAAGAAGGCTGACAACAACAATAAAATTCCCGAAACATGTTCCAAATAAGGGAAAACACCTTGAAGTAAAGAAATTATAAATATTAAATAAAGAATATATATATATATATGTATTAATTTAATATAAACGTTATATTAAGTTAGTGTATAGTCAGGTGTTTTTTATTTGACTATCATATCATTATTTGTTTTTTTATCACATTTTAAGATCGTACATATCGAAGCACTACGCGCAAACGCATTAAAGCCATACTTGCTCATCAGTTAAAATAAGAAATTTAAAAATTGTTGAAAACCGTATGTAAACACTTGCGCAGACCCCACTAACTGTACTTTACATGACCTTTAAACGGTCTCTTCGCTTTTAGTCACGCCAAGGCCGTTCGTCACGCTTACGCTGCGATTTGAATAATGCATTTGGTGTAACAGCTGTGATGAAGTAGTTAGGAACGTTAATGAGTACAATCATAAAGCGAACTGATTGATTTCATGTATCACCTATAACACATTAATAAGTTTATCAGTGACTCACTTTGTAGGAGCTCAAGCGAATAGTAATCTATTATAGGGCATCTATTATAGTAAGCGAATAGTTATTTATTACAGGGCAGTCTTATCGCTCTTATAAACTTATCACTTATTACACTGCAATGTATAAATGTGCATGCGTTCTTAAGTGAGTTTATGTGTGTGTGTGTGTGCGCGCGCGCGAGAGCGCGCGTTTTTAATTAAAAAGTATAAGATTGTACATCAACTTAACACGTACATAAAACGTGGGGAGAATTTAAAATATTAATTTAATTTATCATTTTCTATATACAGTACGTATACGCAAAGTTTCTTGCAGCGATTATATAATATTGTGATATTATTTCGAATTAATTCGGTTGTTATTGATTTACTTACTAACCTCTGACGGTGCTGACATTTTTCAGTGAAACGTGCATCAGTTATTAAAACGACAAGAACGCAACATACACTACTTGCAGAAGAAACTATATTGAATAATATCACAATATTATATAATTTAATTTTAGTAATATTAAATATCAAAGACTAACTATTCTTACTAGCCTACACGTGTTATTTAAAACCGACTATTACAAACAGTATCACAAAGGGTACAAACCTTATGCAAGATACTGAAATAGATTTATAGATTTAAAAAGCTGCAGAACGCCGAAATCAGCTGAAGGTATCAGACACAGAAATCAGGCAAAAGACACTCAATTTAAATATCTGACCTATCTATTACTAAAGTATATTTCGAAGAGAATCTAGATTTACGGACTGCGAACAGCGAAATAGGAATTCATATACGAACTTGAGTATGATGGGGCGGCAAAAACGTAACCACAAAGCAATCTCATTAAAAAATGGGGTTAGAAATAACTCGTAAAGATTGTGTAACAGTAAACTTAAAAGTACATTCAAATTCCATATGAATAGAATAACATTTAACTTCTTTTAATAAATTAAAAATATATTATTTAAGTATTTTAATTTTAACTCTAACGTATATTTTGTTTGGTACCCATACCACGTTACTGATTCTTATTTCGTATTTTCTCAACACGATCAAGTGACATTTTCATAGTGATTAACTATGTGAAATTCTTGTCAACAGATCTTTGATTATATCTTATACCTCCAGCGATCTACTTTTTCAGTGGGTTAATATTAAAATGATTAGAAAATAAGAGATACATTGAAAGAGGTTTGATTAACGATTGCTTTCGGCTATCCAGTATATTTTTAAAGACAACAATAAGTATTGTTCACCTCCCTTTTCTGGAAAAATGTCTTATTATTTAATTCATTATTTAAATAATGTATTAAATAATAATATATACTATTATGTACTAATACTATGTATTATAAACAAAAAAGTGGTGTTCCCAGTCAGTGATGTAAAATCCCAGTGCTCCTGCAACTCATCAGATAGCCTGATTTTTAGTGTATACACAGAACACTTGATCATAAATTAATTTGCATAAATAGTTCCAAAGATCTCAATTAGTCGATCAGTTTAAAAGGTTTTACATTCACACAACACAGAGAACATGTTGGCAGCATCTTGCTGTCATTTATGTGTCTAACTGCTAAAATTTTTCGTTAACTTAATGAAAATCTGTTTACGACTTTCAACATTGTCTAGCAAATGTTAGCTGCACCGTAAATTATGAACGATTATAAAGGTAATTTTCCATTTACCGACTTAAAAGTTACCATACTTAAGTATCATGCGTTTAGGAGCCTAAAATACCTTCCCTAAAAAATTATTATTAAATATAATAAATTGTCATTAATAGTCTAACTGGTATCAAATGCAGGTAAACGGTTGTAATAAATAATAGAATTTAGACCGAAATGAATTGGGTAGAAATACCTTATCCAAGTAATTATAAACTGTGCAGTTTTTAAAGAGCTGTACATACAATCGAATGTATTAAAGAGCAGAGTATAAAACTCGTCATACTTAAGAGTTCATAAAGACTAAATAATCATGCGTTTAGGAAGCTAAATGCCTCCCCTAAAAATTGTTATTAAATTCATTACACTGTTATTAAAAATCTGACTGGTGTCAAATGCAGGTAAACTGCATTAATATGTATAACAAGTAATAGAATTTATCTAAATGAATTGGATAGAAATACCATATCCACGTAATTATAAACTGTACAGTTTTTTAGTGAGCTGTACGTACAAATAGATACCGTAGTATTATCGTATTTGACAATAGCACTAACATTACACCTCAACCACTAATTGTTAAGCTCAGTTTAAACTACATAGTTAAGTGTAGGAAGAAGAAGCGATCGGATACCTGATCTCTGTTTGGAAGAACCATTGTCTACTCTACCTGTGGCGGAAAACAGATGCGCATCCACAACGTCGGTCAGCACGACAAAAACACACAGAAACACGACTAAGCCTAGGAAAACCCCGCGAGACGACGTCGGCGACGGCAACAGCGCGTTACGCGGTAACAACAGCGGTCTGGGCTTCATGGCTCGGTTCTGACAGACGACTGACTCTGGTGGCGGTGGACCCGGTTCGCCCGAGTGAAAGTGAATTCACATCTCTCCGCGTCGCCTCCCTCCCTCCACGTCCTTCCTACCGAAGACGATGACACAACTGTTGTCCGGGTCGAAAACTATCGGCGAAAATTAGAAAAATAACAAAAACGACGAATTTGCATCGACGAAATGGAGACATCTTGTGAACCCTGGTATTACGTTATCACAACGCATATATTTGAACTTGCTGTTGTCAGCTGACCAGTTTCTTGTACTTCAAAATACAAACATCTGTTCTTAAACTTCATCGGATTTATAAACAATACAATATGAAAATCTCAACCATAAAAACAAAGGTAATGACATTTAGAGGCAAGGAACCAATAAGAACAAAAAAAAATTAATGATCGAATTCTAAAACAGGTTAGCCATTTTAATTATTTGGGAAATGATATTTGCTATAGTAGGAATTATGATATTGATGTTAAGTTAGGTAAGTTCCAGGCGATTTGCTACGCAGTTACGCAAAATTTGAAGTCCTAAATATTGGGCTATAGATGTCTACGGATACGTACATAAACTTAAAACCTAGGACTAAATTATTTGTCATTCAGGCAGTAGGGTTATAAATTTAACTAAAAAGGCAATGCAGTACTGACATTTTTAGTGGTTATTCTCTGCTTTTCAATTGGCATTTTATAAAAATGTATTAGAATTATCGGAGCATTTTTTTTTTTTTTTTTTTGGAAAATTATCGACTATTAAGATTTGTTTAATATATGTAGGGTCTATGTATTTTATAAAACAAAGGTAATGGCATTTCAAGGTAAGAAGCTAATAAGTACAAAAATAATGATTAGTAACTTAATCAAATGCTAGAACAGGTGAGCCATTTTAATTATTTGGGAAATGACATTTGCTATGGTAGGAATTAAGTTAGGTAAGTTCCAGACGATCTGTGGACAATCAACCGTCTTTTCAGAAAAAAAGGTACGTCGAGAGACAAAATTAAAGTTCTACAAAGTTATGGCAGTCCCTGTACTGTCCTACAGGTGTGGATTATGGACAACGACTAAGAAAGAAGACAGTAAAATACAGGCCTCGGAAATGGCGTTCTTAAAAGGAGTTAAAAGGTGTTCTAAACTTGATCGTATAAGCAACGAGAAAGAGAAGTTTTTAACTCGGATAGAAAATTAAAAGATTACAAAGAACGGTAGAAAAACACTTAGAAAGAATGTCAGATTCCGGACTGGTCAAACAAGTCTGGAAATAGAAACTTATAGGATACAGGTGTGTGGGTAGACCCAGGAAGAGATGGTTGGAGGATCTTTGAAGGCGGAACAGGCGGCGCCTTGCTTATTCCGTGTTGTGAAGATGATGAACAAAAACGATTAAATTTTTCGATAACCCGTGATCACTGCGTTCAGGTAGCCAAGAATAATATAAAATAAAACTTGATACCGATACTGACATATCTTATTACCGAGCTAATATATACGCGCGCGCACGTCTAATAAGCAGGCGACAAGAATACTCTGTTAAGGGGCAAAATAAATTAATTCTGTTGTACTACTATAATCCAAGGTTTTCTTGTGGCTTTTGTGTTTGAACACTGTGGGCGCGTACGCAATACGAGTATAGGCTTACTGCGCGGAATTGACAATACTGCAATCGAGTTAAAAATGGTGTTTTGCTGTTATATTTATTTATACACTTATACTTCAATTAGTAGATAGGATCACTCACTGTTGCAACAGAGATTTCGTGTCGAAAGTTCCTACTATAATGTTGCGGTGAAAATATTTAGGTCAGGGATTGTGTATTTTGGTCGTTTAGTTGTAGCCGGTGTGAGTATGTTGTTTAGTTGTCTAAGAGAAGGTGTGATTCTCAAGAGAAAGACACAACATCACTGCGAATAACATAACATTTATACCTCAGTAAAAAGTGAGTAGTGAAAGGGTAAAGGGGGAGGGGTAAAGAGGAAGCACATGTTTATCACACACCTTATACACTCAGTAGTTTTATGGTTCGGAATAATGTTAAGTTACTAATAATATTTTATATAGTATCAGATATAATTACTTTTGCAAGTATCTGTAATGCATTTTTTTTGTATCGGCCATCTAAGGACCACATGGCAATTTCAATTCTTTACTCATTGTTCTTTTCTTTTTTCCAATATTGTTTCATCTTCTCACTGTGTCTCTTCTTCCTGTCTTCAGTCCACTTAGAACCTGCATTTTTATCTCTCCTACCCTGGACTCCCTCCATTTTCAACACTTTTGCCCGAAAAACGTCTCTTTCAATTGCTTCTTCTGCGTGTATATTATTTTTCTCTAAATCCTTTTGGACTTCTTTAATCCAACTTGACGTTGACTTCTTCCCCCACAGATATCTGAAGATTTGCTTTGTCAACCTATTGTCGTCCATTCTATATAAATGTCAAAAAAATAATAGTCTTCTTTTTCTCATTGTTTCTGTTATATTTTCTATACTTCGATATATTTCATCATTACCTCTTAATTTCCAACCTTCTGAAGTTTTCGTGGGCCTAATATTTTCCTAATAATTCTGTTGTATTTTGTGGTTTATTTTTATTGTTTTTTATGAAATGTATTTTTTTTGTTTTTTATGTAATGTATTTTTATTGTTTCAGATTGTAATACATTTTAAGTAGGCCAGACGAAGAAAAAAAATCGGTGTATAGAACCATACATGACTTCCATGCTCTAATTAATTATAAAATTATTTTTAATATGTACACTCAGAACAAAACTAAATATATCAGCATGATTTTGGTAAAAACGCTGAGAAAGGTAATCAAAATACGAATTGTACATAGTTGTTAATATTTTAAAAATAAAGAATTAATTTATTTAACGCGAAAGACAGTGAATATCGCCCAGCGTTTGTAATCTGTGAATTTCTTAAAACGATATCAATTGTTAATATTTTATTAACATTTTTTTGAAATTTTCGGTCGAATAAATTTATAACATCAATACAAAAAATTACCCCCTCCCCCTTCAACTATCAACTATCCTTTTCATTTATAGATATTCCATCTACCTTTCTACAGTGGATTATTATGACCTTCTTTTCAGGATACTTTATCTATCAAAATTAAGTAGCCTACTTTATTCTTGTTAAAACGTAAAACGTTGCAGATAAACTACCCCTTCCCCTGAACCGATCTTTACCAAAATCAACAGGTCTTAAGTCCTCTACAACTCGGCCGGGCACATATGGAAAAAATTATTTTATTCTGTTTGATTTTGCGGCAGTTATCGTTCGCCATAGGAAAAAGTCCACACACACACACACACACACACACACACACACACACACACACACACACACACACACACACACACACACACACACACACACACACACACACACACACACACACACACACACACACACACACACACACACACACACACACACACACAGATACTTTTCGGAAAACGAGTTTTCTTCATGTTTTGAGGGTAGTATAATCAGAATCTGCCCTTATCTCGAACTCGATTTTTTTACGATCACCATACTTACGGAACATTCGAAATTTTCCTTCAACACCGCCATGCATTTTTAAAGCCAAATATTTATAAATCTAATTTAGCCATGCATTGTTTAAATAATAACTACCATTTTCCAAACATTCAAAATATGAAGTTAATTAAAAACATACGAAACTTTCAATAAATGAATATTTGGACAAATCCCAATATTTACCAACACAATAACAATAATTTACTAATTAAAGAACAGACTCATATAAAAACAAAACAAGATGATCTTTTTAAAATGATAAATTTATCAAAATAAATAAAATATAAACATTAAATATTTCCGATATAACCGTAAAAACAGCTGATTAAGTAAATCAACATTAAAGTCGAATTAAATCGGTTATTCGTTACTTTATATTAAAATCTGAACAAATTCGATTACTCTTTTGTTTCTGTAATGAAACAAATTTGATAATGAGGTGTAATTGATAAATTTGTATTATTTATCAATTCATTTAAAAATCTCTGAAGATACTGAATTATTCAGTGAAACATACGTCAGATGAATTGAAAGAATAAAAATGTATTACAACTACTTGCAGAAGTCAAGTGGTCAGAGCTGTTGGGTTGAGCGTCGTGAGACGACCCAATGGTTTCCTAGTACCGAGCCTCCGGTAGGGGCTCCTGTCTTGCAGAAGTGGTCAGAGCTGTTGGGTTGCGCGTCGTGAGACGACCCAATGGTATCCTAGTACCGAGCCTCCTATGAGGGGCTCCTGCCTAGTGGTCCTGTCCAGACGGAATATTGATTATTTAATTTTTATTGGTCGTTACAACGACATGCTCGTACTAGGTCGACTAGTACAGTATTTGTCGAGGCCGTTTCCAAGATTCACCTGGACGTATTCGGTACTTGCCAAGGCCAGCTATGAGAGGGTTTGTCTGGGTCCTCGCAGCTCGGACGTAAAATTTACGTGCAAGTCGCCTTGCGGTGTCATCCAAGGAGCGGACACCGAGTCCTCTTCTCAGGAGACGAGAAGAAAACCGATAGGGGACTTTGGCCGCTAGCCGAAGCCCTCTATCGAGAACGCTTTGCAACCTTCTTTTATGAACGGTTGCGAGGTAACCCCAGACGGGAAGAGCGTAGGTAATGATCGGCAACAGATACGCGTTGACAATCAACTTACCCAGCTTGCGGGTCATAGCCTTGTTGGCAAGTATCGGAAACAGTTGCGCGAGACGAGCGGACGCTTTCCTTCGCATCGTCTCAGCGTGGGTACGCCAGGTGAGCCGACGATCAAGGTGGACACCGAGGTACTTAACTTCCCTCGACCAGGGCAGGTACGTTCTACCGAGTCTCACTCGGCCTCGTGGTTCTTTCCGGCGCTTTGTGAATAGCACCGCGGAGCTCTTGGTTTCGTTGACGGCAACTTTCCAGCTTTCCGTCCACGTCGAATACGCATCGAGTGCGCGCTGAAGTCGTGGGATAGCAAAGTCTGCGTTCCGATCGGCGGTATAGACCGCCGTGTCGTCGGCAAACAAAGCCATCTGGACTCCAGGCTCTCTGGGTGCGTCGTTGACATACACGGAGAACAGGAGAGGCCCTAGCACGCTACCTTGAGGTACCCCGGCTGTGATACGTCTCTCGGAAGAGACGTGGTCGTCTATTCGCACGCAGAAAGTCCTCTCCGTCAGAAAGCTAGCAATCAAGCGAAGGTAGCAATCTGGGAGCTGGATTTCCCGGAGCTTGAACAAGAGCCCGTCGTGCCAGACACTATCAAAGGCCTTTTCCACATCTAGGAAACAGGCGACAGTCTGCTCTTTCCGACACCCGGCGTCCGTGATGTATTCCACCAGTCTCATCAGTTGATGAGTGGTGGAATGCCCCACACGGAAGCCGAACTGTTCGGGGACCAGTACATCGAAATTTCGTAGATGATCTAGTACTCTCCGTTGTACGAGACGTTCGAGGACCTTTGACGTGGCTGACAGTAGACTAATTGGCCGGAGGTTGCCGGGACGGGAAGCGTCCTTTCCCTGCTTCGGGATCACTATAACCGTCGCCTTACGCCATTTCTGGGGAAAATAGGCCAGTCTAAGACACGCGTTGAACAGCGCGACCAAGAAAAGTACTCCTCGCTCCGGGAGTCGAGTAAGAGCGGCGTTCGAGACGCCGTCCGGGCCAGGAGCTTTTCTTGGCACGAGTTCAACGAGCCGATCTGTGACCTCTTCCCTAGTAATGGGTTCGGGCTCCGTAGTGATCGGAAGAGACAGAAAGTCTTCCACTTCGTTCTCGACTTCTTCGTCGAAGTCCCAGTCCATGGGCGGGTTAGGTGCGAACTGTCGCTCAAAACACGCGCCCAAGTACTCGGCCTTCGCCTCCGGGCGAGCCAGGATTTGACCGAAAGGTCCAGCAATGGCCGGGATGCGAGGCCGGCGCCTCTTCCCTACCAACGCCGAAGGTATCCGGTAAGGGCTACTTTCGTCCGATCCGTCCCCTGCCTGGGCCACGGCGAGTTCCCAACAGCGTCTCCGGTAGGCCTGCATTTCACGACGTAAAATGCCGGTCGCCCGGTTGTACGCTGCCTTGTCGGCCGGATCACGGGTCCGCTGCCAGCGTCTCCGGAGGCGATTTCTCTCGCAAGCGAGAGCACTCGTCTCCTCTGGGATCCGCTGCCAGTGGGGCGTGGCGCCAGGCTTCATTCTGGAAGACGCGTCGATCGCAGATACGACTGCCTCATCAAACGCGGCAACTGCCTCGTCGACTTGGCGGAAGGTTTCGAGTGGTCCCGCGTCTGGCAATCGGCGACTTAACGCCGGGCCATAGCGATCCCATTCTACCACCTTCCTGACATCTCTGCGTACGACGTGCTGGGTAGCGACGTGTATCAGGATGGGGAGATGATCGGACGATAGTTCCGTTAGCGCGGACACATGGACCGGACAGTCAATTCCTTGAATCACCGCTATGTCCAAGACATCGGGAGCCGCGTTGCGTTGTGAGGGGTAGAACGTAGGTTGGGTAGGCCCAATCACTTGTATCCTGCGAGAATCGGCAAACCTGCGTAAACGTTTCCCGTTTGGGGCAGTCAAGCGACTGTTCCAATCGCGATGTTTACAGTTCAGATCGCCGGCCATGATGACCCTCCTGTGTGCATCGAACGCGACAGCTAGATCGGGGTGAAGGAGCTCTTTTTGCGGCGGTTTATACGCCGCTACCATCTGTACACCGCCTAGAGTGTTTAACAACTCCACAGCGGTGCCTTCGAGGTGAGTCATTGCAGGCAAGACGACTCGGTGATGCTCGAGAGTGAGCCTCACCGCGACGGCAGTACCGCCACCAGCAGTGCCCGGTCTGTCGTTTCGATAGCACACATAGTTGGCCAGTCGTAACCGACTCGCAGGAGTCAAGTGGGTCTCATTGAGAAGTACTACATCGGGTTTGAGTCGGGCCAGTAATTCTTGGAGTTCCTGGATCTTGTTGGACAACCCGTTGGCGTTCCAGGAAAGAATCGAGAGATCTCGTTTGAGGACCCGACTCATAGAAGACCTACACAAGTGGCGGCTTCCACCAAGAGCATGAATCTCTCAGTTATGTCAGCAGTCTCCAAGCGGGAGCGGATGGACCTGAAGGTCTGGGCGACTTTGCTGAGATCGAACTCAGCAAGGAAGTCTTTGACGACCTGGTAGTCGTCAGGTACGGTTTTTGAGGCAGATTGCCTGGAGACTGCGTGCGCATAAGAGCGCCGAGGCTTGTCAATCGGGGGATTGGTGGAAGCCAGGGGTTTCTTAGGGCCAGGTGTAGCGCCTCTAGCGGAGGTGCTAGGAAGAGGGACAGATGCGATTGCGTCGGACTTCGCGCGCTGTGCAGGCTGTCTGGACTGTGCGGCCGGGTTGGCAGGAGCCCGGGATCTAGCGCCACGGGGCTTTCTTTGCCGCTTCTTTTTGCCTGCGTTGGGAAACCGCGGGGGCGGGAGGTCTGGCGAGGCTGCTTCTAAAGCAGGGGCGGGAGTCTCCGGTGCTGGGGAGGGTTGAGTAGTCTCAGGCTCCACAACCGAGATGTTTTCTGTTGGCTGGGTGGTCTCACTTTTAGATGCCACGAGGTTACGGCGCTTTTTCGCCTGAGGCGGGACAGGGGCCTGTGAAGGAGCCTGAGGTGGAGTTGCCTGTGCTAGCAGGTGTTTGCTTCGGGCCTTTAGATCGCTTTTGTTGCCTGTTTGAAGCTGGGGCGGAAGACACGGCAGCCGTAGCAGGAGGCGCAGGGCCTGGCTGCTCGGTTGCAGGTCTGGAACCAGCTACCGGATGCCTCGGTGGTGGCAGGCGCCCTTTCGGCTTTCGCCTCTCGAGCTCCTGCTGAAACACCGGACATGCCCGGTAGTTGGCGGGGTGACTCCCGCCGCAGTTGATGCATCTTTTGAATGCAGGTGCATCGCAAAGTTTGGAGGCGTGAGGGAGAGAACACCTCACGCACGCCGGAGCGTTAGAACAAGAGTCGGAGTGGTGCCCGAAGCGTTGGCACCTGTGACACTGAGGCAGAACCCCGGGAGCGCGGCTTCTTTCCACTTTTACGCGAAAACCAAAAAGCCGCGTAAGTGAGAGTAGGCTAGTGCCTGCCTCGCTATTCTCCACCAGGATGCGGACCAGAGGAATTGGACGCCTTGGTCCGGCAGGAGTAAACACCCGATGGACCGCGCGAACAGGATAGCCCAGCTCGCGCAGCTCATCGAGTATCTCCTCCAGAGGGGATTCCACGTCCAAGCCTCTGAGGACAAGCGACAGAGGCTTCACGTGTTTGGTCGAGAAGGTATGGTACTGGAATTGCTGGGATTCCACGTACGCCACGACACTGCGGTACACGTCCATTCCGCGGACAACGATCTTGACTGTATCGCCCCCAAGGAGCTTCAGGTCAACGTTGGCCGGGGAAAGTCCGGGAGCCACTATCAATCGCCGGTAAAAACCGGTGACGTTGTTCACGCCATGAACGTAAACGGGCGGGATGCGAACAGCGGCCGACGGTGCTTGGGCACCGCCGGACGCAGTCGGCCCCGGGCCGGATTCGCCATCGGCGGGGACAACTTCCATGGCGGACGCCGAGGAAGAGGTTGAGGACGATCGGTTCCGCCTCGGTTTCTTAACCGGGCGCCCCCGTGGCCCAACCGCCACGAAAGCGTCGGTCTCGTCACCGGGCAGCGGAACCGACCGGGGATCGACTTGGTCCGCATCCATAAGCGGAGAACACGGCGAGTCGCTCGTGTGGGGCGGGGCAGTGGCGAGCGACTGCGAGCTCGATGACGCGCCCGGAGCGGGCATTTCCGCCATCGAGCGGGAGGTTCGCCGACCAGAGGCAGCCAGGCTGCCTCCGGCGGTAACCAGGGACCTAGGGTCCGGCCCGAGCCGGATCGCTTGCGGGACTTCTGGAACGCTCAGGCTTACTACGAGCTGGGCAAATGACCGGCTTCGTTAGATACCTCTCCTTACCAAGAGAGGTGTCCACCGGCCTCTTTACCTAGGCGATATCCAAGCTCGCTTACCACTGGTGGGGGCTCGCAAGGATCGTCCTAGGCAGCGCTACCTAAGAGCCTGAGCGTCAGCGGGCTAGATGCGCTGCGCAACTTACAACAGCTCTGGCAGGCTATAAGCTTCCTCTTCGATGGTGGTCCTGAAAAGGGTCACTTGGCTGGTGGCCCTTAGAAGGTCCGACGCACTCAGCTGTGCTTGTGCTGGCTACTCAATTCACCAGCCAGCTGAGTTGTGGTCTTCTGTCTTCTTGTTGACAAAGGCAGCAAGCGGGCCAAGATGTTGGCTGTCCTCTTGCAGAAGTAATTATATTTTACGATATATATTGTGACAGCAGCGGTATGCGAACATCTGCTCTCCGGTACCAGCGGTGGACACAGCGAGCCAATCCGGCATCAGCAGCCGCCGAGACGTGACCAACAACGTGCTCGGAGCGGGCCAACCAGCGATCCCGGTTAGTGCATAAAACCCGGACCGGCAGAAAATTTCATCGCCACGCCATCGAACGCACTTCATCTCCTCTCCTCTCTCGGACGACATCGGGGCGGAGTCAGCCGGAAGGAACAGCCGAAGAATAGAACCGCCGCCGTTCTTGCGTCTTCGCACTCCCGTTCCGCGCCAGCGATGGATTTCGCTGGGCCGGCAGCCGACTCTACAACCGGTGCCGAAAGAAGAGGAGGACTGCAGTACGCCACGATCAGCAGGCGCAGCCGCCGAACACCTCAGCGCGGCACGACCAACATCACAGTTCTCGCCACTCGGTCCTTTTTAGGGCCACCAAAATAACTAGAGTGTACGATTGGCGCCATTTGTCATGCGGCAAGCCTTTTGTCCGGTGACAAGTGGCGCCCAACGTGGGGCGACGATCATCTTGCGGATGCAAGATCCAGCCACGCCAGCGAGCTACCAGCCGGCACACCAATCAACATGGCGCCCAACAGACACCTCCACAACATCCGGAGAAGAGCAGTAGGCTGGGTACCGGAGAGCATTCAAGACCCGGTGGAGTTGTGACAGCAGCGGTATGCGAACATCTGGTCTCCGGTACCAGCGGTGGACACAGCGAGCCAATCCGGCATCAGCAGCCGCCGAGACGTGACCAACAACGTGCTCGGAGCGAGCCAACCAGCGATCCCGGTTAGTGCATAAAACCCGGGCCGGCAGAAAATTTTAACGCACTCTTCATCGCCACGCCATCGAACGCACTTCATCTCCTCTCCTCTCTCGGACGACATCGGGGCGGAGTCAGCTGGAAGGAACAGCGGAAGAATAGAACCGCCGCCGTTCTTGCGTCTTCGCACTCCCGTTCCGCGCCAGCGATGGATTTCGCTGGGCCGGCAGCCGACTCTACAACCGGTGCCGAAAGAAGAGGAGGACTGCAGTACGCCACGATCAGCGGGCGCAGCCGCCGAACACAGCGCGGC
The DNA here is from genome assembly GCA_034769895.1 of Magicicada septendecula. Taxonomy (NCBI): domain Eukaryota; kingdom Metazoa; phylum Arthropoda; class Insecta; order Hemiptera; family Cicadidae; genus Magicicada; species Magicicada septendecula. The sequence continues at coordinate 79,875,963 of CM068368.1, read as the reverse complement.
ACGACCAACATCACAGTTCTCGCCACTCGGTCCTTTTTAGGGCCACCAAAATAACTAGAGTGTACGATTGGCGCCATTTGTCATGCGGCAAGCCTTTTGTCCGGTGACAATATATGTATATATATATATTCTACTGCTGTAAAAATGAACAACAGTACATAAAAAATAAAATAATTATTTCAGAAAAATCAAAGGGATACATTTAATAATATTTGGAACATATAGTAAAATTATAAACAAAAACTAATTAATTATTCATAATAAACATAGAGGTAATCTCAGGTATTGGAACTGTATGATACAGCACAGCATGAAGAAAATATATGTTGACAATTATTATAATAAAATTTAAATAAACATTAAAATAAAACTAAAAGGTAATAACATTATAATATAATAGATACAAATGAGAATGAATAATGTGAAAGTCAGATAAATGTATTTAATAATAGTTGGTAAAATTATATATGTTTTTAAGAGTAATATTATGAAATATGTGACAAATTTAGTGAGGTATCAATAAGGCAAATGTAAATTGTTATAATTGAATTGTTTTTGAATGTAAGAAAAATTGAGGCTAGTCTAATTTTATATTTACGAAGATATACATCAGGGAAACAGATCATGTAAAGTCTGTGATACTTAAATGATTCTAAATTTATTTTTAATAGAACACATAGCAGAGAGGAAGATTCTGTAAATAAGTCTAATTTGAATACTAATAGAATACACATTTCAATGTGAATTAAAGTAACTCAAGTTGTATAAATAATAAAAAGAAAAGAATTAATATTGTAATCTATCTTGGATTAATAAGCCAAAGAAAAATAATTTACTTACAATTTGTAACGAAGTGTATAAAATATTGGAATTAAAAGAGGTTCAATAAAGAATAAAAATAATAGAAGATTTTACTAGTAAACATTGGAACGAATTTTATGAACAAAATAATCCTATTCAGAGCGACATCTATGCTGGTGACAAATTGTAAAGGAACTACAAGAGTACAAGACTTGAACCCCCATTGCAGTTTTGAAAAGCGGAGATTTGAACGATTCGCATGTCCACGGTATATTATCTTAATATTATTTCTTCAACTTTTGTTAACTAGAGTTATTTGGTACTGACTAAAGAAAGTAATTAATCATTCCCAATATTAAATAATATAAATAGAAATATTAGTTGTCTACCCTGAGATAGAGTTTTTCATGATCATATGTTTAACATAAACAACACTTCAAAAATTATTCAAATACTAAAATAATAGAGACAACGCGTACTGATCGCCCAAATAAAGGGGCAATTACTATAGCAGACAGAAACAAATATAACGAAGAAAGTTACAGTACAAATAATGGCACCAACAACTTGGGGCATATAGAAATATTATATTTGTAAAAAAGAAAACAGCACAAATAATAGCGCTCCCAACGAGAGGTGTAAAAGCAATTTCAACTTATAGATTGTAAATAAAAACAAAACCATATTAAAGAATTACACTTGCAGAATTAAAAAAAATTATCAGTACAATATATATATATATATATATATATATATATTCAAACAGTTTTTGCTACAGTCTATTTATATTATATTTGCTACATATATATATATATATATATATACAGTCTGCTACAAATATTTATAAATATATAAATTTTAATGTATTTGGAATATTCTACTTGAAGGGCGCGTGTAGATTTTGTTTTCTATGACGAAAGACGCAGGAACAGTTTTATATCACCAAACGGTAAAAAACTCATAAAACTACTACTTCACATCTGTGAGACGATGTTACATAATGAAATATTCAACTCCAACACGAGGTCAACTGAAGCTCATCCTTACACCAAAACTGTATCTTGCACATACGAAAGTTGTGACAGATCGGCAGATGCACTTTCTTGAGATTAACTTAGAAAGGGAACATATTATATTTTAAATTATTTCATGTTACAATAATTTATATAGAATTCGTGTTCACTTATTTTACTAAATATTTACTGGAGCACTGTTTTCTTGTAATTTTTACAACAAATGTTGTAAGAATGCGCAAATAAATAAATTATCCACTGAACTCTCATGATACAGTAAAATGTTGAAGAACGAGTTGAACAACATTTAATTATATTAATATATAAATACATAGATTATTTTACAAGTGACGAACCATTTAGAAAACGGCTGAGAACTCAGAGTTGTAAGTAACTCTATTACATGGATATTACATAGATTTGTTTTAGTCTTACTAGCAGGTCAATGAAATTATTTTTAAGGTACTAACATACAGCTAAAGTTCTATAAGGTCGTGACTGTGCCGACTTTAATGTATGGATGTGAAACATGAACTCTTCTGCAAAAAGATATTTCAAAAATACAGGCTTCGGAAATGAAATTTGTAAGAGCAGTTAAGGGATGTAGTTTGAGAGATCATATACGAAACGACGACACAAGGAAAGACTTGAAGTTACATTCGGTTCTGGACAGAGAAAAGGAATACATGCAGAATTGCGAGTATCATGTGGAACGCTTGGTAGACACGCGTATTCCTAAACAATCGTTTGAATATAGATCAGCGGGAACGAGATGCCGTGGAAGAGCCTGAAAAACATGGTCAGAGACTCTGTGAAGTCGGAACGGGCTATAGCCCAAGCCATGTAGTAAAGAAGAAGAAAAAGAAGTAACATACTTTCTCATCGCAGTCACTGGCGTAACTGGTGGAGCGGGAAGTTCGGGCACATACTGGCCTCCAAAATGTTTATAAATTTAAAATGATTTGTAATTTTAATTAAAAATTAATTTTAAAAATGAGAGTAAAACTAAAATTAATGTAAAATTAATGTGAAACTAAATACTTAAACATTTCCAAAATAATAAATTAAAATTTAGAAAGTTGGAATCATGAAAGTGAGGTCCATTTAGATTGTTTTCATTCATTAAAAAAAACATGCGGAAGAGTATTATGAGTCATACCACAAATACTACAAGCCTGTGAGAATTAGGAAACGGTAGACACAGTTAAGATGGCCAAGCCATTTGAAGAAACACATTACACATAAATGGCACGATATGTATGGCAGGAGAGTAACGCCAGACAAGGCCTATTCCAACTGTGAACGTAATCGGCCTACGTCTGCACCATACTACGGAGATAGTTAACCTATCAAAGTAGTTTTTCAATTAGGTAACAAATTTTTTGTGAGTTGCTTTCATTTTAATTTTTTAAAATGTAATTTCATAAGCTAAGCCAGTTCTACAATTTCACAAACCACTTTACAGTCAGAGTAAAAAAGTCGATTAGCTCCTAGTGTTTCCGCATGTAAACGGTTTTTCGTAATAATTCTATTACTATTTTTGTCGAGTCAACAGCTGATTCTGTATCAACTGTCCAACTTTTGCTCAACCTGCCGATATCCGCTCACGGTGTTTCTGAGCGGACGGAACTTTTTGCTTCGTTTATAGCAACGTTTCACAACGTATAGGCCTACACCATACTTGCAGTGCAACACTTCACACAAGTGAGAGTACTGTATTCTATGTTTAAAAAGGAAACGTAATTACGATTTTTGTAGTAGATTAATATCTTGCTAGCAGTAAAGCACCACGAGGTTAAGAACAACTTAAGAGCCACGACACAGAATAAAACTCGTCGTCGTCGTAGTCGTCGTCATCCTTTACGGCTTAGGCTAGTACGTGTTCAGTCTCAATGGAAGTCATCCAACCATCGCTTACAGGGTCTTCCCATACTTCTCTTCCCAGTTGGATGATAGTCAAACGCCCTTCTTGAATATCTTGCTAGCTGTAAGCCACCATGAGGTTAAGAACAACTTAAGAACCACGACACAGAATAAACCTCGTCGATGTTGTCGCCATCCTTCACGGCTTAGGCTAGTAGCCTGTTCCAGTCTCAATGGAAGTCATCCAACAATCGCTTACGGGGTCTTCCCACACTTCTCTTCCTCCTTGGATGATAGTCAAGGGTTCTTCTTAAAAATCTAGTTGGTTTCGTTCTCTCTACATGTAACCGCCACTCCGTTTTGTACCGGGAGATTTTCTCATTTAAGCTTTCATCTATGCCCACCTCCATTCTATTATGACAATTTCTGATAATCTCTCCTGGTACAACCCTTTACAGCCCTCAAGAACCTCATTTCCGCTCCTTGTATTCTAGATATATCTTTGGTCTTTCTAATCCAGCAGAAAAAACCTGACTTCGCCAATTGTAATGAATTTAAGGAGAGACCTGCGCTTGACGATTCTGAAAACGTGAGTGAAACGGACAGCATACGGAACATCGGAAACAGCAAAGTCTGGTCACTGGCTACATCATAGCTAGCAACTACCTAGCAACTATTATGAAATTTAACTAAGTTACTTCTAATTACAGTCGACCGTCAGTAGCTCTGGCACCACAAGAAGGAACCAAAAAGAGTGCTACACGTCTCATATACTTTCTCTACTGGTTAGGCCTACCTTGACCAGTTCTCAGAACTACTATAATCTGTCCAATTACGCGTAACATCGGAAAAGTGTTTAACAAATGTGGAACCTTGTTCATAATTTAAATTACAATAAATATCAATATACACACATATATAGGGATATACGCACACATAATAATAATAATATTATTACTAATAAATAAAACTTTTCTTACAAGAGTATATTTTTTATCTTCTTCCCCTTTTCAAGGATTAGGTTATATAAACCTGTTTCGACACCCATCTCATCCTTGGACGACCCACGCCTCTTCTACGGCTTTATAGTTTCGGCAATCCATCCTCTGTCATCCTTTGCAGGTGATCCCACCATTACCTTCTGTAAATTCCAATAATTTCATTTATGTCCTTTACTTTGAGCTCTGCTCTGATACCTTCATCCCTTATTCCATCTTGCAATGTGTAATCTAAAGTATTTCGAAGAAGCTGCATTTGAGCACTCTGAATCTTGTCGCTTATATTTTTTGCATTTTTTAAAATACAAAAATATATATCCTTGTCAGAAAAGTTTTATTTATTATTAATAATAAAAAATATATATACAATAATAATGTGAGCAAATATGAAAACGATAATAATAGTCTAATAATAGTAATATTTGTTTTTACGAGGAAAAGTTGGAAAATTTGCTCATCAAATGTCCGTGGGGTCGGGTATTACGTACCCGTCCCACTAAAAAAATCACTTTCATTTCCTCTTCTACGACAGTAACCTGGAACTGTTTGACACATTACTTCGGGCTACGCCTATTGTTCTTCGACGCTCTGGCTTGTGTTATTCTTCTTCTATATTAATATAATCCAGGTCTATCTTCTTCGCCCGAAGAATCTCTTCTGCGAAGCGTGCCACACATTTCTTTCCTTCGAAGCATCGCTTCGACGATGGTATTCCGGGAAATTTCCTGATGAATGTCATATTGGAGTGAGACCTTGCGATAAGAGCCAAGCTGTTCTGAGTGCACCTCTTCGTTGCATTACGCAATTCGTCTTTTGTCTTTGTAACTTTGTGCACATCGCCGGAAGCAATTTTTGTAAATCTCAGCCTCATCAAGCAGTATGTAATGAATAAAAGTAATAATAATAATAATAATAATAATAATAATAATAATAATAATAAGTAATGATTATAACAACAAAATACAGCAGAATTATTAGGAAAATATTAGGCCCACGAAAAACTTCAGAAGGTTGGAAATTAAGAAGTAATGCTGAAATATATCAAAGTATAGAAAATATAACAGAAACAATGAGAAAAAGAAGACTATTATTTTTTGGACATTCATATAGAATGGACGACAATAGGTTAACAAAGCAGATCTTCAAATATCTGTGAGGGAAGAAGTCAACATCAAGTTAGCTTAATGAAATCAAAAAGGATTTAGAAAGAAATAATATAAACGCAGAAAAAGCGATTGAAAGAGACGTTTTTCGGGCAAAAGTGTTAAAAATGGAAGGAGTCCAGGGTAGCGGAGAGAAAAACGCAGGTTCAAAGTGGACGGAAGACAGGAAGAAGAGACATAGTGAAAAGATGAAAGAATATTGGAGAAAATGAAAAGAACAAGGAATAAAGAATTGAAATTGGCATGTGGTCCTCAGATGGCCGATACAAATAATAATAATAATGAGAATAACAACAACAACAATAATGATAATAATAATATTTTTACGAGGATAGGTGGACAAATTCACTCATCAAATGTTCGTGCGTTTGGATATTATACACTCACCCGCTAAAAAACCACTTCCCTTTCCTCTTTGAGGGCACTAACCTGGAACTGTCTGATACATTACTTGGGGCTAGGCTCATTCATTGTTATTCGGCCTTAGGGCTCGCTTCTGGCTTCTTATTCTTCTTCTCTATTAATATAATCCAGGTCTATCTTCTTCGCCCGAAAAATCTCCCTGCGAAGCGTGCCACACATTTCCAGGAGTCTTTCCTTCAAAGCATCGCTTCGACGATGCTATTCCGGGAAATTTCCTGATCAATGTCACCTTGGAGCGAGACCGTGCGTTAGGAGCCAAGCTGTACTGAGTGGACCTCTTCGTTCCATTGCGTAATTCGTCTTCTGTCTTTCTAACTTTGTGCACATCGTCAGAAGCAATTTTTGCACATCTCAGCCTCATAAAGCAGTATTTAATGCGTAAAAGTAATAATAATAATAATAATGTAAATTGTTATGACAATACCTTAAAAACGATAATAAAAATTTCATATTGCTAAGAAAATTTAAGGTTTCATTTGGTGCTTAACAAGTCTGTTGATTTCTTTTGTGTCAATACTCTTCGAGTTTTCTGTGTAGCTTAAAAATCGTACGTAGCGGGAACAGTTATATCACTATATCAGGTTTCAAACAGCTGGACCTATTTTATCTGGTCCTTTAAAAAAGTTTACAAAACATATATTAAGTTATGTGTATAGCTTTTAGAGTGAATCTGTATTTTATATAGTTACATCAACCGACTTCTTGACCGGTTTTTGTCAATCTGATGATTTTATCAGTCTAATGGTTAACAGAAACTCGCGGCAAAAGTTCAGTAATCGAGTTTCTATTGTATGTTCAATATATTAGTTTATTAAAAATGACGAGAGATACACCAGATTATTGTTGAACATGTATACTCGAGTCTGTGTTTAAATAAACGAATAAAAAGTCAGAGAACAGACAAATTTAGCGGTAAGTACAAAGATTAGGGTAAGCCTTCACGGGTACCTAAACATATTTTCAGCTGGCTTGAGATTCTCTTCAATTTCGTCATCAGTATCATCTTCACGGTGTAAACCAAGGATGGTTTGTTCCGGTCTCAAATAGGCAAAGATTAGAGATGGTCACTCCAGCGCTTCCTCGGACGTCCCACACCTCTCCGTCCCCTCGGCTTATAGTTCCAGAGTTGTTTGGGGATGCGGCATTCATCCATTCGGCAAAGATGTTCCCACCAATTCAGCCGATACGGGCGATCCTGTCGAGTATACTCATAATATTCAGTTCCTGCCGTATCTCTGTGTTTCTTCTATGATCATGGAGAGTATACCTCCCACGTGCCTGACAAATCTCATTTCAGCCGCTTGGATGCGACCGGCCTGGCCTTTCGTTAAAGTCCAATTCTCAGACCCACAAAGAAGGGTGGGAGGAGCCATCACCTTGTAGAATTGTAGACGTGTTGCTTTACTTGCCGACTTCAGGGTTCGCCTGATGGTCCCGCATATAAGGTTGAACGTATGCAACTTATTCACAACGTCGTTTCATGCATTATAAGACGCACTGTAGCCCAGGTATTAAAGTTGCTATTCTCTTCAATTTGTTTATTAAATATTGCTCAGTAATGAAATTGTCCGAGTACATGGCAGTAGCCATAACTGACGTACACAAGCTGTTCCAATTAAGTTGACACTGTCAGAAAAAATTTACTTGCGTTACGACATTTCAACATAGCGGAGTAGGCCTACATACGACATCATTTCCACCATTTTATACCGGCAGGCAAATACCAGCAGTGTGTCCAGTTACAATTTAATCGAATCGTAATTTGTTCTGTACTTGTAACATGGCATTTTTTTATTTTCAAAATTTTTGTACAAAATTCGTTGTAACGTATTGTAATTAAATGTATAATATTTACTTTCATATTTTAAATTATTTTATCTTATATTCTTATTTTTTGTAGCTCCCTTCTTCATCATCTTCAGAACACAGCATAGTGCAACGTGCTGGTTGTTGCGCTTTGAAAGATCCTCCAGCCACCTCTTCCTGGGTCTATTAAAAGTATCAAAAACATCAAAAGTAGATGATTTACGGATCATTCTACTAACTAATTCATGCTGTTTAAATAATCCACAACATTAACTTTCAATAAAACTAATTTTCGTATTTTGTAAGTAAAAACTTTCTAATTAAAATAAAATTGTTTACAAATTGCAATAGTCCTCTTTTCTTTCTAATTAAAGTTTTTTAGAACCATCTGTCTTTCTATAAATTTTAAATTCGAAGAAAATATTTAGGTGACATAATACTAGAAACACTAATCTCATTCCTCTTAGCAACAGTATTACAAGGTATTTACAGTTACGTTGACATTTTCTCCCTTTCAAACAGCCATACAAATCTATAATTAGCCGCTTACCACTTTTAACTGCCCACGTGCGGCGTTTTACAACCGAGTCGAATAGTTTCACTAGGTCATGCAAAAAAGTGACATCAGCACAAACAATGGAAAGGAACACACAGTATTGAACGACCTTTAATGTGATGAAAAAAAGTTAGTTAAAAGTAAATGGAATATGAAAAAAAGAAAATTAAATATGAATCTAATTCAACAGACGTAAACGGACACGATAAAACCAATAACATGTAGCGTAAGCTGATCTAATAAGGATTTTAGCATACACCAACAACATATTTAGATTAAAAAAAATTTGATGAGTGTAAAGTTATGCCGGGACTATGTAGTCTAAAGAGTAGAGCCTCCAGGTGGTCTAGTGGCTAGCACGGGCGATTCATGTGTGCGTGGTCCCGTGTTCAATTCCAGGCGGAGGCTCAGTACGGTGTGCACTCAGCGTCGTGAGGCAAAACCGAGTAGGCGAAGATAACAGCGGCGCCTCTTGCCTGTGAATACCGCAACTAGTGGCTGGCGACGCGTTGTTACTAGCCATGCAATCGTCCCAATAAACACAAAAAAAGCCTCGCGGTATGCTTCGATTCTTTACGGACTGTTGAGCAGAGGTTTATTCTTTTTTGTAGTTAAGAGTACACATGTAGTAAAGAATCTAATTTTATTAGTTTCTGCTAAAAAATATATATGTAGCATCTGAATTTTACTTAATTCTGTGACACCATAACTTTAATTCCGTTATACTTGATGTCTCTTTAAAAAACATTTCAACATCAATGTTAATGAACTATAATTTGTTAACAGTACACCTACATGCGTAATAAGTATATTTTATGTATATTTAAAGTAGGGTAAGCTCATCTAATACCGTGATAATAAGACTTTTGACATACACCTACAAAATATTTATATATAAAAAATATTTAATGAGTGTAAAGTTTTCCATGAGTGTAATACATTTATTTCCATAAATTATTTAAAGATAAAATATTTATAAAATATAAATACGATTAAATGTTTATAATGAATATTATATTAATAATGATATTAAATTGATGTAATTGATATTTATAACGTCCTACGTTCTTTGGGTGCCATTAAATATAATGTAATTCATATTAATATTTATTTGTAATGGATAATATGCAGTTACTTGCATTAATTAATTACTTTCATGCCGCGCGTTATGCAGCCAATTAATACAATGATAATAAAGGGTAATCTTTTATTGTTTACACTAAATATGCATAATTAATTTTCTCTATTACTTTTTGTTATCTATGCTCCAGGTAGGAAGCGCCATTTAATATAATGTATGACTATTCTGATTATTCATAAACAAAATACTCGATATCATTTAATAAATTAACATTGTCAATTCATTTATTTTACTGAACAAAAGAAACTCTTAAAATTCTACTTTATATTTTGTCCAAAAATTAAGTTAATATCTGGGTTATCTGTGGTAATAATAAACGCATATATAGGATCAACTTAATAACTAGTTTATTTATCATTCACAATAAATTATAATCATACATATGATACGTCGATGTACCTGTAATACATACATATTTTATAAGAACAAATTCATGTTTTAATATATGCTGAAACAAAGAAAACATACATACATATATAAATCAAATAAGATAACAATTCATATTCTAATTATTAATGCGTTCATTAATCCCAGATTAATATTTTTTGTTTATATAATTTGTTAATATATTCACTAATTACGTTTTTAATTCTGATTTATATTCATTGCGTTTATTAATAATTTCTCAGGGATGAATTCTTTGAAAGAATCAGGTCAGTAGAAGTAACTAAATAGTAATGATTAAAATAATGGTTACTTGATTTAAGAAATATCCATTAGTCTTTGGTGATGTCCAGTTTCAGTGATGAGGATGACATGAAGACACATCTCGTTGAATGCCGTTGATATCACAAACACTTGCACACACTTCCGGTCACTCGCGTTGGCGTAGGTTTATGTGAATAATTGATGTTTAGTGTTCAGTTAAATACTTCATCTTACGATGTATGTTGTGTGTTCGTTTTAACGTTACTGTACATGTCTATTCCACTTATATCACTGTTTTATCAAATATACGTGTGATTGATTAATTAGTTTAATGTTTCATGTTCTTTATGGTTTTAATAAGGTGTAGTAACACTGAATTAAGTTCAACTGTTTTGTATTGTACATATGTGGTGATATTTGTTCGTGTAACGATCTGATTGTTCACTTTGAATAATTCTTATCTAAGCCCGTTACATCGCACTTCGAAATTCACTATTAAAAGTTTACTAAGTCTGACTATCGTGACATGATGGTTTCACTAAGTCTGCTAAATTACGAGTTGACGTACTAACTCCCGAACTTGAGTTATCTCTCCGAATAATTAATATACTCTTGAGAACTTAGAGTGTACTGACTCCGAACAATTGAATGAACTGTTTGAAAAATTGAGATATACTGGCCTCGTACTTAAAGTGTATTACTTGAAAAATTAAGATATACTGGCTTCCGAACAATTAGAGTAAACTGGTTGACGATTTGAGTAAAAACTGACCTCGTCCCCGTCTTGGACATATAGTTTTATTAATTCGTCCCTACTCAAAATTTTGTCCCTGGCGCAGTTTACGCCTTCTTTATTCGTGATTGGTCAGTTTTGAGTTTTCTTGGAATATTTTGTCCCACTATGTCAAGACCCTTCGTCATCGTTCTTCCGATAGGTTCTTCGTTTCTGTTGCTATGGAAACAGTCCTCTCTACAAGTTTTTCTCCGTGTCTCTGGGCTTCTGATAGGTTCTTAGACCTCCCCCGATTTTGCTCTGTCGAACGTTGACCCTTTTCGTAGAAACTTTAGCTATTATACGCTTGTCTATCAACCCATTGTCTGAAGTAAACTCAGTGTTTCTCTAGATTGCCATTATCTGTACTTTCGGTTCTCCCGAAGTATTGTTCTGTGTCATACCCCTTTTTTGTAGCTATTAATAATTTTGGACATCTGCTGGCTGGTGAAGTCACCCCAACTTTCCACTCGTAAATTCTGTCTGACACTTAGACGATAACTCCAGCTGCGTAACATGACTTGAGTTTTTGTCTGATCTCTGCCTTCGTATTGTTTCATAAGGTGCAGTGCATCCGTTCCATTGTAACATGTAGTTTCCCTCTTTTTGTCGTCTATCGTATACTGACGTAACTTGGTCGAACATCTGCCACATTTCTCAGTACAAGTGTGAATGTCCTCGCCTACATTGTTACAGCTGTAGTGAGCAATAATTCTGAACTAAACTTTCCCTGCCATCTTGTGCAACTAATTTCTATAGCCGAGTCGAACTTAACGTCTTTCTATTGTCTGGTTAGCGACGCTGCTCTGACATCTTCTCATTACGCTTTATTTATTGCGTCAACTATAAGCCGTTGACACCGCCTCGTGTGAACGCACTCCGTCGAGGTGAAAATTTAAAAAATTTTAAATTTTTTGCTCGTTACATGTTGATAACTGTACTTTTTGCTATCTCAGTCTGTTACATATACAACAATATACAATTAAACAGTTAAAACATTGTATTTAATCATCATTACTGGCACTCTCATTAACATTTGCACGTTCATCACACATAAAAATGTCCAATGTCGGCTTCTGCTGCTTGGCAGTTCCGTGATAAGCTGTCACACAGAATGAACAACAAATGGTCCAGCTGAGTGATCTGGTGGAGTTAGACACTTTGCTGTAAAGTCAATTTTACGGTTAACTGATCTCTGCTTCCTTGTCGTATAAAACGTAGGGACTTTCAAAACTTCAGCAACTGCTCGCCGCCGTTTCTCAGGTGATGGGGTGGGGGGTGGTAGTAGGGATAAAGTTCCTTCTGGTGTCTTAGTCGATGGTTCGCCCTGACGCTGTGGCAGTCGTCGTACGCCTCGTGTGACCGGCTCCATTTGATTACATGCTTTACATTTCTTGATTCTGTCGCAGCGTATCTAACGCGGCGACAGAAACGCCAAGTGTTACCGTAGACTTGAACACATTTTAAACAGACTCCTAACGGTATTGCGGTGGACAGACTATTACTATTTACTATTTTCAATTACTATTTACAGGTCATTATCTATCTTCTACTTCTTCTTCTTCTGCACCTCACGGAGTAGGCACTTTGCTTCTTCCGTCTTCATAGGGTATCTCTCCATCTCACTCTCGGTCTTCCTACATCTCTTGTACCATAGGGTCTATATCGGAACGCGACCTTAGGTAAATCATTCATCCTCCATTCTGTCCATATGCTGTAACCATTCCCTCCGATATGTCTGGATCTTATCATTTATGGAAAACAGCTGCAGCTCTTCTCTGATATCCTAATTGCGCAAACGATGCTGTCTCGTGCAAGCGTTTTTGCTTCTCATAAACTTCACTTCCAAAGTTTGAATCTGGTTTTTAATCTTATTTTTTAGGAACCGATGTTTCACATCCGTATAGTAAAATAGGCATTGTAATTGTTTTATAAAATCTAAGCCTTGTCTCTTTTTGTCAATACAGATACCTCGCCCTGTCATTCCAAATACTGTCAATATCTACATAAATATCAACATCCAAATATTACAAACCAATATTACAAATACCAATATCCGAGGTCACTCTACAATTGACACTTTGTTGTTTGCGGACGATCAGGCTATTCTGTCGGACTCGGAAACAGACTGCAGATGGGAATACATTTGTTAAATCCAATCTGCAAAGACTCTGGACACGTAAGACCAAGGTGATGGCTTTTCGTGGAACTGATCCCGTACGGGAAAAAATTGTTATAGATGGTACTGTCCTGGAACAAGTTATCAATTTTGAATATCTGGGCTACAGTGTGTCTTATAATGCATGCAACGACGTTGTGAACAAGTTGCATAAGTTCAACATTATGTGCGGACCATCAGGCGAACCCTTAAGTCAGCAAGTAAAGAAACATGCCTAAAATTCTACAAGGTGATGGCTCTTCCCACACTTCTTTATGGGTCTGAGAATTGGACTTCAACGAAAGGCCAGGCCAGTCGCATCCAAGCGGCTGAAATGAGATTTCTCAGGCACGTGGCAGGGTTTACTCTCTATGATCACGAGTATACTCGACAGGATCGCCCAGTATAGGCTGAATTGGTGGGAACATCTTGGCCGAATGGATGACTGCCGCATCTCCACACAACTCTGGAACTATAAGCCGAGGGGACGGAGAGGTGTGGGACGTCCGAGGAAGCGTTGGAGTGACCACCTCTAATCTTTGCCTATTTGAGTCCGGAACAAACCATCCTTGGTTTAATCAGTGAAGGTGATGATGATGACGATGATGATGGTGGTGATGACGACGATGACGATGACGATGCTGATGATGATGATGGTGGTGGTGGTGACGACGACGATGACGGTGCTGATGATGATGGTGACGACGGCGACGGCGACGATGATGACGATGACGATGCTGATGATGATGGTGGCGGTGGCGGTGGTGACGACGATGATGATGACGATGACGATGGCGACGAGGACGACGATGATGATGATGATGATGATGATGACGACGACGACGATGACCAATATACAAGTCAATGTCAATTTAAACAGAATATTTTACAGTACGGTGTTTAATACCGTCCATCCATTTCCATTTCATACGATGCCAAAGCGACAGCTGCATACGTGCTTATATGTATAATGGACGGTCTGTTACGAAAACGATCGGAATGATTTTAATTTTCAGCAACTCGTTAAGCGGTTTCGTAGGTGTGTTCACCACGACTGAGCGTGTCGTAACGCGAGTTAATAAAATGCAAAACAGATAATTTATGATTTCCTCGTGTTTTGTAAACGTGACAAAAACAACGCGGTGGAGGTATTCTTTTTAATCGGATTTATAAACAAAACAATGTTGAAGTTTTATATATACAGGCATGTCCCCTAAGACTGTCTTGTTTCCTATTATTATCTCGGGTTTTACCAAAATTATTGAGACATAATTATTTTTTCAATGAAGTATTATCTTAATAGGGAATTATTGGGGTTGTCGGTACTGAACGGGGCCGTACTTGTCCGCTTACCTGTTGGTACCCATCACTTCAAGAAAGGTTATCTTTATGGCCACTAAAAAGGTGCATCTATTGTTAAGAGGGTTTCACAGTAGAGTTACTGAGGCGGCCCTGTCCAGCGGATTAAGTGGCATTTTAGTCCGTTGTATGTAACATTAGTTGGTTCAAAAACATTTATTTTATTAACATTATGAAAATATATTAATGATAATATTACCGTTATATAACAACAACAACAACAACAACAACAACAACAACAACAACAACAACAACAACAACAACAACAACAACAACAACAACAACAATAATAATAATAAGTTAAATAAGTACTTATTATTATTGTTATATAACGGTAATATTATCATTAATGTATTTCATAATGTTAATAAAATAAATGTTTTTGAACCAACTAATGTTACATACAACGGACTAAAATGCCACTTAATCCGCTGGACAGGGCCACCTCAGTAACTCTACTGTAAATCCCTCTTAACAATAAGTTGCACCTTTTTAGTGACCATAAAGATAACCTTACTTGAAGTGATGGGTACTAACAGGTAAGCGGACAAGTACGGCCCCGTTCAGTACCGACAACCCAATTATTGTGTAAATTTCGCATTAATGTGGGATTTGTTAGCAGATACGCAAAAGAACAGAGACACTAAACACTAAACACTGAACAGAGACACTGCATCGATATTATTTACTGTAGGCCCTACTGATGATAATCTTGCCGATCTTCATGACATTAACTGGGTTGTGTTATCAGATATGTAAAAGAACAGCTAGAACTGAACACCGTATAGATATTATTTACTACTATTTACTGCACTGCTGATAATCTTGTCGATCTTGACAACATTAACAAGTGAAGGCACTTAAAGTAGTAACGTGCTGTTTATAATATTTAAATTATTGTTTTGCAACAGTTGAGAAACGCACACACACTCGAAGTCAAACACATAGATACTCGGGCGGTTCAGAGACCTGGTCGTACCGCTGAAACTTAACGGAGCACGTGGTTACCGTGTATCGACTTAGCGCCCTCAGAGTGACTCTCGTGCGTTAGGAGCGTTACCTATCTATTCCGGCACAGTTACAGACAATTCAGTATTTAAAATTCTCGTCTCTGTTTTGTTATTTAAATACACGTAAGTAAGATAAGGATTATTGAATGACTAAAGGATTACGAAATAGAATTAAAACCAATTGCTCCCCCCCCCAAACTGACTTAGCCAGTGGAATTGAATACTTAAGGTAAGTAGAAGGTAGTGAAGAGCAGCGATGGCTATACTGTCTTCTTTGTATGCCTTACAACTTACCTTGGCGATCTACATTTCGATGGAACAAGAAAATAAGTCTATTACGGTAAAAAGTAAGAGAGAATTCTTATATAGGGAAAGTGGAATTATCAACACAATTTATCAACACGTCTGAACAGTTAATGGAACTGAAAAATAATTTTCTTGTTGAAATTATTATTATCCGTCGGGCTGTTAAGCCGTGGCCCACTGTTGTCGTTATTGACAGACGTTTCGGCCCCACCATCGGAGGCCATCCTCAGTGTCAGATTGGCACGGCGGATATATAATTTATATGATTTATAGATTTATGGTTTAATTATCGATTGTTGTTTAATTATCGATTTGTGGTTTAATGGAGTCTCTCGTATTACATGCAGTAATTATTTTTATAATTGATAAACATGATTTAATTGTAGTGTGATAATTTACTATGGATAAAATAATAATTTACTGGTCGGTTAATGAATGTAACGGTAGCGTCAAACTTGAAGTCGAACTCCTCTTCTGTGGAAAAATGTCGTCAGTGTAAGTAAAGTCAAGTGTTGTCTGGACAAATAAATTAATATAAAGAACACTTTTCATGTACCTGGTTGTCGTACTTGATGTTCAGACGTTCACCGC
This sequence comes from Magicicada septendecula, assembly GCA_034769895.1. Taxonomy (NCBI): domain Eukaryota; kingdom Metazoa; phylum Arthropoda; class Insecta; order Hemiptera; family Cicadidae; genus Magicicada; species Magicicada septendecula. The sequence continues at coordinate 79,859,355 of CM068368.1, read as the reverse complement.
CACTGAATAAACTGTCAAGTTTCCCTTTTGACCAGTTTAAAATTTGGCACGGCGGATATTGGCGTGAGCCAATTCACCTTAGAGACGAGGCAGAGACCGTGTGTTTCGCCTGAGAAGGCCCGGTTTTATGAACTTTTTTGCCAGCACCGTGCCGCTGAGGATGGCTTCCGATGATGGGGCCGAAACGTGTGTCAATGACGACAACTGTGGCCACGGCCTAACAGCCCGGCGGATATTAATACTTTCAACAATGTTGAAGCCGCCCGTGAAAGCTTCGGAAGTTGCATAATTCTCTTGTAGTAGTAACTTGTCTGTCAATTAAAGTTTCTTAACAATGCGCGTTAGTAACATATATATATATATATATATATATATATATATATATATATAGTAATTTAAAATTTATGTTTATATAACCTCAAGATGTTATAGTTTTCGTATTCGGAACATGTTTCGAGAGCTCCCGTGCTCTCATCTTCAGCCTTCGCGATCTTGCGTCTGGTGAAGTATTTGTGTGTTTGGCTGGATACTATTAAGGTTTCTTGTTGGCCTCTGGTCTTTTAAAGTTGTATTATTGTGTGTGATTGTGGTATATGTATTTGTATTTTGTGTATTTTCGATGTTGAGTGCTTTGAATATTGTGTCATGTTTTGTATTGATTTGTATTTGTTCAGGTATTACAGTGGAACTTGGTTATTACGGCCTCGGCTGTTACGTCAACTCGGGTGTAGCGTTATTTTGTCATAAGTCCGGTCAAACTGATATCTTTAACATTATAAAAATTCCCGGTTTTAACGTCACTAAATATTGTACTACTCTGTTATAGCGTCAAAAATTTCTCAGATATTTTACTCTAAATTTCATATAAACGTATATATGTGCGCGCGCGTACTCGTACATGAAAATTTACCCGATGATGACGAAGACGACGACTTGCCGCTCTCGGAGTGGATTAAGAAATTCGACGTAAATGAATTTGGAAATGAACTTGATTCCTATGCATCAGTGGATGACCAAGTAGAAACATTCCAAGTGTTGAGTGACGCAGAAATTATCGCGGAAGTAAAAAACATAGAAGGAGAAGATAGTGTTGAAGAAGATGCTGAGCAAGAGGAGGATGCCGACATCGTTTGTCCGACAGTACAGGAAGCAATGAGAGCCGCCGAAACTCTTTCACGATTTTACTGCTTTAGAGAGACGTCTGACGACACGTTCAATGCAGCGCAGCATCTCCACAGCACAACAGAAAGAATTTATTTTTCAGAAAGGAACGTTCAAAAAAAAAATTACGGATTACTTTCGACAGTAAGCCTAAATGTAAGTTACATGTACTTTCTTTTTGATCTTTTAAAATATTCTTCATGCTGTTTGTATAAATGAAATGCAGTTTGTAAACTTTAGAATAAATATCACGAATAATGTTAATAATGCAAAGATCTTTTTTTTTTATTTCTCCTTCCTTACTAGTGATTAAAAAGGGTCTTTTATAACGACTCTTTTATAAAGTCACTCGGACATAACGTCATTATTTTTTTGGTCCTTCAATGACGTTATAACCAAGTTCCACTGTAGTTTGTTTTGTGTTTTATGTTTGTATATTTGTAAATTTTCCCAAATGTTCATTATGGTGCCTTTGTGTGGTATATGTTTTATTAGTGTCACATTGGTTATGTCTGGGAATTCATGTCCTGGTGTTTATCGCATGTGTGGCTAAATTGGATTTATATATTTCTGGTTTTTTGTATGCGTTTAGGTATTCAAAATAACTTTTTTTTTGTTTTTTTTTCAGCTGTTTTTTTGTTTGTCCTATGTAACATTTATTGCAATCTTGGCATTCATAGCATCCAGCCAACAAGCCAACACACAAATACTTCACCAGACGCAATATCGCGAAGGCTGAAGATGAGAGCACGGGAGCCCTCGAAACATGTTACGAATAGGAAATATAACATCTTGAGGTAATATAAACATAAATTTTAAATTACTTTATATATATCAAGAAACGAACTGTAGCAGAAAGTGATTGAAAAAAAAAATATATATATATATATGTTTCGTTATTAAAACTTTATCATAAGGGATGTGAAAAGTTATAAATAATATTAATATGTTACCTTTTTTCATCCGTCTTGTCACGTCTTTTTCTGTAATAACATTATGTGTTTCGGAGCGTATGTACCTTGATCAGATGCATATAACTATTGCAAAGTCGTGCACAAAACTCATAAAATACTTACGATAAGTTCAGACGATGGTGTATAAGTTCCGAAATGCGTAGCGTTGTTGCATAAAAGAATTACAAGACGGTTAAAGAAAATAGGAAATAAATTCAAATGTTCATTTATTTAAGGCTTGACTCGGACTTGAAACGTTATGGGTACACAACTTCACGTATTCAGATTCGCTCGACCAAATACGGTGAACGCAAGTTAAAACGTGGATTTAAAATTTATAAGCATGCAACGCGATATTGTAACCTAAGTAGGAACAAGTACAAAAAAAAAAATAATAAGTTGTGTGTAGCCGCAAAAGAAGAAGAAATACAGTGAAGACACAATTGTACGACTACAATTGTTATTTATATTGTTTGTTTGTTCGTGCGTCTATGTATACATAATCATATGTGTTGTAAATCGTTGGGCAAGCGGAGAATCACGCTGGACGGTATTTCCTGTTTGCTAGCGCGCTCGAAATTCGGCCGTGACATTAAGTCTGATTAATGTATTCTGTCGTTCTGTACTCCGCAAACGTAGACGTCTACTTGTTTAACTCGCCCGTGCACAATTACGGACGATCTTCTTGTTTCAGTTTGTTATTTATGAGCGCCATATTTATAACGAGGCACGTTTCTAACTCGGTTTAAGGTAATTTATACCGTACTGAAGCACGCAGTTTCAAAGAGATATTTCTATACGCGAATTGTGTAATACGTGTGTTAATCTATAACACATAACACATAAGGAAGTAAAATCACAAGTGATGGACGTAGCAGTAAGGAAATTATAAGCAGAATTATAACCAAGCTAAAATAGCTGTTAACAAACAGAAAAACCTCTTCTCTTCAAACACTATCACCCTGAAAATAAGGAAGAATCTAGTAAAGACATATGTGTGCAGTGTTGTCCTATACGGAAGTGAATCTGGGACGAAGGAGAAAGTGACTAAAAAAAGACTCCCAGAATTTGAGACCCGGTGCTACAAAAGAATATTCAAGACAAGCTGGAGGGAGAAGATTACGAATGAGGAAGTCTTTAGAAGAGCTCAGGAGGAGAAGAGCTTTTTACGAAATATAAAAGGAAGAAGAGCTAAGTTTATAGGGCATATACTACGACACAATGGGTTGGCTAAGAGAATAATAGAAGGAACAATTGAAGGGAAGAATCACAGAGGACGACCCCGTGTAGACTACATGAAACAGCTTATGGTCGATATGAACTGCACATCATACTGTGAGTTGAAAAGAAAAGCAGAGAAGCATGAAGAATGGCGAGCTGTTGCCAACCAGCCTATGGGCTGCTAACCTAGGAGAGAGAGAGAGAGAGAGAGAGAGAGAGAGAGAGAGAGAGAGAGAGAGAGAATCTATAACACTTAATTTTCTCATAACTGTACCCCTAATGATTGATCACCGACGATCCAGAGCATAATTAACATAGGATACGATAAACTGTTTAAATAAATTTATTTAAGGAAGATCACCGACTGGAGACCAAGGGTTTTTGTTGGAGAGGACAAGGACGTAGCAGGGAAAGTGAGGAAAGATTATTTGAAGAAGCAAGGTCACATAAAGGAGATTAAACGAAAGAAAGCGGAACTACCCGAGTGACCTTTCCAACTGACAATTTCGGTGCGGTTCGTAAACTGAATAGATGAGGTGATAAATAAAAACATACTTGTTTTTCTGTTACACTGTGAAATGTTATTCCGTGCCCGCTTTCGTACACCCGGAACTGAGGGATGGAGGCGTTAGGATATTGTCAGGGTATCTTCAGGTTTAATTTTAATTGAAAACGACACTTGTAGAGACAGACGCTGACAGTACACTAAGCAACCCAAGACTTTCCTCGAAACTCGGTTAGCAATCAATAATATAAAAAAAACAACTCAAAGGCTGGATAAGAATTTTTATTATTTAACGATTTTTAGAATAATACATTGGGACTTTCAGTTATAAATATAAAAAAATCTGTGGAACATTCAACCGTATTTTTAGAAACCAGGTACGTCGAGATACAACATTAAAGTTCTACAAAGTCATGGCAGCCCCTGTACTGTTCTAAGGGTGTGACTTATAGACAACAACCAAAAACAAGACAGTAAAGTACAGGCCTCGGAAATGGCATTCGTAAAAGTAGTTAAAAGGTGTTCTAAACTTGACCGTATAAGAAATGAGGCTATAAGAGAAGAGTTACAAGTTTTTGACTTGAATGAAAGATTAGAAGGTTACAAAGAACGGTGGAAAGAACACTTAGAAAGAATGTCAGATTCCAGAGTGGCCAAAAAAGTCTGGAAATACAAACCTATAGGACACAGGTGTGTGGGTAGACCCAGGAAGAGATGGCTGGAGGATCTTTGAATACGGAACAGGCAGCACCTTGCCTAAGTCGTGTTTTGAAGATGATGATGATGATGATGATGATGATGATGACTTTCAACTACAACAACTATTACTTAGCCACTTAAATTTATAGAATGGAACATTTATATGTAAAAAACTAAATATGTAAAAAGCAATTAATAAAATAAATAGAAATATTGAAGGCTATACAGCCAACATTCCATATTTTGTGTGTGTTGTAACGCTGACGCCACATTTTAATCGCATAGGTAACGCTAACAGACAGCAAAGAAAGAAGGGTTAAACTTGGAATTAATGAAACATCTAAAATGGTAAGAAAAATGTACAACTAAAATAAAAGAAAAGGAAATTTAAAAGCAATGCGATATAATAGGGCTAGTAGTAGCAACTTGACAATGGATCATCTCTCAAGTTTTAAGCACCCAATTCAATAGGTTTTTAGGGACCCCGCAACGAATTCGAGTGAACCTGAGCCACGGTGAGCGAATTGAATCACACGATCGTATCATCCAGTGTGTGTTTAGACAAATTTATGTGTTTATACTTTTAGGTATACATCTGGGTATATGACTACGTGTTAACAACACAGTAATTCGTACAAAAAGTACACATACTTATGTACACATATGTAAATATACGTGTAATATATGTATGTACGTGTAATATATAAACGTATTATTATAAGCAGAGTACTGCATTATTATAAGATGCAATAGATACTTTCATCATTTCAAATATCCTCGTTTTCAAGTCTGTATTTTCGAGTACATCCTTTCACACACCGTAAAAACCTCGTTTCCACTGCCTCGTCGCCATTGTTTTACTTTCTGGAATAATATAGATCCCAATCAAATAAAGACGACAATTTGGTGGGGATGTTTGGAGAGAGATACGTATATTCATGGAAAACAGCCATGGAAAAAATTATATCCTGTTAAACGTAGTTTGATGACGGGACGGGCTTGTGTTTATTCATTAAGCAATCTGTATTACGTAAGACTTTTTTTCAAAATAAACAGTCAGTTTAGGTTTGTTATATTTGTAGAAATTACATATTTTGTAGTTACATGAATACAGATGTAACAACCAAGAAACAAGACAGTAAAATAGTGAGTTCGGAAATGGCATTCTTAAGAGGAGTTAAAAGATGTTCAAAAGTTGACGTATAAAGAATGAGGCCATAAGAGACGAGTTACAAGTTTCTCACTTAAACGAAAAATTAAAAGATTACAAACAACGGTGGAAAGAGCACTTAGAAAGAACGTCAGGTTCCAGACTGACCAAAGAAGTCTGGAAATACAAACCTGTAGGACCGGGGTGTGTGGGTAGACTCAGGAAGAGATGGCTGGAGGATCTTTGAAGACGGAACAGGCAGCACCTTGCCTATGCCGCGTTGTGAAGATGATGATTATGATGAACACAGTTCACTTTGGCGGCAACATCTATATTGTGGTCGACTTACTTAGTAAACATATAAAAGACCAGTGTTATCGAAGCGAACAAGAAAACTCGGCTCCGTACTCTAATGCAGAAACGTAACTTAAGAAGTACATAATGCGTTTGCGATACAGGAAAGGTTTGACTGAATGCCGCTGCTTGCGACATTCATAAATATACGAATTACTGCAGAGGAACTGTGTATGCCCCGAGCTGTAAATATCATTGCGAGCTGTTTCGTAATGATTAGTAAACCGGTCATTACCAGTAAATACGCTGTAATATTTAGATTGCAATGGATGAAATACATCTGTATTTACGACGATAACGATTTTTTTTATCGAATGTATATATGCAACAGGCTATAAGAAAAAAACGATACGACTGCCTCGTCATTTTTTTTATTGAAACACGAAACATTAAAGCCAACAGCCCTAATAAACGAAATAAACATATTAACAGAATAAACACTTTTCTGTTAAACGGCCTTGGTAATCGTGAGAGCGTCATTAAATTATACGAGAGGAATGTATTTACCGCTGGTTACGAAATACATTAATACGACTAATGACACCTTATATTATACATGGGATGTTTGTCAATAAGCTGTAATTTTAATAGCAGCTGAAAATCCAATTGACATAAGTTTTAACAGCAGTCCGTACACGAATAAGAAGAAATGGAGTGCGAAGGTCACGAGCGGTAGAATACTACTTACAGTAGAAGTGGTAACAACGAGGCAGTAGGCCTAAATACCTAGCTGATAGGTATATAAAACGCATAACTATACAGTAAAATGAATAAAAATATGTGAATTATACTGTATACTTGTCTGGTCGACTTACGTAAATCCCTGAGTGATTACTTAATAATGGGAACAATCAGCCAGGCAGTTTTTGTAATTCACAGAATTCATTAAAAATATTTGGGAGAACTAAACCGATTCCAATAAAATAAATATCGATATGGAGAACCATACATGATTTCCACGATCTAAGATTTATATTTAAAATCAGTTTCGAAATGAAATATTTCCATAGAAACTACTTTTTTCTTCAGCCTTAACCACAGTAGGCCTACTGTGGTCACTAACGTATACCACCTCACGTCAGCGCACTCGATTTTCACTGATGATAGCAGTCGATGGCACTGCCGAAACGTGTGGTTTTGCAGAAAACATTGGACTACGGCCAAACAGCCCGAGAAGGAATTTTAACAAAAAACTCTTCTTTGTTGCCGATAACGTAGTACACATATAAAAAATATCCCCTCCTCCTTCATCTATTTCATTTATAGAAAATTACCCTCTCCCCCTTCAACTACCCTTTTCATTTATACATATTTTATCTACCTTTCTACAGTGGATTATTGTGACCTTCTTTTCAGGATACTTTATTTATCAAAATTAAGTACTTTACTCTTGTTAAAACATAAAACGTTGCAGGTAAACTACCCCTTCCCCTTAACCGATCTTCGCCAAAATCAATAGGCCTCGAGTCCTCTGCAACTCAGGCACATATGCAAAACATTTTATTTGATTCTGTTTGAATTTGCGGCAGTTATAGTTCGCCATAGAAAAAAATCTACATACACACACTCTCTCTCTCTCTCACACACACACACACACACACACACACACACACACACACACACACACATTTCGGAAAATGACTTTTCTTATGTTTTGAGGGTAGTAAAATCAGAATCAGCCCTTATCTCGAAAACGATTTTTTTCGCCATCACCATACTTCCATTTCCTTACGGAAGATGGAAGTAAAAATGTCCGTATTTAATATTTTCTATAATTCAACACTAATCGCTGATAATTCTAACACCTCGTGTTCCCGATTAACAGTCCAGTCCACGTTACGAATTCGCATACTGCTTTCAACATGCAGTCAACACCGTATGGTCTTGACCATACTCTAAATAGTACATCGCAGATAGTAAAAAGTTTTCATTCTCAGTACGCATCTCAAATTTTGTTTAGATTAACGGTTGGATTCGTACTGACATTTTTGTTGTCTCACTGGACACAAATTTTTCGAATTCCAAGGCGTTGTTTGTACCGTCAGTTAATGCAGTTATGGCTTTTAAGAGGAATTAATCAAAAGATTTATTCGGGTTCTCGGTACTCGGAAAGACGTTATTTCTAGACTAACTGAAAGAAAGCATAAATGAGGTGTAATTAACAGAACGAATTCTATTTGTCTTTGCCTCGAGAGACTACAAAACCTACAAATAAGACCCAGATTGTTTATCAGTGATTGGCACTATGCGGTTAAAAGCTTTCATAGTATCGTGATGAACAAACAATAGTTCAAAAGCCATCAGTGTGTGTATTCGTTGGAGATCTGCAGTAAAGCGAAATAACACGGTTACATAACAATCTGACAGGTATTATTTTTAAATTCCTGTCAAAACAAAAACAAAAACAAATTCCATCACATTTTATTTCACTTATGTAATGTACAAGGCAGCACGTAGCAAATCAAAAATCATGTGGCGTGTTTGGTAGTCATAATTTGGTTGCTCCACTTGTGGTAAGTTACATAAGTAACGATACGTCAGTGGCTTTGGTATTTTAAGTTTATCAAAATAAATATAAAAAAACTACTATCAGTAAAGCTAGAAATACTTTGCCTGTGATTTATACGAGCATGGAGAGATCCTGTTTTTGCGTTCCATAGCTGGGTACAGAAAATTAGATATGAACAGAATAATCGTATAAGAGGGGAACTGAAAGTTGAAGAAGTAAGCGGAATAATCAATAAGTATAGGGAGACCTGGAAACAACACATTAGCAGAATGGGCTGTGACAGGTTCCCCAAGGTAGCCTTATTGTATCAGCCGAAATGGAAAAGAAGCCTGGGAAAGCCCAAGAAGAGATGGTCCGATCAGTTTGGATCCGGAACAGACTAAACAGTCTAAGCCGTGAAGAAGAAGAAGAAGAAGAAGAAGAAGAAGAAGAAGAAGAAGAAGAAGAAGGAGACATCCTCCTTAGTCTAGAAGACAACGTTCTCGTCTATGCGACAAACTGCGGTTCGAGTAACGGGCGTTTCGCGATGTGCATGTAAGGGCAAGTGCTACCAATTGCGTCATCATGGGGAGACTCTTGTCAGAGAAGATCAGAAGTATAGTAGACAAGCCTAGGTCTGTATCGGACTGTCACGCTAAAAGTCATTTTACGAGTGATCTGACGCTAGGAGCCAGGGGGACGAAGTGATCAGCGCAATCAGTTCCAAAGCCGCGTCTTCTGATCCACTTCAGAATATCGTTTCTCGATTCTCAGCCGAACTCTATGTATAATCAACCCTTAGGAGGCCAGGCCTGTCTTAAGTAATCACTCAGGGATTTACGTAAGTCGACCAGACAAGTATACAGTATAATTCACCTAAGTAAGAGGTGTTAGAATTATCAGCGATTAGTGTTGAATTATAGAAAATATTAAATATTCAAATACGACTTCTAAGTATACATGTAGTATATGGTAGGCCTACTTCGTCACCCTCAACAGCCTCGTTTTCCAATCGACTTTCTCGACGTGCATTATTTACTTTCATATATCGCGTTTAAGCCGCTTTCAAAGGCCTATTTCCCTTACAAGACCTTTTTCGTGTCTTGAATATCACGTTTACTGTGTGGGATAATAATCCGTTCAACAGATGATACCGAACCCTAATGCGACGGTAAATGTCAACCACTTATCTCTTAACGAGAGAGTAATCGCTTGACGGTATCGAGTGTCGTGTATCTCGAATCTTCCGGAGTACTGTCTCGTAGTACATAATACTGTATGTAAGATTAATTTACAGATAACTGTGAACTAACGTGCTATGTACAGTCCTTTACTTGAAGGATTCGCAAATGTCCATGACCTTCACACAAACACGTTACCGCTTCAGGGACGTGCTCAGTAGAAGACCTCAGACATTGGTCGCACAGCAACATAAACAGTGAATTGTGGGACGTCTAACAATTTCTCAATATTGTTAATAGAATCTGAGTAAACTTATATTTGCAGATTTGAGACTTCTGAAACTTTATGTATATATCATAAGTATGGACTGGTCGCCAGTAGGAATGGTAGCCAACACTGAGTCATATTGTGCACCATCTGCTTTATTATGTAAACATTGGCAATTTTTACCTTGTTCGTCGTTATTTGCTTTCCCCATGACAGTCAGAAATGATGGCTGTGAGAATAAACAATTATGCTAGTTATGATTGTAATTCGATTTCTCATTGCAGATGGGTTTAATGCTGCTGTAATTCACCATGAATTGTGTGAAATTTATGGGCTTAAAGTAGTGAGTGAGGAAAGGTAAGGCTGTGGTGTCATAAGCTTAATGAAGCTTCAAATGCTCACGATGAAGTGTCGAGTTGGATATCAAGCATTCAGATGTACAACTGTGATGAACAACTAAATACAAAACCCGACTTCAATTAGTGAACTTGCCATAAATAATTGTTCACAAATATTTCTCAAAATAGCAACTCACAGTATTACTGAAAACCTGGCTATTAAACTGTAAGCAAGATGGATCTATAATGACGTCTATGGGATGGAATGACTGCAGTTGTAATTGTGACACAAGGAAATAAGGACCTTGTTAAAAGCTAAACGCCTCGTTTGTGACAGAAATGAAGTTTCGGGAAGTGAAGTAGGTGAAAGACCCCTACGCATGACAACAGAAGGGTTGACGAAGAGGGAAAATAAGAAGAAGAAGAAGAAGAAGAAGAAGAAGAAGAAGAAGAAGAAGAAGAAGAAGAAGAAGAAGAAGAAGACGGAGTAGAGGAGGAGGAGGAGGAGGAGGAGGAGGAGGAGGAGGAGGAGGAGGAGAAGGAGGAGGAGGAGAAGAAGACGAAGAAGAAGAAGAAGAAGAAGAAGAAGAAGAAGAAGAAGAAGAAGAAGAAGAGTGACCAATGAGCATGGGCGAGCGAAAAGACTACGAATAGGAGTTCCCAGCAGAGAAAGCGGCACATCATTAAGATTCAAAAGATTTTATGTCATAACTAAAGAGCCAATAATCATAGAGCAATATTTTTGGCTAAGACTAACCCCACGAAATAGCGTGAAGTTTTGAGGGGATTAGCAACTAAGTACACAATTAGCTTTTAAGGAGGAGGTTTTTAATCGGCAAGCCAAAAGTTTGGAGTTCCAATTAGCATGCAGGACAGGTTTCTTTTGCGTTCATTAAGCATTTAATCGTGTTACATAAAGCGTCCCCCACACACACATTTTGAAATGAAACATGATTGTTGGTTAGCACTTACAGATAAGCTGATCACTATAAAAAGTAGCGGCAGACGTCCAGAGACTCATTTAAGGTTAGCGGATCTATGACACCTCTCAGTATTATAAAAGTATTTTGGCTTACTTTTAAAAAGTAATGTATACGAATTTGTAAACTATAATCATTATAGGAGCAAGACAGTGTCGTGCTACGCGTTTCGAGAGACAAAACAGTATAATTTTTTACTTTTATTTTTAATAAGACATAAAATTGCAATTGTGGACGTTCTTCTTATCCATAACGTATGGTCTCCATTGTTCTCGGTGCTGTGTATGTGTCTTTATCAGAAACCATCGCATTTAATACTCTTGTAACACCCCAAGTCCCACTAGACTATGTTCTCATGTACGGAAAATCACTGGAGGTATAGAGCATTAGTGTAACTATTTTTTTTTCATAGCACCTGTACAGCCCCATATTATTATTTACATGCGAGTATTTTAATAAATAAAATATTTATTTCTCACAAAGTAGCTACTAAAATTCGATATAAAATTATGGCACGCCTTGGTCGTAACGAACGAAAGTGCCATTTAGAGTACACGCTGTAATCGCCAAGCAAAACAAATTCCAACCCGGAAACAAAAATCCAAACATTCCTTCTGTGCTATAGACTATTTAAGTTTTTACAAAAACAGTTTTCTTTTAGAATTTTAAGAACGTAATTATTGGAAATCATATGTAGTGTTGTTCTGTAGTTGTCTCGAACATGATTTTTTTAAACCGTACCAAATTTTCATTTCCTGTGTGACGTGGAAGTTAAATATTAATGTTTTTACAAAATGTATACGTGTACGCGTATTCCAAATTCGATATTAAAAAGAAGTCGCTTTTATTTAAAGAATGAGTTATGGAGAGTGTAGTAGTTATAATTGGTACCTAAGGATTACACGGCCCCCCGTCAACTCTGTTCAAAGTTGGTCGATTACTCTCAGGGCTAAAAAAAATTGCGAGAGACTTCTAGGTTGCTTTGAAAGACGGATTCTAAGAACAATATTTAGAGGAGTACAAGAAAATGGACTGTGGCGCAGGCGCTATAAGTATGAACCATACCATCTTTACAAAGAGCCGGACATTGTCAGGATATAATCAAAATATACAGGTTAAGGTGGGTGGGTTGGACACGTAAAGAGAATAGAGGAAGGACCTTCTACGAAACATATCTCCTACCAGAAAACAATGGATAGTAGAGCAAGGGGAAGACATCCAAAGATCAGATAGAGGAGGACCTCAGAAAGCTGAACATAAGAAAGTGGAAAGCCAGAGGACGCAATAGGGAAGAAGAAGAAGAATGGAGTCGACACTTGGATCAGGCCAAGATCCCCCAAGGCCGAAGTAGATTCAAAGATCAGATAGAGGAGGGCCTCAGAAAGCTGAACATCAGACACTGAAAAGCCAGGGCACACAGTAGGGTAGAATGGCATCGACTCTTGGAGCAGGCCAAGACACCCCCGGAAGCGTTGTAGAGCCACGGCTGATGGTGATGACCCACCGAGCTATTAGGCCGTGGACCACTACTGCCGTACAGAACAGACGTTTCGGCCTCACCAATGGAGGCCATCTTCAGTGTAAAATGACTCTAAAACTGGTACGGATCTTTACCGGTTAACCACAGTACTGTAACCACAGTACCAGTTAACCACAGTTCTTTAGCCACAGTACTGTGTGTTCAGTTGGTAGAATTTCCGTACCAATTCTCGAGTCGTTTTGCACTGAAGGTGACCTCCAACGGTGAGGCCGAAACGTCTGTTCTGTACGGCAGTAGTGGTCCACGGCCTAATAGCTCGGAGAGTAGCCAATCAAAGTTCAATAGTGTAGTAGTTATATTTCGCAGAATCACTACACTGTTACGTATGCATCGTCTAACAGAGAGCGCACGGACAATTTTATCATCGTATTCTATAGTAGTTACTGGATAGGCTACCACTGCTTAGAAAATAAATAACGTGTTCTGTGAAACCAAAAATTTTGTCTCTCAACATGACACATGCGCGACTTATGGAAATCTGCAACTAAAGAATTATTATTATTATTATTATTCCGGCTGTACAGTGTTTACACATTTTCCGGAACGAGAGGTTACAGAATTGATTGGATTCTCATCGTCCACTGCTGCTTGTCCATCCAAAGATCTTATTCAATTTTTCTTTAGATGTGGTCTTTTTTTTCAATATAGTCTGAGTCTCTTCTATCCAGGTGATCGATGGTCTTCCTCTTTTCCTTCTTCCTGGTGGCGTCCATTGCTTCATGCGTGCGTTAGTGTGCGCGCTAGCGTGTGTCCAGTTTTGCAAGAATAAAGTAACACGAGAATCCGTTTTGAAAGTAAACAGTTAATTGTTCGGCAGGAAGTGTTTAGTAATTTACGTTTCCGCACAAAACCTTGGCCAACCTTGGTGTCCGACCAAAAGGAAATACCCTTGTTTGCAATACGTTTAAATTGGCGAATCTCACTGTAAATTATTATTATTCCGGCTGTACAATGTTTACACATTTTCCGAAACCAAAGTTTACAGAATTGATTGGATTCTCATCTTCCACTGCCGCTTGTCCATCCAAAGATTTTCTTCAATTTCTCTTTCGCTCAATATACGTGGTCTGAATTTCTTCTATCCAGGTGATAGGTGATATTCCCCTTTTCCTTCTTCCTGGTGGCGTCCATTCCATAATTCTCCTTGGCGATCTTTCCTGTGCCATTCTTTTTGTGTGTCCATACCATTGTAATTTTTTTGTTTGGATAAAATCAACAATTGAATTTTTCACATTCATTCTGTCCTTAATGATTTCATTTCTAATTTTCTCACGTCCGGATACTCTTGCCGAAGGTCTTTAACAGTCCATCTCTGCTGTCATTAATGTTATTCTTGTGAGTTTATTAGTTGTCCAAATTTCTGAGCCGTAAGTCATGGTACTTCTAACAATGGTTTCAAATATTTTGGGTTTTAGTTTCTGCTGTAATTTTGCTTATCCCACAGGATTCCATTTCCAAATTAATTCTGGATTGTATTTCCTTGTCTCGCCTCCCAGTGGCCGTAATTTTCATCCCTAAATACTTGTATTCCTCTGTATACGAAATCTTTCCCATGTCGACTTCTAATATCAAGTCATGCTGAAGGTCACCTATTGCCACGTATTTTGTTTTATTATATTTACCTTTAGTCCTCATTTCTGATATTCCTGTAATAATTTTCTTGTCATATACTCTATGTCTTCAAAATCTTGAGCCAAAAGTAATTGGTCATCAGCAAACTGTAATGAATAACAACTAAAGAATTTATTCTGCATTAAACGTGGATCGTACGTACTAACAGCCGAGTCCGTTCTTAACGCTTTGGCTCTCAGTTTCATTAAATTAGTTTATTAACGACTCCGACGGCGTGAATGTGACCGTAAGTTAGAAAGTAAGATCAAAGTTTGATTGTAGGCTCTCGCTGTAGCATTCTTAACCTCATTATAACCTAGATACTGTTATCAGTTTTTGTTACGAAGTTCTCGTATACTCGGCAGAGCACAAGAGCAGCAGCACATGCCGTACACAGCTTCTCGTACGTTAAATGCTGTACATTATGGCAGCGTCCATGTCGAGTAACACGTCTTGTACGGTTTCTTCAGCGGCGAATATAAAATATATTGTTTACTGTAGATCTGAAAATGGTAAGCCACTTTGAAATTGTACATTTGTTCTTAAATACAAGAGAGTAGTGGTGCGTTTATTACTAAAACATCATCATCATAATCATCCTCAAGGTTTAAACCAAGAATGGTTTGTTCCGGTCTCAAATAGGCAATTATTACAGCTGGTCACTCCAGCGCTTCCTCGGACTTCCCACATCTCTCTTCCATGGCTTATAGTTCCATGGTTGTTTGGGGATGTGGCAGTCATCAATTCGGCAAAGACGTTCCCACCAATTCAGCCGATACTGGGCGATCCTGTCGAGTATACTCATAATATTCAGTTCCTGCCGTATATCTGTGTTTCTTCTATGAGCATGGGGAGTATACCCTGCTACGTGCCTGAGAAATCTCATTTCAGCCGCTTGGATGCGACTGACCTTAACTTTTGTTAACGTTCGTTCGTTTATTCTGAGACCCATAAAGAAGTGTGGGAAGAGCCATCACCTTGTAGAATTTTAGGCGTGTTGCTTTACTTGGTGACTTAAGGGTTCGCCTGATAAGTGTTCCACTACAAACTTGTAATAGTCCCGCACATAAGGTTGAACTTATGCAACTTATTCACCACGTCGTTGCTTGCATTATAAGACACACTGTAGTCCAGGTATTTGAAACTGCTAACTTGTTCCAGGACAGTATCATCTATAACAATTTTTGCCCATACGGGATCAGTTCCACAAAAAAACCATCACCTTGGTTTTAATTGTGGATATCTGCAATCCAGAGTCTTTTCAGATTCTATTCAACAGGAAAAACTGGTTTCTTTAGTCTGGTAAGACATCCAGTTTATGGGAATACACCCAGACAGAAAATCGGGCTGGACGTTAAGCCTGAATGTGGCAGCCCCACCATACGTCTTACCCTGCGATATGCTAATAACATATCCAGGGGACATATTCACTACTAAATTGAGTCAAATAAGGAGCTATTAAAATGTAGAACAGGAAATTAGAATTGAATGGAATAATTGTAGAAAAGTAGAAAGAATAGTGGCTTAAAGTGCAGAACATTTTTGTTTGCAGCGTCGTTGTAAAAAACAAATTCAAAACCAAATATACTGGTGCGCCAAATGTCGCTTGAGAAAAATGCATTTTTGATAAAGTCTAGTGACGAAAGGTTTTGTAAGCTTCGGTGATTAACAATTTTAAAATTGGTGTCGACGTTTCGACAAAATGTGTCATCATCATAAGCAGAACCTGAATACGTGTGATACAGATATAATTGATACGCATATAATGAGTATCAGTATTTACGAAATATAATAATTATATCTAGATAGAAGAAGAAAGCCGAGATAAGAAGTGGAAAATGTCAGTAGCGGATATTTAAAACTCGGATATGACTGTTTGGAGAACAGTTACAGAAATGGCAAGGTATCGTGTGGGGGATGGCGAAGTTTGGCAGAAAGAAGTTATAAACAAGAAGGAGTAGTAGTATAGAGGTAGCGTTGTTTACTGGAAATGCGTATTTATTGTACTAACCTTAATATAATGCATTTTGTATTGTTGTTACGTATGTTTTTATAATTAAAGCGCGGGCCGCTTCAGTGGTTTCCTTTACGACTCACAATCTCAACTGCTCAACTCGGTCTGTCTGCCCACGCTAACCGCCGGGGGCATATAATACATCGGTCTTGTCTGGCTTACCTAGGCTACATAAGTAACAAAGGTACACTTACACTGCAATGCCTTCCCCCCCTTACCACACACACATTCCGTCTCCACAGCTGGTTTCTCTCTGGGGGCGGTGTCGCGTGAGTTGTCTCACGGCCAGGAAGAGCAACAGGCAGCAGACCTAATGCTTGAAGGAAGAAGAAGAAGTATTTTTATATTTTGGTATTTGAAATTATGTTGTTCTTGTATCCATACGCCGTTATTAGTTCACTACTAAAGTAGTGAAAGTCAAAGGGTCATACGATGTTTAAAGAGCGTGTTCGGTAGCACGGAAATCGGAAGGGCGGTAATCGAAAATGTGTGATGCCATTGTCAAAATGTCTATTAATTTACGGTTCAAAAATAGACACCCAAATGCACTGAGAAGAAATTAGAAGACGCGAAGACACATTAGACATTCAATAATATCTCAAATTGATAAAGCAAGTAATGAAGATGTCAGAAAACGGGTGGTCCAGCAAAGATCGGTGTTGTGTGGCGAACAGGCGAACAGGTCAGAAACAATTTCAACGGTCCTGTCATACAGAACATAGATAGATAGGTTAGTTATCCCGGATAGTGCGAAACTCGATGCGGAAGGCAGGAGGAAGAGATGAAGGCCTAGGTAAATGTGAATGGAAGGAATTGATCGGAAATGTGAAATGAAAATATTTCACAGTGCATTCTAGAAATGGTAGGGAAGATGACTGCTTGAAGAGAAGAGGATGGAGACTAGGTGTCAGCATCTTAGGTTCGTTTAGAACGCTAAAGATACGGGTGAATCTGATTTTTATGTGAATACTAAATAACTAAATATTCAACAAAAATACAGATAAGTAATAATAAGAATATAATAAGAAAGTGTATGAAGTCCCATTAGCATATAAAATCTGCGTTATTACAGGTTCAGACGTCATGCCCAAAAACTACCAAGTCCACTAATGGCAGAAATCATGACGGACAAATTCTATGTTAACATTTGGGAAACATAATTGAGAAACCTAAAACAAGGGAGAAAGTCGTTTATTCGAGGAAGACGCGAAGCTATAGTATTTTACGCATTGAGCCTTCAGTATTGTTTAATCGCCGTCGTAATCATCATTATCAGGCTATCATTCCGTGGTAATTAGGCGTGATTTTTAATATCATTTAGAGACACGTATTTTCTGCAAACTAACTGCACAAAGACAGAGTACCGTGAAAGAGAGATGATGCAGAAGCAACCGGTATGTGGTAACCGTAATTGCGGACCGCTATGGTCAAGGTTGTCTGGTCGAGTAATCTTCCTCATACACTACGTAGGTCTCGTATTTAAATGTATTATAGTTTATTGCAGTAGTACTCAAGAGTTAACTAACGACGTGAGAACAGAATTCTATCTATGAGGAACTCTTAAAAATTAATCCAAGCCTTGCTTATGAAACAGGAAATGGGAAACAGAATTAGCAAGGCTTCAGAAGTATATGTAATCATTAAAATCATTTTTCGAAAGGAAGGCAGTAAATAAATACAGAAACTAAATGTATGAATCAGTTCTGTTTCAGTATTCTTCTACGGGTGTGAATTATGACTGTCAACAGATTATATATAAAAAAAAGAGTAGGCCTACAATCACGTAAGATGAGCGCGTTGAAGAAGATTGAACAGGTTATTAGAATAGATAAAAACAGGAGTGAAAAATTAAAAATAGTTTCTTAATGTGAGAAGTATACTGACAAAAATTAACACAACAGCTGTGGTGTAGTCGGGCATGCAGTAAACACCAGAAAAGAAAGAACGGCTGAATTGATATGAAAAATGGAAACAGGAAACAAAAAGGAGCGTGGTCGACCTAGAAATTAGTGGAAGGACGAAAGGTCAATAAATTAAAGAAGACAAGGCTCAACTTTACACAAACTAAAACGAAAGGAAGTGATTGGAAAGCAGTGAAAAGAACCACTGCTTCCTTACTTTAGGTAGTAGAGGAAAAAGGACGGTAAGTAAGAGTACTTATATAAGAGTACATTTTTTCTCGTATCTACTTTGGTAAATGATAAATATCCGAAGTGCCACCCTTGTCACTAAGAGGCTGTAATTTGTCCTCTAATTTGACTTATAAGATTTCTATGCAGAACCTCTTAAAAGTAATTCAAGCCTTGTTTATATATATAATTGAAAGTAGCAAACAGAATTAACAATGCTTTGCGTCTTTACATCTTTATAATCTTGACGTTTAAAAAGGAATCCTATTATACGTTTAATACCTGAAGTATACGTTGTACTAAAAAAAGAGAAATTAAAAAGTTGCATCAACATTGTAAAATAACTAAATTGCTGGCGGAGAAACACGTCTTATAAAAACACAACACATTAATATAATTGGCAGGGAAAGCAGTGTTAGCCACAAACAATGATGAGGCATGAACAGGAATGTTTCATACGCTAAGGCAATGGTTTTCGACTTCAAAGCGCCTGAGGGCCACAATTAAACTCAGGAATCTACCGGCGGGCCCCATCATGAGCAATAAATATTTGACAAGTAACTGAACATTTAAATAAAAATACGGTATTTAAGTGTAAATAAGTAAAATTAGGTAATTAATTGATGACTCGTTGGGCACTTGGTGAAACATATTAATACAAAGGTTTTGTAAAATATATAAAAACACTTGGTAAGTTTCACAGATTTTATTTACTCTGACAGCTGTTTCGACCTCTTTAGTCATCGTCAAAGAGATGAATGAAGGCTAAACACAGGATGTAAGGTGGACATCTGGTTAAGGCATGTGTTAGGGAACATGTGCGAGGGGTGAAGATGTGGAGGGGGTTGTAGGAGCTAAGAGAAGGTCAAGTGTCTGTAAAAACTAAATATAACCTGAATGTAAAATATAAAATTAACTAAACTAAATATAATCTGTATGCAAAATATATAATTAACTAAACTAAATAACAGCTTTTAATAAAGGCGATACACAGAATTCAGTTTGTTCATTTGTTAAATTTTTGTTATTTTTCCTTTGTAAAAATAGGTAATTTAAACATTTAACATACCTTACTACACATCTTTAACGGTAAAATCTGTATTATGTCAGTATAATAATGAAGATATGATAAAGATATTAAACATTGTGCATTTACATAAAATCTTCAATGTGAAAACAGAGGTGGATGCGATGCAACCACAAAAGCAGGAATGTCCACATAAACCGAGTCGTTGCTAAATGAGCTGAGTTGCTAACTGAAGGTGAAGCAGAAAAGAATCTGAGAGGCGATTTTTGCTGTGGTTTTTAATTAACTTCATTTTCAAGAACACGATTTTGTAGATGTACGCACTTCCAAACGTCGACATCATTTTCTGTCCAACATTTTGAAGATTTGAAAATCGTTCATCAGGTATCAGCTTAAAGAAATCCGAACCCTTTCGTTGCCTGGTATGCAGGAAGGGAGCGGCTTGTGATTGACACAATTCTAGTTGAAACTCTTAAACGTTACTTTGAATAATATATATTGACTGGCTACGAATCAAGGACGAAACTTCAGACAAGGGGGTCTGTTTTGTCTAGCCGAAGGGTGGAAGGAACTACTGGGTCTTGTAGTACGTTGAAAATAGAAGAGGACTATCGCATTTACACTTTCCGTTAAATCTACTGCACGTTGGTCAGTGAATCTGTGAAACATTTTTCATAGGTTTCTTCTGGAAGAACGTTCTCAGTCAAAGTAATATTTTATTGTATCTTTACGTACTTAAGTAGAGAATGATGGGATCAACTGCGAAGGATGACAGAGGATTGATTGCCGAAAGCGGCACTGAACTATAAAGCCATTGGTATATTAAAGAAAGCCATTGGAATATTAAAGCCATTGGTAATTAAAGCCTCGGTGGGTCGTCCGAGGATGAGGTGGGTATCGGAATAGGTTTATACAACCTAATCCTTAAAGGGGAGAAGAAGAAGAAGAAGTAGAGAAATTATTAAATTGGTTTTCGAAGATAAGGTCACGGGCCGCCAGTTGGAAAACACTGTGTTAAGGTTTCTTATAATTTTCAACTAAAACACTGCTGATGGAAACGGAGTCTCTGGTGACTTATGGATTTAATTATAAAATAATTACGCATACACAGACGTATAAATGTTGGATTTTATTTTGATCCTCCGTTATGAAGAAACGAGAACAACCTTACTAAACAGTCATATTGTAACGCAGTGACATGTGTCAGTGAGATTTGAACTTGGCATAGTTACGTCATCGAAAATTTAGTGATTGAGTCGTAACCTTAATCTCGGACAAACTACCCGTGCGAAGAGAAAATATGTGTTTCGAGAACGTTTGTCTCTACATCCGTACTTTTGAATTCAGTTTTTCTACACACGTTTAGTTTTTAGACTTAAATCTACTTAGGCGCTTTCAAATACTTGTAAATACGGCGAATTAATTTTCATCGGTTATTATTTATCCTTAATCAAGGCTTATTTTGAAGGTGTGATCAAGGATATGATACAGGTGGGACAGTAAGTTTTGAAGGTGGGACCAACAGTAATATTATTAAAGTATAAACAAATGTTTTATTTTTGCATCCAGACATATCAACATTATCGTACGTGGCATATTATAAACAATAATTTTTCGTCACTCAGTCATAAAATACATTCACCATTGATAAACAAAGTGTTAAAGCACTTTATTTTATAAATTAAAACGGCAGTATTAAAATTTTAAGCATACGATAAATTAGCTAGGTGAGCACTGGAAATACTAAGAAACGTTCAGTATCAGAATAACTGATACAAAGCCACCAAATCCTATCTCAGAAAGAGAACGATGAGGGCGAATCTCGTGCGCTCCAAAACTGGGGCCTTTCGGCTAAGGTATGGTAACCCTGACACAAGAGTCTCTGGTCCTCCTGGTAGGGGGTTGTGCAACAGGCCAGTAACCTGTTCATGTAAAACTTTATAATACTTGTAGTACCCAAATCGGCCTCGGAGTACGGTCTGGAAACCGTGGCAGTAGGACACTGGCAAAGAATAAGAAACGTCGGTCGTCCGAGGATTAGGTGGGTGCCGGAACAGGTTTATATAACCTAACTCTAAAGACAAGAAGAAGAAAATAAAGAAGCAAATAAAATATAGTACATTTAAGAATGTTTCAGAATTATAAAGATATTAGAAATTAATGTCCCAGAATATGTTTCGAGAGAAGCGATGTTTTCAGGCCCCTATTAGCTCACTTTCTTGTAGTTAAAATAGAAAATAAAATACAT
This sequence comes from Magicicada septendecula, assembly GCA_034769895.1. Lineage (NCBI taxonomy): Eukaryota > Metazoa > Arthropoda > Insecta > Hemiptera > Cicadidae > Magicicada > Magicicada septendecula. Next base: position 79,837,488 of record CM068368.1, on the reverse strand, counting down.
GAACATTGCCGTCCGATAGTCAGAACGCTGTATGAACAGTAGTTAGTAAAATTTCACTATTGAACTAACAAGCAGAATATACTCTACCTACGTTTTAGCAGCCACTGCTTACAACGTTATAAAGGCTATTTTGCGCAGCAACTAGTGGTACCTGACGTCTCTTGCTTGTTTAATTAGAAGGTAATTTTCTCATTCAGTTTCCATATTGACGTCTTCCAATAATATTTGCTTAGTTCCCACCCCTTTTTGTTGCCAGATTCAAACATTCTAGCTCAGTGGTTTAACTTCAGGGCTAGTTACAATAACTAGTTATAATATAATAACCTTGAAGGACATTAGACTTTATGGGACTCATACGCATGAGCGCCGGCAGAATTATTTGTACGGGTGTGGACCCAGGTTATAATCATATTTTTGCTAACGTCGAGTACTTTAAACCCTTATTTTATGCATAAACAATTTATACATACTTAATACTAAATTACATTCATATATGCTCATATTTTCTTGTATTTATATTTTAATAATAATAAAACATTTTACAAGAATATATATTTTTTATTATTTTGTAAATCTACATGTTTTGATAGTAATCCAACTATCATCATCAGATATTATTATTAATACTAAATGTGCTAGGCATTTAAGACACAGTAAATAAATTTTCGAGACCGACTTCGCGACTCACCTCGGGACCAGCAGTGGGTCGCGCCCCATAGGCTGAGAAACGCTGTTCTAGCTTATTATGAATGCTCGTAATAAACTCTAAATTTGTTTTTCACTCAGTCCTGCTGTTTCGTATTATTTTCTGTCATATCAATGTTTCTGCGACAAATCGCCCTTTGACTCACGATGTTCAACTTCTCACTTCCAAAATATATTAACAAGTTTTTACAAAACCAAACATTTACTGTATTTGCCCAAGGTATACAGTTAATGGATTTACTCATTTACTCAGAATCAAAATCATTTTGTGTTCAGGTATTGAGTTGAACGTTGTACACAGTAATACCAAGTTGAACGTAAGCCAAGATTTTAACATAGAACTCACACGGAGATTCAGATGCGTATTGTGACAAAGTTAAACGACTACTGACGTTTAGACAACTGGACAACGAACAGACAACGTTATCATTATGTTTTAACGATCCCTAACGAGTGAAATGGGCCCGAAAAATAAACGTGTATCCGAAACGCGTCAATATAGAAGATTGGGAATTAGACGTAGACAGAAGGAAAAACAACAATATTATCCATACGCGAGACTTGGATTTAAAATACCATAAGTTTTAAGCTGAAAATATTTATTTTCACACGTTGTCATTGTCTTCAAAGTATTCTAAATATAAAATTTCAGGCTGCAAATTTCCAACTACACTTTTCTCAAAGGTTTTTGAATTAGTAACTGTTTTCTTCGAATTAGTAACTGCCAAACGAAGTCACATATCAAATTCAAGTAACACGATCATTCTGTTACATCACGTGTCTGGTAGACTGTTACCATCTCTCCGATAGGGAGCGCCAAAACTTTAGCTTAAATTAAATTCAAAATTACGGGTTGATTTATACATTATTTTTGTACGCTGATTTTATGGTTGTACATTTCCCAGGCAATTCTGTAACTGAAAAGCGTACGAGCCTTGACATTTGAGATTTTCGTTCTTGTTTCTTCATAAATCATTATGCAATTACTTCGAAAAGTTTCATACGTTACGTGCTTAAAGATGGCTTAGGAAATCGACAATTAAAACCGTGTTGTAATTATTACCAATTATTAAAATATTAAAAAATATTAAATATAATAGTTTAATATTCAAAGTGTAATTAATATTTAAAATGTAATAATGAGTCAAAAAATTTCTCTCTTTATGTTACTGATTTATTGAATCTGAAGACATTAGGATTTCAAAGACATGATTATCAAAATTTAATATTGTTCTGAAATTCTTTAAATTTATTTGATATTTTTATTAAATAATAATTTCTTATACCTACATGTAAAGTACACGAATTTTTCAGATTGTTGGTTCAAAATTATTTTACACAATCTTATTTAGTCTTTCTTATAATTACAAGTGCATTTTTATGTGAAGCGAAATAATAATTATTAACGAAATAATTATTATTTCGCGGGGGAAATGATTATTATTTTGCCCCGAAGAGTCACCATGACTGACCGGGAATACGTTTAATGAAATCAGAGAGGTAGCCATCTCTTATTTATTTAATGGTTCAACTGAATGTTAGGAGGATACCGAAAGTAAGCAAAACACACACACACACACACATGTATATTTAAACACGTTTTGCTACAGTCTATTTCTTGATGCATATATAATATATGTAATATTTATAAATTTTTTACCTCAAGATGTTTTATTCCCTTATTTGGTACATGTTTCAGGAAGCGCATTGTTCCTATCCTCAGCCTTCCTGATTTTATATCTTGTGGAGTAATTGTGTTTTGGTTGGTTGTTGATATGGTATCCTTTTGGTTTTTGGTATTTTATACTGGTGTTATTGTGTGTGATTGTGGTGTCATATATATTAGCTTTTGGAGTATTTTCGATGTTGAGTGCTTTGAAAATTGTGTCATGTTTTGTATTGATTTGTATTTGTTCAGGTATTAGTTTGTTTTGTGTTAACTGAACAAATACAAAATCAATACAAAACATGACACAATTTTGAAAGCACTCAACATCGAAAATACACAAAATAACTAATATATACACCATAATCACACACAATAATACCAATTTAAAATGCCAAAGGCCAACAGGAAACCATAACAACAACCAGCCAACACACAAGTACTTCACACGATTCAAAATCACAAAATCAGGAAGGCTGAGGATGGGAACACAAAGTGTCCCTACACATGTTCCAAATAAGAAAAACCATCTTGAGGTATAGTTATTAATTAATATATAAATAGGTTAATAGGTGAATATCATATTAGGTTCCTAAATATTAGTGTGTGTGTGTGTGTGTGTGTGTGTGTGAGAGAGGGATGTAATCACCAGTAATGAGTATAATTAATATCTCGTCTACACTCATGTCGTTACTTTTACTTTTGTCGACATTAAATATAGGCTATCATGACTTAATATTTTTTTTGTAATTTTTTTGTTCTAATATCTTGTATGTTACATTAACATTAATGCACATCAATTGCGGAGTTGACTAATCCACAGTTCAATAAAATAAAAAAGGAGATTGGATAGCATTTCGGATTGAGCAGCGATAGGCCTACTGATTGCGCCGGAAAATTACCGGGTACTTCGCTTTCAAGGCGAACCGTACAGTAAGCGACCGGGCGCGACGTCTGTGGTCTATGTTCCCTGACACTGAAGCAAATGTCGGTTCGACAGCGTCTTCCTTTCTCTTACTAAATGTAGGCTGCCGCTCGTTAGAATCGACGCCGGTGAACGTGGTCGTGCCTTAACTGCAGATTCTTACCTATCTGAACACTTCGTTCTATGTGTATCAGGTCTTGCAGACGGCTGTCCCAGTCGTCAACCTTAGAAAACATGTTACGTTTGGCTACTTGCGATTGACATGTATAAGACCTGCGTATTTACAGCGAGATTACTGTTGGCTCAAGATTTTGAAGACATAGAGTACACGAGTAGAAAATTGATTCAGGAATATCAGAAATGGAGGACTAAAGTTAAATATGAATAAAACAATATACATGGCAATAGGTGACCTTCATGAAGAGTTGATATTGGAGGAAGACATGGGGAAGATTTCATATACAAGTATTTAGGGATGTAAATTACTGCCAATGGGAAGCGAGACAAAGAAATACAGTCCAGAAGTAATTTGGGAAAGATGGGTATATCTACATTAAATGGAATCCTGTGAGGTAAGCAAATTACAGCAGAAACTAAGACCAAAATATTTGAAACCGTTGTTCGAAGTATCACGACTTACGGCTCAAAAGTTTGGACTACCAATAAACAAAATTAATGAGATGGTCTTTTGGAGACGTTCGGCAAGAGTATCCAGACGTGATAAAATTAGAAATGAAGTCATTAAGGAGAGAATGAATGTAAAAAATTCAATTGTTGATTATATTCAAACAAAAAAATTACAATGGTATGGACACACGAAAAGAATGGCACAGGAAAGATTGCCAAGGAGAGTTATGGAATGGACCCCACCAGGAAGAAGGAAAAAAGGAAGACTACCGACCATCTGGATAGTAGAAATTCAGACTATATTGAGGGAGCGAGAAATTGAAGAAGATCTTTAATGGGCAAGCAGCAGTAGAAGATAAGAATTCAATCACTTCTGTAATCTTTGGTTCCGAAAAATGTGTAAACATTCTACAGCCGGAATAATAATAATTTACAGTGAGATTCGGCAGTTTGCGTGAACGCATTGCAGGCAACGATATTTTCTTTTGGTCTGACACCAAGGTTGGCCAAGGTTTTGTGCAGAAACGTAAATTACTAAACAATTCCTGCCGAATAATTAACTGTTTACTTTCAAAACGGATCTTCGTGTTACTTAAGTGTTGCAAAACTGCACACACGCTTGCACGCACACTAACGCACGCATGAAGCAAACACGGACTTGCTGAACAAAACTTTTTTTTATATCAGGTCGTAAGTTAAACGGTTTGAAGTCAAGGCCATCATGAGTGATGTATCTCCGTGTGACAATATGCGTTCTGAACAACCATAAAGATGACAGCAATCATGAATGTTCGTACAAATAAAACATGCATTTGCGCAATATGTTTGCCTTTGATGGTAGTGGCGTTGCTTCGTTTGTCTCCAGGAATCGGTTTCACAAGTTCTGACCATTTTAGACAAGCATAGTGTTTTTTTATTCTCACTGGTAATGCTGGTTATTATAATTATAAATATTAATCATCGCAGGCAATAGCCACGTTTCAATTGCTTTTCTTATTCTCCTTTCTGTGGACTGGACAATATCAGCTGTTCTGCGTTCTGTCTTTAAGCCGTTTTTTTTTAGCATGACACTTCTATTTACATTTAACGCAGGCCTCTTCAGTTTACGTACGTATTAAAAAATTAGTTTTTACTTTCAGTTGACGTTTTATATATTTAAATCTACACCCTTGAATTCTTTGCTTACAAAGATTATAACACAATTTTTATTAAATTTATTTAATTCTTTCATTTACTGTACATTCTTTTAAGTACGTAAAACGCTTTATCCTTGCAATTTACGTATGTCTTTTGTCGTTTTTTTTAACTTAATGATATCCATGATTACGTTTCATATACAAGAGCGGAGACGACCATAATAATACACATTGTCCATTTCGTCTGCATACCTTGTTTTTCGTCATAATGTTCTTTTCAGAATTTCTGAAATTGGCTGACAGTCAAGTGGTACTGTGTGCACGAACTGAACTGCATTTGCATTAAGGGTTGATGTTCTGCGCTGCAATGAAAGGAATTGCGCATTAAAAGCTGGCTCCACGTCTACGAGATAGAATTGTTACTATGAAAGGAAACAGTAATATCAAAATGATTGCAATCGAGTTTGAACTCATAAGAAGGAGCTATATACTTATAAGATTTATTTAATATGCGTTACTAGTTTCCAATCAAGATATTTTGTTTTCCTTACTTGGAGCATGTTTCGGGCATCAAATATTTTGCCCATCCTCAGCCATCTTAGTTTTTAGTCTTTTGTCATACTTGTGTCCAGTTTGGTTGTTGGTATGGCTTCCTGTTGGCTTTTGGTAGTATACCACACCTACACACAGTAACACCAATGTAAAATACCAAAAGCCAACACGAAGCCATAGCAACAACCAACTTGGACACAAGTCGACCAATTCACAAGACTAAAAACTAAGGCGACTGAGGATGGGCAAACTATTTGAAGCCCTAAACGTGTTCCAAGTAAGGGAAACAATATATCTTGATTTGATAAATAGTAGTAAATATTCAATAATGTACATTTCAAGAAAAGGGTTGTAGCAAGAAGTGTTTAAAATATTTATAAAATTATAGTGAAATAATGACCAAGAAATTATGATACGAACCCCGTAGAAAAATATGTAAACAGCTTTATAGAAGGAAAAGACTAGGGTGGTACAGACTTGTCAGAAGAGGAAATCAATAGCTTTATTCAGAAGAGGTTGTCAGAAGACGTTTGTTGGGCCTATTGTCTTTCATAAAGAAGAAGAAGAAACAGGAGGAGGAGGAGGAGAAGAAGAAGAAGAAAAAGAAGAAGAAGACAGAAAATAAAAGTTGATTATTACTGTATACAAAAATCTTATGAGAATGACGATTCGTAAAGAGTACCCCTATATGCTTTTAACAAACAAAATAACAGTATGAGTGAAAACAGAACCTTATTTTCTTCAGACATAAATGTAAGAAAATAAACAAACATTAATGCCAAGAAAACAAAAGTGAACTGCGCTGTAGGTTGAAAACGTAAGAATTATTGAAAATTAATCTGTGATTGTTTTCTGCGATAACACATTGTGACAAGATAACCGACAGCCGGTTGAACTCATCGGCCGGTTAAGAGGGGCGTCGACTGTGCATTTTCGTGGAGACTAAATTATTGTTTATAATCACCGAACGGTGCTGTACAGAAACTCCGTTTCTACCTGTTCATGAGAACAGCATTAAGAAGGGACATCATTGCTATCGTTATTACAGATCCTGTTATCATTTCGTAAACATATTTGGACATCCACCATTAATCCGCGTTACTCTGTAAATCCTGAAATATTTGCACCGATAATTAGCTTAATTACTTGTTGTGAAGACCGAGGTCGACGCTTTCCTTACTTTCAAGGCCTCGAACGATAATAATTACATCTTCCGAAGGTCGACTTCACTCTGGTAAAGATGTTTTTCGTAATCGGCCGTTGTCCGGAGGGTACGCCGGTGTAACTACACGCGAACATGTGAACGATTACGTCAAGACAATTATTTGTCTCCTTGTGTATGAAGACCACGGTTCATCTGTCTAGTTCTGTGAAATCGTTATCGTTGTCAAAACAATAATGAGTATCCTTGATTCCGACTAAGCGAGGCAACTATACCGTTTAACCGAACATTAACTGTAAGGAAATCAAGTTTACCGCGCGCAAGTTTAGTGTTTCTTATTTTTTACTAATTATTCGATGTTAGTAAGTTCAAGGTTAGAAGTCTGGTCACGTTGATTAAAGCTATTACTGCAATTAGCACAGCTCAAAAAAAAAAAAGAAAGCAATCCATGGTTTGGTGTTTCTAACGTTTAAACTAAGCATCGAATTATGTATGTATAATGGTTATGTGGCTGATGTCGGGTCACATCAGCGAAAAGATAGGACTGTAAAAATTAAAATCTGATTACGCTTAACTTAAGTTTTTCACATCATATGGCTCGCGAAAGGCGATAAACGATTAACAAACTTTAATTAGAACTTTTTTTAGCGTTCGATTATGCTTTGCGTTAATGTTCCTTGGTGGAACGTTTCTGCGTTTTTTAGTTAGAGCTCATAACTGTTGTTTGCACCAATATGTATTGGGGAAACAACAGATTAACGTAATACAAACTGCATTAACTTTGTCAGATTAACTTAAGGTGTAAATTTTATCCATGTAACTTTTTTTTTTGAAATTATAACTTTAATTATATCATAAACCTTCCCTGCCTTCCGTAAACTACATCGCTGTACCGTCACTGTGGTATTAATTATGATATAATTAAATATTATATTGGTTAATTAATAATTACAAATGTTTTAAAAAACACAAACACTTGGTGGTTTCACAATTTATTCTTAACCTCTGACAATTGATTCAGCCTATTAGGGTATTCTCAAAGAGCTGCTGAGAATAACCTGCTAAGAATGTTCTTAGCAGTCCTTTGATACAATGAGTTCTAATCGAGTGAATAAAAAGTTTGTCAGAAGTTAAGAATAAAGTGTGAAACTACCAAGTATTTGTGTTTTTTTAAAACCTTTGTACCAATATATTTCCCTAACGTATCTTTAATACCGTAATTAATAATTATTTAAAATGACTTTATAAAGGGATAAATTATGAAGTTATATTATTTAGATATATGAAATAATGCGATATTTGAACTTTCCCATATTTAAATTTTTTAAATGTGGAAATAATTTATAGATATCACATAACGCCTAAATGTAGTCATATATTCCATAAACTCACAGTGCTTTGTAAAGGTCATCAGTTGTAGTAATAATTCTGTCATAATTGAAAGTTCTATTTCAATACGAATATTAACTTACAACTTACGGTTCATCTTTCCGCAAAAATATGAAATCCATATTAATAATAATAATAGTGAGTGAAGACAAAACTAGTAACATTGTTTTTCTATTCTTAAAAAGTCGCAGTGATTAAAACGTTATATAAAAATTAAAAGTGTAGTTTTTCAAATATCCCTTATATCAAATTTCACAGCCGCAATTGAGTGATTAAGAAATACTATTCTTGAAATAAAGGGTCGAGCTTTGTTGTACTTTAATAAATGTTATTTAAGCCTTAAAACATTTTTAGTTACAACTGATACAAAAAAAATGAATAGATCTTCTTATATATTCTGAGGTGTAATGAAATTTCTTTTGACAGTCTAGCTTTAAGACGACGTTGACAATTTGGTAGCTTTTGTTTACATTTTTACAGTCTTGACTGAGCTAGGAACTGACTGAGGGACTTGACTTGACTTGACTGAGGGAAGAAACTGAGACCATTGGCACAACTCCAACTGAGAATTTAAATTTGTGTTTCACAGAGGGGTTTAAATACTATGTGGCTTCAACTAGACTGTTAAAGTTACAAAAGCGTATGTTTATCGTGTATCACGTTGATACTAAACTAAAACATATCAATTCGGTGTAGACATTAAATATACCGGGGTGTAAAAAAAATGTTTGACAACGAAATGATGGAGACAGAATCAACTGCTTCTGTATATGATAACTTCTCAAGTATATAACAACGACGAAATACAATAACAATAATGTATTAAATAACAAAACTTTAAAAACAATCAGTTTGGAGAATGACCGGTCACATCTCTAATGTTGAAGCTGAATAAATAAACAAAAATAAATCACGGTGAAAAGATTACATTATTTGGAAAGCACTTACGTGTTTATAACAATTTAAATAACACTCCTTCCATATTTAATGTTTGTTGGAAATAGATGCGATGGACTGTATTACTGATAGATTTTATGAGAAATAAGAAAAAGTAATCTATTGTCAAGATTTCTAAGGTAATAATGACTGTATTTCCAAAATTATCGGTAAATACCGAGCTGTTAGGCCGTGGTTGATTGCTATGAATTCTCGACATCGTCGGCCGACGATGCACCAACCGACCGCGGCCTAACAGCTCGGTATTTACCGATAACTTTGGAAATATTCACACCGGCCGTGTAAGCTTTAGACAAAAATTAATAATGACTGTATTTTTTTGTTCATCTATCAGTCACCATTAACATAAAATACGGCAGCTGCACCAAATTATGATCTGAAAACGTTACGCGTTTTATTTTATTCAATAAAAATTGTATATAATAATAATAATAATAATAATAATAATAATAATAATAATAATAATTTTTAGAGGACATAGCCAGTAGAACAGGCTTAAGAATTTCTGCAGAAAATACAAATTTCTCACAAATATTAAAAACGCGCCAAAATTCCTGGTAACAGATACTGGTCGAATAGAGAGAGTTCGAAAATTTAAGTATCTAGGAGAGATAATTCAAGAGAATGGCTTGGAAAAATCTGCTATAGAAGAAAGAATTCATAAGATGGAAAGGGCAAATGGTATAACTAAAGATATTTACAATAAAAAGTGCATATCTAAAAACGCGAAAGTAAGGCATTACAGTACAGTAGTGAAGCCAGAATGCCTATATGCAAGTGAATGTCTAGCATTGAATTATAATTTAGACAAACTAGAAATATTGGAAAGACGAATTATTAGGAAAATATTAAGCCAACGAAAAACTTCAGAAGGTTGGAAGTTAAGAAGTAATGATGAAATATATAATATATCAAAGTGTAGAAAATATAACAGAAAAACAATGAGAAAAAGAAGACTATTATTTTTTGGACATTTTTATAGAATGGACGACAATAGGTTGACAAAGCAAATCTTCAGATATCTGTGGGGGAAGAAGTCAACATCAAGTTGGATTAAAAAAGTCCAAAAGATTTAGAAAAAAATAATATACACGCAGAAGAAGCAATTGAAAGAGAAGTTTCACGGGCAAAGTGTTAAAAATGGAGGGAGTCCAGGATAGGACAGAGAAAAACACAGGGTCAACGTGGACTGAAGGCAGGAAGAAGAGACACAGTGAGAAGATGAAAGAATATTGGAAAAAAAGAAAAGAACAATGAGTAAAGAATTGAAATTGGCATGTGGTCCTTAGACCGCCGATACGAAAAAGAAGAAGTTTATATTTTCTTAGCAGTAACAGTTGCAATGTTTTCAGCGCCTGAACTAAAACAACCTCATTAATAACCGGAGAAGCAAGGTCCGAACGTAGTTGTTGGAAACCAGGAAACCACCAATGCGAATATTTCTCTTAGGACGGTACGAACCAATTTTTTGTAAATAGCAGCTAAACTTTCTTTAAGATACAATAAATTCTCTTTTTTTTAGTTAAGAAAAACTATTCGAGTAAACTGCTGAAATATTCGTTTCATATCTTGAAATTAAATGCAAACGTATATGCCATCAGGTCCGGGTGCGAATATAAAATGTCAAAATTGGCGTAACTGGTGCCCGGAACCATTTGAAAATATTTTGTATCCAGAGACGCTGAAGGCGACGCTGGAGTGAGTAATATTGTTTTCGATCGAAACTGTTATTGTGACATCCGCCCTCGATCACACGAGCCATTGGGTAGAACCGGAGAGATTACGTGACCTAATGCGCTACCACGAATTCGGGGATGGAAATATTCTGTTGACTAACACGCGTGTAAATCGTTGTAACTTTCTTTACAATAATGACTAATTGTTCTGGGTCGCTGTAAGTGAACGCCGGATTTTCCTATTCTATTTACAACATGAAGAATTCAAATAGTAGAAAGTTAGCACATAATTCATCAGTAACAACAGTAATGTTCATTAGTAACCATGACATCGATGAAACTGAAAGTGATTATTTACGGACCTCTCGTCAATGGAAAATATACCTTTAAATGTTTATGAACGCATTACCATTGCTTTGATGTATTGTTATTATTATCTCACTTTCTTTCTTTCATTATATCGAATAGTTCTCTTAAATCAATTAGTTGCGCGCGAACTTACTATCGTTATCTTAAGTGTCATCACAACCATTGTCAATTTCATCATCATCTTCATAATACGGCAAGGTGCTACCTGTTCCGTCTTCAAAGATCCTCCAACCGTCTACCATTGTCGGTTTAATTAGATATATTTTAAATTAAAATTTTCTCTCGAAACATTGTTGACGAATTCGTTAATGAAACCTTGAATACTCTAAAACGTTTGATTTAATAGTTTATAGCAAAAGGGTTTTCATTTATATTGTTCGTTTCAATATGAAAATAAATGAAATGAACAAAAGACCAAAGTCCTAGTCTGTAGTCGGAAGGAAGAAGATCCAGTCAGAATAACTCTTGGAAATAATGTTCTCCAGGCAGTTACAGAATATAACTATCTAGGAAGTAAAATCACAAGTGATGGACGTAGCAGCAAGGAAACTATAAGCAGAATTAACCAGGCTAAAATTGCTTGCAACAGACAGAAAGACCCATTCACTTCAAACGCTATCAGCATAAATGTAAGGAAGAATCTAGTAAAGACATACGTGTGGAGTGTTGCCCTATACGGGAGTGAATCTTGGACAATTGGAGAAACTGACAAGAAAAGACTCCAAGCATTTGAGACCTGGTGCTACTGAAGAATATTCAATATAAGCTGGAGGGAGAAGATAACGAATGAGGAAGTCTTTAGACGAGCTCAGGAGGAGAAGAGCTTTCTACGAAATTTAAAAGGCAGAAAAGCTTTCTACGAAATTTAAAAGGCAGAATAGCTAAGTTTATAGGGGATATACTACGACCCAATGGGTTGGTTAAGTGGATAATAGAAGGAACAATTGAAGGGAAGAATCATAGTGGATGACCCCGTTTAGACTACATGAAACAGCTTATGGTCGATATGAAATGCACATCATATTGTGAGTTGAAAAGAAAAACAGAGATGCGTGAAGAATGGCGAGCTGCTGCCAACCAGCCTATGGGCTGCTAACCTAGGAGAGCGAAAGGGGTCGGTTTTTTTTTAACGGGTTTCGAATATTAGCGAGTTGATTATACGTAATATTCTAATCAATTAGCGTACCGTAACTTACATCGTATTTATACGATCATTTATTACAAAGATAAAGCTATTTTGTTAATGCCGGTGGAAAGTCATTTCACATCATAGTACGATTCACACGAATCACAGCACAGTAACACGAGGGTCGTGTACGTACCGTACAGAGGTATTTTGGTGAAGGACATTGACTCATATTTGGGGGGAGCGGAATATATACAAAAAGAAGAAACTTTTTGCATATTAATTTTTTTTAGAAAAATTGGCTTATTAGATTATTATTGAATGGAGTTTTGAACATTAAAAAAATACTTAGTTTGTCAGATAAAAAATAATAATAATTTTCCCTCAATTGGACTCTGAAAAATAATATTTTAAAGATTTTTGAGGTACAAAAAATTCCTTTGATTTCTCTTTCCCGCGTGGAACCGCCCCTCCTTAGTAACGCCGCACCTAAAATACGTAAAATGTACGAAAACCGACAAAGAGAATCTAACGTAAACTAAGGAGGTATGATACACGGAACAAACAGCAACGACTGGGAGAGACGAAACAACTACTCTTAGGGGTAGAGGTGAATCAAAGACAATAACTCAGTTATTTAGAAGTAAATAATAAAAGTGACTACATAGTAATACAGAGGTATTTTTATTATTCATATTATTATTATTTTGGTCTAAGGCTTTCACAGCCGGCGTCAACGTTAGTCAAACGAGCGTCTGCCAGACTGTTTGGACGTGATCTATAGCCGTGTTGAAACCAGACGTTTCGACCTCGCCATCGGACGCCATCTTCAGTGGAAAATTGTAGCCGCTGTGCGCCAAATGATCCCAGTACTGGGGCAAAAACTTGTTATTAACTGAGTACTGGGGTTATTTGGCGCACAACTGCCACAATTTTTCACTGAAGATGGCCTCCGATGGTGATGCCGAAACGTCTGGTTTTAACACGGCTATAGATCACGGTCTAACAGCCCGGATAACGCTCGTTTTACTAATTATTATTATTAATATTATAATAATAATTTCAAGGTTGTGTGTGTGTGTGTGTGTGTGTGCGCATACATACACAAACACTTTTTGCTACAGTCAATTCCCTGATCCATATATTATTTTCTTAATATTTATAACTAATTTAACCTCAAGTTATATTATTTCCTTATTTGGAACATGTTTCGGGAATCCTATTTTTCCCAACCTTAGCCATCTTAATTTTGGATCTTGTTGACTATTTGTGTTCTGGTTAGTTGTTGCTATGGTTTTCTGTTGGCTTTTTGGTATTTTAAATTGATATTATTGTATGTTTCAAAATACTCAACATTGAAAACACTCAAAAAACAAATAACCAAATATATATACCACACCCATACGCAATAATACCAATATATATTATTTATTATTATATTATATGTTATTGTATTATATTATATTATTATATACATATAATGAGCCTGTGTAGAGCTTCGACTGTCTATAGTTTCACCCTCTAAACCTCTATGTATTCAAATCGTCTGTTTCCATGAGTTAAACAACAGACTAATGTTAGAAATAAGTGACTCCTGAATACTGAACTCGAGATTAAGAGCAGTTTTGGTCTATGACATTTAGAATTTCATAAATTCTAAATGAATTTCGCCCAGTGGTCGAAATTCGACCGTAATTCATTAAATTTTTAAGTTCGAACGTTATTGAGGTTCTTTTGTCAAAGAGTATACCTCTATAATCATTGCATATAATTTTTTTGATTTTTGTTCTATTACGTCAGCTGCGAGCGTGTACAAATACGTCATTAGCGTGTGTTGTTTGCCTTAATTCCCTGCAATAACTATGAAATTTAAAATTTAATGTTAGTAACAGCTGAAAAAAAAAACACAATTACAGCTTGTATTCGTATTTATTTTTTGATATAATTCATTGTCAGTTTTAATTTTTTCATGTTATTATTGAATCAAATAAACGCTAATAAAAATGAGACTTGACATTCATAGAAGTATAAGATACATTGTTTTCAATTCCAGTGGATTACATTTCATTTTTGGTAAAGTACAAAATTCGAAAACAGTTTGAAGATTATCTGCTACAAAGCTTATATAATTTTTTAATTTTTTGTTCTATGCATTAATTTTCGAGTTATTTGAAAAATATGAAAGATAGGAAAAATGAGGTTTAGCTTGGCTAAGCCATATTTAAAAAGCAATAACGCGTTTTTTGACATTTCCTTGGGTTTTTTTTATTGCCATACTGACCAGGTTTCGCCAAGGCTACACAGTTATTTTGCCTATCTTTTTCGAATTATATAAAATTTAAATAAAAAATTAATAAAAAATAAAAAATGAAATAAAAAATACGTGCCTCGTATTTTTTCATATATTTTTCATTAAATCAAAAAAACCGGGCGGTTAAAAAAGTAAATGTTGTCCATTGAACTTAAAATAGTTTGAAAGTGAATTTAATGATTCAGAACTTCTGTGTAAACGATGTTTTTTGTAAAAACTCTTTCATCATTTGCTAAATGCCCTTGGCCATTATATTCGGAAATATAAAATCTCAAACCATCGAATGATCGAACTCTACTTGCTGCGACGTACAATTGACCATGTGTAAAAACTGGCTGCCTCAATAAAATTCCAATTTTTTCGAATGTTTGTCCTTGAGACTTATTTATTGTCATCGCAAATGCAGGTATAATTGGAAATTGAGTTCTTTGAAAGTTAAATGGTAAAACAGTACCGGAATATGTTAAATTTATACGTGGAATCAAAATTCTCTTATTGCGTGCGGTTCCAGTTAAAACTTCGCAATCAATAGCATTACGATGCATACACTTGATGCGCATTCTTGTTACATTGACTAATGCTTCCTTTGTATTTAAGTTTCTGATCAGTAAAACGATGCAATTAACTTTCAATACTAACTTATGTGGTGGCAAACCACTAATAGTCAAAGAATTCAAAAACTCTACTGGATAGTTATTGATTTCATTGTCATTATCACAAATTATTTTATCGTAGCTATGATATGTTTTCTGTTCACCTGGTATTCGATTAAGTATATCAGTATTAATAAAAGTACAATCATCATTTTTAGGTGCTAAAATAACTGACTTCAATATGTTATCTGAGAGTATGTTTTCGGAAATATTTCCATACACCTCATTAATAATATTATTTTCATCTCCTATTAATTGCTGAGGTATTTCAATAATATTTTCACCAAACTGAGGGAATTGTGGGGCTTCATCATTACCAATTTTTTCAAGAAGTCGACAAATTCTATTTCACTTGGTAAGGCTCTCATATTTTGAGTAAACGTTACTTTATGAAAATAAACAAATTTATGCCAACTCGTGACACAATTTTCAATTAAAGTTGCACGTGATCCATGTGGGACAACTGGTAAGATCTGCCGAAAATCACCGAACAGAAGTATCGTTTTCACTCCAAATGGTTTATGTTTATCATTTTCATCGCATAGATCCTGCAATAATCTATCTATAATTTTCAACACTTGCAGTGGGCACATAGAAATTTCATCAATAATTATCAATGATGATGAATTTATGTAACGTCCATAGCTATTATTTGCGGTAATATTCCGTACAGAATTTTCCAAAATGGTGTAATAAAACAAAATAATTTAGTGTATATGTGTAGTAATGTTCACTTTATGGAAACGTCAATTTGGTAACGTTCCTGGTCTTCGTGGTTACAAAATAAAATCTGCTTGAATGTTGTTATCACAATTTGAAATAAAAAAATTTTAAAAATTATTTCAAAATAAAAAATTTTCTGAAAAAATGTTTTCTGAGTATTTAAGTTCTTAAAATTTAGGAACAAATCGAGTTTATTGGTTGTAATTAAAATTATGATGGTATGCCCCCAGAAGAGAGCAATCTGTAGCATGACAGATAATCCACATAAATAAATTACTCAATGATCATTGATAAAGCTCTAATATATGGAATATCCAGATGAGAATCAATTAAAAGGCACTATTAATTAATATACTCACAAGAAAAGTTAAACTAAAGAAAAAATCTGCAAATAATATATATACTACAAATTTAAAAACCCAGAAAACTAAAAATGTGAATAACAAAATTACCCAGGTAAGATAGAAGCAGGCAATTAAGATACTCCGACAAAGAAACCAGACCAGAAGAAACAAAGGCATACACAGCGAAATGGTACTGAAGAAAGAAGAAAGAAGAAAGAAAAAATATAAAATGAACAAGAATACTGAAGAAAGAAGAAAGAAGAATTATAGAATGACCAAAAATACTGAAGAAAGAAGAAAGAAGAATGACCAAAAATACTGAAGAAAGAAGAAAGAAGAATGACCAAAATTACTGAAGAAAGAAGAAAGGAGGAAGAAGAAATATAAAATGAACAAAATTACTGAAGAAAGAAGAAGGGAGGAAGAAGAAATATAAAATGAACAAGAATATTGAAGAAAGAAGAAAGAAGAATGACCAAAATTACTGAAGAAAGAAGAAAGAAGAAAGAAGGAAGAAGGAATATAAAATGAACAAGAATACTGAAGAAAGAAGAAAGAAGAATGACCAAAAATACTGAAGAATAAGAAACCTGAGAAGATCCACTAGAAAAAAGGAAGTGAGACGACCCATATAAAATAGAAACCCCATAGGGAGAGAACCCAAAAACCCCAAAAATAAATGAATGTCCAAAGAGAAAGTATAACACCCCAAAAAACCATATCACAATGTAAAACTGACAAAAACCAAAAGTGTTAATAGTATTAAATAACAGTGCATCCAAAAAGTTATTGTTTAGTTTGTATGAACAAATCTTCACAGTCCCCCCATGGTTGAATATTTCATGTTATAAAGCTAGAAAAGGAATAGTAATAATATTAATAAATCACCATGGACAAGTGTAAGTTATCGAATTATAACTGATAAACTTTAAAAAGGTGCATGAGTTGCAGTACAAAGTAATAAACTTTAAGTGTTTTGTGAACAGTATCTATTTTGATATGAAATAGTAATATTACTAATGAAAGGCTACTGAAGCTATATGAACATTCCATAGAGTGAAATAAGAAACAGATAGCCAGTGTTATACTTAGAGAGGGGGAATAAATCTTTTAAAATTGGGAAATACAGAGCAGACTGTTAATAATTAGTTTTAAGGAGTGTTAACCATTATATGGAACCAAGATGTTATGTTCCTGTTCCATATAATAATTAGACAGATAAGAATTAGTAGTAAGAGATATTATTGTTATAAGCTGTTATTTTGTTGTCAATTTAAATTGGGAATACCCTATCTAAAAGTAGATATCATTCCCCATGTTATAAAATATTTTTTAATTATGTTACTAGGTAATCAATACACATAAAAGGTATTATTCAAGGTACCAGTTTTGATAGAGATAGGTGTTATATTTTAATTGTACAATCAATAATCACTGTTATACCAGTCAAAGAACTAATTGTTAATAAAGTATATAAGGATAAGAAGTCAGAGAAGGATATAAAATAACTACATTGGTAAAAATTTTGCAAATAGCAACACATCAAATCTAGGCCATATAATGAATTTAAACTGCAGAATAATTAATAAATCTAGTTTTATAAGCCAGTTAAACTGACAATATTTATGCAAGATAAACTCAACATATAATATACCATGTAAATAAGGCTTTCTAAAGATATGGTCATTATATAAGTAAAATTATTTATTTATCTAATAAAATTACCATTAAAACTGGAATGGACTAACTGACATTATCATAGGAGGAGTCATAGACAAATGAATTGTATTTAAAAACCATCATTAATAAACTAAATTGCAATAAATTAAGTAAGAATAGACAATTATATCAATTTCAGATTAAATAGAATAATAATTATATTAGGGAAAATGGCTATTATTTGCTTAGACAACAGGAAGTATACTTTTAGGCCTACCTTCCAAAAATATAATTTTCTAATGAAACTTTGTAACACTAAATTAATTACTAGCAAAATAAGCAGAATAGAATAATGAAACCGAATATGTATTTAATATTTCGTACAGTTAACTAATAACGAAATTATTTTCTGAGCATAATGTATCAAAATAAAATGTATCGGAAGCTAAGATAATTTGAAACAATGTATAAGATATATTAAATAGGCTAAGATTTTCAAGAGACGAAGGAAATCAGAACAGTTCATTATTATACGTTGACGAGTGCACTTAATGTGAATTTTTGCTAGAAATAACCTTTAATGGCGATTATGTTATAAACCGAGTTCAGTGAAAATTTGTATAAAATTATTTTGAACTATTTTATTTATTGTGAAGTGGTGAAGTTAATCTATGAACAACGTAACACCAATAAACTGAACCACATAAAACTAATTAAACTGAATAACACTGATATCACACCATATACAAACTGAAATTTCGAGGTTAAACCGACACACATAGACACAATGAGATATATCCAATAACAACATTTTACACCAAGTGAACTATTCCATCATACACCAGTGACATTTAAAAATATCCAGGACGATCATATACAATTGCTGAGACCATTTACACGAAGAAAGGACATCTTTATTTCAACAAATACTTCGTCAATGTTAGAGGCTTCATCGCGCATGCGTCAGTCGGCCATTTTGATCCATTCTCACTGCTGTGAAAAAACGACATTTGGCTGAAATTGGTTTGAATAAAAATCGTATATAAACTTTTATTATTTCTAATTATCATTGTATTGTTTAATATTAAGGCATTTTATAATTGTAAGTGTTATACTTTCCTGCCCATAACCTTCTCTGGCTATATCTTAAATAACCGTTTAAAGAACCATATTTTTAGAATACTAATGTAAACTTTTTATATCGACCGGCCCTGTGTGAGTCGATACTACATTGTAACATCAATTTTAATCGAACAAATTCATTATTTTTATTAATAAACGTTCTGTTTTGGTAATTTGGAGTTGATTTTTATTATAAAAGGACTTAACAGGTAAATTAATCAAGAAACCCAACTAACCGAAAGGCGGTATATACGAAACGACAACCTTTCAAGAAGAAGAAGAAGAAGAAGAAGAAGAAGAAGAAGAAGAAAAGAGCCGTTTTTCGCCTAAACTTGGAGTTAACCAGATTGCCTTTTAAACAAATTTACTGAAAGTGACACTATTACCAAAATAAACACCATACCATCATAATTTTAATTACAACCAATAAACTCGATTTGTTCCTAAATTTTAAGAACTTAAATACTCAGAAAAAATGTTTAGGCTTTTATAGCCAGAGAAGGTTATGGGCAGGAAAGTATAACACTTACAATTATAAAATTATGATTTTTATTCAAACCAATTTCAGCCAATTGTCGTTTTCTCACAGCAGTGAGAATGGATCAAAATGGCCGACTGACGCATGCGCGATGAAGCCTCTAACATTGACGAAGTATTTGTTGAAACAAAGATGTCCTTTCTTCGTGTAAATGGTCTCAGCAATTGTATATGATCGTCCTGGATATTTTTAAATGTCACTGGTGTATGATGGAATAGTTCACTTGGTGTAAAATGTTGTTATTGGATATATCTCATTGTGTCTATGTGTGTCGGTTTAACCTCGAAATTTCAGTTTGTATATGGTGTGATATCAGTGTTATTCAGTTTAATTAGTTTTATGTGGTTCAGTTTATTGGTGTTACGTTGTTCATAGATTAACTTCACCACTTCACAATAAATAAAATAGTTCAAAATAATTTTATACAAATTTTCACTGAACTCGGTTTATAACATAATCGCCATTAAAGGTTATTTCTAGCAAAAATTCACATTAAGTGCACTCGTCAACGTATAATAATGAACTGTTCTGATTTCCTTCGTCTCTTGAAAATCTTAGCCTATTTAATATATCTTATACATTGTTTCAAATTATCTTAGCTTCCGATACATTTTATTTTGATACATTATGCTCAGAAAATAATTTCGTTATTAGTTAACTGTACGAAATATTAAATACATATTCGGTTTCATTATTCTATTCTGCTTATTTTGCTAGTAATTAATTTAGTGTTACAAAGTTTCATTAGAAAATTATATTTTTGGAAGGTAGGCCTAAAAGTATACTTCCTGTTGTCTAAGCAAATAATAGCCATTTTCCCTAATATAATTATTATTCTATTTAATCTGAAATTGATATAATTGTCTATTCTTACTTAATTTATTGCAATTTAGTTTATTAATGATGGTTTTCAAATACAATTCATTTGTCTATGACTCCTCCTATGATAATGTCAGTTAGTCCATTCCAGTTTTAATGGTAATTTTATTAGATAAATAAATAATTTTACTTATATAATGACCATATCTTTAGAAAGCCTTATTTACATGGTATATTATATGTTGAGTTTATCTTGCATAAATATTGTCAGTTTAACTGGCTTATAAAACTAGATTTATTAATTATTCTGCAGTTTAAATTCATTATATGGCCTAGATTTGATGTGTTGCTATTTGCAAAATTTTTACCAATGTAGTTATTTTATATCCTTCTCTGACTTCTTATCCTTATATACTTTATTAACAATTAGTTCTTTGACTGGTATAACAGTGATTATTGATTGTACAATTAAAATATAACACCTATCTCTATCAAAACTGGTACCTTGAATAATACCTTTTATGTGTATTGATTACCTAGTAACATAATTAAAAAATATTTTATAACATGGGGAATGATATCTACTTTTAGATAGGGTATTCCCAATTTAAATTGACAACAAAATAACAGCTTATAACAATAATATCTCTTACTACTAATTCTTATCTGTCTAATTATTATATGGAACAGGAACATAACATCTTGGTTCCATATAATGGTTAACACTCCTTAAAACTAATTATTAACAGTCTGCTCTGTATTTCCCAATTTTAAAAGATTTATTCCCCCTCTCTAAGTATAACACTGGCTATCTGTTTCTTATTTCACTCTATGGAATGTTCATATAGCTTCAGTAGCCTTTCATTAGTAATATTACTATTTCATATCAAAATAGATACTGTTCACAAAACACTTAAAGTTTATTACTTTGTACTGCAACTCATGCACCTTTTTAAAGTTTATCAGTTATAATTCGATAACTTACACTTGTCCATGGTGATTTATTAATATTATTACTATTCCTTTTCTAGCTTTATAACATGAAATATTCAACCATGGGGGGACTGTGAAGATTTGTTCATACAAACTAAACAATAACTTTTTGGATGCACTGTTATTTAATACTATTAACACTTTTGGTTTTTGTCAGTTTTACATTGTGATATGGTTTTTTGGGGTGTTATACTTTCTCTTTGGACATTCATTTATTTTTGGGGTTTTTGGGTTCTCTCCCTATGGGGTTTCTATTTTATATGGGTCGTCTCACTTCCTTTTTTCTAGTGGATCTTCTCAGGTTTCTTATTCTTCAGTATTTTTGGTCATTCTTCTTTCTTCTTTCTTCAGTATTCTTGTTCATTTTATATTCCTTCTTCCTTCTTTCTTCTTTCTTCTTTCTTCAGTAATTTTGGTCATTCTTCTTTCTTCTTTCTTCAGTATTCTTGTTCATTTTATATTTCTTCTTCCTCCCTTCTTCTTTCTTCAGTAATTTTGTTCATTTTATATTTCTTCTTCCTCCTTTCTTCTTTCTTCAGTAATTTTGGTCATTCTTCTTTCTTCTTTCTTCAGTATTTTTGGTCATTCTTCTTTCTTCTTTCTTCAGTATTTTTGGTCATTCTATAATTCTTCTTTCTTCTTTCTTCAGTATTCTTGTTCATTTTATATTTCTTCTTCTTTCTTCAGTATTCTTGTTCATTTTATATTTTTTCTTTCTTCTTTCTTCAGTACCATTTCGCTGTGTATGCCTTTGTTTCTTCTGGTCTGGTTTCTTTGTCGGGGTATCTTAATTGCCTGCTTCTATCTTACCTGGGTAATTTTGTTATTCACATTTTTAGTTTTCTGGGTTTTAAATTTGTAGTATATATATTATTTGCAGATTTTTTCTTTAGTTTAACTTTTCTTGTGAGTATATTAATTAATAGTGCCTTTTAATTGATTCTCATCTGGATATTCCATATATTAGAGCTTTATCAATGATCATTGAGTAATTTATTTATGTTGATTATCTGTCATGCTACAATGGGTATAGGCAATTTAAACACATTGTGTAAAGTTCTACCTCCAAGTAATAGAATTGAAGCTATGCCACTGAACGCTGTTGCAATGCAACTAAGATTAAGCGAATTTAATTTGTGAATGATTGCTGTTTGTGTGAATGTTTTTCCACAACCTGCATGAGCGGTTAAACAAAAAACATTAGATCCAGTATCATTGTGCAAAACTTCACGAATCACACGATCAATTAGATTACGCTGTTCAATATTTGCAGTTTCATAATGCTCACAAAACAGAAACTCTTGTTCTATTGGATCAATAGCTTTTGCTTCGTCTGTTCTCTGCGAATACGTGGGAACTGGTAAACCAAGTTCTTGACATGACAAATTATGAACATTCAAAATATCTTCAATTTCTAATAGAGCTGTGTTAAAGGATACTTCTTCGTTGTAATCTCTCAAAAAATCTTCACTAAGATATACTTTGAATTCATTCCATAACGCCAATGCATTGGCTGGCACATTTAATGCACAAATGTAACCACATAAATTTCGCATTTGTTTTGGTAAATGTAATTCTTTTGCTGCATTTAAACATTCGTGCCATTCATTATCATTTGAAGCAATACCGCGAGCATGGCACGCTTCAACAAAAGAAGTGTGTATAATTCCATTGTATGTTCTAACATCCTCAAATGATTTTGGACCACAGACATGTAATAAAAGCAATCGTAAATGGAAAAGTTCGATGTCTTTTGGTGATACTACATATATGCGTGTAATGATTTTATCACCTCCGCGCCTTCTCTTCTTCCATTTTTTTCGGGAATCTTCCCACACATAATGCAAAGGAATTTCAATATACAGTACTTATATTCATGCGCTGATGGATCTGATCGGTTCAATTCAAAAAATGCTAATAATTTTGTTTGTCTTGCATTTTCAATTGCTTGACGTTCTTGCCCTTCTCGAAAGTAAACATTCTGTCTACGCGGTAAATGAATGTCAAGTCTAACGATGACATGTGATTGAAAATGCATTGGTAATTCATAGATGCGCCATACAGCTTCAGTTGATCCGACATAACGGCCATTTAAAAAATTTTTAACTTCATCAATTTGTATTTCTTGACCTGGTTCATTTCTCTCTGAACCTAATTCAACAGATGCACTGTCATAGCCTTTATACACGTATTTATAAATGTATTTAACACTTTTAACTGTAGTGCATACTTCAACATTTATATGGCAATTAAATTTGGCAAGTAAATACGGATTGTATGGTACAACATAACGATTGTCTAGGCAACTACCGCGAACTTCAGCATTAATACCATTATCACGCCTTCTGTATAATGGATATCCATTTAATGATTCACATGTAAATTCATTAAATCGTTTTGGATAATCTTTTGTGCATTTTCCATCTCTCATACATACAGAATTTGGATTAAGTACACCGCATGGACCATGCATCATGTGTTTTACAACATATTCATGTAATATAGGATGTGTTTGAATGTTAGGAATCTCCGCAGATACAACTTTATCAATATCGGTAGCGTTAACAATTTTATCTTGCTCATTTAAAGAGAGTAAAATGTGAGCATGAGGCAATCCTCTCTTTTGAAACTCAATTGTATAAATGAGTGCTTCAACTTTACCGAAGATTTTTTTTAGTGTAAGGCCCTCAATTAATGCTTTCAGTTTGGACTTGAATACACGCACAACAATATCAGGTAGAAAATTAGCTGACTCACCTACACCAATATTGCTAACTATTTCAGGCCAACTTGGATTGCAAGTCATTGTAATAAACAAAGAAGGCTTTCCGAAATGTTGTACAATTGACATTGCATCTAAATAATTCTGATACATATTTCTTGGAGATCCATTGAATGAAGATGGTAAAATTACTCTACGGCCAACATTATTGGCATTGGGGTTCAATTCTAAATAATCTGTTAAATTGTTGTAAACTTCAGACCTAAGACTTGTTTGATTTTGTCGAATGAAATGTAACCTTGTGCCCTCTATTCTCACATACATATCAACTATCCACTGCAGAAATAATTTTTGTGAATGGTGCAACATGCTAAAATCTTCTCTAATTGCAAGTCGATAGGCTGCATACTGAAGCATGGTTAATTTATTTCTGGGCGCTCTTGAATTAGATGTAGTTGGTACATTATGAGAAATATTGATATGCCACCCAGTATCACCATTTGGAAAAAGTAATGGATACGCTAAAGGGTCCAATGGTGAATCCAAAACAGAGATATTTTTAATGGTACCATTAACTTTTGAAAACGAAACCATATTTCGTTCAAAGGGTGGCTCACCATCAACTGTACTAAATATTACTGCTACATCAGTTTGAACTGCATCATTATAACGGCGTAGATCTAAATCACGATTTACTTTAATGAGCATACAAATTTCTTTATTTTGATTTTCAACTCTCTGACAATGATCTTTCATTGCAATGAATGACCGAACGAAAGGATTAATGCGTTCCAATTCAAGAGAGATTTCCTAATCTATAATTGACAGCAGTGTCAACATCATAAAAATATAATTGCGCATAACATGGTGAGCGACCATATCCAGCAGTCATTGGACCTCATCTGTGATAAAAAACATCATGTATTTTAAAATGATACACTCCACGCGTAACTGTATCCGAAATTTTAGCTTCTGAGCTAACCATAGCAAATGATGAATTGTATTTACGAATGTTTTCAAAATAATTTTTTGACTTTCTTTTTATTGAAGGTTCATTTGAAGTAAGTCCATCATACAATGATTTAAAGTATTCATTTTGACTTAAGGCCGGTAATATTGCTTTACCCTTATGGCAACATGAAGTGAATGCAGTCCTTTCACCTAAAGTGACCTCAGATTCGAAATGTTTTGCATTGCAAAACCTGCATTGTAAATGCATTAATCCACAATCAAAAGTATTAAAATTTCTTGGAATGACATTCAGTGCGCATTTAAATGTATCCCTCAAAATAATTTCATCATTTTGTATACTATTTACACTATTTAAATTTGCATTTGGTCTATTATCATTTTGACTTTCACGCGAATATATATTCCTTCTTCTTTGTCTCTCACTCCGACCCGTCAATGTTATACTATTTACACTATTTAAATTTGCATTTGGTCTATTATCGTTTTGACTTTCACGCGAATATATATTCCTTCTTCTTTGTCTCTCACTCCGACCCGTCAGTGTTCTATGTCGAGGCATAATGGAAGTAGGTGCGAATATCTGAATGTAAAAAAAAACATGTAATGAAATTACTGAAACTAAGATTAGACAGGGTTTAATTTAAAAATAATAAAATGTACTCACTTTTTTGAAACCACCAATAATAATTAGGCGAGAGTAAGTCAATTCAAATTGCTGCTACAAAATTTTCCTTTTGCAACAGGTGTATATTAAGCAAGCTGTATTTCACTTTCAACTGCACATTAATATATAAAACACAGATATCTAATATACAAAATATAAAATAAACGCTTTTTTGCCTTGACATACACTCCACAGACTATTGAAAAAGGAACATTTGAAATCACACAAAATTCACAGCTCATTCAGTCAATCTGTCAGTAATTATTTGTTGGCAACATTTTAAAATTCTTTGGCGACAATCTCTACTCTGTGCGACTGTTTGACCACAGACTATTATGTGTTTGACATTGGCAGTATGAAAGTAAACAAACGACAGACTATTATGTGTTTGACATTGGCAGTATGAACGTACACTAAAATGAAAAAATTATAATTTTATTGCCTGGCAACAAAATTATTTTATTTTTAACAATTACCATTGTTTGAAAAAGTTTAAATGAATTTTTAAGTGCAAATGAATGTTTTATTCAATTTAATTTAATGTATTTGTAACACATATTATACATAAATTTTAGCTTTCTGCACTCCTTCTCCATATAAACTTTAACTATGCCAAATCTCACACTCCTCCGTGCGCGCAATATGCTTAAAAAGGGGTACAAAGTTTTCTCTTCACGTATTAATATATAGATTATTGTATGTTTCAAAATACTCAACATTGAAAACATTCAAAAAACAAATAACCAAATATATATACCACACCCATACGCAATAATACCAATATATATTATTTATTATTATATTATATATATTATTGTATTATATTATATTATTATATACATATAATGAGCCTGTGTAGAGCTTCGACTGTCTATAGTTTCACCCTCTAAACCTCTATGTATTCAAATCGTCTGTTTCCATGAGTTAAACAACAGACTAATGTTAGAAATAAGTGACTCCTGAATACTGAACTCGAGATTAAGAGCAGTTTTGGTCTATGACATTTAGAATTATTGTTTTATTTTCTTCTGTTAAAACTGTACTCCGAAAATTCATAAGCTAATTGTGTTTCTACTTAAATCTTAAAATACTGCAGGCTCAGCGGACGGTGACTTTTAGCCCCTATGTTATACTGCATATACACGAAATCGCTATAAGGCTGTTAACAATTTGTGGAGCGTTTTCTGTTTTATAATTGGAACAGAATTATTTAAAAATTGTTAAAAATACGGATAATAACAAAAACAAAGATAACACGGCCAGTATGAAACGATCGTACCAGAACGGCGACTAGAGAGTAGAATGATAACAGAGCGATAAACATGGACGCGGCTGAGAGACAGACGATGCGAAACAAGAAAATGAAAGCGATTAGTATGCGAAAATGTGACTTAATGTTCCCGTGCGCGACGTACTAAAGGAGCCACGGTGCTATCAACAGGGGGTTTCTGGGGGGAAAGCGAAGTGTTGCAGACAACCAAACTGGCAGTATACAAGTCTGTGTGTGCTCCAACATTGACGACGTGCAGTTGCGAGTCATGGACTCCGAATGACAGACATAAAAAGAGAATACAAGCAGTGGAGATGAGATCCCCGAGTAAAGTTGAGCAGAAACGTTAACATCCGGAATAATTTCAAGGTATTCTCTTTAAATGATAAAACTGCAAGCACGCAACTGCGGTAGTTTGGCCACGTCTATAGGATGAATGAGGAAAGGTAAGTACCCGAGACGAGCGTGGGAGGCAAAACCAGAAGGCAGAAGAGGAAGAGGACGGACCAGAACGAAACGGGAGGATAATATCAAGAAGAGTGTAGAATGCATAGGAGCAGTTTGGGCCCGTACCAGGGTTTTGGCACTGGACAGGACGAGATGGAGAGCTCTCTCGAAAACCTCGACACCCGACGGGTAGAAGAGGATGACTAAGAAGAAGAAGAAGAAGAAGAAGAAGAAGAAGAAGAAGAAGAAGAAGAAGAAGAAGAAGAAGAAGAAGATATACACGAACTTCTCTTACAGGTAATACATAATACGGTAAATTAAAAATAAGATTACAAATGAAAAGAAGGGAATTCAAAGTAAAAAGTAGTAGGTTGAGTGGGAGACAAACGGGATAGCACAGAAATAAGAGAAATAGGTAGATGTGTAAAGAGTGAATGCGAGAGATAGCATGCTTAGGCCTGTATATGGAAATGTATTTGATAACACTGCGTTGCCTGGACGTTACATTAATGTGATTTTATAAGACATGCTTATTCGCCAGCAGCAATTTACTTATTTTACAGTGTTGATGCAACTTTTTAATTTACTTTTTTTCTATCAGTATAACGTATAATTTGAAATGAGGTGCCTTCGTAAATGTCAAGATCATTAAGACGCAAAGCAGCGTCCTTCACACGCGTCCGTGTTCGGCAAAGACGTGTTTACAATTTCCCGACGAAGATGTGTCACGAACTGTTACTAATATAACATAACTGTTATGTAACACGGCACGCTAGCGGCTATGCTTGTCCGCCGATTGTTGATTGCTTTCAGTCGTTTTCTATTACACTAAACGTACCTAGATTAGGATTTATGATGTTTACGAAACAATTTGTTAGCCGAAATTAATCACCCACGCAGCAGGCAGGTTCTGGTAGCCTGACTTCCATTTCTGCCTTCATATCAGTCTTCGTCCAACTGATGATAACGTCTTGTTCACTCCATTTCCACGTGAAAGTTTTGCTTGTCCTTTTTTACTTTTTTGTCGTTGTTTGCAAAATCCATGTTATCTGAGGCCACTCTTCTCACGCCGTTCTTTGTCATCGTCGTCGTCGTCATCGCCACCACCACCACCATCATCATCATCATCATCATCATCATCATCATCAGCATCAGCATCATCGCCGTCGACGTTGTCTGCAAGGGTTAAAGGGATAAACCAAGATCCGGTTTAAATGGACCGGATTCGGTCTCTGAGAATTGGACTTAAAAACAGATCTTAAACGATGGTTTGTTCCAGTCTAACAGGTTCCTGGTCTAACAGGCAAATGTTAGAGCTGGTCACTCTAGCGCTTCCTCGGATGTCCCACACCTCTCCGTCCCATCGCTAATAGTTCCATAATTGTTTGGGGATGTGGCAGTTGTCCATTCGGCAAAAATGTTCCCACCAATTCAGCCGATACTGGGCAAATCCTGTCGAGTTACTTATAACATTCAGTTCCTGCCGCATATCTGTGTTTCTTCTATGATCATGGAGAGTACACCCTGCCACGTGCCTGAGAAATCTCATTCCAGCCGCTTGTATACGACTGCCCTGGCCTTTCGTTAAAGTTAAATTCTCGGACCCATACAGAAGGAATCAACTTGGGAAGGGAAGGGCTATCAACTTGTAGAATTTCAGGAGTGTTTCTTTACTTGCTGACTTAATAGTTCGCCTGATGGTCCCACACATAAGAGCGAACTTATGCAACTTATTCACAACGTCGTTGCTTGTATTATAAGACACACTGTAGCCCAGGTATTCAAAATTGCTGATTTTTGAGAGAGAGAGAGAGAGAGAGAGAGAGAGAGAGAGAGAGAGAGAGAGAGAGAGAGAGAGAGAGAGAGAGGAGATTGTAAACAATATAAAAATTTGATCGTTAATCTGTGAAATAAACGATAGACCTGAAAATAAAAGTGAAGAAGACGATAGCTTAAATAGCTTGAGTTCCATAAGGAATTATACATATGATTATCTATCAGTCGCGTGGCGTGGGTACACAACAGCTGTTGCCGGTTGTGATAGGCCTAAAATAGCCTAAAAATTAGTCCGAATTTTTCCTAGTAGCAAGTGTTCTCTTTAGAGCCAAAATATTCTTTCTAGAGCTAAAAATATCGTTTTACAGTATTTTCTGTCTTTCGCTGGCAGAAGAAGAGGGCCCCTGTTCAATGGGATCTGACTCCATTATACTTACACAGAATAAATGAGGACACAAATAATCGAATTAATAATAATAAAGAGAAGCAGAGAAACACAGATCTAAACGAACAAAACACAAAGAAGTAGGTAGTAACTGGTGCACGTTGGTTCTGAAACGAACATAGCTGCTAACTGAGCGTTTTGCCGGTTTATACAGCGGGAACACATTGGACGGACGAGTCCCCCCCACATCAGTTTGTGCAGTGAAAACTACTACGGTGTCAATGACCGTACGTAGTAAAACATTGCCGATGTCTGAGCCGGCAACACAAGACGGTGCAAGTGTCCAGCAGTTCGAAAGCAATGCAATGCTTTTCTTCACGTTTCGCTACTAATATTGTTCTGATTTCAAATTATTCAATAACTAAACTATTTATTCTGCGACATAACTAATATTATTTTCTGTCATTTCCAGGACTGTTGCCGCCGGCTACAGCGGTTACATGGACGCCACACTACTGTATCTATCTGTCTATAGATAATGACATTCACGCGGAACTAAATTACACGTAACATTACGTTGCAGTTACAGCGAGGAGCATGAGTTTTCGAGCTCGTAATACAGTTAATTAATTGCATTACAAAGGAACAACAATTAGGACTACACGAAACGACGTTAGCTTCGGAGAGGATGTGAGTTGAGAAACACTTAATGACGGGGTACAGAATCACAGAGCGGAATGGAGACAAAAGGAACAGTGGCCCAAATACGCCAAGGTTTCTTGTGTTCCGCTCCGACAAGGAACTGTACGCAATCTGTCCGAACTTGTTAATTGTAATCTTTTGGTTGATTTCTAAAACGCAACGTGGTGCGATCATATGGCCGTAAGATTCTGTAGACTACGTTTTAACGGTACTTAGGCACTTAAAACAATTAAAGGGAGTTCTTAACGTGTGTGGAACGCAAAAGTAATTAAGTAGGAAACAAATATATTTAGCGTTAGTGTTTGATAATCTCCCTTCATGCTGATGTTTTAATCGTTTACCTGCCGACATAGCCTAAAAATAAAAAAGCAAAACAATTTTTCACAAACATTTGAAATCTTCGCTAACGAATAGAAGGTCAGTTGAATACCTTTATCATACTACATATCGATAATAATAATTTCAAACCATATGAGATGCTATCAGAACAGAAAAGATTAAATTTGTGTTTGTATTTTATTTGTACCATAGCTATCAAATACCAGGTTAATTATTTTATGTTATTTATAATAATAGTTAATACTATACCTTAGTTGTAATCGTCGATGTGAATTGAGGTTAAAAAGGATTATTTCAGTTGGGGTTAATTTCGAAATATATTTTTTTAGTAGGCCTATATGTTAAAATTTAGTATAGTCTATATAAGGTTTGAGGACTGCACAATAAATATGTGATTGGTAGTAAGAGCTAAGTGGACCTATGAAAGATAACAAAATGTATGTTAAAAACAGAATTAACACTGTTGCACACCAACACGCACACCAACTCGAAACCGCTATTCGGAATAATTTTTCTACAGTGGTGTGCAACAGCGTTAATTCTGTTTGTGATTATAACCACTGGCCCAACTTTATTAATTAAAAAATATGTTTTTTTGTTGAATTAAATATGTAGCAAGGACATTAATAAACCTTAAATTATCACTGCTCACAGTATATGGTGAGCAGGTAATTCCTAGTGCTGTGGATGCAATGGACACTGTAAACTTTATTAATGGGAATAAAGATATTATAAAAATAAAAATAGCTCCCTTACATACTGACCGACTCAATTCCCTTGCCTTACACCTAAACTACTTATGTTGTACAAGAAATGTTAGGAAATTACACGTTACTATTTATTATTATTTTATGAAATTACTGTAAACTTTATTAATGGGAATAAAGATATTATAAAAATAAAAATAGCTCCCTTACATACTGACCGACTCAGTTCCCTTGCCTTACACCTAAACTACTTATGTTGTACAAGAAATGTTAGGAAATTACACGTTACTATTTATTATTATTTTATGAAATTACTGTAAACTTTATTAATGGGAATAAAGATATTATAAAAATAAAAATAGCTCTCTTACATACTGACCGACTTAATTCCCTTGCCTTACACCTAAACTACTTATGTTGTATAAGAAATGTTAGGAAATTACACGTTACTATTTATTATTATTTTATGAAATTACTGTAAACTTTATTAATGGGAATAAAGATATTATAAAAATAAAAATAGCTCCCTTACATACTGACCGACCCAATTCCCTTGCCTTACACCTAAACTACTTATGTTGTACAAGAAATGTTAGGAAATTACACGTTACTATTTATTATTATTTTATGAAATTACTGTAAACTTTATTAATGGGAATAAAGATATTATAAAAATAAAAATAGCTCCCTTACATACTGACCGACTCAATTCCCTTGCCTTACACCTAAACTACTTGTGTTGTACAAGAAATGTTAGGAAATTACACGTTACTATTTATTATTATTTTATGAAATTACTGTAAACTTTATTAATGGGAATAAAGATATTATAAAAATAAAAATAGCTCCCTTACATACTGACCGACTCAATTCCCTTGCCTTACACCTAAACTACTTATGTTGTACAAGAAATGTTAGGAAATTACACGTTACTATTTATTATTATTTTATGAAATTACTGTAAACTTTATTAATGGGAATAAAGATATTATAAAAATAAAAATAGCTCCCTTACATACTGACCGACTCAATTCCCTTGCCTTACACCTAAACTACTTATGTTGTACAAGAAATGTTAGGAAATTACACGTTACTATTTATTATTATTTTATGAAATTACTGTAAACTTTATTAATGGGAATAAAGATATTATAAAAATAAAAATAGCTCCCTTACATACTGACCGACTCAATTCCCTTGCCTTACACCTAAACTACTTATGTTGTACAAGAAATGTTAGGAAATTACACGTTACTATTTATTATTATTTTATGAAATTACTGTAAACTTTATTAATGGGAATAAAGATATTATAAAAATAAAAATAGCTCCCTTACATACTGACCGACTCAATTCCCTTGCCTTACACCTAAACTACTTATGTTGTACAAGAAATGTTAGGAAATTACACGTTACTATTTATTATTATTTTATGAAATTACTGTAAACTTTATTAATGGGAATAAAGATATTATAAAAATAAAAATAGCTCCCTTACATACTGACCGACTCAATTCCCTTGCCTTACACCTAAACTACTTATGTTGTACAAGAAATGTTAGGAAATTACACGTTACTATTTATTATTATTTTATGAAATTACTGTAAACTTTATTAATGGGAATAAAGATATTATAAAAATAAAAATAGCTCCCTTACATACTGACCGACTCAATTCCCTTGCCTTACACCTAAACTACTTATGTTGTACAAGAAATGTTAGGAAATTACACGTTACTATTTATTATTATTTTATGAAATTACTGTAAACTTTATTAATGGGAATAAAGATATTATAAAAATAAAAATAGCTCCCTTACATACTGCCCGACTCAATTCCCTTGCCTTACACTTAAACTACTTATGTTGTACAAGAAATGTTAGGATATTACACGTTACTATTTATTATTATTTTATGAAATTACTGTAAACTTTATTAATGGGAATAAAGATATTATAAAAATAAAAATAGCTCCCTTACATACTGACCGACTCAATTCCCTTGCCTTACACCTAAACTACTTATGTTGTACAAGAAATGTTAGGAAATTACACGTTACTATTTTGTTATTATTTTATGAAATTACTGTAAACTTTATTAATGGGAATAAAGATATTATAAAAATAAAAATAGCTCACTTACATACTGACCGACTCAATTCCCTTGCCTTACACCTAAACTACTTATGTTGTACAAGAAATGTTAGGAAATTACACGTTACTATTTATTATTATTTTATGAAATTACTGTAAACTTTATTAATGGGAATAAAGATATTATAAAAATAAAAATAGCTCCCTTACATACTGACCGACTCAATTCCCTTGCCTTACACCTAAACTACTTATGTTGTACAAGAAATGTTAGGAAATTACACGTTACTATTTATTATTATTTTATGAAATTACTGTAAACTTTATTAATGGGAATAAAGATATTATAAAAATAAAAATAGCTCACTTACATACTGACCGACTCAATTCCCTTGCCTTACACCTAAACTACTTGTGTTGTACAAGAAATGTTAGGAAATTACACGTTACTATTTATTATTATTTTATGAAATTACTGTAAACTTTATTAATGGGAATAAAGATATTATAAAAATAAAAATAGCTCCCTTACATACTGACCGACTCAATTCCCTTGCCTTACACCTAAACTACTTATGTTGTACATGAAATGTTAGGAAATTACACGTTACTATTTATTATTATTTTATGAAATTACTGTAAACTTTATTAATGGGAATAAAGATATTATAAAAATAAAAATAGCTCCCTTACATACTGACCGACTCAATTCCCTTGCCTTACACCTAAACTACTTATGTTGTACAAGAAATGTTAGGAAATTACACGTTACTATTTATTATTATTTTATGAAATTACTGTAAACTTTATTAATGGGAATAAAGATATTATAAAAATAAAAATAGCTCCCTTACATACTGACCGACTCAATTCCCTTGCCTTACACCTAAACTACTTACGTTGTACAAGAAATGTTAGGAAATTACACGTTACTATTTATTATTATTTTATGAAATTACTGAGACCTACCCTTATTACTTTCTGTCCTTCTTTTATGTAAATTTGATAGAAAAACTCCAGACATTAATGTGACAATACTCAGTCCTGTATAACGAAAAAAGGATCAAAATCAATGGCAAAAGTATGTTTCAACAGATTGTTTGACACTCTATAGGTACAATCCAACTAAAGTTTTGTGCTGATTTATAATTATTGATGAAACTTGGATTCACCACAACGCTCCTGAGACCAACCAACAGTCAAAACAGTGGATTGTGAAAGGTGAACCAATTCCAAAGAAGGCAAAAACGATTTCGTCTGTTGGTAAGTTATGACGACTATTTGTTGGGACACACTTGAAGTAATCATTGGTGACTACCTTGAAAAGGGAAAACAATTAGTGGCAAGTATTATACAAACTTATTGGAGCATTTAAATGAAGCACTCAAGGAGAAAAAGACATATTTAGCAAAAGTAATGTCTTCAAGACTATGCACCAGATCACATATCAATTGTGATGTCTAATATCAAAGAATTAAAGTTTGAATTGCTTTCTCACCCACCAACTCATAATATTAAGCTCAAAGTGACATATATCTCTTTCATAACCTCAAAAAATGGCTCTGTGAAAAAGATTTATGAATAACAATCAAGTCAGGATAACAATCAAGTCAATTAACAATAATAACGGATATCATCAATTACGGTATAGCCTAGTAATAACAAAATACTTTTGGTTTTCAACCAAGCTTTATTGGTATTAACATTAGACGTTTCGCCCGTTCTATAGTGTGACATCGTCAGTAGTACATGTCTCCGGAATGCCACCTCATTGAGTGGTCCAAGTGTCTGGCATTAATAATGATATCATAAACGTGGCTGTTAGCGACTGAAAAAATCCCAAAAAATAATAATTCCAGTTTTGCTCAACATTTAATAGAAAAAGATCATAGTTATACTAGTTTCGAAAACAATTTCGTGGCGTTGCATACTTGCAAGAAGGGTAAATTAATGGATAGTCTAGAGGAATTCGAAATATACAAAACTACAAAAAACGCAATGACCAAAAATAACATACTAAATGATCAAATGAACTTCGGTTCTAATAACCTGTTTGACACTGCTATACGGTTGAACGATAAGTATAGCCAGTCGTGAGGAAGTCGTAGTACAGCGTGCATGCATGCGAGCGCTCCGAGCGATTCACTTGTTACGTTTTTGTTTGTATATATTTTATTTAAAAGATTTTACATATTTTAAATTATGACAAACCACAAATTGTGGTATACTTTTATGTTTTGACTATGTGTATCTGAAGATGGGATTTTAATCCCGAAACGCGTCATTAAACGACAGCAGCTAGTGTCACTAAGGTGGACCGAATAAGGTAATTTAATTATATTGACTGAAAAAATGTTATTGAACTACTTCGTAGGCTTGCACGGCCGGAGTCAAAGTTATTAAAACCCATTCCCGGGCTGCTTGGCCGTGGTCCAATGTTTATTTAAAAAAACAGACGTTTAGACAGTACCATTGACTGCCATCATCGATATAAAAAATCGAGCAACACTAACGTGTACCATCCTACACATCCTACTCTTAGTGTTGCTCGATTTTTTACACTGATGATGGCAGTCGATGGTACTGTCGAAACGTCTGTTTTGGTAAGAAACTTTGGACAACGGCCAAACAGCCCGGGAATGGATTTTAATAACATGTTATTAAACATTGCCACCTTGCAATTCTACGAGTGCAAATTAACGCGCACTCTACATTTATTTGACTTTTATATAGACTGAAGCATTGTGTGCGATTGTAGGTGCATGTATCTCCAACGGACCAAAATGGAAGTACACAGGCGGTTTAACATTAACAATTTATTAATGAGAATAAAAAAGTAACATTTACGGGCGGCTGAGTCCGAACACAATGGACGAAAACGAAGAATACAATCGAAAGAATGACAGCGTATTGGGCTGTCTGCCATGGGTTAATTGTGTAGATTTCAAATGTCGACTGTTGCGTCCCGTTTCCTCACAGCGCATTCTGCACTCTTGTTCTTGCACGGCGCCGCCTGATTAGACCTAACCCCGGTGTACTATGGAAACCACTTTTTGTGCGTGAGGTCATCGAGCCAAGGTTTTCAACATTTCTCACCCACAGCTAGTGGATTCTTCTGCTAACCTTTCCCGCAGTTGCCTAACCGTTGTCGACACTTACGTATACTTTACTTCGTTTTATGTTTTCGAAAACAGTATAATTAATCTGCTGTAAACATGTATGCTAATATAAACAGTTTGAGCGTGGTGTGATTATAAAGTCCTTCGGTTCCGAATTTTACAGCTTTATATGACTGTTTAAAAAATATTTGTTAAATACGTAAGAGCAACACAGTACAGTAACGATTTTTCAAAAAGAATATATTGATTAAAATTAATTATTATCACAATTGGTTAACTGATTTCTTGAACACGTGATGTAAACGTTTTAAATAAAACACGCTTGAAGCTACAAATGAACTCATAGAGAAGATGTAGCAGGCTGACAAGGCAGGACAGGGTAACGCCAATAACGACAGAAGAGTTAAAATGACGCCACTGGTAAAATAAACATAAATGAAGATAAACGTATTTCATATACAGAAGAATACAAGTACTTAGGGGTGAAAATTACGGCCAGTGGGAAGCAAGACAAAGAAATACAATCCAGAATTAATTTGGAAAAGATGACTATATCTACAGTAAATGGAATACTGTGGGATAAGCAAATTACAGCAGAAACTAAAACCAAAATATTTAAAACCATTGTTAGAAGTATCATGACTTACGGCTTAGAAGTTTGGACTACTAATAAAAGCACAATAACAAAATTAATGACAGCAGAGATGAACTGTAGGAGACGTTTGGCAAAAGTATCCAGACGTACGAAAATTAGAAATAAAGTCATTAAGGACAGAAAGAATGTAAAAAATTCAACTGTTGATTTTATCCAAACAAAAAATTACAATGGTATGGACACACGAAAAGAAAGGCACAGGAAATCTGCCAAAGAGAGTTATGAAATGGATCCCACCAGGAAGAAGGAAAAGAGGAAGACCACCGATCACCTGGATAGAAGAAATTCAGACTATATTGAGGGAACGAGAAATTGAAGAAGATCTTTTGATGGACAAACAGCAGTGGGAGATGAGAATTCAATCACTTCTGTAATCTTTGGTTCCGAAAAATGTGTAAACATTGTACAGCCGGAGTAATAAATATAAGAAAAAGAGTGGAAATGGTATGGGCACTAGCGACGCATAGCCAATGACAAACAGCCTAAGAAACTACTATGGAATCTACGTTAAAGCAGGAAACGTGGAAGACTAAGAGGAACTTACAGATGATGGCCGGCAAGACAGGAATTTGAGACGGCGTGAGCTGTGACCAACTCGAAAAAGCTTGTAGTATTATGATGACTCGTGCAAATTATCAAAATTTTATAGACACGTCGTACAGAAATGTTTGCAACACCTAAAATTATCCGCGTTGATAATTAGTATTACGTTTTATAGGGACTACGTGAAGTGTTCTTGACTGAGAATACTCCCAGCCTGTGCCAGGTTGTGTAGTGCT
This sequence comes from Magicicada septendecula, assembly GCA_034769895.1. Classification (NCBI taxonomy): domain Eukaryota; kingdom Metazoa; phylum Arthropoda; class Insecta; order Hemiptera; family Cicadidae; genus Magicicada; species Magicicada septendecula. The sequence continues at coordinate 79,799,405 of CM068368.1, read as the reverse complement.
TTTCAGCTTAACGTATGGCTAACCGCTAAGGGAGGGGGGCTCACAATACCTGGATACCACGAGCAATATTAACGATAATTTTAAACGGAGAAACAACCAAAACTCTGAAACTTTTAGTAATGGGAGTATCAGTAGTATTCTACTATTTGAAATGGCCATGACAGTAGCTGGAGAAAATACTACCGCAAGTGTAGCGTAATCGTTTGGTTGAAGAATACACCTAATAGCGGGCAATGGCTTTAATATTAGCAGACATAAACAAACATTATTCTTATTTGTAACGATTGCAGTAAAAAGTTAAAGACACCACAAATACGGACGTAACAAAAATAAATCAGAGAAATATTTCGTCAAGTGTGAAAAGCTATAAATAGAATGAATAGTAGGCCTGTTTGGTGGAGTGCGGAAATGTTTACTTTACAATTGATAACGGTAGGCCTACAGTATCATTAACAGTATGATACAGGAACGTGGAAAGATGGTGAAGTAGAAAAAAATAGGTTAAACGCATTGGAAATAGATACGCTACAAAGATCCTGCTGAATATCAAGATCTACGAGAGTCCCAATCAAGAGAATTAAGGGAATTAATTCGTAATAAGAGAGTAAGAATTATTTTATTGGAATAAAAGAATTAATTGGCGTTAAAGGGTCAGTAAATGACAATGTAGAAAGAAAACAATTATTACGGCAGTAAGTGTGAAAATAATAGTAGATAATCGTCTACCTAAAATGACTTTAGAGTGGATACCACAAGAAAGAAAGAACAAAAAACGTGAGATGAAGAAATTAAGATGGTTATGGAGGGGGGAAGAAAGAATGTGGGAATGTGGCAGGACAGAGATGACTGGAGGAAAAGAATACAAATATGACAGTGTCGCAGGTCGGCATAAGCCTATGAAATGGTCTTGGGTAGTTGCAGTAGTAGCAGTAGCAGCAGCAGTAGCAGCAGCAGCAGCAGCAGTAGTAGTAGTAGTAGTAGTAGTAGTAGTAGTAGTAGTAGTAGTAGTAGTAGTAGTGGTAGTAGCAGCAAGCAGCAGCATTCATCATCATCATCTTAGCTCATGGACATCATCATCAATAACAACAACAATAACATCATCATCGTCAACATGTTTTTATATATTCTTATTAAAAGTTAAAAGTTTGTTCTTTTATAATCATGCCCGGTTTAGGGGGGAGGGTCAGTTTAATTAAGCCTATAATATTTTAGAAGTTTGGTAACAGTTTAAGTTTCCTAACCGATCACGTCATTAGGTTTTGTGAACTCTTATGGACGTCGTAAAAATTATCTCCCTTGAATTGGATGTGAACCACGAATACCCGCTCAACAGACGAGCCTAATCTAAACTCAGATTCTTATTTTCCGTGTGAAAAAATTTATCTTACATTTAAAAACACATTACTGTATATATTTTTACTAACCCCCTCTATTTGATAATTGGGAAATTTATGTTAAACAACTCCCAACACAAAGTCGCATTCTTATTGTACTATGGAAATGAGTACTTTCAGATATAATATAATCACTGTAATAAAGTCCTGTACTTATAATTAAATATTAATTGATAAATTAGTGGATTAGTATTAAATGGCATATGACGAAGTAACATTTTATTAGAGTTTTGTTTCGTGTAAACGTTATCAAGGAGGACTGATCAGCCATCTGGACGGTTGCAACATACACGCAAAGACTGGACCAACGATGGAACTGATGCAAGTCTTTACAAAACACACGTTTTAAATCCTCCCGTAACGAATGTGTCGCGGTTGCGAAACGGCAGTACGAAAAGAATGGAATTGTGCAACGTCGCAGCACTTTTGCTACTTCACAACGCTTTGGCAATTTGCATTTTTTTTCCGAAAGTTGCGTTACTCCAGAAGATTGGTCAAAAGTTTCTAGGCTACTTATTTTAAGTAAGATGTATTAGTAGCTAACATTTAAATGCTTTGTTGTGTTTGAAGCTACTTTTTAACCAATCGGATACAATGTACGAATGAATCAAATTAAGAATTTTTCAAACAGAATTAACACTGTTGCACACCACTAGATATAGAAAAATTATTCCGATTAGCGTTTCAAGCTTCGCAGTTCATCATCTGATCGGAAAAATGTTATAATAGGATTTTTCCGATCTGATGATGAGCTGTGAAGCTTGAAAGCGCTAATCGGAATAATTTTTCTATAGTGGTGTGCAACAGTGTTAATTCTGTTTCTGATTATAACCACTAACACAAGTTTATTACTTAAGAAGTTTTCATTTAAAATCAAGAATTATAAAATATATAAGATTTATTTTAACTCTTGGTATTATTTAAAAGAATGCAAAATTTTCTGAACGTTTCGTTAACTAAGGCATATTACACATATCGATGAAATTAATGCCTTATTCTGCATGTAGAAAATAACGCAAAGAAAATAAGAAAAATAAGAATCATGTACATTTACATCATGTGTATTACACATTCGACACAATTTACAGTGTTTTTGTAAAAGGTAAACAGTAAAATTCTATAAATTTATTAGAACTAAACATAGTGAAGAACCTGAAGGCTGTTGATGAACTCTGAAGTAATATTGGCGAACTTGTGAGTCACAAGGTGCTGAAAAATTGTTCGGTTCAGCGAAATATTTCAGACGTTTTGCCACACGTTCGTGTGTCTTTAACAAGAGACTTCAGCATATCTTGATTAATTGTAGCGAAACAGCTGTAGATACGGATATCTTATGCTTACGCATGTAGCTTATCTTACGAAACAGTAATTTTTAGAGTTTAGGGTAGACGTTTTTAGTAATAGTTATTAAAGTAACAATAGTTTATATATTTCTTTTTTCGTGAGGCAAATATGATCACGTCAGTTCTTACTAATAAATTATAACGAAGATTAACTATTAAAGGGATTTAAATAAATAGCTGTTGCCGTTTAGTAAAAAAATGAGACGACTACCTAAACGTTTAATAAAAAGTAGGACACTTTACCGTCAATCTAAACTTAAATATTTTAAAACATTCCAAGGCCTTTAACGACTTGTGGTCGCGGGACATGCGCTATGTCCTCACGCGATAAAAATGGCCAGACAGTTTTCGAGAGAATGATATTAAAAAAGATCTATGGATCTGTGCAATAATAGGTAAAATTGACATAACGAAGTGATAATTAGGTCAGTTAACAGATTGTACAGACAATGAGTTATCAAACCACAGAGAAAAAATGGATTTGGCAATTGGAAATAATAAATGCGAGTTCAGGATTTAAAATTTGTGTGATAGAACACATAGTGCTACATGCCAAGACTAATACCAAGAAAAGAAAAGATAAATGATGTTTAACAGGATATTAGAACAGTGGGAGCAAACAACTAAAGACCTAAAGATCTCCTATGGAAGACTGGACTAGTTGTTGTGATAGGAAGAGAATGATCTCAATTACAGAAAACCCTGTTAAGCTGACCTTATAAAAATAATAAGTTATGAATGTTGAATTTACTATGTTAGTATATTTTTCATCCGATATCGACAACTAATTTATTTGACGTGTTTGAGGTAAATTCGACACGGCGGGGGACTTGGAATGTGTAAACATTAAAAGTCATGAAGCCTAACCTGTAGAAGAAGAAGAAGAAGAAGAAGAAGAAGAAGAAGAAGAAGAAGAAGAAACCGATGATGAAGAAGAATTGGTTTGTGTTATGTATTTGTAAGTTTTAAAACGAACCTTAAATAAATTTGCCATGCTACTAATTTAGTTATGCGTCATATTTGCGAAATACCAATAACATACAGAATTATGTCAGTTTGGAGTTCCCAAAATTTATTTGTAGAGACCTACAGTTTTCCTGACACCGTATGAAGTGATTAGTGTGATTAGTTAAGTATATTCGGTACACAGAAATTAACACGTCTGACTTTACTGAATAGAGGAAGTGCGGTAAGACATTACGTAATGCACAATGTAGTATGACTTAATTAATCTAAATAATTAACCATATAAAGAATTTAATCTATTTGATGAAACTATAAGCATCACGTTTGATTTATAACTAAAATCAGTAAATGACATTTATGAGAAAAAAGAGAAATTGTAAAATTATATGTGTAAATATTTATCGAGATCCACCTTCAATTGTATTATCCTCCACTCTGTCAAAATCTCCTTCCTCTTCTACTGCGCCTTCTTCTTCATCATAGACTTTAGAAACTTGTTCGGTCTCTACCGTTTCGAGTGCATCGGGATCCGTATCGCCCGTCTCGGAGCTCGTGGCCTGACGATTGGAACCTCCAAGGTAGTCGATACGGGGAGGCGTCGGTGGGCTCAGATGGGGGAAGAATTTCCTCTGTATGTAGTGCGCTAGGATCTGTTCAGTGATCTTGTTCTGGCGCGCAATTTCACCTGAAACCAGGCGGTCACATGCGTTAGAACAAGCTGCATCTCGAATTACAAGATGGATCTCGATAAATATAAACAGACATTTCACAAACATACTACAATGCAACAAATATTTTATTAAATACAAAACATAATCTGGTTTCAAAAATTTACAAACTGTAAGCTTTCATTACTACATTGTCTGTGGCTGGAGTCAGTTTTGTATACAGCAAAATATTAACATCTACAAACTCTCACTATTTCTGTAGTGATATTACATTATATATATTAAAGATGCTACATAATGAATGCACAAATTAATGGTAACTGAGGCTACTGACAGATTTATCCAAGACTACAAATAAATAAATTGCTTGAAATAAAGCCGATTTTAATAAGGGCGTAAACATTTCTGTTGCACGAATATATTGTATCAGAATAGATTAGATTAGACATTTTTGGAATACGCAAAGCAGGACCAATATTGAAACTAATAAATGAAAGCAATCAAAACAAATTACAAATGAAGCTGCAAAAAAAAGAAGCTACAGAGGACAAACTGCAAACTATAGAAAATGCAGAGACAGATGTCCTTCTTTGGATAAAACAATTGGAAAAATCAAATAAAAAAAGAAAGAATTACTCTGAAGGTACTGTCACCAATAAGAATTAGGATATTTGGTTAAAAATATGAAACAATCGGAAAGCTTAAAAACAATAAACCAATACTGAAAGTAATATTGCTTGAAAAGTAAGCAAATTCTAGAGCTGAAACGTTCTTCAAAATCAATATCTTCATTGTCTCCATGTTGTAGGAGATCATAGACAGGATGACCGAAAAACGCATATTCTCTTTATTAATTATATTAAGGCTTTCAATAACTTAAAAGGAGAGTGGATGTATAGATTTATGATTGTAAAGTCATCGCGTTGTATTTAATACAGGTAATTAAAGTCATGTACGAACTCTAAAAGTAGGAATACACCGCAGAAATGATTCGGGGTTATCGCGAGGCTGTAACATGCCACCGATTCGTCTAACTTATACCTTGGCGACATTACTAGAAGTGGACAGCAATTTCAAAAATTATTTTCGTAATTTCATCTAAGTAGTTTTGCAATAATACTTATCTTTTCTGATGACCAAGGTACAATCTACAAACATCAATATACGAATTGCATAACAAAGCTATGAAATTTCATACGAATAATTCAACCTGTAAAAGTAAACTAATGTAATTATAAGGGTAAATATAAGATATAAATTTGTAATTGGTGATAACGGTATAGGTTACGCTGGTAAATTTAGTGGCATAATTTTTTCTTTGCGGTTACTGACCAAGATTTTTCCTGGGGAGTGCTATGTTTACCTTGATTTTTGAAGCGTGGCGTATTATTGATGATAATCAGGAGGGACAGATAGAGGTGGATTCAGTCATATAAATTATACCGTAAGGATATCTACGAATTAAAATATAGGAAACAGTATAGTATAGGAAAGTGTAGGAGTGAGGTAATATTAAAGGGTTAGAATATTATAATGTGGAATTATAATGCTAAGCGATGGAAAAGTATATAGACACATGAGGAGGACTGGGGTAAACAAAAGCGAATGTTAGCCGTACAAGAAAGGTGTGTAATTGCAAAACATAATAGGTACTTAAAGTATGGTATACGCCGTTCCGTTAGTGTAATGAGTTATAATTGAGTATTGTCCAAATGGGATTCACAATAAACAGTGTTTCAAATCGTTGTAGGAGAATCGGTCTTTCTAGCGAAGAACTTTCTACTGACTCTTCAATGCTACAAAGCTAAACATGGTTAACTTGTTTAGCTTGGTCAAAGTCATGGTCAAAGTAACCTACGACGATACGGTAGGCTAACTGGTTGAGGACAGGTTAACGGGATCTCATTTTCCATACTAGAAAATTGTAATTACTCAGTTATTTATGGTATGCCATTCTTTACTCAAGGGCGCTATTTGATAGCAAATTGACCTGGTTCTTGCCCTCTCAGTTACCCACCCCGTTATTAAATATCGATGTCTACGCTTTGTTCTGGTTTTGTTGAGACAAAACGTTATCCAATGTTGGATATTTTCATCGGCCAGACGTTTCGGTTATATCTGAGCTTATCCTCCTTCAGTGGCTGTATTGAAGACAATATAGCCAAGATTAACACGAGGTAGCTGAGATTTAACTTTGGACGTGACTATCTCACAAGATATAAACATCGACGCCCTTGAAGGATTCACTAAAGAAGACCCTACGAATGTCATGCGTGCATTGTGCAAGTCTCGTCGAAGTTTGTGCCATTCTATGAGAGTTAAATGTGTTTCTTAGTTCAAAGAACTTTTCACTTGATACGTTGAATTAAACTATTTAGAAATAATATAGATAGAAAGAATTTTTATCTTAATGAATAAATTCTAAAACAAGAGTAAGCACAACTTACCAACCAATTATTTATAAAACACTTTAAGGAACAAAAATAAAAAGAATTTTTGAATCATAAAAATTCAAAACAATGTAAGAAAAACTTACAAACCAATTATTAGAAAAAACTATGGTGAAATAAAAAGAAGAGAACTCATACCATATTTATGGTAATAATACAATATATTTACCATATTTAAAGAAAATCTTAATGAGATAAATAAAAGAAACAGAATTCAGAATTAAACCAAGTAATTCTGAAGGAGTAAGATAATGTCTAATTTCAATAAATATAAAGTGTAAAAAACCTTCAATAAAATGATACAAAAGGGAATAAAAATCAGTGATACGATTTGATTGATTAAATATGATAAAATACAGAAACTTATGTGGAAATATAAAATAATAAAACTTTGAAGTGGTATGAGGAGAAATGATGACCTCATTATTAAATTAATTAAAACATTCATTCGAAAGAATAAAAACCAAGAGAGGAGTAATTTGAGAATAAAATCAAAGATATGATGTAATTAAACAAATTAATATGAAATGATTATGAATTAAATGTCAATTGTAATAACGACAGTTGTAAGAAAGTTCTAGAACATAGAACAAGTGGAACTAATAAAAACAGAGTATCTCACAGAGTATCTGACTATCTCACAAGATATAAACATCGACGCCCTTGAAGGATTCACTAAAGAAGACCCTACGAATGTCATGCGTGCATTGTGCAAGTCTCGTCGAAGTTTGTGCCATTCTATGAGAGTTAAATGTGTTTCTTAGTCAAAGAACTTTTCACTTGATACGTTGAATTAAACTTGTCCGAGTAAACAATACGTTATTTAAAATTTAGAGATAAATAACAAATTATTTTCATTATAATCAATAATTAAGCAAAAGTTACACAAAATTACATTCGGTTGATGCAAGTTATTCCGGGAGCATTAAAAACCAATACTATATACATACTATTATACCAATACGTATCATTAAAAACCAATACTATATACCTACTATTATACCAATACGTATCATTAAAAACCAATACTATATACGTACTATTATACCAATACGTATCATTAAAAACCAATACTATATACGTACTATTATACCAATACGTATAATTAAAAACCAATACTATATACATACTATTATACCAATACGTATCATTAAAAACCAATACTATATACCTACTATTATACCAATACGTATCATTAAAAACCAATACTATATACCTACTATTATACCAATACGTATCATTAAAAACCAATACTATATACGTGCTATTATACCAATACGTATCATTAAAAACCAATACTATACACGTACTATTATACCAATACGTATCATTAAAAACCAATACTATATACGTACTATTATACCAATACGTATCATTAAAAACCAATAGTATACACGTACTATTATACCAATACGTATCATTAAAAACCAATACTATATACGTACGCGAAAGACCAAAACCATGGACTTTAAAGGTAAATATCCAGTGAGGACTGAGATAGTTGTAAACAACAGCACTTTAGAACAAGTGAGCCGTTTCAAATATCTTGGCTGTGCAGGAAGCTATGAATCTGAGTATGATATAAGAGAGAAGATAATTAAATTTAGGAATATTTGTGGTACGATTCATAGAAATGTTAGAAATAGAACAAGACACAGCACAAGGATTCAATTTGATAAGACAATTGCAATACCCACATTGATTCATGCAAGTGAGGCGTGGGTCATGGCAATAAAGGAAAGCGGCAAGATTCAGAGCGCTAAAATGCAATTTCTTCAAATGCCTTTAAATTATACATTGCAAGATAGAATAAGGAATGAAGATATCAAAGCAGAACTCGAAGTAAAGGACATAAATGAATGAAATTATTTAAATTTACAGAAGACAATGGTGGGATCATCTGGAAAGGATGACAGAAGATCGATTGCCGAAAGCGCACTGAACTATAAAGCCATTGGTAGAAGAGACATGGGTCGTCCGAGGTGCCGGAACTGGTTTATATAACCTCATCCTTGAAGAGGAGAAGAGGAAGATTATACGTACGCCAATTTAGAGAAATAAGAACTGGGGAAAATTTAATTTAAAAAATTAATTTAACTCCGTTAAAACTAAATAAATTAAATTTATATTAAGTTAATAAAAAGCTATTTAGAAACATAAATCACAGAAGCAGGAATATATTGTGAACTGTTATTCAAGACCTCCTCCTGTCAAGATCTCTTCAACTGTTAAGAGCTACTCGTCAGACCAATTGCTTTCAAAAAGGCCGTTTTCCTTGTGGATTGTAAATCTGCTAGCCAATCAATCACTTCCAGTAAACAATAAACGGTTAAAGAAGCAAGGGAGATTCTCAGCAGACAAGGAATGATAATCATTTTCTAGTGAATATTCTCATATGTAGGAATACAACGAAAAAATAGCCGACTTGCTGGGAAAGAAAGGAAGTACACTTCAAAGTAGGTTAGTACCACCTAGCTTCCAGACAATCAATAGACTCATAAAACGTAAAATACAAAACATTCTTGGAAGTCGGCCACAAACAATGGAGGAACATTCAATCTACATGGGAAGACAATAAAAAGAAAAGAAACACAGAAAACTAACAGCTGAAAATTTTCGGCTCAAACCGGTCATGATTGTCTCGCTGCATACCTCCACAGTATCAAAATCTGTAGTCACAGCTAATGGCACAATGTGCAGTTAACGAAGTACAACCGTGGATAAAGACCACCTCTTTGTATGCACACAACTGAACCGTACCCCTCATGAAAACAAAGATTTGTCAACATTGTACAGCGATGCCAGAAGATTAATGGAGTGACTCCAAAATCGTCAATTAGAAAACAGCAACAACCTAATAAATAAGTAAGGTATACTAATAAAGTAATATTATGAAATTCGATTTTTGTTTGTTTAATATATTGTTTCAGAAGTAAGGAAGAAGCGAAAAAAGTAAATGTTTGTAGTTGTCATTTGACATGTTTATAGTTGTAAAATGTTTAAAGTTATATATATTTTTAATATACACAATATAGGCCTAGCTGTTGTTATTTTGATTATATTATTACTATTATTCCCAGGCCGAGCCTCAGCTAGTTCAAGAATATTTGAACGAAAAGACTTGAGAAAAAACTTTGGACCTCTACAAACTGAAGATGGCTATTGGAGGATTCGATTGAACCATGAACTGGACCAACTGATTCAGGGTGCCGACATAGTTCGGTTTATTAAGAGTAGGAGGCCTGAGTGGCTGGGTCACGTAAGGGGAATGGATGATAGAAGAATAGCTATGACAATTGCAGATTAGAGATCCGTAGGAAGAATAATTAGAGACAGACCCAGAAAGAGATGGTTGGATGACGTGGAGGATGATTTGAGACGTATGAACGTGAGGGGATGGAGACGGATGTGTAATGAGAGGGTGGAATGGAAGAAAGTCATTGAGCTGGCTAAAACCCACGCTGGGTTGTAACTCCAGGAAAAGGAAGGAAGGATTACTATTGTTATATTAATGATTAATTTTCGATAGTAGTTTTTTATAAATGTAAATAATTCTAACTTATATGGTTGTGGTAAATGTAGATAAGGTAAGGAAAAATAGAGAACTAGATGTAAAAGTAGATTCTAATCAAAGATTCTAGATTAACTAATATGTTTGGAGACTTAATTTTAAACATTCTGAGGTAGTAAATGTCTGCATATGCTTTTCGCAGGCATAATAACGTGAAACAGTGAAATTTCGTTTTTACCAATGCCCTACATCTTTTCGCCAGAAGCTGCGTCTTATGCCACCTGGCAAGGAATGCTGTCCGTCTGGTTTCACGTAATATTATTAACGCGCGCGCGACTCTTTTCTATAAAGTTCAATTAACAGATTGATCAAATTATTGTCGATATAAATCTTACTAAGTGGCAGCAATTTTCGTAAGTCGTTGCATAAAATTAGCAAGCAGCGTCGGCATCATTCACCAACATCTGTGCATTTGTTGTACATGATTATACAAGCCCGCAAGAGGTAGCGGTATACAAGTCACACAACGGTTTCTACGATGCAGCGAGTTGGCGAATAGGACTTTGGACGACAGACGACAAAGGGGTGGTCACTTAGTTTAGCTTGGAACGAGTCGTGGATTGGATAACAAGACGTCTTGCATCAAATTTATATTTAAAAATCCAAACACAAAAAAATGCAGATTTCTGCATCAGAAAGGTGAAGGAATCTATATAATTTATGCATAGAGGATAATTCATTTGATGCAGTTAACAAGTTCAGATACCTGGATAACGTGATATATAATGAAGGGTCCATAAACACGACAATACATGACAGGATGCAAATAGGAAATAGGGCATAACTGTAAGCGGACTCATTAGTCGTAACACGAAAATAAAAATATATAAGACACTTATCAGACCGGTTGTTACTTATGGAGGCGAGATATGGACACTGATAAAAAAGGAAACAAGAAACACTAAGTAGGTTTGAAAGACCATACGTGTTTATGGCCGGATTAAAGAAGGTGATGAACCAGGAGACAGATGAGCTACTGAATCACAAAGACACTGTAAGATTCATAAAGGCTCAACGAATACGATGGTTAGGTCACCTAGAGTGGATGGATGATTAGAGTATTCCAAACAAAATTTTTAGAACGCAGGTCTGTAAAAGCAGAAAGAGAGACCAACCAAGGATAAGATGGTTGGGTAATGTGCTAGAAGATCTCAGAAGGATGTGAGGGGTTACACCGAGATGGCAATGGAGAGGAGACTTTACAGAAGATTGCTGAACCCAGAGCTCACGTTGGGCTGAAGTGCTGAAGAAAAGTAAGAAGAGGAAGCACAAGAAACAGAGAGAAAGAGAGAGAGAGGAGAGAGAGAGAGAGAGAGGGGGGAGAGAGTAGACAGACATACGTACATGCTGAGACAGATAGCCTATATATTCCTATTAAATCTAATTTATATTCTTTTCTGTTTTTGCTTAGTCAGGAAATGTTCTTCAATATTTTGCTTGTTACAGGATAAGTATGATGTTGCTTCGTTTTTACAACTTTTAGACTGCACTGTGGTTTAGTACTATTAAACCTGATACTATATTTTACAAAATTGTAACCCTTCATCAACTTTACACGATTTGAATATTTATGCTAAATTCGGACCAGTATAGTAATATTAATATTTGCATTTATACAGTTATTTTAATAATAATATATTGCAACGTTACAAGTATTTCAAAAATTCACACAAATACATTACCATGTACTCAACGCAACTATAAAGTGTATTATACCGGCCAGGTCGCAGGATTTTTTTTCTTGTTGCGTCAAGTATATGTAGTTGCACAATAATAAATACTTTTCAAAGAGGAGTGCGACGTTGTTGACATAAAATAATTAATTAAAACCGTTTCCAAAATAATCATACTAAGATTTATTAATATTAATTGAAAGATGAAAAAATATTAAAATTTAGAATTATAAAAAAAATATTCTCTTTTATAAGTTTACATAAAGTACCATATAACCTTCTCTGCTGTTCATGACATATCAAAATAAACAACCATATAATCTTATTAGCTAAACAGACATGTTAAACAAATTATCTAAACCCTTTTTATTTCAGTGTGTCTGACTTTTCCTCCAATTTTTAAATAATAATAGCAACTCATATACAAACAAAAGTAATATTAAACTCAAGAATAAAATTACTTGTTGCTATAAACAAAAATAAAATAATAACATTTACTTTCAACCTATTATTTAAATCTACTGACACACCCAAATTTTAACCTATAACAGAAGATTAGTATTTTTTAAATTTTCTTATTAAATTAAATTATTTACTTTAACTACTATTTAAATTTAAAACTTTAAGTCTTTATTGTTCATGTATAATTTTCTTTTTGAAACTTCTCTTCACAAACAAAAATATAATAGTTTATTCATCACCTGCGTACTGCTGACGTTACCGTTGCGCGCGCGCGCGTGTCCGTGTGTCCTGAATCCTGAGAATTTGTTGATGGTGATAATGATGCTTTATTCTCTGTCTCTACGGGTTGTTGTTTGTGATGGTCCAGAGTTCCTCCATAAGTCGTGGTGTGTGTTGTAAAGATGTCCTGATCGATCGGCAGACCAGCAGCGTGACGTTGTGTGAAGATATCTTGAGTCTCTGAGACCGCCCAAAATTGCCGGTGGTATTTATACTGGACGGCGATCTGACAGGTCCAGGACTGTTTACGACCTGTTAGATATTGTCACTTCGTGCAAAGCGTCCAAATCACTTTTTGGTTTATTCTCGCGATTTCGTAAACATACTCGTAGCATGAGCGATATCGTCGTTTGCGTAATTTTTTCCTGGTCACTCACATATAACACACTTATTAATTACTATTTAATTACACTAGTAATTAACATTAAATTACCCAGCCTCTTTATTTTGCACATTTTGCAATAATTTTTATATCACCATATTAGTTAAAAAATTCCTTAATGTAATGGTGTCTTTATAATTTGGGTAAGTCTTCGTTCACAGGTTTAAAACGTATTAATTAGTTTATTTTTATCCGGTTAAAACCTGATTACAGCCGTACACATCACCCCATCTTCCTGTCGTAGCTTGCGTTCACACACACACAAGCACTATATTCACGCGGGGCAGGTGTACACTATCTGACAATTCTGAGCCTTCATAATATTGTTAAAAACTGTTCATCATATATTTTCTATGCTAAATATTTACAAACATACCGCCCTGGGCAAATATTCAAATATATGTATTGTTGCAATATATTAATAGTATATACTAATATATGATACCTAGGCTTAACATTAAACTTTATGTCATAATTATATTATTTTTATTCCATAATTTTTACGGTTTTTGCCGCCAAATACCCTTCTCCATGACAACCACAATTAATAAGTTTCAAAAAAAAAAGAAAGAAATCTAGAAATTAAAAATCTACAATAAATATCTGAAATACAAAATGACATGCAGTCATAACGGTCCCCGTCATATGCTAGCTATACTTAAACTCTGCCATGGTAGTTCGAAGCTTACGGTTTTAACTCGTAGGTGACGATAAAAGAGAAGGGAATGAGTAAAACTTCGTTTCAAAATATGGGATCATCAAGCTCCGGCTGGTGGTAACCGGATGGGCCATCTACCTCAGACTACGGGCGGAAATTCGTCAACGGTCTTAATAATGGAGAATGACTGTATATTACTAACGACGGTAAGAACGGAAAAACCTATGAGATGGGCCTATGAACGAACCCCAGGCTCGGCCTCGAGACCCCAATTGGCTGTCCCACCACTATATCACTGTATAACACGCTGGGGTAGTCGTCTTTAGGGGTAGTTGTAAATATATTATAACTATTATGTCCGGAGAGCCCAAAATAGGTGGATCAACAAAGTGACGGAATGTAGTCCATTAGGAAGGAGAAAAAGGGGAAGACCGAGAAGATCTAGGAGGGACGAAGTGGATGAATCTATGCAACGTAATAGGACTTGAGGAAGGACAATGGAACATCGGGAGAATTGGAAAGCCAGGTTGAAGGAAGGTAGACGGCACTAGCTGTAGCAACCCTATTATATATATGTATATTAGCAATTCTAACAGATTAAAAACGGACGTCTTCATGTGGCATTAGACAAAGCACGTTAAAGTCAAACGATTAACCATTTTTACGCCTATGAGGTAGCACCTTGTGTGGCATGTGCGTAATAGGTATAGCAGCGATGTTTAGGCCTACAAGGTTGGCCAACGTCACAATTTCGAACGCTCTAGTCGCTTACACGCCTTCCACACTCTGGTCGGTTATTCAATCGGTATCTGGGACGTCTCACAACGTACTATGTCACACATCCAAGTATAAAAGCAATGTTTCGGAAATGGCCGACCAATTGTAGTGCGAGTTGCGTATTCCAAATCGAAGCGATAAGACTTGCTAGCAGAGTTGTGTTAATAGGGTTCAGTGTGTTATTAGACAGCGATAATTAGTGTAAAGTGTTAACTATTAATTGTTGGGTGCGGACGTTTGAAACTCTTGTATACGATCGATTTTCAGAGTAACAAAATTTTCTTGAACTCACCTATTCATTTTACTGTTATAAGGACGACGATCTATCAATCACCATCATCAACCGTGGTTCTACAATCCTTGGTGGGTTTTGGTCTGCTCCAAGAGTCGATTCCATTCTTGCCTACTGCGTGCCCTGGCTGTCCAGTTTCTTATGTTCAGCTTTCTGAGGTCCTCCTCTATCTAATCTTTGAGCCTATTTCGGAGTCTTCCCCTTGCTCTACTATCCATTGGTTTCTGGTTGAGGTTATGTTTCGTAGGCTGCCCTTCCTCCATTCTCTCTGTGTCTCCAACCCACCTTAGCCTGTATATTTTGATTATTCTGACGATGTTCGGCTTTTGTAAAGATGGTATAGTTCATAATTATAGCGCCTGAGCCACATTCAAATTTTCTTGTACTCCTCTAAATATTGTTCTTGGATCCGTCTTTCACAGCAACCTAGAAGTCTCTCGCAATTTTTTTTAACCAAGTTTCTGAAGCATACGTCAGCACTGGCCCGATAAGTGTTTTGTATATTTTGCATTTCGTACTTCTTGAGATGAAGCTAGATTCCAGGTGGTTTTTTAATCCATAATATGTTTTATTTGCGACATATATTCTTCTTCTTATTTCAGTGTTGGTGTCGTTAGTGCTGTTTATCTGGGAGCCAAAAAATATGAACTGTTTTACTGCCTCTACATTTTTCTGCCTATTTTAAGGTTTTGAAGGTTACGATCCATCAATAGTCGTAACAGTATAAACGACAGAAGTTAGGTGACCCTTGGAAAATGAGATTATTACGTACAGCCTTACAGGAATCTGATCTCAATTAGCTGGTGCTAACGAAGTAGAGAACAGACGTTGTGGGTCACAACACGAGCAAAAAGTAATTAAGGAGCAAAACATTTGAACGATTGCACAGGATCTACAGTGTAATATTACAGACACGATAAACGTGTTTGCATAGTAACTGCGCCAGGACCTGATAAGTAATGGAAATGTCAGACGATGAGAGAAGTGTTGAGTACAAAAATGTTTACTAGGTAACATGTGAATCAAGTGGGAATGGAAAGAACCTTCCTCAACTATAAACCGGATGGAGAGAGAGAGGATGCGGTGACGTCGGACGAGGCAGTGGAATAATCCCTATACTCCACATCATGGTGAAGATGACCAATTTAGTTTATTACACAAGTATCAGTGTAAATCAGCACATGACTGACTGTGACAGGTACCTTCCTTAAATTCATTTCATACGATATGTCGATCGAACAGTTTGACGTGAAATTTATAGAATACACAAAGCGTGTATTACGGCCAAACAGATTGTTATTTACGATAACGAAGTACTGTACACTTATGTGTACATATTCATATACACTTACAACGGTACAGCGCTTTGTGTACGATTTAAATTGACTACATCAGATGTACTCATGGTGACTGACAGATTTTACGACGGCTAATGAGAGCCAAGATGAGAGAGCTAAGAGAGAAACTGTATCCTATCCCATTTAATTGGTATGATGTATACGATGGAAACGACTTATGTACGTATATAACACAGATCTACATTTCTCGTTCATTGATTTTATAAACGTACAAAGTAGCGATGGAGTTGTGTAATATGTAAAGAAGGAACTAATTATTATTGTTACGACGGTCTCACGGATCGTCGTGTTGTACAGTGGAAACAAAATAGCAGACACCGATGAAGTCGCTAATTAACAGCTTTAGTTAGTCACAAAGAACAGTTTGTAATCAAGAAGGTACTCCCATACAATAATTCAAGTGAATTTTGACCACACCCAAAAATAATGTCAACTATTAGAATTCCGCACTATTCCAACCCAGTAATCACTTTCCAGTAATCCGCAACAACCACTTGATCCGCACTGTACAATAATGCCAGGTGTAACTAACTTCTAAGCCGGCCGTTGTTGCTTATATAGGCTTATTGGCATAATTTGCATCGTTAAAAGTGCTCTCGAACAGTCTCTGGAAGCTTCTTAAGTGCACGGGCTTGAGTGGCTACAGAGACACTGCACCTGTTCTGTTCCTCGAGAAACGTGTAGACCTATCACCTGATTGCAGCTGCCGATTTTTCGATAGCGTTACGTAATTGGCGTAGATCTCTAAATTATGGAGGGTAGGCCTAAACCTAATGTAAACCTTCATATTGTGGAGGGTAGGCCTAAGCCTAATGTAAACCTTCATATTATGGAGGGTAGGCCTAAGCCTAATGTAAACCTTCATATTATGGAGGGTAGGCCTAAGCCTAATGTAAACCTTCATATTATGGAGGGTAGGCCTAAGTCTAATGTAAACCTTCATATTATGGAGGGTAGGCCTAAGCCTAATGTAAACCTTCATATTTGCGCTTCAGTGATAAAAATGGTTAACGTAACAATGAACTTTACAGTGGTAAAAGTATGTACAAACAGTAGAATATGTAGAACTTCCTTTTTTTGACACACAGAAGTAATTTGATGATTTGGAACAGTTTGATGGCCTCCCCAGGCAGTCTAATTTATACCGTAAGCGACATAAACAAAATTGATCAGAAAGGTACAATAAACTGTATTTCTACTACTGTCTGGCCGCGACTGGATGATCGTAGCTGCTCTCCCCCACCACGCGGCCGCTTGTAAGCGAGGTAGGGTGAAATGTGTGTACTAGTCGTTTGGTTTACCCCCACTTAGCCTACCGTAGTACCCGGCCATGCTTCTTCCACCTTACACTATGCTCGATCATCGAATCGTGGCCAGACAGTAGTAATTTTATACAAACCACTATATTGTATTTGGTATTGACCAGCACTTTCGGCAGTTAAGCCATCTTCAGGTTATTTACCAACGTTTACCAACGTTGGTAAATGACCTCAAGATGGCTTGACTGCCGAAAGTGCTCGTCAATACCAAATACAATATAGTGATTTGTATAAAATTACTGTAGAAATATTTGAGACCACTAACACTCCAAAATAACAATAAAATAAACTGTACTCAGCAGTAAACCACAAATCGCTTGACACTATTCGCATTTTTGTCAAGCGACGACGTATGGCTCATTTATGTAATCTAGCCAAGCAATTCGGTATGCAAAGATTTAGCTAGAGCTAACACAAGACAAGGAATGAGACTATTCTCAGAGAAACGAATATGAATTATATGGAAGAATCGAAGTAAAACTTGGCTTGCTGTAAACGAAGTCAAGATTAAACAAACGAGAATGCTAAGTATCGATGTTTATAGAGAAATGGAAGGAATGATTCGATTAAACTTACGTGAGTTGGTAACAAATAATAATAACATGAAATAATGCATTAGGTTGAGGGTAGTGTCTAATTTTATCCACTCAAAGAAAGCAACGAGACCATGTTTTGCAAATCTTCATACAATCGGGAATAGTAATCTTAGCAGAGGCTCAACAACTTTTTTTCTAATACGACCGCAAGTGGAGCAGAGGTGTAGACGATGTGAATAGATTCTGAAAAGTGCCTAAGATCTATTGAACTTAATATCCTTCAAAACGTAATAGAGGAGACGACCAGACACAAGAAAAGGGACGTAGGCATACTTAAAATCAATAATTCCCAGAGAATACGATGGCTGGGGTAATAGGTGAAGAACGAAATTCTTAAAAGATGTAATTGTGAGAGGAAAAAATTAATTGTCGAAGATAGAAGAGATGGCCGAGAAAGAGATGTTGTAATGATGTTTTCTGAAAGTCTGATAAAGATGGCCGTTCGAGGACTGAGTAGAACATGGACAAATTTTTTGTTTCTGAAGTCTTCTTACGGTATGGAACGCGTCAAAAAGGTCTTGTACGCCAACGTTTCACTCATATTACAATGAGTATTCTCAGGCCTCAATACTACCTGAGATACTGGTAATATTGATACCTGAGGATGCTCATTGCAATATGAGTGAAACGTTCTCATAGAAGACATTTTTGACGCGGTCCAAAACGTAAGAAGACTTCAAAAACGTAATGGACACCGGTCGCGGAAGCTTACGCTAGAATATGGAAGAATTTGATGAAAATTAATAAAGGCTAACTACGAAGAAGATCAACGCTCATCAAGGTCTGTGGGATCAGAATATCTTGATAGTATGTAATAATTTCTTGGTTAACATGACTGATCTGACCAGGCAACACAAACATGGCGTGACTTGGGGGTGTAACATAACGCAGAATTCTTGTTTTAATTATTATCTTGACGGAATCGTTGTTACTTCTGTTCAAGAGTAGTACAAGAGTTGATCGCAAAATCTATTCAGCTTCTTAAATATTACTGTATATTGCAGCTTTTTAGAAAAGTATTTCAATTCAAGACAGACTGTAATAAACATAAATGATTATTGAGTTCAAATACACCTGCAGTCGTTGCGCGCTGGTTAGAGCGGGAATTATAAACAACTTGATATTATCGGTCTCGGCACGCTTAACAAGGTCCGGACACACCCTACGAAGGAGGTACAAAACAACAAGTATTCCATTGATCTTGAATAGTATAACATGGCCAACCTTGGAATAACGATCCGTCTTAGTATACTTGGTAAAACATAAACGTTCATAAATCAGTTAGTAATAATAGATTTAGTTTCGGCTAAAGGAATCCTAATTATTTATTTAATCTGTTTAATTACCAGTTAATAGATAAAATGTTAAGTGGTCACCACTTCACAAGGTCGGTGCTGTGCTCACGTCGTGGTCTAGATATTTTTTAACCGACGTCTCAGAAACATATAATTACTTGTCAAGTGTAACTGGTCGTGTGCGACAGTGGCAGCTGAATACTTCAGATAACTTCTTCTTCTTTTTGTTCTTCTTCTTCTCCAACAAGCATTAGTCCTTGGTGACCTGTCTCGATTTCATAGGATTTATTCCCATCTTTTCTTTGGTCTCCCTACGTTTCTTCTTCCAGCTGGTTTGTATCCACTTGTCGCTTTTGGTAGTCTTCGATCATCCATACACTCCAGACGGTCCTTCCAATTTCTTCTATGCAACTCTATTTTCTCATTTTAAATTGTATATTTCCAACTCTTCTCTAATCTCTTCATTTATAAATTGATCTTATTTAGAGCATCCTTTGACGGATCTTAGAAATTTCATCTCCGCTGCTTGTATGAGGATTTTATCTCTCTTTCTCGTTATCCATGACTCGCTTCCATAGAGAAGCATAGTGACAGCCGTTACCTTGTCAAACGTGAGCTGATTATCTTTACGCGTCTTGTTTTTTTTTTGTTCTTCTTATGGTGCCGCATGTCATTTGAAACTTATGCTGTTTATTGTCTATGTCTCTATTGTTCTCATACGATATATCGTACCCTAGGTAGCTAAAGTGAGAGGCTTTTTCAGTTAGTTGGTGGTTAATCATCATTTTGGCTCTTACGGGATTGCTTCCCAGGAAAGCCCAGGAACGTTTTCCTGCTTTCACACATAACTATGATTACAATATTTTATTATTGGTTATTATATATTGTTATGATTATTGTTAACATAACCATAATAATACTAATTATTATTATTGCTATTACTATTGTTATTATCCTCCCTTTTTGTACCGCCGAAAGAGCTTAGGAGTTAGGCAATGTAGGCTGCCTTACACAACCCACTCGGCTTTCGATGAAGACAGTAGTGTTACCAGCAGCTTCAGACGCCCTACGCCACCCGAATATATTATCGCAGATACTTATTTCCACCGGTTGAGTCGACCTAGGGACTATAAAAGCGCACCTTGGTTTTATGATCTCCCCGGCAATCGAACCCTGGCTAGATACTGTGCTCTACAGATACATTGATAAATACTGATCTTTGGGACGACCAAGAAGGTTTAACAAGTACAGTAGATAATAGAATTCATTTTAAAACCTCTGATACATATATATTCTGTGAAACATGCGCCTGGTTGAAATAAAACGATAAACGATAAGACACTATTTTTAATACAGTATTATATATATTTTATTATGTATTACATATATCATTCACGAATCCTGCAACAAAAATTTACGAGTTACTTAAAAAGAAGATAAAATAGATAAGTATCCGGGGGGGGATCATCTAGACGGCCAATAAGTGATGAAGTAAATACCTTGGAAAATCAGAGCTAACCAAGGGAGCGCGTAACAGACAAATGTGCGCGATTCATGAAGAACAAAAGAAGAGGAAGACTAAGTGGTTGTTGCTGCTTCACCGCTTTCTACGTCGTTGTCAATATTATTAACAGGAAGCAGATACTATTAGTGTCGCCCAATTGATATACCGTTAATTACTGTACGTTACTATCAAAACGTAAGAACTCATTAGTTGTGATTTCGAGTGTTCATTAGAAAGTTACTTATTAAGGATTTCAGTTTTCTATTTCCTTCCTTCAGGTCAGTCACAACGTACGCATGAATCTGACGGGGAGGGGGATGACACATTGAAGTTAATTGTTTCTGTATGAAACTTCTCTACTGAACTAATCCGAGTCTTGTGTAATGTCGACTTTACTTTTTCGCGATACCGTCGAATATAATTCAGAGATAGAAGAATTACTCGATCAGACTACCACATAACGCTCAAGTACGAATTGAGAGAAGATGTTTTCTTTCTGTCGCAAATAATTTTTCTATCTTGGTTGATTAATTTGTGTTTTTCTTCTTGATCGATCCTCGCTAAACCTTCCATCGTTAAAATTTATTGATCGACAGTCACTACTAAATTAAGGATTCATTTATAAAAATAGTTTTAAATAAATGAAATTTCAAGTGACATAGTATATATAAGGATGAGACGGGACTGTAGCTTGTGTGTTGTGAGCACACACACACACACACACACACACACACACACACACACACACACACACACACACACACACACACACACACACACACACACACACACACACACACACACACACACACACACACACACACACACACACACACACACACACACACACACACACACACACACACACACACACACACACACAATTCTACCAAAGAGTCACAATCATGACTGCATACTCAAAACATTTGTGAAAATCATCAAACACAAACTTTTATTTAAGTACTACTCTTTAATAAAACACTAGATAATTTATTTTGAGATAATTACTTTAGATTGGATGGAAGTGTTCATAAGCACACCTTATAATAACAAATGTAATTTTGTTATCTCTTCAAAACGAAGATTTACACCCGCAGAGTTACTACAGTGCCAAGTAAAACCCGTAGAAACCTGACGAAATAAGACTCGTTTGCATGTAGAGGGTACTAATTTTCCCCGAGCCCTTACATTAGCTAAGCATAAATCAATTTCTCGCTCAATGAACTTTTAATGGTATGTTGTAAAAATGTTCTTGTGTATTTAAAACGCGTAACCTATTATTATGCATGCCATTATTATGTCCAGTATTCCGTTTGCTGCACGAGAAAAGTAAATTATAGCCCTCACTTAAACTTGCATGATGTGGCGCGCGCACGTGTGTGTGAGTGAGTGCTCTCTTTAATAGTGACAACTGTCAATCCGAATACAGTAATTCATTGCTTCAAATTGCTGCAGATGAACTGAGTTAGTTTGAGTTAGTTATGTTCAGTTAACTTTCTTAGAATACCACAAAAATTGGTACTTTGAAATTGTAGATGTAATTTGTATTTTATAACTAGTAAGCTCCGTGAGCTGCAGAACTTGGTCACGATTTCGAACAAAATACATTTATACATTTATTGTTAAATAAATTTCAGTTTTAGATAATTTTTGCATTATCCGAAAAAATACAATCATGCTACTACAATTACGGAACGCTCTCGAAGAGTCGAGAGCGTCCTTGGACCCATTTCTCGGCTGGCCGAGCAGGTAAGCGTCTCGGTCGATGCCGCACTAAAGTACCTTTCAGACTGTTCGAGAACACGCTGAACTACGCAAATTATGCTGGCACACCGCCAGGAGGATAGAGAATTATTGTGGAGCCTCTGCGGGACCTGTATAAACTACACGGCCGGCTTAGTAGTTAGTTACACCTGGCGAGATTGTAGAGTGCGGATCAAGTGGTTGTTGCTGATTAGTGGAAAGTGATTATTGTGTTAGGACAGTGCGGAACTCTAATAATTGACATTATTATTGCCTGTGGATAAATTTAGCTAGAATTATTGCATACAAGTACCTTGTTCATTTTAAGTTGTTATTTGTGACTAATTAAAGCTGGTTATTAGTGACTTCATTCAGTGGCGGCTCGTGAGTAAACTCTCCAGGGGTTCACACAGTTAGATAATACTATACGATATTAATCCTTGTGCCTGTTAATATTTGCACTGAAAATAGCATTTTCAAGAATTTTTCAACATTCCGGTAAATGACATTACTAAGAAATTTTAAATCATTTATTAGTAAGTAATATTAACCAAATGAATCTAACATTGTAGTTTACTAAGCTTGAACTAGATTATTTATTTAATTAATCTTAGAGAAATTAAATTTCGCAATAATGATAGCAATCATGTTCTGAAATAGTAGTAAATTATATACATACTACTTATAAGTATCAGTAGGTTAATAGGATCTTTAACTAAAACTAAGTGAACGGCTCGTAAACAAAGTTCATCCTTCGGTCTTTCTTTGAAACAAATCTATCAATCATCATTTCATTAAACTTAGGGATGGTCTTCACCAGTTCTTTCAATATTGTTAACATGGCTAAGGTATTAAGTCTTTCTTGAGACATCGTACTTCTCAAACAGGTTTTTATCCTCTTCAAAGTCGAAAAGCATCGTTCCGCTTCAGCTGAAGTCATTGGGATTGTCGATATCATCGTTAAAAGCTTATACGAGTCCGAAAACGAATCTTCCAAATCATTTTGTATAAGAAATTGCAGTAAGTTCACAGCCCCATTCATATATCTTATGTCGTCACGTCGGTAAACACTCCCAGTTCGGGTTTTAGCTTTACTTTGTCCAAAAAAGGGGTTATTTTTCTGTTGTTTTATCTAACGCAGATTGAAGAAATGATTTACTGTACTCACTAAATTTTTGAGGATCAATAAGTGATACGGCTGAATGGTGTGATGTAAATGTAAACCGCTCTTTTATTTGCGTTGAAATCACGTTACATACTTCTTTAGCCGCGATCGTCCTGTTAGCATGACCGTCTTCTTCGTGTCTTGCTCTTTTGCGTCGTAGAGGCATCTGGTCAACAGCACTTTTCACGGAGCTAATTTTTTCTCTTTCTTTATTTATTTCCCTCAGAAAGGTTCCCACGTTCTTTTTTTTTGCACAGCATCTGTATAGGTAAGCTGAATTTGTCTGTAAAAAAACATCGACGTGTGGCATTATATTATGGAAAACTGTAAGCCACAACACAAAAGTTGGGTCTTCCAGCATTCGCCGGATTGCTCCAGCTTTGGTAATAGAAGATTCTTGTTTAGAGATTGATTCTATTTCCCCCATACAGGTAATAAGGTCTTCCCGATGTTCGCATACTGTATTTACAGTTCTGCTTTTAAAATTCCATCTAGTGCTTGAAGCTCGGGGATTCTTTTCCCGGCAACATTATCCAAAATTTCTACTCTTTGAGGCGAGTTGCTGAAAAAGTTCGTTATATCACTCAAATTCGCGAAAAATATCCGCACTTGCTGATTTTGGCTAGCAGCTCGAGCAATCACTGAATTTAATTGATGAGCAAAACAATGGATATAAAAAGCATACTCGTAATGTCGTTGAATAAATGTTTGGACACCGATTAGGTGTCCGCTCATCACGTTTGCTCCGTCATAACTCTGAGAGATTAACTTTTCCGGCTTATCAACAACATTTTTTAAGGTGTCATGAATGCATCTCAACAGAAGCCAGTCGAAGGAATGGACTCCGCACACAGAGTTTTGACACCTGCGGCATATATATTTATAGTAGTCATGCTTCATATGCTTTGTACATTGTATAATAAGTTCATTATTATGTTATAAAAATTACTATTTATTTGATTCTGGAGCACGTCGGTAATTTTGAATATCTGGATGTAATATATTTTATATTAGAAACAATGATGTGATTAATAAGCTGCACTAGAACAACCTCAATATGGCTTCGAAACATAAGTAGGCCTACAATTTAAAAAAAAAAATAGTAAGTCATATACAAGCTTCATAGACAGGGGCGTATTTATGGGGAAAGAACGGAACCGGACACCCCCAGCGGGTCGAAAAAGTTGACAAATTTTGTTAATCTCTTAATTTTTAAGCGGTTTTATTACCTTTTCAGCTGTGAACGTTAGTATAGTAGTAATTCTTTTTTAAATATACAAGCAGGTTTATTACACAGCATTTGCGTATACGTTCGAAATGTGAAATGTAAGAAAATCAATACAATCAATAAGTATCTTGTAAACAATGTTTCAGTAACGCGTATTTTCACTGTGTTATCACCGTTTACTTTATTGGGACTTATTTCAGCCACTTTAAAGATAGTTATATTGCTTAGTCTTAACTTGTTTTTTCTTTGTCTGAAGCCGACCGGATCCTGGACCCTCCCCCCCAGACCAAATTCTAGATACGCCGCTGTTCACAGATGAAATTACTGAGATACTTGGAAGGATGTATTGTAAACGACAAAACTGTAAACGGTATATTTCACATAGTTACACGTGTTAGTTTAAAAAATGTTCAAATATTGATAACTAGCTGTTACCCGCGGCTTCGCACGCGAATATTTGACTTTTAATAAGTATTTTAATAAAATTTTTATTGTCTATGTCTATATGGCGTTCTGTCAGCTCGTATAACAATTTTGTTCTCATTAGTCAAATTCTTTCCAAAGCTGTTTTCAATACTTGTACTATTTTAACTTGTACTAAATTATTATGTTAATGCAACAGCCTTTGGAGATTTAAAAGTACCCGTTTATATAGCCTTTGGAGATATTTATAAAGTACCTGTTAAACCAAAAACGATAAATTCTTTATTTTAATTGTTACTGTGTTGGAAGCATTGTATAACACATTAAACGTTATGTTTTCCTCAGCCATGGCTTTTATTTATTTCAGCAGTAAACTAAAACCCAGAAACCGTTGTCACCTAACCTCACAAATAAAAACAACACGTATTTTCGCTTTGCATTAAGTAATAGGACAATTTACAATTAGTTCACTTCTTCTTTTCCACATCGTAATGTATCGATACAATCCCATATTATATGTAACATCGAAAATGTACTACAGGAACGGATAAAGGTACAGTTTATCCGTTATAAATATAAATGCAGCTAAATATCATTTGTTTATTTACTTGTTACTATGGTAATTAATTCTGGTCTCCATGGTGTTGTTGACATCTTTATACGCGTCAACGAAAAGGCATAATTAAAAGGGCCTAAACCGCGCGAACGGGGAAAAATATCAAATTCCAAGTTAGACAGTGTTTTCCGCCTTGTGTCAAAGGTTACCTGTGCAAAATTTGGTGGCAATCGGTGTAACGGTGTGTTTTTGTATTCAGTACACATAAATCCTCAGACTTTGAGTTGTATGTATATAGATTGTAATAAACGTAATGGAAGGAGAAAAGTGTGTTATGATATACACAGTAAATGGTGCACACTTTACAGTAAAGTACACACTTTGCTGTCAGGGAATATGTTTTATATTTATATTCAAAGCAATGAGTGCGATGTTAGCTACAAACACGACAACGTACACGACCGTGGTTGATGTGAAGTAATATTGAAGCCGATACGGTCTGTTTAAAGTATGTTCTGGCATCCGTAGGTACTTAATTGTATGCAGTACGATACTGCATTCCCGTGTAAATTGTTGAGTGAACAGAAACACAAGTGTTCCAAAAATGTCTAAACACTTGTAATGATTATAAATTCAATGAACGTCGTTTAGTCGTTTATGTGATTCTCTTGTCGTCGATGCGCCATTCAGTACTGAGTTAAGAGCCAATTAAATTGCATACAACTTACCGGAAACAAGAAGCACTGGTTTCTGTAGAAAATTTAATGCCGGGGAGGGGACAACCAATGACCTGGCCCTGTTTCATCAAAAACGTTTCAATTTTTCTTACGGTCCCTTCAGAGGACTTTATACAAACAAAAACCAAAGTTCGGTGCTCGGCGCACTCTGTTCAGTTGCTACGTTTTGCTGACGCTCGTATTGATCGCACAGTTTGGACGTGAACCCCGGTCAAATTTTATGGATCGTTCCCAGTAGTATGTTTGAAATCAATTTTGGAAAAAATTTTATTTGGCTGTAGGATGTGCACGTACCAGGAACAAAAGCGCTCCGAGAAAATGTACTCTTTAATGACATTTAACCGTACATCAGCAGTGCGATCCGGGGGGAGTGCATACAGGTTTAGGTGTATTTAGGTTGGATTATATTAGGTCTAGAATGAGCAGTTTATTCAAAAGTCACGATTTAACAACAAACACAAAGATGAGACTTCTACGCTGCTACGTATTCTCGGTCCTCTTCTACGATGTAGAATCGTGGACTTTGATGAAGCCACAACTAAGTAATTGAAATCTTTCGAAATGTGGCTCTACCGTAGGATACGGAGCGTCTTATGAACAGCACATTTAACTAATGTTAAAGTTCTTAGAAATATGAAGGAAGATAGGGGAGTTATTAAAACAGTGAAGATAAGAAAGCTTCAATATTCGGGACATCTCATGGGAAATGAACAGAGATTTGACCTACTGCCACTAAATAGTTTTGTTTATTTACTTGTCACTATGGTAATTAATTCTGGTCTCCATGGTGTTTTGACATCTTTAGTTGTAGTATTTAATATATTTCATTACTTATTCATTGCATCATCAGAAATACGTATAAACATATTGTATAATCGTCTAAGACAATTACAAAATATATAGACGTATCTGTATACAAAATTACAAAATATATCAAAACAATCGCATATTAAAAACATTAAAAACTGCAGGAACGGATAAAGGTAAGTCCTGATGCCGCTAAATATCATTTGTTTATTTACTTGTTACTATGGTAATTAATTCTGGTCTCCATGGTGTTGTTGACATCATTATACGCGTCAACGAAAAGGCATAACGTAAAGGGCCTAAATCGTGCGAACGGGGCAAAATAACAAATTTCAAGTTAGACAGTATTTTTCGTCTTGTGTCAAAGGTTACTTGTGCAAAGTTTTGGTGGCAATCGGTGTAGCGGTGTGGATTTGTATTCAGTACCCATAAATCCTCAGATTTTGAGTTATATATATATATATATATATATATATATATATATATATATATATATTATAACAAAAAGATAAGTGAGTGTAGTGTAAAAGTGTTGTATTCTGTCGGGCGTTACCTCCGCGCACTTTTTGTTACTTACTGTTGACTGGATCCTCTGCGGTGATGTAGTCCTGTAACACAACTTAATACTATGTTTTTTTTTGTGGGCGCCACTTGGAATCGTTTGTTCCAAGAATAAAATGTGATTATTAAAGAAATTAAAACTTTAAATCTTGCTTCTATGAAAAATATAAACAAGTCAGTTTAGCTTGGAAAAATCAGGTAAGTTTAATGATTCTTCAAAAACAAACAAATCGTCTGAAGGACTAACATTCATAAAAAAAAAATTATACAATTGCAGAGTTATTAAAGAGAAAAAATTCACAAGTTATTATTATTATTATTGACAATTTTATTTATCCAATCAAGTATCGACTAGTGTTTTCAATTTTTTACTCAATTGAAAAGCATGAGTTTAATACGTGAAAAAATCTTTACTCTCAGGACGTGACTCCTTTGAACTACCAAGACATATCAATAAGATGCCTTACAAGAAAAATTAAGTGATTTGAAGGTGTGTGTGGCATGTGCAGTACAACTGTGTGATAAATGTAACCAGGTAAAAAAATGACTTTAATTTTGGTAACTCACGTTCCAATGATTAATTAATCTCGCACAGGACACTCCTCTCGGGTAGTTTTTTCAATCTCGCCTCTTCTCGTGTGCACTGAATCTATTTTAAGTCAAAATTGCGATCATTTACTATTTCCGCACTTTTTGTAAAAACGTTTGGCAGTAGATTCTCGTTCAAACCCCGCCAATACGCATCAGCTGCTCCGCGTTGATTCTCAAATTGGCCGCCACAGCGCTGATTCCCATGTAGTCGAGAGAAAGGCTTTGTGTTTGTTTGTTTACGTTAAGGGGTTATTGTCAAGTTAGTCTGTCTATGCCACGGATACTAGAATATACGGTAGGGATCACGCGCAGCCTGGCTCGGCGTGAGGCTGCGCGGTGACGTCACATGGGACCCACCCGTTGCCGCTCTTCATTAACAGCCAAGCGGGTCGCATGTACTTCGCATCCTTCAATACGATTTTTATTTAAATTAGGTACAGATATTCCTGTTCAGTCCTCGTATTAATTTTGTCTACTATCTTAGCTTTCAAAATCTTTAGTTTTATATAGTCTTACGGTGAATATAAATTACAAAAGGAGCTTTTGTTTCCGTTTATAAATTACATTGATTTTTCCTTGTCATTAAATCCTATAACGTGATTTATAAAAGAATTAATAAAATTGCAAATAACATTATTATTATTTTTATTATTATTTGTTTAGAGGGGTTAACTTCCATTGGTCTTTTTCCCCTGGCAAATAACATTATTAAGCTGATGGCCGGTGGAATGCCGGTGAAAAGCCTCCGAAGGACGTCAACCTCTTCCACCATCTCGGAGGGCACTTTATTTTAAGGATAAAAAGGCTCCCACAGGCTTAGGCCATCATAGACCTGTGGTACGGACGGTCTTCTGTTTTTCTTTCCAGATACAGAAGTTCTTTTCATTTGGAAATATTCGTCATTAGTTTCCCCGTCTTCCATTTCTTTGTCCTCCTTCCCTCTGTCTCTTTTTGCTATTACTTTCATGGAATGTATCAGTTTGTACAACTTGTCAAGGGCATCGTCCTGTTCTTTTAAACAAGTTCCATACGCACTTTTCAAGTTGTAAATGGCGTCAATTGGTATACGAGAATTCAAAACATCAAACCCATTGTTGACAATAATAGCAGCTTCTCCAACATGACTGAATTCGGGAAAATTGTGAATGAGGGCCTTACCGACAGTCAAAGACAGTAACTCGGCTGCTTTCCTTACATTCTGTCTCTCGGTCCCAGCCACAAGAAGGTGGTTCATTGTTAATTTATGGGCGTACTGCAGGTCTTGTCCGGTACTTTGAAGTTCAACAAGTTTAACAAATGGTTCTTTCGTGAAAAGCTTGCCTGATTCAAGCTCGTACCCTTCATCAAGCAAGTGGTTGCGTATCAACTTCAGTGCATGTGGCACATCACAAAAAACCCAAACTTTTCTGTTTTCTTCTGCTGGATTTTCTATAAATGACCTAGTCCATGATACTTGTAAATCAGACAACAGTTTTCTGTTAGAAGACCCCATGTCACTTACAAAACCTCTGACTTTAAAATCTGTCTCCTCTATAACTTTAATAGTTTCAGTTAACAATTCTACAGAAACGACCGTGTCAAAATTGTAGTATATAGGTTGCATCCACTTTCCAAGTAAAGGTCTAATCACCATGACCTGGACATTGTTGTGTGGTCCTCTAATTATTTCTTCCATGTGATCAAAACATAAATCGCTGTTGACTTTCATTTCATCGAAGCTGAGAATGACATCCGTTTCCAAGTTTGATAGAAGTGTTGCCTGTGTCTTTAAAATGGTAATGCTTAAATCAATGAATCCGGGGGGAACTGAAAACTGCCTTAGACGTCTTTTAATTGTCATTTCGCTGGGAAGGGGGTATTTCAATACATCCCTCACGAAACCCAAAGCTTTGTGGGAAATGCAACGTAATGTCGCGGCTTTAGCGATGTCATTTGGTGACCAGTTAGAACACCTTCCTTTTATTACAGCTTGCTGCTGACATTGTGAAAATGTGCCCTCTACTACTTTCTCTATTCTCTTTATTTTCAAAAGTTCTCCGTGAGCTGCAGATAGGCGCTCTTGTAAATCAGTTATTTGCTTTTTAAGTTTCTCGTTTTCTTCTTCAATACTTCTTAGCTTTTCCGTCAAACCAACGACATCACATTTACATTTTCGGAAGTTCTCTACCTCCATTTCATTCACAATTGTTGGGTTCTCCCCCACTTCGGTTTCTTTTGATGAGTCCTCTCCTATTTTGTTTCCGTCTGTCATGTCCGAGGAAGCCTCATTGTTTTTCGTTGATTGTTGTACAATTTCTAATACTTCTTTATGCTTGTTCCGTTTTTTTTACTCTTACCTGAAATAATACAGTACAGCAATAACACAATTGTTTTCTTTGGCACTAGTCATTATTTAAATTTGCACAAGAACTGTGTACGTGTTGTTATGTAAATATAAGTAAAAAATGAAATGTGCCACCGCGTAGGCCTTTACAGGCCCATAGCTGCCAAGACGACTGCTGCTCGGCTCAAGGCCTGCAGATGATGGGAGGTCATGTGGTCTGCACCAATTTTCCTCACGACGCTGGGTCAACGCCGTTCCAGACCTCCTGGCGTTTCTAAATTATTTACCAGTACCGGGAATCGAACCCAGGCCGCACGTGCGAGGAGCAGGAATGCTACCTCGAGACCACGGTCTAAGTATAAGTAAGTAGTGCTTAAATGTTATGGTAAAATGATAACATTTTATAGCATTAAATATTACTGAAAGCATGGTTTAATTGAATGTTAGGCCTAAATAGTTCAGTTAAGTATTTTTCTTAAAACATTACAAAATTTAAAAAGAATGCAATATTGTAGGATTGTAACATACCTCACGGACTTTGTCGTTGATTTTTTCCTTACAAGCAACAACGCTGCTAACAGGTAAATTTAAATGTGGAACAGCATCTGGTTTCAGAACACGTTTAGCAGGAAGATTCAACAATTCACTTTTCAAATCTCGTAAGTAATCAGAGTCGTCAAAATGCTCTGAACACACACGGGCTTCATTAACAGAAAACGAATCTGCACGCTTACAAGCATGTATCCACTTCAATCTTAACTCCTTGTTTTTGGGAAACCTGTGGAATGTGAAACCTAACTCTTTTTGATGTCTGGTATGGTGCGTACAGCCGGCTATAGCACAACAAACCATTCTTGGTTCAGTGAACCAGACAACTCAAAATAAATATTATCCACCTGATTAACAACACGCACTACAATACACAGAAATGGAGAAACAGCATGCCTGAACACAGCGGTGGGTCCCGCGCTACGTCAGTGGGCGGAGCTTGCTACTGCGCACCTCGCTGATGATCCCTACCGTATATTCTAGTATCCGTGGTCTATGCGAACACAGCAGAATTGGTTCTCTATTTAAAGTTTTGGTCCCTCCTGGGCCGTTGACGTTCTGGCTGCGTGATTTCTATTAAAATTTGCCGTGTTGCTGCTCTATTTCAGCAACACATTGGCGTAGATTCTTGTTGAGGTTAAGTCAGTCTGTTTGTCAATGTACGGGAAAAGCCTTTCTTCGTCTTGTCGATTTCTCGCCTCTCGGTTTCGCCTTAGCTGCGTTGATCAGTGTCGTGGGTGATGCATCTGTTCTGGAGTTCAAGTTTCAAGTGTTTTTGGGTCGAAATTGGTCTCTCTTTTATACTAATTCAGGCTGATTGAGATTGTGAACTTCCGGTATATTTGTGTAAAAATTCTTTCTAGATTGTTCGAGAATAAACTAAATGGAACATTATGGAACAAAATTAATTTCCGTCGAAGCTTTTAGAACAAATTTCTTATTCTTCATACTAAGGATATTTCAAAAATTAGTCTGGTATTTATCAAACAGTTTTACATTAGTACTCACAATTTGTATGCCATTATTACATTTAGATTCTCTGTTTTCAACTGAATCTAGTGATACTAATTATGATTGGTTTTTAATTAAATTAAGTCTAATAAGTAACACAATATACAACTCTCACCTTGGGTTGTTGTCATTAAAATTCAATTTTTTTATAACAAAAATTGTTGTGGAATTATTATGTTCCTTCCACAATCTGAACATATAACATTACTACCTTCCTATAACAAAACAAACAAATTTTAACATAGATAATACATAAATAATTACAATTTTACATGGCCTAGGTTTTTGTTAATGTTATAACACAATAATTAGTCTCTTTCTTTAACATATGTAGTATTTCACTAGTGTACACTCAGAGTTTATTATATTGTCTGTCTTTTGTGATACCTGGTTACTCTTTACATACATTATTTTTATTACAGGATGACATAGCATTACATATCATTGATTGGTCTTGAGATGCCCTTTTTCATGGTGTGACAAATCTCACTCTTATAAGTTAAATTATTTTATAATTGATTTTATTTTCAACTGAGTTTGTTCGTTTTTAAGGTATACTGAAGTATTGTACCATTCTATTTTATTTTTGTTAGCATTTTGTAAATATTTAGCCAGATATGATTATTTTTGTACTGGTTGATTGGCTCCAGCCATACATGGTATAGGTAAATATTTTGCTAACTTGACTATTACAATGTTAAAGTTAGTTAAATATATTAGTATAGTCGCTTTATATCATATTTCAACTTTCTAATGTAATTTGGTTGCATTTTGGCAACATTAAATCCATAAATTATACAATATTATATGCCTACCACATGTTTATAGTTAATACTGTTTTTGGCTATTTTGACTGACTTTTATTCATTTGACAGCTTTCTTTATTTAAGATAAATTGTTCACTTTTGTCTGCTTGACAATTACATATAGTTTTTATTTCAATCTGATAATAATTAATTTTTTCATGAAATCTGGGTGTTTGGTCTCAAATCCAACACATTAATATTTTTTGTCATAACAAATATATAATTTTTATTTTAACTTAGATTCTTTCTAATAATGTATTTAAGTCATTTAATACATTTATTTTATTTACATTACATAATATAATAATGGATCATGTCCATTCATTCACAAAAAATAGTTCTTAATACTCTATTCAGACTTAATAATTAATGACTTCATTTTGGTTGATTCTGATATTATTTCTCTCTCTCATAGTATCTTATGGTTTTTTCACTGTTATTCACTTTAATAATATATATGGGGTTTGTGTCTTAGTCAAAGTCTGGTCGTTTTTCATGTTAGTAGTAATAATTATTAGACAAAATTACACAATTTTTTAGGACTACTTGGGTTCGATACTGTTCACCTCACCTTCCTCTTATGATAATTGCTATGTAAATGATTTCCTTTATGGAACGTTCTGTGACGTTACAATATATATATATATATATATATATATATATATATATATATATATATTATACATATATCTAGAGTAGTTCTTAAACGCAGTAGGCTACTCAGAGATTACGACGAGGATGTGGCTGTGCGTGTCCAGCATTCAGGGCGCGACAATAATTATCGTAAACAGTCGCTTTGGCAATCAAATCCGCTCTCTACTGCGCCGCCGCCGCGTTATAATAAAATAATTTTCTTTCTCGGCTGCGCACTTCCATTCACCTTGTTTATTGAGCAACCAGCGATCTGAACGTTGTCAATTTTTATCAGCTTTCGCTTACATTCACTCCCGGTTTTATAACTCCCTGCTTACAATTGCTCTGCCAGATACGTACCATTACTCTCTGATTGGGTACAAAACAAACACGCAGAGCACGTGCTTACGATCTGTCCTTGTCGCGCGGTGACGATAATCTTTTGGTCACGGAACAATTTACTGGGAAAACGAATACATTAATACTGATCACTAGCAGTGCACGTATGTTTTGTGTGTATCACACTCGGTTTTACACTGTTTGTCGACAAAAATCGCAAGTCACAGCGTGGGATAAATGCGGATCTACAGCCACGCCTGTACCCACCGACATCCTCACAACCACTAGTACTATTGGCTCTATTTTTCAGATTGAAACAATGGGGCTGAGTTTCTCCTGCCGCAGTTTCGTTTTCGCATTTGTTTCAATTTTCTTAAAATTTAGAATTGGTTTGAATTTTAGGTGTTGAAATCACTGTTCGATAACTTCTTTCTGTCAGACGTTTGTACCTTATCTGGAGTGTCAGTAACTGTACTGACGTTTGCAGTCTGACTAATTACATTAAACCGGCTAGCGATGACCTTAAATGGCAGTAGTCTTTGTAATGTCTATAACGAAGACAGAAGAAACAGAGGCGGTATACCAACGCCGAGTCTGGCGCTACGTAGAAAACTGAATCTGCATACCACGTGGAACAGAAGACGACAAAACTCACTTAGCAGGTGGCAGTGGCAAGCGGTCTGCAATATGGCAGACCAAGACTGCCAACTGAAAATAACCGTCGGTGTAATGATATAATTACTCACGGGGTTTGTCGTCTCAAAAGGCCACGATTCCTTCATTGTTTGTAGGCTTTAAGTGTTCCTCCTTATACCAAGGAAATAATAATTTTGAATTTAGTCGCTGACAACGTCATTCTTATATGTGGCTGTATTGTGTGCCTTACATTTTAAACAATGCTGTGGCGAACAAGTGCATAAGTTCAACCATATGTGTGGGATCACGAGGAGAACTCTAAAATCAACGAGTAAAGAAACACGCCTGGAGCTTTATAAGGCGATGGCCCTTCCCAGGCTTCTCTATGGGTCGGATAATTGGACTTTAACGAAATTCCAGGTCAGTCGTATTCAAGCGGCCGAAATGAGATTTCTCAGGCCCATGGCAGGAGATAAACTTCAAGATCGCAAAAGAAATGTCGATGTACGTCAGGTAATTAATATTATGAGTGTACTTGATAGAATTGTCCGATGTCGGCTAAAGTGGTTGTAACATCTTAATCGAGTGGATGACTGCCGCTCCCCAATCAACTATGGAATTACAATCCGAAAGGACGGAGAGTGTGGGGCGTCCGAAGAAGCGTTGGAGTGATCAGGTCTAGTCTATCTGTTTGGGACCGGAACAAAGCATTTTTGGTTTATTCCTTGCTGAAGATGATGATGATGCTGAACGGGGACACAGCCATAACATTATAAGATTTTATTGTAGTTTCCTTTCTCTCTCTTCCTTTTAAATTTCTTTTAACAGTTCCACCAACCATGTCTAACCCGTTTAACTTTCTCTAGATCAGTGTTTCTCTACCTGGGGTCCGCGACATATTCGTGGGGGTCAACCTACATTAGGTTACATTATTAATATAAGTTTTAATAACTGCTTTTTAAGCATTTTTACTTCCATGTTCCATAAGGAAATGGAAGTATGGTGATGGCGAAAAAAATTGTGTTCCAGATAAGTGCTGATTCTGCTTGTACTACCCTCAAAACGTGTAGAAAAGTAATTTTTCGAAAATTGTGTGTGTGTGTGTGTGTGTGTGTGTGTGTGTGTGTGTCTGTGTGTAGAATGTTTTTAATGGCAAACGATAACTGCCGCAAATTCAAACAGAATCAAATCATTTTTTGCATACAGTCCTGATTTGTAAAGGACTCAAGGCCTATTGATTTTGGTGAAGATCGGTTATGAGGAAGGGGCAGTTTACCTACAACGTTTTATGTTTTAAAAAGAGTAAAGTACTTGAAAATTCATTTAAACTTTTTCAAACAATGGTAATTGTTGAAATAAAATAATTTTGTTTCAAGGAAATAAAATTATAATTTTTTCATAATTTAAATCATGTATGAGTGAAAATATATCGTTCCTGGCAGACAAGCATATCTCAATTATGTAATGTTTACGTTTCCAAAGTTTTATTATAGTAATTACCTAAATAAAAAGGCAAGCAGGACACACACACACACACACACACACACAATTCGCGTTATTTCTGGTCTCACTCATTTTTATTTACTTACGTTTGCACGGTTTTAAAATGGAAAGTGCCGAAACCCACACCGACACAACGCGTGGAAGCCGAAAAGGTGTCGAGCGTGGACAGCGATTTGCTTCCTGTGGATCGCTGGCCATTGTAACGTGTTTACAGAGGAACGGTTCATAGACAGACTTTTCGTCTTTAGGTAATGAACAAGATGCTCAGGGTCCATGAGAGACTTCGGAGCGCTCCTTCTTTTCCGCGTGTTTGTTATGTGAAACGTACACTGTAGATTCGCAGCTTTACTCTGAGCAACGCTACATAGGGAATGTTGAAAATTTTTGTCCACGGTGTACCCTCGTACACACTAAAACCTGCTCTGGTGTTTTGATTACGGACATCATAATATTAAAACTTTGGAAACTTGAGCACTACTTAATAGAGAACAAACATTAACTCTTACAAGCCATTAATTTTTATGCATATTTTAAAGCAATAAATGTTTTAATAAGTTAATACACTCTGTGTACTTATTTCTATTTTGATATGAGAATTACAAACTAATATGTGCATGTGTGTATGTATGAAAATATATAAATATTTTTCTTCTCGGGAAAATTGTTTGCCCCTCCCGGAAAATATTTTGACCTCCCTGGTGGCTAGTTATTTATTAGCCTGTGTGGAATATAGCGTTATGACATGGATCAGAATGGTGGGCGTTAAGACACAAACGTATTAAGGAAGAAATGTTTTGCTGAGAAATTTATAATTATACGGGTGAACAGAATCGTCGTTCAGGAAGTCAGAAGACGAATGGAAAGAAAGAAAGAAAGAAAGAAAGAAAGAAAGAAAGAAAGACTCGATTTAAAACAAAAAAAATGACTAGTATAGTATTGACAGGAAAGACTTTGATAACACTATAGACATCATTCACCCTCGGCCGATAACTCGCAGCGAGAGCCCAATTTCATTACAGGAATCAGATCGCAGCTCCCTTCGTTCGACCTACAAACATTTTATCCAAAAGTACCTCGGGTTGCTTCAACCTGATACAGGTATCGGGTATTGTTCGGTGTATACCTGCCGCTATTGTGTTTTTACTCTCTGTCGCTTTTCGGCGGCCTGACGAAGATGCCCGTCGGGGACTCAAAACGTTGCGACATAATGGCGTTTAGTTGCAACCGACCACGGCCTATCAGCCCGGTTTTTAGACGTAATTTTGACTATAGTGACACCGGCCGTTCAAGTTTCAGACAACAGTTGTAGCTATATGTTCAACGTAGTGTCAAACACGTTGGAAACGGTTTGAGTTGTGGTGGTATTTGCGATACCGATGAAGCTGTAAGTATTATTCACGAACAGAAAGTTGTTATAAAAATTAAACACTACTCACATAAATTAAATACTGTAATAGTTATTCTCTAACATGGATGTAACCTATGAAAGCTGATTATATGGAATCAAGAGTGCGACGAACGAGAGTTGGAAGCAACATTTGGTCACAGCGATAGAAAGAAAGCTGTGGGGAAATATAGAATGATTGGCTGAAATGAGTTATGCTAAGATAACTTTCTGTTGGACCCCGAATGGACCAGAAAATACTGCCCACAGTAATATGCTTTCTTCAGTCAGAAAGCTCTGTGAGATCATACTAAGCTTTAACCTTACTCGACTTGGATAAATTGATGAATGTAGTTTTTCCAGTCGATTAATGTAGTGATCATGTATGGGCATTTCGTTTTCCTTTTAATAATTAAAAGATTACTACTACCAAGGCCTAACAGCCGGTTTTAGACGTAATTTTCATTACACATATAGCTACAAATAAATGGAGTTGAACGGGACATGTTGTCAGAATATAAGACAACCGTTGAATATCGAATGGGGGACTGGTATGGGGAGTGTAGTAGATAAAGACCACCAACGCGTTGGACTGGATGAATCACCAACCGACTGGCTCTACACAAAAGTGCCGAGAATGGAAACTCGTTAGGGAAGCCTACGTCCTACAGCGGGGGACGCATAGACTCGTACGGTGTTCAAAAACATCAAAAGCTTAAAATCTGTGTTTCAGTTATGTAAAGATGCGGACTAAGAATTATGTCATATAAGTATTCCCGTTCGCTATTCTAAACTCACATCACAGAAATGTAGTGTTTTGCGATGATGCTTAATGAAAATTTATATAGGATTCTAATATTAAACTGTGTAAATCTGATTTCTACTCATTTTAGTTTTTGTACACCGTAGCATAAAGTATATAAGAGTAATCATTTCACTAGATATTTTGCCTAGACCGTTTTCTATTGCTTTCTTCACATTATCTTCTAACAGATTCTTTTTCGTTTTGTTTGTAACGATGATACTTGTAATTTTTATGATTGAAACTCTATAAAAAAATATAGAGTTCCTAAGGCTTCTACGACCGCCGTTCACATAGTGGGGAACACTATTGGCCGAGCTGTTAGGCTGTGGTCTAGAGTCTATGCTGACAGACGTTTCTCCTCACCATCGGTCGTCATCATCAGTGTCGTTAACAATTGGCACGGTCAGCCAATCACCCCAGAGACGAGGTAGCCTCATAGTCTCTATCTCTCACAGGTAAAATAGCCCACGGCCTTACAGCCTGCCCAATAACGTTTTCAACCAGATACAAAAAATATTTACAACGGTTTTCACGGTCAAACGAATATTGTTATTACCTCTACAGCTGATTGTCATCGTTATATTATTAGGACTGCACATCGTTAAATATTAAATGTAATTCAGTTTTATGACATTCCTTTTCTGACACACTTCAAAGATTCGTTCTCAAGTCTTTTGTATGGTCAAGTAGAAAAATCTGAGGTAAAAGAAAAAACGCACATAATGTGCTATTTCATGGCAATGTGAAATCACCACCGACTAGTTCAAAACACCACAAAATCGACACGACTGAAAACATAGGGAACGCCTGTGGCCAGCAGCGAACACAAAGGGTTGGCTGGTGATATTCAGCACCACGGGTCGTCGTAATGTACAGTGGAAACAAAATACAGACACTAGTGACGTCACTAATTACCAGCTTTAATTAGTCACAAATAAAAATTTTAAATCAACAAGGTACTCTCATACAATAACTCAAGTTAAATTTGTTCATACGCAATAATAATTGTCAACTATTAGAGTTCCACACAAGTTATAACACACTAATCACTTTCCACTAATCCGCAATAATCACTTTATTTGCACTCTACAATATCACCAGGTGTAATTAACTTCTAAGCCGGACGCTGTAGCTTACATTGGTCCCGCAGAGGTTCCAGAATAATTTTCCACATGGCGGCGTGCCGGCATAATCTGAGTAGTTCCAAGTACTCGAACAGTCCAGAGGCTACTTTACTGCACGGCCTTGACCTTCTCGGTTAGCCGAGCATAGGGTAGAACAGGGGTCTCCAGACTTTTTCACTTGAGGGCCGAATTAAAAAGTCTTGGATGTCAGGCGGGCCAACAATATATATATTTAAAACTTATTTTTTTTAAGTTTACGAAATGATCAAGTTAATAAAATAGGTATTTAAATAAAAATTAGGCAGACTTATCTAAAGAAAACAAATTCATTTATTCAAAATTATGTAAATAAAAGTATGGAAAAAATAACATTCAAAGATTTCTTATGTATTATTTTTTGGCTTTCTTATGTACAGTACGTATGGGATGTGTGGAGTTGCTCCTGACATATAATGTCTGTCCATTTTGGGTCAGATTTTGATGCTCCTATGATTAGATGGATTTCAAGTGTTCGTCTGACAAGTCAGCTCTGATTCGTCTGACAAGTTAGTTTGTTTTATACTTATTTCTTGTTTAGTTATTTAGTAAAATGTTATAATATTTGAAGTATTTTGACGATCTATTTAAAAGCTGCATGCAAGATCGGCCGAGTTGCCGCGGGCCGTAGTTTGGAGACCCCTGGGGTAGAACGACGCTTTCGACTTTTCGAGAACGTTACGTAACTTTCGTAGCATATGCAACACGAAAACACTTTGATAACATATGGTTTAGTTATGTAATAAAGGAATCATCTAAGCATTATGACAACACTCCAACCATTCTAGCTTCATATAACAAAATTGTAGTATTTTGGAGTAACACTGAAATTATTTGTATTCAATTTCAACGCTTTTAGGAAATGTATGAATAGAGTTCAATTGTAATTCACAATTACAACGATTGTGAATCACATTCACTAAAGGGGGACGAACGTCTTCTTATCCCGGAGAATTTGATAACAGAACTTCGTATTCTGCAGAAAAGATTCAAATCTTGTTTGTCAAATAGCTGAGTCATAATTTTAAACACGACTTAGGCCTAATTCGTTTATGATGTACGACGCAAGCTGCGGTAAAGCGAGATAGAGGCTACAAAATACACGTTCGTGAACGTAAAACTTACGTAATCTGCTGTCACGTCAAAATGTAACTGGAGCAGTAATGCCATTGTTTAGTTCTTCTGTGTGTCTCCCTCTCAGAGGAAATATGTTGTTCTGCGCGTACGACAGCAGCCGACTTACACGATTCGAGTTCCTTGCATGCCACACGACGTCTTGAGTATTCGAAAACTTTATTCAGTTATAGAATGTCGGTGTCTTTTCTAATTAAATTGTCTGTTTTAGGATAACCGTGGTCGGACAGCCGTTTCTTTGAAAAATACCGGTTGTGCTTACGCGGTTGGCAACAACGACGAGCGACACAGTGTTAGTAAAAACTGCTGATTTTATAACGTCTCCCTTGTCAAGACATTACAAAAATCGGGAACCAGTTCAATTGTTACCGGTTAATTAAACTAGCTGCCGTTTTTAGTAAACTTTACTTACCAACAAATTATAACCAATTATATATCAGGAATTTGTCAAGAATTGCATAAATTTATTCACTCGCTGGGTGTTAGCAAAAACATGTCTTTATTGTCATATTTATATCTCATATTTTACTTTACTGTTAAAAGAAAGATTCTAATAAATTCTGCATTTAATATTTTTTTTAAATTTTACTTCTTACTCTTTTTATCTCCAAAGCATTCAGCTAGGTATTATTTCAAGTACCACGGATCCGGGTCTCAACTTTGCAATACTTTAATTTATCACAACTTCAACCAAATTATTTGAAGAATAGTTTGGTGTAAATTTTTGAACTACTTTACCTCTAAACATCGTAATGTTATTACTATATCGTTACAGAGATTACAAATATTCATATGTTAATCTTTAAGTTATCAAAAGCTCTTTACAGTTCTTTTGTTACTTTTTGTTGAAACAAATTATCACAAATGTTATGATTTAATATCACCTGAACAGAACATGAGTTCGCTGTGGGGGTCCGTGATGGTCTTCTTCCGTCGTCTTCTTGGGTGTGATACAATGTTCCTCTTGATGCTCCATTTGGTTGATTGTTTCCGAAAGGGTGGTCTAGTTCATGACGATTGGATTCTGGTACTAGAAGTTCATACGTTTGTTGTTGTTATTTTCTTCTTCTGGAGTCGGTTGTTCACATATTACATTTTAATAGTTCTTATTTTAGCAGCACTAAAATATGGTAAGGAACATATCTTACCACTTACTGTTTGTTAAGAGATGTGTCGGCTAAGACCTTTTTTTTTATTACAATTACCCATATTTCTTCACGCACTACATTACTATTTTATATTATTATTTCCCAACGCTACATTGGGTTAAATCAAAATAACTACTAACGTGATTGTATAGTATTTGAGCGGTATACACCTACGTGTAACTTGACCACACATTTCGACATCCTTACGTGTCGAAGTTTCTCCGGCGAATGGGGCATTGTTTAGCGGCGAGGGGTCTGTAAGCTGGCGCGGTTTTACGCGCTGAGAAAGTAGTTCGTTCCTTTAGTAGTATTAATTATTCATTAATTAACTATTAACATTTTATGCTATATTTTGGTTATGAGTTGGGAATTTCCCTTTTTTATTAGTACGTATTTTATTTAATTAACGGAATTATTATTTTTGCTTAATTATATCGTACTTTGCGTGTTCGTACTGGACAATTTGCATGTTGATACAGGAATCTAGGTACAGATAAGGGGTGGATAATACTCTTACTTGTTATAAGAACAAAAATTTAATTTGTGCTATTTAAACAATTCTTTAAATCGTCACAGCATCAGTATTTACTTTTCAAAGTATTTAAAAGTCATATCATTAAACAGCTGAAGAGTGTGGAGGCAATTTCTAAATTGGTTAGATTATTTGGAAGATACAGTGTTAGTAAAAACTGCTGAATTCGCTTCAGTAGTTACTTTTCAAAGGTTTTAAAAGTCCATATCTTTAAACAGCTGAAGAGTGTGGAGGCAATTTCTAAATTGGTTAGATTATTTGGAAGATACAGTGTTAGTAAAAACTGCTGATTTCGCTTGAGTATTTACTTTTCAAAGGTTTCAAAGTCGTATCGTTAAACGGTTGAAGAGCGTGGAGAGCTTATTTCTAAATTGGTTAGATTATTTGGAAGA
Source organism: Magicicada septendecula (assembly GCA_034769895.1). Taxonomy (NCBI): domain Eukaryota; kingdom Metazoa; phylum Arthropoda; class Insecta; order Hemiptera; family Cicadidae; genus Magicicada; species Magicicada septendecula. The sequence goes on along the minus strand of CM068368.1, from coordinate 79,756,252 downwards.
TACAGTGTTAGTAAAAACTGCTGATTTCGCTTGAGTACTTACTTTTCAAAGGTTTCAAAGTCGTATCGTTAAACGGTTGAAGAGCGTGGAGAGCTGATTTCTAAATTGGTTAGATAAATTTAGAAGAAAGTAAGTATACTTGGTCCAAAAATATTTAAATTAAATACCCTTCGCGATTCTCTGATCTGACTTTATAACACCGACGAAAAGATATCATTTTCTGCCGGGCTATTAGGCCATGGTCTACTGCTAACATTGCTTACAGACGTTGCGGCGGCCCCACCATTGGAGGCCATCTTCAGTGTAACAGAACGATCGAGTAATTTGCAAGGCGTTCGCCAATTGACCTCTGTACCTCAGTACGGGATGAATTGCCGATCACTTTGCCAATTACTCGATCGTTCTGTTACACTGAAGATGGCCTTAAGCAATGGTACCAGTAGACCACGGCCTACTAGCCTACAGAAAATAATATCAACAATGTTGAAGCCGGCCTCGAAAGCCTTAGGAATTCTTCACTTACGAAAAAACGTTTTGCCAGTATTGGATTGTGTTAAGCGTCGAGTGTGCTATATAATGATCGAATCAAATATTTGGATCAATAAAATTTTTTATTTTATTTGGTCGTACCAGTTAATGTAAGAAAAAGCGTCTCTAAAACCAACATATAGCTTATTTATGACTCCGCACGGTGTACTCAGAAGCTTATATATAACTCAACAAGTAACAAGTAGTGAAGCAGTGAAGATGTACTGAACGAATTTGAGAGAAAATCTTGAGAAAAATACATAGGCCAATAGGCAGTAAATTGAGAAGTTTAGAGAAGAAAAATAATGGAAGACCATTATGTTTCCCCAGAGAATATTACTCTAGTTATATAAAATTAAGTGACTTTTTAATCGACGGTTATTTTTAAAGGATTGGACCCTCCGACCTACAATTGTTTCTTCCTTGCAGGACCACGGTGGTAAAAAGTTAAAAGGCCACATCTGAAATAACAGGATTGAGGTGTTGGAAGTACTGGAACACACAACTGGAAGTTGGGTGTGATTACTGATGAGGTCTACTTCATCATGTCGAGGCGTCATATGTCCGATAAGGGGTGATAGTGATTTGAAATTGATGATAATCTGGTTCTCAAATTAGCGTAGATTTATTACCCTTTAAAACTATAATTATTTACAGTATTGGTACGTCAGTACCTATAAGATTGTGTTTAATGAATTGTTCTAATACTATAAAACAGGAATTTTACCATATGAAACAGTTATTAACATTCCCATTCAATAAGTACTTTGGATGTCGTATAACAGTCTGTAATTTTTCGTAACATTAATAGTTAACAACTTTGTCGAATTTTGTTGCTTCTCTGCTATATACACTTTTCCCTCGAACGAGGCCTTTCGGTTTCGCAACCATTATCAAGTTCTTCCTACAACAACATTAAAATACCTACTTCCCTTATATATATATATATATATATATATATATGTGTGTATACTAACCCTCCCACGCATCACCGGTTACATTCAACCAATAGGAGGCAGTACTTACCACCCAGTCCTTGTTAGCCCCGCCTCTTACTCAGTCAACCTGACCTCGTCACATACATTACAAATCTCCTACAGTTTTCTAGGATCGTTCGAGGGAAAAGTGTATACGCTATAGCAGAGAAGCAACAAAATTCGACAAAGTTGTTATGAAGACTGCTAACATAGAGAAAATAACTGATTAATAGTTAAGTCAAATGCGGTTCAGAGACTTTAAAATCTTCTTTGGGGCTAGAGTGCGATTATAAAAAGTCATTCGTCACGTAAGACGAGAATATAAATTGATTTGAACGTAAAATTATGTAGCAGCCTTGGAATATATAGGTCTGTATATTTATCATCACCACCATCGTCACAACACAGAATAGGCAAGGTGCTGCCTGTTCCGCCTTCGAAGATCCTCCAGCCACTTCTTTCTAGGATTACCCACACGCCTGTGTCCTATAGGTTCCTATTTCCAGACATATTTGATCAGTCTAGAATCTGGCAGTGTTTCAAGTGTTCTTCCCACCGTTGTATGTAATCTTTTAATTTTTCATTCAAGTTAAAAACTTGTAACTGTTCTCTTATGGCCTCAATCTTTATACGGTCGAGTTTAGAACACCTTTACCTCCTCTTAAGAACGCCATTTCCGAGGCCTGTATTTAACCCAGCTATAGGCTGGTGATACCCTATAATGGGAAATCAATTTAATTTACTCAGAACTTTCAAAGAACACTGCCGGACGAAAATAATGGTAAACGGCTACAACCCAAAACAGGACTAGCCTGTTTTTATTGTGGGCATTAACTGGGCGATGGAAACGCGACGCAAATGTGTCGCCCTTTTAAAAACCTATGAAACACTTAGGAAACAACTTCAAACCGCCAAGAGACTCTCGGAAACAAAAAAATAAATCACATACGAATATATTATACACTCAAATATATTGCAACTTACCGTCTGCGGCTTTCAGAAACAACGTCTTCACAAAGTTGACATGTTTCGGGACACTTGTCCCATCATCAGAACTTAAAATAATCGTGTATCATTTAAGTTGATACATTTGTCAATTAATTAAAATATTAAAATTCGACATGAAATAAATAATTTAAAACAATATAAATACGTAAATGTCTAAAAGCGAGCGCGAACGTTTAACGATGTACATCGTACGGAGATTGACGGCGCACTGAATTACGTTTTGCTCCCACCACGACAATATCGCAAAGCAGTGTCGTACAATACATTTGATTTGAAAAGCAGTTTATCATTTAAAACACGCGGCTTGGTATCAGTATTGTTATATGCTTTATAAATTTCATACTCTTAAAGAGCGTTCAAATATCGCCCTTTCTTACATATATGAAGGGGTATTAAATTAGTTTTAAAATTTGTGTAATTATGATTCTCGGAAATGAGGTGTTCTGCAAATTTTGACTTGATATTGTCCAAACTGTGAATGTGTGTAGGTGGCCTATGTTCTATAAATCGTTTTAAAAAACTACGTCCTGTCTGGCCCGTGTTCGACTTTACCTGGGCTTGGATCTTTTCCACAACGTCCAACGTCGTCAGAGGTCCACAGCTGGTGGATACGGGTTTAGCACGCCCGACGTACACTAGCTGGATTCTCACGTTGCTTCAACCTTGCTTCACTTTGCTGGTTGCGTCCTTAGAGGACATTTATCCTACTCGGAAGTACAAAGGAACAAATCGGAGGAAAAGAGAGACGGGTTACTAATCTGAATAGGATGCCAGATGGCAGGTTACCTAAGGAGGTTTGGCAATACAAGGCTGTTGAACAGCGAAGTATAGGAAGACCTAGAAAGCGTTGGTGAAGTGTATATATTCCTTTGGGACCGGAACAGGTCATTCGCCTAGTGCTTGGTAGAAGTAGAAGAAGGCAAGAAGAAGAAGAAGAAGAAGGAGAAGAAGGAGAAGAAGAAGAAGAAGAAGAAGAAGAAGGAGAAGGAGAAGGAGAAGGAGAAGGAGAAGGAGGAGGAGGAGGAGGAGGAGGAGGAGGAGGAGGAGGAGGAGGAGGAGGAGGAGGAGGAGAAGAAGAAGAAGAAGAAGAAGAAGAAGAAGAAGAAGAAGAAGAAGACAGTTTAAACCTGCAGTCCAGTGTTCAGTAATCCGGAACGATTCTTTGAATAAAAACTACAGTAGTTATAAATAATTACGGCAGTTGTTACTGCATTATACAAGATAACATTAGCACCGCGATAATCATAGATGACAGAGAAGAATCTATCCCGTTTGAAATAAACCAAGGCGTAAGACAAGGTTGTTGTCTATCACCATTACTTTTTAACCTATAATTAGATGATCTCTTCAAAAGATGGAAAGAACAATCCCCTGATGGTATTAAAATCCACTGAAATAAAAGCTTGAAAACCATTCTCTTCTCTATGACCAAGCTATATTTGCCACTTTAGAAGACGATCTCCAGCGAGCAATATGTATCTTACATAAAACAGGAAATATGTACACTACTGTGTGGTTCAAGAAACTTGGGTCATAAAGAAAAAAGATGAACAGAAGACACAAACAGCAGAAATGAGATTTCCGAGATCAGTTAAAAGATGCAATAGACGAGATCATATAAGAAATGAACAGATAAGAAGTGATTTAGATATTTTTGCAGTCAATGAAAGGATTAAAGAATACAGAAGAAAATGGATTCAACACATAAATAGAATGGAAGAAAGTAGAATACCGAAGAATGGTCAAAGATTACAACCCTAGAGGCAGAAGAAAAATTGGTAGATCTAAGAAAAGGTGGACTGTGGAATTGGAACAGGAGGCTAAAGTCTAAAACCGTTAAGAAGAAGATGATGAAGATAACATTAGCTTTTATATATTCTACATACGCTATATTTACAGAAATTCATTGTATCTTTTATAATGCATTATCCATAAAAATTATTATGGATGCATTGGTATATTCATATTGGCATCGTTATAAGTCTGATTATAAAACACGTGCAACAGCATTGCATGTTAATTTCATATAAAAGAGCTTCAAAGTGTCATGTCGATACACGCGTCTCGGTTATTCAAGAAACCTGCTAATGCGAAACGAATTACGTAAAACCTGTGCAGAAAGAGCTTTCAGCGTTTCGTTATGCTATCATGCAGCCGATACACTTTTAATAATGTACTAAAATCTGTGAGAGCGGGCGCGTACGCGCGTTTCTGTCATTACACAACTCATCAGGTTGAGCTAAAAGAAAGTGGAGTATGAAGAATCTGTGACGTCACAGAGACGAAAGCGGCGGTAACCCAGATTTCGTCGAGTCAAGGTCGTATCTCGTACACTACTGGCCTTCATTTAGTTTTTATTTTAATTTCTTTAGAGACTTCATGTGGATGCAAAGTGGATTCTCAGTTTGAAAGCAACTAACGTTATTAACTTTACTGAAATCACTTTGTAGCTCGCGGTCTGTTAGTCACAGAACGGGTGTTAGACCCGTCTCTTCACGCTAAACAGAGTCTTGAGTAATAATGAACATTTTTTTTATTGTTTATTTATCAGGTCGCTGCAACAGCATCGGTCATTAGCGACCCACAGAAATTATAATAATGAGTTTATATATCATACACTCGCAAATAAAACATATTATGGATTAAAAAAACCACCTGGCATCTAGCTTCATCTCAAGAAGTACGAAATGCAAAATTTACGAAACACTTACGAGGCCAGTGCTGACATACGCTTCAGAAGCCTGGACAATGACAAGAAATAGCGACAGACTTCTAGGTTGCTGTGGAAGACGGATTCTAAGAACAATATTTAGAGAAGTACAAGACAATGAATGTGGCGCAGGGGCTATAAGTATGAACTACTCGTATACCATTTTTACAAGGAGCCGGATATTGTCAGGATAATCAAAATATACAGGCTATGGTGGGTTGGACACGTAGAGAGAATGGAGGAAGGACAGCCTAAGAAACATATTTTCTACCAAAAACCAATGGGTAGTAGAAAAGGATGAAGACCCCGAAGTAGGTTCAAAGACCAGATAGAGGAGGACCTCAGAAAGCTGAACATAAGAAAGTGGAAAGCCAGGGCACGCAATAGGGAAGAATGGAATCGACTCTTGGAGCAGACCAAGACCCACCGAGGGTTGTAGAGCCATGACTGATGATGGCTGATAATATATCATAAAGGATGCTTAGACAGATGCAATAAAATTAAATATTAAACTACAAGTTGTTAAGTAAAGATGAAGTCAGAAACAATATACTCAGGAACTAGTATGAATTAAAAACTACATTAGATATTAGATTAAACGTAGCAATTAGATAATATTAAAATAAAAAATAAAGTGGTAAATATTGCTCTAATCAACACAAGTTGTATAAATACATAACATAGAAATATATAATTATTAATTAATAACCTATATAAGTGTATATTGTTGTTTCACTTACACTCTCACGGAGGAGTTGCCGAGATGACGTAGCGGAAGCAATGGTTGCAAGAAATTTAGAAGAACTTACATGCTACGATAGGTTACAATGGAAGTTGGGGACGGAGAAATGGCGACAGCTGTAAAGATCCGTTATATATATATATATAAGTATTTAAAATTTATAATTATATTACCTCAAGATGTTCTTTTCCTATTTGGAACATGTTTCGAGAGTTCTTGTTCTCTCATCTTCAGGATCGCGAAGGCTGAAGATGAGAGAACAGGAACTCTCGAAACATATTCCAAATAAGGAGAAGAACATCTTGAGGTAATATAATTATAAATTTTAAATACTTTATATATATCAAGAAACGAACTGTAGCAGAAAGTGATTGAATATATATAAGTGTATATTATTAATAAGTGTAATATATAATAATATATGTAACAGCAAATTAATAAATTTTTGTTATTGTTTTTGTTGTTAACGTATTTTCCATTAATTAAATGCTAATAAGTTGAATTATATTTTCTTTTAAATGTCTATTAATGAATATAGGCTCACAGTTAGTTCTCGGTAATTCGTAACTAGCAACTGGACAAACTGTGGATTATTTTTTTGTTTACCTTTCGCCCCTTTTATGAAGTAAAACCTCTTTAAGTAGAAATTTAATAAATACTTAATTCGAAGTGTTTGAGAGGTAGTTTAAAACTTTCTACAACCATTTCACCCACCAATCTGCCTAAACTTTAGGACAGCCGTATTTTCGATAAAATGACAAGGAAGTAACTACATAGCGTGTAGTTTCCTACATTACATGCTGTAATTTCCCAAACAGTAAAACATTTTATAATACATAGTATTAAACACGTAAGCAAAACATTGTTGATTATGGTCCAAGTCACGTTTTTGATAATAAATTACCTTATTTCAAATCCGTCCTGTGACTTCGTTGCGTTGTTTTTGTTGTTACGCGTTTCGGGAACTATGTCCCATCATCAGACGTATCACTCGGGAAGAGGTCGTCAAATATTAAAATTCATAAAGTACATTATTTAAACACACGTGTAGGACTCGGTGCGCATGCGCACCGTGTAACGTTCGGTCGGATACTCACTACTGAGTCCGACACGTGTGTTTAAATAATGTACTTTTATGAATTTGAATATTTGACGATCTCTTCCCGAGTGATACGTCTGATGATGGGACATAGTTCCCGAAACGCGTAACAACAAAAACAACGCAACGAAGTCACAGGACGGATTTGAAATAAGGTAATTTATTACGTAAGCAAACGTTACAAAAACGTTTTGTGAAAGGTTTTGTTAGTAATTAATAAAGACGTCACAATGAATGTATGTGATGTTGCTCCAATATAATACCGCATCACAGGGGATCATACCAATCAGCTGTATGTACAGTCTTATTAGCTTTTACAAAATGATATTTAAAAGAATTAATTTAATTTTAATTTTTAATATTTATTATGTATTAATAATCCTTTTTATATATTGATTTTTAGGGAGAAAAACAAGAAACGAAACTCAAATAAAGTTCTATAAGGTTATGCCAGTCCCTACTCTTTTCTACGGTTCCGAAACATGGGTGTTATCTAAAAAAGATACAAGTCATACACATGTTGTGGAGGTGAATTTCTTGAGATACATAAAGGGATGTACACGAAACGATAGAATTAGAAACGATGTGATAAGACATGAATTGAGTATATTCTCTGTTAATGCAAGAGTCGAGGAACGTAACCTGAGATGGATTGAACATATATAGGTAGAATGGAAGCGAAAAGGGTACCTCATCAAGTTTTACAATGTGCGCCTAAAGGGAAAAGAGATGTGGTGAGACCACGCAAAAGATGGCTTGAAAATAGGACCGAAACAGTTGATGTCGCCTAATCCTGTAATGAGAAGAAGAAGAAGAAGAAGAAGAAGAAGAAGAAGAAGAAGAAGAAGAAGAAGAAGATAAACTACAAATAAACATTTCCAGAATTCAAATTTTCTGCGTTACTGGCCCGAGTTCAACGATGTTTACACTACTGCGTTGGATTGTACCGTATTCTGCATAAACACTTTTCAATGAAGGATCATGAATTATCAATTTGCCAGATACTGACAGCGATTTAAGGAAGGAAGCAATGTAAATTCTTTGAGACGGGGACCTTCAAACAATGATTTTTTCTTGATATTACTGTCGCACAGAGGTAAAGGCAGTGCGTGATTTGAATGTAATGTCTGGCATTATTTAAATGATTGTTTTTATCTACAACTGGCTATTTTGATCTTTGAATTCAGCCAGTCGCAGTACACAAAATAATAATTTTGTAATAATAAAAGTATATAATACAATAAATTCTGACTATTAATAATGTCGATCTAAAATTCATTATTGAAGCGATTCGTTTTGCAATTTTTTTGTTAAAATTAAGTCGTGGGAGTATAAAAATTGTTTTTTTAGAATTTAATTGTCTCATCTCTCCGCAGTACTATCTCTTCTTATCTATCTCTCCTTAAGCTATAACATGTTGTTTCTCTGTAAACTTTAATGCTCCAATTTAATGCTTCACATCTTTAGGGACTTTAATGCCTCATGGTGACGGAGACTTTAATGTCTCACTATTTAGGAGGTTACGCCTCATCTGTCTGTAGAATTTTGTGCAGCTTTACAACAGAATTTTGAGGGTAAGCTTCTATGAGTTTGAAATCTTACGTGTAACTCGTTGTTTCCGTGCAACTCTATGGGACGCAATGATTGTTACCTGGGGAAAAGTTATTTTTCTTGACGGAGGAAACATAAGGCCATCATGTCCAAAAAGTTTAAATAACTGTAAAATATTGTGTCTGACAAATTTTGTCTGTCTAAATTTTGTGTCCTGACAAATTTGAATTCAATAAAAACAATGTAATGGATTCAGTTATCAATTTTTCCGTTATGTTGCGTCTATGTATCATGTCAAATTAAAAAAAAAAAAGTTTCATATGTGAAGTTCTGCTTTTTTCTGGGCTGCATATGGAATTTAATATCATGTACAAATAGATATATTATGTATTGATACATAATACACTTACTGACTATACCGTAACGTAATGGGAAATTTCCAAACTGGCGTGATTGTGATGACATTGTAATTACACAGTTTTTTGTGCCTCTACACTGATGGAATCCAAAAACCCATATATGGGCTAATTGCGTTCGCACGTTCTGAAGGCTCATAGGTTCTTCACATGTACCACGCTGCCAAGCGTGCCGCGTTAGTCAATAAATTGATTTCGTGTGAGCCATATCTCATTAAGACTATGCTAAGTATCAACTCTTCCGACTGGTGTTTCGTTTCGTCTTTCAAAATAAACTCTTCCGTCGGAAGTTATTGAATATTTTTAATTTAACCTATTTTTAAGGTGAGCAGCTTTAATTATTTGGGAAATTGTATTGCCTATGATAAGAATTATGATATTGATGTTAAGTTAGGTAAGTTCCAGACGATCTGTGGGACAATCAACCGTATTTTTAGAAACAAGGTACGTCGAGATACAAAATTAAAGTTCTACAAAGTTATGGTGGTCCCTGTGCTGTCCTATGGGTGTGAATTATGGACAGCAACCGAGTAACAAGACAGTAAAATACAGGCCTCGGAAATGGCGTTCTTGAGAGGAGTTAAAAGGTGTCCTAAACTTCACTGAAAGAACACTTAGAAAGAATGTCATATTCCATACTGGTCAATAAAGTCTGGAAATACAAAACCTATAGGACACAGGTGTGTGGGTAGACCCAAGAAGAGATGGCTGGAGGACTTTTGAAGGCGCAACAGGCAGCACCTTGGCTATGCCATGGTGTGAAGATGATGATGAACTATTTTTACAGTAAGTTTTAAAATAAACGTAGGAATAAGGTCATTCTATATCCTGTATAATACGATCGTTTGCATATGTACACACCCAGTCAGATGCCGGCTGGACACTTCTTTTCAATTATGACAGGACGTTGAAAATGTTACTTCAAAGGTTTGTTAATGATGTCAAAATGATGACTGTATTAGTGTTCATATAGAAACTAAAATTCTTTTCAAAATACACTTAAGAAATTCCATTCTCTTGTACCCTATATGGAAATACATCCAGCGTGCATGCGAGTGTGTGTGTGTCTACGCTTGAGTACGCTTTACTACTACTGTAGCAACGAAAACGAATTCGTCGGCGCAGAATCCGCGTCTGTATCTGAAAGTGAAAAACAAGACTAGTCGTTCAGTAACACCTGTGTGTGTGTGTGTGTGTGTGTGTGTGTGTGTGAGCCAAATCAAGGTCTCGGCTGAACCACAACTTTCATATTGGTACAATGCACTTGACTTGCCGTTCCTTAAGGATGAATTATTGTTTTAACAAGTAGTTTAGTCTGTGAGACATAAATTAATTTCTGAAGTATCCTCTGTGAAGAGGTTAATGGTCTCTAGAAGTACAACCAGTGTGAAGTGAAACAGTCAACCAACCAATTGAAACGAAGGCGCTTCACGATCGAGTGATCGTGACCTTACGCACATGATTTTGGTGTTGATAATCATCCTTAGGAATATGGTTGTAGGCCTACATCATACTGTACTAATTCATATTTTTTAAACGGCTTGTTGAATTTACTATTTAACAATGCAGATTTTTACGATAATTAATTGGCTGACAAAATAACACGAACTACTAAATTATTAAAGGTTTACACATATAAGGGTGTACAGTAGGTTATTTCCTACATAACATGTATGGAATCTCATCACATTACAAGTCATATAACGGTTACTAATGTCTAACCCGTTTTGACGTTGCAAACAGGGGCGTATTTACGGGGGGGGGGGGACGATCGGGACTGCTCCTCGCCCAGAGGGTCGAAAAAAGTTGACGAATTTTGTTAATCTTTTAATTTTTATCTTATTTTATTATTTTTTTTCTGTGGACGCTAATATATTAGTGACTATTTTAGAATAACCAAACAGATTTGAAATATTAAATATACCAAGATCAATTCACTCAATAAGTATCTTCTAAGCAACGTTTCAATAACGCGTATTTTTATTGAGTTATTACAATTTACTATAATGGGATTTATTTCACAACGTTATCACACGTATTCCAACCACTTTAAAGATAGCAACGTTGCTCTGCGAGTGTGTTAGGCCTCTGTAATTTCGCCCCATCATCAAGTTCGTCAGCAAGCATTCAAGTCCGTCTTATCCTTCCTTTTCCTCTCTTATTTGCAAAGTTTCCTTATATTATTATTAATTTCTCACAACACTCCATTTTCAAGATTTCACTAGTTCGATTTGCTGCCCTCTTTCTAATAGCTCCAACTAGTTTCCACTTGTCATTTATTCATCTTTATCCATCTCTTTTTGTTATTTTCTCGTTCCAGTTAATCTTTCATATTGTCTGCCGGAACAATAATTTAGAAGCTATTCAATTGTTTTGTTTCTTTGTTCTTGACGGCCCATTATTTAGGAAACATAACATCAGAGTTGTAATTATCTTCACCGATGGCCTGAACAGAATTCAATTTCATTTGAATTTGACATTCATAAGGAAAACCCGTATACGAAGGTCCTAAGTGGAGACGTAAGAACTGGAGGCAATAATGAAGTAAGCATTACCTTATTCTATCAAGAAATGAAGTAAACTAAACGCGGAATTGACACGTCGCACGGACGGTGAATATTATAGGTAGCAGTGGTACAGTGGTAAATCACTGATAAGAAAGAGATCTCAAGGCCAGCCAGTAAGCCATCTCTCTGTAATTTAGATTCAGTAGACAGTGTTTTTTTTTTTTAAATAGGGAAGACAAAGGAGAAGAAGTAGACGAACATGAAGAAGCCATCTGTAATCCTCTACTAACGTTTTAATTAGAAAAGGAAACACGTTTTATTGACACGAATCCAGTGTCGGAGGTAACCGGTTGGAAAAACCAACTCAATTACTGGTAATTTAAACAGTTTTTGTAATACAAAAAGAAAAAAAAAGCAGGTACATTTATTTTGTCGCAGTAGTTTCGTAAGCGAGTAAATTGTTTGAAAGTAAAGCACGTGTCACAATGAGACGTTGTAAACAAAACGAAAGTGTATCAAGGTTCGGCTGTGGACATCGGTCACACAGTATATACTACAAATCGTAAATAATATAGTGTAAGCCTGTGCTCATACACACGATACGTTACACAAATTCATACAGTGCTAACGATTTACTGTAACCCGGCCTCTCTCTTTGTGATCCGACCTTCGTTACATTGTTCTGTACCCGCGTGATGTAAGATTCTCACGTACGCTTCTGTACACAATGGTAATCCTTCTTTATTCAGAATCGTACGCCGCTCGGCCGGTTGCGCAACGCCTGTTGAGAAACGTCTGCCGCTGCACACAATGTCAAATCCCGCCTCATTATGTTGGAAAACGTGAAAATATTGATTTTGTATCGGTCTGAGTAGATCACAGTTCCCAAAGTAGGCTTTCCATCCTTCAGTGAGCGTTGGAAGGATCTATCTTATTGAGGAGCAGGTGCGTAATAAGGCGTTAAAAATGTTTAGTTCATCAAATACTTCTTCTTCTTCTTCTTTGCAAGTATAAGGCTCATACGTCGTCCGTCGCTACAACTGATCTCTCCATACATCGGTCGTCCCAGGTTTCTTCTACATTTAGAAATATATTTTGCACTTGAGTGTCGTATTCTTGATGGGTCCATACGTTCTACGTGACCAAACCAATTCTGTCTGCTTTCCATCACTACGCCATTCACTGGTCGGACAGCTAACTCATGACTCAGGTGTCCTCATTCCTTTTCCTTTCTAACCTGGTATACCCGGCTACTGATCTAATGATGAGGAAAGGGGAGCGGGAGAAGTATCAATCAAACTCGTTAAAAGCCCTGGGTCCATCTGTCTACGGATGGTAGCACCCAGTTATAGGGCCCCGGTCTCGAAGGCGCAGAGGGGAATTCCCAACGGAGAAAGTGGAAGAGCCTAGGAGGTACGCTCCGAATGAAAAGCAGCGCAGGTCCGGAGGCTCGAAGGTGGCAGCTCCACCACTGGATTTTCCTGAAATCGGGTTGGTAGCTCATTCAGGGAGACTTAAGTACCTTCAGTCGTCTAAAAAGGAAAAGCCGGAGTCTGAGAATTTTTCGTAGCTTTAAGACTAAACATTATAAACTAGCTAAGTGGTGTTTAAGTGGTCACCTAAATATTTTCAACTATATTATTTAGATAAAATGAGAAATAACTTTTATGAGGTAACTTTTGATATGAACAAAAAGCTTGGGAAGCAATAGTGTAGGTACAACATTAAAAATTGATGCTAAATATAAAGGGAATATACTGTTAATTCCAGTCTTTAAGAAGAATTTGTTGCCAGTTATCTTATATTGATAGTTTACAATCTATTATAAAGAATATTAAAGAAATTTGCTGGTGAAATTGTCTTCAGTGCAGTTTTTGTGATCTTCAATGATTGTTGGTGTGCGACTGACTATTTTGTGGTCCTGGTTAATTGTAGAGTGTGATTATCTGTGAAATCGAATAGGAGGTGGGGAATACATCGTCCAGCTTGATATCGTTGTTTCGTCAGGGAAGAAGATTTTAAATTCACTTGGAAGAGGCAGTAAACTGATCGATCTGTAGGAGGCTGGTAGTTGAGGTGGTTGTTTTCGAGAATTATTGTTATCTGGGGGCGTGTTTCCTTAGTTTCCTTAGCAGAAAGTAAGTATTCCGTCGTATATAACAGTTAATAGAGTATCTGTTTTTTGAGGTAGATAAAAATCCATGTGTGAGAATAATGTTACGTTTCTTTTACTTTCGTCTGGTCAAACAATTATATTGTCATTATTAGTTGATGTCTGTCAAACAGGAGACACCTTCTGAAAGCTGGATAAGGAAGCAAGCGATGTTGGATTGCGTGCAAACGAAGGAAAGAAATAAAAATTCAAGGAAGAAATAGGGGTAGACAGGTACTCCGGTAACACAATTTAAAGTTTATTATATTTCGTGATTTAATCATAATACCTTGTTTAACTAATCGAGAAGGTAGAAAGACGAAAAGGAAGAGGTATGCGAAAACGCAGGGAACAGCACACACATTGCCCTTAAATAAATATGTAGAGGTGAATTAGTAAGCCGAAAAATAAGTTTACTCTTTATAAAACCTTCGGGAGCACGGGAAACAGGGTTATATAAACTTCGATCCACAGTTTGCAGCAATATGTGACCCGCTGCTTGGGCAGTCTTATTGTCGCTACGTATGCGATGAATTCCTATTGCTCTCAGTCTGAGACTACTCAGCTCAAACCCACAAGAAGAATCTACAGTTACTCGTCGCCCGATAATTACGCTCGCTCTCACAGTCAATTTTACCATTCGTAACTCCCTTGACGTCCGTTCTTTGAATGTTACCATTAGAACCCTATCCCGGAAATTCTATAGAAATTCGTAACCGCTTCCCGTCGTTTCGTGCATCTCTTCTTCTTCTTCTTCTTCTTCTTCTTCTTCTTCTTCTTCTTCTTCTTCTTCTTCTTCTTTTTCTGTGTCATTGTGTTGTGCCAAACAGTCACGGACCACAGATCTTTAGCAAACCGCCGGAACATGGACTTCGTAAGAAAAATGTCAGCAACAGGAATGTGTTGCGCAAATACTTTGTCAACATGTGGTAACTGAGGAAAAAGCAGAGAATTGTACGTAGTTAACGAAGAAGTTCTTCCCCCTTTCAATATTTTGACGTTTCGATGTGTCGCTAATTTCTAATTTATCTTGAAACACGTGAAACTATTTGCAAAATTTTTAAATATGTGTCTTCCGTATATACCGATGAACCTGAGGACGGACCACAGACAGTCTGAAGCATATGTCGTGTTTGAATAAATAAATGAATAATTATACATTTGTGATTCTGATCGCCTGTTGGCAATTTTATAATAATAAATTAATTTTTACTTTATAAATAATTCTAAAGCACTTTTCGTTTGTTCGTTTAAGAAGTTTTACAAAGTGTGTTTTGTGTTATTTATACTGGTCTTTGATGGTCCACTTTTCGAACTATCGTGGGAAGTGTTAGGTGGGCGAGGTGGCAATACCCTACCTTGCGAGGGTACGCCATCAGTTTCTGCCTGTGTAAAAACTATATTGTGAAGAAGTAGTATTATGGTACTTTAAGTATATTGCGACTTGGAGGGACGAAACAGAGATCCTGTATTTGTTGGTTTCAGCAGCTGAGGCCGAGTATCACCCAACCCTCCTCATGACTGTACATCAATAGTGCCGCAAGCCGAGGTCAGCTCCATGCACTTGTGCGAATAAAGAAGAAACGAATAAGTGTCCATTATATCTAATGTATAGATGTTAGATAGATAATATTATCATTGCTTCCGGCACTGATCAAGTTTCAGTACCTTGATTCACTAATCGAGAAGGAAAGAAAACTAGAAGTAATAGAAGCTACGGATGGTAGCACCTAGTAATAGGGCCCCGGCCTAGGGTGACAAGTGACAATAGTCGACGGTCTCAAAGGCAGAAGGGAGGTGAGAAATTCCCAGCGGCGGAGAGAGACTAAAGCTGTAGCAATCGTTACAACACCAGTAAAACGCAAGTATTTGTTAGATGATGAAATTGTGAAGAGATAATGGGTGTCAGCTATATAGGGTATAGTACAGTACTCTGTGGGCAGTGATTTAAGGAAACTGAGGTGTCGCGGTCGTAGAGGGTCAGTAACTGTCAAACTGACCACTGACTGAATTGTCGGTTTAATGCAAATGAAGATACATTTTATTATTATTCCGGCTGTACAATGTTTCTACATTTTCCGGAACCAAAGATTACAGAAATGATTGAATTCTCAGCTTCCACTGCTGCTTGTCCATCCAAAGATCTTCATCAATTTCTCGTTTCCTCAATACAGTCTGAATTTCTTCTGTCCAGGTGATCGGTGGTCTTTCTCTTTTCCTTTTCCCTGGTGGGGTCCATTCCATAACTCTCCTTGGCAATCTTTCCTGTGTCATTCTTTTTATGTGTCCATACCATTGTAATTTTTTCGTTTGAATAAAATCAACAATTGAATTTTTCACATTCATTCTGTCCTTAACTTCATTTCTAATGTCTCACGTCTCGATACTCTTTCAGAATGTCTCCAAAAGTCCATCTCTGCTGTCATAAATTTTGTTCTTGTGTAGTCCAAACTTCTGAGCCGTAAGTCATGATACTTCTAACGATGGTTTTAAATATTTTGGTTTTAGTTTCTGCTGTAATTTTCTTATCCCAGACGATTCCATTTAATGTAGATATAGCCATCTTTCTCAAATTAATTCTGGATTGTATTTCTTTGTCTTGCTTCCCACTGGCCGTAATTTTCACCCCTAAATACTTGTATTCCTCTGTATATGAAATCTTCCCCATGCAAATGAAGATACGTAACGTGTAATAATAAACATTGTACATCGTAGAGAAGTTCTCGGATGTGTAATGTATAATTTCGAGCGAGAGAAACCACAAAATATCATGAACACGATGAAGCGCGAGACCGGAAACACTACTCTGTAAGCAAAGGTGTGTCCACAAACGCCAAAGGTAACGTGGATCGCTTAAAAACGTTGGAACCACGTGAGAGAAAGCGTCCTTTGTGTTCTCTGCATCGCGGTGGGAATGCGCCTACATTGTTTCGTTCAACGCGGGCGACTAAATTTATGCGTTACAACACATAACGTTGACTTATTGTAATGAAAATAGCATCAATGAAGCAGGCGATCACCACTATTTTTAAACGCTTTACTTCAGTGGCCGTCCTATTACTGCCGACATAAACATACAAATACTAATTATACTCGTCCGTTCGATAACGCCGCAACACGTGTTGATACCCACTACAACAGCTGATATATGTGGCTTGTGATGCTTCCGCTAGTACTGCACATGTGGGTCAGAGGCTGGTGTAACGATTTGTACCGCTGAATTAGCGTTATGTAACTTACACAACACACTATGTAGTGTTACGTACAATCTCCGTTTTCGAAACAACGCTAACACTTTTTTAACGATTATTACTTAAGATGTTTTCAGTTTTTATCAGAGTCTCCACATACTAACTACACATCGGCTCTTATAGTCTGTATCGACATGTGTTGTCACCTGTCCGAACGGAACGGTATAATTAGTATTTTTATGTTTATAATGGTGTCAGTAACCATAATAGTGGCAAAACCTATACATCTGTAGGTATACATCCTGTACAACCAGGGGCGTATTTACGGGAGGGACGAACGGGACAGGAACCCCCCCACTCGAGGGTCGAAAAAGTTGACGAATTTTGTTAATCTCTTAATTTTTAGGCTCTTTTATTTTCTTGGGTTACTTGGATGCAAAACAGACACACAAAGCACAAAAGAAATTCGATCTACCTGGTGTTTACAAACTAAATTTGCTCGGATTGCAACAAATTCTACATAGGCCAGACAGGACGTAGCTTCAATCAAACATACATTGAACACACAAAGGCACTACACTCCACTACCGAATCCACCTTTGCAAACCACCTCATTGAAGCAAACCACACATACAAAAACATCGACAAAACATGGATATTCTACACGTACACACAAAAGGCCGAAAACTAGACACTGTTGAACAATTGGAAATATACAAACATACAATAACACATAAAAACGACATCCTAAACGAATAGAGACAATTCAAATCACACGCATTATTCGAACATATCACACCCCACACTCACAACATCGATCCTTCAAAAGTCGACACCATCGCCAAGAACAAGACGGACAGCGCTCCCAGTGGCAGCGTCTGACGAAGCTTATAATAAGCGAAAACTGGTTCAGGCTACAAGGTAAAACTTTTACGTTTTTACCCATAAAAAACTTTGTGTTCCGAGTCGGTAGTGATTTAATTATATCTTTTTTTTTCAGTTGCGTTTCTCAGATAATAACTCTTTTCAATTATAAAACAGAATTTGCGTAAACGTTTGAAATATGTAATATAGGAAAATCAATTCAGTCAGTATCTTCTATACGATGTCACGGTAACGCGTACTTTTATTGTGTTATTATCGTTTACTTTAATGGGATTGTTTTCAGGATGTTTTCACACGTTTTTCAGCCACTTTAAAGACAGTACTGTTGATTAGTCTTAGCTTGTTTTTCTTTTGTATGGAGCCGACTCGACCGGACCCGGAACCTCCCCAAGGCCAAATTCTAGATACGCCACTGTGTACATCTACACGTGTTCTTGTGGCGTGCAATTAGTAATGGGGTGTCTTGGGGAAGTTCTGAAATACAAATTTTCGTGTGTTCAGATAATTTCAAATCGGCCGACATCAACTCTTACCGGAGGAGACGAATTTGGGCACGGAATCATTGCGTATTTACGAACTTTAGCTTTTATTACTTACTTCTTCCTACAGGCGTCCAGCTTCAACTGTAGCCGATAGCCCGTTTAGCTTTTATTAATTACGAAAATATAAATGGGGAGAATTACGCTTGAACAACTGTGTGCGCTCCAACACTTTGGAGTCGCAGAACGAGTAACGCAAGACGTAAAAAATCAAAGGAGTTGGCGGATAAACGCTGTAATTGTAATATGCCGTGAATAACAATTTAATATGTAAGAGCAAAATTTCAAGAGAAACGAAAATTAAGATATTTAAGGCCACTTTGAAATTACGTAGATCGTGACACGGGGAATTTGAGAGGGACCCAGAAAAATAGACTTAACGTTGTGAAAATAAAGTGTATGACAAGAGTCTTGGGGTGTTTCAAAGAAGGACAGAAGAATAAATACTGACATAAGAAGGAAATTAAAGACAGGCCTACAACCTACCCTGAATTTCGTAGAAGAAAGACATTTGAATTGGTGGGGGCCACTTACAAAGTTTATTAGAAGACGTCAGAACTGTGGTAAACAAAAATTGCAAAGAACAGAAAATGAGAAATTCCTAGTCAGACGTGGAGCCAAGTGATAGCTACAGTTTTAGAAAAAGAATGGGATAGTATGGTGAAAACCGAAGAAGTCACAGAAAAGAGTGTAAGTGTTTTTAGAAGTTTGAAATCCACTGTAAATTTAACGTAATGAATTGTAAAAGTAACGTAATGTAATCCAAATTTAGTGTATTGTAATCTGAAAATAATGTATAGTAATTTTTTTTAATACCCTTCTAAAAGGACCAGGCAGGTGGTTAGGCTGTCTGGTAACGCAGTACTTTTTAAAAAACCCATCGTTGTCTACCATCCCTCAGGCCGGAACCGCTTTCGTATTACTTGGACGTCGATGCTTAGTTCAACGAGCTACTATCTCTCACTGGGCCGCTTTCTTTTTACCACCACGGGTCGGTAAAATGCCCTTCGTCTTTCTCACGACGTAGGACGCACTTTATGTACACTGCTATTGGAGTCTAGAGGCTAGAGATACTTACGAATCTATGAATGGTCTGTCAGGAACTCCGTGAAAAAAAGTTTACCTCTGTATGGTTGCGCTTCATCCACGGTCGTAAGTTCCCGACGAGTCTAGTCGTCCAGCGTCTAGCGACTCTGCCAAGATCTCCATTGTGCGTGTACATAAATTTGCGCTCCTGTGCCAAAAGATCTATCGGGATGACACTGGCAGTCACCAGAACTGCTAGCTCCAACACGGTTCCATTGCGATTATCCATGTTCCTCCCCGCTGGACAGAAGCCATGCTCGTACGGTACTTGCGCACCAAAGTAACATCGGCCCAAACCTCCGCGCCCTATAGCGTGATAGACTGCACTGAGAGCATCAGTAGCCTTATTTTACTCGGCAAAGGCCCACCAGTGTTGGCCATCAGGCTACTAAGGGAAGTAGTCACCACAGGCACCTTATTACACGCTTTTTGGATATGGTCCCAGAAGGTGAGTTTACAGTCGAGCGTTACCCCTAAGTCATTTTTCTTTTTAATTTTGTTTATTTTAAATTTCTGGTTGATATTTATGTTTTTTAATAATTTTTTGACTATACAATTTTATGAACGTTTATGCTTACTGTCTTTTAGGACATGGTGGGATACTTTTTAGTCGCAATAAGGCAATCACGGGTTGGTAGCGATAGAGAAGAATGCGACATCAAATTTGGATTATAGATGGAGAATATTTAGGAGAGAAAATTCCATTGTCTAATTACTAAATAATAAATATCTGAAGTACTGTGTTATGCAGTGACCTAATCTGTTAGCTGTTATTACTGAATATTAATTACTCGACAATCCTTTGTTTATTCCTATATATTGTATTTAACTGTGATATAAATTGAAAACACAAGTGAGTGTCGTTGAACGCGGTAGCACAGCACGATTACGATCACGCTACGATTATTATTAGCAGGCGACAAGTGTTCGAGGACAGTAACGACGTCTGATCTATTTAATGGTATTGGTAGATGGTCTATTTAATGGTATTTTATGGTCTATGGTAGACGTTTGGTCTACTGCGGTATGTAGATTTTGTACGGAGAAAGAACGTTTACAATATTTAGATTTTATGAGGAAAGTTATCACTTCAGATTGTGCTAGCGAATTAGTGAAAAACCTGTAAGTGAAAAGTTCTGGCTGCCTCTACAAATTAATAAACAATTTCAGATTATTAGATTACCGAGACTGATAATGATAATGATAATGATGAAGGTTGATAACTAAAAATTAATCTTTTTGGTCTTAAAGGTAGACAACTTAAAGCCTTAATTATTAAGGCTTCACCGCGTGGTGAAGTGCCACATCCTACAAGAGGTGACCCCTGTTGATGCAGAACAGTACGCGTTAAGACCGGAAGGTCGATACGTGTTCCTGAAGGAGGCAGCAGTAGCTACCAGTACCAAGTTAGGGCGTAAGGGAAATGATCCTGGGCCGGCTTATCTTTGGAATATTACAGGCGGGAATATAGTTGGATTTAGTCTGCTCTAATACTGTGCCCTATTGTTATAGGATTATATTTTGCTGTTTTGCCTGTTGGGCCATGAAAGGCTAGGGGGAGACAACCCTGAATAACTATTACCGGGGGACCCGCCAGGAGACAGCGCCTCCACATGACTTACCCATCTAAAAGCTGATACCCTATAATGGGGAATTAATTTAATTTACTCGCAACTTTCAAAGAACACAGCAGGACGGTTATAATGGTAAATGACTGCAACATAAAAAGGACAAGCGATGTGGAATAAATGAAAGATTGAAATTGGTGACATGGTGACTCGTATACGAAGTATTATTAAGATAGAAGAAGAACTGTACAGGGAATTAAAAGAAAGAAATATTAACATTACTATAATTTCAGAAACTAAGAAGAAATTAAGAGGAACTAAAGACCTCGACGGATTCACAATTTATTAATTTATATCTGTATATTCTGGAAGTGATAAAGTAGAGGATATTTTAAAGACCCGTTTGAAGCAATATTTGAGAGGCTGGCTGGAATTTTCAGAACGGAAAGTCAAACGAAACCAAGAGGAATATGCAGAGAATAGGGTATTTATGCACCTCAGACACGAAACAACTTAGGCCTATTAGGTACTATATGGTCACCTCCGGCGAACGGACGGTCTACATAGCCAGAGGAGTTTGAAATGAACAGCGAATGAGAAAGCACGAGCAGACGTGCGATAAGCCCTGAGATGTTAACGTCCGAGAAGCATTGCTAATAATAACAGGATTCATAGAGAGGTTTGGCATGATCGGCCAACGTCCATCAAGGACTTCGATGCTCGTACACTGCTCGGGACATAGAAACCTGTGGCAAAAGAATGAAATACAACTTACGTCTTACGTCTGAAACAAAGTTTTAATCGTTCACTTACATAAACAAAAACCATTTTTGAAAGAAATCTATGGCATCCACCTACGTTTTATTGACTGTAATTGTACGACGAGATAATCTGAACATGGTTAATTTCTCTGACGACTGTAACGTATGTTAGGTGAGGTAATTAATGGTTCCTCTCATACACAGCATTGTATACACATAACAGGACAAGAGATTACGGCGTGAAGGTAAACGTATACGAGGGTCAACTGTTAAAAAGAAGAAAAAGTAAATATTTTCGTTTCACAAATACGAAAGTTCACAGGACAGAACGAGTTGTTACGCGGTATGTGGTCACAGTGGGTTGGTTTCGTCGCCGCGAAAGGTCAAGGATTGTTTGATTAGTGATAGTGGATGAACAGAATTTGGCTACAATTTATCCTATCCGCGACATCGGGTTACGACATTGAAACGTAGATTGTAACCTTACTTTCTATTTTGAACCAAGATAAATAGCATATATATTTTAATCGTAATATATTCTGCACTGTTATGTAATGTAAAAATTCTTCGATATTCTTGAATGTATTACTGGGTGTTCGAGCAGTACCGTAACATCCGACTGATTGTCTTCGTATGCAATTCTGTTTAAGTTTCAACAACTCTTCAATAGGGGTCTCGCCGTTCTAGTTAGTTTGGCGATGGAGCTGTATTTCAGAGCTCATCAATGTCTCATTGGACGGGTAGAAAGCAAAAGAAATTCTTAGCTCTTAGGATAGGACTTTTAAAATTTGGAAAAGTAGAAGAAGAAGAAGAAGAAGAAGAAGAAGAAGAAGAAGAAGAAGAAGAAGAAGAAGAAGAAGAAGAAGAAGAAGAAGAAATACTAGTTTAAATTGTATGATTGTGATTATTTTACGTATTTCATCATCATAATCATCACCCCTCCAAGGATTAGGTCTTAGACCTGTTCCGTAACCCATCTCCTCCTCGGACTACCGACATCTCTCTTCCCAGTAGGGTGATAAGATTTACGGGCAACCACTGGTAGGCGGATAGCAGACAGTGTTCACAACATCTCCTTCTGTGGTCTTCAATCTTCTGGTGCAACGATACAATGTGTAATTCGTGTCTAATATCGCCGTTCCTTTCCGATCCACGAGAGATCAACATTCCGCCCATCTTAGAATTTTCATTTCAGTTGCCTGAATCCATTTTGCCAAGAGTCCATGTTTTACTAGCATACAGGAATGTGGGGACAGACATAGTTTTGTAAAA
Source organism: Magicicada septendecula (assembly GCA_034769895.1). Classification (NCBI taxonomy): domain Eukaryota; kingdom Metazoa; phylum Arthropoda; class Insecta; order Hemiptera; family Cicadidae; genus Magicicada; species Magicicada septendecula. The sequence goes on along the minus strand of CM068368.1, from coordinate 79,733,260 downwards.
TTTCATTCGGCTATCTTAGTTCTTATAGGATACCTGCTTTTAAATGCCATCGTTTTAGATTTTGTAACAGAGATCTGTAACCCATAATCTTGTATGGTGCTATTGAACGTAAATATCTCCCGCTGTAACCGATCTTCTGTTTTCTGTTACCGTGTTGTCTGCATAAAGCAATGCATTCACGTGAGTATTTCGCTGAAGTGATATTCCCGAGTCAACTTTAGCTGTCCATCGCCGAAATATGTCGTCCATGTAGATATTAAAAAGTGGAGGTGAAATAGACCACACTTGTCTCACACCTTTATTTGTAGGAATATCTTCTGATAATTTACCATCCAAATCCACGACAACCGCTGTCTTGTAACATAAGTTCCTAAGAACTTTGATTAATTGCGAAGAGAATTACCATTTTAGAAGGGAACTTCGTACCCATTCGTACAAATGGGTATAGATTTGTTAAATGGAATCTGCAAAGACTCTGGATTGCAGATATTCACAATTAAAACCAAGGGCGATGGCTTTTTTGTGGAACTGATCCCGTACAGGCAAAAATTGTTATAGACGGTACTGTCCTGGAACAAGTTAGAAGTTTTGAATACCTGGGCTACAGTGTGTCTTATAATGCAAGCAACGACGTGCTGAACAAGTTGCATAAGTTCAACCTTATGTGCGGGACCATCAGATGAACCCTTAAGTCAGCAAGTAAAGAAACACGCCTAAAATTCTACAAGGTGATGGCTCCTCCCACACTTCTTTATGGGTCTGAGAATTGGACTTTAACTAAAGACCAGGCCAGTCGCATTCAAGCGGCTGAAATGAGATTTCTCAGGCACGTGACAGGGTATACACTCTCCATGATCATAGAAGAAACACAGATATACGACAGGAACTGAATATTATGAATATACTCGACAGGATCGCCCAGTATCGGCTGAATTGGTGGGAACATCTTTGCCGAATGGATGACTGCCGCATCCCCAAACAACTATGGAACTGTAAGCCGAGCGGACGGAGAGGAGTGGGACGTCCGAGGAAGCGCTGGAGTGACCAGCTGTAATATTTGCCTATTTGAGACCGGAACAATCCATTCTTGGTTTAAACCTTGAGGATGATGATGATGATGATGAACTTCGTACCTGAGTAACCCTTCGTGCTATACGAGAGTAGCGAAAGTTTCACATTATCAAAAGCTTTCGACACATCGATGAGTTCTAGGTGCGTCTCTAAGTTAAATTCTCTTCTCTTTTCTATTATTAACTTAAGTGTAAAGACAACATCTATGCATGATCTCCTCTTCCTGAAGCCATTTTGCTCTTCTGAATTAACGTGTCACGTATTGACTTCAGTCTCCATTTACTATTCTAGCGTAGACATTATATTAATTTAGTATTTAAAATAGAAATTTCTTTAAAATTATCTGTCTTGTCCGATCTCCATTTTATGAATTTATAAATGCAATTATATAATAGATATCAAATTATTACAGCACGTGACTAAGTGTAGTATTTTATTACAATTCTTTGTCTTCTCCTTCTGCGGCACACAACAAAGTAAAGTAAAATTCCACATACTTGTACAGTTCATATCTCACATGATGAACAGTATTTTTATAATGTATTTATCTCAATATTTGGTGTTACTGTACGGTTCTGAATCTTGGATCCCGGCGAAAACTATCTGAGTAGGATACAGGCATCGGAGGCGAGATTCTTGCGATCCGTTAAAAGCTGCCCACGAAGAGACAGAATCTACAATGAAGTCATTCGCAAACAGTTGAACATTTTTAATATCCAAGATCGTATTGCAGGAAACAAAGAGAGATGGATTGTTCGTCTGAATAGGATGCCAGATGATAGGTTGCCTAAGAAAGTTTGGCGATACAAGCTTATTGGACAACGAAGTATAGGAAGATATAGGAAGCGTTGGTGAAGTGGATGTATTCCTTTGGGACCGGAACAGTGATTCGCCTAGCCTCTGATAGAAGAAGAAGAAGAAGAAGAAGAAGAAGAAGAAGAAGAAGAAGAAGAAGAAGAAGAAGGAGGAGGAGGAGGAGGAGGAGGAGGAGGAGGAGGAGTAAAAGGAGAAGGAGAAGGAGAAGAAGAAGAAGAAGAAGAAGAAGAAGAAGAAGAAGAAGAAGAAGAAGAAGAAGAAGAAGAAGAGGATTTCTTTATTTGACATCAAGTCTGGTCCCTGTATAAGTTTCTTGATCTCGTTTCCTTCGCAACAAAGAGATGTAACAGGCTGTACACCGCAAGATACCAATTCGTTCCAAGACACGACTGGTAATTTATGATTCGCGTGGAATGGGTAGTTTTTTTTTTAACAACATTACTTATGGGTTGTAATTAGTAATCGTCTATAAATCTAAGGCGGTTTTTGTGGAGCATGAAAATACGTTTTATATTGGTCTACATAAGATTTTGTTACATTTTATGATGATATGAAGCGTCCTCAGTGGCTCCACCCGGAAATCCTCAGTGTCAGTCGAGGGAAAGTGAATGTACGGGAAAATCATTTAGTTATAATCATCGTCAGATTCAAGGATTTAGACTGTCCCGGACTCATGCGGACGGACCCTGACCGCCGCGCCGCTTTCAAGGTCGTCCAATAGGCCTACTCCTTTTCCCATCCAGTGTGTACATGAAGACCTGCTTCACAAGTTGTATCCTGAATTCCATCCGGACCACTCGGTATCGTTGGTATCTACACTCAGATATGTTCTCGTTCAAATTGAAGATATTTCATTTCTCCTGCGCATCGTTGTTACTTATTCGACCCATTAAGGTGTACCCGGCGTCCCAGAGAGGAAAATTCACTTCAGCTATTTTAGTTAACTTTGGTGTTCGATTGTTTTGAACCAACATTCAGAAATACATAGTGACCTGAGAACTAGAATAAATTTGTATCCCTCTGTGTTCGTTTGAGAGTTATTTTAATTGTTCCACACATCTGAATAAATGTATTTATTTGTCACAAATGTCCCTATTAGTATCACACAATAGTTTAAGCCAAGACAACTTGAGACGTTCATTTGCTCAGTAGGTTGTGTATAAATTACTACTTTTTCTCGAACAGTGTTTCGCCCATGGAGAAGGAAGCTTTCTTTTGGTGTCCATATTTTGCAGGATAAAGCAAAACATGTAGCGCTAACCAAAAAATACGTCTCTTTGTTTTGCTAAAACAATGTCATTTATAGTGCTTAATAATGTCCAATAATAGTGCTTAAGGGAAATGCGAAAGTCCACGAACGAAGGCCTGTAATTTTCATGATCCTATGCAAAGCATAAATTGCCGCTCAACATCCCTTCCTGTTATAAAAAAGTAATAAATAAAAGGTGTGAATATTTAATTAATATTAATTCTGCTTCTCATATGAATCGGACTTCATTTCGTATACACGTACAAACATTAGATAACGTACGAATGACCTTGAAACGAAGACATTAGTGTTCGCCACCAAAATACCGTAGATTCCGTTATCTGCTACTTTACATAACGGCTGCCACACACATGTAATCCACACAGCGTTTCTACGACTCGGTTTCGAATGTGACATTTAGATATAGCACGTTAACCGGCCATCGAAATTACACGTTTCTGCGGGCGTTTATGCAACTGATATGCGTGTACGGAGGATAACGTTTCTACTGAAATATCACGACATACTTAATACCGGGTTATTACACGCGCGGGTACACATTTTCGTGGTTAAGTATACAAACGCACGCACAGACACGGGCGCACTTGCTTAGCCCGAAGACAGAAGATAATACTCGGCGCGCATACATTCTTCACATATTTCACAACGAGTGGTTGTGCGGTTTTCGTTGTCTGTGCGTGTTCACGGAATGTGAGGCAGTCGGTCCATCCCTACCGTTATTAACTCATGTCTATTCTGTCGACACTACTTTCCCACACTCGTTAATCACTCTACCCAATGCTTTTATTATATTCGCGGGTAATTTAATATCTGTTTATGCAACCACCAGAAAGATAGCTTCTATAGCCTGTCTTAAATACGTTGGTAGCAAGGATACGGTTGGACTATATAAAATCTACGAACAAACTCAGACCATAGTTTAGGTCGATCCACTAAAGAAAGGACGTTATTATTTTTCCGGCTGTACAATGTTTATACATTTTCCGGAACCAAAGGTAACAGAAGTGATTGAATCTTCCACTGCTCCTTATCCATCCAAAGATCTTCTTCAATCTCTCGTTCCCTCAATATAGTCTGAATTTCTTCTATCCAGGTCTTCCTCTATTCCTTCTTCCTGGTGGGGTCCATTCCATAACTCTCCTTGGCAATCTTTCCTGTGCCATGCTTTTCGAGTATCAATGCAAAATTACAATCTATTTTTTTTTATAAAATCAACAATTGAATTTTTCACATTCATTCTGTTCTTAATGACTTCGTTTCTAATTTTCTCACGTCTGGATACTCTTGCCGAACGTCTCCAAAAGTCCGTCCCTGCTGTCATTAATTTTGTTCTTGTGTGTTTATTAGTAGTCCAAACTTTTGAGCCGTAAGTCATGATACTTCTAGCAATGGTTTTAAATATTTTGGTTTTTGTTTCTGCTGTAATTTTGCTTATCCCACAGGATTCCGTTTAATGTAGATGTAGCCATCTTTCCCAAATTAATTCTGGATTGTATTTCTTTGTCTTGCTTCCCACTTGCCGTAAATATCACCCTTAAATACTTGTATACCTCTGTATATAAAATCTTCCCCATGTTTTCCTCCAATATCAAGTCTTGATAAAGGTCACTTATTGCTATGTATTTTGTTTTATTTATATTGAACTTTAGTCCCCATTTCTGATACGTAACAGCTGTCATTTCCAGGACATTTTCATCTTTATAAAGTAGAATTCAGCTATAAAAAATTTACTTCTTCTTCTTAGTCATCCTCTTCTACCCGTCGGGTGTCGAGGTTTTCGAGAGAGCCCTCCATCTCGCTCTGTCCATTGCCAAAACCATGGCACAGGGCTACACTGCTCCTCTGCCTTCTACACTCTTCTTGAGTTTATCCTCCCATTTCGTTCTGGGCCGTCCTCTTCCTCTTCATTTGCATACAAAAACTTTCGAAAGCTTTCAACTTGATTAATACGATTCTGTGACTACAAAGTAACAGAGTTTACTCCTTTGTTCCGATTCTATGTTAGCAGTGTTTTTGTAATTCTCATTATATTCTAAAGTTTTCGAATAAAACCGTTGATAAAGAGTTGTAGATAATTTAATTCACGGAGCTGTAGTGTGTATAATGCAAGCATTTGTTTAGCTTACTGTTAACTCGTAACTGTTTTATTACGTTTCCCTTACATTAATTGTCTAAGGTTCTCTACGCTTTTTAACATTATGAACCATTAAGATTTTAACATATGAAACAGCAATTATACACAGAATCTATTGTTAGTGTATTGTTTGTTAGTATTTCATCCAAACATGTAACTTCATCGACAACGGTCAGAATTTTGTTTTAACTTCTCCTTACACTTAATTCAGAAGTCACATGACACAATGGGGAAGATAGGGAAATACATTACGTGTATGGGGTTTTCGTTTGTATGTAGGCCTACCTGAAAATTTACTCGTCCAAAAACTAAAGTTAGGGAATCATAATTCTTGAACTTTTGTATTGTCAAAACCGTTAGTCTCATTTGTTCCACAAAATTCAATAACGACTGCATTTAATAACGACATTATAATTTATCGTAATCAGTCTTTCTTTAAACAGACTTATTTAATTATTTTTATTTAAACAAAATTAGACAGGGTTAGAAATGAGACTCGTGGAGCCGAGATGAATATTGACAGGACAATAATAGATGAAATAGAAAGAAGACAATTGACTTGGTTTGGGTATGTGAAGAGAATGGAAGATGACAGATGGCCAGAAGAAAGATTGTTTTGCAGTTCATGTCCTGCCTGCCACCATCTTATCTTCTTAATTTTGTGTATGACATCATTTGTTCTAACTTTGTCGCCCACCTATTTTATCGTTACCTGTCTCTGTTTGTTATTCCAAGCACAATACTTTCCATACTTATATAATTTATATATATTTGTAAAAACGATACCGTTGCTGCGAGTGTGAACAAGCAAAAAGAAGGTGGTCGCTGCAGGAATCCGTAGATATGTGTTTGGTTTCCTCGATACACTGTGAATGTCGTATAGAAACTGGCTATTCGAGTATGCAAATTTCGAGTTTGTGCATTTCCTAAATTTTACGTGATATGATAGCATGTTTATTGAAGATGGCGTAGAGATGTATCGCCTAGTAGACTGGACCACTTCAGGCAACCTTGTCACTGCTCTGCTATCTTCTTCTTGCTACTGAGGTCTGCAACTCTAGACTGACATTGTATTCACTTACTTGCGCCAGTCTCTTTAAACTTACCTGTCAAGCCTCTCCCGGCCAATTATTCTTTTCCAATTGCGATTATCCTAGGGGTGAAAGTGTAATTTTTTCCATTATTTAGTATCGTCCTTCTTTCTGTATGAAAATAGGCATCTCGTAGCCGTAGTGAAAGCAGTGTCTCCATGGTGACGGTATGCCCGAAATAATATCACCAGATACTTCAGGTTGAGGGTTCTACGAGGGGATGGTAACCTCTCAATGTGAATTCTAGTTTGCTTGAATACTACATGTACAGAATAACCCGCCTAGATATACAGAGCTGAAACGCAGGCCAGCTTGTAAAAGGGATCACGTCAGATCTGCAAACGTCAGATCTGACTTACAGCTACAGCAAACTGAAGCTCAAACCGCGAAGTGAAGAAGAAGAAGAAGAAGAAGAAGAAGAAGAAGAAAAAGAAGAAGAAGAAGAAGAAGAAGACATTTATTGATGGGATTTTATATTGTGTTTTATTATTAAAAAATGGGCTCAAACAGGACTTATTTGAATATTTGTTAACATTTTCAACATAGTTGTAAAAGACTATCTCTTTTTATTTTTGTCATTCGATTTCAATGGAAGAATAGAAAGTGATACTTCTGACAGAACAAGAAAAAGGGAACGTAGACCATACACTGGGAAATGTCTCTTAAAAAAAGATGTTGAATTAGACCATGTTAAGTATACACGGTAGTCCCAACCCGTAGTAACGAATCTTGGATTCTAAACATCAGACTTAAATATATTCGAAAGGTCGAGATGAAGTAGGCCTACACGAGGAGATTAAAGGAACTGACAATGAGAAACCGAATTATGAATGATGACGTAAGCATTAGTATATATAGTAAGTATTAGTATAAAGTTATTAAGGTATATAATTGTAGGGTTCTATAAGATGAAATGGAACAGAATAGTTAGACCACCACGTAAGAATGGATGAGTATCTACTATCGGAAACAGTCTAGAAATATAGAACGGAAGAAGGAGCAGGCCTAGGAACGTAGCTGTAACGTAGCTGGAAATGTTAATAGAAAACCCTTAGAATACAAAGAATAGTTGCACATGGCTATAAACAAAAGCCTCTGGAGACGAAGTGCAATGCAACACTTAGAAAGGCGTAATCGTTTTTACAAAGTTTTGTAATTTTCTAACCATATGTTTTCTGCATGTAATTATTCCATTAATTGTAATAGAATGCTAGTAGGCCCAACCATGTTAATCCTCGTGCCCTATAGATTTTTATTGATAACCTATACCAATAAAAGTCTGCATTTATTGATTAAAATGCAGAACGCTTTCCGATTAAATTACACTACATTTATAGAGATTTACAAAAAAAATAAAATAAAATAAAATGTAATCATGTATAAATCACTAAAAGAAGTTTAGCAAATTAAATATCAAAGGGATTCATTTATTGAGAGTTCTAAGTTTCTTATCGTGTTTTGTATATACACGTTGTAATATATCGTCAATGTATTTATTGCAATCATGTAATATATTGTCTAATTGTGATGCATGAACAATTATAACTTTAAAACAAATCAAAGAAAAATTATCCAACAGTGATGCACTCATTACAAAGGCGGACAAGGGAAACACTATCGTTATAATGGACAAAAACCAATATTCGCAAAAGATTAATCAATTCATTGAAAATAATAATATTACAATGGTAAATGCCGACCCGTCAGCCGATTTCGTTAAAGCCCTGAATAACACAGTTAATCGTTGTACACACTTGTTCAATAGCGCCACACGTCACTCATTGAAACCTATTAATACAGAGGCTCCCAGTTTACTGGTTTGCCTAAGATTTATAAACCCAGTGTACCAATTAGGCCGCTTGTGAACTTCACCACTGCTCCGAGTTACAAAATCAGTAAAAAACTAGTACAAATAATAAAGAACAGTATAAACTTAAAGAATAACCATAGCACAAAACGTTGCACTGAATTTATCGACAAACTGAAAAACATCCAAATTAAACCTAATTACAGAATCGCATCTTTCGACATAGTGGACCTTTATACAAATATACCCGTCCATGATACAATAACTATTCTCAAGTCTAATCTTATTGTAGCTAACATACGCAGTCCTGATGAAATTAATGAGATAACCGCTCTATTGGAAGTTGTTTTAAATCAAAACTATTTTATATTTGATGGAAAATACTATATACAAAAGAAAGGTTTAGCGATGGGATCCCCACTCTCTGGATTATTGACGGACATATACCTGAACCACTATGAAAACACACATATGTTCAACAGCGCAAACAAATGGCATAACAAGATAGTATCATACACACGTTACGTAGATGACACCTTCATCATTTTTAACGGTACCATAAGACAGATCAATAATTAAAAAAACTATTTGAATAATATAAACAAGAACCCTCGAGGTTGAAACAGAAAATAAACTTAATTTTCTCGATCTAACAATAACAAGGTTTGATAATAGTTTTCAATACCAAATATATAGAAAACCTACCACCACCGACGCCACGATACACGCGGATTCCCATCACCCTCTTCCGCAAAAAATGGCCGCCTATAACAGTTTCAAACATAGATTACTCACCATACCATTAGAAATCAGTGACTTTCATGAGGAAGTGAACACCATTAAATACATAGCTAAGGCCAATGGATATACGTGCTCTATGATCGACACTTTAATCAAAAAACACCAGAAAAAGTTACATAACAAGAAAACAAAACCGAGTAGTAACCGAGACAGCACGTACGTGACTTCTATTTACGGCCGAACTTTACCCCATACATTAACCAACATTTTTAGAAAATTGAATATAACTTTAACTTTCCGGACTGATAACAACATTAAGAAAATTCTTCACCATAAATCTGCCAAACCAATAAAACAGAGGACAGGTGTCTATAAAATCCAATGTGACGATTGCAACAGCTTCTATATCGGACAAACCGGCAGAGCGTTCAAAAAACGGTTCCAAGAACATTTGCCAAAAAACGACACCCATATTATCAAATCCAACTTTGCACGTCACCTCGTAAATAATAATCATAACTACACCGATTTTGACACCAACTTTAAACCATTACACATTTGCAAAAAAGGCAGATATATGGACACATTAGAAGAATTCGAAATTTACAAAGCCTTTAAAGAGTCTAAAAAGACGAACAACTCACAAGACAGCGGATTCATATTAAACGACCAACTCAACTTCAAGGCAAATCCCTTGTACGACACGGCCATTGGGATACAAGATGCGTTGCACAGATAACAGTTTACTCGGACAGAGTCAGTGGGCGAGTAACATCGCGACGGTGTACACCGGCTATAACGCGAGGTGAACTCATGTTGTGACAGTGCATGCTCCTCTGTGCATTTAGTGTATTTTAATATTTTGACGAGTTAATGTTTTAACCATTGATTTTAATTTTAATTTATTATATTTTAATCTTAATGTCTGACGTTCACCATCTTCTTTTGTTGCTCCTTAGATGTTCCAACAATGGGTCGGCCCACCAGTTCCGTCCTTATATCCACATTCTTCTTTCTATCGAGAATGGTACATCCCAAAGTACTCCTCATAAACTTCATCTACGCTTCCTGAATCTTTGCTGTGTCTCTTTCCGTCATAACTCTGGCTTCAACTCCATACATCAAAACTGGTACAACTACAGTGTTAAAAATCCTTATCCTTGTTTCCTTCTTTGTCTTGTTTTTAAGATATCTGTGAATTGTCCCAGAGATATTCCTAAATTTGTTTAATTTTTCATCCAGGTCAATTTCTGTCCCACATGTAACTTAACATCTGAAATAATTGAAATGCTAGACTTGTTCCATAATCTTTCCATCTACAGAGAAATTCCATCTGTAAAATTAATTGATAAAGAAACCTCTCTCTCTCTCTCTCACTCTCTTTCTCACAAATTCTTCTTTCTCACTCCCATGTACACGCGCGCGCACACACAATCGTTATCATCATTAGCATCTGCTGCCCACTGCTGAGCGAATGCCTCTCCGGTGATATCAATCAAGAGGACGTCTTTCCCACTACACTGTACCACAGTAACTACAACAGTCCTCCATCAAGTAAAGTACCGTAGTCGTGACCCTTTTACATCTCCTGACCTCCAGTCTACCAATCTTCATCACCATCTGCCATTTGTTCGTCAATAGAATGTCCAGCCACCCCTCTTGTAAAGCTTTCGTGGAAACATTTCACGCACTCGCTGGATGCCTGATCATGAACGAAATATTAGATTTTAAGAAAATAAAACGACCTTTTATTATTAAAAGTGCTGTTACTAAACTGTCGATTAATCGCCACTTACTTTGCTTATTTCTGCAAATGATATCGTTTACCATTTGTGCATGTCTTTTTATTTCCAGTAATGTATCTCTGTGCAGTCGCAGTTTTTATTTTATTATACACGTTTCTGTTCCTCGAAGGACGTAAATTCTTTACAGTAAGTACACGCTGATTGAAAACCTTTCCTTTCAAACTCAAGGGTAGCTTGTTATTCGTATAAAGCCCCCCCCCCCCACACACACACAACGCAAGCGCATTTAAATTTATACATAAATAAATGCATACATTTGTAATTTTTTTATTATAACCTTTCAATGCAAGTGTTTGTTTTATTTTATTTCTACCATACACTTAGGTGCAGTATTTTTTATTTTTTGTTCATCAACATCAGAGTTATATTTTTATGTAGAAATAATGAAAGAAATAGTTACATCGAAAATTTATATTAAAGTAAAATATAATGCAAATATACATTCAAGAAATATTCAAGTAATTATTCAATTACAAATGTCTGTATGCATATATATATATATATATATTTATATTTGTGTATGTGTGTGTGTGTTGATGTTTTTAATCGAGTATGTGGAAGCTGCATTAAGAAAAAAACGTAATCTCACTATCCAAAACATGGAAAACATAAATTGTTGCGAAAGTCTACAAGAAAATGTAAATTCATCTTGAAATCTCTTAAGACTGTAGTATTACTATACCACCGTTTATGAAAGTGTCCTCTGATGTAGAGCAGGCTTCTGTGTGTGTGTTGCGTGCGCGCGTGCTTGTGTGTCCGAAGTTGTTTAGAGGACATTAAGAGATAAGCGTGATAATAAAATTCTCATAGGAAAGGAACAGGGATAACGGAGACCTACACGAATATTTCGGGGTATAATAAATGCTTACAAACAGCCATAGACTACTTAGCCAGTCAGCAGATACACCAGTACTTAAGAACAAGGCTTACAAGTAACATTAGGGCAGATGAAGAAATGGAACATCGATCGATGAAAGTAAGAATTGCTGGATGGATGAATAGCCTTATATGGAATAATAAATGGAATAACATCACACAAAAAGCAAAAACTAGGATTTACAATAGTACAATACGTCCAGTAATATCCTATGCATCAGAGAGCAAGCCATATACAGCAACAACTCAAAGAAAACGACCAACTATAGAAATGACTATGTTACGGAGGATACTAGGAAAGGCAAGGTACGATAGGTTACCAAACGATAGTATAAGAGAAACGTATAATATAACAGATATTAATTCTTGGATTGCGGAAAGAAGTAGGATACGGAATGAACACATCAAGAATGGATGACGCAAGGCTAGTGTAAAAGGTAAGAGACAGCCAACCAAACACGAAGAGGAGCATTGGTCGGCCACAGAAGAGGTGGAGTGACAGCATGTGTGACCGTTGTTATAGAACAGGACAGAGTCTTAGTTAGGAAGTTAAAGAAGAAGAAGAAGAAGAAGAAGAAGAAGAAGAAGAAGAAGAAGAAGAAGAAGAAGAAGAAGAAGAAGAAACAGCCAATCCATACGCCTCCGATCGACGTTTTCATTAAATTTGCTACACCATGGCTTAGAACAGACACAAATAATTGAATATCATTTAAGACGTAAAACTATACTCTGAAATTAAATTTGTTTTGCAACATATTATATGATTTGGACTATTTCAGAATACCCATTTATTAGTATTAATTACAGCGGCACTTGGAAAGTACACGATTAGTGTGACGTCTGGAACAGTTTATCAACATACCGATGACTGCTAACGTAATACAACACGTAACTATAAAGACTCCAGAAGTACCGCTCGACTGACCACAACAGGAGTTAGCCCCTGACCTTTAGTAAAATATTACCTTATTGGTGAGGAATTTCACTGACCTCGAATACGTGTCATCGTACCCTACCTGCACATAATTTACAAACCGTCTAACAAGCTGATCGTCTGTAGATAAGAAAACTTGATTGTTCCACGCCTATTCTACTTTCTCTAAAAACCAACTTTTAATGAAGTGCTAATATAACTTCCTAAATGTCCTAACTTCCCAAACATTTGTCTTTCCTAAATGCTTGTTAGAGACAAGACAAATGGCAACATGAGATATTATAATGAACACACACACATTATTTTACCTATAAACGATTTATTTTACCTGTGTTTAGCGTCAACATAGCGTAGAATTTGTGACACTTCTAAGAGTTAACATTTCTAATGTGCCAGAGGAAGCAGACAGGTCTGAAATATCTCCTAGTAGCCACTTACAATGTTCTAAATAAGGTAAATAAAGAAATGCAGACAAATCCTCTATACAAACAGACTAAACCCAACACAAGGGGTAGGTGCAAGAGGAGCATCGTATACCAAAATATTTCCACGTAAGAGAAGAGTAGTGAGGACGCTATATCGGATTTATGTGCGAGAGATATTCTGCCATAAATGAAAGTTGTAAAAATTTACATTTAATTTATAAATTTTTTCAGAACCTTTATCCTTGTGGGTCATCAGTGTTTGTTATATAGAATCAGCGGCTATTAGGGGCGGTTACGTGATAATACCTCCCCGCACATTTGTCTCCACGCCACAATGTCTCCCGAACAATTGCACCCCGCACAATTCCTCCCGGAACACCATTTTGTTTAAATTGATGTTACGTGTTTTAAATCGCTCACCTTGCTAGTGGAAATCGTTCCACGTGCTACTATTGGCATGCCTCCTGAAACCCCTGATTTAAAACATCAGGGAAGGTATAGTTTTGTTAAGTAAATGATGTGAATAGAATGGATTGATGATGACGCGGACAAAATAAAATTTACCAGGGTTTATTTAATAAACTGATTTCAGATTGCGCATATATACTTGTCAGAATCTGCTAACCTGAGCTTGTCCGTTTACTGAACTTGTTACGTGTAAAGGGATTACCTTTAACAATAAAATAACCTGAAAGAATCACCAGAGAAAGTAAACAAACGTATACATAAGACAATTTTATTACCTCCTGAATATCTGTAATTCAGTCCCATGAACTATCTACATTATTCTTTTATTTATCTTTTTACAGGTAAGCCTACACACTGAGATGGAAAAGAAGAAGAAGAAGAAGAAGAAGAAGAAGAAGATTGTTTTATTTATTCAAGGCTTCAGCAAAGTTATGAGGGCTGTGCTCCCATAGCTGCCTTACTTCCTTCACGTCAACTCAGAATTTTTCAGTTCGGATTCTTATGTTTCAAAACATATCGCTACGGGATTTCATATATTCTATAAACAAAATTTTACCGCTACGACATTTATTTCTTTATAAACTGCTAAGAATATTTTATACAAATATATTTCAATAGTTATTTGGACAGATAGTTTGAGATCATTATTAGGTACCTAACTCGAAACCAACAAGAAAACAAAAATATATATCATTAGATTTGGAGTAAACGCGTCATGGTTCTGACGCTCTTCTTATTTCTTAGACAAAACATTTTGAATTCATTGCTTTGAATATTAGACGCATAAACAAAATTAATCCAAGTACAATTTTCATCTGAGATAAGTTGTAGCTCGTTGATTCAGTAACTAGAATTTTGGATGAATTAATGTTGGAGATTTAATTTTTGTTAATTATTTAATTATTTGTTATAATTTTTTCATTGTACTCTGTACTGAATTCTAAAATTATAGCTAAAGATTATAACATATTGATGTTGGCCTATCTACATTGTAACAGTTATGTTAGTTTGTTTTATGTCTGACAAGATTTTTTCTTGTTCACTTAGGTGAACATGTAAAGCGACTGCTAAGATACTTTCAAACCCACATATTCCCCCTTTGATTTTCATATTGATCTCCCAAAAAGTAGGGGAGACAGGAGAGAAAAATGTAACGAATCAAAATTTTGAAAAAGTTGGAAAAACATATGTAGGACATAAAGTTGAAAAAATTTAACAAAAATCTGAAGACAGTTTTCAGTTTTAGTAATTTCATAATTTTGGAACACCAGAGCCCAAAAAACCAATAAAAAATTTACAAAAAAATTTAATCCTTATAAAAATTTGTATAAAATTTAAACCAAATAAAATTGAATTTTAATCAGCATTTGAATATAGTGTTCAATTCTAGAAATTTCAAAATGTTAGGACATCTTGTGCTAAAAAAGTATAAAAAATTGGAAAAATTATAAAAAAACATGCAGGATACCACACTAAAGATAATCCTAACCTAAATACGAATATGATGTTTGATCTGAACATTTTTTTTTAACTTTAAGGACCCCACTAGTCAAAAACGGAATTCATAATTTTGAAAAATTCGTAGAAGCCTGCGTGCGGCATCAGGTTATAGGAAATTTTATTCAACGTTTAAGCTCAGTATCTTTGATAATTTTTGACAAAATTAATGTCCGTCAACACCCTCGGAAATTTTGGGACGCATCCAAAAGGTTTGTAAGCTGTATTTGCAAACAAACTGTCTATGGTTATCAATTATGTAGACCTATATATGTTTATGATAACTCTGTGTGTGTGTGTGTGTGTGTGTGCGCGCGCGCGCCTGAATAATTAAAAGCTAGAACTAAATTATTTATTATTTAGGCATTATGGTTATAAATTTAATTAAGAAATGAATGCAGTAGTCGGAATTTTGTTTGGTTATTGTACTTTTAATAATATAAATGTAATATTAATAATGATAATGATACTGATAATGAGTAATAATGATACTCTGCTTTACAACTGTTATTTTACTAAAAAAAATAGTACAGTTATTGGAGTTTTTCTAAATTTTCCTGAAAACTGAAAATTATCTAAGATTGAAAGTAACTTATTAATAAACGTATTTCTTTTAAAATAGTGAGCGAGATATGCTGCTCCGGAAACTTGCTAATTGTTTAAGGCTAATCGTATATTAAAGAGAACACTACCACATTTGCTACCGCGTGTAAAGTATTTTTTTCTTGTTTGATTCAGACTAACGTGTACATTACATACATTATGAGTATATACATACTATTGTAATAAATAGTACACAGGCTATTGTGTACTTATCATCACCCTTCATATACTGAGGTAGGTGGCCGGTTAAATTACACTTCATATTGAGATTAAAATGTAAAATTTTATTATTTAATAAAGTGAAAAATCTATCTATTTAGTCACTTATGGTTCTTATTGTTCCTAGATAGTATTGGCAATAAATCAGTTGCCTTCATGCAGTAGGCTAGCATACGAATTACAAACGTATAGAATCAATAAGAAAATAACTCACAGACTGTAATAACACAGAGAAAGCATTGCTTCTATCGCTCAGAAAGAGAAGCACTTAAGAAATAAATTGATACGCACCACAGATTAGATGACACCATGTAATTGTAATTACGAAACAAAAATAAAAATAAGTAAAACTGAAAAGTTTTAAATTCTAATTTAAACGAAATTTTGTCACATTTGGTTATCTTAATTTTATAAACCTTGAGATTTCTCCAATGTACAGGAACTTTCTTTCGCCGGCGGTCAACAGTTAAAGTGCATTTCGTTGTTCATAATGTCTGCTTGTACCGGCAGACTGCTTGGCGTTCGGCTATTTTTAGTTTGGTTGTTGGCGATCGTCTCAGGGCACAGCTACAAGTATATAACCGATTATATATTTTGGCAAACATTTCCTTGGCACTGTTTATTTTAGGACTCGTTTTGTTTGCTTCAATAGTAATATCTAAAAATAACGAGGGAATTGAACTGGGGTTTTTTTTAGAATTTTTACTGGGAAAACTCTTTAAATGGACTAACACCGTGAATTACCACTGTTGTTTATTTATTACTTTTTGGGGGGGGGCACTATGCGTAGTTGAGCTGAATAGAACTTCGAACAGAACTTTCGTGACCGAACTTTTAGTAACAGAAATTAATAACTTTTAATAAGTTAAGTAACAGAAATCAATACATGAGAGACAATCCACAAACAAAACCTAGACACCATACAGGTATGATGATTTTACTGTAGACTTACCAAAACGTTTCTATGTAATTGTTATAGTTTCTCAATTTCGGTTAGTTAGTTTTCTGTGCACGTTTTCCGGACTGTGTAAATGTTAGAGGATATTCGTGTCTATCTGACCTGAAGTACATTTGTCTGTTTGAAGGGGTCCAAAAAGAGGAGTGTGAAGCGAACATATGCTTTCATTGAAGAAAAGTGCACTAACCTCTCCACCCCAACACCACTCTCACCTACATGTTGGTGGACCCTGTTACGCCGAGCAATCCACTCCAAGGCTGTGGTAGCCAATCCCTTCGGCGGTCGGTAAGCAAACGAGAGATGGAGGTTCTGTCAGGGCAGCCTGGGGATATCCTGGGTCCTGGCCTGGCAAGATGGTGCGCATCGGCAGCAGGGTGTGATCTAGTGTGGAGGCGGAGGAGCCTACAGTATGCCAACGACTGCACACTTGGGCTGAGTTAGTCTTCTGCGATCAGGTGAAAGCAACTCTCTAGGGGAAGAGCAGCTCGAAATCAAAGTTCCTGGCCCTCCAGGTTGAGAGTTTTACTGCAGGCCAGTAACCTGCTTAAGTAAAAAATATTTGTACTTACAGAACTCATACGAGCCTCGGAGGAATTAAACATTGTATCGTTGCACCAGAAGATTGAAAACCACAGAAGGAGTTGGTGCGAACACTTGAACCGCATGCCTGATTTCCGTCTACCCGTGGCTGCCTTGGGTTATCACCCCACTGGGAAGAGAGATATCGGTAGACCGAGGAGGAGATGGGTTCCGGAACACGTCTAAGACCTAATCCTTGGAGGGTGATGATGATGACTTGCGTAAAAAATAAAACCAAATTGGGTATACCGTACTTGTGTAAAAGAACCTGGAGAGTGCATTGAAGTATGTGACCTAGAAGTATCTGGGTCAAAATCCCTACAGAACCTAGACCTGTGTTAAAAAAGATGGGTTTTTATAAAGTGTTTATCAGATTCCTGCAATGAATTATCGATGCAACATTAACGATGACACGAGAATAACGAAAAAGTGTGACTGTATAGACTATTGATAAGAATGACAAGGGGACACAAAAACAATCACATTGATACTCAACTAGAATAGGTGTATCGTTTCGGGAAGTAGTGACGGACTTTGCTATTTGGAGTCACAGACGCGAAGACGCCACGAAGATAAAATTGCCAAGTAACATGAGTGCGTTGTAAACACTGGTAACTGAGTACCACAGACTCGCTTGGTATTGGCACGAACTGGTAAGATATTGCTTACACTCAAAATGTGTCAGTTGTTAGTGAAGGCGAACCCGAAAGGGCGCGGCGGAAGGATTCGTTATCTACGTTCATCTCAATATCCAAGCGTTTGAAATGAAAGTGCATATTTAATTTAATTTAATTTTTCAATGCATATTTTATTTTATTAAAGAAATTCGTATACTAAAATTATGTACAATCTTCATTGACGTTGTGGTTCAATGTAATCTGAATTCAAATGACCTCCCTGCCCAACTCTATTTTACTTTCTAATTGTGTAAATGGTACTGCAGCTTCTAGTTTCCTTGCAGCTAGAGTAGTTCTTTCTTTTCTTCTGTCCAGACTCCAGTGGTTTTGTAGAATTCTCCACGTATTGTCCACGTTTATGACCTACAAATCGTTGCAGGAAACACAAACATTGTAGTGTACAGCGTGTTTTACCATTACAATTAAGTTAGTACACAAGATTTTTGCCGTCCCTTACAAATAACATGCAACTTTACATGAAAAATATCACAGAATTAAACTAATTTTTTTAATAAATAGAAATTTGTGTTTGAATCTCAGCATATCAAACCAATAATTCTGACAGTATCCAGCAAATCACAGTATCGTCTGCTTTATTGTCACAAATATTTGAGGTCTGTTTTATAAACCTTATTGAGCCTAAAAGTTCATTAATTATTCTTGTTTTTTTTATTGAAATATTATATATTTCATATTTTATTCACAATCTTGTGGCATAAAACATTAAAGTTATAATTTTTACTTCAAATGAAAGTATAACTATTAACAGATTAATAAATATTAGTGAATTAAATAATAATATATTAGTCGTAACATTAAAGCTTTGACGGCTGGAATTATCTTCACTAAAATTATTTTCCAGGCTGTTGAACCGTGGTCCTCTTCTTCTAGAGCCAAACGTTTCAACTGCAGCTGCGGCAGTCATCTTCAGTGGTCTTCTGTTCTGTTCCTGTGGCGACGGTTTGGGGTCGAGTCGTCATTTAGTTGCGATAGGAGCGGAACAGAAGACCACTGAAGATGACTGGCCGCAGCTACAGTCGAAACGTTTGGCTCTACAAGAGAGGATCATGGCCCAACAGCCCGGAAAATAATTTTATTGAAGTTAATATATTAAATTGAATTTATTAATTTAACCGAGGTTTTTTTTATGTACGATAATCGAATTGCGGTCAGTAAGTGTTGATATCAACCATTCTTAGTTTAGATGATGAAGTAAAATATATATTTAGTTTTCGCCTAATATAAGAATAAATTGTTCTTTATCTATTAGTTGAAGCCAAAAATTAAAGACTCTTTATTGTTAATAAAGTAAATGGATTTAAAGCGATTAAACTCCGTTTTTTCTCTAACGGAGAAAACTTCCTTTCTAACGGGGAGATTTCTAACGGCCTGCTGTTTTAGAACATATAAGTTATTAAATTAAAATATATATAAACCTTGAAGTTTGTATATGAACATATAATATAAATGTATATTCCTTCAAAATTAAGAATATTATAGCAAAACAAGTTACGCAATAACAAAAAAGTATAAATAACAGAAATTAGACGTGCAAAATACATTTAAATACGAAATCTTGATTCACATTTTGACGTCTTTGAGATAAACGATAAGAACCTATTATATATTTCTGGAAGATATATCGATATGTAGGTATTTAGAATTGGAGAGAAATAGCTTTGAACAAGTGGATGCTTATAAATTTTTTGACATTGTAATAGGAGAAGAATTTCTACGATAAGAGACAGAGTCAAAATCAAAACAAAAACGTAAAATATTACTAAATAAAAAGGAAATGTCGGAATAGATTATGATTAAAACTACAAAGCTGTGAACGTTGGAACTCCCACTTAGATGTTGAACAAAAGGCGGAAATGTAAATTATAAGGGTCAAGATACAGTGCCTGCTCAAAGAATAGAGATGGTTACGAAGAATAACCAAATAGAAATGATGAAATACCGATAAGAGCACTAGGGGGTATTAACACGGAGACAATTAAGTTAGCTCAGCATTTTGTATGAATGGATAACCATAGATTACCGAATATAGTCTAGAAAAGTGGGACAGTAAGAAGGATAGTCCTTTGGATGCCCAAGAAGGCCTAAAACAATCTGGAACATCCAAGGAAAAATATAAATACGAAGAGAATACTCGCAACATTAGACCAGAACAGCCAAATACATTACAACACTTCAAGAGCCGTAGTGACGATTAATAAATTTTCAAAACGCCGTATTGTATGCTAATAATTGGAAATCTAAGTTGAATGTTTGCAGAGGTCTGCATCTGTTTAATGACGTATTATTTATTGTCGTTTATGTACGCGGTAGTTTGTACATAAAGGTCAGTTAAATATCCCTGCTCTGTCGACAGCGGACGCCCGAAATGTGGCAACTGAAGCGCGGTCGAGTGTCGCACGTCGCGTTCTACGCAAAATCGACGACAAAACAAGCGATCGACACAATACGCGTGTTTCGCAACAGAAAATGAGTCTAATGTATTTGTTTTCAATTAGATATAGCGGTGGGTGAAACGGCGTTTGCGGCCGATGTTGTCACCGATCCGATTTCACCTACATCCACGTACCCAAGGCAATTCACTTGTTAATCTGTATGATTGATGTTATGCTTTAAAGCTTTCAATACACCCCTCCCGCTGGTAATAATGCTCGTTTCATAACACTCACACACAACGGATTTCAGCGTGCCTTCCTTCAAATCGCAGTAAAACGTATTTGCCCATGAGTCGGTCTTATTGTGACAAATATGCTACTGAGTGGTTTGTTAATTCGTCACTCCTTGCCAAGTACACTTACTGGAATATTTTGCTTTGTCTGGTTAAAGTTTGGTCGCTTCTGGTTATGAACGAAGGTAAGGCGAAATAAGTCATAACTATTAAAACAAAAACAAACTTCCTAAATGCTGGAAAGACCTCGTACTTTAATCAAGAACAAAAGTAGATTAATTATTTGACCATACGTTAAGTACAATAATACAACAGATTGTGTTAATTATTCAGTACATTAAATGTTAGTATGTGAATTAGGCAGTAACAATTTAACGTTTGTTTTATTAAAATTGACTGAGCGATTCCAAAAATACAGATCATCTTGTTATTCGAGTTAGCCGTCTCTGTAATTCCAACTTTGTCATGTTTACTTACTGAACTGCTACTTGTTATGTTCCGGACGAGGTCTTTCAGTGTTTAGACCATTTACAAGTACTAAACCACGACCAATGGTTTTCAAGTCGTGGTTTAGGACTTGAAAATGTTCTAAACACTGAAAGGCCTCGTCCGGAACACGACAAGTAGCAGTTCAGCAAGTAAACACGACAAAGTTTGAAAGATACAGATGTTTAAACATATTTTCGTTGAAAATTCAGTATAGTTGTGTCCTGCTAAAAATACGCTCAACTCTGTCGTGCTTATTTGCTGAACTGTGATGCTCTGGACGAGGCCTTTCGAGACACTGAAGACCTCGACAGGAGCATGACAGGTAGCAATTGAGCAAGTAAACATGACAAATTTGGAATTACAGAGATTGTTAATTTAAATAACAAGATGAAGAATTGCTCTGGTTCAGAATAACAAATGTAACCGGTTTTTTGATATTATTATTTTTTTACGACTTCTGTTAACATTCATATTTTTGCCCGTAGTGACCAAATAAGTATTAAATTTATTAAATTAATAAATAAGAAACTGTGACCGTGATGCTTCATCCCGACATGAGTATCCTAGATCGGTTTTCCTAGTTTAAGAAAAAATAAAACGTGTTAACTCCACAAACTGTAGTTGTCGAGAACAAACGTTCGTTGCTGAAAAAAAAAACAAGTAATAATAAACACTTAATTAATTAGTCAAGTAAATTAGTCGGTATGTTTGTTGTAAAATAATATTGCTTATAAATTTAGCTGAAGGTTTTATAGATTTTTTTTAATAATTCATATTGTTGTTATACAATCTAAAAGTTTTTAATGTATTCGTCTTTTAATTCACGGATTTGGTGGTATATTTTACGAATTTGCGATGAACGACTTTAGTTTTTGTATTGCTGTCAGGGGTGTATTTACGGGGGGGGCGGGACGAACGGGACCGGACCCCCTCGAGGGTCGAAAAATTTGACGATTTTTTTTTTTAATTTTTAAGCTGTCTCTTAAATTTTATGCTATTTTTTTACCAGCTGTGTACGCTAACATGGTAGTATTTCTTTTTTAAATATACAAAGAGGTGTATTACACAGCAACAGGATATACGTTTGAAATATGAAATATAGAAAAATCACTTCAGTCAATAAGTATATATTGACAATGTTTCAATAACGCGTATTTTTAATGTGTCATTACCGTTTACTTTAATGGGACTGATTTCAAGATGTTATGACGCGTTTTTTCAGCCACTTTGAAGATAGTAATATTGATTAGTCTTAACTTGTTTTTTTCTTCTGTATGAAGCCGACACGACTCCGGACCCCCCCCAAGCCAAATTCAAGATACGCCACTGATTGTTGTTAGTTCGTTTTAGATTCCTCAAGAAGGCTGTACAATTCATGTTTAACAGTAAATTATGGGTAAAATTACGACGGAACATTTGTACACTCACACAAACGCTGCGAGCGCGCGCGCGAGTGTGTAGGCTTATATATTATATTTACCATATAGTCCTAGATTGTCAGAAAGCGACTGCCTGCCTAGTCAAGTGATCTACCAACCTCCATTTTATTTTCTTAATTTTGTGGACGATATTATATTTTCTAGTTTTGCTATGTGACCACTTAAATGAAGTTGTTTCCTTGCTGCTGTGTGGAGTCCAGGCTTTTGCATGATTCTCGTGTTTAGTGCCTAAGTTTCAGTTTGTACTTGTGCAGTAGCAGGAAGCGCAAAACGCCATTTAAAAGTTTTTTTTTTTATACAGGGTTGTTTGTTAAAATTATTGTTCTTACAAGCCGGGCTGTTGGGCTGTGGTCGACTGTTATTCTGGAAAGACGTTTCGGTTACACCATCGAAGGCCATCTTCAGTGTCAGAAAATGTTTGGCAAGGTGTCTGCCAGTTCACCCGAGTACTGAGGTCATAGTTTCTACCTCAGTACTGGGATGAATTGGCGGACACCTTGACAAACATTTTCTGGCACTGAAGATGGCGTCTGATCGTTGGTCCGAAACATCTGTCCACAATAACAGTCGACCACAGCCTAACAGCTCGGCTAGTAACAACAATAATTTTAACAATGTTGACACCAGTCGTGAAAGCTTAAGGAATTGCATAGGGTTGTTTGTTATTTGTTGTAATATTTGTATTCTTTCAAGAAGCTATCCATTCTGAACATGCTTAAAAAAAAAATCTATAGTATAATTTTGTTATTATGTACTTCAATTAACGAATATATTCAAAATTTTGCTTTTATATAACGGTTTCCATTTTGTTTAATATAAATATTGTACTGTTACTAATTAAAAATATAGTATTTCTATATGCCCCAAGTTGTTGGCGACATTTATTGTACTGATCTATTTTTTATGATTCTTTATTTTATTATAATTATTTAATTTATTATTTAATTATCGAGTTGTATTTAACGTAAGATTAAGATGTAACTAGCCACACGTTGTGGATACCATTGAATGTACTGTTATCTTTTCTTATTAGTTATATTTGTTTCTATTTGCAATAGTAATTTCCCTTTATTTGGGCAACCAGTACGAGTTGTCTATATTATTTTAATATTTGAATAATTTTATGGGTTGTTTATGTTTAAGATCTGCTCATGAAAAACTCTATCTCAGGGTAGACAACTACTAATTCGATTTATATTATTTAATACTGGGAATGATTGATTCTTTTCTTTAATCAGTACCAAATGACGTTAGTTCATAAATTTTGAAGAAATAACAATGTAATATTATCTACCGTATTAATGTGAATAGTTTGAATCTTAGCTCTTCACAACTACAATGGGTTCAATTCTCTCTGATGTTTATCATCTTCAATATAATGTTAGGCTTCGTTGCTTGCTCCTTCTCTTGGGTCTTGATCAATTAAATGTAGAATTATACTTTCTTCTTGGATTGTTCAATTTAGATTTCTTTTAAATATCGAGGTTCATAACGTTGAATATAAAATTATACTCCTTGACATGCTTACTCTTTTTAATCTACATTCGATAAAATATATACTTAGACTTCTTTGAAATGTTGATTTTTATTAAGTTGAATACAAAATTATACTTCGTTCAATATTATAGGTTTTCTTTCTTTTATCGGTATGTTATTAAATATAATATTAAACTTATTTACAGGTTTATACTCTGATGGTTATTATGCTAGATATAATTTCTGACTTATTTACAGAATCACTCTTTGATGTTTATCATAATGAATATAAATTTTGACTAATTCATTTTCTTTCATTTCAACACATTTCCATTATAACAATTTACAATTTGCCATATAGATACCTAACTAAATTCGTCACATATTTTCATCATATTACTCTTAAAAACATATATAATTTTACTATATATTATTAAATACATTTATTTGATTTTTACATTATTCATTCTAATTTGTATCTATTAAATTATAATCTTATTACCCTTTCATTTTATTTTAATGTTTATTTCATTTTTACTACAATAATTGTCAACATATATTTTCTTAATTCTGTTCTGTATTATACAGTTCCAATACTGGAGTTTACCTCTATGTTGGTCATGACTAACTAATCAGTTTTTGTTTACAATTCTAACATATGTTCAAAATACTATTAAATTTATACCTTCGCTTCTTCTGAAATTATTATTTTATTCTTATGTACTGTGGTTTATTTTTACAGCAGTACAATATAAGTGTAAGTATATGGTTCCGACGGTCTACTGATCGTCGTATAGTACAGTGGGAAACAAAATACAATACGTCAATTAAGTCACTAATCACCAGCTTTAATTATCACAATTAAACAGTTTGTAATCAACAAGATAGTCTCTTACTACAAATCAAATACAAATTGTTCACACGCAATAAAAATGTCAATCGTGTAAATCGCCCGACAATAACTGAACTAAACGCCGCTGACTGCCTATATTGGCCTTTATACCCCGCTGAAATACCAGAATATTCCATACTACGCGTCAAGAACGCTACTAGGAAACACCAGAACGTAATTTTTTGCGGCCTTGCACACAGCCCGGTCGGACTGGTGAAATCTGGATCAGTCTCGGACGCGTGACTAGTGTCACGTAATTGTCCTTCACCTCAGTAGCAGCAATACGTACGAACACACACATTACAGCTGGTAGAGCCGAGGAGCTCGTAGAACGTTCTGTAAGGGTGTAACATTTTCCGCATTACGTAACAATATTTACTTATTTTATAAACATATATGTATGAATAACTTTTGTATAAACAGTAATAAAAATATCACTACGTAAAGGTGTAACAAAATGCAACGAAAATTATTCAAAAACATTTTCGTAGGCAAGTGTTCGTTACACGGTAAGTTTTCTTATTTTACGTAAGCTTATCGTGGCGCGCGGTTACGTTCAGTTGAACCGTTTGGTTTCCACATGACTCTGTTGTTAAATCGAATTTCCTTTTTATTGTTGTCCCACGTTTGTTACGTATAGAAATAATAATGCAGAGACAGCAACAACAACAATAATGCAGCTGGCGGTGATGATGTAAGCCAGGTTAAAACGATAATGAGGATAGCGTTAAATGTGTGCTCTACGGAGCATAATAGTGTTGATTAAACAATTATTGTTAAGTGTAGTGACTGTCTGCGATGTATCCTAAGCTATTAGCGTCTATTTCCATGCGATTAGCATACAAAGAGTTTAAATTTTTATCATCTGGAGGCGTGATTTATCTTGACGCTAGCTAGTTTCTTCCATTAGTGAATGGATTGTCAGACTTACAGTGTGAGTTGCATATAGAAAATCAGAGAGTTTCCTTTGGTAAGATAATTTTTTCTGCAAAATTGTTTTACAAATGGTTCAGATTAAAGTCTCCGACTGAGATGTATTTTTCTGAAGTTTTCACTAACATTAAAAACAAATATTGCGCTGAGAAATGGCTAAAACTTTGCAAAATATTATGTTACTATTTCTCTATATTTGTCTGAGTCCAACTTTGTCGTGTTTACTTGCTGAACTGCTACCTGTCATGCTCCAGACGAGGCCTTTCAGTGTTTCCACCATTCTCAAGTCCTAAACCACGAGGTCGTATAAGGCCTCGTCTGGAACATGACAAATAGCATTCCAGCAAGTAAACACGACAAAATTGGAATTACAGAGACTGCTAATTCAAATAACGAGATGAACAAATTTGTCTGAGTATATTCTTCTTCTTCTTCTTCAGCTTCCAGCACCAATGTTCTCCAAAGTCTCCTGTCCATTGCCATGTCAGTGTAACCGCTCAGATCCATTCTTCTGAGATCCTACAGCACATCGTCCAACCATCTTATCTCAGGTCGGCCCCTCTTTCTGCTTTTATAAAGTTGCGCCCTGAGGATTTTCTTTGGCATACGCTGATCATCCATCCGGTCTAGGTGACGTAGCCACTGTATTCATTGAGCCTTTATGAATCTTTAGCCAGTGTATTCGTTGTGCCTTTATGAATCTTACAATGTCCTCATAATTCAATAGCTCATGTATCTCCTGGTTATTTCTTATTCTCCATTCGTCATCCTCTTTAACCGGGCTATAAATAATATAGCTATTTTATAGTCAGAGTAACCTAGAGCCATCATTATTTATAATTTCTAACTAACCATGATTTAATTAATAAGAAGCCACGTTTATGCTCAATATGTCTCTGCGTTTTCAGTCACAGTGTGGAATATCTTTTTCCTCAACTATTGTTTCTTCAATGATAGTTGTAAACCTCTTGTGCCGTTTAGAGATAAGTTTTTTAATTAGTGTTTTTTGTGCACGTAATTTTGTTTATATTATTGTATTAAGAACTTTGGTCTATTCTGTCGCTACAGTTCTACTGGGCATAAAACAAAACTTTAAGCAAACGTCACTATAATCAGTGATATTTTAAAGCAGTGTTTTACAAACTGTGATCCTGGAGTACTTCTAGTTCGGAGGGTCATATCTAGTGGTGCACGGATTGACCATACAGAACTAATGTTTGTTTTCATTTTGAATTTCTTTTCAATATTTAATTGTTTTCAGTTTTGCAGAAAAAATCATCTTTCCAAAGAAGGATCTCCGACTTTGTATACGCAACTCACACTGTAAATCTGACAATCCACTAATGGAAGGGACTAGCTAGGGTGAAGATTCAATCCAGGTTCATATTATCAAAAAAAAAAAAAAAAAATTAGTAGATAGCACAATCATATTATGCACACTAAACCTAAGTTGTACAATTCCGTGTCAGACAGATAAAATCAAAATACAAATTAACATATTATTATGTTGTGAACTAAAGGCTGTAGATATCTATTAATTAATAGATAATTTTATTAATTGTAAGTATCTGTGTTTTACAAAAGATGAGAAGTAAACACTTATAAAGCTTTATAATGTACTTTGAATTGTAAAAACTTTAAAACATTTTTGTTTTATTTAATATACTTGATAATTACTATAAGAATTTACGTACGTCTAAACATTAGAAATCATTAAAAATACGAATTCATTAAAAATCAAACGATCATGGTTATCGATTTCGGTTAATCATTTTTAGGTCTGAATATGGTTACCTGGTTACTCAAAAAACTGAAATCGATCATCATAATCTTTTGATTTTTAATGAATTGTGTTGTTTACGTGTAAACAAAAAAGAAGCTACACTAAATATACTTTTTATTTTTAATATACGTACTAACAATAAAAAAATTATCATATAGGTGTATAGGCTACGTACTTTCACCAACGAAATTAGTTGTTATATAGACCGTACAGTCACTTATAATAAAGACATTTTTAATTATAATTTTCTTGTATACGTATTATTTCTATTTTGTTTACAGGACAGTTATGTCTCAATAGTGAATTAAAACAACTAGCAAAATTAATTACATATTTATAATTACTGATAATTGTAATACAACAAGGAAAATTGTAACAATTGATATTGTAACAACAAGGAATATTGTATTTGGTGTATAATAAAACTGATCATTATTAGGCGGTGCATACTTTTTCCCAATATGAGTTTTCCGCGGGTGGTCTGCGTGATTGTCGAACATTTTTTGCCGCCAGGGTGTAGAGTTTGTGAAACACTGTTTTAAAGTCAAATATAATGAAATTGGAAAAAGTACTTTATAATCTGACTTGTCAATTTGTAACATTAGTAAATGACAAAAACTCCGAAATGTTTGTATATTTTTGTGTTTGTGTTTACTTTCTCAAAGACTTATGCAAATATTTTTCATTTAAGTATAATTTTTTATGAAAAGGATGAAAAATAAAATAATTATAGACATAATTAAAAAATTAAAAAAATAATTAATAGATTATTTATTAAAAATCTATCAATGGTAGAGAGTGTAAACAATAAATGAATCGGTTTTTTTTAAACGGGCGTAAGTCCATTTTTTTTCGATTTTCAGGTTTTGGTGGTTTTGTAGTCTAAACATCAGAATACATCGATTTTTGTTAAAAGGGCGATTTTATCACGAGTGGAAATGGGTCAAATCAGCATTTTAATTTTTTGGTTTATTTTAAAAGGGCGCAAGTCCAAAAGAGTTTTTTTTAAAAAGGCGTAAGTCCACTTCCTCTATGGATTCTGTTGTTTGATTTCTGGACTTTCGCCTGTTAAAAAAAAATCTGCAGTCAGCTGTTACTGCTCATTTTTGTCTATTGTTATTATAACCTCCAAAATATTGTAGTGAAGGTTACTAAACATCCTTGTACAGTCTTTGTAGGCTTACTTTACAGTTTTAATAGTTTAGTAGTTGTAGGTGACAGGCTAATGGATGAAAATATCGTAATTGGGAGCCCAAGAAAAAGAAAGGGCCAAAACCCCCAACGTTACAAAGTAAATATAGTAAAAAATGCCCGACTCAGTGGGCAGCCCTATGTCAATCACAGAGGCCAGGAAGTTCCAGCAAAAAAACCTGAATTCTCTTGCAGGTAAGATAAATCTTAGTTACTTATTTAGATTTAAACATTTCCAAACCTTATTAAAATTACTCATTAACAAAATATACTTCATGTGTTGCTAATGTTTATTTGCCAGTATACATAACCTCTTAATTTTTTATTGTAATCCCACCAGTGTTTTATTAAATTTATTAGGCCTAGTACAATGATCAAAGTTTGCAGCCAAGACAGTATTCTTTACAACAGCTAATAAAACGTTTTGCGGTCTTCAGTTTAAGTTTATAGCCTATAAGTTAACACTAAGAGTTTCTGGGTTTGTTTCAGATGCAAAGAAAATTGCTTACAAGAAATTGGGGAGGAAAATTGTCTGGATATTTTCAACAGATTCTACAATATTCTTTCGAAAAATGAACAGGATTTGTTTCTCCAGGGACTTATTGACGTCGTGAACGTGCAACGTAGACGGCCAAGGGATAATGTGATGAATACAGAGCAGAAAAGTGCCTCATTTTATTATAATGTTCTTGTGGGTACCGAGAGAATGAAGATATGTTTTAATGCATTTTTATCAGTATTTGCTATAAGTGAGAAAAGGGTAAGACGTATCAGACATCTCAAACTTATCGGTCAAACCCCTGAAGATAAGAGAGGCAAGAATGTAAGTAATAGTTTGCCTGCTGAAATCCACAGACTTGTGGATGAGCACATAAAGTCTTTCCCTTTGAAAGAAACTCATTACAAGGGTAAGAAAAGCTACTATTTATCACCTGATCTAAATATTAAAACGATGTGGAAGTTGTACATGCAAAAACACCCTGACGTTAGGCCTATAGTAAGCAAATCATTTTATTGGCAATATTATAGAGACAATTTCAATTATCCATTTGGCCGCCCGCAAGTTGATGTATGTAGTAAGTGTGAGGAGCTTAATGTGAAAATTAAGAGTCCTACTTTAAATAATGTAGCTAAACGAGCGGCAGTTGCAGAGCTTATGGTACATAAATCAAGAAGTAAAAAGTTTTACTCAGCACTGCAG
Organism: Magicicada septendecula; assembly: GCA_034769895.1. NCBI lineage: Eukaryota > Metazoa > Arthropoda > Insecta > Hemiptera > Cicadidae > Magicicada > Magicicada septendecula. The sequence goes on along the minus strand of CM068368.1, from coordinate 79,703,199 downwards.
CACGAACAGTCACAAGAAGGTAAAGATGAAAAACATATTTTGTCGTTAGCATTTGATTACATGAAAACTGTATCTATTCCTAAAATTCCCGTTCAGGAATTATACTACATGAGACAGTTGTCAGTTAATTGCTTTGGAATACACAATCTTAAGAGTAACGACACAACATTATTCTTGTACCACGAGGGTGTAGCACGAAAAGGCCCTAATGAGGTTTGCTCTTTTCTTAATGAATACCTAAAATCAGTACCAAGCCAATACACTGAGCTTCGTCTGTTCAGTGATAACTGTTCAGGCCAAAACAAAAACCAAGCGTTGTCAAGGTTCTGCTTATACCTGACAGATTCAGGTCGTTTCCAGAAGGTCACTCAGTATTTCCCTGTTCGCGGCCACAGTTTCCTCCCGTGTGACAGGGATTTCGGAATAATATCTAAGGCTTTAAAGAAACATGACCGCATTTTTGATGTTCATGAAATAACTGACATAACTTTGCAAAACTCATCACGGTTTAATAAGTTCACTGTTCAGGAGTTTACATCATCTGACATAGTTTTAGATTTCAATAAATGGCAAAAAAGGTTTTACAAAAAATCGTGTATATCACAAGAAACAAAAGGAAAAAACACAGATAAGAAGGATAAAATGTACTTTCAGATTAGTACTCTCTTTATGTTCGTTTATGAATCTAAGTTAAAAGGATGAGTTAAAGCCTACCCTACAATAAATGGTATTATTCATCACAACTTTTTACTGGCTAAGACAAAAGCAGATACTCTCTCCCCACCTTCGGTTAAGGCTTACCAAGGTCGAGTGCCAATAAAAACTGCAAAGATGGAAGATATGAAAAAACTGAGAGCCTACATTCCAGACGAGCATCGGGGATTTTTCGAAGAAATTTGTGACTGGCCAACTGATGGCAGATCTGAAGAGATTACCAGCGATTTCGAGGTTGAAGAAACCAACGATGACCCATAAATCAGAAATATGGCCTCAAATCTACATCTTTGATTTTTTTTTCCTCTTTTAAACTCATTTAAGTAATTTTACTATCTTTTTAGTAAATTGTAAACATTGTCTTACAATAAAAATAACAGTTTTTACTTGAAATTTAATGGTTTTTTATCTCCTTGCAACTTGATTTTTTTTAAAAGGGCGATATTTTCACATTTTTAGAGCTATGTAACTAAATTATGGATAAAGATACAAGTGTAAAATTTTGAATCCTGTTGTAAATTGAATTTCTTTACATGTTGACATTTTTTTAAAAATATTTTAAGTGAAATATTTTGATTTAAACAGTGTTTTTTAGTTTTCCGAAAGTTTACTTTCTTGGACTTACGCCCGTTTAAAAAAAACCGATTCAAATATAATTTAGGTTAAACAATATTTGGCTAAATAATGGATTGCCTATAATAAAGTTATTAGAATCACGAAGAATATAAGGTTTCCTTTTATTCAGTACTCGTGAGCTGGAACCAGCAATTTCAATATCCCTTCTCCAGAACCCTCTTCCCTGGGACAATCATATGGCACCATTGAAGCTAGAAGCTAGTCTGCCGTTGCTCCTTAAGACTATCCATCCATTTAATTTTAAATCTGCCATGGTTTTGTACAACAAGAAAATAGATTTTATGTTGCTATGAGGTTTCAATTTCACCTGGTGTAAAAGTTTCTGCTAATGTGCTTAAAGTAGCCTTGTTACAGTTTTCAAATCTACTAATTACATTTATGTTTGCTCACATTATTTTTATATTTATGTATTATTATTAATAAATAAAAGTTTTCTTACAAAAATACATTTTTTCTATTTCTTTAATATTACACTGTTTTGATAGTATAATAATATAGTTTTATAGTATATAATATATCATATAATATAGTTTTTTTCTGATGATCATAGTTTATACTATCGAAACAGTGTAAATTAAAAAAATACTAAAAATGTATTCATGTAAGAAAAGTTATATTTATTATTAATAATATTAAAAATCTAATAATGTATCTTTTATCTACAGTTTATGTGATGTGTAAATATTTGTTCGGTTTCCATCCAGGAAACTATGAGAATATCAACTACAATTTCAAAGGATTTGTTTTTTCGAACTTAAGGTCCACAAATTCAGGAGCATTGTTTGGATATGTCTGACTTTTAGTCACTGTTTTTGTAACGGTTTGCTAATTCCATACTTTTATTCACTTTGTCGATGAAAAGGCTAGAATATAAGTTTATACTATAATGTGGTTTACAAAGACAGTAATCACATAAAGCTTAACTCTTAATTAAAGTTTAAAAAATAAAAATTGAATTTTAATAATTTTGGAATTAATGTTGCTGTTTACAGTACTAATTAAAAAAATAATGGGTATAAAAGAAATTCCATTTTTTCCGAACCTACAGTGCAGCAGTGAGAGTAGCATACACGTGATTGCACTGAGTAGGTCAAAGATATGATGCGTATGAGAGGTAATCAGTGGTCTTAACCAGATCGTGAGCACATGTAACAGATAAAATAGTACACTAAACGCTCCGCGATTTTACAGTTTTAAATTATATTTAATTTCATCTTTAATAATTGATGGCAGTAGGCAATTCGCATCAGCTAAATGAACATCTTGTGAAATTAATACAGGTTGTTTTATTTACCTCGTCTACCATAAATGGAGTAGCTTACTACTAAAATACCGTACTTACTCAGTATTACGAATTGTAATGCGTGGGTAGTACGAGTTTATTAGACGTTTGTCACGAAAAGTTGTAAAATAATGAAAATACGTTACATCGGGGGGGGGGGGGGGGTCAGCTGAAAACGCCTATCTGATTCTCACGACCGTCAGCATCATCTGCAGCCAGGTCAGTCATTAACAGAGTATCAATTCAATCGTCCGCAGATTACTTGCGTAAGTAAGAAATATTGTCTGGACGTTGACGCTAGTTTTTACAACAATTTATGTTGTTTCGTGAATACGGCGGTGTAATTGAATAAACGAATAATTTATTTCTAAATAAAAAGATTATAGTTACGCTTTGTGTTATAGCCTTAATCAGGAACAGTTTACATAGAGATAATTACTATTTATGATGCCGAGCGAATACTCCTCCAGACGTTCTCCAGTGACTTCTCTACAGAACGATTCTTGTTCAGTTCTATGTACCACAGTACTTTACCAGGCCAGCCTTCAACAATGCAGAGGCCCGACTTTATGGTCCGTCCAAGTCTCTTAGTTTCCAAGCTATGTTCCTTCGTGACCAACTTCTCGGCTAGTTAAATGGCTTGCTCGTCTCTATTTACTATTTGTACAAACACTTCTTGCTACAGTCAATTTTTTGATACATATATTATTTCTTTAATATTTACAACTATTTTAAATCAAGATTTATTATTTCCTTACTTGGAACATGTTTTGGGAATCATATATTTTCCCGAAACATGTTATATGTTGATGTAAAATAGTTATAAGTATTAAATAAATAATTTATTATTGGGAATTAGGTTTCATGCATCCCAGTCTGACTGCACATCCGTTTAATTGTTGCCTGGCTTCCTTATTGCTAACCACATAGACCTTCCTAGGCTTCTCTTTGCAAATCACGGTGTTTGTATTGTTACATAACGCGGAACGTTCTCGTGCGTTCGATGGTGTCGTTCTACGAGCTTCTCCACTAGCCCCGCCGGTGTGTGTTTCTCCTAAGGCCGCGCTGAAGTAAACTCTAGAATTTTCGAGTGCTTGTTAAGGACGCATATTATGGAACCCTGCAGACTATATGTAAATAGCCCACACCTGCAAATTAGTTTTCAGTTTATTTTGGGGGATTATTCAATGCGTTTCAAGTGGCTATTAATGAAAAGTGATTATTGTGCGGAACACTATTAGTTGACATTATTATCGCGTGTGGACAAATTTAATTTGAATTATTGTACGAGTGTTGAATAACTTGTTGATTACAAACTGTTAATTGCAATAATTAGAGCTGGAAATTAGTGAATTCAGTGGTGTCTTGTATATTGTTTTCAACTGTACCAGACGACAATCACTTAGATCGTCGTAACAGTATCATTTAACTCATTTATTGAGCGAAGTATACCAATTAAAAATTTTCATATTTAAACTGAACGACAGTTAGTTATTTTTTTATAATATTGCTCACTTTGCCAAATTTCAGTCAATCTTGACCTTATAAGTTTTACAATTTTCAGCATTGTATTGTTTCCTATTATTTCACTCAGATAATTTACTTCATTTTCAGTTGTCACACTTTTTTACTTTCTCCGTTGGTTTTTTTTTTTATTCTCTTTCTATTAAATAAAGATCATAAATGCTTTCCACCTTGACTGCATTTTTACTAACACAACAGATTATTCAAATCTTCGGTTTGAAAGATACATTCTATATTTATCGAATTTAACTCCTTTTGTCTATTTTAGTTCTTAAACCACAATATCTAACAACGTACTTGATGACAGCTGTCTACCTGCATACTCCCTTATCTTTTGGAATTTAGTTTCAAGCTATGTGCAATTTTGTTCGGGCTCTTGAGTTTTTATTCAAGTAGCACTGTAATCACTAACAAGAATATGGGTGGGGAGGTGATCATCCACCGAGGAAGTTTGTTTCACTGAACTGAAGTGTGTTCATTATCACCATCTTCAGCAAGGATTAAACCAAAACTGGTTTGTTTTGGTCCCAAGCAAATAAATCAAAGTTCTTAACACAACAATATAAAAAACATTACGTGCACAGATAAACTAGAGCTGGTCACTATAACGCTTCTTCGAACGTCCCACACCTCCCCGTCATTTTGGGATATGATTCAATAATTGTTTGGGAATGCAGGATATCTGCGGCATATCAGAGTGGTAATATCTTCTTTGCGACAGTTTAGTAACTAATATGTCCCCTAGATATGTTACTATTATGTCGCAGGGTAAGACGGTGGTGGAGCTTGCACCTTCCAGCTTAACGTCCAGCCCGATTCTCTGTCTGGATTGTCTCCCATAGTCTCACTGTCTTACCGGACTAATGAGACTAGTTTTTCCTGTCCGCAGTATTACAGCTGAGTAAATCCAACTAGATTTACGCCTGTAATATTACAAAGATAAGCCGGTCCAGGATCATTTCCCTTACGACTTAACTTGGCACCGGTGGCTACTGCAGCTTCGACCAGGAATATTGATCAATCTTTCGCTCTAGATCCGTACTGATCGACAGAGTCATCTCTTGTAGGGTGTGGCATTTCACCACGCGGTACCGTCTTGGCTGGAGAGAGGCTGAGGGTTCATTTAGGAGGTAACATCGCTTCATTCAAACCGGTAAGCCCCGTGCTCAAGTGCCATCGCTTCAATGCCCAGCCAACCCGGTACAAAGTTACTACCTCTTCAAATTCCCTCGACCCCTGAAGGTTTTTTGTTGTAAAACTACTCTTTCGTTTCCTCTTTTTGTCCACTGCTTTGATATAATTATCCGCGGCATGAACGATAACAGTATAGTTTACTGAAACATAATTTTTCTGAAATATAATAAAAGAACGAAAAAAGTAGTAATAAAAACAACAAAAATTTAAAACTGAATTAGAGATAACTGTTTGCACTGATTGATACAACTTTTGAGTCCTTTAATTCTGTTGATTGTTCGTTATGTTTTATTAATTTCAGGTGGTTTATTAGTTTATCGGACGGCGGGGTAGGTCACAGTACGAGTGTTGCTTAGTTCGTTCACTGTGTTTGCTATGGTTCGGCTCAAGGTCGGCGCGATTCAACCTTGCCTACCAAATAGTTTGGGCATTACATCAGTCTGATTGAGACAGGTGGAACACATGAGGAAAGACAACACAACATCCAACTCTCCATTACACCATTCGTCACTACTCACGGTTGAGTGCAGAGTGATGATTTCTTTCTGGTAGTGGTACGTTACAAAAATATAGAGCTAAATACATAATCAGAACAAGAAATAAGATGAGGTGGAGGAACGTGAGACTGTTTGAAGGATACGAACTATGGAGCCGTTTAAATACCAAAGAAACGGAGAAAAGCGAAGCGCCGAGGGAAATTAAGGCATGACTGGTGCCAGGAAACAGTTGTTTTTACAGCTCCTCAGATCCTCCATTGTGACAAGACACCTTAAGTTGTCGGTGTGTAGGATCAAAAAGGTGGGGTTATTTACAGTTATGAAACATGTACCTTGACAGAAAATGACGGAAGCCTCCTTAACGCGCGGAGACGGCAGGTTCTCTGCAAGATCTTCGGAGCTGTATTGGAGAATAACGAGTGGAGGATAAGAAGTGATGCCAAGTTAGAAGTAGGACCACTTTACAGTGCCACGGTAATCGTCACCGACATAAAAGTGTACAAACTTAGATGGTTCGGCTCGTGGAGGGCATGCGGAGTCACCGAGCACCGCAGAAGATCAGCATGAAGCCAGAAGTGAGCCGTTCTGTAGGCTGAGATAGATGGACGATGTCGAGGCCGATTGCCGAGGTAAGTTGGGGATCCGAAACTGGAAGCGTCTGGCAGTACAGAGAGACGAATGGCTGAGACAAGTAGTCTACGAGGCCCTGACATGGTCTCAACGTTGTATAGCGCCAATTAAAGTAATGTAATATAACGGTAGTGTGGTATGAGTTACACCACGAATGGAGAGCACATCATGTAATGATTGAGGAAAGATAATGATCACTGTTATTGTTCGTTTATCGTGTTAAATAGCTTATAATTATATTCATATAATATAATACATCTTAGCTGGATGTACTGTATGTGTTACTTCAGCTGACCATATGACCATATTCACCATCAAGAAACGCATCTAATATTGGATTACGATACCGTGTTTTATGAAATACAAGCATTAGTAAAGTTTGTTCAATCTTAGAGTGGAGCCTGGTGTAAACAAAACCATGTGCTTATACTTGAACCGGATTGGTTAGATGAGTGGCCGCATCACTAAATCCACCGCTAGTCATAAAGTAGTTCCCGATTGATTATAAGTAATTGATTAAAAATACATCAACAAGCGATTTTACTTCCATGTTCCTTAAGGAAATGGAAGTATGGTGATGGCAAAAAAAAAATCGTGTTCGAGATTATTGCAGATTCTGATTGTACTACACTCAAAACATGAAAAAAAGTCATTTTTCGAAAAGTGTCTGTGTGTGTGTGTGTGTGTCTGTCTGTCTGTCTATCTATGTGTCTATAGATTTTTTTTCTATGGCAAACGATAACAGCCGCAAATTCAAACAGAATCAAATAATTTTTTGCATACAGCCCTGATTTGTAGAGTACTCACGACCTATTGTTTTTGGTGAAGATCGGTTGAGGGAAAGGGGTAGTTTACCAGCAACGGTTTTTTTATCAAGGGTAATTTTGTCTGTTTGGCAAACGATAACAGCCGCAAATTCAAACAGAATCAAATAATGTTTCGCATACAGCCCTGAATTGTAGAGTTCTCAAGATTTGTTGATTTTGGTAAAGATCGGTTAAGGGAAAGGGGTAGTTTACCTGCAACGTTTTATGTTTTAACAAGGGTATTTTCTATGGCAAACGATAACAGCCGCAAATTAAAACATAATCAAATAATGTTTTGCTACTGCCCTGAATTGTAGAGTTCTCCAGACCTTTTTTTTTTGGTGAAGATCGGTTAAGGGAAAGGGGTAGTTTACCTGCAACGCTTTATGTTTTAAAAGGGTATTTTCTATGGCAAACGATAAGAGCCGCAAATTCAAACAGAATCAAACAAGTTCTTGCATACAGCCCTGATTTCTTGAGTACTAAAGACCTATTGTTTTTGGTGAAGATCGTTTAAGGGAAAGGGGTAGTTTACCAGCCACGTTTTTTGTTTTATCAAGGGTATTTTATATGGCAAACGATAACAGCCGCAAATTCAAACAAAATCATATAATATTTTGCATACAGCCCTGAATTGTAGAGTTCTCAAGATCTGTCGTTTTTGGTGAAGGTCGGTTAAGGGAAAGGGGTAGTTTACCTGCAACGGTTTTTTATCAAGGGTAATTTTACTTCCATATTCCTTAAGGAATGGAAGTATGGTGATGGCAAAAAAAATCGTGTTCGAGATTATTGCAGATTCTGATTCTACTACACTCAAAACATGAAAAAAAGTCGTTTTCCGAAAAGTGTCTGTGTGTCTGTCTGTCTGTGTGTCTGTCTGTCTGTCTGTCTGTCTGTCTGTCTGTCTGTCTGTAGATTTTTTTTCTATGGCAAACGATAACTGCCGCAAATTCAAACAGAATCAAATAATTTTTTGCATACAGCCCGGTTTTGCAGAGTTCTCGCGACCTATTGTTTTTGGTGAAGATCGGTTGAGGGAAAGGGGTAGTTTACCTGCAACGGTTTTTTTTTAGCAAGGGAAATTTTGTTTGTTTGGCAAACGATAACAGCCGCAAATTCAAACAGAATCAAATAATGTTTCGCATACAGCCCTGAATTGTAGAGTTCTCAAGACCTATTGTTTTTGGTGAAGATCGGTTAAGGGAAAGGGGTAGTTTACCTGTAACGTTTTATGTTTTAACAAGGGTATTTCCTATGGCAAACGATAACAGCCGCAAATTCAAACAGAATGAAAAGATTATTTGCATACAGCCCTAAATTGTAGAGTTCTCAATACCTTTTGTTTTTGGTGAAGATCGGTTAAGGGAAAGGGGTAGTTTACCTACAACGTTTTTTTAACAAGGGTATTTTCTATGGCAAACGATAACAGCCGCAAATTCAAACAGAATCAAATAATTTTCTGCATACAGCCCTGATTTGTAGAGTACTCAAGACCTATTGTTTTTGGTGAAGATCGGTTGATGGGAAGGGGTAGTTTACCAGCAACGTTTTTTATCATGCGTATTTTCTATGGCAAACGACAACTGCCGCAAATTCAAACAGAATCAAATAATTTTTGCATACAGCCCTGATTTGTAGAGTACTCGCGACCTATTGTTTTTGGTGAAGATCGGTTGAGGGGAAGGGGTAGTTTACCTGCAACGGTTTTTTTTATCAAGGGAAATTTTTTTTTTTTTGGCAAACGATAACAGCCGCAAATTCAAACAGAATCAAATAATGTTTCGCATACAGCCCTGAATTGTAGATTTCTCAAGATCTATTGTTTTTGGTGAAGATCGGTTGAGGGAAAGGGGTAGTTTACCTGCAACGTTTTTTTAACAAGGGTATTTTATATGGCAAACGATAACAGCCGCAAATTCAAACAGAATCAAATAATGTTTTGCATACAGTCCTGATTTGTAGAGTACTCAAGACCTATTGTTTTTGGTGAAGATCGGTTAAGGGGAAGGGGTAGTTTACCTGCAACCTTTTACGTTTTATTTTCTATGGCAAACGATAACAGCCGCAAATTCAAACAGAATCAAATAATGTTTTGCATACAGCCCTGATTTGTAGAGTACTCAAGACCTATTGTTTTTGGTGAAGATCGGTTAAGGGGAAGGGGTAGTTTACCTGCAACGTTTTTTTATCAAGCGTATTTTCTATGGCAAACGATAACAGCCGCAAATTCAAACAGAATCAAATAATTTTTTGCATACGTCCCTGAATTGTAGAGGTCTCAATGACTTTCGATTTTGGTGAAGATCGGTTAAGGGGAAGGGGTAGTTTACCTGCAACCTTTTACGTTTTAACAAGAGTAAAGTACTTGAAAATTTATTTAAACTTTTTGAAACAATGGTAATTGTTAAAAATAAAATAATTTTGTTGCCAGGCAATAAAATTATAATTTTTTCATTTTAATGTAATATAATATTTTTCATTTAATACAGCAATAAAAAGGCAGGTAAGACACAGCCTGGCTGTTTGGCTGAAAATGATTTTAAATATAAATCTTAGAATATGGAAGTCATGTATGGTTCTCCATACCGATATTTTTTCTATGGTAAACGATAACAGCCGCAAATTCAAACAGAATCAAATGATGTTTTGCATACAGCCCTGTATTGTAGAGTTCTCAATACCTATTGGTGTTGGTAAAGATCGGTTAAGGGAAAGGGGTAGTTTACCTGCAACGTTTTATGTTTTAAAAGGGAATTTTCTATGGCAAACGATAACAGCCGCAAATTCAAACATAATCAAATACGTTTTTGCATACAGCCCTGTTTTGTTGATTACTAAAGACGTATTGTTTTTGGTGAAGGTCGGTTAAGGGAAAGGGGTAGTTTGCCTTCAACGTTGTTTTAACAAGGGTATTTTCTATGGCAAACGATAACAGCCGCAAATTCAAACAGAATCATATAATATTTTGCATACAGCCCTGAAATGTAGAGTTCTCAAGACCTGTTGGTTTTGGTGAAGATCGGTTAAGGGAATAGGGTTGTTTACCAGCAACATTTTATGTTTTATCAAGGGTAATTTTTTTTTGACGAACGATAACTGCCGTACATTAAAACAGAATCAACTACTCTTCTGCATACCTTTTTGAATTATACAGAACTCAAGGTCTGTTGATTTTGTTGAAGATCGGTTAAGGGAAAGGGGTAGTTTACTTCCAACGTTTTATGTTTTAACAAGGGTATTTTTTTATGACGAACGATAACTGCCGTAAATTCAAAGAGAATCAACTAATGTTTTGCATACAGCCCTGAATTGTAGTGTTCTCAGGATCTATTGTTTTTGGTGAAGATCGGTTAATGGAATAGGGTAGTTTACCAGCAACGTTTTATGTTTTATCTAGGGTGTTTTCTATGGCAAACGATAACAGCCGCAAATTCAAACAGAATCAAATAAGTCTTTGCATACAGGCCTGAATTGTAGAGTTCTCAAGATTTGTTGATTTTGGTAAAGATCGGTTAAGGGAAAGGGGTAGTTTACCTGCAACGTTTTATGTTTTAACAAGGGTATTTTCTATGGCAAACGATAACAGCCGCAAATTAAAACATAATCAAATAATGTTTTGCTACTGCCCTGAATTGTAGAGTTATCCAGACCTTTTGTTTTTGGTGAAGATCGGTTAAGGGAAAGGGGTAGTTTACCTGCAACGCTTTATGTTTTAAAAGGGTATTTTCTATGGCAAACGATAAGAGCCGCAAATTCAAACAGAATCAAACAAGTTCTTGCATACAGCCCTGATTTCTTGAGTACTAAAGACCTATTGTTTTTGGTGAAGATCGTTTAAGGGAAAAGGGTAGTTTACCAGCCACGTTTTTTGTTTTATCAAGGGTATTTTATATGGCAAACGATAACAGCCGCAAATTCAAACAAAATCATATAATATTTTGCATACAGCCCTGAATTGTAGAGTTCTCAAGATCTGTCGTTTTTGGTGAAGGTCGGTTAAGGGAAAGGGGTAGTTTACCTGCAACGGTTTTTTATCAAGGGTAATTTTTTTCTATGGTAAACGATAACAGCCGCAAATTCAAACAGAATCAAATGATGTTTTGCATACAGCCCTGTATTGTAGAGTTCTCAATACCTATTGGTGTTGGTAAAGATCGGTTAAGGGAAAGGGGTAGTTTACCTGCAACGTTTTATGTTTTTAAAGGGAATTTTCTATGGCAAACGATAACAGCCGCAAATTCAAACATAATCAAATACGTTTTTGCATACAGCCCTGTTTTGTTGATTACTAAAGACGTATTGTTTTTGGTGAAGGTCGGTTAAGGGAAAGGGGTAGTTTGCCTTCAACGTTGTTTTAACAAGGGTATTTTCTATGGCAAACGATAACAGCCGCAAATTCAAACAGAATCATATAACATTTTGCATACAGCCCTGAAATGTAGAGTTCTCAAGACCTGTTGGTTTTGGTGAAGATCGGTTAAGGGAATAGGGTTGTTTACCAGCAACATTTTATGTTTTATCAAGGGTAATTTTTTTTTGACGAACGATAACTGCCGTACATTAAAACAGAATCAACTACTCTTCTGCATACCTTTTTGAATTATACAGAACTCAAGGTCTGTTGATTTTGTTGAAGATCGGTTAAGGGAAAGGGGTAGTTTACTTGCAACGTTTTATGTTTTAACAAGGGTATTTTTTTATGACGAACGATAACTGCCGTAAATTCAAAGAGAATCAACTAATGTTTTGCATACAGCCCTGAATTGTAGTGTTCTCAGGATCTATTGTTTTTGGTGAAGATCGGTTAATGGAATAGGGTAGTTTACCAGCAACGTTTTATGTTTTATCTAGGGTGTTTTCTATGGCAAACGATAACAGCCGCAAATTCAAACAGAATCAAATAAGTCTTTGCATACAGGCCTGAATTGTAGAGTACTCAAGACCTGTCGTTTTTGGTGAAGATCGGTTAAGGGAAAGGGGTAGTTTACCTGCAACAGTTTTTTATCAAGGGTAATTTTTTTTCTATAGTAAACGATAACAGCCGCAAATTCAAACAGAATCAAATGATGTTTTGCATACAGCCCTGTATTGTAGAGTTCTCAATACCTATTGGTGTTGGTGAAGATCGGTTAAGGGAACGGGGTAGTTTACCAGCAACATTTTATGTTTTAACAAGGGTAATTTTTTATATGACGAACGACAACTGCCGTAAATTAAAACAGAATCAACTAGGTTTTTGGATACCTTTTGAACTAAAGAGAACTCAAGGTCTGTTGATTTTGTTGTAGATCGGTTAAGGGAAAGGGGTAGTTTATCAGCAACGTTTTACGTTTTAAAAAGGGTAATTTTTTTATGACGAACGATAACTGCCGAAAATTCAATGAGAATCAAATAATTTTTTGCACCCTTTCCTTAGTTGTAGAGAGCTCAAGGTCTATTGATTTTGGTGAAGATCGGTTAAGGGAAAGGGGTAGTTTACCTGAAACATGTTATGTTGTAACAAGAGAAATGTTTCCATGACGAACGATAACTGCCGCACATTCAAACAGAATCATATATTTTTTTGCATGCTTCCCTGAATTGTAGAGGACGGAAGGTCTATTGATTTTGGAGAAGATCGGTTAAGAGAAAGGGGTAGTTTACCTGAAACATTTTATGATTTAACAAGAGTAAAGTACTTAATTTTTATAAATAAAGTATCCTGATAAGAAGCTCATAATAATCCACTGCAGAAACGTAGTTGAAATATCTATAAATGAAGAGGTTAGGTGAACGGGGTGGGGGTAGTTTTCTATTATTAAAAATTATAGTTGTAGGTGGAGGGGAGATTATTATTTTTTATATGTGTACTACGTTATCGGCAACAAAGAAGTAGTTTTTTGTTAAAATTGCTTCCCGGGCTCTTTAGCCGTAGTCCAATGTTTTATGCAAAACCAGACTTTTCGGCAGTGCCATCGACTGCCATCATCGGTGAAAATCGAGTGCGAAAACGTGAGGTGGTATACGTTAGTGACCACAGTACTGTGGTTAATGCTGAAGCAATAAGTAGAAAGACGTAGTTTCTATTGAAATATTTCATTTCGAATATGATTTTAAATATAAATCTTAGAACATGGAAGTCATGTATAGTTCTCCATACCGATATTTTACTTCCATATTCCTTAAGGAAATGGAAGTATGGTGATGGCAAAAAAAAATCGTGTTCGAGATTATTGCAGATTCTGATTGTACTACACTCAAAACATGAAAAAAAGTCGTTTTTCGAAAAGTGTCTGTGTGTGTGTCTGTATGTCTGTGTGTCTGTCTGTCTTAGATTTTTTTTCTATGGCAAACGATAACTGCCGCAAATTCAAACAGAATCATATAATTTTTTGCGTACAGCCCTGATTTGTAGAGTACTCACGACCTATTGTTTTTGGTGAAGATCGGTTGAGGGAAAGGGTAGTTTACCTGCAACGGTTTTTTTTATCAAGGGTAAATTTTTTTTTGGCAAACGATAACACCCGCAATTTCAAACAGAATCAAATAATGTTTCGTATACAGCCCTAAATTGTAGAGTTCTCAAGACCTATTGTTTTTGGTGAAGATCGGTTAAGGGAAAGGGGTAGTTTACCTGCAACGTTGTTTTAACAAGGGTATTTTCTATGGCAAACGATAACAGCCGCAAATTCAAACAGAATTAAATAATTTTTTGCATACGTCCCTGAATTGTAGAGATCACAAGGACTTTCGATTTTGGTGAAGATCGGTTAAGGGAAAGGGGTAGTTTACCTGCAAACTTTTACTTTTTAACAACAGTAAAGTACTTGAAAATTCATTTAAACTTTTTGAAACAATGGTAATAGTTAAAAATAAAATAATTTTGTTGCCAGGCAATAAAATTATAATTTTTCATTTTAATGTAAATCATGTATGAGTTAATAGTATAATGGATTAGTTTACACTCAAAATGTACAAATAGAAAATTTTGTTACAAACATCAATATCGTTCGTGGCAGGCAAGCATATCTCAGTTATGTAATGTTTACGTTTCCATTTTATTATTATGACTACCGCAATAAAAAGGCAGGGAAGACACACACACACACACACACACACACACACACACACACACACACACACACACACACACACACACACACACACACACACACACACACAAAATTCGCGTTATTTCTGGCCTCACTCATGTTTATTTTCTTACATTTGCACGCTTTTTAAATGGTAAGTGCCGAAACGCATACCAACATAACGCGTGCAAGCCGAAAAAGTGTCCAGCGTGGATAGCGATTTGCTTCCTGTGGATCGCTGGGCAGTGTAACTGCACGTGTTTACAGAGGAACGATTCATAGACAGACTTTTCGTCTTTAGGGAATGAACCCTCTGCAAGATGCTGAGGGTCCATGAGTGTCTTCGGAGCGCTCCTTCTTTTTCGCGTGTTTGTTCTGTGAAACATACACTGTAGATTCGCAGCTTTACTCTAAGCAACGCTCAATAGGAAATGTTGAAAATGTTTGTCCACGGTGTACCCTCATACACACTAAACCTGCTCTGATGTTTTAATTACGGACATCATAATATTAAAACTTTGGAAACTTGAGCACTACGTAATGGAGATCAATCATTAATTTATACAAGCCATTAATTTTATGCATATTTTTTATATATATGTGTACAACGTTATAGGCAACAAAGAAGTAGTTTTTGTTAAAATTCTTTCCCGGGATATTTGGCCGTAGTCCAATGTTTTCTACAAAACCAGACGTTTCGGCAATGCCATCGACTTCCATCATCAGTGAAAATTGAGTGCGATAACGTGAGGTGGTATACGTTAGTGACCACAGTACTGTGGTTAAGGCTGAAGCAGTAAGTAGAAAGAAGTAGTTTCTATGGTAATATTTCATTTCGAAAATGATTTTAAATATAAATCTTGGAATATGGAAGTCATGTATGGTTCTCCATACCGATTTTTTTAATACAGTTGGGATTAATACAACTAAAAATTAGGTAAATGTTTTTATAATTATTTTGATCTATTAAAACGTTTTAATTTTGTACTGTACAAGCCTCTGTGTTGTATCACTCTGCTTTATTTACATCAGGCTCCACTCTAAGAGTGATCCAACAATAGTACAGAGTAAGTGAGGGAATGCAATTAGTCCATACATTATTGTTTCTGAAGGTAATGGTTTTACCTTGCACGTATCAGCACTTAATATTCATAGTTTACAGCCACATGAAATCTAGATTGATTTCACCTTCCGAAAGATCAGCTTTTGCCTCCCTCAAAATCTATATGTCTGACCTTCTTTTGGAGATTTTAGACGGTTATTCCTGCCTAACTTGTATCCTTGTCCATGTCTTTGAAATTTTTTATTTTCATGTGCCGTTGTGTAGGTGCTTATGAGATCTGAAAAGGAAGTTTAATACGAGAGATAAAGGATATTTCATACAAGGATTAACTAGAGGAACAAATGGCATTAAAATTAAGATTTTATTTTTGCAGTAATGGAAAATAAGAAAAATCAAGTATACGAAGGCATGACGCCTGCATTGCATTATTGGAGCAAGGTGTCTTTGCGTCCGTGGGGTGACTGCAGCATCTGCGTCGAGCCCAATGGGTTGCCAGATGATAAACATAGTGCTGGTTCAGTAGACAGGTGCCTAAAACTGGACTGGGCAACCGTCAACACGATCATTCGCTAGATGGCGGGGAAAGAAGACTTTAGTGTATGGCACTGCTGTTGGAACCGATTCAGGCGACAGGTGTCGGCTGCCTCAAGCCCAGCTAGCAGACGCCTTGAAGCGTCAGTCGGAGGCAGAGAGCCTCCGTGCCGGTGACAGGGATAGCAGCAGCAAGCAGCGCGGTAGGTGTGCAAGGGGGCCTGATGTAGTTCTTCCTCCACCGCGAACGCGGCTGTGCGTTTATCTGGTGAGATAAGCTAGAGGCCAGGCCCGTGCGCAGGATTTTTGAAAGGGAGGGGTTCTGAAGTGGAAAATTTCTTTTCCATAAAGTAGTCTATAATTAAAATTTCAATAAACTGTTTATGAATTACAATATGGAGTAACACATAATAAGTAGACTTGAGAGGAAATGAACGAAAACAATATTATTAAAAATTGTATACATTACACTAATTCCTTTTATTAACATAGTAACATTTTTCTGTTTGAATTGGCAAATTCATGAATGATCTCTTCACTAGAGACATTAATTTCTCTATGGATGTTCAATAATGCAAGGCCATTTAGTCTTTCTTCTGACATGGAATTCATAATATATGTTTTCAGCCTGCGTAGGGTGGAGAATGATCTTTCTGCTGTCGCTGTGGTGACAGGCAACACAGTTAGGATTTTCAGAAGTTTCCTTACACTGAGGAAGGGTTCACTTGCTTCACAAATAACCAGTGCATGGAAGATGAGGTCTCCTTTCTTTCCACTACAATCTCCGATTCTTCTTCACCACATTTTAATTTCAGCTAGGAATTCATCTTCATTGATGCATTCGAGGACTGACTCATAAGTTCTTTATAGGGTCCGACAGTTGTCTTCATTGAAATGCGCCTGCCTCTGAGGTAACAGACAGTCGAAACTGCTAAGAATTTCACCATGCTTGATGAATCTAGATTCAATGTGACTATTAAGTTCATCTAAAAATGGTATGAACATTGTCACACGGTAATATTCTTCTGGTGACTCGATTTCGACGTTGCTTCGGTGTTGCTGCTTCTTACTTAATCGTGGAACACTAAGAGCGATGTCGGAATCCTCCATAACAGACTTTGCTTTCTCAAGTATATTGCGGAACATTTCACTGGCAGACTTCCTCATGTTTTTAAGTTCCTCTAAAGAATGTTGTGCAAGGAGTACAGCTTCGGTCAGATGTAGGTCTTCTCGCTGAAGAGACACGCTCAGGGGTGTTAAAATGGCATGGCATGCTAGGATTTGGCAGCAAATTTGGAATTGGCAATTTTTAATTGCACTCAGTAGTTGAAACGCCTGAGCTGCCACTGTTGCCTCTCGCAGCTGAGAAATTTTTCCTAAGGCCTCTATCACGCCTTCTTGAAGCCCACAATAAATTGATACGGATTAATGACGTTCAATCCATCTGGTTGGACAGTACTTTTTCAATTTGGAGTGATTCGTCTCTGGTAATACTTAAGCTATGGTTTCTTGCAGAATAGCCTGCCGTTTGGGGGAGTTGAAAAGTTATATACGGATTCAATGGTTCCCAAACAATTTCTAATGGCTGAAATATTACTGGCCGAACTCGCAGCAAGATTAAGGCTGTGAGAGGCACAATGGACATAGAGAGCCAGAGGGTGATCTGCTTGAATGTAGGCTTGAGTTCCATGCATTTTCCCACTCATGGCCGCCGCTCCATCATAGCCTTGACCATATAGATAACATGCATCAATTCCATTCTTTTGCAAAAAGTTGACTGCAGTTGTGGCTAAGTTTTTCCCCGTGCAGTCTGTTACAGGTACAAAGCCTATAAAATCTTCTTTGACCACAGATTTCTCACCTTCGTTTGCTGTATAACGCACACATATGGAAAGTTGCTCTAAACCAGAAATGTCTGATGTTTCGTCAGCAAGTAGTGAGAAAGCTTTGGATTTATTAATATTGTCTACCAAGTTTCTTAAGATTTTCTTGTGAAATATAGAGATGACTTCATTTTGAATTCTATTGCTTGAATACGAGGGGGGACCCAAAAGTAACGAGAATTTTTCTCTGGCAGTTGGTAGAACGCTAGTTCCGACTTCTCCCGCTCCCGCTAGGTGCCTTCACTAGACACCATTTTGTATCAGTTGCCCTAGCGGCATTGTTGTGGAAACATTAGCGCGGTCAGTGTGACTATTTTTTGTAAGCGCTGTTTCACGTTTTCGGCGATTTGTCAATGGCAGACATTAAATACCAACATGCTAACATCAGGTTCTGTTTCCTGTTAGGGAAATCAGCAGCAGAAACTGTCGCAATGCTTCGGACGGCTTATGGGGAGGAAGCTTTGAGCCAGGCAAGGATTTACGAGTGGTTTTCTCGTTTTAAAAGTGGTCAAATGTCAATTGAAGACGAACCACGACTTCCAAAACGGACGAAAACATTGAAAAAATCCGTGTTGCGATCATGTTTGATCGTCGTAGAACAATTGATGAATTGGAGGAAATGACTGGAATATCCTGGCGTTCATGCCAACGAATTTTGACTGAAGATGAAACGTGTTGCAGTAAAATTCGTTCCGCGTGTGCTTTCTTGTCTACTCAAAATCCTTGCCTGGCTCAAAGCTTCTTCCCCATAAGCCGTCCGAAGCATTGCAACAGTTTCTGCTGCTGATTTCCCTAACAGGAAACAGAACTTGACGTTAGCACGTTGGTATTTAATGTCTGCCATTGACAAATCGCCGAAAACGTGAAACAGCGCTTACAAAAAATAGTCACACTGACCGCGCTAATGTTTCCACAACAATGCCGCTAGGGCAACTGATACAAAATGGTGTCTAGTGAAGGCACCTAGCGGGAGCGGGAGAAGTCGGAACTAGCGTTCTACCAACTGCCAGAGAAAAATTCTCGTTACTTTTGGGTCCCCCCCCAGTATACCGCATTCTTTGACGAAGTCTCCAAATGTTTTAGTAGATCATCTGTTGTAGCATGAAAACGGAGAAGGGCCCGGAAGTTGCCATCATTTACAGCAGGCACTTCAGGTGTTATTTGGCCACCTTCCTTTGAGCCTCTCAAGGCTAAGCCTTGCTGTCCACAAAGTTTTACCGTTTCTACAATGGCCATGAGTTTCTTCTTGTTTTCCTCGATCACTTTTTTCTTCTCCGAACTTAATTGTACATCAATAGGCACCATTTTTCCTTCATCCATTTTTCTGATATTTTCTAATGCTAACATGCTGCTTTTGTGGTAAACAGTCGATTCGTGCTTCTTGAAGTAATCGAGTGCTTTCTTCCAGTTTCTGTACGGTTCATTTACCAATCCTTTAAGAGGTTGAGAACCGACACCAGCAGTCTTCTTACATTGCAACAAACGTGCTTTACAGAAAGCTGCATCCTCCTTTCTCGAGTAGGCCAACCAATGGTAAGTCTTCAGCCAATGTCCTTGGAAACGAAGATTCCTTTCCCCAGAGCAAGGAAATCTATACTTTTCTGGAGGAGACCAGATGGATTTGTATGCGTTCGTGATACTCATTTCCAATTCCTTGCTTAAAAATAATGCCACATCCCAAGGATGGATTTGATGTAAGCTACCACTAATTGTTGGTTGGTTGGTATCTGTTTCTGTCAGCGATTCAGCATTGACTGTGCTGGATTTAATACTTCGTTGTCTTCATTTGTCGGACTTGATTGAGAGCTGTATCCTGATTTCGGCTGTAAGCAAATAAATAAATGAATGAAGACTATTATTATTTGATAGGCTACCTTATACTTTTTTATGCAACGCATGATTATGATGTATTGAATGATATTTTTCTGTCAACTTTGAAATAAATTACTGTATTTGATTTGATAACATGAATTTTAACACGTTCGCTGCGTTACGTGGTATATACGTCCCGTAATTGATTTTCTTGTGGTGCGGCGGTCATTTTCAGTAAATTTGTCTACTATGCGGATGTGAGTTTTCGCTATTTTTGTAAATAAACTGCTTAATTTTTTATAGTCTACGTATTCCGAGATTTTTATTTAATTATTTAGTACAAAAAATTGTTCGTACCATATATGGGCCGCAACGCACTACTCACTAAAATGTTCTTGCTGACTTTATTAGTTGACCTGCTAAATAGCTTAGATTACAATAAAATGTGACAAGAGGCATAGCGTCATCATTTTCCGGGAATCAGCGTGGACGGTTTTATCGCTTAGGTCGTTGTCATTTAGACGTTTAAAAATAGATGAGAAAGCAACGTGTACTGAGGTTTATTTGTGTTTTATTTGTATGTGCGTAAAATAATAAAATTTTAATAAATAAACCTTTTTGTTTTACGCTTGTCACAAAACTTCGAAGAGAAGAATTATGAAAAATATTAATAATAACTTACCTCTTCTGTCCGTTGTTTTTTGCAAAAGTAATTTAACAAAGAATTCGTTCGTTTACTTGAAATATTTTACTAATTGTTCAGCACAAAATCGCAAAACGAACTAGGAATACACAGTCCGTAGTCTATTGGTGGTAGCGATAATTAATGATTAACGCACAAGTCAGTCAATACTGCGCGAGCCACATGAAAAATAGAGAACGGGCATGCCGAATGAACTACGTATACTACTAACGTGTGAGAAAGATGTGAGAGTGTGAGAAAGACGGAGCACTTACGTGTTTGCTGCGCAAGGCGGGAATTGTTCACGAGTTCAAATGATGTGAATACCTCCGGTATTTTATATCAGATTGAAACAATCACTATTTCACTTCCAAACTCGCTGATTTCTCTTCCCAAATGGGGAGGGTTAAACCCCCAAAACCCCCCCTTGTGCACGGCCTTGCTAGAGGCAAAATACACTTATTAGTTTACCATTAGACGAAGATAAGTTACCATTATACAAAGAATACAGGTCATGACGCAGTTTTGATGAAAACTAAATTGGTACTGGGCGGGTTGATGTGTCGCGTAATCAAGGGACGTTAGCCTGGCAAACGAATAATTAAGCGGAGATTACACATCACGTTTGTCACTAGCATGAGATCTCTAACAAGATATTTCGATGATATGAAAAAATGTAAAGAAATCAAATACGGTCGGCACCAGACCGAAGAAAACTGACAAAATAAGGGAGGCTTGTGTCAAGCAGTGGACAATTTAAGGTAGGAAATGATGGTACACGATTCTAGAAAAGGAAACAAGTTCACTAGTTGTGTTTCCTTTTACCGATACCTACATTTCTTAATCTTATAAGGAAACGTTAAGTAAGTCTGTAAGGGTTAATTTCTGAGTTGTGAATAAATGTAAATCGTTGGTTTACAAAGGTAACCAGTAATTTTGTTTTTGTTTGTCTAGCAGTCGTGTGCTTTCGTTGCGACGTAACATACAATCTTGCCTTGCCTTGCCTGTAGTGATACACTTTCTCTGCGGTAAATAATAATCCTAAGCTTTGTCTTGATTACAGCGGCGTGTAACTGGTGATTAACTCGGGCAGTCATCTGTCTGCTGGTCGCGCACGCAACGAGGGCATCACACACGCTCGTGCTGATGGTTCACTAACCAGAGAATGGAATTAGTGTACCGTCCAAATCCAGTAGTAGTTAATTAAATCTAATGACGGTAATTTTCGTTTCTACTAAGACGGAGTCTTTATTATTTAGAGGCGATAAAAAAAACTAATAATATAAATGCATGGGGACACTATGACAAATTTTCTTGAAAAATTACTGCCTCTCTCGCATATCCTACTGACGTTAAGAGATGTCACATTGCAACATGTCATGTCACATTGTTATCCTTCAGTCATCATCAGCCGTGGCTCTACAACCCTTGGCGGGTCTTGGCCTGCTCCAAGAGTCGATTCCATTATACCCTATTGGGTGTCCTGGCTTTCCAGTTTCTCATGTTCAGCTTTCCGAGGTCCTCCTCTATCTGGTCTTCGAATATACTTCAAGGTCTTCCCTTTTTTCTACTACCCATTGATTTTTGGTAGAAAATATGTTTCGTGGGCTGTCCTTCCTCCATTCTCTCTGTGTAACCCAATCCACCTTAGTATGTACATTTTGATTATCCTGACAATGTCCGGCTCTTTGTACAGATGGTATAGTTCATAATTATAGCGCCTGCGCCACATTCCATTTTCTTGTACTCCTTTATCACATTGTTATTCTTATCGGTGTAAAAATTATCTTCAAATAACAGCGTATATGTCAGACCAGTATGCTAAGTTTTTAATATCATAATTTCTATTAATAAAACTAAGTATGGGTTTCGTAGATAAATATTTTCTAAGATGAAAAGTTGTTTTAAATTGTAAATAAACATTTCTGGAACAGCTGTTTCATATCCAATACATACGCTCTCCAACTCTTGTTATTTTGAGCCGACAAAGGTTAGAAAGGTGGCAAAGTTTTGAGTTACTTTGTACCATCTTTAAAATCGCTTTGTAGAGGAAAACAAGGATAGGAATTCCTTTGAAAGTCTGTGTGTAATCGGGTTTGTCTCTTCTTTATGGGTCAGGAGTCTGGATAACGACTAAAAGATAAGTGCTGAATTCAGACGACGAAAATAAAGCTTTTTTTTTGTAGTCGAAGGATGCATACACAAAAAATTGTCATTTTATTGTGGTCATCATGAATATTTGTTTAGTTAACTGTAGACCAAAACAGATGGATTGGATGGGGCATGTATTCAGAATGCGCACGAAAACAGACGGTTAATTGTGGTTATACAGCCAAACGAAAAAGGGACGTTGTAAGATCATATAAATGACGACTCAACTTAAGAACCGGAACATCTCAGTTCCCCTAATCTTCGACTAGAGAAGAGAGTAAAGGCGTCTCTTTTACGGTGCGCGAATAGAATAGCCTAAATTATAAGTAAGGACGTCCTTTATTGCATTAAATATTTTCAGTATGTTCAAACTTTGTATCGCTCCTATGCCATATTTTGTAAAAATTGTTAGGAGCAATAATACTCCAAAAACTTTGTAAATATCGACTGCTACGTACTATACATAGAACGATTCTTAACAAAACAACGAGAAAAATACAACTGAAGATTTGCAACAACCACCAGTGCTAACATATGGGAGCGAGATGTGTATGTAGGGGAAATAAGATGACCAGCTGCAAAGAAATTCTTGAGAAGGAGAAAACGTCTGTAGCCTAAGAATTCGAATTAGTAATGAACATATAAGGGCTGAGTTGAGACTATGAACTACAAATAATACGATTCGCCAGCGTTTACAGAAACGTAAACAGCATTTCGAAAGAATTAACGAAGAGAAGCTGTAATGACCAAAAATTTTAAATTCTGAAATTTTGATCAAAAATACGTTACAACCAGCCAAGACACCACAACACGGGCCAGAAGCAATAAATAAAGAAGCAACTTAACGAAGTGTCAACTAGACGTTTGCCAGGAACAATAAAGTACGCTCGACATAACATTACAAGGTTCGCCGGTGACAAGGTTAGGAAGTAAGGTTCGCCGGTGACAGACTCGTTTCCACTGAGATTTACAGCCCACGACAAACCAGACAAAGAGACGTAGCACAGTGGCATAGTTACGGAGAAATTGTAATGAGCACACGCTACAAGGTTGATTTGAAGCGTGCCAGCAGTAAAAAAAAGGAGTAGTGACACAATGGTACTCACCCTGTATGAGAACAAACAACGTCTATCTAATGAATAGGATCGACTGTGCGCACAGCCGGGAGGACATCTTACTGGTGACAACTGATATTTACGACAAGGAAGAGGAGTGCCGTCTTGGAAGCGACGACACGCTGTGTCCTGATAACTGACGGAAAAGGGTCATGGATAGTCAGACAATAACAAAATACGACGTATTGTTCGCGTGAGAACAGCAGCAGACTTCCAGAGTATACTTAAACAAAGGCTTGATCGACAGGCGCGGAATTGCTTTACATTCCAGGAAAAGGTACGGAGGCCCTTTGTCGTGTACTTGAGGGGAGACCAGACAACCAACCAGAGTCCGGCATCTTCCCAGAGCACAGGTGGAGAGGACCGTCGTCACGATAGCAACGGGAACAACGAATCAGAAGCAGAGAACCATAGTTCTGCATAAGGGTAGGAGTTCACCTGACCTATCATGGTTGACCAAAGGCGTGTTTGCCAGGAAATTGCATTGTGGTAAATGATGCTTAATAAAAACTGTTTACAGAGCATGCGAGAGGCAGTCTTCACGAAATTTTCAATCTTTATCTTTGAGCAGTCTACATAAAATTTTCAATCTTATTCTTTTCTCAGTAAAAGTTCTCAGTTTTAATACATCACAGTTAACATACGTGTAGCAGTTTGACGTTGAAACTCAGTTACGCGGTACTTTAATCAGTGACTTAACATTTCAATATTGACAAGTTATTCAGTAATAGTGTATCCACAGTGACTCAATCACGCAATATAGATCAGTGATTAATAACTGTCAAGTACTCTATCTTACTCAGCTATCGCTTATTAAGAACCAAGCTAATCATTCGCAGTCTCATTAATAACGGACTCGCAGAACTTTCGTGTACAGTGCGAAGTGTTACATTACTGATTGGGACAATACACCACACTATCGAAAACACGATACATTAACGTATACAAGAAGACGTTCGATAATTGACAGTCATAGATATACACACTAGTTAACAATGAACGTACTCACACAACACATAACTTCATAGACTCTAATAGGACGGCCGACATCAATGAACACATACACCGCGAGTGAATCTGATCCGCGTGTGTTGAGTGATAGTGACATCGAAGCTACGCAACCTCATACAAATGGATCATCTGCAGGAAGGAGTTTCACCGATGGAAATATTGGATAATCTTTTTTACAAGTAAATCTTTATGTTATTCTTGTCATAAGAACTCTACTGTCCTGTCTCTTTTCAAAGAAAACACCCTTTGAGAATTTAGATTAATTATCATGGCAAATTCAAATAAAGCTATTCATCTGAGGCAAGAAATGAACGCATTAGTATAAGATTTATATGTTGATTATTTATGTTTATATATGTTGATTGTGTTATATATGTATATGTATGTTTTTCAGCGAACGACGTACTGGATTCATATTGTAATTTGATTCATATATATATATTGTAACATGACATTTGGAACAACTTAATATCGTACCTGATTTAATGAAGACTTTGGTTAAGAAGCTAACAAGAAGAACAATATCTTCCAAGATGATAGTGAAGAGGAACGACTAACCATTTTAGACTGACTAGTAAGACAACTGACCGTACCCAAATTAATGATTTAGGCAAAGTGATGCAAAATACCTTCAACCCCAATTATGACATGAACTTTCAATAATGACCAAATAAAGAATTATAAAGACAGACGGCTTATGAACCAGTACTATAAAGAAACAAATGGTTTCATTTAATGTATCATAATATCCAGATAATCAAAATACAAATTGAGGGATAATAGGCCCAAACATGTAATATTATGTAAAAGAAATATTAGTAAATAATTAAGTTAATTGATGTAATGAAAATATAAACAAACCTTATTATAGATACATGAACCATACAACTAATTGTAACATATAGAGTTCATAAGATTGTCCAGTAAACAACAAATAACAACTTGTTCACAATAACATTTATAACAAGAGTGAAGCCCTTAATGGCAATAAAATATAAAACCCTATAAAACCCAATAAATATGTTAATAAATACAACCTATTAAGTGTTAAGTGAATAGGGCAAACGACAAACATAGTGACAAGTAAGGTGAAGCATAACATAGACAGTGTCAGAGTAATTAATAAACTAACTGACAAAAGACTAATTAATTAGTACAGAATTTGTTTTATAAAATGTGCATGTTATTATGTTTTAGCACATTGTTTTATTATCATAGTATTTGTGTTGTTTTTTGTATGTAGCAGGTGGAACAGTTATTTTAAAGGAATATCAATTAAATGATATTAATTTCATTTTTTTTTTATGTTAACAAATATAACCATAGAACTGGTGTTAAACCGTGATAAATTGATTGGCAAAGCAGAATAGACTATAAAAAGATGTTATGGCTAAGTGTCAAACAATTGTACAGTTTAGGTAAAAAACAGTTAATTTGTTCAAGGATTCAGTAAAATCATGGCCATGTGGGCATGAATTTAAACTAATAGAATAGTATATCTTTTGTTTTGTTAAAATAATGTTATGTGTTAAACAGTTTTTATGATTTTTAAAAGATAATTTAATTGTTAAAGGTTTTAAACATGGTGATGAAAATAACACCAGTACATAGGCCAGGTGAAACCAACTTTTGTAAATTTCAGATAATAATGTTAGAGATTTTGTAAAACAAAGGTGGAAGGATAAATATATTTATAGGTAATAGTGTACACAACGAATATAGAAACAAAATTATACATCTCAAGTTATTTAAGAAAATTTCAAATAACAAAATTGTAACATCTGTAGTTCTTAAGTAAAAGTAGGCATGTTTAGTGTCTAAATGTAACAAATGTAAAGATCAAAATAATGCTGATAATGGTTTTAAATTCCCATTCAGTACAGAAAAGTTATGTTAATTTAAAGGTTTTGAACAAATTTAGATTCTGAAATAATGAAAGTATATGACAATGTATATCCGAATTAGCCAACCATATTCCAAGTTTACCCTTAGCAACCAGAAATTTCGGATAAATAAAATGAGACTTCTTTGACAACGATCTTAGCGGATAGACGCGTTTGTAAAACGTCACACATAATATATAATAAATAGTGAAAAAACGATACAAACATATTAATACAGTTAGAGGCAAATAACACGAACCTTTTACACCAAGAGAAGAACAACCATTATAAGAAAGAGAAGACCCAAGAACCAGGGAGAAGATCTGAAGTGGACGAGGGCCCTGTATTCGACAAGAACCATACAACGAAGAGGATTTGGTGATTTTTGACAACTTATTATATTGTGCATCAACACCCACATTTGTATACACGACTTTTAAGTACTAATCAACTAAACTACAGACACCATATCACACCAACACTAAGAACACTCACTAATAACACGATTTGAGATTGACACCTTTTCAAACACCACAAGAACCTTTGATTTACATAATAATTATTAAAGCCTGAATTGGACATAACCTATTAGAACTGGTAACCACTATACAACTGCCTGTGTGCACGTTACACTCTAACCTTGTAATATCCTTTAATTGTAAAACTTGTATTTTGATTTATAGAATAATATTTTGTTTAATTGTAATCCCCGAACCATATACGCCCTGAGATACTTTATTATTAATAGAAACATTATCGAAAGCATTCATTTGGTCTGAAAAAAAAAAAATACTGAATGTTGACTACTACTGCCAACTGGTGAGAAGACGTATAATTTGCGCCACAATTGTGATTGTCATAATCAAATTTAAGAACAATTAACCAGCTTTTTTTCTGAATAAAGGATTTCTGTAAGGATATATGTTTGATGTTATATTTGCGTCGTTATTATTGCTGTTCCATTTAGGAAATAAGTTCACAGATTACAGCGGATAGGACAGTTGGCCACATTGAGTGACGTCACGGAAACGTGCGGTATAGTGGGAGCAAGCGGCAAATTACAAAATCATTCGCCGTTCTACATAACACATTCATAATTACAAATTGACGACTCCAGTGCGAGTTAGTCACTACATTATTTATCTATGTTACAAATTGACACTTCCAACGTGCGGTGTATGTAAGTCAATAGTGCACACAACATAAAATACAAGTAACCTATTCCTAATAACATTGTACGTAACGAATAATCTGGTTACAAACTGACGAACCCGAAGTGAGGCTTTAACTAAGACGTAACAAACTCGTTTCGTTACAATATGTGTCCTTTTTTTATGGATGTATTTACAGGACATCATTTATATTTATATATTGAAGTTTCTTTACTTGAATGATGTTAATAAATAAGTGTTTATTTTATTCAGTATTTATGCGTTCATCATTGTCAATCTTACCTCATAACAGACATTAACGTCACTTGAATGAATTATAGTAAATTTTAAATATTTATACAGCAAATTAGAGTCTCATTGCAGTAATTATACTAACCATCAAATAACTAAATAATCACGTAAATTCAAGTAATTTGGTATAACTAACCTAATTGGGTGATTACATGATTAAACTCCACAAATTAGTATAATTGCACATTGTAGTTACTACAATCACAGATTAATTAAATTATGCAAACGACAACATTTGCATAATAGGTTATTGTATATGTGGCTCCCAAAGAACGTGGGGCACTACAAACATCAATTACACCCCCAATTAATTGTAAAGCAAGAGATAAATCATTGAGGCCGAAGGAAAAAGTCATAGGTATGGCCAGAGGATACAGGACTGAATATGGAAGTGATAGCTTAGTTCTTGAAGTAGAAGACAAACCCTTATGTTAATTTCTGTTTTTGAGCTGAAATAATACACAGTAATCTTATATCACTGATTATTTTTGTGTATTTTGAAACTCTGAGTGTGTCTAGTACCGTTTGCATTAGTAGACGATTCATTCCAAATACTTGCCGCTACTAGCCTCGGAACACCAAACTGATATCAAAATACAACATGAAACAACTAGTGTTAAGAGTTTGTGACACCTGCACGGAGCGACATTCGCCCGAAGGTAAAATTTAGTGAGAGTTGTTCGGAAAGGTCAACGTTCTGGGTCGTCTCAAGTTAGAATTACTTAAGGTAGTGACGATTGTACGAAGAATAAATATGTGAGAAAAGAATTTGTGAAGTAGTTCGAAGACTTAAGAACAATACTAAGTGCTTATATGTAACGAAATTATTTACTCCAAATCGTGATTTTTGAAAGAATTTTTACTACAATTATTTTTAAATTATATTATTTACATTTCTCTCGGCAATACGGCAATGGGGAAAAGTATCGGGGTTCACCTTGTGAAGTAAGCGTCACATGCACGAAATTGATGGATGGACCATACAGCAGCCCGGTGGTTGGGGGCATGTAACTAGGAATTGATGTTGATGTTGAGTTAGGTAAGTTCCAGACGATATGTGGGACAATCAACCATATTTTTAGAAACAAGGTACGTCAAGGAACAAAATTAAAGTTCTATATAAAGTTATGGCAGTCCCTGTACTGTCCTATGGGTGTGGACTATGGACAACAGCCAAGAAACAAGACAGTAAAATACAGGCGTAGAAAATGGCTTTCTTAAGAGCAGTTAAAAGGTGTTCTAAACTTGACCTTATAAAGAATGAGGGCACAAGAGAAGAGTTACAAGTTTTTAATTTGAATGAAAAATTAAAAGATTAGAAACAGCAGTGGAAAGAACATTTAGAAAGAATGTCAGATAGCCTACGCCTATAGGACATGGATATGTAGTTAGACCCAGGAATAAATGGCTGGAGGAACTGTGAAGATGATGATGAATTTCAAGTATTTGTGTTTTACTATTTAATTTTTTTATCTCCTGTATTCCATATAAGCATCCGGGTGCAATCTATTGGTTCAAAAGAAAAAAATAGTATGGTATGGACACACGAAAAGAATGGCACAGGAAAAATTGGCAAGGAGAATTATGGAATGGACCCCACCAGGAATGAGGAAAAGAGGAAGACCACCTATCACCTGGATAGAAGAAATTCAGACTATATTGAGGGAACGAGAAATTGAAGAAAATCTTTGGATGGACAAGCAGCAGTCGAAGATGAGAATTCAATCACTTCTGTAATCTTTCGTTCCAGAAAATGTGTAAACATTGTACAGCCGGAAATAATAATATGCCTAATAATAATAATTCCATATAACAATGTTCAGCAACTTGTAAAATTTTAAATCAAAGTGTAAATGCCAAAAATTCTATTTATGACATCAGGCATTATTAGACTTAAGTAATTTCCGCATTCCTACATACACACAAATGGAGTGTGCCGCTAATGGAAGGATACCTACATCGAACTACAATAATCTGATAAACAGGAAACACTGTTAGGTCGGTCACATTCAATTAGAGCTGATGTAACACACAAACGTTTGCCGTAGCACACTGAAGCGGTTGGTAACAGAGACACATTTATTTCAGTGACAGAGCATAAAATTGCTTCAATTTCTTTCTTTCAAAACACATTGCGGTGATCGCGTTCCTGATTTCAAGAATTGTTCGAAATAGTTTAGCGATACAAAAAAAAAAAAATTGAATTCGATGTAGGAATGTCCGATCTGGGTCAGATCGAAACTGTCCGTAATCCGTCAAATGTGACAGTTTCGTGGACTGAAATATGTGCGCGCTGTTCCTGCGTGTTTACGCGCGGGGCACGTATTCCGTAACGCCTCTGATCCGATGTTTCCTGACACGCGTACAAACGACAGTGGAATCAAAAACAATTCTCAGTAGTATTTCTTGTTATTAAACTTTTACCGTTTAACACTTGCTCGTTTCAATTGCGATTTTTCGAACAGCTGTCTATCTGTACTTCAATTTCGAACTGTGTTCACGATCTGAAGGTGAACTTTGTCTTCTTATTCGTGAAGTGTTCTTTTAATCAGCCACAATCGTTCATCGTTAGACACAGGCCTCCCATATTGCTTCTATTCTTATCTATTCATTGCTATGGACTCTACCCTGCATCTGGCGTTGTTTGTATGCATCCACATGGCGAACAAATCCCCGTGTCAGATATTGATTTATATATTAATAAAAAGTGTAGTAAAAGACTAGTATTTTTTGGACATTTATATAGAAAGGACGACAATAGGTTAACAAAACAGATCTTCAAATGTCTGTGGGGAAAGAAGTCAACATTAAGTTGGATTAAAGAAGTCAAAAAGGATTTCGAAAAAATTAATATAAACGAGAAAGTGAAGTTTTTCGGGCAAATGTGTTAAAAATAGAAGGAGTCCATGGTAAGAGAGAGAGAAATGCAGGCTCGAAGTGGACTGAAGACAAGAAGAAGAGACATAGTGAAAAGATGAAAGAATATTGGAGAAAAAGAAAAGAACAAGGAATAAAGAATTGAAATTATCATGTGGTCCTCAGATGGCTGATACAAAAAAAGTGTAGTAAACCTACTCGAGACAAATAAACAGAGCACCTTGACAAACTGTCTAAGAAATCCATCGTAAATTATAATAGAATGTGGCAGAGAAATATACGAAAACGTCGCAACGAGTGTATCGCAAACAACCAAATGGGCTACAATTGAAATCATCAGTACATTCCTCCATCTGGTGTTCTTCCTTTCGTATATTTCCACGGTCTCCACAGCACAGTATGCTTATTGTATTTGTTGTCTTGTTGTTTAAAGTTATAACGTGTAAAACTCTTCTTCGGCTTTGCTAACTCTATTCCAAAGGCTGTCGCCCTAGTCCTGTTCCTGATCCTCCAGTTGCTTCTCCTGCCTGATAGTTTTTCACCTAAAATTTATCTTCTGACCGCTCTTCGCGCTTTCGCTATTTCGTCAATGATTGTCCCTGTAATTATCTGTTATTGTAAACCATAACTGAGGACAGTAATTAAGTTCTGCTCAAATAGTTGGGCCTTAAGATGTTGCGGGTATGCTTTCGTCTTGAGATTCCAATTCAGTGTATTTAATGCCTCTCGGTAGAGTTTAACTCACCATTTTTCCCAACCGATTGATTTTTGTTTTATCGAGTTTAACAAATTGCCACAAGCATTGTTTCTAAAAATTGTTCTACCGCACCTTGTCTTATTCTGACTTCCACGGGGTCTTCAGCATTTGTCGTGCTCTTAATCTTAGTGCAGTTCACATTGAGACCTATGCTTCGAGCTACTTAGACCAGTTCTTCAAGGATTTCCTATAATTCTGCTTTGTTGCCTGCTATCAAAGTTCGTGGGAGGTTACTAGTCAAAAAGACTCTTTGATTATTTGTGTTCTGGCACGTTGAGTGTGCCCATAACGTTTCACACATCTCTAATCTCCAACTTTTTGCCACGTATCATGTTACTTCCAATTGTCTTCGTATTGCTTTATTAGTCTTTCCGTACAAACTGAATATATCTCCTGTATTCAATTTGTACCTTTGGAATTTTACCTTACATTTTTAATTGTTTTGTCAGAAATAAACTTCCGTTCTGAAGAACGTTGTACTTCCCACTGCACTATATAATTTTTCACTTCTCGTTTATACCTTTCTTCCACTGCACACAAAGTAGTTCTTTGGTTCCTTTTTCTCCACCGTTTATTCTCTATTAGTAACCTGTTTCACTTGTAACGCGATTGTCCATAACTGGTCTAGAGGTACATGAACTGATGATAATAAAGGCATAATTTATATACTTGACACTCGATATATTGGTAGTTATACTCGTCAATACGTTGATATAATATGAATATATTAATACATTAATAACTGATAATTTGATAGACGAAACTTCATAATCATCGTCATCTTCGGCAAGGATTAAACTAAAAATGGTTTGTTCCGGTCCCAAGCGGATCGGCTAAAAGCTGGTCACTCCAACGCTTCTTCGGCGCCCCACAGCTCTCCACCTTTTCGGCTCATAATTCAACAGTTGTTTGGGAACGCGGCAGAGTCATCCATTCGGTTAAGATGTTGCGACCATTTTAGCCGATACCGGGAAATCCTATCAATTATGCTCATAATATTCAGTTCGTGCCGAACATCGACATTTTATTTGCGATTTTGAAGATTATTTTCAACCACGTGTCTGAGAAATATCATTTCGACCGCTTGAATACGACTCTGAGGTTACGTTAAAGACCAATTCTCAGACCCATAGAGAAGTGTGGTGAGGGCCACCGTCATTACTTATTTAAGGATATCTGAAATAGTTCTATACTTGATAATGTACAAACACATAAGTTTCTTATTTTCCTACATTTTAGGTCCGTCTCGTGACTTCTATCTTTAGAATAAAATTAGTGTGACGCGTTTCAGGTCATCTGACCCATCCTCAGACACTTGCTCGAAAAGAGGTCGTCATATATTAAAATTCAATTAAAATAAAAACACACATATGTAAATTCATTGTCAATAATTAATGTTCAAAAACATGAATAACACTGTTGTCGTGGTGCACCACGCGATTACCGATCGATACAGATCGATGTTTGAGGATGGGTCAGATTACCTGAAACGCGTCACACTAATTATATTCTAAAGGTAAAAGTCACAAGACGGACCTAAAAGGTAAGAAAATAAGAAATTGAAATACGTGACTTGGACCGTTAACAAACAAAAATGTTTAAATACATAAGCTAATTTTACTGTTTGTTTTATGTTGGCACAGAAGATCAGCACCATGCGTGCGTTGGTAAATAATTAAAATGTATTGCGCAATTTTAATTAAAATTGTGCAACAATTTTATAGACTACTCAGTTGCACTAAGCTTTTAGAAGCATGGTCTTATCTCAACATTAAATTTTCATCCGTTGAGTGTTTTCCCGTTATTCTCATACAGAGCGTTTATAAACTGTAACAACAGTCCAGTAATCTGTCAGCCAACATTCAGAACAATGAACATTTTGAAATTTAAGAACGGAAACAGACTCTATGACGCCAAGTTTCCGTTGTGTATGAGTGTCCCTAACTCTCCGGAATGTAAACAACTAGATGTACAAATTCAACAATCTGATTAAATTAATTTTAATATTTAAGAAAGTCATATTTACATTAAACAATGTAATCAGTCTTGAATCAGACGATATTGATGGGACTGTTGCCTTCAACAACCTAGACAAATTTGAGATTTAGTTCTCTGGAGTTTCAAACCAAGGACAAACTGGGGATTGGTCTGCTGGTGATATTAATACTGAATCGCCAAGTCTGACGCGGGTTTATTTAGCTGAATTCTGATTGTACAGATGAGTTTTCCTGTAATATGATCTATCTAGTTGGTCACTGGCAATATCAAAAGTCTCATTTATCGATCATTCCCGACTGACTGGAGACGGGGGGCAATGCAGATGTTGAATCGGGTCAAGTAGAATAACTAAATAAGTATTATAACTAAATATTATTATTTCAATTTATACTTTATGGAAACTTAGCGAGCAAGCTCTAAGAAATCAAAGAATATTTTGTTAAGGTCCTTTCGTAATGTTATTCCCAAACGTCGTAAAAACGTGTGAACGGAAACCACAATTTTTTATTAAGCTTCAGACCTGGGCTAGCGCTAACCCGGTTGATGACGTAATTCAAAATTGAATAGCGTTAAAAATCATTAAATGAAAGTCTGAATTGAAAAAAAAATACTAATTGACAATGAGCGAGCTAGTCGGTTAAATTATGGTCTTACGAGAAACCGATTTTATTAAACTAAATTAATTGTATTATTTAATCACGCCCAATTATATTACTTATGTTAATTGTGTTACTTGTATATGTTGTTACTCCTAAATCGTTTCTGTGGCAAAAAAGGTTATTTACAGTAAAATGGGTCTAACTATAATGAGCCTATAATGGACCTTATGTAAGGAAAATACCTTATAATATTTCTCTCTAGAAGGAAATAAAAAATTATATATAATTTTAGTTCTTTTGCATTTGTTATGGGTACTTATTTGGAAAACGATTTACGTTTAGTGAAAAAATTTGTAGAATTTAATTAAATATTTTTTACAAAATTATACTTGCAGTAACTCAAACAACTGTGTAATCACGGCATATTAAAAGTTCCAATTGAACGTTTTGTCATTAATCATGTACAGAGAGTTTCCATCTGCGATATTCACGTATGACAGGCTCAATCAATTATGAAGCGAGGAAGATCAAAATAATTGAGTGTAATTCAACGTCAGGAAACGTACTGTCTTTGGAATGTACAGGATGCTTTATTTATCTTGGTTATTATCGGATGAGACTTTCGGTCCTGAAGTAGTAGACCTACTTTAACTTACTTAAAATAGATAACTTGTTTAATACGTTTTGAGTATAATTGCAGTTTGCGAAATTACAAAGATACCTTAAGGTAAAATACATATAATGGGCCGCGGTCAGTTGCTACCCAATCGTACAAAATCTGGTCAATAGCGACCCGGCCAAATGCGATCGAAAACGTTGTCCTGTCAGCTACATTTGCGCTCTGCATACTAAACCCTTATGTGACAGACCTCTGCGCTTGCTTTGTTCGACCTGTATAGGCATCGAAATACTAAAAACGGATTACTAAAACAATCAAGCGTGTGTCACAGACATCGAAGCATTAGATCGGAACACTTGTTCCTTTAACGAGCCGTTTCTGATCGCTCCACTCGCAGGTAAGAGGATAAAACATGTGGGTCCACTGAATAACACAACTTATAATCACCTATAAGTTAGAAGTTAGGAACAGGAACGTTTCTGCTAGCTGCTACGGATTCGGTAGATTGCTATAAATTGATTGGGTGTGAACAGCTAAAAACGTCGTTTGGTTGCCAGAAATATGCACCTGAACGAGACTGCGTATTTAATAGCGACTCCTAAATTGTTCCAGTCCTATAACTAGTAGGGTTTATTAAAAAAAAAAAAAAAAAAAAAAAAACAGAAGAAACGTTCAACGGGCAAAATATCAACTTCATATTGTAAATCTCGATTATAATTTTAAATATCGGTATGGAGAACCACACATGATTTCCATGTTCTAAGATTTATATTTAAAATCATTTTCGAAATGAAATATTTCCATAGAAACTACTTCTTTCTACTTATTGCTTCAGCCTTAACCAGAGTACTGTGGTCACTAACGTATACCGCCTCACGTTTTCGCACTCGATTTTCACTGATGATGGCAGTCGATGGCACTGCCGAAAAGTCTGGTTTTGCAGAAAACATTGGACTACGGCTAAACAGCCCGGGAAGGAATTTTAACAAAGAACTACTTCTTTGTTGCCGACAATGTAGTGCACATATAAAAAATTCCCCCCTTTCCCTTCAACTATAATTTTCATTAATACAAAATTACCCCCACCTCGTTCAACTAACCTCTTCATTTATAGATATTTCAACTACATTTCTACAGTGGATTATTATGAGCTACTTATCAGGATACTTTATTTATCAAAATTAAGTACTTTACTCTTGTTAAAACATAAAATGTTTCAGGTGAACTACCCCTTTATCTTCACCGATCTTCACCA
The DNA here is from genome assembly GCA_034769895.1 of Magicicada septendecula. Taxonomy (NCBI): domain Eukaryota; kingdom Metazoa; phylum Arthropoda; class Insecta; order Hemiptera; family Cicadidae; genus Magicicada; species Magicicada septendecula. The sequence continues at coordinate 79,667,147 of CM068368.1, read as the reverse complement.
AAACCAACAGACCTTCAGTCCTCTACAATTCAGGGATGCATGAAAAAAATATTTGATTCTGTTTGAATGTGCGGCAGGTATCGTTCGTCATATAAACATTTGTCTTGTTACAATATAAAATGTTGCTGTTAAACTACCCCTTTCCCTCAACCGATCTTCACCAAAATCAACAGGTCTTGAGAACTCTACAATTCAGGAACGTATGCAAAAAATATTTGATTCTCTTTGAATTTACGGCAGTTATGTTTCGTCAAAAAAAAAATTACCCTTGTTAAACATAAAATGTTGCTGGCAAACTACCCCTTTCCTTTAACCGATCTTCAACAAAATCAAAAGACCTTGAGTTCTCTATAATTCAAAAAGGTATGCAAAAACGTAGTTAATTCTGTTTGAATTTATGGCAGTTATCGTTCGTCATATAAAAAATTATCCTTGTTAAAACATAAAATGTTGCTGGTAAACTACCCTATTCCCTTAACCGATCTTCACCAAAACCAACAGGTCTTGAGAACTCCACAATTCAGGGCTGTATGCAAAACATTATTTGATTCTGTTTGACTTTGCGGATGTTATCGTTTGCCAAGAAAAAAAAAATTACCCCTGATAAAAAAACGTTGCAGGTAAACTACCCCTTCCCTTACCCGATCTTCACCAAAAACAATAGGTCTTGAGAACTCTACAATTCAGGGATGTATGCAAAACATTATTTGATTCTGTTTGAATTTGCGGCTGTTATCGTTCGTCATAGAAAATACCCTTGTTAAAATATAAAACATTGCAGTTAAACTACCCCTTTCCCTTAACCGATCTTCAACAAAATTGACAGACCTTGATTTCTGTATAATTCAAAAAGGTATGCAAAAGAGTAGTTGATTCTGTTTTAATTTACGGCAGTTATCGTTCGTCATATAAAAAATTACCCTTGTTAAAACATAAAATGTTGGCGGTAAACTACCCTAGGCCCCTTTCCCTTACCCGATCTTCACCAAAAACAACAGGTCTTGAGTACTCTACAAATCAGGATTGTATGCAAAACATTATTTGATTCTGTTTGAATTTGCGGCTGTTATCGTTTGCAATAGGAAATACCTTGTTAAAACATAAAACGTTGCTGGTAAACTACCCCTTTCCCTTAACCGATCTTCACCAAAAACAATAGATCTTGAGAACTCTGCAATTCAGGGCTGTATGCAAAAGAGTAGTTGATTCTTTTTGAATTTGCGGCTGTTATCGTTTGCCATAGAAAAAAATTACCCTTGATTAAAAAAAACCGTTGCAATTAAACTACCCCCTTTCCCTTAACCGATCTTCACCAGAAACAATAGGTCTTGTATACTCAACAAATCAGGCCTGTATGCAAAAAGTATTTGATTCTGTTTGAATTTACGGCTGTTATCGTTTGCCATAGAAAAAATCTATAGACAGATAGACACACAGACACTTTTCGAAAAATTACTTTTTTTCATGTTTTGAGTGTAGTACAATCTGAATCTGCAATAATCTCGATCACGATTTTTTTGCCATCACCATACTTCCATTTCCTTAAGGAACATGGAAGTAAAATGACTATAATAAAGAATAACATATTGGTTGCAAAAACTTTATTAATACAAAAATCTTAATTGACGATTGAGTTATTGAATATTTACAAAATTTTTAAACTCTTGAGCTCTAACATGACACATAAGTGCAATAATAATATAAAAACAAAATTATTAGCTAGATTTTGTTAGATGTGTGGGCCAAAACAAAGTTATTTAAAAAATAAAAAAAACGTTCAACGCGGTATGTTTAAACTAGTAACTGAAAAGATAGTGGGAAAACTTTTCGTTTAAACTTAGATGTAATTAGAACAGTCAGTAGACCTACATGGTGCAGCCATAACAGGATGTATTAACGTAGAGGAAATAGCGTGGGTTGGTCAGTTGGGAAGAGTGAATTAGATCGATGGGCTTAGGTCTTATAGCAGGTTACTGCTATTCGAACACTGCTCCAAGTTAAACCAAGATTCACAGAGGACTGAGATACTGTAACAAAAAGCAAGAGATTTATCGTCGTCTTCGCCATCATCATTATCATCATCATCATCATCTTCTTCTTCTTCTTCTTCTTTTCATTGGTGGAAGTTCTGACCTCATGACAACCAATCAGTCTGTCCGTTTTTGTAGGCCGTCCAATACTTTTTCCCAAGAGGTAGGCCTTTGTAGACCAACACGAATGGCTACTCAGGAATTATGTTGTCATTCGTCTACTACCACTGGCATCTATATTCGGAGATGATCTCATTTGAATTGATGACATTTAATATCTCCCTAATATCCTAATATTTTTTCCTATCTAGTTAGATGTGCATGTCAACCCAGCGTGGAAATTTCATTTCGTCACAGTAATTTTCTTATGTTTTTCGACCTTCATGTTCCAACATTCAGAACTATACATTACAACGAGAAATACCAAAACATTGTAGAAGTTTAGTTTTTCATCCCGCTGAGTGTGGTTCAGGCTTCTTTTAATTGTTCTACTACACATTTGACTAAATTTCTTTCTTTTATAACGAATGTCCATGGTGTCATAAGTCAAGGCAGATGGTGGTTGTCAGAGACAGAATAAATATTATTATTAGATCGTGCGATAATAAAAGGATTTCGTTGGCACTACTCAATTTAAGAGAGACGAACTGGTTGCGTAGTTAGAGTCGGGAGTACCCATGATGTGGTTGGAAACTAACAGTTAATTGTGGTGATCCCGAGACATTCTCATGGGTCTGATTGTGCAGTGAAGTGAGAGTCAACTTAGCGACTGTAAAGCCACTTCAATCTGATGTTTTCTGTGTTTTGTATAACTCGTTTGTCAGAACAAAGTGTGGTATTTTTCTGTCTACACACTGATGTTTATGCTGTCATCCAGAAATAATGCTGTTATCTTGTTAACACAGAACAGAAACGAATCACCACACACATACATACCTCAGAGTCATTGTGTTTGTCTAATCCGGTTGACCTCCGTTGTAAATAAGTATTTTCTAAACCACGGAATGCCCTTGACGGTCTACAAAAATGAAATATTAATAACTATTTTAGCTGTGAAATGTATACATCTTGACTGCAGCTCTCCGCGTGCTGTGACGGGCAGTGGCACGGAGAATGACTAACGTTGCCTCCAGTCGAATTCGTTACCTTTTTTGTACATACAGCGTGTGCTGGTATTTTACCATACACATTTTTGTACCATATTTTTAAATCGTGTTCTTTGTAACATTGCACTTGGTTCACTAGTTATTTCTTTGACTACGTTTTATCTGAAACTCTACTGCACTCATCCAAGCCGCTTGACAAATTGTACGTTTCCCAAAGTGTTAAGTATTTTTGTGTTAAAAATAATAATACGGACAATTGAGTATAACAATAACAAGAAAAACAATATCCCAGGCCAATTTTATTCAAAGATATCTCAGGCACATGGCAGGATATACATTTTGATGTACGGGAGGAACTGCATACAGTCAGGATTTTTTCCTTTTTTCTTCCTTTTTTTAAGAAGGGTTAAAAGGATGCACAAGAAGGCATCATATAAGTAATGACGATATACGGAAAGAATTAAATATACATAATCTAAATGAGAAAATTGAAGAATACTGGGGAAATGGTGACAGTATTTAAGTCGCATGAATGAAAATAGAATGCCAGTAATTATAAACAAGTACAAGCTTTCTGAAAGAAGGGATGTAGGAAGGTAAGAAAGAAATGAGTCTGATAATGTGGAGTCGGAACAGGCACATCACCTAATCTCTGAAGTGTAGAAGAAGACATCACAAGATTGCCCAATATCGGCAAATGGTTGGAACAGCTTAACCTTGTGTGTCCAAGCAGCCATGCGCCCTGAAGGATTAGGCGACCCTCGCACCCCCACGCGTACTGACACACACACGCGCAGCCCGCACGCACAGAGCTCTACTAAACACTGAGCGGCAGGTAGGCCGGGCTACAAGCGCGCCCGCGCGCGCCCGCGCGTGTGTGTGTGTGTGGAAGACATAATGGAAGACTGCCGCATCCCCAAAGAACTATGAAATTATAAGCCGAATGGAAGGAGAGGAGTGGGGCGTTCGAAGAATCATTGGTGACCAGCTCTAGTCTCTCTGCTTGGGACCGGAACAAACAATTTTTGGTTTAATCCTTGCTGAAGATGATGATGGTGAAAAAACAACAATAAATGTAAACTTTCGGTTACGATTTTTTTTACTTCTGTTATAACATTATGACTATTAGTATTGTAAGAATTAATTTTTTAATAATGGTAAAATGTACCTGTAAATGTATCATGGTAAAAATGGTAAAAAAAAAGAGTCGGTTAGTACCTGAAATTGGTGAGGCATTACTTTGCTGGCGACCTTGACTTACACCCTCCAACCCTGAAGTTACAATTTCATTTATTCTTTTATCTCCCCCCCCCCAAAAAAAAAGAATCTAAAGCTACAACCAGTTTTAATAATCGTGTATCCAAACAATAAACATCTGCAATTAAAGGTATTCAGTATTCAGTATAAGGCACTGGTCACGTGGCGTTATATCCTAGTTACTTGTGACACGATCTCCTTCTTACAGTTAGTGATACGTGATGTAAACATTGTGAAGCAAAACACTGAAACAAACGGTTCGTAGGACAAATTTTATTGAACAAAATTATATTTTGTTCGGCCAACATTATGAAGATCCGGCCATCTTTATGTTTACAGAGTTTTACACGTTTTTAAATGGTATACATTATTTATAATCATACAAAACGTATTAATTTCATAGCGCTTCATGTAAAGAGAACGTGAACAGAGAAGGAGCTCGGTTCAAATGTCGAATGCACCAGTTACGATCACACACGCCTTAAGAGACTCACGTCACAGTGTATTCCTTTCACCCCTTTAGAAAAAGGAGAGAGAGAGGCTGGCAGACGAGTCTACGGAATGTCACAACCACTTATAGGTACGGCTGACATAAGAACGCCTTGGCGTCACCTACTTGTATCGTTATGTGTTGAGAACGACCTGATAAATTACAACGCGAATATATTCTGTTGCAGGTAATGTCAGAACGACTGTCACTAACGTTAATTACACTATCGCACGCAAACATACAATTAACATTGGTTCATATAGTAAATTGTAAATAATATTTTGCGAGAGGTGTATCTTAACTGACAACTTAAGACGAGTAAAGTTTTTAAAAGTCGGTTACAAAAATAAAGAAATAAGGAAACATTCCCTACATGGATCGACATAGGATAACATCATTAGTCACGAGGTCGTACGAGTCACCCACTGTATTGCATTTGTTTTTCAATTGCTTTGTCACAGTTTTCTCAAATCTTTTTTTTTTTTTTTTTTTTTTTTTTGCTTGCCCCAGGGTTACCACTATTCAGCGCTTCATGTATACTTTATAACTACCGTCACCAACCATCCAGCCTCCAAATATCCATGAAGGATATACTACTACTCCGCGGCGCTACAGCTCATGAAGTGCCCTGGCCTGCAGAACCGAGGCAATCTTTCTGCATCCGTAACAAATTTTGTTTTACAGGAAAAATTGTTAGTAGCCTTATGCCTAACCCCCTACCAGGAACTTTGATTTAGGGCTGTTCTTCCCCTAGAGAGATACCTTTACCTCGGCTGCCGAGCGCTCTCTACCCGGTCGCAGTAGACTAACTAGCTCAACCCATGCGTGCAGCCGTTGACCTATTAGAGTTCCTCCACCTCCACACTAGATGGACACCCTGCTCCCGGTTATACCATCCTGCCAGGCCAGGATCCAGGTTATTCTGGACCGCCCTGGCAGGACCCCCTTCTCTCTTCTGCTTGCCGACCCATTTCGCCGAAAGGGTTGGTTATCACAACCTTGGATTGGGTTGCTAGGCGTAACAGCGCCTACCGCCTTGTAGGTGAGAGTGGAGTTGTGGTGGAGAGGCTAGTGCTTTTCTGTTCATTGAAAAACATGTAATCGCATCCACCCGCTTAAGATGGATAATTATAAGACTCAAATTATTAGCAGAAGCATGCATTAGCACTTGCTCGCATTAGTAGTTGCCCCCAAGACAAAAATACCAATTTCTCGGTGTCGAGGGCAAGATGTAAGTAAAAGGGATGACACCTCTCACTCCCACCATAGTTTCTGATGTCATAAGATTTTTTCTGACGTTGTTGTCATCGATATAATTGCATAACCACCATTTCCAAGACGTAACGGATCACGGTTATAGGTAGAGGCGCAAATTAGGATTTGGAAATGGTGGAGATACCGAAAATGGAGGCACAAAATCTGAATTGTATGCTCAGCAAAATGATATGGATAATGACTAAACGTCCTCCGAGAGGATAATGTATCGACCAATCGTGCTCTTTCTCTTCCTGGCACGTTGTCACATGACAAACCTCCACGCCCCCCGGGTCTCCTCTACGTCGTCGTCGTCATCCTTTACGGCTCAGGCTAGTAGCCTGTTCTAGTCTCAATGGAAGTCACCCAACCATCGCTTACTGTGTCTTCCCACACTTCTCTTCCCCCTTGGATGATAGTCAAGGGCTCTTCTTGAAAATCTAGTTGGATCCATTCTCTCTACATGTAACCGCCACTCCGTTTTGTACCGGGAAATTTTCTAATTTGAGGTTTCAGCTATCCCTAGCTCCATTCTAATATGATCATTTCTGATAAGATCTCGCCTAGTACCAACCCTTTACAGCCCTCAAGAACCACATTTCCGCTCCTTGTATTCTAGATATATTTTTGGCATTTCTAATCCAAGTCTCACTACCATATAGTAGTTGAGGTATGACCATTACATTATAATATTTCAATTGCGTCACTTTCCTTGTTTTCTTCTTTAAATGTTTAATGATACAGACACAAAGCGACTAGAAGACACTAATTTTGCTTTCAACCTCCTTGTCATCTTGGTTGTTACGTTACACTCTAGATACTTGAAATCTGGCACCTGTTCTATTGGCGAGTCCTGTATGACAATCTTTGTTCTAATATGATTTGTCCCATAAAAGGCCATAACTTTTGTTTTGGATAAGGAAATGGTTTGATTATAATCAGTTAAAATGTCGGTAAGATAAAACAACGACCTTTGGAGGCCATTTTCATTCTCTTGGATGATCACAAAATCGTCTGCATAAATTAAAATATTTAAATAAAATCCTTTCCCTAAGTATAATCCTTTGGGGACGTCCAATTTCCATTTCCTTATGGCATCATCTATATAGATATCAAATAAAACAGGAGAAAGACTGCAACCCTGCTGGAAGCCTTGTGTTATTCCAATTGGCTCCGACAATCTGTTTGTTTTTATTCGTATCTGCGTTCCATTATATAAGCTTTTAATTACCTTTATTAAATGAATAGGGTATCCTCTTCTATGCATTATCCTCCATAATGTTGTTCTATCCAACCTGTCAAATGCTTTTTCAAGGTTCACAAACGCAAGATGTGTCTCTGCATTAAATTCAATTCTCTTTTCCGCTATTTGTTTTAACATAAAGTTATTATTAATTGTGGACCATCCCCTCCGAAACCCATGTTGTTCTTCTAAGATAAGACTCTCAGCAATTCTCGATAACATGTCATTTATTATCTTAGAAACTGTTATATTTTGTTAATTCGGTATTTTTCCCATCAGAACCTGGCGATTTTCTATTTTTTGAGCACCTCAGAGGACTTTATAATTCTTCCATTGTTATGTGTGCTCCACCCTCCATTAAGTCCACCATCGTGAAAGTTGTCCTTTCTTCGTCACGCTACTCACCACTCCCTCCACGTACCGCCTTCAGTATTTTCATCTCTTCCGGTGTCAAACAGTAGTTCATCTTCATTTTTCTTACACTCTGGGTGAGCATCCGTCTTTCCTCACTACCGCTTTGCATCACTTTCTCGTTTCTGACTTTGTATTTTTACGTTCATTTTGTTTATTTAACGTTGACAAAATGTGAACAATGGAAATATGAAGAAAGATATTAGAGGACTAGTGGACCGAAGAGGACCGAAGTTTACGGTATGTAGACGGTAATGTCACAAAGTAAAAAAAACAAAAACAAACAAAAAACAGAGCGGGCCTCTTCTAAACAAATAAAACTCCCTCTATCTTAGAGATAGCATATTGCCCAAGCAACAGTCGAGAGGAGTTTACGGAAATCGATTGGGTAAATCAGTATTTATGACAAATCCATAACTCCAGAAAAGTAAAAGGAGAAGAAAAAGAAGGGTAAAGAGAAGAAGGAGTAGGAGGAGGCGAAGAAGAAGGAGTAGGAGGAGGCGAAGAAGAAGAAGAAGAAGAAGAAGAACACAACAACAACAACAACAAGATGATGATGATGATGTTTATGATTTTAATGAGGAAGAAGACAAACACGAGTATAATCTATTCACAAGTGAAACCGCGATTCATTTTAAGATACAACGAAAGGTAAAGTATGCAAGAAGCTTAGGAAGGACACGGGTACGCACAGTTTACGAGGATTGATTAACAGTTACTTTGTATGAATTATTCATCCGGTTGGTCACCAGGTACAGCTACTGTTGTGCGTGAACGCCGCGCGTTTATGTAATACGAGTCGTTTCAATGTTACGCGGATGAATGTTGTAACGGCAGGTATGCGGAGGAACTGCGCAGTTTTATCTTTATGTAAGCCGTTTGTGACTACTTTTCGATACATACTTTCGATTATGTCAAAAAATCTGCGGCCGTGCAAAAATCATAATAGGCCTATTACGGATAATATTATATGATACACGTTAACGCGGTGAGGAGATATGTGTGTTTGTAAAAAACTAAACGTAATTGAAGTACGGCGAGAAGATGGGAAGCGGCCGTGAATGTTAAATTAAGCGGACAGAAATAAGTGTGAGAGTTTTCCAGCACAGCTTTATAGAAAGCCTGCCAGAAAATGATGTTGGGTTAAATATCTTTTCGCATGCACGGATCTCTCTCACTCTTTTTTGTCCTTTGCCAGTCTCATCGCGTCACCCATTGCATTACACTCCTTTTGAAATTGTTTTATCCCGTTTTTGCTAGACTTTACCCTTTTCGTTTTTCCAAATTTCGTTTACCACAGGCTTATGTCTATTCAGCGCTTCATGTATATTTTACTTTATAACTTTCGTCAACAAACGTATAGCCTTCACATATCCATGATGGATATAAGACTCTCTCACTTTCTTCTTCTGCTCTTAGGATTTCAGTCTTCAATGACTCGATCAAATGATCGACAGGAAAAAATAAATTTCACAATCATCATTTTCACATCACGGCACAGGCACGGTGCTGCCTGTTCCGCCTTCGAAGATCCTCCAGCCATCTCTTCCTTGGTCTACCCACACACCTGTGTCCTACAGATTTATATTTCCAGAATCGTTTGACCAGTCTTGAATGTGACATTCTTTCTAAGTGTTCTTTCCACCGTTCTTTTTAATCTTTTAGTCTTTCGTTCAAGTTACAAATTTGTAATTCTTCTTTTATAGTCTCATTCTTCATACGATCAACCTAAGAGGACCTTTTAACTCCTCTTACGAACGCTATTTCCGAGGCCTGTATTTTACTTTCTTGTTTCTTGGTAGTCGTCGACAATGTACATCCGTAGGTCAGTACAATAACTTTGTAAAACTTTAATTTTGTATCTCGACGTACCTTGTAATAATATCGTAATTATTATTTTATCCAATATAATTCCCAAACAGTTAAAGTGGCTTACCTTTTATACAATTTGATCATTAATTATTATTTTTGTTCTCATCGGTACCTTGCCTTAAAATGCCATAGTGCCTAAACTTTGTTTTTATAGTTGAGCTTTTTATATTGCATTGTTCGCAAATCTGGTGAAACTTAAAAACAGATTTTTGTAAAACGTATTCTGTATTTTGAATTAGAGCAAACAACGGCATATTCAGATATCTGTCTCGTGATATCTTGATACCGGGGTTCCATTTCCTTATCAGATCGACGATATAAATGCTAAAAAGGATAGGTGATTTACTTCACTCTTGACTAACACCTTGATTGACAAATGTTTGCTGTGATGTCCTACACTTATTTTTTAATAGGTATTCTTGTTTCGTTATGTAGGACTTGTATCGTCCTTATAAGTTGTTATGGGTATCCCAGTTCTTCTAATACTTCTCACAGCAAATTTCTATCTACTTTATCAGAGGCCTTCTGAAACCCAAAGCCAACGAAAGCTGCATGAACTCACGGTGCTTCTCACTGATATGTGTAATAATAAGAGCATTGTCTGTACATGTCTGCAATTGAGCATTGATCTTGATCTGCTCTTCCCAAAGCCGTTTTGTTCTTCCAAAATAAGACGCTCGAAAGCAGTCTGCAGACGGTGGTTTATAATCCTTTCATATTTTTTATAGGCAAGGATCTCTAAATCTTGTTTTATTGAAATAAATTTCAACGGACATCAATTGAAAAGTCTATAATAGCGGCAACGAAATGAATTTTTAAATGTCAAAAAATATTAGACGAGAGATAAATAATCCTACTCCATAAAAGAATACGAATGGAATAGGAATGCTACAAGAGGTACGATATTGAATATACAGACTTTTTCCTACTGATAAGAAAAAACATGAAATGAGATGATAGAAGCTGCGACGCCAAAAGGGAGTAAGAGTATAAAGACTCAAAAAGCAGATAGAGTCGCGAATTGCTAAAAAATCAATTTGACTAATGGATCAGAAAGGATAAGACACCGCAACGTGATGGTACGAGTATTATAGTATAGAACCGTTAATTCACAATATCCGAGGTAACCAAAATTTGAAAATTATAAACTTCATTGGCATCGTCTAGGCATGTTTTAATCAGGGTTACTGAATTCTTGTTTACCATTCTTGCTCAGGTTCTGATATTCATCTTCAGGATGCCTAGCACATCACCATTCTGCTCTAAAACGTTTTCGCCGTTCTGACATAATAGGTTAAAGTGAACACCTAACCCAGGTTGTTACTTCTCCCAGGAGAAACAAATCGTAAAACATCATCAGTGTAAAAATTTGAGCTGTACTAACGTAGGGTGGTAGAGCTCGAATTTTTACACTGATGATGGCAGTTGATGGTACGTCGAAACGTCTGTTTTAGTAAGAAACAATGGACTACGGGCAAACAGACAGGAAATGAATTTTAACATCATTGACTCCGGTCGTGTAAGCCTACGAAGTATATTCTTGATTTTGTTCGCGCGCTCGCGCCAGTGTGTGTGTGTGCTCTCGCCCGCGCGTGTGTGCGTATGTGTAAAGTGATTGTCATATAGATGAGTGGGCAATTCACACTATTATCTAATGTGTGAACATTTAACGGGACGCGGAACAAAACGAAAAAAGTGAAATTACAAAAACATATGGCACTCACTATTTACCTACAAACTCGATACGAGATGAAAAAAAAGACTTTTGGTTTGCTTTCAGTAGAAAGTTTCCTTGTTTACAAAGGTGTGATTTAAAAAAAATATTTGCCATTCTCTAACCTGTCGTTGATGTGTGCATAAAATTTAACAAGTTATTGCAAAATAAATACGCACGCTATCGTTACGAAACGTCGAACCCGAAGGGCTTCGAGGAGATTTCGCTTAAAAGTCAATATGCCGAGTGTGATGTATAGCCAAATTCAGTACGTAAACACGCACACTTCGTTTGAGGAAACACATTCGGTTCTTTTAATATTACCTATCCAGATTGTCATACCATAATTATGCATACGTTTTTAGCACTCTTAATTTGGTCGCGGTGGGTGCCCATATTCTAAATTTGTCAGGTCGTTCTTTCCACTGCTTAAAGTTCTTGTGTACCTTTAAGATAAAGCCATTTTATTAAGGAACTTTTTTCTTGATCTTCTCCTACCATTGGATGGTACTACTGACTACTACTGACCTACTGACACCTTTTCGTCTTACCTTAATCATAAAGATATTGTGCCTTAATATGTGTATGGCCATTGATAATTCTTCTTAAGAGACTTTTGTCATCTTTACAGAGAAACCGTAAAAATTAGTTAACAGTATTTTATGATATGTAATGTATGTAATAATCTTACTCTACAGATGGCAGAACTTATGAAGATATTGGCTGTAAATTAAAATAAAGGGAAAAGTTGATAGAGCAGCTGAATGCTATGCTTTGGAGGGAAAAACTAACCCACAAAACAACAAATTAGATTTACTCTGCCATTTTAGATAGTATGGTCACCATGGCTCTGAAACTTTGGAGATAAATCAAAGAAACTCTGTGATTTATGGAGCTGTCTAGACTGAAGTGCGTAGGGTACAGGCAGGTTTTCGGATTCCGACAATCGAAGCTTACCGGCGCGACAGATAGTCACCTGTGTTTAAACGGCAGCGCGTGTAGCGGCAGCAGGCACCGGTCTGAGTCTGACTCAGACTGTTTACCGGAATGAAATGTTCCGGGCGAATCGGAGTGTTCTGCACGTGTTTCGTTCGTTTGAGTGACGTTTCTTATTTTCCTAATGGATACAGAAACACTGATATCAAAAGCTTTAATTAAACCTGAAATTTTTGGCAAGAGTCTCAAAAGAATATTCCAACCGGGTCGTTGTGAATGCCTGTTGACTAGATATATAAAAGAAAATGTGTGTTGCAGGTAAACTGATAGAGATAAATTTCATGGACACCGCTTCTCTCTTGTTCCAGGCTTAAGCTAAACCTTCTGAGGCTATGAGTAAACTAGCCACCCCACAGCCTTCAGCGTTTGCCACTGTACTGTGATGGTACTGAACTATATCTTGTCAATTTTTAAAGATCTTTCATTGAATATGGCGCCCAGAGATGAGGCTGAAACGTCTGATCAAGCGATTAACATCTATCAGCATAAAGATTCTTTAAGACCACGGCCTTACGACCTGGATAATAATTTAAATAATTATGACGCCGGCCGTGAAAGCCTAAGAGACAAACGATGAGTAAACTCATAGCTTCGTCACTGCTTAACTTCATGTCTATGACTGAATCTGTTCTGTTCCAGGGCCTACAATCTGGCTTCACTATACGACCCAACCTGCGGCGGTAACCTGCGCTTGTCCGCGCCGGTTATCGGAATCTGACAACCTAGCTGTACTCTACGCATACCCTTTAGAAATGAGGATACCAGGAAGTGTCTTGACGTTGAGAAGACAACCTTAAACGCTTATTGTTGCAGCCAAAGCGCCTAGTATGGCACAGCCGCTGGAATGGATGCCTGATGATCGTTGTCTCAAACTGTCCTTAGATTGGGTACTACATAGACGACGGAAACGGGGTAAGCTCAGCGATCTTGGAAAGAGGACATACTCTATCAGATATGGAGAAATGAGGCTTGCAAAGTTGTGATTGGTGCAACAGAAGCCTCTGGGGGCAGAAAGCAAGAGACGACAGTAGTTGTAGTAAATTCGCAATGGACGGATGGAATTATTACAAGATGAAAAAGATTTTCAGTAGATTTGACACAAGTGACTTAACTGCAAAAGAAACTGTTAAAAAGTTTTTCAACTCTTTTGTCAGTAAATAAGGCTTATATTAGATTTAACATTTGTGTCTTACCAAATCCTGTAGCTACCAAAATACATATAAAATCATCATCAACATCATAACTATAAGGATTAGGCTCTAGACTTGTTCCGGAACCCATCTCCTCCTCAGTCTACCGACATCTCTCTTCCCTGTAGGGTGATAACCCAAGGTAGCCACGTGTAGACGGATGTCAGGCATACGGTTCAAGTGTTCACACCATCACATTATGTGGTCTTCAATCTTCTGGTGCAACGATCCAGGAGAGAACAACCTTGCGTCCCTCTTAGAAATTTAATTTCAGTTGCCTGAATCCTCTGTACATTCGTTTTGTCAAAAGCCCATGTCTCACTACAGGAATGTGGGGACAGCCACAGTTTTGTAAAATTCATTCGGGTATCCTTTTGTGCTTTATCTTTAAGGTACCTATGAATCGTTCCACAGATGCGTCTAAATTTCGTTAGCTTACTCATACAATATAAAATGAGACACAAATTATCACACCACCGATTTAATGTTATTAATATAATGGTGAGGGCCGCCGAAACAATTGTACCATATTAAGAACATAAATTAATGGCGCGACAACTTTTGCATCTTTCATTTTATAATGGAGAAATGCAACAGCATCTCTGCGTTAACAATACATTTTAAAAATACAAGAAACTGAAAAATTGGAGCTATTTAGAAATTTAGCATTTTCTCCATGTCAACGAATACATTCTTTTTGATTTTTTTTAGGTCGTACAAACCCGAACGCTAACGGAACATTTTCTTTGTTCTCCGGATTGAGAAGCAACGTCGACTATTATTTCTATTTGAAAAAAGTTGTATACAAATACACAACTGTAGTAAAAGATCAGGCTCAGTATCTGCAGAATCGTAGAGTGCAGACTACTGAGAAATTACCTTCTGTCATCAGTTTATATTTCGATTAATGAACTAAGGAGTTTCGGCCCCACCATTGAAAGCCATCTTCAGTGTAACTATTTAAAAGGCAACTGTCACGTCGTTTACCAGTTTCCGTAGTACTGTGGCAAAAGAACTGTCGAAACTTGTGAACACCGTGCCATTACCATTTAAATCGTTACACTGAAGATGGCCTCCAACGGTGGGGCCGAAACGTCCGTTTCAATCGACCACTGCATTAGACCACGGCCTAATACCCCGGCAATGAGTCAGAACTTTAACAGACTTGACGCCGGCTGTGAGAGCCTAAGATGAGACTCAAGAGATTTCGTAGCTAAAGAAAGGTGGTCACACATAAATCTGTATGATTTTTTTTACAGGTTTAGACATTTTAGAAAATACACTTTACTCATAGACTCATGCGCTGAAAATGGGCACAGAGTACTTATAAACATTCCGTTTAGATAGTTCTTGGTGCATTTGTTTAGTTGACGAACGAAGATCGGGAAAGGGCCGATATGAACAATCTTTGACCTGAAAGCGCTGACGCCAAATTTTTAGAGGTTTTATGTAATTGTAATCTGCGTGCTTTTAGTTCTTATAATTAGGTTTACATTTTATCGAACACTTCATTTTATCTTTGTATTGTACAATTTTAATTATAGTTTACGTAAGCTTTTAGTAATAAACAACTTGGCTTCCAATTGGAATTGGCACGCAGAATTATTTAATCCAGTCCTTTTTAGAATTCACTTCATCAGCATCTACACGCAAAAAAAAAAACAATCACTGCACAATGGCTACGATGTAATCAACATTTATCGTACATTCTAATTTACGATAAATATACAATTTATTACTTACAGCTCCCAGTATCGTTACAACAGTACAGGATAATGAAGTCGAACTTACCTAAAAAGAAGAAAATCATAATGCAGTTACTTGTAACAATAAATATTCATTGACTCATAGTAATAAGAGCAGTGTCAATACTATTACTACTACTGCTACACTGCTACTACTACTGGTACTACTACTACTACTACTACTACTACTACTACTACTACTACTACTACTACTACTACTACTCAGAGGCCGATCCAGCAAGAAATTATGTTATGGGAAGGGAAAGAATTGACTTTAGGGGCGGGGATATGAAAGTTGGACCATTCTTTAATGATCTAAATTATAAATGATAGGAATGAGTGTATTATCCCATAGGAATGGGATAAAAATATAGTATGTTATTATCAACACATTAAATTTATAAGGTACAATTATACAGTCATATCTGTGGTTGTCAGTTCATTGTTTTTTTATTAATACAGTTTAAAATACACAC
This sequence comes from Magicicada septendecula, assembly GCA_034769895.1. Lineage (NCBI taxonomy): Eukaryota > Metazoa > Arthropoda > Insecta > Hemiptera > Cicadidae > Magicicada > Magicicada septendecula. The sequence goes on along the minus strand of CM068368.1, from coordinate 79,651,363 downwards.
TACGTATGTCGGTTAAGTTGTGTATCAATAAAAAATTAACATGGTGGTAAAGCACAGTTACACTATCAAGTAATTTTAGAGAAAACTATGAACCTACATTAAGTGATATCAATGTTATATCCTATTTACAGTCACAAAACCATTCTACAATAGACAAAGAGAAAAATTTCGTCTAATGTGACCATTTTGGGGGGGGGGATTTTCTCCTCCCCCAGTGGATTCGCGCCTCCTGCGGTTGCTGCTGCTACTATACTGCTACCACTACTGTTATTAATGATAATGACAATGATTGTGGTGGTGACGACGACGACGACGATGATGATGATGATTACATTGTAATCAAAATCTCTGGAATAGGCTATACGATTTTGAAGACCTTAAGTAGGGAAAATCGATGAACGCCAGTGGTAGACTATTATTTAATTATAATTAGATCGGCTCGCACCCGATTCAACAACTATTCTCAACAAATACAAAAATCAATATGTAATACGCATTTCGCAGTTACGATTCTCCAGCAGTAACGGAACAAAATCACAAAAATCACCAAATTACGATCGCTATGAGAACAAGCACCTCTCGTAACGGTCTACTCACACACACACACACTGCCGGCTGCTCGCCACGGTATAGGATGCGCACGCAAAGAATGCGAGGAGTTCCATTTTCTGACCTTGGGTTAACTACTAGACTACTCGGTCTAGTCTACTTCAGTTGCGTTATGTTACTCCTTGTGTCCTATGTGCAAGTGTCCGTTGAATACGCGCAAGCATGGATAAGTAGTCTACATACAGAACAAATTAAGTAAGTAAAGATTGTCTAAATGTTTGGAGAGCTCTGATGTAAATTGAACCTACCTGATTTAACCAACCATGCAGACACAGCGAGATAACGATTATCTTGACTCTTATAAACACAGTTCTTGCTCAGTACAAATTTCACACGTACCGGTACATCATAATTTGCGGTTATTGTTTTGCTGATTTCACTGTTACTAAAGTTCGTTTAAAATAAAGAATTTCTAAGGCTTTGACGGTCGGGGTCTATATTGTTGACAATATTATCTACCAAGCTATTAGGCCGTGGCCTACTACTGACATTGCTTACAGAAGTTTCGGCCCCACCACTCGGGGCCATATTCAGTGTAACAGGACGGTCGGAGTACTGGGGTGAATACGCGAAAACCCTGCTAATTACTCGATCGTTCTGTTACACTGAAGATGGCCCCCCAGTGGTGGGGCCGAAACGTCTGTAAGCAGTGTCAGTAGTAGAACACGGCGTACTAGCCCGGCAGAAAATAATATCAACAATTAGTTTAAACTAATTACCAACGGTTAGCCGTTTATTTGTATTATTTTGCGCTTCTTATTTGTTCGTTTAATTGTTTTACATTTAATTATGTGCCCATATTATCTTCCTAATTCTTACACTTTCCGGCCTCAGGCCTAGTGGCGTGTTCCGGCTTCCTTACTCCCAGCGCTTTCTTCTCCCAGGCACACCAACAGATCTTCTCTTCCTTGGCCTTTGGAAGTTCTCTAGAATGTCTCATTATCTCCCCTAAAGACGTTACCGTCTTCTCGTAGGGTACGTGCGGTGGTGGGGCTGCCTCCTTAGTCTCCGGACCGCCCTAGTTTCATTCGGTCTCACCTCCTAGGTTCTTCCGCTCTCTAGGTCCGTTGTTGGAAACATAGCTCTCTTCCGCCGTGCAGACCTTTGACCGATTTACCTGTAACCCCTGGCAGGGCCCTCCATGGGTACTATTATTCGGGCCAAACGAACTGAGGCTTTTAACAAGATGTTACTCCTCCCCTCCTACTTTTCCATTAAATGCGACATGAGATCCCGGGCTTGCGACATGAGACCGGTATGGCAGAGTAGCGCAAATATATCGCGCGCGCGCACGCACACACACACACACACACACACACACACACACACACACACACATTCAAACACTTTTTGCTGCAGTCTATTTCTTGATGCATATATAATATATTTAAATCTTTAAAGTCGTAGTGACCGTCAATCAATGAATTTTTCAGTGAAGGGTTAGTGAGGATCGGTAAAAAATATAACACAAATTTTTAACTTATTTGTGTCGACGTTTCGACAGTGTTTATTGTCATCATCAGGACAATTGTTGCTGACGCCAACACACAACAAACACAACAGTAAATAAGTTAAAAATTTGTGTTATATTTTTGACCGATCCTCACTAACCCTTCACTGAAAATAAAAAATTTAAAATTTGTAATTACTTAACCTTCAGATGTTTTTTCCCTTCTGTGGGACATACGTCGGGAAACATATTGTTCCTATCCTCAGCCTTCTTAATTTTGAATCTTGTGGAGTACTTGTGTTTCGGTTGGTTGTTGTTATGATTTTCTGTTGGTTTTTGGTATTTTAAACTGGTATGATTGTGTGTGATTGAGGTGTATATAAAGCTAATATATATGCTGTTCTGTGTTTCCTTTTTTTCTATCTATCCAGTTTCTTCATCAAATGCTATACATCAAGCACATTAATAATGACGATGCACATTTCGTTGTTCAACATTAAGGAATCGATCAGAACTGACTTTCAGACGGAAACTGTTACGTTTCCTGACGCTGTCTTCTTAAAAACATCGCCTCATATTTGACGGAACGAATTACCCGATTGACAGTCCGCGCTGTCAAAACATTTCGGCAACGGTAATTATAAGCGGAAAGTTCTCACGTGGAAAGCGTTTGACGTGTCTTTGTAATTATATTGACTACCTTGTTTGCACCTGAATAACCTGTTCTGTAGACAGTAACAAGCGTGTACATGAACGTGCTCTTGGTAAATACGCTACGGTCATTAGAGAGTGATATGAAAGACGCAAAACGTGTACGTAAACAACAGAGGTTTCTGGTGGATATCTGATGGACAGAAACTTCTAGAACCTCAAAGCATCATTAATATTGTTGTTATTCATAGCCGGGATGTTAGGCCGTGGTCGACTGTTGTTGTCTGTGACAGACGTTTCGGTCCCACCTCGGTAGCCATCTTCATTGTCGAAAGCGGTTGGCAGCTGGTCGCCAATTCACCCCAGCACTGAGGTCGGAACGTCTGTGGGGCCGAAACGTCTGTCACAACAACAACAACAATCGACCACAACCTATCGGCCCGGCTATGAGTAGAGGCAGGACGATGTAAATTGAACACTCAGGTTTCGATGCGCAGTAGACAAACACCTCGTTGCGAGGCTAACAAACTTTTCATTCACTTCGCACATGCGCAGAACAGTTTTCTGCAGTGTCTCATAGCGTGAACATCGGCTGCAACAAGACTGGCGAGAACAACGGAAGCATGTGTGTGACAGAGAGGGAATTAATACGGAAGTGAGACAGTAAACGTTATAGAGACGACTCCCCTCTCTTCTCTCTAGATAACTTAGCTATACTTTGACAGACTTTACGTAGGTGATACTCAGTAAAGTCTCGAGAGGTCGAGTACCTCGGGGTCCACCTCGATCGTCGTCTTACATGGCGGACACACTCCGCACAAGTAGCCCGCAAGACCGCCAATCGCCTATACCAACTCCGTTCCGTGCTATGCAGCAACGCCATGACCCGCCGCCTAGGGAAACTTATCGTCTCCACCTATGTGGTGCCGATGGTTACCTACGCGATCCCTGTATCGCGTATCGTGTACTTGGCCAAGACCCATAAGCGAAAGCTTCAGTCTCTCCTTGACCGAGGATTGCGTTGGGCGTGCAAAGCCCACTATCTGACCTCAAACAGAACCATCCGTGACTCCCTGCGTGTCCGTTCCCTGGACGCCGCTATACGGACACTGCCCCGCAAATTTTATCGTCGCTCCGTCCGATTTCAGGGCAACCACCTCAATAGCGCCCTCGGTCGCTACCAATCTGTGCCAGGAGAATCTTGGACCCGGCCTCGGCGTACTCTCACCCTCAATTAATTAAATAATTAATTGAAAACCCACGACCGGTAGCAGGCCACACCCTAAATCCAGCCCCTATTTATCATCCCTGCGGCAGGAGCTCTATCTGAAGCTCGGAACGCAGTACATGAGCGGGCGACGGGCACGCCCTTCGTCTCGCACAGCCCACTGGTCCACATAGCTATACTTGAAAATGGGAGTAATTCATGAATTGGGTCGACTTTTCAGGAAAGGCTGGCGGCCCTATAACAGTAATTTTAACAATGTTGTCGCCGGCCGTAAAAGCTTAAGAACTGTCAAACCATTAGTCTTTTTGCCATGTCTAAGTGACTGTGTGTGTGTGTGTGTGTGTGTGTGTGTGTCTAATTAAATGAAAAACTATATAGTTATGAGAGAAAAAGAAAGAATAATAAAAAACAGTTGCATAGTTTTTCCAGGTATAGACCATTGAATAAAGATTTTTACTGGACAAAAATCCTCCAGACACGAAATTTGGTAGAAAGTTAGGTTTTGGGGTCACTTCAATGGGGTAAAAAATCGGACACTCCAGCTCACCGCTGTGCCCCCTGGGGGGCGGGGGTTAAAATGTGGAGCAAAACGGTTTGTTGTAAATATCTCAAAAACTAAGCAAGATATCAAAAAAAGTTAAATACAAAAGTTGTAGCTGACCAAATTTCCCATCAAAATGGTCCTTAGTAATTTTTTCGTCAGACGCACGGGACAGAGATATGGCGCTCAAAGTTGAGACCTTTTTTGCAATTTTTCGTATAAGGCATTTTTACGAAAAAAAAACTTACATTTTTTTGAGTTTAGGCCGATTTTTGTATAGTAAAAAGCGCTGAATATGGGTATGTAAGTGTTTGTACATGTAATACCAAGTATCTGGATGTCAATTTTTGCATGTATATATTTATGCACACATACACACACACACACACACACACACACACACTACAACTACAAAAACGTGCATTTTTGAACGTAAGGGTTTTTAGTTGTATACATGTATATACACACACATATATGTGCAAATATGTGTAGAAATATTTTCATGCATATATATTATACTTGTCTAAATCCAAAAATGCACATCTATACGCATGGATTAGTCAGTATATGCATGTAACGCTTACGTCCAAAAATGCACGTTTCTGTAGTTGTAGTGTGTGTGTATATGTGTGCATAAATATATACATGCAAAAATTGACATCCAAATACTTGGTATTACATGTACAAACACTTACATACCCATATTTAGCGCTTTTTACTATACAAAAATCGGCCTAAACTCAAAAAAATGCAAGTTTTTTTTTCCTAAAAATGCCTTATACGAAAAATTGCAAAAAAGGTCTCAACTTTGAGCGCTCATATCTCTGTCCCAGTGCGTCTGACGAAAAAAATTACTAAGTACCATTTTGATGGGAAATTTTGTCAGCTACAACTTTTGTATTTAACTTTTTTTGATATCTCGGATACGTGGGTAAGTAATGAGATGGACGAGATTCTCTTTACAGAGATATCAGTAGAAAATGTGTGAAGGAAATATAAAAAAGTGTATAACCATTTATAGCGTAACGAGAATTCTATCTAACAGACCAGAACATTCTTCACCCCCCCCTTCTAGTATGGCAGGTGTTGCCTCAGTGAAGGCCGCTCACAAGTAGGTTCCAGTGTATTCAAGAACACTTGAGATACCCATTAAGTGGCGTGAAATGAGGATGGAAAATTTCTAGAACGCGTGCGCTACCTATAAAAAGCCATAGCAGCCGGCTTGTCAGTCAGTGGTGTCGAGCGATTTCTTTAGCGTGGATCGAGTGTTTGTAACGAAGTGTTCTGTTATAATAAGTGCGAATTCTATATAGTTGACATTATTATTGCGTACTTGAATTGTTGTAAGAGACTATATTATTGTTGATTACAAATTATTAATTGTGATAATTAAAATCGGGTATTAGTGACGTCATTGCAGTCTTGTGTTTTGTTTTCCACTGTACCATACGACGATCGTTAGACCGTCGTAACAATACGTTACGGTGTTGATTTGATTTTGATCTACGGAGATGCCTACGTTGATAGCAGACGCCGCTTCACGTTTTACGCCTTCAGAGATGAATTAAGCTAAATGTAAATGGAATTCTCGTAGAACAAAAATATGTAAATAGATCAATCGAGAGTAGTGTGCACAATTCAATGTAGAAACTGCATTGGGTGCTTCTGCGTGCGGGTGTTCTCATTGTAATCGGTACCTCTACAGGTCAGGCCAAATTTTAAGAAAACTTGTTTGAAACAAAGATGTTTTTCGTTAGAGACTAACACGGTCTTCAGGGAGAATGTGAAATACTTATACACTAAAGCATCGCTATTAAATACGATTAAAGTTACAATATTCCTTTACTATAAATTGGAACGTCACCATACTTCAATATCATGAAATCAGGGCACTAGTAAACGAATTTAAAAATTGGTACCCTTGGCGGGCTATATAAAAATTAATCAAACTGTGCAGTACTGCAGCCGACTGTTGTTACTGCACTTTTGTGGTAAGGGAATCTTTCATATGACATCATCCGCTTTATCATCACAATCAGCAAAAAACAATAGTACTGAACGTATAAAAATTAACTGAAGATTGCTTACGCTTGCTTTAACGTTTGTATTGATACATGCGTTTTCTTACTACACCACACTTACAGTTTGTTACTGTAGTACTGCCTAATATTCAGTCCTACTGGAAGTAAATGATTATGGAAACTGAAAAGCAGGCCATTTTTTGAAGTGACTTGTCCAGAGAACTGGGGAGAGTTTAAAAAAAAGAGAACTTCCGTCTAAATCGAGACGACTGATAACTCCAATTATAATGCATAGATTGCCCATCTCAGTTGATATATGAAAATAAACTGTGTATGTGCGTGTGTGAGAAATATAAACAGACAACATATGCCATGAAATATGTCCACTAAAGGTGTTGAAAATGGAAGAAGAGAGAGAGAGAGAGAGTATCAGAATATCAGCCGATGACAAACAAGTAACAGGCATTTCTCATAGCTCTGGCCAGAACAGTGATACGATACTGACGATGATGATAATGATCATGATGATGGTATTGTTGTTGTCTTTAACGATGACGACAACGACGACGATAACGTAGTAGAAGAAGAAGAAAAAGAAGAAGAAGGAGAAGAGGATGATGCTGCTGCTGCTGATGCTGGTGATAATGATGATGACAATGACGACGACGACAACGATTATTATGAACATAATAGCCATACCCACGGAAGGGGAAGTTAATACAATAGGAACAAATAAATTTATACTAAATGCATATAAAACGAAAACTAACGTAGGATAATAGTTTGTGACAGAGAGAAGAACTCTAAAGCGTAGATAATAATGAATGGCGATATGTAGAATGTATGAAGCAGAATTACCAAAGACGGAAAAATCACGAGAAAAATAAAATGCAGGATTGCTCGAACGAAAATAGCATTCAATAATAGCGTGCAATAGCAAACGTTTGTTAACTACTATAACGTTTGTTCAGCCGGATAACAAGGAAGATGTTTCTGAAGGCATTTGTTTGGAGTCTGTACGGTGTCTCTTTGTATCTTGTACGGGTGTGAAAGCTAGTCGTTAATAAATGAAAAGGATGAATGATTAATGTCATCCAAACAATGGTGATGTAGAATAATGATGAGAATTAGCTAAAGACACAGAGTGACAAACGGAGTAGTTTTCGGAAGAGCAGGAGAACATAATGCCCTGTGGAAGGATATAAGGTCTACGAGAGTCGGATTAATACGACATATTCTAAGGGACGAGAGTTTACTCAAAAATATACTGGAGGGAGCAAACAGCGACAGACGGAGAAAGAAACGATATGTCCAGCCAGTGAATCATGGAAGATGGTGATTGATCATAGAAACTATGTTGATATCAAGACGAGGTCAGACAATCCAGCCTGACTGAGAACCGCTACAGTAAAATCTAAGCGTCGACTACCAAAGAAGAAGAAGAGACCCACATACCTACGTAGAGATATATAGGTATATTAACTATATAAAAAATAAGTAATGATTTACAACAATTCTGCCATATGCAGTCCTGAGCGCTGTAAATTCTTCTTCTTCTTCAGGCTGTGGACCTTACGATCCGTTCCGCCGACCGTCCTTCCTTTGGTCTTCCAATATTCCGCTGTCCTTTCGGAATATAAACCAAAATTTGTTTTGGTATCCTGTTCTTATGCATTCATGGTCTGTCCAATCCTGTCTGTGTCCTGTCCTTTCGTTTAGATTGTATATTCTATGGATGTTCCTTACATCACATTTCTTAGCCGAGCCCTCCGTGAGACTCCTAGTACTGTTTGTAAAAATCTCTTTCACTAGCCTGTATCCGGCTTTGGGTCTTTGCGTTCAGTATTCAAGTCTCACTGCCATAAAGGCCGCCTGGCACTGCCATCACTTTATAAAATTTCAAAAGAGTATCTCTTCTGACATTTCCATTTAGCGTTTTTTATCGTTCCACAAGTGTAATTAAACTTCTCTATTTTTTTCTCCCCATCTATCCCACCAACATAAGACACGCCGCATCGAAGGAAGCTGAATGAATGCACTTGCTCAATCAGTTGATCGTTCGGTACTAGTTTACTTCTAACAGGAAAGCAACCTTTAAAAGCCATGGACTTGGTCTTGATAACAGAAATTTCCAGACCATACGCCCTGATTGTCTGCTGCAATTCATAGAGGGCCCTCTACAGATTGTTTTCATTGTCTGCTATTATGACCTGATCGCCAGAAAACAACTGTCAATTTCTGTTGATATTTCTTTACTATAGTACGGGACTTAGCATTGTAAGCTTCGAGGTTACCCAATAGTAACAGCTCTTCCCCGCCTCTCGCCCTCCAGCGTTGCCGCACGTTACACTTGGTTATGCGTAGGCAAGGGCGGGGAGTGAAGCGACATGGCAATACCGCAGTCGCCTCGAAGCTTATATTGATACGTCTCACATTATAGTAGTGATAAAGATATTTTTGTCTCTACACGGTAGTGTCACCACACAAAACCCACAAGAAACGTCCTCTGCTATTACTTGCCGCAACTCGTCTGGTAGAGAAATCAGAAATCTGGATTTGGCGAGCATAACTGCATTGTTTCCAGCACAACTACGGCCGCGCGTATGTGTCGCAGACATTCCGCATTGTACGAATACGCCAGTCGTTATCGTCAAAGAAACACTATCATTTCACACAGTCCAGTATTTTACATAATAAATGTGCATTCGATTGTAAAATCGAGTATGAAAAGCATTGTCGGTATACGTATGTGTACGATAAATAAAAAGTACAACAAAATACCTTCTATTGGAAGGGTTACGTAAGAGAGACAAGTGTTCTACTTGCGTTGTAATTGTATCGCATTAACTTGTCTCACTATGTACGTACGTATGATACGGAATACCAGAGCATGTAGTCTCAGTCTCGCAGGTCAGTGTACGGCATTTCTTCCGCCCCAATCATTCCTTTGCTGTCCTTAATTTATTTGCTTTAACAGTGTTTCAGTTTACCACACAAAACGAATAAGGCCAGCATTCCAAATGTAGGCCTACACCGGCACGTCAGTCAGCCAGTCTAATGACGGTGCTTGTCAAAGGCAAAGTAAAATTACACACTGAACGCTTAAGCTTTCCGGCACAATGTAATGTATTGTTGTAATATAAACTGTCGTTTTTTTTTTAACTTGCCTTAGACGTTTCGTTTATGATGTAACACTGATTCACTATGGCCTACAGCTAGCCTTAAGGAATCAACACTTATTTCATCATCATAATCATCACCACCAGCACCACCACCATCACCACCACCCCCCAATCCAAGGATTAGGCCCCAGACTTGTTCCGGAATCCATCTTCTCCTCGGTCTACCGATATCACTCTTCCCAGTTTAGGGTGATAACCCAAGGCAGCCACGGGTAGACGGATATCAGACATGCGGTTCAAGTGTTCACACCATCTCCTTCTGTGACCTTCAGTCTTTTCTGACATCTCCTTCTGTGGTTCTGACACTTATTTTCGTACCGTTAAAAACTACCTATCGTTTTTCGTATGACCGCTTTTTTCCTCCTCCGCGTCGTCATGTAATTGCGTGCTCTGATTATCGTACGGTCGGAATTATAATAATACGCCTGGTATGCATGATGGTATAAGCTGCATATCTTACGGCTTCAAACCGTAAACACAATTATAACTGAAAACAGCTTGCAGATGGGCGTCCGTCAGGACCCCCCCCCCCCAAAGGGTCGAAAAAGTTCGCCAATTTTGTTAATCTCGTAATTATTAGACTGTTTAATTTTTTTTCAACTGTGCACGTTACTATAGTAGTAACTCTTTTTTAAACATACAAACAGGTTTATTGTAAACAGCTTTTGGGTATACGTTTGAGATATGAAATATACGAAAATCACTTCAGGCAATAAGTAGGGTATCTTTTAACAATGTTCCGATGACGAGTATTTTTGTTGTGTTATTACCGTTTACTTTAATGGGACTGATTTCCAGATGTTAATACACGATTTTCAACCACTTTAAAATAATTACATTGATTAGTCTTAACTTGTGTTATCTTTTGTATGAAGCCGACCCCCCCGGACCCCCCCCCCAAGGTAAATTCTAGATACGTCACTGCCGAGTTTCCATAGTATTTCTGACTTTTTCAGTCCAATAAAGTCATGGTATTCTCTATGCTTTTGTCTTGGACGTCTACAAGAATATATTTTTTCACCAGATCTTCGGGTCTTCTACGTACACGTCAAAACCATTTAAACGTTCATTTCTCGATTCGTTCCTCCACGGATCCACCATCGTTATCTATGTATTAAGCTACATATTTTTTTTGTTCATTGGAATTTTTCGTGGTAGACGTAGGCTAAACCAGAAAAATTTTAAAAAATTATAAAGTTTTATGATTCAATTAACACCAAACCGATTCGCTCTTGAGTCAACAATTATTCTTCAAAAATTCAATAATTCGATATGATGTATTCACAGTTTAAAACAAGCTGAACTTTGACGTCTCTAAGTCACAGCCAAAAACAAATGCAAGCTAGTATCTGTGTCGTACGAAATAATATACACAACTACAACCACACTACCTCCAACGCCAATACATAACTCAAATGTTTGAAAACCGTTGACTATTTACATCAAGATCTCCAAAAAAGGTTATCTGAATGCTCGAGAAAAGCTTTGAAGCTCTGGTAAATTCACTTCTTCTTCTTCTTCTTCTTCTTCTTCTTCTTCTTCTTCTTCTTCTTCTTCTTCTTCTTCTTCTTCTTCTTCTTCTTCCTTCTTCTTCTTCTTCTTCTTCTTCTTCTTCTTCTTCTTCTTCTTCTTCTTCTTCTTCTTCTTCTTCAGGCTATGGACCTGTCGATCCGCTGCGCACACCTTGGTCCGACCATTTTTTGTGAATTCTATTCTATACATTAATTTCATGTATCAAAACTTCTTCCTCGCTGTATGAGCGAATAGTATCCTTGCGTAGTAGGCTGACAGGCTTACCTCTCTACCTAGCTGTTCGGTGCCTACATGTTAAACAGTAGGTCCCAAATATATGTGAGAGAATCACTTGTCACGGGATTATGCAGACAGTTACAAACCAGCCCCAAGAGTGATGATGACAGAAGAGGATTAGGTACTTGCGATATAAAACATTTGACGCACAACGCATTTTTACAATAATTCAGATTGGTACACGCAGAATGATAGGAAAGATATTTTATGTGGTTCGATAAAGTGCTTTCTTTTCTGCTGATTTTAAGCCTCATTTCGCTGTTGTAGATGCGTCACAAATGACAGTATAATAAATAATGTTTATAAACTTGAACAGACAATATATTCACCGGAAGTATTATGTATACTGTTAAGGCATGCAAGAGCTAGGCAGTTTTATGTTTGGTAGGGAACTGATCTAACCTTTTCAAAGCTGATCAGTAAGGGAAATGAGAAATCATTGTTTTCGGTATTAGTCATACAGTCATAACGAAGCAATCAAATTAACATAATATTGCACTTTCTCTGAATACCAGCTTTCATGTGTTCGCGTTACGTCAGTGCTATTAAACGTAGAACTCTCCAAATCCTGGCGGAGTGACATGCAGATGAAATTACATTTTATTCCATTTAGATTTAATTTATTTTAATTGAATGTCACTTTAGATATAGACTAACAGGTTTTGAAAATTGGCAATTAGTGGTTAAGATTCAAAAAATTGTATTTTATTAAAAATGGAAAAATTCTGTTCCTTTTTTTTACATTAAATTGTGTGTGTTACTGAATTGAACCGGTGAGTGGAAATAAGAATAACTACGTGGAACCCAACTTTTCAGTAAACGTTTTTTACAATTTTCGTTTTCTAAACTTCGCTGTCTTCGTAAGAAAGAAGAAAAAATGTTTAACTATGTTACTGTAACGTGAGTTATAAAATTAAATACGGTGGAACTTGCTTGTAACGAGATTCAAGGGACCGGCCAAATGTGCTCGTTAAAACCGGGTGCTCGCTACAACCGAGTTGTCGACTCGCAAGCCTAAATTATTATAACGTGATTATCGAACACACATCAAAAAAAGTCTACTGTAGAAGAGGCTTTGCACAATACAATTTTGACATGTTTTACATTTTACGCTTAAAAGTGAAATTTAGACTTTAAAGATTTTTTAGACGCTAACATTCTTTGCTGAATATGTTTTGCACATATAGTGCATTCGCGGAACATAGTAAAAGTAACTGTGTAGTAAAAACTTTTAACAAAAAACGCAAAACTTTCCATGCCACATGTACAATATTTATTTTTAAATTACAAGAAAATTCACTCTAATTTATTTGTCTTTTTGTTCTTCGTTCTAAATCGAATCGTTAAAATTATCATTCGCGCACAGAACTTAATTAACCTTAAAAAAGTCATCTATTTTTGTTTGTTTAGTAATTTTGTATTTGTAGATATCAAAACAGTTTTGTAATTTATTTAAATATTCCACGAATCTATCACTTACATTATTCGTTTCAATTAATTGCGTTAATGATTTTAAACGAATGTTGTATTGCGACGATCTTTTGTTAGACCTTAACCCGTGAACAAGGCCACGATACAATGCTCGTTATAACCAAGTCTCTAATGTGTTCCTGCTAGTTAAAAGCGAGGTGTCATTACTAAGATACAAAACCAAACAAATCTCGTACTTTTGCTCGTTACATCCGAGTGCTCGTTATGAGCGAGCTCGTTATTTGCGAGTTACACTGTAGTTCTATACAACGTTGCGGACGTAAAGAAAAGGACATAAAATTTTCGAACAGTTCGAAACCTAAAAGGTCTATCATTGTTGCTGACTCTTTGATTGAATAAATTTACAGTTTTCATATAAGTCGTTAAATATAAGTCGTTATACGGGTAACAATTGGTAGATCTGTCTTTTATAACGTTGAGTACACGTGCTCTTAGGATTAGAATATGTGGGTTCGGTTACATAGGCCTGTCTAGCGTAGTGTTAGGGTTCTTAAGATTTTGAGCTTACAAAAATAGGACGGCGTTCATGAATTATTAGGAAATGGGAATTCATAAATTCAATCGATGTGTGGAAAAAGAGAATAACTACTTGTAATTCGAATTTTATGGAAACAGATACAAATATTATACAGATTTCCCTGTTCGTTTGATTTAATTGTTGTCAGTTAACAAATAATTCATAATTCTTTATACAATAAAACTTTAAACAAAAGTTTAATTCATACCCTATTGTATATTACGTATGATTTTTTTAATTTATAAAATGTATTATATAAACCTTATATATTACCTTTCTCAACTCATTGATAATAACTTTTATTTTATTTTCTTCTCAATAATTTCCCTATACATTTTTTTAACAATATATTTGAAAGGTGATATAAGTTCGTAACGCTTCTTATATTACGTTTTAGATTAAAATATTTTATTGTTCCAGCTAGACTACATGTTTTCTAAAGTTACAACGGTAAACGTAAAAAAATGTAAAAAAAAATCACATCTGATCTTGACTTTTCGATTATTCACTTCAATCATCTACGTGGCCAGCATCTTCTTCTTTACCATCCTTAGTTTTCGAAGATAAAATACCGTTGTACAGTTCCCTATACTTCTCTAAAAAATATTTCATTATTTTCATACATCATTAACTTTTTTTTTCTAGTCGATACACATTTAGCTGTTATCAGTTTATCAGTTTATCAGTTAAAAAATGTACATTAACTTTTAGTAAATGCAATGTCCACCGAAACATATTCTCATTTACCTCACAAAAATTATGGTTTACACATTGTTTATTATTATTGCACAACACTAAGGAATGATATTAAACAGACTGACCACACTAAAAATGTGTGCATAATATACACAAGTATAAAAATATGTTGAATTTAACTCAATAATAACCTAATTCCCTAGCAGTGGCGAGGCGTGGGTACATAACACCGGTTGCCGGTTGTGATAGACCTAAAACTTAACCTAACAATTAATTCGAATTTCTTATTGTACCAATTGTTCTTTGTAGAGCATTTCCTATCATTCGCTAGGAGAAGAAGAGCGTCCCGGTTCAACGGGATCTGACTCTCATTATACTTACACGAAATAAATTAGAAAACAAATACTCGAATTAAAAATAATAAAAACAAACAGAGAAACACATGACTAAACGAACAAAACACAAATAGGTACGTCGTATCTGCTGCACGTCAGTTCCGAAAACGAACATAGATGCTAACTGAGCGTTTTGCCGGTTCATACAGCGGCAACACATTGGACGGACGAGTGTGTGTCCCCTCCGCAGTTTGTACAGTGACAATTACTACGAGGTTAATGACCGTACGCAGTAAAACATTGCTAATGTCTGAGCCGGCAACAGAAGACGGTCCAAGTGCCAAGGAGTTCGAAGCAATGCTAAGCTTTCCTTCAAGTTTCCCTACTAATATTGTTTGGATTTCAAATTATTCGATAACTAAAGTATCTAGGCTATTTTGGGATATAACTAATATTATTTTCTCTTATTTCCAGTACTGTTACTGCTGGCAACAGCGGTTACATGGACGCCACGCTTCTGTTCCTCAGAACAGTGAAATAAAGCCGTGTACACAAAGTCAAGAATGCCAGCTGTGACTTAGTTGAGTGAGTCACTGGCACAAATTTTATGGAAACGGTGAATGCGACGAATGTTATTCCACTTCTTCCACTCAGTGCTGAGCAACCAAGAAGTTTTGACTGGCTGGAAAAGTTAGTAACATTCACTTTTCCGGCCCACTTATTGCGCCTATCGTTGACGAAGAAAATGGCTATCCCATAGTTGGAAACATCATTAGCCGGGTTGTTAGGCCGCGGTCTAGAGTATATGCTGACAGACGTTTCGGCCTCACCTATACGATATAATATAGGCCTAGTCTCTACCTCATCAATGGGGTTAATTGGCGGGCACTTTTGTGAATTGTTACCGACACTGATAACAATCAGATGGTGAGGCCGAATCGTCTGTCAGCATAAACTCTAGACCACGACCTACTAGTTTCCAACTATGTGGACACCTGCCATGAAAGCCTGAGGAACTCTACGGCTATCTCAGATCATTTTATCAAAAAGTGTTTAGTTATTCCCTTTTTACAGTCACCGGTTCTAATGAAAACTTTATCATTAATCTAGTATTTACCCAACTTTTCGTTGTCTACACATTTAAGTTGTTTAGTTTGTACAGTTCGGGTCCCAGTAGCTTCTAGTCTGCAGTTATTCAACTTACTTGCTTTACACTACCAAAGATTCACTCAATTATGATCACAGGCCAAAGTTCTCCTCAGTGAACATAACGTCAGTGGCGGCTGGTGGTTTCAAATTTTGGTGGTTGCAGTAGTTGGTTGAGTGGCTGGGAGATCGGTTAAAGATTGTAAACTATCGTAATCACAGTTATACTATAATTTTGTAACCTCAAACAACGGATAACGTTTACCTTGAACCAACGTAAACACTGAACCTGACGTAACTTATAAATCAAGAAGACTGTGCTGATTTCATTACACACAGTTGCGCTACATCGCTACTAGTGGAGCGTTGCAGAAACTCTGCAACCGCCTAGCAAACATTGGGAACTTAGGGCAGTTGTGAAGGGTAGCGCACTTCCTCCCATAGTTTGTGTAGTAAGCTCAGCCATATGCTGTTGAAGTTGCAAACGGCCTACAACCACCAGCCTGCACGCCATATTTGAATTCTACGCGAACATTGCCGCGTAGGATCTAATACGCTCTTCGTTGAAATTTATGATGCTTTTAGCTGCTTAATGTTTTCGTATATTATTTTGTAGCTTAGTTATTCTATATTGGTGGTTGTGCAATGCTGCAACCATAACACCAGCCGCCATTACAATTTATGTTACAATTTATGGAAAATCGAGTATTCCAAGACTATAGTGTTAATGTGGCAGTAGGAGGAAGACGTTAACTTCATCAGAATTAAGATGTTTACACATTCGGCTACAAGCCGACCTGAATACCATCGGTTTCGTATCGTTTCACATTCCAGACGGATTTGCGTATAGGCCCAGTATGCGGATGTTGCGACGACGCCACGCGTGTAACTGTTACACGTTACACGTGTGCCTCGCTGTTTGTTTACCTGCGTATAGGACCGTTACGACCTTGGCAATGTGGGGAGACGCAGAGGCAATTGAACGACCAGTCATTCACAACCACAACTGTGGCAATTTCTCATACCGCTTTCAGTCTCGTTATTTATAGCACTGACCATCATTAACCTGGAACTTCTGCTGTAATGTAATAAAATGGTTCACCTCATCGAGCTACGGAAATGGTTAGATGGAATAGAAAATAATGGTTAGGAATAGTAATACAGGTAAAGTTAAGATTGGGAGGATTAGGTAAAATACAGGCTAGTTAATATTTAGAAATTTTAGGAAAAAACATGTTCAGAAAATATACAAACTCTAGACCAAGAAACCAAAGTGTAAAAAACGGATCCATAACTAATAGCCAGCAAAGTATAATTTAAGAAAAAAATTTAGCGAACAATTTTGTTAAGACCATGTTAGTGAAGCCTTTGTATTGCTGAATCAAAGAACGTTTCTATAAAGAGTTATGAACTAAATAGTGGAAGAATTAGACCATTCACAGATAAATGTAAACGTATGAGAACATGTAAAAAATAGAATAATCATCAAGAAATGACCTATGATATTTCTAATGAACGTGCAACCATCAGAAAACATGAGTACGTTAGAACCATCACGAATATGAAACCTTGTACTACAAAAGACGTTTTAAAGAGAACCAGCTTGATAATTTAACAACAATAGTGATACGGGTTTCTCTCAGTTTTTTAAACACGTGTTGAAAATTTTAAAAAGTATGATTAACCCCAAAACAGTATTAGTCTCTATAATGAAAGCAGCAAACTTGACCAGCCGATTTCATAGGACGGATGCAGGATAAACTTTTAAAAATATAGAAAATGTTATGAATACCGTAGATGTTTGACAAAGCGTGTTTTATTTAAATTTTAAAACACATAATCTTAGCTTTACAAGGCATAACGTTTCAATAACATTTATCATTAAGTGACATTATAATTTTAATTTAGCTTGTTTTATCAATTCAATTACATTCTCCTTATGGCTGTTACAAGGGATTTACTTGTCGCACATTGTAAGGACATACGACTGTAAAATGTGTAACTATATTTGTAAAGTTTATCTGTACGGGAAACTTGAATGATTCTTCTTTCTTTTACTTTCACTCTGACAACAAAATAAAAACACACACCCAGCCGCTTACTGTATGGAGCTACTACTTTCAATTCTCGAAGACGCTTTATACAGGTGTCTTGTGCTACAAAAGTTATGTAATATATAAATATTTTAAACCACTTCAAAATATTAATATTTAAACTATTAAAATGTAAAATATTAAAACTACTGTTTTAAATTAAAATTTGTATGTGTGTTTTAAAACTTAAAATTATTATTTTTATTTAAAGAACATACATCTTACATATTTTTTTGTAATTTTGTAATTTTTTGGAATGTTTAAATTTTTCGTCCTATTTTATAATTTCTTGTACTGCCTGACAAACAGATTGCTCCTACAGAAGCCTACCCAGTCTAAGTGGAAATAAATTTTAAGATCAACGAAAGTGCCTCTTTGTTCTTTAATGTCACATTTATTCCCTGTGTTGACTTCGAAAGTTTTTAAGAAGGCTGACAAGAAATAATATTGATCGATTCAATTTATCTGAATAAGATACTTCTATTCTGAGCAAATATCTACTTCCTTTATATTTCGAATTCTACGAAAATATAATTAACAACCACAGGCAGACATGGGATTCTTCTGAGGAAGAATCTCCTTTTATCTACCCCGACCCGCCGTTATAATAAGCGCTTCAATTATTTCAGTAAACGAGGTATAAAAAGTAACTATTTTCCAACGAAAAGTTTTAAAAATAAAAAATTATTTGATCGGTAAATCGAGTAAGATATTCAAATCCATTACAATAGAAGGGCTATTATTTTTGTTTATAACACTTCCCGGTTTTGTATCAGTTATTAGAGTAAAATTACGGGAAACATAGAAATACATTATTGGCGACGTTCTGGTTCCGATTTTCAAAACGCAAGAGACCCAGTAATAAAAGTTGTAAGAAGGTGTAATAATTTTGCAACACGAATTCTGTATTTAAATGATTACTTTCTAAAATAATTTTAAAATATACCTAATGGCTATATTAATAGGGCAACGTTTGGGAGCTAAAATGAGGATTTGACCAGCAAAGTGAGAAAATTTCAACATATTTGCTGCATAATAATAAACACTCTGAAAAAGAAGATAAAAAATGACACTAAATCAATATCTTATCAGACGATGGCTGCTCCAGCAGTATTATTTGGCTGAAAATCTTGGACGATGAGGAAGAGCGACTGGAATAAGATTCAAGCAATAAGAAATGAAATACTTAAGAACAGTAAAAGGATGTACAAAAGCAGACCGTATAAGAAGTGAAGATGTAAGAAAGGATTTCAATACATTTTCAGTTAGAGAAAAGATAGTGTTGTAATGAGAAAAATGGAAAAGTCTTTTGGAAAGAATATGTAAGACCCGCAATCCACGGTTAGCCTATAGTTACCAACCACACGGAAGAAGAGACACTGGACGACCGATAGCAAGGTGGCGAGAAACCTGAGGCCCGAACAGGAGAATGCTCCTAAGGCTTGAGCAGTTGATGATGATAATGATAATGATGAGTTTGGGAGCTGTGGCACGTTTCTGAACTTTTTCTTTGATTCTACTTTACGTAGTTTAATGAGAAACGATTTTTATTTTTTCGAAAATAGTTTTTTGTTATTTTGTTTTGATTCGTGACGACGCTGCTTGGTTATATATTACAGATGACTAAATTTTTAGTACAGTGTTTTCGATATTATAGACAATGTTGATGTTTTAGTAGTGGGTTATTTTTTATGAGGGGACTCATAAAAAAATATCGCTCCCCCAGCACCCCCCTCTAAAACCCCCACTCTGCTCTGAGAAATTCTTGAAGTCTGGATGCAGACATTTTGTTAGACCACAGCGTACGTTTTTTATGAACGTATGGTAGTAGGAACATTCAACAAAAAACTTAACACTAGTAAACGCGGATATCTGTAATATAAGCGGGAAGTGAGCGGAAACATTAGTGACAAACACGTCACAGTAGGAAACGAATGCGTGTACCGACTTGAAAAGAGTTGAAGCGAGAAAGTGCTTTGCAACTGACTGTCTAAACAGATTATGGAAACTGTTCTGGTAATCCAGTTATCACTTACTCTGATATAGTAGAAGTTGGTTACCTCTGAACTTTAGAAAATAGTGCGGCTTGCATACGTTGTTCAAATTCTATCACAATTTGCATATCGTCTACGGCGTGTTCAGTAGAAATGATCTAGATAACGTTCCGCTTGAACTTTCCATTATCACCGTTTTAAGGCAACATTGGCGAACGCCTACTCAGATAATAGTTACCTTGCACAGTTACCGTCTTAAAGTTTATCCAGTGCTTGCTGGTAAAATTGATTTCAAACAACACCACAATGTTATGTAATATACCACGAGGGATCATTATAATCGCATTAAGTGTACAGATTGCGTCTGCTACCAGCGTCTCAGGTCTCGCTACCAACAACAGTCTCCCCACACAATTGATTTCAAACAACACCACAATGTTATGTAATATACCACGAGGCATCATTATAATCGCATTAAGTGTACAGATTGTGTCTGCTACCAGCGTCTCCGGTCTCGCTACCAACAACAGTCTCCCCACACAATTGATTTTAAACAACACCACAACGTTATGTAATATACCACGAGGCATCATTACAATCGCACTAAGTGTACAGATTGCGTCTGCTACCAGCGTCTCCGGTCTCGCTACCAACAACAGTCTCCCCACACAATTGATTTTAAACAACACCACAACGTTATGTAATATACCACGAGGCATCATTACAATCGCACTAAGTGTACAGATTGCGTCTGCTACCAGCGTCTCCGGTCTCGCTACCAACAACAGTCTCCCCACACAGTTATACGTCGTTTACCATATCTTACCATTTTAACAAAATATTTTACTCTCACCATCTTCACAACACGGCATAGGCAAGGTGCTGCCTGTTCCGCCTTCAAAGATCCTCCAGCCATCTCTTCCTGCGTCTACCCATACACCTGTGTCCTACAGGTCTGTACTTGCAGACTTTGTTTGGCCAGTCTGGAATCTGACATTCTTTCCTAGTCCTCTTTCCATCTATGTTTGTAACTTTGTAATTTTCCATTCGAGTTAAGAACCTGTAACTCTTCTCTTATAGCCACATTTTTTTTTTTTTTTGTATCGGCCACCTAAGGACGACACACCAATTTGAATTCTTTATTCCTTCTTCTTTTATTTTTCTCCAATATTCTTTTATCTTTTCACTGTGCATCTTCTATCTGTCTTCAGTCCACTTTGAAACGGCGTTTTTCTCTCTACTACCATGGACTCCTTCCATTTTTAACACTTTCGTCCGAAAAACTTCTCTTTCAATTGGTTCTTCTGCGTTTATATTATTTTTTTTTCTAAATCCTTTTGGACTTCTTTAATCCGACTTGATGGTGCCTTCTTCCCCCACAGATATTTGAAGATCTGCATTGTTAACCTATTGTCGTCCATTCTATATAAATGTACAAAAAATAATAGTCTTCTTTTTCTCATTGTTTCTGTTATAGTTTCTATACTTTGATATATTTCATCATTACTTCTTAATTTCCAACCTTCTGAAATTTTTCGTAGGCCTAATATTTTCCTTATAGCCATATTATTTATACACCTTTTTAGCCACATTTAGAAGACCTTTAACTCCTCTTAAGACCGCCATTTCTGGGGCCCGTGTTTTGGCGTCTTGTTTCTTGGCTGTTGTCCATAATTCACATTCATAGGACAGTGCAGGGACTGCCATAACTTTGTAGAACTTTAATTCTGTATCTCGACGTGGTTTGTTTCTAAAAATACGGTTGATTCTCCCACAGATCGTCTGGAACTTTCGAATGTTGTTGCTATATGAAACAACATTTGAAATAAACCATAAAGCATATCTCTTTCTTGTTCCAACCGGACTCTTTCTTGCTGTTAGCAATGTTTTTACCTTTTCAGAAGCCACTGTACTTATAGATATACTACTTCTGATTTCCTCAGTACAGCTTCCATTCAAAGTCACCGTACTGCCCCAACACTTGAATGAGGTCAGTTTTCCTTCCAAGAATGTGTTATCAAAGCCTTGATTCTTGCAAATTCTCGTCATCATGGTTTCTCCTACATTTATCTTCATTCCTAACTCTTTCCCCACTCTTATAATAAATGCACAATCGGTACGTGTACTGCAATGTACCCAAATATATACTGTTACGCTCACAAGATAATATGCGTTGTGGTTACGCAACGCTGTCGACTTTTCCAGACACGCATTTCGGACGACTGTCGATTATTCCATCGGTATCCAGATAATTATACCACACAGGGAAATTATAAAAGCAACCGCTTCCGAAACAGAGGGTTGAGTTTTCGGACCTGCGATATTAGAATGCTTGGTAATAGTTTCGAGTGACAACCTAAGCTCTGGCAGCCATAAAACTTGCAAAAATAGCGTTTTTTGTTTTTCTACGTAAACCCACGTCAAAACTAGGTATGGACGCGAAAAATGCGCACTTTTTATTTGCAAGTTGTGAAAAAATGCACACTTACTTTTAGGGATGCATTGAAACACAATGTTGCTTTGAGTTGGTTGCTTTTCCAGTGATCTGCATAAAAACCTAGTATTAGTGGAAAATGAGTTCTACTACAAAAAGGGAGACATGTATAGTAATAGGCAAGTCGCGTTACTTCGAGCTTTTTTTTACATGGATTTCACGAAAAGCAAGAAAGGTTAGTAGTTAGGTTAGTTTGCATGTTAACCTAGAACGTCAATTTTACCTTATTTACGTTAACAAAAATCTTATTTACCGCATACGCAGCTAACTTAAAAGTGGATTCCACGTAGAATATGAAAAACCGCATTTACATTAATTGGATCCCATAATTGTTTTTGCAAAATTTTTCGCAAAAAACTTTGTGCTCTTTTTTTCACGTTCGCCCTTAGTTTTGACCTGTAGTTACGTAGAAACACAAACAATCCTGTTTTTGCAAGTTTTGTGGCTGCCAGAGCTCAGGTGTCACTCGGAACTATTACCGAATGAGTTATCGGAATTTGTTATTATGACTTGGAGTTTAGCGCCAGGCGATTATTGTGTATTACATAGAATGCGTAACAATGTGAAATTTGTTGTTTGTTAAATTACTGTACGATGGACAATTATTAACTTGAAGAATAGTATGGTAGTGCCTTTGTATATTTCTAACTGTGATTAAAGTTGTAATTAGCAAGTTGATTTAGTGTCAGTTGCTTTGTTCCCACTGTAAAACACGACGATCCGTGCAACTGTCGTCAACAATAGTTAACAATAACTACCCGTAGTCGGCAACAATATGTTATATCTACGTAGTATACGCTATAACATACATTAGGTACTACAATGTAAGCACTTTTAAGCCTACCATATAAATGATTTTGTTTTGAATTTAATTGGTAGTAACATTTTTGTTAATTATTAAGTTATAAAATCGAAAACTGGAATAGAATTCTAAGGTTGTTTATTTTCAACGTCAAAAACACAACGCCAGAAATCTGTGGAATGCAGAGCGTGTCACCTTGAATCGATTAAAAGTTGAATATCTCTTATTCACGTCGCGTGCAATTGTAATGAAACTGTCCGTTAACTTGTCTTTATGGGACCTCTCCACCGGTCAGTTTTACAGTGTGCCATTACACTTCAACTCCTACAAACCTGTGTTAGAGGATACCCTGTTTAAGTTGTGCCCCGTAAATAGACTGTGGACAAATGGGCGTGAACCCAGTGTTGTGTTGTGCTGTGAGAAACTTATAGCGAGTACAAAATGTGTTTTATACACTTCTTCGTGTGTAGAAGTTAAAATCAACGTTAAAACACGATATCAGGACCGGTAATTTTACTTCCATGTTCCGTAAGTAAATGGAAGTATGGTGATCGCGAAAAAATCGTGTTTGAGGTAGGGCTGATTCTGATTGTACTACCCTCAAAACATGAAGAAAACTTATTTTCCGAAAAGTGTCTGTGTGTAGAATTTTTTCTATGGCAAACGATAACTGGTGCAATGTAAAACAGAATCAAATAATGTTTTGCATATGTCCCTGAGTTGTAGAGGACTCGAGGCCGATTTATTTTGGTGAAGATCGGTTAATGGGAAGGGGTACTTTACCTGCAATGTTTTACGTTTTAACAAGAGTAAAGGACTTAATTTTTATAAATAAAGTACCCTGAAAAGAAGGTCATAATAAACCATTGTAGAAAGGTAGATAAAATGTCTATACATAAGAAAGGTAGTTGAAGGGGGAGGGGGTAATTTTCTATAAATGAAAATGATAGTTGAATGGGGAGGTGATAATTTTTTAAACGTGTATTACGTTATCGGCAACAAAGAAGTAGCTTTCATGAAAATATTTCATTTCAACTTGTCAATCATAAAACTCGATTTACAAGGAACACACCTAACATGTTAGAAATTATCGAACCGAATTCAAGTAAATGGTTTTAAATATAAATCTTAGAACATGGAAGTCATGTATGGTTCTCCATACCGATATTTTGTCAGCAAGTAGATACAGTTATTACAGTGGCAGCTGCTGCTACTGTTGTTGAATCCAGTACCACTGACTACATCATCTATGAAGACGGAAAATTAAAAATATATTCTAATAAGGCTATTCTTACGTGGCAAAATAGAATACTTCTTAAATTGTTTTATAACCGTGGTCGGTTGCTAATATAGTGCGAGATTAGTCGGCTAACGTTTCGATCGATTCCAGACACGGGGAATCTTCTTCAGAGCCGCTGCAAAGCGACAGAGAACACGTGCGGCAGATGTAAGCTGGACAATACCCGAATTTTTCCGGTATATAAGCAACCAGGTATTAAAAACAACAGGTATAGCAACAGGTATAAAAACTGGAAATACTCACAAACTGCAAAACAACGCCCTTTCCTACACTTCCATCAACAGAACTACCTGCAACACCCGCAGACCTTCCGTCCTCATAAACCGCCTCCTCACCATGGCCGATGTACCTCCTCCCAGAACTCTTCGCCGCCAGCATCATAGAAATAGAAGCACTTAATTCCCATCTTCAAACATACTCAACCTGCCATCCTTCCTGATCACATAACAATTTAAATTTTCCCTAACTACTTAGCTAGTGTAGCTAGTGTTTAGCCATATTCTTTGTGTCCCCCGCCTACCTTGACGCCTCTCTGTCGCCTCCCTCCAGCTTTGCCGACCTGGGTTACTCGTCCCTGTCTTGGCCACCTTCATGTATAAACTTTATGGTACTTCCAGCACCCACTTCCATTACCTATATGCCTACACACTACATTTACACTCACATACATACACACGCGCACGCACTACTCTACCTCCACTGTGCCTCCATTTTCTTCACTTCCGGCCTGCGCAGGCGTTCGTCTCCTCACATCCTTCCATTAGGCTGAAGGGGGCTTGCCCAAGATCAGCCCGAGACTTGTCCTTCACGAAAAAAATAACACGAAAAAAAAACATTAATGTTCTGATTGGATACGTTCTTAACATGTCAACAATGAAATTGGAATAAATTTCTAGTTTTTAGTTACTTGGGCTAATAATTATTATAATTGATTATAATCAATCCGTTTCGATTCTCGTTCGGTTTTACAGTAGGCTATTCTAGAGGTTCAGTATGCGTATTAGAAAAACATTGTAACATGGTTAATTTTTGGAAAAATAATGGATAATTTATTTTAAAATTTAATATACACGCACTGTAGCTGTTCTTAACTTAGTCTTACGATTTAGGTTTTGTTGTACAAGTGTATAGCGTAGTATGTCTTTTAAAGTCCCTATAGTGACAATGTTAAATTCTTTTTAAAATAATCCGTAATTTTTTTGCACTACTTAATTTTAAACATATTGTTCTAATTTATCATTGTGGTCAAACACTTCATCATCCGATTTCGCTTCTAAATATCGACAAACACGGCTCAGCAACGAAAGTACTGTGTATCCGTAGCGGTAAGAACTCGTAAATTTTCCTTGTCAATTTCGTCGGCACTGTCATTACTTGCATGAATGGATTTATTTATTATGCAGCTTTTGAAAGTCAGCAAAAAAATTATTTTTAGCAAAACATTTTTATATTAACCTATATTTTGTAGGTAAATCTTTCTGTGTACAAACTGTAATTGTAAAATAGAAGCAACGATCCTGAGCCTTATTTCGCGTTAACCGTTTTCCACTGTACATAAAATTTAGTAGTATACATACATAAGACATATAAGTCATTGACAAACAATGTTTAACGGACTATTTTGTCAGTTTTGAAAACGTAGCTACGAAACTACTAGAGTAAAGAATGTCGACCTATCATGGCAGTCCTTCACAGTACACAGCGGAGACACCAGTGCAGTTAACGACGGCAAAACCAGTCGCAATGACCTGAATTACTGACACCGCGAACCTAAGACAAGAAAACTGCACGATTCTTTGTCTGACGACTATCCGATTCCAGTTAGATATATATGTTTTTTATAGGTTAACTTGACAAAAGATGTGTTATACAATAAAATTTATACCAGGAAATTATGCCCTACGTACCACATGAGTATCAGGAATTTTATAAAGAAATTTTGAACTGGCCGACAACTGATTGTGACGTGTCTTGTAAAAATGCTTAACCCAAATTAAGGATTTTAACGATATTATATTATTATATTTTAAGTTCAATAATTTACTTAAAATTATTTATATTGACAAAATTATTAACATTGATTTAATTATTATATTTGACTTTTATGTTCAGTAACATGGTAAAACATTAATGTATTTTCAATAAGAATAAACACACACTAAAAACTAGCTACGCATTTTCATTGAAAAATCTCCAAGTTACGTTAAAAGTGCCTCAGTACATGATCTGTATGATTTTTTTTGACACCCTACAGGCGATAGCCGATAAGCAACTTTAAAAGCGTGGTAATATATCTAATGTTTATATGAAAAGAGTGATGTATTTATCTTCTTGCTAGCGCTAACTGGAAAAATTTGAGATAGATTTTCTTAGTTTTCTCAAAACACAGACTTTTAGCATTTGCCGATTAAAATACAAATGTGTCTCGACTGGGAATTTTTTAAAAGAAATAATTACAGGCCAAACACGTTTTCAGTTACATCGAGAAGTGATAAGATACTTCGGTTGTTACACTTTTATGTGCGCACAGTCGTAAGTACGCGTACACGCGCAGATAAGCACGCACGCACAATACATACACATACGCATAATTTGAAAGGAAGACTATCGAGTATAACAGAAAATTAAGGCGTTTGTTTGTAGGTTTTGGATTCTTGCAATACATCTTTCTCGCCATCTGCATGTCAAACTTAACATGCTATGTCCGTATTTTTTCACCCTACAGAATCCTATTATTTTTAGATCGACCTCTCCAAAAATAGGGGTGGTAGGCAAAAATGTGGGAGGGGATCAAAATTGTGAAAAAAATCACTAAAGTCCATGTGGAGTATGAAATTACAGTGAGTTTAAACAGAAATCTAAAAATAGTGTTCATTTTTGAAAATGTTTAACTTTTTGGACGTTAGAGACCAAAAAGCGGGAGAAAAGTTTGATAAAATCGCAAAAATTCATGTGGGACATCAAATAAAGTAAACTTAAACTATAACCTGAATATACAAAGTAAAATATTCATTTTTGAAAAATTTAAAATTCAAATTTTTGGACCTCAGGACCCAAAATACTGATAATTTAAAAAAAACTGTAATAATTCAACATTGTGTCAAATTGAACGGAACTGTTCTACTAAACAAACAGTAGAGAAAATGTGTAAATTTTCAAATTTTTTCCAGCTGAATAATTAGCAAATATCAAAGTTTATGTAATAATAAATGTACTTCCTTCAAAATAATGAGCGAGTTCTGCAGCTCAAAGAGCTTAATACATTTCTAGTTTAAATGTTAAAAAATGTTAAAATATTCAAAAATTAGTATATTTTTCTTATATATTTTGATAAAGCTAGTCAAAATGCAAAGCTAGCAAAAACTTCTGTGTAACAGGTTGAGATGATGTTATACAGGCAATGTTGAACTAAAAAAAAATTATTGATTATAACGAAGGCTTTCTTTGAACACTATAATGTACCGACTCATCCGCTAATTCCTCACATGCCGCCTCCACTGTTCTCAGCGTAACTGCAGTTTCCTGCTGCGAGGTCCGTTTATTCTAAGGTCAAAAAGATTTATGTAATTATTCATTCAATGATTTATTGCAGACGATTTGAAGCTACTCACGTGCTAATAAATGACCTGAAAAAGAGAAAGCTCTCTCAGCCTTGAACAGCTCGCCGCAGAGTTGTTGCAGATAACCAGAACACTTATTATGTGTCAGTAAAAGCATCAGACTCATGACGTTGTGGAGAAAATCTGCGCGATGTGTAGACCTCCTGCGGTTAAAAGCGAAGCGACATCGATTCGCGAACCTCCTAAACGAGTCCCATTCGCTAAACAGGATGAAGTGTCTGATTTCTTCATTTTGTTTATATTTTTTAAGATTAGAACCACCATTAGAGTGTTTAGAAGCATTTATATTAGAATTATCACTACATCTGTTAGTCCTGATAATAAGCAAGGATAGTGAACTGTATTTTTCTCTCGACACTGCTGAAAAAAAGCATTGCCTTCTACATAGAGTCGATGATAAGTTTGACTCATGTCTAACAGACGTGGATCCACGGAGGTAATTGAGTATGTCCTCCCCCCCCCCCGAAATGGCCACTTCGGACAAAATGTTTTCTTCGTTTAGTGATTGTGAATATGATGTAGGTTAATGCTTTTAATCTAAATTTAGATTAAATTGCAAGCGTACCTTACCAGTGTGTATTAATTTTTGATTAATACACACCATAAATAATAAGTAGCCTGCATTTTAAACTGTAAGCGAACATTATTAAAGCAACAATGAACGAACACAGATAAGATTTTATACTTGTACATTAACCTACAAGTACCTTTATTACCTACATAGGTTTACATAAACCTATTGTGCTAATAAATAAGAAACTGCAATTTTATCTTCACTCATTTATATCATTTATATTGTAAAAGAATGGTCCAATTTTTCATGACCCCCTCCCCAAAAGTCAACTCTTCCCCCGCCCAAAAAAAAAATTGCTTGCTAGTTCCTTCACTGTTGTCCGGAGTTTTTCTTTAAACGTAAATAATACTTACTGGCTGGTATCACTTCTCCATTAGTGTAAAAATACAGAGTGTTCTCGCCTAAAGCATAGACTAATTGCTGTTTACTATAATAGTTTGAAAGAAGAGTATACTGTAATAGTTGGATATTACAGTCCTCCAACCACTTCTGAAATATTTTTGGGCCCGATTCTGTGGATGACCATAATGGAAGACTAGTCTACTTGTAAGACAGTAATATACAATCAGTATATAATATAATAGTAGGCTGTATACCATAGCAGAGGCGTGTTTGCGGGGGGGGACGAACGGGAGCGGACCCTCTCCAGAGAGTCGAAAAAGTTGACGTATTTTGTTAATCTCTTAAATTTTATTATTTTTTTCAGCTGTGTTCGCTAATATAGTAGTAACTCTTTTTAAAATATACAAACAGGTTTATTGCACAGCTGATATACGTTTGATTTATGAAATATAGGAAAATCACTTCAGTCAATAAGTAGCTTGTAAACAATGTTTCAATAACTCGTATTTTTAATGTGTTATTACTGCTTAGTTTAATGGGACTGATTTTAGCTACTTTAAAGATAGTAATGTTGATTAGTCTTTACTTATTTCTTCTTTTGTATGAAGCCGTTCCGACCCCCCACCCCTAGGCCTGATTCTAGATACGCTACTGACCCATTGAAATATTAATAACATTTTAATTGATGAATTGTATTATTATTCAATCATTATGTTGACAATAATAGAAGTATTTAAATAAAAATAAAAATAGTTTATTCAATATAGATTCCATGGGCTCTCATAAATCGTGCGTGCGTAACTTTTCCGGATCTCTGGTCTCTACGAAACACATGTAAGTCAACAGAAATAATATACACTTGTAGAAGAACTCAATTACTATTACTGGGACAAGTGTAATTACTGGGACAAATGATATTTTACATTAATATATTTTACGTACATTATCACATCCATCGTTAAAACAGGCCTACACATAATGTACGAGATGTAATCAAAAAGTTCATGCAGTTCTTGTTTATTTTAAAAATTATGCCTTCATACATCGACACTTATATTGGCCCTTCAAAGTAGTCTCAGTCGAATGTAACACGATTAAGTCAGCCGTTTTGCAGTATTACAAATATTTCAAGCATGCACTTTTTGGTACAGCCTTGAACTTGCTTAGCGATTTTTGTTTTACCTCTTTTCGTGGAAATTATCACTATTGGAGGAGGAAAGATCGCGTTGGGACACTTCTGGTGAATACGGCAATTGCCGTGTCATCATTATGACATTTACTTTTGCTTAGCCTGGCAAAATTCTTAACAAGCAATGATGTGCGTTAAGGCGCATTATGGGGCTGCAATTTTCATAAATTATTCTTTCGTAAATCTGTCCGTTTTCTACGAACAGCTTCATACAAATGGCGTATATCCGAATAGTACTATTTTTTTTACCATTGCACCTAACGATGAAATTTCGTGGAACACAAAGACATAATCTTCATTTGACAATCACGATCTTCAGCTAATTTATGGCAATCTTTGAAGCTTCTAAATTGCTTGGCCACGCACAGCAGTGTCGCCAGAAGCCTTCTGAACACGTTTACCAGGACAGAGATGTTTATTTCACAGTATACATAAAATTTAATCCACGTTCTTCAATCTTGCACTTCAAAGGTGACAAAAAAACGCCTAATACACTTAAGGACGACTTACTCAATTAGCTGTGAAATCCAAACTATGCATTAGATAGGGCTATCATTTTAGACAACTGTCACTAACATGTGTACCAATAACAAATAAAAGAACACACTTCTTAATATCGGACACTTGTAGCGGTGGAAATTGCAAAATGGAACGAAATTTGTTATCAAACCTCGTACACCCGCATACTCTTATAACCATGATCAGCAGACTGTGTCAAAGTATATCGCCAGTAGACAAAGTAGTGAAAGAAAAAAAAACACGCAAAAATGATAACAAACAATAACAAGGAAACAAGATGGTTTCAAACGATGAACTGGTTTAAATTAACGATGTCATAATTCGACGGAGAAAGTTGGCAGCAAACAGGGAATCTCGTGCTGCCAGCGTCTCATGCAAAACTTGCAAAAACGCCAAGGTAGTGGAATTAATTGAAACAGGAATCGACTGTGGAGAAACACTACAGTTATAAAAATTGAAAGCTTATTTTATAGAGGCAAGGTAGATATGTCGTTGTATAGATTCTACAAAATTTGCAGTTATGGTTCAGAACCAAGTAGTAATGACAGTATGCATAAAGGCGTTTCTTGTTATGTAAACAAATTCCATATCATTTCAGCGAATACAAGAAAGCGATAATATTTTTCATATTATTATAAGTTCTCATATGAACTTTCTCTTCTAGAAAAGCGAGTCATATTGCTAAGTGAGTATGTGGCATTGGTTCAAGTTGGTCGACTAATAAATCGAGGTGCCACAAGCATTTCAAAGAAAAGTAAAATTTTCTTATTGTCAACTTTTCGTGCTTCCTATATCAAATCGAATCGTACCGTGCCAATTTCATTGTTCACTTCACCGACCAGATGCGTCAGTTTTTTTGATTGTTCAATCTTTGCCTTAGATGAAATACATTGTATTTTAAAAAGTGTTCTTACATAATTCGTATATAAAAGTGATTATATTTCATATTATTGTAGTAACCATATTAAATTTTACTTAAACTGTCTCTTCTAACAAAACAAGTCATATCGCTACAGTGAGTATGTGGCATTGGTTAAAGTTGGACACCACTAATAAAACGAGGTGTCACAAACATTTCAATGAAAAATATAATTTTCTTATTTTCAACGTTTTAGGCTTCCTCTATCTAATTGAATCGGACGTACCAATATCATTGTTCACTTCGCTGACTAAATGTGTTAATTTTTTGACTGTGCAATATTTACCTTAGCTAAAATCGATTCTACTGACTTGTTGAATTACTAATTCGTACTGTGAAGCGTCAGGATTACGTTTCCTCATTCACGAGCGCGTGCGAGCGTACGCTGTGCGTTATTTCAGCACACCTCTCTGACGTAGCGTCTTGTTTGTCTTGGAGAAGATTTTTCAATCACCCGATTGTTAAGGCGATCGTAAAAGAAATGGGGAACCGGTCGGTCGACCTGTCGTCTGTACTAACTTTCTCGCGCCGAATTGTGCAACGCAGATTGTTTCAAAATTCACATCTTATGTTAAGCTTCCAACAGTTGGCCAGAATGACAGATTATCCGCCGTCGTTTGTAACCATAATCTCTTAATTAATAACTTCTATAAAAGTAGTATATATTAAGAAATGTATGTAAATTACTAAACAGTTACAAAATTAGAGAAATGTTGTGAAAAAGAATCAACATTTATTATATAAATTCTTATTTAGATTTATTTATCTTGATCACAATGGTGAGAACACAGAGCTCACTCGTTTATAGAAATAACCTTTTGATCCTCACTTTTAAAAGTAAACAAGTTTATTATAAAAACTATATTTTCATATGTTGTAAAGTCATTAATTTATTAACTCCAGTTATTTTATGTGTGATTTCCTGGTTCCCTGTGGTTGTAGGCATATATATTATAATAGGTTCACGAAACACGAAAGTACTATTCTTACGACAATAATATAAGTTGCCTATATGGCTAAAGTGTGTATAGTACTGAATACTTGTAAACAACTTCAAAGTCAACCGGTAAACGGTAATTTATTTGTGAATTACTAAGTGACTAATTGTTAAATCATAGTCTCTACTAGTATTAAACTCCTTACACACAATACATTTTAAATTGTATTAAATATATTTCTAATTTAGCACATTGGATACCACTGGCGGACCAAGCCCGGATAAAGGAAGAGGGTTGGTGGACAAGGTTAGTCACCTATCCGCTGGAAAAATATGCAGAAAGAAGAAGGATATGAAATGAACACATATCAAGGCTAGTAAAAAAGGCAAGAGTCAAACACAAGGAAGTTAAAGAAGAAGAAGAAGAAGAAGAAGAAGAAGAAGAAGAAGAAGAAGAAGAAGAAGAAGAAGAAGAAGAAGAAGAAGAAGAAGAAGAAGAAGAAGAAGAAGAAGAAGAAACATTCCTAATTAAAATTCTTATAAATTTATATTTCTAATTAGTTAATTTCTTCTTCTGGCAAAATTGTATGTTTGATTCTGTGAGTGACATGACGTAGTTATTTAAATTAGATTGTAGCACTCGGGACGAGCAAGACGAGTAACCTTCACATAGCCTATGATTAGTCTTCTGTATTTATTCACTGTTAGTAGGTTAATGGAATCACCTCGCATGTCATTCAGTTATGAAAGAGATCAGTTATGAATCTGGCAGTACCAGTTGAGCGTTGAAATGAATGGTACAGACAGGTCATACAGTACACATTCAACAAGCCTCACTGTTCACGCTTTCTGAATGTCCGTCAAACAACCTAGTCAGTAGTAAAGTGATTTTTTTTTTTAGTCTACATTTTATATTTCATTGCACGTTATACGTATTACACTGTTCTTGTAATACATCTGAGTTACATTTACTTTATATTATAATTTAAAGTTCGCATTATGTTGTACGATTTATATAATATGGCTAAGTAACATGGCTAAATAAACATAAATAAACAATAAAATAATTGTAATTAAAATATCGTAAAGAACATGGTTATCGAAATCGTGGAAGGTCATTTAGACATTTACAGAAACCCAGATGAGGAGGAGGAGGAAGAGGAGGAGAAGAAGAAGAAGAATTTAATATTAATTTGGAACTCCGAAAAGAACAAACTACGGATACATGTGAGTTTTATTCTTAATGTTAAGTAGGCTACCTGAACTCAGACGAACAGTTTAGTAGTGAAACATTGATAAAATATAAATAATTGTTGAGTCCTAATTGTTTTCTCAAACTTACCATTGTTCCCTGACTTACACCTTTAGTAAACGTTAGGTCATTTAAGGATCATTTAAACATTTACAGCTATTATACGAGGAGAAGAAGAAGTAAAAGAATAATAATAATAATAATAAGAATAGGAGGAGGAGGAGGAGGAGGAGGAGGAGGAGGAGGAGGAGGAGGAGGAGGAGGAGGAGGAGGAGGAGGAGGAGGAGGAGGAGGAGGAGGAGGAGGAGGAGAAGAAGAAGAAGAAGAAGAAGAAGAAGAAGAAGAAGAAGAAGAATTTAATATTAATTTGGAACTCCGAAAAGATCTACGAATATACGTGAGTCTTTATAAGGCTTACTGTTAAGTAGGCTACCTGAACTCAGACGAGAACTTTACATGTGTATGTGAAACACTTATAAAATATAAACAAATGTTTGAGTTCTAATCGTTTTCTCAAACTCACCATTTTTCCCTGACTTCCACCTTGCCGGAAAAGACAGTGACGATTTTTCTGGGAACTTCAAATATCTAAAAATTCAACAATGGACAACGGACATAAGCACCCAAAGAAGAGATTAAATTCCGGACATTAAAAACACAGACTTCATTTGAAGCGAGTGTTTGAGGAAAGGCATGGCGTTGAGCTTGGCTTATATTGAAATTTAATGAGGATTAAGCCGCATTTTGACGATGCAAATTATTTATAATTTTCCTCTTAAAACTGACCTGTATTATTATCACAACTGCAATAGCGCTTACAAAAAAACGATGTAAAAATACTTTAATTTTTTCAGAACGGTAAAAGCATAAAACACAAAAGTAATCTTTTTAATCTCACTCTGAGCGAGATTGTTTCCACACACTTGATATTTCTTATGCAAATTTTTTGTTTTTCTGGTTTAATCTAAGGACGGATTTTATATGCAACACATTCGTTACAAATAAGTGTTATTTTAAAAGCCTCGTGACCTACCGAAAGCTGTTTGTTGCCACTGTTAACTGTTCTACTTTTAATTTCGATGAGGAAGAAGTTAAAAATACTTCTCGACTGCACTTATGAACGTTTAATATTTGGATCATGATAAGTGACTATCGTTTACAAAAGACCACTGAAAACGAATGGTTCCGTTGAAACAAGCTTTCAACGGTGTAATTTTATCGTAACAATTCGTTTATATTACGCTTTCGTATTTCACGTTTCTGAGTTAATGACACATTGAAATGGCCCTGTGTCCAGGTTCCGCTCCATTTGGTCGGTTTTCATGCACGGTACATCAGCCAGCGACAAAACAGCCGACGTTGTTACGTCTGTGTAGGCCTATGTGTTACTGTGACTTCGCGTAGCAATTAGACGCGAGTCGTTTGTTACATTCTTCTCTCCGAGGACGTTACAGAAACCCGAGCAAACAATTCTACATGGATTACAGCCTCTTTTTATGTTGACGGTGACTATAAAAGACAGGTGCGAGCAACATCACGTCAGTTCTGTTAACATGCTACAGCGATTTGAGCGGTTTTGGTGCAAGTGTTAAGTGTTACAATCGTTTAGTTTTTTTTTTTTTTTTTAATATTGTTAATCATCAGTTTTGTAACTGTAATTATTTTTTGTAGTAGTGTATACCGGACACCGGCGTAACATACGAGATCAATTTATAATTGCAACAACCAAGAAACAAGACAGTAAACTACAGGCATCGGAAATGGCGTTCTTAAGAGAAGTTCAAAGGTGTTCTAAACTCGACCGTATAAAGAATGAGGCCATAAGAGAAGAGCTACAAGTTTTTAACTTGAATGAAAAATTAAAAGATTACAAACAGCGGTGGAAAAAACACTTAGAAAGAACGTCAGATTCCAGACTGACCAAACAAGTCTGATAATACAAACCTATAGGACACAGGTGTGTGGGTAAACCCAGGAAGAGATGGGTGGAGAATCTTTGAAGGCTGAACAGGCAGCACCTTGCCTATGCCGTGTTGTGAAGACGATGATGATGACATTTACAAGCGTGAGTTATTTTTGTGACAAATTAAAAAAAAAAGTGTGACCTGCTTTTTCTACAATTTTAAGATAACAAACTAAACAATTCCCTTTAGAATATTAAATTTTCATGATTCGTCGAAAACTGTCAAAATGTAACGAAATCTATTCTTACACATGTCCATAATGTGAAGTAACTAATATCTGCTTTACGTGGTTATTGAACGAGTGAAGCGAGCTCTCCGTTTTAACTCGACCGTTTGGTATTTGTCTGTCTGTATGTCTGTCTACATGTCTATCTGTCTTGTGTCTGTCCGGGGTATGTAGGCCTATCACGATAACTTCTGAACTCATTAACGGATTTTCGTAAAACATTCCTTGCATGTTCATACTTTTATCCTACAAAACCCCAGGCGGGGTTTTTGAGATTGAACACCCAGAAATAGGTCGGCGGGAGGCAAAATTTGATGGGTCAAAATTGTGAAAAAATCCTAAAACCTCCGTATAGTATATCAAATTAAAGGATAATATTAATCACATTTTGAAAATAGTGTTCGTTATTAAAGATTTCAATATTTTTTGACGTCAGGGCCTAAAAAGTGGGTGAAAATTTTGATAAACTCACAAAATTTTATGTGGGGTTTTCCCATAACCCCTCACACCGTAATCCGTATCCTTACCATCTCAGCGTAAGCGTACAGCTTGCAGTTGTATTGCAACAGTTCTAGTTGTACAGTTAGAGAACACACCTTTTAAACAAGAAATTATAAAAATTGTCAAGTTAAATAAATTACAATATCGCAACACAAATAAAGAATTAAACAGTCTAAGAAGTTTTTTTTTCTTACTTACAATCAGAACAGAGCACTTAACGGCATATGTACAACATGTTCTTCTACCAGTAAATAAAAAAAGTAAATACATTTTTATTCGAATGTAGTTCTTATGTATGTAACTCAGATGCTTTCCAGAATCAACTATGTTAATATAAGAACATGCAATATAAAATAAATTCACACTTTCGCGCAATAAAATAGGTAATTATATACTGTGTGCACAAAACAAAACTTTTCATTAAAGATATAAATACTCCAAAAGACATTGATCAAATAGTAATATGTAAACTAAAGTAACGTTTTGAAACGTAAAGTAACGTTTTGTCTAAGCAAATGGGGAAGCATCCGAGATTTAATAATACAGACTTATTCGCTTCACGTTTATTGTGACGAAAAACATGTAGCGGAGATACGAAGTTAAGAATTAAGCAGAAATGAAGCAATAAGGAAGTTCAGTATGTTAACGGTACGTTTCTGAGGTGTTCATGCGATTTTGTCGTCATGGGGGATCGTCTAGTAGCGCCCGTGGGCGCCTGACGCGGCGAGGTGGCGGAGCATTGTCCATTCTATTCAGTTGACGGAGATGCTGGTAGGAGGATTCGTCGGCCTTTGCAAACAGATTAGCCGCCAAGGACCGACCGAAATCATGAGGTCTAAGATCAGCGATGAGGATAAGTTAAGGAAGTTCGAAAACAGAGAAGTAAAGAGAATTTCAGGTCTGCAGATTTGAAAAGTGGCCAAAAATTCACAAAACAAAAAAATCAAGTTTTCGATGAGACGTAAATACAATGTTTAAACACTATAACTCGGTTACTCATCGTCCCAGAAAGAAAAGAAGAAGCAAGTTAAGATATTTTCATAAAGTACACAAAACTACACAAACCATTTGGAAACGTTTTAACTGCCGTCGATAGTTTTTACGTTGTTACCAAAAACGAGATTTCATCTCTTTTAACCCCGAAACCCAAACTTGGTCAACCTTACTCTAAAGAACCGATAGGACTATCGGTTTTTGTCTGTTACCTGTTGTTTTAAATCTTTATTGCCCTCGTGAGGAACGGAAAAAATTAGAGAAAAACTTTTTAGCTTTAGAGAATAAATACAATTTATATAAGCACAGGAAGGAAAACCGAAGAAAATGTTAATTAGACCATTGAAGAACAAGCCGAGTGAAAGACCAAATATAAATTTTGGAAGACCAGTTGCGGACTGGTGCAAAAGAATTAGATGTGCAGAAGTGTAAAGCTATGTTAAAAGGATAGAAAAGATAAATGCGGACAGCACTAAAAACTAGTATTTACGAGGAGGAACAAACAAAACTTTGTGAACGAGTCACCTAGAAAATAGAATCACTAAGAGCTGCAGAAAATATAACGGTGTGACCGTTTTTCAATACTGTTTATATCTTTACAGTGGCTTATTTTTAAATAAAAAGGTAGACAATGTGGTACGTTGTAATATATTCGTATACAAATCTGAAAACAATAAAAGATAAAAATGACAGTTTTTTTTGCAAACGTAAAGTTTTTGAAATCTGTTGACGCTCAAACGCGCAGCGTGAGATCCATGTCAAGGAGAGCAACTTGAAAAAAAAAACTGCACTTTTTATTGCAAAAGTGTACTCCTCGCCTTTGTTAAAAACGCATATGGCACTTTCATAATTGATTTCTTCAGTTTTGTAATTTTTTAGCATAAATCAAAGGAACGAGTTCCGTTATTGATTAACAATGTATGCTGTTCATTACATACAAATAATTGTTTTCACACACACGTAAAGAAACACATTTTCAATTCTTTTATTACGCCTTATAAAATAATTTCATACACCATAAAACATACAATTACTATATGCGACAATACTAAGTTGAATTAGTAAGACAACATAAATATACTTATGTGATGAGTAAACTATTCACGGTTACAATGTTAGTGTTAGTTACGATCTGCTTTAGTAGTATTCACTATACTACTGATTTATAGATTTCAGTGATAAGGAATCAGGAGTTTTATGTGAAATCAGCATAACGAGTAAAGAAAACAATAGAAATGGATTTCTTAAAACTCATTATTAACAGTCATACGTAATCCTCGAATTGATGCCGTGACTGCAACAGACTGAACACTGACACGTATTGGTGAGGAAATGGCAGCGGACTGTATCATATCCTGCTGTAGTAATGGACAACGTCTTAGATTTTAAACCTTACTTTTTAATAGTTCTTTCTCTCTGTGAATCTTGATGTAGGCAAATGCTTTTTATAACTGCTTTAGAACTCCATCCCTTAGCGGTAGGCGTGATCCTCGTCATAGAGACAGTAAATCTCTTTCAGTTCTTTTAGTGGCTCAGTCTAATATAACTTTTATTCGTTCTTCTTTCTTCTGCTAGTCATGTGCAGTGGCTGCCACAAATGTGTAGTGGTTTCAAGATAGATTATTGACATCCGTGTAATTGTGGTCACGTGAGACCAAGTGGCGAGCATATTTAGACTTTATGTTGATGTAGTTAAGATTTTTTAAGAAAGTTGTGTTATTGGTTATAATCACAAACAGAATTATCACTGTTACACACCACTATAGAAAAATTATATAGTGTGCAACAGTGATAATTCTGTTTAATATTTTTTAGTTGTTCAGGTGTAGGTTCAAGGAACCGTTTTAAAAAACCCTCTCCCTTTGACCAATATAAAATTGCGACCGCTTATGTTTGTGTATGCTCTGTAAATTTCAAATTCCTCCAAGCCAAGGTTCATAATTTGTCCCTTTTCACAAATATGTAATGCCTCCAAGTTAGACCTGTAACTGTGGTCGTGTAAAGTGAAATACGAGTAATTGTGGTCCTGTGAGCATAACTAACTAAGTGGCGAGCTTAGTTAAACTAATTAGACTTTATGTTGAAGGGGTTAAAATTGTTTAGGTGTATGTTTAAGGATACGTTTAAAAATAAAACCTCCCCGCTTGACCAATAGCCTATTAAAACAATTACAGTCTTTACACGATAGTTTGTAGACGCCTGTTTCTTTTTTAAAGGCGTATGTTTATTCCACTGAAGTGTTTTTTTAGTATACTATTATTAGTTCGGAATGTTATGAAACATTTATCATTATTTAGTATTGAAGACAATACCATTCTGCATTTCATGGGGGCCTTC
This sequence comes from Magicicada septendecula, assembly GCA_034769895.1. Lineage (NCBI taxonomy): Eukaryota > Metazoa > Arthropoda > Insecta > Hemiptera > Cicadidae > Magicicada > Magicicada septendecula. Next base: position 79,611,631 of record CM068368.1, on the reverse strand, counting down.
CTAATGCTGAGCCCGGATCGCTTAATTGTTTGTTACCGACCGTGTTTTTCTAAAGATTTCTGTGTTTTTTTTTAATTTTTCAAGAGTATAACATTTTCATCATAGAAAATATTTTCGTAGGTCATATTAATTATTTTGAATATGGTATCCTGATGGTACGGTACCTAATGGTATCCTGATGCTGGTGACATCAGATTGGTTAAAGAAATAAGACATTCACTATTCTCTACGATTTGACGTATACCAGGATGTATAATTTAAAACTATAATATAAATTTAAAATACATAAAATTATAATTACTTAAATACTATAATACTTATAACTATTTTACCTCAAGATATATTTTTTCCTTTAGGAACATGTTTCGGGAGATCCTGTTCTCCCATCTTCAGCCTTCGCCATCTTGCTTCTGGTGCAGTATTTGTGTGTTGGCTTCTGGATGTTATTAAGGTGGTTTGTTGGTCTTTGGTCCTTCAATGTTGCATTATTGTGTGTGGTTGTGGTATCTGTTTTTGTATTTTGTGTATTTTCGATGTTGAGTGCTTTGAATATTGTGTCATGTTTTGTATTGATTTGTATTTGTTCTGGTATTAATTTGTTTTGTGTTTTATGTTTGTAAATCTGTAAATTTTCCCAAATGTTCATTATGGTGCCTTTGTGTGGTATATGTTTTATTAGTGTTACATTGGTTATGTCTGGGAATTCATGTCCTGTGTTTATTGCATGTGTGGCTAAATTGGATTTATATATATTTGTTTTTTTTTATGCAAGAAACGGACTGTAGCAGAAAGTGATTGAAATTGCTTAAATATAATATAATTATATAATTTAATTGCTTAAATTATAATTATTATATAAAATTTTAGCAACACTGGTTGCACTTGAACATAAGAAAATTGAAGTCACTAACGAACTGTATCAAAGTGCAAATGGACACGTATTTTAACGTTAAGAGTTAATTTGGTTACGTAAACGTTACTTAATCATCATCATTATCATCATCTTCAGGGATTAAACCAAGGATGGTTTGCTCCGGTCTCAAATAAGCAAAGATTAGAGATGGTCACTCCAGCGCTTCCTCGGACGTCCCACACCTTTCCGTCCGCTCGGCTTATAGCCTAGAGTCGTTTGAGGATGCGACAGTCATCCATTCGGGAAAGATGTTCCCACCAATTCAGCCGATAATGGACAATCCTGTCGAGTATACGCATAATATTCAGTTCCTGCCGTGTATCTGTGTTTCTTATTGATCGTGGAGAGCACACCCTGCCACGTGCCTGAGAAATCTCATTTCAGCCGCTTGGATGCGACTGGTTAAAGTCCAATTCTCAGATCCATAAAGAAGTGTGGGAAGAGCCATCACCTTGTAGAATTTTAGGCGTGTTCCTTTACTTGCTGACTTAAGAGTTCGCCTAATGGTCCCGCACATAAGGTTGAACTTTTGCAACCTATTCACAACGTCTCTGCATGCATTATAAGACACACTGTAGCCCAGGTATTCAAAATTGCTAACTTGTTCCAGGACAAACGTTACTTAATAATTACTAAATCGACTAGAATTACTATAAATTTTAAAGTTATTTGCATTGAATTGAATGTTAATCTTCACTGAATTTATAACATTATAACTTTCCCATTATTTTGGTGTACAGGTAAGATTAACCGCTTTCAGATTTACGTGTGGGACACATACACGAACCGCCCACCAAGCTGAATTAAAAACCCATTTAACAATGAATACTCAATAAATTAAATGCCTCTAAATGTCAAGTGATGACATATAGTATGTGTCTACATATCTTATCCTTATTCACGTATAGAAAATATTTAAATTTTAAACCATTAATTGTCGAACTACAAATGTCGGTCAGCGAGTCGCCTTACTTGCTTCCCCTCAACTGCGTAGTCTGTCGCAGACACGCACACGGTTTCAGAACAGCGTCAGTTCCAAAACAAGTAGTAAAGAAACCGGTTCTGCATCGCAGTGCAATAGGAAAGAATGTGTGTACAGGGAATGTGTAACAGGTCGACATCTATGCGAGCACGAGCGAGCGATTCACCGACAGACAAAGCAGGTGCGTCTCGTTTCATGGCCATACCGCGGCTCTTATGAATATTTTCTTATTGTAAGCTCAACGGCCGGTGTCAACATTCCAAAATTTTTACGAACCGGGCTGTTAGGCGTGGTCGGTTATTTACTACCGGCAACGTTTCGAATCGCACCCTTGGGGATCTCCTTCAGGCCGCAAAAAACGACAGGTTGTTGGTGGATCTTGGCCGAACGATACCCGACAAGAGCATTTACCCGGAAAAGCCGTACTTGTTTTCCAACACTATGTCGCCTTTTGCAGCCTGAAAAAATCCCCGAGGGTGCGATTCGAAACGTTGCCGACCATGTGACTAGTTAAATAGCAACCGACCACTGCCTAACAGCCCGGTTCGTAAAAATTTTGGTAATTTTTTGCATATTTTAATTTTAACAGTTGTGTGGCCACGGAAAATTGAAATCTTTTCAACTAAAAACACAATCAATTGAATTGCTTTAATTAAAATTAAAGTCAGTCCAATGTATGGATAATATGTGAGAAAATAAAATTGTTACTGCATTTTTTAGTAAACCTCTGGGATACTTGTCACTCTTAAAGTAATTAAGTAATTACCATCACAAACGAATGTTTGGGTCTTTTCGGTTAAGTGACAGCATTTAGTGAGCAATTACTCTACGTAGCAATCGCCAGTAACAACGCATTTCCCCCTCCACACGTAGCTATAACCAGCGACAGTTTGTATTTTTCTTTTTATTTTGACATATTTTTTTATATTTATATTTTTATATTGTATTTTTATATTTATATAAAATGGTGCTCACACACTTCTCGCATGTATGAATTCCAATCCATGCATGTGAAGTGATTCATTTGCTACTCATCTTGACAGTATTGCCCGGTTGTGTACGCCTTACTCCAACAGTAAATGAAGTATACGATTGTGCGGAAATCTAATCGAGAGTTATTTAGTAATGTATCCTGTCGAACTTGTTTGGATTCCCGACAGTCCTTTGTAGAACATGCCTAATGGTCTTTACCTGTCGTATACAGTTTCATTTGATCGCCGTTCGTACAAATTCTTGGGTTATGTAAAATATTTTTTGTCCCTTAGAAACTGTATCGCTGAATCTTTGTCGGGAATCTGTGCTGTTAACTGAAGGAAATTCATGATACGCAACGATACTACTACACTTGCGATTGCGACATACAGAGTCGCAGGGCACGCTGTCACCATGGAATAGTTGCAAAATGCGTTGGAGGGGGAAATGCGTTGTTACTGGCGATTGCTACGTAGAGTAATTGCTCACTGCATGCTGCCACTTAACCGAAAAGATCCGAATGTTTTAATTGCCTTCTGTGTACGTACTGGTCGATTCAGACGCTCCATGTCTTTAAAATGAAACACTTCCGCTTTCTAAACGCAGTCAGAACTGTGTGAAGAAAACTTGGCGCCTCTTTTGAAAAACTGAAACTTGATTTTTTTTTCATATATGACAATTTTGGAAGATTGTAGAGGAAATACAGGTTAAACATTTTATTTATGGTAACATAAAGTTATATAGGCTTATAGCTGAACGTGAATATTTACCACGCCTGGTTGCGGGAGCCGTCCGCCCTGTAGTGGCAACCCATCGTTACGGACGATTCACCTCCGGGTGGCTATCGACCACACCAGCGTGTCTCAAAGCTCTTGCGCGCAATGTCTTAAGGAGTCCACGAAGACGCGCCTCAGGCCTGGCGACTGGCTGGAGCAAATCATTCAGAGATGGCCCCATGATATACACGCCCGTCGTGTATTCGTGGACCGCACCTTAACTCCTTGTGCCAGGCGAACGATCGAACTGCAGTGTTGGAACCTGACGATCATCGGGCTTCGGCCTGGACAACGCACACAAACCAGGACGCCAGACGCCCCGTGCATCTTCTGTCTGTCTGAATATTCGCCCCATAATGTCAGACTTGCTAATCTACATCTGAATATCCCCGAACAATTTCCATTCCAACTGTTTCCCCAAGCACGTCTATCACGCTGCCTGGGAGTGTCAACCGTTGACACCCACACGGAGGCACGGACCGTTGAGCGACCGACGCTTTGGGGCGAGATGCGTGCTGTGTTCGAGACGGGCGTCTCCATCTGCTGCCCGAGTCGCCGACAGAGGCGGTGCTAGAAAAGCATACAGAACTGTTTCATAGAAATTCCGGCGCCATCAATAATTGCGTTAGCGTGTCCCTGCACCCTTTCAAAAAGACCAGCACTGTTTTCGTCTGGCAGTCATCGGGCGCGTCCCGGACACTGCAATCAAGCCACGGGTGCAAAGACGTCCCGCTACCATGTAGCAAAACAAAGCAAAATAATACAACAATATTAACAGACCTAATTAGAATATACATTTTAGCAACACTGGTTGAACTTGGACATAAGAAAAACTGAACTATTTAACGGGCTTTATCAAAGTGTACATTTATTTTAACGTAAACATTGTTACTTCCAAAGAGGCATAATATTTCTTAAATATAATTATACCGTTATAATCATGTTCAGCATGTTCTTCTGTCAAATTGAAAAAATGGTAAAATACAGAACTTGATTGGCTTGTACATGTATGTCGTATGAATTCTGGGTCTTCCGGCTTGGCTTTGACTGGGTCACTTTCGTCTTCTGTTCAAATAATTTGGACGCCTTCTCTCAGGTTTAGGTCAAAAGTATGGCAGACCATACCCGAGGAAGACATGGGAAAAAGAGATGTTGCGTTCAAGTACTAAAGACGCTGAGTCCAGGTACATCGAGTTGAAGGGATTCCGGTAAAGCACACACACGCACGCACGCACGCACGCACGCGCACACACACACACACACACACACACACACACACACACACACACACACACACACACACACACACACACACACACACACACACATTAAAAATGGCAGCTCACTTTTTCTCCAAAACAAATTTTATCGATGTTGTAAATTATAACTTTTAATTCAATAGAAATTCGTTCCGATAATCCCAGTGTCCGTTTGATAAGTATTTTACAGCGTCTCGTCGTACTGCGAACAAACAATAGTACGTCTGACGCTATCCATCTCGAAACTTCTTCTTTCCTAATATTCTCCTTTTACACGTCATGTATTATGCAGCTTGCCTATTATGGTATCCTTTGCTTTCTCGATCGTCCCAAGCTTCTGCGACAATCCGGTTTATATACGCAGATTTTTGAAGGCAATCTATTACCGCCATCCTTTATAAAAGGTGTTCAATCCAGTTTCTGTTACAGAGTGATCGAAAAGCCAAAACGAACCAGATTTCAATAAACTGTGTAGTAGAAATTAAATTTACAAAATATTTTATAAATAAAGAAATTCTGTATGATATATTACCACTTGCGACAACACTGCCAGGTGACGCCTACAGTCAATAATGGGCCCGCCGTCTGTAATTTTGTTTGATTCGAAGCAGCAATATATTTAGGCAGGGACAACGCGTTTTTGTTGTTAAGCTTAACTTAAAATTCCAATCGTATACAAAATATCAACATGATATTTAAATGTTTTTTCTCTTAGGTATTAAATGTGCTTTCCTGTTAACACATCACTTGGCGCCGTTTAGTAATTCGTTTTAGAAGGTGACAGGATGTGTCCCGACCCTAAGTGCTCTTTCTTATATAATATATGTAATGTGCAAGAGTTATTTTGTTACAATTTTTACTTATAATTTACTTCTATTTTACTTGTAGTTTTATTGGTTTATCTAGTTTTATTTAGTTTTATTTGATTATCGGTGAAGTATTATTCAATTGTTGGAATATAGACTGTATCGATTGTAACGGAATACGTTAGGCGATTCTAGATGTTTCGTACGAATTCATCGTATTTTACTTCATCTTTTCATGAATTAAATTTATGGATCTCTTAATTTAATATTCACACAGTTTTATCAGGTTTCACGTTTAGGAGTTACGTGAATAATTTGGATATCATAGAATCCTCGAGAATATTACAACCCTTCGTGTGTTTCGCCGTTAAGATATAATTACGCACTAAAGAACAGCAAGCGAGACAACATGTCTGTTTCGTATCTTCGTTGAGATTCTTTTTTCGAGTTAATTAAAAAATCAAAATGCACACAGTGTACTCATTACTTTGACTAGTATTATAAAGTCCTTTCACAGATTTTTAGGCTGTTCATCGGACGCCATTGGTATCCGACTGATTACATTAATACAGATAAAAATATTAAACAATTTTAATTTTGCTCACAATCGTGGATCCATTTTTGCTTTCTACAAGAGTGACAGAATTTCAAGATGTCTTTTAAAGTGTTCTGACCATAAACGATGTGGAACTATCCGTGAAAAATTTCTTAACTGTTCAAAGAAAGTATCTTTGAAAATTTTAAAGTAAATATCCTACGGGATTGTTCATAAAGCTACAAAGTTGTCAAAGTTACATCGATATCGGATTAACATAAAGAATCAACTCCAAGAACCAGGTAAGGATAAACGACTGCGTTATTTTCGCTGGTTTAGAAGTTTCATTTGAAACATGTTTCTCCTACACTGAAGCTTAGTTTCCCGTCTGCGGGCATGTGAACAACGAGATTTACGGCAATTGATCTTTGGAGAACCCACGTCATTCGTCGAGCAGCCATTACATTCTCTGAAATTCGGGGTGCAGTGAATCACATCACGTCGGCGAATTTGTTGGTCCTAATCTTATTTCAAAGGAAAACACAGCTGAGGCTTCCAAGGAATAATAATGGATTTTATACCTTTGCTGGGGTCAGTGAACTTAATTTCTGATTAAAACAAGATGGGATAAGATTAACTATCCTAGTTTGAGCGAATTCTTTGAATACGTTCTCGAGATCTGTGGCCACTGATTTTTATCAGACCATCCCCCGTAATCTTCAGACCTGCTCCCGTGAGAATCTTACGGGATTATTTGTGTTCAATTATTTGTGAGATTTTAAAATGATAATGTGCATTCAAGAAACGTTATCTACTTAATAAGCTGAAAAGCAATCCTAAACATGCATTACCAGTCAGCTACACAACAAAAGGTCGTATCAAATGTACAAAAAGTGTTAACCCATGCATTTCCCGGCATGGTAAAAATTTTAAGCAATTACTGAAAGCTTTTAAATACTATTTGTTAATTTTGTTTTGGATATTTTCTTACATTTATGAACTAAAAGGTTTGATAAATACGATGTTTTGAAATTTAGTTTGAGCAACTTTTCGATCACTTTGTGTATTACTATGTTTTACTGTGTTCACTAAAGTCATTCGACTCGTCCTGTAAGTCTCTAAGCCTTCACGTTGCGAAGGAATCTCAACTCAATATTCTGTATACGACTCAGTTCCGTTTGTCTTGCAGGATGGACGTTAAATAACATGACTTGTAACTAAATATAGGACAACGTCAGACACTTTCAATGTTATTAATCTACTCGGAAATAGATTAGTTTTCATAATTAATTGATACTGTCGTAATCACTTTATTTTATGTATTTATATAACAACCGTTACACTGTACAAACGGAAGTCGGCGCGAAAAGAAATCGTCTAACGTTGACACAACACTTGTTGCAGAGTAGACCGGACAAACGGTGACAGAGTGACAGAGCTGCTGGACAACAGCATTAACGGTAGCCTAGTAAGCGGAGTGGTGTGCTGTCATGACTACGATGCATAACAGTCGGGTGGAGAGAAAGTCCGGAACTTTGGCACCGTGTCTTTAAAAACTAGTTAGTTACACGTATAACAGAACAGAAACTTTAACGAGCACAGTTGGCAAGGAAACTAGATTAATTGCAACGTTCTACCGACTCCTAGTGTGGAGGGCATTGCATAACGGTCTGGCTCGTGCGTGTACCATCCATGTCGCGTGTGTTATCAGTTACGAACGACAGGCTTGCTTCACAGGCTTGCAACTAAGTGTCATTCGGGTCGTAAGCGCAGCAGCAGTGTAGATAAATGGCGAAAGATTAAATGAAAATTATAAAACTTATAATTGTCTGGCTTGTGCAGACGATATCGACATTATAGAAAGAACAAAAAACACCTATGATGGAAGCCTTTGTAAAATTGGAGAAAGCTGCAACAAGAATGCATCTGCAGATCAATCTAGGAAAAACAAAGTATATGCCAGTGGCAAGCAAAGTCTGTTGTGTGGGCCCTAAAAATGTAGAAGTAGGATTGTATAATTTCGAGATAGTTAGGAAGATGAAGAAAGATAGGGAAATTATTAACACAGTGAAGATAAGAAAGCTTCAGTATCTGGGACATCTGATGAGAAATGAACAGAGATTTTACTTATTGCAGTCCACACTACAGGGAAAAATACTTGGAAAGAGAGGAGTTGGGCGACCGAGAATATCATGGCTGATAAATTTAAGGACCTGGTTTGGCATGAATACACCTGACTTATTCCGTACAGCAGTGCAGAAAGTTAAAACAGCCTGTATGATATCCAACATCCGAAACGGATAAGAACTATCAGAAGAAGAAGACATAGCTTTAACTCTAATTGAAACCCTCCTGAATATCTTAGCAAATTTTACTGACAGTATTAAGCCTCTGTTGAGTTCAAGTTTTGCGTATTTCTCAATAAATATTTGACGCATGGGAATCACAATAAAAATTCTTAGGCCTGGGAGTATATGTTTTCTCCTCAGTACTGTTTTACTTTTGTCTTTTACCTTGAAGGGAGTCTGAACTCAAAAAATTAAAAATTTTCACTTTTCCAAAATGCTTGTTCTTATTAAAATTTTGAACTGCCTCAATAAAATGGTATATAATTTATGACACAAATAAACTCAGAAACACATTTTATAAATAATCTAAAGTGTGTCTGCATACAGTAAAATCATTATAATTTCGTACACGATTTTTTTCAATAGTACATGTTTTAAAAACGGTTGAACTTAAAATGATGTGGTTTTTACTGAGTAAAAGGGGGATATTTTGTATTTTATGCTGGCAACTCTGAAGTCAACAATATGGATGCATGTATGTTTTGTTTTTGTGCATGAAAATAGTCTTTGGTCATGAACTTGCGTTTTTGTTAGTTCTCACTGATATACTTAAAACGGATTTTTCGAGAAACTATATTTTTCAACACTTGGGTACACATATCTCATAAACTGTGCTAGGTAGTATTTTGAAATTTTCAGATTGTCCGTGATAGAATAAAATTAAAATAAACATTAATCTTTTTGTGGAAACGGAAATCTAATAATTTTGCTTCAGTGGACACAAAATGTATACATAAAACAACAACAAAAAGTTCAACAAAAAGGCTCTCTCTCATCTGGTTTCAGAGAAAAATTTACCTAAATGTGGGCTATTTAACATTTCCAGCATAGGATTTTCTAACTCACCTTGAGGGATTTAGGGGACATCAGTTCACACTGTGTTATAAACTATTGTAGGCCTACACTATTGAATTACCGCAGCTACGTATAATAGTAAAATAGCATTTGTTGACTTTTGTGCTCGACACAAAGCGTCCCGGTTACAATAGTTCAGCGTACAGTATACAAAAGAGCTCCGACCACACGTGTGCACAATGAACTTTATATTATTAAATCTTATTGTAATCGGCTCGTTACATTTTGAACATTATTGGAGAAACACTTTTCATTATCTTCAAAAAAAATAAATAAAGAGAAAGTTCTGCCTACTTTACAGAAAGAATACAAAACTATCTCATTGAACTAAACAGTCGATTATTCATTATTAGCACAATGAAACAAGTTTGTGTTAGTCGCATACAGATTTTTAATATATTTTGATGTTAGAAAATTCTTACAGAATTACGAAACGTCAATATCGTCCGAGAAATCGTATTCTTCGTCCTCGTTTTTAAGACGCCTGTTCACTGAAGCAAAACTGGCCTTGTAATTAATGATTCGCTTATCGTTATTTTTAGATGTTTAAAAAAGAAAAAGGTATCAGTTCCATGAAAGGATTTGTGTTTGAAATTATTCTTTTCATTTCAACACTGCAGATCTGTGTTACCATCCTACGCGTCAACATTTTGATAAAGTCCACTTAAATGTTTCTCGTGAAAGCTACTGGCGAAGCAGAGATGTGACATTTCCTCATTTTAGAATAAAAGATACAAAATTGAGTGTTGACAAAACACACATGTGTTATCGACCAATCAAAACAGTCATACTGGCGATGGTGAGCGCCATCGAAAGTATTGTATCTTCGTAGTAACAAGTTAGCTATTCACTGTGTGTGTGAGTAGGCAAAACGTGATACGTATATGGGCCCAAAGTGTTCCTTGCGCGAACAATAGGTCTGCAATAAACGTGACCCTCAAAAAGTGTTGAGGAATAGTTTTACAGCCTCTTCTCCTTCCGGCAAATATTGCTTTACTCATGGTCTTGGAAACAGAAGAACTAGTTCCTTATAACTGAGCCTATATATCTTGAAATAGTAATTGATCGGGTCAAACACACGTACACGCTCTTTTACCGTTTACAATTAAATTTTTACATTACGTATCGTAAGTTTACATGCACTCTCTCTCTCTCTCTCTCTCTCTCTCTCTCTCTCTCTCTCTCTCTCTCTCTCTCTCTCTCTCTCTCTCTTTCTCTCTCTCTCTCTCTGTAATGTACCCACTACTTCTCTCACGTCTACCTTCAACTATCTTCCCACCAACACCAATATACTGTATATGTAAAGAAAAACATTTATTTCAATTGTGCCCGTTTGCTTGTTTGCTGGATTCCGATACATAGCCGACGTATGTTACTTGTAACACTCAGAAACAGGTAGATGGGAGATTATGTTCGTCTATACTGTACATTTATATTTAAAATGAAACGCCTATATATAGTACCAAGATATGTAAATTGGCTTACACGTTCAACTGGCCTTTTTTTATAATAAGGCTGCATTTTATGAACTTATTCTTAGATACAATCAGTGGCTTCGTTGTATTAACATTGATGTCTATACCATATCGACGGCTGCTTTCTGTCACTCTATTCATTAGTTGTTGCAGCCCCTCTAAGGTATCTGCGAATATGACGGTATCATCCGCATAACTAAATGTATATAATCAGAAGTAATGTAGAGATATATGACTTAAATAATGAAAAAAATTGATATGGTGGTAAAGTAAAGAAAAATGCGCGTGATTGGACCATATATGAGAATAATTGTTACAACGTCGTATAAAAAGTAGCCATAAGTGAAACAGTTTTTAAGAGGAACAGAGGAAGATTATGGAAAAGGTGGTGGGATGCTGTAATCACAGACGTAAAAGAGAATGACGTTAGACTTTGAAAAAGTCTGGTGAAAATATAAACTTTTTCCCCTTAGTAGTTCTTATGAGGAAGAACTGCAAAGCTCTTTGCCTATTACAAGCTTAAAAAAAAAATCGTTGTCTGGAACACACAAAATTTTGATGTGAATATTGACACAATTGATTGAGGTGATAGTTGAAAAGACGAGAGAAGTGATTTAAGAAGAAGTGAAAGCTAAACAATTAGGATGCATTTGAATTGATTTTGCATTCCTCTCCGAAAACAACAATTTAGTTAGTATAAACGCCGAACGTCTCAACCGCAAATAACGATCTTACGACGTAGTAAGTCAAAGTGAGTAAAAATATGCCGCTGTACAGCGGACTGTGAGTATAATTAGGTCCGCACTTGCTGGTGAGAGTTCACGCATCCTAAACATAGGAAAACCAGTGTTGCGCGTTTGGCAGTAGTCTGCTACAATTAGCGACATTCCTCGACACATGGAGCGGTAGCAACTACCTGCTTTGTGGAGAATGCACTGAATTGACTCGGTGCAGGTCGTTGTAACCTGTTGCTAGTTATCGTGCGCATGTTGCACGAGATTTCGCAAACAAAAGTGAAATATCTGACTACAGCAACCGATCGACTCCTTTCTTAAATACTGATGTCTTTACTGTCAACAGTCGGTACTTCTGGCAACGTTTGGCCTATAAATTGTATAAATTGCTAACAAAACTTCGCCTAGCCCCTCTGTCAGTATACGTAACTTTTTGTTGCATACGCACACGCACACGTACGCGCGCACACACACATACATACCCACATGAATGTGTAAAATGTGTATATAAAATTATTGGTTTATAATTTCTACATCTTTCAAATCCGAATGCTCCGATCACTCAGCCTTTCACAATTTTTATCAAACAGCACAGAAATCATTTGTCGGAGAACAGTCTGTTCTTAAAACTCTTTTAGTTTTAAAGTTTTTAGGTAACAAGTCTGCAGTAACATCAATTACAACCGTTTCATGTAATCGTGATATTCCTGTTTACTACGGAACATGCGATTGAAAAACATTATGTTTCCGTTTCCCTTAATTTTTTCATTCAAATGTTCATCTTTCGCGTCTTTCAGTAATACGTTTGCAGTATTGAATTTACTGATAATCTGAACATGAATTTTCAGGTAACTTAGTTCATGAAGCGTCAGAGCACTTACTATCGGCGCAGAAACCAAGTGCACTCGAGTTTTAACTTTAATTCCAAGTCAACGGTTACACTAATCTTAAATCATAAATCAAATCATAAATAAGCCAATTTTTAGCTTACAGCATTTCATTGTGCGTTGAATGATGGTAATCAACAATTTTTTCGTTACTTTTTTTTTGTTAGATTCATGACATTTGTTATTTTTGCGGATTCATGACACAGTTTAGTAAACATCACTGTGACTCACAGGGGCAAAGTACGAAAAGCGACCAGACACATCCGCCTTACCTGCCCAGACTGTACTACCCTACGCGGACGCTAATTGATTTCACGGCTGAGTGCACACATTACCTCACTATCAAATAAAAATCATAAAATACAATGATCACTTTACGTTTTTTGTATACGGCGTTCCAAGTCGCATGAGACCTGAGGGATTAGGAGACCGTTGCTAACACACACACACACACACACACACACACACACACACACACACACACACACACACACACACACACACACACACACACAAACGCAGCTGGCCCGCACGCATGGGGTATGAATCATCTACTGGGGTGTCCACTACGTAACTGAAACTTTTATAATATGAATTTTTTATTAAACGAGCTTAGCATATTTGTAATTTCCATAAAATTTTAAAGAAAATAACACCAAACACGACGTGGTTGTGATATATTTTAGATGTACAACTGAGTCTAATTTAATATTCATTTTGCCTTTAGAAACTAGTATTTTGCAAATGTTATTTAATTTTAGTTGATAATTTCGTTGATATAACATTTTTAGTTTTCATAAAAAATTGTAAATTTGTACATTTTAATCTTAAATTTGTTATTTTTAGTGCTTTATAATTAACTTACAATCAAGTTAAACTTACTGTGCTTAAATTTTAATTGATATTTGTGTTGTAAATATAGTATGTAAATAGGTAATTGTATACATTTATATAAGTTATTGTATCAATCCAGTTTTTCTTTCCCACTGGGATACATTTTTAAATAAAATAATTTGTAGGAATATTACATACAGGACACAATACAATACAATACAAGATAGCAAATTGTTATTGTAGAAAAAAAAACAAATTTTCATATTACTGACGTGATTTTGCACCATGAATATAAAATGTAAATAGATTCATGTTTATAATCGTCATGATGTCACCAACATACTTATAAAACAATCTTTATTAATTACTCCAATTCTGCGTTTGCTTTACAAATTCCTAAAATATTCATATTTGTCTCAATTATGTGTCGTTTGGACTCATTTGTCTCACAATTTCTCGGAGATTACAAAAATTATAGTTTAATTAGGATTATAAGATAAATTAAAAATTTTATAGTTTCGAATTCGACCGTATACTTATACCTGAATCGCCCAGGTCGTGCCTGGCCGGGCCGGGGCGGTTGTGAGTGCGCGTGCGAAAGTAAGGGTCTTCTTATCCCTTAGGTGCCATAAGGTTTGGAACAGCCTATAATTTATGAACTGCCACAGAAAACTAGCCCAAGCCTGATTCATTCCGATTATTCGATAAGTAGAAAAAGATGTTTTACAAAATAGATAACGTCTTTTCTAACATGGATAACTACTTCTAATTTTACACATGTGTTGAACACATTCCATCCTACAACGTGTTAATATTTCGTTGCAGTCGGTCGCTGCGCATTTATGTACTTTTGTTTTAAAGTCCAGGTTTCTCTAGAATAGATAAAAACGGTCACTTTTTTATTCCGACCAACGCAACTCCGACAAAAAATGACGAAAATTTTTTTGATTACTACTATTCAACGCATAATGAAATAAGCTAAAAATTTGTGTAATTTTAGTTTAAGAATAGTGTAACCGTTAACTTGGAATTAAGGTTCAAACTCGAGTGCACATAGTTTCTGCACCGACAGTACTGTAATGTATTTGTGTCAGTTTTATAATTTTATGAGTCGGTTATAGCGTATGCTTTTAAGCGCGATAAAATGCATATTTGTCGCTCAGTGTACTAATGGAGTGTTTCAAAATTGTTGTCGCGGAAGTCGGAGTAATATACGACTTAAAGCTACCGTCGTCGGTCGTGTGAGAGAAACGCAAACACATACTGTACAATTACTATAATTATGTCTCCAATATGTAATTATTATAATAGCGATGACAGTAACTGACTGCAATCTTCGTCCCTAAGTAATCGAGTTCTTCTTCAGGCAGCAAATCAATTTGTCGATGTCTGTCCTAAATAACACTCTTTTCTAATCGCGCCTTCCAATTAAATTAAATTGCCTGCTTTATTGTTATAATTTATTAGCTTCTTCTTCTTCTGCACCTCACGGAGGAGGCACTTTGCCTGTTCCGTCTTCACAGAGTATCGCTCCATCTCAGTCTCGGTCTTCCTACATCTCTTGTATCATCTATATCGAAACGCAACCTTAGGTAGTCGTCCGTCCTCCATTCTGTCCAGATGCTGTAACCATTCCCTGCGATATGTCTGGGTTTTATCTATAAAGCGTAATTGCAGATTTTTAGTGTTTTGTATCTTTTGGTTACACTTTGTATAAACTGGTAGCTAACAAAGAGGTCCCTTTAAAAATTATATTACTCTAGTCTGTTTTTTGAAGGTTCTTATGGAAAACCTTGCAGAGGATAGGAGCATCCTGTTGATGAGAGTCAGAAGCGACCTTCTGACAGTAAATGAGATCTTCAACCGAGAGGTGAAATATCTTTCGCCCGATGACGAAGGGAGTGAATCGTTTGTCTTTTTAACATTAATGAACTTGATTCTCAAGGAATATATCTGAAGGCAACAAAACACAATGCAGGAAACTTTAGAACGAAACTGCTGTATGCTGATGATATTGGCCTTAATTGCAAATATTAGGGAAGAATTGCAGAGAGCATTGACTAAGTGGGCAAGTGGTATCAGGGACTAAGGCATGAATATGAATGTGGATAAGAGCAAAGCGATCTCCATAACAAAACGAATCAGTAAAGAACTCCTGAACATCATCTGGAAAGGAAAACAGTTGGAGCATGAGGCTTCAGTATCTATGAACAGTAATGAACTGAAACTGAGAACTTGGTGAGGCGCGTGCAGAATGAAAACCAAATTCATTATTAGGTCTCTAATGCTGTTGTGGATAAGAAATAAATCACAGAAAAAACTTTTTCTTTTTGCTCTTCTTCTTCTTCTTCTTCTTCTTCTTCTTCTTCTTCTTCTTCTTCTTCTTCTTCTTCTTCTTCTTCTCTTCTTATCTTTTTCGCTTCTTCTTTTTGCTTCCAGGATTTGGCACTTCTTCCTGTTCCGGCTTCACCGTCTTATCCTCGGTCTCGCAAACACTTCGCTTTCCAGTAGGCTTCTAGCTCATAGCCAGCCAGCCTTGGTATTCTACCCGTGGACGTATGCATAAATCATAACATGTGCCCTCTATCTCTCTTTGTGCCATGATGTTATTTCTTTTAACGGTTACGCTCAAGTGTCAACACACACTTTGGCTGATCGAAGAAATCCTATTTCCGTGTATTGCATCAGTCTAAAGTCTCATTTCCTAGGGGCCCATGGTTCTGGTACATGCAACGAAGAGGGGACTGCTATCACTTTATAAAAACAGTTTATTTGAGACTTCCTCATTATTTACTTTCATAATCTTAAATGTCACATGTCATTCAGTACTTATCAGTCTTATTTTGTCCTCCTTATATGTTATATCACACCCCAAATAATTGAAATTTGCTAGGCCTACTTGTTCGAGTGTTTGATTAATGATAATGTGATGTATTTATTAATATACGCACATTTATTTATGATCGTAAATACTAAAATAACACTGATTTTTTTTCTGTAAATAGTAACTGTTTCGCAATATCGTGACCGTAAGTGGATAGTGTAAATATCCTGATGATGGTTTATGACCGAAATCGATAAAAATTAAGAATGTGAGTAATTTAAAACTTTATTATGAATTATATGTATGGTATCTTTAGGCTATGAACAATGAATACACTACAACAGAAGATTGAGCGTTCGATTGTCAGTTATGAATTTTGTTCGTACTCGTTCTTTTCCTATGAATGCGTGATCTTGGATTTTTACAACGAAATTTTTAATTATAATTATCACACAATTGATTCCACGTGTGGGCAAAGAAGAGTGAACTTAACCTCAAGGTCAGAAATATCTACTGGCTGAACCTGTAGGCAGAAAATCGCGGTTAAGCCTTGTCAACAAACTTTTAATATATAAAGCAGTTCTTAAACCGGTATGGACTCATGGTATTCAACTTTCGGGTACTGCTAATACGAGTAACATCGTGATTATACAGCGCTTTCAGCCAAATGCTTTAAGATCAATAGTCGACGCTCCATGGTTCGTCTACAGCAATTCTATACACCGAGACCTCAAAGTTCCAACTGTGAGAGAAGAAATCGTGCGCCTCTGCAGGAAACACATCTCTAAATTAGAAAAGATAATAGTGAAGACATTTACAGACTAAAAAGGCATGAATTGTTAAACTTATCCTTCAGGTTCAACGAATAATGTGTACTCTATTATCTGTATTGTAATATCTGTGTTATCTGTTCTGTAATATCTGTATGTTTTGTATTCATGTCAACATTAAGTGTTAATGTGACCAGTATATGTGCCTTATAGGCCCAGTGTTTAACATTTCGAATTTATTGTATCATGTCAGCAGCAAGTGGAAGTGACTTTTGTTCATTTGTTTACATGTTATTGACATTTAATCTTGTAATTTGTATATCTGTTTAATCTGCTAACAAAAACAAGAAGAGGTGTCAATGGTCAGCTATGCATAATCACGTACGTGTTTTGTCAGTCAATTTGTTCAATGTTCGCTTAGTCGAACAGATTACAAATCTGCAATAATTTGAAAAAAACCTGTGGGCAGCCAATTGCAATTTTCTTCAATTATGTGCTGGATTATAACTTGATCAGCACCAAAGATTAGCTTATAGTACTTAAAAAATTCGTGCTGAGTAATTTGAATACTTGGTGGTGCAACTTTCTTCTGTTCTCTTACTGGGTCATCTATATAAATATTAAATAGTTGCTATTACTGTTATGGGACAGAAAATCTAGTCCTGCTTGAGAAACAAAAAGTTATACTGCAAGGAAGCGGCATAAGATTTCTGAGGCCGGCAACTGAAAAAAATAGGAGATACAGAAGTAGGAATAAGACCATCAGAGAACAGTTTCAGTAGGAATCAGTTGAAGAGAAACTGAAAGTGAAATCTTCAATAATTTGGCCATGTAACCGAGATGGATAACAAGATGAAATCGAAACTCATTATGAAAACACATCAAGGTAAGGGAAGAGAAGACCAAAGCTGGAACGGGTACCGTATGTATTGGCTAACAGAAAGGGAAAGACATAACTAGTACAAAACGCCTCGCCTAGCAAAGAACATAAAGTTTATAGAACAAAGTTTATAAAGTGGTTGAAGACTCCCGACGCTTGACAACAAAGCGGAATGATAAGAAAGAGGAAAAATAAAAACAAGAATACGACAGTTTATTTGACGATCATTCTGTTCGGTTAGTTTCCGTTTATAGACGTTTCAGCCTTTACACGCTTCATGGTCTTAAGACAAATTAACAATTATATACATGTATACACAACAATTGATAATATCTATCAATACATGTCAACCTGTATAAAATACAATTTTATATTAATAACCCAAGAAACTTTCAAGTCTAATAGGGACAGCAATTAATCAATGTCTTCTAAATCAAAACATGGGCGTGTCGTGCGACACACGCCAGTTGTGAGAACTTCAGTGTCGAGTGGGGAGTATTAACTCACTCAGCGTGTAAAACGTTGCTCGATGTATTTTGAAATAAGAGAGATTTTCTTGTAAAAAAAATTAAGATTCAAATAAGAGTGAACGGATAATTAAATGAGACGAGGGCGTAGTAGTATTTATGTCCATTTTATTATAAGATATCAATATTTGCAGTGAACATAAATAATGCATATTGATAGTATTGTATAATATAGTATAGTGCACACACACACACACACACACACACACACACACACACACACACAAAATATGTAACAAAATTTTTTTGATATAACAATGTTTTTCGCAATATTTAGTTGAAAAGTAGAATGTTGTATGAACAGTATAGTAGTTCAATATTTTACAAAAAGTTAAAAAGATTTTTGGTTTAATTAAGTTGACTGTGTAATCACCAAAACTTGTTTGGTCCTGCTCTCTGGTGGCGGACCTGAAGTTAACGCTAATGTAACGTGATGCACTATGATGATGAAAGAAATTACCGTAGTGCTGCGCTCTGGTGGCGGCCCTGAAGTAAACGCCAAACACTTTGTTAGAAACGTGACGATAGAAATTAAACAGTGGCTTAGAGATGCGCAGTGTACAAACACCTGCTTGCGAGGCTAACAAAGTTTTCAGTCATTTCGCACATGCGTATAACAGTCTTCTACAGTGTTTCATAGTGTGAACATCTGCTGCAACAAGACTGGCGAGGACAATGGAAGTATGTGTGTGACAGAGACAGAGCTAGTACATGAGTGAGACGGTGTACTGTTATCGCGTTGTCTCCCCTTCTCTCCTCTCTAGCCACCAACTTAGCTATACTTGTTAGTGGGGGTAATTCATGCATTGGGTCGGCGCAGATGACTGTTCAGGAAACACTGTCGGGACTATATCAGATGTGACCAAACGCCAAACATATTAAAGAATAACATTATTTTCAATATTTACGTTGTTCTTGTGGTAGTATATACAAATTTAGAATAATTATGCACACATTCTTAAAAATATTACGCTTTACTTAAAGCACACATATTTGTGGCAGTGGAAACGTTTTAGGTACTTGTGTGGGGAAAAGGCGTCTGATTGAGCTGGCAACACTGCTTTTTCGTTTCAGCTATTTTGTGACGCGTTGAATCAGTTTACTGCACTATCCACGTTAGTTCTTCATATAATAGAATGAAAAACACTTCTACAGATAATAGAATTCTTAGGTCTACATCTAGAGAATAGAATAACTTTACTATATAATACTTTGTTGCAGTAGCTTTTTATGGGGAAAACGTCTATTTATATACCAAATGGAGAAAAAATGAATAAGGTCATAAGGACTAACAAAGAATAGGCACATGGTAGCCAGGACTTTATCAGATCCTATAGGCCTATCAGGGTATTTATTTATTTACGGGGCAGACGAACGGGGACCCCCCCCCCAGACGAAAAAGTTGATAATTTGGTTAATCTCTTAATTTTTAGACTATTTTATTATTTTTACAGCTGTTTGCGCTAATATAGTAGTAACTCTTTTTAAATATACAACCAGGTTTATTACATAAAAGTTTGGGGAAACGTTTGAAGTATGAAATATAGGAAAATCAATTCAATCAATAACCATCTTATAAACACTGTTTCAATATTGCATATTTTTATTGTGTTATTACAGTTTACATTAATCGGATTGATTTCAGGATGATATCACACGTTTTTAAACCACTTTAAAGATAGTACTGTTGATTAGTTTTAACTTGTTTTATCTTTTGTATGATGTCGACTCGCCAGACCCCCCCCTAGACAAATTCTAGATACGCCACTGCCCTGTATCAAACGTAAACGTTGAAGGTAATAGTGAGATTTTAAGGAAGACGATAGTTTTGTGAAGCTCTTTAAAGTGTATCCTATTAAACCGGGATGTCAGTAGACAAGGAACATGGTTGGACGTGAAACACGCCAATACCTCATAGTGAAACAGCGCATTCGAAACAGCAGCCGAATTCGGTTTACTTTATTAGACAGACAATTACTGAATCTTACCCCCGCTTACTAGAATTCCAAACATTTAATTAAACCAACTGTATAGTTTCTATACACACTAATTAAATACATAAATACAAGTTTAAATAAATACAAATCATGAAAGTACTTCTTGTAAAGGAACAGTCATGGCTACACAACATTTCAGGCTGTATTGAGACTGTAATGCTTTCCTCCACAGTGGAAGGTGCTCAAAGTCATACTCATACCCAAATCCGGGACATCACCAAATGAAGTGACGTCGTATCACCCTATAAGTCTCTTACCAAGAATGTAAAAAATAATGGAAAAATTGTTAACGAACAGCACTCCACGATTGAACACGGAGCAGTGGATGCGATAACGAAAACCTGAGAGGAACAAAGCTATTGTTCATCCGTGTTCCTTGATGTCAGCCAATCATTTGATAAAGTTTGCCATCAAGTATTACTGTTCAACCTCAAATAATAATAAAAAATTTAAATTCATTGATGAATGGTTTACGGGTTAGTCCACTGCGTACAGGGTTTGGCAAATTTGGAACTCCCGGGATTACCGGTGAAAATCAAAACGAGTTTACAGATCCGTGTCGACTCAGGCTGTGGAAGTGAGGGCCTAGAAGAACATCTGTAATATGGGCCAACTGAGATGCAATGGTAACCACTGCCTTCTTGTTTAGCCCTAGTGTTAGGATCCTCTAGTTATCCTAGAGTAACTTCAAACCGTAGTATTTTATTTACTGTCACGATACTAGTCAACTACGGGCTCTATAACAGTTTGAGAAACTCAAGTTTAGAAATGTGTCTGTAGGTAAAAAAACATTATGATATTGATGTTAAGTTAGGCAAGTTCCAGCGATTTGTGGAACACTCAACCGTATTTTTAGAAACAAGGTATGTCGAGATACAAAATTAAAGTTTTACAAAGTTATGGCAGTCCCTGTACTGTCCTGTGGGTGTGTGAACTATGGACAACAGTCAAGAAACAAGTCAGTAAAATACAGGCCTCGGAAATGGTGTTCTTAACAGTATTTAAAAGGTGTTCTAAACTTGACCGTATAAGGAATGGAGCCATAAGGAAGATTTACAAGTTTTTAACTTGAATGAAAAATTAAAAGATTACAGACAACGGTGGAAAGAACACTTAGAAAGAATGTCAGATTCCAGATTGACCAAACGAGTTTGGAAATACAAACCCATAGGACACAGGTGTGTGGGTAGACGCAAGAAGAGATAGCTGGAAGATTTTTGAAGGCGGAACAGGTAGCACCTTGCCTATACCGTGTCGTGAAGATGACGATGATGAAGTAGAAGTCATAATATGTGCGATGATTGAAAATGTCAGGGGAGAGACAAAATATAACATTCCGAGATGAAAGTGGCAGAAATGCAGTATCTGAGAGCCGCCTTGCGAAACGGAGTAGAGTTAATGTTTTAAACCAATTATATTCAATTATTTTAATCGCGGTCTACTTTATGTAATGGAGAAAATGTGGCGTCAGCAGTTATTTAGAAAAAAAGTACCGCAGGTCTCTTTGAAGCTGAACACACAGAAGTACACAACTTCGGAACTAAGTTTATCTGATTTAGCGTAAAAGAGGTTTAAATATGCAATACACAGTTAATTAAATCAGTGTCTGAGCCGCCACTTCATATCGGTAAACACATCTCATTATTTGACAGGTCGTCAGTAATTGGCCACTACGATTTCTCCCCATACATGTCCACAAGTAATCGGAAATACTACTTACTCTCAAATACATACTGACAACAATAATAATTCTTTTTTTACTCTTAACAATTTCTTTACATTAAAATAAAATAATAAATTGTGTAATAATATTAAATTATCGTTTAATCTGTAACAATTTTACTATGCAATAACATGTCAGTACAACGAAATAAACAAATATGTATCCGCTTGTTTTGCTTTTTAATAATTAAATATAATTATTACATGTCTTGTTTTTAATAGTACAACAGATCGTAACGTGTAACGTGTATCGTTAACAGAGAAGTATATAGACCTACGGCTACATTTTTGAAGCCGCAAAATTTTCTTTTATTTTTTGTTAGTTTTGGGTTACGTTTGAAAATGGAGATGGAACAAGCAAATATTGGAATACAGAAGAAAAGTAAATGTTTCGTAGTGTATCTGAAATGCTCATGGTGACTTTCTATCCCCATCTCAACCGCCCATCCAGATCCTGTATTTGGAGGCTAATACTCGTGTTTTACAATCACACAACGCTATTGTAATCAGTATCTTGCATGGTAGTTGTATTGAAACGAATAATTGAAAACGTCAGGAATTCAAACAAGAAACGTGTTTTTTTCTGGATTAAAATTTCCGTTTTCGATAGAGTTAAAAGACCTCTTATTATGGAGAATCCTAAAATCTAATGGTAAACCGCGACACCTTCCTTATTAATACAGATAAATACTTAACACTTGAACGTAGTATTCTTATAAGAGCAGCTTTACATTTGTAAGGAAAAATAGTGATAAATCAAGATGTCCCGAGTGTAATGTCTCATCTCCTCGATGACATGGCGTGGAAGTGGCAAACATAATCGCATATTGGGATCAAAAATACATATTTTGAGCTTTTTAATATGCGGCCGACTAGATCGTTACGTATGAGAGCCATTTTACAAAAAGCCATTTACGAACTTAAACCATCGAGCTGCTTAATATAATCTGAATATCTCTATTAGCAAAGTGGTGGCTTTCAAAGACAAACAACTTGTTAGATGAAAAGGACAATGTATATACCAATGCACTAGAGAAAATTGTTACGCTTTGAATACCTAGGATGATATAAAATATTAAATCGACGAGGAAAATCGAGAAACAATTGCATAGACTTCAGACAATTTATAGAATTATTGAAAGACCTTTAGGAAGAAAGGCAAGAAGCGAAACTCAGATAAACGTTATTACATGGGTCCAAAACGTTAGTTCTGTGTAAATAAGATATTTCACTTACAAGCTGCAAAGAGGTAAAAAACGTCTAGAGATAAGTGAAAATATTTAAGAAACGCGGTAACATTAAAAACGGGTAATAAGAGCTCTTTAAACATAGTCTTAGAAAGTAGAATGAGAAAAAGTAGATCGAAATGGACTGAGCACATAGGCTAAGTAGAAAGGAATAGACAAACAAAAAACTTCTAAAATATAAACCACAGTGGGAGAATTATTGTGGGAATTGTTAGAAGATTGTTTGAAAATGGAGATGGAACAAGCAAATATTGGAATACAGAAGAAAAGTAAATGTTTCGTAGTGTATTTGAAATGCTCATGGTGACTTTGTAACCCCATCTCAACCGCCCATTCAGATCCTGTATTTGGAGGCTAATACTCGTGTTTTACAATCACACAGCGCTATTGTAATCAGTATCTTGCACAACTGTAACAAGATTTTCGGATTTATGGAATATCCCTGTCCCTAATGTCTTGTACATTCTGTTTTTCTTCTCTACGTTGCTGTTAACACTAACTACAGGTAAAAAGAAATAGACATAAAATTATTCACCAGTGTTACTTTCTAATTTATAGATAATTTGTTGGGAACCATTGAAATCCACTATTGTTAATAACGACTGATCCAAAGAGAGAACAATGAAATACATGTCATATTAGAAACCTACGGCTTGGTCGTCGACTAATAGACAGTGAAGTGAAAATAAAGACCATTCTAAAATGTTGCCCAAAACCATAAATTCCAAAGTGTATTTTGCATTTTCTGATGGTAAATAGTGTATTTGCACAGAGTTCAAACAACACATACGGAACACTATTAAAATAAATAAATGTCGGGACTGTTGGGCTGTGGTCGATTGCCTACATTTTGATTGTTTCTAGGCGTTTCGAAACGCCTTTTTCTAGGCCGTCTTCAGTAGGCTCGCGTTCAAATAGATGGTAAGTCGAATACAGGAATACATCTCACAGTACACGAATAAGGATCAGTGAGGGGTGTTCGGCTTACCATCTATTTGGACGCCAGGCCTCCGGAGGTGTGGCCGAAATGTGTAGACATAAGCAAATGTAATAAATCGACCACACGGTCCAACAGCCCGGTAATTACCGATTTTAATAGTGTTAACTTTGGCCGTGACAGCCTATGGAATAAATGAATACAAATAGAATTTATTTGGTATTGCCTGAACCAATAATAATATATTGGTTCACTCGCTAAACCAGGTATTATATTTTCTATTAAATTTCGCGTCTTCCTCAACCTCCATAAATAACAACTTGAGACTTTAATTATTAAAATCATCTGCTAACGTTCGACAACAGTGCAGATTGCGTTCCCTGAGGTGAAAATTTATATTCAAGGTTTACTAGTCCAGGTTCATCCGCTATTTTGCATTCTACTCTTCTGCTCCCCACATCGTTCACTGAATGACCTTCGATAAGTCAGGAGTCTTGACTTGAAAAATTTCCCACGCCTTACCATTCTGCACTCGTGTTTTAGCACATTACGGATACACTAAACGAGTCCGAGAAGAACTGACTTTGTAGAATGAACGTAACGTTGTATTTATATCCCGTTTTCTAACTGTTCAGAAGACAAGAACGTTGTGCGGACTGTCTGAAAGAAGGTAGGAGGAACAACGATTGATTCGAGAAGCTTGTATCAGATCGTAACAATAAATAAAAAAAATGATAGCCTGTTCTAAACGAGGGTTAAAACAGGGTTATGGTACGTAAGACATCGCAAGTTAGAATCGGTTACCCATTACTGTAGACTTCTGCCTCTCAGTACCAAGTTGAGTATTCTCGGGGAACTGAGCATTTCTCAAGAAGATTGTGGTAACATATCTCAGTACGAAGCAGGATCAGGAGTGACAAGAGCGAAAGAAATAGTTCACCGGATTTTGGGGGGGGGGGGGAGTGCCTGTCCCATCTACGGAAATGGCACAGTCCGCAATACCTTCCGAAATGGCTCACTGTTACTTTGAAGGAACAATTTTTTGTTCATTTTTTGAGTTGTACAAATTTTTCATAAATATTTTATCTCCTACATTACCTACTTTCCACCTTATTTGTTTTTTGTCATTTTCATTTCCTAGTTTTTGTATTATGCTGCCTGTTCCGCCTTCAAATATCCTCCCGCCATCACTTCCTGGGTCTACCGACACACCTATGTCCTATAGATTTGTATTTCCAGACTTGTTTTGCCAACAGGGAATCTGACATTCTTCCTACGTGTCCTTTTCACCATTGTTTGTAATCTTCTAATTTTTCATACAAGTTAAAAACTTGTAACACTACTCTTATGGCCTCATTTCTTTTACTGTCAAGTTTAGCACACCTTTTAACTCCTCTTAAGGACGCCATTTACGAGGCCTGTATTTTACAGTCTTGTTTCTTGGTTGTCGTCCATAATTCACATCCATAGGACAGTACAGGGACCGCCATAACTTTGTAGAACTTTAATTTTGTATCTCGACGTACCTTGACGTCATTCTATAACGTCAGAATGATTTACGTGACTCCTAAACATGACGCATGACAAAACTGTGCGAAGAATAATATTAAGGGATCCATGAGTCCACGAAAAGATGAATTAAACTACGAGGGATTCGTACAATCGTCTAAGGTATTTCGCCACTGTCGATACATTCTATATTCCAACAATTGAATAATATTTCACCGATAATCGATTGTAAAAATACAAGTAATACGTAATTGTAACTCTTACACAATACGTATATTACATAAAACCAGTATTTTCTATACTGTATAATTTGTAGCGTTTTCCCTTACTACACATTTTCAGCATTCTTAAAAAATTTACACGTGTTCCATTAAGATCAATATCTTCCAGGTACGTGTAGAAAATCAGATGCCAAGCTACTAGCATCGTTGCTGACAACCGGTTCAAATCAGCTGTAATCAAGAGATTAACGTAATTACGTTTGAATTTGTTGTTGTTGTTTAATAATAACAACATACAGTTTACGTGTCGGCCGACAATCGTATTTGGTTAATTTATTATGTCGGCCAGTCCATTAAATCCCGACAAACTAAGCGTTGTTAATGGTAAGTCAGTGGCAGAATATAATTAGCAAAAGATTTAAAATTATAAGCTACACTGAAAAAATTTTGTTTAATAAAATATTCATAGAACATGGTTATTTCGGATCTTTTAAAGAGTCAGTCTACCTTCGAATATTTTTCTACAAATATATTTTACATTAACGATTATTTTTTAGTATATTACTTGTCAGTTATATAGGTAAACATGATTTATTTTTGAGACATAATTTGTAGCCATACGTACATTTTACATATTATGGGACAAATATATCGAGGGGATAGTGGTAAAATTACCCAAGTCCAATGGTATAAAAGAAAACATTTTATTTGTTTTTTTTTCGTATAGGCCATCTAAGGACCACATGCCAAATTCAATTCTTTATTCTTTGTTCTTTTCTTTTTTCCAATATTCTTTCATCTTCTCGCCGTGTCTCTTGTTCCTGTCTTCAGTCCAATTTGAACCTGCGTTTTTATCTCTCCTACCCTGGACTCCCTCCATTTTCAACACTTTTGTCCGAAAAACTTCTCTTTCAATTGCTTCTTCTGCGTGTATATTACTTTTTTCTAAATCCTTTTGGACTTCTTTAATCCAATTTGATGTTGACTTCTTCCACCACGGATATCTGAAGATTTGCTTTGTCAACCTATTGTCGTCCATTCTGTATAAATGTCCAAAAAATATTAGTCTTCTTTTTCTCATTTTTTCTGTTATATTTTCTATACTTCGATATATTTCATCATTACTTCTTAATTTCCAACCTTCTGAAGTTTTCGTGAATCTAATATTTTCCTAATAATTCGTCTTTACAATATTTCTAGTTTGTCTAAATTATAATTCAATGCTAGACATTCACTTGTATATAGGCATTCTGGCTTCACTACTGTACTGTAATGCCTTATTTTCGCATTTTTAGATATGCACTTTTTATTGTAAATATCTTTAGTTATACCATATGCCCTTTCCATCTTATGAATCATTTCGTCTATAGCAGATTTTTCCAAGCCGTTCTCTTGAATTATCTCTCCTACATACTTTCTAGATACTATTGTATTTGTTTTATTAATTAATATTTTCTTTTCATTTTCCAAAAGATATGTAGTTAATGAAAAAGAAGATTAATAATAAAAATTAACCTTAAAAATCAGTTTAATAATTGTATAATTTATCATTGGACTTGAAAAACTTTAATTTAAATTTTTCTGTAAATTCATCTAAGTGGACTTGGGTAACTTTACTAATAACACCACGATATATTTATTTAGTTGCAGCATTTGATTCTTTGGTTTTCCTCCATCGAAAGCGCAGTTACGTTTTCTAATAAAGCCATACCAAAACAGCTTAAAAAAGATGTTCTTAAACTATAGAAAGAGAGTGTGTGTATGTGTGTTTCCGTGCGCGAGCGAACGTCCACAGACGCACTATACTACCCTTATTGTAGCGTCTTGTTGTTTGATAAACCGTCTAATGTTTTTACCTTTTAAATTTAATGTTTTTAGTACAATGATTTGGATATTTTTCTGTTTCTTTCAATGATAATACATTGTAAATTTGGTCTTCATATTAGAAAAGAAATATACAAAGTATAATTCACTTTCTTCAATAAATTTTGGTGGTGAATTCCTAATTACTCGGCGGTGACATTCATAAACATATTTTAATTCTCCTCTTTGTGGACTGAGACACAAGAGAATTATCTTTCGCACAGTCTTTATCTTTGTCAGTCTTTACGTTTAGTAGTGGAGTCACTCTGAATAATCGGAATTATAGAATTATTGCACCTTCTACGGATGTAGATTTGTTCAGCCTAGGTAAATCTGAGCAAAAAGTAGACGACGAGATGACGAGATTGTTTCATAAGTCTAACTAGATCATTCATTTACATAAGATAGATTTAATAACAGAAACATATTTAAGAAACTGCCGTAGCATTCTAAGGTAATATTCTGTAACATTTTATAACAACTTTTGACGAATTCGTTTAAGTTGCACAGATATTCTAATTAAACTTTATAATATATTAGTTTATATGGTCCTAATTATCATTGATTTCTCTTATCAATGTAGACTCTTCTCATCCGCCGGTTCTTGCAATTCGAATTATTTCGGGAAGTTTTACTGTTGATTTCACTGATGTTTGGTCATTTATTTTTATTGTTTTAAGGTCACACAGTCCACACAGGCCCCATCCCAATCTATTCTTTGACGTAGTTATTTATTGTTATCTTTAGGATGATATCTACATCTGAGGATAACGGATACAGTTCCAAGGATATTGCTGCAGGGTACCGAAAGGTGCTTGAAGTCTACGTTAACTCCACGTTCTATAGAACATAGAGTATGGAAAAAATAGTTTTAAAATTAAATGCTT
Source organism: Magicicada septendecula (assembly GCA_034769895.1). NCBI lineage: Eukaryota > Metazoa > Arthropoda > Insecta > Hemiptera > Cicadidae > Magicicada > Magicicada septendecula. The sequence continues at coordinate 79,582,871 of CM068368.1, read as the reverse complement.
TACAAAATATTAGAAATCTTTTATCTTTAAAACAAATCTTTAAACCCAAATAATTTGACTGACTTATTTGCTGGACTTGCGCGGGCGAGTGTTTTTCTCCAGATATATATTTCATATTAACGATTACTTTTAGTAAATTGCTTCTCAGTTACATAGGTAAATGAGACATATTTTTGAGATATAATTTGTAGCATTTGATTCTTTAGTTCTTCTTTATGGAAAGCGCTGTGACTTTTTTAATTAGACACGTCAAAACACAACGTAAAAAAGGCGTTCATTTTCACGTAAAAAATGAAAAGAATTATTGCATTATTGCAATAAGACAAAAAAATGTTAGTTTTTCACAACTGCCAACCCCACCTAACCAATGAATCCATAGAGTTTTGTAACACAGTTGGTTTCTTCATCGATTTCTTGTACATATTTTTCCTCTTGATGAGTCAAATATATTTCCTTAATATGTTTTCTTTGATCGTGTATTTTAATCTGGTCGCAACGGCAACAAGCAGAAAACAAATGATTCACACGTTTCTTTTAGGAATCGTTCAGGGCAGATCTTTGACAATGGCCACTGTTTAAAAAAAACATGCAAATATTGTTGACATTATCTTAAAAACAAAAACTTTCTAAAACAACTGGCTTTTACCAATGTTACGCAGTATCTTGTCGAATTTCCACATACGATTTTTTATTAATTTGTCACAATCAAAAGAATTACGAAATTATTAGCGACATATATATGTAAGTTATACATATACGTATAAGTTATATATATGTATATTTATGTACGTATGTAAAAAGGCGCGCACATTGTTTATGCATTATTCACAAATGGGAATAATACTCAGCTACTATTTAAACACAAACAAGGCAGAACAACTTCCTGAGTTCCAGTCAGTAGTATTTCTTAATAAACGTGAAATATTACAAAACAATTTTCCTTATACATATATTTATTCAACGTATTCACATTGCCCGGACAATTACGATACAGCATTATTGCAGACTACTGGCAGCTTCTCACCAACCAGTTCTCCTCCGCCAAGCCTCTGTACCAAGTCGTGCACTTCTCCCACATGTGTCAATGGAAACAGACGACTTCCATGGCCAGTAAAGCGTTAATGTTAAAGAAGGCTCCACTAAAATTATATACAGAAGGATTAATTTACCTGGAACAAGTTATCAATTTTGAATATCTGGGCTATAGTGTGTCTTATAATGCAAGCAACGTCGTTGTGAATAAGCAGCATAACTTCAACCTTATGTGCGGGACCATCAGGCGAACCCTTAAGTCAGCAAGTAAAGGAACACGCCTAAAATTCTACATGGTGATGGCCCTTCCCACACTTTTTTATGGGTCTGAGAATTGGACTTTAACGAAAGGCCAGGCCAGTCGCATCCAAGCGGCTGAAATGAGATTTCTGAGGCAAGTGGCAGGGTATACTCTCCATGATCGTAGAAGAAACACAGATACACGGCAGGAACTGAATATTATAAGTAGGCCCTATACTCGACAGGATCGCCCAGTATCGGGTGAATTGGTGGGAACATCTTTGCCGAATGGATGATTGCCGCATCCCAAACAACTATGAAACTATAAGTCTAGGGGACGGAGAGGTGTGGGATGTCCGAGGAAGCGCTGGAGTGACCAGCTCTAGACTGTGCCTGTTTGAGACCGGAACAAACCATCCTTGGTTTAATCCTTAAAGATGATGATGATGAAGGATTAATTGAATGTACGTATGTTCGTAGGGATGCAGTAATCAGTCCTATTAACGTTCACAGCTGGACATTATACATCTGAATGCACCCCATACTTTTCTCATCTATTTAGGGTTGCAGATTGCCGTCTTCTAGGAACCGATCGAAACAAAACACTCGTATGGCTGTCGACACCTTGTTTATTTACCGATATCACAAAAAATTTTCTCAAGTAAATATATAACACAGAAAATTCTAATTTTGATTCACAACTGTGATATCGATTATTGACACAACCGTAATTTATACACGAAAAGACATCACACAAATATAATACTGATCCACAAATGTGGTATTAAGCAAACTCACTAAACTCTGTAAACCGGTAATCGAACTCTCAACAAATACTGACTAAAACTGTCAACCGCCGTTTATTTATATTATGGTAATATAAATTCATTCACCAGTATTTGTCACTTACTAGAATAGCCTAGGCCATTTGAGGCACTTAGACTAGAACATTGTAGAACAAACTATATTAACAATAAATGTAATAGTACATTGATACAGAATAGTCTAGTGTATTTTATAAATAGTGTCTCTTTAAATAGTGTGCATCAATATACATAAATTATACATAAATTGTGGATAATGTATATTGCAACAGAACACAGGATGATAAGATATGCTGTTTATATCAGAGTACATGAATGACGAGCATATTCTTGTTTAAATTTGTTTTGTGTAATATTTTGTTTTTAGTCATAAGTTTTGTATTTAAAAATTGATAAGCATATAGGTTACACCAAACTCTTCATAAAAAAATGTACTATATTGTCATGTATTTTTTGTATGAATTGGTGCGCGTGTGCGGGGGTGATAATCTGCGATCGCTATAGCGGCAGTGGTAGTTAACCGATTTACATGAAAATTTGACAAGGAATTATTTAAGTAAATAGCTTCGATTTGTGTATACTCTGAGGTTTGTAACTATTTTAGAAATATGATTTTTTAAGTAAAGCAAAACTCAAGTGTAACTCTTAACAATGATAGGGTAATAATAATTGTAGATAATTTCCATGCAGGACTATGCAAAATTATACAAAGTTTTTCATGAAATTTGTATATCTGGTTGTTCCATCAATCATGTGACTTGGGCTTGGCCTATCAAATTACACCAAATTCAGTGAGATTCATACGTTGCAGAGCTAGGTTGGACACAGTCTGTCTGTCGACGTTGCTAGGGGAAGTTGTGCCCCGGGTAAGAGAGTTATTCTCTTACAAACGTAAAAATATCTTATATAAAATATAAGACTTCGTTTCTTAACGAAGTTTTGCGGTAAGAAACAAGAAGGAATAGAGGAATATTTTATATAAAGTAAACTATAAACCTTGAAATTCTTAACGAAGTTTTGCGGTAAGAACCAAGAGGATAAATAATTAAATAAAATTTAAAATAAAATACAGTGCTGTGTCGTGTAAGTTAAGATATCCGCATAGGGAACTCTACAAGATATCGTGGAAGCAGTTAAACATAACTACGAGACTCTGTGAAATATCGCCGCTGGAGCCGTTTGCTGTACAAGGACGACGAGACGAAGAGGACACCAGGAAGGAGTGAAGCAGTAGAAGAGGACGACGAGACGGGACCGACGAGACGAGAGGAGGACGTTGCAGCAAACAAGTAAAAGCGATTTATATTAATCGAACAATACAAACAATTTAATATACTATCAATACATGACAATTTAAAAAACATTATACATCTTTATAAACAATATTTGTATATAATAAATAATATTTCATCTCCTCCATAACAGACTTGTTTCGATTTTTACACACTCACAATATCCTTATTAGAATAATAAAGTTTGATCTGTTGCAATATATACGTGAGTAACATAACCTATATACCAACCTAATAACGTAACCTACGTATTAATCTAATAGTTTTAATAATACAACAAATAGTTTTAAGGATACCAATCACAATATCACTTCATGTATATACAGTATCAGTGGCGGCTGGTGGTTAAAAAATTTTGGGGGTTGCAGTTGGGTTGGATGGAATTAAATTCTTTCATTCTCTGAACAGGGCCGGATTAAGGTATCTTAGCGCCCTAGGCTAATTATATTTTAGCGACCCCTCACCTCCCATAGGCTACTCTTACGTTTATTTCCAAGAGGCTGAATGAAACTTTAAACTTTAAACACCCTACTATATATTTCTTAGTTAGGAATATTTCAAATAACTTACTGTTTTTGGAAATAGTCTCAAGAATTGAAAACTGAGGGTTTTTTTCAGAGATTATTTTAGAGTTACACCTTCAACCATTTGTAGTTTCCATGGCTCTTATAAGGATAAAATTAACTCAGTAGTTACAGAATTATAACAGTTATTAGGGGTACATTTAACAACATTTACACAATGAAGACAATCAGTTAAATATCTTGTGGATTTGTTAAGACCCATGTAAAGTTCAAGCTAGATTCTTTTTTCTCGCTTTAGATTGAGCAAACGTTTTAATCACCTCGCTGAAATCAAGTCCTTGCAGACAGTCACTTTCAATTAACAAGAGGGCTACACTGGTCAGTTTATCCTGGCGCAAATTTGAGTGTAAATAATTCTTCACCCTCTTCAAAGTTGGAAAATATCTTTCGCAACTGCAGTTAGTGACGGGCGTAGTAAGGAAAATGCGCAAACCTATCTCAACTGGATGGAATAGATAACGTGGTCGGCAATTCCACGAAAGTCGGGCGGCGGCATAGTTCTATGAGCGCCGGCTTCTGATGACTCATAACCGGAGAAAACACTTCTATTATTTATGTACAGTTTTACCGTAATTTATCGCAAGCAGGCGCCTGTGTTCAAAATGAACTCAAATTTTTATCCTTGTAATTTATTACCAATTTTACATTTAGCTGTAAAATTTTATTATTTTTAGCTAAAATTTTGCGCCCCCCCAAAGTGCCGCGCCCTAGGATACAGCCTAATCAGCCTAATGATTAATCCGCCCCTGTCTCTGAATAGAAAATGTCCAAGTCTCCTCCCCTCCAAACAATACACAAGGAAAGCAAAATACTGTAGTGTCACACCCGCGTAACCACGAATATTTATTGTATAATTTTTTTTTTAATTTACGATTAAATATTCTGTTACCTTATTTTACACTTCGATTAAAATTTTCAAGGTCTTGTGTAGGTCTACCTACGCTCTTAATTTCAATTTTTTCCTCAATCGGACATAAACTGAACGGCCGTTTTTGTTAAGTTTTCGACAGAATTCATTGCGTCCTACCAGTTAAATATAATAAATATCTTATATTATGACACCTTAATCCTTTATATGTACTAGTATTTACATTTAACGATGAATTGGACTGACACTAACAACGAACTTTACAAAAAATTCGAACTTACCAACCAACAGACTGGTGGAAAAATTCGAACTTACCAACTAACAGACTGGTGGCGCCGTGACGTACAAGCAGGGTTTGCAGTCCTTAATCACACCAAGCGAGCCTATACCGCTGTAACAGGAACAACCGAGTCTAGCTAGCCAGAGCACTACTCCATTGTATTTCCTCATATACAAAGCGCGTCACAGTTGGTGCATACACCGCGGCAAGAGCGTGTATTGTTTTTGGTCTCTCCGCTTTTCAATCGGCAAATGATTAATTACGATGATTTAGCTTGAAAACACTATTATTAGTTATTGTTTTATTCATAATTCTATAATTTAAAATACATTTCGGGAGTTAATGGGGGTTGTACAACCATGTAACCTAAGCACGATGCGCCACTGTACAGTATTGATAATATTACTTTGGATGTGGATTGAGGGTTCTGTATTATACAAGATAACAGCCACTAACTCTAAGCAATGAAATAAATCTCGAATTGTAAATGGCAGTATCAGTTATTACTCCCACGGAAAGCTATCAAAATCAAACATATCAGTTATTCGTTTTTCTTACGTATATCGCGGTTCCAACATAAACAATTTTTTAAGTTTTTATTGTTAAAAAAACATGGCATTGACTTCACTTACCATCTTGGTCGTTGTGTCAGTTTCTTACTAAATACTGTACACCTTAACCCTTTGTATCTATCATAAAATAATTTTTTTGTAAACAATAATATTTGCTTATACTTCTGCAAAAGACGGACTAGGCAATAAGATTTTGTATTAATTGAAAGTTAATGAGGTAGGATTGATTAATTTTGGTATTGATGTTGTATACGAGTCAAAATTAGCGTACGTACGCGTATAACAGAAAATTTTAAAAATTAGAAATTTTATATTTTGAAAAGATTTTTCAGTTTTGTTGGTTTTATATGTTTTCAAAATTGACGTTTGAAAATTATTGAATATTTCCTTAGTGGCGTAGAGTCATCATGTACGGAATTGAAATAATTAAATATTAAAAAAAATTTAAAAACTTGCTTTTTGCATAATTGCATACATACATACCCTAGAAATTATTATCATACAATGCATAAGTTTAATTAGTAAACTTATGCAATATTATATTATATTATTATCATACATTATTATTATGATCATTATAATTATTATCATTATTATTATTATATTATTATCATACATTATTATATTATTATTATTATTATTATTATTATTATTATTATTATTATTATTATCATACATTGGATAAGTTTAATTAGTAAACTCCCGTACCAATTTTTTGTCAATTTTTATTTTATTTTATTTATTTTAATTTTATACCTCCGCACCCCCAATTTCCACCCCCTTTCGTGGGATGTTCGCAAAACGGCTATCGGATTTGTCATCTGCGACCCCAAAAACCCCGCATAGCCGTTTTGCAGATTTTTCAATTTTCACTCCCGCACCCTTAATTTCCACCCTTAATGTACCCCCTACGGGGGGATATTTGCAAAATTACGGTGGAATATTGTATTGTCATCCGACCTTAGTAACTGCGCAAAATTTCATCAATAGGTTACGTCAGGAAGTGTGTTAAATGAAGGATGCAAGATTCCAACACAAACAAGGTTGTGAGTTAAAGAAAAGCAAGTAAAAAATATCGGTATGGAGAACCATACATGACTTCCATATTCTAAGATTTATATTTAAAATCATTTTCAGCCAAACAGCCAGGCTGTGTCTTACCTGCCTTTTTATTGCTGTATTAAATGAAAAATATTATATTACATTAAAATGAAAAAATTATAATTTTATTGCCTGGCAACAAAATTATTTTATTTTTAACAATTACCATTGTTTCAAAAAGTTTAAATAAATTTTCAAGTACTTTACTCTTGTTAAAACGTAAAAGGTTGCTGGTAAACTACCCCTTCCCCATAACCGTTCTTCACCAAACTCGAAAGTCATCGAGACCTCTACAATTCAGGGACGTATGCAAAAAATTATTTGATTCTGTTTCAATTTGCGGCTGTTATCGTTTGCCATAGAAAATACGCTTGATAAAAAAACGTTGCAGGTAAACTACCCCTTTCCCTCAACCGATCTTCACCAAAAACAATAGGTCTTGAGTACTCTACAATTTAGGGCTGTATGCAAATAATCGTTTGATTCTGTTTGAATTTGCGGCTGTTATCGTTTGCCATAGGAAATACCGTTGTTAAAACATAAAACGTTACAGGTAAACTACCCCTTTCCCTTAACCGATCTTCACCAAAAATAATAGGTCTTGAGAACTCTATAATTTAGGGCTGTATGCGAAACATTATTTGATTCTGTTTGAATTTGCGGCTGTTATCGTTTGCCAAAAAAAGAATTTCCCTTGATAAAAAAAAACCGTTGCAGGTAAACTACCCCTTTCCCTCAACCGATCTTCACCAAAAACAATAGGTCTCGAGTACTCTACAAATAAGGGCAGTATGCAAAAAATTATTTGATTCTGTTTGAATTTGCGGCAGTTATCGTTTGCCATAGAAAAAAAATCTACAGACAGACACACAGACAGACAGACAGACACACACACAGACACTTTTCGGAAAACGACTTTTTTTCACGTTTTGAGTGTAGTAGAATCAGAATCTGCAATAATCTCGAACACGATTTTTTTTGCCATCACCATACCATATCGCGGTTCCAACATAAACAATTTTTTAAGTTTTTATTGTTAAAAAAACATGGCATTGACTTCACTTACCATCTTGGTCGTTGTGTCAGTTTCTTACTAAATACTGTACACCTTAACCCTTTGTATCTATCATAAAATAATTTTTTTGTAAACAATAATATTTGCTTATACTTCTGCAAAAGACGGACTAGGCAATAAGATTTTGTATTAATTGAAAGTTAATGAGGTAGGATTGATTAATTTTGGTATTGATGTTGTATACGAGTCAAAATTAGCGTACGTACGCGTATAACAGAAAATTTTAAAAATTAGAAATTTTATATTTTGAAAAGATTTTTCAGAGTTGTTGGTTTTATATGTTTTCAAAATTGACGTTTGAAAATTATTGAATATTTCCTTAGTGAATACTTCCAAAGGAATATGGAAGTAATATGAACAAAATTAATTTTGGGTATTCACGGCCGACGTCAAGGTTGTTAAAATCCTAGTTTGTAAGGCCGTGGCCCGAGGTTTACAAACATTTTGGCCTTACCTTCGACGGCCAACAACAGTGCAAAAGGACTGAAAACACTGACAACAATATTTTACATCAGCTCAGTGAACCACAGTACTGTGGCTAGGGTTTATTGTGAAATCTTTGTCAGTGTTTTCAGTCCTTTTGCACTGAAGATGTACGGGCGAAGGCACGGCCGAAATGTTTGCAATACCTAACATCGGACCACGGTCTTACAGCTCGGCTAACAAGAATTTTAACAACCTTAATTTTGGGTATCTTTATACATTCTGGAACGTGATAAAGGGGGGACTCATTCTATGTGATTTCGGGATGGGGTAGGCAAATTAGTTTTTAATTACGCTACTGCCAAAAAAAATAATTTTTTAAAGCGGTAACTTAAAAATTATAGTAGTAAATGCGTACACATTCAGTGGGGCAAATGTTTAGTTAACTGGTGGATCTAAGCTAAATGAAAATAATATAGTATCATTACATTATAAAATTAAACATTATTTCAATTCTAAATGGCAATGAAATTCAACGAAACAGATACAGATTTGTAAGGCAGAGATAATTAAATGTATCTAAGCGTAGAGAGTGTGGACATATGCTCCGTAGGACACATCAAGAGCTGATACGTAAGATGACTGAATGAAGATCGATGAAGCCTAGATCGGAAGGAAGTGCCAAACCGAGATAGAAGGACCATGTGCGTGCGGATATTGGAGTCCAGTACTGGAGAGGGTATAGAAGAAGGAAAATCATAGTGATTTTAGCAGAAATTAATAAATCCTTAAAGAGCAAAACACGAAATCAATTGGGGCGATTTGTTGAGAATATAGAATCGCAGAGGATCTACAGAATTACGGAGCAGTCGGTATTTTAGCCAGCGTGTGAGATAATAATAAATAAATTAGATTAAATAACGAGAAATTACAGACACGTATATTACCAGTCAGGGACGTATTTGGGGGGGGGGCGAGCGGGACGTACCCCCCAACACGAGGTTCGAAAAAGTTGACGAATTTTGTTACTCTCTAAATTTTTAGGCTGTTTTTTTTTTATATTTTTTTTTCAGCTGTGTACGCTAATATAGTTGTAACTCTTTTTCTGACCTATAGGCCTACAAACAGGTGTATTACACAGCATTATCGTATACGTTTGAAATATGAAATACAGGAAACTCAATTCAGTCAATAAGTAGGCCTATCTTGTAGTAAACAATGTTCCAATAACGCGTAGTTTTATTGTGTTATTACCGATTACTTTAATGAGACTGATTTCAGCCACTTTTAAAGATAGTAATGTTGATTAGTCTTAACTTGTTTTTTCTTTTGTATGAAGCCGACCCGACGACCCCGGACTCCCCCAAAGGCCAGAGTCTAGATACGCCACTGGTAACACTAGCATTATAGACTGTGTCAACGGACATACGGTAAAACTATCCTGTACATTACACGTTTTGCACAATATTATTAAAGTTACGTAAATTATGAGTACACTGACGTATGTGGAAATCACAACAATATTTTCTAGGTCAACAATAGGACGGTAGTGGCATGCGACGAAAGGTTGAACGAGGTCTGCGCCAGAGTACTGTAAACAGATCATAGTTATTTTTCCACTTTTTATCCTGAAGATGACAATAAATTCTGACGAAACGTCAATATAAACGTTGGAAAACGGTGTAAGTGAACGAACATTTCCGTTCTTAATCAACTCACAATCGCCACTATATCGATGCGTACGCAACGTCATTAATAACAAATAAATAAATGATGATGATGATATTAATCCATACTAAAATAATAATGTATCCACTTCGTTACGTGTAGGGCTACAATTGTCTTGGAAGAAACAAGATTTGAGTAAGAATCTTCTGTCTGTTACGTTTACGACTCTAATAGTGTCTGTTATACCAGGACATCGGAATGCTGTGCAGCGACTTATAAATTATTCTATTAAGACATTTATATAATCGTTACGCTCCTGTAACGAGACTAATTACTTCATTTTACGCTGAGATAGTTAGAAATACTTGTAACACTTATTTTAAAGTCTTTTGCACTATAATTGCCTACTTTGACCACCACGTTGCCAAATGACCCCGGAATCAAGTAATTAACGAGCCGATATTGGACCGTTGTTGGATAGTGATTTGATAATGGTGTAATAATCGAAACTCGATCACCCAAAAGTGAACAATTAATTATCTTCTTGGATTCTGTTGTCCATGACGTGTCCGTTGATTAACTAATTATAAGTATAATACTATTGACTCGGAACAACAAACTTGTTTACCAATAAACAACTTCCATGTCAGTAGTATTATACTTATAATTAATTAATTATCATTATAGTAGTCACGATCTTTATTCAAAAGTCACGATTTAACAATAAACACAAAGATGAGACTTATACGTTGGTACGTATTCTCGGTCCTCTTCTACGGTGTAGAATCTTGGACTTTGATGAAGCCACAGCTAAGAATTTGGAATCTTTCGAAATGTAGCTCTACCTTAGAATACTGGGCATTTCATGGACAGCACATATAACTAATGTTGATGTTCTTAGAACGATGAAGAAAGATAGGGAAGTTATTAACACAGTGAAGATAAGAAAGCTTCAGCATCTGGGACATCTCATAAGAAATGAACAGAGATTTTACTTACTGCAGTCCATACTACAGGGAAAAGAACTCGGAAAGAGAGGAGTTGGGCGACCGAGAATATCATGGCTGAGAAACGTAAGGACCTGGTTCGGCACGAATACAACTGACTTATTCCGTACAGCAGTGCAGAAAGTTAAAATAGAATATATGATATCCAACATCCGAAACGGATAGGAACTATCAGAAGAAGAAGATATTAGTATAAAATGTTTCTAGTAAATAGGACTTTTTTATTTCAAATCTGCATCATTTCTGTTTGTCTCATAGTGACATCGTGTCCGGTTATCTAAAGTACCACATGTTTCAAAAAGTACGTACCATACGTTAACCAAACCTCGGACTAATTGACTTCTTAATGGGGACACTCAAACGTGACATTTATGTCATAAAATCTTCAGTAATCAATGAGCTGAAAGCGACAGCAATGAGCAGTCGAAAGGGTAATACAGAAATAAGTGAATAGTGAAGATTTTTTTGCAACTTCATCTGTCCATATTATTAGCATTGACCACATGGCCAACAGTTCGGGTGCCTGCGACACCTCAAACAACTGTAGAGTTGTCTTCTTTAAAGTGGATTATAAAAACATATATTTCTTTAGAAATACTGTAAAATATCCCTCCAATAACAAACCATTTGCTATACAATTATCACCTTCTTCTATCATCATCAGCCGCGGGTCTACAATCTTTGGTGGGTCTGCGCCTGCTCCAAGAGTCGATTCCATTCTTCCCTATTGCGTGCCGTGGCTTGTTCAGCTTTCTGAGGTCCTCCTCTATCTGGTCTTTGAATCTTCTTTGGGGTCTTCCCCTTTTTCTAATACCCATTGGTTTCTGATCGAAAATATGTTCCGTAGGCTTCCTTCCTCCATTCTCTCTATGTGACCAACCCACCCACCTTAGCCTGTATGTTTTTACTATCCTGACAATGTCCTGCTCTTTATAAAGATGGTATAGTTCACAACTATAGCTCCTGCGCACAATCCGTTTTCTTGTACTCCTTCTAAATATTGTTCTCAGAGTCAGTCTTACACAGCAACCTAGAAGTCTCTCGCTATTTATTGACATTGTCCAGGTTTCTGAAGCATATGTCAGCACTGGCCTGATAAGTGTTTTGTAAATTTTGTATTTCGTGCTTCCGCAGATCGCACGGCTGATAATACTGTTGTTTGTCCTCAGAGAGTGCATTTTTCCGGCGCTCCCATTAATCCTGGTACGTGCAAATTCAACAGCGGAATTATAGCTAGTAGACTTTATAACCTTGTCTAACCTAACATACCCTAACGTAACCAAATCTAAGCAGACCTAATCTACTTCTTCTTCTGATAGTTCCCATCCGTTTCGGATGTTGGACATCATACAAGCTCTTTTAATTTTCTGCACTGTTGTACGGAACAAGTCAGTTGTATTCATGTCAAACCAGGTCCTTAAATTTCTCAGCCACGATATTATCGGTCGCCCAACTCCTCTCTTTCCAAGTACTTTTCCCTGTAGTATGGACTGCAGTAAGTCAAATCTCTGTTCATTTCCCATGAGATTTCCCGAATATTGAAGCTTTCTTATCTTCAATGTTTTAATAACTCCCCTATCTTTCTTCATATTTCTAAGAACTTCAACATTAGTTAAATGTGCTGTTCATAAAACGCTCCGTATCCTACGGTAGAGCTACATTTCGAAAGATTCCAATTACTTAGTAGTGGCTTCAGTCAAAGTCCACGATTCTACACCGTAGAAGAGGACCGAGATTACTAACAGCGTATAAGTCTAATCTTTGTGTTTGTTGTTAAGTCGTGACTTTTGAATAAACTGCTCATTCTCTCCCCCGGATCGCACTGCTGACGTACGGTTAAATGTCATTAAAGAGTACATTTCCTCGGAGCGCTTATTGTTCCTGGTACGTGCACATCCTACAGCCAAATACAATTTTTTCCAAAATTGATTTCAAACATACTACTGGGAACGATCCATAAAATTTGACCGGGGTTCACGTCCAAACTGTGCGATCAATGCGAGCGTCAGCAAAACGTAGCAACTGAACAGAGTGCGCCGAGCACCGAACTTTGGTTTTTGTTTGTATAAAGTCCTCTGAAGGGAACGTAAGAAAAATTGCAACGTTTTTGATGAAATAGGGCCAGGTCATTGGTTGTGCCCTCCCCGGCATTAAATTTTCTACAGAAACCAGTTCTTCTTGTTTCCGGTAAGTTGTATGCAATTTAATTGGCTCTTAACTCAGTACTGAATGGCGCATCGACGACAAGAGAATCACATAAACGACTAAACGACGTTCATTGAATTTATAATCATTACAAGTGTTTAGACATTTTTGGAACACTTGTGTTTCTGTTCACTCAACAATTTACACGGGAATGCAGTATCGTACTGCATACAATTAAGTACCTACGGATGCCAGAACATACTTTAAACAGACCGTATCGGCTTTAATATTACTTCACATCAACCACGGTCGTGTACGTTGTCGTGTTTGTAGCTAACATCGCACTCATTGCTTTGAATATAAATGTAAAACATATTCCCTGACAGTAAAGAGTATACTATGCACCATTTACTGTGTATATCATAACACACTTTTCTCCTTCCATTACATTTATTACAATCTATATACATACAACTCAAAGTCTGAGGGTTTATGTGTACTGAATACAAAAACACACCGTTACACCGATTGCCACCAAATTTTGCACAGGTAACCTTTGACACAAGGCGGAAAACACTGTCTAACTTGGAGTTTAATATTTTTCCCCGTTCGCACGATTTAGGCCCTTTTAATTATGCCTTTTCGTTGACGCGTATAAAGATGTCAACAACACCATGGAGACCAGAATTAATTACCATAGTAACAAGTAAATAAACAAATGATATTTAGCTGCATTTATATTTATAACGGATAAACTGTACCTTTATCCGTTCCTGCAGTACATTTTCGATGTTTTATATAATATGCGATTGTGTCGATATATTACGATGTGGAAACGAAGTGTAGGCCTACTAATTGTAAATTGTCCTATTACTTACTGCAAAGCGAAAATACGTGTTGTTTTCGTTTGTGAGGTTAGGTGACAACACTTTTTGGTTTTTAGTTTACTGCTGAAATAAATAAAAGCCATGGTTGAGGAAAACTTAACGTTTATTGTGTTATACAATGCTTCTAACACAGTAACACTTAAAATAAAGAATTTACCGTTTTTGATTTAAAAAGTACTTGATAAATATCTCCAAAGGCTTTATAAACGGGTACTCTTAAATCTCCAAAGGCTGTTGCACCAACATAATAATTTAGTACAAGTGTTGAAAACAGCTTTGGAGAGAATTTGACTAATGAGTACAAAATTGTTATACGAGCTGACAGAACGCCATATAGACATAGACAATAAAAATTATATTATAATACTTGTTAAAAGTCAAATATTCGCTTGTGAAGCCGCGGGTAACAGCTATTTGAATTTATAATCTTTACAAAAGTGTTTACAAATTTTTCGAACAGTTGTGTTGCTGTTCACTCATCAATTTACATCGGAATGCAGTACGGTACCGGATAAAATTAAGTTCATACGGATGCCAGAACATGGTTCAAACAGACCGTATTGACTTTAATATTACTTCACCTATACCATAAACGTCGTGTACATTGTCGTTTTTGTTGCCAACATCGCATTCATTGCTTTCAATATAAATAAATAACATATTTCCTGACAGTAAAGTGTGTACTACACCCGATTTAGTGTGTGTGTATCAGAACACACTTTTCTCCTTCCATGAAGTTTACCACCATAAAACAGAATTTAGACGTAAACAAATTAAATGTTTCCAGTGAAACGCTATTTTCTTTAAAATGTGTGTAAATCAACATGCTTTGTGTCACTTTCAATAATCTCAAAAATGAGTAAACTCATTTTAAACTCCTTTAAAACGTTTGTAAATCTACATGCACTGTGTCACCTTCAATAATCTCAAAAATGAGTAAGCTCGTTTTAAACTTCTTTAAAACGTTTGTAAATCAACATGCTTTGTGTCACCTTCAATAAGCTCGAAAACGAGTAAGCTCATTTAAACTCATTTAAAACGTTTGTAAATGAGCATGCTTTGTGGCACCTTCAATAAGCTCAACAATGAGTAAGCTCATTTAAAATTCCTTTAAAACGTTTGAAAATCAACATGCTTTGTGTCACCTTCAATAAGCTCGAAAACGAGTAAGCTCATTTTAAATTCATTTAAAACGTTTGTAAATGAGCATGCTTTGTGGCACCTTCAATAAGCTCAACAATGAGTAAGCTCATTTTAAATTCCTTTAAAACGTTTGAAAATCAACATGCTCTGTGTCACCTTCACTAAGGTCAAAAACGAGTGAGCTCATTTGAAACTCTTTTAAAACGTTTGTTACATGCTTTGTGTCACCGTCAGTAAGCTCAATAAATTATCGAGTTACTGTTAGAGTTACTGTTCGTTACACTATCTTGACCGGTAGTTAAGTATTCAGCGGAAACAGTGTCTGACAAAAAACTGTAACAGTAGTAGATGGCTGGGAGAGAAAAGTAGGCTTACTGAGAAAATTATGAATGGAGGACAGAACAGTGGAGGACAGTAGCACCTGAAGAATACAGTAAACGAAAAACCAACACTATATTTAACAGGCCAACACAACAAAAGAGATTAAAATAAAAAAGCAGAGTTGATATAAAATGTGTGATTTAATATGAAAGAAATAGTGAACAGTTTCAAAATGTGTAAAAGATTATCAGTCCGTTCAGTCTTAGTGAGGACAGTACTTCTTGTTTATTTAACAGTGCGAAAACGTTTGTCTGAATAGAATTCGGGACTCATAATTTTAGAATTTCAGTTTTATTTCAAGTAGGTATCGTGATACGAACTATCATTACGTTAATGGCTATGAACGGCTTATGGTCATATAATAAAACTCACATGTCAGTATAAATGCTTGAACCAGTCTTACTCAATAAGGGCGATTTTTTATTCATGTATATATCGATTTTTATAAAATACTATGTGATAAAACGGAGGTCCTAACGGGAAGATTTATTCGCAAGAAAATGCCAGAAACAACCGTCCTAGTGGAGCATTGCAATACAGAAATTAGTTTTGTGTACCTAGTCATCAATTTTTGACTTTTGTAGAATGATTTGCTGGTTTTGTGACTTCCAAGTGTGGTAATGTCCGATTTTATGTGTTAAAAGTATGATTACCTTAAACAAAATGTATTTCTTTATGCAATGATAAATAAAACATAAAACAGGCTAGGACACAACAAAATACATCTGTTCCCATCATGATTCTTATTATATTTTTAAGTGTTTGATGATAACAGTTATAAAACATTTAACATTTCACTTGAACTCCCGTTACACGTCTATTA
This sequence comes from Magicicada septendecula, assembly GCA_034769895.1. Lineage (NCBI taxonomy): Eukaryota > Metazoa > Arthropoda > Insecta > Hemiptera > Cicadidae > Magicicada > Magicicada septendecula. Next base: position 79,566,526 of record CM068368.1, on the reverse strand, counting down.
AAATGTTTGCAAACCTTTACTCGGAAGCAAAAATAAGTTTCGAATTGGACGTTCTTGTACTACGAAAGCAGTAAGTATATGAAAAAAAATCATATTATTTCAGAAATTACAAATTAGCGGAGTTAGAAAATGGGAGTTAGAAATCTTTAGGCAAGACGAAAAATATTGTGATACTGTAAAATTTATTTTTCTCCCTCTCACTTCTCATAGATAAAAGGAACAAATTTCATAATTATGAGTTAGCAACCATGTAGGATTACGTAAATCCATAAACCAAAATTTCACACAGGCAAAAGAAATGAATAGTCCTGTGACACCGGTTTTACTGTATGTTACTGTAACCACAGAACGACATTTCCATCCAGTTTCGTGCTCTCCATCCGCTGTTTTAACGAAAACAAAGCTGCTATGGCCGTAAAGGAATTGTATGAGTTTATGACGAGCAACCGAACGGTACGTTTCATTAGCAAATACATAAATACTTCATAAATCCCAGTGTGCAAAGTTTTGTCGAAAACCTTAAACACGACTAATTTTGAATTTTCTTGCAAATGTTTAACGTTCACAAAATTAAATTTCTACAAAGTTATGGCAGTCCCTGTGCTGTCCTATGGGTGTAAATTATGGACAACAACCGATAAACAAAACAGTAAAATACAGGCCTCAAAAATGGCATTCGTAAGAGGAGTTAAAAGGTGTTCTCAACTTGACCGTATAGAGAATGAGGCAATAAGAGAGGAGTTACAAGTTTTTACCTTTAATGAAAAATTAAAAGATTACAAACAACGGAGAAAATGAACACTTAGAAAGAATGTCAGATTCAAGACTGGCCAAACAATTCTAGAATACAAACCGATAGGACAGAGGTTAGACCCAAGAAGACATGGTTGGAGGATTTTTGAGGTTGGAACAGGCAACACTTCGCCCTATGCCGTTTTGTGAAAAGACGATGATGATGTTTAATGTGTCAAGATAAATGCTGGAGCGAAACTCACGTTTAACTTATTTTGAGACTGACTTCACCTACAACAAAGACAAGGAAATCGAGAATAAGCCAGGGGGAAATTCCAGAACATTTGTGATACCGTAGACACGATATACACGAAAGCAGTGGTAGTTTAAAAAAGGAAGTTCAATGTCTTAAAATCAATGGCAATTAATATAGCGATGGACGGAAGAAAAACCTGGAGGATTAAGCGAAAAGATATCAACAAAACACAATCATTAGAAATTCATTTTTTAATTTATTGAGGGCAAAAAGATGTACAAAGCTACACCAAATTAGAAAGGAGACCATAAGAAGGGAATCAAATAATTAAATAATACGAACGAAAGAATACAAGAAAGTAGGGAAAAATTGAAAGAACACGTCTTACAAACAGGCCCTTCGCGGACACCGAAAATTGCTTGTAGTAATGAGCCACAGGGCAGACGGTGTTTAGGTGGGCCCGGAAAAGACGACGGGTCTCACTGAAAGACGGAACAGGCAATGTTTAAGCAGAGTAGTGTGGACAAAGACGACACTACGACGATAAATGATACGTGTTCCAGTTGAGAACGCATTTACGTTCATTGGCATTTACGTTCGTTGGTAAAGGTAGAAGGTAGATACAATCACTAACTGAGCAGTAGAATGCTGCCGACAGTGCACGCTATGCGCGCGCTCGCTCGCGCGCACACACACACAGCTTGTCTACTGGCGTTTGACATGTTTGGTGTAATTGTTTTCTAAGATAGTTTATCACGGTACGTACATTCAAACAACAACAGCTACAACAATAACACGAATAACGATCGCAGCAGTGACGACGACAACAACAATAACAACAACAGAACCAATGAAAGTAATAATAACAATAATTATTATTATTATTTATTCTCCTTGTCTCTTGGCTATTGATAATGATTATCATACGTTAGAGGAGTCTGTATGACAAACAATTATTCTGACTGCATATTTGAACGTGTACGGACTATTTGGGACTGATTCAGTCCGGATTGACTGATTTTTAAACTATAGTTTATGCATTACTTTAGCATATAGATTTTACTTTTTGCATTTATAATTGTAGCTGAGACGTATTAATTGCCAGGAGTTTGTTTATAAAACCTATTGTTATAATTGTCAGTGGTTTTTACTTCACTAGATTTTAATTTGTGACTCATATTATATTAACTGGCAAGTAGAATAAACCTGTAACATTCTTTTTCGACTTTGTTAATATCATCATCCGGTGGATGAGCAATGACAACGAACCGGGTTTTTTGTATTTTACAGGTCACACGAAATTCTGTCTGGTTTACTTTATCTTTTACACACACATACTGGCAAATCATGATGTAGGGGAAAGCCGGTCCCCTCTAATTTTAATATGGATTTTTATACTTAATTACTCCATACTCGATGGCTAATGCTTAGTGAATATCTTCACCTTGAAATTATGGCTTTTTAAATAGCTGTCGGTAATATAGAGCGTCCCTTGATTATTTATAGACTACTTTGTTTCACATATTCTATTGCATGTCCTACAGATATAGTTATATTATTATAGGTATATTATTATAAATATATTATTATTATTATCTATTTTTTAACATGGTGTCTCTGTTCGTAATGTCAAACGTCAGATGAATGACTAGAAAATCTGGGTAGATGACCAGACAACAACTCTGCGACCAGGCATTGTGACTCGTAAGGATAAATATTCGAATCAATTCGATTGGTATTTAAAAAGTTAACATTTATTAGGAAGAAACTATTTTCAAGTTAATTAACTTTTGTAACTGTATCTTTCTATTTACCTCGGTACTTTAAGAACCTAATACTGAGTGCACTGAAAATACTAAAATAATTAAAGTATTCTTGTAAAAGCCTGCAACACGATTTATTTGGCCTACGTAAGATAAAAACAGTGTGCCCTTGGGGACAGCAGTAATAACTAAACACTAATTAATAATATGGGGGGATCATTGTAAACTTTGGTTTAAATAGCAATAACAAGTACCCAAGAAAAATAATTTGTGATGACACGTAATAGATAAAAACATTAAGTGCTCTAGCACGTATTTGAAGATTTTATAAGAAAATGTTTCAAATTTTGAGGGGGTCTGCCCTCTCAGAATCCGGCTTGAACCGCAACAACTTATACTGTTACAAACTGTGTAATATAAGCCTGTATTGTAAAACTGTAAGTTATGAGTTTTTTGCAGTTTATACAATAATCATGAACATAATTATTTTATCGTACTAACCTTAAATTTTTCGTGTATTACGGCATGTTTTGTAGAAATATTATTTGATTATAATTGTTATATTAGTAGATATATAAAACGGCAAAAATTAAATTGATTTTTACTGTTCTGATGGTGGGGGCGGTAGTTTTATTATCAAAGAATCGAGTAGATTGTACGGTTACAAACAATTTGATAAGGAAACCGTACGTATTAAGAAGATCGTTACTTACTCGGATCGTTTACGGACAACTTGTGCCTGGTCTGGGCGTCGACAGTGGTGCCCGAGTGCCTCTGCAAAGTCACTAGCAACAACATGAGTACGAAAACAAACACTAGACGGAACATTGTGCACGCGTATGGTATCGCGACCGCCAGGTTGCAGCGTCGAGAGAAAACTGAACAGCGGCGAGCTTCCTCCCTCGGTACAACAACTTTCCCTCAACCTCCTTATCTGCTCTCTGCTCTGCTCTGCGTAACCTTGAATACCGGCGTCAAACATACGCACATTACTTATGGGGTCTACGCGCGGACTCCCCGCTACCTACTTACGGTTAACAGTTCGTTTCTGCTTATTCAATTAAGGTAACAAAAAGAAATATGAAAAGGATTTTAATATTTTTTTTTCTCGTAGACTCGTGTGGTCAGAACTTTTTAATATCAATACTTTTCCGATTGAACCACATTTTATTGATGCCTAACATATTAAGCCAAACGTTTCCCATAGCAGGCCATGTGATAAAGCGGAGGAAACGTTTGGTTTTAATAATATCAATAACAGTGGTTTCCATCCGAAAAAGTTTTGTTATTAAAAGGATTTATCTCTTCTTTGTTGTATCTTCTCCGTGAGAACGTCAGCGATTGTAATTGTGTTGACAGCTACTTTGAATAAGGTAATAGATGTTTTCCTTTTGAAGTATCTCATTTCAAAGCTGTAAGCGGTTTCTGAAATGCTTCGGTAAAGCGTTCAAGCTTGTCCACCGTGAAGTACTGTTGAAATCACATGACGTCTTAGGACTCATAACATACAAACACCAAGTTTTGTTATGTTTCATGTCGTATAGTACTTTTTTTATGATCTTATGTCTTATGAACGATGATTTTCGTTTAAAGTTTAAAACGATTGTGTTGTAAGAGATTTACTTTAAAGAATCAAATGATAAAAATGCGTGAAATTTTTAATGTCCAGACGACGATGATGTAGAGACTAGTATTAAAAGAGAGAGAGAGAGAGAGAGAGAGAGAGAGAGAGAGAGAGATTGGCAATTATGAGTTTGTGTAATGGATTATAGTAAAATATTATAGTCTAGATTACTAGATACTAATATTATACTAGAGTACTGATATTATAGTCAAAAGAGGACAGAATATTAAACTGTTAAAAGTATTGTTTACGAAGAAAAGAAGAGATAACATCCGATCCTTGGAATGTTTTATACCGATTCAAAATTAGATTATACGAAAAGATACCTTCAGTTTATTCGCGAGGACCAAACAAGGACTATGTTATGGCGAGGGTTTATGCTTTGTTTGTAGTTCTGTATGCGATTCTGTATCCTGCTTTTTTAAAATTTCCGGCTATCTTTTTAGTGTGGTCCTTGATATATGTTAGTGTTATGAATTTGTTGTTTTCTATCTTTGTTTGCTGTTTGTTTTGTGATTATTTTTAACAATTTGTGCTATCAGTCAATAGTATTCTGTATAGTTAATACATAAAAATAATTAACGGATACACATCGAAATGTTATTATGTACAATTCTGACAACATAAATTTGGGGATGGACAGGATATTTGGTTAGGCGAGAAGATGGGAAGGATGAATATGATCGCAAGGACTGCTAAGCTGGAAACCAAGAAAGTTAAATAAAAAGTTTACCAAAATGGGAGACTCTCGTATTTAAAGTAAACCGAAAGAGATTTGCTTTTGCCTGGCAATCTACCAATATTTCAAAAATATATACGAGAGAGATGTACAGCAATCTCTGTCGTACGAGCCAGATTTAAGATCAAAATTGTACAAAAATACTCTTAACCGAGTAAATTCGTTCATACCTTCTGTAGACTACCTGTGAAGATTTATTTTTTTATTTAATTTGAGTAGCAATTTGATTTAATTATAATTTTATTAAATAAAAAGATCACCGTATACGAATGGAATTAATCGAATTTTATGCATATTTTTATAAACTGTCGAAAAAATAAATTAAGCAGAATAATTTAAGATTATGTAAAAAAAACTCGTTATTCAAACAGAGGAATTTGAGATTTTAATTTTTGGGGGAATTATTTTACATTAAAATAACCGATGCGACAATTACTGATTACTGAGTCACATGGTTAAGTGGTCTCAGGAAAGTGTGTGCCGGCAGTAATAACGAGAGAACGGTAACAGGCAACATCTCGAAATAGCAATTAATGCCTCATTCGGCTATTAAGATAAGCGCACAAGTAGATTCCGCAACCGGATCCGCACACAGAGAAAGCGGTTCTTGCAAGAGTTAAGCGTTTTTGCAACCGAGTCCGTAGAATGTAAAGATTATTGATTTTTTTCCTGCACACGAATTGCCCAGTTATTTATTCGAGCGCAGAGAAGTCCAATTAATGAGTTGATAATGAATTAAAAAGTAAACACGGGTTAATTATTTTTAATGAATTACGCACTGCGTATGTATTTTCTATTGGAGACGTTTGTATGGCACGGAAGGGAAGGTATTAATTTTTTAAACCGTTCCTTTAAATACTGTAATTGAATACGCGCATGCGCGCCCACATATGCATTTATGTGTTTAAATATTGCAATAATACTATTATGTTTGCGTGTTTATATGGAATTTTTATTTTCTGTTTAATGTTACGAGTGTAGAGGTTCTGCCATCAAGCCACCGTTTACCCATAATGGGTAAAAGTCAAGTACCAATGAATGTCATGTTTGACTTTAAAAATGGAATCACAATGCTTTAACCAAACGACAGTGCCGTCAGGTAAATTGTTACATAACGATTTCAATTATTTAGGAATTAGACGTTACGTTTATGGCTAATATCACTGTTGGTTAAAGATAAAATTAATATGTAAACGGTGGTAAAGACATACAATTTGTAGTACCTACATCATCATAATAATCTTCACTGCCTGTTCCGCCTTCAAAGATCCTCCAGCCATCTCTTCCTGGGTCTACTCAGACACGTGAGGCCTATACGTTTGTATTTCCAGATTTGTTTGGCCAGTCTGGAATATGACATTCTTTCTAAGTGTTCTTTCCACTGTTGTTTTAATCTTTTAATTTTTCATTGAAGTTGAAAACTTGTAACTCTTCTCCTGTGGCCTGATTCTTTATACGGTCGAGTTTAGAACACGTTTTGACTCCTCCCAAGAACGCCATTTCCGAGCCCTGTATTCTACTGCCTTATACTTGATTTTTGCTCATACTTCACACTCAGTACAGGGACAGCCATAGCTCTGTATAATTTTAATTTTGTATCTCAAAGTGCCTTGTTTCTGAAAATACATTTGACTCTCCCAAAAATCGACTGGAACTTACTAAATTAACGACAATATCATAATTTCTGTCATAGCCAATATAATTTCCCACGTGTTATAGAATTTGATCACTAATCATTGTTTTTGTTCTTATTGGTTCCTTGGCTCGAAGTGCCATTGCCTTTGTTTTTATAGTGGAGATTTTCATATTGTATTGTTTGCAAATCTTATGAAATATAAAAATAGATTTTATTGAGTACCTATATAAAGAACTAATACACTATAAAAAAACAGAATAAAACATTTATAACTTATTCAAAATTAAAAAGATTGTGACTTTATTAAATTACTGAAAACCATACGGAATTGAAATTATTTGACATTTATCCTTAATTCTCAATTTTTGTATAAAAATATATTCGCGAAACTTGTTGACACTTGCAGCTATGTACTGTCATGAATAACTGTGTCTTATGCCAAAGAACAGTATGAATATTTAAATAATATTTTTAAGCTTGAATACTTTGCTATTTAATTCTCTACTATAAAATGATAAAAATAACTGTATCCAATAGCACGACGAAAAGTAATGGATTGAGGCAAATAAAAAGTTAAATTTAAAGTTAAATAAAAATTTGATTTAATAAATTAATTACTTATATATATATATATATATCAGATACTTATTATCTGATATATATATATATCAGATTTAGCTGGAAAAGGAGTTATAATACTACCATTCGAGAATAAATTTTAAAAAAGGTGTTTATAATATACGTTGATAGACAGGCGTGTTGTGATGTTCTAACCAGGGCTTGATTTCAGGGGGAAAGCGCCGGAACGGCGTTCCGGAACTTCTTGGATCAAAAATGAACTGCCGAAAAAAATATGTGAAAAGAAAAAGCTAATTATACAAAAATTTACTTTCACTTTTTAAATTATGCCCCTCATCAGCCCCGTTACAAAACTAAACATTTGTCAAAATCAAACACCAGCACTAATCTTTATCTTAACTACTATCGTTCAAAAAATGTCCCAATAACCTATGGGAAAAATGAAACAAAAAAACTTGCTTCAAAATTAAAACTACATATAAGGTAACTGATTGGGAGCTTCCGAGAATATGTGAATTCCAGAATTTTTCCGGAGAGTCTTTCTACCTTGAAATATGCTACTGAATGTGAGAGGACTGATTTCTGGCCATAATACAGCATTTGATTGATACACAGAGTAAGGAAAGCTCAAGAAACAAACAATATAACGTCATCAATAGATGATGAAACTATGGAAACTTTTTTAAAACGTCCGAACCACCGAAACCATCACTTAGAGTTTGATTGAGGCTCCGGGATGACGCCATCATGAGTGATATGTTTTCGATTGTCGTGCGGCACACCTGACGATGAAGCTCTTTAGAAATGTCATTAAACTTTATTACCTTTTCAGATACAAGTTTATACGTATGTTACATATTTTATAAGGCTTTAAAAATGTAGAACTCCTTTGTAATAACCTGATGTAAACTTATACGCTAACATAAAACATAAGTACATTTGTGTCTGTACAGCTTTTTATTTGATGCGTTCCGCCACCTATAATATTAGAAATCAACCACTATAATATTACAAACCGACAACAATAAGAGACAAGTCACATTATTTAGGCTACACATAAAAAATTGTAAGGTATCTTTTGTTTCTTTATTAATGAATAACATCAATTGGTTTGTAAGTTCGTTACCAAAAAAACTTGTCCAATTTACAATGAAATCTCTTCTCAATGTTAAGTACGAGTAAACGGGCTCTGCTCCTTTCTCAGTCACACTGTGTCAGTAAAAACATAGAACACATTACAAAAAGTATTATTGAGCATAACACAAATACCGCGTATGACCGTGTTTTGTGACGTTGATGGATTAATGTTTACAAATAAAACTCGTCTTGTAAGCTACACACAGAATCGATCGTTTTTTAATCAGCTGAATCAGGTTATTTAGCCGGCTACTGAATACTTTTAAACGGAACTGCTACACGTTGTTTCACAACGTCGTATAAGAGAAGGAAACGTCCATTAGACGTATTCAAGCCCAATGTCATTTGCAAGTTCGGTTGTCATTTGCATAAACCTTTTTCGTAAAGTGTTATGTTGATTTTAAATTTTCAATTTAAGTGAAAAAAAGGTTAATTTTTCCAGTAACGTTACTGTAAAACTTCCTGAAATTCCTGGAAGACTCTAAAACTTACTGGAATTTCCTGCTTTTATGTTAAAGATAAATAATAGTATCTTGAAGTCTTCTTCTTCTGCACTACAAGGATTAGGCATTTGGCTGTTCCGTCCTCAGAAACTTACGACCACCTATATTTCGTGGTCTTCCTATATCTCTTTTTCCTCTTGGGTTGTAGTTAAGTATTTTTTTTTGGGTATTCTCCCATTTCCCAATCTATTTACGTGGTGTTTCCATCTTTCTTTATGTTCAGTTATTTTCTCATTTATTGCATATAGGCTACATTTAGTTCATTTCGCACGTCTTCATTTCTTAATAAATCTCTTCTTGTGCAGCCTTTGACCCATCTCAAAAATCTCATTTCTGCTGCCTGTATTTTGGTGTCTCCTTTTTTGGTATTTATCCAACTTTCACTCCCATACATAAGTACAGGTACAGCCATCGTTTTATAAAATTTTATCCTTGTGTCTTTTCGTGTTTTGTTATTTAATGTTCTGTTTATTGTGCTACATATTGCCTGGAACTTATTTATTTTATTTTTCATGTCATTGTTATAATTGTAGCTTGTGTCGCAGCCCAAGTATGTAAAATTTGATACTTGTTCGATTGGCTTATTGTTGCCAATTACTTTCGACCTAACGGGATACTTGCCTTGGAAAGCCATAACTTTCGTCTTATGCAAGGAAATTTTAAAATTATATTCTAGACATAGTTGATTCAGTCGGTGCACTGCCAGTTGTAATTTATCTTCACTCTCTGGTATTATTATTTTATCGTCAGCAAATAGTAACATATTCAGGTAAGTATGTCGGTCTAGCTGGACTCCAGGATACTCCTTTGATTGCCATTTTTTAAGAACATCGTCAATATATATATTGAAAAGAGTGGGAGACAAGCTACATCCCTGCCTCACTCCTTGAAGTAAAAAATAAAACTTTGTTATCTTATTATAAGTACATTCCTTATGTTTTCAAACTAATACTTTTTGTATGACTCTGAATAGTATACTGTTTGGCATAATAAAGACTTTGTCGTTGTAAAATATTGTGTTTTTATATCATTATCATAAATAAATTATTTTATTTGAAATTAGCTAATTGTGTGGTTTTGATTCTTCCATATCATATTCTTAGCAGGTCAATTATAAACTTAGTCTACTGTTTGTAATGTAACTAAAATTTCGTTAAGTAGAAAAGAATTTAAGGATTCAAAGGAATGTGAAAAGTCTTCATTTTGGAGGGGGGATAGGTAGGTGGGGGCCCATAAAATTACTAATAGCAGTTACGGCATGTATGTAACACGGTCATAAATAATTACGCAACTCATTCTCTTGTAATTTAATGAATTTTAAAGTGTTTTAATGGTTACGATTTTATAACTTTATATCACCTGTCGTAACCTCACGCGTCGTGGTGTCGTAAAATATCTGTTGCAAGATTATTTCTGTTTTTCTGTGTAAAGGTCATGTGGACGTTAAACATTTTTGGGGTGACTAAATTGTTAACATTTTAAGTAAAATCGTATAAGTGGAATTTGAATTTTTAAATTTATTGTTCAACTTTTTTGTATGAAAAGATTTTACTTTTATTCTTAGATTAGTTTTAATCAACTGATAACAGATTAAAGCAAGGGCAAAACAACTAAAATTTTGTTATTAACCATGTTTAGGACACCAGGCAAGGTGGGGTTGGCTCCTAAATTTTTCAAAAGTAGCGGACGTTATCTGGCTAAGGATGTTTAAATGTTTGTGTTATAAATCTGATAGAACGAGGCAATCTAAAGGGAACAGTCGAAACAACACAGATGTAATCGTATGTAAGAGACTGTGTACTCTTCAGTCTATATACGACAACTTTAAATATAAAGTATTTTTATGTAAAATATTAAATCTTTCCCATGACTCTCAACCAGGGCCGGCATTTCAAATATGTCGCCCCTAGGCACAATTTTTATGGCCGCCCCTCCAAAAACGAAATTTCTTTAGAGATCGTTCCTCCGTTTTAGACAAGAACGATAACAGCTTAACGTTCTCGTCCCTTGCAGTGTCACTAGCTCTTAATGAACTTATGAATCTATTTAGTTTTAATGTAAACAAAATTGAAAACAATAATAATATTACTGACACTAAATTAAAGTAATCTTTTTACAGAGAGGCGAGACGCAACCGTGCCTGTATAGACTTGTCGTCTGTCACTCAGGTTCGGGATCGCACACAAATTATTCGTGCTCGCTGATTAGAACAGGCAGTAACTTTATCTAACTGACCTGAAAACGCAAAAACTAAATATCTACTCTAGTTATTATGTCTTACAATATATTAAATAATAAATCCCTAGAAATTTTAAGTCCCTAAAGGAAATAATTCAAGAGAATGGTTTACAAAAATCTGCTATAGAAGAAAGGATTCATAAAATGGATAGAGCATATGGTATAACTAAAGATATTTACAATAAAAAGTGTATATCTAAAAATGCGAAAATAAGGCATTACAGTAGGCCTACAGTAGTGAAGCCAGAATGCCTATATGCAAGCGAATGTCTAGCATTGAATTATAATTTAGACAAACTAGAAATATTGGAAAGGCGAATTATTAGGAAAATATTAGGCCCACAGAAAACTTCAGAAGGTTGAAAATTAAAAAGTAATGATGAAATATATCAAAGTATAAAAACTATAACAGAAACAGTGAGAAAAAGAAGACTAGTATTTTTTGGAAATTTATATAGAATAGACGACAATAGATTAACAAAACAGATCTTCTGTGGAGAAAGAAGTCAACATCAAGTTGGCTTAAGGAGTCAAAAAGGATTTAGAAAAAAGTAATATAAACGCAGAAGAAGCAATTGAAAGAGGCGTTTTTCGGGCAAACGTGTTAAAAATGGAAGGAGTCCAGGGTAGGAGAGAGAAAAACGCAGGTTCAAAGTGGACTGAAGACAGGAAGAAGAGACGAAATGAAAAGAAAATAACAAGGAATAAAGAATTGAAGTTGGCATGTGGTCCTTAGATGGCCGATACAAATAGAAAAAAAGGCCTTTACTTTAGTACTATAAACCGTTTATATCATGTGAGCTATTTTTTAAAATTTTGTTAAAATATTTTCAAAAATATTTTTTCTTTGTTCCCCCCCCCCCAAGAGGTGCCGCCCCTGCTCATAAAAACGCATTTTTGAGGTACATCAAAAGCAGGCTTAGACACTATCAAGGTCTCCATAGAAACATGTCGACAATAGACCAGGCAATGATTATTAAATTATTATTTGTACTATGGCGTATGGACAGGTTTTCCTAAACTGTTCTTCTTCTGTAACCGATACGGGCTTGTGATGGTAAGCACGTGCAATCACTTTTTTAGTAAAACTGCTATAACACCTTAATGATTTTGTAGTTATCGTAGTCCTTCAGCCTTTCGACTGGTTTGTACCCTCCCCGCATATACCCGTGGTGCGTGTGGTACTGAGTCTCTCACAGGTATATGGGACCTACAGTTTAACGCCGGATCCGAACGGCATAGTTGGGGAAGGTTTATACTAAGCAGGATACCTCTCGCTGGTTTGCCATTGCCTTGCGAGGGGGAACGGTCGTATCTAAATCAGATGGCCCCCGGCGGGAATTGAACCCGCGCCGACAGCGTAGCAGCGCCACACGCTAGCCACTACGCCACGACCGCTTTGTAGTTATATATTGTAAATTTTAAAATGTTGTATTTAGGCTTTATATATATATATATATTTTCTAATCATCATCATCATCATCATCATAATAACTCCAAGGAGTAGGCCTAGACCTGTTCCGGAACCCGTCTCATCCCCAAACTACCGACATCTCTCTTCCCAGTAGGGTGATAACCCAAGGCAGCCATAGGTAGCCGGATATCAGGCATGCTGTTCAAGTGTTCACACCATCTCCTTCTGTGCTCTTTAATCTTCTCGTGCAACTATACAATGTTTAATTCACGTGTAATATCTTCGTTCCTTTTCCGACCCAGGAGAGAATAACGTTGCGTCCCTCTTAGAAATTTCATTTCACGTGCCTGAATCCTCTATACGTCACTTTTAACACGAGTCCCTGTCTCACTGGCATACAGGAATGTGTGGACAGACACAGTTTTTAAATTTCATTCGGTTATCCTTTCGTGTTTTATTTTTCAGGTACCTATGAATCGTTCCACAGATGCGTCTATATTTTACGACGGTCTAGTGATCGTCGTATGGTACAGTGGAAAACAAAATACAAGACACCAATGAAGTCACTAATAACCAGCGTTAATTATCACAAGTACAGTTTATAATCAACACGTTATTCAACCAGATTTATACTCGTACAATAATTCAAATTAATATGTCCACACGCAATGATAATGTCAACTAATTGAGTCCCGCACAATTGTAAAACACATAACACTTCGCCACAATACTTCGAACCTCAATGGAATAAATCACCACTCAAACTAAACTGACCGTCGCTGAATGCCTATATTTGTACCCCGCTGAAATTCCAGAATAATCGATAATACGCGTCAACTCTACACTAGAGCGTAATTGCTTGCGGTCTCGAGACAATGCGCTCAGCCGGCGGAGTCTGGAACAAACGCCTGTTATGAATCACGTACGCACACAACGTTACAGCTGGTTCCACAAGAATAGCCGAGAAACATGTAGATTGTTCTGTAATGTTATAAGAATATTTCGTTAGCTTACTATACCAATCAGTTCCATATGAGGTATCACAACCTAGGTAATTAAAATGACTAACCTGATAGAAAATCTGATTATTCACGACTATCTTAGTTCTCCTTGGACATCTGCCCTTCCGTGTTTTACTTTTTCTTTATAGCGGAAAACCAGAAATAAACCTTCGAAATCTGAAATTTGTAGTTAAAGGTCGAGTACTGAAAATACAGTCGAGATATAGAAGACGATTAATGAGGCGGCTACTGGCAAGTGAAACGTAAAGATTCGTTTGAAAGTAACCGTGGATAAGACAAATGCAATGTTCAATGAGATTGTAACAGCCGATGAGCAGAAAATTAATTGCAAGCGTCGGACAGCTGTGAGTGATGTGAAATATTTGGATGAAGCCAAAACAATGGAAGTGGGCGATTGTTAAAATATTTGCTGATGCAACGTAGCCAAAATGTCAAAACAGCGAATCTTTTAAATTACTCTCGTGTATGAACAATAGGTCAGTAAAAGTAATTATATTCTCACCCGCGGTCGGTGTCCATTATGTTATTAAAGTCTTCTTCCGGTATGGGCAACGTCGACAATGTCTTGTATGACAATGTTTCACTCATATTGCAATGAGTATCCTCAGGTCTATGTGACCGAATATAGACCTGAGGATACTCATTGTACTTTGAGTGAAATGTGACATTTTTGACGACGTCCATACCGGAAAAGACTTTAAAAACATAAAGTACCTACAAGTAATTGTTTGGTTAAATGTACGGTGTTAAATGAAAAAATTAAATGTGATTAAATTTAAGACAAATATGTGGGGACCTACCGATATCTCGTGTATACTTGTGTATCTATATCAAATACACTGCATCACACGGAGCCTTGTAAATCTATTCAGCCTGATCAACAACTATATCACAACGAATAATTAAGACTCAGCAAAAATATTGGGATATGTTCAAATGAGGAAAAACAAAATATGTATTGCTACGACGGTCTCACGGATCGTCGTATTGTACAGTGGAAACAAAATACAGACACCAGTGAAGTTACTAATTACGAGCTTTAATTAGCCACAAATAACAATTTGAAATCAACAAGGCACTGTCATACAGTAATTTAAGTAAAATTTGTCCACACGCCATAATAATGTCAACTATTTGAGTTCCGGATTAATTATAATATAATAATCACTTTCAACTGCTCCGCAACAACCACTTGATCCGTACTCTACACTATCACCAGGTGCAACTAACGAACTAAACCGATCGTAGACCCTTATATATACCCCGGAGAAATTCCAGAATGATTTCCCATTCTTTTGGCGGGGTGCCGGCATAATTTGCGTAGTTAAGAAAGCTCGAACCACTTCCTAGACTTTTTTTATTGAATCCTGCAAGTAAGATATTTTTAACGTGCGCGGGTTACTGGCCCTATCCGCATAACCTCCAGCGGCTATATCTACATCGAGTCAAGCAGCGGAGATGAAGTTTATGAGGAGCATTCTGGGTTGTACCATTCTCGATAGAAAGAAGACTGTGGATATAAGGACGGAACTGGGGGGGGGGACCAATTATTGGAGCAACAAAAGAAGGTGGTGTGAACATCTGGAAAGAATGGCGGATGACAGGATTCCAGTGCTAGCAATGGAATATAGACCGGTGGGGAAGAGAGATATAGGACGGCCGAGAGCGAAGTGGGTCCCGGAACAGGTTCAGGATGAACCTAATCCTTGAGGTTGCTGATGATAATGATGATGATGAAGAATGCTCGAACAGTCTAGAGTGCTACGTGAGTGGACGGCCTTGACACATATGCCGCACGCTGAGCTAGTCGAGAAACGTGTAGAACGACACTCGACTTTTCGAGAGCGTTACGTAATTGTCGTAACAATATACTGGTAAATAATAATAGTCTAAACAAAGACAAAAAGTAATAAATTGAGTAATACCATCGTTTATTTGATAACTGAACTCTACACTGTTTAAGAACTTATGATGTGTAGGTCCTGTTTATTCTTCTTGTCTCTTTCCTTGCATCCTCTTATCTGCTTTTTATGTTTCCCTTTATCCGGTTTCTTTATCTTTATCGTGCTCTTAATTTTGATGCTTTTAATGTTTATTATCTTTACCTTCTTTTAGTCACTGATCCCAAGATTGACGTCCGGTCACGTTGTATTGTGTACCGATACAAAGCAGTGGAGGTTAATACTCGGTGTCGTTGCTGTCCGTTATGTGTTTACGGATGCCTAATGTGGGTTAATTACGATCTAAATCCTTATAAATTTCAATGCTTATAAATCTGTTCAACCTGATCACCAAATACAGCAGTACGAGATATTGAAACTCAACAAAAACATTGGGTGTGTTCATAAATTTGTAAGAGCTGTAAATATGAGAAAGCATAACATGTGTACTGATAAATAATAATAGCCTAATAAAGACAAAAGCAAGAAAACGGGTAATACCATTGTGTGATAATAATTAAACTGTACGCCATTTATGAGCAGATGGTACTGCTCTTAAGAGCACAATTGTTGCAGATGGCACTGTTCTGGAGCAGGGCAGTAATTTTGGATGTCTGGGATGTAAGGTATCTTATGTTACAAACAGTGATATGGCGAAGAATCTCCACAAGTTCAGAGAACTACAGTATCAACGAGGAACGAAACACGCCTGAAGGTGATGGCCCTCCCCATACTGTTCTATGGGTTAGAGCAGGAGTCTCCAGACCTTTTCACTTGAGGGCCGAATTAAAAACTTTTTAACAACACACACACACACACACACACACACACACACACACACACACACACACACACACACACACACACACACACACACACACACACACACACACACACACACACACACACACACACACACACACACACACACACACACACACACACACACACACACACACACACACACACACACACACACACACACACACACACACACGCACGCACGCACGCACGCACGCACGCACGCACGCACGCACGCACGCACGCACGCACGCACGCACGCACGCACGCACGCACGCACGCACGCACGCACACACACACACACACACACACACACACACACACACACACACACACACACACACGCACACACACACACACACACACGCACGCACGCACACACACACACACACACACACAGTAAACTTATTTTTTTAATGACGTCAATAAAATAGGGATTTAAATAAAAATTTACAGGCATTGCACAAATGCAATGCACAGAGATGGGCATTGAAAATGCTTAAATAAATCTAATATATATATATATATTTATAATTAAATCATTTTCTGCTACAGTTCGTTTCTTGATATATATAAAGTATTTAAAATTTATAATTATATTATCTCAAGATGTTCTTTTCCTTATTTGGTACATGTTTCGAGAGTTCCTGTTCTCGAGGCTGAAGATGAGAGAACAGGAACTCTCGAAACATGTTCCAAATAAGGAAAAGAACATCTTGAGATAATATAATTATAAATTTTAAATATTTATAATTATAAATATAATATATATGTATATTCACTTCCTCCTGATCCATCGCTTCGTAATAAATTCTTGTCTGATGTACTACCTTACGATAAATTTAAGGGGATATGGCACTGAAACTCACCAAAAAATTCAAAATTTTCTACGTTATTGACAACAAAGAAGTAGTTTCTATGGAAACTCACCGGTTCCCATTTTCGATCACGCACCAGTGACCGGCCGCAAATGTGCGACACGTCCTTATAAACATTTTCAGTGTTAAAATTAAGCATACTTGTCCAAAGAAAACAAATTCATTTATTCAAAATAAATGAATAAAAATATATTTATACAAAGATATTTCTTACGTATTATTTTTTGGCTTTCTTATGTACGTATGTGGTGTGTGGAGTTGCTTCTGACATATAATGTCTGTCCATTTCGGGTCAAATTTTGATGCTCCTATCACTAGAATGGATTTCAAGTGTTCGTCTGACAAGTTAGCCCTACACTTTCATTTTATACTTATTTTTTGGTTAGTTATTTAGTAAAATGTTATTATATTTGAAGTATTTTGACGATCTATTTAAAAACTGCACACAGCATCGGCCGGGTTCCCGCGGGCCGGATCCGGCCAGCGGGCCGTAGTTTGGAGACCCCTGGGTTAGAGAATTGGACTTTAACGAAGTCCCAGGCTAATCGTATTCAAGCGGCCGAAATGAGATTTCTCAGGTAAGTGGCAGGATATACTATTCAAGATCGCAAAGAAATGTCAGTGTACGGCAAGAGGTGAATAATATGGGTATACTTGATAGAATTGCCCAGTGTCAGCTATAATATTTGGAACATCTTAACCGAATGGGTGACTGACGCATGCCCAAACAACTATGGAATTATAACTCTAAAGAACGAAGAGGTGTGGGTAGTACGAAGAAGCGTTGGAGTGACCAGCCAATATGGCATGCATTGTTCTCTCTTTGGATCTGTTGTTATTAGTAGTAGTGGATCTCTATGGGTCCCAACTAATTATCTATAAACTAAAGAGTAACAGGTTAATAATGGTGAATAATTTTATATTTATTTCTTCTTTTTTTACCTGTAGCTAGTATTGACACTGTCACAATGTATAAGACATTAGGGACAAGGATATTCGATAACATCCAAAAATTGTGTCACAGTTGTGCGAGATATGATTACAAGAACCTCGTATCATAATAAAACACGAGTATTAGCCACCCAATATACCATCCGGATGGGCTGTTAAGATGGAGACAAAAAGCTTATTATGAGAATTTCAGATAGGCTACGAAACATTTACTCTCCTCTACATTCCAGGATTTGCATAATCAAACGATCTTTTACGTTTACTTTCTACAATAATTCTCCCCTTTTAGGTTATATTTTAAAAGTTTTAGTCGTCTAATCCCTTCTACTGAGCTTGTTAAAGAAGAAGAAGAAGAAGAAGAAGAAGAAGAAGAAGAAGAAGAAGAAGAAGAAGAGAAGATGGTGTTGATGATGATGATGATGACCATTTACAAGCTTACTGTCTTTTGCCTTGTCTATTCTTCTTGTATTCTTTCTTGCCTCTTCTTTTTTCTTTCTGTTTGTCCTTTATTATCCAGTTTATCTGTTTTCCTGGACTTTCTTTGCTTGCTCTGAATACTAATTATTTCTATCTACTCTCGGTCATTGTGGCCAAAATTGATGCTCAGTCACGTTGTATTGTGTACCGTTAAAAAGCAATCAAACAAGTAGCAGTAGTTGACACTTGATGTTGTCGTCGTCCGTTGTGTGGGCTACGTAATGTGTGTGTATGTGTGTGTGTGTGTGTACATTAGTTTCACTCCAAAAGATGATGACTAAGGAGAGAAAGTGTTTCCTATGACAACGCAAAGATATTACGTGCCAATAAATTCACTGTAATGTTTTCCAGTAATTTTTTTATAACACTGTCTTTAGAAAGTAGGTACAATTTGCCTCCAGTGCTCTTTATCCGCGTTTATCTCTTTGACGCTCCACGAAAAGTAGATTCCCTGTTGAAGCAAAATAATATTTCATAAATGCTTTAGATTTTTTCTAATGCATACTTTTTTTTTCCAATTTTCTACTTCAAATTTGAGCAATCTGGGTAGTTGGACACCTGGTTAATCGACGTCCTACTGTAGTTACGACATGGCAACTTAAAATAAAAAGGTTGCGTATTGAGTTGTCACAAATACAAGTTAAATTTTGTAAAAAAATGTAACTCTTATTCTGTAAATGATTAATTAATTTTCGACTTCAGTAAGTACTATTGATTCAATAGAATTAGCGAAATCTTTCGTTTTCTAGCGTTACTTCTTCATCTTTATTTTATAGAATTGTCGACGTGATGCGCCAAGCAGCTGAATATCGAGCTTGTGCAATATTGCTTCTTCAAAAAATATAAAGTGCAGAGTGCCTACTGACTTCGGTATGTGATGGAGAATGATGTTCCAGAACTTGTAATTTTACTTGCAGTACCGTGTATTGATGTTAACCTTTTTAATTATTATACCTAACTTCAAAACACATCCTGCTGACATCATACCAATCCACTACACATCATTGGTCCTAGTGTAAAACTACTGCTTTAAATCATATTTCTTATAGTTCTATACAATCCCATAAAAATATGTGTCGATCAGTTCTCTTCCGAATAATTGTAACCATGCCATCCATTGGACAAAGATTTTAATTGTTTTCAATTAATATTGTTTTTAAGATTGCATTTATACATTTTTATGTAGACATTGGATTAATTGGCAGTTTGGGAGGTGCGTGCACGCTATTGAATTTTAGAGACCTTGAGTGCGGATTATGAATTCATTTTTCCACTGAAATTGCACTTCAGCTTATTAGAGCCTCTTATTTAGACACCTTGTATTAGTACAGGTGGTAAAAAAAAAAAAATTACACATATTAAAGAATTGCTTTTAATTAAGTATAACAGATGCACTGTAGTTTCTTGTACTTTATTGTAGGTCTACACATGCCCGGGCAGTAACAGTAACCTCCATGTCTTCCCTCAGGCGTACTGAGGAGGTAGGTGAGAATACTTGAATTGTATAAGGTGTGAAACAATTGTATCTGGTATGTATTAGAATATAGGTAGAGTGGGATATGCGCATCACTTTGCTAGTTGCAGTAACTAGAACTTGAGGAAAGAAGCTCCAGAAAATATCGAATTGTCATAAGTGAAGGATTAGTATAACATCTTACAGTTTCACCAGTCTGAAATTTGTCTAACGATTATGAATGAGTACTGAACTTCATCCAACTGGCCATGCAATGTCCTAGCTACTCCGTCCTTTTTCTTTCTTATTTGTAAAGGATGTAATTAAATTGTAAATTGAGATTTTAACTTTAGCTAATAAAAATAGTCTACGTCCGATAAGTAGTTTATTCCGACTCGGGTTAAAAAAACAATGTTTACTTATTTGGGAAGTTCCACATACTCCGTTACTACGGTCGACAATGCTATCCACTGTAAAAGCGAGTAAAGATTTATGTTGTTGGATTTATTTTTCAGTTCTTTTTGTTTTACATAACTTTATGTATTGTATTTGTTTTTTGAAGCTTATTCAAATGCTAAACAGTTACACACCGGTAAAGTACAAAAGTACATTTTGGACAAGCAACTGTAGGACTTCTTTGCTGGCATGATTCTCTAGTTGACCGTGGACACGTCACCCTGACATTCACCGGCAGTTGACAAACAACGACAGAAACAGAAATGCCAAGCCTCGTGACATTGACACTCTGTTTTGTATCAGTCACAACGGCGCGTATGTTAACGCAATTAAGTGACTGTTTTAATACCCAGGAAGAGTCAAATAAACGTTTGTACCAAAATCGTAATTGATGCGTACCTGTCACGACTGTGGTAATTATGCCGTGAAAGTGTTTTCTGTAATTTGATATAATTTTAGTAGTAATTTCGTATCGCTTTAACCTTAACTTTTTCCTTGGCAGCAGTGAGTGGCAAAATAATCCTTAAGGAGGTTGTTCAGATAGATTTGCACAGTTCACTAAGAATAGTCTTACTCAGAATTTTTTATTACAACTATCCAGTTCTATCTATTCAGTATTGTACATTATTTAGTACAATGCGGGCATTGAATTACTCCACTGTTGCTCAACTATGCTATCGACCGGTAGATCAACATAATATTCCAGGTTCGTTTTTATTTATATTGTATACATCGCGCACTTGGTATAAGTTGGCTGCATTCTGCGATTCAATAGTGCCATTAACCTCTTACTTCCCAGCGGGTCAAATTTGACCCATACAATTGTATATTTTCCCTCTTCTTTATTTGGCTATATATTTCTGTTAAACCCCAATGGGCTACATTTGGAAGAGTTTCTTTACAATGTTCAAGCATCTGTTGCGTTCTTGTGGCTGCATGGTAAACTATACAGTAGAACAGCTGATATTGCATCAGACAAGATAAATTACACAGCTGATATAACCTACAAGTTTGGTTCCTCATTACACATAGTTGGAGGTAACTGTTGACTTCCAATAAATCATGGTGGTATCTTACATTACTTTAGAATAATACTGTATAAATGAATGCATGAAATTACTGTTTACTATATGGCAGCAGCAAAAAATGTGTATGGGCTAAATTTGACCCAGTGGGCAACTAAAGGAAAACATAGTTGTGTCAAATATGACCCAGCGGGTAATGAGAGAAGTAATATATATATTTTTATAGCAAAGTTAGTTTTGTATAAAATAACACCAATTAATTTATTTTATTCCACTGATTCTAGTACTAATTGTGAGCAAAGGAGTGGTATAACAGTAGGACACAATGGTTAACTTATACAAGTACCTAATATATTTGTTATGTGTTTATAATTATTCTATATTTAAATATTGTAGACGAAGAGGTTGCAAAGACTAAACCAAAAGCCTGCGCTGATTCTCCTGAGCACAGTGACGACAGCTATGCAGACGATACGGATGATGATCCGGACTACGATCCAGATGATGAAGTTGGACGCAGGCAACAAAATTTAATGGACTGTGTGTCACAGAGTATTCGAAAAAAGGGCCCTATAGATTTGTTAAGTTTCAGATGTGACATAGCACAGTCCCTTTGCCAAGAAGGAAAAGATGTGCGTAAAAGGGGAAGGCCTTCAACATCCAATAACTGTACTGATAGAGCTTGTGAAATAAAAAAGAAAAGATGGCCAGCTAAATCTATACCGGTACTAGCGTTCGCCGTGACAGTACTATATATATATATATATATATATATATATATATATATATATATATATATATATAATTTAAGTAAATACAATTCAGCAATTATTATTAACTTTGTAATTTAATTTGTAAATTTCTAAATAAAGTATGTAACAATTTATTCCTGTGGCATGTAATTCAATTCACAAAAAATGGTGGTCTAACCCGTTAGACCTGGAGTGCCAAATATGACCTGTATCCAGATTTTGTGGACATAGTTAAAATTAATTTTGGTAAGTTTTTAAAATTAACTTGTGATAAAGAGGGCTTTTTAAACTAACTGAACATATTGAATAATTTTTTCTAACACCCTGTTATAGTCTGGGCATTAAGAGGTTAATAAAGCATTAGAAAACAAACAGTACTGCACAGCAGGATTCCTGGATAGCCAGGCGTTTGCTAAAGCATGGGACTCAGGACTACTACACGAAAACAGAAGAATCTTTCCTTCAACTTATCTTAACCTGCTGAAATCGTACGTACACAAACGTGAATTCTAAACCAAGGTTAACGGAAAACGTCTAGTTGTTAATCAGGAACACCTAAAGGGAGTATTCTTGGTCGTCTGCTGTACGTCCTGTAGATATATCAACTACCAGAGAAACAACAATCGGGGTGTTTGCTGATGACAGAGCCACATTTCCGACTAATGAAGATCCAACTAATGGGGTAGAGGAATCTTTGTTTTGGGTTCACTGGGCATTGGTCCTCACAAGTTTCAGGGTTGGAGGAAGTGATGGCGCCCCAAAGGAGCCCCTAGCTTTTGCCCAACCAAGAGCGTACTGCGTGGTGAAGAGCCACATCCTACTCGAGGTGACACTGTTTTTCGCAGAACAGTACGGATCTAGGACTGGAGGTCGAGAAACATCCCTGGTGAAGGGCAGCACCACCCACCAGTATTGGGGCCGAAGACGTTTGTAGTCAGCTGGGTCCATAACTGAACATCACCTGGCGGAACTGAAGGGCAGTGGTACGGCAGGTGAACTGCGAGGGTGGATAGGACTCTACAGTCGAGGTTGGGCGTTAAGCGTGAGGCTGACAGTATATATATATATATATATATATATATATATATATATTGCGACAGTACAAATAAGTGATGTACTGAGCATTGAATATAAAAATTTAAATATACCTAATAAACTGTAAATAATTAATAATGTATTAGAAATAAGCATGTCAGGGATTGCAAGCTTGGCTCAGACAAAAATATGAACAGGTGTTTCGACCTGAATCGACGTGCACACACACACAAATGTAACTGAAAGTGTGTACACCAGTATTTTGCTAGTGTGTGTGAACGCAGGTCTATGCAGGCGAGTTTACCACCCCAAGATGAATAATTGCATAATTACTGTTTTTCCGTAATTATTCATAAACTATAGTATAATTAAAGAGTAAAATCCAAAAAACACAATAAAATATAAGAAAATTTACTAAATACTGTGTACGAAAACCATGTGAAAGTGCCACGCCGTACGAGTGTAATAGTGAAATAACTGTGTACAAATCGAAAGGGTTAAGTTGCAATGTCCAAAGTGTCGTAAAAATAGTTATAAGATAAGTATAAGAGTATACTTACAGGACTCTGCAATTCGCAGAAATATAAGAAATAGCGAAATTGACAAAGAGTGGGGGAACTGAATCCAGAGACAGTTTCTGACATGTCGATTTCGTACCACTGCAGGTGTCGACCAAGACATGGGTATAAATAGGACACACAAGCTACAGTGGTTCTCTTTCTTAAATCATCCACGGTGTAGCGGGATCATCTGCCCGTCCACACAGAATATTTAAATTTTTGTAAATAATTTCATCCTTCTAGTTACATACAGTTATGTAACTCGATTGTCAAACCAACTGTTTTTAAATAATAACAAAATTACTTAAGAAGATCCACATAAGAAGATCCATTGACGTCAGAAACAGCACGAGGAGAAGTTCCAGAGAGTGATACGACGCTGGACAAGAAGAGCGAGGCGACGCTGGACAGAAGACAGAGTCGACGCTGGACAAGAGGCGAGTCGACGCTGGACAAGAGGAGCTGGAGTGCGAGACGAGGGCGACTACAGACGGATCAAATGATCGAGTATGATTGACGACAATAAGGTGATAAACAACTTATTTATCTCTTAATCGAACAATGAACTCAAAGACAATTAAAGACATTCTTGTTTTATTTTAAAGTAAGAGTCAATGTTTATTTTAAAGTAGAATTAAAATCATAGATGTTTTAGAAATACGATTAACGTAACAAGAGCTCAAATTAGTATTGAAATAAAACGAATACAAAGAATTTAAATGAAAACAATTAGTGTTTGATATAAATCAGTACTGAGAAACAAAAGATAAATTCAATAACTATTGATATTTTGAGTACATTACAATATATAAAAAGATATTTAAATATTGATATTTTGAAACACATTAATTGACTGAGTAGTCTGGAAATGAGATTTTTCTTTAATACAATAATTAGTAGAATAGAATATTTAGTCAGTAGGGATGTATATAGCATAAGCCTTACGGCATAATAACAAATAATAACGAATGTTTTAAGTCGAAGTAAGTGCTAGGTACACAATTTTATTAATATCAAATAAATTTGAAATACCGTTACAAGTTACATAGAGTTCTTATTGGAGATACACCTGAAACCCAATTTAAATGCTATTTTGTTACATAATTTGTCAATCTTGAACGTGAGACCAGTCACGCCTATTTTATGTATATCGTATTGTTGCGTATTAATTATCGCTTCCAATGTGGAGCATCACAAATATAAATTATATTATATTTACAACGTTATATCGTTGCTTAATATGGCTCCCAAAGAACGTGGGGCTATACAAATTAAATTACATGTAAATTTGTGCACATAAATACGTTACAATATATATATGTATATATATATATATATATATATATATATATATATATATATACACAGGCTAAGGAGGGTTGGACATGGAGACAATGGAGAAAGGACAGCCTACGAAACACATTTTCTACCAGAAACCAATGGGTAGTAGAAAAAGGGGAAGACCCCGAAGTAGATTCAAAGACCAGATAGAGGAGGACCTGGGAAAGCTGAACATAAGAAACTGGAAAGCTAGGGCACGCAATAGGGAGGAATGGAATCGACTCTTGGAGCAGGCCAAGACCCACCAAGGGTTGTAGAGCCACGGTTGATGTTGATGATGAAGATCCTACAGTCGCCTCAATCAATCTTAAGAAAGCATCTCAGTCTCATAGGAGAATTGCTGTGAATATGGAAAACTAAGGCTAACGAACCCAAGCCGTCACACACGGAGAGACATCCGCCCCACAGTTCATCTAAACCACGTCGAAATACCGCAACGAACAATAGTCAGATACTGTTCCTAGGCCTTCTTTTAGATTTTGGCCATCTGACCTTTAAGGACCACGAGGTGACATCGCTAGATGGAACACTTCTTCACGCTGTCTAGTTGTAGGGGCATATTTCTCATGTGTGGATATTAATCAGCAGATTAGCTTAAGGAATTTATTTTCTGATTGCTAATAAGTTATTTACAAAAAAACGGCGCTTTTAAATTGGAAACAACAGGCTAAGGCCTGCAACTTTATATTAAAACAGTACTTTATGCACGTGTGAGTTTGTCTCCATTCCCAGACAAGGAGACGAGGAAGATCTCGTCGTAAACATCCAGTTAAACCTGTTTTAATCTGTTTTGTAAAATAAGGCTGTACGTATGATGATGTCACATGTATCGCAGATAATGTGACCAAAAATGCTGTTTCGGGTTACCTTGACATTAGCGGGTCATCTTTACGTTATAGGTCATCCAAAAATACAGAAAGAACCAGACAGATGAATGTTCAAATTTATTAGCATACAAAACTTGTATAAATAATTTATCCTGTGAAAGGAGACAGTCTATACATAAAAGTTTGGAAAGTTAGAATTGCCTTGATACGAGGAATATTTTTCAACTAAATTCGGCTATTTTTCCTAAATACGAAGGAGATATTAACAAAATGAAAATGACTTATTATAGCAAAAAAAAAATCTATAAACTTTATTTTCCAGGTAGGCTTTCAAGCAACTTTTAGATGTCTTCAACAGGTTCTTCAGGGGCGTAACTACCGGGTGGCTGGACTGGCAAATGTCCAGGAGTCCACAAGGTAAAGGGGTTTCTTTTTTGCACTGAGAAAAATATTCTATAACATATTACCATGTTATTTTGGAATAAAGAGACAAAAATTTCGAAATTGGGGGTAATTAAAAGGCTTTTTGTGTAAATTGTTCTTGGCTAACTGAGCAAAAAACTTACTCAGTATGTCTTCTATATTGAATAATAATAGTTTCACTATTTCATTCAGGACTAATAATAAGTTACTGGATATTCTCAAACCGAAAAAACACACGCCTCCAGAAGAAAAAACTGGCATATATAAGTCAACATGCAATGATTGCGAGTGCTTCTACATTGGACAGACTGGGAGAGGTTTCCTTAAACGATTTCGAGAACATTTACCTAAGAAAATAAGAAACATTGACAACATCAAATCAAATTACGCCCAACACCTGACTTCACACAATCATAATTACACAGATTTTAGTTCCAATTTAATACCGTTACATGTGTGTAAGAAGGGCCGTTTCATGAATGCCTTGGAGTAATTTGAAATTTACAGTGCATATGCAAACCCAAGGAGTCGCGATATCGTGTTAAATGACCACCTGAACTTTGTATCCAACCGATTGTACGATACCGCCTTGAGTCTGCTCGCTGGGGCTACGATAAGGTAGCAACCGCTCAGTGGCAGAATGAACTTGAACGGGTGCGCACCCAAATCTGCGTACGGTTCACATGCAAATTTTGACATTTTTACTTCTTAACGATCTCACAAGAGTGATAGTTTTACCTTTTTAATATCTGATGATGGAGCATAAGCTCTGAAACGCGTCATAGACGAAGCTACAAGAAATCACACGGCGGATAATTTAAGGTAAATAATTTATTAAAAAACTTACGTATCCAACTAGTGAAATTTGGAGAATTGGTACTACTTCCAGGAAGTTTTAAAATTTTTAATAGGTTGACCTACCAAAATTTATACAAAGGCCTTTTAATTACCCTCAGCAATCAGTGAATTCGTTTTTCTTCTTATAGTGAAAAATTACTCTCGTCTGTCCAGTTTTCCGGAAGTTTGTACTGGTTTGATGTTGTTTATACCCATTCCTATGACAATTACCAGAGCGGATCGTTCATTTTAAAAGTATGAAATCAAGAAATAAACAGAAAAGCAACATGGGGCAAGAAAGATTGCATAATTTAGGAGTTCTATCCATTAAGCAGTCCGTAGGTAGGATACTGGACTCCCAGGAAGTTACAGATAACTGCCGAGATCAAAGGCAGACGGAAGGACTTTTAAACTGTAACATGAAAAATGTTACATTTACAAAAATTTAATTAGAAATAAATAATGTAACGAAATTCCGTTTCCAAATAAATGTTGTTTTCATTTGTTAGGAGTATTTCTAGTATTCCTCACATACAGATTACTCCAGAGGTGAGCGATAGGACTTGCGTATCGTAATCTTTCACCAACTTAGTCACTACTTATTGCCACACTGCTATATACTTCGTCCTTAAAGTATACTTCGTCCAGGTCTTAAACGATTGGTCTTAAAATGAACAAAACTGAAAATGTAATGGTCGTTTAAGACTTGAAGATGGTGGAGACACCGAAAGGCCTCGTCAAGAACGAAGTATTTAGCAGTGTGGCCATAAGTAGTGTCAAAGTTGGTGTTAAGATGGGTACTAATAAAATTAACAAAACTGGAAACGTAATCTTTCATTATCTCGACGATAGCTTGGTGTACCATTCATGACAAGGTTTTGGGTAGTAACAGGTCGGTAGATTCAGTAGGTATGGAAATTATACGAACATTATAAAATATGTAAGGACAACAATCATCCGAACTTGAAGGGGGGCCACTTGAAACTTTGCAAGGGGCCCCTGAGCCTCTAGTTACTCCACTGAGCTTCATTATTGCATTGTCGTACGCGTCTTGAACCAGTTAATAACGCCGTTTTTCAGTTCGTTTCCATTTTTCAAACCTCCACAATCTAAGCCATTTCTTTCTTAATTTTATCAGTGGCAATAGCTTCGTTAACAGAGGTTATGAACCTCTATGCTCTTCGTTACGAACATCCATTCGTCCTTTCCCAAATGACAATGACAATGACACGATTCCATAGTTTTACCAGATTGGCCTATGAACTCACAAAGTTATGAATTTCAACGAAACTGTTGTTTTATCTAACAAAAAAATGTATCACGCCGCGAATCTTACATAAAGCGGGAACTACCTGTCATAGCAGCCATTCTACCTCAGTAACTGCGTACTATTACCGACAGCTAACAATTTCGTCGCATTACAACATGGCGCAAGCGCGATCCTGGTTCTATGCCACAGTCAGCGGTAATTTTAAAACGGACCTTAGTTTCACAACGTAGGCCTACCTTGTACAAACAATCAAAACTGTGCATAGAACAACATCAGGAGTAAAGCCGGTTAAAAATATATTTTGATTGAAGGACGTTACGTTTAAAAAAAAATATGAAAAACAAAATTTTATCCGCATGTGAAAAAGTAAGAATTCCTATTTTAAATTTTATTAAAAATGAAAACTCTTTTATGGTCCACATCGATGGAATTTAGTGTACTTTTTACGTCACAAACCCCAAAAATCAGTACTTGTAAATAATGATCACATAAACAATGCTAAACGACTGATCCGGATCAATGGAAAGGACGTTTAGTGTGCAGTCCTGAGAAACGAACTGTAGCACCTTTAATCATTTTAGCATATAGTGACGAAAAGACTTGACTGTATGTTGAAAACCAAATAGTGAACAGAACTGGGACTGTTAGTTTTAAAACCGTCCAGAGTGTTCAATAAATTTTTCCTATTTTATGTTTGTTATACTTTACATATGCAAAGGAATACATTAATGGTATAATTGCTGCCGTTTCAATTTATATATTTAGTATACGTATTTCCTGTCAATCAGGCGTTTGGACAGAAAGTGCTAATGATTTGCTACGGATTTTAAAATTGTTTTTTGTCACCGGTCAAAGACTGGTTATAGTTTCACAGCCATGCTTCAGTGCAGTATAATAAATTGTCTAACGTTTTATTAAATGGCTTTCTATAGCATAATAAAAGAAAAATATAAGATTTTTTTACGTCGATTTGCTTTGTCAGCACTTTCTTCAAACAAGTCGTTTTTATAGAATATTTCCGTGTAACCGTTTTATTAAAAACGTCATTTTACATAAAACGTTCAGGACTATATAAATAACTGATCTAGGAAGTGGCTTGTTAAAAAGAAGTTTTAGATAAAAACTCTATAGTTTGCGTGTTTTATAAAATGCATTAACTATAAAAATATCTTTCTTGTAAATACAGGTGATCTGTTTAAGGAGAGCATATATGTTTCCCTCTTTGGACTTTTCATTCTTGAAAAGTTATACTCGCTCCTGGGAGAACTATTGAGATCAGTTTTCTTCAGGGATTGTTCCAATTTCTTCATTGTTTACCCACGCTCTGTAGTCTGGCGCCTGTGTCCGTTTTTATTGTAATTACCATCCAGTTCACACTTCTCATAATTACTTCCATATTCCATAAGGAAATGGAAGTATGCTCATGGCGAAAAAAATCGTGTTCGAGATAAGGGCTGATTCTGATTGTACTACCCTCAAAACATGAAGAAAAGTAAATTTTCGAAAAGTGTGTGTGTGTGTGTGTGTGTGTGTGTGTGCCTGTCTGTGTGTCTGCGTGTCTGTGTGTAGAATTTTTTTCTATGGCAAACGATAGCAGCCGCAAATTCAAACAGAATCAAATAATTTTTTGCATAGAGACCTGAATGGTAGAGGACTCAAGGTCTGTTGTTTTTGGTGAAGATCGGTTAAGGGTAAGGGGTAGTTTACCTGGAACGTTTTACGTTTTAACAAGAGTAAAGTGCTTAATTTTGATAAATAAAGGATCCTGAAAATAAGGTCATAATAATCAAATGTAGAAAGGTAGATGAAATATCTATAAATTAAAAGGGTAGTTGAATGAGGGAGGGGGTAATTTTTTTATAAATTAAAATGGTAGTTGATGATGGAGGAAAAAATTTTTTATAAGTTTTATATGTGTACTACGTTATTGACAACAAAGAAGTAGTTTCTATGGAAACATTTCATTTCACTTTAACGAAATTCTATATTTTCCATTTTAATTTAAATCATGTATGAGAGAAAATATATCGTTCGTGGCAGGCAAGCAGTGTCATTGCTTCCTGTGGATCTCTCGCCAGTGTAACTGCACATGTTTACGTAGGAACGGTCCATAAACAGACTTTTCGTCTTTAAGGAATGAACCCTCTGCAAATAAGGGACTTGGGAGCGCTCCTTCTTTTCCGCGTGTTTGTTCTGTGAAACGTACACTGTAGATTCGCAGCTTTACTCTATAACGTGAAAATTGCACTCTCAACAATTTTACGGGGACAAAGTCATGTTGTATCCAGGGAGAAATATAAATTCGTAGAAAGCGGGGAGAAAATAAAACTAAAACTACCGATTAGAGCGGTGGTACTTCAAAGTAAGAAATATTAAAATGTTGTAGTAGGGCATACGAACAACGCGGTAGTTGTTCATAAAGACGACCTTGCGTTGACGCCCGTGAGTCGGCTAAAAACTATGAAAAGTAACATAGCGGACGAACCGTCATAAAACTGTATTATTTTCAAGGGTGTCAGAAAACTTCCCTAAGATTGTAAAAAGTTAAGTGCATCTAACAAAAAGAACCGTTAGGTTAGACAGAGAGATAAGAGCGAGATGGAGAGAGACGTTTCCTACCACATTTTCACGCGCAGATAGTTGACGAATAACGGAAAGCATCATTTTTTACGCGGGACGTGTTCACTAGACAGATTGGGTAAATTTGAAATTAGCGGTATGTCAGACCAATCGGCGTGTATTTTGTAGATAGTTGGTGAGGGTAGTTTGTAGCAATGTATAAAAAAAAACAAAGCGTAGGAAGTTAAGTTAGTCTACGGGGAGATTACAATACAAAGACTCGTATTTAGTGTATTAGGAAATTTGTCAGTAAATTAAATAAGTATATTT
Source organism: Magicicada septendecula (assembly GCA_034769895.1). NCBI lineage: Eukaryota > Metazoa > Arthropoda > Insecta > Hemiptera > Cicadidae > Magicicada > Magicicada septendecula. The sequence continues at coordinate 79,534,968 of CM068368.1, read as the reverse complement.
CAATCGCAACGGAAAATTCAGTTACGGTAACGCGATATTAAGCCTTGAGGAAGTTACTTATCATAAACACTTATTAAGCGTTGACAAGAATAATTTTCAGAATAACTAGAGAAGATAAATTAAAATCGAGTAATATATCCAAGTTTTACTTAGTACAACATCAATCGTTGAATGTCGAAATACATAGCAAAATTTAATGTGTCAAACATCATAGTACGGGACAGTCGGTCGAGAGTAGTTATCAATCCGGTGTTGGACGCACTTAGCTTTAATCAGGATATACTGAGTATTCAACAAGTGTATTAGTATACGGCACATGTGTAATTATCACTAAGTTAATTAAGTGAATTGTGTAATACCTGTGAAACCAGTGTAAAAATAGTGCAACTAACAAGGATAACTGTTCAACGGTCAACGTCGGATCACCAGCCTGGAACCCGCAGAATTGATGACATCGCATCGCAGAGTGAATTCAACATACACGTAAATAATAAAATGAACACTCATTTTAATATTTCTTATTAATTTTAAAAGTATGTCAATCTTATTCGGTGACTCAATAAGTCTAAGAATCCATTGCCAAGAAATAAGCACGAACAAATTTTATAGTAAATTTTTTGAAGTACTGACTTATAAATTTTGTAATATGTAAATGCAAAGCGTTATTAAAAAACTTAATTAATAACAACCAAATTGTGTTTATTTATTACTGGCGCCCTGGGATCATTCTTAAGAGTCGGTACACTAAAGTAAGTGTGAGATCTTATTGCTGAGAATTAGTATGTGATAAATATTAATATTGTCATTGAATAATTTAGCTTGATCAATTCTTACTTTATACTCGTACATGCTCGTAGGCCAAGTAGTAGGAAAAGTTGTAACGTGAAATAGTAATAAGGCCTATTAAAAGTGTATTACAACTCTGAGTAACGTTCCATAGGGAATGTTGAAAATTTTTGTCCACGGTGTACCCCCATACAGGCTAAAACCTGCTCTGATGTTTTGATTACCGACATCATAATTTTAAAACTTTGGAAATGAGCCCTACTTAATGGAGATCAAACATTAACTTTTACAAGCCATTAATTTTATGCATGTTTTGAAGCAATAAATGTTTTAATAAATTAATACAATCTTTGTATTTATTTCTATTATAATATAAGAATTACAGACTAATATGTGCATGTGTGTATGTATGAAAAATATATAAATATTTTTCTCCTCTGAAAAATTGTTTGCCCCTCCTGGAAAATATTTTGACCTCTCTGATGGCTAGTTATTTACTAGCCTGTGTGGAATATAGCGTTATGACATGGATCAGAATGGTGGGTGTTAAACAGAAGACGCAAACGTTTTAAGGAAGAAATGTTTTGCTAAGAAATTTATAATTATACGGGTGAACAGAATCGTCGTTCAGGAAATCAGAAGACAAATGGAAAGAAAGAAACAAAGACTCGATTTTAAAAAAGAAAAATGACCAGTACAGTATTGACAGGAAATACTTTGATAACACTATAGACATCATTCACCCTCGGCCGATAACTCGCAGCGAGAGTCCAATTTCATTACAGGAATCAGATCGCAGCTCCCTTCGTTCGACCTACAAACATTTTATCCAAAAGTACCTCGGGTTGCTTCAACCTGATACAGGTATCGGGTATTGTTCGGTGTATACCTGGCGCTATTGTGTTTTTACTCTCTGTCGCTTTTCGGCGGCCTGACGAAGATGCCCGTCGGCGAATCGAAACGTTGCGACGTAATGGCGTTTAATTGCAACCGACCACGGCCTATCAGCCCGGTTTTTAGACGTAATTTTGACTATAGTAACACCGGCCGTGCAAGTTTGGCCAGCTCTTCGTTCGACCTACAAACATTTTATCCAAAATTACAGTTCTTCCTCACAAAGTTTGAGGATAGTCTTGACCCACCTGGCATGAGGGTACCATTTTAGCTGATACGTCATTTATTCAGAATTCAAGCATCCACTTATTTAATTAATATTTAAATGATTTTAAATATATATTTTAGGACATGGAAGTCATGTTTGGTTCTCCATACCGATTTTTTTTCTATGGCGAACGATAGCTGCCACAAATTCAAACAGAATCAAATAATGTTTTGCATACATCCCTGATTTGTAGAGGCTGCAAGGCCTATTGATTTTGGTGAATATCAGTTAAAGGGAAGGGGTAGTTTACCAGCAACGTTTTATGTTTTAACAAGAATAAAGTACTTGAAAATTCATTTAAACTTTTTCAAACAATGGTAATTGTTAAAAATAAAATAATTTAGTTGCAAGGTAATAAAATTATATTTTTTCATTTTAATTTAAATCTTATATGAGTGAAAACATATCGTTCCTGGCAGGCAAGCATATCTCAATTATGTAATGTTTACGTTCCCAAAGTTTTATTATTGTGATTACTGCAATAAAAAGACAGGCAGGACACACACACACACACGCACGCACGCGCGTACACACACACACACACACACACACAGAATTCGCATTATTTCTGGCCTCACTAATTTTTTTCTTACGTTTGCACGCTTTTTAAATGGAAAGTGCCGAAACCCACATCAACACAACGTGTGCAAGCCGAAAAGGTGTCCAGCGTGGACAGCGATTTGCTTCCTGTGGACCGCTGGATAGTGTAACTGTACGTGTTTACAGAGGAACGGTACATAGACAGACTTTCCGTCTTTAGGGAGTGAACCCTCTGCAAGATGCTCAGGGCCCATGAGAGACTTCGGAGCGATCATTCTTTTCCGCGTGTTTGTTCTGTGAAACGTAGACTGTAGATTCGCAGTTTTAGTCTGAGCAACGCTCCATAGGGAATGTTGAAATTTTTTTTCCACGCTGTACCCTCATACACACTAAAACCTGCTCTGATGTTTTGATTACAGACATAGTAATATTAAAACTTTGGAAACTTGAACACTACTTAATGGAGATCAAACAGTAACTTTTACAAGCCATTAATTTTATGCATATTTTGAAACAATAAATGTTTTAATAAATTAATTCAATCTGTGTACTTATTTCTGTTATAATATAAGAATTACAAACTAATATGTGCATGTCTGTATATATGAAAAATATATAAATATTTGCCCCTCCTGCAAAATAGCCTATTTTGACCTCCCTGATGAGTAGTTATTTATTTATTAGCCTGTGTGGAATATAGCGTTATGACATGGATCAGAATGGTGGGTGTTAAACAGAAGACACAAACGTATTAAGGAAGAAATGTTTTGCTGAGAAATTTATAATTATACGGGTAAACAGAATCGTCGTTCTCGAATTCAGAAGACGAATGGAAAGAAAGAAAGAAAGACTCGATTTTAAAAAAGAAAAATGACTAGTTTGTATTAACAGGAAAGACTTTAATAACACTATATACATCATTCACACAGAAAAAAAAAGATTTGGTTGTAATTACCAAAATAGCTTGGTTAAGGTATTTGGCTAATTCTTTTGGTTGCAACTAACAAATAATTAATTATTGTAACAAAAATGGTTTGGTTAACTGTTCAAAATTATTTGGTCACAATGTTTGGTACAAATAACCAAACATTCACTTTGCTTAGTTAACTCCCTCCACTAATGTTTAGTTGTTAATGTTAATTCCCTCCCTAGTTTAGGGAACCACCAGCCGGAGTCCACCGGTTCCTAGTCTCTGCGAATGCCTTAACTATTTTTTGGTTATTCTAACCAAACAGTTTTTTGTGTGCACCCTCGGCCGATAACTCGCAGCGAGAGCCTAAGTTCATTACAGGAATCAGATCGCAGCTCCCTCCCTTTGGCCAGCTCTTCGTTCGACCTACAAACATTTTATTTAAAAGTACAGTCCTTCCCCACGAAGGTTGAGGATAGTCTTCACCCACCTGACATGGGGGTACCATTTTAGCTGATACGTAATTTCTTCAGAACTCAAGCACCCACTTAGTTAATATTTAAATGATTTTAAATATAAATTTTAGAACATATAAGTCATGTATGGTTCTCATTACCGATTTTACTTCCATGTTCCATAAGATGGCAAAAAAAAATCGTGTTCGAGATAACGGCAGATTCTGATTGTATTACCATCAAAACATAAAAAAAGTCATTTTTCGAAAAGTGTCTGTGTGTGTGTCTGTGTGTCTATGTGTTTGTCTGTCTGTGTAGATTTTGTTTATGGCAAACGATAACAGCCGCAAATTCAAACAGAAGCAAATAATTTATTGCAAACTCTACTGAGTTGTAGAGTACTCAAGGCCTGTTGTTTTTGGTGAATATCGGTTAAGGGAAAGGGGTAGTTTACCAGCAACGTTTTATGTTTTAACAAGGGTAATTTTTTTTATGACGAACGATAACTTCCGCACATTCAAACAGGATCAAATAATATTTTGTTACAGCCATGAATTGTAGAGTACTCAAGACCTGTTATTTTTGGTGAAGATAGGTTAAGGGAAAGGGATAGGTTACCTGCAACATTTTATGTTTAAACAAGGGTAATTTTTCTTATGACGAATGATAACTGCCACACATTCAAACAGAATCAAATATTTTTCTGCATACGTTCCTGAATTGTTAAGTACTCAAGGTCTGTTTGTTTTGGTGAAGATCGGTTAATGGAAAGGGGTAGTTTACCAGCAACATTTTATGTTTTAACAACGGTAATTTTTTCTATGACGAACAATAACTGCCGTACATTCAAACAGAATCAAATATTTTTTTGTGTTCGTTCCTGAATTGTAAAGGAATGAAGGCTTATTGATTTTGGTAAAGATCGGTTAAGGGAAAGGGGTAATTTACCAGCCTCGTGTTATGTTTTAACAAGAGTAATTGTTTCTATGACGAACGATAACTGCCGCACATTCAAACAGAATCAAATAATGTTTTGCATGCATTCTTGAATTGTAGAGTACTCAAGGCCTGTTGATTTTGGTGAACATCAGTTAAGAGAAGGAGTAGTTTACCGGCAACGTTTTATGTGATAACAAGGGTAATTTTTTCTATGAGGAACGATCACTGCCGTAAATTCAAACATAATCAAATAATGTTTTGCATACGTCCCTACATTGTAGAGAGCTCAAGGCCTGTTGATTTTGGTGAAGATCGGTTAAGGGAAGGGGGTAGTTTACCTGCAACATTTTATATTGTTACAAGAGAAATTTTTTCATGACGAACGATAACTGCCGTAAATTCAAACAGAATCAAATAATTTTACATATGTGCCTGAGTTGTAGAGGACTCAAGGCCTATTGATTTTGGTGAAGATCGGTTACGGGGAAAGGGTAGTTTACCTGAAACATTTTTTGTTGTAACAAGAGTAAAGTACTTAATTTTGATAAATAAAGTATTCTGATAAGAAGATCTTAATAATCCACTGTAGAAACGTAGATGAAATATCTATAAATGAAGAGGCTAGTTGAACGGGGTGGGAGTAATTTTCTATAAATGAAAATTATAGTTGAAGGCGGAGGAGATAATTTTTTATATATGTAGGCCTACTAGGTTATCGGCAACAAAGAAGTAGTTTGTTGTTAAAATTCCTAACCGGGCTGTTTGGCCGTGGTCCAATGTTTTCTGCAAAACCAGACGTTTCGGCAGTGCTATCGACTGCCATCGTCAGTGAAAATTGAGTACACTATCGTGAGGTGGTATACGTTAGTGGTCACAGTACTGTGGTTAAGGCTGAAGAAAGAAGTAGTTTCTATGGAAATAGTTCATTTCGAAAAGTATTTTAAATATAAATCTTAGAACATGGAAGTCATGTATGGTTCTCCATACCGATATTTACTTTCATGTTCCATAAGGAAATGGAAGTATGGTCATGGCGACAAAAATCGTGTTCGAGATAATGGCAGATTCTGATTGTACTACCCTCAGAACTTGAAAAAAAGTCATTTTTCGAAAAGTGTCTGTGCGTGTGTCTGTCTGTCTATGTGTAGAAAATTTTTTCTATGGCAAACGATAACTGCCGCAAATTCAAACAGAATCAAATAATATTTTGCATACAGTTCTGACTCTCAGAGGATTTGGTGAAGATCGGTTATGGAGAAGGGGTAGTTTACCTGCAACCTTTTACGTTTTTAACAATGTAACAACCAAAAATTTAAAAAATTTTATTGTGACTGAAAAGACGTTACATTCAGCATGACACACCTACTCAGCCCACGAGCAATAAATAAAGAAATGTGTGTAGAAGTGTCAAGTGAACGTTTACTTCAGACAATGCAAGTACGTTTCACATAGTTGTACAATAGGGCACAGGGTTGGCCGTGACAGACTCGACTAAAACACGAGATTTACAGCCTGCAAATGTCAGATAATGGAAATTGTGTCAAGTACCAATTTAGAGGAGAAACTGTGACGGACACACTGCCGGGTTAATTTGTAAGAGTACCAGTAAAGAATAAAAGAGTAAGTCACACAATAGTATATACCCTATACGAGGACGGACATCGATACCTAAAATAATAGAATCGAACTTGTAAACAGCAGGGGAACGACTTACTGGCGACAACGGATATTTACGACAGGCAGTAGGTGTGCCGTTTTGGAAACGACGTCACGCTGCGCCAGGATAGCGTTCAGAAAAAAAGGGTCAAACACAACGAACAATAACAAGAGACGACACATTGTTTTCGTGAGAACTGCAGCGAGACCCGGAGTACGCTTAGACAATGGCATGATAGACGAGCATGAAATTTCTCCTGTTCTAGGAAAAGAGTACGGAGGCTTTCGACGCGAACCCGTGGGGAGACAGGATATCCAATCACAACCCAGCATCTACCCAGAGACCTGGTGGAGAGGACCGTCGCCAGCATAGCAACGGGAACGTCGAATGGGAAGTGAAGAACGACACTCTGGCTTAAGGGTAGGAGATCTTCCATCCTATCATGTGCAACTTGAGGCGTGTTGTCCAGTACGGTGCATTGTGGTACACGATGTTTGATAAAAACTGCTTGCAGAGCACGCGGGAGGACAGTCTCTCATAATTTTTCAACCATATACTTTGAACAGTCTTTTCATAAATTTTTACTCATCTACTTTGAGCAGTCAGTCGGTCAGTAGAACAGTCTTTATAATTTTCAACAGTCGGTCGTCAAAGTTCGATTAACATACGGACGGCAGTGGGACTTTGAAATTTTGCCACGCGTCATATAACTAAGAGACTTAGACATTTCGATATTGGCGCGTATCCGGTAATAGTGTACTTTCAGTGTCTAAAACATGCGACATACGCCAGTGCTTAACAATTATAGAATTATTTATTATACTCTAATTCAGAATTGAACTAACCAGTCACACTTACATCAATAATCGACACGTAGAACTTTCGTTGATGTAATACCGGACGGCGAAATAATAACATTATACAGTGTTGCGGTGCGATTCAATATCATGTGGAACAATTACACCGCGGCATCAAAACACTAACAGTAATGAACATATCAAACGTTGAACAATACACAGACATATATATATACACCATAGTTAACGATGAACTTTAATACGAACATACAGCGCGAGTGAATCTGTTTCGCGTGTGTTAAGTGTCAGTCACAGCTCAGCACAGCTTCCCACACATGATCCAGCAGAGAGGAGTTACGCCGATGGAAATATCGGATAAATTCACCTAAACAAGTAATCTTTATGCTATTCTTATCATAAGAAACTCTACTGTCCTGTCTCTTTTTCAAGAAACACCCCTTGAGCATGTAATTTAAACATGATAAATATAATTAACGCCATCCATCTGAGGCATACGATGAACGCATTAGTATAGGATTTATTGTTTGAATATTTGTGTTTCTATATATCGATTACATTATATATGTATATGTATGTGTATGTTTTTCAGCAAACAACGTATTGGATTTACCTTGTAATTTGATGTATAAACATGTGTTCTTTTATGTTCTTTTCATGAGTTTATGAATGTATGTATTTACCGGGAATCTTCCATATTTTATATATTGAATTTAATGAATGATATAATGTTAATAAATAAGTGTTTATTTTATCAATATGCGTTCATCATTGTCAAATTACCTCAGAACGAGAAAGTAATAGCATTTGAGTGATTTATGGTAGTTTATTTTATTAATGCAACAACTAGAGTCTCCATGCAATAGTTATGCTAACGTAAAGTAATTAACGTGTTATTTATTGATTACACGAGCTCATTATGCAAATTAATATATTCAATAATTACTTAATCACAGATTAGTTAATTCAGTAGCGTAATAGCATAACACCCCACAGTGTTGTAACAAGAATAAAGTGCTTAATTTTGATAAATAAAGTAACCTTAAAAGAAGGTCATAATAATCCACTGTAGAAAGGTAGATGCAATATATATAAATGAAAAGGGTAGTTGAAGGGGAAGGGGGTAATTTTCTATAAATTAAAATGGTAGTTGATGAGGGAGGAGATAATTTTTTATATGTTTTATTTGTGTACTACGTTATTGACTACAAAGAAGTAGTTTCTATGGAAACATTTTTTTCACTTTTACAAAATTCTATATTTTTTTAGGAATTATCGAACTGAATTCAAGTAAATGATTGGAACTGTATGAGTACCCGCAATACATTTCGATGTTTATAATATGCGGTTGTATCGATATATTACGGTGTGGAAAAGAAAAAGTGTACTAATTGTAAATTGCCCTATTTCTTAATGTAAAGCAAAAATACGTGTTGTTTTCATTTGGTAGTTAGGTAATAATGGTTTTGGGTTTTTAGTTGACTGCTAAAATAAATAAATCTGTGGTTGAGAAAACATAACATTAAACGTGTAATACAATGCGTATAACAGAGTAGGCCTAACATTTAAAATAAAGAACCTAACATTTTTAAGTTTACAAATTGGAAAAAACAACAGCAAATACAAAATGAAAAATACAAATATTTATTGTTAATGAAAAAACAAAAACACTGTATTAAGGAATGACAGCATATGCTCTACAAATTGTACATAATGGACGTTTGTTTTTTGTTATAGTCACAAAACGAGTACTTGTCGGAAAACGAATTTTACCAAAAAAACGAGTTCTACCACAAAAAAGTGACATGTAGGCCTATAATAATAGGCAAGGGGTTGACCCTTGGGCCACTCCCGTCTTACTTCGAGTTGGGTTTTTCGTAGTTTTAGAAAAACAATATTTTTACATTACAAACGTATTGGTTTCCATGTATAATTTCAGTTTTCATGTTAACCTAACATAATCAATTTTTGGTGTCACAGCCACGACCCGGTGAAAGATTACTACTGCGGTCATTTACCATTAAAAAATGACAAACGAAATCACTTGCAATCACCAGCCAACTATTTTACAACATACAAAATTAAAATTTGTACAATTCTTTCACTACATAAAATTATGTGCGATATTCACTACATATCTAAGCCCAACAATCGCATTATCGAAATAACTGCGGGTACGCATAAAGGCAGTACCAAATGATTTTATATATAATCTGAGAACATGGAAGTCATGTATGGTTCTCCATACATATATTTTTTATTACTACCATACGTTTGTCATACTATCTTGTTCTTGGTCTGCGTTCCCTCCTCACTCCTTTCAATTCACCATTTGAAAAACATAAATATAAATTTTCCAATTTATGTTAGCAAGATTAGCTCTTCGGACGTTTAGTTTATTTTTCAAGTCAAACTGAAAGGTAAGTAGTAGTTTCTGCTGCGACACAGGTTCAAATCGTTTCGCAGACGTTTGTATCGATAAAGTTTGCGCCACATCGCAGTTGTTAGTTCAGTGAACCGTATCGATTGGACATGCCAGCTAATCCTTTGTTTTCACTCGGTCAGTGGCTAACCCCGTTTTGGCCTACAAGGTTGAATTGTTTACTGCACAATGGTCACCACTTCAGTGTTTCGTAAATAATGAAAGGGACTCTTGTATGCTGGTTTTAATCAACTGACACGGTGTGTCTGCTGCAGAAATAAAACAAACTCACAAAAAACATTACAAATAAATATCGATAATTCTAATATCATCGAAATTCATATGGTGAGGCATCCTTTTACAAATGTATATTTATGCAGATTTATTTGCATAAATTAATTATTCCATTAATTCTATAAATTTTTATCTGTATTTATGATAGTGCTGTCGGTACGAACTTTGTCGTACTTATGTGTATTTAGCCCTGTAGTTGGACGCCATATACGGCAGTATATGTAGTTTGTTATGCCCCACGTTCTTTGGGAGCCATATACGAATATATGTTTATGCAGATTTAATAATTGCATAAATTAATTAATTAATAAATTTTGCTTATTGTCCCGCGTTTGGGCGGCATGTACAAATATACATGTATTATGCAAATTTATTAATTGCATAATCTAATTGAATTTTTAATTGTATAAAATTTACTCTTGGTTACAATTATCTACTAGAATTTGCTTCCTCGTGTCACGTGTTGGGACACCATATGCAACTGTAATATATTTTATGTTTGTCTCTACTTGCATAGATTAGTTAAAATTATTGAAAGGAGTTTTCATAAATGTAAGTTTTTATTACAGATCTTGTTTACTGCTCCAGGACGGGCATGCCATATCTGATGATACACTCTGATATCACTGAGCCATAATACGCCCCGCGTGCTGGAGCACCATATGTAAACAGGTGTTTTGGGTGAATAACAATCATCTGACTCAGACACTATTAATTTTCGTAAACAATACAAATTTAATTTTTATAAACGATACAAATTTATTCTATGTTTTCAATATCATTTAAATACTGAATAAAGTTAGCGTTTCTAGACAACATATCAAATACACAATGCTGTTATATTATCTCTACGTTATGAACATCTACAAAATCAATAAAGACTAATTAATTAATGACCATATAAATTTCAATATATCCTACTCTATGGATTCATATTTCTCAATTTGCGTTACTTTTGAGCAATTAAATATATGTATATTCAACAATTAAATAAATGTATATTCTACGATTAAATAAATGTATATTCTACTCAGTGGCGAGTTCTTTTTGAGTGGCAGGACAGTGGCGACCTAATCTAATGTTACATGAATGATAATAATTTACTTGTTGTTTGTATCCAAATTGCTGTGATTAACTGCGTCGTACCTCTCATCCTACGAAGAAATCCAGGCTGAAGATACGCCAATTAAATTACACTTGACACTTCGTCACGACACTATTTGTCCCACATTTTATCCGGATACTCGCATGAACGATAATGACTAATTGCGTTAACTCGAATATGACTTCATCGTCTAAAACACTTTGCGTGTAGGTTCTTTGTCACTTTTGATGTACGCGTGCAATAGTTTATGCTGCGTTTAACTAGAGCGATTGTACCATTTATACTGTATTCACAATGCAAATATAATTGGTTTTAATTGCATTTTAGTGAGTTAAGAACGTGGCACAATCTTACTATATTGTTTCATGTCACTTATGTCACGGTAATGTGATATTGTCAATACCTTATCACTCGCATTAGATTCATAAAAACGAGATTTTTATGATCACAAAGTCTGATCGTACTTAACTCGACATTGTCATAGTATTTGGTCACGGGTTAGTTCTACAGTTTTACATAGTCTCTGATACACTCCCGAACGATCTCTTTGCTTGTATCAATACACTTTACTACCGTCCATCTGAAAGACTTTGGCTGGTTTATACCGAAATAGAATTGACTGACAAAATTTAGAATACGACCGAACTGAGACTGAACTCTCCAAATCGACCGAACTGAGATTAAAATAGACTGACTGACTGATTTTTATAGGCTGACTTAAATTGTTTGAAAATTGGAAATCGACTGAACTCTTCTTCTCTGCGAACACCTTATTTTATTACTTCAGCAACACGACTCCCTCCACGGATGTCATACCCTTACCACAATCACTGTCATGATTGGTTTCTCGGATCAGATTCTGCGAAGGCTCCTCCTGGATACTCCGGCTGGGGTCTCTAGTCTACTTCCCATTCGCTCTTCACCCTTGTCTCCATGTTGACGTCTTCTTTACACCCGCCTTTGCCGAATTCCTTGCTCCTGATAGGTCAGCCAAGACCCCTCTCTAAAAGTCTTGCAGTCCACACCATCTCCCCGTATGACGACGGACCTAATTACACGGTTGTCTGTTATGTGATTGTTCTTACGTTCCCAAGTGTCCTTTCTAAGCGATTTCCTTTCCGCACATGTGTGTACCATAACCCGGGTGTGTCGAATCGCCGTATTGTCCTCGACTTCCCTTGTTACGTTCACACGCTGATGGTGGTCATCTTCCAGGAACTAACATCTGTTCTGCAGCCTTACAAGATGCTCCGTATGTCGTGCCAGTAAGCAAGTTTCCCGCTGTGGAGCTATATAAGTTCCTTTGTACTTAACTGCATCCGCTCTTAGACTGCTTTTGTGGAAAATGTTATGTCCATGTGCAGCCGCTAACTCACACGTGTACGTCGAAAATGTTGGCGTCCCCTTAGTACACTCTTTGTCGGTAGTTGTGATGAACTGACACCGTCTTTTGTTTCTTTGTTATTGTCGCCACTTGCGCTTATGTCGTTCATCCATGTCCAACATCTGTTATGTGCCAAGGCGTTGTCCTTCTTAAATCATTGTCTAACGGCGGCCGTTTGGCTATACCATGCATCACTCTTGACAGTTGACGCCCGCTACAGTGCCGTTTACGCAAAAAAAATTCTCTGCCGTAATTGCTTTACAGAGTCCCCAATTTGGGTTCATTGATGAGTCCCGAATCAAGGAATCGCAAATTAATGCCCTTGCTGAAGTTTCATCAATGGTCATTCTTCATTGAAAAGAGTGTAGTCACTAAAGATCATCTTCCACATGAAAGAGTGTAGTGTCACTTACCCTTTCCTTCCCCCTTTTTCAACACTGTCTGTCATTATTACACCACTGTCGTTCATAACCTTGATACTGAATTTATTGCTCGCTTGTTTGAGATTATGAATCCATTTACAGATTTTCTAGTAATTATATGGTTAAGTTAATATTCATTTACATGTTCTATATCTACAAAATTCCTTCCTTTTAGGAAAATAAAGTAAAAGAATATTCTTTTGTTGCTAACTAGTTATCACATTTTTTTTTCGTTTAGGTTTTTAATATTTATATGCATGACTCCTAAATAATCTATTGGCTAAAATTTACATTTTGTTGACAAGCGTTCGACCAACTTGGTTACAACAAAAGAAAACACAATAAGCTTAAGTATTAATGATAACCTATTCACTCTAATTATCCTTGGTTAGATTTTCCAAAGATTATATTACAATTTGATTTACGCTAAATTTTACACATATAAACATTAATACTGTACTTCTTATGCGTATCAAAGAAAATTTTCTTCCCCTAAAATTCTACAATTTCTCAACAAAATCTCATTTCAATTGAACAAAACTTTATTTACATTCCCCTTTTGTTTGAACTTAACAACTATCACACTATAATTCTCATTAAAGTTTTTACGATTACACAATCTATAATAAATGATTTTTTTTTCTATTTTACATTCTTGTAATTTATTACTGCTTGTTGTACATTCCAATAATTTATAGCTAATTATTTCAAATGATTAAGTAACAAACCTTTGTTTACTTTCTCTTATCGATTACTATCTTATCACGTACATTATTCAAAATTTTACCATGAAACAAGACAATTTAAATTTTTACAAATTAGTCTATGATTTCACTACTAACTATAACACAATGACATAGTTCTTGATTTATTTACAAAGACAATTCTATCTCTTAGCTAAGCAAACTTGAATGGTTTGTTTTTTTATTACCGTTAGAGGCGTTACGCTTTCCTCTAACTTCTCCCCACTTAGCCGTTGAGTAGTTTGCCTTTTCCCTTCTTTACGTAACATAAACGCACGTCTTGTCCTTAAATAATTTGATGTATTATTTATCACGTTGATTTCTTTCTTTAATCTCTTTCCTTTCGGGAATGATATGCTTTCAACTGTCTTATGTTAAATTTGCGGCGTATTTTCTGTTAATCGCTGCATTCAACCAAGATATATGTAGCTTCCCCTAAGACCTGTTTCACCTTCTAGGGTCCACAATATAATTCACAAAATTTGTCAATTTTCTTCTGCATGGCATCCGATTGGCAATATGTCCTTACCAATACTAGATCTCCCAATTTAAATTTGGTAATTTTGTTATCCTCGTTCATTTTCTTTGCGTGTTTCTCTCTCTTCAGCTTCATCTTCACGAAGATTTGGCGGTTGTCCGTTATGCTATGTTCATGTATTTCTTGGTTTAAGTACTTTTCCCAAACGCGTGCTGGTCTCCTACCAAACTGCGCTTCGTATGGTGTTACTTCAATGGTGTCGTGATACGTTTCATTAATGCAGCTTTCGATTGTTGTAATGAAACGTGACCACTTAGTGTGTTGTTCGCCGACGAATATACGGAACATGTTTCCTAATTGTCGATTAATACGTTCGGCAAGGTTGGCGCACGGGTTGCGAATGGCAGTGTACTTCGGTTGTATTTGAAGTTCACTCAATCCTTCCACCCATTGTTTCGATGTGAACTGCGTCGCATTGTCCGTTAATATTGCTTTCGGTTTTACAACTTCTTCGATGTATTGTCGGACTCTCCTGATAGTTGCGGCCGTTGTTGCCCTTCTCAACGTGTATAACTTCACGTATTTTGTAAAGTTATCAACCATGACGAAGATGTATTTGACGCCACCCGTCGATACCGGTAACGGTCCGTAATAATCCCCGCTAATGAGTTCTCCTTTCTCTGATGGTAAAATTGGTATCGTTCCGCCAAACAGATTCCTATTTTGGCTATCCTTGCAACGTTGACATTTGTCACAAGTTTTTACGTACTCTTTAATTTTTCTTGACATTTTGTCAAATGTGAAACTCTCCTGTAACAGTTTGGTACATTTCTTACCTCCTAAATGGCCGTACATCTGGTGTATTTCGGAGATGATTATGTCCGTAATACTCTCTGGCACGTATAATTTCCATTTGTTCTTACACTTTCTATACAATTTGTTATCAACATACTTATAAAACTTACACATATCATTTTCATTACCATTATCTAGATTACCTATAATAGATCCTAACTTCGTATCCTCCTTCTGGAATTTTCCTATGTCTCTTATCATACTACATACGTCTTTCTTCATTTTTATAGTTACCTGATTTATCTGGTATTCAAAGTTCTCATCAACTTGGTCCTCTTCCGTTGCATCTTCTGGATATCGGCTGAGTATGTCGGCCACTACATTCTCTTTACCTTTACAGTGAAGGATGTTAAAGTTATATTCTTGTATGGATAGGATCCACCTAGTTATCCTGGAGTTGTTTAGATGGCATTTATGCATGAAAGTGAGTGCTTTATTATCAGTTATAATCGTTAATGGTTGACCCAAGATATATATTCGAAACTTCTCTAAACATCTGACAATGCTTAAGAGTTCCTTTTCAGTCGTGAAATAGTTCTTTTCCGCACCCTTAAAAGTTTTACTCGTGTAGGCAATTACACCCACATTCCCCTCTTCATCCAACTGATACAGTTGTCCACCGTAGGCGTATTTACTCGCATCGCATTGAAGAAAATATCGTTGGTTGACTTTCGGAAATTTTAATATAACCGTTTCAATAAATAAATCCTTTACTTCCTTGAAGCATCGATCTAGTTCTGATGTCCATATAAACCTTTTATTTTTTTTTAATAAATCCAGTAATGGTTGAATCGTTTCTGCATACTTAGCAGTAAATCTATTATAAAAGTTAGTCAATCCTAAGAATCCTTTCAATTGCTTCTGGTTTCTCGGAACTGGGAAATTTCTGATCGCAGCAACCTTTTCTTCTGTTGCTTGAACTCCTTCTGTAGTTAAGCGATACCCTAGGTAGGCGATTTCTTGACGAAAGAATTGCGATTTATCGAGGTTAATCGTTAGGTTTGCTCTGCGTAGATTGCTTAATAATAAATTCAAATGTACCAGATGCGTCTTGACGTCGTTCGAGTAACAAAGACAGTCGTCAACGTAGATGATTGTGTTTTCCTTCACCGGATCTTCAAGTGCCATGTCTAGTCCTCTCGTCAGAGCGGCAGAACTGGTGCTTAATCCGAATGGTGTTACTGTATACCTATAACATTTCCCCTCATGCATGAAAGCAGTGTAATCGCGACAACATTCCTTTAGTGGCACCTGCCAAAAACTGCTGGTTAAATCCACTGTGGACAGGTACTTCATTCTACCACACCTTGCTAAAATCTGTTGGATAGGAGTTGGTCCTTCATAGTCGGGAATGGTAACACTATTGATTTTTCGTGCGTCCAAACACAGCCTGACGTTTCCGTCTTTCTTTATTACGGCGACCATTGGATTAATAAATGGGCTATTTCCCCTCTCAATTACACCGTGTTTCAACATTTTGTTGATTTCGGCATCAACTCTTTGCTTGTATGCAAGTGGAATTGGCCACCCGCGTTGGAAATAAGGCGTGTTGTCCGTTACTTTAAATTCATGCTGATAGCATTCCATTCTCCCTGGACTCTCCCGAAATAAACTTTTATTATTCATTAAGACTTCTCTCAGATCTTCTAACGTTTCCTCATCCACACCTGTTATGTTGTCCACTTTCGCGTTTATTTTCTTCTCGATTTCATCCTCTTCTTCTGCTTCTACTACTTCCATGTGTACAATGGGTATGCTGACATTTTGTTCTTCCTCTCTTCCTCTAAATTCGACGACTCCCTTTTCCACGTCAATCAAACATTTTTCATCTTTCATAAAGCTAATACCTAATATACAATTTCTAATTAAATTTGGAATAATTAAAAATACGCAGTCTATCTTGATATCACTAATGTAAATGTCACATAAGATTTGTTTCCGTACAAGCTTAGACTTACTACCTACTGCACTAATAATCAGTGTATTAGTCATGCTTAATTCCTCATATGGTTCTAAATAATGTTTATTTTGGTTGAACCATTCTTCTGATAACGCATTTATCGCGCTCCCAGTATCCAATAAGGCAAGGACCGTAATATTATTATTGAACTTAATTAATATTTCTGGACACTTAGAAATCCGTTGTTCGAATCTTAATTCATCTTCATAAGTTAATTCATTTCTAAGATCTGGTAATAGTATGTTGGTTTCGTGAAGTCGGTTCTTGGTCAGTGTATCGGCTATCTCATTGTATGGTAGGGTTAATTTTTTTTTCTCTATCTACGTCGTTCCCCTTACCAGTCGAGGTCGACGCACCGTTGTTTACGAATTCTAAGGAATTTATGGGCTGTCGGTTAGTGTGTCGTCCAAACCCCTTAACGTTGCGATCGTTTTCACTTTCTTTGTTCGGCAAATGTTGTTTTTGCTTCCAGCTGACACCCTTATTGTGAAATGGTTGGGGTGTGTTTGTTGCTTCCCCCACACCTCGGGCATTCACCTTCTCGTGACTCCCTACAAAGTCATTATCTCTAGTTGTTCGCTGATTAATCGTGGCGTACTCTGCAATCAATGATTCAAGGTTTTGGATTGAATTAATTCCCCTTGTCACCACAGCAATTTCAATATTCTTACCAAAATGGCGCGCTATCTTTTTGATTAGCTGACGATCAGTGATAGCTGGCGTTAATTGGCGACTTTCAAGAAGCTTGCGCTCCATATATTGAATTGCGCTCAGATTGCCCTTCCAATTAAATCGACCAAATTCTAGGTTGTCCCTGACTGCGTCCTGTCTCTCTTCTCCCCAATACTTTTGTGTGAAGAGGTCTTTAAATTCATCAAAGTTGCGGATTTGGTCTCGTATCACCCTCCACCAAATCGCGGCGTCTGCTTCTAGATGTCGACCGATCCATTTGACATCGTCACTTGGGTAGAATGTGTTCTGGATTTCGGTCAGTTCTTTGAGAAATTCGATGGGATATCGGTCTGTGCCGTTGTATTTTAATTCGTTGTTATGCGGCCCACCTGTTCTTGCGGTCGATCCGACTTCTGCGTTGGCTAATTGACGCTGTAGTCGTTCTTGGCCTTCTTTAACTTTGGCGATGTGGTTTCTTAATTCTTCTAGCCGTGTCTCCTTCTCTTTATCTGTCTCACTGATTTTCTGTACAGCCGACCGTTGTCTGTCATCTACTTCTACGATCTTCTGTTTTAACGAGTTTACTGCTTCTCCTTGTTCTGTCCGTAGTCGTTCTACGTTGTTCATGACAACTCCTTTCAATTCTTCATTCCTGCTGTTGGTTTCTTGAATATGTGTGTCTAGTTTGTTATTTATTTGGTCTACTGACTTCTGTGTATTATTAATTGCTTCTTGCCATTCTTGTCGGTCCTTCTCTCTCAATTCTTTACTTTCTTTGGTATGTCTTGTTAATTCATTCTTCAACTCTTTCATTCCACGTTCATTCTTTTTCTGTAGCTCGCTAATTTTCTCTTCCCATTTCTTGGTGTGTTCTTGCAATTCTACTTTTATTTTTCCAATCTGTTCTTCGTTCTGTTGTCTCATTTTTTCGCTCATTTTTTCACTCATTTTTTCATTCTGTTGTTTAATGAACTCGAGCAATAACTGGAAGTTCATCTCGCGAGGTACTAACGATTGTCCCCCCGCCCTTGTAGTCTCGTCGGCGCTGGTGTTTTCACTCTGCGTCGTATCTTCCTCACGTCCTTCGACGCCTAGCTGGTTGTTCACGTCGAACTCCATACTATCTGAATTATTGTTTGTCATTTTCGCGCGACTACGCGTAATCATTCAAGTATGCTTAACTAAGACTATTTCTACTACTGACTTACTGTCTAACAATTGTTTATAGCCACTGCCTGTCCTCAGCCTACTCACTTATAACATTTATTATTAATTATTCGAGCAATCGCTTCGTGCAATCGCGTTGGGCGCCATATACAAATGTATATCTCATGCATATTTATTTGCATAAATTAATTATTCCATTAATTCTATAAATTTTTATCTGTATTTATGATAGTGCTGTCGGTACGAACTTTGTCGTACTTATGTGTATTTAGCCCTGTAGTTGGACGCCATATACGGCAGTATATGTAGTTTGTTATGCCCCACGTTCTTTGGGAGCCATATACGAATATATGTTTATGCAGATTTAATAATTGCATAAATTAATTAATTAATAAATTTTGCTTATTGTCCCGCGTTTGGGCGGCATGTACAAATATACATGTATTATGCAAATTTATTAATTGCATAATCTAATTGAATTTTTAATTGTATAAAATTTACTCTTGGTTACAATTATCTACTAGAATTTGCTTCCTCGTGTCACGTGTTGGGACACCATATGCAACTGTAATATATTTATGTTTGTCTCTACTTGCATAGATTAGTTAAAATTATTGAAAGGAGTTTTCATAAATGTAAGTTTTTATTACAGATCTTGTTTACTGCTCCAGGACGGGCATGCCATATCTGATGATACACTCTGATATCACTGAGCCATAATACGCCCCGCGTGCTGGAGCACCATATGTAAACAGGTGTTTTGGGTGAATAACAATCATCTGACTCAGACACTATTAATTTTCGTAAACAATACAAATTTAATTTTTATAAACGATACAAATTTATTCTATGTTTTCAATATCATTTAAATACTGAATAAAGTTAGCGTTTCTAGACAACATATCAAATACACAATGCTGTTATATTATCTCTACGTTATGAACATCTACAAAATCAATAAAGACTAATTAATTAATGACCATATAAATTTCAATATATCCTACTCTATGGATTCATATTTCTCAATTTGCGTTACTTTTGAGCAATTAAATATATGTATATTCAACAATTAAATAAATGTATATTCTACGATTAAATAAATGTATATTCTACTCAGTGGCGAGTTCTTTTTGAGTGGCAGGACAGTGGCGACCTAATCTAATGTTACATGAATGATAATAATTTACTTGTTGTTTGTATCCAAATTGCTGTGATTAACTGCGTCGTACCTCTCATCCTACGAAGAAATCCAGGCTGAAGATACGCCAATTAAATTACACTTGACACTTCGTCACGACACTATTTGTCCCACATTTTATCCGGATACTCGCATGAACGATAATGACTAATTGCGTTAACTCGAATATGACTTCATCGTCTAAAACACTTTGCGTGTAGGTTCTTTGTCACTTTTGATGTACGCGTGCAATAGTTTATGCTGCGTTTAACTAGAGCGATTGTACCATTTATACTGTATTCACAATGCAAATATAATTGGTTTTAATTGCATTTTAGTGAGTTAAGAACGTGGCACAATCTTACTATATTGTTTCATGTCACTTATGTCACGGTAATGTGATATTGTCAATACCTTATCACTCGCATTAGATTCATAAAAACGAGATTTTTATGATCACAAAGTCTGATCGTACTTAACTCGACATTGTCATAGTATTTGGTCACGGGTTAGTTCTACAGTTTTACATAGTCTCTGATACACTCCCGAACGATCTCTTTGCTTGTATCAATACACTTTACTACCGTCCATCTGAAAGACTTTGGCTGGTTTATACCGAAATAGAATTGACTGACAAAATTTAGAATACGACCGAACTGAGACTGAACTCTCCAAATCGACCGAACTGAGATTAAAATAGACTGACTGACTGATTTTTATAGGCTGACTTAAATTGTTTGAAAATTGGAAATCGACTGAACTCTTCTTCTCTGCGAACACCTTATTTTATTACTTCAGCAACACGACTCCCTCCACGGATGTCATACCCTTACCACAATCACTGTCATGATTGGTTTCTCGGATCAGATTCTGCGAAGGCTCCTCCTGGATACTCCGGCTGGGGTCTCTAGTCTACTTCCCATTCGCTCTTCACCCTTGTCTCCATGTTGACGTCTTCTTTACACCCGCCTTTGCCGAATTCCTTGCTCCTGATAGGTCAGCCAAGACCCCTCTCTAAAAGTCTTGCAGTCCACACCATCTCCCCGTATGACGACGGACCTAATTACACGGTTGTCTGTTATGTGATTGTTCTTACGTTCCCAAGTGTCCTTTCTAAGCGATTTCCTTTCCGCACATGTGTGTACCATAACCCGGGTGTGTCGAATCGCCGTATTGTCCTCGACTTCCCTTGTTACGTTCACACGCTGATGGTGGTCATCTTCCAGGAACTAACATCTGTTCTGCAGCCTTACAAGATGCTCCGTATGTCGTGCCAGTAAGCAAGTTTCCCGCTGTGGAGCTATATAAGTTCCTTTGTACTTAACTGCATCCGCTCTTAGACTGCTTTTGTGGAAAATGTTATGTCCATGTGCAGCCGCTAACTCACACGTGTACGTCGAAAATGTTGGCGTCCCCTTAGTACACTCTTTGTCGGTAGTTGTGATGAACTGACACCGTCTTTTGTTTCTTTGTTATTGTCGCCACTTGCGCTTATGTCGTTCATCCATGTCCAACATCTGTTATGTGCCAAGGCGTTGTCCTTCTTAAATCATTGTCTAACGGCGGCCGTTTGGCTATACCATGCATCACTCTTGACAGTTGACGCCCGCTACAGTGCCGTTTACGCAAAAAAAATTCTCTGCCGTAATTGCTTTACACTTTTAATTGAAACATGATTTTTACCTTTATTATTTATCGATTATTGTCCATTTATTTCTGTGGATTACTTTTTTTAGCAAAGACATATTCGTTAGTAATTAAATTAGTCTAAATTAATAATTAAATTCTAAATTACATAGTGTTCTTGTTTTTAATAGTAAATGTTTCTGTTAAATACATAAGGTAAATATATAACTGTCATTATTTACAATTTTTATTTGTTCAAGTCACAAATACTAAAATAAACTTTCTTTGGTTATACAATATAACACTGCTATTGTCTTTTCCAAATATCTTTATCATGGGATAAATTGTCTGTTAATCAACTTCAAAGTCTTTCGCATCTGAATAGCCATCAGCATCATCCACTCGTGGTTTGCAAACAAACCGGTGTAGATATGTATATCATTACAAGTATAAAATCCATGAGAGACCGTTTACAATCAATTCGTAGTCTACAATGACATCTGTTGAGGACCGGCTAAATTATCATGTAGTAATGTGAATATCTGCTGGATTATCCTCTGTAAAAGATTGCCTTAGGCCTATATAAATGCAAAAGTTTGTGTTGTTTCTCTAACATGGTTTCTGTAGCTTTTAACGAAGAAACCTTTTGTTTCGTGGTAAAACACCATTCCGGGTTACCCCCATCGTCCTCATCTTCATAATGTTCTCTCTTAACGCTTTCACGCACAGGATCTGAGATTTTGTCGGTGTTGTTTGCGCCACATCATTCAGCCAAATGGAAAGGTGTGGGGGGATGGACGCCAGTGCAGGCCGGATGCGAAGAAGATGGAGGCACATTGGAGGTAGTGTAGTGTGTGTGTATGTAATTGTGTGTAGATGTAGTGTGTGGCCATATAGGTAAAGGAAGTGGCTGATGGAAATGCCATAGGTTTATAGATGAGGGCGGGCAAGACAGGGACGAATAACGCAGGTCGTCAAAGCTGGTGGGATGTGACAGGGACGCGTCAAGGTATGAGGGGGACATAGAGAAGAGGGCTAAAGACGAGGGCTAAATTGTTATGTGATCAGGAAGGATGTAATCTGAGCTCATCCTCAGAAGTAATGTGATAGTTCCTTCAGAAGCTACTAAGGTACTGCCCTCCATATAGTAGTGAACGGTGTTATTAATAGTGTGTTTATTTCTGGTGACCAATATAACTAGAAACGGCATTACATTATCATTTTCAGTTTCCCGATAACAAGATAGGAGCTAACAAGGTAATAAGATGCCTAATACTAAATATATTAGTCATCATAAATAAGCACGCCTTTAGTAACTTCATTTATTGAAACCCTACTCATACGGGTCGATATATATTAACGTTAATTTAAGACATCCGTAACATGTAAAATGGGATGTGATCTAAACTTTCTATTCTCGTGCATTACGGGTTTGTTCAAGTAAAAGTTCGTTGAGAGCAAGAAAACATCTGCGCAGACTTTAGGAATATTGGTTATGATGACCAATGTGTGGGAAAGGTTAATTACAAGTTTGCGCTTGTTAAGTCTTGCGAGGACACTAGAAAAACGATAGATGCTGCCCTCCTTTAGTATACCAAAGGGATTTTCGAAAAAGCTGGACAGTTCTAAGGAGGTGCGAAACGCAAACTACCTTTCATTCTCGAATCACCATGTAAATACATATTTACGACACACAACATAGCGTGTAAAACCACACCAAATAGTTCTAAACTCTACACTAAAAGCGTCGTATAACGACTTCTGTATGAATGTGGGGCTAATATTTCGCCGAAACTGGCAGACGTCTTGGAGTTCGAGCCTTTGAATACACGAAGAGCTTCAAGTCAGATAATACGTAGCCTAGACCTCGAGACTGGCGGCCATGTTGGAAACAACAGTATAGGATATTATGGGGAATATGTGTTCATAGTAGGTAAGGAGTTGAAGGTTGGACAACCGAGGTTGAAATTTAATGGAGGTCCTTTTTCATTGCTAACTGAAACTGATTCAGCCAAGCAAACGAAGACTTTCTAAGGACACTACACCAATTTGGTTTAACTCTTTCAGGAATGCACTGAAAGTTCGTCGTGGTAATGATGGGTGTTAATTGTTAGGAAAGTTCCGTTTGAACATGGGAAATTCCCGCGAGGGGTTGAAAATATCATTCATTGGAGGAGTATGTAGTGTTGAATGGACGTGGTCCTTAGCAGCAGGCGGAGGCGGGGGGATATAAATAAAATAGAAAGCAGCTGACCAGTCGTACATCTACTGTGAGAATGGTCTCGTCGTATCTCCGATGCCGAACATTCCACATAAGCGTAGATGGGGCACTCTCTTCACAACGCCCATTTTTAAGTCTGCTCAGTTTCAAAAGTTTTTCCGTAGCCGCACGTTGAAGAGAAAACGTAGCCACATAAAACGTAGAAGAGACATAGAATCTAGATTACCCGATACCTGGGAAGACGAGAAAACTTGATGTTGGCGCCAGGCTCCCCTGAGGATAGAGAAAGTCCTTCTATCCTGTGTAAGAAAAACCATTTTGCCAACGCTACAATGGACAGTTTGTCGACCTTCTTATTTAGATGAATCTGAGGCGAAGTCACGAATTGTTATACCAACACACACTGCGGTCGCTATACCATTCTAGTGCAGCACGACTTTTCTCATCAACCAGTATCCTCTTCTTCATCTTACATGTTCTACGCACGACAAGCGCGTGGCAGTTACAATTAACACTGCGCTGACTCTCTGCTTCATCTATACAGGACATCGCGTTGGAAATGTCACTAACTCGCAGAGTATAATTACAGGCTCATTTCATATTAGTTTATATGTGCGTTTTCTTGTAACAATTTCTCCTCGATAATAACACGTTTGTACAGAAATCGTTTGCTGAATTTTGAGACTAAAATTCAAGCACGGGATAAGAATAGCAGTTGGTTTTATGAAACAATCTCCCAAATTTTGAAAGCCCTGTACAAGTAGTTGTGTGTATGTGTGTGCGCGTGCATGTGTGG
The DNA here is from genome assembly GCA_034769895.1 of Magicicada septendecula. Lineage (NCBI taxonomy): Eukaryota > Metazoa > Arthropoda > Insecta > Hemiptera > Cicadidae > Magicicada > Magicicada septendecula. Next base: position 79,510,382 of record CM068368.1, on the reverse strand, counting down.
TAATGTGGCACAATACAGTGGAAGTCGCGATTAACGAGCTCGCTTAGAGAATTCGGATGTAACAAACAAAAGTACAAGATTTGTTTGGTTTTGTATCTTGGTAATGACAATTAAACTCGCTTTTAACGAGTAGGAACGCGTTAGAGACTTGCATTAATAGCGACCATTTTGTCGCAGGCTTTTTCATGGGTTAAGGTCTAAAAACGTTCGTTTCGACACAGCATTTTAAACATTCGTTTAAAATCATTAACGCAATTCAGTGAAACTAATAATGTAAGTGATGAATTCGCGATTTATTTAAATAAATTACAAAACTTGTTTTGATATCTACAAATACAACATTACTAAACAAACAAAAATAAAAATAAATAAAATTATTTAAGGTTAATTAAGTTCTGTGTGCAAAATACATACATGTATAATCATGAATCCATTTAAAACAAACTAGAGTTAATTTTCTTGTAATTTAAAAATAAATATTGTACATGTGGCATGGAAAGTTTTGCCAGAGAGCCGGCTAATTTTTTATAAGTTTTTACTACACAGTAACTTTTGCTATATTTCGCAAATCCACTATACGCCAATATTCAGCAAAGAATGTTACATTGACGTGTAAAAAATGTTTAAAGTCTATATTTCACTTTTAAGCGTAGAATATAAAACATGTCAAAGTTTAATTGTGCAAAGCCTCTTCTACAGTAGACTTTTTTTGTTGTGTGTTCGATAATCACGTTATAAAAATTTTGGCTTCCGAGTCGACAACTCGGATGTAGCGAGCACCCGGTTTTAACGAGCACATTTGTCCGGTCCCTTGAATCTCGTTATAAGCAAGTTCCACTGTATTTTGTTAATTCAACCTGTGAGTGAACAAAGTAAATAAATATACCTTTTTTGATAAATTAGTTAATAAATGTTTGATAAATAACTGAGTTAGCCATTTTTTTCAACAATGATAGGCGCAAAGATTGGGCTGAAAAAAGAAAAGTTACTAACATCTCCAGCCAGTCAAAGCATCCTCGTTGAAGGGAATAATTGCATCAGAATAGGCCCTTTCCCTGATAAGGCTGTGCCAGTGGATGGCTCAGCTGGCATTCTTGTTATTGTGTACACAGCTTTATTTCACTGTTCTGTGGAAGTATGCAGTTTGGTTAATGAATGAAATTTAACATATTTGTGTTTGTGTGCACATTTTTAGTGTGGCTAGCTGTTTAATATTAATCATTAGTGTTGTTCGATAATAATAGGCAGTAAGTAAAACTTTCTTTTTTGTAATGTAAATATCTTTCAGCGGACATTGCATTTACTAAAACTTAATGTAAATGATTTTACCTTTCCATCTGGTAAACGGTATGACGGCTCAGTGTGTATCAACAAGAAAAAGGTTAATGATGTTACGAAGATAATGAAACGTTTTCTAGAGAAGTATACGGAACTGTACAACAGTAATTTATCTTGGAAAACTGAGGAAGGTAATGAGATGCTGGCCACATAGATGCTTGAGGTGAATAATCGAAAGTCAAGATCAGATGTAACTTCTTTTACATTTTTTATGAGGTTCGCCATTGTAAATATAGAAACCACTGTAACGTAGCTAGAATAATAAAATATATTTTTTCCGTTAAAATAAGTCTGAGAAGTATTATAAACTTATTTCACCTTTTAAATATATTTTTAAAGAAAAAATATATTGTATAAGGAAAATATTGTGAAACAAATAAAATAAAAGCGTTATCAGTGACAGGAAAAAGGGAATAAATTTTATAAATAACAAAAAATCATACACAGAATACAATAGGATATAAAGCAAAGTTTGGTATAAGGTTACATTCTAAAACAATGTTGAACATTTTCTCTACTGACAAAATTTAAATCAAACCAACAGGGAAAATCTGTAGAATACTTTTTCTGTTTTCCGGATTACACGTAGTTATCCCCTTTTTCCACACACCGGTTGAACTTATGGTATTCTCACTTGCTAAAAATTCATGAAGGCCATCTTATTTTTGTGGGCTCAAATATCTTAAGAACCCTAACACTACGCTGGAGAGGCGCATGTAAGCGAACCCACATATTTTAATCCTACGAGCACCTGTACTCAACGTTAGAAAAGACAGGTCTACCAATTGTTACGCGTATAACGACTTATATTTAAAAACAAGATGCAGGCAGTCATCAAACAAGCCGAAGTTATGAAAATTCTAAACTTATACTTACAAACGTCAGTACAATGGTAGACCCTATATGTTTTTAACTGATCCAGAGTCAACATCATCATCATCATCATCATCATCATCACTTCATGGAAAGGATTCCTCCTATTCCGGCCTTATGATTCCCGCCTTCTTGTGACTAGCCTGCCTACAGATCTTCCTCCAACCGGCTCATACTCATAAGCTAACTTCGGAAAGCGGGGGTATTGTCCATTCTTTCTAGATGTTGTTTCCAGCACTTTCTAAAATTCTGAATGACTTCATTTAGGGAAATTACATGAAGTTCTCGTCTAATATACTCGTTTCTTATGCGATCGAGTCGCGTATATTCCTTTACCGATCTCAAATAGCCCATTTCTGCAGCCTGTAATTGGCACCAGTCCTTCTTCCATATAGTCCATGTCTCGCAAACATACAGCAGTGCTGGTACTGGCATTATCTTATAGAATTTGATACACGTCTCTTGTCTAGCTTTCGTTTTCATTGTCCTTCACAGTATTCTACATATAGTTTGCAACCTGCCTAGTTTATCGCTGAAATCATCACTACCTCTATAAGAAAGAAAGACTACAGCCAAGGTAACTGAATGTAGAGACCTGTTCTATGAGCTGGTCACTTAACATAATTTTAGATCGAATGTGGTATTTTCTACAAAAAGCATAACCTTTGTCTTTTCAGTTCAAATTTTTAAAATATAATCCTTACTCATCTGTTGGAGGCCATATAAACTTTTCTGTAGTGTATTCTCATTAGCCTGGATGACCCATATCATCTGCAATGAGCAGCAAATTTAGTGCACTACAGTTGCTTAACTTGATGCTAGAAGCGATCCCATCATTAAGTCTTGTGAGCAGACCGTCAAGATATATATTAAATAATATCTGTGTATACATATTAAACTGTTCCAGGATTTATTGTTCTTTTCTTCACGTCCAAAATGTTGTATAAAACTATTTAATTTTATAACTCACGTTGAAGTGACATAGTTTACTATGTTCCCTTGTTTCTTACGAAGACAGCCAAGTGTAGAAAACGGAAATTCCCCATAATCACAGTGATTCCGTTTGAACCTGACGATACGGTTCACGCTTTTGTGCAAAAATGAAAGTAACTCTGAATGAATGGAAATTACAGATGTCGTTGTGCACAGCTTCCTGGGCGTACGCATGCCTTCGTGTAATTACAGCGTTGTGAATGAGAGCATATCAGCACGTAAACTCCGGTGAACGTGTCCCTTCGTTGGCAGGATATACCTTGTCGCCTTGCTACCGGCGCGACAATTTTTATACAAATTAAAAAGAATTAATTTTCACATTCTTTACGAGTGAAATTAAAAGTAATTGTTTCTTTAATACCATCGTATGCTACAAATACTTCAGGCAACGAAGAATTTTTCGTCCACGTCGCGTTCAAAGTGAAATAAAAAATGGATCTTCTCGTTGGATGAATACTTACGTGTACGTTTTCGATACCTTCTAATTTTTTCAGTTAATGCCGTAACACTTTTTTGACTAATATTTAAAGTGTTATTTATGAAAACTAAGATGAGACTGAGAGGATTATTAATCAGGTAAACTACGAATATGAAAAAGTTGTCGGTCTGAGAATAAATACGGAAACACAAATTTAACGTAAACGGTGGGGAACTCAGGATAAGTTCAATGTCAAATATAAAATTTAGAGTTTTTATACCTGATATACGTACAAATATGTAACTACAAACGTGACATTTTGATGGTTTTCATCGTTCTGACGATTTCAACAGTCTGACGGTTTTAATGGTTAAAAGGGTGATGGAACAACGTTTAGAACACTTTTTAGCTTCTCTTAAGAACGCCATTTCCGAAGCCTATATTTTACTGTCTTGTTTCTTTGTTGTTGTCCATAATTCACACCTGTAGGACAGTAGTACAGGGACTGCCATAATTTTATAGAACTTTAATTTTGTATCTCGATGTACCTTGTTTCTAAGAACACGGTTGATTGTCTTACAGATCGTCTGGAACTTACCTAAATTAACACCAGTATCATAATTCCTGTCATAGTCAATGGCATTTCCGAAATAATTAAAGTGGCTCGCCCGTTTTAGAATTCGATCACTAATCATTATTATTGTTCTTATTGGCTCCTTGCCTTGAAATACAGTATACTAATGTTACAGTTTCTACCCGATAACAATTCAATCTTCGACATTAATCTTACGATACAAACGTATTGATTATCGACAAACAATTTAAATCTACGGCTGTAAGACCTGTCTCTGCTCATCTATGAATATTATTACGCACAATATTTTTTCCCCCGGTTACATAACTGCTGGTACGCATTACAGTGGAAGTGTCATCGTTCGTTTTACTTTTTGCACGCACGCGGTTTATTGTTTGTTAATTATTTTAATTTGCGTCCCACACACAGTCACGATCATGCTTCACGTAAGCGTCATACAAAATTGGCGAAAAAATTTACTCGTAATTTTGGTAAAGCTAACTAAGTTTAAATATCTGAAGTGTGTTTGTAATATATTACAGTGAAAATAAATGCTAAGTACTGTGTGGGATTTGTATTATTCTATTTTATCCCCTTACCTCTCAGGTTATCTGGATTTTCAGTAATCGTGAATACTTCCGCTCCCAATTAGTGCGATGAAGGGTGGTCCTGTGTACACTTATAAAGTACACAGATAATGATTGAATGATTGAACATGAACAGTAGTAGTAGTAGTAGTAGTAGTAGTAGTAGTAGTAGTAGTAGTAGTAGTAGTAGTAGTAGTAGCAGTAGTAGCAGCAGCAGCAGCAGCAGCAGTAATAGTAGTAGTAGTAGTAGCAGTATTTTTTCTTCGAGGATTAGGTGGAAACAGACACACACATTAGGTGGATCAAAACACATTTACTCACCAAATGTCCAGAAGGATGCGCACTTCCCGGCTCTGTGGGGTTGGGATTATATGTACTTGACTAGTAATAAAACCACCTCCCGTTTCTCTTCTAGGACATTAACCTGGAACACATTCCAGGTTCTATTTAACACATTCCTATTGTTCTTCGGCCCTAGGCTCGCTACCGGCTTGTTCCTCTTAATCTACATTCTACTATTATGTAGGTCTACCTTCTTAGAACAAAAAATCTCTTCTGCGAAGCGTGTCATACAGTTCCAGTTGTCCTCCACTCAAAGCATCCCTTTGCCGACGTTATCCGGAAAGACGTCTTTTCCAATGTCCTCTTGCAACGATTTCCTGCGTTTATCCCATCTATCGCAGACGAAGAACATGTATTTGACATCATTGGTGGCTCCAGAGCAGTACAGGCACTGTTGTGACTCTGTCTTTCCAATATTCATCAGGTAGGACCGAAAATACTCATGCTCAATCAGGAACTGAGTAACGTTATAGTCGATCTTCTCTTCTTTCAGCTGCACGTACTTGATGAGCCATTTTGAGTAGTAGTAGTAGTAGTAGTAGTAGTAGTAGTAGTAGTATTTGTTGTTGTTGTATTAGTTAGAAGAAGAACACTAAAAACAAGAAGCGAAAAGTTACTATGAAGCCGGAACACGTCACCAAGGCCTAATCCTTGTCGGAGAAGAAGAAGAAGAAGAAGAAGAAGAAGAAGAAGAAGAAGAAGAAGAAGAAGAAGAGTACTAACAGGAAGGAGAAGGAGAAGAAAATTGTGCATTTCATTGCGCTAATTACATGATTACAAACATGTTTATGAAAACTTAACAAGAACATAAATTAAATAATTAAATCATTATTTTACCACGCACGACCGTGGTGTCTATGACCAACCATAGAGCAGAACATCATATGACGACGACGACGACGACGACGATGATGATGATGATGATGATGATGATGATGATGATGATGATTGGTACGGTGTCATCACCAGCATCTTGTTTCTAATAGCTGCCGACAAAATACAGACTCGTTGCTGATGGCCATCGTTTTGCAAAGTTACGTTACATAAGCAAGGAGTAGTTGTTTTTGTTAATATTCTTGTCACCATTAGTTGAAGCGGTTGCATTAGCGACAAATTTAGTCGCGTTGTTATTGCTCATATCAGGACTGTCATTGGTTGTTATTAGAGAAATTGTTTGCCATATTTGATATTCAGATAGTTAACACTTTTAAGTATTAGAAGCGGACAGTACATTAAAGTTTTCTTACTGATAATAATCGTCTTAACTTTATTGAAACACGTGAAAATATTGTATCCGTAAGATTCACTGTTAGTTCAGTTAACGTGTTCGACGCCTAGGAACGCCGTCCATGCTACCGGTAATTTCACGCGGATTACTAGTAGAAGTTTGCGTGCTGCGATGTTTGTTTACGGCAAAAACACTAAACGACGTCTACAAATAACCGACAACAACGAGTAACGGACGGTTTATGCTAGAACTACCGCTGCTAATCAACCGTTACGCAGTGAGGCAACAATGCCAACGGTCAGGTAACACTTCACTTTGACACAGTAACTTTTTTTTTTGAGTCCGTTTATTTAAAAATTAGTATCTATCCAGAGCTAGATAAATTTGTAATCTTCCTAGAATGGTAAGGAAATGTGGTCTACTCAATGTAATTAAGGATATGCATTGACCAAAAACTGTCTACTCAGTCCCACTGGCAGTTTTGCTTTCCGTTTTGCTTTATTCGATTCTTTTTTGCATTTTCAGAAAAAATTTGTTAAAAACAAAACATTGTACACAACAAACATAATATAAATTATGAAAATATACGAAGTCTTTTGTGAGTGCAACATGTAAATTCGTTGAGAAATTTGTAAATAGAAAGTAATTATCTGGTTTTTCTCCTTGACAGGGGCAGGAAGCTTAAGCTAGTGGTTCATAGTAGTCCTGGCCCCATAAATGTCCTAGAATGTTTTCAGAGCCATCAATATGCACACCCACACACCCACACACCCACTCTCTCTCTCTCTCTCTCTCTCTCTCTCTCTCTCTCTCTCTCTCTCTCTCTCTCTCTCTCTCTCTCTCTCTCTCTCTCTCTCTCTCTCCCTCCCTCCCTCTATCTCCCTCTCAGATGCATTTTAAGATAATGGTTTTATTTGCTGATTACAAAATTCACATTCCTTCTGTATACAGTCGGTTACTTTTCCAGAATGAATCTTGCCTTATATTAGAGAATTCATATTGTTAGTACAAAATAATAAAATAGAAGCAAAAATAATCATTCTTTTAAAAGAGTTATAAAGGTTCTTTAAATTGTTGACTGCCCTCCTAAAAACCTTCAACCCACACAGATAAGAATCATTGGCTATTACTGGAAGTCTGCTAACCTTATGTTAATTGTTACGGTCTGCTACTAATTATTATGTTAAACTTATACTGCTTCTTATGTGGGTTTCAGTAGGCTGGGATAGTATGCTGTACAGAAAATTTAAAATACGAAAGGTAATTAGTAGCATTTAGCAATTTTTATGTTTCTTTACACATATTTTAAGAATGTGTAAGTCATTGTTTGATTATCTTGAGGTGTAAAGCCCAATATAAGCCGTGCTAAGACTGTTTAGTTGAACTCAGAACAGATGGTTAAATAAAACATGCATTTCAAAACTGAAATATAAGTGTTGAATTTGCAAAAACAGTAATTACTGACTGTTCTGCAGAAGGAAGAACGTACATCAATTTTCTAAAACTGTCAAATGGGTTTTGTGATTTCGTGTTACGGTTAGGCTAAGATTTCTTAACCATTACAATTAACATGATTTGGATACTGCTCGGGTTTTCAATAAACCAATTCATTGCAGACTTTTGTGGTTTTCGTTAATAAGAGCAACGAGCCATCATTTAGGCTTTAGCACACTCTTAGTTTTGATAACGCTAAAGGTTCCACCCGTTTAACGGTAGGGCGTCTTCAACCCAAAACAATATTAACTGTTGTTGCATTGTTATCATTTGAAGTTTATCACCCAGATGAAGCTCCGAGTATGTTAATTATAACATTAAAGGTTAATTTAAATTATATATAAAAATTAGAGAAATAGATGATTATAGTGTGCATGACTAGAAACCACTGTCAGCTGATGAAGTTGTGCGTTCGGTCTGAAGGGAGAGAGAAGAGGAAAAATCAAAAAGTTACTCCTTCTTCTTCTTCTTCTTCTTCTTCTTCTTCTTCTTCTTCTTCTTCTTCTTCTTCTTCTTCTTCTCATTTAGCACTACAGCCCAACGTGAGCCCTAAACAGCTTCCAACACCAGTCTTCTCCAATATATCATATCCATTGCCATCTCAGTGTAACCCCTCACATTCATTCTTCTGAGATCATCCAACCATCTTAGCCTAGGTCGGCCCCTCTTATTTACTTTTATAGACTGTGTTAGTAAATTAAGTCGTTCAAATAAGGAATACGAAACCAAAATAAATTGTTGTAAGCAAATGGCAATATTAACGTCCAACCTAATGATTGTAAGGTTACACGAGACAAATCGCGAATGATTAAACTAAATGTTTTAGTCGCTTCTGATAGTGATTAAACTGCCTGACATTACAGAAGATGCTCGACGTCGTGAGAATCAGACAGGCGTTTTCAGCTGACCCAAAACCGTCAGACATAACGTATTTTCATTACTTTACAACTTTTCGTGACAGAAGTCTGATCAACTCGTGCTAACTACGGATTACAGTTTGTAATGTGGAATAAGTAGGATATTAAACGCATACCATTTATAGTCGACGGGTTCAGTAATAGGTATTAGTGCGGCCTGGTTTTGCATTGGTTAAAGTGAATTACCGACTGCCATTATTTTCCAATAATAACTAGTGTATCAGGCATCGTATCTCCCTCTATGTATTAGGCATCTGATTCGAATTAACAATATTTTCGTTACACTAAACATTAATACGTGTGATACTCTCAGAGCACATTTTCCTAAGCTGACCAGGACTCTCACTTCACAGTACCCAACATTACGTGGTATCATGATCCTTCTTAATATTTCCTCTCTGCCAGTGTTAATGTTTCATTACTCTACTCTCTTCACTGTGATCGCGTATCTTCACTTGTTTTGATACATGCTTTTTTTGCACTCATTTGGATTCCCAGTATGAACTGTTTGAGGCGGAGCGAGTTGAAAAAAGCGGGAAGGGCGCAACCCTCTTAAACCCAATTTCTTGCTACTTTTTTTACATAATACTATAAACGTAGCCGACAGACTTTGATACTTTAGCATAGGGGGACCGGATTTGAAGTTTGGATAAACGGGACACTTCCTCTTCACCCCCTTATTCCTTCCTGGAGAATCTCACCTATCCCTTTTCGCTTCCACACTGCTCCCTTTCCAACTGTTCCAACAACTGCGAAAAAATACATTTTACGTTAAGTTGGGATTGACCATTGACACTGTGTAATGTGATTATTATTTCGAGATTTTTTTTGAATTTTTGAGTATTACGAGAGAAGTACACCAGCAATTAGAGCCCGACAAAAGTGACACATGTTAGCTTTGTTCGAGGGTGGGCGAAGAAAGGGAACAAACCTTTTCTTTCCGTTAAAACGTCGTAAAAACCATTTACGAACAATGAGCAGTACGGCACATGTTGCAACGAACTGGACCATGCGTGGGAACGCTTGACTCCACAATTAGAACAAAGGAAGACTACCCTTACATCTGTTCTGTAACGAGAAAAATACATAGCCAACGGTAAGAGTATTGTTCGAAACCATGTGTGCGACTTCTAGTAAGACAATAGTTGATGCTCAGACAATGGGACAGGCGACTGAGTGACGCTTGTGGAGAGCACAGATGGTATGCCACCCGTAAGTCATCGAAGGAAGTCGTTAGTGTCTCAACAATAAGGGAATTCGACACGCTACACCAAAAGTAGAAGATGTGATTTCGGAAACAAGGCCATAACACTGATTCCAGGAACGGGGCAACAGACGTAAGACAGCGACTCGTCGAGTCCACATGGACTGCGTCAAACTCAAGTTGAGAAAGCCAATCACCCAATGAGGAACGAGAATTCCGAAGGGAACTACTGACAGGAGCCGGAGACCAGAGAGCAAATCTCGTGTAAGAACATCCCTCTCCAAACGGCACTGGGTGGAGAATTCGCCAGAAAAACAGACTGGAGTCGAGAGGACACAGGGAGGTCCATGAAATAAGCCTATCAGAAATGATTTGGTGGGAAGTTGGAGCGATCATCGGAGTTACAAGAGTGGGAATATCGAAGGAAATAAAAACTGTATACGCAAGGGGACGCGCTCTCAGTGCATTCGAATTTTTAACTCAGTTCATTCCAATTTTTATCTCAGTTTTATAAAATAATAGCGCAGTTTATAAAAACTTAGCGCCGTATTTCAGTTATACCATATTTCGGTAGAGACGATAAAGACTTTGTTCAGACTAAATGGAAGTGCGTAAATAAGACTTAAAACGCCAAAACGGGACGCTAGTGTTCGCGATGAAGCGTGAATAACGATTTTTATAAATCATATGTAATACACTGTCATAAAGGTGATAGCATTTTGCAGTGACATTCTTGAACCATTACATAAAAGTAGTGATACTACACTGTTCGTAGTCAAGTCAAGTAATAGCAGTGTGTATAATTGCCTAATGAACTTGAAAACGATCTAGGCGCCGCAAGAGGGTGAACGTGCAAGATGAAAAACTATTAGGTGCATAACGGTATCAAACAGTGAACCGCGTCAATAGACTCACGCGAATATGCATAGTCGACAGATTCCAAGTGCAATGCCGCAACTTATATTGTGGTAATCTCGAAACTCATAGTGACTGTCGCGGAGTGCGGACGGGTGTTCTCGAACGATGTACATATAGAAATCGGAAGTGTCAATCACGAGTGCTATATGGATTAACATCAACCATCAACGAAGGGACCCGCATGGATACACCATGGGAGCGATACATCACGACGGAATGAGTAACGTACAAAATTAATCTCTTATTATAATTATTAATTTACCAAATACCACTGACCTGACACTTAGAACCAAAGCACCTGAGAATTATAAATATAAATATGAGTCAGATAGATACGAATCCATAGGTAGGGATCATTATGTTATAGAGTATTGTACATGTATTCTCGTTAATATATATATATATATATATATGTTTATTGTAACTATGTATGTGTTTTGATATGTCTGTTGGAGGAACAGGATTTTAACTATGTATATGTTTAATATGTGTATTGTTGGTATATGAGTATTTCACGTATATAAATGTTTAATGTGTTTTGACGTAAAACTACTTAATACAGATTTTGAGCACACCACATTATTAGTTAGTAACGTCACTACGCACGACTAAGTGCCCATATTTGATTGTTCTTTTAATTATTTTAAATTTGTTCTTTCAATTATTTAAATGTGGTATAGAATTTTATTGTCTTTTAGAAGATTTGTAAGTGCTCTTATTATATGATTATGTTATGACATGAATAAGGATGAGATACGATTTTTTAATAAACGTACTTTAGAATGGATTCGTTCGTATTCTATTGAATTGTGTAAGACCTGACTCACAACTTAACTTCTCACTAAACAGGATCTATAGTTCATGATTCAATTCAATATAATTATCAATTACATTACTTACAAAGATACTCAGACTAGAAGCTTAGTTGACAGTTAAAGTCAGAATCAATTTCATGTTTAACTAGTTTGATTGTGAATTATAAATTAACTCTAATTTAACTCATGCAACTATTTAAAGGAATACATTTAATTAACGTAGTATATGGCAACCCAACGCGTGGCATAAATAACATTGTATATGACCTTCCAAACTTGGGGTTAGTTACACTTTAATCACGACCTAATTAAAAAGATAATTCAATTAATTTATGCAATAAAATTAATACAATGAAATAACATTGTATATATAAAAGCAATAAAATTAACTCATCATTAACTCTAAATTTATAATTAGATGGAAATAATCCATGCACCAAGATTAGCATAGATAATTAATGTTGTATATGGCTCCCAAAGAACGAGGGCACAACAAATTTAATTAGAGCCAAATTTGTTAATGTTGCATATGGCGTCCAACTGCGGGGCTATATGAACTGTGAGATACGATAAATTTCGTACCGATATCACCTTCATAAACACAAACTAAGTTTATAATTGAATTAATTAAATTATGCAATAAATTTGCATAATTAATAACGTTCTAACTGTTTAATAAAGTAATTGATACTGAAAAGAAACAAGTTAACATTATTTCTATACTATTATTAAAATTTGTTTGGTATTGACGTTTGTACTGAAAGGGAAACAATGTTGCCAAACTCTGACCACGTGACTTCTACAAGTTGATAAACACAAAACAATGATTCACATACAAACAACTTACAACACATTCACGCTCAAAGTCATTTAATACGGATTTTCAAGACAAAACAGTTTACTTTTAAAACATGATATGATACCTCTTAATGTACTTTTAATTACAGTAAGGCATCCAGAGATGCTTTTGTAGTGAAGTCGCGTAGCTTATATCGTAGTGAATACGATTATTTAATGTATGGTTGCAATAACATGTACGTATTATACTGTGCATTGCCTTAATCATAGTGCACATTAATCTGTTCACATCGCGTAAAAAATCTTTTATTTTGTGAAATGACGTGAACCGTGTTACGCAAATTCTAGTTAAGTCCAACTATGGTAATATGAGATCTTACTTAATATTTTGGTATGGATTTAATATCATAATAATTTACTCGAAAAACGTGATAAATAATTACTCTATTATTATATCATGAACTTAATAAATACAGATAATTTGGTATTAAGCAAGCATAAATATTTGCGAATTCTTCATAAATGAAACTGCCTATAAATAGTGAAATATTAATTTATAATTGATAGAAATTTGTAATATTGGACTATAACATTTCGTTTGTTAATTTTTGTTTAGTTAAAGATAAAATTAAATATTTTTGTATTGCAATTTTATATTTAACATTACTTCTAACATTAAACAAAATAAAAACTTACGTTTATAATGGGTGAACTCCGCTTAATGTAGAATCACTATCTTCAGATTCAACTGATTCACTGTCACTCGAACAATTTACAGAAATGATCAAATTTTCTACCTGCTGTTCCACTATACCTTCATTTTTCCAAGCGTCTTCAATAATTGACTTGGTGTGTTCGACTACCTTCTTCCAGTCTTCTCCAGTAATCATTTGCATGGCTTCATTTGTTAATTTTTCTACTTCAGTCATCGTGAATTTTGTATTATTTATGGCAACGTATTTTTTAACCCTGGCCCATATTAGTTCTATGGCGTTAAAGTGACAATGATATGGAGGCAACCGGATGACTTCATGACCGTAACTTTCAGCCAACTCGTCAACAATATACACAGGAAACTTTGGTTTATTAAATAATACTAATTCCATCAACTCAGCCTTTTTCATATCCTCTGTCAATGGAATGTTTCGGCGTTTTAACCATTCAACCATCTCTTCTTTTTTTGAAGCCATTGTTGGAGCCTTGTCTTTAATCACTGAATGATATGGGGCGTTGTCCATCACGATCACTGAATTGGGAGGAATATTCTTTAACAGGAATTCTTCAAACCATGTTTTAAATTTGTTGTGATTCATTTCTTCGTGATAGTCAGAAGTCTTTTTCGATTTAAATACATAAAGGCAATTGGGAATAAACCCCTGAGAATTTCCGGCGTGGATAATTATAAGTCTTCCACCTTTTCCAATTCGCACTGGCATAGTTCCCGCCGTAGAATCATCCGACCAACACTTTTTTAAAGAATGTCCTGCGTTCACCCATGTTTCGTCAACCCACACGACGTTATTAAAATTTTTATTTATTACACCCCTAAGAAATCTACAGCGAGAAGCTACTACGTGTTGTTGCTCCATTAATACTTTTCTACCCGAAACGGTAGTAAATTTAAATCCCAAATTTTTAATTACGGAACCGTAAAGACGAGTGGCTACCAGTGAAAAGCTCTGCATCATGAAGAGTAACGAGTAGCTTTTTTATTGTAGGATACTCTTTACGACTGTAATACTCATATACGTGGCGACGGATCCCATCTTCTGCAAAAGCATCCAGATTAGTAACACGTTTTTCTATCCGTCTTTTTTTACCTGGTGTTTCCAGTTTAGAAGGGCCAGCTTCCTCGCTTTGTTTACACTTCTCCTTACCTATCGTTACGACCGTAATTTTACTTATAGAGAGTGCAGCTGCTGTTCTATCAACAACTTGACCAACTGAAATCAGAGGCCCACCATGTTCCTTCTCTTTCTCGAAATAATCTCGTAGAGAACAAACGAATTCTCTGGACTGCCCTCTAATTGGTACTCCGCGACCGGAAATACGTGTTTTCTCTTTTACCGGGTGTATTCGCGGTCGACCATGCTTTTTCCCAGTTTCCTCACTTTCAGACATACCTTCTGTTTGAAAGTAAACGCGTATAGGTTAAAGCTGTTACGTATTTTAAAGAATTCAAAATTTAAGAATGTAGATATTTATACAAATTGTTTTAAAATAAAAATCGCACGCACAAAGTTCCGTAAAATGAACAAAATAAAGTAAATTTATACTTAGGTAAACATGTAATTTAAACATGCTTATGCTTATTTAGTTAATAATAGATTCACACGTTTTCACTACACTTAGTTAATTAGTCAGAAATTAGTTAAGTAATTAGAAATTAATTAGCAATAAACTTGTATCTGCAACACAACTATTTAAGTATTAAACTAACGTACACCCACGAATAATCAAACAAGTGTAACCGAGAACACAGCACTCTTAACAAACAGACTAACAGTTCACTCTGTGGCGCGACATTCCACACTGGTTTGAATAACAGCACGTGTGGGACATTATTGGCAACAGTGTGCGTTGCTACGGTTACTGTTTACAGTTTTGAGTACGGCGATTGGTTGAGAGGCACGTAGCAGTCAGTTGTTTAATCAACAGTTCCATCTGTCAATACCAAACAAATTTTAATAATAGTATAGTAAAAATCTCATGAAACTTTCTACGTGAAATTTCTTTGAAATGAATCATCTTCTTCACAACACGGCATAGGCAACGTGCTCTGGCTGTTCCGCCTTCAAAGATCCTCCAGCCATCTCTTCCTATGTCTGCCCACACACATGTGTCCTATAGGTTTGTATGTCTAGGTTAGTCTGGAATCTCACATTCTTTGTAAGTGTTCTTTACACCGTTGTTTTATCTTTGGAATATTGCAGGCGGGAATCTAGTTGTATGTAGTCGGCTGCAACACAGCGTCCTATTGTTACGGGATTATATTTTGCTGCTGCCTTGGATTTTGGTGTGCTTCAAAGGCTAGGGGAAAAACCCAGAATAAAAGTTACCGGGAGTCATGGCCCGTAAGGTGGCAGCCCGTCCACACGATTTACCCATCTACAGACTGTTACCCTAAAATGGGGAATTAATTTAATTTACTTGCAACTTTCAAAGAACACAGCCCGACGGAGATAATGGTAAAACCCAAAAAGGACAAGTGAAATGAGTCTTGAAAATAACAATTGGTTCTAGATAAAATCCTAATTATTATTATTCCTCACAATTCATTATTATAAGGACAGAATTCGTTATTGACAACATTCAAACACGCTATCCACAGCTGCCTTAGTCCCCCGACAGATCAAATTACATTAGATCCAGAATATTTATAAGAGTGGGTTCGGACTACTAAGGGTTGTGAGTATGTGAAGACCGATGCTGTAAAAATGCGAGATTCGATACGCCTTGTAATTAGTGTCGACAGAGCAGATCGCAGATTGATATAATTGAATATGTAACATTCGAATTGTTTTTAAATAGACTTTTTACACATACAAAATGGTAAATTAGATAACTATAAATGGAGAGGATAGTTGAAGGGGGAGGAGATGTTTTTTGAAAATTACTATTCTGATATCAAGTAAAGTACGAGTATTTAATTATGAAGGGTAAGATACCTTAGAAATTACATATGATAAAATTATTACTCTATGGAAGTGTAAATATCATTAATGGTGGGGATCGATTGAGGAGGAGGGATGATTATCTGCGTAGTTCAGTTTCGTTACAAGTGTAAAGTACCTACTTTTTATAGATAAAGTGACTCGAAAATAACATTATATTAAACGATTACCCCATAATAACAAAAATATCCATAAATAGTGAAAATAGTTTTTGGGTTAGGGATAGTTTTTTTAGAAATTATCGAACCGAATTCAAGTAAATGATTTTAAATATAAACCTTAGTATATGGAAGTCTCCATCCCGATATGTTATGGACAAATTCTGACAATTGTTTCAGCTCATTAGGCTGTTGTCGAAGAGCTACAAGAAAACATAATAGACGTCTTGGAAGTAAACATGTGTTAAAGGTATTTTCATGAAGAAGGGTGGAGAGGCTACAAGTAATAAAGGAAGAGTTGAGCAACTGAAAAACCGCAGGAATAAGAGGAATGCTATTTTTAATTATCTAAATGGATGGTATTAACAACGGAGATAAATGGAACTGTGTCCGTTAATGCGTTACGGTTTTGCTATTTTTGATTGCTTTCTTAATTTCTAAAATTTCTAATGGTCCAACATTTTCCCTTATACCTATGACAAGTAGTAATACTTTGATTTCAGGAACTGTAGTATTCACTTTTAGGGATTATAATATTCTCTCGAAATTTTTGAACAATGAATCTTGTCAAAAAATCGTTGGACCTCTACAAACTGAAGATGGCTAATAGAGGATTCGCATGAATCATGAACCGGACCAACTGATTCAGAGAGCCGACATAGCCCGGTTTATTAAAAGTAGAACGCTTGAGTGGATGGGCCACTAAGGCGAATCGATGACAGAAGATTGGCTAAGAGAATTGCAGAATGGAGACGGGTAGGAAGAAGAATCAGTGGTAGACCCAGAAAGAGATAATTGGCTGACGTGGAGGACGGTTTGAGATGTATGAACGTGAGGGGATGGAGACGGATGTGTAATGAGAGGACGGAATGGAAGAAAGTCGTTGAGTAGGCTAAAACCCACGCTGGGTTGTACACCAGAAGAAGAAGAAGGAGAAGGAGTAGAAATAGAAGAAGAAGAAGAAGAAGAAGAAGAGGAAGAAGAAGAAGAAGAAGAAAATGAAGAGGAAGAGGAGGAGGAGGAGGAGGAGGAGGAGGAGGAGGAAGAGGAGGAGGAAGAAGAAGAAGAAGAAGAAGAAGAAGAAGAAGAAGAAGAAGAAGAAGAAGAAGAAGAATATTTTCTCGGAACTTAGAAACAAACAAATTCAGTCCGAAAATGAATGGTAGGATCTTTAATTTTATAAAAGCGATAATTGGTCTAGAGCGTTTATGTGAAAGAAAAAATTAGTAGATTTAAGCCAGCAATGAAAAACGAATTTAAATTTAACTAATTTAACGTTGGTAAACAAAACGGCACAGGATCGTACTAACTGAGCTTCAAGGATTTTAACCGAACAGGATATTCCCTACTTGTACATGTAATGTGGTTTATATTGGCCAAGATATAAGTGGGATAATTGTTTACCCGTACGTCGGCTACACTGAATACAATAATTGTGAAACGTCAAGGCATAAATGGGCATCCTTGTTAGGTGTCAAGGTTTAGATGGGATTTTCTTGTAAAGCTAGATAAAATTTTTGCTGTTCTTAACATTCTTAAATTAAATACTCATTTTTATGCAGACACAATAACTCATAATCAGCAATTTTCTCAACATATTCTCGACGATAAGAAGATGGGAAAGCATTGTTTATAATGGTCGCAGAAAGATTTCTAACAAACGAGTATAAAATATTATTTACATTTACAAGACAATAACGAACTCTTATAAGAGCAAATGCATGTTTGGAATTGCTGGAATGTAATAAGGAAAGAATGACATTATTGAAAGTCTTTCCATGTGTCTGTGATCTCATTCGTAAAAATAATACGGAATGTGTCATTCTCTAGTTTCATTTGTTTCTATGGTTGTAATTAAAATTTTGTATTAAAAAGTCAGTGTGGACAAGAACTCAACAATTGAAAACAATAAGAAATAAGACAAAATGAAAATATATTGTTTCCATAAAAATAAGCCTTTATTTAACATAAAATTATAGTAACTTTATTTATTTATTTTTGGAATAAAACAAACTTTTCTAATTTCTCACTGTAACAGTGTCCACAACTTCGTCTTTAATACTTCATCATCTTCAAGGATTAAACCAAGCAAAGTTTGTTCCGGTCTCAAATATGCAAAGATTAGAGCTGGTCACTCCAGTGCTTCCTCGGACGTCCCACACCCTCCGTCCCCTCGACTATAGTTCCATAGTTGTTTGGGGATGCGGCAGTCATCCATTCGGCGAAGACGTTCCCACCAATTCAGCCGATACTGGGCCATCCTGTCGAGCATACTCATAATATTCAGTTCCTGCCGTATATCCGTGTTTCTTCTATGATCATGGAGAGTATACCCTGCCACGTGCCTGAGAAATCTCATTTCAGCTGCTTGGATGCGACTGGTCTGGCCTTTCGTTTAAGTCCAATTCTCATAAATGATCCATAAAGAAGTGTGGGAAGAGCCATCACCTTGTAGAACTGTAGGCGTGTCCCTTTACTTGCTGACTTAAGGGTTCGCCTATGGTCCCGCACATAATGTTGCACTTATGCAACTTATTCACAACGTCGTTGCTTGCATTATAAGACACACTGTAGCCCAGGTATTTAAAATTGCTAACTTGTTCCAGGACAGTACCATCTATTACAATTTTTGCCCGTACGGAATCAGTTCCACGAAAGGCCATCACCTTGGTCTTAAGTGTGGATATTTGCAATCTAGAGTCTTTGCAGATCCGATTTAACAGATGTATACCCATCTGCAATCTGTTTTCAGATTCCGACAGAACAGCCTGATTGTCCGCAAACAACAAAGTGTCAATTATAGAGTGACCAATCATAAAATGTTCTGGAAGACACATCCGCCAGTTTTGTGTGACATCGTCAATATACAGGGTCCGCCAGTGAAGCGGGAAATTTTGAAAGTCCAATAGTTCATTTTCTGCTCACGAGAGGCCGTGGAGGTTTTCGATTGTTGTTTTACATTTAATGCCATTTGTTAAACATGGAGCAGTGGTCCGGTGCACAGCGTGCTTTCTGCGTAAAATCGTTTTATAAGAATGGTGACTGTGTGACTTCTGTACAACGATAGTTTCGTAATCATTTCAATATTCCACGACATGGAAGAGTGCCGTCCGCTCATGCAATTATGTCATGGGTGAAAAAGTTTGAAGAAACTGGTTCCACATTAAATTTAAAGCATAGAGGAGCAACAAGGTCTGTAAGAACAGAGGAAATCATTGAAAGAGTTCGAGTAGCATTGACGCGTAGTCCACAACGTTCTGCAATGAAACCTGCATCCGCACTAAACATTAATGACACATCGTTACGACGAATTTTGCATAAGGACTTATCTTTTCATCCTTACAAAATTCAAGTAATCCAGGAGTTGAAAGATGGCGATATGCTGGCTCGCAGGATTTTCAGCGAAGAAATATTGCGACGTGTAAATGATGATGAAAACTTTATTCACCGCATGTTTATGTCAGATGAAGCACATTTTCATTTGAATGGATATGTAAACAAACAAAATAGTCGATATTGGAATGATGAAAACCCAGGTGACTTGCATGAAAAGCCATAAAATAGTCCGAATGTTACGGTGTGGTGTGCAGTTTCATCATCTGGCATTATTGGGCCATATTTTTTCCAAGCCGATAGAGGAAACACCACAAATCAATGCAGACCGCTACACACACATGGTCAGAACATTTGTGATGCAACAGCTCCCTAGGTTTCCGGAAATTAATTTTTTCCAGCAGGATGGGGCCACAAGTCACACTGCTCGTGTGTCCATGGCTGCTTTAAGAGAACTCTTCCCGGACGGACTCATATCCAGATATGGCGACATCTCGTGGCCTGCAAGATCCCCAGATTTGTCCGCATGCGACTTTTTTCTTTGGGGATTTCTGAAGAGCATGGTGTACATTGATAGACCGCACACGATACCGGAATTAAAAACGAATATCAGACAAGAAATTGCACGGATTCAACCTGACCTGCTTCGTCGAGTGATGGAAACTTTCGGTCAAGATTAGAAGAATGTTTACACAGAAATGGCTCTTACTTGAGCGGCGTTATTTTTAAAAAGTAAAATAATGGCATACTTTACACAACTCAAATCTGTAAAAAAATTCTGATAATAAATGTTTCATGAAAAAATTGGGTACTTTTAATTTTCCCGCTTCACTGGCGGACCCTGTATAAATTGAAAAGAGGTGATAATGGACACCATTGTCGTACTCCAGAATTGATCAGGCCAACTCTAGGAACTGTTCTCGGTGTTTAATACTTAATAAACTAATTCTGTTCTTCACCTTGGCCAGCACTGTTCAGTAATCATTATTCAGACTCTTATTTAAGCTTTCGGTGAGACAAAAACCACCGTATGTAATAAAACAAATTATAAAACTGAACAAGAAAATAGAGAAAGCCGTTGAAGATCTCCAAGTTTTGAGTACCCACTGACGACTGGAGGAGAAACACCTCTAACCTCTAAGACGTTCATAGAACAGGCCACATTGTACGGCCGATAGAAGTTTTATTATGAATGTTACTGTAGGCAAACGTCATTTGCTTGTGGCGACCTACAGCTCTCTAACCCAGCCACGCGCTGATGCGTGACTCAAACCGAATGAATAATACATCGTATGTAAGAAATATTAATGAACAATTATTTTGTTCTGATGTTAAGAAAAAAGGATACATTTTCATTTATATCTCTTTTTATTTTTGTACTATTAGCAATTGTCTAGCACCTTCAGAATATATAAATTGTCTTTAAATAGGCTATTAACTCCTACCTTTATAATAACTTTTTTGTCATTTGTTAAATATTTGAAGCACAACAAAATTTTCAGTAAGGCACAAGTCTTCAGTTCCACACTAGTGGAAACATAAAAACGTATATTACCTTTTCCATCATCATCATCTTCTTAACGGTTTTAGGCTTTAGCGGTCTGTTCCTATTCCACAGTCCACCTTTTCTTAGGCTCACCAACTCATTCTTCTAGCTCTAGGGTTGTAATCTTTCGTCAACTTCGGTATTCTACTTTCTTCCATTCTACTGATGTGTTGAATCCATTTTCTTCTGTATTCTTTAATCGTATCATTAACTGCAAAAATATATGAATCACTTCTTATCTCTTCACTTCTTATATGATCTCGTCTATTATACCTTTTAACTCATCTAAAAAATTCCATTTCCGCTGTTTGTATCTTCTGTTCATCTTTTTTCTTTATGACCCAAGTTTCAGAACCATGCAGTAGTGTAGGTATTGCCATAGAAAATTTTATTTGAGTTTCTTTTCTACATTTATTTCACAAAGTTCTCCAAATCGTTCCACACGTTTTGTGAAATTCGTCATTTTATTTTCTGTATCTCTATCTTGATCATAAGTAGTGGTAACGTCCAAGATAGTTGAAATGTCTTACTTGTTCTATACATGTGTTGTCTATGCATGTTTTGGTCCCAACCGGTTCATCTCCTATAAAGGCAATTATTTTTGTCTTTGATTCAGATATGTTACAGTTATATTCTTTTCGTATTTTACGTAAGATGTATATTGCTCGCTGGAGATCGTCTTTGAAGTGGCGAGAGTATAGTTTGGTCGTCCGCGAAGAGAATGGTTTCCAAGCTTTTATTTCGGTGGATTTTAATACTATCAGGGGATTGTTCTTTCCAGTTTTGAGGAAATCTATTACACGACAACGACGTAGACCAGAGAAGGTTGATAAAAAATCTAGCCGGCATAGGGTCTGTTGCCCTATACGGTGGTCTCAATCAACAACTCACAATTTCAACAGTAGCCTCGGAAACCGGGACAGATATTAACTTTTCCTATTTGATTAAATTGAAATTTAGTAGATCGTATGAAACTTAGTGTATAGGCTACTGACTTTCATGCGGCTTTCGAAAGTAATAATAATCAGGTCGTACCCGGGTAGCAGGTAATTTGCTGTTTTCGTCTTCTCTCTACGTCTTTCGTAGAAACTCTGGACAGTGCTAGTGGAGATAGTTCGTGCCCCTTGTGTACAGTAGCGTGCAAATTAATCCGAACATAGGAACATATCTGTTTAACGCAGTGAAATTTCAGTTTATTTGTTCACGGTGGTAACACTGTTTAACCAGAACACATTCTCTTAGTTGTCTTCATGTTGTTTAGTAGTTTGAGGTTATGTTCTTGGGGTTTTGAGTTTATTGTGTTGTGAATAAAATACTTTGAGTAAGTTTTGTTATTGCTTCTTCCGTAATTATAGTTTGAGGTTATGTTCTTGGAGTTTTGAGTTTATTGTGTTGTGAATAAAATGCTTTGAGTAAGTTTTGTTATTGGTTCTTCCGTAATTATAATTTTAAAGTTTCTATATTTTGTGTAGTGTAGTGTAGTGCGTTTGTAGTAATGGATATAACTCCGAGAAAACGCTCCAGGATTGTTGCTCTTTCTGAGCACACCAATATGACATAGCGTCAAATAGCTATTGAGTGTGTTGTAGGCCTAGGAACTGTGAATGCTCTTGTAAAGCAGTTCAAAGAAACTGGTTCGGTTTCACCACGAAGAAAGGGAAGTTGTGGCCGAAAAAAGAAAACTACTTCATCACAAGGTCGGATGTTGTTGAGAAAAAGTAAAATTAACCTTACACTTTCTGCTGTGGATTTGAACCGAGAGTTAGCAGCTAGTGGAACAAATGTTCATGTGACAACAGTTCGACGCAGACTCCTTGCAGCTGGACGAAAAACTCGCCGACCAATTAAAAAACAGCTAGTAACCACCGCAATGTGCAAATAAAGGCTAGCGTGGGCGAAAGCACATGCAAACTGGACAATAGAAGACTGGAAAAATGTAATGTTCCGATGAGACACAAAGGATTTTTTTGTTCAGGGACAAAAAGTGCCTTCCGTTATAAAAGCAGCTAATCAAAAAAAGGTCACCAGCGCACCTCCAGCTATCTGTTAAGCACCCCGAAAAAAAATGTTTTGGGGAAACTTTACTTCTAAAGGCCCTGGATAATTGGTTCCAGTGAATGGTATGCTTGCTAAGAAGTGATGAATACATCAACATTCTGCAAACAAGAGTCATCACACAACTTCAGGACCTGTTCCCAGAGGCAACGGAGTGTTCCAGCAAGATTTAGCACCATGCCATACTGCCAAGAAATAAAAGCTTTTTTTCAACAACACGAAATTTCTGTTTTAAATTGGCCTGGCAATTCCCCGGATTCGAATCCAATAGAAAACTTGTGGGCTATCGCAAAGCGGAGAGTGGAAAAAATTACTTACTTTACTTTACTTTATCCAATCCCCGCTCTCGGCAGTTCAGCCATTCGGCGGTGATCCTCCCAGTACAGACAGGATAAAGTTCGCGGTTGCAGGTTCGCCAGTTCAGGACAGACAGGTAGGTGTTGTCCATCCATCATTCCTTCATTGCACAGCGGGCAGATGTTGGAATTCACCAGGCCGAATCGGTGTAAATGGGCTTGGAGGTAGTCGTGGCCAGTGCATAGTCTGAACTCCGCGACCGCGGTCGATCTCTTGAGGGTTCGTCAAATTTGTGTTGTAAGAAGAGACTCCCACTTTTTGCCTCTGCCGGCTTCTGTACGTATTTGTTTCAGGTGGTTCTTTACGGCCATGTCAATCTGATATTTCGCCGATGATAGGCTAGTGGGGGTGTCAGGTTGCTGCATTAGGGCTCCATTTTTTGCAAGCTTGTCCGCTTCTTCATTTCCGTTAACACCAACATGGCTGGGGATCCATTGTAGGTGGACAACCCAGTTGCCATGTATGAGGGTAGCGAGAACTTCACGTGTACGGAGCGTCACGATGCAGTCCGTGGGACTGTTTTCAGCTAGAGCGACAATGGCGGCTTGAGAATCGATAAAGAAGACGATTCGCTTTAGTTGGATACTTTGGCATTTAGCTAGTTGTTCTGCGGCCATTTGGATAGCTTTGACTTCGCCGTTGTAGTTGCTGGAGTGCAGTCCCACAGCACAGCTTATTTGGGAAATTTGAGAATATGCTCCGGTACCAGTTCCACGGTTGGGTAACATTGATCCGTCATTAAAAATATGTAACCATTCCTTTTCAGGATAGAGGGTGTGGATTGTTTCTATAGCGGATTTTTTGAGTTCATGTGGATCTGTAAGGTATTTTGATGCCGACTGGTCAATCAGAGTTAGTCTTTTCAACGGCGTTGCATCAAAAACAGTGTTGTATACTTGCAGGGGTGCAGGGTTTCCCGTATTGACCTTGTATTTGTCTCTGAGTTTCTCAGCCCATTGGATAGGGGTAGTTTGTGTTTTTAATCTATGGTTTGCTGGCGTAAAACCGTTCCAGTGTTTGTGGTCAACTCGTCTAGATCTTTCCCAGAACTTCAGTGTTAATTTCTCTCTTCTTGAAGTGAGTGGCTCTATGTCGGTTTGAATTTCCATCGCTTGAATTGGTGTTGAGAAAGCGCCACCTGTGATGATTCTGAGCGCGTCGTTCTGGACTTTGTCGAGCCTCTTCAGGTTATTGGAGCTTGCAAGGGAGGTTACTTCGCTGGCGTAGTCCATGGTGGGTCTCATCTTGGGTACATCCCCATTTTGTCGCTGCTAGCCGTTTCAATAAGCTTATGCGCTTCCCTCTCCGCTCAGCTGTTTCCTGGATGTGGCTGTTGAATGTCAGTTTTGTGTCTAGCTTGACGCCCAGGCATTTCGCAATCGAAGTTTCAGGCAGGTTAGTTCCTTTATACTGAAGTTCGATTTTTGGAGGTTTATTAGAGAGGGTAAAAAGTTGAAAAACCGTTTTATCAGGACTTATTACCATTTTGTTGCTGTCTGCCCAGGTTGCGACGTTTTTTAAAACAGAGTTGACTACTGATTCAAGGTGGGAGGTGCTGCTTGTAGTTGCCCACAGGATGACATCATCTGCGTATAGAAGACAGGATATTCCAGGTATCTTATTGATCGCTGTTGTTAAGTCATTGATCATAATGTTGAAGAGCAGACAGCTAATTACTGCGCCTTGGGGTAGTCCTTGTCGCTGTAATTTGTACTTAGAAGTGGTATTAACGAATTTAGTTCTGATGTAGCGTTCGGTTAGAAAGTTTTTTATCCATGTGAGCATGTTGTTCTTCACTCCGAGCTCTCTGAGTTTGTATAGAAGTAGTGCGCGCCAAACTTTGTCGTACGCAGCCTTGAAATCGATCAACACAGCCAGTGTCGATTATTTTCGATGGAAGCCGTCTTTAACCGCCTGAGTGAATTTAACTATTTGGTCTATTGTAGATCGATGTTGACGGAATCCCGCTTGAGCATCGCTGATTGCACCACTTGACTCTAGGAAAGTTCTTAGTCTGCGTTCCACCATCTTTTCCGCTATTTTGCAGCACACGCTGGTTAGCGAAATGGGCCTGTAGCTGCTCAGGCTGCTTCGAGGTTTTCCTTTTTTATAGATGGGGATTATCTCAGCTTTTTTCCATTGGTGAGGAATCCGCTTACCCCATGTTAGGTTGATAAGTTTCATGAAACATAGTTTAGCAGTGGTCCCAAGGTTCTTTAGGAAATCTGGGAAAATATTGTCAGGTCCAGCAGACTTGCCATTTTTTAAATCCCTTAAAGCTATTTCTAACTCTTGTATAGAGAAACGGGCAATCATAGAGCGGTGCTCTTCTTTAGTTGCTACGCTTGTTGTTTGGCTCATTTGCACGCTTTTTCTTTCAGGACCGCTGACTTTCAGGGAGCTAACTGAGGCATAGAATTTGCAAAGACTGTTGGCTACTTGCACTGGACTGGTGAGCAGCTTGTCGTTCACTTTCATGGGTTCCCATGCTTGCTTCTTCTTGTCGTTATTTAAGCTTGATAGGAAATTGTGGGCTTTGGTGCCGTCCCTTCTGAAATCTAGTTTGGTGACAAAGTTCCTGTATGTACTTTCCTTGGCTTGGATGATGGCCCGAGTGAGAGCTGCTTGCTTCCTTCTTAATTCAGCACAGTCTTGTAGTAGCTTCGTTCTCTCAGCTTTCCTTCTCGCCTTGTTCCTTTCCTTCTGGAGATCAGTGAGAGTCGCATTCCAAAAGGGTTTATATTTTTTAACACTTCCTCGAGGTATGCTCTTCTTAGCAGTTTCTAGGATACCCTTAATAAATCTGTTAGTTGATTGATCAGGATTATCGGTGTTGATACAAGGGGTGAGTATTTGGTTGGAGAATAGACTGAACTTCGGCCAGTTCGCCTTTTTGAAATTCCATCGCGGTAAGCGAGGCTCAATAGGGTTCTTCTGCTTGCTCCTTATGCTTAGCGCTAGGGTTCGGTGTCCACATCCTCCTATAGCTTCCTTAAGGGATATATTGGATCTGCTTACGAGATTGGCTTGAACTATCGCCAAATCGGGGGTGCTGTTGTGTCCAGCGAATGATAAGAAGGTTGGTTCAGTCACTAGGTGAATCAGGTTTGTTGTATCAATCAGGTTTTCAATGGCGTGGCCAGGAGCATTAGTGTCCGAGTATCCCCATCGAGGGGAGTGCGCATTAAAATCTCCAATGACGATACTGTTTCGGTGTCGGGATGCGTCTGCTATGTCGTCTGTACTGATCTTGTTATTTGGCGGGTTGTATATTCCAATGATCTTAAACAGGTGTCCATTATTCCACACTTTGATATTGACAGCTTCATGTTTATCTGTTTGTGTCATGGTGTGTAAAACTGCGAACTCGCATGCCATTGTGCTCTTTACTCCCACTATGATGCCTGAGGCCACTTGTCTTGCTCGAAGTAAGACATAATTTGTGTAATTCGTCACATTAAAACAATCAATGGAGTCCGTAGAAGCTCAGTCTTCAACTAAGATGAAAACATCTGCGTCAAACGTTAAAACTTGAGTCTTGAACTCACAAAATTTTGAGGTGTTCAGGCCTCCCGCATTCCAAAATAATATTCGGAGGCCATCGTTGAAGCCCTTAGAAGGTCTGGTTTTCCTCTTAGCTCTTCCTGTCATGTTTTGGGAGGATCGTGTAGGCGTATGTTCGCCGTAGCAGATTTAGCGTTACCCAGGGTGCACCAACTAGGAGGTACTGCTACTTTGCACCCCTTTGCAACATTCTGCAAACAAGAGTCATCACACAACTTCAGGACCTGTTCCCAGAGGCAACGGAGTGTTCCAGTAAGATTTAGCACCATGCCATACTGCCAAAAAATAAAAGCTTTTTTTCAACAACACGAAATTTCTGTTTTAAATTGTCTTGGCAATTCCCCGGATTTGAATCCAATAGAAAACTTGTGGGCTATCGCAAAGCGGAGAGTGGAAAAAATGAACTGAACCACAAAAAATGCACTGATTGAAGCTATCATAAAGGTATGGTTTCATGATGAAGAAATAAAAAAATTCTGCAACACACTTGTCGAATCGATGCCGAAACGTGTCTCTGACCTTATTAAGAACCAAGGAGGACATATCAGCTACTAGTTATTTTTCTAAATGTACTTGTGTGGTTTTGATTGTGAATAAAGTAACTTTTATGGAAAAACACCTGTGTTCGGATTAATTTGCACGCTACTGTATTTATCTAATTAAACCAGACATCGAGAGGCCAAATAGTTACTGCGAATTCTTCTCGTCAAAAAAGAACCACAATTAAGCCTGAGGAGTAAAGACTAAGCTTTCTACAAGGCCGTAGTAAACTTTCGTTGTGCTAGGATGTTTAGACAAATTTCCGATAAAATCCAAAGAAAACTTGAATGTCACGTTTAGGTTCGTTGATTTAAATTCTCTCACTTATCGATTGTACAGTACTTTACTTGGATTAAATCGCGTAGTAATTTCTGTAAGTTAAAAAATTATGACTTCGATATAAAGTATAGTGAATATCAATGAGATAATTGATCACTAAAGGTAGCCTAGTGATCTTATTGCAATAAATCAAGCGCAAGTTGTGCTCATTTTCTATTCATATGCCACACTCCAGCATGTTTGCTATAGATTCATTGGAGGACTAGGAGGAATAAGAGCAAGAGGGAGGCCAAGAAGAAGATGGGTGGACAATGTAGATGAAGATATGAGAAGACTGGGGGCCAGAAGGTGGCGAAGAGTCGCATACGATAGAGAGGAGTGGAATCACGTGATTCTGGAGGCTAGGGCTCTTCATGAGCTGTAGTGTCGTGGAGTAGTAGTAGCGTGTAGTCAGTCTATGCTACACAATCTGGAGGAAGGAAAAATTTGTGGTGTTTTACAAATTTTTTTACTACTTTAAGCATTTTTTGTTTTAAAAATCCTTTGGCTTATATTAATTTTAATGGGAATTAAAATTATAATTTTGGAATAAGTACGCATGTATCAATCATCCGTTAATATATAGATGACAAATGGAAGGCGAGTACCATGTATGGACGGTAAAGAATTTTCTAAGTAAAATTCCAATCGCCAAGATTCAAACGAATGCTTATTTTCTTGGATACGAATCTGAACTTACACTCATCGAACAATTTAATTTTCTTCGTGTCTGCAAAGCTCGGCTATATAGTATATAAATGAATTACGAAATTTAATTTATCATATTTTATTCGTTGATTTGAGCCATAAAACGTTGAATTGTAATGAATGTTGCAGCACTAATTTCCGCAACCACAAAAACCTAAAAGACATATGCCATTAAACTAATCCGAAATCTTTTTATCTCGATTTGACATCCGCAGATGTAAAAATCTGATCTGACAGACAGTTGAATTCCCTGACTCCAAATAGGTTTTGTTGTGAAGAAGGAGTTATGTTTTCACGCAAATACAAATTACAATATAGTCTATGCTTAACGGCCAAACTAAAGTAATTTTACGTATGTTGCTTAGTAGTAGATTTAATTTTTATACTTAAATGCGTAGTTAAATTTTTAAATTATATTCATAAAGGATTTAGTCAACAACATTTTATAATTAATTTTTTTGTACATACAGTAAATTTTATTTTATTAGTTTACTTTATTTAGTTTCCACATTCACCCTACAGAATAAAGAAGAAATTTGTAAAATATTAATTTCTTTCTTACTAATTCCTCTCACACCGGAGAGTAGTCCTGAAAAAATGTCTATCTGTTCTCGCCTTGTACGCCTTATGTGCCATACAAATCAAACGGTTCCGAAATTGTAGAATTATATTTGTAGACACATCTACACAGATAATATACGGGCCCACGAAGTAGTAAACATTTTTGAAGCCGTTTAACCAATACAAAATTGTCAAAATTTCATCGTAACAATAATACAATTTATTCGTGTTCGTGACATAACACTGAATCCATTAAGTTCGAAACAACTATATTTTTTTAATTTTAATTTGAAATTACGCTCCAGACAAAGCTTACAGATTTACTTTTTCAGTAGAAAATTAATAGTAACTTACCTTTCTCTTCTTTAAAAATACACCTTATTTTGAAATGGTAGGAGTACTATGTTTGACTCTTAATCTCTTAAAATATTTGTTTTTTTTTTTATAAGGCAATACCAAAACGTTTCTGTAATATAACGTTACAATCATAGTTATGTGGTTTTTCTCATTGGGCTGAATTAATTTTAAACTTCGATTATTAATTAGTCCGCTGAATTCGTTAAATAATAAATAATTATAACAAACTTGTTTATTTGCTTGTACTGCTGCTAAAAGAACGGTGACGATAGTGCTGACATCTGTTTGGTAAATTGCACATACATTTAATCAGCTGTAATATAGTAAACTGTATTTACTGGCGCGTAGCGCTATCTTGTAGCAATACAAATGACTTGAATCGGAACTGTAGGAAAGTCTCAAATTTTAAACGCTAAAGTAATAAGTAACAAAATCAACTTTACAAAATTTGACAGGGAAATGCGATTAAATGAAATGCATGCATATGATCTTAATAAAATAATTAATTATTAACGAACTAATATATATATTTGGTTATTTTTAGTGCATGCTCAATGTATCGTTTTTAATTGTTTTTATTTTATTATCGAAACATGTTTCCAGTAAGGAAAAAAAAATATCATGATATTGCAGTGATATAGTATAAAATTATTTATAGATAAAGAAAAGAACTATAACAAAAAATTATTTCAATTATATTATGTTAGTTCACTAAAATGTTTTTTTTTTTTTCATGTAAACTTTATATTATCAAGTCCACCTATTTCGATAATAATAAAATTAGGTATGATATAAAATTTACTTGCAGAGAAACTTATTATTGCGCTAATGGAATATAATATTCAACGACTGCAGGAAACTTCACGAACATCAAGATTTACTAAAAAGCAATAAGTTTTGTAAAATAGCTTTTTTTTTAAATTAGCCTCTGACATATTTAAGGAGTACTAAATTTTTTTAGGTAAATGATAATGAGGAAGGCGGCCTACTCGGTCATCGTTTTGTTGGACAAATGTATCAATAATGTATAATTTAACATCTCGTTGACCGTACAATTGCAGATTATACATAATTTTCTTAAACGAAATCCGTTTCTCAAATATTTACTTAATTATTTATCATTTTCTCTTATTTGAGGATGGCGTTGGGATATTGTTAACAGAATATCAGGATATCACGATATTGTTATCACAAGATGCATTGCCTACTACTGAATCTGTTATCTCCGTTAAACTTCGCATTAAATTTTCAAAAAATAATTGTGATTTCTGCTTGAAAGAAATAATTAAATAAACAAGTTCCTCATTCCACCGAAAGCGCCTTGCTACTTTCACTATAGGCTCTACTTCGTACTCTGAAGCGATGCAAATATCATGCAATGTCAAAACACGGATGAAAGGGTTTTAATCCATCAGAGAATATACAACATACGACCAGGCCCGGATTTAGGTGTCCTGCCGCCCCTAGGCACTATTGTTAGCGCCAGCCCCCCAAACAAGTAACTTCTATATATTCAATTCTCCTTGACTGCTAAAACAAAGTTGCTGAAAATAGACATTTCAACTATCTCTGTTGCAAATATCTCATTTGATCTTAAATCTAAAAGGGAAATCTGATGGAATTGTAAAATATAAAACTAAATTAAATGCATCAAGCTCTTCCCTTCATTTAAGCAACATTCTCTATTATGCTTTGAATATATGATCATGTGCAGTAGGGATTGACTTCTAGAGCGAGGCGCCCCAACCGATATCCAAACAAACTATTTTAGTCGGCAAAAAAGCGGACAAGAATTTCAACAGAACGTCCAGACCTATATATACGACCGTGCTCCCCTCCGTCCTCCGCGATTGATAGGCCCAGTGTCAAGACCGTGTTATTCAATGATATAATTAAAGGTATTTTCAAAAAACCATTTTATTCAATTTGGCCATAATGCAAGTGCCCAATACAAATACTGTAATTAAAAAACCGAAAACATGAAATTTTAACAAATAATTTTTCACCTCGTGCCGCCCCCTGAGCCTGCCGCCCCTAGGCACGTGCCTAGTGTGCCTAGTGGGAAATCCGGGTCTGCATACGTCGGACGTTATCAATTACCATTAAGGAAAAAGGAAGGAAAAACACATTTATTGATTATAAGATTGTCTGAATTGACTTGTAACCATGCCTAATGCTATCCTTAAATTAAATGATTATTGTTCATGTTAAAATGTTATGCAACGTGGTCTAAAGTTATCCAAATAAGGCACACAATATATCAGACTTAATAAAAACGATTTAACTTTTATTTCTGTAGAATATTTATTACAAACGCTTATATAAGCATACTTGCGTTTCAGATCTAAATTTGCTAGTCGCTGACAGTTTTTGACAATATCTAATTTTCTCGTTGTTAACAAGTCTTACTTTATACAATTCGCTTCTGTTTCTCCACGATTATTTCCTTTTTCTTAGTTAAAAACACTTTTATGAATATATAACATTACCATACTTCAAAGTCTATAAGCCTTATTCTCTACTTTTTTTGAACTTGTGTTCTCCTATACCCCTCAAAACACGTTTTTAGTCTATTGTTTGAACTTGTATTTTAAAGACATTTTTTTAAAACATTTACCAGTAAATTAACCCAGTTTCAATAGAATAAGTTAAATATACTCCTAATTTTAATAATTTTACTGCAAGTTTATAACGTTATTTTGCCACAAATTATACGATTAAAACAGAGAACCGAAACATTCTTTGTAATTCTGATAAACAAGAATTCAATATAATCGTGTGTTTCATAATTCTGTAAGGAATAGGCCTATTTTATTCCATTATAAAAAAGTTATAATTTTTTTTCGATTAGTAATTAATATAAGCAAACTTGATTTAGAATACATCTTTATAAAGATAAAGTACTTTTATCTATTGAAAATATTACCTACATGTAAATGTTAATGATAACTAAAATTTAGCGTGTAGAAATATTTAAGGTAGTAATTTTAAACTTTTGATATTCAACATGTGTATAAACGAATAAAAAAAGAAGTTTCTTAATCGGGAAGATTTTGATACAAACAAACGTATTTTACAGTATAAACTAAAAGCCAGTCAGTTATAATGTGAGGTATATTACCTTTACTTTTAGCTTTATTAAAATATTAAACATTTTCATCTAAATATTATGAACATTAGTTAATGTCTTCAAACTGGTTTATATTTTTTAATTAGGACGGTGAATTCTTTTTAGACGGTGGGACGGTGTGTACTTTTTGCTTTTATAGTCTTACTGTTTTGATCGTTTAATTGTTGATATTATAGGCGATGCTGATGAAACTGACATCAAAGGTGCGTATATTAAAATCTATTTATTTTAAATGACTGTGTACAATTGATACAATTGATGTTAGAGCAGGGCGCTTCAGTTGTCATTATAATTTTCGTTTACAATGATTACACCAAAAATGATTTGTTTCGGTCTCAAGCAGATAGACTAGAGCTGGTCACTGCAACGCTTCTTGGGACGCTCCACACCTCTCCATCCCTTCGGCATATAATTCAATAGTTGTTTGGAGATGCGGTAGTCATCCATTCAATGAAGATGTTTCGGCCAATTTAAAATTGAGGTATAAGATTTGACCTTATGGAGGCAAAGTGATTCTAATATTTTAGATTATCTAAAAGAATTTTAGAATCTAAATTCTTTTATACAAGGTAAATTCTAAAATCTATAGAGTGTTAGATAAAATCAATTTTACATCTTTTTTCCCTTAAAATGAGCGTATTTAACCATAACTTTTGACTTTTCTCTACTTCTTCTTTTTCTCCTCAACCCAGAGGTTTATGGGCCTACAGTTTATTCCTTTCTGTAGAAGCTGTGGTGGACAGCTTCTTGAGCCACCACATACCTTCTTCCTTCTTTTACCCCATTAATGTATTCCTGCCTGGACCTTCCCGTCTCACTACAACCTATGCCCCTTTTGATTTTTACGTAAGTCAAGAAATCATTATTAAATTTTTATTGTTGAAATTGTAAATAATAAATTGTCTGTTTCTAAGCAATTGATCAAAATTAATAATTTTATATATTTTAATTCAAACTGGGAAGGACTACAGACGTATTCTGTTGATGTCTCTGCAAATAAAACCACCTTGTAGTTTGTTTACCCATTGTGAAATACTTGAGGGACATGGGGGTTTTTTTGGTACTTTGATTGCTACGATTAGGACACAGGCATTACACTCACACACACACCCGTTTGGCGGATACATGCTGGCGCGCAATTTGCATGTTGGGATCAACGCAAGTGCGCGCGACTTGCATTGACTCCAGCACGCATTCTCGCACGCACACGCATGTGACGCCCGCGCATACAGACTCACACCGCACCGCTTGAACCGACATGCCACGCGTTGCAGTCTGCGTGTTGGGATCAGTGGAAGTGCGCGCGGCTTGCATTGACTCCAGCACGCATTCTCGCACGCACACGCATGTGACGCCCGCGCGTACAGACTCACACCGCACCGCTTGAGCCGACATGCCACGCGTTGCAGTCTGCGTGTTGGGATCAGTGGAAGTGCGCGAGGCTTGCATTGACTCCAGGACGCATTCTGGCACGCGCGCGCGTATGTTGTGCTCGCGGTGCTTACACATGCTTTGTTGTTTTGATCGTGGTACTCAGAGTAGTAAAACGTTCTAACCTGAGTATTTTCACATACGCAAATATAACCAGGGCTGAATTTATTACAGAGACAAAACACCTAAACACTTTAGTATGCAGGCTCAAACTAATAATATACGTATGAATAGGTATTAGAGTTTTAGTTGTGAAGTACTGAATGAATGCCTGAGTTGGAATAATGTAAAAACCATTGTAGACATGAAAAGTAGAATAGTTTGTGCAACAAAATTTTCGGGTCTTTTTACACTTATTCACGCATTTTGTTTATCTTTCATTAAACTATGTTATAATAAATACACATTATTTTCAAGCATCTTCTAGATAGCTAGCAGTAAACATCCTGTGTTTTTACTACTGTAGCTTTATACATTTACATTTCTCTTGAGTAGTTTCCGAATGTGTATGTGCATGATGTTTATAGTTAATGAATAGGCTATTAGGTTTAAGTTTACGTGACTAGGTTTTTACATACTAATTTTGAACTGTGTATCATCGACAGGTGTCATTTTATTGAGAGGTTGAGTGCAGGTGTCATTTTACAGGTGTTACTTTGAATACTTTTATAGTCTTCCTTCCTATAAACACTGAAAGATGAACATTTTGCATGAATTACAGATTGCAGAGAAGTGTAAAAGACCCTTTCTTTCTTTTAAAAGATAAGTCTACTTCATTTTCTTTCGTTATTTTTCTGGTAAGCCTATTGGTATTCAAGAATAGTGGAATTAAAATTTTGTAAAATCTCAACGTCTTTTGTATGGCAATGTGTTTTGCTTAATGCATTATATATTACACATAAGTGATTATGTTTGTATCATGGTGCATCATGGTGAAGTGAAAAAAGACATCGTTGTAAAGGGTACATAATAACGGTCACAAAAACGCTTAAATGATAAAGATAAGGATTGTTTAAACGAAATGAAAGAGAAGAAGCCTGTAAAAATAGCGCTGCGGAGGAATTTGGATGTTGTTGCTCTTCATTAGGTAGAAAAGTTATGTTACTGTGGTAAAACAGACCTAACTAGTGGAAGAAAACCAGAGAATGGTGAAGCAGTTAATTACTTGTCTAGATAACTTGCCATCAATTACAATACACGATGTTTTTTATTTATATAAATTTACATAAATATATGCATTGAAATATTTTTATTTTTATTTATGACAATATAGTAGAGAACACTGTGAATATCATACGTATAGACATGTAGTTGTTAAGATAACAGGCGACACGGCTTTGTTTCGGTTTTGTCTATATTATGATTCAGATTCCTAGCTATTGTCATATTATATTCATTTGTTCGATATATTTGTAATTTTACGGTCATTTTCCTTTTGGTTTCTTCAGCATGAAAATTTGTACTCTTCCTTCTAAACTGATGCTCCTACACATATGGTTGAACTTGTGGAGCTTCTTCACCATATCATTGTTTGTAATCGAAGAGATATTACAGCCCAGGTATTAAAACTTACTGACCTGCTCCAGAACGTCTAGACAGACATCTTTGAGAAAATGGAGCACGGTCTCATCTGGCCACAAGTAAGCTACAATATGCGGAACGTATCTCACTTCTCAATTTACCTTTCGCGCAACTATTACAGTTTCACAGTCTGTGGAAATACCCCATAGAGTACGCATAACTAAACAGAGGTCAGAAGTCGAGTAAGGTCGCCTTAGAGATTGCTCTCCTTGTTTGTGTTAGGAACGAAGGAGCCTCCCAGAGGCGAGAGGTTCCCGCCGAAGAGTTGGATATTCTTTAAGTTGAGAAGACTCGGTTTTTTATGTTTAAGTGAGCATAAATAAGAACATAGTGCAATAATAGATTGAAATGCGAACCATATCTCGGTGGATTCTAGGGGCTACATAAAAACTAGGTCGCCCGTAAAACACGCGGATAACGCTAGCGTGAATGATTCCTGTGTCACTCCAGCACTATTCTGCTGATGTTTCAATAAAAGTTGATGTTCAGAAAACGCTTTCTAAAACGTAAGGTTTATAATTTTCTGCATCTTCTTCTTTTAATTTCAAGTGTAGGAATGCTGCCGCTTCCACTTCAGTTCTCTGTCTCAATACTATCTTCCCGTCTACATTTTGTTCGACTTTATACTGCTTTACTAACTGGAAATTCATCCTTGACTACACTTTTCGTCCGACATCCTGTTTCTAATTCGAACTGATATAGGCTATATTTTCAAATCCTCGCTTATTTTTCGCTTCTGATTTGGCTTTCACTTCTCTTAGTATTGACTTGCTCCCAAAAATCTCATCTCACATGTTTTCAAAAGGCATCATGCTTTACTTGTGCCCGGCCAGGTTTCTGCTGGTATGAGCTAAATGTCCTGATAATTGACTTGAATATTCTTACTTCTTCGTCTACTCTTAAATGTTATTTTCTAAAAGCATTTATATCCAGGCTGCTTGGTCATGGTCGATTGCTTTGTTCTGCATTTTCGTCCACCCACTGGAGGCCTTCTTCAGAAGAAAAATTTTAAAGTCTTCGATAAAAGGGTGGAAAACCGAACGTACCCCTAACCAAGGTGAAAGCAAAAAAACCGAGTTGCTTTTACCTCGGTTAGGGGTACTTTAGGCTCTCCACCTTTTTCAAACGCTTTAAACTTGTTTCTACTGAAGATGGGTGACCGACACGTTTAGAAAATGACGGAACAAAGCAATCGACCATGACCAAGCAGCCCGGATATAAATGCTTTTATCAATGACTCCGGCAGTGATAGCCTACGTTATCTTCTAGACTGTTTCGTTCGGATATCCTGCAATTCCGTTGACATTATTTATTTGGTCAAGCATCTCTTCCTTTAATCTTCTACAGCTAGTAATATTTATGCCCAAATATTTGAATTTTGAAATTTGCTCAATGATACTGTGTAGTATCAACGAAGGACTTGCGTCTCATGGGGTTTTGTAAAATCGTCATTTTACTTGAGATCGCTTTTATTTTTTCATGCGATACAACCGTGTTACATTCTTTTAAAACCACGTTTAACCGATAAAGCGAGTTTTGTGGGTCGTCTTCATTTTCGGCACACAAAACCACGTCATAAGTAAAACATAGTTAGATATCTCTTGTTTCCCAAGTAGTAACCTATTTTATGTCTTTTTAATTATTTCATTCATTAGTGAGTTAAACAATAAGGTGTTCAACTTTATAATTTATCTATAATAAATACTGAAGAAAAATACAGTTCTCCGAGGAACGTATACGTAATTATGTAAGGATAAACAGGAAGCACATTACGTGCTTAATGACGATCCTAGCAACTAACAAGAACAATAGCACCTTTACTGCCAGTCGTGTAAACAATTTTAAAAGACGTATAACAAATAACATTGCACGTAGAGTGGCCGTAACGCGCTCCTTAGTGACGTGCTCATGAATATTAACGTGCAATTATATGGTTTGCTGCCAAGAGCGCTTGTGCACATGCATTTGTTGCAAGCATTTCATATACAATATGGACACCGTCACGTACGAACGGTGTAAATATTGACTTAATCCTAATTTGAACTGTAAATGTACCTAATACTGCTTGTAATTAGTGTACTACTTGACTATCAAAAAACAGATATTTGTATGTGCTGGTTTTTGCTGACGACTAGCTTGTACTTTAAAATACAGAATCTGATTTGTAAAAATCAATTTTTCAGCTTTATAAGATTTGCAAACAATACAATATGAAAATCTCTGCTATAAAACAAAGGTTGCTATAAAACATTCGAGGTAAGGAACCAATAAGAACAAATATAATGATTAGCGATCGAATTCTAGAACAGGTGAACCACTTTAATTATTTGGAAAATGATATTGGCTATGATAGCAATTATGATATTGTTATTAAGTTAGATACGTTCCAGACTATCTGTGGGACAATCGACCGTATTTTTAGAAACAAGGTATGTGAATTATGGACACCAACCAGAAAACAAAGACAGTAAAATACAGACCTCGGAAATGGCATTCTTATGAGAAGTTTAAAGGTGTTCTAATCTTGTGCGTATAAGAAATGAGGCCATAAGAGAAGAGTTACAAGTTTTTAACTTGGATAAAAAAAAATAAAAGGTTGCAAACAACGGTGGAAAAACACTTAGAAATGATGTCAGATTCCAGATTGGCTAAAAAGTCTGGAAATACAAGCCTATAGGACACAGGTGTGGGGTAGACCCAGGAAGAGATGGGTGGAAGACTTTGAAGGCGGAACACGGCCTATGCCGTGTTGTGAAGATGATAATTATGATGACTATCAAAAAATAGTTTTATTCTTCGTATTGTTTAAATTAGCAGCCATCCTTACTATTTCTTTTATGAATTTGCTAACTGCTATAATTTTTATAAGTGTTGTTTATAATGTTTATAAGGTTGTTTAAGACCTGATGATGTCAGTGATGACGAAAAGCTTAGTCGAACAATAAAAATTATAGCAGTTAGCAAATTCATAAAAGAAATAAAAAATAGTTTCCTGTTCATTATCGAATTAACCCTATTTTTGTCGTGCAAAATCTAGCTTTAATCTACAATCCTATTAGATATGTTTTATTTATTCACCAAGTTACATAACATAATATATTTAGAGAACAAAAGATCTTACAAAACGAAATGATTTATTTTTTGGACAGAAACAACAAATTCTTTAAGGAGTCTAGCATACCACACGGCAAAAAATCGAAACTCTGTTGCAAATATTAGTTCCGATGCATTGCTAGACGTTAATGTTTGTGGATTTAGTATGCGATTAAGAACTGTTCACATTAATTCGACGTTAGGTTATGTTAATTAAAGTATAACCTGTTTTGTTGGATCTGATTTTATATTTTACTCAAATGTTCACTGTTCACTTTTTAATGGTCACTGCAAACAATTTTTGTAGTACATTATACCTTTTATTCAAAGGCAATTTCGAACAGAATTGCTTGGTTCGTGAGCAACTGTTTTATGAAAAACGAATTCTCTTGAAAAAAGGATTCTGTTACACAACTCCGTTATATCAGTGCAAGTGCCACCCTGCTTTTTGCCTTGTTTTGAGTTGTGCATTATTGGTTGTTTGTAAAGTAAAAGTAAGAGTGTATTATTTTTTTGAGTAATTGCTTTACATGTACGAGATAAAGTAAATAACCCGTTATATCATATTATTTATTTATTTTTGTTGCATAAAAATTTTCACTTATCAGTGACAGCGGAATATCATTTGAGGCTACAAAGTTTGATTATTAATTCAAACTTTGATAATTAAAAACTACCGAGGTCATAAAGAAATAAATGAGTTCACACTAATTAATGAATACACTTTAAAGTAGATAAATACTCATTAAAGTCTATAATACACATTAAGGAAAATAGAGACATTTGAAGTATACAGATACATTATGAAGGAAATAAAAACACAGTACTGAAAGCACAGTCGACGTTCATAATTAATTTATCA
Source organism: Magicicada septendecula (assembly GCA_034769895.1). Lineage (NCBI taxonomy): Eukaryota > Metazoa > Arthropoda > Insecta > Hemiptera > Cicadidae > Magicicada > Magicicada septendecula. Next base: position 79,470,615 of record CM068368.1, on the reverse strand, counting down.
GTTCAAGGTTATTATAGTTATGGCAGAGGTGGGAATACTTAGGCACTCGGCAAGACTGACCACCTTACACACCATGGTTATCTCTTAGAAACCGCAGCGATAGTGAGTCGGTAATCGTGTGTAAAGAGACTACCTCCTCCACAATGGGCATACCTGTTTTTATAACAGGTATTGTCAATGAGTCCGTTTTTATAATCGACCGAGCGTGTCCAATCCGAAGTCTCCTGTCTCTTCTGTGAGGAAATATTTTGTTTGAGATGCAAAGATGTTTTTTATAACAAGGTGGTGGTTGCTATGAGGTTCGCTAGTTTCATATGGATTTTAGTTTGCGTTGTAAAAACATTTTCTGACAACTGCCATATGACGCTACGTTGTTTTCGATTGTTACTGTAGTTGTTATTTTGGCTACCTCGTCAGCTCGATGGTTTCCAACGATATGGGATAATAATTCCTATACGGAAGGGAATCCAAACAAAGATTTGGGGAAACACTTAAGTGCGACAGTTCCCATAAGAACTAGCACTGAAAATTAAACTGGGACGGCCTTTAGAACTATGGCGAGAGAGAATAATATTTTTTTAACTTGACAATACTTGAGATTACTTTTTTCGATACTCTTTAATATACGAATATTTTGTAACCGTGGAATACTGAGCATTTCATGGACATCACATATAACTAATGTTAAAGTTCTTAGAAAGATGAAGCAATAAAGGGAAGTTATTAACACAGTGAAGATAAGAAAGCTTCAGTATCTGGGACACCTCATGAGAAATGAACAGAGATTTTACTTCTTGCGGTCCATACTACAGGGAAAAGTACTTGGAAAGAGAGGCGTTGGGCGACCAAGATCTCATGGCTGAGAAACTTAAGGACCTGGTTTGGCATGAATACAACTGAATTATTCCGTGCAGCAGTACAGAAAGTTAAAATAGTCTGTATGATATCCAACATCCGAAACAGATACGAACTATCAGAAGAAGAAGAACTTGACGATGGGACGTTAAGTCTTGAAACGCGACGAGCTAAAAAATGTTTGGTATTATCATTCTTTTCTACTTTAGAATCCCTTAAATAAAAGTAAAGTATTCTTCTATGTCACGATAGTAAGAATCTGCCATTAGTAAATTCAGTGCAATGACAATAAGTTATCTGATATGGAATATTTAATCACATGTTGTCATAGTCTCCTGCCTTTATAAGTACCTAAGTAATACAGTAGTTGTGCAAGAAGGTAGTAAGGTTTGATTATTTATACGTTATTGAAAACGTTTTTAGCCAAGACGTCATCTTAGCGCTGTTTGTACATTTACATAACTTTATAGGTGCGGAATTAGTAGTCGAAGCCGCAATTGCCAGCTGATGTCATGTCATGTGATCATCATCGCTTGCACCTAGTAACACCACACGTCAGGTATTAAACAAATTTAATTATGCAAAACAATCCGTGTGCAAAACACGGTTATTTCGTATTAAAAACTAATAGTTTTACGTAATCGAAATATTCCTAATCTTCTGTCGTAAGGCACATTCTGATACCAACATTGTATAATGGATTAGAGCGCATGCTACTCCTGAAGCTTCTTTTTTTCAGAACTAAAGTAAGTTTACATCGAGAAATATAAAATTACTTGGTACTTACCAGCTATATGGAAAAGTGTTTATTATAGTAGTTATTCTGTTTAAATATTATATATTTGGTATTTAAAAAAAAATTGTTTTTCCTTTATTGTGCCAATGGAATTTATTTATATTTCTGTTTTCTTAAAATGTATCTTTTACACACAACTCTCTCTCTCTCTCTCTCTCTCTCTCTCTCTCTCTCTCTCTCTCTCTCTCTCTCTCTCTCTCTCTCTCTCTCTCTCTCTCTCTCTCTCTCTCTCTCTCTCTCTCTCTCATACACATATATACCTCTCGTATTATAGATCTATATGTTGCCTTCTTTAAAATGAGAAAATGATTATTGAACTTAATCACGAAGTGTGATGAACGATGTGTTATTTTATGTTCTTTAATACTGTCTCCGACACCTGACGTGGATCATTTGTTTAGCGGTTTTAGTACTTTGCAATACTATTTTACTTGCTAGTTTTGTGTTCAAACTGCGTCTTCATGGGAAACACAACAGATGTGTTTCTGTTTACCGCATTTACCGTTTTCTGACTAACGGTGTTTCTTGCAACATTACTTAAAGTTGGAATTTCTGGACAGTGATGTGAAAAATAGAGCAGGAAAAAATTTATTAATATATTTCTCCAATCAACTTTTTAGATGTACATACTGCATTCAAAAAGTTCCGGGACTAACGCTATTAAGGACACAACTTTTCACATAAATGAAATTTTATTATTTTTTATTCAACATACATCCCTTCCCTCTCTATACAGATTTTAGATCGCTCATACAATCGTTGAAAGGCATGCGCATAGTTCTCCTTCGAAATCGTGTTTAAAACAGCTATCACATTCTCCTGAATTGTCTCTACATTATCAAAACGCTGCCCCTTCAGTGCCACCTTCAGCTTAGGGAACAGAAAGAAGTCAGCCGGAGCCAAATCTGGTGAGTAGGGTGGATGGTTAATCACTGTGACTGATTTTCCAGCGAGAAATTGTGAGACAATCAATGATGAGTGGACTGGAGCATTGTCATGCAGAAGAAACCACTCCCCTGATCGGTACATTTCTGGCCTAACCCTGCGAATTCTTTTCAAAAGGCGATCAAGTACCTCTTTGTAAAATGGTCCATTTACAGTCTGGCCGGGTGGCAAGAATTCTTTGTGGATCAGTCCCCTTGAATCAAAAAATGTGATCAGCATTGTTTTCACTTTTGATTTTGTGGCCTTCACTTTCATGGGTTTGCCATCTCCTGGGTCGCGCCATTCAGCTGTTTGACGTTTGGTAGATGGGTCATACTGGAAACACCACGGTTCGTCGCCTGTGACAATGTTCTGTAAGAAATTCGGGTTGTCATCGGCCCATTCAACGAGACTTCGCGACGCTTCCACACGTTGTTCTTTTTGCTCTGCTGTTAACGAGTGTGGAACGAACCTGGCACACAGTTTCCGTTTGCCGAGTACGTCATGCACGATAGTGTAAATACTATCCACACTGATGCCGATCTCTTCTGATAACATCTGGACGCTCAGCCGACGGTTGACGGACAGTGCAGCACAGACACCTTGACATTCTCGTCAGTCACGCTTGTGGAGGGGCGCCCATCTCTTGGATCATCTTCTAGAGACTCACGACCATTTTTAAAACGTGCATACAACTCGAACTCTTTGCTACGACTTAAACAATCTTTTCCATATGCAAGTTGCATAATCGAAAACGTTTCTGTCGCACTTTTTCCACATTTAAAACAAAATTTAATTGCAGCTCTTTGCTCCATCTCGAAAATTATGACAACAAGGAAAAACCAGATAAACTTAACAGTGTCGCTGTTTACTATGGAATGAGTCCTCAACAATGCAATTGTCACAGGAAGTGGGTGAAGGTTGTCACATAGTGTTCCAGCTGTGACACAGAGATAGCTCCATCTGTATGTCTATAGCAGCATCAGTCCCGGGACTTTTTGAATGCACTGTGTACTTCTGAAAATTAAATACCCCGCTTGAAGACTGTATATTTTTATTTTGGCTTTTATTGTAAGATTACTTTTACCCGTTTTGGAAGGGTGGGACATACACAATTTGATAGTACATATTTCAATGTAAGATGTGTAGATTTTAGTTCTTAATTTTTTCCATTTCAGATTTTCAGTTTGGTTTCTTATATCACTGCTAAATAATTATTTATATTTTTATTAAAAATCTTAGGTTTCATATAGTAAAAGGAATCTGTGTTTATGGATTTCTGTTACTTCTTAAAAACCGCGCACTCCATAGAAAGACAGCTGGAGCTGGTTCCCACAGCAGGGTGGTCCTTAATATCTTCTGCTTTACATTCTGACATTAATGCCTTAAAATAGACGTCGTTCTTCTTCCGCCAATTTGGGATAATGTTTCCGACATTCACAACTTTGACTTTCTTTTGACGACAGTAGGTAACTACGACTATGGACGCTATCCATAGCGTGGCCGAAAGGTTTGTAATTAGACGGAAGACTCCTGGAAAACTCTAAACAAGCTTCTTAGCAATTAAGAGTTAATACTTTTCTATTGAGTTCTTTAAGTTTAGTTTGTTCCTGAGCCGAATTTTCACTGAAGTTAGAAACTAGCTTTGTCCAGATCGCTACGGATAACAGTAACTGGGTAACGGAGAGATTGTAACAGGATTTTGCTTTGGAGAATCTATATATAGCCCTATCTATTCCTCATTACAGGAGCTCTCTGTCTGTCTGTCTGTCTGTCTATCTGTCTGTCTGTCTGTCTCTCTCTCTCTCTCTCTCTCTCTCTCTCTCTCTCTCTTTCAATGAACGCATCCATTAAACCGGGCGACAGCTACAGAAATGATTTCAATGTTAATGTTAAGGTCACATCTCGATCAAATGATTATTGTCTGGTTAATAACAAAGTTTTCGCACCTACTAACTTGTCACGTCTTTATTCATGTATAGAGAGAGAGAGATGTGTTACGCTACATGTAATCAGCTCAATCACGTTGCTGGTTACTGGTTAAGTTCAAACCAATAGGCAGTGTGCAGTATAGGCTTGTATTTCATGTAGCCTATGTTTCCAGGTGCAGTTCGCAAACAGTCCCTGTAATTTTCAAGTAGCATGTGTGTATGCTAAAGAAGTCTCGTTAGGTAGTCTATTTTACACAAGAAAAAGAGAGATAGATAGAGAGAGAGAGAGAGAGAGAGTCAACTAGAGATCCGATTTCTGAAAAAAGAGTAGCATAATGGGAAACAAATTTCCACAGTTCAGTACTCATACATTCTTACGAGGTAAAAATTATTTCCTTCCTTTATATACGAGTATTAACGTTTTTGCATTTATCTGCGTTGTTTAGATACTATAGCCGGTACTACGGTAACAACGCAGTAGTGTTTCTCCAAGATGGTATTAAGTGAAATTCTTTGTTAATACGTAGGGGTTAGCCAGGTTTGTCTTTCGTTCGGAGTTATATATTGTATATCAGTATACCCTTAACAAACTACTCCGTGTATAAGTATTGGTAAGGTGTTGTCGGCGGTAACATTTACGCACGTTGCAAGGGAAGACAACATTTTTTTTTCAGAGAGCTAGGATGGAGAACATTTTTAGATTTCTGGAATTACGATTTAAGAATTCGCCAATTTTTAAGTGTACTACAGCGTTTTAACATTGACAAACGTAAAATGAAATATATATATTTTTGTGTGTGATGTTATTCAATTTCTTTCTTCTGCAAGTAGTATAATTCGTATATTATTAAAAAAAAAAAGAATTATACCACTTGCAGAAGAAAGAAATTGAATAACACCACAAATTTATATAATTACTGCAAGAAACGTCGAGTTACTTATATAGAAACAAAAAATATATATAATCATTCGCGCATGTGTGTGTGTGCACATTATACACGCTCATCAGTTTATAACATTCTCAGAAGTCTTCCTATTTCCAGTATCTAGCCTTTTGTTCACAGACCATTTCCAATTAGCTCTCTCCCTATCTGTCTGTCTCACACGCACATGCGCGCACGCGTACACACAGACGCACACACAACTCACAAACACTGCTTTTTATTTCTGTCTGTCTCTCTTTTTTTTCATCTACCTGACCGTCGTCTGTAATGCAGCGCCCTCAATCTCTCTCCACCCTTGCGTGGTAAGGGTTAAAGCGTGTAACTAAAGTTAAAGTACTATAAAATGACTTTAATTAGGTCTTTTGTGACATATGGTACTCAGTATTGGGCCCTTAACAAATTAGCACCAGATCCGCTGGACAGATTTAAAAGAAACGTTCTGAGATAATTGGCTGGCCAATTTTGTGAGAGAGGATTGTAGTGATGGTGAAAGAAACAATAACGAAAACATCCCTTGCCTCATATATTAGGACAAAAATATTGAGGTAGTGAAGTCATTGGTCTGTAAATAGATAACTTGAGGGCAGCAAAACAACTCTACAAGGGTACAACAGATGGGGTGCGACCGAGATACCTAAGGGTAGGTTGAATGATAACGTTTTGGGTGATCTCATGTATTTAAATGTGTGTATCACCCGTGCTCAGGATCGGGATAGATGTTCGACAGATGGAACAGTTCAAGATTAGCTTTATGTCCAACATTGTACCACTGAAGAAGGTTATATTGTGTTACGCGTTAATTTATATGTGTCTGACAATTAGCCCGTTTCTTTTGTAATTTTTTAATTATACAGGGTGATTCACGAAGAAACGGAAATACTTCGGGAGATGAATCTGCATCGAAAAATAAGAAAAAAAGTTCATATAAACATAGGTCCGGAAATGCTTCGTTAGCGAGTTACGGCTAGCGAAAGATTTCGCCCGGGTTTCGGTTCCCCCGGGTAAATGAAGACTTTCTGAAATTCTGGGAAGGGGCGAATTCTGTTGTTTCTTATGGTTTTTGACCTGAAAAATCGAATAAAACAGGTCGCAGAACTGTATCTCCTATACGTTTCATGATATCCGACGTAAAACAGAAAAATCTTTGCCTAAAAACAAATTTTGGAAAATTGGAAACAATTGGAATATTTTGTTGATTTTTATTGACTTTATTTACACCATTTTTCTCAGAATTAAATTCTTTACAAGTTTTGTTTTTAACTTTTATGCATTTATTAGTCATTCAACAAAGTTATTGTACTTCTAACCTAAAAACACGTTTTTTATTTATAGCATTTCCGTTTCTTCGTGAATCACCCTGTATAAATATGTATGAAATGTAAATTTTCTCATCTCTTTGCTACAGACTTCATGAGCTTAACGATTTTTATGTCAAGAAACGGACGTTTTATGATATTAGTGTTGCGTCGCTAGATTGAGCCTATATTATTATTACGCCATTAGAGAACGTTCTACACGTTTCTCGGCTATCCCAGCTGTAATGTTTGCGTGCGTACGTGACGCTTAACATGCGTAAACAAACGAGGCTATTCCAGACCATACCGGCCGGCGCAATGTGTTTTTAGGCCGCAATCAATTACGGTCTAGTGTTTTCGAGTACCGTAGCGATGACGCGTATTATGATTATTCTTGAACACTTGTGGGATCTATTCAAACAACGATAGCTGCCGCTTTGAGTTCAGTTTAAGTGGCGATTTATTCAAGTGAGGTTCGAAGTATTGTGGCGAAGTGTTATAATCGTGCGCGACTCTATTAGTTAACATTATTATTGCGTGCGGACAAATTTTGCTCGGATTATTGTACAAGTTGATTATAAACTGTATTTGTGATTAATTAAAGCTGGTGATTAGTGACTTCACTGGTGTCTTGTATTTTGTTTTCCACTGTACCATACGATGCGAGGATCAGTAGACAGTCGTAACAATATATTACTATTTTGAGAAAGGCTTCCTTGTGGTCAAGATATTGATAACTAATTATTAACTTTCCTGTCTCTCTCAGGTACACTTCTTGCGCAGGTACGCTTATTGGTGTACACGTATTTCGTATGCGTACCCCGTATTAAAATGCGTGTCTAATATGACACACTTTAACAATTCAGTTTAAATAATATACCTTATTTCTCCTTGAAGTATTAGACTTCTTTATTTCGATGGAGAATTAAAAGCAAAATTTTAAAAATACACATTTTAAAATTAATATGGATTTCGATGGAATAATCAAATACCACGTCGAGCCATTTTAAAGTTCTAATATATTTTTTAGATTATCTGAATTTTAAATTGTAATATTTAAATACAAGAGAAATTTAAGTGTATAATTTCGCACTTAAAATTTATCTGTTTTTACCAGTAAACACATTTTTACAAGAAAAATATGTCGACAAGCTTAGTTTGAGTTAGTGGTTTTAATTATTTAGCCCGTCAAATCACGTTTTTATTTTTAAAAATATGTGCTCTCACAAATTGTCGGTAACCGTATATTTATTTACCGAAATACTATTAAGGGCATTGCCTACTGTTGAGAGAGTGCTTCTCAGCTATTCTCTTTTGCGTTACTCACTCCAGTCGTTTCTTCCTTCTGGTATTCTTGTCAATTTTCCTGGTGAATTCCACTTCAGGTGCTCTACAGTGATCGTGCAAGTTGCGCACAGTGAAGACCAGGCCTACGAGAGTGTTATTAGAGATCATCATTAGTACTAAAAATTAAGGTTTTAGAACTCACTGTTTATTAGCTTTGCGATAATGTAATTTATTTACTTACTGACTGTTTTTGTCTGTCGTGTATAACTCCTATTCGGATGTCTATATAAAATAGTAATGTAACAAAAATAAGTTTGTTTTACAGAAGTATAAAAAATGTGACTACCGAGTTTTTGGGTGTTCAGTGTTTTATTCCATTTTCCAGTGCTCAAGATAGTTTTTTAATATCCATTCGATAGTTTTTTAATAATTTTATAATCGTGAACACCGTAGACATCTTTTTCTTTACGTCATAAAACAGTATTGTATACACAGTAGCATAACTCTATTATAAAGGGTACCTATTACCACCTATACCTAAAAAAGGGTGTAGTTCTCATAACGAAGTTTCGCCACTACTCTCTTAGAGTTACAGTACAGCATCCACTGAAGATGAAAACGCCTCATAACAAGGTTTATAGAAGACAAAATGTCTTCTACAGATTGAAACATGAACACGCCGCAGACTATGATAAGTGTGTATTATTATTATTATTATTATTATTAATATAAATATATCACTACCGACTCGGAACACAAAGTTTTTTGTTGGTAAAAACGTAAAAGTTTTACCTCATAGCCTGAACCAGTTTTCGCTCATTATAAGCTTCGTCAGAGGCTGCCACTGGGAGCGCTATTCGTTTTGTTCTTGACGACGGCGTCGACTTTTGAAGGATCGATGTTGTGCGTGTGGGGTGTGATATGTTCGAATAATATGTGTTATTTGAATTGTGTCTGTTCGTTGAGGATGTATTTTTTGTGTAGTTTTGTGTGATTGTATATTTCCAATTGTTCAAGAATGTCTAGTTTTCGGCCTTTTGTGTGTACGTGTAGAATATCCATGTTATTGTCGATGTTTGTGTATGTGTGGTTTACTTCAATGAGGTGGTTTGCAAAGTGGTAGTGGTAGTGTAGTGTAGTGCCGTTGTGTGTTCAATGTATCTTTGTTTGAAGCAATGTCCTGTCTGGCCTATGTAGAATTTGTTGCAATCTGAGCAATTTATTTTATAAACACCAGGTAGATCAGATTTGTTTTGTTCTTTGTTATGATATTCGAGACAGTATCCTCAATCTACAGGGCAGCATTTAAGCAAGAACAAAGTACAAGAGAATAAAAACAACAAAGGTTTATAATAAAACGTAAATATATTTAAGGCAATATTTATAAAGGATTATCAAAATTGTACATTAAGGAGCTCACGGGTAGAGTACCACCGACTCTACGAGGTAAAAACTGGACGATAACCGTTTTCGTCGGCTTGGAACGTGATGGTGTAGAGTTTTCCGTCGGGTCCGGTCCACTGGATGTTGCCTTGCACTGCCATGGCTTCGTTTTCGCTGCCCGCGTTCTTCAGAGTACCCTCCTCGCTCCTTTTCACTCCGTCACTGGTTTCATATCTAAAACAATTACACAATAATTGAACATTAATTGACTTGCTTAAAGCGTTGTTTTCGATTGGTGAAGAAGTCGAGATTACTAGTTTTGAATTCAGTGGTACAACACTTGGGTCATGATGTAGAAACATGAGTCGAAGGCAGTGTCTGCGTTTACAAAATTTACGTCCGAAATGAGAAAAAGTATGTATCAAAATTTATATTAACTTGAAGCGTCTAATATACAAAACCGCAGCTCATTCTAGTTAATGCGTGCTTATAAGGACTCTATAAGGACTCTAATTGAATTATTTTTCAATATTTTTCAACAACATAATTGTTTATTTAATATTTGTAACTTCTTAACTCAAGATATATTATTTACTTATTTAGAACATGTTTTGGGAATCCTATTTTTCCAATCCTCCGTTACAAATATTAAATAAATAAAATATTCATCAAGAAACAGACTGTAGCGAAACGTATTTGAAATAATCTTTATGTAGAGGATAACGTGAGACTTAAACTTACCTTTTTTTCCTATAGACATTGTTTTTGAAACGAAAACAGTTTCATAGTTTTCCGTTGTACTTTGTGTTATTTTTATACATAAAGGCTTATGGAGGTATGGGTTAATCATGTTATATATTTCTTGTACCAATACTAACAATTTTTATCACATTATTGTTATTATAATTTTATATTAAGCTTTCAGTGAGAAACTGCAAACTGCTCAAAGAAACAAAGAAAATGGTAGCTAATAATAACAATGCAAAACAGAAAAATAATTCAAATAACGAGCCGCTTAATAGCCAAGAGAAATGGAATGGATAATTTACGGCAAGTAGTTTAGATGAACAGATGTCTTCAGGACCGGTTGACTGTAGAGTGGAAACTTAATAACACCACGAACTAATCGGGGCAGGAGATAGTTCCGAATAACGGAATGTTGGGACAATGGAAGCAATAATATAAAAAGCACTCTCATGTACTGAAGTAAGTTGAGGGAATTGAATTCTAAAATACAATAACCCAAAAACAAATTATTATCTCGGTGGCCAAGAGAAATTAGCCTACATATAATTAGATTTTGCAGGCTTATCAGTTAGTTAGATTATTCTGTACATTATATTTATATAAAAATCAAATTCAGGTTGTTACCCTTGACACATATTTTTAATTCGTTAAATTAAAAAACAACCATGGTAGGATATACTCAACCACGGTTTGAGGTATACTGGTATTTTTATTCATTTAAGCTAAAAATTGATTTTCATTTTCTCAGTTTAGTTACTCCCTACTTTAACTGTAAATTTGATTAAATGACATCGAACTTTGTTTACTGATTTATATAGTCTGTATTTCAGTTTTATTAGACAAACAAGAATTCTGGTACAATTTATTTACGGCGCGTTCGATTATCGAACGTTGTATTATCATGGTTTGTACATCCAGTGCCTCTCTTTCGCCGCGGAAACAGTATAAAAGCGACCGCTTAAAAGTTTGTTACACGACTGGGCTCAACTATTCTGAAACTAGTACAACGTGTTTTTATGCGACTTTGACATATATTTTGCACAGTAAAATTCTTTACGATGAGTTGTAAAATATAGCGCTTCCGATTTATGCTGAATCCCACTGGAACTTCGTCGGTGGAATGGGAAATAGATAAATATGTGAATAATAGAATGGAAAATGTGAATTATGAATAAGACACGATAACAAAAATTGTCTGAGATTTTTTAAAATATTTACTTTGAGCTAGGTGTATTTTGAAAACTGAGTAACTTCAGTTTCCAAACTAGCCAGCGTGTTGAATCTCTATTCAACATATTTATACTCTAACTACATTAAATTTATTTTTCTAAATGTAATGCGGGAATGTTGAATAATGCCCAATTTGAACAATTTTTTATAATTTTAAATAAATTTTTGATAAATTTCAAAGTACGGGAAATGAGTACCACAGTGGGTACTGTGTTACTCTTATATAGTGTACATTTGCTTTTCTATTATCATGAATTTTGACTGCCGGCGATACTTTTTATTTGGGGGCGTTAAATTTATAGAATTATCCCTGTTGCACACCACTATAGAAAAATTATTCCGATTAGCGCTTTCAAGCTTCACAGCTAATCGTCAGATCGGAAATTTCCGTTTTTGAGCTTCACAGTTCTGATTTCCGATCTGACAATGAGCTGTGAAGCTTGAAAGCGCTAATCGGAATCATTTTTCTATTGTGATGTGCAACAGTGATAATTCTGTTTGTAATTATAACCACTAACACAACTTCCTTAATTAAATTTCCCGTGAAATTTATGATATTTTTGTTGTGGACAATCATCGGTTTACTTCCATGATACCTGAGAACCAAGTCTGGTATCTACACGAAAGTTCCAGTACTAACAACGATAAATTAAAATATTAAAACTCCAATTGGGACTGAATAGACTACTGGGTACGGCTGTGAGTTAATAGCTGCAGTGATGGGTTCAGTTCCCGGGAAAGGCCATAAAATAAAGATTCGTGTTTACCCCCACGTCTACTCAGCATATGGACTGTGTATCTGGGATAACATCCTGTATCTTGTGGACAGGTGAAGCGTAGTGCTGGCCACAATGCCTTTCTTGTATGCTGATCGGCGCACGTAGACAACTGGGTCTACTTGATACTCCTAAGCTGCTTCAGTGTATAGCAGAGAGTCAGTATTACATTAGAACTCTTGTTAATCGCAAACCGTGAGAATGGAATTAGCTTTGTAGTTAATAGTAAACAATTACATTTATGCCTAAGTAGTAATATATGTGTAAGAGTATAGTTGATCATTTGCATTTAAGTAAACTGGGATTTATACTAAATGTAAATTATTTTTCCAATAAAATATTATTTACTGTAATTATAGTTACAGACTTTTCTGCAAAAATTATTAGTCACGTCCAGTATTCTTTGTGCTTTGAGTTTTCTGTTGTCACAGTGGTTCCTCGTACCCGAGGGCGAGATTGTAACGTAAGCCGAGTATGTCGCCAGTTATCAACACCGACCACGGTTTCATTTCAACTTAATAATACGTACGTATGTATGAATATAATGATTTTAAAACCCCTGTAAAACATCTGTAAAACAGAGGCGCTTTTAAGGTTCATTTAAGAAAATGAATGAAACTCGCGTTACAGTATGTTTAACTGTATAATTTACTTGGGGGGGGGGGGTTAAATTGCACTGGTTTTTCGTTTTGAAAAATTCAATGAATTTCTGTCAACTAAACTAACGGTAAACACAGAATACGTAAGCTGAGGATACTCACGAGAATTTGTAGCCGTCGACGCCGATGTTCTCATTCTCGTAGCTGACTATCGTGGCTTCTTTGCCTTGTGGTGCCGAGCAAACAGCAGCGATGACGCAAGCAACAATTACCTGTTACATAAAGCAAGCACAAACATGTTTTATGACTGTGAATTTAGCAATGTAAATGATTTAATCGCGTTACGAAACACAAGCGCATACAATTATGGAAACCAACTGTAAGGTTGTGCGTCTTATCACGCCACACGCGTTTGCTGTCAGTATACATTAAGCTCTCTCTCTCTCTCTCTCTCTCTCTCTCTCTCTCTCTCTCTCTCTCTCTCTCTCTCTCTCTCTCTCCTCTCTCTCTCTCTCTAATTATCTTGCTTCGAGTATTACTGCTCGAGGTTTTATAAATTTCTACTAAATATATGATGGTAAGACTGCTAAACCTGTCATAAAAAACTATTCATGAAGTTGTTTTATTCATTAGATACCGCGGAGTGGCGACAAAGAGAAATGGAAATATAAAGAAATAAGAGACTAAACTAGATTTTTCTTGGACTTTAATTCTTTAATTCTCGCGGTTTTCTGTTTTATTAATTATTTTTTGATTATTGATTATTTATTATTATGTACTATTTATAAATATTTATAAAATTATTTTTAATTATTTTATATTATATATTTATTGCTACTACTACTACTACTACTACTACTACTACTACTACTACTACCACTACATCTACTACTACTACTACTACTACTACTACTACTACTACTACTACTATTATTATTATTATTATTATTGCTAGGCTATTATTGTCTTTCTGGTGCATATGTTCTTTCACCAAAAAAACATTTCAAGTACATCGCCAGTATTCTTTCTTTAGTGCAAATATTACGAAAGCGCTGAAGATGGATTATGACCAAAACATGTAACCGGAACGTACATGTCAAAGATGCCATCCAACAACAGCAATTGTCTCAATCCCCGGAAAACCAAAACAAAACGAGATAAAACAGATTGTATTATCTCGTTTATAAACCCATTGGTAGAAGAGACGTGGGTCGTCCGAGGATGGGATGGGTGCCGGAACAGGTTTATATATAACCTAATCCTTGGAGAGGAGAAGAAGGAGAAGACGATAGATTGTATTATTAAAATCTAGTTTACGGGAACATTTATATATCGGGAATTATTATAATTCGAGATATTTGAATACATATGTACCGGTAACTGAAATTTACACACACACACACACACACACACACACACACACACACACACACACACACACACACACACACACACACACACACACACACACACACACACACACACACACACACACACACACACACACACACACACACACACACACACACACACACACACACACACACACACACACACACACACACACACACACACACACACGTATTGCATACGTTTGACGGCGTGAGAGCGGAACGTTCAGGAACATTTTGCCGCATTGCCAAAATATTCAACAATAACTTTTCCAGCGCGTCCCTCCCCCCGGGAAATCATTATTTGCGACTTCATTCCGGAAAACTATGTCTCTCGGTAATGATTTTATTAATAATTTAACTTTTCTTAAAAAAATACTATTAATGATTTTTTATAAATAAAAAACTTATGTTATATGCACTATAAATGTTGATATATATATTTTAGAAGTTATGTATTAATTTAATACATTTATTAAATTGATGTATATTGGCAATATACGTGTGTTCTTATACACGTATGTCTGAATATATTTACATCGCTGATCTAAACTACGATTACCCTGGCGTCCAATTTTCCCTGGACCCCAGGACATTTCTTTCATGTTCTAAATAGTTCTGCTATTCTTAAATGTAGACGCTAGAACTGCCGATTATGACACACTGTTATACAAGTATGTACTATAGTAGGCCTATTTATCGTTCTTTTTTTTAATGAGGCGTTCCAGTGTACGTTATCTTTGGAAGCAACGGCAATGAGTAAGAAAATATGTTTTCGTCTGTTTTATTAGAAGCAAAGTAACGTACAGGTTTCTTCAGTCTAAATTCACTATTTATTGTATTGCTTACTGTAATTGTAACTGCGTTAAAATATGTTGTACTTAATAAAAATCATAATAGTTCAAAAAATTAAAACGTCGTTAAACATTAAAATTTGTTGGCAAAACACAAAAGTTGTCCATTACGTAGTATTTCCTATGTTAGTAATTTACGGTCTTGTAAAATCAAGATGTTCGTTAGAATTTCGGAAATATCAGTAACGAATTTATTATAAGTCTGCTTATTTTATGTTAAACTAACACGACAAAAGAGGTTTATGTCTGTTTTCTTGATTTTTACAGAAGCAAATGCATACATATAATCATTTATAATAAATAAATCTTTTCATACAAGAATATATTATGCAATTTTTTGAATATTTTACAGTGTTTTGATAGTTTAAACTATCATCTATCATCATAAATTAAAAATTAATAATTTTGTTAAAATCAATTGTTAATAACAAATATGAATAATGTGAACAATAGTAATATTGTAATATATATAATACTAATAATAATGTGAGCAAATATGAATATTTATAAACAGACAATGAGTGAAGTAAGCAAATCTAACGGCTGTTAGACATTGCAAAATCGCAATGTCTTAGATACCTTTGAATATTACCTTCCGTGAAAGTGGCGTGATAATTATTTTATCGTGAAGATCCCTCCTCGCGCTCTCTGTTAATTTATATATTTTGTACAATTTCTTATTTACTTTTATAATTTGTCTACTTTCTTATTTTACGTTAGTCATTCCGTAATTTTCATTAAATATTCTATTAAGTCATATAATATTCTTTGAAGAGTATGCGCAAACATTAAGAGCTGTTTTGATGTTTAAGACGGATAAAATTAAGCCCGAGAGGCTCCATCCGAAAGACGTTCTTGAGGGATATATATGAATATATTTATGAAATTAGTAACAACGATTGAAATTAGCAATGAAACGTTTTACTAAAGTGAAGAAAGACGGTTAACTTCGATGTAGGGGTTGGACTATGCGAATATTTCCTTGTGTAAATTTCGTAACAACAAAAAACGTAAATTTATCAACTAAAAATATGTCATAAGCGTGTATTATTCTCTGCAACAGAAATATAAGATGACAAGAATGAAATATCAGTTACGGTTTGTGTAGAATAAATGTGTAAGTGGTTTTCGGTTGGTGTAGAGGTCTGCTTAATAGCTGCTTCCAAAGAAAAGCGTGCTGTTTTCGAATCTGCCTCTGGATGGAGTGTTTAGTATTACGTTCGACCGAACTTTAGACTCGTTATTTGAGAGACTTTAAAGGGGTTCACGGGCAGAGCTAGTCACGTCGACCTATTTACGACTGTCCTACTGAAATAACGTTGTTTGTTCCAGTCCCGTCAAGGGTGTAAAAGGAGTACCAAGTTATTCGCAAGACGTTTCATGAGAATATTCAAAAGTCACTGTGTGACTTATCCAGAAGTTAGTGACTAGCCATAAGCAACACGAAGTTACCTCAACAGCTTTTACAATATGTGTCTGAAGTGAAAAGAGATGTGGTAAGATCACGCAAGAGATGGCTTGAAAATAGAGACAGCTGATGTCGCCTAATCCTGGAATGAATAAGAAGAAGAAGAAGAACACAAAATAATTAAACGACACATTTAAAAGTTGGATTGGTGCATAAGTTGTCATTTTTAAAATGATAGTTTCCGGTCCCATTTCTTGTTAGTGACGTACTTTAGCGTATAAAGCACGTCTACCCGATGGAGCAGAATTACTGGCTCTCTAAGGGATAAAGGTCTACTTCATAAATGTCTCACTAGCTCCTTTAATAACCAAAAGAACGGCCGCAGTTCTTATATGGCTCACGATAACAATATTCTTGCAACCGCGCGGAAATGAAAAATATTTCATTCGCGCAGACACTGGAAGACACGTATTCCAATATTTACACACATATGCATGTGGAAAGGCAAGAACAAATGCAAAGTATGCAGTTAATGTGGATTTGATTTCAGGATTTACGAACAAAATTATATTAATTACTATAAAATAGTTAAATAACAATTGCGCTACTATTTTATACTTATTACAAATAGTAATAATAATAACAATTGCATCCTTCCCTAGTTTTTTCTCGTATTATAGTGGAATTCTTAGCTTGAGCTTACAATTAGCCGTTTCAGATTGTATCGCTCTGTCTGTACCAACCGCTTAATAATCACTGCGTCTAATAATTATTTTTAAAATATTATAACAAAATATTAATTATTTTAAAATAATTATTGTTAATGTCGTATCTCTCATTACTAGAATCGACAAAACATATTACCAGGCCTAATTGGAATCAGTAAAGAAATGTGAAACAATAATTACAAACTTAAACCCGTTTTGTTTTGTTAAAATTATTTTCCTCTTCCGGACTGTTTGACCGTGGTGCAATGCTGTACATATCTGCAGACGTTTTGACTTTAACAAACTTATTTTAACAACATCGACTCCGGCCGTGTAAGGCTTAGAAGAAACTTAAAACATTTTTTGTGTGTAGAGATCGTTATTTTGACACAACAGTATACCTATGTCCAATAAGATTTTTATTTATGCCAAGAAAATGTTTACGCATTTATTTTCAAAGCTAAATAAAATTAATCAGAATCTCGGAAAATTGAATGCATGCAGTCAGATATTGTACGTATCGTGTTTCCTAGAGATATTGATTAGTTAACTCAGAATTATCACAACTAGACAATGTAGTAATATTTATCAACGGACGGTACTTACGATTCTGGCGATCATGGTGTTGTGGTGTGGTGTCTGTGGACGTCTGTGTGGTGACTGACGGAATCCGCTGGCATCTGCAAATATAACCACGAGGTATTACGCAAGTTAGGTTCAGGACCGGTCGACGGTAAAGGTCGTTACGAGATGACACCACCGGCGACCCCCGACGTAAATGTTAATACTCTCCTCCACTTGTAAGTAAGTGTATTCGTCATTGGTACTGACAACACGCGCTTCTTACTAATACGGTACATTAGACTTTCCTATCAAACCCGTTAACTTTGCCTGTCTGTAGTTGTTGCAGAGGTGTTGCGGGATTTGGCTTTCATCCACAGTTATAGAACTCAGTATCTATAAAATCGATAAAATTTACTTATTTTTCGGTTTCAATGACACATTTCAAGTGGAACATCTTTGGTCGGACGGGTCAAGCGAACACCTGACCCGAAAACGAATCTAACTGTTCTACTGGAGCTTCATAGCTTGAATTGCAGCTCTCAAACGATTAAAAGTCAGTTCTAAAGTGCAAGTCTTAAATTAGTTTCTACATTTTTTTAAAATTAATCCTACACGCACAGAGTTATAATAATGAGTATAACACAACATTCTTTTTATGTGAAATTAGAAATTACGGTTTGTAGAGGTTCACATTTTATTGGATATCTATTGGACATTTCATTGTCTATTTCTTTAGATCCCTAGCTAACTGATACAATGATAACTGTCTGATCTTTCTTTGATAGGCTCTTTCTTTCTGTCTGGCCACGTTATAGATCTTAAGATAGATAATGTGCAGTTTAGATCTTAAAATCCCTTCATTTTGTAACATATAGGTGACAGATAAATAACTTATGTAGAAAAAATATAAAAAGTTAAAAATATGTTAACCTTTGTGTGTGTGTGTGTGTGTGTGTGTGTGTGTGTGTGTGTGTTCTGTTGACATGTAGTCACGCGAAGCAATTCACAGAAAGCAGGAGCGTTATTTATTTATTTTTCGTGAAAGGTTTGAAAATGTCAATGAGTTGCAAATGGCAAGTGTATATTTGAAATCTGAAACTGTCCTCCTTTTATTTCATAAATTGTGTTACTTATTACTTACTTTTTATTTATTAATTTTTGCTTGAGAAAAGTATTGTGTTGTGCTTGAGAAACCGCAGAATCGATGAAAACCACGAACTGTACGTTTGCAGACACTTCGGAAAGTGAATAAATACTAAATACTCACTTCAGGTACTGTTACCAGATCATTCAATTCTGTATATTTTATTAATGAGTTTAAACGTTTTTGAATGTTTAATTTCTTTCGCCTCAATGTGTTTTTTTTACTAGTAGTACTCCCTGCGTAGAAACAAAGGTTTACATTATTTTATTCATGTCTTTAAAGATAGTGGGAGCAGTGGTTGAGAACGAAGAATTTATTTTAATCTCATACGTAATATGTTTCTATATTATAGAAACAGTTTTTAATATGTTCATTATTTTACATATACATGCAAACTTCTTAATTTTTAATATAAGAAATTGAATGCGAACATGTATTGAAACTACCTACAGGATATTCATAATATATGTTAAAGAGTTGCATATTTTTATGTCTGTATACGTACTACAAAATTCATATCCGGTCTACCTCTGAACTCAGTGATAAAAATTGCGTTAATAGCTTCTATAAAACTAACTAGAGTTTTCTTTTTTTCATTTTAAATACTTAATAATGTTTGCAGTAGAACTTTATAGCAGAAAGCAGTAGGACTACAGACTATTTTTAACAATTTCGAAAAAGAAATTATTTATCTTGGAAATTATCGTTAACGACGAATTTGAGGATTTGTAGAGTATTTTGTTTACTATAACGGTAGACAAAAATCAATTTAAGCAGACTGTTTTATTTCTGTTTAAGATAAACATTATAAAATAAAATAAATTTGGTTTAAATTGTTACCATAAAGATGAATATGCTCTGAAAACCAAATTGAAATTCCTAGTAGGCCTACTTATTCAACCGTTAAACAAGGTAAGTATTGAGACTGACAGTACATAATTAACTATTGACACAACTAATACAAAGGAATTTTACGCTCTTTGAAGTAGTTGTCTTGGGAAACCAGCACTTAGGGAGATACTTAATCGCAATGATTGACACAGAACTAGAAGTCATCAACTGACAATGACTTTTGCTGGCAAAATAACTATGGTGTATTCAGATCTTGTAATATTAAAAGTTTAAAATTAGTTTGAATGTAAACTGTCAGTTTTTGAACTCTTCCTCGGTGTCCTTGGTCAGTTTGTGCTTGGTGTCCAGATCAGGGGTCATGCTTCACTGAAAATTACTTTCTCATCTGAAACTTAAGCCAACACGTGGCTTCATCTCCTTAAGGGTGTTTCAAATTTTAAATGTTTTTGCTGAATATTTTTTAAGTTTGGGATTAAATATAACTGCAGAAAGCAGCCCAATTTTATTGAACTCCAGTTTTATGGCGTGAAACAAAACTATGATGTATTCAGATCTGGTCACGTTAAAAAAAATTGTTTGAATGTATTCCGTGTTGCCACTATTCCATGTCAGTCTCATTACTTTTTAGACAAACCTTGTAATTCTTCTACAGACGCGCGCACTCGCGGACGAACGTACGCTCTCTCTCTCTTTCCTTCTCGTACACACACACACACAAACATACATACCTGTATGTATGTTACCGGTAAAGTATGTAATCCAGGCATTTTATAGAATACCTAGGGATTTCATTCAATGCCTGGAGGTTTTTGGCAAAGTATAGAATAGAATACTTTTCACATGTTTTTTTATACTTTTCCCAGATATTCTGTACATTGCCTAAGCATTCTATATAGTACCTGTGATTATTTAGGCAAAGTGTAAAGTAAGCTTACTACGTTCAAAAAGAAAACATTTTATTACAAAATCACACGTAATTGTTTGATTTTACACAGAGGAGAACTTTGTATGACATTTCGAGATTATCTATTCACTACTTAATTATGTTCACATACTATTTTATTAAAATTATGCTGTATAAGAACTTTTTTAATCAATCTGGTTAAAAAAATACATTAGATATTATTGGTGTTTACTAATTCTAAATATATGGAATTTACTCTACTTAGTGCAACAGAGAGAGCTGTGATAATTTGAAGTACACTTTCCTTCAATTTTTACCAAAATTATAGGCCTATATTTTTTGGACATTTAGTCTTGCACACACATTTAACGAATCCTTGTCCGGATCCTCATCATTGGGCAGTAGCAGCAGAACGAAGTGCGGTTTCTTGTTCAGGAACATATTCAACCCCCATTAGTGGTCTTGGGTATACAGTGAACTGCGATATTGTGTACAGCTGCTTTAACAATCCGTTAGTGGCCCCCAGTTAGTAAAATCCGTCTTCTGTCACACTCACGACGGTTGCTAGGATGTTTCGAAGATCTCCTCACCCCTTGTCTACTTCAGGAGTTGGAACACGAACAGACGCGCCCACAGGAGCTGGAGGAAATTTTTTGTCAGAATCAGATTTCATCTTCTTTGCCTGAAGTTATAGAAATGATTTTGACCTTGTTATTTCTTCAGTTGCAGTTTTTTGCTTTGAAGCCGAGAGTTCACAGCTTCTTGCCATCGTCACAGTTATCTCACTATTGCCACTAGTGTTCAAAAAATGTTCACACATACTATGCATATCTCTGCAGCACTCTATACACTTTTCAGAACCAAAAGTTTCGTTTAAACAAACACAGCATGCCGTTGTCGGTTTTGGGCGGGATTCTTAGGCGGCATCTAAAGGGTGATTTGGGTCGGTGGTTTTGGCTACGATCAACGCTTACAGTTGAAGTGCTTGCATATTCTGTTGCCTGACAGAATTCTGGTAGGGTCTATAGTTTCAGTTATGCCGGTATCGGTATTTTGTGTAGTCTGTATGTTGTTGATGACTTGATCGAGATCTTCTTCACTTTAAAGAGTTTCTAACACATCATGGGGAATCGAGGATAGCGCACACATTGTCTTCTATACATTACCTAGAAGACGTTAGGGATTATATACGTACAATGGAATATGTTTTTTTTAATACTTTGCTGGCTGGACGCAGGCATTGGATGAAATTCCTAGGCATTCTATACAATACCTGATTTTGTACTTTGCTGGTAACATATACATTTTCAAATAATATTTTAAAAATCGTATTTGAAATCTGACATATATAGCGTAATAATCTGCAGTATCACAAATTTTTGACTCTATCACAGTAATTTGTTTCTTGCTGAAGTTGAAGTAAAAACAATATACATAGATAGACATGTTGACGCAGGGTCTCACGGACATGTTGGCACAAATACACATGCGCGTAAACGGTATATAGTATAGCAGCTAATTTAAATGCCATTATGCGTACAAATGTATGTGTTAGTATATAATTAAAGCTGACGCATGTGTATTTGTATTTATTTCGTCCAACAACCGAAATAAGCGATGAACAAATTAACCTAGTAAACACGTCGCTTACTTTCTCGTTATGGTATCGATATCTTTACGTAATGTAAGTGTATTTATGTTGTTTCAGAGTGCAATACAGTAATATAATATGTACAAAATGTTTCTTTTAGTTGCCAAAATTACTTATTTTGTGGTTACTCTACTTTACAGTTTCATTCCTGTAAATTATTTAATTTATTACGTAACAGTAGGTTACTTTAATATATATTTTACATTTTTAAGCTGCGAAAACCCCACATATTTGATAATACCAGTGGCATATCTATAATTTGGTCTTGGGGGGGGTCTGAGGTGGGTCGATTTCATACAAAAGAAAAAACAAGTTAAGATTAATCAACGTTACTATCTTTGAGAGATTAACAAAAACCGTAAACTTTTTTGACCCTCTGGTTGGGGGGTTCATTCCCTTTCGTCCCCTCATCCTGCAAATATGCCCCTGAGTAATTCGAACCGCTGTTTGTCCTAAATAGTTTGGATTATCAAGATTCCATTTTTTCTGTTTATTACAGGTTGTTTCATTTATTAGGCACTTTATTTAAGTAGGAAGTTTGTGAACTCACGTACATTCGGATCGTTGCTCTTTCTACTATTGCTATGTAATGTTGCGCAGTAAATAGTGATGTACGTATAGTGTTTAGTGTACGTACACTAATACTGCGTTACTTGTTTCTTTACGCATCAATACTCCCACCAATCCAAGGAGTGTGATCACTTCTTTGGGTTACACAAATACGTTCTGTAAGCGTATTAATACGAGGGAAGTTTCGATGTTACTACAAGAACGTAATTACATTAACGACCTTCCAGAGACGTGGAATCAGAGAATAAACCTTCGAACTAGACGGCGAAAAAATGTTTACATCAACGTGATACTGACTGCTGATGACTTGCGCGTGATCGTGAATTCCACCAGGCAATTTATCAACGATATTTGACGTCTGACGAACGCAACACGACGATTAAGACTAAAGTGTGGACGATGAGTTTTAACGGAATACGTCCTGTTTGGCAGAAAACATTTCTACTCGGCGGAAAACTGAGAAACAGGAATTAAATAAAAATACAGCGAAATTTCTGTCATGTGTAAAGATACCCCCAATTTTTGGTTACCCTTACAACGTCCTTTGCCCATGATCTTCGCAACACGGCGTAGGCAATGTGCTGCCTGTTCCGCCTTCAAAAATTCTTTCAGCTATCTCTTCCTGGGTCTACCCACAAATCTATGTCCTAGGTGTTAAGACTATTTGGACACGTGCCATGGCGAACCTATAGCGTCGTGCCTTTTCTGATTGGCTGGAGGTGGTCTGCGACTACATCGTCCAGACTCTAAAACGTTATATATATAAATGCGGTCCTTATTAGAGCCACCAGCTACGGAAATGGTGGAAATCCCAAGCAATCTGTTTCACGTGTAAGTCCATCTCCCGATGCCAGCCCCTCTCCCTGAAAGGGAGACCCAACGCCTACAAAGAGTCGGTGAAGTATTTAGGCGTTCGGCTCGACAGGCACCTTTGCTTCAACAACCACGTGACGGAAACCCTCGCCAAGGCTCGCGGCATCCCAGCCAAATTATCTCCATTTCTCTCGTGCCGCAGCCGCCTGTACGCACGAAATTAACCATTTATCTATTACTTCTCCGGTCAGTACTGACCTATGCGGCTCCCGCATGGAGGTCTCTTTTGTCCACCACCAACAGGTGTAGGCTGGAAGCTATCCAGTCCTGAACCCTCCGATCCTTGTCGGGGTCCCCTTGGTTTGTTAGGAACGACGTGATTCCAAGGCTTCTACGCGTCCCTACCTTGTCTGCCTTTGTCCGGTTGCTGGCTGTAACTGTCTTTGCTGCAGCCTCGACCTCAACCTTCCCATACCTGAGAACTATCAGCGCATCAGAACCACCACCGCCTATCCGGGTCAAGCGCCCTCGGGCGCTTCTTGATGACCCGCCATAAAGGCATCCTCGTTCAAACGTCAGTCCACAGCCCCGGAGTTCACTAATAAAACTGTCCTTCCTTCCTTCCTTCCCGACCGCCTCCTAGTACGCTGAGTCAGCTGCTTGTCGTTGTTACCTTGATCACCGGCACGGAGGCTCTCCGCCTCGCGGGGAGCGACCGACTCGTCGAGGCGTCTGCTGGCTGGACTTGAGACGGGCAACATCTGTTGCTGGAATCGGTACCAGAGGCAGTGCTACAAAAATTAAGTTTTCTTTCTCCCTCGCCTTCTGAGTTAAGTCGTTGGCGGTTTCCTTCTCCAGTTTTAGGCCACCAGTCGACTAGAACCGGACTAAGTATATCTACTGGCAGCCAATGGACACGATCCAGATGCTGCAGTCAAGGCACGGGTGCAAAGACACCCCGCACCCTCTATGCAATGCAAAGAGCCATCAGCCTTAGCCACACTACTGTGGTGTTACTGACGGAGTCCGTTGTCAATATTTTTTAGTCCTTCCGGCACTGAAGATACCCACCAATGGAGTGGTTGAAACTCGTGCTTTTTCTAACATAGGACCACAGCCGGATACCCCGGAAAGTAGTTTACTAATTAAATCCTACTGCTATCAATTGCTAATGAGACGGCCAGTCAGTCGAAGGGAGAAGTCGGGTGACTTCGTGCAAACCTCGCCATCTCTTCGTCTGAAGCCGGTACCGTTCTTAGTAGTCTTGACTGGAGTCTTGTATTATTTTACATCGGACAGTTTGCACAACTCACGTCCAGGGGCGCATTTACGGAGGGAGGGACGAACGGAACCGGACCCTCCCCCAGGGGGTCGATAAAAGTTGACGAATTTTGTTAAGCACTTAATTTTTAAGCTCTTTCATTATTTTTCAGCTATTAACTCTTTTATAAATATACAAACAGATTTATTACACAGCATTTTTGCGTATACGCTTGAACCATGAAATATAGGAAAATCAATTCAGTCAGTAAGTATCTTCTAAACAATGCTTAAATAACGCGTATTTTTATTGTGTTATTACCGTTTACTTTAATGCGATTGACTTCAGGTTATTATCATACTTGTTTAGGCTCTCTGTAGATAGTAATTTTTTAAGTTTTCTTAACCCCCCCCCCCAAGGACAAATTCTAGATACGCCACTACTCACGTCGGACGGTTTTCCCGTATTTCTGTATTTGTTTTATTACAGGCTTGTACGGAAGGAGTTTATTTTATATATTAAGCTGCTATTTGCGCCCGATGAGCCAGTTTATTTGGATTGTAGAGCTTTTTTGCAGTTCTGTGAGATTTCCGTATTAAATTTTCAATAAGCGTTAATCCGAGATATTTTACATGATTGTTAAATATCAATTATGATAGATAGCGTGGCACAGTCTATACACCTGTTTGTAAATGTAACTTGTGTTGGATTTGGCCTCGTCGACTTTCACAAGTCACTTGTTGAGAGATTATTGTGGTCAAAACAGAGAGATGAGGTAGAGACTCCATCTTAGTAACATATTAGGTACAGCTGAAGCTGATTACAAAGAAAACTGGGAAGGTCATGTAAGAATGATAATCTTCGGCAGGCTACACGAGCAGATGATAAATTATGCGAAAAGGTGCGGTGATAGAAATAGCGAGCGGAAAATAGCACATCCGAAGTATTAAGAGAAAACTAGATAAGCCTACTAAAGCAAATAAACCCATAAGCTTCTGCGCGTCTCAGCGCACGCATACACATTAACGTTCCGTTCCTTGTATACTTGAAATATACGTGTAATTTATTTTAATGCACGTCAGTGTAAAAAAATGTCAACAATTTTCTGCGAAAAATTTCTGTTGCATCATAAATAATGTATGCAGAGGGAAATACGATAGTGTGGTCTTAAACCTTACAGAATGTTAACTAACGTTCGGTTTAATATAATATCTGTCCCCGTAGACCGCTGTGTAGGTTGGAGCTGAGTGATTGTTCTTGGCAGGCTAACCGCTGTTATGGCATCGCTTCAGGTCTACAACAGTCGTTACCGTTTACAACCGACCTCTGCTTCACATTGCAATAAAAGTTTTGGAGTCTGGCCTTTTGTAAGAATTACCTTACCGTAGTGTTCGTTGCCTCTTCTTATACGGTAAATATCAAATATTTTCTACCCGAGTGAAAGTACGTTTTGATTAACAAATTCCGCGTTACATAACTGAGACGGTAAGCAAGAGATCTGTTCTGTATGTTTGCGCCAGCATGGGAGCGTGAATGCGTCCCGGCTGACGGGTTTCGTATTTTTTAATGGGAAATAAGTGTCAGGCTGCAGAAGAAAAACTCGTCAAAGACTCCGTTTTCATGACATTTATGATTATTTTCCATGTATATCGTAGCCAGGCATGTTACCGAAGAGTAGACTATTGACTATTACTTACACATCTAAACAATTCCGACACTGCATTTAAACTCATAAAAAGCGATAGCTGTCCTCAAAGTCGTCCTCCAGATTTGTGCTACACTATATCCAGGGGTGCCCCCCCTAAGCATGATGACTCCCCCCCCCAAACTTGTTGAATAACCCCCCAAGGAAAAGTATTTGAAACTAAAAGAAAATGTCAGTGAATTAAGCGTTTTATTACAAATAAGTTAAAGCTCAAAATAAATTCTCGTTTGAAATTAAACAAATAAATAAGTAAATAAAAAATCGAATGAAATTAATACGTGTAAGACAATATTTCAAAGCAAAGGAACAAAATATCTACAAAACGTATTGTAAAGAAGAAAAAAATAATGGTTTGATGAAGTCCTAGTTGTTGCGACTTATATTCGGCACAGTAACTTCATCCTCTGCGATGACGATAAAGAAAAGGCATCAATTATTTCTTCATTATGAATCGACTCTAATAAATCTTTATCTAAAGCTAGATCCATAAGGTTCGAAAGCCATGCGTCTCCCATTGCAAACCTGAGCCTGTTTTTTTATTATTTTAATTGGACTCATAGCTCTTTCAGCCGAACAACAGTTTACGGCCAAAGATAGCAAAGTTGTATAAATACGGCCAGTCACTAACAAACCGTAAACATTTATAAACATTAAATTTTTTATTTGCAACGTAGTTATAATTTTTCATACTTATCCAAAGTTTCTTGTCGTTCAAGATGTACAATTATTAAGTCTACATAAAAGTATAAAAAAGTTAAATAAAAGAGTATCTTGTAAGAGCCTCTTTTGAGGAGTATGTGGCTTCATGTACGGTATCGATATTTACAGAAACTAGCAATACATTGAAGCTGCCTCATTGCCAATTGTCTAAAAATGTGGGACACTAACATTGGTAAATACCAATTTTTGTAACATGAGATATTGGTAGTGTTTGCCGTGTTTCTTGTTACGATGAATCCAAAAATATAATCAGAATTTTTCCATCATCCACAGTCTTTATATTGCAACTTTTAATATTTTAAGTTTTCTAATTGTAAGTATACATGTTAGATCAATGTTACATCATCATTTTTGACAGCACGGTATCGGCAAGGGGCTGCCTGTTCCGTCTTCAAAGATCCTCCAGCCATCTTCCTGGGTCTGGGTCTACGCACACACCTGTGTCCTATAGGTTTGTATTTACAGACTTGTTTGGCTAGTCTGGAATCTGATATTCTAAGAGTTCTTTCCACCTTTGTTTGTAATCTTTTAATTTTTCATTCAAGTTAAACACTTGTAACTCTTCTCTTATGGCCTCATTCCTTACACGGTCAAGTTTAGAACACCTTTTAACTCCTCTTAAAAACGCCATTTCTGAGGCCTACATTTTACTGTCTTGTTTCTTGACCAATGTTATATACAACATAATATTTATAATTTGTTTTAAATAGGGTTGGATAATTGTAAACGTTACAGAAATGGTTACTCAACAAGTCAATGGTACGTTATGCCGTACCTTCTGACATTCGTGACAAGAATGCTATGGTGGATTACTGTCCGTTATCCACTTAGGAAAGCTTACTATCTTTTATAGCCACTCAATGTGTGTGTGAAAGTAGTTCCATGCATTAAAATTATCGTCTCCCTAGACATGTGTATCAACACATGTGGAGGGCATATGCAAAAATGAATTATAACTTCACTGCCTTACATGAGAACGCCATTGACAAGGCGTTGTACTGAACGCCATTGACAAGGCGTTGTACTGAACGCCATTGACTGAGATAGTTGTAGATTTCTATACTCAAATAGAAAAAAATTTCTAAAATTTATTAAGCTAAAACAAATAATGGAACTTTTGTAGGTCCACAAGTAAAAATCTTGGTGCTAGATGAAGGATTTTAAGAGCGAATGAGCAAAACGGAAAAGTCATATGGCAATTTTTGTAGGCCTAAGTTTCGCAGAGAACCTTTTGGGTATCTTCGAGACACGAAATTATAGTGACTTAGTGACTAACCTGGTACATTCGTTTAAAGCCACGGAATGCGATATGTCATCCATTTCTTGCACATACACTTGAATTCCGACCCTTATAATCTGGGTATGTCAGCAAGCAAATTGGTGGACTATTTTGGCAATATATTTGAAACGTGGAGAAACGCTACCAGTATACTATATGACAATATTGCTGGAAAGGCAAAAGGTGCTTTCCACAGATAAATTATTAAAAGAAGTCTTCAATCGTTTGTTTTTAGGAAACACAAAACATTTTTATGGTGCATAAAAATATAGTTAATTTATAAAATTCAATAGTCTGTTACATCAAAATTTTACGTAAGAGAAAAAAAGTGAAGTCATATTTATATAAACAACACCTCAGTATGCAAAATACATTCAGATTGAACATTTTGTTTTTGAAAAATGTTTATTTTTTATAAACTAGTGTAATCTTTTAATTATTGAATAGCTAATCAATTGTCTTGCGAATATGAAATAGGAGAAAGCCATTTTCAGCCTAAAAATTTCATGAAGGGATGTCTTGAAGACAGCGGCTCTCTGGTTTAAAATAGTTTCTGGTTTACGGTCTAGTGTCCGGTATAGTAATTACAGTTTCCGGTTTACAGTTACTACTTTTGAAGTTATCGTTTTTATGATATCTCTAAGCTTATACTACACTTACTGTTAAAATCGGTTTCATAAGTTAAACGTTCAGGATGGAAAGTACTGACTTAACAGGATACAGCAAGGATTCGCGAAGTCCGCTTTATGCTGTAATGTCTGCGAACCCAAAAAAGAATCAAAACCATTTTATCCATTACATGACAGTTGTAATAATAGAGGCCAAATTAAGGGCTCACGGCTCCCTTTTGCCGTAATAAATTATTCCGGCACCTCTTAACTTTCCAAAACTTGCCATCATCTCATTAAAGCTTATGGTGGGGCAATATACGGCTGATGTTTGTAGACGGATGATCCTGTTGTTTAAAAACTCATGCGTTGCAGTAAAATTTGTTGTCGTAGATTGAGTTCCTAAGTAGTGAAAGTTAGATTTTAAATAACAACGAAATAAAGACATTTTTTTGTTAGAAAGAATCGACAAAGCAAGTTGTTGAATTTTTGACAGGCAGCGAAATTATTAACAATGTGCTAACAGATGATAGGCTTGAAATGGAGGATGCCGATGAGGAAGCAAGAAAGTTAGGTGTGTAATTCGATTACGTAATTTCGGCTTTTGAGATGAGAATGAAAACCGACAATGAAATACCTTCACAACGTATCCTGTTGCTGCTAATTCAAAAGAGGGCCGCCGAGAACACGTTCGATAAATCAAAGCAAAATAAATGTTTATTTTTCTTAAGAAGTATACAACTCCTATTTCAGTTATCTCTTTATATTTTTCTCAGGTTTAGTTTAGAGTGCATCAGTTCTGCAGGAGTTAGACCTGACCACAGTCAAAGCCAAAATATTTTTTTCCTATCAATCGATTTTTTACCTTCTTTTTCTCCATCTAGAATGAGCCTTAGAAAGACATATCGAGACAGTAGGCAATTTATCAACGAAGTTTGACGTCTGACGAATACGATACGACGATTAGGACTAACGTATTGACAATGGGTTTTAACGGAATAGATCCTGTTTGACGGAAAACATTTCTACTTCATACAAAAATTGAGAGACAGGAATTAAATTAAGAATACAATGAAATTTCTGTCATGTGTTTTATTTGCTGTTCTGTCCTAAGGCAGGTCTTCAAATGGTAAAAGCTCTCCAAGCTGTCCTATCGCATGCCAGTCTTTTCGTTTCTTCATAACACTCTCTGATTTTAATGGTATCTATTAACATAATTCTTCTACGCCCTCTTCTTTTTCTCCTTCTACAGACGCCCTCCATGGCAGTTGTAAGCAAGCAGTCTCTTCTTAAACAATGACCTACCCAATTCCTTTCCCTATTTTCTATTACCTTCAGGATTCTTCTCTCTTCCCCTATTCTTCTTAAAACTTCATCATTCCTTATTTTATCAACCCATCTTACTTTTTCCATTGGTCGCCAAACCCACACCTCAAATGCTCCTAATCTTTTCTCATCCTCCTTCCTCAGTGTCCATGTCTCTGCACCATATAAAGCAACGCTCCACACATAACACTTGGCCAACCTTTTCCTTAAATTCTTAATTTTGCCTCACAGCAGTCTTTTCTTCCCATTAAATGACTCTTTCGCTGTAGCGATTCTTGCTCTAATTTCACGAGTGCAGGACATATCTTCACTTATCAAGCTTCCGAGATATTTGAACAATTCCACCTGTTATATTTTGTCTTGCCCTATCTTTATGTTTGCTCTTTTCCTCTTCTGCTAATCACCATACACTTAGGTTTTTCCTTATTAATCCTCTCATTCCATATTCCTCGCATACTAAATTAAAATCTCTTTTCATTTCATTCATTGTCTCTTCCTTTTCTGCTAAAACAGCCATGTAATCAGCAAGCCTTATACATTCAATTATTCTTCCACCGAAAGTCACCCCTCTTTTTTTGTCAAAGCACTTTCTAATCAAGTCATCAAGATAAATGTTAAATAAATGTCATGTGTAGAGAACCCAAATTTTGCCTTCCTTTACAACCTCTTTTGTCCATTTTAGCAAAAAATGTGAAGAACAGAGTTTGATGGGACTTGATAAATTGGTTATCTCACAATCGCCGACTTTCTCGGAGTACTTTACCTCATGCGTCTATATACCAACAGATGCTCCCTTCATGGAGTACATGATCCTATATTCATGTTTGTACTGTAATAACTTAACTATGGATAGTACTCCGTACTATCTATACGGAGACGTTTTCCTGGAGACAGATTATATGGTTTGTGGATTAATGCAAGATAAAAACAAACAGAAATTAATTATAATTACTGTCAGAAAGATAAAAAACAAAATAAATCCTTTATTTTTCTATGTTGGATGAGAAAAGAGGTTTACTGAATCGTGAGTCTCATGAAACAGTAATGCCTTGTCGTCGAGAGACCGAGGACAGCCGCTATTGTCTAACTCGGTATAGGTAAGGATATCCAGGGGGAAACGAAGACGGTTAGTTAGCCGGTAACACTATTTGAAAGTGTTCCAAGTATACATATACTTCTTCTTTTTATAGTGGCAAGTCATGGGGGCTATGTCTCATTCTGTAACGTAGTATATCATTTATAGAGTGGCTAGACATCACAGCTATACTCAATGACTAATCTTGGCAGACTAGACTATTCCAAACGGTTGACCTACTCTTTCAATTAAAGCCTACAATTCCAGTTTTGTTAGTTTTATTAGCAGCCATATTAACACCAACTTTGTCACTACTTATTGCCACCTTGCTAAGTACTTCGTTCTTGACACTGAAGTATTTAGCAGTTTGGCAATAAGTAGTGACAAAGTTGGTGTAAAGCCTGCAAATTGCTATATACTTCAAAATCTTTAATTCATCCCGTATTTTATTTGATATCCTGTATTTCTCATCTTGTAAAGTCTTGTACAGCTCCAGATAAAAACTACATCTCGGCATTTTGTAATTTATTTGCATTTTTCCTACTGATTGCCCGTACTTCATTACTTCGTTGCCATACGCGTGATAGTTATGAAACATTTTATGATATTTCCTACGACATCAGGGGCAGGGACGAACGGGAAAGGGCCCCCCCCCCAGAGGGTCGAAAAAGTTGACGAATTTTGTTAATCAATTAATTTTTTGTCTGTTTTATTATTTTTTATCTGTGTACGCTAATACAGTAGTAAAGATTGTTTAATTATACAAACAGGTTTATTACGCAGCACTAGCGTAAACGTTTGAAATATGAAATACAGGAAAGCCAATTCAGTCAACAGGTCTAAATATCTTGTAAACAATGTTTCAATAACGCGTATTTTTATTGTGTTATTACCGTTTACTTTAAAAGCACTGATTTCCTCTAATTTAAAGATAGTAATGTTGATTAGTTTTGTAATTACATGTTGATTAGTCACCATCATCATCTTCACGGATTGAACCAAAAATGGTTTGTTCTGGTCTCAAATAGAAAAAGATTAGAGCTGGTCACTCCAGGGCTTTTTCGGACGTCCCACACCTCTCCGTCCCCTCGGCTTATAGTTCAAGAGTTGTTTGGGGATATGGCAGTCATCCATTCGGCAAAGATGTTCCCCCCAATTCAGCCGATACTGGGGTATCCTGTCGAATATACTCATAAAATTCATATCTTGCTGTATATCTGTTTCTTCTATGATCACGGAGGGTATATCCTGCCACGTGCCTGAGAAATCTCATTTCAGTCGCTTGGATGCGACTGGCCTGGCCTTTCGTTAAAGTCCAATTCTCAGACCCATAAAGAAGTATGGGAAGAGCCATCACCTTGTAGAATTTTCGGCGTGTTTCTTTACTCGCTGACTGAAGGGTTCGTCTGATGGTCTGCACATAAGGTTGAACTTATGCAATTTGTTCACCACATCGTTGCTTGCATTATAAGACACACTGTAGCCCAGGTATTCAAAACTGCTTATTTGTTCCAGGACAGTACCATATATAACAATTTTTCCCCGTACGGGATCAGTTCCACGAAAAGCCATCACTTTAGTCTTACTTGTGGATATCTGGAATCCAGTGTCTTTGCAGATTCCATTTAACAAATGTATCCCCATCTGCAATCTGTTTTCCGAGTCCGACAGAATAGCCTGATCGTCCGCAAACAACAAAATGTCAATTGTAGAGTGACCAATCATAAAATGTTCTGGGAGACACATCTGCCAGTTTTGTATGACATCGTCAGTATATAAATTAAAAAGAGAAGGTGATAATGGACACCCTTGTCGTACTCCACAATTGATCAGGCAAACTCTAGGAACTGTTCTCGGTTTCCCTGCTTCTATTAAGATTTAACCTCTACATAAAGTCTCTGTATTGCTCTAATTAGATGTTGTGGGATCCCTTTCCTTGCCATTACTGCCCATAGTTTGCTCCGATTCACTCTGTCAAATGCCTTCTCGAAGTCGATGAAAGCTATGTGTGTAGGCAGCTGATAGTCTCTACGCTTTTCAATGAGCTGGGCCACTGTAAATATAGAAACTAAACATGATCTGCTCTTTCTGAAACCGTTCTGGACCTCTGAAAGCATGGTCTCCGTTATTGCATTTAGCCGTGTTCATTACCCGAAACCCAGTCCTACGCAGGCCAAATTCTAGATTCGTCACTGTACTACATATTTCGTAACGTATTTTTTCGATATTAGCTTTATTAAAATAATAAACGTGACCACTGTCGCAACGGGTACTCATAAATACGTACATAATAAAAAAGTAAATAAACACATACACAAATAATCTGTTAAAACTTTATCGTTTTTATGTAGATGTGAAAGTGCTGGTGAACCATTAACGGTTTCATAGAGCCTGTTTTCGTTTTAAATTATATTAAAGGAAACCATGACGTATAGAAAGCTTTATGATGATATGGGTTAATAATATTTTGAATTCATTGGAATAGGAATGTTAATCATTATTATTTGTACACTTTGCTTATATTAATAGAATAGTTTAGATTCAAAATTCTATTGTTTGGTTAACTTAATGTCGATTTTGCCACTGACTAATACGATTTTGCCATTAAGTCACTAAAGTAAAAATAATCAATCCATTTAGATCAAAATCATCATCATCGTCACCATCTTCACGAATTAAACCAAGGATGGTTTGTTCCGGTCACAAATAGGCAAATATTAGATTTGGTCACTCCAGCGCTTCCTCGGACGTCCCACGCCTTTCCGTCCCCTCGGCTTATAGTTCCAGAGTTGTTTGGGGATGCGGCAGTCATCCATTCGGCAAAGATGTAACACGGAAAATTGTATTCTCAACAATTTTACGGGGACAAAGTCATATGGTACACAGGAAGAAATGTAAATTTATAGAAAGCGGTGGTTTTCTTTAGAAGTAAGAAAACATTAAAATATGTAGTAAAGAGCGATAGATATTCAAAAGACGACCTTGCGTTGATGCCAGTAAGTCGGCTAAGAATTTATATTTTGTCACGGACGGGTCGGACCGTCATAAAACTGTATTGTTTGCTAGGATGTAAGAAACATTTACTAAGGTTGTAAAAGTTAAGTGCGCCTAACAAAAGGGAGCTATATTTTAGAAAGAGAGCGTATGTGTGAAATGGAAGGTGACGCGAAGTTTCATACCACGTGTTCACGCGCATTTTGTGGACGAATAGCGGATAGCGTCATTTTTTGCGCGGGCTGTTCCGTTAAACAGATTGGGTAGTTTTGAATTTAGCGGTAAGTCAGACCAATAGGCGTGTAGTTTGTCGATATTGAGTGAGGGTAGTTTTAGCGAAATATAAAAATACGGAGTGTAAGAAGTTAGGGCAATCAA
The DNA here is from genome assembly GCA_034769895.1 of Magicicada septendecula. NCBI lineage: Eukaryota > Metazoa > Arthropoda > Insecta > Hemiptera > Cicadidae > Magicicada > Magicicada septendecula. Next base: position 79,435,644 of record CM068368.1, on the reverse strand, counting down.
CGGAGAGATTACAGATATTAGACTCGTATTAGTTGCAATAATAATTTCTCAGTAATTTGATTAAATATATTTCAATCGCCACGTAAGTCAGTCACGGTAACGCGATATTAAGTATTGTGAAAGCTACATATTATAAACATTTAATAATCGTTTACAAGAATAACGTGCAGAGAAATTAGAGAAGATAAGTTAAAATCGAGTAACATATCCAAGTTTTACTTAACACAGCATCAATCGTTGAATGTCGAAATACATAGCGATTTAAATGTGTGAAACGTCATGGTGCGGGACGGTCGATCAATAAGCAGTTATTAATCTGGTGTTAGACGCACTTAGCTTTGTAAAAGAATATACTGTGTATTCAACAAGTGTATTAGCATACGGCACATGTGTAGTTATCACTAAATTGTCAAAGTGAATGGTGTTTAATACCTGTGAAACAAGTGTATAAATTAGTGCAAAACTAACAAGGATAAGGGCTCAACGATTAACGTCGGCGACCCGCCTGGAACGTGTAGAATTGATTACATCGCGGCGCAGAGTGGATTCAACATGCAAGTAAATAATAAAATGAACACTTATTTTACTATTGTCTATTAAATTTAAATGTATGTAACTCATATTTGGTGACTCAATTAGTCAAAGAATTCATAGCCAAGAAATAAGCACAAACAAATTTTATAGCAAACTTATTAAAGGTAATGATCTACAAATTTTGTAATATGTAAATACAAATTAGTTATTAAAAACTTAATTAATAACAGTCAAATTGTGTTTATTTATTACTGGCGCCCTGGGATAATTCTTAAGAGTCGGTACACTAAAGTAATTGTTACATTCTGTTGCTGTATGTTATAAATATTAATATTGTCATTGGGTAAATTAGCTTGATAAACTCTTACTTTGCACATGCTCGTAGGCCGAGTGTAGTATGTATAATAGTAACGTGAACTTTTATTAAGGCCTATTTAAAAGTGTATTACATTCTGTCGCCCGGAACGTGGGACTATTGAGTCACTAATAGAATAGTAAAATAAGAATCAAATAGAATTAAGAATAACAATAATATAAGATATAGTTGTATGATTACGCGGAGTAAGAGTAAGAAAAACATTAACACACAGAACAACACGCACGGAAAAAACAATAACATGAATACAGAAACAACATCCCACGGTAACGAAATGGACTTCGATATAAACAATCATCTAGGAGATTCGCAGACGATCGCACACATTTCAATGGGGAATGAAGAGTCAAGGACGCGGGGACTGAACGAAGAAAATGCAGAAACACAACATATTACACAAGAAACACTAGTAGAGGTTAGAGAGAGACCAGTATATCAGACATTACCAGAGAAAAACAAAGACACCGATATATGTACAATACTCCAACAACTAGTACAACAAACACAACCAATTGAACAACAATCGAAAGAAACAAAAGAACAACTATTACAACAGACACAACGACTTGAACAACAATCGAAAGAAACAAAAGAACAAATAAAAGAACTGGCGGAAAAAACAACACAACAGCTAACACAACAAGCGACACAACACAAACAACAAATGCAACAATTATCAGAGCAGATGCACAAACAAAATATGGAACTAAGAAACGAAGTATTCACGCAACTCAATCAAGAAAAAGCAAATAACCAAAAAGTTCTCCAGGAGTTTAGAGTAGATATTGATAATAAGATCGAAGAAAATTGTGATAAGATTAGTACCGAAATTAGTGCCAATACAAAACAACAAATTAAAGAACTTGACGAAAAATACAATAATAATTTTGAAATAATTATTGAAACAGTAAGTGTAAACAATCAAAGATGTGCAGATAACACGGCAGCTATAAATGAATTAAAGGTCGAAAAACTGAAAGAGTTGGAAACTAAAATCAACAGCAAGTCTGACGAGACACACCTTAAATTACAACAAATACAACAGGAAGTACGAACTAAACTAGCGTCAATAAGCAATACACCATGTAATCGGAGCATGACTAACGAACAGGTGAAGGACATAAAATATAATGGCACGGGTGATTTCCCGATGGAATTTATTAAAGAATTGAATGAAATATTCAGAGAACATTATCAAGATGCTGGAAACATCAAGTGGATAGCAAGACATCTTGAAGGAGAGGCAGCAGTGTGGTGGAGGTTAGTAAAAGATAACATTAACAATTTTGTGGACTTCACTGACGCATTTATAAGTAAATATTGGAATGACGTCATCCAAGAGAGAGTACGTAATGAACTGGAATTCGGAAGGTATCACGCCGAGAATGGGATGAACATGATCCAATACTTAGAGCGTAAACTGTTAGAAAACCGACAATTAATTCCGCCAATACCTGATAAGTATTTAATTAGAAAAATTACTAAACATTATCCGCATGAAATAAGAGTTGCGATAATTACTCGTGGTGTAGTGACAATCAATGAATTCGAGCAGGTCTTGTTAGAATTTATGAGTCTGAGAAGTGACATCAGAGAGGCGAGCCGAGGGTACTATGACGAAAGGCGAGATCGTAAATCATGGACGAGGGGTGAAGAGGAGAGAGAGCGACCAGCTGAGCACGGGCGCACAAATGAAAGTGAAAGTAGGCCAGTCACTTCACACTACCCCAAACGAACAAACAAGTTTAAAAATGAGAACGAACCTATTCCATCGACCAGCGGTGCGAACGGTAACAAAGTTAATACCGTTATGCCAAAAAACTAGCTAAGTTCTGTAAATATGAAGTAGACTTAAGTAATATTAGTAAATATATTAACACTACTTTTCTAGATTTAAGAGATGATTTAATGGATGATGATGATGTCAACATAATATGTAAAGTTAATAAATGTCCGGAAGTAAGTGTCTCGTTGAACGGAGTGTCTACATTCGCCTTATTGGACACCGGGAGCCAATTAAACGCTGTCTGAGAACAGTGGTTTAAAGACAATAGAAAGGAATTGGGTGATCTAGAAATGTTAAAATTGTCGAATACCGTAATTAAGGGTGCAACCGGCAATAAGTCAAAAAGGGTTACACAACAAATCCTATTAACTGTCCAAATCGAAAGTTTAAGAGTCGATAGTGTCTTCGTAGTTGTCCCAGAATTAATAAAAGATTGTATCTTAGGCATAGGGTTATTGGAAGAAAATGGGTGTGTGATCGACCTGAACAACAAACGATTAATCATTCAGGGAGACAAAAACCAGGAAGGAACTACAGCGGAGATACTACGAGTAGAACTCGCATCTGCCGATGAAGAGATCGAAGAATTGATTGGACAGAAGGTACAAACTATCACAGACATAACCGAAGCTGAACGGAACGAGCTAAAGCATATTTTGATGGATAATAAAATGGTGTTCCGGGATACGCCAGGTAGGATTAACTCGTATCAACATAAATTCGAAGTCACCGATCGGACACCCTACTGTCAGAAAGGTTGGCCGATTCCGATGAGATACAAGGAAGCAGTGAAGGCAGAAATCCAGAAAATGGAGGCGCATGGTGTTATTGAAAGGGCCCAGAGTCCATACGTCAACCCTATGGTTACTGTCGTAAAGAAAGACCAGACGGTTAGATTATGTTTGGACGCCCGTAAGCTGAATTCAGTAACAGTTCCAGACCATGAGGGAGCCATTCCAATTAACGAGATACTGGCAAAATGTGGTAACATTAAAGTCATGTCCACAATTGACCTCCGTAGCTCATTTTGGCAAATCCCATTGCATCAGGAATGTAGAGATTTTACTGGGTTTTTGTACGAAGGCAAGTGCTATCGGTACACAGTGACGCCGTTCGGATTGAAGACTAGCCTAGCAAGTTTAACACGTGGTTTGGACCGAATATTGTCGGAAGAAGTGAAGGCATTTACGATCTTATATTTAGATGACTGCTTATGTATCTCGGATAGCGTGGAAGAGCACCTACGGCACTTAAAATTATTATTACGTGACATCAAACAAGCTAATTTAACTGTCAACTTTAAAAAATCGCAGCTGTTTCGTAAAGAGATTGATTACCTGGGATATCGCTTAACAACAGAGGGTATTACCGCCGCACCAGATAAGATTAGAGCCATTCAGGAATTTCGGAAGCCAAAGAATCAAAAACAACTTAAAGGATTTCTGGGCTTAACCAATTTTTACAACCGATTCACCAATAAATACGCCGAAGCGACGCAACCGTTGTTAAACTTATTAAAAAAGAATACCACGTTTAAATGGACAAAGGAAATGGATCAGCATTTTGAGAGAGTCAAGGAATTATTCATCGAATCAGTGGTTCTTAAGCATCCTGACCCCAACAAGCGTTTCTACCTACAGACGGATGCGAGTAGTTATGCGCTGGGAGGCCAGCTTTACCAGTTAGACGAGAATAACGACATTGGAGTAGTCGCATACACAAGCCGCGTGGTACGGGGAGCTGAGCGTAATTACTTCACCACAGAATTAGAGCTACTGAGTGTTGTATACTGTTTGCAAAAATTTAGGACCTACGTACTGGGTAAGCCTTTTACAATCATTACTGACAACAAGGCGTTAATATTCATAAAAAAGTGCCACCTAAATAATTCCCGCATAACGCGATGGATTCTCGCTATACAGGAGTATGATTTCGACATCATTCACTGCAAAGGGCGAGATAACATCGTGGCGGACATCCTGAGCAGGCATCCTGAAGACATGGACGAGGAACAACCAATCGATCGAACCGAGGAGTTAGAGATCAATCTTATCAACATCCGCATCAGTAAGGAGGCTAAGGAGCAGCTCAAGAATATAAGAAGTTATCAACTAGCCGACATGAAATTGAAGCAAATTATCGACGTAATACGAGCCGATAAACAACATAAACCTACCCAAAAATACAGTTGGCACAATGACAAATTATACAGAAGCGAAAAAGGGATATGGAAACTTATGTTGACCAATGAACTTTGCCACAATATGATTGCTGAACAACATCAGGCATACAGTCATGTGGGAAATCGTCGTACATATCAACTGTTCAAAGAAAATTTCACGGGGAACTCAGTTAATAAGATTACCAAATTAATTACGAAAACTTTTCAAATATGCCAGAAAAGCAAGGACCATTTTAAACGAATGGTAGGCGAAACGCAGCCTGTCATACCCCAAAACAAGAGTGAACTAGTTAGTATTGACTACTATGGACCATTACCGGTATCCACGGGCAAGGTCAGGTACATACTCACTGTGATTGACAACTTCACCAAATATGTAAAATTATATAAATTAAGGCAAGCCACCACGACCGCCACTATAAATAAAATTAAATTGTATTGTGAAGAAATGGGAAGGCCATCAGCAGTACTGACTGACAACGGTACCCAGTTCACCAGTCAACGATGGTTCACAGCATTGACGGAGATGGGTATTAAACCAAAATATACCGCTGTTCGCAATCCGTGCACTAATTTGGCCGAAAGGATCAATCGACAATTAGGCAACATGTTTAGGGCATTGACCTCCGAAAGACACACAAAGTGGGGACAATTTCTTAATCTAGTTGAGGCATGTATAAATCAAACATACCATGAGACAATTGAAACCACCCCGTACGAGGCACAGTGGGGAAGAAAACCGGAGCGGGACTGGACCAAATATCTTGACAAGGAAATGATGCCGACAAGCCAACCAATTAATTATCATAATATTTACTTACGCATAAAAGAAAAGGGAGAAAAAAGGACAAATCGAATCAACGCTGCTCATCAGATTTCAAAATTCCAAATAGGAGATAAGGTGTTGCTACGTGCGTATCCAATCTCAGATATTAACAAGAAGATAATAGGTAAATTTTGCAATTTATTTGAAGGACCATATAAAATAACAAAGGAACTCGGAACAGCAACCTACCAGCTTGAAGACGCACGACGACCAGGATGTATCAGAGGAAATTTTAATATACGACAATTAAAACCGTATTATGAGCAAGGACCCATTACTACACACATGAACACTGATACTACATAGATACTAAACAGATTGTAATAGCACACAACGTCTACATATGTAATAATTGTAAGATTCGAATACTGTTGTAATAAATAAGATAATCATTGTTAATTATTAAATTGTATAAGGATTCCAAAAGATATTAGCGTAGTTATTATGAATGTACTACATTGTAAGAGTAAGTTAAGGGAAGTAGAACGTAAACAGATGTTAGGGCAAAATATCATTGTAACATGTGTTGAGATGAAAGGGAGAGTAAAGCAAAATATTTTAAAAGTAGTTGTTTGACCAGTTTGTCAAGGGTGGGACGGAGAGTCTGTTTGTAAACAAACCTTGAAATGCCGTTGACACTTAGGGTATAACAACAGATCGTAAACTAACTAATATTACCATGTTATGTTAAATAAATTAAAAGTAATTAATTTAAGGTGATGTATAAACAAATCTTTGTATAGCAAGGGTTAAACAAATTATTGTTAGTAATATAAAATTTTAGCAGGGGTTAGGGACGCATCAATAGAATCAATCCCAAATTCTATTAAAATTTTGATATGATTCTATCGGGGGACGATATCACGGAAAATTGTATTCTCAACAATTTTACGGGGACAAAGTCATATGGTACACAGGAAGAAATGTAAATTTATAGAAAGCGGTGGTTTTCTTTAGAAGTAAGAAAACATTAAAATATGTAGTAAAGAGCGATAGATATTCAAAAGACGACCTTGCGTTGATGCCAGTAAGTCGGCTAAGAATTTATATTTTGTCACGGACGGGTCGGACCGTCATAAAACTGTATTGTTTGCTAGGATGTAAGAAACATTTACTAAGGTTGTAAAAGTTAAGTGCGCCTAACAAAAGGGAGCTATATTTTAGAAAGAGAGCGTATGTGTGAAATGGAAGGTGACGCGAAGTTTCATACCACGTGTTCACGCGCATTTTGTGGACGAATAGCGGATAGCGTCATTTTTTGCGCGGGCTGTTCCGTTAAACAGATTGGGTAGTTTTGAATTTAGCGGTAAGTCAGACCAATAGGCGTGTAGTTTGTCGATATTGAGTGAGGGTAGTTTTAGCGAATATAAAAATACGGAGTGTAAGAAGTTAGGGCAGTCAACGGAGAGATTACAGATATTAGACTCGTATTAGTTGCAATAATAATTTCTCAGTAATTTGATTAAATATATTTCAATCGCCACGTAAGTCAGTCACGGTAACGCGATATTAAGTATTGTGAAAGCTACATATTATAAATATTTAATAATCGTTTACAAGAATAACGTGCAGAGAAATTAGAGAAGATAAGTTAAAATCGAGTAACATATCCAAGTTTTACTTAACACAGCATCAATCGTTGAATGTCGAAATACATAGCGATTTAAATGTGTGAAACGTCATGGTGCGGGACGGTCGATCAATAAGCAGTTATTAATCTGGTGTTAGACGCACTTAGCTTTGTAAAAGAATATACTGTGTATTCAACAAGTGTATTAGCATACGGCACATGTGTAGTTATCACTAAATTGTCAAAGTGAATGGTGTTTAATACCTGTGAAACAAGTGTATAAATTAGTGCAAAACTAACAAGGATAAGGGCTCAACGATTAACGTCGGCGACCCGCCTGGAACGTGTAGAATTGATTACATCGCGGCGCAGAGTGGATTCAACATGCAAGTAAATAATAAAATGAACACTTATTTTACTATTGTCTATTAAATTTAAATGTATGTAACTCATATTTGGTGACTCAATTAGTCAAAGAATTCATAGCCAAGAAATAAGCACAAACAAATTTTATAGCAAACTTATTAAAGGTAATGATCTACAAATTTTGTAATATGTAAATACAAATTAGTTATTAAAAACTTAATTAATAACAGTCAAATTGTGTTTATTTATTACTGGCGCCCTGGGATAATTCTTAAGAGTCGGTACACTAAAGTAATTGTTACATTCTGTTGCTGTATGTTATAAATATTAATATTGTCATTGGGTAAATTAGCTTGATAAACTCTTACTTTGCACATGCTCGTAGGCCGAGTGTAGTATGTATAATAGTAACGTGAACTTTTATTAAGGCCTATTTAAAAGTGTATTACATTCTGTCGCCCGGAACGTGGGACTATTGAGTCACTAATAGAATAGTAAAATAAGAATCAAATAGAATTAAGAATAACAATAATATAAGATATAGTTGTATGATTACGCGGAGTAAGAGTAAGAAAAACATTAACACACAGAACAACACGCACGGAAAAAACAATAACATGAATACAGAAACAACATCCCACGGTAACGAAATGGACTTCGATATAAACAATCATCTAGGAGATTCGCAGACGATCGCACACATTTCAATGGGGAATGAAGAGTCAAGGACGCGGGGACTGAACGAAGAAAATGCAGAAACACAACATATTACACAAGAAACACTAGTAGAGGTTAGAGAGAGACCAGTATATCAGACATTACCAGAGAAAAACAAAGACACCGATATATGTACAATACTCCAACAACTAGTACAACAAACACAACCAATTGAACAACAATCGAAAGAAACAAAAGAACAACTATTACAACAGACACAACGACTTGAACAACAATCGAAAGAAACAAAAGAACAAATAAAAGAACTGGCGGAAAAAACAACACAACAGCTAACACAACAAGCGACACAACACAAACAACAAATGCAACAATTATCAGAGCAGATGCACAAACAAAATATGGAACTAAGAAACGAAGTATTCACGCAACTCAATCAAGAAAAAGCAAATAACCAAAAAGTTCTCCAGGAGTTTAGAGTAGATATTGATAATAAGATCGAAGAAAATTGTGATAAGATTAGTACCGAAATTAGTGCCAATACAAAACAACAAATTAAAGAACTTGACGAAAAATACAATAATAATTTTGAAATAATTATTGAAACAGTAAGTGTAAACAATCAAAGATGTGCAGATAACACGGCAGCTATAAATGAATTAAAGGTCGAAAAACTGAAAGAGTTGGAAACTAAAATCAACAGCAAGTCTGACGAGACACACCTTAAATTACAACAAATACAACAGGAAGTACGAACTAAACTAGCGTCAATAAGCAATACACCATGTAATCGGAGCATGACTAACGAACAGGTGAAGGACATAAAATATAATGGCACGGGTGATTTCCCGATGGAATTTATTAAAGAATTGAATGAAATATTCAGAGAACATTATCAAGATGCTGGAAACATCAAGTGGATAGCAAGACATCTTGAAGGAGAGGCAGCAGTGTGGTGGAGGTTAGTAAAAGATAACATTAACAATTTTGTGGACTTCACTGACGCATTTATAAGTAAATATTGGAATGACGTCATCCAAGAGAGAGTACGTAATGAACTGGAATTCGGAAGGTATCACGCCGAGAATGGGATGAACATGATCCAATACTTAGAGCGTAAACTGTTAGAAAACCGACAATTAATTCCGCCAATACCTGATAAGTATTTAATTAGAAAAATTACTAAACATTATCCGCATGAAATAAGAGTTGCGATAATTACTCGTGGTGTAGTGACAATCAATGAATTCGAGCAGGTCTTGTTAGAATTTATGAGTCTGAGAAGTGACATCAGAGAGGCGAGCCGAGGGTACTATGACGAAAGGCGAGATCGTAAATCATGGACGAGGGGTGAAGAGGAGAGAGAGCGACCAGCTGAGCACGGGCGCACAAATGAAAGTGAAAGTAGGCCAGTCACTTCACACTACCCCAAACGAACAAACAAGTTTAAAAATGAGAACGAACCTATTCCATCGACCAGCGGTGCGAACGGTAACAAAGTTAATACCGTTATGCCAAAAAACTAGCTAAGTTCTGTAAATATGAAGTAGACTTAAGTAATATTAGTAAATATATTAACACTACTTTTCTAGATTTAAGAGATGATTTAATGGATGATGATGATGTCAACATAATATGTAAAGTTAATAAATGTCCGGAAGTAAGTGTCTCGTTGAACGGAGTGTCTACATTCGCCTTATTGGACACCGGGAGCCAATTAAACGCTGTCTGAGAACAGTGGTTTAAAGACAATAGAAAGGAATTGGGTGATCTAGAAATGTTAAAATTGTCGAATACCGTAATTAAGGGTGCAACCGGCAATAAGTCAAAAAGGGTTACACAACAAATCCTATTAACTGTCCAAATCGAAAGTTTAAGAGTCGATAGTGTCTTCGTAGTTGTCCCAGAATTAATAAAAGATTGTATCTTAGGCATAGGGTTATTGGAAGAAAATGGGTGTGTGATCGACCTGAACAACAAACGATTAATCATTCAGGGAGACAAAAACCAGGAAGGAACTACAGCGGAGATACTACGAGTAGAACTCGCATCTGCCGATGAAGAGATCGAAGAATTGATTGGACAGAAGGTACAAACTATCACAGACATAACCGAAGCTGAACGGAACGAGCTAAAGCATATTTTGATGGATAATAAAATGGTGTTCCGGGATACGCCAGGTAGGATTAACTCGTATCAACATAAATTCGAAGTCACCGATCGGACACCCTACTGTCAGAAAGGTTGGCCGATTCCGATGAGATACAAGGAAGCAGTGAAGGCAGAAATCCAGAAAATGGAGGCGCATGGTGTTATTGAAAGGGCCCAGAGTCCATACGTCAACCCTATGGTTACTGTCGTAAAGAAAGACCAGACGGTTAGATTATGTTTGGACGCCCGTAAGCTGAATTCAGTAACAGTTCCAGACCATGAGGGAGCCATTCCAATTAACGAGATACTGGCAAAATGTGGTAACATTAAAGTCATGTCCACAATTGACCTCCGTAGCTCATTTTGGCAAATCCCATTGCATCAGGAATGTAGAGATTTTACTGGGTTTTTGTACGAAGGCAAGTGCTATCGGTACACAGTGACGCCGTTCGGATTGAAGACTAGCCTAGCAAGTTTAACACGTGGTTTGGACCGAATATTGTCGGAAGAAGTGAAGGCATTTACGATCTTATATTTAGATGACTGCTTATGTATCTCGGATAGCGTGGAAGAGCACCTACGGCACTTAAAATTATTATTACGTGACATCAAACAAGCTAATTTAACTGTCAACTTTAAAAAATCGCAGCTGTTTCGTAAAGAGATTGATTACCTGGGATATCGCTTAACAACAGAGGGTATTACCGCCGCACCAGATAAGATTAGAGCCATTCAGGAATTTCGGAAGCCAAAGAATCAAAAACAACTTAAAGGATTTCTGGGCTTAACCAATTTTTACAACCGATTCACCAATAAATACGCCGAAGCGACGCAACCGTTGTTAAACTTATTAAAAAAGAATACCACGTTTAAATGGACAAAGGAAATGGATCAGCATTTTGAGAGAGTCAAGGAATTATTCATCGAATCAGTGGTTCTTAAGCATCCTGACCCCAACAAGCGTTTCTACCTACAGACGGATGCGAGTAGTTATGCGCTGGGAGGCCAGCTTTACCAGTTAGACGAGAATAACGACATTGGAGTAGTCGCATACACAAGCCGCGTGGTACGGGGAGCTGAGCGTAATTACTTCACCACAGAATTAGAGCTACTGAGTGTTGTATACTGTTTGCAAAAATTTAGGACCTACGTACTGGGTAAGCCTTTTACAATCATTACTGACAACAAGGCGTTAATATTCATAAAAAAGTGCCACCTAAATAATTCCCGCATAACGCGATGGATTCTCGCTATACAGGAGTATGATTTCGACATCATTCACTGCAAAGGGCGAGATAACATCGTGGCGGACATCCTGAGCAGGCATCCTGAAGACATGGACGAGGAACAACCAATCGATCGAACCGAGGAGTTAGAGATCAATCTTATCAACATCCGCATCAGTAAGGAGGCTAAGGAGCAGCTCAAGAATATAAGAAGTTATCAACTAGCCGACATGAAATTGAAGCAAATTATCGACGTAATACGAGCCGATAAACAACATAAACCTACCCAAAAATACAGTTGGCACAATGACAAATTATACAGAAGCGAAAAAGGGATATGGAAACTTATGTTGACCAATGAACTTTGCCACAATATGATTGCTGAACAACATCAGGCATACAGTCATGTGGGAAATCGTCGTACATATCAACTGTTCAAAGAAAATTTCACGGGGAACTCAGTTAATAAGATTACCAAATTAATTACGAAAACTTTTCAAATATGCCAGAAAAGCAAGGACCATTTTAAACGAATGGTAGGCGAAACGCAGCCTGTCATACCCCAAAACAAGAGTGAACTAGTTAGTATTGACTACTATGGACCATTACCGGTATCCACGGGCAAGGTCAGGTACATACTCACTGTGATTGACAACTTCACCAAATATGTAAAATTATATAAATTAAGGCAAGCCACCACGACCGCCACTATAAATAAAATTAAATTGTATTGTGAAGAAATGGGAAGGCCATCAGCAGTACTGACTGACAACGGTACCCAGTTCACCAGTCAACGATGGTTCACAGCATTGACGGAGATGGGTATTAAACCAAAATATACCGCTGTTCGCAATCCGTGCACTAATTTGGCCGAAAGGATCAATCGACAATTAGGCAACATGTTTAGGGCATTGACCTCCGAAAGACACACAAAGTGGGGACAATTTCTTAATCTAGTTGAGGCATGTATAAATCAAACATACCATGAGACAATTGAAACCACCCCGTACGAGGCACAGTGGGGAAGAAAACCGGAGCGGGACTGGACCAAATATCTTGACAAGGAAATGATGCCGACAAGCCAACCAATTAATTATCATAATATTTACTTACGCATAAAAGAAAAGGGAGAAAAAAGGACAAATCGAATCAACGCTGCTCATCAGATTTCAAAATTCCAAATAGGAGATAAGGTGTTGCTACGTGCGTATCCAATCTCAGATATTAACAAGAAGATAATAGGTAAATTTTGCAATTTATTTGAAGGACCATATAAAATAACAAAGGAACTCGGAACAGCAACCTACCAGCTTGAAGACGCACGACGACCAGGATGTATCAGAGGAAATTTTAATATACGACAATTAAAACCGTATTATGAGCAAGGACCCATTACTACACACATGAACACTGATACTACATAGATACTAAACAGATTGTAATAGCACACAACGTCTACATATGTAATAATTGTAAGATTCGAATACTGTTGTAATAAATAAGATAATCATTGTTAATTATTAAATTGTATAAGGATTCCAAAAGATATTAGCGTAGTTATTATGAATGTACTACATTGTAAGAGTAAGTTAAGGGAAGTAGAACGTAAACAGATGTTAGGGCAAAATATCATTGTAACATGTGTTGAGATGAAAGGGAGAGTAAAGCAAAATATTTTAAAAGTAGTTGTTTGACCAGTTTGTCAAGGGTGGGACGGAGAGTCTGTTTGTAAACAAACCTTGAAATGCCGTTGACACTTAGGGTATAACAACAGATCGTAAACTAACTAATATTACCATGTTATGTTAAATAAATTAAAAGTAATTAATTTAAGGTGATGTATAAACAAATCTTTGTATAGCAAGGGTTAAACAAATTATTGTTAGTAATATAAAATTTTAGCAGGGGTTAGGGACGCATCAATAGAATCAATCCCAAATTCTATTAAAATTTTGATATGATTCTATCGGGGGACGATATCACGGAAAATTGTATTCTCAACAATTTTACGGGGACAAAGTCATATGGTACACAGGAAGAAATGTAAATTTATAGAAAGCGGTGGTTTTCTTTAGAAGTAAGAAAACATTAAAATATGTAGTAAAGAGCGATAGATATTCAAAAGACGACCTTGCGTTGATGCCAGTAAGTCGGCTAAGAATTTATATTTTGTCACGGACGGGTCGGACCGTCATAAAACTGTATTGTTTGCTAGGATGTAAGAAACATTTACTAAGGTTGTAAAAGTTAAGTGCGCCTAACAAAAGGGAGCTATATTTTAGAAAGAGAGCGTATGTGTGAAATGGAAGGTGACGCGAAGTTTCATACCACGTGTTCACGCGCATTTTGTGGACGAATAGCGGATAGCGTCATTTTTTGCGCGGGCTGTTCCGTTAAACAGATTGGGTAGTTTTGAATTTAGCGGTAAGTCAGACCAATAGGCGTGTAGTTTGTCGATATTGAGTGAGGGTAGTTTTAGCGAATATAAAAATACGGAGTGTAAGAAGTTAGGGCAGTCAACGGAGAGATTACAGATATTAGACTCGTATTAGTTGCAATAATAATTTCTCAGTAATTTGATTAAATATATTTCAATCGCCACGTAAGTCAGTCACGGTAACGCGATATTAAGTATTGTGAAAGCTACATATTATAAATATTTAATAATCGTTTACAAGAATAACGTGCAGAGAAATTAGAGAAGATAAGTTAAAATCGAGTAACATATCCAAGTTTTACTTAACACAGCATCAATCGTTGAATGTCGAAATACATAGCGATTTAAATGTGTGAAACGTCATGGTGCGGGACGGTCGATCAATAAGCAGTTATTAATCTGGTGTTAGACGCACTTAGCTTTGTAAAAGAATATACTGTGTATTCAACAAGTGTATTAGCATACGGCACATGTGTAGTTATCACTAAATTGTCAAAGTGAATGGTGTTTAATACCTGTGAAACAAGTGTATAAATTAGTGCAAAACTAACAAGGATAAGGGCTCAACGATTAACGTCGGCGACCCGCCTGGAACGTGTAGAATTGATTACATCGCGGCGCAGAGTGGATTCAACATGCAAGTAAATAATAAAATGAACACTTATTTTACTATTGTCTATTAAATTTAAATGTATGTAACTCATATTTGGTGACTCAATTAGTCAAAGAATTCATAGCCAAGAAATAAGCACAAACAAATTTTATAGCAAACTTATTAAAGGTAATGATCTACAAATTTTGTAATATGTAAATACAAATTAGTTATTAAAAACTTAATTAATAACAGTCAAATTGTGTTTATTTATTACTGGCGCCCTGGGATAATTCTTAAGAGTCGGTACACTAAAGTAATTGTTACATTCTGTTGCTGTATGTTATAAATATTAATATTGTCATTGGGTAAATTAGCTTGATAAACTCTTACTTTGCACATGCTCGTAGGCCGAGTGTAGTATGTATAATAGTAACGTGAACTTTTATTAAGGCCTATTTAAAAGTGTATTACATTCTGTCGCCCGGAACGTGGGACTATTGAGTCACTAATAGAATAGTAAAATAAGAATCAAATAGAATTAAGAATAACAATAATATAAGATATAGTTGTATGATTACGCGGAGTAAGAGTAAGAAAAACATTAACACACAGAACAACACGCACGGAAAAAACAATAACATGAATACAGAAACAACATCCCACGGTAACGAAATGGACTTCGATATAAACAATCATCTAGGAGATTCGCAGACGATCGCACACATTTCAATGGGGAATGAAGAGTCAAGGACGCGGGGACTGAACGAAGAAAATGCAGAAACACAACATATTACACAAGAAACACTAGTAGAGGTTAGAGAGAGACCAGTATATCAGACATTACCAGAGAAAAACAAAGACACCGATATATGTACAATACTCCAACAACTAGTACAACAAACACAACCAATTGAACAACAATCGAAAGAAACAAAAGAACAACTATTACAACAGACACAACGACTTGAACAACAATCGAAAGAAACAAAAGAACAAATAAAAGAACTGGCGGAAAAAACAACACAACAGCTAACACAACAAGCGACACAACACAAACAACAAATGCAACAATTATCAGAGCAGATGCACAAACAAAATATGGAACTAAGAAACGAAGTATTCACGCAACTCAATCAAGAAAAAGCAAATAACCAAAAAGTTCTCCAGGAGTTTAGAGTAGATATTGATAATAAGATCGAAGAAAATTGTGATAAGATTAGTACCGAAATTAGTGCCAATACAAAACAACAAATTAAAGAACTTGACGAAAAATACAATAATAATTTTGAAATAATTATTGAAACAGTAAGTGTAAACAATCAAAGATGTGCAGATAACACGGCAGCTATAAATGAATTAAAGGTCGAAAAACTGAAAGAGTTGGAAACTAAAATCAACAGCAAGTCTGACGAGACACACCTTAAATTACAACAAATACAACAGGAAGTACGAACTAAACTAGCGTCAATAAGCAATACACCATGTAATCGGAGCATGACTAACGAACAGGTGAAGGACATAAAATATAATGGCACGGGTGATTTCCCGATGGAATTTATTAAAGAATTGAATGAAATATTCAGAGAACATTATCAAGATGCTGGAAACATCAAGTGGATAGCAAGACATCTTGAAGGAGAGGCAGCAGTGTGGTGGAGGTTAGTAAAAGATAACATTAACAATTTTGTGGACTTCACTGACGCATTTATAAGTAAATATTGGAATGACGTCATCCAAGAGAGAGTACGTAATGAACTGGAATTCGGAAGGTATCACGCCGAGAATGGGATGAACATGATCCAATACTTAGAGCGTAAACTGTTAGAAAACCGACAATTAATTCCGCCAATACCTGATAAGTATTTAATTAGAAAAATTACTAAACATTATCCGCATGAAATAAGAGTTGCGATAATTACTCGTGGTGTAGTGACAATCAATGAATTCGAGCAGGTCTTGTTAGAATTTATGAGTCTGAGAAGTGACATCAGAGAGGCGAGCCGAGGGTACTATGACGAAAGGCGAGATCGTAAATCATGGACGAGGGGTGAAGAGGAGAGAGAGCGACCAGCTGAGCACGGGCGCACAAATGAAAGTGAAAGTAGGCCAGTCACTTCACACTACCCCAAACGAACAAACAAGTTTAAAAATGAGAACGAACCTATTCCATCGACCAGCGGTGCGAACGGTAACAAAGTTAATACCGTTATGCCAAAAAACTAGCTAAGTTCTGTAAATATGAAGTAGACTTAAGTAATATTAGTAAATATATTAACACTACTTTTCTAGATTTAAGAGATGATTTAATGGATGATGATGATGTCAACATAATAGGTAAAGTTAATAAATGTCCGGAAGTAAGTGTCTCGTTGAACGGAGTGTCTACATTCGCCTTATTGGACACCGGGAGCCAATTAAACGCTGTCTGAGAACAGTGGTTTAAAGACAATAGAAAGGAATTGGGTGATCTAGAAATGTTAAAATTGTCGAATACCGTAATTAAGGGTGCAACCGGCAATAAGTCAAAAAGGGTTACACAACAAATCCTATTAACTGTCCAAATCGAAAGTTTAAGAGTCGATAGTGTCTTCGTAGTTGTCCCAGAATTAATAAAAGATTGTATCTTAGGCATAGGGTTATTGGAAGAAAATGGGTGTGTGATCGACCTGAACAACAAACGATTAATCATTCAGGGAGACAAAAACCAGGAAGGAACTACAGCGGAGATACTACGAGTAGAACTCGCATCTGCCGATGAAGAGATCGAAGAATTGATTGGACAGAAGGTACAAACTATCACAGACATAACCGAAGCTGAACGGAACGAGCTAAAGCATATTTTGATGGATAATAAAATGGTGTTCCGGGATACGCCAGGTAGGATTAACTCGTATCAACATAAATTCGAAGTCACCGATCGGACACCCTACTGTCAGAAAGGTTGGCCGATTCCGATGAGATACAAGGAAGCAGTGAAGGCAGAAATCCAGAAAATGGAGGCGCATGGTGTTATTGAAAGGGCCCAGAGTCCATACGTCAACCCTATGGTTACTGTCGTAAAGAAAGACCAGACGGTTAGATTATGTTTGGACGCCCGTAAGCTGAATTCAGTAACAGTTCCAGACCATGAGGGAGCCATTCCAATTAACGAGATACTGGCAAAATGTGGTAACATTAAAGTCATGTCCACAATTGACCTCCGTAGCTCATTTTGGCAAATCCCATTGCATCAGGAATGTAGAGATTTTACTGGGTTTTTGTACGAAGGCAAGTGCTATCGGTACACAGTGACGCCGTTCGGATTGAAGACTAGCCTAGCAAGTTTAACACGTGGTTTGGACCGAATATTGTCGGAAGAAGTGAAGGCATTTACGATCTTATATTTAGATGACTGCTTATGTATCTCGGATAGCGTGGAAGAGCACCTACGGCACTTAAAATTATTATTACGTGACATCAAACAAGCTAATTTAACTGTCAACTTTAAAAAATCGCAGCTGTTTCGTAAAGAGATTGATTACCTGGGATATCGCTTAACAACAGAGGGTATTACCGCCGCACCAGATAAGATTAGAGCCATTCAGGAATTTCGGAAGCCAAAGAATCAAAAACAACTTAAAGGATTTCTGGGCTTAACCAATTTTTACAACCGATTCACCAATAAATACGCCGAAGCGACGCAACCGTTGTTAAACTTATTAAAAAAGAATACCACGTTTAAATGGACAAAGGAAATGGATCAGCATTTTGAGAGAGTCAAGGAATTATTCATCGAATCAGTGGTTCTTAAGCATCCTGACCCCAACAAGCGTTTCTACCTACAGACGGATGCGAGTAGTTATGCGCTGGGAGGCCAGCTTTACCAGTTAGACGAGAATAACGACATTGGAGTAGTCGCATACACAAGCCGCGTGGTACGGGGAGCTGAGCGTAATTACTTCACCACAGAATTAGAGCTACTGAGTGTTGTATACTGTTTGCAAAAATTTAGGACCTACGTACTGGGTAAGCCTTTTACAATCATTACTGACAACAAGGCGTTAATATTCATAAAAAAGTGCCACCTAAATAATTCCCGCATAACGCGATGGATTCTCGCTATACAGGAGTATGATTTCGACATCATTCACTGCAAAGGGCGAGATAACATCGTGGCGGACATCCTGAGCAGGCATCCTGAAGACATGGACGAGGAACAACCAATCGATCGAACCGAGGAGTTAGAGATCAATCTTATCAACATCCGCATCAGTAAGGAGGCTAAGGAGCAGCTCAAGAATATAAGAAGTTATCAACTAGCCGACATGAAATTGAAGCAAATTATCGACGTAATACGAGCCGATAAACAACATAAACCTACCCAAAAATACAGTTGGCACAATGACAAATTATACAGAAGCGAAAAAGGGATATGGAAACTTATGTTGACCAATGAACTTTGCCACAATATGATTGCTGAACAACATCAGGCATACAGTCATGTGGGAAATCGTCGTACATATCAACTGTTCAAAGAAAATTTCACGGGGAACTCAGTTAATAAGATTACCAAATTAATTACGAAAACTTTTCAAATATGCCAGAAAAGCAAGGACCATTTTAAACGAATGGTAGGCGAAACGCAGCCTGTCATACCCCAAAACAAGAGTGAACTAGTTAGTATTGACTACTATGGACCATTACCGGTATCCACGGGCAAGGTCAGGTACATACTCACTGTGATTGACAACTTCACCAAATATGTAAAATTATATAAATTAAGGCAAGCCACCACGACCGCCACTATAAATAAAATTAAATTGTATTGTGAAGAAATGGGAAGGCCATCAGCAGTACTGACTGACAACGGTACCCAGTTCACCAGTCAACGATGGTTCACAGCATTGACGGAGATGGGTATTAAACCAAAATATACCGCTGTTCGCAATCCGTGCACTAATTTGGCCGAAAGGATCAATCGACAATTAGGCAACATGTTTAGGGCATTGACCTCCGAAAGACACACAAAGTGGGGACAATTTCTTAATCTAGTTGAGGCATGTATAAATCAAACATACCATGAGACAATTGAAACCACCCCGTACGAGGCACAGTGGGGAAGAAAACCGGAGCGGGACTGGACCAAATATCTTGACAAGGAAATGATGCCGACAAGCCAACCAATTAATTATCATAATATTTACTTACGCATAAAAGAAAAGGGAGAAAAAAGGACAAATCGAATCAACGCTGCTCATCAGATTTCAAAATTCCAAATAGGAGATAAGGTGTTGCTACGTGCGTATCCAATCTCAGATATTAACAAGAAGATAATAGGTAAATTTTGCAATTTATTTGAAGGACCATATAAAATAACAAAGGAACTCGGAACAGCAACCTACCAGCTTGAAGACGCACGACGACCAGGATGTATCAGAGGAAATTTTAATATACGACAATTAAAACCGTATTATGAGCAAGGACCCATTACTACACACATGAACACTGATACTACATAGATACTAAACAGATTGTAATAGCACACAACGTCTACATATGTAATAATTGTAAGATTCGAATACTGTTGTAATAAATAAGATAATCATTGTTAATTATTAAATTGTATAAGGATTCCAAAAGATATTAGCGTAGTTATTATGAATGTACTACATTGTAAGAGTAAGTTAAGGGAAGTAGAACGTAAACAGATGTTAGGGCAAAATATCATTGTAACATGTGTTGAGATGAAAGGGAGAGTAAAGCAAAATATTTTAAAAGTAGTTGTTTGACCAGTTTGTCAAGGGTGGGACGGAGAGTCTGTTTGTAAACAAACCTTGAAATGCCGTTGACACTTAGGGTATAACAACAGATCGTAAACTAACTAATATTACCATGTTATGTTAAATAAATTAAAAGTAATTAATTTAAGGTGATGTATAAACAAATCTTTGTATAGCAAGGGTTAAACAAATTATTGTTAGTAATATAAAATTTTAGCAGGGGTTAGGGACGCATCAATAGAATCAATCCCAAATTCTATTAAAATTTTGATATGATTCTATCGGGGGACGATATCACGGAAAATTGTATTCTCAACAATTTTACGGGGACAAAGTCATATGGTACACAGGAAGAAATGTAAATTTATAGAAAGCGGTGGTTTTCTTTAGAAGTAAGAAAACATTAAAATATGTAGTAAAGAGCGATAGATATTCAAAAGACGACCTTGCGTTGATGCCAGTAAGTCGGCTAAGAATTTATATTTTGTCACGGACGGGTCGGACCGTCATAAAACTGTATTGTTTGCTAGGATGTAAGAAACATTTACTAAGGTTGTAAAAGTTAAGTGCGCCTAACAAAAGGGAGCTATATTTTAGAAAGAGAGCGTATGTGTGAAATGGAAGGTGACGCGAAGTTTCATACCACGTGTTCACGCGCATTTTGTGGACGAATAGCGGATAGCGTCATTTTTTGCGCGGGCTGTTCCGTTAAACAGATTGGGTAGTTTTGAATTTAGCGGTAAGTCAGACCAATAGGCGTGTAGTTTGTCGATATTGAGTGAGGGTAGTTTTAGCGAATATAAAAATACGGAGTGTAAGAAGTTAGGGCAGTCAACGGAGAGATTACAGATATTAGACTCGTATTAGTTGCAATAATAATTTCTCAGTAATTTGATTAAATATATTTCAATCGCCACGTAAGTCAGTCACGGTAACGCGATATTAAGTATTGTGAAAGCTACATATTATAAATATTTAATAATCGTTTACAAGAATAACGTGCAGAGAAATTAGAGAAGATAAGTTAAAATCGAGTAACATATCCAAGTTTTACTTAACACAGCATCAATCGTTGAATGTCGAAATACATAGCGATTTAAATGTGTGAAACGTCATGGTGCGGGACGGTCGATCAATAAGCAGTTATTAATCTGGTGTTAGACGCACTTAGCTTTGTAAAAGAATATACTGTGTATTCAACAAGTGTATTAGCATACGGCACATGTGTAGTTATCACTAAATTGTCAAAGTGAATGGTGTTTAATACCTGTGAAACAAGTGTATAAATTAGTGCAAAACTAACAAGGATAAGGGCTCAACGATTAACGTCGGCGACCCGCCTGGAACGTGTAGAATTGATTACATCGCGGCGCAGAGTGGATTCAACATGCAAGTAAATAATAAAATGAACACTTATTTTACTATTGTCTATTAAATTTAAATGTATGTAACTCATATTTGGTGACTCAATTAGTCAAAGAATTCATAGCCAAGAAATAAGCACAAACAAATTTTATAGCAAACTTATTAAAGGTAATGATCTACAAATTTTGTAATATGTAAATACAAATTAGTTATTAAAAACTTAATTAATAACAGTCAAATTGTGTTTATTTATTACTGGCGCCCTGGGATAATTCTTAAGAGTCGGTACACTAAAGTAATTGTTACATTCTGTTGCTGTATGTTATAAATATTAATATTGTCATTGGGTAAATTAGCTTGATAAACTCTTACTTTGCACATGCTCGTAGGCCGAGTGTAGTATGTATAATAGTAACGTGAACTTTTATTAAGGCCTATTTAAAAGTGTATTACAGATGGTCCCACCAATACACCCGATACTGGGCGATCCTGTCGAGTATACTCATAATATTCAATTTAATATTCATTTTTAAAGTATCGAATTCACTTGTATTAAATAAATAATTGCTTACCGAATCCGTCGAGTGACTTATTTGTAATTTCGCTTAACTTGACGCGTTTCGAGGCATATGCCCCACCTTCAGAATAATTATTTATTCATAATATTCAGTTCCATAATAATACTCTCTGTGATCATGGAGAGTATACCCTGCCACGTGCCTGAGAAATCTCATTTCAGCCGCTTACATCAAAATAATTACATTATTAATAGGTCTCGGGTTACCGGTGAATTGCAATTCTGTTCTTTTGTAATTTGGTATACTTTAGAGATGGAACCACACATCACGTCATACGAAACCAGGGTAGGCGAAAAGGCCGCGGGGTGCCCCTGTTTCTGGGCGAGGCCCTAGGCTTAAAGTAGGCCAATTCGCACAAAAATAAAAGAGGCATTTTTTTAATAATGCTGAAAAACGACGTAATTTGATAACTATGCAAAATGCCCACTCTTCTTATAAGAAATTGATTGTCATAGAAGCTGACCTTTTCTTAATGTCTTTTTATGATAGACATAACATATATTTGTTTGGGGCCCCAAGATGGTGAACTAATAATAGAAAATCTTTAGGCAACTTTTTCGTAACAACTTTGTCGTATTTTGTTGCTTCTCTGCTATGCCCCTCGAACGAGGCCTTTCAGTTTCGCAACCATTATCAAGTTCTTCCTACAACAAAATTAAAATACCTACTTCCCTTATATATATATATATATATATATATATATATATATATATTGTAATAAAATAAATAAGATTGATGTGTGAATCTGTAAGTTGTAAGGTGTTTAATTGGTGTGGCTCTCGACGTCTTACTGGCCTGAAACACTTCCTTAAGTTTCCCAGCTGGTCGAGTCCCAATGGTAGCAAGACCGGTCGAGTAGCGTAAAGTTGATGAAGAAATATATATGCTCAGCTTCACCGAAAGTTTCAAAACAAAAATTATTGTTTTGAAGAAAATTAAAAAAAAAAATTATGTTTATAAAAAAAAATAATAAAAAAATTTTTTAATTTTATTAATTAATTAATTAGGATCAATTAATTAATATAGGGCTGTGAAGTTTTAAACAGTGTAATGCTCTTCTGAAAATTTTTATTAAAGTTTTAGTATAATTTAAATAATCTATCACCACTCATAAGACTGTCTGTAAACCAATCGATATTTGTTTACCTTTCTATTTTTTAGGTTATCTTCACTTACGGGTGGTAAAGTCCTTGTAGATTATCAATTAGAATTATATTATTGGTAATTAGTATTATTGAAGAAATAAAGAACTATTAAGTATTGAAAAGTATTAATGTTTTATTAAGTAACAGCAATATTGACTCTTATCGATTAGTATCGATTCTCAGGATATCGAAAAAAGTTACAAGTATATGTTATAAAAATTATATAGGGTTCTTTAAACAGCCAGTTATTACCAAAGTCAGAAAAATCGGGCTAATATTTAAAAAGTATAACGTTACAATCAAATTAATAGTTATTAATAAACACAGACATTGAATAATAAATTGTAAATATAATAATTGTTTTCACCAAACAGCTGTGCTGAACCAAGAAGAGGCACTGGGATTGTCAAAGAAAGATGGCTGCCGTCAAGTCGATGAAAATGTTGCTCGTTGCTGCTGCATTCCAAATAATGTATTTTTGACGCAATATTCCTGTTCTTGTGTCTGCAAATCTCTTGTTATATGTTGTGTAGTGACTGGTGTAGTGATTCTGGGTTGTATTTAGTATGTCTGTGTAATTATAAGTCAAACACTTTCTCCGACTCCGTCACTAATTTGGTTTAATGTATTATACAGTTTTCTAGTGTTTTATGGTGTTTTTCGGAGTAGATTTATATTGTTCTGTGTTATGGAGTGTTACTTGATCGTTTCTGTTATAATATGATAGTTTCAGAAGTATTTTACAAGTCACTCGCGATTTCACAATAACTCACTATACACTCGCTTGTATGACGATTATAGGTTAGGTTATCCACGTTATTAAACGTATGTCATGTTAACCGTTCAACTACCAATAATTAACTAACTGTTTCCTTCAGTTTCAATTAAACTCTTAGCCCATATAATATTATCCTTAACATTGTTCAAAAATATTTTCACATCCTGTGTACATTTTACTATTTCACTATATGAATGCCTAAACTTTGGTTATTTGTCAATTTTATTCACTAGATTTGATTTAAATTAATCTTTCAGTTCATTCTGGTTATTTTCAGATTAAATAATGCCATTTTATAGTGTTTTCTGTCCAAAAAATAGTAATTTCACTTTCAGTTTGGTATACTCTGTTTGGAAGTCAAAACATTAAAATTTACTTCCTGTCATTATATAAATTCAGCCATTTTATCAGTTATATTTAATATTAATAATTCTATATTGTATTAAAAGGTTCCTATTCCCTTATTTTCTGGTAATTAATTGAATTAGTTGTATTCTGAAACATTATTCTGAAATATATGACTCCCATGTCTAAATTTCTGAGTTTAGTCATTTTCGTTTTTATTCATAATTCTGAATATAATTTATTAAAATCTCTCTAAATGGTATGTGCAATTATATGGCATGATCTCAAGTTTATTTTGTCTAAACCCCTTTTGTTTATTTGCATTTAATTGAGCAATTTCTCTGTTTTGATGAAGTTTGGTTTCCATTCTTTTGGCCTATGATTTTTTAACAATTTTTCTTACAAAATAATTTACAAACAATATATGATGTGTGATACCCTCTCTGACTTTTACAAATAGTATTATAAATTAAACATGTTTTCAAATTACACAAAAACAATTAGTATTGGTTACAATACAAATAATAGTTAAACAGAATAAAGAACTTTTTTTTTTTAAATAAATGGTTGTCTTCAAATCAGACATTTTGCAACAAAATTCCCATTTCCAACATGTAAATATGGTTTACAACAAAGGTTTTGTACTAACTAACATCTTAATTACCCTCTACTATTTACAAGTGGTAACTATTTTTATAGTTCTGATGTTAGTTGTTTCAGACCCAAACAAATGGCCTTATATCTAATACATTTTTAAACATTTTTGTACTATATACATAAAAAACCTTATATTTATATTCTTATTTCTAACTATTATTATAAGTAGGATTCTACAGTTTTTATACCGTCTTTTACATTGTCTTTGGGGAATTGTACCCTGTAATTAACAAATAAATAGTATTAATTGTTCAAAAGGTATTATGAACTCTGTTTTTCTTTTTTCATGTAAAACAAAATGTTATTTTAAACAGATTCATGTCTTATGAACAACATATTGTCACAGCACACATTTTAAGTCATTGAAAAATGCATATTTCATTGCATCCAATGTTTGTGATTGCCAAGAATGAAACACAAGGTTCATTTTTTATAATACCCAAAACTATCACTGGTTCACTTTGCACTTATATATTATGTTAATGCTAAATGGTCGTATAGTCTTATTAACATAATAAATTGGTTAGCGTTTTTTCAATGAAGATTTGTTCCATGGGTACTATATTATTGTTTCATCTTAGTTCACAGGAAACTTTTACTTTATACACTCCTCTCTCTTAAATTTGTATACATGTGGTTTTTTTTTTATTTCGTTATACTTTTATTTTTAAATATTTATTTTGGGGATATAGGGATTTGGGTGTCTTTTATAAGAGCATGACATCTTCTTCAGGATGCTGCCCTCTTCTTCTTTCTTCAGTCTTCTTTTCTCCTGCCTTCTGGGACTGGTATCTTCTCCATCTTCTTCTTGTTGCCATCAGGTTTCTTGGGATCTTCTCCATCTTCTTCTTTATTACAGAAATACACAACCTGTATTGGTTGATCTTGGCTTATTTTAGGGTTTCTCTTCTATTTATTCTCCCTCGTCGTGGGTTTGGTCATATTCTGTACTGCTTTGTTATTTACTATTTTACCTTCCTGGGTTATACCTTGAAAACCTTTGGTTATGAGACTGGTTTTGGATGACTCATCACTAGTAACTCCTTTTACTTGAACTTGTATTTACTTTATAATAATGATTTCTTTCCACAGTTGCTATGAATTAATCTATTTATATTAAACTTAGTGCTTTCTTCCAAATTTAAATATTATAACTTCATTATTCTAATGATCAATTGCCATTCAATATTATGCATACATCTGTCACGCTACAATATATATATATATATATACATATACTAACCCTCCTACGAATAACCAGGATGTAAAGACTACGCAGCAGGTCACGAAGGATGTAAAGAAATTGAAAAATAAAATAAAAGAAAATAATCTACTAGTTACTAAAGCAGACAAAGGAAATACTTCGGTTGTAATGAACAAGACAGAAGACTTTATAAAAGAAGGCCCATATCAAGGAATAAAATATGATTACACAAGTAAATACCAAGCTCAAACTAAAAAAGTGTTAAAAGAAATAACATTCCTAAGCGATAAGAAGAAGAAATTACTTATAGAATCGAGCCCGGAAGCGCCAAGGTTGAGGTGTCAACCAAAATTACATAAAGAAGGCATGCCGTTTAGGCCAATAGTTTCGTTTATTAATTCGCCTAGTTATAAGATATCGAAAGAAGTGAGCAAGTTGCTTAGGAGGTTATATGAATTTGAGGTAACATATAGTGTAGAAAATAGTAGAAATGTAATAGAACGGTTGAAGTTAGTAAAAACAAGTGAAAATACGAAACTTTTGTCGTTAGACGTGTCAGATATGTTTACAAATATATCGGTTGAACATAATTTAGAAATTATTAAAAATAACAATTTAGGACAGTGTCAGTATAAAAGTGACTTAATAAAAGTTCTGACAGTGTGCGTAAACCAGAACTACTTTAGGTTTAACAATAAGTATTACATTCAAAAGGAGGGGCTACCAATGGGTTGTCCGTTGTCACCAGTAATGACGGAAATATATATGAATTGTTTTGAGAGGCGTGTCCTAATGGAATCAAAATATAAGGATAAAATAAAGGAATGGATAAAGTACGTAGACGACATTTTTGTGGTGTGGGGGGAACAAATGAAGAATTCGCAGAACTACCGAATGAAATTAATCAAATTGAAAATAAAATTAAGTTCAAAGAGGAAATAGGTGGAGTACAAATAAATTACCTAGATCTAAATATAAAGATAGAGTGTGGTGTTTTTAAATTTGATGTAAGTTATTTAGAAAAGAAACGTATACAGACTTAGTTATACCTCAGAAATCATACCATCGCGTAAGTCACAAGATGGCTGCACTAAACTCATTTTGTTATAGGGCAATAAAATACTTAGAAGTGTGACGATTTAAATAAAAGAAATAATCAAGAAAATAAAATTAAAAAAAAAAATTAAGGTTGCGAGCTCTTAAGCCATTTAAATCTCACTGTAGTAATATAAAAGCCTGTATGTACTCAGTATGAGAGGAAGCAGTAATTAATTAGTTATTTAGAAGATACTCTAATAAAAAGATAAATTGTAAAGAGTTATTAATATCGTATTTAACCCTTTGCTTGTAAGCAGGCGCTGTCCTGTTGATTCCAGACTCGACATGTTTTCCGAGTCTTGTGTGAGTAAGAATAAGATAAAAAAAACTAATGTTAATAATAAAAAAATCTGAAGACATAAATAGTCGCTAAAACAACTGATTTAAATTATGTATATTTGTTTAGGGATAGTTTGTATAAATAAAAAAGTTAACTTAAATATAGTTAGGAACTATATTCTCGCGCGGAAATTGTCCCACTAACTTTTGCCCAGTACCAGGCGAAGGGAGCGGAATTTCTCTCTCTTGCAATGGTGACTTCGTACAGTATAGACGTAGGAGCTGTGCGCTTAAAATATGTTAACTATATTTTGTCTCACCTTAAGATGGTGTACCAGATGTAGCTGTTTAAAGCATCTGGATGTGTTAATTAATATAGTCATGTAAATAGACAAGAAAAGTAAAGTAAAAAAAAATCGAAACGTAAAAAAAGGAGTGTAACACAAGATGACTTCGTGCTTCAACAAATAACAACAATTCCAAAGTCATACCCGGAGATGTGAACTATCAGAAGCCACAAACTCTACTGCACGTGACAGAATATGCAGATCAGGACATCCGAGAATCTACAAGGTCATCGTAGATATCTATACCACATATTGTTCAACCTGCGAACTTTTGGAGCCCTTTACAGAGGAAGGCCAGACCGAGATGACGACGTAGCTGTTCCTGTTTCCCAAGACGGATACCCCAGGACGAGTCTTCTGCATACCAATTAAAAGGTGACTCGATAGCCTGTCTATCGAGGGTTACTAATATTTGTTACACAACACATCTTGAAAGAGACTTTTCAGAAACTATTAACTTTGTAAAGACTTATAAATTAAATCTAAGAATTTCATGTAACTATTCTAACTTCATACGTTGTAACAATTTATATGCTAATGTAGAGTAATATAATTCAAGCAATAATACCATTCTTCCAATGGTTGAAGAAAAGAAAGTCTTGCAAGCTAATATCATGAAATGAGTATAATTAAAAGTCTGAATTACAGAAATACAGAAAGTTGACCCGGATCCGAGGTATAGCTATATAAAATCAAGTTTGATCTCAAAGTTTAAAGAAACCTTTCAAATAACTTAATAATTGAATTAGTAATGTCATGGGATCTGTCAGTATATGTTTTTTAAATGTTAAATAAAAGAGAAGTCTTCTTGTTACACACATATGAGGAGTGCTTAAATCAATTGTATACCTTGCCATTGTTTCCTTACACAGTTAGTAAGTAATTTGTTACATTAATTATTTGTGATCAATTCTGTTACAACGTAGGCAGCCCATCTAATTAACGGAGTTTAATTACGAGGGGTTCCCTGGATTTGTAACGCGGCGAAAAGACGTTACAGAAGATGATTCGTGTAAAAAAGAAGAGTTAAAAAGAATAGAAGAAATAACGAAAAATAATAATTATAAACCAGGGATAGTAGAGAAAATTGTAAAAAAAATAGAAGGAAATAGTAGACAAGAAGAGAAGAAAGAAAAGAAATACATAGGATTAATAACTTATCTGGAATTTCAAACGAGGAACATAATCAAGTGATTTGAAAAACACAATATAGATGTAGCGGTGAAAAAGACAAAGACAGTTTTTGATTATATAAAGAATAGTAGTAGGCTACTGAAATAATGCCTGAATTACAGAAAATCGGTGTTTATAAGTTGAACTGTAAACAGTGTGATAAGGTTTACCTGGGTGAAACAGGACGTAAGTTCGAAATTAGATTGAGAGAGTATGCGAGAGGAGAAGGAGACAGAACTACGAATTCGCTCTACGCGAGACATTTTAATGAAACAAGGCATAGGTTTTTAGACCCAACAGAGAACGTCGAAATAGTAAGGTTAGAGAATAACATAAGTAAACGCAAATTGTATGAAGAATTAGAAATATTAAAAGTAAGGAAAAAGAATAGTTATGCGCTGATGAATATAAAGACTGAATTTAGTAATGAGGATATATTTTAGTATATTTTGAAAGAGTAATGTATAAAATGTGTAATACGGTTACAGGATATGTGTTCAGAAGGTAGAAAGCTGTAGGGGATTTCTAGAGGGTAATGTATGTGACGAGGTCAAGTTGACTAAGTAAGGGGCGGGGCTAACAAGGACTGGGCGGTAAGTACTGCTTCCATTGGTTGAATGTAACCGGTTATGCGTAGGAGGGTTAGTATATATATATATATATATATAAGGATATATATATATATATATATATAAGGGAAGTAGGTATTTTAATTTTGTTGTAGGAAGAACTTGATAATGGTTGCGAAACCGAAAGGCCTCGTTCGAGGGAAAATTGTACATAGCAGAGAAGCAACAAAATACGACAAAGTTGTTTTGAAGACTGCTAACACAAATAAAATAGCTGATAACTTTTTCGTCAAATTACCTAAAGAAACTAGACAACGACGTTTTCCGGTTAGATATTGAAGCATTTCAGACACGTGACACAATAAATATGTTGAAGTATATTTTTATTATAAGACTATTCCATGTCCCCATCAAAAAACTGAATAAGGGCCCCCTTCCGTTCTCCGCGGTGGGACCTCAAGACCTTGTCTCTGCCACTGTACGGCGTGATACAATTCTGACTGATAATCTTCTTCTTCTTCACTACATGGCTTGGGCTGTAGCCCGTTCCGTCTTCACAGAGTCTCCGACCATTTTTTTTAATGGGTTTCCACGATATCTCATCCCCACTGGCCTATATTCAAACGCTTGTTTAGGAATACGCGTGTCTACCATGCTTTCCAACGTCCCATGACTTCCAGTTCTACCTGAATTCCTTTATTCTCTCCAGAACCAACTGTAACTTCAGGTCTTTCCTTATGTCGTCGTTTCGTAAACGATCTCCCTCGTTTCGTAGTCTATTTATTCTGACTGAGAATAAATAGAATATTCTTCTTGCATATTCTTGTATCCTCTCTGGCAAAATTCCTCAGTGAACTGATTCCGATGAAAGAAAATGGTTAAACTTCGAATATTTACCTCTAGATCTGAAAACTGTTTGGCAGTTGAATACGTCGAATCATTGTGCGAACTTGAGTGCTAATTCATTTCACTGTGAGAATACAATTATAAGTTACCAAGATGGCTAAGTCGTTAATGTAAGACTGGCACGAACTCTCTCGTTCCGCTACGCTGTGATTCCAACTCAAGGTCAAGTCAATTCAACCTCCTGTACCACTATAAGGACCGTGCCACCGTTACAGTTTTCGGATCCCGGTTAGCAATAACGCGCCTTCTCTATCTGTACGTACATCAAATAGTTACACTTTTTGTCAAAATTGATTACGATCTGTAAACGTGTGTGTTTAACAATAATTTCTATACGAATACGTTTTTTGGAGGCTAATAATAAATCGAAGATTGAGGCATAAATCATTAAATCGGAACTCGTATGATGCTGATATCGAGCAACTTAGGTTATGCTATGTCAAATTAAAACTGGTATTGATTGTTTCGCTTTTCATTCAACTTGTCAGATTGACGAAGGAATAACTGCCTCATATATTTTTGTTAGTACTGTCAATATGTAAGTAGAAATGCGAAGGCCATTTTCATGACAACACAAACAGATAAACTAGTTTCTTTCTTTAAAAATGTACACGAGTGATGTTTCTTGCTGCGAGGAAAACAATTTTATTTTTTATTTTCTATATAACAATGACCAAAGTCCTAACAGCCGGAAGTATAAATATGGAAATTATATAACATTTACGTTTGAAGTAAATTCGAATCAAGTAATATTATTGTAGAGATCACATCAAAGTATTTTTGAGACTACTAATTTTGTCCCCAGTAGAAACGTTATGGCGTCTGGGGAAACCACAACACAAACTTTAGAATTAAGTCAATCTATATGGTATGGGCACATTCAGCGAATGATGGATGTTAGACTTCCGAAAATAGTTTTCTGCAGGCCATCCAGAAAGAGGCAAAAAGATGACTCAGAAGAACATGGGACCACTACACTAGACGAATGACGTGGGGGAGAGGATTGCTCAAAGATCGTGCCTTAAACAGAGAGGAGTGGCGATGTGCGATCGGAAGGCGTGGAAGAAGGTTTTGAATCCTTCATATACATATATAAATATATGTGTGTGTGTGTGTGTGCGCGCGCTAGTGTGTGTAATTATTTTCATGGATGTTTTGTTTCACGGAAACAGAACAACACGATGTAAAAAAGTTTTAATAAGTCGTAACATAAGTTAAAGTTAATTGAGTTAGGATAAAATGGCAATGAAGTCGGAATTAGCATTTTGTTAAGCTAGTGATATCATCGAATCTGAATAAAGTTTTGGTTTGCTCCTCTACTGTCTGCCATCCCAGTTAGCATCATCAACTTATCAACTTGTTTTCACTTTCACTGGTTTAAAATTTCTTTGTTTTTCACTATTGCATTCTCCATAACAATGCAGGGAGTACGAAAAATTCAATACTCCGTACGTTTTTGCGTTTTATTTTTTTATAAAGCTGTAAATTGCTGGCTATAAATAATAATACACAGGGGACAATTAGGAAATTGGAAATTGAAAGGAAACATTATTAAAACTTAAAATAATTGACGACAGGATACAAAGATTGAAACCGAAGATGGGTAAGTGTGAAGTACAAGCGACGAGAAGGCAAGCAGTAACGTCTACATCGAACCGAAAGATGTGATGATAAAGTCCAAAAGACTGCCGTGGCTAGTTCGTGTAGAGTGAATGGCTAAAGGGAAGACAGAAAAAATTACCGGCAAAGTATTGCAATACCAAACGGTAGACTCGGGGGGTGCTATCAAGACAAATTTAAAAGTAAAGGATGTCAAGAACTGAAAAAACAAAAGCAAAAACATTGGAATACTTGGAAAAACAGAAGCATAAACTAGAAATATTGGAAAGACGAATTATTAGGAAAATATTAGATCCACGAAAAACTTCAGAAGGCTGGAAATTAAGAAGTAATGTTGAAATATATGAAAGTACAGAAAATATAACAGAAACAAGGAGGAAAAGAAGACTATTATTTTTTGGACATTTATATAGAATGGACGACAACAGGTTGACAAAGCAAATCTTCAAATATCTGTGGGGGAAGAAGTCAACATTAAGTTGGATCAAAGCAGTCCAAAAGGATTTAGAAAAAAATAATAAGTTATACATGCAGAAGAAGCAATTGAAGGAGAAGTTTTTCGGGCAAAAGTGTTAAAAATGGAGGGAGTCCAGGGTAGGAGAGAGAAAAACGCAGGTTCAAAGTGGCCTGAAGACAGGAGGAAGAGACACAGTGAGAAGATGAAGGAATATTGGAAAAAAAGGAAAGAACAAAGAGTGAAGAATTGAAATTGGCATGTGGTCCTTCGATGGCCGATACGAAAAAAAAAGCAAAAACAGAAAACTATTTGGAGAGTTTTACAATCTCTGGGTCTGAAAACCCCGTCAAAAAGTGGTCTCTCCCTCTCCCTCCAGCGCGCGCGCGCGCACACACACACACACACACACACAATATTTATCTTGAATAGAGCGTGTCACTTTTATTTAAACAATTCTGTGAAAAAAAATATAAACGATAGATCAACTCTCGCTTAAACAAGCCCTGCCGCGATAAGCATTAAACAAGGCTGTTGAAATCTACTAAGTAACATCTACTAAACGTAAATGTTAGGTATGCACAAAAACTCTGTTAGTTTTTATGAGTAAGAGATATACCGGTGCGCAGTAGTTATGCAACAAGAAATGGTGTGTTGTACAAGGAACAGCACAGTAATAATGCTAACCTTGGCCGAGTGAGTACTTTCACTACCCACCACAGAGTGAGGACCAGTAAAGATGAAGACGACCCGCTGTATCCTTGGCATTTGACCACTCGCACGGTAAACGTTTCGATAATAATTAGTTTTCGCCGCTGGTGTTTAGAGGTTTGTGACCGCCAAGTCACGTGTTACGCTAATATTATCCGTCTTGTTTTTCGGCGTCTACAAAGTGTGTAAACATTAAACGGTTTTATCAAAACGACCGGTTTTCCTTTAGTTAAACGTTTAACTACATACTTAACAGATTATGTAAGCACGGATTAATCGTGCACTTAAACACTGCACTAACGCAGTACTAGCAAGGCGGATCCACCGAAACCCCTTATAATAATAATAATAATAATAATAATAATAAATATGTTGATATAATGGTGGATTATATTATAGTCCAACTAATGGTGGATTATATTATCGAATTTAAACTAAAAATATAGTAATTATAACAATCATTATCGTTAGTCATACATGTCATCATTTAATTCCATGACAATTTAACGAACCTGGACTCGTGGTAAAAGGGACGGGCAGAGGATTCAGGCAGCCGAAATGAAATTTCTAAGAGGGACGCAAGGTTGTTCTCTCTTCGCTCGGAGAAGGAACGAGGTTATTAGACATGATTTAAACATTGTATCATTGCACTAGAAGACTGAAGACTACAGAAGGAGATGGTGTGAACACTTGAATCGCAAACCTGATATCCGTCTACCTATAGCTGGCTGCCTTGGGTTATTGCCCTACTGGGAAGAGAGATGTCGGTAGACCGAGGAGGAGACGGCTTCTGGAACAAGTCTAAGGCCTAGTCCTTGGAGTGGTGATGATGAAGACTTAATATTATTATATTATATTATCACTATTTATTTGATTATTATAATATTATTATTATATTATATTATTATTAATATACTATGTACCAGCAATAACAGGACATGGAGATATATCTATGAAAGATCTAATCACTTTATGTATTAACGACTACAGATAATTTTACACAAATTTGTTGTGCTAGTACTTTTTGGGCCTTTATGTCTTAAAATTATTAAATCTGAACTTTAATTTCAGATTGTGGTTAAACTTATCTTTAATTTGATATCTCACATAGATTTTGTAATTTTATAAATATTTCGAGTTCACTTTATGGGTCCTGGCGTCCTAAGGTTTGGAGTTGACACTGTATTTAGACTGTGGTAAAAATTCATTTATTTTGATGTCCCACATGGATTTCTGTGACTTTTTTCACATTTTTGACCCCCTTACATTCTTGCCTCCCGCCCCACCGATTTTGAGGGGATAAATCTAAAAAAACCAATAGTGATCTGGAGAATAAAAGTATTAACAGACATATTCCAAATACGTAGATAGACAGACTGACAAGTACCAAACGGTCGTGTTAAAACTAAGAACTCGCCTCGCTCTCGGTGATTTGAGAATTGAACAGAGTGTAGGAGGTTTTAGAAAAACCCTTCACAAATCTGAGCTGAAACTGAGGTTACAGAAAATAAAAATCATGGTCGTAGAAAACATAAGGGCAGTGTAAGGTCAAATATAAATGTGAGTCTCGAGAATGTTGGCGGTTCTGTCATATGAGCAGTCTAAATGCTTAAAGATGAATTGTCGCAAGATTGTTTAAAGAAGGATAACGTGGCAAAACAAACCTTTCAGAACCTTGCTGGACTACAAGTATATATTAGTATTGAGACTGGCAAGTCTTTTACTACATCTTTTGTTTGGAATGTTTTGGTGTATGTTTGTGAGTGTTGTGAGAAGGGCAGGGGAGAAGAAGCCTTGAAGCTTCAGAAATGTCGTTTTCGAGGAGACTCGCCACAACCCGCCGGATGGAGAGAAGTAACGCGTAGGTCTTCTTCTTCTTCTTCACTACATGGCTTGGGGTACAGCCCGTTTCGACTTCACAGACTCTCTGACCATTTTTTCCAGGGTCTTCCACGATCTCTCGTCCCCACTGACCTATATTCAAACGCTTGTTTAGGAATACGCTTGTCTACCATGTGTTCCACATGGGAATTCAATGGGAATTCTTTAGTCTCTTCAGTACCGACTGTAACTTCAGTCTTTCCTTATGTCGTCGTTTTGTAGATGATCTCTCAAATTAATCCCTAAACTGCTCTTGGAAATTTCATTTCCGAGGCTGGTATTTTTGAAATATTTTTTTGCAGGAGAGTCCATTGTTTCACATCAATACATTATAGTTGGGACAGCCACGACATTATAGAACTCTAGCTGTCTCCCTCTGCGTTTTATTTTTTAATAGCTGTCTTATTGTTCCACAGGTGTAACTAAATTTATTTAACATTCTATCGACATCGTTTCCTTCCTATATGAGATATCACATCCCAAATAATTATAAAATGTTATACCTGCTTCAAAACACTATTATCAATTACAATTTTTGTTCTTACAGGGTTCTTCAATAGGAAGGCCATTACTTTTGTCTTAGTATTTGAGATCTGAAAGCTGTATTTCTGGCAGATTGTATGCAAGGTATAAATAGATCTTTGTAACTCATTTTCACTCTCCCCTATAATTATTTGGTCATCTGCGTATAGTAATGTGCTAAGTGAATCCTTATCCGAGATTCGTCTACCTGGAGGACAGACGTTCATCCATACTCGCAAAATTTCGTCAATATACATATTAAATAAACTTGGAGAAAGACTACAGCCTTGTCTAACATCTTCATTTATGCCCACATCTTGAGATAATCTTCCCTTACCTAAATCTACACGAATAGTCGTCTCTGCATACAGACTCTGACTAGCACGGACGAGGTGAAGTGGAAAGCCCCTACGTATTAAAATTTCCCTCAACCTACGTCTACACAGCCTGCCAAAGGCTTTCTCGTAATCTACAAAGGTCACATGTATCTCTAAATTCATGGCGCCTGCTTTCTCAATTATTTGTTTAACTGAAAAACATTGTCGCTGCAAGATCGTCCAACTCTAAAACCACTTTGCTCCTCTAATAAAATTGCCTCAGAGAAAGCTTTAAAGCGCTGATTAAGGATTCGTGAATACAATTTATAACATATAACTTATTTAAGTGGCTAATTCCTCTGTAATTGTTACAGCAGTTCCGTTGCCCCTTCTTGAATAAGGATATCACTTTTGTCTGCAACCAAGACTTGGGGACAAGTGATCTTTCCAACATTTATTGAATAAAGTGAAAAGTTGAGCCATCAAATTCTTCCCTCCATATTTCAGGAGTTCTGGGTTTATTCCCTCAAGACCAGGAGCTTTTATAATTCTTAATTTCTTTAGCTCTCCTCTAACTCTTCTATTGTTACATGATCGACTTCTGATGACGTATCATCTTGACTTATCACAGAATCTTCTTCTGTAGGTACAAGCCAAAATTTAGTATAATGGTCAATCAACTGATTTTCTGTTATGATTTTCAGAACGCGGAGATAAGTGTTGTTTTGTTCTGAGTTAAATCAAAGAGATAAGTGTTGTTTTGTTCGCTGTACGTGTTAGAGAGTAATTTATATGGGACATATAATGCGGCATGACACCTTGCCTTACTTAGGAAGTATGGTGTGATCAATGATGTGGCACGTGGCTCTTATGTGGAAACGAAGATGACCACATACAGTATGTGTGCGCTGTAACAAGGCTATACGTTTTAAGATAACTATGTAAGTAAACTAAACATAATTTATTCCACGGTATAAATATATCACAAAACCAACAGAATTTGACAATAAAAATATGGCGACAGAAATGGAGATCGTGAGTAGATGTTAGATAGATGGGCAAATTACTAATGAAGGAATTCAAAGACCAATGGGAATATAGAAAGATACAATAGACTATATGAAAGAAAAGCAATAAATATGGTACGGTCATCTAAGATGAGCGAACCCAAGCCGATGGATGGCAAAAAGGCAAGAGTTCTATGGACAAAAGAGGAAGATCTAGACGTTCTTGAAAAATCGAATTAGACGGGGTGAATGAAAAGAGTCAACTCGATGCCTGGGGGGAAGTGTGGTCGAGAGAAAGAAGTGAGTCTCGGCTGGATAAATCCTATTAGCTGGCGAAATAATTAATAGTGACTAAAAGAAAATTAGAGTTTTAAGAATTATTTGGTGAATGGGCAGCGACAGTTTCCCTAAAGTAGCCTTATTGTATCAGCCGAAAGGAAAGAGAAGCCTGGGAAGACCCAAGAAGAGATGGTCCGACCAGTTTGCAGCCGGAACAGGCTACACAGTGACGAAGCCGTGACAAAGGAGAAGAAGAAGAAGAGAAGAAGAAGAAGAAGAAGAAGAAGAAGAAGAAGAAGAAGAAGAAGAAGAAGAAGAAGAAGAAGAAGAAGAAGAAGAAGAAGAAGAAGAAGAAGAATTTATTAATTGGTTTAGGATTCCAGACGTCCGAATACATACGTCAGACGTTTCTTAACTGTTTTCAAATCTAACATAAAATGTTCACATTAGTTTGGTTTGTAATTCTAATATTAAAACAGCATATCACTTTTCATTTATACTTTTTGAGTTTACAGTAACTTGAATCGTGTAAACAATATAAACACATAACTTAGGGAAAATCTATAGGAATATTCGAGATGAAATATGGTTACCGCTACTAATAGGCCAGAAGAGTGTTACTTTTTTAGGGAAATCGACACAATATTA
This sequence comes from Magicicada septendecula, assembly GCA_034769895.1. NCBI lineage: Eukaryota > Metazoa > Arthropoda > Insecta > Hemiptera > Cicadidae > Magicicada > Magicicada septendecula. The sequence goes on along the minus strand of CM068368.1, from coordinate 79,397,278 downwards.
CGTTAATAATGAAGTGTCGTGTTGTAATCGGTGTCATCGTATATCTGGGTATCGTCACGAGGAGTTTCATTCCTTTTGCGTCCTCAAGTCTGTTGTCATCGTTTTCCTGGTTTCCATGGGCATCTTCTTACAACTGATTACTACACAAAGGCTGGCGTGGAATGCGGACGTCCATTCTCTTAACGGTTTTCCAGCTATTTGTATAATGCACTATTAATTTTATAATGCACATGATACACACACGCTCGCGCCCTCGCATTTAACTTCATTCTTATAGCCGCATGTCGACTTCTGTTTAATCAGTTGTACAGCCTAAATAATTAGACATGAAACGGCTGTCTGGATGCGCTATCTCAAAAGATCTCTTTGCGCATGCCTAGCTTTGACGCGGTGTTTTCGGACGAAATATTTTGTGTTCAGAACATCATTATGGATGGTATATTACATGGTTGTGTGTCATGATTGGTCACCTCACACCCCACATCCTGCACTGCCTTCCCTGCCTCCACTGCCACCTGCGCGAACCGTTTCATGTTTAACTATTTCTTCTGTATCAGTTTAAAGCCTGTACGGTAATTTTCTCCAAGGGATTTTTCTTCGTAACCACGTCTCAGTTCGTGCAGCAGTGCCTACACAGTCATCACTCCTAAAAAAGTTTTTTAATTTTTAAAAATTAAGTTAAATTTAATAAGTGCAGTTTAATGATATTCAAGGCAAAAGTGTATCTAAAACATCTTTATTTCTAATTACGTAGGATTATTCACTGTAAGGTGTAGGCAGAGTAATACATTAATCATGCAAACGTGATAGAAAAACTACAAAACTTGCTCCCTGTCACACGATAAATTGGATGGAACTCAGAAAAAGCCAAGGTTAAAGCCACAATGTGGTCTGTGATTTAGAAAACATTGAGTACAAAAATGATGACCATGATGTCGACTATGGATATCGGCACTGATTCTCAGCATACAATTCAGTAAGTCTTGAGATTTACTACTGAAAAAAACAACAACAAAAATGTCATTCCTGTTAATAACATAGAAATGTCCTATAAAATACAATAGTAATAATAATAATAATAATAATATAAACAATATATTCAAATTTTTAACATAATGGTGGATTATATTATAGTAGGATTAAAACATTATGAAATTAACAATTAAAAAAATTGTAATTTTAATAATAATTATTGTTAATTAGACATGTCATATTTTAATTCCATGACAATTTAATGAACGAAGTGAGAAATTCTCAGCTTTAATTCGACCGTTTGAAATTTGTCCGTTTGTCTACTTTTTTGGTTTATGCCTCACGACAACTTTTGACCGCATCAACCGATTTCCGTAAAACTTGACGTGCGTGTCAGTATTTTACCACACATAATCCTATTGTTTCTGAGATTAATCCTCAGATAAATGTGGGGGTTAGAGGCGGAAATGTGAGTGGTCTAAAATTTTAAAAAACGCAAAGTACACGTGGGGAATCAAATTAAGGAAAATTTTAAACCTAAATATAAATTTAGTGTTCATTTCAAAATTTTGGGACGCCGGAGGCCAAAAAATGGATGAAAATTTTGATGAAATTGAAATAATTCAGATTACAATGAATTTTAACAAAATTATGAATGTAGTGTTAATGTTCAGAAATCTCAAAAGTCTTTACAGTAGAGCCCAAAAATGGGACTAAAAATTTTTAAACATTGTAAAAATCTAGCCCGGTGCCGAATATGGCCAATTTGAACACAAATCCGATTGTTTGGAATTTTTAGCGTTCATTGTATGATTGCTCCACAATTATTACTATATTAAAACAATATTAAGGTAATCGTGATTTTACAATTTGTATGATAATTGAGAAAGTATCTTACATATCTTAAGTATCAAAATTTATCCAATGGAAAATGTACTTCCTTCGAAATAACGAGCGAGCTCTGCAGCTCAGGGCGCTTACAAAATCTTAGTGATGTATAGTAGTTATATTACGAAATGTATATCGAAAATCCCATCGAACTGAGATTATAGAGGCGACACTGTTCAAAATAGAATCTGCTACTGACGCAAAGTCAGAAACATTATTGTCAGTAACAGTTACAATCACTGTCGGATATTAAATCGTCTTCCTCTTATTTTGTTTCGGGACAGCACATTAGCAACCTATAGTGTACATGAATGGCTACTGGTTTGTGTCATTTCTTGAGGACTGATTACTAGGAAATCCTAGAATATATGTGCATATCTGTCTTGCAACTGGCGAATTTGTTATTCTGTCTTCAAATAAATAATGCGTATATATACATTATAACATTAATTGTATTATCAAATATAATTACTTCTGCAAGTGGTGTGATGTATTTTATTGTTATCTACTTATAAGGTGACAACTGTGCCGGGACTAGGATTTTCCCGGCAGGTTTTAAATTTGAATTGCCGCCGCGTGAGACCGGGCGGCCTTGATCGCTAGGCTGCGGGACTCAGCGACAATGTTATTTAATAAAACCGCCTGCGAACGGCGAAGCAATTTATCTGGCCACCCCGTCAGCTGATCCGTGTTAGATAGCAATTTCGGACTTGTTTTTTGCGTGCATACTTCGGTTAACGAAATGTGATATTCGCTCTCATTTCGTTCTCATCTCCCGAGCAAAACTCATCTGACGGTGCAGGGAAGTCACTTGTCGTATACGTAACCTTGTACCTACTATGACGGCGTAGTCGAGTAAAGTCGTTTCAGGTTAGTAATTATTTTGTTCGACATTAATTTAACGATGGGTATTTATGTTATATTTGTGTATGTGTGTGTGTGATCCAAGTGTGTAGAGTCATTTTTATTGTAATGCTTTCTGCTGTGGATTGAATTGTACGTTACTTCCGGTAACTGTGAGCACGTGGCGAATTCGCCGTTAAAAGAGTCTCATAAGCAAAAGTAAATGTAGTATTATGGAAAGGTGGAATTACTACAATGGAAAGGTTATATCCTGCTATCGTTTAATTAAAAATTCAAAATGTTAAGAGCACTTGGAGTGTTAACAAGATTTATGACATTCAGTGTAGTGTGTGTTCGGTGGCGAGAGATTGTGGGGGATGAATCTTATTTGACCACGGCAACTACAAATAAAATTTTTACAGGGTCCTCGCTTAGACGAGAGAAGAGGGGTTGCTATGATGGTGACAACGTCATCGGTAGCAAGATAGCATGCTACTACCCGAAGCCGTCAGATGTACCAGCTTTACACCACAAGATCCCAGGACACCGCTGACCCGATAAATCATCTAAAATTTCTGGACCTTCCGACTCACCACCCATCTCAACCAGACTGCTCTTCAGATTGCCATGTCAGTCTTCAAAACAGGTGGGAGATTTCCAATTATTAAATCAGTGAGCAACAGTACACCGATTTTTCTTTAATTCAAATGACATTCTAGATTCATGTACAAACATCCTCGTGTGGGTATCAGAAGCACAGTGTTCGGTTGATTAACAGTGTAATTAAGCTTTTCATAATTGAAATTGTAATGGGGGATTAAGATGTATCTGTTGGAAGCTTCAATTAACCTTTTCAGATAATCTAATTTTGTAATTCCTAACTGAGATCCAATTTTGAAAACTGATCAGAATTTTGCAATGATTTAAAGCATGATCTAAAAGAATTTAGAATTTAAAGCATGATTGAAATTGGTAACTTATGAGTGATATTTTAATTGTTAAAAGCTGCGCTTAAACTTTTCATATAATTAATTTATAACTTACTACCGTGATTCATATTTTCTTTAAACTTGCAAAAGGATCCATTCTTCTACTGCTTGATTGACCTGTTGTAAATCGTATTTGCTAATGATGATTAATACCGATTGAATATAGATCTATATATATGTATTTGTTAATATAAAAGCTATACCGATGAACAGTATTTTTCACATTTATAATGATTAAGGTTTTGTTAGAACCAGCCCTGTGGTCACACACTTATATTTGTGATTTATATTATTAACTGTGCTAAAAGGATTCACTTGTTATATTGGTTGATTAATTCTTATTGTTAATAACATTGTTAATTATAATGCATACACATTGGATATATATATTTATATATTGCAACGGAACACAGGATGATAAGCTATGTTGTTTATATCAGAGCACATGGATGACGAGCATTTTCATGTTTAAATTGGTTTTATGTAATACTTTGTCTTTTAGCCGTAAGTTTTGTATTTAGAAATGGATAAGCATGTAGGATATACCAAATTCTCTCCGTAAAAAGATGTTCTTTATTGTCATGTATTTTTTTGAGTTAATTTGTGCGCGTGTGCGGGTGTGATAACGTGTGATCGCTATATCTTTCGCGGTAATTAACCGATCGACGTGAAACTTTGACAATGAATTGTTTATGTAAATAATTTCAATTTATGTGTACTCTATGGTTCATAACTATTTTAGAAATATGATTTTTTAAGTAGGAAAAACTCAATTTGAAACACTTATCATTAATAGGGTCATAAAAACTTGTAGATAATCCAATGCAAGTTAGTGCATATTTATACAAACTCTTTCTGGAAAAGTTTATATCTGATGAAAGCATTAATCATGTGACTTGGGTTTAGCCAATCGGAATACACTAAATTCAGTAACATTCATTCTCTGTAGAGTAAAGATCGACACAGTCTGTCTGTAGAAGTTGCAAGGTGAAATTGTGCTCGTGCGTGAGAGAGTTGTTCTCGAGCGAACATAGAGAAGTATAACTTAACATAATTCTTGTTATTCTGTACGAAGTTCTGCATTCAGAGCTGAGTGGGTAAATTATTTAAATAGAATTATAATATAGTATAGTGCTTTTCGTGTAAGTTTAAGATATCCGCTTAAAGACACTTCAAGATTGCGTGGAAGGTGTACGACTAATACACCTTATTAAATTGATACCCATATTCATCTGAGATTGATAAAATTTACATATCAATTAATAATAAACTATTCTAGGAAAAATAATAAACATTGTGTGTCTAACGTATTTGAGAAGAGGACGACAGTGTAACGTACTGCCACGTTACAAATCCAGGGAACCCATCTTAACTGACCTCTGCCAATTACATGGGCTGCCTACGTTGTAACGAACTGTATTAAAATCAAATTAATTGAACAAATTACTCACTATCAGTGTAAGGAAACAAGGGAAGGTATTTTACTGATTTATGCACTCATTTTCATGTGTAACAAGACGACTTCTCTTTATTTAACAACAGTTACTGACAGATCCCATGACATCATTATTTAAACTAAAATATTTAAATGCTTTTCATAAAACTTTGGGATCAAATAGATTATATATTCTTATACCTCGGATCCAAGTTACTTTCTGTATATTTATAGTAAAGACTTCTAATTATTTTCAGTTCATTTTAGAAGCTTGCAAGACTTCTTTAACCATTGGAAGAATGGTACTATTACTTGGAACGATAATAAGTTACATTAACATTTAAAGCGTTACAACGTATGATAATTGAATTTTTACAGTAAACTCTTAGATTTTCTCATTATAATGTTTACATAAAATTAATCGTCTTTGAAAAGTCTCTTTTAGAAGTGAGTAGTGTAACAAATATGATTAACTCTCGATAGCAAGGCTATCGAGTCACCTTTACAATTGAACGTAGAAACCTCGTCCTGGGGTGTCCGTTTTGGGAATCCTTGTAGTCGGCGTCATCATCTGGGTCGTGTCTTCGGCAAGAATAGGTCGGATGTTCACAGAGGAGATTGAAGCTTCCTTGGTGTAAGTATATGTAGATTCTTGGATGTCCTAAGCAGCGTCTTATGCGTGGTATACGTGTCTTTATGAAGTCTCTGCAGATCACATCTTCAGGAGTGATGTTGTAAATGGAGTTACCTCTTGGAAGGAGTCGTCATCTTGTTTACCACTAGTTCTGTTTTTAGTGTTACATTTTATATCTTCTTCTTACCACATATTTATTTTATTTATACATGACACACGCTTTCCACTTTTAGCAGTGGTAGTTAATATACTACATTTAACTAAAACAAACAAATTAAAAACATTTTGGTAGAGCTTTCGCTCGTACGTCTGTACTGCGTGAAGGCAACATAGCGAGAGAGTTTCTGCTCGCTTCAACTGGTACTTAACAAAAGGAGAGGGGCAACTACTCCGCGACAATATAGTCCCTATTTTTATTTAAGTTAACATTCTTATTACCAAAAACTATACCTTAATTATACATATATAATTTAAGTGAGTTATTTTAACGACTATTTGTGTCTTCAGATTTCTAATTATAAACATCATGATTTTTTTTATATCTTCCTAAATTACAGACGACTCGGTAAACACGTCGAGTCCGGAACTAACAGGTCACCGCATGATGACAAGCAAAGGGTTAATAATGATAATAATAACTTTTTACAATTCGGCCTTTTTATTAGTGTTTCTTTGGATCTCTTAATTACTTCTCATTCTCATACTGAGCAAATACAGGGGTTTTAGGTATTATAGTGAGATTTAAAATTACTTAATCGCTCGCAAACTTAATTTTTTTATTTTTACGATTACAGTTAGAATTTAAATCGTCACAACAGGACGAAGAGGACGCCGGACGAAGAGGACGCCAGGACGGGAGCGGCTGTAGGAAGCGGAGGATTGCACGTACTGAGGTCGTAGCCTCAATCAAGTAAAACCGATATATTATCGAACATTATAAACTAATATTGCAAATTACAATACATGACAATTTATAATACAATATACCTCTTTAAAACTATATTTGTGTGTATAATAAATAATTTTTCATCTCCTCCAAAATAGACTTGTTTGTGATTTTTACACACTCACTATATCCTTATTAGTATAATAAAATTTGATCTGTTGCAATATGTAAACTTATGTAGATATTATGGATAAATGAAAACTAAGGGCTGTTCTGAAATATACATATTATTCAATTGTTGAACTGTATAGCAAAACTTGTATAATGTTGAAATGAGGAAACTTTAATAAAAGGTTGTTATTGTTAAAGGCGTGTTTTATTGCAAGTCCTGTCACTATGGGCTCCAGCAGATTTTTGCTTCATCTAGGCCAAGCGTCTAGTTTTAAGTTTTAATAACGTAACGGCCGTAGCCGTTACACAACGATCTAAGGTGAATTGACAAAATAAAATACATTACAACTAGGCCTACTTGCAGAAGTAAGTTAATGATGCAGAAGTTATATTTGATAATATATATAATATCATACAATAGTGCAAGAAACTCATTGAGTTACTTATATAGAAAAAACACACACACACACACACACACACACACACACACACACACACACACACACACACACACACACACACACACACACACACACACACACACACACACACACACACACACACACACACACACACACACACACACACACACACACACACACACACACACACACACACACACACACACACACACACACACACACACAAAGTTCTCCTGATTTCAAGTCAATTTTCATCACCAGTCTCCCAGTCTTTCTTTCTAAATAGAGTCGCCTTTTATTTTTAGTCACATTGTCAGTACCTGGAAATGATGATATTTCTCTTCAGTAGTTTAAAATACCGTTCATTTTTATTTTGATAATTTATCTTTTTTCGTAGTCCTTCAGTCATTCGACTGGTTTGTACCCTCCCCGCATATACCCGTGATGCGTGTGGGACTGAGTCTCTCACAGGTATATGGGACCTACAGTTTAACGCCGGATCCGAACGGCATAGTTGGGGAAGGTTTATACTAAGCAGGATACCTCTCGCTGGTTTGCCATTGCCTTGCGAGGGGGAACGGTCGTATCTAAATCAGATGGCCCCCGGCGGGAATTGAACCCGCGCCGACAGCGTAGCAGCGCCACACGAAATCTTTTATATTTCAGAATTATCTTTTTTATCGTCAGTAAATGGCTGTATTTTATGAGTGTCTCTCCTTTCTATGCCTATTGTTGTCCGCAGAATTCTGACATATTGTGTGACGTCATGTTGTTGTAAGTCACACATTGTTATATGTATACTAAACACAATTTCGTTTGACCAAACAAAGAGTTTTAGAAATTCTTTGTTTCTAACACTAGACGTTACACTAGACGTTGACTAGTCGTTAATACTAGACGTTACGTTTTTTAATCCTTAATATGGACATATATAATTTTGTTATTATATTTGATAGAGGTCAAGATCAAATACTGTAGAAATATCTGGAACTGGAACCATTTGTTGAAGGAATATTGGAGGAATACCATGGTGGATTCCGAAGTGGAGGATCAACTACAGACCAAATCTTTACAGTCAAAATACTGATGGAGAAGATGTGGGAAAACGACCTGGACCTAACACAAATCATCGTAGATTATAGACAAGCGGATAACAGCTAGATAGGAATAAAGTTTTTTGAAATTATGTTGTACTTTCAAGTACCCATCAAATAATTACAACTGACAAGATTGACAATGATACAGACGATAGCTAAAGACAAACTGCAAATGGGTAACTCAGAACTTTTTAACGTCACGAGAGGGTTGAAACAAGGCGATGGGCTGGCACGAACCTTGTTCAACCTAGGACTCGAATGTGTGATCAGAAAATTGTCAATTTATAGGAATGGAACATTATAACATAAACTGGTCCATATCGTAGGATATGCAGACGATATTAACATTATGGCAAGATCCCAAGAAAGAGCAAAAGAGACTTTCCAGGAACTCAAAGGTGAAGCAGAAGAGGTAGGATTACAGGTGAATACAGATAAAACAAAGATTATGATTACCACTCAAAGGAAAATCAGGAAACCACTAAACTGGAAATAGTTAATTGGTTTAAATATTTGGGATGTTGGATGCAGAAAATAATGAAGAAATAAATGAAATAAGGAAAAGGATACAGGCCGCAGATAGAGCATATGCTTTGTTGACAACTATTTTCAAGGCAAGAAATATCCACCGTCAGTCCAAAGTCACATTAGACAAAGTTATGATTAGACCGATGATAACTAATAGCAGCAAGGCTTGGACTCTGAATAAAAGAGCCGGTAACATAGTCAATAACTTTGAAAGGAGAATTTGGAGGACAACATATAGACTAATCCAGTCTATGGGATATGGAGAATACGTCACAATGAGAAACTATACAAGGTTATATATAGACAATGATCTGGTCACCACCATCCGACTGCATAGATTGCAGTGGGCAGACACATCATTAGGATGGAAGGCAATCGAATACCTAGGAAGGTACTGTTTAGTCAAATCGAGGGTAGAAGTCTCAATCATCGCTGGATTGACGCAGTGGCAAGAGATGATGATACTTTACTTAATATAAAACAAAGGACATCAATCGCCAAGGACAGGGAAAATAGAGGAGGAGAATTAATAGAGGCTAAACTACGACTTTGAACTGTGACGCCATAGAAGAAGAAGAAGAAGAAGAAGAAGAAGAAGAAGAAGAAGAAGAAGAAGAAGGAGAAGAAGAAGTCAAGATAAGAATTGCAGATGGGGTTTTTAACTCGAAATGAAAATACCAGCTGAAAAGTGAAGCGAACGGCTATGATGACAAGGTAAACCTTGGTGATAAATAGTTTGTGCAAACTGTTGCACCAGCGTTGCATTATCGTGTCTGCAAACGAAAGCTTATACGCGTAGCTTAGCCGCATGTAGCGAAGACTTGAGGTAGGTCCGCTCAAACGCAGTCTGCAGTTTATGCCATCATAAAATCCGAAAGTGTTATATCGAATGTTGTCTAAAAACTCGTTACATAATACAGTCACTTGAAAACACATCGTAACGTTACATAATAAAGTTAAACCATTACGTAACGTTACTTTATGCAGCGACATCTGCTGTTTAAGGTGTCACTTACGACGCTTATTAAAAGATGTAATTAAAAATTTCAAGTAACAACATTTCAGTAGCGACCTAACTAGATTATCAGTTGAAAAGTCTGGTAGGATTTAAATTCTTTTAGTGGAATAACATCTATTATTTATGACTATGTGTTGTGGCCTTATATTCTGTTTAGTCTTAAAACGTTTGTACAAGAAAATTCCATATAAAAATAAGAAATTTAATTCCAGTTGAATATGTTTAGGAGTGAGTAATGAATTATCTTGGGTAAAATTGTCAGAATATCTTAATTTATAGTGTTCTAATATAATATAAAAAATAATTAAAACTAATAGAAACCCTAAGATATCTTTGATAGAGAAATAGGAATGAAATAGAATTTTATCATTATTCGAATAAATTCCTAGTGGATAAAATCGAAACTCTATATCTAGCCAAAGAACAGTATTGAACTATGTGTTAGAGAAACTGTGAAACGTTTTTGCGTTTTATAAAGTACAAGGAGGCAATTACAATGAAATGTTTACGCTGTACCTAAGAATTTCAAGGATATGGAAATTAAGAATTGAAATGCACTTACTATGAGATAATGAACATTGTACTTTGTCCAAGGCGGTTAAAACACACACACACACACACACACACACACACACACACACACACACACACACACACACACACACACACACACACACACACACACACACACACACACACACACACACACACACACACACACACACACACACACACACACACACAAATTCAGATTATTAGTAGTATAAACTTTGTGACAATACGTAGTATTAGAGCTGACATTATAGTAGCAGGTGATTTTAATGCACGGGTAAAAACGATGAAATATGTAGAGTAAAGCAGCACTTGCATGAACCATTTAGAAATGACAATGCAGACTCCTTGTTGACTTTGTGCCCAAAATAATCAAAGAATTAATAACATAGTTTTTACTACGATTTTAAGCACAAATATTGTAGCATAATAGAATTATCACATTAAAATTTTAACTTAATACAACATAAATAAAGAAGAAAATGTCCATAGTGAGTGAGAATAATAAATGGTTAAAGATTAAACAAAGAAACTGTACATTAAGTCAATAAAATGGTAATAAAATCACACTAAATAACAAAGAAAACTCTTGGTCAATATACAAATAACCTACTATATAAAAACCCAATAAACCAGCAGTATACCCAGTAGGTTGGGGGAGCAGTAAAAAGGAAAGAAAAAGATAAAAAAGGTAAACACAATTTTAATAAGGGAAATTTATAAAGTTAAGAAGCAGAGAAACCCCAAGACACGAAACCGATAAGAAGTTGACAATATTCAAATAAGATACATTGAATTAATGCCACAAAGACTTGAAAACACAAGAGGAGGAATTTACTTATATAATAAGAAAGAAGAGACAAACTATGTCAAGGTTCCTAAAAAGAACATAGAAATAAGAAGAGCTATTCCCAAAATGTTGATAAAGGAATATATACCCAATTGAAACTAAATTAAAACCCATATATGTTAGACCCAGTAACTCAAGTTACAAGATACAATGCAATTAAAATAAATTGTAAACTAAATGTAAGCCTAATTTAAGAACAGAGTAAAAACAAACAAAAGACTACCATTAGTGTAGGAAATATAAGGTGAAATACCATAATAAATACAATAAAAGTTAGAGACTACAGTGAGTGTAGAGAATAACAAGTGACACACTATAATAAAAAATAGTGTAGGAAATAAAAATTATTTAAAAAAAGACTACCATCAGTGTAGAGAGATACAATATAAAAAAACATAAGAATAAAAGACAGTCTAATGACTGAGAATAGTTTTAGTAATAAAAGTGTTTTAAGGATTAGATAAAGAAGGATAATAGATATAAGATGTTTTTATTACAGTTAAGTTGTTACCAGAAGAAACATAAATACAAAAGACAGTTAATGACTGACAGTATTGCTAGTAATAAGATGTTTTTATTTTCTAATTAAATTATGTCTAGGGAATATGATAGGTATAAGATATTTTGTTATCATTAGATGATACAGTTAAAGATAATAGGCATAAGATATTTCTGTTATGATTAAGTGATATAAAAATTAGTAGATATAAGATGTTCTGTTGTATTCAAAATAATGTTAAATAATTTTCAAATTTGTTAAGGCAAAGAAGGCAAGTAGGTAATAGGAATGTTGTATATTTTATTTATTAAATTGTAAACCATATAAAAAGTATAAGTCAAACTAACTAACACCCTACAATAGAAAAACAAACCAGTATTGTGAATCAAAATCGTCTATCATAGAGTCAAACTCAAATAAATAAATTCAATCAAACTACATAATATAATGAATAGAATCTAGTCTATACAACACAAAAATATGAAAATGTAATCAGTACAGATACAAATAATAACAAATGTAATGACAAAAGAAGAAAATTAACTTTATTTGGAAATAGGTAAAACTAGGCCTAAGGAGTACTCAACTCAAATCAAAAGTAAATTAATCAATATTGGTGTATTATAGCAGCAAATTATTAACAACCAGCAATAATTATGGAGTGAGTAATATTATTTCATGGAAATATTAACATAAAAACACTTGTAAACCATTTAAATACTAAATTTGTAAAAAATATGAGGCCTACAATAAATATCAAAAATTGTAAATTTTAGGCTTATCTGAACTTAAAACAGACCCAGTTATATATCAAATTATGTAAAATTAATTTAAGAATATTGCTGAATAGTTTAGATTTTTGTAAAATTAATAAATAATTGAGTTACAGCAATAAATAGGATAACTTGTTATGTATATTTAGGAGTTGAAACAAATTCAAGACATGCAAATTTATAAAAAGACAATGGGAAGAGGAAAAAGACATTTTATAAATTACCCCAAAACGACGACTTTCAGTCATCAGTCTATTGTTAATCGTTAATGTGAACAGTTCAGAAATTACTGACAGAAGACCAAAAAATATGAAAATAGTGAAAAAACATGGAGTGCAACCTCAAAAAGTGTAACAGAGGTTATCAAACGAAATCTAACACCAACATTTGATAATTAACACCAAACTAATCCAGAACAACTACAATAATAACACCAGTTACTAGAACGAGAAAGCGACCACCATTTTGAGGAATTTTTAAACCATATTAGCAGAACACGAATCCAACACATTTGAACACCGAACACCGCACCAACCAATAATCACAGAACAACATCACCGAAGAAGGAAGAACACTCCACACTATTTTCCAGGAACTTCGCAGAGAAAGGAATTCTCATTTATTTCTGAGGGAGAAGATCCAACATCGTGTCGGCATTACATCGTAGAAATCGAGGTGACGGCGGCCATACTTGAATTACTAACCAGCGACTGAACACAGCCTTATCGAGTCAGTGACGTCACTCTACGGATGGTTCGATTTCATTTTAATAATTGACAATTTGCATAATACTGTTATTTTTTTTCAGCAATAATTATTTATTTTAAAATAGTTGTAAGCATTGTATCTTGTTCCTTGCCCTCTCTGACCATTTCGACAGTTAAAAGAATCCGAAATATTTAATTTTGTAAGCATTATACTTTGTCATTTTGTTCACTAGCGACCCTAGCGGAGCTCAACTAAAGCCTGGTCCACGCGCATCAGTGTGGCGCATAATTTTAAATGTTAATAAATAAACATAATTATTCAGTTACAAGAGTTTATATTTATTTGTATAGTAAATATTAGTTAGTTATTCCTTCTAAAAATTATTTAGAGCCGTTCAAGAAATATACCAGAAGGAAGTAGAAGAACAGCAAAGTTAGAAGAGAGGATAATAAATCCGACAACATAAATAGATTGTCTATAGAAACAAATATTTTCAAAACGCAAAATCTCACCTATTTAATCAAAAGTAATTGAAAAGCATACAATTAATTAATTATTAATTAATTAATTAAACAAAAAAATTTTTATAACTAACAAAAATTTTTACTTATCAACTAATTACACTTTATTATATACATTATTTATTATTTATATAGATAAAAAGAGTATTTGTAGTTTTATTACAATATACTTTCACAGGGTCGCAGGCACAGCAGTCAATGTTAGATTACATAACAGCGAATCGTCAATTTAAGACATACAAGATACTGGACGTGGAAACTTTGAACTCGCCCAACATAAGGAGTGACCATGCACTTTTGTTATGCAAAATAAGATTCAATATTGTATATCACGTAAAGAAACCATTAGCTTTAATGAAAAATCCAATGTAGATTCTTAAATAAAGAGATCAGTAGACAGTTATATGAGAAAAGTGGTAATGAAATAGTCAAAGCAAATAATCCGATAGACGAAATTAAAGATGTGGACGAGGAATGGAGGGAGATAACATCCAACACATGGCGGGCTGCAGAAGAAGCAACTGAGAAAAAGCAATCAAGAAAAAATTATGTTGAATAGTGACCAATCAGATAAGTGAATAAAATGTTTCTATGAGGCTTACATTTTAATTCTTTCTTTTTCTTCTTCTTTTATATAGGCTTAATCGACTGTTTTTCTTCACGCTTCAAGGGGATTTATTAGAGGTCGATTCCAAGTCCCTTCTGTGGTCGGCCAGAATCCCGTTTTTCCAACTGTCTAGAATCTCGCACTGTTTTCATTAATATATCGCAGTGGCAGAAAGACTACTCCAGGGTTTACTTAAGGAAATAGGAAACAGGAAGAAAAAAATTCTTAAAAAGCAAAATCACAAACTCTCCAGAGGATAGAGAACTGTATAGGCAATAGAGGAAAATGGCAAGAAGAAAGTCAGGGAATTCGGAATATTAATTGAAGTCTGGGAACTAAAACAATTGGTTGGAAAAGATTTACCAAGGAAATGGAGAACATATGTATGGATCCCAGAAGATAATATGGCGAATGCTTAGAAAGAGGAAAGCCGAAGTTAGTGAGTCCGTTAAAACAATGCCATAGACATAAATGTTGGGAAAGATATTTTGAGGAACTGTACCAAAACGGGGATTGAGAAAGACAATCTCTAATACAAGAAAATTACGATGTAAATGAGGTCATTATTGAAATCACAACCAAAAATGTGAACGATATATAAAGAACACTGAAGAACAGAAAAGCTCCTGCTTGTGATGAAATAGCAAATACTTTATCAAAGTATCCAGGTGTCTCTCTTGTGAAATCGTTAACAATGAGTGACATAATTTACGGTGGTAAAATTTTGAGAGAATGGAAAACCAGCATAAATAAACCGATTTTTAAGAACGGACAAAAGAGCGACCCTGAAAGTAATCAAGGTATAACACTCTTAATAACAACACAAAACTAACTGACAAAAGTAATATTGCAGAAACTCCACACTTACTTAATTGTAACGAATAGCAACAAGAATTTCGCTCAAATCTGTCGACCACACTGATGAGTTGATCAGACAGTCAAAAAAGCGATTGAATATAACAAGCCAACCTTTGTGAGTTTCGTAGACCTTGAAAAGGCATTTGGTCGTGTAAAACTATCTGACGTTATAAACATTGTGGTAGAGAAGACAGTGTCGGCAAAATTATTATTTAAATAAAGAATTATTATCGGCAAAACTACAGAACATTTATAAAAAATACAACTACAGAAGTGCAAATAAAGAATAATTTAACAGCTAAAATCAAGTGCGTAGGTGCAATACTGCAAGGGGACTCACTCAGCCCAGCTATGTTTAATCTAATAATGGACAAGCTTATTGACTCCATCACGATAATAAGTGGGTACAAAATGAATAACAGGCAGACTCGTATCGTGTACTATGCAGATGACGCAGTGCTCATAGAGGATTCAGAAGATAATTTGCAAAGACTTCTTCATAAATTCGTAATAACGGGAACGAAATATAACACGGTAGGCTCATCAGAGAAGACCAAGTATATGGTAATTTCAAAAAAGGCCCTATTCGATGTAAACTGGAAATCGGAAGGAAAGTTGTAGAGCAGGTCATGGACTTTCAACATTTACAGGCAGGCGTTGTTAGTGACCGAAATACCTACGAGGAAGCAAGAAAACAGGCAATGAAAGGAGCTCCTATTTCTGGACATTTAAGAGACGTAACATGGAAAAATAAATATCTCAGAGGTAACATGAATATATACGAGATGATTGTACGACCAGTGCTGACTTACGAAGCTGACACGCGGGTTGACACTAGTAGAACAAAACGACTGTTAAGGATGATAGAAACGACTACACTCAGGACGATTATTGGAAAGAGTATGAAGAATATTGGACAAGACATGATAGAATACGAAATAGTGACATAAGACGGCGGCGGTGTCAAAAGAAGATCTAGCCAAAGTTGTGAGAAGGTAAAAAGAGAATGGAATAACCATTTTGACCGGGTAAGCGACGATAGATTAATAAAATAAAAATTAATAAAAATATTCTAAACCGTTGGGAAAACGGAAGGCTGGTCGATCACAGAAAAAGCGTTCGGGGGACTTGGAATCGACCTGTAATGAATCCCGTTGAAGCGTGAAGAAAAATAGGCGATTAAGCCTATATAAAAGAAGAAGAAGAAGAAGAACAACAACAACAAGCAGAAAAAGATGAAGTAGAAGAAGAAGAAAAAGAAGAAATTATAATTAGGCTTCATAGAAAAATTTTATTTAGTCATCTGATTGGTCATTAATCAACATAATTTTTTCTGGTTGAGCTAATCTGATCATAATCTGAACTACTTTTGGTTGAGCTAATATTAGTAATAATTTCTTGATCTTCCCTTTCGGAAGTATAATTCCGCTCCTCCAAAGAGGTCATGCCACACAGTTTGTGAACAACGACTGAAGTATTAGGTAAGAACAACAGTCAGAAGAGACACTACTGATTACCGAGCCTGTGCATTGTGCGTTACATAACGACGGCCGTAGCGAATACAAGTGCCGCTCAAATGTCACTCGTCGCCTCTAGCCAAGCTATTGTATTGTAAATTTTATATTTATTTGACATAATAAAAGGGTAACAACGGTTCTTGTAGTTTATATACACCGCGATGTGTAAAGTATATGTGGAAGACGTTCTGCACCTTGCACTTTGATTTTTTTTTTATATATAAAAATTCTTGACTTATCTTCTGTCTTTGTCAGTATTCTACACTTTAGAAAGTGATGAAGATGATGAAGTATTAGGGCCTTCACATTATACTGGAATCCGTCACGGCTAGAGTCCGAACTAGGGAGTTTGATTAATCTAGTAACATAAAATTGTTTAAGGGCATCCTGTACCAAGATTCTGGGTGACATTTTCAATTTTCTTTTTTTGATGTATAATGATATTTCAAATGTTGTTTATGATAAAGTAACATCAGATAGCCGTGGAAACGTGTTAAAAATGTGTAAAATAATAATTTTTCTAGCCCTTGCATCATCAAAATAACCACAGTTTTACAGGTCCACTTATCTCAGTATATATCATAATACAAAAATTGAATATAGCTCATTGTTTCTGAGAGGTATGTTTTTGTATGAAGCTGTGTAAAATCCCAAGTACACTCCTTGTAAACTCTTAGACCCTTAATGCATGATTGCCGAAAATTAAAATTTTTAATACCTCTATCTCGTAAACTACAAAAGTTAGGATAATGAAATTCTTACAGTATGTTATTTGTGTTTAGTTTATACTACTGACATTTTTCCAAGGTTTTAGGTGAAGAAAGTTTACAAAACATAATTTCTTTGGAAAACGTTGCATCTTTAGTGTCTATAAAAAAATTCACTAAAACTTTATATTCTCTTTTTTGTAACAAAATGTTAACTGACATATAATGACATATAAAGTAAAAATTTCAAAAATGGGATGCAAACTCAACCACTCCTGAGGAAATGGTACTTGACGCTGGTAAATTTAACATATGTAAGATTTGTGGTACAGAGTGCCCTTCAGACCAAGATCAAAAATAAAAGTCAATTTAAGTTGTGTATGTTGCAATGGCATGCTGATTTGTTATTGTTTTTCTTCTTTTCATCGCCATATGCCATGAAGCGTCGGCGACCTTTCAGCAACTTCCGATAAGCTCTTCTATCCTCCGCGAGACGTTTGCCCTCTAACAAGTCCTTACACCTTCTATTTGCCCACTTCTCAATACACTGGCTTCATTCCATTCTTCGTTTTTCACTTTCTCCTCCTCCGTCTGTGTTTGCAATAACAATATAGTATAGTAAAGTAATAATATGCTTTTACCAGATCTTATTATTAAAGTATTATATAAATTTGACTACTATCAGGCTTGATTTGTTGACGTGTAAGGTTTGGTTAAACTGAGTCATTATTTTTACGTAACGTATAAATAATGTGAGCGTTCTACGTTTTCCAGGACTGTTACTTTAGAGAAAACGTTCTCATGACATAATGTCTCTGATCCTTTTGTGAGCCAGTAAGTCGTTGTTATCAGGCGGGCTGTGGTTGCGCCTGTGTGCGCGAATGGTCTACTAATCTTGTGGCTGCTTTCGCTAACTGAACACTCAAATCTAGTGAAAGATGACAATCAGTATGACCACTCTTCCCATGATTACCACGTACACAATCACGTTTGAGATTGAGATAACCTTACGTAAACAAATTGTTATGATAAACCTCAACGACCGTTTTGTCAGTGTACTGATGCGAAGCAATGAAAACTCAGTGGTGCTTACATACTTTGGTTACTACAGTAAACTCCTGAGTATCAGCGGAATTTGGGTGGCGCGAGCGCCGCGGAAACCCAAATTCCGCTGATAAATATCAACAATATGTACAAAAATAAGGCAGAAAGCAATGTAACATTGCTTTATTAACATTGAGTGTTTATTTAAAGTAAAGCATTACAGTAAAACCCCGTTAAGACGCTCATCACTGCACCTCGTGCACACCGCGTATTTAGCGGGATACTACCAAGTAGTATATAATATATACATACTGAAACTGTATATATACATTAAACTAATATATACATGCAGTTTAAATATTAATTTACACGAACTGACGTTTCTTCAAACTAAATATTTTCGTCTTATGTATATCATCGGTGTATCATCTCCAATGAGTATTGCTGAAGGTCTTCTTCTTCATTTCAGAAATAGGAGACATCACCTGTTCCGGTGTCTATTTTCAAGCCATCTTTTCGGTGATCTTCTCACAATTTCTGAAGGTTTAGTCTACTACCTACACAAAATCCTAATCAATCTGTGCCGTCTCCCTTGTTAAGACAACACAAAAGTCGGGAACTAGTTCAATTCTTTACCAGTAAATTAAACTAGCTGCCGTTGTCAGTAAAACCTCCTTACCAACAAATTACAACACAATTATGACATAGGAAATTGACAAGGTTTGCACAAATTTATTCACTCATTAGGTGTTAGCGAAAACATCTCTTTATTGCTATTCAAATATTATGCTTGATTTTAAAGAAAAGTTATTTTAGTAAATTCTGCTTTTACTGCTTCAAAGATCTTAAGTATATTATTCGTTTTATCTCAAAATTTATTCATATAGATGTTAGTTTTAATACCACGGATCCGGGTCTGAACTTTCTCAAAATAATTAATTTATCAAAACTTCAACCATATTATTGGAAGAATAATATTGGTGATACTCTACATTATTATCTTACATTTATCTATACATTGCGGTTACTATTACTTCACTACAAAATTACAAAATTTACAAATCTGATAATTTGTTCTTTACATTGCTAAAGTTCTTTAAAGTTCTTTGTTACTTCTTTTATTAAGGCGAAATTTACAAAAGTTGTGGTTTGATATCACCTGAATTTCATATGATGTTGTTGTTGTATCCTTTGGGGCATCTCCTGTCGTCTTCTAAGGGTGGAGTACGTTGTCCCTGGTGAATCTACATCGGGTTGATTATTTCTGCTCTCGAAGATCGGTTGTTTACTTGAAGTTCCAATTGTTGTAGTTTCACTTTCCTTGGTCCAGACTTTTGTAGTTCACATTTTTTTATTTTAATTATAGTTCTCACTTCGCAGTACTAAAGTCTAGTAGTTACATTTCTTACACTTACATTTTATATTTTTAAAAGAGATGTGTTGGCTACCTTTTTCTTTCTGTATGTATTCTCACTAACTCTACACACTACATTATTCACAATAAAACCATCTCACGCTGGATATACTTTTAAGGACATACACTTACGTGTATGTACACAACACCAAAACTCACATCTTGTCATGGCGAAGTTCTACTGGCGAATGCGCGTATAGTTTAGGGGCGAGGGCTCAGTAAGCTGGTGCGTATTTACGCACTAAGAAAATAGTTCGTACTTTATATATTATTAATTATTCATTAATTAGAATGTAAATACTTTATGTTTACTTTATTATGACTTAGGGATTTCTTTATTTATATAGTCGCATTTTTAATAATTAAAGTAATTATTATTATTATTCTTTACTTAATACCTTTCTTGGCGTGTTTGTACTGGAAAGTTTCAAGTTGATTCAGGAATCTGGGTATAGGTAAGGGTGGATAATACTCTTACTTATTAAAATTACAAAGTTTTAATTTGTGCGATTTTCGATATATTTAAAATCGTCACATCCTCCTGCACTTAACTATGAAAAACGGGGGGGTGGAATAATAATAGAAAATCTAATAAACATAATTATATTTGGACACAAAATTCCATACTGAAATTTCTCTCTCTCAGATTATTTCTATTCATCAATTGATTATCTTACACTTATGTCACATCTAAATTCTACTACATCTACTATATAAAATACACACAACGTAAATCTACCTTATTTTAATTCTTACATCTACTACCGGTTTTTTCTTGAATTGGTCACTCGTTTTACGGAGTTATACTCATGAGTATGTTACTAATAATAATCACGTATTGTAAGAACAATCGAATTACTTTTAGTTTTTAGCGCTAAGGATTATTTTTCTTTCTTTCTTTCTCTCTCTTCATCTTCATTATCATTGTCATCAGATTTCTCATGTATAATATCATTCTCGCAGGACATTAGCTAAGGTTGATCAGGCCTCGCTAGTGTTCGTACGAAGGGGTTTTGAGTTTATACTCACTTATAGTATAGGATGTTGCACAATCTTATCCTATTTCGGTATAAGTATATACAACATATTTTATTCTTAATACTTAGATAGTATTCTAGGTTTTCTATCTTTCTCGTAGTCTTTCTTCTGTATTTTGACACGAAAAACATTTTTTTATTTGAGACAGATGGCTTCTGCGAACGTAATTTTCTGTATTGGGTTCATACAGAGCTACAGTAACGGGGGTGATGAACTTATGAATTTGGTAGGGGCCACACCATCGATATGATAGTTTCGAAGTGGTCCTATCAACTGCTTTACTCATAGGATGAGTTTTATACATTACTAAATCACCTATTTTATACTTTATTTGCCTATTATAATGCTCATGATACTTCCTTGATTTTTGTAAATTCGCTCTCAAATTTGCACGAGCTTCGTTCCATATTTTTCGTATGTTATTCCCATTCACGTCGCGGGGTAATAACTCATTGATTTTCCACTTTGTGGTTAAAGGATGGTTGGGTTTGTACTTGTACAGTAAATCAAATGGTGTTGATTTATGACCTTCATGATACGCTGAATTGAATGCAAATTGTATCCACGAAATATTTTGATCCCAGGTTGTCTGGTCTTTAGCATGATAAGATATTAATGCTGATTTTAAGTTACGCAAGTATCTTTCTGCTAGGTTTCCTTGCGGTCTGTACTCGGTCACGGTAATATGATTTATACCTAATTTAAAACACATGTCGTTAAATTCTTTCGACTTAAACTGGGGTCCATTGTCAGATATTAAGCTTAAAGGTGTACCATAGTCTTTAAATAGTCGTTCTTGTAGAATTTTAATTGTCGTAGATGCTAATGCACGACGCATAGGATACATCCACACGAATTTAGTGAATGAGTCTATACAAATTAACAGCATAGTATTTCCGGATTTAGAGCGGGGATAAGGTCCAGAATAGTCTATGTATATTTTCGAGAAGGGAGTGGTAGGTATTTCGGAGATTAATTTTCCGACTTGACTGGTTCTTGCTGGTTTGCTCAGGGCACAAATTTCGCATTCTTTCACGAACTTTTTTATTTCACTATTCATGTTTTCCCAGTGGTATTCCTTGCGAATACGATGTATAGTTTTCCTAATTCCCATATGAGCTCCAATTGTCGATGAATGGTAGTACTCCATTAACATGGGTTTGATTATTTCCGGGGCGATTATTCTCAGTAATTTTCCGTTTGCCTTTTTAAAACAAAGTACTCTTTTAATCAAGATATATTTGTCAGAGTTATTTCCTTTTTCTATTTGTTCGATTATTTTGCACAATTTCGGATCTTGTTGTTGGTGATATGCTAAATCCTTAAATGCAAGGGGAAAGTTAGTAATTAGTGTATTAACGGTAGTGGTTTCAATATTGTCTTCTCCAGATCTTGGATTGGGTAGTTGGAACATGCGGGATAGAGTATCGGCTACTACATTTTGGGTACCACGAATATGTTGTACTTTAAACTTGTAGCAATTTAGTCTTAACACCCATCTTCCGATACGACCTAACTGTTTTGGGTGATTCAACAACCATGATAAAGCTTGGTTATCGGTTTCTAGTAGAAATTCTTTGTGTTCCAAAAATGGTTTAAATTTATCAAAGGCAAATACTACGGCTAAACATTCAAGTTCATAGGCTGAGAACTTCCTTTCTTGTTCGGTCAACGTACGGGATGCATAGCTGATCGGGAGTCTAGTATTATTTATTTCCTGGTATATTACGGCTCCTAATGCTACACTTGAACTATCGGTCTGTACGATAAATGGTTTACTGAAATCCGCTAACTGCAATACAGGTGGGGATATAATGCTTTCTTTAAGTGTTTCAAACGCTTCTTGATGTTGAGTAGTCCACTCGAATTTCGTTCCTTTCTTTCTTAAGGCATTCAATGGGGCTGCTATATCCGCTAAGTGGGGTATGTACTTATGAAAATAATTAATCATACCTAAAAATCGAGCTATACCTTTGACGTCTCTCGGAGGTAAGAATTCTCGGATTGCGCGTGTACGTTCGGGATCGATGGTAACCTTACCTTCGGCTGATACTATGTGACCTAAGAAGGAGAATTGTTTTACAGCGAAATTAACTTTACTCGGGTTTACGGTCAGTCCGGCTTTCTTTAACCTGGATAATACTTCGCGCAAGTGATCAATATGTTGATCCATTGACTCACTATATACTACTATATCGTCAAGATAATGATATACAAATTTAAATTTAACGTCATGGAAAATTTTTTCTAAGAGTCGGCTGCATACTGAACTTCCTTGTGATATACCGAATGGTACTCTCGTAAATTGATATAGATTAAATGGGACAGCAAAAGCAGTTAAATGTTTTGATACCTCAGCTAGTGGGATTTGATGGAATGCTTGGTTGAGATCCATTATGGTGAAGATTTTCGCTCTTGTAAAATAGTGAAACGCACTGTGTATGTCTGGCAGTGGTATCGATTCAAATTCTATACTCTTATTTAGTTGTCTATAATCCACGACTAGTCTATGTTTGTCAGTTCCTTTTGGTACTAGGAATGCAGGCGATGAATATGGAGACGTTGAGGGTTCAATGACGTGCTGATCAAGGAGTTTGTTAATGTGGTTTCTCATGATTTCCATCTTGGGCGGAGATAATTTGTATGGGTGCAGTCGTATTACCTTACTGTCACTAAGATTTATTTTATATTCGATTAAATGAGTTAATCCTAACTTGGGGGTGAGTACAGCAGAAAATTCTTTTATTAACTTTTGGATTCTTAGTCTCTCATTTCCTTTTAAATGACTTAGACTCGATTCATGAAGCTCTGAATGAATAGTTGCGGTTTCACTAATAGCGTCGTTACTTATTTCGGAGTCGAACTGATATTTTCGAGTACGATCAAATCTGAAGAAATATTGTTTTGCATATATATCAAGGATTAAGGCAGTTTTTCTTATAAAATCCGCGCCTAATATTAAGTTTTGTCCTAACTCTTCAGCTACTAGTAGGGGAATATTCCAAGTAAAATTCTTTATTTTTAATTTCACCGTAATACTGTGCGATATCTTTAGATTTTGTTTATTTGCGGTGGTACACTTTATGTTCACCATTTGGCTACGTTTAATCAGTTTATGATTAGCTAATAAGGTTGCTAACTGTTTACTAATTATACTACGGGTAGATCCGGAATCAATTACACCAAGGGTTTTCGTTGCTCCAAGGTCTATCTGTACATAGGGTAGTTGGCATATACTTGTTTTACATGCACCAATAGCGTTGCACTTCTCGATAAATTTTGTTAAGTAAGGGTCTATGCGTTTATTTTTATTTATTTTTATTTGATGCTTAGTATTGTTGTTACCTTTCCTTCTGGTGCTTCGGAAGACGTAGGATTTTCGTTCTTCCAGCTTCACATGTTTTTTGATTGGTCGGTTTTCTGTTTATAGCGCTTTTGTTTACATAACTTGCTAATATGTCCGGCCTTTCCACAGTTATAACATCTTCTTTCCTCATTTACTTCTCTCGTAGGTTGTCGGGGTTTTGGTTTGGAGTATGTTACATGGGGATAGCTTTGGGTTTTATATGTACTTACGAATCGCTTATCGCGGTAGTTTCGGGTATCATTTCCGATTGGTCTAGTTTGGAAGGAATCTCTGTGTTGACTCAGGGACATAGAAACGCGTCTATTCTGGTCAGAATACCAGACGTTGGGTGAATGTATACAACATAGTTCTAGTTCGGTGAAAGTGGTAGGTCGCTTCACGAGTGCTAGGCGAGATCGCTCCTCGGGGGATAGTCCTACTAAGATAGTGTCTACTAACTGTTGTTCACTCCATTTAACTTGTAGCAATAAAGCAGATTCTCTTACCTCAGATATATAATGAGCTAGTCTCTCGTATGTGCCTTGTGCACGAAGTACTAAGTTTCGCTTCAATTCTTCGTAGATACCGGTGGGAATGAAATGTCTTATTAGTGTGGTGTGAAGTTCTTCTACCGATTGATTATACCTTAGAGATTCTAACACTCTATCTTTTAATGGAGGTCTACACTTAGGTAAAATAACTTGCAAAATCTGGTTATCTCTTAGTTGTTGCAGGTCCTTTAATTGTAAGATGTGCTTGATAAAATCAAGGAGCTTTGTAATATTCAGCCCATCAGTAATTTGTATATCGGACAAAATACTTTCTACAGGGTGGGTTATCTTTCCATAGAGCTCGGGAGTTAGATTTATTTGGCTCATCACTCTAGGTTTTTCTGCAGGTTGATTAGTCCGCAAGTGAGAAGGTAATTCGTAGGTACTGGTCATATTTTCTAGTTCATTAGGGAGTAACGTAACGTTTACTGGTTGAATATTTACTTGACTATCAGTTAACCGTTCCTTGAATGGATTTATATTTGATTCCTGCAGAATCTGAATTTTTGCAGTACCGTTTGGCTGTTCTTGAGTCGGGGATTGGGTAGGTGAAATATTTAATTTCGTCATAGCTTCTTCGATTTCGTCTAATCTAAACGATTCGGATCGTCGACGTAATTCGCGCATTATCTCGGGTAATTGTTGTAATGCTTCCTCGGCGAATTTTTTGCACATCATGAGGGGTATTTTTATCACCTGGCCAGTTCAACAAATTGGTGATACGACGGGTTAGATGCTCGATTCTTTGGGTGGTGCGTAAAATTACTGCGGGGGATTTTTCATCACGCAGGGTTTGTGCAATCGACGTTAGTTCCGTATACTTATGATAACACGTTTCTTTTTCGCTTTCGAAATCTAAAACACTCAAATGATTTACTAGTGAGGGTTTGTCCGGTTTATTTTCACGTAACGTCTTGCGAAGTTCCACGACAGTTACATCAGAGTAGGGAAGACCACGCAATAATGCTTCAAAACTTAATTCGTCTTTCAACAACAAATCGGGGTTAAATTGAGCCATTTTTGATAATAACAACTTTAAATACATGACGTATTACGAACGACAAATCTTATGTCACTTACTTTAATTCGTTTTCTCAATGTTTAACATAGTTAACGTTAATTCCTTTAAACACATACACATATATATCTTATTTCATATTAAGCTTCCATATGCAATCTTATCTTAATTAATCAACATAACTTATCTCACAACAATTAAATTCTCAGTATTGACATATATAATTAATCAAAACAAAACGATAATACCATTTTAGTAGAGAGAAATTTCATATACGGAAAGTTCATTGCTTTAACAACAGCACAAAGAGTCAGCTGTTTTGGGGTGTCGTCGAGTTGCGTAGGGTGGTAATTCAGGACAATACAAAACAGGAAAGAGCTTGTCTAATATGGTTTTGTTTTCTTATGGGGAGGAGGGGTTATGAATGAGATTGGTGTTTACAAAGGGGAGAGTTTACATTCCACAACACGTATTTAACATGAACCGACTGGTTTGGAATTGAATACTTACCAGCTATGACTTGCTTAATACGGCAAACTAGCGATACCAATATTATTTTATAATAATTATTATTATTATTTTATAATTAAAATTTTACTCATTTATTTTTTGTTTATTTCAGAGTGAATAAATCTATGTTTGTCCTAGTTATCGTTAACGAATTATAAAATGACACAACCACAGCAACATAATTATTTCTTGCTTTAAAGTAGTAATGGTGCAATTTTGTGTGCCACGACGTACATAATTATTTTTAAAATAGCAGAGTGGCGCAATTTTGTGCCGTCTCCCTTGTTAAGACAACACAAAAGTCGGGAACTAGTTCAATTCTTTACCAGTAAATTAAACTAGCTGCCGTTGTCAGTAAAACCTCCTTACCAACAAATTACAACACAATTATGACATAGGAAATTGACAAGGTTTGCACAAATTTATTCACTCACTAGGTGTTAGCGAAAACATCTCTTTATTGCTATTCAAATATTATGCTTGATTTTAAAGAAAAGTTATTTTAGTAAATTCTGCTTTTACTGCTTCAAAGATCTTAAGTATATTATTCGTTTTATCTCAAAATTTATTCATATAGATGTTAGTTTTAATACCACGGATCCGGGTCTGAACTTTCTCAAAATAATTAATTTATCAAAACTTCAACCATATTATTGGAAGAATAATATTGGTGATACTCTACATTATTATCTTACATTTATCTATACATTGCGGTTACTATTTACTTCATTACAAAATTACAAAATTTACAAATCTGATAATTTGTTCTTTACATTGCTAAAGTTCTTTAAAGTTCTTTGTTACTTCTTTTATTAAGGCGAAATTTACAAAAGTTGTGGTTTGATATCACCTGAATTTCATATGAGGTTGTTGTTGTATCCTTGGGGCATCTCCTGTCGTCTTCTAAGGGTGGAGTACGTTGTTCCTGCTGAATCTACATCGGGTTGATTATTTCTGCTCTCGAAGATCGGTTGTTTACTTGAAGTTCCAACTGTTGTAGTTTCACTTTCCTTGGTCCAGACTTTTGTAGTTCACATTTTTTTATTTTATAGTTCTCACTTTGCAGTACTAAAGTCTAGTAGTTACCTATCTTACACTTACATTTTATATTTTAAAAAGAGATGTGTTGGCTACCTTTTTCTTTCTGTATGTATTCTCACTAACTCTACACACTACATTATTCACAATAAAACCATCTCACGCTGGATATACTTTTAAGGACATACACTTACGTGTATGTACACAACACCAAAACTCACATCTTGTCATGGCGAAGTTCTACTGGCGAATGCGCGTATAGTTTAGGGGCGAGGGCTCAGTAAGCTGGTGCGTATTTACGCACTAAGAAAATAGTTCGTACTTTATATATTATTAATTATTCATTAAATAGAATGTAAATACTTTATGTTTACTTTATTATGACTTAGGGATTTCTTTATTTATATAGTCGCATTTTTAATAATTAAAGTAATTATTATTATTATTCTTTACTTAATACCTTTCTTGGCGTGTTTGTACTGGAAAGTTTCAAGTTGATTCAGGAATCTGGGTATAGGTAAGGGTGGATAATACTCTTACTTATTAAAATTAAAAAATTTTAATTTGTGCGATTTTCGATATATTTAAAATCGTCACAAATCCTCCAACGTTTTCATCCGGAGCAGGGATTAGATTCAAGAACGAATTACTGCAAACGTATGAATTAAAAGTATCAGTGAAGTCACTGCTGACCTGACAGTAAACGTCAGAGGTGGCGTCAATATCTAACGTCAACATTCAACATCAATATCTAATTTTTCACATCCGTTAACTAAGCTAGTAGAATACAACGGCTTTCAATTATAATGCGTAAACATAGACAAACGTAACTTACTGAGAAAATAGTATGTTCCCACATTCGCAGTAAAGTACTGCCATGCCCAGATGACTCAAGGTAGCCAGCTGCCAAACGCGGGCGCTTGATGCGCTCGTGGTCCCGGGTTCAATTCCAGGCGGAGGCTCCGTCCGGCGTGCACTCAGCGTCGTGAGGCCGAACTGAGTAGGCGCTGAGATACCAGCACCGCCTCCTGGCTGTGAATACCGCAACTAGCGGGGTGGTGGCGCGTTGTACTAGCCCTGCAACCGTCACATTGCACACAACAGCCGCGCGGTACACCTTGGTCCTTTCAGGGACTGTTGGGCGGAGGTTTGACTTTTTGAGCCAGCTGCCAACCACAAACAATACTGTACCTGTTGGTGAGCGGTGACACAATCCGTCCCTCAGACATACCTTTACGTTACTTACATAATTTTAAAACAATATTGTTTACGGTAGCTAATAAAATACTCTATTAAAATTAGTGGAACAGAAAGTTTATTATTCTTCTGAAATTTATTTCCGTTTAAAAAAAGTCCGTGGGTTGCCCGCCGATAAACCACTCGCGGATATTCGGGAGTTTACTGTACACTGTCCTATAAAGAACACAAAGTTTGGATTGCATCCACTTGTCTCTCTATAAGGTTGTCGGTACTGAAGATTCTGCTTTTGTCGTCTGCTTATATATGATTAATTAACGTGCAGCGATACATAAAATATCAATGCGCTGTTACGGTGAAAATGCGTTGCAAGTAGGGAGAATGTCCGCAAACTGTGTGGAATTTTCGGTCGACAAAATTCACTTAATCAGACTTAATCAATTCTGGGACTGATTAGAAATTCGAAGAAGCAGTTTCAACTGTTGACATTAGATGCGTCAGGTGTCCTAGTGCTTGTCGGTCTTAGAGAAATGATAGCTGTTAGACAACAGACATCGATTCGCACTAGTTCAAAAAAATTGACCATTCCTAGAAGCAGCGCGTAGGGAATTCTCAATGCAGATTTGCGTCTGGATGCATGCAAAATTGAGCTAAATTAGAACTCAGCCAACAGACTATCTGAAGTACTGAGAATTTACCAGTTGGCTGTTGCAGAATCAGGTAGTAGACGGTCTCACTGGAATTAATTGAAATTACTCTGATTTTTAAAATAAGTGACAATTTGATTAATGTATTAAATCTTGCGTTATAACGGAACAAGAATAGCTGTTAAAATATTTCTAGGATATCTCAACAAATGTCTGCCAATCAATGTGTTAGACAAGGGTGCAGCAGCAAACCTACTCTATTCAACACTTATACTGACGATCTGGTAAGGAAATGGCTGCTAATCCCTAGTATTAAGTTATCACGAGACAGATATTTGAATGTGTTGTTGTTTGTTGACTACTTGCTTGTACTTCAAAATACAGAGACAGATTTGCAAACAATACAATATGAAAATCCCCACTATAAAAACAGCATTTCGAGGCAAGAAGCCAATAAGAACAAAAATAACGATTAGTGATCAAATTCTAGAACAGATGAGTTAGTTTAACTATTTAGGAAAATATATCGGCTACGGCAGGAATTATGACATTCATGTTAAGTTAGGAAAGTTTCAGACGACCTGTGGGTCAATCAAGTGTACTTTCGGAAATAGGGTACGTCGAGACACAAAATTAAAGTTCTACAAATGTATGGCAATCCCTGTACTGTCCTATGGGTGTGAATTGTGGACAACAACTAAGAAACAAGACAGTATAATACTGGCCTCTGAAATAGCATTCTTAAGACGAGTTAAAAGGTGTTATAAACTCGACCGCATGCGGCCATACGAAGAGAGATACAAGTTTTTTACTTAAATGAAAAATTAAAAGATTAAAAACAACGGTGGAAAGAACACTAAGAAAGAATATCAGATTCTAGACTGGCCAAACAAGTCTGATACAAACCTATAGGACACAGGTGTGTGGGTAGACCCAGGAAGAGACGGCTGGAGGATCTTTGAAGGCGGAACAGCCAGCACCTTGCCTATTCTGTGTTGTGAAGAAGATGATGATAATGATGAAATCTTGAGTTCTTTATGAACGTCTATTCTTTATTCTGATATGCGGAGTTCAAGTATGAAGTATTTTCTTTGTGCCGACGAGATGTCGATAAATTCATCTAGCAAACGTAAAGAATGCTTTGTTCTTGCATTAAGTGTAACAAATGATCAGACTCTAATAAATATAACTGCTCTGATCCAGGCACCGTCATCGACCGGAGACAGACACTGACATAGACCAAAAAGACAGGGGCGTGTTTATGGGAGGGGGGACGAACGGGACCAGACACACCCCCAGAGGTTCGAAAAAGTTGACGAATTTTGTCTGTTAATTTTTAGCTGTTTTATTATTTTTGTCACCTGTGTACGCTAATATAGTAGCAACTCTTTTTCAAATATACAGACAGCATTAGCGTATACGTTTGGAAAATGAAATATAAGAAAATCAATTCAGTCAATAAATATCTTGTAAACATTGTTTCAATAACGCGTGTTTTTATTGTGTTATTACCGTTTCCGTTAATGGGACTCATTTCAGGGTGGTACCACACGTTTTCACCCACCTTAAAGATAGTATTGTTGATTAGTGTAACTCGTTTTTTCTTTTGTACGAGGTCGACTCGATCCCGGATCCCCAGGCCAAATTCTAGATACGCCACTGCAAAAGAATACCGTTTCTTGCTGAGTAATTATTATTGATTCTTACACGGGACGCGAAAAAAACATTTAAAGCTCCCCTATAATTAAAGCTTGGAAACTGCCGTATCAGACCGTTATTAACAGTTTCTGATATAAACAGAGGTTACAATATCAGCACTAAGCGGCAAGCAGTAAGTCATAGTCTTAAAATGGAAAGACGTATGCACTGTACAAACGGGCATTACATGAGTAGTGGTAATAACTAACGGTGTTTACAGTGTGTGTGTGTGTGTGTGTGTGTGTGTGTGTGTGGATTCCGTCAGGCAGATGAGCCTGTCGACCTTGGCCACTAGTTTCCCTTGATTAGAAAGTAAAATACCTGCCTGTACCCGCGGCACGATTATAGTAATACCATACGTGTTGCCTGCCTTATTGCATCTTGCTGGATAAATATATTACGTCATCGGCATTATGTCCTCTACGTTCAGTGTGTGTGTGTGTGTGCGTGTGTGTGTTCAGTCACTACGCTTTTTCCACTGTTATTTTTGTAAGTTATTACATTAGTGTGATCGAACAGTTTCACTCGAATTCGGTGCGATATCCTTAAAAACCACTTGAATTTGGTGCTCACTACCAAAGAGGTAGTCCAGTTGTCCAGTTCCTACTACTAGCTGTAAAATGTATTATTGTTTTAAGTTTCTTTACATTTATTGACATTGTTTGTTTTCCTTCGATTTTAGACGTTTCATTTTCTCCCCCGTTAAACTTTATTTCTTGGCAGTCTGTTAACTTTACTCGGGGAGATTGACGCCATAATCTAACATATTATTAAATTCATTTTTTAAAATTATATATATTGCTTAATTATACCTGTTTATTTCTTATTAATTTGGAAACATACATTTTGTTTTACTTCTTCGACGATTTATTTATTAACGATAATTGTTTAATATTTGGCAACTTTTAAATCTCGTTTTGTAAATGTAATAGAAGTACGCCTATACAAAGAACTGATACCCTCTGGTGTGAATTAATAGTATCGGGGAATACATACACTCTTGCTTATAGACTTCTTTATTTATTTATTATAATTAATAGTCATTACGTGAATGTAATCATTACGTGAATGTAATCATTACGTGAATGTAATCATTACAATCATTTCAGATTAAAGAAGACAATGGTGTGATCATTTGCAAAGGATGACGGAGGGTCGATTGGCAAAAACGGTGCTGAAATATAAAGCCACTGACATAAGAGACATGGGTGGTCAGAGGATGACGTGGATGCCGGAACAGGTTTATATAATCCAGTCCTTGTAGTGAAGAAGAAGACGAAGAAGAAGAAGAAGAAGAAGAAGAAGAAGAAGAAGAAGAAGAAGAAGAAGAAGAAGAAGAAGAAGAAGAAGAAGAAGAAGAAGAGTCATTACATAGTATTAATTATTAAATAACGTTGCCAATTTTTAACCTAGGTAAAATGTAATATATTTTCATTGTACTATTTCGAAATTTACAAAGAATGTATTGCTTTTTATCATTAATTTGCCTATAGCTATGATATTTATGTGAATTTTAATTCATAAATTAGGGTACCGCAAAAATTCGATTAGTTGTTTATAGTTTTCCTAAAAACTAATGGATTTTTACTTTTTGAACAGGAAAAACTAAAGGAATTTCGAATAATCAAGGTTTTGGAATCAGGAAGTTTCGTGTATTTACTGATAATTGAATTTAATTGTATTATTAAGTGTGCGAAAATCTATTCCTTCTTAAAAGTAACACGTGTTTTGTGTTTCAATTTGTACATCCGTCTTCAGTTCAGCTGTTGTTGCCATTAGATGACGTAGTTGAATGTATCGTTTGTACGAACATCTCATGCACCGTTTACC
Organism: Magicicada septendecula; assembly: GCA_034769895.1. NCBI lineage: Eukaryota > Metazoa > Arthropoda > Insecta > Hemiptera > Cicadidae > Magicicada > Magicicada septendecula. The sequence goes on along the minus strand of CM068368.1, from coordinate 79,364,472 downwards.
GTTTATCATGTACCGTTTGCAAACATCATGTGCCTGTTATTTATATGACCCTTAAAGATAAGAGTGGATGACATAAATTTATTATTAATTATGTCCTAACGGATACCCGACAATGTTAAAATTTTTTTTAAAGTAACGCTCGACTACCGAATTTATAAAAATGTGTAAGCGTATACTACTATGGTAAAATCACATTAAAATCAACTGTATTCAAATAAGTATTTTAATATAATAATATAGTTTTTAATGTAACCAAATATATTTTATATTTAGGCTAATTCATGATATTTAATTTGATCATTTTATGTTAGCTGTTTCGACATCATAGTTTTGAAAGACAGTTTATTCTATTGTACAAACTACCCGCGCGCAAAATTCTGTCCTGAAAATGGTGAATGAAGGACCTTTAAGGTTCTCTGTTTAATATTCTCTCATTGTAAACGTTTTTGTATTCATGGTTTCTGTTTACGGAATTTCAAACTGTCTTATAGTTATTAGTTTCTTCATGTGTTCTTGGGCTTCTAGTTTTTAAGTAAGCTTTCTGTTTTCCCCAGGCAGTACTTTGACTTACTTGCAGATTGTCTGCCTAATGCTACTTTTTTATTTACTGTTGAATTTAATTTTATTAGCTTATCTGAAGACGATTACAGGTTGTTAGTGGTAAAAATGGTGTGGTTTTTTACACTTTTAAAAATATGGTAAATTTGTGCGATATAAGTAATAACGTTTTTGATTGAATGAACGTCGATAAACTGGTAGATTAGCACATGCTAACGCACCAGAACAGGTAGTTACTATCGCTACTCAGATTTAAGAGTACAGACGCCATGTAATCTGTATGTCGAGACGCGCGCGCGCACATTGACCCGGGAGGGAAATGGCTAACAACTTGCTATTTGTTAATCTTCGGCAGTTAGTTTCTCGCAGAGGAAATACAGTAGTTAAAGAAATTGACAAAGCTTCGGCTGTTTACAGAGCGAGATTTATTTGTGCTAGCGTGGTGCGGGGGAGTGTTTAAGTTCAGAAGTGAAAACAAGTCTGACGGCGAAGTTGCCCATAGGTGAACAAAGCAATTGTTTGAACACGTAGGCTATAAGCTGATGTAACCGTGCACGCATGCTAGGTGTGGCGGTAGTCGACGGCAATGATGACATCTCCTCCTTGTAACGTCAGCCTGCTTACGGTGATCTTTACGCTGATCAAAATCCTTCAGTTTCGTTCTACTAGAATGGAATTTTGAAATATTTTAGAGAGAGTGCCAGTTTTTTCTTAACCTTCTGCGTAATTAATAGTTAATAATTAATGTCTGTAGTGTTTTGACAGCCGAACAGGCTTCCACGTTTACATTCACGCGGGTACTCGTTTGTGTCGTAACAGACGTCAATAATCGCTCCACCAAATGTCACGCACCGTTCTGTTGTTATCTATTTACGGGCTACAGAATACAGACCTTCTTCTGCACTATGATCTTTAGGAATACGCAGTGTTGCGTAAAACCTGTGATTTTGGGTAGAAAACAAAAATTAAAAATGTGTCTGACATATATTGGTAGGTTTAAATGACGTTCTCTACGGCATTACTTCAAGCCTACTCACGATGACGTGGTTTATTCTAAAGCATTATCTATTCTGTATAACCTATATAAGAAATTATCGATCTGGTTACTTTGGCGAATTCACATTCGCTTAATGCGTGCATTTATAGATTCAAAGTAAAGAGACATTGCTAGGCAGAAATACACGTTAACCATCGCGTTTTTAAAAAACAGACAACATCAACATCATTTTCGGCAAGTATTAAGGGGACCATGTACCCGTCTATCTTCGCCATGTTAAATTGATCATTTTTATGTACCTTTTTCTAAAAACTTGTTAATTTTTTTGCAAGAAGTTGAAATTTGATCAGCATATTCTAGGAAGGCAGTTTAAACATCTCAACTAAAAAAATACTATTTATTAGGTTATATTAAAATTTTTTGTTAATTTTCGAATTATTTCTATTTTCGTAATGAGTTATTAATATTTTATAATTTTTGGGTTACTCTTTTCCAATGTTTTTGAGTTCAGTCGATACACTGTAATTAGTTCTATAACATAAAGAAAGAATTGTGTTTTTATCTTTTATAGAAGCTAAGAAAAGTTGACACGAAGTTTTTGAGAAAACTTACTTTATTGTTAGTATCTCCATAGCTACACAACAAAGCACCATGAAAACAGTCCTGCTCCATATTGTGGGTTTCCATCATTTTCTTCTAAGTTTTTCTTTTTTTTCTTGCCTAACTTTGCTCTGTTAGTTTCTTCTCGGCCTCTTGTGTTCTCCTCTCATCAATTTGTCTCATTTGTGCCCGACAACACTCACTCATTTTAATCATCCCCAGTTTCTACATCACAGTACATTTGCTATGAGCTCTACTGTTGAATGCTAGCACTGCATCATACACCCCCACTTTTGCTGTATCTATCCCAATATAAATGGTCTTTGGTAATCTTTTCCAGATTAGGGTATTGAATGATTCATTAGGGTTGTGTGTTTTGCTGAAAAGGTTTGGTTAGGTTAGCACTAAAAAAAAAACTAAATTACAAAAGGATCAGCTGATGACAGAGTAACCAACTTGATCTGTAACACAAAATTTACCGAATGTATTTGAAAAAAAAAAAACAGATATAAGCTATACTTTTCCATGCCTCAACGCCACATCAGAAAATGCAAGCGCTCAACGCGAAATTGAGTATTTTTAATTATTTTTTATGATAACTTTTAAACATTAGAAGTAAACAAATTATATATAATTCTTTTCAGAATTAAATGTAGTTTCTATAAAAAACGGAACAAGACAAAATCATCTCTTAGTCCAAGTAACATAAGATTATTCTTTTCGGATTTTGTTCACAGTACGTATGGATCTCCCATTAGTGTAGCAGTTTCACGTTCATTATGAAAGGAGGGGGTGGATAGTTCAGACTTGTCCAAATACAGGGTTATAAACAGTACCTACATTGTATGTTTCAGAAACGATATCTAATTATTGTACTGTTGAATCAGGCCGTCCCCTACTAGAATAAAATATTTTGTCTGTAAAATAACTAGTAAAATTTATTTTAAGATATTCACCGCATATTAGATATGCGCTTTACAATACTCTTAGTAATACTTCAAACACTTCTTTGATGTAATGCGTAGTTAATTCTTTTGTACTCAAAAGTGCTAGTGACTGTTAAATACCGCATCCGTATTTGAAATAAAATTGTTTCCAACTGTAAAAAGTGTTTATAAAATAATTATAAAAACAAAATAATTACTAACCGTATTTTTTAGAAATAAGGTACAAAATTAAAGCTCTACAAAGTCCCTGTACTGTCTTACGAGTGTAAGTTAGGAACAACCAAGAAATAAGGGAATGAAATACAGGCCTCAGAAATGACGTTCTTAAGAGGAGTTAAAAGGTGTTCTAAACTTGATCGTATAAGGAATGAGTCCATAAGAGAAGAGTTACAAATTATTACCTTGAATTAAAATTCAAACAACGGTGGAAAGAACACTTAGAAAGAATGTCAGATCCCAGACGGGCCAAACAAGTCTGGAAATACAAATCTGTACGTCGGTAGACCCAGGTAGAGGTGGTTGGAGGATTTTTGAAGGCGGAACAGGCAGCACCTTGCCTATGCCGTGTCGTGAAGATGGTGGTGATGATGACGATGAAAATGATTACATATGGTATGAAAAGTATACCTAGTCGATCTGTTCGCGGGACTAATTATTTATAAAATGCAAGTTTAATGACAAAGACTTCAAGTGAGTTGAGCAAGTTTTCTACGTGCAAACATTTAAGGTTTATTAGCAGCAAAAAAATAACAAATGCATACTGATAACAACAATGACACAATTTCTAGTGTTACCAAAACGGCAGTATCCAAACTTCGTGGCTGATTATGTGATAACCAAATTTGTTGTCCTCGTGACGCAGGAGAGTGTACAGTACGGTATGTATCGAACAGACTGGCTGGCGACGCGGACATGGGACCGGTATTGTCATCTCGCTGTATGCTCCGGTGAAAGGATCGATCACAACGCAGGCGGCGAAAGGGCAGAGGTAATGGGTTACAAAAGGCCATTCAATATAGACACGCTCGTCCCTGTAGATGCACTGCAGTACTAACCGGACGCATCGTTTCATTTATTGAATGTCGGATTGTAATATGTTACAATCTGTTGAACGAACGGTTGTAATATTTTCATGTGTTTACCATCAAAATTATTAAATAACGGGATATTACTCCGTGGTCGGTTGCTGTAAATTCTCGACATCGCCGCCAACATTTCGTATCGTGGGGCGTTCTTCAGGCCGCAAAAAGTGACAGTTGTTACGAAAAAAGTTACGGCAGACCTTAGACCGAACGATACTCGACACTTTTTTCGGGTAAAAGCAACCGAAAAAAGTTTAGTTGGTTGCTTTTATCCGAAAAAGGTGTCGGGTATCGTTCGGTCTAAGGTCTGCCGTAACTGTTTTAGTAACACTCTGTCGCTTTTTGCGGCCTGAAGAACGCCCCACGATACGAAATGTTGGCGGCGATGTCGAGAATTTACAGCAACCGACCACTGTCTGACAGCTCGTTATTTAATAATTTTGATGATATTATCACCGGGCGTGCGAGCTTAAGACGAACATTTTCATGTCTTCCCTTCCTAGGTTGGCTGTCTTTTCAATATTGACTTCTTAACTTATTTTCAAAGATTTTTAGTAATCATAATACTGTCGCAGAGGTACACAAAGATCTTGGTATCACAGTTGATAATGCAGCACATAAGAGAAAGTGAAGAAATTATTTTTCCATTTGGATCAAACGAATTTATAATATTATGGCATTTGGATAAGATATGTAGATGATGGGCTACATGTATCAAGTAACAAAAACACAAATGCAGATAACATATTAAAACAACTCAATAACATACATCCAAAAATACAATTCACAGAAGAAAAAGGAAAACATAACAAAATCAACTATTTAGACATAACCATCACAAGATACAATAACCACCTACAATATGCAGTATACAGAAAACCAACTTCCACTAACATAATTATACCTAACCATTCTGACCACCCACCACAACAGAAAATGGGAGCATTCTATTCACTATTTTACAGAATGTATAAAATACCCCTAAACAAACAAGAAACAGACAAAGAGAGAAATATAATTTACCAATTTGGTTATGAAAATGGATATAATAAAAATACTGTAAACAAAATAGAAAAAAAAATCAAATATAAAATAAAAACTGAACAATTAAGAGTTAATAAAAATGAACAAAACGAAAATAATAACAACAATAAAAAATGGGCCACATTCACATACATAAATAATAAAATGACAAAGCTAACAAAACTGTTTAAAAACACAGACATGAAAATAGCATACAAAACTAATAAAAATTATCTACAAAAACTAAATAACCCACACAACAAAGATAATACAACAACCAATGGTATATACAAAATTGAATGCCAATATTGCAATAAATGTTACATAGGACAAACAAAAAAAAAACTGAAAAATCGTTATTTTGAACACATAAACGCATAAAAAAAAACAGAAATATACAAATCTAATTTAGCCACACATGCAATAAACACTGGACATGAATTCCCAGACATAAGCAACATGACACTAATAAAACACATACCATACAAAGGCACCATAATGAACATTTGGGAAAAGTTACAAATATACAGACATAAATCACAAAACAAACTAATACCTGAACAAATACAAATCAATACAAAACATGACACAATATTCAAAGCACATCCAAAATACACAAAATACTAATACATACACCACAATCACACACAATAATACCACTTTAAAATACCAGAGACCAACAAGAAACCAAAATAGCGTCCAGCCAACACACAAATACTTCACCAGACGCAAGATCACGAAGGCTGAGGACGAGAACACAGGGGTTCTCGAAACATGTTCCTAATAAGGAAAACAAAATATCTTGAGGTAATTTCAGTATAAATATTAATATGTATATATATTCAAACACCTTTTGCTACAGTCTATTTCTTGATGCACAAATAATATATTTAAAATTTATAATTACTTTACCTGAAGATGTTTTCCCCTTATTTGGGACATGTTTTGGGAGGATGGGAACAATATGTTTACCAAATAAGGGGAAAAAACATCTTCAGTTAAAGTAATCACACACACACACACACACACACACACACACACACACACACACACACACACACACACACACACACACACACACACACACACACACACACACACACACACACACACACACACACACACACACACACACACACACACACACACACACACACACACACACACACACACACACACACACACACACACACACACACACACACACACACACACACACACACACACACCACACACACACACACACACACACACACACACACACACACACATATTGCAATAGAACATTGCAGTAAAGCAAATTGTAGCTAGGACTACATGCTGTTATAGCAGATTTATGACGTTGTAGACAAGATAAAAATTGATTTTTGTTTGAGTATGTAAATTAGATGTAAGTATTGAAATACGAATTGGGTAAAAGACTGTTATGTATCAAAATGCCCATAAATGTATTTGTGATCATGTCATGTGCGAGTTAAATGTGCGAGTGCGCGTGTCATTCGTATTTTATGAATAACTCCATTATAAATGAACGTACCGAACGGAGATTTGGGCAGCGCAAGCATCTTAAATAGCGCTATATTTTCTGGGTGTCAGAGACTTGTTACGTACTATAATAATAGAGATTTGGTTAGTAAAAAAGCAACTTATATAAATTCCTTATCTGTTAGAAGTCAGAAAATTCGTAGATAAAATCTATACCTGCTTCTGCAGAAATCTGCAAATCTTTTCAAGAAGTCGTCTATCAGTTTTATCCATCAATCACGTGATAGCTGTTTCGACCAATCAGCGGCCCAATTTGCATTAAGATTGGGTCTCCGCCGACGAATATCGAATCAGTTCCATCCTGCAGCTCGAATATTACGGACGTGTTCTCTGTGCGAGTTTTTCGTACAGAAACGTGCTTATGTAAGAGTGATCGAGGACAATTTAGCGACGAGTTACCCGTTAGCAAATACCTTAACCGGGTACGAACTCACTATTAGTTAAAAAAAATAAACTATTTAAAATTTTAATCAGTGCTAGTCTCGCGTGAGTGAAGATTTCCGCATAGGAAAGGTTTATCCATCCGGGATACTCCTGTGTTATCGCGAGGACACCTCAAGACGGAGGAAGGTGCACGCTTAAAGCACCAAAAATAAATAATATTAAATTACAGCCCAATTTCTGTACCCTGAGATAAGAGTAGACTGGTTATCGATGTATCGGCGTGCGTGCGTACTTGAGGAGTGTCAGCGGAGCGGCTGTGTGCAGAAAGGTGGAGACGAGAGAGGAGCAGATTGCGGCGAATCACAGTACCAGCAGTGAGACGAATCAACATACTTGGAAACAACATTCAAGTAACAAGTTGACATTTTGTTTAAAGAGATCAGTCTGATATGCAGAGACAAATATAAAAAAAAAAAATATTTCTGTGAATTACAAACCATTCAAAATTTTGTTTTAAAATGTAAAACCTTGCTCCAGATAACTGGCTCTATTGTTCAATTATTACTATGCCTAATATATGTTTTGTCGCAAAGTAAATGGCGCTCGCAACGATGGGGCAGTAAAAGTGCAAGAAATATATTAAATATAACCTGTTACATAGTATTAAATTGCATTAGCCAACGTTTTGGCACGACAAAATAGTATCTTATAAAAAATTTTGTAGTATTTTGATATATTAAAATTGTCTTCAGAGTGTGTATCATTGAAATATTGCATATGCTCAGAAAGACTAAAGCTTAGGTTAGAATCGTAAATTAGTATTGGAACATTATCTGGAGTGTATTGTCTTCTTTGTGCATGTATAGGATAAGGCTTTATGTAGACATTGTGTTATATGATTTCTGACTGTTTACTGTGCGTTGCGATTAAAATTTAGATTAGGGACATTAAACGTAGACGTAAGGAATATTTGTGGCGTACGTAAATTAGGTCATTAAGATAAACTTTGTTTGTTGTGTTTTGTTATCGTGTTCAAAATGGCGGAAGGTCTATCAGCTGAGTTACAAACTACACTAAATGCAATCTTAGCTAATATTCAATCTGTACGAGATGATAATAAGCAGTTACGTGATGAAAGCAATAAAAATAATAAAGCATTACAAGACGACAATAAACAGCTACGTGAAAATTTAAAATCCGTGCATGAAGATAATAAAATATTAAACGAAAACTTGAAGTCTGTAAGAGACGAAGCTAAAAATCAAAATAAAAAAATCTTCGCGGCCATTCACGAGCAAGCTAAACAGAATAAAATCATAGTTGAAGCGGCTGAAAGCAAAATCACGGAAAAAGTTGAATCTATCCGCGTGGAGTTTGAGTCCGCAATAGAATTAAACAACACACGCGTAACAGAATGTGAGACGCGTATGATTGCGGTAGAGGAATGTATGAGAGAACAGACGGCCGCAGTAAATGAATCCATAAACACACATGAAAACAAATTAGAGGTGATAGAACAGAAAATAAAACAAATACAACAGACTACTCCAATCGCAAACCAGGTCACTTACGTATACAAAACACAGGACGACATTAACACGTACATGAAATTTTATGGCCCCGAGCATGAAAATCCCATACAGTTCCTTAAGCAATGCCAGCGTAATATGGAGCACGTCGCTGACAACCTTAGCGATGTTGACAAAATAAACTGGGTGGTACGTCAGTTAAAGGGCACAGCGGCTGAATGGTTTTCGATCGTCCAAGATAAAATTGTGGTATATGAAGATTTGGTTAACCACTTTAAAACAAGGTATTGGAACGACGAAATCCAGCGGAAAGTACGCGTACAGCTGGAGTTTAGTAAGTATACTCCAGGTAAGGGAAGTAAGGAGAAATACTTGAGCCAGCTTGTAGCCAAGGCGAAACACCTGGAGCCGGTAATATCAGAAGCTGAAATTGTCAGCAAGCTAGCACATCATTTCAACAGGGGAATACAAGTGGCTGTAATTACACAAGGAATCAAAACATTAGAAGACCTGCTGTTGTTAATAACAAAATGGAAGAATGTAGACGGGAATCCCGAAACATACAATACACACACAAAGGTAAACATCAATAATACACCAAAACAAAATGAATATAGAAATAAGCAATGGAAAAAGCCGGATCGCGAACAAAATTCACCCAAATTAAGTAGTTATAAAGTCGTGACTATAACCAAAGATAACACAGATAATGAAAACTGTCCAAAAACGCATAAAGTTACACGGTGTGAGACCGTGCAAAACAGATAAAAAAAAAAAAAAAAAAAAAAAAAAAATAATAATAATAATAATAATAATAAACAAAGTACCAGTCAGAATCAGAAATTCAATGAAGACATAGAAAATAATAACATGAGTAGAACCTACTGTGTATACCCTAATGATGTACGAAATGAACTTATAAGTGATAGTAATGACGATGTAACTAATATGCCTAGGGATAGTGATAAGTTAGATAGTAGATGTAATGTATTAAAAGCTAGGATAAATAACTGTAAGGGAAATGTTTTAATCTGGTGCTCAGATTTCATTGATCAGTGAAAATTTTATCAGTAAGAACATAGTAGAGTTTAAGAAAGTACCAATATTACCGATTAATAATACAACTATTAAGACAGCCACAAACGAAGTTCAAAAAGTAAATGAGCAAGCGTACATAACCATTTCATCGCAAGATATGGAGCTTGAAACACCATTATTAGTTGTTAAGGATTAAATTTACGATGTCATTATAGGAACAGACACTTTAAAAAATAAATGCCACCATTGATTTTAGTAAAAATGAATTAGTATGTACGGTTAATAATAATCAATATAAGATAGTATTAGGAAATAATAACGTGGATAAGCAATCTGAGCGAGGTACATTCGCATAACCAAGCCGGTGGCTAAGGTGGTTGTAAACAATAACAAAGAAATGCGTAATCTAAACAGTATCACAAAAAAATATTTTGCCTGCGCTCCAAATGCAGAAAACCTATTTACCAAATGCCAAGGTGTCCAATATATGTCTCGGTTGGATTTAAAAAGTGGTTTTTGGCAAATCCCATTAGCTCAAGATAGCAGAAAGTTCACGGCATTTTTATATAGAAACAAATGCTACCAGTTCAAGGTAGTGCCCTTTGGTCTGGTAACCAGCCTCGCTGCAATGGTGAAATGCCTGGAATTAGCGTTGGGTCCTGAGGTGGAAGACTTTGTGACTGTTTTCGTCGACGACATATTAGTCATATCTAAATCGTTTGATGAGCATTTGAAGCATCTGGATATTGTTTTCAGTAAACTCCGTCAGGCCAACTTGGTACTTAACTATGAGAAATGCGAATTCGGTAAGTCCGAAATAAAATTTTTAGGGCATATTATATCGGCGCAGGGTGTAAGTACGAACCCTGAAAAGATAGAATCCATCAGGGGATTTCCTACACCTAAAAAAATGAAGGATATTAGAGCGTCCCTAAGACTTACTGGGTATTACCGTCGGTTCGCACCTGCGTATGCGAAGACCATAGGACCAATGTTGGAACTACTTCGAAAAAACACCAAATGGCGATGGGAGGCAAGACATGAAGAGGCATTTAATGCGGTGAAGGCCTTATTTAAAGAGAATCTACACGTGTTTCACCTAGAGAAGGAAGGAACATATGTTCTAAACTGTGATGCTTCGGATTATGCCGTTGGTGGAATTTTATATCAAAGAAATAAGAATGGTGAACTTAAAGTCATCGCCCATGTAAATCGGTCGTTAAAAGGCGCTGAGCGAAACTATTTTACTGCTGAAAAAGAAATTTCAGCTATAGCATATTGTGTTAATAAGTTTAGGTATTATTTAGTAGGTAAGCATTTTGAAATTTTATCGGATAACCAAGCTTTGTCATTCTTATTAAAGTGTAAACTTGCAAATGTCCGAATGTCACGATGGATAATGGCTATGCAGGAATATGATTTTAGCATTAAGTACTGCAAAGCTAGCGACAACAAGTTGGCGGATACTTTGAGTCGTTATCCACCTGTGCATCAGGAAACTCATTCGGCAAATAAGAATGAAATACAAATCTTGGCGATAAAGTATGCTTTACCAAAGGAAATTAAAACTTATTTAAGGAACGTAAATGTTGAACAACAACGTGACGACAAAATTAGAAAAATAATAAATGGCATACAGATTACAGAAAGTCCAAAGTTCCAGATTGTTAACAACATTTTGTACAAGCTGATTGACGGACAATGGAAAATTATGGTTCCCGACCATATCATAGAGGACCTAACATGGGCATGCCATGAAAGTCTGGCTCATGCTGGTGCTTACAAATGCTACCTCACACTGCGGGAAGATTTTATATGGACGAACATGGCCAGAAAAGTTAAATCAGTACTTCGTACCTGCCACACCTGCCAGACAGCCAAACATCCTAACCAACACATACGTGGAGATGGGAAACATCGTTATGCATGGAAAAAATGAGTTACTATGCATTGATTTCCTTGGACCATTACCACGTGCGGCGAGGGGGATGAGAAATCTGGTGGTGTGTACGGATGCCTTCACTAAGAATGTTAGTCTTTATGCGGTGGGTAGACCCACAACAGATGCGGTACTGAGGATAATTTTGGAAAAGTACACCCCAAAATATGGTCATATAAAGAAGATCCTGTCTGATCAGGGTACGCAATTCCACAATAAAAAATGGAAAGCCGAATTAGAGAAGAGGGGCATTCAAGCAGTCCTAACAGCCATTCGTAGACCCCAAGGGAATCTCGCTGAGAGGGTAAATAGAGAACTTGGTCGTTTACTCAGGACTTATTGTAATAATAACCAAAGCAAGTGGCCAGAGTATCTGGAGTTTTTCGAGAACGCCATAAATGGGTGTTACAATACCACGACTGGATATACGCCATCAGAACTGCAGTCAGATGTCCAACCAAAACGTGTCTGGGGTGATTATATAAAAAGGGTAGCCACTCAAAATTTGCCGACGCCAAGCGAAGTTAAGCGTTTGGATGCAAAGGAGAGGATAAGGAAATTTGCCGAACAGCGGTCAGAAAAATTTAATGCTGATCATAAGCTGCAATCGTTTAGAGTAGGCGAGTTAATTTTACTAATAGCTTTAAATGTAAGTAGCAGTATTGATAATACCACAGCTAAGTTCAATAGACTTTACAATGGTCCATTTATGTTAACTGAACAGGTGGGAAAACAAACCTACATTGTTACAAATCAAAATACTAACAAGAGTATTGGCAAATTCCATGCGTCGTCATTACGCAAGTACTATGTCAAAAATTAACGTTCACGTATATCTGGGTATACTAAAGAATGAGTGTCATAAGGTAATTGTTAAAGTAAGTAAATTGTGTAAATTCATGTTTGTTTGAACCATGGGGGTAAATATGTTGAGAAGTGTGCGACTGGACAGTAGGTATTATGACGTCATGAACTGTTCATACTAGCTTATCTCTCTACCCCTTGATAACTGATTATCAACCTCGTGCTTATGTTTATTTATATTGGATCTTACAGATGTCAAAATTTTATTGGAAGAAAATATTTTAGATTAACAAGGAGTATTTTTTTATTTATTTTGAGTTTGATTATATGTTTAAAAAAGATAGGAAATGGTATTATTTTATGGTTAAAAAAAAAAATTGTGTTTGTGTAAACAAATTTTTTTTTATCCGAGGAGGAGATATTCCTGCAATAGAACATTGCAGTAAAGGAAATTGTAGCTACGACTACATGCTGTTATAGCAGGTTTATGACGTTGTAGACAAGATAAAAATTGATTTTTGTTTGAGTATGTAAATTAGATGTAAGTATTGAAATACGAATTGGGTAAAAGACTGTTATGTATCAAAATGCCCATAAATGTATTTGTGATCATGTCATGTGCGAGTTAAATGTGCGAGTGCGCGAGTGCGCGTGTCATTCGTATTTTATGAATAACTCCATTATAAATGAACGTACCGAACGGAGATTTGGGCAGCGCAAGCATCTTAAATAGCGCTATATTTTCTGGGTGTCAGAGATTTGTTACGTAGTATATTAATAGGGATTTGGTTAGTAAAAAAGCAACTTATATAAATTCCTTATCTGTTAGAAGTCAGAAAATTCGTAGATAAAATCTATACCTGCTTCTGCAGAAATCTGCAAATCTTTTCAAGAAGTCGTCTATCAGTTTTATCCATCAATCACGTGATAGCTGTTTCGACCAATCAGCGGCCCAATTTGCATTAAGATTGGGTCTCCGCCGACGAATATCGAATCAGTTCCATCCTGCAGCTCGAATATTACGGACGTGCTCTCTGTGCGAGTTTTCGTACAGAAACGTGCTTATGTAAGAGTGATCGAGGACAATTTAGCGACGAGTTACCCGTTAGCAAATACCTTGACAGGGTATGAACTCACTATTAGTTAAAAAAAATAAACTATTTAAAATTTTAATCAGTGCTAGTCTCGCGTGAGTGAAGATTTCCGCATAGGAAAGGTTTATCCATCCGGGATACTCCTGTGTTATCGCGAGGACACCTCAAGACGCGGGAAGGTGCACGCTTAAAGCACCAAAAATAAATAATATTAAATTACAGCCCAATTTCTGTACCCTGAGATAAGAGTAGACTGGTTATCGGTATATCGGCGTGCGTGCGTACTTGAGAAGTGTCAGCGGAGCGGCTGTGTGCAGAAAGGTGGAGACGAGAGAGGAGCAGATTGCGGAGAATCATAGGACCAGCAGTGAGACGAATCAACATACTTGGAAACAACATTCAAGTAACAAGTTGACATTTTGTTTAAAGAGCTCAGTCTGATATGCAGAGACAAATATAAAAAGAAAAAAAATATTTTTGTGAATTACAAACCATTCAAAATTTTGTTTTAAAATGTAAAACCTTGCTCCAGATAACTGGCTCTATTGTTCAATTATTACTGTGTCTAATATATGTTTTGTCGCAATATGTATATATATATATATATATATATATATATATATTGTAATATAACTGTGAAATTACAAATTATAATTAAATTTATAAAGTGTTGCTTGTTCTGGTATTCTGCGGTAATCGAGCCCCACAAGTTGGGTTCGCCAAATTTGTAACATTACGGTGATTGAGTGGGTATAATAAAATAAATATTAAATATAAAAATAAATAAAAGGTTGCTGTATGTAGATTGTGCTCACCTATAAGCCCCACTGGTTGGGCTAGCTGATTTTGTAATAAAACGATATTACAAAATATAGCTTAATTTATAATATGTGTAGTACGTAGCTAATATCTTCTTGTTTTCTAATCTCTCACTGTTGATCTTCGCTTTGTATTACAACCATACTATAATCGTAACTGTAATGGTGTTCTGGTATAGTATTACCCAGAATAATTTTTATGGTGCGTATGTGTAGTAGTGACGTTCCGCTCTGGGAAACGTCGATTTGGTAATGTTCCTGGATTATGTGGTTATCAAATATTCTAGGTGTCTGTTGCTGTTGCAGCAATTTAAAATGTGATATAAATTTAAAATTTATATTTATAATAAAAAATAAATTCTGGAAAAATGTTTTCAATGTTTATATTCTTCAAATTTAGAAATAAATTGAGGTTGTTGATTGTAATTATAAGTATGATGGTATAGTGTGTATTCTAGTAATAATCTTCCCTTTTGTAAATCTGTTAAAAAGACAATCCAGTTAACTTCAAATTAGGCGCAAACGGCTCTCTTCTTCTTACTCTTGAAAGGTTGTAGTTCGCATATACCGCCTTTAAAGGTTATTCAGTTTTCTTGAAGAATTAACTATTATGTCCTTTTATAAGAGGAATGAACTTCAAATTACTAGATAACAATCGTTTATTAAACAGAATAATAAATTTTGGTTGATAAAAATATTGATGTTACAATGCCGTATCGACTCGTTCAGGGCCGGTCGATATATGAATTTTACATTGGTATTATAAAAATAGTAGGTTCTTTGAACGGTTAATTATATAAAAAGCCAGAGAAGGTCAGGGACATGAAAGTATAACACTTACAATTCAAAAAAAAAAATCTTAAATTTAAACAATATACTGGTAATTATTAATAATAAAAGTTTATATATAATTTTGTTCAAACCAGAAAGCAGCCTAGTCGTCTCTAATTGAGGTGACGGAATGGGATCAGAATGGCCGCCTGACGCATGCGCGTTGAAAGCTTCTAATGTAAACAACGTACTTGTTGAGATAATATGTCCCTTCTTTGGTTAAATGTTCTTCACTACGGTATATGATCTTCTGGGGTATAGTTTATTGTCACTGTTGTTAGATGGAAACGTTCACTTGGTGTAAAAATGTTGTTAAATAAGTATATCAACTGGTGTTTATGTGTCAGTTAACCTCGAATTTTCACTTGGTGTTTGATGCGATTTCAGTGTTATTTCAATGTAATTGGTTATATGTGATTTCGTTTATAGGTGTTATGTAGTTCGTGGGCCAACTTCACCACTTCACTTTCATTAAAATAGTTAAAAATTTAATTTACATAAAATGATTCAGAACTCCGTTGTAGCATAACGTCCATTAAAGGTTGGTTCAAACAAATATTCACGAGAAGTGCTCTCTTCGAGGTATAATAATGAACTGTCTGTATTTCCATCATCTCATGAAAATCTTAGCCTATATAATATAGTTCAGACATTGTTAAAAATTGCCATAACTTCCGACACGTTTTAAAAAGTACACTATGTTCATAAAATAAATTCGTTATTAGTTAACTGTTTGCAATATAAAATACATATTCGTTTTCACTATTCTATTCTACTTATTTTGATAGTAATTAATTTAGTATTACGAAGTTTTATCTGAAATTATATTTCTTATAATTTTTTGGGAGGTAGGCCTAAAATTATACTTCCCTGTCTTCTATGTAAATAATAGCCATTTTAACTAATATAATTATTATTCTATGAAATCTGAAATTTGTATAATTATCAATTCTCACTTATTTTATTGCAATTTAGTATACTAATGATGGTTTTTTAATATAATTCAGTTGTATATGATTCCCCTTCTGATAAAGTTAGTGAACCTATTTCAGTTTCAAATGGTATTTCATTAGACAATCAAATAATTTTACTCATATAATGACCATATCTTTAGAAAGCCTTATTTACATAGTATTTAATATGTTGGGTGTATCTTGCCTAAATATTGTCAGTTTGCCTGGTTTATAAGATTAGGTTTATTAATTATTCTGCATTTTAACTTTATTATATTGCCTAGATTTGAATTGTGGCTATTTGCAGAATGTTTTACTAATGTAATTATTTTATTTCCTTCTCTGACTTCTGACTCTGATATATTTGATTACAAATTAGTTCTCTGATCTGGCATAACAGTAATTATAGATTATACAATTAAAATATAACACCCAGATATATAAAACTGGTGTTCTTAATAACATTGTTTTGGTATATCACCAAATAACATAATAAAAAGTATTTCTACAACATTGGAATGATATCTAATTTTAGATAATGCATTCCTAAATTAACATGAACAATAAAATAACAATTATAATACTAATATTTCTTATGACTAACCCTTATTTATCTAAATGTTATATGTAATAGGAACCTAACATCCTGGTTCCATATATAATTGTTAACACCTTCTATAAACTTCTTCATAAACAGTTTGTTCTGTAGTTCCCCATTTATAAAATTTATACCCCCTCTTAAAGTATACCCCTAGCTACCTAAGTTATATTCCATTCTATGGAATGTTCATATCGCTTTAGTAGCTTTTATTTAGTAATATTACTACTTCATTATCAAAGTAGGCACTGTTCACAAAACTTAAAGTTTGTTACTTTGTACTGCTACTCATGCACCTTTCTTAAAGTTTATTAGTTATAATTTGATCACTTACACTTTTCCATGGTGAATTATTACTATATTTACTAGTCTTTTTCTAGCTTTTAATATGAAATATTCAACCATGGGGGAACTGTGAAGATTTGTTTATGCACATTACACAATAACTTTTTGAATGCACTAATATTTACTACAGCTAACACTTTTAGTTTTTTGTCAGTTTTACAGTGATATGGTTTTTTAATGTGTTATACTTTCTTTTTTGGGCATTCATTGATTTTGGGGTTTTTTGGGGGTTCTTTCCCTATGGGGTTTTTGTTTTATATGGGTCGTCTTAATTATTCTTCTTTCTACTTGAGTTTGGTTATTCTTCCTTCTTCTGTAGTTTTGGATTATCCTTCCTTCTTCCTTCTTCTGTAGTTCTTATTTTTATTATTCTTCTTTCTTCTTTGAGTTTGGTTCTTCTTTATTCTTCCTTCTTCAGTAGTAGTAGTTTTAATTAGTCTTCCTTCTTCTTTCTTCAGTAGATTTAGTTTGTTCTTCTTTCTTCAGTAATAGTAGTTTTAATTAGTCTTCCTTCTTCTTTCTTCAGTAGATTTAGTTTGTTCTTCTTTCTTCAGTAATAGTAGTTTTAATTAGTCTTCCTTCTTCTTTCTTCAGTAGATTTAGTTTGTTCTTCTTTCTTCAGTAATAGTAGTTTTAATTATTCTTCTTTCTTCTGTCTTCTGTATCTTTGATTGTTCTTCTTTCTTCGTTCTTCAGTGATAGTAGTTCTAACTAGTTCTTCTTTCTTCATTAGATTTAGTTTGTTCTTCTTTCTTCAGTAATAGTAGTTTTAATTATTCTTCTTTCTTCTGTCTTCTGTATCTTTGATTGTTCTTCTTTCTTCATTCTTCAGTAATAGTAGTTTTAATTATTCTTCTTTCTTCTGTCTTCTGTATCTTTAATTGTTCTTCTTTCTTCGTTCTTCAGTGATAGTAGTTCTAACTAGTTCTTCTTTCTTCATTAGATTTAGTTTGTTCTTCTTTCTTCTTTGAGTTTTAATTGTTCTTCCTTCTTCTTTAGCTTTGATTGTTCTTCCTTCTTCATTCTTCAGTAGCTTTGATTGTACTTCTTTCTTCCTTCTTCAGTAGTAGTAGTTTTAATTAGTTCTTCTTTCTTCAGTAATAGTAGTTTTAATTATTCTTCTTTCTTCTGTCTTCTGTATCTTTGATTGTTCTTCTTTCTTCATTCTTCAGTAATAGTAGTTTTAATTATTCTTCTTTCTTCTTTAGTTCTAATTATTCTTCTTTCTTCTGTCTTCGGTAGTAGTAGTTTTAATTATTCTTCCTTCTTCTGTCTTCTGTATCTTTGATTGTTCTTCTTTCTTCAGTAATAGTAGTTTTAATTATTCTTCTTTCTTCTTTGAGTTTTAATTGTTCTTCCTTCTTCTTTAGCTTTGATTGTTCTTCCTTCTTCTGTCTTCAGTAGCTTTGATTGTTCTTCTTTCTTCATTCTTCAGTAATAGTAGTTTTAATTATTCTTCCTTCTTCTTTAGTTCTAATTATTCTTCTTTCTTCTGTCTTCGGTAGTAGTAGTTTTAATTATTCTTCCTTCTTCTGTCTTCTGTATCTTTGATTGTTCTTCTTTCTTCATTCTTCAGTAATAGTAGTTTTAATTAGTTCTTCTTTCTTCATTCTTCAGTAATAGTAGTTTTAATTATTCTTCTGTCTTCTGTATCTTTGATTGTTCTTCTTTCTTCAGTAATAGTAGTTTTAATTATTCTTCTTTCTTCTGTCTTCTGTATCTTTGATTGTTCTTCTTTCTTCAGTAATAGTAGTTTTAATTATTCTTCTTTCTTCTGTCTTCTGTATCTTTGATTGTTCTTCTTTCTTCATTCTTCAGTAATAGTAGTTTTAATTATTCTTCTTTCTTCTGTCTTCTGTAGTAGTACTTTTAATTATTCTTCCTTCTTCTGTCTTCTGTATCTTTGATTGTTCTTCATTCTTCAGTAGTAGTAGTTTTGGTTATTCTTCTTTCTTCTGTATCTTTGTTTTTTCTGGTCTGGTTTCTTTGACGGGGTATATTAATTGCCTGCTTCTATCTTACCTGGGTAATTTTGTTATTATTATTTTTAGTCTTCTGGGTTTTTAAATTTGTATTATATTATATTATTTGCAGAAATTTTCTTTATTCAACCTTTCTTGTGAATATATTATTAAACAGTGCATTTTAATTAATTCTCATCTGGATATTCCATATATTAGAGCTTTATTAATGATCATTGAGTAATGCATTTGTGTGGATTATCTGTCATGCTACAATATATATATATATATATATATATATTTATAACTCTTGTTATTCAAAGACGAATAATGAAAAATTAAACACATATTGTACTGCTGTAATAACATACACCAGTAGGCTACATACATATTTTCAGCCATATTTAATACATGTTAAAAACCTAGGACTAAGCTTTGGCTGGGTATAAACATTTGATATGTAAACAACTAATTAAAACCCCAAAACTGTTGTAATTATTTATAAAACTCATCAGCAAGTTGAAATTAATCAGAAATTTTTTAAATTGTATGAAATTAGTTTAGTTATAAATTGTGTTCTCATAGAATGTCATAGAACAAATGGAACTAATTTATGAATAACTAATCAAGTTTATCTACTGTTTATGAACAAATTTTGTAATATAACAAATTGATAAATCATTCAATATGTAAAAATTAAAAGTAAAAAGACTATAACTATTTAAAATTTAGTAAGGGTAAGTATATGTAGTGAATCCAGGACCATAATAATTGCTAAATGTGCGAAATTATAAAAGTGATTGTTGGTAAGAAAAATATACCGCTAGAAATCCTAGGAGTATTAATTGGACGGATTTAATTGTTTACGACTTATTAAACGGAAATGGACTCTGGTCTCTTATGAGAAAGAAATTACAACCCAGTTGAATGGGACACTGGAGAAGGTGCTGGCCAAGGAAATTACTAGAATGGGCCTCACCTCAAAGATGAATAAGAGGAAGTAGGAAGGTCACGAGAAGGTATAAAATGTGCAATGGAACAGAAGAATTTGAAGGAGAATAGGAGTATGCTTGGTAAGATAGTAAATTTTGAAGCTAAGTGTGGTGAAAAAAATGTTTTACAAAGTTTTTTCAATGTTCCTGGAGTGAATTGGGACGTCTGTTCTCTAAACTCTAAGGCATACTTTTACTCAAGGAAGAAAGCTTAGGCATTTTTCACTTCCATTGACGACCTTAACTTGACCCGATACAATTACCGTATCTCTGCAGGTGGGCTATCTATTTTGGACTTGGTTTATCAAATATTGAAGTAAAGGTCAAAAGAAAAACTGACTGTCATGTCGTCCCTAATATTTTGCCTGCCCATCTTTCGAATCACTGTGGAAGATGTAATTACTTCCGCCGAAGAGAAGAATGTTTTAGATTACCACGAAAGAGTTTATCTCAGGATCTGTACTGTAATGCGGTTAAAGCGGCTGACTGGAATAAAGTTTACACAGCTTTTGATGTAGACACAGCAGCTTACTATTTAAACAAGACATTGGCTGTCATTCTGTCAAGTACGTACCAGAAAGGAAATTAAAGTACAAGAATTATCCAGCTTGGTTTTTATAAAGCAAATTAAATGCCTAAAGCAAAAGAGTACAGAACATAAATAGATTAGGAAATCGGGTAGGTTCAGCGTTACGTAAAGTGTTTGTTATTCAAAAACAAGGCAAAGCTGTTTCTCCGAAGAGACTAGTTAAGGAGAACAGCGTGTATGGAGAAAGAGGTACTTGCAAAGCCCATAGATCTCTTTAAGTACGTTATATCCTTCTTAAAGTATTATAATAATGCGTGTCCCCTAAAAGTCAATATCAAAGTTGTGTCGGATATAGGAAATCTTTGTGAGGCGTTCCGAAAATATTGTCATTCTTTATATCAGCAGAATATTATCACCAGAAATATTTTAAATACTAATGAAGATTGCACTGGTGACAATATCTGCATCTCCGTCGTAAATTAAGGAGAGAATTAAGAGCTACTGCAGAAATTAGGGCTCGTTCCGCAGCTGGTATTGATGCCATTCCTCCTTTTATTTTTAAAGATTTTATGAGCTTATCGCTCCAGATCTCGTGTAAATATATAATTTGAGCCTACAACCTGCAATTCTTCCTGAGTGCTGGAAGGTTGTTTTGGTGTCATCAATTCATAAGAAGGGTGACCTTCATGACATTAAGAATTATAAATGTATTACAGTGCTTGATGCAATTGCAAAGATTAAAAACGTTATATAAAAATCACCTTTATAACATACTGAACAGAGTTACTGATGCATGTGAACATGGTTTCATGACCAGAAGATCCACAATCACAAAAGTAAACGACACGCTGCCTATGGCTCCTGAGGTGGAGCCATTATACATAGATAATAAGCCATTATAGTATACATATAGATATTCTGCCAAGGAAACTCGATTGATATGGTATTACGTGGTCCATGTTAGGGTGGACCAAGTCTTACCTCGCCAATACGCCCACTAGTCATAAAAAGGTGGCTGAGGAGATTTCTAAACAGTTTATATGTACCTCAAGTGTTCCACAGGGCATAAACGTGCGGCCACGTTTATCTTGTTCATTAATGATACTGGGAAAGGCATTCATTTATAGATTTTAATTTTTGCTAATGATTTGGAGCTGTGTGCGAAGGCGAACAATCATGTGGACTTTGGTGACCTTGAAAATAATGCTGAACAAATCTGTAAATATTCAGTTGCAAATCGCATGACGGTAAAGCTTGACAAGAAGTGGAAACGACTTATTCTCGGAAGACTACTTAATATCGCTTTACATATTACTGCAGGATCAGTTGCATAGCCAAGAAACAGGAACTCAGTACGTCAGGAATGCCACACACGTGACATCTGATAGGCTACTTCATACTAGACATTGGTAGTACGCGATCAGTGTGTAGACATGTTGTTAGCAAAGGTTTATTTAATAATGTTCATTCAATTTGTTGGACAGCCGTCACGTTCGCATCGATAATACGCACGCTTGCAACATATGGTATATTCGTGTTACACGCAATCACAGAATATGTGATTACCTACTTTAGAATATGTATTACCCAAATTAATATTTGCATGAATCTTAAGGCTGGTGGGTTGTGCGTCTTGGTTTGCTTTGATGATGGTCACAGTTGAACAAGTGAGGCGAGTTCTCATGTTTAACTATACCGTTTGCCATTTGTCTGTCTATCTATTTCGGATAGGCCTAACGATAATCTTTAAACATATCACCCGATTTTCGTAACTAACTCAATCCATATATACAGTATATATATACATATATATATTGCAACAATACAAATTGTAACTGCATAGATAGGTTACTTTGAAATCATTACAACAGAGTCTATATATAGAGGTAGGAAATTTTTATCCATTAACACATAAAAATTGAATATTATCTTATAGCTTTATATTATAAAGTTGTTTAATAAAAAATTGTCTATAAATAAATGAGTCTATTGGCTTGTTTTAGATATAAGTTACTTGTGCGTAGAATTCCAAGTGTTTGCGTAGACACCAGGCGCTCCACTCGCTGCTCCGCTTCTGCACGTCGATCGACCGAAGATCAGTAACGCTGAATATCTACGTCGCGGCGCACACACGCACTGCGATATGAAACTGTTACTGTTTATAACTTAAATACTCTTAATCTCAGGGATCAAAACTGGGTAAAAGTTTATCGTGTATTAGGCTTGCACTATCCGGCTTCTTGAAGTGTTCTCACGTTAATAATCAAAATATCACGGTAGATATTTTGCCCCTAACGGAAATCTTGCACTGTACGCAAGAAACCACTAGAAATTGATCTATTTATTATTTGATTTCTATAAAGTGGCAATGGTTACGAAGAACTCGTACCGTGAACCAAATTACTAAATAAATAATAAACCTCCACTCAACAGTCCGTTAAGGACCAAGTCGTACCGCGCGGCTTTTGTGTTAGTGTGACGGTGTATGGCTAGTACTACGCGCCATCAGCCGCTAGTTGCGGTATTCACAGCCAGGAGGCGGCGCTATTATCTCAGCGCCTACTCAGTTTGCCTCACGACGCTGAGTGCACGCCGTACGGAACCTCCGCCGGGAATTGAACCCGGGACCACGAGCGCATCAATCGCCCGCGTTAGCCACTAGACCACCTGGAGACTCGAACCAAATTACTAAGCCTTATGGAAATCGACTTGTCTTGTCACGAAAATCTCGTGACAGCGAGTACGTCTTTCGTTGGCAAGACTTCGGAAAGAACTGACCGGGCAGTGCACCGTCTCAAATAATTTTCAGACCTCCTGATTGGTGGAAAATCTAGCAACGTCATAAATTTGTCCACTGATAGACTGAACTCAAGTTGAAACTCTGTCCGATTCTGCAAAGGCCTGTCTAGATTTAATCTACAAATTTTATTACTCTCTAAGGAGATAACGAATGAAAGAAGAACTGATTTCATAAAAAAAAAGCATATAAAAATTATAGTTGTGAAGAATTGAGTATAGGGAAATGCAGCTTGTAATCATGCCCTGTCCAAAATTAAATGTTAATTTTCAACGAAGTTATTAAGTAAAATGTGAATCACCCGCGCACCCGCGCACTTACACATAATTATTTCACATGACATAAAAGAGTACAAAATTATGCACATTTCGACATAAATATTTTTTTAAGCATACCTTGGTTCAAAACTTATGACTACTTTACAAACAAAAGAACAAAATCAATTTAAAACATGAGGTCTATGGCCGTCAGAAAATAGCATTAGTATTCCACTTATATGAACTTACATCCTGTGTTCTGTTGCCACACACACACACACACACACACACACACACACACACACACACACACACACACACACACACACACACACACACACACACACACACACACACACACACACACATTTACATCGACTTTCGACCACGGGTTGGGAGGCTCATATGAAAAGTTATATGGGATAAAATGAATATCTTTTTCTGACTGTTTACAGTGCCATTTTAGACCTCATGTAAATAGGAGAAAGTAAAAATTCTGGGTAATGAAGAAAAGAAGACAAATAAAATATAGGCTCTTAAAGTTTCATCAGAAAAGAGACTATATAAAAAATACTAAGTACAGAATAAAAATAACATTACAGCACACTATAATAAACTATACGAAAATTTTTTTCTTGCCATTACTTGCAAAAATACAAATTGTTCTAATTCGAGTAAGAAACAATATACTAATCACTCACATGAAAACATTTTTCTTCATATTTGAAAAAATTGAAAAATGACGTATTTTTGAATTAGAGATTTTTTTTAAAGAATTTCTTTTCAGCCTACTTTTATTTTGTTTTTGTCATACTTGCTTTTTCTTCTTGGTGTAAATGTTTTGTATGCACATCTTTATCTTAACTCATTTTCTTAAAATGTGTGTAGTTTGGGTTCATATTATATAACCTATCTACTTCCACTTTCTTGAGAGGTGCCTCTTAATTTCTTCTTTGAAAATTCAGCTACAACTTGATTTTGTTTACTAGTCCAAACATGGAATTCTCTCTTTTTCTTGTTATTCACTATCGGTATTCTTTGCTTTGGTGTTGATGTTGATTGAATGTTCATATCGTGCATCAAGCACATCCTCTAATAGCAAAGGTAATACGTTATCATCGTCATCTTCTTCCTTACATGGTTTACAGTCATTGTCCAGATCAAGGTGTGTATCCTCCAGGGATTTACCTTTGAACGCATTACCTTGCCCCTTCACCATCAGAAGTAAAAGTTTTGCTATTTTTACTGTTTGAAAAACATCGTCGGGTAAATGCTAATTTTGTCTATGAGAAAAGGTAGTATGGCCCATGAATGTCGCCAGTTGTTCGACATATTTGCTAGTCATATGCAATAGCTGGCAAATAGTGACCAAGTGCTTCTTAAGTGCTCTTGAAGATATATTTTGTGGTTATGAACAATTTTGAACAATCAGCCTGTATCGTCATCTGTCGTAGTGATTTATACCCTACAATTGGACCTTTTCCTCTCTGGGCAAAGAGGAATGGGCTACTTGGTTTGACAAAGGCTTCCCTATTAGCTAAAATGACATCGATTTGCTGTTGTACATCTGGTGAAAATAACACTGGTATGTTCTTACTTTTCCACTTTATGACGACTCTTTTAAACCTTTT
This sequence comes from Magicicada septendecula, assembly GCA_034769895.1. Taxonomy (NCBI): domain Eukaryota; kingdom Metazoa; phylum Arthropoda; class Insecta; order Hemiptera; family Cicadidae; genus Magicicada; species Magicicada septendecula. The sequence continues at coordinate 79,339,220 of CM068368.1, read as the reverse complement.
CAATAAGATTGTTTCAGTCAGAGTTAGAGTCTGGGAAAATTCTTGATAAGAATTTTTTGTCAGATCCAGATTTTTTGTCATGGTCAATCTCGAGCCGCTGTAGCTCACCAGGTCTCTTTCTGCAAAGCAGTAACACTCTGCAGTACACTATTTCAACAAGGTTTTTTTAAAATGAGTGTTCGAAAGGTGTAGCCCCTAATTTTGTTGCTAGTTTTGTTCCTTCGTGAGTCAAAAAATCGTTTAAATACTGTAAGTCACTGGCAAGTAGAACTAGGGATACCTTATTCATACTTTTGGTCTCAAAATGATTTGCAGCTTCAGGTGCAGTCTTGGTTACCGTTGAGTTTTTATAAGCATAGCAGTGGTATTCAGTTCTGCTTGTTTTTTTGAGTACATCTCACATCCGCTCGTGTGTTTCTTTTTAACTGCGTCAGATATGGCAGTTTCACAACAATCTTTGAATGCAATTCTAATATTTATTACAAAGTATTAAAATTTAAAAAGAATGAAGCGTAGAAACAAAGTGTTACGCTGTCCGTTTACGAAATCACTACAAAATCCATCACGGACAACCGGAATGTCGCTACGTATAGCAGAAAGTATTAAAGAAAAGGGAGTTAGTACGTATAACAGCCACTGACGAATAGTTTGAGACACAGTGAATGATATATTGTTGACGGGTTGTCTTAAATGTCTTGGTGGACCTTACAGCATAAGAAATTTCAAAACCAACCATAATAAACAATTGGTAAAATTTAAAGCCAATAGAATTCCCTACAAAATGAATGATATTTATACTTGAAGGTACCTGTGCTTGGAGTTGGTAAAACAAAAACGTGTATAGCAATGTGTATAGTCTAAATGATTACAACAGCCATTGTATTAAAACAGCAAATAGCACTTCCATTTGAGACGTTACCTTAACGCCGCCATTTTCAAATAACCACAACGGGTTTCTTTTGTTTAGTCTTATTGTACAGATACGTCCAAAGGGGTGGCACGAAGAGTGCGGACAACAGGAACGTTGCGAAGAGTGTAGACATTGTTACAGTCTGATACCTGAGGAGCGCGGACCGTGAACGCACATATATCTGACATGCGAAAAGTGATGACAACACCAGAACTTGCACGCTATGACTGAGTAACATAAAAACAAGTTATTCGTGGGTGATTTTTTATTTAAAAAATGTATAAGACGCAAAACGTTTTACCTACCTCTACACAATCTAGATTTTATACAATATCTGTAGTTACATATAATACCAAATACAGTATCCTACACATAGTTTTATAAGGCGAAATAAGCATTAGACAACAGGGAAGAAACAACATGAACATTCACCGCGTTATATAATGTTTAGTAAAGCTGTTATTTTGTAGGTTAGCAAACTACCTAAATTGTAACTTAGCAATGTTGTGTATATAAGAAGCCTGTGGGTACCTATTGGAGATCTGTATTTATACGTAATATGTTTTTACTAAGCTGAAGTCAAACATCAACTAACGTTGCGTGTTTTGCACTATGTAATGCTTTGTGTATACATTACCATTTAGGAAACACAGTAACACATACTTATAACTACACGATCGCGTTTAAATTTGATGAATAATTAAAACAATAACAGGCTCGGATGTGAAATGATTGTGTGTGTGTGTGTGTGCGCGCGCGCGCTTGCGTGTGCGTGCGTGCACGCACGCGAGAGAGAGAGAGAGAGTGAGGGGGCGCAGAAATAGGCTTCTCGTTCAGAACAGAAGAATAAAACTTAATGCAACACTTAGACTAAAACTCAATAAGTGATATATGATCCATTTAATTACGTAATTACAAATATTTATCTTAGTCCTTCTGACCATTAGGTGTTTTCTTTACTCCTACTTTGAGAATTCTTGCTCTAACACATTCTATGTATTTAGTTATTCTTAACACCTCTTTGAGAATAGCCTAATCAGCTGAAAAAATGACATAAGTTTTTAAATAAACATTCGTATTGTTACTATTTTTTACAGGCAGAGAGCCCGAGAGGAATGCATCCTCCAATCCTAAATATATACAGAAGAGATGGGTAATCTACATAACTCAGGTTACGCTCTTGTAACCGAAACCCCGTAGTCTTCAAAAGCACAGTGCGAGCACATTAAAGTGCCACCAGAGGAAACCACAAAAAGCCGAAAATGCACGATGAAATTGTTCTTGACGACGAAGTGTTTGAAAATGAACGACGGAAGCAGTTTTGTTTTAAGCGAGGACTCTTTAAAGGAAAGTCCCGTGTTGTTCAGTGGCGAGATAGGCAGAGAAAGACTGAAGCACGTCAAGATATTTTTCATGGATGGAACGTTCAAGAGTTGCAGTAGGTAAGCAGTTGCACCAATTTATACTATTCACTCAGACTTTGAAAATAAAAGTAACGAAAAACACGTTTTTAGTTTGGCTAGGTACGTATATTTCGACTTATCTTCAAAGCTATTACTGAATGGAAACCACAAAAATCACTTCGAATCAGTGGCAATATCGGGGCTTTCCAAAGTTTTCCCTTTGGCAAAGGCAGATGTTTATTTTTTCAAATGGAGAAGTGTTTTTAGAGGAGATTACAGGAACTTAGTCTTATCAACGACTACCGAGAAACGAGAAAACCAAGAAATAAGACTACATATAAGAGTGTGCGCAGCACTCGCCTCTCTTCAGCCAGAACATGTAGAAGATGGATTTGTCGTGATTCATTCTTTTTGATTATTTTGTTGATCAGTTGCTTGAGAATAAAGAAATCATCCACTTACCACTGTGCTGTAAAAGACGACATAGGACAACCATCATAAAATCAATAGCATTCTTCTGAATCCCAAGCGCAAGTTGGAATATGTCACACGATGTTTGAAGACAGAAGCGGAGGTCACCAACAGTATATAATATATGAGAATAGACTTAAGCATTGTAGGAAATAAGAGGAAAACAAGGTACTTGAGGATGGGCCAGAGGATAGAAAGAACTCTTCAAAGGTATAAAGAAACAGGCGATATCAAATCATGCTTAAAAGTTATTTCATTCATTTAAAAACTGAGTAAGTCGATGTTGAATTTATGGATGTGTCTATATGTATATAGTTAAAAATGTAAGAGATAAGATATTAAAAGATTAAAAGTAGGTACTAAAAAATACATAAGTACAAAAAGTAACAAAAAAAGAAGATAATCAAAGCTGATTTTAAACACGCCAAAATTATTGTCATCTTACTGTCATTTTGCTAATGTATCTGATATGTTCTAAACGAAAAATATCCAGTGTCTACACTCGACCCCCCCCCCCTAAGTCCGAAGTAAAGTCCGCAATCTTCGCATGTCAAACGTTTGTGAAATCGCAGTCTACCCTCCTCAGGTATCAGACTGTACCACTGTCCGCACTCTTCGTATATCCGCCAGAAGTAGGGCTACTGCTTTCCTACATCGAAACTGCACACGGCCTTGAACACAGTGTTCGTATAAGGTACATTTAAAAGTGGATATTTTTAACACGAAATGAGTGTACATAGTAGACCAAGTGCCGAGTTTGTACATAAACATTGGGTATCTCTGTCGCACGCTTAACTTTCTCCCTTCTGCAGTTTCGTTCAGAGGCAATTTCGATTCAAGAGAGCTGTATGCAGCTAAACACTTTTCAGAATAATTGTCGCATGTCATAGCGCAGTTTATACAGCGGTTGTAATGTTTGACCAAAAATCGTCAAATATTGTAATCTGGCTTTTCTGAACAGCAGACGTCAACGACATACACATTAACCATAACAAGTAGATAACGGCACGATAATTTTCAAAGCTTTGACGCTTTCTTATACCTGCTGCCGGGCCTACTGCCGAATTTGCTGAGTTCGGAAGAAAATTCGCGACTTGGTAGCACACATACCACAGTAACGTTTAGTATAATTATGATACGGTTACATTTGTAATTTGACACATTCAGCTTTCTGCTGTGACGGACTAGAGATATACAAAGAAATAGTTGCAACGTGTCTGGTGGCAAAAGAGTTGGGAGGAGGGTCTCGGTTGAGGAAGGTCGAGTCAAGTCTATTGTCTATTGGAGGGGGGGAGACGGTCAACCTTGCTACGTCCCTGCTCTTAGTTTAGTAATACAGTAATTTAATGTAAATAGAGCAATCAAACGCGCCATGAAGATGCCACACAAGTGGCGAAGTGTATACATCGGCGACATCAATAACAATCGTCAGGCTATATTTTCCGTCCTTATTTATTTTCCATATGAAATTTGCCTGTCTTCCAAATCATAACAGCAATTTATTTTAGTTTATTTACCAGCTAAGCAATTTGTTGAAGTTAACAGTAATACAGTAATTTATTTGAAGTATGTGAATGAAATAATTTGTTACTTGAAAATGAATATGAATTCTGCATTAATAGGCCTACCAGGAGCTATTTGCATGTTAGTGTTGAGAGTAATAAGTTACGCAGAATTTAAAAATTATTTATTTATTGTTGAACTATTTCATTGATGTCGTTCATAATGAGCTCTTTAGTTGACCATAATATTTATTTTCAGTGCCTATGATGCCTTAAAACTACACAACAAACAGATGTTTAATATTGTATTGGAGGGCCTTGTACACGATGAAAGTAGACAAGCAGGTCAGGTTAGGAAATAAGTGAAAACCAGCTTTAATGTAAGTCCAGGTGGTAGGTGATAAAAATAACATACTAAAAACATGAATCTACAGCAGTTCATCAGAAAATGTTTGCACGTGCTATTTATAAAATCTTGTAAATATAAGTACCGAGGTGTTCAGCGTATTGTTATGTCCAGTTACGTCAGACGTGACTTTGCACCTGTGTGAATATTAGTGACCTGGTATATTTTAAATAGTGGTATATGGTAGTACTGTATGTGGCGGCCTACAGTGTTGCCAAGTCTCGGCCGTCACATATCGCATAATTTTCCAAAGTGTATACAGTCAAAATATACACTGATGACATACAGCGCTCATAGTGGACTTTTCGTAAACTAAAATTATACAAAATTTACGAAGTTACACCCAATCTGGCACCCAGCTGAAACTTTAAATTTGAACAGATCACATTCTAATGATCATGGGATTATGGGTTTGACTATCTGGCGGCCGTACACGGCGCCAAATGTCAATGGCCGCCAGATACTACAATTCGTTTACAGCCATGTATGGCAGCCAATTAACTTCACATCTTTACATATATATATATATATATATATATATATATATATATATATATATATATGCAACAATACATATATTTGCATATTTGCCCGGGGGGGGGGTTTGTAAATATTTAGCATAGAAAATATATGATGAACAGTTTTTAACAATATTATGCAGGCTAAGAATTGTCAGAAAGCGTACACCTGCCCCGTGAGTGAATACAGCGCTTGTGTGTTTGTGTGTGTGAACGCAAGTTACGACAGCCAAAGTCAACGATGGGGGTGATGCGTACGAATTGTTGGTTTGTCTGTAATCAGATTTTAACCGGATAAAAACAAACTAATTAATACATTTAAACCTGTGAACAAAAACTTCCCCAATTATAAAAACTCCATTACATTAAGGAATTTTTATCGAATATAGTGATGTAAAAGTATTGCAGAAATGTGCAATAATAAAGACGCCAGGTAATTTAATGTTAATTACTAGTGTAATTAAATAGTAATTAATAAGTTTGTTATATGTGAGTGACCAGGAAAAAATTACGCAAACGATGATATCGCTCGTGCTACGAGTATGTTTACGAAATCGCGAAAATGAACCAAAAAGTGATTTGTAATTAAAAGGACGCTTTGCACGAAGTGACAATATCTAACAGGTCGAAAACAGTCCTGGACCTGTCAAATCGTCGTCCATTATAAATACCACCGGCAATTTTGGGGCGATCTCAGAGAGACTCAAGATATCTTCACACAACGTCACGCTGCTGGTCTGCCGACCGATCGAACATCGTTACCACACACACACCAAGACTTATGGAGGAACTCTGGACCATCACAAACAACAAACCGTAGATACATAGAACACAGTATCAGCATAATCATCATCATCATCATCATCAAATTCTCAGGATTCAGGACACACACACTCTCTCGCAACGGTAACGTCGGCAGTACGCAGGTGATGAATAAGCAATTATATTTTTGTTTGTGAAAAGAACTCTTAAAAAGAAACTTATATATATATATATATATATATGAACAGTAACGACTTAAGGTTTTAAATATAATCAATGTACATAAATATAAATGGTAGTTAAAGAAAATAATTTAATTTAACAAGAAAATTTAAAAATACTAATCTTCTGTTGTATGTTATAATTTGGGTGTATCAGTAGAAATAAACAATAGGTTGGAAGTAAATGTTATATTTTTTATTTTGTTTATAGCAACAATTAGTTTCATTCTTGAGATTTAATATTATTTTTGTTTGTAAATGAGTTGCTATTATTATTTAAAATTTGAGTCAGTCAGACACACTGAAATAAAAAGTGTAGATAAGTTGTTTAATATGTCTGTTAGCTAGTAAGATTATATGGTTGTTTATTTTCATATGTCATGAACAGCATAGAAGGTGATATTGTATTTTTTGTAAACCTATAAAAGAGATTATTTTTTTATAATTCGAAATTTTAATATTTGAATGTTTCGATTAATATTAATAAATCATAGAATGATTATTTTGAAACGGTTTCAATTAATTATTTCATGTCATCAACATCTCACTCCTCTTTGAAAATTATTTGTTTATTGTGAAACTACATATACTTCGACGCAACGAGAATAAAAAAAATCCTGCGAACTGGCCGGTGTGACACACTTCATAGTTGCGTTGAGTACATGGTATTGTATTTGTGCAATTTTTTTTTAAATACTTATAACGTTGCAATATATCCCCTGCACCAACAAGATCGTTAAATACTATTGCCAATAATCTTTTTGAAATAGCGCTCCAAAGGATAGTATTGGACAAAGTGCCCAAAATACAGTAAAAGTTCAAAAGAGTTCTTATTCAGTTGTAGCTGTCCACTTGTGAAACTCGATTTTCAACCCTGGTGGCTGAAAAGAGTAAGTAAAATTCCTGCGAGGCTTGTGACAGCAAAAAAAAAACTCTTCCTAATGTTATTATAATTTAATGTCGAGATTGATATTTAATATACTTAATTAAAATTATTCTAGTTTTAATTATTTTGTCTTAATTTCACTACAGAACGTTAAAAATATGCGTATACACAAACGCGAGAAATAAAATACGTACAACAAACAATGAAATATTTTTTGTTTTCATTGTATTACGTCAAGGAACGCGGCTTCTTCTGAGGGAGGACACACCTTTGGGTTCACGAAATTCAACCGCGTAAGTAAACGCGTCTCGAGACATCGGCGAACGGCGAACCGTACACAACGAAAATTATAATACACAAATGAATAATATAATTAAAAAGGAGTGAATAAAACAAACGGACGTTGTTCAGCATAACCAACGCACGTGCGTAGAGAGGCGAATGCGTAGTTGATGTGTGCGTAAGAAAGTTGGCGTACTACGTAGCACCGGTAAACGGTATGATTTCAGTAGGCTACACATGACTGGTTCGGTTGGGCGAGCACCGCATCTGGACTACCTTGTCAGGAATGTAGATCCCGTTCCAAGGTCGTGCTCCAGATCTGGATGTCGTGCCTCCGCCGCCGGTTAACCTTCGTTCCGCACTACCTCCTCTCCTCCCATTCATAAAAATCGCCGCTTCATTCACGTACCCCACCCGACGGCTTTATTTTAATATATTTCACAAAACTGGACTGCATTTTTATAAATGTCAAGCCACACTAAAAATTGAGTAGTATATACTTTATGCGTGATAAAAACGGAAATCTTATTTTTCTAATTTCTTACAAGGCACGTCATTAATTCAAATTTAATAATACGTAAACGTATACAACTTTACGGGTGCAAAGTATACGGATTGCATATCCGTTACGACTTCGACCTCTAGGTTCAAGAAAACGTGATGCCAAAGCGTTTATATATTTGGCACGTAAGGAGGATTTATATATTAACATAAAATGTGAATTAATATTTGCCAGAAAGCGTCTGTATATTAAGGAGGATTTATATATTAACATAAAATGTGAATTAATATTTGCCAGAAAGCGTCTGTATATTAAGGAGGATTTATATATTAACATAAAATGATAATTAATATTTGCCAGAAAGCGTCTGTATATTAAGGAGGATTTATATATTAACATTAATATTTGCCAGAAAGCGTCTGTATATTAAGGAGGATTTTTGGAGCCAAGACGAAACGCTGATAATAAGCCTGGACCGCGAAGAAAACGTTCGGCAGAAAGTGATGACACTGACAGAAGAACGCTTAAGAGTGTATGGAAATGGAAATGTAGATTGGAAGGATTACAAGGACGCCGAAAAAAATGGTGGCGAATTTTTAAATTTGCGGAAAATGGGATGAAATTATGAAAATAATCTATAGAGAAATGATTGCATGGAAGCAGTCATAGGCCCACATGCTGAGGTACAGGCCTTCGCGGGTGCCGCACCTCTCAGAAAACTGCTTTTCGTGACCCTAGGCTAATTTGAGGCTGTGAAGGCTGTGGGAAATTGTATGACGTTAAAAGTTTGTACTTGGCAACATTACAATCTCGATTTAAAGACACGCAGTAGCGTACACTTCATACGATCTCGATTTAGAAACGCACTGGCAGTAAAAAGGCTAACACTCATAGTGGTTTATAACGCTTATAAAAGAAGAGAATATTGAATACAAATTAACAAAACGGATTCAGTACAGTTTTTCAGTCACACGCAAAACAGAGCTTTTTCCGAGATGTTCGAGACTGGCCCTTATTAGGACCAGACTCAGGCTGTTCTGGGGCAAGCCCCCCACAAACAAAAATAATAAAATAAAAAACAGTTCAAAATTAGATTCCACGGTAGTCGATGACCATCCACGGTAACGAAATAATCAAAGGCTGGTTCGCTCAAAAGAAAAAAAATATTTGTTCGTGTCTAAAAAAATGTGACCCAGTGGCAGGAGTCCTAACTGGGACTCGGGACACTGCAATATATACAGTATTAAAAAATATATTTTTAATAATACATAGGTTCAAACATCTGAGGAAATGATAACTGATTGCGTTACCGCTTGCTGATTATATCGCTGAACTGAGTGATTATCGTTACCAGCGCGTTTGCTTGCCAGTTCCGAGATTTATATTATACTCGTATTTTATTATCTTTATGTGTTATTTATATATACTGTATATTGTATAGGTACAGTTATAAGTAAATTTAGTACTTAATTTATATTGAATGATCTATAGTCCCTTTATATTTATATGTTAATTAGCTTGCCTGTGTAAATAGAAATTAAAATAGATTCCACGTTCAATATGACTATTTCAATTCGTCAGGTTAACTCATCGGTTCTCAGAATGTGGTAATGTGGTGCGGCCGAAGGAGGAGCGCAATAATTACGAAATGGGAATTTTCCAAACTTATTGTCATCTTATGTCGTTAGAAGATAATTTTAAAGAGTGTATACACGCGCGCGCACACACACACACACACACACACACACACACACACACACACACACACACACACACACACACACACACACACACATGAACGTAGGTAATTTCCGCACCAGAACATGGGTAGCGTCCGAAACGTACGTAAAGCGCGCACTCGGCCAGGGTTTAGCAGCGCGTTTCCAATTCCCTTCTCCTTCTCTTTGAGACACCTCCCCCAAAGAAAAGGATCTGTTTGTCTTCAGTCTTGTGTTTCATTTTCGAGTCTCGTCGTAACATTTTTCTGCGTGTTTATAAATAATGGAAGTGACTAGATTTTTATCGATCCGTGGTAAACCGATGACAATTGTGGATAAGAATTCTTCCCGTGAGTGTATAGTGTTGCAAGATGAAACTACGTGTATCTTTTGGAGGTACTCAGTACTCGATTGCAAAGCAACTCAGTACACGTTGGGACTTGACGGTGTCACCGTAAAACATATAATTTGCAGCACAATCACGAATACATAATATAGCCTAATGATTACAAAATCATTAAGCTGAAGCCCGTAGAACTATCGAAATTCAAGGAAATTTCAAGTACGACTTTCAAGAAACTTTGTACCCATTTAACAAAAATAAGAAACCATTAAAAACCATAGATACATTATAACGTTATAAATAAATAGAAAAAGATAAATATAATAAAAAGAGATACACTGATTGTATGGTCGCTAGAGACTTGGTAGAACATTTTATTAATAGGTCTACTTGAGTTTAATAAATAAACTCTTGGTATAGTTATACGAATAATTTTTATTTTCCTGACAATTGTTTCACCAGTTACGGTAGCTTTAGAGGTTGAATTTGAACAATTTTATATTTGATATTTAAATATCGAAACAGTGTAAAATATTAAAGAAATACAAAATATATTTTTGTAAGAAAAGATTTATTTATTATTAATAATAATAAATAAAAAAGTCGTTAGGTTTCTTGCACGATTCTTATATTACTTTTATATAATATAATCATATATATAATATTATATACATAATCAAATTATAATTACTTCAGCAAGTAGACTGTTCTTATTTTTTCTCGTTTTATTTTAATCCAAATTAAAATTAAATTAACCTAGGTTAAAATATACGTATGCAGCCTACACATATGAAAATCTGGAAGCACTAAGGTGAACAAAATACTTATTTGAAAATAGGCCACATCTCTGCTCTCCAACCAAGATTGTTAAAAATAATTTTTGAAATAGCGTTACAAAGAACAGTGTTGGACAAGAATGTCCGAGGTACAGTAAAAAGGTCGTAGGGTTCTCGTTTCGATTGTAGCTGTCCACTTGTGAAACGGTATTTTTGACCTCGGTGGCTGAAAAGAGGAAATTGCTTGCAAGACTTGGTGACAACAAACAACTCAGAGTCACTCATCCCAATATTGTTTTTAGATAGATATTTCACATACTTGCTTAAAATTATTATAATTTAAATTATTTTGTCTTAATTCAATGTATAAACGTGAGCAAGAAAATACTCACACAAAAAAAACAATAAAATATTCTTATTTTCGTTGTACTACGTCAACGAACGTGACCTCCTCTGAGGGAGGACACACCTCTCGGTTCACAAAACAGAACCGCGTAGTAAACGCGTCTCCAGACATCAGCGAACTACCTGTCAACGCAATCGCGCGGCGGCGAAACGAACTAACTGCTCGCGTGTATGCCAGCAAATTGTTCGTGTTTGTAATTAAACAGCTGTAATGATATAAATTAGACCGTAGCGTACAGAGCAATGCATAAAGCGTTGTACACAAATTTCAAGCTCGTCGTTTTAAATTGATTAATTAGGCCTAATCTGAGGCGTACGGGCGGACAACGTATTAAATACCGGGAGCATAAACTTTATTTATTAAAAGACGTATTACATAAATTTTGTTACTGAATTATATTAAATTGTAATCTACTAAGATAGTAAATAGCTCATCGGGGGCTCCATCATTTTTGTGACAGGAGGGTGCTACTAATATGGAACCCAATCTCCTTAATCATTATCAGTAAACGGGAATCCCAAATAAATTACGAAGGGTAGAAATACTTTTTATTTCTTTATTTTATATAAAATTATTATTGCCCTAAACCGTGCGCAAACTCGTGAAGAATTTTGAAACCACAAGAGGTACTAACAAGAATTTTTCATTGGAATGATTAGATTTAAAAGCTTCTTTAAAAACAAGTTCGGCATGAGTGACGTTTGTTAGAACAATGCAAGATCCGAATCAAGGCAACCGTATTTCTGGAACATATGTTTTGTTGAAGTTTAACAAATGTTTCGCCCGTTCTATGATCTATCATCTCATTGGTAAAACTAAGATACTAATATTAATAAGCTGCGTGATAATTAAGTTTAATATTAATAAATATAATACTACTAGCTGTTAACCACGGCTTCGCACGCGAATATTTGACTTTTAATAAGTATTTTATATAATTTTTATTGTCTATGTCTATTTGGCATTCTGTCAGCTCGTGCAACAATTTTGTACTCATTAGTCAAATTCTCTCTAAAGCTGTTTTCAACACTTGTACTATTTTAACTTGTACTAAATTATTATGTTGGTGCAACAGACTTTGAAGATTTTAAAATACCCGTTTATAAAGCCTTTGGAGATATTTATAAACTACCTGTTAAATCAAAAACGCTAAATTCTTTATTTTAAGTGTTACTGTGTTGGAAGTATTCTATAACACATTAAATGTTATATTTTCCTCAACCATGGCTTTTTTTATTTCAGCAGTAAACCAAAAACAAAAATCCGTTGTCACCTAACCTCAAAAATGAAAACAACTCGTATTTTAACAATACATTAAATACGACAATTTACAATTAGTACACTTTCCACATCGTAATAAATCGATACAATTGCACATTATATAAAACATCGATAATGTACTGCAGGAATGGATAAATGTACAGTTCCGATGTCGCTAAATAGCTTTTGTTTATTTATTTGATACTATGGTAATTAATTCTGGTCTCCATAATTTTGTTGACATCTTTAGTAGCAGTATTTAATATATTTCATTACTTATTCATTGCATCATCAGAAATACATATAAACATAAATTTTATAATCGTTTAAGACAATTACAAAATATATAGACGTATCTGTATTCAAAATTACAAAATATATCGATACAATCGCATTTTAAAAACATTAAAACTGCAGGAACGGATAAAGTTACAGTTCCGATACCGCTAAATATCATCTGTTTATTTACTTGTTACTATGGTAATTAATTCTGGCCTCCATGGTGTTGTTGACGAAAACCTTTCCTTGTTGTTGACATCTTTATACGCGTCAACGAAAAGGCATAATTAAAAGGACCTAAATCGTGCGAACGGGGCAAAATATCAAATTCCAAATTAGACAGTATTTTGCGCCTTGTGTCAGTGGTTACCTGTGCAAAATTTGGTGGAAATTGGTGTAACGGTGTGGATTTGTATTCAGTACACATAAATCCTCAGACTTTGAGTTATATATTGCAACAGATCAAATTTTATTATAAAATAAGGATATAGTGAGTGTGTAAAAATCACAAATAAGTCTATTATGGAGGAAATGAACAATTATTTATTATACACACAAATATAGTTTTTAAAGAGGTATATTGTATTATAAATTGTCAAGTATTGTAATTTGCAATAATAGTTTATAATGTTGGATAATATATCAGTTTTACTTTATTTAGGCTACGACCTCAGTACGTGCAATCCTCCGCTTCCTACAGCCGCTCCCGTCCTGGCGTCCTCTTCTTCAGCGTCACTCCTTCCTGGCGTCCTCTTCAAATACTTTAAACACACAATGCTTATTATTTTTCCTAGACTAGTTTATTATTAATTTATATGTAAATTTTATCAATCTCAGGGTGAATATGGGTATCACTTTAATAAGGTGTATTAGTCGTACACCTTCCACGCAATCTTAAAGTGTCTTTATATTCCCTAAGCGGATATCTTAAACTTACACGAAAAGCACTATACTATATTATAATTCTATTTAAATAATTGACCCACTCGGCTCTGTACGCAGAACTTCGTACAGAATACCAAGGAAAATGTTAAATTATACTTTTCTATGTTCGCGCGAGAACAAATCTCTCACGCACGAGCACAACTTCACCTTGCAACTTCTACAGACTGTGTCGATCTTTACTCTACAGAGAATGAATGTTACTGAATTTAGTGTTTTCCGATTGGCTAAACCCAAGTCACATGATTGATGGTTTCAACAGATATAAACTTTTCCAGAAAGAGTTTGTATAAATATGCACTAACTTGCATTGAATTATGTACAAATTTTTATGACCCTATTAATAATAACTGTTTCAAATTGAGTTTTTTCTACTTAAAAAAACCATATTTCTAAAATAGTTATGAACCATAGAGTACACATAAATTGAAGCTATTTACATAAATAATTCATTGTCAAAGTTTCACGTCGATCGGTTAATTCACGCGGAAGATATAGTGATCACACGTTATCACACCCGCACACGCGGACAAATTCACTCAAAAAATACATGAAAATTAAGAACATCTTTTTATGAAGAATTTGGTATACCCTACATGCTTATCCATTTCTAAATACAAAACTTACTGCTAAAAGACAAAGTATTACATAAAACCAAATTAAACGTGGAAATTCTCGTCGTCCATGTGCTCTGATACAAACAAAATAGCTTATCATCCTGTGTTCCGTTGCAATATATATATTGTAACGTGATGCTTCTTCCCCAACCCCTTTCCCCGTAATAATAGAATGATAAATACAAGGTTGAAGTACAAAACTGTAGATATAATCCTAAGTAAGGAACTAAAAGTAATAAAAAATGTAACAATAGTTCCAGTAGGGAGTATGATAAGATAATTAAAATGTAAAAACCAGTTTTTAAGGAACTCTTGGACAATGATTCAAACAAATCATGTATGAATTATACATAATTAAGCAATAGCCTAATAATAGAAAACTAAATGGACTATTGTTCACCAGAGAAATAGTACAGGAATAAATATAATTCCATGTAAAACCATAGGGACCTAGATGTAAAATAATTAATGATAATGGCTATAATGTAATAGATTATAAACCGAATAGAACTATTACCTAATAAAGGTACAATGATTAATAGTGTAAAGTAAGATGTGTGACTAGTTTTGAAGAGAATAAAATAATGTGAACAATGATTACTTGAACTAAATAGTGTATAGAAACAATAAACGTTATACTAACTAGAAGACAGTAGTATAAACAGGCTATAATAGTAAAAGTAATTAATACTCGATATAAAAGAAGTGATAATGTGTACTGTTAAAGACTAGAACAGTAAAAGCCTATACAAAAGAAATAGGTAAAACTGATGTACATAATTTAGTGTAGGTATATAATAAAAGTGTAGTTAAGAAAATAATTGTAGTTGTTGGTATTAAAAGTTGTATGTAAAGGTAAAAAGGGGATTATGAATAATTATTTGTATGACAAGAAATATAGGTTATTTATTATGGACTAGCATTTGCTTAGAATGCTAAACAGGGGTCATACTACGTTTTGAAATATTTATAAATAATTGAATGTTTTGTGTTAGCTAATTTTATTCATTATAATTGTGTTCAAAATGTTTAATGTTCACAAACTAAAAGGAGCTGTAATAATAGATGTATAATGAGCATAAGGTACACTAAGCCTATAGTAAAAACAAGAAATTTGGAAAATGGGATGTTAAAACAATAGTAATTAATAGCACAATGTATGTTATCATCTTAGATTTGATTGTTAATCTCAGAAAAGCAAAATGTATGTAAAAGAATTAGTTTTAAATTAATTTATGATAGGAAACAAAATTTTTAAATTAGGAACTTTGGAATTACTGGACAGAAACCATTCATGTAAGGTTCCAAATTAATCTATGTCAAAAAGGCAATTCAGTGGTGTTGTTATCTTTAAGACTGAAAGTAGTATAAGAAAGTTATATTAATTTTAAGAAATTTGTTAATTTTTGTATCAAAAACAGAAGCCATAAAACAACAACGGTACAAATTCCACCAATGGGAATTTTACACTTTTTGTGCTTCGACGACCAAATTTCATAGCGAGAGAGTTAGTTCATTGTTGGATTCCGAACGGTAAACGTTAAACCTCCGTACAACTCGAGGATATAAAAAGTGGTTACGGCATCGAACTGAAGTGAGGTTAGGCAGTAAAGTGACCTAACAAAAAAGAAGAATGAAATGAAATAGTGTCTAAATAGACAAATAAGTGTTTAAAATGAAAAAATAAGTGAATACCAATTCTTAAAGGAAAGTATGGTGTATAATATTGAATTATAAAAAAAACTAATAAGTACGATAAACTACACTTCACATTTATACTTTTCACTCACTTATAAACTATATCTAAAAGTTCACATAGTGAATAAACTGATAAATATAGATTTATTTCACTGTTAAACTATTATTTTATTGTCTTAAAATTATTGAAAGAGTAATAGCTACTTGAACACGGTTAACCTATAAACACGGACCGTTGTTAAAACAAACTTTTATAACCTTAAGTTTAATTTGTTAATAATTCACATTAGATTTAATTGTATTGTGGGACGTTTTGTACTTCCTAAGAGGTATTTTTGTTGAATTTTCTGTAGCCAAAAGGACCTACAAAATTGAATTTTTGTAACATAAATAAGAGTAACGTATGCTCTACTCTGGAGACGGGAATGTAATACCAACTACTGAGCAGTGAATCAACATAGCCGGAACAATTATTATTATTATAAAATCATTTAATTTGTCTTAAAAGGAAGAAAATAAGAGTTCGAAAGAAATAAAACCAATATTGAAGATTTTGAATTGCATGTTTAATTTATTCTGATGTTAATGATATCTTTATTTTTTCATATAGTTGAATGTTAATTTTTTTATCACAAAAAGGAAGATGGCAACACTGACTCTTGGAACGAAAATTTGAATTGAATAATCCAAATAGGTAAGTCATTTAAAACCAACCAAGTGAGAAGGAATTAATAAAGAATTTATGAATTTTTAACACAAGATCATCAACATTTTATAAGTAATAATTAAATAGAACTATTAATTTTAATTGTTTTTATTGATAAAACAATTTGGCAGACAACGTGAAACAGAATGATTGAAACACAAAGTTGGTTTATGGTGGTAAATTAGAATCAACAACGAGTGGCTTGAAATACAGTATATTACAAAATATAAATAAAAAATATATTCTCCAGAACAATAATAACGAATTTATAAGTTGCATTACAGATTGGCTCCGACAACTTGGGGCAAACAACACATAAAAGATTTACACAAATAAGAGTTAAGTTACAAATTGACGCTACCAAAGTGGGGCATAGATAAATACAATATTTATTTGTAAAACGTTAGATTACTATATATATATATAAAGTATTTAAAATTTGTATTTATATTACCTCAGGATGTTATTTTTCCTTATTTGGAACTTGTTTCGAGAGCTCGCGTGCTCTCATCCTCAGCCTTCGCGATCTTGCGTCTGGTGAAGTATTTGTGTGTTGGCTGGATGCTATTAAGGTTTCTTGTTGGGCTCTGGTATTTTAAAGTTGTATTATTGTGTGTGATTGTGGTATATGTATTTGTATTTTGTGTATTTTCGATGTTGAGTGCTTTGAATATTGTGTCAGGTTTGGTTTGATTTGTACTTGTTAAGGTATTAGTTTGTTTTGTGTTTTATGTTTGTATATTTGTAAATTTTCCCAAATGTTCATTATGGTGCCTTTGTGTGGTATATGTTTTATTAGTGTCACACATTGGTTATGTCTGGGAATTCATGTCCTGTGTTTATTGCATGTGTGGCTAAATTGGATATTTCTGGTTTTTTGTATGCGTTTAGGTGTTCAAAATAACGTTTTTTCAGCTGTTTTTTGTTTGTCCTATGTAACATTTATTGGAATCTTGGCATTCAATTTTGTATATACCGTTAGTTGTTGTATTATCTTTGTTGTGTGGGCTATTTAGTTTTTGTAAATTATTTTTATTAGTTTTGTATGCTATTTTTATATCTGTGTTTTTAAATAGTTTTGTTAGCTTAGTCATTTTATTATTTATGTATGTGAATGTGGCCCATTTGTTGTTGTTGTTATTATTTATATGTTGTTCATTTTGATTATTTCTTAATTGTTCAGTTTTTATATTCTATTTGATTTTATTTTCTATTTTGTTTACAGTATTTTTATTGTATCCATTTTCATAACCAATTTGGTATATTATATTTCTTTCTTTGTCAGTTTCTTGTTTAGGGGAACTTTGTACATTCTGTTAAATAACGAATAGAATGCTGCCATTTTATGTTGTGGTGGGTGGTCAGAATGGTTAGGTATAATGATGTTGGTAGAAGTTGGTTTTCTGTATATTGCATATTGTATGTGGTTGTTGTTTCTTGTGATGGTTATGTCTAAATAGTTGATTTTGTTATGTTTTCTTTCTTCTGTGAATTGTATTTTTGGATGTATGTTATTGATTTGTTTTAATATGTTATCTGCATTTGTATTTTTGTTACTTGATACATATATACATTCGGTTCACCCAGTTCTGTGGGGAGAGTGGAATCCGGTTCCGTAGTTAGAGTAGAGTCCTGTTCCGGATCCGTTGGCAGAATGAAATCCGGATCCGTGGGCAGAGTAGAGTCCGGATCCGTGGGCAGAGTGGAGTCCGGATCCGTGGGCAGAGTAGTCAACGATTCCGGATCCGTGAGCAGAGTAGAATCTGGATCCGTGGGCAGAGTAGTCCCCGATTCCGGACCCGTAGGCAGAGTGGAGTAAGATCTGTGGGCAGAGTAGTCCCCGATTCCGGATCCGTGGGCAGAGCGGACCCCAGTTCTGTATCTGTGGGCAGACTTTTGCCTTTAGCTTGGTACAGTATTGCCGCCATCATTATTAAATGAAATCAAGTATAATGATAGCTTCACATTATGTTGCGACTACGTTAAAGTCTGCAAAAGCTTGTAGAGATGTTATCTAAAAATTTTATGACTTTCATACAGATAATGTGTCTTTAGAAAAGTGAATTTAGTTAAAAAATACATAGCAAAATTATATGTTTGGAGCGTTTAACATATAAGAAATGTGTAACTAATTATGACGCACATGCTGTCCAAATTTCAATCCGAAATGTTAATATAGAAGTTATTCAGAAAAATACGAATAACACGCGCACTCGCACACTAAAGTTGCACTAGACATGAAAGAGAATAAATTTATGGGCATTTTGATATATAACTATATATTATATATATATATATATATATATATATATATATATATTACTATAATACTTATAACTATTTTACCTCAAGATGTATTTTTTCTTTAGGGACATGTTTCGGGAGATCCTGTTCTCCCATCTTCAACCTTCGCCATCTTGCTTCTCTTGAGAAGCAAGATGGCGAAGGTTGAAGATGGGAGAACAGGATCTCCCGAAACATGTCCCTAAAGAAAAAATACATCTTGAGGTAAAATAGTTATAAGTATTATAGTATTATATACATAAAGAAACGGACTGTAGCAGAAAGTGATTGAAATATATATATATATATATATATATATATATATATATATATATATTGCGACAACACAAATTACTAAACTATTGGCGCATAGGATATGATAGTATGTGTATTTCAAATTACAAGTCTATATTGGAGGGTTTAAGATTATTTATTGTACAAACACAAGTTATAGTTTATATGGTATATTTGTAATGTACAGAATGTAATGTTTGATATAGAGTCTTTCTTTTAAAATGTTAAATCATGTTCATACGCAAGACGTGATACGTTACATAAGAAGACTCCCCCGATGATGTTGTTGAAGGGAAGGGCAAGTCTTTGCGGTATAGTTGGTTCGTCAGGTGTGGCTTATAAATGACAGACGTTTCCCAGAAACGTTTACAGCTGGGCTGGCGTCCTGTAACAGCTTGGCTGATGTCCTGTAGCAGCTGGGCTGGTCCTATAACAGCTGGGCTGATGTCCTGTAACAGCTGGGCTGATGTCCTGCAACAGCTGGGCTGATGTCCTGTAACAGCTGGGCTGATGTCCTGGAATTCCCACGATGAATCCGACACTTCGCACACACAACGGTACTACGGATGTTATTACTCGCAAAACTTATATAGAGTTTAAGACCAAGTAATATCTCAGGTGACAGTGAGTTTAATCAATAACGGTATATTGAACTTATACCTCTCCGGCTTCTTCAAGTGTTCTCGCGAATACCAAGGTCTACCGCGATCAGCAGACCACCCTATGAGGAAATCTTGCACTAGCACGGAAACGTCTTGATGGAACTATTGCGTAACAATTTATACTACTGTCACTGCGGAAAATCTCGCACAGTGATACAGTTACACTCACTTCTTACACACGTAAGACTACAATATTAATATCGTGTGTAAAGATATAAAATCAATTGTTATGCGTCACACGCATTACTATCCCCGAAAAGTCTTAACAGATCCTTGCAAGCGGTAGAGTCTTGTACAAGGATTGTATGTACCGTTCGCGGTAGCAGCAGTGAAGAACTGCTTGTAATTTTACGCACAATGCGTTAAAACACTGATGTGTGCAAATGTACTACACACACAGTTCTGAGACTTCCCGTGTCACTAACGACGAATAGTTTTTACAACACCTTGCAAGCGGTAGAATTCTTGTACAAGGAGTGCACGTTCCGTTCGCGGTAGATGGCGTAGAAGAACTACGTAATTATACGCATAATGCGTTTAAACACACCTGTGTGCAGATGTACTACATACACAGTTCTGAGCCTTCTCGTTTCACTATCGACGAATAGTCTTTACAACACCTTGCAAGCGGTAGAATTCTTGTACAAGGAGTGCACGTTCCGTTCGCGGTAGATGGCGTAGAAGAACTGTCGTAATTATACGCGTAATGCGTTTAAACACTCCTGCGTGCAGATGTACTACATACACAGTTCTGAGCCTTCCCGTTTCACTATCGACGAATAGTCTTTACAACACCTTGCAAGCGGTAGAATTCTTGTACAAGGAGTGCACGACCCGTTCGCGGTAGATGGCGTAGAAGAACTGCCTGTGTAACGACAGGCATAAGAAAATTTCCAACCACCAGTCAGCATTCTATTGGTGGATGGAAGTCACATGGTTAGTAAAAGTGACAATGCACTTTTCATGCATTAGAGTGCATTTACCTTGTAACAGCATGCATAGCGGTAATCAGACTACTCGTATCTCATGCATGCTGCCTACATATTAATAATATACATGAACGTAAACAATAGTCCGACAGGTATAGGGATTGTAGTGATACACACGTCACAGTTCAGCTAATGTCAAAACAACGATAATACTTCACGCACCGCACGGGAAACGTTACCCACTCACGCACGCGCGCACAATTCCACTAACACAGTACATGAATCACCATAAATAATAATGCACAGTTTTTCTAAACTAAACCCTTAACCTTACTAAATACAATTGATAACAACCAAACTTAACCATCTACCAATATAATATGAATGTCCATTGTCTGTGTAATATATGACTTGCCCCGCCTATCATGATCCTGTGATTCGTTGCAGGATTAACTCCCTCCCGCATAAAAAAAAATTTTTTTTTTCTTTAGTTAACTAACAAAAATAAAATTTTTTTTTTATATAACCAAAACAACTACCTAATCCTGAAATAATAATAATACCCTCAAACTAAAATCAAATAAACATCCTCAATTAATACTAACATTTCCAACTGTCACTTTGACAGACGCATCAAATCAAAAGACACGTGGTAACCTTCGAACCACAACAAACACACATGTTCTTGACACACAGATAACGACAACTAATGCAGGATCATAGCGTACACAGACAACATTCCTTATCAAACCTAGATTATTGTTCATTCACAGAGCCAACTTACATACAACATTTAGACCTGAACTTGACATATTTAAAATCACTACACATTCTTACCCCTATATCCTGACAGTTATTTCTAAGTTTACGGATCCTTTGTATAATACTTCCTCAATGAGGACGCATGGAATTTACCAATCGCACGGTTGGTATTTGGGTTGGTTAAGATAAAAGTATTTTTCCCAACTTGTTCCGACAGGGTATACGGACCATTATACAGCCTAAAAAACTTCGCAGCTGTGTTGTCCTCCCTTCTTCCAACATTTAATGCTCGTAAAAGCACACTCTCTCCAGTCTTGAACTTGACTAGTTTATGTTCCGCATTAAATTTTTCCGTGCGCTCCTCGGCGCACCTTTTAATGCGTCTTCTAGCTTCGATTTTCTTTACCTCAACTGGTATAGGCATATTATGCGTCGCTATCCTTTCAATGTGTTTACCCCAGACCCGGCCTGGCATTTCTCCGGTTTGGAGTTCATTCGGCGTATACCCAGTAGTAGAATTATAATTTCCATTTATGGCATACTCAAAAAATTCTAGGAATTCCGGCCACTTACTCTGGTTAGTATTACAGTACGTACGGAACAACCGTCCCAACTCCTTGTTGACCCGCTCGGCCAAGTTACCTTGCGGTCTCCGGATCGCAGTCAAGACCGTCTGGACCCCGTGTTTCTCAAGCTCGGAGTGCCACTTGGTGTTCGTAAATTGCTTACCTTGATCTGAGAGTATCTTCCTTACGGGACCATTTTTCGGCATGTATTTATTTAGCATAATGTTTATGACAGCCGACGTAGTAGGTCTACCAATAGCATATAGGCTAACATGTTTGGTAAAGGCATCGGTAACAACCACCAGGTTCTTCATTCCACGTGCCGCCCGAGGAAGTGGACCCAAAAAATCAATGCATACAAGGTCATTTTTATTACGGACGACAATGTTACCCATTTCAACCTGTGTATGTTGGTTCGGATATTTCGCTGTTTGGCAGATGTGGCAAGAGCGGAGTATGGCCTTTATTTTCCTGGTCATATTTAGCCACACAAAATCCTCCCGCATTGCCAGGTAACATTTATAAGGCCCCGCATGAGCCAGACTCTCATGACACATCCAGGTGAGGTCTTCCACCATGGCGTCCGGTACCATAATCTTCCATCCGCCATTGATAATTTTATACACTACGTCTTTATATATTCTGTACTTAGGGTTTTCTTGTATCCGGATAGCGTCACATATCCGCTTCAACTTTGTGTCACGCTGCTGTTCCATACCTATATTTCTTAGCTTATTTTTGAGACTGTCTTCTAATTTATATTTGACAGCTAGAATTTGAACCTCCTGGTTATTAGACGCATGACGTTCTTCCACCATTGGAGGGTATCGGCTTAACGTGTCAGCTGCTTGGTTCTCGCTTGCCTTACAGTACTTAATGGTAAAGTGGTACTCTTGGATGGCCATGATCCAACGGGATATGCGAGCGTTCGCTAACTTGCAGCGCAACATGAACGATAAGGCCTGGTTGTCCGAAAGGATTTCGAAGTGTTGTCCAACCAGGTAATAACGAAATTTACTAATGCAGTACACAATAGCCAATATTTCTTTCTCCGATGTGAAATAGTTACGTTCGGCCCCTTTTAGTGACCTACTACTGTGCGCAATTATTTTGTTTTCGCCCTTCTCATTCCGTTGGTAGAGTACCCCTCCAATGGCATAATCAGAGGCATCGCAATTCAGGACATATGTGCCCCTTTTCTCAGGATGAAACACGTGCAGGTTTCTACTATACAAATTTTTAGTCGCGTCGAAAGCATGCTGATGACGCTCCTCCCATCTCCATTTATTACTCTTACGAAGTAGTTCTAACAACGGCTCAATTGTCCCAGAATATTCTGGAGTAAAACGTCTGAAGTAACCAGTCAATCCGAGGAACGCTCTGATATCCCTGGGTTTTGTGGGTTTCGGGAACTCCATGATCGCATGTATTTTTTCCGGGTCCGTTGTTATACCTTCTGCTGAGATAATATGACCCAAAAATTTAATTTGCGATTTCCCGAACTCACACTTTTCAAGAGTCAGATTAGCGGCTTGCAATTTCTGAAATACAATCTTGAGATGTTCAAGATGTTCTTCAAATGATTTGGATATGACCAAAATATCATCAACAAATATGCTGACGAAGTCCTCCACCTCGGGTCCCAGAGCTAACTCCAAACATCTGACCATGGCCGCTAAACTGGTAACCAAACCAAATGGAACTACTTTAAACTGATAGCATTTATTTCGATATAGAAATGCTGTGTATCTTCTCGACTCCTTGGCAAGGGGAATCTGCCAGAATCCACTTTTGAGATCAAGGCGAGACATGTATTTAACCCCTTGACACTTTATGAATAAGTTCTCCGCATTCGGAGCACAGTCGTAGCATTTTTTTGTAATAGAATTTAGATTTCTCATGTCGAGACATAATCGAATGTCGTTATTTTTCTTTTTAACAATAACCATAGGATTTAAAAAATTGCTATCAGTTCGTTCAATCACACCATTCTGAAGCATACTCTTAACTTCGGCATCAACCTGTTGTTGATAGTGAAGGGGGATGGGGTACGTCTTCCGTACAAATTTATTTTCATCTGTGACCTGAATACTGTGTTCATAAACATTCGTGACGATAGGATTTTTGGAAAACACAGATTCAAATTTATCAAGCATACTTTGCAGCTTATCTTGCTCATTGCTCGTTATCTGCCTGCTGTGAGTCCGCAGATTATGTGTTA
The DNA here is from genome assembly GCA_034769895.1 of Magicicada septendecula. NCBI lineage: Eukaryota > Metazoa > Arthropoda > Insecta > Hemiptera > Cicadidae > Magicicada > Magicicada septendecula. The sequence continues at coordinate 79,314,895 of CM068368.1, read as the reverse complement.
TCTTATCGGCAAGTTGAACCGCTGGGCGAGTTATAGTAATAGGTTCACAATCAGACCCCGTCTTACCCCTCCTGCGTCCTAACCTGATATTGTGTTTACTATTATTTACTGTACATTGTAGTATTTTATTAGGAAAATCAATGGTCGCGTGCAGTTTATTTAATGTGTCCACTCCCAAAATAACATTATACACGAGTTTCTTGACCATAAGCACCGTGACCTCTATTTCCATTCCCTGAATGGATACTGTTATCATAGCTTGACGGTCAACCCTCTGAAATTCACCCGTCGCTGATTTTATGATTTTGTGGGCTGCTGGCAGAATCGGGATTTTTTTAAAATGTTTCCTGTGCCTCTCTAGGAATCGCTCATCCATTAACGAAATTTCTGCGCCGCTGTCAAATAAAACTTCGCCGACACATCCGTTAATTTTCGCGTTGACAATGAGGTCAGTGTCATTTTCAACGCTAATACCTTTCTCATTTTCCTTACTATGGTTATTGCAAATTAAACTATCTCTAATTACGGCAGGATATAGGCCGGACACTACAAAGTTTTTCTTATAATTAACATCTTTCACATTTGATTTATTGAACTGCTTTTTATATTTACACCGGTCTTTTGAAACTTCATTCATCCCATTATGTTTACACCATTTCCGATTGGTAATTCTATTAGGTATTTTATATTGTTTTGGTGACTGTGTGTGCTTGGTTTGAGTTTGATACTGAAAATTTTTATTCTCCCGTCCATAAAAATTTTGCTGTGAGCTGACGTCATTTAAAGTCTTATATACATACGGGGTACAGTTTAGAGGTGACGAGGTACTTTGCAATCGTGACACTTGCTGTTGTAGTTTTTGAATCCGCAGGTCACGTTCGGCCATTAATTCATTTATCGTAGATATGTGTTGCACTACTTGCTCTGCCGTACCAGAGAATTTCGCTTCATATTCACTAAGTCGTGACTTACTGACTTCCAAATTTGCCTCTATATTGGCCTTCATAGTTTCCACGGTCTCGCTAATATGCTTTTCTGCCGCTTCTACCATTTGTTTGCTTTGTTTGGATTGCTCCTGTATGGCCACGTATGATTTCTCGTTTTCCTCATGGAATGATTTGTTTTGTTTCCCGGCTTCTATTTTACCAGATTTAATTTCTTCTTTACTGGCTTTCTGCTCTTCTTTAATTGCTTTCATTTCTTCTAATAAGGTCGCTAAAGCATTCTTGATTTCTGCAGTATCCGCCATAGTGATTAAATTTTAATTTAAAATTTAGTAAATTTAAATTTATTGATATATACGCAAAGCAAGTTATTATTATCACAACAAGATTAGAACATATGGTAACCAGTTTATACGCACACAGAAAAAGCAGTTCAAAATATCAACATGTAAATACCTTATCTAACATACAACAACTAATAATCTACCTCCAATATACTGATAAAATCTGTTCATATATGATATACAAGAGAATATGCACAATTGAAAAATTATATCCTCAGCTTTTCACATGAACAATACACACACAATTATTACGTTAATTATATTTATACGTCGGATTTTTCCAACAAATTTTATATTCATAGACAAATATATAATAGCGTAAAATTACCGCTATTTACGAGCCCTACGTTGCTAAGCGCCAAAATATCTCTATGCGACAACACAAATTACTAAACTATTGGCGCATAGGATATGATAGTATGTGTATTTCAAATTACAAGTCTATATTGGAGGGTTTAAGATTATTTATTGTACAAACACAAGTTATAGTTTATATGGTATATTTGTAATGTACAGAATGTAATGTTTGATATAGAGTCTTTCTTTTAAAATGTTAAATCATGTTCATACGCAAGACGTGATACGTTACATAAGAAGACTCCCCCGATGATGTTGTTGAAGGGAAGGGCAAGTCTTTGCGGTATAGTTGGTTCGTCAGGTGTGGCTTATAAATGACAGACGTTTCCCAGAAACGTTTACAGCTGGGCTGGCGTCCTGTAACAGCTTGGCTGATGTCCTGTAGCAGCTGGGCTGGTCCTATAACAGCTGGGCTGATGTCCTGTAACAGCTGGGCTGATGTCCTGCAACAGCTGGGCTGATGTCCTGTAACAGCTGGGCTGATGTCCTGGAATTCCCACGATGAATCCGACACTTCGCACACACAACGGTACTACGGATGTTATTACTCGCAAAACTTATATAGAGTTTAAGACCAAGTAATATCTCAGGTGACAGTGAGTTTAATCAATAACGGTATATTGAACTTATACCTCTCCGGCTTCTTCAAGTGTTCTCGCGAATACCAAGGTCTACCGCGATCAGCAGACCACCCTATGAGGAAATCTTGCACTAGCACGGAAACGTCTTGATGGAACTATTGCGTAACAATTTATACTACTGTCACTGCGGAAAATCTCGCACAGTGATACAGTTACACTCACTTCTTACACACGTAAGACTACAATATTAATATCGTGTGTAAAGATATAAAATCAATTGTTATGCGTCACACGCATTACTATCCCCGAAAAGTCTTAACAGATCCTTGCAAGCGGTAGAGTCTTGTACAAGGATTGTATGTACCGTTCGCGGTAGCAGCAGTGAAGAACTGCTTGTAATTTTACGCACAATGCGTTAAAACACTGATGTGTGCAAATGTACTACACACACAGTTCTGAGACTTCCCGTGTCACTAACGACGAATAGTTTTTACAACACCTTGCAAGCGGTAGAATTCTTGTACAAGGAGTGCACGTTCCGTTCGCGGTAGATGGCGTAGAAGAACTACGTAATTATACGCATAATGCGTTTAAACACACCTGTGTGCAGATGTACTACATACACAGTTCTGAGCCTTCTCGTTTCACTATCGACGAATAGTCTTTACAACACCTTGCAAGCGGTAGAATTCTTGTACAAGGAGTGCACGTTCCGTTCGCGGTAGATGGCGTAGAAGAACTGTCGTAATTATACGCGTAATGCGTTTAAACACTCCTGCGTGCAGATGTACTACATACACAGTTCTGAGCCTTCCCGTTTCACTATCGACGAATAGTCTTTACAACACCTTGCAAGCGGTAGAATTCTTGTACAAGGAGTGCACGACCCGTTCGCGGTAGATGGCGTAGAAGAACTGCCTGTGTAACGACAGGCATAAGAAAATTTCCAACCACCAGTCAGCATTCTATTGGTGGATGGAAGTCACATGGTTAGTAAAAGTGACAATGCACTTTTCATGCATTAGAGTGCATTTACCTTGTAACAGCATGCATAGCGGTAATCAGACTACTCGTATCTCATGCATGCTGCCTACATATTAATAATATACATGAACGTAAACAATAGTCCGACAGGTATAGGGATTGTAGTGATACACACGTCACAGTTCAGCTAATGTCAAAACAACGATAATACTTCACGCACCGCACGGGAAACGTTACCCACTCACGCACGCGCGCACAATTCCACTAACACAGTACATGAATCACCATAAATAATAATGCACAGTTTTTCTAAACTAAACCCTTAACCTTACTAAATACAATTGATAACAACCAAACTTAACCATCTACCAATATAATATGAATGTCCATTGTCTGTGTAATATATGACTTGCCCCGCCTATCATGATCCTGTGATTCGTTGCAGGACCATGCATGGATATATATAACCCATTTCTTATTTCATAATTTATAGCTAATTTACAAAAATGAACAAAATCAATTTTTAACTTGTCTATTAACGTCATAAATTGTGTAACAATATATTGACACTTATTTATCATGGCTTTACTGCAATGTTCTGTTACAATATGTTATGCTGCTAATGTCTGGTAGTTCGTGTCCTGTATTATTTGTGTGTGTGACTAAATTGGATGTATAAATCTTTGTTTTTTTTTTGTTCACAGTAACGGTTTTCAACTGTTTGTTCGTTTCGCCTATGCAATATTATTTGGAATAACTCGGAAAACCTACACATATAAAACCTACCTACCTACACAAACATTAAATACAAATCAAACTAATAGCCGAACAAATACAAATCAATGCCAAGAAAATGAACCAATTCTTTAAAATCTAAACTTTAGACACTTAAAGAACAAATTTATACACCACATCTGATTACAATAACATCAAGATGCCCCAATCAATAAGAACCAACACCCGACAGGAGCCAACAGCCGCAAGCAACCAAGACTATTATAATTCATTAAGCTAAAAACCAATATAGCTGATGATGAGCACACTACGTGATACTCGTAACATGTTCAAAGGAAGGGCGGAGCATCTTGATTGTAAACTGGTATTGTATTAAGTAATTTGTATGTCAAGAAAACAGCTGTACCAACAAGTGTTTGTATGTATAATCAATGCGTGTGCGCGCGCGTGGGCATTTCTTTATGCTAAACACATAGCACTTACATCGTAATGAACCATAAACACACTGTCACGTCTTCGACGCTCTCGAATAATCTTGAGTTGGTCTTACAACGTTAGGTGATGAGTTGGCTGGTATGAAATGAAATAAAGTAGTGGACTGTATATTTTCTTTGAATTAACTGTTTATTGAATGTTGCAAGAAAATGATTGCATGGCACGTGCAGTGTAGCGCGGCATACATTGCCTGAGAAATAAAGTTGAATTAAATATTGAAAGTCATGATAATGAATTGAGGCCGAGATCGCCTAAGTATTAGTGCATTAAGCACTGAAGATCATGCTAATAATTTGAAGTGGAATATTCCGAATTGAAAATAATTATATAGCCGCGGCTGGCGAACTGAAGGCTTGTTGCCCGTTCGGAGTTTAGCAGTTAACTGAACTAGACTGGCCTGCTGCGAGCGTGCAGGACACGCTGGCGGCAGTCAGCGGGGGGACGATGACGTCACTGCACGCACATACGGCGTTACATTACAGATATTATAAGTACAAAGTTTAACACACACTTATGTATAAACAATGTGATAACATTGTAAGATATCATTAAATAACATTTCTGTATAATACATTTCTATAATAACATTTCTGTAATTCGTGCGTATATCTACACACTTACCGCGTATATTACACTTACCGCAGCGGAGAAGCCGGTGACAGACATGTTGCTGCGCATGGAAAACCACCAAGTTGTATGGCTGTATCAGACACAAATGTTTCTTGTCACGGTATAAAAATGGGCTGCTTGCAAACTTGTACCTTGAAGTTAAAGACAGTAGTGGAAGTCCGTGTAATTTAGACCACATAACTTCAAACCGGTATAACATCGTTATCTCTGATGAAAACATTACAAATTTTATGTACGCAACTTATTATTCTATATAAAGTACTTTGGAATAATTAAATTTTAACGTGACTCATGTAAATTGTTTGGTAAGAATTTTTGTATGAAAATGTGTTTGCGTGTAATTTTGCACTGATGGCGTGTAACTTGGGCTGAGAAGTCGTGTAATTTCGATGGGCACTTATAAACACATATAATGCAATTTTAAGCTATTTATTAAAGTACTTTTTTACACTACACAGATAAATATTTCAAGAGACAGAGAGAGAGGGAGGGAGTGATTGAGAGAGTAGGGGCGAAAGATATTATGACTACCGACATATATAGATAATTGTACAATAGACTATGGTACTCTGTATAGGCTAAATTCTAGGTAAATAACATTTTACAATAATATAAATATTAAGTAAAAACCAGTTTCACATGATATATTGGTTTTCTACAATTTTGTATGTGTAATGTTTTGAAATCTTTAATGTAAGTTGTTCAATCTATACTGTTATCTGGTACATAATTCTCTAATGTATGTGAGTAGGATAGTGTAAATAGAGATGGGGAGAGTGTTAGAGTGCCATTGCAGAAAGAGACAAAGTGAGAGAGAGAGAGAGAGAGAGAGAGAGAGAGAGACCGAGGGGGTATTGCGCGACAGAGACAGAGGGAGAGAGAGTAAGAGAGAATGAGAGGTAAAAAGAGAATGGGTGAGAGAGAGTGTGTGAGTGTTGACATATACATAATTTTACAATATTCTATAGTACCCTGTATATACTAACTTCTCGATAAATAATAATTTACAACAATATGATTATAAGTGATATCCATTTTCACTTGATAGATTGGTTTACCATAAACTTGTATTTGTAATATTACGTAAATTCTCTAATGAAAGTTTGTAAATTTCTACAGTTATTTTGTACAGAATTCTCTAAATTAATGACGTTGTTTTCAATACCAGTAGTGAGTGAAAGATGATAAAAATAACTTTAAATAATATACATAATTGAACACCTCTACAATCTGTATTCAGCTATAATATCTTTTACTGTGTTATATGTAGACAGGTATATATATATATATATATATATATATAAATGATTTCTGTACAAATTCTAATATATAATTGTTGATTCCTGCTTTTATTATTAATTACAAATAGCATTAAATTATGAGTAATCTAAATTGTAATATTGTATAATTATGTTCCGGGATATTACAATTTTTTCGTTGTGTTTTAGGAAAACAATATATAATAATGCAATTATTTTGATGATGTAAAACAAACTGTTTCACCTCCTTCACACACGCGCGCGCACACACAAACACGTTCACTTAACTAATTGATTTGTTGTGTTTGATAATTTCTCTTGTATTCATACACAGGTCCTGTAGATGACAATAAATATTGTCGAAACGTCGACACAAATAATTTAAAATTTGTGTTATACATTTTTGACCGATCCTCGTAAACCCTTCATCGTTAAAATTCATTGATTGACGGTCACTACGATATAAGGACCTAATTGGATTTATAATAAAAATCAATGTCGACTTTGACATCACCTTGCACGGAAACTATCTTATCAGACGCCTTTATTCAGTCCGGTCCGGTGGTGGACGATGTGGTCCCGTTAACGGACAACGTTTCCCGCTAATTCTACCAGGGACCACCAAACTCTTGTCGTCCTGCTTAAGAAGTAAACGTACTTAGTGAAGTAGTCTCTGGGACACTTAGTCTGGTTTCAGCCCTGCCACGCCATCTTTCTTTAGTTTTCCGGCCTCTTCTCCGTAGTTGTAAACCACAAGTTGGTGTCTTCACACGTAGCCACTAGGCATTCTTGTCTCAGATGTCACGTCCAGCGCGCAAGTAGCTCTTCTCTCTTCAAGATGGCGTATTGATGGCAACCTCTACGCGGTCACAACAACTGATTTCTTCTTTTCCGGGATTTGCTTTCAGCAGCAAATATCTCAACAAAGCATAGGGAAGGAGCTGCCTGTTCCTTCAAAAATTCTCCACCTATCTCTTTCTGGGGCTACCCACTTACCTTTGTTCTATAGGATCATTTCCCTTACGCCTCAACTTGGTACTGGTGGCTACTGTTGCCCTCCACCAGGAATATTTATCGACCTTCCGATCTAGATCTGTACTGTTCTGCGTCAACAGGGGCTTGGTTGAAGAGAAGCTAACGTCTCCTTTGGGAGCTAACATCGCTTCATCTAACACTGAGAAATTGTGAGGACCAGTGTCCAGTCAACGTGGTACAAAGGTACTACCTCTCCAAATTCCATCAACCCCAGGAAATATATAATCTATATTTAAAGAAATACGGTTCCTCAAGTATATCAAAATTGCTAAGTATTTGAATTTTGTAAAACAATGTAATTATTAAATTATTATAATCGTGGAGTGCATCAAAGGTCCTTTATTTACGTAATGCCAAAAATTAAAGGCGGATACAGATTAATGAGTAGACAAGACATACCTAATAACGTTAATAGTAATTAGGATATAGCATTGAGACAATAATGGCGTTGAATTTTGAGGTAGCTAGTATTAAACAATGGCTGCACGGTGTAATTTAGTGGACGTATGCTTACTATTGAGGGCTTCATGGAATTGAACTTCAGAAATATCTGAAAACTGTTTTCTGGAAGTCCATAATGTGAAGTCCATAATTGTTTGGCCACGCGTAGGAAACTACTGTCACAAATTTATAAATAATTTATCGCATGTGAGCAAGTTTATGTGCTTTATTTTTGGTATTCGATATATTCTGGACACGAACGATACTACAGGAATAAATAAAACAATAATCATGGCATTCGTGTTAAGTTAGGTAAGCTCCAGACGGTCTCTGGTACAACCGACCGTATTTATAGAAACAAGGTATGGAAACAAAATTAAAGTTCTACAAAGTTATGGCAGTCCCTGTCCATGGGTGTGAATTATGGATAACAGTCAAGAAACAAGACAGTAAAATACAGGCCTCGGAAATGGCGTTCTTAAGAGAAGTTAAAAGGTGTTCTAAACTTGACCGTATAAGGAATGAGGCCATAAGAGAAGCGTTACAAGTTGTTAACTTGAATGAAAAATTAAAATATTATAAACAACGGTGGAAAGAACACTTAAAAAGAATGTCAGGTTTCAGTCTGGTCAAACGAGTCTGGAAATACAAATCTATAGGACACATGTGTGTGGGTAAACCCAGGAAGAGATGGCTGGAGGATCTTTGAAGGCTGAACAGACAGCACCTTGTCTATGCCGTGTCGTGAAGATGATGATGATAAAATAAAACAAGCGCTTCTTAAAATAAAAAAGAAAAGACTCGGACTGAGATGTTCAGATGATGTTCCCATTGGCACACTTCACCAAACGGTCTTGAACGTGCAGTGTGAATTTTAGGTAAGAAAGTATTTATTGATAAGGGACCAGTTTAAGTGACACCAGGCAACCTTGAGTTGCAACCCGTGTCTCATTCGCTGCATCTACTCTCCACGAATAAGTATGTCCCAAGGATGAACATAGCAGTTTCTCTTCCTGTTGAACAGCTGAATGATGATTGTTCTGAAATCTCAATAGTTATAGTCTTTAAAGTTCCGGTAACCGCATTTACATATATTTATAATATTCTCAAACTAAATACATAAAATTTAGTAAATAATGATAGGACGTTGAAAAAAATTACCTAAAATAAAGATTGGCAAATTTTATCCTTGAAACCCTAACGGACACAGTCTCTAAAATAAAATTCATTGGAGATATATCTCAACCGTTCAAAATAAATACAGGTGTAAGACAGGGTGATGGTTTATCCCCAATTCTTTTCAACTGTGTCCTGGAGAAAGTATTGAGAATTTGGAATAAAAAATTAAAGGAATGCAAAATATCACCAATCATGTTGGGAAGAAGAAACAAATGTCTTGAAATAAACTATTTGCCATTCGCAGATGACTTTGCTATACTTTCTGAACATCTTACATCTGCAGTAACACAAGTTAATTTTTTAGAGGACATAGCTAGTAGAACGGGCTTAAGAATTTCTGCAGAAAAAAACAAATTTCTCACGAACATTAAAAATGCGCCAAAATTCCTGTTAACAGATATTGGTCGAATAGAGAGGGTTCGAAAATTTAAGTATCTGGGAGAAATAATTCAAGAGACTGGTTTAGAGAAATCTACTATAGAAGAAAGGATTCATAAGATGGAAAGGGCATATGGTATAAATAAAGATATTTACAATAAAAGTTGCATACCTAAAAATGCGGAAATAAGGCATCTCAGTACAGTAGTGAAGCCGGAATGACTATATGCAAGTGAATGTCTAGCATTGAATTATAATTTACACAAACTAAAAATATTGGAAAGTCGAATTACTGGGAAAATATTAGGCCCACGAAAAACTTCAGAAGGTTGGAAATTAAGAAGTAATCATGAAATATATCAGGGAATAGAAAATGTAACAGAAACAGTGAGAAAAAGAAAACTCTTTGTTTTTTGGACATTTATATAGAATGGACGACAATAGGTTGACAAAGCAAATCTTCAGATATCTGTAGGGGGAAGAAGTCAACATCAAGTTGGATTAAAGAAGTCCAAAAGGATTTAGAAAAGAATAATATATAATCGCAGAAGAAGGAATTGAAAGAGAAATTTTTCGGGCAAAAGTGTTAAAAATGGAAGGAACCAGGGTAGGAGAGAAAAAAGCAGGTTCAAAGTGGACTGAAGACAGGAAGAAGAGACACAGTGAAAAGATGAAAGAATATTGGAGAAAAAGAAAAGAACAGAGTGTAAAGAATTGAAATTGGGTTGTAGTCCTTAGATGGCGGATACAAAAAAAAATTGAAATTGGCATGTGGTCCTTAGGTGGCCGATACAAAAAAAATAACGAATAAGAAAAATAGATGCACGAAAATGTCAACGTAATATAACTCTATTAAAATACACAAAAATGACAACTTACGTCCTTTATTAACGTTTTTTTTTAAACATACACACTATTTAGTTGGAAACATTATTAACCAGGCTGTTATAGGCTGTGGTCCATAATTTGTTTTGTGAGACGTTTCGGCTTCACCGTGATCAGTGTCGGAAAAAATTGTCACGGTATCGGCCAATTCACAGTCATAGTCTACCTCATCACTGGCGTGAATTGGAGGACACCGTGCCAATTTTTCCGACACTGATGATGGCCTCCGATGGTAAGGCCGAAACGTCGGTCGAAACAAATTATAGACCACGGCCCGGTAAATAACGTTCCCAACTATGTGAGCGTCGCCGGCCTAGAAAGCCTTAAGAATTCTAAACGCACTGTTTTTGAATCGCAATAGTTCTAATTACACAATTGTCCAAGACCCCCGACTTTAATACGAGTTACCAAATTACGGTAGTCTGTTACAATAATTAACAGTTAACAGCTGTCACTTCCACCCATACACTGTAGCCTATATAATAAGACGCACTGAGAACTACTGTTGAATCAGTGACGTACGGCGTATATATAGCTAGGCCAGATTACATAATATTGTTTAGGAAGAGTTCCGGGTGTGACAATCGAGCGTTGTCCAAAGGCCCAAAAAGTCCAAGAATTTGCTACGAGACCGTTGCGTCATCCCGCTGACGTTTGATTAAATATATAGTGTCATTTAAGCTGCACATGTTGCCTATAGCTTGGCATACTTTATGTATTCGTTCCTTCTGGACACCACTCTCTGAGAAATTATCTCGTGTTGAGCTGTACTGATTTGTTTCTTCTGAATCAGAATCAAGGCAACTTACATCACTACTTTCACCCCGATTTGGATTATCCTCATCATCTAACTCCTCTGCTTCTACCTCCCCTGCCTCTCCTTCTTCCTTAGCATGCTCTTCTTCCTCTTCTACCTTTTCCACACTTTCGTCCCCATAATCCCAATCACCATCATGACACTGCACCTCCTCACCATCTTCCAGTTGCTCACCTGATCCATCTTCAACAGCATCTTCACCCAGCTCCTCACCAATTTCTTCACCGCCCTCGTCTCCAATCTCATTTTCATCCTCCTTTTCATCAACACGTTCATCTTCATAATTTAAATTTTCTTCATCATCAACCTCATCGCCATTACGTCCACTACCACCATCATAATACTGGACATCTTCCTCATCTTCTAGTTGCTCATCTGGCCCACCTGAAATTTCTTTCCGTTCCTCAGAATCCTCAGCACTACTTACAGAAGCCGTCCGCAAATCTGCACACACTACATCATCCTCACTCACACACTCCACAACGCGGCCACCAAATTCCTCCTCGACTTCTACCTCATCTCCTTCAAACACCTCATCTACCTCATCTCCTTCAACCACACTTGCAGCATGGACATCCCCGTGTCCATCCGCAACCTCAGAAACTTCAGTCTCCCTAACACCTATAACTATACTTCCCTGTGCAGCATCTACAGACCGCTCTTCTGCCTCTTCCTTCGATTCCTCTCCTTCACCACTTTCAGCAACTATCGCGTCCTCAACATTTCCCACCCTGGAATCCAGCTGTCCAGGTCTATGTGCAACGTCTAAATTAAATTCTACCTGCGATGGTAAAGCTACACTATCAAGTGACTTCTCATATCCCTGCGTAGGCGATGATGATATTACAGGATCTGGATCCGTCATGAACCGAGATGGAGATACCGGAACAAACTCTGCGGCATCCGGATTCAACCATGACGTCCTCTCTGAGTCCTCCAATTCAGTGTTAATCGACGTGTACTTATTGTCTTGTATTGATCCACAGAAGTTATTCCGCTTTTCTTCTTCCTCTTCACCTTCTTCATCAACTACTCTATTAGGCACTTGTAATTCATCTGGAACGTTTAAAGTTTCTCTTCTTTCCAAATAGGAATAACGCCTTGCTACCGGATCCCTACTTGCCGATGTTGGTTTACTAATATAACTTCTTCTTCCCCTGTTAAATTCATACTTACTTGTTTTCTCTACTGTAACCGTTGTTACCGTCTTCTCACTTGCCACCCCCTTGTAGCCTCCATTACTTCCAGAATATTCAGTTTTTCTTACAGTTTATTGTGTTCTCCACCAACCACCATGTTTGTCTTTTTTAACTCTTCCTAACAAACTACTTGCGTCTTGGACATCTCTAGCAGCTCTTCCCCGGGACTCGTCGTTCGCCTGGACCCTTCTGGCATACCCACACCACCGGTCCAGGTCCGCAAAACAACGTGGAGGATCTGCGAACACCAGACAGATCTCTCTTGTGGAGTCAGCCCTTCTCGTATTACCTGTATTACTTCCGTCTCGGGCAACCCCAACCTTAATACCCGGGCAGCTTTCCGTATATCGTGCACGAAGTCCCCCAACGCCTCTCCGTTAGCCTGTAGACGATAGAATATCTTAAACTTCAGCTGGTCACGTCGTCGATGAGGTATGAAGAAGTCCAACACCTCCCCATGGAAAGCGTCGACACTGCCTCCACGACGCAGAGCATTGGTGATCAGCCCTGCCAATGAACCCCGGCAATACGAGTATATAAGGGACAAGAGGTCCCCATCGGACACCCCCGGGAAATCCGCCAACTGCAGGACAAGGTCCAAGAAAACCAACAACTGGTCCTTATCTATTCCATCCACCACCGGAAGCTTCTGGAGAACACCAGAAATGGGGTTGGGCAATCTCTGGTAACATACCGCCGCCAGAATTACACAATTCACAATACACAACAATAAAACATAAATCCCAACGCAATACCTAACAAACATAATTTACAAACAGAAAAACTTGAGTACAAATGCTTCCTTCGAGCGACCTCCGGGTTCCCTAGCGCTGCGGAGACCTGACCAACTCCTGAACCAAACCTCGTTCACATCACAGAAGAAAACAACCAACCACTAACATGTACATAAAATACACAACACCTAACACCAATCACGACATACAACATCTCACCAACACGTAGCTAACAACCATCAACATTTAATCAACATTAAATTTCAGAAAATTCCAAACGATATATCCAGTCGGCACGCCTCACGGTACCGACTTCCGATCGGGCCATACCGCATCCCGCTAATCCGACGCGCTACAATTCCCTTCAATTACCAATACAGCCTACTCCCCATGCAACGCCTAAGACCTCCGGTAGTTCAACATCTCACAAATATTCTAACTAAAAAAACCTGCCTCGTGGCGGGACCAGATTCACAAACACAAAACAGGCTAACAATTATACAGTCACATAATATATAAAACATGAAACCTGATTCCATATCTGCATATATGTTATTCTTTTATTGAAAATTTTTTCTAAGTTCAGTTTGTCAGAAGTTTCCGAGTTTGCAAGCCCCGTCACACCAAAGGACCCAAGGGTTCGACCCTAGATAGAACCACGCTCTGCTACCATTTGTAACCCCTCTTTTTTTTTAAGAGGGACCACTAGATATTTATAACTAGGCAGAAAGCCTAGACGAAGCATAAAATGCGCTGGGTCCAGTGAGACGGGACTTGCAGTTAAACTCTCTGTTAACCAACAGTAACAGCTTTTATTATATCTGATTTTTCATACAAATTAAAATATCACATACTATCAGAATATCAATAATTCCATAAATTGTTTAAGTCCCCCTTTTTGTATAAAGTTGACATAGAACACATAATTGGACATAATACACCTATCCATACACACACACACACACATATATATATATATATATCTTCCCCTCAATTTAAATATTCAAATATTTTGAATCTCGACATTATAAAAATGTACATGCATATATATCTATCTCACTCAACCACCTAACACATAACAGCCTGTAAAATCACAAATAATTCAAAATCACAATTACAACGCGCTATCGCCTCATCCCCACAAACGCCCCGCGTTTCACTTGTATATTATCCCTTCATCGCCCCATCATATAGAAAAATAAGATGCCTGTAACCCTCTAGTATCTAGTAATTGAGAACGGATATCACCCATTAAGAAATCCCACTATAGATTTTTATAATGTCTGCAACTAGCTTATAGCTTACTCAGAATCTCCAACATAATTACCCAAGAACGGTAACAATACTATGTCAATGTCAATTATACATTATAAACTTGAAGGGCACTTCTAATGGTCCATAATAGCAATTATGATTACAATTTAAATTATTGATACCATTTGTCTATTTCTGCAAAAAAGTAAAACTGTTTGGTTTCTTATAAAACATAGATCATTCAAAAGGTTGGCCATACGAGTTTAATAAAATTTAAAAGATTTAATAATAATGACAGGCTCGTAGTCAACTCATAATGCAAATTAAGGCTACACACAGCCTGCATGAATTTTACAAATTGAACCATTGATGGATCTGAGCAAGCCAGGTTTGACACATAATGGCCCGAAAATACAATCTACAAAATACAAATATCAGTGAACAGCCTGTATCTGTTCATTAGAAAAAGAGAAGCTTCAATTTTATTAAGAAATAAAATTTTTAAAACAATTCAATTTGACCATAACAGCAACATATGCAACCGTGAATTAAAATTTAAGTACTGCCTGTACAATTTTATTTACAAAAACAAAATATTAATTTTATAAACATATACATATATTTTAAGAGATACTGAATTCACCTGGCCGCAGGAGTGCACCAGGGCATGCTTGATTTGACAAAGACTGACCTGTTGAAAACCTGCATGATATGGCACCAACAGGTGCCCACTTTTTGGTTAGTGAAAAATGTAAAAAAATAACAACCCGGAAACAGAATTAAAAAAAAACCCCAGTCCTTGTATGCCAAAAAAACTTACATGCAAAACCCTGTAATAAAATGCAACTGAATCCAAACCAGCCGGTTCGGTATATCAAGGAAACCATACTCCTATACTTAATTTAATAAAACGGTCTCTCCACAACTTTTGCATCCATTAAACAGAATTAAAGCCCTGGTACCCTCCCACAGGCCAGTTTACAACTGTACTTATTTGAACGGTATTATTAGATTAACGATACTTTGAAATTGTCTTGCCGGCACATACACTCAATTAACTGTGTCACTGTATAAAGTTAATCTGAAGTTAATGTTACATACACCTCACATAGTGTTATCTGCAGGCCAGATTTGTATAAATAAATGAGTGAATATCACCCCATAAGATGCGGGCGGTTACATGGTTGTTTGCAGCAGTTACGTCCCTCTCCTCGGTCGCAGAACGAAGTTTTATCGGTTCATGGCATGATGAAGGTCACAGCACACCATGCTCTGGTCAGATCTCCGTCGAAGGCGAGAACCCTGCAGAATCGGAAAGATTAATGCACTGTTCACTAAAGCTTACACACTTGTCATACAAGGCATGTACAGAAGTAACACATCAGAACAGGCAACCAGTTTATCTACCACGTGTTCTCACAGTCAATCACAATTTTCGCAAATACATAATTATTCTTTTACGCTCATTAACTAGGGACAATTGTGAAATACAAATACTAAGTGTAGGCAGTATTAGAACTTTACAAATGCATCAAATTACTTAAAACGGAGACCATTTCCGGTCCATGCCACGTGTTTGTTATAGACAATCCAACTAGGTTCCTGTTCTCACAAATCACATAATTTTCTTGTATCTCCCGTTCAATACTAAATAATCAATTGATAATTACAATTAACGTGCAGTATTTAGTTAAAATTACTTAAACATTTCACACCAACCAATCTCTATCTGGTCACGCTACATGCTTTCTCAATCTGTTCGCATCGAGATTAATTAAATTTAGAATTTAAAATTTTCACTACCAAATTATTATATATATTGTAATAATTTATATATATACAAATATTAAGGTGTTGATGATAATAAGCTATTGTGGAGTATGAGACTCCGATGTAATCAAGCCCCACTCTTTGGGCTAGCCAATTTGTAATAAAATAAATAATTGATATGTGATACTGTAAGTTGTAATGTTTAATTGGTGTGATTGGTGTGGCTCTCGACGTCTTACTGGCCTGAAACACTTCCTTAAGTTTCCCAGCTGGTCGAGTCCCAATGGTAGCAAGACCGGTCGAGTAGCGTAAAGTTGATGAAGGAATATATATGTTCAGCTTCGCCGAAAGTTTCAAAACAAAATTTATTGTTTTGAAGGAAATTTAAAAAAAAAATTTATGTTTATAAAAAAAAATAATTAAAAAAAAAAATTTAAATTTAATTAATTAATTAATTAGGATCAATTAATTAATATAGGGCTGTGAAGTTTTAAACAGTGTAATGCTCTTCTGAAAATTTTTATTAAAATTTTAGTATATTTTAAATAAGCTATCACCACTCATAAGACTGTCTTCAAACCAATCGATACTTGTTTACCTTTTTATTTTTTAGGTTATCTTCACTTATAGGTGGTAAAGTCCTTGTAGATTATCAATTAGAATTATATTATTGGTAATTAGTATTACTGAAGAAATAAAGAGCTATTAAGTATTGAAAAGTATTAATGTTTTATTAAGTAACAGCAATATTGACTCTTATCGATTAGTATCGATTCTCAGGATATCGAAAAAAGTTACAAGTATATGTTATAAAAATTATATAGGGTTCTTTAAACAGCCAGTTATTACCAAAGTCAGAGAAATCGGGCTAATATTTAAAAAGTATAACGTTACAATCAAATTAATAGTTATTAATAAACACAGACATTGAATAATAATTTGTAAATATAATAATTGTTTTCACCAAACAGCTGAGTTGAACTAAGAAGAAGGCACTGGGATCGTCAAAGCAAATGGCCGCCGTCAAGTTGATCAAAATGTTGCTCGTTCCTGCTGCATTCCAAATAATGTATTTTCTGGCAAAATTCCTGTTCTTGTGTCTGCAAATCTCTTGTTAAATGTTGTGTAGTGACTGGTGTAGTGATTCTGGGTTGTATTTAGTATGTCTGTGTAATTATAAGTCAAAACACTTTTCCCAATTCCGACACTAATTTGGTTAAGGTATTATACAGTTCTCTGGTGTTTTGTGGTGTTTTTCAGAGTAGAAATGTATTGTTTAGTGTTAATTAGTGTTTCTTGATCGTTTTTGTCACAATGTATAGGTTCTGGAAAGATTTTATAATTCACTCTCGACTTTACCGTAACGTACTGTTCGCCACTTATCTTTAATGTTGTAAAAATAGGTTAGATCGTCACAAAACTCTCGTTTATGTTATCCGTTCAAATACCAATAATCAACTAACTGTTTCCTTCAGTTTCAATTAAACTCTTAGCCCATATAATATTATCCTTAACATTGTTCAAATATTTTTCACATCCTGTGTACACTTTTACATTTTCACTATATGAATGCCTAAACTTTGGTTATTTGTCAATTTTATTCACTAGATTTGATTTAAATTAATCTTTCAGTTCATTCTGGTTATTTTTCAGATTAAATAATGCCATTTTATAGTGTTTTCTGTCCAAAAAATAGTAATTTCACTTTCAGTTTGGTATACTCTGAAAAGTCAAAACATCAAAATTTACTTCCTGTCATTATATAAATTCAGCCATTTTATCAGTTATATTTAATATTAATAATCCTATATTGTATTAAAAGGTTCATATTCCCTTATCTTCTGGTAATTAATTGAATTAGTTGTATTCTGAAACATTATTCTGGAATATATGACTCCCATGTCCAAATTTCTGAGTTTAGTCATTTTCATTTTTATTTATAATTCTGAATATATTTATTAAAATCTCTCTAAATGGTATGTGCAATTATATGGCATGATCTCAAGTTTATTTTGTCTAAACCCCTTTTGTTTATTCGCATTTAAATGATTAATTTCTCTGTTTTGATGAAGTTTGGTTTCCATTCTTTTGGCCTATGATTTTTTAACAATTTTTCTTACAAAATATTTTACAAACAATATATGATGTGTGATACCCTCTCTGACTTTTACATATAGTATTATAAATTAAACATATTTTCAAATTGCACAAAAACAATTAGTATTGGTTACAATACAAATAATAGTTAAAACAAATAAAGAATATTTTTTTAAAATAAATGATTGTCTTCAAGTCAGACATTTTGCAACAAAATCCTTATTTCTAAACATGGAAATATGGCTTACAAAAAAGGTTTTTTACTAACTAACATCTTAATTACTCTCTACTATTTACAAGTGGTAACTATTTTTATAGTTCTGATGTTAGTTGTTTCAGACCCAAACAAATGGCCTTATATCTAAAACATTTTTAAACATTCCTATACTATATACATAAAAACCTTATAGTTATATTCTTATTTCTAACTATTATTATAAGTAGGATTCTACAGTTTTTATACCGTCTTTTATACATTGTCTTTGGGGAATTGCACCCTGTCATTAACAAATAAATAGTATTAATTGTTCAAAAGGTATTATGAACTCTGTTTTTCTTTTTTCATGTAAAACAAAATGTTATTTTAAACAGATTCATGTCTTATGAACAACATATTGTCACAGTACACATTTTAAGTCATTGAAAAATGCATATTTCATTGCATCCAATGTTTGTGATTGCCAAGAATGAAACACAAGGTTCATTTTTTATAATACCCAAAACTATCACTGGTTCACTTTGCACTTATATATTATGTTAATGCTAAATGGTCGTATAGTCTTATTAACATAATAAATTGGTTAGCGTTTTTTCAATGGAGATTTGTTCCATGGGTACTATATTATTGTTTCATCTTAGTTCACAGGAAACTTTTACTTTATACACTCCTCTCTCTTAAATTTGTATACATGTGGTTTTTATTTCGTTATACTTTTGTTTTTAGATATTTATTTTGGGGATATAGGGATTTGGGTGTCTTTTATAAGAGCACGACATCTTCTTCAGGATGCTGCCCTCTTCTTCTTTCTTCAGTCTTCTTTTCTCCTGCCTTCTGGGACTGGTATCTTCTCCATCTTCTTCTTGTTGCCATCAGGTTTCTTGGGATCTTCTCCATCTTCTTCTTGATTTCAGAAATACACCACCTGTGTTGTTTGATCTTGGCTTATTTTAGGGTTTCTATTCTATTTATTCTCCCTCGTTGTGGGTTTGGTCATATTCTGTACTGCTTGGTTATTTACTTTTTACCTTCCTGGGTTATATCTTGAAAACCTTTGGTTATGAGACTGGTTTTGGATGACTCATCACTAGTAACTCTTTTTACTTGAACTTGTATTTTCTTTATAATAATGATTTCTTTCCACAGTTGCTATGAATTAATTTATTTATATTAAACTTAATGCTTTCTTCCAAATTTAAACATTATAACTTCATTATTCTAATGATCAATTGCCATTCAATATTATGCATACATCTGTCACGCTACAATATATATACAAGGGACTTACCGGTAGGTCTTAAGTGCTTAGCTTGCCATTATAGATGAAAGAAAGCACAAGAAAATGTTCTGCTGACGCGGGGAGTAGTCTAGTTTACGCAGCGGAAGCGAGGCAGGAACTGAACTTCGCCAAGTGCACAAAACCGCGATCTAAATTCGGCCCGCTAGATCGCGTTCACAGCCGGGACACGGTCATACAGATATCGCTTTCACCAACAATTACGCTTCGTCCACCGACATAGAGAAATAATATCGAATTTATTATTAGAAATATTGTATTTTTATTTCCTACGAACGCCGGGTTATGCAAACACCGGCACACTATGTAATCTGTAATCTATGCATGTAATGCAATGGAACTCACTATTTTCTATGTATTCATTACATACTTTTGAAAATAAGCTACAGATAAGATTTTTCCGTACATCATCGTCATGTATTTTCCAAACTTACGGATTACTTCCCACAGCCAGCCAGAGCCAACACTGTGCCACGAGATATAGATTACAATATTCCAGGTTGTCTCCCTCCGGTAACTAGAAAAGTAATGACATAGTGAATTCTTATTATGTTGTCACTAAAAGTGAAATAGCCTATACATTATTCAAACTAATTTTGACCGTATACTTAGACCGTACGGAGTAATTAGTGGCATAAATGTTCGGGATAAGAGCGTGGAAGAAGTATAATTGAGGGAAAACGGTGATAGGATAGTAGAAAAAAGACATGCCTGTCATATAGATATACAATATAGATATATATCGTATAGATATACGATATAAGAAACTAAAACAAATTCTGGTGATAGGAATTGAAAATGTCTCAACATTAAGAGTAAAGATGGAAAACCACTATTATCTAAACAGGAAAGACTGGACAGGTGGGAATAACGTTGAGAAGAATTACACAAATGAGAGGATCAGCTAATATTCACTTAGTAAATCAGGAAAATATTGATGAACGTAAAAGAGTAAAAAGAGACTGAAAACCACTGTTAGCTAAAAAAGAAGCCTGGACAGATGGGGATAACATTTAGTAGAAGTTATATATAATTGAAAAGGATTAGCTGTATTCATTTGTAAAAACCAGGGAAATGTTGACGAAGATAAAAGAGGAGACCTATTCCTAAGATCGGACGCATTAGTCAAGGACGTATATGGCATCTGAAGGCAGCCCGGATGAATAAAATACCTACAGAGTTGCTGTGTTACGCTATTTATGTAACTAAGTAAAACATTTAAGACAGGTGAAGTTGAAGTACAGTTGAAAGTGAAATGGATGCAGATCAGTTTGGATTTAGGAAAAATAGAGGTACACAGGAAACAATTCTATCATTACAAACTAAAACAGTTTCTAACAGTAGGGCAAACTTAAATAAAAGAAAGATACGTAGGCTAGACAGAACTTCTTTGGCTTGAAGAAGGCATTTGATAATGTACATTTGAACAATACGTTTAAAAATTTAAAGAATTTGGTACTTAAATACAACAAGGTAGAACAAAATATCTACAAATTTTCAATCTATTTAATTAAGCCAATCTTATTTGGATTATAAATTCGTCAGATAGAACACCAGTTACTCTCCAAACCACCTTAGAGACCAAAGCGTATGAAAGAATTTTCTTGCTAATTGACGCTACATATAAAAGGACAATTTTTATTATAGAAATTTGGTTTTAGAAATTTTATAAATAATCCGCATGTAACAATCTCCTGCAGGTATAGTCTGAAAGGTAACATGGAACTATAATTCTGCACGTAAACACTAACTTGGAGAAAACATTTAAAATTTTTAATTTTTAAACAGCTGGAACTTCATGGATGACTATCCAAGATCTACAATTTAATAACCTCTTTGAAAGCACATTATTTTTTAGAAAACGTAAACGAAACAAATTAAAAAAATTTTTAAAACTTGCTTTTTGCATAATTGCGTACATACATACCCTAGAAATTATTATCATACATTGCATAAGTTTAATTAGTAAACTTATGCAATATTATATTATATTATTATCATAAATTATTATTATATTATTATTATTATTATTATTATCATTATTTTTATTATTGTATTATTATCATACATTATTATTATATTATTACCATTATTATATTATTATCATACATTACATAAGTTTAATTAGTAAACTCCCGTAACAATTTTTTGTCAATTTTTATTTTATTTTATTTATTTTAATTTTATACCTCCGCACCCCAATTTCCACCCCTTTCGTGGGATGTTCGCAAAACGGCTATCGGATTTGTCATCTGCAACCCCAAAAACCCCCGCATAGCCGTTTTGCAGATTTTTCAATTTTCACCCCGCACCCTTAATTTCCACCCTTAATGTACCCCCAACGGGGAGATATTTGCAAAATTACGGTGGAATATTGTATTGTCATCCGACCTTAGTAACTGTGCAAAATTTCATCAATAAGTTGTGTCAGGAAGTGTGTTAAATGAAGTATGCAAGATTCCAACACAAACAAGATTGTGAGTTAAAGAAAAGCAAGTAAAGAGGTCTGTCCTAATGTCTAACTTAAAACATTTTAAACAATATTATAAATACAATAATCTCTTCTGCTAAGTAACGATAAACTTAATTCCTTGTCCCTAGCTTATCCAAGTATATAACTTGTAGTTTCATGATACAAAACAAGCGTGTGACTGTTAAAATTTGATTGCTCTTTGAAACAAGTAATGGTGTAAAAAAAGAAAATCACACTCATTAACTACACAATTCTCAAGCTAATTATCCTCAGAAATATTGCAAAAAATACTGTAGGAATTTGAAGAACAAAATTATTTACACATAATAAATGGAAAATATAAAATATTAACGCATTTTATATTCACTGTACGAGAGATTACATTATGTTTAATGTATTCTTCGAAGTAACGAACGTTTTGTCTCTCCCTTTCTCTCTCTATTTCCCCCCATCTCCTCTCTTTCTCTGTTTCCCTCTATCTCATTTTCTCTCTCCCTCTCATACACAAACAGAATGTACAAACACAAACGTTATTAAGTAGTGTATTACGTACAAACGTGTACTTACGAGGTTCTTCAGCCGTTATGTGTACACTGTCGTCAAATCCGTTGGTAAATTTCAACGACGATACGTCAGTCTGTTTGAATCCTTCGTCGTTTGCAACGTGAACGTAGAAGTACAGTTTGCCATCATCGCCTTTCCAAGGCACTTGACCTCGTAGTGTCCAAACGCCTTTGAAAAAGGATCCCCTTTCCTTTCGATGTGTACCGTCAGGCGCACAATACCTGCAACATACACGTTCGTTAGCGAAAGAGCACAAAACCCGGCATGTTATAGTGCTATTTGTAGCACATTTAAAAGTATTAGCGTTAAAATTTCTATAGGGTGATTCAAAATTGCACGGCAATCTCTCGGAAGCTGATTATGTACCTAAAAATAAGAAAAAAGTTCATAAAACATAGGTGCGAAAACGGTCTGTTAGCGAGTTACGGCTCGCGAACCAGTTCGCCCTGATTTCTGTTCCCACGGTAAAATGGCGCCATACTGAAATTTTTGGGGTATAAAGTGAAAGGTAAGTTTGGTGGTTTCTTATGGTTTTGGATCTGAATAATTGAATAAAAGAGGTCCCAGAGCTCTATCCCAATTAGTTTCTAAGAAAAACTGTGTAAAACCCAAAACATTGGAGTCGAAAAACGCATATTTTTAGATCTGGGATACAATAACTTCGTTAATTTGCCAATAAACAAATAAATATTTCTAACTAACTTTGTAGACAATTTAATTATGAAGAAATTGATGTGTATAATGTCTGTCTATTACCTTGGGAGCAGAAATCAGGGCGAACTGGTTCGCGAGCCGTAACATAGGTTTTCGGACCTATGTTTATATGAACTTTTTTTTCTTAATTTTAGCTATAGAATCAGCTTCCGAGAGATTGCCGTGCAATTTTGAATCATCTTGTATAATAAGTACTGTTATTATCAGCATAATGTTAATAGCAGTGTTAGAACTAGTAGTATTGTTGGAAACAGTAGTAGTAGTAGTAGTGGTGGTGGTGGTGGTGGTGGTGGTGGTGGTGGTAGTGGTTGTAGTAGTAGTAGTAGTAGTAGTGGTAGTAGTAGTAGTATTGAGTACACTACAATAAAAGGAATCCTTACTCAAACTCCTAGTTATCAATCCCCACTTTGATGATGTAGGCCTACTGCGTCTTGGGTACATCCAGTTTACCCGGTTCCAGACTACTGGAATCCGATTCCTTGGACAGAGTGGAGACCGGTTGCGTGGGCAAGTGGAGTCCCGTTCCTTGGGCAGAGTGGAGTCCGGTCCCTTGGGAAGAATGGAATCCGATTTTCTATTGTATTGTATTTATTGTTTATAGCCTAAAGGTACCATACATACTACTGTATGTGTAATAAAATTATTCACATTTTTAAAAACTATATATAAAAACATACATACACATCGTATGTATGGTACATTTAGGCTATAAACAATAAATACAATACAATAGAAAATTGAAATTATAGGTACCGTTAGTAAAACAATAAGTATATGTATATTATAAATACATCACATTATCATTAATGGAATCCTGTTCCGAATCCGTGAGCAGACTTTTGCCTTCAGCTTGACACAGTATTGCCACTGTCATTGTTAACTGAAATCAAGTACAGTCAGTTGTCAAAACGAGACCTACCACATCCTGGAGCGATGCCAAACGTAAAACGCTGCCATTTCCGATGACATACAAACTACAGTAGAGCATCGATTATCCGAACATCCATTAACTGGACGATCTATTATCCGAACTGAATAAAAAGTACAATTATGTACTGTACTGTACAGTAATGTATTGGACACCTGTAGGCGTATTGGATATTTATTGAATATAAAAAATTGTATACTATAAATTATTACAGTACTGTACAGTAATAAATAAACGCTGTAGCTATACAGCCTTACAGCCTACGAAGACGGCGAGAATTCTACTAATACAAAACCACGACGGCAGCAAATGGGTTTTTGACGCACTTGAGACTGTTCTATAGTGAGCCGAAACAGAAGACGAGATAGATTGTATTCAGATTATGAAACTTAAACGACTTCAGTCTTTAGCAGCGAGAAAACGGGGTACCGCTTTGAAGCAGACAGTGATAGACAATTCTTCAAAAAAGTGTAAATCCATGGTACTGCATGTTTTGTTTTGTTTTTTTAATTTTTAATTAATTTTATAGTACAGTGTTTGCCATTAAACTCTAATTTTTTTTAAATTAACTTTTTGTTTTTATTAACTACACTCTTTTAATTAAGTGATTTTTAGCCTTAGTAATG
The DNA here is from genome assembly GCA_034769895.1 of Magicicada septendecula. Taxonomy (NCBI): domain Eukaryota; kingdom Metazoa; phylum Arthropoda; class Insecta; order Hemiptera; family Cicadidae; genus Magicicada; species Magicicada septendecula. The sequence continues at coordinate 79,289,958 of CM068368.1, read as the reverse complement.
CATTAAAATACAGTATACAGGTTGCTGTAATTGTATAACAGTATGTTAGAAATGATTTTGTAATAAAAACCTTTGTTTTTGTGAAGGGAAATAATGTTTTCAATTTACGATCTATTATCCGAAGTATCGATTATCCGAACGGGCCCTGGTCCCGAGAGGTTCGGATAATCGATGTTCTACTGTAGTTACTGGCATCGTTGCCAAGCTGCCGGCGCCGTCACTGCAACTCAGGGCACGAGACCGAACGTCTCAAATTCGGATGCTAGCAGCGCTGCAGATCGTCTGGTTTGCGTGCGTGTGTATTTGTTTCATTGCAAAAGTGGTTAGTTTCGAATTCTAAAAATTCACGATATATGAGATCTGACGATAAATTACTATGCAAATTGTAATTTTAACAAAACAAGGTAAAGGGTAGTAGTGAAATTTTTGGACGAGACAAGATGCTGTACATTAAGTTTTAATAAATTTTAACATGAGTTTAAATTATTTTCCTTCTTCATTTAATTTATTTTAAATGATTTAAATGTATATTATTGGCAACAAGTACCCGTTAACTCAAAAACGTTAGGTTCTTTATTTTAAGTGTTACTCTGTTAGAAGCATTGTATATACACATTAAACATTATGTTTTCCTCATCCATGGCTTTTATTTGTTTCAGCAGTAAACTAAAAACCAAAAACCGTTGTCACCTAACTTTACAAATAAAAACAACACGTATTTTCGCTTTGCATTAAGAAATAGGACAATTTACAATTAGTACACTTCTTCTTTTCCACATCGTAATATATCGACAAAATTGCGTATTAAAAACATCGAAAATGTACTGTAGGAACGGATAAAGGTACAGTTCCAATCCCGCTACATAGCATTTGTTTATTTACTTGTTACTATGGTAATTAGTTCTGGTCTCCATGGTTTTGTTGACATTCTTATACGCGTCAACAAAAGGGCATAATTAAAAGGGCCTAAATCGGGCAAATGGGGCAGAATATCAAATTCCAAGTTAGACAGTGTTCTTTGCCTTGTCTTAAAGGTTACCTGTGCAAAATTTGGTAGCAATCAGTGTAACGGTGTGGATTTTTATTAATTACAAAGAAACAAATCCTTAAGTTTTATATAGCCTATATATATATAGGTATGTCATGGAGATAGCCTTATCAGAATCAAAAGAAAATAATCTAAAGTTAATGGCAATAAAATACAACTGTCGAGCCTCCAGGTGGTCTAGTGGCTAACGCGGGCGATTGATGCGCTCGTGGTCCCGGGTTCAATTCCCGGCGGAGGCTCCGTACGGCGTGCAGTCAGCGTCGTGAGGCAGAACTGAATGGCGCTGAGTAACAGCGCCGCCTCCTGGCTGTGAATACCGCAACTAGCGGTTGGTGGCGCGTAGTACTAGACATACACCGTCACACTAACACAAAAGCCGCGCGGTACGCCTTGGTCCTTAACGGACTGTTGAGCGGAGGTTAAAATACAACTGTCTCGATGGTTTCATAATTTTTATTTAACTGAATTATGCGTTATGTGTATTTGGATCATCTGGACCAGTGTACAAAGTCAGTGTATCAATTGTACAAATTTTTGTACCCATTTAAGTGTTCAAAATAACGTTTATTTTAATGATTTATTCCAATGGCCCGTATAAATAAAATTAGTAAGCTATATTTGGGAAAACCTACAAATATACAAACACAAATCACAAAACAAACTAATAGCCGAACAGATATAAATCAATGCAAAACATGACACAATTTTTTAAACGATAAAGTTTAAAACACTCAAAGAATCCATCGCGCCAAATCACAATAACACCAACAAGCGCCAATCAACAAAAACCAAAACCAACACAAGCAACCAACCAGGACGCAGATATTTTACAAGGTTACAGTAAGGAGAACATAGTGTTACGAGAAGCCTGCCGAACAACCAGAATATTCTCCACTCTTTCCCCCGCCCAATGTGGCAGGTGTGCCTAGTCAAGGCCGCGTTCAAGTTTGTTCTAGACTCGTCAAGAGGCCACTTGAGATACGCATTAGCGTCAGCATTAAGTGGCGTGTAAACTAACGGTGGAATGTTAATTCTAGAACTCTGCGCGGCCTATAAAAGCAGAGCATCTGGCGTTGTCAAGGCAGTTACGTGAGCGATTTTTGTTAGCGCGGATCGAGTGTTTGTCGAAGTGAAGAATTATTGTGTTAATAATTGTGCGGAACTCTTAATTGACATTGTTATTGCGTGTGGACAAGTCTGACTGAAATTATTGTAAGAGTTGATTATGAACCGTTATTTGTGATAATTAAAGCTGGTGATTAGTGACTTAATTGGTGTCTTGTATTTTGTTTTCCACTGTATCATACGACGATCACTAGACCGTCGTAACAATATCTTGATTGTAAACTAGTAGTGTATTAGGTAATATATGTACAGTTCCAAAAACCGTACCCGCACTCATTTTCGATATCTCGATTATGCCATTATTGGCGTCGATATGTATTGAATATCGTATATAATTTAAGTTAGATAACAGAAATCGTGAAAATGTATTTGTGTATGTTATAAAATAGTTTGTTGACGATTGCAATCGCGTTGCATTGTCACACGTTTTACGAAAAGTGTTTCTATCAGTAATATAACACCGATGCGTGACTGACGCCAAAATTTTCCGATGCTAGGTTAACATACAAACAAAAATTACACTTGGAAAACAATAAGTCTTTAAAATAATAGTCGCTTTTTGTGAAACCCACGCAAAAAAAAAACTCGAAGTAAGGCGGTTGGTCATCCTGTGATCCTTGCCTATTACGTCTCCCTTTTGTGTCAGAACTCGTTTTCCACTAATGCTCGGTTTTTGTAATGCGGGATGCCATACATGTCTCCAGTTTTTGTGTTTCGCATAAAAGTTTCTTCCAGTGAAGTTTTCAAGGGTTTATTGGATAAAAAAAAAAGAATATTGACCACCTAACGAATAACAAGTTTTGTTTTCATTTCTTAATACGCTGTTTCTGTTTTAATCTTACTATTCATAAATAATTGTATTCTTACTTTAAATTTTCTGTTTTGTTTTAGTTAAAAATACGTTATCTTCTTTGTTTTTAACATTTCTCTCTTTCAAGCATTGTGTGGACACATTAAAAGTTATATTTTCCCATCCGTGGCGTTTATTTCTTTAAACAGTCGGCTAAAAACCAAACACCATTATTACCTAACCTCCAAAATGAAATCCACACGTATTTTCGTTTTAAATTAAGAAATAGAATAATTTACAATTAGTACACTTCTTCTTCTTCTTCTTCTTCTTCTTCTTCTTCTTCTTCTTCTTCTTCTTCTTCTTCTTCTTCTTCTTCTTCTTCTTCTTCTTCTTCTTCTTCACGTCATAGTATATCGATACAATTGCATATTCAAAACATCGAAAATGTAGTGTGGGTACGGATATTGGGAGAGTACCGTAATGTGTTGTATACAAAATGTATATTTCAAGAAAACACGTAGCTAACTAATTGTTATTATTATTAGTTAGATAATTATTATTTAAGTTATTATTAGATTACATTTCTGTATAATATTGTTTTCGTACTTATAATTGCAATGTAGTACTTACCGATCCCCAGTAGCTGACGGCAGACATGTTGCTGTGAGCTCTCCTGGAAAATCACCAATTTGTATTGCCGTCTCAGACGCAAATGTTTTTGCCTCCCTATAAAAAAATAGGCTGCTCGCAACTTGTACCTTGAAATTAAAGGCTGTAATCTTTTTGCAAGACTAGCAGACATTATCTCCGTTACAGGTAATTTTCGGCACACCAACATTATTATGTTCACGTAATTGCCGTGCATCGAAAGTGAACGGCATTGAACGTGTTTAGCTTGGGCCATCATCTTCTAAACGAAATTTTTCTTTTCCTAATATCAACATCGCACATTTATTATTGAAATTAACGTCGAATCCACTTTTTTTTTAACGATGGAAAGTTTAGCGAGGACCGGTCAATAAGTATAACACAGATTTTATGTAATTCGTGTCAACGTTTCATCATGTCATCCTGATGATGATAATAAATATCAGTGGTTGATTTCTAAAATTATAGGTGGCGGAACGCATCAATTCAAAAGTCGTACAGACGAATATACTTAAATTTTATATTAACGTTTAAGTTTACATGAGGTTATTACAAAGGAGTTCTACATTTTAAAGCCTTATAAAATATGTAACATACATATAAACGTGTATCTAAAAAAGTAATTAAGTTTACTGATATTTTTAAATAGCTTCTTCGTCAGGTTAGCCGTACGAAAAATCGAAAACATGTCACTCATGATGGCGTCATCCCGGAACCTCAATCAAACTCTAAGTGATGGTTTCTTTGGTTCAGTTGGTTCAGACATTTTAAAAAAGCTTCAATAGTTTCATGATTGTGTCGTCATATTGTTTGTTTCTTGACCTTTCCTTACTCTTCGTGTCCAATACTGTATGGTGGGCAGAAATCAGCCGTGAATCCACGTACTTTGATGAAATAAACAGAGATGAGATCATTAATTTTCACAAATAAGAGGCTGGATAGAGTCTTTGCCTTTAGAGATGCTCTTAAAAATTAATTTGCGAAAAACCTCTCTCACATTCACTTGAAGATATTTATATTGATTCAATAGCATATTTCAAGGTAGAAAGCTCTCCGGAAAAATTCTTGAATGGTTTTGAATCAAAATGCGGTGTAGAAGTGTGGTGAGTCCTGTCAACTATGGGATTTAGTTTTTGAAGTACTGACAGTATTCTTGTGTGATGGCGGTTGCTGTACAGTCTTTTTGGTTCCGGCTTGTGAAAAAAAAGGTGAAGAGAAAAAGTAAAGCTACCATTGGAAGAAAGAGTTCATCTAGTTATGGAAGAAAAACGATTGGGAATAATGGACGGGGGGAGTGGAGCATGTTCTCAGCTGTTCTACGCGGTTCGATACCATACTCGTGACAATAGATAAACTTCGTGTCGACACCGCCAACTGCGAATGTCATCTTCGAGCGAGCCTTGTTAAAACTTTTTTAAATACGTTCTACTTACAAGAGAATTTTAGGTAGAACGTATTAAAAAAATGAACGATAGTAGTTATAAAGATTAGTGCTGGTGTTTGATTTTGACAAATGTTTAGTTTTGTAGTGGAGCTGATGAGAGGCACAATTTAAAAAGTACGTAGTAGTAAATATTTGTAATACTTAGGTTTTTCTTTTCATATTTTTTTCGGTAATTTACTTTTGGATCCAAGAGGTTCCGGAACGGCGTTCCGGCGCGTTTCCCCTGAAATCAAGCCCTTGGTAAATTATATTGTCGAAACATTGACCGATCCTCGCTAAACTTTCCATCGTTAAAATTTATTGATCGACGGTCACTACTAAATTAAGGCTTGAATCCACTGTTCACCGTAGTCACAAGGCTCGTCTTGTGTTACAAATTGTTTTCCCTAAGGACTATCCTCCATCGATCGTTTAGTGTAAAGATCAGACGTGATCGCGTTCATTTGCGGATCCTGCAATACATCACTATATTTATAAACATTGTGTTTAAATTCATTCAAAGGAGAGTATACTTTAGTAAATTACAATTTGTCTTAAAACATGAAATTTAAAAGAAAACTTAAAGAAATTGTTTAATTTTGTTTTTAAAAAGAGAACGGTTATATATATAAAAAAAAAAAAATTAAAAAGATTACATATAACGGTGGAAAGAACAGTTAGAAAGAATATCAGATTTCGGACTGACCAAACAAGTCTGGAAATACAAACCTATAGGACACAGGTGTTTACGTAGACCCAGTAAGAGATGGCTGGAGGATCTTTGAAGGCGGAACAGGCAGTCCCTTACCTTTGCCGTGTTGTAAAGATGGTGATGATGATAAAATTCAATATTAGATAATTTTTATATTATAAAACAAATTACAGAAATCTGCTCTACAAATATAATTTTATTAAAATAACAATTGTAAAGAACACAATCATACAATAAACTCTAAAAATTCCATGACTTCCTTGACAGGTTCCATGACTTTAACTGGATTTTGAAGCTATCATACCTTGCACATACCTTCAGTCATTTGAATGGACTCACTTCAAGCCTGAGCCTGGAGGAACCCAGCATCACTATTTTCCAGGTTCGAGATAAAACCGAGAGGATGATAAAAAAATTGAAGCTGTGGATTCAGAGATTAGACTCTGAAATCTTCGCACAAAGCCCTTCCATGGCAGATTTCGTCCAGATGATAGCTTGAAATTATAAAAAGTATGTAGGTTCTATAATCGTGTGTTGCAATTTACTCTGAGATGATCTCTCTCTCTCTCTCTCTCTCTCTCTCTCTCTCTCTCTCTCTCTCTCTCTCTCTCTCTCTCTCTCTCTCTCTCTCTCTCTCTCTCCCTCTTTCTCTCTCTTGTCTATCTCTCTCTTTTTTCACACACACACACACACACACACACACACACACACACACACACACACACACACACACACACACACACACACACACACACACACACACACACACACACACACACACACACACACACACACACACACACACACACACACACACACACACACAAAATAAATATTGTGACAGGTTTTGCGCTGTTCATAAAATTGCAAGGCTTTTTGTGTCACTAATTATCACATTTATTAACATTTAAAATTTACAGACTATTTAAGACTTATTATATACAATTTAAAATATATATGTACGACTCATTATATACAATTCATTTCAATTTATTATAAATTTATTTATTTTTTACATTTAAGTCTTTCAGCATTTGTATAATCTTGAAGTTAAAGAAATACTGTTCTTTAAAAATATCGAAATTGCCGAGGTTCTTAATTCTATAAAACAATCTAATTATCATATAATTGACTAATTAGGACCAAAATATGAATATAATAATGAAGTGAAAATAAAAAATAACGACATCTACGTTTTTGGCTGAATTTACATAAGCTAAACCAATCACAGTAAAGTCGGAGTTTTAAAAAGTTGACAAGTGTGTAATCCTTAAAACTACCACAAATTTTCTTTAAAATCATTCGTTTAAGGGTAGTCGGAATCCCAGTTAATGGTAGCATAAGGAACATTTTCTCAGGGACTACTTGTACTAACTCTATCAAATTTTTTGTACTATCTAATGGATCCTTTATACATATTTTAATGGCGTTGCTTTTAAATTAAAGTTTTAGTTCGCCCATAAAAATTATTTTCTCATCTACGTTAAATGCAAGAAAAAAATTGAATTTATAAATAAAACAAAATTAGTTCTACAGCTTATTTTTTAAAAACAACTCGAATAATATGTGTCTTTGTACAGTAAATATCCTGTTAAAGTTTCAACAAGATTGGTTAAATAGTTTTTGAGGAAATGTTCCTTTTCCTGATAAAAAATTGAATCTGTGAAAAACAAGAAAAACACAAAACTTACTTTATAATAACTTTATATTTCAGTTGACTTAGAACATTCCTAGATTATAGACTGGGGAATCACTAAGTTTTTCTTCTTGTTTCTTTCTTTTCAGTCTTCTTTGCTGTCTAGCTTTTTTTTATACTCTGATATAGCTTTGTCCAAAGTGGGTATCCTTTCTTCATCAAAGATTTTCAATGCGTTAACCATTCGAGTACCAGGGTTAATTCCCAGTTTCTCAAAAGCTAAGCATTTAATAGCATTGGCATCATTGTAGCATGCCACTGCATCTAAAACACCAAATTGAAGTGTCTCTAGGCCGAAAAATGTTGATTTTGGAATCCGTGTCCAAATTATGTAATTCAGGCCATGTCCATGTTATGAATTTTCCCATGAAGGGATTTATTTAGAAGATTTTCACTAGATAAATCTCTAAAAATAGGTTTGATTTGAGACATATTTGCAGGTGACATACTGTGTTTGTGACTATATTCTGTATTGTCATGCATCGACCTGTTGTACTTGCACCGTGGGCACAATCCATGTGCTGGTTCAACGTCACTCGATACTGTGTGTAAGGTATATTTCAAAAATTTATTTAAATATGAAACAAGCTTTAAACCCCTATATATTATATATTCCTGTAAATAGAAAACCTTGTATTTTAATATTTCATTAAAAAATAAAAATGTGAAACAGCTTTTTTTTGCTTTCCGGGTACCCTTAACGTTAATAGAATATAATTTTATTGCTAAGTATGTTGTAATTGTTAAGAACGCTGTTGCGTTTACTCAAATTCTGAAATATGTTGTGTAATTAGGTAACGATTGTAGGGGGTATTAGCACTGTTAATGAATTCTTTTTCGGTTTCAGATAAAATTTATAAGGAAATGTTTGTTCGGGTAACCGAAATGACGGGACAATGTCAGTTTCCTCTAACTTAAGGACTTGTGCTGTCGACGCAGTCTCTGAGGCAGACTCGAAGACTTGAATCTCCAGAGTGACATATTTCACAGTAAGTTGAATATATCATCATCATCATCATCATCATCATCATCAAGATTTAAACCAAGAATGGTTGTCCGTCCGGCTATTCCTTATTTGAGACAATTTAGCAGTGAATATGTTCCCTGGATATGTTACTAGCATATCACAGGGTAAGACGTATGGTGGGGCTGTAACGTATTGCCGCGTTACAAATCCAGGGAACCCATATTAACTGGCCTCTGCCAATTACATGGGCTGCCTACGTTGTAATGAACTGTATTAAAATCAAATTAATTGAACAAATTACTCACTATCAGTGTAAGGAAACACGGGAAGGTATTTTACTGATTTATGCACTCATTTTCATGTGTAACAAGACGACCTCTCTTTATTTAACAACAGTTACTGACAGATCCCATGACATCATTATTTAAACTAAAATATTTAAATGCTTTTCATAAAACTATGGGATCAAATTGATTATATATTCTTATACCTCGGATCCGAGTTTACTTTCTGTATATTTATAGTAAAGACTTCTAATTATTTTCAGTTCATTTTAGAAGCTTGCAAGACTTCTTTAACCATTGGAAGAATGGTACTATTACTTGGAACGATAATAAGTTACATTAACATTTAAAGCGTTACAACGTATGATAATTGAATTTTACAGTAAACTCTTAGATTTTCTCATTATAATGTTTACATAAAATTAATCGTCTTTGAAAAGTCTCTTTTAGAAGTGAGTAGTGTAACAAATATGATTAACTCTCGATAGCAAGGCTATCGAGTCACCTTTGCAATTGAACGTAGAAACCTCGTCCTGGGGTGTCCGTCTTGGGAATCCTGGTAGTCGGCGTCATCATCTGGGTCGTGTCTTCGGCAAGAATAGGTCGGATGTTCACAGAGGAGATTGAAGCTTCTTTGGTGTAAGTATATGTAGATTCTCGGATGTCCTAAGCAACGTCTTAAGCATGGTATACGTGTCTTTATGAAGTTTCTGCAGATCACATCTTCAGGAGTGAAGTTGTAAATGGAGTTACCTCTTGAAGGGAGTCGTCATCTTGCTTATCACTAGTTCTGTTTTTGTGTTACCTTTTCTTTCTTCTTCTTACCACATATTTATGTTATTGACACACGACACACGCTTTCCACTTTTAGCAGTGATAGTTAATATACTACATTTAAATAAAACCAACAAATTAAAAACATTTTGGTAGAGCTTTCGCTCGTACGTCTGTACTGCGTGAAGGCAACATAGCGAGAGAGTTTCTGCTCGCTTCAACTGGTACTTAACAAAGGAGAGGGGCAACTACTCCGCGACAATATAGTCCCTATTTTTATTTAAGTTAACATTCTTATTACCAAAAACTATACCTTAATTATACATATATAATTTAAGTGAGTTATTTTAACGACTATTTGTGTCTTCAGATTTCTAATTATAAACATTATGATTTTTTATCTCTTCCTAAATTACAGACGACTCGGTAAACACGTCGAGTCCGGAATTAACAGGTCACCGCATGATGACAAGCAAAGGGTTAATTATGATAATACTAACTTTTTACAATTCGCCCTTTTTATTAGTGTTTCTTTGGATCTCTTAATTACTTCTCATTCTCATACTGAGTAAATACAGGGGTTTTAGGTATTATAGTGAGATTTAAAATTACTTAATCGCTCGGAAACTTAATTTTTTTTTTATTTACGATTACAGTTAGAATTTAAATCGTCACAGGGCTGCCACCTTCAGGTTTAACGTCCAGCCCGATTTTCTGTCTGGGTGTTCTCCCATAAACTGGTTGTCTTCCCAGACTAAAGAGACCAGTTTTCCCTGTTGAGATATCCATAACGATCTTTAATGTGATGGTTTCTCCTTGCCTCCCACATCTTACGCCATTGACCAATGGAAGGTCATCTGCTTTAGGGGCAATTTCTCACCCCAAGGGCAATAGGGTGCCCTAACCTCTACTTGACAATACCAAGAAGAGGAGGGACAGCTTATACCGGCTGTCACTCGGTCTGCAGAGACGCGTTAGCTACTTGTAGGTGTTGCCAATCCCTCACCACTTGGAGGTGCGGTTGGATATTTCCCTTCGTCAAGGAATGAAACCATAAGGCATTACTCATCCTCTCCAGTACTTTGGGGGACGTTAAATACATTAAACACAAAATATAGTACAGCAATAAGATTAATATGGTCACATAAACATAGTTAATACAGTAAAATGTCAAAAACTAGAAATCATTTGTATGCGAACTAGTGAATTGTTTGATATTAATAATGCAAGAAAAATGTTTAACAACTTTTTATGTTATCATTCTAATCTAGCGACGAGGAAACAAATGAGAATGATTGTTAGAATTATGTGGAATGGTATTTATTATTAGTATTGCGTATTATACTATTGTATAGTATGTAATAGTATAAGGTAATCATCCAATAGCGTACCTTGATTGTGTACAGTACGTCGATTGATAAGATTATCAATACAGTAATCAATTAATAACAGTAATGGAACTGTTTGTAATTTAAAGTGAATACTGTACAAAAATGATGCCATGCATTTTGTATTAGTCATTTTAATTTAATATAAGTATGCTGTGTGCATAGTTTTATGCATGACGTAAAATTTTACAATTAATAACAGTTTATAATACACCATTGTTCGCTGGGTATCAGTCGAGCGTTAAGAAAACAAGAACGATTTGTTTCGTTCACAACTTTGAATTTGATATTGGCATCGGTCGAAAAAGCAAAGGTATAAGTTTGTTATGAGTGACGAATCAGCTTTTCATAACTCACCGTTGTGCTATATTTGATTGTGTTTCCTTTAGAATTTGCCTTTTCTAAACTTCGGTACAGTGCACAAAAAATGTCACCAATTATATTTACTGAATTAACTATTTCTAATTTTTTGTTTAAACAAACATAAAGAAATTTAACGCTAAGGTCTTTGTTTCTGATTTTTATATTAAATACGTAGTACGGTTTCTATACAAATACCGGTAACAGTGTTAAGTATACACAGTTTTTCTCTACTGCTGAGACACTTTGGTTCTGTTCGTACTTTCGGTAAGTTCGATATTACAATATTTTATCATAAGAGCATCCATTTTAAATGTAACACGCATCAAATATAAGAAATAAATTAAGGTAAAGGACAAAACAAGAAACGATCACTGCATTTTTTGTACAATACTGTATTTTCCTCTATGTATTTCATATATAATGGGAAGGGGCCCTTTACACTGTGCTGTATAGTTGTAAGCAACCATCATTCATAATTCGACAAAATTTGCCATCATGATCTTCTTAACGGTTTTAGGCTTTAGCGGCCTGTTCCTATTCCACAGTCCACCTTTTCTTAGGTGTACCAACTTTTCTTCTGCCTCTAGAGTTGTAATCTTTGGGCATCTTCGGTATTCTACTTTCTTCCATTCTACTGATGTGTTGAATCCGTTTTCTTCACCGTTCTTTAATCCTTTCATTACCTGTAAAAATATCTAAATCACTTCTTACCTCTTCATTTTTTTATGATCTCGTCTGTTACACAATTTAATTGATCTCAGAAATTTCACTTCTGCTGTTGTATCTTCTGTTCATCTTTTTACTAAAATCCCCTGACGGTATTAAAATCTACCGAAATAAAAGCTTGGAAACTATTCTCTTCGCGGATGACCAAGACATCACTTCAGATTCTCTTTATTCGCCACTTCAGAAGACGATCTCCAGCGAGCAATATACATCTTACATAAAATAGGAAAAGAATATAACTGTAACATATCTGAATCAAAGATAAAAGTAATGGCCTTTATAGGAGGTGAACTAAATTTGCACAGTACAGTTTAAAGTTTTACTAAATCGACATGGACTTTCTTTCAAATAATCGGAATTAGTACTGTTATTGTATACATTAAATAGCGTATTTATTCACAGACAGTATTATATTATGATTACACTCTACTTTTCTCCTCAGTCAGAAGCCAAACAGAGTCTTTTTCCTTTTCCCCTCGACCAACACACCTCTATTTCTGTAATGCAACAGCCGAAAGTAGTCTTCCATTGTGTTAATATTGACGGAAGCATTCTCTCTGTTTTTCACTCAATTCAATAAAACAGCCAGGGATAGGAAATTCACAAAGTCCAAGTGTGAATTCAAAAAGTGAATTATTATGCTTATTGCACAAAAACTTTGAATAATTTGTAGCGCGTTTTCGATGACGTCTACCTAGTCAGAGTGATTGTTTTCTCCGAGAAAATGATGTGAAGCATATCTGAAAGGTTTCCCAGTGTACTTTGCCTGTGTTAGATGCTTTCATTTGACACTGTTGGTGTATCTGACCCGAAATTAAACAATTATATTAATTAACAAGTAATAAATATGCAGTTACTAATAATACAATTAACACACACTGTTACGACATTCGCACGGATAGTGATCTTTAAAGAGTGTCATAAATAATATTAAGCGCCAGAAAAATTGATATCCACAATTTATTTAATACTAGTATGTATGTAGTATGTAGTAAGTAGTATGTATTTATGTAACTAGTAATGTTTATATAAATTTTGATATTACATAATTCTCCAATTATGGGAAAATCCCGATTTGCCTACAATTTATTTAGTAACATAACAATCGTAGAGCACACAAATACACAATATACACTAACGATTCGAAACATTCGGATTTAGGTACAATTAGGCTGACACCCTTTTCACAGTTTGAATTTTCCAAAAGCAACCACTGTATTCAAATGTTAGTTAAAATTCTCTTTAATTTGATGCTCCAAATGAAGTTTTACAATTTCATCAAAACTTTCACCACGTTATAGGCCTTGACGTCCAAAATTTTGAAATTTGGAAAGTGAAAAATATATTCAGGCTGTGGTTTAAATTCACTATAATTTGAAACCCTACACGAGTTTTGCAGATTCTATAAAAATTGTCACCCAAATTTTGGCCTCTACGTCCCAAAATTTTGAAATTTTCAAAACTGAACATTATATTTAGAATTTGGTTTAAATTCTCTTTAATTTTATATCCCACGTGGGCTTTTTTTTATTGTTTCGCAATTTTCATCCCCCATATTTTTGCCTCTGAGCCCTTATTTTTGGATCAATCTCAAAAGAGTAAGGTTGTCGTGTAAATGTATAGACCTACATCCTAAGTTTTACGAAAATCGGTTGATGCCTTCAAAAATATCGTGAGCCGTACTCCAACCGGCTGAAAAACAGACATTAGTAGACAGACAGAAGACAGAGACACAAATGTCAAACGGTCGGGTCAAAACTGAGAACTTGCTTCGCTCGTTCAATTATAAAGACTCGTATACAATGGTCCTAATTATGAAATTTTTCATTATCCCGAAAAATAGTAAATATCACTTTAAATAAAAAATCTTATGATCATTAACAATCAACACTTTTCAGACAGCTGTCTTAATCAGTTATTACACGCAGTCGATCTGTATTGTCCTTAGAGAGAAATGTGTTCCACATAAAGTTGTTAGAATTATCAGACGCCATTGCAGAAACTCTAGTGCAGAGGTCTCCAAACTACGGTCCGCTGGAAGGATCCGGCCCGCGAAGGGCCATTGTCCGGTCCGCGGCCTCCCGGCCGATGCTGCATGAAGTTTTTAAATAGATCGTCAAAACACTTCAAATATTATAACATTTTACTAAATAACTAAACAAGAAATAAGTTCGGTAAAATGTTATAATATTTTGTACAAGTTTAAAACATTTACGTGGTGAATGTGCTTGTTCGTCTGGCTGCCTTGAACGAATCACATTTATATCGATCTATATCTGCGAACAAACGTTTTCAGAGATGAACTTTGTAAAATCAAAGTACATGGTTAACTTGTGACGAACATTTGAATCCATTCTAGTGATAGGAGCATCAAAATTTGACCCAAAATGGACAGACATTATATATCAGAAGCAATTCTACACATTCCATACGTAAATAAGGAAACCAAAAAATAATACATAAGAAATATCTGAACATAATTTTTTCCTTACTTTTATTTACATTATTTTGAATAAATGAATTTGTTTTCTTTGGATAAGACTGCTTAATTTTTATTTAACTTTTATTTAAATACCTATTTTATTGACTTGATTATTTCGTAAACTTTAAAAAAATAAGATTACTATATATTGCGACAGTACAAATAAGTGATGTACTGAGCATGGAATATAAAAATTTAAATTTACCTAATAAACTGTAAATAATTAATAATATATTAGAAATAAGCATGTCAGGGATTGCAAGCTTGGCTCAGACAAAAATATGAACAGGTGTTTCGACCTGAATCGACGTGCACACACACACAAATGTAACTGAAAGTGTGTACACCAGTATTTTGCTAGTGTATGTGAACACAGGTCTCTGCAGGCGAGTTTGCCACCCCAAGATGAATAATTGAACAATTACTGTTTTTCCGTAATTATTCATAAACTATAATTAAAAATTAAAATCCAAAAGCACAATAAAATGTAATAAAATTTACTAAATACTGTGTACGAAAACCACGCGAAAGTGACACACCGTACGAGTGTAATAGTGAAATAACTGTGTACAAATCGAAAGGGTTAAGTTGCAATGTCCAAAATTACAATGAACATGCGTTATAAAAATAGTTATAAGATAAGTATAAGAGTATACTTACAGGACTATGCAATTCGCAGAAATATAAAAAATAACGAATTTGACAAAGAGTGGGGGAACTGAATCCAGAGAGTGTTTCTAACATGTCGATTTCGTACCACTGCAGGTGTCGACCAAGACATGGGTATAAATAGGACACGCAAGCTACAGCGGTTCTCTTTCTTAAATCATCCACGATGCAGCGGGAGCTTATGCCCGTCAGCACGGCGTATTCATTTTTTTTTTTGTAAACAGTTTAAATTTTCCAGTTACGTACAACTATGTAACTAAGCTGTAAAGACAATCATTTTAATTAATAACAGCACTACTTAAGAAGATCCATTTACTGTATGTAACCTACTGATGAAAAGCTATGCTGGATACCAAATAACTGTGATACCAAATAACTGTAATTGATTTGCACATCAATGAAAAAATTACTACTAATAATGTCACGGTAGCTAATGCAAGAAAACGAATTAAAAAACGAGTAGTTTGAATAAACACTTTGGTTATTTATCATTGTTTTTATAGTTCACTTAAGTTTTCCGTCAAAAGCAGAATCAATTGCTAAATAATTTTATTTTGCAACAATTATTTCGAATTGCTGTCATGGATGAAGTCTTTTTGGTAATTGTTTAGCTGCTGGGTCTCACAAAATTCCCAAGATTATTGAGAATGCTGTTACTAAATCCATTACGATTAAATGAAATATTACAATCATATACTTAAATTGTTATAAACACATGAGGACACTCGTAGGATAACCGCTAAACAAACCAAAAATAAGTTACGGCCTGTAGGTTAAGTTTACAAAATATCTCACTGTTGATGTAGTTGTTAGACTCGTCGATAGAGCGGCAGTGTTGTTCTCTGCTGTCTCCCCCACCATTGTGCTACTCGGATATTCTGGATAGGAAAACGTACAGGTAGACCCTAGTCATTAAGCTCCCCACGGAGTTTGTTTACCGTAATTCTGTTATAGAGAAATTTTGGGGCCACTAATTGCAATATTGAGGAAAGAACTCGTAAAGCCAGAAGTTCGTTTGCCATATTAAAAAAAACTTCTCCAAATTCAAACTCCACTACTCCACAAAATTTTCATCAGGGAAACTAAACTTCTTATTATCGACTCAAGCTTGAAATCTGTCCTCTTATACGGTTCTGAAACCTGGAAAATTACAAAAGCTAATACTATTCACAAAGACATGTCTAAAAAAAACACTGCACGTTCTCTGGCTTGACCAGATCACCAATAATGTATTTCCGGCAAGAACAAAACAGAAACGATTCGAATAAACGACTGAAAAAAGAAAATGGAGTTGGGTCCTGTATCCTAGTCTGTGGTGGCATCTCGCAAGAAGCCGGTGAATGGGACCTACATGGTTCTAGTGGCAGAGGACAACCAAATGTCGTATAGAGAGGAACAACTCTAGAGGAGAAGAAAATGTTAGGAAAATTCTAAAGAAAAATTAAACAACAAATCGCTAACAACTGTGTCAGATGGAGACAACATGCGAACTCCATGTGTTCCGCAGGGGAGCGACGAACACAAAGAACGCCCTCGGCATTTAATTTACAACCTGAATGACAGGGCCGAGCAGTACAGACAGAGTGGGATAGATCACGTGCAAAGAATTCATCACAAGATTACCAAAGCAACTGATGTTATACTTTCCTAGGGGAAACCGCAACATTTGAAGATGGAGGAAACGGTGGTCGGATCAATGAGTACAACGGCTTGTAAGCCCAAGGCCTGAAGAAGAAGAAGAAGAAGAAGAAGAAGAAGAAGAAGAAGAAGAAGAAGAAGAAGAAGAACAACAACAACAACAACAACAACAACAACAACAACAACAACAACAACAACAACCTGTTTTCCAGATAGCCATTGTACAGCTTTCAAGATTAGTTTCATAAAATAGCTACTTTAAGGAATTATTAATTTCATGAATAATAATCGTGCTCATGGTTTGTTTAAGGTTAAACAGTATTCACAAACTCAGACTTACTGCAGTGGAAAGCTTTAGAGACATGAAATCATCTTTCTACGTTTTCGTAAGTACAACAACCCAATTACGTATAATCCATACTCACAGGACATTAAGGAGCATTTACAAAGAGATAAACTTTTACTTACTGGCTGTGTCTGTCTTTTACCTGAAATCATTATAACCTGATAAGACATTACAGTTTATTGTTATTATGGAGTGTTAGTGGTCTCAAATATTTCTACTAGTAATTTTGTACAAACCACTATGTTGTATTTGGTATTTTCGAGCGCTTTCGGCAGTCAAGCCATCCTCAGGTCATTTACCAACCTAAAGTGAGGTTGGTAAATGACCTGAAGATGGCTTGACTGCCGAAAGCGATCGTCAATACCAAATACAACATAGTGGTTTCTATAAAATTACTAGTAGAAACATTACAGTTTAATTCAGTGGTTTTAAAAACAATAATGTTTACTAGCATATTGCTTGTACGAGTGGTACCACAATTATGTATCCTCACATATACTATGAGCATGTGTAAGGAAATAACGGGACTATAGCATTAGGAATTTAAATTTCAGTAATTTTAATACAAAGAACTTCTTGTGCAAACAAAGAGAAGCATATACATTTTTTCCTTTTTATTTTATTGTATAACTTAATTAAATGTAAACGTAAAATTGCATGATCTATTTATTAAAAACATGTTAATCGTAAATGTTTGATATCATTTTTATCTGGATGTTTACTCAAGCAGACTGTTATTGGAATCTTGTAAACTGCGAGAAGTACGAAGAACTTTAGCTGGGAGACCTATCCTTGATATCTTTCTTGATGTGACCAGAGCATTATACTAAACTTTGGTTTGTGCCTACAGAAGAAGATTTTGTGGTTAGTCAAGATAATACGTCATCAGAAACAGATATGATAACAATAAAAGAATTAGAGGTGGAGCTAAAAAAGATAAGAAATAGGGAAGCTACTGGTCTTGATTGAATAAACTCAGAACTCCTGAAATATAGAGGGAAGGGTTTGACGGCTGAACTTTTGACTTTATTCAATAAATGTGGGAAAGAATGTAAAGTCGCCAAGTCTTGGTTGCAGACAAAAGTGATATCTTTATTCAAGAAGGGGCAACAGAACTGCTGTAACAATTACAGAGGCATTGGCCTTTTAAATTATCTTATAAATTATATTCACCAATCCTTAATCAGCGCTCTTAAGCTATCTCTGAGGCACTTTTATTAGATAAACAAAGTGGTTTTAGAGTTGGACGATCTTGCAGTGGCAATTTTTTTTCCAGTAAAACAAATAAAAGAGGCGCCATGAATTTTGAGATACAAGTGGCCTTTATAGATTATGAGAAAGCGTTTGACAGACTGTGTAGATCAGGTTGTGGGGAATTTTAATACGGAATTTCCACTTCGCCTCGTCCGTGGTACTCAGAGTCTGTATGCAGGGACAACTGTTCGTATAGATTTAGGTAAGGGAAGATTATCTCAAGAAGTGGCCGTAAATCAAGGTGTTAGACAAGGTTGTAGCCTCAATCCAAGTTTATTTAATGCTTATATTGACGGAATTTTGCAAGAATAGATGAACGTCTGTCCTGCAGGTATACGAATCTCGGATAAGGGATCACTTAGCAAATCACTATACGCAGATGACCAAATAATTATAGGGAACAGTGAAAATGAGTTACAGAGGTATATTTATACCGTGCATACAATTTTCCAGAAATAAAACCTTAAGGTTTCAAATACTAAGACAAAAGTAATGGCCTACCTTGGGAAAACCCCTGTAAGGGCAAAAATATAAAAGTGTTTTGGAGCAGGTATCACATTTTAATTATTTGGGATGTGGTATCTCACATAGGAAGGACAACGATATCCAGAGAAATAAATATATTAAAATAATAAATTTTTATATATAATAATAATTTTTTTATAATTATTATTAATTATTAATCATAATAATTATTATTATTAAATTTTACTGTTATTATAATTATTATATTTAATAAATATGTTAAGTAAATTTAGTTATACTTGTGGAACTATAAGACGGCTATTGAAGAATAAAAGCAGAGGGAGACACAGCTAAAGTTCTGTAAGGTCTTGGCTGTGCCAACTTTAATGTATGGATGTGAAACGTAGACTCTCCTGCAAAAAGATATTTCAAAGATACAGGCCTCAGAAATGGAGTTTTTAAGAGCAGTTAAGGGATGTAGTTTGAGAAGAAGAACAAGAAGAAGAAGGAGAAGAAGAAGAAGGAGAAGGAGAAGGAGAAGGAGAAGGAGAAGGAGAAGGAGAAGGAGAAGGAGAAGAAGAAGAAGAAGAAGAAGAAGAAGAAGAAGAAGAAGAAGAAGAAGAAGAAGAAGAAGAAGAAGAAGAAGAAGAAGAAGAAGAAGAAGAAGACCTATACTTCTTTTTCTGTTGGAGTTTGAAAATATAATTAAAAATGATTTAAAGGTTTCACCCATTATATAATACGACGGCCAACATTATTTGTTTTTTGTTAATAGTAATAGCACTATTACTATTAATACTATAACTATAAAAAATAGTTTTTATAGCACTTTAGATGCAATTTTAAGTCTTTTACGTTCTTTGTGTATTATTGTTTTACATTTAACAGTATAAGAGCTATTAGTATATATGTTCTTTGTATTTAGATCGAAAGGAAAGCAAATTAACAAAAAGAGTGGATTTAAAAAATATATATACCCAAAACATTCACAGAATGTTCCCCACATTTGTTATAAACGAATGACCGTAAACGCGAACTTGAGACAATTTACATTATTTATTTTTGCAGTTAACAATATCTCTGGCAATGCTGTGCCAAACCGAAGGCCGGATACTACCATACAGGAGTCAGAAGAGAGCAAGCGACGACGAGTCTGCGTGAGTATTACGAAGTTCATTTATTATTAGATTAATTTTTCAATCAGCAGAAAAATTACGGATTCCCTGATTAATCTACTACCGTTTTAGTAAAATGAGAATTGAGAAGCAGTCAGTGAATGAACACAAAAAATTACGGAAATCCTGCCTATTCTACTACTGTTTTAGTAAAATGAGAATTATAAGCAGCCATTGAATAAACACTAATTATTACGGAAACCCTGCTTATTCTACTACTGTTTTAGTTAAATGAGAATTGAAAAGCAGTCAGTGAATGAACACAAAAAATTACGGAAAACCTGCCTATTCTACTACGGTTTTAGTAAAATGAGAATTATAAGCAGCCATTGAATAAACACTAAAAATTACGGAAACCCTGCTTATTCTACTACTGTTTTAGTAAAATGAGAATTATAAGCAGCCATCGACTAAACAGTAAAAATTACGGAAACCCTGCTTATTCTACTACTGTTTTAGTAAAATGAGAATTATAAGCAGCCATCGACTAAACACTAAAAATTACGGAAAATTTAATTAGTACTACTACTGCTACTGCTAATACTATTTCTACTACCACTATTGCTGCTGCTGCTGCTGCTGCTACTACTACTACTACTACTACTACTACTACTACTACTACTACTACTACTACTACTACTACTGCTGCTGCTGCTATTACTACTACTACTACTAATACTACTACTACTACTACTGCTGCTGCTGCTGCTACTACTACTACTACTACTGCTGCTGCTGCTGCTGCTGCTGCTGCTGCTACTGCTGCTACTACTACTACTACTACTACTACTACTACTACTACTACTACTACTACTATCACTGCTACTGCTATACTGCTACTACTACTACTACTACTACTACTACTGCTGCTGCTGCTGCTACTACTACTACTACTGCTACTACTACTACTACTAATACTACTACTACTATTACTACTACTACTACTACTACTACTACTACTACTAGCATTAATACTACCACTACTTCTAATACCTCTAGTACTACTGCTACTGTAAATTGAAGACTACTGCTAAAAAAAATAACTAAGAAACTAACAAAAAAGTCCATATTTTATTCATTTTGTATATCAAACTGTTTACGCCAGGCTCCATATGTCTGACGGTGTCACCCATAAGGAGCATGGATACATTCACGATGGCGCCTGGTCAGTGACGGGTGACGTTTCATGGACTAAAGGCGATGGCTCAAGGTCATACAGTTACGACGAAGAAAACGATGAATACATGGATATACCAAGTAAGCAAATGTCTGTGGTCAGGAGTATTTAACCTTACGGAGTATTAGCCTAACTCTTTGTTCTTTTTTATGTTAAAGATACTTATATGTGTTTAAACCTTCCTTAATTGATATTACTTTTCTGCGTAATATAAACGTGTTGATGTGGGGGTATATCTAAATAACTAAACATTTGTAAAGTTAATTATGGTATAAACATACTATCAGTAGCGTGGCGTCCATGTAACCGCTGTTGGCGGCGGCAACAGTAGGCCCACTGGAATTAGGAGAAAATAATATTAATTATATTACAGAATAAATAATACTTTAGTTATTGAATAATTTGAAATCCGAACAATATCAGTAGGGGAACTTGAAGAAAAGCGTAGCATTGCTTTCGAACTGCTGGCCGCTTGCACCGTCTTGTGTTGTCGGTTGAGTCATCTGCAATGTTTTACTGCTTACGGTCATTGACCTTATAGTAGTTGTCACTGTACAAACTGTGCAGGGGGTATACATTCGTCCACCCAATGTGTTGCCGCTGTATAAACCGGCAAAACGCTCAGTTAGCACCTATGTTCGTTTTCGGAACTGACGTGCAGCAGATACTACGTATCTATTTGTGTTTTCTCCGTTTAGTCATGTGTTTCCCTGTTTCTCTTACTTATTTTTAATTCGATTATTTGTGTTCTGATTTATTCTGTGTAAGTATAATGAGAATCAGATTCCGTTGAAGCGGGACCCTATTTTTCTCCCAGCGAATGATAGGAAATGAGATCTTTTTAGAGCATTTCCTATCATTCGCTGGGTGAAGAAGAGGGAACACTTAGTACAAGAAAAAATTCGAATTAATTTTTAGGTTAAGTTTTAAGTCTATCACAACCGGCAACAGGTGTTATGTACCCACGCCACGCCACTGCATACAATAAAATTAATCTGTAATAGAATTATTTTATGTTAATTTAAGTAAGTGAAAAAATTATCATTATTTGATGTCTATAAACATAAATCTCACTACTATTTACCTTGAGATTGAGGGTTAGTATAATCATGCTCTAAAATAAAGTAGTAATTTGAATGAGCATCACAGCACACACACACACATATTTGCATATGTATTTTTATATGTATTCCAACTTTACTTTTTTATATTTTATGTATCTGAAGAGTACACAACGTAACTATCAAATAACTTACCAGCTAGGTTGTGGGAATTCTGAATTCGTTACGGTAAGTCCCTTTTGTTGCACAATAATGTTATCTGAGAAGAGAGGAGAAAGATTTTATGTCGTGGAATAAATGTTAATGAAACATTGATTTATAAAATAAACAAATTCTTTAAAAATTTAAAATGAACTCTGTATTAAATTTGCCTTTTAATAGAAGCTGTTTTACACGTATACATAAGCTGTTTTATAAATTATACATAGGCCTATATAATATGCAAACAAATAAAGTAAACACATATATGATCTTGTAAATGACAAACATAAAACGCACATATAAAAAAAATTAAAAAATTAAAAAATTGTTTTAAAAACAACTATAAATTTGTTTTAATTACTTGGGTGTCTGATATTACAATATAAAATTCAAGTACTTATTTCCAATGTTGCAGATCTGATATAAATATTTATTATAAAGATGCAAAATTTATTTGTAGTATTTTAATCTAAAATAATATTTACTTTATTTAAATAAACATTAATTATTGTGCAACCATTTTAAACTAACTAGAAAACTTTCTCAAAAACAGATGTTACAAGAACATACTTAAATTATATTAATTATTTTAATTTTTGTAATTACACTATATACAATTATTTATTTTTTCTTTTATTTATACCATGTTCCTACTGGCTTACTGTCTTTGTTTATAAAAAATAATTGTTTATTTTTCACCTGTTTTTCACTGTTGAGTTACCGTCGCGTATATGTGTGAGTTTTGCTCCTTGATGATGACTATGATGATGATGATGATGATGTTCCTGTCCCCCAGTATGTTGTCGGTTGTCCGTTGAACAGAGTGGTCCCGTCTTAGAATGTTTATCGTCTCCTATGTTGCTGAGCAGAGAGACATAGTGTCCCCGTGAACAAATTATTAACGTCTGTCCTATGTTGTTTAGCAAACTGACGTAGTGTCCCAGTGAACAATTATTAGCGTCTGTCATTTCGTTCAGAATCGTACGCGATTATATACTGAAGGCAAGCCGACAGGTTGAAGACTGTGTAAAACCATTTCAGACGTGTACACCTTTGGGCCAGCGCGTCGGTTTCACACATAAGTTTTTTCGAATTTTCGCACTAATCATTAGTTTTCATGTACGAACTAACAGAATCATGAGATTCGTGATATTTTTGTCTTTATTTATATATTAATTGGTAGTCATATATTAATTAACTGAGTAATTAATATGTTTATAGTTTGGTTGTACTTTTACCTTTCACCTTCAAATTGTATCTACACCTGCACCATTTTGCACGTCTTAAAATAAAATCATTCGCTTTGCTGTAAGTATTATCAGTGTACAAATTTTTAAAAAATAAACATATTTAATTAATTGTATTTTCTCCCCGTTTGGACTGGAGCTCGCTACAAGTTAAATACACTGGTACAGAAAAACACTATTGTTCTCCTCCCTCGAACAGGTGATGCAACACACACACACACACACACACACACACACACACACACACACACACACACACACACACACACACACACACACACACACACACACACACACACACACACACACACACACACACACACACAGAGTTCGTCATCTCTCAGTTACAAAGTAAAACAAGTTAAGAATTGGACTGTTCCTGTATGTAAAATTTTAAAACTATGAACAACTGTTTATATTTTTTTATATGTACAAATAAATTACCCTGGACGAATATGCAAATATGTATCGTTGCAGTATATACATATATTTATCTACATGTTTTGTGTATGAATGTGTGTGTGTGTGTGTTCTTCTTCAGCGGCGCAACAACCCATTACTGACTGAGTCAAGGCCTCCTTTAACAACCTCCGCCACTTGTCCGGTCAAGTGCACCTGGTCTCCAGTTTCGGGTCTCTAGGATATGGCGCGCATCATAGTTCACACCGTCTTCCTAACGTAGTTTGGGTCTATCAACTCTCCTGGTGCCATCGATCTGTTCTGTGAGGCCTTTCTGCATATTTCATGCTCTTCCATTCCGATCACATGTCCAGCCCACCTGAGTCTAGCAAGT
The DNA here is from genome assembly GCA_034769895.1 of Magicicada septendecula. Classification (NCBI taxonomy): domain Eukaryota; kingdom Metazoa; phylum Arthropoda; class Insecta; order Hemiptera; family Cicadidae; genus Magicicada; species Magicicada septendecula. Next base: position 79,265,503 of record CM068368.1, on the reverse strand, counting down.
TTTATAATTTTCACAATATCTGGTTTATTCAAAAGAGTGTTCAGTTCTTGGTTGGTCCTTTTCCTCAATTCACCTCCCACACATATCGGACCAAAAATGTTGCGGAGGATTTTGGGTTCCTGAATCAGCAGGATTGACTCAGACTTTCTATAAATGGTCCAGGTCTCAGAAGCATAGGTGAGAACTGGGCAGATCAGTGTTTTATACAGAAGCAGCTTGATTCTCCTAGCAATTGTTCTGCTCTGGAACAGGGGTCTGAGACCAAAGAAGCACCTATTACCTGTGGTGATTCTTCGCTTTATTTTTTCTATTGTTTCCCTATCGGAGTTAACTTGGCATCCTAAATAAACAAAGTTGTTGACTTTTTCGAAGGAATAGATGCCAATATGGATGCGCTCTCCTTCTCTAGCTTCCTGTCCTGTGTGTGTGTGTGTGTGTGTGTGTGTGTGTGTGTGTGTGTGTGTGTGTGTGTGTGTGTGTGTGTGTGTGTGTGTGTGTGTGTGTGTGTGTGTGTGTGTGTGTGTGTGTGAATAGATAAACTTGTGCTAAGTAGTGAGTCTCTCAGAATAAATTTATCCCGTTTTTCCATGGCGCTAGCAATTGCCATCTTCATGAAAATTTGGAATGAAATTAATCAGTTGTAAACCATCTTTGTAAATATTATATTAATGATGTAAATACGAGTAATCTGTTTTCCTAACGACACCTCTTCTTTAGAAACAAGTTTCTGATCAGATACATTCTCTACTCACAGTGCACACATATCTTACATAATGTAAACCTGAACACGCTAAGCTTGTCACAGTTCATTTTGTGTTATGCCAATGATCGGTTTTTGTGGGCATTTGGTAGCAGTGGCGGCTGGTGACTGAATAATTTGAGGGTTGCAGTTGGGTGGATGGTATTAATTGTTTTATTCTCTGAACAGAAAATGTCCGTCTCCTCCCCTCCAAACAATACATAAGGAAAGCAAAATAATGCAATTTTAGTATCACCTACATAACCACGAATATTTATTGTATGAATCTTTTTTTAATTAACGATTAAATATTCTGTTACCTGATTTTACACTTTGATTAAATTTGAAAGGTCTGGTGTAGGCCTACCTACTCTCGTAATTAAAATTTTGCTCTCAATAGGACGTAAACTGAACAGCGTTTTCGTTAAGTTTACGACAGAATTAATTGCGTCCTACCAGTTAAATATAATAAATATCTTACCCTATGACACCTTAATCCTTTATATGCACTATTATTTACATTTAACGATGAACTGGATTGATACTAACAACGAACTTACAAATTTCTACCTGGCGCATCACATGTTATTTAAAAACAAACAAACTGACTACAAGCGGGGTTTGCAGTCCCTAATCACACCAAGCGAGCCTATACCGCTGTAATAGGAACAACCGAGTCTAGCCAGCCAGAGCACTACTACTTTGTATTTCCCCATATACAAAGCGCATCACAGTTGGTGCATACACCGCGGCAAGAGCGTGTACGGTTTTTAGTATTGCTCTGCACTTTTCCATCGGCAAATGATTAATTACGATGATTTAGCTTGGAAACACTATTATTAATTCTTATTTTATTCATAATTCTATAATTTAAAATACAATTCGGGATTTAATGGGGGTTGTGCAACCGTGCAACCTAAGAACTGGCCGCTACTGATTCCCATAGGAGTGATGAAATTTATGTAGTTTCACAATTTAATTTTCAACCAAATAATCAGTAACGAGTCAACGGACCTCATTTTACGTACATTAAGTTTTCAATAAATTTGCTTTCTCAAGTTTGTCTGGTAACAATAAAACTCATCTCGACTGTGAACGCAACCAGCTTCCACAGATGTTGCATCCTCGTAACGTTTCGATTTGCGCGAGGTCTATGATTGGTGCAGACGAAACTCGACACCCATCTGACGCTGGTCCTTGGCTAGACTGATCTATACTGGAATTTTTACAGGAGAGGGCTTGACAGCTGCGATGACATCATCACGACGTTGCCGCTTCCTAACCACGTGTTTCTGTTGAGTGTCACCCAAGCGTTACTACATTCTTCAAAACGTACTTCGCGCAGACAATCGATGATATTTTGCATTACTTTTCTAACAGATGATTTACTACCGCTAAAAGATCAGCTGCTGCCAACGACTTATGAAGTATATTTATTGTTGGGTGCTCTTTTCTACAATAGTAGCTATAAATGTGCTGACGAATTGCATTTTCTTGGAAAGAATCTAACTTCGTAACTCTTTTGTCTATATTTATTTTTTATTAGGGGTTTGAATCTTGGGCTTTGTGTCACTGAAATCAGTGAAAAGATCGTCTTTTCTTTTCCTATACGTAGTATCAAATTCCTCCCTACTTCGAATGCGGCAGCTGTGCGCTCTAAAACTTTACTCACGGAAATTAATGCCCCCCCCCGTTTGATTTTTCTTTTTCGAAATTGTCACGTACTGAAAAGATGAGTTGGTTTGCCTGTCCATTAAGTACTTTCCTTTTTCTTACCTTGGGTATAGCTGAAGCACTCGTACTAGAGTCGGACATAGCTGAATGGATAATATTAACTATCACTATCTCTATCACTTAATACGCTAAATATTTAAAATTTACCACAAAATCACTTCTGAATATTAGACTAATAATCACTAAAATTAAAAAATATCACTAAATCATACAACACGCACTAAAATATGACAATACTCTAAATTTTAAAACTGTTAAATGTCTATCGCATCAAACAAAAGTAAATGCACTAGGCCTGCTATTTAATTTACTATGTGCACGCGGTAAAGCATAAACAGCAGAACAACAAGTACGAATGACAACACTGTGCTGTATAGTTTCGGCCAATCAGACCGCTTTAAACACTACTTCCCTACTCACTTACAGACAGCTGTCAATCCCTCTCCTGTAAAAATTTAACTGTAAATGCATTGTACCTCAAAATTTAAACCGGTCAAATTGCAATTTCTTGTTGAAACACTTTATTTCCTTGTTTTATTTTCCTCCAGCCGACTGATTAAACGAAAAATTCTGTACAGTATGTTGACAACACATTGACAATAAATCTCAGAGGACACACGCTAATACGTTTTGACTTAATTCGCAAATGAAGAAAGAGCTATGAAACAATCTATATGTATAAAACTCAAAGTCTGAGGATTTATGGGTGGGTACTGAATACAAATCCACACCGTTACACCGATTCCCTCCAAATTTTGCACAGGTAACCTTTGACACAATGCAAAATTGCCTTCGCACGATTTAGGCCCTTTTAATTTTGCCTTTTCGTTGACGCGTATACAGATGTCAACAACACCATGGTGACCTGAATTAATAACCATAGTAACAAGTAAATAAACAAAAGCTATTTAGCGGCATCGGAACTGTACATTTATCCATTGCTGCAGTACATTTTCGATGTTTTATATAATATGAGATTGTATCGATATATTACGATGTGGAAAGTGTACTAATTTTAAATTGTCCTGTTACTTACTGCAAAGCGAAAATACGTGTTGTTTTCATTTGTGAGGTTAGGTGACATCGGTTTTTGGTTTTTAGTTTACTCCTGTCATGGTTGTGGAAAACATGACGTTTAATGTGTTATACAATGCTTCTAAAATACTACAGTAACATTTAAAATAAAGAATTTAGCGCTTTTTTATTTAACAGGTACTTTATAAATATTTCCAAAGGCTTTATAAACGGTTACTTTTAAATCTCCAAAGGCTGTTGCCCCAACATAATAATTTAGTACAAGTTAAAATAGTACAAGTTTGAAAACAGCTTTGGAGAGAATTTGACTAATGAGTACAAAATTGTTATACGAGCTGACAGAACGCCATATAGACATAGACAACAAAAATTATATTAAAATACTTATTAAAAGTCCAATATTTGCGTGCGAAGCCGCGGGTAACAGCTAGTATCTAAATAAAGACAAAAATATCACGAATCCCAGGATTCCATTATACGAGCTGACAGAACGCCATATAGACATAGACAATAAAAATTATTTTAAAATACTTATTAAAAGTCAAATATTCACGTGCAAAGGGGCGGGTAACGGCTACTAATATTATAAACACTAGTTTTATGTTGACCGTAGGTTGCTATTATGACATTATATTAAAATAATTTTAATTTATTTAATTACGATTAGAAGGATTTGGAACCGCAAAACGTCTACATGAACAGCAAGATGGGGTTGTAGGAAGAAATAAACACCTTTTAGATAAAGAAGGAAGAAATCATGGACAAGGAGACGTACAAAGATTGGGAGTTGGGGGAATAGCAGACAGCACTGCGTGCGCTCTTTTCGGATGTGGAAAGTAATGAATCCGACGTTCACCCCCCCCTTCCAAATAATGTATCAATGAATGGATAATAAATTTTGTTAAATGTTTTTTGTCTTTTAATTTTATATTTTTTACCTTTTATACTAAGAAGGATGTAATGAATTAGTAAATAAATAAAAAGCCAATTCCTTGATTTTTATCATAAGAACCCATGGCCAGTTCAGTTGAAAAATTTATAGGTAAAAATTTTGTATCGTGTTCTAATTTTAAACTCAACATTTTAACGTTTAGTTTCAACTTGATGTGACGTAGTAAAATTAGGCGATAAAATTCTCCCACAGATAACGACTCCCCCCTCCATATTCAGAAAACGTGAAATATAAGAATCATCGATTATCTACACTTAACATTATTTATGTTCACAAAAGAAAGCAACGTAAATTTCAAATTCTGTTTTCCTTTCCTTTAAAGCACAGATTTCTTCCTGAACTTTGAACAAATATACTAGTCTGTCGTATCCTTAAAATCCATTCTGGTTGTAAAGTTACTTTCTCTTCATGATGGAACATTAAGCAATTAAACCTGTCCTCTAACGCTGATAGTCTCCTATGAATGTTTGTTTTTTAAATCTGGAAATCGAATTTCCAGGTTGTAATAAGCAAAGTAATTTCACTTTATTTTTGAAAACGTAGAAAAATGGTTCTTAAATGGTTAATCTTAATGTACGTATATATTTAATGTCGTATTTAATTTTAGGCAATTTCATGTGGGCTTTGAACACTCGTAAACCTAACTGAGTTCAAAATCATGACGATAGGATTAAGCATTTCTTTTGACCTGAACTACAATTTACAGCGATTTCTTGTTGTGAAAATTCATAAATACAGTGGAACTTGCTTATAACGAGATTCAAGGGACCGGACAAATATGCTCGTTAAAAGGTCGTTAAAATACTGATTAAAAGTTGTCGACTCGCAAGCCAAAATTTGTATACCATGATTATAGAATACTATAGATACTATAGTAGTGGCTTTGCACAATAAAATTTTGATACGTTTTACATTCTTCGCTTAAAAGTTAAATTTATACGTTAAACCTTTTTTTAGACGCTAACTTGGTGAATAGCGCGCGAAATATCGTAACAGTAATTGTGTAGTAGAAACTTAACAAAATTCGGCCGGCTATCTGGCAAAAAACTTAAAACTTTCCATGCCACATGTATAATATTTATTTTTAAATTACATGAAAATTCACTTTAATGTATTTGACTTTTCGTTCTTTGTTCTAAATGGGATCGTCAAAATTATATTCCGCACACAGAACTTAATTAACCTTAAAAAAGTTATCTAATTTTGTTTGTTTAGTAATTTTGTATCTGTAGATATCAAAACAATTTTGTTATTTATCTAAATATTCCAAGAATTCATCACTTACATATTTATTTCACTAAACTGCCTTTAGTGATTTTAAACGAATGTTTAAAATGCTGTATTGTAACGAAAGTTTGTTAGTCCTTAACCCATGAACAAGCCTACAATAAAATGCTCGTTATAACCAAGTCTCTAATGCGTTCCTACTCATTAAAAGCGAGTTTAATTATCATTACTAAGATAAAAAAACCAAACAATTGTTGTACTTTTCCTCGTTACATCCAAGTTCTCATCATAAGCGAGCTCTTTATTCGCGAGTTCCACTGTATATTGGAATCAGACTTACTTCGAACTACCGCTCCATCTCGTTTATCCCTGCAATCTCCAGGCTATTCGAAAAAGTACTAGTTGCCAGGATGCATCAACATCATCACTTACAACCACAAAACGTCCTACCCAGTACGCAGGGAGGCTTCCGCCCTGGGTATAACATTTACGACCGGCTGGTCAGGGTGATCAGCGCCATCCAGGACAACTCATCTCGCAAACACCCAACCATCTTAGCACTTCTAGACATCCGAAAATCGTTTGGTTTCGTCTGGCATAATGGCCTCAGATTCAAAACCCTTGAACGTCTCTTCCCACCAAACAGCGTAAAATGGCTTTCGCAGTTCCTGGATGGCCGAACAGCTTAAGTCCAAGTCCGCCAGCAGCTCTCGGTGTAGTTCCAACTACACACTGTTGTGTCCCCCAGGGCTCGACCATTAGCCCGCTACTATGTATTATATTTACCAAAGACACCCCTCCCCCTCCGCAGCACTTATCATACCAGGCAGCAGGCCTTGCGCAGTATGGTCAGTACCAGATGTAGGTCTTGTCTAGAATACACCAGCACGCCATATCAAAACTACAGGAAGTATTCCAGCCATTCTTTGAATACTGCAACGCTTGAAAAATCTCCGTGAACACGGACAAGACCCAACTATGGTTCTTCAAATCAACAGGACGTAACATGAGACATTTTTCCGAACTCCAGTCCGTGTCCAGTTCTAATATCATTCCGAATCGTGACTGAAAATATCTTGGAGTCACTCTTGACATCGCACTCAACTGGTGACAGCATATCAAAAGAACCGCTGACCAAGCCCCTGCCCGTATCCGATCACTACGTATACTTAGCAGAAACGACCGTTGTTGCAGTGTGATCCTCAGCAGGATCTACACAACATTCCTTAGACCGCTAATGGCATATGCTCAGCCGAACCTGCTGACCGCTAGACTCGACCCCTACAGGATAACAGAACGCCGAGCTCTGCGGTTAATATACCGCCGTCCTCCCCTCACCAAAACCTCCAACATAGCTTTCTGTGACCTAAACATAATATTCCCCGACCTAGACACCTTTCTCCGTAAAATACATAGGAAGTATGCCAAAATACCAAAAAACCCTCCCGCCTTACAATCCATCGCCAATACGATCAATAGAACCATGAGAAACACACAACGCCCCTAATTAACCGCCTACTAGATCTTGCGAATGAACCTCCTCCAAGAAACGGACACAGAACCCGCGGCAGGAGACTCCTCGGACCCAACTGATGAGCTACAATGGTAACAATAAAGTCAAATGAAATAAAATAAAATCCACACAACTTCCCTGCCCCATACACAAGCCACTTGAATTATCCCCGGACCCTACTGAAGGGTTTCAAAGGTCGCAATAAAATAAAATAAAACAAAATAAAAACAAATACATCCTTCCTGCCCATTCTAAACCAACACAAATTGTCCTACGCCGTTTCCTTAACGCAATTACGAGCTACCTACCATCTTCAGCGTCAAACGCTGCTCGTCCCTGGCTGTATTAGTCTTATACTGTCTGGCCGCGATTCGATGATTGAGCATTGTGTAAAGTAAGAGAAGCATGGCCGGGTACTACGGTAGGCTAAGTGGGGGTAAACCAAACGGCTAGTACACGTATTTCACCCTACCTCGCTTACAAGCGGCCGCGTGGTGGGGGAGAGCAGCCTCGATCATCCAGTCGTGGCCGGACAGTAGTTTGTCACTAAAACACCCCCACCCTCTCCAATAGGCTGTCCCACTACCTCACACAACCTGTCTCTGCGGGTTTTATTGCAGATGTTGCACCCACGACCAATGCGTTAACCGAATTACACTATGCCGTGTGGGAAGAGGTTCCATGGTTTTGACGGACAAAAGTCGCACACACCGGTTGATTACAGACCCTCTTGCAGTGAACATAAATTTTCCAGTTTTTCACACAAAAAGTACCGCATCTGTTTGAGTAGTGCGTTAATAATAGTAACGCGTGGGGCAATGAGGAAATAACAATTTTTATTAGCTCATGTTTAGTTACTATAGCAACAGTAAATGAACAGACGGTTTTAAAACCTCAATTAAACTACGCCATTTCAGTAAACGTGCCTCAATGGAGAGTTGATCATCGTTGTGTTTGCTGTAGAAACATTTTTTTTAAATAATGATTCCTGTGTGGCAACATAAAGGATGTTCAAAAATCATTTCAACCAGCTATTATTCATGTTTAATTGATTATTTATTTTTTAACGTACCTGAAAATTTTACTGAAGTTTATTTAATTTCTTGGCCTTTTCTTCCACAATCAGTTGCCTTGAAGCCGTTTTTGTTAACTGATTTCTTCTTATTTATTGACTTCATCCTGATAAATGTTCGCGTTCTGACGTAACATGAGATCGCAAACTTATCTACACTATTGTATTTCAATTTAACTACGTTCATTAAAATGTTCAATTTATTACTAGCCTTGTTCAAGCCACAGGAGCCATGAAATTCTATGAAATCTTCTCCCACTGTAAACACAGTTTTCGTCGACTCATTAGTTGGATTCATAAGGGCTCTCTTGATATATTTCCTTATACAGTGCGTTGTCGAAACCGTAATATATTGGTTGTTTTCACTTGCCAACATTTGTATGTGGCCCTCGAAGTATCTCGAATGGCGTCGGATCAGAGATCTAAATGGAATTTTATTTCATATAAAGCATAAAATCCCATCTTTCTAAAAGTCTGTAAATACATTTTCGTGGCTTTCAAAACAGTTAAACTTAATTCTAAGAATTCTGGAAGAACTAGAAACTGCATTGGCCTAAGGCGACAATTTATTTTAATTTCGCTAGCCAGTGGATATTTCAAAATATCACGCACAAAGCTCAATGCTTTGTTGGATATGCACCATAAAGTAACCGCTTTAAAAATGTCATCTGATGAAATAAACACTACACACAGATAAATTGTTGAATAAAGAAGATTATTTAATAAAAATTACATTTTAATATTTTTAAATTGTGTAATTGTATTATTTCTTTTATATTATATTGTAATTCTTTATATTATTGTATAATATTATATTGTGTTTTTTTAATAGAGCTTGATAGACTTGTATGTTTAATTTTAATAATATTTTTTGTAAATAAAGGAATTTATTTGTTTTTGTGAAGCTACAAGCGGCCTTAGTTATGTTTACATATGTGAGGGAAACTCCAAATCTCCTTCGTACCACTTTGATTACTTGGTTGTACAGCAATTTTAAATCGTAAATATCTTTATTATTTACTGCAGGCACAAGCTCTATAGAAACACAGATAATACTGAATTTGTTTTTACATGTCTTCTACTGTTTATCGCTCTTAGGTTATATCCTCCTACCAAATTGAGACCGAGTAGCTCCTTACGTCGGATGAGTGGGTGCGTACACGTGTGACAATCGGTGTGTATACTACTCATAGTTTTCCACTACTCTGGATGTATGTGTGTGTGTTCAGTTGCTTAAATTATTACAATAACTTGCTCCACAATATTATAATATTACAATAACCCCGTATCATTAACTATGTACGTGGTTGACTATGCATAATTACTTACATTACTGACTTGTAGGCTAGTTATATAAAATTTAGCAAACAAACTAACCTTTCCAATTCACCTTGAGAGTTTTTTTATAGTGATGGCGGGTTTTACCAGCAGATTTTAAAATATCACTCATAGGAGGTGGTCATCGGTTAAAATTCAATAGCATTTGCACTGTATACGCGGCATTAGGTGCGCAACTATTTGCACTTGGTCGATCTCTGAGCGGTTGTTCGTCTGTATCTGATAAAGCAGGTTCAAGGCGAATCATAAAGCAGTCGCGGTTACGTATTGAATGAGCTGAACTTTAGATCCAATCCGCTATACGATACCGCCTTGAACCTGCTTATAGTATCACTTTGATGATAACTTTAACATTTGTAAAGTGATGTTAATTTAAATTTACTTCTACGTATGTAGAGTAAAACAGAAAACAGCTTTCAGTGGAATAGGATATAGGGAGAAATATGAGGCCAACTTTGTACGATTCCGTTTATAAGCAAGTTATTATTTTCAAACAAGTTCCACTGTATATAATTTTTTTCCTACTGATACATTAAAAGCGAATAAAAACCTTATAAAGAACATAATATTTTTACTGTAAGTTGCCTTCATAATTTGCGGGTGGCCACTGTTCAAGCTGCTCTTGTCCACTATTTCCTACACGGACGGAGACTGCAAATACGGTCGAACTGTATTCCAAATGGCAGTGATACTGCAAAAAATTAAAGTGGTTTACTATACAATTCAAAATAAAATGTATAAGTTATATTACATGCAGCAGTGAAACGAATTTACTTTAAAGAATCATTACACGGTTCTTCATTTCTCTTTCAGTACATAATGTACTGCTGTAAAATACACCAGTACATACTAACGTCTAAATCCTAGTACAATTGAAAAATTTATAATTTATAATATTTTCAGCCATCTTGAATGTATGTGAAATGCCTAGGACCAAGCTTTGGCTGGGTATAAACATTTGATGTGTAAAAAACTAATTAAAACCCCAAAATTATTGTAATTATTTATAAAACTTATTAACAAGTTGAAATTAATAAGAAAGTGGTTTAAATAATTTGGAATTAGTTTAGTTACAAAATGTGTTTTGATAGAAGGTCATAGAACAAATAGAACCTATTTGTGAATAAATAATCCAGTTTACCTAAAGTTTATGAACAAATTTTGTATTATAACAATTTCATAAATCACTCAATATGTGAAAATTAAATGTAAAACGACTATAAGTATGTAAAATTCAGTGAGATTAAGCGTACTTAGTAAATCAAGGACCATAATAATTGCTAAATGTGCGAATTATAAAAAGTGATTGTTGGTAAGATAAACGTAAAGCTTTGTGTTTCCGGGACGCCAGACATAGACGCCCTTTTGGGGGAAGGGTCACTTTTTAATCTGAACCACCACCAAGTTGATACGTATCTTCAAGAAGTGAAATAATTAAAGTGTAACCTAAACGTAAATAGAGGGTGCGAGAGTAAATTAAACATTAAATAATTAACTTACGAAACAGAATATAATAATGTGGAAAAAGGAATAAAGATGAAATTAAACTAATAGTGAATGAAAGTGTATTACTCACGTATCAGGTAATATCGTTTATTAATAATTTAAATAATAGAGAAGGGAACTAACTTATTAAAGTTCCCAGTTAAAAGAAAGTGAAATTAAGCGCACACACCCAAAGGTTAAGCCACATCCAGTGTAGTATAAACATAAACTATTTTAACGAATAAAAACACACTAATACAGACTTGTAACTTGTAAAATATTATTTATTTGTAAAAATTAACTAGAAGCAAGTGCAACCTCGGGTGTTTATTATTTCAGTATATAAACCAACTATCGCCACAGGCGATATACCTCGTTGATAAAGTATAGCTATTGCTGCGGTTTAGTAGGGAAATTTTTAAACTGTAATTACTTATAGATAAAGAATTTTTTCTTTTTTAAGTTGTCTAAAAAACATACATATTGAGTAATAATTAACTTGGTTCAGAAAGTCTATATTTTTTTTATGTACGACAGCCCTGAGATTTAACAGTTATCAATGTATGCTCTAAAACAGAAAACAAAATAAAATTAAGATCAGACCCTCATCTAATTTTTCATTGCACTTGATAAATGGAAATCATAATTACACAGGGTTTGCGGAGAATATAAACCCTGCGCCTTCTGAGGTAAAGGTCGATACATGGATGTCTTAGAGGAGTTTGAAATATACAAAGCACATCTCCTGAAAACCCTCATCTGTAAAAGATTAGTAGCCTATAATATTCATGTAACTGTGTATCGTTACACCAATATGATACAAACAAACACAGAGGTTTCAGTAAAATATAAACAAATTACTAGATCAAGTCAAATTAATAACACTTTTAGTAGTTAACTTTTGGTTCCGCTTCAAAACTAGGTACGAGAACGAAAACAAATATCGTAGACGCTTTAATTTATGAATAAAATACTACCGAAAATACATTATCAATCAGAAACTGCAGAACTTTATAGAACAGACAATTATGTAACAAGCAAATATTTACACGTGTCTTTATTTTTAATATGTAAAAAGTCAAGAATATTTATGGTCCTACTGTTAAGATATTCAGCAACATATTGGTATCAAGAAATAAATTTGTTTTCATTGACACGTAAAAATTTTGAGTTACGGTTTAAGCAAACATAATAAGTGGAAGCGGAAATGTAGGGACAGATCTCAACCCGTTATTAAATTACAAGCAGTCATTAAATTTATATAATGTGCGTAGTATGCATGTACCATTTAAATAAATGTAGGCGACTTAGGTAAATTTTGCTTACCCTGTCGTTCAGGCCGCTGGTATTCGATGATCCCGTCAGGCAGTTGGTTCCTGAAACACGAAGACAAATATAAAACTGAGCGTGTTTTAATATATTTGTTTCACTATTACTACTTAAAATTGTAATTAAAAAACAGCCGTTTCAGTTAAAATTGTAAAATGCAGAAACAGTAATACTACCATCATCACCAGTAGCACTAGTAGTAGTAGTAGTAGTAGTAGTAGTAGTAGTAGTAGTAGTAGTAGTAGTAGTAGTAGTAGTAGTAGTAGTAGTAGTAGTAGTAGTAGTAGGTGGTGGTAGTGGTAGTGGTAGTAGTAGTAGTAGTAGTAGTAGTAGTAGTAGTAGTATATAGTAGTACTATTAGCAACAGTACCATTGACTTGTACAATGTATCAGTGCTTACTCAAACTGGTGACCATCAATCTGCGAGTTCCTTACGTACTCCATCTCCTGGACGTCCCCGGGCAGTCTTCTGCCATCTGTTTGGTATATCACTGCCAGGAGCAGAGTTATCTGAAACGTTATTCACAGACAATTGTTAATCTATATTCAAAATCAAATACAACGTGTGTTTCCTTGTGTCGTCTCGAATCGCTTCCCCCTCGCCATATTTTTCTCTACACAATCGTATAACATTGTAAGAAAAGTCTCCTTTGTTGCCAAATCCATCAAATATTAAGAAATAGATTGGCAATTTTAACTGTTTTCCAGGTTTTGTGGGGGTAGTTTTTTCTTTAAGAATAATAATGAACACAACCAAAAGCAGTTGCAATATATTAACCTGTAATCATTATTTTTGATAGAATGAAGATTAGAAGTCTGTTAGTAGGACTATATGATCCTAAAAATTGTGGGAATATTGGCTATGCAGATTTAGACTATGTAGCTAATAGAACTAAAACTCATTAAGCTTATTGGTATTTTATTTTATAAGACATTTTGCATAATGTACTGCTGTAAAATGTAACAGTGCATAAAGCCTATTAAAATAATACAAATCTATAAAGTTTGTAAAACTGTTAAGTTATAAAAAATCAAATAATATTTCAACCATGTTGGATTGGATGAAAAGTCAGACTGTAGTGAATTAGAGTATTAATGAGTGACTTAAAATAATATAATAAGTAACATTAAACAATGTATGTAAAAAACTGTAGTTAACTTAAAACTATATTTGTAATAATATAAATAATCAAAATTTAATTAATCATAATTTATTCAATATTGAAGTGTTTTGTAAGACATAAAAATTTAAATAACGCATAAACCTAATCAAGAGATAACAAGCATTATTGGAAGCTAGGTAATATAATAAATTTAATAAGTTACAATTAGTTTTAATACGTATGTTAAAAGAGTGTAAATCACATAAAAATAAGTCTTGTTAAATTATATTTTAAAAATAAAAAACTACTGGATAAACAAAATTAAGCACTAAACACATTATAGTAAGTTAAAGTTAATTTTCAACAAAACTATAATTTCGAGAAACAAACTCACTCTTACTTTAACTTTTGACAAGGAAGCTTCTAAAAAAAGAGTACACCATAATCTTGAAAAACATAAGTAAATAGTCAATGATAACTAAAACAACAGTAGTGAAAATTAAGTATAAAAATATCAGTAATTAAGAAGAGTCTCGATAAAACAGAGAAACAAACTTGTTAGAATTAGCATAGTTATTATCATAGTAGGAAAGAATAAACTAAAGTAAAATTTTAAAAATATGTAACAGGCAACCAGTGATACTATATATAAACACACACTAATTTGATTCAGGAAAATAAGTGTCAAATAATTTGACGCAGATTTAAAAGAATAATAATCCAAAAACTGAACACTTACACTTACAAAAGAAAAACTGCATTATCTAACAAATCAAAGATACTGTAGGTGTAAGGCAACAACCAAGCAAAATTAATTTTGTTCCTGAATATGTAAACAGATTTCAGTCTGTACTGTAGATTGATGTCATCTATTAGTTTATTTTCCTTATTTTGCTAATAATATAACTCCTTAATATTATATTGAATGAGTTTAAAAACTAAACATCATTATATCGTTTAAAACCTTGATAACTTAAAAAGTGTATTGAAACCCAGGACTAAACTAGCAACGATAAAATTACTCAGGTGCCTTAAGGTTGCAAAGACTGTGATAAATTTTACATTGGACAAACTAGTAGAAAATTTATAGGTAGCTTTAAAGCACATCTACCCAAAAATAATATTAGTTCAATCAAGTCCAATTTTTCATTGCACTTGATAAATGAAAATCATAATTACACAGGGTTTGCGGAGAATATAAAGCTTGCGCACTTCTGAGGTAAAGGACTGAGATACACGGATGACTTAGAGGAGTTGAAATATACAAAGGAGCCAAGCTTCATAAAGAGTAATTGCTTAATGATCAGTTATCGTTTTGATCAAATAATCTGAATAACGCTGCATTACGAACAACAAGGAGGATGCAAAAACCGACTGACATTATCAGTGAGTCAAGTGAACATTGAAGGGGTCGACAGTCAACGTGTTCAAGGCAAGCAGTGCGCACTGTTTCGTCGTGTCGTGTGTGTTTCTTCAGTAATTTATATGACGACTGATTTTAATTTCACCGACGCGTCCTCTTGACAGGATTAGAATTGTAGGACATGATGATGGGAACTTACTCCCGAAACGTGTTGTATCAACAAAAACTATAAGTCGTAAGGCAGATTACTTTAAGGTCTCAGATCTATAGTGGGAATTTAAACGCTACTGTAGACAGCCCCGTGGTAATTTGTATCAGGTTTACAGAGAAAACATAATTAAGTGAATCATTTTTTTATGGGTTACAATAATAATTAATATTTCAATTTATATCTTCAGGAAAAAATTAAGTGATTTCTTTTTGTACAAATTTTATTGAAGAATGGGCCATAAGTTGTTTAATGTTACAAGTTATCCTTGTTTAGTAGTGACTGTCAGCTAATAAATGCTGAAACGATTTAAACGCTTCAACCAAATTTATTGTCATCATCAGGACTTTGGTATGGGTTGTGCAGTAATAATTAATAGGCCAACAGATGTGTATTGAGGGTTTGTTGTGTTAATGAATGGGTATCCCGCTTAGCGCTGATTCGTCATAGCGCTTTTGAATGAGAAGTCGAGGCCAACTGAGTTGTATTTAGCTATCAATACGTACAGTTTATTTATTCGTTATTTAGTTAGTAACTACGTATATTATTTTATCGGTAATTCGTGTTATTGCAAATTTTTTAGTTTCTTAATCGTCAATCACGTCGGGTTTAAAGCCTGGCCCTGTAAGTAAGATGCAGAGAAAAAGCATCATCTTGGTGTGAAATTATAAGAGTTAGGACGGTTAGAACCTGGTGAACGGCAAGCGGATGCAGCCTGTTCATTAAATTCGGTACCATTGACATTTAGGATAATTTTAAAACATTCTCAAAAAATAAAAACATCAGCGTCGATGTCATAAAATTTATCTGTTACTAAAATAATCTCGGTCGAGAAGCTGTGTGCTTGAAGAAATTAAAAAAAGACTAAGGATTTCGGTTGATGATCAAACCCAGCGTAACTTGCCGTTACCATCAGCTTACCATCATGGAGAAGGCGAGAAGCGCTTTTACTTACATTCAGAATGAAAAAGGAGACAAATCGAAAACATTTGGAACTAGTAAAGAATGGTTCCATAGGTTTAAAAAAAACGTTCAAGTCTTCACAATTTTAAATAACAGGTGAAGAAGCTAGCTCGGATTATCAAGCTATGTGAAATTAAAATGTAAAGAAATTAAAGTAAAACAACAAAGAAAAAAGAATAAAACAAGTAGTTAACAGTAATAATTGAAATCGTACAGCGCTGTTTCGTACAGCAATTTTTGATCGCGGAACGTATCTCGAACGCTAAGCGGGATATTACTGTATGTTACAAAAAAAATTGCTATTATACATTGTCCATACTCTTATACTATAAAGATATATTTACAGTAACCCATACACAATAATACCAACTATAAACGTACTAATTATTTCTGTGCTGGCAGTATACATGTTTATATGATGACAAGTTTCGAAATGTTGACACAAATGTTTTAAATGTGTGTAGCCATTATCCAAATCTCACAAATATTACACCAAAAAAAGTATCGAAAAATACATATTGTCAAACGTTTTATGTGGCATCTTGTATTTCTTTACTGCTGAATCACTGCAGTATAAACCAAGAATTTTTCTAAACATAAATATTATTATGATATAAATAAACGTGTAAGTTGTTGTGTGAATCGTGAAAAATGTTGAAGCTGTTAGTGGGTCGCGTATCATTGATAACTGTATTTGCTGTACGGAACTCAGCGAAACACCTGTAGAAAAATGTAGAGAAGCATACAACGGAAAACGTTTAACACGAAATAACGAGGACCAACTGTTTTCTCGTTTTATCGGAATTGTTTGTTCAACGGACAAAAAAGTGAAACAAAATGAGATAAATGATCAAATACTGTATAGATTGCTTACTGTATTGTGTAATAAAATAAGCCAATAAAGAATATCCAGAAGGTATTTACGTATAAACGTTTTATTATCCTCCTGAATCCTCCAGTTAAAAGTCTGGTTAACTTTTGGTAAAAATTATGGTTATTTTGTCTTATAATTTAGTATACACGCACTGTAGCTGTTCTTCACTTAAAGTCTTACGATTTAGGTTTTCTTGTACAGTAATGTAGTATGTCTTTTAAAGTTCATATAGTGACAACGTTCAATTATTTTTAACATAGTCCGTTATTTTCTTTTGCACACAATTCTGCACTATTTTATTTTCAACAAATTGTTCTAATCTATCAATGTGGTCAAACATTTCACCTTTCAAGTTCGCTTCCAAACATTTTCCGTGTAAAATTTGTCGGTGCCCTTATCACTTTCACAGTTTTTAACTTGTACTATTTTGCGTGTACATGTATGGATTTATTTATTATTGTTATTGAAAGCCAGTAACAAAATTTTTATAACAAAACTTTTTCGCGTTAACCGAAATTTTGTAGGTAAACCTTCCGTGTTAACTGTACAAACTCTAAATTGTAAAATAGAACCAACTATCCGGACCTGAGCCATATTTCGTGTTAACCAATATTTTTTGTTAACCGTTTTCTTGTTAAACGTTTTCTACTGTATAAGATCATTATTAATAAGAAAAATGTTGTATTTACTAATTATATCTGATTATAATAGTTATATTACTATCGAAATATTTGTAATTTACAAAATATAAAAGATATATTCTTGTTAAAATTTTTTGTTATTAATAATAATATAAGCACATAAAAATTTGAGCATATGTCAATATGTATAAGATTATGATATGATAATGTAAAATCACGACTGTAGGCAATCGTTTCCGTGTAGATTATTGTCTTAGTCTATTAAACTTACCATAACGAAGAAGAATGTACTGCGAGACATGTTGCTGAGACGGCTGCTGGAGAATTACTGAGTCGCAGAAGTCTGTGTGACCTCGAAATCAAATGAGCTTTTCGTCATCACTTGTTCCTTACAGACTAAAAAAATTTTGCATTTCTTATTCCTTTTTTTTTTGTATACGTTTCCCCCCTATTAGTCGACATTAATATTTATGTGGACAGATTAACTTGAATTATTGTTCGAGTATAATCTTGTTGAATAACTTGTTGATTACAAACTGTTAATTGTGACAATTAAAGATGTTTTTTTTAGTGACTTCATTTGTGTCTTGTATTTTGTTTTCCACTAACCATACGACGATCATTTAGACCGTCGTAACAATGTCTACAGTAGCACTAAGCGTGTACAAAAAAAATCATATTTACAATTTGGCCCATTTTTTTAGAATATAATTTTCCCCTCAAAAAACTTGTCCATCAAATTAAAACATAAGTTTTTCTGTAACTTTGTAACCATTACTTGTAAATAATTGATTTTTGTATAAATGTTTCTTTTCTGATTAATTTTAATGAAGAATAAACACATATAACATTTAGCGTAAAGTTTAAATACAAAACAAGATTATTTAATTTTGAGGTGCGTCCTTAAGCTTTTCGTCGGCTTTATATACGCCTATGGATCAGTCGGAACATTAAATTGTGTGCACACCATTCAAGTTGCATTCTGATCAGTTATGTTTGTGTTTAATTTTATTGGAAATTATATCGATAGTATTGTATGCTACTTACAGATTAGTGTTTTTGAATAGTTTTGAAATTTTAAGGTTCATGTTTCTTTAAAACCAAACGTTGCAAATTTATTAATGAGCATATCATTCGTTTTATGAAGTTCTAATTTCGAATTAAAAATGTATTTTTCTTTTATAAAATTGCTAAACTGCTATAATTGTTTTATTATTTAGACAAAGCTTTTCGTCATTACTGACATCTTCAGGTCTTAAACAACCTGACGATGGTCTTAAATGGCGTGTTGTTTAAGACCTGAAGATGTCAGTAATGACGAAAAGCTTTGTCTAAATAATAAAACAATTATAGCAGTTTAGCAATTTTATAAAAGAAAAGTAAGGATGGCTCCTAATTTAAACAATACGAAGAATAAAAATGTATTGTTTAATTTTTTCTATTTCTGTTATGGCTTCTATATTGTTTTACATTATTACTGAATATTTCATGGTAGGCCTAACTTTTCATTCTTTGTTTCTTTCGTATTCGTTCATTAGAATTTGTAACATTCAATATATTAAAGAATAAAATGTTGGTACTTTTTCAGTATCCCGATGAAGATCATTATTACCAGCAAACAGTGCAGTGTTTAAAAGGAATAAATCCCAAATGTTTAGTACCAAGCCATGTGTTGTTCAATCAAATATATTGCAACTTACCGTCTGCGCCTTTTTAAACAGTGAAGCATTTACTCTGACACGAGATACTCTGTTCTGAAGACTTAGTACGACAGTGTCTGACAGCCTCCCAAAGCTGGATCCGAAACAGTGGACTGGCATCTGGTTCTACGTCATTATTGAGATAGTGTGTAGACAACTAAAAATTTCTTTACATAGTCGAATACAATTTACTGTGCCTTGTTTCATTTTGACCATGTCTGCTATTTTCTTATGGGGTTGTTCTGCCTTCATTGAGCGTCAAGGACAGTGATGCATACACGAAAAATCACCATAACGTCTTTATATAGCAGATGTCTGATATTTGTGATGCATATTAATAAAGAAGATTTTTGGCTGACGCCCTATATATAAAAGGGATATATATTTTAGGTAAAATATACACTCACATTTAGTGAATGTTAGGTGAAATACGAATATCATTTGTAAGGTTAAAAAGGTCACAGAATTGTATTGAATTTATTGTTCTTTTTACTTCCATGTTCCTTAAGGAAATGGAAGTATGGTGATGGCAAAAAAAATCGTGTTCGAGATTATTGCAGATTCTGATTGTACGACACTCGAAACATGAAAAAAAACATTTTTCGAAAAGTGTCTGTGTGTGTCTGTCTGTGTGTCTGTGTGTCTATCTATCTGTGGATTTTTTCTATGGCAAACGATAACAGCCGCAAATTCAAACATAATCAAATAATTTTTTGGATACAGTCCTGATTTGTAGAGTACTCATGACTTATTGTTTTTGGTGAAGATCGGTTAAGGGAAAGGGGTAGTTTACCAGCAACGTTTTTTTTTTAATCAAGGGTAATTTTGTTCTATGGCAAACGATAACAGCCGCAAATTCAAACAGAATCAACTACTCTTTTGCATACATCCCTGAATTATAGAGTTTTCAAGACCTGTTGTTTTTGGTGGAGATCGGTTAAGGGAAAGGGGTAGTTTACCGGCAACATTTTATGTTTTAACAAGGGTAATTTCTATGGGAAACGATAAAAGCCGCAAATTTAAGCAGAATCAAATAATTGTTTGAATACAGCCCTGAATTGCAGAGTTCTCAGGACCTATTGTTTTTGGTGACGATCGGTTAAGGGAATAGGGTAGTTTACCAGCAACATTTTATGTTTTAAAAGGGTATTTTATATTGCAAACGATAAGCGCCGCAAATTCAAACAGAATCAAATACGTTTTTGCATACAGCCCTGATTTGTAGAGTACTCAAGACCTATTGTTTTCGGTGAAGATCGGTTATGGAAAAGGGGTAGTTTACCAGCAACGTTTTATGTTTTAAAAGGGTATTTTCTATGGCAAACGATAAGAATCGCAAATTCAACAAAATCAAATAATTTTTTGCATACACGTCTGATTTGTAGAGTACTCAAGACCTATTGTTTTTGGTGAAGCTCGGTTAAAGGGGAGGGGGTAGTTTACCTGCAACGTTTTTCTTATCAAGGGTAATTTTTTTCTATGGCAAACGATAACAGCCGCAAATTCAAACAGAATCAAAAAATGTTTTGCATACAGCCTTGAATTGTAGAGTTCTCAAGACCTGCTGGTTTTGGTGTAGATCGGTTAAGGGAATAGGGTAGTTTACCTGCAACATTTTATGTTTTAACAAGGGTAATTTTTTCTATGACGATCGATAACTGCCTTAAATTCAAACCGAATCAACTACTCTTTTGCATACCTTTCTGAGTTATACAGAACTCAAGGTCTGTTGATTTTGTTGAAGATCGGTTAAGGGAAAGGGGTAGTTTACCGGCAACGTTTTATATTTTAACAAGGGTATTTACTATGGCAAACGATAAGAGCCGCAAATTCAAACAGAATCAAATAATGTTTTGCATACAGCCCTGAATTGTAGAGGACTGAAGGTCTATTGATTTTGGTGAAGATCGGTTTAGAGGAAGGGGTAGTTTACCTGCAACGTTTTATGTTTTAACAAGAGTAAAGTACTTAATTTTTATAAATAAAGTATCTTGATAAGAAGCTCATAATAATCCACTGTAGAAACGTAGATGAAATATCTATAAGAGAAGAGGTTAGGTGAACAGGGTGGGGGTAATTTTCTATAAATGAAAATTATAGTTGAAGGGGGAGGGGAGAATTTTTTATGTGTACTACGTTATCGGCAACAAAGAAGTAGTTCTTTGTTAAAATTACTTCCCGGGCTGTTTAGCCGTAGTCCAATGTTTTCTGTAAAACCAGGCTTTTTGGCAGTGCCAACGACTTCCATCTCAGTGAAAATCGAGTGCGAAAACGTGAGGTGGTATACGTTAGTGACCACTGTACTGTGGTTTAAGGCTGAAGCAATAAGTAGAAAGAAGTAGTTTCTATAGAAATATTTCATTTCGAATATGATTTTAAATATAAATCTTAGAACATGGAAGTCATGTATGGTTCTCCATACCGATATTTTAAATTAATTTTTCAGTTATTCTAAATAAGTCGTAATGTTGGTATTTAGTTACTATTAATAATATTAATATCAATAATTATCATTGTAATTATTTTAATTAGTATAAAAAATAAAGTTGAATCCTAGTCTTTGTCTTCCAGGCTGAACACGCCGGTCTCAACCTTGCAAACGTATGTAGTAACACACACACACACACACACACACACACACACACACACACACACACACACACACACACACACACACACACACACACACACACACACACACACACACACACACACACACACACACACACACACACACACACACACACACACACACACACACACACACACACACACACAATAGATTTTAGAAAAACAAAATTTACAAAAGTAAACACAAATAAACGTTTGGGTGTCTACCCCAGTTGCAGCCAGTACCACTTACGATCACCCTCATTAACAGGCCTCTCTTACAATATTTATTGTCTCAATTGCCATCACAGTAAAATTATAACATCAGTACAAACGGTAAGCCTGAATTTCACAGTTTCGTTCTACAAAACCCATAACAAAGTGTACACAAATTACCTTTTTAATTTACGACTTTAAGGGCAATCACACCATTAAAAAAAATGGAGTAACATTTAATGAATATTTTAAGGATAAAATAAAATTTAAATATCAGTTAAACCTTTTGTGTTTTTATCAACAACGAGCCCCTCTCCAAGGCTTTCCTGTCCGCACAACTGCAGCTGTTCACCCCGGTTGAGGCTTCAGAACCGGGAGTAACGACAACATAATACAACAATTAAAAACAAAATATTAAAATCGTTAAAATAATAAAATTTGTCCGTTTTAAGAAGTGTTATTGAAAATTTTTCGTCGTGTGCTGCTCTTTCTTCCACTCCTTGCGTGTTTCAATTTTCATCCTTTACAAAGCTACAGGTACTAATAGGTCGACCTTCTGTTTTTATTTCAACACCCGTTACCCTAGCACTATTTCAGCGTTTCATATAGGGACTGTCGAGTAAGCAAATTCTATACGCTGATCTCATTGGACATATCTCTGCCCTTAAGTATTTACGTTAAATTTTATATTGAAAATCAAGTTTTTCATCTCCTTCATTGATAAATAACAAGTACCAATGTAATAAGACAGACAATTAGCAAGCGTTGATTTATAATAGTATAGGTAGAACTTTAATGGTGATATATCTGTCTATAGTACTACTAGGTTAATTATAGATGGGATTATAAAACTGCAGTAGAATCAGACAATCTGATGGCGTATATGCTGATTAAGATTACAATTATCATGTTTAGCGTTGAGGAATACGACCAGTTCTCCTACGTTTATCCAACATGTCTAATGTCAAAAGCGACCTAACATAATAATATAAGTTTCCGACCATACGTAGACGTTAGGTGTGCTTTACTGATCTTCCTAATTAACGTACTATAATCTGCAGTTTATATAGTATGGAAGCATTCGTTCTCTGCTCCGTCAACTGCTCTCCGAAAACACGAGTGTAAACGTCTATTAGGAAATAATTATCAACACATTATATGATGGTAATTTGATGACTAATTACATATTTCAAAATCAAAAAAGTGTCGGACAAAACTTAATATAATATGAGTTATACATTTACACATCACCTCACAGATTTCCACAGATTACTATTCCGAATGTTTTATTTTAAACTATTTAAACTTAGTAGATAAACAAGTGATTGTGGGTACGTGTTGAAAATTTAGGATTTAATAAATTTAAATTTGGTTAGTAAATTTGAATATAAAATTTATTATTTTTTTTTAATATTTATTTAACATAAAAAACAATGGAATGTAAATAATATGATTAGCCATAATTAGTTTGGAGAATGTTGTAGTCCATTGTCTAAGTTTCGCTTGGCAATTACTTTCCCGAACAATGGCCCAGTAGAGCAGCCTGAGTTGAACTACATATAGCTGGAACAAATGATGTAACAGTTACGGGCACATCTGGTTATGTTTTTCTTTGGTAAGGTAAACTAAAATAATATTGTTTCTATTTAACTTCGTTTTGTATTTTATTTTTTTTGTGTATAAAGTGCGATATACTATAAATACAAGCAAGAAGACCGAATTGGTTCGGATACCTAAAAAGAATGTCGGATGAGAGATGGCCAAGGAAGGTATGGGAATGGACTCCACCCTATAGAAGAAAAAGGGAAGGACCTAAACATTCATGGAAAATGGACGTCGAAGATGCAATGAATGGAAGAGGACTTACAAAACAGGACTGTTTAGACCGGCCCCAGTGGAAGCTAGGATGCGAGAGGCTGCGCCAGTCGTAGTTAAATCGAAACAAAGTGCAATATATGCATGATGAAGGTAAACAGATGATTATTTAAATTAAAATCGTTTTAATGTGTGTCTTGCGTAACTATATCTTTAAATGCTACTACTACTACTACTACTAATACTACTACTGCTACACTTACTAACCTGCTGGAGGTGGTACAGCTGGAATAGGTAGTGGCCGAGAAATAGGCGTTACTGAAAATAATAATAATCAAAGATAAGTAAAAAAGTTATTTTTTAATACATTGTAATTTTACTCATAACTTGCTGGTTCAGTTATTATTGTGGTTATTAATTTGTTTCGTCCTTAATATTGTATATGTGGATTTTATGTGAAATAATTCTTCCTAAACGTATATAACTAGCTGAAACGATCACGTACAGTCGGAGATAAGAACGTAGCTATATGCAGATTGTGATAAACGTTGATAATTTTCTAGACACAAGTTTAATGTAACAGTACAATAACACAACAACCTAGATAAGCGATTCAGAACAACTACATTCAATATTATAAATTTGTATAATTATTTATTAAATGTTTTGCATTTCAATCCATTGCACCAAAAGAAAACACATTATTCGTTGGGTTAGTTGTAAAACTACCAAAGTCCAAGTTTTAATGACATTTCAAGAGTTTCAAAAACCACATTATTATCCATTTCTCTTTTTCTCTTATTTTTTAAAAGTCATGTAATCAATAAAATACCCTAAGTTATTAATAATAAAAATTAACCTTGAAAATCTGTTTTATGACTTATCATTGCACTTAAAAGTCTTTAATTTCAGTTTACCGTAAATTGACATGAACGGGTTTGGGTAGATTTACCAATCACCTAACGTAATTATAGTTTAGAAATGAGTTTCCCGAAACACATCATTAATGTTGAAGTTAAAACGAACATTACAACTGATTAATTTAAATACAACAGAGCCATAGCACTGCTAATATATTTCATTATTATACGTTTCAGAGTGGTTGTATAGCCTCAAGGTAGGCTCAGCCTGAAAAAATGTGTACCCAGTGTAATACCTAAAGTGATAGCAAATGTCTACAGAGTAGTGCTGCATGCAGTGAATGATTTATAGCTTGCATACTGAGCCTATTCTCCCTCGCCTCAATCAAACGAGTTTACTACTACTACTACTACTACTACTACTACTACTACTGCTGCTGCAGCTGCTGCTGCTACTACTACTACTACTACTACTACTACTACTACTACTACTGCTGCTGCTGCTGCTGATGCTGCTGGTATTACTGCTACTACTACTACTACTACTACTACTACTACTACTACTACTACTACTACTACTAGTGGTAGTCCTGGTGATAGTGGGAGTGATTCCCACAGAATTGTTGGCTCTAGAGCGGAAGCATTTATTCGAAAGAAGAGAGGAAATTGGAATGGATGCCGCAAAGCATGAAACCATTGAACTCACTTTCCGGCACTGGCAAGATTGTTGAGATAGAGAGGATAGAGAAGGTGGACCGCAAGGCTCATACTTAACTTGAATGGTTCGACCGCCAACACGGTGAGGTCAACAACCATCTGTCCGACCCAGTTGCTCAGTGGCCACGGCAATTTTAATGCCGACTTCTATAGAATGGGAAAGATGCCAAGCCCACCATGCCAATACGGTGACTCTTCCCATGAAGATTCCTCGTTTTTCAAGTGGTGCAGATTCGCAAGACAGAGGATGGTACTGGAAATGGAGCTCGGGGACTTCACGCCCGAGATCGTAGTTGCGCTTATGCTTCGTGGTAAGGTGGAATGGGATCGCATCAATGCATTTATTCAGTAGGTCCTACAAGGAAAAAACAGACAGGCCCAACTTGCACCCATCGGGCAGTAGAAGATGAGGAACAACTAGAAGGAGCCTGATAAGGGCGCAATAGGCTCCATCCTGAAGTAACACGCTAAGTGGTTCTAGGATGGATATAAATGCCTGAATTAGAGGTGGTTTTTGTAGTGGGTGAATAGTCCCCCACACCAGACGAAGCACTGCCTCCTCTGACGATGCATAAAGCATTTTTCTTTATATTACTAGTACTACTTAAAGCATACTGCTACTACTATACTCGTACGCTTACTAACCTGGTCTAGGGGTTGAAGGTGTTATTGGCCGAACAGTAGGAGGCCTACCTGAAAATTCATTTATCAAAGGTAAATAAAAAACAAATTATTTGTAAATTCATTCCAACTTTACTTGTAATTCGCTGGTTCAGTGTTACTGTGAACGAGCTGCTATGTGCACATTGTGATAAATTTGATAATTTTTCTATCCAAAAGTGTTATGAACCAAGTATTTTTCAACGATATATGCAAAACTTACTTTTGCATTACACTGTACACAAACGTAATTCATAAATTTCATGACTTGTAAGTATTTACTGGCCTTTAGTGAAAATTTTATTTTATAATTGAAGAAAGAATTGAGGTGAATTTTTATTACAAATAATATAAAAATTTGTACTATAAGTACGAATACTTCAGAAATGGTGTGTCACTCTTTAGATTTTTTCTTGCAATTACTCTAGTTAAGAACACGAATGGAGGAAAAACTAGGTTTTCAGTTAACATCCTTAAATGAAAACGTTTCAGGAAAATCTGATTGGTAATTTCTTAAACTCAAAAAATTACCTTAACTTTTTGAAATTTAGTTTCTCTTAGCTTGATAAATAATAATCAGTCAATTATAAACAACGTTATTTTTTAAACAATTATTGACAAATATAATTTTTATAGTAGAAATTTTATATTAAATAAAGGAAAATTATTCATGTACTTACAATCATAGCAATAAGGTAATAAGATCTTACTTCCAGGTAACACATCTTCAACAAAATTTAACAACATAATTTTGAATAAAATTGATTTTTTACTTCAAGAGAACTTCATATTCTGTTTAAAAACCTTAAGATTATTTTCGTTTGCAATTACCAGTTAAAACAAATAAGATTAAAATAATGTAGTACTTTAGTTATTGTTGTGTGTAGCCTAAAGCAGTAAATAAAATTACCCGTTTTCTATAAATTTGTTTATGTTTAGTTGCGGTCACTATCTTTATGGTGAGGCAGTGTAATATTAGTAAGACATGTAATAGCAGTATTACATGTACTAGTGTACCATGAAAAGTCTGTTTAAAATGGAAACAACCACTGCGTATGACGGTTCTGAAAATGACTCTCAAACAGTAATTCAGTGGTACTCGCAAGTCCTTTACCATCTATGAGACAATATTATAAAATTAATAAGAACGTCATTGAAAGAAGAACTGCTATTAATGAAAACGTGAAGTTGGGTACATGCATTGTAAAATAATTTAGCTACAACCTATTAATGCTTTATCATGGTTGGAGTACAGATTTTGACAAGTTTGCACAAAAAACTTGAAAATGCACAGTCTGTTTTTGTTTTTCGACACCGATTTGCACAGTAATCCGTAAAAAAGGTGACCAATAACTATAACCAGAAAAGCAGATTATTGTAATTTAGTTGTACATAACAAATTATACTGTCGAATGATTAATCACGTTATAGTAGTTTTTCTTGCTGTGAGCCTAAAGACAGGAAATGTAGTTTCTGATAAGAGATTTCATGGGAAAGACAAAAATTTTGTAACACGACTATCATTCAACAAATAAGGTACAAGGAAAGGACTCGCCAATTTATTCTTAGTGTCTTGAACGTGGTGATAAAGACTTTTCTCTTCCATTTCAGCTTGCGTATTGGGTTTCTGAAAAACAGCTTGTTAATTGTACTATGAAACGCTCAATATCATATATTCAAAATTTTTCCTAAAAGTCGGGCTGTTAGGTTGTTGGTCGGTTGCTGTGAATCGGTATTTTGTCGGCAACGCCTCGGGGATCTTCTTCAGGCTTCCAAAAAGCAACAGAGCGTACGAGAACCGTACCGTCAGATGTTCTCCGAACAATACCCTCAGGTAGAAGATCAATATCATCTTGTAATTCACCTGCTTTCTACAATTTTTCTTCGATTTTATTAATATGTTTGCAGTAATTTTCCCAGTGAAATAAACTGATCGCGTTATCAATTATGTCTTGTAATAAACTTTTCAAAATGCAGTGCTCTGTTGTACAACATGTCATTTTATCTGCTCCACACCATATCAACAGCATTTGATTTGCACACATTGGTAGGCATTCTCCAGACACACATGGCATGTTAATTATTAAAATTATTATCCGGGCTGACAAGATGTCCTTGAAGTGCTTTTGAATTCCTTACACTGAAGATAGCCACTAGAGGTGAAGCCGAAACGTCTGGTCGAGTGATTAACACCTTTTGGCATGAAGAATTTGGAAGACCACGGCCTTACAGCCGTGACACGGCCGTGCCTTACAGCAGTAATTTTAATAACTATGACGTCAACGCCTAAGAAACAGGCACGCTATGTTCTTTAGCGTCAGAATGTAAACGAAAACGAACTGCAAAATTGTCCACAGTTTTAGCACATCCCTATAAAAATCTAGGGCAAATAGTAAGAATTAATTAAGTTTATGATAACAGTAATTCTTCACTGCAGAGATCGATGCTTTATTCAGCAGTTTTTAAAAATTAATAAATTACCTTAGATCGGTCGTGTGACTTTGTTTTTCATTTAAAATGACGTGTTTCGGAACATATGTCCTATCTTCAGATTAATTCACCCAGTTGAGGTCGTTAAATGTTAAAATCACATTACTTTGTACTAACACACGTTCGTATGGGTGCGCACCCTATGAAGACCGACCGGATACTCAGAGCGGAAAAGAAGCAAATGTGTTCGGCGCGGCTAATGACTGTGGGCCTCTCATAAGGAATACATTAGCCTATGTCCGCCGTAGTCTCAACTGAACGTGCGAAACTGTATATATTGCTTGCAGTTATTACAAACTTATAACCTCTTACAACAAATAATAGCAAATAACAAATGTATTACGACTTAGCTAATTTGTATAATAACAGAATATGACAGGTCCAAAATTAAAGAAATTGATAAAGTTTTGAACTTCAGATAGATAGTTTTTTTTTTTTATTTGTGTCGGCCATTAGAGGACCACATGCCAATTTCAATTCTTATTCCTTGTTCTTTTCTTTTTCTCCAATATTCTTTCGTCTTTTCACTATGTCTCTTCTTTCTGTCTTCAGTCCACTTTGAACCTGCGTTTTTCTCTCTCCTACCCTGGACTTTTGCTCGATTTTAACACTTTTGCCCAAAAAACTCCATATTTTTTTTCTAAATCGTTTTTGACTTCTTTAATCCAACTTGATATTGACTTGTTTCTGAGACGTACTGAGAAGTACTCTGGGCTGTACCATTCTCGACAGAAAGAAGAATGCGGATACAAGGACGGAACTGGGGGTCGACCCATTGTTGAAACAGCTGAGGAACAGCTAAGGAGTAACAAAAGAAGGTGGTGTGAACATTTGGGAAGAATGGCGGTTGGCAGGATTTCAGTGC
The DNA here is from genome assembly GCA_034769895.1 of Magicicada septendecula. Taxonomy (NCBI): domain Eukaryota; kingdom Metazoa; phylum Arthropoda; class Insecta; order Hemiptera; family Cicadidae; genus Magicicada; species Magicicada septendecula. The sequence continues at coordinate 79,235,994 of CM068368.1, read as the reverse complement.
TAGCAATGGAATATAAACCGGACGGGAAGACAGATGTAGGACAGTCGAGAACGAAGTGGGTCCCGGAACAGGTTCAGGATGAGCCTAATCCTTTAGGTTGATGACGATGATGGTGATGATAAAAGGAGACTGAATAAGGTTTGGACTCTTAGCAGATAATTCTTTAAAGTGACCCTTCATTTTTAAGCAAGCGACAAAAGTAGCATCCAATATTTTGCCTTTTTTTAATAAAAAAATTCATGTGTTAGAAGACAGTGAATCTATGATTATAACCTTGCAAGGACCTTGTTGGCGGTGATGATTATAAAGATGAAGATGATGATAAAAATGTTGATGATGAAAGAGTAAATTAAAAGGCGTTTAATTATATAAATTATAACACTGTACAACATATTTATGCCTCATTTTGTAATGTGTGTCAAACTTCACTATCCGTGAGCTGAAGAAAAATAAAACGAATATCTAAATGGATGATTCTATAAAAATTACAAGTTCAAAGACGGCATTCAGTATAACAAAGTTTTCAATAAATTCAATAAGCGTTTTATATTTTTAAACGAAAAGATTAGAACTAAAAGAAATAATGTTAGAAGAAAAAAATAAACGTTACCCTTAACGTATCGTTAATGGTAGACTTTCACTGAACGCTCTAATGACCGATTTAAACTCAAGGAAGGGAAAAGGGTGCTAACCAATTTCATCATTTAACTCAGCAATGTGGATACTTACACCTAGTGATCCATCGGCTTCTTAAAAAGTAAGTGTCAATAAATACAGCTGTAAAGGAAATCGCTCCTCTCTGTCAATTTATCATTCATATTAACTTTTCAGCTAATCTTTCTGCAGTGTTATGCCAGCAAGAACGTTAATAGGATTATTTAAAACAAACTCTACACATTCATTAACACTGTTATTTTATTCAGTAAAACGGACTTACTGGGAGCTTCAGCTTGTCTGTATCCACTGTCATCCCCCAAATAATTGTACGAGTACAATCTGCCGTCGTCTGCGATCCACGAAACTTCACCTACGACTGTCCAAACGCCGTAATTAAAGAATCCCCTTTCCTTTCGTTTGATTCCGTCAGGCGTCTCGAATCTGCAACAAAGAATTAGATTATGGAATTTATTTGCAACTGGCTTTGCTTGAGAAAGATTTATAGCAACTTATACCATTATCATTACAATTAAATTGCAAAATATTATCATCATCATCATCATCATCTTCTTAACGGTTTTAGGGTTTGCGGTCTGTTCATATTCCACAGTCCTCCTTTTCTTAGGCGTACCAATTTTTCTTCTGCCTCTAGGGTTGCAATCTTTCACTATCTTCGGTATTCTACTTTCTTCCTTTCTATCTATGTGTTGAATCTATTTTCTTCTGCATTAATCCTTCCATTAACTGCAAAAAAATTTAATCTCTTTTTATTTCCTTATTTCTGATTTCGTCTACTAGATCTTTTAACTGATTCAGAAATTTCATTTCTGCTGTTTGTATCTTCTGTTCATCTTTTTTCTTTATGACCCAAGTTTCAGAACCATACAGTAGTGTAGGTACTGCCATTGTTTTTACATCTAGTAGTAGGATATGCTGAACATAGAGCCGTTTGGACCAGAGCATCTACCACTCAAGACCGCCGTGCGTAGTGAACAGCCACATTCTTTTCGAGGCGGTCCTATAACAGAACACGACAGACCTAGACCAGAGAAGAGTTGGTTCCCCTAGACGGTTGTCCCAATCAACAACTTACAATACCAACAGTAGCAAAAAACTATTATTTGCAAAATAATTATAAAATTATTATTTATTCATAGTATTATTTAGATGTCGATTCATATTTCGCATGCATGCTCTTCACCTCTCCTTACCGCCGCCTTAGTAGCTTACTAGCCGTAGTAGCCTCCGAAGAATAAAAATAGATAAGTACGCGTGCACAAGTTCGCTACTCCGATTTACAGAGTGACTGGTAGTCATCGGACTCGCTAGGACACTGCGACCACTAGGGCACTACCTGTGTATTCTCATCGATAAGGACAAGGGGCAACAACTCAAAGGATAACAACGATGTTCGAAGCTTACTAGCTTGTACCATCCACCGGTTTTCCTTTGAGTGGCAGATCGATTGTTCTGAATGCTGACCAGGCGCCTGACGATGTTGTGTGCGGTACCCTAGGGTAAGAGACGTGCAACTCTATCCCTCTGCGGGTTCAGGAAAGATCTAGTACCAAGGATTTAACAGCAGAGAGAGCATCCAACTCCGAACGGAGGCGACACCCCACTGCCGAAACCATATACCAACCTCGAGTCCAACCCAACACATCGGAGATGAACCCGATTAACCTCGTGTCCACCGCCGAATGCCGGCCAGGGGTACCCTGTTTCCAAGGCTCCCTGTCCCCCGAGGAGTTGATTTGAATGGGCCAGGAGTAAACTCGGGTCGGCCACCGGTCAAGGGACTTACCATTGGCGGCGAACCACCATTTCGGGCCTTCACACCCGGGGCTATGGTTGGCCCTTATAATGGCAAGGAACAGGATCTCCCTCTTTGTATGCTTGACATAACACCGGGAAGCTATCCGAAAAGCTCCTGATGCCGTGATTACTGATTGCGATACATAACGCAGATGACTTCTCAAACGGAGAGTATGGATTTCGGAAGTGTAGATCAACTATAGACACTGTAAAACTGCAATGGAAGCTGCAAATTTGACGAAACAGTAAAATTATTTTCCACATCCTATTTGTCTCCTGAAAACTCTATATATAAGAGACGATTTGACTGAGCCAGGTTGAGATATTTTAAGGTAAGTGCAACCGGTTGTGCGCAGTCTAATTCAGAAACCGCTTTAAATCTAAGTTCCTACTGAGGTAACTATTAGCCACAGAGAAAAAAGGTTTGAATAAAAAATAAAATTCAGAATCTTCTCCACAACTTCCCCACATGAAGTTTTTCCTAAACCAAAAATAAAAAATTCCTTGCTGACTGAAAATTTCATGTCAAGGATTAGAAGAATTAATAAACACTTCCTTTACCCCCCAGGCTTTCACGGCCGGTGTCAGATGAATTGTTCATGATATCCGGGCTGTTTGGCCGTGGTCCATGGCTTATAACAAAACCAAACGTTTCGGCAGCTCCACTGGCTGCCATCATCAGTGGCCTGTACGTAAACACCCGGCGTGCAGGATTTTTTATACCATGAACGATTTTTTTTATCATGAACAATTCATCAAAAACTTCCTTTGTTTTAATTTTAAAACTAATTTATATGTTTTCTTTGTTTTATTTGCAACCTTAATTTTTGTTACAATCTCCTCTAAAAAATTGTATAAGCTTCGTATCAATTATAGGTAAAAGCTTTGATGGGTGTTAGTACGAGAGGAACGAAGTGAGGTTTTTATCTCGGCGCCTGACGCGGCGGAGCACTAAGAAGGTCGATGTTTTCTTTCAGGAATAGTACAGCGTTTTTATCAATCGATCAAGTGCCTTCTTAGCTGCTGTCTGCTGTATACTAGAGGTTTTGAAAGGCACACATAATTTACCCGAATACCTCAGACCTGCCCTCCGAGATTACGTCAATAACTGGGAATTGTTGTATGACACTACATGAGGACCCAGTGTAGTGATACCCGTGACCAGGGCCGCTTTTAAGGTCTGCCCTGGGCAGACTTTGAAATAGCGCCCCCCCCCACCACACTCATTAATGAACGGTAATGTGCCAATTCCAGTTTTGGTTCGGGAGGGATATCTCCCTTAACCCTCAAATGGAGAGCCGTCCCATTATCCACCACCTATGGACCCGCCGTGTCCCGGACTGGAAACCGGCAGCTGATAAAACACATTTCAAAAATATTTCAAACCTGTTGAGCTAGTACTAATTAAGTATTGCTCACTTATGTTAGAATTGTGTTTTTCAGCATCACGGACCACCCACCCACCACAGTCCTATAATTCATGACTTTCACAAATATTTACATATTTACACTAATGTAAAATTTTTTAAATTTCTTCCTTACTTCTCAAAATGTTATGACACAGACAGATAAATAAAAATTGAAGCATAGTAATGAAAAAAACACTTCAGGTTAGCAAACCTCTTTCTTCATGAGTTAATTAAAGCAATGCCTTTTTTCTTTGTTTGGATCGGGCAAAGTCGTCAATCAAGTTGTTGAAGTCAATCTTCAAGGTTATGTCACTTGCTGTGCACAAAAGCATTAGGTTGTTGAGCTTTTCCTCACCCAAGGTTTCTGCTTTTTTCGTTTTTTATACGCTTTAAAGCAGAAAACCACCTCTCTGTGGAGCAGCTTGGTGACAGGTATTGTCAAATAAATTCGCAGAGAGATTTCTAAGTTTGGAAATGTGCTTTCCAATCCGTTACTTTTAATGTAAACATAGCACTCTCTAAGCCCTTTAATTTTCTCTAATTTCATGTATGCCTGGAAGTGTAAGCACTCGTTCACAAATGCATCTTGGTCAAGATCTTGGTTATATGATTGAGCTAGTTTTTTGGCCTCAACAGTTATATTTATGGGCTCTTTATCATGGAGATTTCGAAATACTTCAAACCTCGTACCAAGAGATGAGTAGCTTTCTCTTCGTTGGTTGAGTTGGACGGTAAGATTGTCTACAATTTTAAGAAAAACACTGGTTCGGAATTTATTCCTAGGATCTGCATCTGCTTCTGTTTGCATACTCATTTTTTCATCTGCAAACACTGTCCGTTTTCTATTCCGTTGGTAGTTGGCCTCTTGCAAGCTAGTAAGGGTCAATGCCTTCTTTTCATACTCGTCAAACGATTCTCTTTTACTCTCCAAAAACCTTTCTAAAGTTTCCAGCTCTTTTGTGGCATCGAGCAAGTCCAGTTCTTCTTTTTGAAGATTGTTACTAGTTTTGTCAATTCTCTGGAGGATGTCATTCCAAAACAAGGCGAGAAGACCTGTTTCCAACTGCCCGAACTTTTTGTGTAGCCCTTGTGCTGTTAATCGCGTTTCAGGAGTCTGTGAAGTGTCTTGCATTATAGTTTCAAGAACACCTTCTATTTCCTTGTACCCTGAAACTATACTTCTAAGAGCATCAGCTCTCGCAGACCACCTTGTCTCACTTAATGATTTCAGCATGGTGGTTTTTGTCTCATCTTTTAAAAGACACCATCTGTCAGTAGAGACTGAAAAGAAGGTATAAACTCTTTGAACAAATGAAAAGAAAAATGTTACCTCAGAGCAGGATTTTTCTGGTGCATAACAGCCAACTAAATTTAGTGAATGGGCCGAACACGGTACATAGTCTGCAAGGTGGTTTTTTGCCTTTATCCTGCTTTGAAGGCCAGTATACTTGCCCGACATATTTGAATTGTCATAGCTTTGTTCTCTGCAGTTTTCAATTTTAGTTTCAGTTCCTTTAAAAGGTCCATAACAGTCTCTTCCAGATCCTCGGCCTTGTGCGAAACTGCTGGCAATAATGCAATAAGGCGCTCTTTGGGACATCCATCCGAAAGCGAAACGTACCTCAATACGAAAGCCAGTTGGTCTATGTTAGATACGTCAGGGGTGGAATCTACGATTATTGAAAAATATCTTGCATCACTTACTTCTTTCAAGATTTTTTTAAACACTAGTCCACCCATAGACTTGATGAACTCGTCGCAGATGTCTGCAGACATATAAGATGTATTTCCTTTGCCCTGGTTTCCATATTTGGAAAAGTGTTGGGCAATAAACGGATCAAATTGGCTTATGAGTTCAAGGCAGCCCAAAAATAGACCATTTGATAATGACCCTAATTTTTGGTCACTGCCCCTAAAATTAAGACCCCTAACAGCTAAAAATCTTATCACAGTAATAACTCTTGTTAAAACGTCCCTCCAGTACTTAACTTCATGTTCATGTTGGGATAAAACTAAACAGTCAACTGTTGTATTCTTTTTTCTTGAAATAACAGTGAAAACATTTTTTCTGTGGTCAGCAGACTGTTCATGCTGTTTAATAAGTTCAAAGGCGTGTTTCCAATCGTTAAATCCTTTTGAGAAAGAGGTATATTTTGATTCAGGTTGGAATAACAGACATGGAACACAAAATAAACATCCTTTGGAACTTGAGTAACGAAGCCAGTCTCTTTTAAACGTGTCTCCATTAGGTAACGTACAGGAAAATAATTTCACTGGCAGTGAACGTTTTGCATCTTTATATTGACGCTCGGACATAGAAAAACCAGCTTGTAAGTTCTGTTTAATATCAGACTGAATTAATTTTTGTATTACGCTCTCATCTTTGACATTCCAGGTTGCAGGATCTTGAATTTAAAATAATGGGTCATTACATTTTGCAGAACAATCAGTTGTGTTAAGAAAAACAGGGCCTACACCTACACTATTAGACGTTGACGGTTGAGACATTACGCATTCATCTTTGTAGTATTGCTCACCCTGAGTCTTTAAAGGACCCTTAACAAACTCATTGGTTTTAGCTAAGGAGGCATTTAAATTTTGACCAAAACGTATGTCATTACTTAGCTCGAGTTCAACAATAGAGGGCACATCACTTCCGGAATAAGAGGACTTTTCATTACTGTCAGTACTAGATTTAACAGAAATGAACGATTCAGGTTCAGGTACAATATTAAAAAAATTCTTAATAGTCGGTACTTTCTTTAAAAGAGTTTCTTCTTCAAGTAATTTTTTACCTGCCCGTTTACGGTTTTCAGCTCCACTAGGTTTCTTATTCATGTTGAAACAAAATATATTCTTACCTTAATTTAATGCATTCAATAATAATAATACTACAATCTTCACAGCACCACGCACGGGTCATACCTTATAAGTTAAAATAATAACATCCGCAAACTAAACATAACCTCACCGTACTAGCACTCACAAAACTGGACATCAACTGAGTTGACTAACATGATGCACGCATGATGCAAAAAATTAACTATACTGCATTGCAATGTAAGTGCAGAATCGAACATGAAAATATTTCCATACCTTTTTTACTTTTTATATATTTTTTATTGATTTGTTAGATTCTGCGCTTACATTGCAATGCAGAATAGTTAATTTTTTCGTGTAGGATATACGCTGTTGCTAACGAGACATTCGCGCCTTGAAATTTGAATTAAAGGGATAAGGTTCGACTGTCTGACCGCAAGGTGGCAGTCGTGGACGCTACTTTTTTTCTGTCCCACGTTTTTACCAAGGATTTCTGATCTCGTCGGTTCATCTCTGGTATTCCAGGGGCGGATTTACGCACAGGCAGACTAGCCATTTGCCTGGGGCGGCAAATTTTGGGGAGCGGCAAAATTTGAGTTAGGAAATGATATTTTTAGATTCAAACAAATTTATAAGTATAAAAGCCAGTTCAATTAATTAATTCAATTATTTTCCGTTTGTCATTTAATAAATAATGTATATCTTATCTGATTTTATTTACGTTTCCCTTAATTTCTAACTAAAATTTACGTTTTCTTCTGACAAGTAAATATTTATATTATCAATGTTTATTTATTTTTACATGTAATATAATTCACCTGACAGTCAAAGGAAACGAGGCAGACAATCAAACTGGGAGGAAAGAGGATGTGAAATCGAAGAGGGGATGGGAGGGGGTATGAGGGAGAGGGGGAGGGGGCGGCATTATCTGCCATGCCTGGGGGCGGCAGTACAGCAAATCCGCCCATGGGTATTACTGTATTTGATCGACAGATTTAATTTAAAATTTCTCCCTTCTTTGCGCCCCCAAACCTCGTGCGCCCCTGGGTATCTGCCCAGTTATAAAAGGTACACTGCCCGTGACCCAGTGTATCATCACGGGTTTGATGTTGGTTCGTGACTTACGGAATGCGGTATGTGACGATGTACTAAAACTGGACTTTAGTTGACAGAGGAATGCGACTCTGACGCCTTCGCGGATGACGTTGCGGCAGTCATAGCAGCACGTAACCAAGAAACGGCCCAAAGTTTTGTGAGTTGAGTAATTAGAACTGTGTCTCAACGGATGGAGGACCACTTAGCAGGAAAGAAGACTGAAATTGGCATGATCACAAGAAGATAGATCCTCCATTAATCCACAGGTAGTTGTGACAGAATATTCAAATCCAAGTGACGCAGGCTACTAGTAGATACATAGGTAGGACGAGTGAACATCTCAAAAAGGCAGCTGACAAAGCAGCAAATGTCATACCTAATACTGGAGGACCAAAGTAAAAGACGTATGCTGATGAGAAGGACACAATAAATGATACTGTATAGAGTAGAGGACATTCACAAACCATGAATACAAGAATCGCATTATATCAGTGCAGATATGAGATGCACTGCGTGTAGCAGCCGCTTATCGCACCGTTTCACACGCTGTAGTATAGGTAATTGCAGGCACGATCTCTACGGACCTGCTGATAAAAGAAAGGAAATATATTGGAGACAGAAAGAATAGGACAGACAAGGCCAAGACAAGAAGAACGGCAAGAATGATAACAATGTAGAAATGGTAAGAACGATGGTCACAGGAAACAAATGGTAAATCAACTGAAAAAAATTAATAAAATCAAGAATCTGGATGCCTGTATAAACAGAAACCATGGGAAGATTGAAGTTTACTTTACCCCAGGTTCTTACAGAACACGGATAAGTTCAGTCTTATCTTTACAATGTGGGCAGGGCTACTAGACCAAATTGTCTACACTACGGATATGAAAACGAAGATGCTCAGCATACAGTTTTTGAACGTAACAAACGGAGAGATGAGAGACATCACCTAGAAGGCATAGTGGGACCCATTACCCCCTGAAAACGTCGTCGAAAAGATGTTAAGTAAACAGGAAATCTGAACTGAGTGGCACTTCACATCGAGAAGGTCCTACGAAAGAAGAAACAAATTAAGACCGTCACAGCGCATCAATAATAACGTTATTGGAGACACGTAAAGCCTAAATAGCCAAGGATGTGCCAACCCCGTGAAGCATTGAGTAAACTTAGTACGACGGAGATTCTTGCTAGTATAATGGAGGTAGGGTTTTAGTGGGTGCAATTCGCACACACCAGGAAGCACGGAAGCACAATACTTCCCGATTTCTTGATAATGCGTAGGCATTTCCCCACTCCACGAGAAAAAAATTTTAAATAGGCAGTCATTGAGGACTGCCGACAGAAGTGAAAACTTAAAACTATGAAATAACAGTGGTTTTTTTGGATATTCAAATTAATTGTAGTATCAAAAATTAAAATTTTTTGTAAATTAAAATCTTTAACATCAGTCTGGTTTTCACATATAAGCTAATAAAAAATAATTTTGAATTAGTAACCATATTTTCAAAATTCAACACATAAATCTAAAATTATTATAAAATTTTATAGAATTTTTAATTTTAAAATCCGCGGCAAAAATACTATCGAACAACTAGAAATTTGTTTTACCACGCTAGTAAGATAACTCCTAAGCCACTATGAAATGCTCATTGCATGATGTATGGCAGAGGTCAAATATCAAAAATAAAAAATAAATAATATCAAATTTTTAAACGGAAATATTGATACGAATATTGGAAATATTTGAAAATACATGCTTTGTTTATGTTATTCATTTTTCTATATAAAAATATTAACATATTTAGTACTCACTTTTGTACTCCACAGTGATCCTACATTTGAACATTTAAAATAATGATCAAACTAAAACACAATTTAAACAATGCACAGTATACACACATTAAACTTTCCACGTAGTCAATTTAACTTTACTTATATACATATACACAGCACTAATGTTAAAATCTTACAATAATAAAAAAACTATTAAAATACATATTTCGACATTAGACATGACGAAAAACCCTAAGTTAACAGCCAGACGGACAAATAACAATTATGTAAATATCATATAATATAGTATAAGTAATTAATAAGAATAAAAATAATGTAAAATAGATCATAAGTATTGCGTTAATTGTTAATACGGAAAGCCGAAATCGCGCTAGGGATCGAACACGCGATAGCAAATTCGGCAGCGTAAGAAACTCCAAAATAAAGTACGTAAACGATAAAAGTGTGTTAAATAGTATAAATAGTATTACAATTGTATAATATAATTGTAGTATAATAGTATTACACACAAGTATAATCTATACTTTCACTGCTGGCCACGCGCAACACGTCATACTTATAGCTACAGATATCATGTTAGCATTAGCATGTCGGTGACGCGAACTCATAAGATTTTACCCATCCAAAAATCGCCCAACATGCCTATAGAAGTTTTCACTTCAAAAAAAATTGTAGTAGTAGTAGTAGTAGTAGTAGTAGTAGCAGTAGTAGTAGCAGGCTAGTAGCCTGATATCAGTACTTACTCAAACTCGTAGTTATAAATTCCCACGTTGATCACGTACGGTGTCTCAGGTGCAGCTCTTGGCAGCGTTTTGCCTTCAACTCGGCACGTTATTGCCACGAAGATTATTAACTGTAAAATATTAAATAGAGTTAGATGGTAAAGTTATTAGGTGATTATGTTATCTGACAGAACATTACAAGCTTTATATTTCTTTCATTGCTTGTATTTTCCTTATGATTTTTAACCCTCTTACGTACCTTTTAGTACTTGAGTGCCTAATACGCGTACATGTACGTATGTTGATAATTTTTGTTGTTGTTTTTAAAATAAATACTTGTTTATTTAAATAAGTGTTTATATTGTAAACGACAAAAAGGCAAATTATGGTGTACTTCTACGTAGACAACACAAAACTTCACAATGGTGTGTTTTACATTTCTCTTCTTCTTCTTCTTCTTCTTCTTCTTCTTCTTCTTCTTCTTCTTCTTCTTCTTCTTCTTCTTCTTCTTCTTCTTCTTCTTCTTTTCCTCCTCAACACAGAGGTTGGTGGGCTTGCAATTTCTTCCTTTTCTAGATAGCCTCATGGTTCTTTCTCACACTTTCTTCTTTCTCTTACCCCATCCTTGTACTCCTACCTGGGCCTTCCCCTCCTACTCCATCCCTCGCGCAGTGTGCTGAACCAGTTTGAATGGCGTAGCAGGTGACCAACTATATTACTTCTCCTTTCCACAGTGGATCCAGTGAACGTCCTTTTTTCACCCACTCTCTTCGAAACCTTATCATTAGGTGCTCTTTCCATCCACAGAGTGTTTGTGTGTGTGTGTGTGTGTGTGTATGTGTCAGTACTGAATAGTTATATGCATTACGCAATACGAAGTATTTGTTATTTTCTTCGAGAACTTTTAAATTAAAAACAGAATTCAGGCATTTACTTTGTTTCTATTTTAAGTCGAAGATTTCGTTCAATAATTTTCTGTTCTACATCGCCGCTCCGAACATTTTTAAAGTCAAAACAGCTAGAATGCAGTTCAATTTTTAATGTTCATATATTTTCTTTGTCTAACTCAATCACCTATTTTATTTTATGATTTTTACACCTTATGCAAATTCGTCTCTTGGTTAGTGTTTCATCAAACACTTTAATGTTAACTGTTTAGTGTTAATGTTAATATATTTATATATATAAATAACAGTACATAACATAAATAACATTATATATAATGTTAATGTAATGTTAATATTTGGTTTAAAATGTTTAAATAAATTAAATTAATGTTTGGCTTAATTTGTGATCGTTAGTTTATATAACAAAAACTATATTTATTATCTGCATAAATGAACGTAATTTACCATATGTTCACTTTGTACTTTTTAATATATATTGAATTAATTCAAAATTACTTAAATCCAAAAATTCGTGTAAACTGTTTATTTAATGTATTTAATAAATTTAAAAATATGTACACACGCACGCGCGCGCACCCACACACAAATATACCATTCGTTCTAAACAACTAATATTAATATATTGCTTTTGATACATATAACCTGATATATTTATGTAAATAGAGAGTATATCATAATATAAAACGATTATTACAGTAAACATAGGAATAATAAAAATTGTCAATTGAGAAAGCGTCTGATGAAGTTGGGTAGAAAATATTCTGTGACATAACGTATATTAACAAAGACCTTACATGTTAATTTGCATTTAGAAACTATCTTAATATATATAATAATTAATTGATTAAACACACACACACACACACACACACACCCAGGCACATACAGTCCTTAATATAATGTTTGTGAATTCAAGTATTTATTTTTGTCTTTTGCTAATACATATATATTGTCCAATATCATCAGAGCTGTTTATTACAATTATAATTTTTTTAAATTTATAATTTATTAATTGTGTAACATTTTATGTAAACCAAAGGAATAATCGCTTCTTTTTCTACCAGTAAATACTAATATTAATGCACAAAAAAGAAAATTTATAATATAAAAATATATTCGTATATAAGATCACACACACACACACACACACACACACACACACACACACACACACACACTTGTGTAACTTGTAAATGACAGTATCTCAGCAATTGTTATACATAAAAAACCATGTGTAGATATGATTGTATGTATATCCTTATCTATAGGTGATGTGTCAGCTGTTATGTTTAAAATTACACTCATACAGACAGGGAATAGAAATGTGTGCGTGGTTCAATCAGAGAACAAATTGTATATTCTACTATATACTTTGGAACTTTTACTAAGATTATTTCAGCAGTATGTATATTATTTCAGCATTATGTGTTTGAAAGTATAAGGTTTTGGAGAGTTTATTTATTCGCTAATATTATTACTGTTGCTACAGATGTAGTATGTTTCAATTAACACAATATATTTTAACATTATTAAGTTGTTGTTATTATTACTAATTATGACATTTCAGACCAATTTTTATCACTTTAATGACAATATATACAAAGTTATGTTTTGTTTGAAAGATGTATTTACAATACTATGTTGTTTGCATATTATAAAATGATATGTGACAATCTGAAGGTACCAAAAAAGACATGAACTCATTAGATACAAAAACTTTGTAATAATAGTGAGATCGTGAGAAATATAAGGGTAATTAGAGATAGGTAGGGAGTGACAAAGTTGAACAGTGAAGTGATAAGTGTAATAAAATAAACAGCATATAATCTTAAGAAAAAAGAGTTAAACAAGTGTGACAAACCCAAAATATAAGCACATGTTAAATGAGCAACTAAGTTAAGTATATTAGACTGAAAGGCACAAAATAATTGTGAATGTAATAAACAGAAAAAATATTATCTCAGTATAAAAATCACCAGGTTGATTACTGTTATAAAAGAGATGGTGTAGGTATAGCACTCACCAAATTTGTTCATTTGTTAATTTAAAGAAAGAAGTTATTGGCTTAATGTTTAAGGCAATAATTACCAGAAGAAATAGTTTCACAGTAATATGTTAGTATGTTTTAAGTAAGTAAGGAATTTATAAAGAAAATAATAGCAATACCTTTATAAGAAATAATAGGCAAACTATATTAATTATGTGTAACGAAAGGGAACATGACAGAATTATATTAAAACTTAGAAATAAGTAAATTATGTATTAGCATAGTATTATCCATTTTGGACTAAAACATTAATACATGGCTTAGACCAATCTTGTAAGATATCAAACTAATCTTTGAAAGAAAATACGAACATCTATGTAAAGATTACAACCATTGAAATTATCCCCAAGTAAATATAGCCATTATAAAATATTTATTCAAATTAAACAAAAAATTCAAGGTTTGATAACAATGGGTTTATTTTGAGATCGACCAGGTAGAATAATTACGTTACCATGGAAACTGTGGAGTAACAAGCCAAAAAATACCGTTAGATTTTTTACTGAATGTATGACGCTTTAATGAGATAGACGCTAACTTTCGAGTGACCAAAATTGTCCATTAAAACATAGCAAATATCAGAAAAAGTTATTAATAAGTGTATACCAAGACATAAGATAAAGACTGGAGCCATATTAGAGAAGTTGAGGCCAAATTAACGAAAAAAGAAAATAAATTACTACCAGTTAAACTGAAAAAGATGCCTGATGTCCTGAATCCAGCAAATTAAAGAAGATTATAGTATAACCCATGAATAACAGATCGTATGAATTCGCCATAACTACGGAAGTGATAAGTACATCTTAAATTACCCGAAATATATAAATAAACTCACGTTAATTATCTCACTAAAGGTCGAAATCTCACTGAACTGAAATTCATTACTTTCAAAGATTAAAAAGAAATTTAAGTCACTGACAATTTATAAACTAACCAATATAAACTGTTGTTAATGATCCATAACTTGTAAACACTTATGCTACACTGCGCTAAACCAATTATACATACACAATAAATTAGTTAAGTTCACTTGATGTAAGGGTGTGTATTTTTATTGTTTTTAAAACATTTGTAATCCTTTGAACGTAACCTCAAAAACCTATGACAAACGACATTAATAATTTGTATACAATTTTCAACAGACGCTATCATTAAACGTCTGGTATCAATTCAAATATCGATTGTCAAACCCTGTAATTGTCTCATATAAATAACCGGAGCATTTGTATTAGAATAATTTGTATTAAATGAATAACAATCACTAATAAAAAATGTGTAAGTATTGAGTGTAACCACGGTGTTATAATTTCATTAGGAGGTGCACAATATTTTATGTACATTTCAGCAGACGACTAACGATTTACACAGCACACACAACGAATTGCTGAATGCTACAGTTGGCCTAGGCGGGCGGAAATATTTGAATTATTCAAACCGCCTGAGCTGCGCTGGTCATACACCTTTGATTTTTATTTTAATTGTTTTAAGAAAACAATTTGGCGCCACCGGGATTTTCTCACCCCTAGTGAACATCAAGACCTGGTTATTCGTACGTTCGCAACGGACGAAATCTGCGGAAGTTGCACGCAGTTGAACTACGGATCGAGAAGACACGTACACTCATTACACACAAATTGTACATTATACACATTTTGCAGAGTAAAACGGTAGCCGTACGCACGAAGACGACATTACAATATTTATGATTGCAACTTATCACACTTATTTCTGTATTGAACAGCATCACAGTACTACGAAAAATCACTCAAGTAGTTATTGTTATATAATTAAATTGTTATCAAGTTTCGAAAGGACTGTTGGTGCATCCCATGTCATGAAATTTTCAAACCACTCAATTAGCCTAGATAAGAACTTTTACTGTAACATAATTTAATTTCTTCCTGCTACTTCACATTATTAATGAAAACAATATGCAGATTATGATAATTTTGAAAAGGTAATCCTAAATTGTTACTGGAGACCAGTATATCCATAAATAAATTTACAGTTTATTACCTTAATTCAGCCATATCAATTAGGATAATTATAAATTTATTTATGAATAAATGATTTTTCTGAACTAATCATAAAGACATTGGAACACTATATTTTATTTTTGGGATTAGATCAGGAATAGTGGGTTAAAATTGAAGAGTTTTAATTAGGGTGGAATTAGGTATTTATGGGTCTTTTATTGGAGTCGATCAAATTTATAATGTAATTGTTACTAAATAATATAATGTAATTGTGATCAAGCCTTTAGTCTCTTTACTTCACTTATCAAAGAGGAGACGCAAGCGTTTGTAGACATGCTGTTGATTGCACTGCTTCAGAATAACCAAGTTTTATTCTCAAAATATTTCTGCGGCCTTAGGAACCAAATAAACTGTTTCGTAATATCTTGTTCCTCACAGACAAACAAAATACTACTTTCGAATTTAACATTTAGAAATTTAATTTTTTACAAATACAGGGAATGTCATTTATCTTCAATAAATTATTCGGTAAATATACACGCGCCCACACAGATGTGCAAATTTTCAGCATGCGAGAAGTTAGTGGCATTGAGCGTGTGACCCCAAAGCAAAAGTTCATTTTGTTCCCACACAATTTAAATTTCGGTGTGTCTTTGTCTTGTTGATGTCACGTGTAGGTAACCTTTTCGTGCAAAATGTTGATTTGTCTGAGCAGGGTCGGACATTGAATCTATCATATTTATTCGAACGATTTGAAAAAAAAACTCTTTCTTGCAATTATACAACTTCAATTCTATTAGAAGATCGGTATTCAGATGATTCAAGGAAACTTATATAAGAGCTTTCGCTTGATTTTTCAACTTGACACTCACCACAGTTAATAACTGCGTAAGAAAAGCAAAGAATTCCGTAATGTGGTCATAAGCTTGGCTTCGCTTAGTCAGTTCAGCTGGATGGTTCCCCCTCTGACAGCAGCTGAGGCCCTGGTGCCCGGTTCTGCAGCATACCCTAGCGTTATGGATAATCCGCCACTGTGTCTGAGGCATGATATGTTTGCACAATTCTTCGGATTCTGTACGACTTCATCATCTTATTTTTGTAGTAACCCATGTTCACACTGAAACTTCTATAACAACTGTTATTTTTCCGGGGACAATTTAAAATCAAACGTTCATCGATTAAGTTATAGTAAGAAAAATTGAAGGAGAAAGATAGGAAAGGAAATATACAAAAGGAAAGTAGAAGGTGATAAAATAATTTTAAGTTAATATTTACATGTTCAAAGGGGTTGTATTTACTGTAATCGAACAACAGAAGCAAGCACGACTTTAAACCATTGGGACTGGGTGACCGTGTAGTGGGCACCTAGAGTTAGGCCTTCATTGCATTACTCAACCAACTGCATGCAACTGATTTCAAGGCTATGTGAAACTTAGTTGCAGGTTAGTAAAAGTAGGCTGTAACTGCTCTGCAGTCATTTGTGTAGAGTAAGTGTCGTCTACACAACTATTATAAGGAGGTAAAGCTTGTTTTTTTTTCGTTGTACGGGCTAACCTCAGAAATTAATGTTCCGAAATAAAATAAAA
Source organism: Magicicada septendecula (assembly GCA_034769895.1). Taxonomy (NCBI): domain Eukaryota; kingdom Metazoa; phylum Arthropoda; class Insecta; order Hemiptera; family Cicadidae; genus Magicicada; species Magicicada septendecula. The sequence goes on along the minus strand of CM068368.1, from coordinate 79,219,165 downwards.
ATTTTTACCACCGTGTTCCTTGCAGTTTGAGGATGGATGTAGACATAAATTTTTGAACCGACAACGTTAATAATTTTCAAGAAAGAACAGAGCCTTAAAACGGTCCATGTCACTGAATTTCTCTGTTAGTTTTCGTGTAGTGAAATTTTTGGCAGGCGACAAACTTTTGCTGTATTAAAGATCGCTACGTGGTGTCAACGAGTAAAATTTACACAAAATTGCAAATTTTATTGTCGTTATTATTTCAATAAAATCCCTATTTTACTTTTGTCTAAAGCTTGCACGGCCGGTGTCAATATTTTCAAAATGATTGTTAAATATGGGGCAATCCGGCCGCAGTCGGTTAGCCGACGAGATATCGACGAATTAAAGCAACCGACCACTGCCTAACAGCCCGTATTTAGCAGTAATTTTGAAAATAGCCCAGTTTTTCGTTTTCGAGATATTTGCGGTTTTGTAAATTTTATTTATTTTTTATTTAGCGTATGTCTCCAGAAAGAATTAAAAAAAAAAGAATTATAAGCCAACCGGAAGAAGAAATATTGGCAGACCGAGACGGAGATGGTGAAGCCGGAACAGGCAACTTGCCTAATACTGGACAGATAGATGATGATGAAATGTTAAACTCAATCTCTAAGGAAAAAAGCTAAAATTAGTGAGCTGTGTCAATCAATGCTTAAGCAGTACATGCTGTTTCAGTATCTGTCTAAATAGCAGAAGATGGAAGGGTTTATAATTCCCATTTTTGAATAATTAAAATTGAAAACACGTAGCTGTTTCCATATGTAAATATAAATGTTTTAAAGTACTTCTCATGTTCTCGTTACAGATATGCCTAAGAGGAAAGACCGTCCAGCCACAAGAAAAATGTGGGGCTAAAAATATATGAAGATGGCTAAAAAAAGATTCGCGACGACCAAATGTGATTCATGAAGGTTTCTAAAACTTTTGAAGTACCCAAACCTACTGTATTTCGGGTAGTTGCTGAGACGTCTAATGAACATTTTGAAAATATCCTCGTTTTTCGTTTTCGGGATATTTGCGGTTTTGTAAATTTTCATTTATTTATTGGAGCTCTGTAATCTGTTCGACTAAGCGAACTTTTAACAAATTGGCTGACAACACACATACAGGATTATGAAGAGCTGACCATTGACAGCTCTTCTTGTTTTTGATAATAGATTAAAGAGGTACACAAATTACAAAACTAAATGATAAAAACATATAAACAAATGAACAAACATCACTTCCACTTCCTGCTGGCATGATACAATAAGTTCAAATGTTAAACACTGGGCCCATAAGGCACATATACAGGTTGACATTAACACTTAATAATGACACAAATACATAAACATACAGAACAGATATCACAGACATTACAATACAGAAAATACAGAGAATGCATTATTAGTTAAACCTGAATGGTAAGTCTAATAGTTTGTGCCTTTATAGTTTATAAATATCTTCACTGTTGTCTAGCATATTAATTGCCAGGTGGTTTGGATGCTTTTCTAATTTGGAGATGTGAGTCCTGCAGAGGCGCATGATTTCTTCTCTCACGGTTGGAACTTTGAGGTCGCGGTGTATAGAGTTCTTGGAGACAAACCATGGAGCGTCGACTATTGATCTTAACGTTTTGGGCTGAAGCGCTATTCTCAATATTACTCTCAATATTACTTGTACTAGCAGTACCCCAAAGTTGAATACCATAAGGCCTTACCGTTTTAAGAACAGCTTTGTAGATCAACAGTTTGTTGACGAGACTTAACCGTCATTTTCTGCCTATCATCCAGTAGATGTTTCTGGCCTTGTGATTAAGTTCAATCTTCTTAGATGTTATATGTTTTTTCCACGTTAGTCTCCTGTCCAGATGCATCCCAAGGTACTTAGCACTTTCAGCTTGCGGTACTGGTTGACCGTTAATTGTTACTGGAGGGCAGTTTGCCTTACGTGTGGTGAGGGTAACGTGGACTGACTTGGATGAATTGATTTTTATGCGCCATTTATCAAGCCATAACTGAACGCTGTTTAATGATTCTTGTAGTATAAGAGATGCTATTGAGGGGTCGGAGTGTGTCGCTAGGATTTCTGTGTCATCGGCGTAGGTAGGAACAGTTGTTTCACTTGCTGACGGTAAGTCCGAGGTGAACAGGAGGTAGAGCAGAGGACCCAGGACACTATCCTCCCTGCGGAACACCTGACCCCACTGGTAATAGAGGAGAAGTTGCATCCGAGTACTTGACTTGAAACACTCTGCCCACTATGTAGGAATGTAGAATACGGTAACAATTATGTGGCAGACTTTTCTTTATTTTGTATAAGAGTCCAAGATGCCAGACTTTGTCAAATGCCTGGAAAACGACGAGAAACACACCTGAGCAGAACATTTTCGATTCCAACGATTTATTGATAACATTTGTTAATCTGTGTATTTGATCTACCGTAGAGTGCTTTTCTCGAAAGCCAAATTGGTGATCCGGAATTAGGTTGTTTTCTACAATTGTTGGCATAAGTCGTTTTACAAACAGCTTCTGAAAGATCTTACCAAGTATCGGTAGAAGGCTTATAGGTCGATAAAAAGATGCTCTTGAGGGTTTTTACCAGGTTTTAAGACAACGATTACTTGAGCCGATTTCCAGAGAAGAGGACAGTATTCAAGTCTGAGTATGGCGTTGAAAATGTATGTTATTAGTACAACGCCTTTGTTAGGCAGCTCCTTTAGAATTTTCCCTGATAGCAAATCAATGCCGGGAGCCTTTTTACTTTTCAAATTATACAGGATTATTTCCTTGATTTCGTTAACCTTAAAGGGCTTAATAGGTAGAGTCAGTTGAAGCGGGGAGTGTAAATATCTTTGTACCTCTTCATCGAAAGAGACGTTCTTGCTTGGTTCAGATTAAAAAACGTTGACCAAATGGTCGGCAAATATCTGGGATTTCTCTGTATTGCTTCGCGCCCAGCTACCATCTGGTTGATGTATTGGTGTTGTAAAAAATTGTATACGTTTTTTCGGTCCCATGTCATGAAATTTCCTCGTTGTCCGCGGAATGCGCGCACAGGTGGGTTGCATGCAATCGGTTGCGTAGTGTAATAGGCTACATTTGAATCAATGTCCCACATCGAGCGCGTGAAACTAATAGTTGCACCAGCAGTTGCACGCCAGCAACATTAAACATTAAACTGTTGTGATTCAGGAGGAATCGTGTGATTATGCTGCGTTGCACCTAACGAGTTAGACGGAGCGTAGAGAGCGCAATGACGCTGGTGGTGTACAGATGTGAGGGACGTGCGTTGTTGACACTTCACGTGACTGGGAAAGCATGCTGCACGTGACTAGGCGTGTTAAACTGCTGACGTACTATATAATATTGTTACGTTGTTGGTGCTGTCGGCGTACTGCAGTACTTATTGATATAATGATGACGTTTAACGAGGCATCTCTCGTACATAGGCCTATAACCACCGATGTATTCCACTGATATTCATGTAGGCCTACATTAATACTTTTTTCCTTTAATAATAACTCCTAATGTTTTGTAGTACCTTGAACAAAATAATAACACATAATTTACTTACAGAAGATATTTATTATTTTTTAATATTATGCCATTTTTTAAAGTGAATGGAAAATTTTAGAATTTAACGCAATAAAGGAGAACGTCTATTTTTCAGAAATTATTTTCATGTCATAACTGTTAAAGGATTTATGAAAATAGTAAGACTTCCTTCTGTTGCGCATAATCCTGGTCACTTAATACCGAGAGTTAGTGCACACTGATAAAGCTTGTCCATCGCCGGGTAACAAAAGTAATTAATAAAGGAGTTTTACATCTTCATCATCATCATCATCATCATCATCTTCAAGGATTAAACCAAGAATGATTTGTTCCGGTCTCAAATAGGCAAAGATTACAGCTGGTCACTCCAGCGCTTCCTCGGACATCCCACACCTCTCCACCCCTCGGCTTATAGTTCCAGAGTTGCTTGGGGATGCGGCAGTCATTCATTCGGCAAAGATGTTCCCACCAATTCAGCCGATACGGGGCGATCCTGTCAAGTATACTCATAATATTCAGTTCCTGCTGTATATCTGCGTTTCTTTTATGATCATGGAGAGTATATCCTGCAACGTGCCTGAGAAATCTTGGTTGCAACTGGTTTGTCCTTTCGTCAAAGTCCAATCCTCAGACCCATAAAAAAGTGTGGGACGAGCCATCATCTTTTAGAATTTTAGGCATGTTCCTTTACTTGCTGACTTAAGGGATCGTATAATGGTGTCGCACGTGAGGTTGAAATTCTGTAACTTATTCACAACGTCGTTGCTTGCATTATAAGACACACTGTAGCCTAGGTATTCAAAATTGCTAACTTGTTCCAGGACAGTACCATCTATAACAATTTTTTTCCGTACAGGATCAGTTCCACGAAAGCCATCACCTTGGTTTTAAGTGTGCATATTTGAAATCCAGAGTCTTTGCAGATTCCATTTAACAAATGTATACCCATCTGCAATGTGTTTTCCGAGTCCGACAGAATAGCCTGATCGTCCGCAAACAATAAAGTGTCAATTGTAGAGTGACCATTCATAAAATGTTCTGGAAGACACGTCTGCCAGTTTTGTGTGACATCGTCAATATATAAATTAAAAAGAAAAAGTGATAATGGACACACTTGCGTACTCCACAATTGATCAGTTTTTGATAAACAAACAATTAACTAAATATAACGACACTGTTTTACGGTTCAAGACTCGTACTTTTATTACTTTTAGCATCACACGTTTCGCTCATACTACGATGAGGTATGCTCAGTGGGTCAGTGTCCTAGTCTATAGACTATATTATTATTATTAAGACTATATTTTAATGTTGTAGGCATGATTATGAGAAGAATAAATCTCGAAACGTCGCAAAACTGAGTTTTCATGATTAATGACCGAACCTCGAAATCATTAACAGTATATATATATATATATATATATATATATATATATATATATTGTAATAAAAATAAAAGATTGATGTGTGTAAAGGTGTTGAGATTGTGTTTACACTGATGTAATCAAGTCCCAATGTTTGGGCTAGCCAATTTGTAATAAAGTAAAAAGATTGAGTCTTTGAGTCTGTATGTTCTTAATTGGTGTGTTTAATTGGTGTGGCTCTCGACGTCTTACTGGCCTGAAACACTTCCTTAAGTTTCTCAGCTGGTAGAGTCCCAATGGTAGCAAGACCGGTCGAGTAGTGTAATGTTGATGAAGAAATATTTGTTCAGCTCCACCAAAAGTTTCAAAACAAAAATTGTTGTTTTGAAGAAAATTTAAAAAAATTATGTTTAAAAAAAAATTATGATTAAAAAAAAATTTTCTTTTTATTAATTAATTAATTATAATCAATTAATTAATACAGGGCTGTGAAGTTTTAAAAAGTGTAATGCTCTTCTGAAAAATTTTATTAAAGTTTTGGTATATTTTAAATAAACTATCACCACTCATAAGATTGTCTTCAAACCAATCGATACTTGTTTACCTTTTTATTTTTTAGGTTATCTTCACTTAAAGGTGGTAAAGTCCTGGTAGATTATTAATTAGAATTATATTAGTGGTAATTAGAAATATTTAGGAAATAAAGAACTATTTAGTGTTGAAAAGTATTAATGTTTTATTAGTTAATAGCAATATTGACTCTTATCGATTATAATGTCGATTCTCAGGATATCGAAAAAGTTACAAATTATATTATATAAAAATCATACAGGGTTCTTTAAACAGCCAATTATTATCAAAGTCAGAGAAATCGGGCTAATATTTAAAAAGTATAACGTTACAACAAATTAATAATTATTACTAAATACAGACATTGAATAATAAATTTAAAAATCATATAATTGTTTTCACCAACAGCTGATGTGATTGTTTATGACAGGCACTGGGATTGTCAAATGCAAATGGCCGCCATCCAGTTGATCAAAATGCCGCTCGTTCCTGCTACGTTCCAAATAATGTATTTTCTGTCAGTATTCCTGTTCTGGTGTCTGCAAATCTCTTGTTAAATGTTGTGTAGTGCCTGGTGTAATGTTTCTGGGTTGTATTTAGTGTATCCGTGTAATTATAAGTTCAAACACTTTCCCCAATTCCGACACTAATTTGGTTAATGTATTATACAGTTTTCTGGTGTTTTGTGGTGTTTTTCGGAGTAGATATGTATTGTTCAGTGTTATTTCGTGTTTCTTGATTGTTTCTGTTATAATGTGAGTGTTCTAGATGTATTTTATAAGTCACTCGCGATTTCACAATAACGTACTATTCACTCCTCGAAATTACTGTTGTAAGTTAGGTTAGATAGTCACAAAACGCTTGTCTTGTTAACCGTTCAAAAACCAATAATCAACTAACTATTTCCTTCAGTTTCAATTAAACTCTTAGCCCATATAATATTATTCTTAACATTGTTATTTATGCCTAAACTTTGGTTATTTATCAATTTTATTTACTAGATGTTATTTAAATTAATCTTTCAGTTCATTCGGCTTATTTTCAGATTAAATAATGCCGTTTTATAGTGTTTTCTGTCCAAAAATAGTAATTTTACTTTCAGTTTGGTATTCTCTGATAAGTCAAAACATTTCCAAAATTTACTTCCTGTTATAATGTAAATTCAGCCATTTTATCAGTTATATTTAATATTAATAATCCTATATTGTATTAAAAGGTTTATATTCCTTTATTTTATAGTAATTAATTGAATTAGTTGTATTCTGAAACATTATTCTGAAATATATGACTCCCATGTCCAAATTTCTGAGTTTAGTCATTTTCATTTTTATTTATAATTCTGAATATAATTTATTAAAATCTCTCTAAATGGTATGTGCAATTATATGGCTTGATCTCAAGTTTATTTTGTCTAAACCCCTTTTGTTTATTTGCATTTAAATGAGCAATTTCTCTGTTTTGATGAAGTTTGGTTTCCATTTTTTTGGCCTAGGTTTTTTAACATTTTTTCCTTACAAAAACTTTACAAACAATATATGATGTGTGATACCCTCTCTGACTTTTACATATAGTATTATAAATTAAACATGTTTTCCAAATTATACAATAACAATGAGTATTGGTTGCAATACCAATAACAGTTAAACAAATAAAGAATATTTTTTAAATAAATGGTTGTCTTCAAGTCAGACATTTTACAACAAAATCCTTATTTCTAACATGGAAATATGGTTTACAAAAAAGGTTTTTTACTGACTAACATCTTAATTACTCCCTACTATTTACAAGTAGTAATTATTTTTATAGTTCTGATGTTAGTTGTATCAGACCCAAACAAATGGTCTTATATCTAACACATTTTTAAACATTCTTATACTATATACATAAAAACCTTATATTTGTAATCTTATTTCTAACTATTATTATAAGTAGGATTCTACAGTTTTCATACCGTCTTTTACACATTGTCTTTGGGGAATTGTACCCTGTCATTAATAAATAAATAGTATAAATTGTTCGAAAATTATTATGAAATCTGTTTTTCTTTTTGCATATAAAACAAAGATATAATATATATCTGTTTTTCTTTTTGCATGATCACAAGAAGATAGATCCTCCATTAATCCATAGGTAGTTGTGACAGAATATTCAAATCCAGGTGACGCAGGCTACTAATAGATACATAGGAATGACGAGTGAACATCTCAAAAAGGCAGCTGACAAAGCAGCAAATGTCATACCTAATACTGGAGGACCAAAGTAAAAGACGTATGCTGATGGGTAGGACACAATAAATGATACTGTATAGAGTAGAGGACTGAGATTATTCATTCACAAACCATGAATACAAGAATCGCATGATATCAGTGCAGATAAGAGATGCACTGCGTGTAGCAGCCGCTTATTGCACCGTTTCACACGCTGTAGTATAGGTAATTGCAGGCACGACCGGCTGATAAAATAAAGGAAATATATAGGAGACAAACAAGGCCAAGACAAGAAGAATGGCAAGAATGATAGTAATGTAGAAATGGTAAGAACGATGGTCACAGGGAACAAATGGTAAATCAACTAAAAAAAATCAAGGATCTGGATGCCTGTAGAAACATAAACCAAGGGAAGATTGAATTTTACTTTACCCAAGGTTGTTACCGAACACAATTAAGTTCAGTCTTATCTTTACAATGTGGGCAGGGCTGCTAGACCAAATTGTCTACACTACGGATATTAAAACGAAGGTGCTCAGCATACAGTTTTTGAACGTAACAAACGGAGAGATGAGAGACATCACCCAGAAGGCATAGTGGGACCCATTACTCCCTGACAACGTCGTCGGAAAGGTGTTAAGTAAACAGGAAATCTGAACTGAGTGGCACTTCACATCGAGAAGGTCCTACGAAAGAAGAAACAAACTGAGTCGCACTTCACATCGAGAAGGTCCTACGAAAGAAGAAACAAACTGAGTGGCACTTCACATCGAGAAGGTCCTACCAAAGAAGAAACAAACTGAGACCTTCACAGCGCATCAATAATCGCATCAATAATAACGATATTGGGGACACGTAAAGCCTAAATAACCAAGGATGTGGCAACACCGTGAAGCATTGAGTAAACTTAGTACGAAGGAGATTCTTGCTAGTATAATGGTGGTAGAGTTTTAGTGGGTGTAAGTCGCACACACCAGGAAGCACGGAAGCACGATACTTCCTGATTTCTTGATAATGCGTAGGCATTTCCCCACTCCACGAGAAAAAAATTGTAGTCGTAGTAGTAGTAGTAGTAGTAGTAGTAGTAGTAGTAGTAGTAGTAGTAGTAGTAGTAGTAGTAGTAGTAGTAGCCTGATATCAATACTTACTCAAAATCGTAGTTATCAATTCCCACGTTGATCACATACGGTGTCTCAGGTGCAGCTCTCGGCAGCGTTCTGCCTTCAACTCGGCACGTTATTGCCACGAAGATTATTAACTGTAAAATATTAAATAGAGTTAGATGGTAAAGTTATTAGGTGATTATGTTATCTGATAGAACATTACACGCTTTATATTTCTTTCATTGCTTGTATTTTCCTTATGATTTTTAACCCTCTTACGTACCTTTTAGTACTTGAGTGCCTAATACGCGTACATGTACGTATGTTGAAAATTTTCGTTGTTTTTTTTTTTAAATAAATACTTGTTTATTTAAATAAGTGTTTATATTGTAAACGACAAAAAGGCAAATCTATGATGTACTTCTACGTAGACAACACAAAACTTCACAATGGTGTGTTTTACATTTCTTCTTCTTCTTCTTCTTCTTCTTCTTCTTCTTCTTCTTCTTCTTCTTCTTCTTCTTCTTCTTCTTCTTCTTCTTCTTCTTCTTCTTCTTCTTCTTCTTCTTCTCCTCCTCCTCCTCCTCCTCCTCCTCCTCCTCCTCCTCCTCCTCCTCCTCCTCATCCTCCTCCTCCTCCTCATCCTCCTCCTCCTCCTCCTCCTCCTCCTCCTCCTCCTCCTCCTCCTCCTCCTCCTCCTCCTCCTCCTCCTCCTCCTCCTCAACACAGAGGTTGGTGGGCTTGCAATTTCTTCCTTTTGTAGGTAGCCTCATGGTTCTTTCTCACACTTTCTTCTTTCTCTTACCCCATCCTTGTACTCCTACCTGGGCATTCCCCTCCTACATCCCTCGCACAGTGTGCTGAACCAGTTTGAATGGCGTAGCAGGTGACAAACTATATTACTTCTGCTTTCCACAATGGATCCAGTGAACGTCCTTTTTTCACCCACTCTCTTCGAAACCTTATCATTAGGTGCTCTTTCCATCCACAGAGTGTTTGTGTGTTTATATGTATGTGTCAGTACTGAATACTTATATGCCTTACGCAATACGAAGTATTTGTTATTTTCTTCGAGAAATTTTAAATTAAAAACGGAATTCAGGATTTACTTTGTTTATTTTTTAAGTCGAAGATTTCGTTCAATCATTTTCTGTTCTACATCGCCGCTCCGAACATTTTTAAAGTCAAAACAGCTAGAATGCAGTTCAATTTTTAATGTTCATATATTTTCTTTGTCTAACTCAATCACCATTTTATTTTATGATTTTTACACATTATGCAAATTCGTCTCTTGGTTAGTGTTTCATCAAACACTTTAATGTTAACTGTTTAGTGTTAATGTTAATATATATATATATATATATATATATATATAAATAACATTACATAACATAAATAACATTATATATATATATAATGTTAATATTTGGTTTAAAATGTTTAAATAAATTAAATTAATATTTGGATTAATTTGTGATCGTTAGATTATATAACAAAAACTATATCTGTTATCTGTATAAATGAACGTAATTTACCATATGTTCACTTTGTACTTTTTAATATATATTGAATTAATTCAAAATTACTTAATTCAAAAAATTCGTGTAAACTGTATATTTAATGTCTTTAATAAATTTAAAAATATGTACGCGCGCACGCGCGCGCACACACACACAAATATACCATTCGTTCTAAACAACTAATATTAATATATTGCTTTTGATACATATAACCAGATATATTTATGTAAATAGAGAGTATATCATAATATAAAACGATTATTACAGTAAACATAAGAATAATAAAAATTGTCAATTGAGAAAACGTCTGATGAAGTTGGGTAGAAAATATTCTGTGACTTACGTATATTAACAAAGACCTTACATGTTAATTTGCATTTAGATACTATCTTAACATATATAATAATTAATTGATAAAACACACACACACACACACACACACACACACACACACCCAGGCACATACAGTCCTAAATACAATGTTTGTGAATTCAAGTATTTCTTTTTGTCTTTTGCTAATACGTATATATATATATATATATATATTTATTTATAAATATTAAATGTAATATATATATATATATATCGTTGGGATATTATATGTCCAATATCACCAGAGCTGTTTATTACAATTATAATTTTTTTTAATTTATAATTTATTAATTGTAACATTTTATGTAAGCCATTAAGAATAATCGCTTCTTTTTCTACCAGTAAATACTAATATTAATGCACAAAAAAGAAAATTTATAATATAAAAATATATTCGTATATAAGATCACACACACACACACACACACACACACACACACACACACACACACACACACACACACACACACACACACACACACACACACACACACACACACACACACACACACACACACACACACACACACACACACACACACACACACACACACACACACACACACACACACACAGACACATCTCGAGAAGAGGTTAATGGTAAAACTACCCAAGTACAATGATGTTTCAAAAAAGTCATTTTGTTCTTCTTTATTAATTTATATTTATCAAAAGCTATGTATTCAAGAAACAACTCTATTAAAAATAAAATTTAACCTAGAAAATCAGTTTAATAATTATATGATTTATCATTGCACTTGTAAACCTTCAGTTTTGTATAAATTCACCTGAGTGGACTTGGGTAACTTTACCAATAACTCCACGATATACGAGTATATCACTAATTTAATGAAATCGATTTGTGTAAATTACGCCTAACATGCATTCTCTTCATCAGTGCGAATTAACACAATAAGTCTTTGATAAGTCCTTTTATTAAGTGTAGCTATTTATACCTAGAATAGTGAAAAGTTCAAAGACAATGTGAGAAACTGTACTCTGTGTGTGTGTGTGTGTGTGTGTGTGCGCGCGCGCGCGCTCGCGTGTATAATTTTATATAGTATATATTTTTATATTATACATTTTCTTTTTCCTGCAGTAATATTAGTATTTATTGGTAGAAAAAGAAGCGATTATTCTTAATGGCTTACATAAAATGTTACAATTAATAAATTATAAATTAAAAACAAATTATAATTGTAATAAACAGCCAGGCATGTAATATAATCTATATACGTATAAGCAAAAAACTAAAATAAATACTTGAATTCACAAACATTATAGTTTTTATATGTGCCTGGATGTGTATGTGTACTTCAATTAATATTTAGGGCCTACATTTGATTAGAGAATTTCTAAAAACAACTTAACATTGAAGTTCCGTGTTACTATGCGTATATTAAGGCCTATAGAATATCTTCTACCCAACTTCAAAAGTGTAGTGACAATGTGAGAAATTGTGTAGTGTGTGTGTGTGTGTGTGTGTGTGTTTGTATGTGTGCATGCGCGCGCGCGTGTGCATCAACTCGAGCTATACGTGGATGTACGCTCCACACTCGTACACATACAACACAAAATTAATTTAGCAATGAAAGACCTACGTACTTTTCATATGCTAATCATAGACCAAGTCTGTGTACTTCCCTATTCTTGCTCTATCGTACTCACCACAGCGGAGACGCTGGCAATAGACATGTTGTTGAGAGCGGTGCTGCGCAATCACTAAATTATATTCCCAAATGTTCAAACTCTATATAAGCGTTGCGTTAAGAAATAACTCGTAAGTTAAGAAATTTGGGTTTACAGGTGTCGCGAAGATGATTATTCGACTTGCACGTGGAGGGCCCTGAACGCTTTCTCCCTCTCTCTCGCTCTCTCTCGTAGACACAGGCTTGCAAATTCAAACGCTGTCATACAAAAACCACAAAAAACGTGTTTTTGGCCATGATTCTTTACATTAGCAAATTCATTTCTGCCATTGATGGAACAAGTTAGCAATTTTGAATACCTGGGCTAAAGTGTGTCTTATAATCCATTCAACGACGTTGTGAATAAGTTGCATAAATTCAACCTTATGTGCGGAACCATTAGGCAAACTCTTAAGTCAGCAAGTAAAGGAACACGCCTAAAATTCAACAAGGTGATGGCTCTTCCCACACTTCTTCGTGGTACTGAGAATTGGACTTTAACGACAGGCCAGGCCAGTCGCATCCAAGCGGCTGAAATGAGATTTCCCAGGCACGTGGCAGAGTATACTCTCCATGATAGTAGAAGAAACACAGATATACGGCAGGAACTGAATATTATGAGTATACTCGACAGGGTCGCCCAGTATCTGCTGAATTGGTGGGAACATCCTTGCCGAATGGATGACTGCCGCATCTCCAAACAACTTTGGAACTATAAGCCGAGGGGACTGAGAGGTGAGGGACGTCCGAGGAAGCGCTGGAGTGACCAGCTCTAATCTTTGCCTATTTTAGACCGGAACAAAAGCATTCTTGGTTTAATCCTTGAAGATGATGATGGTGATGATTCTCTATATTATCAAATTAATTTCTGTCATTCATTGAAACTGTGAGTAATTTATTGTTTGCATCTGATGCGTACGACAACGCTGTTTGCTTACAAATTTCAGCCTTGCCCTGTCTGTCTAAATGGTAAAGTAACTTGGTAAGGCTGTGAATTTTAAATCCTAACAGTTAAGAATCAAAAAGTGTCTTCGTTATTTGCAAACTGATAATATAAAATATCTAGAGTTTCTAACATTTTCACGGCCCACTTACATAGATTTTCCTGCCACCAATACGATCTGAGCTGGATCTATTGAAGCACAATCAGATAGAACTTGAAGCTCATTGGTTGGCGCTGCTTTCCAACAGAACGTTTGTCAACAGCGACAACTATTGACTACGACCAAACAGTCCGGCGAATAATAGCGATTTGAACAATGTTTCACGACTTACGGCCGTGAAAGCTTAAGAATTTTAAGGGAATGTCAGTTACTGAACCTATGTAATGAAACAAATAATTACAGTCGGTGTCTGAGCAGATAAGTTCACTATATTTATTTTCCCGTTAAATATATTTTGGGTGAAATTACACATGGTTTTGAAGTAACACATAAGGAATTAAAATATTATGTGATTCGTGGTTGGATATGGGCTCCTAGGCACAGATCGCTCTATTGTCCAGACCGCTTAACAGATTTCATCAATATTCCGTGTTCTACTTAAAACAAGAATATCAATACACCGTTATTTAATAATTTTTTTTCATTTGTAATAATAAATAATTTTTATTTAGATTTCCATAGATTAATATTTATGATTGCAACTTATCACACTTATTTCTGTATTGAACAGCATCACAGTACTACGAAAAATCACTCAAGTAGTTATTGTTATATAATTAAATTGTTATCAAGTTTCGAAAGGACTGTTGGTGCATCCCATGTCATGAAATTTTCAAACCACTCAATTAGCCTAGATAAGAACTTTTACTGTAACATAATTTAATTTCTTCCTGCTACTTCACATTATTAATGAAAACAATATGCAGATTATGATAATTTTGAAAAGGTAATCCTAAATTGTTACTGGAGACCAGTATATCCATAAATAAATTTACAGTTTATTACCTTAATTCAGCCATATCAATTAGGATAATTATAAATTTATTTATGAATAAATGATTTTTCTGAACTAATCATAAAGACATTGGAACACTATATTTTATTTTTGGGATTAGATCAGGAATAGTGGGTTAAAATTTGAAGAGTTTTATTTAGGGTGGAATTAGGTATTTATGGGTCTTTTATTGGAGACGATCAAATTTATAATGTAATTGTTACTAAATAATATAATGTAATTGTGATCAAGCCTTTAGTCTCTTTACTTCACTTATCAAAGAGGAGACGCAAGCGTTTGTAGACATGCTGTTGATTGCACTGCTTCAGAATAACCAAGTTTTATTCTCAAAATATTTCTGCGGCCTTAGGAACCAAATAAACTGTTTCGTAATATCTTGTTCCTCACAGACAAACAAAATAATACTTTTCGAATTTAACATTTAGAAATTTAATTTTTTACAAATACAGGGAATGTCATTTATCTTCAATAAATTATTCGGTAAATATACACGCGCCCACACAGATGTGCAAATTTTCAGCATGCGAGAAGTTAGTGGCATTGAGCGTGTGACCCCAAAGCAAAAGTTCATTTTGTTCCCACACAATTTAAATTTCGGTGTGTCTTTGTCTTGTTGATGTCACGTGTAGGTAACCTTTTCGTGCAAAATGTTGATTTGTCTGAGCAGGGTCGGACATTGAATCTATCATATTTATTCGAACGATTTGAAAAAAAAACTCTTTCTTGCAATTATACAACTTCAATTCTATTAGAAGATCGGTATTCAGATGATTCAAGGAAACTTATATAAGAGCTTTCGCTTGATTTTTCAACTTGACACTCACCACAGTTAATAACTGCGTAAGAAAAGCAAAGAATTCCGTAATGTGGTCATAAGCTTGGCTTCGCTTAGTCATTCAGCTGGATGGTGCCCTCTCTGACAGCAGCTGAGGCCCTGGTGCCCGGTTCTGCAGCATACCCTAGCGTTATGGATAATCCGCCACTGTGTCTGAGGCATGATATGTTTGCACAATTCTTCGGATTCTGTACGACTTCATCATCTTATTTTTGTAGTAACCCATGTTCACACTGAAACTTCTATAACAACTGTTATTTTTCCGGGGACAATTTAAAATCAAACGTTCATCGATTAAGTTATAGTAAGAAAAATTGAAGGAGAAAGATAGGAAAGGAAATATACAAAAGGAAAGTAGAAGGTGATAAAATAATTTTAAGTTAATATTTACATGTTCAAAGGGGTTGTATTTTACTGTAATCGAACAACAGAAGCAAGCACGACTTTAAACCATTGGGACTGGGTGACCGTGTAGTGGCAATACCCCCTCTAGTAGAGGGGGTATTGGTAGTGGGCACCTAGAGTTAGGCCTTCATTGCACTACTCAACCAACTGCATGCAACTGATTTCAAGGCTATGTGAAACTTAGTTGCAGGTTAGTAAAAGTAGGCTGTAACTGCTCTGCAGTCATTTGTGTAGAGTAAGTGTCGTCTACACAACTATTATAAGGAGGTAAAGCTTGTTTTTTTTTCGTTGTACGGGCTAACCTCAGAAATTAATGTTCCGAAATAAAATAAAAATTTTTACCACCGTGTTCCTTGCAGTTTGAGGATGGATGTAGACATAAATTTGAACCGACAACGTTTATAATTTTCAAGAAAGAACAGAGCCTTAAAACGGTCCCATGTCACTGAATTTCTCTGTTAATTTTCGTGTAGTGAAATTTTTGGCAGGCGACAAACTTTTGCTGTATTAAAGATCGCTATGTGGTGTCAACGAGTAAAATTTACACAAAATTGCAAATTTTATTGTCGTTATTATTTCAATAAAATCCCTATTTTACTTTTGTCTAAAGCTTGCACGGCCGGTGTCAATATTTTCAAAATGATTGTTAAATATGGGGCAATCCGGCCGCAGTCGGTTAGCCGACGAGATATCGACGAATTAAAGCAACCGACCACTGCCTAACAGCCCGTATTTAGCAGTAATTTTGAAAATAGCCCAGTTTTTCGTTTTCGAGATATTTGCGGTTTTGTAAATTTTATTTATTTTTTATTTAGCGTATGTCTCCAGAAAGAATTGAAAAAAAAAGAATTATAAGCCAACCGGAAGAAGAAATATTGGCAGACCGAGACGGAGATGGTGAAGCCGGAACAGGCAACTTGCCTAATACTGGACAGATAGATGATGATGAAATGTTAAACTCAATCTCTAAGGAAAAAAGCTAAAATTAGTGAGCTGTGTCAATCAATGCTTAAGCAGTACATGCTGTTTCAGTATCTGTCTAAATAGCAGAAGATGGAAGGGTTTATAATTCCCATTTTTGAATAATTAAAATTGAAAACACGTAGCTGTTTCCATATGTAAATATAAATGTTTTAAAGTACTTCTCATGTTCTCGTTACAGATATGCCTAAGAGGAAAGACCGTCCAGCCACAAGAAAAATGTGGGGCTGAAAATATATGAAGATGGCTAAAAAAAGATTCGCGACGACCAAATGTGATTCATGAAGGTTTCTAAAACTTTTGAAGTACCCAAACCTACTGTATTTCGGGTAGTTGCTGAGACGTCTAATGAACATTTTGAAAATATCCTCGTTTTTCGTTTTCGGGATATTTGCGGTTTTGTAAATTTTCATTTATTTATTGGAGCTCTGTAATCTGTTCGACTAAGCGAACTTTTAACAAATTGGCTGACAACACACATACAGGATTATGAAGAGCTGACCATTGACAGCTCTTCTTGTTTTTGATAATAGATTAAAGAGGTACACAAATTACAAAACTAAATGATAAAAACATATAAACAAATGAACAAACATCACTTCCACTTCCTGCTGGCATGATACAATAAGTTCAAATGTTAAACACTGGGCCCATAAGGCACATATACAGGTTGACATTAACACTTAATAATGACACAAATACATAAACATACAGAACAGATATCACAGACATTACAATACAGAAAATACAGAGAATGCATTATTAGTTAAACCTGAATGGTAAGTCTAATAGTTTGTGCCTTTATAGTTTATAAATATCTTCACTGTTGTCTAGCATATTAATTGCCAGGTGGTTTGGATGCTTTTCTAATTTGGAGATGTGAGTCCTGCAGAGGCGCATGATTTCTTCTCTCACGGTTGGAACTTTGAGGTCGCGGTGTATAGAGTTCTTGGAGACAAACCATGGAGCGTCGACTATTGATCTTAACGTTTTGGGCTGAAGCGCTATTCTCAATATTACTTGTACTAGCAGTACCCCAAAGTTGAATACCATAAGGCCTTACCGTTTTAAGAACAGCTTTGTAGATCAACAGTTTGTTGACGAGACTTAACCGTCATTTTCTGCCTATCATCCAGTAGATGTTTCTGGCCTTGTGATTAAGTTCAATCTTCTTAGATGTTATATGTTTTTTCCACGTTAGTCTCCTGTCCAGATGCATCCCAAGGTACTTAGCACTTTCAGCTTGCGGTACTGGTTGACCGTTAATTGTTACCGGAGGGCAGTTTGCCTTACGTGTGGTGAGGGTAACGTGGACTGACTTGGATGAATTGATTTTTATGCGCCATTTATCAAGCCATAACTGAACGCTGTTTAATGATTCTTGTAGTATAAGAGATGCTATTGAGGGGTCGGAGTGTGTCGCTAGGATTTCTGTGTCATCGGCGTAGGTAGGAACAGTTGTTTCACTTGCTGACGGTAAGTCCGAGGTGAACAGGAGGTAGAGCAGAGGACCCAGGACACTACCCTCCATGCGAAACACCTGACCCCACTGGTAATAGAGGAGACGTTGCATCCGAGTTCTTGACTTGAAACACTCTCCCCACTAAGTAGGAATGTAGAATACGGTAACAATTATGTGGCAGACTTTTCTTTATTTTGTATAAGAGTCCAAGATGCCAGAATGTTTGTCAAATGCCTGGGAAACGTCGAGAAACACACCTGAGAAGAACATCTTCGATTCCAACGATTTATTGATAACATTTGTTAGACTGTGTATTTGACCTACCGTAGAGTGCTTTTCTCGAAAGCCAAATTGGTGATCCGGAATTAGGTTGTTTTCTACAATTGTTGGCATAAGTCGTTTTACAAACAGCTTCTCAAAAATCTTACCAAGTATCGGTAAAAGTCTTATGGGTCGATAAGAAGAGGGCTCTTGAGGGTTTTTACCAGGTTTTAAGACTATGATTACTTGAGCCGATTTCCAGAGAAGAGGACAGTATCAAGTCTAAGTATGGCGTTGAAAATGTATGTTATTAGTACAACGCCTTTGTTAGGCAGCTCCTTTAGAATTTTCCCCGAGAGCAAATCAATACCGGGAGCCTTTTTACTTTTCAAATTATACAGGATTATTTCCTTGATTTCGTTAACCTTAAAGGGCTTAATAGGTAGAGTCAGTTGGAGCGGGGAGTGTAAATATCTTTGTACCTCTTCATCGGAAGAGACGTTCTTGCTGGCTTCAGGTTGAAAAACGTTAACCAAATGTTCGGCAAAAGTCTGGGATTTCTCTGTATTGCTTCGCGCCCAGCTACCATCTGGTTTATGTTTTGGTGTTGTAAAAAATTGTTTACGATGTTTCGGTCCCATGTCATGAAATTTCCTCGTTGTCCGCGGAATGCGCGCACAGGTGGGTTGCATGCAATCGGTTGCGTAGTGTAATAGGCTACATTTGAATCAATGTCCCACATCGAGCGCGTGAAACTAATAGTTGCACCAGCAGTTGCACGCCAGCAACATTAAACATTAAACTGTTGTGATTCAGGAGGAATCGTGTGATTATGCTGCGTTGCACCTAACGAGTTAGACGGAGCGTAGACAACGCAATGACGCTGGTGGTGTACAGATGTGAGGGACGTGCGTTGTTGACACTTCACGTGACTGGGAAAGCATGCTGCACGTGACTAGGCGTGTTAAACTGCTGACGTACTAGCCTATATAATATTGTTGCGTTGTTGGTGCTGTCGGCGTACTGCAGTACTTATTGATATAATGATGACGTTTAACGAGGCATCTCTCGTACATAGGCCTATAACCACCGATGTATTCCACTGATATTCATGTAGGCCTACATTAATACTTTTTTCCTTTAATAATAACTCCTAATGTTTTGTAGTACCTTGAACAAAATAATAACACATAATTTACTTACAGAAGATATTTATTATTTTTTAATATTATGCCATTTTTTAAAGTGAATGGAAAATTTTAGAATTTAACGCAATAAAGGAGAACGTCTATTTTTCAGAAATTATTTTCATGTCATAACTGTTAAAGGATTTATGAAAATAGTAAGACTTCCTTCTGTTGCGCATAATCCTGGTCACTTAATACCGAGAGTTAGTGCACACTGATAAAGCTTGTCCATCGCCGGGTAACAAAAGTAATTAATAAAGGAGTTTTACATCATCATCATCATCATCATCATCATCATCTTCAAGGATTAAACCAAGAATGATTTGTTCCGGTCTCAAATAGGCAAAGATTACAGCTGGTCACTCCAGCGCTTCCTCGGACATCCCACACCTCTCCACCCCTCGGCTTATAGTTCCAGAGTTGCTTGGGGATGCGGCAGTCATTCATTCGGCAAAGATGTTCCCACCAATTCAGCCGATACGGGGCGATCCTGTCAAGTATACTCATAATATTCAGTTCCTGCTGTATATCTGCGTTTCTTTTATGATCATGGAGAGTATATCCTGCAACGTGCCTGAGAAATCTTGGTTGCAACTGGTTTGTCCTTTCGTCAAAGTCCAATCCTCAGACCCATAAAAAAGTGTGGGACGAGCCATCATCTTTTAGAATTTTAGGCATGTTCCTTTACTTGCTGACTTAAGGGATCGCATAATGGTGTCGCACGTGAGGTTGAAATTCTGTAACTTATTCACAACGTCGTTGCTTGCATTATAAGACACACTGTAGCCTAGGTATTCAAAATTGCTAACTTGTTCCAGGACAGTACCATCTATAACAATTTTTTTCCGTACAGGATCAGTTCCACGAAAGCCATCACCTTGGTTTTAAGTGTGGATATTTGAAATCCAGAGTCTTTGCAGATTCCATTTAACAAATGTATACCCATCTGCAATGTGTTTTCCGAGTCCGACAGAATAGCCTGATCGTCCGCAAACAATAAAGTGTCAATTGTAGAGTGACCATTCATAAAATGTTCTGGAAGACACGTCTGCCAGTTTTGTGTGACATCGTCAATATATAAATTAAAAAGAAAAAGTGATAATGGACACACTTGCGTACTCCACAATTGATCAGTTTTTGATAAACAAACAATTAACTAAATATAACGACACTGTTTTACGGTTCAAGACTCGTACTTTTATTACTTTTAGCATCACACGTTTCGCTCATACTACGATGAGGTATGCTCAGTGGGTCAGTGTCCTAGTCTATAGACTATATTATTATTATTAAGACTATATTTTAATGTTGTAGGCATGATTATGAGAAGAATAAATCTCGAAACGTCGCAAAACTGAGTTTTCATGATTAATGACCGAACCTCGAAATCATTAACAGTATATATATATATATATATATTGTAATAAAAATAAAAGATTGATGTGTGTAAAGGTGTTGAGATTGTGTTTACACTGATGTAATCAAGTCCCAATGTTTGGGCTAGCCAATTTGTAATAAAGTAAAAAGATTGAGTCTTTGAGTCTGTATGTTCTTAATTGGTGTGTTTAATTGGTGTGGCTCTCGACGTCTTACTGGCCTGAAACACTTCCTTAAGTTTCTCAGCTGGTAGAGTCCCAATGGTAGCAAGACCGGTCGAGTAGTGTAATGTTGATGAAGAAATATTTGTTCAGCTCCACCAAAAGTTTCAAAACAAAAATTGTTGTTTTGAAGAAAATTTAAAAAAATTATGTTTAAAAAAAAATATGATTAAAAAAAAATTTTCTTTTTATTAATTAATTAATTATAATCAATTAATTAATACAGGGCTGTGAAGTTTTAAAAAGTGTAATGCTCTTCTGAAAAATTTTATTAAAGTTTTGGTATATTTTAAATAAACTATCACCACTCATAAGATTGTCTTCAAACCAATCGATACTTGTTTACCTTATTATTTTTTAGGTTATCTTCACTTAAAGGTGGTAAAGTCCTGGTAGATTATTAATTAGAATTATATTAGTGGTAATTAGAAATATTTAGGAAATAAAGAACTATTTAGTGTTGAAAAGTATTAATGTTTTATTAGTTAATAGCAATATTGACTCTTATCGATTATAATGTCGATTCTCAGGATATCGAAAAAGTTACAAATTATATTATATAAAAATCATACAGGGTTCTTTAAACAGCCAATTATTATCAAAGTCAGAGAAATCGGGCTAATATTTAAAAAGTATAACGTTACAACAAATTAATAATTATTACTAAATACAGACATTGAATAATAAATTTAAAAATCATATAATTGTTTTCACCAACAGCTGATGTGATTGTTTATGACAGGCACTGGGATTGTCAAATGCAAATGGCCGCCATCCAGTTGATCAAAATGCCGCTCGTTCCTGCTACGTTCCAAATAATGTATTTTCTGTCAGTATTCCTGTTCTGGTGTCTGCAAATCTCTTGTTAAATGTTGTGTAGTGCCTGGTGTAATGTTTCTGGGTTGTATTTAGTGTATCCGTGTAATTATAAGTTCAAACACTTTCCCCAATTCCGACACTAATTTGGTTAATGTATTATACAGTTTTCTGGTGTTTTGTGGTGTTTTTCGGAGTAGATATGTATTGTTCAGTGTTATTTCGTGTTTCTTGATTGTTTCTGTTATAATGTGAGTGTTCTAGATGTATTTTATAAGTCACTCGCGATTTCACAATAACGTACTATTCACTCCTCGAAATTACTGTTGTAAGTTAGGTTAGATAGTCACAAAACGCTTGTCTTGTTAACCGTTCAAAAACCAATAATCAACTAACTATTTCCTTCAGTTTCAATTAAACTCTTAGCCCATATAATATTATTCTTAACATTGTTATTTATGCCTAAACTTTGGTTATTTATCAATTTTATTTACTAGATGTTATTTAAATTAATCTTTCAGTTCATTCGGCTTATTTTCAGATTAAATAATGCCGTTTTATAGTGTTTTCTGTCCAAAAATAGTAATTTTACTTTCAGTTTGGTATTCTCTGATAAGTCAAAACATTTCCAAAATTTACTTCCTGTTATAATGTAAATTCAGCCACTTTATCAGTTATATTTAATATTAATAATCCTATATTGTATTAAAAGGTTTATATTCCTTTATTTTATAGTAATTAATTGAATTAGTTGTATTCTGAAACATTATTCTGAAATATATGACTCCCATGTCCAAATTTCTGAGTTTAGTCATTTTCATTTTTATTTATAATTCTGAATATAATTTATTAAAATCTCTCTAAATGGTATGTGCAATTATATGGCTTGATCTCAAGTTTATTTTGTCTAAACCCCTTTTGTTTATTTGCATTTAAATGAGCAATTTCTCTGTTTTGATGAAGTTTGGTTTCCATTTTTTTGGCCTAGGTTTTTTAACATTTTTTCCTTACAAAAACTTTACAAACAATATATGATGTGTGATACCCTCTCTGACTTTTACATATAGTATTATAAATTAAACATGTTTTCCAAATTATACAATAACAATGAGTATTGGTTGCAATACCAATAACAGTTAAACAAATAAAGAATATTTTTTAAATAAATGGTTGTCTTCAAGTCAGACATTTTACAACAAAATCCTTATTTCTAACATGGAAATATGGTTTACAAAAAAGGTTTTTTACTGACTAACATCTTAATTACTCCCTACTATTTACAAGTAGTAATTATTTTTATAGTGCTGATGTTAGTTGTATCAGACCCAAACAAATGGTCTTATATCTAACACATTTTTAAACATTCTTATACTATATACATAAAAACCTTATATTTGTAATCTTATTTCTAACTATTATTATAAGTAGGATTCTACAGTTTTCATACCGTCTTTTACACATTGTCTTTGGGGAATTGTACCCTGTCATTAATAAATAAATAGTATAAATTGTTCGAAAAGTATTATGAAATCTGTTTTTCTTTTTGCATATAAAACAAAGATATAATATATATCTGTTTTTCTTTTTGCATGATCACAAGAAGATAGATCCTCCATTAATCCATAGGTAGTTGTGACAGAATATTCAAATCCAGGTGACGCAGGCTACTAATAGATACATAGGAATGACGAGTGAACATCTCAAAAAGGCAGCTGACAAAGCAGCAAATGTCATACCTAATACTGGAGGACCAAAGTAAAAGACGTATGCTGATGGGTAGGACACAATAAATGATACTGTATAGAGTAGAGGACTGAGATTATTCATTCACAAACCATGAATACAAGAATCGCATGATATCAGTGCAGATAAGAGATGCACTGCGTGTAGCAGCCGCTTATTGCACCGTTTCACACGCTGTAGTATAGGTAATTGCAGGCACGACCGGCTGATAAAATAAAGGAAATATATAGGAGACAAACAAGGCCAAGACAAGAAGAATGGCAAGAATGATAGTAATGTAGAAATGGTAAGAACGATGGTCACAGGGAACAAATGGTAAATCAACTAAAAAAAATCAAGGATCTGGATGCCTGTAGAAACATAAACCAAGGGAAGATTGAATTTTACTTTACCCAAGGTTGTTACCGAACACAATTAAGTTCAGTCTTATCTTTACAATGTGGGCAGGGCTGCTAGACCAAATTGTCTACACTACGGATATTAAAACGAAGGTGCTCAGCATACAGTTTTTGAACGTAACAAACGGAGAGATGAGAGACATCACCCAGAAGGCATAGTGGGACCCATTACTCCCTGACAACGTCGTCGGAAAGGTGTTAAGTAAACAGGAAATCTGAACTGAGTGGCACTTCACATCGAGAAGGTCCTACGAAAGAAGAAACAAACTGAGTCGCACTTCACATCGAGAAGGTCCTACGAAAGAAGAAACAAACTGAGTGGCACTTCACATCGAGAAGGTCCTACCAAAGAAGAAACAAACTGAGACCTTCACAGCGCATCAATAATCGCATCAATAATAACGATATTGGAGACACGTAAAGCCTAAATAACCAAGGATGTGGCAACACCGTGAAGCATTGAGTAAACTTAGTACGAAGGAGATTCTTGCTAGTATAATGGTGGTAGAGTTTTAGTGGGTGTAAGTCGCACACACCAGGAAGCACGGAAGCACGATACTTCCTGATTTCTTGATAATGCGTAGGCATTTCCCCACTCCACGAGAAAAAAATTGTAGTCGTAGTAGTAGTAGTAATAGTAGTAGTAGTAGTAGTAGTAGTAGTAGTAGTAGTAGTAGTAGTAGTAGTAGTAGTAGTAGCCTGATATCAGTACTTACTCAAAATCGTAGTTATCAATTCCCACGTTGATCACATACGGTGTCTCAGGTGCAGCTCTCGGCAGCGTTCTGCCTTCAACTCGGCACGTTATTGCCACGAAGATTATTAACTGTAAAATATTAAATAGAGTTAGATGGTAAAGTTATTAGGTGATTATGTTATCTGATAGAACATTACACGCTTTATATTTCTTTCATTGCTTGTATTTTCCTTATGATTTTTAACCCTCTTACGTACCTTTTAGTACTTGAGTGCCTAATACGCGTACATGTACGTATGTTGAAAATTTTCGTTGTTGTTTTTTTTAAATAAATACTTGTTTATTTAAATAAGTGTTTATATTGTAAACGACAAAAAGGCAAATCTATGATGTACTTCTACGTAGACAACACAAAACTTCACAATGGTGTGTTTTACATTTCTCTTCTTCTTCTTCTTCTTCTTCTTCTTCTTCTTCTTCTTCTTCTTCTTCTTCTTCTTCTTCTTCTTCTTCTTCTCCTCCTCCTCCTCCTCCTCCTCCTCCTCCTCCTCCTCCTCCTCCTCCTCCTCCTCCTCCTCCTCCTCCTCCTCCTCATCCTCCTCCTCAACACAGAGGTTGGTGGGCTTGCAATTTCTTCCTTTTGTAGGTAGCCTCATGGTTCTTTCTCACACTTTCTTCTTTCTCTTACCCCATCCTTGTACTCCTACCTGGGCATTCCCCTCCTACATCCCTCGCACAGTGTGCTGAACCAGTTTGAATGGCGTAGCAGGTGACCAACTATATTACTTCTGCTTTCCACAATGGATCCAGTGAACGTCCTTTTTTCACCCACTCTCTTCGAAACCTTATCATTAGGTGCTCTTTCCATCCACAGAGTGTTTGTGTGTTTATATGTATGTGTCAGTACTGAATACTTATATGCCTTACGCAATACGAAGTATTTGTTATTTTCTTCGAGAACTTTTAAATTAAAAACGGAATTCAGGATTTACTTTGTTTATTTTTTAAGTCGAAGATTTCGTTCAATCATTTTCTGTTCTACATCGCCGCTCCGAACATTTTTAAAGTCAAAACAGCTAGAATGCAGTTCAATTTTTAATGTTCATATATTTTCTTTGTCTAACTCAATCACCATTTTATTTTATGATTTTTACACATTATGCAAATTCGTCTCTTGGTTAGTGTTTCATCAAACACTTTAATGTTAACTGTTTAGTGTTAATGTTAATATATATATATATATATATATAAATAACATTACATAACATAAATAACATTATATATATATAATGTTAATATTTGGTTTAAAATGTTTAAATAAATTAAATTAATATTTGGATTAATTTGTGATCGTTAGATTATATAACAAAAACTATATCTGTTATCTGTATAAATGAACGTAATTTACCATATGTTCACTTTGTACTTTTTAATATATATTGAATTAATTCAAAATTACTTAATTCCAAAAATTCGTGTAAACTGTATATTTAATGTCTTTAATAAATTTAAAAATATGTACGCGCGCACGCGCGCGCACACACACACAAATATACCATTCGTTCTAAACAACTAATATTAATATATTGCTTTTGATACATATAACCAGATATATTTATGTAAATAGAGAGTATATCATAATATAAAACGATTATTACAGTAAACATAAGAATAATAAAAATTGTCAATTGAGAAAACGTCTGATGAAGTTGGGTAGAAAATATTCTGTGACTTACGTATATTAACAAAGACCTTACATGTTAATTTGCATTTAGATACTATCTTAACATATATAATAATTAATTGATAAAACACACACACACACACACACACACACACACACACACACACACACACACACCCAGGCACATACAGTCCTAAATACAATGTTTGTGAATTCAAGTATTTCTTTTTGTCTTTTGCTAATACGTATATATATATATATATATATATATATATTTATTTATAAATATTAAATGTAATATATATATATATATCGTTGGGATATTATATGTCCAATATCACCAGAGCTGTTTATTACAATTATAATTTTTTTTAATTTATAATTTATTAATTGTAACATTTTATGTAAGCCATTAAGAATAATCGCTTCTTTTTCTACCAGTAAATACTAATATTAATGCACAAAAAAGAAAATTTATAATATAAAAATATATTCGTATATAAGATCACACACACACACACACACACACACACACACACACACACACACACATCTCGAGAAGAGGTTAATGGTAAAACTACCCAAGTACAATGATGTTTCAAAAAAGTCATTTTGTTCTTCTTTATTAATTTATATTTATCAAAAGCTATGTATTCAAGAAACAACTCTATTAAAAATAAAATTTAACCTAGAAAATCAGTTTAATAATTATATGATTTATCATTGCACTTGTAAACCTTCAGTTTTCTATAAATTCACCTGAGTGGACTTGGGTAACTTTACCAATAACTCCACGATATACGAGTATATCACTAATTTAATGAAATCGATTTGTGTAAATTACGCCTAACATGCATTCTCTTCATCAGTGCGAAATAACACAATAAGTCTTTGATAAGTCCTTTTATTAAGTGTAGCTATTTATACCTAGAATAGTGAAAAGTTCAAAGACAATGTGAGAAACTGTACTCTGTGTGTGTGTGTGTGTGTGTGTGTGTGTGTGTGTGTGTGTGTGCGCGCGCGCGTGTATAATTTTATATAGTATATATTTTTATATTATACATTTTCTTTTTCCTGCAGTAATATTAGTATTTATTGGTAGAAAAAGAAGCGATTATTCTTAATGGCTTACATAAAATGTTACAATTAATAAATTATAAATTAAAAACAAATTATAATTGTAATAAACAGCCAGGCATGTAATATAATCTATATACGTATAAGCAAAAAACTAAAATAAATACTTGAATTCACAAACATTATAGTTTTTATATGTGCCTGGATGTGTAGGCCTATGTGTACTTCAATTAATATTTAGGGCCTACATTTGATTAGAGAATTTCTAAAAACAACTTAACATTGAAGTTCCGTGTTACTATGCGTATATTAAGGCCTATAGAATATCTTCTACCCAACTTCAAAAGTGTAGTGACAATGTGAGAAATTGTGTAGTGTGTGTGTGTGTGTGTGTGTGTGTGTGTGTGTTTGTATGTGTGCATGCGCGCGCGCGTGTGCATCAACTCGAGCTATACGTGGATGTACGCTCCACACTCGTACACATACAACACAAAATTAATTTAGCAATGAAAGACCTACGTACTTTTCATATGCTAATCATAGACCAAGTCTGTGTACTTCCCTATTCTTGCTCTATCGTACTCACCACAGCGGAGACGCTGGCAATAGACATGTTGTTGAGAGCGGTGCTGCGCAATCACTAAATTATATTCCCAAATGTTCAAACTCTATATAAGCGTTGCGTTATGAAATAACTCGTAAGTTAAGAAATTTGGGTTTACAGGTGTCGCGAAGATGATTATTCGACTTGCACGTGGAGGGCCCTGAACGCTTTCTCCCTCTCTCTCGCTCTCTCTCGTAGACACAGGCTTGCAAATTCAAACGCTGTCATACAAAAACCACAAAAAACGTGTTTTTGGCCATGATTCTTTACATTAGCAAATTCATTTCTGCCATTGATGGAACAAGTTAGCAATTTTGAATACCTGGGCTAAAGTGTGTCTTATAATCCATTCAACGACGTTGTGAATAAGTTGCATAAATTCAACCTTATGTGCGGAACCATTAGGCAAACTCTTAAGTCAGCAAGTAAAGGAACACGCCTAAAATTCAACAAGGTGATGGCTCTTCCCACACTTCTTCGTGGTACTGAGAATTGGACTTTAACGACAGGCCAGGCCAGTCGCATCCAAGCGGCTGAAATGAGATTTCCCAGGCACGTGGCAGAGTATACTCTCCATGATAGTAGAAGAAACACAGATATACGGCAGGAACTGAATATTATGAGTATACTCGACAGGGTCGCCCAGTATCGGCTGAATTGGTGGGAACATCCTTGCCGAATGGATGACTGCCGCATCTCCAAACAACTTTGGAACTATAAGCCGAGGGGACTGAGAGGTGAGGGACGTCCGAGGAAGCGCTGGAGTGACCAGCTCTAATCTTTGCCTATTTTAGACCGGAACAAAAGCATTCTTGGTTTAATCCTTGAAGATGATGATGGTGATGATTCTCTATATTATCAAATTAATTTCTGTCATTCATTGAAACTGTGAGTAATTTATTGTTTGCATCTGATGCGTACGACAACGCTGTTTGCTTACAAATTTCAGCCTTGCCCTGTCTGTCTAAATGGTAAAGTAACTTGGTAAGGCTGTGAATTTTAAATCCTAACAGTTAAGAATCAAAAAGTGTCTTCGTTATTTGCAAACTGATAATATAAAATATCTAGAGTTTCTAACATTTTCACGGCCCACTTACATAGATTTTCCTGCCACCAATACGATCTGAGCTGGATCTATTGAAGCACAATCAGATAGAACTTGAAGCTCATTGGTTGGCGCTGCTTTCCAACAGAACGTTTGTCAACAGCGACAACTATTGACTACGACCAAACAGTCCGGCGAATAATAGCGATTTGAACAATGTTTCACGACTTACGGCCGTGAAAGCTTAAGAATTTTAAGGGAATGTCAGTTACTGAACCTATGTAATGAAACAAATAATTACAGTCGGTGACTGAGCAGATAAGTTCACTATATTTATTTTCCCGTTAAATATATTTTGGGTGAAATTACACATGGTTTTGAAGTAACACATAAGGAATTAAAATATTATGTGATTCGTGGTTGGATATGGGCTCCTAGGCACAGATCGCTCTATTGTCCGGACCGCTTAACAGATTTCATCAATATTCCGTGTTCTACTTAAAACAAGAATATCAGTACACCGTTATTTAATAATTTTTTTTCATTTGTAATAATAAATAATTTTTATTTAGATTTCCATAGATTAATATTTATGATTGCAACTTATCACACTTATTTCTGTATTGAACAGCATCACAGTACTACGAAAAATCACTCAAGTAGTTATTGTTATATAATTAAATTGTTATCAAGTTTCGAAAGGACTGTTGGTGCATCCCATGTCATGAAATTTTCAAACCACTCAATTAGCCTAGATAAGAACTTTTACTGTAACATAATTTAATTTCTTCCTGCTACTTCACATTATTAATGAAAACAATATGCAGATTATGATAATTTTGAAAAGGTAATCCTAAATTGTTACTGGAGACCAGTATATCCATAAATAAATTTACAGTTTATTACCTTAATTCAGCCATATCAATTAGGATAATTATAAATTTATTTATGAATAAATGATTTTTCTGAACTAATCATAAAGACATTGGAACACTATATTTTATTTTTGGGATTAGATCAGGAATAGTGGGTTAAAATTTGAAGAGTTTTAATTAGGGTGGAATTAGGTATTTATGGGTCTTTTATTGGAGACGATCAAATTTATAATGTAATTGTTACTAAATAATATAATGTAATTGTGATCAAGCCTTTAGTCTCTTTACTTCACTTATCAAAGAGGAGACGCAAGCGTTTGTAGACATGCTGTTGATTGCACTGCTTCAGAATAACCAAGTTTTATTCTCAAAATATTTCTGCGGCCTTAGGAACCAAATAAACTGTTTCGTAATATCTTGTTCCTCACAGACAAACAAAATAATACTTTTCGAATTTAACATTTAGAAATTTAATTTTTTACAAATAGAGGGAATGTCATTTATCTTCAATAAATTATTCGGTAAATATACACGCGCCCACACAGATGTGCAAATTTTCAGCATGCGAGAAGTTAGTGGCATTGAGCGTGTGACCCCAAAGCAAAAGTTCATTTTGTTCCCACACAATTTAAATTTCGGTGTGTCTTTGTCTTGTTGATGTCACGTGTAGGTAACCTTTTCGTGCAAAATGTTGATTTGTCTGAGCAGGGTCGGACATTGAATCTATCATATTTATTCGAACGATTTGAAAAAAAAACTCTTTCTTGCAATTATACAACTTCAATTCTATTAGAAGATCGGTATTCAGATGATTCAAGGAAACTTATATAAGAGCTTTCGCTTGATTTTTCAACTTGACACTCACCACAGTTAATAACTGCGTAAGAAAAGCAAAGAATTCCGTAATGTGGTCATAAGCTTGGCTTCGCTTAGTCATTCAGCTGGATGGTGCCCTCTCTGACAGCAGCTGAGGCCCTGGTGCCCGGTTCTGCAGCATACCCTAGCGTTATGGATAATCCGCCACTGTGTCTGAGGCATGATATGTTTGCACAATTCTTCGGATTCTGTACGACTTCATCATCTTATTTTTGTAGTAACCCATGTTCACACTGAAACTTCTATAACAACTGTTATTTTTCCGGGGACAATTTAAAATCAAACGTTCATCGATTAAGTTATAGTAAGAAAAATTGAAGGAGAAAGATAGGAAAGGAAATATAC
This sequence comes from Magicicada septendecula, assembly GCA_034769895.1. Lineage (NCBI taxonomy): Eukaryota > Metazoa > Arthropoda > Insecta > Hemiptera > Cicadidae > Magicicada > Magicicada septendecula. Next base: position 79,187,933 of record CM068368.1, on the reverse strand, counting down.
AAAAGGAAAGTAGAAGGTGATAAAATAATTTTAAGTTAATATTTACATGTTCAAAGGGGTTGTATTTACTGTAATCGAACAACAGAAGCAAGCACGACTTTAAACCATTGGGACTGGGTGACCGTGTAGTGGGCACCTAGAGTTAGGCCTTCATTGCACTACTCAACCAACTGCATGCAACTGATTTCAAGGCTATGTGAAACTTAGTTGCAGGTTAGTAAAAGTAGGCTGTAACTGCTCTGCAGTCATTTGTGTAGAGTAAGTGTCGTCTACACAACTATTATAAGGAGGTAAAGCTTGTTTTTTTTTCGTTGTACGGGCTAACCTCAGAAATTAATGTTCCGAAATAAAATAAAAATTTTTACCACCGTGTTCCTTGCAGTTTGAGGATGGATGTAGACATAAATTTGAACCGACAACGTTAATAATTTTCAAGAAAGAACAGAGCCTTAAAACGGTCCCATGTCACTGAATTTCTCTGTTAATTTTCGTGTAGTGAAATTTTTGGCAGGCGACAAACTTTTGCTGTATTAAAGATCGCTATGTGGTGTCAACGAGTAAAATTTACACAAAATTGCAAATTTTATTGTCGTTATTATTTCAATAAAATCCCTATTTTACTTTTGTCTAAAGCTTGCACGGCCGGTGTCAATATTTTCAAAATGATTGTTAAATATGGGGCAATCCGGCCGCAGTCGGTTAGCCGACGAGATATCGACGAATTAAAGCAACCGACCACTGCCTAACAGCCCGTATTTAGCAGTAATTTTGAAAATAGCCCAGTTTTTCGTTTTCGAGATATTTGCGGTTTTGTAAATTTTATTTATTTTTTATGTAGCGTATGTCTCCAGAAAGAATAAAAAAAAAAAAGAATTATAAGCCAACCGGAAGAAGAAATATTGGCAGACCGAGACGGAGATGGTGAAGCCGGAACAGGCAACTTGCCTAATACTGGACAGATAGATGATGATGAAATGTTAAACTCAATCTCTAAGGAAAAAAGCTAAAATTAGTGAGCTGTGTCAATCAATGCTTAAGCAGTACATGCTGTTTCAGTATCTGTCTAAATAGCAGAAGATGGAAGGGTTAATAATTCCCATTTTTGAATAATTAAAATTGAAAACACGTAGCTGTTTCCATATGTAAATATAAATGTTTTAAAGTACTTCTCATGTTCTCGTTACAGATATGCCTAAGAGGAAAGACCGTCCAGCCACAAGAAAAATATGGGGCTAAAAATATATGAAGATGGCTAAAAAAAGATTCGCGACGACCAAATGTGATTCATGAAGGTTTCTAAAACTTTTGAAGTACCCAAACCTACTGTATTTCGGGTAGTTGCTGAGACGTCTAATGAACATTTTGAAAATATCCTCGTTTTTCGTTTTCGGGATATTTGCGGTTTTGTAAATTTTCATTTATTTATTGGAGCTCTGTAATCTGTTCGACTAAGCGAACTTTTAACAAATTGGCTGACAACACACATACAGGATTATGAAGAGCTGACCATTGACAGCTCTTCTTGTTTTTGATAATAGATTAAAGAGGTACACAAATTACAAAACTAAATGATAAAAACATATAAACAAATGAACAAACATCACTTCCACTTCCTGCTGGCATGATACAATAAGTTCAAATGTTAAACACTGGGCCCATAAGGCACATATACAGGTTGACATTAACACTTAATAATGACACAAATACATAAACATACAGAACAGATATCACAGACATTACAATACAGAAAATACAGAGAATGCATTATTAGTTAAACCTGAATGGTAAGTCTAATAGTTTGTGCCTTTATAGTTTATAAATATCTTCACTGTTGTCTAGCATATTAATTGCCAGGTGGTTTGGATGCTTTTCTAATTTGGAGATGTGAGTCCTGCAGAGGCGCATGATTTCTTCTCTCACGGTTGGAACTTTGAGGTCGCGGTGTATAGAGTTGTTGGAGACAAACCATGGAGCGTCGACTATTGATCTTAACGTTTTGGGCTGAAGCGCTATTCTCAATATTACTTGTACTAGCAGTACCCCAAAGTTGAATACCATAAGGCCTTACCGTTTTAAGAACAGCTTTGTAGATCAACAGTTTGTTGACGAGACTTAACCGTCATTTTCTGCCTATCATCCAGTAGATGTTTCTGGCCTTGTGATTAAGTTCAATCTTCTTAGATGTTATATGTTTTTTCCACGTTAGTCTCCTGTCCAGATGCATCCCAAGGTACTTAGCACTTTCAGCTTGCGGTACTGGTTGACCGTTAATTGTTACCGGAGGGCAGTTTGCCTTACGTGTGGTGAGGGTAACGTGGACTGACTTGGATGAATTGATTTTTATTCGCCATTTATGAAGCCATAACTGAACGCTGTTTAATGATTCTTGTAGTATAAGAGATGCTATTGAGGGGTCGGAGTGTGTCGCTAGGATTTCTGTGTCATCGGCGTAGGTAGGAACAGTTGTTTCACTTGCTGACGGTAAGTCCGAGGTGAACAGGAGGTAGAGCAGAGGACCCAGGACACTACCCTCCATGCGAAACACCTGACCCCACTGGTAATAGAGGAGACGTTGCATCCGAGTTCTTGACTTGAAACACTCTCCCCACTAAGTAGGAATGTAGAATACGGTAACAATTATGTGGCAGACTTTTCTTTATTTTGTATAAGAGTCCAAGATGCCAGAATGTTTGTCAAATGCCTGGGAAACGTCGAGAAACACACCTGAGAAGAACATCTTCGATTCCAACGATTTATTGATAACATTTGTTAGACTGTGTATTTGACCTACCGTAGAGTGCTTTTCTCGAAAGCCAAATTGGTGATCCTGAATTAGGTTGTTTTCTACAATTGTTGGCATAAGTCGTTTTACAAACAGCTTCTCAAAAATCTTACCAAGTATCGGTAAAAGTCTTATGGGTCGATAAGAAGAGGGCTCTTGAGGGTTTTTACCAGGTTTTAAGACTATGATTACTTGAGCCGATTTCCAGAGAAGAGGACAGTATCAAGTCTAAGTATGGCGTTGAAAATGTATGTTATTAGTACAACGCCTTTGTTAGGCAGCTCCTTTAGAATTTTCCCCGAGAGCAAATCAATACCGGGAGCCTTTTTACTTTTCAAATTATACAGGATTATTTCCTTGATTTCGTTAACCTTAAAGGGCTTAATAGGTAGAGTCAGTTGGAGCGGGGAGTGTAAATATCTTTGTACCTCTTCATCGGAAGAGACGTTCTTGCTGGCTTCAGGTTGAAAAACGTTAACCAAATGTTCGGCAAAAGTCTGGGATTTCTCTGTATTGCTTCGCGCCCAGCTACCATCTGGTTTATGTTTTGGTGTTGTAAAAAATTGTTTACGATGTTTCGGTCCCATGTCATGAAATTTCCTCGTTGTCCGCAGAATGCGCGCTCAGGCGGGTTGCATGCAATCGGTTGCGTAATGTAATAGGCTACATTTGAATCAATGTCCCACATCGAGCGCGTGAAACTAATAGTTGCACCAGCAGTTGCACGCCAGCAACATTAAACATTAAACTGTTGTGATTCAGGAGGAATCGTGTGATTATGCTGCGTTGCACCTAACGAGTTAGACGGAGCGTAGACAACGCAATGACGCTGGTGGTGTACAGATGTGAGGGACGTGCGTTGTTGACATTTCACGTGACTGGGAAAGCATGCTGCACGTGACTAGGCGTGTTAAACTGCTGACGTACTAGCCTATATAATATTGTTGCGTTGTTGGTGCTGTCGGCGTACTGCAGTACTTATTGATATAATGATGACGTTTAACGAGGCATCTCTCGTACATAGGCCTATAACCACCGATGTATTCCACTGATATTCATGTAGGACTACATTAATACTTTTTTCTTTTAATAATAACTCCTAATGTTTTGTAGTACCTTGAACAAAATAATAACACATAATTTACTTACAGAAGATATTTATTATTTTTTAATATTATGCCATTTTTTAAAGTGAATGGAAAATTTTAGAATTTAACGCAATAAAGGAGAACGTCTATTTTTCAGAAATTATTTTCATGTCATAACTGTTAAAGGATTTATGAAAATAGTAAGACTTCCTTCTGTTGCGCATAATCCTGGTCACTTAATACCGAGAGTTAATGCACACTGATAAAGCTTGTCCATCGCCGGGTAACAAAAGTAATTAATAAAGGAGTTTTACATCTTCATCATCATCATCATCATCATCATCTTCAAGGATTAAACCAAGAATGATTTGTTCCGGTCTCAAATAGGCAAAGATTACAGCTGGTCACTCCAGCGCTTCCTCGGACATCCCACACCTCTCCACCCCTCGGCTTATAGTTCCAGAGTTGCTTGGGGATGCGGCAGTCATTCATTCGGCAAAGATGTTCCCACCAATTCAGCCGATACGGGGCGATCCTGTCAAGTATACTCATAATATTCAGTTCCTGCTGTATATCTGCGTTTCTTTTATGATCATGGAGAGTATACCCTGCCACGTGCATGAGAACTCTTGGTTGCGACTGGTTTGTCCTTTCGTCAAAGTCCAATCCTCAGACCCATAAGAAAGTGTGGGACGAGCCATCATCTTGGAGAATTTTAGGCATGTTCCTTTACTCGCTTACTTAATGGTTCGCCTGATGGTCCCGCACATGAGGTTGAACGTATGCAACTTATTCACAACGTCGTTGCTTGTATTAGGCCTATAAGACACACTGTAGCCCAGGTATTCAAAATTGCTAACTTGTTCCAGGACAGTACCATCTATAACAATTTTTTCCCGTACAGGATCAGTTCCACGAAAGCCATCACCTTGGTTTTAAGTGTGCATATTTGAAATCCAGAGTCTTTGCAGATTCCATTTAACAAATGTATACCCATCTGCAATCTGTTTTCCGAGTCCGACAGAATAGCCTGATCGTCTGCAAACAATAAAGTGTCAATTGTAGAGTGACCATTCATAAAATGTTCTGGAAGACACGTCTGCCAGTTTTGTGTGACATCGTCAATATATAAATTAAAAAGAAAAAGTGATAATGGACACACTTGCGTACTCCACTAACTAAATATAACGACACTGTTTTACGGTTCGAGACGCGTATTTCTATTACTTTTAGCATCACACGTTTCGCTCATACTACGATGAGGTATCCTCAGTGGGTCAGTGTCCTAACCTAACCTAACCTAACCTAACCTAACCTAACCTAACCTAACCTAACCTAGTCTAGCCACTGAGGATACCTCATCGTAGTATGAGCGAAACGTTTGGTGTTAAAAGTAATAAAAGTACGAGTCCAGGACCGAAAACAGTGTTGTTATTATTAACGAAAGCCATGAAAGTTTACGAGAACAATTAATAATTACAGTAATACTCCGCTCAGCGTTGAGATACGTTCCGCGAACATGAAGAGCTCTGTACGAAACGGCTCTGTAAGGGGTCAGTTTCTTCAAAGATTATTGTTTACTACCTGCTTTATTCTTGTTTCTTTGTTGTTTTACTTTTGTTACTTTTGTAATTTATCCTATTTTATATCTTAAAGAATTATTTCCCATCCATGTGCGACGATCGTTCAACGATCGTTTTTAATTTTGTAGGAAATTCCAACGCAGCCTGATAATCCGCTCTGTCTGTCTGCTTCACCTATTATTTTAATGTTGTGAAGATTTGAACTTTTCATAAACCTATCAAAACATCCTCTACTAGCTCCATATGTTTCTGATTTGTCTTCTTATCGCCCTGAGCATAAGTAAAAAAGCTTCTCGCTTTCTCCATGACGGTAAGCTGCCACAACGGCATGTTACACTAAGTTTGATCACCAACGCAAATGCTTAATCTTTTCTTCCATGTCTTCAAGGACACTTCTTCTCGGCCGAGTTATTTTAGTAACAGATAATTGTGTCGATGCAGATTTTTCATCTTTTCAGAATTTTTAAAATTCTCCGATTTGTCGATGGTGCTAAATTTATTGAACAGGCTACCTCACCAGATTCTAATCGTCTTAATATTTTTGTAATTTCATATCCAAGCTGATGTTTTTTCTTTTCATCTTATTTACAGGGGCAGGTTTTAAACTCGACATGACTGGCGAATGAGAAATTGAAAAATCTGCAATAAAAATACGTAAAAATAACACTAACTACCGACGAAAAGTAATATACGTAGTACCTAACTAAATAACGAATAAATAAACTGTAAGTATTGTTGACTAAATAAAACTTAGTTTGCCTCAACTTTTCATCCAAAAGCGCTATGACGAATCAGCGCGAAGCGGGGAATTACTGTGTGTGTGTGTGTGCGCGCGCGCGCGCGTGTGTGTTGGACGGTACTTTAACTTTAGACCTTACCAATGACGCAGTCACTAACGTACGTAATTGAACCGTTTTCATTACTGCTGCAATAGGAGAATTGTCATGGCGATGTTTGCAAATCTGGCAATGCGCCATTATGTTTCCATTTTTCCGTTTTCTGGTTGTCTAAGTCAATGTAATTTAAAATTATTAAGCCGATCTTTTGTTCAAAGTTAATGTAAATTAAATGTTTTTATGTGAATTAGCATTATATATTTAGCTACGCATTTATTTCATTTTAGCCAGTTTTTTTTGTCTCAGTCACATTGTATTAATTTTTCTGTCTAGCATTGTTTTAAGTTTTAGAATTAAAGTAATGTACGCCGGTGTTTGTTATATACTAATCTTAAATAGATGTTATTAAATTTGTATTTAAGAATGACGTTTTCAAAAAATCTTAGTAATTAAGAAGAGTAAGTTGTGTAATTAAAATTGTAAGATTGTAAGACCTGTTTATGGCTCAGTTAAAGAAGTTGGTGAATGGAGAATAACAAATAACCAGAAGAGAAATGAGCTACTGAAGCATGAGTACGTTGTAAGATTCGTAAGGGCTCAACGAATACAATCGCTAGGTCACCTAGTGCGGATGGATGATAATCGTATGTCAAAGAAGAGTCCTGAGGGCGCAATGTTATAAAAGCAGAAAGACAGGCCGACCTAATATAAGATGCTTGGATGATCTAAGCAGAATGGCCGAGAGGGGTTACACTGAGATAACAATAGACAGGAGACATTGGAGAAGATTGGTGTTAGAAGCCAGGGCTCACGTTGAAGTATAGTGGTAAGGAAGAAGAAGAATTAAGAACCGTTTTATGAATCCGCAAGCAATACAAGCCTACTTCCCCTTATTCCCGCAGGGTCTTTCTACGCATAGATTTTGGCCAGGGCGTACTAGAATTTTGGACCAAAATAATTTTTTTTAATATAGTTATTCCCATTATTAATGTTTACAATGTTCATTAAATTCACAGAACTGCGAATTACCTGCTCACCACATACTGTTAGCAGTGACAAGTTAAGGTTTATTAATGTTCTTGTTATGTATTTAGTTCAACAAGAAACAATCTTTAATAGATCCAATTAGCTCTTGTCGCCAACAATTCTGTCACATATTTGTATTGTGCATTTATCGATACCTTATACAGACTGTACTAAATACTAACATATATTTAAAAAAAATAGATCCTTAACATTTCAAAATTAACCCCAACTGAAATAATCGTTTGTTTTTAACCTTAATTCACATCAATGTCTACTACTAATATATAGTATTAACTATTATTATTATTACTAATATAAAATAATTAACCTAATACTTGGGAGTTATGACAATTTTCAAAATAAAATGAACAGTTTTACATTCAATTAAATCTGATATACCCTTTGTAAATTAAATTAAATTATTATGATAACTGTTAACAATGTTTAGTAATAAACGAATAACGAATACTTTAACGTTACAACTAAATATGACTATACATTTCCGCAGTCTCCCTTTCAGAATTTATATTTCAGTCCAATCGCTTGGAAATTCTGGTCGCTATAGTGATGAGGAAGTCCAGTAGTCCCAGTGCCACAGTAATCTTCATTCGTCGCCTTGTATTGTCGTTATGTAGGCTATGTTTTGTACAAACGATTTTGATAAAAACATTAGACGTATATGTAGGGTGTATTTCTTAAGAAATAGGCTACAATAAGAATAACATTAGTTTTGGAAGAATGTTTGCATTAAATTTCGATACGGACAATACCCAACAATGATTTTATTTTCAAAATATTTTAGCTTCGTCAGAAGTCAATAGACATTTTGAGTATAAAGTATTTCTAAAACATCTCCTCTCTCCTAGGTTAGCAGCCCATAGGCTGGTTGGCAGCAGCTCGCCATTTTTCACGCTTCTCTGCTTTTCTTTCCAGCTCACAATATGATGTACAGTTCATATCGACCATAAGCTGTTTCATGTAGTCTAAACAGGGTCGTCCTCAGTGATTCTTCCTTCAATTGTTCCTTCTATTATTCTCTTAACCAACCCATTGTGTCGTAGTATATGCCCTATAAACCTAGCTCTTCTGCCTTTTTAATCTCGTAGAAAGCTCTTCTCCTCCTGAGCTCTTCTAAAGACTTCTTCATTCGTTATCTTATCCCTCCAGCTTATCTTGAATATTTCTCTGTAGCACCAGGTTTCAAATGCATGTCCAATTGTCCAAGATTCACTCCCGTATAGGGCAACACTCCACACGTATGTATTTACTAGATTCTTCATTATTTTTAAACTGATAGTGTATGAAGTTAAGAGGTTTTTCTGTTTGTTGAAAGCAATATTAGCCTAGTAATATTCTGCTTATAATTTTCTTACTGCTTCGACCATCACTTGTAATTTACTTCTTAGATAGTTATATTCTTTAACTGCTTGGAGAAAATTTTTAAAACATAATAATTAAAAATAACATAATTAGGGCCTTCGAGTTAAAAATTTAGGGCGTATTAAATTCACATTTTATTAATAAATTTGAATATTAAATTTATTACATTTTAATAACATTAAAACATTAACATGTAAATCACATAATCAGCCATAACGTGTTTGAAGAACGTTGTAATCGTCACGTTGTAACACTAGCCACAGTTCAGTAGAGAAGCCGCAATACCACTTGATATACATGGAGCATATGCTGTAACAATAACGAACAATTCTGATAATGTTTTACAGTCGTAACAGAAGCGAGTAACAATGAAACCTTTATTGAGTTACGTTTTATAATTTAATTTTTTAGCCATAATTAATTTGAAGAGATTTATATGGCCAGTGGAAGGGAAATAAACGAATAAATAGAAGCCTTAAAAGCAACCAATTGAAGAAAAATAACTAATGTATGTATGCAACACAGCGAGGTGTATTAAAGCGCAAACGCTATAAGATGATTAAAAAGTCTTCGGTTAAAGTGAGGAAAAATCAAATTAAGAAAAATCATAAAACGGAAAGCATATTGGGAAGAAGTCAAGGTCGAGATGAGAATTGTAAGATCTTGTCGGCTTGAGAGTAATGAAAGAGTGAGCCAAGTTGTAAGGAGACAACGAGAGTTTGGAAGCAGTGCAGAGAGGTGACTGAGGAGATAAATGTAAAATGGAGTGTGGCGAAGCGATTGATAACACTCGCTTTTAACGTGCGGTCAGAAGATTTTTTGACCTTCTACTACTATGCTACTACTACTAGTACTAGTGCTACTACTACTACTACTATGCTGCTGCTACTACTACTACTACTACTACTGCTGCTACTACTACTACTACTACTACTACTACTACTACTACTACTATGCTACTACTACTAGTACTAGTACTACTACTACTACTATTACTACTACTGCTGCTGCTGCTGCTGCTGCTATACATTTACTTACATACTCGAGGTGATGTTTTGGCTGGAGGCGGTGGTGGCGGAGTAGGAGGTGTTACTGAAAATAAAAATAATCAAGGATAAATAAAAATATTATTTTTTAATTCATTTAAGTAAATTTTACTCATGATTAGCTGGTTTAGTTGTTATTGTCGTTATTAATTCGTTTTGTTATTTTTATGTTAATTTTATTAATGGGTGAAGTAAACGACAAAAGTAGTGCATGAATTTCAATTTCTTTTTTTTAAGGTATGAAGAGACCGTACTTCGATAATTCCGCCTCTGTCAATTTCCATTGTATGGTCAATAGCAAGAAACCAAAATCAAGGTAATTCTGTGTCACAACGTATTTATTCAAAATCTTAGAAATTCCTAACATGCGGTCTGCAATGCAAAACGCTTACTTTCCATGTTATTGGCAAAAACATATGTAGTTATTCTGTTACCGTATTTTAACCTCTCACAGAATAGAAATCATAACAGAGAGAGCCTGACGAAATCTGGCTCAAGTGTTGCCAAACGTTACTGGGCGTTCAGTTACACGCTATTATGTAAATGTTAACATAACAGGTAATTAGGATATAACATAATACATAATAACGTATTCAGGATAGTACGGGACAAGTCTCCTATAAAATTCAACTACAAAACGGCAATGTTTTTAAACGACACATAGACCAGTTGACAAGGAGAGTGGATGAAGAAGTAACTAGTGAAGGAGACGAGCCACCAAGACAAGACTTCCAAAATATACTACCTCCGGAAAGCATTCCTGATCCAGTAATCCTGCAACAAACATCCGCAGTACCATCTCCCAGTTATGATGTTTCGGGTTCAGATTCAATACTGCTCCAGAATCCACATGGGAGCACGGGTCAGAAGATATCCCAACCTGAGACACCTATTAGTGCATAGTAAAATCCCTATCCCAAGACCTGGAAGGATTGAGGCCCCAGCCCAAAGTTCTCAAACCCGACAAAACCGAACAACGCTAAGACCTCGCAGAATTTTAAAGCCACCCACACATGTAAAAGGTGTGTGTTTTTTTTTTTAGGCGATTTTATTACGGCTGGCGCCGCCTCTCGCATCCACTGGCGTCGGTCTAAACAGTCCTCTTCCGTAAGTCCTCTTGCATTCATGCATCTGCGACGTCCATTTTCCATGAAAGTTTAAGTCTTCCTTTTCTTTCTAGAGGGTGGAGTCCATTCCCATACCTTCCTTGGCCATCTCTCATCTGACATTCTTTTTAGGTGTCCAAACCAATTCAGTCTTCTTGCTTCTATTGTTTCTATAATGTCAAGATCGATTCCCATCGCTTGTCTTATCTCTACATTTCTCAATCTATCTAGTCTTGTTGGTCTACAGCACCTCAGCTAGTAATCCATCTCCATAGCTCTTAGTATGGATGTATTTCTTTTATTAATTTCCCACAGTTCTGCTCCATATAGGCCTATACTTTCGACTATAGTTTTATATATTCTAATTTTATTGTTTTTTGTTACTTGTAGACTGCAAAGAGGACTGTTTAATTGTTTTTTTGCTGTCTTAGCTTGCCCTATTCTTACTTTTATTTCTTGGTTGCTTTCACCATCCGATGTCATTGTTACACCCAAATACTTGAAATTTTAAATATTTTTTATCACTTTTGTTCCTAGTTTTAGGTCTTGACCTTCACCGCCTACTACAAGGTACTCAGTTTTTTAGGTATTTATTTCGAGACCCCTTTCGCATATTCTTCTGCTAGTTTTCTAATCATATAATTTAGGCCTATATCAATTTTGTCCTCTGCAATTACAGCCTGATCGTCTGCAAAGTGTATTGTATGAAAGGCTATGTTCATAAATAAAGGGGGGAGATGTTATGAATGTTAAAATATCCAGGATATAATTTTATATAGTTATATATGGTTAAACTATATATATACACAAATATACATACATATATTGTTAAAATTGAATTTTGGTTGTTTAAATTTTGCGAACGTTATGACGTCTCGTTCGGTGTGATTAAAGCGTCGAGTAGCCTGTGTACCTTACCTGTCCCTTCTCACTCTTTTGTACTTCCCGATAGGCGCCAAATTGTTTTACTAGAAAACAAAAGTTTTTACCTGGGTTGTTTACAGTATGGTAATGTCGATTCGAATTGTTCGCCAACTGGCTTGAACTCGAATCTCGTTTGAGTGGGGGAAACTTATTACCAACGTGAAATAAATGTTGGTTAGTTTACTCGCTGCTACAACACAAAACATACATAATATTTTTCTGTAAATAATTACTGGACAGTTGTTAATGATACACACTTTTTTATTTGGCTCAGAACTGTTAATCCTTGTTCACGCTTATACACAATTTGTAATTAATATAATAATTTTAGCCTCGGCAATAAATAGTCGTTCACTCAGCGGATGGCTGGGTTGGCAATACAATGTTTTCTTCGCCACAAGACGCTGTTGATTATTATTTACACAATAAATTTGCCAAATTGAGTCCTTTTAAGTACGAAAAAGAAGTTTTAAAACAAGATAATAAATTACAATATATCACTTTATAATCGTGAGCATTAAAATTGAATAAGGTTTACTTTAAATTCAACGTTGTGGTGTTAAAGTGTGTGACGGTGTCATTTGTGTAATACGTAGGTTATAATCAGTTATTTAGTGTTCATAAATTACGTTTTATTCATCAACCCTTGAAAAATAATACCTTCAGTGATAGTGAGAGTTCACAGTTTAGTGAGAAATTTGAAAGAGAATTTATTTTAAAAGTTCAATGAATTCAGCAATACTTATCGTCAGTTGATAGGAAGTGTATTGTCAATAGTTAATGTAGGTTGATTCGTCGATGTCGATTCTTCTTTCTTCAAATCTTGGGCTTCAGGTACGTCTTGCGTCTTCTTCTTGTTAATTTCCTTATTTTCAATGCAGCTGGATTAAATTATGCTGGTCCTTGGTCTGGGTTGAATGTATCATCCTCTCATCAGTTGGTATGGTCCTTCTCTTCATATAATATGGGTACTTTTAATGTTTTATAATAAAATTTTGGGCCCTTCACGGCGTGGCGTCTCTTCATGTATGCGTCACTATAGATTCTCCCCTTCCTAATTGAAAATTGTCAATATTCTGCTGTTGTCATGGTAACTCAATAATTCTGATTGGTTAAAATTGGCTTAAGACCATTGTTAGGAGATTTGAATTTTTATTTAAAATGGTTACATATCTTCTAAATGCAATTAATCTTCGGTATTCTCAATGAATTCAGCAATACTTATCGTCAGTTGATAGGAAGTGTATTGTCAATAGTTAATGTAGGTTGATTCGTCGATGTCGATTCTTCTTTCTTCAAATCTTGGGCTTCAGGTACGTCTTGCGTCTTCTTCTTGTTAATTTCCTTATTTTCAATGCATCTGGATTAAATTATGCTGGTCCTTGGTCTGGGTTGAATGTATCATTCTCTCATCAGTTGGTATGGTCCTTCTCTTCATATAATATGGGCACTTTTAATGTTTTATAATAAAATTTTGGGCCCTTTACGGCGTGGCGTCTCTTCATGTAAGCGTCACTATAGATTCTCCCGTTCCTAATTGAAAATTGTCAATATTCTACTGTTGTCATGGTAACTCAATAATTCTGATTGGTTAAAATTGGCTTAAGACCATTGTTAGGAGATTTGAATTTTTATTTAAAATGGTTACAGATCTTCTAAATGCAATTAATCTTCGGTATTCAAATTTGAGTATTAAATATCATCACCACTGTTCGTATTTTGGTTCAACGATTAATCTGACATCCAATAAGATTGGGTTTACTGATGTATTAACATTTTGACAGTTATGTTGATATTGTTTAATTACACTGTTTTCTTAATTTACATGATTACTTTAATATTTCTTTCTTAACATGATTGCCTAATCGTCTTTTATTGTTTACTTACCTTAGTTTTGTTAATGTTATTGTTTAATTCTCAAAATTGATGTTTTTTGTAGTTCTACAGTTAAGCATTTGCCTAGGCCCTAACAGCAATTGGCTATTTTTCTTAAATTACAGAGATTACATTTTATTTTCCCCTTGTATGGGTTCTGATTGGTTTAATACATGATTTTTTCATTTGTCCTATGGTTTTATGTGTCTGTTCTATTGTAATTGTATGTGATTTTACTGGTTCCATATTCTGGCTTGTCTATTGTCATAACTGCCTTTTAGTATCATTGTATTTGTCTGTATTTATTTTGTTCCTTGTTTACTGTTTTTGTTTGTTTTTAATTATTATTTCTTATTCTTTATTATTTAACATATAACATTTAATCTTATGGTCTAATAATTCCCACAGACATAACTCTATTCATTAAACATAATTATTTGCTTGTTATTACTCACAGTGTTCAATTTCTTCATCTCCTCATACTCTTTGGTGAGTAATAATTATTACATAGTATAAAAAACAAACATATAAACATTAATTAAATATTAAACATAATGATACTTCCTTATTACTAATTCTATATGACATTAGGCCATTAACATGACACTCTAATAACATTTTACTATATTATATTAAAATCTTTTAATATTATATTATTATTAAATGTCTTTCCCCTATCATTTTGTGTTAATAATATTTGGTTTTGTACCTCTGTATATTAGAAATTCTCTATACTGTGTATTATCACACTAACAGTCAATTTTTCTTAAACATGTAGGTAATAACATAAATTGCCACTTTGAATACTAATTGTTCAAAATTTAATATATGGTATGTAGTCACTACTACTGCTATCTTAATTCTATTGAGTATCTAATCTACTACACTTTAGTTTAGTTTGTCATATACTAGTGTTCACTTATAATTGCTTTTGATTGCCACAGTCCTTTCTGTGTTTAGCAATTATTAGCCTTCACTCACTTTTTATGCACTCTTAAACTTTTTCCACTGATTTATCAGTGTTTATCACTATCAATGTGGTTCTATTTACTTTGGGCATTTTAATACTAACAGCTTGCACTCTATATTTGGTTTAAGTGTTACTGGTGGGTATTGCTTACTAAAATTCTCTTTCTCATTTTTTAAAAATGTTCATTATTATTCTAATTCACTATCTCTCACTCTACTAGGTTTGATTATACAGTTATGAAGTTTGTGTCGTGCTAGTTTGATTTGTCATAGTTATACCTATTCATTTGGGTTAGTGTACCCTTCTAAAACTTAAGTCATTAAAATTTAACACTTCTTATTTTACATTGTTTGCCTGTGTTTACAATCATCATCATTATATACAATTATTATTGATTGGCCTCTTTTCACTTGGTTTATCACTGGTGATGTGCACTGTCACTGTCTTTACTTCATTTGTTATAATTCATATATCCCTTCCTTGGTGTTGGGGCTGGTTCTATCTTCTCACTTCCATGTTAATTATTTATACATCCTTATGTTAGTGTTGGCTGGTTCTACTTATTCACTTACAATGTGTTATCATTTATATATTCTTCCCTTGGTTTTGGGGCTGGTCCTACCTTCTCACTTACCATCTATTGGGCTATTGTGGTTAAATCGCCATTTATCATTGTTTTCAACATTTCGGTCCGTTGCTTGTTACATTTTTCTTATTAGAGGTTACCTTCATGATTACTTTCCTATGTTTGATCGTATTATTATTTTTTAATCACCCATTCTTTAATCTTTGACTCATCCCTTTTTATCATATTGTTAAGTATTTAAATAATTTATTTTTGTCATGTTTCTTCATTATTGTTTGTTGAAGATATGTACCATTACAATATGTATCGATTGTGATTGTTAACGTTGTGTTTTTTGAGATATAATACAATTGTGATGTCGGTATTCTTTTCTTTGTCATTTTAAAATAAAAGTCAGTTTGTGTTCAAAATAGTGCGTTTCCGTTATCTATAATAATAAAAGGAAGTGTGCGTGTGTGTGTGTGTGCGATGCCCAGCCAAATCTACGGCACGCAGAGATTTTAAACTTTCAACATAGGTGGACGGAAGGGGGTCCGAATGCACCTCTAAGCCGGATTTTTAATTTTCGCGTTCGTTCGCGAGTTATGAGCGAAAAACTGGCGGAAAACGTTATTTTTAGCGCGCGCAAAGCTGATCATGTATGTTGGCCTGAATGGGAAGTTCCAATTTCTTCATTGTAACTTTTCAAAATTAATTATGATGTCGAAATTTAGAATTTTAATTTTTTTCGAAATTATTTCCACGGCCGCCATAGTTACAAACAAAATTATGATAATTGCTTAAATAATTTAATTTTCATTTGAAAGCGTAATGATTGGTTAGTATATTGAACTCAAATATGCTTTTGATTTTATTAATTAATTGATTTTTCAAGTAAACGTTTAATAAAATTAATTATGATGTCGAAATTTAGAATATTAATTATTAGTTTAATTCATTTCAAATTATTTCCATGGCCGCCTTTATATGTTTTTTATTTCAGATTTTCTGGCTGATTATTCAACACCGATGTGTTGCGGTTTCTAAATTGAACGTAACATAACATTTTGATTTTTACTGGATAAAAATGTGCCGCAGCCTCCTCGGAAAAAAAAATGTGTACGAACTCGACAAGAAGAAAACAGAGAAAGAAACAAAGAAGAAGAGAAGCGGAATCCACCCCAGAAAGAGAATCAAGACAACAGCAGAGCTGAGAAAGAGAGCAAAGAAGAAGAGAAGCTGAAACAATTCCAGAAAGAGAATCAAGACTACAGCAAGTTAGAACTGCAACAACTACTGCAAGAATGCGCATTTGGAGGACTTTAGAGAATGCAGTTTTTGATTATGATCCATCAGCGGATTATGCCTCCGATCCTTTGTGTCTCATAGGATCAATTTCTATAGCATGCCAGCACTGTGAAGCAAAGAAGTGGAAAGGTGAAGCCCCAGGTATGTGCTGCAGCGGCGGAAAGATTCAACTGATGCCGTTAATGGATCCTCCCGAGCCCCTAAGTGCTTTTCTGATTGGCGATTCCATGGAGACTAAACATTTCCTGCAAAATATCAGACGTTACAACTCATGCTTCCAGATGACCTCTTTCGGCACCACCAAAGAAATTAGAGAGCCAGGATTCATGCCGACGTTCAAGGTTTAGGGCCAAGTATATCATCGCATCGGGAGTCTACAGAGTCTACCGAATGAAGATCCTAAATTTCTGCAAGTATATTCTGAATCCTCCTTCCCTCTGCAATGGAATACGACTCTCAATCAAGAAACTGATGCCGAATATTATTGAAGCCACCATCATGACAGGACATGCCGCGGGTAAAGTAGTATTCATTTCTCGGATCCCAATCATCCCTTCAGATGTACCGTTTCAATTTAGACGTTTGCAGTTCCCCGTTCATTTGAGTTTCGCTATGAGCATCAACAAGGCACAAGGACAATCACTTAAAGTTGTAGGACTCGATCTTCGGAAACCGTGCTTCTCCCATGGTCAACTGTACGTGGGTTGTTCAAGAGTTGGAAATGGAGACAATCTATACATCTTAGCTCCAAATGGAAGGACACTTAATATAGTTTATCCGGAAGCTCTATAATGAAAAAGTAGTTTGTTTTTGTATAATATCGGGTTTTTATATTTTTTTACTATTATTTGTACCACCACCAACCCGGTATGTTAAACATTGAAAGTAACAATATAATTAAAAATAAAATGATGTAATCCATGCAATTTATGTAAATACGATGGAAGTGTTAATAAATATAATGTTTTAATTATTTTGCTATTAAATAAATTATTTAAAAAACATCTAGGGGTTGAATTAATAAACGGAGGCGAAGCCGCGGGTACCTGCTAGTTTTAAATACACAGCAACATCAAATAAACTTTATTTGATATGCATGATTTGTTTAGAGAGCATAGACAAATTGCAACATAGCGCCGCCAGTGTTGCCCAATCAGATTTTTGAGCGTCTGTCATGTTGATTTGTGTCAACAGATTAGTTGTTCGCTCTTAGTTTACACTTTTAGTAACTACTAAACGGACAACTCCAATCGTTATTAATTTATTACACTTTTATATACGCATATGGTCTCTGTTCTGTTTATTTTTTGTGTAGGTACTTATTTTTTTGTAAAACTAATTCGTATATTATAACTGGAATGTTACGAGAGAGAATTGCGTTTGTAAATATAGACAGAAGTCAGCGTATACCCTCAACGCTGTTAAAAAAAAAAAAAAAAAAAAAAAAAAAAAAAAAAAAAAAAAAAAAACTGAATTCCTTACACGGGCGGAGTTAATGTTAAAATTCCTTTCCGGGCTGTTTGGCCGTGGTGTAATGTTTTCCGCAATACCAGACGTTTCGGCAGTGCCATCGACTGCCATCTTCAGTGAAACTCGAGTACGCTAATGTGAGGTGGTATACGTTAGTGACCACAGTACTGAAGATGGCAGTCGATGGCACTGCCGAAACGTCTGGTTTTGCAGAAAACACTAGACCACGGCCAAACAGCCCGGGAAAGAATTTTAACAACAGAAAAAGGGAATAATTTATAACGTTTACAGTTCTTTTTAATTTTAAAGTACAAATTAATTTTAATTTTACAGTCTCAAGTGCTAATTTTAAATTAGTTCAACCGGGTGTGTTATTAATAAAGAAATACCTGAATAAGTATCAATAACTAACGAGTAGAGTTTGTGGTTAGGGTAGAACAGCAGTACAAAAGACATGTGCAGAAGCAAAAACATATAAATATTCCTACTCTCTAATTAAAAAAGAAGTGTAAAGTTACGCAGTTGTCTGACTTTGATATAGATGTAACACAACGTATAGTAATGGAATTTTTTTAATAAGGGTGAATATTCAACAGCGGGAAAAATTTACTAACGAAGTTCTTCCAAAATCTAGTTGGTTTCTGCCCTTCTCCAAATTCAATTGATGGGTATCCAGTATCTTCACTATAATTTTCATTAATAGATTTTTCAAAGAACGGCAAGTATTCAGCCCATTTGTTATTCTGATTATGACAATATATACGCATATACTTGCCCAAATCTTTATTAACACGCTCGGCAAGGTTACCCTGAGGATGATGTGATTGATGTGAGCATGGATGTTATTCCTTGCTGCGTTAACGTTCCAGACCATAGCTTATTCCTAAATTGTTTGGCTTGATCCGTAATTATCTTCTTTACGTGACCATATGTGGGTACATACCTTTGCAGTATTATCTTCAGAACAGTTTTTGTGGTGGGTCGCATAAGAGCGTATAACTGGACAGCCTTGGTAAACACATATACACATACAAGAATGTGCTTAACACCCCGACTTGATCGTGGCAGCGGACCCAAGAAGTCCAGAACTAACAACTCCCCTTTCTCCATTGCTCTGATGGTTTGCATAGATACATAGATATGTAAATTTGGATGACTAGCGGTCTGGCAATCATGACACCTTTTTAAGACGGCTTTAATCCTCCTAAACATATTATTGATGGTGAAATCTTCACTCAAAGTCCAGTAACATTTTAATGCTTACGCATGGGCTAGACTTTCGTGACATGGTGTAATTAACTGTTGTAACATTTCTGGTGATAACATTGCTTTCCAGTCTTGGTCCATTAATTTAAATAGTATGTTATTTTTAACTGCATACTTATCATGAGATGGTTGTTGTTTTAATTGCTGAAGCTTTGGATCTTTATCTTGCTCTCTTGCTAAGTTCTGGAGTAGCTGTTTTACTTCGTCATTTGCTTTATACTGGATATGCAGTAATTTCAAATCTTTATCATTGGAGAAATGAGTCTCTTCCTTCTTCTCCGTGACATATCGACATAGTGTATCTGCTGTCTTGTTGTTGATTCCTCTGCAGTACTTAATGGTAAAAGAATATTCTTCTATGGCCAGAATCCATCTCATCAGTTTCGCATTTGTGATTCTTGCACCTCAGTAGGAAGGATAGAGCTTGGTGATTTCAAAGTGCGTTCCATAGATGTAATATCGGAATTGTTTCACTGCATATATGATGGCAAATATTTCCTTCTCCGAAGTACAGTAATGTTTCTCGGCCCTTTGAACACTCTGCTTGCGTAGGCGATCACTAAGTTCTCCTTTTGAATCTTCTTGGTAGAGTAGCTCCCTATTGCATAGTCGCTGGCGTCCGAGTAGATGATGCACTTTCCTTCACGTTGCGGATGGTGTCGCATAATATTTACCACAAACAGTGCCTTGACCTTGTTGAATGCATTGGTGTGATGTTGTTCCCACTTCCACTTCACTTTCTTCTTTGTAAGCTCCACTAGTGGTTTGAGTTCTTCTCCATATAATGGTGAAAATCCCGGTTAGACCTAGGAATGCTCTTAACCATTTCACATTTCTCGGTATTGGGAACTCGGTGATACTGCTTATTTTGCATGGCTCTGGTCGTATACCTTCCTCAGATACAATGTGACCCAAAAATTTTATAGCCGATCGCATAAATTCACATTTATCTAAATTTAATGAGATGCGAGCTTGTCGAACTTCTCAAAAATAGTGTGTAAATTGATTATATGTTCTTCTAATGTTTTCGATATGACCAATATGTCATCAACAAAAATCATGGTGTAAGGTTCTACTTCCGGACCTAATTCAATTTCTAAACATTTTACTATGGCTACTAGGCTTGTACTTAGACCAAAAGGTACTACCTTATGCTGGTAGCAATTATTTTTATGCAAAAATGCAGTATATTTTCTATCGCTTTCTCGAATGGGAATCTGCCAAAAACTAAAGGTTAAATAGAGTTTAGTTAAATACTTAGCTCCTTCGCACTTTGTGAACAACTCATCTGCCTTTGGTGCACAGTCAAAATCCTTTTCTACGACGCTATTCAAATTCCTCATGTCCAAACATAATCAAATTTCACCATTCTTCTTTTCACCACAACCAACTGGTTTAAGAAGTTACTGTTCGATCGTTCTATGACGTCATTATCCAGCATTATTTTGATTTCTTTCTCGACTTGCTCCTCATACTTCATTGGAATTGGATACGTCCTCCTCAAGAATTTTGACGGATCTGTAACATTGATGCGATGTTCATATTGTAACGTGACCTACGGTAGCACGAGGTTTACCAGTATCAATGAGTGAAGAAAAGATGTATAATAAAAGATTAATAAATAGAAATGATAGAACAACACCACTAACTGAATTTGACGTAGAAAAGACAATGACGATGACAAGACCCAATAGATTGGAAAAGGTGATCCAGAAAAAATAGTTTAAAGTCCTAAAATAAAAATACCCCATTGTTAATAAGAATTATATATATAAAAGTATAAAATTAAGTAGGGAAATAAATACTATGTAAACAGTAGGAATTGTAAAGGGACAATGAAATGTAAGAACAAATATAATGGTAATATAAAGAAATAGATAGTTGATAAATAAACTATCAAAAGACAATATTATAAAATAAACTAAAATAGCGATAATTAAGTAGGAAAGTGATGATAATTAATGAACTTTGATAGGACCCAGTGCTAATAAATACATGAAATATAAAATAAAATGTTAGAAGGTGAACAAAAAAAGTGATAATTAAGTAAGAAAGATAATAATAACTAATGAACCATGATAGGACCCAGTGTTAATCAATGAACTACATAAAAACACTAGGAAATAAAGTGAAGTGTAGTCAGGAATAAAGAAAGAACTTGTGATAATAACCAATAAGTAATAACTAGACCCAAATATAATAAATAAACTGTATAAATTATTAGGGATAGTTATGAGTAGACATTGGCATAGTTTTAATGAAATCAGAAAATGTTTATATTTGATATAACAGTGTTTGTTAGAAGTAAACCACTGATAATTGTTTTTCATTATTTTAAGGAAGTGTTCTAGTATATAATAAGGATGGTAAGGAGTCCACTGATATATTTTAATGAGTTATGTTTATAAATGTAATAATCACTATTAAAAATAATAGTAAAAGACTAATCTGTTATGCTGAAAACAGGCAAATGGAATTAGACACCGTATTCTATAAGTGAAATTATAAGGGAATACTAGTACACACTTACTGTTCATTTTATTATATTTTGTTTTGGTTTTAATTAACCCAAATGTTATTATGTTTAATATTACATATAACAGAACCAGTTAAAATACATGTAAAACCTTAGATACTGGCATTGGTCTAAAAGGTTTGTTAAGGAATTGTGTTATGTTATATGATGATTATAGGTAATCAAATGTTCTAATTTAGTTTATGGTATTATAGTAATTATGATTAGAAGCACTTAAAATTAACAAAATTGACATGAACAGTTGTACTGAGTATAGGTGAGTTGAATTATGAACTCTAGGCAATTAGGCCTATAACTGGTAACCAGAAATTTGTAAAATTTAAGACAAAACCATAACAATTGATGAAGTAAGATACATAATCCTGTTAGGTTTAATAATAATAGTGTAGGAAACAAAACTGGATAGAAAATAATTAGCTTAAAGTTAAATTACAAAAGAAAACCAAATGGAAAATGTATGAATCTGTTATAATTTGAAAAAAGGTAGGTAGTCTTATGGGATATCAAAATAATTTGTAAACAAAAAGCAAACTAATGGTGTTATTATATTTAGGATTACAGCTATTATAAAGACGTTATAATAATTTAAAGATTTTTAGTAATTTTGTATAGAAAAATGTTAGCTTTATATAACAATGTTGTAAATTATCAACAATTAGTGTTTGGAAGCTAGCAACTATGGTAACTAGTAAATAAATTGTATCATTTCATTATTAGCTCTTGATGAGTGCAGACGTATTAAACCGCAATGTGTAAAGAAAAGAATTAACTATTTAAATCTATAAAAATAATAACGAAAATAATAAACTAAATTACAGAACTAGTATTAACACTCACATGAACTAAAAATCACAAGAAGAAATTAAATAATCCATGATGAATTGCTGAGGAATCCCAAGTGACTGACTACGAACTATTGGAAGGAAGAAAATACCTAAAACCTATAAATGAATGACGAAATCTTCAACAACAAGGATGAACGATGAAAAATAAATACCTAAACTAAATACCTAAGAAAATAGAAGGACGGAATTAACGAAAAAAGGGAAACCAGTAGTACCCGTAAGAAATACTACCCGGAAGAGACAGAGGACAGCTAAGTATATTTTAAAATACGACCTTAACAGTAACACAAACGAAAACAAAAACAATAAGTTAAAATACACTTTCAACACAATTTATCACTTTTTTAACAGACACTTGAACTTTCTTTGATTGAATGAACACCTCAAAGTGAAGAATAATCTCAATCTAACATTAATTCCTTAAGTGAATATATTTTAACCGTAAAAATGTAGTAAACTCAGTTTAACCTCCAAACACTATTTCCAGTAGCTATAGGTTACAACTGTAATTATAAGTTTATCACTATTTGTATGTTATTTATATGATATTTATAAAATTTTGTACTTTTATTAGTCCATTTGACAATAGTTTCTGTAGTCCCAAGAACTTCGACCTGAGATTATAAATTAAACGAAAAATATCAACATCAGCACACTAGTCTTTTTATGCAGCGGCTGGACAGAATAGCCAACCGCTAATAATTAAACATGCCGGCGCAAAATTAAACTATATAATTTGGAAGAAATTGTAATAAGATAAACCAATTAATAACTGTTAATAAAACCATAATAGAAGCATTGAACGGTATGTTTGATTTTATTTAACTTTTTTTTTTTAAATTGAGTATTCACTTATCATTAAATAAACCTTCCATTTTTCGTTTACCAAGAAGACTTGGCAAACCCTAGTTTGAGGCAGAAAATACGAATTCGAACGTGTGGACGGGTGAGTAAACACTCGACAGGTATAAGTATTATAACGGGTTAGATTAACGTGTTATAATATACGTTTGTTTGTTATAATATTCCAGTGTTCAGCTAATTGTTTAATACCTTCTTTTAATTCTTTCGACCATTCTGTTTTCTGTTCTTTAAACCTATTCTCCATCTTTGAAGCTGGTTCCTTCATTGATTGTTCTTCCCTAGCTTATAATACTTCTATGTTGGTATTAGTTTTTTCGAGTTTTGTAGTCAACTGTTCTTTAAAGTTATTAAATTCCGCTTTAAATTCGGCCCTATTTTCTCGCTACTCTTTTGTATTTGTTCATTATTTTTCGCTAATTCAGCTTTAAATTCGGCTTTAACTTCGTCTTTATTTTTCGGTAATTCAGCTTTAACTTCCTCCCTATTTTTTTTTAATTCTTCATTATTCATTGCCATTTGTTCCTGGGGACTTCTAAACATAGCCTCAATATCAACTCCTTTCTACGGTGTAGCCATTTCGTTGTATTAGAATTAAATTTAAATTCTTTTTTTTTATATAAATTATTATCGCTAAACCGCGACTCTATTGGTTTTTATTTAATATTATTTATTTATGTTTATTATTATTATAAATTATCTCATACCAACAATTTCACTCCTCTTTCAGTTTTGTTGAGCGCCAGTTGTGAAATACAAAACAATATTACAATTACAATACAATAATATTAATAACAAAAATAATAATAATACAATTATTAATTATGAACATATACGATAATTTACATATATCGAGCCACACGTTGGGCACGCCAAATTATTATGCAACGTTACAAGTATTATAAAACATTACACAAATGCAATACCATGTACTCAACACAACTATGAAGTGTATCACACCGGCCAGGTCGTTGGATTTTTTTATTCTCGTTGCGTCAAGAATGGTCACTCACATCTAACACACTTATTAATTACTATTTAATTATACTAGTAATTAACATTAAATTACTTAGCGTATTTATTATTGCACATTTCTGCAATAATTTTTTCATCACCGTATTCGTTAAAAATTCCTTAATGTAATGGTGTCTTTATAATTGGGGTAAGTCTTTGTTCACAGGTTTAAAACGTATTAACTAGTTTATTTTTTCCGGTTAAAACCTGATTACAGACAAACCACTAATTCGTACGCATCATCCCATCTTTGCACGTCCGAGCTGGCTTCACTCACACAAACACACAAGCGCTGTATTCACTCGCGGGGCAGGTATATGCTTTCTGACAATTCTTAGCCTGCATAATATTGTTAAAAACTGTTCAGCATATATTTTCTATGCTAAATATTTACAAACATACCCTCCTGGACAAATGTGCAAATATATATATTGTTGCAATATATATGCTACATTTTGTGGAAATGGCCAAAATTAACCTTTGTCTTTCAGTGAAACGTGGTTAAACATTTTTCTTTAAAAATTCGAAGTTTTTAACACAATCGTAAAATCAGTTACAGCTAAATAGACTGGCTTTCCACAGATATTAAAAATTAATACATAATAATTAACCAGTTGCTAAATAACTATTACGAAGGGTTTTATAAATATTGGTCAAAAATTGTCACATTGAGGAAGTAATATTAAGTTGAATAAAATGATGGAGTTCTATTAAACATAGATATAGAAACAAACTTTATGAGTGTTGAATATACACATTAGAGACTTTAAAGTTACATAGTAATATGTAGAAAGGCACGTAGACTAAAACACAAGTGTAAACAAAGAAAGAACGTGCACTTCAGTTAAAAAAAATATTATAATAACCCCGGATATCTTAAGTTAGCCGGATTTTAATGCAGTAAACGTAAAACAAATGTGGTTTAATTCTAAGTTGCAGAAGTGAAAAGAAGTAGGCCTACTTTTAACATTCATGTTATTTATTTAATAATAGAAAAAAAAGGAAAGCTACGTTTGAATAACTATTTTACAAAAACCGTAATTTGAAACTTCGCCAAATTTTAGTAGAATGGATTTTGAACATTCGTAAGTGTGCTACTTCACTTATAAATTTTATTTTAATTTTTAAGAAGCTGTTGTACATTTGTTGAATC
Source organism: Magicicada septendecula (assembly GCA_034769895.1). Classification (NCBI taxonomy): domain Eukaryota; kingdom Metazoa; phylum Arthropoda; class Insecta; order Hemiptera; family Cicadidae; genus Magicicada; species Magicicada septendecula. The sequence continues at coordinate 79,162,299 of CM068368.1, read as the reverse complement.
TTCTTTATTTTATTTTTTAGAAGTCCTAAAGACACAATTTGTGCAGTGTTGGATTCGTTGTGTAGGCCATTCTTCGTAATGTTTCAGTCATTCTCTAAACCATTAAATTCGAAGCTTATTTTATGCTGATTTTCATTTGTCCATGCTTTCACAATACACCAACGTGACGCAACTGGCGAGAAGAGCATACTTCGGAGGATTTGAAACGTTGTACAGTTGAGAGAAGCTTCTCCAAGCTTGTAAAGGTATGATTTTTACAATAGTAGTAAGCATCTAGTAGCACAACTTTAGAACAAATCACTTCTACCTGCCCTTTTTTAATGTTAATGTTTCAGTTATTTTTACTGTACTGTTAGGCTAGCAAGAACGTCGATAGGATTATTTGCACAAAATGTGCAAATTCTACATTAATTAAAACTGTTATTTTATTAAAGTGTACTTACCCGGAACTTCATCTTGTCCGTATCCGCCGTCGTCTGCCAAATAATTGTATGAGAAGAATTCGCCATTGTCTGTAATCCACGAAACTTCACCTTGGACTGTCCAAACTCTGTTATTATTAAAGAATCCCCTTTCCTTTCGTACGATTCCCTATGGCGTCTGAAACCTAAAGCAAACAGTTGCGCAATGAAATTTTGTTTACAACTCAGTTTGCGGGACTATTACTCATAACAACAGTACAAGTCGATATAGGCTAATCGCATTAACATTACAAATAGATTGCAAAAAATTATTATATTATTATTATTATTCGTATTTCTATTAGTCTATCAATTGATATGAAGCGTACGTCCTTACGCCTGTCTAATACGCAACTTGCGGGAGTGTGTGTAGTAGGTTTGCATTTCGCTTAACGTCACTATTCTCAATACGCTAGACCAGCAGCCGGCAATCCTGCGCCCGTGGATAAAGTTTGACGCCCACCGGGAACCAATTTGTAACATTATTTTGTGGTGAACGAACAAAAGCACCCTCATTGTACCTGTTTCGAAGTACTGTATTATAAAGTAGTAAAAGCCGTATACCGAACCGCGCTACATCTGCCCCTATTACAAAAATTTTCAAGCTTGTCGCCCAGAGCCTGTAAAAATCTTTCTCCACAAAGCGATTTTTTCAAGTTTCACAATTATTTGTCTCTTCATGAAAATAAATAGTGCCACTGGTGTAAATTCTTTAATTTATTTTTATTAAAATGTTTTCCTGTTTAACCATTTTTCGTTTAAAGTTTTTTTTTTTTTTAATTTTAACATGCGAGTGCATGATGACAAATGATTGATGACCTAATGCGAAAAATATGCACAGTTTTGAAAAAGTACTGCAAAGCTTTTTCTGATTCGGTGTTTCAAGTCGCTAAATACACGGGCAAGGGTAATATAAAGCGACAGTTAATGTTTGTAAGGTCCGGGTATTGAACTCCGC